>OX101821.2:0-5906621 GCA_944452925.2 Chrysolina oricalcia | reverse complement strand
ATTGTGATTCAATCGAGCCACCGGCTTTGATAACTTTATTTATTCGCAAATTGACGTAAATATAACCAAAATTACCAATTTCAGGATAGCCACCTTAATTTCCCTCCAATGACGTATTCTCTCCCTTTCCTCAGTCTTCCCTTTGTCTAAATGCTCACTTATTTCATAACCCCTTCCTATCATAAGAACCCTGGATTTCCAATTCAATTTTAATCATCTCTTGGGACCCAATTTTTGAATTGTCGGAATTGATTCTCTAGACAATATGACGTCATTTTCTTTCAATTTTGAGCAATAGGTACCTATCTATCTAGAAAATTACGTCATATTTCTCTAGAGAATCAATTCCGACAATTCAAAAATTGGGTACCAGGTGGATCTTGGGAAAATTCATATCTGGATATTTCCTCATATTGCTTGCGATATTTGAAGCTGTATATTTTGGAGGAGATCTCCTGGTCAGTTTATCCGGATTTTGAGGTTAGGAGGGCCTGTAGTTATTTCTTCATCGCTGGAACAAGAAACTAGCTACCAGACAGCAAACAGACCATCAAAGCTGTCACCAGAACCCTCCCACTTGATACAGGTTGGTATTTGCATTTTGGCTCCACTTATGGCACCATACAAATGTAATCAGATGTCAGACTGGTATTCTAGTGTCCTCCGCTACGGTTCCTTAACGGTTTCCGCTACTGTTCCGTTGTTCCCGCTACCTTTCATCGGTGCTCCACTGTTGATTTTCTACTGTACCGCTGGAGTTTCACTGTTCCTCTGTGGTTCAGTATTCCTGCTGTTCGTCCCCTATCATTGGTATTCCCCATTGATGGTATTCGTCCCAGCTGTACATGTACTTCGTTCAATTGTGTCGCAATGAAATCAATGCGTGTTCTGCTTTCCTCACAAACTCAGAAAACACTGGAGACCAAATAATGAAAGAAAAGTGCAGTCATCTTCAATGAATGTATACTAGAGATTTGGATTGTACTTTTGAACATTAATGAATACATTTCAAATATTTCATTCAAACTGTGAGAAAAGAATCTGAGAAAAGAACATCAAAAACTTACTTAAGAAATTCTTTGACTAACGATAAAACTGCTGACTTCTCATAGACCACAAGCCCAGGCAAATTTTCAGAGGGTGATTTTATACAGAAACAAACTTTAGGCACTATGCCGTCAATTTTCCGCGGTACAGGTGAGTGCACAGGTGAGTTGAAATGTAAAAAAGAGGGTACTTTTTAATTACATTATACATTTTTTTTGTAAAATTTGTTTTTACGAAACTCCCAGGTTTTCGGAGAAAACCCCTCAAAAGCAGAGCTTGTGCTAGTACAGTTTAAATAAAAATGGAATCCGAACCACTTCAGCTCAGTGACACGCGACCGGGGATCGAACCCGGTCCGTCTTGGTGGAAGCTAAACGCCCTTACACCACGACCACTTCGCTACGACGGCACTATTGTCGTTAAAGAGACAATGAAAAAAGAATGCTCAAAACCAGCTACCGTCAAAAACTAGTGGTACCGGAAGTCAGATTTTTTTTAAATCGGCGATTTTAACCCTCCTCCCCAGTTAATCGAATACTTGATAGCGTTGATGCAGTCAGAAAAGAGTGGTACATGGAGTCAGAAATCGCGAATCAAAACCCCACAAGAGGTAAAAATAAAGATTGCTAATCATTGGCTGTTACACTGTATATACCATTTCTCAACTGTGGAAATTCTACTGATTTGTGGGGACTACTAGCAGTTTTATGGAATTTTTCCCAATCAGTTAAATGAGTAGAACTCACATATATTTCTTAAAATAAATACACCCGTTGGACAAATTGTAAAAGGCTTTCGCGGCCATCGTTACTTACATGGTGGTTCTTCAGGTTGTAAGGCCGACGTATGTTGAGAGAAGATCTCGACGTTTCGCCAACACCAGTGGTTAGCATTTTCAAGAGAAAGATTCTGTTTTTTTATGTCGCTGTCAAATGCTTGACATTTGTTACACGTTGTCTCAATAAATACCTGTGATTTGACGTTCTTACATCTGATTGGTCCATAGCGGTAGCTGACATCATAGAATCGTTCGTACCGTTATTTTGTGGATAGGGAGCTAATTGAGAATTTTTGAGAACTGGAAGCCAAACCTTGTTCAATTGTTGTCCTTCTTCGGTTCTGTTGAAGTTGTTCTGGTGTTTCTGAATTTCAATTGCTTCCCGGAAGAGTCTTGGGTAATAGGCAGATGTTGAAGAGATGACTTGGGTTTCTTCAAATTTCACTCTATGGTTATCGTTGTTGAGAGTATGTTCTGCGACAGCGGATTTCTGTGTGTGCCCTAACCGACAGCAAGCCTTGTGCTCTTTGATTCTTGTTTTAACGGAGCGTTTCGTGGTTCCGATATAAACGCTGCCACAGGAATATGGAATGCGATAAACCCCAGAAGAGCATAGTACGTCTCGTTTGTCCTTCGCTGATCTAAAGTGGTCTTTCAGTTTTTTTGAAGGTTTATAAACGGTTTTAAACATTCGCAATTATGACAGAATCCGCAATCAATCAAATTAAAATGTTTTTCTCTGGTAATCACATACGAATTAGATCCGGTTCACATATTTAGGAAGCAAAAGTAAAGCTATCATTTCTGAAAACCTTCGAATCCAATATCAAAATGTATTTAAAATGAGTGGACATAATTTATTGAATTCGAGAATAATTTCATCAAATCTATATAATTTCCTATTCTTATCAATATACCATTCAGGATGTAATCTAACAGAATGAACATTAGATTTCCAAAATAACCATAATTTTTGATAATTTATAATGTAAAATTTTATTTGGTAACCACTCGATAGCAGGCAACTCACCATTACTGTTTTCAAATCCTATTTAAAATAATGAATATCAGTCTTGATATACCAAGGTTTTCATGTTGTTTGGTAAATAATATCGAATTGGAATAATTAATTCGAAATTTATTGAATAAACTGAGACATAGATTTTTCCGTCTATTAGGAAATAGGAAACCTGATATAGGAAGGTGATGCGTTACAAAGTGAAAACTATGCTTTTCTCCTTCGATATTTAACAATATTTCATGGAATGATTTTTCAAATCCTTCCATTGCCTTCATGAATATACAAACGCAATATCGCTCGTTCACAAACTCGCTTAGTTTTCTTCATTGCAGGTCAGTAATCACTTACTCATAGCACCTGGTAGCGCTGTGGAAGAATAAAATCATACGGTTATTTCATAGTTCCCTATTTGTTATTTCATGTTCACCAACTTGCTACACTATTGAAAATTAGTTATTTTCAACAATTTCTCATATCATTGAAAAATTGTTGTTTTAATTCAACAGCTACTGTGTCTCACATAAAAAATGTATTTCTCATTTTTCGTGATGATCTCCTACCGTATAGTAACATCTACATCCATCAAAACGTTTCACGCCATGTTAATTCAGTCCCGATGACGCCGAAGAAATTATCCCCCCTGCCCCCCGAAGCTAGATAAAGAACGCGTAGGGTTTCGGAAGTTTTCTTGGCGGGTTAAGTCGTCAAAAATTACAGCGAAAAAAAAATAGGTAGGGTGGGGCTCGCCCCCCTCCTCCATCATCTCGAAAACAGTTCCGTAAAAATTGTGAAAAATATCTGACCGTCGAATATTATCGTTTAAAAAAATTCCACACCTTCTGTCCCCCTTTAAAATCTGAATAGAGAACGCAAAGGAATTAGGAAAATGCTTCAACGGTTTCGGACATGGAAAATAATGATGAGAAACGATAGGGGGGCTCGCCCACCTTTCCTGTCATGAAAAAAATTGGGCTTCAGCAAGGCGTTTGATCGAGTATCACATCAGCAGATGCTGAAGAAACTGTCAAATTTTGGCATATCTTCAAATATTCAGCTGCTCCTGAAATCGTATTTATCCGACCGATATTGTTATGTTGAATGTGATGGTATTAAATCGTCCTGCTTTGTAGCGACTTCGGGTATCCCACAAGGGTCTAATCTTGGACCGTTATTATTCAATCTATTTATAAATGACATAGCCGATGACATCACTTCTCTCAAATTGCTATTTGCAGATGACATGAAGATATATCGTGAAATTCAAAATGAAGAAGACTGTTTCGCATCACAGAAGGACTTAAATCATTTGACTAATTGGTGTATTCGTAATAAATTGAACTCAAATACAAATAAATGTAAAATAATGACATTCACACGTAAAATCCTACCAGTAACATTCATATGTACTGGATGGTGAAAGTTTAACGCGAATCACGGAATCAAAGGATCTGGGGGTTTTGTTCGATCAAAAACTCACAATTTCCAATCATTTCCAGAATGTGATATCAACTTCAATGAAAAGTTTGAGTTTCTTGATACGCAACTGTAAATGATTTAGGACCTTTGATTCTTTGAAAACTATTTCACGCTGATCAGGAGTAAATTAGAGAACCGCAGTATCGTTTGGAATCCGTCTCATATGAAACATATACCTAGTTTAGAAAATGTTTTTAAAAAATCAAAAAACATGGTGTTTATACCGAGGGAAGTTATAGCTATGACTCATTATTGGACGAGTTCCAAATGATATCTATAAAAATTTCAGGGAAAGCAGAGATATTTGTTTTGCATATAAAATAATACATGGAAAAATAGATTGTTCATCTATATTGTCTCAGATGCTATTCAGTGTACCGCGTATTTCATCTAGATTCTGTAGCACATTTCATATCCTGTTTTCCAATACATTGCATAATTTTCATTCTCCCATAACCACTATATCTAGAAGTGTTAATAATGTTTCTAGTGTAGATATATTCTTTCTAACATTCAAACAATTCAAAAAAGAAATTCTCCGTTTCATTCAGATTTAATCTTATGTATGTATAATTGATTATAATTCTAATTGTATACACCTGTAAAAAAAAACCTTTTTGTAGGTTTTTTTCACTATTTCTTGTTTAAAAAATTTCTCAAAGCGATTTTGCTGGAGTAAAAACCGAGGCTTTTATTGAAAAACCGTCTGATAAAAAGTAGTATAGGCCGTTTGCGTCTTTTATTTTGTGTGAAAAGAGCCTCTTATTTTTATATACAGCTTGGCCTATAACGTTATTCAATATTTCTTGATATGGATTCACTTCTGGAAAAACATAGCTTAGAGCTACTCTCTAGAAGCCCTACTCCAGACTCCTCATAACCAGTAATTATATATAATCGTGACAATATCAGAAGTAGGAACAATACGGCAAAAACTTCCGGTATCTCAATGATCATAATAACTAATATTCATAAACATCCACAATGTAATTGGAATTCCATTTGTTGGCAAATAAAAACAAGTAGTTTACCTACTTCATCAAAATATTATTTATCAAAATACGCAATCACATCAGTGAAGTGATGGGTGCGGCTGAGAAATATTTGTACAACTTTTTTATAGAATACTCACACGTTTGTCATACCACACGGTTATTATTCTATAAAATATGATGACGTTCACCTTTCATTTTCTTTTTTGTTTGTAAGAATTCATTGTGTTGAATTGATTGGTGATATCTAGAGACAAGACTACAAATGTGAATACAATACCATTAGAAGAGTCGTATACCATATACAAATGAATTTCGGATTTCATTGGTGCTTTACTGAATGAAAATTCAATTTAGTAACACGATAATAAAGAAATTTTCAATTTCTGCTTTAAAAGATCTTCACAGTTCTAAAACTAAAAACTCTGACTCTGACACAACAAAAATAAAAATTATTGTAACATATTCAATATGAATAACAAGGTATGAAAAAATTCATGTGTTACATCAATCAACAATAATCCGTAGTTAAAAAATGTTTATCCCAATTTCTCCATAAATTATGTGTTTGTTAATTCTTAATTGGCTTACAAACAGATAACGGATGCGAAAATAATAAAATTTAGATTTTCCACTTTTTCATTAACAATTATTTAAAAATCAAAAAAGTAAATAATTTTTTTTTTTCAATATTTCGAATGTTTCGATTTCTTTTCTGTTTAAAATTAGATAAATATAATTTTTTTAATTAAAAACAAATACATTGTTTATGAGCGAATCAAATTTTTTTTGTTATAATTTGAAAATTACAATTTTTAAAGAAAAAATTGTTCCTTTAAAAAATTTAATTGTTGCTAAAAACATGTTTTTACCTTTTTTACTTTTTCATTTTCAATTGTTAATAAAAAGTGGGAAATAAAAAATTCACAATTTTTGAACACTCTGTATATTTTTAGATAGATCAACGTAGAACAACAATTTTTTGTATCATGATATATCACTCATTTCTAGTCGTTTTTAAGATATTTATGAAAACTAAAACCCGGGTGGTGTGAAATCATTATTTATTTCAAATAAATCGAAAAAAACAAACTATGACGAAATGGAAACAAGAGTAAATGTTCAAAATGTCTTTCGCCCTGTTCTATACACAATCTGATTCTTTTTCAGAAAGACGTTTCAACTTCTGCCAACGTTCAGGTGTAATAGTGGCAAATACATTTTTAATTCTTTCTTGCATATTCATAGGAGTTGATGGTGAATCATTGTAAACTGTTTGCTTCACATGTCCCCACAAAAAAGAAGTCGAGTTTGGTTAGATCAGGTGATCTAGCCGGCCACCTGGTGGGTCCATTTCTTCTAATCCATCTGTTAAGGAAATTATCTTGGAGGTGATCCTGTACAGTCTGTGAAAAATGTGCTGGAGCTCCATCTTGCTGAAGCCATATTCTGTTTAGTATATCGAGGTAAATCCACCAGGCAGTGTATTCCTTAGGAAATCCAGGTACATAGATCCATTGAGATGCCCGTTGAAAAAATGTGGCCCATTGGTGCTGGTGGTTTATTTGTTTGAAAAATCGTGGATTTTCGGTAGAATAAAAATGAAAATTGTGTCGATTCACACACCCACAACTATGAGAAGTTGCCTGATCAGAAAATAAAACATTGTTGAAAAACATGGGATCTTCCTGTATGTTATATCTGTTATATCCTGTATGTTATATCTTGCTCAATTCAATGCGACTTTTTATCGGCCGACAGTTTAATCGGTATGAACATGTATGAAAGTACGCACATTATACCGATTTGGTATCGGCCGACAAATAAGTTTGATGGGCTTTACGATTGTCTTCGAACTGAACAATCAGCAAACTATCGGCCAACTGCTTAATCAGTATGGCGTGGAACACTGCCGATGGTTTGGTCGGCCGACTCGTTCACCAAAACTGGATATGTACGGTAATCTAGTAATTGAATGTGTAAAATTGTCCATGTAATAATCTATCGCTGTAGAGCCAGGTAGCCGAATGGTTAAAGCCGGTCGCTGGTTCAAACCCTAGCGACTGCAGAATTTTTCTGTTGGCCCGAGAAAGTGGTATGGTAAGATACAATGGACATCTCAGCCTACGTGTCATCGGGTCAGCCTCGGTGGCTGGACGAGCCTACCACGCACGAGGTGGAGTGATTAGTGGGTATACCTGAGGGGGATTCAATTCAGACTCAGGGGACTCCCACACCACCTTATGGGATGTGTGAAACAGGCCGGATAAGGTGACCATGACTGGTTTCAACCACCTCGTTCAAATTTAAAAAATCTATCGCTGTAGATGGGATGCACCCAATACTCCCGATTTCTCCTCTTGGTCGTTCTCCTCCGTTGTATAAAAGCTATAATAATAGTTCTATGAAATGTTTTATTAATCTTCATTACCACGTGATTACTGCTAACTTATGCGACTGTTCCCTTCAAATACCGAAAGTCCGAAAAGTAACTAGAAAATTATTTCAAAGCAGTCGGCCGACTGTTTGTCTGGTGTGCGCACCCACAACCAACCCGATAGTTTAGTTGGGTCAGTGTGTGCGCTTATAGCCCGATCAAACTATCGTCAGATAAAAAGTCTGTAGTCTGCGGGGGCTCTAAATGTGGTAGGGGTGAAAACGATGCTTTTTCAGAAAACGTTGTACAGATCTCTCGCTGATACCTAATTCGTTCCTGAAGTTTTTTTCTTCCGGATGTCTTCTCTCATGATAAAGGGTAGCTTAAATTTTACTAGCTAGAAGACAATTTCTTCCACTATCCCCTTATACAAGAACCATATAAATAGGTAAGCTCATGTTTATCGAAATTCATTTTGGTAACTTCAAATTGAAACCAAACCGTACACTGACAACTTGTCAAATCCAGTGAACAGAAGAATCCTTAAATTATGTGAATAGCATTGACACTCTAGATGCATTTGACAATCATGAGGATTTAAATCCGAAAAGTCACAAGCAACAATTAATTTATGTTGATACATGGAGTGGCATACTTCGAACATTGATTTTCAGTTTACAATTCGTTATATTTCGATCTTCTCGATTTATGTCAAATAAATAATGATTTTGCGCCACCCGAGTTTTAGTTTTCATGAATATCCTAAAAACGGTTAGGAATGAGCAATATCTCATAATGCAATAAAATGTTTCTATATCAATGCTACGTCGATCCATGGGAAAATATACAGAGTGTTGAATTTGCAAATTCTGAGAAAATTCCATTCCAAATTCTCGAAGTTCAATTTATTCTGAGACCCTGTATGATACCTACCTTCAAAAATGATAGGGTAGCATCCTATAACTATCTCAAATGGAATTATCAGTCAAATTACAGTAAAATGGTTGATTCACACAACATAAGAATTTTTATTGGGAGGTGTGAAGTACATTTTTTTGAAAATAAATAATTTATGTCCGTACCTTCCAAAGACTGATGCTAATATTGCGGTCATAAGTTAAGGTCATTAGGGTGATTCTTAATGTGGAAAAATACAGGGTATTTCATTTGAAAAAATTCAACTTTAATTTGCCACACACTTACGAAACACTTTGTATATCGAAAAATATTTTCTTGTAATGCGCCTTCGTCAACAGTTTGACTTTACATTTGAAAAATATCGGTAACTTCTATGAAACCGTGACGCACTATTGCAGGACCCTGTATATTGACGTATGTAAATAAATATACTACAGATATTGAATAGTTAACAAATAACGTTAGAAATACGTTTTATTCGACCAGACAGGAGGAAAATATTTTCATTTAACTGCGGAATGAAGACGATAAGCCCAACAGTTCGGTTCGAGGATTCAGCCAATTGATCACTGTGTCTGAAGCCAACTGGAGTTAACAATTTAGGGTCAGTTGAAAGAGAGAAATGCACTGAAGTGTGAAACGGAAGCTCTACCATTTATATTATTACTACAGGTAAAATAGGACATATACAAAAAAATAAAATTGGCCCGTTGATGAAACTTTGAAAAACAAATGAAAAATTGAATGGAATGGGGTTTTTTGTTTTTGAGGGTGTTGAAGTAAAAAAAATGGTTTTGGTACTATCTGGGAATGTGACACATGTTTTCTGAATATTTTTTCCGCTATGCCTGAAATACGGCCGGAAATGAGACATTTTTTAAAATATGCTTTTTCAAAGTTATGAATATTATAGGGTTTTAAATGTCCCCACGAGATATCTAAGGGCGGATATAGACTGACCGTAATATGCAGTTGCTGTCGACTACACTCTGCAGTCGCATCTCAGCAATACACGGTTTTCAATAGGGTGAAACACTCGAGCGTCAACGTGCAGTCAACAGTGGCAGCAGCTGCCATGTTGCTGCTTATTCCGCTGTGCAGTTGAAAAGAGAACGTAAATACACGAACTGCAAAGTGCAGTCGTCGCGACTCGTCGGACAGTTTTGAATTTCAAGTGGTCAGTTCAGACTTTGATCTTCTGTTAATTGGTTATCCAGAATAAAATGGAAGACGATTTTGACACAGATGCTTTCATCGACGATATAAAAAATAAGGAATGTCTCTGGAACTATAAAACGGCATCCTACAGTGACAAAATTGAAAAGAATGAGACATGGGCTAATATTTGTGAAAAATATGAATCCAAAATCTTCGTCTTTTTCTACGCCTTTTTTTACGTAACAAAACACATTTCATTCCTTTTCTACTTGCAGTCAAATGCGGCAGCAAAAAGTAGTTCTATAACTGCAAATGCGGTCGATCCGGACTGCTCTGAGCTGCCCAACTCGACTTAATGTAAGCAAAGCAGATTTTCTTGCAATTTGAATTGATGTACCCTTGAAAAATAAGTTGCATACTCTTCTTTCGTGTAGAAAGCCCACAAATTATCAACTGAACATTTAAAAAAAGGTATTCAGGAACGATAATTTAACGTATGCTTTTTCACGGGCTCATTTCGCTACTATTTTTCATTTATAAATGCCTTAAAAGTTGAGTTATACTGGTTGAGTAAAATTCAAGTAGATGCATGGGGATCTCGGAAACTGTAAGAGCTACAGAAATGGTTAAATGGAGGCAAAGTTGCATGTTATAATGTTATAGAGCTCATTACTATGACTTTTAAAAATCCGAGCTAGCACTCTCACTTTCAGAGATACATAGAAGAAAACGAAAAATTTTATTTTTGGTTTTCACTTATATCTGCTTTAATACGATAGGTTTCCAGGAACTATTTGCACTTCGTCATTGCAACTTTCGATGAGCAGTAAAAATATATAAATGAAAGTGTTCTACAGGATGTTGTTTTCCTTGGGCCATCCCTAACTATGAAAATATGCACCGATAGCCAGGCGTCACTGAAGGCTCTTATGAACCCGAAAGTGACATCAAGACTGGTATAGCAATGCCGAGAAGAACTCAGTGTTCTCACAGAACACAACAAATTAACTTTGATGTGGGTTCCAGGACACTGCGGTATCGAGGTCAATGAAAAAGCTGATGAGCTAGCTAGAAAGGGCTTATCAACTCCATATATTGGCCCAGAACCCTCACTCGGGATTAATAAATCCGACATTCGAGGATGCATTCGGGACTGGGTCAAGCGAAAACAAAAGGAGAGGTGGCACGAAGCCTCCCTCATGCACCACGGAAAAACATACATTAAAGAACCGTCAAAACACAAAACTGAAGAACTACTCAAGCTGAGCAGGAATCAAGTTAGAACAATAACGGGTCTTCTCACTGGTCACAGTCCAATGAGAAAACACCTGCACAAAATGGGTCTGTACAACGGAGAACTTTCTTGCAGACAATGTGGTAAAGGAACAGAAACAGCCAAACATATACTGTCAGAATGCGAGGCATTAGACCGCAAGAGACAGGCAATTTTTGGGAAACCCAATTTAACTCCCGAAGAATACAGCAGTCAACCGATGAAGAACCTGTACAGACTGGTACAGGGGACCAGAGTTACGGAGTGGGTGCTGTAAAACCAACACGGAAAACACAAAAAGCCCAAGGGCTGAGGTGTAGCTGGTGAAAGGACCAGCATCCGAGGAAGGAAAAAAAACTATGTAATTATAAATACAGACCTGGATTTTTTATCGCTTTTTTTAGGCTTCAATGGTCATATTTTATAATAATAATGATGATATCTAGTCTTCATCAGTGATAATTGGATGATTTGAAAATTTATGTGTTTCGAGACATCTCTTATTCAAATTATATCGATTTATTGTATTAGGTGCATTATTTTTTCAAATAAAAAAACTACTCTCAAATGTTTGGACATTTTCGTTTTATTACAGAAAATCGTAAAAATGTACAAATTTGATCAAAACCTTATGCTCATCAGTTTGGGATAAAATGGAAAGATACAATTCTTGGTTATCTTGCACCGTAGGCACAGTAGGCCATGACGATTGTTTATTTGACAACTGTCATAAATTCATCAATTATCGTTTCTGTTTCCGACTGAAAATGCAATTCATAAGTTTTTGAGAAAAGTGATATGATCATGATTTATCACAAAATCTATGTGAGTTTGGCAGTTTCCAGAAAAGAATACGAGAGTAGAATTTCCAATCAAATGTAAGAAAATGTTCTGGTACAGGTATTATACAATTTTTCTTCTCGTCGTTCTGAGAAAATTATTGAATACTTTTTCAGATCAGAAATAATCCCTTCCAATCAACGCGGCAAATCACTTTTGAACTAGAAATTCCCCAGTTTGCAGATATGTGCGTATTCAAAGGTGATAAATTGAAGTGTTTTCGAAAACATGGAGCCCAGAAACTTCATCTTTATGATCCGTATCGACGGTTGGTATAGTGTTGGTGGTCATCAAACAGCATCGAAGATCCAGAATTTGAAAGCAACTTCACAAATTGCGAAATTTTCAACAGAAACAATTCTCACATTTGGAGTCACAAAAATCCCAAAGTCTTCAGGGAGGTTCGACCTCAGGTTCGATTTAGTTTCAACGTTTGGGCAGGCATGTATCGCAATCAATCATTAGGCCCTTTCATCTATAATTATAATTTGAAGGCGAACGTTACCTCAACTTTTTGGAAACCACCTCTATGGAATATTTGGAGAATATTCCATTAGCGCAGATCCAAAATATGTTGTTTCACCATGATATGGCACCACCTCATAACAGAGTAATCATTTCTAATTTTTTGGATAGACATTTTCCTAACAAATGGATAGGAAATCAAGGAGTGGTACAATGGCCTGCAAGGTCGTCGGATCTTACTCCACTTGGCTTCTTCCTCTGAGGTTCTCTTAAAGATTGTGTTTACCAAAATGATAACCACGACATCGACAATTTAAGGAACTCTGTGATTCACGGATTTTCCAGAATAACTACAAGGGAAGTAACACGCTCCATCAATAGAATTACAAGAAGAATTCGCTTAAGTATTGAACAAGAGGGGTGCCATTTTGAACATCTTTTATAAATGAAAAAATTAATATATGTGGTTTCTTGCTGAATAAATATTTTCTTAACTTTTTTTGTGTATTATTAATATAATTATACATGAATTATAATACAAAAAGCACTTCAGGATTGAATAACAAAATTGATGATGAATCAATAGTAACGTGGCAACGTAATAGATGATAACGGAAACGTCTCATTCTGTACTGAATACAATATTATTTCAACAAGAGATGGCCCGAAACACTTCTCAATTCTCAAAACATCCAATTTTTTTTTTGTAAAATTTTTGTTTTTACGAAACTCCCAGGTTTTCGGAGAAAACCCCTCCAAAGCAGAGCTTGTGCGAGCAAAATTCTCATTGATGATGAAACGAGTGAAAATTCCAAGTGGTATTCGCAATCATAATAAAATATGACCATTGACCTAAAAAATACAGGTCCGTAACTTTCGTTTACATATTTCTACAACCCATTGAAAGTTGCAATGACAAAGTGCAAACAGTTTCTGGAAATATATTGTATTGAAGCAGATATAAGTGAAAAACAAAAATAAATTTTTTCGTTTTTTTCTGTATATCGCTGAAAGTGACAGGGCTAGCTCAGATTTTTCAACATCATCGTAATGAGCTCCATGATACGCAACTTTGACTCCATTTAACCGTTTCCGAGATTTCCATGCATCTACTCGAATTTCACTCACCCGGTATATTAGTGACCATGGAAACAGCATGGGGAAAATAAGAAACTAATATACCAATCAAACAAAAGAAGTTTTTATGCTCTCCTGAAGTGCACCCTTTATACCTAAGACCTTTTGCACTAACAGTAGCGATTTTTTGTGTTATATGTGTTTCATCTTTGACTTTTGAAAAGAGATTTGAAATTTTTGTGGAGTTCTATCTGGTAATTTTTGATTGCGGAGATTGTTTGAAAATATTAGAGATATGGCCTGATAATTTTGTAAGTTTTGAGGGGAATATGTTTTAATGAGGATATTACCTTTAAAGAAATTAGTTCGTAGTTTTCCGGTAATATTGAGTTTGAGATCCGATTGATGAAGGAGAGGAGATTTGTTTATGTCATAGAATATATCGTTTATGAAAATTACGTACAGACGTGGCCCGAGAACTGATCCTTGGAGCACTCCCGAAGATATATTTTAAACACCGACGTATTTTATTGTATAATACGTATCGATTTCTCAAGTTACCCTCGAATTATTAGACCTGCTGAGATCTATACTGAACAAAAAGTACTCATCGGGTTATGACATTTACTTTGAAAAAAATCTGTATGTGGAACTGAAATCAGTTCGGAACAGGACATCTCCAGAATTATTGAAAATTGGAAAAGTATCTCTAAAGTAAAAAGAAGAAATAGAAAATTACAGGCATGTTGTAGTTCCATCTGATCTCTCAAAGCTCTTTGAATGTGCTTTATTTCCTTTATAAACCTCTCAATTTCATAAAAGAGAACAACAATATTTCTGATAACCAGCAAAGATTTACATTGGAAAAATCAACTTCCACAGCAATTCAGGCATATTATACTGAAACAGGAAAATATGATGATGCAGGAGAATGCCCCGGAGGAAATTTTGTAGACCTAAGCGGGGCATTCAACTGCGTAAATCATAAAATATTCGTAGGAAAATTGAACAGATACGGAATAAGACGAAACGCTTCTGCATGAATTTACAGTTATTCATCAAATAGTGTAAAACTTACTTCCTTGAAGAATACTCAATCACAACCTACGAAGACAACTTTGGGACTGCCGCAAAGATCTATGCTGACTACGATACTCTTCAATATCTATACGAATGATCTACAAAGAGTGAATGTGCCAGCATCTCTAAC
Source organism: Chrysolina oricalcia (assembly GCA_944452925.2). Classification (NCBI taxonomy): domain Eukaryota; kingdom Metazoa; phylum Arthropoda; class Insecta; order Coleoptera; family Chrysomelidae; genus Chrysolina; species Chrysolina oricalcia. Next base: position 5,891,989 of record OX101821.2, on the reverse strand, counting down.
TTGTTATGCTACTAATGATCACTGATAGAGTTACTCAGCACTATCAATAAACATAGACAATTAATTATCTATCCTACAGGAATGGTTTGCAAACAATGACTTGGTCCTTAACAGCAACAAGACTTTGTCGGTTCGATTCCACACGAGACAAGACAAGGCTTTTCTTATCTCCTATCCTTCTTCTTCTCAACTAGTTACATAGTGACTATCTGATGTACTTCATGTTTGTTATGTATCCAGTTTGAAAGTTTATGTAGTGTACTGATCAACCCTTGATCTGTTGACTTTCCAGTACTTTTGCAAAGTCTAAAGAAAAATAAATATTTTTTCTATTTCGGTAACGATATCAAGATTAAAAATTAATCAATTCTGACCCAAGTGTTTTTTAATGCCCGTCACGTAACGGATAGGCATCTTCTACAGAGTTGAACATAAATTTTCTTTTAAGCTGTCTTCTTTTCTTTGAAATCTAATAATGGTATTTGCTTTTGAATTCAAATAAGGTTTACTGCATATGAAAAGTACTTGTCTAGCAACCATGTTGGCAAGTAAAAGAATGAATCACTGCTGAAAAGAAGGAACAGAGATGTAGGTTTTGTTCACTACTTGATGATTTTTTTTAACCTTCTGAAGGATACTTTTTTTTTTCATTTACCATAACACAGAACATAACATAAAATTCAAGCTGAGAGTGTAGGGTGAATAAGTTTCTCCCAAAAAGGCTCTCAGGGAGCTTGTCTGTGGGAGTTTCCTGCTCTTTAAAAAACAAAATATGAATTGATAAAGCACTATAAACATGTAAAACATGAACAGATACATACACATTTTTATACATTATATAAATGTCATTTTCAAAACATCAGTTGAAGGGGGTAAACACTATTTTCGCAATGAAATATTTCAATAACAAAAGTAACGGTTCATTAAAATACGTATTATGTATATATGAAAAAACAAGACCATACTCTTGAAAATCAACTCTCCTATCTCATTTGAAGATTCATTACAGACTACACTTTCTTTGATTGAAATAAATCTCTATAAAATAACGGAAAACTTTCTATTTAATTTTTATCATAGAACATGAAATCTGTCACTAAACTCGTTTGCTTGTTTAAAAATAATTTCATAATGCATTTAGAAGACACCAATTTAATCAATTCGAAGATCTATCCATAATGACAGGAGCTTAAAATCGCTGAAATAATTTCAGTTTGTTTCGAAAATTTCGGAAAATTTCCAGTGTGGACCTGAAATCTATTTGAGTTATTATTTTATTTTGCACTCCAATTTTAAATGTCTCCAGCCATGACAATTTTGTTTTCTCAACAACAGATTTTCTGTTAGTATACATTTCTCTTGAAGAACAATCGGCTTCTATTGATCATGAATCAGCTTGCAGTTTTCCAAGAATCTACAGAGTTGTATCAAGATGAAAGTACGAAACCAAATACTGCACAAACTTTGTTTGTGACCTAACCAATTCAGTAGACTTTGATGCACATCCTTGCTAATTACATATAAACAATATTGATGAATGATAATGCTGCTAAATTCCTTACACTCAGGGACACATAATATATTAGAATTCTTCAAAATGATTCGGACGATACGTTCTCATAATGTTAATGCAGAATGTGCGGAGAATAAATAGACATAATATTATCAGCACTGGTTTTGGTGATCCTATCGAAAACTCAGGATATAGCGATAACAACATTAAACCACTTAAAATTCATTTTATCACAGATGCAAAAAATTCTATAATCGTTACGGCATTCTACAGGTCTTCAAATTCAAGTATCCAGGATTTTAATAAAGGAATGTCTAGATTTCTTGAATATGATAATAATGGCGAAAATGATCTTTGCATATTCATATGTGATTTAAACATTGATTTGATTAATTATGCCAGATGATGGAAATATTATAGTATATTTGAATATTCTGAATGAGTTTGGCTACCAGTCTGCAATACATGTACCAACTAGAATCCAGTGCAATACCAAATCAAGTTCAAATCACATATTCGTCAAATCTGATGAATCCTGAAAGAAATTACAAAAATATACAGTTCTGAGAACGCATATAACAGACCACTTCACTCCTTTTTTGCAGATCATGCTGCGAAAGAAGGTAGGAAACAAAGCAAATCATTACAAGTACCTAAATTGTATTAACAAAAACAAAATAAGTTATGTATTTGAACAAATAGCCTGGCCCCCAGTGTACAATTCAGATATTCCAGAGGTTATAACCAATACGTTTATAAATATTATTATAAGAGCGTCTTGGAATGTGTACAGAAAAGCGTCTATTCTGAAGAAAGCATGACAAAATTGCACCCTGGATGACCAACGGTCTGCCAAACTCTGTTAATAAAAAAATGTACCTAAATACCGAAAAAACCTGACATCGTTGAACTCAGGAGTGACTTCAAAATCTTCAGAAACAAACTGAACACATTAATAATGAAAACAAAAAATACTTACAATGAACAATTAATTTATTGTGATAAAAATTATTCAAAATATAATAATAATAATAATAATAAATATACTTTATTGTCAAAAAATTATTCATTTTTTAGGCAAAGCATGGTACAGTAATGGAATCGATATAATTATATACACATTGGTCAAAACAAAAATATATATATGGACAATATAAATAAAAATGTAAAAATGTATAAAAGTATATTATTATAATAATAATAATAATAATAATAATAATAATAATAATAATAATAATAATAATAATAATAATAATAATAATAATAATAATAATAATAATAATATAGACGTCCCTGACACCCGATGCAGGGCATGTCGTGGGGCACCTGAGACCGTAATGCATTTGCTATCAGCATGCCCATCTTATGCGGTCTCAGCCTATATCCACAGGTATAACGTGGCGCTACGAGTGTTGTACTACCACCTACGACACTCGTACGGTATAGACGAGACACCGGTGTTGCCTTATGCTCCGGGGGATATTGAGTCCGTGGTGGAGAATGAGAGATGCCGAATCTATTGGAACTACTCATTCCCCACCCTCAGGCAAATACAAGCCAATAAGCCTGATGTTGTCCTCGACCACCAAAGTAGAACGATATTCGTCATGGAGTTTTCCGCTCCAGGCGAAATGAATATCGTTCGAAAAGAGGAGGAAAAACGGACTAAATATCGAGATCTTCTCTTTGAACTCCGCAGGTTATATCCGGACCATTCTGTCAAAATGGTGGTTCTGATTATAGGAGTCCTTGGTGGAATGATGGACACACTGCTCTCTAACTTGAAGATAATACCGGCTTGCCGTAATATGGCAGAAATCTTAGCAGCAAGAATGCAGAAGGCCGTTATACTTGGTTCGCTCCGTCTACTCAGGGCACACGATTCTCGGACCCAATAATCACTCACCCTACGGATGTAGGGAGTGGTTATTGGGGTTAACGACACCAGCGCGCCCTCCGGATGGGTCGGAGCACCGGAGACAGGGCCTGACTGGTACACTCCTAAGGAGAAAAAAATAATAATAATAATAATAATAATAATAATAATAATAATAATAATAATAATAATAATAATAATAATAATAATAATAATAATAATAATAATAATAATAATAATATATATGCCACGTGTCGGTTTGGCTGTGGAGGAGAATCGCATTGTTCCACTGATGGAGAATATCAGAACCCGCAGGGCGCTTCACAATATAAAGCCCTTGAAGCCGCAAGAACTGGCACGGGTGGATGCGGAGATTGGCGATGTTCTTCCAGAAGAGGCTGACATCTGGCAGATCAATTCTGTCGTGTACGACGCCGCTCATGCTCTATCCCAAACGGAGTGGAGGGACACCACCGCTCTGGTAGGGAGGCATGAACGACGTGTACACAAGATGGAAGCCAAGATCAAGTCGGCGAGACAACACGCGTCTCGTATCCAGTGTGTGGTGGACTTCGTGGCGGCCAATAGGCCTTTCACGCTCGCAGTGCGGCGAATTGCCGCAAAATTGAGACGAGCTCACCACACATTAAATCAAGGTGTGCTGTTCACCATCAAACAGCACTGCCTTGATAGGATACGAATGCTAGTGGCTGCAAAGAAGTCACTAGTGAGGCGGGCGAGAGGTATCGCGGAAAACATAAAGTTCCGCGATAAACCTTCTCGCTTATTCCAAGAGCCTCCACGTGTTGTCGATAACCCGCCGGCTGCAGATCGGGTGGAAACATTCTGGAAGAATATCTATGAGTATCCGCAACCACTCAACGTAGATACTCCAGCCCTAGCGCAGTTCGAAGCATTTTGCAGGAGGCTTCGGCAGCCTGAGCTCAATGATCTGCGCATTCCGATAACCACGGAAGAAGTACGAGGGGCCCTAAAAGGCTCTAAGAATTTCGCTGCTCCAGGCCCTGATGGGTTGAATAACTATTGGTGGAAAAAGTTTCCAACAACCCACCGCCATCTGGCCAGAGCTTTCAACTCATGGCTAGATGGGGAGCAGCAGATTCCGGAGTGGTTTGTCGAGGGGCGAACCGTGCTCATCCCCAAAAACGGAGATTTGTCTGATCCAAAGAATTACAGGCCGATAACATGCTTGAATGCGTGTTATAAGGTGTTTACGCGCATCTTATACACGCGCATTCTCTCCGCAGTTGATCCGGTGTATGAACGGATAAATGAGCAAAGAGGGTCAAAGAAAGGGGTCGCCGGGTGCAAGGAGAACCTGCTCATCGATAGATGTATCACACAGGACTCCGTGCAGTATAAGCGTAACCTTTCGATGGCCTGGATCGATTACCGCAAGGCATTTGATACAACATCGCATGAGTTAATCATGCATTTGCTCAGATGCCTTGAGATACCCGGTCAAATAGTGGGATGCATTGGACAACTGATGCCGCTCTGGAGGACTCGCTTCACCATAAGATCTGGTAGAGACATAGTCCAAACAGAGCAGGTCATCATTAGAAGAGGTGTGTTTCAGGGAGACTCCCTTAGCCCTCTTCTCTTCTGCATCTCACTATTGCCATTGTCCGTTGCACTCAGGAATACCCGTGGGTACAACTGCGGCACCCCCAGCAACCGGAGGCATAATGTCACCCATCTATTTTACATGGATGACCTCAAATTGTATGCCTCTGGAGAAAGGGACCTACATCAGTCCCTTAGGGTGGTGGAAGAATATACGCATGCTATCGGTATGGAATTTGGGATCGACAAATGTGCCACGGTTCATCTCAAAAGAGGACGATGCGAGGAATATGGAGAGGATGTCCAGCTCGTAGACGGAAGCATCCTACATCATCTGGATGCCGGAGAGACTTATACCTACCTTGGGGTGGAACAACGCCGCTCCCAAGAGGTATTTGCAGTTAAAAACTCTCTCCGCGGCAAGTATCAGCATAAACTCCGACAGATCTGGTCATCAGAACTGTCGGGGAAGAACAAAGTTGCTGCAACTAATATGCTTGCCGTTCCGATCCTTCTTTACTCTTTCGGAGTGATAAAGTGGACTAAGGAAGAGCTGCGACAACTTGACGTTAAGACTCGCAAAATGATGCATCTCAATAGGAGCTTGCATCCTAAATCGTCCGTTCCACGGTTATACTTTCCCAGACAACGGGGAGGCCGTGGACTTTTGAGTTTGGAGTGTCTGCATAACAGAATGGTTCTGGATGGGGCCTGTAAAGTTATCAGGAGTTCAGATCCCCTTCTCTGTATGGTCCGCGACCATGAGAAAGCAGGGATTGGAGCATTCCTTTTTAAGGCAGCTACCCGTGCGGCCGATGAACTCGGTCTCGTTTTCGACACTGAACGGGCTAACCCAAACTCTGTCACCGAGTTGGGACCCGTTCAGCAAAAAGCTCACATAAAAGCTGCGGAGACAGAGGTTTTGCTACAGCTACATATGGATAAGCCAATGCATGGTGTCTTCTTTCATAACATCGAAGACCTTGGCTTATCCAAAAGCTTGACCTTTGCCTTCCTCAGGTCGAGTGAGCTAAAGTCGGAGACCGAGGGATTCATAATGGCCTGCCAGGATGGTGTCTTCAACACCCTTGTCTACCGTAGTCGCGTGATGGGTATAGACGTCCCTGACACCCGATGCAGGGCATGTCGTGGGGCACCTGAGACCGTAATGCATTTGCTATCAGCATGCCCATCTTATGCGGTCTCAGCCTATATCCACAGGCATAACGCGGCGCTACGAGTGTTGTACTACCACCTACGACACTCGTACGGTATAGACGAGACACCGGTGTTGCCTTATGCTCCGGGGGATATTGAGTCCGTGGTGGAGAATGAGAGATGCCGAATCTATTGGAACTACTCATTCCCCACCCTCAGGCAAATACAAGCCAATAAGCCTGATGTTGTCCTCCTCGACCACCAAAGTAGAACGATATTCGTCATGGAGTTTTCCGCTCCAGGCGAAATGAATATCGTTCGAAAAGAGGAGGAAAAACGGACTAAATATCGAGATCTTCTCTTTGAACTCCGCAGGTTATATCCGGACCATTCTGTCAAAATGGTGGTTCTGATTATAGGAGTCCTTGGTGGAATGATGGACACACTGCTCTCTAACTTGAAAATAATACCCGCTTGCCGTAATATGGCAGAAATCTTAGCAGCAAGAATGCAGAAGGCCGTTATACTTGGTTCGCTCCGTCTACTCAGGGCACACGATTCTCGGACCCAATAATTACTCACCCTACGGACGTAGGGAGTGGTTATTGGGGTTAACGACACCAGCGCGCCCTCCGGATGGGTCGGAGCACCGGAGACAGGGCCTGACTGGTACACTCCTAAGGAGAAAAAAAAAAAATAATAATAATAATAATAATAATAATAATAATAATAATAATAATAATAATAATAATAATAATAATAATAATAATATTAAAAATTATAGGCAGGGAGGGAAAAGACATCTTTCCCTCCGGTGTCGGCCGTGAGTTTACTGGGTTAACCCCCCAGTAAACCCTTTTACTCGGTTCCAAATAATCGGGGAAGAGGCCCCCACAACCGACCCCCTCGGATTAGGGGTCAAAGGAAAGGTGGTGGGGCCAAAAAAATGATTTGCCAAAAAGGCAACAACCCGTGCGGCCGATGAACTCGGTCTCGTATTCGACACTGAATGGGCTAACCCAAACTCTGTCACCAAGTTGGGACCCGTTCAGCAAAAAGCTCACATCAAAGCTGCGGAGACAGAGGAACACTGCAGTGTTCATCCCGGCGAACGATGACGGGTACCGGGCCCCCGCGTGTATACAACCGTGATAACCAGGACTGCACTGATGAGGGACTTCATCCCGAAACCGGTCTGCAGTTGGTTCCTTGTTTGGATCAGGCGGTGTCCTGCTGTCTGTCTCTGAGAGCTCTTGCAAAGTTGTTCCTTCAAAGTAAGGCTCTTTGCACATATGTCTGACAGATATAATTCAATATCTGCCGAGGTATTAGCCAGAGAAGTAGTTGTTTTCTGTCGGACATATCCCATACAATCTATACAAAGGTATAGTGAGTTCCTAAAGGATTGTTTTCGACTGTTTTACAGTCACTGGAACATATATATATATATATATATATATATATATATATATATATATATATATATATATATATATATATATATATATATATATATATATATATATATATATATATATATATATATATATATATATATATATATATATATATATATATATATATATATATATATATATATATATATATATATATATATATATATATATATATATATATATATATATATATATATATATATATATATATATATATATATATATATATATATATATATATATATATATATATATACATATATACATATATATATATACACACATATACATATATAAAAAGAAATAATTATTGAAGAAGAATATTAGAATTCTTCCTCAAGAAACTCTTTTGTACTGTAGTATGGTCTGGAGGAGAACAATTCTTTCAGGGCAAGTCTGAAGTGGTCATATAGAATAATCTCCCTTATATGTTTTGGTAAATGATTGAACATTTTACGTCCATTATAGAATATTGAATCTTTCAACAGATTCGATTTTGGAATTGGAAGATTCAGTTGGTTATTACTGGTTTGACGTGTAACATGATGAATCGGATTACTCGGGAACTTACTCTTATGTTTGTGTATGAGAGACACAGTTTCCATTATAAAAATTGAAACAACTGTGAGTATTTTGTGTGTTCTAAAAATCTCTCTACAAGAATCTCTAGGGTGAACTTTGCAAATATTTCTCAAAGCTCGTTTTTGCATGACTAAAACTGAGCTCATCAGGCTAACATTACATGCTCCCCAAAATGGTATACCATACCTAAGGTGGGAATCCACTAAGGCATAGTAAGCCATTTTTGTGAAAGATAAAGAAGACAAGTAGAAAGAAGGAGAAACTAACATTAAAATATGATGGCAAATGAATTTAATAGGACGCACATTGATATGAGAAAAAACTTTTAAAAAATACCCACTATTCCAGCGTAGTAGAGCAACTATGCCCAACTCGTTTGTATTTAATCTTGTTGAGAAAGAAATGGAAAATATAATGAAAGACCTCAAAAACAAAAAGGTGGTTGGCAGTGATGATTTGAAAGCTGAAACCATCGAATTAATAACCCCATATATTCAGGAACTACTGACTTATATAATAAACATATGTGTTGATGAGGCAGTGTACCCATCAGCAATCAAATACTCAATAATTACCATATATACTGTTCAAACGAGGTGATATTACGGAAACAATCAACTATTGATCGTCCCATATCACTACTAACTCACTTATCAAAAATATTTGAGGAAGTAATGAAAAACGGTTACAGTCGCTCTTAGTGAATTTCCATCATCATTCAGGAGAATTGCCGCATCTTCGGAAAAACTCACTACTTCTCCAGTCAACGGTTATTTAAATGAATCATGTATATAGAGATTAAAAAGAAATTGGGCCAAGAACTGTTCCTTGAGGAACACCATATTCCATTGGTATTCAGTTGCTTTTGATGTCTTCTGTCTTAACTTGTTGGGTTCTGTTTGACGATAGTCTTGCATCAATTCGAATTAATTATATTCGAATTAAAAATCATATTAGGGTATGATTTTCATTTTTGGCCAAGCTTTAGATGAAAATAAGTGGCCTATACTACTTTTTATAAGATAGTTCGTTAATGAAACCCCCCGCGGTTTTCGCCCCAGCAAAATCGCTTTGTGGGATATTTTAAACAAGAAATAGTTAACAACTTATCTGTTTTTTAGTGAATATCTCAAAAAGTATTGGAGGAATCATTTTACAGAAACTTTTGTAGACAATTATAAAACCTACAAAATGGTTTTCAATACGACCAGATCGGTTAATTTTTCACAGAGAAAATTCGGGAAAAGCTCGAAAAAGAGACCATTTTTCAACTATTCATTATTTCTATGAATCTGAAGCTGGACAAAGAATATTGCGGAAACTAATAGATAATAACATGTGGTTCAACTCTGCGCAAGACGGTTTCTGTCCGATGTGTAGGTTTTGCACAATCGTGTTATAAACAATTTAAGGGCAAATCTTTCTAAATGCGTCGGTTTGAGGTAAGCGACATTTGGAATTAGAGATCAATATCAACAATTTGTATATTTTGGATTTTCTTCCTTGAGGTCTACGCTACACCTTGTTTTTTTCCAAAGTTTTTTTGCTCCAAAAAATTTAAAATTTTTATTCAACCTTTTTACCACCTTTTTAGAAATTTTTTTTCATACAAAATTTTTTAATTTTTTTCATCAGTGGCTACATCTTTTTTTTTCGAAATTTTTTTACTCAGAAAATTTTTCTGGTCTACGCTATACCTCGTTTTTTCAGATTTTTTTTTTTTTCAAAACTTATTTCTTGAAGGGGATACACCCCCTTTTTTTCGGAATTTTTTTCTGCAAATAATTATTCCTTTTCTTTTCAAAGGTCTACGCTACACCTTGTTTTTTTCGAAATTCAGTTCCTCAAAAAATATTTCGTTTTTTTCCAAAGGTCTACTTTCACCTTGTTGTTGTTTTTTACTCCAAAAAATTTTAAATTTTTTTTTAAGGGATACACCCCTTTTTTCGAAATTTTTTTTCTACAAAAAAATTTTTTTTTTCTTTTCAAAGGTCCACGCTACACCTTTTTTTCGATATTTTTTTCTTGAAGAAAAATTTTATTTGTTTTTTTCCTTTATTTTTTTGCCAAAACTCTTCACCTTGTTTTTTTCTCGAAATATTTTTTTTCAAAAAATTTTTCATTTTTTTTCAAAGGTCTACGCTTCACTTGGTTTTTTTTAATTTTGTTCTTCAAATTATTTTTTATTTTTCTTCTGGTGACTTCGGACGCACTTTGAAGCGTTTTGATCAACTTTCAGAGACATTTTCAACCCATTTCCCATCTCTCAGGTGAAAATCCAAAATATACAAATTGTAGATATTGATCTCTACTTCCAGATTCGGTTTACAGAATTTGAATACGATGATTTCCCTTAAATCGGCGCATCTTTCAAGATGTGCCCTTGAATTGTTTATAACGCGATTGTGCAAAAACTTCATATCGGACAGAAAACATGTTGCGCACAGTTGAGCCGCATATTATTATATATCAGTTTCCGCAATATTTTTGTCCAGGTTCAGATTTATAAAAATTATAATTTTTAAAAAAAATGGTCTTCTCTTTTTCGAGATTTTCCCGGATTTTCTCAGTGGAAAATGCACCGATCCGGTCGTATGAAAATCCATATTGTAGGTTTCATAAATCTCTACAAAAAGTTTTTTGAATATTCTTCGAGATATTTCCAAAATCCCAAAAACGTAATTTTTTTCACTATTGTTGGGCTGGGGCGAAAACCGGGGTTTACATTAACGAACTATATTATAAAAATTTAAATTCAAATTCAACATACATGTATTAAATTAAATTCATTACATTTTAAAAGCAAGTAGGCATACAGAGTATAAAAAAAAAATAATACAAATTAGTATAGGCTATTTGCGTATTTTATCTTGTGTGGGAAAAACCCTACTGCTTGGTTTATTTTAGGTAATTTGGTGCCCAAAGCAATGTGAAGTTATACGTTTCATCTACATGTCAAGTAATACTTATTATTTTCTAATTGCTTTGTAATTGCAATCCTCTATAATTCAAGGTTTCATATTTTGAAATCAACAGTTTTTGATATGTACTTTAAGAATCATTCAATAAACCAAATGTTTTTTTCGGTAGATACTTTGGTATTACGATAAAAATAGCAATACTTTTTTCTACTTGGTTGACTATTTCATTAATACCATAGCCTCGCGACATGCACCGTCACATTCATCAAAAAAAAAGAATTTATGATCGTAAATAACATCAATCTTTCAGCTTTCCTTGAATACGCCACTGCTTTACAAAAACTAACTGTGAGTTACGGAAGCTCTCCGAATGCCTTCGATTGACTGGTTTTAAGAAACTCTATCCCTTGAAACACTTCTTTCGAAAGATTATTCAATGTTCGTTCGTTCATTATTCACAGTTCGATGCCATTCCAGGTGAATTTCAAGTGGAAACGGTTTTACAATCAATTCGAAGTTGGGGATTTACCGGTCAGTTACTTTTTCAAGTATGAAACAAAATGGACTCAGAACTGTGTATCATGATAATAATGAATATTACATAAACACATGTTAGACACTACAGAGCATTTTGGCCAAATGACAAAGTTGTGTATTCAAAAAAGTCAAGAATTATGAAATTTAATGCAAGGAATGCGATGCAAATATTACGAATAGACAAGGAGAAGTATAACAAGCTAATGCTCGGAAGTTGAGGAGCTCGGAAGTTGAGGGCCTAGTTCGAGAAGTAGAAGTGAAGGGACTAGTTCGCGCTTCGCGCGAACACTTTTCGAAAAGCTCGGAAGTTGAATGGTTTAGAACTATAATTGGACACCAATAATATGAATACAACAACCTTAATGCCTTTAAAACTATAATTGGACACCAATAATGTGAATACAACGACTAATGCCTTTAAAACTATAATTGGACACCAATAATATGAATACAACTACCCTAATGCTTTTCATACTATAATTGGACACCAACAATATGAATACAACTAACCTAATGCTTTTCAAACTATAATTGGACACCAATTATATGAATACAACGACTTTAATGCGTTCACAACTATAATTGGATACCAATTATATGAATACAACTATTGTAATTTAAAACTATAATTGGACACCAATAATTTGAATACAACGACTAATGCGAGACTTGAACAAAAATCCAAGTATTTTTTTCAAGACATGACTGTCTTGACTAATTTCCCACAAAAATACGCGTTTTCAATACATGACTGTCTTGAATGATTTCCCACAAAAATACGTGTTTTAAATGCTTGTCTCTGTGGACTAATTTCCTACAAAAATGCGTGTTTTCAATGCATGACTCTGTGGACTAATTTCCTACAAAAATACGTGTTTTCATTGCATGTCCCAAATTTTTCCAAATCGCAATTTTTTTTTCAAGATATGGAAAATTTGGAGGATGGGGGCAACGGGGCAGTGGATAAAAAAAATCCAGGCGCTTCGCGCCTGGGAAAATTCGAAGAAGGGGGGGAAGTAAATATTCAAAAATCCGGTCGCTTCGCGCCCGGGAAAATTCGAAGGAGGAAGAGTGAAAGTGGATTTTTTAAAATCCGGGCGCTTCGCGCCACGATAGACAGACGGACAGACAGACCGACAGACATAATTTCCAAAAAAAAAAATTTCGACGGTGATAATTTTCCTAGAAGTAACTATGGGTCTGAAACGTCAAATAAAAAAGTTCATGTCCGTCTAGGAGGAGAAGAGAACACAATAATTAACAAAAAATGTCAGAAAATATTTATAGGATGGCGTGAAGTAAATAAATTCGTACATCTCACGAAGCAGAATAATATACTTGTCTGTAAGGAAGGAACGAGCAGTAAAACGTATACAGGGTGTTCCAAGTTAAGTCGGCACAATTGCCAATTCCTTTATTGTTGATTGTCAAATGGGAAAACTATGGGCATTTCCAATGGTCTACTCGATGCTGAGGAAAAAAAATTGACAGTCGAGATTTCAAATTATTTCATAAAATAATATTTTCTTAAAAGGGAACACTCTGTATTCCATCAGGCATTTCGATTCGTTACTACATTCTCAGCAACAAAGCTCATATGATTTTTTTCCTAAAGTCGAAAATAAGACAGTTTTATTGGTAGGAAACATTTATAACAATCCGAGTTGATAATGCATTATGAAACACGGCGTAAATGTTCAAAATCACCGCCTTCTTGTTGAACACATATTTGTGCATCAATTCTGATTATTTTAGTTTCAATGACATTTTTCAATTCATCTACGTTATTTTGTTTCATTTTTTACACCTCATTTTTCAGTAATCCACAAAAATTTAAATCTAGGGGTGTCATTTCTGGTGAACGAGAGGGCCACTCAACAGGACCAGTTGTAGTAATCCATCTGTTTTCGAAACAGCGTCGCAACAATCTTTTCACGTCACTGAATTTACGTGCTGGTGCTGAAAATAGATCATCTGACGAACCTCCAGGTCAAGATCGTCGAAAAACTCTTGTAACACTCTTGTTAATAAATTAATATAACGGGGGCCGGTCAAATAACCATTGTAGAAAAATGAACCGATAAGTCTGCTTCTAACCACACCAAACATTGATACTAAATTGTCTTTGCGGATTGTGAAAATGGACTAGTAATGAATTATATTTACTCCATAGTAATGAAAATTATTTGTATTATTACATCCCACGATTTGGAAAATAAGCCTAGTCGCTCCGTATAATATTTCTATAGGAGTTTGGATCTCGTCTGCATTTATTCATAAACCACCGACAAAACCCCAATCGTTTCCCAGGATAACCTGGTTCTAGAGATTTTGTTTACTGCCTTATCTTGCAGAATAGTTTTCATCCAAAATATCTATAATTTCGTTTACCAACAGATTTTTGCATCAGTGAAACCATAATTTGTCTTTTACATCGGGTGTCAAGATTATGGTACGGTATATTGCTTTCAAAAATTGAAATACAGTGAAGAAAAATTTGTTAGCAGAAGACAAAAAGCAATAGAAAAAATTCCTTGAGAATGTAGATCAAATGTCATTTATAATTTCCTTGACATGAATGAGAAAAATGTGTCAAACTGAAAGATATTCGAAAACACGCCTCAAAGAACATGAAAGAGAAATGAGAAATTAATTAATTTCGAAAACCCCTACTTTATCGGCTGAGCATTGTATTCAAACTGACTTTGACTTTGAAAAGAACTACACAAAAATATTGGGTTATGAATCTTCTCAATTTAAAAAAAAATGTCACTGAAATGATTATTATAATGAAATACAAAACAGTCAACTTTAGAAAAGACCTGAAGAACTTAAACAGTGCCTATTTCAGTCTAATAGCGAGAATAAAAACAAAACACTGATACTTTCTTCATATATAAATAATATTAATTGTGTTTTGTTTTATGTTTTTCATTAATATTTTTTTCAATTCTCTACTGCTTCTCCAATTGTACAGTAGGCTATTTTATCAGGTCCACTTTGGCATGCACCCAAATAAATCATTATTTTATTCAAATTTCCCCGTGTCTTGTGTTGTGTATTGTTTGTTTTTAACCCAAAACCAATTTCTGTTTTTACTGCGAAACATTCGGTCTGTTGCACGTGATTCAAACCTAATAATAATAGGGTCATAGAATTTACATATCACACGGACTATTCCACTCTTCTCAAGATATTCACGTAATCTGACCAATCACAAATCAAAGACAACTTGTATTATCGCGAAAACACCAGCTGTCTCTCAATTCTGATTGGTCTGTCAGCGTTGGTGTTTTCAACGATGTAACCATAGATTACAAAGCAAAGTTTGACATTCTGACAGATCATAATTCTAGGCGAAAACGTCAAACTGAGTCGCATCGTAACTATACACACTCGATGAGGTCACTTCCAGAGTGAACTCTGTGTTACAAGAATTCCATTCATGGTGCTTCAATAACAGACTCATTATTAATCATAATATAATATAATATATATATATATATATATATATATATATATATATAATACTAATTATAATATATATATAATTTTCCAAAATTGTACGTTATGTACGCAAACATGTTTCTCCTGTAATAAAAAAAAATGTAACTTTGTGAATATAGTGTTTTCTGAAATTCTGGCTTTTTACTGTTGAGAAGCACAAATATTATCTTTTGACAAATCCGTGTTTTTGGTATTTTCATTTAATAAAAAAAGAACCTGGTGCCCATGCTTACCTAGTATCTTTTATCTTCGTCTCCATAAATATTTGTCAAAGGATCTATCTTTAATACTGCATATAACGATACCCACGATCTTCCGTACCAATCTGAGCAGCTCACAGGCATTGCTGTATTAAATGAGCAAGTAAATAAAAATAAAGTTCTTATTTTTAGTTACACAAATTGGCCCACGTTGGGCGCCAATTTGTCAAAAGATAATCTTTGTGCTTCTCAACAGTAAAAAGCCAGAATTTCAGAAAACACTATATTCACAAAGTTACATTTTTTTTTTATTACAGGAGAAACATGTTTGCGTACATAACGTACAATTTTGGAAATGTAAAGTACAAGCTAGTTTTATTAGAGTCGATTCGCTTACAAAAGATTAGGTGGTTCGTTTACATTTTATGATCAGTCGTTGCGATGAGTGGAAAGACTTACTCCAGAGCGCTACTTCGACGGAGAACGTAGGTGCCTTTAGGGGTGTCTAAAGACAATGGCTACTTTACTAGCTGGATAGGATATGTAGTCGGTCTGGGATCATTCCTGTGACTCAGATACTTGGACGCTGAGATATACGCTGTGAAAAAGTATACAAACCAGTATCTTGTGACAGATTTGATTCACATGACTCGTGATATGGGCGAAATCGAGGACAAGACAAGTCTCAGTTTTTTTAAAGATATGATATAAAATTTTACTAGTTAAATGCTTCAATTTAGATGAAGAATTTAAATTTACAATTTAGACATGAGTATTAGGAAAGAAATATGGAGGTTTGCTGATTTAAATGTTTCTAAGATGCAACTGCGGTGAAGAATATAAATTTGTGATGAAGCTTAAATTTAGAATCTTCTCAAGCAATGGTAGAGAAGAGTCCAGTCTCAAACGAGCACAAGAAAAATAAATTTCATGAAAATATTGCTTTCTACAATTTTTTTTAAATTTAATAACAATTTACAAGTGTTCAGGAGAACTGACATGTAAGAAAAATCATGAAAAAATATTGATCTCTCTAATAAAAAATAGATACAACGGTATAGATAGAGAGAGAGAGAGTATCGAGATAGTTCTTGACTTTATAAGGTGTCGCAAAGCAAGCAGACGACTTGATTTGTGTCACAACGACTGGAAGTGAAAGGTTGTCATAGAGAGAGGTTTCAAAACATATAGGGTTTCTTTTGGCTATTGGCCAGGCCCTTCCATCCAAACCTGGGCAGTGATGTG
Source organism: Chrysolina oricalcia (assembly GCA_944452925.2). Classification (NCBI taxonomy): domain Eukaryota; kingdom Metazoa; phylum Arthropoda; class Insecta; order Coleoptera; family Chrysomelidae; genus Chrysolina; species Chrysolina oricalcia. The sequence continues at coordinate 5,875,406 of OX101821.2, read as the reverse complement.
GAAGAGATCGAACCAAGAGTTCAAAGAATCATGAGCGAGTTCAGCTTCAACAGATATAATAAAAAGATAAATTCGAAGCTTTGAACTCACCCATGAATCCTGTCCTCCTTGCTACAAGACCAGTCTTTACTGCAGATCACTATCCAAGTTCAGGAGGAGTACCTTCAGCTTCTAGTTTGCTGCTCGCACCTAGGCTTGCCTTCTAAGCAGATTGATATTTTTTGACACTCAGAAAAACTTGTGGAGGCACTTGATATCACTGAAAACCATTTAGCACGAACAGAAACATGTTTGATTCATATTTTAACGTTTGAAAGATAAAATTTACAGAAATTATTGACACATGTGAGTCATCAATTTCAGAGGTTAGAAACAATTCATCTATGACATTTCAGAACCGACTCGTCGAAAGAGGGTACGAAATGTTATTCAAATAAGATTAAATTATGGAGATTATATTTGTTTGATTGATGATCTATTTATTTTGTGGAAGTTCATGATGAAATAAGAAAAGGAAGAAAAAATATAACTTTTGTCCAGTTTCCACTAACACTTTACTACTTTATTACGACCGGTTTCGGCTTTTACACCATTTTCAAGTAACTACAGATTTCATCAAGTTCGTGAATATTTATACATAAGAAAGTAATTAAAGAGAGGTTGGGTTTAAATTACCTAACTGATGTTTCAAAACAAGTTGGGAAATACCTAGAATCTACCTGATGAGTCAATTTAATTTATCTAATAGGGGTTCATACAATCGGTGGGTCCAACTTTGTTATCAAAAGTCACAAATTCAGAAGTGGAGAACTACATAATTCTAACTGGTCATTGAGGGTATCAAAATTTTGAATCGACAGACTTATCGCGAAAATTCAATCACTTGTGGTATTACTACTGAAAATTCAACCTTTTGTAAGTGAAAATGCGATTTCATCATTTTTTTTTAAAGATCTCCTTCCCTTATAGTGCTCTGAACATTTCAAAATGAATTGGCAAAATGTTGGCTTTAAAGACTTAGAGTTTCCTTTAATTCAAGACCTCAAATCCCAACAAAACGGAACAAAATCAGTCATGTAGTACTGTAATATGAATATGCACTCAGAATTTCTGAAAAATGAATTTAATTGAAAATTAAATCCATATTTTTGTAAATATTTCAATTTTAACCATCTAAGATAAACTAATTCTTCGAACCCTACCTTCAGACACACGTGGGTTTCCCCCTAAAATACCATTCTGAAATCATTTTGCTTGACAACTCTAAAGCGATCTTGCTAATCCGATTATTTCCAGTATAATTTTTTTTATCAATTATTGAGAAAAATATATTGAAATCTTTTTGGGGATTTTTGGCCATTACAAGGCTAGAAGTTCCCAACTTCAGCTATTTAATTAGTTTGGGAATTCCTAAGGTCATTTTACAGCCTGACTGGCATACCAGGTCAAGACAGTTGGTCATTCAAAATCGTACAGACAACATCTTCCGCGACTTCACTAAATACAAATTCAACCCCGCCTCGAATGTGATATTTAGTAAACATACATCATCAAAATCATCTGAAGTATTGGTCTCTGCCGCTGGAAGAGTAGGTACCCACGAAAATATAAAAAATGTCATACGGTTACAGCCGTTAACATAAAAAGTATTACTGGAAGATTCTCAACTTATTCATATAAAAAAGAGTATTCCAGTACCAGTTCATTTTGTTCATTATTGAAAACTGCGATGTTCAAAAGCTACAATTCATTGACTCAGAAAATAGTCCTTATTTTTTTATGGAAACGTCAACAAATCAAACGCACATTTACATTTCTTTTTACCGATTCTATCAACACACACAAATCATAATGCAAATTTGTTCCTCTCACAATGAAACGGATCTAATCAATCAATCTCATTTTGATTTTATCAACAATAATTTAAATAATTTATTCATAATAAACAGATGATTCCCAACATTCTAATGGCGCTAGTTTTTCATCATCTTTGTTGAATATAAAATCCATGAATTCATTTATACTCTGTCCTTATGTACAGCTAGGTGGATTCATAGACCGGGAGTAAATATACCGCCAAAAAGTTGGATAAATATGGGAGAAAAAAAATTACTGATATTTCTGAAAAACTCTTCATTATTCTATGAATGAAGGCTTGCAAGAGTCACTAAATTTAGCTTCGCACATGTATCTAATTGCCCGTTCTGTAATATGAAAATCGTCTGGAATAAAAATCCATTACAAGATCCTAAAAAACAGATTCCATATCTCATTTGTGAATCAATTGCAGTATACCTTTTTGGCCATATCCCTGCCAAGCTCCCACGAGGTGGTTGTCACTGCAAAACATCCATGCAGAAGCTATTTTTCCAACCAGTTTTTTTTCATCCTCAAGCTTTAACTTTTCGGCAATATAAGCCAAGCAACTTCGTATTGCTAATAATTTCATTACCCAGGTAAAGTTCTGGCAGATGACATTTAAGGGTGATGATATTCGTTTTTGATATGTTTAACGATAGAAAATTTACATCACACTACACTTTTAACTTGATAACATCATTATTAGTTTGTTGGTGCATATCAATGTCATTTCCAGTATGCCAAAGAAAGATAGCATCATCTGCAAACTGAGTAAATTCTATCCTTTATTTTTATTGAGGATAGTTCATTTATGTAGATCAAAACAGAGGATTGGGCCAAGCACTGATCCTTGAAGTACACCCCTTTTGTTGTCTAATTGTTGCGATAATTTGTTCTGAATAGACACGTTTTGCGTACGACCTGATAAGTACGACTCAAACCGTTTCAGAACTATAGTTCTAAAGCCGTTCCTTTCCAATTTATTCAACAGAATTTTATGATTGAAACTGTCAAGCGTTTTCGTTAGATCACAAAAAAGTAAACGTCTTGTAGTAGGTGAAAAATAGTACCACTTGATCCTTTCGATCCTTGAAACCCGAAATGAAAAGAAAGGATAACGTTGTGTTTTCCCAAAAAAGTTTTCATTCTGTTTTTTACAAGCTTCACAATTAGTTTAGAAATGGAAGGAAATTGATCCAAAATTTGATGGATTCACAATATCCGTACCTTCGTGCATCACCACCAACTTTTTCAGACATGCTGGGTATACTCCCGCTGAAAATGAAAAAGGAATGGCTTCAACCAGAATCATAAATAAGAATGATAGGTATGATGAAGAACTAACATGAACATTGATGGCGATTCATGAACAAGTAAGTATACTACATAAAAATAATTGTTTGAAAATAAATCATCATAACTTTAAGAAACAGTTATTTTGCAATGAAGTTCGTGATAACTTGTCAAGTATATACACTTTATTTATTGCTCACTCAATCAATATGTATATTATCATTGTTACATGAGGATTAGGATTATAGCAATGTACACTGAAATAGTTATTGTCAGATGCGCTATGAAACGAGTCACGACAGTCCCATGTTTCAATACAAAATTGTTCCTCGCCAATTATTTTACCTCGGATCCTTCCTATCAATCTACTTACCCTGTAGCGGCCATTTTGTAAAACACTGAATTTAGCGTATTACTCACCGTTCCTGTCCTTGATAGGCCAATAAATAAAGGATTTTTCGTAAAAAAAATTACTTTTTTGAAACCGACTGTACCATCACATGAAGGATAGTCCATACCCAAGTATAGCAAAATCATTGCTTTATGGAACTGATATATCTTATAATGCCGCATTAAAGAGTATTTTATCAGTCAGTAAGTTTGTAGAAGAATATTTTATAACATTGTCGTATAAATATTTATACAACTCGCATTATAAAATTAAAGCTTGCTTTTGGCTTAAAATAGTTTTAAAACGCATTATAAGACCGATTCAAAACCGTTTTGAAAGAGTGTTTTAAGTGCTTTATAATGATTATACCTACAATTTCTGTATAACACCTTCAGGTTCTACGGTAAAAAGTTTTGTAATAGCATAGGAATATTACAGTGACTATTCCACTCTTCTCAAGATCAGGGTTCCTTGATAGGGGGGTTATGAAATGTCATCGATTTTGTCGGGCATATTGTTTTCGTCATTGGAGGGAAATTAAGGTGGCTATCCTGAAATTGGAGGCGCCAAATTTGAATTACACTAAAATATTCGATTTTGTTGGATTGAATTCGAAACCAATCGGTGGAAGTAAATTGAAATACGTGATACGTGCGAGTGATTAAAACATATTTGTATTAATATATTCCCTAGTTCGCACAAGTAGGTATCTCGAAGACTTCTGAGAGTTTCAAAGTTGATGAAAATAACAAATTATTAACATTTTTTATAGATTCTGAATGTTGGGCGTAGTTGAGAATAATTATCAAATTGAATGAACTGATGAGAAAGTAAATTCTATACAAAGTATTGAGCCTTTAAAAAAAAGAAAACATGGGACAATCACATAATCTGAGATTTGAAATATATTTTAAAGATTCAAAGACTAATCTCAATTTATCTGTTGTAACACTAGTTGAATAAATTGCACCATTCAAAGAGAAATTCTTTTCATGTCTAATGAAAGAAATAAAAACAACTATCTTATGTTGACATTATTCCAGAACCTCAGGTGCAAGAAGAAAGTGTGATTTGTTATATGATTGATCTCAATTTTTTTCTAAAATGTGTGAATGTGAAATGGGGTAAATGATTAAAATGATAGATAGATAAATATTTATTCGTCCTTGAAGTTTACTCAAATATAAAATTTATTAGACTATAGTCACTGTCATTCACCCTGCCTTGTTCACAAAACTAATTCACATTTCATCGACAACATTTATAATATTCACAGAAATGATGTACTCAAATCATTTCTTATTTGTTATTTATGATATGAGTCAATGTTTTATTTCATAAATTTCGGTATCATTTACAAATTGTTTCATAAATAGTAATTTACAATTTCTTTACGTATTAATTTTCTTTATTTAGCGCATAAAGCTAATGTTTACAGTCATAGGTAAAATATATATATATATATATATATATAAATATGTGTCTACGGTTGCAGAACATTTTGAGGGTTATACCCAATAACTTTTCAACTTATATTTTCATATTTTGCCCCTCGCTAAATCCATCCTTAAATATATATATATATATATATATATATATATATATATATATATATATATATATATATATATATATCAATAACATTTCGCAAAATAATATCACTACTATAAATGATGCAGATAGGATCCAAATCCAATATTTTTTCACTTCTCTTCCTTATATCGCAGATGTCTCACCCAGGCTTGCTAGAATCTTCAAAGTTTTTGAGAACATAAAAATTGCAAATAAAACAATATTAACAATTAATTCCATTTTTACCAAAGTTAAAGATAAAACACCTTTAACTTCACAATCACAGTTGGTGTATTGTATTCCTTGCTCGAATTGCGATAAAACTTACATAGGTCAGACTTCGAGGACATTAAAAGATAGAATCACTGCACATAAAAGTGACTGTAGATGCCATCCTGAAAGATGTGCATTAAGTGAACATGTTAATAGCACTGGTCATAACATGAATTATAGTAATACAAAAATTTTGACTAAAGAAAACAATACCACTAAAAGACTTTTCATGGAAATGGCTTTCATCTCTCAATCAGATTCTTGCTTAAATAAAAAAACTGACGTTAATCACTTAAGTGAAATTTATTCATATTTACTCCTCATCGACAATAATATTACACATAACTTAAATAATTCTCCCTTAGGGAACACTTCATCTCTTTTGAGTTGAGACAATTGGTTAATTTCACCCACTAGCAGCGGCCAATTCGTGGTTTCGTGTCACACTTCAAAAGTGTCTGACATCTAATGTCAATAATGTCAACTGTCTGTTGTCGAATAATCCTAACCAAATTTCTTATGTTACATTTGAATCTCTCCACGTGTGGAGATAATTCAAATAAATGTTTAAACAAATTTTATAACAATGACTTAATATTAATATTTTTATTGTTTGACGTATTTTAATGTGTTTTGTTCATCTTTGTCACATGTGACTTACATGACATGTTGTTTATAATTTTTAATATTACATCCATAGCAATCATTCTCATCAACACAGTAAGTGGTTCTTCTTCAAAGTTTTCTTTCCATTAATCGTACAATTTTGCTTGTTACTTGTAGCTTCCCTGAAGATGACAGTATTCACTGTTGAAATATCGGAAATATAGTGTTAAAAGAGTACACGTTTTGCTTGCTGCTATACCCAAAAAAATTTCCTGCTTTGTATCCTAACTAGTCAGCAAAGACTACCCTTCTACTATATATATATATATATATATATATATATATATATATATATATATATATATATATATATATATAATAGAATTTGTTCAACAAATATAACACTATATACAATTATGAAAAATAAAATATACAATAATACAACATATTGAAACATATGAACTTTTATATGAGTCGGTAGAAAAAATTTAACATTTCTGTATATCTACCTAAAATCCTAATTAAATGGCAAGTAGTAAAATTGTGCATATCTAATATCTTAAATAAAGCTGAACATATCATTTGTATTTGCAACGTTCCATAATAATTTTGAGTTTGGATAGTTCTTACACTTGGTAATGGGAACTTTTTTTTGAATTTTATTTCTTCTTTCTGATAATTGTTGTACAATAGTGTTATTGCACAGAACTGTTCAATGAGTTTCTCTCGTTCTTTGTAACATTGTTGTGAACAAGGGGTGGAAGGAGACTGTGAATCCTCATCTGAAATGGCATAAAGACCTATCAATATCAATCATTTCATAGCACCAGGAATAGAATATAATGAACAAACCATTATTTGATGATAAACGATCAGCCATTGGTACAGATTCTAGCAAGTATCTCTCTATCTCCAATGGAACTCCAACAGATTGATACGATATCACAGTGGAGAGACCAGATTTTTACCAACACGTATTGGTTGGAATAACTAAAAAGAAACACCAACATTATATCATATTTTCATAGCAGAAATATTGGCTTTCAACAGTTTCTATCCCAAACCAAATTGAGTTCTGTTTATCATTAGAACAGTTTGAACTCACCGTTGTTCTAAGCATTTGTCTTGACTTCTCATGTAGGAGAGATTCTTGAAGATTGGTTTCAAAATCTCTTCTATTAAAATGGTCTGAACAAATCCTGGAAAAATCAATACTACAGAAATTGATCCATTGCTGCTTTACTGTTCTTGGAGAATATATGGAACGACAATGTATCATCATGGTACGATGTAGGAGTATTGTTACAATATTAAACAAGTAATTAACAACTAGCAATACAAAATACAAGAAATAGGCATAACATTTTATTATGATTTATCTGAGCCACGGGCTTTAGTAACTTTATTTATTCGCAAATTGACGTAAATATAATCAAAGTTACCAATTTCAGGATAGCCACCTTAATTTCCCTCCAATGACGTATTATCTCTCTTTCCTCAGTCTTCCCCTTGTCTAAATGATCACTTATTTCATAACCCCTTCCTATCATAAGAACCCTGCTCAAGATATTCACCTAATCTGCCCAATCACAAATCAAAGACAACTTGTATTATCGCGATACATTCACTCGCCTTATGAAACCCCCCTTTCCTGCAATATTAGGACCAATAAGGGACGTATGCCTCGATAATACGCAGTTCCTAGCTTTCGAGCCGGTAATACCACTTTGTCATGGCAACCACGTATCCAAACAACAACGGAGAACTTAATATCATCTTGCTACTAATATGAATGTCAGTCTGAGAGACTTCATGTCTATCAGGCATTATCTATAACTATTGAAGAATTCACGACAATGGAACTTCTTTTACTTTGTTGGTTCGTGAAATTATCTTAATAAATACTACTCGTGCTCACAATACTATCGATAATTCTGTCAGAAATCTTAAACTCGATCAAATTGCTTTGAGCTAACACCATTCGTCTTAAAGGACTCGAGGTGTTACCAAGCAATTTGATCTCGTTGATTTCTGACAGAATTACTATCGATAGTATTGCGAGCACTCGTGGTATTACCACAGTATTGTGCTTAAAAGAACCAGTAGTGTCAGCATCCCCACTTTTTGGTATGCAATCACAGAGCGCACGATCGAATCGCGGCGTGAAGTTTTTGGATGCGCCGTGAATTGCCTCGTTAATCGGCAACGTTTCCAAGTCTAAAAATTTTCTTGTAATTTACCACTTTGATCTATCAGAATCAAGACTTTTGGTTCGTTGAATTCTATAAGAAGTTTTATATTGCCCAGAATCACTACTTCGCCTGAAATATTGCAAGTTTTGATGTATATTGTATCCGTATTTAATCTCGTACACCAGAATAATTATATTCAAAACGAGAATATTTTCAGTAAAACTTGGCAACATTGGAACATTTCAGTAATATTCGAATACGATAACCGAGCTCAAAAAAGGGAACGAAGGAACTTGCGTTGATAATGAGTTTACTGAAGTACTGAAAATTCTTAGATGTACACCTACTGAAAGAAGTTGTTACCCTCTCTTGTATTCAGAAGTGTATTTTTAGCAGATGCAATTGTATAGTTTATTCTGCTTCATTTTCATGCCAGTGCTTAAGGCAAATAAATAAATAATTTAAATTAAATTGTTGTGTTGTTATTTCTAACACGTTTTCTGGATATGGGCATCATCACACAAAAAATATCCCAATACTCTTCTTCAAAATTAATTAGATTTTCAGAAGACTGTATCAGCCTATTTTTTGGTTTTATTAAATTCTTTAAATTTATTAAAAACAAATTGAAAATTCATGCATTTCATATAATAGTAATAAACGGACTTGCACCGCTTGATCATCAAAATAAACCATCTCAGGTTGAAGGAAGGTTTTCATTAGCTTCTTTGTCACATAATTCTACTACTAATTGTAGAAGTACAAAATAGCAGTAGCGGGATATGAGTTCTCAAGAGGACGCTTGTCAAACATCCATCAAATTTTACTTGGCAAGTATGTTCAGAGAAGAGTCAAATATTGAATAAGTTATGAATGGCATTTGAAAAGTAATTTAAATCAATATACCTCGTTTTGAAAACGCACTAAAAAGAATAAAATACTTTCTCCTAGTCTCATACAGATTCCTAACCCAATACAGATACTTAGTAATTGCAATAGCTATGAAACGACAAACGTGGTGTGCAGGGAGTAGCTGATATTAAAAAAATTAAACAACAGTTGGTATTATTTGCAGTGCAATACAATTGTTACAGATGAACCATTTTTGCATTAAGTACCTTCACCTGATCATATCCGAAATAGAAAATTGTTATACCTACCTACCAATAATCTATCTGTTTGATTGTTATTTTCGTGAAAAAGTAAAAAAGCAAGCAAAATTAATTCAGTTTGATTTTCATTTCAATATTATATCGAATCAATGCGTAGGGCACTCGGTGCGTGACCGTATCTCTATTCAGAAGATTCCTAATTCATACTCAACCCAATTTTCTAGAATTATTTTATTGATTAATGGTTATATATTATAATCATACAGTGAGCACAAAGCTCACAGTTTTTTTGGGAGATCGTTTAGTAACAATAGTCGTTGTAGACCGATGTTTCACCCTTTTTTTTACTCCCATATACACCAACAATGTAGAGTGTTTTGGCAAGTACGTATCAGAAAACAACTACTCCCCTGTCTATATAATATGCCGCAAGAGCTTGTTGCCAACTAGCAGAATTTATTTTTGATCCAGACTCTGTGGGACCACCTACAGACTAGTCCGGGGCGTAGTTGTTTTCTGACAGGTTTTTGCCATAACAGCCTATATTGTAGGTGTAAGGGAGTAAAAAAAGGTGAAACATCGGTTGGCAACGACTATCGTTATGTTTATATTATTAACATAGTATGCACATATATTGTATTGTTATCCAGTTCTAAGCTTAAAGTTTCAAGTCTCTCTAGCTCATAGATAACTTAGTTCAAAATCAATTGCAAAATTAGTACCGAACAGACAAACAGTACAAGTCGTGAGTAATATAATTGTATATTACTGTAAAGCAACCCATTTTGTTTCCCATAAGATTCGTATTACTGTGGAGCAGTTTATATCTAGTATCCACTTGCTGAGCAGTGTATGAAATGTCCAACGCTGACAAATCCACTCGTGGCGGGTAAATTCATGATGCGCAGTGGTCCTAAAAAAATAAAACTGTGAGACAGAAACATCAAAGGTTCCGACAAGACTGCAACTACTGGTTCTTTTAAGCATAATACTGTGGTATTACTCCCGAAAACACCAGCTGTCTCTCAATTCTGATTGGTCTGTCAGCGTTGGTGTTTTCAACGATGTAACCATAGATGACAAAGCAAAGTTTGACATTTTGACAGATCATAATTGTAGGCGAAAACGTCAAAATGAGTCGCATCGTAACTATATAATAATTTTTTTCTTTCTAATATGAACCCTTCCACTCCAAGATTATATGGTTTACCTAAAATTCACAAACAAAATATCCCCATCAGGCCAGTAGTTTCATATACAAATTCTCCTGCTTCCAAATTAGCCAATTGGTTGAATTCCATACTTTCTTTATTGATGGACTTCACCAACCGCTTTTCAGTCAAAAACTCTTTTAGAACTTACAAACAAAATTTCAAATATTAATATTCCTCCAAACTGCATTTTGGTTTCTTTTGATGTTTCAAATCTTTTCCCCAGCATAGACCCGGAAGATTGTCTGATGTTGGTTAGACAGCTTCTTTTTTCCAATTCAAACTTACCTACTCACCACATATTGAACTTATGTTCTCTTGTGGATTTAGTTCTCAAACAAAACTTTTTTCAATTTAATAACTCCTTTTATGTTCAAAAATCAGGTCTAGCCATGGGCTCTAATCTTAGTCCTCTGCTGGCTGAAGTTTTCATATCAAATTTAGAATCCACCATTTCACAACACCCTAGTTCCTCAAAAATTTTATTCTGGCACCGGTATGTCGATGACATACTAGCACTTTTCAAAGGTACGTTGGACGACCATAGCGATTTTCTAATTTTACTCAACTCTTTCAATCCAAGAATTCAGTTTACTATGGAAATGGAATAAGACAACAAATTACCCTTTCAAGATTAAATGATTCACAAATCAGATATGCTGGAATTTTCCATTTACAGAAAACCCACTAATACTGATAATGTCATACCGTTTCACTCTAATCATCCATAAAATCATTAATTCGCATCTTTTCATTCTTTGTTTCACCGTCTGTTTACTATCCCACTGAATGATTCCAATTTTTCAAAAAAACTCAATATCATCAAACAAATTGCATACATACATTTAATCAACAGATTATATTACAGATATGTTAACAAATTTTCAAATCACAGACTCAATCCAATCCACAGAACAAATATTTTTCTCTAACCTATTTTGGCCCTATATCATTAAAAATTAAAAAATACGTTACTTAATAAACTTAATACTAATAACAATTCAAAAGTCTCTATTTCGTTCAAAACTTCAAATAATTTAAAACATTTTTTGGTAAATTCAAAAGACAAAATTCCATTGCTGGACAAATCAGGAGTTTACAAATTAAATTGCTCTAATCCAGATTGTAAAGCTTGTTATATTGGCCAAACTGGTCGCAAAATTAAAACTCGAGTAGCAGAACACGTTAGATTAATAGAATCCAATTCCGATAAAGAAGAAATCAACTCTAACTCTGTTTTTTCCAATCATATTATTAACGAAAAACATAATTTTGTTCCTAACTCAGATTTAAAAATTTTACATATTTGTGATAAAGGGAAAAAGCTCAATCTACTTGAGACCCTGGAAATAAATAAGGCAATTAAAAATTCAGAAGTTCAATGCATAAACGAACAAACCAATTTCGACAGCTTAAAACTTTTCATTTCCTTACCTTTTTGATCAAATTTTTTCACACATTTACAAGTCACACTCGATCAACAACCAATGTTCTACATTCTACATTACTAATAAATCTTTTATTTTTTCTATTATTATAGCATTGTTTATATAGAAGTAAGATAGTTAGTCAAAGTCATTGGACCCCAAACGCTAGTGTCATCTAGCGTGATTAGTTACAAACATGAATATTTGACGTCATTTTAATGCAGGTTCCTTCAAAAAACCCTGATTTTAATGCTGTCCCATTGTTTCAATCAAGTTACGACATGACTTGGAGGCCAGATCACTGAAGTTACGACATGACTTGGATGCGAGCTCACTATCGCCATCTACATGTCGCATCCATTTTGATCCAATTATGATCCCATAAGGTTGACTAACTATCTTCTATATAAACAATGATCATAGTCTAATATTACTGACAGTCGATGTTTTATGATGATTGCTCTTTACAGGTCCACGGAAAAGTCACTCTGTCACTTGGAGTCGTGACGTCTCACTCGACAGATGACAGATTTTATCCTCAATTTTCACTTTCACTTTTCATAACATAACCCTTTTGTTTTGCATAAAGAGCACGTGCATGATCACGGTTTAACAAAAGTTTTTGATATGACGATGATTTATTTAGCGAGATCCAATCATACCCCCTAACAGTTAGGGACCCGCTCGTTATGCGGTTTCTGTCATTTTGACAATTGTTTTAATTTAATTATTCTACATTTATATAAAAGCACTTTTTCCACCACATATGGTATGTTAGAAATTTAATACTGTTATACTCAAAATTGTAACATTTCTCTTTTCTGGAGATCATTAGTTTGTAACCTTTTTTCGCTGAAAATGAAGGATTAATCCTTCGAAACATGTCCTGCTGCTGATATAAGTCTTCCGACTACATCTCGTAATGTGCTGATGTGTGTCCTCTGACTACACTCACACTATCAATAAAGATTTTATTTGGTGGAGTTCGACTGTAAGTTATTTACCTACCCAATATAATAAATTATTGATAGTTATAATACATTTTTTGTGATTGCAGTTGATTGATTATGGTTATGATGAATTGATTGTTCATGTTTATAGTAATACTTTTAATGCTTCTAATAAAATTCCACTCGTGATTGAATTTATCTCATAAGTCTGTCTTTCATTTCTGAACTCAACTGAATTGTATCGAATTTCTCGAAGAAATTCAGTTTCGTTCAGAAAAGAATCGACAGACTTATGGCGAAAATTCAATCACTTGTGGTATTACTACTGACAACTTGGTTTTATAATTTTTATCGATTTTACCATTTAATCATAAATTTGTTGGCTTTTGTACTGATATAAATATCCATTTTTTCTGAAAGTGAAGTACCATTGTGCAGTGAAAACCTGCAAGATTACCGACAAAAGTCATAAATTATATTGTATTATCAGTGGTGAGTTTAAGATCATATTGTTTATAAATGGATAATTAGTAGATTGAAGAATACATTTTCCAGCTTTTTCTCACTAAAGCCCATTACAGATTATATTTTCATCAAACTTTTTTTCAGGATTGAAACAGGAAACCTTGGGAAAGAAATGGTTATCAATATTGAATAATTCAGTGGAAAATTGTGACAACAATTAGGACTAAAACTAAATTAAAAAATGAACTTGAGAAATGTATACAATTCCTATATATACAGGGTGAGTCAGAATAATACCGACAAACTCCGACTACAAATTCCTTGCCTCATTTTGAGATGAAAAGTTTCTATCAAGGTATGTCCTAAAATGCATCCCCTCTGAGATACAGGGTGTCAAAAGTGCGAAAAAAATTTAGATTAATTTTTTTTTTCTCTAAAACTCCTGGAGAAAAAAAATTTAAACTTGGTGCACTAATCAAGGTTTATCAACGTGATAATTTGAAGTTATAATTTTCAATTTTCGTAAACCAGTGGCGTAGTTACGATGATATATGGTAATATTTTCCTTCATATTTTCTTTGGACAACTGAATTGACAAATGAGCATTTGACTTCAGTTAGGCTCATCCATACTCAACCTAAAAGTCATTATATTCCATTTGCCTAAAAGTGAAGGTTTCTGAGATATTTGCAAAAAACTAAAGATATGTCCTGAGAAGAGACATAACATCCTGTGTGCTAATAATCGCATGATGCAACTTTATTATAACTTATAGGAATAATTGTCAACCTCCTGAACATTTTTCAATGTTGGGAGTATTCATAACATAGTACAGGTAAGTCAGAATGAGACCGACAAACTCCGTTTTTATTTATTCGTCATATTTGAACGAATTTGGAGCGTTAGACATAAGTTAGGCTCATCGATACTCAACCTAAAAGTCATAACATTCTATGTCTCTAAAAGTGAAGGTTTCTGAGATAATTGAGAAAAACTGAAGATATGTCCTGAGTATCAACGTAATTTGCTATGTGCAATAATCAAAATCAAAAACAAACCCAACTTCAAATTAATAATACTCCACTCAAATAAGAGTTTAGATCTGAACCAATTTTTGCGAAAAACCGAAGATAAGTACTCTTGATTTGTTGAATTTTATGTTGGAGTATCATTTTTAGAGCCTTTTCTAATTGGCGTATCGTGGAAAATTAATCCATTCAGCATATGGTTTTGAAAAAGAACAAGAATAAAAAATTTGTGATATTTTATGCATTGATCAATGGTATACAAACTAGTCTGGAAGGTTCGACTTTGCAATTAGTTATCACGAATCGAAAGAAAATAATTTAGTAACAGTACAGTCAATTGACATAGTAAGCATCCTCAGAAGCTAAAAGCTGAAGCTAATATTGGAAGAATTGAAAAGATGGTTCGGATGAGTCTGAATTAGACTCATTGTTTCCGGTAGAAACAAACTGATATATCGATACTTACATTAGAGCTACGTTTGAGTTGAAGCCCGATCGAGCGAGCAGGGCAATCAGTGCATTGGCGGGGCTTTTGATGCCATTGAAAACAATGGAACAGAATTTGCCCCGACTTTCAAAATAAATGCGATAAGGTTATTGGGAGCGCGCCCGGATCGTTTAGGGCGTCAACTCGAACGCAGCATAGTAGATTTGGTTGACACTATTGATAGTAACCCAAACAAGTTTGTATTGTTGTCAAGTCATCTGTCATTATTTCAGTCAGTGAAGATCGTTTCAAAATGGATTATGGACGGAGCACCGGCCCATTTTCAACGAATCGTTCGTCAATTTCTTTATGAAACATTTCATGATCAGTGGATAGGTAGACGTGGTCCCATACACTGGCCTGCACGGTCTCCGGATTTAACATGACTAGACTTTTTTTTGGGGATACCTTAAATCCCTGTAGGATCTATTGAAGATTTAACGGCAAGAATTTTAGCAGCATGTACGTTAATACAGGATATACCAGGAATATTCCAAAGCGTGCGACAGTCAATGATATGGAGATGCCAATTATGTATCGAACAAAATGGTGGTCCATTTGAACATTTACTTTGAGCCTTTTTTGTTTTTATGTTTTGTACCCTATGAACCGTTCCTATTATTTGAGTAGATATAAATACACAATAATTGTCTTTCTTCACCAAAAACATGATGATTGGAAAATATTTTCCTAGATAATTCAGTATGAAATGACTTTGATTGATACTACAACATAAAATTTAACAAATTTAAAAGTAGGTATTTACAGTTTTTCGAAAATATTATTTTAGGCTTTAACTCTCCTCTAACAGGAGTATTATAATTTGAGGCTGGGTTTGTAAGCGGATCTTTCAGAATAATC
Organism: Chrysolina oricalcia; assembly: GCA_944452925.2. Classification (NCBI taxonomy): domain Eukaryota; kingdom Metazoa; phylum Arthropoda; class Insecta; order Coleoptera; family Chrysomelidae; genus Chrysolina; species Chrysolina oricalcia. The sequence goes on along the minus strand of OX101821.2, from coordinate 5,859,678 downwards.
ATTATGCAACAATGTATGGTCACATATCGGTGAATTTACGAAATCGATTCGTTCAAATAATATGACGAATAATAAAACGGAGTTTGTCGGTCTCATTCTGACTTACCTGTACTATGTTATGAATACTACCAACATTAAAAAACGTTCAAGAGGTTGACAATTATTCCTATAAGTCATAATAAAGTTGCATCATGCGATTATTAGCACACAGGATGTTATGTCTCTTCTCAGGACATATCTTCAGTTTTTTGCAAATATCTCAGAAACCTTCACTTTTAGGCAAATGGAATGTAATGACTTTTAGGTTGAGTATGGATGAGCCTAACTGATGTCAAACGCTCATTTGTCAATTTAGTTGTCCAAAGAAAATATGAAGGAAAATATGACCACATACCATCGTAACTACGCCACTGGTTTACGAAAATTGAAAATTATAACTTCAAATTATCACGTTGATAAACCTTGATTAGTGCACCAAGTTTGAAATTTTTTTCTCCAGGAGTTTTAGAGAAAAAAAAATTATTCTAAATTTTTTTCGCACTTTTGACACCCTGTATCTCAGAGGGGATGCATTTTAGGACATACCTTGATGGAAACTTTTCATCTTAAAATGAGGCAAGGAATCTGTAGTCAGAGTTTGTTAGTCTTATCATGTGGTAACATTGCTATATTCTAAACCGTAACAGATACGCAGACGATTAAATGGGAGAAGAGGTAACTATTGCGGAGAACAGTACAATGATCAAAGAAAATTTACAGGGAGTCTCGCCCTTCCCGAGTTATACAGGGAAAACCAAAAATGCTGTTATTTGTTTTTTACGAATAGAACTGTTAATTCTGAAAATATAAAAAAATTTATAAGGAAAGTTTTAATGTATTTAAAATGAACTATAAAAATGTAACAATGAATCTTTGATTAAACGTTTCGTGTCAACACGGCCACCATCAACATTTTTTTTTCAAATACGGACTTGTCTATTTTAGTACAAATATTGATAAAGCGATAAAATCACAATTCAGTGGTATATCACACTTGATATTTTTATAACGCTTCATTTAAAATAACTAGCATCTTCAGTGACAACAATTTTTAATTACGGTCCTGTCGTTAGTTCTTTTGTAAATTATTTTGATTTCTTCAAAACCTATTCAACTATTGGCATACTTCAGACTTCACCCAATAATTTCGATAAGAAGATACCCCAACACAACGAACATTCGTATTTTTCCTTCTTGGGCATTTTTGTATTACAGAAATCCTTGTTTCAAGGCTGATTTCTTCTGAATCAATTATCATACTGAATATTTCTATAATTCTCAATCCTGGAAGTAACGAAAATATTAGTTTTTGGTCAAAATACGACTATTGTGTGGTATGGTACAATTAAATAGCATCTCACTTCATTTACCATTTTAAAACAAGTAGGCTTTGCTTGGTTTCTATGGCAGGACAAATAAATGAGTTGTTGATACGTGTTAAGAACTGTCAGTCGTTTATACACTCAGTCATATCAAAGATGTATTCAAGGACTGATATGCTATTTGCTTATGCAAAATCAAATAGAAATCCTCTTTTGGCAAAAAATATGTATGGTGAGCTATACCCAAATCGTCGTATTCCAAACATTAAAATGTTTAGACGATTAGAAAGAAATTTGATAGAATTTGATAGAAATAAAACTAGAAAATGTGTTGTTACTGGAAGTATGCGGAACCAAATAAATGTTTTAGGTGAGCAAATATTACTTCATAAAGATTAACGAAAATATTTTTTTTCAATTTAGGATTGGTCAGTTACAAAAATATTTCTAATCAAGATTGTTCTTTACGAGAAATTGCCCACGAACTAGGGATTATTTTGAAAAAGAACAAATACAAATGCTACAGGATACGCAAAGTTCATCACCTCAATGAAAGGGATTACGGAAGGAGAGTACGATTTGCGATGTGGTTGAGACGTAGAAATAGGGAAGTTGGAAATATTTGTAATAAAATAATATGGACGGACGAATCAAAATTCACCAACAATGGTTGGTTTAACAGAAACATCCATTATAGGTGGAATAATACAAATGAACATTTACATAGAGAAACCAATTTCCAGGAGAGGTTCGGAATAAATGTTTGGTTGGGAATTTTGGGAACAAACATACTAGGTCCATTCTTTTACGACGAGCATTTGAATGGTAGAATGTATTTACATTTTTTATCCAATGAGTTTGATGGCTACTTAGATGAATTGCTACTGAACATCCGCCGTGAAATACAATATTTTCAACAAGACGGTGCCTCTCCCCATAATGCAGCAATAGTAAGGGAACATTTAGATGCAATATTCCCAAGAATATGGATTGGAAACAATGGACCAATTGCCTGGCCAGCTCGATCCCCAGACCTGACTCCTTTAGATTTTTTTGTCTGGGGATACATAAAGGATAAAGTTTTTTCGACAACTAGTACAGATATCGACCATCTCAAACAAAAAATAAGAGATGCATGTAATAGCATTACACCCATCATGCTAGAAAATTGCCACAGAAATTGTATGGACAGACAACTTATGTGCATTCAACAAAGAGGTCGGCAATTCGAGCATTTAATGTAGGTTATCATGAAGAATTAATTTTCTGTATTGGTTTTATTTTCACTCAAAAATTCAATACGAAATAAATTGTTTTCTGTTTGTTTTATTTCTGTAAGTTTATTTCCGAGGTAAATTGCTATCGTTCGTCTCTGAAACTACAGATATCTTTTATTATTAGTGTAAACATAATTTTAATAGATACATTTATTCAAAGCGTCACTGATAATTTTTATATCGGAGAGTTAGGTTTTGTGGAATCCATAAACGTCCTAACGACAGGACCGTAATTAAAAATTGTTGTCACTGATGATGTTAGTTATTTTAAATGAAACGTTATGAAAATATCAAGTGTGATGTACCACTGAATTGTGATTTTATCGCTTTATCAATATTTGTACTAAAACAGACAGGTCCGTATTTGAAAAGAAATGTTGATGGTGGCCGTGTTGACACGAAACGTTTAATCAAAGATTCATTGTTACATTTTTATAGTACATTTAGAATACATTAAAACTTCCTCTTTCCATTTTCTTATATTTTCAGAAATAACAATTCTATTCGTAAAAAACAAATAACAGCATTTTTAGTTTTCCCTGTATAACTCGGGAAGGGCGAGACTCCCTGTAAATTTTCTTTGACCATTGTACTGTTCTCCACAATAGTTACCTTTTCTCCCATTTAATCGTCTTCGTATCTGTTACGGTTTAGAATATAGCAATGTTACCACATGATAAAAGAAACGGCCTGTATAACAATGTTTCACCTTTGACTGTTTTTGCTTTGGTTCCTTTTTGCTTTGATATGAGTTATTTACTCATTTCACAAATTATTCTCATCATTCCTTTTCTAATAATTGTTTGATTTCTCCATCAATTTCTATTTTATATGTACTGCCGTTAGACAATTCATGTAAAAATGTAATCGCTGTATGATTTGTCATTAATTAAACAGAAATGTTTATTGGGATCAATTAATAAAGCAAAGTGTGAACGTGTAAGTTTTGATATTTTTTTGTTCACTTTAGGACTGACAATTTTTTTCTGAATTGTTCAGATTATCAACCCATTTTATCAATTTTCAGATTCATTTTGGAACCAAAGACCCAAAAATGGTCATTGAAAAAAGTGGCCAATTCTAATAAGCATCTAGTAGGGAAAAGTTCTAAATTGCAAAGATGGAACCTTTTCTTTAGATCAAGGTTAAAAACTCTATATTGACGTTTATCTTGAGAAAATTGGTCAGACCATAATATAAAATACTAATGTAAAGGAAAACATTATCAATTGAAAATTGAACCAATACATGATAGTATATTGGTAATCTCTTTAGAACAGCTGTTTCATTGAAGTGAATGTGCAGGTCATAATTCACTATCTCAAGAAACTTCGTAATTTATGATAGGAATATAAAAAAAAGAGTTCATTAGGTATATGGGCCGTGGTGGTCGGCTGGTAAAAGCGTACGCCTCGCAAGCGTGGGGTCGTGGGTTCGATCCACCGATTCACCGGTCTCGTGCATGCATCACACGTTAAAAGATAAGGGCTGCGTCTTCCCTAGCTCACACAATTCTCTCGAAGACTTCCGAGGGTTGCGCGTTGGGGTGCAATCGGTTGACGGAAATAACAATTAAAACAATCAACAACAATAAAGGAACTTCCATAATGATACAAATAAGAATGTACAAAAATATAAATGGGTGAGTCAGAAATGCAGTATTTCAATCATGTCAATATTTTTAGGATGTATTGTAATATAAGGCTGATATTAAGTTTTGCCTTAAGTGTTTTGCCAAAGCATGATTTCATCTGAGATATTTTCAGCAAATGTACAAATATATTTGACATGTGTTATGTACACGAATGCTAGGCACTTCTGTAAGATTCAAATTCGATAATCGATATTATTTGGTTTTTGAGTAATTAGCAGTACCTCAAATGGATATCCAATTTTGAAAACTTGTATTGATCAATCAATGGTATATATTGACTGAAAAGTATTTGGAAGAACAATAATCTCTAATTTTGAATAATGACCCAATTAATGGAGAAGTTTCAGTGTTTTTATAAAGTCAATCTATGGCAGCTTTTACACATCATTCTGAAAACAACACTAGGTTCTGCCCTTCTAAAACAAACTCTTGTGTCTGCACTCTGCAGCAGAGATGGTCGATGGCTGTATCTCCAATCTCCATATTCCATAATGGCTGGTGGCCGGGCCACAGAATATCGGGGCCGTGTCCGGAAGTCGACGCTTTTTTGTAATTCCAGTTAATTGTACACCTGAAACTTTCAATCCATAAAAAAATTAGAATTGATCACAGACCTCATGAGATCTGTGGAAGTGTGGAATTGATATGTATCCATTGAAACTGATCATGATATACATAATTTACCTATTTGACATTCTGACTTTCAAAAAAACGTAACCCAACTTTTTCTTCCAAAATTAACCGTTCTCTCTCTCCTATGACCTTACTTCCTAATTGGCGCTTTCGTGCGTTATTTGGAACATTGGAACTATTTGAAGAGATTGAAACTATTAGACTCCACCCATTGGCCGTACCCGTAAGAAGGCCAAAGCCTTCTAGGATTCAGTGACCCTAGACACCCAAATTATACAACGCCCTCCCTGCGGAAGCCAAGGAACTAGAAGTGGTCAATTTCAAAAAGACCACTGAACATTTTCTTCTCGAATATGCCTTCTATGGTGTCAGTGAGTTTCTTAAGAGTACCCTCACATTAATACAAAATTTGACCTAATACTGAATTATCAAAAAAAAAGTTAATACAAATTATGAAACAACATCAAAAATTTACTGGCGCTCCAGGGCAACTTGATTGATTCCACTGGCGCATTTGCTTTATCAGCTGCAGAAAACTCGGGAAAACCTGCAGCACCACATCATCTGATGATCTTGATCTGCCAATGACCTCTCTCATAAAATAAAATGTAGGGTGTCTTCAGAAGCTCCAGTAAATTCAAGATTTCGTCAGAATATGTACTACATGGTTAACGTGAGGATTTTCCCTGATACACGGAAAAAAAATGTAGTAGTAGCAAGTAAAATTTGTATACCAGCAAGTGAAAATTTGCATACTATATGGGACAAGTACACGCTTTATTAGCCATTAGAAAAATTTGATTCCTGAATTTGATCACTTGCTGTTATTGATGTAATTTCAGGAACGCAATGTAACCTAACGATATTAAACTCTTTACTAGAAGCAAACTTTTTATTTTATAAGCCTCAATCTACGTTTTATTTGCAGTAGGCGCGCAGTTTGATAACTACTAGTGACAAGTAAATTTACCATTGATGAAGAATGATTTACTCTCAAATAACTCATATACTTAAATCTACTAAAAAATATATTAGTTGCTACTATACAGTATTCTACTGCAGCAACATTTTTAGATTATTACAGTAATTTTTATTTACTTGGCCTTATCAAATGACTCACTTGTAGGTAGTTTAATATTGTCTTACCTTTACTAGCTTTCATTCCATCTTTGGTATCAGGATACAACGGACTCAATTGAAATATCCACTTGCCCTCAGTTTAGAGTTATTAGTTCTTCAAAGAAGGATCATTTGTTTTTTATAAAGCCTTATTTTCAACACAATCGTTTCATTCTTGAATTTGAAATGATATGAAAGGTTCGGTTGCAACAAGGTAGCAATGATTCAGTTTAAACTATGAAACGTACTTGCATGGCATATACAGGCTAGCAAAATACACTACTCAAGAAAAACTGGAGAAAGAGATTGCAGATCCATGATAACATTTTTTCGTGAACTATAAGTTCATGTGGAAAGAAGTATAAAACATTTTGACGGTTCTATTAAACAAATCATCGCCTCTGGCCATATCCTTACTGTATCACCCAGTACAGCATGTTTCTTAATTAAAAATTTGGAACTTTGTTGAATCTATTTGTATTCATCAGTATGAATGCTAATTATGATCATAACAGACCCAAGTTATGCATATAGTCCAGCCAAAAATCCTCAAAAAATGACCCTACCTCCTGAAAAATCCGAAAGTGTTGAAACTTTGAACATTGATTTATGGGTACCTAGGGATGAATATACCAAAAGTCCTCATGAATATGAGACGAGCTCTAGCGGCAATTAGCGGAAACATGGCACTCTTTTTGGTTTTTTGTTAATATCTCGAGAACCGTTCATCGGAGGTAAAAGTTCATTATATACATAATTGAAGCTTATTAAGTTTGCAACAAAAATTATCTTCCACATTTTTCTTGTATTCCAGATGGTTACCGAGTTATAGGGCGCTAAACGATAGCGCTTTTTCTAAAACCGTCGAGGATCGCAGGTTCCCGCCCTTCGCTCCACTGAGTCCGAGTGGCAGAGCAGCCGAGAGCACGGAGCGGTACCGTAGTAAAATTCCAGCTCCAACCTGTTCAAGCGTGTTTAGAATAGCCGCTCACCATCTGAACAAGTTCACTTCGGTTAATTCCAGTCAGGATTCCCTGCTATCCGCGTCGTTGCATAAGTGTGATTGATGTACGGTCATTCGTTTCTTAATAATTTTTTATGCGTTCTAACCACTTTATTTCCGTGCCATTTTCTTCAGTCAGTGTCTATAGTGTTTACATAAGTGAGGTATAAAATGAAAGAAAACTGTTTGTTGTGCGACAAAATTCTTGGTTCACCTTCTAGTGTAACGACAGTTGGTTTGAAGGGAATCAGTTCGTTACTTTTAGCTAGTGAGCAACGAAAAGATAATTTGAGTACTAAGCTTAGTGGTATTGAGTACTGAGTGCCGAAAAGGGTGCACACGGCCTGAGTCTATAAAGGCTTTCCTGAAACAGCAGTCTGCTGCAAACCCCTCTTCATCAGCACAAGCTAGCTCTTTGCCCCAAACAAGGTTGTCGGTGAAATCATTATTTGAATTCGAAACAAAATGTTCTTTTAAAGAAACCTATCAAAGCCCGCAGAGATGCATTCTATTGTCGAAGTAAGGAGATGATTACTACTGTATTGAATGCTGCAGGCAGGAGAAATGATGAAATGGCACAAGAAGTTAGGCTGTGTCTGTCTGGCATTAGCGATCTTGTCGCTGCTGATGGAGTGTACCACCTGGACTGCTACCAACAATTTGTGTCCTACAAGCCTCCAGAAGAGGGAAGAAAACGTGAACGACCTGAAAAAGCACCTGAAGCTGTCCTCAATCAACCTCATTTGTTGCAAATGTACAAGTGGATGTGGGAACAGATGTGGCTGTCGGAAGTCAGGAGTAATGTGTACAAGCATTTTTCACAACTGCCATGACAAATGCGTGAATGGTGTTACTTCCACCCTCGGAGAAGACTTTGATGACCCTGATGATCCCGATGTCATAAACCTTGAAGAAATCGAGTTTTCAGTGCAAAAAACAAACACTGGACATTTGGTACAAGAAGACCAAAACACTCTGCGTGCTGGACTCTTAACCAGAAGTCAGGTGAGATTGCACATTTGTATTTTTTTGTTATACGTTCCCTTAGTATACTTACATAAATCGGTCATGTTCATACGTTGTTTTACTGCTCGCTTACCTATTTTTTTTTAAATACATGTTCTTATTTATATAATGGTTCTCTCACATCATCACCTCTTGCATAGTTACCTCTTCTTACTTTGTTTCAGCCATCAAGTTCAAAAGCTGATCAAGATGAGCAGATTGCAGGGCCTTCTTTTGTATACAATTTTCCTTGGAATATCCTCAGCATTTTTTGTTCTTGTATTTCACTGTTTAATATACATCATATCTTTTTTTCATACAAAGCTGTGAAAAGTTTATCTCCTCAATCCTCAATGAAATTGGTAAATCATTGTCAAATTTTATTAGAAATGCCATATTGTATCGCCCTAGCGTGGTTTTTCCAAAAGCACCATCTTTAGCGCCATATAACTCTGTAACCATTGGGAATACAAGAAAAATGTATATGATTATTTTTGTTGCAAATTTGATAAGCTTCAATTATGTATATGATGAACTTTTACTTCCGACCAACGGTTGTCGAGATATTAATAAAAAACCAAAAAAAATGCCCTGTTTCCGCTAATTGCCGCTAGAGCTCGCCTCATATTCATGAGGACTTTTGGTATATTCATCCCTAGGTACCCTCAAATATGTGTGCAAAGTTTCAAAACTTTCGGATTTTTCAGGAGGTTAAATCTTGTTTTGACTGGACTAATAACATGATGTAGAATTAGAACGTTCTGAAAATTGGAAATAAAAGATGCCTAATGAAGAAATGAAATTAAAATATGTACTTTTTTAATATTTTTATTGAAACAAAACAGTTGTTCAGTTTTTTGGGAAAATTATCCTGATTCTATTATACATAAAATGTAAATATTCTAGAAATTTTAGGTAAAAATCCACATTCTACATACCAACAAGTAAAATACATAAATCAAACTATAACTATTCACCCAACTCACAACACTAATAATAGTATAATTCCGGCACACGAAGTAACACGCCCACATACAACTACTAACTCAAATGTTGGAATTGGAATGAGGCCAGTTTTGCGAAAACGTTGATGATCAGTGCAACGGTTACTACCGATTGATCCCGAACTGGTCGCATATCAACAAGTAGGTGAACAGTTTCATTATCGTAGGAACACCTAGCTCTATTGCAAATAAACTGTTGTATTATGCCTGTAACACGAGTCTCTGTTGTTATGATATACTTTTCAGAAACACAAAGTAGAAAATATTGACCTGACATTATACAACGTGAATTATCTAATGTTCAATGGATGTAAATAATATTATAGCTACAAGTTCATGCGTTTAGATTACTCATTATTTTAGAGACAAAAGGTAATTTTTTTTAATATAGGTATTAATTTTCTTACCACAATCGAAAAAAAGTCAGGAAAACGTTTTACTTAGACCATTTTTTTCCGTTAATGTGTGACTTTTAATTTATCATTGTATAATACAACCGATGTCTTTTAGTACCTATTTTTGTATCTGTTTTATCTACAATTCTAAAAGAGTTGTGTTAACGCTTTTGTGTGATAGCACCAATAAATAATTGATTGAAATTGACTGATATCAATTCCTGCTACTGATTGAAACTTGGAGGGGGTGTGCTAACTAGCCATTCACTCACACTGCCAACCACGAAAATAACCCACCAAGAAATCTCGTCGAACACTTCAAACAGAGAGACGCTAAAAACGACCAATTAGTTATTGCAGCACACAGGTGATGCCGGCATTGTCCTTGACATCCAGCTAGGAAGGATATATAATCAGAAACGAGGTGGCAGATTCAATGGTAGCAGCCGCGAGATTGAACCTGAAACCCAGACATATCGGCGACGATCGCTGCTCATTCATTCATTCATTACGATTCATCTACGCGAAGTGACTGTCGTCTTCAGAGAGATTAGCTTTGATACATAAATTTGAGATTGATCGTGAAGTGATAGGTGTTGTTTTTCGTCTGGACTATCAATTAAGGTAAGTAGCAGAGCTGCTAACGTCGACTGATATACAGGATGTTTCATAATTGAATGGTGAACCTAGAGGACGAAAATCACTTGCAGATTTTGATTTAAAAAAAATATATGAACATAGGTCCGCATCTGCTCCATTTCTGATATGAAGGATGTTGAAATTTGACGAAAAAATGTTTTTTTTTTTAAATAAACATAAAATCATATGCAGAATCATCTGCGACTGAATGACAAACTTTAGTCGCTATTTTCCATCGTTCAAGCTCACCTCTCTTGAAAGGGATTCAAGTTGAAAAGGGAAACATTCCTAATAGATAATTGAAAAAACATGTCCCCTCGGGAGATTGAAAAAATCTACGATCAAATGAAAACTACTACTTTCTGGCTAAGGCCACGCTGGACATTGAACTACATCTGACAGATATTATGAAAAGATCCTAACTTGAAAGAAAAAATCCAATAGTGAAAATTTGCATTTTCATTCAGATAGTTGGAATGAAATGAAGCTATTTTTTAGTATCTAGCAGAAAACAATTACCACGCTGGACATTGAACTACATCTGATGGATATTGTTAAAACAAGCTAACTTGAAAGAGAGAAAGAAAGAGAGAAAGAAATTCCGAAATGAAAATTTGACTTTTCAGATATTCAGTTGACTTTTTAATCATACAGATTCCATTGGATAATATCCCCTATATCATTTATCTTCAGGATGTTTATGGGTACTTGTACAAACTTCAAAGGGTAAATCAATGACTAATTTCAAGATACAAAGTTCACAAGAACATGTGTCCGCAAATATTTCGTTGAAGTTAAAATTTCATTTTCAATCATTATTTCAAATAACTTTGCAAAAACTAAAATTTTCTCACAAAATTTGGTGAACAGGATTTTTATGATGTGAAAATTCAAAATTTGGTATAAATTTCTATGTAGCACTTGGTGGGCGCTGAGTTCGCTATCATTATTTATTTTTATTCGCCCTAACTTTTTGACGGTAAATATTTGGAATTTTCTATAGTCAAATCTTATTCCTATACCTTTTCTGAACAAAAATTGTATGCTTGCTCAACAACGCTAGGGGCAACCGTTTTTGAGAAATTTACAAATGTCTGCATCGATGCAGGTTTTCGGGTCACTTAGGCGCAAGATTTGTAGATATCGTGAAATAATTCATTCTCAAGATGCAAAATGTAGAAAAACCGATATTTTTCAAAATTCAACACTCTGCATTTTGAGACCGAATTATTTTTTTAAGTTATTCAAATTAATTGTAAATTAAATTTCAACTTCAACACCTTGTATCTCCTAAACGAAACATTTGCGGACTCATGTTCATTCGAACTTCTCATCTTGAAATTAGTCAAAGATTTACCATACAGTGTTTGACAAGTACTTAATGATTAACTTGATGATTAAAAACTATCTGAATGAAAATGCAAATTTTCATTTTGGATTTTTTCTTTCAAGTTAGATTCTTTTCGCAATATCTATCAAAAGTAGTTCATTGTCTAGCGTGGCCTTAGCCGAAGAACCAGTTGTATTCTGTTAGATGTCACAAAAACATAGCTTCATTTCATTTTGACTATCTGAATGAAAATGCAAATTTTTACTTTCTGGTTTTTTCTTTCAAGTAAGGTTCTTTTCACAATTTTTATCAGATGTAGTTCAATATACAGGGAAGTAATTGTTTTCTGTTAGATATTACAAAAAACTTGCTTAATTTTTATCGTAGGTTTTTTCCATTTCCAGAGGAGTCATGTTTTCTTAATTATCAATTTAGAATGTTTCCATTTTCAACAAAAAAATTGTTTTCTCCAACATCACTAAAATCGCTTTGTATTTTTTTTTTTCAATTTTGTTACATGCAGAATACGCATAAAAGTAATTTTTTTTGCAAGACCAAGTTTTTTTAAATTTTCATCTGTGGCGTTCCTGTCAACATGCCATGCAATATTTCCAATCAAAATATTGTTTTTTATGATTTTTGTAACTGTCTTCTCATGAAAATGTTCTCCTGACTTTTTTCCGTCTACCGAGTAGTTTCCAATAAAAAAATAAATAAAACGCATCAATTTGTTTGTCCCAATGCGCAACTATAGGCATAGTCTGCCGTATTTTATTTGATTACAATAATTCTACTACACCTAGATGAAAACTTTCAATGTTGATTAGGAACAGTGGATCTATCAAAAGCCTCACGGTAGGTCACGAAATTTTAGTATGTACATCATTCACCATCGGGAATAGACGTCCTGTACATGTTTCCATAATTATTTATCCGGGAGGAAAACAAAATGTTTGTATGGGGAATGAAAATAGTTCGAATGGAAATATAACATGTGGTGTACCTCAAGGTTCAATTCCTGGACCTACGTTATTTCTCATATATTTCAATTCAATATCCAATCTTAATTTGCATAGTGAGCTCAGATTATTTGCAGATAACACAACATTTATTTATTTTGGGAATAATAACAATGGAATAATCTAAAATGATCAAGCTGATTCAAAATTTCAGATTTAGAATATTGATACATCTTCCTTTATATTTTTGTCAGGAAGAAAATCCAGACATATCGCAAGTTCATTAGTTTTCAACGGGAAAAATATAAAATATTCAGAAACAACAACATTTTTGGGATTAGACATTGACAAACAATTTTCTTGAAAAGCTCTTATTAATGTGGCGAAGCTGCGGGCGATGCCGGGCCTGAACGTAGACCGCGCGTGAGCGCAAATTATTTCCGAGGTGCTTTGCTTCGAGAAGAATCTGGTCGAATAGGAGAACGTTCCTAAGGCTTTCTGGAAATATCAAGAGCATTCGGGGAAATGAACGGTGTATATAAAAAGAACCACGCAGCAGAGTGGGACAGTTAGTGAAGCGGAAGTCGAACATAAATAGTCCAGTGATTGTTATATAAATTAGAGTATTGTGTATTTGTTTAAATATACTACATTAATAATCTTCGAAAACAAATATCTCCTATAATTGGTATTTTGTTCAAAATTGGGTATTACATTTCATTGAAATATCTGAAAATGATATATTGCAGTACAATTTATTCAAAATTATAATAATTAATATCAGTATATGCCAATTCTACTATCTTGCGTTCACTTAATTCTTTGCAAAACAAAAGTACTTATTAAATGTATTTTTGAGTTACCATTCCTTGAATCTACATCCCATTTATATGCTCCAAAAAATCTTCTGTGTCTCAATTCTCTATACGAATCAAAAATATGTATATTCATACATTCTGTTATCAGTAATAGGAAACATGCATCTCTGGAATTTCATTCAACTGATACCACAATCACCAAACTAGACAATCAAATTGTCTCATCACGCATCGAATAAAGACAATCTTCGAAAAAAAATCAATTTTATGTAATGGAATTTTGATATTCAATAATAAATTCGGTATATTATTGAATATCAAAATTCCTTTTAAAAAATATACAGAAAAATCGTTTCAAATTACATTTAAAGATATACTTATTACAATGATGCTTTTTTTCAAAACTATTGCTATCATTTTCTACTTGAAATTTTATCGTTTATTGCATTAGTTATAGATTTAGGTCCCTATTATGAACATTTATGTCTCTTGAGATCAAAAGAGATAATTATTAATGTTATAGTTTCAGTAGTAAGTACGCATAAAATTAAATTTTTTATAATTAAAACTGTTTTCGTGGAAAATAAGGGTATTTTTTTCGAAAAATGTACATAAGTCGTCTTCTGAATTGCGAAAAAATCGTGTTCATTTGACACCAAAAAGACATATTCCTACAATGTTTTATGTAAATTAAATCATTCATTCGAGAAAAAAAATTAAATACTGAAAAATCGGGTTTACGTCATTTTCACGAATAATTTGAGGTTATGTTGGAAAGTGTTGAGTACAAGAGTTTTCGATTACTTCATTATCTAGAACTTTTCCATTAAACATTTTCCGCTAATAAGTCATGTTTTGCCGAAATCTCAAAAAACCGTTTTCAACCCCTAAGCTTCATCCCCATTTCACCATTTTGAGTGTTTTTGTGTTCAATTGTTTTGTTCCTCAAAGTTGAAACCTCAACAGCATTCTCCACCTGGTCCTTGCCAGTTACTTTTTTTCTTGTTTTAGACGTTTAGAATTCGTTTTGGCACCAGCCTAATGGGTCTAACGGACCCGTCTTCTTGTCTCATTCTATGTTTCAAAAAGAAAAAATTATCTATATTCTTTCTTTCAGCCTTTTTGAAAACCGAAACTTTGTTTCGCTCTCGTTGCGATTGTCGCAACTTATAACTAGCTTTGCCATGCCATTTAAATTCACCAGAGTTACTTTCAAATTCGAATTATATACACCAGCCCTTTGTTCTGAGAAGTTCCTTATTTATTCAACGAAACATCCTCATGAACGTAAATTTACTCAAAGTAGGTAATAGAGCTTTTCGGTATAAGTAAAAGTTTCGACACACAGTTCAATGTTGTAATGGATTCTGGTTTTTGTTCATATTATGTGCTTTGTAGATGTTTAATGTTGAGAAGTTGTCAGCCATCTTCCTCAAATGCCGTTATTATAATATGTAGCTTGAAGATGTTGCCATTCACATGTTGCCATTCACATGTTGCCATTCACATGTTGCCATTCACATGTCACATAAATTGTGACCCACATACATTCTTGTTCTGTTTGAAAACATTCTGCTACGAGTACATAGTAAGTTTCATTGAAATAATAACCACAGTTCAATACAATAGTTTTCAATAGGTTCAATTCAATTCAGTTATTTCCTTCAAATAACAATGACAAATTTGTATAGGAGTACCTAGTCAAGAAATACTTAAGGCTATTCCCTATATTCTCTGAAACGTCTGTAAAATTTTCTGAACATCCCTAGTCCGATTTCAATGAAACATGCACCTATGTTCAGAATATTGTACTCTTACCCGGAAAGTTATTTTCATTATTTATTGTAAAACTTTTTGACACAAACTAATTAAAATATAGATTTTTTTCGAGTCAAACTACGTTTCGTAAACGTGCATAAAAAGTCATTTTGTCATATAGTATATACTATAGATTGAAACAGAACAAATACTGAAAAGTGATAAATGAAAAGTGCATAATAAAACAGCCGTAACGTGGCGCATCACATCGATGCGAATCAATCTCGAATCAATTCGTTGGCCTAATAGTGACAGTGGCGGAGACAATTTTTGTCAAGACGGAAAAGATCCGTACGTCTCATTCAGTGTGATTTAGTGAGCTTTACTTGTATTATTACCTTGCAGGTACGGAACGACCTTAAAGCTAGCGAACAATAACAAACATACAAGACACAATTTAAAATGAAAATATACTAAAGAGATAAAATACAATGCGATATGAGAAATTCGTCAAAGGCAAAGCATGCTTTATTATCTAAAGAATAGTATTCTTATTGACAAAGCCTCTAAATATAGTAGGTACATTTATCCTAACTGCTTACAATGGGCAGGTGGTAATGGGAATCAAATAAAAATAAAATTAAAATGATGCAACTAATAAGGATTGTCAGATAATAGAGTAGAACTTACAAATATATGTATACAGTCATAGTACTATAAAATATAAAAACAGAGTAAATTAAGTAAAACAGATATTAAAATTTTGACAGATATATTCTATATCAGTTGATTAATCAATACAACTGGAGAGAATAATTGTCAGATGATAGAAATATTAACATACCACATACATATATCCACCATAAATTACTTTAATAAAATATTTTGATTTTTAAAACTCACTAATAATAAGTACATATACAGTGCGGTCCAAAGGTATGGAATAAATTCATTTTTAGCGTTATTATGTATTTTATGAAAAAATCCTGAAACAGGTCAATTTTTATTGGCAATTTGACAATTTACAGTATGAAAATATTACCCCCTTCTTGCACCCCCTCTGAATTATGAGCACCCCCTCAAAAATTTTAAGTGAGAAGGGGGGTCGTGTGGCATCTTGTTCGAAAGGGATTTTCATTATCTGTTCAGCAATACTAAGTTTTTCATATTTGGTGCAACCATAACGAAGAAAATTTTTTATTAAAATTTAAAAATATTGACACTGTAAATTATGTATCCGTTGAAACAACCTGAAACAGGTCGATTTCTATTCTCAATTTGACAATTTATAGTATGAAAATATCACCCCCTTCTTGCACCCCTTCTGAATTATGAGTACCCCCTCAAAAAATTTGAATGAGAAAGGGGGTTATGTTGCACCTTTTTCAAAAGGGATTTTCATTCTCTGTTCAGCAATACTGAGAAAATTTATTCTGAATATGTAAAATGTTGATAGACTGAAGGAAATAATGTAACATAATGTTTAGGAAGTATATTTCAATTTGTTTTACAGTTAAATTAAATGTTCAAAATGACCACCATTCACTTCTTGACAATAAGCAAGGCGATCTTGGAATTCTCGTAGAACATTTTGTAGGACCTCAGGGGTTATGTTGTTAATTTCTTCCGATATCCTAGTTTTTAAATCTGCAATATTGTCTGGTCTATTGAAATATACTTTTGATTTTAAATAACCCCATAAAAAGTAATCGAGAGGAGTCAAATCGGGGGATCTAGGCGGCCATTCAATCGTTCCACGTCTGCCAATCCACCTATTGGGAAAAACTTCTGTCAAATAATCTCGAACAATACGTGTGTAATGCGGTGGAGCTCCGTCTTGTTGATACAAAATTGATCTATCTATTCCATTTGGATCATTAACATCGGGAAAAAGTCTTTTTAATGTAGGCACTAAAAAGTTCATCAAAAAACCTAGATAAACCTCACCATTAATTGTGCCTTAAAAAAAATAGGGGCCAATAATTTTGTTTTTAATGATACCAGCCCAAACGTTCACTTTTTTGGGATATTGTGTGTGAGCCTCACACATCCAATGAGGATTTTCTCTGCTCCAATATCTACAGTTTTGTCTATTAACCGTTCCATTTAAATAAAAAGTAGCTTCATCAGAAAACACAATTTTGTTTATGAACTGCAAATCTGCTTCGATTCTATCCATCATCAGTTCACAGAATTGTTGCCTTCTATCAGGGTCATCCTCATTTAACTCCTGAACCAACTGAACTTTATAAGGATGGTATTTTTCTTTATGTAAAGCTCTCAATATCGATGATTTACTTACATCATTGTCGGCGGCAAGTTGTCTACTTGTCATATGCGGATTTTCCTCAATCGCTAACAGTACATCTAACTTTTTCTCCTCATCCAATGCAGCATTTCGACCTGGTTTTTGACGAGTTTTTACATGTCCAGTTTCACGGTATTTTGTTTCTATTTTGTTAACTGTAGATTGTGATACGTGTTGACCAGGGTGTTTATTATTGAACATTTCACAAACTTCCGTTTGAGTTCGTGTTTTATTACCGCATCCAAGTATAATTAAAATGTCTATTCTTTGAGTTTCGGATAAATGAGCCATAGATGAATCGAATACACACAAAAATATTTTTCAATACACCGACGTCTGCCAGCAACTCACAAATATCAAAATAACAGTAGTTTACTAGATTGACATTATATTATTTATGGGTTTTGTGAATAATTTTTTGGTGTCTTCAACGACTTTTTCCTGACTTTTTTAGCAAGACAGATAAGAAAGTATGAATTGTCAAATTGAGAATAGCAATCGACCTGTTTCAGGTTTTTTCAACGGATACATAATTTACAGTGTCAATATTTTTAAATTTTAATAAAAAAATGTCTCAGTTATGGTTGCACCAAATATGAAAAACTTAGTATTGCTGAACAGATAATGAAAATCCCTTTCGAACAAGATGCCACACGACCCCCCTTCTCATTTAAAATTTTTGAGGGGGTGCTCATAATTCAGAGGGGGTGCAAGAAGGGGGTAATATTTTCATACTGTAAATTGTCAAATTGCCAATAAAAATTGACCTGTTTCAGGATTTTTTCATAAAATACATAATAACGCTAAAAATGAATTTATTCCATACCTTTGGACCGCACTGTATAGTATAAAGGAAAGAAGGAAGGAAGATGTAAAGGATATCCACAGATATACCCCACACTTGTTGGTGTAAAAGAACAGTAGGTATCAATCAGTGCATGGATACATTATATTTTGTACTGCTGTCGCAGCTATTTAAAAAACTTCTTACAGCTCTTCTGAATTTCGGAGTGCTATAAATATTTTTAATTTGCTTCGGTAGGTGGTTGAACATTTTTGTACCATTGTAAACAATTGAATTTTGGCATAGGGTGGTTCTGGGGATTAATAAAGGTATATTTTGGCTATTTGCCCTAGTATTGTGTATTTATGTTTATGAACTAAGCTAGTTGATTCCAACACAAAGATTGATGATAGTGTAAGCATCCTCTGAGATATAAATAAGGGTTCACATGAGGTTTGGTAGTTAACATGGCACATGTATCTCAGTGCTATCTTTTGTAGAGTAAATAGCATTGAAAACAATCCTTGCGAGCAGGCTACTCAAAATGATATACCATATCTGATGTGAGATTCCAGAAGAGCAAAGTAGGCTTTTCTCGCAATAAGATGACCAATCTCATTCCGAATAATTCTGATAGCATAACACCCCGACAATAATTTCTTCATCACTGACATAATATGTTCTTTGAACTTTAAGTTATGATCCAATACAATGCCTAAGAACCTGATATTTTCAGATTTCGTGAGTGTGTCATTATTCAGTTGTATTTGATCAATGTCCCACTTAAATGATAACACCTTAGTTTTCTTATAGTTGAAAACCATTTGATTGGCATCACACCACTTTTTTATTTCAGCTAGATCTATAGAGATCAATTGGCTGAGAGTATTTTTATCTTCATTGTGCCATTCAATAGTTGCATCATCTGCAAATAAAATGAACCTATCGCTTATATTCAAGTTAGTGAGATCATTTATATACAACTAAAATAATATGGGCCCCAAGACAGAGCCTTGCGGAACTCCACTGTTCAACTTTTTTTTCTCAGATACTACACCCGAAACTTTAACGTATTGTTCCCGGTCTTCCAAGTAAGATGTCATCCACTTATTAGATATGCCTCTTATGCCGTAGTGCTCAAGTTTCTGCAATATAATTCCATGGTTCACACAATCAAAAGCTTTGGACAAGTCACAGAACACTGCCGCAGTCGCTTCTTGATTATTAAGATTTGTGTATACGTTTGCTAGAAATTTATAAATGGCGTTTTTGTTGGTTTGGAAGCCATATTGGTTACCATTCAGTATTTTATGTTTATTGACAAATGACATAAATCGCTTCTTTACTAACAATAATTTTTGCAATGGTAGATAAGAAAGATATTGGTCTATAATTTGACGGATCATCCTTATCCCCACAAATATTTTTCCTTCCATAACATTCAAAGCACTGCAGTAATAAATAACATTATTTGTTTGATCGAAAACGGTTAATCTGCGCGAAAAAATTCAGGAGATGAATTTCATGTAATTTTAATTGTTCAATCAAAAATAAAATATCTTCATTGCCTGCCCATGGATGGAAATAAAAACACTGTTCAATAATTATGAAAGCACAATACTTTTCATTGCTTGCATTAATTTTCTAAGACTAGAATAGACTATCGATATGGAAAAAATAACAGGTAGGTACATCCCAGTTTTTGATGGTTTGGTAGTTAGATTTTTTAGTATGTTGTCCCAGGGACATGCAATGAAGTGATTCTTATGTTTTTTCTCAAAATCAAGATACGCA
Organism: Chrysolina oricalcia; assembly: GCA_944452925.2. NCBI lineage: Eukaryota > Metazoa > Arthropoda > Insecta > Coleoptera > Chrysomelidae > Chrysolina > Chrysolina oricalcia. The sequence continues at coordinate 5,839,837 of OX101821.2, read as the reverse complement.
AAAAATGCCAGAAATAAGAAAATTGTATTTTTAGTTGCTCAATGCGATAAATTTGCAAAAATTGCAGTAGCGCACATTTTTTCTGTAAAAATATTGGTTAAGGTGCCTTCCGGGATGCCACTGACCTTGATAATTTCGATCTAGTTTGGGCTAAATTAGCCTCTGGGTACCCTGAATAAGACGGCCAAATTTTAATAAAATCGGTTTGAAGGATTATTAAGATATTTACTAAAAAACGATTCCTTTTGAAAATGTAGATACCCTGTATCTTGAAAACGAACAATGTTCATATAACTTTCCCATCTTAGAATCACTCAAAGAATCACCCCTTCAAGATTGGCCACGTACTTTCATAACACCCTGTACAAGAGATTCGCTTAGCAATTACTTACTCTCGTAAGCAAAGTAGCTATTGGAAATATGCTGAAGCACCATTCTAAGGCTAGACCTGGTAATTATTTAGTTTATGTATTATTGCAAGTGTTTGTCAGTTGTCAAATATTATGTGCAGAAAGCAAATAAAAACAAAATCTATCAACAGTTAAGACTCATATTCCGAAATACCCAGAATAGTCAATACTGGAATAAAAATTACGTTACAGAGTATTGCAGAAAACAGAAAACCAAGTTTTCTTCATCACTTTTGGCAATGCACACCTTGTGCTTTCCCTAAGATTGAGGACTCTTTTTTATTATACTGAGCGTAAAATATATCTACATCTGATCAAAAACTGCCGAATCTCCACTGGAAGTATAAACATGTACGTCCTCCTTCTGTCTAGAACGTAGTAATCAGTTAATTATATTGGAAATACATCACAGCTCTTTGTAACGATATTAGTAATTCTAAACAGGTTCATGATGTTACGCTCCCAACATGCAGAAATGCAGAAGCAATAAACACCCGAATGCTAACACTCCCAGAGCTACATTCACACTTATTAATGAATTAATGTGGGTGTGTAAATAATAAATTTTGAGCGAAGCTAATTGGATTTGAAAAATTACATTCATATCAATCAATGTATCGTTTCAAAGAGATTTCTGTTATGTGGGTGATGACTAATAATAATTATAGTAATAATTATATTAAGAAATAGTTTCATAAAATTCCATTTGAATGATGGCGACAAAATTGTTTAACAAATAAACAGAAAACCACAAAGTCAACGAATGTCTGTGGTGTGTCTATGTTTTAAGATCGTTAAGATCGTTAAATAATGAATAAAGCGAATAAAATAGTTATTTATGCAACAAGTGCGAAACCATATGTTGCAAACCATATTTTTTCTACGTTTGTGCAAAATCCAAAAACTGTTTCATTCGGGTAGTACTAAAGTGTGAGGAAGACTGCTAAAAGTAATATAATAATATTCAAAGAAATAAATTTTATTTTAATTAAATTACATTTTCTAGTAATGCTGTAATCCCAGTATGTGACAAATATGATTGACAATTGGTCTGTTTTTTTGACACCAAATATATCTACTTTCTCTACTTTCGCTACGATCACATTTGAGGGTAGCAAAAGTAGAAAAGGTTGAAAAATGAAAATTCCTAAATCATTGCAGAAATTGACACTATTGACATTGAAAGTAGTTTGAAACATATTATGTATTTTAATTTCTGTACATTTCAGTTTGGTTGTATTTTGAAGCTCAAAAATCTTCTTTTACTCACATTAAAACGATTTTGGTAGTGAACAGCCTCTAGTTAAAATGAATATGAGTGTTAAATGGACGTGAGTAAAGTTATAGATGGAAATGTTCAAATACGAATAGGTTGTGCAAGGACTTTTATTTATATAATGAAGAAGGTGGGTTCACATTGATTCTCAATTCATTGAAAACCTCTGTTAAACCTTCATTTTAAAATCATGTCCTAAACAAATATACAAATGGATACCAAAAAACCTTAAGTTCAAAAACATCAGTGGGATGATATAGAAACATTTATGTATGATGAATTGAGAAAATTATCCAGATAAATATCAAAGAAATATTTATCAGTTCCTATTTGTTCCCAACCTACAAATATGTTATCATTTTTTAAAGATAATTCCGGCTTATTCGCTACTTCACTCAAAGCTGCCTCGAAAGTGGAAGGTGTGAAGTTTAGGAATCACTTCTTCATAATGATTTTTACATTCTGAAAAAGCTTCCTGAGTGAAAATTATTCAAGGAATTCGCATATATGATAAGTTTATTGCACTTGAAATATTCCCGACTATAGATCTAATCCTCGAATAGATATAATACTACTCGCGCCTTCTTCCATTGTCTATTTCGGCTGTGGTAGTTGTTAATGAAAGCAAATTATTCATATTGAATGGATCATTTATAATAATGAAAACTATGAGTTTCAAACTTTTTACGGAAATTTAGGAAATTTTAGAATTATCTGACTTCTATTGGAAACCCTGAAATTGCGTTTTTATGATACTCTACTTCTTCTACTAGTAGATGTAAACTCTAGTGGTCAATAAAACGCGGCTAATAATATAAAATATGCAACTGTTAAAAACGTAATACAAACTCATAGAAAATGGGCTAAATATGGCGTCGATTGACTGTCATGACGACAGAACGCTGTAGCAGAATGACAGATGAGTGCAATAAAGACTTTATTGCACTCAGTGCAATTAAAAAACCAGTTTTTCCACTAAATACAGTTCAATAGAGTTTTGTTTTTTGCATGAACGTATAAAACATATAATTACAACTGAAATTTAGATTCTCTATCGTCTACAGGATTAGGGAAAACACATTTCTAATATACAACTCAGTGGTCACTAAATACGAAACTAAAAATGACAAAAGAAACAAGTTATTCCACATGTACGCAAATACTTTTAGCAGAACTGTTCTAGAATGAATCTGAAAAAATGTTGTGGTTTACACATTTGAACCAAATTTATTTTTCATGTCTCTCTCTCTTTTGGTGTTATTAATATTGAATGAATGAAATATTTCTAAAAATTGAAAGCAAAATTATTTGTGTTATTGTTCACTTCCCGATATGACCGTTTTAATAAAGTCGGCATCTGCCATTTTCGATTGGCTGCAATTTTTATTAGCTACACGTAATCCGCAAACACCCATGTAAATGTGTTAGAAAGGAAAATAGTACCCCGAATTCTCGAATTTGCCAATGAGGCCTTTCAACTAATAATTATTCTCAATCAGTCGGTTTCCTTTGATGACAGTTTTTCAAAAGATGAAAGCTATTTACGATTTTGTAACTGACTTGGAACTGATATGACTGAAAATATGGCGAAGTAGCTGATGTTTGCGAATGAGTAATGTTTCAAAAACATTTAGTTTTTCCGTTATCGCACAAGTATTCAGTAAAATTAGAAGCTACATCAGGGGTTCCTCAGGGTTTCAACCTGGGTCCTCTTTTATTCGTACCATTCAATAACAACTTGCAAGCTGTGTTCAAACATTCGGATCATATTTGAATGCCTAATGCTCATCAAAGAAAATTGCTCAAAATTCAAAACAATTTCACATTACCACGATTATTCTACTAGGAATGGAAATCTTTTTCCTATTCCGAAACACAATGCAACAAAATTTTAACGATCTCCTACTTAGCAGGGGATAATATTCTATAACCACTTGCCAGGGGTGATGAGAAATCTTAACAAAGAAATATTCAAAAGCAGAAATACTTTCTTCCAAAAGCTACTATAGCATTGTGTCCACAAAATGCGTGTACTCTAAAATCCGGAAATTGGAGGATTCCACCTCATTCAGCTACCTTGCTCTCCTAGCACAGCATAGTCGCAAATGCAGCAACTCCGAAACTCTTCTTTCAGGATCAGTCAGGAGCAGTACGAATTCTTTTTATATAGTTTGGTGTTGACCAACGACTTTCCATAATATATGCCAGGCCGTAGATTTCCACGAGGAGCTATGACCTGACCAGAAATACTTCTAAAACGTAGAAACAACACTCGAATGTACTCGAAAGCTCGCCCCCGCCCCTATCCACCACCCCCACTCGTTAAAGTGGTTCGTCATCCTGATGATTGGCGATCAGCAGAATAAAATCTGATCCTTTGATATGGAGTGCCCGGCCCATTCTCGGCCTGAAGCTCCCCTATATCTGACATGAGTTGAAATTTAAACAATGACTTTACTTTATGTGCATGGTGCTCCCCTGAAACTGGCTGAAGTTCTGAAAAACACTTGGCTGAGGGCCAAGTGCTGTGTAGTGAATTTACTGAATTTACTTCTTGGTTGGTTCTTCTTGGAATCTGAAACGAAAAAGAATGATTAATCGAGATTTAAAGCCTGTTAAAGTAGACGATGGCGTCGACGTAGGTTTCGCTTCCGTCGTACTTCTTCAGGGATGTCGTTGTCTCCCTGGTTCACTGGTCGTCTGTATCTGTCTCTGTCTCTGTCTCGTGTGGGTCTCTAATCTGTCTAGAGTAGTCCCCACACGGTGTCTTATCACGAATTTCGACACCACCATGCACCCCCTAAGGTTGAGGCCCGGAAGGATGAACTCCCCAGCACTCGTTCGTACTCGAAAGAAAGTTTGATATGGAGTGCCCAGCCAATTCTCAGCTTGAAGCTCCCTTATATCTGACATGAGTTGACTTTTAAAACAATGACTTTACTTTACTGTGCATGGTGCCCCCCTGAAACTGGCTGAAGGCCTGAAAAAAACTTTCGGCTGAGGGCCGAGTGCTGTGTACTGAGTTAACTGAAATTGAAACTACTACTTGGTCGGTTCTTCTTGGTATCTGAAACATAAAAGCATGATTAATCGTGATTTGGTGCCTGTTGAAGTAGACGTTGGCGTCGCCGATGGTCTCGCCTCCGCCGTACTTCTTCAGGAGTGTCGTTGTCTCCTTGTTTACTGGACGTCTGTATTTGTCTCTGTCTCTGTCGTCTTGCTCACGTCTTTTCTCGTGGAACTCCGTGAGCAGCGGGTTCGTGTGGGTATCTACTCTGTCTAGAGTAGTCCCCACATGTTGTCTGATCAGTCTGTCGATATAGTCCGGGTGGATGTCTAAGTCTCGATATATGAACCTGTTGGGCATATATTATGGTGCGTCTGTTGCCGTCCTCAGGCAGACGTTGAAGAAGGCCTGTATATTCTGCCTATAACTGTTCGCGCACTGCCCCCAAGCAGTGGATGCGTAAAATATGCTATGCAGAAGAATTGTCTTGATGAGGCGTAGTTTCAACTCGAGTGCCATGTTGTTCCTACGTCCGATGAGTGGGTACAGCTTATGCCTTGCGGCTTTCGCTATAGCTAATCTGTGGGAGACGTGCCTCTGAAACGTGAGTTTCTTGTCCAAGGTTACTCCTAGGTGAACGGCTTCGTCTACCCATGGAATTCTCTCGTCGTTCATAGTAACATGGCCCTCGGGTGTCCTACGTCGCCTCGTGAACAGTATGGCCTTGCTTTTGTCTGCATTGATTCCGATCTTCCAACGATTGAACCACGGTTCCAGCTTGTTTATCTGAAGTTGCAGCTTCGATGTTACTCCTCTCTCATGTGATGACTCAGCAAAGATTGCCGTGTCATCTGCATAGAGAGCGAGTTTGGTCATGGGGTTTGAATTTCGACGCTAAATCGGGCTTCTTAAATAAGAAATCCTGACATTTACTTCGGCCAATGCCGAAGCAAAGCTGCTGGTGGGCGGAGCCTATTTGAGCTCCGCTCCCAGATATAGTCTCGACATCAAATTTATTTTCAGAATTTCTGGCCGAGGATGATAATTGAGGAATTTATGTCAGAATTTATGTGACGTGGATAAATTCGTTTCATTCTTTAGTCACTATTTGTGAATATTTTGTCTTCATAACCTTAGTCAAACATACTTGTACAGTGATTTTATATTATGTGTATGTTCTATACAACTTGACTTATCCAATGCATTTTTGTCAATGCCTGAATGGATCAATAAAATATTATTACTATCATAAACAAAGAATTTCAAATTTTCTGCGATTTTGCAGTATAATATCAGTTTCATCTACGACTAATATATAATATACGCATTGTAGATGTGACATTTACAATATAAAGTCATTCATTATTGCCAGCGGGAATAATGAATCATTATTCTCTCGCGGATGAATGATTAATCGTATTTGAAATGACAATTGTTTGACGCAAACTGTCAGTGTTAATAAATAATTGTCAAAAGCGTGTTATTTGTAATTAAATGCGGGGAGTGTAGGAAATGTGATGGAAAGTGATATGGATGAAGAATTTTCCTACAGAATTTTATTGACAAATAAAGTTCACTAAAAATCTGAAATAAATAAATTAGTCGCAAATGAACTAGAGTATACTACTGGCAATAATGGCTATTATTCTCTCGGAATGTAACTCTCTTGCTGCTAACCCGACTCGGTTCTTAAAATCTCCTTGAGAGTAATAGCTATCATTATTGACTCGTGGTATAATATACTAGTGCAGTACAATTTCACGAAGAGAAAAATATTGATAGTGAGAATTAATTAACTTGTTTACTAGTCCTCTAAAATATCTGTACCTAACCACACTGTTTCCATAACGCAGTTCAGCATTTTTTTAATTTCTTGTACTTTAAATCATCCCGAATCCCAATCCGACCTCACCCCACACGATTTAGGGTCTCACCACGTATAGCCAAAGTAGAAATAGAGCAGCGAAGGACCATTTGAAATCCGGACTTTATGAGTGGTAAAGTCGATATTCCAGACACGATTCTGTCTCTTAACCGTGTTACGTTGTGAAAATTGAATCTTGTAACGATAGCATCGCCGAAGAAAGCTCATTTCGGGCGGAGGCTGCGCATGTGGAGTGCCAGAGACCTACTGAATGTTGACTCTTGGAGTAGTATAGTCAATATGTCCCATTTTGAAAAAAAAATTGTATTGTCGCCGAAAATTATAATCGTGGTGTCATCCGATTCGTGATGTCATGTAGAAAGTTTAACCCTTAACTGGTAACGTGAAATTTTGAAATACAACTGGTAACGTGCAGTCTGTGAGACTGACACTTTGTTGGAAGCAAAACAAAAAATTCCCAAATAATAATTTTTTCAAAATATGTATTACGAACACATTCTTTTGAAATATTGCATAAAATAACGAAAAAATTTGATCTAAAATAATTTCGCAATAATCTTTTTCAACATAACGAAAATTGGTAGTGGTTTTGGAAAGATCCTTGAACAAATTTAAAATCGTTCAAAAAAAATTGTCTCGTTATACCAACATATTCTTCATCCCCATAACGTACCTACCTGTTTTGACGGACCTGCCATTACTTTGAGAAGCGAGAAATGCTTACGTATACTGAAACGTGCCGTCTCACGGACTGTGCTCAACTAAAAACTGAATATTTCTCAGACGCCCTTTACCCAAATTTACTCCCAGTTGAATGATTGGTGGGGCACCAACAGCTAATAGATTAGGTGGCGTGATTCGCAGAAAAGCGGAACCGTTTCAGAAAAACCACGAAAATAAAAATGACTGCAGTCTCACAGACGGCACGTTACCAGTTAAGGGTTGAGGAAAGGTCCCAAAAGGGGCCAAAAAAATCAAAAATTATAAACAATTGAGTGAAAAAAAGTAGGGCTTTGGTTTTTTTGGATATCTCAAAAAGTATTAAATATTTTCAAATTTTCTTATGGAAAACCAGTTCCGGTGAAAATCGCTGAATTTTCAATACGATGAAACCCATGCCATCTTGCCATCTGCAGTTCCATATGCAATTGATGTTACTTACAGTACATGAGAGGGTGATCATATTTTTCATTTGAACGAACCATTCAACTTTAAGTATTTGGAAGGTACGGGGCGATGAAAAATATATTTTTTCTACAAACGTCAAAAAATGACAACGTTCGCGCATTGACAACAGTATGCGAAGTGGCACTTTTTTTCATTTTCATTCGTTACCATGACACCGTGCCCGAAGTAATGTGCGAAATATATTTCGCACAGTGCATGTAAACTATATGGGATTATCATATTCTAACCTATATGGTCCTCAACTCCTCAATCAAGCAAAAAACAAGAAATCGTTTATTTATTAATGTAGAACAATAATTAAGGCTTTCAAATTGTGAGAGACATTTTTCTGGCTTTATTTGCTTCACACCACTCTTTAAATTGCTGATATGCATTTTCATACTGCCGCCTCGATTTCTCCGGTAAAAGGTTGGAAATTACGGAATTGGCCGCATCTATCAAGTTAGGTGGGGTACTGCTTAGTTCATCGTCGCTCGAAATTTCCATTCTTTTACAATAATAAATATCACGCACGTAATTGACGCAAATAAAAAGTCGCTCCAAAATAATTATCAAGAACTGTCACTTTGAAATAATTATCAACAAATGCCATTTTATTTCCATAGTTACAGTAATTACTTGATTTGGAAAAATTATTTAATACTATTTTTCATAGTTATTACTTATTTTAGAACAATATTTTTGACGTTTGTAGAAAAAAATTTGTGTGCATGCGCGAAATACTTTGGTAATCTCGACTATTTTAAAAAAATCAGTTCTCGATCACCAAAGTAGCATTTCGCGCACTAGATACAAAAATAACTGTTCAATTTCGGAAAAATGTATTCATTCGTATAGTCAGCTTTCACCAATTTATTTTGCTGATTTTTTTAAACTATGTAGCTAATATATATACAAATGTGTCAACGTTTGTGTTCATTGATCTGAATCCAAAAAAAGTTGCGGCGATGGTCCAAATAATATGGAGAAGGGATTTTTCGGAATAATTTTGAAATGATTTCTAAAATCTTCCGTGATTTTTTTTGATTTGCTGACATAATGTAGTTGAGTCATTCTTGATCAGAAAGTTCTACAGTGCCTACCTCGCGAATGCCACGGTTTGAATTATACAGGGGTTTGAAGTAAGTATTTCATCGACTTCTCAAATAATCAATAATTCCTTTGTAACGGAAAATAATAGTTTCCTAGACAAACTTCGAAATATTTCAATTACAAAATATCTGAAATGAGAATTCATATATATATATATATATATATATATACAAAGATTGCAACTCGTCCAAAAAAAAAATACTTTTTTTCCAAAATATTACTATTCGCTTACTATTCATATATTCAGAAATTCTATTAGGACCAGGACCACCTCGTCCCCACCCGATGTTTCAGAAAAATACAGGATGAAAACAATAACTTATTCTCGAATAAGATCGTATGCTGCTAAACAAGTGTCTTCTGGAAAGGGTCACGGCATCATTAATACACTATATGAAACATGAATCGTATTCTTCAAAAGCTCTGGTATTTTCACATTGTTCAACTTGTACATATTTAAGATTTCTATATTGATACATAAAAATCGTAATAACCTTACTAAGTCATCACTCAAACTGGATGTTGACATGAAAACCTGGATAATTATTGAACTAAAACCCTAGGATTTTTTTCACTCAGTGCAATTATTCTTACAAATAGATAACCGATGCAAAAAATTTGATTTTCCACTTTTTTATTAAAAAAAATTAAAAAAATAAGTAATTTTTTTTTTCAAATATCTTGAAGGTTACGATTTCTAAGGGTTTAGAGCTACACAAAAATAGATTTTTTTTTATTTTTATCACCATAGTTTAAAAAATTGTTATAAACAAATGCTTTGTTTATGAGCAAATCAAAAAAAAATTGTGATATAGTTATTGATGAAAATTATGATTTTTAAAGACAAAACGATTCCTTAAAAAACTTTTATTTACTTTTTTTATTTTCAATTGTAAATAAGGAAGTGGAAAATCAAAATTTTACTAATATTCATATTTAACATGTAAAAATATTTTTTTTGTTTTTGTCAGAATGACGCAACGCGTGCGGAAGTCAGAATATTATAAATATCGGAGGAACAGTTTCGGGAGTTGGAACTTTTTTTCAGTAAATTTGCTGATCCTTTTATAACATTTCGTAAATATTTAATATTTTTCGAGATTAAAAAAAAAACTCTTTTTTTCACTTAACTGTTTATGACTTTTGCAATTTTTGTCGGCCTCTTTTGGGACCTCTAATTTAATTTCCTACATTGCATTACAAATCGGACACCATGATCATATTTTTTTTTAATGGCATATGTTGACTAGACTAGAGGTCTGGAACGAATATCGCCAGCCAAACAACTGCTATGGCATACATCAATTATTCACACTGCCACTCTTTGAAACTTGTAAAAAGCCTCCTTTCGTTCGGGAATTAGAATTTGCCACCGAGACGGTACGTGGAAATCGATACATTTGAGTTTTAAGCTTCTGGTTTTTGTAACGTGGGCTTTTTTTTATGTTTGCAGAATGGTAGACAATATCGAATCGATGTAGCCCATACATGATGAAAATCCATGATAACGTTTGTAATGTTGTCTTTCTGTAAAATTTACCAAAATTTCATTATGTTGTTGAACTCGACACACACACTGAACGAAAGTTACCATGGGCACACAAAAATTCTATGTGTAGTTTACGAAATAAAGAGTGTTGAAGTTGTACAATGTCACTTTCAAACCATTATTGACTGATCTTTATTACGGGTAATATCACTGAATTATTAGTGAGTTTTTGATCTACACCGTAGTATCAAACTTGGCCAGTGCAACAGCATGTTTTCTGAGCATTTTTGAAAACAATATTCAGGGTTGATCAAGACTTTTTCTGAGTTACACGAAATGGAAATAATGTCAGAACGAAGCATCAAAAGTCGGACCGTATCGAAATTGAAGTTTCTGTGTTGGTTATATTCAATAAGCTCGGCTGAACTCAAAAAATATGTATGTAACTATTTTAATTTATGTGTCGTAGGAGATCACAATCATTTCCTAATAGTGTAGCCAAATCAACTCCATGGCAAATTACCCCCGAGAAATCACCCCTTACTTTAGTTTTTTTTTTTTAATTACACCCCCATATTCGTTGTTGTTCAACTAACAGCCCTTTTTATTTCTTATTCAACGATATTTCATAATATACAGTTGTGAAAACAGAAAGTCGAGATAATTGAAATCGTTAGTGTGTACTAATAATTCGGCTGAATCAATTGTTTCACATTGTAGAGACAAGAAAAAGTGGATGATAGAGAAATAGAGACAATTCAATGTTAGATATTTTTGTGCTTTGTTTTATTCCTACAGTATCTGGATCACAAATTGATATCAGTCGTGATATGTTGTTGAATATTAAAATGCCTTTTACATTCACTCCAAACGAATACTTTGAAATGCTTTCAGTTTTTGGAAAATGCCGAAAGAATATACGTGCTGCAGAGATGATGTATGAGCAGCGCTTTCCTGATCGTCGACAACCAGGTCGCAATACTTTTTCTCATGTAGAAAATACAGTGTGATCGGGATCATTTCCAGAGAAAAAACAGCAAGCACATCCCACTCCTGTGAGAACTGAGGAAAAGTTTTCACATTTTTTGTCTTTCAAACAGTACAGGTATCAAAATACGTGTACACCAAGGACTCAGGCCTACTGATTTCGAAAGACGAATGGCCATTGCTCACTTTCAAATTTAAATCCATATCAAGCCCAACTTCCTTGATCAAATCTTGTGGAATAACGAATCCGCTTCCGTGATAATGACACTGTTAACCGACATAACATGCACTATTATTGGGCACAGCACAACTCTCTCTGGATGAGAGAAACCAATTTCCAAATAATGTGTGAATGTGTGGTATAGTTCACATTGTGAACGTCTCAGCGGCCCTCAATTTTTCCAAGGCACTTTGACGGGTCATCGATATCTGCATTTTTTAGAAAATTGTATTCGTTCACTATCAGAAGATATTCCAATCGATTACAACAAATGTGGTGGCAACAAGATGGTGCTCATGCACAAAACCATAATATAGTTCCTACTTTCCTCAATAATACCTTTCAAGACCGTTGGATTGCAGGAAATAGTGGACCTGTTCGATGGCCTGCACGTTGTCCAGATCTCAGGCCACTAGACTTTTTCCTATAGGGATATTTAAAAGTAGCAGTATTCGAATCTCAACCAATAAATGTTGAAGATTTTATACAGAAAATTTCATAGGCTTGTGATATCGTTACTCTTGAAATGGTAGAGCTTCCTAAACTCGCGCGCTAATTCAGCGACTCGAAGAATGTGTGGCACGTGCTGGCCAATATTTTCAACAATTTCTGTAGTCTAATATATTATTCAAAACGTAGATGAACTTATAAATTAAAACTTCATTTGTGTCTTTTCATTTGCCATAATTCTGCATGCGATTCTAGCTATCTACTATGATCTATATAATTGAACGAGAAGTGGAAAGGACTGTGACTTGAACAAAAACAAACGTGGAGTTTCAATTCGAAAAACAAAAGTAAGAGGTGGTTTCTTGGGGATTGTTAGCCAGGGGGTAAATTTTGCTTTGCTGCATGAAAGAGCTTATGGTCTCCTATGACACATTTTTTTTTCAATTCTCATTTACTGCAAAATAACTGAAATATCTGCTGACCTAAAAGCTCTGGGACACCCGGTATAACGAATGCACATTTAAAATAAAAAACATCTTTTTACTGAAGTTGTTACCGGTTAATAAAATGTTGCTATATCAAACTCTGATTTTCATTTTCGAAATGAATACAGTTGGTTCTCCACCCTATCTAAAAGAAAAACTATCTTTCATATCAGAACACCACAATTACATCACGCCAAATAGAAATGATTTGTTTATTCCACATGTGGAAACAAAAAAATCACAAAATTATTTCCCCTTTAAAGGGCTAAATAATATCAATGCACTTTCCGATGACATTCATTCTCATTCATCCTGTCTCTTTCTCTTTCTCTCTCTCTCTCTCTCTCTCGCCCCCCCCCCATTTTCAAGGTCAAATTGAAGAATTATAATAATAATGTTTAATAATAATAAAGATTATTCTCTTGAAAGAAAATTACAATGAAACATAGGAATATATAGTTTGAAGTTAGAATATGTTGAAATATGTGTGTGTGTGTAGACATAAGTACCATCATATTCATTATTTTCTATTTGTGACTGAGTTATTCTGTAATATTGTAATATTAGTATAAGACTAAATGAAGGATTCTAAATGGAGGGCTACTTGGAGTAATTGTAGACAGCAATCTCTATTGGAATAATCACATCAAACAATTAAAAAGTAGGTTTTTTCTTTCCCGTCAACTGACAAATATGACCAACTATGATACACACAAAACCATATATTTCTCCCCTTTCCACTCTCACATCAGTTATGGGATTATTCTCTGGGGAAATTCCAGAGGAGCTCTAAAGATTTTCAAACTTCAGAAAAGAGCAATGAGAATCATTACAAATTCAGGCTATAGACATCATTGTCAGCCTCTTTTTCTGAAACTTCAGATGATTTCACTACCCACCGTATATCTATACTGTATTCACTTAGAAATTCATTAAGAACGCAAATATGTTAATCAAACAATCTGACGTTTATGATCACAAACCAGATCTACAAATAATATTCCAACAAATGGCTACCGCCTGAATAAATCCAAGAGAAATACATCAGACTACAATCTTTACAATCATTTGCTGGATGATTTTATGTGTCTCTCTATGTTTCACTTTAAAAATTCCTCACCTACTCTGTAAATCAACATGTCAGTCATTTCCAAAATCAGAACAGATATTTGTGAACAGACTCACCAAAAATTGTTTCTATCATGTTGATCAGTCAGTCCATTTGAATTGTTTGGTAAAATCTATCACGACTTCATTTTTATCAATTGGTATTTGCTACCTTCATATCTATTTTTTAAACACTTGTATTTTTTTGACACGTTACAAACATTTAGAAAATGTAACGAAGTTAAATAAATTTTTGAAAGGCTCATATTCTGCAGGTGACATTTCGAAGCGAATCTGTAAACTTTCAGATCCTACAGATCAAAAAATTGTTCAAGGGTCGTATGAGGAAATTTTACCCATAAATCCACGTGATTTCAAAGTGCGTCTTATTTTATTAAAAATCCATATCATTAAATTTATTGGGTGTCAAAACTTCTGAACTTGTATTACCATTCACACCGTGTGTGTTCCTCATTAGCATACGTCCGATTATTGAAAGCTCATTTTTTAGTAAATGGATACCCATAGTTCATAATTCAACAGATGTTGGAATTTTACCCAGCTGTTTATTGTAATAGGTGAGATATTTGAATACTTAGTTGTGAATTAATTGGGCAATAAATAGTCTGTAAATTTGCCGGTTCTCATAGAACTAGTTCTTTTATAAATAAAGGTGACAGCTTGAAATTGGTCAAACGGCCACATCTGAATAATCAAGCGGTTCTAATCAAACATGAAAAAAATTTGAAATATGGGATAGAAACTCTCTTAAAGGTTACATTTATATCATGCAGAGACGTATTGGTGACAATGTTATGCTGTGCTAGTAACTATTTATCAATAACAGCAATTTTAAAGGCCAAACGTTTCTGCCAGATTTTATCTGATAGCTGTAATGTTTTCGAAAAACACAGGGTGTTTCATATTAAATGCGCAGGACTTCCGGATGTGATAGCTCGTTCAAAAATACGAAAAAAAGTTTCTATTAACTTACCCTCTAAAATTCAACATTTTCAAGATACAGGGTGTTGAAATTTAAATTTTTTTTTAGTTTTTTGCGAATATCTCTGGAACCGTTTATCGCACAAAAAACAGTTTTTGAATGCATTTTATACTCATAATAGGCTATGTTTTGTGCAGATTTTTATTTTTTAAAATTCATAATTGATGAAGATTTTGATGGGGTAGTGGGTGTTTTTTCTCCAACTTCTACGCCACTGGAAAAAGTATGATTTTGAGCCGCCTACTTGAACCGCCAATGTTTTCTACACAAAAAACGTACTCCTGGTCATAAGATCTAAAGTTGACCGTTTTCAAGAAAAATCAACTTTCATGTTGAAAAACATGGTAAATTTTTTTAAATAATTTTTTTACTAATTATACAAAATTTATTTAAACGTTAAAACAAGTAACAAAACCAAACGTTGACTTCTTAATTGGAAAAAAAATAAAAAAAACAATAACAATCATACTCAGTTGAATTGTTGGAAATGTCCGCCGTTAGCTACAATGCACGCAGCAATTTTTCGAGGAAAAAACATTATTTAAACAACATGAAAGTTGATTTTTCTTGAAAACGGTCAACTTTAGAGCTTATGACCAAGAATACCTTTTTGGTGTAGAAAACATTGGCGGTTCAAGTAGGTGGCTCAAAACTGTACTTTTTCTAGTGGCGTAGAAGTTGGAGAAAAAAACACCCACTACCCCTTCAAAATTTTCACCAATTATGAATTTGAAAGAATAAAAAATCCGCACAAAACATAGCTTATTATGAGTAGAAAATGCTTACGAAATCTGTTTTCTGTGCGATAAACGGTTCCAGAGATATTCGCAAAAAACGATTATTTTTTTTTTAATTTCAACACCCTGTATCTCGAAAATGGTGCATTTTAGAGGGTAAGTTAATAGAAACTTTTTTTTCATATTTTTGGACGAGTTATCACATCCTGAAGTCCTGCGCATTTATTATGAAACACCCTGTATACTAACACATTTTTTATCACCAAGCCAAAACACGTGGTAGACATTTCAGCTCCTGAAGATGCTAAGTTTGTTGGTGAAACACGTGTCGAGTGTGATTGTGACGTAGTTTTGGTGTTTGGGTAGTTTCTTTTTCTTGCATTGTATTCACACCAAAGGTTCAAAAATATTCATTAATTTGATGGAATAGACATACCAGAACTCGGTATAGGATAAATTAGGGACTAGAATGTATATAATGACAGTACAACATCAAAATTAATGAAAGATTTGCACACTTAACTTTTTGCCAATCCCAATCTCTAATATATAGCCCCTTATCTCTAATCGCTCATCTCTAATCGCTCACCTCCAATCACTCGTCTATAATCTCTAATCACTCATCACTCATCACTCATCACTCATCACTAATCACTCATCACTCATCACTACTCTCTGATCTCCTATTTATAATATTAAATTCATTATCTCTGATCTACTATCTAATCTCCAATCCTTAATTTCCAATCTCTAATCGTTCCCCTCTAATTTAGTGGTAATACATTATGTTGATAAACGTGACATCTAATTGGGTATTCCATCATCTTTTCTTAATTTTTGAGAATATCGGAAGTACGCTAATTGATCTCAATTCATTATATCTCTTTCGATTGCTGATTTTCGCTATGGATATAACCTTGCATTCTTTCGTTGCCTGGGACAGTATTTATTCTCTAATCTCTTTTCTCTCGTCTATAATTCCTAATCTTTTATCTCTAATTTCTAATCACTAATCTCTAATCACTCATCACTCATCACTCATCTCTAATCACTCATCACTCATCACTCATCACTCATCACTCATCACTCATCGCTCATCGCTCATCGCTCATCGCTCATCGCTCATCGCTCATCGCTCATCGCTCATCGCTCATCGCTCATCGCTCATCGCTCATCGCTCATCGCTCATCACTCATCACTCATCACTCATCACTCATCACTCATCACTCATCACTCATATCTACTCTCTATCTCTAATCTTATTATCTATATCGAATACATTTCTATATTGTTTTTCCTTCACAATGATAATGTGAAGAAGTAGCAACAAAACATTTGTGTTGGGAAGCGACAAAATATGCGCTTCCTAAATAGTACAGCTCCCAGAGTAAAAAAATCACTACAACAGTTTTCACTTCTATTAGCTATATTCCACCAAAACATATCCCCACACTTGACTGGACACTGATCAACATGTGAGCCGAGGCTTCACTTTCATAATATCCACATTAAAGTTGGGAAATATGTAACACTACACAGGACCCTTAATTATTCACAAAAATTTTGGTGATATGAATTTGAGTTCGGAATTTGAGTTCGGAAATGACTTTTCACGCTGGTTTGTTTACAAGCATGTTGGTAACAGACAACTGCAACCGGGAAGGGCATGCACAGAACGTGTCAGTCCGAGCTATTAAAAAAGAGGTGATTCCAGTTCACCCCAATACTCCCTAAACGACACAAAAGAAACACCTGGCCGTTGAAAACCAGTGCACGAAAAGATATATAAGGTATTTGAAGAATGAGACTTCAGCTTTCATTTTCCACCTAGAACGTATTCAGAATAATTGAATACAAAAATAACCAGGAGAAAAAATAAAAATATGGATTTTCGGATGATTGTTCAAATAAATTAATTATTTGATTTCTTCCTGCTATTAATTCACAGGGTGAAAATCACAAATGGTACTTGATGGATTTCGGATAATCCTTGAATTTTTTCAAAATTTCTTCCACTTCTAAAAAACACTCGAAATGTAGGAATATTGTAACCTCAAATGAGTATGTTTACTCAGTGAATGTCAGAGACCGATTTTTTTAAAACAAGATCAGTTGGGCAGAGTTTCGTTAGCAAAAATCAAATAACATAGTATGAGCTTCGAAACTGATAAGGAACTGCATGAGATACTGGGTGAATTTTCTTTATAGGTCCTTCAAACAATTGTATTAGAAAACCCAATAGTTGCGAAAATTCATAGTAGTTTCTGGGTGATGGAAAAATTTATTCTATATTTTATACCCAAGATGCTGAAAGTTCAAGTCTTATCCTTCAATCACCCGTTTGATTTTCAAAATCCGTTCAGCAGAGCCTGAGTAATGCCAGTTTCAACTTTGAAAACATTCTCTCGTATTTAAAAACGTGAGCGTTTCCGACACGATCGTTGTTATGACGTTCCAAAGTAATTTCAGACAAAATCTTTTATTTTTGGTAAGAAAATAAATAGAATCTTTTTTGTTCAAAATTTTCACAGCTTTTGTTTTTGATTCCCTGATATTTTTTCAATTTCCACGTACTTTCAAGTTACAGCCGGAAAAGGGTCGAAAAATTCTTTATACCGGATTTTCTTTCGATTTTCACAAGATTTTCACAAATTAGGTCCAGGAACTTATTGGAAACCATTTCCTCTATTGGTAACCTAAGCTCATACCAAATTTCATGAACTTCCAATATTTTGAGCAGAAGAAATCTCTAGTTACTGTACTTACAAAATTCCCAATCCGGGCCTGAGTGGTAATGATTTTTGAGATCTAGTGTCTGATAAACTTGAAAAATTTCGTCAAAAATTCATTAAATTCAAATCGGAACCTGTTTTTGAAACATTGCCGAGGAACTCGTTTGTATGATCCGCCACTGTGAATTTCATACCAAATATTTCCTTTATATCAAATGTGTCATAAGAGGAATGCAATTATCGAAAAATTACAGAAGTAATTGCACTGCGGATCGATAATTGCACTGCGAAAAAATCTCGTCGCCTTGGTAACAGAAACAATACTGAAAAATGTCAGATAAACCTCAAACAGTGAAAAAATGTCGCGTGTCTAGCACAATTTCATTTATAGTCTTCGCCAGTACTATGATATTTCTCCGCGAAAAAAATCAATATTTCTTCATTCGTGAAATATTCAAGGGTAATATAACAAGACCTTGATAAATAGTCGACTATTTTTATTGCATCTAAATTTCGACTGTATTTTATAATAATTTAACGAGACATTATTTTGGCATTAATAATCTGATGAGAGCCCGAGAGCGAAGATCGAGGGCTTTCATCTCTGATTATTAATGCCAAAATAATGTCGAGTAAAATTAATAAATACAAGAGAAATTTAGCAGCAATAAAATAGTCGACAATTAATCAAGGTCGTGTTATATTTGTGAAGATTATTTCTTGAATCTACTTCTTTATATCAGTCATATGAATGAATGAAAATTAAACAATTTGGAATAATTTATTCAAAACAAAGCACAAAATCTAAACAAAAACAGCACCATCTTTATAATTTATCAATTGAAATTAAAAACACAATTATTGTATGTGACATTTCCACCATGCGTAATTTGTGACATTTGTTCAGCTTTTGAGGAACTTGCAGTATTAACCGTAGAAGGACAACATTCATTCTCTTCAACACGATTGATTTTATTTGACGTTTAATATGTATTTATTTAGAGTACTGTCAGATGCTCAGGCTCCTTGATATGAGTATCATGCTGAATAGTCGGTGACTATTGTGCATCATGTAAATAGTCGCTAATAGAGCGTGTTGATTGGTCCTGTCAAACAGGAAACAAACGTATGATTGGTTGATAACTGATATTTAATAGACGAAAGAAATAATCAGTATTAATACCACAAGTGATTGAATTTTCGCAATAAGTCTGTCAATTCATTTCTGAACGAAACTGAATTGCTTCGAGAAAACACCACGAGTCCGCAGGACGAGTGGTGTTGTCTCGATACCAATCAGTTGAGTTCAGAAATGAAAGACTGACTTATGAGATAAATTCCATCACGAGTGGAATTTTATTAGACTATTTACGAAGCATTAAAAGTATTATTATAAACATGAACAATCCATAACCATAATCAATCAACTATAATCACAAAAAATGTATCATAACTATCAATAATTTATTATATAGTTACGATGCGACTCATTTTGACGTTTTTGCCTACAATTATGATCTGTCAAAATGTCAAACTTTACTTTGTCATCAATGTTACATCGTGGAAAACACCAACGCTGACAGACCAATTAGAATTGAGAGACAGCTGGTGTTTTCGCGATAATACAAGTTGTCTTTGATTTGTGATTGGTAAGATTATGTGAATATCTTGAGAAGAGTGAAATAGTCGTAGAAAGTTGCAAAACAAATGATATGTTCAGTTTTATTAGAAATATTAGATATGCACAATTTCACTACTCACCATTCAATTAGAATTTTAGATAGATAATAGAATTATTTCATTTTTTCTACATAAAAAAATTGTAAATTATGATTTATGAAACAATGTATGAATGATTCCTACATGTATAAAATAAAACTTTGACTCATATCGTGAATAACAGTATTTGACTACTTACCTATGTCAAAATTCATTTAATTCTATAGAAGATTATTTTAATGCTTGATAATGAATTATTTCAGTAAGTATATTATGCGATTCTTCCACCTTTTCTGTTTTTGTGAAACGGCTCATTCCTTTGTATATAATTTAATTTCTCATCAGTTCATTCAATTTGATAATTATTATCAACCACGACCAACAGTCAGAACCTATAAAATTTGTAATTTTTGTCAACTTTGAAACTTTCTGAAGTCTTCGAAATACTTGTGCGAACTAGGGAATATATAAATAACAAATATGTTTTAATCACTCGCATGTTTTTCAATTTACTGCCACCGTTTGGTTTCGAATTCAATCCAAAAAAAATGGGATATTTTAGTGTAATTCCAATTTCAGGATAGCCACCTTAATTTCCCTCCGAAGAAGAAACAAGACACCTTAATTTCCCTCCGAAGAAGAAACAAGATGCCCGACAAAATCGATGACATTTCGTAACCTCTCCTACAAACGAACCTTGAGCTAAGCCAAATATCAAAACAATGAACAATCTTGTCTTATCTTATCTTTAAAAAATTGCACTGTTATTTTTATATTTTGTAAAAGAGTCCTCCTACTTCGGGCTCCTTCGCCAAAATTTAAAAATAAATTGTTGCAATTTTTAGATAAAAGGCATTCTTGTAATTTTTACGCAATTGATCTCTTCCGTATGTGATGATGAAGAAGAAAAACCCTCTACATTATTACGATACAATTTCACTTCTTTGACAAATGATGAATGCTGAAGAAAGAATGAGCCCAGTGATTCTGGCAGATCAGGAAAATATTTATATAGAGGCATATTTGAATATTCCATAAAGTCGAAATAACGTAACCAAAAATAACCGATGTCTTTTGTTTTCAGGAACAATGAGCGCCACGACCGGCACAGCAGTCAGAAAAGGCATCCAGTCATTAATTGCAATTATTGCTTTGACACTAATTGAGGATATAAGCGCATGTGAAAGAACACTGCTAAGTGAGTATTAATTTTGATAAATGGGTCCAGAAACTATTTGTCGGCTCGATTTGAATAACCGATGGCTGTTCTTTGCGGAAGCCGATTGTGAAAAGCAACGATATTATTAATTGTGGCTTTCCCCACACGCGCTTTTAATTCATCTTCGTTTAATGGAAACGAATCATTCGAAAATGAATCGATATCGAATGAACAAATGGAAGAAGACCGGTCGAAGAATGAATAAAACAAGTAATTTATTAAACATAATTCCTTTAGTTTGTATATGGTTACTGAGAATAAAAGCTGCTAAGATCGTTTTTTGAGTAAATAGACGTTATTCTCAAATCGATTGAATGTGTGACTGAATAAATATTTGGATTAATGGATGGATGAATGCATGATGAGAAGAATGGATGAATGGTTGGATGGAACAATAGTTGAATAAATGGAAGAATTTATGAATATGCATAGGTGAATGGATAAATAGGTGCATGGGTGAATGGATGAATAGATAGATAAATAGATGAATTGGTTTGGATGAATGGATGAGTGAATGAATGAATAGGTGTGTGAAAAGGTGAAAGGGTGAAAGGTGAAAGGGTGATTATTAAATATGGATTATTAAATGAATTGATGAATGGATAAATGGGTGAAAGGATGAGTGAATGGATAAATAGGTGGACGAATGAATGGATGAAGAGGTCAATGTATAAATGAGTGAATAAATGCATAGATGCATAAAGGATTGCATGAATGGATAATACTCTTAGACGATTTGATGAGAGGATGAAAGAATGAATGGATGAATGGGGAAATGGAAGAATGAAGGTATGTAGGAATAGAGGAATGGAAGAGTGGCAGAATGGAGGAATAGATAAATGGAGGAATGGAGAAATGGAGGAATAGGGAAATAGAGGAATTGGAGGAATGAAGAAATAGATGAATAGATGAATGAAGTAATGGTGAAATTGAGGGATGGAAAAATGGAGGAATGGAGAAATGGTGCAAAGGAGAAGTGGTGGAATAGTGAAATGGGAAAATAGAGGGATTGAGGATTGAAGGAATGGAAGAATGGAAGAATGGAGGAATGGAGGAATGGAGGAATGGAGGAATGGAGGAATGGAGGAATGGAGGAATGGAGGAATGGAGGAATGGAGGAATGGAGGAATGGAGGAATGGAGGAATGGAGGAATGGAGGAATGGAGGAATGGAGGAATGGAGGAATGGAGGAATGGAGGAATGGAGGAATGGAGGAATGGAGGAATGGAGGAATGGAGGAATGGAGGAATGGAGGAATGGAGGAATGGAGGAATGGAGGAATGGAGGAATGGAGGAATGGAGGAATGGAGGAATGGAGGAATGGAGGAATGGAGGAATGGAGGAATGGAGGAATGGAGGAATGGAGGAATGGAGGAATGGAGGAATGGAGGAATGGAGGAATGGAGGAATGGAGGAATGGAGGAATGGAGGAATGGAGGAATGGAGGAATGGAGGAATGGAGGAATGGAGGAATGGAGGAATGGAGGAATGGAGGAATGGAGGAATGGAGGAATGGAGGAATGGAGGAATGGAGGAATGGAGGAATGGAGGAATGGAGGAATGGAGGAATGGAGGAATGGAGGAATGGAGGAATGGAGGAATGGAGGAATGGAGGAATGGAGGAATGGAGGAATGGAGGAATGGAGGAATGGAGGAATGGAGGAATGGAGGAATGGAGGAATGGAGGAATGGAGGAATGGAGGAATGGAGGAATGGAGGAATGGAGGAATGGAGGAATGGAGGAATGGAGGAATGGAGGAATGGAGGAATGGAGGAATGGAGGAATGGAGGAATGGAGGAATGGAGGAATGGAGGAATGGAGGAATGGAGGAATGGAGGAATGGAGGAATGGAGGAATGGAGGAATGGAGGAATGGAGGAATGGAGGAATGGAGGAATGGAGGAATGGAGGAATGGAGGAATGGAGGAATGGAGGAATGGAGGAATGGAGGAATGGAGGAATGGAGGAATGGAGGAATGGAGGAATGGAGGAATGGAGGAATGGAGGAATGGAGGAATGGAGGAATGGAGGAATGGAGGAATGGAGGAATGGAGGAATGGAGGAATGGAGGAATGGAGGAATGGAGGAATGGAGGAATGGAGGAATGGAGGAATGGAGGAATGGAGGAATGGAGGAATGGAGGAATGGAGGAATGGAGGAATGGAGGAATGGAGGAATGGAGGAATGGAGGAATGGAGGAATGGAGGAATGGAGGAATGGACGAATGGACGAATGGAGGAATGGAAGAATGGAGGAATGGAGGAATGGAGGAATGGAGGAATGGAGGAATGGAGGAATGGAGGAATGGAGGAATGGAGGAATGCAGGAATGGAGGAATGGAGGAATTGAGAATTGGGAAAATGGAGGAATGGGGGAATGAATGAATGGAGGGATGGAAGAATCGAATTTTGGAGGAATGAAATAATGGAGGGATGGATGAATATATAATTGGATGAATGGATGATCGTATGAATGGATGAATAGATTAGTGGATGATAGAATGAATAGAGGAATAGAGGAATGGAGAAGTGGAGTAATGGAGGAATGTAGGAATGGGTAGAAGTAGGGTTATTTGTAAAGACAGCAGAAAAAGTTATTAAAAAAAGTTGTATATATATTTTTTATGCACAAACGCAAAATTGGAGGAATATATACATATCGGAAAAAATTGGAAATTTCAATTTTCTTTTGTCTCAAATAACTTTCAGGAATCATTATAAACTTATGTACTCAATAAAATAAAACATTTTAGGTTTGTTTCCAAATGGCAGTGCTTAATAACAAAAACTAGTTTTTACTTTGATTCTTGCTGTTGCAATGGTTCATATAATTCCGCCATTTTTTTTATATTGTAGAAAACGTAACATATGATTTTTTTATTTTAGGAACTAGAACAACCTACACTAATTAGCAAATCATCAACATCATCCCTAATTAACTTAATTTCAATTGTGATCATTAAACAAAAATAACACTCATATTCAAGATATTTTCGCTCTCCATACAGGACTTTTTCCTAGAAGACATTTATCTCCGAACACTTTGCAACAAAGAGGTTGTAATAAACTCTACGCAATCTCTTACACACTGTTCCAAATGGTTTGTATCTCTGAAGGGCCTGAATTTGTAAACACTATTTTTCAAATATCCCTACAAAATAATCCAGAGGGGTGAGGTCAGGTGACCTAACTGGCCAAGGATTGAGTAACGCCCAATCCATTTTCCACCAAAGTCACTATCCAACCACTCCCTCACTATAAGCGTCTCACTAGGGACAAACACCTCCGTATTCCAGACAGAGATGTACGCTATCTTGCAATGCGCAAGATAAATCAACTTGAGGGAAATGCGCAATGCACGGATCAAAATATGCTCAGACAACCAGGCGTTACTGAATCCGAAGGTGACATCAAAGCTGGTATGGGAATGCCGAGAAGAACTCAGTGTCCTCTCAGAATACAACAAAACATCTTTGATGTGGGTTCCAGGACACTGTGGTATCGAGGGCAAAAAGCTGATGAACTAGCCAGAAACGATTCATCAACTAAATTACTAAATCCGACATTCGAGGATGCATTCAGGACTGGATCAACCGAAAACGTTCTGCGGAATACATATTGTCTTCCTTCTTATTCCACAAAACTGGATTGCGATCGAAAAAAGTGTTCGATGTTGACTCTTCAAAATCAAAAAGTTATAAAAATGATCTAACGGAGTTGGAAGATATGAACTATTGAAACAGCAAGAGTCATGGTAAAATCTAGTTTTTGGAACTACCATTTGGGAACAAACCTGAAAAGTTCCATTTTATTGAGAACATAGGTTTGTAGTGATATTTTGAAGTTATTTAAGACCAAAAAAACTGAATTTTTTTATCAATAAAAAATATTTTGAAAAATTTGCAGTTTTCGCTATTTTCAGATTAATATTTTGGATTTTGCATGAGAGCCTAAAATTAAATTATAACAAGTTTTTTTAATAACTTTTTTTGCTATCTTTAAAAAGAACCCCACTTTCTCTCATTCGTAATGAATTTTTATATAATACAAATAATGTATTTGTCTTGAAAGCAACAACATTATTAGTTAGTTTTTGAACTAATTAGAGAACATTATGATCTATGAAGTTAATTGCTCCTGGGATCACTGAACTTGTAAACGTTCTGAAGAATCAGTTATGATAGTAATTTTTGAATTTCCTTTCTTTATATGTGTCCTTGGATATCATATCTGTCCAATTACATGACTCATTCAAACTCCATGTTTCTGACGTCATGGAACACTTGAAAAATTCAAGACGAATCACTCACATGTCTACTTTAAATCAAAAGTCATTAATTATAGCCTAAACTAATCAACATTTTATTATAAATCGTTTTCACTGCTTGATATCGAAATTTAATCAAACCGATTGTATTAAAAAATAACCTTGAATGAATAACAATGTGTGAAAGCTCCGAAGAAGTTGATGAGTTGTTGATTAGTATCCCAATTTGGTCTCACAATGCTATCACCACTTATTAACTGCTGATTATTGTTTTTTTTTCGGTCTTTGAATATTTATAATACCCAATCATTTAAACCAAATTGAATGATAAGTTGTAACTAGACAATGAAAAATAGGATTTATTTTTTGCAGTTCCCTAAATAATTCTTTTCAATATCGGTTTGTACATAATCAGGTACTAATTTTTTCACGATATTTTCTTCTATTTTTCTGAGTCTGTCTCTCCTGAAATGTTGTGAATAATATACCTTCAAAATGTACCTGCTATGCAAAAATTTTATTTTTCAATTACTATTAGATAATATTTTTTTTCAAATGGCAACATGGTGTCTTGTCGGATTAGCAAAAAAAGAAGTTTTGATTACTAGTAATTTGTTACTGCACATTATATCAGGTTTCAAACGAACTTCCGAAATAACATATCTTCTTGCATAAATAGTATCATTAACATGTTCTTGAAATAATTATATACAATAAATACCCAATTTACTCTTGCAGAAGCGAAGTAAATTAAGAAGTAGACCTACTTAATGATTTTGTTTCATCAGTCGTGTTTGTCAAAGATTACTCGATGCATTTCAATCATATTTTAATAGCAAAAGATGCTTTATTTTATGAAATATCTAACGTAGTTTTATAAGTTTTTTAACGAAATTTTATTTAAAAACCTATAATTGTAATAAAATGATATTTTTTCAAAACCCGAGGAGCCAACATGTTACCATTTGAAAAAAATTTATAATTTCAATTTTAAAATGAAATTTCAGATAGCACATGCATTTTGACCGAAAACAGAGAAGTTGTATTGTCCCAAAATGTTAGGGCTGAATCAGTGATTTGAATGTATCCATAGATTGAACAATACAATTCAAAATTTGAAAAAAATTTGTTCACAAAAAGTGACAAATGATTTACTGGGTGTTCCATTCAAAAATAAAGTTCAAATCACTTCCGGTGAAACCGAAAGTTGCATAAAATTGAGTTATTTGTCAAAAAACGCAGTTTTATGTCTTATGCAGATCCTCCAAATATTATTCCATTATCTTCAAAAACCAAAAAGTTGTAGGGGCGAGCCACCTACCGCAGACACCTGGTATATCGTCTGATTTTTCAATGAAATTTATTTCGTTTTCATTTAGACTAATTTCAGTGTTTTTTTGTGCAAATTGTGTAGTTTTGGTATTTGGGTAGTTTCTATTTCATGAATCACTTGAATAATGTTTGGAGACTTGAGGATAGCTTCAATGACGTTATGTGTCATTATTTTCTGATTTTCTATAACATTGGTTTTCATCATTTTTGTGAATGTCTTTTAACTCAATGGTATGTCGATCAAACTACTGTGACATTATTGAATTCGCTACTTAAAATCATAACAATACAATTCAAATTCATTAAACGCTCATTGTTGTTTCAACTCTGGATCATTTCGTTTCAGTTTATTAGAAATGTAAATTCGAGTAATAATGCAGTTGAATTGTGTGATGGCTAAAAATATAATTGGATCTACTGAAAATTAATTGATGGTTTCATGCTCAGAATCACATTTATTTTTATCCAAAACAAACCCAATTGTTTCCATATGAGGACAAACCAAGATATCCTCTGTAATAATATCTGAGAGCTAGTAAGAATACCTATAATATTATATTGAATATTTTCGAGCTAGTAGTAGATCTAACAGGTAAAATCTAGTGAATAGTGGAAATATCTAACTGGATATTGAAGAAAAATATCGAATGTTACTTAAATGAACTGAATACTGCTAATTTCACATCAATTATTTGAAACATGTTTCAAATTTAGGTAAAAAACTTTCGTTGAGATCTGCAGTATCGTAGGAGTTGCAGGTTTTTCCAGACACGCTGTACTTTCATTTGATTGTATACAGGGTGGGTCACGGTCGATGGTACCTTAGACGTTTACGAAGAACGGGAAATAGGATCATTCTGAAAATTTGGTTTCACTAGTAGTTGCTCTTGGTCTATCGATCTAAAATATTTTCAGTAATGCAGCGTTGCCGCTTATACCAGAAAGTAGCAGCATCTTTGTTATTTCAAATGGGCTGCAATTTTGTGTTTAGTTCATCAAGATCATGTACAATGATTCTGTTTAGAGAAGTTTGTTCTGCGTTATACAGGGTCGTTCAATATTCATGATCTTACTTCTAGATAAGAAAAGGGATGAAAGCCTCTTTTTTAAACGGAACATCCTGTATATTATGAAATATCCTGAAATATGACTAAATTCCCTTCGAATTGATGTATCATGTTCCTATACCTAAATAGCCTGAATTCCGAGATAATAGCAATTTTGACTTGTAATCTCCCAATTGCTTGAATTATTGCCGGAAATTTTTCGAGTACATGAATTTTTTGAAAATGCTCGTTCCTTCTATTAAAAATTCCTTCTCTGGAAAATTTTGATTCGTCTGTCCAAATAATTTTTTTTAAGAAGTTAGGTTCTTCTTGGGTGCGAATAAGGATTGTTTCGCAAAATTGTACCCTACTTTGATGATCTTCTGGATTTAGAGCTTGAACTTTTCTAAACTTATATGGGTGCATGTTATGATTATGAAGGATTCTTCGAACAGATGCACGATCCAAGCCTAAATCATATTCGGCACTTCTAGTGGAAGCTTGGGGATTACCATGGAAATAGGCCAAAACATTTATTATGTTGTCTTCATCTGAAGTTATAGGCTTCGGTAAATCTCGTTCCGTTTTCAATTTTAATCCATAATTAATGAAATTATGTTGTAATCGTACAAACTTCCTTTTGTTCATCGGTTGTAAATCAGGGTACGTTTTATTGAATTTTCTGCACATTCTTGCTATAATTCCCTCACATTTTCCATGAATAATAAACAATTTCATCAGAACTTCGTTTGAATAGTTATTTCCCTCCATTTCAATTATTTTTGAGTCACTTTCGTTAAGAAACACACAACGGTATTATTATGTCATGTACCATCATGACATTTAATAGCCACCTTAGATGAATATGAGAAAAATAAATCGATTTTTTTTGAAAAATTTCACACCTCACTTTTGTAGCCAATCAAAAAATTCTTTCCTGTTTAGATACCATGGCAACCCTAAACATTTCCGGAAATTTTTATCCTCCTGGGTACCCTGGGCGAAATTAATAAGTGTACATTTTTCTGTCAAACATTTGACATGTGACAAGTTGATATTTTGCTTTAATGTACAAATGGAGGTCTAGTTTTCATATGAAAGGAGATAATTATGTATTTACTAGATATTTGGAATGTATCAGAAAACATTTTTCTCCACGATTATTGCAGAAATTGTCAATTCTTAAATCATATTTCAGAAGAAGTTCAATACACCATTTGTCACAAGTTTTTATCACAAGTCCCGTAGCTCAGCGGTAGTGTTGCGTCATGAGTCGCTAGACGATAAGATCATAACTTTTTATTTTTTTTTTGTTCCAAATTTAAACACATTTATTGATGAAAATTTTGTTAAGTATTTTACATATCAATATTTCAGTGGTTATAAATAGTTCAGGTGAAACCATCGTTAGTTATTTCTTATGAATTGTTGGATGATTTTAATTTCTCGGTGTGAAAATTTCTTACCGAATCCCCCTCGTGCTTGAATTAATTGCCGTAAATTTATCTCGTATATGAATTTTCAAAAAAAATCACCCTCGTTGCTTCGCGACTCGGGTAATTTTCAAAAAAATCATGTACTCGAAAATTTTCCGGCAATAATTCAAGCACATGGGAGATTACAAGTGAAAATTACTATTATCTCGGAATTCTGGCTATTTAGGTATAGGAACATAATATATCAATTCGAAGGGAATTCAGTCATCTTTCAGGATATTTCATAATATACAGGATGTTCCATTTAAAAAAACGCACTTTCAACCCTTTTCGTATCTAGCAGTAAAATCATGAATTTTGAACGACCTTGTATAACGCAGAACAAACTTCTCTATAAACAATCAATGTACATGATCTTGATGAACTAAACACAAAATTGCAACTTCCTAAGAATCCAAATACCGCAGAAATAAACATTCAATTCGAGCTATGTTTTGGATAAAAAATATGAAAAATAACCAATATCTCAAAAACCGTTGGAGATAGGTATAGGAGAGTGTGAGGCAGAAATAATCAGAAAGGAATGACAAGTTCAAAAATGCGGTAATATACAGGGTGACCCATTTGAAATAACAAAGATGCTGCTACTTTCTGGTATAAGCGGCAACGCTGCAGATAGATAGAACAAGGTATGTGGGCGGACGAAGCCATAAGCATGTAGGCCTCTCAATCGGGCCCGTTATGCACCCACTACTGCTGGGAGATGGTTCAGTTTTGAAGGTAGCCTATCTCGCGAGCGAAAGAGGCCAGCCTTCTGACCGATACCACCCTCACACTCTCCGGGTTCAGTACGATGCTCCCGAGGTGTGCTTCACGTATTGCTGCCACTGCCGGGCATTCCGTGAGGATGTGAGTGGCTGACTCCTCATCCTCCAAGCACCTCCTGCATTCGGTATCATCCGTGAAACCTAAAATGTTGAGGTGGCAGTGTCCCGTCAGGAGCCCTGTCACTAATCTGATTTCCTTTCTGCTCAGTGTGAGCAGAGTCTTGGTCCTCCTGGTAGAAGGGCCTCCGATGTGGAGTTTCGATTGCCTCATGCCTGGTGTATCTTTCCATGTATCCTGGAATTTTACTTCCAGAATTTCCTTCACGGCAACGCTGCATTGCTGAAAATATTTTAAATCGATAGACCAAGAGCAACTACTTGAGAAACCAAATTTTCAGAATGATCCTATGTCCCGTTCTCCGTAAACGTCTAAGGTACCATCGACCGTGACCCACCCTGTGTATTGGATATGTCATTAGGAATACAAAAAATAGTTACAAAGTAAAATAAAACGTCATTGAAGAAAAGTCAATTTGAATCTCTCTTATGGTTGATTTATGCACGCCTTCCTACGAACTAAACTTAAGACTACGAACTAAACCTAAGAATTATGTAGTCAAAGAACAGGAGTTATGAACTCTTAGTTCTTAGTACTAGTTACAGTTCCATTAACGTTCGCGTTGTTTCACTATTCATGAACTCTAAGTTCTTAATTTTAGGTTTAGGTTTAGTTCTTAGGTACGGGTGCTTGAATCGACCTTTATTTCTTATAATTTATCCATATTCAACAACTGTACCAATTGATAGAAACTGAAATTTTTTTTCAATGAAAAGTAAAATTGAAAATATCAATAGAACTTTGATATATCCCTTCTAATATATGGGGATTTTTAGGTATTTAACATGAAATATTTGTAAGTGACATTTTAAGTTCTGGTTCATGCACTCCTCCTGAAATTCTGTAAGGAAGCAGAACAAATCCACGAAAAACTGTTTCCCGAAATATCGAATGATTATTCCATAAAGGCCGCGACCGCAGCCAGGCAAGTAGGCCCTCATGGACCTTTTTTGCCATCCCCTGTTCTCCACTTATCTACATTCATCCTCTTAGTTTTCCTTTTCGAACCTTTGTGACCTCCTAATGAAGGTCAGTATGACCGACCACTCTAAGTCGATTAGTTCCTCTTGTTGGAGTTTGTCAACTCCGAAGGTTCCAAATCTTAGCCTCCAGTATACCTCACACTCGCCGAGGAAGTGAGATGAAGTTTCTTCGTCTTCTTCGCATTTTCGGCAAGTGAGACTGTCTTCTATACCTATGAGTGATAGGTGTCTGCCTAACTTGTTATGTCCTGTTAGTATTCCTATAAGGAGGCGTAGTGCTTGGCGATTTCTGCCTAAGAGCTATGTCGTCCTTGACTTATTGGAGCCGGCCACGAAGTCTTTCGACTGCCTGCAGCCGGTGTTATCCCTCCAAAGTTTATTCAGCTCTTCTTCTGCCCACTCGTCGAGGGCTGAAGAAGTTTGCTCCTTGCGATGCCTAGTACAGGCTCTGGTCCACAGAACGGCGTTGCGGATCCGGATCTGGCAAGTCCGTCTGCCACCTCGTTTCCGCGCACCCCTCTGTGTCCCGGGACCCATACCAGCTGAACTTCCTTCGTTTCAGCTAGCTTCTCCAGCGCATCTCCACATTTCTGTACAAGCGCTGAGCTTGGTTTAGGATGGCAGACGGCTCTGAGCGCTGCCTGACTATCCGAACAGATATAAATTCTCTGTTCGGATCCATCTTTCACCTCTTCTCTCGTAGCTACGGATAGGATGGCGAACACTTCAGCTTGAAATACTGTTGTATATCTACCCAAAGCGTAGCTCTCTCGTACTTCTCTTCCCTCCAGGTAGATTCCGGCACCCGAAGCCTGTTTGTCAGTTAGACGCGAACCGTCCGTATAACATATTAGGCTTCCTGTGCTGAACTCCACCGTGTTTCCTTCCCATTGTTCTCTGCTCGGAATAGTAAGAGTAAACTCTCTATTCCATCGCAGTCTGTCTTGTGCGCTTTTCACTCTGAGGGCAGAGATAGGGATCTCCTGTTCCGCCCACTTCGCGATTTCCGCATGACCTATCATCGCTCCTTCGTTCACCCAGACTCCCGAGTCCCGCATCCTCAAATGGGCTGCCATTGCCTCCTTCTTGATCCAGACTGGAAGCGGTGGCAGCCTCAGCAGTACCTCCAACACTGCGGTTGGAGTCGTTCTCATTGCGCCCGTTATTACCAAACCGGCCAACCTCTGAACCTTGGTGAGTTTTCGGCCTATTGTGCTACCCTGTGCGCCTGGCCACCACACGGCTGACCCATAATGGATCTTTGGTCTTACGACTGCCGTGTACAGCCAGCGCATGATCTCTGGATTGGTGCCCCAATTACTTCCTACAATTCTCCGCAGTTGCCATAGGATTGCTACCGACTTTTGAATAGCCCTATCTACGTGCGTCCTCCATGAAAGTTTGGAGTCCAGGACCACCCCCAGGTATTTGACCTGCTGAACTAGCTCCAGCTCTTGCCCAAACATGATAGGTGGCCTGAATCCATCTTTTTTCCTCCGTTTAGTGAACAGGATCATCTCTGTTTTTGTCGGGTTCACTGAGAGTCCTGCATCACCGTACCATCTCTCAATTATTCTGCAGGCAGCCTGCATACGGGTATATATTAAAGGTAAATTATATTATTAATTAATTCATGAACAATTTTTGTTCATTTTAATTTTTTCTATATCACAATTGTCAATTGTTTTCATTTTTTTATCCTGGTAGGAGATAATTAAGAATTGGCTCTGCTTGAACACAGCATAAATATGTGTAATTGATGACTTTATTTTGTGGAAATTCATGATCACTTTAATGAACTGAATGAAACGCTCTTGTCTAATTTGCACTAGTTACTTTATTTTTACGACCGGTTTCGGGTTTTATCCCATCATCCCAATATGACCCCTGGTAATTTCTATAATCTCCAGTGTTACATTTATATCGTTGACACCCCTATTCACTTAATTGCCTCTTCATCCTGCTCACCTGCAAACTCCCTATATGACCACGTTTTTAGATTCCAAATGTATAAGTTATCATACTTGATAATGGGATAAAACCCGAAACCGGTCGTAAAAATAAAATAACTAGTGGAAATTAGACAAAACTGTTTCATTCATCATTAAAAAAGACACCATAAATAATGTCTTCTTACACTAGTGTTGACACATTGAAACTTTCCGTTGTCGGAAACTATTGAATAATTATTAACATGATTGATTGTTGCAGGAACTAGGAGGATATCGAATTTCGATAAGGAACTCATCTTAGATTTACACAATGCCATGAGACAATCTATTGCTCTTGGACAAATCGGAGGCCAACCTCCAGCAACTAATATGATGGAAATGGTAAGTTAGTAGTGAAAACACTTTCAATCCTTTTATTGCCTTCATCGATGGTATTGTGTTTTCATAAAAAATCAAAACACTTTCCCATTTTCATAGTTTCGAAGGAAGGGTTGCGTTTTTTTTAAAGTTTCCTCAAGTTTTGAGTTTTAGTGTCAGAAAAGAAAATGAGTCTTTCATCTTTGGACAGAAAAAAAAATTGGAAAAGAAAAATTTGCAGTAGGAATTTGTTATAGAGCACTTAATAGACCACTTGATAGTGGATACTTCGACATAGACTATTTAAACTAGCAATCGACCCTTGTCGATGATTTCGAATCTATTGCTGAGTTTTTCAATCTCATCATTTGGCATTTTCATTTTTCCAAAACGGATTTGGTGTTAGAAACAATCCATCAGAAGAAATATGTTTGTTTCTTTTTTCTATGAGCTTTTTTCAACAATCTTTTACAGGTCCCACGTTCAGATTTTCTATGTTTGTGGTCAACCACTTACTTTCACTGCACCTTTTCACAACTCCACCTTGAGCTGTTTTAGAAAAGACCGTGTTGTGCTCCACTCTGCAAATGTATGGATCAACTCATCATTTATCAAAAGTTCCCATCAAAGTTTCGGTCCATCGTCCTCTCGTTTCAGCTTTATAGAGTACCTAAATGGAATAACTCAGTTGTCTGGGTATCGTGCAACCCCCTACTCTATCACTTGTCACATCACCTCGAATTCGCTTTTCTTGTTCGCTTTATAACTTTCTTGTCGTTGTTTCATAATTTTCCTTCTGAGCTCCAAATTCCAGCCGTTATTACTCCTAAATAATTTGTTTTCGTCTGGCTTTTCGACTTTTCGTGCGTCTGCTGGTGTGCGAGACTTTTTATATCGCCATTTGAAGTCAGAAGTTTGTCGGACTATCCATTTATTGTACTTTTTTTTGCAGACTTCAAACAGATTGATAATAAGATGATGTTCATGTAAGATATTTGATGTAACATTCATATATAAGTTTAAGGACCGTAGAGGTGGTGGTTAAACTTTCAAGTGAGGATGTTTTTAATTGAAAAAGTAATAATAATAATCTATATTTATCCTTTAAGATCATCTGATACAGGACAAGTCAAAAATTGTATATAGTACAGTCCAATGTATAGAGCCCAACAAGACGACGCATATTGATCATGTATACCTTCGCCATATTGTCATTCGGCAATACCAACAGGGTTCTCAACTAAGAACAACGTAATTCACCCATTCCATGTGACCGCGAAAGTTTAAAATGTGAATATTGAATGCGCAAACCTTTGAAGTCAAATTTCGTTAACTCAAACAGTCTAAGCAGAGGGGAGTACAAAGAATACATTGTTCATAGAAATACATGAAGAAATTGTACAATAATGGTATGACCAGTGAGAATTTAAAAAATTATTGTGCGGGTTGAAACTAATTAATCACAATAATTTTTCATTTGAATAGGTATATCTAAAATAGTACTGATATAAATTTTATAATGAATATGCTTCAAAATGTTACGGATGTCGACTTAGAATAAGGTGACAGGAATTTTGGGAAAATAATTTACAATAAACAATTTGATTTGCAATATAGACATAAAAATACGACAACTATACAAAACACTTTAAAATTATAAGTCAAAATGTTAATAAGAAAATATTTGCCACTGAAGAAGCCAGCCACTCGCGCTGGCGAAACGTCAGGAAGAATTTCCAAAAACCGACGGCCTTTGTCGAAAAATTAACTCAACTCAATAATTAACTTACTCAAACTCTACTGAATTTTTTGTCAGTTAAGAATTTTGACTTCAAAGTGAGTGTTTTCGAAATAAGTATTCTCATTTTAAACGTTTGCGGTCGAATGAAATGTATGAATTTCGACATTCTTAGTTGGGAACCATAAGTAGTTGGTAAGGTCGCATGACGATATGGCGATGGTGAATAAGGCCAATAATATGAATCTTTCCGTTGTTGTATTATGTATTATCCAAATTCCTTTTTTTTTCAGAAATGGGATGAAGAACTTGCTAGCAGTGCGCAGAAGTGGGCTAGTTCCTGTAACTCAGAAATACATGACGAACAAAGGAATGTGCGTGAGTATTCCTACTTTTTTGTCTAAGTTTCCAAAGGAATGCGTAAGGTTTATAGTGAATTACTACAGTATATCGTACAGGGTATAACACATTTTTTTAAGCTTTTTCTCTCTCATTTGGAATGACACAAAGATACCTAAAAACACAGTTTTTAATGCAATCACTCTGTCCTTCTGATTGCGTCAGTTACGCAAAAGGGAAGCGCCATCAGAAAAGGGCCTCACGTACAACTTAACTCGAGGACAGACCAAACTATTCACTAACGCGAAAGAACTTACGGACATATTGAAAAGACTAAAGACCAATAAGGCATCAGGACAGGACATGATCATCGTGATCCCATGAGTTTGCAGCGGAAGGCTGTTGTGCAGTTCGTCAATATTATCAATTCAACAATAAAGGCCCAGGCTTCCTGAAAAAATGCCATACCAAAGCTAGGTAAAGTAGGTTAGGCTCTTGAAAGCTACCGCTATCAACGAGACAAATGGTTCTTTTTTGGAAAGAATCTCGGAGTTTCAGTGTGTGTTTAGGGGCTGCACACCATATATGGCCAACAGCAGCAATGGAAGCCCTTTTCGGGTCACTCCCTCTCCTAAAAGCTCTGGAGAGAGAGGGGCAAGTGGGCAACATACAGACTCTATCAAGCGGCCATTAATCTACCGCAGGCATACGTCACAAGAAGCAGCAGCATGCTGAAGGACATAATAGCTCACAACATTCTGGGAATGCCCTCAGATATCATGCCTGAAACTATCAACCTTCACACGTTTGGTCTTTCCTGAAAGAGAAGACTGGGCCTGGAATGAAACTGACTTATGTATAGGGCAAACGAACGTTGGTTTATCGATGATTCTGAAACTTTGGAAGGCGTTGGAGCTGGAATATATGGAATGAACCCAGTAGAGCAACGCTCATTTAGTATGGGTAAACTAGCTACGATATTCCACGCAGATGTATATGCCATTGAAAAGTGTGCAAGGGAGCTGGAAAATCGACACCACACACGAAAAACAATAAAAATATTTTCAAATAGCAGCACTGAAAGCGCTTGAGTCCAACTGCTTTAAATCAAGAGCAGTATGGAACTGCAGAGACACCTTAAACAGACTAGCACAAGGCAACAATGTTACTCTAGTCTGGATACCAGGTCACACGGGCCTAGAAGGAAATGAAATAGAGGACGCCCTAGCAAAAGGGGGTGCCGAAACAACGTTCACTAGACCAGAACCGGTAATCGGTTTAGCATATAGCACTGCCAAGAATGTCATAGAATAGAATAGAATTTTTATTGGACTAGAATAAACCGTAGTGTTTTGACAGGTAGGAATGTATACTATAAAATATAACTTGTTGGTTCTGGAAAAGTGCTATAAAAAAAATACCAAAAAAAATACTGTTTTGATTAGGCCTCGTATACACTCTAATTCACTATCATCAATAACATTATAATTGGACATGTTAACGAGTTCCGAAAAATACATTTTGACCCTGAATTTGTCTTATTTCTACAGACAAAACAAGTTTTTTCTTTGTCAATCCTACAAGTACGACGTTTTTACGTACTTTGATCGATTATATCTCAGAAACAACAAATACAAAATCATTCAAACTCACACATTTTCATAGTGACCCATCCCACTACAACATAATAATCCGCCAATTTGACCGAGAGCCTAATTTCCCATATGTTTACGTGCGGGGTCCTTTGTTCAATATTATACAGGGTGATTCAAAAGTACTTTGATAAACTTCAGGAGGTGATTCCTCACAATATTCTAATATGAATTGCCCAAATAAATATATGTCCGGAAACGCTTCGTTTCCAAGATACAGGGTGTTGAAGTTTTATTTTTATTTTGGTTTTTTTCAAATAACTCTTGAAATACTGAACTTGATTAAACGAGACTTGGTAATAAGAGGTTTTTGAGGTGTCGAATTCGAACCTGATGTTATTATTTCTCTTACTCGTAGGGGGCGCCACCTACACGTCTTTTTCTTTTTTGAAGATTCATAACTTTTTTGAGTGTACTTCTAGCACATTTTTCAGTAAAAAAATCGATTCCTCTATCATATCTACGTAAAAAAGCTACCATTGTTAAAAGTCGCTGTAAGCAACCGTTTTCTAAATATTTGGACTTGAAAATTTCAAGTCAATTATTTGATAATCGATGCATGTTGAAGTTATTACCAATATTTTGCATTTTTCACAAGAATGCTCTGGAAAAGAATTTGTAAGTAGTTTTGGTAATTACATATTTTGTGACAGTTAAACGTTTTGTTGAAGTTTCCGTAAGTAGAAGTAGAAAACACTAATTTTGAAAAAATGGATTATTTAAACAATAATGCTCATTTAGCCGATATGCATTTCGTTTATGGCCTTGCGGATGGCAATGCGCGCGAAGCAAGACGTATTTACCAGGAGCGATTTCCTAATCGAGTACTGCCTTCAGCTCAACATTTGCTAGTCTCCACCGTCGTTAGGCAGAAACAGGTAGCTTTAAGAGGGCAGCTGATATTATTGGAAGACCACGAGCAGTCCGAACCCCAGAATTGGAAGAAGCTGTTTTGAACGCTCTCGAGGAGAATCCAGAAACAAGTACAAGAATCATTGCTGAAGCTGTCAATTCTACTCAGTCCACAGTTTGGAGGATTATCCACGATCAACAGTTTTATCCATACCATATTCAAAGGGTACAAGCTCTTTTGCCACGAGACTTTCCCCAACGCATTACTATGTATCAGTGGTTTTTGAGAAAATTGGCTAGAAATTCTCAATTTTTAAGGTATGTACTCTTCACGGACGAGTTAAACTTCTCCCGAAATGCTATCACAAACTTTCATAACAACCATGTTTGGGCTCTCGAAAATCCGCATGCAGTTAGTGAAAGGCATTATCAGTATCAATTTTCTGTAAATGTATGGGCGGCAATAATTGATAATTACTTGATAGGTTCTTTCTTTCTTCCGCTCCGACTGAATGGCGCAACTTACAGACACTTTTTAGAAAATTAATTGCCGGGACCACTTCAGAATGTACCATTAGAAATTAGTATCCGCATGTGGTTTATGCATGATGGGAATCCGACCCATTTTAGCGTTGTAGCCAGGGAATTCCTCAACACAGTCTATCCAAATCGATGGATCGGTAGGGGTGTAGAAGAACCTAACCAGCCGTGGGCACCAAGGTCCCCAGATCTAGACCCGATAGATTTTTATTTTTGAGGACATTTGAAGTCACTAGTTTATAAAACTCCAGTAGCGAACGAGGAAGATCTTAGAAACCGAATAGTAGACGCATGTGAAACAATAAGGAACACATCAATAATTTTTGAGCGGGTACGAGATTCAATGACTAGACGACTGACTGCCTGTATCTTCGCTGAAGGTGGACACTTTCAAAAATTTATTTGAATACAATTTAGTTTCGTTTATTTTAGTTTATTCTACATATTCAAAATTTCCTGAAATAAAATGTTGACATTTCTTGCAAATTTTATTACTATTAATTATTACTATTGAATTATTATTATTAAATTACTATTTCGCTTAAGGATGTCATAAAGGAACGTACCCAACAGTAATGACCTCTTCAAGCGGGTAAAAAGTAATAGAATAGGTGGCGCCCCCTACAAAAAAAACAAAACTGCTTACTTAAACGTCAAATTAATGCAAATGCAAATGCAAAATAAAGGTAATAATTATTACATGCATAGATTATCAAATAATCCACTTGAAATTTTCAAGTCCTAATATCTAGAAAACGGTTGCTTACAGCGACTTGTAACAAGGGTAGCTTTTTTACGTAGATATGATAGAGGAATCGATTTTTTTACTGAAAAATGTGCTAGAAGAACACTCAAAAAAGTTATGAATCTTCAAAAAAGAAAAAGACGTGTTGGTGGCGCCCCCTACGAGTACGAGCAATAATAACATCAGGTTCGAATTCGACACCTCAAAAACCTCTTATTACCAAGTTTCGTTTAATTAAGTTCAGTATTTCAAAAGTTATTTGAAACAAACGAAAATAAAAATAATACTTCAACACCCTATATCTTGGAAACGAAGCGTTTCCGGACATATATTTATTTGGACAATTCATATTAGAATTTTGTGAGGAATCACCTCTTGAAGTTTGTCAAAGTACTTCTGAATCACCCTGTATATATGCTATATCTCTGTTATTATTACGCAGAAAAAAATTTGATCAGTGAGAATTGAAGGGAATGCTTAACAACTGTATGAAACTTTTTCTCTTACAACAGTTTGTTTCAGAAGTTTATAAGTATTAAGCGGAAAACCGAGAAAAGTCTTAAAATTTCGTGGTTTTTTGGCTCCCCACAATTTTCCACATGCTCTCCGAGGTCGAAAATTCAGATTCTACACCCTACACCATCCCCGAACAATACCCCAAAGTTTCATTAATTCTTGGAATTTTGTAGAGGTAACCCCCCTTATTTTGTACCCGTCGACTGGACTAACATGCCAGTTAGAAAAAATGTATCAACTTTTATGTTATTTCAGAAAGATTCGCAGTGGGTCAGAATATCGCAACGACCTGGACAACAAAACCCCCTTCAGGCGCCTACGACACGGAGCCAGACTTTGCGGACGCGATTGGTAAATGGTTCAACGAATTCAAGTACTTCAGTTTCGGAGGCATTGGACGCGGGAGTACGGGGCATTACACACAGGTAATTATATGTATACCGAATATACCCTACTGGGTAAATATGCTTCGCATTTTCGCGTCCCGTAAATCAGGTCGGTCGTATAATTATGTAGTCCGGCCAGCTGTATTCAATAATTTAAGAACAAACAAATTAAAGGGACCAGCAATCAAAGTAGTCCCTGAGGCTACAACCGCGGTGATTATGGAGTGACCTAATTTGACTAGCGATGTTATGTTTATTATCAATAAAACAAATAATACCGCACAAAAAAAAATTCACAATTTTTTTTTAATCCTTTTAAGTTTTTCATGTCTTCCAGAATACGCGAAAAAACCATTACATCCACAGGTAGATTGTGAATTCATCTCTTCGAAGGGCATTACAAATATTTAGTCATCCACAGCTGGCATCTTATAAAGTCATTCCTAAGGCTTCTTTCTGGATACAAATGTTTCATGGGTTGCTGCATCCGAGCAATAAAAGATATAGAGGTGCCATTTCTATATAAACAACACACGTTGTTATGAAAGCTGCATATCACTATCCATTGTGATAGATTGTGGGTGACGGGTAACCTCCGAGTTCGGAGGAGGAGATTTGTTATTGTTATGATATTCGGATGTAAGATTAGAACCAGTGTGGCGGCGAACTGATACATTTTTTTCATGTTATATTTTTATCTCTAGACGACCACATGCCTGGTTGGAAATCACGTGTGTTGTCAAGATGTCAATCAAAAATACTGTATTGTGTGAAAAATTAGATTCTTGATGACAAAGCATACAATAAGGTCATAAATACTGAAAAAATAAATGAAAGTGCTGAAGTAAATGGAATGAAAGTAAATATATTCAAATTGTTGGATCATATCAGTAAACTATACAGGGTGGGTCACGGTCGATGGTACCTTAGACGTTTACGGAGAACGGGACATAGGATCATTCTGAAAATTTGGTTTCTCAAGTAGTTGCTCTTGGTCTATCGATCTAAAATATTTTCAGCAATGCAGCGTTGCCGCTTATACCAGAAAGTAGCAGCATCTTTGTTATTTCAAATGGGTCACCCTGTATATTACCGCAATTTTGAACTTGTCATTCCTTTCTGATTATTTCTGCCTCATACTCCCCTATACCTATCTCTGATGGTTTTTGAGATATTGGTTATTTTCCATATTTTTATCCAAAACATAGCTCGAATTGAATGTTTATTTCTGCGGTATTTGGATTCTTAGGAAGTTGCAATTTTGTGTTTAGTTCATCAAGATCATGTACATTGATTCTGTCTAGAAAAGTTTGTTCTGCGTTATACAGGGTCGTTCAGAATTCATGATCTTACTGCTAGATACGAAAAGGGTTGAAAGTGCGT
Organism: Chrysolina oricalcia; assembly: GCA_944452925.2. Taxonomy (NCBI): domain Eukaryota; kingdom Metazoa; phylum Arthropoda; class Insecta; order Coleoptera; family Chrysomelidae; genus Chrysolina; species Chrysolina oricalcia. The sequence continues at coordinate 5,798,363 of OX101821.2, read as the reverse complement.
TTTTTTTAATGGAATATCCTGTATATTATGAGATATCCTGAAAGATGACTAAATTCCCTTCGAATTGATATATCATGTTCCTATTCCTAAATAGCCAGAATTCCGAGGTAATAGCAATTTTCACTTGTAATCTCCCAAGTGCTTGAATTATTGCCAGAAATTTTTTAATAAATGAATTTTCTTTGAAAATTCATGTACGAGATAAATTTACGGCAATTAATTCAAGCACGATGGGGATTCGGTAAGAAAATTTCACACCGAGAAATGAAAATCATCCAACAATTCATAAGAAATAACTAACGATGGTTTCACCTGAACTATTTATAACCACTGAAATATTGATATGTAAAATACTTAACAAAATTTTCATCATTAAATATGTTTAAATTTGGAACAAAAAAAAATAAAAAAGTTATGTTTTAATCGTGGATTGAACCATCGACCTAGCGACTCATAGGCCGCAACACTACCGCTGAGCCATCGTCCATAGATATACTTATGGACGATGGCTGAGCTACGGGACTTATGATAAAAACTTGTGACAAATGGTGTATTGAACTTCTTCTGAAATATGATTTCAGAATTGACAATTTCTGCAATTATCGTGGAGAAAATATTTTCAGACACATTCCAAATATCTAGTAAATACATAATCATCTCCTTTCATATGAAAACTAGACCTCCATTTGTACATTAAAGCAAAATATCAACTTGTCACATGTCAAATGTTTGACAGAAAAATTTCCACTTATTAATTTCGCCCAGGGTACCCAGGAGGATAAAAATTTCCGGAAATTTTTAGGGTTGCCATGGTATCTAAAGAAGAAATAATTTTTTAATTAGCTACAAAAGTGAGGTGTGAAATTTTCAAAAAAAAATCGATTTATTTTTCTCATATTCATCTAAGGTGGCTATTAAATGTCATGATGGTACATGACATTATGAAAATTTGACAATTAGTGCACTATTAATAATACCGTTGTGTTTCTTAACGAAATGGAGGGAAATACCTAACTATTCAAACGAAGTTCTGATGAAGTTGTTTATTCTTCATGGAAAATGTGAGGGAATTATAGCAAGAACGTGCAGAAAATTCTTCGCGACTCGGGTAATTTTCAAAAAATTCATGTACGCGAAAAATTTCCGGCAATAATTCAAGCACTTGGGAGATTACAAGTGAAAATTGCGATTATCTCGGAATTCTGGCTATTTAGGTATAGGAACATAATATATCAATTCGAAGGGAATTTAGTCATCTTTCCGGATATATCATAATATACCTACAGGATGTTCCATTTAAAAAAAACGCACTTTCAACCCTTTTCGTATCTAGCAGTAAGATCATGAATTTTGAAAGACCCTGTATAACGCAGAACAAACTTCTCTATACATAATCAATGTACATGATCTTGATGAACTAAACACAAAATTGCAACCTCCTAAGAATCCAAATACCGCAGAAATAAACATTCAAATCGAGCTATGTTTTTGATAAAAAATATGGAAAATAACCAATATCTCAAAAACCGTTAGAGAGGTTTAGGGAAGTATGAGGCAGAAATAATCAGAAAGGAATGACAAGTTCAAAAATGCGGTAATATACAGGGTGACCCATTTGAAATAACAAAGATGCTGCTACTTTCTGGTATAAGCGGAAATACTGCATTGCTGAAAATATTTTAGATCGATAGACCAAGAGCAACTACTTGAGAAACCAAAATTTCAGAATGATCCTGTCCCGTTCTTCGTAAACGTCTAAGGTACCATCGACCGTGACCCACCCTGTATATGATGTACGTGCATTATAATACACATAATAATTTACACATAAACTATAATACACATAATATTTTACACATAAACTATAATACACATAACAGATTAAGTTCAAATTTATGTTGAAAATGTATCATTAAAATACTCATCCAAAGTGTAGTAAACTCCTTAATAGCTCTTTAACTCCTTTTCTTATCTTTTTTTCTGAATTTAGATTATTGGTATCCTGGGGCAGATTATCAAAAAGTGTTTTAGAGTTGTCAAAAAGTAATGTCTCTACTTATGTAGAGTTAGGCTCAGGGAGCGATCGATATTACAAGTCTGCCTGGTAGGAAACCGATAATTTCTCATCTAGTTATTATTTTACTTCTGTTTCTTAAACATCAAACAGGTGAGAGTCATTAAAGTTATGAGTTAAATAGGGGTCGACATGTATCTCTGAAGACATCTCTAGAGACATACCAAACAACAGCTCTATTTTGATGTAGTCTTGATTTGCTCACAGGGTGGAGCGATGACTTGCTCATTGTAAATCGTCTGTCCAGTTTGAAACAAATTAAAATTTTGTATTGCATTCTTCTATTCTTTTGCTGGAGTAGTCTAATTTTTTGTATCTGACGGAATATAGTTCTCGTTGCAACTTTTAAACACTTTCTTCTGGTATCATCTGTGTCTATATCATCGGTTTCACAATCACGAATTCCTCTAAAATAGCATACATTTCAAGTACACACACACACATAACTGTCAAGTTATTATAATCGCGTGAACAACTTTTAGAAATGACGGAAATGGTATACACTAAAGTAGGTGAGTGGTCTAAAAAGAACAGCCTAAAACTGAATACGCAAAAAACAACTGTAATGAAATTTAATCTCCGTGGAAAACTAGACAATTTCATTATTTTTAGTGAAGATGAAAGGAGAGTAGATCCATCTGAGACAACTAAGTTGCTAGGAATAATCTTGGACTATAAAGTCACTTGGGAACCCCATATTGTTTCACTTTGTAGTAAACTACGGAAAAATTGTTATGCTTTGAAATTTCTTTCGAGTCACTGTCACTCTGGAGTACTGTTAACTCTTTACTTTGCAAATATACACTGTCACCTGAGATATGGCATACTGAACTGGGTTTTATCTACTGGTTTCAATAGATTATTTGTTCTTCAAAAGTTCGCAGTGAGGACTATTGCTGGTTTGAGGTGGAAAGATTCATGTAGAAATGCTTTCAAAGAGTTTCATATACTAACACTCATAAGTGTATATATCTACGAATTGTGCATATATAATTACAAAAATCATGATAAATTTAAGAGTAATCCACAGTCTACGTATAACACAAGAAATGGTAGTATTCTTGTACCAGATGCACATCGTACAACATCATATCAGAAGTCGCATCTTTTTATGGGTTGTAAGGTGTATAATAAGATTGACAAGTATATTAAGGAAGCCTCCAATATACACATTTTCAAGTCTCGGTTGAAGAAACACCTTATCGATAAAACATTTTACACTCTTGATGAGTTTTTTATATAATATTCTATATGTTGAATGTATTTTATTTTTATTGGAAATTACTGTATTTTTTGTATTTTCTTTCGTGTACGTTTCAGGATTATCTTTTTTGGAAAGAAGTGTATTGTGCATTTCTGTTTTTTTTTATCTATACCTTATGATGACGTTTTCTTTGTTACATTTCCATTGTGTAATGTCCTTATACTCTGTGTATGTTGAACAAAGAAATAAATTTATTATTATTATTATTATTAATGTTATAGTTGCAGATTAGTGAAGTAAATTCCATGTCCAACAAATTCAAAGTAAAAAATATTACTAAACTACCTATCGTCGTTAATACTGCAATACGAGCAATATGTCCAGAAATATTCATTTTACAGAAGACTGTAGATAATAACTACTAATGACCATAGCAGTCGATGCCAAAAAACACCAAAAAAAAATAACTACTACATAAGAATTTCTACCGGTCATTGTTTTGGAATTCAAAGTATAAAATAATCGCGCGTAGAAATTTTTTTGTAGTACCTATTATCATTTTACAGTCTCCTGTGAAATAAATGTTTCGTGACATAGCTCGTATTGCAGTTTCAACGACGCTATGTTTAAAGTACTCGAAAGACATTCCAACAAGACAGAAGAGTTGAGTTTGCTTATTTACTTCTTAGTGCACCTACACTGCAACTAATTATTGATAGGTAATCGTTTTTAAGGTCGACTTAAATAGTAACAATGTTTTATACAGCTTTTTCAACAAGTAGTGTATTTTTGTCTCAAAATCGGGATTATGCCATGATTACCATGCTGCGACGCCCATGGTTTGATTTGACAAGACTATGAATAAGTCGTAAACGGGCGTAAACGGACGTAAACAAACATGATCGCCAAGTTAAGAGTGAACATAACATGGAATTCCAACCTGGTCCCCGAGAGCAGACGGATATATCCGACAATACCCATTTTTAACTTGATTCGGGCTGAGATGTTTGTAAACAACGTCGGGTATATTGCTTTCAAGAAAGAAACAGAGAAGTTCCCTCTACATCTTTTATTGCTCGGAGGAGATTTGAAGTATTTTTCGCTCTAAAATTCAATGACAAGATTACGATTCAGATCATCTCGAATTTGTGAAGAAGTTTCTGAGCCTAGTAGAGCTGAAGAAAATCAAAAGTTTCGGTGGACATGTTTTGATGATTCGTGAAAATCTCTTAGTTCGTGATAATAGCCGAAATAGATTAGAAACGTACCTAATGAAAACGTCAAGAGTGATACATCATTGAATTCAGAATAAAAACTTTCGAAAAACTGTAATTATCAAAAGAGAGACGTATTTGAAAAAGTTAGTGAAACTGATGTCTTCAAGAGGAAGATTATTAAAAATTTATGTGAAAAAGTATTTTTTATTTTGTACTAGCTCTGTCTAGAACAACAGAAAAAAGTGGAGTTAAAAATCGAAAATTTCGTATTTCTGAAATAACTTGAAAATACAGAATGTTTTTGGGAATTTTATACTGCCATATGAATGGCGATTCCAATACGCAACTTTTTTTCTCGTTCAACCAAAACTGTATCTCTTGCCGTTTCCGAAATCACCAAGGTGGCCATTCTTATTTTAGAATCACTGTATAGAACAGGGTTCCTAAATTTTAATACCCGATAGCTTATTTGCTCAAGAAAATAATGAAGAATATTCGTGTTAAAGGAACTTAATCGGTAAATGACACATGTCTAAGCTTTTTCATTGTAATTTGGAATTATTCTGATAATTGAAGAAAATTTGCGTCAATACTTGTATAATGTTGATTTCAGATCGCTGAAATCAAATAAAATCCTTTTTCCCGCTGCCGACACTGTAAATAGTCCATACATGATTAGCAACAAAACAGGTAAATGGCCTATATCATTCGTTTACTAATTCATCTTGACAACGGAATGTAAATAGTGTCATTTACATGCCTAGGGTAATAATGACTTTGCCTTTGACAAGTAATACCTTCAGCTTCATTCATATCAATTTTTAGGTTATGAGACCTTTTGAATATTATTGTTGTCTGCTTATTCGGTAACTTAGTTACACGCACAAGCAACTTAGAATGAAATAGCGAACGAATAATCATGAAGGAATGGTAAGAAAACAAACTTCAATTCAGGCAAATTTTGAGAAATGTCAACAAGCAGCGGGAAAAACGTAATAAGTAACACGGAATGTATCGACTGTTATCATCCTCGGCAAGCGACAAGCCTCGGCTTTGCCTCGGCTCGTACTCGCTCACCTCGAATGTTAACACGTCTTTACATTCCTTGTTACTTAAATAACTATTATTTTTCACTTACCTATCCATTACTGCTTCATAATACCTTGGCAACGGTTGCTATTAACTGTGAGTTGACCGATGATGAAATCCTCAATGTGCATTCGGTTTCGTTCGGAACGTTAACATTTTCTTTTTCGGAAACGGAATGGGCTATCATTGTAGCAATTTTGTTCTTCGAGGAGATACTTTCTTCAATATAGCTCTCCGCTACCGTACTACTCTTCCATTTTCCATGTAATTTTAGTGTTTCAAAGGAAGCACCGCCTTGAACAAGAAGCGTTGACGACGTTCGACGTAGACCATGTCCGTTGTAACCTTTCGGGTTTTCTAAATTAATGTATTTCGCTATGTTAGAACGAACACTTCCTATAGTATTTTTACCTAGAGGTCATCAATTGTCATCTTGACTATTTCATCACGTCTTAAGCCTCCAAATACGCCCATAACCATAACAACTTTATGTAGCAGAAAAGTATCATCTGGAGCTTTTCCTATGAAAAGTAATACTTGTCCACCTTCGAACACCTTTGATTTTTTAGGAATGTATCCTTTTGATTGAACTTTCAGAAAGGCCATCAGTTGACTGAATTAATGTTTTCTTTCACAATCAATGTTGATTTCAGCTGTGAGTATTTGGTTCATAGACTGTTTGCACCATATTTTTCAGACTGAAATAATGTAAAAATATTAATATTTTTCATAAGATAAATAAATCAATAATAACATAGGTCCTAGAACTGACCCTTGAGGAACACCACAATTTCACTTTTCTATGATAACTTTTGATGTGATCAATCTGAACAGTTTGTTCTCTTTTAAATAAATAGCTTTCAAATAGTTTCATGCAGATTCCTCTTAAGGCAAACCGTTCTAATTTCGACAATAATTGTGTGAGTGACACTGTGTCATTAAAAAAAATTGAAGTCTCAGGTGCAGGGGCAGTACTATAGCGACATAGCAAATTTGAAACCTGTATCTTCAAAACCATAGAAAAATTAGGGGACGTCCCTCTCACCTCGTGATCATCCGGTATAAGCAATGCATTAGTTGTACGTTGAGCTAATAAAGGCAGTTATACAGTAGCGTATCACTTATATACAACCCGAAATATCAACATTATCATCGATATTATAGTCGAAAAGAATTGTAATCAAAAACTCATAAAAATTGTTCTATATGTTCTACCACGCCTTTCTTTTGATAAGAATTGAAAATAATTTGTTCAAACCAAGGATGTTCCATAAATGCCTCCTAATTTTGAATCCAATTTCCAATTTCAGATGATCTGGGCGGACACCAACCTTGTGGGATGTGGATATGCGTATTATTACGATTCTTCGAAAGGATACACCAAAAATTACGTTTGCAATTATGGACCTGGGTGAGTGAATTTCTGTAATTATTCAACCATTCATATTCATTTGATTGTTCCCAGATAATATACGCACATCAAGTTAAACTTTTATTATGAAAATGTGGTACTTGACATGCAAATTGCCTACCTATCCGAACGAGTTATGTAACAGACCACTTGGGTTATATAAGCGCTGAAAAAACTCATGAATATTTTTTATGGGCATTCTTCTTAGACTGAACAAGTAAACTGATGAGATGAGTAAAAAGTAGGAATTCCTAAAAACTTATTTTGAATGTTTATTCTTCTATTATGTAAGCATCTTATTCGTCTAGATTTTTTCATGTTCCTCCATCATGTACCAGTGACGTGATTCGAATTTCAATAATAATAGTAATTTTGATAACTTCATTATTTCCAAAAAACATTTGCTGCTTATATTAGGGAAATATCAAAAATAAAATCGTAAATAGATGAACAAATTTTAAAAAATAATATAATAAATTGTCAAAACTGATTTATTTTTTTAAAATATTGTTTCAATTCATACTTGAATTTTAAAGAACATATCATATTTTTATTATTTTTATTATAAATGAGTACACTACTATGCATCATACCTTTTTTCCAATTTCATTCTTGATTCTATCAGTCTGAACTTCATGAACATTTTTGTTCCATGATTATGAATTGGAATGTTGTCATGGAAATTTAAACTGGTATGTCTTTTTAATTCTGCACAGATGAATAAATGAACATACTCCCAATTCAATTAATATTTTGGTATTTATAAATTTTCAGTAGGTGATGAAATTGATGTAATTGATATATTGTTATATACATTTGTTGATTTGTACTGAAATTTTAATTGGTTTTAATACAGAAGCATTGGCAGATCCCCATATAGAAACTGAATATTGCAATCTAGAATATAAGAAACTGAAATAAATGTTAATCAATGTGTTTCTTTGTAAGTACCCTCTGATTTTTTAAAGAATGCCAATTATGGGCGAAATTTTTTTCGTATAATTTCTTTGTTTTTTTGACTGAGGATTTCATCAATATAAAGACCCAAATATGTTATCCATTTTTCATATATTATAATTGAAAGTTTCTAATTTAAATTTCATTGAAATCAATAACCTTCATGATCACAAAACAAGACAAGCAAACTGTTTAAGCCTCAGCCATTTCAGAAGTAATTTTGGAAAAAAATCGATATACCATGATGGTATAGATATCTACGATCACTACCAAATGAAATAAAAAAATTACGAAAGTGACGATTTTTAAAAATTGACTAAAAACCCATTTTCTTCGTCAATTAGTCTAAAACGATTTTTTTTCCATAACTTATTTTATTTTTCCGTCCAACTATTTTGAATTAACATGGATAACTTTTTCTTTTTTTCTAAGTTGTTTATGAATTGTATTTATATCAATTGTATATTATTTTTTCTGTAGATTTTCAAGGCATTGTTATAAATATAATTTTTTTGTATCCCTACCATAAACAAACCTGTATCTTGGGATATTATGAATAAATAATTATTATTATAATTTTCAAATTCTATAGGTGGAAAGGCATTTCTCATTATTTTTGTAGATATGAATATGAACAAGGATTTAAAAAAATTGAGTGTTAATGTATAACGTTGTAACTATGAGAGGATCCTGGAAATATCATACTTAAAATCACTTTCAATGAATTTCAGATGGGGTCCAATATAAATGATTGTTGTAACATCTACAAATAATTTGGGAGCCCTTTCAATTTCAAGAAAAGAAATAGAATTGATATAGGTAAATCAGGAATAGCACAGGTCCTAACACAGATCCCTGTGGTACACCATAATTTATATTTTCATGCTGACTCTTATTCTCTCCAATGCACATATATTATTTTATATTGGTCAAAAAGTTTTCGAAAATATTATAAATGTGCCCTTTGATACCAATTTCATCCAACTTTTTCAATAAAATTCCATGATCAACACAGTTAAAAGCTTTACATACATCAAGAGACAATATGGCACATTTTTGACCACCACCAACATTTTTTATACAAATGATATTACTCTTTCTGTATCTCTGGATTTACGAAATCCAAATTGATGATTAAAGAAAATATGTTTCTGTCCCAAATACATTTATACAGCCTACAATTACGACTTTTTCTAAAATTTTGGAAAAGATTTGAAGTATTGAATCGTTTTTTACCATTTTTAAATATGTCTGATACTAAAGCAATTTTAATTTTATCTGGTACTATAGCAAATTCAAATGATTTTGAATATAAGTATGTATGTTAAAATTGGTGCAATGCAAGCTTTCCTATGGGTTCAATTATTTCATTTATTTTTATTTTATTAAGTGAATACCTTCCAGTCAGAACGAGTCCTGTTAAGAGGAAGTTGTAAATATAATAATAATAAAAATGATTAACAATAACTCCATCTTGTAATTGAAAAAATTATATCATAAATCACTGATAAATAGAATTAACATTTACAATAATGATGAAACCATAATAAAATCATAAATTAGTGAACAAATATTGATCATTTATGGCAAGATATAATGTGTTTTTTCACAGATGTTTTGAATTTGGAAAAATGTCTGCAATTTGTTATATAATAAGGTAATTTATTAAATTCATATAGAGCAGCGTGAGTGAATCTTTTTTTGCCAACTGTAGAGGTAGCAGGATTGAGGTGAAACAAGTTATATTGTCTAGTGTGATGACTATAAATTTCAGAATTTCTCATCAAAATTTTTATTTATAATATTGAATGCAATTTTTAGGGTATTTATTTTATACAATTCATCTTAGGATAATTTTTCTGTAATTGCAAATAGTTTGTTAGTTAGTATGTCAAATGGGAGACGATACAGTACTTTCAAAGATTTCCTATATAATGCTGCTATTTTATTAAAATTATTTTTGGAACAAGATCCCCAAATGTTTATTAAATAGGTAATACGACTTCGATTATTCCCAAAATTTATCCTTCAATTGGAGATGCTAGAAATATCGATGATGCCATAGTTTTTTCTTAGGAGTCTTGATGAACAGGAATTTTAGATCAAAATCCGAAATTGTTCAAATATAAGAGTGAAGGGCTTACTTCGTCTACTATTTTCTTTCCTTGTCTATAACCTTAAGTTATATATGATGAGCTGTTTCAGCGTTCACTCTATTTCAATACAGAAAGTATAAATCTAAAAGGAAGAACATCGAGGAACATCTCTATTAAATTTGTAAATCTTCTTCAGGCAATTCAAACGCGAGACAGGAGGGTGATTTTATGTCAAAAAACTACTCATCCTGCTATGTGCCACATCAAGAATCGGAACAAAGAAACCTGTAGAAACGAACCAACACCAAAATTTTTTATTGAGTAACAAAGTGTTGAAGATTTAACCTTAATAATAAAAATTCAGTACATTTTGGAGACAATTTCAACTCATGGCATACTCTAGCTTCGTATATGTGTATGGAATATTATATATTAAATAATAAATAAAATGTGTAAAATAAAATTTATCATATTTCGGACTTTGTACAAAGTGCAAAGTAACATTGTAGTTTATCTGCATCTTCAGGTCTTCAGGCTCTCACCTGACTGATTTCTAATTTTCATTTTCTTTTTCAGAGGTAACGTTTTAGGTCGAACACCATACACAAAGGGAAGCCCTAACTGCTTGGAAAACGGTTTGACTGAGTCAAGGAGATTCTCAGGACTTTGTGGTGAGTCCGCGATAATTTTGCAAGAAAGCGTGTTATCTAAAAATTGCACTAAAATTACCGATAATTTTGCAAGATAGCGTGTTATTTTAAAATCAAAAAAATCACAATCAATTCATTCATCACACAAATATACATGTGAATTTAATCTACACCAAGACAAACGCATCCTTATTGGACTAGTAAGAAAAAATAGAGTAAAATTTAAATATTAAATACAATTAAAATTTGAATCACAGTACAATCTATGCATGCATAACACACATGACTATGCAAACACAAACAGATTAAAATGTAGGAGGTATAAAACAGATTAAAAAGATTATTTTTTTTTATTTTTTTTTAATTGTAAAAACTGTTCAAATGTTTAAAATGCATTTTCTTTTAGAATTTTTTTTAATTTAGTCTCAAATGACTCATAATGTTTATCGTTCTTGTACATTAGTTTGACTTTTATTATTATTTGGTTCCGATATAGTTAGGTGAATTTTGGCATATTTTTATTCGGGAATAAGGTTGATAAATATCATTTTTTCGTCAGGCGATGTGAAAGTGCACGTCCTCATTCTTCTCAAACGTATGTTCGTTGGATTGAATTTATAGGATTAGTCGATAGATATATAAGCTAGGTAATGTTATTATTTGTGCTCTAATAAACAAATTTTTACAGGTAGTTGTTGGGTGAACATTGAACATGGTTCTTAAGATTTTGTTTTGGGCAATAAAAGCATTTTCAAAGTGTGACGATGATCCCCAGAATATCAAACCATACTGTAGAATTGTCAGCACGAGACCGAAATACAACAATTAGACCGTCAGATAGTGACAGATTTAGGTGCCCCATTTTCACATACAAGCCTCGAATAGGGTTGAATAGTACATCGATGTTGAGTAAAATGGAGGAAAATTTACGAGTGGCTCCTGGGGAGAACATATGGAAAAATCAAAAAGAATTTTCATTAAATTTTCCGACGACAAAATCTACTTATCCATTCGAGCCACTCAAGCCATCATGTTTTTCGGTCTAGTGACGATGTAGGTTTTCATAGTTTCGATGGGCTTGTGTGAGAAAATCTTTTAAAAGCAGGATTTTTCCTTACAAGATTACGTCCTTATTTTAACCATTTTGCCATCTGCAACACTCAAGCCTTAGGTATTCCGATGCCAGGTTCTAATGATTAGGTGAACACGGCTCGCGTTAAAATATGAAAAATCGAATTTTCAATGGAAAATCGAATTTTCCATATGTTCTTCCCAGAAGCCGCTCGTAAATTTCTCTCCATTTTACTCAACATCGATGTACTTTTCAACCCTATTCGAGGCTTGTAAATGTGAAAATGGGGCACCTAAATGTGTCACTATCTGAAGGTCTAAATCTCAATATATCTAAAGACACTGTTTCTATCAGATTCCTCATCATTTGTATGAGCATGTGCTTAACTTGGTGCATACAATTTTTATGTGAGGTTCCCAGGTTAGTTTTGGGTCAAGTGTTACACCCAAGAATTTTATTGTGTCTGTAGTTTGAATTGATTTTCCTTGAATATGTAAATAGATATAATAGTCAGGAGATATATTTCTTGGTATAAATCGCATGAAGTATGTTTTCATAATATTTACTTTGAGTCCATTCTGAGAGCAATACTCATGAAATTTATTAGAATCGGCATTGCTGTTTTCCACTAGTTGGTCAATATCCTTATGGGACATCAGAATATTTGTATTATCAGCATACAGTATTATTTGATCAGGAGAGTCGCAACATTTTTTTATATCTAATGTGAAAATAATGAAGAATAAAGGACCTAAAATTGATCCTTGGGGCACTCCTAGACTGGTTTCTCTTGATTGTGATTTAATGTTATCGAACAATGATACTTGTGTACGGTTAGACAGATATGATTTTGCCCAATCAAGGGGTACCCCACGGACACCTACAGCCTCTAGCTTATGAATCAATAAATTCCTCTCTATTGTGTCGAAAGCGCGGCTTAGATCGTAGAATAGACAGAGTGAGTTTATTAAGATAGTTATATCATTGTTTATATAGAAGTAAGATAGTTAGTCAATGCCTGTGTAATTGGAGTTGGACGCAAACGCGAGTGTCATCTAGCGTGATTAGTTACAAACGAATATTTGACGTCATTTTAATGCAGGTTCCTTCAAAAAACCCTGATTTTAATGCTGTCCCATTGTTTCAATCAAGTTACGACATGACTTAGATGCGAGGTCACTATCGCCATCTACATGTCGCATCCATTTCGATCCAATTATAATCCCATAAGGTTGACTAACTATATTCTATATAAACTATGGTTATATAAACATTCCAACTTATCTTGAATTGCAGTTGTAATAGACTTTAGTTTCCTGAATCCATGCTGTGTATCGGGAAGTAGTTTGAAGAATTCTAGATATTCTGTCAATCTTTGACAGTGAGCTGATTAAAAAATTTTTGAAAATTGACTTTGGATGCAAATTAACCTGAAGTTCGTTATATCTCTGGCAGATCCCTTATTTTTGAAGTTAGATTTACCTTCAGATTCCTTTATATTTGGAAAGATCCCAGACACAAAAGATTCATTATTAGGTAACTCAATGAGCGATGATTGTTGCAACTAACTGATTATTTTACCATCAATTTCGTCAGCTCCAGGCGTTGTTTTTGCAGATGTTTCACTTATGATGATGATTTCTTTTGGTGTTATCGGTATAAAGAAGAGGCTCGTATGTGTCTTTTCAATATGCATGTCATAGTTACGTGTCTGTTTGTTTTTATTGCAATCTATGTAAAAATCGTTTTTGTAATTAGCTTGTTCAAAGGAAGTATGTCCCACCAGAAATTCAGCAATTTCAGTATTAGTTGACATACTATTTTTACTCTTTGATAATTTTCCAGCTTTCTCGCGTTTTATTGGGCGAGTTTAAAATTCGTTGGTTGTTTATTGTTCTTTTATGATATTTCAAGTGTTCTATACTCTTTTTTATACTGCTTGTATCTTTCTGTATAAGTAGAATTATTTCTAACTTTACTTAATTTATTAATTTCACAGAGATTTTCATGCATTTGCTTAATTTCTGGAGAGAACCATTTCTTTTTTGTTTGTTTTTATATGTGTATTTCTTATAGGGAAAGCACAATCATAATTATATAGAAAAGTACCGTAGAAATGAGAAAATTTCCCTTGAAAATTTGTGGTCTGATACATTTCACTCCATTCCTCTCTTAATAATAAATTTTGGAAGGTCTGGATATTAGTGTCACTTAGTTGTTTTTTTGGGATATATACATTGTTTTCTGTGCTATCACATACTATATCATTAAAGGAGCATACCTGATATGTGTGGTCGGAGAAGAAAGATTCGTTCACGCTCACAGCATAATTTTCTATATTTGAGAAGATAGACCACCTTGAATATTGGAGTTGATAATTGCAAACCATTGGTTGTTGTGAACACTTATATTCTGATAGATGGAAAGGCTGTTTTCTGAAAATCCTTGCTTTGAAACGATGTTGGTCAAGAATCGTTTTTGTCACTGTGATTGTGTCCAAAAAGGTGGAAATTTAAAAATTGCGCTAGTTTATTTTCATATTTTGGCGAAAGAGGCCGTGTCCGAAGTACAATTTTTATAAGATAACACGCTTAAATGTAAAATTTTCTGGTAATTTTTATGCACTAGTGTAATTCTTTGGAATGTTTCAAGAAAGGGGAAATATTGATTTGTTTTCTGAGAAATATATCAAAGACTTCAATATGGTGCTAGACACGTGATATTTTTCCACTTTTTGAAGTTTATCTGACACGTTCAAATTGCTTTGAAGTACCAAGCAATTTGATCTCGATGATTTCTGACAAAATTACCCCTTGAAATGCATAAAAGCTGTCATTTTGCCCATTCAATATAATTTGATTTATAAGCTTTGAAAATGTTAAAAAAAAATTTTTTTTTCAGAAAAATCCACCAAGAACGCTTTCTACTTTGGTATTTCCAATTACATTGGGCGGAAATGAAGACATTCTTTATCTTAATCTTAAGCACTCAAATTGAATTATTGTGTTTACATTATAATTAGAAGTGATATAATATATTAGTATCTAATATGATAATCAGGGCCCAGGGGCGTCGCGTCGGGGTTCACCCCCCCCCCCCCACTTTTTTCCAAAATTTCCATAATTTTTTTTCCAAATTATGAAATTTAAACACACTCTTTTCTAATCCACGTGCCGCCCATGATGATAATGAAAAATATTTGAGAAATATTGGGGGCAGAAAGAAAACTTGAAGTTGGTACAGAAAAAAATATAAAAGCATATTTCTCATCCATATTTGAAAGGAAAGGGCACAAATATTTTGAATGTGTCCTTTTGAAATAAACAGTATTTGAACTATGTTATTATTATCTTAATAAGAAAATGTTCTACGTCATTTAAGAGTTGTTGTAACCGTCATAAGATAGTTTATCATTAATTGTCAGTTTAAACTATTTTAGACATAAAAGGTGATGAATTGGAGGAGACACCGGAATACCCATATTTATAAAATATATTGGATAAGTTATACGTATACATTACCAGTTACACTTAATTCCGTGATATGATTGTCATTTTATTGTTTTCAATCATTCTAATAGGTACCTAAAATGTCAATTATTCAAGTAGATCAATTACAATTTCATTGCTTCTATGAATTTTGAATACTGAATCCATCAATAATCTTGCTATACTAGTATGCATTATTATCTCCATTTTTGAGTTTGCCTTAGTATCTTAAAAAAATGCATATCCTCAAGAGTTTCAACACTTGAATTAAATTTCCTCCAGAGTTAGTATAAATGAAGACTTTCGAAGTGAGATGATCAATTTTATCAGAGGTTCAGTGGTCAACATTCTTTTATCTTATCTCGGAGATTTTTGAAAGCCCTGAAAGTAATTTTTGAAATGGACTTCCCTGTATATAATCGAACAACTGAGAGTAATTAAATTTCGCTGCCACTGATATAAGGTTTTCATTAACTAACTAGAATTGTTCTTGAGTTATAAGGAATTCTTTATGAAAACGTCATTAGAATTTTCATTGCGTCAGTGATAGCCGATAGGGCTTTTGAAAACTAAAAACCGTCATTTCCAAGTGTTATTCCATAGTTTAGTGTATCAGTTGTCAAAATAGTATTGTATTTCCCACATTGTTAGAAATACATAGATTTTATTAAGTGTACATAAAATTATTTTTATATATAATTTGTAAATAAAATATTTATTTTCTTTATTTATTTTCATTTCACAAATTTGACAAACTTGGTAGAAAACCTGCCCCTTTCGATGCCATATTCAATCATACACACAGCGCTATGCCTGAGAGAAATTGTTAGAACTATGAAGTCAGGTAAAGCTAACACAACTTTTTGTCCGAATCCACTTGAGTTAGAAAATTGAAGTTTTTTGTTAGAAAACTGATATTCATTATAGTTATAAAATACTACTTACACAATACTTTTTTATTGTGATAAATAGGGAAACAGGGGTGTCCCAAAAGTTTCATTCCGAAACAGGCAATACCGTTCTCCTTAAGAATATAACTTATAGCATGATATAAGCCGTTGAGAAATAATCACATTGTCACTTGATCAACTAATAGATAAAAATCCACATATTAGCTATTTTTTATTGTATTTGTAACTTTCAAATTTTCTGAACAGACCATCCTTTTGATGAAGAACGAGCATTGACAACACAGCAAATCGTAATGACAGTTCTCAACTGTCAAAAGTTATATGGAGATGTGAGGTTAATGTTTATTTTATTTACATTCAACAATCAACATTCAACTGATAAATTCGATAATAGTGTAGTGAGGTGTTATCATAAACGATTTGGTGTGAATTTATTTGTGTAATTGTGTATTAAAAATATGCAATAAGGCTTCGTGAAGGGAAATTCGGATAATTTACCGAGGTGCAAAGCACCTTTTCGACATGTTCAGTTATTGCAGGGATACAGGTACTGGAGATACAGGAATTAATAACAAATTTTAGAACACAAACAACAAATGCTCTCAAAACTTAGAAAACCGCATTAACCTCAAAAAATAAATCAAGGTAGTGTTCGTTGAAGTTTAGATCTGATGAAACTGCTTCACTTGTATCAAATGGGTAGGCAAATGAGTTAGACAGAGACAAACTATCCTCATTGATCGCACCGTGAAACAGACGAAAGAACCCATTTGGTATCAAATGACAACTGTCATACGACACATTATATTTGAATGAGAATTTGGTGCACAACTTTAACAACGTTGCCAAGTTTAGTTTTGATGAACGTGACGTCACGAAACCACTTTTCTTCTGATTATAGATAAACTAGCGGTCAGAAAAAAAAATCCGGAGTGATATTAGCGTATTTACTTTCTAATTTCAGTGTTACCTGATATCTCTTGGAAAGGTTCATTCACACAGTTCTATCATCTAATGATGAACAAAATTACTTGGAACGGGATAGTTCACACCAGCAGCCATGAACCACCGACACATTCGAAAAATGGTCGAAAATGTCTTCGGATTCGTAATCAGAACAACTATTTTAGTACTAAGTCACTTGCACCTGAAAAAATTCAGTTCTGAAAAATCCAACATTGTCTCACTTCTCATGGAAACACTTCCGTAACTCAAGTAATTTATGGCGTATAATATAATAATAATAAATGAACTTTATTGAACCAATTACATTGATCCAATATGCCATTGACCTAGGTCTTTCAGCCCTATGGCGTATAATTGTGGAATTTACAAAATAAATAGATACATCAAAGAGATTCAGAGGTGACAAATTTCAATTTTTCAGAAATGATTTTTTTTTCAGGAATGAAGTGAATTAGTAAAAAGGTCTGATTATGAATCTGAAAACATTGCTGGGTCCATCACTGCTATCGTTCAGTGTATATTACTGGAAATATCTAATTCTAGTTAATTTTGTTCATTTCTGATGTAGATATCAATCGATTTTGCAAATTTAACAAATTCTACGTTGACATTGCGGGGGCGTTTCCATAAGAAGAGAAAACGTTAGATTATTTACAATATTTAAAAATCCATATCTGAGAAACCCAACATACAAAGTTGACAAAACATTCATATATAAACAATCAAAATTAGGTTTACCATTGTTACCAATCTCTAAAAAATTAAAATGCGTATCGAAATAGAAGCCATTTCGATACTCATTAGGGTTTCATAATGACTTCATTTTAGACTTCAAATAGAAAAAACGATATTTTACCAATACTTATAATTTTCTGTAATCTGTTCATAGTTCTTTTATATTTAAAATAATTTTGAGACAAACAAAATTATAAATTACCTCTGTTTGCCCCGTCCGTGGCAGTAAGCAGGTGAAAAACCCAAGATTTGCAGTGAGACATCGTACTACAGTTCGTTCAAGTGCGTTTCATGCTTCAATGTCAGTCTGTTGATTTATTGCAATTTTGTTACCGCCAACCGGTCATTCCATTCGGGTGTGCCACAAGGCTCCCACCTGGGACCTTTAATACTGTACTTTATACTGTTCAGTATATTTATCAATGACATTGTCAAAGAAATATCTGTTGTAAATTCCAATGACATACTACGGATAGACTCCGTTAGTTACATTAATAGCTGTGGTCAACACAGAGTCACATTCTAAGGACAATTTTTACTGCCACTTATTTCGCGGCAATTACCTGCTTATATACATTAGAAATAAGCAGATAATACAGCAGAAACTCAGCTTTGCCGAATTTTGGGTTGATTGGCAAATATTTTCCGCGAAACAAGCTGCAATAAAAATTGTGCTTATAATGTGACCGCAGTTCGAAATGTAAATAACGAAGTCTATCCGTAATACGTCATTGGTAAATTCCTCATGATGCCGATGATATCAAAATAGTTCATGTCATACAGAATCCAGATGATTGTCTTATACTCCAAAAGAGCTTGAATGTTTTTTCACATGGTTCTTTCGTGAATAAATTGAGCATGAATCCTCTGAAATGTAAATTTATCAGTTTCCATAACAACACTTTCATTGAGAAAATTACCTCGATCAAAGATCTTGGAGTCATCTTCCAATCTAATCTCTCATTTTCTTCGCACATTGAGTACATCTGTAAAAGAGCACTCAAGCAGTTTGGTTTCATAAAGAGACATTCTAGAGATTTTGTTCATGAGTACAGTGAAAATCTTATTCCTATAATTGGTTAGATCTCAATATGCTTGGATTATTTGGAGCCCTTGTGGAATTGGAAATTGGAGTTCACGCAGATTTTTCATGTACATGCTGTCAGTAATGAATTTGAGTCCTCTGATCCACATGAGGCAAGGGTTTGACATTATGTTTATTTATAAAATGTTCATTCAAGGGATATATATATTTTTTCTGCTTCCCTGTGACAAGTGAAGAGAGCTACTATGTAGCTCAAGTTTGTTAGCTTGAATTGCTCATTTCATTTTAATTTGTTTTTGCCCAATGCATAAAACTGTTAAATATAGGCAGTTATAAATTTTTTATATTTTTTTGTCAGTGTTTTATATAATTGTAAATGGGAATCTTCTTCCCTGTAATAAATAAATAAATAAATATCCCAAATTTTAACAGTTGTCCATTCTTGACTAAAATTATTAAATACATAGTACCTTTTTGAAAAATACAACTTTACTGAAAACAGAGGTTATATAAGTTATAACATTCCCATGATGACGAGTAATGAAAATTATTCCAAGTGGTACGTTCTTAAGAAAAATAAATCTGAATTCCAAACAATTTATTACTAAATTGAAGTCTTCATAGGAACAACAAAAATATTCCTAATCCTAAAATATGTTTAACTTGATATCACATTTTTGTTAGTATTCAAAATATTATACAGTCAAAAGCGAATCTTATAAAAATATTGAGAAAGCTTCAAACTAATTGCTGAAGCAGAATCGTTCGAACCAATTCAATTAAAAAGCTTCAAGTTCAAAGTGATTCATTCTATTTTCGTATTCAAAACATTTCTGACAGAAATTCTTACACGGACAGATGATTTTTCAATCTGAAATTGGACTTCTATAATAGTAGACCAAGCTTTAGAGGTTTTTTCCCCCACAAAATTAAGACGCAAACGGCCTATACTAATTTTTATAAGATTTATTGTTATCAATGAAGATGATAGTTTTGAGTATGAGGCAAAATTGGTGCAAAAAAGTCCAGAAAACGATCTCACAAATGTTGCTGAGGAAGAGGAATAAGAAAACTTTAAATACACCGAGGGTACCTAATTCTCCCAAAAATTATACCCAACTTACGTGAATTCATGTCTCCCGAGTCTTCGAGAGGTACAAAGAAGAAAAATATAGACGAAGCAAAATCAGAAGACCTTGTGGTATCTTCTGTTGAAAAACAAGAAGAAATTTAGAAATTGAAGCTGATGAAAAATTGGATGTAGAACCAGAATTGAAGAGAACAAAAAGAGGAAGAGAGGCGGCATCAGATGAAGCTCTCAATGCTATAGAGACACGAAAAGAAACAGAAGAAGTAGAGGTCAAGAAAACCATAGCTAAATCTAAAAAGGTGGAAACAAAACAACAAGATGTAACTAGAGTAACTAGAAGTATGAGCCGAAAGCACACTACAGAAGAACTTGCAAAAAAAATAATAATAAAGCTTTTGCGAAGATAGCCGAAAAGTAGGAAAGCGATTTAGATGGGAAAAACATCCGAGTACTTAACACACGTCTTCCAGTCGAATAAAATATTTTGCACCGAAGTTTCACGTGATGAGATCTAAATCCTGACTGATTTTCTGAGTATGTAAAGGTTGGAACAAATTCGTTAAATTGTGACTGTTTATACACTTAATTGTACATGTTTACATATACATTTTTATTTTTGTAATAATAACTGTTTCAATGATTTGATTTTAATGTGATTGTGACTAACAATTTTTTATATCTTTTCATTCAGTTATAAGCATATTTATATTTATTTTCATTTTCACGCTTTGTCAACAATTAAGAATTTCATTCTTCGGATAATAAAGCACATTTGATTGATTGGGTTCGTTAATGAAAACCCCAGTTTTCGTCTCAGAAAAATCGCTTTGTGGAATTTTTTAAACAAGCAATAGTGAAAAAAATTGCAACTCCGTTGGTGTTTTTGGAAATATCTCAAAGATTATTCAAGGAATCGTTTTAAAGTCAATAGAACTTTTGTAGAGAAATATAAAACCTACAAAATGGTATGTTATAAGACCAGATCGGTGCTTTTTCCACTGAGAAAATCTGGGAAAACCTCGAAAAATATGCCATTTTTCAAAAATTCATAATTTTTATAAATCTGAACCCGGACAAACAATATCACGGAAACTGATAGATAATAATATGTGGTTCAGCAGTGCGCAAGACGTTTTCTGTCCGATGTGTAGTTTTTGCACAATCGCGTTATAAACAATTTAAGGGCACATCTTGCAAATAGCGCCGATTTAAGAAAAATCTTTGAATTCAAATTCTGTAAACAGCATCTGGAAGTAGAGATCAATATCAATATATTTTGGATTTTCACCTGAGAGGTAGGAAATGTGTTGAAAATGTCACTGAAAGTTGATCAAAACGCTTCAAAGTGCGTCCGAAGTAATCCGAAGTCACCCGAAGTCGAACTGAAGTTAATACGAGCGACTTCGGGTGCACTTTGAAGCCTTTATAGTAATTTCTAGTGACATTTTCAACACATTTCTCAGCTCCCAGGTGAAAATCCACAATATACAAATTGTAGATATTGCTTTCATCATTTTCAAAAATCTTCGAGGAATCCATGAGTAACAGGCTAATTCAATTTATGATAGCAAGCAACGAGTTGAATAAATGTCAGCACGGATATATTAAGGGAAGAGAAATACAAACGGCATATATTTCAATTTATTCAAAATATTTTAGCTGAGCTTGAAAATAATAATCTGGTACTGGGCATGTACTTACGATTGCTTCAGCCACAAAATACTTCTATATAAGCTAGAAAAGTATAGATTACGAGGACCTGCTCTCCAATGGTTTACATCAACCTTCTCAAACTCATAAATAATGCCCACAGAACAATGAAAAAAATTAATGATTCATAGAGAACAGACAAATCTGCCATGCCATGCCATGCCATGCCAAAACCGCGAATGTGCAAGCATGGGACCGACGATATAGTATATAAAATGCACCTCTTTCAGTCATAGTTAGCCTATGTGTTGGGTAGATGTATTCCAGACTTCTCGTATGATATTCATCTTGCGGTTCACATTTTTCGAATGTTTTTGATTTTGAAGAAAAATAGTAATCATTCTTGAATATATATATAGCATGTACAGTGAGTATTCTGTTCTCTTTGAACTTTCCTCTGCAGGACTGACCTATTTTTAGTTTTAAAATAACTCGTAACGCTCTTTTCTGTAAACACCCGTGAAATTTCTCTACAACGGCCATAAAAAATGATTCCGTATCTTTTGTGTGTTTCCAAAGTAGAGTGATACACAATTTTCATTGTAGTGTAATTTGAATATTGGGATGTCTCGTATACTGTAACACACTGTATTTAGTTTTTTGCATAGTTTATCTACATGGACATTCCAGCCTAGTGTGTTGTTAATGTTCATACCCAAAAATTTGACAGGTTGGCATTTCTAAAGTTGAGTCTTTGATCTTGATCTCTGATTGATTGTGAAAAGCATTATATTAGTTTTGCTTTCATTGCAGATTTGTCTGTTCTCTATGAACCATTAATTTTTTTCATTGTTCTGTTGGCATTATTTATGAGTTCCGGCCGTGTCTGTGCATATTCTAATAGATTAGAATCATCAGCATAGTTTGTCATATCACAGTATTCTTTCATATTACAGTATCGGTCCTGTAATGCTCCCTTGAGGAACTCCATTTTGTAATATTTTCAATTCTGACTGCTGGGTAGTGTCACTTTTTGTTACTGCTACCTTTTGTTTTCTATTTTGAAGGTTTGATGTAAACCATTGGAGAGCAGGTCCTCGTATTCTATACTTTTCTAGCTTATATAGAAGTATTTTGTGGCTGAAGCAATCATAAGCTTTTGATAGGTCTAAGAACATGCCCAGTACCAGATTATTATTTTCAAGCTCAGCTAAAATATTTTGAATAAATTGAAATATATGCCGTTTGTATTTCTCTTCCCTTAATATATCCGTGCTGACATTTATTCAACTCGATACTTGCTAACATAAATTGAATTAGCCTGTTACTCATGGATTCCTCGAAGATTTTTGAAAATGATGAAAGCAAACTGATGGGTCTGTAATTCTCAACTTTAGAACTGTCACCTTTTTTATATACAGGTTTTAGTAGTTTTTGTACAATCGCATAAACAATTTAAGGGCAAATCTTTCTAAATGTGCCGATTTAAGGGAAATCATCTTATTCAAATTCTGTAAACGACATTTGGAAGTGGAGATCAATATCTACAATTTGTATATTGTGGATTTTCACCTGGGAGCTGAGAAATGTGAAGAAAATGTCACTGGAAATTACTCTAAAGGCTTCAAAGTGCACCCGAAGTTGCTTGTATTAACTTCAGTTCGACTTCGGGTGACTTCAGATTACTTCGGACGCACTTTGAAGCGTTTTGATCAACTTTCAGTGACATTTTCAACACATTTCCCACCTCTCAGGTGAAAATTCAAAATATCTGTATTGTAAATATTGATCTCTACTTCCAGATGCTGTTTACAGATTTTGAATTCGACGATTTCTCTTAAATCGGCGCTATTTGCAAGTTGTGCCCTTAAATTGTTTATAACGCGATTGTGCAAAAACTACACATCGGACAGAAAACATCTTGCGCACAGTTGAACCACATATTATTATCTACCAGTTTCCGTAATATTGTTTGTCTGGGTTCAGATTTATAAAAATTATGAATTTTTGAAAAATTACATATTTTTCGAGGTGTTCCCAGATTTTCTCTGTGAAAAATGCACCGATCTGGGCTGGGACTCTGTAACTTATTTCGCATAGCGATAGCGAAGAGAAGCATACGCTGTCTCTTTCTATTGCGTCGGAAAGTGATAGCGTGTGCTTCGTTTAGCTTCGTTTCGCTTCGCTATGCGAAATAAGTTACAAAGTCCCAGTCCAGGGTCTTATAACATGCCATTTTGTAGATTTTATATTTCTATACAAAAGTTCTATTGACTTTAAAACGATTCCTTGAATAATATTTGAGATATTTCCAAAAACACCAACGGAGTTGTAATTTTTTTCACTATTGCTTGTTTAAAAAATTCCACAAAGCGATTTTTCTGAGACGAAAACTGGGGTTTTCATTAACGAACTCAATCAAATGTGCTTTATTATCCGAAGAATGAAATTCTTAATTAACAAAGCGTAAAAATAAATATAAATATGCTTATAACTGAATGAAAAAATATAAAAAATTGTTACAGTCACAATCACATTAAAATCAAATCATTGAAACAGTTATTATTACAAAGAAAAAAATGTTTATGTAAACATGTACAATTAAGTGTATAAACAGTCACAATTTAACGAATTTGTTCCAACCTTTACATACTCAGAAAATCAGTCAGGATTTAGATCTCATCACGTGAATATTTTATTCGACTGGAAGACGTGTGTTGAGTCCTCGGATGTTTTCCCCATCTAAATCACTTTCCTACTTTTGGGATATCTTCGCAAAAGCTTTATTATTATTATTTTTTGCAAGTTCTTCTGTAGTGTGCTTTCGGCTCATATTTCTAGTTACTCTAGTTACATCTTGTTGTTTTGTTTCCACCTTTTTAGATTTTGCTTTGGTTTTCTTGACTTCTACTTCTTCTGTTTCTTTTAGTGTCTCCATAGCATTGAGATGCCACCTTTCTTCCTCTTTTTGTTCTCTTCAATTCCGGTTCTTCAAATATTTTTCATCAGCTTCAATTTCTAAATTTCTTCTTGTTTTTCAACAGAACTTACCACAAGGTCTTCTGATTTTGCTTCGTCTATATTTTTCGGTGCATTTTCCACTGAGAAAATCTGGGAAAACCTCGAAAAATATGCCATTTTTCAAAAATTCATAATTTTTATAAATCTGATCCCAGACAAACAATATTACGGAAACTGGTAGATAATAATATGTGGTTCAACTGTGCGCAAGATGTTTTCTGTCCGATGTGTATTTTTCCACAATCGCGTTATAAACAATTTGAGGGTACATCTTGCAAATAGCGCCGATTTAAGAGAAATCGTCGAATTCAAATTCTGTAAACAGAATCTGGAAGTAGAGATCAATATCTACAATACGTATATTTTGGATTTTCACCTGAGAGGTGGGAAATGTGTTGAAAATGTCACTGAAAGTTGATCAAAACACTTCAAAGTGCGTCCGAAGTAATGCGAAATCACCCGAAGTCGAATTGAAGTTAATACGTGCGACTTCGGGTGCACTTTGAAGCCTTTAGAGTAATTTCCAATGACATTTTCAACACATTTCTCAGCTCCCAGGTGAAAATCCAAAATATACAAATTGTAGATATTGACCTCTACTTCCAAATGCCGTTTACAGAATTTGAATAAGATGATTTCCCTTAAATCGGCACATTTAGAAAGATTTGCCCTTAAATTGTTTATAACGCGATTGTACAAAAACTACTAAAACCTGTACATACAAAAGGTGACAGTTCTAAAGTTGCTTTCATCATTTTCAAAGATCTTCGAGGCATCCATGAGTAACAGGCTATTTCAATTTATGTTAGCAAGCAACGAGAATAAATGTCAGCACGGATATATTAAGGGAAGAGGAATACAAACGGCAGTATTTCAATTTATTCAAAATATTTTAACTGAGCTTGAAAATAATAATCTGGTACTGGGCATGTTCTTAGACCTATCAAAAGCCTATGATTGTATCAGCCACACAATACTTCTATATGAGCTAGAAAAGTATAGCATATGAGGACCTGCTCTCCAATGGTTTACATCAAAGCTTCAAAATAGAAAAAAAAGGTAGCAGTAACAAAAAGTGACACTACCCAGAAGTCAGAATTCAAAATATTACAAAATGTAGTTCCTCAAGGGAGCATTACAGGACCGATACTGTTCATAATATATCTCAATAATCTTGCATGTAATATGAAAGAATACTGTGATATGACAAACTATGCTGATAATTCTAATCTATTAGTATATGCACAGACACGGCCGGAACTCATAAATAATGCCAACAGAACAATGAACAAATTATTGGTTCATAGAGAACAGACAAATCTGCAATGAAAGCAAATCTAATATAATGCTTTTCACAACTAATCATTCAGGTATCAGTCAATCAGAGATCAAGATCGAAGACTCAACTTTAGAAATGCCAGCCTGTCAAATTTTTGGGTATGAACATTGACAACATACTATGCTGGAATGTCCATGTAGAAAAACTATGCAAAAAACTAAATACAGTGTGTTTGATATGATGTGCTATCACATCTTTATGTTTTCATTACTTTATATATTACCCAGTGATTAAAAGTTTGGTGTATATCGATCTTGACAGAAGATGTCAGTTTATAAATAAATATCAACTATCAAAGTCTATTATTCCTATCCAAATTATAACATGGCGCAGTCGGTAGGATCACCACTTTCTTTGGCCTGATTTCTTCTTCCTTGTAGCTCTGGGCATGATGAAAAGTGAAAGCGACCTTTAAAGGTTCCTAATACAAGTTGAAAAGGGGAGATGATATGATGTGCTATCACATCTTTATGTTTTCATTATTTTATACATCGCCCAGTGAATAAGAATTTGGTGTATATCGATCTTGACGGAAGATATCAGTTTATAAATAAATATCAACTATCAAAGTCTATTATTTCTATCTAAGTTATAACAGTGTTACAATCTACAAAACGCTCCTTATTCGAAAAGACAAATTGCGCATTCGCGGTTTTGGCATGGGACCGACGATATAACAAACTACCCGATAGCGTGAAAATAATGGATAACCTCAAACAGATCAAGAAACAAGTTTTTGACTCACTTGTCAAAATATAACCATATGATATAGAAGAATATTTACATTATAACTGTTGAAATATTATCTTCTCAGCTCAATTAATTCTGTCACTTGTCCAAAATTAAATACCATGGTTTGTTAATCACCTAAGTTTCAAATCTGTAGTTGCTGAATAGTTAAGAGTATAACTGTTTGTAGGGTCTGCAGCGTTGTAAAAGGAAACTGTTTTAAGTTTTTCCAAGCTTTCAGAATCGTTTATTCCATCATCAGGGAGACTACAAATCATATGAGATTGTAAATTCAAATTTATGAGTACTCACATCTTACTTGAGGATGCTTACAAATGTTCATAAAATTTTTTTATAAGAAACACTTTTTTAAAAAGATTGAGTATCAGAAATGCAGTATTTTCAAAGTTCTTAAATAAAGACATACTTTATTCGTTTATTTTCAAATGGGACAGTTATTAATTTGACAAGTGACATTATTTTGTTCGGAGACAAATAAATTTCAGTGTAGGTTAGAATTTCTACGTTCGGTTACTCTGATTTCATGATGTTTAATGTCAAGAGAAAGTAAAAAAGAATAAATTTCACTCAAATGGCTTAAATCTGTTCTTTTATTGATGGCGTCATTCTCTTGAGAGATAAAGGCCATTTCTAAGAAAGATCTTTTTGAAAGATGTGATTCTCTTGCAAGAACTTTTGTTGAAGAGTAGTTCATTCGGTGGTCAAGGTCATTGACATGTTTTGCTAAAGCACATCTTTCAGGATGTAGTCTACTATCACTTTTATGAGAAGTGATTCTGTAATTTAGTAATCTTTTTGTTTGGCCAATGTAATTTTTTTCACAATCAAGACAAGGGATACTATAAACAACATTTGAAAGTGAGAAAATATCATTTTCGTCTCTTACTTTTGAATATATACTTCAATAAGACAAATATATTCAAAAGTAAAAGACAAAAATGATATTTTCTCACTTTCAAATGTTTTTTATAGTATCCCTGGTCTTGATTGTGAAAAAAATTACATTGGCCAAACAAAAAGATTACTAAATTACAGAATCACTTCTCATAAAAGTGATAGTAGACTACATCAAATTAGTAACTGTCACATTTGAAAATAAACAGATGAAGTATGTCTCTATTTACAACTAATTTGTCATTTCGTCCAGTTCTGTATTTAAACAAAAAACTTTGAAAATACTGCATTTCTGATGTGTATTAATTAGCTGAAACTCAATTTAAAAAAAAAAAATGTTTCTTATAAATAACTTTTATGAACATATATGTAAGCAACCTCAAGTAGGATGTGAGTACTCATAATTTTGAATTTACTATCTTATATGACATTTCCATTTGTAGTCTCCCTGATGATGAAATAAACGATTCGGAAAGCTTGGAAAAACTTAAAAGAGTTTCCTTTTACATCGCTGCAGACTCTACAAACAGTTATACTCTAAATATTTTGTATGCCTGGTTTGACCATTATTTCACTTAAGGTTAAATTACCTATTTCTCTGTGTATTTCAATGTTCCCTGGAATAAAATTTATTTTTTATTATTAATATTATCTATCAGTTTTCGCAAAATTGTTTGTCCAGTTTCAGATTTATAAAAATTATGAATTTTTGAAAAATTGTCTCTTTTTCTAGGTTTTCCGAATTTTCTCAGTGAAAAATGCACCGATCTGGTTGTAAAAAAAAACATTTTGTAGGTTTTATAATTCTCCACAAAAGTTCTATTGACTGTAAAACGATTCCTTCAATACTTTTCGAGATACTAGCAAAAAAACAAAAAAGTTGTAATTTTTTTCACTATTTCTTGTTTAAAAAATTCCACAAAGCGATTTTGCTGGAGCCAAAACCGTGGTTTTTATTTACAAAATATCTTATAAAAAGTAGTACAGGCCGTTTGCGTCTTTTATTTTGTGTGAAAAGAGGCTCTTATTTTTATCTGCAGATTGGCTTATAGAGCGAAAATGTGATCAGAGATCTTTTCAGATCATTCCAGGCTGAAGACACTTCCAGTATGTCATTGCCAAGAGATTCTTTTTGTCTACGATAGTTTGAAAAAATAGAATGAATCACTTCAATCAACTTCAAAAGTTAAAAAAGTTAAAATGAAAATAATTCTCAGAGTATAAATTATTAAAATCACACAATCTTCGCATTGTCAGGACTGAGTACCACTATCACCTTTTCCTCGACACTTATTTCCCTATCGCTCAGATAATTTACAGGTAACCTTACAATAAAACTTTTTGGTAAACAAATCTCAGACGTGCACGTGACTAAGTTGAAAATAAAATCTACATTGTTTCCTTTGGCACCTTCACTCACTGGCACACTGATAATCGATTCGATATTTCTCAGGTCGGTACCATTAGCTGGTACTGCTGACCAAGTTGAATCCGGCAAGTCCAATACCCAACTCTGCGGGGCATCCTTTTCAGCACCTAAACCGTTTTCAAAAACTACTTCTATGCTCACCGCCAGCTTTCCGCCTTTAGAACTGATTTCGAGAGGGTTCCTATCGATCACTTTATATTTCGACTTGTCCAAACGTGCAACTTTATCACAAGCCTTACTTAAAGCCATCTTCTCGACCTTACCTACGTTTTGGTTGGAATCCAAATGCAAAACTCTTATCAAGTGATTGTTGGTGTCCGCTAAATACAATTTTTTGTTGTCATAACTAACACAGAGTCCTGCTGGTTCCCGGAAGCCAGTTGGGGAACCGTCAGTCGAGTCTACCGAAGGGATGGTGATAGATGTCACCGTGTTTTGGGCCACGTCAACTTTCTTCAATTTGTGATTGTATGAGTCGGCTATAAAAAGTGTTTTCTCGTCTGGACTGATTGCTACGCCAAGAACATGTTGGAGCTTTGCGTCGAATAAGGTGCCATCTTTGTCTCCGAAAGCAAACAGGTTCTGAAAATTACAAGGTATATTTGAAAGTATGTTCGTGGGACATTGGGAACAAAAGAAGTGTCTTGGGACAAAATATAGATGCAGTAATACATTCAGTTTTGTTTTTTTGAGAAAAAATTACTTTTATTCATTTTATTTATTCATATATCAATATTTATACAGAGTTAGTCGTATTCTGTTCAAAATTACTATTTAGGTATAAATGAATGCATTAATTTGAATTGATTCGAAAATATAAAATCAGACTCATGAATCATGAATAAATTTAAAATTTAAAAATCACTCATCAGATTTTGACTCTCAAGTTAGTTATTGAAAATAGTGACGAATAAGATCTGATCGCAGTTTTCTTGAAAACTATTTTCTCGATTTGAATGTAATTTCTTGCAGGAAAGGTCCATAGTTTAGGTACATATGTATTATTCCACATAAAGGGTGAAACAATATAAGGCTTTATCACCCGCGACACATTCAATTCAACCAATATATATATATATATATATATATATATATATATATATATATATATATATGAAAACTAGAAGTTCGGGTTGAACCGCGTCTGGAATTTGTTGAAATTCGACGTTTCGGCTCCGATTTTGGAGCCATTTTCAAGAATAAGAAGGATAGGTATAGTGAGGAAACGTGATTCTACACTGAGGTCTCAGTCTGCCTACTACTCAGGTATTATCGCGTTAGGATTTTGTGACTTGACGTCGGGGTCTCAATCTGCCTACTCCCCAAGTCTCGTCACTGGCTCAGGTCTCAATCTGCCTATATTTATAATATAGGTCCACAACCCGCAAATCCTCAGTTCTCTCGAAGGAGTAGGCAGATTGAGACCTTAGAGAGAGCCAGTGACGAGACTTGGGGAGTAGGCACATTGAGACCCCGACGTCAAGTCACAAAATCCTAACGCGATAATACCTGAGGAGTAGGCAGACTGAGACCTCAGTGTAGAATCACGTTTTCTCACTATACCTATCCTTCTTATTCTTGAAAATGGCTCCAAAATCGGAGCCGAAACGTCGAATTTCAACAAATTCCAGACGCGGTTCAACCCGAACTTCTAGTTTTCAAATATCTGACCGCGGAAACCTATCCGAAAACATATATATATATATATATATATATATATATATATATATATATATATATATATATATATATATATATATATATATATATAACTAAATCGCAATATTTTCTTCTGGTTATATTGAGTTGTACTTGAATTTGATAAAAATAGAAAATAAAAAAATGGAGTAAATAAATTCGAATGATTACGATTCTCGATATAAATGCCGCCAAAGAAACAAACAAATCCGCAACAATCACCGTTTTTGAAGGCAAAGCTTCGTTTGTTTACCTTGCCGCGCTGCCCCATTGGAACATTCAAGAAAAATCCGCTGTAGCTTTTCAACTTCAAAGGAACATCAAAAATGCCGCGCCGCCCAAATAAACCGTTGTATTGGAAACCAATGTGGAACGAAGTTGCCGATATGGGAGTCAAAAGAACAAGTTATTTAGTAATATGCGTAGAAATATGCCACTAACTCCGAAATTCTCGCTAAATAGCCCTGATAAATATAATTAAAAAACTATTTTCATTCAAATGCACTGAAAAGGAATATTTTCTTGAAATCATTCGTAAAATATGTCATATTGAATTATTTAATTTGAAAAACTCATCTCCTATTCCAAAAACTCCTAGATGCAAATTTTGAAAAGAATCTGGCCGCCATATTGAATTTTTCCAAAAATGTCAAAATCACCGATCCAAAGTACCCCTACATTCTAATTTTGAACGGAATCGGACAATAATTATTCGTCCACCGTTTTGTAGCTGTCATTTCGAATTATCAAACATTGACAAAAAAATCATGATCTCCGACCACAAAAATCCCTATACCTATACCAACTCAAAATAGAAGCAAGAATCATAAATTTCGTCTGCTATTTTGGAGCCGCTACGTTGAATTGCCAAAAAAAATTATGAATTTTGAATGGAATCGTATCAGAAATCAGGAAACTCTGGAGCCACTTCTTGGTTTTTTTCTAATGTAAAAATGTTTTGGAGTATTGTCCCCACACACATGTTTTTGAAAAAAGCTATTCATTGTAAAAGTTATAATATTCCATAGTTTCGATCGACCCGAATGAGTTTCATTTTTTCCCATTCCCGATCCGACCTTGTGCCAGATGTCATACGGATTATATGATACTCTCTCTTCCTCACCAGTCCTGTGGGAGGAGCAACCTGAGGGGCGTGTCATTTGAAAGAAATTCAGTTCCATTTCTTTTCTGAATCCAGAATTGTAAGTAATAATTAGTTTTCATTGGTCGACGGCTGAACCAAACCTTTATTAGTTGACTTTGATAAAGCTGGATATTTCTCCATTCAAATGGAATAAAGCAAGGAATCCTATTTCGCGAAAACAACACATTTTTGTAAAATTATTCAAAAAAAAGGAAACATCTAGGTGAAAAATACGAAAGTCATTTAACTAAGTGAATGATAAACTTCGATACTGATGTGAAATAAGACCAAAATATTCGTTCGTTTTGATGGTGGAACAGAACAAAAATTCCCAAAAATGGGGGAAAATTTAAAACTCAAATAATATTTTTTTTCAATATTTTTATCTTTATAGAATCGTACAACCCTTCACCAATCGTTTCTGACTCCCATTTTTTTAGGGATAAAGACCCTTAAAAAAAAGCAAGGGTCAAATGGTTTATATGACTATTTTCAAATTTTACACTATCAAAATAAGGTTTCCATTATTAGTTATATCAAAAGACTTAGAGAAAGAGGGGAAACACTAATTAGTCAACAATTTTGGATAATTGATGTAATTTTGATGTGTTGTAGGAGAATATTCTAATTGAAGACAACCGTAAAAAATGTTGGAGAACAATATACATACGTTAGGATTTCGAGATCCACCCACTACTGGTGTGACTTTTCCATCAAACAGATTGAGCCTTCTAATACTGGAACTTTCACTATCGGCAATATAAACCTCCTTGGTTTTGGAACAGATAGCCAGGCCAGATGGTTGCGCAAAAGCAGCCGCATGCGGATAATTATTGTTCCGATTTTCTTCTTTTCCAGACCCGGCTATATTCATGCAAGTACCAGCTGGGTACCGTTTGCACTTCCACCATACAGTGTCTTCCAGGAACAAAGCCCAAATCTGGTGAGTGCCAGCCATGGCAATGATCAGAACGTCACGAATGGGTGGATTGCCGTCAGCATGGAAAGTTAAGTCCATATCACGGGTTCTGTAAACGCACAGGTCCCATGGTGAGGAGATGGGCTGCTGGTTCCAAAGTTTGCCACCCAGAAGCTCTTGTCCTTGTACTCCAGTTCCTATGAATTGAAAAATTATAGTCAAAATGAAGATACCCTGAAGCCAGCCAAGTAATAATAATGAAGTATATTCAAAATTCAATATAGAAAAAAACAATTGTAAAAAAAGGTGAATAAACGGTTTAATTATTCCCGCAAAGTTTAAAACGTCCGCGAATAATTTTAAATGGCCTTTCAAATTCAAGCAAGACATCGAATTTATATAAATCAGGAACAAAACAGGCCCAAGACCCTTGGGGTACCCCACAAGAAATATCTCTCTTCGAGGAGGTTGAGCCCCCCATGTAAATAAATTGCTCTCTTCCACTGAGGTAATTTTCCAATCAATCATAAACGTTGCCTCTGATGCCAATTTGTCTTAGTTTCACTAATAAAATATCATGATTCACAGTATCAAATCCAGTGATAAGATGCCGCACAAAAAACCCGAATCTACTTTACTCTGGATATTAGTGATCAGATCCACAGTGGCACACTCTATATCGCAAGATTCACGAAAGCCATACTGATTATCATAGAGATAGTTCATTTTTGCCAAATAATTGAGTAACGTTTTATGCATAATTTTTTCAATAATCTTGATAAATAGTAAGAAGAGAAATAGGTTGATAATTATTCATAAAACATTTCTTGCCACTTTTGAAAATTGGTAGAACTTTTGCAACTTTGCAATTTTTTAGACATTTTCCAGATTCAAAACATAAGTTGATCGTTTTATATTAATAAAGGAGCCAATTCTGCTGAAGTAGATACCTATTGAAATACTGAAAAAAGCGCACCACAATACTTTAGCACGGTGTACACGGACAAATGAAATTTTAAAAATTTATTTAATTTCGGACCATTATTGAGGATGCATGATCGTTGATGATTGTTTCACAGAAGTATTGAGAATCCCAAAGGAAATTGAAAAAATTATCTAATATGTATCACCATAGGGGAGAGTGGAAAAATTAAATTCGTTTTTTTTTATATTTCACCCTGTATCTCACTTGATTTTGCGTGTTCGTTGAAGTTTTTCCACACAACTAAAGAGAATGACAAGAGAAATAGGAAAACAAAGTTTATCGAATATGTATCACCGTAGGGGAGACTGGAGAAATTAAATTCACCATTTTTTTTACAATTCACTCTGCATCTTAAATTATTTTGCGTGTTCGTTGATGATTTTTTTTTTACAGAAATGAAGAGAATGTCATGGGGAATCGGAAAAAAATGTATCCAGTATGTATCACTGTAGGGGAGACTGGAGAAATTAAATTCGGCAATATTTTTACATTTCACATTGTTAGTACTCACTTGATTTTGCATATTCGTTGAAATTTTTTCCACAGAACTACAGAGGATGACAAAGGAATCGTAAAAAAAGTTTATGGAATATTTATCACCGTTTTAAGCGATTTTGCAGAAATAAAAAGAATGTCCAGGGGAATCTGGAATTTTTTTTTATCGAATATGTATCACCGTAGGGGAGACTGGAGAAATTGAATTCGTCACTTTTTTTACATTTCACTCTGTATCTTGAGAGATTTTGCGTGTTTGTTGATGATTTTTCACAGAAATGAAAAGAATGTCAAGAGGAATCAGAAAAAATTGTTATCAAATATGTATCACCTTGGAGGAGACTGCATGTTCGTTGAAGTTTCTTGCAGAGGTGACGAGAATGGCAAGAGAAATTGGAACAAAAATGTTATCGAATATGTATTACCATAGGGGCGACTGGAGAAATTAAATTCGACAAGTTGTCTTTCCTAGCTCGTACAAGTCTTTTTATATTTATTTTTTCCCATTCCCTTCGGCATTCTCTTAATTTCTGTGAAAAAATTATCAGCAAACATGCGAAATCACGTGAGATACAGAGAGAAATGTAAAGAAATTAGTGAATTTAATGCCTCCAGCTTCCCCTACGGTGATAAACATTCGATAACCACTTTTTCCGAGTCCTCATAACATTCTTTTCATTTCTGTTGAAAATTATCCTCAACGAACACGCAATATAAAGTGATACAGAGTGAAATGTAAAAAAATTGGCTAATTTAATTTCTCCAATCTCCCCTATGGTGATAATTATCCGATATTTTTTTTCCGATGCCTCCTGTTTCTCTTTATTTCTGTGAAAAAAACAACAACGAACATACAAAATCAAGTGAGATACAGGGTGAAATATGAAAGAAAATTGCTGAATTTGATTTCTCTCCTACAGTCATACATATTAGATTTAAAAAAATTTGATTCCTCTTGCCACTCTCTTCATGACTGAATTATCAACGAGCACCCAAAATCAAGAGAGAAACAGAATAAAATGTAAAAAAATTGGCGAATCCAATTTCTCTAGTCTCCCCTACAGTGATACATATCAGATATATTTTTTTCCGATTTCTCCTGTCGTTCTCTCCATTTCTGTGAAAAAATCATCAACGAACACGCAAAATCAAGAGAGATACAGGATGAAATATAAAAAAAATTGCAGAATTTGATTTCTCCAGTCTTCCCTACGGTAATACATATTCAAACATATTTTTTCCCGCTTTCTCTTGTAATTCTCATTACTTTTGAGAAAAGGCCATCAACGAACATGCACTCCCAATAATCATATGGACTGAAATGAAATGAATTTGCAATATTTACTTGTTCGAGTCCATCCTACAAGATACTGTCAACCGGAGTATTTCAATGAAAAAATAATCATATATAATCAAATAATAACAAAAAATACGAAGAAATATGCGAAAATATGTGAAAAGCGTGGCTAGGAAATATGGGAAAGTTTGGCAACATCGCACATAAATTTTTGATTTACTTACGTCATAAACCGTGCTTGGGAAATCTTGGATGAAAAACACTATTTCTTGATGGTAATCTTACCTGCAACAGTGTCAACTTTCAAGTTTTTCAGATCAATTCTTCTAATTGCGTGATTTTCGGTATCGGCAACAAATAAAATATTTTTATTTAAAAAGACTAGACCCTGAGGATTGTTAAATTCTGCTTC
The DNA here is from genome assembly GCA_944452925.2 of Chrysolina oricalcia. NCBI lineage: Eukaryota > Metazoa > Arthropoda > Insecta > Coleoptera > Chrysomelidae > Chrysolina > Chrysolina oricalcia. The sequence goes on along the minus strand of OX101821.2, from coordinate 5,762,325 downwards.
CTCCAAGTTTCCATCCTTGAATCCAAGTTTTTTGCCTCCAATTTGTTGCAAAATGCTTCCATCGTCCTTCAATATCAATATCCTGTTATTTCCAGTGTCCGACACAGCCAACAATTCATGGTTATTTTCGTCCAAGAAATTAGTGATTTTTCCTGGAAACAGAAGTGGTCCTTTCAAGTCTGGCAGCAAATGGTAAGCCGATTTGAAGGGCAGCTGATGATTGGAGATCAAATTATTTTCTTTATAATACTTTAAAGCATTTCGTATACAAGCTCTGAGATCGTCTTTATGCCCTTCGCCAGTGAACATTACGATGGGATTCGAATTGGGACCTAGAATAAGCAGAGTGGGCCAGCATTGTACGTCACAATTTTTCCACATTTCCGAATTAGCATCGTTGACAACTGGGTGGTTGATATTGTATCGCTGCACAGCAGCTAGAATATTGGACGATAATTTTTCATTTTCAAACTTGGCACTGTGGACACCAATCTGGAAATACAAAAGAATGTAAGCAGTTATTGACCATGATTATTGTGGTGTGGAAAGATAAAATGTCACTAATTTCTCAATTTTCTATCAAGGGATAGACAAGGGATAGACGAGAGAACAAGAGGTCTTCTCTACATTTTTGGCGATATATTGTGTTAATTATCGTTATCCAAGTTGATTTGGGTTTCAAGTGGAGTAGATCAGTGATAAGCAAGGACAGGAGGTCATCTTGCGAATACTTCGATAGGAGGTCGGATTTGGAGTTCCAGTCTAGGTTCTTGTGGCAGAGCCACCATTTTCTACCAGCTCAACAGGTTGCCGCGGAACGACAGGCAGTTATTTGATTGGATTTCATCACCCTTCAGAGACAACGCTACGTGCCAGATAAGTACAAATTATCAAATTAGGCCAGGGGTGAGTCACCGCTTTTTCAATTTCTGCTTGCTGCAACCCTGCTTTTCTCGTAGAACAAAATTATACGAGTTCGTGATAGGTCATAGACGCTTGCTCACTTTGTAGTTTCTCAATAATTTAGCACATCACGAAACCTAAAGACAGTTCACTTCAAGACACCCTTACAGACGCTTTTTTTTTGCTTGCATGTTGCACACATATCTTATATTGGTGGTTGGTATTTATTTGTTTCATCAGTGACTTGCACCACTAGTGCTTCATACCGCTTATAATCACCGCTAGTGCTTTATTCCGCTAATGATTGCGCCAATAGTGCCCTACATAGGTACTGCAAATACGTGAGACGCTGTTCCTGTTTCCACGTCGGCTTCAGAACACTGAGGCAACCCCAAACGTATTTTTTTTCATTGTCGGGATAATCTACATTGTAATTATAACTTTAAGAACAGTTTTGTATAGAATAGCTTTAAATATTATCAAACAATTCGTGTGATCACACCATTATTGTCTGTAGGTATCATAACCGTTCCCATAAATATCAATTACCCCATGAAATGTAATGTTTTAAGTATCTATGCTTTTCTTCGTATAATTTGTTAATAAAGTATTGTGAAATTTCATGAACTACACACCTCAGGTGGATTCATTTTTCCATACCCACCCCCTACAAACTGTTGAGCTAGCCGAGTGGTCATTCTTATTCTCATCACCCTTATTTTCATCATAGGTCAAGAATGACCATTATAAATTAGTTTGTTACTATTAAATTTTTTTTCAATAAATTCTAGGTGAACCATTAGACCAATTTCTATTTCATAAAAATTTTAATAAATCGATCAAGCAAAGAACAACGTAACGTAAGGGGTTAAGATACAAAACGAAGGTGATATATGAAAGGTATAATTTCTAGCAACCATAACGTTCTATGCTTGTCGGAATCATGGCTCAACCCATCAATATACAGGGTGGGCCAATGGAAACTCTCCACCCTAATTTGTAGGAATTAAAATCAAAATTTTGGAAAACGCTCGAACATGTCGATATTTGATTTGAGAGGGAAATCATGCAAACAATACTCTCGACTTGGTACTGCCAAATTCAACTGAGAACCTTCTAGTATATATTGACCCGTATCACCCTTTATTAGAGATACATTTCATTATGTTATTATGTTAACATTCACAGTTTTCTTGCAAACACGAAATTTTAACCCAAATAATCTGCTACTGCCCAACACATAGTTTTAAGTGAATCTAAAACCACTCAGGATATTTTAGATTCTGAACTTAGTTTAATGCAGTATAATTTAGTAAGATGTGATAGCAGCAGTAGATATACAGGAGGAGTTTTACTTTATATTAAACAGGGCATTGAATATAAAGTGATGAAAAGTATACCATTAGAAGTCAACTATTGATTCAAGTTCATAGAAACTTCAATTGATAGCCAAAATGGACCATTGGAGGTGTTTATCATTCACCAAATGCAAGTAATTCAGTATTCATTGATAAAATGGAAGAGATACTTACTAGAAACTTATTTTCATAAAAGAAAAACTGTCTTGGTAGGTGATATGAATATTGACATTAAAAATAGAAATAATTTCTACACGACGAAAATTCAGCACTTGCTAAACATGTATGGGGTGGATCAAATGGTTGAAGATTATACTCGAATCACTAATTTCAGTAAAACTCTAATTGATTATGTTATAACAGACTGTGATAAAGTTACTGTCAAAGTTAATGATTGTCCTAAATTTTCTGATTCATTCATTCTATCATTTCCATTAGTATATTTAATACAAAGCCGAATGAGAGAATTCAAGAATGCAAAAATCTGTGCAAAGAAAATTTGTTATCAATCAATATGGAACTCTTGTATTGTAACTGGTCATTAGGTTGTGTAAACGTTAATATTATCTCAAGAAATTTTAAAAAAAGTAAATGACATTGTAAATCGAGTTGCTCCAAGTTATAGTAGAACATTAAAATCAAATGATGCATACTACTATGATAATGATCTGAAGAAGAAAGCTAAAGACAGAGATTCAGCATATAAAAATTTTAAAAAATGTAATGCTGTTCAAAAAGAAGAAAAATGGCAAGTATATGAGACAAGTCGAAATGATATGTTAATATGCTCAAAGCTAAAAAATCAGAATACTATGAACAGAAAACTGACTTGAACAAACGAAATTCAAAGCAAATATGGAAAACTCTTAAATCTATTGTCAAACCTGAGGCCCCTTATAATTTCAACAAAATTGAATTTTTTGAAAATGGTGAAACTAGAATATGCAGAAATGAAATAAACATAGCTAACAACTTTAATATTTTTTTTTATAGATAGTAGCCAAGATATTGCTGATAGTATGATATAGAATGGTCACAGGAAAACCGCATACAAATAAATAGCACATTAAATTGTTTTCAAAAACTAACTTATAGTGAACTGTGTGAAATTATATCTCTTTGGATAACAATAAGAATAAATCTGAAATTATTAGTGCAAGATTCTTGAAAGAAACATTCGAAAGCCTTGGACATGTTATATTACATTTTATAAATTCTTTTCTTGATTGAATATGGAATATTTCCAGATAGTTTCTAAAGTAGCACCATTAAACCAATACCGAAAATTCCAAATACAGTAGACGCAAATAATTTTAGACCTATAAATACATTACCAACTCTTGAGAAAGTAATTGAATTGGTAGCTGATAAACTATTTGAATAGCAATAAGCAATCAGCAATAGCAATCAGGATTCAGAATGAGTTATTCATGCGAAAGAGCTCTCCAATATACTTTATCAAATTGGAAAAAACAAATAGATGAAAATAAATAGGTCATTGCAATTTTTCTAGATCTGAAACGTGCATTTGAAACAATTGATGGAGACATTTTATTACGCAAACTGAGATATTATGGAGTTACTAGCACTGTTCATGATTGGATGGAGAACTATCTGAACAGCCGAAGTCAAAAAGCAAAAATTGGCTCAAGTTATTCCAACAAATTGAGTAATAGCATTGTAGTACCTCAAGGAAGCGTTTTAGGCCCCCTTCTGTTCATTCTTCATATAAATGATATTCATCAAATTGCAGGGAACTGCTCTATTAGCTCATTTGCCGATAATATATTGGTGTATTGTGCAAATCGCAGTTTAGACCAAGCTACAATAGAAATTAACAACACATTGGCCAATATTGAAAGATAATTGCAGAAAAATAAGATTAAATCAAATGTAGCTAAAACCAAATCAATGATTGTCACAACTAAATTTAAATATTATAATACAGTGAGCACGTAAAGGTTGGAACAAATTCGTTAAAAGCTTGATATGGCTATTGGGGAAAAAAGCTCAGACACGTCGATTTTCTTTTTTAGTTGTACATTTTTTGGTCCACTCAAATTTTTGATGATGTCATCGCAGTGCGAGTTATGACGTCATCATAATTTTTTTTAAATGGCATTACCCTATTTTGATAATACTTTCAAAAAGAACGCATTTTTCTGTGTATGGATGTCATATTTTTTCTTATGTTACATAACCGTATTTTCGAGAAATAAAAGATATAAATTGGATGAAGTGCAATACTATATTAAAATAAATAAGTGTGATATACTAGTGCTAACAGAAACCTGGCTTAATAAAAATGAAATAAACACCTATACGATTCCGGGATATGCAGCGGCCCATTCATGCAGAAGTAGCAGAGGAGGAGGTACTTCCATATACGTTAAGGAGGAACTTAAATATCAAGAAGTGAAAAATATAGAGGGTGAGATGCCTTACAACCTAATTGGAATAAACTTATATGAACTCAAATTGAAATTGTATTCAGTGTATAAACCACCTAGTTGCGACCTTACTCAATTTCTAACAGATTTTGAAGAAATATTAAGCAATGAAAAATCAAAATGTATTATTGTCGGTGACTTCAACTTAGATTTGCTCAAAGGCTCTTCTCAAAAAATCCAACAATATCAAAACACCATTATTTTGTATGGTTACAAAATTGCAAACAAAATATGTGAAGATAGTGCAACAAGAATTTCACAAACATCAAAGACAATCATCGACCACGTACTAGTTAATAAAATAGACTGTAGTTTAAATATCAAACCATGTTCATACTCAGACCATAATCTATTAGAAATCACTATCCTAGAAAAACCCAAGATTTTCCGTCCAAAAGTAAACTTTACGCTAAAGAAATTAAATGAAGCTAGTTATGTACAAAATTTAAATAGGGTATCAAGAAATATACCAATAAATTCATTTGAAAAACTTATAAGCACAATACAAAAAGCAAAAAATGATTCTACTAAAATCGTTAACGTTAAAGCACAAGAAAATAACGAATGGTTGACAAGTGATTTTATTGATATGGTTACAGAACGGGATAGACTATATAAATTAAAGATAAAAAATCCGAACAATAAATATATACAAAGTAAATTTAAATCCATCAAAAATAAAGTAAACTCGAAGAGAAGACAACTGAAAAAAGATTATTTTGAAAAAAAGTGGAATGATGCAGGGACACGCCCCAAAAAACAATGGAAGTTCATTAATTCATTAATTAAAAAAACTAGGTAAAAGAGAAAAGGATATAATGTTGGAAATAAATGGAGAAATAATTACAAATCCTGAAAAAATTGTGAATGAGTTTAATGAATATTTTGCAACTATTGGGCAAAAAATCGTCAACACAATTGAGTTGGAACGAAACAGTAAAAAAATTGATTTGAATTTTGAAGAGGTATTCTGTGGCAAAAAATATAATCATACCAATTCTTGTGTTACTAATTAATAATGTCTTCGATAGTGGTGTATATCCAGACATCCTCAAAGTATCTAGAGTCGTACCAATTCATAAGTCGGGTTCACAAAATAAAACAGAAAATCATAGGCCAATCTCTGTCATAAGCGTCATATCAAAAATAATTGAAAAAATCATTAAAAGAAGAATAACATGCTTTATTGAAAAATACGTGAAACCAGACAAATATCAATATGGATTCCAACCCAAAAGCAATACACAAAGTGCTTCAATAGACCTTGTCAATCACATAACCACAGAACTTGATAGTAAAAAATGTGTTATCACTGTATTTGTGGATCTCCAAAAGGCGTTTGATGTAGTGGACCACAAGGTACTCCTAAATAAGCTTGAATCCATGGGGCTGAGGGGAAGAATTTATAACCTATTACGCAGCTACTTATGGAATAGGAAACAATATGTTAATATTGGATCAGAATCTAGTGAACTGGTTGTAAATAACTGCGGAGTACCCCAAGGTTCCGTTTTAGGGCCTCTATTATATGCACTACATGTATTGAGCTTACGGCTGACAAAACTGCGTGGACGCTACTACACATTTGCCGATGATACAGTGTTAGTATATAGTGGCATAGATAAAAAAACATTACAGGAAACAATAAACGAGGACTTGAAAACGTATTCATTTTGGCTGCTAGAAAACAAACTCAAAATTAATGTTAAAAAAACGAAGTATATGACATTCCATCAAAAAAATTCACAAATTGGGGAGACAACGATTAAAATTGACGGCGGCGAGATTGACAAAGTCGAAAATATCAAATATCTGGGACTTGTCATTGATGATAAACTTAACTGGCAGAAACATATTGACCATTTGATTTCCAAAACAGTACCTATGATTGGTGCACTCTATAGATGTAGAGAATATTTGGATACAAAGAACCGCTACTTAATATATAATGCGTATTTTCTCTCAAATCTACGGTATTTGGTCACAAATTGGGGAATATGTGGCAAAACAAATTTTAAACATATTCAAGTACTACAAAACAAAATAATAAAAATATTATTCAATTATCAGTACCGGACACAAACAGAAACAATTTATCGAGAAACAAATATAGTACCAATAAATAGAATTTTGAAAATAGAACAATGTAAGTTCATATACAAAGTTATAACAAATCAACAAAAATGTAACACCCCTCTCAACTGTGTAAATAATATACACTCGCATGAAACAAGACAACTGAGTAGTAACAACCTCTATTTACCAAATGTCAGAACAAGTCTAGCCTTAAATAACCCAATAAATAGATGTATGGAAGCATTTAATACAATCCCGATCAATATAAGAAATATAAATAGTTACAGGCAATTTAATATAGAACTTAAAGCACACATAACAAATGAAATATAATTTTAATTAACTAAAAAACGATCCTAATAATCACATCAACCACATAGATAAACATACTCCGATACCAGCGTCTTTGCTGATTAGGAGTCTTAGTAAAAAATCTCATGAGTAAATTTATCATAGCAATTATATGTAATTTTATTTTTTATATGTATGTAGAATTATAAAATTTTGTAAACTATTTGTGTAACCTGAAATATGTTTATATCATGTAATGTACCTATACTGATGAATGAATAAATTGTGATTCTCCTTAAAAAAAAATATATTATTCATAATTAGGTCTGATAACGTGAACTTTTGACTTAAGGTTTCCTAACAATCTGGAGGGATTAGATCAGGAGATCTACCTGGCCACTCTAAAAAATTCCTCGTCTGTGGTCGAAATCCGAAGAATAAGGGAATTTTTCGCGAGTGCGATGTGAGTTGCCTAGCTGCCAATCCCGACGTCTGGTGTTTGTTCGAAGTGTGCAACCGACCACCCAGGGTGGGGCTGTAGGTTTTTCCGGGCTTTCCTGCAACTGAAAATTGAATACGCCACCAAAAATCAGAAAGTCATCCCGGAGCGCTTCGGCGAATGATGATAATAGCCGTCCTCTACCCGCAGACGAGGATTTTTAGAGTGGCCAGCTAGATCTCCTGATCTAACCCTACTAGATCTCATTTTGTTGAGATACCTTAGGTCAAAAGTTTACGTTAACCAACTTAATATCACATTATTATGAATTAAATATCTTTTGTTTCTTGAACATATGGTTATCTGATATAAGAAAAAATCTGACATCTGTACTCTGAAAAATGCGTTATTTTTGAAAATATTATCAAAATAGGGTAAGCCCATTTGAAAAAAAATTATAATGACGTCATAACTCGAACAGCGATGACGTCATCGAAAATCTGAGTAGTCCAAAAAATGCGCAACTTAAAAATAAAATCGACCTGTCTGAGCTTATTTTTCCTAATGGCGAAATCAAGCGTTTAACGAATTTGTTCCAACCTTTACGTGCTCACTGTATACTTGTTAATTCGATTGATATAGTGATTGAAAATACGTTAAATTAACATCATTTTCTTTCGATAAAAACATGATTAAGTATTTAAAATCATATCTTACGAGTCGTCCAAATACTGTAAAACAACAGTAAATCAAACTGCTTTGTCAGCACTTCTGGAGTACCCCAAGGCTTGACCCTAGGACCATTACTTTTCACTCTGTTAAATATAACATTTCGAAGATATGTTAAAACTGTCACAATGGCAGATAATTACACCTTTCAACTAATAGCCGATATGCGTTATATTGCATCAAATTGTAATAGGGAATTTTTAAATGTTACTATGTTTATCCACTCGCGTGAGCTAATAATACCGTCCCCACACAGAAAATGTTGCTTTTTCTTCTGGATAGACAAAATTTGGAAAAAGTTTTTTTTTTCGATAATGAAGCCTCAGTACTGGTTATTATAACAACATCGACATAACGGTGTAGCTCAGTGTAGCTTTGGAGATATAGCTAGTGAAATATCAAAGTGACATTTTAGTTTTTGCTTTTACACGCATTCACTAAATAATTAATTATTCCAGGAGCCTCTCAAAGATATCTTAATGATTCATCTACCCCATCCATAGCGTATGTCAAAAAGTGTAAAGTACCTCGAACTGTATCGTCTCAAACTTGAACAATTTGTTCGAATGAAATTAACCAGACAATGATTAAATTTACCGACATTTATCAAACCAGTGTATGTCATCATAAACGCTGACAGAAATAAATAATTTTGCTGTTTTTGTAAGGTTTATAGCCAGCCTACTTTAAAGCGATTTGATCAACTTTCAGTGACATTTTCAACACATTTGCCACCTCTCAGGTGAAAATTCAAAATATACAAATTATAGATATTGATCTCTACTTCCAGATGCCGTTCACAGAATTTGAATACGACGATTTCCCTTAAATCGGCACATCTTGCAAGATGTGCCCTTGAATTGTTTATAACGCGATTGTGGAAAAATTACACATCGGACAGAAAACATCTTGAGCACAATTGAATCACATATCATCATCTATCAGTATCCGCAATATTGTTTGTCCAACTTCAATTTATTAAAATAAAAAAATTGAAAAATGGTCTCTTTTTCGAGGTTTTCCCTGATTTTCTCAGTGGAAAAAGCACCGATCCGGTCACATGAAAATCCATTTTGTGTGTTTCATAAATCTCTACAAAAGTTCCATTGACTATAAAACGATTCCTTGAATAATCTTTGATATATTTCCAAAAACCAAAAAAGTTGTAATTTTTTAACTGTTGCTTGTTTAAAAAGTTCCACAAGTTTTCATCAATGAACTATCTTATAAAAATTAGTATAGGCCATTTGCATCTTTTATTTTGTGGGGAAAAAAACCTCTGTAGCTTGGACTAAAACAAAAAATAAAAATAAAAAAGGCGTGGATTACACAAGGCATTAAAATTTCTGCCAACAACTTGAGATCGTTACACTCGAAAATATTTTTTTGATGAATTTTTAATAACATACTTCAAGAAATATCGACAAAACAGACGTGTAATTAAACATGCAAAAGAAATTCATTACAAAATTAGAATAAATAAAGCCGAAAATGAAATCAAAGAAAATTGTCTAAGAGGTAAACAAAATTCAAATTCAGAACACGTCGTTAAAGATCCAGAAATACTCGATAACTTTTACTGCACAATTGCTCAAAAACTAACTTCATCAATCACACCTATAGACTGGGAGATGGTGACAGATTTCAGGGACCCTATGTTTGAGTTCGCGCGATAAATTTCGAACGTGATATTTACATCGCCAAAAATTCGCATGTGATACTCTTCTCGTTCGTTACGCTATTCCCGAACTGAATGCGATACAGAGTTGGTCGGTTTCGAATGGTGTGAGGGATGTCTTAGCTTGGGTCACGAATTCAACCAATAGCTTAATAGTTATTTAAGTAACAAGGAATGTAAAGACGTGTTAACATTCGAGGTGAGCGAGTACGAGCCGAGGCAAAGCCGAGGCTTGTCGCTTGCCGAGGATGATAACAGTCGATACATTCCGTGTTACTTATTACGTTTTTCCCGCTGCTTGTTGACATTTCTCAAAATTTGCCTGAATTGAAGTTTGTTTTCTTACCCTTCCTTCATGATTATTCGTTCGCTATTTCATTCTAAGTTGCTTGTGCGTGTAACTAAGTTACCGAATAAGCAGACAACAATAATATTCAAAAGGTCTCATAACCTAAAAATTGATATGAATGAAGCTGAAGGTATTACTTGTCAAAGTCAAAGTCATTATTACCCTAGGCATGTAAATGACACTATTAAGTTCCGTTGTCAAGATGAATTAGTAAACGAATGATATAGGCCATTTACCTGTTTTGTTGCTAAGCATGTATGGACTATTTACAGTGTCGGCAGCGGGAAAAAGGTATTTAAATCACATGACGTGGCGCGTCACGTTGACAACTGTTCTGCTTGTATTTCTTGTGTTGTCTTACTAATCAATCGATTAAAAATATCTGGTTGATTCAAAGCATCAATTACTTTATCAAGGCACATTGAAACATGATTTACTGCAAACTACGTGTATATTGGAAGCTGAGTCTAGCTGGTATAGCTGCCACTTGCGAGGAATCCAAGACTTATTAAAACATTCAAATAAGCATATTTTATTATAAATCAGATTCATTTACCTGTCTATTTAGACTGAAGGTAACTTACTTTTGTCTCTACTTCCCTCCTCTATATAGGGAGACACTATTCGAATCAACTCACGAATTAATAATTTTGATAAAGGAAGCATTCTAACAAATTGTCTATCTCAAAGTTTCAATGCATTCATACGAGGGTAGAAGGGCCTTCGCTGTTCTGCTGCTCCCGCAGCATCGTCTACTACTTCTGCAATAGCGATCATTGCAATTTCATCAATATTTGCCATTTCATAATATCACGAGTAAAATGTAAACAATGGATTATTATCGAGGTTAGGATTTAAGCCAATTATTCCGATCGATAATTCTTATCGCATGCTAAATATCCGCTCGTTGTTTTATGGTCGATAATTATCGCTGGTGATATTCGAACATACCATTATTGGGGTATCCTTCGATAAAGTGCAAAAATCGCATGCGATATTGTATCGAGTGAACTCAAACATAAGGTCCCAGGTGACGATTTTCTCGTTTATGCCTTTGAGACCAGTGACAGATATGAAAATTTTGACCAAAATGATGAAAAATTTGAGCGGTCGCCACGTGGCCTTCATATAAAAAATTCAATTCCGGCACTTACAGGTCTATTCTCTAAAAAGTCGTTATTTAACGAGTCGTTGATTAACGATTGTAGTTCAATTTACGATTACGTCAATCTAAGCGACAATTCTGAAATTCGTTTTCTGTAAACAATGTCGTTACGGCTAAAATCGTTACCGAATGAATAACGACAAACCTGAATTTTTGAGACGGGTAGTACATATAAATTCATGTTTTGTGTCTGCATGATGATGGATGAAAACAAAATTTTGAAACTGCCTGATTAGGTATTTGACTATTTTATGGAAACTTGAATCAATTATGGAAATTGGTGAAAATTACGGAATTGTGAAAAAAAAAGTAGTGAAACTATCATGAAGGCAACAATTTTCCGTATATTTGGATAAATTGAAAAAAAAACTAGTGTTTTCATACAAATAAGTATGAACCAAGTTAACCAGAAATTCTCAAAGAAACTTGGCACCTCCTAACAGCCAAACTGAACTGCTCTGTTGGGAATTTTATATAAATAAAGAGGCCAAATAAACAACCAATATTTCTGATACTTCGTGAATACACCTGCTGCCTACAGGAGACTGGGACACGACACACGATTTATCTTTTGCCATAGACTTCTGTTAATTGCCATGAGCATAAAAATGCAATGCTAAAAGAAAACTGTGTAATTGGTTATTGAACGGAAATTTACTATTTTTTGTTTACTTATATAACTGGAGGTATCCTCGTACTCCTGAGGGACATTGCAGAGTGATCGCTCATTTCGTTAAATAACTCTCACGCCAGTGCTCTGGTTAATCTAAAATCTTTCCGAAAATTTTCTTCAGGAGTCTCTAGAGGGTTGCTGATATTCCTCAGCTATCTATTGAATCTCCGATTCAATTCTTTACGGAACAACAGATACCTGATCCGATTTACCTTCATAAATCATCATAACACCTTCTTCGCAGTTCTTCTAGGATTACAACCAATACGTCCCGCTTGAGCTGATCCATTTCTATTGGATTACTAGTTAAATTTTGCAAAGGACGAGTGAGAATAATGTTTTTGCTGAACACGTCTATTATCGTTGACAGGTCTGACAGCCAAATAGGTGTCGTCTGCTCAGCGATGTTTTGGCAACGATATATCGTTAAATAACGATGAAGAAACATATAGTGAATACGATTCTCTGATTTTATCGTTATTTAACGGCTTATCGCTTGGTTACGACTGCTAACGATATCGTTGAAAGATAGTGAATAGACCTGTTAACCTTCACTTCGACTTCCGCAAACCTTAAGCCACCTTTTTATGGGACATTCATGATGGAAACTTCCATTATTTCAATTGGCAGCAACGAGACAATCGCCTAAATTTTTTGTTTTCATAAGTTTACGCCATCTTTTTTCCCTTCGGCCACGTGCAACCCTTATGCCTATAATTTTTTCGCTGCTATTGTCTATATTAACATACATAACATTGAATATTTTATATGAAAGCCACGCGGTGACCGCTCAAATTTTTTATCATTCTTGTCAGAATTTTTATATCTTTCACTGGGAAAATCGTCACCTGAAATATGTCACCATCTCCCAGTCTACTACTTCAAATCCAGTGGATTATTTAAATAAGGTAAAGATGCCCAACAACTTTCATATTGATGAAAAAAATTTACTGGAGCTGAAAGAAATCTTGCAAGAAATAAAAAACAAAAATGCAACGGGCATTGACGAAATTTCAGTGAAACTTTTAAATAACCTTCCCTATTCAGCTCTGAATATACTAGTAATGGCTATGAATAAATCCTTTGCCCTTACAAAATTCCCTCCAAGCTCTTGTTATTCCTCTATTCAGAGATGGTAATTCAGAAGATCCAAATAACTTTAGACTCTACACACTCTTAAAAATCATAGAAAAGTTGGTGAAAAAAGAACCTTTTTATTATACTTACAATATATTAACCCACTGTCAATCTGGCTTTCAGAAGGCAAAAGGCACAAATGAACATGTCTAGTCACCGGAGTTTTAAAAACTGTATGTGATGCTAGCAAAAACCCACTGGACATCAACATATTTGTGTTACAAAAACCACTTTCAAAAACAGTTAATTTTAACCTAAAAAAACAACTTGTGATAAGTATCTTTTCGATGCTGAAAACCAAATCGAAAGCAAGCTGACGGGTGTGAAGTTATCCACATCCACAAGATACACGGAGAAAAAAAATATCAATTATTTTTAATTTCTATACTGGAGACTTTGTGTAGGTACCTCTAATCTTTGAATATGCTTTTCCCGGCGGTCATCCCAGTAAAAAAACATGTTTTCCAAACAGTCTCAAAGGGTGGAAATGGAGTGGAAAAGAAAATAGTAATTCGTAAAGTTGACTTTGTCCACCTTTCATTTTCAAATATGTTGTTTATCGTGGTGAATTGACTAGAAAAATGCTATGCCTGAGTTTTTCAGGCCGTCTTAGGGGGTGGAAATGGGGTTGAAAACTTGATAAAAATTATAATTCGTAAAAATGACATTGTAAAGCTTTCATTTTCAATGTTTGCAACGACGGCGACGTACCAATAAAACAAAGCATCTTGATCGGAGCTCTACAGTTGGAAATGGAAATCAATACCAATGCGTACACATAGAAAAAAAAATATCTGTATCAAACCGTAGGGAAGATGGAAATCGCAAAAATATAAAAAAAAAAACAAACATATTTTTGGTTATTACGGCGCGAGTCAACTAGAAATCACACAGAGACTATTAAACACATCAATACCAATGCGTACACATTGAAAAATATCTGTACCAAAATGTAGGAGGGAGAAGGAAATCGCAAAAATATTTATAAAAAATAGGTTTCTTGATTATTACTGCGCGAGTCACCTCCAAATCACACAGAGGCTATTGAACACATCAACACCAATGTGTGCACACAGAAAAATATCTTTACCAACCCGTAGGGAAGTTGGAAATAGCAAAAATATTTATAAAAAGTAATTTTCCTAATTATTACGTCACCTCGAAATCACAGAGTGGCTATTAAACACATCAATACCAATGCGTATACGTAGAAAAATATCTGTAAATATCGAAATAACACAGAGGATGTTAAAAACATCAACACCTATGTGTACACATAGAAAAATATCTGTACCAACCAGTAGGGGAGATGGAAATCGCAAAAAAAAAACATTCTTTTGGTTATTATGGCGCGAGTCACCTCGAAGTCACACAGAGACTATTCAACATATCAATACCAATGCGTACACATAGAAAAATATCTGTACCAAACCATAGGGTAGATGGAAATCGTAAAAATATTTATAAAAAATAATTTTCTTGAATATTACGGAGCGAGTCACCTCGAAATAACATTGAGGCTATTTTAAACACATCAATACCAATGCGAACACATAGAAAAATATCTGTGCCAAACCGTAGGAGAGATGTAAATCGCAGAAATATTTGTAAAAAATAATTTTCTTGATTATTACGGCGCGAGTCACCTCGAAATCACACAGAAGCTATTAAACACATCAATACCAATGCGTACACATAGAAAAATATCTGTACCAAACCGTAGGGGAGATGGAAATCGTAAAAATACTTGTAAAAAATCATACAGAGACTATTAAAGACATCAATACCAATGCGTACACATAGAGAAATATCTGTACCAACCCGTAGGGAACATGGAAATCGCTAAAATATTATAAAAAATAATTTTCTTGATTATTACGGAGCGAGTCACGTTCAAATCACACAGAGGCTTTTAAACACATTAATACCAATGCGTAAACATAGAAAAATATCTGCACCAAACCGTAATAGCCTCTGTGTTATTTCGAGGTGACTCGCGCCGTAATAACTAAAAGAATGTTTTTTTTTGCGATTTCCATCTCCCCTACTGGTTGGTACAGATATTTTTCTATGTGTACACATAGGTGTTGATGTTTTTAACATCCTCTGTGTTATTTCGATATTTACAGATATTTTTCTACGTATACGCATTGGTATTGATGTGTTTAATAGCCTGTGTTATTTCGAGGTGACTCGCGCCATAATTATCGAGAAAATGATTGTTCATGAATATTTTTGCGATTTCCATCTCCCTTACGGGTTGGTACAGATATTTTTCTGTGTTATTTCGATGTGACTCAAGAAAATTATTTTTTATAAATATATTTGGGATTTTCATCTTCTCCCCTTTGGGTTAGTACAGATATTTTAATTATAGTAATTTTTTTCAACTGCACTCCAGTAAGGCAGATGATCATTATTCAAGTGAATATTACTTTACATTAACAATTTGAATAGGTATATTAAAATATTTGCCAAATTCTGGTTTGCCAAGCTGATTCAATGAATTTTTATGATTCATGATCTAATGATTTTTCTTGAAATTTGGCAACACCCTATAAAAGTGTGAATGGAAATGTGTGGATAACTTCACTCTAATAATGCAAGGAAAGAGCTTTAGAGGAATCTGTTGATTTTCCTATCATCATTAGGTATTAGGTTTGTTGAAATCTTGAGAAGAATATATGAAAAAATCATTGATAAAATCACTTTTTATAATTAAATTGCCTGTTGTTGATTATCAACAATATTGAACTTATTCATCTGCTCTGTACAATTTTCCTCTTCAATAATTTTACAGCTCTCTCTCATGATATTGGTGAATTAAAAAGTCTGTCATTATTTTTTGTTTTTGATAATGTTTTACTTGGCATTTATACTCTTTTTGAAACTGTTTATATAGTTCAATGCAGTTTTTGTCTTGTGTTTTTGTCTTTAACCCTTTCACAAAGTTGAGGATCATTCACGTTAAGGTTTCCAAATAGGATCATTGTCTAAAAAAAACTAGTAATATTTGTTACAAAATAATAATGAGCAGAACCAAATTCAGAACCCTTGCTGTCACAAAATCACCTGTTGTAATCACAACAAAAATAATTGAAAACTCATAGACTAATAAGTGGGACTATAACTTCTACTTTGAACCTACCACCACTAGTCCATCTTCAACTGAAAACTCCCTCTCGATTTCTCGAAGGTCAGGAATGATATGCATACAGTTTATACAACAGTATGTGAAAAAGTCCAATACCACCACTTTTCCTTTCAGGTGTTTCTTGAAAGATAGAGGTTCAGTTACATTGAACCATTCCAAACCTTAAACAAAATATTTGAAAAATTGTGTTAGTGGAAAAAAAATCCATACCTGGGTTGAAATCTGCGACGGGTGCATATTTAACACTCTTTAAATACTCTTGCACTCCCAGATCTTTGTTGGACTTCTGATCGATAAAGTTTTGAAGTTTCTCTTGGGAGTAGTACAAATAATCTTCAACTGATTGCATACTGGAAGATCTGGACACACGACTACGAATATTTTGAACGACTTTTGAAAAAAAATTCATGGAATGTTTGGGTTAGCCTGAAAATAATAATCCAAATATTTGACAACAGAGACAAGACAACTCCAACTTTGTGATGTAAAAAAAAATTAATTTCTAACAATTCTAACCCAAATTCGAAATAATCGAAATCGACTTTGACACTTGACAATGACATTTGACAGATTTTACTCATTTTTCAAGAGCGGTGTGAACATAGCCAATAATAGCAGTCAAACTTTCGGGAGATACCCGAACGTCCATTGGTGTCGAGGATATCTTTTTATACAGGGGCAATAACATATTTTAATCATGACAATACTATCAACTGGAAATGTATCAGAAACGTTTTTGGTCTAATTCTGATTTTATTTATACGTCCATATGGTCCAATTTGAAAAGAAATCATGTTCAAATAGACAAGGAAAGTGTGTCGTCACAAATGTTATTCTTGTCAAAAACTGAATCCAAACAAAGACTTTTAGGTGACCTCCTCTCTGTTGATTATTTGCTGCTTTGCGTATTAGTTTGTGTTTGGTTGTTAGGATTTGGTTTTCTCGGGCAAAAGAAGTTGAACGAAACGAACGAACGAAAACAATTTCGGACAAGCTGATTTAAATTCGACGAAGGTTTGTTTGGATTTTGGAATCAGTTTTTGACAAGAATGACATTTGACATCATCACTTTCCTCGTCTATTGAAAAGCACATAATTTCATCCAGATAATCTGAAAGGATTGACACGCCGCGAAAGATACATTCGGTTATTGTCTAATAGATGCCGGTGTGTTGCTTTTGAAAACATTTTTTTTAAACAAATATTCAAATTTCTTGAGAATCACAACAGATGTAAAAAAAACTGTTTCTAGATCTGTATTCTGCTTGCCAAGATTTTCCCCTGTGAGTATTTCAAAACCTATATATTTTTTATTTTCTGTCGTAAAATTGTTTCTTGAAATGACCAAAAAATTTAAAACTTCCTAGAGCAACCAAATTCACAAGGTTAGGGCTTTGGAGCTATTATCTATCGCGAAATATCATTATGGATCCAATTTGAAAAGAAATTATGTTCATACTGAAAATTTCCAAGATCCCCCTCTGTAGGCATTCTGGAACAATTCTATTTTTTATTTTCAGCACGAAAATTTCCCTTGATAAGACCAAACAATGAAAGTCTTCCTAAAGCAGCTAAATTAGATGGAAGGGCTGTGAAGCTAGGGTCACTGAATCTAGAAGGCCGTGCCGTCCTTACGGGTATGGTCAATGGGCGTGGTCCAATACTTGAAATAGTTCCAGTATTCAAATAACCCACAAAATCACCAATTAGAGAGCAAGTTTTGTGGGATATTTGAACACTGGAACTATTTCAAGTACTAGACCACGCCCATTGGCCAAACCCGTAAGGACGGCACGACCTCCTAGATTCAGTGACCCTATGTGAAGCTATTATCTAGCGCCATCGTTTGAAGGTAACTGTCAGGGCATTCCACCAGTTCCAATTTGAAAATAAAGTATTTATTTTCAAAATTGAAAGGTACAAAGTTTCAGTCAGAAAATGTAAAGGTAATGAATCGACACAGCTATGAAGTTACCTTCGGCTATTGTCCAAGAGATGGCAGAGAAGCGAAAACAATAATTTGTGCTATTCCATTTTTCCTTTTATTCGAAAACCATGAGATATGCAATAAACTGTATATTTGGATTCTGCTCCAAAGAGTTTATCTTGTTTCTGGAAAATACCAACTGTGGAATCGGTATTGGACCCAAACGCGAATGTCGTCTATCGTGATTAGTTCCAAACATGAATGACGTCATGTTTGTACAGGATTCTTCACACTGAATTCAAGGACTCCTAAATTTTGATGCTGTACTGATGTTATTTTTGGCTATTATCCAAGAGATGGTATTCAACACATTTGCTACAATTTATCAATGACTGTAGCAGAAAAAATATTGTATGATACATTCATTATCTCAACGAATTTTATGATCACGAATGATACCGATGAGATAGAAAACTTGTTTCTGTAATCTGTGGATCGAATCAAGTCTATTAACGTGTCTAATTTTTCTGAAATTTCGTGGTTTTCACAAAATTCATTTCAAATCATAATAAATCATGAGTATAGTATTCATAGTCTGACACCCGATACTATATTGAACAGATAATTCTAGCATGTAAATCTGAGATTGGCTGGTAGAGAGAATGCTAATGGAATCGATATTAGAGTTCGAAATTCATATTTTTCAATGTATATTTTATATTTTCAATTACAGATCGCCAAGCGTAAGGATGCCTGAGATGCGCAAACGATAGAAAGCGTGAGTAGATGTGCGACAAAGATCGACTACTGTTTAATAAGGCAGAGCGATTGAGCTCCTGCCCCACTCCAGGGTTTTGTCTACTGTGCAACCAATTCTCGGAGGCATCCTTACGCTTGTCGATCAGTACTGTATGACAGCTTTTAAAAGAAACCGTTCTAAAAAAACAATTTTGGAAGACTCAAATAGTCGTAGAAAAACTACAGTGTATATGAAAAGACCCATTTCCCACTATTACTACAAAATTTCAGATAAATACTCGTAGGATGTCATTTCATACTCACTCTACAATAAAAATTATTGAAAATCTGATTCAATCAAGACTGACTGAATTTTTGAGTTCCCATTATCCAATCAACAATCATCAATTCGGTTTTCAGATATACAAAAACACAGGAGATGCTTTTATACGAATTATATCCTCAAATATGATGGTGGGGAGAAGCAGCAACTGCTGTATTTTGTTATTTTTCTAAAGCTTTTGACTGTGTGACTCGTAAAATACTTTTGCTTTAACTACCAGATACAATTCATCATATTCAAAACTGAAAAGTATTAGTTGTGGAGTTCCCCAAGGTTCCACACTTGGACCAATTTTATTTTTATTTGACCTATTGAATATCCATGCAAGGTTCATTTTCTGTTTTTGCTGATGACAGCATTATATTTAAGCAACACAAGGACATAAGAGGCTTGATGAAATTATACGATTTTATCTGAAAACAGTAAAAGATTGGTGCGATTCAAATTTACTGTTATTTAACATAAAGATAACTGACATGATTTCCTTCAGAAGTCATATATCTTTATGGTCTCCATCTTAGGCCGGGTTTCACCAAAACTTTAATCCCGATTTAGGATAAATTCAACAATTTTAATTGGGCATATTGCTCAACTGGCCATCATTGGTGAGAAGAATAGGCCGTAGAGCGTAGATTACGCGATCTTACTTCTGACCAAAACCAGCCAATTGAGCAATGCGCCCGATTTAAATTGTCGGTCATCTCCTAAATCGGGATTAAAGTTTTGGTGAAACCCAGCCTTAATCACTTTTGAGTTATATTTTTTTCTATAATTTCATGTGCATTCTCATTATTGATGTACTAGAACGTTTTCACAAAGTGCTGGGGCAGGATAGGCTATTTCAATTTAATTTTTATTTATACTGGGTAAGCTTTGTTGATAAGTTGAAAAACTTAAAGATTAAAGTATATTTTTACTTTTCGACATTTGATCAAAATTCCAATAATTTGTATATATTTTCAATCAGTTGTTAATCCCATAGTAAATTTTAAAAATTTCAAAGAAATATTCACTTATAAATCTTTCAATATATTTTCAATTTTACTAAAGATATGAGAACTTAGATCTTGAATTTTAGTAAAATCTCTTGATGAACAACCGCATCTGACGTGGTTTTTGAAAATTTCAAATGAAATTGGTGACGCCTAATAGAAAAATTCTGTAATTGATGTTCAAACTAGGAGACAACAAAATTAAACTCAGGAATGCAGGTAAAAAAACTCTTGTTTAATCAATAACATAAATCAGACTTAAATCATCGTTTCTTGAATGAAGTATAAAAATTGAGGAATTTTGAAAATTGTCGTGTCTCGTTTAACCATCTAATATTCTTCGGCTCCTTCACCTTCGCCCTCTCCAGAGTCCATGCCAACCTCTTCGTAATCCTTCTCCAGAGCTGCAAGATCTTCACGAGCTTCAGAGAATTCACCTTCTTCCATACCCTCTCCTACATACCAATGCACGAAAGCACGCTTGGCGTACATAAGATCGAACTTGTGGTCCAAACGAGCCCAAGCCTCAGCGATGGCAGTGGTGTTGGACAACATGCAGACAGCACGTTGCACCTTAGCCAAGTCACCGCCTGGTACCACGGTTGGAGGCTGGTAGTTGATACCAACTTTGAAACCAGTGGGACACCAGTCGACGAATTGGATGGTACGCTTGGTCTTGATCGTGGCAATGGCAGCGTTGACATCCTTAGGTACGACGTCTCCTCTGTACAACATGCAGCAAGCCATGTACTTTCCGTGTCTTGGGTCGCACTTCACCATCTGGTTGGCAGGCTCGAAGCAAGCGTTGGTGATCTCAGCAACGGACAGTTGTTCGTGGTAGGCTTTTTCGGCGGAGATTACTGGAGCATATGTGACCAGAGGGAAGTGAATACGAGGGTAGGGAACCAAGTTGGTTTGGAATTCTGTCAAGTCAACATTGAGGGCACCATCGAATCTCAGAGAGGCAGTGATTGAAGAAACAATCTGTCCGATGAGCCTGTTCAAGTTGGTGTATGTCGGGCGCTCAATGTCCAGGTTACGTCTGCAGATGTCGTAGATGGCTTCATTGTCTACCATGAAGGCACAGTCAGAGTGTTCCAGAGTGGTGTGGGTGGTCAGGATCGAATTGTATGGCTCCACGACGGCAGTGGATACTTGGGGAGCTGGGTAGATGGCGAATTCCAGCTTGGATTTCTTTCCGTAGTCAACAGACAAACGTTCCATCAACAAGGAAGTGAACCCTGAACCAGTACCACCTCCGAAGGAGTGGAAAATCAGGAAACCTTGCAGTCCGGTACACTGGTCAGCCAGTTTACGAATCCTGTCCAAAACCAAGTCGACAATTTCCTTTCCGATAGTGTAGTGTCCACGGGCGTAGTTGTTAGCCGCATCTTCTTTGCCTGTGATGAGCTGTTCGGGGTGGAACAACTGTCTGTATGTTCCAGTCCTTACTTCATCTACTACTGTGGGTTCCAAGTCTACAAATACTGCTCTTGGTACATGTTTGCCTGCACCGGTCTCACTGAAGAAAGTGTTGAAGCTGTCGTCTCCACCTCCTACAGTTTTGTCAGATGGCATCTGACCGTCAGGCTGGATTCCATGTTCCAGGCAGTAAAGTTCCCAGCAGGCGTTTCCAATTTGTACTCCGGCTTGGCCAACATGGACTGAGATACATTCACGCTGAAAAAAAATAAAAAAATTGTATCACCATTATTAAAAAAATTATCTTTAGAGCTGTAGAGATAGCTAAAAAGTCAAGAATTTCGTTTTCATCATCAACTTTTTCAAGGAATTTCCTGTAAAAACTTTCCGGTAATCCTTCACGCAACAAAGTAAAGGACTAAAGAAAAAAACAAATGGTTCTCCCATATCATAAATGAAAAGAAATGGCCTATCAACAACGTCGAGTCCAAAGATGAAGCACATACACTTGGCAATACTATCTTTTACTCTAAAATATTTATTATCTTGACAGCTATCTCAACAACCGAAAATAATAAATACTTAGTTGGCTATGGTAGAAAAAACAAGATTTTCATCTCTAACAAAAAAAAATTATGGTTTTGGTATATCCAAAGAACTCATATTATGATACCACTCAGTTTCAAAGATTTATATTAATCATGGGCAAATTCATATCAAAAATTATCAATAATTCAATAATTGAAATAACTCAGAACATGACTAAAATCATTCAAAGGCACTGACTATTGAAAACTATTTGGTTCTTGAATAAATTCTTCTGCGCTCACCTAATCCGAATGAGGAAGATAAGAACTCTAATATTATTAACATCAGACATAAGCTACTTTTTAATAGAAGACATATGATCATTTGCGGTGATATGGACAAAAAACTAGTAATGAATGTTACAGTTTCAATACTATTCCATACCATTGTTTTTTATCCCATATTGCCATTTTTGTCCTAACCCTATGAAAATTGCTTTGATTACAATGTAAATCACCCAAAAGTAGGTACTATGTATCATAAAAATCAGTATTTTAATTTTCAATAGGCCAGATTGTCTGAATGCAATGGAAATATCTTGTAAATCAATTCAAAAAATATTTTCAATCACTTTACTTTTTCCTTTTGACATACAGTTTGCCACCCCGTAAATTTCGGAATTTTTTAATCGGAATCATAAAATTTACAGAATTAATAGACACATCAAATATTAACAAAATGACCCAGAGGCCAAAGGAGTCATTTCAAGTGATACAGGTACACTACGCTGGCAGTGATATAATCAAGAACATTGGTGACAAAATATGTATAATCATCCTTGGATCAGTATCAGAACAATCATTTTACTACTAATTCACATGTTTCTAAAAAAAAAATCAGTTCTGTAAAATCCCAATTTGTCTCACTTTTTATGGAAACACCCCTGTAACTTCCGTAATTTTTGACGAAAAATTATGAATTGCAAAATCGAAAGATCCTCAAAAATGTACAATTCTACATTAGAAATCACGGAAGTTACAGGGTGTTTCCATGACAAGTTTGGATTTTTCAAAACTGATTTTTTTTTCAGGAAAGTGGTTGTTCTGATTACGAATCTGAAGACACTTTGGACCCATTTTATTTATTTTTTATGGTTCTATCGATTCTGCAAATTTCGCAATTGTACGTCCAAAATTACGGAAGTGTTTCCATGAGAATGAGATATGGTATATTTTTATAGGAATAGTCAAAATTAAGTTGAAAAACAAGAGGTAAAATCATAAAATACAACTAGGTAGGTACTTATGTATACAATAAATAGGGAATATGCATATTTTTTTTTTTATTTGTTTAATCAATTTTTAATTCGTTACAACAAAGTAAAAAATATAAATACGGTTCGAAGTCTTGGAATTAATTTTTAAAATAATATATAAAATACCGATTGAATTTGACCTATTTGAACGCCTCTATTTTCGCGCGCTGTGGATGACGTCACATGGCGCTATCAGTGTTGTTCTTCATCAGTGTTGTTCTTCTTCAGTGTCGTTCGTTGAGACGTACTCTGATTGTTCTACTTGCTTGAAGTTGATATTTTATAAAAGAGTAAGACAAATGCAGTACAAGTGTTAGAGAGAGATTAACATATGTGAAAGTGATCTCAATCAGGGATTTGCAGTTTTAATCGCTATTACGATAATGAAAAATGCTAAAAAACCATTTTATAGGTATTGTCTAGTACCGGAATGCCAAAACACAATTATAAGTACGCCAAGTAAAGTATTTTTTTCTGTTCCAAGAGATTCGAAAATACGTAAACAATGGTGTAAGGTTATGAGAAGAGGCGAAGTATCTCCAATATCGCATTTACATTGTTGTTAAGATCATTTCAATGTGAGTACATTGTACTTCGATAGTTAACATGAAGTGATTTGATCAGAAGTAAGTTTTGTATGCATAAATGTTTTGGATATACCTGCCTCACAAAAGGAAAACTATCATTTGATAAACTGTTACTACTTATCAGTTCAGGTATTGTCGGATTGTGCTTTGACAAAACCGCTTTCAGTCATTGCTCTTGATAATTTACAATTGTCACTAGACCAAAATCGAACTATGTAATGGAAAACACTACAAATATATAAATAAAAACAAATTTGAAAGACGACTATCACAGTATGAATATCAACACAGATAAATTTCATAACGTGCCATGTGACGTCATTCTTCGTTTCGTCCAATGGTGATGCGTTTCGCAAATTTGAATTCCGCGCGCTTATTATGCACTTTTTGATTAAAGTTTTATGGAGTTAAATACAAACTAAATGATAACTAATGGTTAAGGTGTAATTTCATGACTATAAAGTACATGAGGTAAAAAAATCAAGTAAATTTAAATCACTTGCATATTCCCTATTTAAAATCTTAAAATTTACTGACTTATAAGGTAATCGCAGACTATTTTCTTCAGAACAATGTTAAAATAATTTGGTCTAATAAAATGACTTGGCACTGCACTGTTTGCGACATTTCGGTCTAGTAATGAATAAATGCAATTGTTCCAATATCAAACCTCCTGTACAAAAAATCCTAATGAAATTTTGGGCGTTCACGACTATTTTCAGGAATAATTGCACAAGTTCATAAAAATTACCGAAAATTTTGCAAAAAAAGCGTGTTATCTAAAAATTGTCGTATTTTTTTTATATTTTGGCGAAAGAGCCAGAGTCCCAAGGAAGAAGGCTCTTTTAGAATGACTTCTTAATTGAAAATAAAAACAAGAGGCATTGTGTGTCAAGCTTACCTACTAGATACTGACATACTTTGGATGTTAATTTGTTTAAAATTACCATTTCCTATTTAAAATTTTCGAGAAAATTCAATAGAAAGAATGTCATTTGAACGAATTACTAAAAGGCATCCTGATTGGCGATGAATCAAAATTTTCGCATGTTTTATCAAAGTGCTTCGTTTATTTGATGTTATTTGATGTTTCATTAGGTGGCTTGACTAAAACTCTATCGATGACGTCACCGTGCCGCCATATTGATTTTAGAAAAAAAACTTGCGCCGCCATTTTAAAAACAAATGTACTCTTGTGATACGTCATTGAAAAGGTAATTTTTTGCTATATCGAATGGGGTAAAAATATCTACAGGGTTCCATTTAAAATGCTCGACCTAGGTCTATTTCCGGTAAAACAGGAAGTAATATTCAATTGTTTTTCCATGGAAATATATAACTTCGAGCCAGATGTCAAAAGTCTAACTAGTGCAATTCGAAGATAACACGATTTCTTGCAAAATTACCGATAATTTTTATGCACTTGAACAATTATAACCAAAAATTAATAGTCATTACAGCCAAAAATTGCCTTAGAATTTTTTGCACAGGAGACCACATGTTTTTTTTTTGTAAATTCATGTGCTCACTGTGAGTAATCAAAGATTTACCATTTTGGAAAAGTGTTCTTTTTTGTTGATTATGGTTTCAGACATGACCAAAATTTTAAATTCTTGCATTTCTTACTAGCTAATGTACCTATAGGCGGTAGGCGTATTAATTTTTACCAAAAAACGTGTAATCACTTAATAGGGTAGCCACCATTTTTTTGTTTGTGAATTCCCTGACTTTTCCTGGTTTTTCTTGACTAAATTTATATGCCGTGACCTAATACAATCGATTTGAGGGATTGGAAGATCATATGAAACATTTGAAGACCCAAAAATATTTATTAAGTAATTAATTAATAATAAAAATTAATAATGATAATTATAATTTGACATCAATAAGTTGACGAAGCTTAGCCGATAGGTTTTTTTTTACTTCTGACATTAAAGTATACTTTGAATTGATTAATACTACTTCATACAGTTGTACAAAAAAATGGGAAGAACGAAAGAACAAAAGAGAAAATTAATTTTATTTTCTAATAGTTTTTCAAATACCGAATTCCCTGACTTCCCAACGGAATAGTGCAAATTCCCTAAAATTTACATTACAGATTTTCATGTTGGTGGCATCACTGGCAACCCTGTTTAAATTCAGTGGAATGCAATGCAATGAATTTTGGAAAGTTTTATTTTTCATTTTTTCCAGTGTCACTGATTGTATGATTTTGGTCAAATTCATAATATTTGGATAAAAGCAGATAGGCAAATTTATTCAAGAACGAAATAAACCGGCACAAGCAACCAACTAGACGTAAAATTACATTTACCGGTAATTTATTCGACCATATAAAAATAACTGCTAGAAATATAAACGAAATGATCTTTGTGAGCATTTCAAGCATGCTACCAATTTTTACGTACCTAATTGCAACCCTAATCTGAATAAACTGAATAACATTAACCTAATTAGTCATTAGGGTGTGGTCAAATCAATAAAATATTTCAAAGTGAAATGTAATCATACCGGCACTTTACTCTAGAAAGTCCATAAGCAAACCAAATTCAGATTATTAGAATAGAAACTACTGAAATATTTCGTTTACAGAAAACGCCGGTATGCACAAAATGGCTGAATAAAAAATCCTAACACAAATTGCTCACCAAAGTTGAAGTTTGACGTTATTATTACACGTCTAGATACATCAAAAGACTTGAAATTGCATTACTTAGTAGAATTTTATTCACTTACCATTTTGTTTGTTGGGTTTTAGTATTCACCACAAATGAATATGAAAATGGATTGAACAGACGTTTGCTTGAGCTAGTGAGGCAGCTTTCCAAACGAACTTGTGGTTTTTCGGATGACGGTTGCTATTTATACGGCGAACACGTCACCAACCAACGCCTAATTTCGAGACATCCCATTGGTCGTTGGCGGTCATGTGAGTAACGGAAAACAGAACACGAACGAGGCGGCTTGGATGTTCGTTGTGGGTATGTAGGTTGTCCTTGTTTGTTTCTTCTCTTTTCATTAATTTGAATTATGGAGTTATCGAATTTTGAAGAACGAAAAGGTGCAAATGGTCTACAAAATATCGATTTATGCAGTTAGGGATTGCCTGAAAGTTCATGTTTTTAGATAAATGAGAGTACTGAATATGAAATTATCCATATTTCAAATAAAATGATGGGCGCTTCTCGGTACGAATACCACAGGGTCAAGAACACGGAGATTATTCTTGCATGAAAGAGAGTGTATTTTTAGACTATCTTAAAGTAGGCCTCTAAAAGAAAAGTTACCATCTTTGGTTTTCTTCGAAAGTCTTGGAATTTTATCAGTGAACTATAATCATTTTTCCTAAGGGTACAAAATTGAAATTTAAGGACTTATATAGTTATATTATAGGTAGCATACCTACCCATATTCCTGCCAATAGGTAGGTATATTATAGAAAAAAACCTTACATTATACCTACCTGGTTAGGTACCTCTACCTATTAACACATTTTTATACCTATAATTTATCAGTTTTTTTTGTTCATCAATTAAAAAAACACCAATAATCAATAATCCTGAACAGTGGTGTAGATATATATACCTACCTATTTGTATTATTATACCTATCGGGTAATCGCAAATGTAGGTATAGGTAGGTACAAGGTTGATTTTATTTGTTATAGGATTGCAATTGATTTTTTTTTTATCGAGTCGAAAGTCTCTGACTTGTCCAAAAAGGCACTAAAGACAGATAAAAGTATAATTCTACACAAAAAATACACATATTATATATCCTTTATCACCTTTTCGTATTGCGTTCTACGTTCTACTGCGTTTGTAACTGATTTTATTGGAAAAACTATAAGATATAAATTATATGGTTTTGTAGGTGTAACAACCAAAACAACTTGCATCAAATCTAAATTAAACATAGCGATGTGTATTTCATAACGAAAAACTCAGTAAAACAAACAAACGATCTCGTATGGTGTTCCACAAGGTAGTTTATTTGGGCCACTACTTTTCTTGATTTATATCAATTAACGTGCAGTGTATATATCACGTAGGATGACCCCTTTTGTGCAGTGGAGTTCATTTCTAGTAGATATATATCTATCCTGAAAATTTCATGGTACAACACGTCAAAAGATACGAGGGTGTTTCCATGAGAAGTGAAACACACTGTATATATACAGGGTAATTCATATTTAACCACCATCATTGGGATCTCTCCTAAACTAGGAGATACGTCGAAGCTTCAATTAGGGAAAAGTTGCGAATTTTGGAGCTTAACTAAATACTGTTTTGAAACTTAGACAATTCCGAGTATTTTCGGAAATATCCGGAAAAAACTGAAAATCGATATTTTCGTTTTCATAGTTTTCTAGCGTTATTTGTCAACATAGCCCAAAACCAAAAGCACAGTTCCATTGTTACTTTTTTTCAGCTACCCGTGTTGTCATGTTCAGATTTACTATCCGACGTTTCGTCTTCTGGCAATCATCATCGACTTTATTTTCTATTATGGGCGTCATATTGTTTTTTACACAGAAAAATAGTGCTTCCTATTCTGATATCATTGATGCATAATATTTATCATGAGCGGCTCTTCTGAAACCACAAATATAAAAAAAAACAACTTCATCTGAGATGGACATGACTCCATCGAATAATTTTGTTTAATAAACACTAGTTGTCAGAACTCATCAAACATCATAAATAATAAATAATTCAGTATGAAAGGTCCTCATTCTCAAATGAAGAAAATCGAGATATGTTAAAACTTTATTATAAATTTGATAGGAATAGTACGAAAATAACACAAATTTATTTTGAATTATATCCGGAAAGACAACAGCCGGATAGAACATTATTCAGAATTTTCGATGGAGTCATGACCATCTCAGATTAAATGAAATGTGTTTTTGGTTTTGGGCTATGTTGTCAAATAACGCTAGAAAAAAATGAAAACGAAAATTCTGATTTTCAGTTTTTTTCCGGAAGTTTCAAAACAGTGTTTTGTTAAGCATCAAAATACGCAACTTTGCTCTAATTTTAGCTTCGACGGATCTCCTTAGTTTATGATATCCCAATGGTGGGGGTTGAACTTGAATTACCTTGTATATTTATGTTGTATGTATGTTGTATGTTATGTGTTGTAATCATATTTTATGTTCCTATATTGTTTACGTGACATAGTACTAAGGTGTACAGTTTGACAAATTAAAAATCTATTCTAATCCATGAAAAATGACAAATATTGTAAATTGAACTTTTTGATTTTTTTTTGTTTCAACGAAAAAATTTAGTGGTTTAAAGACCTTATCACCAAATTGTTTCAAACGAATAGATAGTATAGAAACTCTACAATACAATGTACCAAATTCAAAAAATGTCTGCACCCAAGAAATCCCAAAAAGCTGTTTCAGGGCGTGGGCAAAATAACATAATATGTTATTTATTTATTTATTTATTCATTTATTATCCATACAGATTTTACAATCTAATTACATGGACCATTTATTAATAAGAAATTAGTATTAATACAAATGAAATTCCAAAAATAATAATGCATATCAGTATAAAATTAAAAATAATGCACTCCTTGAATAGGTTACACATTAGTAAATGATTGGTATTTTCATATTTATATTCGGGGCTAGTTCATATTGATAAAGCAAGAATATGTTTCAATATTGCATTTCTAAATTTTTTCAATGAGACTGTCCAGTCCAAATCTATAAAAACATTGAATTCGTTTGCCAGCCGAAACATGGTCACAAGAGGAGATATTGCGGAGGTTACCGTGACTGTCATTGGAATATTGAACATAACAGATGAACGAGTTCTTCTAGGAGGGACATTAAATCGTATCAGTGATAGCAGTTCCGAAGAGTTAATTTTGTTATTAATAATTTTATGATTTTATATGTTATGTGTTTGTTATATGTTATATATTTATATGTTATATGTTATATGTTATATATTACATGAGCAAACCTAGATATAACCCACTGATCTCTATCCACCCCCACTTCAAAAGTAAAAATGGCACCCCTCATTTGTGTCGTACCTACATCACTTTTGTTAGAGAGAAAAAATGGTGGTTCCAATATGGCGAAGAGTTTTAATTTGGTGGACCTTTGCAAGAAACTATTCAACAATACTTTGTCACGTTCATCTGAGAAAGGCTCCAAAAGAAACTACGGAAATCATATCACAAAATGTTAACAACTCTCGGAGGGTCACCGGAACACCAGCTTTCCAGGTGTTTAACTGCTTGATTAAAAATCTTTAGATGGTTTCTCTTTCTATCGAGAACGCAGATACAGTTTTAAGCATTTCTAACAGAATCTCTTTTGTTCAAGACTGCAGCTATTCTAAGGAAACCACATTTCAAGAGCCCTAAATATACCTCAGCACGTTTGGCTGCTCTAAAAATAACTATAATTCCTATCTTTCTTCGGTCTTTTCGACCATTTTACATTACATAGGTAGGAGTTATTGAACAGGTCAGATAGGAGGCTGAAAGAAGTTAAGACTAATAATACCTATAATTATTATAATTCTGAAACGTTATAAAACACTTCTCTGAAATCATTGGCGAATCTAAGGAGTTTTTCAGGGGGGGCATGATGAGTTAATGGAAATTTGTAACCAAAGTAATAAAATCCACAGGAAAGAAATATATATATATATATATATATATATATATATATATATATAAGGATGGATTTAGCGAGGGGCAATATACCGGGTGACACATCAGACATGTAGCAGCCTGTAGTTTTTTTATTTGAATAGATAAAAATTTGAAATGATGTTTACCTGTCAAACACAAAACGTTCTGTGTACACCGCCTACTAGGCAAAATATTATTGCAAATATCTAGACTAATAGACTTGTGAATTGGTAGATCAGGGGAACAATTTTAATTTTATGTTTCCAAATGGAAAGATCATGATATGGCTACATGGCTAAAGACAGATAGTTCCTTCACAAGTAGCCAAATTGAAAAAAATATGTTCCTATCTCAGTTTTCGCAATATCGTCAGTTATTTTCAGATGTTTTTTTCATTTTATTAAAGAAATTATTGACAATCTGTAGGAAGTGATCAGGTATGGAAAAAACTGAAATAATATCGTTTAACTGATACTCTTTGGATTTCCAAGCCTACCAAGCATCGAAAGATTATCGAATTCGGATAACAGCCAACTTGATGTTTTTTAATAAAATGCAATTCATCTGCGAATTGAGAAACGAGTGCCACTTTGTGATACACGGTTGAATAGAGAATTTCAAGACAAATAAGATAGGCTGGATAAATATACAGGGTGTCATTCAAAAAATAGAAGTTGGAGTTACTGCCGATCAAACAGGTAGTTGAAAAAAGTTGTCGTTAGATTCGAATGAAGCGCTATCATTGATTACGTAACTTCTGCAAATTTTAAATCTTCATCTCTTCAAATAAAAAAACTACAGGCTGCTACATGTCTGCTGTGTCACCCGGTATGAAAATATAAGTAGAAAAGTTATTGGGTAGGTATAACCCTCAAAATGTTCTGCAACCGTATACACGTGTTTCGAGCTTAAGCTCTCATCAGTACGGTAAAATCAAGTGCGAAAATGTACAACACTTGGATGTAAAAATAGAAACAAAGGAAGTCAACAACAGGAAGCCAACCACACATTTGTGGCTTCGGTTAGAAGACCTTGTGCTTACAAGGCGACGTTAGTTGTTGCCTTACCTTTTAACGTGTGATGCCATGCACGAGACCGATGGCCATGCGAGGCTTTGAACCCTCGACCCTTAGCTCCAAAGGCGAACGCTCTACCACCACGGCCCATATTAACTGCCTACTTAACTATTCAGAACTCTGGCGCCTCCCAAATAGGCCAGTGCACCACTGTCAACCGAATTTCGAAATCTTTGTTTGTTCATCATGATTTTCAAAATATATCTATTGTCATCCAGTATGTAATGATTAGATACCCATTACCTATATGAGATCTAATATTGAATTCTCTGATATCTAATTACGAGCATAAGGTACATCCCAATTTTTATTAGGAGCTCTGAAAATTGCGGCAGTAAAATTAAATGCTGTAATGAAAACAAATATGGAACATGATGAGTCACCTATCTGATGAATTTATATAAGGACTTGTACGTGATATCACCTCCATATATGGGGGACTGTAGTAGTGAGGTCATCAAGATTTCATTCAATACAAACAAGTCGCGTGGATAAAATATCAGTTATTTACTCGAACATCCCACATACTTATACCTACTCCCATATGGATAAATTAGATGTGGGTAATGGGTATTAATGCGGTAATGATTAAGTTGTTCCAAAAATATTGTCAGATTTATCTACCTGGTGCATTTATAATTAAGTGCTGCTCTAGAAGGAAACTTCAATGCGAGGAGGCCGTAGTGGGGCTGTTACTACCATCCTAATAATAATAATAATTATAAGACTTCCTCATACACACACTGGAAGACTGTACCCAAAAGCATCGCCTGTGCTGGTAGGGGACGGCTATTATTATTATTTGCCGTGGCGCTCCGGGGCGACTTACTGATTTTTGGTGGTGAAATTACTTTTCAGCCAGGAAAACCCAGAAAACCGACTACCGCGGGGAACAGGCATGAAAAACTAAGAAACGAAGCTCTTATAGTCTGTCCAGAAAAATGAGTAATCTAGACTTCATTATAGTAATGGAAATTTGGAGTTCTATATTGGAAAGAATAGATAAAACAAGTAATCATCTTCAGAAAGAAACAATAACACTGATACTGAATAACATGCTGATTTTATCATTAATTAACCTCAGCTATAAATTTGATTACTTTCGCTTCGTCCGCCAAAGAATGAAACCCGGAATCTGACTACAAAGGACTTATCTCACAGAACAAGACGTAGAAAGCTCACGCCAGAGTTTTTTGATGGCTCTGGCGCAGTTAGATGGAAAAAAAAAATTAAAGGAGAAACCTTTCTTTCCATAATTGATACTCTGTTGCGCTCTAGAATAGCGATTAAATTGAATAAGAACATCAGTTAACGTTTTTGTACAGGGTGTTTCTTAAGTACGTGTAGAAAAATCAAGAGCATGTTGCTGACGTCGAAATAAGGAAAAAAGTTTCCATAAGTACATGTCCGCAAGTTATTCGTTTCTAAGATACAGAGTGTCAAAGTTTAATTATTATATTGTTTTTTTTTTGTGAATACATGCCAAAATATTTGTGATATTCGAGTAAAGTTTGGTAACTGGGATGATTTTTCAATGACAAAATAAAATTTTGTGTTATTTGTGAAAAAACTAATTTCTAATTGAATTTATTTTGAATTAAAAAATCTTGTCATTCAAAATCACTTGCATCGATTATTTCAAATCTCAATAACTCGAAAACAGTTGCTCGCAGTGACCTCTATCAAGAATATATTTTTTACACAAACTAAATAATAAATATTCCCAGATACCAAACTTTACCCAAATATCAATTTTTTTTTTTCCTTGGTGTTTTGGCATTGACTGCTATGGTCATTAGCCATGTGTTCTGGATAGGCATTGTTACTAACTCCATACGCCACTTTAGGAGCAGCACTGTTAATTTTTAATGCAACAGTGAATCGTGGAGGATTATATCAAAATTATTTTGAAATTATTCACAAAAAATAAAAATAAGAATTCAACTTTGACACTCTGTATCTCAGATACGAATAACTTGTGGACATATGTTTATGGGAACTTTTCTTCTTATTTTGATGTCAGCAATACGCTCCTGAATTTTCTACACGTACTTAAGAAACACCCTGTATATTATTTCGCTTGAAAACTCTCAATTCCGAAGAGTTGAGGCAAAGTTGCGAATAAATTGCTGAAATCTATTATGAAGAGGTTAGTTAACGAGAAAGAGTTGGAAATGGAATGTCTCATTTAACAGAATACTCGAAAATTGTTCATGGTGAAAATGAAGAACTCTAATATAGTATATTGGGAATATATTATCTTTTAAAGAAAACAAAATTGAAGACACATTCTCAAAAGTAGAAATCGCATTGACAATCTTTTAAGCATAATGGTAACAAACTGCGGTGAACGCTTCTTCTCCCAATTGAGAAGAATATAAATAATGAATTAAGAAGTCCGATGCTTCAGAGAAATTAACATGCTGTGACATGTGACATGCTCAAAACATAGATTTTGAAGAAGTGATTAACGATTTTGTCCATCTCAAATCTAAAAGGGTAACTCTTCAACCAACATAGATTCTTAGGCACTAACGTGTATATAAATGCTGAAAGAGTTACTTTTGTGGATTACCTATACAGGGTGTCAATTTGAAAACTTCCCACCCTTAATATCTTCCTTCCAGTAAACAATATGAGTAATCGAAAAAACAGGTCAATTTTATTGTCAAGGGGGACACTTTCACGGACTATTTGTAGCCCTCGTAGTTCAACCCCCTAGGAGGGGTAGATGTTACCCTTAGAATTTTAAATGGGAAGGGGGGTCAAGTGGCACATCATTTTGATGGGCGTTCAATTCTTGTTCCAATGGTACCCTGACTTATTATTTTGTGATGAGCATTTTCCGAAAAATTGCGTTCTAAACTAACAGAAGTAATTATTAGAACGCCTATACTGAGATGCATTATTGTATTGACTCCCTTTAATAAAAATGGTTAGAAGAGTAGGTGGCACCGCTCCAACCCTTGAATAAATTTATTACGCATGGGATTTTTTATTTGGTGGTTATTTTCCTTCTACATAATAAAATTTAATTTGCGAGAAAGACATTTCCAACATAAAATCTACTTACGCTTATCTTATTAGCTGTTCGAAATGTTGTCCATTTTGCTCTAAACAGTAATACAGTCTGTTTTCGAACTCCCCTCTAACATTACGGAAAACTTCACTAGGAATTGACCGGCATGCTGCTGTAATTCGTCTTTTAAATTCGTCAATATCAGAAGGTTGTGTTTTATAAACAACGGATTTAAGATGCCCCCAAAGAAATAAATCTAAGGGTGTTAAATCCGGTGATCTCGGAGGCCATTCAACTGCTCCCCTTCTGCCAATCCATCTACCCGGAAATCTCTCGTTTAACCACTGTCGGACGGGAAGAAAATGATGAGGTGGAGCACCGTCCTGCTGGAAATGTAACAGATCCTCCTGCAAAAGTTCATTACCTTCTGCATCAATTTGAGTTTCTAGCTCGTGAGTTATAAGAGGATCGATAGTCTCTTCAAGCATATCAAGGTACAGATTGCCAGTCAAGTTTTCTTCCAGAAATAATGGACCAAGAATGGCATTTCCAAGAATACCAGCCCAAACATTAACTTTTTGTGGGTGTTGTGTATGCCCTTCCCGAAAAATATGTGGGTTTTCGTCACTCCAATAGCGACAATTTTGTCTATTAACATTGCCATTCAGAAAAAATGAACACTCATCGCTGAAACAGATGTTTAACAGAAGATTAGGGATGGTATTGACTCGATGAGACATGATTTCACAAAACTCTATTCTTCTATCATAATCATCCTCGTGGAGCTCTTGAAGAATCTGCATTTTATATGGATGAAATTTATGCATTTTCAATGCTTTTCTTATAGTCTCGCGTGACATTCCCGTCTGTTCTGATACTGATCGTAAGGAGCTCGTGGGCTCTGCAGCAAATGTTCCCAAAACTTCAATTTGAGCTGCTTCATTTAGTACTCTGGGGTTATTTCTTTTTTTATTTGTCACTGAACCAGTTTCGTAAAACTTATTCACCAAATCAAGCACATACCGGTGACTTACATTACAATTTGGATGTCTTTCGTTAAAAAGACATGCCGCCCTTCGTGCGCACTTTCCAACTTCGCCATAAATTACAATCATTTCAATTCTGTCTTGAAGAATGTAAACCATTTTTACACTTTTATACACTTATTAAAGTAATTCCTAAACAGCCCAACAGGTACAACGGTATTCACAATACTACCACATAGTTCAAATTTGCTAACCAATTTTTTGCCGGAAAACAGAAACTTTTTACAGCAGAAGTAGCAAAAAAGGAAGGCTATCTGTACAATTTCTGCGATGACACTTAAAAATTCAGCATTTAATAAACACAACTTTACTACCATCTACGTTTTACTATTAGACTACTTTTTTATGTAAAGTGTTTGGAGCTAATGGCTAATGTTACCCCTAATAAAGGGTTGGAACGGTACCACCTAATATTCTAACCAGTTCTGGCCAAACCATGCATCTCAGTATAGGCGTTCTAATAATTACTTCTGTTAGTTTAGAACGCAATTTTTCGGAAAATGCTCATCAAAAAATAATAAGTCAGGGTACCATTGGAACAAGAATTGAACGCCCATCAAAATGATGTGCCACTTGACCCCCCTTCCCATTTAAAATTCTAAGGGTAACATCTACCCCTCCTAGGGGGTTGAACCACGAGGGCTACAAATAGTCCTTGAAAGTGTCCCCCTTGACAATAAAATTGACCTGTTTTTTCGATTACTCATATTGTTTACTGGAAGGAAGATATTAAGGGTGGGAAGTTTTCAAATTGACACCTTGTATATCACATTATCCATTCAATGAATGTGACTGTGAAGAAATTAAAATTATTCTAGAACTTTGCTTATCTACTTTCTTTGTCTATTCTGATAAAATAGTGCTCCGTCATGGTCATTCTCCTAATGTGCCCAGGGCCTCCAATAGGTTACAGACGGCCCTGACAGACACTGGGCAGCCAGGATAATGAAACCCTAATAATAACCATCCAATAGTCTGATGTCTTACCCTTATAAGTTAAGAAAACCTTCTGCATAACTTGGAGGAAGCGAAAACACCAACAAACCTAAGACTATTAGCGCCTGCGGCGGAGGACAGCCTACATAACACCGTAGGGCCTGCTGCTCTTGAGCAGGTGTGACCTGGTTTGCTCGCCCTCTGAAAGCCTCAGAAGGGCTCGAATAAACCGTCACCCCTCGTAGAAACAGTTAAATTACCTCCTTTACCCCAGCTCTGTGGCAAAGTGATAGTTTTTTGTTTTAATTTTTATTAATTTCTTTGTCGTTTAAGTCGTTATACAGTTTTATTGGTAATTTAATTAATATAGCCTTTTTGCTATTTTGCATTTATAAAATTGACAAATACTTAGGTACCAGTTTATGTCGTCTTTGTAATGTCGATATGTCCGCGCACCCCTAACCTTTCACGAGCCGTCATACTTTCAGTTCTCTCGGGATAATTTTCTTTCCTCTGAAATCCGATTGTCTAGACTAGAAGTCTAGGCACGTCTAGGGTGGATTGCAGACATCGCGGCATATTTGTTGATGTACAGTGAGAACAACTCAACTCAAAGGGGTTGAGGGAGGGTGACAAAAATAAGAATACATTCCGGAATTCTTCTGGAAACATTTTTTCAGAAATGTAAAATGTTATTCATTTCAAAGATACTTAAAACGATAGAAACCGCGTAATAGGAGGAGTAGAAAAGCTCATCAGAAAAGAAGCTACGATATTATTGTTTAGAGGGGATCATGAGAAAATTGATGAGAAAGTGGGGGGGGTAAAACAAGCTGGAATCGATTGGAGAGTTTTCGATTTTGAACAACTCAAAGTTGGATTACGAAGGTTGAAGGAATATAAAAAAAAAAACAAAATAGTCCCCCAAAAATTGAACAGGGAATAAGAAAGATTATGGTTAAAATATATCCACATTCGAAAACTTCCATTTCACTAATAGTTCAAAGAAATTTGAAAAACTGCTGAAAAACAAATTTTCTGATGCAGATTTTACCATAAACGAAAAAAGATTCAACACGGGGCATTCCGCAAAAAAGTCTCTTTAGCATATCTGCTAAATCAGCAGTATCGGGCATTACTTAACGGCCCTACTTCGAATGAGAATGATGAGGATGATGCCGAATAAATTAGGGATGATAATACATGTGACTGCCTTGAAGAGGAATCAGCTGTCCATATCATACTTAGTTTTCATGAAAATAATTTTCTTACTTGTAATAATTCAGACTTTTTCCTCAAAGTCTTTTATCGAGGATAAAAATGCTTTTTACAGTTGTGTTTTTTATTTTCATAATCACATATCATAAAAATTAAGGTTCAACTGTAGATGCGCTATCAACTCACATCTGGTAACACCATTCTAGAATCTAAAATTCATACAAAAAACAATAAAAATCAGATCTCGTACAAAAATATATCAAAACAAATATTTATACAGGGTGTCCCACGAAGATTAGGACAGGGAATATCTCGGAACTCGGGTTCTGAATTAAAGCAATTTGGTGCAGCTTTTTTTCATATAATGTTACCCAATGAGCTTTTTGTTTTCGGTCACGTGACATCTGATTAAAAAATCTTTAATGGGACAACCTGTATATTTTGACATTTCTATGTTTCTCCCGATAAAACAATTCCACTTATGGTCTAAAACGATTATTTCAAGAACTACAGGTACTTCAATAT
This sequence comes from Chrysolina oricalcia, assembly GCA_944452925.2. Lineage (NCBI taxonomy): Eukaryota > Metazoa > Arthropoda > Insecta > Coleoptera > Chrysomelidae > Chrysolina > Chrysolina oricalcia. The sequence goes on along the minus strand of OX101821.2, from coordinate 5,723,582 downwards.
CCTCTGTCCCACGACGTCTGAAACGAGCAATTAGCAAATTATTTAGGTTTAGGGTCATCTTGTATATTTCGGCAGTCCTATTTTTGTTGTGATGATTGAAACAAAGCAAAATTATATTAATCATCCATATTTTATTGAAAAACGTCGTGGGACAAAGGATATTGAAGTACCTGTAGCTCTTGAACTAATCGTTTTAGACCACTATGAGTGTGATAGTTTGTTGGAATTGTTTTATCGGGAGGAACATAGAAATGCCAAAATATACAGGTTGTCCTATCAATAATTTTGAATCTGATGTCACGTGACCGAAAACAAAAAGCTCATTAGGTAACATATAATATAAAAAAAAACTGCACCAATTGCTTTAATTTACAACCCCAGAATTACAATTCTCTACTACCCCCATCAGTTCCGAGATGTTCCCTGTCCTAATCTTCGTGGGACACCCTGTATATAAAAAAAAATATATCATGTTAGTAAAAGTTAGGATTTATACTATATGAACCACGGATAGTTAAGTCCAGTCAAATCATTTTTCAAATTCTTCTAAGTTCTGTACAATTATTACAATTACGAATTACGATCAAATATTTGGTAGGTAGAAAAATTATGATTAGAAATGATGAAATTATGATTATGATCAGAAACAATTAATGTTTGTGTAACGTGTGTGGTAAAGAGCACACACGTTTTACTATATTCTTATACAGGGCAATTCAAATTCGACCCCCACCATTGGGATCTCCTAAACAACAGGAGATACGTCGAAGCTTAAATTGGGGAAAAGTTGCGTATTCTGGTGCTTAACAAAATACTGTTTTGAAACTTGTATTTCCGGAAATATCGGGAAAAAACTGAAAATCGGAATTTTCGTTTTTATTTTTTTCTTTCGTTATTTGACAACATAGCTCAATTTACTATCCGACGTTTCGTCTTCTGGCATTCATCATCAACCTTTTTTCTGTTATGGGCGCCATATTGTTTTTTTATAGAGAAAAATAGTGATTCTCATTCTGATTTCATTGATGTATAATTTGTTATGATTTGCACTTCTGAAACCACAGATATTAAAAAAAACAACTTCATCTGAGATGGTCATGACTCCATCGAAAAATTTTGTTTAATAAACACTACACCTTTTTCAATTGTAATTCAGAAAGTATAATTTGTAATTCAGAATAGTAAATTGTAATTCAGAAACCGTAACATGTAATTCAGATTAGTAAATTGTATTTCAGAAACCGTAACATGTAATTCAGATTAGTAAGTTGTATTTCAGATTGTGTAACTTGTAATTCAGATTAGTGAATTGTTAATCAGAAAGTGTAACATGTAATTCAGAAACCGTGAGTTGTAAGTGTCAACTGTAATTCAGAAACCAAGAACAACCCGTATTAGACGGAGAGCTGACTACGTAGAAATACGGGTTGTCACCAACGTAGCGTGAGACGGGCCGCCAGAAGGCACCCCGGAAGAACAACGCGAGGGTAGAGGGTTAAATATGCATTTTTTACGTAAAATAAGTCATAAGGTGCAAGGCTGGAAATTGGCAGAATAATCGGATGTTATACAAATAAGGGGAGAAAAAATTGCTAGAAGACTAGGTGGAAGATAAAGGCCCGCCAGAAGGCGCTAATGTCGTGAAATTTTATATTCATACTTAGTTTTTTGTAGTACTGAGTTAGTACAATGAAATTGTTCGTACAAACTTTTCGTTTAGTTTTTAGATTTTGATGCTTTTATAAAAAAAGTTTCCAAGTCCCGTCTTTTTTTCGATTTTATTTTTTCCCCGCTCTGTTAACGAATTCTAAAAACTGAAATTTGAAGAGTAGGCAGATTTTGTCAAAAGGTATTTGCTGCAAAAAAATGGATTTTTTTCAATAGTTTGGGAGATCTATCGATTCCCCGTTTTTTTTTGGAATATTTCACGGTACATTGATTTTATGGAAAAAATTCATTCACATTTTTTGAAGATTTTCTGAAGGCAATCAAAAAAGATATCCTGATAAATTTGGAAAATTTTGAGCGTTTCCGAGATATTTCGAATTTTTAAGAGAAGGGTTGCTAAATACACGTCGAATTTTCTGATCAAACAGTGAAGAAGAAGTGTTGTGCAACATTCTGACAAAATTTGTTGGTGCTCCGACGTCGACTTCATTCATATTTCGAATTTTTAAGAAAAGGGTTGCTAATTACACCCCTTGGCTCCCTCGGGAAGTCGAATTTTCTGATCAAACAGTAAAGGAGAAGTGTTTTAAAATATTTTGACGAAATTTGTTGGTGCTCCGACGTCGACTTCATTCATATTTCGAATTTTTAAGATAAGGGTTGCTAAATGCACCTCCTGGCTCCCTCGGGAAGTCGAATTTTCTGATCAAATAGTAAAGGAGAAATGATTTGCAACATTTTGACAAAATTTGTCAGTGCTCCGACGACGACTTCACTCATAAGTCGAATTTTTAAGATAAGTGCTAAATGCACCACCTGGCTCCCCCGATAGTAGGGTTGAAAAATACACCCCGGGATCCCTACGGAGGTCAACAATTCTATAACGGAATGGTCATTTTACAACAAAAAATGGACAGTCAAAATCTGTGTATGCTGGAACCAATTTGAAATGAATATTCAAAATTTTAGGGTTGAAAATTTCAACCCTGAATCCCATTATTCAGTACTTTAAGAAAATTGCATATTCAAAATATCCAACCCTAGTCCAAAAGCGAAATTATTTCATTACAATACCTTAATTTGCCGGAAGTCATTTTACGCTACAACCGCATTATTTACCCACCCACTTTCAACCCTGTCGTCAGTAAAGTTATGCAAAAGGTCCACATACTCTATTTTGTAGATATTTGTTATTATTTATCATAATAGCCCCCTTTTGGTGTCTCCGGGGTGTTTCCGGAGATTTCGGCTGCTATCTTTGGCCGCTCTTTTCACACCGGTCAGATCTTTGATGGTATCTGAATTACAAGTGATGGTTTCTGAATTACAATTGACGCTTTCTGAATAACAATTCACTAATCTGAAATTCAAGTTACACTTTCTGAAATACAAATTGCTAATCTGAATTACATGTTACGGTTTCTGAAATACAATTTACTAATCTGAATTACATGTTACGGTTTCTAAAATACAATTAACAATTCTGAATTACAAGTTACGTTTTTTGAAATACATTTTACTAATCTGAATTACAAGTTATACTTTCTGAATTACATATGAAAAAGGTATAGTTGTCAGAACACATTAAACATCATAAGTTTTCACAAATACTTCAGTCGAAATGTCCTCATTCTCAAATGAAGAAAAACGAGATATGTTGTAACTTTATTATAAATTTGATAGGAATAGTACGAAAACAGCACAAATTTATTTTGAATTATATCCGGAAAGACAACAGCCGGATAGAACATTATTCGGAATTTTGGACAAACACTTGGCTGAGTACGGTGCGTTTAAAAAACCAAGAATGAAATATGGATGCAGAATAAAACAAAATATTAGACGTAACTTATTAGCCGAGGTAAAATAATTGTTCATTCCATATTCGAAGAAGTATAATTATTTTGGTACTTTTTTAGATAAATGCAGATCCTTCCAAATCAACACATCAAGTCTCGGCAGAAATGGATGTGCCACAGACGAGCGTTTGGAGAGAATTCAAAAAAAGTGGTTTGAAATGTTATGAGATACATATTTCACAAAAATTACATCCAGGTGATCCTGAGAGAAGGATGGAATTTTGTAGCTGGCTCTCGAATAGGGTAGAACCTACAAACTTCTTGAAAAACATTATTTGGACCGACGAAAGTACTTTTTTGAACTATGGTGTTTTTAATAGAAATAATGAGCACATTTGGAGTGAAAATAATCCACGACACTTCAGAGAAGTCAGACCACAAGTTCGGTTTTGTTTGAATGTATGGGCTGGAATTTATGACGACCGAATACTTGGACCTCATTTCTTCTCTATTACTTTGAACGGGAAAACCTATCTTCGGTTCTTAAGAAACGAATTCGAAGCATATATGGATACGTTTCCCCTTGTTAATTATAACAGCTGCTGGTTTCAGCATGACGGGGCTCCTCCACACAATAAAAGAGCAGTTTGCGAATATTTACACCAAAGATTTCCTAATAGGTGGTTAGGAAATTCTGGACCAGTGAGGTGGCCGGCAAGGTCACCTGACCTCACAGTTTTGGATACTTTCTTGTGGGGCACTTTAAAGAATAGAATCTATGGAGAGCTAGAATATGACACAGTAGATGAACTTAGAGACAGTATCATCACGCAATTCAGGTCTATCAGAAGAGGGGATATTGTTAGGGCTGTTCTTAATTTGAGACGACGAGCTCGGTTATGTATTCAAGAGGAAGGCCATCATTTTGAACACTTGTTGTAATACTTTTTGAACATTTTTTACAAGCTCATGATTTCATTCTTGTTTTTTGAAATGCACCGTACTCAGCCAAGTGTTTGCCCAAAATTCCGAATAATGTTCTATCCGGCTGTTGTTTTTCCGTACTGTTCCTATCAAATTTATAATAAAGTTTCAACATATCTCGTTTTTCTTCATTTGAGAATGAGGTCATTTCGACTGAAGTATTTGTGCAAACTTATGATGTTTAATGAGTTCTGACAACTAGTGTTTATTAAACAAAATTTTTCGATAGAGTCATGACCATCTCAGATGAAGCTGTTTTTTTTTTAAATATCTGTGGTTTCAGAAGTGCAAATCATAACAAATTATACATCAATGAAATCAGAATGAGAATCACTATTTTTCTGTGTAAAAAACATAATATGGCGCCCATAACAGAAAAAAAAGTTGATGATGAATTAATGCCAGAAGACGAAATCTGAACATGAAAACGTGTAGCTGAAAAAAGTATCAATAAAAATGTACTTTTGGTTTTGAGCTATGTTGTCAAATAACGATAGAAAAAAATAAAAACGAATATTCCGATTTTCAGTTTTTTCCCGATATTTCCGGAAATACTCGGAATTTTCCAAGTTTCAAAACAGTATTTTGTTAAGCACCAGAATACGCAACTTTGCCCCAATTTAAGCTTCGACGTATCTCCTGTAGTTTAGGAGATCCCAATGGTGGGGGTCGAATTTGAATTGCCCTGTAGATGTGCATTTCAAAACCATATAGGGCAATCTTCATTAATATAGAGTAGGTACTACACTGCAGTAGGTAATGAATAATTGTGTTTGCAGGAAATTTTTACAAATTTTTTAATTAAACATTATTGTTTTTTTGGGGCCTTTTTATGAATGTGACTTTTGTTTATCATGTGGGTTCCCAAAGAAACAGAAAGGTAAATCCTGTAATGTTCATAGAATATAGCGTAGAGGACACGCTCAACAGAGGATTCGTAATGTTGGTTGCATGTGCTGGAGGTTGTTGAATGGAGAACAGTATTAAAGACAAATGAAAAATTTATTTCTTTTCTCCATGGAGAACTTCAGCAATGCTGTCTGGTTTGGAAGCACACTGTAGAGGTCGTAGCTAGTAAACTGTTGAGTAAACCAAATATCTTCCAAACTAATCTACAATATAAACAGACTTGCTGAAACCAAAGGAAAGTAGGTAGCAAACAGTGTTTTTCTTAAATTTGTGGATGCTGATGTATAAATCGGAAAACCTTTAGGCAGCTAGCAATGACTTTCAAAGCTATGCTGCTTGTTGATTAGTCGACTCGATATGGTGGAATGAATGATCTTATTTCACCAGAGCACCGGCTTCGAAATTATGTATGAAAGAGAGAGACACATGGCCAAACTGTCAGCAATGTTCCAGAGAAGTCAGAGAGTGAGTAGCCATCACCGACGAGACAAATTCGAATAAAATAATCTTAAATCACCAGTGCTTGTTTAGGAGCTGCTTTTCATCGATGGGTACAGTAGTCCAGGACAGGTTGGATCTGTGTCTCATTGAAAGTGTATTATAGGTAAAGGTGATAAGTACACTATGACCTCTGTGATCTACTGAGCCCCCTTTTCTTATTATGAAGTTTGGAACTTCCAAGTATTAGTGGTCCAGTTTTTTTTTTTATAAAGTTTGAAAAAAATCCGAGGTTTCCGAGTCATATAATTTTTAAGGAAAATTCGAAAATTGTAGCTTTAATTTCAATTACTTAGGTAAGATTATTGAAAAAAATTGTATGAATTGTACTTGTATAAATTTTTTTCCAACTAAATAATTATTTTCTAGCATTTGTTTTATTTCTCCTCGTACAATAAGCGAGCGATCCGAGTGTATTTATAGCAAACATATCCAAGGTGAAATAAATAGTCTCGGTACAATTCCAAAAAAAAAATTTTATGGTACAAGTGAAGAATAAAATACTTGACATACTTCATAATTGATATCACTTGAAACTTTTGTAACACCATAGAGAATCATTCAAGAACCAGTAATAGAGAGAGCTTTTTACAATACCAAAATTAGTAGTGGAAGGCAAAACTACATTTAAATCATCAGAAGTCCTCTAGTAGTATTAAAAAGGAATTAATTTTTATTATACTGGAACTCTAATAAACTCTGTGCAAAAGTTGAAAGAACACAATGAGAATATTTCTGTTATACAACAGCTTTTCAACAACAAATTTGGGAAACAGTGTGTATAAAGTTTTCATTACAAAGTTCCCTTATTTTTACATTCAGAGTATATATGTATTTTTTCATTTGCTTTTACTTGTTGCTAGGACAATCAGAACTTTTTTAATTGGATAACATGCCAGAAATTATTATGCAATTATGACAATAACTTCAGGTTAAATGGAGCTATTCATCAATCTTATAAGCCCAACAATCAAATGAGAGGTTGATTTCATTATTGTTAGGCATTGCTTTTAAAGGAAACACATTCAAACTATTTAAGAATTTTTATATCCATCAAGGAATTTGCTGACTAAATGAGGAAAAATTTGTTCTCAACCACTACAGTAATGTTCTGAAGAAGGTTACAAAGTTACTGAAACGTACATTTAGGAGCTAGAAATGAATTTTGTGGCAAGAAGAAACCTTTCATTATTTTCATTGAATATGCTCAAATTATATGAGTACTCAGGTGGGACAACCATTTTATTATACTTATCAACTAATTCACAAAAGAATAATCTAAAGAGGTTATTTTGGGGTGGATTCACTCTATCTCGCCATCTCTTCCAGTTCTCTGATTTCCCTGTCTGCCGCTGCTTTCTTTTCTGCAGCTAATTTGGCATCACGTTCCACCTTCAATTTTCCTTCCACCTCTCTGATGCCAGCTTCTTTTTTGGATAATCTGTTTTGATGGAAAAGCCCATAGAGAACTCCGACTCCTAGGAAACTCCACCTTCCGAACTATGAAAAAATTATATAGAGGTTAGAGCGAGTTATGTAATAATATAAGGAAAAATTACGAATTAGGTGAAATAATAAAATATATTTATGTGGATTACCTTAATAAGGGGAGATACATTGACAGGAGCAGGTAAAGCAGACATATTTCTGGAAATTTATCGAATAGAAATCCAAAATCAACTCTTAAAACTACACCAGCTATCCCACAATCTTGGTATTTTGGTGATTTTGGCTTGAAAAGCGAACAGTCAAGGTTAGAAATGTCAAATTTTATATCCAGATCATAGATCATAGAACATGTGGTTCTGTGTTATGTTATGTGATCCACATCCAGGGTTGCCAGTGGAGAAATCATGAACACCAGATAAGAAGCTGTCACGATACGAAGTGAAAATCGCTGTAGTTTCCTTATTACTCGACTTTAATTTCAGTACGAGTCACGTCAAACTCGCAACGGATCGAGTGTTCATAATTTTACCCCTGTTTCAGCTTCAAGAGATCGCAAAAATATTGCGATGATTCGTAAGAGTTTAAACGAACCTTTAACCAACTTGTACCGCAAATAATGTTAATATCCACAGTTATTACTTGAAAGAGAACACAAATCACTAAATAAAAACCTATGAAGTTGAAAAAGTAAGTGTACCATATGAATTACGTTGAAAAAAAATACCTTGAACTTAGAACAAAGTCTAATCGATGTATTTTTTCGCGGTATTAGTCGAATCGCAAAAAATGCGAATATTCGAAAGGGTATGAATGAGCATTAGAGTGAATTCATCCGGCGAATGCATTTTAGTTGAAGATACAAGTAATCTTTACCCAGAGAAAATAAACCTACCCCATCAAAACGAAGTATTCAAATAATTAAGCGAATCAAGTTACCGTGTTGTCTACAATCACAACTCCATTCATATATCATATCATACATATATCTGAACACAAAACTCAGAGTTATACTGATGATTCACGTTTGAGTGGGAATGTTTGAACTAGTATTATAAAAAATCGTTGATCAAGACTTGAATGTGCGACTGCTCAGAACTGGTTCAGAACCGAACTGGTAATCGAAGGAACTATAAAAACCTTTTTCCGTCTCTATTCTCGCCTTGATCTGGTGTACAATCTGAGCCGATTTCCGAGTAGCTCTGAGTAAATTCGAGTAATATGTATTCCTGTCAGTTCAACTACCCCTGAACCAATCTCAAGGGTAGTTCAGGGGTAACAAGCTCTCAATTTGAAAGCGCCTCCAGTAGGATCTCTGAACAGACGGCAATAAAAATCACGGCATAAGCGTTCTGTGATTGGTCACTGATGGCTGAAAGTTTAAATGACAAGACAAAAATAATGCAAACGAGTTAAAAATACATCAATTACTAGCCAACCTAACCCAACCTCACGTACACAGATAACCATACAAAATTATTAGCGATTTAACACCCATTCATCTTAAATTATTATTAACACCAGTGTTGGTCTGAGCGCTTATGGCGTGCATTTTAATGTACAGTCCTCTAAACAATTCGAATTTATTTTGTACACGTTAGCGTGGTAGTAGCCACACCACTGAATAAAATAATTTAAGAAATAGGGTTATGTGGTGTTAAAATTATAATTTAATAAGTAACTACTAAAACTACGCAATTAATTTATAAGTGCTAAATAAAATACAAAATTTAAGAAATAAAATATATTTGTATTTTATACTGAGTGAGGCAAAATAGTGGTTACCATATAAATAGTTCAAATTTATATATGAACCAATTTTTTAAAAACTACCATGGACGATGGAGCGTTGATCGAGCAAGTCTCGAAATTCTCGGCTTTATATAATAAAAATGACGGCAGATTCAAAAATAAAGCTTATAGAGACCTGGCTTGGGAAAAAATTTCCATGATGTTACAATATCCAGGTGAGTGGGCCATCACTTCAAAAAGTGTTTTACGCTTACAAGAATTGTACAGCAGTAAGTGCTCTCTATGAACATTTATCAAAATAAGATTTGAATTCATTTCTAGCTTGCATTTTATTTGGAATATCATATAAATTCTATAGTGTCAATGAAGCCTATTTGGTTTATTATTCCAAATGGAAACATGGTGGAGCCAGTTTTTTCTGCATATTTCAACTTCTGATTTGTAAAGCTCCTATATATTAAGAAATACGAGGACCAAGGTGAATGTAGTTAGGTATAGCAATTATAAAACCTCTCTGAAATTGAGATTGTTGTATCTCCAAAATTTTATAACAAAAAGCTTTTACTATTGAAACTGTTGCACAAACTTCTGTCAGATTGATTTCATTGAAAATATGAACAGGATGTTCATAAAAGTCAGTTGTGGAATAATCTGCGACTGAAAGTTGGAATTTAGTCGCTGTTTTCCATCGTACAAGATAACCTCTCTTGGAAGGGATTCATGTTTTAAAGAGAAACATTCTCAATTGAAAATTTAATCAATACATGACTCCTCTGGAAATGGAAAAAACCCTATGATAAAATTGAAGTTACTTTTTTTTGTTGTAATATCTAACAGAAAACAACTTTTGCCGGGGAAGTAGTTGTTTTCTGTTAGATATTACAACAAAAAAAAGTAACTTCAATTTTATCGTAGGGTTTTTTCCATTTCCAGAGGAGTCATATGTATTGATTCAATTTTCAATTGAGAATGTTTCTCTTTAAATCTGTCAGATCTTCTGATTCAAATGTAGTTCAACGTTAGCGTAGGTGGCATTAGCCAGGAAACTAGTTGTTTTTCGTCAGATCAGGGATTTGCCTCCTGTTTCTTCTTGATGGAAAATATAGGAGAGATGGGTACTTTTATATAGTAAATCATTCATTTTCATTAGATGATAATTATACATGTTTTCACACTAATGCAATATAAACGATCAGGGTATTTTTGGATTCTATTATAACACTTGTTTGAAAATTATATCTTGAAAAATACTCCTTTTGGTATTTCATAGAAATGTACTTTATCCAATTATTTTGTACTATACCTATATCTAGGTACCTACTTTTCAGTTCGATCTCATTTAAAATATCCTACCTGTGTTGACTTTTTAAATTCTTATTCAAAACATGAAAAGATTCAACAGACTTTCATTTGAAGAAATACGCTACTTATGAGAAGCATGAGAAGCAAAATAACTGTCCTCAAAATTCATTAAATTCTGTACATTTTTGTCTCAAGCCCACTAGCAACATTATGTTCACAGAAAACTCAAAAGTTTGTGTAACTCTTATAAGTCGTATATTACTTCATAGTTCATATACCTACCTATTATATAAACCAATCTAGCTGAAAACTCGTCTATTAACATCGCACCAAACTCGCCTACTTGACTTCTCTTGAGGGTTTCTCATAATTCGAATTCGAGAGAACTCGAAAACACTTTTCGATTATTACATTCAATGAATTATGGAGGAATTGATATTGTCCATTTTCTGGTTAATGTATCATTTATATCGACTGCCATAGACAGTTCATAGGGTGGTCATCCTCTATTGCCTATTGCTGTTCTCAAAGGAGTAAAGGACCTATTAAAATTAAAATATTTGTTTGGAATTATCTTGTCATATAGTTTTAGCAGCTGTAAACGTTTCAAGTTATAATATGAAAATACTACTCAGTTTTAAGGTGAAACGGAAGTAACGGAACTAGCAACTAGCAAAAGTTTATAGAATAGAAGATTAAAAATTCTAGACAGTGTCTATTATTCCGTTTCCGTTTTGTGAGCCCGTTAAATATTTCACGCACAATTTACAGTAAAAAGTACCAATGAGAAAAAAGTAATGTTTCCCCCTTGTTCTTTTCTTTTCAACTCAACTAAACTAAGAATTAAATTAACAATTAAGAATTAAATTAACAACTATGAATTAAGAAAGATGAATATAATGGTGGATTTATGCAGCAGTCATAAGTTTTAAGTCGTAAGGAAGAATATTCGTCAATAGTTGGTCCGTTTATTCCAACCAATCATTGACGAATATTCTTCCTTATGACTTAAAACTTATGACTGCTGCATAAATCCACCATAAGGAAACACCATCAAGAGTTTATAAACTTTTAACTGTTTCGGTATTTGTTTTCAAAAAAATCAAAAATTTTACATCTACCACACGTCCACACGACGATCGTGGACTACTAACAGGTCTCTAGAATGATACAACTCTACCAGAACCACCAGAATATTTGTATCGGTATTAAAAAAGAGGTTCAAAAGGTCCTCGATTTTTGCCCTGGATATTTTCCTATGTATAGAAGAATTGTTTCCAAATCTGTATATGTTATGGGTAGGCCTGTTAATTGGAATGCAACAGTTAATTGAACAAGTCTCTCTTCAGTCGAATTACGAAATTTAACAATTGAAATCCATTAAATTAATTTGAAAATATCTGCTCCGACTGGGAATCGAACTCTGGGTAGTTCGAGATTTAAACTATCTTCCACTGTACCTCGACCCGGCTGAAATGAAGGCCTCGAGTCCCTTTTACTAATATTTTTATGAATAACGTTTTTTATGACGTATTTTCCGTTAAAAAAAATCAATTGTCTAGATATTCGTTTTATTTCAGCCAAGCTCTGCGAGCAAAGGTGGTGTGTTCTTCGAAATCGGTACACTGGGTTGAAACGAAAGATGAGAACCACCCCTCCAGAATTGGGAACACTTACCATTACTTGGCCCTATTATGATTTGATGAAATTTCTGGATCCCTTTTTAACAACTAGAAGGTATAGTTTATTCTTGCTCAATATAAAACATTTGATTTGAATTGGAAATAATTTCAGATCCAGAACGATTGATCATATAATTATTCCACCAAAAGTAAGTTCGGAGGAAATCGTAGAAATGACATATTCAGAATATTCGGAATCAGATAATGAACGGGAAGAACAGGAATTTCCAATGGAAAGTCCAACACAAAATGAAATGGCTGGAACTGATAAAAAAAATTGCATTCTAATTCAAACAAACCTGCAACCACAGAATGAATCATATCATCAAAAACCAAAGACTAACAGTAGCTTTCCTGCCAATGTTGGTCAAATGGTGGATGATCCACTTCTTACTCACAATCATGATGACCAGCACTTCGTGAAAAGTCTTGTTTCAGACATGAGTATTTTCAGTAAAGAAGAAAGAATACTGCTAAAGAGAAAGTTTTACAACGTTATGGCAGATTTTCTTGAAGAAAGACTTAAAAAAACGCAATGACTGTAAATGTCAACACTTAAGACACCCGGAGATACATAGAGAAAAGTCAAAATTATTATGTACTTTTTAAAAAAAAAAACAGGCCGAATATTACGGAACTGACATCGTTTCATTCAAAATTGGAATTTTAAGAATGAAGACAGATGAAAGGAGCAAAACTTAAAACATCAAATGTATATGAAAATGTTTACACAACCAATTAAATAAACATTCATCTAGTTTCATTTTATAATATACCTTCAAATCAGACAGGCTTTTGTCCCAGTTGAGGAACGGCATTGCTAACAGTTGTTGATAACATTCGGAGGGCTGTTGATCATTAACTGGTACTTACCTATATATTATTTAAAAGCATTCAACAGAAGTCAGATTAACTTTTGATAGTCAGTCCAGTCGGCTTTGAAATTGACAATACGATAGTTCTAAAGCAACAATACGACTTTTGAAAAGCGACAATTCGACTTTTCAAAAGCGACAATTCGACTTTTCAAAAGCGACAATTCGACTTTTCAAAAGCGACAATACGACTTTTTGAAAGCGAAAGTACAACTTTTCAAAAGCGGTAATACGACTTTTCAAAAGCAACAGTGCCGACAGTACTATACTTTTCAAAATTGACAATACCACTTTTCAAAAGCGACAATACGACTTTTCAAAAGCGACAACATGACTTTAAATGGAGCCTAACTTACACCACACGATTAGGGCGTGACGACATGGCTAATAGAGCGTATTTAGTATTGTTCAATAAAGACTGCTCTAGCTGATCGAGATCACTTTCACATCTGTTCATCTCTCTGTAATATTTTTACTTCATTTGCGTTTCTCTTTTGAAAAATCAACTTCAAGCAAGTTGAGCAGTCACGAGTACGTCTTAACGAACGGCACTTTTGTCGTTTCAGAAATCCACCATTTACTACCAACGAATAGCTACGAAGGCGTAGAAGCGCCAGATGTAGTGATTTTTTTCTAATTCCCAGATAAATCTGTCTATTAGACAGTTATTATAATTGACAGATAAAAGTGTCTGATAGACAGATTTATCTGGGAATTAGTCTAATTCCTAGATATAATAAATCTGTCTATCAGACAATTCATATCTGTCAATTATAATAACTGTCTAAAAACGTTATTTGACGGGCCGGTATTATAAACATCTCTCAAAGTTAACTTTAATTTTAACAGTCAAGTTAACTTCAGCTTTAAAATAGCAGTTTTAGAAAAGTCTATTTCTGAAATAAAAAGAAGAAGAAGAAGGCAAATATGTAACCTAGACATTTTCGCAGTTTTTCCTGTGACATTTTCTAATAAATAATAAAATTGCTAAATCCTCCAATATCTCCAACAACTACCAAGAATAAATATGTTGCATGAAATCTGAGTGTAATTAACGTGTTACTGGCGGTAGAAGATTATTTCTAACATTGAAAATACTTAATTCCAAAGTAATTAGAACTATTAGAAATGTTGACTTATTAGTTGGTCTTTGCAAATTTGCCTCTCTATGTGTCCCTTTAACAAGCATACAGACTATCTTGATGATCGAAATCCGTTTTAATTTGTTTTCAAATTCTTTTTCCTTCCACAAGATAAAATGGTTTAACCAATTTCTGAATATCCTTCGACGCCGAGAGCCTTCAATAATTATCACAGAATCTCCTTCATCGCCGCTTAAAAGTTCCTCGAAAATAAACAGGATATCGTTTGCTAACATTTATTGCGAAAAAAAAAACAATCTAATTGAGTTTTATGCTACATTATTGACAGAAGAACTGTCGAAAACTACCGTTTTCTACAAAGTTAACTTTAACTGATACCTCTTCCTCCCGATAAAGTTAACTCCTACCTTTTGAAGTTAACTGTAACATGTGACGTCATTCCACAAGTTAACTTCTAGTTGTATGTCAAAATAGTTTTATATACCGGCCCTAAGAGAGTCTAATCCCCATAAAACAATGGGGACACTTATAGAAAGAGATGAAAGAACATTTGTGACGTAGTTGGACAAGTCATGGCCGCCATTCTCTATAGACAGTGATGGACTAGCGCACTCCGCTCTCTTTGTATATGAGAGTTACAGGTGACAGTTTTGTTCTTTGGTTCGAGTATGTCCAAGTACGTCACTATGACGCGTTCATGCTACAAGATTCTGATTGGCTAGAGCCACTGAAATGAATTTATAATATGATGACTATAATTTCATTTCAGTGGCTAGAGCTTATTAAACCCAGACGACAATAAATTGCACGGCACGGCACGCTTTGTGATTGGTCACTGTAATGGCGATGAGTTTAAATGACAGAGAAGAAGAAGTCAAACCGAGTTGAAAATGCGTGAATTACTAGCCGGGTCCATACATATTAGCAGAATGTAAAATATCCGACAGGTAATTCGTCAGAATGTAAAAACTCAAATTAGTAAACAAGCAGATTAGTATTATGTAAGAACCGTACTTTGGCGACCGGACAATTGTCAACTGTACATATGGCGATTGTATCCTGTCAGAAATTACATATAATGATAAAATGGAGACTGCATTCTGTAAGAACGATAAAAATGTAAAACTGTAAAAATCTAAACTAGTACTGCAAAGAAATGGGAAATTATCAGAAAATGATTCCATCGAAACAGTATTACGACAGAAAATGAATATAGCAGAATTGCATTTGAACAGATTAGAATTTTATCAAATTCGTACTTTTTCAGACCGGATTGTGTAGACCGTGAATCCGTCAGATTGCGCGATCCTAAACCATGCGTCATCAGACAGAATAGCAAGCAACACATAATACATACCCTGGGCGTAGCGGTGTTGCCAAGCTGCACAGTAATGATTCCTCGAATCAAAGGAAAATGATTTTGTAATACTACGTTAACTGAGTGAATTGCAGAGTCAGTTTTTAGAAGGAGCACTGGCATAATTTGATGTACTGTTATCGAAGGGATTCAATCATGATTTGGTTAATTTTTTTGGTATGATTCGAGACGTTTGAGGGGACTGGCATACAATTTGTGATTGATTGCATTGATTTGATAATGAAGTTTTGAAATCACTTTGACCAACAGGTTCTGAGCTCAGTGGGAATTTTCAAGAAATAATCAATCCACTTAACTGCGGTTATTAAGATGAATAAGGATGGATTTAGCGAGGGGCAATATATGAAAATATAAGTAGAAAAGTTATTGGATATAACCCTCAAAATGTTGTGCAACCGTAGACACGTGTTTCAAACTTAAGCTCTCATCAGTACGGTAAAATTAAGTGCGAAGATGTACAACACTTGGATGTAAAAATAGAAACAAAGGAAGTCAACAACAGGAAGCCAACCACACATTTGTGGCTTCGGTCAGAAGACCTTGTGCTTACAAGGCAACAACTAACGTCGCCATGGAGGCAGCTATAGCTACCAGCGTGACAATCCTACCCAGGAAAAAACAAATAAGGATGGATTTAGCGAGGGGCAATATATGAAAATATAAGTAGAAAAGTTATTGGATATAACCCTCAAAATGTTGTGCACCGTAGACACGTGTTTCGAGCTTAAGCTCTCACCGGTACGGTAAAATCAAGTGCGAAGATGTACAACACTTGGATGTAAAAATAGAAACAAAGGAAGTCAACAACAGGAAGCCAACCACACATTTGTGGCTTCGGTCAGAAGACCTTATGCTTACAAGGCAACAACTAACGTCGCCACGGAGGCAGCTATAGCTACCAGCGTGACAATCCTATATATATATATATATATATATATATATATATATATATATATATATATATATATATATATACAGTGACCGGCAGAAAGTACGCATCATATGGGAATTTTTTTTATTAATAAATTTTGACAAATATTGATACTTGCAATCGCTTCTGCATCAAAAGAAACCCCAAAAGACGTTGTACAGTGCCGTTCGTCTTTTCGAGGTTGGCGGGAAATTTAAAAAAATTGAAAATTATTTCTCAAAACACACTTGTTTGTGAAAATATCGAGAAATGTTAATAAGAAAAGTTGTTCAGATTGACATTTTATAGCTATGTACAAGTTTTGAAAAAGATCTGAGATAAAAAAATAAAAATCAATTTTTTGCCACAAAAAAAAAATCTTTTTGGAAACATACATTTTTGACGAAGAAACTCATTAGTAAAGCCAACACTAATATTTCAAATAATGTTTTGTGAAGATTCGCAAGCTATTCCTATTTTATTCGGAGAAAATTTGAAATCTGTGATTTTGCAGTGTGATCAGCTGCTTCATAAGAAGTCACTGAAATATCTACAGGACATTATAATTCCGATACTTTTTATTATTAATTAAGAACCAAGTATCTACACAATTTCAATTTGAAATTCTTAATATGTCCTGTAGATATTTCAGTGACTTCTTATGAAGCAGCTGATCACACTGCAAAATCACAGATTTCAAATTTTCTCCGAATAAAATAGGAATAGCTTGCGAATCTTCACAAAACATTATTTGAAATATTAGTGTTGGCTTTACTAATGAGTTTCTTCGTCAGAAATGTATGTTTCCAAAAAGATTTTTTTTTTGTGGCAAAAAATTGATTTTTATTTTTTTATCTCAGATCTTTTTCAAAACTTGTACATAGCTATAAAATGTCAATCTGAACAACTTTTCTCATTAACATTTCTCGATATTTTCACAAACAAGCGTGTTTTGAGAAATAATTTTCAAATTTTTTAAATTTCCCGCCAACCTCGAAAAGACGAACGGCACTGTACAACGTCTTTTGGGGTTTCTTTTGATGCAGAAGCGATTGCAAATATCAATATTTGTCAAAATTTATTAATAAAAAAAATTCCCATATGATGCGTACTTTCTGCCGGTCACTGTATATATATATATGTACATTACTAAGTTCATGGGTTGAACCGCGTTGAGAGTTTATAACTCGACGTTTCGGCTCCTGCTTTGGAGCCATTTTCAAGAGTGTGACTGCGAGGCCTCTATCTGCCTACTCCTCGAGTCGTGGTCTTGAGAGATATCAAGGTCTCAACCTGCCTACTCCTTGATCTCAAAAGACGATCCGATGTTGGTTGCACTGTAGTATTTATAGGTGGTTGGCTACCTGGAGGTGGGCGGGTCTTACGGGTTTTCTCGTTTGTCTTGTCTGCTGGTGCCTGCTGTGTAGTTGGAGTTAATGGGATAATAATTGATTGCGGATAAGTTTCACGTGGCCTGGTAATTACGGTTGGAAGAAGGGGCTTCCAAATGGGGTTCAATTTAAGGCTATCATCTTTAATGTTCAGGCAATCAGGCCGTTTTTCGATTTCGATGGCTTCTCTGATAAAACGAGAAGTTCTTGAACGTACTGGGGCGATGGTTTTCGTTTTCTCGAAATCTATGGGGTGACCCGTTTGGGTGAAATGAAGAGCTAATGCGGAGCTGGTGTCTCGATTTCTAACTGAAAGGGAGTGTTGATAGGATCGAAAATGGATCTGTTTCGAAGTTTTTCCTATATAAGAGTGGGGGCAGATAGAACAGGGAATTTCGTAAATACCATGGTCTTCGTTGGGAATTTTGTCTTTTGTTGGTCTGATGAGGTGTGATAGTTTTTGTTCTGTGGTAAAGATGGTTTTGATATTTGCTTTTCTGAAAAGTCGACTGATTTTGTCCGTCACCCCTTTGATGTAAGGGAAGAAGACTTTGGATGGACGGTCTTTTGAGATCAAGGAGTAGGCAGGTTGAGACCTTGATATCTCTCAAGACCACGACTCGAGGAGTAGGCAGATAGAGGCCTCGCAGTCACACTCTTGAAAATGGCTCCAAAGCAGGAGCCGAAACGTCGAGTTATAAACTCTCAACGCGGTTCAACCCATGAACTTAGTAATGTACATATTTCTGACCGCGGAAACCTTTCCGAACATATATATATATATATATATATATATATATATATATATATATATATATATATATATATATATATATATATATATATATAACTTTTGTCAGTACAACCAGTGTTCAACAGTGAGTTATTTTAGAAGAGAAGTATCAAATTGTTTCTATGGGTCTATTTGAAAGTAGAAAATTTCAACAGTAATCGAAAAAAAACCTCGAAGAATTTTATATGAAAATAAAATAAATTTTGATAAATTCAGTTGTTTCAGTTTAGTGTATGTTAAATTAAATATATGATTGAGCAAATAAAAAGTATTGAAAACAATCTATGTAAAACATTGTATAGAAAAAAAACGCGTATATATGTATATTAGAATCGAAAATTGACTGTTCAGATTATAAATTTTCTCAAAAATAATTATAATTCGTAAAAAAAAATTCATTTCAGAAAATTGTTATTTACCTAATTAACGAATGAAATTTTCCTGTCATTAATTTTGTATCGTTATAAAATATGGCTCTTGTGATAATTTTGAAATTTTTCGGAATCTAAATTTCATAGCGATATACATATATAGGCCTCTGCAAAAGTATTAAAAATAAAATTATTTGGCTGAAACTATTTTTAAAATGTAGGTTAAAAAATACATGTCAAGAATCTTTAAGCATATATTCATTCAGTGCGGAATTTTTTTCAATTTTAATAATTTTTTGTGTATATCAAGAAAATGGCATTTTTTTGTTCTAATTGTTATCTCTTCGTATTGTTGAAAATAAATTTCGATACTGTTATACCAAACAGATGAACACTGAACCAATAGAATGTATAGTGGACAGGTAAGAAAAAACTCAGGTAAGAAATGCAATAGAAACGGATGCAGGTATAAAATACGTTAGGCTGCTGATGTCGCAGCTGCTCCGGTTTTCGGGAGTTTCGGTATGTGCGCGGTCGGCTGCTCAGTCTTCTGCTCTCAGCTGTGTATCATAACGTTCATAACATCATATTATGTTATATCAGAGACAAGTTCTGATGAATCTGATGCTGAAAACAATGACGATGATAACGACAATATACAAAATGTAAATGATTCCATGTAATTTTTCTTTCTAATTTTAATGAAAAACAAAACAAATGAAGACTTTCTGATTTGAATTAATTATTTTATACCCAGAGAAAAATAAAAAATCTAAAAAAAATATTTTCATAATTTTTTTGAAAACTTTGAGAAAAATTTAAAAAATTTAAACTTTTTAGTTACGAATCCTTAGAATAAAGTCCTTTTACATGAATAATGTTATAGATATTTGAGTGAAATGTAATAATTTTGAATTTAAATCGTTGTTTCTAGTACAAGATGGCTAATGGCGTATCTAATTTTTTGCGGACAAATATAACTCTGACAAAAAAGAGCAGAATTTCTTCTTGATAGAAAAATTCCCCTTCTAGATGTTTTTTTTTATTTTCCATTATATTTATCCCAGCCCAAAATATTCTCGAATTTTAAAAATAAAAATATTTTTTGAAATTTTTTTTGACTTTGGAAATTGACTGACCAGTGAACTTTTTTTATATAAATCAGTATCCCTAAACTACTTATAAAAAAATACCAGCGAGAATGCTAATTACTTGTGCCCTATAACAAATTATGGATTCACCACGATTCACAGTCGATTCAATTTTCATTTTTCACGACAAACTAAAGATGTTTTGGCAATAAAAAAACATTGACTGGAAAGTTAAATGATTCACCAAACACAAACACTGAATAAAACGACGAAAAAATGTTACTAACTGGAAGAAAAACTGCTATCAAAAAGGATAAAAATACACGAGGTCTTATGGTAGACGAACAGTTCTGGAGGCCAGGTGACGTCATATGACGATGATGAAATTTGACCAATGTACGGAGATAGGAATTGAGCCATCCTTTGTAGTGCATAATCGTTGAGTCATTTTCACAGAAAATTGATTGTGGCGACACTGAATAGGAGTACCTACTGGAATCGTCCACTAACCTTATTCAACAATTATACACTACACAGGATGGCCCATTTCCTATGTCCGTTCATTGGTCAAATTTCAAAGCAGGTGCATCGTCATTTGACGTCACCTGGCCTCCAGAACTGTTCGTCTGCCATAAGAGCCCATATATTTTTATACTTTTTCACAGCGGTTTTTCTTCCTGTTAGTAAAATTTTTCCATCGTTTTCTTCAGTGTGAATCATTTTCTCTATCTTACTCTATCTTTAAATGGCATGAATCATGAGCGGTATTTCTCCTTGGGGTTACATAATAAATGAACATGTACATTTGCGAAGTTTAGTTGTGGCTAATTTACTTCTTCATTACTATTGTATTTATTGAGAAATTACTTATTAGCTTTTATTATTGTCATCCCTCAGCTTGAGCTAATTTTATGATCTCCAAACTGAGATATCTCTAAAAGAACAACGATTCATGAATACCTATTAAATGTAAATTTTGACATATATATTTTAATGACGAATGAAAAACACTAGACATCTCTATACAGATGAGTTGATGGCGATAAACTACTTTATTGCATATACCAATAGCAGAGCAAAATAAAAATGTACATTTAGTTACGAATTTGAAAATTTTATTTTTTCGTCAGGATACTCTAAAAATTTTCATTTGGAAGGTTAATGCCTTTTTGTAAAACAAAATTTTTCTTATAAAAGAACAGCGATCAAACACCACCATATTTCAAAATATTCAAGCAAATTCAAATATCCATCAATCATGAATACTATTATTGTTGCAGATCCATTGTGTGAACGAGCGCTCTAAACAAGATGATCGTTTCAAAAAAAACTTTTGATCAATTAACGCTTCAACTACTCTTGAATTAAAATTAATGAACAATTCCCCAATTTGCTTTCCATTTATAAGCACCGGCAACACTGTACGAAAAATCCGTCAGTCGCCAAATTCTCAGTCTGACAAAGTACGATTCTGCTGTTTTCACTTTCTGATAAAATACGATTCTGACCGAATTCAATCGGCTCATGTATCGGTCGGAGCAAGTCCAGTCCGTGTTAGTACAGTATAGATAATTGTGGGTCTGCTGAGTTGCTGGTTTTGTGAAACACGAATCGGACGATGTACGAATTTGAAGATTTACTTTTCTGTTAAAATTTACTTCTGATACAAAAAGTTTCTGTGAAAAGCTCATTCTGATCATTTACATATTTGTCGAAATAACAATCCAGGAAAGTACAGTCGATATTTTTCATTCTGCCGGCGTCCGGTCTGACGAAATACGATTTGATGTTGTGAAGTTTTACATTGTGCAGTTGGGATAAGTATGGATCTGTTCATTTCATTTTCTGATCAAGTAGCTATCTGACGGAGTAAAGTTTGTCAATTTCTTTATTTGATATTGTTCGTTCTGACAATATGGGTGTCCCCTTACTTAGCCAATCTAACCAAAGGAGACTAAAATTTAACAAGGAGGGTTTAATAAGCTCTAACCAATCAGAATCTTGTAGCATCAACGCGTCATAGTAACGTACTTGGATATGAGTACAGAGTCGAACTCGAACCAAGCAACAAAAGTGTCAGCAGTAACTCTCATATACCAAGAGCTAGTCCGTCACTGTGTATAGAGAACGGCGGCCATGGCACGTCCTACTACGTCACAAATGTTCTTTCATCTCTTTCTATCAGTGTCCCCATTGTCTTATGGGGATTAAACCCTCTTGTCTCTTGTCTCTTTGAGTACAGACAGAGTGACAGGGTGACATTAGAGCAAAGAGACTAAACATTATTTAACAGGAGAGTCTAATCCAAAGAGACTAAACTAATAAGGAGGGTTTAATAAGCTCTAGACAATCAGAATCTTGTAGCATATATGCGTCATAGTGATTCTGATTGGCTAGAGCTTATTAAACCCTCCTTGTTAGTTTAGTCTCTCCACAGAACTCATACTATTATAGTCATAAGATATAAGTATGAGTTCTGTGAGTCTCTCCTGTACTCTGTCTACTGTCATTTGTCGTCAGTGGATTAGTGTCGTCTGTCAGTGTCAGACGGCAGTCGTGTCCTGTCACTACTGTCGTTTGTCGTTTACTCAAATCAGTCAAATCGACTCAAGTCTCCAAACAGTCTAAACTAAACTCAACAGATAAAAATCATTATCATCACGTTAATTATCTCGTTTCGTCGATTCATTCTATACATTGAATACCGATAGTTTGTCCTCTCATAATGTGATCATAGGTTCAAAAGTTGAAATTGTTTGTGTTAAAAAGATCCTGATGAACGTGAATAGTTTTTTCTGAAAAATAAACCATGGCATATTTGTTGACAGTAATCTCAATAACGGGGTCTATCCTTTTAACACCCTTCCTGATGCTTCTGGTATGCATTATATTTTTAGCGTCGATAGGCCAGACTTTGGGAATAAGGAGGTTGTATGTTAAAACTCTTCTCATGGTTTTCGAGGTAAGTAATTTTTTGTCTATTTGTTGTATCTATTTGCTATCATCAAAAATAAGTGTTGGTTCATTTTGTTCATTTTGAAAACAAGTTATAAAAAATATAAAGTTCAACGAGTATGGAATTTGTACCTTTTCCGGAAATGTTGATGATTCTTACTAGACCCCTACACAATATTTTAAATTTGGTGCATTCCTGAATATTCAATAATTTTTTTCTAACCATAGCTTCGAATAATTATCTCTTTTGAATATTTTTACCTATATTAAATACCTTCAATGATTTTGAAAGCTTTCCAATAAAGCTATAAATCGTTTCTAACCAATGATACTTAATCTATACTTAGGTACCTACCTAATTGTACATTCATGAATTCAGTGATAATTTTTGTATGATGTGGAGAAGATTGAAACAGTAGATTTAATTTTGTTATCATGTTATAGATGAACTACGTAACCCCTAACCTACTTCCTGACTCAACATTTTTTTTAATGATGAATCAGAAACACTTCATGGACCAAAACTGATAAGATGAATTTCAGTCTAGAAATCAACAAACGCTATTTATTACTCAACAAAATAATTGAAATATTAAAAATTACCTACTTACACCTTGCCACACCGGTAAAGGTAATCTTGAATAATAAAGAAAAACAGTGATGCTTCTTAGGTAAGTAGTTTTATCCCCTAAACAAGAATCCGAAGAAAATTCGCGGATGTCTTTAATTATTTTCGAGTGATGCCCTTTTGAATCCTGAAACAAGGATTTTTCAGTAAAAAATCGCACAAAATGCCTCCTTCTTTTGGTCGACACTATATTCAGATGCTACTCAACGTATATTTCACAATTACAAGCACCAAAACCCAAGGTTTCACACAAAAATCTACCTTATATGAGCTAACATAACCTAACACGTTTACTTAGTAATTTTTGTTGTGGTAATTGGTCACTTGAAATAATCGCCGCTATCTATCCGAATTCTAAAATGAGCAATTACTTTCCTTTTATTTATATGTTCATTTGTTTAATTTGCGCCATTGCTTATGGTGGATTTATAAACTCAACCAAACTAAGAATTCAAAATTATCAATTAAGAATCAACAATAAGCAATTAAGGTGTTTATAAACGTCAACTAAGAAATTAAGAATTATGTCATGTGGAGAAAATCGTTACAACTATAATGAAAGCCATCATGGTCAACATTTCTTCTCGATCCATTGTATTGTTATTGCAAGAAAATATTCGAACAAATCACTGCAAAATATAAACAAATTCATTTTCAAACATTCATTCACCGATTTTGCGCATGCCCGTTTCCATTTTAAACTAAGATAATTCATTCTTAGTTGAAAAGATAAAAGATAACCATCTTCTTAGTTGCTAATAATTAATTTAATTGACAGCTGAAAGTTTATAAGACACTGATGGGGTTTCCTTGTATTCATCTTTCTCAATTCTCAGTTGTTAATTTAATTCTTAGTTTAGTTGAGTTTATAAATCCACCATTACTAATAAAAATTCAAAAACGGATTTAAGAAACAGATTGGAAAATGCTTATGAACCAAAAAAAAATTATAAATGCCAACATGTTGTGTACCAAATTGAATAATTCTTTAAAATTCAACATT
Organism: Chrysolina oricalcia; assembly: GCA_944452925.2. Classification (NCBI taxonomy): domain Eukaryota; kingdom Metazoa; phylum Arthropoda; class Insecta; order Coleoptera; family Chrysomelidae; genus Chrysolina; species Chrysolina oricalcia. The sequence goes on along the minus strand of OX101821.2, from coordinate 5,699,044 downwards.
TTTATATTATTTCTTCTATAACAAATATACGTAATACAAAATGGCGAAAATGTATACTACAGTACATGATAGTAAAATGATACAAGTGAGCTTTCAAACACGCGCTACGAGTTCAAAGGCACGACGCGAAGCGGAGTGCCCTTAACGTTGCGTGTATCACACGTGTATCATGAGCTATTTTTTATTATGCCTACATCGTGAGTTCAAAAACAGTTCTGAAAATGGATCTTCAGCACTGAGAACTTGGAGTGTTTGAATCTTGAAAATTTCGCACTCTTTTTAGTGCATTTGACAGGGATTATGAGGTATAGGTAATAAAAAATTCATTTATAGAAATATCAAAAAATTTAAATAATCATTCTTCTTTAACAAAATGGTTAGGGCTTTCGCGGCCGAAGTTTTCAGTGTCACAATTTTCACTCGGGTTTGAAGGCCGTCATTTTTTGGAATTTCTTCCTAACGTTTCGCTAGCGCGAGTGGCTAGCTTCTTCAGAGGCTTATACATCATGAATAATCTCAGATGACTGGAGATTCCGTCTGCCGTATTTATTCTGATTTAGGTAGTCTTCGTTAATTACCGTATCTGGATTTGGTACATTCTCACTAACCCTAATTGACCCCTTTTTACCTGCCGGCTTGATTGTCGTTGATATCCTTTGTTATTTCAGAATTACTTTATTACTTATTACCATAACTGGGTTAGGCATATTTTCGATAACGTTAATTGACACCTTTTTTCCTGGTGTCTTAATATCATAGTTTTCCTTTGTTATTTTTGAATTTCTATGAATGGGAATAATGGAATTCCATATTCGGTTGAGGTTCACAGATTTTTCTTTTCTGTGGAAATTCTCCGTGTTTGTGGATTTCTATTGCCTCCCAAGTCGGCTATATGGTATCCCTGGTTAGGGGCAAGAAGTTTTACGTCCTCAAACATAATCTTGTAGTTTCCTTCACTGAGCGCGTGTTCTGCCACTGCAGACTTGTCCGTTTGGCCTAATCTGCAGTTCCTCTGATGTTCATTCGGCCTTGTTTCCATGGATCTTTTTGAGGTTCCGATGTTTACCTTTCCGCAAGTGCTTGGTATGCGATATATCTCCGCTGCAGATGGTGGGTCTCTTTTGTCTTTTGCTTTGTTGTATTTTATTGGTGGGTTGGAAGACTGTTTTTATGTTGTGTTGCCCCAAGAGTTTTCCAATTATGTCTGTGCCTGTGAGGAATATATGGAAGATACGCACGTGCAACTATCGTCTAGTGGAAGTTCGGTTTTATGGCCCTGTTGATTTCGGGTGCACTATATCCGTTCGATCTCAAGGTTGCTTGGTGATGTTCTAGTTCATCCTGTGGATGCTCAGGTAGTTCATCCTGTGCATGCTCAGGTTCACATATTCTCCGAGCACGTTCCGCTAGTGCGAGATAATTCCTCGCTTCTGACAGTGGCGGCGATAAGGATTCGCCCCTCCCCCCCCGCCAAATTTTGTTGGGATATTTATACATGTGGCAATAAAATCTGGAAATACCAAATATAATGGGGCGTAATTCCAAATAATAATACACAATATACTTATTTATTATATTATATTATTTCAGGGTTCGAAAATATCATGATATTTATATAAATATCATATCATATGATATATATCCGATATACAGGGTGTTTCTTAAGTACGTGTAGAAAATTCAGGAGCGTATTGCTGACATCAAAATAAGAAGAAACGTTTCTATAAACATATGTCCACAAGTTATTCGTTTCTGAGATACAGAGTATCAAAGTTGAATTCTTATTTTTTTTGTGAATAATTTCAAAATAATTTTGATATTTGGGTAAAGTTTGGTATCTGGGAATATTTATTATTTAGTTAGTGTAAAAAATATATACTTGACACAGGTCACTGCGAGCAACTGTTTTCTAGTTATTGAGATCTGAAATAATCGATGCAAGTGATTTTGAATGACAAGATTTTTTATTTCAAATAAATTCAATTAGAAATTAGTTTTTTTCACAATTAACACAAAATTTGATTTTGCCATTGAGAAATCATCCCAGATACCAAACTTTACTAGAACAACACAAATATTTTGGCATTTATTCACAAAAAAACAAATATAATAATTAAACTTTGACACTCTGTATCTTAGAAACGAATTACTTGCGGACTCGCTTGCGGACATGTGTTTATGGAAACTTTTTTCTTATTTCGCCGTCAGCAACATGCTCTTGAAGTTTCTACACGTACTTAAGAAACACCCTGTATATCGGATATATATCCGATATATATCATATTTAAAATTTATTTATTTAATCAAAAAACATCATTGTTTCTAGCACAAACTATTGTTTAACACAAATACATTAACAAAAACCTATATTCTAAGCAACAAAACGGTTTATTCTAACTCTAATTAAAAAGAAAAAACAAAAACAATTGATAAAATAAACATATTTTAACATTATTTTATCATTTCAACACAAACACACAATTAAAAACCTTTTCCAAACAACAAAACCTTTTTCTAACATTGATAACTCTAATTAAAAGGAAAAAAACTTAAAACAAATAGATTTTAAATTTTAAATAACATTATTAACATTATTATGTCAACATTGATATTGGTATATCCTCATCAGATGAAATATTAATATCAATAGCATTCCTATTATTGACAATTACGTCAGAATCTTCAGATATGGCTGGTTTCCATGCCCAGTCAAGGTTGGTTTTCTTTTCATCTATATTTTGATTCATACACTTGAACATAAAAACCAGTCTACTGGCTTTTTGGTTTCCCAAGCGATTCCGTAAATCCTATTGAACCAAACCGAAAAAAGAAAAAAAGGTCCTTTCAAGATATTTTCGGATGTTTAGAATGATGGAAAACATTTTTAATTTAACTAATAAAATTATCGAATATATCAAGTAATAAATATCATGATATATATCACTGGATATAATCCTCCGAACCCTGTATTATTTATATTGAAATATTTTTCAAAGAAATGAGCAATATTCCGGTATATGGTTTTATTGTGTATGGGTCGTGGTGGCCGTGCTGGTAGAGCGTTCGCCTTTAGAGCGAAGGGTTAAGGGTTCAAATCCCCTCATGGTCATCGGTCTCGTGCATAGCATCACACGTTGAAAAATAAGGGCTGCGTCTTCCCTAGTTCACACAAGTCTCTCGAAGACTTCCGACGGTTGCGCGTAGGGGTGCAACCGGTTGACGGAAATAACAATTGCCACTCTGGATAATATAAATGCCATAATTTGCTAGGCGATTTAAATATAAAATCTTACCATCGCATAAATCTGTCTGGTGCTAGTGAAGCCATTTGTAGATTGAGGAACATGAAGTTTGGGGGAGAACTGTTGAATTGCCGAAACGGCGATGTTTTTGTATTAAAAATATATCGACCAACTGTTTACGAGCACGTTCATGTTCAATACTTGTTATTATACACAATGCACAAAGTCTCACCTCTCACATTGTACTACGTTAATATGTTTTTATCTATTTCAACTTTGAAAATGTTCTTTCGGCAGAAGCAGATGTTACCGGTAATGTCAAAAAAAGTTGAAACAACGAACAAATATCCGGCCAATTCTATAGTCCTAAGCCCAAAGGGCGTAAGTCAAGAATGACCAGAGATATTGAGGCAGTCACTTACGCCTATAAAGCTATTAGTGTGAAGTTACCCACATTTTCCTAGCCACAGTTTCTGACGTGGTGGCTGTCGAAGTTGGGATAGAGCAGAATTTATGGGCGGCGTTGCCAAATTTCTCAAAAATGTTAAGCACAATTTTAATATAGGGAATGCGTATAGTAGACTTTGCAGGATGAATAATCTGGACAGAGAGCAAGCAATTATGTAAAAACGAAATAAATATGGGATCTGTTTTCACCAAAATCCAATAATATCATTTTTCAATGAGCAATTGAGTGAGTTATATGGATGTCTTGACGAAATCCACGAGAAAATGTAAGTGTAAGTGCGATGCAATTTCATGAGCTGCTAAAGAGTACAGGGCGAGCAACAAGATAAAATTGAAAAAATAATTTCTTCCTACCTTTGGCGAATAAGTCGAAGAGATTTTGAGAATAGCGTTCAGAAGGGGTGATTTTACAGGGTGATACAACGAAATTTCGTGACAACCCGTACAGACTGAGAAAAAGCAATTTTTCAGATGAAACTGAAAAAACGATATCTTCTTAACTACGGCGAATAAGTCGAAGAGATTTTGAGAATAGCGTTAAGAAGCGGTGATCTAACAGGGTGATACAACGAAATTTCGTGACAACCCGTACAGACTGAGAAAAAGCAATTTTTCAGATGAAACTGAAAAAACGATATCTTCTTAACTACGGCGAATAAGTCGAAGAGATTTTGAGAATAGCGTTAAGAAGCGGTGATCTAACAGGGTGATACAACGAAATTTCGTGACAACCCGTACAGACTGAGAAAAAGCAATTTTTCAGATGAAACTTAAGAAACGATATCTTCCTAACTACGGCGAATAATTCGAAGAGATTTTGAGAATAGCGTTAAGAAGGGGTGATCTTACAGGGTGATACAACGAAATTTCGTGACAACCCGTACAGACTGAGAAAAAGCAATTTTTCAGATAAAATTCAAAAAACGATATCTTCCTAACTAAGGCGAATAAGTCGAAGAGATTTTGAGAACAGCGTTAAGAAGGGGTGATCTTACAGGGTGATCAACGAAATTTCGTGACAACCCGTACAGACTGAGAAAAAGCAATTTTTCAGATGAAACTGAAAAAACGATATCTTCTTAACTACGGCGAATAAGTCGAAGAGATTTTGAGAATAGCGTTAAGAAGCGGTGATCTAACAGGGTGATACAACGAAATTTCGTGACAACCCGTACAGACTGAGAAAAAGCAATTTTTCAGATGAAACTTAAGAAACGATATCTTCCTAACTACGGCGAATAATTCGAAGAGATTTTGAGAATAGCGTTAAGAAGGGGTGATCTTACAGGGTGATACAACGAAATTTCGTGACAACCCGTACAGACTGAGAAAAAGCAATTTTTCAGATAAAATTCAAAAAACGATATCTTCCTAACTAAGGCGAATAAGTCGAAGAGATTTTGAGAACAGCGTTAAGAAGGGGTGATCTTACAGGGTGATCAACGAAATTTCGTGACAACCCGTACAGACTGAGAAAAAGCAATTTTTCAGATGAAACTGAAAAAACGATATCTTCTTAACTACGGCGAATAAGTCGAAGAGATTTTGAGAATAGCGTTAAGAAGGGGTGATCTTACAGGGTGATACAACGAAATTTCGTGACAACCCGTACAGACTGAGAAAAAGCAATTTTTCAGATGAAACTTAAGAAACGATATCTTCCTAACTACGGCGAATAATTCGAAGAGATTTTGAGAATAGCGTTAAGAAGGGGTGATCTTACAGGGTGATACAACGAAATTTCGTGACAACCCGTACAGACTGAGAAAAAGCAATTTTTCAGATGAAACTTAAGAAACGATATCTTCCTAACTACGGCGAATAATTCGAAGAGATTTTGAGAATAGCGTTAAGAAGGGGTGATCTTACAGGGTGATACAACGAAATTTCGTGACAACCCGTACAGACTGAGAAAAAGCAATTTTTCAGATGAAACTTAAGAAACGATATCTTCCTAACTACGGCGAATAATTCGAAGAGATTTTGAGAATAGCGTTAAGAAGGGGTGATCTTACAGGGTGATACAACGAAATTTCGTGACAACCCGTACAGACTGAGAAAAAGCAATTTTTCAGATGAAACTGAAAAAACGATATCTTCTTAACTACGGCGAATAAGTCGAAGAGATTTTGAGAATAGCGTTAAGAAGCGGTGATCTAACAGGGTGATACAACGAAATTTCGTGACAACCCGTACAGACTGAGAAAAAGCAATTTTTCAGATGAAACTGAAAAAACGATATCTTCTTAACTACGGCGAATAAGTCGAAGAGATTTTGAGAATAGCGTTAAGAAGCGGTGATCTAACAGGGTGATACAACGAAATTTCGTGACAACCCGTACAGACTGAGAAAAAGCAATTTTTCAGATGAAACTTAAGAAACGATATCTTCCTAACTACGGCGAATAATTCGAAGAGATTTTGAGAATAGCGTTAAGAAGGGGTGATCTTACAGGGTGATACAACGAAATTTCGTGACAACCCGTACAGACTGAGAAAAAGCAATTTTTCAGATAAAATTCAAAAAACGATATCTTCCTAACTAAGGCGAATAAGTCGAAGAGATTTTGAGAACAGCGTTAAGAAGGGGTGATCTTACAGGGTGATCAACGAAATTTCGTGACAACCCGTACAGACTGAGAAAAAGCAATTTTTCAGATGAAACTGAAAAAACGATATCTTCTTAACTACGGCGAATAAGTCGAAGAGATTTTGAGAATAGCGTTAAGAAGGGGTGATCTTACAGGGTGATACAACGAAATTTCGTGACAACCCGTACAGACTGAGAAAAAGCAATTTTTCAGATGAAACTTAAGAAACGATATCTTCCTAACTACGGCGAATAATTCGAAGAGATTTTGAGAATAGCGTTAAGAAGGGGTGATCTTACAGGGTGATACAACGAAATTTCGTGACAACCCGTACAGACTGAGAAAAAGCAATTTTTCAGATAAAATTCAAAAAACGATATCTTCCTAACTAAGGCGAATAAGTCGAAGAGATTTTGAGAACAGCGTTAAGAAGGGGTGATCTTACAGGGTGATCAACGAAATTTCGTGACAACCCGTACAGACTGAGAAAAAGCAATTTTTCAGATGAAACTGAAAAAACGATATCTTCTTAACTACGGCGAATAAGTCGAAGAGATTTTGAGAATAGCGTTAAGAAGGGGTGATCTTACAGGGTGATACAACGAAATTTCGTGACAACCCGTACAGACTGAGAAAAAGCAATTTTTCAGATGAAACTGAAAAAACGATATCTTCTTAACTACGGCGAATAAGTCGAAGAGATTTTGAGAATAGCGTTAAGAAGAGGTGATCCTACAGGGTGATACAACGAAATTTCGTGACAACCCGTACAGACTGAGAAAAAGCAATTTTTCAAATGAAACTGAAAAAACGATATTTTCCTAACTACGGCGAATAAGTCGAAGAGATTTTGAGAATAGCGTTAAGAAGGGGTGATCTTACAGGGTGATACTGCGAAATTTTGTGACAACCCGTACAGACTCAGAAAAAGCAATTTTTCAGATGAAACTGAAAAAATGATATCTTCCTAACTACGGCGGATAAGTCGAAGAGATTTTGAGAATAGCGTCAAGAAGTGGTGATCTTACAGGGTGATACAACGAAATTTCGTGACAACCCGAACAGACTGAAAAAAAGCAATTTTTCAGATGAAACTGAAAAAACGATATCTTCCTAACTAGGGCGAATAAGTCGAAGAAATCTTGAGAATACCGTTAAGAAGGGGTGATCTTACAGGGTGATACAACGAAATTTCTTGACAACCCGTACAGACTGAGAAAAAGCAATTTTTCAGATGAAATTGAAAAATTGATAGGTCTTCCTAACTACGGCGAATAAGTCGAAGAGATTTTGACAATAACGTTTAGAAGGAGTGATCTGACAGGGTGATACAATAAAATTTCGTGAGAAACCTTTATTTTCCAATATTAGCAAAGGTTTTTTTATTTATGTATGTGTGTAAATGAATCCACTATCCAGACCTAGTCACAATCCACTACAATCATCAACTAGTTACTTAAGTCAGAACGATCCAAAAACAAAACTTCAAGACAAAATACATGCTCATTTTCTCAACTCGTCTTATGACTCTCAGCGCCAAAATAACCATAATAATTATGAGGTTTATCACAAATCGACCAGAAATCAAAATCTCTTCGACTTATTCGCCGTAGTTAGGAAGATATCGTTTTATAAATTTTATCTGAAAAATAGCTTTCTCTCAGTCTGTACGGGTTGTCACAAAATTTCGCAGTATCACCCTGTAAGATCACCCCTTCTTAACGCTATTCTCAAAATCTCTTCGACTTATTCGCCGTAGTTAGGAAGATATCGTTTTTTCAGTTTCATCTGAAAAATTGCTTTTTCTCAATCTGTACGGGTTGTCACGAAATTTCGTTGTATCACCCTGTTAGATCACCGCTTCTTAACGCTATTCTCAAAATTTCTTAGACTTTTTCGCCGTAGTTAGGAAGATATCGTTTTTTCAGTTTCATCTGAAAAATTGCTTTTTCTCAGTCTGTACGGGTTGTTACGAAATTTCGTTGTATCACCCTGTAAGATCAGCCCTTCTTAACGCTATTCTCAAAATCTCTTCGACTTATTCGCCAATGTTAGGAAGATATAATTTTTTCAATTTTATCTTGTTGTTCGCCCTGTACTCTTTAGCAGCTCATGAAATTGCATCGCACTTACACTTACATTTTCTCGTGGATTTCGTCAAGATACCCATATAACTCACTCAATTGCTCATTGAAAAATGATATTATTGGATTTTGGTAAAAACAGATCCCATATTTATTTCGTTTTTACATAATTGCTTGCTCTCTGTCCAGATTATTCATCCTGCAAAGTCTACTATACGCATTCCCTATATTAAAATTGTGCTTAACATTTTTGAGAAATTTGGCAACGCCGCCCATACATTCTGCTCTATCCCAACTTCGACAGCCACCACGTCAGAAACTGTGGCTAGGAAAGTGTGGGTAACTTCACACTAATTATAAAGCTTAGAATTCCAGGTGTATTTTGAATATACGTCTTTTTTTACTGACGTTTTGGATGGCAAAGAACAATGAGATTCTGCCAAATTTGTTGTTCAAGTCAACGGCTCAGTCATAGGGAACATGTAGAGTGAAATTTAAATTATGAAAAGAATCGAGATACGTCCTTTGGGCTTAGAAAGGCAATATTCATGGATTGTTTTCTTTTTTCGAATTTCATTTGAAAATACACTTTTCCAGTTTATTAATTGCGTAGATAAGTTATGCGAGAAGTCATTTCCGTATTTTTTTTAGTATTTTATTAGCATGTTCCATAATTTCTCTTGTAGATAGTTTAACGAAACAGTCTGGATTTAAAAATGAAAAGAGCTCATTACTTCGTTCCTGCTGCTAAATCGTGTACTGAGTTTGTTCCTGATATTATTATTAGTAGGAACATCTTGTACAACTTTGTTTTTATAAAGGTTAAATAACTGATAAACGCAACAGTTGTACAAGATGTTCCTACTAATAATAATATCAGGAACATTCTCCCCCTCGTGATGAAATCACTACAGTTTCGTATTTTCCTTTTCAAACAGGTCTTGCAATTTTATTCAGGAGTAAAAAGTTTACAAATTTTAGCTACCGGTCGTTTGTAAATCTCAGATTGATTTTTACTTCGACAACTCGGATCTTTCCGTCTTTTCCTTCGTATACTCTTTGTATTCTTCCGAGTGGCCACATATTTCTTTGAATTGTATCGTCAACGACAAATACTATGTCATTAAAAGAAATATTTTCATTTTTAGAATACCACTTGGTATTTTTGTTCAGAGTCAACAAATATTGCTTTTGCCATCTTCTCCAAAAAATATCAGCCAATGCTTGAGAAACCCTCCATTGTTTTCGACAACTTGTATCAGCTTCGTTGAACTCACCCATAGGTGGTGCAGCTCCATTAGAACAATGAAGTAAAAAATGATTCGGAGTTAGGCTCTCAGGATCCAAGGAGTCGCTTGAAACATATGTCAGTGGTCTACTATTCACCATGTTCTCAGCTTCGGCATGATAGTTATTTGATTTCTGGTTTATTTCGACTTTAAACCAAGGAACTCACAGTAGGACTGACTATTCCAAACAGAGTTGATCAATTATTATATCGAGAGATTCGTAGAAGACTTTAATTTGGAATCTCTTTAGACCATCTTCTATTCTAGTGTCATTTGCGGGTTAATAAAAAAATGTCTTGACCTTTCTTTGGCGCTTAGATGTCAATGTTGGCTGAATGTCTCACGATTTCAACAAATTGGAAGTTTCTGTATGCAACGTTTCGAAATAGCCTCTAAAACTATTACTATTATCTATTGCTCAATATATCGCATGCTCGGCCCAGATCCACAGTAGAACTTTGTAGCAGTTTAGACACCAAATTAAGGTTCATGTAAAGTCAAATATTTCGCGTTTCTGAACTGCAAGATGGCACTGACAAGATATGTTTTTCATACCATAGTTACAGCGATCTTTTTTAATATTTCCATATAAATTACAGTTTTCTGCAACGGTCAACCCTACTGCTAATGCAATATTGCCAAATCTCAACAATATTCGGAGTACTGCGAAATATCTCACAGGATTTTTTTTCTTGGTGTTTTGGCATCGACTGCTACGGTCATTAGCCAAGTGTTCTGGATAAGCCTTGTTACCAACTCCATACGCCACTTTAGGAGCAGCACTGTTAATTTTTAATGCAACAGTGAATCGTGGAGGATTATTCCCATCCGACACGAGCCTCAATCATTCAGACTTTCACATCTGAAAATGAAAAAAGATCGCACCGTCTGGTGAATTTGGTGAGAGTTGTAGTGCCTCTGGTTTTTTTTGGCTGGAGACCTCGGAGACTTCATTATTCGAATTCAGCGTTCCTTGCTGTGTCCTGCCTGAAAATTTCAGGAAATTTGCAGCGCCCTCATATTTGTATTGGGTGGAGATTTCGTTTTTCGAACTTAACCCCCTTGCCGAATCATGTCTGCAAGTTTCGGAAAATTTGCAGAGTCTTCAGTTTTGAAATGGGTGCGTACACCACATTTTTCAGAAACAGTGATGTATTTACCTTGTTTGCAAATTTTGGTTGATTTGCAGAACATCCAGGTTTACCATGGATAGAGACCTCCTTTAGTTCTAAAAGAGGTTATCTTTTCAATCGTTTTTAGTGTTTCCAAAGGTGGGGACTTTCTTTAAAGCTGGTTCATTCTTTTTCTTAGATTTTGGTTTATTGATGATTCTTGTGCCGTCGGTTTTCCTGTGGGAGGAGATCTTGAGAATCTTTGGTATTGCCGCTTTTTTCCGGTTCACCTGTATATTATTTATTGTATTCATTTCGTTGGTTTTTCTGATATTCGGGGTTGCAGTGCCCATGGGTTTGTTATAGATATAGTCAGTCCGTCCTTGATCTTGCTTAGATTAGATTTACTTTTAGCACAAACAACAGTATTGTTGGTGAAATTCACAAAGAGCAGGTAATATGAACAACTCACTATAATTTATTTTTATCAATATTTTTCATCTTTGTAAGCTGAACTCCGCCTATTATGCCGTTATTTTTTAATTTTTTATGTATATTAAATAATGTTACTCAAAAACAACTGGAATGGACAATAAAGACGCTATTACGATTATTATTATTATTTTTCAATTCTATTTTGCTTCCTGTTTCATTTTCAGAACTGATATTTCAAATCCCAAAACATAAAACTCATTACTTACATCTTCAATTGTGTCCTAGGACTCCAAGGCTTTAGGCGGACCAATCCAATATCCAACTGATGAACTGACAAACCCCTATCGACGTAACTTTCATTTTCGAAATTACATCGGTTACCGCTGTATAGAACTATTGACAACGCTGTACAGTAAATATGACAGTGACAATAATTTTGTGCAATACCTTGTGGACAGTAGCAGAACTATTTTTGTATTTCCGTTCATGTACTACAGAGGAATCACTTACTGGAGCGATTTACCGTTTTTTGTCCGAGATTTTAAAAATTACTATTAAAAATATAAATCGTTTGATTTTATGTCTGAAAAATAGTATGAATAGTTCCTCAATGTTCAGTCTTCTTAATTTAATATAAATATCACTTGCAAAAGCGATTCTTCTCAACTGTCTTTGATTTTATAACAAGATTTTCAGAATTTTTTTTAATTGTGAGAGAACGTTGTGGTTAAACATTCTGAAAAACATCTTGATTATCTTTTACCTTGACATTGATATTTGAAATGAAATCTGATGAATGGTTTTTGGGAAAACTCAAAAAAACCTCTAAAAATTAGGTTTTTATTTTTTTTCTCAAAAACTGTTCATCAGATTTTCTTCCACATCTCTCTAATTATTCAATTTGAATGCCGGAATAACTCGAATTTTTTTCAGAATTTTTAAACTTGCCGTTAATTTTTTCATGGGTTTACATGAACCTTAATATTTTTCAAAAATTTTCTTTGGTATACAAGGAGCAAAATAAAATCATAATTACTCATACTCTTTTGCAACGAGTTTGCTTCCGCTCTATCAGCAGGTTTTTTGTAAATTAAAGTAAATGTTGACCAACAATTAGAATTAGAAAGTTTTAGCGAAGCTGGGCCCCCCGCACGGCAGGCTCTGCGGGCCCCTTAACGCCGCCACTGGCTTCTGACTAGGGTGGTGGTTTGATAGAGTATGCAGATACCTAAGGTATCGTGTGTCTGTACGGACCAAAAATTAAAATCGTTAAATATATTTCTTACACAAAATGTTACACATTTCTTGCCCCTAGAGTATTCAACTACCTTCCCCAGCACTTGAAAAGTATAGTTAATTATAATTTATTCAAATCTAAGCTTAAGCAATTAATTTTGATAGAAGATAGAAGAAAAATACATCATATAATAGAGAATAAACTGAACGTATAGAGTGGCACTTGAAATTTCATATTTGACCTTCTGCTTATGTTTATTCATTGCGTTTTTATTGGTATTGAAATTGAAAATTGGAATCTGATGTTCATATTACTCTAAGTGGAATCCGTACTAGTAACAATTTTTTAGCGGACAGCCTCCAGGCTTTGTTAATTTGTTGCTGATAGGCACGCACTTACTGTTAGTTGAGAAAAGCATAATGTACTACACCGAATTTGTTGCCAATTCTTGAATGATGTTCCACATAGTTCGCAAAAATCCAACGCAGACAGCCTCTTGGCTTTGCGATTTTGCGAATTTGTGCTGAACATTCTTGATATGTTTTAGAATTATATTCAAGTGTAAATAATTTTTATTGTATACATTATCCGCAGACAGCCAATTAGGCTTTGCGGTTTCTTTTTGTTTATTTGTCCGATCGTTTATGTAATTATTTTTCTATATTGTACAAATAAACATTATTATTATTATTATTATATTATATCTACGGAACCGCTCGAGACAGGGATTTTAAATTTCAACTCTTTTTTGTCTCTACAGGGGAAAACTTCCATTCGAATTTCAACCCGATCGAAAAACTCGGAAACATTTTACGTCTCTTACGAATCACAGAGGAGCCTTTTTTCGAAAAACCGTCGGAAAATGGTTAGAATCCCCAAAATCTGAAAATAAAATTTTAATTTTTAAAAATACGAAATATCTCACCAACCATTGATATTTTCAAAATTTAACAATTTATCTTTTTTGCCGCCTTCAGTAAATCTACAAAAAATAAGGAGAAATTGAGATATCGACCGTAATAATATATATATAGATTTTTTTTTCGAAACCATTTTCCCCATTTTGATTAGAAAGTGGAAAAATTATAAAAAAAAGAAAGAAAAAATACAAAATTTGTATTTTCTCTCTAAAATCACCTAAAACTGGAAAACGAAACAAGAATCACAAAAATGTATACCTTAAGTGTTATTGTACTTGCACAGGTCAACAAAAGGTTTCCTTGAAACTTTTCCATATTGAAAAAAATAGAGATATGGATTTAAAAAATTTACCGTTTTTTGTTTGAAACACCAAAAACTCGAAGACGGAACGAGTAATCGAAAAAATATACATAAACAGAAATTTTTTCAGTCTTGAAAAAAAATTGAGGTATAATGTTTTTTTTTAAACAGCAAAACGTCTATAAAGAAACGAGATATCGAAAAAATTTATATGAACAGTTTTATCGTCCTCACTCAGATCTCACGATGTTCTCTGAACATTTCAGAATTTTCCTCTTGGGGAGAGGCAGAACATAAAAAAAATAATTGTAGTAATGATTCCCATATCGATTACGGTTATTTTTACATATTAGCTTCAGATAACGTACATTTCTGAATATGTATCCAACAAAAATATCATTTGGCCTTTCAATGTCACATACAACTTATATATCAAAGATTACGTGACCTTAAAAAATGTTGGTAATTTATGCAACATGGAAATAATACATTCGTGATTATAATCTGGCGTAACAAATGAAGTGAAATAATCTTTCTTTTTCCACCAATAGACGTTGATATGGACTTTAGGTATATTGCAGAATTTAAATTCTAAATCAAAATTATTGTTCTGATGTTATGAATTTTGAAATACCTAATACCCCTATAATGTTCATATATTTTGATTGTTTATGGTTACGCAATATAGGTATAATAAGCGTTATAAATACTTTTGACCATGGTCTAAAGGATAATGACGAATAAATCAACAGTCTGCTGCGATTGAAATTTGTATTACCTCATGAACCGTTTGTTTTGCAGGACCGGTCTGAGACCATTTGGCGCCTATACACATTTTTTTTCTACCCAGATATATTGTCGTGAATTGGGGTTGATTCACGACTAACTAGGTAGATACTGATCATTCATAGATTTAAAACACTTTAGAAAAATATAAAAACATTTATTTTACTATGTACAAATATGAGATTAAGACGATTGAAATTAATGAAGGAAATAATCAATAAAGAATTAATGAATTAAAGAATTGAAGAATCTCTCCTAGTTATTGATTGGATAAATTATTTGAAAAACATCTTTACTTACAATACATATCGGCATTTAGATTTAGGGAACATTTTCCTTCTATCTAATATCTGATCTTCCAAACTCCCCCCATTGCCCTCACTAGCTGTGGGCACGGCAGAACTCTAAACTCGACTACCAGATCGAACTATCAGTGGCCTTTTTGAAAACTCTTGTTTATGTTCTGTTGAGGACAAGTTGTGTTTCAAAATAAAATATCTTCGCTCACGTACTGAATTGTAAAAAGGTTACCCACGTATTGAAATATAAAATATTTTAATGTACAGGATGTTCCATATATTTTTGACAATATTTTGAAAATTTTAACACATATTTATGAAAATAAAGGACTCCCACAAATGAGAGGTGAAATGCGTAATTATAAAATGAGGAATAAAAATACGATCACTACACAAAAAAATAATCTACCAACATATGAAAAATCTCCTGAATTTGGTGAGATTCGCCTTTATAATTTATTTGCAAATGGTATAAAGTACTTGTACTGGCAGAAGAAAGAGTTTGTCGAACCATATCTTATAATATATTGATTTTCATCAGCGGTAACATAGGTATTGTTGATTCACTTAAGTTTTTCGAAAACTTGTCTGTGTAACTATCAAAAATCTTTCTTTTGAAAATGTAGGTATTTTGAATTACTCTGACATACATTATAGTGCTTATTATCTTGTGGTGTTAAGGGCCTTCATCCCTGAAAAAAGGGGAGTCAGAAATGATTTTTTTTCTGAGTGTTGAAGGGTTGTATGATTGTATAAAGATAAAAATATCGAAAAAAAATTTCTTCCAGTTTTAAATGAATGAAAAGTATATTTTCCCCCATTTTTGGGCATTTTCGTTCAGTTCCACCATCAAAACGAACGAATATTTTGGTGTTGTATCATTTCAGTATCGAAGTCTATCATTCACTTAGTTAAACGACTTTCTTATTTTTCTCCTAAATATTAAAATTTTTTGTGAATAATTTCACAAAAATGTGTTGTTTTCGCGAAATGGGTTTCCTTGCTTTATTCCATTTGAAATGAGAAATCTACAGCTTTATCAAAGTCAACTAATAAAGGTTTGGTCCAGCCGTCGACCAATGAAAACTAATTATTACTTACAATTCTGGATTCAGAAATAGAACTGAATTTCTTTTAAATGACACGCCCCTCAGGTTGCTCCTCCCACACGACTGGTGAGGAAAAGAGAGAGTATCATATAGCCAGTATGACATCTGGCACAGGGTCGGATCGGGAATGGGAAAAAATTAAACTCATCGAAACTATGGAATATTATTACTTTTACAATTAATAGCTTTTTTCAACAACATGTGTTCATCACTTGAGGGACAATACTCCATAACATTTTTATATTAGGAAAAACCAAGAGGCGGCTCCAGAATGTTGGACAAGTTTCGTGATTTCTGATACAATTCCATTCAAAATTGGTATATAGAAGCTTTTGGGTTTGGAAGCTATAATTTTTTTCAATAATTCAACGTAACGGCTCCAAAATATCGGACAAAATTTCTGATTCTTGGTCTGATTCTATTTTGAGTTGCTATAGGTATAGGGATTTTTGTGGTCATGATATTTTTGTCAATGTTTGATAATTCGAAATGCCAGCTACAAAACGGTGAACGAATAATTATTGTCCGTGTCCGTTCAAAATTAGAATGAAGGGGTTCTTTGGATCGGCGATTTTGACTTTTTTTGTCAAAATCATAAAATTCAAGATGGCGAGATTTGAGATCAGATTCTATTCAAAATTTGTATCTAGGAGTTTTTGTAATAGGAGTTTTTCAAAACTAAATAATTCAATATGACATATTTTACGAATGATCTAAAGAAAATAACCGCTTTCAGTGCATTTGAATATAATCTTGTCTTAAAAACATTTTTCCATTCATATTTATCAGAAAATACACTCTCCACTTCGTCAGGGCTATTTAGGGAGAATTTCGGAGTTAGTGGCATATTTTTACGCATATTCCTAAATATCTTGTTCTTGTGACTCCCATATCGGCAACTTCATTCTACATTGGTTTCCGACACAACGGTTTATTTGGGCGGCGCGGCGTTTTTGATGTTCCTTTAAAGTTGAAAAGCTACAGCGGACTCTTCTTGAACGTTCCAATGGGGCAGCGTAGCAAGATAAACAAATGAAACATTGACTTGATACCAGGTGACTGTTACGGCTTTATTGTTTGTTTCTTTGGCGGCATTTATATCGAGAATAGTAAGCATTCGAATTTATTCACTGCATTTTTTTAATTTTCATTAATGCTTCTATGTTGGAGAAGAATCACAATTATTTTTATCAAATTCAAAGACAACTTGCGATTGAGTTATAGATATACAGGGTGGGTCACGGTCGATGGTACCTTAGACGTTTACGGAGAACGGTACATAGGATCATTCTGAAAATTTGGATTCTCAAGTAGTTGCTCTTGGTCTATCGATCTAAAATATTTTCAGCAATGCAGCGTTGCCGCTTATACCAGAAAGTAGCAGCATCTTTGTTATTTCAAATAAGTCAAATATTACCGCATTTTTGAACTTGTCATTCCTTTCTGATTATTTCTGCCTCATACTTCTCTATACCTATCTCTAACGGCTTTTGAGATATTGGTTATTTTCCATAGTTTTTATCAAAAACATAGCTCGAATTGAATGTTTATTTCTGCGGTATTTGGATTCTTAGGAAGTTGCAATTTTGTGTTTAGTTCATCAAGATCATGTACATTGATTCTGTATAGAGAAGTTTGTTCTGCGTTATACAGGGTCGTTCAAAATTCATGATCTTACTGCTAGATACAAAAAGGGATGAAAGTGCGTTTTTTTTAAATGGAACATCCTGTATATTATGAAATATCCTGAAAGATGACTAAATTCCCTTCGAATTGATATATCATGTTCCTATACCAAAATAGCCACAATTCCGAGATAATAGCAATTTTCACTTGTAATCACCCAAGTGCTTGAATTATTGCCGGAAATTTTTCGAGTACATGAATTTTCTTTGAAAATTCTACGTCAATTAATTCAAGCACGAGGGGGATTCGGTAAGAAAATTTCACACCGAGAAATGAAAATCATCCAACAATTCATCTAACGATGGTTTGACCTGAACTATTTATAACAACTGAAATATTGATATGTAAAATACTTAACAAAATGTTCATCAATAAATGTGTTTAAATTTGGAACAAAAAAAAAAAAGGTTATGTATGTTCTCATCGTGGATTGAACCATCGACCTAGCGACTCATAGGCCGCAACACTACCGCTGAGCTACGGGACTTGTGATAAAAACTTGTGACAAATGTGTATTGAACTTCATCTGAAATATGATTTCAGAATTGACAATTTCTGCAATAATCGTGGAGAAAATATTTTCAGACACATTCCAAATATCTAGTAAATACATAATGATCTCCTTTCATATGAAAACTAGACCTCCATTTGTACATTAAAGCAAAATATCAACTTGTCACATGTCAAATGTTTGACAGAAAAATTTCCGCTTATTAATTTCGCCCAGGGTACCCAGGGGGATAAAAATTTCCGGAAATTTTTAGGGTTGCCATGGTATCTAAACAAGAACGTATTTTTTGATTGGCTACAAGTGAAATTTAAAAAAAAAATCGATTTATTTTTCTCATATTCATCTAAGGTGGCTATTAAATGTCATGATGGTACATGACATTATGAAAATTTGACAATTAGTGCACTATTAATAATAATTGAAATGGAGGGAAATAACTATTCAAACGAAGTTCTGATGAAATTGTTTATTCTTCATGGAAAATGTGACGGAATTATAGCAAGAACGTGCAGAAAATTCAATGAAACGTACCCTGATTTACAACCAATGAACGAAAGGAAGTTTGTACGATTACAACATAATTTCATTATTTCATTAATTATGTGTACTTTGGAAGAACGAGCACTGAATTATCTAATTCGGACCTGTATCTTACGAGAATCGCCAAGTTAGAAGTGAGGCGGAGTTTGTATTTATTTCGTCGGGAGAACAATAAGTCCATGGGAGAACGCACTGCCATCTGACGAAATACGTTTCGCATTTAGGAGGCTAAAGAATCTTAACAATATCAGTTATAAGAGTAAAATTAAGATGTTTTTCTAGTAGTTACTAGCAGTCTATCTGTTGATTAAAGTAGTGATAATATTTTTAGTATACAAGTTCTAAATAATACGATGTAATGAAAGTAAATAAATGATACATACAATAAGAAAGACACATAAATCATAAAAGAAATTATTTAAAATAACTATTTAAAATATTGGAAATGCTAGAATGTAGGTAAGAATGTTAAAATAAATGAGAATATAGGGAGATCAATTCAGTATGATTTATTCGTAGTAATGTTATATTTTAGTTTTAGAGCCATTTGATCACTAAACTTTTGAATATCTTAAACACTCGATCCGTTTTTATCTGATTTGGAGCAAGATTTAACAGTTTGGGACCAATATATGTAATTGATCTTTGTCCAATAGCTTTGTTCATTTTTAACAAATGTGGGTGATTCGTTTTCAGGCGAGTCATGTCCATGTTGATAATTTTTGGATTTATTTCTGTTTTGGAATGTAACTATTAGTGCTTGTTTGAATAAATCAATTCCAAACTCAAGTCACAATATTGGAATATTTGTGCAGAAGGAAAACGAAAAATAGATCATTTTTAGAAATCGTTTCTGGAGTACCATAAGCAGTTGTGCAGTTGTACAATACACCCCACTCTATCCTAGATTTTCGTACATTAAGAAAGGACGAGACCAATGAAAAATATATTCTGTACAAATCATTTATATTCAGCACGTTTTTAACTATTTCAAAAACATACAAAAATAGTTTACATCTATTTTCCATTTGAGATTTTGATCAATGTGTATTCCGAGATATTTAACTGAATTGGATTGTTTTAGCATTATGTTCTTATGTTTGCTTGTTAAATGAATAGTGATGTTTTGTGCATTGCATATTATGACTGATTCTACAAAATGAATTATAACATTTATCAATGTCAGTAAACTATCATCAAGCCAATTAACCATAGTGTCAATATATTTTCTTGCATGAGATATTACATCTTCCCAGGTTGTTCAATCAATTAATAACACTGTATTAGTATTATCTGGATGTGAGATCTCTTTGTCAGAAATATCGGTAGATAGCATATCATTTAAATATAATATGAACAGTATTGGCCCTAAGATAGTACCTTGGGGAACTCCATAATTTATTTCTAATGGGTCGCTCAATACGCCATTTATTATGACCATTTGTATTATTTTCATCAGGTAGTTTCTGAATGAGATCATTTGCACGACTAATGGTATCAAATATATGGACCAAATCGATGAATACTCCCAGGCAGGGTAGTTTTTTAGCTAAATGTTCATATATATATTTGAGTGATTAAGTTGACTATGGCATCAGGGGTTGATCTCAAATTGGAATTCAGAAATTATATGATGTCTCTCTGTGAAATCCATCAAACGGTTTTTGACAATGTTTTTACCAGATTGGACATTATGCTTACTGTACGATGATTCTTTACTTTGTTTTTTGCACCCGACTTAAATACAGATTCATCAATTGTTATTTAGAAGTTTGAAGGGCGTATGCCAGTGCCAAAAATGGTGTTTATCAAAGTACATAAAGGTTTCCCTATATGTTTAGATATTTTTTTAATAACTTGACTGAAATACCATCATACCCTGGAGCTGTGATTGACTTTAGCTCTTTAATTATATTCAGTATCTCAGCCTTATCACATGGTGGTGTGAAAATTTTATCGCCCACAATATTCACTTTTTGGTACTATCACCTGTGCTTTTTGCCTGATTTTTTGTGCCATTTTTTGACCCTCAGTTGAATGATAGTTAACAAATACATAAGGGATATCGAGTTTGTCAGTGATCAATAGTAATCAAAAGTATGAGCTAAATTCTACCCTTAGAGACATTTTGCATGAAAAGAATATGTTACCAGTATATAAGGCACTAGTAGAATCAATCCTGCGGTATTGCCTTGTGGTATGGGGTGGATGTTTCAACAGTGTTATAAAAAGTTTGCAAACATCGCAAAATACAATACTAAAAATAATATTACATTAAGATCGTTTATTCTCCACACAAAAAATTTATACGCAACTTACCTATATGTTCAACAATGCCTTCTATGTATGGACTTTTGAAAATACCGAAACAGTCCTGTCGGATAAATCTAGAATTACTAGAAAGTAGAAATACGTTAAACCGAAAACTTTACATACCACTTTTCAAGAAGACACACACAAAGATACGTTTTTTTATTATGGATCAAAATTCTATAATTTACTACCACTTCAACTCAGGGAAATATACAACATAAAAAAAAAATTAAAATCAAAGAACATGTCCGAAATAAGCCAAAATTTTTCGAATTCTAATACCGTTTTCTTCTTCATTTCTCTTTTCCATTAAGTAATTATTTTTCTCCACAATTCCTTGCAAAACTTCTCTCTGACACAAATAATATAAAAATAAAGGAAAACCAAAATTTTCAAAACCTACTATTTCTAGTTGATAACAAATAAGATGATCCATCTCAACTGCTATACGAGGATATATTGAAAAATTCTTACCCTACTATAGAACCAAACAAAATTTCAATGTCAAAATATTTTATTACTCAACATATTCTCCTCTTAATTGGATATATTTATTACAGCGAACCTGCAACGTCTCTAGACCTTTCAAAAAAAATTTTTCTTCTTGCTCCACAGCTTTCATTACCTCCTCGTTGGAAGAAAATTTACGACCTTTTAAACTTTTTTTCAGTTGAGGAAAGAGATGATAGTCGGACGGAGCCAAATCTGGTGAATAAGGGGGGTGTACTAGTAATTCAAACCCGAAATCACGAATTTTTTGCATGGCAACATGAGATTTGTGTGCAGGGGCGTTGTCCTGCAAAAACAAAACGCCTTTGGATAGCTTTCCGCGTCTTTTCTCTTTAACTCTTTCCCGTAGAGTGGCCAGTAATGTCGAATAGTAATCTCCAGTTATTGTTCTACCGTTATCCAAAAAATCAATCATGATTACTCCATGGCAATCCCAAAAAACTGAAGCAAGAACTTTTCTAGCAGATTTTTGGACACGAAACTTGTTAGGTCTTGGAGAACCGGATTGTCGCCATTCCATCGATTGTTGCTTTGTTTCTGGATCGAAGAAATGTACCCAAGTCTCATCCATAGTAACAATTCGGTTTAAGAAGTCTACATCGTTTTCAAATCGAGCACAGATCGAACGCGATGCTAGTACCCTTGCACGCTTTTGGTCAACATTCAAACATTTGGGGATCCATTTTGTAGCTATTTTTCCCATGTCCAAATTGACGTGAACTATATGATGAACGCGTTCGTATGAAATATTCAGTGCTTCAGATATCCGTTTTGGCCCAATTCGATGGTCTGTTAAAATCATGTCATGAACTGCATCGATATTTTCGGGGACTGACACAGAAACTGGCCTTCCCGATCTGTCATCATCTTCAATGGAAAATTTACCTCTTTTGAAGCTTGCAGTGCAATTTTTCACGGTCGCATACGAAGGACATTGATCACCAAGGGTATTAAGCATATCTTCGTAAATCTGCTTACCTCTTAACCCTTTTAAATACAGGTACTTGATGATGGCTCGATACTCCAATTTTTCGATTTTCACAATTTCGGTGGACATATTTTATCTTTTAATTTATTGCGTAACTCTGGTTTACTTTTTTGTCGTCAAACTTTACATTGACACTTCTAATAAGTTATTGTTCGTTGCTATGGTAACGCAATATTTTGTTTATGCAGGGAACTGGTCTAGGCTAACTAGATATCAATACATCCTCGTAGGGTAGCACATCACAAGCAGACTTGCTTAGGTGAACCCTCACAGATGGGATGGAGAATATAAATGTATTAAAATTCGTTAAGCATACTAACTGTTCTACCGCCGACATATTACAAACTTGAATAAACTTGAAAACTTGATTATTGAATTATCGTCTGTTTTTAATTCTTTTATTTCTACAATTTGACTTTATCTTTTTTTTTCTGAAAATTCATTGACAGTAAATCTATAAAACGTATGGGTTATTTCTTTTGTGATACTACCTTCTTGTAGCATTTGTATTTTTCAATTGTAATTGTATTTGTGACTTTAATTGCGCCGGACTTAATATTTTTTTAACAGATTTTTATTGCTGCTATTGTTTATTGTAGGTCATATAGTACGAGATCCGACTGCAGGATTAGTGCGCTCATCGGTTTTTTGCTCAAAACCAAATTTTTATGATTATTTATAACTAGAAGACTATATATTGACCAGGTTGACTATTAAAATTTGGCCGCCAGTATTTTTAATTAAATTATTTTTAATTGATTTTTGGGAAAAAATTTCGTTCACTTGTTTTTTGAATAAAATAACGTCTACATCACGGTAATTTATATGAAGATTTAAAAAAATCATGGTTGCCGTTGCACACCTGGCCGTACCTCTTCGCAGCCAGGTGTAAACAGGTATGATTTCAATACGTTTATTTATTAATCATATTCCAAATTAAAGCTAATTTTTTTCTATTTATTTTCATATATGGTTGCCTAATTAAATCCGCCCGCAAATAAGTGTTGCTGGTTGTTAAAAATGATAAATATTTAAGGTAGATTGAAACCGAGTTAGCGCGTAACATCATTTGTCAGACGTAGATAGCGATTGCCGGTTGTGTTTTTCTTTTTACTAGGAATATTTTCGATGTTTTTACTTGAATTGCTTTAAAATTAAACCTCATGAAAATTGAATAAAGTATTTCGAAAGCTCAGGCAATACCAAAGAGTATCATTTATTAGTGGCCATCTGCTGACTGCATCCCCAATAGAATATTCAGTTAGTTCAAATTATAAATATACATAAAAATTTGGTTTTCAGCAAAAAACCGATAATCGCACTAATCCTGCAGCCGGATCTTAGACTAATACGTTAAATCAGGAATGCAATTAATGAGACTGCATTTGAAATTGAAAACATAAAAATGTATTTTTCAGGAATTTTACAATTGATATTTAAAATTAGAAAAAAAATCAGGATTTTGATCGTGGTCTTCTTTATTGTATCAAATTTCGACCTTTGGAATCCATCGATAATTTTTTATCTTTCTGTAATCGGCGAGATTGAAACTTTGGACAGTACTCCTATGTTGATTCATAATTGAAACATCTTCCAAGATTACGGAAAAATACGTGCTCTGTCATCTTTCACTGCGATCGAAATGTATTTGTTTATCGGGAAGCCGAGACATTTGATGTGAAAATCATGACCGCGACCAAATCGATTTATTCAAGATACTAGGCGAACGCTTATGAGTTTTTTTTGTTTTGTGTACTCTGGATGATGTCTGAGGAATCGGAACCGTTTTTTTTTGTTTAAACTTCATGCAAAGAATTCACAGATGAAAACGGTGTCAGACTAGGTCAAATAAAGCCATACAGAATGTTTGGAGAGAGTATCTATCATTAATTTTTTTGTCGATGAGCACTATATTTTCGTACATGAAACAAAAACCATTTTATTTACCGATGTTTATTTCAATTTTTCAATATAAATCATGTTTTTCAGATGGTGTTTTTAATTTTTCAGACAAATTTTAATTTCGTTTCAAACAACTATTATATCAGAGGTTATTTGACAAATAAAACTAGAGCTAGAGTACACTACGTTACCATACAATTATCAAAATCCAATAAAAAACTTACAACATTAAACACGTTGGATAATATTCGTACTAACAGCATTGGGCATCTTTTTGATAAAATTTTATTTGATTTGATTTTACGAATCACTCTTTCAGCATGTACTCTTGACTTTGCAGTTCTCTTCGTTAATATCGTTTCATCAGAAGGGGTGGTGTATAAAATTTCACATTAATTTCATCCAATAATTCTCTAATAGTGAATCCACGATCAGCCGTAGGTAATTGCATAATTTTCCTGCAAGAGGTTCTTCAAAAGGCATTGTTCAAACAGTTCTCTGTCAGAAATTGCTCCTTCGTACCCTTTACTGGAATATATGATGGCACCACTCGGGCTAATTCCAACTAAAAACTAGACAGTGCTGGAATGCTTGTAACTTAAAAATGTGATTTTTTAAATGTAAGGCATTTGTAAGAATATTAGTTCCATCATGAATTACCACTGTAATAGTCATGTCGAAAACAAAATGGTGCTTTTTTAAAAATTCTGCTGCCACTGAATCTCCTCTTATACCAATTGTCTGGTGATACATGAACTGCCCATGTGTAAAATATAACAGATATCAGACTTTTTTTAATATTACAAGAAATGAGAAGAGTTTGTCAAGGATAAAACCACGCCTCCACCTAACTAGTGTCAAGCATAATTTTTTTCTGTTCGAAATATTTTGATGTTTGATCAGTTGCTTCTAACTTCTTTGATAGTCTTTAAATTGATATTTCGAGTGGTTCATCACCAATGGATCCAAAAAACTATAATGTAGAATTTTCACTTCTGTAAAAAACTTGAAATATTATTCTTCCTTTAATAAATTTTAAAAACAAGATTTGTTTGTTAAAGTTGACGTCGGGTCACAGTCAGAGGCTGAAGCGATTATTTGGAGTCTGGAAATAGTCATGTTCTAAAAGTAACTTCTTCATGTGAAAAAGTTGGTTCTAGATTATCATTCTCATAGTCATGTTCTAAAAGTAACTTCTTCATGTGAAAAAGTTGGTTCTAGATTATCATTCTCGGCTACATCTGTTATTAGTACTTCTGACGGTGCTGAACATGGAATAGGATTTGAGTTTTCAGTCATTATTATTGAACCAGTAAAACCGTATTTCATGCATATATCTATTAGATATATGATTTCATGCGAGTAACATGAAATTTGAAATTTTACTGTCACAAAACGTGAAAAACTGAGTCAGAAGGCCAGCATTTTAACTAAACTAACCTCAAAATCATTTAATCTCGATTTTCTATCAAATGGCTATAAATTTGAAAGCGGGGACATTCCTAGGATTGTAAAATGATTCAGGGAACCGAAAGGCATAGATAAAATGCGAAAAAAATGCGTTTCCAGTGGTGGAGTATTTTTTGCCATTTACAATGTTGGCAATATGTGGCTGAACTCTCGTCCATTCTCTTTTCTTTTCAACCATCTAATTTTATTTTCGGTTATCGTTAATATATTTTTTATCATATTCACTAAATATCAAGTATAGGTGCGTATCTGCATGATACCTACCCTTATCACGATAAATTTGAACGGTTTAATGTGGAACAATGGGATAAAACATATTTTTTCTACAATCGCTTACCAAAGTAAACTTTGACGTTTTCCTAGAAATGTCATTTTGTGACAGCTTTGTCGCTCTAGAGCGAAAATATTGAAAAAACGCTCGATCCCTAGCTTTTGTTGAAAACGAACCTATTCTTCCGTGATGAGAATTATAGAAAATAAATTCAAAGCACTCTAAGGACATGTGATGAACTAAAAGCTACACCAGCATTTATGACACACTCCAAAAAAAAAACTAATACATGATTTTATACACATTTATTACAAATTTGCGTCACAACAAAAAAAAAATTTACAGTCCCAGTTTTCTAGGAAATGGGCGTGGGCTAACTTTTGTGTAAAGCTGTATTACACATTCTGTATTTTGAGAAAATACGCATTTATTCATGATCAAATGGCTGCTAACATTTTTTACACATTTACTACAAATCATTGACGTGTTGAAAAATCCAAAATTTTCGTCCCCTAGGAGTTAAATAACTCTTATAGACCGAAAATTCCCTAACAAATATAGATCACAGCGAAGTGCACAGATACAGCGAAGTGGTCGTGGTGTTAGAGTTTTTTGCTTCCACCCAGGCGGTCCGGGTTCGATCCCCGGTCGCGTGTCACTGAGCTGAAGTGGTTCGGATTCCACTTTTGTTTAAACTGTAGGTCCCGGATCTCCCTTGCTCGCACAAGCTCTGCTTTTGAGGGGTTTTCTCCGAAAACCTGGGAGTTTCATAAAAACAAATTTTACAAATATTTTTTTACAAAATTTACAACGTGGTCAGTGTCAGAATTGTTCACAAGATTGTTTATAATTTTTGTACAAACTATCGAAGTCTTAAAAATTACATAATGAAGGGCCCTCAAGGGGTTGAACACCCCCAAACTCCTCAAAATTTCTATTACATTATCTATCACATTGCACTTATAGCTACAATTTTCCACAGACTATTTAAAAATAATTAGAATCTATCGACGTGTATAGAGTTTCAGAATGATGATTTCCATGGAATTGTCCATGAGCATCTAAAGACAAGCAGTAGAAGCGTTTAGTATACTGGAAATAATTCTAATACCCGATGAAATACATTTCACGTCGGATTTCCCATCATATTGCAACACAAAAATTTATTAACACAGCCCACTCTTCAAAATATCAATTTCCATGATAGATATTGTACATGAGCAACTGACGACACGCAGTAGAACCGTGATACTGTATAAATTCTAATACTCGATGAAATACAGTTCACGTCGGATTTCCTATCATCCTGACACAAAAACTTATTAACACAGCCCACTCTACAAAATGCTAATTTCCATGGTTCATATTGTCCATGAGCAACTAAAGACACACATTAGAAGCGTGTGGGATACTGTAAAGAATTCTAATACTCGATGAAATACAGTCAGGTTGGATTTCCTATCGACGCAACAAAAAAATTTATTAACACAGCCCACTCTTCAAAATATTGATTTCCATGTTTGATATTGTCCATGAGCAACTGAAGACACGCAGTAGAAGCGTGTGGGATACTGTAATTCTATCTATCTATCTATCTATCTATTACTCGATAAAATGCAGTTCACGTCGGATTTCCTATCATATCTCAACACAAAAATTTGTTAACACAGCCCACTCTTCAAAATATCAATTTCCTTGGTGGAAATGATCCCTTCGCTCAAAAGAATGCTTGAAACGCTTGTTGCGGATTTTCTGTAAACTCAGAGGTTTTTTTTTAACGGTATAGTATGAAAATCCGAAATTGTTCACTTTGCAATGCAGTGAAATAAGTTCTCTCTCTCTCTCTCTCTCTTTCGTTTATTGGCCGTTACTTCCAGTGAGGTGTAATTGGCCAGCTCTCCTCCCATAGGTAAACGGGAATCCGTCCCGTCCCGGCCTGGTTACCGGCGTAATTACCGGGAGCTTCGTCCGGAGGATGGAAAAGGTCTTGCTCGAAGCAATTTCTCCACCCACAAAAAATTTTACTGATTTTTATAATTTTTTCAATGCACGTGTTACCACGACATGTGGTATTACGGCGAACTTCACAAACATTTAATAAACTTTTTTCAATGCACGTACTGATTCAATGACGGCAGACATCACAACACATACTACTTTTCAAAAAATATTTAAAATTAAAACTCTATAACCTGACTTCCAGCACGAGGCCGCCATCCGACCTCTACCGCTGCCGGAAGTCGAATCCGTGAAATAAGTTTATGCGCTATGTGGGGTGTTCAACCCCATGAAAATCATCATTGTGTTTTCAACACGTCGGCGTCGACAGATTCTAATCATTTTTTAAATAATTTTGTGGAAAATTTTAGCGATACACGCAATACCGCAATAAATAATGTAATAGAAATTTTGAGAAGTTTGGGGGTGTTCAACCCCTTGGAGGCCCTTCATTCTGTAATTGTTAACACTTTGATAGTTTGTACAAAAATTATAAACAACCTTGTGAACAATTCTGGCACCGACCACGTTGAGATCTTTATTTATTAGGAAATTTTCTATCTGTAAGGGTTATTAAATCCCTAGGGGATGAAAATTTTGGAATTTTCAACACGTCAATGATATGTAATAAATGTGTATGAAATGTTAGCAGCCATTTGATCATCAATAATTGTGTATTTTTAATGAAAAACAAAATAGGTGGTGCAGCTTTACTGCAAAGTTAGCCCACGCCCATTTCCTGGAAAACGGAAACTGGAAAACAATTTTTGGTTGTGATGCAAATTTGTAATAAATGTGTACAAAATTATGTAATCGTTTTTTTTTGGAGTGTGCCATAAATGCTGGTGTAGCTTTTAGTTCATGGACATTTGGTGGCCATGAGGTGGCCATGAGGTTAGGGAAGCTTCCTAATAAAACGAAGGTCTGGCATGGGTTCGATCTCGGTACTCGGTATTATGTTTTATGCAAGTTATTTTCCTTTTTTCATTTTGTAGGTAATAATATGTGCCTATGTTGAATGAAGTGTCTATCGTTTTTATGTCTGTGTACGTTGCGCTCGGTTTCCGCTTTGACTTTACTTTTGAAACCGTTTTTTTATTCGAAAATATCAGCAGTAACAAGACAGACGTTTTGCTTTTTTACTGACACTTCAAAATCTAACTTTCTTTACAGGACGATACAAAATATGAAAAATACAAACAGTATCCAAGGTAATATAAACTTCACGTAGTAACACTCCCCCTCAGTAATGCACTATCGTTCATTACTCTTCGTCTGGTTCTACGTTCAGGACACATAATTTAGCAACAGGCCTCTTGAATGTACCCGAAGCTGTCTTAACTGCAACAACTCGAATGTTGCCATCAGTTCCAGGATAAACTGAAGTCAGGATCCCTTTGGGCCAGGTGTTTCGACAAAAGTTACCATCGACTAGGATTACCACATCTCCCACTCTGATTTGTCTGCGTTGATTGCTGAACCACTTAGTTCTCTTGGTGAGGACTGGTAAATATTCCTTAATCCAGCGACGCCAGAAATGATCTGTCAGGAGTTGGGAAAATCGCCATTGTTTCCTGGTGATGAGATCTGATTCATTGAATTTTCCTGGTATTTGTGAAGAGCTCGATGAACCAAGCAAAAAATGGTTCGGAGTGAGGGCTTCTGCATCTGTGTGGTCCAAAGAAACATGAACTAATGGTCGGCTATTTACAATATTTTCGGCTTCTACCAGAAGAGTTTGTAGAACTTCTTCACGGGGTGCTTTCTCTTTCAATACGACGTTAAGTGACATTTTTACAGATTATATAAGGCGTTCCCAGCTTCCTCCCATATGTGGTGCTAATGGGCTTATGAAGTTCCACTCAATGTTTTTAGGAGTCAACTCTGTTATAATTTCGTTTTGGTTCAGTTCTTCTAGTGATTTTTTGAGTTCTTTCTCAGCTGCTCTTAGATTAGTTCCATTATCTGAGAAAATTTTCTTTGGGTGTCCTCGTCGACCAATGAATCTTCTGATTGCCATTATTGCCGAGTCCGTATTGAGTGAATGTGACAATTCTAAATGGACAGCCCGTGTACTCATGCAGGTGAAGAGAACCCCATAGCGTTTTTCTCTTCTTCGACCAATCGTCACGAACATGGGACCAAAATAGTCCATACCTGTGATGTTGAATGGTCTGACGAATGATGTCAATCTCGAAGTAGGTAGAGGGCTCATTTCTGGTATGTCAATTTTCGCACGTCTGTTTTTGCACCATTGGCATTTAGCCCATGAGTTTCTTACTGCAGATCTTACGTTGAAAATCCAATAACGTTGTCTGATTTCGTTCACAACATAAGATTGACCATTGTGATTGGCCCAGTTATGGTAGTGAGATACGAAGGACCACTATGTGTACGTTGCGCTCGGTTTCCGCTTTGACTTTACTTTTGAAACCGTTTTTTTATTCGAAAATATCAGCAATGACAAGACAGACGTTTTACTTTTTTACTGACACTTCAAAATCTAACTTTCTTTACAGGACGATACAAAATATGAAAAATACAAACAGTATACAAGGTAATATAAACTTCACGTAGTAACAATGTCTAAGAGCTGCCTTTGTAGAAAAAATAATGTGTGTATTTTGAGCATGAGGTGTCACTGTCGCTCTCCAAAGATTTTATTTCAGAAATTGGACTCGGTGATACCATCAAAGTTGTTTGTACGTCAAACCGTTCAATAGTTAGCAGGTAAGGGGGGGTGGCTAAAAATGTCGCACTGTATAAGAAAATTCATCATTTTCATGAACACTTTAACAAACACCGCATATTGTACCCCAGCTCGCTAAAGAAAACTACTTCAAAAATAGATTCGATACTTCGAATCATAAATTGAAGGAAACATGGTCCATAACAAAACAATCTGATGGATAAACCCAAAAAAATCGAACGACTCAGAAATACCAATAAGTGCAAATTATTTCTATTGCTCTATAGCCAAAAAGCTTGAAGAAAATACTATAGTACCAAATGACCCGTTAATACATCTTGAAGAACGTGGAAATAACAATCTTTTGGTATAATAAGAAACAAATCTTAACGAACTGATGGATATGGTGAAATAAAAAATAAAATAAAAAGCGCTGGCGATCTTTTGAATCTTTTGAAAACCTCCCAGGAATTGCCCTAAATGCTTTAGTCTCACTTATAAATTTATCGTTTCGTGATGGTATATTTCCGTCTTTTCTAAAAATAACAGTAGTAATTCCAACGCACAAGGGCGGGAATCAAATCAAATTTTAGACCAATATCGCTTATACCGACTCTTCCAAAAATCATTGAAATACTTGTGTAAAAGAGTCTCAAAAATTCCTTACCGCACAAAACGTCATTCAAACAAATCAGTTTAGAATACAAAATTAAAAATAGACATGATGCAATATTTTCTGTGACCTAACTTTTGACTGCGTGGATCACGGAATACTGTAAAGGGGTTATTGTACGTTGTATTGGTTCGACACTTATCAGCCAGGGCGTAGACAAATAGTGAAGTCTATCGAAATATCACGGACCTCGGATATTAATTCGGGAGTGCCGCAAGGGTCAGTTATAGGTCCAATTCTGTTTTTAATATATGTCAGTGATCTACCGAATCTGTAAATTTTTGAAGGAAGTAGTCCATACTCAAACTGGAGTTTCAATGTCAGCGAAGTTAAGTAAAACTCGAAGTCGTCTCCACAATATATATTTCAACCCAATGTTGAGGGGAGGTATGTAAACGCAAGTTTCACAAGAAACTTAAGGGTTTGCGTTACATAAAATTCAAAAACATGTTTTCAAGCATAGTAATGCTCATCTTCAGTTGAAGTAATACAGGGTTAAAATGGCATGGAGAATTGAAGTATAAAAACTTAATATAAACGTATAAAAACTTGAAGATGTGTGGCGTAAATTAGGGCCAACACATTATTATTAAGGGGGAATGGTTGGGGACCATTCTAATGGTGGAACCCTCACCAGTAACATTCGTAATAATTATTGAAACAATTTGTGTTTGATATTCGACAAATTGTTTCAATAATTATTACGAATGTTACTGATGAGGGTTCCACCATTAGAATGGTCCCCAACCATTCCCCCTTAATAATAATGTGTTGGCCCTAATTTGCGCCACACATTTTCAAGTTTTTATACGTTTATATTAAGTTTTTACACTTCAATTCTCCATGCCATTTTAACCCTGTATTACTTCAACTGAAGATGAGCATTACTATGCTTGAAAACATGTTTTTGAATTTTATGTAACGCAAACCCTTAAGTTTCTTGTGAAACTTGCGTTTACATACCTCCCCTCAACATTCGGTTGAAATACCGGGTGGCTACGGAAGTATTGCCTACGGAATATCTCAGTTATTTTATGAAGTAGGTTTGTGAAATTTGGAGCGTCGATATAATGACATAAGAACTAGAATTTGAGCATATTGACATGTCGAAGTTAACTTCCGGTCTGTCCGGAAGTAACATCAACTTTCTTATTTTAAATGAAAACCCTATTTTTTTTCTTTTCGCTTTATTCAGCATTCAATTCCCTTTCTAATGACATATCACAAGTTGGTACCTATCTAACCAGAAACTAGATCAGAAAAAAATTATTATTGAAATTCACCGAGTAGGCCGTGGAAGCAAAATGAAAGGCAAAAATTGAAAAGTTGGCTATGGAAACCATACGTCACTTGATAACAGTTGCTACTACTGTGATATTTTATTTTGATTCGTCGGCGTTATAAAAAGCCGCCAAAAAAAATATTGGAAAAATTGGGAAAAAAACAATACTCTGTAGGTCCATAACTTAAATAGGAACATACAACTTTTTCTTGCCTGTACTATTCAGCATAACCATTCCTTTCTAATGATATAATAGAAAGTAATTTTTTGAAATGAAATACCAAAAAATCCAATTATTATTCTTCAAATAACGAAAAAACAGATTTATCGAAAAAAAAATTCAAATTGATAGGATTAAAGATAAAATAAATTCAAAACAAATGTTCGAAATGCATTCCCTCAGCGTTGTTGACTCTGGTGATATTTTCATGTAAAACGTTTCTCAACATTTGGGGCGTGATATCTTGGAAAGCTCTACGAATTTTTACTTCTAGCTCATGTAGAGTTGTAGGCTGTGTGGAATACACCCTATTTTTAAGATGCCCCCATAGAAAAAAGTCGCACGGAGTAAGATCAGGTGACCTTGGTGGCCACCTGACTGGACCATGTTGTTATAAGTCTCTCTTGAAAGCGATTTTGAAGATAATTTCTCGCTATTCTTGAATTATGCGGAGGGGCGCCATCTTGCTGGAAGTACATTCTCTCAGTTATTTCCGCTGGTAGGTTGTTAATGAATTCCGAAATTTCATTCGTTAAAAAATTAAAGTATCTCTCTCCGGTTAGTTGGCCTTGAAACAGAATGGGGCCAACAATATGAGTTCCAACTATTCCTGCCCAAACATTCACACCAAATCTCTCCTGGAAGCCGCCTTGTCGAAACCGGTGCTCGTTTGCTATCGCCCAGTACCTGGAACAAAAGACCGTTCACACTTTTAGCACTTTACACTTCGACTATCGACAATAATCCAAATAAAGTACAGTACCTACCTTGTATTATTCCTGTTAAATAATCCATTGTTGGTAAATCTTGACTCGTCCGTAAACAAGATATAATAGTTAAAAGGTGTTTCTCAGCATTTTGTCGAAGAAACCAATTACAATATTCCAGGCGCCTTTCACCGTCATTTTCATAGAAATGTTGATGCAACTGATACTTGAAGGATTTCAATCGATGTTTTTTCAAAATTTTCCTAGCAGAGTCCTTACTTATAGCTAATTCGGCGCCAATCTGCCTTGAGGAAATTGTGCTATCATATTGTACTAAAGCTAATACATTAATTTCAGTTTACTCATTAATAACAAATGCTTCTTGGTCTTCGTGAACATCAGGCTCAGTTCTTAATTTTTCTTCAAGCCACTGGAAATACCTTCTTGACGGTTGCTGCCTCCCTGGATCTCGCTCTAAATACAATCGTTCAGCGGCATAAGAATTTTTTAAACATTCACCATAAATGAGAAGCATGTCAATTTGTTCGGTTCGTGAATAACGGGGCATTTTTTGAATATTCCACTAACTGATTTCGATTTCCAAACCCTTTTAAAATGGCAGAATCAAAAACACTACTTCGAACGTCAAAATAATATGGATAGCAGCGTTCGTGACAGCTCTCATTTCTTTTTTGTTTCATTCCAAAATACATCTTAATCAGCCTACTTGTTAATATTTTGGTTCGAATGATTATTGCAATGGAATGATTATTCTGAATAGCACAAACATCGTCCATAGGTAGATATTAGAATATCTATGGACGATGGCACAGACCAAGTACGTTTATGTTCCTATTTAACCTAGAACCTACAGGATATAATTTATCATTCCACATTATTTTTAATTTTATTTTTGCGTATGGCGATAATCTGTTTTGTTATTTGAAGAATAATAATTGGATTTTTCGGTATCTCAGTTCAAAAAATTATTTTCTATTATATCATTAGAAAGGAATGGTTATGCTGAATAGTACAGGCAAGAAAAAGTTGTATGTTCCTATTTAAGTTATGGACCTACAGAGTATTGTTTTTTTCCCCATTTTTCCAATATTTTTTTTGGCGGCTTTTTATAACTCCGACGAATGAAAATAAAATATCACAGTAGTAGCAACTGTTATCAAGTGACGTATGGGTTCCATAGCCAACTTTTCAATTTTTGGCTTTCATTTTGCTTCCACGGCCTACTCGGTGAATTTCAATAATAATTTTTTTTCTGATCTAGTTTCTGGTTAGATACCAACTTGTGATATGTCATTAGAAAGGGAATTGAATGCTGAATAAAGCAAAAATAAAAAAAATAGGGTTTCCATTTAAAATAAGAAAGTTTATGTTCCTTCCGGTCAGACCGGAAGTTAACTTCGACATGTCAATATGCTCAAATTCTAGCTCTTATGTCATTATATCGACGCTCCAAATTTCACAAACCTACTTCATACAATAACTGAGATATTCCGTAGGCAATACTTCCGTAGCCACCCGGTATATATTGTGGAGACGACTTCGAGTTTTACTTAACTTCGCTGTAAATTTTTGGTAAACTTACGTTATTTGCCGACGATACTACAATCTTGTGGGAAGATCTTAACGAAAAAATATCGCGTGATCTAAAAATGGTCAGTGGTTGGTGTGACACAAACCTCTTGTCTTTAAATATCACGAAAGGCTCCTTTAAATGTACTCTTGACAATATATAGTTGGAAAATGATATCATTGAGAGTAAAAATTGTGCCAGATTTCTGTGTTTCTTTATTAACCAAAAATTGAGGTTTGATACGCACATAAAACAACTGAAAAGAAAAATATTGGACCACGTGAAATGTGCATACAGCTTTTCATAGATAATATGATACTGACCGTTGTTGCGCTATTTTCATTTTGGAAACTGTTGTCTTGTATGAAAACATATTCTGAAATTCAATATTAATTCTTCTTATTCTACAAGACAAAGCAATAGGAATAATTTGAAACTATCAATACCTCCATCCTCTCTAATTAAGGATTGGTTTATTTATAACGGAGTTAAGATGTTTAATCATTTGCCAGTCGAGTTCAAAGATTATGATGCAGATATCGAGTGTTTTAGAAAACACTGAGTAGGAGACCGTATTATGTTTTACAAGCATTTCATGACGATAATCTGTCGATTGAATGATTGTCTTATTCAATTTATCAGTGTAGGGTTTTTTAATTCTATTGCATTTGTACCTGTATATGAATATCAAGTTTGTATTTACTTTTCTCAACAAGATTCTTATCTTGGGACAAAGAAGTGTATTTTTTATCATTATATTAGCCTGTATTATATTTCACAAAATTTTATTACGACAATCTGTTGATTGCATGATCGACTACTGATCGACAAGCGTAAGGATGCCTCCGAGAATTGGTTTCGCAGTAGACAAAACCCTGGAGTGGGGCAGGAGCTCAATCGCTCTGCCTTATTAAACAGTAGTCGAACTTTGTCGCACATCTACTCTCGCTTTCTATCGTTTGCGCATCTCAGAGGCATCCTTACGCTTGTCGATCTGTAATTTATATTTTTTAGGGTACTATTTTTAATTTTTTTGTTATTGTGATGACCTATTGTTAATAGTATCATTTTCATCTATACATGTATTAGAAGCTTTGTCAATCAGATTTCTTCTTTGGACAATTAAGTATATTTTTTATTATTATCAATATTATAATATCTTTGGATGTTTCCAGAGCTAGTTTTCCTCCAGAGTTTCTTAACTTTTCATACTAAATAGTGCAGTGCCGCATCTGTTGATAAGGATAATTAAAAAAAATTTTGTACTGAACTAAAACAACTTTGTTTCCATGATTATCAAATAGTGAGTATATAGATTAGTTCTAGCAAACAGTAAGTGATTTATGGATCTTGCTTTATCTATGACCAAAGTATCAGTTTGCGATAATGTGGATATGAATTTTTTATCGATATCTTGGCATGTATGACCTCGGAAATATTACAATTTTTGCACTTCTGATTACCTCAGTAACAAACAGTTGTTTTACACTGAAGTCAGTTAATCTTTGATATTAATTTCAACTGGAATTTGAAATGTATTTATGATCATTTAAATTGCACAAATACCCAATTTTTTTTCAACGTACTCTTAATGGGTAACTTTGTTTTGGTATTAATTGAAAGTTTGGTTTTGTGGAGGGAATTCGTTTCTTGACATGTTTTTTTTTAGGAGTTAAACCTTCTACAGTTTGCTAATCTCCTAATCATGTACATGCGAGCATTGTTGTGTTATTTTTTATGAGAATAAACCAATCCACATCGCCATTGACCGAAAAGGAAAATCATTTGAAATTAAATATTTCCAATTACCTAGTAATAACCATCCATTAAATTCCAACCGTAATTACCTATTCTTCTATTAAAAATTATAATAACTTTTATATATTTTTGAAATTTTTTAGCGAAATAGTAGATTAACGTTTAATGATGAATATCCTGACTGAAAATTAATACTATCAAAAACGAAAACTGGAATAATACTGAATTTTGATCGTGAGAATTTTTCATTTCGGGAAGAGTCATGTATTAATATGTTTTGCATCATCAATGAAATCATTTAGTTCATTTTCATCATCTACACCAGTTATGCAATTATCTACATAAAAAGAGTTTTTCAGTTTATTTGCTGTAGCGGTAAAATTGGTTGACACTTGTTCTAAGTGATATTGTATAGTGGCAGCTAACAGAAATGGACTTATCGTTACCCCAAATACTACTCGACAATGTCTGTATATTTTCTCCAATTTTTGTTCGTTGTTTTCCCACCAAAGAAATGCTAAATAGTTCCTATCATTTTTTTCCAAACTTATGTGTGGAAACGCTTTTTTAATATCTGCTATGACCCCTATCAAGCCTGATCTGTATCAGTATCAATTGTGGAATCATCTCAATCATATTAGGTCCACTATTCAAACAATCATTCAATGAAAAACCATTCGTGTCTTTAGAATTTGCCTCAAAAACTGGTCTAATTTTTGTAGGAGCGCTATTTTCTATAATAACAAGTGTTTCCATGGCTACTAAACCATTGTCTAGTTTTTCTATAGTGCCTGTGATTATAGAACTCAAAACATCAGAAATAAATATGTTTTTATCACGGAGAATATTGATACATGATATATCTTGTAATCTTGGAACATACCCACAAATTTTATTTTGTTCCAAAATCGAAAATTTGTAAGATATGTTATTATTCATACTCTGTATGTTTACTTCATTAACTTTATGGACTCGAGGAGCTAAATTTTGTCCTCCAAAAACGCCTTGTATTATGGTTTCCTGACCAATTTCTCGGAGATTTATTTCTTCCGCACAATCTGTCAGAATGTAAGACTTTTGAGACCCAGAATCCAACAAAACTCTAATGGTTTTATTTTTACTGCCATTACTGATTCTAACATTGAGAGTTTGTAATAATATTTCAGTTGAATTGCTATTTATCAATGCGCTTTCAACTTGTGTATTTTCTTTTTCATTACCTTTTTGTGTAACCTCTTTTTTGTTAAATAAGTCAGGGCACAAAATGGGAAAATATTTTTTCCTGCAAAAAAGACATTTAACGAAATTTCGACACTTAGTTATGCTATGATTTCGTTTTAAACAGGCATTACAGCAATGATTTTTCTTTAATATTTCTTTCTTTTCATCTAAAGATAAACTTTGGGCTTTTATACAGTCTTGGCTAGCATGAGATTTTTCGCAAAATGAACAAGGAAATATTTTCTTACTCATTCCTCCTGATGTGTGTAGGCTAGCAGCAGTATATAATTCTGTCTCACCTTGTCCTACTTCCTTTTTCTTACTGGATATCGTGTTGGTCCTGGACGTTTTACTTTCTTTCTCTGGTAAAAAACTGGTTCGTGCAAGGTTGATTCTTTCTTCACTCTCGACCTCCGTTCGCAAGAAATCTAATAAAAATTGTAAATTTTCAGTATGATAAACATCATTTTTCTGTCCGTTAATATTGCTCGCAGAGCCTGAAATTTTTGACAGTGACATTTTATTAAAACTACGATGTCGTTCCCAACTTTTCAGGATGTCTTCAGGCAATGCTGATTCGACTAATGGATAAAGCATGGACGTATATTTATCTCTAGTGACTCCAAAGCTGAAATTTCCATTTTCAGTAAACAGTTGAAGTTGATGAAATAAGACTTTTTTCCTATAAACATGTGTCCGTAAACGTTTGTCAGACTAAAAACGAACGATTTTTTGTATTTTTCTGTTAATGTGAAGTGTTCTACTCAAGTGGTTAGATAAAACACGTTTGGTCAAATGCCTCGCTAAGTTGCATTTTTTTGGCGCCATCCAGTGTTAGTAAATACAGGGGACATTGTTTTCGGCGTAGTTCCCCACTCTTTAAGCTGAAGCAAATGAAAAACTAACCAACATTGAGTCACACGCTGGCTGGAAATCAAGCAGTGTAGCGGAATATTACATTAAAAAAACAAAACTTGCAATAAAAAATATCTCTAGATAGTGTCAAGGGACTGCGATACACCCTCTACATCAGAGGTAAACGTTCAGGAACAACCTAGTTCAATTACCAAAGAAAATGAATATCGTCTTAGTAATTCAACAAGGCAAAATCATCACTGATGGTGTGCAGGAACATTGCAGGAAAAACATGGGGCTGTAACCCATCAATACTGCGATGGATGTACACCATGATAGTGAGACCTATGATCACCTACGGAGCAGTAGTGTGGCACGGTAGAACCGAACTCGCCACAACAAAGAAAATCCTGGAGAAAGTACAAAGACTAGCATGTCTTTGCATAACAGGAGCAATGAGGTCAACTCCAACAGCAGCAATAGAGGTCATTCTGGACCTCACTCCTCTCCATCTCATGGTGAGGAGAACTGCTTGGGGAGCAAACCTGAGGTTGGCCAAAGTCGGACTCAAAGGGACAGCACACAGTGTAAGGGGCTCAACCCCCACCGGAAGTGCACACCTTGCCGATCTCCCAACTGACGAAATTACCAGGAAATTTAGTTTCGAGAAATTTTTTCGAACGGAACTAAATACCAAGAAACAATGGAGCACAGAATCCATTCGAGCACTGGGTAAGAATACCATTACATGGTACACGGACGGGTCTAAAACTCCCGACGGAACTGGAGCAGGAGTATTTGGACCTCGTACCAAGTACTCCGAACCCATGGGACACTTCCCCAGCATTTTTCAAGCGGAAATTCACGCCATTGCAAGATGCATTCATTTCAACCTCGACAGGAACTACCGGAACAAGGAAATTGCAATCCTCTCCGATAGTCAAGCAGCCATCAAAGCGTCATATAACATCAACTCGAAGATGGTCTGGGAATGCCTAGAAAAACTTAATGATCTAAGCAGGAACAACAAGGTGATCCTCCTCTGGGTGCCTGGGCACGTCGGAGTAGAGGGCAATGAACAAGCACACACCCTGGCACGAAAAGGGGCATCAACGCCACTGATCGGGCCAGAACCATTCTGCGGACTTGGAAAATCTTACTTCCAAGAAGAACTCAATAAAACTGAAGAAGCAATGAGAGCAACATACTGGCAAAGACTTCCAGGGATAAGGCAGGCCAAAGATCTCCTCGGCAATTTCAACCGAGCAAGATCGAAAACACTGATTAACCTCAGCAAAATTAGTCTAAAGACAATCACAGGATTTCTAACGGGGCATTGCAGACTCAAAGAACACCTAAGGAAGCTAGGCTTAGAGGAGGACAACACCTGCAGATTCTGTGGGGAACATCCAGAAACACCTCACCACATATTGATGGAGTGTTATTCTGTACACCACAAAAGATTAAATATACTGGGATCACACCAGCTGACTGTGGAAGAAATACCACAAATGGACCCCCTCAAAATCCTAAAATTCCTGAAGGAATTGAGGCTTGAGGGGCTGCTGTAAACGAGAACACCTTGAGATAGCAGAAGAAGATGGGACACAATAGATCTAACTAGGTCGCAGCGCATCAGTCACCATCCATACCTACCAATACCAATAGTAATTCAACAAATCATTTGCCGGCCTTCAATATTGCAAATTGTCAACTGCATTTTAAATTTGAATACAGTTAATTTTTTTAGTATTATTTTTGGGTTAAATAAATTACTTCGATGTGTTTGTTTTTGAGTTTGCCATGCAAAATTTACAAAATATGAAAATTTTTATAAGATGACACGCTTCAATATAAAATTATCTGGTCATTTTTATGCACGAGTGTAATTCATTAGATTATTTCATTCACACATGGCTGCACCAATAAAATTCCATGATTGAAGTCACATGATGTGTGATATCAGCGGCTATTTAGATAATCAAGCGTGTTTACGGCTTTTCATAACAAAGAAATATTCGCGGTTCTCTTTTGTTTGTATAAGTGTCAAAGTTTGCCATAACTCAGTCTCTCATAATTGAAATGTCTCGTTTTGAGTTATCTTCTACTATAGAATGGTTGTTAAAATACTGGTTGAATTGAATGTTGAAACGTATATGAACGAGTATGTGGATGATTTTATGCTGTTCATGAAATAATCTTCCTAAATATCACTCGACCATGACAAATAGCGACTATTATTTTCCATAATTTATCTCGAATAATTTGTATTTTGTTACAATTCAATTTGACTATATGACCAATAATAATCAAAGAATAACTCCCTCGAGCTAAAGCTCTCGGTAGTTATTCAGATTATTAATGTTCATATGGTCTCGATAGAATTATGAAGAAAATATATAACCTACGATTATCTCACGAAAAAAAATTGTTTTTTTTCTGCTATACTTTGTACTTTTTTCCAATATTTCGACTGACACAACACCAGTTTCACCAGTTTTTTTTTTACAGTACGGTCGAAAAGACATCGAATCAGCCAGGAAATATAAAACTCTCGAAACACCCGATGACGACGACGAAGGATATAGCGAAGAAATTACATCGTCGGAAAAAAATGGCGACTCTTCGCCTACCTCGCCTTTGAATGGTACAGGAAACGGTGGTAATTCTGTTATTAGCAGAGACGACAAACTCGTTTTCGTTCCCGAACCTCCTACTCAACATCACAAAGAAGAGGATAAGTTGTCTGATGAGGAGCTCAAAGAAACGAATAAGGTAGGTGTTTTGCGAAGTTTCTTGTCAGATCAGAATCTGTCACTGATATGAAATGTTCAATACAAAAGTTGTAAATAATAGAAAAATCGAAAACTTTTGTGTTCTACCCTTTTTGACATAACCTCAAATTAACCGTCAAAATGACGAAAACCCGTTTTTTCAGTATTTATTTATTTTTTCTAGCTTATAAATGATTTAATTTACATGAAAATATTTGAAAAATATATCTTTTTTGGTGTCGAATAAGCATGGTTTTTTTCGCAATTCAGAAAACTAATTTTCCAGTTATTTAAATATCCTTATCTTCCACGAACAATTGTCTTGAATTTTTTTTTGTATTTCGAAGGTCTATAAGTGATTATATCAGTTGTTGAAATGTCTACTTTGAAATGCTCCATGTAACTTGGTGTTTTTTTGATCGTTAAACCGCTCAAAATTGAGAAAAACCAAAAAAGGTCTCTCTGAATTATGATTTTCTCAATATTTTCAATAATATTTTATTTTCTTCATTATTTTTATACCAAATTAGTAGTTTTATTATTTACAATAAAGTATTTGAAATACAAAATTAATTAATAAAATCATTTTTATTATTTTTTCTACGCCCATGTCTGTAAATAAACGTCAAAAATCTCAGCATCAACATTCCTTGTAAATGACATATAATAATAACAATAACATGCACGTAATGAGATCTCATAACAAACACGTGCGTTTTGAGAAGAAAACTTAAACTTCTTGATTTAATTAAATTACATTAAAATTTGTATTTACGTAAGACTTTATTTGCTCTATTTACACAAATTTAGTCAATTAAAAAACATAAAAGCTTTTAGCATTAGCGAGATATATTTAGGATTGAAAGAGTGATGCCCCTAAATGTAGACAGCACGTTATGCAATTTCTTTAAAAATAGGACACGTTTTCTTAAGTAGCATGCTATGAAAATAAATGTCATGTCATTTATATTGTCAATTTCTTGATCAAAATATAACTGTATCCGAACATTTTCTCAACTTTATCTACGAATATGTCTGATAGTAGTGAAAGTGATGAAATTATGAGCACTCCACCGAAGATTTTAGAAAAAGCTCATAATTTGTTACCGCTGAAATCCAAAGAAAGGTACGAAATTACCTATCAAAAATGTATGGATTGGCGACACAAGCATAACGTTAAAATGAATGGGCGTAGAAAAAGTATAGTACGTTACACGAGTTGTAAGCCCATCATGAAACTTTTTTTCGTGCGTAATGGGTTACTTACAACTCTTGTTACGTAATATACTATTTTCTACCTTTATAAATACCAGCTATCAGTTGAAATCGATTTTGTGTGAAGGTGATGTGGTCTGCATTTTTAGTATAAGAATAATCAAATCAATCAATCAAAGTACACTTTATTGTCAAAAGAATTACATTCTCGTAGACAAAGCACAGGAAAACAATAAAACATCTAAGAAGTCAAATATAGCATACATTCTAGTATCTGAACAATAAATTAGTGGTAATAATTACTGTAAGTAGGTAAAATAAGTTTAAGTAATAGGTGAAATAAACGATAATGTAAATAAAAAGTAGGGTCACATTATAATTCACTCACAGTTGATGAAATTAAAACTTATGCAGTTGAAAGAATCTTCATAGAATTCCTCCGTAGAGTAATAGGCCCTCGCAACTAAAAGCTTTTTCACTTCTCTTCTAAATTTGAACACACTGTGTATATCTTTAATTGCAATAGGAAGGTGATTGTACAGTTTTCTGCTCTTATAAATGAGGGAGTTTTGAGTTAGAGTTGAAGTAGGGGTAGGGAGTGGAGCTTGGTGAGATAGTGTATTGTGTGTTGATGGGGTATTTATTTCATTTTTAAATTTCTTATGAATTAGACACACTGTTTCTAAAATGAAAAGGCATGCAAGTGTTAATATTTTTTGCTCCATAAACAGTGGTCGACAGGAATCCCGATGATTGGCTTTGCATGCGTATCTGATGGCTGTTTTCTGTAGAATGAATATTTACTATTGTTTTTTTCCTTTTCCAATAAAACGAGAAGTAGTATCACAACCCGAAAAAGAGTGAAGAAATGCTATTTTATTTTTATACGATTCGTTATTGAAACAATCAGATGTAGAATGAACCCTTTTCATTGCTGGAGCCTGGTTTGTGGAAAAAAATACTGAACCCATTTGAATTTAGTTGATACAAAAGAACTGGCAAATCCATATACAGTTTTATTGTCATCTTTTGCTAATTCAATTGTGTTTATAATTAATACAATCAGCGTCTACGGGAG
This sequence comes from Chrysolina oricalcia, assembly GCA_944452925.2. NCBI lineage: Eukaryota > Metazoa > Arthropoda > Insecta > Coleoptera > Chrysomelidae > Chrysolina > Chrysolina oricalcia. The sequence goes on along the minus strand of OX101821.2, from coordinate 5,654,919 downwards.
CTTGTTTGCTCAAAAATCCATGTAATTCCAGCTTATCAGATACAGTTTTAACTATTAAAAGAAATAATAAAGAAAATCGGAAATCATCGAAAATATTGAGAAAATCATGTTTCAGATAGACTTTCTTTTGGTTTTTCTCAATTTAAAGCGGTTTAACGATCAATAACCTACGACGGCGTTCTGGTGCCACGGCGAAAATAAAAAAATCTGTCAATTGAGACATTTAATCTGTCAATTGACACATTTAATCTGTCAATTGACACATTTAATCTGCCAATTGACACATTTATGGGGCCAGGTAGCCGAGTGGTTAAAGCGACATTGTTTTAGTCACTGGTTGCCGGTCGGCGGTGGTTCAAACCACGGCGACTGCAGAATTTTTTCTGATGGCCCGAGAAAGTGCTAGGAACCGCACGTAAAAAGGTAAGACCTCGTTAATCCTTGGCTCGCACAAGTTTCGACTTCTGAGGGCTGCCGTTCGTAAGGGGACGACAGCTGGTAAACGAAAAAACCAATTTTTTTTTAACAATTCAATCTGTCAATTGACACATTTAATATGTCAATTGACTCATTTAATATGAGGCGATTAGAGCATATCGATGATGAAAATTGTTGAAATCGTTATTTCCGTCAACCTGTTGCACCCCTACCCCAAACCACCATAAGTCTTCGAGAGACGTGTGCAAGCTAGGGAGCAACCCTCACCTTTTAACGTGTGATGCCGTGCATGAGACCGATGACCATGCTGGGAATCGAACCCAAGACCTAATGCTTGAGAGGCGCATGCTCTACTAGCACGACCACCACGGAATGGGTAGTTTGAACATGACCAGTGAATAGCCATGAACCAAATCAGCCTTAGGTACATTTCGATGGGTTGAGCAATTTTATTATTTTTGGAATTACGTGATGATGATTTGATTCGTAAAAGAACACTGAAACGATGATTGAAATTTTTAAATTTGTTCTGGTGGAGAAATTATTGAGAAACTGAAACGCTTCTAACGTTTGTAAATAATGAAATCTGTAAATCAGGGCAGTTTCATGGATGCATTCGAAATGCGTGCAAGCTGAGGTTTAGTTGTCACACAAAAAAAAGTACCGTTTGTACGTTTGGTCTTGAGAAACAGCGTATGAACATGAATAGGAGATTGAAAAAAATTACTTGACAAATAAATGAGTAAATTGTCAGATTAAATGTGTCAATTGACAGATTAAATGTGTCAATTGACAGAGTTTTTTATTTTCGCCGTGGCACCAGAACGCCGTCATAACCCACCAAGATACATAAAAGTACAATTTTAAAGTAGACAATTGAATTGATCACTTATAGACCTTCGAAATACAAAAAAATCAAGACAATCGTTCGTGGAAGATAAGGGTATTCTTTTCGAAAAATGTACATAACTCGAAAACTAGCCGTCTTATGAATTGCGAAAAAAATAAATCGTGGTTATTCGACACCAATAAAGATATATTTTTGCAAATGAAATCATTTACACGCGGGAAAAAAATTAAATCGGTTTTTCGCCATTTTGACGGTTAATTTGAGGTCACATCAAAAAGTGTTGAATACAATAGTTTTCGATTTTTTATTATCTAAAACTCTAATTTTATATTTTACGCTAGGAGGTCACGTTTCGACGCAAATCGCAAAAAACCGTTTTCAACCCCTAAAGTGTATCCCCATTTCGAGTTTAAATATTTTTTCCTTATAGATGGAACCTCAGCAACATTCTCCACCTGATCCTTGTCTGTTATTTTTTTCTTATTTTTAGCGTTTATATTATTATATTCGTATTATATTATATTCGTCAGATAGATTGGTGGAAGTCATAACAAAATATACCCATTATTCAAAAAGAGAGCCAATTACTTAATGGTGATGCTTCTTCCGCATTCGTTTATTCCACTGTGCCACTGTACCCATTCCTCCCCTACTGATTTAAAACAAAAACAAAGTGACTGAATAGGTAGTCACAACTTGATATAATTTTAATAAATATAACTAGTAATAAAAAAAAGTATAACATCATGTAAAAGTCGAATTAAAATATTCCTCAGTGCCATAGAAACAACTTTATAGAAATAGTGATTCAGTTTTAATTTTGAATGAATAGCAAATTGAGTAACTTGTAGTCATCTGGTAAATGATTATATAGGGTGGCCCATCCTGTAATATTCTGGGAATGACCTTCGCAGGTTTTTCGGACAGGTCCTCCAGAGCTTTTCTTTTGCAGGCAGAACTAACAATAACGGGATTTAATTCCTGCACAACTGCATCATGATAATGTTCTTGTATGTGTTTTGTAATGGTTAAATTTTCAACACATGCGCCTAAAGAAAGAACAAAAGATTTGCACTTTCTCTTTGTACAAGTCTGTAGCAAAACATCCAGTTATTAAATATTCGTATGCAAAAGTGCTGGAATCTGATCTATTTGTAGTAGCTATGGGATCGGTGGTTATTGGTTATTGTTATTAGCTACCATTTTAAGGAAAATTAAATCAAACATGTAATTGACATCGTTCCGCCATCTAGAAGAGTTTGGCCTACTAGATCACTGAATGGTAATGCCAGACCGGGGAGAAGAACTAGGTCGGTTTCTAAAAAGGGTTACGCTATTGCCGGGTAGATGGCTCACCCCATTCTATCATGCAAGATATATGTTTTGCTCTTGGATTAGGGCTTCAACAGAAAAACTCACATCAAATCACATTCCTGAACGAAATGTAGTATCTGAACTATAGGCCATTTCGCTTGATTTTCACAGACAGGACGCACGATTGAATTATTTTGTTTGGGGTTTTCAAAGGAAAATCACCATTTTCACTTGCACCCGCAATTTATTTTTAGGTAAGCATAGAGTTTCATATTGCTGTCTTAGTTTTTCAACACATGTTAAATTTACGCCCTTCAGGCCACGTTCCAAATCGTATTGTATGTTAAAAATATAAAGGGGGGACTTGCTAGGGGTACGAAAGTAGTTTCCACTTCACTGTAAGTTTTGACTAGGTAATTTATTATTAGTTGTGTCCCACATTGTCACCGCAAATACAAGCATTCCACAAAAGCGTACTATTAAAAACCGACTGGCAAAGGAATCTGAGTTTCAATCCAGTAAACCCAACCCTGAGATTTCGGCAGAGTCCTACCACATTAAGAGTTCCTCAACAAGTCCATCGCTTCTCACCAATTTTCAGGATCTTTTGAAAACCGTATTTATAGTTATCAATAATTAATAACTGTTCAAATCAAATTTTATTGAGTCTTTTTCCTATTCACAAAAAACAGATTGGACGGGTCATAAAAACATCTTGGATAAAGATGTAAGGGGTATATAAAAATATAACAGAGTAAAAAGACAATACTGAACATAGACAAGAATTAAATAATATGTAAACGAATTATGCGGCGATGAGCGAGGTAAGTTTAAATAATAGAGTAAGTACGCAGTGATATCAATGGGCGTTGATATAACTTTCGAACTCTTCTACAGAGTAAAAGCATTCTTTTATAAGAAGTTTTTTAATTTGGCATTTGAAAACTTCTAAACATTTCGAGCTCTTTAAAAAATAAGGAAGTTTGTTGAAGAGGTAACTACCTGCAGAGATCGGTGATTTTTTTTGGAAAGAGTGTTTTGCTATGTTTATTAATATAATATTTTTATTTCTGGTACTGTGGTCGTGAGTATCACAATGTTTGATAAAATTATTTTTGTTGCTAAAAATGTATGATATTAGTTTCATTATGTATATGGATGGTGCCGTGAGAATACTATAATTTCTGAAAGTATCTTTGCAGGATGCTCTGTAGGATAGTCCGAAAATACGCCGAATGATTCGTTTTTGCAAAATAAATACACGTTTCATGTCAGAGGCTTGGCCCCATACAACAATACTGTATGATATAGCTGAATATGCAAAGGCATAGTATACATTCAAAAGAGATTCTACGTCAAGCATATTTTTCATAGTCGAAATCACATAGTAGCATTTATGCAGCTTGCTGCATATGCTGTCTATTTGCTTTTCCCAAGAGAGATTGCTGTCTCGCCCACTAAAATGTATTTCTGTATATGGCAAGAATTTAAGACAACTTCAAAGAAAATCACAGAGCAAGCACGATTCAAAAACACTACTGACTGTCATACTGAAGTAATCTCACTTATATGAACAAGGGATTACGCAGGTAGTCCCCGGGAACTAAATTACTTATGACCTTTTTGGGACTGGGAACTAAATTACATATCATAATCATTAAATAAATTTCTAATCTGCTACCTGTCGGGAACCAAATTACCAGCTTCCAGTGAACTATTCAAATTGGGGTTCAGGATCAACTCATTGGATATTTTCTGTATGTTTTAATCTGTTTTCTATACAAATTAGTAATATCGAGTTATGAATGCAGATTTCACGGCTCGCAAATGAAAATTGAATATTTATTTCTACATAGTTGATAATTGTTTCCAATCAAAATAATTGTCTAGTTTTAACGCTTAATTGAAATGTCGATTTGCGACTTTAATCAATTTTATGTTGTCATTGCATCAGAAAAAAAGTTCTATAAATATGTTATATTACGCCTCATTGATTTGGAAAATTATCGTGTTTTGTCTAGTGTTTGCGCGAAAAAAGTGAATGTTGACTTTATTTATTATTTTATCTCTCTGAAGGATTCCGATGATTATTTCTAGTTTTTGTTCCTTTCAAGATTCTTGTCGAGGAACTTGACGAAGTTTAATAATTTGATGAAGTTGACATGAAAATATGTACCTATATCCTTTGCTCAAGTAGTAGTTTTAGTCAACTAGTTGAAAGCGATAAAAATATTGATTCTGGAATGCCACAAGGATCGGTTTTAGGACCGACTATTTTTTTGTATATATTAACGATTTACTGAGTCTACACACATCTGTCATCTGGAAAAATTACTTTATTTTCAGACGACACCACACTTTTATGGCATAGTATGACTGTTAACAATCTGAATGATATTCAGGGATATGAACATCGTCAAATATTGGTGCGACTCAAACCTCCTTTGATTTAATATCAGAAAAACAAATATAGTAGCATTCAAATGTACTCTTGATGATTTGCCTCTGAGAATGAAATCATTGAAAATCTATAGTTTTTGAGTCATTTCATTGACAGCAAATTGAAGTTCGAAACATCTGAAAAATAAAATCTCAGGGTTATTTCTAGGGAACTTGGCACTGTCACAGCCAAGACTGTGTAGTAGGCTTTAATAGACTTACAACTGAGATATGCTATACCTTTCTGGGGCGTATGTAACTCCAATTTTCTGGATTCGGTACTTAAATTGCAAAAGAGAGCTATTCAAATTAGCACCACGCGACTCATGCAGGCAATAATTCGTAGAAAAAAATGTATTGACTGTCTTGGATCTCTTTGTTTTGGAAACTGTATGTCTCATAAAAAACATATTTTGAAATATGAAAACATTTCATCCTCAGAATCAGAATCAGAAATTTATTGGTGCTTGTCAAAACTACAGTTTTTTACACATGTCAAAAATAGAAATAATTTTTTTAAAATAGATTATTTTTTAACATTCAAATCTAGAAATAGTAAGTATAAATAAAAACAAGAATAAAAACAAGTACATACAAGTCAATTTACAATGTTCTGTAGTCAGTCATCCTGTTATAATCTGTCATCCTGTTATAATTTGTCATCCTGTCATCCTGTTATAATCTGTCATCCTGTCATCCTGTTATAATAATCGTCAAATATCTAGAAACCATTTAAAATTACCAATATTCCCTCATCTCTGATAAAAGACTCCTTCTATAACGGCGTCAGGATGTACAGTCATTTACCATCTCATACTAAAGAGAGCCACGATAATATTGATAACTTAAAAAAATAGTAATTATAAGAATTTTACAATGATACATTTTTACTCAAAAATGTAAGTTGTACATTTCGTTATTGACCATACTTATTGTTGACAAACCATTTGTTATCACACATTTATTTTATTTTATTGTATACTCCTATAGAACGACAGCTGATATTTCGAAAAACGAATTGACAAATTTACATTTTTGAAACTTTTTAGCTTATAGGCAGGAAAAACTGTCAAAAATGTTCAAATAGCATTTTTTAGTCTTATATTTCATTAATTTATTTAGATTTGACTATATATTTGTATAGATATTGCAACCTGCAACGTATGAACATTGATGTGTATTGTTTGTTTTTAACTTTGTCAACAAGATATTCTTTGGACAAGTATATTTTGATTTAATTATATTTAAATTCATAGCTTTAATTTTGGAGGTTATAGGAAATGAGTTAGGTTACCTTCATTAAAATATATTGATAATCCATTCTATTCTATATTATTCGTGTGAAATTTTCAATTTGTAATTCAAATTTTTTCAGGAGCAGTACAAAGGTCTAGACCTATCCGAAGTGTGTGATTATGTGAAAGTAGGAGTGGAAGCAATTATAGAAGATCAAGTAACGTCGAGGTTTGAAGCAGAAGAACTGAAAAATTGGAATTTGCTGATTCGCACAAACAGGGGTTATGAATTTATATCGTGGAAATTGACTGTCATTTGGATATGCGGCTTCTTCATGAGATACTTCTTTTTATTTCCCCTGAGAATCATAATATGCTGCTTTGGAGTAAGTGCAATTTATATATTTTGGAAAGTTTTCTCCCCCTATTTTGAAGTCTGTTTTACGGTTTGCAATTACCGTTCAATTTCCACTCGTAATAATAATAACATTTTTATTATTTAAAAAAAAAATCAATATTTTCAAAAACGAACCAAGAAAATTTGTTTCAAATGTACAAATATGATGTTTGTTGATTGTTTTTTACGTGTAATTGCAATTTTTGGGGATATTATCCAAACTATTTCAACAAAGCACCTTAATCAGTTGTCCGGAGGGTGAAATGAAAAATATGAGATGAATTAATAACACGTTCAACGCCAGGGTATCTTTTTCGATACACTTAGTTAAAACATTGTGTATCTTAAAAGATACACCAACAAAAAATTTGTTTTGGCCGTGTGTATCGCTAAATCACACTTTATGTACATTTTAGATGGGGAATTATAAGCTCTGGCCTCCTAGAATTTCCCCTGAAATTGAGGTTTAGGATAGATGAAGGTTTTTTTTATCAATTGCGTAAATCCTCAGATTATTAAAATCAAATTCTTGAAAATCACGAAAATTTTCCGCCAAGGCTTGGCTCTGAACGTGTTAAATACGAAATTGTTATTAATTTTTGTATATACTTCCACAGTTTATTTGTTACCATGTTGTAACCAATTTTGTCTTGAAGTGTAAATAATAAACTAGCATTATTATATTTTTTTCAACAAACATCATCCTCAGTGACGAATTTCATTGCAAACTGTAAAACATAATATAAGTATTAACCATTTACTCCTGATCCATTGTATACAGGGTATTCCAAATCAAGTCGCCACCATTGCAAAGTCCGTTATTATTGATGCTATCAATCCGGTTAAATGGTCAAACTAGCGGCATTTTTAATGGCCTTCTCGATGCTGACAAAAAAATTGACATTCGCGTTTTCAAAATTTTTATAAAATTATTTTTTTTTAAATAGAACACCTTTCGTTTTATCATGCATTTCGATTCATAACTACATTCTCAACAACAAAGCTTATATTACTTTTTTTCCTAAAGTTGAAAGTAAGACAGTTTTATTAATAGGAAACATTTTGAAACAATCAGATTTGATAAAGAGATATAACATATGGACTAAATGTTCAAAAACACCGCCTTCTTGTTGAACACATATTTGGGCCCTTGTCTTGACACTACGTGTTGCATTCAACACAGTTTGGACATCAATTCTATTAATTATAGTTTCAATATAATTTTTCAATTCATCTACATTATTATGTGTTATTTTGTTAACCTCATTTTTCAGAAATCCCCAAAAATAAAAATCAAGGGGTGTCATGTCTGTTGAACGAGGTGGCCATTTGTAGCAATCTATCTGTTTTCAAAACAGCGTCGCAATATTCTTGTTAAGCCACTGAAATGATCTGGTGGTGCTCCATCCTGCTGAAAATAAATCATCTGATGAACATCAAGATCAAAATCATCTAAAAACCCTTCCAACACTCTTGTTAATAAATTAATGTGATGGGTCCGCTTAAAAAACCATGGTAAAAAAATGGACTGATAATTCTGCCTCTGAATATACCAAAACATTGATACTAATCGTCTTTGCGGATTGTAGGGACTAGAAATGGATAGTGTCTGCTCTAATGATGGAAATTCTTTTTATTATACATTCCACGTTTTGAAAATTATCCTCACTGCTCCATATAATATTTCTATAGAAGTTTGGTTCTTGTTTGCATTTGTTCATAAACCACCGACAAAACCCCCAATCGTTTCTCACGATCACCATGTTCTAGAGATTGCACTGGTCGTAACTTATAAGGAGAAATCTTATGTTTTTCCAAAATTCGTTGTATGGCAGGAAGTGGAACAGCTATTTCTCTAGATAAGTCTCTGGTGGAATTATTTGGATTAACGTTAAAATAGGCTGCAACCAATTCCTGTATTTATTTATTTATCAGATATTACTCTTCTCAAAATAGTCTATGAAGCACAGCAAAAAAACGCCGATTAGGTTATGCACGATCAGGGAACAAATTGCTGTCGTGTTGGAGTGATCTTACGCTATTTTTCTGGCAAATCAAGTAGGATTCTAACATATCACATTTTTCTTCATGTGAAAACGGCATTTAAAAAAATATTCGAATAGTCGATATTTACAATAATTTATGACATGATATACTTGAGAACATTTGACAAATAGTTTCAACAGAGTTTCAAAACAACTTGATTGCTCATAATAATTCAATTTTATCAAATCGAACACATTTTTTTTCCAACAGCACTAATATGACGCCACAGAATTTTTTGTTCTGCACAAAAACGACTTCAAAGTTGTCAATACAGCAACGTATTTCAAGTTGTTATTTCATAAGTCGTGATAGTTTTCATAGTGAATACCATTTTTCAAGAAATGAGGGTAAAATGCCAGATTTGAGTTTCACCAATTTTTTTAACAAGTTTGACATTATCATCTGAAAAAAGCATAACCACGTGGAGTTGGAAATTCATTACAAAAGAATGCCTATTTTCCCCAGACTCTACCATGGTATAGAACATACTATAATTATTTTTGGAGGTAGTGATTTCCATTGAATTAGGCTTGGTTTTATTCTAGGTTTCCTTCTACTTTTATACTTACGCCCAAAAAGTAATTTGTTTCGATATTATCATCAAGATAAAAGGTAGAAATGATTATTAATAAGAAATAAAAATAAAAGTCGAGACTGGGTTTAAAAAAAATATATTGAAATGGTAAGAAGTGAAATTCACTCAATTTGAATAACAGTTAAACAGAGATTATTATAATATTCCATGATAGGTATTAATTTTCAAAGTGGTGAATTTTGAATTTACAACATTTCAACGAATTCATCACATTCAACAATCAAATTCACAATTATGATTTTGATATTAATTTCATATTAATCGCAATGGAATGAAAAGAACAATGAATTCATTATTTCACCTTAGGCTTAGTTGATTGAGGACAATAAAATTCACAAGGAAACCATGATGAGTCCATCTATCCAAATATTCAAATCCAAAATGAAAAAAAAAATCTGATTATATCAACAATATATTGAGCACAATAAAATTCACAAGGAAACCATGATGAGCATCTATCCAAATATTCAAATTCAAAATGAAAAAAAAAATTCTGATTATATCAACATTTATATCAACACTTACATTACGTTATATTTATTGTAGTTGTGTTTATATCTTGTTTCCATCTTTATGTAAAGTTTTATACCATAGCTGTATTTCGAATTGTCATTAAAATTTAGGAAATTAATTTTGTATGCCCTATACCTGCTGAACAAAAAGGTCTATTCTGTCAGTCCTTTCAACAGCGAAGTGGTCGAGGTGTAAGAGCTTCCACCCAGACGGTCCGGGTTCGATCCCCGGTCGTGTGTCACTGAGCTGAAGTGGTTCGGATTCCACTTTTATTTAAACTGTAGGTCCCGGATCTCCCTTGCAACAATTGAACAGTCGCACTTAGATCTTGTTGTGACGTGACCACAAAAATAAATTGTACTACATCTCAAGTTTGTTTTTCCTTTATCATTTGGTAAGTTGATGGTATAGGTTTAGTATGGTAGGTATTTGTGGGTCGGCAAATTTACCTGGCGCCCAGATCAATATCCTTTATTAATAATCCGAACTCACCCCATCTCCACTGTAGTGTAGCCGCAAATACCAACTTGACATTTGTTTTGGTCAAGTTTATGTGTCTAGCGTTTAGGTAGGGCACAACAAGCTCTGCTTTTGAGGGGTTTCGTAAAAACAAAAATAAAAATTTGTGGAGGGGTTAATCTTCATAGGGATTTTCGCCATCGTCTATTAAAAAGCTTTGAGGGATATTGTACAGTTCAATTATTTTATCTTTACCCGTGCGTCATCATTGTAATGCATATGAAATAAGTCGAGAAATTTTAGTCAAAACAAAGTCTAAATGTAAAACGACGTGGCTGATATCCCGATAAAAATTACAACGTGTAGATAATGAGATAAGATAATGAATTATTAAATTAACTAAATTAACCAGGCATAATCTAAAAAGAGTTAAAATATATTGTGAATGTTTTTGGTCTTTATTTATAGAATTAGGTAAGGTTTTTTTCTCAATAGGGTTTCCACCCTCTGATTTACTGTTGTGTGAATATCCCGGTAATACGGAATTACAGTCACATATATCATTTGTGGGATTAGAAATTTCAAAGATTATTTGTGAAAAAAACACATTGTATTGTACTTACTTTGAAATTAATGATTGTAAGAGACGTTTAGTTTTGAAAAAAACTGTTTTTATAATGTGTCTGACTGCAAAACGAAGTAAAAGTGGTGACAAACAATCCCCAATGACAGAAAATAATGACATGATTGATGGTACTGCTCTAGTCAATACACTATTTGGCAAGTTTAGTTGAAATGTAAAAACACTGTCAGCTTTATGGCTATCTCTTTTCACTGTTTTGAGTTTCAATGGATCATCACAATACCATAATTCTTTGCTTAGAAATGTCAACGAATTTTGATTCGCTCATAGCGGTTGATAGACAGAGATGTTACATAGAGGGTGTGTTATTTCTAAGATCATAAATTGATGACGCATGGGTAAAGATAAAATAATTGAACTGTATATGGATAAACCAGATAATACAGGTTTCTTGGTTTCCCACTTATGATTGTATAATACTTTCAAGCAAAAAAGTTTACTCGTTAAATGTAAGAAATCGTAACAAATAATAGTATAATCTTTATTTCTACATAAAAAAATGCCATGTAGCAGAATCGAACCTGGTAGACGCGTAGGACCGCTAGACCAGTAGAGATTTATGAGATTTTTTTTCTTGTGTTATTTTGCTGTTAGTAACAAAATTTTGTCATTTGTATAAGTACCAAAATTGGGTGTATTATTCGCAAAAACAAAGACATTTTTTGTACCAGTGAAAGAATATTTCCACATAAGTTGCTGATATTCAACTTTAGGAAAAAAGGTCATCTATGAGCTTTGTTGTTGAGAATATAGTTATGAATCGAAATGTATTATAAAATATAGTGTGTTCCATTACAAAAAAAAAACAACATTTATGAAATATTTTGAAAACGCAACTTAAATTTTTTTATGTCTCAAGCATCGAGAAGGCCATTAAAAATGCCACTAGTTTGCCAGTTTAACCGAATTTGTAGTATCAATGATAAAGGAGTTGGCAATGGTGCCGACTTAATCTGTATATTGATCATCTAAAAAAAATTCCACAGGTAGGATTGTTAATTGTAACAACGCCTATGATAGGACTCATGCCGGATGGCGCTTGCAAGAGTTGGCTCAACGAAAAGTTGTACAAGGTGTGCTTCCGAGTGTGCTCCCGATCACTATCGGGAATCATAAGGATCCACAATAAACAGTACAGACCAGTTTGTGGCTCTGTATGCGTGGCCAATCACACGTCGCCTTACGACGTTGTAATTTTATCCACAGATAACTGCTACTCCTTGGTGAGTGATGCCAAAAGGATATTTTAGCAGCCTGCGTGTGACGGAACGGATCAGTGCTGTTGGGCCTTTTGTGTTTTGGGTGCAACGGTCACTATTGCAGCTGATTGGGTTGGACATTTGTAGTTGTCTGATAGAAGGGGGTAGCTTTTGTGCCTTTGTGAATTTCCAGGTCATAGACTCCAGTGGGCAATGGCAGGTGTTCTAGTATTGCTGCTGTTATTCATATGGGATAAAAATGGTTACGTTACTCTTGTGATTGTCTCTTTTTCCTTGCATAATTTTTTACACAGACTATTTCACGTTGAACGGAATACGGTAGAAAATAAATTAGGTCTATTGCCCCAGCTGATGAATAACGATTAGCGAAACCAAATATTTTACCCTTCTGCTCTGGCTGCACCATTTGACGAGAACCATCGATGATTGTCGATGAAACATTCCTACAGTATTGCCATATTATGTAAAACACCAAAGCACGGATTAAGGGTTCCAGATGCGACGCTCCGCCTACCGCCTTTCATCTTTCTTCGCTCGTTGCAGTGACCTTGAAACAGCTGGGGCCTTTAAATTGAACTGCGATGAGGCGGGAAATTTTAATCCGGGAATTCAGAACTCCAGCCAAACCATCGATTTGCAGCTTTTTTTGTGTTTCCAAAACTAGAAAATAATATGGAATTGTAATGATTCACATACCCGATTAGGCAAAAAGTATTTTCACCCCCTTTTCCCCTATGTTAATTTTTTTTCTTCTAAGAATCGTTATTCTCGTTTTCAAACGAAGAGTTAAGAATTATTTACCTGGCATTCCTTTGCAATATTACATTACAATAAACGCTGAAATAAACAATTACAGCACATGTAACGTCATCACCTATTATGGAAGTGGCGCCAAGCCCGTATGTTTGAAGTTTTCGGAAAGTTTGTCGGAATATTACAAGATAACTTGTTTTGAAAATTATGCTCATGTCATTTAACTCCTATATTTCAGTCATATGCACATTCTAATTGGATTTACGCGTTTGTGGTCTTGCCTACTGTTCATAGCATCGATATAACGACGGGTATACTTCCAGACAATCTAAAAATTTCTAAAATTAAATCTGTTTATGAATCTGTAGATACTTACATCTCAGCGAATCGAATCATAGACCCATCGCTCTCCTTCCAAAATTAGGTAACCCGAAAAGGTAAAAGATAAAAATTACTTATTCACAAACAGGCAGTTTGGATTCAGGAAGGGAAAGAACACAGCAAAAGCATTTATGGATCTGGCTAGTTTCAAAGGTCAGGGATTTGATTTGAGTTAAGCTTTTGACTGTCTCAAAAATTATTCAGTTAGAAAAACTTGAACACTATGGATTGAGCGGCAATGCGATCAATATTATATTATCTTATCTATCAGGGCGTAAGCAGTGTTTCACAAAGATGAATATAGTACTCAACTGTTGATACATAATGTAGTCCTGCAAGGCAGTATTTTAGGTCCCTTGCTGTTCTGAATCTATGTAAATGATTTACCATCATCTATGAATATTAATACCATTATTCTCTTTGCGGATGAGGCCACTTTCTCGATGAGAATAGATGGAAATGAAGCTGATGAAACTGTTGAGAACATTATTGAAACAGCTTCAGATTGGTTCTGTGCTCATAAATTGAATCTCAACAAAAATCTATATCTATGATATTCACAACCCAGAAATATGATTCACAATCAGTCAAATTCCCAGGCATTCACATAGATGATAATCTCTCTTGGAGAACACATACAGAAAGATTCGCGAGTAGGTTTTTTCAGTACAATCTATGCTACTAGACATGTGAGATTAATAAAGGTATAGAAGCTGCACTTCTAACGTACCATTCATTATTTCATAATGTAATGACTTGTAGATTACTCAACTGGGGACACTCCTGTAGCTTGAAGAATATTTTCATACTCCAAAAAACAGGCAATCATAGCTATAGCAGGAATAACTCGGTTAGTGAGTTGTAAGCCTTGGTTTATTAAACTTGGAATTCTCACTTCACCATCTGCTGTAATAATATCAGTTTACTATATGTGAGGGAAAACATAACACAGTTCCAAGAAGTGGGCTCTAATCATAACTATGGTACTCAAAACAGGCAAAATCTTATTCCCAAACACAGATTGACCAGTACAAATCGAAGCCAACTAGGCATATCATTTTATAATAAACTTCAATTACCTTCGAGAGATGCTAAATTGGAAACATTAAAAAACAATTGAAAATTAAATTACTGCAAGGCGCCCATTATAAAGTCAATGATTTTACCCTTTTTTAATTATATCGTTTTCTAAACTTATCAATAATTTGATGTGTAGATACAGTTGTTATGTCTAATTTAAATTATTCATAGGTGTATATTTATATCTGTATTGTATTGTAGTATCTTTTTCCTTTTTTGTACATTTTATTTATACTTCTGACCTATGCAGATATCAAGGTGTTCTTTTGGAGAATAAATTATTATCATTTAATTAATATAAAAGGGACCATAAGTGAAGTAGGTCGGTTTTGGGTTAAAACTAAAAGCACGCTTTCTGTCAGAAACCAAACAACTGATGTCGTTCGGTAAATTGACAGCGTTGCCACGTTGATAGTTGAAATATCGCGATTCGTATGGAAGAAAGCAGCAACGACATAGTGCTGTGCTGAGGTAGCAACCGTCGCTTTAACTCAATTTGTAAACAGCCAGAATATGTGGACCTTTACATCGGAGTCGTTTCCATTTCTCTCTAAAACTAGTCTCTTTGTCCCCTGTCGCATCTGGAACCTAATCTGTGACTAAAGTCTAAAACCAGCTGATTTCATGAATGAAATAGTCAACACTGTAAGCTACTTTCGGCTCATTGCCTGACAATTATCAGTTGCTACAGTTTGCTTTTTCTACCTGTTCCGTTCCCTGTGAGAATTACTGTATATTTTATAATTTCATAGCCTAAAAGAAGGTTTATGTTTATAGGTACTTTGAAATACGCCCATTGATCTGAGAATTGAACTCAAGTTTAATATAAACTGATACGAGCTTTTCTAGGTATTAATTTTCTGAAGAAGAAATAATGTACTTATATTTTTATCGTGTGTAAGCTGGGGCATTGGGAATATTTTTATTATGATGATTTCTTATATTTCATTAATTTTTAGATGTGTCGCTTTTTGTAATTGTTAGTTTTTTGCCAATATTTCAGGTTTTGTGGTTGACTTTTTGTACTGCTCTCGTGGGTTACATCAAACCTGGTGACTTCAAGCAAAAGGTTAACAAGTATGTGTCTCTAATGTGCTTCGGAATTCTATCTAGGGCAATTTCAAGCGTTACCACTTATCACAATGAAGAAAATAGGCCAAAAAATGGGATATGTGTTGCAAATCATACTTCGCCAATTGATTGTCTTGTGTTGATGTGCGACAACAACTATTCTATGGTAGGTCGAGCAGATGGCTGTTTGGATGTTTTTTTTTGTTTCATTTTTTATTTAATTCTCAAGTAGAAACTTATTTGTCATTATTCAATTCAATTTTAATTTATTTAAAGAAATTGAAAGTCTTCATTATTCTTAATATCCAACATTGTGAGAACAATGAAGACTTTTAATTTCTTGTGCTAAAAAGTGGTATGCTGATGCAGCCAATGTCTTGTCATCTCTGTCGTTGCAATGTCATTGGCTATTATCTGATTACAATATTATACTGATGCATAAGATTGCAAGAAAATTTTAGCCCATCTGAGATGAAAAATCAAAATTACTGCAAGAAGTTCAATATATATTACAACAACTTACAGTTGATGTCCTGACTGCCAAAAGCAGTTTGCCACAGGGACACAGGATACCTATCAACAATGAATGCATAAGAAAGAAAAAACAAAAAATGAAATATTGGGATATAAAACAACGCTAACAAAAATTATTATATAAATGATTATTCAGGATGGCCACCGAGTTCTTGATCACTGAAACGAGGAGTTTATCCATTAATGATTTGGGCAGCTTAAAATTTTTAGTGAAATCAATAAAGAACTGTGGAATTGTTCCTCGAGCTCCAATCATTAATCCTATCACTTCGACTTTACTTAAGCCATATTTGTCTTTGAAGTATGGAATTGTAGGATTATAAATTTGTTTTTTTTTTCCATATCAACTTCTTTAGGTTGTGTGTCAGACAATTCGTAGCGGATAGTTGGATCAAGGATATAACCTTCCTTCTTTCCCCGATTGATTGCAATGATATCAACATCAATAGCTACACAGCTGACCTCCTCATAAACTTCCATATTCGTTTTTCTCAATTCATCTGCAATAAGTGTTCTTACACGATGATGCCTCGCATTCCGAAGCAAACAATCCTTTCTGCAGTATCCAAGAACGTGTGATAAAGTTTCAATCTCATTGCAATCAGGTGATCTACAATGGCGTCCATTGATACTCCTTCCAGGAATTGCTCTAACCGGTGCAACATCCGTGCTCATCTTCACTGCATTAATCCACTCTGATAATGACAGACCCTCCCTCCTATAAATCCATCTATTTCCATGGGTATATTGTTTATACAATGATATTCCTTTTTCTTTCGATTTAAGTTTATTCCAGTTTTCAAATTCACATTCTCGTAGTAAGTTACGGAAACATCTTGTATTTTTCTTTCCATTGCGGTTGAATTCTGGAGAGTCAATAATATCGTTTTCGTTCACATCAATTTTTTTTAAACAGGTTTCAATTTCTTTAGTTAAATTCCGAATATGTGGTAAATAAACATTTCCAGTATTGAGGAGAGTACAACATATATTATATCGCTGTAAAAAGGCTTCCCAAGTTGCGCGGATGATTCCAAGGCCTCTAAATTTTCTTGAAGCGTAAATGAAAGAGTTAGGTATGTCATCTGGTAGATTCATTATCTCTTTCACAGCAATTCTGATCAGTTTGTCAACGCCTTCCAAAAATGTTCGTGTTAATTTCGTCAAAGGGGCAGTTTGCAAGGGAAAAACAAATGTCGGCCAAATATATTGATTTAGTATGTTCAATTTTTGTTCAGGGTTCAGCAGGGAGCTTGAAGTGAGTTTTGAAAGGCTTGTGTTGAGGGTAGTATACTGTTATGTAATGATGTAGGACAATGATATTTTAGACTTTCGTTCTGTCAAAGTTCTGAATTTACCATGGGATGACGGGTCTCAGTAAACCAAAGAATTGTAACTAGAAACTTGTAAGAGTATACATGGATTTTTGAAAGGCTCATTTGGCTTGTTTTGTTTCAATTTTGTCGCACTATTTTGCAATTTCTGATATTACCAATACCTATATGTTTGTCTTGGATCCCTAGCAATAAGAACAAACATCATTAGGAGCTTCAATCCTTTTTTAAAAGTCGTAAAGCTACTAACAAATTTATTTGGCATTTCAGTGATAGAGATGACATTACAATATTTTCCAATGGTAAAGAGCATACGATACACAAAATAAAGTTTGAGAACATTATCAAAATACAACGCTCAAATTTTTATAATCTGCTTATTTTATTTGAATGCATCACAATTTACACGATTTGGTGTTATATATAACTGAAAACACTTTTCCATTTATGTGCTTTCAAGGGGTTTTCTGTTGCTATTATAGGCAAATGTTTTGTCCTAATATTTTTTTACATGTGCTCGGACGGTAGCTGTATACACTATGGAATTATTTCAGTGTTTTTTATTTTTTTGTTTTGTTTTTATTGTTTCTTTCTCAAGAACTGATGGCAATTTTTTATCAACACTTTTCATTAACATTCGCAATTTTAGCCATAAGAATTATATGTCGAAGGTGGCCAGTTTACTATTATTTTGTCTGTACTATTTGTGATTGTGGAACCAATTATTTTTACCTCCCTAACATTTCATCTAAAAAGACTGATATGGTACTGTAATGAATCTCTCAGTGGTACCCCCCTTTGGTCAAAAATCCTGTTTTCTCCTGTATCTGTTGAAAATATCGAAAAAGTATTTAATACAAAAAAAAAATCCTGAAAAAAAGTTGCCTTGGGGAAAGTGAAATTTTTTAATGATAAATTTTTAATATTGTATTTAAAGAAAGAAAGTTTTACGACTTATTCTCATGAGAAAACCTTCTTTACTCTAACCTGAAACTCTATTCACCTCTTCTAAACTTGGCTTCCACACATTTTCCAAAGAAATAGCAGTTACTGAAAATTAGCTTAAATTTCATATTGAAATATTCTCGAGAAATAAACCACATGACAATAATTGGACACTTCATTTTGCCAGACTGTCCAAGGATACAGTGGAAAAGTTTCTATAAAATTCTCTGTTTGCAGTTGCATTGTTGCACTTTTAGACGTTGAATAAATGTGGCATAAAATTAAGTAAATTTTTCATTATTTGATCTTTTGAATTTATACTGCAGTTTAAAATTCGAAAAGATTTGTTTTTCTGCATGATAATCTTCAAGAATTGATTGAAATTGGAGTTCATTTCTAAATAAAATAGAGGCATTGTTTTCTCTATTATATTCATAATTCTGAATTTACGAAATTATTTCTCTGGTCACGAATAACAATAATGTTGGGAACTCGCTTTGAATATAAAATTATTTGAGTTTAAACCATTATAGACTGGGAGATGCTGACGATTTTCTCATTTATGCCTCTGAAAGGACTGAAAGATATAAACGTGTTGACAAAAATGAGGGAAAATTCGAGTGGTCCCCGCGTGGATTTCGTTTGGAAAATTCAATTCTCAATTGCACAAAAACTATGTATTATGGGACGATTTTGTTGGACCTGCCATATACGTCAACATAATGTAAAGATATACTCTGTCTCCAGCAGCAAAAAACTATAGGTATAATAAGAGTTGCAAGTGGCTAGTGTTGAAATGATTACGTGAACTTGTGAGAAAAAGTACAATTTTTGTTTTACGTTTTACTCGTTGATGCCAATTGAAAGTAAAAAAGTTTCCAATATGAATCGCCCTGAAAAAATTGGCGTGAGGTTAGCAAGGGGTTATGCGCTGGAAAATTTTGCAAAAATTTCAAAGGGTTTGCTGATGATATCATCTTCTATGCCTTTGAAACTGTGCAACTTTCGTAAATTATCTTCGGTGATTTTCATCTTTGTGCCTTTCTTCATGTAACTTGAAAAAATTATCTCAAAGCCCTACAACAACAGAACGATCGATAATAATGCTAAACATGTGAAAGAAGATATAAGCTCAAGTATTGATCGAAATGGTGCAATACATTTTCGGTGATGTTATATCTGTGATGTTTTGCTATCAACTCAAAAATGTTTTATTCATAGTTATATTCTTAATATTTGTATCGATTTTATCACGAATAAACGTCATTATTATCAATATCTCCCAGTCTATTACATGTTTAATGCATTTTGCATCTGCTCAACACAACTTTTCTTACCATTAGGTCATCTATATAAAAGTGTACTTGAAGCATAATTTTCATATAGTTTGATGTAATAACACTGTTATACAAAAACAAATCTTTTCATTCACTAATTGATTCGGAACGAAATTTAGCGAATAGTTGTGATATTTCTTATAAGTATCATATATTCAAATTATAATTTTATTTCAGAAAATATGTATTTCTTGACGAACTGAGTATTTTAACATTTTGATTTAAACATTAAAAAAAATAAAATCAATGTTAATAACAAAAATATGTATGTAGCAAAACCACATCTGAAGAATAGTATCATGGACTCTGATAATTACCAAAAATACTTTTCAATTGCATAATAATCTGTATCATTTTATTATCTACACAGTGCGGATTTTTATAGCCCCCCTCATGTCAAATTTTGAACAAAAATGGGGCAAAACGGTTTTGAATTTCACAGACACTCCTTTTTGAAATAAAAGACAGTGTGATTGCTCGATAGAGATATATTTAGGGGGGGGGAGCACATCAACTTGAGAATTTCAAGTAGCACGGGGGAGGGGATCAAGTTTTACATCACACATCATATTCAATTGTCTTTTCAACCTTCTATTTTTTTCGAATTTGGTGATACTTTCATTCCCCATGCTACTTTAAATTTTTTTCTACATTCATGCAAAAAGCTAAACTTTATTGAACTATATTCAGTGGAAAAAGAAGTTCTTTATTGCACTAGTGCAACAAAGTTTTTATTGCACTCATCTGTCATTCTACTTCAACGTGCTGTCATCATGACAAACATTTAAACCTACTACATATTTAGCAGATATTCTGTGAGATTGGCAATAGGTACTTCACTACGACATATTCATATTGAAAATTGCACCAATTGTTCATTCACTTTCAACATTGAGGGTAAAAATAAAGTTTGAGTTAAATTGTTCGTAACGTATTAGTTCCTGTTTCAATGCAAATCGATATTAATAATAAAGTATTCAAGTTGCGCTTTTCATTTTCCTACACCTAGTGCCGCACCTCAATAAATCATTTTTTGCTTTTTGCATGAACGTAGAAAAAATGTTGTATGCAACTCGTGCAAAAATTGTTTATTGCACTCGACGTGTTGTCCAACTCGGCCTAACGGCCTCGTCGGACAATTTCACGTCGAGTGCAATAAACATTCACTTTTTGCACTTGTAGCATAAATAACTATTAAGTCTCTTTTTTTTGAAGTAGTATCGGTGATATCATTCAAAATGGTTTTTGTCCCGTATGTTGTACCATTCAAAGTTAACAGGGGTGGGGGCTATAAAAAGCCTCACTGTATAAGACAAATGAACAGATAGTTCATTTATATGAGAACATCCTGAAACTTCAATATTTGATTTTTGTCAATGATTCATGTCTAGATAGGACAACGACATGGTGGTTTCCTGGGAATTTTCCAAAGAGCGCTGGCTAGAGCTTCTCCCCATATATGGTTTGAGAGATCTGAAACTAGAGACAGGCATGCTGTAACAAGCAGGTAATTGTTAAGTTTATTAGGTTATTAGAAATAGCGAAAATCAAGAAAAGACATGTTTATACGAGACTACATTTTAACACTTCAAATTAGCTGCTCACAAACATGATCTGACACTTTTTTAATGTTATTGTAACTACTAAAATAAAAATTCTGTAATGTACAGAGAACTTTGTGAGATCCGAGGAAAGCAAGTGAGAACTGGTGCTCTTGAATTTCTGCAGGCTGTATGCATCAGAAAACACCTTCCGATGCAGAGAGTTTAATAAACTTGGAGATTTTACAGACTTAGATACTAGAAACGAATATTATCAAGTAATTAGGGGTTATGCTTGACAGACATGACAAACAAATAGTATTCCTGTTAAGGAAATTTCGAAGATTACTATCAAAATTCATGTATCTCGAAACATTCATGGACGTAAATACTTTCAACATTCTTCATTTTTCATCAATACAGTCTTTATTGAATTTTTAGATTCTGGCCTCAGAAATCACGAGGTTCTTCAAATATGTTTTTTTTTAAGATCATGTGTAGTAGGTGTTATTTATATCCAAGTGAAAATCTGTACAAAGAAACAAAGAAAATTGACATAAGACAAATATTTGGATACAATATAATGATTCTACAAACATAAATCGAATATAAACTTTAATAATCATATTAATAATACAACGAATAAAAATAATGTAACACTGAAGAGTAAAGTTAACACAATGTCTCAGAAAAATTTCAAATATTTATTGCGATATAAAACCATATGAAAATTATAGTCATTATTCTCTTTCAAAAATCAAACTAAAAATGGATTCAAGAATCACTTTGAAATTCTTCAAAATAAAAAATGTAGGATTGGCATTTTTCACAAGGCTTTGAAAAAAGTCACAAGTGTTGTAAAGTATAAATAGTTTTACTGCTATTTGAAAAAATTAAAAATAAATTTTTTATTCAACTAGTTTTAAACTTCACGAGCACGATCAAACCGTATATTAACCTTTTTTGCAAATTGATGTACATGCTTTTTTGACTTATTCACTTTTTAGGTTGAAAGAACATATTTCAAACCCGAAAAATCCCCCCATACTAATTTTTCCTGAAGGGACTTGCATCAATAACACTTCAGTTATGCAGTTTAAGAAAGGTAGCTTCGAAATTGGCAGTGTCATTTATCCAGTTGCTATCAAGTACGATCCAAGATTCGGAGATGCTTTCTGGAACAGCAGCAGGTAGGCAAAATCTACACAAAATACATATCAAATCCAACTGATATTTTATTCATCATCAGCGTTACTTACTAAAGTTTCTTTTTAAAAATTGGTTATTTAAAATTGTACAAACAATTTCAATATAAATTTATCATGAACATAGAGTAATTCAATACAATACTTATTACCCAATTTTATTCACATATATGAATAAATAAAACGTCAAATTCGAACAATGATCTTCTAAGCAATGTATAATAATGATGTCAGTTATTTTTCGTTTCACATTTTTCACTGTTCAAGCAAGACAGAAATAGTACAGATTAGAGGGTGGTCGAAAGGTTTCCGACGTTACAAAGGTACAAGACACTTTTTCTTGAAATTCATATTTATTTTTCTTCATAGTCTCCACTTCTCACTTCTCCCAGCGATGTTCCCATCTCTTTCCCGTTCAAATATTACTCGGCATTTTTTCTCTGCAAAATAATCGTTCACGAAGGTGATTGCCTCCTCATTTGACGAAAATCTCTGTCCTCTGAGCACAATTTTCAGATGAGGGAACAAAATGACTCGCTTGGAGCTAGATCTGGTGAGTAAGGCGGATGGGCAGGCAGTTCAAACCTTAAAGGTTCCCTCAAACCAACGCGGGAGCGGGAACGAGATGAATCCGAGACTGTATTCTATAGTGGGACATACCAGTGTGATTATTCGTATTCCGAAATGCATACAAGCGACGAAATATATATGGTTTGCTACTTTTACTGTTTTTCTAGCAATTCACACGGTTCCAAAATTCCGTTCCCGCTCCCTCTTCCGCGTTCCCGCTTCGGTTTGACGGAACCTTAATTCGTGGATTTTCGCCATGGCAACCGCTGAGGTGTGAGACGGCGCGTTGTCTTGGTGAAACAGGATTTTCTTTTCTGCAAATATGGCCGTATTTTCGCAATTTCTGCCATCAGCTTGTCAGTAGCCTTTGACGCTTTCAGATCTCAACGAAAAGTTGACGTTTTCCGATGATGATGATGGAAAGTAAAGCCAATAAATTCAAAGCTTCCTAAGGAACTGCTGTAGTGTCATGGTTAGATACTCTGCCTACCAATCTGGCTTCGATCTCGGTGTGAGTTCGATTTCGGAGTTCGGTATTTTTTTTAGGCAATTTATTTTCCTTTTGTTAGAGATGTAAATTATGGGATATTTGGATAGCTTATACATTTGGTATTACTACTGAGTGTAAATTTTCTCATAGGTATGTGCATATGTTAAATGAAGTATCGATCGTTTTTATATCTAAGAGCTGTGTTTGTAGAAAAAATCGTGTGTATATTTCGAGCACAAAGTGTCATTGCCGATCTCCAAAGATTACCGCGCTTCGCTTCGCGTCGCGCGGTAACTCTCTTTGTCAAGCGACAATATATCACTTTGCTCTCTAAATACACAAATAGCTATTTCCTTTTGAAGATAATCAGTTGAGATAACTCCATGACTATCCCAAAAAACATTCGCCATTACTTTCCCAGCCGAAAAAATAGTTTTGGCTTCATTTGGAGCCGGTCCCCCCTTTGCAGTCCACTGTTTTGACTGTATTTTTGTTTCAAGCGTATAATGGTGTATCCAAGTTTCATCTAAAATAATTAATCGGCTCCAAAACTGGGATTTATTGCGCCTAAACTGCGCCAACAGATCGTTGGAAATATTCATTCTAACGCGTTTTTTGGTTTAACGTTAGCAAACGCGCACCCACGCTCGGACAGCTTTCTCATACCTAAATCTTGATTTAATATGTGACAAGCACGTTCTTTGAACATATTCATAGCCTTTCTATCTATCTCAGTTTAATTCGACAGTTGTTTAACACCATTTGGTGAACTTTAGCGATTTATCGTCACTAGTTGCAATTTTAGGACGTCCCGAACGTTCATCGTCTCCCAAGCTCTTTCGGCCACGTTTAAATTCAGCTACCCAAAATTTCACTGTGGTAAATGATCCCTGCACACAGAGTCCAACTCATCTTTGATTTGCGTAGACGTATTGCCTTTCAAAAACAAATAATTAATGACAGCTCGATACTCGATTTTTTCCATTTTTACAAAAACACTCACATCGACTCACTTAAACGACTGTCATAACAACTGCGCGTCCAAAATGGCTGAAATAAGATGTCTAAAAACCCTGGTGTGTCGACTCATACCTGCAAAACTGGTATAAAACGCCAGTTTGATCAAGAGAAAACAAAGGAAATCGTGGTCTGTTTCCCAAATATTCCGCATCTGCTTGAACCACCACTGACGGTTTTTCTGTTAGGGTAAATTGACAATAACACAAGTTTTCAAGTATTGCCAACGAATGAAATTAATGAAGAAACGTAATTATTGGAATTTACTGAATCACTGTCACCAATCAGTTTCATTTGTTACATTTTCGACTTATTTATTTAATTTTTTTACTGAAATGCAATTAACTACAATAATAACCACGCATTTCATTTTTTTAATTTTTAATTTTTAATTAACCTTTATGTTAAATTCACCATTAGAACCTGTCAATCTTGTGCTAATATAAGCGGGAATGGCGGGATTCCGTGTGAGAAATATTCGTGCCATGATTTTCATTAAAATGTTCTCTAATAATACAAGATACTATTGTGATAATCTTCATATTATGGTGGTACTCACTTTCGGTACTGGATGTAGATGAATTATTTTGTTCATCTCTCTGGATTGCCCACAAATGATACAAAAACGGAACATGATCAAATTATTATTGTACAAACTACACAGAAAACTATTAGATATTCACAAATTTTATTTAATCAGACATTTTTCGCCAGCACAGTAGTTTCTTCACAGTCTGATTAAATAAAGTTTGTTGAGACCGAATCGTTCTCTGTGTATTTTATACAATTACAATCTCCATCAAGTAACGGTCGAGTCAATCAGACAAATTAAGTTATTATTGAATGAATGATGAATGTCTAAGAAAATATACAGCAAAATGAAGAAACACATTAATAATAGTCATCAATACAAGGAAATTGCACTATGAAATTTAGATTCCGTCACAATTATTCCCTTCTGAATTGTATTTAAAGTTTGTTGAAATTCGATAAAATTGACAACAGTCATCAATCACCATATCCCTGGAATATTGACAGGACTAAAGACTAAGGGCGGCATCTCTGGAATCGACTAAACAAGCAGATCACTATTTCATTTGTTTCTTTGTCTTCTGAAAAAATCTAAACAAACTCGAATCACTCGACACACCAGTGTTTTTAGGCATGTTAGGCTGAAACTTTGGTGAGGACCTATCAAAAAATGCACAACTACATTCCCTAGCTTTCATCATTGTTTATATACAAGATAGTCAACCTTATGGGATTCTAATTGGATCAAAATGGATGCGACATGTAGATGGCGATAGTGAGCTCGCATCCAAGTCATGTCGTAACTTCAGTGATCTGGCCTACAAGTCATGCCGTAACTTGATTGAAACAATGGGACAGCATTAAAATCAGGGTTTTTTAAGAAACCTGCATCAAAATGACGTGAAATATTCATGTTTGTAACTAATCACGCTAGATGACACTCGCGTTTGGGTCCAATACCTTTTCCACAGGCATTGACTAACTATCTTCTATTTAAACAATGCTTTCATTCATTCATTCATGCTGCCATCTTCACGTTGAGGTCAGTAACTATTCAGACCATCCTCGTATAGTAGATAGTATATTACTGAAATTAGCATTATTTCATTGATTTATTGAATTTTACAAGATTCGCCTGAATTCTTGATATTTCCGGAAGACTATTATAGGTTTCAATACTTTTACTACGTGAATTTCATTCATTTGTATATCACAGGTGTGTTGCATTTATGTTTTTTTTCAGAATTTTATGACCAGATTTACATTGTTCTAACTGTAAGATTTTACTGGTTGATTGTATCTATTATATATTCAAAATATTTCTAAAATTGGGTTAGCAGGAAGTTGTACCATATACGCAGACGATACAGTACTTTTATATGAAAACGAAACTCTCTCATTCTAGAAAACGTTATTAATGAAGACTTGAAATAAAATTAAAAATGGCTTTATTGCAACCTTTTATCAATAAATACTGATAAAAATGAATATATAATTTTCCAGCAAAAAAACAAACAGAATATTTCCCTCAACCTCAATATCAAAAATGAATTATTGAAAAGAACTGAACAAATAAAGTATCTTGGTATATGGATCGATGAAAAATTGAAATGGGACTGGGACTTTTGAGGTCTTACTAAAAAAAAATTCTCCAATCATTGGTGCTTGAGACCTAAACTCGATAAAAAAATTATAAATATGATTCTATATTCTCTCATACTAAGTCGTATTACCTATTTGATACACATTTGGGGATCTTGTTCCAAAAATAATTTCAATAAAATATCAGCATTGTATAGGAAATCTTTGAAAGTACTGTATAGTCTCCCATTTGACATACCAAATAATAAACCATTTGCAATTACAGACAAAATTTCTTTAGATGAATTGTATAAAATAAATACCCTAAAAATTGCATTCAATATCATAAATAAAAAATTAGAATCAAATTTAATGTTGAAGAAAAACTCTGAAATTCATAGTCATCTCACTAGACAATATAACTTGTTTCACCTCGATTCTGCTAGCACTACAGTTGGCCAAAATAGATTCACTCACGCTGCTTTAGATGAATTTAACAAATTACCTTATAATACAGGGTCCATAATAAATGCGCTGGACTTCAGGATGTGAAAGCTCGTCCAAAAATATGAAAAAAGTTTCTATTAACTTACCCTCTAAAATGCACCATTTTCGAGATACAGGGTGTTGAAATTAAAAAAAAAATAATCGTTTTTTGCGAATATCTTTGGAACCGTTCTATCTCACAGAAAACAGATTTCGTAGGCATTTTCTGCTTATGTTTTGTGCGGATTTTTTATTTTTTTCAAATTCATAATTGGTGAAGATTTTGAAGGGGTAGTGGGTGTTTTTTTCTCCAACTTCTACGCCACTGGAAAAAGTATGATTTTGAGCCGCCTACTTGAACCGCCAATGTTTTCTACACAAAAAAGGTACTCTTGGTCATAAGCTCAAAGTTGACCGTTTTCAAGAAAAATCAACTTTCATGTTTTTTAAAATAATTTTTTTCCTAATTACTACAAAATTTATTTAAACGTTAGAACAAGTAGCAAAACCAAACGTTGACTTCTTTATAGGTAGCCACACACAGACGCTCTTTCGCGCGGTTTATAGTGGCGTGTAGGGATGTGGCGGTTAGCACGCACGAAAGAACGGCATGGCAAAAAAAGCGTATACACGGGAAGAAGTATGCACATGATTTAGCACATGAATGCGCGTGGTAAATCAGTTGCAAATGAAAAATCGTATGCGTTGCGTGTGGGCAAAAAGTGTCATTTATCGTGGCATGTGGTCATCTACAAATTTTCAACGTGCTAACGCGACGGAAGCTTTCGAGTTGGAGATGTGTTATACTTTTCGTGTTTTGTGATATGTAAAATGAATAATTAGAAAAAGAAAAAAATTGGTATTGTGGCATGTGCGATTATGGCCATGGGAAACCCTAAAGATCAAATGAAAAAAAGACGTATTTGGCAGACATACTCCTTCGATTTCACCTTCCACAAGGCTGGATGAGACCTATAAATCTATATGAATTCTGTCAAGAATTCTTTGGTGATGTGACGAATATCGGCCATGTCAAAAATCTACAACCTCTACCAAACACCAAACAAAACTTACTAGCTTCAAAAGACTTCGTGACGTGGAATGGCGTGTGCAAACAAGTCTCTGGCAAATTTGTGTACGCTACGCCACACTCCAGCGGCATGCACGTCTGAAATCCCTTCCGGTTCTTTCCTTGCGTGCAGCGCTGCTCACTAACGTACATGATTTTTCATATGATTTTGCAGATGACACGATACACCGCGCGAAAGAGCGTCTGTGTATGGCTACCTTATTGCAAAATAAAAAAAAAACAATAACAATCATACTCGGTTGAATTGTTGGAAATGTCCGCCGTTAGTTTCAATGCACGCTTATTATGAGTAGAAAATGCTTTCAAAATCTGTTTTTTGTGCGATAAACGGTTCCAGAGATATTCGCAAAAAACTATATTTTTTTTAAATTTCAACACACTGTATCTCGAAAATGTTGAATTTTAGAGGGTAAGTTAATGAAAACTTTTTTTCATATTTTGAAACGAGCTATCACATCCTGAAGTCCAGCGCATTTATTATGAAACACCCTGTATAACAAATTGCAGAAGTTTTTCCAAATTCAAAATATCTGTAATAAAACACATTATTTCCTTACGGAATTGACATCCTGCTATCAATCTTTGTTCACTAATTTATGATTTTATTATGGTTTCATCATTATTGTATATGTTTACTCTGTTTATCAGTCATTTATGATATATTTATTTGATTTGCAAGTGTTAATCATTTTTATTGTTATTATATGTACAACTTCCTCATACCAGAACTTGTTCTGTCTGGAAGGTATTTACTCAATAAATAAATAAATAAATAAATAAATAAATAAATAAAATATCTGTCGGTGTTCTATAGTTACAGTCAATTTTACCTTCTGTATCTTTAATCTTGTGATAGGTAAACCTCTTATAGTTCCACTTGTCTTTTTAGAGATTCCATGTTACAATATCTTTACATGATGATGACGAGTTGGGCTATAGTTTGTGATGTTTGGTACTTGCCTCCAATGTACCAGCAAGACGGTGAATCTGCCATAGATTTCGCCAACAGGGTAAAAAGTGCCATTGCCAAGCAAGGAGGATTAGTAGATATGATGTGGTAAGTAAGAACAATTGATATTTCGATTTTTTCTTAGATTGTTTCACCAGTTCAATAAACCATTTTCATTTCTTCACCAATATATCTCTTGAAAATGTTGGGAACTGCTCCTATATCAATGACTGATGATCTCTTTGAGGCTACGGATAAAGTTGAAGTCTTCTGTTTGGTTTTATTGGACTAAAGTAAGGCATTTCATACCTAATTGATAAAATTCGAGAAGGACTAGACAAAGGAAATTATGTGGTTGCGATATTCATAGACCTCAAAAAACTTTTTCTTTTTCCTTTTTTATATGAAAACTCTAATCCATCCATTTTAGAAACTATGATCAATGAAGATTTGAAATATTATGAAAAGTGGATTTATTCTATTCTCTTATCTTTAAATATTCAAAAAAAATCTGAGTAAATCATTTTCCAACAAAAAAACAAACAAAAGAATGATCTCAGTTTGAAAATAAAAATTTTTATTTTGAAGCAAACTTCACAGACAAGGTATCCAGGAATATTGATTGATGAAAGTAAGGAAACAAAATCTATCCTCATTGGAGCCCTGAGAAGATGTCCTAAACTCGTTAGAAAAACTGCAGATATTCTACATTCTTATATACGTAGAATTACCCATCTCATAAATATTTGGGGAACATGTTTTAAAAATAATTTAAAAAAAATAATTTTTAAAAAATTTCCACTTTATATAAAAAAAGCCTTGGAAGATTTGCATCGTCTTTCATATGATACACCAACAAGTCAACTCTATATAATTCCAGAATTTTTTTTTAATATAGTGAATAAAAAAATTAAATCAAACTTCACAATAACCTGAAATTCTGGAATTCATAGTTACCTGTTATAAACATATTATTGTTTGAGTAAGGTTATTCTGGACTTTCATTGTCTAAAAAAGAACAAAGAAAAATTCAATTCTCTGCAATTTTTAATCACGACGTTTCAACTGTTAAAATCTACAGTCGTTATCAAGTGTATAAACTCGACAATCTCAAGGATACTTCTTATATATGCTATGGATAATTTTGTGTCACTAGCCTAGGGGTAATTTGGCGGTATTCAGGTAAGCTTGTTAATTACAGTGCCAGGCCCCTCCGGTACAGCATTGTTAATTCTTATCCCAATTTCGATTGATCCATGCCACTAATTAAGGGTTTCCACACGTTACGGATTTTTATGCTAGCTTGACTGAAGACTTTGTTGTTCATAATATATGCACTCTCTTAAAACTTCCTTCTATACCAGCCCTCTTCTTTATGGATGACTTGGGCTTCAGTCCGTTTTATGTTGTGTTGGGTCGTCCAGACATGATCCGCTATACCTGACTTTGATGTTTCTCCTCTTGTGTTCAGCGAGTCTAACGCTAAGTGGTCTCTTAGTTTCTCCAAGATAAGCTTCACCGCATCGTGAAGTTTATGGACGTTCTGATGTTATTCAGATGTTCCAAAAAGACGTCAAGATCCTCGTCTCCGTGGTTCCATATGACAAACGTGTCGTCAACATATCTCAACCACATCTGAGGTTTCTTATGGGCTGTCTTTGTAGCAAAAGTTTCAAACCATTCCATATAGATGTTTGCTACCAAGGGCGATAATGGGGATCCCATCGGTAGTCCGTCTTCCTGGGAGAAAAAGCGGGAAAAGGAGACCCAAGACGGTTTACCTTTTCTTTGTTTTGTTTTTCTTTGTTCGTTTTTAGACAATGAAAGTCCAGAATAACCTTACTCAAAGTGAAACATTGTTAACCACTTTCAAACAAATATTATTGTTTCTTGTGAATAATATATATTATTATTATATACTAGGCAATATAGCTTGTTCCATATTATTCCGGTTAGCTCAATTTTTGGATAAGAAAGGTTTGCACATTCAGCTCTGTCAGATTTTAATAGATTGCCAAATGAGATCAAGAATTCCAGAAACACCCTACAATTCAAAATTCTATTCAAAAACTGCATGCACAAAGAAAATATCATCCATTCAGTATATTAAACGAATTTTTTGTATATCTTTTTTTTGTCTGCTTGTTTTTTTTTTTCAGGAATGTTATATTTTAATTTTGAGTCTTTTTTATTCCTTGCATTATATAAAAATTGCAATATGAATAATAAAAAAAAAAATTAAATAACGGGCCGAAATTTGGTGCTGCTACAATTAGTCTTCGTCTACTTGGACTGGATAATTGTTCATCATGAAAATGCGCAACTTTGCCTTGTTTAATCGACCTCGTATCTCTTTTAATAACTGGGATCCCCTTGGTGGATATTGAAAAATGGACACTTTGTATATCATTAACGTATTTCAATCTCATTGGTTGAAAAATTTGTCCAAACCTGGACCAGATGTCTTTATTGGTTGTCTGAATGTTTGAAGCTGTTTATTTTTCTTTTCGGTTTTGTCAATTTTTTTCCTATTATGTTTTTTAGGGATGGCCAATTGAAAAGAATAAGAGCCAAAAAAGAATGGAAAGAGAGACAGCAAGAAGAATTCACCAAGAGGCTGAAAGCCGAGTGAAAATCGCAAATGGCAAGCATTAGTGATTAGTATAATATTTAGCCCACTTTAGTAGGAACATAATTTCACCATTTAAGCCCAATTGATGTGTTGTTTGCCCATATTTGTTATTCGTTTTTTTTTGTTGAAACCAGTAAATCTAGTCTTCTTTATACGGCATTATGCCATATTTTCCATTAATTGAAATTACTTCGGCGGAATAATCTATAAATAATTGTAATTATTGATTTGTGGAAAAGTGGATCGTGATATTTAAAGTAGGTTGATTTAAATGCCAATGCATAACGTTGACAATATTTAGTTTAACGAATTCAAACCCCCTCCCTTTAAGCTTAATATGATTTGTAAATTTTATAACAATTGTACGTTTTAATTATTTATTTGTTTAGCGTAAATAAATTGATTCAAAATGAACTGAAACAGCATTTATTTGTAATATTTTTGTATGAGAATGATGGTAAGAACTTCTTTGAATGATTTATTAGGGCCCATATTTTGAATAATCAATATTTTGCTTTACTAGTTTGTAAGTAATCCATTGTCTGTTGATATAAATATAGCCTCTTGATATAATCACTACTAGAATTTAAGGAAATAAAATATATAAAACAAAACTATTATCAACCAAAAAAATAAAAAATAGAATATTTTTTAATTTTTTCAGAGAAATTTTCTATGTTTACACTATAAGTGTAGTTTTCTATAGAAACCAAAGTTTTGAATGAATATATTTAAAAGAGTATTTTTTTATTATATCTGCATCATAATCCTTGTCAAAAGTGCTAAAAAACGTGCGAAATCTCTTCTTGTTTTAAAAGTTTTTGCCAGGAAACCCCTGGGACTTTAACCCTCTAGTAAAAAATACCCCCCGGTACAAAAAACCATCGAAACAAAAAAAAACGGAAAACCCCCGTTACAAGATAAATTACCAGAAGAAAGAGACACAGCCCTTACCTTCGAGTGATGCATACTTAAAGTTTGAATTTCAGCTGCGCATTTATCAACTGTGAAATGAGCTTGTAAACAACAATCCCTTTACCTTCATGATTAAATGTTTAAGGAACATTATCCTGATTTAAATTTAATTTCCATGGTGCAAGTATAATAAAAAATAGAATGATACACTTGTATAAGTGCTTTTTTCTACTCATCATCACATAACTAAAATGGCATTTAGCGTACGGATACGTACGACGCTAAATGTCCGATTAATCACAGATTCAAAATCTTTGGTTAATCCAAAATTCCTAAAAATTTCCTTTATATGTAATACTATGGTTACTGTTTCATTTTAGTGGTTAAAAAGCCGCCTCACAGGCTAGTTATTGGTCTGTCAATAAAAACTGTCAAATAAAATTAATCAACTTCAAAAAATATAATTTTGTCGTTTTAATATGTGTCACGCTTTTGTAAACTCTAGACATTCGTTTATTAAACACTCATACCGCTATTCTACAACTTTTATAACACTTGTTACATGATATATTATTAAAACACTTCGTTCGCGTCGTGCGCTTAAACCACTCGAAAAACTCATCCAATTGAACATCCTGAAACCGTGTCTGCGCAATGCGCAAGAGCCACCAAAGAATTGATATTTGACAATCTGGGGTGCCATTTATTAGGTCATTGGCGTTACCTTGAGTAAATAGATATTGTTAAAATGAAGTGTTTTGGACTTTGGTGCAAAAATCCCTAATTTTCAACGACTGAAATGTGCCTTGTTGGATATGGATGTACAGTTATGAAATATTCTCGTCATCAAATGAAAACTCAATTTTTCAACATTCCACTTGCTTTTGTACTAGACCTATTAATTTTTCCTGAAGTACGCCAATGTGATTCTGACAGATAACAGACACAATGCGCATGTTCTATGGCCACCAGTCAATTTCGTAATTGGATCAATTTCAATAATATGGTATTGGCAGTCTACCCCTTTTTCAATTGTAATTCAAAAAGTATAACATGTATTTCAGAAAGTATAATTTGTAATTCAGAATAGTAAATTGTAATTCAGAAACCGTAACATGTAATTCAGATTAGTAAATTGTATTTCAGAAACCGTAACATGTAATTCAGATTAGTAAGTTGTATTTCAGATTGTGTAACTTGTAATTCAGATTAGTGAATTCTTAATCAGAAAGTGTGACATGTAATTCAGAAAGCGTGAGTTGTAATTCAGAAAGTGTCAACTGTAATTCAGAAACCAAGAACAACCCGTATTAGACCGAGAGCTGACTACGTAGAAATACGGGTGACTCGGTGCAAAGTGAAATTTAGCATTTATAGGTTCGGGTGTCACCAACGTAGCGTGAGACGGGCCGCCAGAAGGCACCCCGGAAGAATAACGCGAAGGTAGAGTGTTAAATATGCATTTTTTACGTAAAATAAGTCATAAGGTGCAAGGCTGGAAATTGGCAGATTAATCGGACGTTATACAAATAAGGGGAGAAAAAATTGCCAGAAGACTCGCCAGAAGGCGCTAATGTCGTGATATTTTATATATTTTTTTGAAATATAAAAAAATTCAGACGTAATTTTTTGTAGTACTGAGTTTGTACAATGAAATTGTTCGTACAAACTTTTCGATATCTCGTTTAGTTTTTAGTCCCGTTTTTTTTTCGATTTTATTTTTTCCCCGCTCTGTTAACGAATTCTAAAAACTGAAATTTGAAGAGTAGGCAGATTTTGTCAAAAGGTATTTGGTGCAAAAAAAAACAATTTGGATTTTTTCAATAGTTTGGGAGATCTATCGATTCCCCGGTTTTTTTGGATTATTTCACGGTACATTGATTTTATGGAAAAAATTCATTCACATTTTTTGTAGATTTTCTGAAGGCAATCAAAAATTTGATAAATTTAGAAAATTTTGAGCGTTTCCGAGATATTTCGAATTTTAAAAAATTTAAATTTTTTTATTCATATTTTTCAAGTTTCCTCAGTTTTCCAATCATTTTTTCAGGAATTTTCAAGTGACAACAACCCTCCGAAGTGGAAAAATCCTCAAACGGTTAGTCGAATTTTCTGATCAAACAGTAAAGGAGAGGTGATTTGCAACATTTTGACAAAAATCTGTTAGTGCTTCGACGACGACTTCACTCATAAGTCGAATTTTTAAGATAAGTGCTAAATGCACCACCTGGCTCCCCCGATAGTAGGGTTGAAAAATACACCACGGGATCCCAACGGAGGTCAAAAATTCTCTAACGGAATGGTCATTTTACAACAAAAAATGGACATTCAAAATCTGTGTATGCTAGAACCAATTTGAAATTAATATTCAAAATTTTAGGGTTGAAAATTTCAACCCTGAATCCCATTATTCAGTACTTTACGAAAATTGCATATTCAAAATATCCAACCCTAGTCCAAAAGCGAAATTATTTTATTACAATACCTTAATTTGCCGGAAGTCATTTTACGCTACAACCGCATTATTCACCCACCCACTTTCAACCCTGTCGTTAGTAAAGTTATGCAAAAGGTCCACATACTCTATTTTGTAGATATTTGTTATTATTTATCATAATAGCCCCCTTTTGGTGTCTCCGGGGTGTCTCCGGAGATTTCGGCTGCTATCTTTGGCCGCTCTTTTCACACCGGTCAGATCTTTGATGGTTTCTGAATTACAAGTGATGGTTTCTGAATTACAATTGACGCTTTCTGAATAACAATTCACTAATCTGGAATTCAAGTTACACTTTCTGAATTACAACTTGCTAATCTGAATTACATGTTACGGTTTCTGAAATACAATTTACTAATCTGAATTACATGTTACGGTTTCTGAAATACAATTAACAATTCTGAATTACAAGTTACGTTTTCTGAATTACATTTTACTAATCTGAATTACAAGTTATACTTTCTGAATTACATATGAAAAAGGTGTAGTTTAAAGGTTAAGTCGGTGGCTTAAACTCGTTGCACATGCTTTGAATGCTTACTTCTACACTTGTATCATAATGTACTATTTTATTGATTTTATGTATTGCGAAATATTTAAATGTGTAATGGCTGTAGAGCGTTATCATCTTGTATTACTTTGAAGTATGGGCCTTTTTAGACAATTAGAATTCATTTTTGTAAATACAGATTTCTCTATAGTTTTGTATCGATTCTTGTCTAATAAATGTCCTGAACATTATACTCGTTTCAATTTTCCTACTGGATTTTGGTTATGACCAAACTGATTGTAAGTGAAAATGATGATTCAATACAAGGAAAATTATGAAACAAACAACAGTGATTGACCAAACAACACAACCAACAGTACTTCATCCCCTTACACATCAATAACGAACATAGATAGATAGATATTTATTTCCAAACTAATAAACATAGAATTAGTAGGTCGTCAAAAAGTACAATGTATAAATAACATAAAAGTGTATATAGACATGAATAAAGTAAAACTATCAGCTATGAGTAAAATATGAGGAATGACTTGGGGAGCGTCCATCACAAGAGTTCGAGTTCAGTCAAGCTCATCAAGGTACTCCTTGATCGTATAAAAACATTTCGTTAGTAAAAATGCCCTGATTCTATTTTTAAATTGGTATAGGTTGAGGCACTTTATTTTTGATGGCAATTTATTATACAGGTGCAGATTCAGAGAATTATTCTGTGAAATCTGTAGCCTGACCCTAGGTATTGTAATAGAGTTACCATTGCGGGTGGAGTAAGGGTGAATTTCTGATTGGACAGTATATGAACTTTTGTTTTTATGAATTTCAAGTAAAGATGAAAGTATAAATAAAGTAGAAAGTGGCATAATTTGGAGTTTAGCAAAAAGGGGGGGGGGGGGGGCGACAGTGGTCGCGATGATGTACTCCCGCCATGACTCTAATTACCCTTTTTTGCAGTATAAATACTTTCTGTGCGTGACACGAGCCACCCCACAGCAAGATACCATACACCATGTGACTTTGAAATAATCCAAAATAACATGATCTGAGTACGTGCAAACTAACGCGGTTTCTCAAACGTCGAATCATAAAGGTGATGCTAGATAATTTTTTTGCTAAAGACTCAATATGAGGAGCCCAGTTTAGTCTGTCATCAAGTTTCACGCCGAGTAATTTGACGCTATTTCCATGAGAAATATTCGATGAAGAAGAAACGGGAATAGACTGATTTTTCTCTAAATTGATTTTGAGTTTATTTGATGTGAACCAGGATTGGGCTACCTTTAAAATATCATCAGATGAAGTACCTACATCCTCTAGGTTAGGACTTTGGCAGATAAAAGTTGTGTCATCCGCGAAAAGGACACTCTTAATCGGTGAAGCACAATAGTATAGGTCATTAATATATATTAAGAATAGGAGAGGACCCAGGACCGAGCCTTGCGGGACACCATATGAAATAATTTCACGATTAGAAAGATCACCACATAGTTTAACACATTGTGATCTATCGCCCAGATAGGAGGCGAAGAAATCCAGTGCCACGCCTCTAATGCCGTAATAGTACAATTTATTTAAAAGGATATCGTGCGAAACACAGTCGAATGCCTTAGACAGATCACATAGCGTGAGTTGTGAATGTTTGCCTTTTTCCAGGCCCTCGACTATGTCTGACACAACTTTTAAAAGAGCCTGGGTTGTTGAACGATTTTTTCTAAAACCATATTGGCCAGGACATAAGAGAGAGTTGCTTTCAAGGAAGTTATACAGTTGGTTCTTGAGAATTATTTCAATAATTTTACATATGATCGGAATAATGGATATAGGTCGGAAGTTGTTGATATCATCAGTGCTTCCCTTCTTCAAAATAGGTAGGACAACAGAGTACTTCAGAGCACTGGGAAAAATTCCTGCGGAGAAACAGTTATTTATTAAGATAGCTAAAGGTTCGGCAAGAATGTCCGCTACAGATTTGATAATTTTACTGTTCAGCTCATAGGCATCAAATGCTTTGGAATTATTTAGACCTAGAATAATATCATACACATCAGCAGGAGTTACAGGATTCAAAACAAACGAGTGTACAGGAGTTTTCATTGTTCTTAGATATGATGTAGCTTCATGGGAAATGAGAGGTAATGAGCTAATGATTTTTTCGGCAATAGAAGTGAAATATACATTGAATTGGTCCACAGATATATTAGTCTCAATTTGTTTTTTTATATTTCTATTGCATTCATGGTTGATTAAGTTCCAACTGTCCCATAATACCGTATGTTCTCGGATTGTCTGAAAGCATGAAACGGATTGTCCATAGATATGATGTAAGAACAACATTCAAGACAACCAATACATAGAGATCAATACTTATAGACAGGCAGGTAGCGACATGTCCAGCTGTCGTTTAAACGAATGTCTGCCATTGATAAAGGCATTTTTTCTGAAATCGTCCAAGAATGCCCACTTTCTCGGAGCAACTTCAGGCCTCAAAATACGCTAATCTAGTATTTTAGTCCGTTGCTAAGCAACGAACTTTCCCGGACCGTTTTCGGACGTAAACGGTACGGGAATAGTAATTTACGTAACAAGTCCGGAAAATACTGTTTTTTTGGACGAGTAGACCAAATTCTAGGACGAGCGTTAGCGAGTCCTGGAAGTCTTGCGTACACTATTTTTTCGGCAATCATGTAGAATAACAAATTTAGTCTAAGAGACGAAGAGAGGTCGACTTTCACCCATCTGTTAACCGGATGAAACGATTCCAAATTTGAATATTTCGAACATTTCAGTTCTTATTTGTATTATATATTGAAATTCGAACAGAAGATAGGTACCAACAGAAACATTCTAATTCTCATTTATATTAATATTTGTATTAAAATTCGAGCACTTCCCGGCCTAGTCCCGGAAGTACGGACTTCCTTTTACTTCTAGATACACAATATACTATTGTTTATGTAAAAGATGATGAATAACACAAATTTCCAATCGCCACCAGTGCTACTAAGCGCCAAGTTGAAAATTGAAATTGCTAAAAATTTTGGATTTTTGAACGGTTAACTAATGTCTGCCATGTACTTCAATAAATTTTTTGATTCAAAAATCCATCGAAAACAAAATGGCAGACATTTCTAGTTGAGACGTGTCAAAATGTAATAAGAAATGTGATTTTTTAACAATTAATTAACGTCTGCCAAAGAGGTATTCAATACATTTGACCCAGTAGATATGAGAAAAATCATTGGCAGACGAATTGTGCGGGCACAACAATGTTTATAATAATTATTAAGTTGTATCAAAAATTTAATATTTCGAAGAATTAGCTAATACTTGAAACTTAACTTTGGTCACTCTATGTTGTTTGCATTGCAATTCACAGAACGTAACGAGTTTTTTTGAACTGTCTCCTTAGCCGCTTCTTCAACGTCCTTGTATTTTTCAAACAAGATTTCATATGCCTGTGACTTCTTATTTCGGTCACTATACTCTTGTCTTTTGACTTGCCACAAGCACGGAAAACTCTTGTAGAGTTCAATATACTCGCTTATAAATTGTCGAGTATACTCAACGATTATGAGTATACTGACGAAGATCTGACATAGTAGAGAAATATTGCAATACTAAATCAAAGAGACTAAACTAACAAGAAGGGTTTAATAAGCTCTAGCCAATCAGAATCTTGTAGCATCAACGCGTCATAGTGACGTACTTGGATATGAGTACAGAGTCGAACTCGAACCAAGCAACAAAACTGTCAGCAGTAACTCTCATATACCAAGAGCTAGTCCGTCTATAGAGAACGGCGGCCATGACACGTCACAAATGTTCTTTCATCTCTTTCTATCAGTGTCCCCATTGTCTTATGGGGATTAGACTCTCCTGTTAAATAATGTTTAATCTCCTTGGTACTAAATAACGCCAGGCAGTAATAAAGTCGACGTTATTTTGACATGTACGCACGCGCACTGTGAATATGGAATAAGGACAACTGTATTAAAATACCAAGGAGACTAAAATTTAACAAGGAGTGTTTGATTCCCATAAGACAATGGGGACACTAGTAGAAAGAGATGAAAGAACATTTGTGACGAAATGTGACGTAGTAGGACGTGTCATGGCCGCCGTTCTCTATAGACAGTGGCGGACTAGCTCTTGGTATATGAGAGTTACTGCTGACAGTTTTGTTGCTTGGTTCGAGTTCGACTCTGTACTCATATCCAAGTACGTCACTATGACGCGTTGGTGCTACAAGTTTCTGATTGGCTAGAGCTTATTAAACCCTCCTTGTTAAATTTTAGTCTCCTTGTTAAAATACTGCCTGCCTTTAGTGGACGTTTAAAGGCGAGGATTAACCCTTAACTGGTAACATGGAACTTTGAAAGACAACTGGTAACGTGCAGTCTGTGAGACTGGCACTTTTTGGAAGCAAAACAAAAAATTCTGGAATAATATTTTTTTCAAAATATATATTACGAACACTTAAGTACACATTCTTTTGATATAATATTGCATAAAATAACGAAAAAACTTGATCTAAAATAATCTTTTTCAACATAACGTACATTGGTAGTGATTTTGGAAAGATCCATAAAAAAATTAAAAATCATTCAAAAAATATTTATCTATTTTATCTAGTTATACCAACATAAAAGAGTGTCATCATATTCTTCATCCCTTAACGTACCTAACCGAAACGTGCCGTCTCGCGGACTGTGCTCAACTAAATACTAAATATTTCTCAGACGTCATTTACCCAAATTTACTCCCAGTTGAATGATTGGTGGGGCACCAATAGCTAATAGATTAGGTTGCGTGATTCGCAGAAAAGCGAAACCGTTTCAGAAAAACCTCGAAAATAAAAATGGCTGCAGTCTCACAGACGGCACGTTACCAGTTAAGGGTTAATATTCCTTTATTTCCATTTCGGGTGAGATCGTAAATTATCGTGACATGATCAGTGGATAAAACATGGCTATGACTGATAAATATATTAGATTTTCAACAAGAGTCGACGTAGAAGTTCGTTTGGGCAATTCTATCACCAGAATAATTCCTTCTAATTCTGAAATTGATTATGCAGAGAGAACAATCCAAGAGACAAATTTGATTTATGTTAAGAACGATTCGTCAATCACGAGTAAATAAGGGACGAACAGATGAAACTTGCAATATCTCGGTTTTTAATCAGAGAATAGTGGCAGTCACTATCGAAATAAAGTTTCCTTAAAAACTGACTGGCGTTATTGCAATATCTCTCTATTATCAATTTACAAAAAAAAATTGAATGTCATAAATGTCTACGACCACCAAACAGCAGAATAAACTGATACTCCGTATAAATAATACAAAACGTTCCAACAAAACGAAGGTTCGTCCATGTATGCTCCAACTTGTCGAATCAATTTTCACAAAATGATGCCTGGCCGTTTAGATTTTCGACTTACCAGCGTACAACCTGATTTTGATCATGCCAGCTCCGTTTTACTTGAATCAGAAATTGGTGCTGGTCAAAACTACAGTTTTTTACACATGTCAAAAATAGTAATAATTTTGTTAAAATTGATTATTTTTAACATTCAAATCTAGACATAGACTTGATACGACTTGTCGAATTCGGCAAGTCGTTCGATAAGGCGTTGTGTCTGGACCAGCCTTAATACACTAATTATATGTTGTAGGAAATTGGAATGTATCACTCATCAAGCTGTGGAAATAAAATTGAATAAAACTGAATTCAAAAACACTCATACTACCAGAATTAGTTGAATGTTCGACGTGCATTCTGCCTATTTCTGTCTATATCAATGGTTTTTCGCATAACATTTCATAACATATCAGGAGTTATTGTAGCAAAAATTTCACTAATGCGATTTTGTAACATTTCAAGTGTTTGAGGTGGTGTATAAAAACTCGTTCCCATAACCCCACACAAAATGTCCAAAATGGTGAGATTAGGCTCATCAAACCGGTTCATTAAATAGTTCGTGACTTGGGCTGAGACGACGTCTGAAAAAACGTTATCAGAGAACACTGGCGCCCGATGACAAGCGGCAGCTCAACTTTGCGTCTCGACGGCTGAGAGAAGGGCTGAAGCTACTCAGAGAGCGACAGTGGTCTGAACGTTTGGACGAACTCGACGCCGAAGACAACTCCTTATGGAGAATGCAGAAAGTCCTCAGACACGGTCGGAGGAAACCGTGCCCTCCCCTTCATGGTGAGATGGGCATCGTTTTCACGGAGATGGACAAGGCAGAAGCTTTTGCGGACTCCTTCGAACGTCAGTGCCGTGAAAACGAGGTCGATTACACCGATGAAGTCGAGGACACGGAAACGCACGTAGACCAGACGATCAGACGGCTTAGAAGAACTGACGACTCAGTCATTCTTCTAGAGCCGACATCTCCAGAGTAAATCAAGGACATACTTAGACACGCAAAGACCAGGAAAGCACCGGGCCCAGACAACATTCCAGTCAGGGCACTAAAAGCCTTACCTAGGAAAGGACTAGCAGCCCTGACTAACATCATAAACGCTGTACTCAG
This sequence comes from Chrysolina oricalcia, assembly GCA_944452925.2. Taxonomy (NCBI): domain Eukaryota; kingdom Metazoa; phylum Arthropoda; class Insecta; order Coleoptera; family Chrysomelidae; genus Chrysolina; species Chrysolina oricalcia. The sequence continues at coordinate 5,612,790 of OX101821.2, read as the reverse complement.
ACTTAGACACTTTCCTTCCAGCTGGAAAGAAGCAACGGTAATCATGATTCCGAAGCCCAACAAGAACCACACGTTCCCGCAAAACCACCGCCCCATCAGCCTAACACCTGCCATGAGTAAGGTCGCAGAAAGGGTGATCAGGACTCGACTTGAGACAATGTCTGAAGAATTGAACATCCTACCAGATGAGCAATTCGGATTCAGACAGGAACACTCAATAGAACTCCAGGTCACCCGGATAGTGGACGCCACCATCCAGAGCTGGAACCGCACGAGAAAAGGACATCTTTCAGGAGCAGTCTTCCTTGACGTCTCCAAGGCCTTCGATAGAGTTTGGCACGATGGGCTGATCGCAAAACTGGTTGATGCCGGATACTCCACACCAATGGTCGACATTACCGATGCAAAGTCGGAAATGCTCTCTCTTCACGAAGGAGGCTAGAAGCAGGAGTACCACAGGGAGCAGTACTGTCGCCACACCTGTTTTCGATCTACACTGCAGACATGCCTATGTCGGACAACCCCATGACCAAACTTGCTCTCTATGCAGATGACACGGCAATCTTTGCTGAGTCATCCCATGAGAGAGGAGTAACATCGAAGCTGCAACATCAGATAAACAAGCTGGAACCGTGGTTCAATCGTTGGAAGATCGGAATCAATGCAGACAAAAGCAAGGCCATACTGTTCACGAGGCGACGTAGGACACCCGAGGGCCATGTTACTATGAACGATGAGAGAATTCCATGGGTAGACGATGCCGTATACCTAGGAGTAACCCTGGACAAGAAACTCACGTTTCAGAAGCACGTCTCCCACAGATTGGCTATAGCGAAAGCCGCGTCTACTGCTTGGGGGCAATGCGCGAACAGTTACAGGCAGAGGATGCAGGCCTTCTTCAATGTCTGCCTGAGAATGGCAACAGACGCACCACGATATATGCCAAACAGGTTTATATATCGAGACTTAGACATCCATCCGGACTACATTGACAGACTGATCAGGAATCACGTGGGGACTACTCTAGACAGAGTAGAGACCCACACGAACCCGTTGCTCACGGAGCTCCTCGAGAACAGACGTGAGCAAGACGATAGAGACAGAGACAAATACAGACGATCAGTGAACCAGGGAGACAACGACACCCCTGAAGAAGTAAGACGGAAGCGAAACCTTCGGCGACGCCAACGACTACTTCAACAGGTTTAAAATTTCGATAATCATGCTTTTATGTTTCAGATTCCAAGAAGAACCGACCAAGTGGTAAACTCAGTAAATTCAATACACAGCACTTGGCCCTCAGCCAAGTGTTTTTCAGGCCTTCAGCCAGTTTCAGGGGGGCACCATGCACATTAAGTAAAGTCATTGTAAAATCAAATTAAACTCATGTCAGATATAAGAGAGTTTCAGGCCGAGAATTGGCCGAGCACTCCATATCAAACGATCAGATTTTATTCTGCTGATCGCCAATCATCAGGATGAGGAACCGCTTTAACGAGCGGGGGTGGTGGATAGGGGGGGTGAGCTTTCGAGTACGTACGAGTGCTGGGGCGTTCATCCTTCCGGGCCTCAACCTTAGGGGGTGCATGGTGGGGGCGGCGTTATGAGGCGGAGTCCCATCTTATTGAAAATACATCACTCCACAGACAGCAAGTGGTAAGTCCATCAACAATTATTAAAAATCACAGTGAAGGAAATCTAAATACCTTATTCCTCTCAACTGTCCTTAGAATAGAATTGGTCTGATTATTTTACTTCCGATAACACCAACCCATACGTTTACTCCGAATCTTTCCGGGAAGTTACCTTCATAATGCTGATTTTGTTGCGCCCAATATTTGCAATTTTTTGTTCGTGAATCTTGACTCGTCGGAAAACATCGAAGAAACAAAATAGGGATCAGCAGTATTATTTTTGTCATGTGTTACTGTACATTTAACTTCTTGATGGATCTCGAAATTTTTGGACAATTCAGTTGCTATATATATTAGATGGCGAATTGTGTTGTCTTCTATTCTAAGACATGGCCATGTGGAAGGGTTTCAATTTCAAACTCTGTACAATGTCTGCACTGGAACGTCAACTATATTTTGCAACAGTTCATACTCATATTCCATAGTTTATTGTTGCAAGTATTTTTGTCCTTCAAAAAAAAGCTATACTCACATACCTTGGCTAATTTAAGTTATAGCAACATTTTAAAGAGATGAACATCTTCATTTACATCAGTCTATATCTTGGAGATAGCCTGCTTTATTTTCAGCAACCCAACGTAAAAACCAAGCAAACACGACACTATATTATTTATACCAGAAGGGTCTTTTTTATAATGCATGCAAATGAAAAAAAAAATAGTGAAGCCTCTCTATTCTCTTGATGAATTTTGCTCTATGTAAACAATGTGCATGTCAACTTTCATTTATTAATAGATTTATATTACATTTTTTTGTTCAGCCAATATTTCTGTAAATAACATATTGTGATATTTTTATTTACAATGTTTTAATGAAATAAAGAAGCTATTATATTATTTCATAATAGTAAAGCTCCTACTGTGAAATATTTTTATGTAAAAACTGAAAACATATTGTGTGACACAATATTCAGTAGGGGTCTAAAACTTTTGAATAGTTTACTCTCTGTGGCTAAAAACATCAATTCTTTGAGCCAGTTCAAATAACAATGTATTGAACCAATTTTGATTTACTCGGAAAAAGAATTCTTGAGTTAGTTTTAAATATGTTGAATTGTATTTTGAGAATTTTAACTTGTAGTAGGTACTTTCAAAAGCTGTCTTGTGGTGGTTTTATTTTCTGGGTTTCTTTCTGTAAAGAGCAAATTGTGTTATAATAAAGAGACATATTTATCGAGAAGACAAGTATTTGTAGGAATAAGTTGAGAACTGTTGATAGCTGAATTCCAGCAACCCTGACTGATGTCACCTTCTAGATGGGTGACTGACATTATTTTTTATTGCCATTATACTATGATTCAATTCTAAATCATATATAAAAGCGATCAATTCATTATTCTCATTCAAAAAACAATTGAAAAGATGGATTTAACAGTCTCATCGAAATTTATTTCATGATATCTTTCACTTCAATTAACTCAGGTAGTTTATTTTTATTATCATTTTGTTGAATTTTAAAAATTCACAAAACATGTACCAACATGTAATTCTTGCCTGAAATTTCTCGCAACAAGTTTTTAACTTCGCGGGTATAATTGAACCGTTTATTCACCTTTTTATACAAATTGATGTAATGCTTTGTTTATTGAATTTTGAATAAACTTTATTATTATAGTTTGATTCTTGATGAGTTTGGGAGTACACTTGGAAAGGTAAGGCCCTTAGTTTCCCTAGCTCACAAAGTCTTTTGATTGGTGCAACCAGTTGACAGAATGAATCAATGTCAGCTAGATCTAATAATAGTCCACAAAAAGTTCACTGATGTTGTTTCAAACAGATCCTCTGAGATTCTTGAGCATTTTTGAGTTATTTAACTTCTTAGCTTACATTATTTTATTGAAGAACCTGTACAATTAAATAAAACACATGAAACATTTCATATTTCTTAAAAATTTATTACCTACTCAAACTAAACTTAATATAATGCGAATTCTTTAATTTACTGCTCTCACATTCTCTAGTTCTTCAAGTTTCTGTTTTCGGAACAGCTCCACCAACTCATCCTGACTTGATGGACCCAAATTGTCAGGTTCTGATAGTTTTTCGTTTGGAAACACAGCTAAGTTCAAGGCAGGGTCTCTAAATGTAAAAGGAGTCCAGGGTCCTTGTATAGAAGGGTGATTAGTTTGCAGAAGTTTACGAATTCTTGTACCAGTGTGATTCTTTTGTTGCGTTTTGAGGAGGTTGAGCCATTTCGCTATTTCTTCCCTGGTGAAATTTCTACAGCTCAGCCACTGATGCTCTCCATTAACTGATGAAAAAATAAATTCAATAATAGTCAAAGAAGGTATATGAAAATGTATTAGTGGCAGTAATTTTTATTATAGGATATATCCTAATCTTACAATAGAAATAATAAATAATGACGATTGCATTTTCACAGAGAGCTTAGTCCAATAAATCTTCCCTTCCTGTTGTTCAAAGTTTTCCTTTCGACAGCACCTCTTTTCTTAACTCATTGATATCTATAATGAAACTATATGTGGAGTGATTTTCACTAAAAAGATTTACAAAACCACGACAATTATTTTGCTTTTCAACAGCTTTTTCAAGTGGATAAGATAATCATGTTTTTTTTAAAACCATTTTAGTGAAAAATCATTCCAGTTATATAGTTTCGTTTAGAATAATAATATATTCAGGCTAATAACCATATCAGTCAATGCCAAAACACCAACAAAAGAAAAATATTTATTTCTGTAATTGATTTGTACAAAACTACAAACAAATTGTGAAAAATGTCAAAAAGCGTCTATAACAAAGCACAACATGTTACAAACTAAATGTTTGTAATATACATATATAAATAAAAATGTGAACTTTATAATATCATACTTGAATTATATTATTCCCTAATTGAAAAATTCTTCTATGGTGTAGCAGTTTGTGAGGTGTAAATGTTTTTTCAGTCGATTTTTTAAAATTGTTATAGAGGCAGCATTTTGTATATGCTCTCCCAGAGAATTATAGCATTTATAGCATTATGTCATTTATTATAGATATTAACATAGATTTTCATCAAATATCGGCTACATCAATTAAAAACAATTTATTGAATTCCACAGATATTGATAAATATCAAATATTTTATTTCAGACACATATTCTAATGCAGTGTTATCAATTTCAAATTTTATTTTTTGTTATAGTTAATAGAGTGTAATTTATATTTAGTTCATCACCATAACTTTTGTGTTAGCATTCAATTTTAAAATGTTTTTGAAAGTACTTTTTAATATTTTTCATAGAATCTTTAAGAGTATCTACAGCATTATTCAGTTCTAAATTCGAAATTTAAAGCAATAGCAATAGATTGAGTTCATGTGCCCTAGGAACATAATGAATATCAGTTAAGTATATTATAAATAAAAGTGGCCCTAGTACACTTCCTTGGGGAACAGCAATGCCGATATCTATCTCATCAGATACGTTAGAACTGATTGTTGTTTTCTTTCTTTCAAGCCAATACAAATCCTGTTACTCCATGATCCTGTACTCCATAACTATTTAAGTTTTTTTTTATCAAACTGTTCACAAAATTGTTTCAAATGCTTGCCTAAAGTCTAGAGAGACAGCTACAGTGAATTTATTGTCATCATATGCATTTTTCCATTTAAGGTGCATTTAGTCAACATAGTTTTAAAATTGTGCTTGAATATATGTTGAGAGCGAAAGTTGAATCTGTTATTTCAAATGGCACCATTTATACAACAATATTAAGTTTCTAACAGTTATATAGTGATAAAAACAGAGATTCATCGTCCCTAGATTCGATATGGAAGGGCGAATAAAAACTATCCGTATAAACAGGTACTACAGATTCTGAATAGGTACATTACTGACGAAACTTTTCAGGCAAGTTATTCAAATTCCCCAGACGAATGAAGAATTACATAATAATGTATTATTGATCTGTAAAATGTAACATACAAATTTCAAGCTAAAGAAACTTACGGTATTCAGCTGTCATAACTGCAGTCCGATGTCTTCTAGGTTTTAAATAAACCACAATCCCTGGATTGTCTTTGGCGAAATTTACTAAGTCATTTTCAATGAATTCTCTGAAACAGTACAAACCACTGACTAGATACGTTTCGAAATTTCTATATATTTACCTCATTCCTCTACTAGAGCCATTGTTTTTACAAAATTTCAGTACCACTCTTTGAAGCTGGACAACATATCGACCTACACCATTTTGTAAAGGTACATTTATGAAACCAGGCTTGAGGAATAGATGACTATTCGACATGGTTTTATTCGGGTAGAACAAAAATAATTGTGGAAATTCTCAAATTTCAACCATTGAACATGACAACTTTAGAGGTTAGGTAATGGTATATATCCCAGTCCCGGCACGTTTTGCAAATGACGGTGGCTACGACTCCGCTAGCGTGTACTATAAAGGCTTGTTCATACCCACGCGAATTTTGCAATTTTTCTGGGACTAAAATGGCTGCCGGACCAATCGTTGATGCAGAACCATGTCGGCAGCCATTTTATTCGTAAAAAACTGCAAAATTCGCGAGGGTATGAACGAGACTTGAAACCGGTCGTTCACAGGCAATCACTTCGCTTTGTGTTCGATTGAAGCTGTGTTGGTCCGTGTGAACTTGGAGCGGATTATATTTGAATTACATTATGCAAGAATTTATTGAAACCGTTATATTGAATCCATGAAATCCATGAAATTATAAGAATCAAGACGTGAGATAAATCTCAAAAAAGTGCAACATGAAAGACGGTAAAAGTTAAATGCATTATTTTGATTATTTAAAGTGTCTATAGTTTATATTTCGCGTTTATGATAACTTATTAAGATATATGAGTAAAATAAACAGGTGTGAAGTAAATTTTGAAGAGTAAATAAAAATGAAGAAAAGGATTATTTCTGTAATTCCGGAAAAGTGACGCATGTGCGCACCTCGGAGACTTGTCCAAAACAAGGTGTTAGTTAAAAGTGAGGGTAGGGCTGCTGAGAGGGACGTAAAAAGAATAATCTTTTGCGATTTTCTTTTTTTTTTGTATACAGAATTTTCCTCCATTTGGGATTATGGAATTATTTTTCTCTGTTGAAAAGTCTTTAAGGAGTTGTCTTTCCATATCCAGTTTTAGGGGATACCTTGCACATAAATTAAGTTCATTGTTTTTATAAAAGTCAAATCATGTCAGATATAAAGAAGCACTCTACATCAATTAATCATTTTTTGTTTTGCTGATCGCCAGTCAACAGGATGAGGAACCGCTTTGACAAGGGGGGGTGGTGGAAGGTCGGGTGAGCGATCGAGTACGTAGAGTACTGTGGGGTTCATCCTTCCGGGCCTCAACCTTAGGGGTTGATGGTGGTAGTCCAGAGCAAAAAATGTATATTACTTAAATTACAGTAAAATGTGGACGTGAATTGGGGTTTGGTCATGACTATACAGTGTGTCCATTTAGTGCGTAATTCTTCGATATCTCGAAAGCCATTATCACTAGAGAAAACCTTTGAAAACAAATTTCTTCCGTTACTAAAGATACCCATTTCAAAAATATTTTCAACAAAACTGGGTGTTTTATAAAAGCGGGACGACTCGGAGACGAGTTTTTTAAAATAGAACACACAGTATTTTTTATTCGAAATCTATACCACTAAGGTTTACCTATACATCGCTGTAAAAAAAAATTGAAACCGATTGCGGTGTTGCCAAGTTATAATTGATAAACCTATTTTTACCACTATTGAAGGGTCATGTTGAATTGGGCATGGAATATTTATTTATCCAAATTTTTAAAATATTGCTGGCATACAGTAGTAGCAAGGTATCACGTTCACCAATCCAGTAATTCTGCGACATGATCCTTTACAGGGTACTGAAATTTGCATTTTGAATACTGTAAGATTCAGACGACGTTCATTAGAATTTTTCAAATGGAACACCCTGTATTTTTCTTAACAAATTTATTTCGACCTCTTTCGCCTTTTTATCGTTAAAAAAAATCAAAATCGGTTGCGGCGTTGTTAAGTTATGAGTAATTTCTTTATGTTTATCACTATCTCAGGGCTACTTATAAGGCATGGATCCTTTATTTGATTTGATTGTTGGAATATTGCCTGCCACATGACAATCGAGGTTCTACATAGATCATTCAGGTATATTTGCGATATGTGCATTGTCTAAATTTGAAATATTCCGTAATCTTGTTACTTATGATTTAAATCATATGCACAGGGTGTCCCAAATTCGAGCCTCATCATTGGGATCTCGAAAACTAGAAGAGATACGAGGTCGGTTAAATGGAGGCAAAGTTGCGCAATTCGGTGCTCATTGAAACGCCGCTTTCATATTTGAAAAATTCCGAATACTTACTTGACACGAAAATGCATTCAAGCAGGTGGATTACAATTTGAATATTTGCTTTAACTTTCATTGGGTATTCAATTTTATAGTTTTTGAACTAATTAAAACATCATGCCTATTGTTGAGCATCACACATTGTTTTATATCAATTTTTAGGAACTTCTGAGGTCCTTAAAACAATGATGTATCGTTCTTTTTCGAAAAAATTATTTTAACGATGTCCTGCTAAGATCTTACCAAAAATCTATTATCTGTCTCTCTCTAACACATGAGTACTTATGGAAAATGCTATTAATATAAACTTTTCGAATAAGTGCGATACATCATTTGTTTTGGGACATTAGAAGATTTTAAACTCCATAATAAAAAATCCAGGGCCGTATTTAAAAAAAAAAACAAAGTGGATGATGGCAGCTCAAATACGAAACGTCTGTTTGAAAATCTGATACACCATCTTGTAGAACAGAAAAAGTATCAATGAGAATGTGAAATTTGTTTTGTTATATCTATTCAAGTAGAGTCACAAAAAAATAAAAATGAAATCGCGAATAATCGTTTTTTTTCCAAAAATAAAGTATTCGGAATTTTTCAAATATGAAAGCGGCGTTTCAATGAGCACAGAATTGCGCAACTTTGCCTCCGTTTAACCGACCTCGTATCTCTTCTGGTTTCCGAGATCCCATTGATGAGGCTCGAATTTGGGAAACCCTGTACCTATGTGAAACAAACAAACATGTCAAAAGCAACGTCAGAATAGTGGTTTAAAGGCAGTTCATCCACTGGCCTGCTCAAAAAGTTGAACCTAATTCAGATCGTTTCTATTTCAATTACATTCTTTAGTTCAGAGCGTCAACCCATTATTTATCATCTAGTGTCCCAAAAATGTCACTGGAGCACAATTATACACTGAAAAATACCTGAAATATTCACACACACACACACACACGGAAATCTTCAAAATTGTTTCCTACAAGTATATCTGCGCGTCCTACCTTCTCAGTTAGCCATGAAGAAAAAATTGATCGTTTCGAAAATTTTAAGTATTTGATGTTGAGTGTTTGAAATGAATTATTCTCAGGAAGAATTGATAAGCATGGTGTACACTTTGGGAGAAAGCCATGGTAATTGTCTGTTAGCCTCTAGAATATATGCCCAAAACTTTCCTCAGAGACGACACCCTCAAGAAATATGCTTCAGAAGATTGAAAGATAGATTTGAGCGCACAGGAAGTGTAAATTATGAAAAATCTACAAGGGATAAAACTGTTTTGACAGAAGAAAATGAATTTGCAATCGCTTTATCAGTAACTGAGGATCCTACATTAAGTGTTGGAGAAATAAGTAAACATTTATAGATATTAAGAAATCATCAGTAGCGAAGTCCCTCAAAAAGCATAAATTTCATCCATACCATCTTCAACTCCACCAAGAACTTACAGAAAATGATGTTGGAAGACGAGTTACATTTTGTCAATGGGCACGAAACAAAATAAGAGAAAACCCTTCATTTTTCAAAAATGTGCTGTTCAGTGATGAATCAACATTTCACAGAAATGGTTTTGTTGATCGTCATAATTTCCACTATTATGCTACTCAAAACCTGCATGCAGTTCTAGTTTCTAACTTCCAACATAAGTGGTCGAACAATGTTATTTGGGGAGGTATATTCCATGAAAACGTTATTGGGCTGTTTTTCTTCGAGCAGCATTTAACCGGGGAGAGATTTTTGCGTGTTTTACAAGGTGATCTGCCCAACTTACTTCAGCATATTCCACTGGTGATTCAACAGGACATGTATTTTCATTTGGATGGTGCATCTGCACACTATCATAGAGAAGTTCGGAACCATCTTGAACAATATTTTCCTCAAAAATTGATATAAGTCGGGAAGGACCAAACCAACATTTCTCAACATTTGGGGCGTGATATCTTGGAAAGCTCTACGAATTTTTACTTCTAGCTCATGTAGAGTTGTAGGCTGTGTGGAATACACCCTATTTTTACATGAAAATATCACCAGAGTCAATAAATGTATTGACGCTGAGGGAATGCATTTCGAACATTTGTTTTGAATTTATTTTATCTTTAATCCTATCAATTTGAATTTTTTTTTTCGATAAATCTGTTTTTTCGTTATTTGAAGAATAATAATTGGATTTTTTGGTATTTCATTTCAAAAAATTACTTTCTATTATATCATTAGAAAGGAATGGTTATGCTGAATAGTACAGGCAAGAAAAAGTTGTATGTTCCTATTTAAGTTATGGACCTACAGAGTATTGTTTTTTTCCCAATTTTTCCAATATTTTTTTTGGCGGCTTTTTATAACGCCGACGAATGAAAATAAAATATCACAGTAGTAGCAACTGTTATCAAGTGACGTATGGTTTCCATAGCCAACTTTTCAATTTTTGGCGTTCATTTTGCTTCCACGGCCTACTCGGTGAATTTCAATAATAATTTTTTCTGATCTAGTTTCTGGTTAGATACCAACTTGTGATATGTTATTAGAAAGGGAATTGAATGCTGAATAAAGCGAAAAGAAAAAAAAATAGGGTTTTCATTTAAAATAAGAAAGTTGATGTTACTTCCGGTCAGACCGGAAGTTAACTTCGACATGTCAATATGCTCAAATTCTAGCTCTTATGTCATTATATCCACGCTCCAAATTTCACAAACCTACTTCATACAATAACTGAGATATTCCGTAGGCAATACTTCCGTAGCCACCCGGTATATATATATATATATATATATATATATATATATATATATATATATATATATAATATACTTTACTACGCGGGTTTCGGGTGGGAATTTCGCAAAATTTTGAATAAATTCAAGGTATATTTGATTGTTGCGATGTTTGACAGGCCACTACACAAATAATGGAAATGTATTTCTAAAAATTTATTCATAGTCTGCAAAAAATCTCTGTGAAAGTAGTATTTTGAATCAATTTCTCAAAAACCACTCTATTTGTTTTAAATGCAAACTTGGAGAGCCTTTAAATGTTCCTATTGTAAAAAAATACATGATGGTCCATGTAGAAATTTGATTATACCATAGCAACGCAATATTTCCACAATACAAATAAATGAAAGAACTATGACGTACAAATTACCCCGAAATAGTAGTAAACATAAGGAAATTACTCATAACTTGACAACGCCGCAACCGATTTTGATTTTTGTTTCAGCAATAAAAAGGCAATTGATGTCGGAATAAATTTGTAAAGAAACATACAGGGTGTTCCATTTGAAAAATTCTAATGAACGTCTTCTGAATCTTACAATTTTCAAAATGCAAATTTCAGCACCCTGTAAAGGATCATGTCGCAAAATTACTGGATTGATGAACGTGACACCTTGCTACTACTGTATGCCAAAAATATTTCAAAAATTTGGATAAATGAATATTCCATGCCCAATTCAACATAACCCTTCAATAGTGGTAAAAATCAATTATAACTTGGCAACGCCTCAACCGATTCCAATTTTATTACGCAGCGATGTAGAGGTAAACCTTGGCGGAATAAATTCCGAATAGAAAATTCAGGGTGTTCCATTTAAAAAAAAAACTCGTCGCTGAGCCGAAAATAAGCAACGTTTGTAAGTTTTTCATTTAAAGTTTTTCTCTATAGGTTACGGCTTTCGAGATATCGAAGAATTACACAGTAAATGGACACACTGTATAACTAGCTAGATTCTGATCTTTTAAAGATTTAAACCCCTTAAAAAATATATCTATATATTAAAACAACATATATTTAACTTTGTGCAAATATGAGATTGAAAGACAATTGAAATTTAAAACTTGTTTTTTAGCTGTCGTCTCCTTGCGAACGGCAGCCCTCAGAAGTCGAAACATGTGCGAGCCGAAGATTAACGACGTCTTACCTTTCAACGTGAGATTCCTAGCAAAATGTCTGCAGTCGCTATAGGGTTTGAACTTTCGACTGGCAGCCAAAGTCGAAGGAAATGAATTTAATAAATTATTTTATTGCAATAGATAGATAAGTACATGGTGATTATATATATATATATATATATATATATATATATATATATATATATATATATATATAATCCTATCCATCCTTTTTTGTATCTTCCTGGGTAGGCTTGTCACGCTGGTAGCTATAGCTACCTCCGTGGCGACGTTAGTTGTTGCCTTGTGAGTACAAGGTCTTCTAACCGATGCCACAAATGTGTGGTTGGCTTCCTGTTGTTGACTTCCTTTGTTTCTATTTTTACATCCAAGTGTTGTACATCTTCGCACTTGATTTTACCGTACTGAACAGAGCTTAAGCTCGAAACACGTGTCTACGGTTGCACAACTTTTTGAGAGTTATACCCAATAACTTTTTTACTTATATTTTCATATATTGCCCCTCGCTAAATCCATCCTTATTTGTATCTTCCTGGGTAGGATTGTCACGCTAGTAGCTATAGCTACCTCCGTGGCGACGTTAGTTGTTGCCTTGTGAGTACAAGGTCTTCTAACCGATGCCACAAATGTGTGGTTGGCTTCCTGTTGTTGACTTCCTTTGTTTCTATTTTTACATCCAAGTGTTGTACATCTTCGCACTTGCTTTTACCGTACTGATGAGAGCTTAAGCTCGAAACATGTGTCTACGGTTGCTCAACTTTTTGAGGGTTATACCCAATAACTTTTTTACTTATATTTTTTTATATATATAATAATAATAATAATGACGTTTATTCGTGATAAAATCGATACAAACATTAAGAATTAAAAAAGTAATTATGAATAAACGTGAAAATATCCACAGAAGTACTATACGTACTTGTTTGTGACAAATACAATGTAAATAAATATAAAATGTACTAATACTAAAGTGTCTGGTGTGATAAAATAGATATATACGAAAATACAATTATACATGTTTAAATATATTTTCAATAAAATTAAAATAAGATTTAAATTAATAAATAAATATTGTGTCTGGTGAGGTAAAATAGACAATACGGGATCACAATTATACATGTTAAAAAGTTTTTTTAATAAAATATATATATATATATATATATATATATATATATATATATATATATATATATATAAAATAATTGGATTATGTACTAATGAGTATGTATGTATATATGCCAGTACATGATATGTATATAAATACATGAACACGACTATCATTGCAAAAGGCAGAGTTCGCACTTCTACAACTCTGTACCTCAGAGGCAAACTATTTTAAGTCCAAAATGTCGAAAATGTGTTGAAAATGTTCCTTCATTTCTTGAAAATACTTTTGTACGTTCGTTTGAATGAAAGTTCAACTGAACATTGTTTTGCATTAGTGTTACTTTCCTTTACTGAACCTAACTTGCAGTTAAGTCCGAATAACAATATTAGCCAAATTAAGTCACTTTAAACAAAAATTTCAGTATTTTTTTTCAAATGTAAACATCTGTTATGAAACACACTTTTCGTACCTTAACAATTTCGGAATTTGAAAGTATTGTCTCGACTAGTTAGACAGAGACTCAACATATTGAACAAAAAAACCTTCAAATAGATCTGTGAAAAACAAATTTTTGACTTAACATAGTTTGCCTCTGAGGTACAGAACTGTGAAGTCAAGAAGCGGCGCTCTTACACTCAACCTATAACGAAATATTTTATGTTACACCGAATTAATATAATGAAAATGAAAAAACATAATATTAAAAAGAAAGATATATAAAAAACAACAAAAAAAAACAATTCCCTCAAGAACTATTATAGATAGATGATGAGAATAAATAATAAATGATTATAATATCAATCGATCGATGAAAATATAGAAATATAGAAAATCAGTATAAAGAATAAGCCATATCGTATATTCAAATGCTAACAATTTTCAGTCAAGAGTTTTGTTTTCATTGTTTTTTTAAAATTACTTACGGATAAATATTTCATATTGGCAGGAATCGAGTTATAAATTTTTGCTTCATGGAACGAAAAAGAGGATCTGAAAACTGTAGTTTTATGTTTAGGAAGAGATAAGCTATCTTTCCTGCGTATGTTAATATTATGCACATCCGAACGAAAACTTATTTTATCAAAGAGATAAGGAGGTTTTTTGGCAGTTATTGTTCTATGGTAAAAAACGCGATAACCTTACCAACGTACATCTGAAAAAGCCTTGATAATTACAACTCGTTCCTCTCCATCATGCACAAACCAAAATGAATTATAAGTGGACATATGCATAGATAATTCCTTCAATAGATATAGAAATGGAAAAGTCTGTTCAAAAGAACTACTGAGCCATGTGCTGCGATAGGTATATTGTAATGTATTGTCAATATTTGCCAAGTGCAGTAACTTTTTTTAGCAGAAATGCCTGCGTGAGGTTGATAGAAGGGTCCTGAAATGATGTAACAGCATCAGACTGCTGACTTCCAGTGCTTATGTTTTCAATTTGAATACAGTGCATTGTATATTTCTCTTCTGTATATTTGTCATTCGGGTCGATTCTTTAATATAATACGACGTTGATTTTGAAAAGTTTCAAACTATATATAGGTAAACATGCTAAAAAATATGAAGTCAAAGGAAGCAAAAAATTTATTAATTCTTGAAATGAGAATGAACTCTTCCTGTTTCAAATCATCCACATACCATCTGATAACTAGCTTTAATATCCCTTTTGTCGCAGAATAAATAATGGTAACGAGTATTTTTAGACATGTTACATCAAAAAATGGCACAGTACATACAACAAGCGATTCAATTAGATTCAGCAACTTCCGGTGATATTCGTCTGTTGGCCTCATATGCGTTAACGCTTGGTCAACGACGCGTGAATGGCACGATCCCAGTTTTCATATTGTTCGGTGTCCACCGGAGCCTTTCATTTCGAATTCAACGAGGTATTTCAATCATCGAAGTTGGCGGAATTTACAGAGTGAATTGAAAAAGCAGGAGAACATGCACATACCAGATTGTACATAATATTCATAAAATGTTCTCCCATTCATCCAAATGGATGATAAAATAACATTCAAATGGAACATGAAATATTCCAGGAATACATTTTTCCTCGGAGATTATTATTATAAGATCAACCAAAAGGAATATTCTAGAAAATATATCTAATATTATTGAAATATTCGAATTCTTTAATATTATCACATTACTCCAGAATATTTAAAAAATATTTCAGAAAGGTCATAGAGGATCAACCATATAGAAGTTACCAGAATATCCTTCCAAGAATATTACTGAAATATTCAAATAGATAATTATTATTGTCATAATATTCCAAAATATTATTGAAATATTTCAGACAGATCAATATATTAGGCCAAGCTGTAGATAAAAATAAGAGCCTCTTTTCACACAAAATATATATAGATATAAAAATGAAAATGTAACAGGTGTAAAAAAATGTGAATAATAAAAAAAAAATTATACAGTTTGTTTCACTAACCATGTGGAAAACTTTTTTATTATTCATTTTAAGAAAAAAAGTTATTCCTTATAAAAAGTTCTGCATGTTTTAAAATATGAAATACAATCATCATGTATCAAATTTTTTCAGTCGTGTACGCGGTGTGACAAAAAATATTAATTTTACTCAAGAGTAAAGTACCTTTATATTTGAAAATATCGAAAATTCTTATAGAAAAAAGTTGTTCAGAATTGAAAATTTCGTTCAAATATGCAATTAAGTCCATATAAATTGAAAAATTGGGTTATGTTACTTTTTACTTTATTTTTATTTCGAATGAACATTAATCTCTTTTGATTATGATTTTTTCATGTAAGTGGATGCAATTGCATATTTGAACGCAATTTTTAGTTGTGAACAACTTTTTTCTTTAAGAATTTTTGATATTTTCAAATATAAAGGTACTTTACTCTTGAGTAAAATTCATATTTTTTGTCACACCTCGTATACGACTGAAAAAATTCGATATCTGATGATAGTATTCTAGATTTTAGAAGATGTAGAACTTCATATGAAGAACAACTTTTTTTCCTAAAATGAATAATAAAAAGTTTTCCATATGTTTCCAACTTAGTGAGACAAACTGTATGTGTGAGAATGTTATTTCAAATATTAAATCTAAATTCTAATATTTCAACTATTGATATTATTGATCCACACAATCACAAATATGCAGAATCACAATGTACTTATTATTATTTCACAGTTTTGTTCTTTTGATTCACAGACTTTGATTCACACTGACGTTTAATGAAAATTTACGGGAAACAACAAATTACGCAAGTGACAGTCAAAGGTTTCTATAGGGTGAAATCCTACAAAATCGTGTTGTTTGAATTTAGCAGCCCAAGGGCCGATAAACATTACTTTCGGTTATATTTTTAGGGTTGATAATATGATTCATATTTATATTTGGTATGCAAAAAAATATTTTTTCTACGACCGTGCGTTTTTACACACTTTCCTGCTCTCATTTTAGTTTAGAAAGTATCACTTTCCCGCACTAGTGCGGGTAAGTAAAATATGTCAATTTATCGTTATTAGATGTATATCAAGACGTCAAAGTTTCAAGTCGAAGCGTTGTCGAAGTGTCCGATTCTGGCATTTTTCAAATTATTTTCAATAAAAGCAATATTTTAATGGATTCGTCAGACGAAGAGCTCTCAGAAGCAACATTAAAGGCCGCAGATGAGGTAAATTCAGACCTGTTACCAAGTAAATCACGAGAAAGATACGAACAGCAATACAACCAATTTTTAAACTGGTGTAAGGAAAAAGGAGTGAATAGCTTCAGAGAAGAGGTTTTTTTGGCGTATTTTTCCGAGCTGAGTAAGGTACTGAAATCCAATACGGGTTATGGTCGCGTTACTCGATGGTGAAATGTTTACTTAAAATAAAACAAAACCTGGACATAAGCAAGTTTCATAAATTGACATCGTTCCTAAAAAAGAAAAATGTTGGTTTTCGACCACGTAAAGCGCAGATTTTTACCAAAGAAGACATATCCAAGTTTATGCTAGTCCCTTTGCTTTAGCGGGTGCTCTTCGCAGAGCAGAGCTTGTGAAAATAACGCTTGATGATATTCAAGATAAAGGAAACCTAATTATTGTGAAAATTACCGATTCGAAAAACAATACCTCAAGATCCTTTGTTATATCTGAAGACATAAATAATGGAACCTTTTTGAAGCTGTATAGAAAGTATGCAAATTTACGGCCTTCTACCACCACGCACCGTCGTTTTTTTATCAATTACAAAAAAAGCAAATGTTCTGTTCAGTGCGTAGGCGTAAATATATTTTGTAAAATGCCGGCAGAGATCGCTACCTACTTAGGCCTACCTAACCCAGAACGTTACACAGGTCCCAGTTTTAGATCCTCGGCAACGTTTCTAGCAGATTCAGGCGAAGGGATAACCAACATAAAACGTCTTGGAGGCTGGAAGTCAACTGCTGTTGCTGAGAGTTATTTGGAGGACTCCATAGAACAGAAGAAAACCACCTCGAATAAAATTGTTTCATGTACTGGCAACTTGCAACCGATGCCGTCTCCGTCATCTTCATGCACTTTGCAATCTACGAGTGTTACTCTTAACAGCCAGTTACCACCAACTAACTACTCTGGACCGGCTATTCTGGCGCATTTGCAGAATGCAACAAATTGTGTTTTCAACATTAATATTAATAATAATTTCATTTTCATGGAATGTTTTGTATGTTGAAATAAAATATATATTTTCAATGTGCTTTTTGAATCTTTATGCGGTCGTAGAAAAAATAATGTTCCTAATTCATGCGTAAAGTGTCTTTCCCTTGACTGCTTGCCCGAACTTCGCTTAGTTCGGGTCAACGGCAGTCGCGTGCGGGAAAGTATCACTTTCCGCACTTGTTAGGAAAATAACTATTATCAGCTCGATTTTGGTTTAACAATTTCAATCGCAATTAACATTTAAATAGGGACTTAAGTTTCTTTACACATTGAAGTAACCCACATCCTTCGAAACCTTTGCAGGATATGTCACTGTTTTGTGAAGCCCGGTTACCAAAATAAGACATAAATTGTTTTGATGTCGTCTAAACTATGACTTTTCCTACTTAAAAATGTTATTCATATTTCAAAAGAGCGATATACAACGTAAAACCCACATTAATCACAAAAAGCCGGCAAATGCGGCCTGGCCTGTACTCGTTATGTTATTTTCCAGTTCTATTTTAATGAGATGGTAAAAAAAAATGTTGAACTTTTACGGTCGTCCGTCGACCGAGTACGTCATTACAGTTGAATTAATTATGCTTGGGGTGGAAGAAGGGGAATGGGGAAAGTTGTTAATTGTTTCGACCGATTTGGCTCGAAGCGATATTATTTATTGATAAAAATCGATTTTCTGGCGCTGCTGGTATGATGAAAGTTGAAAGTATACTCAACTGCCGTAGCCGCTGGCAAAATTATGATCAATTTATAGTTTCATTTTGTGTTCATTGAGCGCCAACTGTTTCCCTTCATGAACATATTTCCATAATTCTTGTCCTTCAGATTATATCGATGAGAAAATCCTTCTATATAGTATAAAAATTGTTATAAAATTGTTATTTCCGTCAACCGATTGCACCCCTACGCGCAACCCTCGTAAGTTTTCGAGAGAATTGTGTGAGCTAGGGAAGACGCAGCCCTTACCTTTTAACGTGTGATGCCATGCACGAGACCGATGACCATGCGAGGCTTTGAACCCTCGACCTTTTGCTCCAAAGGCAAACGCTCTACCACCACGGCCCATATTTAGGAATACGCCTACATCAACATCTATATTTTCCTCATATTCTAATTTCTGAATCAAATTAATTTTTACTTTCAAACTATATAAATAAATACATAACCTAAATTATTTGACCTTTCGTTCATTTTTTACATAGACATTTTGAGTTTCAATTCAGTTTCCGCTGCCGTCCAAGATAAAAGTTGGCGGCAGTGACAACAGCAACTACAACGGCAGCGGATCTATAAACGTATACATGAGCAACGACACATTTAACTTCGTACGGCAACGTCAACTGCAACGACTGCGGCTGCGACTCAATCTATAGATATACGTTAACTATCTGGCATGTGGTGTGCCACAGGGATTCATTTTGGGACCCTTATACTTGTTAGCTAAGGCTCTATCAAACAACACAGGTTTGTTATATTTGCCTTTGCCCTATTTATATCATCATCATTATACAGTGTGTCCCACTTTGAACACCCTCATATTTCATTGAGAATAAAAAAAATTGAAACAATTCTTTTATCAGATTATAACATTCAGAAATACCTACTTTTATGTTAATGAAACATTTGTGGAGTCGGGAGTAGCTGAAAGAAAAAAAATGTTATTAATTTTTATGGTGAGCGCCAAGTGATTTCCAAAAATCACACCCCCAAAATATAAGTTTCCTTGCCCTTCAAAACCACTCAAAAGACCACAAAGTATCTATATTAGGTTGAGTTCAAAAATATAATATTAACCTCAGTGACCTACCTAACTCTCGAGAGGTCTAAATATAATTCTAAATATGATTGTTCCAAATTGAACTCCTATTATATAAAATAATAATGTTAAATGATTGCGAACGGTATATCACTATCGATCAACGTGGAATAAGTCCGGAAGTTTCAAATGACAATCGTCAATCGAATACTCTACTAAATACCTATCAATTTAATGTCAATCTCAATCTTAATTTCAATCTCCAGTTCAATCTCTCGTTATAACCGAAGAAAATACTGTGTAAATCCACTAAGTGGTAGGTACTTATCACGGATGCTCCAGCAAAATTATGTCGTTCAGGATGCACATTACTCGTTTCTTCTATTAGTTTCAACTCCTCAGTCTATTGCTCTGGTGATAAGTATATTACCATAATTTCATGTATTTCAATTCAACACAGTACCGTGAGAAAACGTCTCCAAAGCAGATAACCCAAGCATTCAGTGACGTTTAAATTATACTGTTTTTCTTCTATGAACTCTAAAATAATCTTCAAGACAAATCAGATATTTATCCAAAACGAATAGCCCAAAATTTGTCTCGTTCAGTGAACAATGCGAAGAGATCCGTGAAACGATATTTTTCTAAATATTTCGCAAAGCACAATCGTGTATCGCCACTACTCATTCATTAATTTACTCAGTTTTACGTAGGTACTTATTCCTTTCCAGACTAAATGCTAGAAAAATGTCAATTATTTGGCACTGTAAGTCTGTGTAAGTCATGAAGTACTCTTAAAATTGATCTTATATTACGGATTTCGCGGCACATCTCTAGACTGGATCAGATCTTACCTTACTGATCGAAATCAAAAAGTATTATTAAACAATGTTAGTTCTGACAGGGAAAAAAATTGTACGTGGAGTTCCCCAGGGTTCAGTTTTGAGCCCAATTCTATTTCTGCTCTACATCAACAATATGGCCAACCTAGATATTTCCGGACATCTTACATTGTTTGCTGATGATACCACGATTCTCTGGCACAATGCTCTGGTTCGAACTATTCCTGTTGACGTAGAAAAAATCAAAAACTGGTGTGAGGCTAACCTGCTGACATTAAATGTAACAAAAACAAATCTGTTCACTTTCAAGATGGATCTAGAGCAAGTACCTTTAGGTTCTCAAGTAATTAAAAGCAAGCCCGAAACAAAATTTCTTGGGGTACAAATTGACCACAATCTAAAGTTCGAAGCTCATATAACGGCTCTAAAAAAAAGTTGTCCTCTGGTTGTTACGTTGTCAATATAATATCTTGCGAACTCAGAATGGCACCTTCCTTAACTGCATACTACTCATTTATTGAGTCCCACCTACGGTATGCAATTCCATTCTGGGGTTCTTGCAGTTAAGTTTTATTCCAAAGTGTTTTCGTCCTCCAGAAACGAGCTTTAAAATTTATCTTAAAAGTAAAGATGAGTGAATCGTGCAGGCCAATTTTCGTCAGTGAAAAAATATTGACGCTTTATGAAATTTTCATTTTAGACAGCTTGCTTGATGCACAAATACAGGGAGAAATTCATTAACTCCAACACGAAGCGATTTACACGCCAGGATAAAAAACTTACCCTTCCTCTTCCCACTTCAACTCTTACGAAGCAGTCTTTGATTTATAGAAGCAAGCAAATTTACAATAATTTACCTAATCAAGTCAGAGACATTAGCGACATGAAGTACTTCCGAAAATCAGTTAAAACACTTCTGATCGGGAAATGCTTCTATAATTCAAAGGAATATCTTGCATATGCATTCTAGTCGTTCTATAATTAATATTCTGTTTTTGATAATATTGTGATACCATAATATATTTTACATGTTACTTTGTTTTATGTCCTTTTTGTAACTTTGAAATTTTAAATATTTTTATCTTTATGAGAGATTTTCTCCATAGGCTAATAGGTTAAGAATTAAGAGTGTAATACTTTGAATTTGTCGACAAATATTTTCATTTAGACAATAAAGTTTATTTATTTATCTATCTATCTATTTCTCGTGCTGTTGTTAGGTTTTAACAAAGTTTGTATCGAAATCATCCCCAACTACAATACGATATTTTGAAAAAAACTTTTTGAATGTTATCTTGGAAAAGCTCTTTGAATATATTCAAATACCTACCTCGACACATTTCAGATCATCCAAAAGAAAGGCGCATATTTCAAAATCTTTCTCAGAACTGAAATTGGTGACACCATATATCTTTGAGAGATAATGATCTTCAAACAAAATGCAAAAAAAATCTTTAGTAAAGTAGCTAGCTATTCTACCCCGTATGCTATGCATTCACGTACTGATATTTAATTAATTTGCCACTTTTCATATTCCAGATTCGATTCGATGAAATTGTTTGCCGGAACCCACATATTTCAATAGCCGCGCTACGCTCGAGATATCCCCAAAGATCCCATTCGGTTATTAAATATTGCAATGTTTACAGCCCTGCCACTTTTGCCGGAAATATATTACCCTTCGATATGGAATTTACGGCTCCGACGAAAATTGCCAGCACTGAAAATTTTATGGGAATAATTAATTCACGGGGAACATATGCATGTAACGGACAGGTCCTGGATACGGGAAGACAGCCAGTGACTTGATTATTCATGCTTGAATCTCGGTGACTGAGGAAGGCGAGTGGACATCTGAAGCATGCGATATGCAGAATGGAGTTCTGTCGGGGCGAAACTAGGTAGAGAGTAGTTAATAGTTAATAGTTTATAGTTAACAGAACATTATAATATCATCAAATCGACAAGTAATAACGAAGCAACATGTAGATTTATTGCTGGTTTGTGCAAAAAACTTTCTACACAACTGTTCATACTAAGACAACTGAAAATGTGTCTTAGTCAAAGTATGGTATTACAGACATACCCACTTTTCTCTTTATAACAGCCACCTAACTTTTTTTTTGGCGCCCTCTTGCGGGAAAAACAACTGTTATTCCGAATTATGATACTTCATTTGAAAGCTAATTTGACCTAATTTCGGTGACAATGCATAATGATATTTTTCTAAATGAAAAAACAAAATGGCGGCTCCAAAATGGCGGCTCCAAAATGGCGGACTTGATTTGCAAATATGGTCCAATTCGATTCAAAATTGATATGTTGTGGTTTTCAGTGTCGAAAATTATGATTTATTTGCCAATGCAAAACAACAAGATGGTGGCTCCAAGATGGTGGACGAAAATTGTAATTATGGTTCGATTCGAATCTAAATTTGTATGTGGGGATTTTCAGGGTTGGAAATTATGATTTTTTTGGCGATGCAAAAAAACAAGATGGCGGGCGAAATCTGTAATTATGGTTCGATTCGACCCCGCACTGGAAACGAATTCTTCAAAACACATGTGTTGTGATAAAAATGCAGAAACACGTTGATTTTAAATCCAAGGGGGATATCCTTCTACCTCAATCTTAACTGTCATACCACTCTCTCTACCCCTTGGTCACTCATACAATTTGAATAGGGAAAGTACGAAGTGTGACACAGCACTGAAAAGGTAATTCCATAAGGAATTCAGACATGTGAGTGTTCGCTAACTAACTTTTCATTTTAGCGCCCTCTTGCGGGAAAAACAACTGCTTCATATTCCAACTTATGACATTTGATTTGAAAGCAAATGTGAACAATTCACAAAAACATAACAAAAACTGAAAAAATTACCATTGTATAAACTTATAAATTGGAAAATTTGGCATACATTGCTCAAAAACGTCAGACAGCGTTTCGAGACTAACTAATGCATTATGGAATTTTTGTTTGATAAAAAAACAACGAAATGGCAGCTCCTGGATGGCGGATGAGATTTGTATTTATGGACCGATTCGATTCAAAATTGGATTGTGGGGTGTTGGGTACATATTTTCAGCATGACTAAAAAGAATTGTATGAAATTGATGGAAAAGCTTTCATCAAAATGCGATGAAAAGAAAAAAAATACTTTTTATATCTGGGACGTGGGTATTTTTGCGAGGAAAATTTTGATTCTGTTACGCAAAGCATAACCTACGTCACACATCTAAAAAAAAAAATATTATTTCCTTTTTCAGCGCATTTGTATAAAAGCTTTTTTTATCAATTTAATCAATTCATTTTAATCATACTGGAAACTTGTAGAACTGGGCCAGGTAGCCGAGTGGTTAAAGCGACAGTGTTTTAGTCACTGGCTGCCGGTCGGCGGTGGTTCAAACCATGGCGACTGCAGAATTTTTTCTGATGGCCCGAGAAAGTGCTAGGAATCGCACGTAAAAAGGTAAGACCTCGTTAATCCTTGACTCGCACAAGTTTCGACTTTTGAGGGCTGCTGTTCGTAAGGAGACGACAGCTGGTTAACGGAAAAAACAATTTTAACAAATTTTAACAATTTTAATCATACTGGAAACTTGTAGAACCGCGATATGCCAATTTTGAAACAAATCGAACCACAATTACAAATTTCGTCCACTATCTTGGTTTTTTGCATTGACAAAAAAAAATCATGATTTCCGACCTTGAAAATCCCCACATACCAATTTTGATTCGAATCGGACTATAATTGCAAATCATGTTCGCCATTTTGGAGCTGCCATTTTGTTTTTTGTGTAAGAAATATTCCGTGATGCATTGTCACCGAATTTATGTCAAAATAGATTCCAAATGAAGTATCATAATTTGGAATACGGAACAGTTGTTTCTTCCGCATTAGGGCGCCAAAATGGAAAGTTAGGTTGCTAAAATTGACATGGCTGAATTCCTTATGAAATTACCTTTTTAATGATGTGTCACACTTACTACTTTCCCTATTCAAATTGTTTGGGTGATAGTGCCCAAGGGGTGGGGGGAGAGGTATGACAGTTGAGGTTATGATAGGAAGATGTCCCCCTTGGATTAAAAATCGACGTGATTCTGCATTTTTCTCACAACACATGCGTTTTGAAGATATTCGATCTGTTTCGTTTTCGGTGCCCCACCCTGTATAATAAAATACCAACAAACATTACCGGTTTGAGTTATAACCGTTTCAAGGTTAGAGTTAAGCACTCACTATTGAGGCACTGTTTCTACTCCATCGAAGAGTATTTGAAGTGTGAGACATTAATCTTTTAACATGTTAGTTTATGTTTTAAATTTTAGAAATAACTATTTTAGATGTAATAAGTGTACCTGTATTAACTGCAACTATTGTTTATCTGACATTGTCAGGCTGACTTGTCTTTACGCACGCAAATGCATGCGGAAAAGTACTACTTTAAGCACACTCGTCGGAAATAGTATATTGTGCAACAAGTGCAGAAAAGTGCTAATTTCTCACGAGTTTGAAAAAGTTGCGGCACGAGCGCAAGCGAGTGCTGCAATTCAAACGAGTGAGAAATTGCTTTTCTGCTCGTGTTACACACTATACTTTTTCTATAACACCCTTTTTGCTAAAAATAATACTATACTATAAGACGGAATGAAATGTCCTCTTGAAGTTGAAGGTAGTAAATTCAATGACAATGAATTAACTTGTTCTCTTAGTTCTGGTGGAGTATTTTCAATTCCAAAACTGTCGCTATCCATTTTAGTTCAATCTCATTAAAAAATGACGGGACAAGAATATTTTACGAATATTTTATGCTTGACGTTTGTTGACATTCAAATGATTCGATAGATGTTGCTCCGTTGCCTAGCAATGGATAGTGTGTATGTGGGTATTTGAGACAGCAGTAGTGATGTCTATGATTTTTGTTCAGAATATTATGAATTTGTACGACAATTTCCCTCATATTATATAAACCAATAGACTTTGTATATTCATTCTTGAAGTTGCCTGATCGAATATCCCTTCGAAATGCAGAATTTTCAAAATATACTTTCACCTTGCTGTCACGAAAACTGTATTGCTTTAGGTACTGAAAAATTTTGGCACAGAAATGTCACTTTGTGGCACAGAAATGTCACTTTGCGGCACACTAATGTCAAATTTCAATTATTGCGAGAAATAATCATGTTTGCGAACGTAAAACTATGCAGAAAAGCATGTTTTGGAGTGTGGTTTCAAAACGAGTCACCTACAAAAGGCACAGGGAAGGTCATTTTGGACAATTTGAGCACATGAAAGATGTTGAAATCAATTTTTCTCAGTATGTTCCTTGAAACCGGATAGTTTTCAGTTGATAAAGTTGATAAATTATAAAATTTGATTTCGAAAGTACTTCTTTCAAACATTTTCTGACCGAAATATAGCTATACATGTCAAGGTAACTTTAGATGCGACACTCCAAGACAATTTGAAGTCGCATTCTCTAAAATAGTGTCCAAAGCAATGATGCAGCGTCCTGAATAAATTTGTTTCGACAATTTCCCTAGAGACGCACAAACCAATCTAGTTTCCCTCGTTGCGTCTATTGTTTTTTCAATTGAGTTCACCGCTAAATCGATGAAAATTCCTAAGCTCGCTTTTTTCTTATCCATTTCCTGGTTAATACCATAGGTAATAGCAGCAATGGCGTCTTGAATGGAGAGGTTATCTCGGATACCAAAATGCGTTGGCGTACTCAGTTTGTATTTATGGAGGTAGTTTAACATCCGCAATTTCTGGATTTTCTCAAAGATATTAGAAATCGTAGAAGTAATTGTTAAGTTTTCTCTTGTCGCAATTTTTGTAGATTGGTATAATAATAGCGTGTTTAAAGTGGGTAGGGACGTCACCAGTTAAAAACATGTATTTATTATATAAGAAAGGAAGAGTTCTGCTATGGATTTCAAAATATCGTATGTGATTTTATCTGGGAGTTTTTAGATTTCAGTTCTGTGATTTTTTTCATCACTTTGGACGGGTTCGTTTCAGTTAGGAACTGTCTAGAATAGAATAGTTTATTCATCCTTTGAGATCACATTACATGATATAGGATATGTCATAATGTACAAATACAAAATTAAATTAAAATATAGAACAAATTCTATATAAATACTCCTCTATGCTATAAAAGCATGATTCGGTAAAGTAATTCTTCACTCTATGTTTGAAATGATTGTTGTTTCTGACTTGATACAATCTAGAAGTTGATTAAATAACTTTATACCAATATTATTTGGGAATTTTTCGAAGAGAGCTGTTGAATGGGAAGCCTCAGAAGATTTCCACATCTGGTGGGATATGAATGAAAGTCCGAGTTTTGGTTCAAATTTTCTATATTATATTTTATGATTATTGAAGTTCTGTAAATATAGATCAACACAGTCATTAATTTTAACTTAGTGAAGTGTTCTTTGCACGACTGTCTAGGTTCAATATTAGGCGTATCACGTTTTTGGCATATACATATTTTAGAGGCACCAATTGCACACCCCCAGTGAATTATATTTTATGCGAGAAGATAATGGCATCGTATAAATCTATTGATTTGGTAGTGTTTGACAATGTATTAGTGTTAGTAGAATTCTTCTGGACTTCCATTGTCTAGAAATAAAGAAAATTAATTCTTTGCATGTGTTTGAGTCACGACGTTTCAACAGTTAACATCTACTGTGGTTATCAAGTGTGTGAATGCGACAAGATATCTCGGATAATTAGTATATAGCATGTAACTAAAGTACCTGCTATAAAAGTAATTATGATCTTCGTGGGGCCTCTCTTAGGTCATCAATGTTAATTATTGTGATACAACGACCTTTTTTGGTGAGTGTTATTATTTATGACCGATCTTGACAGGTCTTGACACAGAGTTTTATTGAAATCTCAATCAATCTAGCTTAGTGATAAGTGGCTTCCACACATTCCGAATCTCTATGCTCGGCTAACTGAACACGTCATTATTCTGAATATAAGCCGACTCTATAAACTTTCTCTTATACCAATGTTGTTCTTTGTGGATAACTTCGGCTTCCGACCATGCGATGCTGTGCTGATCAGTCCATACGTAATCTGCTATTCCTGATTTCGCTGTTTCTCCTCGCTGAGTATTTCTCTTGGAGTCACTATTCTCGTTGGGAGGTTTCGTTTTTGTGAGTTGGCTACGAATGGTACTACTTGATCTGAAGCATGTTCGGATGTTGTACCTCGATTCAATTCGCCTTATCTTAAGCGATAAGCCTCTCACATTGGTGTTGCCTCTTCTGCGGTTAAGGACCGCTGCTATATGTTTCTCGGAGTACCCATTCCGTCGCAGATCTTTCGTGATGTTATTCAATTCGTTGGTCAGAATCACGTCGGTGTTACAGAGGCTGTAGGCCCGGTCAACCAACGAGCGGATAATTCATCTCTTCGTCGCTCCATGATGATACAATTGTCTGAAATTTAAGTAAAATCCAGGCCAAGCTGAAAAGTTTCCTCGGAAACCAAGGTTTTCCAGCTTGTTTGTGGCCACATTTATGTTGATGGTATCAAACGCTTTCGATAGATCAAAAAAGAGCTCGCCCACACATCTTCCTTGCTCCATGGAGTTATGGATAGAGTTCCAAAGCGCATAAGCCGCGCTTTCCGTTGATCCGTTTTGAGATGATGATGAGTAAGTTATTTGAAGAACCAAACTTTGTATTTCATGCAAAATATTTTCATTTTAAAAATCGTAGCAAAGCGCTTTCGACTGCTAAGTCATCATCAGTGCGTACCTGTAAGTATAATAATTGAGATTGAATTTGATAAATTGAAAAATTGAACGTTAGGAAAATTTAGAAAAGTGAGGTTACTCACTCGTCAGGTGTACAAGAAGCCGTATAAAAACATCAAGTCCACGGACCAAAGTGAAATTTAAAATTTTACATTATATATAACATATTTAAAATTGAACAATTTTCATCTTATTCAAGGATTATTCTGGATTCAGAAATGGGATACTACATCATGTCTGTCTGAATGTTGAAGTGGAAGTGAAGTTTTGAATTGACAATGTGTGACAATGACACTAATGACAAGTGACAAAGACCATTGACATATGTGACATAGATTCAAAGAACTGTAATAGAAATTGAAATAATCAAGATGAGTATAAAACGGAACATAGATCTGAAAAGGATCAGTCTAATGGGAAACTTTCGTTTTTCAGAAGTATGCTACCAGAGAAAACTCCATCAAGATTTTCTGTGTGTTCTCTACTGTTTGAGCCAGCAGAATTGAGCTCAAGGTTATGAGAGAAGTCTGATGAGAACTTTCTCAGTCCCAGAAGTGGCAATTCGGGTAAATCAAAGATGAGAGCACCTGGAGAAAAGAATAAATTGTCAAAATTAGAAATCCATGAAAGAAATGAAAAAGGAAGAAGGCATATAGAACCCTTCTTCCTTCTTCATTTCAGTCGAAAGCGCTTTGCTACGATTTTTAAAATAAAAATATTTTGCTTGAAATACAAAGTTTCGATCTTCAAGTATATTGAAGCATGCACATAGCTTGACAATTTCACTTCAGTAAGTTATGTTTATTAAGAGAAGAAGCATCTTGTTGAAGATGCATTTCTCAAACACTTTATAGAGTACTGCAGGTACTGTAATTGGTCGGTAGATCTCCATAAAATAGTTATTTGTATGCTAAGGCCGCGAAATACCCTTTTAACGTACCGAGAGAACAGTTATCGCCGAGGCCGCTTGCGGCCGAGGCAAGATAATCTTGAGGTCGTTAAAAAGTTTCGCGGCCATGGCATACACACTATTTTTCGTGCAATCGTTAAACTTATTAAAATAGATAATTGTAAATAAATATATTATTGCTCTAAAATCAACAGCAGTTCAATTTATTTAACAATATCACCGTGTGCTATGGAAATGATTTGTTTCAATATATACAAAATATTTTGACAGTTCTGGTCAAAACGCAAAATGTCTGATACTGATAGCGATATTTCATTACCTTCCACTCCTACTGAACTCAAAAGCGTTGTAAATTCGGCGCTTTCCGTTTTAATATCCGAAAAATCTAAACGGCAGTACGAAAAATGTTACGGCGAGTTTAAAGATTGGTGTGACAAACAGAATGTTAAGACGATGTCTGAAAACATTTTTGAAAGTGACGTTTGGTTTCGCGGCCGTTGCTATGGGTAACGGCCGCGAAATTAAATTTCGCGGACTGTGCTGAGTACGCGAAATACTGACTTCGCGTGCGTTTGCACGAAAAGGTGTTTTTTAATATTCGCGAAACAACTCCAGTTTTCAAATAAATCTGGAAGGTACCCTGCAGAACAGATTCGTTAATAAGATCAGTGAAAGTGTCAGTCAGCTATAAGATGTCTTATTGCCTTTATATTCTTTGTGGGAATGCAGTTAGTTCCCACTGAATTAACGTACGGGTCGTGGGTTCGTTATTATTCCATGATTTTTCTGTTTAGATGTTAAGTTTTTGTTTTAATTCGGAAAATAAATATTGAAGCATGTTGCAATATTTTTCCTATCACAGGCAAGGATGCCGTTATCATTTTCAATACTGTCAATAATTAATTGTTGAGAGTTTGGGATTATCTTGTTTAACAAGTTTAATAAACAAAATATTTGTGATATGTTGTTTAAGTGGACCAAGTATTATGGATGTGGACCCAGCATAAGATTCGGACTATAACGTCGTAATTAGAACCATATAACTTTATAAATTTTTTCCTTTTTAATGTTAGTTTTCCACCATAATATGGTAGGTCACATAATTAAATGAAATTCCCAACACTTTTGACCCCTTTTTGCTTTTCTCTAGGTCAACTTGTGAACCACCCCTATTTTGCTGAAGATGAAGGATTAATCCTTCGAAACATGTCCTTGCTGTATTTCTTCCGACTACATGGTTTCTATTTGATGTCAGTCTTCTGACTACATGGTATCTACACTAAAGATTATTTTTGGTGAAGTTAGACTGAAAGTTTGTTCACCTCCCTAGTTACGAGGATATATTGAAAAATTTTTAGCCTACTATAGAACTAAACAAAATTTCAATGTCAAAATATTTTGTTACTCAACATATTGTCCTCGATTACAGCGAACCTGCAACGTCTCTAGACCTTTCAAAAAAAATGTTTCTTCTTGCTCTGGAAACCAGACCTCCACAGCTTTTATTACCTCCTCGTTGGAAGAAAATTTACGACCTTTTAAACTTTTTTTCAGTTGAGGAAAGAGATGATAGTCGAACGGAGCCGAATTTGGTGAATAAGGGGGGTGTTCTAGTAATTCAAACCCTAATCACGAATTTTTTGCATGGCAACATGAGATTTGTGTGCAGGGGCGTTGTCCTGCAAAAACAAAACACCTTTGGATAGCTTTCCGCGTCTTTTCTCTTTAATTTTTTCCCTTAAAGTGGTCAGTAATGCGGAATAGTAATCTCCAGTTATTGTTCTACCTTTATCCAAAAAATCAATCATGATTACTCCATGGCAATCCCAAAAAACTGAAGCAAGAACTTTTCCAGCAGATTTTTGGACACGAAACTTCTTAGGTCTTGGAGAACCGGAGTGTCGCCATTCCATCGATTGTTGCTTTGTTTCTGGATCGTAGAAATGTACCCAAGTCTCATCCATAGTAACAATTCGGTTTAAGAAGTCTACATCGTTTTCAAATCGAGCACAGATCGAACGCGATGCTACTACCCTTGCACGCTTTTGGTCAACATTCAAACATTTGAGGATCCATTTTGCAGCAATTTTTCTCAAGTCCAAATTGACGTGAACTATATGATGAACGCGTTATTCGTATGAAATATACAGTGCTTCAGATATCCGTTTTAGCCCAATTCGACGGTCTGTTAAAATCATGTCATGAACTGCATTAATATTTTCGGGGACTGACACAGAAACTGGCCTTCTCCATCGGTCATCATCTTCATTGGAAAATTTACATCTTTTGAAGCTTGCAGTACAATTTTTCACGGTCGCATACGAATGACATTGATCACCAAGGGTATTAAGCATACCTTCGTAAATCTGCTTACCTCTTAACCCTTTTAAATACGGGTACTTGATGATGGCTCGATACTCCAATTTTTCGATTTTCACAATTTCGATGGACATATTTTTTCTTTTAATTCATTGCGTAACTCTGGTTTACTTTTATGACGTCAAACGTTACACTGACACTTCTAATAAGTTATTGTTCGTTGCTATGGTAACGCAATATTTTGTTTATGCAGGGAACTGGTCTAGGCTAACTAGATATCAATACATCCTCGTATGGTATATTCGATGTGAACCAAAGTTATGAAAATTATCAACTCGTTACACACCACATAGGGTTCAAATTGACAGATCTATCTCTATTTGTTTTTGTTTTCTCTTTATTGTTATCATTTGTATACTTTATCATTGTATTCTAGATATTAGTCCATTTTATAGAAACTTGTAATTTCGGCTAGTCCTCTTTGTTTCTTAATGCATAAATAAATAACATGATCAGGGTAACCTGAGAAATCCACTCGAATGAATCATCCAGTGTTGTATTGGTGAGGTTAGTGCAGGATCTTGCATAACCAATTCGCACCTCCCTGGATCGCTTTACATCTCCTCGTTCCGAGATGAGAGATCAGCAGCAAGTTTCCACTTAATTATTTATCGAATTTTAATGCGCGACTTCAAAGGAAATCCCCAGCAGATCCTTCCTAGTCCTGGTCGTAATTAATCCGACGAGTGAAATTCGAGAAAGGGCGTTATCAAATGTATTGTCTCCTTCCGGAAAAGGAGACTTCCATGATTTATGTTCCGAGTGAAGGTATTGTGCGACAGTTGAACGTCGGCTCGCTAATGGCGCTTCGCTTTACGTTTACATAAGCTAATTGGTCTTCCCGCCAACGGGATGAAAAATAAATGAAGTAATTTTATATGCAATCACTGCGTCCCTCTGGGATTCGATCGGGAAACTCTGGATCCTTCTTGTTTTGCCATTACGTTCATCTAACTACCAATATAACAGCTATTTACATACCGAGAAAGAAAAATTCCAGCACTGAGGAAAATTTTGTTATCATGGTTTTTGCCGAGATATTTCTTGCTATCATAATAAGAGACACTATTTTTTAATGTTATTAGAATTATTCTGGACTTCCATTGTCTAGAAGCAAAGAAAATAAATTCTCTGCATGTGTTTGAGTCACGACGTTTCAACAGTTAACATCTACTGTCGTTATCAAGTGTGTGTATGCGACAAGGCAGAAGTCCCGTTGAGACCAATAACCAGTACCAGAGACTCAGCAACTTACAACCTTGCTAAGTTTCTTTTATCGATTATCCAGTCTCTGCAAGGAAACACCCCAACATTCGTAAAAAACTCCAGGCATTTCGTTGAGATCCTGGAGGACATCGACGCATTGCCGGAAGACCAATTAGTTAGCTTTGATGTGGAAAGTCTATATACCAACGTTCCGGTTGAAGATTCTTTACAGGTTATTCGCGAAAAACTACAAGAGGACGAAGCATTGAAGAACAGGACGAGCCTACCAGTAACTGGTATTATGGAACTACTGGAATGTTGCCTTAGGAACTATTACTTTCAGGAAAAAGACCGTTTTTTCGCCCAGGAGGATAGACTACCGATGGGATCCTCACTGTCACCTGTCATAGCAAATATATTGTTATGATATAATTTGAAATTATTTGAAATTAATTTTTTTACGTGTTTTTGAAGAAAATTACTTAAATAAAACTGATAGATATGTTTATTTATGTGTTTGAAACCAGATTTTAAACAACCATACTATAAATTCACTATTTCAGTTGATATAATAAATTTGAAAGGCCAAATGAGAACATATTTCAGGTAGATTATCAAAATTTACAATTTTACTCTCAGAAACCAAATTGAAAAACTTTGAAACATTCAGTATGGAGACTAGGAGATTTGAGAGTGACAGTTAGAAGTTTTGACATAATGGAATGAATATTGATAGAAAGGCAACAGTTTGAAGTAAAAATTAAAGTATAGTCAAATAAAATGAAAGGGACACATTCAATGAAAAGAATTATTAATAGAATAGTAAGTTTATTGATTTAGAATGCGGATTGGAAGGAAGATGCATAAATTGTAAGTGATAGAAAGGTGCCTGTGAATTCAGATGGAAAAAGAAAGTAGGTTGGTGGATGGATGGACATGACGACGGTTGTTTGGATTGAGAGGAGGAGATTGTTTTTATGGGAAAACTGAAGGAAGCAAAAAACTAAAATCTTTGAAGGAGAATTTAGAAAAGTTAGAAATCAAGAATAGTATAAACAAGGTGTGCATATCATCCAGAGGAACGAGAATAAAAAAAAACAAGTAAAACATATCCGAAGAACCAAAACTAATAGTAAAAGAGGAATCATCTGAAACAAAGTTTAACATTTAAAGGAGGAAGCAGAGGAACTAGAAATTAAAAAGGAGGAAGCAGCAGGACTAAAGTCTGAAAGGCAGAGGAAATAGCATCAACACTAAAGAAGTAAAAGAAGTAGAATTGGAAATAAGAACTTTATACTACAAGGTATTATCCTTTTCATTTATAATTTCCGGACTTCCAAGTTATCAACAAAAGTAGTTGTGATTTTCTTAGAACTGTCATTTCAGTGTCATAAAATTATAGGCAGGGACGTTATAGATAGATTTCATTTTCTGGAAAGTGTTAGGACAATCAATTTTGAATTATCTAAATTATAGTTATTGATAATATAAGGTGGGTTTCTCGTAGAAACGGTATTTTATAGGTGAAGGAGATTTTCATTATTATTTGACTAAAAGTTTATATAAAGATTGTATGAATTTGAATTGGAGTTTATAATAAAAAAAAAAAAAATTGTATCAGTATTTCATTCTTATATGTTTGAGATTCAAAATTTAGCC
Organism: Chrysolina oricalcia; assembly: GCA_944452925.2. Taxonomy (NCBI): domain Eukaryota; kingdom Metazoa; phylum Arthropoda; class Insecta; order Coleoptera; family Chrysomelidae; genus Chrysolina; species Chrysolina oricalcia. The sequence goes on along the minus strand of OX101821.2, from coordinate 5,578,534 downwards.
TAGAATCCTGATGAGATTAAGAGTTTTTCATGTTGTATGACTGAGTTGTAAAAATTATAGTCCAGGGAATAAATTTATTTGATATATAAAATAAATTGAATAAAATTAAATTAAATTAATGAATTAAATTAAATATAATTAAACTAAATTAAATTAAATAAATTGAATCAAATTAGGTAAAATCAAATTGAATTAAATAAAATTGAATTAAATTAAATTAAATTAAATAAAATTGAATTAAATTACATTAAATTAAATCAAAGAAAATAAAATAAACTAAATTAAATTAAATCAAAAATAAATAAAATTAAAATAAATCAAAATATAAATAAAACAATTATTTTTTTTTATAATAAAATAAAATATATAACAATATATATGGAATGGTTAGAGGCTTTTGCTATAGACAAAGCCGATAAGATACCTAGGATGTGGCTAAGATATGTTGATGATACGTTTGTCATATGGAACAATGGAGACGAATAATTCGAGGCATTTCTGCGGCTCCTAAACAACATTAGACCGTCCATAAATTTCACAATGGAAAAGGAGACCCAGGAGGAGTTACCCTTTCTTGATGTGAAAGTCCAAAGAACGAATGGTAAGTTTCGAACATCAGTGTTCAGGAAACCAACTCACACTGGACAATACCTGAATTTTGAGTAGAACCATCATGGAGCGACGAAGAGAGGAATTATCCGCTCGTTGGTTGACCGGGCATATAGCCTCTGTAACACCGATGAGAGTCTGACCAACGAATTGAACATCATCAAGAAAGATCTGTGACGGAATGGGTACTCCGACAAACATATAACAGCGGTCCTTAACCGCAGAAGAGGCAACACCGAGAAATCAGATGAACCAACACAGCCTACCCTATGTCTTCCCTATGTGAGAGGTTTATCGGATAAGATAAGGCGAATTGGATCAAGGTAATAATAACAATATTTTTTTTATTGTCATAAAATCATCAAGGACATGGACAACGTCAAAAAAGAGTCAAATACACCGATAATGTAAAATAATGAGTAAACACTTACAAAAAAAAACACTTTACGGAATCATCATAAAACTTCGCTCAATAGACAGGAAATAATATTAATCATTCACAAAAATCAAACTTATAGAATACTTCTTCCTTCAAGTAATCAATGACTGAACTTCTGAATTTCTGAATATTGCTAATAGCTTTCAACTGAGTTGGCAGCCTGTTATAAGCTTTCCTTGCTCTGTATTCAGTACTCCGTTTAAAAAAGACAGTGTTGTTATGTGGAATCCTGAGATCAGCCCGGTTACGAGTTAACATATTCATTTCAGTTGAATATTTATCTGCATTTGTAGAGAACAAGTATTGGTGTTTCTTCACGAAAATAACCAGAGATAAATAGTATAAAGAGGGTACTGTTAATAACCCATGATTTGCAAAATATGACTTGCAGGAGGTATTATACTCACCAAGAATACATCTCAATATTCGCTTTTGCAATATGAATATTTCATTTGCGTTTGAACTGGAACCCCAAAAAAGTATTCCATATGCGATGATTGACTGGACATGTCCATAATAATACAATTTCATTCCATATTCTGACACCTGCTCTCTCAGATATCTAATTACACCGCAGACCGAAGCCAGTCTGTTGGCCAAAGTATCAACATGTAATTCCCAGCTCATATTAGAGTCAATGTACACTCCCAAGAATTTTATAGATGCCAGCACCGGCACTGATTTTTCATTTAATCTAACATACGGAGATTCAAGTATATTTTTGGTCTGGTTGAACATTATAAGTCCAGTTTTGTCAGAGTTCAAAATCAGAGAGTTATCTGTACACCACTCGTCCATCTTCTTTGCCACACTTGATGTTGAGTCAGCAAGATCCCTAATATTAGTGCTGTTTATAATATCCGAGGTCTCATCAGCAAATTGAAAAGTTTGGCAGTTTGAACTGGAGAGAACAGATGATAGAGAGTTAATGTACAGGAGAAAAAGAAGGGGACCCAGGATAGACCCCTGTGGTACGCCTCGCTTGATTAATGTTTTTTCTGATGTGAATAACCTTCCCTCTTGCATAATCGCAACTGCTTGAAATCTGTTTTCAAGGTAGGACCTCAATAAATTTAATGGTGCACCTCTTATTCCAAAGTCATCCAGTTCCTCCAACAGAAGGTCATGGTCAACCATGTCAAAAGCTTTTGACAGATCAAAGCATATTCCCGCGGACAGACTTTTGTTATCGAGATGAGTTGCCATATTTGTCACTGCATTGTAGATGGCTAATTCAGTAGACATGCCTTTACGGAAGCCAAATTGTTCACTGGCAAGGATATTGTGTTTTTCACAGAAAGCAACAAGTCTTGTGTAAATTATTTTTTCAACTATTTTGGAAGGTGCAGGTAATAATGATACAGGCCTGTAATTTTTCACTTCAGTTTTAGAGCCCTTTTTGTAGATTGGGACAACTTTAGCAATCTTCAAATCATCTGGAAAAGTACCAGTCAAAAAACATTCATTAATAATGTCTTCCAAAACATTGCCAATAAAATCTGGGACTTTTTTCAGAATTGCTGACGGAATTTGATCAAAACCACATGAGTATTTTGGATGTAATGCATGCAAAACATTTATTATCTGATTTGCTGAGGTGGGTAACCAAAAAAGAGAGTCCCTTATCAGTTCACGTTTATGATACTCTTGTGGGCTGTTGCTGATCAAATCATAATGTGATTTGAAAATGTCAACAATTTCTGAAGGATCCTCTACTGTGGACCCGCCACTGATTAAAGTTATAGCTTTATTTTTATTTTGTCTATTTGTTATGCGATTGAAGATATTCCACATTGTTTTTGATTTATTTCTTGAATTCGCTATTTTATTGTCATTCAAAGATTTTTTATAGTGAGATAACCATCGCTTATAGGCTGATCTTTCCATTTTATACCTTGCAAGAATATCATCACATTTTGTCTCTGTGTATAATCTATCCCTTACATACTGAGAGTAACATTTTATTTCTTGGTTCACCCAATTGCTATTTTTTGCTTTGGTCACTTTAGAAGTGAGATGAAAAGCTACATCAAAATGATGAAATAGAATATTATAGAAGGATTTATACTTGCTATTCACGTCCCCTGTTGAGTAAACGTGTTCCCACGATTCACTAGATAGAAACTGATAAAAATTTGATATGTTAACATCGGAATAATATCTTCTGTGTGTTTTCTGTTTTGAAAAATTTGTTAGTTCAATTTTAAAATAAAAAATTTGCCCAAAATGGTCAGATATAATTGATTTGATTACCGTTGCTTGTGAGATGTTCTCCGATATATTTGTGAAAATATTGTCCAGCAAAGATCCTCCTCTAGGGTTGGGTCTGGTTATTTCTGTGATTCTAGAATCTAATCCATATGAAAGAAAGAACTGCCTGACTGTGTGCATCTGTGCAGTTTCTACTAAGAAATCAACATTTATATCTCCACACACCACAACTGACCTCGGATGTTCAAAGATAAAATCCAGAAGCTCAGTCATTTTCTCTAAAAAACAATAAATGTTACTTCTAGGTGAACGATAAACACATATGACTACAAACTTGAGATTATTCAAAAAACAGTTTATACAAGAATATTCAAATGTCTTCTCCTCTTGGATAACAGGTAAATTCATTATTTCAAATTTGATATTTTTTACGAATATTGCTGTACCTCCTCCTATGCAATTTTTACGACAATAAGAGTTTGCTAAAGTATAACCATCAAAGTGAATTTTGCTGATTTGATCCACATTACACCAGTGTTCTGTCAAACAGAATATATCTACATTGTATTCCTGGAGAAGGACATTCACCATTAGGGATTTACTTTTAATGCTATCAGTGTTAAGATGTAACAACCGAGTTGACTTACAGGTACTATCATCAGTATTGTTCACAATGATTTGCTGGGGACAGATTTGGATATTATCCTTTATCAAAAATTTCCAACATCCGAACATGCTTCCGATTAAGTAATACCATATGTAGCCAACTAACAAAAACGAGACCACCCAACGAGAATAGTGACTCCAAAAACTGCATTTACCGTGTTCCGTGTGAATGTGGGATGGATTATGTTGGAGAAACTAAAAGGCCACTGAATGTGAGAATCGGTGAACACAAGAGAAATACTCAGCGAGGAGAAACAGCGAAGTCGGGAATAGCAGATCACGTATGGACTAATCAGCACAGCATCGCATGGTCGGAAGCCAAAGTTATCCACAAAGAACAGCATTGGTATAAGAGAAAGTTTATAGAGTCGGCTTATATTCAGAATAATGACGTGTTCAGTCAGCCGAGCATAGAGATTCGGAATGTGTGGAAGCCACTTATCACTCAGCTAGATCGATTGAGATTTCAATAAAAACTCTGTGTCGAGACCTATCAAAATCGGTTATCAATAACAACACTCACCAAAAAAGGTCTTTGTAACACATTAATTAACATTGATGACCTGAGAGAGACCCCACGAAGATCATAATTACCTTTATAGCAGGTACATTAGTTGCATGCTATATAATAAGTATCCGAAATATCTTGTCGCATTCACACACTTGATAACGACAGTAGATGTTGACTGTTGAAACGTCGTGACTCAAACACACGCAAATAATTTATTTTCTTTGCTTCTAGACAATGGAAGTCCAGAAGAATTCTACTTACACTAATACATTGTCAACCACTTTCAAACACTATTTTTTAAATTGATTTAGCTGGAACCGTTTTCACTAAAAAGTTCTACAAATCCATGATAATTGTTTCTCTGTAGATCAGCTTCTTCAAGTGGAAAAGAAAATCTGATTATCTTCTCCACTCGAACTTGAGGAGCTCGGAAGTTGAAGAGTTCGGAAGTTGAAGAGCTCGGAAGTTGAAGAGCTCGGAAGATGATGAGCTCGGAAGTTGAAGAGCTCGGAAGATGATGAGCTCAGAAGTTGAATGGCCTATAAATTGTGGGGGTTTGAATACTGAGACTCAATTGGGAACTCTCGCGCTACTCGCTCCGATTCGCGCTTCTCTAGAAACAAGGAAGTTGATGAGAGGCCTAGAAGTTGTAGGGATTTTTTCAATACTACGACCTCAATGTGTAGTCATAATTATTGGACACCATTAATATGAATACAACGACCAATGCGTTTAAAACTATAATTAGACACTAGTAATTTGAATCATACGACTAATGCGAGACTTGAAAAGAACATCCAAGTTTATTTTTCAAGATATAAAATAATTTTGATGGAAACTTTTTGTAGATCTTTTTGAGAACAATGAAACTGTTTAGATATATTTTTTCGATATCTCGTTTCGTTTTAGAGTTTTTGGTGGTTAAAAATAAAACGGAAAATTTCACATCTCAATTTTTTTTCAAGATATTAAAATATTTCATGGGAACATTTTGTAGATCTGTTTGAGGATAATAAAACCATTCATTTAAATTTTTTCGATATTCCGTTTAGTTTTCGACATGTTCGAATTTTTTAAAAAAACTTAAATTTTTTTCAATTCCATAATTTATCAATCAGAAAAATCAGGGCACGAAGAGCTTTCGATGATTTCTTCCCACCTCCCCCCATTTTTCCAGCGCTTTGCTCCCTGATTTTAGATAATCTCCGCCTCCACCCTTTTTCCGGACACGTCGCGTCCGGTTTTTTGATAATTTCCTACTCCAACCCCATACCCATAGTTTTTTGGGCGCTTCGCTCTTGGATTTTTGATAATTTCCCCCTCCATTTCTCCCCATATTTTTCAGAGCACTTCACGCAAGAATTTTTGAAAACTACCCTCTCCACCTCCCCTTCAATTTTTCTGGCCGCTTCGTTGCAGTATTTTCGATTATTTACTTCCCATTTCCCCCTTCACCACCTCCTACTTCCAGGCGCGTAGTGCCCGTATTATTGATTATTTACTCCCCTTTTCTTCCTCCAAACCTCCCCCCTCCCTTTGAAATTATTTTACCTGGCGCTTCTCCAAATTTTTAACAATTTTTCCGAATAAAAAATCATTGACTTATTGATTGAAAACTTTTACTTTTTTTGTAGGAACTCCAAACGAAAAACAAGTATATAATACAGGGTGTTTATTGAGTACTTGTACAAACTTTAGAGGGTAAATCTTAGTTCATATGTGTCTGTAAATGTTTCGTTTCAGAGATACAATGTGTTTAAGTTGAAATTTTATGTTCAATTATTTTGAATAACTTTTGCAAAAAACAAATTCTTCTCACAAAATTTGGTAAACGGTTTTTTTGAGGTGAGAAATCTTTATGTAGCACTTAGAGGGCGCTGCCTACGCTTTCATTATTTATTTTCATTTGTCCTAACTTGTTTGACAGTAAACTCTTTGATTTTTATATCTTGATATTTAAATCTTATTCCTACACCTTTTCCAAGCAAAAAAGTATACTCGCTCAACAACGCTAGAAGCAACGTTTTCGAGAAATTTGCAAACTGCATCGATGCAGGTTATGGGCCTTATTCGCATTATGGGGTCACTTAGGCGCCATATTAAGTTGTTCAGAACTTTACAAAAACTGAGTATCTGATAGATATTGGCAAAATAAATAACTTTTTTCGTTTCAAGATTCATCGAAAAATGGTTCGATCTCAAAATTCAGTTTGTTGAATTTATTGAAAAATCGGTTTTTCAACATCTTGTATCCTGAGAATTATTTATTTCTCAATACATCTTCGGAAAGAAAAGCTGTCCATTTTAGTGAGATCTATAACATACTCAGTTTTTGTGAAGTTCTGATGAACCTCATCTGGTGCCTAAGTGACCCCATAACCTGTATCCATGCAGATTTGCAAATTTCTAAAAAGCGTTTGCTCCTAGTGTTGTTGAGCAAGTGAACTTTTTTTGGTTAGAAAATAGGAATGAGATTTAACTATTAAAAATCCCAAAAGTACTGTCAAAAAAGTACATCTTCTTGGTCCACAACTTCCGAGTTCCTCAATTTCCGAGCTCCTCAACTTCCGAGCTCCTCAGTTTCCGAGCTCCTCAATTTCCGAGCTCCTCAACTTCCAAGTTCCTCAAGTTCCGAACTTTTACTTGTCTGCTAAGTCAAACTGTAAACAAATCTGTTTTGTAGTGACATTTGTGGTAAGAATGGTGAATGTTGGTTGGAGGAAGGGGAGAGCGTTTATTCTCAAAAAAGCCCCGCAAAACATTTTGAACCGGGTCCCGCTTTGCTAAAGACGGCTCTGCCCTTACGTGTGATAACTAGTTAATTTTACTATTATTACTTTCACCCAATTCTGCGTATAATATGTCAGTAAACCCATTAGTCGAGTATAGAGTTTTATTGGAAATTAACTTAATTCTAGGAGGGAAATGAAATTAAGTAATGGTAGTAACTTCCCAGCGAACTTAAATTCAAAACTGAAAACAAATTCCCAATTAATTATTTGTTCACTTCTAAACCCGAAAGGCAAAACGAAAACTTCAAACTAGTTTTATTTATTTTGTAATCGTTCAAGATTTCCGATACGATAGAAACTAAGTTTTGTTGTTATTAGGCTGACGTGGATTTTCCATTATTGAGTAGTCTGAACTTATTTTTCAATCCCGGCGATGCCACTTAAACGTTGTACGGAGTTTTATTGATCGCCTTGAATGTATTGAGTATCGGTTGCCATGGATGGAATAATATTTTATTGATTAGCTCACGTATAACGTGTCATCAAAATATGTTTCTTTTGAATAATTCAGAGATTCCCTGAAGTTCATTATATAGTTTTTGAATTAGTGGTGCAGGGTTCGATAATGGGTTGTTTGATGAAAATTTGAAATTTCTCTGACCTAATCAATTTGTTTTTTTTTAACATCTGTAGTCTGAGAACTCGGTTCTACTCCTAGTTGAATTCATACTTTTCATTGAAGGAAATAAGGTACCATGTCAATATACTAGATTTCGTCGATTTTAAAATCGAATTTTCTATCATAATAATACTGATTTGCATATTTCAATTGCTGACAGCTTGCCTAGCTTATGAGGTTTCAGCCTGTACCACAGTTATAACGTGGCACCACAATTCTAGCCTTGACATCTGTAATATACGAAGCCCTCGATAAGACTAATCCTGCATTATATATATTATTAATTTTTTCAGACCTTGTCAAGACATTTGACACCTTGGATCATACATAATACATAATTATCTGGAAGATCGCAAAATATGGGTTGTAGAGGACGTGTTCACGATCTTTTTGAAAGTAAAATCTTAAAACAATAACAAATTGTAAAAATCAATAGTACCTAATCTAAGTAATGCAAAAGGAATATTTCAATAAAAAATATTTTACACATAGAATTGGTCTTACTTGGTGAATGACCATAATTTCCTCATTAAGAATCGAATTTTGTAAATCCATGCTGAAATATTTCTTTGGATTACTTTCTGTCTAATTTTTTTCGACAGAACTCCTATTGTCTAGAAAATTTGCAAAAGACTGGATTTTCAAGAATCCATTTTTATTCAGTAATGCTAAAGGAGTTGAATGTGGAATACCACAAGGTACTGTATTACGCCCAATGTTATTCATAATCTACATAGCGTACCCAATATTAATACCTGCGGAAAAAAACGCCGACACATGGAATGATCTGAATCGGAAAGATGAAAATGATTTCACCAAATCATAATTTTATTACCATTAATTTCTGAAAATCCATAGCACTTCCACTTCCAACGTTTGCGATTTTTGCTGACAATATGTTGAAGAGGGGAACAGTCTTTCTGAATTGGAGATTGAAAAAAAAACATGACTCCTTTGGAAAAGGGTAACTAAAAAAAATCGTGCACCACTGAAATTATTGGTAATTAATTCAAGAACCAGGGAGATTCGGGAAGAAAAGTTCACACCAAAATATTTAACAAACACTTTTTTAGGTAATGAACTAATTTTGTCACCGAAATAAAATAACTTCCCAAAATATTATTAATATAAGATATATTTTACTGCTCAAGTAAGAAGACGAAGTATTAATTAAGTACTGGTATTAAATACTTGTAACTGAAGTTAACGGAGATATATAATAATATATTACTATAATTAATGTTAGTGAAAAGGGATATGCTATTTAATTTCAATTATTTGTGAAAATATTATTATTTTCTCAAACTTTAGTGACAGCAGATATCAAATAGTGTGTAGAATCATTCAATGCCATTGATTTTACCTAACTTTGTCCTAAATTTGTCCTAAAATATAATATTTACTTTTTTTATTATTATATTTTCTTGGCTTTGGGCTTAATAAATTAGGAGTGTCCTAAAACTTTAATGAAATAAAATAATTTTTGTTATATCGAAAACATATCTTTACCTTCATTTTCATTTTCGACAAAAATATTCAACCAAATTTCAATTGTAATAAAGTTATTTCCTACCCAAGCAATTCATGTATCTATATTTGTTATGGCCAGAGAAGCTAATTTCCGTAAACTGCATCATCTTAAAATATACTTTAGTAGATTCACATCATTTCAAACTTGTTCGTTCTGGCTACGATGAATGTGGTCCATTTTCCAAGCTTTTATTTAACTTGCTTTGTTTGTATAACCATCTGTATTTACAATCCATTTTTCAAGAACTTGTTGGATTATTAAAAAAAATTAGAGTAATTTATATTGTAAATATATCGAAATGCTATGAAATTTGATGACAACCAGTAAGGATCTTTGATTGTTGCTATCCCTTAAATAGTTTTGCGTTTGGGTGTATCGTCCTGGGCCGATCCTGTATTACTATCATGCTTTATTATTTCCGATGTTCACAGTATGCTTATCTGCTGAATTTAATTAGAATGATTAGTCTTCATTATTTATTTTGTGCAGGCGTATATTGCATAGATTTTCAAGGTGAGGCAAAATATGTGAACCCGTTTTTCCATATTGAGGACTTGCTGTGATTTATCAGAACGGATGCTCCTGACTACCTGAACAGATCCTAAATCGTGATAACGAAATCAGTCTTTAAAGAATATTTTCATAACTAATAACGATACAGCCCTGATAGAGGCGTTTTTCAGGAGTTCCAATATCGACTGAGATAGTTTTATTTTCATTTTGAGAAAAACTATACACGTAAGGTTTATTTCCTTCACTTATCTTTTTTGTCTTCGTTAAGCTTTCGTAAGGAACTAATTCGGCGCCTTCGCCATTCTGAAGACTTAGGTGGTCGAAGCAAGTAGCGGGTATAAATAAAGTAGTGATGACGCGACAAAATCAAATATTATTTGTATATGCGAAGGTGAAGAATAGCTATTTGTGTATTTAGAGCGCAAAGTGATTGATTGCCGCTCGACAAAGAGAATGTTTGAAGAGCGGCAATGACACTTTGTGCTCGAAATACACACATGATTTTTTCTTCACTCAGCTCTTAAACATAAAAACGATCTACACTTCATCCAACATAGACACATAAAATTACATATGAGAAAATTACCACTCTTTAGTAATCCCAAATGTATAAGCTATCCAAATATCCAATAATTCACATCTCTAACAAAATAAAAATAGAAAAAAATTATCGAATGTCGAGATCGAACCCCAGGCCTCCGTTTACTAGGCAGCTACGAATAGGTTCGTTTTCAACAGAAGCTGTGGAGATTGAGCGGTTTTTCAATATTCTTGCTCTAGAGCGAAAAAGCTCTCACAAAATGAAATTTTCAGGAAAATGCGTTGAGATATGAAAGCGTCAAAGGCTACTTTCTCATACTGCAATTGTATATATGGCCCTGCGCTTCTGAAACAAGATCAAATGCGTTTGCAAAGAATACAAAATTCATGCATGAGGTTTTCATTAGGTATTCGTAAGTTTGATGCAATAAGCCAGTCATTTCGAGATACAGAGAAACTTAAACTTCCACAGCTTCGCAAACTTCTTAACACTCGTTCGTAAGACCTTAATTACCCAGAAACCTTCATACTTGATGAATAAACTGAAACGCTTCGAAAACATCAATGATTTTTCAACAAGGAATAGGCGTTTGCTAGTGATTCCTAAACACTCTACTACCACTTTCAAACGTAGCTTCTCCTACACCGCTTGCATGCTTTATAATGATTTGCCTCCTGAGTTCACCAACTATTCTATTAGAAACTTCAAGAATAAACTTAAAGCTCATCTTCTCTCTACTGTGTAAGTCGATTATATACAAAATCTGTAATGCGGCCATGTTTCGAGATAGGCATTTGGTAATACTTCTTTGGGATTTCATATAGTTTTGAATTGATACAGTCGTTGATATTGTTGATATTATTGAGAATTGACGATTCAATTTAGTTCTATATTATTTTAAATTTTTATTATTAGTACTTTCTATTATACCATTTAATTTAGTTTCTATGCTGAAGGTTGAGTTGAAAAACACTGCTTGGCAGTGACACTCCGCCTATTCAATCATATGAGTATGTTTATATTGTTATATTGTAGTTGATTGAATAAAGTCCTATTATTATTATTACTTTGGTAAGTGGTTGTAGAAAAAAAAACCTTTATGGGGAAGTTATGAGCCTTGTATCTCATGATCCACAATTAACCTACTACTACTAAGCCCGTCTGACTGTTGCCTCTGGTAACATTTAGGCCTGTTGGCCCTGTAGTGTTGCTGTTGAATATGCAGTGTACCTGTTTCTACTTCGTGGGGTCACTCTTATTCATGGCTGTATCCTGTTGTATCACCATTTACCGATGGGATCATTTAGTTCGGGAGATTGTGCCTTGTCTTCATCTTTTCTTCCGGAGGCCTCAACTGCCTCATGGATTCTTATGATAGGTTCTAGTCAGATTGGTGGTTTTCCTGATTTTTCTTTGATTGTCTGTCTGCTCGTTTCCAAAATGTCTTCAATGTCCAGTTGATCAGATCAACATGATTCATTTTACACAGTATTCTATGACCTCTGCCTCTGCTTGAAAAACACGTTGCGTAATGTTCCAGGCAAATAAATACTCTGATTCTCCGTTTTTCCAGTATATACAAGATCCGACTCCTTCGTTGGTCTTTGAGCTCTCTGTGTCGTAGATCTTTTCCGAGTTTGCCCCTGTAGTAGCCGATGAGTCACAGACCTAGCTCTGCTTTGAATGAAAATGTGTAGTAGTACTAGGTCCAGTAGGATTCCTGGAGCTGCCAGGGAGGGGAAGGGGGAGGGGGATTTGCCCTCATGTCACCGGTAACACTCAGACACACCAGCCTTTGGATGCCACTCAGCAGCCTAATCCCTCGAGTGTTGTGTCTTGATCTACCACCTAACTGAACCGTATGCTCCCTATCACACCTATCACTCTCGCGATAGGATAATTTTTTTGTATTCGAAATCCCATTCTTACCCAAATTCCTAGTCCCTTGGTCTAATCCATTGAGTGGGAACTGGTGGATTTAGACCTTTGAATGGTAAATTTAGACATTTGAGTGCTCTTTTCCTAGTGAAAGTTATGATAGTAGTTTCCTGGGAATTGACAGAGTTGCGTTTGGTCGTGTCACTTGTCTACCATGTTTAGCGCTCTTTGCGTTTGCTCTGGCAAAGATCCCGTGAAACCACTTTATGACGATTGAGAGATCATCTGGGAATCCTAAGCAATACATGACTTTCTGAGGAGGTCGTCCATCAGGGTTGCCTGCATAAGAGGAGATAAGGCGCATCCTTGGCTACTCTTGCCTCTGTGGAGTGGCCATCATCGACCTGCATTATCCATGTGCACCGAGTGGGTACAGTAGACGTTGTTGAGATATTGTTGATTTTCCTTTGAGTGGCTTTGAGTGGCCATTGCTATCTCTTTGTTATCAAGTAACCTTGGGAGCAGCCCATTGCGATCATCTGTTGACTTTGCCAATTTCCTTCAAGGATTATTATCGGAAAATTTGGGTGTATCTGATACTTTGCCTTCTTACGGTAGAAAATCTACTTTTAGCTTCTGCCATATTGTAGTATGTATTTCCAGGCTAACCAAATTTTGAAGATTTCACACAGATGTGATAGCACATTTAGTCCTTTCTGTAGAAGGACTGGGTAGATTCTATCACAGGCGATTTGAATGGACAAAATTTGGCTACAGCCCATCTGATTCTTCCGGCCCTAGTGATTTTGGTAGCTAGCTCACAGTCTTCTGGCGAGGGTCTTCTGGGCCTCCTGTCAGGGATCTTTAGTCTACCCAAAATCAACGGAATCAATGCATAAGGAAAGTAGTCCTCCATAGTAGCCTCATACTCTCCTTTCCTGTTTCTGTCTGGGTTGTTTTCTCTGTCTTAAGGAGCCCTACTGTACTTGCAATACTATCCTTGGTGAGTAATCCATGGAATATGGAAATTATTACGGCTTTATGCAGTCATGTATTTGTTCTCCTGGAATCTGTAATTTATGTATCACATTCATAGATTTTAGTTATAGCTACATTTCTAGTTCGTAGTATTTTTGATATAGCTTTTTGGGAATTTTAACCTTCCAGCCTAAAAATGAAAAATGGTAATTCAGGTTAATATTCTTTTGAATTCATGGGACTTTTTTAGGAATTCGATTTAAAATTAGTATTTAGAATTAAAATAATTATATAATATTAATAATGTTTATTTTCAAAAATTACAAAATACAAGATACATCCAAATTTGAAAATAGACATGAAGATCACTGAAGCTTCAAAAGCTTGTGCGTGATGTAGGTATCAATAATATAATATAACTATCAAATCAATCAATATATCAGTAATTTCATAATAATATTAAAATAATCGCTACATAAAAATAGTCACATGGGTTAAAGCATTAAAATCACAAATGTAAAACATTTTCATAATAATATTAAAATAATCGCAACATAAAAATAATCACATGGGTTAAAACATTGAAATCACAAAGGTAAAACATTTATATAATCACATAAGTAAAATATTTCCGCTAATTAGAAAGCATTTTTGTTTGTTTTTTGGTCGAAGTAGGGTATTTGCGTCTCATTTTGGTAGGTTTGTAGTCATAATTAGGAAAAATGTCGTATTTGGGGGATATAGGGCGGTCTAATTTTTTATTGTAGAAACTTTAGGTCTATCAGGTTATTCAGTATTTTTCTATCTGTAGTGGTCATTCATTGTTTTACATGGTATTTGAAGGAGATATAACTTTTGATGGATTTTAGATTGTCTGGTAGTGAATTATATATTTTTGGTGCAAAAAATTCTGCTGATCGTTGGCCGGCGGTTTTTTCGGATGTTTCATATTTTTATTTTTTGTTCGAGTTTCATAGCGGTGTTCGATGGGTGTTAACTTAATTTTATTTTTGTGAATATACGTCAGAATCCGTTGGTAAAATATTTGTATGGCATCAAGAATATTGTTGTCTGAAAATAGCTTGTTACTGGGATATCTTATGTTCTTTTTCGATATTATTCTTAGGATCCATTTTTGTATGATACCCAAATTATGTATGTTACTTTCTGCTGCACCTCCCCAACCTAGGATCCCATATGACATTTGGGATTGTACAAGTGCATAATATAGCTTCTTCAAGTTCTTTATGTCCAGAAATTCCACTAGGTACCTGAATTTCGTGAGTAGACCTCTCAATTTGTTTTTCACTTGCTCGATATGTAAGTCCCACCTCAAATGCCTATCAAGTGTAATTTCTAGATATTTCAACCGATCCTTTTCTTTTATACTAATGTCGTCTCCAATGTTCAGGGTTCCCAGGTTTGGAAGGTGATTTGAGTAAGATGTAAAAGGTAGATAGTAGGTTTTTTGATTGTTGACTGTTAGTTTGTTGTATTTAAACCAGTCACATACATTTCTCAAGTCTTGTTCTGTTGTGGTCTTTAGATCTGACCATGTTTTCCCCTTGATAAACTGATAAGTTTACCTTCAGATCGTAGTGTCATTAAACTATTTATATATATATAATGAATAGCAAAGGTCCAAGCACCGTACCCTGTGGTATGTGGTAGTCCTAGGATCGCTTTTTATTCCTTCAATTTCTACTACTTGTTTTCGATCTGATAGGTAATCCTTCAGCAGCTGGTATGCAGGTCCTCTTATGCTGTAGGAGTAGAGCTTTTGTAGTAGCCTCTGGTGGCATACAGTATCGAATGCTTTCGATAGATCTACAAAAATGCATATGAGAGGGATTTTCTTATCTAATGCTTTGTATATTTCTGATGTCAACCCAAGAATGGCATCTTCTGTACAACGTTTTTCTCTGAATCCGAATTGGCTATCAGATAATATGTTATATTTCTCCAGAAATGTATATATTCTTTCTTTCATTATTTTTTCGAATATTTTGGAAAATATTGATAATAGTGTTATTGGGCGGTAGTTTTCAGTATTTCTTTTATTTCCATTTTTGAATAGTGGTTTAATAACCCCTATTTTAAGGCAATTTGGGAATTTTCTTACCTCGAAACTTTTTTTGATGATATAAGTTAGAGGAATAGCTATTTGTTCTCCTAGTAGTTTTATTGTTTCGGATCTGATGTTATCCCATTCAGGTGATTTTTTCAGTTTTAAGTTACTGATGGTGTGAACAACTTCTCTTTCATTGGTGGGTTTTAGGTATATACTATTATTTAAGTTAAGAATGTTATTTGTGTAATTTTCTGGAATGGTTATTTCATCAGCATATTTTTGGCCCAAATTACTAAAATAGTTGTTGAAGTGATCTGCAATTTCATCTCTTGAAGTGATAACTTTATTTTCGATATCTAAATATTCAATTGTGGTTTTTTGTATTTTTTTGGGACAAATTTCATTCACTGCGTTCCATAAACCACTCGAAGTGTTCGGGCTCTTTTCTATAATTTTATTTGTGTATTCTTTTTTGGAAATGTTAATTTTTTTGTCTTATTTCGTTTTTGAGTGCTTTATATCTTCGTTTCAGTGTGACGTTATCAGGATTTTCCCGTAGTTGTCCAAATATTTTATTTTTTTCATTTGTTAATGTAATTATTTCTTGTGTTATCCAGGCTCTTCTGATTTTTTTGCCTTTAATTTTTATTGCTTTTGTGTGTTTTTTAATGTAGTATTTCAGTGTGCTTATGAATTTTTCCATCATTTCATAGATTGAATTCGAAAATCTATGTATTAAACTCATAGATTTTTCTCATTGCTGAGCTATGATTTGTGGTCGTAGCATTATTGACACAGCACTTTGAGAATTTCAACCTACCATAGTCTAGAAATGAAAAATTTGAAATTGAAAATCTATGTATCAAATTCATAGATTTTACTTATTGTTACGTTTCTAGTTCGTATTATTATTGACACAGCTCTTTGAGAATTTTAACCTTCTCTGGTCTAAAAATGAAAAACGTTAATTCAAGTTTCTATGCTTTTGAATCCATGGGACTTTTTCATGAATTCAATATAAAATCTGTATTTCGAATTGATGAATTGAAATTTAAAATCTATGCATCAATTTAATGAATTTCACTTATTACTACGCTCTAATTAGTAGTATTCTTTTGATTACATTTAATTTTTTCATGAATTCAATTTCAAATCTGTATTTCGAATTAATAGATTGTATCAAATTCATGGATTTTACTCATTGCTACGATTCTAATTCGTAGTATTCTTTTGAATTCATGACTTTTTCATGAATTCAATTTAAATTCTGAATTTCGAATCAACAGATCAAAATTGAAAATCAATGTTTCAAATTCTCAGATTTTACTTATTGCTACGTTTCTAATTCGGATTATTCTTTTTAGACCGTCAGATAGTGACAGATTTAGGTGCCCCATTTTCACATACAAGCCTCGAATAGGGTTGAAAAGTAAGACGATGTTGAGTAAAATTAAGGGAAATTTACGAGTGGCTCGTGGGGAAAACATATGGAAAAATCAAAAAGAATTTCCATTAAATTTTCCCACGACAAAATCTACTTTTCCATTCACGCCACTCAAGCCATTATGTTTTTCGGTGTAGTGACGATGTAGGTTTTCATAGTTTCGATGGGCTTGCGTGGGAAAACCTGTTAAAATCTCGATTTTTCTTTACAAGATTACAGCCTCATTTCAACCCTTTAGCCACCTTCAACACTCACGCCTTTGATCTTCTGAAGCCAGGTTCTATTAATTAATGATTAGGTGAACACGGCTCGCGTTAATATATGGAAAATCGAATTTTCCATGAAAAATCGAATTTTCCATATGTTATCCCCAGGAGCCACTCGTGAATTTCCCTCCATTTTACTCAACATCGATGTACTTCTCAACCCTATTCGACGCTTGTATGTGAAAATGGGGCACCTAAATCTGTCACTATCTGACGGTCTATTTGAATTCAAGTGACTTTTCCATGAATTCAACTAGAATCTACATTTTGAATTAATAGATTGTAATTGGAAATCTGTGTATCAAATACATTACACCTAGAGAACAGCCTTTTTCGGAAATTAAGTTCATGCTCAACCTTTTTTTCTTTTTTCAGACATTTCTTCTACTTGGTTTTACACTTCCCGGAGTGTGAGGCCTAACCCTATAGCCTTCGGATTCTTTAATCCAGGTTTGTGATCTTCACTTTCTTCTTTTTTTTTTCATTGTCCCTGACCAGTCTAAACTTTAATGTGTTTCACTCGATATCAAATGCAGTTTTTCATGAGATTTAAAATCAGATGATGTTCCCGTACGACTCAGGTTTTTTGTATGGAACTGTCTCATACGTGGAAAATTTTAACTTGGCAAATACATTTCCAAAAAATCAATAACTCCTACAGCTTTTTCCAAATTGTTTTCCTCGTCACCTTCGATCTGCTAATGACATAATAGGATTTTCCTTTCCATGGTAACAAAAACATATAATCCATGCAGTTTTTTCAGTGTGCAGTCAGAATCAACTACAAGAACATTTTATTGGAGATCTAATCTCTGAATGAATTGAACCTCACCCATTTATTTCCAAAGCTAACGCATTCAAGAAAATGTAATGTTATATTTAAAAGAAATAACGACGTAAATTATTATTATTACTCTTATTATTATGGCTGAATATATCACTCACGACACCTTAAAACAACGCAATGTAGCAATTTTGTACTAAAGGTTAAGGACAATTATTACCAACGCGTTGGTTGTCAATAACAAGATGAATCCTGATTGTGACCCTACCCCAATTAAAATATCGGCATACCTTTTATCATGGCCTTGTATATAGATAGAGAGATGGTTATTCGATGCACTCGAGTAGATGACAATCGATTTAATGTGCTGTTGTTGGATCAACAAAGTAAAAAAGATTGGTTTGGAACGGAAGCTCGACGTAAATGGCACTTCCGCGTAGATACCGTGTTCTGAATAATTTATATATCAACTTTCCATTCCACAACACACTGGCCATGTTTGATTATTATTTTGTTTCTCTTCTTGATTTTTTTATACGAACCGTTTCATAGTGAGACAGCTGGGGATGGTCTTTACACCGCTGTTTTGATCTGGATAAAAATTAAACAGTATACAGTGAGTCTAAGGTGAGGATGTCCATTATTGGAATATCGGAGATAGTAATAAAAGTAACGCGACAGAAGTACTATTACATATTACCATAGGCGCCGGAACGGTGGGGGCTGGGGGGCGCAAGCCCCCACGGCTCTGTGGTCCGTGGGGGCGGAGCCCCCACGGCCTTTAATGATGATAGTTGAATTTTTCAAAAGATGATTTCGTGAAAGTTCCCACTTAAAATTTGACTAATCTCAAGTTATAACATTTCTGGGTATTTTTAAGTCAAATAGGCAACAATGTAGGCAGTACGCGGTACTTACGAGCTGAGCACTGGAGTGATATGTCTCTATGATGAAATAGCTGGAATAAGCGCCCTACCATGCAGTGTATGCATGTTAAATGTTAATTCAGTCTTGAGATTGCGGGTATTAGGTGTGAGTGAAACCACGAAGTAGTGCGAACATAGAGAGTTGATCGGTACTTTCAGTATTATTTCATATTGATTGGGTTGAATCTTACAACCCTTGGATTTTTGAGAAGTAAGAAGAATGAGTTGCTTTGTGATTAATAATTTTAATTCATAAATAAAAATGAACAAAACGCTATTGAAAAGTTCACTTTGTTTTTAGGTAAAAAAAAAGGAAAAAATGCAACGAAAGTTAGACAGTTTTGTTCTGAAAAATCCAACAAACGTCAGTCAAACCTCATCGACTGTTGAAAAAGCAGGTTCCTCTAAAGACGCAGGTGACAATTCTGTAGCACAAAATCAGGAGGAATATTCAGTTCCAGTGGAAATAGAACAGAGGTACACGAGAAAAAAAATAGAGGTCGTCGATTTCAATTGTCTTGGAAAGATAAGTATATGTGGATAATCTTCAAGGATGACATTAACAGGGTTTTCTGCGAAATTTGTCAAACTGCTTATTAAAAAAAAGGCACTTGAAAGATTTTCTATTCATCAAATGTCTGAGTTTCATCGAAATGCTTCCCAAGTAGTTACTTGTACAGATAAGGGAGTGAATGTGGCGGCTTCGCTGAGCCACTCTAAAGAAGCAGACATGAAATTAGCAAGAGTTTCACTTCTTAAAATTATAAGCTCCATTAAATTCCTTGCTATACAAGGATTACCTCTGCGTGGACACACCGAGGACAATTCTAATTTCATTCAATTATTGAAGTTGAGAAGTGAGGACGTACCAGATTTGAAGAACTGGCTTTGCAGAACTAAACATAGATGGGTTTCTCACGATATAATAAATGAGATTTTGGACTTACTTGCCCATGAAGTCAGAGCTGTTCTCTTAAAACAGATAAAAGGAAATTATTTTGCCATAATTGCGGATGAGACTACGGATATATCGTCTAAAGAGCAAATGTCTATATCTTTCAGAACTGTGGATAATAATCTAGTTATAAGTGATTTATCCCCAAAGAAGTGAAAGATTTGTATAGGCCAATATATTACGAATGTCTAGATACAACTATCCAAAGCTTAGCGACCAGATTCGAGTCAGAAAACATTAACGAGATAGTTCATTTTGAAAAATGTTTAGTTGAAAAGGATATAAAATTTCAAAATTTAACGAAAAAATATGAAAATGATTTTGATTTTGTTCGGCTCGCTTTGCACAAAGAAATGCTTTTTGACATATTAGGGGCCCAAAATAATGAGTCTAAAACTGTGTCGGATATTGTCAAATTTTTACAGAAGAATAGTCATTTACAAACGATGTTACCTGAATATGTAAAAGCTCTGAAAATATATATGACTATACCTACAACATCTTGTACTGTGGAGAGAAGTTTTTCTTGTCTGAGACGAGTTAAAGATTTTCTTCGTAGCACCATGTCTCAGAAGAGGCTGAACAGTGTCACTCTATTGAATGCTCACCGTGAAATTGCTCAGTCAATTGATTGTGATAACATTGCAAACACTTTCATAAGCAGGCAGACACAGAGAATGAATACTTTTTTAAACTCATAGTTTTTATTGTTGGACGTGATTTAGATTTTAATATTCGTTTTTAGTATTTTACTTCATTTATTATTTTGTTACTTTTATTCAGAATATTATTTTGTTTCGTTTCGTTTTTATTTACTGAATTTTTATTTTTGTTACACTATAGAAAAAAACAACAATAAAGATTTATTTTGTCAAAGTGCTTTTCGCTTAATAGAATATGCATCTTAATACCTACATTATAATACTATACATGAACTTATGATGATAAATGATAAAATACTTTTTTGTGTTGACTCTTTTCTAATAAGTTTGCTTCGATAAAATATGACCAGCCCCCACGCGGATTTATAAGTTCCGGCGCCCATGCATATTACTGTAAAACCGTAGTTAGGTGATTTTTATAAATTTATAAAATATCGCTTTAATTATGGATAGAGAATGTGAGTTTAGTATTCCTGCCGACGTGAAGTCGTTAGCAGTTAGCTTAGAACTTCAACCAGTGAAGTCCAGACTGCTATACTAAAAAGAAAATGTTAAAATTTCTCCTGAACTGATATATTTCAGTTGTTACCTCATATTTCCTTTTTGTTCATAACTTACGGAATGTCGTATACTTCTACTCTTCTTTTTAATTCTGTGTCTCTTGATGGCATTAGTGTCATTTCGATTGATAGTTAGTGGGATTGAGTAATGTTATTGTCATTTCTTTAAATATACACCTATTTGTTATTTGTTGTTGTGGTAACTTCTCTCCCTTCTCTTACTTTTATCATCTACCTAATTTTTGGAATTTACGTGTTCTTAATTGATTCTATCCTACTCTTTTTGGATTTAATGACAAAAATTGTTTTCTTGGAAATTGACGACTTTGACTCTAAGGACCTCAATGCTCAACACTTCAAGTCACAAGTCAATTGACCTGGTTTCTCAACAACCAAAATTATGAACATTAGTATACGATTCAATCCATATCGACATACTACTTACTTAACATTTCCCTACAACAATTGTTCTGCCAGGAAATTTCAAAATAGAAATGATTTTCATATAACAGAAAATATCATTCGTTTCATCAAGAGTCAGTCCGGACCTAATCGAACTAAACGTAGTGACCAGTCCTACCAACTGAAAAGTCTGCAGCTAATGCATGCTCTGCGAAAATAAGTATCGACGGAATAGCATTGCGAGTTACGCTTAACCTTCCATTGGCTGAAGTTATAGGATGGAATTATACAAACAATTTATATTCAATGAGACGAATGAAGATGTCTTATATACATTTGAAATGAAATATTAACTTTAAAGAATAAAGTTGATAATAAAAAATAATGAGTTAACAAAATTGAAATATCGTCAACGCAAATGTAAGAAATACTACGTCATAACAGGCACAAACCATGATATGTAGGTATAAGGACAATAAATGGTAAAATGATCGTTAACCTCGACGTATTTGAAATTATAAATTTTTCGACCGAAACGACACTCGATTTTTCTGGTCTTGAATATCGGATATGAGCAATGTGATCCTTGAACCGTACTTTTATGGCCCTTCGAGTCTAACCCACATACTTCTTCTCGCAAATCGCAGACCTTACAGTTAATTTCATGAATCCACGACATTTCTTTTCCTTCTGTCTTATCTTTGGGAGTACCAAAGATATGTTGTGGTTTATACGAAGTTTAATGTACCACCTTCATATTGAGGGTTCTGAAAATACCGTCGAAACCTCGAGTAACTCGAGGTTCATATGGAATGACGACATATTCAGGAGGGATTTCCTCTTTTGAAAAAGTCGAAGAGCTACGAAGGGTTTTCATAAATATATGTTTCCTAATCAGTTTGCCTACCAAGTCCACAGAATAACCGTTCATCTTATCTCAATAATTTTTTCAGTTTCAATTTGATTATTACAACTTGTTTTCTCTCTTTTTTTTCTGGACCAACTATTGTTTTCATAAAATTTAAAAAATATCCAAGACATTCATTAAAAAATACATTCTTTCGTTTCATGCATTTTTTTCAACCCTGAACAATTATCCTTTTTTATTTTCTTTCAAAAAATATCAAATACTCCACCTTATGTAATTTTCATAATAAATACCCATTATTTGACAACCCTGTAGAACAGTTTTGTTCTATATTAAGCAATAATATTTCTCGCGAATTTTGGGAATGCTCAGTCGCCATAATATTGAATATTATTGATATTTTTTTAATCAGCTGAAGCTCTCCAAAAATCACAAAATTCATGATTTTCATACGATCGAGTTGGGCCAATGGATACTTTTACTCAGAATGATTCCTTTGCATAAATGTATCTCAGAGATTGCATAGATGACGTTATTTGAACGGATTTTCAAAAAGCTTCGATGAGGTGAATCATGACATGTTATTGGAAAAAATTCGAAGTTATGGAGCAGACTTACCAAGCTTGAATTTTTTCGTCTCTTACCTAGGGTACATACCATATTGATCTGGAAAATACATGCAAAATCAGGAGTGCCCCAGGAGTCCAACTTGGGGCCACTATTATTCTTAATTTTCATAAATGACTCACCGCAGAACCTTAGATATTCTGAATGTTTAATGTTTGCTGATGACCTTGAATTTTATGAACTAATTGTAAATGGAGATAAATACAATCACCTCCAGAGCGATATAGAGAAAGCGTTGTCATGGTCAGATGGAAACGACTTACGATTCAACAAATCCAAATGTGTCGTATTATCTTGTATAAATGAAAAGGATTTACTAGAATTATGAATACACTATTGAAAAGAACAAACTATTGAGAGTCAAAAAATTATAGATCAAGTCGTTAAGTATGATTATGCACTGCAGGCACTGAAAGGTTTGGGATATGTGCAAAGAAACTATAGGTATTTCCAGAATTGGGAAACAATTATATATCTCTACTGTTATTTGGTTATACCCAAACTTGAGTACTATTCTGTAATCTGGTACCCAACAACAATTGTGAATTCTCAAATATTGTTAAAAGTACAGAATCGTTTATTGAGATCCCTGTATATAAAAAATACAACATTTACCCAGATTACAGAACAATCAGATTGGTGAGTCTCCGAACTGCATTTGGTTTCATGAGCTTGGGAACGAGAAGATAATTATCATCAAGTAGCAAGTGTTACAAATGGTTCAACAAGGCTTACAACTGCCCCAAACTGAAAGCACTTCTAAAGTTAAGAGGTCCACTCTCTCTTCCATATGTCTGTTCTCCAGTTACCACAATGGTAAACAAATTATGTCTTGCAGTTATCTGGTTTCTTTATCATTTCGACTTTTTTCTCGAAAGGATACCGCACACTTTAATAGGGAAATGGCCCCCTGTCAAATTACCTGAATTTTTGATATGTTGTAGTCCAAATCATTCCAAACAAAAAGTCCAATGGGCATAACTTTCTCTATAGGCTAGTTTTGACGCTAGAGCCGCTGAAAACTCTAATTTTTTTTCCATTGTTAAACAACTCAAAACGTTATCCTGAATAATTTTCACTATTCTGAGTAATCATTATTATGAGATACTATTGAAAGTATTGTCATTGGTGTCAATTATACAGTATGTTCCAGCTAGTTTGGTCAAATTAATACTCCAAGTTGATGATGTGACTCAGGGAAGATATAACAAAAAGTGGTCTATTTCATTTAGATAGGGTTGTGTCGAATGAGTATGTAACTATATCTGATTTTTTCACTGGCGCTCAGGATGTGTGGCGGAGAAACTCCTGGCGGGTCAACCAAGCCTCCATTCGCACATTTCGAATAAGTATAATTTGGAGAAAATAATGGGCCATAACTCAATATATTAAATGTCACATTTAACGTACCTATTGAACCTGATACCGTTGACCCTAATGAAAAACCCTCGAAACTTTGACATCGTTTCTAAAGCCTTCTACAGAAAAATGTTTTTTTTCTACCCTAATATTATCCAGTACAATCCACCTCAATTTCTAAAATACTCAAAAAAATTTTAAAACAAATCTGGATATGACATTTTTACACAGGGTGGGGCAATAGTGCGTCAAAGTTCGATTTCTCAAGTTCTATTGTGATATTGATTTAAGAACGAAAGTTAACTAGACAACTAGATCCCGTTGAATAAGAATTTATTGCCACACATACAGGGCGATAAGGAAAAAATTGGGTTGGAAGGTGGAGGGCATTATTTTAAAATGAAATATTAATAGTAATAACATATATTAGTAAATTTAAATATCTGCGTAACCTTCACTCACCTCTAAACTATTATTGACTGTCTCTGAATCGTTTGGATGTTACGAATTTTTGGTCGAAGTGAGTCCATTTGCGGATGCATTCCGTAAAAATTCCTGACGTTACAATGATAGACTTAGAAAAAAAAAATTGTAATACCATTTTATAGATGGATTTGAAATATTTGTTATACTTTCTTGTGCCTTGAAATTATACAGGATGGTCAAAAAATATTTTTCATACGGAACTTTTCGAATATAACTTATATAACTTTATCTTTCTTTTAGAAACATTCCATATATTTTTAGATTATTTCCATATATTTTTAGATTATCTAGCTCGATCAACTAATGTCTTGATTACTCCTTGTTTTTGGCACGGATGATGGTTTGAGGTATTGTGGAGATATCGATCAGTGTGTGTTGGTTTTCTATATACTGTATATTCTTGTAACTTGTTTGAGAAACAAATAAATCAATGAATAAATAAGTAAAAACAGCTGATTATGATGATTATTAATTATTTTGTTCCATTCTATTACTTTTCGCCCCAGTGTGAGAAGTAATTTGCTTCTTGCACTTGTGCTTTGAAGTGACGTTTTTCACATTGAAATGACAACTGAAAAGTGGTACATTAGTTGTCAGTGTCAAAACCATATTTCATACCAATTCCACTGGGCTATCACGTTATCGGCGGCGGCATCGTGCGCACCCCGTCAAGGTGCGCGCGCTCCGGTGGCGTCTACCTGTCGGCGGCGGCGAGGGGAGGCCGCGAGGGGCGGCAGTCTGAGGCAAGCACCGGCTATGACAATACACTAGCCCAGGCGCCACCACCGCGTTTAGATCACACATCGCCACGAACACCCATCTACGCTCACCTGAGTGCCCCACCCCCACTTGACCCACGACAGTTGTCGCCGCAACGAGGCGGCTTCGCAACAGAAACAGTCGAGTATCGATAGGCACCGCGATATCGCTATAACATAGTACGCGCTGCGAAAGCTCTTCAGTTGTTTTTGCTCTCACCCCATCAGCTGTGCGCGTTTGTATCCGGACGCGCGCGCGAGTGCATGTGACAGAACTGTGAGTTCTTAAGGTGCACTTGAGTTGCTTTCTGGAGGACTCTGGACGATATCTCGATTCGTAGTCCTTTTTCAGGATTCTATTTCTACCGGAAATTGTTCAGGTAGAATTTTTAGAAAAGTAAGGTTAGTTTTGTATGCGGCATGAAAGTCACACGTTTTTGCTTGACAGTTGAATGGTTGAAAATGTTTAGCAGTCGAGAATACCATCAAATATGCTTTAAATGCCACTAAAACACCTGAAGTATTAGCAACCAAACTCATACCTCGACATCAATTACACAATAGAGATATACGAACGAACAACAAATTCACCGTACCTAACCACCCTTCTGTTTTCTACGAACGGTCTTTTTCATATCAGTCAGCAACAAAACTCAATAAATATCGGGAATATATGAAGAACCAGCAAGTCTTATCATTCAGAAAATCAGTGAGGAATAACTGATTTTCGACAAACAGTGATCCAAAAAACGTTATCTTGAATTATATGTCAATTTTACTTTATTGTTATTATATATCTCGGCAATATTGTTACGTATCAATTAAATGCTGTCAATTTGAACTTATCCTGGTTGATTGGAAGAGTATCGTCAGCTGAACTCCTCCAGGTTAAATAAAGGCATCTCATTACTATTGTTATTATTATTATTATATAGCGATGTCGAGTTTTCTTTTGTAGCAATGACAAAGCATTAATAATAAATATTAAATTAATAAAAATGATGTTAGAAGAGATATTATAGTCATGACATCAAAAATTTAGCTCAGTAAAATACAATTTGAAGTACCACAAGGGACGGTTTTGGGACCAATTTTATTTTGCATCTATGTAAATGGTTAACTTCAATCGAAAGCACTAGCAGTGTTATTAGCTTGTCCAGAAAAGGAGGTACTTGAATATCTGACTATTCTGATTGTTCAACGTTTTCAAAAATGTTGGACGTCTCCGTAAAAATAGTCGAGTTTCGATATGCTTTGTGAAATCGCTAATACGCGCTGCGAAAGCGCTTCAGTTGTTTTCGCTCTCACCTCATCACAGAGGCGTATTTTCCATGAGGCAAACTAGGCATGTCCCTAGGGACGCGAGGTTACGAAGGGGCGCGCGCGATTCGTTCAGAGTTGACTTAGCAAGAGTTTGCTGTCAAAATATACTATTCAATAATAGTTGAACGTTTTTTTAAAGTGTATCGAAAATGTTGGTCACTAATCACATGACTTAGCAGATGGTATTACTTATATAAACATTAGACGTGTTTGAAATGTTTGAAATTAATATATTAGATTGTAGAGGTCAGTCGTATGAAAATGCGGCAAATATGTCAGGTATTTACGACGGATTACTGGCCAAAATAAAAGAATCAAGTCTCCTAGCAGAGTATATGCCTTGCTCCACACATTAACTCAACCTAGTGGGTGAATGTGCCGGTCGAGGGGGAAACATCTCGCTAAAATGTGTACGAGATTTAAAATATTGAAAGACTAGAAGGCTCAAACTGATGACTGAAAGACTCAAGCCGATGACTGAAAGACTCAAACCGATGACTGAAGTGGAGATTTAATGACTGAAAATTGACTCAAATGACTCAAAATTTCTAGTTGTGCGAGATTTAAAGGAGATGTTTCCCCCTCGGTGCCGGTGAATGCACTCAAGAAGCTTGTTCGCGCTTTGGTGTCCTTCAAGAAATTGACACGTTTTTTACAGCTTCAACTCAAAGATGGGAAACTCTACAAACACAAATACTCCTAGGTAATGATGAAAAAACCAGAACGATTGTCAAAAATCCATCTGTCATACGCTGGTCAGCTTGAGCAGATGCTTGTAAAAGTTTGAGTAATTTCCAGAAATTCACGATGCCTTTTTTGATTGCAATCCTGAGCAAAAACGTTATGTTGTATGCATTACATTGAGATTAGATCAACTATAAACTGCTTTCATGATCGCGTTTTGGCGTTTTATTTTGGTACACATGAACAGAACCAACAAAATATACAGTCCGTTGATATTGACGTTTGTAAAGTTATTCAAATGTATGACAGTTCAATTAATTTCTGCTGGTGAAAGGGAAATTTTCAATAAATATGAACAGCAAGCCTTGGAAATCTAATTTATCAAAGATTTGAAAAGGACACAAAGAGGATACGGAAGAGAAAGCTCACAGCAGATGAATCTGCAGAACATGTTACTCAGCAATTCGATCAATGTGAACAGTGATGAAATTAAAATGTGAGCAAATATGATAACGACGTATTATGAAGATTTGGAAAAATGCTTTGTTGATGAATGTATCCATCTACGTTCTTATTTAATTAACAACGCTAGTTCAAGACGGTTAACTGCCCCGAACAATAAGAATATGTGAATCGACGGCAGTCAGCAATTGCAGTGGTGAGCGGAGTTTTTCTAGTACAGAGAGTGAAAAAACATCTTCGCTCAACTATGACAGATAAGAGATTAAATTCTTTAGCAATACTTAACATTGAATCAAACTAACTGCTCTCCTCCAATTGTCATTGATTCATCTGATTACTACTAATTTTGTAATAAATCTTTCGGAAATTTTATTTCATTTATTCCTCGTTTTTTTAGTTGGTAAAAATTGTGCGCTAGAGGGGCGCCTATGACGTGCTTGCCTAGGGCGCTTTCCACGTTTAATCCGCCTCTGCCTCATCAGCTGTGCGCGTTTGTATCCGGACGCGCGCGCGAGAGCATGTGACAGAACTGTGAGTTCTTAAGGTGCACTTGGTGCTCGATTTGGTTTCCGGATGACTCTGGACGATATCTCGATTCGTAGTTCTTTTTCAGGATTGTCTTTCTACCGGAAATTGTTCGGGTAGAATTTTTAGAAAAGTAAGGCTATTTTTGTATGCGGCATGAAAGTCACGCGTTTTTGCAGTCGGTTGACAGTCGATATTTCTTGTTCAGAATGGGAACCGGATCAACCCATTGATACTGACCATTCACCGCTTTCAAAAACGATAGAGATATACTTAAGTTTTCTCATTTGGCAATGACAAAGCATCAATAATAAACATTAAATTATTAAAAATGCTGTTGCAAGAGGAATAATAATCATGATATCAAAAGTACAGCACAGAAAAAAACAATGTGAAGCACCACAAGGGACGGTTTTGGGCACCAATTTTATTTTGTATCTACGAAAATGGTTATACGTAAATGTTTTATTTTCAATAGAAAGCACTGGCAGAATTATCAGCTGCGCTGGGCATTTCATGTACTTTGAACAGGGAAATTTTTTTAACAGGTTTCATAAAAATTGTTTCAGCGTGTCCCCGACTAAAACCGAACTTATCAGCTACAGTTCTGGAACATTCCTGATTTGCCATTATCCATAGCGTCATAAGAAATTCCTCAGTGGGCTGTTATAGGGGTTCCTGATTCCTGTTGGTATTGGATCAAAATGAAGTTCTTTCAAAATATCTTCGACAGCACTATACTTGAAAATCTGAAATGTGACTTAAAATTCCAATAAGAATATCTGGGAATTACAGTTTCAAAATGTTTTCCTATTTTTCCATGTCTTTTGCGGCTGTTATATACACCAGAAATAATCAATTCATCATCAGAACTACATCTGATGATGATGCTGCAATACATTTAGTCCAGGAGCCCGGTAAAAATTTGGTCAGTCATTTCCTCTCAAGCGATATGTAGTGGAATGCATCAGAGAGTCGTATTATAAAGATTCGTGAACGTCAGCTGCGATTCCGTTGGTGGGGGGGGGGGGGGGGATGATCAGCACAGTAGCTTCCTACGCACGAAGAAAAAAAAAATTCAATTATGTTCTCCTTCCCGGAAACATGTTAAATTGACGCAATCCGAATATAAGGTAAAATTTTATTTGAGAGGAACTCAGAAGGTACAATTTTTTTTGTGTTCGACCAACTAGCTGTCGTATAATACACCATGCTATAGTCAGCTGATTTTTTCTTTCTTCAAAATATTGCTTTAGCGATAATTCAACATGTTTTCAGGTAGGAAAACAAAATTGAATATATTTTTTTTCTTTGTGCGTGGGAGGCTACCACCGCTCATCCCCCCCCCCACGGAACCGCAGCTGACTTTCACGAAGCTTTATAATATAACTCTCTGATGCATTCCACTAATTTTCGCTTGAGAGGAACTTGGTCATGGAAATCTGTCACTGGCTCCCGGACTAATTGTTTACAAGCAGAATGCTACAAAACATCTCATGAATCTAATCGTTACGACAGGTACATACGGTAGGTGTAATTGTTGTAAATGGAAAACAAATCTACATAACCTCCAAGTGGTGGATGAATTAATTCCACCAAATCGTTTCTATAAAACTGGTTGAAATATGATGGATTTCATGGAAATGATGTCATTCTCTTCCACCACTCTCGACATCAACATCACCAATCACTTGAACACATGGTCATTGTACTTCTTATGGCCTCGTGGTCCGACAGTCCAGACGAGATGACTGAAGAAGATATTTATTTCGGATCTACTTAAATTACTGCAAATATAATCTATGGTAGAACCTAAAAATTTACTACGACTATTTGACTCAATGTGCATTTTAAGAAATTAACACTTGCAAAATTTATCATCTTCAAAATTCATATTGAAGTCATCAGTTAAGGTGAAGAATTCACTGGCAATCCTGATAGCAGTAACTCTGAATATACACACATACATACGATGACTTTTGTTTATATTGTGATATTCAAAAGAGCCAACTATAACATGAAATGATGTGATAATATTCATGACAATTTTTTTCTACCGGTTTGTGTTTAAGTTTTAAGGTTTATTTATATCATGCACGAAGGATAAGCTCTGTCGGAAACTGTTTATCACTTTTGTTGAATTCACTACTTTTATCTAATATCAAAATGTTACTAATCATTTATCTAGTTTTTGCTATCAATTTTTTTAGAAAAATAAGAGAATGCAATTTGTAGTGGGTTGATTGAAATAAGATAAATTAACTAGAATTTGGAGGTGACATTAGGTTTGCAGTATTTTTATCGAGAAGATGATTTTTTTTTAATTTTGTGTATTTGGTTTACTATGGTCAGTCTGGAATCCAATGGCAATCTATTGTTCAGTAAGAAGCCTTGAAAATGTTCCACGTGCATACTAGATTCTCATCGTTTCTTCGATATTGAATATTGTTTTTCGTTTGAGTCCACTGCGGTTGTATTTCTAGCAGACTAAACTGAGTTTAAACCGGCCAACTACCCACCCACCTTCCAACAGGTTAATGACTGATGTAGGAGGAATCTTCAGTAATCACCCACAACTGATTTCTGTGGAAATATAGTAGGTCACAAATGTTATTAAAGTTCAATTTGATTTCATAATATATTGGGATAGGCGTCTCAAGGCAGCAATAAACTAGATATTATTGATATTACTCCATAGATATAATCTCATTTGGCCCCAATTTGTGCACCCTTATTCATCACGAAACATAGTTAACCATAGGTAAATAATGACAATAAAGATGAATAAAAATGTTCCAAGCTCTTTTTTCATTCCCTTGATAGCCAGGATACAGCTGTATAAGTGTAAGTAGATTTTGTGAGGTAAATTAATTTTCTCCTGAAATTGTCATCTATGAACAATAAAGGTTCTTGTTGCGTGGTCCTCAATTGGAGTTCAATTATATAAACATCAACTTATCAATAGTGAAACAACCAGCTAGTTAGTAATACTTTTTGATGACCTCGTTATCGATACATATTGGAAGGAGAGGACTCTTTGATCAAACCATACATTTTGTAGGACAAATATTTTTTCGAATAGTTTAGATAAGTATCTTGAGATTTAACAAAAAAACCCAGATAGTAATATATTTTTGAGAATTGTCAAATCGACATATTTAATTCCTGCTACCTCTGTTAGCTACCACGATCGAGAATTTTCGTTCAGGAAATTGTTGCATCGAAACGAACCTATTCACGAAGATTCAACTTGAAATAATTATGTTTACATCAGGGATATGTACTACAAATTTGAGCGCTGGACCAGGATAACGCACGGCTCAATTTGTAGGACAATGTGGCTGTTCAATTATATAAATATTAACTGAGCAACAGTGAAACTGTCAGCTGGTTAGTAATCATTTTTGATGACCTCGTTATAGATACATGTTGGAAGTAAAGGACTCTTTGATCAAACCATACGTTTTGTAGGACAAATAGAGATAATAATAATAATAGTAATAATTTATTTACCATAAATGCAAATACAAACAACAATATCATATACAATTTATAAGTGAAGGGTAAATAGAGGTGGTATATCCCAAAAAAGCTCTCAGATTTAAGAAAAAACCCACAGTTAGTAATAAATTTTTGAGAAGCGTTAAATCGACCTATTCTATCCCTGATACCCCTGTTATCTAACACAATTGAGAATTTTTGTAAGAGAAAGTCTCATCAAAATAAAGCTACTCACGGAAAATTAGCTTGATAGTAATCAATTGTAAAAATGTACCACGGATCCTGGACTATTTCAAAATATTTCCTATTTTTATTCCTTGAAAAGTTGACGATTATTTGTTTAGAGGACTTTCATTAAGAATTACCAATAATGATTTATTAAAAGTTGAAGTATTCAATTATTATATTGCATATACGTGAGTGATTGGGATGTCTTTTAAATGTCATGTAACTATAATGAAACGAAAGAAACACAATTTTGTCTTATTTCCACTAGTTTTTTATATTTACGACCGGTTTCGGGCTTTATCCCATTATCAAGTATAAAAACTAACTAATACAATGGAAATCAATAAATCAATTAAAAACCCGAAATATAGAACCCTCAACGAGCAACTCGATTTATGTAGGTCTCCACTTTTGAATTTGTGATTTTGACAACCCAGGTAATTTCCATAACCTCCAGTATTGAATTTATATCGTTTCACCCATGTTCATTTGATTTCATTTATTTTCATTTAATTACCTCTCCATCCAGTTTACCTGCAAACTCCCTATATAACTAGGTTTAAGAGTACAATTGTATTAGTTAGTTTTTATACTTGATAATGGGATAAAGCCCGAAACCGGTCGTAAATATAAAAAACTAGTGGAAATAAGACAAAATTGTGTTTCTTTCGTTTCATTAAAGTGATCATGAATTTCCACAAAATAAACAAGTCATCAATTACACAAATCATACAACTATAACCGATTCCAAAAATAAGCAATTTTGTTGGCGAAATAATCTTAATTTTTGTTCGTTTGAATCTACTGTAGTACCTATTGCAATCTGGGATCATACAGGATCATATCTAAACTGGTGTCCAAGTATAGAAATGCATTGGAAAACCTGGCGAAACGAAAAAAAGTCAGTCTCATATGGGTCCCAGGACACTAAGGTGCCAAGCTAACATTTTCAGTGACACCTTCATCAATTTTGAAAATAGTTTGGCAAACAAAATTGTTAAAGATGGTCCAAAAACAATAGAGGAGAAAACTACAACTAACTCAATTTTAATCAGTCCAGCACCACAGTCCGAAGTTTTTCAGGCCATACATCAACTAAAAAATGGAAAATCTCCTGTCAAGGCAGAGACACTCAACGAAATTGCATGTCACATAGTCTTACTTAGTCACATAGTCTTACTTACTTTATCGAAAATGAAATGACTAAGGAAAATTTCCCGAAGAATTCAAAATTTCAGTGATGAGACCAATTTATAAAAATGGGGATGCTTCAGACGCAAAAAACTGATCACTGATCACAAATATCAATAAAACATTTGAAAATATCAAATCGATAAATAATGCTTTCTATCTTTCACTGTATATGAAACAACCATGCCAAATTTTCATAATATTTATCTACTCACTAACTCATATAAGACTCGAAATAACGATAGATACGCATATACGATGGGATCAACACATAAATTTCATCCTCAAGAAACCTCGCTTTGTTTTTCATAAATTTCGACAACTCAATGAAATCCTTGACCTTAAATTTAAAAAAAACGATCAATTACAGTCTAGCAGAAAGTTATTTATGGTTTGCTTGAATGGGGAGTAGTCACTTATAGTCGCCCCCTCAGAGTTATTCAAAAGCGCTTTCTAAAACTATAATGTTATCTAAGAATTCCAGATGTCCAAGCAACAGTTCATATAATAGTATATTGTACACTATACTTTTTCTACTACCATCTGAATCATTAACAAATCTGTAATATTTTTAATAATCCTTTTTATCATAAACTCTCCTGCCGTCATTTTTACATGGTTTAGATATTTTTTTCTTTCTTCACCCGTTGAATGGAACATCTATTTTTTCTTTTTGTACACGTACCTACCTACGTCGTGAAACAAATAACATTAAAAATTTTCAAATTTTGACAACTTGGAAATAAAAAAAGTTTATGCAGAAAAAATCAAACACTAATCGATTGCATAAAATGAAAAAAAAAAAAATGTGGCTACGTGGATTTGAACCCCCGCTCCCACCATCCAAAGTCCATGTGTCATCTAAATCAACACTCGTCGTTACTAGAGCACATAATAATTTGTTCAAATTAACTGCTATATAGAAAGTATCTGTCAACTATTCAAAAATATAGAATCCGATTGTAATCAATCTTTTTATTGAAATTATTCTGGTTTTATGAAAAGAAAATCATACCTTTGTCAGAAGATAAGCATTATCAGGAGCTTTTGATATAAATTTATTAATTTGATTGTTAAATCATCCTCACTATCGCTAATCATTTTTAATAACAAAATTTTTTCAATCGAATTTTGTAATTATCTACTGATGTGAAATGTCAAATTATTAGACAGACGTAAACAAACGTGATTCGATATTATTCATGTTCATAAAATTCGTTAATACCTACCTATAATGACAGTCTAGTAGTTCATGAAAGTCGTAGGAAATGAAATATTTCGATACAGCTAGCCCGTGGGAATAGAATATTGTATACTAGAGGCAGATGTACTATAAAAAAGTACTTCAAGGCAATAAGAAAATAAGAATAACTAAAATCAACCCTTACGTACAACACTCGACGCAACGTCCAATTTCAATGTCCCTGAACTCACAGATCTATCGTTCAAAAAAGTTATCATCACCTAGGTCTAAAACTGTTCAATACCTTACCGAAAAATATCCAGGGTCAAACATTCTACTCATTCAAGGAAAATTTACGGATTCACTTGAAAAATACCTCTCCAGAGATCATACGCTCATACTGACCCTGTTATAATAGCTTTTTGAATTTAAATTTTGATATATTTAAGTGTTTTACAGGGTGTTTATTGAGTACTTGTACAAACTGTGAAAGGTGAATCTCTGACTAATTTCAAGATAGAAAATTCATATCATCATGTTTCTGCAAATGTTTTGTTTCGGAGTTACAGGGTGTTGAAGCTGAAATTTTATTTTCAATTACTCATTTAAAATATCTTTCGCAAAAAATGCAACTTTTTTCATTACTATTTTTCGATATTTTTCATATTAATGTCACTTTACTCTTTAGTAAATTTATAATAACGGCCGTTTCTCGCTTAGCCATACGCCACTGTCAATAACCGATATACGAGGATGTATTGATATCTAGTTAACCTAGACCAGTTCTCTGCATAAACAAAATATTGCGTTACCATAGCAACGAACAATAACTTATTAGAAGTGTCAGTGTAAAGTTTGACGTCAAAAAAGGAAACCAGAGTTACGCAATAAATTAAAAGAAAAAATATTTCCACCGAAATTGTGAAAATCGAAAAATTGGAGTATCGAGCCATCATCAAGTACCTGTATTCAAAAGGGTTAAGAGGTAAGCAGATTTACGAAGATATGCTTAATACCCTTGGTGATCAATGTCCTTCGTATGCGACCGTAAAAAATTGTACTGCAAGCTTCAAAAGAGGTAAATTTTCCATTGAAGATGATGACCGATCGGGAAGGCCAGTTTCTGTGTCAGTTCCCGAAAATATAGATGCAGTTCATGACATGTTTTTAACAGACCGTCGAATTGGGCTAGAACGGATATCTGAAGCACTGCATATTTCATACGAACGCGTTCTTCAAATAGTTCACGTCAATTTGGACATGAGAAAAATTGCTGCAAAATGGATCCCCAAATGTTTGAATGTTGACCAAAAGCGTGCAAGGGTAGCAGCATCGCGTTCGATCTGTGCTCGATTTGAAAACGGTGTAGACTTCTTAAACCGAATTGTCACTATGGATGAGACTTGGGTACATTTCTACGATCCAGAAACAAAGCAACAATCGATAGAATTGCGACACTCCGGTTCTCCAAGACCTAAGAAGTTTCGTGTCCAAAAATCTGCAGAAAAGTTCTTGCTTCAGTTTTTTGGGATTGCTATGGAGTAGTCATGATTGATAGAAGGATAGAACAATAACTGGAGATTACTATTCCACATTACTGACCAATCTAATGGAAAAAATTAAAGAGAAAAGACGCGGAAAGCTTTCCAAAGGTGTTTTGTTTTTGCAGGACAACGCCCCTGCACACAAATCTCATGTTATCATGCAAAAATTTCGTGATTTAGAGTTTGAATTACTAGAACACCCCCCTTATTCACCAGATTTGGCTCCGTTCGACTATCATCTCTTTCCTCAACTGAAAAAAGTTTAAAAGGTCGTACATTTTTTTGTAGGTGCACTTATATGCTCCATTTCTCTAACAAGTGAAAACTTCAATGGGACATTGTATGTGGTTATTTTTCTAGTTTTTATTGATCTGATATTTACATTTGCAAAATAAACACTATTCAGTAAATTTAGGAATGGAAAATACTTGAATTCTTAATATTTTCAGAGTAGTAAATAATGATTTATACCAATTCTGAGACTTTTATTTGACACTGTTGAATTTATTTTTAGCTTCAGTATACAGGGTCCTTATCAAAGATAATAACGAACGGTTAAAAATGAGACTAAACAATATATAAATATCCCCAAAAATTCTATTCTAACAACGATAAAAGTCCATTGAATTCCTATTTGTTTACCATAATATATACCTAGTCCCTAGTTGAATGCAAAAATGGCATCAAAAATAACTAAGTATTTGATTTCAATTAAAAATGTTATTCCTCTATACATTCGTATCGAACATAGAAATGTTTTTTTCTCTCGATTCCGACAACTACGAAAACAAAACAGTAAGTTGGGCGTAACTTATACTTTAATCACTTCCTTTCTAACAACAAACTACATTATTATCCGCATTCCGTTGTGAAATTAAACCGATCAGTGAATTTACATCGTTGCACACAGTCTACGTAACGTTCGTTCCACATATAGTCCGCCATAAGAATTGTCTTTACGATTTATACTAATTATCCTGAATTTGTCCGTGAATTCAGCATAATGGAGTGCATGTACTTCTCTGCACCAGCAGACTCAATAATTCTAGTAAGTCGGCTGAGTCGTTGAGTGACGGCTAAGCAACTAGTTCAAGTGAAATATGGTTATCCTTGATTTCTAAAGAATAGTAGGTTTTCACATAATTGATTTAAAACAACTGGATAGTGAAAATCTATTTAATTCTTTGTAGTGGCTCGCTCGAGACCAACAAGACGAGATTATCATAAAGTCTTGTCTAATCTTGCACCCCATTTATTTTCCCTCTTCATAAACGACATATGCGACAACATAAGCAGCAGTTTACTTCTCTTTCAAAGTAATCAAAAACCCTGAGGACTGTATACTCCTTCAAACTGATATTGATTCCCTGCATGAATATTGCCTAGACAATAAACTACATCTCAATATACAAAAATGCAAATTCTCAACATTCTCGCTTAAAAATAGTCGGCTGCACTTTGACTATCCAAAAAATAATATTCAACTAGAACGTAAATACCAAATAAAGGATCTTGGAATAGTATTTACCCCAAACTTAACTTTACTCCATATTTTAATAAAATAACATCAGCGGCAAAAAATGCTCAGTTTCATTTATAGGAACTGCAAAGACTGCTACCTCTCTTTATACACTTCATATTATGTAAGATCACGACTTGAATAGACTTTACCCTGAACAACACATAGACAATGACTTTTTACTCAACAGAATCAACCTTTTGTCACTCAATGATCAAAGAATATATCATTCATGTTTATTTGTTTATTATCTATGAAATAGCTTGTCCTGAGCTATTATCAATGTTGAATTTTCGAGTACCTCGTATACACAGGAGAAATGCAAACTATTTCTATCTTCCATCACCTTTATATGCAATCTGTAACAAATTTAACAACTTTGGTACAGAAACCGATGTATATAATCAACCTATACAACCCTTACAAAACAAAGATCAACCAAATTCTTCATAACAAAAACAAAAATGAGTGAAGAATACCTAAACTGCTCTCCAAATGTTATCTTGTAAATGGGGCTGACCCTGTTTGGACAATAAATGTCTTTTTTCCTTCTTTTTTTAGAAATGAAATAATAAAAAAATAAAAAAAAAACTTCCTAATTAATATTGACTAGACCACTCTTGTACTGGTACTGGTATTTTCACTTTGACATTTGACATTTGACTTGACACATTCTGTCTTGTCCTCACCGCTTTTACAATAACCACATGGTCTGAGTTCTAACATGCTTTTCGTTAGTTCTTATGCAGAATAATATGTTATTGTAATTTTAAACAATGTTTTTTTACATATTTCGAAACTTCCTGTTGCCTGACATGTAAGTAATCACGTAATTTAATTTTCCAAATTTCACAACCTCTTTCTTAAATTCAATTTCGGTCCTATCAACTGAGTATTTACTTTCAGGAAGCACTGAAGATGACGAAAGTCGAAAGCGCTTTGCAATAAAGAGAATTTATACACTTTTATACAAAACTTCGTTTCAATAAAAAAAAACTGCCCTCTCGGTCGCAAATGATTTTGTTTTCACCCAGTGTTAATTTTTTAACACTTCTTTAAGAAAACAAGTCAATGTAGTAGATAATCTTCAATAAATAAACAGTTTTGAACTTTTTAGTTAATTTTGAGAATAATATAAAAACATGTTTTCAATAAGTTTTTTTTATTCACATTTTCATAAAGTTTTCAAGAAACTCTCGTACGCACCACTAATTCTTTGGTACTTATTCCTGGGAATATTTTTGAATCACAGGAAATATCACTGAACATTTACAGTAGCAGACGCTCTGGATTATCTCTTCTTTTTTGGGTGTAAACCATTATCCAACCACTGTGTTTATCAGATGTGACATTCAATTTTGAGTAAAATTTACTGGGTACAATATGAAACTCTTTGAAATTTTCTAAGCTCCCATCCGAGGCCACATTACTAACTTATATAAAGTGATTATGGATGAGCATATTAAATCAGTTATGGTACGAAAAGCTATCAATATAGGGTTCTTCCATTTGGCTTGAAGACCGCGGTGGCGCAAGCTCAATCTAGATGTTCGGATAATATTCTTGGACTACTTCTACAGTCTTCTGTTTAAATTTTATATCCAGTGTGTGCGATTTCAAACCGCAACACCTTGTTATTTGGAACCGATTATGAAAAATGTTATTTCTATGTTATAGTACTCGACGAGATTCATTCAGAGATGTTAACAGTTATGAATTATTCTTATTTTCAAGGCCTACTTGCTATGCTTAATGAGTCGAAATTTCGAGAAGGACCTAGGCATTTCTTTCTCGAAAAAGTGGATAGCCTATTCGATTTGGTTATATTTTGAACACCTATATACCAAGTTTCAGCCCATTATCTCAATTTACCACTCCGAAGAATGTTAAAAAATTACGTAAATTTCTTGGACTTGTGAGGATTTTGCTACGATAACGTCTCTCACCTGTCTACTTCGTAAAAATACTAAGTGGGTTTGGGGAGTTGAACAGCAAAACGCATTTGAAACGGTAGAGGAATTTTGTCACCTGATATCCCAGAGAGGATAAAATATTTTATGTTCAGTGTGATGCAAGTGATACAGGGTTAGGTGCTGTGCTCTATCGAATGCATGGAGAAAGTTGAAAAATAGTTGCTTATGCTAGTAGAAAATTACTGGATAGGGCCCCACTTTGGTCACCAAAAAACATCAGAAACTGGCGCCGTATTTAAATAATATCATTGAAAAAATAAGAACTGATCCTGACTATGACAAATTTTTACATAATGATATTCTGTATTATGCAAGACATATTGCATTCCGAAATTTCACATAACTGAATATAGTAAAAACCATCATGAAAATGTTGATCACTTTGGCATATTATATAAAACCTATTCTGCCAGTAGAAAAGAAATTTGGTACCAAAAATTTGCAACTAAACATAAAAAACATCTCAAAACTTGGGATCTCTGTCAGAAAGCAAAAATATCAATTCTATCGAATCCTCCTTTTGAATCCATCATAAGCATATTTGTTTGGTTCCTTGCCGCCTTCTGGAAGTGGAGTTACAGGACTCTTGGTAGACATTTTTTCTAAATTTGTGTCACTTTATATGATGAAACATGCTACTATCGATAGTAATTCTGTCAGAAATCAACGAAATCACAGAATATCGGAACTACACAGAAACGAAAGTAAACTCGTCACCTCTGATGTTGAGTGAAATCATGCTTCGCACACTGAGAAAAGTTACTATGTTCATCATTCTTGAATGTAATTTGAATGATGAACATAGGAACTTTTCTCAGTGTGCGAAGCATGATTTCACTCAACATCAGAGGTGCCGACTTTACTTTCGCTTCTGTGTAGTTCCGATATTCTGTGACGAAATCAAATTGTTTGGTAACAGCACGAGTCCTTTAGGACGAGTGGTGTTACCTCAAAGCAATTTGATCGAGTTTAAGATTTCTGAATTTTTAATGGTAATCAGTAGTATTGAGTTGTATTTATTAAGATAATTTCGCGAACCAACAAAGTCAAGAAATATTCATTTGCTCGAATTCTTCAACAATTATATCTAATGTCTGACTAACATAAAGTCTGTCAGATTGACAATTATGTCATACTTGATGAAAATATTAAATTATATTCCCTATTGTTGTTTGGTTTCGTTGCCAATGACGATTTGGCCTTACCGACTCGAAAGAAGGAACCGTGTACTATCATATATATATATATATATATATCGTATACCATTCTTATTAGTCCTTATATCGCAGGAGATGCGAGTTTCATATGGCGAGTGAACTCATCGGGGATAATACCACGAGTGATCCCAATACTATCGATAGTAATTCTGTCAGAAATCAACGAGATCAAATTGCTTGGTAGCACCACGAGTCCTTTAGGACGAGTGGTGTTACCTAAAATCAATTTGATCGAGTTCAATATTTCTGACAGAATTTTCGGTAGTATTATGAGCACGAGTTGTATTTATTGAGATAATTTATCCAAGTTTAAAAATCTGCAAATTATGCTGGGAGCAAGCTTTATAACCATCTACCCCTGGAAATCACAGAGATGCCGGCAGATAAATTTTAAAATATCATGAAGAGGTTGCTTGCTACGAAGGCATAGATATTATATCATCGATGAGTATTATGCAGCTAACCATGAATTGTGATGTTTCATTTATTGTTTAAGTAAATAATTCTCCTATTGTATTGTGAATCTGTATTCTGTGGAAACTGACATGTATTGTATTCTAGATTTTCAACAGTATTTTGACGTGTATGATAGATGATAGCGATGGCAGTACGAAAAAATTCTAAATTGCAGGAGATGCAAGTTTCATATAGCGAGAGAAATTATCATAATAAATAGCCCATCCTACTGCCTGAGACAACTGTTCAGAGATAGTCCTAGAAATATTACACTTTTTCACTGACAGTACCGTCAATAATACTCAATATTAATATCTGCAATGTTCGTTTTATAAACAGTTATCAGTTATGTCAAAATGTGCCCTCTCCCTTCGCCCTATTTCAATAATTGTGTTATGTCCTTTTTCTGCTGGGCCGTTTTGTCAATCATAGTTTTAAATTGATCCTTGTGTGTTTCTGTGAATTATCGTTACTATTTTTTTACAGCTATCGAATCCAGCAACGTGAATCGTGGAGTCGGTGTTCACCATCACGAAAAGAGGTAGGCATCCTCTGGGAGACAACTCCTCCCATCCGATTGCCGCTACACCTCCACCGTCTCTGAAGAGGGTCAAATTCGACGTTTCTGGGTTTGCCGCCAGTCCATCCGCCGTTTCCCCCGACCGGGATATGGAAGCACCCCTTGGTGTGACGCTCAGCCAAAGTATGGATTCAGTCAACACTAATAACGGAGAGGAAGAGGTGAGTCGAAATTAACTTTATATGATAGATAATTGAAGTTTCCATCAGTACTGGGAGCATATATTGATAAAGATCATTCATATATAATATGAATAACATTGGCCCTAGAACTGATCCTTGGGGAATAGCGTAATTATATTTAACTAGACACGATTGCATGCCGTTGACCGAAAAAATAAATTGCATGTGATCTATAAGTGAGGTATGGTTTGAAGAATGAAGGGAACACCTCTCACACCATAATGCTGCATTTTTTCCAATAAGATATCGTGAGAAAACACAGTAAAATGCCTTAGTGCGGTCAAACGAGTTACAAATGAGTGTTTTCCTCCCTCAAGGCCCTTCACTATATTTCTCATGACTCACAAAATTGCTTTGGTTGTAGACTGATTTTTCTTGAAACCAAATTGACCAGCACAAATGAGAAAATTTGTTTCCAAATATTTAGTAAACCTATTTTTCATTAGGATTTCTATAACTTTAGCAAGGATCGATTTTATGGACGTAAATCGCCTTTTGAACGCATCTGGAAAATTTTCCTGTGGAAATATTCGTTAATGATGTCTGCAAGGGGATCCGCAATTATATCATCCATTTCTTTGACGATGTAAGTACGAGTTTAAATCATAAATATCAGGACAGTATGAGTTTTTTAAGTATTTTATTTTTTGAGTATTTCTTGTGATGTGACTGGAGCAAGAAAGAACGAGGATGTTTTTTTTTAATCAGTTGGTTTGTGACTTATGTCAGGTATGTTCTTGACACATCCCAGTGTTATAAGAATTATGAATAGTTGCATTTGAAGAGCTAGCAATCCATAATACAGAGTGAAATATGTTCAGTTTTCTCACACCTAACAAACCACTTTCATTGTAGAGCGACTGTGTGAAATGTCATCTGTTTATCCTCAACATAATTTTCAGCAGAGTATTTTGAATTATTTCAAGGTTCTTTAAAGAAGAATTGAAAGTTCCTCCCCGCACTGCGATACAATAACGCTTTATAGACTCAGTGAAATCATCATAAACCGCCGCTAGCATCAACCTCCTACTCAAAATATTTCTGAGCTGGTAGAATTTGTAGTAGTTCACGTAATCTGACAGTTCATTATCATTGTTCTTTTAAAGGCATTGATCCACAATTATTATTATTATTATTACACTCAAGTATCTTATTGTTGTTGTTCTATTCATGGAAGAACAGTCATAAAAGAGAATACTCTCATAAGATAATATATGTATTTTTATAATATTGTCATTCGGTTGGTCTCTATTCGTGGGCGAAAATGCTATATATTTAGTTTTTTCAACGTTGACACGCAGTAAGTTATTGTTTAGCCAGCAAATGTAATACCTGTGTCGTTAGCGAATGCTGTTATTTCACCAGTAAAATCAGCAATTTTGAAAATAATTAGTATATAACAAGAACAGTATTGGCCCCAGAACCGTTCCCCGCGGCACACCACTGGTTACTGGTAATGGGTTGCTAACTGAATCATTCATTTTCACAATTTGCAGTTTATAATCTGAGTAATCATCAAAAATATTTACAGCAATGCCTCTTGTCAGATAGAGGCTGAAAGAGAATGTCATGATCTATTGTATCGAATCCAGTTTTGCATATTTCTTGGTTTAGGATAGAATTGTCAATTTGGTTTATTATCTGGTATACTGCTTTCTTCTTTAACTTGTTTTCTCTGAATCCAAATTATGAATAAGAAAAATTTTTATACCCTATTTTAACAAGTGTTATAGGTCTGTAATTCGTCACATTCTTTCATCACCTTTTTTGAAAATCGCTGTAGTAATAGAGTCCTTGGATGAAGTGGGAATTTTTTCAGTAGAAAATATTAAATTTATGAAATGACAAAGTATTTTTTATTTTTGAGACTTGAGATAATATTTATTTCATACAAATACCGAGTTTTATATTCTCTTACGATTTTCGGTAACAGGTCTTGTTGATTATTCCTATTGTAGAGTTGGCTTCTCTATGTTTCGATCTAGAACTTTCAGAGCCACAGAGATAAAATTGGTCGTTAAGTAAGCAATTTGAATTTTTAAGTTTATCAATTACTAGGATTTCTAAGTATATGTAATTAAGCTTGATACGTTTATTTTCGACATGAACGATTTCGAAGTTTTTTGAAATATGATTGGCATATGTTGAACTATTCTTAAATTTTTTATGTAAAAATAGGGCAAATTTTTTTCAAATGTTATTTTATATAAATAAATATTTTTGTGTAACTGTTCCTGGATAGGTTGAAGTTCTGTAATTACCCTCATCGTTCCAGATAGTGTGGTAAACTTCTTGTTTTAAAGGTACAGACAATGGACTAGTTTTCATTTTTTATTATGTATTAATTCTAAAAATTGAGAAAAATGAAACAAAAATGTGAAAGTATCAATGAAATATCTCTAGAAATGAAAAAGTTATGGGACTTTGAAGTTGCGCTTGGAAGAATAATTTCATATTACTCAGCGCTCTAGTGTGTGACGTCACGCTACATGAACGAGGCGACTGGTATCCACAGAGTGCTTACAAATTTATCGGTGTACAATCACTTGTGCCGTTTGTGTCGTGTATTGTTCATTAGACGATGTCTGAATTAAAAAAAAAAATATCATACAAATATTGTATTATGCCTATGTGTAAAAACACGACAATTAAAAACACCAATAAATTGTTTTTTCATGTACCAAAGGACATGAATAGAAGGAAGATGTGGTGCAAACTAATGACGCGTGACTCAATTGGACTCAAAAGTACTACATATCTGTGCCAATCAATTTCTTATATTTGACAATATCTGAGTCACGTAACAAAGATCACTTCGCAATTTTTCATTAATCTTCCCATACAGACATTACCATTCATAATATTTTGGTACAGTCATATCAACATG
The DNA here is from genome assembly GCA_944452925.2 of Chrysolina oricalcia. Lineage (NCBI taxonomy): Eukaryota > Metazoa > Arthropoda > Insecta > Coleoptera > Chrysomelidae > Chrysolina > Chrysolina oricalcia. The sequence continues at coordinate 5,533,623 of OX101821.2, read as the reverse complement.
AAATGTCAGCATACAGTAGCAGAAGAAAGTTTTGACAAGGAACCAAATATAAGACAAACAGCAATCAACAATGGATATTACGTTGATTTAATAGAAAATATTCTCACTAAGAAGGCTATCCAAGAAGTTTACTCCACTAGTAGGAACGATAAGAGTAATTACAGAACTTTAACCTACTCAGGACATGTTACACAAAAATCAGTTTCACCTTTACATAAACATAATTTGAGGGGAGCCTATATAGAAAAAACAGCACATCGGGAAGGTTTATCAAAAACAATAAAGTTAAGACACAAAAATCTGGAGTTTATAAATTTAATTGTGGATTTTGTCCCAGAGTATATGTAGGTCAGACAGGTAGACCATTCAAAAGCCGAATATATGAACATCGTTCGAGTTATGTAAAAATTAAAGTAAATTCAACATATGCCAATCATATTTCAGAAGAAGTTCACAACTTTGATGAAAACTCTGAAATGCTTGTCGAAAATAAAGGTATCAATCTTAATTACTTAGAATTCCTAGGAATTAATGAACTAAAAAATTCAAACTGCTCACTTAACGACCACCTTGATCTCAATAATTGGCCTGTGTTGAATTCATTTTCTTTATGAGTCGTTATTAGGGAGATTTCTAGGTATAGTTTATCCAATCTCAGTTGAATGAGCTGTAAAACCGGATTAACACGTCAATGACTTCGCCTCTTTGAACGTACTTGCCGACCATAGGCGGAGATATTTTCTCTTACTTGGGTATTACTTAGCGTATTGCTTGCTGTATAGAAATTTGCGAATATAATGTGTCTTGTTCTTATAATGAATGGAATTGCAGAATTGCGCGTGTATGGGTACGGGACGTTGCTCGTAACTTATTGACAAGTTATCTGACACACCGAAAACAAGTCGTTCAAAAAAATAGAATAAGAAAACATCAGGAAACATTGATAATTTATTTGCTGGTTCGGCTATCTTATATACACATCAAAGTCGTGGCAAGACTCAATCATCATAATCCTCCGAATCAGACGAATCACTCATGTTTATAATTACTGGTTGAATGGATGGCAAAAGGAAATATTCACGTTCATTTGAAATCACATGCATTTTGTCCAAAGATCTTTATATTCCTCTCCTAAGATTCTCCTAACATTTTCAACTACTTCTCCGCTTAGATTTGGACATTGATTGGATTTTCTCAATTTGTTTTTTTATAAATGCCCAAACCAATTCAATGGGGTTGAAAACACAATAATACAATAAAGTTCTTCAATAATCTATTTCTTTTCAAAATTTTCATTTTTAATTCTACGTAGTAATACCCCCTTCGTCGCTTTTTGGAGAATATTCAATTTTTCATAAGCCATAAATTCCAAAATGTCTCCTTTTTTGTTGCTTTCGTCGGTATTTTTATCTTTTGACGCGAGTGGTATGACGCATTATCCATTACAATAACAGAAGTTGGTGGTATATTTGGTAACAATTGTTCACTGAACCATTTTTCGAAAAAAGTTGCAGTCATATCCTCATGATAATCTGCTGAACATTTTTTTAATTTGTTTTGCTGACAACAGCAACGCGTTCGGTACAAAACCATCTTCACCACCCGCGTGTCCAATAATTATACGTTTTTCTCTGGAACATGGTGCTTGGAGACAACAGTTTTGGGAGTTATCTACCCATCCATACCGAATCACATCATGACTATCGAACCAAGTCTTGTCAAGATATACTATTTGTCTCTTCGATTCCCTATGTTCTTTTATTTCTCGAAAGTAATCTTGCCTTTGCAGAACGACCCGGGGTGATTCCATTATTGCCATTCGCTGATTTAGTTTTAATATACGTTTTTCTCTGGAACATGGTGCTTGGAGACAACAGTTTTGGGAGTTATCTACCCATCCATACCGAATCACATCATGACTATCGAACCAAGTCTCGTCAAGATATACTATTTGTCTCTTCGATTCCCTATGTTCTTTTATTTCTCGAAAGTAATCTTGCCTTTCCAGAACGACCCGGGGTGATTCCATTATTGCCATTCGCTGATTTAGTTTTAAGTGTTTGAAACCACAGTCTAAAAGAATTTGGCGTAGTGTTTCCTGCGACTTATATGTATACTCAGGATAATCAGATAATTTGTTTTTGATTGATTCCAAGGTAGGTAATTCGTTTCGTTTATAGAAATCATAAACTTGCCTCAGAAGAAAATCTTTTGTGGCCTCATCAACTTTGTTTCATTTCTGATCTTCTGGTTTTCTTCTACGATAATGATCTACAACATCCTAACCACTTTGTAAATAGTTGAATGCCCCAAACTGGTGAGATGAGACATGCTTCCGAAAATTTCATTGTCACATTTGTCGTTCATTTCCTTTTTAAGATTTTTATATATATTTAGAACAAGTCTTTGGGTCTGAACATGAAGATCTTTGTTTTTGAATTCCCATTGTTCATCCGGTTGTGAGTCTTGTTCCTCACGTTCTTCGAATTGTTCATCAGGTTGTGAGTCTTATTCCTCACGTTCTTCGAATGGTCGCCAAAATGCCATGTTGCAACACAAAATACACAAACGTTTATACTAATACTTTAATGTTGATTTTCACACTTTTAGTTTAAAAAACCGCGACATATGTTTTGCAAATACAATGGATTTTTCAAGCAGAAGGATACTATCACAATGTCCTTCTTTTATGTTCCCAAAATGTTAATCAATTTGGGAACAGTTTATACCTGTTTTCGGATAACTGTATGATAACAAATAGTGTTTGTCAATAATTAATTACATTTATACCTAGTCTAACGGCAAAACAAATTAAGTAGAGAGAAAATATTGAGTTCTGTTTGATCGTTCATTAAGTACGCTATTGTTCTTCTTTTCATAAAATCACCGGGCTGCCGGACAGCAATAAAAATATTGAGAGATGATGTACGCTAATTTATGTAACAGGCGGTCAGCGCATTACTGATTGCTTTCCACGCTTCGAACGGTTACACGTAAATTATACTCAATCTGGTCTACTGTTTTCTTTATATAGGGAATAATATTTATTTGAATTTCCGTTTTTATCCTTCATTCGTTATTACACCATGTGCTATTTTGAACTAACCCTATATATTGAGCTGAATGAAGTCAAATTCAACTGAGATTGGATAAACTATACATACATTGTATGGCTGTCAATGAGTTTTTAGTACCTATTTTAACTAAAAACCACTTCTTTCAGTTGTTTACAATCGGGATTATCATCATTAACAACTTGCATCCTCGCCCTACTCGCAGACCATTTAAAGGGCATTGAATGCATTTAGGGAGCACGAAGTATTTCCCAAGTTTCGTTACACCGAGCACGAAATTAATTTTCGCAAAACGGTTCTTGCGTCGACGAGTTTGCATTGTTTCAATTTTCAGCCGGTAACTCTGAAAAGTTAAATGAACCGCAGGGTAAACATGAATTAATTATATATTCTATGTTTATGTAAAAGGATGGTAACAACTTCAGTTACAGATACAATTACGAATAATCTAAAGAGAGAGGACGGCTCAAAGGGCAATGACTTTAGCAAAAGTGGGGGAAAATAGCAAAACAATGCAAACTTTCACAAAAGTTGTATTTTTGTGCTCAATGAGACTATAAAAAATTGCGTTCTCGTACAAGATCGGCAACAATGTTAAACAATTCTGGTTATTATGTAGAAAAAAAATTCCCTACCAATTCAAAAAACTTTTGATTCATTTCCATAATCAATTCAGGTGGTAAACAAAATTTTCTAGAGTAAATAAACAAAAAAAATGTGTTGCCGTCATCAGCAAAGTTTCGGCGAGACTTATGACATAGAAGAGAGAAACGTTTCTTTGCGTTTGCCACCCTTGAAAAAAAAACAGCCACGTTATTAACAAAAGTATGAATAAATAATGTATTTACTCTGATGTCAAAATTGGAAATAGTCGCAAAATTGGGGAACGATAAAGAATGACATTTTCTTTGTTTTTGTCATATGCTACTTTCAATATCAATTCTTTATTCAACTTTATCTAATACATATTAACAACATGATGGTAAATACCGTCAAAAAAACTAATTGTTTGTGCATGACGGCAAAGATGATCATAAACATTCGTCGATATTGAATAATTCAAGAATTGTAGCTAAACCTAAAACTATATCTAATTTAATATAAAATATGTATTTAATTGTTTCGTTGACAGAGATGAATAGATAGATTATCACTTTGGAAATTCATTGGTCATACCATATTTTTTTATTTTGCTTTTGAATTGTTTGAGACTATTTATTTTATTTATTGCTTCAGGTAAATTGTTATATAAATGTATGGCAATGTACAAAATATCTTGAAAAAAATTTATTTCTTCTAGCAATATTAAAAATTCGTCAAATTTTTTTTGGCGCTTCTTATATTAAATTAACACACATTTATTCTTCAGCAATCATCTTCTGCTTTTTGGATATTATTTAATTTTTTTATACAATCAAGTTTGTTCAAAGTATACTTACATTTATTCTCTGTCTAGGATTTACCTCCATCAATTTTCATTTTCTTATCGTGTTCTCCATATCCGTGGAAAACAATATATCAAGAAAACTACAATATTTTAGTTCAATTTTATTCATGTTATATTATCAATATTGATGATAACTCATTCAAAATGTCGATAGGATGGATATTTATAGATTTTCCATTTGAATTCGCTAAACTTTTCCCATTTTTGGTCCAGGTGTTATTGATAGTAAATTTTTGTATGGCTTCTTGTAGGATTTTGATTCCAGGTTTATGTTAGATCTTTAATCATTGCTCCTGTTAAGAAGTTTCTTTGCTTTGAAAATTTATTTTTTCTTGCTGTGAGCTTCCAGTTTCAGTAAAATACCTCTTGACTTAGTAGTTTATCTTCTTCCTGCTCTATGATAACTCTCTACATCTACTCGAATTAATAGTAATATGCATTTTTTCTCGAACAAGTTCAATTCGTTTTTCTACTGTATTTTCATCAATTTCTTCTATTCTTTCAAATTGAAGAACCTTAGGTTTTTCTATCTTGATTTCTGATCCAATATTTCGTAGGTACTGCTTTTGTATTGCTTTATTAGCTTTCAAAACCTTATCCAGCTCAACCTCATATTTGTTTAGTTTGACTGTATAATTCAATAATTGTATTTCATGTATACCATTCTGAAGTTTTTTCATCTCTTTTTTTACTTCCACTATTTCTTACTCACATGAGGATAGTGTTTCGTTAAAGGTTTCTATAATCATTCTCGAAACTTTATCAGTAATGCTTTATATAAATGAATCCTCTTTCCACAATTGTTTTATAATCACGCCAACTAGCTTGTTTAACTCTTCAACCTGGTCTCTTGTTTTTCATCTTTGGTGTATTGGCATCCACTCCTATGGCCCTTAGGCCTTGTTACTAATTACAAACGCCACCTTAGGAGCAGCACTGTTAATGGAACGCAACAGTTAATCGTCCAGGAGTTACTCCAGCTGATCCACGAGATTGTAATGATTCAATTAAATTGAAAAATTCCAGCTCCAACTAGGGCTCGCACTCCAGACCTTTGGCTCAGAGTCTGGCGCTCTTACCACTGCGCCACGCCCCGACTATCTGGTGTATTGTTAATAATAATAATATCTTTATTTTCCTTTTTTGACAAAGTTATAAAATTTGTATAGGAACCGACAAAAAAATCAAGAGGGAGATCCTGATAAAAATAATTTCTGAAAAAGAGAATAAAACTACCTACTCATACACATAAATTCTTCTATAATATAATAACAATTTTCAATAAGAAAATCCCTAAGTTTTCGATTGAAGATAAATACGATCATGGATTTTTTTATAACACCAGTGTAAATGGGACAAGTTCGAGTCTAAGAGTGTATCAATTGGAGTTCCACAAGGCTCCATTTTGGGACCACTTTTATTCTTAATTTTCATTAATGATCTACCTCAAATCTGTACGAAATCCTCTATTACTGTGGTTTTTGCTGATGTTACTAATATTTTCGTATCTGGTAATACGTCTGAAGTATTGAGTAAATCTCAAGAAGTTATAGCTCAAATTTCTGAGTGGTGTCATTTAAATGGCCTGTTGCTCAATACAGCAAAATCTCAGATGAACTTCGTTACTAAAAATAGTACAAGACATAAAAGCTATTTGGTTAAAATAAATAATGAGACCATACATCAAGTGAATTGTACTAAATTTTTGGGGGTCAATATTGACCATAAGCTAACCTGGAATAACCATATCAACAATGTTAAACTGAAGCTTAGTAAACATGTATATTTACTTCGTTAATTGAGACAAACAGTCTCTTCTTATATTCTCAAACTTCTATACCATAGTTTAATTCAGGATGTCATAGCTTGTGGTCTGAACAATGGGGCCTATGGGCCCAAGCCACGAAGTATTTGTTGTACAGAAAAAAGCATTGAGAATTATGGCAGGTGCATCCTCTAGAGATCATTGCAGGCTATTATTTATACATTATAAAATACTAACAATGCCTAGTTTTTATATTTACCAAACTTTAGTAAACATCAGAAATAATATTTTAAGTATACCCAAAAATGAACAAATTCATGAACACTTTACCAGAATTTCTTGTGGTAGACTGGCCGTATCGCAGAATCATCTCATGTGCTATGGGGTAAAGCTATATAACAAGCTTAGTTATGACGTGAAATCGTCGTCAAATATCAATGTATTCAAAAGGCAACTTGAACTGTTTTTGTTGCAAGGAGCATATAGTCCAGGAGCCCGGTAAAAATTTGGTCAGTCATTTCCTCTCAAGCGATATTTAGTGGAATGCATCAGAGAGTCGTATTATAAAAATTCGTGAACGTCAGCTGCGATTCCGTTGGTGTGGGGGGGGGGGATGATCAGCACAGTAGCTTCCTACGCACGAAGAAAAAAAATATATTCAATTATGTCCTCCCTCCCGGAAACATGTTAAATTGACGCAATCCGAATATAAGGTAAAATTTTATTTGAGAGGAAATCATAGAAGGTACAATTTTTTTTGTGTTCGACCAACTAGCTGTCGTATAATACACCATGCAATAGTCAGCTGATATTTTCTTTCTTCAAAATATTGCTTTAGCGATAATTTAACATGTTTTCAGGTAGGAAAACAAAATTGAATACATTTCTTTTTCTTTGTGCGTGGGAGGCTACCACCGCTCATCCCCCCCACGGAACCGCAGCTGACGTTCACGAAGCTTTATAATATAACTCTCTGATGCATTCCACTAATTTTCGCTTGAGAGGAACTTGGTCATGGAAATCTGTCACTGGCACCCGGACTAATATTACTCCTCAAATTTCTACAAGAATCCTGTGATTCAGTGGTATTGTAATATATTCAATTTTAATGTGTTTTTAGTGTGTTTGTGCAATGTACAGTGCATCCCATTTTGGGTGAGACAGCCAGGTTTCTCGCTTGTTATTTAAGATAGAGCCTTGCGGTTTTCACGTTCCTGTCCTTTTTTTTGTGAAACTCAAGTTGGCCTAATCAGATTTTGCATAACTGTTTCCGTTTATGAGATACAGGGCGATTTTGGAAATTGATACTTTTCGGACCCCTTCTTTATCTCCGAAGTTATTAGAAATAATGCTGAGCTAAAAACTACATCTGATACAGAATTCTGCGTAGAATCCAGTGGCGTACTTTTTTTTTTTCGGGGTATGGTTTTGAAGATACGAAGCAAACCTATATTTTTTTCAATGGAACACCCTGTATTTTATTACTTCCTTGAATTCGCTATTTTTTCCCTTCAAAATTATGTATAACACTATATGGGTAGGATGTTCAGAAATGCTATAAAACACTAAAACATCACTTAATGATAATGTTTTGTTAGTGGGCCATGGATTTCCCATATAAAAGAAGAATTAATTGAATAATTTTCATTTGTGTTTTTTTTATAGGAGAGTAAGCAAATAAAGATAATACACTAACACGAAAAACAAAACGTAGCAAAAAATAAATAATATAACAATTCATAATACAAATTAGATACAAAAGAAATACCCAATAAAATATTTATCATTAATAAAAATTTTCAACATTACATAATATCTTACTGATTAAACTGTTCAAATTGCTGTCCATTTTCCCTAATACATAATTGACAAACTTTTTCAATTCGCCTGAGTGCATTTAATATTATAAAAGGGCGGTTTTGTAAATTTCGGAAAGCTGCCGCTGTTGATGCACGAAGTTCTTCGGGACTGTTGTGTCTGTTACTGTATATTTTATTTTTTAAATAGCCCCACAAGAAAAAGTCTAATATAGACAGATCAGGTGACCTTGGAGGCCACCTGATGGGTCCATGAGTTCCAATCCAACAACCCTGAAAATTATTTTCTAAAAACCGCCCGATCAATCTTGAATTATGGGCAGGGGCGCCGTCCTGTTGGAAATGTATGGAATGAAGAAAGGCGAGGGGAACATCTTCCAGTAGTTCCGGTAACACGTCTTCTAAAATTGTCAAGTACCTAGTTGCGGTAAGAGATCCTTCAAAAATGCGGTATATGATTTTTGTCCCCAATATGAAACATGCCACATTAAAACCAAATCTACCCTGTTGTTGTCGTTCAAAAATCAAGTGCTGGTTTTCATCATACCAATGCCTTGTATTTTGCCTGTTAAATATACCAGCACTGCTTATATGTGATTCGTCTGACCAAATAACTTTTTTTGCGAAATCAACGTCTCTCCGAGCATGGTTCAAAAACCAATTGCAGAAATTCACACGTCTTGCTGCATCACCAGGATATAAGTGTTGGACAATATTGACTTTGTAGGGTTTTAACTTATACTTTTTTAAAATTCTGTGTACCCGTGATCTGGAAATAGCAGTATCATTCTCTAATTTTGCACAAGAAGTCTGATGATAGGCATGAACGCTAGCTAACACATTTATTTCATCTACTTCTTGATTCTCTTTATTATATACCTTGGGTCGAGGTTTAGAATATGCACCATAATTCAGTAAATTATACTTTAGTCTGAATATAGTTGCTCGACTAGGTTGATGCCTCTCATGATATCTGAAAGTTTTTAAATCACGATGTAAGGAAATGTCTTGTGGTAAAATCTCGACGTCATACCTGTTCAAATAAAGTTCCAAAGCTTCGCCAACGTTTTCATTTGATTGATTCAAACATTGTATAATGTCATATTTTTCATTGTTTTGAAAAACCAAATCTCTTCCAGCCATTATCAGTTCTCAATCAACAAATTCACAAACAATTATTTCTACAATTCTCAATATTCCTTCAAACCCAAACACGATGAAACACAATAATAATTCGTAGCGATGAAAGCTAGATCAGATTTGTTTTTTTTTTCTCTTCAATGCCTATTTGATAAAACAATGCTTCCAAATGCATAGTAGCCATAATAACAACATGACCTACTAATGTTAATAATCAAAAGTAATAATCCTCTTATTGAAACTTGGAAAATCCATGGCTTACTAACGAAAAATTATCATTATGTGATGTTTTAGTGATTTTTAGCATTTCTGAACATCCTACCTATATAGTGTTATACATAATTTTGAAGGGAAAAAAATAGCGAATTAAACGAAGTAATAAAATACAGGGTGTTCCATTGAAAAAAATATAGGTTTGCGTCGTATCTTCAAAACCATACCCCGAAAAAAAAAATAAGTACGCCACTGGATTCTACGCAGAATTCTGTATCAGATGTAGTTTTTAGCTCAGCATTATTTCTAATAACTTCGGAGATAAAGAAGGGGTCCGAACAGTATCAATTTCCAAAATCGCCCTGTATCTCATAAACGGAAACAGTTATGCAAAATCTGATTAGGCCAACTTGAGTTTCACAAAAAAAAATAGGACAGGAACGTGAAAACCGCAAGGCTCTATCTTAAATAACAAGCGATAAACCTGGCTGTCTCACCCAAAATGGGATGCACTGTACAGTTTTCCCCTTATCTTATTTTATATACATTTTATTTTATATATATTCTACTTATATTAATTTTACAGCGTTTGACATGTTGAATTAGTATTTTGCAGTGGAGTTTTGATTTTTTCTAATATTTATTGTGGAAGAAAACTTATTCAATAACAGTTCGATTGATTGATTGATTGATTGATAGCAATTACAGACACGTGGGTCCATCTGATCAGGAGATTCAAAAGCTAATTTACTTTTTACAAATGGTACAAAAACATTGTGTATTTGTCTTGTTTCAATATTGTGCTCACATTTATTTAGTACAAACAATTTATTCCTATTCTCGAAAACAGATAAGCAGAAGTCAAAAATTAATAGAATATAGGAACAGTTAAAATTCTGTAATTTTTAAAATCATTTCTTCAAGAATCACGGAAATTCATGCCACTAATGAATCGTATTTTTTTATTGGTATTTTTGCTATTGTCATTTTGGAATTTTGTTAATTATTCATCGTTTTATTAACCTATTTTCACGGGAAATGACCAAGCACTTTCATTCTTTATTAGGTTCTACGGCTTCTTGCAAAGTTTCACACTCTGATAGTCTTTTGTTTTCGATAATTTATTAGATATTTCGGGAGCACACTTTATTGCTATTCACTCGTGAGCATGGACTTCTGTTCTACGGTCTTGCTGCTGTTTTGCATTTTTTCTTTACGAAATAACTATAATTGTTTATCATTTATATCTTTATCAATGTTGCCGACCTTGGTACGAGGGGGAAATTTTTTATTGTTTTATTGCGCACTAAAATAGAACTTATGTGAAAGTTTTTATTGTTTTTCTATTTTTTCCCATTTTTTATTAGGAATGCTGAAACAATTTGCCTATAAAGGTATCGGGAGTTTTGGAAGTTTCGAGCGCAAAATCGTGTCCGAATCATACGGTATAACTGGGAAATTGATCGGCGAAGTAAAATTAAATTGGCTTAGTGAAAAGTTCGGGCAGTATACCTGGAACTTTCGATGGGCGCCTCACAATGGATAAATTCCGATGTAGATGGATTAAAGCCTTCCGGGAAATTGGGAAAAGGCTATGTTTTCGCGTAGCGGAACTCCTGCGAGACCTCGAACTTTGTCCATAGCGTGGCTCCGACCGCTAACTTTTTTTCATTTGTTTCTCGTGATCATTTACGTAACAAGTTATAACCACGAGCTGCGCGGGTAGAAAAATTAATGAAAATTCCATTCGTTCATTTCAATTTGATTTGACTAATACTTAAATAATAGTTAACTACTTCTATCATGTCTATGGGCGGGTTGTACAATACAAGTTCACCAACAGCTCAACTAAACTGAGTCCTGTTGCTAAGGTACTGGAAATTTCATTGGCTAATCTGTAGCATTTGAACCGAGCTTATCTAAACTGATGGTGAACCTGCTTTGTACCACTTGCCCTAAGAGTTCTTCAACACTCGTCGTTACATCATCTCTAATATGAAATATTGCTCTCAAATCAAGCTCACTTATTCTAGACTTAATCTAGATTACAAAATGTCAAGTAGAGGAAGTTTTCGTGAAAATAAAATATTAACTGTTGCAAGTATGTTCATTCTGAGATCATTAATGTATATCCATGAAATAGAGGCACCTAGAGTCCAGATCAGAAGTTCATAATACTTACCACACCACTCATACCAGGAATAACAACATGGAACTACCCAAAAACATCATCATACAAAGTATAAAAAGTCTCCAATGTTTATGGGTATCCATCTCTATAACATGCTGCCGAAAGATATAAAGACATTGTCGTCTCAAGGTTTCAGAAAGGGGCTAAAATTATTTCAGTCAGAAAAATGCTGTTAAACAGTAGATGAATTTATACTTGAAGTTGGTAATGTTCGACCACTTTTATTGTGACGAATATATTTAAATATATTTTTGTTTGTTTGATATAGTATTCCACGTCCCCTCAAAATGTTAAAATTACTAAATTTGCATATTATTTTAATTCTTTTTATTGTCTAATTTTTGTCATAATAATCTACTAAATTATTTTATTTATTATATGGTTATTATTATTGTTACGCTGTTCTATCATGTCTTTTAATGTTTATTTATTTTTTCAAGTCAAATAATGTGATTAATCTTTATCTTTTATTTTTTATTTATTGTATAAACTACACTTTTAGTAATATGACCTGTCCCATCTACATAATGTAGCACAGCTATCTATCTATTCTATTCTATTCAACTTAGGAAACAGCAGCTGCTGCTCTGAAGGTTCTAGAACAGAAAAAGAGAAGCCAAGTCTACAATATGAATAACCATCAAGACCTGTTATGGAAAATCGTAGAAATATAAAAAAACTCGCTATTGCTAGAACCAGTTTCAAAAAATAAAATAATCAAAATCATCTCAACTCTCAAAAATAACACTTCTTCTGGTCCGGATGTAATTTCTGTTTTTTTTTTATAAAAAAGTTCCACTCCTTGATAAAACCACGTTGTAATATTTTGAATTTAATATTTTCTACTGAAAACATACCCACTTCAGTCAAGGACTCTATTACTATACCAATTTTCAGAAAGGTGATAATAAGAATGTGTCAAATTATAGACCTATAACACTTAATAACTTCACAAAAATATTTAAAACATGTATTAAAAATAGGGTGTAGACTTCTGCAATGAAAATAACATTCTTTCTGATTCACAATTTGGATTCAGAGAAAACAAGTTAACCTAGAAAGCAGTATATCAGATAATAAACCAAATTGACAATTGTTTCCAAAACCAAGAGTAAGTGTATTCTTGGACTTGGCCAAAACATTCGATACGGTAGATCATGATATTATCTCATAAGAGGCATTACATAACATATTTTCGATGATTACACAAGAAACGTAGACTGCAAATTGTGAAAATAAGTAATTCAGTTAGTAACCCATTACCAGTAACCAGAGGTGTGCCGCAGGGAACGGTATTGGGGCCAATACTGTTTTTGTTGTATTTCAAGAAAATTTTCGAAATTGCTGATATAACTGGTAAAATAACATCATTCGCTGATGACACAGGTACCACATTTGTAGGAAACTCGTGAGATGAGGTCAGAATCCGATATCAAGATTATTTTCAACTTGCTAAGCGATAATTTGTTGAGTGTCAGCGTTGAAAAAACTAAATAAACTGCATTTTCGCCAACGAATAGATACCAACCGAATGAAAATGTTATAAAAATACATACAAAGGAAGAATTTTTTCCGCTTCCACTAGCGGCAATTTAATTACCGCCAGTTTTAACGGGAATTTACATTCGAGTGTAATTTTGCATACCACGTTTTATATCACCTTGGATATTTACTCTGATCAACTCTGTGCACTTCTTCGATGTAACTTTACGTTGTGACATAATTTTACGATGGAACTTTACATTGTTATATTACTTCACAACAAAAATTTGCATTAGAGTTTTACATTGTAATATTAACGGTTTGATTCTCTAACGTAAATAATTTGCAGTAGAATTTTACATTGTAATATTACGGTTTGATTTTTTAACTTAAAAAATACACTCCGATGTGAATTTGCTTTGGAATTTCATAATGTGGGATAACATTATCATGAATTTATACTGAACACTACTTGTTTCAAACAAGTTCAACAAGTTTCAAACAAGTAGTGTTCAGTGATCGAAGTTGTAAACATTTCTCTTGAAAATGCCAACCACTCGTGTTGGCGGAACGTCGAGATTTTCTCTAAATAAACATCACCTAAAATCCCGAAAAACCATCATTCATTCAACGATGACCGCGAAAGCTTTTCACAATTTGTAACATATTCGAAATTGGAAAATGTACAAAGTCAATTTTCCGAAATATAGTTTTTTTACTTTTCAACCCCATTTCCACCCCCTTAGATGGCCTGAAAAACTCCAGCATAGCATTTTTCCAATCAATTCGACCACTAGAAATAATAATAGTGGATGGTGTACAAAGTCAACTTTCCGAAATATGGTATTTTTAACGTTTTCAACCCCATTTCCACCCCATTAGACGCCCTGAAAAACTCAGGCATGGCATTTTTCTAGTCAATTCGACCACGAGAAACAACATTCTTGAATGTGAATGGTGTACAGAGACAACTTTTCAAATAATTGATTTTTTAAAGTTTTAACCCCATTTCCACCTCCTTAGACGGACTGAAAAACTCAGGCTTATAATTTTTTTAGTGAATTCGAACACGAGAAACAATATATTTGAAAATGGAAGGTGTACAAAGGCAACTTTCCTAATTATAGTTTTTTCCAAAGTTTTTTAACCCCACTTCCACACCCTTAGACTGCCTAAAAAACTCATGCATAGCATTCTTCTATTCAATTCGACCAGGAGAAAGAACATAATCGAAATTGGAAGGTGTACAAAGTCAACTTTCTGAAATATAGTTTTTTTAAGGTTTTCAACCCCATTTCCACCCCCTTAGACGTCCTGAAAAACTCAGGCGTAGCATTTTTCTAGTCAATTCAACCACGAAAAACAACATATTCGAAAATGGATGGAGTACAAAGTCAACTTTCCGAAATATAGTTATTTTAACGTTCTCAACTCCATTTCCACCCCATTAGACGGCCTGAATAACTCAGGCATGGCATTTTTCTAGTCAATTCGACCACGAGAAATAACATATTCGATAATGGAAGGTGTATAAAGTCAACTTACCGAAATATAGTTTTTTATGGTTTTCCACCCCATTTCTACCCTTTTTTTCACCATGTTTTTTTCACTGAGATGACCGCCGGGAAAAGCATATTCAATGAATAGAGGTACACAAAGTCTCCAGTATAGAAATTTAAAAAAATCGATACATTTTTCTCCGTGTATCTTGTGGATGCGGATAACTTCACACCCGTTAATGGTTGTAAATCATAAGTTTACCTTTACAACTGTCAAAAAATTTCCACTTAAATATCGTGGCGCCACGAAAAAATTTCCGGAAATTTTTTTGTTGCCATGGTAACTACTCAAAATTAAGGCATTTTATTGGTTAAAAAGTAGAGGTGTGAAATTTTCAATTGAATTAAATGATTTTTTCCCCAAAAAAATTAAATATTGAAATATTGTTTTTCGCAATTTTGACGGTTAATTTGAGGTTATATCAAAAACTGTTGGATACAAATGTTTTCGATATTTTTCATTATTTACAACTTGTTGCCAAACATTTTCTGCTAAGAGGACACGTATCGCCGCAAATCGCAAAAAACCGTTTTTAACCCCTGAACTGCATCCCCATTTCACCATTTAAGGTGTTTTCGTGTTTAAATATTTTTTTCCTCAAAGCTGGAACCTCAACAACATTCTCCACCTGGCCCTTGTCTGTTACTTTTTTTCACAAAAATTATAGGCTTCAGTCTATCTTATACCAGTCCAATTTACAGGTATTCTTTTTCACGAATGTTTTGAAACAAAGTGAGCTGCGATTCATCGGCGTAACTGTCCGATGTCAAAATTATTGAATGACGAAAAGTCGTCAAATGTTTATTATTGCGTGGAAAACGAAAAAATAGAGTGGAAATTCGCATTTTCTTTCGATCAGACTGATTATCGTGATTTCGTGTTGTGTTTTGAAGCAAATGGAAGCATGGAAAACATTATCTGCTGTTCCAGTTTTCAAGTTTTGGAGCAAACAGTTTAGTAATTGACAAAATGGCAGCTTTTGTATTCGTTACTTTCTTGGTTTTATTGAGAAATACTAATTGTAACTCATGATCACCCGTATGGAACAATATTTCAGTTTACTTGTGCGTACAACTTGCAATATGGCAAGAAATGCAGAGTGCCAGACATGCCGGATTTTTAAGAAGAATTCATAAATGTTCGGAAGTTTGGGGCAACCAGTTCGAAAATTTACTTTAGTTTGATCAATTTCTTCTTTTGGTTTTTCCGGATATCGAGGAAGGAATGTTTCACAGACTCTTTCAATAACCATGTCATAATGATTCGTATTTTTTACTGGAATTTTTGCTATTGGCATTTTGGAATTTTGTTAATTATTCATCGTTTTATTAATCTATTTTCACTTGTAATCTCCCAAGTGCTTGAATTATTGCCGGAAATTTTTCGAGTACATGAATTTTTTAAAAAAATTCATGTACGAGATAAATTTCCTGCAATTAATTCAAGCACGCGGGGGATTCGGTAAGAAAATTTTACACCAAAATATATCCAACAATTCATAAGAAATAACTAACTATGGTTCACCTGAACTATTTATATGCATAGTACAAAAAAGATGCATGAAAATATTGATATGTAAAACACACTTAACAAAATTTCAATTTGATTTTTTTAAATTTAATCAAAAAAAAAGTAAAAATGTCCCACAGGGAATTGAACTAGTGACCACACGACCACGAGGCGGACACTTTACCGACTCGCCACGAGGCCTTTGATTTACATGTAGACAACTGGTGTATTGAAGTGTTTCTGAAATTTGATTTCAGAATTTGCAAATTCTGCGATTATCGTGAAGAAAATATTCAGACACATTCGAAATATTTAATAAATACATAAATATGAAATATTATCTCATTTCAAATGAAAAATACAATTCCATTTGTACATCAAAGCAAAATATAAACTATCACCTGTCAAATATTTGACAGAAAAATTTCCACTTATTAATTTCGGCCAGGGTACCCAGGAGGATAAAAATTTCCGGAAATTTTTTGGGTTGCCATGGCATCTAAATAAGAACGAATGTTTTGGTTCTTTCTAAAAGTGAGGTGTGAAATTTTCAAGGGAATAAATGACTAAGTACTTTCATTCTTTACTAGCTTCTACGGCTTCTTGCAAAGTTTCAGACTCTGACAGTTTTATCGCGCACTAAAATAGAACTTATGTGAGATTTTATTGTTTTTTGTTCATAATTAAAAAACTACAGTTCCGATCAAAAAAAGTTGAATTAGGAAATTGTAGGTATTAGAAAGATCTATCAAATATTGAAAATATTGTCGTATATTCAAAGTCTGATCCACTCTAAAATAATTCATTTGACGAAATACAATGATTCAATAACACAATACTTTAATTTATATAACAATCACGGAACTAGGTATTTATATTCGACTTTCACTTCACTGTCTCTCCGACTGTCTGCGTGGTTCTGTTTATATACACCGTTCATTTTCTTAGAATGTTCGCGATATTTCTATAGGAACGTTCTCCGATTAGACCAGATTCTTCGCGAAGCAAAGCGCCTCGGGAGTAATTGACGGTCGGGCGCTGGCTACGTAAGAGTTCAGGTCCGGCATCGCCCGCAGCTTCGCCACAATATGTACAGGATGTTATTCAGAAGTATCACTCACAGAAATTCGCTCATTTCATTGATGCGTGAATTGCATCTCTTTCGCTAGGTCTCCAATACATTTTGGTCGACAAAAATCTATTTCACTCTTCTAAGATCATCAGGGAGGTCGGAAGAATTGGAAATCATACTCTTCAGAAGCAATTTCACACTGTAATGAGGAATTGTTGGACTATTTCTTGTGCGGTGAAACTTTGAAAATATTTTTCTGACATAAAACCTGTCATGGGTATGGCATGTTGATTTTATTGAAAATATGTACAGGATGTTCATAAAGTCAGTTGTGGAATTATCTGCGACGCGACTGAAAGTTGGAATTTAGTCGCTATTTTCCATCGTACAAGGCTAAAGGTTAAGACCAAAGCCAAAAAAAAAGATAACCTCTCTTGGAAGGGATTCATGTTGTAAAGAGAAACATTCTCAATTGAAAATTGAACCAATACATGACTCCTCTGGAAATGGAAAAAACCTACGATAAAATTGAAGTTACTTTTTTGTAATATCTAACAGAAAACAACTACTTCCCCGGCTAAAGCCACGCTGGACATTCTACTACAAGGAACAACGCAATTATGCGTTGATACAAAAAATCCTTTTTATCAGTGCATGTATTGGTTCAATTTTCAATTGAGAATATTTTGATATCATTAATACTTATGTTATTTCGGAAAAACAGTGAAAAATCGGGTTTTCTATAAGTCGTAGCCTATGGCAAGCCAGAAAAGTATCTTTTTCAAAAATTGATAAATATGGATTAAGTATTTTTCAAAATATATGAAGTTTTCTCAAAAAAGGTGCTCTCTCAATATGGCTACTCTTGCTCGGGGAATGATACTACAGTAACGATTCAGGGCTTATTTTTTTCTGTCAGAGTTTTACTTTCATATTATCGAATAAGTAAAAAAATTACTTAAAAAAAGTTCACAATTTTTTCATATGTTCTTTCTAAATAAATTTCTTAATTATGTTTTTATAGAAATGACTTTTATGAAAATAGATTTCTAGCATGATTTTAGGCATTAAAAAAATTAATTCCTACGATCACTAGGAGCCGAGATAATTTTTTTATTTGAAAAAAAATCTGGAAGGCGCAATAATGGATATTGAGGTAGAGTATCTATATTTTCAATGAAAAAATAGTAGGATATGTCTAGTTCATTTGCAGTATTATCAATTGATGAAGAAAGTGATGCAATTCTAGCGGGTGGCGCAGTGGGGATACAAATTCTGTTGACATTAAAGACACTTTCGTGCTGACAGTGTTATTGAAAAGTCGTTATTGATTCAATTTCAAGTACTAGTGTACATTGGAAAAGAAAACCTACGTGAACAACAAGCCGAGATACTCGATATTTTTCAAGCACAAGCCACTTTGAACGCACAACATCAGTGCTATCCCCACTCCGCCACCCGTTACAGCTATCGCGATCCGCGCCTGCACGCCTTACTTTAATCATCAATTGATAATACTGCAAATGAAGTAGACATATCCTAGTATTTTTTTTATTGAAAATAAAGGTATTCAACCTCAATATCCATGAAGGTGACTGCTGTACTATGATTATTGCGTCTTCCAAATTCTTTTGAAATAAAAAAATTATCTCGACTCCTAGTGATCGTAGGAATTCATGCTAGGAATCCATTTTCATAGAAGAAATTTTTGAAATCAATTCCGCCATCAATAACGCCAAGGTTATTTCTCTTAATGAACAAGTACAATTTGACTGCAAAAACTATAACTCACTTAATTTTCAATAAATACTCTGTTTCCTACCTTGATCCTCTATAAAACAAAAATAAATGCTTTATTACACTTAAGACTTATGTAACACGTTATTGGCATGGATAGATGACACTAGTTCTACCTACTCAGTTTGCGGAAGTGATGATGGATATCTGTTCTTCTCTCATTGTGTTCTGTGATGTTGGTTCTCGAGTCGTTGTTCCATGTCAATGTCGAATTGAAGTTGACTGACAGATGATCTCCCCTCCTCATGTTCATTTCATTGTCATTTCTCATTTTGGTTTGTTGAGTACTCGAAGTTTAGAACAGTCATTTACCAAATATTGTGCACCTTTTCGTTCACATGTTGAAGTTTTTATTTCTTCCCACTTTTTGTAAAAATGGGCATATAGGCTCTAAGCCGTTACTTCCTCCTTAATGTCAAATTTAATAAAAACAAGTATGTTGTCCACTATATAATCCTTTATTGGTAAAATGTGGTGACACATACACTTTTTTACTCTTTCTACATATAATTTAATATAACAATTTTTCTTCTCCATGTAAGTAATACCTACTATATTGTACTAGATTACCTTTAGTGATAATTTTCTTCCTTTATTGTAGAATTTAAATTAGCTGAAGATGAACCTATTTAGGTTCGAAACATGTACTACCTACTCTAAATAATACCGCTCAACTGACAGATAGTTGTCGCTGTTCCAACTGATGCATAACTTTTAAGGTTGAGATTGAAATTATGGAGATGACTATGAGTTTTTGTGCATCGTATATATTATTATAGGTGTGTTCCGTTTCATGCATTGAGGACATAATGCGCATATGACCGTTCCGTTTCCTACATTGGGAGCGCATTGACACGCCCACTTTTATATTCCCCTCTTTGGCCTTGAGACATCGAAAGTGCATGAACTACTGCCCGTTCGTCTAGCAGCGATGAATGCGATCCAAGTTAGATCTGTCAAACTCAAAAGTCAAAACAAAGAGTTTCTTGTCTGTGTTTCACGTTCAAACAGAAACCAAATTAAAAGTTTAAATTTGATATTTAATGAAGTGTCAAGTATCGTGCATTATCACATTTACCTGATTTACTGTACAATGGAAGAAAAAATCGTCAATTCATTTAACATCATTCGTCGCGGTCTCATGCCAAAACCACGAATGTGCAATTTGTTATTTCGAATGGGAAGAGTTTTAAGAATATTCGTGCTTCTTGCTTTGAAAACCTAGGTCAGTTTTCAAATTCGCGAATTCACTCTCGTTCACAGTAGACAACCTGATACCACTTTCGTGACTTTGGCATTGAAAATTTTGGTAGAAAATTAGTATTTTGCATATTGAAGTCAGAACCCTGGAATTAGCATATTCGCGGTTTTGGCGTGGGACAGACGATATTATCCTCATAACTATCACTTGTATCAGAATCTGAGCTATTCTCATTTTCACAAAGCTCGCTTCCTACTCTTGCCATTAACAGTTTCGTTCTACCCATATATTAATTTATTTACTAGATTAACAGATTTGTTTTTGTTACATAAGAATTTGGTTGACTGATAAAGTGATAAATGTCAACATCTACGGGAAACGGCATGCACCATCCAAACAAAAATCATTCCGATTCAACCCACCAACGTCAATGTTAGTTGATACGGAACGCTTGATTATGTCTGCTACAGTGATGCGATGAATGCATGAAACGGAACACGCTTTATGTCTCTGACACCTACGCTTTCTAGTGATTTCAAAAGCTAATCATGGCTTATTGTGTCAAATGCTTTTGACAGATCTAAAAATTCACATAGAGATTTTTGGCCATTATCTAGGGTGAAGTACATTTGAGTGATAAGTGGCAGAATAGCATCCTGGGCAGACACACCTTCTCTAAAGCCAAATTGGTTTCTAGAGATAGATCTGTAATTAATTATGTCTTCACAGTTGCCGTTTTTAAATATCGGAAATACAATGGTTCTTTTAAATGGTGTTGAAAATATACCTTGTTGCATGCTTTTTGTAAAAATATATGCAAGTAGGATCGCTATTGTGTCTGCAATAGGCTTCAGAGTTTCAACTGACACTTCAACCGTCACTGAATCAAATCCGGAAGATTTGCCATATTTAGGGAGAGGATAATATCTTAAATAGGGTCTGTTGCAAAGAGGAACATCGAGTGGGAAATGATTCTAGTCCAAGGAGGTGTATATCCACCATCCTGTATAATTTCACGTGCCAAATTCTTCATAAAACGGTAACACTGCACCATGATGTACATATTAATTTTGATTTCTTTGTCATACCGAAATTAGATAAATCAATCTAATTACATGGTTAATGCTTGGTACTCATTTTCCCATTGTTTTAAAGTCAGCCATCATTCGAATCAACATTGTTATTAATAATACAGTAACGACATTTGAAAAAGAATTCCTCCTCCACAATTCACATCTGCCGATTCGGTATAACGAAGTGGGTGTGACAAGACTGACAAGATACTCGTGCATGCTTCCCGAGTTGCATTCATTGTTTTCATGCACGAACTGTATCGTAATTACCAGCGTTAATTCCCCGCATAATTGTGTACCATTTTTGAATCGTTCGCGTCCTTCACTGATGTACTCGTTCGTCATTTTTCGTTATATAACGCTCATTTTATAATCCTACGACTGATCCTGAACGTACTTGGTGGAATGATGGTGGGTAAACCTCGCCGATGTACTTGCAATCGACCGCGAAATGGAATGTATCGAGTTCGAACTGCGTAGTTGATAGAAGGATGATGGTTAATGGAAATAAATAAATATTCTTTCGCTGTGTTGATGTTTAAGTTTTGTTTACGTTACTCGAATTCAAGTCTTATTTATCTATCAATGAAAGCTGTGGAAAATCTTATTCAAATTATTACTGTTAGCTTTACCAGTGAGTTCAATTGCGACAAATATATTTTCCAAATTACATTTTTTTATGGCAAAATGCCCTTCTACAAACCATTGTTCCATTATCTGCAATTACGTTTGTTGACAAATCCATTCAAACAAAAAGAACACTCATCAGAGAATTTTTTTTTTAAAATTCAATATTGTTATTAATAATTATTTGCATTTGTTCACAAAACTCAATTCGTCATTCGAAATCGTCTTCACTTAACTCTTGACATATTTTAATTTTTTAGGGATGGAATTTATTTAGTTTTGTAATTTTGTGGAAACTCGAGTTGCAGCAGAAATGGTACGAAACGAAGTATTTGGATTCATACCAAAATAACCTAACACTTCAATTTGGCTCCGGAATGATATAGCGATGTACAAAATGGCGATTATTAAAATAGCGGGTTACAAATTTGCGACATTCAAAGTAGCGATGTATTTTAATAGCGTGTAACAAAACAGCGATGTAATGAAATGTGGTTTGTAATAAAATAGCGATGTTAAATAAGTACGATGTTATAAAATGCCGCCGTGACATTAGAACGACTCAATAAAATAGCGACGGTAATTTATTTAGTTTTGTAATTTTGTGGAAACTCGAGTTGCAGCAGAAATGGTACGAAACGAAGTATTTGGATTCATACCAAAATAACCTAACACTTCAATTTGGCTCCGGAATGATATAGCGATGTACAAAATGGCGATTATTAAAATAGCGGGTTACAAATTTGCGACATTCAAAGTAGCGATGTATTTTAATAGCGTGTAACAAAACAGCGATGTAATGAAATGTGGTTTGTAATAAAATAGCGATGTTAAATAAGTACGATGTTATAAAATGCCGCCGTGACATTAGAACGACTCAATAAAATAGCGACGGTAATAGACAGGGAGATGATGACGGTTTTTGGATACGATTTTACTCAGTATGCCTTTTGGAGGACAGTATTGTTCCCCTTTCCTCATGATGATAAGGCATGAATCAAAGAATCGTCGTAGGTTCTTCATATTAAAAAATTATCATAATTTTTATTGTTTTTATTATTATTCGGGTACTATTTTAATCAGGCTGCCATGTGTTTCTTGATGAAATAATAAAACTAAAATATCCGAAAAACCATCTGCAGTCCGTTAGGGTGGGTCCGAATGGCTGGTATGGGCACGTGAACTTGTATTTGAAAAAGAGAATTCTCCACCCACCCTAACGGTATGTCGATGGTTTTTCGAGTATTTTAGTTCTATTATTTCATTACAAAACACATGGAAGCCTGATTGGAATCGTACCGAAACACGTATAACAACTCTGAAAACTGGCGATGTGCTTAGACTGGATAGACTAATAAGATGTTGAACATTAAACCGCGACTGGTGACAATACACATGGACCGGACATAGGGAGCAATGACGCTGATATAGTAAAAGATCAGATTCGAAAAAACGGCACAAATTACTCAAGATCGTCCAAGATTAATTATTCAAGAATGCACTCAAAATGTTGATAGTGAAGGTGTGGTTGCTTTACCTAATTATGACGCAGCAATCGACAGAGAAGACAATCTAAAAATTCTTCATTCAATTTGGAATCAACTATATCTATAAATAAAGTATCACAAATCCTTGAAATGTGACAATTTTTTAGTGTGGGATTCTCGTCAAATAGATCCAAGTGATAGAATTTTGTTGTTTGGGACGAATGCGAACTTGCAAACACTGGCTGAATTTAACCTTTAGTGCGCCGATGGAACATTTACGAAAGTACCCGACTTTGCATTTCAAATTTATACAATACATGCTTTCATTGGAAATAGAGCAATTCCGAAGCTATATGCAATTCTTCTTGGTAACAAGAGGAAAGAGACGTACTCCAGGATGTTTAAAAAAATCAAAGAGTTACAGCTAACCTTAGAACCTAAATCTGTGATGTTTGATTTTGAAATATGGGAACTGTATATGGCTTCAAAGAAATATTTTCTCTTTCATCTTTCTCAAAACCCAGGTATAGTTAATTTATATGTGAACAAGCAAGAACTTACTGGATTGCCATCGTCCTTCATCAACTAAACTTTTGGATAGATTTCTATTGGAGCAAAACCAAACTGAAAACTTTATCTTGAGACACAGAGCTGGTTTTAGGAGTACAGAGTCAGTCAAAAGAAAGTATACTCATCAGTTGAAGAAACGATTTCAAACTATTACACAAGGTAACTAACTCATTGTGGTGTGTTGAAGATTATTTAGCGGCCATTGCTTAGAAATTCATCAATATAGTAATGGAATCATATATGTATATCATGGATTTATGTTGTGTTCTAAAGTGTTATCATCACATTCTGCTAATAAATGGTTTCTACTGAATCGATATTTTTTTACATCGTTCTAAAATATCATCGCTGTTATGTTATCAATGCTATTTTGTTACCATCGATATTTTAAATCATCGCTGTTTTAAATGTCGCTATTTCATTACTCGCTATTTGAAATCATCGTTATTTCAACATCGCCGTTTAAATAATCGTCATTTTGTACATCGCTATATCATTCCGGAGCCCTTCAATTTGAGTGGCTTCAGTCAAAACTCTTGGCTGATCATGTTTTAAATTTGCAACAGATCGTGTCTGAGTAAATTTGGCGATCAGATTTAGGACATACCGATGAGAGGTGTTCTTATCTGGGTGCCCTTCGTTAAATATTACAGCAGTTCGTCGAGCACAATGATTTTCGGTGCCGTAAATAAACACTACAGGGTGTTTCATAATAAATGCGCAGGACTTCAGGATGTGATAGCTCGTCCAAAAATATGAAAAAAAGTTTCTATTAACTTACCCTCTAAAATGCACCATTTTAGAGATACAGGTTGTTGAAATTTAAAAAAAATTATCGTTTTTTGCGAATATCTCTGGAACCGTTTATCGCACAGAAAACAGATTTCTTAGGCATTTTCTACTCATAATAACCTATGTTTTGTGGGGATTTTTTATTTTTTCAAATTCATAATTGGTGAAAATTTTTAAGGGGTAGTGGGTGCTTTTTTCTCCAACTTCTAAGCCTCTGGAAAAAGTACAGTTTTGAGCCTCCTATATGAACCGCCAATGTTTTCTACACATAAAAGGTATTCTTGGTCATAAGCTCTAAAGTTGACCGTTTTCAAGAAAAATCAACTTTCATGTTGTTTGAATAATGTTTTTTCCTCGAAAAATTGCTGCGTGCATTGAAGCTAACGGCGGACAATTCCAACAATTCAACGAGTATGATTGTTATTGTTTTTTTTTTATTTTGCAATTAAGAAGTCAACGTTTGGTTCTGTTACTTGTTCTAATGTTTAAATAAATTTTGTATAATTAGAAAAAAAATTATTTAAAACAATTTACCATGTTTTTCAACATGAAAGTTTATTTTTCTTGAAAACGGTCAACTTAAGAGCTTATGACCAAGAGTAACTTTTTTGTGTAGAAAACATTGGCGGTTCAAGTATCAAATTCGAAATCATACTTTTTCCAGTGGCGTAGAAGTTGGAGAAAAAATCACCCACTACCCCTTCAAAATCTTCACCAATTATGAATTTTAAAAAATCAAAAATCTGCTCAAAACATAGCTTATTACGAGTAGAAATTGCATTCAAAATTTGTTTTTTGTGCGATAAACGGTTCCAGAGATATTCGCAAAAAACTATAATTTTTTTTAAATTTCAACACCCTGTATCTCGAAAACGTTGAATTTTAGAGGGTGAATTAATAGAAACTTTTTTTCATATTTTTGAACGAGCTATCACATCCGGAAGTCCTGCGCATTTGTTATGAAACACCCTGTATTTCGACTTTTTCAGATAAAGTGTAAACCATTTTTGATACATTGTTTTATCACAAAACTACCACACAACTGGTAACTATGGTAAACAATTCAACATGTCTTTTATTTTCTCTAACAAGTACACTTTTTTGCATACCTTCCAAGGCAACATTTGGTATACAAAATAATTGGCAGTTAACAGAAGAAAAACCAGTTACAGTTTTTATTCAAATGGTACGCAGCAGCAGATTTCTTAAATATTTCGACAATGGATAGATCAATTTAAATAAAAAAACACCAACGTGTAGAGATTAAATATACCTTTTAAACTCGATACCTCGCATTTAATATTTTGAAGTTGGTAGCTCCCTCTTGTGGGCGCGTTCATTTCCTGATGAAAACTTGTCCCCTTCGATACATTTGTTGGGGTGGGAAGTCCTGAAATGAATACCCTGTATAAGATCACATACATGAAGATAAAAAGCAGTGTAGGATAATATATGAATTTGCAAAAGAATTCCTTAGACAACTATTTTAAATATAAAAGATGATATAGTGTAGTGTAGCTGCATGTGTACTATTTTATAATTTTGTAGTAAAGAATAATTTAAAAAGTTATAAACCTTAAAAATCAGAAATGAGAGTGAAGAACTATAAGATCACTTCACATTAATTTAAGAAATGCTATAAATAGCAGAGCAGGCTAATATAAAAAAAATGGTTCAATAGGAAGTAGCAAAATTTTTAGTACAGCAAAGTGAAAGTATTTTTCGAAAATTCTGCATTTTGTCGGGATATTATTACTGAGAAGTGATTGAAGCATATCAAAATGAAGAAGGTAATTTCATTCAATTCATTCCTTTCCTTTTATTAGTGTGGATACCTACCAATGAATATTCCGGGTTGATATTCGAAACTTTCCAAATATTTATAGGATGCCCATCAAGGATATAGGCCTTTTTTTAACTCTGTAGATAATGTAAAATGTAATAATATAGTAGGTACAATGTAAAATATGTTCATGTCCTTGTGTAACTCACTACAGTTTATCTTGAAACAAAATATAAACATTTGTTTTGGTTTTCTCTCACGATTTTAGTAAAACAATTTTTGGTCGACGTTTCCAGGCCTATGGCATGCTATGAAACAATAGAACTGAGTAATCTTTTAGCCGAAAGTGGAAATGCTCGTTTTGAACCTCATAATCCCACGGTGTGTAAATTTATTATATCCTGCGTTACGAACATGTCTAGTAGTCACCAATTTGCTGGTCTAAATATAGAGCTATTCACGAAAATGCTACTTTGTATCAAATAGGCCTGGTAGCGTTGATGTGGGAAATTTACGAGATGTCTAGGCTGGTCTGCCGTTACACTTTCTTGTAAAATGAAGTACTCTTGGATATATTTCGTTATGATAAGTCACACATTTTGATGTCTGAAAGGCATCACGTTTTATTAGAAACATGCACAACTAACATAATTTCAGCACTTTAATGAAATTAATGAAAAAACGCTTTTGTCTAATTTCCACTAGTTATTTTATATTTACGACCGGTTTCGGATTTTATACCATTATCATAATAATAATAATAATATCTTTATTTTCCTTGTTTGACAAAGTTATAAAATCTGTATAGGAATCGTCTAAGAAAAAGAAAAAGCAGATAAAAATAATTACCTGAAAAATGGAATAAAACTACCTACTTAAACACATAAATTCTTCAAAACTATAACAACACTTTTCAATAAGAAAATCTTTAAGTTTTCGTTTGAAGATATAAACGGTTTTGGATTTTTTTATTACATCTGGTATCAAATTATAAACACGTGGGGCCATCTGATCAGGAGAATTAAAAGATAATTTAGTTTTAACAAATGGTACAAAAACATAGTTTTTTTGTCTTGTGTCAATATTATGCTTACATTTATTTAGTACAAACAATTTATTTGTATTTTCTAAAACAGATAAGCACAAGTCAAAAATTAAAAGACTAGGAACAGTTAAAATTCTGAAATTTTTTAAAGCATTTCTGCAAGAGTCACGGGGACTCGTGCCATTAATGATTCGTATGAGTTTTTTTTGTGTTATAAAGACATCAGAGCAGTTGGAGGAAAAACCCCAAAAACACACTCCATATCTCAGTCTAGAATCCACCTGCGCATAGTGTACAGCTTCAGCAGCTGATCAACATTCAAAACCTGCCTTATATTTCTGAACTGATATGAAATAGAATTAATTTTTTTTATTAGAAAATCGCAGTGATTCTGCCAATTCATTTGTTCATCAATGTAGAGACCCAAAAATTTCAAGTTCTAACATTCTGTTGTTATATTGTCAGAATTATCATAGGCTCTGAAACTAATAATATCACTCTTCCGTTGACGATGATGAAATCTCATTGAATCTGTTTTTTTGCATTCAAAAACAAATTGTTCGCAGAAAACCATTTATTGATATTTTCAAAAACTGTGTTACATTTTTCTTTCAAAACTAACTCTAATCTGTCAGAGATTATAATTGACGTGTCATCTGCGTACATTGTAATGAATGTTCCTGGTGCCGAGTATTCCAAATCATTAATACATAAAACAAACAATATGGGTCCCAATATCGACCCTTGAGGAACTCCTAATTCAGAGAAGGCCGTGCTGGAAGTTGCGACATATTGTTTTCTATAAGAGAGATAGTCTGTTATCCTTGCCAACGGTATGCCCCTTATGCCATAACGGAATAGTTTATTTAAGAGAATGTTATGATCAACACAGTCGAATGCCCTGCTTAGATCGCAGAATATCTCAACAGGGCACTCGCCTGCTTCAATATGGTTCACAATGATATGATTGTATAGCTGTACTAGTTGATTTTTTGGTCAGAAAATGATAAAAGTCTTTTCAAAAGAGCATATTCGAATATTTTCGATATACTTGAAGAAATTGTTACTGGCCTATAATTTTCCACTAAGTTTGGATTATTCTTTTTATCCACTGGTATGATTTTACCTATTTTCATCATATTTGGGAATAAACCTTCGCTGAATGACAGATTCACCAAATGAAGTAGAGGTTTAATCAAAACATGAAGACTCTTTTTCAAAAGAAACATTGGGATTTCGTCATGACCTGAAGAACAAATTTTCCCAATTCTCCTCCTGAAGGGCCTTCATAAAGGATGCAATTGCAGCTTCATCAAATGAACGTTTAAATTCGCCATCCACTTTTGAATGAGCTTGATCAAGTCCATAATCAAAAAGTATTGATTTATGATCGGAAACATGATTGTCGACTAAACAGCATGTAGCATTATCAGTGAAATATGAAAATATTTGATCAATTACTGAAGCTGTACCAGGTGTTACTCTAGTTGGCCAGCCCACCATATGTCTCATATTATAACAACTAAAGACATTAGACAGTTTTTTAAAATCATTATTTACATTCTTATGACAGTCAATATTGAAGTCGCCGCAAACCAGCATATTATATTTTGGTCTGAAAGTGACACTTAGAACATCATCTAATTTTTTTAAAAATACGTTTACATCTGAAGATGGAGACCTGTAGCAACATAAAATGATTGTTGGGCCCAAGTCTGATTTACATGTGATACCACAGATTTCGAATACTATTCAAATCCAAACACTCAACTATTGAATTATTGATATTTTTTGTTAGTATTGCCACTCCCCCCCCCCCTTTTTTTTCTTTTCGGCAGAAGCTGCTTTGTAGAAAAAAATCGTTATAATGGAACGAGTTCACTGAGTCATCCCTACACCAGGTTTCCGTTAAACAAATCACACTTACGTTGAATCCGGCAATATCTGAGTGAATATCTGAGTGAATATCAAGTATGATAACTAAGTACTACTTTTGGAATCTGAAAATTTGGTAATATAGGAAGTTTGCAGATGAGCAGAATGGCGAGGTAATTATGTGAATAGGGGTGTCAACGATATAAATTCAACACTGGAGGTTATAGAAATCACCAGGTTTGTCAAACTTATAAATTCCAGAGTGAAGGCCTACATAAATCGAGTTGCTCGTTGAGGGGTTCTATATTTCGGATTTTTAATCGGTTAATTATTTTCCATTGCTTCCAACAAATTGATTTTCTTTTCTTTAGTAGATTTTTTATCATCAAAAACATTTTTGTACAAATTATGGATTCGAATATTTTACCATATAAACTCAGCAATGATATCGGACCATAATTTGTAGCATCATTGATGTCTCCATATTTATGTATCGGTATTACTAGAGCGATTTTCCAAACTTTGGGATATGTACCTAATCGTAGACATATTATGTTATACAGTATGTGAAGAGGTTCAACTAGGAATTCCTTCCATCAGGGACACAACCCTTATTATTATCTAATTGTGACAGGGTAGCGACAATTTCTTTCTCAGTGATTTGTATTATTTCAAAATTATTATACAAAAGTTTTTTGTAAATTTGATAAATGGCAGATGCGAGTCGAAAACGTAACAGAATATCACTACTGTCTTTCATGTGATGGCACAGTTGGTTTCCTAGTATTTCTGTTTAAAAATCACTCTTCATGCTCTATTATTTGGTGTATTAGAACATGATCACGATCTACCACGTTTCTGTTATGCACACAAATTGGTACTCAGATGGTATAAGTCATTGGTTTTAATAAATTGATGGAAATCATCACGAAAAATGAAAAATAAAACTTTCTTTGTTTTTATACCACTTCTATTTGTAACCAACGTTACTGCAGTTTCGTCCTATATGGACATTATCAAACAATACAATGGTATTGTTTGATAATGTCTATATAGGACGAAACTGCAGTAACGTTGGTTACAAATAGAATTGGTTTTAGTTTTTAGTCCTCTCGTATTTTGATAGAATAATATTAGCTCGAATTCTGTATCAAGAAGCCTTAGATGTATAAGGAGGATTCCGGATTATATGCTATAGAGATGTTCCTGAGGGCATTTTCATTAGTTATAAAGGCACCAGAAGTTTCATCCTTCTTCACAAATATTTTGGAACCCAGCAGAACTTGGTAAAATTGCACAATATGGTCACCAAAGCGATTTAGCTGAAAATTTCACAGAATTTTTGAAATATGATAAAATCACTGTATCAATCAAAATTTCATCGCGGAAAAGTATGTAACATACTTTTTTTTGGAAAAATATGTCATAGTAGTCACTTCACAAATAGGTACAAAAAAAACACGACTATGGAGGAAAACGTCCCACGTATTCTACAATATGAATGTTCCATATTATACCATTAATACTAAATCTTAGGAAATAGAGGAAATCATTGGACAAATAACACCCAAGAAGTAAATAAATAATTTTTGAAGTGTAATTGATTTCAGTTGACAGAAGTGAATTATCACATTTGACAGCTGTCAGATCACAAATGAAAACTGCGACGTTGTCAAAATATGATCAGATGAAATTGCACTGTATAATTACTTTGGCAATGGAACTTTCACAGATAATTGATTCGATACACAAAAAGATGTTGACTTCAATAATTTTATGTTTGCATAAAACACACTAGTTCCATATTAATTCGTGATCAAATTACTAGCAACTTGGATAGCTACTAGCTAGGTTAGTTCGGTTAGGTAAGGATGTGACCCTTCCTTTCACTTTAATAAATTCGGTCCATGGTCTTAAGTCAAGGCGTGTCTCTTTCTTCTGTTCATTCATATATGCTAGCGAAGCGAGCATTTGCTTTGATTTTTTTTGCTTGAATAGCTACTAGCTGGGTTAGTT
Organism: Chrysolina oricalcia; assembly: GCA_944452925.2. Classification (NCBI taxonomy): domain Eukaryota; kingdom Metazoa; phylum Arthropoda; class Insecta; order Coleoptera; family Chrysomelidae; genus Chrysolina; species Chrysolina oricalcia. The sequence goes on along the minus strand of OX101821.2, from coordinate 5,502,087 downwards.
AGGTTAGGTTGTGTTCCTTTTTATACGTTAATAAATTCTGTCAAAGGCCAAAATGTTATGTTAGGCTAAGTTTACGTTAGGTTAGGTCAAGAACACTGAACACTATTTGTAGAGGATGTCCCGTTCCCTATGTTGCAATGTATTCTCTCATTTGACGTCACCGCAATGCCTTCCGTGTTGGTTTGTATATCTATAAGTGAAAAAAGAGTATTTTTCGATTTGATTCGGAGAGTTCCAACCTTTGACAGCTGTTTCGTGGTAACCCACTCATCAGAAAGGATTTCTGTGACTGTGCATCCTCTGCGCAAGCTTTGCGCAGGTCTGCGGGTTTGCGCAGGCTCTGCAGCAAGCATCTGCTTTGATTTCAGTTCTTCATACTAATCGCTTGGAAAGCTATGTTAGATTAGATTGTGTCCTTTTTTTTACATTAAGTCATTCGGTCCGTTAACGAAAAAGTAGTAATTTGAAAGGCACGCCAAGGGCGTACCAATTAAATAAGAGTGGCATGTCTCAAATTCAAATAATGTGTCGTGTTAATTTTTAATGCATGTTTTTTTATTATTAATATCTGAAAAATAACAAATTCTAGAATCGTTGAAATTTCTGTAAACTAATCACGTTATTTTTACTTGGTGTGCAGAAATTTAAAAAGAACTGACAGCGTCGTTCTGTGCTCTCCGAATATTTTACATTAGACGTTAAAATTAAATAGACGTTAAAATGAGTTATTTTAAAATAGAATGTAACAATAATTTTATTATAAACTATTATTCTGTGGGATTTTGTTTTCGAATCGCTATTTCATGGTGTTCTAGTATCAGTTAGAAATCTAATAGTTCAATCAAATTGCTAGTGTTTGTGCATTTGTACACACTACCATTGAGCATTTTTTCAAAAAAAAGTATTTTCCAGGCATTTCCGCAGAAAATTTTCAAGAGACTTATCGTTTTTGATGTATCTGGAATCATGTGTGAAGTTTTCAGCTAAATCGCTTTGGTGACCATATTGTGCAATTTTTCCCAGAAATTGAAATTCATAGTCAATAGAATGATTATCTGTCAAATTATCAATGTCAACTTAACTGATGTACACTTCAACCTATACCTATACTGCATTCAACATATACAAATATTTTCATGTCGGGTTACCTATTACAAAAAATTACAAGAATCAGTCACCCGATTTGTTCAACTACATCTCATTCTTCAAGCATCCCATATATCATCGCTCGCACGTGGCTATGAATTGATTCACGATCCAAGAATCGAGAAGAGCCACATGTTACTACAAAGCCCGGTGCATCTTAAACTTGTATTGTTGCCGGCGACTTGTTTGGCTCGAGGCCAACTTCTTGAGATCCGCCAGACTGCGTGTCTCTCCGCCACTGATGGACCGCAACGACAGAGAACGAAATGCTGAAATGCATGCACTCTCTGCCATATTTTGTTTGACGTTTTTCGCCACTTGCACTTGTATTGTGCGTGAGATTGGAATAGTTCATGCTGGATGCGTTTGTTTTTTTATATGGTCAAGCATAATCTGAAAGGTATTTACGAGGGCAGATCTTGCCAATTTTTTTGAGGGGTGGGGGTAAAACTTATCCAGGGGGTGTCCCCAATTTTGGATGAATTAAAAATACATCATTTTAAAGTACATATTGTAAAACACGAAACATAAATTTGATCAACAAATAATTTATGACACTAAGGTAAACACGTTTAAATTTCCACAGATTTATTGTCTACGCGACATGTTTCGAAACACAGTATCTTTCTCAAGCGAATTTAATACATAAAATTATTCTTCGTTGAACATTACTTAAATACCCTTCTTAACAATTGAGGTATTTAGGAGCTACCTATAATAAAAATAAAAATTGACAATACAATGGAGGTACCTGTAAATCTCAGAACATAGCTACTACTTAATTAATTGAAAAAGTTTAACGAAGGGGAACTATTAAGGCCCAATTTATCATTTAGTAAACAATTGGAATTTTTCAATTTATTAATTTCCAAGAATTCTAAATAATTAAGTCTAATACCCTTATTTTCAACACGAAGGATTTCAAAGTTTTCATCGAAGTCATGGTCTTCTTCCAAAATATGATTTGCATATGTTGAATGCGTTTCATTCTTTACATAATTCATACGGTGTTCACGTACGCAGCTTTTGAATGGTCTACCAGTCTGGCCTACGTATACTTTGGAACAAGAAGATCCACAATTCAATTTATAAACTCCTGATTTTTCAGATTTTTGTGTTTTATCTTTATTATTTTTGATAAACCTTCCCAACATGTTATCTGTTCTGAATGCTACTCTTAAATTTTGTATTTTCAAAAATGACGGGTCCTGAATAAGTTAAAGTTCTTTAATTATTGTCAAGGTTCCTCATAGTGGGGTGTACTTCTTGGATAGCCTTTCTATGTAATTTTTTAGCAAGAATATTCTCTATTAATTTGACTTAATATCCATTGTTAACTGCTATCTGTTTTATGATTTTCAATTCTTTGAAGAAATTTTCTTCAGAAAAAGGAATATTCACTAATCTATTTATCATATTCTGATATTTTATGTATACATGGATGTATCGAATTATTATGAATGGTGATGTCAGTATGGGAATGTTTTTGAAAATTAGAAAAATGGTGTTTGTTGTTGGTTTTGCCTATTGTCAAATCTAAAAAATTTTATGATTTTTCTACTTCTATTTCTATTGTGAATTTAATGTTTGGGTGAATAGTGTTAATATAATTATAAAAGGTGTTTAACTGTGTCCATCAAGTAACGGCCACGTCAATCCAAAAAAACAAATAATTTATTAATTCAATGGTCTTGAAAGATACAAACAGAGAAAAAGTTCACTAGTATTTACATTATTACAGAATCCATATAGTAAATACGTATAAAACTATAAAATATGCATAATCATTTGTATTGGTATTTTTATTTATAGTTACTAAATCTTTGTTGATGAGTTGTAAAACTCCTGATAAAGTACATTTTTATTTTGACTGTGACTCAAATCTAAATACCATTTCAAACCAGCTATTGGACTAAAAAATATATAAAAAAGTAACAGAGAGGAAAGTGGTTCATTATAGTGGGGAGGCACATTTAGTAAAAGATGTTGAATTACAAACTTGGCTCACCCTGAAAGCTCACCAGCAACCACTGCTGAATTTTATATAACAGTAGTACAGATAATATTTTGACCGGTGTTCACTGTGTATCAGTGACTCTCTTTTCTGGACGCAAGTTTGGAAAATGGCAGATGCAAATATGTGATTGTTCCTACTTTGGAAACCACTCCACCTAAAAACTTGATCTTGGTGTCAAATTATATGTTTTTGTAAAGGAATCCAAAAAACTCATCAATTTATACATACAGTGACCGCCAAAAAGTATGTTCCATATGGGAAAAAAGTTTATTATTGAACGATTGGATAAACATTTCTGGGGAAAAGTTCCAAAAACCTAAAAATCGATTTCGATACATGTCACGTGACCATTAGTATGGCGGCAAATTGGAAAAAATACCATGAAGAGGACAAAAGTGGGGTAAGATGGCAAGATATCGAAATAAGTAAATTGAAAAAGTTGCTTGGAATTCAATTTTATACTCACATAAGAACAGAGTTTCAAGCAATAAATCGAAAAAAATTTAAATTGCAATTTTTTAAAAATATTTTCTGATCTCTTTACAAAAATCAAAGTTTTTATTTTGACTGTAGTGGGACGTTTAATTTTTCCTATAGTCTCACAAAAAACTTTTTTCCTTCCCAAAAATTGTTTTTTCCATTAACCAGACACAGGACACTACATAAAGCCACAGGTGATACAGGACTAAAATTACTCATATTGAGTTAAGCTCCTCGTATTTGTAATAAACTCAATTGTTTTTGATTACAGGTTTGAAGCTTTTTACATTCTTTTGAAAAGACTGGCATACCCATATATAGGCAATACCAGGTTTTCATGCATGAAAATCAGGTATCCATCAGGTTATATTTTAATTTTAATGACAGGAAATTCACAATTTGCGGGGAATACTTCAGAGAACATAAATTCGACGGCTGATATTTTCATACATACATCACAAAAATTGGTCGAGTATTGCCCAACCCCCACCAAATTTATTCATTCAATAAAAAAACAGCCCTGGATCACTGCTGATCTTGTCAAATCTGTAAAACAAAAAAAAATATTTTGTACCATGAAAGAGAATCCAAGCAATCAAAATTGTTTTGAAAAAAAAATATAGAAACAAACTTAACAATCTTTTGAAAAATACGAAATCCCAGCATTAACAAAATTAAATCTCTTCAAACATCAACAACTCTGCTGGGCCATGGAAATTAGTCAATGAAATTAAAAGAAATTGAAACTGAAAATGGATACAATAATTACTAACGTCAAACAAAGTGCAAATACATTCAATGATTACTTTTCAAAACTCGGACAAAATATAGCAAAAAAAACTTGAAGATAATGGAAACGGTAAACCAACTATCGAGACCCACATTTCAAACTCAATATTTTTTCTAGAAACCACTCAAAATTCAATAATAGTAATTTACGTAACAAGTCCAGAAAATTGTGTTTTTTGGACGAGTAGACCAAATTCTAGGACGAGCGTTTGCGAGTTCAAAAAAACTGTTTTCGGACGTGTTGAGTACACTATTTTTTCGGCATCCATGTAGAATAACAAATCAATGAGACGCATTTAGTCTAACAGACGAAGAGAGGTCGACCATAACCCATCTGTTAACCGGATGAAACATACTTTTTATGAAGTTACATAAATACGCTTAAAATGGGTCGCCTATCAAAAGGTGGTCATGACTATATACATTGAGTTTCAAAAATTTGCACCATATGGAAACTTTTTTATTATCGATTTGTCAGAAAATTTTATTCTTCATTACGGAATACTTGTATTCGAGTTATCAAAATTCTAAATTTCCAAACGGTGTACAGGGGTGCAAAATAGAATTTTGATCAAGAGTAAACTACCCTGGCTGTGATTGCAAATTTGAATATTTCGAATATTTTAGTTCTTATATGTATTATATTGAAATTCGAACAGAAGATAGGTACCAACAGAAACATTCTAATTCTTATTTATATTAAGTAATATTTATATTAAAATTCGAGCACTTCCCGCCCTAGTCCGGGAAGTACTACTTTCCCAAAGAAAAAGAGTCCGGGAAGTGAACACTTCCCGGATGATTGCTGAAAAAAGAATATACATCAAATTTAGAAAAACAAAAAATTACCCGGAGACGATAAACTAAAAGCTGTAATCCTGAAATGTTCATTTTAAACAGGGGTATCAGACTGGGTGAATTTCCAACTGCTTTCAAATCGGCTATAATTAAACCAGTATTCAAAAAAGGAAGCAAGCTGAATCTATCGAACTATAGGCCAAGTGGCGAAGTGGTCGTGGTGTTTGGCTTCCACCCTGGCGGTCCGGGTTCGATCCCCGGTTGTATGTCACTGAGCTGAAGTGGTTCGGATACCACTTTTATTTAAACTCCATGCTCGCACAAGCTCTGCTTTTGAGGGAGTTTGAAAACCTGGGAATTTCGTAAAAATAAAATTTTACAAAAAAAATTTTGCATTAATCTCAAAGTTAGGTAATATTTTGAGGAGATAATTAAAACGCGTATTCTCAACTATCTGAATAAATCAATAAATCAAAAATTAGTGAATACATCGATAAAAAAAGACAAGCACTATGTATATATATTGACCTCGCAAAGGCATTCGATACGGTCAGCCATACTCATCTGCAGAAAAGATGTATTAGGAATGAGAGGGCAAGCATTCGAATTGATGCAAGACTTTCTGTCAGGAAGACTCCAACATGTTGAAATAAATGACATCGAAAGTAACTTAAGAGCAGTGGAATATAGTGTTCCTCAAGGAATAGTTCTTGGCCCACTTATTTTAATTCTCTATATAAATGACTTATTCAGATAACCGATAAATGGAGAAGTAGTGTCTTTTGCTGATATACGAAAGTTCTCAATAAGTTCACCAACAGTTCAAATGAATTGAGTTCAGTTGCTAAGGAACTAGAAATGTCACTGGCAACTAAAGCGAGCTTTGATAAATTTATGGTGAACCTTCCTTGAACAACTCGACCTTAACGGTGCTAAATTATGCAGTTGTGGAAAGCCACCTGAATTATAGAATTATGCTATAATAGCCTGGGGAGCCGCCGCGCCGTCAACAAATATATACCAAATCTAGAAAAATTCAAAAAAGATTCTTGTAAATTATTAATTGCAAACCAAACGAAAAAATTATGCAAGGAAACCCAAATACTCGATACACGGCAACTATTTTCGGTAATTTATTGTACAGAGGACTGTACAATAAATTAATTTTTGTTACTATTGATATTGTTCCAATTTTGTAAAAGGAAGACATAATTCACACCACTTTCAACAACTTGTTATTGGATAGACACATGTCGGGTCGAATCCGTTGCCAAGAAAAATTCGATACATTCCGGATTACACAAACGCCGTCTTGAAAAAATAAGATTTAGTATCATTATACGTTTTATGAATAGTTTACAATCGTTCGACGCTGGCTAGCGATTTATACTTGCCCTCGTAAATTAAATTTCCAACATTTGAATGTTGGCGTCGATTAAAGTTATCTGGTAAAGTTTGTGGGTGGAGCGGCGAGACCGCCGAAACATTTCCACGTTTTGATATCAAAAATATTTCTGGTTTTCGGGTAAAGTTGGCGGCCACTCGTCAGTGGCGCGGAAGTGGGTTCAGTAGATATCGAAAAGTACATTCTTTATATCATTTTTGCTGAATACTAGATTTGAATTTTTGCAATGAAAGATAGTACCTTGACGCCCACTCTACTATTAAATTTATGTCAAGATTTGAGAGAAAATTGAATTTATCTAACCCAGCTGTGAAATGTCAAATTCTAAATGCATTTTTGACGTTCGAAACGTGTTACGGGTCAATCCCATCTTTGAATTCATTTAGCATATAAGATAACAGTTTTCATTCCCTGTATTCAATAATAATTTATCTCATCTTTATTTTCATTTAGAATATAAAATGGTTTAGGACAATTTTCATTCACTATATTTAATGATAATTACCGATTCCTTATTTATTTAGATTGTAAAATAATTCAAGACATTTTTTATTCACTTTATTCAATAATAATTACAATCTCAATCCATCGAATAGCTGGAACTATTGGAAGAGACATCCTTCTGAACCCTCTTATGCTTCTGGTTATGGTACCTGAAAGATAAAGGTAAATATTATTACATTTTAAATAGCTTGAGAGATCAGTGAAATTGTTCACACCCTGTACAGCAGTTTAAAGGTGATTCATTTTAAATTCAGTTTCAAATTCGAATATGGTCTATCAAATGTAAACAAAGTGATTTTCTCATTTATCTACTTGATTTTCCCACCAATTTCTTTCACTGATTATTTTCAGATAAGATCATGATTCGTCCTTGGTTAATTTGCACTGATTCTGACATTCAGCCTCAAATTGAGATTTTCACCTTCAGTTTTTTTTGGCTTACCTTGAGTGAAAGCATGTTTGACTGTTAAACACAAAGTGGATTTTCTAGCCAAAAAGGAGAACTTGTATAATATTCCATACATGTTGATTTTATTGAAAATATGACAGGATGTTCATAAAGTCAGTTGTGGAATCATCTGCGACTGAAAGTTGGAATTCAGTCGCTGTTTTCCATCGTACAAGATAACCTCTCTTGCAAGGAATTCACATGTTGTAAAGAGAAACATTCTCAATTGAAAATTGAATCAATACATGACTCCTCTGGAAATGGAAAAACCCAACGATAAAATTGAAGTTACTTTTTGTAATATCTTACAGAAAACAACTACTTCCTCGGCTGAAGCCACGCTAGAAATTGAACTACATCTGATAAAGATGAGAAAGACCCTATATAACTTGAGAGAAAAAATCTGAAAGTGAACATTTGCATTTATATTCAGATAGTTGATTATTAAATGTCCAGTTTCCATTGGAGATTCTTATCAATAAATGAGATAAGGGAGGATGAATAACATTCTCCCTTAGAATTAAATAACGAGATAAAATTGAAATGTCAATTTTATCTCATTATATTTTTTGTCAGTGGCGAATCTTGGTTACTGGTTAAGGGGGGGGGGGTAATGAATATGAAAATTCTCTTATAAGAAAAGTAAAATATGAATATTTTCCAATAGATGAATGATATAATAAAATGAAATATAAAGTTCAGAAAAATGAGATGTTTATACTCTTTATCAACTAAAACAAAATGTCGTCATACTTCAACTAACATGACAAAAATGATGAAAAGAAGAAATAAAAATTTAACATATCACGAAAATAAAATCAGTCTACATTTCCATGATAAGTAATTGAAATATTCGGCTGTCCCATTGCTCACAATCAGATTGATGAAAAAATACTATTTTATATCACACATTCCTGTTTTCTTTCTTTTACATCCCAAATCTATCTATAACGTTGTCTAAATTGACATTAACGTATCTGTGAATATATGATAAAGTAAGCCCAAATAATATCTCTTGAGACATGGTACACAAGCTACAGAAACTTCGTTTTGCTGATGGGACCTTTGCTGAAATTTATGTATTTCTTTATTTATCTTTGTAATTTGGAATTTTTCTCAATGCTCTTTTGAACAGTCTTGTTATCTTGGTTATCTTGAATTCAATAAGTTGTTTCAATATCATATTATTGGTGCTTTTATGAAATTCTGAAGATGGTGTGTCCCAATGTTTACTTTTGTTGCTTTATCATCGATCTATCAATAATTTTAGAAGAAAATATTCGTTGACACTACTTGGCAGAAGCCCATTAAACTAGTAATAAAAATGGATTAAGCAATCCAGACTTCTGCATTTAACCTATACAATAGGTATAATCGTCGGCAAGTCTCCAACAGAAAACAACTACTGCCCCCTACGACCGTTGAATTATATTTGTTAGGTTCTTGGCGAAGTATTCTACAAGAACTACTTTGCAATATTCTCCTAATCTCAACGCCAAAACATGTCTTAAACCACATGGGGGAACTCCTACGGACCGGTTTCATGGTTTTGCCAATCATCAGCGCAGGACAGCTTACCCAAAATAATCGAAAAACATCTTGACCCCATGATTCAAATAGCACTCCGACTATGGTGTTGACTTCGTCTGAAGCCAAGTAATTTCAGAAGAAAATATTCGTTGACACTACTTGGCAGAAGCCCATCAAACTAATAATAAAAAAACCGTGGTAGAAGTCCATTGTACCTCGAAGTGGAGTATCATAGTTATACAGCAAGAAAACACAAAGTCGTCTCCACAATTTAATTCACCAACTGGATAGTGTAATGGTGTACGGCTGTCAATCAGCTAACCGTAGTATATTAAGGACATGTGGTTTCGAAACATGTCCTTAATATACTACGGTTAGCTGATTGATAGCCCTTGCCGTACACCATTACACTATCCAGTTGGTGAATTAAATTGTGGAGACGACTTTGTGTTTTCTTGCTGTATAATAATAAAAATGGATTAAGCAATACAGAATTATGCCTCTGTTCATTTCAAATGCAGAAGTCTGGATTGCTTAATCCATTTTTATCATTACTATAAATAATTTCTTTCGGTTTCTGACTGCATGATGATTACACTGTGATTATATATCTGATTCGAGACATAGTAAGTGCGTTAAATTAACAATTGAATATTTTTTGTCAGAAATTGTATTCTTCTGATTACTCCTATTATTAGAGGAATAATGGAATTTTTGATTTTTCTATATGACTCTCAACATTAAAATTTTTCCAGACCCAAATACTTATGTATCTCAGCTTCAGCAATAGGTCTGTTCTGCTTTCGATTATAATGTTTGATTCGATGTTTTCCATATTCTTTTGTTTGAATACCATATAGACAGTTTTTTCCTGAATAATAGTTAATATTTAACCATATTTCAATATTGAAGAAGCTACTGTGATAGCGAAACATGTCGTGGTGAAATAAAAGATTGTGAAGATCAAATCGTCTTTAGTTTATACAATTACTATGGATCTTCATCAAGTAACGGCCGAATCAATCAGAAAACATATTTCAATAGATTTAATATCTTGTTTCGAATTAATCAGTTTTAAAAGTTTGGACATTTTCGTGAGAGTACAGTACAGTAGAAAGAAAAATACTTTCCAATTAGGTTGATATTCACACTCCTATTGATATTACTTAGTATCTTCAGAAAAATATTTATAGTGGGATACATTTAGAGCATATAGAGCACAATCGGGAAGTTTTGGTGGTTTCTGTTTTCAATATTCCGACCAAAATAGTTATTTTCCTAACAAGTGCGGAAAGTGATACTTTCCCGCACGCGACTGCCGTTGACCCGAACGACGCGAAGCGGAGTTCGGGCAAGCAGTCAAGGGCGGGAAAGACACTTTACGCATGAATTAGGAACATTATTTTTGCTACGACCGCATAAAGATTCAAAAAGCACATTGAAAATATATATTTTATTTCAACATACAAAACATTCCATGAAAATCCTCTAATTATTATTAATATTAATGTTGAAAACACAATTTGTTGCATTCTGCAAATGCGTCAGAATAGCCGGTCCAGAGTAGTTAGTTGGTGGTAACTGGCTGTTAAGAGTAACACTCGTAGATTGCAAAGTGCATGAAGATGACGGAGACGGCATCGGTTGCAAGTTGCCAGTACATGAAAGAATTTTATTGGAGATGGTTTTCTTCTGTTCTACGGAAATCGAGTTTTCCCGAACGACGCGAAGCGGAGTTCGGGCAAGTAGTCAAGGGCGGGAAAGACACTTTACGCATGAATTAGGAACATTATTTTTGCTACGACCGCATAAAGATTCAAAAAGCACATTGAAAATATATATTTTATTTCAACATACAAAACATTCCATGAAAATCCTCTAATTATTATTAATATTAATGTTGAAAACACAATTTGTTGCATTCTGCAAATGCGTCAGAATAGCCGGTCCAGAGTAGTTAGTTGGTGGTAACTGGCTGTTAAGAGTAACACTCGTAGATTGCAAAGTGCATTAAGATGACGGAGACGGCATCGGTTGCAAGTTGCCAGTAAATGATAGAATTTTATTCGAGATGGTTTTCTTCTGTTCTACGGAAATCGAGTTTTCCCGCACTAGTGCGGGAAAGTGACACTTTCTAAACTAAAATAAGTGCGGGAAAGTGGGTAAAAACGCACGGTCGTAGAAAAATATATTTCCGACACAAGTTTCATCGACAATAGATCGATGATATCATTCGTAGGATTGACTTTTATCATGCAACAGAATCAGATCGGATCGCTGCCGTTGTCGATCTGTAGGATAGGCTGGCAATATTCGACTAGTACGTTTGAAAAAGGTATAAATTTAACTTTCAGTTATAAAGGAGTATTAATTTCTTTTGAAGCGTGGTTTGGTTGAATGCTGTTCATAGATGGGAGGATCAATTTGAAATGTGTTTTGAGTGGAAATTTTATTATGAGATACAGGCCCATTATCAGACATTTAACCTAGTGCTGAAATACAAGAAAAGCAATAGCACACCTGTTACGAAACCATCCGACATCCATCTGGCAAACATATCAAAACAACACTCAGACAAAATCGTACTCACTTCTTAGCCACTTTGCTGGCGTTGAGCAGCTGCGAATTGGATCATGTAGTGCGGGTGTGAGATAAATTATAGGATGATCCCGTCTGTCTTGTTAGAGGTTTGCTTTAAATACCAAGTGAACCGTTTCAGATGCCATAAATTTGTCTGTTGGACGGGGGCCACTATTAGAACGGTCATTGAGAATGTCGACTCCTTTGATTTTGCAAGCGGGGCATTGCTTTTAGATGTTTTGAGAAATGTGTAGCCGTAAGAATTTCAATAGTCAGTTCCAGAATTTCTACACTATTTATTTTGAAAACACTTGTTTCGGCTGCTTTATTTTAGTTCAGCTACTATGTAGGAATAGGAAATGCAGACAAACGAGTGTAACAAAAATTACCCGATATACAGAGGCCCAAACCATGTTTTTCGTTTTCATTCTTGTCCATATGTACAGGGTGATTACCACTTATAGAAAATTTGTCAGTGTGCTCTCCCCACAGAAAAAAGTTGAAAACCAAACGGAATTACAAAAATGGAACAAAAAATACCTGATTAATTTGTAGGAATGCGCCGCCACTGGATATAAACTGCCTATGTGAAACCATGCAGGCAGGCAGGCAAAAATAAATAAAATATTTTTGAAAATCACAACACAGCGCAACAGAATTATGTTTTATCATGTTGAAGCAAGTGTTTGAAAGTTGCTAAATTACCGTCAAGACACAATTACAAGCGTCGAAAGAAGTTTGAAGGCGTTTATTTGGAAATTTTCTCGAGTTTTCTCGAACACAAGCATTGGCATTTTTATTCACTGCACCATAATGTAAAAAACATATCACAATTAACGCTGACATGTTAAACAGTAGGTACCGATTTACGAAAGGAATCAAAATACGATCACTATTGCAAATCAAACTGACGATGTTTTTACTTTTGACGGATGACATACATTCGTGCAGTCGTGCACCAGTGCCAAGTGTTCTCAAATTTTGTACTCAGGACTATTATTACGGTTCATAATTGTATTATCTGGAGAAAACGGGTTATGTCGAAAGATAATTTTGAGTGTTTCTACATATAGTTTATCCAATCTCAGTTGAATATGACTTCATTCAGCTCAATATATAGGGTTAGTTCAAAAAAGCACATGGTGTAATAACGGAAAATTAAATAAATATTATTCCCTATATAAAGAAAACAGTAGACCAGATTGAGTATATTTTACGTGTAACCGTTCAAAGCGTGGAAAGCAATCAGTAATGCGCTGACCGCCTGTTGCATAAATTACCGTAATTCACCTCTTAATATTTTTATTGCTGTCCGGCAGCCTGGTGATATTTATGAAAAGAAGAACAGTAGCGCTTAATGAACGATCAAACAGAACTCAATCTCTCTACTTAATTTGTTATGCCGTTAGACTAGGTATAAATGTAAATAATTATTGACAAACACTATTTGTTATCATAGAGTTATCCGAAAACAGGTATAAAACTGTTCCCAAATTAATTAACATTTTGGGAATATAAAAGAAGGACAAGTAATAGTATAACTCAGTATACTTCTGCTTGAAGAATCCATTGTATTTCCAAAACATATGTCGCGGCTTTTTAAACTAAAAGTGTGAAAATTAACATTAAAGTTTTAGTATAAATCTTTGTGTATTTAGTGTTGCAACATGGCATTTTGGCGACTATTCGAAGAACGTGAGGAACAAGACTGACAGCCTGATGAACAATTCGAAGAACGTGATTAACAAGACTCACAACCGGATGAACAATGGGAATTTAAAAACAGAGATCTTCAAGTTCAGACCCAAAGACTTGTTCTAAATATACAGGGTGTTTCTTAAGTACGTGTAGAAACTTCAGGAGCATGTTGCTGACGTTGAAATAGGAAGAAAAGTTTCCATATGCACATGTCCGCAAGTTATTTGTTTCGAAGATACAGAGTGTCAAAGTTTAATTCTTATATTTGTTTTTTGTAAATAAATTCCAAAATATTTGTGATATTCGAGTAAAGTTTGGCATCTGGGATGATTTTTCAATGACAAAATCAAATTTTATATTAATTGCGAAAAAAACTGAAATTGAATTTATTTAAAATTTAAAAATCTTGTCATTCAAAATCACTTGCATTGATTTTTTCAAATCTCAATAATTCGAAAACAGTTACTCTCAGTGACCTATACCAAGAATATATTTTTTACACAAACTAAATAATGAATATTCCCAGATACCGAACTCTACCCAAATATAAAAATTATTTTGAAATTATTCACAAAAAAATAAAAATAAGAATTCAACTTTGACACTCTGTATCTCAGAAACGAATAACTTGCGGACATATGTTTATAGGAACTTTTCTTCTTATTTTGAAGTCAGCAACACGCTCCTGAATTTTCTACACGTACTTAAGAAACACCCTGTATATAAAAATCTTAAAAATGAAATGAACGACAATTGTGACAATGAAATTTTCGGAGGGATACCTCATCTCACCAGTTTGGGGTATTCAACTATTTACAGAGTGGTTAAACAAGGTGATGTTGTAGTTCATTATCGTAAAAGAAAACGAAAAATTAATGAGGCCACAAAAGATTTTCTTCGAAGGCAAGTTTATGATTTCTATAAACGGAACGAAGTACCTACCTTGGGATCAATCAAAAACAAATTATCTGATTATCCTGAGTATACATATAAGTCGCAGGAAGCACTACGCCAAATTCTTTTAGACTGTGGTTTCAAACACAAAAAACTAAATCAGCGAATGGCAATAATGGAATCACCCCGGCTCGTTCTGCAAAGGCAAGATTACTTTCGAGAAATAAAAGAACATCGGGAATCGAAGAGACATATAGTATATCTTGACGAGACTTGGTTCGATAGTCATGATGTGATTCGGTATGGATGGGTAGATAACTTCCAAAACTGTTGTCTCCAAGCTCGATGTTCCAGAGGAAAACGTATAATTATAGTACACACGGGTAGTGAAGATGGTTTTGTACCGAATGCGTTACTGTTGTCAGCAAAACAAATAAAAAAATTTTTAGCAGATTATCATGAGGATATGACTGCAACTTCATTCGAAAAATGGTTCAGTGAACAATTATTACCAAATATACCACCAACTTCTGTTATTGTAATGGATAATGCGTCATACCACTCGTGTCAAAAGATAAAAATACCGACGAAAGCAAGAAAAAAGGGAGACATTTTGGAATTTATTTCTTATAAAAAATAGAATATTCCCCAAAAAGCCACGAAGGAGGTATTACTACGTATAATTAAAAATGAAAATTTTGAGAAAGAATATATTATTGAAGAACTTTGTCTTACGCTTCTGAGGTTACCTCCGTTTTGTTGTGTTTTCAACCCCAGTGAATTGGTTTGGGCATTTATAAAAAACAAATTGAGAAAATCGAATCAATGTCCAAATCTAAGCGGACAAGTAGTAGAAAATGTTGATATCTTTGTTGGTCAACTGAAATCTACCTTGAAATGTACGTACTGTGGTCATTGTTCAGTCATCTTTGATCCATTTTGGGATCTTTCCCTATCAATACCAACAAAAACAGGTCAACTAAGTCTATCACAAAGTATGGATTTCTTCATTATGGAGGAAATTTTGGATGGTGACGCTGTTCACTGTACAAAGTTAGAAGAAAGTGCACAAAATCCCTTTTGATCTAGAAACTACCAAAAACTTTAGTTATTCATTTGAATCGGATTTCTTCGACAAGAAGATTCTGGAGAAAGTTAGAAGTCACTGTTGATTTTCCAACGGAAGGTTTTGATATGAGCTGCTATGCTTCGGACTAGGTAGCCCCTTGTTACTATAGACTATATGCATTATCCAATCACAGCAGGTCCTCTTATAGTGGTCACTACAGAGCTTATTGCTGACATCATCACGCTGGCATATAATACTCAATTTATTGTCAATGATTGTTAAAATTGTTTTTTCCGTTAACCAGCTGTCGTCCCCTTACGAACGACAACCAAAGTCGAAACTTGTGCGAGCCAAGAATTAACGAGGTCTTACCTTTTTCACGTTCTCGGGCCATCAGAAAAAATTCTGCAGTCGCCATTGAAACAATGTCGCTTTAACCACTCGGCTACCTGTCCCCTAGTGTTGGTTAGAATAAAAGGTTCAGCTAATCATTGACGAGTAATCTTATTTGGATAGCGATTACCTAAAAGGTACCAAACACCAAATTATGGCATTGAGTAATAACCTGATGAATTCAAATAATTTTCAAAAATTGAAAAATAGTTATTGAAATGGCGTTTGACACGTTCATCAATAGATAGTACCTACCACATTCAGTAAATCACTGTGATCTTTTTACGTTAAGTAAGTTCCAGCTTTTGGAGTCGTATGGTATCCTTATTTCAAATTTGACGAGTAGGCGCTTGGTACCTCTTGACGCTATCCATTTATGACTCAAAATCTCTTGTGAGTGGAGAGGCATATGTTCTCTTCTACGAACTAGATTTCTCTAAGTTTCATCTTTGAAGGGTTACATATTTTTATTTCATTCTACTCTTTATTCAACATATTTATATTCAAATATCTAATTCGGCCAGGTAGCCGAGTGGTTAAAGCGACATTGTTTCAATCACTTTGGCTGCCAGCCAAAGGTTGAAACCCTAGCGACTGCAGACATTTTTCTGATGGCCCGAGAAAGTGCTAGGAATCGCACGTATAAAGAGAAGACCTCGTTAACTCTTAGCTCGCACAAGCTTCGACTTCTGAGGGCTGCCGTTCGTAAGGAAACGATAGCTGATTAACGGAAAAACATTTTTTTAAAACAATTGCGCTTTGAATAAATCAGTGATTCTCAAAATTGTTTGGCGTTCTGGTAACTAGTTTATCAAGAAATTATAGAAACTCAATTTATTTTTACACTCTGTGTTATAAGTAGGTATGTAAGTTCATTTATTACCAATAATAAATTCTACAATAAATACCAAGTTTAAGCCAATATTAGTAACTGGTGATTCCACTATGCTTCCGAATAGATTTCTTGAGTGCAGATTGTTGTTTAACACGCGAGCGAGTATTCGCAGTCCACACAATACAGATAAATAAATGGTTGATACTAATTAAGATACTAGTAATAAGTATCGTCTGGCATGGTAGGTACCTCGCGTACATTGTTTATCTCACAGAATGTATTCAATATGCATGTGTGTGTATGTACGAAAGATTACAATCGCATGCATACAGCGAGATGTATCTGTTAATTTGAATGACCGTAAACATTTCTGGAATAGAGCAGAGGTGAAATAGATTGGGATTGTTATTTCCAACAACTGTTTCATTCAGTATCACAATATTGTTCAGAATGGTTGTTTTGTAATTGCTACTGTAGCTTGCCTGAATCTACTTCAGCCACGAGATGTGCAACTCATGAAATGCGATTACAGAAGTAATACGGATAAAGTCTAGGAATCACGTGTTTCCCAATCTGTAATAACGTTATTTACAAACTGAAATCTGATTGATTCTGGATTATTACGAATCTGTTATCACGTACACCGAGAAATTCAATTTCTTTCCTCCAGAGTTGACTCCTCTAATGCTGGTCCACAGTGTGGAAGGCAGGAGTACCGCAGGGCTCGATGTTGTCCCCACTTTTGTACTCACTATATGACTTTCCCATGTTCCCAAACACGAGCACGGCTATATATGCTGATGACTCGGCAATTTATGCATAGTCAAAGTATAGCATTATAGCAGCAGCAAAGCTGAAATCGGAGCTGCGACACAAAGTCATACCATATTTAGCGGAGAACAAAATCATGGCAAATCCATATAAAACAGAGCTTCTGAATTTCACATGGAAAAGGAAACGCTCGCTCGTTCACAGAGCTCTGGGGAATCAGATTGACGAGACCGAGTCAGCGAAGTACCTGGGAGTAGTTCTGGACTAAAGATTAACCTTTAGGGGACATGTCAGCCTGGCAATTCAACGAGCTGCGGGAGCCGTAAAAAGGACATACCCGTTGATAGCCAGGAGTTCCAGGCTGTCGATGTCTAACAAGGTATTAAGCAGGTCATAAGACCAGCCATGACATATTATGCATGTCCAGTGTTCTGCAGCCTCCCCAAAACTCAAATGTTGAGGCCGGAGAGGATGCAGAATAAACTATTCAGGTGACAGGTACATTCGGCTAACCGCACTTAGAGAGCTAGCCGATATTCCTTTCATCGAAGAATTTATCAAAAATCAGTCTGATAAATTCTACAGATAGTTTATTCTCGGAAGCCCGTTGACTAGAGGAATCACAGCAGTCTGAGCCCACCATAACAGACCAACAAAGAGGCAAGGTGGGCTCCTTTACCAGGCACTGGATATTTTCCAAGAAATTCCAGAAGAAGACGAGTAATATCACTCAAAACCCAACAGCAACACCATGTTTAAATCCGGTTTTTCTTCGCTTTTTCCCGGAAATTCAATGCAAACCCCAATGAGGAAATCCGAACGGTCTGTTGTCTAACACGTAAAACATGAATTCCCCTGCATAACTTGGAGGAGGCTGGGAAAACACCCAAGAAACGGCGACTTAGCACCCACATGGCAGGGGTGAACTGGTTCGGCTCACCCGCTGAAAGCCTCAGTATCGAACTCCTCACCTAAGGCGCAGTCTTCAACTCCCTTCCTTACCACCACCCTGTGGTATCGAGATAGTTTTAGAAGTGTGTCTTATTTATTATTTCATCTATTTTTTCGTTATATGTTGTGAAGTACTATACATTTTTATATACACAATTTAATACAATAAATATTTTGGCTTTTGCTTTGCTCTAAAGCTAGCGCCACACGATGCGTCAAACGTTCAATAGATAGATAGTAAAATGTTTTTGATAATAATTTATTTTGTGATTTGTAATTTGAAATTATGAAATACCATTTATTATAAATTTTGGAATTATTATTATTATTATTTACAGACTCCTATGCAAAGTTGATACCTACTCTATCTTGGCTTGGTGGAGCATTTCTTTGCCTCTCAGTGGAATTCTCTTGGTTCCAGGGCTCTTGATGACGTCAGACAAATGAATATTATAATGAATTCAGCAAATTCAGACCAAATAAATGAGAAAGACCATAAATTTCAATAAATATAACGATTTAATACATGCAAAAGAATAAATCAATCACTGCTGAAGTTGATAACATTCTATTACTTCATATTTCAATTTTAAATGTGAATGAACTAACCTTATATCTAAAAATATGCGCTATGACATCATATAGTCAGACCTCCCTAGCATTAATAACCTTGGTTGGCACAGCTTGCCTATTGAGTTATTCTCCTAACCTAACTAATTTATAAAGTCCCATGTCTTCGTGTTTTCGATTAATAATTAATAATACGGATTGTTTGTGAAAGAGTTTTCGGTATACACTCCCGTGCACTATTAATTGAAAAGTAAATGGATATCGTTCATGAGCTCACGGGAAAATATATGCGTGTGTTTTTTGGTGTTGAATTTCTGCTTGTCCTTTATGCTGTCTCGTTCATGACGATTCTACGATGCTGTCTCCATTTTGAGAAGTGACTACTGGAAGTTTTCATTCATCCACTGAATCAATATCTTGAGAAATATCGTGTAAATAACTAATTATTTACATTTTGGAGGAATCATTTTACATTTTGTTGCTTACTAATAATGTTGCAACATGCATCATTTTTAGTTGCTTTCATTATCTCTTCTTGACAAAAAAAAATAAATGTTCATGTTTCCTAGTAACTAGTAGTGAAATCTCTTAAATGCTAATGTTTATTAATTTATTGCTAAGTAAATACTAAATCTAGAAAAATGGTTTTGTAATAAAATGTGCGATAAATACAATCAAAATTACAGCTAAAAGAAAATAAGAAAGTACAATTATTTTGTTCTAATTTAATGCTAAGAAGTTACAGGTGGCTTTGAAATACAAAAAATTAACACAAAACATTACAATAATAGTTCGAACTCACCAATGCACTTCGGAACTCGCAAAGCTGTTTCTTGAAGAACGTTCGCTAATTGCTGGGCCATTATACTATTAATTGCGCGTCTTACTCGCAACTCCAGGTCTTCGCGGGTTGTAACGACGGTTGCATAGACAACTTTTTTTAAATGGCTTCAAACAAAGAAATCAAGAGGTGTCAAATCAGGTGACCTTGGAGGCCATCGCACAGGACAATTGGTCGAAATTACGTTTTCTTCGAATGCCTGTTGGAGGTGATCAATTACTATTCTTGAATTATGGGGAGAAGCTCCATCTTGTTGAAAATACATTCCCTGTCGTAAATAGACAGGTAATTCAGGTAACCTGTCCTAAATTTCATTTTGTCAAGGGTCCTTTAAATATTATTGGACCGAGTATTCCAAGCCAGACATTGAAACCGAACCGCACTTAAGTTACCCTCCCGCCAAAAAAAATTGATTCCTATACCTAACTGTGGTGCTTCAGGAGTTATCGAAGCCTTTTTGAAATCTGACAAACTTTTTGAACTGACATCATTTCATCTAGTTTTGTTGTTCCAAACAGGTTCCAGTCAAAAAGCGTAATATTTTGTCATAAGTTAGATTTCTTGTATAATACAATTAGATATTAGGATAATTAGCCATCATAATAGATATCTCTTAGGAAAATTTTAATATGTTAGAATTCATTTGTCTCAAAAGATTATTACAATTATGTATTTTGAATGAAATGTATTGAAATTTTCCATAAAAAATTTATTTCAATTTTTTTGTTTGAAACAGCAGAAGTGAGTATCTTGTTTCCTGAATCCTAAAGGAGGGAGCAGTTTCATGACCTACCACGGCTGAGCTGAAAAAGTAAGGGAAAGGTGAGATCGGCAAAATTTAGTAATGCCAGACAAATATTTTCATTAGGAAAATATTTCATTTTATTGAGCAAAGTATTTCATCTATTTAAATAAAAAAAAAAACTCAATACAAAATCATCAAGGATTTCATTAAATTTTACGTTTTATTTTCCGTTATTGGTCATAAATCACCCTGTATACTCAATAGTTCCTAATACGTAACTAAGTTTTGAATTGATGAAACCAATACCTGATGAAAATGAAATGAATTGAAAATATTTCTTCAAAAACTTCAAATCTTTTATTTTCAGCTTATTAAATAAAATATGAATTGCGCTCAAAAAACGCCATGCTGTTTTTTCTCCACAAACAGTCGAGTTATCATTCAATTCATGCAGTTTAAATTCCGCTTCAATCCGGTTAGAAAAAGCGTTTGAATGAATATTTTCTAAAGCGAAACATGCAATTTCCTGCACTATCTGCATTTCATTTCACAGAATTTCTCGCCAGGAATAGCGGTGCATATGCCATGTCGCCTCTAATTAAAAAGAGTCGGCTACACGGCAATACAGTATGTATGTAGAGTAATTTTATTAATTATTGGGTCAACTCATTTTAGTTTATACATCCGGTGGTTAGACTAGTTGCTTTATATGCTCCAGCTGGGAAGAAACTTGAAAAACTGAAATGAATTAATTGTGTTTTATATTGCCATCTGGATATCTGGAAATTTTTATTCATATTCTTAAAAAATTAAGGACCTTTTTTTCGGGTCTCTGAGGTTAAACCAATCAATCAATCATTTATTTGACTACATTATACAGTGATATTCAAAAAGTACGGTAAAAATGGAAAAAACCTATATTTGTCGGAAAAGAAATCTGTAGGTCACAAGAGGCATAAGATGTCCGGAGGACTGTTCATTGCTAATATCCTATACAATAGGAGAAGTTGGGTCGAAAATCCATCAGAAAACAACTACTTTCCTGGCTAATGCCACGACAAACATTGAATTACATCTGATGAAATTTCCATGCAGAGTTCCTACAAGGTTATCTCTGCAATTGCTTGGTTGCATGGGAATGTTCATCGAAACATTCGGACCACCTATATATCGATTTCGGAGTGTTGCTCCTCATCAGTATAGGGTAGATGTACCAGTTAATAACTAATGACTGCAACGAATGAATCGACAACCAAATCCATTTCAAGATCGAAACTGAGATCGCGCCCGCACAGTGGATAACTCCAAACTGCGAGCGCCATCCCAGCTCCGGCCACCCAAACAAGCAATACCAATGAACCACGATCGTCAAGACCGTATATAAAACGGAAAAGAAATCTGTAGGTCACAATGAGCTTATGACAAGAGGCATAAGATGTCCGGAGGACTGCTCATTGCTAATATCCTATACAGTAGGAAAAGTTGGGTCGAAAACAACTACTCTTCTGGCTAATGCCACGACGAACATTGGATTACATCTGATGAAATTTCCGTGCAGAGTTCCTACAAGGTTGTCTCTGCAATTGCTTGGTTGCATTAGCATTAGCCAGGAAAGTAGTTGTTTTCTGATGGATTTTCTACCCAACTTTTCCTATTGTATAGGATATTAGCAATGAGCAGTCCTCCGGACATCTTATGCCTCTTCACCTATATTTGTGTTTTTTCAAATAAAATTGATTTGTCATCAACTTAGGCTCTTCTTGAAACCTAATTGCTCTCTATCAGATATACTGAGTGATTTTCATTTTCTTGAAAAACACATTTTGTAAAATAAGCAAAATCACAAAAGTTATATTTTTCGAAAAATGAGTAACATTTGAATGATTTTCTTCAATAAATTCATTAAAACAACACATGATATGAATTCTGAAAATAAAATAAACAGTAATAAATAAAATAAAATTTCAACGTATCCTCCGTTCATTTCAATGCACACAATGGTTCATCTATACATTTCCCTTGAAATATTCCTAAGCTTAATTGGGCATATTGTCTCATCGTATTTTCCAGGTGTTCTTAATTTCTGAAATCACATGGGATTAGATTGGGAGATCTAGGACATGAATTCACTGAATATCGTCCGATCCATCTATGAGAAAAAAAATTATCAAGAAAATCTTTCACTTTTAATGTAATGTTTTTAAGGTTTAATGGTATATTGTCTAATAAATCAAGTAGATCATTTTGAAGTAGAAGCAGGTACCTCTTAGAATTTAAGTTTTCTCCTAAAAATACTGGACCAATGATTTGGTTGTAGAATATACAACACCAGACATTAGTTTTGAATGAGTATTGGCCACGTGTCTCTATGGCAAAATGGGGATTCTCGTTCGCCCACCACCGGCACCACCGGCAATTCTGAGAACTAACAGTTCCATTTGTTATGAATGTACTTTCGTCGGTGAAAACCATATACTGGATGAATGATCTATCATCTTCTATTCGACCCTGCTCCCTATAAATAAAATAAAGCTGATCATCATAATCTCGTTCTTGCAGCTTATGAATGACTTTAAAAAAAAAAATTATTTGCTATCAGAATTCTCCTGGCCGATGATAGGGATATCATGATCTGTTGTTCGATTTCTTGAAAAGAAGTTGGATTCTCGACAACAGTTTGCATTACCTGCAGTTGACACTCGTCATCAATAATCCAAGGGTTATAAGGTTGTTTGAAGTAATATTCGAGATTACCAGCACTTTTGAATTTTTTTCAAAATCACACTCAAAGTTCGGTTGTTAACATGTTTGTTGGGATGCGTTCGTTGAATATCCTTGCTGCTTCCCCGTACGTCTCTTAATTTTCGCCAACAATTAGAACAAGCTCTATTTTTTTTTTTCGTTTTTCAACTTATTGTTCATTTTTGCGGGTAAGTTTCACTTCGAAAACTAACTCTAAGAAAACTGCTTTTGATGGATTATTTTATTCAAAAACCCAAAACGAATTGTCAAACTTGCAAATACTTTCGCCATTCAGTTTTAGATAGCCATCTCATATTATGTTGCCTAGTCAGTTTAATCAAGGTGGCTGTGTAAGAGCGGAATTACGAAGATCCCTCATTTCGTAGCCAATTTTAAAGCACATTTTCACGATCTTTGTGATAGTAATTCATTGGCAGAAATCGACTAGAGTTTTTACAAGCCATTTGAATGGGAATCAATCAGTTATGGAACGTATTTTGCCAAAAAAGTGCCTTGCAACAAAAACCTTGCGTTTTCGAACAAAATTTACTCTTGAATGTTTTCTATGAAATGTAAAGGAATAATTGACAGTTTTCAACACTTTTGCCGATCATCACATGGCGGCTGAGGTCATTCCAAAAAACAAACGGAGTTTTCAATTCAATTCCTGACATACGATATTTGTTATTAATTAAAAAAAAATCTGAAAAAATCTATTATTGTAGAATTTCACGAAATATTAAAAAATGTCTGACCTTCGCATGTTTAATGAGGTCCAACGAAGATCTCTTCGAAACAATTCATCCAATTCTTTCTCGAACAAGTTTTCCATAGCCAACTCAAGAGTCGATTGCAACATCACAACATTGCAGGAGTGCGGATCTAATATAGAGCGACCCATTAATTTGGCCCACCTTCAAGCACCGAAGGAGTTCACAGGACAAATTGGAGTGCAGAATTTTATCGACGGCTTAAAATATACTAATATGTAGCAAGTGTTTCGACTAGGACGACTCCAGATCATTAGCGCAGCACATTGGGGTTCGAAGCGGCGAAAAACCCATCAAGAAATACAAGAACTAAGTAACGTAAAGTTAAATTTAGAGGGGATTCTTCTACAAACAGAAAAAGGCGCTGTGGAAAAACCGGCCATCTACAGAGGAGATGGTGGAAGAGATCAAGACCCAGAATAAGTCCATGGAGAGAAAATTCATATTCGACAAGCAACGAAGCGAAATTGAATCCTTCAAGCTTCGGAAGAGAATAACAAAGAATTCAGAACGTCGTTTATACCAGAATTGAGATCTTGGTCACCTGAGAGAAGAGCCGATTTCAACATTGAAGAGGAACGGACAAAATCTACTAGCCCAAAGCTTCTTAGAAAACCAAACATGCAGCAGATACAGGGGATCCAAGATCACTCTTTCGCCCAGACCTCGTACAAAAATCTGTGGAGGCAATATGACGGAATATGGTTTTGGAGACGGCTATGGTACAAACCACACCAATCATTAGAGACACGCTTATACACATCCAGATAGGTCCTATGATTATGGATCATATTGGTTGTGGAAATAATGGACGAATATTTTTCGGGTCTGGATATCATGAAAAAGAACGACTTCACCCTGAATATGGGGATAACATTTTGAGGATTGGTAATGAAAAAGTCTTTCTGAGCAATCATAGTGAGAGGAAAGTATCCAAATTCCTAACAACTCTGGACACATGGGCACAGAAATTAATGAAAACAAAGAATGTAATATTCCAATCGACGAACATTGTAAGGACACACTGCAAGCTACCACTGTAAGAGGCAAGCCCCAAGGATCTGATTTATGAACTATAGAAGCAATGAGGAAGAATGGCAACAATTTGAAGTTAGTTCGAAGCTGGCTGAACAATGGAGTTAGACCTGAAAGATGTACAGGAAGTACCCAAGTTCGTTGTAGTTCCAAAAGATACTGGACTCCGTGGAATTCCCTATGTATATGTGATGGCCTTTTGTATCGCAAATTGGAGAGTCCAGAGGGAGCAACTGTAGTGTATCTTTCTGATCCTGCCAAAAACACATATTAAAAATAGGGGAAAATATGGAATCAAG
This sequence comes from Chrysolina oricalcia, assembly GCA_944452925.2. Classification (NCBI taxonomy): domain Eukaryota; kingdom Metazoa; phylum Arthropoda; class Insecta; order Coleoptera; family Chrysomelidae; genus Chrysolina; species Chrysolina oricalcia. The sequence goes on along the minus strand of OX101821.2, from coordinate 5,476,777 downwards.
TGGACATTGCCTCAAATTCTAGAACGATTCTATTGGGTAAATTACCTTCGAGATGTGGAAGAATGTTGCAGGAGATGTGACTTATATTCTTCAACTCAAACTAGTTAAAGTAAAATGACGCAGGATCTGTCCATCTGATGAACCATTAGGAATTCCGTCCAGAAATGTATAACTAGGATAAAGTTGTTCCAGAATACGTCAACAAAGTTCATGAGTTCTTCAGGCATCGTCTACAAATGTTCAGCTACAAAATGAAAAAGAGACTATATATATAATCGAACCAGGTGATGCCGTTTGGCTCTACCAACCTCAGTGAAAGAAAGGGATATGACTCAACCCACAGAGAAATAGGACAGGTCCCTACGTAGTCATTAAGAAGTTCAATGGATACCACATCCAGCTCACCCCGAGGAAAAACCCCAGGTTGTTCACGTGGAGCGGTTAGCAGAATAACGAGGCCACGACCCCCCAAATTGGTTCCAGAGTGACATCCCCAATGGTGATGGTCTTATCCTGGATTAACCTAGAGGAGGAGGCAGTATTACGCTCCTGGCATGCCTTCGATGAATTTCATAGAAATATCTAGAAGCACTAAATTTATTTTTGGATCAAACGTCGAATATTCTTCTGGTATTCTATGCTTTTCTTAATGATTCGAGAACAGGACTACATAATGACAATGAATTAAGATTTGAAGACCACATCAGCAAAGTATGCAGGAAATTATTCTCAAATCTGCTATGCCATAAGAACAATATCCTCCAATATGTCAATCTTCAATCACTTCCGGTCATTTCAGGACAGGATTTTATTTCGATTCCTGAAAATGTGAAAATACTGCAAACACCTTCAAGCTCAATATAAAATATAAATATTAATAGAAAAGACAATCATGCAATTTCCACTCAACAGCTCGAATGGAATGAATAATAAACTAGAATCTCTCAATCCAAAACAATCGAATATTTTCCAACAATGAAATATATTCCAGCTTGCTGCTCTTTTTAGAAATTATCCTCATTCGGGCATACTTACGGAACGCATCCGAGAACATATTTCATAAAGTTATCGAGGCTTTGGATCTTGAACTTGTTATAACTGTTCATTTGGGTGTAATATTTTCTGAAGCCTGATAGAGAACTGCTACTTATTATACATTCTATATCAGGATAGCAGGTTCAACAACAAAAATTGAAATCGTTGCGAAAACACCGTTATATTTTATCAGCGTTGCATTGCGTGCGTTTCTTCAGTGCAGTTCGTTTATATAACTCGAAATATTGTACAGGGTTATTCACAATAATTTAACCACTCATTATCTTCGTTATTATTGCTATTATTGCTTTCTTTGCTACTGCTACTTGCTACTGAGAAACAGAATTGACCCGAAAATCTGGTCAAGATAAGAAGATAACTATGTTGTTCATAATATTGTTGTGATATTGTTAAGCTGCTCCATGACAACACGATGTTGGGATTTTTCTGTAGAATTACGAGGTACGAGGTTTGTTCGCTCCTCGGAATCAAAATGTAATCTTTCAGCTGGATTGTGAAATGTCTTGAACGACACACGGCTGAAACGCAAATAACGGATTCGGTTGTTATAATCCTCGGCTGCGACTCGTATTACAACATCCAACCTCATCCGTTATTTGCTACATATCTGCCTTTTAACGTTGATAACCATAAGCTGTCAGAGGAACTGTGGGATAAAACTATGATTTAGTGACTATAAAATTATGCAGTTACAATAACAATGCAAAATTAGCTATCTGAACTATTTGGGGATTACAATATAGAAATAACAAGTGAATGCTCGGAAGTTGAAAGACTCAAAAGTTGAAGGACTCGGAAGTTGAAGGGCTTGGAAGTTGAAGGGCTCGGAGGTCGAAGGGATTGTAGGGATTTGAATACTACGTCCCAACTGGGGGACTCCAATTCGCGCTTCGCGCAAACACTTCGCAAAAAACTCGGAAGAGGAAGGGCCTAGAAGTTGTAGGGAATAATATGAATACACGACTTTAAGAGAAATTCGTCCACCCCTCTCCTTCCCGAAAAATTATATCTCGGGAGCGGTAACAGCTAGAAGAATGGGGTTTTCACTTTTTAATTTTTCAGATAGTCCGGCTCGTAGCACTAAAATCCGGCCCGAAGGACCAAAAAATTGCTATCTTGAGAACGACAAAAGCTATAGTGGGTTTTTTTACTATTGGGTGAAAATACGCATTCACCCAGTATATGGACATCATTTTTCACCAATTGGAAAAAGAGATTGAACACGAAAAAAAAATTCTGCTCGTAGGACCAAAATCCGGCCCGAAGGACCAAACAATTACTAATTCGAGAACGGTGAGAGCTAGAGGGATGGGATTTTTACCGTTGTGTTTCTGTTGAAAATACGTATTTGACCAGTTTATGAACGCCAGTTTTCACCGATAAGGAAAAAAGTTTCTTCACTCGAGAACGGAGCCACGTGAAAATTAAAAGTATTCCGACTTTTTTGAGGTTTTTAAATCTTCTTCAATTTTTTCATCCTTTTTCCACTTTTCAATAGACATAGAGAAAAACGGTTTGGAAATAGCAGTGAGGCTTATGAAGGCTTATGAATTTTGAGATTTTCAATTGTTTCATTAGTATGGTCAAAATCACGATTTTCCATTTTCTAAAAATATTTCGAGAACTATTGATTTTACTGCATTTTAAATAATTTTTCTGAATACTATCAAAAAATATATGGTGAATTGGAAAAATATAAACCATTTCTAAGATATTTCGTTCCAATAACTATTCTCCAAATTGCAAATTTCTTTCTTCAGTTTTTCAAGTTTTTCCTGTTTTCCTATATTTTTCGTCAAAAATAGTTCAGAATTCGTCCGTATATTCGAGCTCTCGCGATTTTCGTAATTGAGTGTGAACAATGACATAATACGGCTAGACTCCTTTATTTACATTTCGCTTGCTGTCACATTCTAAGCACAATTTTTATTGCCGCTTGTTTCGCGGAAAATAGTTGCCAGTCAACCCAAAAGTCGCCAAAGCTGAGTTTCTGCTGAATTATCTGCTTATATACAATGTATATACGCAGATAATTGTCGCGAAACAAGCGGCAGTAAAAATTGTGCTTACAATGTGACTTTGCCTTGACCGCAGTTCGAAATGTAAATAACGGAGTCTAACGGTAATATGTCACTGAGTGTAAATGAAGGTTTCGGCAAGTATGAATTTAAGAAAAAATCGACGTGATTCGAAAAATTTAAAATTAAACAATATTATGGGTCATATAAAAGTATATCTTCAAGAAATATTGAATGGATTAAATCAATTCCTGAACCTGTATCGTTGGAGATAGAAATGAAAAATAAAAACGAAAAAACTCCTTACATTTTTTTCGGATTTGTCGATCGCGAAAAAAGAAACGGACAAGTATTGATGGTCTTCGAGTTATTGAAACTATTCAAATTTCAAAGCGATATCTCTCAGAGTTCGGAAAATATAAAGGTTTGAAGTGCTTACTACAGAAGAATGGAGATACAGACAGACAGACCTACAGAATTTCTCCCCTGGAGAACCGTATGAAGTCTTGTATACTACTTGATTAGTGGGAAAAACTCATACAAAAAAAAGAAAAGTACCTACCGTCAAGAATGGCAACGTGTTCAAAACAACAAAACCCTCCAAACCATTTTTGTCTGGGCAAAAACTTTAACCATACTGTCGTTGCCGGATATCCTCCTCGAGCGGATCTAAGGTCTTGAAAAGAAAATCGTTCCAACATTCAAGTTAACGCATAGTAGAAAGGCATCAGACCATAACTAGACCAGTTCCGCCGTTCTCTTGTTTCTTTGCATACGTCCGCTAAGTCGCATCATCGGCGGCGGCGAATTGTTGCCATTTTCTAGAGCAACTTCTCGTAAAACAATCTACTGCGATAAATTGAATCGTTTGTAGACTTATACGAGACAAAAGAATTACGGATAATGGTAGAGACATCAATCATCCCGAGCATTTGAAAAACATGATGGATGACTGTGAACGAGAATAAAGCAAATTGTTTCTTGAGTCAGAACGGGATTGCTAAAGCACGAAGGATGTTATGCACGAGCAAAAGTTGTTTCCTCGATGAAACGAATCCATACTGTTGGTAAATTACGTGTTTGTGGTAAACTTTCGTTCGATGACAATATATTCACTTCTCAAATTTTTTATTAATTTAACTATAATTTAAATTTAATTTAGGTAGAGAGTTCCAAAACGTAAGATGATACCAATAAAAACATGGAATCGCATGAAATGGAAACTTTCTGTGAATATTTCATACTGTGCATGCAGATGCTGTTGAAATATATTGATATTGTTGAAATATTGTATTATGTTTATGACGATTGAAATCTCTGATGGGAATATGTTTTTTTTTTACAAAAACCTCACGAACCCGATGGGTTATTAGCGGAGGAAAAGTTATAAATCCTACAATTTGTTGACTAAATAATTATAACCACCAAATACTGATCTACAACTTTTCAAGATGTGAATCAGAAAGTGTAAACTGAAATTCAGAATAGTCAATTTAATTTCAGAATGTGGTCATTGTAATATAGAAAGGTGAATTGAATTTCAGAATGTGTAAATTGAAATTCAGAATAGTGAATTTAGTTTCAGAATGTGTTCATTGTAATTCAGAAAGGTGAACTGAATTTCAGAATGTGTAAATTGAAATTCAGGATGGTGAATTGAATTTCAGAATTCGTGAATTGTAAATCAGAAAGGTAAATTGAATTTCAGAATATGAAGATTGAAATTCAGAACTGGGAATTGAAATTCAGAATATGTGATTTGATTATCAGAAACTGTAACTTTTAAATCAGAGGTGACATCTATGAATTATGTACACAAGAAACTTCATCATCATGGTGAATATTGCCAATCCATGAGTTGAGATGAAAGAGGGTAATTATGAGCCCCAAAAATTTTCCATCTAATTTTCAATGAAAGTATGTCTATCTTCGCACAAAACTTCTACTATCGATATGTAGGTATGCATTTATTCACAAAGTTGAATTCTTTTGTATTGTGGTCAAATATCACGTTTCGTATGCCTAACTTTCATCTATTGGAGTTGGTTAACAGAGGCTTGAATATTTTGAAGAGATAAACAATAGAAAAGTTGGAGGAGATTGCACAAGGGCTGCACAGCATACGACATTTCATGCGGCTACTATTATAGCATTGCACGATATGGAAGTAGGACGCTAATTTTTCGAATTTATTTTTCTGTAAGGACAAACGAATTGACATATCCATATACATTAAATAAAGTTTATTACTTGGTGGAAGGTTCTATGCACCTATGGAAAATCTGCTGTGAAAAACTTTCTACTGAAAGATGTCTTCGTCATACAAATGCTTGTTCGTGCATTATTACTTTTCATATTGATGGATTATTTCTCTACATACATATAAAAGTTTAGCAAATTATATATTTTTGGAATCCAAATGATGTTTTTTAATTTACTTAGTACTGTTTCTGAATCACGAATTACTTCTTTTGAATTTGAATTTACACATTCTGAAATTCAATTCACTATTCTGAATTTCAATTTATACATTCCGAAATTCAATTCACCTTTCTGAAATTTACTTCACTATTCTAAATTTCAATTAATACTTTCTGAAATACCTCCAATCTGAATTACAATTTACGCTTTCCGAAATTAACATTACCGTTTCTGATTTACTACTTGAAAAGGTGCAGATGTGCTAAAACTGACTGCACTCATAAACCAGATACCCACACCATGAATAGCATAGCATAGCATAGCATAGCATAGCATAGCATAGCATAGCATTGAATGCATAGGGTTCAAGTTCAAACCACACTGATTCGAGGAAAACAGAGCAAATCCTGAATAACGCCAATCTTGTCATTGTAAATGACGGATCCAAAACAAGATTTGCCCCATCCACAGAAAATTCAACACTTTCAGATTTGACTGCGTGCAGCCCCAATCTTCTGGCAAATCTAAAATGAAAGGTACATGATGATCTATATGGAAGTGATCATAATCCAATTAGAATAGATAATACAGTACAGCAAACTCCTCTGTATACTGTACCTAGTCAGAAATGGAGCCTAAAAAAAATTAGTTTGAATTGTTAAAAAAAAATTGTTAAAATTGTTATTTCCGTCAACCGATTGCACCCCTACGCGCAACCCTCGGAAGTCTTCAAGAGACTTGTGTGAGCTAGGGAAGACGCAGCCCCTACCTTTTAACGTGTGATGCCATGCACGAGACCCATGACCATGCGAGGCTTTGAACCCTCTACCCTTCGCTCCAAAGGCAAACGTTCTACCAGCACGGCCACCACGGCCCATAAATGTAGAAATATCGTCGAAGAAAACACACATATGCAATAATTTAATAACCAATGACGTAGATGAATCTATTGAAAACTTTAGCAATATGATGATATCGCAGTAGGCAAAACTCAACCTATAAAAAACATAAACCATCAATGCCATGGTGGAATTACACCAATCAGAGCATAAAATGAGTGAATTTTTGACAAAAATACTAGTAGGAAACCAACTTTGATATTACATGAAAGACAGTCCGTAGTAATATTCTGTTATGTTTGTTATAAACATTTCTATACAAAAAAATGGGATTTTTATTAGTGTTTTGCCTATAAAATGAAAACTACTACCGCAGGACAGATAAAGTGTCCAAAATGAGCTTCAACCACCTCCTTCCAACAACAAAAGTGTCTCTTTTACAGAAGATCTGATCTATTTCATTAAAAACATGAGTTTATCACCAGACTCAAAAGAAGGTTTGTTTCTAATTTGTGTTCAAGAAGTTTTTATATTTCATTTTCTCCATAAGGTGTTGAAAAAAAGGAATCATGACGGATTACTCTACAATCGGATCCACGACTTCTGTCGTTGTCAAGTTTTCAATTATTGTTTTGAGAGTGTCTGTAAACAAAGTTTTGGAAGATGGAGCAATCAAGTGAGGATCACTTATTTCTTGGTCATCGAGTCTTAGGTTAGATTGTTTTTCATTTCCATTTGATGTTTCATCTATCACTTTCCAAGCAGTTCTAGATGGATTGTTAGAATTGAATATTTAATTTTCAGATCAGCGTGTTATCTTTTAGAATCTCGATAAGCTGGTTCGAGAACAGTATACCGTTTTCATGAAAAGCTCAGGTCTTCAAGATTAGCGCTTGAACTTCTGACCACATCATTGACCTATTTTTCATTTGGTGTACATTTAGTATAATATTTCCTTTCAGGGAGGTAAAGTTTGAAATAATACAAAATAATCGAATAAAAATACTCAAAAGCTAAATTAAAGCCTTTGATACAATATTTATAGAGGCTCGCAATTCTCCACTACCAATGTTTTTTCAAAACCTTCAACATTCTTTGCATTAAACATATGGTGTGACGTTTAAACATATGAAATTTGACTCATTTGTAATGTGACTGGAAAAAACGTTGTATTGCATGCGTGTTTTAACTGGCTTCAATCCACCTCAGAAAATTGAACGCTCGAACCTTGTATTTTAACATTCTTGCTTCAACAAAACGCAGCACTATCTTAAAAACTCTATTACAATAAATAAATATTTTCTTGTCATATTGCTAAAATACATCTTGCACGTTCAATGTTATCGTTGCATATTCGCATCCTTCCCGTTATGGAAATGAATACCTGCCTTGATCCTTCCCTCTTTCTATAATTTCCAATCGCGTTGACAAGCGCGGGTCGGTGCTTCGTCATCATGGACGCTTTGCTGGTGTATCGTGCAAACATAAACAGGCCGTGTAATAGGCCAATCATTTTCGCGTTAAAAATAAAAAATGGGTAAAAAATAGCAAAACAATGCAAACTTTCAAAAAAGTTCTATTTTAGTGCAATTTTCAAGTCGTAATATCTAGAAAACGGTTGCTTACAGCGACTTGTAACAGGGGTAGCTTTTTTACGTAGATATGATAGAGGACTCGATTTTTTTACTGAAAAATGTGCTAGAAGAACACTCAAAAAAGTTATGAATCTTCAAAAAAGAAAAAGACTTGTTGGTGACGCCCCCTACGAGTACGAGCAATAATAACATCAGGTTCGAATCCGACACCTCAAAAACCTCTTATTACCAAGTTTCGTTTAATTAAGTTCAGTATTTCAAGAGTTATTTAAAAAAACCAAAATAAAAATAAAACTTCAACACTGTATCTGAATCTTGGAAACGAAGCGTTTCCGGACATATATTTATTTGGGCAATTCATATTAGAATATTATGAGGAATCACCTCCTGAAGTTTGTCAAAGTACTTTTGAATTACCCTGTATATCTTTCTATTTGAAAAAAAATATCTTGTACTAGAGAATGGTAGGTATTTACTAAGAATTTCGGAAGATAATTTGCATCAAGTTCACTGTTTTTGAAATTACTCCAATCAATTAAATTCCTTTTAACTCCTCTCTCAATTTTTCTATACCCAAGGTTCTGATAGCTCTTTCACATGGATCAGAGTTGATGGAATTTGGTTTTTCATTTACTATAATATATTGCTCTAAATGATCGGAGAGACAGGGTTCAAGAATAGCATTTTTAATGAGTTCTGAATTGAAGTCACAATGTTATCTATACATAATGATATGACTCTGGTATTTTCATGAATAACTATTGATAGTCCGAAGGAATTCATCACACACCAAAGCTCTTTCAATATTGGTCTATGTCATAAGTCTCGCCGAAAGTTTGCTACCTCCGCCGATGACGGCAACAAATTATTTTTGTTTATTTTACACTAAAAAATATTGTTTGCAACCTGATTTGATTATGGAAATAATGCAAAAGTTTTTGAGTTGGTCGGTAATTTTATATAAAATAAATAAAATTTGCCACCACTGGCCCCACTACAGATTTCTGAAACTTTGGATAATAAAGAATAACAATTTTGCATTTTTTTCATTCTTTTCAAATTTGACAAAGTTAGCGAATTATTTCCGTAATCAAGTCAGGTTGCAAACAAAAATTTTTAATGTAAAAAAAACAAAAATAGTATGTTGCCGTTATCGTTGGATGTGGCAAAGTTTCGGCGAGACTTTTGACATAAAGAGAAACGTTTCTTTGCGTTGCCACGATTTTTTTCGGCAGAGTTGTTAACAAAAGTTTGAAAAATAATTTATTTACTCGGATGCCAAATTTGCATTTGGTCGCAAAATTGGGGAACAATAAAGGATATTTTCTTTCTTTTCGTCATTTTGCGACTCTTTTGCGTTTTTTCTCACAAAAATTGAGCATAAAATACAACTTTTGTGAAACTTTGCCTTGTTTTGCTATTTTTTCTCATTTCTGCTAAAGAGTTTGGCCTATAAAGGAGAAGAAGAGGGACGAAACACAGTACGGCGTATACATCTGACTCAGACGAGCGTAGTCGTTCTTTTTCCTCACTTTTTAATTCGTACTGAAAATTCCGCTTTGATGCGAAAAAGGCCTTTTGTTTGCAGACTTCGTCAGTTCATCAGGGAGTTATTCCGTCGAATTTTTAGCACCTCAAGCGTGAAAAATACGGCGTGTAAAGTGAGACTTTATGGTACACGGTGGTTGCTGGACAGATTCGGTCGGATTTGCTATGATTCATTTCTTCTCTACAATTTGTATTCTGTGTCTAATTGGGCAGTCTTTTTCAGTTATCGTATTTATTCTGGTGATAGATTATCGGAGTGTCAGTTGGAATGAGAAAACTTTATGATGTGGCTCGATACTTCAATTTTTCGATTTTCACAATTTCGGTGGACACATTTTTTCATTTAATTCATTGCGTAACTCTGGTTTACTTCTTTGACTTCAAAATTTACACTGACACTTCTAATAAGTTATTATTCGTTGCTATGGTAACGCAATATTTTGTTTATGCAGGGAACTGGTCTAGGCTAACTAGATATCAATACATCCTTGTATTTGGAAACTTTATTGAAAAATTATCCACTGCTTAGTTGAAGCTTACAAGGTCGACCCTCTGTCGGGAATGCGTTTTACATAACGAAAGTTGTCACTTGAACGTTTTAAAAACGTTATTCCCATTCCCAAAGTATGTACTAGTTGAAGTCAGTTGGGTAAACGTCCTGACAACGTCGCAGCTTAACTTATGTCATGCTAACGTTAAGACAACGTCGTCTGGGGGTTTAGAGAGCATTGTTTCATAAATGACTAATTTATAAACCAAGTATTACGTTAATTTTGGTATTTAATGTGGTTATTTTTAATTTTTTACCATTAATTGATAATTTCACCAGGTTTAGCGACTGTTACATAATTTGTTTTCGAAGTAATGATGAAACTTCACGTGAACTTTTTGTAAACAAGGACTATAAAACTGTTTATACAGTGTCCGCCAAAATGTTGGAATCATATGGGAAACTTTTTTATTAATACTTTCTCAGAAAATTTAATTTTTCATAAAAGTTGGTGCATTCAATTAGACTGAGTACGCGCATATCGGTTATTACCAATGGCGTGCGTCTAAGCGAAACAGCCGATATTCTAAATTCACTATAATATTGTAAAGTGACATTAATATGCAAAATATCGAAAAATCTGAAAAAGTTATTTGCAATTGAATGATACTCCCAGTTATTCAGTATAGTTCACCAATTACTGATTTTGATAACTACTTCAACTACTTAAAGAGTTGGCCTCAATTTTTTATGGGAATTATCCCCAGTAATTTTTTAGTAGTAGGTTACTGAATAAGCATGGATTATGTGTCAAACCATTACCTGATCTAAAAAAATCTTGAATATGAGTAAAGAAAACATCAATGGAAAGATAAAGAAATAAATCCAGCATCCTTTTATATATTTAAATTGATAATTGGTAAACTAAACTGGATAACTGGGACTATCATTCAATTGCAAAAAACTTTTTTTCAGTATTATTTTTCGATATTTTGCATATGAAGGTCACTTTACTCCATAGTGAATTTAGAATATCGGTCGTTCCCCGGTAAGCCGCACGCCACTGGCAATCACCGATATGCGCATACTTAGTCTAATTAACACCAACTCTTATGAAGAATCAAAATTTCTAAGGAACTATTGATAAAAAAAATCTCATATGGTTCCAACATTTTGGCGAAAATCACGTTTAGTTGTCAAGTTTTTGTTAACTTTAGAGAAACGCACAAATGTTATAGTGTTTTCCAATTTTTTATCGAGTTGGAGAAACGTGGTTTGGTATTATCGATGTGGCTTGTAAAGACGTACACGAAGCAATTTTAAGATTTTCATTTATTCCATTAGTACGGTCAATTTCTTGATTTTAAATTTTTTTGGAATATTTTTCGGGAAATGTTTTTTGTATATTTTCTGAAGATGGTCAAGGATGATATTTTAGTGAATTGTGAAAATATAAACCGTTTCTGAGATATTTCATATTTTCCAAAATGCAAGTTTAGATTTTCCCGGTTTTCCGATCATTTTTGTGAAAAATAGATGTAGAATTTGTTCGAGCTCTACCTGTCGCATTTTACGAAATTCAATTCAAATGAACTGTTCGGCGTATTTTAATTTTTTTTTAAATCGACATTTTTCCAGACATTTTTCGATCATTCTCAAAAATCGTTATCAATCTTATATTTTCAAAGATGGTCTCTATCGAAACAGTGAAAAGTTTTTTGCTCATATTCATCTTCTCAGGTACTTCTTCTTGAATGTGTTATTAATTTCTTCCTTACTCATTTCTTTGATATGTGGTATGTATAACGTCCCAAAAAAAGGAAAGTATTGCTGTTTCATAAAAATACATCATCAAATTTTGTAGAAAGCTTTTGTGTCTCCTGGCGAATACAACAATAGTCTGCTCTTTTGATGCAAACAAACAATAACATTATTTAGTTAACTCAATCTAACTTCTTGGAGCGTCTCTTGGCTGGAATTATTGTACAAATTTACACCAACGCTCTCTTGTACATCACAAAGCCGAACTAGTGCCAGTGTTTTAATTTTAGTCGAGACCAAGCCGGAATTGAATGAATTCATTTCAAAGAAATGAGAAATAATTAGTAACTACATTCATTAATTAATGAATAGCAATGATGTAATTAAAATATCAAGAGGAGAATGATAATAAGAGGAATATATAGGTCGAGAGTCGAGTAGGATGCAATTCATTCTATACAGATAATTTTGCAATACTATTCAAAACTGCACTTGAATTACTTCATTGGAGTCCTCCATCTTATTGACAAAGCTTGTAAGTAAAGTTTGTGAAACATATTAAATATTGAAAAAGAAGACACAAACACACAGAGCAACAATTGGAACATAATGTTAATATTATAACATAACATTAATATAAAATAAAAGTATTTCCAAAAATATCTAAAACATGAGGTATTATAAATAAACATTTTATTATGCAGTGTAAATTACAGCATAGTTTCATTGCAATATTCTTCTAAACTGTAGTACGGTTTTTTGCAAGGTCTTCTTTATTTTTTATAGCTTTTCATCTTCTCTGATTTCATAGGACATATGGTTATACAACTTGTTAGTCACATAAAATAGAGAATCCTTTGACAGACTTGACTTTGTAACAGGAAGAGGTAGTTCGGTTTCTGTCACTTGTCAAATAATATTGATATGTATGAGGCGTCCTTGAGGGACCTTTTTCCTTGTTAGGCTGGTGCCTATCATTTTTGTGAAAAAAAGTAACAGACAGGGACCAGGTGGAAAATGATGTTGAGGTTCCAACTTTGAGGAAAAAAATATTTAAACACAATAACACTCAAAATGGTGGAATGGGGATGCAGTTTACGTGACCTAGGGGAAAATATTTGATGGAAAAGTTGTAGATAATAAAAAAATCGAAAATTTTTGTTTCCAACACTTTTTGACATAACCTCAAATTAACCGTCAAAATGGCGGAATACCGATTTTTCAGTATTTAATTTTTTCTCACTTATAAATGATTTAATTTAGATGAAAATTTCACACCTCACTTTTAGAGAGAACCAAAACATTCGTTCTTATTTAGATGCCATGGCAACCCAAAAAATTTCCGGAAATTTTTATCCTCCTGGGTACCCTGGCCGAAATTAATAAGTGGAAATTTTTCTGTCAAATATTTGACAGGTGATAGTTTATATTTTGCTTTGATGTACAAATGGAATTGTATTTTTCATTTGAAATGAGATAATATTTCATATTTATGTATTTATTAAATATTTCGAATGTGTCTGAATATTTTCTTCGCGATAATCGCATAATTTGCAAATTCTGAAATCAAATTTCAGAAACACTTCAATACACCAGTTGTCTACATGTAAATCAAAGGCCCCGTGGCGAGTCGGTAAAGTGTCCGCCTCGTGGTCGTGTGGTCACTAGTTCAATTCCCAGTGGAGCAACAACATTTTTACTTTTTTTTTGATTAATTTAAAAAAATCAAATTGAAATTTTGTTAAGTGTGTTTTACATATCAATATTTTCATGCATCTTTTTTGTACTATGCATATAAATAGTTCAGGTGAACCATAGTTAGTTATTTCTTATAACAACATTTTTACTTTTTTTTTGATTAATTTAAAAAAATCAAATTGAAATTTTGTTAAGTGTGTTTTCCACATCAATATTTTCATGCATCTTTTTTGTACTATGCATATAAATAGTTCAGGTGAACCATAGTTAGTTATTTCTTATGAATTGTTGGATATATTTTGGTGTAAAATTTTCTTACCGAATCCCCCGCTAGCTTGAATTAATTGCAGGAAATAATTCAAGCACTTGGGAGATTACAAGTGAAAATTTGTTGAAATATGTTTCTCTGAATCATAATTTTCTCAATATTTTCAATAGTAAAAAAGAACAAAAATAATACTGTGGCGAAGCTGTGGGCGATGCTGGACCTGAACGATCACGCAGGCCGCATATGACCTTCGAGGCGTTATGCACCGAAAATAATCTAGATGATTCGAGGACTCACTCGAAATTTCCTCGAATCGAACGGTAAATATAAAAGAAGAACCAGGCAGCGGAGACGGGCAGTCAGAGCGAAGTGAAAGTCGAAATAAATAGTTCCGTGATTATAAATTAGAGTATTGTGTTATTGAATCATTGTATTTCGTTAAATAAATTATTTTAGAGTTAATTGGAGTTTAAATCTACTACAATACTAATAAATTCATTGTTTAGTGTGGTTATGTTTTCAAATATTTTATTATAAGTAATTTAATACAAACTACTTTTTGTCATAAAAATAAGGAAGAGAGTTGAAAATTATTGAAAATATTGAGAAAATCATGATTCAGAGAGACTTTTTTCTCAATTTTGAGTGGTTTAACGATCAATAAACCACCAAGTTACATAGATCATTTTAAAGCAGACATTTTAACAATTAAAATGACCACTTATAGAAAATTACCGTCCGATTTCAATTATAGTTATATTTGGAAAACTGTTGTAAATCTTTCTTAAGAAATATTATCAAAGTACTTTGAGAACAAATCCTTATTGCATAAATTTCAGTTTGGATTTCGAGACCGTTGCTCGTTGATGGACGCAATCTGCACAATCGAGAGAAGGATAGTTGAAGGATTTGAGAAAGATAAACATACTTTTCTTACTCTTTGTGATCTCAGCAAGGCCTTCGACTGTGTTTCTCAAGACATACTCATAAAAAAATTGGAACTTTATGGGATTAGAGGCTTACCTCTAACTCTTTTTCAATCCTACCTTGACAATCGTCAACAATGTGTATCAGTGAAAGACAAGCTTAGTGACATAAAACATATTAAATACGGAGTACCTCAGGGTTCTGCTTTGGGGGCCTCTTCTGTTTATAATTTATGTTAACTATTTATTCTTTCATCTTTCTCCTAATGAAATTGTCATGTATGCAGATGATGCCATTTTGGTGAACCAGGAACATGATACATCCAGACTACAACGAATTATAATGAACACTGAAAATATGGCTGAACTCAAATACTTCACTTCTTAATCGAGATAAAACACAGAGAATATGTTTTTCAATCAACAAAGAACTAACATCAGGTGAAGATGTGAAACTAGTTGGCGTAGTTCTAGACGATAACCTTACGTGGAAACCTTACGTGGATACCCCATTTATACCCCATATATAACTGAGTAATAGATTACCTTCATATAACTTTCTCTTAAGACAACTCAAGACAACTCAAGACATGTTCAAACGTCTACTCTTCTTTCAGCGTATTTCGCTTTCATACATTCCCAAATCAGTTATGGATTTATACTTTTGGGTGACTCTAGTAATGCCCAAAGAATATTCAAACTTCACAAAAGGTCACTCAGAATAATGGCAAGCATAGGACCTCTGGAACATTGTCTGCCCTATTCATTAAACACCGAATAATGCAGTTAACGTCACTATACAGGGTGTTTCTTAAGTATGTGTAGAAACTTGAGGAGCATGTTGCCGACGTCGAAATAAAAAAAAAGTTCTTATAAACACATGTCCGCAAGTTATTCGTTTCTGAGATACAGAGTGTCAAAGTTTAATTCTTGTACTTGTTTTTTGTGAATAAATTACAAAAAAGTTTGGTATCTGGGATGATTTTTCAATGACAAAATCGAATTTTATGGTAATTATGAAAAAACTAATTACTAATTGAATTTATTTTAAATTTAAAAATCTTGTTTTTCAAAATCACTTGTGTCGATTATTTCATATCTCAATAACTCTTAACAGTTGCTCGCAGTGACCTATACCAGGAATATGTTTTTTACCCATACTAAATAATAAATATTCACAGATACCAAACTTTACCCAAATAGCAAAATTATTTTGAAATTATTCATAAAAAATAAAAATAAGAATTCAACTTTGACACTCTGTATCTCAGAAACGAATAACTTGCGAACATATATTTATAGGAACTTTTCTTCTTTTTTTGATGTCAGCAACACGCTCCTAAATTTTCTACACGTACTTAAGAAACACCCTGTATATATTCTACTCATTATTAGAAATACACAAAAATCAAAACTCGTTCCAAGAAACATCCGATATCTCATCCTATAACACAAGATCAAATGATTTACTGAGGACCTCGAGATACAGACTAACCAAAGCATCAAAAAACTCTTTCAATCCCAAGTTTTCCAATGTGCTACCAAATGTAATTGAATCTAAGAACTACATATCTTTCAAAGATATCGTGAAAGAATACATTTAAAAAAATGCTTTTTTTCCTTCGAGGATTTTTCAAAAAAACCATTTTAATGATTGTGGAATGTACCCAAAATCATTACTTTAACATTGTATTGTATTGTATTGAATTGTTTTTATGTGATTTTGTGTTTTCTACATATTTTTTCTCTTTGTACCTGTTTTCCATATTCATTGCTTTTAATGTACGATATTATTCTGTGACTTGCTACAAAAATGAACCCATTTACACGTACTTAAATAAACATGTATCTATCTATAGACCTTCGAAATTCAAAAAAATATTACTACATAATTGTTCGTGGAAGATAAGGATATTTTTTTTTCGAAAAATGGATATAACTCGAAAACTAGTAGTATTCTGAATTTTGAAAAAATCATGCTTACTTGATATCAAAATAATTTATTTACAAATTTTCATGTACTTAATCTAAATTATTCAACGCGAAAACAAAAACTAAATACTGAAAAATCAGTTTTTTGCTATTTTGACGGGTAATTTGAGGTTATGTCAAAAAGTGTTGAAAACAAAGTTTTCGACTTTTGTTATTATCCACAACTTTTCTATTAAACACTTTCCGCTAGGAGGCCACGTTTCGCCGCAAAATGCAAAAAACCGTTTTCAACTTCTAAACTGCACCGTTTTCAGTGTTTTCGTGTTTAAATATTTTTTTTCTTAAAGTTGGAACCTCAACGACATTTTCCACCTGGTTCTCGCCTGATACTTTTTTTCTTATTTTCAAGCGCCTAAAATTTGTTTTGGCATCAGCTCACTTAATTATCATCAAAAGAATAATCTAAAATGGAATGTCATTCTTGAAATTTCGAACTCACGAGTGCCCGGTAAAAACTGAGTGTGTACTGAAACGTTATCAAATTTTGATGATCACGGCAATTCATGGTAGATTATTGGAATCGATTCGAAAAACTCCAAAGGAATCTCAAGAATTCGGACGATTTCACCCTGTATAAACGTACGTTTTCCGCACGGAGCAAAAAACTTCTCGTTTGCTAATCATGAAAATTTCCGTCTTATTGTTTCTCGTTCTCACCATTACGTAAGGAACACAATGACGAGAGGGCATTTTATTTCTGTTTGTCGTGTTCGTAGTATGATGCACCGGAATGATATCGTTTTATAAATTGCTGCTCGAGTTCAATCAACTTGATAGGTCAGTAATTTGTCAGTCCACTTTATGTGAGGTCTTCTCTTTCTGTACTTTCGTTTGCGAAGACTTGTTAAGGTAATTGGAATGCTAGAGCAGTTTTCTTAGAAATACAATGAAAATTTGGCATGATGTTTCTCCACAGTGGCTATTATTTTTTTTGAGAATTTTCGTCCATTTAGAATCGGAGATATTTGTACTCAAAGTTGCTCCTCGATAAACTTTTAAATCAAGCACCATAGGCCAAATGCAATCATTGTTTCAAATAACACGCTGTACAGAAGAAACGCATTATACAAATTAGATGGAAAACTGACACATGTCAATAAACTCGATAACAATGCCAATAACCAAATCTAGTGAAATTTGTCCTTCTAATTATCGAAATACAAGCTCTCAAATTCGGCAATGTTTTGATCGATGAGAGCATAAAAATGACCACGTCAAGAGCAATGGCAACAACGCTCTGCAGCTCGTAAGGAACACGATAAATACATCCCCAAATAAATAGACCAGGAAATATTGAAAATTGAAACTCTAGAATTGGAGAATTGGGCAGCTTCCCTGCCTATATTGTCGTCAGCATATAATTATATGGGAATTTTGAAAAAGATAATACGGAATTGAAATCATTTTTTGAACAAAATGGTCAAAGAAAATTTGTGGTTACTTTTTTCGTAGTATATTTTACCTCTCTAGATTGGCCCGATTATATTTGCTTCGGAATTCATGATTTTTTCCTGAAGTTCTGCACATAAGCATAAATCAAGAACAAACATCTTATAACATTCCATTTTCCATTTTTAAATTTTGTACAGACCACATCGCTGCGACTGCATTGCGACTTTTTTAAAATGGCTCTCTTTAATGAAATGTTCCTTGTGAACTATATTGGTTCGAGCCATTCCGGTTACAATTTATCAGTTTTCAATCACTTTTAAGCAATCTGATCGTCGGTACTATGAAAGTTACTGATACTGACACTAACGACAGAGCAGTGTTGCCTAGCGCCTCCAACACTAGATTGGATGGTTGAAATGGTGGGCCGCAAATAGAAAACTTTTGGCGCATACAGTACCGTTCCAAATACCTTAACTCTATAGCTGGATAGCCATTGTCGAATGTACAAAGTAACGGTGTTCAATACCGTCAGGTTTAGTAAAGGGCCACGTTTTTTGTGACCACATAACAAAAAATTGATCAACTTCATATTTTTTCTCCAAATGACATTAAATGCGACTTTTTAGTGACAGAATTAAAAGTTATATACTTTTACTGCCTAGGCAATTTACCTTCACTGAATTAATTTCAATGTTATCCTACTTGGTTTGGATTTGATGACAAAAATTTCTAGGAAAAACATTAACTTATGAATTTATTGTGAAGAAAAGAAAAAAAATTCTATGTATTACGAACTTGAAAATGGGCTGTATGGAATAGGACCCTTATCAGCATTCATACTGTATTTACACTTGGCAATTTCCAGACTCTCGAATACTTCGCGAAGCCTATGGTCATGAACTTGTCTGAATAATTTTAAATTTGAATCATCAAATCGGTGGTCGTGATCCAAAGCATGTTAGGCCACACTCGATTTTTCGGGTCTTGAATATCGGATATGAGCAATGTGTTCTCTGAACCGTACTTTCATGGCCCTTCGAGTTTGACCCAAATACTCTTTCTCGGTTGACCCTCAGATAAGTAGTAGGTAGAGTAGGTAGATTCGAAATGATAGATGATTTGACGTCCATTGAGAAATAGTGGTATAAATAGAAGTAAGTAAGGATAAGTAGTTTAGTAAGCTTTTAGCCCCCGAAGATGCTAACTTCGTTGGCGGAACGCGCGTCGAGTGTGATTTTGACGTAGTTTTGGTGTTTGGGTGATTTCTTTCTCTTGAATTGTTTTCACACCAAAGGTTCCAAATTATTCATTTATTTGATAAAAGCATGGCTTGGGCTTGAAAGTCAAGCTTTCAAAAATAAAAAAGATCGGCTTTGCTTGAATTTTACTAATGTATGCTTGGCTTGGTTTCAAACTATTTTCAAAATTTTCAAGCTTTTTCAAGCCTAGCCAAGCTTTTCTTGCTCCGCCCACTTACTCGAAACGCCATTCACGTGTTGCCACTGAACGGTTATCATTTCAGTTGCAGGAAATATACGAACTATTGCAAAACATTAAAAAAATCTGTGCAGCTCGAAAATAGTTTTGAAAAATTTGGTAACACTTTGAATATAAGAATGAAAATTCAAAAATTAGACGTGGCTACAAGACGGAATTCTTCTTTACAAATGCTTTGCTGGAGACTAATTTGAAAGGTGCCATAATCGTTCTTTGTGACAATACAGATAAATTGAAAATTTTGAGGGACACCAATACAGAATGGTCTCTCATTCAGAGAGTCTGTAATTCTATTATGTTTCAGTAAACTCTCAACAACTCTGGATGCAAAAGAGATAAGCACTTTACCTATAGTAGTTATTGGAATCAATTTATTAGTAGACAAATGAAGAAATTGGCAAATTTCTTGGCAAAAAAATAACAGGAAAAATATTGATGAGATGTGCTTATTTTCTCCACAAGCTTCAAGTGATGAAATTTTGTAACATTATAATAAAACCAACTGTATTGTATGGTCTTAATTTTAGATCCTAGACACAAAGTGGAAACTTCAAAGACAGGCAGTGTCAAAATCTTCAAGAGATATGTTAACGAAAATACTACTAATACTTCCAGTACCTACTGATAACGAGTTCGAGGGTATAGAAATTGAACACAGTGAAAGCAACGATACAAATTGTTTGCATTCCAACGAATTTGATTTAGATTTGTTGAGCTTATTAAAAAAATCACCAGAAAAAAATACTGGTACTGAAGTATGGCGATACGAAATAGATAAATATTTGGAAACAACAAGGGCTGAAGGATGGGAAGATATTCTAGAATGGTGGCGACGCCATCAAAATGTTTTAATTACTATCTATCTATACCTGCAACGTCAGCTTCCATTGAAAAATTCTTTTCTTGAGCATCATCAACTGTGACCACAACACGAAATAGATTGAGTGATGAAGCTATAAGGTCTTTAATGTGCCTTTATAGTTGGACCTCAAATATTGATTAATTAATGATTAATCTCTATAGGCTTACAAGTTATTTATTTTTTTATTGTTTGAGAAATTGTTTCATTTCATCTTACTCATTATAGTTCTATTCACAAGCCTACCCTCCCATCTGTGAAATGTTCCCCTGCCCTCCCAACTTTCGAAGATACAACTTTTACTCACATATTATAGTACATACCGTTCCTTATTTTCAGGAAATGAACCGAATAAAAATATGTATCTATTCATTCATTAAATGAGAATAAGGAGACTATTACATCCTGAAGACAGATAATAATATTAAGATAATAATTTTAGATATAAGAGTTGAGAACATTTTTTTCTCAGCTATTTTTCCGCAAGGTTCTTTTCTGTTAATGGTGAATATTCACACTTCACGAACAACTTGGTTATATTTTTGGTGCACCGATAAATGAACTAGGAAATGAAAAAGTATTTCATGTGATACCTATATCTGGAACACTGAATTCAGAATATCTTCCATTTCAGATAATACAATTATTTCGACACATTTTTAGTCTGGTCTAGTCCAGTCACTACCTTGGTAATAAAGTGCATTCGTTATGAATATCTATGGTAATTAGTTTTCGAGTCACAGCTCATAAAGATATTCAACCAATTTTACAGCAGCGTTTCCTTATCGTTTGAAGTTGTCGGATGAAATTCGTTTTCGCACTGAAAGAAATAATATCGTAAGTTATAGCAAAACGACTTGGTTAACAATTTTCTTGTTAGGGTAGCAATAGTTTTCAATGAAATATACTAAAACTGGTTGTTGCATTGCTACAGGAACAATATGGAAATTGTTATCGAAAGATTGTCAGTGTGACAATAGATACATTCCAGTTGAAAGAACAATATTTCAGTGTTACAAGAGCAATATGCAAATTGATATGGAAATATTGTTATTTTGATAATGCAATTCAATTGACTAAGCAATGATATTCAATAGTTTCGAGAAAACAAAAATCCAACCGAATACTAAAATTTATTTCAGCAATAATTATCTTGTTATCACTATCCAAAACTGAGAAATGCAGTTATAGATACGATACCTATCAGCGAGGATGAAATATCAATTGAAAAAGTAGAAGACAATCCTCGTTCAGTTATGATGCCAAAACCGCTTGATAAAGCTACAGTTTAGCGAAACATGTGAGTATAATAAATTCCTTTGAAATTGAATCCTGTTTTACCTAAGTGTTATATACAATAGATTTCCATCAAGTGAATACAATGCGAATATTTCAACCACAATCATTATTGTTTTTCCATAATATAATTAACGCGCTCTTATCATTCAATCGTATATATAACACATTTTTACATCACCTTCTACGAAGCCCCCGTGACCCCATGGTTAGTGTTGATCACTACCAACCAATAAATTAAATAAATAGACGCGACGGTTCAGACCCACAACTCTGAAATCTTTTTTATTTAACGGCTGTTTTGATCATGTTTCGTTTCGTTACTTCAACCATATTCACTTAACAATTTTGAGATGGTTAGTGTAATCATATATCTGGTTGTGACTATACTGACAGAAGTATATGGTTACCGTAACATTTTTTTTGTTACCCTATCCAAACATTTTTTTCAGTGCGGTATTTTTTGGAAGGCTAGGGTCGTTCCTGGGGATTGATTTTGACTGCTTGAAAGTGTTTCTTGAAATGACGCCAGACCGTGGTTTGTTCATTTCCATTATTGTTGTACATGTATTGTCCCTAATTACTGTTTTATTTATAAAACTCGCCATTCTCGATGCATTTTGCGGATGCTGTTGAGCGTGTAAATTTTCCATCAGAATATATACACTGGCATGCAAAATTAACCGGACAAACAAAATTTTGTTCAAATTCAATCTTAAATAACTTTTAAACCTTTTCATCAATTTCGATAATTTTTTTGCCAAGTTGTAGGTACTTTCATTGTTATCATTCTCTACTATCGATTTTGCAGAAAGTTCTTAAAGATTTGTCGTTATACAGGTTATGATAAAAGGTGCACTTTACCCCAACATTTCTGAACACCCTGTGGAAAAATTTGACTACTGAATGATAGGTCTTCATACGAGATTTTAAAGCCTGATCTTTCGTCAACAGTTCTTCTTTTGATTCATATCAATAACTGAATTCTTAAAGAAGAAACGCATTTTTAAAGAAAACCATGCGATTCGTAACCATAAAAAAATTTTATTAAAAAAATAACAGTGACAACAATGGTAATTAATTGGTATCAAAATCGAGTGTTTCCTTCCCGGGCTTGAATAACAGCTCTCATCCTTTCTGGCATAGACTGAATTAAACCAGCAACTGCGTCTTGGGGTATTTGCTCCCACTCGTTTACCAGCGCCTGTTCCGACGCAAACACAGTTTGAAATTCTCCATAGTTCTGCCTAAGCCTTCGTCCTAATTTGTCCCACATATGCTCTATGGGGTTGAGATCCGGACTCCTTGGCGGCCAGTCGAGTACTTGGATACCAACATCATTGAGGTATTGCCTAGTTATTCTGGCTATGTGCGGCCGAGCATTATCTTGCATTAGGAGAAAATTTTCTCCTATAAAGGGCATATAAGGGACTACATGTTGTTCCAAACACTCCCTGATGTATCTGTCAGCATTGAGGCTCCCTCCCCGTAGCGAAACAAGATCTGTGCGGGCTTCCAAGGAAATACCGCCCCATATCATTACTCCTCCACCACCAAATTGAACATTGAGCATAGCGTTCTCCAGGCCTTCTCCACACTCTTTGACGACCATCAGGTGAATATCTCGTAAAACGAGACTCGTCTGTGAAAAGAACATTTCGCCAATCGTCCATATCCCAATCTGCATGAGTTCGAGAAAATTCCAAGCGCTGCCTTCGATGACCTGCATCCAATAGGGGACCTGTAGCAGGTACACAAGATGATAGGTTTTGTTCCTTCAACCTTCGCCGTACTGTGTCAGGTGAAACTACGGTACCAAGATCATCTTCCAATCTTCGAGCCAAAGCTGTAGCAGGAATTGTTCTTTCTCGAAGAACTTGGAGTCTCAAAAACCGATCTTCAACTGCGTTTGTTGCTTTCCGTCTTCCCTGCCCAAGTCTTCTTGAGTACGAACCAGTTTCTCTGAATCTTTCTATCGCATCGGATACTGTACTGCGTGGAACAGCAAGTCTATCTGCGATATATCGAATGGCACGACCATCATCTTGTAAAGCTACAGCTTGCGCTACCCGTTCCGGTCTCATTTTTTAAAAACTTTCTCGTTAGCGGTATACCTCCGAAACACAAATCACCTAGAGACACAACCACCTTGACATACACTATAAAGCAAATAAATCTGTGAATAATTGTTGACTACTGCTTAGCAAAAATCTTTTTGACAAGCCATAAAAAATGCTTAACTGAAACTTGTCATAACAAGCAAAGCCAACTTAAAAAAATCGCTTGTAATGGTTACGAATCGCATGGTTTTCTTTAAAAATGCGTTTTTTCTTTAAGAATGCAGTTATTGATGTGAATCAAAAAAAGAACTGTTGACGAAAGATCAGGCTTTAAAATCTAGTACGAAGACCTATCATTCAGTAGTCAAATTTTTCCACAGGGTGTTCAGAAATGTTGGGGTAAAGTGCACCTTTTATCATAACCTGTATAACGACAAATCTTTAAGAACTTTCTGCAAAATCGATAGTAGAGAATGATAACAATGAAAGTACCTACAACTTGGCAAAAAAATTATCGAAATTGATGAAAAGGTTTAAAAGTTATTTAAGATTGAATTTGAACAAAATTTTGTTTGTCCGGTTAATTTTGCATGCCAGTGTAGTACAAGAGCCGGAGAGAGGTTGACCTTCACCCATCTGATGAACTGGATGAAACAAATTTTCACTTATAATATCACAAGAGCTTAAATTATTTCCGGAATTTTTTTTGAGGACACGAATATTTTGAAAATTATCCCGAGTCGCGAAGCGACGAGGGATAATTTTCTGAAAATATTCATGCCCGAAAGAAAATTTCCAGGAATAATTTAAGCTTGCGTGGTATTCGGTAAGAAAATTTCACACCATAATTTGGAAAAAAATTATTAATCCAATCTGACATTTTAAATTAATTTCACTGCTTTTCAAGTCCACCATGTTTCGTTAAATATTACCAACTTTAGTTACACCAAATGCTAAAACTCAGATGGGTATTAGATCAGTCTATCGCCCTTTCATAATTTTAGGTTACTAAAGGTGGTAGAAATGTATTTTTAGTTAAACTAGTCCATAACACTTCTAATGTAAAAAATATAATATTAACATGGTTTGTTGCAGTAGGTGGCCGTGATATAGGAGGCCATGCTTTTGACAGATGAGGTTTATATTGGTAAATTACATTGAGTTACTGTATAGTAAACCAGCAAACAAAGATATTCTTATGTAAAACATTTCTTGTAAGCATTTGCGTTAAACAATTTGAGAAAAAAAATGCATTGAAAAGTACAAAGTGAAAAGTACAAATTTATGTAAATACTGCAAAGAGTTGAGTCAAGTGCAAATATGTCATCCAAAATTAATATATTTAACGAATTTAATGGAAGATTGCGACCAGGCGGCCTATTCTCGAATGTCGAATGAGATTTGTCGCATTCGACACATGTCGATGGAAATTGTCGCACAACATTGGCATGTGGTATTCTCAAATTGGTTCGAAAATATGTCGCATGAGATAAATTTTGTCGAATAACATGAGCTGGCAACACCGAATTTTTGATGTTAGATCGTGTTCTATGCCCCTTCTCTTGTAAAACGTTAATATCAACAACAAATAAAATGACATTTGCCTTTGGAAAAGATTACTTTTCACATCAGAATTAGTAAAGTAGAAACATGGAAAGTGAAGCCAATAAAAATTTTCGCAGCCAAAATCAAAAGCGGACTTAAAAAAATTTAATGCAAGCAAAAGAAAATGAGCCTCTTTTATGGAAGAATTCTTCAGTTATTCTGAAGGTTTTAATACATTTTTCTCAGATGAGAATGTAAAAGCACTCTTGTATATTACTCGTCTCTCTCGAGGCCGCTGATAAATTTCTTGATTTTCTAAATTTTCTATAGCTATTACTGAACTCTCACTACAAAAATCTCTGAAATAGTATCAAAGAATGTTTTGACATTTACTATAAACTATTGGACCCAACCTATAAATTTCGCATCTTATGAAATTCTCGCATTCGACATAAATTGTCGACTGCCTTTGACCATTCTACAATTTGTCTATCAAAAATTTGCGAATGCGACATTTGAGAATAAGAATATTCAGATTTCGTTCGACAAAGAGCATATCTCGCATGCGACAAAATATGTCACGGTTTGAGAATAGGGTCCCAGGAAGCGTTAGAGTCGAATGGTTTGTTTACGAAAATCCAAGAAAGTCTGCTGCAGATGTCAAGTAAATATGGCCTTTTGCGTAAAAGAGATTTGAACAAAATTGTTTCAAAATATTACATATATGTCTTAAAACACAGACATCTAATTAATTCGTCACCTTCCTATTCACCATTAAGAAGAGAGGATGGGTTAGAATTCAAGCAACATTTAACTATGTAGATCCTACGTTTTTTGAAATATAAATTGTTAATGCATAATAATTAAACAAATTTGTGTTTTCTGTTTAATGAAACTTTATAGCGAATAATAAATAATAACGTTATTTCTTATAGAAATTTTGCATTATTCATAGGTAGATCTACAATGGTAATGTAATGGTTGTAGATCATATGTTTACCTTTTCAACTGCCAAAAAATTTCCACTTAAATATCGTGGCGCCACGGAAAAATTTCCGGAATTTTTTTCAGTTGCTATGGTAACTAGTAAAAATTAAGGCATCTTATTGGTTAAAAAGTAGAGGTGTGAAATTTTTCTATGAAATTTCATTAGTAGATGAATATGCTTAAAATGACTTGCCTATCAAAATGTGGTCATGGCTATGTTTAATTAAAACAATAATAATGGTACAGGAAAGTTTATAGGACTTTTTTTCAAAAAAGTGGTTTTACATAGTTTTATCTCCTGAATACGAACCCGAAAGAATTTCGTGGTAGTCTCTAATACTTTTCGAGTTACGACATTTTGAATCTTGAAAATCGACTCAAACACCATTTTATCAGTAAAAAATAGCACAAAATGCCACCTACTTTTTGTCAACACTTTTTTCATACACTAATCAACTCATATTCGACAATTATTTACTTCGAGAATGAACGCCTATGAAAAGTGAGGTTAACTATAGTAATATAAGAAGGTTGATTTTATTTGTAAAACGTTTGGTTTTGATACTTGTATTTGTGAAATGAAAAGTATTAGAGACCACCACGGAATTCTCTCGGATTCGTTTTCAGGAGATAAAACTACGTAAGTAAAACCACTTTTTTTTGTTTTGAGAAAAAGCCCAATATACTTTCCTTTACCATTATTATTATTTTGACCACATTTTGATAGTCAAGCCATTTTAGGCGAATTTGTCTATTCATTAAACTTCGATGAAACTTCATAACTAAATTTTTTAACTTTATTCTTTTTTGAAGTAATGAAACTGATTTTTTTTCAATGTTATTTACAGTGAGACCCATTTTAAATGGAAAAATTCTTATGAAAGATACATTTTTCGACCGATTGGAATGATTTTTATTATTATAACGAGGCTTTTATTTGCTTGACCTGTACAGAATCGTTCAACGTAATTTGGACCCAATTCTAGTTGTCAGATTAACTGAAATTTGGTAGGGGTTTATAATTCCGGTGACAATGCATTATAAAATTTTTGATAAAAAAAAAAAAATTACTGCTCAAATACGGTGGACGAGTTTTGTGATTATTGTCCGATTCGATTCTAAATTGAAAAATTATAAATTTTCCGTCCAAAATTCATAAACTCAACATGGCGGCTCCAAGATGGAGTACGAGTTTTGTGATCATGCTCCGATTCGATTCAAAAATGGGTATGTGACGGTTTTTGAAGTTTGACTTTTTCGTCAAATGGCGGATGAATTTTGTTAGCATGATCCGATTTGATTCAAAATTGGTAAGTATAGATTTTCGGAGTTGTAGATTATGATTTTTTGTCTAATTTCATAAATTCAATATGGCCGCTCTAAGTTGGAGGACGAGCTTTGTGATCATGTTCAGATTCGATTTAACATTGGTATGTAGGTATTTTCGGGGTCGGATGCTATGAAATCTATGTCAAAATTCATGAATTCAATATGGCTGCTTCAAGATGGTGGACGAGTTTTTTGATAATGGTCCGATCTGATTCAAAATTATTGGTATGTGGTGGTTTTCGGAGTCAGAGATTATAAGTGTTTCTCAAAATTCATCAATTCAATATGGCGGCTCCAAGATGGAGTACAAGTTTTGTGATCATGGTCCGATTCGATTCAAAATTGGTATGGGAGTGTGTTCGGAGTAGGAGATCATGAATTCTCTGTCAAAATTCATAAATTCAATATGGCGGCTCCAAGATTGCGGGCGAGTTTTGTGATCATGGTCCGATTCGATTCAAAATTGGTACGTGGGAGTTTTCGGTATCAAAGACTATGAACTTTTTTGTCAAAATTCATGGATACATTATGGCGAATCGAGTTTTGTCGAGTTTTGTTATGTTCTGATTCGATTAAAAATTGCTATTTGGGGGTGTTCTTGGTATTATGGCCGCTCCAAGATGGCGGATTAGTGAGCAAGGTTCGATCTGATTCAGAATTGGTAGGTGGGAGTTTTCGGAGTTGGAGCTTATGAATTTTCTGTCAAAATTCATAAATTCAATATAGCGGCTCCAACATGGCGGATGAGTTTTGTGATCATGGTCCGATTCTATTCAAAATTGGTATGTAGTGGTTTTTGGAGCTGGATATCATGATTTTTTGTCAAAATCCATAAATTTAGTATTGCGGCTCCAACATGGCAGACAAGTTTCGTGATCACAGTCCGATTCGATTCAAAATTATAGTTCGAGAGCTGCGGTTAAATAGTTACCAAAGGTTTGAATTGGCACATCGGTTCTACTTTAGATTGTAATTTCAAAACCGCCCGTCTGCCGGGCGCGAGCGGTCGCTTTATTAGATTTATTATTTGAAAAAAATACTCAGAATTGCTAATAATTACCTCATTATTACCAAAATTAATGTTTTGTGAAAAAGGTCTAAGATCTTAACTAAATTGAAATCGTAAGCGTCTATCGTTGGTAATGGTCGCTATTTTGGAGCAGACGCTGTCAAAGGTATCAAAAAACGCCATCAACTTCTCACAGGTTACCACCGTTATTATCGTGCCAAAGTTTCACTAAATATGTTACTAACCAAAATTCAAAAAAAAAAACTTTTGCAGACGGTCGCCTTGTAACAGAAGACGGGCCTCAATTGCTTTGAGTATATGAAAGTACGCGTAATGTAATTATTGAAAACGACCTAGAGAATAGAGTTCCTTAAGCAAAAACTTTATATAGTGTAATATATGAAGTTTGAAGCCGTGGGACACTCAAGTTGATTTAAAAATATCTTTATTCATAAGAAAGTCATGTATAATAGGAAGCAACTATAGACAATAGCGTATTGGGGATTTGTTTACCGTAAAGCGAGAGCAGTAATAGTCAGGTAGGAGTCAATGGGAATTATTTCGATGTCTTCATATTATTTTGTAGTTTTTACTCAGTTTATCAGGATGCCCTACTACTTCATTTCGATTCATATCCAGATAAACTTATTTATTGCTAAGTAAATTTCGATAGATTATCGTTATTTCTCGAAAATGAAAAAGTTATAGTAATCAAATCAAATGTTCATGAAATATATCGAAATCACTATACTTTTGAATATTTGAAATAATATTTGTGTGCTATATTTCAGCACTAACATAATCCAGATCTCTTCGAAGAAATCGTTGTGAGCTCCTGTCTTATTTCCGTATTAACACCTGGTGGAACATTTCCCTAACATCACTACAAAATCCGTAACGCCTCTGTCTGAATTTCCACAATATTCCCACGAGAGATCGTAATGAATCAGGACCTGCTAGTAGGAAGTCATTCAAACTTATACCATGAGATTTTAAACCTGCATCAAACAACAGTCTGATTTTATTTGACTTATTCTGGTTTCCAACAGAGAAATGTAGAAGATACCAGGTTGTATTCTTGTTTAGCTTCTTCGGGTTTTAGTTTCGTGATGTACCCTTTCTCTTCATAATATTTCATTTTGGAACAATACGTATTTGCATAATTTTCATTCATTTTGCATTTCTCTTCTACAAATTTCAATCTTTGCATCGCTCTATATGTACTCTCTGGTAGTTGTATACTTTCATTTTTCCACAGAAGTCCTATCTCGTATCTATCTTCCACATAATTCATAGTTTCGTTCATCAATTTAGTAGCAACAGATTTTCTTGACTAAGTTCATCATGTGGAGTAATCAGTACTCCGAATGACTCTGTATAGAAAGAGTGTGTTACAAGTTGTTGTGAATTTTCGTCTGAGTTGCCTGTTTCGCAAATATGTAAAATATGAGCCTTCAAATGTTCCTCATCCTTTGAATGATTTGATAGACCATGAACTGCCATCCCAATTTACATCTGGTGGCAACCGGTACACTTTCTGAACCACACCTTAGCTATCTCTGAATAATTAGTTTTATGTTATCTTGCCCAATTATCATGACGAGTTTTTCGTTTTCGAAACTTTTGATAGGTATTCCCTTCAAATATGGGTATTTCTTCCAGTTTTCCATTATTATTGTCTGCGACGGCAAAGATGAATTTTCTAGTATTCGAATGCTTTTCAGAAAAAAAGGCTCTTGGTCTAATTTAGAAATCTTCAGATCGAGCTTTTGGGAGTTATTTTGCGTAGAAACATAATCATTAGTCCATTGAAGACAGAGCGGTTCTTTGGTTCCTTTCAGTGCAAGTTTTTCAGCTACCTCGCTATCCAAAAGTATCACCGTGGAGGCTTCATCACACAGAGCATAAATTTCCAAGACTGCTTTTGGTCCAAGCAATTCTATTGGTACCATGCATGCGTAGTAAGACTGATTTCTCGTTTTCCACAATACACAAACTTTGCACCGGCGGGTGACCGTATCGGCAGCAACATTCTCGGAGGGAATAACTGCAAAAGAGGGTGGTGTTGTGTTACAGTTTACAGGCTGAATCACCAGATGCTTTCCTACTTCTACATTTGAATTTCTGATGATTCCGTTTGAAACAAGAGAAACAAAGCTTTTTCTCCGTCAGTTTTTTCTTCCTTATATCAATATCATCAGATTTCATTTGGGGGCATATATAGCATATATCTTCGTGGGAATTCTTTCCATAGCAGTAACAGCAATTTTTCGTTCTTTCAAAATAACTGTATACTCTTTCTGGTCTTCTTGAGTAGGAATACTTCTGTTTTGCACGGATTCTGCAGGCAGTGATATGCTACCGTCTGCTGTTTGAATGCGACCGTCTGCCAAAGTTTTCTCTTTGAATTTTGGTTAGTAACATATTTAGTGAAACTTTGGAACCTGTGAGGAAGTTGACGGCGTTTTTTTGATACATTTGACAGCGTCTGCTCCAAAATAGCGACCATTCCCAACGGCAGAGGCTTACGATTTCAATTTAGTTAAGATCTTAGACCATTTTCACAAAACACTTGTCTTGGTAATAATTAGGTAATTATTAGCTATTTTAAATAATTTTTTTAAAATTATAAATCTAATAAAGCGACCGCTCATGCCCGGCAGACGGGGGAAGGTTGGTATTTGTGAAGGAAAAACAGTTTATTACGAATGAATGAGCTATATTTAAGTAGGAATATCCTAATACACAAAAATAATAACATATTGTATCTGTAGGTACAATAAATAAATATACAACTGAAAATAAGTGATATTATAAGTAATCCTTGAACCTAATAATTATTGATATTAAAAATAACTCAAAAACAAATTAATTTTAAGATCTGATGTGGGTCACCATTCGTTTTTTGAAATTGTGGATAGTATTTGATTGTCTCTAATAAGCGGTTAATTTGTTATACTCATCTAAGCCTTTATAAAATATAGATTTCATTCATAGTCGGTATATTAGACTATAAAATTTCTTTGTCAAAGATCTTTCATAAAATATGTTTACCAATTTCTTTGGTAATATTTCTTGTTCAGTTGCGATAAGTACGGCTTTGGTTACAACGTACCTAGTGTTAAAAAGAAAAAAGCAAAATCTGGCCTACTTCGGGTGGGGCTTTGGGTTGCAAGACGCGATTTAAGAGGTACACACCTCAATCTACTCCAGGAGTTACAATCTGAAGATACCAAGAGTTACACAAATTAATTAAGAATAGATGATGAAACACCGTTTTGAAAGTAGCTCCCTTAATATCCGGTCAGAGCACCCATTCAAGAAATCCTATAAGAGTTGAGGAACGCCTTATGGTTACCCTTCGATTTCTGGCAACAGGGGAGAGTTATGCTAGCTTACAATATAGCAGTCGTATACTCCATTGTACCCTTTCAGGTTCAATCCCAGAAACGTGAAGCATTGAAGTCGGACTTTTTAATGCAATGCACCAAACAAACTTGTCTTTCGCCAAATTGTCTTGAAATTGTTGAACCTTTTATCAAATTTAATAGTTTGGCATTATATTTTATCAAATATATTTTATAAGAGAAATATCTTATAACATTTGGTAAATTACACCGTAAAATTTTTCATCAAAGATCTTCTATAAAAGATCTTTGACGAAGAAATTTTATAATCCGGCCTTAGGCTGACATGACACGATAATATTTCTATGCCATAGATCTATTTTTTATCAATAGAAATCCTATCAAAGATATGACAGTGTAATAAGTTATTTCGACAAAAGATGAAATATTAATATATATATATATATATATATATATATATATATATATATATATATATATATATATATATATATATATATATACATATATATATATAAGTAGAAAAGTTATTGGGTATAACCCTCAAAATGTTCTGCAACCGTAGACACGTGTTTCGAGCTTAAGCTCTCTTCAGTACGGTAAAATCAAGTGCGAAGATGTACAACACTTGGATGTAAAAATAGAAACAAAGGAAGTCAACAACAGGAAACCAACCACACATTTGTGGCTTCGGTTAGAAGACCTTGTGCTTACAAGGCAACAACTAACGTCGCCACGGAGGCAGCTATAGCTACCAGCGTGACAATCCTACCCAGGAAAATACAAATAAGGATAGATTTAGCGAGGGGCAATATATGAAAATATAAGTAGAAAAGTTATTGGGTATAACCCTCAAAATGTTCTGCAACCGTAGACACGTGTTTCGCGCTTAAGCTCTCTTCAGTACGGTAAAATCAAGTGCGAAGATGTACAACACTTGGATGTAAAAATAGAAACAAAGGAAGTCAACAACAGGAAGCCAACCACACATTTGTGGCTTTGGTTAGAAGACCTTGTGCTTACAAGGCAACAACTAACGTCGCCACGGAGGCAGCTATAGCTACCAGCGTGACAATCCTACCCAGGAAAATACAAATAAGGATGGATTTAGCGAGGGGCAATATATGAAAATATAAGTAGAAAAGTTATTGGGTATAACCCTCAAAATGTTCTGCAACCGTAGACACGTGTTTCGAGCTTAAGCTCTCTTCAGTACGGTAAAATCAAGTGCGAAGATGTACAACACTTGGATGTAAAAATAGAAACAAAGGAAGTCAACAACAGGAAGCCAACCACACATTTGTGGCTTCGGTTAGAAGACCTTGTGCTTACAAGGCAACAACTAACGTCGCCACGGAGGCAGCTATAGCTACCAGCGTGACAATCCTACCCAGGAAAATACAAATAAGGATGGATTTAGCGAGGGGCAATATATGAAAATATAAGTAGAAAAGTTATTGGGTATAACCCTCAAAATGTTCTGCAACCGTAGACACGTGTTTCGAGCTTAAGCTCTCTTCAGTACGGTAAAATCAAGTGCGACGTTAGTTGTTGCCTTGTAAGCACAAGGTCTTCTAACCGAAGCCACAAATGTGTGGTTGGCTTCCTGTTGTTGACTTCCTTTGTTTCTATTTTTACATCCAAGTGTTGTACATCTTCGCACTTGATTTTACCGTACTGAAGAGAGCTTAAGCTCGAAACACGTGTCTACGGTTGCAGAACATTTTGAGGGTTATACCCAATAACTTTTCTACTTATATTTTCATATATTGCCCCTCGCTAAATCCATCCTTATTTATACATATATATATATATATATATATATATATATATATGTATATATATATATATATATATATATATATCAGCTATGATAATATGTTCTCGTGAAGAGAACCTATGATCACATTTTGAAAAGATGATAATATATCTATGGCATAGAAATATTATCGTGTTATGTCAGCCTTAGACATGTTGTATTTAGGTATGTGTAGCTGTTGACTATAGTGCTTCCTCTTGTTTGATAAAAATGAACTTGAGATTTGTATGCAATAAACGGAGATATGTTATTCAAGATTTTTAAAATAAAAATCATCGATATTTGATACAGTCTGTGGGATACTGATAACCATTGCAAGGTGTCTAACATGATTGAAATATTGGTATACCTGTTATACTACAATCTAAAGTAGATCCGACGTGCAAATTCAAACGTTTAGTAACTTATGAGGAAGTCATTTTCACCGGAGCTCTCGAACTATTAGTATGTGGGATTTTCGGGGACGGAGATTATGGATTTTTTGTTAAAATTCATAAGTTCAATGTAGCGGATAAAAATCGAGACATTTTTACGTATTGAATGGTGTTCTGATAATTCTTACGAAAAAGTTGCTCACGATTTTGTTGTCATGTTGGGGTCCTTAACAACACTTCCTGACCTGCTATAATTCGGCCGTTTTCGAAGTTAGATGACGTTTTGTCGCTGGAAAAGCTATGGCTAACGTTTGTTGCTGTCATAGTGACGAAAAAGGGCATTTTATGGTATTTTTAGTGTATACATTAAATTTTCGTATAAAATGCAGTCGAAAACAGGGAGGTTGGAAGGACATTCCGTAATGGGTAATATTCTGCAAATTAATGCAGTTTATTAAACTCTTGATAGTACATTCACCCTATTTATAGTTGTTAAACCTGCTAATTACCATAACGAATTCAGAAGCCGGGCTATGAATGATCAAATGTAGTCCATATCTCGTTAACGATTTTTCATTCATCAATTCCTTTCAATTTGAAGTTCTTGCAATTTTAACACATCTGAATCGTCTGCTATAACGGCAGAATCTCCACAATTAGAAGGAGATTACTCAGCAACAAAAACCATTTGAGTGTAATTAACCAGTTCAAGTTAATTGATGCGAGGCTTGTAATCAAGATTATCAGTCGAAGGCAGTTTTTTATTGATTGATGCGGTTATTCGTTAATTGAAGCGGTTTAATGGAAATCTCCTCTACTCTTCAAGGCATTTCCAAATGACTTTTTGTCTCCAAAGAGTGAAAAATCAAAAGGAATTATACGGAAGAGAATTATACTTGATAAAGGCTCTTGTAATTCATCACATTTTATTTCAAATGGAACCAGCAGTTTAGCATCAAATTCAATTGAAACCGGTGTAATCGCAATAGGATTCTCGCAACTTTTCTTCATTAATCGAGAAAAAATATCCACTTGGAGTTAAGTTTCCTTCGAAATTCATAATGATAATTAGCTGAGAACTTTGAAGTTATCCGTACATTTTCGATTTTAGTCTTTTCACCTATATTGTTTGACCGGAAAAAAAAGTATGCGACGGAATGGTCTAACCACCCCTTTCCTTCAAATCAGTGTTTCTCTTCAGAAAAGACGTGAAGTGTGTGTATTACAGTTCGCAGAGTTCTATAATGATGGGTTAGTCCAGTTGGCGGAGGTCACAAGAACAAGTAATTAGCAATCTCGCTTATTTTTTTTTATAATTAGTTTAGAGTATATTGGCTGATACCAGAAAAAGTTCATTGGTCAATCGATTTACTAAAATATTTTGGGCTGGGATGAATATAATGAAAAATTAAATATACCATCTTGAAGGGGAAGTTTTTTTCTACCAAAAAGATTTTCTGCACTTTTTTTGTCAGACTCATAGTTTGTCCGCAAAAAAATCACATAGGAACTTGCACGCGATGCCTGTTCAGCCGCGTGAGGACCTAATTTTTAGAACCGGGCGCTTTACGTTATAATCTGTTATGTACTTACGAGATCTCAAATTGGAATTTCACATAATCTATTTTCAAGAAGGATATCTGAACTTTCTAATGGTATAGTTTATTTTTCGTTTTTAATAAAACATTTTGGATAGAAAAAAAACGAGTATATATAATATGTATTAGAATAGAAAATTTAGCGTCCAGATTATAAATTTTCTCAAACATAATTACGATTCGGAATTTTTTTTTCATTTCGGAAAATTGTTGATCAGGTGACCTTATTCACGAATAAAATTTTCCAGTCATTCATTTTGGCTCGTTATGAAATATGGCTCTTGGATGGATTATTTTGAACTTTTTCGGAATTTGAAGATCATAGCGATATAAATCTACAGGGTGGCCCATCGAAAACTTGACATCGGGGTTTTTGGGTGATAATATCGCAGATGTGGAAAAACCCTCGGACAGGTCGATTTTAGTTTCGAGGAGGACAGTTTGTTCTCCTACATGCACCACCGTCACGGCAACACTCGAGGTGTGGGGTGAACAACCCCTAAAATTTGAATAGGGAATAATGGTGGAGTGGCACATCTTTTGAAAGCCCGTTAAATTCTCTATCCAACGGCGTCCCGATTTTGAAGTTGGGATGAACCGTTTGGGAAAAAATAAATTCAGGAATAAACCTGTACGAAAGTTAAGAGCTTACTTGTACGTCTCTGGAAAACTC
The DNA here is from genome assembly GCA_944452925.2 of Chrysolina oricalcia. NCBI lineage: Eukaryota > Metazoa > Arthropoda > Insecta > Coleoptera > Chrysomelidae > Chrysolina > Chrysolina oricalcia. The sequence continues at coordinate 5,440,359 of OX101821.2, read as the reverse complement.
ATTTGCCAGTTTTTGCAATCTATCATTTATTTGCTACGATACTGTGAATGTTTTTGCTCAGTTTTTTTCGCGGTACCCATGAAATTTTTTTAATAAAATTGAACAAACAGATAGAGCATGCAGTTTCTGTTTTGCACGTGTGTACTACAAGTGAGTTTCATTCGTGTTTGGTATCGTACGTCGAAATTAAAACGAAACAATGGTGTATACAGTGGCAGTTGCGTTGATTGAACTGTATTATGAAAACAATAGATGTGCGAAAAGGGCTGCGGAACGGTTCAATCAACAATATGGCAGGACTGTGTCGCGGCAGTATGTGTCTGAATTAGTATCAAAATTCCGAGAAACGGGATCGGTAGCAAATAAAAAACGGCAAATCGAACCGCCAGTAAGAAATGATGCGACAACAGTGGCAATTTTGGGCCATAATGAGGTTGACCATACATTGAGTACAAGACAGCTAGCAACTGTTTCCGGTATCTCAAGAACTAGCATTCAGCGTGTTTTAAAACTACATAAATTCCATCCTTACAAAATTAAATTAACACACGAACTGAATGAAGATGATTTTGATCGGCGTTTACAATTCTGTGAGGTACTAAGTGAGCAGGCGATTGCAAATCCTCAGTGTCTGTTCAACATTTGTTTTAGTGATGAATGTTCTTTTTTTTTAAATGGTATAGTTAATCGCCATAATTGTCGATATTGGGCTGATTCGAATCCCCATATATTTCATGAGGTACATACGCAATATCCTCAAAAATTAAACGGATGGGCTGGTATTTTTGGGGATCGTATCGTGGGTCCCCTCTTCTTAGAAGGCAATCTAACAGGGGAAATGTATCTGGAACTGCTTGAAGACACAATTGAACCAATGATTACTAACATTATTGAAAATGACCATCATTATCAGGAAGATCAGTTGATATTTCAACAAGATGGTGCTCCTCCGCATTATGCTATGCATGTTCGGCGATATTTAGATCACCACTTCCCTGGTCATTGGATTGGTAGGCGAGGTTCTATTGAATGGCCCCCACGATCACCAGACCTGTCTCCCTTAGATTTCTTTCTGTGGGGTCATTTGAAAAGCAGAATTTATGCTACACCACCAGCTTCACTAGCAGATTTACGGCAACGAATCACTTTAGAATGTCGCCAAATCACCCCAGACATGCTCCAAAATGTACGAGAACGTTTTCAACAAAATCTGTATCATTGCATGGAAGTTGGAGGTGCGCATTTCGAGCATTTGTTACGATGAGACTAATGTGAGTGAATTTTACTCTTAACTTAATTATGGCTCATTTCCGTTAGAAAAACTGCCGACTGTTTTGTTTCGAGAATTCAACGGGCTTTCCAACGATGTGCCACTCGACTCCTATTCCCTATTCAAATTTCAAGGGTTGTTCACCCCACTGCTCGAGGGTTGACCTGACGGTGCTGCCTGTAGGAGGGCACAATGTCCCCCTCGAATCTAAAATCGACCTGTCCGAGCGTTTTTCCAGATCTACGATATTAGTACCCAAAACCCCCATGTCAAGTTTTCGATGGGCCACCCTGTATATAGGCCTCTGCAAAATGATTAAAAATAACCTTATTTGGATTAAACTTTTTTTAAAATATAGGTTAAAGAATACATGTCAAGAATCTTCAAGCATAAATTCATTCACAGCGAAAACTTTTCCAATTATAATAATTTTTTGTTTGTAACAAGAAAATTGCAATTTTTTTGTTCTAATTGTTATCTCTTTGCATTGCTGAAAATAAATTTCGATACTGTTATACGAAACAGATGAATACTCAAATAATAGAATGTATATATTAGACAGGTAAGAAAAAACCCAGGTAAAAAATACAATACAAAACAGTTATTCGCTATGATCTTATGATTCCGAAAAATTTCAAAATCATCACAAGAATTTTTTTTAATAACAATATTATATAACTAGATGAATCAATTTATAAGAATAGTACCCAGTACCCAGATGTCATAAAAATAGTTCATATATTATTATACTGGATTTTCAAAAATTTGTTTTCATTGGGAAAATAGAATATATGTATTATATGATGTTGATTAGAAAATTCATTGAAATAAAATTGAACTCTATGTTTGACTTATGGAAGCAACGTACATTATGCCCTACTGGAAGGCGATTTCCAGTGCAGAAATTATTTGCAGCAGGTTTATCGCAAATTTCTGGGCCTGCGAAAAATTTTCATAGCCCGAGCCTAACTAAATGTTTCTCCTACAATTTCTGACCCAACAAAAATTTTTGAAAGTATTAGTGTAACCCAACGAAATTTGTTTCCGAGAATTTCTGGGCCAGCAAAAAATTCGGAGTCTATCCCAACGATATTTCAATATAATAATAGACGATTTTGTTCGAAAAATTTGCAGACCATTTAACTAAGACCATTTAACTAAGCATCGGTATATTTTTTGTAACGATAGAATTAATGCAGTTGGTGACTTGCCTAATCTTAGCCGCGGTCTAATAGGCTCACTTTCATATTGCTTTGATCGCTGAAACGTACATCGTAGCGAAAGAGTAATGGTCTATCATATGTACAGGGTCTTTCACGACGAGCGTTCACTAGGAAATGGAAAACCATTCAAAATAAAAACTTGTAATTTTGTGGTAGTGAGTTTGACAATATGGCCTTCTGAACTAAAATATTTTCAACTTCCGTTTTCTTTCGGTTATACCTGACGTATAGGGCAACTTCCGAATTTCGAATGGAACATCCTGTATTGCATTACATTTTTCAGCATATTTCAGGCACACTTTGTGTAACAATGCTTGTACCTAAATTTGTTACTTTGCTAGATATTGTTTTTTCTGTAAAATTCGACATTTACAGCACTACATACTAAAGCATCATCTTGAACAGGTTCATCAAAATTTCAAAAATAATTTACGATTTTCTCAAATGGAAAGAAACCATAAACTATTCGATCTGGATACTATGAAAAAAAAATTTATTGAATTTATGAAGAATATCCAATATCAATGCTTTATCGGTTTGGTATTGCTTCGAATGATTTATATTTCCAATATTTCCCAAAATCGGATATATCTTGTCAGAAGTGTATTTTAGGTATAGGTATAGGTATTCATGAATTCAATATCTTTTTGCCGTAGTATCCAACAATAATAGAGTCCATGGTTCTTCAGGTTTTATGTTTTAGGTGGAAATTTTGACCACCATGTAGATTATTTTTGAAAATTCGATGCACCTGTCTTAAGTTATGATTTTTTCTGAGTAGTGCTGTAACTGCAAACTTTTCCAGAAAAACAAATGATATTTCGAAAACAGATTTGGGTATAGGCATTACCCTATAGGGGTTACACAAAGTGGGCCTGAAATCAGCCAGAAAATTAAAAAATGTAATGAAATACAACAGGATGTTCCATTCGATATAAGGAAGTTGCCCTTTACTGCCGCTGCCAGTATACCGGAAAGAGAGCGGAAGTTGATTTTTTTTGGTTAAGAAGGCCATATTGTAAAACCCACTACCACAAAATTTAAAGTATTCATTTTTAATAATTCTCCATAAATTTGTATCGAACGTTCGTCGTAAGAGACCCTATATATGCGAGTTACAATGACTGAAACTCCATAAATCTTCCTCTATGGGAGTATTTCTACACACTTCGTCTACGATGGATTGTTTCCGAGAACGATATGAAATGTTTATATTTCCGGTAAATCAATGTGGTGTAATTCGATGTAATGACTTGGATTCGTTGTTTAATTATTGTTTCCACATCATACGAAATGATTGTGAAATGAATTCAGACAACAATCGTTCAACGGTACTTATGAAAAAAAAGTTCGTTTGGATTCGTTTATTATAACTCTACACCACGATCAAATAAGGGTAAAAGTTATTTCAATGCATGGATGAAATCTCAAATCATGATTATACGAGGGCGACACTGAAAATTTTGAAACTGTTTTTGAACATAAACAAAAAAATTACGAGGCCATGAGCGGAATCATATTTGAGGCGCTCTTTATGATAAAAGAGTCAACTGATAACTCAAAAACGTTTCGTCGTATCGATTTCAAACAAGCACAGGATTCTAGAGGATGTTTGATTCTATGTACGTACTATAATTGACATACCATTGCAGCTACCTCGATTATCTGTGAAAAGCATCGTCGGGTACATAGAATCAAACGTCCTCTAGAATCCTCTCCTTGTTTGAAATCAATACGACGAACCGTTTTTGAGTTATAGATTCTTTAACAAAAAAAAAAAGTCACAAATATGTTCAAGTTTATGGCCTCTCAAAGAAGTTAATTACTGTGTGACAACTACATAGAAATTGAATGGATAGCTGACTAGTCTCTAGCTACTATTTTACTTCTACGTTTCAATTCTCATATATCGATTATCAGATTTCATGATACTTATATAAACCTTACCATTTTATTTTCCATGAAGAATGTTTTCATGTTTTTTGACGTAATGTTTAATTTCTTCATCAAACTCGTTTTTGTTATTTATTGAAAAGTATGCAATTCTCACAATGCCTTAAAGGTCAGATCGATTTTTATTTTCGAGAAAAAACTACTTTTCCCTCGGATCAACCCCATAGGGACTGTTTCGTACTGTTTCGTACTGTTTCATGGTATACATAATCCAACAGTTTAGTGGGTTGTGAACAAGAAAAAATAATATAAAAAATAACATGTACAAACAGAAAATTAACTTTTAGAATAGGCAATATAGTCCAATATCCCAGGGACGCCAAACGTCACTTATTTTTAAAGGAACGAAATGTGTACGATTGAGTAGTGTTACTTTGTACTATGATCGCATGCCTACCTGCTAGCTTGGCCAGATGACCATTTTTCAGATATCAGGGAATCAAGGTATGTACGTAAAAAATTACTTACTTTAATTGAATACCCAATCTATAAATATATTCTTGTTGACAGTGTCACGGGCATCCACCCAGAGCTCCCAGTTCAAATCTCGTCTGCGATAATTTTTTTTTTTTTTGAAAAATATTTTGGTATTTTCCGAAATAGTTTTATTCCTAAATCATGGGGTGCAAAAATCCTGTGTTTCGAGCCTTTGCCTTGCACTAAGGAAATGTAACAAAATCTTTTATTTACTAAAATTCTGTTTTAAGTCAAATTTCTTTTTAAACAAAAATCTTCCTAGAGTCGATGCCTTTCCAACCGAGATGGCTGACTCTAGTGTGACGCCAAGCTAGCATCAGGTTTGTGCGATCATAGTCCATAGCAATACTACTCAATCGGATACATTTTGTTTGTTTAAAAATAAATTACGACTGGCGGCCCTGGGATCTTGCTCTAATAGTAAATGAGTATGGAATCATTAAGTCTATATTTCGCTCACACATGGTCGATAAAACATAATATAAATAAATAATTCTTTACTGTTCGAACTAGATATTATTGACGTATCATCTGCAAACATAAAGACTTCTCTATCGCTTATATATTCGGAAAAGCCGTTGATGAACAATAAAAAGATGAAGATGAAGGATCAAGAACACTTCCTTGTGGAACACCAGAATCAATTGGATTTTCATCAGAAGTTTCTCCATTTACCTTCATTATCAATGAACGCCCTTGTAGAAACGAACGAATCTATTATGTATATTGCGTCGAATACCGAGTATATTAATTTTAAATAAAATTAAATAAAATTATTTTTTACTCCACAGATGTTCGGAAACGTCAGAAATGAATTTTATAATAGACTGGTTCGTTGTCAAGAAGGAGATCACATTTTGAAAATCTTATTAATTAGTGTGTCAAAATAAAGTTATTTTTATCTGAGTATTTTTAACTTAAGCATCCAGAACTCAAATTTCTTCCAAGCACATCAAAACTCCACCCATTTTTACTAACTAAAATTTCACATGAAGCCAATCTGTAGAGGGCATTACTAAAAGGGTATTATATTTTTCTGACAAAAATGGATTTTTGGTAATAACTGTTTTTTTAATAGTTATTTATGCAACAAGTGCAAAAAGTGAATGTTTATTGCACTCGACGTGAAATTGTCCGACGAGGTCGTTAGGTCGAGTTGGACAACACGTCGAGTGCAATAAACAATTTTTGCACGAGTTACATACAACATTTTTTCTACGTTCATGCAAAAAGCAAAAAATGATTTATTGAGGTGCGGCACTAGGTGTAGGAAAATGAAAAGCGCAACTTGAATACTTTATTATTAATATCGATTTGCATTGAAACAGGAACTAATACGCTGCGAACAATTTAACTGAAACTTTATTTTTACCCTCAATGTTGAAAGTGAATGAACAATTGGTGCAATTTTCAATATGAATATTTCGTAGTGAAGTACTTTTTAAATCTACTACTTGATTTGTTACTGCTGTAAACGTACTAGTACTTGGTAACTGTACATCGTTATTTCCTTCAGGCTGAAATATTTGTTTTGCAACACTGAGTTTGTTTGCATGTGATTCCTCTACGTATCCCTCCGCTACTGTTGACGATTTCCATCCGCTGTGTCGTTTGAGCTCTAGTATATCTGCTCCAGTATCGGCAAGAAGTGTTGCGGAGGATCTCCTTTTATGTTTGTCATGATGACAGCACGTTGAAGTAGAATGACAGATGAGTGCAATAAAAACTTTATTGCACTAGTGCAATAAAGAACTTCTTTTTCCACTGAATATAGTTCAATAAAGTTTTGCTTTTTGCATGAATGTAGAAAAAATAAATTTTTGCTACCGAAATTCTCAGTAGGAATTTAAAATGCTTAAATCTCGAACAAGCATCAGAGAAGAAAATATATGAGAATTTAAAAATCGTTTAAACAAGGTACAACTCAACTTCCCCTATTTTCATAACAAAATTTTGAAGTGGTTTATCTGTTGGGTTGGAGGTAGAAAGAAGGTTGGAAACTTCTATGGACGGAAATAGATCAACAAAAATAAAAATCGACCTGACGAGGATTTTTCAATAGTATATTGTGTATCTAGTAGTAAAAGCAATACATTCCCGGACGACAAGCATTGAAGTCTGGGAATGTGCTCTTACTACGAGGTACACATACTATTTTTTTCTGAAATCGCAATCAGCATTATCAAAAACTAAGGAATTCTACATATTGTTTGCGTGAATTCAATAACTGTCTAAAAAGTAAACAAGCCGTCAAAATTTTTCTCGGATCGTTTTTTGTACGGGAAAGTATTAAACAAACGGTCCGGGAAAGTTCGTTGCTTAGCAACGGACTAAAATACTGGATTAGCGTATTTTGAGGCCTGCAGTTGCTCCGAGAAAGTGGGCATTCTTGAACGATTTCAGAAAAAATATATCTCTGTTATGGAGATATGGATTTTATTCTATCATAGGTTTCCTCACTGTATTTGGATCATATTATGAAAAACAGAGGAATAGCAATTCTTAACACATGAGGTTTTCATTAACAAAAATACTTTTTCAGGAACCGGAATGTTCCGTTCTATCTACATCTACATCTGAACTAAATTCTTTTCTCATTGAATATAAAACGTGATTTTATCATGTTTGACTTTATCAGTGTACTTTTATTTAGCAACTTTCTTCCAGTTAGAAGTTTTTAAAACTCATGAATTATTCATTTATAATAACCACGTTATAAGTTTTGAGGAGGCTGAAACTGAGAAACATATTTGTTCCGAGAGAAACTCAAATAATATCCTAAACTGAAAGATTGCACTTCGATTTTTTTTTGTATAATGGAAACGTTTGCATAAAACTTTGGGGAAGTTTGCGCAATTCAAAGAAGCTAAGACCAACAAACACTGTTCATGAAATGCGGAAGATCTATGAAGAGTTTGGAGTCATAGAAATTGAAAAAAAAATTTTCAGTTTCTAAGAAAAATTTAATTTGGATATGTTAGTATATACATGGGTTACACATAAATTCATTGAAATTTTCCATTCAGGAAACTAAAATATCAGTTTGTAAGCTCTCTCTTCACATATGAATAGATTTATTTGACCAAGTTACAATTATGTTTTTGGCAAGTCAGCAGTACAAGTTTAAAAATGTTTAAAATCGACATCAAAAGAATTTGGGTAAAATAGTCATAGGTAAAAAAACTAATATTAACAACGACAAAACATACAAAAGCAATCTAAAAAACAGTGTCCCATTATTTGGGAGATCTAGATATTGCTGAGACACAGAGGCATACTCAAATATTCGTCAATGGAGTAAAAACAGTGATTGAGAATGTGTCGTTTCAGTTTCGATTTAAGACAGTCCCAAGTCAAAATCTTGAACTCATCAGGCAAAAATTTATGACATTAAATTACTTAAGATTGAAAATTTTGAAAATTGTTATCGGTGACGATCATGTGGCAATTTTGTTTTACCTTTAGGTAAGCCACCAAAATGAATTTCAAATATAAAAAGAAAAATATGCCAAATAGAAAGTCGATGAAAGTCGATCGATGAATCGATTTCAAATTAATCGTTCTGAAATATACGACTTTTCATAATCATCTCATTGTGGAAAATCAATACATTTCCCGAAGGGAAACTCAAAAATGCTTGCTTCAAAAAGGGCCGATCAAGCGTTTCCAAGAAACGAAATCTCCTTCTCTCTCACTCTGTCTGCAGTGTTACCAATGCACTAATGTTGCATTTCACACCACTCATAACAATTATGTACTTCGGAACAGACAATTTTAATGAGATGTTCGAAACAAACTATTTCAATGAGATGTGAAACCTACATTGAATCATGATATAGTTAGTTTTTTCTGTGATCTCGGTCTAGAGTTCAGCAAAGAACATTCTCAACCCGCTGGCCATTTTGCCAACGCCCATCATAAGTGTTCTAGTCTCACATCATCAATAAATTCAATCGTTATCTTGAATATATCATTCGTAAATGTAACAGAGAGAAGTGAAAGGATTTTCTGAACTCATTTGATAATTCATTGCTTTGATTAGTTATAATGTACATTCTCTGCGATTGAAACGTTTATTCACAAAATAAAAATGTTTGGCCTTGAGTTAGTATAATTTTATGAAATCCCTATAATACTGTGGTTACTTAAAAGCCAGGTTATTTCAGACTTTCTTGTATTAGTGAGTAATTTGGTTAAACAAATCGAGTCGTTGATTGGCATTAATAAATAATATACATTGTGTTTGGCTAACAGAAAGTATCCAAGAGATTGCTTTTGCTCTTTCTAATTTGTTGTTGTCTTAATGTTATTTCGATTTTAGGTGTAGAAGTTTTCAAAAAAACTAGTCTCTAATCGAGATGTTATAACATCTCTCTATCATCGCATTTGATAACTAGTTCAGTTGCTAAATTCTATTTGCGGTTTTCGGGTACATATAGTTTATTGTGGTTGGTTTTGAACGTGTTGTGAAGGATTTATATGGAGAGAGTTTGCTTTCTTAAAGAGAATGTAAAGAGTACAAAACTCATCATAACACAAACGACAAAAGAGAATATCAAGACGTGTTAGTCAGACTGGGTAAACAAAATTCAGCAGACAAGGATATATTTTCACTTATAGTTAAATAGCACTGGGCTTCTATATTGCAACATAAACCTCATTAATTCTATAAGTTTCGAATTTTCCTGTACTGGATATATTACTACTGTGCTTCAGAATATTGCGTTCTTCAATGTATTTTTTATTGACATACCTATATGTTTCTCTTTTATAATGTCTCATGCAATGCAGTCCCTATTTCAATAAGGACCTAATGCTAGATTGGTGGACAACTTTGAAAATATATTTTGATTTAGTGCTTTGTACTTTGATTCATGATAATTCTTCTACGCATTCAAGTATTGTTGCTTGAAATCTACTGAGCATTTATTATATTTTTAGAAAAGAACGATAATGATATTCGCAACTCAATTTCGAACTGAAAATGCCCCTTATCTATCTCCAAATTATTGCAACATAAACTTCATTAATTCTATAAGTTTCGAATTTTCCTGTACTGGGTATATGTGAATTGTATTAATAATAATTTTGGTAACATTGAGGTGCAATAATCAAAATTTGCAATGAATCAATATGACGCAGTGGTGTTGAAGGATTTTCGTATATAGAATTTTATTAGTTCAATGTTGATAAATATGGCAGTGGCAGTAGAAAAACAAAACTATAATGGCAAATTTCATTTGGCATCGTTCGACTGGCAAAACACAGTTAGTATTGAAATTGACAATATAAATTCATTGATATATTGAAAACATCGAAACGCGGAACGATGCAGATTGGTTTGATGTGAATGCTGACACGCGCTTTTCATTTGATAATTTTTTATGTTCAGATTTTATGGCGCATCCGTTCAGATTTTTTTTTTGCCAACACTTAATCAAACAACAAAATAATTAGATCTGACTCGTTTGCATTTAGAATTTATGAAGTGCGAACGGATATGCAATTAGGAATTATTGGTACATTCACTACAACCAAGAATAACATGCTTGGTGCGATTAAACTCGAATCAAAGAGAATTTTACTTTTCTTCTGTCATTAATTTTTGCCTTCCACAAAATCTGTAATTCTTAGATATTCCCGTAAATAGTGGTTATAGAGTTCAAAATGTCAAATTGGATAACATCACATCTGATACATCCGCTTGATATGCGACAAGGAACTCCTCAGGGAACTGTTCTGGGTCCTTTGATGTGTACCATTTATACCAATAATTTTTGCTCGAGCTTGACGCACTGCAAATATCACTTCTGTGCGGACGACACGCAGCTATACTACGCATTCAGGCTTTGTGATATAATTGAAGCCAACAGTTTGATTAACTCGGATTTGAATGGACTTCTTAATGCAACAAACATGCATTTACTGAAAATGAAGTCGAAAAAATCGGTCACACTCTTATTTAGACCAGGTAAACAGAGAGACGAGGCTCTGAATACTTTGCATATTCGAACTGGTAACGACAGAATCCAATTCTGAAAACATGTAAGAAGAAAAACTTATGTTGTAATGCAGAAACATTCTCAAATTGAAAATTGAACCAATACATGACACCTCTGGAAATGGAAAAACCCTACGATGAAATTGAAGTTACTTTTTTGTCATATCTAACAGAAAACAACTACTTCCTCGGCTAAAGCCACGCTGGACATTGAACTACATCTGATAGATAAATTAAGAAAGACTCATTACTTCTTTGACTCATTTCTTAACTTCTGATTGAAAACTCATTTGTGGTAGTATTAGTGTTTTTCTTTCATTTGAAAGCATTATACTGTTTTTGAATTCAGTTTTATTCAATTTAATTTCCATAGCATACTTGAGTGATTAGTGATACACTCCAATTTCCTTAATGATTTTTCAACACTTAATTAGTCTATTAGGATTGATATTCATCCGATTTTCGATTTAAAACCATCAATGGATTTGTCCGGAAAATTAGAATCTAAGGAATGCCTGCCTAAAAGATGTTGTCATTTACAAAAACTGTCTTTTTCAACAATTAGTGGTATTAGAAATGTCAAACCGCCATAGGTACTCAACTAGGTGGAAAAAACTGTATACAATATTCTTTACTCGTTGACTCGTTTTCAACTCAAATAATGTGATAAGCGTCAGACCATATGAATTATAATCTGATCTCATGAGCATCTGACAATGCAAAAAATATAGGGTGATCCATTTAAAAAAAATTCATGACATGCTCTGGGGGTGCGATAGGGAAAATTACATCAAATGTGAATATATCATGTCGTGTCTCCCTGTATACTATTGTTGTTTTTTTCGTATTTCACTCCATTTCTGAGAAACAATTTTAAAACCGTTTCCTTGCATGTAACACGAAAAAAGTAATTGATAATAGGACAAATTTATTCATTTTAATTTTTTAGGAAACGGAAAAACAAAACTGCTCAAAATGACCACCATTTTTTTCAATGCAAAGTTTGCACCTGCGAATGATAGATTCTGCAGCTGCACGGTGTGATCTCTGGTGTTGCTTGAACAATTTTTTCCCTGAGAGTACCTTCATCGTTAAGAGGCTCAGCAGAAACTTTGGTTTTCATTGCACTCTATACAAAAATCCATAGGGGTTAAGTCAGAAGAGCTCGCAGGTCAAGGAACTTTGACACCCTGTATCTCGAAAACCTAGCAAGTCAGGACACATGATCATAGGAAACAAAAATCTTATTTTTGCCTCAAAAACCGATACTCAACGTTTGGCGTTAACCCTGGGTCACCCTGTATAATCACGAGAATCGTAGATCGCAGACTTTTTAGGAAAAAACTGTATTGAACCATCACAAAAATATCATTTTCAATGAAGTATGGTAAGAACCTAATATAACTGAGGCTTTCAATTGTTTTCGAACAATCTGACAGTATAGAAATTGGACTATATTTTAAAATTTTGGGACTCATAAGATAGCCAGACTCCGTTTTGTACTAGTGAAACAAATAATAATTTCGAAATATCTGTTCTTGACTGGACTATACGAAGTATTATGGAATATGCTGTTATTCATTGCTCTAGCACTTCCATTGTACGAACGTTCTAATCGATTATAAGAATGTGGTGCACTGCAGGCAGCCTCAATGTATATATACACATTCGGATCAAAGCTCCAGAGCCCATTTGATTAAATTCTAATTCAATTGTTTGTGTTTGATTACACCGACGTTTCCGGGGAAGCGATACTCTGCCGATTAACAAAAAATTGATTGATGTAGGTACTAAATTTGTATGTCCGCTATGTAGATGATTGAGTTCAGTTTTTCTATGATCTAATGATTAAAAAATTCATGGCTACTTGAAATATCAACCCCATTTTTCTGTCGTTGAAGTTGGATTTTTGAAGTGTTTTTTGGGTGTTTTAACCTTCCAAGGTATGGAAAAGGAAAAATGTTAATTCATGGAAAACATTTACAACTGTAGAAGGCAAAATGAATGAATTTACCCCGATATCTAATTTTACAAGACGGAATTTTGACAGTAACGTATCGTTTTCTGAATTTTTCTACATGAGAGAACTAGTTTAAATTAAAAAAATAATACTTCTCTTTTCCAAAAAACTTTGACGTTTTGGAGGCCATATCTCTGTTATCAAAATTCGGTGAAAACTCTATTTCTTTATGTTGATTTGGAGACAAGATCTTTTTTGACAAAGTCAAATGAAATCTGCCAAAAAATTCTGCAGGGTGACAGTTGCCGATATATAGGGTCCGATATCAATCAATTACCAATCTGTTATTTCAAACTCTTTTTCATGAGCAAAGGTAACCAGGTGCGTTCTATTTCGACAGAGTTTGTTGAGAAACAATTTTTCTATAAAACGGTCGCCATCCAACGTGAGAATATATTCGGATATTTTTTAACTAGATATTTTACGATTTTATATAATCTTTGTTTATCCTGGCGTACAGTCAATGGTCTTGATTTTTCACCTATACACCATAAAAAACAATTCTGTAAAATTAAGTGAATACGTTGGTTATTTTATCACCAACGTTATTTCTGTACCTGAATTTTACCATCGATTCTGTAAAATCTTACCACCACCTGAATAATAATATACAATATATACTACTGCTTTTTCAAGTAATGATTTTCATGAATCTATTTTATGTTTTTGCAAAGTAATTTTACGTTGTTCTGGAAAAGTTCTATAGTTCTTCTTATGAGTAATTTTCCTCTGCTTCTTCAAAATGTGTTTTTGCGTTTGAAAATTTCAATCATAATTAAACATTTATCAATCAAACATAACTTGGTAGACACCATAGTATAGTTTATTGACATAAACATGCATTTTGTAAGTTGGTGTTGTCCCCAAAATTGGAAAATGATCATCTTAGATTGTATGTATGGATAAATTCCAATTTTACTGTCAGGGACAGCATCAACTTCTATAAAGGGTAAACAACTTGCTTCAGATGAATGGCTATTTGGCCAACAATTATTCTTACAAAAACTGATTTTTTTAGACGAAAAGAATATATAAACTCATTTAAAATACAAAAAAATAATTGACAAGTGATTGAAATATTCCTGTAATTGTGATGACAAGTATCACTTGGAAAGATTCTTACAATATTTCCTTATTATAATGAAAATTTGTTCATGAAAACACTTTTTACGTTGACAATTGAACTTTTAAAGTCCTATATACTACACTGGTCTAAATTAATTCTCAGAAAATATCATTGCATGAATTCTAGTGAGCATTTTATATCTCCAGGGTATTTGATATTCAAGAAGGCAAATGAAACTAGAAAAGAGAGTATGAGAGAATGTCATACATTCTGTTCAAGTTCCATTTGCTAACCTATCTATAAATAGCTCTAGCATCATCTATCAATACATTTAAGAAAAAAATCCATGACATATTAATCATACATTGCTTCTATAGAATTGAGGAGTTCCTCTTACTTATGCCCTCCTGTACATGCGAGTTGAATATTTAATTTGTTGAATATTTAATTTTCTGAATCATAGAGTGGACATTTCTCTAATTTTCGATTTCTCTATTTCATCTTTATTTGTTTCTTTCTCAGGTACAAAACTAAAACTAAAATTGCAATTTTAATGAAGTATTTTTATACCTTAATATTTTTAATATTGTGTTGTATTCCTGTGACAATTGTAAAATTCTTCTGATTTTATATGAATAAATATGTATGTATGTATGTATGTATGTATGTATGTATGTATGTATGTATATTTTCTCGTCTATGAATATTTTGTCAATAATAAGCATAATAAACGGCTTTATTATTTCCAGAATAATACAATATTAGTGTACATCTCATAGTTTTTAAATATCATTGGTATTATAAAACTGAAAATAAAAGGCGAAGTTCAATTCGGTAGCAGGTAAAACCTACTACTGACTTGTTCTTCCACTCAACCTTCAACGGTCTCAAACATCAGATAGAAGCCAAGTTTTCTGAATAAGGGTCTTCATCCCTGAAAAATGGGGAGTCAGAAACGATTTTTTTTCTGAGTGGTGAAGGGTTGTATGATTGTATAAAGATAAAAATAACGAAAAAAAATTCTTTGAGTTTTAAATGAATGAAAAGGATATTTTCCTCCATTATTGGGCATTTTCGTTCAGTTCCACCATCAAAACGATCGAATATTTTGGTGTTGTTTCTTGTCAGTATCGAAGTCTATCATTCACTTAGTTAAACGACTTTCTTATTTTTCTCCTAGATATTAATTTTTTTGTGAATAATTTCACAAAAATGTGTTGTTTTCGCGAATTGGGTTTCCTTGCTTTATTCCATTCGAAATGAGAAATCTCCAGCTTTATCAAAGTTAACTAATAAAGGTTTGGTTCAGCCGTCGACCAGTTAAAACTAATTATTACTTACAATTCTGGATTCAGAAATAGAACTGAATTTCTTTTAAATGACACGCCCCTCAGGTTGCTCCTCCCACACAACTGGTGAGGAAAAGAGAGAGTATCATATAGCCAGTATGACATCTGGCACAGGGTCGGATCGGGAATGGGAAAAAATAAGACTCATTCGGGTTGATCGAAACTATGGAATATTATAACTTTTACAATTAATAGCTTTCTTCAACAACATGTGTTTATCACTTGAGGGACAATACTCCATAACATTTTTATATTAGGAAAAACCAAGAGGCGGCTCCAGAATGTTGGACGAGTTTCGTGATTTCTGATACAATTCCATTCAAAATTGGTATATAGAAGCTTTTGGGTTTGGGAAGTCATAATTTTTTTTTAATATTTCAAAATATCGGACGAAATTTCTGATTCTAATTTGAGTTGGTATAG
This sequence comes from Chrysolina oricalcia, assembly GCA_944452925.2. Classification (NCBI taxonomy): domain Eukaryota; kingdom Metazoa; phylum Arthropoda; class Insecta; order Coleoptera; family Chrysomelidae; genus Chrysolina; species Chrysolina oricalcia. The sequence continues at coordinate 5,424,577 of OX101821.2, read as the reverse complement.
GTATAGGGATTTTTGTGGTCGGATAACATGATTTTTTTGTCAATGTTTGATAATTTGAAATGACAGCTATAAAACGGTGAACGATTAATTATTGTCCGAGTCCGTTCAAAATTAGAATGTAGGGGTTCTTTGGATCGGTGATTTTGAATTTTTTTCAAAAATTTTTCAAAATCATAAAATTCAAGATGGCGAGATTTGAGATCAAATTCTACTCAAAATTTGTATCTAGGAGTTTTTGGAATAGCAGATGAGTTTTTCAAAACTAAATAATTCAATATGACACATTTTACGAATGATCTAAAGAAAATAACCGTTTTCAGTGCATTTGAATAAAATCTTGTCTTAAAAACATTTTCCCATTCATATTTTTCCGGAAATACACTCTCCACTTCGTCATGGCTATTTAGCGAGAATTTCGGAGTTAGTGGCATATTTTTACGCATATTCCTAAATAACTTGTTCTTGTGACTCCCATATCGGCAACTTCGTTCTACATTGGTTTCCGATACAACGGTTTATTTGGGCGGCGCGGCGTTTTTGATGTTCCTTTGAAGTTGAAAAGCTACAGCGGACTCTTCTTGAACGTTCCAATGGGGCAGCGCGGTAAGATAAACAAATGAAACATTGACTTGATACCAGGTGATTGTTACGGCTTTGTTTCTTTGGCGGCATTTATATCGAGAATAGTAAACATTCGAATTTATTCACTCTATTTTTTTATTTTCATTAATGCTTCTATGTTGGAGAAGAATCACAATTATTTTTATCAAATTCAAGGAAAAGTTGCGATTGAGTTATAGATACCTATATACGAGAAATGATTTCAATGTAAAAAGAATACACAGAGACGTTTGTGTCTGGGAATCAATAATGCTTCCAAAGCTGAAAGCATTTTATGTAAATTGCATTCTACCTGAAATATCGGACGGGCATCTGAATGAGAATTAGGGTTATATGCTTCTTGTTGAAGGTAGAGGAAAAAATTCAAAAAAAAATGAAGAAATAGGTAATTTGTTTTAATATTCAGGTATATTAGAATAAAACATCTAGATAAAACTTTGTTTAATTTATTTTTAACAGTTGTATTAATTCACATCGGTTGAATTGAATGTTTCACGGGTGATAGAGTCTTATATTGTTTCACCCTTTATATGGAATAAGACATATGTACCTAAACTATGGACCTTTCCTGCAAAGAATTAATTCAAATCTAGAAAATAGTTTTCAAGAAATTCACGATCAGATCTTATTGGTGACTATTTTCAATAACTAACTTGAATGTCAAAATCTGATGATTTTAAAAATTTTTATTCATGATTCCACATCTGATTTTATATTTTCGAATCAATTCAAATTAATGCATTCATTTACACCTAAATAGTAATTTTGAACAGAATACGACCATAACTAAATAAATAAACGAAATCCATCTTGGAGTTGCCATTTTGAATTATTGAAATTTGACGAAAAATTCATCATCACCAACTCCTAAATACAATGCTTATATATAATTCAACCATAAATCACAAAACTCGTCTGCCATCTTGAATTCCTGAATTTTGACAAAAAATCATTGTCTTCGAACCCAGAAACAACTATACATAGGTTATAATCTTAGAAATTACAAAACTTTTCCGTCATTTTGAATTCACGAATTTTAACAGAAATCATCATGATTTTTAACCCAAAAACCGATTTTGAATCGAATCGGACAAAATCACAAAACTCGTCCGCCATCTTGGAACCGCCATCTCAAATTCATCAATTTTGACAAGGTTCATAATCTCTAAGCTAGAAAAACCAACAGACAAATTTTGAATCGAATCGGACCATAATCACAAATCTCGTCCGCCATTTTGAAATTATTAATTTTAACGAAAGATTCATAATCTACGACCCCGAAAACCTGCACCTGCGCATTTTGTATCGAATCAGAAACCAAATCACAAATCTCGCTTTTTTGTATTTTCTTTAAAGACATTTATAATGGAGTACCCACCTGCTACTGGAATTATGAACAGTGAACACATAGGTATCAAATATCAAATCATTCGGACGTCTACAAGTGTAAATTTTGTTCAACGATTCCATTACATACTTACATATAGCATACATGTATCCCATAAAAGTAATTTTGGTCCAATATATTTTTTTTTTAAATATAGAATAGACTAGTTACTTCAGCGTTGTATATTTATTTTGTGCTGCATGCATGTCATGTTTTATTTGACATTACCTTTCATCTGATATTTCAGACGTCATTATCTATTTCTTTTTGCGGTATACTTCATATTAAAATTCACATTTAAAACATTTCCGAGATAGTTCAAACAGATTTTGCTGAAATATTTTTTCAATTCTTGATACATTGTGTGACTGGATTCAATTATATTTATTCGTTTGAATTTTTCTTGCAGACTTTCAGATTACTACGAAAACAAACAGGTTTTAATATAGATGTGTAATTTGGAAGAACGAGCACCGAATTATCTAATTCGGACCTGTATCTTGCGAGAATCGCCAAGTTAGAAGTGAGGCGGAGTTTGTATTTATTTCATAGGGAGAACACGCACTGCCATCTGACGATATACGTTTCTTATTTAGAAGGCTAAAGAATCATAACATTGTTTTATTTTTATTCGATCTAGTTTTATACTGTGACAGGTATTCATAAATGTTCAAGTTTGACAAGTTTCACCAAGCTTGAGTTTCAGACTAGCTTTGAATCTTGATAGTTTTGAGGTTTTTATGTAGGTAGGAATATAATTATAGTAGACGTTGCAAATTTGGTAACTGTAAAGGCGTTTGAAAAATTCAGTTTTGAAAGAGGGTGGTGTTAGAATTCCTTTGAACCGTACGTTGATTGTTTGTAAATCAGTTCTTAATTATATTTTATTATACAAATAGGGAGGACTTTTATTGACAATAATCTTATGATAGAGACATGACGAGTGTAGTATCCTTCTATTTTCCATATTTAGCCAGCCAGATTCCTTGAGTTTGTGAGATGTTCTTCCTTGTTGTCTTATACCGTATATGAGACGCAGACAAGAGTACTGTACATTCTGTATTTTTTGTTTGAATAGACTGGTTAAATTTGGTCCATATAGGCAATCAGCATAGTTGAAAAGGGACAAAACCAGGCTTTCACATATTTTCATTTTCAATTTTGCCCATAACAAATGTCTGTTATTATAAATAAGTTTTATTGTGGAGTATGCTCTCTGCACAAGTTTGTTGACATCTCTCAAATCTTAGCTAATGACACCGAGACTCTTTGCTTCATCTGAAATAACCATAGGAGTGTTTTCTATCAGAATATTGATGGAATTTTTCTAAGTAGGTTGGTGTTTTTTCCCTCGCCATATCAACAAATGATCTTAGATCTTCATTAATCTTGGCACAGGCATCATCTCTCCCTGCATATGGAAACGAGTAATAATGCTGGGTGTCTTCAGCATATAAATGCATTTTACAATGTTTCAAACTCCTCATTATGTGAGTGATGTAGATATTAAAAACGAAATACTGACGGCTATCTTGGGTCAACTTAGGTGTTGACCCTGCTGGTGTATCTTCAAGGTAACAGCGCAGTTCTAACATCAAGCTAGATAAGATACCTGAAAAAAAAATGTGCACATGCCTTATTGAGAAGCGTTGATTTTCGATAGAGGATCAATGAGTAGCTGTTTCACGGTTGAACAACCATGTTGTGAATCTTGAATTTTTTCAAGTGATTTTGAATCGATTTTTACAAAAAAATTTCATTTTTGGTATAACCATATGAATCTGTCAATATAGTATTGATACTTTTTGTTCAAAAAGATATATTTAGTCTGTGAAGTTGAATACTTGTTTCCTAGAAGTTCGATTAATTCAAAAAATTAGGAGAACATTCCATACTTGTAATGTCATAACAAGTAGGATTTGTCCGGGCACACTTGGATTGATTTTCAGTCATATACGAGGGGGAAACCGCTGGGGATTTTTGGTGTACATGCCTTGGGTATTGTCGGCATTAGTGGTATTACTTGAATTTTTTTGGATATTAGTGGGCATTACACGGGAATTAGAGGTATTAGTTGGGCATTAGTGGCATTACTTGGGTATTACCCGGGAATTGCTTATCATTTTTTTGAAAAAGTAATTTTAACAATTTTAAACGTAGGTAACGTATTTTATCAAAAATTGTATGACATCTTTCAAATTTTATTTGTTTTATGTCAATTTTCATCTTGCACAATTGCACATTGTTGAATAACATCGCGTCCTACATTCTCAACAAAAATCATCCCTGATGATGGAAATGATTTATTAAATTTCCGAAAGTTTGGACAAACTTTAAAGAGTACTCTTTGATTTGCTATCATTTTCATTCACTAGTTCCATATATGCTCGTATATGTGTGTGTTACGTTCGTGCTGTATATAGTATTTTGGAAAATAAATTTTTTTTTGTTCAAATTATCAACGTTTTTCATTCTCTCAGAATTATTTTGTCAACATTTGAAAGATTTTTGCTACACGAGCAGTTTTTGAAGATTACTTTAATGCAAAAATTGTTCTGCACCTATGGAAAGTGGGGAAAATTCCCGGAAAAATTCGGAAAATCAATAACTTGGAAGGAATTGAAAATTTCCATATAATGTATGGGAACAAAGTTGTAGAACGTAAAAATCTTCATGAAAATGTTATACCTGATATTTTCAGATTTCCGCGTGAAGAACTCGGGATATCATAAGATTTCCCCCGACGCTCGACTAAAATCTCTGTATCTCCTTTGTTTTTGGTCTATAGTTCATAAATTAAACGGTATATCAAAGAAAAATCCTTCAGCAATTATCATATATATATATATATATATATATATATAGAATTGAAAATATCTTGAGGTTGCAGTCTGATATTGGATTTAAAGAAAACTCTTTGTCATCTTGCCAAGCTTTCGGAAATGTTTATTTCCTTCCTCAGGACAACTACAAAAGGAAAATTTAATAAATGGAGAAAAAATATTGAATCTACTTACATAACTTGAGTAAAAATAGAAATTAGCATCTATTTTTACTCAAGTTATGTAAGTAGATTCAATATTTTTTCTCCATTTATTAAATTTTCCTTTTGTAGTTGTCCTGAGGAAGGAAATAAACATTTCCGAAAGCTTGGCAAGATAACAAAGAGTTTTCTTTAAATCCAATATCAGACTGCAACCTCAAGATATTTTCAATTCAACAGTTATAGTCAGTCACGAATTACCTATTTTCATATATATATATATATATATATATATATATATATATATATATATATATATATATATATATATATATATAAGGATGGATTTAGCGAGGAGCAATATATAAAAATATAAGTAGAAATGACGAAAAAGGGTAAAATTATCATATATATATATATATAGATGGCGGATGTTGGTAGAAGTGGTTGTATTTCATATTCGAAGGTGAAATAATGATCTCTGATAAATAAACAATGTAATTTTACTGATTCCTTACGTTTTTCTGTCGAATTAGCTCGACAAGCTGAGTTTGCACAAAGATTCAGTAGGTCAAATTTGAGCAAATCAAATATAACATTCATTCTCAATATATATTGGGCCTGAATAAATCAAGTTTTTCTGTACCTGCTATTATTTAGTTTGTGAAATTTTCGAGAAATACAAAATAATTAATGAAAACTTTATGATCAGAGGTTTTAAGATAATATATTCTGAATGTACAGGCCCTTCGCAATAAAACTTTCGTACTTTCCCGGGAATTTTTACCTGTTTCCACAGGTGCTCGCGCGCAGAACATTTTTTCCTCAAAGTACTCAAGAATTGACTGTGCGCCAATAATAATTTCTATTGGATTTAGTGTCTGGTTAAACCCCTTGGATCATCTTGTAATACATTGTGATGGAATAGTATATTCTGTAACAAGGTTAGAATGAAAGTTTGATGCGAGTGGAAAGTTCCGGGCGCGATCCGAAGGCGAGCGTGAGGAACCACCAGCATCACGAATTTTCATTCTAAACGAGTTGCAGACTATACTTTCTTCACGATCAAAGATATTAAATATATATTTTTGAATGGAAACGAACAAAAGATAATTTATATTACAGAACTCAATCACAATACATTATATTAGGTAAATACTCAATAATTTGAGAAACATTCTACTTTGTATTGATTGTTGAAGATTTCCATTTTTCCGATAATTCACCAAAAACGCAATCAAAATATTTTCTGAAAAGGAATCCGTTTGCTTTGTTTGTTTCCAATCCATGAACAGTTTGTAATATTTTTCATATTCATTCTTTGATTGTTTTTGGTAGTAAACTTTTCAGTATATTATTTGTCTTTGTAATTTCAGGTGGTGTATTTTCACACTCTGATTCTGAATCACTGGATACATTCATGATACTTTTTATATTTTCGACTGGAAACGTGACAGCAATAATTTTGACACTCAAATTTTGTCACTACGATGACAATCAACTGCGTCAAGGCTAATGTTATTATTGCTAACCAGTGTGAGAATATTATTCTATCACAAGAGAGAGAATGTAAATACATTTCATTTTCATGGGGGCAGAGGTGTTGCAGAATATTTCTTCAATCTCAACAGAGAGAAATCCAGCATTCTGTAATAAAATTTGATTTCAGAATTGGCAAATTCTGTGATGATCGTGGAGAAAGAAATAATATAATTCCGAACGTTTAACAGAATCAATGTCGATGATTTATGGAAAAAACCTCAGAAATTTATTGAAAGTATATAAAAATTAGTAAGGAATTGTTAGGCATTACTGGGTATTACTCAGGTATTACAGGTATTACTGGTGCATTAGTGGCATTACTCTGGTATTAGAGGAATTAGTTGGGCATTAGTGGCATTACTTGGCTATTAGAGGAATCAGTTACGATTTTTGGAAATTAGTGTACACAATTTCCTCAGCGGTTTCCCCCTCGGTCATATACTACTACTACTATATACTACTATCTTCTTGAATCAATGCAATTATAATAATAATCCTTCTTTATGTTCTCAAATTAGTTTGCACACTAGCAGTAGGAGTAGGAATACAACTAAAAAAGAGGAGAACGTCAGTAAAATCAAGAAATTGTCCATGCGAAATAACATAAAGAATGAAAATAGAAATATAACATAACAAACATGAATAATTATAATGTATATGGAAACATCACATGCATGTCACATACATTGATTCAAAGAATACTTTCAATCAGTGTAGAAATATTCGTTCTGAAAATCAACAATTGTGATGGGAATTACTTATCCAAGTTTTATGCAGAATGATGCAATTTTCCAGTAGATATATTATGCGATATGCACGTCACATAACCACCATTTGTAATAATAAGTTTTTGTAAAAGTTAACTCAAATTGTGGAATTATTCAGAAAACTGTATTATTGACAACAATAGCCTTCCTTATCTCGCACGTAATCATTCCCATGGCCTGAAAAATCAATAAAAGTAGAACACAATATATCACAATGAAAAAGAGCGATAGCTAGGTATAATTAAAGAACAATGCTTCGTTTTAGAATAACCTCACGCATATATATCCACATTTTCGTGCAATAATTTGGGCAAGGGTTTATTATAATGGTCTGTCTGCTATCGCCAACGCGATAAGGCGGTGTAACGCTTTTTTAACATCTACATTAACCAGCCATAAAAAGTTAAAAATGTATGAATTTTTTTGCTTTTCTTCAAGTTCATGCGAAAGTCGCATGGTGAAAATATGTCCTGCGGATAAAGTTTGGTGCCTATCATTTTTTTGGAAAAGAAAAAAATAACAGACAAGGACCAGGTGGAAAATGCAGAGGTTCCAACTTTAAGGGAAAATAAATTTAAACACGAAGACACTCAGAATGGTGAAGTGAGTATGGAGTTTACGGGTTGAAACGTTTTTTGCAATTTGTGGCGAAACGAGACCTCTTAGCAGAAAATGTTCTATACAAAACTTGTAGATAATAAAAAAATCAAAAACTTTTGAATCTAACACTTTTTGACATAAACTCGAATTGACCGTCAAAGTAGCAAAAAACAATTTTTCAGTGTTTAATTTTTTTCTCGCTTATAAATTATTTAATTTACATGAACATTTGTAGAAATATGTCTTTTTGGTGTCGAATGAGTACGATTTTTTCGCAATTCAGAAAACGACTAGTTTTCGACTTGATATGATTTTGTATTTCGAAGGTCTATAAGTGATCATTTTAATTGTTGAAATGTCTACTTCAAAATGATCTATGTAACTTGGTGGTTCATTGATCGTTAAACCGCTTAAAATTTAGAGAAACTCAAGTAAAGTCTGTATCCCAAGTAACACACCTATATTGGTAGAATATTGGTATAATGTTGTGAAAAGAAATATTCTCAAAATTGAAGCAAAACTTTCAAAGTTTCACCGCACAAGAAATTGTCCAACAATTCCTCATTACAGTACATTACAAATTGCTTCTGAGGAGTATGTTTTCCAATTCTTCCGACCTTCCTGATGATCTTAGAAGAGTGAAATAGATTTTTGTCCACCAAAATGAATTGGAGGCCTAGCGAAAGAGAAGCAATTATTCACGCATCAATGGAATAAGCGATTTTCTGTGAGTGATACTTCTGAATAACATTTTCCCTTATCCCATTTATAGATAAGAATCTCCAATGGAAACTGGACATTCAATAAATAATCAACTATCTGAATGAAAATGCAAATTTTCACTTTCAGATTTTTTTTTTCTCAAGTTATATAGGGTCTTCCTCAATATCTATCATATGTAGTTCAATGTCCAGCGTTGCTTTAGCCGGGAAAGTAGTTGTTTTCTGTTAGATATTACAAAAAAGCAACTTCAATTTTATCGTAGGTTTTTTCTATTTTCAGAGAAGTCATGGTTTGGTTCAATTTTCAATTGAACATCTCTTTACAACATGAATCCCTTCCAAGAGAGGTTATCTTGTACGATGGAAAATAGCGACCAAATTCTTACTTTCAGTCGCAGATGATTCCACAACAGACTTTATATATATATATTTTCAATAAAATCAACATTGGTATAATATTTTGAACATGTTGGCAAAATATTTGCAATGCAATATTGGCGATCATTTGGCAATATTGGTCCAATATTACTTGAATAATATTGGCGAAATATTCTAGAATCAATATTCAGCGATATTGGTACAATATCGCTGGTACATGATTCTGAATGAACTAGCAAAATATTCAAACGTTATACTGTCGAGAAGTAAATTGTGATCATTTTGCGATATTGGTCAAATATTGTTTAAACATTCCAAAAATGGTATTGGTGAAATATTCTTGAAGCAAGAATGGCCTCAAAACATTGATCGATATTGGTACAATATCATTTGAATATATTGGTGGAAGTGAATATGCCTTGGTGAATTATTAAATGTCTCTTAGTTGATCAAGGTGACACCAGAGACTGCTTTTCGGTCATCATAACCACTGAGTAAGCTACTTCGAAAACAAGTTATTTGAAATATTTAATATATCTTCGTATGTGTTAGAAGACGTTCTATATGTAGAGCCACCTGGCGGATTTTTATCCAGGTTTGATCATAATATAATTTCAATATGGTTCATTGAATATTCGCCCAATATTTAAAATTCATCTTTTATAGATGTTAGAAACAATATGGAGACAAAATTGTTTTATCGATTTCGGTAAATATCATTGAACCAATATTGACCTAATATGAGTTACTATAATTTGTTGAATATAGTTGAAATGATATTCAACCAAAGTGCTATCAAATTTGGAAATACAATATAGTTGTCTATCCCTAGAATCGCTTTGACTGTAATATTGGGATTGCAATATTTATTCTAGATGTTGAAAACAATAAGTAAACAATATTGTATTATCGATATTGGTGAAAATTATTCAACAAAATTGACCCAATATCACATGTGACTATCTACATTCAGAACAGGTTCAACCAATATTCCACTAAAATTATTATTATAATATTGTTTTTTTGAATATTCACCCATTGGATCAATATTATTTTTTCATTTACAATATATCTTTATTGGCCCAATATGAAACCAAGATTCAGCCGATATGATGTGCTACCTGGGCTGAATCATGATTTTCTAAATATTTTCAATGATTTTACATTTTCTCCATTACTTCAGAAAGTAGTTTCATAATAAAAAATTTCAAATTCATAATAACACTACAAAATTAATTTATTAAAATTATTTTTAGTCTTTTTTTAACTATAGATTTGTTTTGTTTTCAAAAACATATAGGTACTCGCAAATTTACAAAAATTTATAAAAAATCAAATTTAAATTAATTTTAATTCTCTTGCATTGCGGTTGTTTCTCTCCTTCGTCTATCACATTTGGAATTTCCGAAGAATCTTCAAAATCATCGACGTCTTCAGGCTCTTCAATTTCGATTTTTAGATTATTTGCTGGCTCTTCATCGATAGTCTCCTTTGAATTACTTAATTCATCAAATATTATTGGGTCTCTATTAGAATAGTTTTCATGACGATTACTGCATTAATTGGTACATTTTAATCACGTGGCAGACACGTCTTCGTTTATTACATCCACTTTCACAGCTGCAACTTATACTTTTTAATAATTTTTCGGGAATTAGGTCTACTTCGGTTTTCATCTATTTTTAGTGATTTAGAGATCAATAAACCACCTAGTTACATAGACCTTCGAAATACAAAAAAATATCAAGACAATTGTTCGTGGAAGATGGTATTTTTTTCGAAAAATTTACATAACTCGAAAACTAGTCGTCTTCTGAATTACGAAAAAATCAAGCATGATCGACACCACAAAATACATATTTTTTTCAAATTTTCATATGACTTTAATCATTTTTACGCGAGAAAAAAGTTAAATACTGAAAAATCGGCGTTCGCCATTTTGACGGTTAATTTGAGGTTATGTCAAAAAGTGTTGAATAAAAAAGTTTTAGATTTTTCTATTATCTACAACTTTTTTATCGAACATTTTTCGCTAGAAGGTCACGTGTCGCTGCAAACAGTAAAAAACCATTTTCAACCCCTAAACTGCATCCCCATTTCAACATTTTGGGTGTTTTCGTGTTGAAATATTTTTTTCCGCGAAAACATTTTCCACCTGGTTCTTGCCTGTTATTTTTTCCTCATTTTTACCGTTTAAAATTCGCTTTGGCATAAGCTTATTAATAGGTGTTACTGTTTGAGATAGTTTCTGAGACTAAGTGTGTGTTGATTGATTCATTAAAAATTGGAACCTCTAGTAAAAGCATTTGCTATATTTGTTTATTTGGCTCGATAACTCTGCCTTTCAACTCATTACCATGTATAACAATGATTAATAGAATCAATCAACAACAAGGGTTATTGGTATTGTCAATTCTCTTTCATAATATTATACAGGATGATTCATAAGATCGACAAATTCCGAGAGCTAAATTTTCACGTAGACATTGTAGAAAACTTTCAAATAAACCTCTTAAATAGCTTCCTGGGTGAGATATATGTTTTTGAAAAAAGTGGGCTTGCATATTTCTCAGCTGATTCTCTGCAGATAAGGTCAACAATAACTTTTGCATTTCTATATACGTTCATTTTTACCTTTGAGAATAACAATATGAATAAAAACACCAACCGAGTTCATTCTGATTGTGACATGCAATGTTTTTGTTAATCTTTTATATTACAGCTCGAAGAATCCTTCTGAAACTCTACTTGGACTACAAACATTGTCAGTCAATTGTTTCTGAGTTGATATTTATATTATTTTTCACCTACCTCGTATTAACATGTCTGTTTAATATTTTTCAATGCAAATAATTAATGAACGATTTATTATTAATAGATAATTTCGCGTCCATTAGTGACCCCAATTCATGGTCGATTTCTCATTGATCTTCGATTTCTCTATGAATGCATGATTGTAGCATAGGCAACAAAACATTATCAACAAAAATTAACACTCCCATGTGCCATTAAAAATCACTCATTTTATGCACTTAATACAAAAATAACTATTAATAAAATCAATGTAAATCAAAATTTGGTTATGGTCTCCGGCTGTCAGTGTCAAGGCGACCTGAATTCTTCTTTTCATATCATAGATAGTTGTTTCGATCTAAGAGCACACAATAGATGTAATTTATAACCAATAAACAGAGAGAGTATAATTGAAGTTGAGTAATGCTAATAAAATTACTGTTATCAAAATTGCAGAATATGACTTGTGATATAATATTTCATTTGCAAGTCGAATTCTTCCACAGTGCAATAATTGAACTTCTGTGAATTATATCTGGCCCCACGTTGGGAGCCAGCTTTGGATACAATTTTTAAACCCTTTTCAATTTCAATTTTCAGAACCTTATATGAGTATACGGAGGGCTTACTCATTTTACGAAGGCAACGGTCAGAATTTCTGTAGATGTCGTCCAACTGACAACTCCAATTTGGTTATTTCATTCTATCTGCCATAAATTGAATTTCTCGAAATATCTTTGGGTTCATCACCAACAATCGTACCACAACCCTTGCCTGCACAAATATAGTTAATAATCCGCATACTTATACAGGGCAATTCAAATTCGACCCCCACCATTGGGATCTCCTAAACTACAGGAGATACGTCGAAGCTTAAATTGGGGCAAAGTTGCGTATTCTGGTGCTTAAACTTGGAAAATTCCGAGTACTTCCGGAAATATCGGGAAAAAACTGAAAATCTGAATTTTCGTTTTTATTTTTTTCTATCGCTATTTGACAACAGCTCAAAACCGAAAGTACAATTTCAGTGATACTTTTTTTCAGCTACACGTTTTCATGATCAGGTTTACTATCCGACCTTTCGTCTTCTGGCATTCATCATCAACTTTTTTTTCTGTTATGGGCGCCATGTTGTTTTTTTATACAGAAAAATAGTGATTCTCATTCTGATTTCACTGATGTATAATTTTTTATGATTTGCACTTCTGAAACCACAGATATTAAAAAAAGACAACTTCATCTGAGATGGTCATGACTCCATCGAACAATTTTGTTCGATAAACACTAGTTGTCATAACTCATTGAACATCGTTTGCACAAATACTTCAGTCTAAATGTCCTTATTCTTAAATGAAGAAAAACGAGATATGTTGAAGCTTTATTATAAATTTGATAGGAATAGTACGAAAACAATTTATTTTGAATTATATCCGGAAAGACAACAGCCGGATAGAACATTATTCGGAATTTTGGGCAAACACTTGGCTTAGTACGGTGCGTTTCAAAAAACAAGAATGAAATCATGAGCTTGTAAAAAATGCACAAAAAGTATTACAACAAGTGTTCGAAATGATGGCCTTCCTCTTGAATACATAACCGAGCTCGTCGTCTCAAATTAAGAACAGCCCTAACAATATCCCTTCTTCTGATAGACCTGAATTGCGTGATGATATTGTCTCTAAGTTCATCTACTGTGTCATATTCTTGCTCTCCATAGATTCTGTTCTTTAAAGTGCCCCACAAGAAAGTATCCAAAACTGTAAGGTTAGGTGACCTTGCCGACCACCTCACTGGTCCAGAATTTCCTAACCTCCTATTAGGAAATCTTTGGTGTAAATATTCGCAAACTGCTCTTTTATTGTGTGGAGGAGCCCCGTCTTGCTGCAGTTGTTATAATTAACAAGGGGAAACGTATCCATATATTCTTCGAATTCGTTTCTTAACAACCGAAGATAGGTTTCCCCGTTCAAAGTATTAGACAAGAAATGAGGTCCAAGTATTCGGTCGTCATAAATTCCAGCCCACACATTCAAACGAAACCGAACTTGTGGTCTGACTTCTCTGAAGTGTCGTGGATTATTTTCACTCCAAATGTGCTCATTATTTCTATTAACAACACCACAGTTCGAAAAAGTACTTTCGTCGGTCCAAATAATGTTTTTCAAGAAGTTTGTAGGGTCTACCCTATTCGAAAGCCAGCTACAAAATTCCATCCTTCTCTCAGGATCACCTGGATGTAATTTTTGTGAAATATGTATCTTATAACATTTCAAACCACTTTTTTTGAATTCCCTCCAAACGATCGTCTGTGGCACATCCATTTCTGCCGAGACTTGATGTGTTGATTTGGAAGGATCTGCATTCATCTAAAAAAGTACCAGAAATAATTATACTTCTTCGATTGTGGAATGAACAATTATTTTACTTCGGCTAATAAGACAAGTTATGTCTAATATTTTGTTCCATTCTGCTTCCATATTTCATTCTTGGTTTTTGAAACGCACCGTACTCAGCCAAGTGTTTGTCCAAAATTCCGAATAATGTTCTATCCGGCTGTTGTCTTTCCGGATATAATTCAAAATAAATTTGTGCTGTTTTCGTATTATTCCTAACTTTATAATAAAGTTTCAACATATCTCGTTTTTCTTCATTTGAGAATGAGGACATTTCGACTGAAGTATTTGAGCAAACTCTGAAAACAAGTTCTGAAAACAAGTGTTTATTAAACAAAATTTTTCGATGGAGTCATGACCATCTCAGATGCGGTTGTTTTTTTTTTAATATCTGTGGTTTCAGAAGTGCAAATGATAACAAATTATACATCAATGAAATCAGAATGAGAATCACTATTTTTCTGTATAAAAAAGCAATATGGCGCCCATAACAGAAAAAAAAAGTTGATGATGAATACCAGGAGACGAAACGTCGGATAGTAAATCTGAACATGAAAACGTGTAGCTGAAAAAAAGGATCAAGGAAAATGTACTTTTGGTTTTGAGCTATGTTGTCAAATAACGATAGAAAAAAATAAAAACGAAAATTCCGATTTTCAGTTTTTTCCCGATATTTCCGGAAATACTCGGAATTTTACAAGTTTCAAAACAGTATTTTGTTAAGCACCAGAATACGCAACTGCCCCAATTTAAGCTTCGACGTATCTCCTGTAGTTTAGGAGATCCCAATGGTGGGGGTCGAATTTGAATTGCCCTGTATAAGGTTTACACGATAAATTCATTGAAAACGGAAAAGAAAACTGTCATTGAAAATGGTTTAAAAATCTTATTAGAAAAATTTGAAATGTATAGGTATAGACGGAATGAAAAAAACATAATTTTTCGTTTGCGATCACAGAAATGAAGAGTAAAAATATTAATTTGGTTTTAAGGAATACATGTGCAATTAATTTTCTTCATATTAGGCTGCACTGGCTTTCTAAATCATAAGATACCATTAATGGATCAGATTGAAAATGACAGATATCTGTTGAAACTCGCCAGAATGAATATACCATATTTGAATATTCAATCAATCCCCAAATGTAATGAAAATCGCTTATCCAACAACAATTTCCCAGCAACTGAATTACAACCATTAGCGTAACAATTATAATTTAATAACTCACTCTGAATATTATAAAATTTTCAGTTGATAGTTGTATAAATCAATATTTGCGATGCGAAAATATAATGTGGGGGTGAGCTCGCAACTGTGTGTTGAATGTTTTACTATAAACCAAATGTGTGCTGCAGACCTACTAAAATTTTGATCAAGTATTTATTCAGGAACGGATTACACACGGTGGCGTCCTTAAATCAAAATAGTTGGCAACAAAGTACACACCGAGCGCTACTGTTCAATAATGGATTATTTTATTATGGGTAAAAAAGTTATAGTTTATGTGGCGAAGCTAGACGTTTGTTTTTCCGAATGTAGAGAGGCAAATAATTCAGCTGAGCCGCAAAATTGATTTTTTACTTCGAATAAAACATACGGTTTTATCCACAAATGTAAAAATTGGCGAAGATTTGTGTTCAGATTTTCGAAAATGTTTATTACTTTATTTTTGACTTGAATATAATTTTTTTATTTAAACTTGTATACGGTTGCTTTAAATACACTCATGACTCCCTAGGGCTTTATGAGCGGGTGGTATAGCCCGCTTACTGTACGAGGAGAAATGAAGCAAAAGCTAGAATGAAATTATTTATTAAGAAAAAATAGCATGCAAGTACAAACAACAACTCAACACACAACAACAAACTAAGTCAAACAAACAATTTTTTCCAATAATCTAATCTGATTGAAATTTAAAGTGCAATTTTCTTCAGATTTTTTCGAAACTTTAAAAGAAAAGACTTGACCACTAGTACTTGGAAGTTCTTTCATGAAAGAAGAAAGTTTATCTCTCCTTAGTCCTCCATAATTAGAACACTGATAAATATAAGAACCTCGTCTGCTGTCAAAACCTTGGATTTTCTCTGATATATACGAGGATATATTGAAAAATGCTTAGCCTACTTTAGAACCAAACAAAATTTCAACGTCAAAATATTTTATTACTCGACATATTCTCCTCTTAATTGGATACATTTATTACAGCGAACCTGCAACGTCTCTAGACCTGTCAAAAAAAAAATTTTCTTGCTCTGCAAACCAGACCTCCACAGCTTCTATTACCTCCTCGTTGGAAGATAAACATTTTTTCAGTTGAGGAAAGAGATGATAGTCGGACGGAGTCAAATCTGGTGAATAAGGGGTGTGTTCTAGTAATTCAAACCCTAAATCACGAATTTTTTGCTTGGCATGAGCACAGATCGAACGCGATGCTACTACCCTTGCACGCTTTTGGTCAACAATCAAACATTTGGGGATCCATTTTGCAGCAATTTTTCTCATGTCCAAATTGACGTGAACTATATGATGAACGCGTTCGTATGAAATATTCAGTGCTTCAGATATCCGTTTTAGCCCAATTCGACGGTCTGTTAAAATCATGTCATGAACTGCATCGATATTTTCGGGAACTGACCAGGGGGTCTATTCTCGGGTACATGCGAAATCATTTTCAAACGTTTGAAGTAACATAGAGCAATACAAACACTGCGCGTTAGAATGAGATACAATATTGAATTCGTATACGTTGAAACTCGAGAATAGACCCCCAGGAAACTGGCCTTCCCGATCGGTCATCATCTTCAATGGAAAATTTACCTCTTTTGAAGCTTGCAGTCCAATTTTTCACGGTCGCATACGAAGGACATTAATCACCAAGGGTATATTAAGCATATCTTCGTAAATCTGCTTACCTGGTAACCCTTTTAAATACAGGTACTTGATGATGGCTCGATCCTCCAATTTTTCGATCTTCACAATTTCGGTGGACATATTTTTTCTTTTAATTTATTGCGTAACTCTGGTTTACTTTTTTGACGTCAAACTTTACACTGACACTTCTAATAAGTTATTGTTCGTTGCTATGGTAACGCAATATTTTGTTTAGAAAAAAATCAATCAAAAACAGGTAAAATTGCACAATATGGTCATCAAAGCGATTTAGATAAAAACCTCACAGAATGTTTGAAAATCAGCTGAATATTAAAATCACTGTATCTATCGAAAATTCAGCGCGGAAAAGTACGTAATATGTTTTTTTTTTGGAAAAATGTGTCACAGTAGTCCTTTCACAAATACACAAAAACACGCCTATGGGTGGAAAGGTCCCATGTATTTCACAATATAAATGCTCCGTATTTAACTATAGATACTAAATCTTACGAAAATAGAGGAAGTTTTTGGCCAAATAACACCCAAGAAGTTAACTGGATTCATTCGAGTTGACACATTTGAAAACTGGTAGCTCACAATTGAAAAATTCGACGTTATTCACGTTTGACAACTGGTAGCTCACAAATGAAAAATTCGACGTTGCCAAATTTTACGAATTCATCAAATCATGATAAGGTAAAATAGCTCTACCTGTATGGTCACTTCTTAGATGATTCGATGCACAAAAAATACATTAAGGTAAACACGATTAAATTTCCACAGATTTATTGTCTTCGCGACTCGATACACAGTATATCTTTCTCAAGCGAATATTCTACAAAATTACTTTCAATTTGACAAGAAAATATATTCTTCATCTGAAGGTTTGATCACGGGAAATCCGCTGAGTCCTTTACTGCCAGATATCTTCATGGACAACCTTGAAGAAATAATTCACAAGCACCCACTCTCGCAACAGTTTTGTATTGGTAAAGATATGTGGATGACATTATAGTTTGTTCTAAGACACCAACAGACGGTTAGTCACCCTTCATAAATATATCAACACTATTCACCCAAACATTGATTTCACAATAGAAATGGAAGTAGAAAAATTTTAGATTTGACAATAGGCAAAACCAACAACAAACACCATTTTGCTATTTTTTATAAACCTTCCCATACTGACATCAACATTCATAATACTTCGATACATCCACATATACATAAAATATCAGCACACCATAGTATGATACATAGATTAGTGAATATTCCTCTTTCTGAAGAAAATTTCTACAAAGAATTAAATATCATAAAACAGATAGCAGTTAATAATGGATATCAAGTCAAAGTAATAGAGAATTTTTTTTTCAAACTTCATAGAAAGGCTATCCAAGAAGTGTATCCTACTATGAGGAACCCTGACAATAATTACAAAACTTTAGTTAATTCAGGACCCGTTTCAGAAAAAATAGCGTAATTAAAAAAAAACAATATTTTAGAGTAGCATTCAGAACAGATAACACGTTGGGACTGCCTATCAAAAATAATAAAGATAAAACACAAAAATCTGAAGAATCAGGAGTTTATAAATTGAATTGTGGATCTTGTTCCAAAGTATATGTAGGCTAGACTGGTAGACCATCCAAAAGCTGCGTACGTGTACACCGTATTAATTATGTAAAGAATAACTCAACATATGCCAATCATATTTTGGAGGAAGACCATGATTTCCATGAAAACTTCGAAATCCTTCATGTTAAAATAAGGGTATTAGGCTAAGGGCCAATTTCACAGGTTGCAGTTAGAGTCCAGATCAATTGAGTAATGGTTAGATTGTGAACCTGTCAACACCATTGAAAGAATGTCATTCACCGTCTAAACTTTCAGTTAGTTATCTGACGGTTAACTGGGACCAGTGAAACTGGCCTTTAATCATCTAGAATTTTTGGAAATTAATGAATTGAAAAATTCGAATTGTTTACTAAATAGTTCCCCTTTGCTAAACCTTTTCAATTAGTTAAGTAGTAGCAATGTTTTGAGATTTACAGGTTCCTACATTGTATTGTCAAATTTTATTTTTATTATAGGTAGGTCCTAATTACCTCAATTGATAAGAAGGTTATTCAAGTAATGTTCAACGTAAAATAATTTAATATTTCACATTCGCTTGTGAAAGATACTGTGTATCGAAACATGTCGCGAAAACAATAAATCTATGGAAATTTAATCATGTTTACCTAAGTGTCATATACTATGAATTTAAATCAATTTAATAAGACTGGCATGTCTTATATTCAAATAATGTGTCGTGTTATCTTCTAATGCATATTTTTTTATATTAATTAATACCTGAAAAATAACACAGTCTAGAATCGTCGATACTTCTGAAAACTAATCACGACATAAATGTAATTTCCACTTGGTATGCATAAATTCAAGAAGAGTGGATAACGTCGCTTTGTCTCCTCCGAATATTCGCTGTATTTGACATTAGTCGCTTTCATTTATATCAAAGAGAGATTTTCAAATTGAATGAAACAATAAGTTTATATCATCATTATTCTGTGTAATTTTGGGTGCGAATCGCTTTTACTATTGTTCGAAATTACTATTTTATTGTGCCCTAGTGTGTACACTCTCCAATTGAGCGTTTTTTTCTAAAAAAAAATATGTCCCAGGCATTTCCGCAGGAAATTTTCAAGGAATTTATCTTTTTTGGTGTTTCTGAAATCATATTGTGAAATTTTTCCTAAAAACAAAAGTAAATGATAGAAAAATCAAATAACACACCAATTCTTGAAAGTACGTCAATAATACGGTCTCATTTATAGTAATGATTTTATTTTTCAATTTCTATTGAATAAATAGTTCGTAATTCTTGTCGTACAAGGGTCTGGATTTTCAGGGCAATATACTTTTGGTTGAGGTAGGTATCTAAAAATTCACAAAGATCAGCTATGGCGGAATTGGTCTATTTTTTATTCGGAAACCATGCTGAGAACAATTATTTGCATGATGATTCTACTAGTTTAACAATCATTTCTTTGTTTCAGGTGAGTCATCTTTTCCATAGACTGCTCTGTACTTCATTTGAATCTTTATTGGTAAGTGTATATGGCTTCATTGGCATGAAGGCTCATTAGTTCAGCTATAGATTATAATTCAAAACATTACCCTGATTAAAATTTAGCATGGTTTTGAAGAAATTTTGATGACGATCGTCGATCCTCATATAATTGGTTCAGTTGTGTTGTAAATTAAATGTACGTTGTAATACCTATTTGGATGCAAATGTTATTAGCTCGACTACACTACAACTCTGATTGTTGAATCAGTTGAATCCATACAATTTTTCCTTGCAATCGCTTACAGCTATACACCACGAAATTCTGGCATTTAATTTTTTGAAAAATTTCAAACAAACACATTTTTTTTAAATGAAGATCGATAAACAATTATCCGTCTTCTAGTGCACAAGATTCAGCATCCACTGATATGATTTTGCACTTTACTCCCAGTTTCAACGGAAACGTCATCAACTTTCGATTTTCAAATGGGACACCCTGTATATTATTACATTTTTGGATTGACGAGATCATGTTAGAGTAGCCCGTGGCAAAACTTCGCTCTAACCCAGTTTTACTATTGCTTTTCTGATAGTTGCTACTGTAGTGACTTCTTCGGAAAAAGTGAGTTTGATTTCTACTTTCTGACCAATTTTTCAGTCGAAGATGTGTTTACTTTTGTTTGAAGAAACACGTTCAGGTGAATTTTTTCAAATTGATATAGATATATTATTTCAGATGAGGTGTGGTTTCTTGATGTTCACTAGACTTCTAGTTCAAAACTCCAATAGTAGATTTGATTATTATTAAAATATCACATTAAAAAATATATACGTACTGACATGAAATTGCAAAAAAATGTTACCAAGAGGAATATTAGGAGTTTCCTTTTTGAAAGAAAGAGATATAAATGATAGTGTCAGTTGACTTTTCGACAGCATGTAAATCAATGTACATTGGTCAAACAAAACAACTATTGTCAGATCGAATAACAGGCACCAAAAGTAATTGTAGAAGGAGTATAAGATCGTGTGCTCTAGCCAGTCATTTCATTGATGATGATCATCATATTGATAATAGTAATACGGAAAGTTCAGATGTTGTAACTACCCTACAAAAAGACTCTTTCAACAATGAAAATCTAATATTGGCGATCTGAGATCTATCTACACTTATATTCTTCACAAACATAACGAATTGAGTTCAAGTACCCATCCTTCTTGAATCTTTATTTTCTTCCATCTGAATATTGATTTACATTCTGACGAAAAGTCAACGTTCACTGTCAGTTGAGTATAGCTTTTTCTTAAAAAAAAAACTCCTAATATTTCTCTTGGTAACATTCTTTTAGCAGCTTCATGTTAGTAAGAATATAGCTTTATTTTATTTTAATATCAATGAAATATATTATTGTATTGTATTATAAAGAAAATAAACATTTTCGAAAGCTTGACTGAAAAAACGAAGAATATTCATTGAATTGGTCATCCCTAACTATTTCCCAAATAAAAACCTCTCACCCAGTTATTTCACTGTAAATATACAGGGTGTTCCAAACTCGATGCCCTATTAGACATTTCTGGAAAACATTATTTTGATAATTTGGTTTCTTGGATAATCAGTTTCGCTCTATCGATCTAAAATATTTCCAGCACTGCGACGTTGTTGCTTCTATCGAAAAGTAGCAACAGCTTTGATATTTCAAATGGAATACCCTGTATATTATTGCATTTTTCGCTTTGCTATTGGTTTTTGATTATTTTCATATGAAACTTCCCTATACCTATATCCAGTGGTTTTTGAGAAAATCAATAATTTCCTTATTTTTAGTGCAAAACAGCTTCAATTAAACGTTTATCACTGCTGTATTTGAATACGTAGAAAGCTGAAATTTTGGATGTAGTTTGACAATGTCCTGTGTATCAGTGATTACTAAGGAAATTCGTTCTTCATTATACAGGATCGTTGAAAATTAGTGATTTTATCGATTGATACAAAAGTGGTGAAAAGTGCATTTTTTCAAATGGAATACCCTTTATATCTTCAAATATCTTGAAAGGAAATTGAATATTCTTTCAAATGATGTATCATGTTCCTATACCTAAAGAGTCAGGTTTCGGAAATAAAAGCAAGTTTTCTATAAAAATTGGATTATTTTACCATATATTTTCTAGATATGAAATGTCATGGAACATATCATTATGAAATTCGAAAATTAGTTCATTAATAATGAAACGTTTGCGCGTTCATTAACGTAAATTTGATCAGAAAAGAATCAAAATAGAAGACAATAATTTTTCAAATGTAAATCTGATTGATTTTTGTCGAATTTGTCCCATATTTCCAACAGTTAATTGGATGTTGATGTTTTTTTCACAACAGTCTCCTCAAAAGTAATATTGCATCAACCATGACATACAGTGACTTGAAATTTCAATTGAGATTTGAACAAAGTATGCTTGGTTGGGTTTTTCATCTCCATGATAATTTTATCTCCCATTCAGGGTATTCGAAAAACGCGTGTCCGCAGAACTCAGTTTTATTTCAATCAATGAATTTTTTTCTATTAATTCGTGCTAAATTTGGATGAAGGTCATTGAATTTCTTGCACGTTCTGGAAACTTCTTTGGCACTCACCATGAATATAAAATAAATTTGAAATATCTGCATGTGAATATGCATATTAATCCATTTTTTATACTTCTTTCTGACAGAAACACAATTTAATCCATTGTTTGTCAAACTCACAGGTTGTTTTGCTCTTTTCTGGTCACGGCATACTACAGATTATTACAATCGGACAATATTACCTATTTAGAATCTGGTAATTGCAAATGATAGTAGTGTGCCGTGACCAGAAGAGAGGAAACCAAACTTTTAGTTTAACAAGAAGTAATTTTCATGGTGTTTCTGTCAGAAGAAAGTATTGAAAATTGATCATAATACATATTGAAATGCTGATATTTCGAATCTGTTTTATATTCACGGTTGGTGCAAAAACATTATTTCAAGAACATGTAGGAAATTCAATGAACTCAACACAAATGAATAGAAAAAAGTTCAGAAGAATCGAACGGAATTATGCTGTGTTGAGGCGTCAAGAGGTGATCCTTCAAAAACGTGTTGATTTCCGCGAAAGGACTTATGAAAATCCAAATTTCCTTCGGAAAATTTTATGGAAAATCTTTGAATAATATGAGAACAACAGTTAGGAACTTTTTGGCAATTTGCCGCTTCATGTATATCGAAGTTGTTGGTAGCAGTTGAATAATCAAATTTTTATAGAAAAGCTTTCATTTCGGAAACCTGACTCTTCAGGTACAGGAACATTATATCATTTAAGAAAAAATTTAATTTTCTTTCAGGATATTTGATGATATACAGGGTGTTTTTTTTTGAAAAAATGCACTTTTCACCACTTTTGTATCTATCGGTAAAATCACAAATTTTCAACGACCATGTATAATGAAGAACGAATTTCCTCAGTCATAACTAATACACATGACGTTTTCAAACTACATCCAAAATTTCAGCTTTCTACGTATCCAAATACTGCAGTAATAAACATTTAATTGAAGCTATGTTTCTCACAAAAAATAAGGAAATTATTGATTTTCTCAAAAACCACTGGAGATAGGTATAGGGAAGTTTCATATGAAAATAATCAAAAACCAATAGCAAAGCGAAAAATGCAATAATATACAGGGTATTCCATTTAAAATATCAAAGTTGTTGCTACTTTTTTATAGAAGCGGCAACGCCGCAATGCTGTAAATATATTAGATTGATAGAGCAGAACTGATTATCCAAGAAACCAAATTTTCAAAATAATTTGCAAGTTTCAGACTTATCCTACGTCTCTTTTTCCAGAAACGTATAATAGGCCATCGAGTTTGGAACACCCTGTATATACAAAACTATTTATACTGAATTATTTTTTCAATAATGTGTAATTTGACGTCCCATGCCATTTGTAGTTTTTAAATTGATGTGTCCCCCTAACCCTCTTTATCGGGCAATGACAATGTCTGTCAATTCAAAAAATATAGTATTGGTGATACCGGATGCCATTCCAAATGGTTTTTGTTCCGTGTTTTAACGTCAAACCGCTCAAAAATGAACAGAGAATATAACAAAATGAGATTTTTATACTACGACATGATGATATGTACTCTAGTCTACAAGAACTATTTTCTTTTTTTTTTTTTTTTTCCTTGGTGTTTTGGCATCGACTGCTATGGTCATTAGCCATGTGTTCTGGATAGGCCTTGTTACTAACTCCATACGCCACTTTAGGAGCAGCAACTGTTAATTTTTAACGCAACAGTGAATCGTGGAGGATTATTTCCAGCCGACACGAGCCTCAGTCATTCAGACTTTCACATCTGAAAATGAAAAAAGATCGCACCGCCTGGGAATCGAACCTGCAATCTCTCGATTACCAGGCGAGCGCTTAACCACTGCGCTAATCCCCGCCCTAACTATTTTCTTATTTCTAATTTCTCGTCAAGGGCACCGAAATTTATGATCCAGGGCTCATTCGATTCGGAATGACCTCTAGAAAGTTCTTGAAAAATTTGAAGGTGCTTCGGCAAAAATTGCAAAAGTTTTAAACAATTTAGTAAAAAATAGGGGGAGGGGTTGGTTTTTGCAAATATCTCGGAAACTATTAAAGATATCCAAAAGTTGAAAAAAGATCCCGGAATAAAAGAGAATTTTGTAAAACAGTACCACCTCTCGGAATTCTAAAACCAATAATTAGAATTTTAATTTAGAGGCGAAAATAGCTCTAAAAGTCCCGCGTGCGCTGACTGATGCGGACCCTTGAACAATGAAAATAATTTTAACCCATTAAATATCAATATTAAGAAACAAAAAAAATCACTTATCTTTTAGACACTTGAATAAAAGAAAATCCATGGAAAAACATTTTTCCCGTAATTATTTTATTACATATTATCAATTTATTAATTAACTAGTTTTTGCAAGTTTCAAATTTACATACAAACCCTGATAACTGTTAAATTAAAAACCTCAAATTTGTTTCACTTCTTGGAGCTATTCTTTTCTTGAAAGGCTTCAAAAAATATCTAAGAGAATAAAAAATAAAAAATGCAAATAAAGTTACTAATTTTTTTTTAATATTTCAATTTGTTCTTATTTAAATTATTTGAAGTTACATGAAAATAATTTTTTTAAATGTCTTACTCTGATTGTGTAATTAATTGTTAGAAACAAATGCATTGTTTATAAGATATTTGAATTTTTGTTTTTGGAATTTTAATCAGCAATAAATATCATGATCTTTAAGAACAAAATCATTTCTTAAAAAAATATTTTATTGTCTAAAAACACATTTGTTGTTTGACTATTTTTTTGCTACCAAATATTGATATAAATTTTTTTCACACCACAAATGACACATGGTTGTATTTGTTATTTTTTGCAGTATTTGAAAAAAATTACGTGAAAATTCATTTGTTTATAACAGATTGTTTATTAAATTTAGAGTATCGAAGAGCAATGGAAATTATGATAAAAAAATGGTTCCTTAAGAATTGATATTTGGTAGCAAAAAAATATTAATCAAGAAATGCGTATTTAAGCAATATATTTGTTTTCAAGAAATGATTTTGTTCTTAAAGATCATAATATTTATTGCTGATTAAAATTCCAAAAACAAAAATTTAAATCGGAACAATGCATTTGTTTATAACAATTGTTTAAAAAATATATTTTCATGTTACTTCAAATAATTTAAATACGAACAAGTTGGCATATTGAAAAAAAAATTAATAACCTTATTTGCTTTTTTCATTTTTTAGTCCCTTAGATTGTTAATAACAAAGTAGAAAATCAACATTTTAAATTTTTTCCAATAGGGATCTTTTTTAAAGCCTTTCAAGAATAGCTCCAAGAAGTGAAACAAATTTGAGGTTTTTAGTTTACCAGTTATCAGGGTTTGTATGTAAATTTGAAACTTGTGAAAACTAGCTAATTAATAAGCTTATGTAATAAAATAATTACGGGAAATTTTTTTTTCATGGATTTTCTTTTATTCAAGTGTCTTAAAGGTGAGAGAATTTTTCATTTCTTAATATTGATATGTAATGGGTTAAAATTATTTTTATTGTTCAAGGGTCCGTATCAGTCAGCGCACGCGGGACTCGAATCACCCGCTTTTAGTGCTATTTTCGCCTCTAAATTAAAATTCTAAATATTGGTGGTAGAGACTTTTTTTTAGGAAATTTCCTCCTCTTTCAAGATCTTTTTTTAAATTTTGGATATCTTTAATAGTATCCGAAGTATTTGCAAAAAACCAAACCCCCCTCTTTTTTGCAATTTTTGCCAGAGCACCTTCAAAGTTTCTTGAGGTCATTCCGAATCGAATGAGCTCTGCATCATAATTTTCGGTGTCCTTGAAGAGAAATTCACCAAAATAGTTCTTGTAGGCTAGACTAATGATAGCAGTCCTGAACTATGTTGGGCAAGTCGTTTTCAGATTATAGTAAAATCGATGGGATCTCATAACTTCTCCTCAGCTGGTGTTATTCCTTGAAATACAACAAAAAGCAAAACCCATACATTCTCACAGTCGCGCTAAAATGGATCTCCACTTGACCAAGATATATAAATTTAATCGGATTTGCTCGAGGGGTATTCGAGAAGGTCGTTCTCGACAAAACAGTATTTATGCGACAAAACAGCTTTGCTACCGGGTAAATACAGTATTTTTTTAAGAAGTCCCTTTTTCTTGACGGATTGGAAGGAAATAAATTGAAATAGAAAAAATGTATGCTATTGTAAATGAAGCTTACGGTGATAATTTTTTGGAAAAATTATATGAAATATTTGAAGGTTGTTAAATAATTTTCCTAAAATGGATAAACTAATATTATTATATCGTCACCAAAACGATATTATTTATTAGTATTGCCTCTTCGACAATATTTCTTGTTATATGAGAAACTGAAATTTATGTAATTCATCCATACAGAGTGGGCCAATGAAAAATTTCCACCCTAATTTGTAGGATTTAAAATCAAAATTTTGGAAAACGCTCGAACACATCGATATTTGATTTGAGGGGGAACTAATTTTCAGTTTTTTTCACCCCCGTAGCTTTAATCCTGTAGCTGAGGGGGGGGGGCAGGGGTCGCGCCATACCTCTTTTTCAAGGTCTCATTGAGTTCTTAATGCACCTTGAATTTTGCCTTATTAATTTTATCGATAACGAAATGACAAGTTGTCAAAATCTTGGAAAATAATTAAAGTTTCGAGTTTGATAATCAAGTGTACACGTCAAAGGACCCCGAACTTTTTATAGGTGAAATGGTGAAATTGTTAAAAATCTTGGCCACTAGTAGAATGTACGTGTGAACAAGTTCCTTCAACTCGTCATGCAAATGGTAATAAGTTTCTCAATTAATAACAATGAAACTAGTAATAGTAGGAAACTGAATTTTTGGGACAGTGTTGAGGAGAGAATGATGAATATACTGAATAATAATAAAGGAATTTCACCGAGTTAATAGTGAATTAGAGGGTGATTTCTGAAACGTTGATATTTTGTCACTTTTATCATCGAAAATTTTCATGATCACCCTATATATCCCAACGAAATCATGTTTATACGGTATTAGCTATCTTCGGAATATAATAATTCACTTGAATATACAGGATGTGTACCAAATAACCGGCCATATATTTTACCAACGATATGTATAAATTGTGATTTAATGATGGAATAAGTAAAGTATATTGCATGCTGAAATTATTTTATCAATTTTCCATTATAACATCGAATTTTCAGACATTACTAAATTGTTTTTATTTTTCACTCTGTACATAATGATATAATCTGCCTCATCTGAATGATATTTAGTAATATGAAGGTACGTTGATGATAAGAACGAAAAAAATGCAGTTGCCACTTTCAAATCCCGAGAAAATAATTAAATAAAAACTACTGATTTTTAACTTGAACGCCCTGTATTTCAAAATCTATCCATCAACGAACTTTGCGATTCTGTACGTTCAATCAGTACAGTGAATACTACAATATACTAAAAATTCAGACAATTTCACCGAGAACCATTTTACCTATAAAAAGTGCGGGGTCCTTTATCTTACAAACTATTCGAAATATCCTCCATCAACATTCATGCAATAATAAAATCGCTGTTCTATCTCTTCTCTAACATTCTGCATCATATCTTATATTATATTATTTGACTCTCTACAGTTATGCGCTCTTGCAGAACTTGAAGAGAAGCCGGCTGTGTTTTATATACGGTAGATTGCAAATGACCCTAGAGAAGAATATCAGGAGATCTTGCAGCCCACACAATAGATCCTCTACGGCCAATCCAATGTCGTCTAAAATTTTCGGTCATTGCCGAAGATAACAACTTGACACGCAATGATTTTTTTCCAACTAGATGGAGCTCTACCACATTATGCAGCACCCGTCCGGAACTTTCTAGACGAAAGTTTGAAGTTTAAATTAGTTTCTATGTCCAGTTTTGGAGATATGAATTTTTGAAAATCATAAAAATTGCTGTTTTACCAAAACATAGTAAAGTGCACGTATCCAAAAGTATTACTTTTTGGATGATTAGTAACAAAATAATTGCATTGCTGATTTGGAGAAAGTCAAATGGCATGTTCAGTCAGTCGGTCGTCAAGATAGAAGAATACATGGTGGGTCAAAAATAGCGACAATTCAGCATATTTTGCCAAACTTTATTATTAGTCCCATTAGTGAGACTGGTCATTTTCCATTGGGAAAATTCCTATTGGAATTATTTTCTTATGACAAAATAATTTTCTCTAGAAAGTTTCGACTGTTTCACACCACAGTAATTTTTTTCAAGTGTTTGTTTTTTATTCTACATGTTTTTAACAATAGCCACACAAAAAATACTTTTTGAGCCAATAAATCCGCTTTGAAGCCAAAACTGATTGGGGAAGACTTATAGTAATTGCTTAATGATTAGCTTCAAAAAGTTACAATCACATTTTAAACGGGGGGCGTTTACAAATATTAGTTGAAATTTTGTACGTAATATGTTTGTTAATTCTTTTTGAATGGATCTGCCAATTTTAATCATAATTTTTAGTTATACATCACAGTAAATTACCCTACACTCGGGTAAGTTTCATTCATTTCGTACCAGCAAGGCTATTATTTTGTTTTGGTAAAACAGAAATTTTTATGATTTTCAAAAATCAGTATCATCGAAACTGCATATAGAAACTAATTCAAACTTGCATGTGTAACTTTTAGTGACTTGTTCTACAATATTCCAAAAAATTATCAAAATTGGCTGAAAGCCATTTTTCCATGTATTTGGTGCGGCCTTTCAAGATATAACTCTATATGCAGGATGATGTAAGTCATGAAACGTAACCTATCCAAATTTGATCTCGATATCTCAAAAACTGAAAGAGCTATGATGAAAAAAAAATGAAAAATGTTGAAATTTTAACGCTCTGTAGATGTTTGAGTTCACATGTTTACTGTGAAAAAAAGTCTAAATTTGACCTGAAAAATTCGCCAATATTGATACTGAATTTTGAAACACCCTGTACAATAGCTGGCTGTTTCTCTACAAAAACATTGGTTGAATCCATTATTCTTAGTAACAAGCTGATTTAGCCTCCTCCTGGATCCAGTCCTGCATTATTAAATTGGATATTTCGAGTATACGGCGAAAGTTCACCCTTTCTTTTTCTCAGCATCTCATCGTATGCTAGCAACAAGGTAATGGCAAAAGTACAATTCCTAGAGAAGTCAATAAATAACATCAGCTTTGTGTCATAGTTTATGAGTGAGCATGTGTGCGAATGAAATGTCAGTTTTGAGATTTATGGAAGATTTCGTTATAATATCCAGCATAAAATTCTTATCTCTAGCAGAGTCGAATACCGCCTTTCAGGGCTAGTCGTGAATGGAATATATCAAATGGCAAAAGTCGTAAATTATGAATTTTCATAGTTTGGGTTTTCAACCGATATCTAAGGAAGGTAGAAAAAATTAAGGAGTAGATTCACTATACATGGTAAATGGCAGGTAATCTGGAAAGCTTGGAGTAGGTGGCGCTAGTTAGGCTGAAGGTCTTTCAACTGTCAATGTCAGGTTATTTTCAGGCAAATATCAATGCCCCTATAAGATGTTAATTATTGCAATTAAAATGCTACAATGTTGTACTGTTTCTTCATGTCCTTCAAAAACGTCAGGACATAGATTTCCGAAACTTGAATAATAGTTGCTAAAGAAGTGGATTGTTGATGTAAGAACAATCCACAAGGTTAATTTATTGATGTAACCGAGTTCCAAATATCCCTTGTCGCCGAGGGCCTTTAACAATATTCACAGGATCTTCTTTATTGTTCAAAAAACAATAAATTGATGTTATATAGTATATTGAATTATTGACAGATTTAACTGATACCTCTTTCTCTCGATGAACGTAACTACTACATTTTGAAGTTAACTATAACATGTGACGTCATTCCACAAGTTTACTTCTACTCATCTGTTAAAACAGTTTTATAATACCCGCATTTTATTGCTTCCTCGCTTTGGTCACATCTAATAACGCAGTTAATTGAGTGGGAAAAATAATCAATAAAATTGTACCTTCCCGTGCTATTTGCCCGGATAAAACCAAATCGATTAGACAATACGTACTGATGGTCCAATGAAAATCATAAAAATACCCGGTGAATTTTTGTCGCATGATCACTCATATGCGTGCGTGACTGGAATGATTGATGATCGTTTGAAGGTGCATTCAGGTCGGTATATAGGAGACATTAAACGGCGGTTAATTCGCCGTGCGCTTACTAATGGCTGCTTGGCGGCAGTAAAAAACAGAGTAATCGAATGCACTGTGCCTTTTATTATAATGGAAAATTTTGAAACGGAAGTCGAGCAGAATATTATATCTAGCAATTACTTATTGGGACATGTTGGAACAAATATTTGTTTCTATAAAAGTTTGAATGTGTTATTGGCTAATTTAGTAATATAGTTTTGGTAAACTCCTCCCAGTTCATTTTTCATTTTTTTTCCAGAAGTCTGCAATTTTTTGTCTTTAATTTGTGTTGTTATTCGCTTCTTGCTCTTTTCTTTTATCAAGTTTCCTGTAGTCCTTGCCTTGTCAAGCATCTGGAACCTTTGGAGCTGAAACTTATCCTTTGGAGTGATGCTTTCTGTGATTTTTGATTTCTCTGTTCAAGTGATAGGTTCAAAATATAACCTCCAATGTCTTTCTGAATTTTCTCTTTCTCCTCTCTTCTCAATTTTCTTCCTGGAACATAATAGTTATTTACGTACCAAGGGTATAAATAGATGTTTATGCACTGAGGGCGACGTTTTACGAAGAGAACTTTATGCCCGCACTGGCATAAAGTACAATATTAGATAGTTGGTAACTAAGCAATAAAAACACAATAATGAACTAGTTTGACATAAAAATAATTATTGTTTAAAGGAACCAAATCTTCCATATTTTCATATGTTCTAGATTTTATAGGCCAATAATTTCTTTGCTTTCGTCATTTTGCGACTTTTTTTGCATTTTTATCTACAAAGGATGCATAATTGTTTATGATTTGAATTTTTAACAATGTTGCCGACTTTGTAAGAGGGCGCAACTTTTTTATTGTTTTAAAAATATAATTTTTGTGAAAGTTTGCATTGTTTTGCTATTTTGTCCCCATTTTTATGAAGTGATTGGCTAATTATTATTAAAATCATATTTTTGTCACCAATATCTAAACTTTAGCATTCAAAATATCCACAATCAGTTGATCAGCAAAAATGCACTATTTATAAACGTATAATAATATTTATTCAATAAAAAAAACAAATATATAAAACATAACACACGATATATAGAGAGTGCACTTGTACCGCATTTAAGAATATATTGAAAATATGTTTTGTATAATTTGAATCGAATTGGTTGAAACTTGTCAAAATCATAGAATATTTTTATATGAAAACTATGAAGTAAACAATTTAAAAATGTATGTAAAATTCGACACAAAATATGTGAGAGTAAATCAATAAAACATATGCATAAAATCTATTAAAAAAAAATAATATCTAAATAATTATAAATATCTGAATATCAAGGAATATCAAACCTCTAGGTCCTGTTACTGTTCAATACAAAAACCCACAGATTGGCTTATTTTTTGTGGTACTTTCCTTAGGCATTTTTCCTTTATTAGCTGGATTTTAGCACTAGCTTGCAATACGTTTCATGGATCTACGATCAGGAAGTACGATCAGCATCTACAGAGAGATGAATTGTTTTATTTCTAGTATTTGGCTATTAATAAAACTCTTGACGTTACTGTTGGATAATATTTTTGTAGAGGTACAATCCTACGGATTTCAAACCTCCTGAAAGACAGGAACAGACATCCATAAGGCCACATTACAACAAAGTTTTATACATAGATAATACTCTCTTCTTCAACATAATTCAGCTGAACGTTGTCACATCTGCCTCATTTTCTTTCAGGCATTTCTTTATTAGTTTTTGTTTTACCTTTCTTCTGCCCCTTTCGCTTTCATCTTCCTCCGGTACCTTACCTGGGTATAGATGTGACCTTTTGCACTTGCACTTTGGATTAGGTAAGTATAGAGGTTATAAGCAGCCGCTTACTAAGTGATGATAATATGGAGAAGGTTCTAATGAGCACAGTGAAAGTAACATTGTATTCCCAGGGCTTCAAGAGTATCCAGATCTTCACACAACAGATAAGCTTGATTATAAGATTGATCCTCTCATCATATCTGGAATATCTAACTTTCGAAAAGGCATTGCATAATTGCTGCTAGAGTCCAGAAATCTCATTTAGAACCTGATGTTCTCTTCAAAAGGCATATATATGACATTCGCTCAATGTAATTCAGTTTTAGGTTTATTTATATTTATTTCTACCTGCAAAACATTCCATGAATTCTTTATACAGGGTGTCAATTTGAAAACTTCCCACCCTTAATATCTTCCTTCCAGTAAACAATATGATTAATCGAAAAAACAGGTCAATTTTATTGTCAAGGAGGACACTTTCACGGACTATTTGTAGCCCTCGTGGTTCAATCCCCTAGGAGGGGTAGATGTTACCCTTAGAATTTTAAATGGGAAGGGGGGTCAAGTGGCACATCATTTTGATGGGCGTTCAATTCTTGTTCCAATGGTACCCTGACTTATTATTTTGTGATGAGCATTTTCCGAAAAATTGCGTTCTAAACTAACAGAAGTAATTATTAGAACGCCTATACTGAGATGCATTATTGTATTGACTCCCTTTAATAAAAATGGTTAGAAGAGTAGGTGGCACCGCTCCAACCCTTGAATGACAGGAATACATTTATTACGCATGGGATTTTTTATTTGGTGGTTATTTTCCTTCTACACAATAAAATTTAATTTGCGAGAAAGACATTTCCAACATAAAATCTACTTACGCTTATCTTATTAGCTGTTCGAAATGTTGTCCATTTTGCTCTAAACAGTAATACAGTCTGTTTTCGAACTCCCCTCTAACATTACGGAAAACTTCACTAGGAAATGACCGGCATGCTGCTGTAATTCGTCTTTTAAGTTCGTCAATATCAGAAGGTTGTGTTTTATAAACAACGGATTTAAGAAGCCCCCAAAGAAAGAAATCTAAGGGTGTTAAATCCGGTGATCTCGGAGGCCATTCAACTGCTCCCCTTCTGCCAATCCATCTACCCGGAAATCTCTTGTTTAACCACTGTCGGACGGGAAGAAAATAATGAGGTGGAGCACCGTCCTGCTGGAAATGTAACAGATCCTCCTGCAAAAGTTCATTACCTTCTGCATCAATTTGAGTTTCTAGCTCGTGAGTTATAAGAGGATCGATAGTCTCTTCAAGCATATCAAGGTACAGATTGCCAGTCAAGTTTTCTTCCAGAAATAATAGTCTCGCGTGACATTCCCGTCTGTTCTGATACTGATCGTAAGGAGCTCGTGGGCTCTGCAGCAAATGTTCCCAAAACTTCAATTTGAGCTGCTTCATTTAGTACTCTGGGGTTATTTCTTTTTTTATTTGTCACTGAACCAGTTTCGTAAAACTTATTCACCAAATCAAGCACATACCGGTGACTTACATTACAATTTGGATGTCTTTCGTTAAAAAGACATGCCGCCCTTCGTGCGCATTTTCCAACTTCGCCATAAATTACAATCATTTCAATTCTGTCTTGAAGAATGTAAACCATTTTTACACTTTTATACACTTATTAAAGTAATTCCTAAACAGCCCAACAGGTACAACGGTATTCACAATACTACCACATAATTCAAATTTGCTAACCAATTTTTTGCCGGAAAACAGAAACTTTTTACAGCAGAAGTAGCAAAAATGGAAGGCTATCTGTACAATTTCTGCGATGACACTTAAAAATTCAGCATTTAATAAACACAACTTTACTACCATCTACGTTTTACTATTAGACTACTTTTTTATGTAAAGTGTTTGGAGCTAATGGCTAATGTTACCCCTAATAAAGGGTTGGAACGGTACCACCTAATATTCTAACCAGTTCTGGCCAAACCATGCATCTCAGTATAGGCGTTCTAATAATTACTTCTGTTAGTTTAGAACGCAATTTTTCGGAAAATGCTCATCAAAAAATAATAAGTCAGGGTACCATTGGAACAAGAATTGAACGCCCATCAAAATGATGTGCCACTTGACCCCCCTTCCCATTTAAAATTCTAAGGGTAACATCTACCCCTCCTAGGGGGTTGAACCACGAGGGCTACAAATAGTCCTTGAAAGTGTCCCCCTTGACAATAAAATTGACCTGTTTTTTCGATTACTCATATTGTTTACTGGAAGGAAGATATTAAGGGTGGGAAGTTTTCAAATTGACACCCTGTATAATAAAACTATAGTTCAAATGATTTTCACATAAAGAGGGTTTACAAAACCACGACAATTGTTTCGCTTTACAAAAGCTTCTTCAAGTGGTGAAGATATACTGAATTACATATTTGCTATGTTACCTTAAATACTTATCCAAAATTAATTAGGGTTCGGTTATATACCTAACTCCCAGTTAATTCCCGATAGGTACTTTTACATTTATATTATTTAAATATAATCTTTCCAGGAAAACAAATTGGTTAGTGGTGACGAATTTAATTCGAGTTGGTCATTGAGCAAGTACTGAGAATTTTTCCATTTATTAATCTCCATACTTTATCTTTGTTATTTTTAATATGTCTGCCCAACTATTGTCTGTCTTAAATGCAATATTTAAACCTTGCTTTTTCTAGAAATTACCTATTTTATTGCTTGGTTCACCGATATATGTAATTGTTTTGAACCTTTGGTGGTCTTTTGTAGTAGGATAAACTTCTTGAATAGCTTTTTTGTATTTTTTCTTGGTCAGAAGGTTGTCTATCAAAGATGATTTATAGCCATTGTTAACTGCAATTTGTTTAATAATATTAAGTTCTTTATTAAAATATGAAGTACTAAGAGGAATGCTAAGTAATCTATTTATCATATTGTTGTAAGCTGCTACTTTGTGTTGATATGGGTGTGATGAGCTATTGTGAATTGTGATATCTGTATGAGATGGTTTGTGGAAAATAGAAAATTCATGTTTATTATTTACTTTAGTTATTGTTAGGTCCAAAAAATTAATTGAATTGTCCTTTTCAGACTCTATTGTAAAGTTGATAGAAGGGTGAAGAGAATTAATAAATTCCAAGAATTGATCTAATTGCCTCATTGTTCCAGTGAAACCTACCAAAATATCATCAACATACCTATACCAATATATGAAGTTTTTGAACATATTATTTCCTTACTTATAATAATAATAATGATATTGGTAATACTTTATCTCTGCATTTGACAAATCAAATTGAAAAAAGCAGTATTTAGTCCATCTATATCTCTTCTGGTATTTACGCTGTCATGTTTGAGAATTTGTATCATTTCACATATGAGTCTTTTGGAGAGATATGGTTGAACATCTAGAATAACTGGGTTTGTGAAATCAAAATTATGATTATTTTCTCTAGCATGTTCGACTAGAGCGGTAGGGTTTATAATATTGAGTTTTTTTTGTGTCTCTCTCATGTTCGGACATTCGTTTCTTCAAGTACCTTCCAGTTTGTCCCACATAGCATTTGTTACAATTGTTGCAATTTATTTTGTAGATGACATTAGAATGTAACTCTAAAGGGTTTTTTTTTCTGTCGTGAAAAAAAACATTTTCCCGATAGTGTTATCATTTGTAAAAGCAATTTTGTTATGCTCATAATTCAAAACAGTTGCAATTCTTTCCGAGTGATTTTTGATATATGGTATTTTATTATATTTTTTTGGCATTACTGTTGTTACATTATCTGTTACTCTGAATGGTTTATTCTCGTGAATGATTCTATTGACTAACGATATTGGATAATTGTTCTTAACTAGGTATTGTTTTATTAATTCTAAATTCTTTTTGTGGTATTCTGGGTTCGAAATGGAAAGTGCTCTCGTTTTTAAATTTCTTATAATATTAATTTTTTGTTGAAAATTATGATGCGAAAAATAGTTTAAAAATCTCTCCGAAAAAAGTTTCCACTCAAAATTAAATTTAACTTTGGAAGAGGAAAACAATAACACCATAGCATTTCTTGATACCAAAATTATAAAAACTTCAGAAAACATTTTAAAGGTAGATTGGTATCATAAACCTAGTTTTTCGGAGAGATTTTTAAACTATTTTTCGCATCATAATTTTCAACAAAAAATTAATATTATAAGAAATTTAAAAACGAGAGCACTTTCCATTTCGAACCCAGAATACCACAAAAATAATTTAGAATTAATAAAACAATACCTAGTTAAGAACAATTATCCAATATCGTTAGTCAATAGAATCATTCACGAGAATAAACCATTCAGAGTAACAGATAATGCAACAACAGTAATGCCAAAAAAATATAATAAAATACCATATATCAAAATCTCTCGGAAAGAATTGCAACTGTTTTGAATGATGAGCATAACAAAATTGCTTTTACAAATGATAACACTATCGGGAAAATGTTTTTTTCACGACAGAAAAAAAAACCATTTAGAGTTACATTCTAATGCCATCTACAAAATAAATTGCAACAATTGTAACAAATGCTATGTGGGACAAACTGGATGGTACTTGAAGAAACGAATGTCCGAACATGAGAGAGACACAAAAAAACTCAATATTATAAACCCTACCGCTCTAGTCGAACATGCTAGAGAAAATAATCATAATTTTGATTTCACAAACCCAGTTATTCTAGATGTTCAACCATATCTCTCCAAAAGACTCATAAGTGAAATGATACAAATTCTCAAACATGATATATATTAAAAAATCATTTCATGAGAAACCATGTTACAGAGCCCTGAGGATGAATTTAATTAAATTCGAAACGTCGGCAAGAAAACAATAGTTTTTTTCCTCAACATTATTGATCCCAATCCCAACTAACCTACGACACAATAATAATTAAACTTGACACTCTGTATCTTAGAAACGAATGACTTGCGGACATGTGTTTATGGGAACTTTTTTTCCTATTTCGACGTCAACAACATGCTCTTGAAGTTTCTACACGTACTTAAGAAACACCCTGTATAAGCAATACTAAAATAATATAGAACAATTCACATCAATAGTACCTACAATAATATAGTACGATAGAATTGGGGGAAAATGCAAACAAATCGATAAATATGATAAAATTGTAACATTAGAATATAAATACTTTTTTACAAGAAGTCTAACACTTTGAACACTGATTTTGGATGTATTGGTGTCTTACAAACTCCTACATTAAGTCCTTAATAATCAAATGATAAATCAGTATTCCTAGTCATCCAAAATACTGTATAGTTCCCGGCAAGCATGATCAGTTTCCCAATTCAACATAGTCATTCGAAATGCAAATAGATTTCCAAGTTGAATATCACCTGGAATCGACCTCACTGACGGCAAAAATATGATCTCATAAATTCTGGAACGCCGCCCCTGTCTCTTCTCGTTCGTTGCACGTGCTCTGCATTAGATAATCAATCTGAGAAGCGGTGGCGGAAAAAATCGAACGAACGGTCAGTGTACTAAGTTAACTGTTCGACAAGGTAGCAAGCAGGAAGGAGCCGAAGAAGAAGAAAGTCGCCATCTAGTCTCGATATGGTAATATGGTGTACGTTTAGGAATGGTAATTTTCAGCGATTTTGAATGGTCTGCGTGTTAGATGATTCATAACCTGAGAAATATGAAAATATATTCATGATTATTTCTTTCGTCTATTAAATATCAGTCATCAACCAATCATACGTTTGTTTCCTGTTTGACAGGACCAATCAACACGCTCTATTAGCGACTATTTACATGATGCACAATAGTCACCGACTATTCAGCATGATACTCATATCAAGGAGCCTGACCATCTGACAGTACTCTAAATAAATACATATTAAACGTCAAATAAAATCAATCGTGTTGAAGCTGTATAAGAGAATGAATGTGGACATTCTACGGTTAATACTGCAAGTTCTTCAAAAGCTGAACAAATGTCACAAATTACGCATGGTGGAAATGTCACATACAATAATTGTGTTTTTAATTTCAATTGATAAATTATAAAGATGGTGCTGTTTTTGTTTAGATTTTGTGCTTTGTTCTTGATATTTTGAATAAATTATTCCAAATTGTTTAATTTTCATTCATTCATATGACTGATATAAAGAAGTAGATTCAAGAAATAATCTTCACAAATATAACACGACCTTGATTAATTGTCGACTATTTTATTGCTGCTAAATTTCTCTTGTATTTATTAATTTTACTCGACATTATTTTGGCATTAATAATCAGACATGAAAGCCCTCGAGCTTCGCTCTCGGGCTCTCATCAGATTATTAATGCCAAAATAATGTCTCGTTAAATTATTATGAAATACAGTCGAAATTTGGATGCAATAAAAATAGTCGACTATTTATCAAGGTCTTGTTATATTACCCTTGACAAAAAAAATGCGAAGGTCAAAAATTTTATGAAGCTGATATACAGTGAGCGCACCATAAACAAAACAGATCGAATAGCTATCTTCTGTTGTGAAAAAAAAAACAATCCTAGGGGGACATCTTTCTATCATAACCACAATTGTCATACCTCCATCCACCCCTTGGTCACTTTCACCCATACCAGTTAAATAAAGCGAGTACTAAGTGTGACACATCATTGAAAATGTTCTTCCATAAGGAATTCAGCCATGTGAGTGTTCGCTACTTTACTTTTTATTTCGACACCCTCTTGCGGGAACAGCTGTTTACGAAAAGCTTAGTTTTGTTTAAAGAGAGGATGTTTGCGGGCGAGTTTCCACAAAATGACACATGACACAAGTTACACAAAATGTTATTTCGTAACTAAAAAGACTTTGAACATAAATGAAATTTGGATATGGATTTTTAATTTGAAAGTCTTGAAAATCAAGTGGATATCTGTACAGGAATGTTTCCATAGTTACCTCCGTTAGTGATTATCCTAACACATAACTTCAATGTCAAAACTGACAAACGGTATTTATTCAATTCCAGAGATGGAAACTGGAAACAGTTTTTTAATACAGTTAACCTAACAAACTGCACAAACTGCATTGGCAACGTTTATAATTAAGATTCAAAATGTTCTCATAAACTTCCTGAGAAAATGCACAATTTTCGAATTAGTAATTTAAGTAACAAGTCCGGAAAATACTGTTTTTTTGGACGACTAGACCAAATTCTAGGACGAGCGTTAGCGAGTCCTGGAAGTCTGCGAGCCCAAAAAAACTTTTCGGACGTGTTGCGTACTCGGCAACCATGTAGAATAACAAATCAATGAGACGCATTTAGTCTAAGAGACGAAGAGAGGTCGACTTTCACCCATCTGTTAACCGGATGAAACGATTCCATATTTGAATATTTCGAACACTTCAGTTCTTATTTGTATTATATATTGAAATTCGAACAGAAGATAGGTACCAACAGAAACATTCTAATTCTTATTTATATTACTATTTGTATTAAAATTCGAGCACTTCCCGGCCTAGTCCGGGAAGTACGTTCCCGGACTAGGCCGGGAAGTGCTACTTTCCCAAAGAAAAAGTGTCCGGGAAGGGAACACTTCCCGGATGGTTGCCGAAAAAATACTTTTTTCATTTTCTTTCGTTACTATGACACCGTGCGCGAAGTAGTGTGCGAAATACTTACTCCGCACACTGCATGTAAACTAAATGGAATTTTTATATTTTAACCTTTATGGTCCTCAATCAAGCAAAAATCAAAGATATCATTTATTGTCAAGAAATGCCATTTTATTTCCATAGTTACAGTAATTACTTGATTTTAATGACCATAGCAGTCGATGCCAAAACACCAAGGAAAAAAATTACTTGATTTGGAAAAACATTTTAAGCCAGTTCAACATTATACTTTGTTTTAAAGAGAAACATTCTCAATTGAAAATTGAATCAATACATGACTAAATTCCAACTTTCAGTCGCAGATGATTCCACAACTGACTTTATGAACATCCTGTTCATATTTTCAATGAAATCAACAATTTTTTTTGTATTAAGCTAATCATATTACTTATTTTACAACAATCATTTTTGACATTTGTAGAAAAAAATTTGTTTGCCACTCGTGCGCGAAAACTTTGGTGACCTCGACTATTTTTTTTAACTCGGCTTCTCGTTGAAAATAATCAGTTCTCGATCACCAAAGTAGCGTTTCGCGCACTACACCTTTTTCCATTGTAATTCAGAAAGTATATGATGTATTTCAGAAAGTATAATTTGTAATTCAGAGTAATAAATTGTAATTCAGAAACCGTAACGTGTAGTTCAGATTAGTAAATTGTATTTCAGAAACCGTAACATGTAATTCAGAATTGTTAATTGTATTTCAGAAGGTGTAAAATGTTATTCAGAAAGCGTTAGTTGTTATTCAGAAAGTATCAACTGTAATTCAGAAACCAAGAACAACCCGTATGTACATATTTTCTGGATGGAACTGAGGCAAGTCTTCTTCGTTTGAGTCCATACTCCCCAATGTTGAACCCAGTCGAAACAATATGGTCGAAAATAAAGTCCTATGTAAAAGATAATCTTCGAGTTCTCCAAGTTCAAGGTCCGGGTGTTGGAGAACAGCGGATTGTGTATCTTGAGCAAATCATTGGCCTTCCAAATTATACTACATGTAGCTGAAGGCGATTGTGGTAGGGCTGCACAACACACCACCATTCATCATGCTACAGCTTTAGCATTTCAAGACATGCCCGTTGGGCGATAAATATTATTATTCATAATAATGTTCACTAATAAATAATTCGTTGTTCTCATATTCCCTACTCTTAATAATCAAGTCCTTGGTGGTTTCTGAATTACAAGTGATGGTTTCTGAATTACAAGTGATGGTTTCTGAATTACAATTGACGCTTTCTGAAATACAATTTACTAATCTGAATTACATGTTACCGTTTCTGAAATACAATTAATTGATCTGAATTACATGTTACGGTCTCTGAATTACAGTTAACAATTCTGAATAACAAGTTACAGTTTCTGATTTACATGTTACTAATCTGAATTTCAAGTTACACTTTCTGAATTACAATTGAAAAAGGTGTATATACAAAAATAACTATTACCTTGCTGTCACGAAAACTGTGTCGCTTAAAAACACCACGAGAGCTTGCTCTACACCTTTTTCATATGTAATTCAGAAAGTATAACTTGCAATTCAGATTAGTAAAATGTAATTCAGAAAACGTAACTTGTAATTCAGAATTGTTAATTGTATTTCAGAAACCGTAACATGTAATTCAGATTAGTAAATTGTATTTCAGAAACCGTAACATGTAATTCAGATTAGCAAGTTGTAATTCAGAAAGTGTAACTTGAATTTCAGATTAGTGAATTGTTATTCAGAAAGCGTCAATTGTAATTCAGAAACCATCACTTGTAATTCAGAAACCATCAAAGATCTGACCGGTGTGAAAAGAGCGGCCAAAGATAGCAGCCGAAATC
The DNA here is from genome assembly GCA_944452925.2 of Chrysolina oricalcia. Lineage (NCBI taxonomy): Eukaryota > Metazoa > Arthropoda > Insecta > Coleoptera > Chrysomelidae > Chrysolina > Chrysolina oricalcia. The sequence goes on along the minus strand of OX101821.2, from coordinate 5,382,330 downwards.
TCCGGAGACAATCCGGAGACACCAAAAAGGGGCTATTATGATAAATAATAACAAATATCTACAAAATAGAGTATGTGGACCTTTTGCATAACTTTACTGACGACAGGGTTGTGAGTGGGTGGGTGAATAATGCGGTTGTAGCGTAAAATGACTTCCGGCAAATTAAGGTATTGTAATGAAATAATTTCGCTTTTGGAACAGGGCTGGATATTTTGAATATGCAATTTTCGTAAAGTACTGAATAATGGGATTCAGGGTTGAAATTTTCAACACTAAAATTTTGAATATTCATTTCAAATTGGTTCTAGCATACACAGATTTCGAATGTCCATTTTTTGTTGTAAAAGGGCCATTCCGTTAGAGAATTGTTGACCTCCGTTGGGATCCCGTGGTGGATTTTTCAACCCTACTATCGGGGGAGCCAGGTGGTGCATTTAGCACTTATTTCAAAAATTCGACTTATGAGTGAAGTCGTCGTCGGTGCACTAACAGATTTGGTCAAAATGTTGCAAATCTCTCTCCTTTACTGTTTGATCAGAAAATTCGACTTCCCGTTTGAGGATTTTTCCACTTCGGAGGGTTGTTGAGGGTAGTTTCCGATTCACAAATTATTTCACCAGATAGAGCGTGTTCAGTAGCTGTAGAATAATTCATTTTTATAAAAAAAAATCGAGCAACGGGTTTTTAAACTGTTTGAGGAATTTTCCACTTCGGAGGGTTGTTGAGGGTAGTTTTTGATTCACCAATTATTTTACCCCATAGAACGTGTACAGTAGCTGTAGAATAATGCATTTCCGCCAAAAAAACATCGAGCAACGAGTTTATAAACTGTTTCAGGATATTTCAACTTCAAAGAGTTGTTGAGGGGTAGTTTTTGATTCACAAATTATTTCACCCTACAGAGCGTGTTCAGTAGCTGTAGAATAATGCATTTCCGTCAAAATACCTCGAGCAACGGGTAATTCAACTGTTTCAAGATTTTTCTAATTTAAAGGGGTGAGGAGGGGTAGTTTTTGATTCACAAATTATTTAACCCCATGGAAAATATTCAGGAGGTTCACAATAGTTCATTTCCATCGAAAAACCTGGAGCAACGGTTATACTTGAAGCGAAAAAAAAAGAAAAAAAAAACCGTTGCTGGAAAAACCGTTGCTGCTTTCACACCAGTGGTCTTCATTAGTTTTTCATAAATTCAATGAGAAAGGTTCAGGGTTTTGTTTGTTTGACTTGATTGAGTTTTTGAGATATGCGTCAATATGCAATGAGGGTCTGTATAGATTTTGAGAAGGATCAGAAATTGCATAACGATTTCCCGGGCAATTTTCCGAAAAGAAGAAAACACGAATAAAAACCGTACCGATGACTGAAATGAATTTTTAATAGTGCAATGGATAGAGCTGGAAAATTCAAACAAATCATGTCACTTGAAAATTTCCCAAAAAATTATTGGAAAACTGAGGAAACTTGAAAAATATGTATAAAAAAATTTAAATTTTTTAAAATTCGAAATATCTCGGAAACGCTAAAATTTTTCCAAATTCATCATAAAATCTTTTTTGATTGCCTTCAGAAAATCTACAAAAAATGTAAATGAATTTTTTCCATAAAATCAATGTACCGTGAAATAATCCAAAAAAACCGGGGAATCGATAGATCTCCCAAACTATTGAAAAAATCCAAATTGTTTTTTTGCAGCAAATACCTTTTGACAAAATCTGCCTACTCTTCAAATTTCAGTTTTTAGAATTCGTTAACAGAGCGGGGAAAAGTTAAAATCGAAAAAAAACGGGACTTGGAAACTTTTTTTATAAAAGCATAAAAATCTAAAAACTAAACGAGATATCGGAAAGTTTGTACGAACAATTTCATTGTACAAACTCAGTACTACAAAAAACTACGTCTGAATTTTTTTTATATTTCAAAAAAATATATAAAATTTCACGACATTAGCGCCTTCTGGTGAGCCTTTATCTTCCAACTACATAGTCTTCTGGCAATTTTTTCCCCCTTATTTGTATAACATCCGATTATTCTGCCAATTTTTAGCCTTGCACCTTATGACTTATTTTACGTAAAAAATGCATATTTAACCCTCTACCCTCGCGTTATTCTTCCGGGGTGCCTTCTGGCGGCCCGTCTCACGGACAACCTATAAATGCTAAAATTCACTTTGCACCGAGTCACCCGTATTTCTACGTAGTCAGCTCTCCGTCTGATACGGGTTGTTCTTGGTTTCTGAATTACAGTTGACACTTTCTGAATTACAACTCACGCTTTCTGAATTACATGTCACACTTTCTGATTAACAATTCACTAATCTGAATTACAAGTTACACAATCTGAAATACAACTTACTAATCTGAATTACATGTTACGGTTTCTGAAATACAATTTACTAATCTGAATTACATGTTACGGTTTCTGAATTACAATTTACTATTCTGAATTACAAATTATACTTTCTGAAATACATGTTATACTTTCTGAATTACAATTGAAAAAGGTGTAGTAGTGTTTTGTACAGCAGCACAGTTTGAGTGTCAGGCAAGGTGACAGTATTTTGAAAATTCTTCATTTTGAAGGGATATTCCATCAGATAATTTCAAAAATGAATAAACGAATAGACCAAGTTAAACTTCATTTAGTATTAGTGATTCGCACGAGACCAATGAGACGAGATTTTCATAAAGTTTCGTCTCGTCTCACCGATGAAATAATAAGTTTCGTATCGCAGCCTCCAGTCTCGTCTCGCTTCTCGTACCAGAGTCTCGTAAAAGTACCGAAATCTCGTCATGCATAATATTATTGTTTCAGTGCAATTCAATTTATTCAATTCAATTTATTCACATGCCATAATTTACAGAATTAACATTGTTTAATTTTCAAATATATGTTTCACTTCCAAAAAAAAAACAAAAAACCCACCCAAGCATTTAAAATGCTTGTATTGTGGTCTTGCAGTGAATTTGGAGTGGTTTGTAAAATTCATCAAATTTAGCGGTAGGTAACAGATTTCAATAATATTAAGGAATATAAAAAATAAAAGAGATTCAAGATTAGGAAAGTAATAACAATAGCAAAGAAAAAAGTAGGCGGTAAGAGAAAATGAGGTGAGAAAACAAGGGTTTAGTTAAACAAAAACGAGAAGGTAGATGTGATTGTTTTTTGTCGGTCAGAAAATGTTTATTAAGTTTTTAATTTCATATTTTCTTTTCTATTCTATTTTATATTATATATTTCTATTTGTTACTTCATTGATGATATCCCATGTTTTTTCCCCATTTCTTTTAGCGTCAGTTAATTTATCTTTGTAATATTGATTTTTGGTTCTCTTAATTATTTCATTAATAATAATAATAATACTTAAAATTACAATTGTTGAAAGATAACACATCATGTATTTGTACTTTTATACCTTTTAGTTCATGTTGAAAATATAAAAATTTGTTTTTTAAAAAAGTTTTTTATTTATATCCTTATTAGGTTTTCAAGTCCGCTAGTAGAAATATTCACCTGAGAGATTCTCGTACGAGACGCGAGACCTCATTAACAAGACTCGAGACGAACGAGACCAACAAAAGTCTCGTCTCGTCTTGTACAAGTATCGCCTCGAGTCTCGTCTCGGAAACGAGACGAAACCATGCGAGACTCTCGTACGCATCACTACACTCAGAAAATTTCCTATGTATTATTAACAGAGGTACTTTTATGAACAGTTTAAAGTATAATATCTATTAACATAACAAAAATAAAATTCACACTATGAAAAATATTGTGCGTACAACAAATCCTTTTTTGTAGTCGTTAAATCTTATATTGTTTTCGGAACCATAAAACCTCTATTGTGAGTATAAGAATATATTATATACATCGCATTTTTTTATTATCCTGACAGTAAATTACAGTCAAACATCAATAATAATTCCATAAATGGAACAAAATAATCACTCTGCATCTAATGGTAACAATTTATATAGACTATACGGTAGCCGGTTGACCCAACAGTATACATTATTATGTATAAAAATATGCCGTCACCAGAACAGTCTTTCATTATTTCAAACAAAAAATCGACATCGACAATTTGAATGTTGCATTGACAAAATTATTCTGCGAATTTTAACCAAGGAATATTAAATTTACAATGTGATTGTCTGCCTTCTAACAAGAGCAATTGAAATGAAATAATAAAAGCACTGCAAGCGGAAACAACCGAGTTGCACCGATAATAGACCGATTGTAACTTTTGTGGTTCATATAAGTCATTTCACTTTTCAAAGAATTCGTGTCTTCGTAATTCGTGAGTTTAGAATTTGCAGTGTCCTTGTTCACCAAGTTATTATGGTGGTGTTGGGAAGAAATCCATACAATACAAACGAAAAATGGAGATATTGTTCGGGCTCAGTGGAATACGGGAAGTTGATAAAAGTATAGTGCATTGCGTTCGTTTAAAAAGTTTTTTGTTTATAGTTTTATTTATAAAACACCTGTATTATTACGTTATTATTATTATTATTACGTATCAGTACTATGTACTGTGTTTCTTTCAAAAGGCAGAATCGATTATAAGTCAGTCGTCACTTTTTTTAGACGTGGTTGTTTTCTTTCAACAGGTGGGAATTTATGAACACTTTAAAAAAAAATATTTTTCTGTTCATGCAATAAAATATTTGTCAAGAAATAATATCTATCAGTTGTTTATTTGACAGTAACTCTCTGTTATCAATACAACAATTACTTTTTAGGAAAAGCACTGATTGTTGATTCAACAGTGTGATGTATATACACGTAACAGTATTTCTTCAATAACCCCATGAAACTTCACAAGCATTTTATTACAATAACAGTTTTTCTGTACTATTTAAAGAAATCGACCGTTTTCATTTGACGGACCCTTCTATTATCACAATAAAAAAGTTATTGTATCTATAGGATATAATATACAAGTGACCAACTAATAGTATAACAACTGTTATATTAACAGAATTTAAGGTCTACCAAATAGAGATCTTACCACTGTTAACTCAACCTACTTTTTTTGTCGGATTAACTAAGAAAATTTTCTGAGTGTATAGAATAATGACATATGAAAATCATTTTAGGTATTTGGCGTTAAACTGTCGTTTCTATTTTTACTACGATTGTTATAACTGTGGAAAAATAGAACTCTGGATTCGTCGTAACACCGATTTGGAAATACCACGAGCAGGAAGCAATGTTTTCAGGAAGTCTTGTTGTCATTGGTTAAGATTGAGAAAATGATGAGGAACTCGCTTCGCTCATACTGAAAACATCCTCTCGTAACACAAAATGAATCTTTACGTAACTCGATACATAAATAGCTATTTCTTAACCAGGGAAAAGTATAACATTTCCTAACTGGTGATGAAAAGTTGGACGTTCTGTCACTTTACTGCAAATATTCATCTGTCTCGTACATGGCATCAAACGATCAAACGTTGAAAGGTAAGGGCTGCGTCTTCTTTAGCTCGCACAAGTCTCTCGAAGACTTCTAAGGATTGCGCGAAGAGATGCAATCGGTTAATGGAAATAACAATTTTTTTTAACAATATGTCAAAATTAGAATAATTAATTTAATAACATATTCAGCTCCCCTTTGATCATGTAGGTGAATGAATTTGCATTTCAACAATGGAATGATAATTCATTATTATTATGGTTGTAAAAACCTGCGTATCTCGCCTTTGCCAAGTCGTGACAACTGCTACTTTTTCCCCCATAGAAGATCATATCTCTTGATTTTACAGCGAAGTTTTCTTATTTTCGTGGTTCTCTGGTAGCCAGCCGGTTAACCTCGACAGATAAATCTAGCGTTTGAAGAGAATGAACATAGGAGACGAACAAAAACACAATGGATTGGATGCGGTTTGAGGTAGATTACAGCGACGTGGGAATAAGAAGAGTGCATGAACTATATTGTTTTGCGGCTGATTTCCAGTGGCGTTGCAAGAATATAAAGAGGGGGCAAGAAACATGTCTATATTATGATTTAATGATCGTTTCAATCGGTAAAAGTTCCCGTGAAATTTTCTACTAATCGTCCAGAAATTTAGGTATTTCTGATGGAATTTCTTGAAAGATAAAACGTAACTGTTAGGAAATGTATAGAGTAGAAGTATTTATTCCACTACCATATGCAACACTATTGGTAGAACGTCAGGAACAAAACAAGGCACGTTTATAACATATACATGTGAAAACACAGAAATAAACATACATTATGAAATATACGAGGATATATTGAAACTATAGAACCAAACAAAATTTCAATGTCAAAATATTTTATTACTCAACGTATTCTCCTCTTAATTGGATACATTTATTACAGTGAAACTGCAACGTCTCTAGACCTTTCAAAAAGAATGTTTCTTCTTCACAGCTTTTATTACCTCCTCGTTGGAAGAAAATTTACGACGTTTTGAACTTTTTTCAGTTGAGAAAAGAGATTATAGTCGGACGGAGCCAAATCTGGTGAATGAGGGGGGTGTTCTAGTAATTCAAACCCTAAATCACGAATTTTTTGATTTGTGTGCAGGGGCGTTGTCCTGCAAAAACAAAACACCTTTGGATAGCTTTCCGCGTCTTTTTCCTTTAATTTTTTCCCGTAGAGTGGTCAGTAATGTCGAATAGTAATCTCCAGTTATTGTTCTACCCTTAACCAAAAAAATCAATCAAGATTACTCCATGACAATCCCAAAAAACTGAAACAAGAACTTTTACAGCAGATTTTTGGACACGAAACTTCTTAGGTCTTGCAGAACCGGAGTGTCGCCATTCCATCAATTGTTGCTTTGTTTCTGGATCGTAGAAATGTATCCAAGTACCCATAGTAACAATAAGGTTTAAGAAGTCTACATCGTTTTCATATCGAGCACAGATCGAACGCGATGCTACTACCCTTGTACGCTGTTGGTCAACATTCAAACATTTAGGTATCCATTTTGCAGCAATTTTTCTCATGTCCAAATTGACGTGAACTATATGATGAACGCGTTTGTATGAAATATTCAGTGCTTCAGATATCCGTTTTAGCCCAATTCGACGGTCATGTCATGAACTGCATCGATATTTTCCGGGACTGACACAGAAACTGGCCTTCCCGATCGGTCATCATCTTCAATGGAAAATTTACCTCTTTTGAAGCTTGCAGTCCAATTTTTCACGGTCGCATACGAAGGACATTGATCACCAAGGGTATTAAGCATATCTTCGTAAATCTGATTACCTCTTAACCCTTTTAAATACAGGTACTTGATGATGGCTCGATACTCCAATTTTTCGATTTTCACAATTTCGGTGGATACATTTTTTCTTTTAATTTATTGTGTAACTCTGGTTTACTATTTTGACGTCAAACTTTCCACTTATACTTCTAATAAGTTATTGTTCGTTGCTATGGTAACGCAATATTTTGTTTATGCAGGGAACTGGTCTAGGCTAACTATAGATATCAATATATCCTCGATAATCAACGATACGATAATTCTTGTTTGAATCAATATATTCGTTAAAACTATAAAAAACAATTTTTCAATAAAAAGTATTTGATTTGAATCTGGAATTGAATGAAACACAGAGTCTTCAACCTCGAAGGTAGACTGTTGTATTAATGTATGTTCAGAGAATTCTTTTGCGGCATCTGAAATCTGAATTGAAATTTTATTAGCATCGCTAGTGATGTAATGGTGGACTTTGGAATGAGCCAAGTATTAATGATTAGTTTCAGGAATTTCAAGGAAACGCGAATACATAAATTGTTATTTCCGTCAACCGATTGCACCCCTACGCGCAACCCTCGGAAGTCTTCGAGAGACTTGTGTGAGCTAGGGAAGATGCAGCCCTTACCTTTTAACGTGTGATGCCATGCACGAGACCGATGACCGTGCGAGGCTTTGGACCCTCGACCCTTCGCTCCAAAGGCGAACGTTCCACCAGCACGGCCACCACGACCCATAATAAATAAAGTGGGAAATGGTATTATTTGAAAAGTTATGAAGAGAGGGCGACAATGTTGAAAAAAAAAGAAAGCGTTGGATTCTCTGGTATTCCAACTTTGTGATATTAAGTTCAAATCTCAAGCGTTGGAAAGATACAGAGCCAGAGGAGACGTTGGATTTCTTGTAAAAATATACTCAATAAATTTCTTTTGGGGGGTCTCCATTTGTTTTATATTGCCTTTGGTCTGAAAATTTGTCCGAATAAAACATCTCTACTCCAATTTGCTTCTTACTAGAGCGTTATAGAGATATCATATTATAGAGTTGATTGAACTTAAGCGAAAAGTTGAACGTTTTATAAAGCCTACTGATTTGTATGCTTCAGGAAGGACATTTCGAATGTGTGTCTGAAAACTGAGATTGGGAGAAAATGTGATGCCGAGGTCAACCACTTCATTTACTCTATTCATTTCGGAATTTTCAAAGGTGTAAATAAAATGATTTGAATGTTTTGTCAAGTATAGGTCATGACTTCACATTTATCAATCAATGTTGAAATAGTAGAAAGAGAAGTGGTCCCAAATTTGACCCCTGTGGAATTCCTGAGCCAGCAATAAAAGACTCAGTTCCCTTGGAGGACAGTAATGGATCACTCACTTCAAATGAGATTAGTTTTTTCAACAAAATATCATGGAGACTTTGTCAGAAGCCTTGGCGAAATCAGTATAAGCTGCATCGACTTGTCCCTTCCTATCTAAAATATCATGTACCTAATTTGTAAAATATAGTACATTTGTTTCAGTTGACTTTTTCTTGCAAAACTCTTGTTGCAAATATAACATTGCTCGCACTCTCTGATCTATACTTAGTGTTTGTTCTATGTTCCCATAGTTTTGTCCTATGAGTTACTGTTATTTGTCTACTAAATTCTCAGAAATTTTCACTTATAATATCACAAGAGCTTAAATTATTTCCGGAATTTTTTTTGACGGCACGAATATTTTTAAAATCATCCCAAGTCGCGAAGCTACGAGGTATAATTTTCTTAAAATATTCGTGCCTGAAAGAAAATTTCCAGGAATAATTTAAGCTTGCATGGTATTCGGTAAGAAAATTTCACACCATAATTTGGAAAAAATTATCAATCCAATCTGACAGTTTAAATTAATTTCACTGCCTGTCTAGTCCACCATGTTTCGTTAAATAAAAAATATTACCAACTTTAGTTAAACCAAATGCTGAAACCCAGATGGGTACTAGCTCAGTCTACCGCCATTTGGTAATTTCATTTAACTAAAGGTGGTAGAAATATTTTTTTTACAAGCAACGTGATCATATGTTTACCTTTTCAACTGTCAAAAAATTTCCAATTAAATATCGTAGCGCCACGAAAAAAATTTCGGAAATTTTTTTAGTTGCCATGGTAACTAGTCAAAATTGAGGCATCTTATTGGTTAAAAAGTAGAGGTGTGAAATTTTCGTGAAAGTTCGTTTTCAGGAATGACTCGTTTTTGAAATGTATTAATTCATGTAACAATTGAGTCTTTGAAATTTTTGTTTTCTTCACTGGGCAGGCTACTGCAAAATAATACATTAATGTTTTCTGATATATTTAATTAGCTGCATTTGGACATATTTCCTCAGTTAGATCTGCCCTGTCTTCCTTTTCTAAGAACTCAGAATTTTGAGGTGTTAGTTTCTGAAAAGTCTCTACGAAACATGGACATATTGTAGAGTAGAGTAGAGTTTATTGACTATGTTAAATAATTTTATTACATTTGTAGCAGGTCTTTGAAGAAAGATTTTTAAGAGTATGATTAAAAAAGACAGTACATATTTAAAAAGACAATAAAAAATCCAGTCTAATTGAAATAATTGAGACACTTTACAAGTCAATCTACAATAAAAACTAAAGTTAAAAAAGTAAAACAAAGAAGATGAAATACATTCACTTAGATATACTAGATTTCAGGCATTTACGCCCAGGTGGTTGAGAGTTTTTCACCAGTCCTCGATCTTGTAGTCGTAGATGAGAAACTCATTTTCCGAGTAAAAACAGTACTTCAACAAAAAAGATTTAACTTTATTTTTGAACATGTGGAAATTCAGCTTTCTTATTGCTTCTGGTAGCTTGTTATATAAGTGAATATTTAGAGAGTTATTTTGAGACATTGAGAGCCTGTATCTAGGAGTTCTCAGTAAATTTCCTGATCTAGTATGATACTGATGTACATCTGAATGAAGAGCAAAATCCGCTCTATTTTTATGTATTTCAAGGAGAGAGTAGTACATATAAGCACAAGGAAATGGCATGATCTGAAGTTGAAAGAAGAGAGCACGACAATGATCCCTGTAACCCGCTCCTGCTAAAATTCGAATGACCCTTTTTTGCAAAATGAAAATTTTATTTGAGTGGCTAGAATTTTTCCACAAAATGATTCCATAGGTCGAATGACTATGGAAAAGTCCAAAGTAGGTGGACCTGAGGGTATCAATACCTACTAGGTTCTTTAATCTACGAATCATAAAAGTAGCACTAGCTAATTTATTCGCCAGTTTCTCCACATGACACTTCCAGTTAAGTCTATCGTCAATATATATGCCAAGCAACTTGACATTATGTCCATCTGATATATTTGAATTGGCAGATATAATGAGATTCTGGGTTTTCTCCGAATTCAGCAAAAGTTTGTTGGTGCCGAACCATTCCCCTGCTACTTCCAAAGTGTTTTTGGCGGATTCGATCAATTCCACCATATCCCTCTTTCGATCAATTAAAGTTGTGTCATCTGCAAAAATAATACTTTTTTTGGGCAAAATATGATAAAAAAGGTCATTTATGTATAAAATGAAAAGAGTCTGCCCCAAGATAGAACCCTGAGGCACCCCATGTATAATTTCCTCCAAGTTTGATTTCACACCGTCCGTCAAAACGCATTGTGCTCTCCCACATAAATATGTCTTGAACAAGTCTAGAGGAATCCCACGAATACCATAATAAAAAAGCTTTTTGAGTAAAATTTGGTGCGACACGCAATAAAACGCTTTGGTGAGGTCGCATAGCGTTAAAAACGAATGTTCCCCCAATTCTAACCCTTCAACTACATAAGAGATAACATTCGAAATCGCTTTAGTTGTTGAACTATTCGCCCTGAAACCAAATTGACCAGGACACAGCAGAGAGTTTGCCTCCAGGTATGAAATTAATGTTTTCTTAACTACACCTTTTTCAATTGTAATTTAGAAAGTATAACATGTATTTCAGAAAGTATAATTTGTAATTCAGAATAGTAAATTGTAATTCAGAAACCGTAACGTGTCATTCAGATTAGTAAATGGTATTTCAGAAACCGTACCATGTAATTCAGATTAGTAAGTTGTATTTCAGATTGTGTAACTTGTAATTCAGATTAGTGAATTGTTAATCAGAAAGTGTGACATGTAATTCAGAAAGCGTGAGTTGTAATTCAGAAAGTGTCAACTGTAATTCAGAAACCAAGAACAACCCGTATTAGACCGAGAGCTGACTACGTAGAAATACGGGTGACTCGGTGCAAAGTGAATATTAGCATATATAGGTTCGGTTGTCACCAACATAGCGTGAGACGGGCCGCCAGAAGGCACCCCGGAAGAATAACGCGAGGGTAGAGGGTTAAATATGCATTTTTTTACGTAAAATAAGTCATAAGGTGCAAGGCTGGAAATTGGCAGAATAATCGGATGTTATGCAAATAAGGGGAGAAAAAATTGCCAGAAGACTAGGTGGAAGATAAAGGCTCACCAGAAGGCGCTAATGTCGTGAAATTTTATATATTTTTTTGAAATATAAAAAAAATTCATGCGTAGTTTTTTGTAGTACTCAGTTAGTACAATCCCGTTTTTTCCCGTTTTGTCCCGTTTTTTTTTCGATTTTATTTTTTCCCCGCTCTGTTAACGAATTCTAAAAACTGAAATTTGAAGAGTAGGTAGATTTTGTCAAAAGGTATTTGCTGCAAAAAAAATTTGGATTTTTTTCAATAGTTTGGGAGATCTATCAATTCCCCGGTTTTTATGGAATATTTCACGGTACATTGATTTTATGGAAAAACATTCATTCACATTTTTTGTAGATTTTCTGAAGGCAATCAAAAAAGATATCCTAATAAATTTGGAAAATTTGGAGCGTTTCCGAGATTTTTCAAATTTAAAAAAATTTAAATTTTTTTATTCATATTTTTCAAGTTTCCTCAGTTTTGCAATCATTTTTTCGGAAATTTTCAAGTGACATGATTTGTTTGCATTTTCCAGCTCTATCCATTTCACTATTAAAAATTCCAGTTCAGTCATCGGTACGGTTTTTATTCGTGTTTTTTTCTTTTCGGAAAATTGCCCGGGAAATCGTTATGCAATTTCCGATCCTTCTCAAAATCTATACAGACCCTCATTGCATATTGACGCATATCTCAAAAAATCAATCAAGTCAAACAAACAGAACTAATGAAGACCACGGGTGTGAAAGCAGCAACGGTTTTTCCAACAACGGTTTTTTTTTTCTATTTTTTTTCGCTTCAAGTATAACCGCTGCTCCAGGTTTTTCGACGGAAGTGAACTATTGTGAACCTGCTGAATATGTTCCATGGAGTTAAATAATTTGTGAATCAAAAACTACCCCTCCACACCCCTCTAAATTAGAAAAATCAGAGGAGTGTTTTGCAATATTTTGACAAAATTTGTTGGTGCTCCGACGTCGACTTCATTCATATTTCGAACTTTTAAGAGAAGGGTTGCTAAATACACCCCTTGGCTCCCTCGGGAAGTCGAATTTTCTGATCAAACAGTACAGGAGAAGTGTTTTGCAATATTTTGACAAAATTTGTTGGTGCTCCCGACGTCGACTTCATTCATATTTGGAATTTTTAAGAGAAGGGTTGCTAAATACACCCCTTGGCTCCCTTGGGAAGTCGAATTTCCTGATCAAACAGTACAGAAGAAGTGTTTTGCAATATTTTGACAAAGTTTGTTGGTGCTCCGACGTCGACTTCATTCATATTTCGAATTTTTAAGATAAGGGTTGCTAAATGCACCCCCTGGCTCTCTCGAGAAGTGAGATTTTCTGATCAAACAGTAAAGGAGAAGTGATTTGCAACATTTTGACAAAAGCGAAATTATTTTGTTACAATACCGTAATTTGCCGGAAGTCATTTTACGCTACAACCGCATTATTCACCCACCCACTTTCAACCCTGTCGTCAGTAAAGTTATGCAAAAGGTCCACATACTCTATTTTGTGGATATTTGTTATTATTTATCATAATAGCCCCCTTTTGGTGTCTCCGGGGTGTCTCCGGAGATTTCGGCTGCTATCTTTGGCCGCTCTTTTCACACCGGTCAGATCTTTGATGGTTTCTGAATTACAAGTGATGGTTTCTGAATTACAATTGACGCTTTCTGAATAACAATTTACTAATCTGAATTACATGTTACGGTTTCTGAAATACAATTAACAATTCTGAATTACAAGTTACGTTTTCTGAATTACATTTTACTAATCTGAATTACAAGTTATACTTTCTGAATTACATATGAAAAAGGTGTAGATATTCTATGAGTTTAGCTATAACAGGAATTATAGAAATTGGACGAAAGTTTTCTACCATTTGAGGATCACCTTTTTTAAGTAAAGGAAGAACTACTGCTATTTTCAGCACGCCAGGGAAAATACCTTGAGAGAAACATTCGTTAATTAATGCAGCTAAGGGTTGAGCAATAATATCAGCTATAGATTTAATGATCGCACTGTTCATTTCGTAAAAGTCTGGACACCTCTATTGGAGCTATTAGTATTAGTATCCCTAGATCGACATATCATTATGTTCATACTTCGTTTCAGTTTAGAAAACAAGGGTGTGGATGATTTAAAAAAAATAGACTTTGACAAAATAGACCAAATCATTACCAGTACAGGTGAAGTATTTTGGTGAATTGCACCCCAAAAAATCAAGTTTAAGTCAGCAGTTTTTGCCTTAATACTTATGTGTCGTCTATTCTAAGACAAAGTGGTGCCAAAAATAAATAAAAAATCTTCAAAAAAAATCTTACCTTCTATATGAAGACTAATAATGGATAAAGATATATCATAAATGTAGAACACCTCATACCAATTCCTACGTGAGTGCAAATCATAATTTTTTAAAGTTGAAATTGATTTTATAGAGAAATATAATTTTTTTTATTTGGGAATATTGATTTGAGACCGTCGACATTTTATTTCATACAAATGATTGTTGAATTTCAGAATAAAGTTCTCTTTTTTCATCATCATATTTACTTTATTCTTGGAATCTGCATGTAATTTCAAGTATCTCTATCGGACTCGTCTTATCGAAACAGCAACCTTCAGAACATTTTTTGGTAAAATATATTTTCTAATACTTTTTTTTTTTCGAAGTAAGTGTTATGAGACAGCAGATACGGAGGATAAACTTCCGACCTCTTCAGTCAAAACTTTCCATTACCCTTCTCGAGTTGGTAATAAATATTCCTTCAAACATGCTTAGATATTCTCCTTTCCGGATTTGATTGATACGATACCGTTGCTATAACGTGAACATATGCAAATGTTGAACTCTTCCCGAATCAAATGGAATATTCCAAACTTTCTGAGCATGAGTCGAGTCGGTTTAGTACGGTCATATAAGCCAAAAAAAAGGTCAACCTCGGAATGAAAGGTAAAAAGCTGAATATTTGCATAAAATTTTGTTTTGGCATTCTAAATGATGGTTCAAAAGTCTCATGAAATCTCGTTTCCGCGTCTTAAGATATTGAAGGTCAAAGTCACAAAGATCAGTTTTTCGCAAATTTTTCGCATCCCATGCGTTGAATGGTATTTGTATTCATCGTAAAAGTTGTAGAACATGAAATTTTGTACAATTTTTGTTTCAAATCTTTTTTAATACTGTTTTTAAGGTAGAGCGTGGAGAGCTCGCCGCTCTCAGCCATACGTAAAGCAAGGTCAACCGCGAATCTCAGTCAATTCTATAGTACGTTGTATGAAGTTAATTATTCATTGAAACAATTATAATTATAGGTAAACTTTCATTATTCCTGAATCAATACTCAATATTTAATAATATTATTCATAAATCAAATGTATTTGTTGAATAATACTCACTTATTTCATGTAATTATAAAGTAATGAAGTCAAATACGTTGAATATATTTGAGTTATATTCTAATATATCCAACCATATTTTATGTAGCAACGAATAATATTAATCATAATTAGGACCTAATTATATTTGAAATAAAAAATTTATTGAATAGAAAAGAAACGAAGGAAATATATTTACAAGAAGGCACTAAATCGCACCTTTGAGATCATATTTAGTTATATTTTTATTTTTATTATATACCGGGTGGCTACGGAAGTATTGCCTACGGAATATCTCAGTTATTGTATGAAGTAGGTTTGTGAAATTTGGAGCGTCGATATAATGACATAAGAGCTAGAATTTGAGCATATTGACATGTCGAAGTTAACTTCCGGTCTGACCGGAAGTAACATCAACTTTCTTATTTTAAATGGAAACCCTATTTTTTTTCTTTTCGCTTTATTCAGCATTCAATTCCCTTTCTAATGACATATCACAAGTTGATATCTAACCAGAAACTAGATCAGAAAAAAATTATTATTGAAATTCACCGAGTAGGCCGTGGAAGCAAAATGAAAGCCAAAAATTGAAAAGTTGGCTATGGAAACCATACGTCACTTGATTACAGTTGCTACTACTGTGATATTTCATTTTCATTCGTCGGCGTTATAAAAAACCGCCAAAAAAAATATTGGAAAAATTGGGAAAAAAACAATACTCTGTAGGTCCATAACTTAAATAGGAACATACAACTTTTTCTTGCCTGTACTATTCAGCATAACCATTCCTTTCTAATGATATAATAGAAAGTAATTTTTTGAAATGAAATACCAAAAAATCCAATTATTATTCTTCAAATAACGAAAAAACAGATTTATCGAAAAAAAAATCAAATTGATAGGATTAAAGATAAAATAAATTCAAAACAAATGTTCGAAATGCATTTCCTCAGCGTCAATACATTTTTTGACTCTGGTGATATTTTCATGTAAAACGTTTCTCAACATTTGGGGCGTGATATTTTGGAAAGCTCTACGAATTTTTACTTCTAGCTCATGTAGAGTTGTAGGCTGTGTGGAATACACCCTATTTTTAAGATGCCCCCATAGAAAAAAGTCGCACGGAGTAAGATCAGGTGACCTTGGTGGCCAGCTGACTGGACCATGGGTTGTTATAAGTCTCTCTTGAAAGCGATTTTAAAGATAATTTCTCGCTATTCTTGAATTATGCGGAGGGGCGCCATCTTGCTGGAAGTACATTCTCTCAGTTATTTCCGCTGGTAGGTTGTTAATGAATTCAGAAATTTCATTCGTTAAAAAATTAAAGTATCTCTCTCCGGTTAGTTGGCCTTGAAAAAGAATGGGGCCAACAATATGAGTTCCAACTATTCCTGCCCAAACATTCACACCAAATCTCTCCTGGAAGCCGCCTTGTCGAAACCGGTGCTCGTTTGCTATCGCCCAGTACCTGGAACAAAAGACCGTTCACACTTTTAGCACTTTACACTTCGACTATCGACAATAATCCAAATAAAGTACAGTACCTACCTTGTATTATTCCTGTTAAATAATCCATTGTTGGTAAATCTTGACTCGTCCGTAAACAAGATATAATAGTTAAATAGGTGATTCTCAGCATTTTGTCGAAGAAACCAATTACAATATTCCAGGCGCCTTTCACCGTCATTTTCATACAAATGTTGATGCAACTGATACTTGAAGGATTTCAATCGATGTTTTTTCAAATTTTTCCTAGCAGAGTCCTTACTTATAGCTAATTCGGAGCCAATCTGCCTTGAGGAAATTATGCTATCATATTGTACTAAAGCTAATACATTAATTTCAGTTTCCTCATTAATAACAAATGCTTCTTGGTCTTCGTGAACATCAGGCTCAGTTCTTAATTTTTCTTCAAGCCACTGGAAATACCTTTTTGACGGTTGCTGCCTCCCTGGATATCGCCATAAATACAATCGTTCAGCGGCATAAGAATTTTTTAAACATTCTCCATAAATGAGAAGCATGTCAATTTGTTCGGTTCGTGAATAACGGGGCATTTTTTGAATATTCCACTAAATGATTTCGATTTCCAAACCCTTTTTAAAATGGCAGAATCAAAAACACTACTTCGAACGTCAAAATAATATGGATAGCAGCGTTCGTGACAGCTCTCATTTCTTTTTTGTTTCATTCCAAAATACATCTTAATCAGCCTACTTGTTAATATTTTGGTTCGAATGATTATTGCAATGGAATGATTATTCTGAATAGCACAAACATCCTCCATCGGTAGATATTAGAATATCTATGGACGATGGCACAGACCAAGTACGTTTATGTTCCTATTTAACCTAGAACCTACAGGATATAATTTATCATTCCACATTATTTTTAATTTTATTTTTGCGTATGGCGATAATCTGTTTTGTTATTTGAAGAAAAATAATTGGATTTTTTTGTATCTCAGTTGAAAAAATTATTTTCTATTATATCATTAGAAAGGAATGGTTATGCTGAATAGTACAGGCAAGAAAAAGTTGTATGTTCCTATTTAAGTTATGGACCTACAGAGTATTGTTTTTTTCCCAATTTTTCCAATATTTTTTTTGGCGGCTTTTTATAACGCCGACGAATGAAAATAAAATATCACAGTAGTAGCAACTGTTATCAAGTGACGTATGGTTTCCATAGCCAACTTTTCAATTTTTGGCTTTCATTTTGCTTCCACGGCCTACTCGGTGAATTTCAATAATAATTTTTTTCTGATCTAGTTTCTGGTTAGATACCAACTTGTGATATGTCATTAGAAAGGGAATTGAATGCTGAATAAAGCGAAAAGAAAAAAAATGGGGTTTCCATTTAAAATAAGAAAGTTGATGTTACTTCCGGTCAGACCGGAAGTTAACTTCGACATGTCAATATGCTCAAATTCTAGCTCTTATGTCATTATATCGACGCTCCAAATTTCACAAACCTACTTCATACAATAACTGAGATATTCCGTAGGCAATACTTCCGTAGCCACCCGGTATTGTAGCATGTAAATTTTCGCTACTTCATTTTGTTAATTTTTTATAAAGCTTTAAAGCAATGTAGACTTCACCCTGTGGTGACCTACTTTCAATGAGCCTTAACAAAACATACGTATATGTTCCTAGTTGTTTGTCTAACGTCATTCATAGAAACCTTATCAACATACCCATGGTAATTTCCATTCAAAACCACATTTAATGATCAATTCACATTTTACAAGTTGTCACTACGAGGAGAATAATTAAGTTCTGGATGCACCATCAGAATAAATCATTACTTTTCGAATTGTTCTCATTGAAACTGCATAGGTTGTGGTCCTGTCTAGCTTTCCAAGTAATGCTTGTATTTCTGCTTACTAGAAAAGTGTGATCTGTTTTACGTTTTGCAAGTGTTGTTCTAAAAATTATTAAAGGCGAATAAGGAATTTCTTCGAATGAAAATATATCCTACTCACTTTGACATCCAATGTTGTCTTCGAACTAGTGCTTCGTATGTATGTCTGAGTTCTGGTTATTGAGAAGGTTCATAAGGAGTGTCTTCGAATTATTGTCTTTGTTTTAATCTTTAGGGTTTAAAGTGATTATAAACTAAATGTTTTGATTGTTTTCATGTTTACGTTTATTTTCTATTTGTCAGCTGTCCGATGATATTTCAACTGTCAGCTGTCAACTGTCATGTTAAAATATCAGTGTAGCCAACTAAGCTTTTGGGGTTTTTCTGATCAGAGACAAACAAACACACCATTATTTTTATGCTGGTCAGATTGGTCGGTTAAGCATGGAACTTGCAAATATCGAAATATCTGAATGTTGGTAACAACTTCCTGGATGGAAAAATCTTCAAGAGGGATATCGTTTCCGACTGAGAGAAGGGTCAGATAGTAGAATTAGTAGAAGCTACAGGTGTCTAGCCATACAGGGGTTCCTGGTTTTGTTCGGCTGACGAATCCTGAATTTGTTAAGTGATCCTTTGTGGATATTCCATTCTACTCATCTTACTATCAACTCCAAAGTCCTGGCTTTTGATAAATGCCTATGTTGGAACAATTTGGCGTTTGAAAACTTTGTACCACGCCGACATTTTTTTAGAAGATAAAACCCTTCACGGAAGGTGAGTTTTCCAACTTTTCTTTTCATCGTTTCCATGCTAACGAATGTTTAGAACAGCTATTTACTAAAAAAACATTTATAGGGTTGTTGTTGTACCCGGAGGAATTTGACCCAGAGAATTGTCACGTTTCCTTGCCTGGTTGGGTATCTCCCAAGCTTTGGTTGAGCCCCACGCCCTCCTGTTGGATATTTATGGTATTATGGCTCCAGTATAGCTGATTTGCCGAAGTATAGAATGCCTGGTTTTGCTTGATGAACTGTTGAATTGCTGTCAAATGTGATGAGGCCTTCTTCATTGATAGTCTTCGTAGACTCCATTCCTTCATCACTCCAGTCCTGGTTGGCCTAGGATCTAGTCCAAAAATCTTCACGTTGGTGTCACCAGAGGAACAGGTTTCACTTTCTGATTTTTTATATTGGATGAAATCCTACAATTTCAATTTTAAATATTTATTATTATTCAATATTGATATTATCTCCGGTTGAAGTTTAAATCTTTCAACGACTATCTGTAAACCACCACATAGTACTATGCGCTGGGAAAATTGATTTCCTAATTAAATCTTACAATTTCAACCTCAGATTCAACAGATACCAAATATTGAATATTATTAGAATCAGTCTTATTTTTGAGAAACTGTTACTCTGACCAGTGAAGATTAATTCATATTAAATGTTTGTGTGTTTATTTATGTTTTATTTATTTATTGATTAACACTTTTCAACTTGACAACATCGTATGGTAAAGTCTCTTATAGTTTTGGGTATAACATCTAATTGTCTTTATTCGGTTGCACAACTTCCCAAGTAAGTACTCGTTGACATAGACATACTAAAAGTTGCTGTGGCGCCCTCTCTTATTTTTGTTACCATTCTGTTACTGTTCAATGATATAATTCTGTTATAAAGTATAAACGAACCCATAGTGCCTACCGACGAAGAGCTGCCGTCTGCATTGCTCCTTTTTATTTAAATTTAAAGAAAAGAGCGTTGCAATATTTTAATTATATAATGATAATTTATTCACTTTTTGTTCAAAATATCTACAAGTTCATTAGAACAATAAATGGTGAATAAATTGGACACATACTTACGTTACGAAGAAGATAATATCTGCTTGTGTATAAGAAAAACAGTAATTTTAAAATAATTATCGGATTAGTTGAAAAAAAATATTGTAAAGGGATCAATTACACTCAATCAAACCATTAAAATATATTTACTGCGTTACCTAAACAATAAGGTTGATTATAAGTTAACATTTTATATAATAATAAAAATAATAATAGATTTTTTTGACAGAACTGAATATACCGATACAAGAACATATTATTTATTCTTACATTTCTGTCAAAAGGCAGAATTCATGTTCTGATCTTGTCACGTGAGTAACGCAATCAGACCATGCTTTTCCATTCAACCTGTATATATGACTGCAACGAATAAACACAATTACTACCAAATCTACCAAAAAACATAGAAAATTTCTTGCCAGTTCTTGAAAATATGCCAGAAATACATTTCAGTGGCATCTTTTAGCATTACATTTTTCCGTGCCAGGCTTCACTTTTCGATGGAATTTATGATTTTCTAGCTTTTTCTGCTTTAAAAAAAATACCCTCCATTATATTTGGGGTATAAAACACGTTTTCAACGCAAACACAGCTAGATAACAAAGTTTTGATTGTAAACAAATAACATAACAACAAATAAGAAAAGGAAGAAAAAATATAACTTTTGTCCAGTTTCCACTAACACTTTACTACTTTATTACGACCGGTTTCGGCTTTTACACCATTTTCAAGTAGTTACTTGAAAATGGTGTAAAAGCCGAAACCGGTCGTAATAAAGTAGTAAAGTGTTAGTGGAAACTGGACAAAAGTTATATTTTTTCTTCCTTTTCTTATTTCATCATGAACTTCCACAAAATAAATAGATCATCAATCAAACAAGTAACATAACAACAACCTAGCAACAGCAAAACTCCTATAATCAACTGTACCTACCAGATTCAAATATAGCGGAAAGGTAATGAATTGGTACATTAAAATGTGTTTTGTACAACTGGGAGAATGATCAAAACTTTTAGAGGAATAAATTTGTGTTTTAACATTGCCTTTTTCAACGAATTTTTTTTGTTAATGTGATTGAGTACGTCCAATTAAAACGATGAGCAAATCAATATCTTCTCCTATGATGACGGCAGTCCTTTGGTGCTCTGATTCTTCAATATCTGTTACGATTATACAAACATCAGCATTATCTCTGGCCTATATTGTAATGATATGAACAGGTTTGAATTCCTTAACAAGCATGTCAATTAGCTCTTTTTATTAGAATGATTTGATAACATTTTTTTTGGCTGATTGGTACAATCAATTTTCGTCAAAACAAACTAAATACGGTTTTGAAAAAGCATCAGTTCTTCTTAGTTGTTCCATTGTTTTAGTATTTCTACTGTAGTCCAAGAGAGACCTTGCATTACGTCATATAAGGCGGAACACTGCGCGATCTCTGCGCTCTATCTCAAAAACGATGAATCATTTGAAAAAAGTATTGAAACAAAAACTGTAGAGAATTCCATGTTCTACAACTTTTATAATGAATACAAGAACCATTTTACACATAGGAAGCGAGATATTTATGAAAAACTGATTTTTGTGACCTTTGACCTTCAATATCTTAAGAGGCGGACACGAGATTTCATGAGACTTCTGACAAATCATTTAGAATGCCAAAACAAAGGTTCATGCAAATATTCATCTTAGTACCTCCTATTCCGTGGTGAAACCCCTAACGTAACTGTACTAGTTGGAGAACTTCGCTTCTCGCTCAGCCATTCTCTAATTGATATTAATCGGTGCACATATATATTTCCCGTGAAATTGGTCCATTCATTCTCTGTGAAATATTCTATTTTGCTAACAGACAATTTGTTTTCAATCCCACTCAAACTTGTGTTTATGACATCTACATTAAGGGTTAATAACAATTTATCGATTATCTGTTCAACATTAATTATGGAAACTCATCAGTTGATAAATATCTGGAAATGAAGGTGAGCTGGGATACGCTGCTTCATGCTTTCGATATGTTTGATGTCGATTTTTCTGTGCATCAGTTTTATCATGATATGGGGGATTTTGGGGGAAACTGCTTCGAGTTCCGTCAAATAAATAGACATCTGTTGGAAAGTTTCAAATAATGATGTAAATTGATTACGCGAGTTTCGGATTTTCAGTATCTTGATTATTTTTCATCAACACAGTTCAATCGGTAGAAGTTCTACACTACTTGTGAACTATCCCAGATTCCAAACCTATTGAAATTACGGTATTGTTTTTTTTTCCCAATTTTTTGTTAGGTATAATAAAAAGTAAATGATAATATATACTTTATTCAATAAAACACACATGGAACCTAATAGACCAGGATCCCACGCCTATTTTCAATAATGATTAATAACAGCCTAATCTTCCTGAGTAGCTTCATTTTGCCGAGACTTTTTTCTTTACGAAAATTCTCAGTGGTAGCTGATAAAATGCGCATGTCGATTTGGTGAGTGCAAAAAAATCGTTAATAACAGTTAGTTTTTCAGTTGAACCTCAAGATAATTCGATAAAGTACTCGAAAAAACTTTTGTCCTACGAAATGGACGGTAGGACTGAAGAGTCCCCCACTCCCAACATGTACCAATGACGTGGTCATAAGAAATCATTAGTGACCAGCAGATTTTTTTACCGTTGCTTAATTATTATTTGTATATGGAATGGTAGGTGTTCCCAGTCCTACGCTCCAAATTTGTCAATTCCATAGTTAAAAAAAAAAATATTAGTAAAAGGCTGAATCTTCGTGAGTAGCTTCGTTTTGATGAGACGCCCAACTTTTCCCTCTACGAAAATTCTCGAAAGTGGTATCTAATAAAATGCGCAGGCGTCAATCATGTCGATTTGGTGAATGCAAAAAAGTCAGTTTTTCATTTGAACCTCGAGATGATTCGATAAAGTATTCGAAAAAGCTTTTGTCCTACAAAATGGATGGTATGACTAAAGAGTCCCCCACTCCCAACATGTACCAATGACGTGGTCATAAGAAATCACCCATTTTTCTACCATTGCTTGCTTTATATCTGTATAATGAATGGTCACATTGTCCTTGGTAGGTTTTCCCAGTCCTACGTGCAAAAGCCGTAGTATAAAAACTTCAAATGGTGAATCTTTGACTAATTGCAGACTGAAAAGTTCATATGAACATGTGTCCGCAAATCTTTCGTTTAGGAGATATATGGTATTGAGGTTGAAATGTTAAATTCAATTATTTTGAATAACTTTTTGAATAAAATTTGGTGAACGGGATTAATTTGAGGTGGAAATCGAAATTTGATGATGGATGCATAAATTGATAGATGCATAAATTGTAATTGTAATTGTCGTTCTCTTACGAACGAGCCAAGGATTAACAAATTCTTACTTTTTCGTGCTATTCCACTTTCTCGGGCCATCTGCAGTCGCTGGGCTTCGAACCCACGACCGGCGACCACAGTGGATAAAAGATCGGTACTTCAACTAGTTGGCCACTTGACCCCGTTAAAATATAATATCTTCTTTCGAACTGGACTCTTAGAGGCCTCTGGAGACCCCATACATCCTATTTTACCGAAGAGAAGATTTTCACAATTCGTCTGACCTCGTTGAAAGTTTTCAATTATAAATTTCAGCTCTTGAGACGATGTGGTGTTGCAGGTTTTTCCGGGTTTTCCTGCATCTGTGAAAGGGATTGCGCCATCATTTAAGCCGCCCTGGAAGTCAGATTGATTATTTCAATATTTTTACTTTGTTATTGTTGTTTTCAATGTGTTTATAAAAATTATGAACGCTAAAATTTCCCACTTTTTTCATAAACTCTTCACGTAATTCATGATATTTTTGTATTGAACAAACAATTATAAATTGAAAGTAACATTACTTTATGAATAAAAGTATATTAAAGTAGCTAAACCACAATTTTAAATTAATTCGTTATTTCGAATAATTTTTTGTATGACTAGCTATACATACCCGTTGTTTTGTAGGACACTGTATTATTCAGGTGAAAAATACACTAACCTTTCATGTGTTATCGTTGTCCTACAGTTATTAATACATTTTTTTACCATAGAATTGACAATTTCGGAACGTAGTGCTGGGAACACCTACCATTCAATTTGTAGGACAATATAACCATTCAATTATACAAATATCAACCAAAACACGGTAAAAAATCCACTGATTACCAATGATTTCTTATGACCACGTCATTGGTGCATGTTGGGGGTAGAGGACTCTTCAGACCTACCATCCAGTTTGTAGGACAAAAGTTTTTTCGAGTACTTTTTCGAATTATCTCAAGGTTCAACTGAAAAACTTACTGTTATCAATGACTTTTTTGCACTCACCAAATCGACATGATTGACGCCTGCGCAGTTTATTAGCTACCACTATCGAAAATTTTCGCAGAGGAAAAAGTTGGGCATCTTGGAAAAATGAAGCTACTCAGGAAGAGCCAGCCTGTTATTAATTTTTGAAAATAGGCGTGGGATCCTGGTCTATAACTATAACAATAATAAAAAATAATGAAAATAAAGTGATTGAACGAGAAGTGCTCATGCACTTCTTTCGTCTAATATCGACGAAATGAAATATATGTAAAAGTAATAATAATAATAAGAGCCCTAGTTGGAGCTGGAATTTTTTAATTTAATTTAACTGACTAAATTATTAAAATCTCGTTGCTCGATTCACTGTTGCGTTCCAATTAAAAGTGCTGCTCCTAAGGTGGCGTATGGAGTAAGTAACAAGGCCTACCCAAAACACATGACTGATGACCATAGCAGTCCATGCCAAAACACCGAAGATAATAATGTGGCGAAGCTGTGGGCGATGCCGGGCCTGAACACTCACGCAGGCTGCATATGACCTTCGATACGCTACGCACCGAGAAGAATCTGGACGATTCGATAGATCTGGACGATTCGATGAAAAATTCCAGAGCATTCGGAGAAGTCAACAATGAATATAAAAAGAACGACGCAGCAGACAGACGGGCACTCTGTGAAGTGAAAGTCGAATATAAATAGTAGAGTGATTATATAAATTAGATTATTGTGAATCATTGTATTTCGTTAAATAAATTATTTTAGTCAGTTAATTAGAGTTTAAATATATTACAATAATAATAATGACCAATGACCATAGCAGTTGATGCCAAAACCAAAGATTTAAAGATTTTGTGAACTGCGAAGATAGATTCAGGATGGTTGATTTTTCTTCCCTTAACCCTTTTTGTTGTTTTGATAGGATGCTATATTTTTTCAATTATGACTGTAAACGATATTTCATTCTTTCAAATATTTTTGATAACTGAGTTAGTAGTGATAGGGGCCGATAGTTGATGGTTTCCGTCATATCACCTCGTTTTACAGTATAGATTAATTATTGAGTATTTGAATGCTGATGGGTACACCGCCTCATCAACACATATGTTTATTATATAAGTCAGTGTTTCCAGAATATATGGAGTTATTGATTTGATAGTTTCTGCTTTCAAATCACTACCAACAGCCATTTTATTTATGAGATCCATTATTGCATTTTCAACAGGGTTGAATACAAATGAGTTGGGCATAATTGCTCTACCAAACTGGAATAGTATGTCAATTTTTATTTGCTTTGCCAAGTTTTTTCCCATATCAATGAACGGTCCTGTTAAATTCATGTGCTGTACCTATCACATTTTTTTGATAATAATTCACACTTTTTATGTTATCTGTGTGAGTTTTTCACTTTTTATTTCACCAATGTCTTCTATTATGTTCCATAGATTTATTGTACAATTTTCATTACAATAAATTTTTTGTATATATTATTTATTTTTTGTTTATACTATTTATTTTTTATTTTTATTATCAATGCGTTCAGTTTGTTTCTGAAGATTGTACCTCCTTAGTTCTTCTTTATCGGATTCCTTTTGGATATTTAGGAACATTTTTTAAATTTTTTCAAACATACCGAGTTCAGCAGACCGTTGGTCATCCAAGATGCAATTTTGTCATGCTTCCTTTGGAATAGACGATTTTCTGTACAAAGTTCAAGAAATAAGCTCTTGAATAATATCTATAAACGTATTGGTAATAATGTCTGGATTATCTGAATTGTACACTGGAACCTTATACTGAATTTTTCCCTAACTATACTATGTACATTTACATCAGGTTTGGAGATTATAAGATACTTTTTGACAAAATCAAATTATATATGCCAAGAAATTGTTTAGGGTGACATTCGTTGTCTTGATACTGTAAGCAAAATAGACTTAACGTTTTGAATTAATTTATTTTGTACCTGTGCAGTTATACTAAATTATATCTTTTTTATTTAAACTGATACTTTCTGTGTTTGACAGTAACTATATCTGCCCTCTCTGATAATGGCATTCTATTTATATGCATGTAGGATTTTAATGGAACTTTTGGTCGCTAACTGGTCGTTGAGTGGGTCATACTAGGACAAAACTTAATGTCAATACTATCACAGAACTCCTTAAACTCTGTTGTGAAAATTGTTGTTAAAATTGTAAAAGAAATTGTCTTTTTCATCCCCTCATTTTGAGTAATATATTCATGGAACATTTTGAAGAATGTTTCGTTGAAACTCACCAAGGTATATGGCGGAGATATGTTGATGATATGTTTGTGATTCGGAATCAGAGTAGAGATGACTTGAACCTTTTCTAAGATCACATTAATGAACAAGAACCTACAATAATATTTACTTCAGAAACAGGAAAAGATAACTAACTGCACTTCTTAGAAGTTTTGAACAAAAAATCAAGAATCCTAATCAATAAAACTGTTTATCGAAAGAAAACACATAGGTACCAACAGATGTCTCCACTTTAACTATAAACATCACAACAGCGTAAAGAAGGGACTGCAAAAACAACACATAAAACAGTAATACACGAAACACAACAAAACCAGTAGAAGTTTGTCTGAAAGAATGCATCGGTACTTACACATACGAAACGAAAAAATATTTATGAGAAAAATTTAAATATGTTTTTACAACATACCTTGTTCGTGTGGTGCAAATTCTAGGTATATTATTGAAAACCCCACTTTAGTATTACAAACATTGTGTTTACAAACAGAAAGTAACTTTTATTCGGAACTTATTTAATTTTCACTGCAGTTATTACGATTTACTATTTTATATATCGAAATTGGCAATCGCTTATTTATATAATATTTTCTGAAATCACAGTTGTCTACGACGTCTTTTTCCTTGAAAATTTTTCTTTCAAACCTAGTCGAAGCAACAATTCTATTTATATTTCTGTCAAATCCAGAGCGTAAGATTAAACATAACCTGCAGACTGACATCCATTTTCCTGCTGAAGTTGATTTTATAAAACTTCAAAAGTTCCGTTTGTTCAAGAACACACAAAGAAAAGGGAAGGAAAACCATGAGTGAAACATTTCGTTGTTACTTAAGCTTTCAGGAGATTTTTCCAACAAGCAAAATATCTGAAGAGTGATTTGTCTTTCGAACGACGACGTGGAAAACAAACGAATCAATATCTGTTCTCGGGGTGGAAAGTTATTGCGGGAAAATTGCATGAATGATTTACCGAAGACAGGGGACCTGATATAGAGCGATAAAGAGAGGAGTAGAGGATTGGTTTGGATATTTCAGATCGGAGATATGTGTCATTAAGTCCTTTGACCCGAGACAAGCATGTCTGAAGTCCTTACGATTGTGGGGAGTGGATCCAGTCGAATAGATAGATAGTTAGAGTAGATATACTCTTTATTGCCTGTTTTTATATTGTATGATAGATTAGACATTGTCAAAAAGATGAATGTACATACACAGGAGAAGGGTTATTCACATAACATTTCCAGACATACACGGAAAACATGATAATACAAATGATGGCTCGAAAGGTGGACGGTCTAGAAGGGTCTAGAAGTTGTAGACATTTTTTGAATACTGCAACCTCAATGAGTTTAAAACAATAATTGGACACCAATAATTTGAATACAACGATTTAAATGCGTTTAAAACTATAATAGGCCAAGCTGTAGATAAAAATAAGAGGTTTTTTTCACACAAAATGAAATACGTAGACGACCTATACTATGTTTCATAAGATGGTCCGTAAATGATTACCCCGATTTTCGCTCTAGCAAATTCGCTTTGTGGAATTTTTTGAACATGAAATAGTGAAAAAACTTATTTGTTTTTTGCGAATATCTCTAAAAGTATTGAAAATATCGTTTTATAGTCGATAGAGCATTTGTATAGAATTACAAAACGTACAAAGAATTTTTTTATACTACCAGATGAAGCATTTTTGACTGAGAAAATCTGGAAAAACCTCGAAAAAGAGACCATTTTTCAAAAATTCATAATTTTTATAAATCTGAACAAACAATATTGCCGAAACAGATAGATAATAACATGTGATTCAACTGTGCGCAAGATGATTCCTGGCCGCTTTGTAGTTTTTGCACAATCGCGTTATAAACAATTCAAGGACAAATGTTTCTAAATGCACCGATTCAAGGGAAATCATCTTATTCAAATTCTGTGAATGGCATTTGGAAGTATACCGGGTGGCTACGGAAGTATTGCCTACGGATATCAGTTATTGTATGAAGTAGGTTTGTGAAATTTGGAGCGTCGATATAATGACATAAGAGCTAGAATTTGAGCATATTGACATGTCGAAGTTAACTTCCGGTCTGACCGGAAGTAACATCAACTCTCTTATTTTGAATGGAAACCCTATTTTTTTCTTTTCGCTTTATTCAGTATTCAATTCCCTTTCTAATGACATATCACAAGTTGGTATCTAACCAGAAACTAGATCAGAAAAAAATTATTATTGAAATTCACCGAGTAGGCCGTGGAAGCAAAATGAAAGCCAAAAATTGAAAAGTTGGCTATGGAAACCATACGTCACTTGATAACAGTTGCTACTACTGTGATATTTTATTTTCATTCGTCGGCGTTATGAAAAGCCGCCAAAAGAAATATTGGAAAAATTGGGAAAAAAACAATACTCTGTAGGTCCATAACTTAAATAGGAACATACAACTTTTTCTTGCCTGTACTATTCAGCATAACCATTCCTTTCTAATGATATAATAGAAAGTAATTTTTTGAAATGAAATACCAAAAAATCCGATTATTATTCTTCAAATAACGAAAAAACAGATTTATTGAAAAAAAAAAAATTCAAATTGATAGGATTAAAGATGAAATAAATTCAAAACAAATGTCCGAAATGCATTCCCTCAGCGTCAATACATTTATTGACTCTGGTGATATTTTCATGTAAAACTTTTCTCAACATTTGGGGCGTGATATCTTGGAAAGCTCTACGAATTTTTACTTCTAGCTCATGTAGAGTTGTAGGCTGTGTGGAATACACCCTATTTTTAGGATGCCCCCATAGAAAAAAAGTCGCACGGAGTAAGATCAGGTGACCTTGGTGGCCACCTGACTGGACCATGGGTTGTTATAAGTCTCTCTTGAAAGCGATTTTGAAGATAATTTCTCGCTATTCTTGAATTATGCGGAGGGGCGCCATCTTGCTGGAAGTACATTCTCTCAGTTATTTCCGCTGGTAGGTTGTTAATGAATTCCGAAATTTCATTCGTTAAAAAATTAAAGTATCTCTCTCCGGTTAGTTGGCCTTGAAAAAGAATGGGGCCAACAATATGAGTTCCAACTATTCCTGCCCAAACATTCACACCAAATCTCTCCTGGAAGCCGCCTTGTCGAAACCGGTGCTCGTTTGCTATCGCCCAGTACCTGGAACAAAAGACCGTTCACACTTTTAGCACTTTACACTTCGACTATCGACAATAATCCAAATAAAGTACAGTACCTACCTTGTATTATTCCTGTTAAATAATCCATTGTTGGTAAATCTTGACTCGTCCGTAAACAAGATATAATAGTTAAATAGGTAATTCTCAGCATTTTGTTGAAGAAACCAATTACAATATTCCAGGCGCCTTTCACCGTCATTTTCATACAAATGTTGATGCAACTGATACTTGAAGGATTTCAATCGATGTTTATTCAAAATTTTCCTAACAGAGTCCTTACTTATAGCTAATTCGGCGCCAATCTGCCTTGAGAAAATTGTGCTATCATATTGTACTAAAGCTAATACATTAATTTCAGTTTCCTCATTAATAACAAATG
Organism: Chrysolina oricalcia; assembly: GCA_944452925.2. Lineage (NCBI taxonomy): Eukaryota > Metazoa > Arthropoda > Insecta > Coleoptera > Chrysomelidae > Chrysolina > Chrysolina oricalcia. The sequence goes on along the minus strand of OX101821.2, from coordinate 5,351,843 downwards.
CTTCTTGGTCTTCGTGAACATCAGGCTCAGTTCTTAATTTTTCTTCAAGACACTGGAAATACCTTCTTGACGGTTGCTGCCTCCCTGGATATCGCTCTAAATACAATCGTTCAGCGGCATAAGAATTTTTTAAACATTCTCCATAAATGAGAAGCATGTCAATTTGTTCGGTTCGTGAATAACGGGGCATTTTTTGAATATTCCACTAAATGATTTCGATTTCCAAACCCTTTTAAAATGGCAGAATCAAAAACACTACTTCGAACGTCAAAATAATATGGATAGCAGCGTTCGTGACAGCTCTCATTTCTTTTTTGTTTCATTCCAAAATACATCTTAATCAGCCTACTTGTTAATATTTTGGTTCGAATGATTATTGCAATGGAATGATTATTCTGAATAGTACAGGCAAGAAAAAGTATCACAGTAGTAGCAACTGTTATCAAGTGACGTATGGTTTCCATAGCCAACTTTTCAATTTTTGGCTTTCATTTTGCTTCCACGGCCTACTCGGTGAATTTCAATAATAATTTTTTTCTGATCTAGTTTCTGGTTAGATACCAACTTATGATATGTCATTAGAAAGGGAATTGAATGCTAAATAAAGCGAAAAGAAAAAAAATAGGGTTTCCATTTAAAATAAGAAAGTTGATGTTACTTCCGGACAGACCGGAAGTTAACTTCGACATGTCAATATGCTCAAATTCTAGCTCTTATGTCATTATATCGACGCTCCATATTTCACAAACCTACTTCATACAATAACTGAGATATTCCGTAGGCAATACTTCCGTAGCCACCCGGTATATTATGGAAAATATATTTATTATATTGTGGAAAAATTTTATTGATATTTTCTGTAGAATATCAAGAGGTGATCAAAATAGGTGTCTTGAAAATATATCGCTATATTTCAGGTTTCGATGGTTTTATAGACAAAAATTCAATATTCCGTTTATTTTTCAAGATATAAAAAAAAATTATTGGAACTTTTTGTGGACTTTTTCGGGGACAATGAAACTCTTCTACAAATTTTTTCTAAATCTCGTTTAGTTTTCGACTTTTTGGTGCTTTTAGAAAAAAAAAATGGTAGAATTCCATAATTTTTCGTTTTTGTGTATTGATTAAAATATCAGTTTGGTGGTTCTATGAAAAAATTCAATCTCGAGAAGCGCCCGCAAATCTTGGGGGGGTAAGGGGGAAAATAGAAAGTAAAAAATCAAAGATCTTGGAGGCGTAGGGGGAGGGGAAAAAAGGAAATTTCCCTCAAACACTCCGAAACATGGGAATTTCTATATATGTATCGGGAAGATAACTGTAATTATTCAAAGAGTTGGGCCATTTTTTCCACTTACAGACTGTGGATGGTCAAAACATCGGAAACACCATGTCGAAAAAATTGAAATACCTGATTTACAACAATTATGGATTGTTGTATATGCATGAAACTGATGCACATAAACTGCACCAACATACCATTCGCCCTTTAATTCTTTAAGTGAATTGTACAACTCGATTAAAGCGAGTGGAGGACCTGATACGGACCCACTCACTTTCAAACCTGTGTTATGTCACTGCCTCTTTCCAGTTGTACTATTTCTAGAACTTTCCACCAGCATCTATTGTTGATTCCAGGAAATTGTAGTGTCTTTTTCAAGTTTTGGCTATTTCTGTACAATGTCCTTATATACCGTCGGCCCATGACACTTGGGGTGTCGATTATCTACCATAAGGTATGCCCTTCAAGGGTCCTGAAGATTCAGTTGGATTATCGGGAAAAAAGTGGTTTGTTGGATCGGTCCCCGGTCGCTCCCCTCTCTGACGTCAATGACGTCGCCTTTCCTTCGAATAACTAAATTCGCCCCCCCAAATTTTATTCAAATGGTAACAATCAATGATGGGTCAAAATGAAGGGTTCAACCAAAGGGTATTCCTTCGTCAATAATCTGAGGGAACTGTCGGTAATGGGTAACTTCCGGTCCGTATGCCGCCCTTAGACGTGTGCAAATCGTCTAGAGCCCGGTTAATTTAGCTAGTCCCGACTATTCCAATACATTTGTACAGCTGCTTCTATAATAACACTTTCAACATTGCTTTCAACCGGAAGTTGATTGAACAGGGAGGGGGGCGACCGGGTACCGATCCAACAAACCACTTTTTTTTCCCCGATATCCAAGTTAATCTTCATTTTCCTTGAAGGGCATACCTTCGTAGATAATCGACACTTCTGGTGTCATGGGCCAATGGTCTATTATTGAAATGAGAAATATCATCAAAAAAGGAACAAAGGAGAAAAGTTATCGAATTATATATAATCCAACTAAATCTTCGTGTCCTTTGAAGGGCATACCAATTGGTAGATAATCGACCCCCCAAGTGTCAAGGAATCGTTCTATAACTTTCAAGGGTTAATTTACAAAATTTTTTTTTACATAGAATAGAATATCTGTTTATTAAACAGTTAACAGAGTACAAATGAAATAAAACATTTCCAATAAACATAGATTGACTCCAGAAGTCGGAACTTGTGCGGAGTATAGACAATGCTGTCCTTAAAAATATATAAAATTGTAAAAATGTATACTTAGACTAAAAGGAAATATAAATTGAGACTGGGTGTCTGGGGTATGGAACAATAAAACATTAGAATAATGGTAATAGTCGAAATAGTTATTGTATATATAAAAATATTGAAAAAATCATTAAAACAAATTTTTGGTATTTATATATACACCAATAATTTTTTTATCGGGAAAAAAGTGGTTTGTTGGATCGGTCCCCGGTCGCTTTCCTCCCTGACGTCAATGACGTCGCCTTTCCTTCGAATACGGCTAAATTCGCCCACCCAAATTTTATGTAAATGTTAACAATGAATGATGGGTCAAAATGAAGGTTTAACCAAAGGGTATTCCTTCGTCAATAATCTGTGAGAACTGTCGGTAAAGGGTAACTTCCGGTCCGTTTGCCGCCCTTAGACGTGTGCAAATCGTCTAGAGCCCGGTTAATTTACCTAGTACCGACTATTCCAATACATTTGTACAGCTGCTTCTATAATAACATTTTCAACATTGCTTTCAACCGGAAGTTGATTGAACAGGAAGGGGGGCGAACGGGTACCGATCCAACAAACCACTTTTTTCCCGATATCCAAGTTAATCTTCATATCCCTTGAAGGGCATACCTTCGCAGATAATCGACACTTCTGGTGTCAAGGGCCAACGGTCTATTATTGAAATGAGAAATATCATCAAAAAAGGAACAGAAAGAAGAAAAGTTATCGAATTATACAAAGAAAATGATGTAAATTGACCCTTGAAAGTTATAAAACGATTCCTCCAATACCTATTGAGATATTTGCAGGAAAACAAAAGTTTTGATTTTTTTCACTATTTCTTGTTTGAAAAATTTCACAAAGCGATTTTGCTAGGGCAAAAACCGAGGTTTTCATTGACGAACTATCTTATAAAAAGTATTATAGGCCGTTTGCGTCTTTTATTTTGTGTGAAAAGAGCCCCTTATTTTTATCTACAGCTTGGCCTAAATTACAGATTTGAAAATCCGTTGTACAATTTTGAAGTGCGCTCTATTAAAATGTGAAACCTGAAAATTACATTCTTTCTTTTTTCCCGTCTTTTTCTCCTCAAAATAAATATCTATCCTATTTAAAATCCTTCAACAAAGTCATTCGTTATTACTTTCTGCAGATTTTCATTCAGATCGTTTCAAGATTTACTCTTCTTTGAAACGATTTCGATTGATGTTGCGGAAAGACTGTGATTATGTGGGATGCACTATATAATTTTTAATAAATATTTATGATTTCTGCTATAAATATAAAGCGTATGTACTATCTTTTTTATAGTATAAACATAAATGGTTCGAGTCGATTTCATATTTATTACATTCATAAATTTTTACAGAAACGAACTTCCGGATGAGTGGATCTTTTGAGTACATGCTAGAACAATAATTGAAATCCTGAAACATGCCCATAAAGATAACTTGCTAATAAAAAGTCGCATGTAATAATAATAATAATAATCGTTATAGACTCCAAGACACATAAATGTTGATAAGAGAGACTTAATCTATAACTAATACAATAAACAACAAAATTTCAAGTTTTAAAAATTTCTGCATAGGTTTGAAAAAAGCGTCATTGTAATAAGTATTTCTTCAAATGTAACTTGAAACGTTTTTTGTGTGATATTTTTAAATGATTGGGTATATTATTGAATATCAAAATTTCATTATAAAAAATAGAATTTTTTCCGATATTTGTCTTTATTGTATGCGTGTTTAGACTATTTTATTGTCTAGTTTGTTGAATATATCGGTTGGATGAAGTTCCAGAGATGAATGTTTCCTGTTATTGATAACAGTATACATGTTTTCAATTTTTACAAAGAATTTATTTCCAAAAGATTGTTTTGCACAAAATACCAATTATAGGATATATTTAGGTCAAAAATTTTCAATGTGCATTTCCAAGAAAGTTTTTCATCAATGTATAATCCCAAAAAATTTACTGTTTCTGAATATTTTATATTTATTCCGTTGAAAACTTTTTGTCTTGATTTTCTTTTTGACAAAAATATAATGGAAGATTCATCAATGTGCATACTCATCTTATGGTTGTGCAACCAACGCGAAATTATTTTTAAATCAGCTTGAATATTTTAGATTATTTCATTGTCATTTTTCCCAAAATAAATAAATGTCATCCGGAAATAACTTGAGCTCACCATGCAAATTTATATTGGAAATTGAATTGAAATATGAGAAATAATATAGGTCCAAACATTGAACCTTGTGGCAGACCACATGTTATATTCTCTATCAAACTTTTTCTATCCCTCGTACAAACATTTTGTTTTCTCCCAGATGAATAACTTCGGAACCATTCAAGTACAGGGTCTCTAATCACGATATTGAATAATAATTCAGAGAATGAAATTTCCTGATCTATTAGGGTTTTGCGAAAAATAAATGTAGTCTGGGGTTTGGTATTGGTCTTGATGTTTCAAGACAAAAACGAGACTGGCTCAGTCTTGGTCTTAGATCAAAATGCGTCTATTTTTTTAATTATTACTTCATTAGTAGGTACCTTCACTGTAGTTGTTATATCTCAAATATCTTACTAAATACTATTATGAAAAACTAGCTTTAATTAATCTGCATTTGGTTGAAATAATATTGATACCGAGATATCATAAATTATGCCAGATGCTAGAGTCGGGGACTTTTTGAATAATTTTCAGAAAAGTTAAAAAAAATTTACATTACTACTATGTTTTTGTTCCTACAATCCTACCTTTGTGTACTTATTTTTTGCCTGAACTCTGAATTTTGATGTATAACATTTTTATTTTACAATATGCGTATGAAACTATGTGATATCCATAATGCTGTACATTCTAACTTGTACTTATCTGTCTCTATGTTTTTCAATAAATAAATATGTTATCTACCTTCTTTGTGGTATCTTTAAATACAGTGCGGCTTTTTTTAGTCCCCCCCCCTGTTAACTTTTGAACGGTTCGACGTACAGATTTGAAAAAAAAATCGTTTGGAGGGTTTCATCGATACTACTTTTTGATACAAAAAATATGGTGATTGCTCGACAGGGGGCGCGGGGGGGCACATCAACTCAAAAATTTTAAACGGCATGGGGGATCAAGTGTCACATCGTTGAAAAGATAATTCAATTCCTTCACAACCTTCTAATATTTTTTGAATTTCGTTCATATTTTTTTTGCAATTAAAATTCGAAATATCAAATATAAATGCGGATCTGAAAACTACTCATACCTTGATAAATTTGAACGGTTTGTTGTGGAATAATGAAACCAAAAATATTTTGAGGGGTATTACCGATACTACTTTTTGAGAGAAGAAACATTGCAATTACTCGACAGATGGCGCTGGGGGCACATCAATTCGAAAATTTCGAAAGGCATAAAAATCGAAATTGGGAAAAAATTTCCCAACAAAATTAAAAAATATTTAGATGGTTGTAAAGAGATTTGAATTTTCTTTTCAACGATGTGACACATGACCCCCCACGCCATTTAAAATTTTTGAGCTGATGTGTCCCCCCGCGCCCCCTTTCGTGCAATCACCATATTTTAGTAGTATCGGTGATATCCTCCAAATGGTTTTTTTTCATGTTTGTACGTCGAATAGTTCAAAAGTTAACAGGGGGGGGGGGACTAAAAAAGGTCGCACTGTATAAGTATAATCCATATACAGGTTGAGTTTCACCCTCACCCAGAGTGGTAAATCCCTGCTCATTCTTTCTCAAACCTACGGACGAAAAAGAAATTAGCGAAATTATCTTATCCTTAAAAAATAATAAGACACCTGGTATAGACGATATTAAAGCAGAGACATTGAAAGCAATTAATAAGGAAATAGCAAAACCCCTATGTTATATTATCAATAATTTGATGGAAAATGGAATCTGCCCTACTGAATTTAAAATCGCGGTAATAAAACCTTTGCACAAAAAAGGCGACAAAACCTTATCGTCAAATTTCAGACCAATATCTCTGGTAACTAACTATGCTAAAATCTTCGAGAATGTTATTAAAATTAGACTCGAGCTGTTTCTGGAGAAACATAAAATAATTGCTGAAAATCAGTTCGGATTTCAAAGCGGAAAATCTACAGAAGGAGCCATTGCGTCACTAACTCAGAAACTATATGATGCAATCGATAACAGCCAACCTACCATCGGCGTGTTTCTGGATCTTGCAAAGGCGTTCGACACTGTCGACCACGAACAGTTGTTGGAATCCTTGGAAGATATAGGAATACGAGGACTGGCTCATGATTTATTCAGATCATATCTGTACGATAGGAAACAATCTGTCAAAATTGACGATACATATAGTAGATTTAAATTGGTTAAATGCGGAGTGCCGCAGGGGACGGTCCTCGGACCAATTCTTTTCATCATATACATAAATAATTTACTCACCATTAGAACCTCTGGACACATTATAAGCTTTGCCGATGATACCGTTATATTGTATACATCAAACAGTTGGAATGACCTAAAGCATAAAATTGAATCAGAAATGAATAATATTATTGATTGGTTTAATTATAAATTACTTACCATAAATTTTGACAAAACAATGTTCCTCCCAATAACAAGCTACAAAAACAAACTACCTCACTACAACACTCTAGAGATAAATAATCACAATAAAACAATAACAATAAAACTTACTGAGAATGTAAAATATCTGGGGATTATTGTAGATTGTCATCTTCGTTGGAATAATCACGTTAATAACGTTGTTAATACAATCAGAACATTTTTGGGACGATTCAAATACCTCATAAAAATCTTACCTTTACACCTACTCAAAATGCTTTATTTTACTCTTGTAGACTCCCGCATAGCATATGGAATTATCGGATGGGTTGGCATCACGAATGTATATCTAGAAAAATTGAACACACTACAGAAATATTTCTTGAAAATCATATTAAAAAAAGAAAGAACCTACCCATCAGATAACCTATACAAGGAAGCTAGGACACTAGATAGATATTCGACAGATATTCTTTCTTAAATCAGTGTGTTTTTTACACAAAAATAGGAAACATATTGACTTTCTTTCGCATAATTGCCCAACAAGGGCTAAATATTCGAATAAGGTTAAAACTACATCAGCGATAAAAACAGTGGGTACAAAATGTCTTGCGTTTCTAGGACCAAGATTCATAAATATTATTTCAGAAAGCTCCCTTTTGAACAATTCTAATTCTGAAATACATTATAGGAATAAGGTTAAGTCATTTCTATTAAGCAACCAGAGACAACTTATTCATAACTTCTTTAACTAAAAAAAAGCCAAGATAATTATATGTACATCAACTCAGTCATATTCTTACATAGATCCTTTTTTAATGTTTGTATTTGTATGTAGTAATTATGTTGATATATAATATGTGTTTGAGTATATGTTTATGTTTACTATATGTATGTATATATATATGTATGTGTGTATGTATATATGTATGTATATGTATATATATATATATATATATATATATATATATATATATATATATATATATATATATATATATATATATATATATATATATATATATATATATATATGTCTTTGAGTACTTCTTTTCAAAATTCAGTGTAGGATTCGCATCTCACACGTGAAAAAAAAAAAAGATACGGACAGCAAAATTCTTGTTCTTCTTCTATTCATTTGTTTGTGTCATAAAAACCTATATCTAATTCATTATTATGTTTATTATATTATATCTATTGTGAGTATTTCCATTTTCGGTGAGATTCAATTATTTTGTTAAGTCATTATTAAATACCTCTTAGATCATAAGTATTTTATATTGAAGAAATGCTAGTGAAAAATAGACATTGCAGTGACTAGTTCAACCTCAATTTTTAATTTTTATTATCTAATTTTATGTATACACATTTGCACCACGGACAGCCTATGGCTTTGTGGTTCTCCATGTTTATTTGTAAATTTCTTTGATCTAATTTATATCCATTTTAATGAAATAAACAAACTTATTATATTATTATTATTATTATAGTTAATAAAGCTGCGGTAATAGGCTGTCGAAAATTGCAAAATCTCACTTCACCTGTCATGATTTCAAAAACAGTTGAAGATATGCATAGAATATTAATATAATATTTAACCTAAAATTCAAATAAATATGCATTAATATATGATTTATTTAAAATAAAAAATCGTTGCCACGTTTAGCTGGAATTGACAACAATGCAGTATCAAAAATATCTCCAAAAATTTCAAATTCAAACCAAATAACTTTTGTATTAAATTTTGTTCTATCTTCAATAGTAGAAGGTATGGACCACTGCGATCTTACAACATACACCTATTCGTTGTAAACTGTAAAACTGCAATACCGAATCTGAAAACTGTGTTTTCGATTTTGAGTGAACAAAAATTTCGAAGGTCAAGTCTTGGTCTTGGTCTTGAGAAGATTTCTTAAGTCTTGGTCTTGTATCAAGACCAAGAGAAGACCAAGACTAGTCTTTTGGTCATGCGAAGCCCTATGATCTACCATATCAAATGCGTTTGATGGATCCAAGAAATACTCAACAACATTGGAAGTTTTCATCGAGGTTTAGTTAATTTTTTGTAATCAAATCCAGCACGGCAGACTAGTGTCTCTGGATCTTCGGAAACCATACTGTCCATTATACAAAAAATTATTTTATCAAGGTAATCCTACTCTTCGGTTCATGATTTTCTCAATGATTTTGGATAAAACAAGTAATACCGATGTAGGTCGATAATTACTTAAAAAAAATAACAATTTTCATATTATGGGGAACTTTGCCATTGTCAAATGATTTATTGATTAATGCGCTTATACAAGGAGATAATTCTGATGCAACAATTTTTACAGTTTAAACTTTTTTAAAGCTTTTACGCACTGCTGACAGTGCGTAAAGTAATACTTTTTCGCACAAGTGCGTAAAAAAATCACCTGTTAGTAAAATCATCAACTGTGCGTAAAGTAATTGTTTACACACTGTTCATACATTTATGCATTTTTGAAAAATACAGTTTTTTGCGTCAAATATAACTCGGAAGTCTTTATTTGATAAAACGACAACAATTCATATCATTAAACATTCAAATTAATGATATAATTGCTACAATTTGGCAATATAATAACTGTCGAAGAATAAACTTTGTATGAAACAAACAAAAAAGTCCTACTCACAAACTTGTATCATATAAACATCTATTTTGTAATACCTAGTTATATTTTGCTTTCCTTACATTTTTTTTACTAGTTTATTATAATCATAATATTCATTTTGGATTAATTCTTCATCAAGAAACTGTTTTGGTTTACAAAAATACTCATCTCTGGTTCTGATTTCGAAATATTCGAATTGAACTAAGGTTCAGAATTTTGGTTGATTTCAATGGATTTCTGAGAACAATTAGATGTCGTCATAAAGTTCACTTGGAATTTCATAATTGTTTAGATTTGAACTTATGGATTCAAGATTTTTTCGTATATCTTATTCAATATTGTTTTTGTTGGTAGTATCATAAATGATTTCTTTTTGTTACAGACTTCTTATTTTCGATTTCAGTTGTTATTATCTAATGATCATTAAGTGGGGAACTAATGAAATTTATATAATAGGTAGAAAGTTTGTGCTATTATCTTTTCTTAGTCGTTATCTCCTTTGACATGAATAACTTTGTTCAAGTTTTATAATTTTGATGTGTGAAATCCCGAAAATGTGGCCAAAACTATAGTCTTCCAATAAAAGAGTGACAAAAGTTCAATCTGATTGTCCAAACGAAAGAACTGAAAATTAAAAAAGATCCTGGGCTAGATTGTAACAAAGCCCATTGTAACATTTTCAACATCTTTTAAAAACTCAAATATAAGCCAAATTTCAAAAATGGTTTCTTCAATTATTATAGACCGAGGGAGAAAAATCTCGCTAAAATGTGCAGAAGACTCAAAATATTCAAAAGACTTTAGACTCAAGTTTGGGACTTACCGGACTCAAAATGAAATTCAAATTACTCGAAGAATCAAGATTGGGATTGAAATGACTGAAAGATGAATCATATTGACTCAAAGACTCAAGATTGTGATTGAAAAGACTAAAACGAAATCTCAATGACTCAAAGACTTGAGATTGGGAATGAAATGGCTGAAAGCCGAATTCCATTGACAAAAAACTCAAGATTGTGATTGAAAGGACTCAATTGAAATTCCAAAGACTTAAATGATTCAACGAATTCACAAATCAGTCGATGTGACTTGGACTTTCAAATCGTTTGACAACTTAAAAAAAATCAATTGAAAACACTTTTGCTACGATAGTGAATGTTTGGCATCATTAGGTACTCATATGATTGGAATTATTGGTATATTATACAGTTTGTTTCACTTCTCATGGAAACACCCTCGTGTCCTCCGTAATTTTTGACGTAGAACCATATAATTCTCAGGTTGGATAGATACACTAAAAAGGTCACCCTATGTGAAATACACTGCACGCCAGCAACGATGGAACCACCAAATGTTCCTGAAAGTTATTTTAGGAGGCAAACTTGGACCGAAATTCCTTTGGTTTCGTGTTCAGGATCCCCCAATTACTACTAATATACCTAATATACTGAGTCCTGAAAATTTCTAATTTGTTTCATTTCTCATGAAAACGCTCCCGTATCGTTTGTTATCTTCGACATAGATTCATAAAATTTCCAGTATCGACAGATTCACTAAAAATGAAATCACTGCGTGAAATACACTGCACGCCAGCAGCGATGGAATAATCCAGTTTTCCATCGCTGCTAGCGTGCAATGTATATCACGTAGGATGACCCCTTTCGTGTAGTGAGTTCACTTCTTATGAATCTATCGATCCTAAAAATTTCACGGTTCCACGTTGAAAATTACAGAAGATTCGAGGGCATAAGACTAAACGTTCAAACAAGGCTCAAAGACATTACTTGAATACTGGAATAAAGGACTTGATATTAAAAAAAAAATTAAAAATTGAAAGTCTTAAATGAAAGACTGAATGACTCAAGCCGATGATTGAAAGACTGAGGCAATGATTTAAGAACTGAAAATTGACTCAAATGATTGAAAATTTCTAGTTGTACAAGATTTGAAGTATTAGTTGTTTTCCCCTAGTTTAGACCCATATGCATCCTTAGTTATTTGGAGAAAATATTCGAATCATTGTTCCAACTCTTTCATATTCTTGAGTTATTTAGACAGTGAATCAACACTCGCTGCACATGATTCTCCCAATATTTCTAAAGAAATTTGATTTTGTTCCTCAATTTCTTCAATTTCATCCATGGTCGTTGTTGAAGCGAACTAGCAAACACAAAAAACTGACGTTGTTTATAATATTGTTGTGATATTGTTAAGCTGTTCCATGACAACACGATGTTGGATTTTTTCTGTAGAATTCCGAGGTACGCGGTTTGTTCTTTCCTCGGAATCAAAATGTAATCTCTCAGCGGGAGTACGAAGCGTCTTGAACGACACACGGCCGATACGCAAATATAGGATTCGGTTGTTATATACAACATTCAACCTCATCCGTTATTTGCTTCATATCGGCCTTATATCGTTAATAACTATAAGGCCAGTACTCCATTCAAACAAACACAGAAATCCAAAATTTCCTGGGTGTCCTGGGTGGTGGGTGTCAAAAGGCGCCACTTGTTCGGTGACGTCAGACAAGGCCTTGAAGGGCACGTGTTCGAATGACGTCAGGCATGACCTTCCACCGACCTTCATGGAGCTTTCATGGGTGGGTGGGCTATATAATGATATTTCTAAATAGTGGATTCGGTGACGTGAGTGTTTAGAACTCTCATAGCTATACAGGCCGTTTCTTTTATCATGTGGTAACATTGCTATATTCTAAACCGTAACAGATACGAGGACGATTAAATGGGAGAAAAGGTAACTATTGTGGAGAACAGTACAATGGTCAAAGAAAATTTACAGGGAGTCTCGCCCTTCCCGAGTTATACAGGGAAAACCAAAAATGCCGTTATTTGTTTTTTACGAATAGAACTGTTATTTCTGAAAATATAAAAAAAATGTATAAGGAAAGTTTTAATGTATTTAAAATGTACTATAAAAATGTAACAATGGATCTTTGATTAAACGTTTCGTGTCAACACGGCCACCATCAACATTTCTTTTCAAATACGGACCTGTCTGTTTTAGTACAAATATTGATAAAGCGATAAAATCACAATTCAGTGGTACATCACACTTGATATTTTTATAACGTTTCATTTAAAATAACTAACATCATCAGTGACAACAATTTTTAATTACGGTCTTGTCGTTAGGTCGTTTATGGATTCCACAAAACCTAACTCTCCGATATAAAAATTATTAGTGACGCTTTGAATAAATGTATCTATTAAAATTATGTTTACACTATAATAAAAGATATCTGTAGTTTCAGAGACGAACGATAGCAATTTACCTCGGAAATAAACTTACTTAAGAGTAGAAGAAATCAATCAAACAGAAAGCAATTTATTTCATATTGAATTTTTGAGTGAAAATAAAACCAATACAGAAAATGAATTCTTCATGATAACCTACATTAAATGCTCGAATTGCCGACCTCTTTGTTGAATGCACATAAGTTGTCTGTCCATACAATTTCTGTGGCAATTTTCTAGCATGATGGGTGTAATGCTATTACATGAATCTCTTATTTTTTGTTTGAGATGGTCGATATCTGTACTAGTTGTCGAAAAAACTTTATCCTTTAAGTATCCCCAGACAAAAAATCTAAAGGAGTCAGGTCTGGGGATCGAGCTGGCCAGGCAATTGATCCATTGTTTCCAATCCATTTTCTTGGGAATATTGCATCTAAATGTTCCCTTACTATTGCTGCATTATGGGGAGGGGCACCGTCTTGTTGAAAATATTGTATTTCACGGCGGATGTTCAGTGGCAATTCATCTAAGTAGCCATCACACTCATTGGATAAAAAATGTAAATACATTCCACCATTCAAATGCTCGTCGTAAAAGAAAGGACCTAATATGTTTGTTCCCAAAATTCCCAACCAAACATTTATTCCGAACCTTTCCTGGAAATTGATTTCTCTATGTAAATGTTCATTTGTATTATTCCACCTATAATGGATGTTTCTGTTAAACCAACCATTGTTGGTGAATTTTGATTCGTCCGTCCATATTATTTTATTACAAATATTTCCAACTTCCCTATTTCTACGTCTCAACCACATCGCAAATCGTACTCTTCTTCCGTAATCCCTTTCATTGAGGTGATGAACTTTGCGTATCCTGTAGCATTTGTATTTGTTCTTTTTCAAAATATTTCTGGTAGATTTTACAGAAATCCCTATTTCGTGGGCAATTTCTCGTAAAGAACAATCTTGATTACAAATATTTTTGTAACTGACCAATCCTAAATTAAAAAAAAATAATATTTTCGTCACTTTGTTAATCTTTATGAAGTAATATTTGCTTACCTAAAACATTTATTTGGTTCCGCATACTTCCAGTAACAACACATTTTCTAGTTTTATTTCTATCAAATGCATCACAGTCTCTCAAATTTCTTTCTAATCGTCTAAACATTCGAATGTTTGGAATACGACGATTTGGGTATAGCTCACCATACATATTTTTTGCCAAAAGAGGATTTCTATTTGATTTTGCATAAGCAAATAGCATATCAGTCCTTTCGTCATTTGAATACATCTTTGATATGACTGAGTGTATAAACGACTGACAGTTCTTAACACGTATCAACAACTCATTTATTTGTCCTGCCATAGAAACCAAGCAAAGCCTACTTGTTTAAAAATGGTAAATGAAGTGAGATGCTATTTAATTGTACCATATCACACAATAGTCGTATTTTGACCAAAAACTAATATTTTCGTTACTTCCAGGAATGAGAATTATACAAATATTCAGTATGATAATTGATTCAGAAGAAATCATCCTTGAAACAAGGATTTCTGTAATACAAAAATGCCCAAGAAGGAAAAATACGAATGTTCGTTGTGTTGGGGTATCTTCTTATGGAAATTATTGGGTGAAGTCTGAAGTATGCCAATAATTGAATAGGTTTTGAAGAAATCAAAATAATTTACAAAAGAACTAACGACAGGACCGTAATTAAAAATTGTTGTCACTGAGGATGCTAGTTATTTTAAATGAAACGTTATAAAAATATCAAGTGTGATATACCACTGAAATGTGATTTTATCGCTTTATCAATATTTGTACTAAAATAGACAGGTCCGTATTTGAAAAAAAAAATGTTGATGGTGGCCGTGTTGACACGAAACGTTTAATCAAAGATTCATTGTTATATTTTCATAGTACATTTTAAATACATTAAAACTTTCCTTATACATTTTTTTATATTTTCAGAAATAATAGTTCTATTCGTAAAAAACAAATAACAGCATTTTTGGTTTTCCCTGTATAACTCGGGAAGGGCGAGACTCCCTGTAAATTTTCTTTGACCATTGTACTGTTCTCCACAATAGTTACCTTTTCTCCCATTTAATCGTCTTCGTATCTGTTACGGTTTAGAATATAGCAATGTTACCACATGATAAAATAAACGGCCTGTATAATGGATATTTCTAAATAGTGGCAACGGAGCATCTACACCTTTTTCAATTGTAATTCAGAAAGTATAAGATGTATTTCAGAAAGTATAAGATGAATTTCAGAAAGTATAATTTGTAATTCAGAATCATAAATTGTAATTCAGAAACCGTAACGTGTAATTCAGATTAGTAAATTGTATTTCAGAAACCGTAACATGTAATTCAGATTAGTTAATTGTATTTCAGAAGGTGTAAAATGTAATTCAGAAACCAAGAACAACCCGTATGAACATATTTTCTGGATGGAACTGAGGCAAATGTTTTTCGTTTGAGTCCATACTCCCCCAATGTCCTATGTCCTATGTAAAAGAGAATCTTCGAGTTCCCCAAGTTTAAGGTCCGGGTGTTGGAGAACAGCGGCTTGTGTATCTTGAGCAAATCATTGACCAGGCAAAAATACTATAGTTGGAGGCGATTGTGGTAGGGCTGCACAACACACCACCATTCACCGTGCTACAGCTTTAGCATTTCAAGACATGCCCGTTGGGCAATAAATATTATTATTCATAATAATGTTCACTAATAAATAATTCGTTGTTCTCATATTCCCTACTCTTACTAATCAAGTCCTTGGTGGTTTCTGAATTACAAGTGATGGTTTCTGAATTACAATTGACGCTTTCTGAAATACAATTGACAAATCTGAATTACATGTTACCGTTTCTGAATTACAGTTAACAATTCTGAATAATAAGTTACAGTTTCTGATTTACATGTTACTAATCTGAATTTCAAGTTACACTTTCTGAATTACCTACAATTGAAAAAGGTGTAGAAGTCTTTTGTGCCGTTGGTGTATATAGAAATCGACGTTGTAGTTTTAGTGGGTGGTGTCAGAGCTGTGACACAATGTTTCAATATTCTACCTCCCAGTGATCTTCACGTGGTTTCCAAATGCATGGATGACATCAGTCATAATCTTGGTCACCTATTCGACATGTAAAACATATGCATTTTTGTTTGGGAAGGAAGCACTTATAAAATTTGTTTATCATAGAATTTTCATGTTGTGTTGAGGGTCTGTGTTCGACTTTGAGATGACATTGGTATTAAATGGGAGACATTGAATTCACGGTAATAAAAATCTCGGTTCGGTATTGTAGGGCGCCACTTGTTCGATGACGTCAGACAAGGCCTCGAAGGCCACGTGTTCATATGACGTCAGTCATAACCCTCCACTGACCTTCAAGCTGTTCGACCTTCCACCGACTTTCATGGAGCTTCCTATTACCTTCACGTAACCTTCAAAAGTACACGAATGATGTCCGTCACGCCCTTAATATATTTGGTCACCTGTCCGACCTTTCACCGATCTTCCTGGAGCTTTAAATCACCTTCACGTAACTTTATGCAACTTTCAATTACGTGGAGAGGTATTTGAGATACATATAGATACATATCAAGTATATGGAGTGCTATATAGGTGGTATCTCGCTACTTATGATCATTATTTTTTGCATATACTACATCGGGTTCCATTGTGGGCATATACGAGATGTATCTCGGCTTTTTCTTCTTCTTTTATTTTTTAATCTTTCAGCGGGATTACGAAAAGTGTTAACGACATAGGCCGATGCGCAAATAACGGATTCAGTTGTTATAATCCTCGGCTGCGCCTCGGAGTACAATATTCAAATTCATCCATTATTTGCTACATATCGGCCTTATAATGTTAATAACTATAACCAATAGAGAAACCAAGAGAGAAATTTCCCAGTTTCCAATTTTGTCCTCTAGTATAAATTCAATCTTATTCCTTTTCCGTATTCCACAATCATTTCAATAGATCGCGTACTTTCAATTTCTGCGTTCTGAAAAATATCAAACGCCAGTCTTTGGTCATTTTTCCAATTCCTTACCAACACATGCTTCTGCTGATGATCAAACGTTCTAATCAGATTAATATGTTGAACTCGTTATAAGTATAGATTGATCGATGTTGGTCGCCAAGGAAACGGCACAGAAATGAACGTAGCACGGCATATTTACAGAGGAAGTCGCTCCTCTGATGTTCTCCACTGGACTCGGCGCTTGGCCGGCCATGTGTGCACCGGCCATTGTCTAGAGACATGATGGATTTTTTATTGTTTATCGCGTCGGCTGAGAGGAGACGTATGATGTTGGTAATTCTTTTTTTCATTGTGGTTGTCTCCTGATTCTTGTTCGGGTAAAGTACCAAAAAGTAGCGGTGAATCCATCGAAAAAATGCAATAATTTGGGAATTCACACTCTCTAAAACATTTTGCACAATTTTCGCAAATTCAGAATCTTATATTATACAGTGTGAGCCATAATGTTTGCAGCATATGGGAAAACATATTTTTAGAGTTACCAAAATATACTTTATAAATGATCGTTTCGGCATATTGAAAACCTAATAATAAATTTGGACATATCTCACGTGACTACTAATATGGCGGCAATTTAGAGAATTGACAAAAGTGGGGTTATTTGTAGAGATAGCAAAAAACGTTATTTGAAATAGTTATTGATAGTTAAATTTTAGGCCCACATGCGAAATTTGAAATATCTATCTGAAAAAATTTAAAATAGCAAATTTCTTTGAATATATTTGTAGTGACTAAAACACTGCTGTTTTGGGTCTCAAATAACTTTCAGGGATCACTATAAACTTATGTAATCACTGAAATGAAACTTTTCAAGTTTGTTCCCAAATGGTAGTGCCAAATTTCAAAAATTAATTTTTTCCATAATTATTGCTTTTGCAATAGATCACATCTTCCAACTCCGTTCGATCTTTTCATAACTCTTTGAAATTGAAGAGTCGGCATAGACCACTTTCTTGGCCGCGATCAAGTTTTGTGGAAAATTATGTAAAACAATATGTATTTCGAAATACAACGTGAAAATTTGAGGTTTTCTACATTAGCTACTTAATTTTTGATATTTATTCAAAAATTCTTATTTTATTTTCTCAAAATATTTTTTTTTCAAGTAAAGAACGGAACAAATAATTTTTAATTTTAGTAGCCAGAATGAATTTGAAAATTCAAAAAAAAACACCATAATCTATCAGACTACTGCGGACTAGACCTTTTCAACTCGATTTGAACTTTTCAATTAGAGAACTGTTAGAGATAGATCAATTCTGCGAGCGCCAATCTATTTAGAATGGCCGAATTAGTATACTGTGAGTTTCAAGTCGGTCGACGGAAAACAAGTTTACCCTAAAAAAGTTGTAGACCCCTAAAAATCACGAATTTTGGATGGAAAAACCCCATTTCAATTCGAATTGTACTTTTCAATTCAAACGGTTAGAAATGGAGAAATTTTGCGAGCGCCTTTCGATTCAGAATAGTCGAATTAGTATGGATTTCAAGTTAGTCAAAGGAACGAAATTCACCCGAAAAAAGTAGGACCCCTAAAATCACAAAATATTTACAATCGTCATATCCACTGAAAATTCGCATTGTATACGTAAAATTTCATGCTGATTCCGAAAATTTCGAAATTGCAGAGGTTCCATAAAAGGTCTATGGACTCTTCAATTGAATCGAAACTTTTGAGATTTTTTATGGTCAAATCTTATTCCTATAACTTTTCTAAGCAAAAATGGTATATTCGCTCAACATCGCTGGAGTCCTTCGTTTTTAATAAATTTGCAAAGTTCTGCTCTGATGCAGGTTAAGGGTATTTTAGACGCCAGATGGAGTTGTTGAAAACTTTACAAAAACTGGGTATGTGATAGATCTCGATAAAATAAACAACTTTTTTATTACAAAAATGTATCGAAAAATAATTCATTCTCAAGATACAAAATGTTGAAAACCCGATTTTTTTAAATTCAACTCCCTGTATTTTGAGAACGAATCATTTTTCGATACATCTTGATGAAAAAAAAGTTTTTTATTTTGGCGAGATCTTTCAGTAAGGTACTCAGTTTTTGAAAAGTTCTGAGCAACTTCATCAGGCGCCTACATCGATGAAGATATTTGCAAATTTCTCAAAAACGCTTGCCCCTAGCGGTTTTGATCAAGTCCACCTTTTTTGTTTTGAAAAGGTGTAGGAATTAGATCTGAAAATAAAAAATTCCAAAAATTCACTGTGAAAAAGTTGGGAAAAATTTAAATAAATAATGATATCTTACGCAGCGCCATCTAAGTGCTACATAAAAATGAATACCATATTTTGATTTTCCACCTTTGAAAAACCCAGTTCACCAAATTTTGTGCGGAAAAATTGTATTTTGCAAAAGTAATTGAAAATAATTAATGAAATTTCAACTTCAACACCCTGTATCTTTGAAAAGAAACCTTTGCGGACACATGTTCATATGAACTTTTTATCTAGAAATTAGTAAAAAATTTCCCTTTTGAAGTTTGTACAAATACTTGATGAATGCGTACTATTGAATGGATTGTACTTGCCTAATTTGAACTGATTATTGTCGAAAATCTTGAAAAAAATGCATTTTTATCACCCTGTATCTCGAAAACCAATCCGTTTGAGACATATGTTCATATGAACTTTTTGTCCTGAAAACCTTCAAAGAATCACCTCCCGAAGTTTGTCAACATACTTAATTAACACCCTGTATATGATCGATATGCTGAACTGACAATAAAATGTGTGCTGATCGAATGTTAGTTGCTGATCAAATGTTAGTTGCTGATCAAAATAGACACCTATATCCTTAATGTCATCAGTTTTTTCTAATATGACTTATCTATGCTGTAGGGAAATTGTATCGTATTGAGTTTACGGCTGAATGCTAAAATTTTGCATTAAGATATGTTCAAATGCAAGCAATTTTCAAGACACCATGTGTGGAAAATATTAAAATTATTTTTCAATATTATACAGTCATCTAAACTGGTTATAGTAGAGTATAATTTCAAATCATCTGCAAACATATCAACCTATTGCCCTCCAATAGGTTGCACAAGTCATTAATAAATATAAAAAATAATAAAGGACCAAGAGTGGACCCTTGAGGTACTCAACTAGTTGCAAAATAGATATTTGAATAAAAATAAAAACATTTTGCGTTGATGCAAGTATGACGCTAACAGTTGTAAGTGCGTTTCATTAAAGTTTCATAGATAGTGTATGAAGGGGTATATTATGACTGATCTTATTAAAAGCCTTAGAGAAATTTGTGTACACCGCACAAGGCTCACAAGAAAATATTTTCAATTTAACGTTGAAATATATTCGCGAGTCTCGAGCACTCATAAGGGATAAGCACTAGATACTGTGTGTGAAAAAATATGAATGATTCAGGTTCATTATTGAAGTGTCAGATTCATTATTGAAGTATAAATGAAAATAATATAGGCATAAGGTACAAAATATACAGCGTGTCTCACGGTCGATGGTAGGTTAGACGTTTATGGTAAACGCAAAGCAGGATTTCCCTGAAAATTTCACATCTCACATTTTGTTACCTGATCTATCGATCTAAAATATTTTCAGCTTTGCGGCGTTGCCACGTCTATCAAAAAAAACAAGCAACTGTATTTTTTTAAATAGAACACCCCGTATATTAACTCATTTTTTGAATCGCTCTTTCATTATAATACTTTTTTGTTAATAATGTCCTATACCTATCTCTATCTGTTTTCGAAATAAAAAATAATTTGTGTTAAATATGGTCCAAAACATAGCCCTAATTGAACTTTAGTACATCAGTACTCTCAATTCATGAAAAGTTGATATTTTGATTATAGGTTGGACAAATTCGAAGTATTTACTTAACACCAAGAAATCGACTCCATATCATACAGGGCGTGCTAAAATTACTGTTATTTCCATAATGCATAAAAGTGGTCAAAAGTTCATTTTTTCAAACGAAACCCCCTGTATATTACTCGATAAATTGAAAGATGATGAAAAATGCTTCAAGATGATATATCATGTCCCTATACCTAAATCATCAACTTTTCTTGATAAAGCCGTTTTTGTGGAAAAATAGTTATTTATGATACCTACAAGTGATGGAAGTGGCATTTCATTTTGTGAGTGTGGAATATTGCGAAACGAACGTCAGCGAGTGGAGCAAACCCATGTATCATACACATTTTTGTGTACAACAGTTACAGCTAGTAATAAAAAAAAACAAAAAAATGAATGAGGTCCATGGGATTCGAACACACGATCTTTGCATTACAAGGCAGATGCTTCAACTACATACACCAGCGCACATGTTTAATTAAATTTTATTATTGGTTATTCATAAAGGACTTTCTACAGTTGAATTGAATAGTAGGTACTTCGTCAGTTACTTCACAGGGAATAAATATTACCAACTGCACAAACTGCCAAATACATGTGTGAACTTTTCTAAATAATTCTTTCTAAGTAGATGTTCTGATTGTTTCTATTAAAGAGATTTTTAATGACAGTTCGGACAGTTGTATAAAATATTTAAAGAATTTGATTTTAGGTGGCCGTGGAAATATCAAGCTTATGACAGCTTGGTGACTTTTATAAGTAATTAACTAATGGTTATTGACGGTGTTTTAAAAAATCGCCAAAAATGAATGCTATTGACTATTCAAACGAAGTTCTTATGAAATTATTTATTATACACGGACAGTGTGATCAAATCATTGCCAGAACTTGCAGAAAATTCAATCAAATGTATCCTGAATTAACACCAATGAACGAGAGGAAGTTTGTAAGATTACAAAATAATTTCCTTAACTATGGCTCAAAGTTAAAAGCGCCTTCAACATTACCAAAACCTGTTACTTTAAATGAGGAAAATACTGTTAACGTCTTGGCATATTTTTATGCATATCCAGAAGCTTCCGTTCGCAGTGCAGAAAAAGATTTGGGTGTATCACATGCTTCAGTACAACGAATGTTGGAAAATCACGAAATGCATCCGTATAAATTTACCAAAGTTCAAGCTCTCAAAGTAGAAGACTTTGAACGCAGAGTGCATTTTTGCGAATCTCTTCTAATACATATAAGGAAGATCGGGAATTTTTGTCAAAAATAATTTGGAGCGGCGAATCAAAATTTACGAAGGATGGCATTTTTAATAGAAGGAATAAACATTTTTGGGCTGATCATAATCCTCATGTGACAAAAGAAATGGGTTTTCAAGAAAATTTTTTCATGAATGTGTTTTGTATTTTGAAGAAAAATAAAATTAGCTTCTTTATTTATGAAGACACACTGAATGCAGAGAGATATCTTCATATTTTAAGGACGACTGTTACCGATTTCCTTGAAAACTTGCCTTTAGAGGAATATAGGAATTCGTGGTTTCAACTGGACGGAGCGCCAGCTCATTGCACTCAGGAAGTTTCCAGGAAACTTCACCAAATGTTTGACGATCATTGGTTTAGGCTTTTAGGGCCGTGGGATTGGCCATCTAGATCACCCGATCTCACGCCACTTGACTTTTTTTATGGGGTGTTTTAAAAGAAAGTGTGTACAGTACTCCAGTGCCTACCAAAGAAGAACTGCGACGGCGAATAGTGCGGTGTATTGAAGATCTAGATCCCCGTGAAATTGAAAAAGCAACGACAAGTCGCGTACAAAAGAATATTTTAAAATGTTTAGAATGTAATGGAAAACATTTCCAGCATTTATTGTAAAAATGTGATATTTTGTTTACAATTTTGTTATTTTTAATCCTCCTAATTCTGTTTTTTTCTGTACTTTCACATGTTATATTCCAGAAAATCGTACTTTTTACCTAGAAATGCCTGGTTTTTGGACAGTTGTTCCCTGGAAACTTTCAGCCATAGTTAAGAAAATTATTTTATAATCTTACATACTTCCTCTCGTTCATTGGTGTTAATTCAGGATACATTTGGTTGAAATTTCTGCAAGTTCTGGCAATGATTTGATCACACTGTCCGTGTATAATAAATAATTTCATAAGAACTTTGTTTGAATAATCGATATTTGCATTCACTTTGGAAGATAATTTGAAACACCGTCGATAACTATTCGTAAATTACTTATAAAAGTTACCAAACTGTTATAAGCTTAACAAAGCCACTGTTACCTAAAACCAAATTCTTAAAAAGCAATTTTATTAAGAAAAGTTGATGATTTAGGTATAGGGACATGATATATCATCTTGAAGCATTTTTCATCATCTTTCAATTTATCGAGTAATATACAGGGGGTTTCATTTGAAAAAATGAACTTTTGACCACTTTTATGCATTATGGAAATAACAGTAATTTTAGCACGCCCTGTATGATATGGAGTCGATTTCTTGGTGTCAAGTAAATACTTCGAATTTGTCCAACCTATAATCAAAATATCAACTTTTCATGAATTGAGAGTAAGTACTGATGTACTAAAGTTCAATTAGAGCTATGTTTTGGACCATATTTAACACAAATTATTTTTTATTTCGAAAACAGATAGAGATAGGTATAGGACATTATTAACAAAAAAGTATTATAATGAAAGAGCGATTCAAAAAATGAGTTAATATACGGGGTGTTCTATTTAAAAAAAATAAAGTTGCTAGTTTTTTTTGATAGACGTGGCAACGCCGTAAAGCTGAAAATATTTTAGATCGATAGATCAGGTAACAAAATGTAAGATGTGAAATTTTCAGGGAAATCCTGCTTTACGTTTACCATAAACGTCTAACCTACCATCGACCGTGAGACACGCTGTATAAAATACAAAAAGGTACGAGAATTGAAATGACAATACATATATAAATACAAATAAGGATGGATTTAGCGAGGGGCAATATATGAAAATATAAGTAGAAAAGTTATTGGGTATAACCCTCAAAATGTTCTGCAACCGTAGACACGTGTTTCGAGCTTAAGCTCTCATCAGTACGGTAAAATCAAGTGCGAAGATGTACAACACTTGGATGTAAAAATAGATACAAAGGAAGTCAACAACAGGAAGCCAACCACACATTTGTGGCTTCGGTTAGAAGACCTTGTGCTCACAAGGCAACAACTAACGTCGCCACGGAGGCAGCTATAGCTACCAGCGTGACAATCCTACCCAGGAAAATACAAATAAGGATGGATTTAGCGAGGGGCAATATATGAAAATATAAGTAGAAAAGTTATAAATACATATACATATATAAAATGAAAAATTTAGGCTTAAAATATTAAATATAATAATATTAAAATATTAAATATAATATAATAATAAACTGTGATATAATATCTATAATATAATCTAAAATATGAGAGTATAAAAGTTTGGGATATAAATTTTTTTTTCTTTGGTGTTTCGGCATTGACTGCTATGGTCATTAGCCACGTGTTCTGGATAGGCCTTGTTACTAACTCCATGCGCCACCTTAGGAGCAGAACTGTTAATTGGAACGCAACAGTGAATCGTGCAGGACTCACCCTAGTCTAGCCACGAGATTTTAATAATTTAATCGTTTAAATTAAATTAAAAAATCCCAGCCCAACCAGAGTTCGAACTCTTTGGGATATAAATTTTTTTTTTTCAGTTATTTTAGCGTCTATAATTTTTTCTATTGTTGTTTCATTTCCTGATACGAATTTTTTTAGGAGTACTTTGAATTTCGTCGTGGAATTTATATTTATGGTTCCGGATGTCCAACAGTTTTATTCATGTGTGGGACAGAGAAGATGATTTTTGATCTGGTGTCGTATCTGAAGTTGTGAGCAGTTCCTAGAGAGTATTTATTTTTGTACAGGTACATTATAGAAATATGTTTGTCTTGGATTGAAGAGCTTGATTTTCTGGAGTTATTTTTCCGCAGAATGTGTATGGGGCTTTCTTAGAATAATTTTGTAGAAACATTTGAGTTAATTTTCTAGCAGAAGTTGATGGGTTTTCAGTATTCCACCTCGTGCAATAATTCCATAACTGAGGTGTGATACTACTAAGGCATTATATAAGTAATTTGGTCATTTTGATGGAGAAAATTTTTGGATTTATACAGTGTGTCCCACTTTGAGCAGCCACACCCTCATATTTCGTTAAGCATGAAATAATTCGAAATTTTCTTTGACTCAAGTTGTAGTATCCGGAAATACCTACCTTTATGTTTACGTAACCTTTGTATATCCATTTTCCACGGCTAACTACGACCAAATGAAAAGTGAAAAATTGGGAAAAACATACTAGGCATTTTTTTATCGCAAAAATAACACCAGATTCTGTTTCAGAACATCTTGAAACCCCCAAATCTCAATGCTTGAATCATTTGAATATACAGGGTATCATTCATTCTGATCAGAGTTAGCCTTGGAAAAGTGATATTTGGCTATTTTTCAAAGTATTAATTAAATATTTTTGGGAATTCTGTGACAAGAGAAGACATTTTGGAAATTTTCCAAGCATTATTTATGGATTAGAGTTGATAATGCTACCAGCTACAGATGATACCCTGTATATTCAAATGATTCAAGCATTGAGATTTGGGGGTTTTAAGGTGTTCTGAAACAGAATCTGGTGTTATTTTTGCGATAAAAAAAATGCCTAGTATGTTTTTCCCAATTTTTCACTTTTCATTTGGTCGTAGTTAGCCGTGGAAAATGGATATACAAAGGTTCCGTAAACATAAAGGTAGGTATTTCCGAGTACTACAACTTGAGTCAAAGAAAATTTCAAATTATTTCATGCTCAACGAAATATGAGGGTGTGGCTGCTCAAAGTGGGACACACTGTATAACAAAAAGATTAACGATCGTAGCTTTGTCATGATGTATTCTATTTGAGTATCCCACTTTAAGTGATTTTCGATATGATTACGCTAGCGGCTGAATTTATTTCGATAGTTTTGTGATTTTCCACGATTTGTATGCGTTCAGATTTGGTAAGTTTTTTTATATTAGCTGAAAGTTGTAAACATCATTTTTTCAAAATTTATGGTGACTTATTGACTTTTGTACCATTTTTCAATTTGAAGAAAATCTTTTTCAACTTTAATTTCAACTTTGTCACAATCCACATCGTTATAATATATGACACTATCATCTGCGAAGGTGATAATTTCTCCAACTGTATCCAGAAAAAAACAAGTTATTCACGTATAGTATGAATAGCATTCGGTTCTCTGATGAGGTACACCGTATTTTAAAGTTTTTCTATTGCTGCAGGTTCCATTTATGTTCACGATTTGTATTCTGTTTTCTAAATAGTTCCGAAATTGATCTAGTTGTGAGCTCCTTGCTCCAATATCCAATATCGAAATTTGATTAGGAGCGAAAAACTCACTGTATCGAAACCTTCGTTAGGTCTACACCTTTTTCATATGTAATTCAGAAAGTATAACTTGTAATTCAGATTAGTAAAATGTAATTCAGAAAACGTAACTTGTAATTCAGAACTGTTAATTGTATTTCAGAAACCGTAACATGTAATTCAGATTAGTAAATTGTATTTCAGAAACCGTAACATGTAATTCAGATTAGCAAGTTGTAATTCAGAAAGTGTAACTTGAATTTCAGATCAGTGAATTGTTATTCAGAAAGCGTCAATTGTAATTCAGAAACCATCACTTGTAATTCAGAAACCACCAAAGATCTGACCGGTGTGAAAAAAGCGGCCAAAGATAGCAGCCGAAATCTCCGAAGACACCCCGGAGACACCAAAAGGGGGCTATTATGATAAATAATAACAAATATCTACAAAATAGAGTATGTGGACCTTTTGCATAACTTTACTGACGACAGGGTTGAAAGTGGGTGGGTGAATAATGCGGTTGTAGCGTAAAATGACTTCCGGCAAATTAAGGTATTGTAATAAAATAATTTCGCTGCTTTTGGACTAGGGTTGGATATTTTGAATATGCAATTTTCGTAAAGTACTGAATAATGGGATTCAGGGTTGAACTTTTCAACCCTAAAATTTTGAATATTCATTTCAAATTGGTTCTAGCATACACAGATTTTGAATGTCCATTTTTTGTTGTAAAAGGACCATTCCGTTAGAGAATTGTTGACCTCCGTTGGGATCCCGTTGTGGAATTTTCAACCCTACTATCGGGGGAGCCAGGTGGTGCATTTAGCACTTATCTTAAAAATTCGACTTATGAAGGAAGTCGTCGTCGGAGCACTAACAGATTTTGTCAAAATGTTGCAAATCACCTCTCCTTTATTGTTTGATCAGAAAATTCGATTTTTCCACTTCGGAGGGTTGTTGAGGGTAGTTTCCGATTCACAAATTATTTCACCCGATAGAGCGTGTTCAGTAGCTGTAGAATAATTCATTTTTGTCAAAAAAAAAATCGAGCAACGGGTTTTTAAACTGTTTGAGGAGTTTTCCACTTCGGAGGGTTGTTGAGGGTGGTTTTTGATTCACCAATTATTTTACCCCATAGAACGTGTACAGTAGCTGTAGAATAATGCATTTCCGTCAAAAAACATCAAGCAACGAGTTTATAAACTGTTTCAGGATATTTCAACTTCAAAGGGTTGTTGAGGGGTAGTTTTTGATTCACAAATTATTTCACCCTACAGAGCATGTTCAGTAGCTGTAGAATAATGCCGTTCCGTCAAAATAACTCGAGCAACGGGTAATTCAACTGTTTCAAGATTTTTCTAATTTAGAGGGGTGTGAAGGGATAGTTTTTGATTCACAAATTATTTAACCCCATGGAACATATTCAGCAGGTTCACAATAGTTCATTTCCGTCGAAAAACCTGGAGCAACGATTAGATATACTTGAAGCGAAAAAAGAAAAAAAAAACGTTGCTGCTTTCACATTAGTTTTCATAAATTCAATGAGAAAGGTTCAGGGTTTTGTTTGTTTGACTTGATTGAGTTTTTGAGATATGCGTCAATATGCAATGAGGGTCTGTATAGATTTTGAGAAGGATCGGAAATTGCATAACGATTTCCCGGGCAATTTTCCTAAAAGAAAAAAACACGAATAAAAACCGTACCGATGACTGAAATGAAATTTTTAATAGTGCAGTAGATAGAGCTGGAAAATGCAAACAAATCGTGTCACTTGAAAATTTCCGAAAAAATTATTGGAAAACTGAGGAAACTTGAAAAATATGAATAAAAAAATTGAAATTTATTAAAATTCGAAATATCTCGGAAAAGCTCAAAATTTTTCAAATTTATCAAAAAATCTTTTTTGATTTCCTTCAGAATATCTACTAAAAATGTGAAAGAATTTTTTCCATAAAATCAATGTACCGTGAAATGAAAAAATCCAATTTGTTTTTTTGCAGCAAAAACCTTTTGACAAAATCTGCCTACTCTTCAAATTTCAGTTTTTAGAATTCGTTAACAGAGTGGGGAAAAAATAAAATCGAAAAAAAAACGGGACTTGGAAACTTTTTTTATAAAAGCATAAAATCTAAAAACTAAACGAGATATCGAAAAGTTTGTACGAACCATTTCATTGTACAAGCTCAGTACTACAGAAAACTACGTCTGAATTTTTTTTATATTTCAAAAAAAAATATAAAATTTCACATTAGCGCCTTCTGGCGAGCCTTTATCTTCCACCTAGTCTTCTGGCAATTTTTTCTCCCCTCATTTGTATAACATCCGATTATTCTGCCAATTTCCAGCCTTGCACCTTATGACTTATTTAACGTAAAAAATGCATATTTAACACTACCTTCGCGTTATTCTTCCGGGGTGCCTTCTAGCGGCCCGTCTCACGCTACGTTGGTGACACCCGAACCTATAAATGCTAAAATTCACTTTGCACCGAGTCACCCTTATTTCTACGTAGTCAGCTCTCCGTCTAATACGGGTTGTTCTTGGTTTCTGAATTACAGTTGACACTTTCTGAATTACAACTCACGCTTTCTGAATTACATGTCACACTTTCTGATTAACAATTCACTAATCTGAATTACAAGTTACACAATCTGAAATACAACTTACTAATCTGAATTACATGTTACGGTTTCTGAAATACAATTTACTAATCTGAATTACATGTTACGGTTTCTGAATAACAATTTACTATTCTGAATTACAAATTATACTTTCTGAATTACAATTGAAAAAGGTGTAGAAATACAGCTAGTTATTTTATTTGGATACCTTCTTGAAACCCATATTGGTTTTCAGATTTGATTCAATTTTTTTTAGAGAACACCAGACTCTTTGTTTATTGATTTTTTTCACCTTTTTGTAGACTGGTTACCACTGAGATTTAATTTGATTAAAAACAGCCAGGTACTAACGGCGGATCTAGAATTCATAAAACCATGTTGGTATCAAAATATAAGATATTTTGTGGACAGATCAATACTGTGACATTACGACAAGACAAACTATACCTAGATATTCCTCTTCTAGCTCTGACGCCGAGCCGCTAAATATATCAATTAATGAATTTTCCTTGTTGCGTAACCGAAAATATGTAATGGCGACACCTAACAAATTACCCGGCTAAAGGTGGCACCTGCCGCTAGCGGAACGGGAGATAAATCTCGATTTTTTTCGAATTAGCATCTTGCCGCGTTACCGTCGCGTTAGATGATCATTGAACGGTCGTTTATTTCGGGAACGATCATCAAACACGCTGGATTCAGGTCGATTTTCGTAAAGATTTCCCTTGATTTTCACGTGCTTATTTATGTCTAATCAAAACACATTTTAAAATGTATAAACATTTTATAAACATTGTCATTATTTTTTCCTGATCTCGACTAATATCTGAACGTTTTTTCAAAACCTTGTCTTTTATATTTTTGTATTCGTTCATTCATTCTATGTTCACTTGTTTTCTTTTTCACTACCACTTAGCCTTCATATTCTTGAGTTAACGTAAGCTTGTCTCATTTTTTCAGATATATCCTATAAAAGTTCTGCCGGCAGCTACTTTTTAAGGTGAGAATTGCAAAGAGACTATGTCAAGAGTTTTCAATTCAATTGATTGATCTCCCAAAGAACTCTGTTTTCTTCGATTAAATCTCTCAACCCGGAGATTCGGAGTGTCCTCCTTCTGCTCGCTAGGTGGAGCGGCCTAGAAACCGCTTCATCGCGTGAACCAGAGTTGACCAAACCAGCGGAGTGTCATCCTCGGCCAGAAATACTAAAATAAAATTTTACTCGGAGAGTATATCTGGGAGCGGGGCTCCGATAGGCTCCGCCCACCAGCGACTTTGCTTCGGCATTGGCCGAAGTAAATGTGCATATTTCCTATTTAAGAGCTCCTTTTTGGGTGTTCAGTCATCCGGGAGCCACAGACCAGAGTGTAGTTGTCCTACCGAGTGGTAGCCCGGGTGGCTCTGGTGTTATTAGTATCAGGTCATAGCTTCCTCTAGAAATCTACGGCCTGGCTTAGATAGATGAAACGTCGTTGGTTAACACCAACGACATTAAGAAAGAATTCGTACTGTTCCTGACTGATCCTGAAAGAAGAGTTCCGGAGTTGCTGGATAATTGCGACGTTGCTGCACTTGCAGACGCTTGAGCTAGCCGGATGAGGCAAGTTGTCCTCCAGTTTCCGATCCAAGTGCACGCAGATGTTGACAGGAGTGTGTAATGATTTGGACGGGGAACAGATGGCTTCAGTGCTGTCTGTGTTGATCTACCCTTGCGCTGATGAGAGGCAACAACCTCGAAACTAGTCTGCAGGTGGTCACTCTGTCCAAATCAAAACATTATTCCGCTAGTTGGTCATAGAGGGCACTTGCAATTGCGTCCCCTGATGCTTTGAGAAATGTTGCACGAGTATCTGTTAGATTCAATTCAATACCCGTCGTGGTCTTAGCCAGGGGAGTAGTTGTTTTCTGACAGGTACTTGCCATAATAAGCCTACGTAGTAGTGTATATGGGAGTAAAGGGTTCAGCATCGGTCGGTAACGACTGTTCGTTAATATCTTACTATGATTTGGTAACGTTATTTCTTGTATATTTCAGTGTATATATTTTTGGGTATTTATATGTATGTATATATTATGTGTATGTATCAGAAAGTTACTTATGACATCTACAGTCACGAGTTGAAACTTAATTTGATACGAACTATTTATTAATTTTTATTTAACTGATTCCTCTTTACAAAGCTTTGTCAACAGAATTTCTTTTGGACAATAAAGTATACTTTGTTTATTATATAGCGGCCGATATTTTTTCACACATGTGGTTTTCGAAGTTTCAATTTCAAGTGGTGAATTTCAATCGTGAAGTATTCATTGTATAATTCGCTTACTAACCGAGAAATCCAACTCAGTGTTCAATGAACTATACCTCGAAGCTTGCCCCTGGCGAGCGAGTCATCTATTGACGAAATTCAGTATGTAAATTAGATACGCTTTCTCCAAACTTCCAACATTAGATTTGGGGTCGGAAAATCGTCCTTCCCTGAAATAGTAGGAAGTTCAGGATTTTATAGCTACACGCATCCTTGTTCAGAACTTGTTGGAAAGTAACTCAAGTGATTCTTCGCTCGTACTAACACAGCTGGCCTATAAATCCAGTTTTCAAGGATATCGTCGGGACAGAATCGCCCACTAATATTCTAGGAGAACGCTTCTACAGAGGTTGTGTTTATAGGAGATTTAATTGATATCAAACATTTGCACACCTGATGATTTTCGAGTGAGGTTGCGTCCTATCATAACAGTGTGGATGTTCGAGTGATCGTTGGGATTTTGGATCAGAGATGAAGATATTTGAAATGGGGGTCAATTGTGGAGGAAACAAAACTTAAGAGGAGGTGAAAATGATCTGTAATTCAGAAAAAAATTCGTTGATTATTGTCTGATAATAATCTCGAATGCTGAAGTGGTGCGGCCGAGAAACTGTGGAAATTGCATAAAAAATGAGTGATAGAGGTCCGAATGTTATCAATTTATTGAATTCAGAAACGAGTAGTAGTAGTAGTTTTTGGGGAGGCCGCTGCCGCAGCCAGGCAAGTAGACCCTCATGGACACTTTTTGCCATCCTCTGTTTTCCACATACCTACATTCCTCCTCCTAATCTTCCTTTCCGAACCTTCGTGACCTTCTAATGAAGGCCAGTATGTTCGTCCACTCGAACTCGGTTAGTTCCTCTTGTTGAAGTTTCTCAACTCCAAAGATAACAAACCTTAGCCTCGCATACGCCTCACAAAACACCGATTAAGTCCAACTGTCACCTCGTTTCCGCGCACCCCTCTGTGACCCGGGTCCCATACCAGCTGAACTACCTTCGTTTCAGCTAGCTTTTCGAGCACATCTCCGCATTCCTATACAAGTGTTGAGCCTGGTTTAGGATGGCAGATGGCTCTGAGCGCTGCCTGACGGCTGACCCATGATGGATCTTTGGTATTACGACTACCGTGTACAGCCAGCGCATGATCTCTCGGTTGGTCCTTCTGTCGCTCCCTACAATTCTCCCCAGTTGCCATAGGATTGCCACCGACTTTTGAATAATCTACATGCGCCTCCATGTTTGGTGTCCAGGTATCTGACCTGCTGGACTAGCTCCAGCTCTTCCCCAAACATGAAAGGTGGCCTGAATCTGTCTTTTTTCTTTCTTTTGATGAAAAGTATTATCTCTGTCTTTGTCGGATTCACTGAGAGTCCTGCTTCACTGCACCATCTAATTATTCTGCAGGTGGCCTACATACGGTTGCAGTCGACTCCGATGAATCATTCACTGATAAGGACAATTCCATCGTCCGCGTATGCATGTGCCTCAAAACTTTCATCTGTGAGTTTACCCAAGAGTTCGTCCATGACTGAGCACCATAGATGAGGAGAGAGGCAGCTTTTCTGAGGATTTCAGTCCGATGTCCCCCCGGGATACCTTCTCCTAGTGAGCGACGATACAACCCAGCTTACCATCGAGTGAGGCGTTCCTCTGGCCATTAGTGCCGCCTCTATAGTCTCTGTCTTTGCCTTGTCGAATGCGCCTTTCACATCGAAAAACACTCCTAATATTTCCTCTTGAACCTTAATGTCCTTGTGAAAGGCCGATTCAGTCGACCTGGAGTTCTGAAGTACTTTGCTATTGTGTATTCTATTTTCATCGCCTTGGGGATGAAGACTACTCTCGCTGACTTCCACATCTTTGGAACGTACCCCAGTGCTATACTGAGCCGAAATATCGTTCTCAAGATTGGTGTGAGAAGTCCCAGGCCGCTCTGTAGCATTGCCGGGAAAACTTCGTCAGGTCCTGCTGCCTTACATGGGTTAAACTCTTTCATACCTCAGGTTATGGCATCGGGCGTAACCTTTTCTGCCAGTTGCCAGTCTTCAGGGGGACCTGCTGCGTTGATCGTTTTCGACACCGCCCAGAAAATGTACCTCCAGCATATCTGTGCGAGTATTCAGAGAAAGTTCAAGGTTGTTTTGAAACCTTCTGTCCCGTTGCTCAGGGTTCTCATGATCCTCTGTAAGACGTTCAGCTAGTTCATTTACTCTTTCTTAGTTCCTTTTTGAACTCTCGTCTCACGGTTCTGTAGTTTTTCCAGGCATCCTCGTTGTCCTCCTTAATGGCTTTGGTATGGGCCTTTCTGATTCCACCAGTGAACCCGGCGCTTTGGGGCCATTCTCAAAGGAGAAGCTGAACTGATATGTGTACCAACTATTTCCAAAGAATTTGCTTCCATTTCCTTCTAATGATTTACAGTCTTCCAAGGTGGCACTGGATTGTATTGCGTTTGTTGTTGTTCGTTCTTTGAAGTACTTGCTTTTGCTTGAACAATACCCAAACTGACTTGTTCTGCGGTGATGCACTGCGGTACATTTGGGTTCCCCTCTAGGTAGGTTTATATTTTCAACGCGGTTTTCAAGATCTTGGACAGACAGCTCTGGTATAATGGGTTCACAAATAACACCTACAAATGGTTCGAGACCTACTTATCAGATCGGAAACAAATGGTGAAGATGCACGAAGGTAACTCTAACCCCGCTGTTAACAAATGTGGTGTGCCACATGGGTCCGTACTCGGCCCGATATTATTCATAATATACCTCATTGATTTGGCCAGTATAAATATTCAGGAAAAGTTCACTATGTTTGCTGATGATACCACATTGATATGGAAAGGTTCTAATATTGATTCCTTAAAAGCAAACATCGAACATAATTCAAGCGAGGTCGAAAACTGGTGTGATTCAAACCAAACTGCTTCAATTCGAAAAAACTAGCCTCCTAATTTTCAAATTCAGCTATGATTCTCTTATGTTATGGCGCCTCTACACCATTGGCCATGATAGACGAATATAGGCGATCACGATCGTGTGGAGGGCATAATCGCCTTCATTTACCCATGAGCGGAGAAAAACTTATCGGTGGTTATATCAACTAAATAAATAAATAGCGATAGCTGCTACTGTTTCAACATCCATGGGACAAACACAGACCTCATACATGAGGTATGTGGTGACAAATGACAATTAACAAGAAATATGTACGGTCGTGTGGACATCTGCGCAATGATGGTGGCAATCGTGTCCCATTCTGTATTCGTTCATCATGGCCGATGGTGTAGAGGCGCTATTATGATTGAATCCAATCGAGAATAGACCTTCCACCAAGTTTCTTGGCATCGAAATAGACGACAGCTTGAAATTCGTTAGTCATATTGACAACCTAAGAAAGAGAGGAGTGATATCCAAGGAACTTAGTTTGTCAATGGGTAGGGTGACTTATTTTTCTTTGGTTGAATCACACCTGAGATATGTTATAGCTTTCTGGGGATACAGCACAAAAAATCTGTTAGATTCCATCTTCATTCTTCTAAAACGAGCAATAAGATTTATGTTCCGAGCTGAATACACTGCCCACTGTGAGCCTTTGTTCATCAAACACAAGATCCTAACTTTAATATTTATCTTTATACTGGAGACCACATGTTTAGTGCACAAACAGAGCGAATACAATAGATACAGAACATTCAGTAACAATTCATAATACACGACAGGTAGTCAGAAAAAATGTAGCTCTACCCACTCCCCGATCAAGCAGACAAAACATTCAATAATGTACGAAAGTAAAAAAAAAATATAATACACTGTCCACAACTTTGAAAGAAATCTCTGGACACGGCCTGTTTCGGAAGAAAGTCAAAAAGTTACTTTTGCTCAAAGCTTACTATGGCCTACAACAGGAGCTCTATGATGATGGTCAATTATTTTTTTTTGTTTTCGTCTAATTTCCTAAATTTACATCTTTTTATTTCTTTATATACGTACCGATTATATCAAATAATAATTTTAATATGTTTTAAATGTGTTTGACCGTACCCCTTCTTACAGGTACCTATATTATGTTACTTGTGTCAAATTGTCGACTGTTTATATACTATATGTATATATGTTCTTTGTTTTAAATTGTGACTATTTATTTAAAATTATAGTTTCAATGATTTGATTTCAATGTGATTGTGACTGTAAAAATATTTAATGTTTTTTGCATTTAGTTATAGGCATATTTATATTTATTTTTGTAATCACTCGCTTTGTCAACAAGAATTTCATTCTTCGGATAATAGAGCATATTTGATTGATTGATTGATCGATTGACTTGACAACCTCGCTATTTGAAATATCGTTTTCTACAGCGATTCGGTTTATATCATCTTTCAAATGCGTGTTAATAATGTCTTTGTCATATATGGTCCGTTATAATTTCTCATTGAGTGTTTGTAGATAGTCAGTTTCAATTTTCTTCCATTTAACATCACAGTTGAGGTTCTTACGCCCAATTTGGGATTACTCTGTCATGAAACTCGATATTTTCATCTGCTTCAATAATTTTTCGGACACTTTCACTCAATTTGGCGTCAGTTCGCACTTTTTTCTTAAATATTATTTCAATAATTTCTGATTTTTTGAGCAAATCTAATTCACGATGAACTGCCATGTTGCCAATCCGTTAATTGTAATTGGAAACTATTTGGCTTATCCGATCATAAAATAAACGTGAGGATATTTGGTTTCCACATTTTTGTCAAATACTCCATTCCATTAATTTCCCTTGATTCCCTTTTTTCAGTGTTCAAACGAGTTTTGCTAATGATTCACAATGTACTTACACATCTAACACGTGACTGATGTTCTGTAAAACGAGCAACGAGAATAAATCATAACCCATTTATCAGCGGTAAGAAGCAATTCATGAGATGAACTGATAACGTCACTAACTTCTCTAGGCACACATTGTGCAGGATGATCTGTTATGTGTGTGTCTGATTGATGAACGTGACGTTTGTTGCTCGCTGTAATTAATCTTAAATTACTTAAATGATAGGTTTCTCCTACGGTTTGAATAGTGACATTGCTAATGAATCTGTTAGTTATTCCGAGGTGTTGATAATGTGATCCTTCATAACTGCTCGAGATGTTGGAAAGAGGTCTATGGACCAGTACTGAATCACTCTTTATAGTCGGTTTAGCATTGTGAGGCAACTTTCTAGAAAGTTATCCATTCAGTTCTTTGCTTCGTTTATCAAAGCTTATTTACAATTGACCCACCCCAAGACTAATTGAAAATTCAGTCAATAGCTGGATATTCAGGGCAATTCAAATTCGACCCCCACCATTGGGATCTCCTAAACTACAGGAGATACGTCGAAGCTCAAATTGGGGCAAAGTTGCGTATTCTGGTGCTTAACAAAAGACTGTTTTGAAACTTGGAAAATTCCGAGTATTTCCGGAAATATCGGGAAAAAACTGACAATCGGAATTTTCGTTTTTATTCTTTTCTATCGTTATTTGACAACATAGCTCAAAACCAAAATTACATTTTCATTGATACTTTTTTTCAGCTACACGATTTCATGTTCAGATTTACTATCCGACGTTTCGTCTTCTGACATTCATCAACTTTTTTTTCTGTTATGGGCGCCATATTGTTTTTTTATACAGAAAAATAGTGATTCTCATTCTGATTTCATTGATGTATAATTTGTTATGATTTGCACCTCTGAAATCACAGATATTACAAAAAAACAACTTCATCTGAGATGGTCATGACTCCATCGAAAAATTTTGTTTAATAAACACTAGTTGTCAGAACTCATTAAATATCATAAGTTTGCACAAATACTTCAGTCGAAATGTCCTCATTCTCAAATGAAGAAAAACGAGATATGTTGAAACTTTATTATAAATTTGATAGAAATAGTACGAAAACAGCACAAATTTATTTTGAATTATATCCGGAAAGACAACAGCCGGATAGAACATTAACCGGAAATTTGGGCAAACACTTGGCTGTGTATAGTGCGTTTCAAAAAACAAGAATGAAATTATGAGCTTGTAAAGAATGCACAAAAAGTATTACAACAAGTGTTCGAAATGATGAAATATCCCTTCTTCTTATGATGTTCATTGAGTTCTGACAACTAGTGTTCATTAAACAAAATTTTTCGATGGAGTCATGACCATCTCAGATGAAGTTGTTTTTTTTAATATCTGTGGTTTCAGAAGTGCAAATCATAACAAATTATACATCAATGAAATCAGAATGAGAATCACTATTTTTCTGTATGAAAAAACAATATGGCGCCCATAACAGAAAAAAAAGTTGATGATGAATACCAGGAGACGAAACGTTGGATAGTAAATCTGAACATGAAAACGTGTAGCTGAAAAAAAGTATCAATGAAAATGTACTTTTGGTTTTGAGCTATGTTGTCAAATAACGATAGAAAAAAATAAAAACGAAAATTCCGATTTTCAGTTTTTTCCCGATATTTCCGAAAATACTCTGAATTTTCCTAGTTTCAAAACAGTATTTTTTTTAAGCACCAAAATACGCAACTTTGCCCCAATTCAAGCTTCGACGTATTTCCTGTAGTTTAGGAGATCCCAATGATGGGGGTCGAATTTGAATTGCCCTGTATATCGACCCATTTTTGGCCTAACCTACAATCCATTATTTTCAATATCATTCTTTCTAATTGGTTCAGTCAACTGACAGCTTTGGAGGCACAACAATCTCAATCAATGAAAAAAAGAAGATGTAACCTCACTTTTCTGTTTGCCTTTGTATTTAAAACACATTTTTCGGAATTTTTTCTGTTTCTGTCTTGTTTTTGCTGTTTCTCCTACATAATCACATCAGAATCACATCAGAAACTGTGATATTTCTGTCTCTGCTGTTTTGATAAATTTTATGAATAATGGACTTTACAAAATATTACCTATTCAATTTTAGATGATGTTCATCGACAACGGTAGGAAGATAAAATATCAGTAATAGGCATTGATCCATATCTTCTGGAAGCTGAAGAATTGACAACAGCTATTTCACTTTTCCCAAAATAATGTTTCTTGATATTATTATTTATTCAGTGGAAACGAAGAGTGCTTTCACAATGCATGAAATGAAAGCATATAAAAGTTTAAAAGCTTACAATATAGCAACTTTTGGGTGGGTGGAAAATATTTGTGAAGCAGATGAATTCGCAAATTCCAGTCATTGTCATTGAGTAAAAGATACTAAAAAATCTGCATATAATCAATATATCTGTTCGACGGATAAGAAATCGAAATTCAGTTGGCAGGTTGTAAAGGATCCCGCACAAATTAAATGAGAAATGGATCCCTGCCTAATTTTCTGAAATTTGGATATGTTGTAGTTTATACCCTTCTGATCAAAAGTCTTCATGGGTCCGAGACCTAAAAATGGACAGTTCTTTAGTTATCGAAGGTCAAAAGTTGCGAATAGTGCAAATCTCTCACGCGATCGAAAAAAAAAATCTCTTCCTTTGCTCTCGTCTGCGTATGGCGATTTCACGTTTGTCGGCATTTTCTTTTAAATGCCATATTATTCAAAATAATGCGAGTGTAAGAATCTTCAAAATATTACCTTTTGTAGAAACTTGCCATTTTTGATAATTCAGAAATTGTTATTATTCCTGTCAAAACTGGACAAAGTCATCGCCATTATACATGGTCGATTTGCACAAGTTGCAACTTTTGACTTTCGATACCTAAATAACTGTCTATTTTTAAGTATCATGCCAATGGAGACTTTTGATCAGAAAGGTATAAACTACAACATATCCAAATTTCTGCCAATTCGACAGGGATCCATTGCCCATTTGATTTGTGCGGGGTCCTTTTAAGATAATCAAAACTAAATTGTCACCACAAATGTTGGAAAACTTTACTTCAAATGATTTTAATGACCATTTTGTAGGAGTTGCTGAATCTATTATCAAATCCCTACCAGAGATATTTGAAAATATTTTTTTTTTTAATATATTCCTGCACTGTTCCTTCTTTATTTACATGTAATAACTTCATATGAAGTTATAGATAGCATAAATTCCCTGAAAAACTCCTCAGGTGTTGATGTTTATGATCTAGCTTGTTCTAGAAACAGAATATATTATTATTGAACCAATAACCGAATTATTGAATCTCATTTTCAGTAGTGGACAATTTCCGGATATTTTCAAATATTCAAAGGTCATATGTCATTATCAATCATATAATTCTTTAGACGATGAAAACGATGTGAATAAGTCATGTCAAAAAAAGGGGAAAATAATTGTCTCATTTTTTCCATAATTCGGCCGTATAAGTGTGTTTAAAATTGATAGTCATCATTCTATGATAAGAAATAGTCTATGTTTTTGATGAAATCATTCTTGGCTTCCTCTTTTAGATCATTCTTTGTGTCGGCAGTATGAAACATACAGCAGAACTCAAAATTTTTCCGCTGGAATTAATATTTAGTAAGCTATTTATGTAGATTATAAATAATAGCGGGCCTTCACATTCAACTCCTCTATCGTATAACTAAGATACTAAGATAATGTTCGAGAAGCTCGTGAGCACGTCTCTTACAACCCATATTTTGCAAGGATCCCAATAATTGTATAGGTGTCAAATGCATTCGCCAGGTCTAGAAAAATACATAAAACAAAGGAATAACAACAAACTACAGGGCATCAGACTAGATTCTTGAACATTCTTACTCCCTTTGATCTTGATTATTATTACTTGGTAATAAATAATTTGAAATGATCGGCAGCAATCCCGAAGAAAATATTTTCGAACTATTTCTATTTTTGTCTTCATTTGTTGATATATACTTCGGTTTTAATGTATGCTCCATTTAAATTCCGCGCATCATTTGGTGTGATATCGGATGGCCCAGGAAGATGCTCATTAGGTAAATGAGTGTATGCTAACTTCGTCCATTCTCGGTCATCCGAAACACGTACACATATAGGGGTCCCTCCGGGAACTGCATCGATCAATATATAGAAAACTATATAAATTGCGTTTCTGGACGTAATCATTTATTTTTGATTGTATATCTATTTATTCATACGAGAGGACCCAATTCAGCAGAACTTTGATATCAATTATATTAGAGTAATTCAGGGCGTTCGCCAGAAAATTATATAGATGTGGTTGAAAAAATTATTGAATGCCCATTTTTTCAAATGGAAGTCACCAATTTTAAATTCTCGGTCGATTCGACACCGAAAAAGAAGCTGACTTTGAATATATCTATGCGTACAGTCAACAGTTTTCTAAATTTTGGCAAATTAACATGTCTCAGTTCCAGAATATCATGTATTCTTGAGTTTACTTATTCTTAGTTGGCCATGGCGCCCGCGGTTGCGTTGGAAACAATCAACTGCCACGGAAATGTGATTGTAATTGATCGGATATACGAGGATGTATTGATATGTAGTTAGCCTAGACCAGTTCCCTGCATAAACAAAATATTGAGTTACCATAGCAACGAACAATAACTTATTAGAAGTGTCAGTGTGAAGTTTGACGTCAAAAAAGTAAACCAGAGTTACGCAATAAATTAAAAGAAATAATATGTCCACGGAAATTGTGAAAATCGAAAAATTGTAGTATCGAACCATCATCAAGTACCTGTATTTAAAAGGGTTAAGAGGTAAGCAGATTTACGAAGATATGCTTAATACCCTTGGTGGTCAATGTCCTACGTATGCGACCGTGAAAAACTGGACTGCAAGCTTCAAAAGAGGTAAATTTTCCATTGAAGATGATGACCGATCGGGAAGGCCAGTTTCTGTGACAGTCCCCGAAAATATCGATGACATGATTTCAACAGACCGTCGAATTGGGCTAAAACGGATATCTAAAGCACTGAATATTTCGTACGAACGCGTTCATCATATAGTTCACGTCAATTTGGACATGAGAAAAATTGCTGCAAAATGGATCCCCAAATGTTTGAATGTTGACCAAAAGCGTGCAAGGGTAGTAGCATCGCGTTCGATCTGTGCTCGATTTGAAAATGATGTAGACTTCTTAAACCGAATTGTTATTATGGATGAGAGTTGGGTATATTTCTACGATCCAGAATCAAAGCAACAATCGATGGAATGGCGACACTCCGGTTCTCCAAGACCTAAGAAATTTCGTGTCCAAAAACCTGCTGAAATAGTTCTTGCTTCAGTTTTTTGGGATTGCCATGGAGTAATCATGATTGATTTTTTGGATAAGGATAGAACAATAACTGGAGATTACTATTCGACATTACTGACCACTCTACGGAAAAAAATCAAAAAGAAAAGACACAGAAAGCTATCCAATGGTGTTTTGTTTTTGCAGGACAACGCCCTTGCATACAAATCTCATTTTGCCATGCAAAAAATTGGTGTTAGGGTTTGAATTACTAGAACACCCCCCTTATTCACCAGATTTGGCTCCGTCCGACTAGCATCTCTTTCCTCAACTGAAAAAAAGTTTAAAATGGCGTAAATTTTCTTCCAACGAGGAGGTAATAAAAGCTGTGGAGGTCTGGTTTCCAGAGCAACAAGAAAAAATTGTTTTTAAAAGTCTAGAGACGTTGCAGGTTCGCTGTAATAAATGGATCCAATTAAGAGGAGAATATGTTGAGTAATAAAATATTTTGACATTGAAATTTTGTTTGGTTCTATAGGAGGCTAATAATTTTTCAATATATCCTCGTATTGATCGATGCAGTTTCCGGAGGGATCCCCTGTATAGTTAGTTTCATCACATATGTATGAGTTTTTCCGATCAAATTGGTGTTTTTGGAAACCATTAGTCATCCGTAAAATATACTTTGTTATTCGGTTTTAAAGCCAATATAATTTTTTGTACGTATTTCGGTGTTTTTCATGGTCACAAATGATTCTTGATAATATCTTATGGTGAATTTTATAGTTTGGCTTCTTCCAGAAGATCCCTTCTTCGCTATTTTGTTTGTTCGAACGAAATATCCATTAAAACGTGGATTTTAGCGTATATTTGGTTAAAATAAAGGTCTAATGAATTATTTGTAGACTATTTGACATTCTTGAATGAGTTTATAATTATTCAGACAGATGCAAACCCTGTAAAGCATCTCTTAAGGGGTAGTAATTTTCAAAACAATAGTATTAAAGATGTTTATTATAATTTGAATCGATTGAAAATTTGCGTCATTAAATTTGAATTAGTGTTAGAATGAAATTATTATTTGCCAAAATGCTTCAACCCATATGAACCACACCCTGGGAGTATGAATTATTGAAAAATAATTCAATTTTAAAGATTTTTTTTTCATAATTAGAAATAATTTTAAACTGCATTTATATTGAATTGAGAACAATTCGATAATGATGTAATAGCTATTGACATACCAAGGGAGGAAAATCATGCTTTTCCTTCCGCGGATAGTTTGAAGCGAAGCGGAGGGCATATATATATATATATATATATATATATATATATAGTTTTTTCTACTACCTTTAAGGTCGTCATTTTTATAACGTCCTAAAAATTATAATGCGTGCATACTTATAAGAACAACTGCAGAAAGTTGTGGAACTATATAATGCGGCTTTATGACAAAATATTAAGTAAGCGTTGCGTCGTCGTCGAGGTAAAAAAAAAACTCTTGCCAATGTTAAAGTATTAAAAAACATGAGGGAGGAAAATATT
Source organism: Chrysolina oricalcia (assembly GCA_944452925.2). Classification (NCBI taxonomy): domain Eukaryota; kingdom Metazoa; phylum Arthropoda; class Insecta; order Coleoptera; family Chrysomelidae; genus Chrysolina; species Chrysolina oricalcia. The sequence goes on along the minus strand of OX101821.2, from coordinate 5,308,868 downwards.
TGTTCTTAGGGAGGAAAAATTAATTAATGACCCCTATTAATGCTCAATTTGTCATTAATGATCGATTTCTCTGTAAATGCATGATTTTGCGCGTTGCATGGCAACCAGACATCAACGGATTCAGATTTTATGTACCCTGTAAAATTTTGACACATAATTTTCCAATCTGAATAATGAATATTGAAGATAATTTCACGTTGACACCGCCAGATGGTGCGGAAACCGCTAAGTTGCAGCTTTAAGTTTATTGCCTGATAAAAGCAGAAAAATCTATGAAAAATTAATTATTTTCATTATTATGTATAGCAAGTAATTTTGGAAAATGTAGCAAATACTCAACTCATCAAAACGCGACATTTTATACATGGGCTCCGTAGCGCAGAGGTGAAATGCGAGTGAACGAAGACAATCCGGATGTATAGATCGGGGGTTCGAATCCTGAACCACGAAGATTTCTCAACTTTTTTTATTTTCTTTCATACTATCATTAGGTCGACGGAAAAGTATTGTAATCAACTCCTATACTAAAATGCGATTAATGATCTCGAACATTAACGCGCTCGCTTCGCTCACGCGTTGATATATCTCCATCATTAATCGCCTTCATTAATACCGTAGTTGGTTAAATAACTTTCAATATTTATTAACATTAGATTTGAAAAAAAATCAGTTGATTTTTTTGACTATAACTCCTTCATTTTTCAAGCAAAATACCTTTTAAGAAAAGCATTTTGTAGATAATTTCAACGGCTTTAAAGTCATATTAATTGAAAATGTTTGTAACTCTTATTTTTGAAAAGGGATGACTCCAAAGGGGTTGGGTAAGCCACAATTAGTGCATGAATGCAAACTTTGGACCGTCATATATCTTTTAATTTTTATGATACAAAGATTTAAAAAAAAACAAAATTTTCAGTTAAAAAATCCTACAATTAATATTTGAAACATATCTTCATATTAAGAATACTTTTTACTTTATTTAAGAAAATAGTATATTGTGTATCTAGTAGTAAAAGAAATACATACCCGGACGACAATGCAAATTGCCGAGGCTAACAAGCATTAAAGTCTGGGAATGTGCTTTTACTACGAGGTACACATACTATTTTTTCTGAAATCGCAATCAGCATTATCAAAAACTAAGGAATTCTACATATTGTTTGCGTGAAGTCAATATCTGTCTAAAATGTAAACAAGCCGGCAAAATTTTTCTCGGATCGTTTTCTGTACGGGAAAGTACTTTCCCGTACCGTTTAGGTCCGAAAACGGTCCGGGAAAGTTCGTTGCTTAGCAACGGACTAAAATACTAGATTAGCGTATTTTGAGGCCTCAAGTTGCTCCGAGAAAGTGGGCATTTTCGAACGATTTCAGAAAAATGCATTTTTTTTTCAAAATTATAAAATTGAAAAGGACATTCAATTTAATCAATACATTTTTTGTAAACTAAGCATTCCAAACCGGTCAAATAACTTGAATCATATCAACTATACCTTGATAAAGTTAATTGGAAATGGGGAGCCATTAATTTCTATTAGGGTTGTAATGATGAGGGTTTAATTGTTACATTAAAAAAAAAACAGAGAGTGACTTTATTTTGGTCATAAGTAAGGCAATTGTTATGCAAAAGACTTTTATCAGAGCTCATTTGGAAGGGGTTTTAATGTTATTTAAAAAATATCTCTTGAGTTTTTCACAAAAATTACACCATATTCGATTTATTTGAGATTGAAGGTTCTCAATTTCGGGGTTCTTCGAAAACAACCATCCTTCCGTTGTTATTGGGTTTACAGAGATCTTTCAGACACGAATCTCTTTGTTTTTTTAGCTACAATTTTGATCAAAATAATTTTTTTGATAAAATTTTCTTTTTCAAGTCATTCATGAAAAACGGTTAAGAAACGTGAATTTTTTTTACAGTTTCAATCGCTAATAACTCGGAATGTATCAATTTCACAAAGAAACTTTATGGAATAAGAGTTGCTTAGAATTGGTTATTCTATGGACTTTCGTGGTTATTTTGATTGTAAAAATTTTCATCCCCTAGATGGGATTGTTTTCACCCCATGGCAAAAGTTCGGCGTGGAATAGATTTTAAAAGAGGTTATAAATATCCAAGTTTTGAAGGAAATCGGCATTGATTCTCAAAATTCCACGGGAAAATGCCTGTTGGCTGGACTATAGTATGGAATGGTAATTTCATTTTTTTAAAGGACGTGAAAATAATCCTTCCTAAAAATTTTTGCATTTCTACTTCCCTGTACTCTATGAACTGATAATACGCCCATCCAAACTTCAGTACACCACTAATTATCCTTTCTTGTTACAGGTACGTTCATTAAAAAATAATCGCAATGTTTCAACTACGCCCCTTGTGACGTAGGCCCATTAGTGCGGGTACTTCAACATGGCGACTACGCAGTATAAAATATCGTAAGTATAGCTGAACAAATGAATAATACATTCGAGCGCTTTGTACTAATTGTAGTTGAAGGTTGACCTACTTTTTTTTAATGACGGAACAAAATGGAACATAATGAGTCATCGTAATCGTGTTCTCTATCAGAGCTGGAAAGCCATGTTTATATTTTATATATCTGCTAAAGTAATTTCTGATTGCTCTTCGTGGGTAGTTACTATTTTTATTATGATGCGATGTTCATTCGACTTCGGGAAGCCAGGCATAGTTAAAAGTTGCATTCGAGTGGTTCCAAAACAAAAAAAGTTGCATTCGCGTGTTCAAAAAAATTGCATTCGAGTGTTCGAAAAAAGTTACATTCGAGTATTCGAAAAAAGTTAGATTAGTGTGTTTCGAAAGAAAGGTGCATTCCAGCGATTCTAAGAAAGTTGAATTCGAGTGTTTCGGAAAAAATTTGTTGGATTCTAGAAAAAAAAAATACGTTCCAGTGTTTCGAGAGAAAAAAAATTGCATTTCGAGCGATAGTTGAATTCGAGTGTTTCGGAAAAAAATTGTTGGATTCTAGAAAAAAAAACCTCCCAGTGTTTCGAGAGAAAAAAGGAGCATTTCGAGCGATTCTAAGATAGTTGAATTCGAGTGTTTCGGAAAAAATTAGATGGATTCGAGAAAAAAAATACGTTCGGGTTTCAAGTAGCATTTAAGTGTTCTGAAAGAAAGTTGCATTCGAGCGATTTGTAGAAAGTTCAACTCAAGTATTTCGAAAAAAAGGAGTTGCATTCGAGTGTTCCGAGAAAAAAAAGTAACATTCGGGAGTTCCGATAAAAGTTGAATTGCATTCAAGTGTTTCAGAAGGAAAAAAGTTGCATCACGTGTTTCTAAAGAAATTTGCATTCGAGCGATTTGAAGGAAGTTGAATTTGACTGTTTCGAAAAATAAAAAAAGAGTTGCATTCGAGTGTTTCGAATAAAAAGTACTCACATTCCAGTGTTTCGAAAAAAAGAGTGTATTTTAGTGTTTCAAAAAAAATTGCAATCAAGTGTTAAAAAATTGCATTCGAATATGTTAACAAAAACATTTATTCGATTATTTCAAAGAAAAAAAAATTGCAGTCGATCTTTTCGAAAAAAAATACATTCCAGTGATTCGCTGAAAAAATTGGATTTGGGTGTAGAAAAAAAAAAGTTGCATTCGCGTGTTCCGAAAAAAAGTTATAGCGGAAAAAATAATTTGCCTACAAGAGTTTTGGAAATAAAAAGTTACATTCGAGTGTTTCGAGAGAAAAAAGTTGCATTTCGAGCGGTTCTAAGATAATTGAATTCGAGTGTTTCGGAAAAAATTAGATGGATTCGAGAAAAAAAATTACGTTCGAGTGTTTCAGTTGCATTCAAGTGTTCTGAAAGAAAATTGCATTCGAGCGTATTGTAGAAAGTTGAATTCAAGTATTTCGAAAAAAGTAGTTGCATTCGAGTGTTTCGAAATAAAAAAAGAGTGTTTCGAGAAAAAAAGTTACATTCGAGAGTTACGATAGGAAGATGCAATTTAATTGCATTCAAGTGTTTCGAAAGGAAAAAAGTGGAATCAAGTTTTCCGAAATAAATTTGTATTTCGAGCAATTCTAAGAAAGTTGAATTCGAGTGTTTCGGAAAAAATTAGATGGATTCGAGAAAAAAAATTACGTTCGAGTGTTTTGAAAAAAAGTTGCATTCAAGTGTTTGGAATAAAAAGGAGTTGCATTCGAGTGTTTCGAAAAAAAGATGCATTCGATTGTTTCAGAAAAAATTGCAAGTGTTAAAAAATGCATTCAAATGTAACAATACTAAAAATGTATTCGAGTGTTTCGAAGAAAAAAAATGCATTCTATATCGATGAAAAAGTTGGATTAGAGTGTTCTGAAAAAAATGTTGCATTCGCGTGTTCCAAAAAAATGCATTTCAGTGTTCGAAAAATATTGCATTCGAATATTCGAAAAAAGTTGAATTCGAGTGTTCCGAAAAAAAGTTAAATTTACATTCGAGCGATTCGAAGTTGAAATCGAGTATTTCAGAAAAAATTATTTGTCTATTCGAGTGTTTCGTAATAAAATAAGTTTCATTCGAATGTTTCGAGAAAAAAAGTTGTATTCGAGAGTTCCGATAGAAAGTTGCATTCGAATTGCGTTCAAGTGTTTCGAAAGGAGAAAAGTTGCATCAAGTGTTCTGAAAGAAATTTGCATTCGAGCGATTCGAAAAAAGTTGTATAAGATAATGTAAGTCATCATGCCAAATGCTTCTGGTTTACGGAACTGGATGATGATATGACTGCAGCTATTTTTGCTTCATACTTACTTACTCATCTTCAAGAACGCTGTAGAAGTGAGTCCGGCATCATCATCATTACCTGAATAAAAATAATACCCTAGCCAATGCTCTGCTGAATTACCCAGTTGATTCTAACACAGAAATGAATTTCCAGAGGTCACCCACACACAAATGGAATGTGATTCAGTTCATACCTGCATAGAAAGAAGAAAGAATAGAAGACATTCATTTACCAAGCGACCATTTACGAATTTCCAGAGAGGCTAGGAATAAACCAAATCCATATGAAGTGAAATCTATGATACATACTGATTTCAAAAATTTCACTGTGAAAGACTTCAACCGATATAACTCCATCAAACCTGGAAAGATGAGAAATGTTTTCGTTCCAAATAATATTATATCAACTTTGAAATTTTCTAGACTGTTAGATATCAGCCTGATGGAAAAATATTTCACAAGCCTAATTTCGATGATGATTGAAAGTCACTGAAGCAAAGATCTAGAAAGTTACAGGAGAATTTGTTTGGCAACAAATGTATTTGGAGGAAAAAAAAGGAAGATCTAAAAAGAATGAGCATCTTCAACTTTTGGAGGTCGTGCATTCAGATAGTTTCTATGACAATATCAACTGTATTGATGAAAAGGTTGATTATTCGTTCGTATTGGAGTTTTTTATCTGGTTATTTAAAAAATAAATCGAAATCCATTCACTCATTTTTAATATGAAATGTTCATTTGTCTTTTTTTACTCATTGTACAGTTAAAATGTTATCAGAGTACAAGGGATATTTTAAAAGTTATGAAGTTTTTTGTCCCTCCTATAAAAAAAAGTGTTTAGGCTCACGAGGTTTAGTAGTAGTAGTAGGATTAGTACTTCACTTGGAAGTTCAGTAACAAATAAACGAAGCCTCAGGAAAATAGACAAAAATTATTTTTTCTTTTTCCAGTATTTCAGCTTTAATTGCATTTTTTACTTTTCCTTGCTTTACTGAAACAAGGTTTAAGTATTAATCTAAAATAAATATAATTTTTCAAACGTTCCATAATTTTATACTGCTAGAAACAAGGAAAAAGTATTAAAAGAATTCAATAATAATGAATACAAAATAAATAATAATTTTAATACTCCGATTATGATGTTATTTTTTTTTTGGTAATGAAATATACTAATTCTCTTCAGTTCAAAATTTTATGCTAATTTTTTCTTATTGAATTTTTTTCATATTCAAAATTTTCAGAGACTAATAAGCAATTTCCCCCTCCCTTCATTCATTAGGATCCCTAAATCGCAATATGAGTAGGAGGACTCTTTTAGGGCCAGTTCTCACCGTACTATAATATTTTTTAGAAATGTTTTCGACCGCAATTTAGAGACTTCTGAAATAACAGATTTTTTACAGATACTAAAGTAGATCATATTCAACAAAAAGATGTTTATTAGAAATATCCTGGCAATATGCAGTCCTTCAATAACATTTTTAATTTGAGAACCTGCTGTGCTCACCTGATTGTTTGCCAGACTATTCGTTTGAAATATTATTCAATATCAGACACTGCGAGAGTAATTTATCCCGGTAGGTGTGTCTTTTATGAAACAAATTTTCATAATGTATTTCAGCATTATTCGTAATGAGAAAGTAACGTGGAGTTTCGGCGAGGAGAATTTCTCATTTTGTTTCTTACTTCCTCTTATGGAAAATTGACGACCATAGAATCTAGAACGTATTACAGAACTGTTGTATACCGAGCGAATATTTCCCGCTTTCGTAATTTATACGATTTACGGGAAGTAGTATTGTGATCTCGACTCATTTACCACATCATGTGGAATTCACACTACAAACCTCAACAGAAAAAGAATTCATAAGTATTATTATTGTTGTAGAAGATTTCACAGTATGAGATTCAGTATTTACGCAAAGGGTTGCAGTATACTCTTCTAGCAATATTTAAATGCTATTTTTATTATGTTCTGTGTATTGTTTTTATTATTAGGTATGTATTATGTATTTATACGTCTGTATATTTTATGTAAGTAACCACTCCCATTTATATATTTATTTATTTCGACAATGTCTCATCTATTGTATAATAGAAAATCAGGCAATAAAGAATCTATCTATCTATCTATCTATTATAAATGCTGTAAGTTGTGGGAAAATGTGAAGAAACAACTCGGTAAACAACAAATTTTACAATTATAAGCTTTCATCAGATGTCTCAGGCATTATGTTGAATGAACTTAATAATTGATGTGTACTTCAAAAATCGATCATACTTAGTACTGTACGATATATCAAATTTAATCCATTTCACGTCGAACGTTCGCCTCAACACATTTCAGTTACCTATTTGTTGAATTTTTGATAAAATTAAACGATGAAAACTGCATGAGCCTGAATAGATCAATTAAATGATGATAACTTTGAGGATTTTATACAGGGCAATTCAAATTCGACCCCCACCATTGGGATCTCCTAAACTACAGGAGATACGTCGAAGCTTGAATTGGGGCAAAGTTGCGTATTCTGGTGTTTAACAAAATACTGTTCTGAAACTTGGAAAATTCTGAGTATTTTCGGAAATATCGGGAAAAAACTGAAAATCGCAATTTTCGTTTTTATTTTTTTCTATCGTTATTTGACAACATAGCTCAAAACCAAAAGTACATTTTCATTGATACTTTTTTTCAGTTACACGTTTTCATGTTCAGATTTACTATCCGACGTTTCGTCTTATGGCATTCATCAACAACTTTTTTTTCTGTTATGGGCGCCATATTGTTTTTTTTATACAGAAAAATATTGATTCTCATTCTGATTTCATTGATGTATAATTTGTTATGATTTGCACTTCTGAAACCACAGATATTAAAACAAACAACTTCATCTGAGATGGTCATGACTCCATCGAAAAATTTTGTTTAATAAAAACTAGTTGTCAGAACTCATTAAACATCATAAGTTTGCACAAATACTTCAGTCGAAATGTCCTCATTCTCAAATGAAGAAAAATGAGATATGTTGAAACTTTATTATAAATTTGATAGGAATAGTACGAAAACAACACAAATTTATTTTGAATCATATCCGGAAAGACAACAGCCGGATATAACATTATTCGGAATTTTGGGCAATTTGATCACTCATTCATCAAAATTATCAATATAAACTATTCTATCTGGGTGACGAAAAAGTTACAAATCGAATTTAAAGGTATTATTTCTATTATGTTTCCAAACATTGTCTGTTTTCCTGGTATAAGACAATATATGAATATTGTTTGTTTTCCATAAAATAGTGATAAATTAAATTGTAATTGAAATAAATAAATTTCATGATTTAGTCATGCATTATTGCATGTTTTTCCTGGCGCAAGTTGAATACCTAAAACAATTTGTTCACTTATTGATAAAAATGATGAATAAAAACTATTCTATCAGGAATATATCTCCTGGCGATGACAATTTTGAAAATTTGATTTGAATGTATTGTTTATTTGTTTTCAAACATTCTCTTTCCAAAGTTATCGTGGCATTAAGGAAAATATGAATATTTTACGTATTTCATAATGAAGTTTTCAATTCGATACTTTGCCTGACGTAAATTGAATACCTACCTAGAAAAATATGTTCAGTTATTGATCAAAATAATCAATGTAAGGTTATCATAATTATACAATAAAAATAAAATCGGTCCAAGTATGAAACCCCGAGGAACTTCACAATTAATACTCTCTAATTCCGAATATGAATTCTCAGTCTACCCAAAATCGGTCTTCGATGCGGGTTCAAAGGTCAGCGAATATGAATCAAATCGAGAAACCAAAATGTATTGTTATTTTTTTTATTCATTCATTAAGGCCTCAGCTACTGAGGTCATGTGGCCTGTTGAAGTAAATTACATTTCTAAATTTTAAAAAATATGTCTACTTCTTGCATGCAGATTACAATTTTTTTCAACATATCCGTTTTGTCTGCTAAACAGGATTCTACATTGTGTGGTATATCTAATCTCTGCCTTAGTTTCACCAACTCTTCACAGCACAGTATATGTTGTACCGTCTTTCTTCTTCCACATAGTTCGCATCTGGGTTGTCTTTCGCCACTGAGCATAAAACTGTTGGTGAGCCACGTATGTCCAATTCGTAGTCGAGTTATTATCACTTGTTCCATTCTGGCAAAGTTTATATAAAGATTTCCATGGTTTCACTGACGGTTTTACTTTTCTGAGTTTTGATTCAGATTCAGCCCAATCTGCTTCCCATTTCTGATTATTGTTATTATTTATTAAAGTATATTTTCACGATCATGTATGTGTATGATTCAAAACAAATAAGATGAAAATAAAAAGTTAGTTATGAATTGAACCAATTGAGAGTGATTCCCAGGAATCCATATTTTTGTAGTTTAGGCAAAAGTATTTAATAAGTCACACATTCAAAAGCTTTATAAAATCACAATATACAGCAAGTGCTACTTCTCCACCATTAATTTTCGAAAATACAACAAAAGATGTAGGATTTCAACCCCTTTGTTTTTATTTCTTTGAAAACCAAATTGTTGGCTGTTGATTAGATTATGGGAGCTCAAAAATTCAGTCATTCTCGAATCAATCGTTTTTCAATAACTTTTTTCTGAAATTGGTATCAATGAAACAGGATGAAAGTTAGATGGATCATCGATAACATCTCCTTTATACAAGGTGTTCCGTAAACCTTGTACAATATTGAAACTGGTGATAGACCAGGTCATGTCTGTTCAGAATATCGGAATTTCACCTTTGTAAAAATATCACCATTTTCGAGATAATGGGCATTTTAGGAATTTCTGGAATATCGCTATCTAACCTTGGATTTTTGAGTGCCATGTATACAAATTGAGACGAATTCAAATATCTTCGCTGCAGAAGATTACTGATGAGTGATGCTTTTAGACGTACAGAACAGTTTTTCAGAAAGTGAATGAAAATTTAAAGAAATGAGGGTAAAATGACAGATTTGAGTTTCAACATTTTTTTTTAAATAGGTTGTCAGTATTGTCTGAAAAAAACATAACCAATTGTAAGTGGACATTCATTTCAAAAGAATGCTCATTTTGCCATGTCATGTCATGTCTACCATGGTATAAAACAAACTATGAATTAGGCGGTTTTATTCTAGGCTTCCATCAACTTTTATATATGTTCGCCCAAAAATTATTTTATTTCGATTTTATCAAGATAATATGTGGAAATGATTATTAATAATAAAGAATAGACTGCTTGGTAGCATTAAATAGTTAATAAAATTAACTTTAAAATTATCGAAATGAAATGTCGATTATCCGAAATGGCACCGTTTAATACGAATTCTTGTGATAAATGTCGCAATTGTCCAACATCCAGATTCCAGCGAAGTTTCAGAGACCAACAAATATACAGGGTGTAACCAAATAAGTGCAACATTTTTTAGGAGGTGAATCCTTGTCGAAAATTAAAAACTTGTCTAACTCCTGTGTTGTGTCCGAAGAAGCAATAGTTTCCTAATGGAAAAATAAAATACAGCATTGTGCATGAACGGATCTTCTGTAAATAGAATAGAAAAAATCTAGTAGGTTGCTGTCACATTATGTTTGAACAACTTGTGACTTCTGTCGTAGTTTTTTTAAATTATTCCACTTGTTTCATTCAGTGGTATTTATTTCTTTGTCATGCCATACACACGTTATACTCCCCGAGAATGTGCGCATATGCACTACATTTATGGTGAATGTGGTGGTAGTGCTACTGCTGCAGCAGCGCTTTATGCAGAACGATTTCTGATTGCACAATGCCGCTCAGAGAATCGCTGATCTGGGGGCTATAACCTATAACGCATTTGAAAAGGTTCTTCTTGAAAAGATGTCGTCTCTGCGTACGAGAGGATGGAAAATAACATTTATGTAATATTATTCAGTGCGATGTTGAATAATCGTTATTGTGGTTTATGGTGAATGTTGCTTCAAAATAAAAAACTTTGAATTAATATTTACTTCTTTACATCTCATTGAATACTTCCAAATAGTTGATTCGTTAATACTCACAATTATTTAATCATTTCATCTTGTAGAATAAAAATAAAAGACATTACCGACAAAGTCTAATGGAGTTGATTTTAGCTCAGAATAACATCACACTCTAAAATAATAGAAATTCTACTCCTTCCAAAAATAATTATCGTATGTTTTATACCATGGTAGAGTCTGGACAAATTGGGCATTCTTTTGTAATGAATATCCACTTCCACTTGGTTATGTTTTTTTTCAAACAATAATATCAAACTGTTGTTAAAAAAATTGGTGAAACTCAAATCTGGCATTTTACCCTCATTTCTTGAAAAATTTTATCGATTTCTGAAAAACTGTTTTGTACGTCTAAAAGCATCACTCATCAGTAATCTTCAGCAGCAAAGATATTTGAATTGGTCTCAATTTGTAGACATGGCACTCAAGAATCCAAGATGAGGTAGTGATTTTCCAGAAATTTAAAAAAATGCTCATTATCTCGAAAACGGTGAGATTTTTACTAAGGTGAAATTCCGATGTTCTGAACAGTCATGACCTGGTCTATCACCAGTTTCAATATTGTACAAGGTTTATCGGACACCCTGTATATAGGAATAACAAAATACGTTTTTTGAAAAGATGGAAAATTGCCATTATGAATTGAATCATTTAGTGAAACAGCAAGTATATTTAGAGCAGATTCAGAAAACTCTTGGCGATGTTTTTCAAAATTATGAACAATTAGGAGTTTTATTTCCTAGTCCACATAATCAGTCTGAATATATCATGTCGCATAAGGTTTTTAAGTGGCTCTCCTCATTAAGTATTCTCTCCTCGTAGTTTTATGCAAACGTAGAACCGTATCCATTGAATTGGTAACGATGGCATTACCCAGTAAAACATTCAGTAGTTGTCTAGAAAAAAATAATCCTAAATCTTTTGGGAAATCCTTTGATAGTATTTGTATGAATATGATGAATTTTCCATAATTCATAAAGAGGATAGTAAATCCGTTGAATATGTTTCGACCATAAAGTGCTCCAATGAAACATGATACACGCAAAACTTCAACTTTCATTCCGTTTTCAGCAATTTAAAAAAGCATGATGAGGATTTTGTTGCTCTGGTCGGTTCCAGGTAGATTAGAGCGGAATTCATTAGATTTTACGGAATAATTGAAATCCGTTGATACGAACGGATTACCTGTCAGATTCAGCTAGATACGAAGGATTTATTTTATTTTGAATCGTTTCTTGTTACAACCGGAGTCTCGTTTGTTCTAATTGGCTGGTGCAAAAATTAATTTTTTCTACAAACGTCAAAAAATGACAAGGTTCGCGCATTGACAACAGTATGCGAAGTGGCACTTTTTTTCATTTTCATTCGTTACCATGACACCGTGCGCGAAACTATATGGAATTTTCATATTCTAACCTATATGGTCCTCAACTCTTCAATCAAGCAAAAAACAAGAAATCGTTTATTTATTAATGTAGAACAATAATTAAGGCTTTCAAATTGTGAGAGATATTTTTCAGGCTTTATTTGCTTCACACCACTCTTTAAATTGCTGATATGCATTTTCATACTGCCGCCTCGATTTCTCCGGTAAAAGGTTGGAAATTACGGAATTGGCCGCATCTATCAAGTTAGGTGGGGTACTGCTTAGTTCATCGTCGCTCGAAATTTCCATTCTTTTACAATAATAAATATCACGCACGAAATTGACACGAATAAAAAGTCACTCGAAAATAATTATCAAGAACTGTCACTTTGAAATAATTGTCAACAAATGCCATTTTATTTCCATAGTTACAGTAATTACTTGATTTGGAAAAATTATTTAAGCCAGTTCAATACTATTTTTCATAGTTATTACTTATTTTAGAACAATATTTTTGACGTTTGTAGAAAAAATTTTGTTTGCATCTCATGCGCGAAATACTTCGGTAATCTCGACTATTTTTTTTAAAAATCAGTTCTCGATCACCAAAGTAGCATTTCGCGCACTAGATACAAAAATAACTATTAAACGCTCATAATAAGAAAAAAAGAACTGGCAAGGACCAGGTGGAAAATATTATTGAGGTTCCAACTTCATATAGACTAAGAAACGATCGTAGAAGAATTTTTCTTTATAAATATATTTTACTCATAAATGATTGAATAATTTAGTGAGAGTTTCGGTTTGAAACTGAATTTGTTTATTGATTAAAGGAGAATGAAAAAAAATTAGTTTTATTATCGTATTTTCAACTGTTTATGAGACATTGAAACTGCAAATGGAAACAAAATTATGTCAAGTGAATTAAATAAATAATAGCAAATAGTCAAAAATAATTGAGTAAGAGCTTCGGTAGAAAGCTGAATTTGTTCATTAACTTATGTTGAATTGAAAAGACTTGGAGTGTTATTATCGTATTTTCAATATTACATACATGATAGTAAAGAAAATTAATAATCAATTGAGTTATATTTTCGGTTAAAATCACAATTCGTTCAATGATTAACGGAGAATAAAAAAGGCTGGAAGTGGTCTTGTCGTATCTTCAATAGTTCATAATTTATTTCAATAAAGATGAAAATGAACAGAAACAAGTTAAGATTCCAAATGTACATTTTTTTTAAATTATATAAAATGCAGACAAAAAATTCCTCCAAAAGAATAGTCATGGTAATTTTTAGTATTTTTTTATTTTCAAAAACATATCGCAAACATTAATTTGTTAAGAAAAAATTGTTTGTTTAATGAACAAACGAAAAGTAAATGAAAAAAAATCCATGATAGGTATGAAAGAACGTGATAAATAATGATTTTCAAAAAATGGTTACCTCATACTACTGTTGAGCAACAAATAAATGTGTTTGTTAATTAGCAAGTACGTTTTTTAGCAATAAAGAAGTTTTTTATGCAACGATATTGTTCTTAGAAATCATTATTTTCATCAAGGATCAGATTTCGAATTTTTTTCTAAATCCTATTAACAATGCATTTCTACATTTATTCATTTCTTGAACTGTTATTCAAGCAATGAAAATTAAACATTTTTGAAAAAAATTTTTTAGCTTTTTGCAATAAACAAACAAAAAACTTAAGATAATTAAACAAAAAATTATGATTGCTCAATTTACGCTTTTAATTTTTTAAGTGCCTTAAATCACAAAAAAATAAATGATTGCCTAATTTACGTTTTTAATTTTTAAATGCCTTAGATCGGGTCAGCGTGAAAAAAATACAGACCCACGTTGTTCAAATACAGGTAATAAATAAACAAAACACATCATTCTCATTTCAATTGTATTTTGTTAAACATAATTGTTTTTTGTTAAACATATTGCAATAATATTCCATCCATTCTAATTTTATACAAGATTTATATTAATGCTGCTATTTTGTATGTTAATTCCGAACGATGATTTTGGTAATTTCTTGTGTAATGTTACAAGTATTGTTATCGACTTCGACATTTCCACTTTTTTTGATATCACTACTGAAAATACTGTTTTCAATTTTCAGTGTCACTGCCAAATCAGTATGCTTTCAAAACGTTTATGATAAAGGGTATGTTTAATTTTTATATTGAAAAATAAAAGTATTGGAAAAAAATCAAGTTTAAAACTCGAATGTAAAGCCTCTTTTTTTGCACTTGTGAGGTTTCATAAAGAGCCGTAGCTAAAAATTGTCGCTTTATATTCTTGTTCTATGAATATCTATTTTGAGACTCACTTGCTCTCTATTCTGAACTTTTTTGTTATAAATAACGCTATACAAATCTTGTACTATACTTTTCTTTCCCTTTCCTATTTCAAAATCACTCATAACGAACTGCCAAGACGAAATATTTTTAAAACAGTTAATGAACTTTGCATTCTATGATGTGCTTCTGACAGTCACAATTCCAAACCTAATTAAAAGCCAATCCACTCAACATGGTTACTAATTATTTTCAATCAGACTCATAATCTAATTTAAATCAAATGTTGAAGTGACATTCAAAAATATTTACTATTTACTTTTAAATAAATACAGCATGGTCCTAAAAATAATATAACCGGTCGTGGCACGGTCATCAGAGGCAATGAAAATATTATTTCAAATCTGAAATCGGAAATTTAGTAGTTCGCTTTTCGAGTATGAGTTATAGAAATGTAGCAGCGACTGTCTACAGATGTAAATCCTCGCAGAAAGAGTTGGTTTGTGTGGTATAAGTTCTAAAAATCACCTCAGTCAGTCACGGTAACAGAGAGTGTAAAAAGTCATGATTCACAATGCATCATTTACACTATAGCATACATATTGTTATTTTTGTCTTCTCCCAGAATTTTTTATACTTTTCGGAACTTTTATCCCTAAACAGGAATTCTGTATCACGCCCCAAGTTGTCTAAAACTCCCGACGGAACTGGAGCAGGAGTATTTGGACCTCGTACCAAGTACTCCGAACCCATGGGACACTTCCCCAGCATTTTTCAAGCGGAAATTCACGCCATAGCAAGATGCATTCATTTCAACCTCGACAGGAACTACTGGAACAAGGAAATTGCAATCCTCTCCGATAGTCAAGCAGCCATCAAAGCGTTAAGCTTATATAACATCAACTCGAAGATGGTCTGGGAATGCCTAGAAAAACTTAATGATCTAGGCAGGAACAACAAGGTGATCCTCCTCTGGGTGCCTGGGCACGTCGGAGTAGAGGGCAATGAACAAGCAGACACCCTGGCACGAAAAGGGGCATCAACGCCACTGATCGGGCCAGAACCATTCTGCAGACTTGGAAAATCTTACTTCCAAGAAGAACTCAATAAAACTGAAGAAGCAATGAGAGCAACATACTGGCAAAGACTTCCAGAGCTAAGGCAGGCCAAAGATCTATCTCCTCGGCAATTTCAACCGAGCAAGATCGAAAACACTGATCAACCTCAGCAAAATTAGTCTAAAGACATTCACAGGATTTCTAACGGGGCATTGCAGTCTCAAAGAACACCTACGGAAGCTAGGCTTGGAGGAGGGCAACACCTGCAGATTCTGAGGGGAACATCCAGAAACACCTCACCACATATTGATGGAGTGTTATGCTGTACACCACAAAAGATTAAATATACTGGGATCACACCAGCTGACTGTGGAAGAAATACCTCAAATGGACCCCCTCAAAATACTAAAATTCCTGAAGGAATTGAGGCTTGAGGGGCTGCTGTAAACGAGAACACCTTGAGATAGCAGAAGAAGATGGGGCACAATAGATCTAACTAGGTCGCAGCGCATCAGTCACCATCCATACCTACCAATACCAATACCAAGTTCAATTTCTAAAACACCTCGCTTTTTCAGAGCATCCTCCAAAGCTGGACGTCACGTTTGTTTTTAATTTATATTTATCATAAATCACATTACGTAGGTACTTTTATTTTGATACCATCTCTCAAATCTACAGCATTAGGTTTTTTCTTTTACATTTTTTAGAAATTTTGTGGATTAAATTATTTATTATTCTTCTCGTACACAATTTTCTGTACAGATCTCAGACTTATTCCCAGTGCTCTTCCTACTGTTTCCTATATATTATCATTTGACAAATCTCCATTTCGGTTTTCATTTTCGAAGTGATTCAAAAGATTCAGTACCATTCTTGTTGTTTACTGGAAACCGAAGAATTGATTTTTAGTCTCCATTTTACAAACTTCAAACTGTCAAAAATACAGAACTGTTATTCATTATGTAACCCCTTTTTAACTTTTGGGTGTTAATGCTCACGGCAGCTTTTTTTGTGGAAGCAATAAATAGGTCGGGGTAAAATGTCGACAGTCAAATTTTCACTGGGCACCACCCATATTTGATGAATTTAAAAATGGAAAAAATAAGGTGAAATGAATTATACTTTTCCAAGAAGGGTACAAAAATATTTAATGAATTTCGTTGTAAAGTTGACAAAATGGTAACGGTAAATGACGTGTAGTAAATCAAAATAGTTTAAAATTATTATCTCCTCTCGTAGATCTACGGTTGGCTCACACGAATTTTAGAATTAGTATTAAAAAAATTGTACAAGCTGAACACTACTATTTTTCGACGACAATGATTTAATCTTGTGTTTACTCTTATAGGTCTGGTTGATACCAACGAACCAGTGAAGCTTGTACTTTCATTTGAGAGAAAAACAACAGTAAAAATTGGATGTGGTAACACCACCAATTTTTTCTGACACATTTCTTATATCCTACCGTTCTGTGTCCTTAAAATTTTCCTCAATTTTAGTAATTGGTATAGGTATGACATCTTGGACATTAACCAGGTTTTTATTTATATTGAATAACTGTAGACGAGACAGGCTTTTTCTGGATGGTAAAAATTAAGGCCGGCAGGTCTAAAAACGGAATTCCTGAGTTATCACAATCACTTAATTATCAAATTAAAAGCACTCGATGAACTCTACATACCTTCTCGCTGGAGAATGGCCTTTTTTATGAAAAAGTTACGTAGAAAATAATTGATTTTTAAAGATTATCGGTACCAGTACCCATTCGCTATCGATTTCAGAGTGAAAAAACAGACACGATGAATTCGCACTTGAACCGTTAGAGTTCCTATCTGTCGTTCGCAGTCTCGCACATTTGTGTGTTGGCTTTTCAGTGTACAGACTGTTTCCAAAATCGCTCTGAACATTATTTATTTAATTAGGACAAATTTGCCGTTACAATTAATCAAAACGAAGCCGGTGAGTCGAAAAGTTTAGAGCCTCTGAAAATTAACAACACATCTTCTTTTCGCATGCGAGAATCGTATATGTTTGTTTCATCAATCATTGGGATTTTATTTGAAAGGGTATGATTCAACACACTGGAAAAACATAAAACTAGAAAGTTATTCGGTGATTAAGTCTCACATCTGTACTTTCACATGTTACAGGTAAGTAAATCTAGCGTTTCACCTAGAAATCCGAGATAAAAAGCTGATTTTTCTACGACAGTGCGTAAACTAAGCTTTTACGCACTGCTGACAGTGCGTAAACTTATACTTTTTCACACAAGTGCGTAAAAATTCACTACAGTTTTCTTCTCCGTTTCATACGGTCTTGACGATCGTGGTTCATGGGTATTGCTTAGTTGGGTGGCCGGCGCTGGGATGGCGCTCGCAGTTTGGAGTTATCCACTGTGCGGGCGCGATCTCAGTTTCGGTCTTGAAATGGATTTGGTTATCGATTCATTCGTTGCAGTCATTAGTTATTGACTGCTAGGCCTACCCTATACTGATGAGGGGCAACACCCCCCAAATCGATATATAGGTGGTCCGAATGTTTCGATGAACATTTCCATGCAACAAGCAATTGCAGAGATAACCTTGTAGAAACTCTGCACGGAAATTTCATCAAATGTAATTCAATGTTCGTCGTGGCATTAGCCAGGAAAGTAGTTTTTTTCTGATGGATTTTCGACCCAACTTTTCCTATTGTATAGGATATTAGCAATGAGCAGTCCTCCGGACATCTTATGCCTCAAAATATAATAATTGTCGAAAAAAAAAACTTTGTATGAAACACTTTCGTAAAGGGCTTTTTTGCTGAACTCGGCTGCGCCTCATTCAACAAACTTCATGCTTATACAAAAAAGTCCTACTTTACGAACTCGTATCATAAAAAGCTATTTTAATCAGTTGTTCCATGGAAACTTTGAGCCATAGTTAAGGAAATTATTTTGTAATCTCACAAACTTCCTCTCGTTCATTGGTGGTAATTCAAGATACATTTGGTTGAATTTTCTGCATGTTCTGGCAATGATTTGATCACATTGTCCTCGTATAATAAATAGTTCCATAAGAAATTCGTTTGAAAAATCAATATTTGCATTCATTTTGGGCGATTTTTGGAAACGCAGTCAATAACTATTTATTAACTACATATAAAAGTCACCAAACTGTCATAAGCTTGATATTTCCACGGCAATCTGAAATAATATTCTTTAAAAATAAGTTTTTCTAAAAAATCGGCTTTATTAAGAAAACTTGATGATTTAGGTATAGGTCAACTTGAAGCATTTTCCTTCATCTTTCAATTTATCAAGAAATATAAAGAGGGTTTCGTTTGAAAAAACGAACTTTTGACAACTTTCATGTATAACGGAAATAATAGTAATGTTAGCAGACCCTGATGATATACTGATGAATTCACGGTGTAAATTAAATACTTTGAGTTTGTCCAAACTGGTATCAAAATATCAACTTTTTTTGAATTGAGAGTACTAATTTACTTAAGTTTAATTAGGGCTATGTTCTGGACCATATTTAACACACATTATTTTGATCTCGAAAACTGATAGAGATAGGTTTCAGAAAAATCCTGTGTTGTGTTTTCCAGGAACGTCTAACCTACCATCGACCGTGAGTCACGCTGTATATTAAACATATACAGTAATAAAAAAGGGAAAGCAAACGGATAACAAATAACGTTGAAAGGTCCTTACTAAAAATAAACACTGAGTTTGTCAGAGGACTTCTTTCCGAGGAGGGCTTTGCAACAACAATAACAACCAAGCTCGGAGTGAGGGTCGGCAGGGGGGGGGGCGAATGTCTTGGGGCCCGAGAAGACAGGGGACCAGGAGTCCTCTTGAAATATAAGGAAAGGAGGTAGGTGCCCAACTGCATACTCCACCCCATGCCCAATGCAGGCTATCTCCGGCCCTGAGTACAACTTTATTCTTTTAGGACCCACTTAAAGACTGATCTGGCACCTTTTCAAGACTATCTTCATTCGCTTATAAGAATGAAAACAAATTCAGGTATTGGGTTTGCTATGCTATAATTACGAGCGAGCCGTGTCAGTGCCATGTCAACGACATGATATGAAGTGTTTTCAATTAAATTAATTATCATTTCGTGATGACCCTAATGGTAAAATGTTTCATTTCTGTGCGTAAACGTGAACTTGTATAATTATTATAGTATATTGTGTATCTAGTGCGTGAAGTATACTTTTTTACGCGAGTGTGGAAGTTTGTGGAACGAGCCGCAGGCGAGTTTCACAATCCGCACGAGCGTAAAAAAGTCTTCACGCACGTGGTGCACACTATACTTTTTCTACGACCTTTTACTTAGAGATTGAATTAAAGGAAAATTTGACTAATTTTCTTTATTACAATAATAATTATTATGAACAGTTATATTGCAATTTTGTAAATTGTCAAAATTTACATTTACTTTCTCTTTCTCTACAAAATTAGTGCTGCTTGTATTGTATTGACAACACAACTACGATTATTCTCAATTGTTAAGATTTTATTGCAGATATCTTTTTAGTTAGGGATTCTTCCACGTAGGCTTCTGCCACTGAGGATGATTTCCAGCCGCCATGTTTTTTTAGCGTAAAGAGATCTCCTCCACCTGCGACTAATAAAGACGCAGATGAACGCCGTAGGCTGTGCCCGGTAAATTCGTTGGGATTGAACGACCGGTGTGTGAATTTGTATTGACTCTTATGGCACCGGTTCGTGAAATAAATCCCATAAGAAAAGCATGGCACTTCATACACCGATTCGTGAAATGAAGCTTTACACATTTTTATCGATGTGTGACGTTAGTAATTCACATACGGGAGTAGAAAAAAATGGTTATAATCAATTGGGAGATTTTGGTGTAATATTTAAGTAAATTTCATTGAAAATATGAACAGGATGTTCATAAAGTCAGTTGTGGAATCATCTGCGACTGAAAGTTGGAATTTAGTCGCTGTTTTCCATCGTACAAGATTACCTCTCTTGGAAGGGATTCATGTTTTAAAGAGAAACATTCTCAATTGAAAATTGAATCAACACATGACTCCTCTGGAAATGGAAAAAACCCTACGATAAAATTGAAGTTACTTTTTTGTAATATCTAACAGAAAACTTCCCCGGCAAAAGCCACGCTGGACATTGAACTACATCTGATAGATATTGAGAAAGACCCTATATAACTTGAGAGAAAATATCTGATAGTGAAAATTTGCATTTTCATTCAGATAGTTGATTATTTATTAAATGTCCAGTTTCCATTGGAGATTTATATCTATGAATGAGATAAGGGAGAATGTTATTCAGAAGTATCGCACTCACAGAAAATCGCTCATTTCATTGACGCGTGGATTGCATCACTTTCGCTAGGCCTCCAATACATTTTGGTCGACGAAAATCTATTTCACCCTTCTAAGATCATCAGGGAGGTCGGAAGAATTGGAAAACATACTCTTCAGAAGCAAATTCACACTGTAATGAGGAATTGTTGGACTATTTCTTGTGCGGTGAAACATTGAAAATATTTTTCTGACAAAACCTGTTATGGGTATGGCATGTTGATTTCATTGAAAATATGAAGAGGATGTTCATAAAGTCATGTATGGATTCAATTTTCAATTGAGAATATTTCTCTTTAAAACATGAATTCCTTCCAAGAGAGGTTATCTTGTACGATGGAAAATAGCGACTAAATTCCAACATTCAGTCGCAGATGATTCCACAACTGACTTTATGAACATCCTGTTCATAATTTCAATGAAATCAACAAAAAACGTGTTTTTTTAAAGTTGTTTTGCTTATAAAATGAAAACTTATGGAGCAATCCGGTTGTTCCAATCGAAAGAATTGTGGATAATCGAATAACAAACAAAATGGAATGAATGTTTTACGATCCGATCAGATTATTAGTAACGGAGGAAAACCTGAAAAACCGTAAAATTTCACGATTTTTCAAAAAATTCATAACTACGTCATTTTTCAAAAAATAGGGTTGACCCTCCTCAGGAAAGTATTGAATCATGTTCTCTTTATGTGTACACAAAACAGGCTCTGACGGTTCATTAGTTTTGGCAAAATTGCAATTTGAATTTTTTTTGTACAATCTTGCAGCGTGCCTGGATGCTCCATTGATAGTCTGATTTCAATTTCTATAACAGATTTTGAAAGTACAAGTTTAGTACCCCAAAACGTATATTCTCATTTTGCGCTAAAATGCTGCGGAGTGGGTGAAAACGGCCGAGCTGGTGGATGCGGTCGAGTGGTAGGAGAGAGCTGGGGATAAGTTGAAACGTATTCTCACGTAACCCATTCATTAAAATAATTCCCCTCATCTCCCGGACTCTCCTACTACTCGGCAGCTAATGCGAGCTCGGCCGTTTTCAGTCATGTTTGCATGCATTTTTCACCCATTTCGCACCATTGTAACGCAAATTGAGAATATATATTTTGTAGTACTATACTTACCTGAGTACACACAGAGTACACGTAAAGTACACATGATTCAATACTTTCATGAAAACGGCCATTCCTACTTCTTGAGTTATGAATTTTTCAAAAAATCGCAAAATTTTCCTTTTTTCCCAGTTTTTCTCCGTTACTAATGATCCGTCTGGGTCGTCAAACATCTCATTTTGTTCGTATTTTAATTATCTACAATTATTTCCATAGGAGCAACCATATTGATTTATTAATTTTTATTTTATAGGCAGAACAATTTTACAAAATCACGTTTTTTTTATTCAAATGTTTATAACAAATCAATAAATGACAGTTGCGAGTCGAAAACATACCAGAATATAATTACGGACTGTCTTTCATGTGATGGCATAGTCGATTTCTTACTGGTATTTTTGTTAAAAACTCGCTCATTTTATGCTCTATTGCTTGGTGTAAACGAATAATAATGACCCTGCATAAATAAACATTTCTATAATTTTTGGCAACTCTTTTATAGATAAATAATATGCTCCATGTGGAACACTCAAGCCTTTTGTTATATAGTCCTAGAATAACTTTTACTAATCATATGCCAAAGTGCTTGTGTGGGAAGATGATATTATTTTCTGGAATGTTTTTGTTAAATAAATCATGTATAATTAATATGATAACCCTGTTCGACACTCAAGCCTTTTGTTATTTAGTCTTAGAATAATTTTTTCTAAGCATGTGCGAAACGGCTTGCTTCTGAAAATATGAAGGCCACGCTTTACACTCAAGCCATTATTTTTAACGGACTCTTAAATTCATAAGATTTTTTGCAAATAATTTCATTTATGGGAAAATAACTGAAAAATCAAAAAGAATTTCCGTTAAATTTTCCGACGACAAAATCTACTTATCCATTCGCGCCACTCAAGCCATTATGTTTTTCGGTCGTATGACGATGTAAGTTATCATGGTTTCGATGGGCTTGCCTGAGAAAATCAGTCAATATTTCGATTTTTCCTTACAAGATCACGCCCTCATTTCAACCCTTTAGCCACCTGCAACACTCAAGCCTTTGGTATTCCGAAGCCAGGTTCTATCAATCAATAACTAGGTGAACACGGCTAGCGTGAAAATATGAGCAACTTACTAATTTTTTCTCTGATCTGGAAAATCGAATTTTCCATATGTTCTTCCCAGGAGCCACTCGTAAATTTTTCTCCATTTTACTCAACATCGATGTACTTTTCAACCCTATTCGAGGCTTGTATGAGAAAATGGGGCACCTAAATCTATCACTATCTGACGGTCTATGTGAAATTGCTTCTGAAGAGTATGTTTTCCAATTCTTCCGACCTCCCTGATGATCTGAGAAGAGTGAAATAGATTTTTGTCGACCAAAATGTATTGGAGGCCTAGCGAAAGAGATGCAATTCACGCATCAATGAAATGAGCGATTTTCTGTGAGTGATACTTCTGAATAACATTCTCCCTTATCTCTTCATAGATAAGAATCTCCAATGGAAACTGGACATTTAATAAATCATCAGCTATCTGAATGAAAATGCAAATTTTCACTTTCACATTTTTTCTCTCAAGTTATATAGGGACTTTCTCAATATCTATCAGATGTAGTTCAATGTCCAGCGTGGCTTTTGCCGGGGAAGTAGTTGTTTTCTGTTAGATATTACAAAAAAGTAACTTCAATTTTATCGTAGGGTTTTTCCATTTCCAGAGGAGTCATGTATTGATTCAATTTTCAATTGAGAATGTTTATCTTTAAAACATTTGAGTAAAGATTGACCAGGCGCCCTTATTGACAATATGAAAACTGATCTATCACCTGAAGAATTCAAAGGGAATGCGATGAGGTACGTGTTGTTTCAGTTGAAATTCAAAATTCTTACGAGCTCCCGCAGTTGAAGACCATTTATATTCTCAACCCCTATTTTACTACGACATAAACCGAAATTCCTGAATAAACATAAGTTTGATGTTTGATGAAGCTCGTTACGTGAACCATTCAAAACCATCGGAAATAACCAGACCAATAACATATTTTATTTCGAAATATTATCCATCTGAAACACGCATCCTGCTGCTTTTGTGCCAGCTTGGGCCAAGAACCGTTGCATTATTTCGAGTTTTTTGTTTCAGAGACATCACCGATTTTGCCCGTCACCGTATCAATCTAGTAAAGTAATGAAATGATCTCTTTTAAAGGCATGACAGTTATCTCATATCCCATTAATCTGCGTCAGTTCAGGGGAAACAAACACATAAAACGTAAATATTGGATATTACACTAGAGTAATATTATTGAAGGGACTGGATTGGGAAACGCGTATTTGGAACGAATTGACTTATGATCAATGTTCGTGTATATCAAATAGTTAATTCTTCTAAACGTATTTGAGACTGTCTCGTTATTAGTTGTTTAACGGGTGTGATTATTCGTCGACATATTTCTATGGGTGCGAGCGAAGCGAGCCTCTTGATGTTCGAGATAAGGAATCGCCATTTTAATATGCGAGTTGGTTACAAAAAATTTCTGTCTACCTTGTTTCTGATGAAATGAACGAATTCTTGATTAGAAAATGGGTATTAATGAATAAATAAACTTAAAAGAAACTTTTTAGAGAAAAGCTTTTATTTAAATAGACTAAAAATAAGAAAATACATTTTAAACTGAATTAAACCCATCATTTTGTTACATAGTGAAATTTTAAATGATATGAAAGCTTGTCGTGAAAAGTATCTATGTATTTCTTATTGTAAATTAAGTTAAAAATCACTTAAAAATGTATTCTCGCGACAAGCTTTTATATCATTTAAAATTTATTTTCTTCTTTTTACTGCATTTAAATAGAAGCTTTTCTCTAAAAAGTTATTTTTGAGTTCCATTATTTATTCTTCTTCAGTTTTCTTCGGAACTGTTCTCAGTCTATTTTCTTGTTGGAAGAAAATTTACGACCTTTTAAACTTTTTTTCAGTTGAGGAAAGAGACGGACGGAGCCAAATCTGGTGAATAAGGGGGGTGTATATATAAATCCTTTATTGTAGTCATAGACTAATTTACATTTTTTGGGGTTGATGGATAATGTCTATAATAATACACTTAAAAGTTAAATAAGTACAATTGTCACATATAAACATACATGTCACATATATACACATTAAAATTAAAATTATAAATACATGGTCAGATAGTGGCTACTGGGTTTTTTATTGATTGGAGAGGTATGATTTTAATTCCCTTTTAAAGAGAGCTAGAGATGTTATGCTTTTAATGTCTTGTGGGAGATTATTGAAACTGTCAAGCCCTTTAAAAAAAATTGAATTTTGTGTTTGCGTTAGTCCAACTTGTTGAATGTGGAAATCAGTTCTATTTCTAGTGTTGTATCCGTGGATTTGCTCATTATATTTGACTTTCTCTTGTAAATAGGTTGGCGCAATTTTATGTCTTATTTTGAAGATTAGAATCAAGGTTTGGTAAAGAAGAAAAGATTTTATTGGCAGCCATTCCAGTTGCTTCAACATACCATTTATAGGTGTTAGTCTTCCACAATTTAAAATAATTCGCATGGCTCTGTTTTGAAGTTTCTGCATCCGTGCTAGTTCATTTTGGTTCAGTATATACAGGATTGTGGAGCAATAAGTGAAATGCGGTAGGACAAATGTATTATACAGCAGTAATTTTGTCCATCTCGTTAAGTATGGTGTTCTAGTAATTCGAACCCTAAATTATTTATATATATATATATATATATATATATATATATATATATATATATATATATAAAGAAGAATGGATTTAGCGAGGGGCAATATATGAAAATATAAGTAGAAAAGTTATTGGATATAACCCTCAAAATGTTCTGCAACCGTAGACACGTGTTTCGAGCTTAAGCTCTCATCAGTACGGTAAAATCAAGTGCGAAGATGTACAACACTTGGATGTAAAAATAAAAACAAAGGAAGTCATCAACATGAAGCCAACCACACATTTGTGGCTTCGGTTAGAAGACCTTGTGCTTACAAGGCAACAACTAACGTCGCCACGGAGGCAGCTATAGCTACCAGCGTGACAATCCTACCCAGGAAAATACAAATAAGAATGGATTTAGCGAGGGGCAATATATGAAAATATAAGTAGAAAAGTTATTGGATATAACCCTCAAAATGTTCTGCAACCGTAGACACGTGTTTCGAGCTTAAGCTCTCATCAGTACGGTAAAATCAAGTGCGAAGATGTACAACACTTGGATGTAAAAATAAAAACAAAGGAAGTCATCAACATGAAGCCAACCACACATTTGTGGCTTCGGTTAGAAGACCTTGTGCTTACAAGGCAACAACTAACGTCGCCACGGAGGCAGCTATAGCTACCAGCGTGACAATCCTACCCAGGAAAATACAAATAAGAATGGATTTAGCGAGGGGCAATATATGAAAATATAAGTAGAAAAGTTATTGGATATAACCCTCAAAATGTTCTGCAACCGTAGACACGTGTTTCGAGCTTGAGCTCTCATCAGTACGGTAAAATCAAGTGCGAAGATGTACAACACTTGGATGTAAAAATAAAAACAAAGGAAGTCATCAACATGAAGCCAACCACACATTTGTGGCTTCGGTTAGAAGACCTTGTGCTTACAAGGCAACAACTAACGTCGCCACGGAGGCAGCTATAGCTACCAGCGTGACAATCCTACCCAGGAAAATACAAATAAGAATGGATTTAGCGAGGGGCAATATATGAAAATATAAGTAGAAAAGTTATTGGATATAACCCTCAAAATGTTCTGCAACCGTAGACACGTGTTTCGAGCTTAAGCTCTCATCAGTACGGTAAAATCAAGTGCGAAGATGTACAACACTTGGATGTAAAAATAAAAACAAAGGAAGTCATCAACATGAAGCCAACCACACATTTGTGGCTTCGGTTAGAAGACCTTGTGCTTACAAGGCAACAACTAACGTCGCCACGGAGGCAGCTATAGCTACCAGCGTGACAATCCTACCCAGGAAAATACAAATAAGAATGGATTTAGCGAGGGGCAATATATGAAAATATAAGTAGAAAAGTTATTGGATATAACCCTCAAAATGTTCTGCAACCGTAGACACGTGTTTCGAGCTTAAGCTCTCATCAGTACGGTAAAATCAAGTGCGAAGATGTACAACACTTGGATGTAAAAATAAAAACAAAGGAAGTCATCAACATGAAGCCAACCACACATTTGTGGCTTCGGTTAGAAGACCTTGTGCTTACAAGGTAACAACTAACGTCGCCACGGAGGCAGCTATAGCTACCAGCGTGACAATCCTACCCAGGAAAATACAAATAAGAATGGATTTAGCGAGGGGCAATATATGAAAATATAAGTAGAAAAGTTATTGGATATAACCCTCAAAATGTTCTGCAACCGTAGACACGTGTTTCGAGCTTGAGCTCTCATCAGTACGGTAAAATCAAGTGCGAAGATGTACAACACTTGGATGTAAAAATAAAAACAAAGGAAGTCATCAACATGAAGCCAACCACACATTTGTGGCTTCGGTTAGAAGACCTTGTGCTTACAAGGCAACAACTAACGTCGCCACGGAGGCAGCTATAGCTACCAGCGTGACAATCCTACCCAGGAAAATACAAATAAGAATGGATTTAGCGAGGGGCAATATATGAAAATATAAGTAGAAAAGTTATTGGATATAACCCTCAAAATGTTCTGCAACCGTAGACACGTGTTTCGAGCTTAAGCTCTCATCAGTACGGTAAAATCAAGTGCGAAGATGTACAACACTTGGATGTAAAAATAAAAACAAAGGAAGTCATCAACATGAAGCCAACCACACATTTGTGGCTTCGGTTAGAAGACCTTGTGCTTACAAGGCAACAACTAACGTCGCCACGGAGGCAGCTATAGCTACCAGCGTGACAATCCTACCCAGGAAAATACAAATAAGAATGGATTTAGCGAGGGGCAATATATGAAAATATAAGTAGAAAAGTTATTGGATATAACCCTCAAAATGTTCTGCAACCGTAGACACGTGTTTCGAGCTTAAGCTCTCACCAGTACGGTAAAATCAAGTGCGAAGATGAACAACACTTGGATGTAAAAATAAAAACAAAGGAAGTCATCAACATGAAGCCAACCACACATTTGTGGCTTCGGTTAGAAGACCTTGTGCTTACAAGGCAACAACTAACGTCGCCACGGAGGCAGCTATAGCTACCAGCGTGACAATCCTACCCAGGAAAATACAAATAAGAATGGATTTAGCGAGGGGCAATATATGAAAATATAAGTAGAAAAGTTATTGGATATAACCCTCAAAATGTTCTGCAACCGTAGACACGTGTTTCGAGCTTAAGCTCTCATCAGTACGGTAAAATCAAGTGCGAAGATGTACAACACTTGGATGTAAAAATAAAAACAAAGGAAGTCATCAACATGAAGCCAACCACACATTTGTGGCTTCGGTTAGAAGACCTTGTGCTTACAAGGCAACAACTAACGTCGCCACGGAGGCAGCTTAGCTACCAGCGTGACAATCCTACCCAGGAAAATACAAATAAGAATGGATTTAGCGAGGGGCAATATATGAAAATATAAGTAGAAAAGTTATTGGATATAACCCTCAAAATGTTCTGCAACCGTAGACACGTGTTTCGAGCTTAAGCTCTCATCAGTACGGTAAAATCAAGTGCGAAGATGTACAACACTTGGATGTAAAAATAAAAACAAAGGAAGTCATCAACATGAAGCCAACCACACATTTGTGGCTTCGGTTAGAAGACCTTGTGCTTACAAGGCAACAACTAACGTCGCCACGGAGGCAGCTATAGCTACCAGCGTGACAATCCTACCCAGGAAAATACAAATAAGAATGGATTTAGCGAGGGGCAATATATGAAAATATATCTTCGCACTTGATTTTACCGTACTGATGAGAGCTTAAGCTCGAAATATATATATATATATATATATATATATACAGGCCGTTTCTTTTATCATGTGGTAACATTGCTATATTCTAAACCGTAACAGATACGAAGACGATCAAATGGGAGAAAAGGTAACTATTGTGGAGAACAGTACAATGGTCAAAGAAAATTTACAGGGAGTCTCGACCTTCCCGAGTTATACAGGGAAAACTAAAAATGCTGTTATTTGTTTTTTACGAATAGAATTGTTATTTCTGAAAATATAAAAAAATGGAAAAAGAAAGTTTTAATGTATTATAAATGTACTATAAAAATGTAGCAATGAATCTTTGATTAAACGTTTCGTGTCAACACGGCCACCATCAACATTTCTTTTCAAATACGGACCTGTCTATTTTAGTACAAATATTGATAAAGCGATACAATCACAATTCAGTAGTACATCACACTTGATATTTTTATAACGTTTCATTTAAAATAACTAACATCATCAGTGACAACAATTTTTAATTACGGTCGTTTATGGATTCCACAAAACCTAACTCTCCGATATAAAAATTATCAGTGACGCTTTGAATAAATGTATCTATTGAAATTATGTTTACACTATAATAAAAGATATCTGTAGTTTCAGAGACGAACGATAGCAATTTACCTCGGATATAAACTTACTTAAGAGTAGAAGAAATCAAACAAACAGAAAACAATTTATTTCATATTGAATTTTTGAGTGAAAATAAAACCAATACAGAAAATGAATTCTTCATGATAACCTACATTAAATGCTCGAATTGCCGACCTCTTTGTTGAATACACATAAGTTGTCTGTCCATACAATTTCTGTGGCAATTTTCTAGCATGATGGGTGTAATGCTATTACATGCATATCTTATTTTTTGTTTAAGATGGTCGATATATGTACTAGTTGTCGAAAAAACTTTATCCTTTATGTATCCCCAGACAAAAAAATCTAAAGGAGTCAGGTCTGGGGATCGAGCTGGCCAGGCAATTGGTCCATTGTTTCCAATCCATTTTCTTGGGAATATTGCATCTAAATGTTCCCTTACTATTGCTGCATTATGGGGAGGGGCACCGTCTTGTTGAAAATATTGTATTTCACGGCGGATGTTCAGTGGCAATTCATCTAAGTAGCCATCAAACTCATTGGATAAAAAATGTAAATACATTCCACCATTCAAATGCTCGTCATAAAAGAAAGGACCTAGTATGTTTGTTCCCAAAATTCCCAACAAAACATTTATTCCGAACCTTTCCTAGAAATTGGTTTCTCTATGTAAATGTTCATTTGTATTATTCCACCTATAATGGATGTTTCTGTTAAACCAACCATTGTTGGTGAATTTTGATTCGTCCGTCCATATTATTTTATTACAAATATTTCCAACTTCCCTATTTCTACGTTTCAACCACATCGCAAATCGTACTCTCCTTCCGTAATCCCTTTCATTGAGGTGATGAACTTTGCGTAACCTGTAGCATTTTTATTTGTTCTTTTTCAAAATATTTCTGGTAGATTTTACAGAAATCCCTAGTTCGTGGGCAATTTCTCGTAAAGAGCAATCTTGATTAGAAATATTTTTGTAACTGACCAATCCTAAATTGAAAAAAAATATTTTCGTCACTTTGTTAATCTTTATGAAGTAATATTTGCTTACCTAAAACATTTATTTGGTTCCGCATACTTCCAGTAACAACACATTTTCTAGTTTTATTTCTATCAAATGCACCACAGTCTCTCAAATTTCTTTCTAATCGTCTAAACATTTGAATGTTTGGAATACGACGATTTGATTATAGCTCACCATACATATTTTTTGCCAAAAGAGGATTGCTATTTGATTCAGTCCTTTCGTCATTTGAATACATCTTTGATATGACTGAGTGTATAAACGACTGACAGTTCTTAACACGTATCAACAACTCATTTATTTATCCTGCCATAGAAACCAAGCAAAGCCTACTTGTTTAAAAATGGTAAATGAAGTGGGATGCTATTTAATTGTACCATATCACACAATAGTCGTATTTTGACCAAAAACTAATATTTTCGTTACTTCCAGGATTGAGAATTATAGAAATATTCAGTATGATAATTGATTCAGAAGAAATCAGCCTTGAAACAAGGATTTCTGTAATACAAAAATGCCCAAGATGGAAAAATACGAATGTTCGTTGTGTTGGGGTATCTTCTTATCGAAATTATTGGGTGAAGTCTGAAGTATGCCAATAGTTGAATAGTATTTGAAGAAATCAAAATAATTTACAAAAGAACTAACGACAGGACCGTAATTAAAAATTGTTGTCACTGAGGATGCTAGTTATTTTAAATGAAACGTTATAAAAATATCAAGTGTGATATACCACTGAATAGTGATTTTATCGCTTTATCAATATTTGTTCTAAAATAGACTGGTCCGTATTTGAAAAAGAAATGTTGATGGTGGCCGTGTTGACACGAAACGTTTAATCAAAGATTCATTGTTACATTTTTATAGTACATTTAGAATACATTAAAACTTTCCTTATAAATTTTTTTATATTTTCAGAAATAACAGTTCTATTCGTAAAAAACAAATAACAGCATTTTTGGTTTTTCCTGTATAACTCGGGAAGGGCGAGACTCCCTGTAAATTTTCTTTGACCATTGTACTGTTCTCCACAATAGTTACCTTTTCTCCCATTTAATTGTCTTCGTATCTGTTACGGTTTAGAATATAGCAATGTTACCACATGATAAAAGAAACGGCCTGTATATATATAACAGGAAGTTATTCATGACATCTACAGTCACTAGTTGAAACTTAATTTGACACGAACCAAGGAATCCAAAAGTAGAGGTTTGTCCACAAATTGACAGGTAGCCAACAATTCGTTGTTCTGACCAACCCAAGGTTCAATCAAGTTTCTAATACGTTATGAGGAACGCAAGCAGAATCTAAGTGAAAATAGAGTATATTTCGTTTTAATTCCGAGAGCTCTAACCTTTGACAGCTGTTTCGTGCTAACGCACTCATCAGAAAGGATTTATGGAGCTCTCGAAATCAAAACGAATCCACTCAAGAATGAAAACAATCCTTTAGGAACTCACTATACCTTTGTATAGATTGTATGGCATATGTCCGACAGAAAACAACTACTTCTCTGGCTAATACCTAGACAGATATTGAATTATATCTGTCAGACACATGTGCAAAGATCCTTACTTTGAAGGAACAACTTTGCAAGAGCTCTCAGAGACAGACAGCAGGACACCGCCTGATCCAAACAAGGAACCAACTGCAGACTGGTTTCGGGATGAAGTCCCTCATCAGTGCAGTCCTGGTTATCACGGTTGTATACACGTGGGGTCCCGGTGCCCGTCATCGTTCGCCGGGATGAACACTGCAATCGCTTGCAGGATCCACCACGGAACTGATTAGAGAGCGCTCCAGAAGGACATTTCGGATGCGAAATGGTATATGCTGAATACTTGTTTCAAGGAGCAATAAATGTTCCAGTGACTGTAAAACAGTCGAAAACAATCCTTTAGGAACTCACTATACCTTTGTATAGATTGTATGGCATATGTCCGACAGAAAACAACTACTTCTCTGGCTAATACCTCGACAGATATTGAATTATATCTGTCAGACACATGTGCAAAGATCCTTACTTTGAAGGAACAACTTTGCAAGAGCTCTCAGAGACAGACAGCAGGATACCGCCTGATCCAAACAAGGAACCAACTGCAGACCGGTTTCGGGATGAAGTCCCTCATCAGTGCAGTCCTGGTTATCACGGTTGTATACACGCGGGGGCCCGGTGCCCGTCATCGTTCGCCGGGATGAACACTGCAATCGCTTACAGGATCCACCACGGCAACAGATTAGAGAGCGCTTCAGAAGGACATTTCGGATGCGAAATGGTATATGCTGAATACTTGTTTCAAGGAGCAATAAATGTTCCAGTGACTGTAAAACATATTGTATGGCATATGTCCGACATAAAACAACTACTTCTCTGGCTAATACCTCGACAGATATTGAATTATATCTGTCAGACACATGTGCAAAGATCCTTACTTTGAAGGAACAACTTTGCAAGAGCTCTCAAAGACAGACAGGTATTAGCCAGAGAAGTAGTTGTTTTCTGTCGGACATATGCCATACAATCTATACGAAGGTATAGTGAGTTCCTAAAGTATTGATGAAAATTTTGATAAGTTTTTTACATATCAATATTTCAGTGGTTATAAATAGTTCAGGTGAAACCATCGTTAGTTATTTCTTATGAATTGTTGGATGATTTTCATTTCTCGGTGTGAAATTTTCTTACCGAATCCCCCTCGTGCTTGAATTAATTGCCGTACATTTATCTCGTACATGAATTTTCAAAGAAAATTCATGTACTCGAAAAATTTCCGGCAATAATTCAAGCACTTGGGAGATTACAAGTGAAAATTGCTATTATCTCGGAATTCTGGCTATTTAGGTATAGGAACATAATATATCAATTCGAAGGGGATTTAGTCATCTTTCAGGATATTTCATAATATACAGGATGTTCCATTTAAAAAAACGCACTTTCAACCCTTTTCGTATCTAGCAGTAAGATCATGAATTTTGAACGACCCTGTATAACAAACTTCTCTATACAGAATCAATGTACATGATCCTGATGAACTAAACATAAAATTACAACTTCCTAAGAATTTAAATACCACAGAAATAAACATTCAATTCGAGCTATGTTTTGGACAAAAAATATGGAAAATAACCAATATCTCAAAAACCGTTAGAGATAGGAATAGGGTAGTACGAAGCAGAAATAATCAGGAAGGAATGACAAGTTCAGAAATGCGGTGATATACAGGGTAACTCATTTGAAATAACAAAGATGCTGCTACTTTCTGGTATAAGCGGCAACGCTGCATTGCTGAAAATATTTTAGATCGATAGACCGAGAGCAATTACTTTAGAAACCAAATTTTCAGAATGATCCTATTTCCCGTTCTCCGTAAACGTCTAAGGTACCATTGACCGTGACCCACCCTGTATATAAGGGAAAATAGAGTATTTTTCGTTTTAATTCCGAGAGTTCTAACCTTTGACTGTAGATGTCATAAGTAACTTTTTGGTAAATAAGTTTTATTTTGATATTTGTACCGGATGTAAACGTGATATACCGGGTGACCACGAGGTGAGGTACGCCCCCCAATTTTTCTATAGTTTTGAAGATACAGGTTTCAAATTTGGCACGTCGATATATTACTCAAATACGCATATTTTGACTCCATAACCGAAAATTCACCACTTCCGGTTTAACCGGAAGTGACCCCAAACTTTTTTTTTCAAATGACACCCTGTACAATTTTTTTCATTATCAGGAAGAACACGCAATTTGTGATAACACTGTTCTCCAAAATTGAAAATCGGTTGAAAAATGGCGGAGATACAGTTGATTGTTCAATCGAACAAAGTTGGCCATGAACATCAAACTCAAATCATCACAACTGACGAACGGCGTCAGCATTTACGAGAGGAAGGTTCGAGGTAAGATACAGCTGAAAATTGAGCTTCCCATGTAATTGCAGCAACCATATTTCCCATCAATTATCAAACATTTCCTCAAAACGGATTAGTACCCATAAAGAAAGGCTCACAACTGCCATTTCTCAAATAGCAACATACTCTTTTCACATTGTTGTGTTGAAAGATGATGAATTATCGGATTACTCGAATGAAAAGATTTGAAGAATTCCGAAAGGAATCGAAGATACGGGATGTTTCATTATGAGTGTTCTCAAAATTGACTATTCTTAAACAGAGGCGGCTTGAACCTACGAAAGCTAAACAAAAATTCATATTTAAAAAAAAATAGTGAAAATTTGCGGTACATTCTGAATAATGGAACATTGTGAGTTGTCGAAAAACATTCTACGGCGATGGATCTTTCAACATAACAATGTGAAAAGAGTATGTTGCTATTTGAGAAATGGCAGTTGTGAGCCTTTCTTTATGGGTACTAATCCGTTTTGAGGAAATGTTTGATAATTGATGGGAAATATGGTTGCTGCAATTACATGGGAAGCTCAATTTTCAGCTGTATCTTAAAAATTTTCTCGTAAATGCTGACGCCGTTCGTCAGTTGTGATGATTTGAGTTTGATGTTCATGGCCAACTTTGTTCGATTGAACAATCAACTGTATCTCCGCCATTTTTCAACCGATTTTCAATTTTGGAGAACAGTGTTATCACAAATTGCGTGTTCTTCCTGATAATGAAAAAAATTGTACAGGGTGTCATTTAAAAAAAAAAGTTTGGGGTCACTTCCGGTTAAACCGGAAGTGGTGAATTTTCGGTTATGGAGTCAAAATATGCGTATTTGAGTAATATATCGACGTGCCAAATTTGAAACCTGTATCTTCAAAACTATAGAAAAATTGGGGGGCGTACCTCACCCCGTGGTCACCCGGTATGTTACGTATCCACATATCGCAGAGTGACTATATTTTCAAATACTCTCAGATGTGAACCCGTTTGAAATTTCTGAAATATTAAGAACTGCTATGCTAAATTTTTCCGTATTCCAATAAATCTTTCCGTTGTTAGGCACGTTCGAAGACATTTCCAGGCCAGACGTTGTATTCATACATCCACACATGATTCTGAAAGGATTACTTTACTTTTTCTTGACACAATGTTCCAAATGACATATATACGATTGAGATTACGTCAAGAAAAACACTGATCGCTTTTCTCGTAGAAATACATCAAAAAATGTTGTGGGACGGATATTATAAATCTAGAAATGTTTGGGACATATAAATAATTTTCCATTCATAAATATATTGGGGAATGATTTAAAATACCAGCAATTTTTTTTTAGGAAAATAAATGCATAGTAGGACTGCAAAATAATTTTAATTTTTGGTGTTGTATGGACAAGTGTCACTATTTTTTATTTATTTGATTACATTTCAAATAAATGTTTTTAGCACGTCATAAAAGCGGCACTACTGATATTGAATTACTTAAGAAATTTATTGTAAATATGACAAATAGTTTAAAAAATATATTGTTAATTACTGTAAAAATATTGTTAAAAACATAGAAGATGAGTATCACTAAACGTAACATAGGCAGAATGGAATATTAGTGAGCTTAGTTTAATTCTCTATTCGGTCTGAATTATGTATCACTCTGTGGAATAAAAGCAGTGTGTCAAGAGTAAGTTCTCTATCTTATTTTCGAATAAGGGCATAAACTTGATGATAAATTCGGTCGGGAATTAATTTGTGAGATAGTAATTTAATGTAGTTTTTCTGGATTTTCTCAGACGGAACCGGTTTGATCCTAAGGTATCGGCTCGTCTAGTACCATAGCTGTGTATATCAGATTGCTTAGTGAGCATCGAAGACTTTTTATGAATCTCTAACAAAACTTGAAGAATATATAAACACGGCAAGGGCATTATTGTGAGTTTGTTGTTGGCAGTGTTCCAGAAAACTCACGCTGAATAAAACCCTAACAGATTTTTCCTACAAACGGAAAATTAAGAGGCATTCAGATAAACCACCCCAAGGAATGTGAGAATGAAATAACTAAAAATAGATTGTTTTCAGTGCATTGCAATTAGTTTGAAGTTGTCGTAGGACAAACAGCGAACAACTCAGTTATCTTTTCAATTCATGAGTTTTCCTAGATAGATTGCTGTCTAAAGTTATTCCCAGTAAATTTGAGGCATGAGTTTCTGAGGCATCCATAGTAGATGAAAGATGAAGAGACTACGATTTATCGTTGTTAAGTTCAAGTTTGTTGCGAACCAATTTTCGGATTTATTAGCTAATTATTCGTGAGTACTGTACAGCTCTGATCTCAGTTGTTCAGAAAAGGTTAAGGTCGTATCATCTGCAAATGAAACAGTTTTCACAGGAACTAAATATGGTTGCTTAAATCATTGGTGTATATTATGAACAACAACGGTCCTAAAATTGACCCTTGAGGAACGACGTGCTCAGTATGTTTCAAATCAGATAAGGAATTTCCAATATCTACAGCTTGAGAGCGGTTCTTCATATAGGATTGTATCAGAATGAGTGGTACTCCCCTAACCTTGTATTAATTTAATTTTTCAAGTAATTTATCATGTGATACGCAATCGAATAACTTTGAAAGGTAGCAAAGAGTGATTAATACTATATCATTCATGACATTCATGACAGCGAGAGCAGTAGAACAGTATTGTGTGTTGTTGAAAAAATAATTAGATTCAAAGAAATACCTCAATCGTTTATTCAGAATTGTTTTTATTATCTTCGCAGAAATTGAGATAATGGAAATAGGACAGTAGTAATTTTTTCTGTCACCTTTTTCAATCAACGGTGTTATTTTGGAAAATTTGAATCAATCTGGAAAAACTGTTGTAAAGATTGTCTGTTATTATTTGAGAATTTATTTCATGTATATCAGTACCGTAAACTGGGGCTACTTTGACATAGTTTAGAGAGTTGTTTTATCGTAACTTTTTTTTAGGTATCCGAATAAAAAAATTAGTGTTTTTTTGAACCAATGGATGTCTAAGCAACATTGTCTGTAATCGACAACTTTCAAAAAGCACTCCTTGATATAAAAAAAAAAATTCTTTTGGTGTCAAAGTAGCCCCATGCTCGGGGTTACTTTGACAGGGCATTGATTTGTACTGGAGGTCAAATTAGTTCCATTCGGGGGCTAGTTTGACACCAAAAAAAATATATTTTTTTTATTTTACAATATTTCTAAGAGGACAAATATTAAAAATACAGGTTTTCATCAAGCTTAATTTATTAAATATAAGTTTTAATAATGTTAAGAAAAGACAGCTAACAATATAATGGTAACGCTAACAAAAACAAAAATAATATTCTTTTAAAAAAATGTTTCCATTAACACCTTTATTCATCATCCTCATATCTTGGACAATGGTAGCGAGGATTCTTGGTGCCCTTGTTACAATGTACGCAAACCCATCTCGTGCAATTGATGCAGCAAATCCAATCCTTTCCAACATAATGTCGAAAGTCACATAAGCAGTCACATAAGCAAAGGTTTTCGTTATCTCCTATTTTTTCTCGCTTCCTGGTCTGATTGGTGGATACATTTTTGAGTGGAAGGCCTTCATCTGAAGAGTCGAGCAGACTTATCTGGTGAGGTGTACTAGAAGTAGCTTGATGAAGATCTTTCGCCTGAGTTTGAATATTGGAATTTTCTTGTGCTTTGGAGGATGAATTTGGGACCCGATTAATGAGTGGAAGGTCGTCATCTGAAGAGTAAAGCGGACTTGTAGGGCGAACTTTACTAGAAATGCCTAGATGCAGATCCTGTGTCTGAGTTTCATTCTTGGAATTGTCTAATGAAATGCGAGTACCTGACTTTATGGTCATTTTCTTCCCTCTTTTATGACGCAATCTATTTTCATCAAAGCCCCTAGATTCTCTCAGAAATTCAAGTAAACTGACGTCTAAAACTCTACCAGTATTGGTTTCTCCGGAAGGAAGCCTGTTTAGAACTATATTAGGGTCAAATGGATAGAGGCCAGTTCCTCGGAAAGTACCTTGAAGATTGGATTCCATCTTGGGTGCTATATCATTCCATAGTCTCAGCAGGAGCACGGGGAATTGTTTCTTGGGAATCGTTCCTCGACGCCTGGATTCTTGTCTCCTTCTATCCAAAACCTTTCGCCATTGCTTTTTAATGGGCCCAAAAACTCCAATGTCCAATGGCTGTAGCAGGTGTGTGGCATTAGGAGGAAAAGCACTGAAATAAATGTTGTTTTGTATTGATGCCCTCACAACCTCTGGTGAAAAGTGTGACGCCAGGTTGTCACCCAAAACAACGACCATTTCATTTTCTTCCCGATTGGCAACAATATGCGGTAGCAACAATTTAAAAAACCACTGTTCAAATAACTTCATATCGAACCATTGTATTGTATATAGAACCCACTGCCCCTCCTTTGGTCCAATTTTCATATAAATTTTTGGACTTATATACCACCATAGGCGGCCATAAAATTCCTGACGCCGTTCCACAAAACATCACGCTTATTGATGTTCTTGAATGCTCTCTTACTCGCTCCAGTCTTTTTCTTCCTCGTGGCACAATAACTTTAATTGATCCTGGATCATCCGTAATGTTCGTTTCATCGTAATTATAAATATGATGAGGTTTCGAAGTGGTTAGAATATTACGAATATTTTCATAAAACTCGGTGAGTTCAGTTTTCCCTACCGATGCTCTCTGCTTCTTAATATTTGTAGCTAGACGAACGGAAAGTCCATTTCTGGCTGCAAAAGAATTCACAAAGTCAATACCCGGCACATTATTTTCCCACTGTGGTACAACACTGCCTTGTTTATTAACAAATTTCTCGATCATACCTCGTACATATGATTTAGTCATCGGGAATCCCCAATCACTAACAGTTCCCAGTGTTTCTGCTATCAATTCTTCTTCGACTTTAGATAAAACGAATTATTTTCATGAGACCCACGAACTTTGTACAATAACCTCGTTCTGTTTATTTTATATTTTTCAGCAGCCGCCTTTTGTGATAGCCTACCGCTTTTAACTTCACACACGGCTTTTTTAAGTATTCTTCACTGTAGTTTTTGTATGCACGAGCTCCCAGTTTCTTTTTGTAGGTTCTCACCATTTTTACACTATGATTTTGAATATTTAGGGCACAATAGAACACCTCAATACGCAGCGGAATTCTCAAACAGGCGCCTACTAATAATAACAGTAACATAACCTCAACGTTTCTCGCATTTCTGCTTATACGAGGGACTTTGTCAAAGTAGCCCCAAAAAGTGTCAAAGTAACCCTCGATGTTAAAGTAGCCCCAGTTTACGGTACCCCTCGATTTCTTCAAATATTTTATGGCATCCGATACTTCTTGGGGTGCTACCGTCGATAAATAAAGGCTTACAATGGCCTGCAATTTTTTTGAAATTTAGTAGTTCAGTAGACGATACGCTTGGCAAGGAATTTATTATATCAATAGCAATATTGACAAAAATATCATTGAAATCATCAAAAGATCAGGATTCGATCCACTGGAATTCATTTCGCTCGAAGTTTTTTATTTGCCAAGATGCTTTCGATTTGTTTTCAGCTGAAATATTATATCGATCATATGCTGCCTTTTCGCTTTCTTCTGTCCAAAATATTATGTGTTTTAACGAAATTCTTCAAACGTTTCAAAAATGCAAACTCTAAAATATTCGAAAAGTTCTGGGGAACAGATACTTGCCTGAAGTTGTCCAACGTATGTGATTTATTATTATTTCGTATTGGATTAACACATCGTTTTTAAAATAGGCTATGTAAATCATTCAAAATAGTATGCATGGTCGTACAAAAAAATACTCGGTTTGATTGCTGCATAGCCATTACCGTCGTAAATATTTGCATCTCTCTCTAAGTTTCCTGAAAATTCCGATATAGCATCTGTTTCCGAGTATTTCAAGTTTTAATCAGTACAATAACAAATCCGGAAGGCATTTTACTGACACGTCGAGTTTCTGCGAAGGAAAGCGAGTTTGATGAAGTACGCGAAAAGTCGAGACAAAAGCGTATTTACTCCTTAGAATTCGGTTATCGAATGAAGTGAATCTTTTGAGACGTTGAGAAATTGAGCAGCTTAAAGCTCGGTGATATCTGGAATTGTTCCAGTTGTTAGAGAATATGGAAACCATTCTTACATGGAATAATAGCATGGATGTCTGAAGTTTTCGAAAATTGTGTTTTCAGCTCGCGCACAATGATTTAAATTTTTTTAATATTTCGAAATAAGGTAATTGGTGTGTGTAAGAGTTATATTTTCATGTGAAAGTGTTTTGAAACAAGACTGGTATGTGTATTTTAATTAAC
Source organism: Chrysolina oricalcia (assembly GCA_944452925.2). Taxonomy (NCBI): domain Eukaryota; kingdom Metazoa; phylum Arthropoda; class Insecta; order Coleoptera; family Chrysomelidae; genus Chrysolina; species Chrysolina oricalcia. The sequence continues at coordinate 5,268,077 of OX101821.2, read as the reverse complement.
ATGCCACTAACTGACATTTTTCACACATTTAAGAAACGAAGACAAAACAAAAAATTCAACAAATTTTATCTCCCATCCCCTTCTGTCCCTCTTAAGGCTGGATAAAGAAATCGTAGGAAATCGAAAAAAATTCGAGGGTTTCGGACATGCCGCGAAATTAAAATTGGAATAATTCGTAAAAATACTGAAAAACATCGGGCCGTCCAAAAAAGTTTTAATCCTGACCTGTATGTGCCCAGAAGCTTGATGGCAAGGAGTTGCAAACATACGCATGCCGCTAACGTATACTATCCTCAAGACGCCTGATGCACCTTTTATGGCAGATTAAACAAATTTTCGTGATAAAAACTGCGAAAATGAAGTAAAAAGTAAAAAATTGTTTTGAGTGTATGAAGAACATAAAGTATTTTAGAATTTAAATATTTTATTAGAAGAAGAAAACTGTAGTTCACAAGCAATGAGCTTATGACTTGAGGCATAAGATGTCCGGAGGACTGCTCATTGCTAATATCCTATACAATAGGAAAAGTTGGGTCGAAAATCCATCAGAAAACAACTACTTTCCTGGCTAATGTCACGACGACCATTGAATTACATCTGATGAAATTTCCGTGCAGAGTTCCTACAAGGTTATCTCCGCCATTACTTGTTGCATGGAAATGTTCATCGAAACATTCGTACCACCTATATATCGATTTCGGGGTGTTGCCCCTCATCACTATAGGGTAGGTCTAGCAGTCAATAACTAATGACTGCAACAAATGAATCGATAACCAAATCCATTTCAAGACCGAAACACTGCGAATCGATTTCAACCTATGATCCAGAATTGCTTCTAATCTGGAAATGAGTTCGATTTTTCATTTAGACAAAGAAGCAATTTATTATTCTGGAACTTTCACTTCTAAAAGGTGAACTAGGCCTGAACTAGGCCACTATTAAAATAACGCGCCGGAAGCTCTGCCTCTAAGGTGGCGGGGAAACGAACTAGTGTTTATTATATTCCTGCGCACACTGGCTTGCTATGTTTACTTTTTTGTAAACTTTGATTCGCCACATCGTGTCACATAGTCACAATAAGCAGGTAAAGGGCATAATCACATTATTTCAAATTCGAATGATCAGCCGATTATGACACAGCAAGCCAGTAGGCATGGGGGAATTACGCAGTCAAGATATTTAACTTATAGGGGTTCTCGCAGCAGAATTTTCAAATAGTTGTATTTATTTATGCAGTGTGACCCATTTAAAATGGAAGCACTCATATAAAACTTTAATTTTTCAACCGATTGGAATGATTTTTTTTCAATAGGTAGACTTAAACTAGGTTTAAGAGTACAATTGTATTAGTAAGTTTTTATACTTGATAATGGGATAAAGCCCGAAACCGGTCGTAAATATAAAAAACTAGTGGAAATAAGACAAAATTGTGTTTCTTTCGTTTCATTAAAGTGATTGAACATTCTATAAGATTCGTAAATGTTGATTAATCGGAAAATATGTTTCTCGTGATATTAGGGTTCCTAATGTGGTTCTCAAGTAGCCAATTGCAATTTTGGACTCTTCTTTTATGATCATTTTCGTAAAGGCGCTGATGTCTCTGATATTTATTCATGAGCATTGACATCTGGTCCCATCTTGAATTGCCATCCCAAACATGTGAAATAGTTTCTACATGGTTGGCGTTGTCTGGGAGGGGAATCGTTCTCTTTATAGATACAAGCCGTAGTTGCATTTTTTTAAATCCACCATAGGTTTAAATCGACTTCTTCCTTTCGAGTAAATTTTCGCGCCGTCATCGTCAGAATGTTTTTGAATAAGTTACAATTCTGTAGTATTGAAAGAGTATAACAAACTATCACTTTGTTGATAAAATATGCTTTTTGTTCCGATTTCCGATATCCAAAGTCTTCGTTGAAGAACATTCAATGTTGAGAACACTTTTGATGAAACCTGATTGTATTTTCGGTTAAATTATATTCTCCAAAACTTCTCATGCAAGTAATCTGATAATTCATCATTTTTCAACATGACGCAGTGAAAAGAGCTTGTTGCTAATTCAGAAATGATAGATGTGAGCGTTTCATCAAGAGTATCTTTCGGTTTTGGGAAAATTTTCAATAATTTGTTGAAAAATACGTGAAGCGCAACTTCATAAGAACCCCAATTTTTAACTGGAATTTACCTTGAAGATTGGTCTAAATTCTGTTTCTGTTTTGTAATTTGCAAGAAGTCTCAAGTTGTTATGCAACTAAATGTACATGAATTTCTCATTCGAAATTGTCACTATTTATGTTGTTTTCGAACCGAACAATATCAACTGTCTCAAAAACAACTGAAAAAAGTTCTAATAGAACTAGTCAAAGAAGACAGAAATCTTTGGGAGATCGTTTGCTAACGAACAGTCGTTACCGACCGATGATGAACACTTTACTCCCATAAACACCTAACTATGTAGGCTTATTATGGCAAGAACCTGTCAAAAAACAACTACTCCCCTGGCTAAGACCACGACGGGTATTGAATTAAATCTAACAGCTACTTGTGCAACGTTCCTCAAAACATCAGAGGACGCAATTGCAAGTGCCCTCATGACCAACCAGCAGAATTATGTTTTGATTTGGACGGGGTGACCACCTGCAGACTAGTTTCGAGGTTGTTGCCTCTATCAGTGCAAGGGCAGGTCAACACAGACAGCACTGAAGCCATCTGTTCCCCGTCCAAACCAATACACACTCCGCTGATTAGTCAATTCTGGTTCACGAGATGAAAGCAGTTTCTAGGCCGCTCCACCTAGCGAGCAGAGGAAGACACTCCGAATCTCCGGGTTGAGAGATTTAATCGAAGAAGACAGAAATCTTTGGGAGATCGTTTGCTAACGAACAGTCAACTAGTCAAGTTTCTTAACTGTGAAACAACAATATTTTAAAATGTATTCACAATGATCAACAATTATCATCCAAAGTGTACTACAAACACACTTTTTTGAAAGATTTCTATGCAATGTGAGCATAATCTAAAAATGATGATCTGACAATAGGACAAATTTCTGTAAGAATTAAAATAAAGAAGGACGAAGAGGATATGTTCGAAAGGAAGTTATGAGGAAATCAACAATTTTTGGACATTTTCGGACATTTTCTGAACGGTTGTTTTTAATCAACTAAAAAAAAAAAACGATGTTGTGAAAATGTTTGAAAAAAATTCATAGTCTCGATAATACAATACTTTGCATTAGTTATTTGATAACAAGCCGATGCCGTTTGTCATCAGTGTTAATTTCAATTTTCATTGCCAACCTTTTTCGATTGAACAATCAACTATTTCTCCGTCATTTTCAATATTGAAAAATAGTTTTATCACAAATTCGAAGCTGTGTCGGACAATTAGAAAAAATATACAAAGTGTCACTTGAAAAAAAGTTTGAGGTCACTTCCGGTGAAACCAAAAATAGTAAATCATCAGATGTGGCGTCAAATTAGGTGAATTCGACAAACCTATAGCGACAAACCAAATTTGAAACCTGTACCTTCAAAACCATAGAAAAATTTGGTGGGGGGGGGCGTACCTCACCTCGTGGTCACCCGGTTTGGTAGATCAATGTAGTAGTTCATACATGTCTCTCATTTAAAAACTCACAAACAACCCCAGTATCCATCAAGTGTGGCCATTAACATAACTGAAATTTGTCCAGCTGTGTGCACGTTCCAATGTAATTGAATGAAGAAAAGTTGTATTTCGTGCAGAAATTTATTTATAAAATCATAGCAAAGCGCTTTCGACTATAAAGTCATCATCAGTGCGTACCTGTAAGTAAGTGACATCGAATTGAATTTAAGAAATTTTGATAAAAAGAATTTTGAAAATTGAAAAGTTACTTACTCGTCAGGTGTACAAGAGCCAGACCATAAAAATATCATGTGTCCAGAGGACCATGTAATAGTATATTACGTATCAAGTGTTGTAAAAAGCATATTACGCACGAATGGAAAAATTGCGCACGAGCCGCGTAGCGGTGAGTGCGGTAATTACATGAGTGCGTAATTGCTTTACAACACGCAATACGTACTATACTTTTTCTACGACTCTTATATACTGGATGGTGCGTTTGATTAAGCTTTAAGTAATAAAAAAATGAAGGTAACTAACGCAGTTTATGGTTTAATTTCCAACAACAACAAATTAAATCTAAGAAAATACAATTTTGTACTATATAGCATAGAAATGATGAATTTAAGAATTCAAATTTGAATGTTATTAAATAATTATGAATTACTAATTATTACTATCAGTTGTATTAAAGTTAATAGTAAAATTTTTACAGTTTTTTATTACAATGGGAGCATAACAATTTCCGGTGGCGTTGCGCTCATTTCATTATCGGAGTTGCTCATATTTGTAGATATAAAATTAAAGATCGGATTATAATTTATGAAGTATCGATTTGAACTTCAAATCTCAAAAAGTGACAATGTCACTGTCAAATATTTAAAACGCAAGACAGATAAATGTCACGATTTGAGTGGTTCAAGAGGCAACTTGATTGTTACCTGTTATACTAGCCATCATATCATGACGCACAGTTGTGCGTTTTTATTCTTTACGCACAGTTGTGCGTAAGAATGGATTTACTTATAGAGTGAACTGTTTGTAAAACAATGTTTACTAACATAGGAGTAGAAAAAATTTAAAAACGGGACATCATATTAATAACATTTTAAAAAAGTCCTTATTCCAGGATTCACCTGGATAAAAGTTTCAACAGGCAGAGTAACACATGTCTGTTGGAGCTTAGTCTACTGTTAAACTGAATGAATGAAATTTACATTGTGTCAAAAGTTGACAATGACAATGACGTTTGGCTTAGAACATTAACTTCTAGAAACCCTGATCTGTGTTTTGAAAATTGAATAATGACCAAATTGATCTGTAAATCTATTTATAGTTATGTTAATCTAAACCTAAGGAATTGTGACAAACCGGAAGAAAAGTCTAATGAGAACCTCAACCCGATGTGCACAGAACCAGATTCAAGAAACAGTCCCTCGGGAATTTGTGAAACCAATTCTTAGCTCAGGATCATGGGACAGGTCTAATGAGAACCTTCACACTTCCCAAAGCGTCAAAAAGGTAACCCAAAAACAAGAGGCACCATTAACATAATCATAAAAGATTGCTGAAGCTTAGTCTACTGTCTAACTAAATGAAAAATGACATTGTGTCGAAAGTTGACAATGACAATGAAGTTATGATATAAAAAAAAATGTGTAAAAAATGAACTATAATAAAAACATTGATTTGTGTTTTGAAATTGATAAATTATTATTATTAGTTCAACATCCTGGGCAACCAGATTGGAACATAAGATCATGAGATAAGTCTAATGAGAACTTTCCCAATCTCAATAGTAACAAAGAGGATGACCAAAATGATGAGCCCATACCAGAAAATTTTTAAGAAATTTTCCAAAAATTGATCTGTGAATCTATTTATAGTTCTGTTGATCCAAACCAAGGAAATATGACAAACCGGGAGAAAAGTCTAATGAGAACTACGACCCGATGTGCACAAAACCAGGCTTAAGACACAGTCTCTTGGGAATTTGGGAAACCAAATTCTATGCTCAAGATCATGGGACAGGTCTAATGAGAACCTACCCAATCACAAGGCGCCAAAAAAGGTTGCCCAAAACCAAGAGGTACTACAAACAGAAAAGATTCAAGAAATTTTCAAATTATTTCATATTTAATCAATTCAGTAATTCTATTAATCAAAACCAAGGAAATTACCGAGCCAAGAGAAAGTCTAATGAGAACTTGACACGGCACATGCAAAAACCCAAGTTATAGAAAAATAGAACCTGAAGTTGAAATTATAAGTTTCAAATTGAAAGCAATAGATTATGTTCTGAGAATTGAAAGGAAAGTCGAGAGGGAGGGAACTAGGCAAACTGCAAAACAGGTTCAATCCATATCATCATTGAGAAAGAGTTCAAGAGCAATTAAATAGGTAAAGTTTAAATTTATGAAAAGTTTCTTACTTTAAACGTCTATGAAGAGGAATGTAAGCTCTGTTTAAATTAACTTGAGTGTTGAGACAAAGGTCATTTTTCAGTAATTCCTTGTTAATATGTAAATCTTCAAGAAAATCTAATCTATTGTAATTTTTGGAACTCACCTCCTGTAAAATTTTTGAATTCCCATTTGGACTAAAGTTGTGGTTGTTAAACCTAAAATGTTGACCAAAGGCTGAAATTTTGTTGGGATTTAAATGTTCGGTTATACGGGCTTTCAAAGGTCTGCAAGTTCTTCCAATGTAGGCTGCATCACAATCATCACAGTTTAACTTGTATATGCCACTTTTTGAAAGTTTATCAATTTTATCTTTTGTGTTGACCAGGTATCTGTTGATGCTATGGTTAGTTTTGAAAAAAATTTTGATGTTGTCTATGTTGCTTTTGATGCAACCAGATATTTTATTAGAAATATTGTCATTTAAGAAAGGAAGTGAAACAAATTGTGATATTGAATCTACTTTGGGGTAGGCATCATTAAGTTCTTTTTTGTTTTTGATTTTTTGGATCAAACTATTAATAATATTCGGGTTATAATTGTTATTTGAAGCTATTTGTTTAATGATATTCAATTCATTTTGATAACTAACTGTAGAAAGTGGCATATTCAAAAGTCTATGAATGTAACAATTGAAAGCTGCCATTTTATGTTGATGGGGGTGGTTGGAGAAGCTAGGTATAATGTGATCGGTTTGTGTGGGTTTTCTGAATATGCTAAAATTTAAAAATTTTACAGGAGGTGAGTTCCAAAAATTACAATAGATTAGATTTTCTTGAAGATTTACATATTAACAAGGAATTACTGAAAAATGACCTTTGTCTCAACACTCAAGTTAATTTAAACAGAGCTGACATTCCTCTTCATAGACGTTTAAAGTAAGAAACTTTTCATAAATTTAAACTTTACCTATTTAATTGCTCTTGAACTCTTTCTCAATGATGATATGGCTTGAACCTGTTTTGCAGTTTGCCTAGTTCCCTCCCTCTCGACTTTCCTTTCAATTCTCAGAACATAATCTATTGCTTTCAATTTGAAACTTATAATTTCAACTTCAGGTTCTATTTTTCTATAACTTGGGTTTTTGCATGTGCCGTGTCAAGTTCTCATTAGACTTTCTCTTGGCTCGATAATTTCCTTGGTTTTGATTAATAGAATTACTGAATTGATTAAATATGAAATAATTTGAAAATTTCTTGAATCTTTTCTGTTTGTAGTACCTCTTGGTTTTGGGCAACCTTTTTTGGCGCCTTGGGATTTGGTAGGTTCTCATTAGACCTGTCACATGATCTTGAGCATAGAATTTGGTTTCCCAAATTCCCAAGAGACTGTGTCTTAAGCCTGGTTTTGTGCACATCGGGTCGTAGTTCTCATTAGACTTTTCTCCCGGTTTGTCATATTTCCTTGGTTTGGATCAACAGAACTATAAATAGATTCACAGATCAATTTTTGGAAAATTTCTTAAAAATTTTCTGGTATGGGCTCATCATTTTGGTCATCCTCTTTGTTACTATTGAGATTGGGAAAGTTCTCATTAGACTTATCTCATGATCTTATGTTCCAATCTGGTTGCCCAGGATGTTGAACTAATAATAATAATTCATCAATTTCAAAACACAAATCAATGTTTTTATTATAGTTCATTTTTTACACATTTTTTTTTATATCATAACTTCATTGTCATTGTCAACTTTCGACACAATGTCATTTTTCATTTAGTTAGACAGTAGACTAAGCTTCAGCAATCTTTTATGATTATGTTAATGGTGCCTCTTGTTTTTGGGTTACCTTTTTGACGCTTTGGGAAGTGTGAAGGTTCCCATTAGACCTGTCCCATGATCCTGAGCTAAGAATTGGTTTCACAAATTCCCGAGGGACTGTTTCTTGAATCTGGTTCTGTGCACATCGGGTTGAGGTTCTCATTAGACTTTTCTTCCGGTTTGTCACAATTCCTTAGGTTTAGATTAACATAACTATAAATAGATTTACAGATCAATTTGGTCATTATTCAATTTTCAAAACACAGATCAGGGTTTCTAGAAGTTAATGTTCTAAGCCAAACGTCATTGTCATTGTCAACTTTTGACACAATGTAAATTTCATTCATTCAGTTTAACAGTAGACTAAGCTCCAACAGACATGTGTTACTCTGCCTGTTGAAACTTTTATCCAGGTGAATCCTGGAATAAGGACTTTTTTAAAATGTTATTAATATGATGTCCCGTTTTTAAATTTTACATGGTCCTCTGGACACATGATATTTTTATGGTCTGGCTCTTGTACACCTGACGAGTACGCACTGATGATGACTTTATAGTCGAAAGCGCTCTGCTATGATTTTATAAATAAATTTCTGCACGAAATACAACGTTTCTTCATTCAATTAACATAACTGACCCTCAAACACACATTTATCTTGACCAAGTTAATATTACCAGTGCCGTTCGGTCTATATATCGACGATATTGTGTGTAGGACATCACTCAACTGTCGGACAAACAGACATTATTAGACCCCATCTCCGTGAATAATTGCGGAATTTGCTCTGCATTGTCCCGAATATCTGCCGGGCATTGTAAGGTAATAGAAAGGCCTTACGTGTCCTGCTACTGTACCGGAGTTCGGATACAAAGGAAAGTGTTCGATTAGCTGAAAATCGATGTTGTCCACGTAATATGTAGCGATTACTCGTGTAATACCAATGGGTAGCGGAAAAGACGAGCAAGCTTACAAGGATCTTCCGGCTAGGATCAGTGTGCAAAATACGCTCACGTTGTTGCTTGTGATCAGGGTCATTTCAGTTTCAGTTTTGTTGATTTGAGTAACATGAAATTGTTTATACTTGTTGCCTTCTATTTCAGTTAATGACATACCATACAATGGAAATGGAATGTATAATTAGTCTTTTGCTCTGGAACGAAATGAAATATAGATATTTTGTCATTATTTTATAATGAAACGGGAGAATTTAGTTTGTGTGAATTACCGACCTCTCATCATCGTTATACAGGGTGTCTCATAACTCAACGTCATCCTTTGGAGGACTGATAGTCTAGATCATGACTGACAAGAATATCACAATATGACCTTAGATATGAATATTGATAGTTTTGGATATATTAGAACTTTCATGAATTTCGTGAAAATCGAAACATCTGAACAGCATTTCGAGTGCCGCACATACAAAACTTCATAGTTTAATATTCTGATTTTTGTTATGCAACCTTTAATAACTCTTCTATTGATTAAAATGCAAAATGAAAATATTGGTGCAATACCTTTGGAGAAACATATTTGCCCGATTCACGAGTTAATTTATTTTATAAGTAATTGGAATGATGCTTGATAATAATAAAAAATGTGTGATTGAAGAGCACTCTCAAATTGATATGGTTATTTCAATGATAACGAAAGACTTATTTCCACTTTAGGATCTTTATCCTCGGAGAAACTCACAATATTGAGCCGTCCCCGTCCAAGAAAGTGAGTTATTACTTCGAAGTTTTACCAAATCTAACTTTACCGAACCTAATTTGACACCAAAATCCGAAAGAAACAAAAAATTACCACAGATAAACGTTTTTTTCAAGGTATGAAAAAATATCATGAATACTCTTTGTAGATCTGTTTGAGCACAATTAAACTATTCATACACCTTTCTTTGATATCTTGTTTCGTTTTTTGTTTCACTGATGTCTTTTTTTGTTTTTTTTTTCAAATATTTCTCGGACTATTGATTTTATGGAAAAAACTACTTCACATTTTTTGTAGATTTTCAAGTGTTGAAAATTGAAAATCTGTCTCCATCTTTGAGTTTTTAGTGGTTTTATAAAAAAAATTCAATGATCCGTTTATTTTTTTTGACTTGAAAAAATTTCCTGTAGACCTTTTTGAGGAAGATAGAACTATTCGAATAAATTTTTTTTTCTCGTTTAGTTTTCTAGATTTTGGTGTTTAAAAAAATGGTAAAATTTCATAATTTTATGTTTTCGTGTATTGTGAAATGAAAAAGTCATTCGCCGTTTCAATCATCATGAAAAAAAGTTCAATCTTTTTTGGAAGCGCCCGGACAAATCTTGAAGGGGGGGGGGGAAAGAACTAACTAATCAAAAATCCGAACGCTTCGCGGCCTGAAAAATCTTGTGAAGGAGAGGGAGGTATATAATTAAAAAATGCGGTCGTGAAGCCCTCAGAAAATTTTGGAAAGGAAGAAAAATAACTTAAAATCCGGGCGCAAAGCGCACGGAAAATTTTTGAAAGGGGTTGTTGGAAATGATAAAAAATGCTGGAGCGAAATGCCCGGAAAATTCTGGGGTGGAGAGGAAGGGGGGAAATAATCAAAAATCAGTGCGCGAAGCACCCGGAAAATTTTGTGGGATGGGTGATGGAAATAATGGAAAATCTGGGAGTGAAACGCCAGGAAAATTTTGAGGAACTAGGAAAATATATAAAATCCGGGTGCAAAGCGCCTGCAAAATTTTGGGGAGTGGGAGCATGGGGAAAAATAATCAAAAATCCAGAAAAAAATGCTAAAATTCCATAATTTAACGTTTACGTGTATTGTGAACTAAAAAAATCAGTTGTCTTTGATTCTTCAGTAGTTTCATGAAAAAAAGTTCAATATTTTCGCGAAGCACCCGGACAAATCTAGAAGGGGGTGATAAGGATTTAATAATAAAAAATCCGGACGCTCTACTGCCGGAAAAATCTTGGTAGGGGAGGGAGGGGTAAATAATTGAAAAATACGGGCGCGAAGCACCCGGGAAATTTTGGGGAGGTAAATTTTGGGGAAAAAAAGGAGTGGAGAACATTATCGAAAATAGAGCGCGAAGTCATTGGAAAATTTTGTGGAGGGTGTGGTGGAAATAATGAAAAATCCGGGAGCGTAAGCGCTCGGAAAATTTTGGGAAGTAGGAGAATGGGTAAAAATAATAAAATTTTCAGGCGCAGCGCCCGAAACATTTTGCGAAGTGGATTTTCGTAATTTATTTTTAACCATAAACTGATAATTTCATCAGGTGTAGCGAATACTACTTCATTTGATTACTTATATTTCGGACGTCCATCATCTTAATGGTTGAAAGATTTCTATCTCTTTCAAATTTTTTCACAACGTTTCAATTGCTTGAATCCGCAATCGTCTTCTGGTGAATAGTGACAAAATCAGATGCTACGCGACCTTTTATAGGTCTATAATTAAAGTGTAATTACGCGCGGTCTTGTGGCGCGCGTGGTTTCGCGCTTTTTCTCCCTCCAAAACGGTCCATGAGCGGTTTCCATACGTTTTTAATTTCCACTCTTGGTTGACTGAAGGCACCATTGGCTTCTATGTAGGTGGTTTCCATAAATTTCCGTTTGAACCAATGTTCCTCTCTATGAAGAACACTAGCTTCGTCCCAGAGAATTCGGTGGTGTTTTGTCCAGGCGTGGTCAGCAATTCCCGATTTTGATGTTTCCCCTCGTTGAGTCCACTTTTTGTGTTCGGCTATTCTTACTGATAATGGCCTCTTGGTTTCTCCGATATAGGAATCTCCACATTCACATGGGACTTTGTAAATACAGTTTTTACTGGATTCTGTTGTGTTCTCTGGTTTCGTCTTGGTGAGGAAGCTTCGTAAGGTACTGCCGGATTGAAAGCAACTCTTGATGTTGTATTTATTTCCGATCCTTCTGATCTTCTCGGAGATACCCCTGATATAGGGAAGAATGAGAACGGGGTTTTGTGGTCTTTTTCGGTTGTCTTGGTCTTTTCGAGTTGTTTCCGAACTTCTCCTATGAGCTTCTCGGAGTATCCGTTTCGGCGTAGGTCCTTTTTGATGTGGTTTATTTTCGCCTCCAATGACTCCTGGTTGTTGCAAATAGACATTGCTCTCTCCACCAACGTTCTTACGATTCCCCTCTTTGTGGAGTTTGGGTGAGTAGAGCCGTAGTTGAGGTACTGTCATGTGTGTGTCTTCTTCCTGTAAACAGAGGTGAGGATTCCAGCGTCTGTTCTTTCAGCTTTCACATCGAGAAACGATAGGGTACTGTTAGTTTCCTTTTCCATTGTGAATTTGATTGAATCCCTCATGTTATTCATTCTGGCGAAGAATTCCCGAACACAAAAAGTGGACTCAACGAGGGGAAACATCAAAATCGGGAATTGCTGACCACGCCTGGACAAAACACCACCGAATTCTCAGGGACGAAGCTAGTGTTCTTCATAGAGAGGAACATTGGTTCAAACAGAAATTTATGGAAACCACCTACATAGATGCCAATGGTGCCTTCAGTCAACCAAGCGTGGAAATTAAAAACGTATGGAAACCGCTCATGGACCGTTTTGGAGGGAGAAAAAGCGCGAAACCACGCGCGCCACAAGACCGCGCGTAATTACACTTTAATTATAGACCTATAAAAGGTCGCGTAGCATCTGATTTTGTCACTATTCACCAGAAGACGATTGCGGATTCAAGCAATTGAAACGTTGTGAAAAATTTGAAAGAGATAGAAATCTTTCAACCATTAAGATGATGGACGTCCGAAATATAAGTAATCAAGTTACTACATCGTCTAAAACATTCAAACACTACTTCATTTGTTCTTGAAGCTATGAAGAAACTTCATTGTAACTTTTTGTAGATCTGTTCAAGGGCCATAAAACTATTCAGATACAGTTTTTCGATATCTCGTTTCGATTTCTAGTTTTTTTGTGATTTTAGAGAAAAAGTACAAAATAACACTCTGTTTCAATTTTTAATCGACCTGGAAAAAACTTTTTAGACTTTCATTTATTTCATTAATGCGGTCAATATCTCGAATTTCCATTGTTCCAAAATATTTTTCGGTCTATTGATTTTACGGGAGCATTTTATGAATATTTTTCGAAGATTATCTGAAGACGGCCAAAAGAGCAGTTCTGGTAAATTGTAAAAATATCAACGGTTTCTGAGATATTTCGTATTTTCCAAAATGGAAATTTCAAATTTCAGAAGTTCTCCGATCATTTTCGTGAAAAATAGTGTCTAAGATTTATTCATCTATTCACATACCAATGACATATTACGGTTAGACTCAGTTATTTCCATTTCGATCGGTGGTCACATTCTAAGCACAATTTTTATTGTCGCTGGTTTCGCGGAAAATAGTTGCTAGTCAAAAGTCGGCATAGCTGAGTTTCTGCTGAATCATCTGCTTATATACAATGTATATTAGCAGATAATTGCCGCGAAACAAGCGGCAGTAACAATTGTGCTTAGAATGTGACTCTGTTTGGCCGCAGCTCGAAAGGTAAATAACGGAGTCTAACGGTAATATGTCATTGCTATATGCCTGTCGAATTTTTCTGAATTCAATTTAAATCAACGGTTCGCGTATATGAATCTTTGTTTGAATCGATATTTTCCGGAAAATCGCAGAAAAAACCCTGTTAGCATTTTCAAATAATTCTGTGAAACTATACACTTCTGTAGGACATATTGGAGTATATATTGTAGAAATAGGGAATGGACCAAATCAATTACTGAACCTGTATCGAGGAAAGAAGAAACGAAAAAAACCCGGAAAAACCCTGTAAAATTCTTCCAGATTTTCCGATCGCAAAAAAAACTGATGAATATTGTCCTCGAACCATTGAAATATTTTAAACTTCAAAGAGATATCTCCAAGGGTTTGAAAATGCGAGCGTTTTGAAATGCCACAACAGAAGGACGGACAGACAGAGACAGACATAATTCAACCATAGTATACAATTTCTTATAAGTCGTATAAAAAAGACATCCAGGCAGCAAGCCGACTCAAAATGAGTGATCAAAAAAAATTTTCAGCTGTAGCTCGATATCCTATTACAAATTGTGTCTAATTAATTGGCCAGACTTTCATCGCTGTCAAGTGAACTTTTGATGAAAAATTGCTCGTCGTTGTTTGGTTCAAGTACCCTGCCTACCCATCAAAAATACCCGGAAGGCCTCTTCACCGTAGGATCGTTATCCTCGAAGAAACTCACAATATTGAGCCGTCCCCGTCGACAAAGTGAGATGTTATTTCGAAGTTCGGCCGCAACCGCAAGACCAACACATTATTCGCCGTGCTGGAGGCTGGAAAGGGAGAGGGTTCATCTCCGCGGCGCGCTCTGGATGCTGGAAAGCAACCCCTTTGCTTTCGAGAGCGGAGAAGGAAAGGAATTCGAGTGTGTGTATGCGAGCAATGCGATCATTTCCCTGTAATGCACCGGTTGAAAAGATGTTGTTTTTCGAGAGTACTCGGTTGTCTGAAGAAGTGAAATGGGAAGGAAGCTCGGGGGATATTTGTATTGGTGATTTTTTTTTCGTTGGAGGGGTTTGAATGAGGCTTATCTTTCAAGGTTTCCATGTACCTTGCATCCACGAAATTTCAAGTCAACATGGAAAATTTTGTTGTGTAAGGCTAATAGGAGAATTTGATATTTAGTAATGTGTTGTCATACTCGGTGTTTATTTTCAAGTGAAGCTTTTTTTGAAATGTTATATAGTTTGTTCAAAACGTAAATAATATGGTATTTTTATCGATTACATGAATACATTTAATTCAAATTCAAACTGGAATTTATTAAATCACTTGTATAGTGAAATAGATTGGAGAAATCAGCGCAGGTAGAACATTTCCTATAGTTAGAAGAAATACAACAGTTGGATCTTTCCAAGAAATGAGACAGGACAAATACATTCACATTATCATACAGAATGAATGAGTGAAACATTTCAATCAACTATTGGAAAAAAAAGCATCAAGTTCACCGAAATTATAAAAACAATTATTTGCTAAAAATGTTTTCAACCTACCTTTGAAAACTTACAAATAAGGATGGGTTTAGCGAAGGGCAATATATGAAAATATAAATAGAAAAGTTATTGGGTATAACCCTCAAAATGTTGTGCAACCGTAGACACGTGTTTCGAACTTAAGCTCTCATCAGTACGGTAAAATCAAGTGCGAAGATGCACAACACTTGGATGTAAAAATAGAAACAGAGGAAGTCAACAACAGGAAGCCAACCACACATTTGTGGCATCGGTTAGAAGACCTTGTACTCACAAGGAAACAACTAACGTCGCCACGGAGGCAGCTATAGCTACCAGCGTGACAATCCTACCCAGGAAAATACAAATAAGGATGGATTTAGCGAGGAGCAATATATGAAAATATAAGTAGAAAAGTTATTGGGTATAACCCTCAAAATGTTGTGCAACCGTAGACACGTGTTTCGAGCTTAAGCTCTCATCAGTACGGAAAAATCAAGTGCGAAGATGTAAAACAATTGGATGTAAAAATAGAAACAAAGGAAGTCAACAACAGGAAGCCAACCACACATTTGTGGCATCGGTTAGAAGACCTTGTACTCACAAAGCAACAACTAACGTCGCCACGGAGGCAGCTATAGCTACCAGCGTGACAATCCTACCCAAGAAAATACAAATAAGGATGGATTTAGCGAGGGGCAATATTGAAAATATAAGTAGAAAAGTTATTGGGTATAACCCTCAAAATGTTGTGCAACCGTAGATACGTGTTTCGAGCTTAAGCTCTCATCAGTACGGTAAAATCAAGTGCGATGATGTAAAACACTTGGATGTAAAAATAGAAACAGAGGAAGTCAACAACAGGAAGCCAACCACACATTTGTGGCATCGGTTAGAAGACCTGGTACTCACAAGGCAACAACTAACGTCGCTCGAAACACCTGTCTACGGTTGCACAACATTTTGACGGTTATACCCAATAACTTTTCTACTTATATTTTCATATATTGCCCCTCGCTAAATCCATCCTTATTTGTACTTTCCTGGGTAGGATTGTCACGCTGGTAGCTATAGCTGCCTCCGTGGCGACGTTAGTTGTTGCCTTGTGAGTACAAGGTCTTCTAACCGATGAATCTTTTATACAGCGGTTCACCTAACTTGGGCCACCCCTATCTTTGAATTTTTAAATACGTACCTGTACTTTTTGTTGTAGTTTTTGGATCGTCGACGTTTACTTAGTACTGATAAATTGAATTTAATTTCATATTTCGGGATGTGTCGGTAATATTTTATTATAATTGTGTGAATTATTCCCTTTTAAATTACGGCCCTGGAAATTGGTTGACTGAGTTGAATAAAAACACAATTTCAACTTTCACGTCTCCCCATGTACCATAGTGTTTTTCGAGAGTATATTTTTCATTTTTAGGTACCAATTCATATTTCTTCACATTTTCAATGCTCTTTGAGCGTTTTCTACAATAAACTTCGAATAGCAAAACCTTTTATGATTATCTGAAACATATCTAAAAATAGATTATATGTATTTTGATAAGCTGAGAAAGAAATGATAGCAATAGTTACATCCGAAACGAACACTATAATCGTAAAGAAAATTGAAATGATGTAATTTATATACACAAAAAAATTAAAGGCGCAATAAATGTTCGAATTGGGGTCCTTCCATTTCGAGACATTTTTTAACTCGTTTTTTTATATTATTTATTGCCCTTAATACACTTCTTTGCTGCATTGTTGCGAAAGCATTCAAAATCAGTACTAAGTGAACGTCGCCGATCCAAAAACTACAACAAAAAATACAGATCCGTATTTAAAAATTCAAAGATGGGGGTGGCCCAAGTCAGATGACACCCTGTATAAAAGATTCATGGACATATTCTGATAGCCCACATCAAGTGCCAATAGCAAAATGTGGACAGATTTCCAATATGTCTGCGAATAAAGAAGATACAGGCAAAAAAAGTGTTTGAGATATTTTGGTTTTTCATGTTTATCTCCAGAACCAAAAGAGCTAAATTCGATTTTTTTACATCATTGAACAAGACTCTAAAATACGCAACTTTGCCACGTTCCAACCGACACTCTATCTGCTATCGTTTACGAGATCCCCATTTAAAGAAACGAATTTGAAAAGCCCTGTATATTGTTGTACCGCGTATATTTCGTCCTGGTGTAATGTGCTGTTTAGTTTGCGAGACTTTTACAGTATTTTCCAAATCTTAATCCATTTTCCGCCATTAACCAACCTATGAACCGGTAATAAAAGGAATGATTTGTTTTCTAAGCCGTGCGAATTCATTTTCCTAGAAACATATTGCATGACCGAAGGTCAGAAACAATTTGTATTTCATGATGATTGATATAAATTTTATGAGTTATATTACCTTATTATTATCGTATTTGTTCGGGTAACATGTTAGCGAAACATTAACTTGCGAGCTCGGCAGCAATGTAGAGTTATCATTTCATATGTTACTCAAAATGTTGTCAATCTGCCAGAAAGTTTTCGTGAATAATCAGGCCTTCTTGGAAAAAAGCAAAGTTTCCATCATTCGGAACTAGTATTGCACCTTATGTTGACATTTTTTTCTTAATCCATGTCTATTTAAAATCAAGTTATGTAACAAAATATAACTTGATTTTGGATAGACAGTTGGAATTTAGAGAAAAAATCTCAACTCAGGATTACTAGCTCTCACAAATGAAGTTTCATCAGCTCTAAATGAAAACAATCCAAATTATGCATTTTAATCGAAAGCTTTCGACACGGTCAATCATGAATTTCTATCACGATCAACGAAAAGGATCGTAATCAGTGGCATCTTTCTTCAGATCGAAACTGGAGTACCCCAAGGTACCGTTTTAGGGCCCTTATTATTTAACGTATATGTTAACGGCTTATTTTCCCTAGAAAATGAGAGAAAAATCTTAGGATTCGCAGACTGTTGACCATTGAGATTCGCATGCTGTTGAACATTTCCCACTGGAAGGATATTCTTGTGCCTCCTGCTGAGACGTCTGGACATCTGCCATAGGGAATTGTCCCCAATATTTAGGCTTACAAGAATGCAAATTGGGTATTAATTTTCTCATATTATGTGCCTAGGTAAAATTAATGATCAAGCGTTTTTATTTTGGCTAAAAGCTGCGTTTGCAGAAAAAAATCTTGTGTCGAGCACAAAGTGTCATTGTAACTTTTTCGGGCTCTAAACTATCACTTTGTTCGCTGAATACACAAATAGCCATCATTCTGCCTAGTATTCGAACTCTAATGACATAACCTTTTCACTGCCACTTGTTGATAAAAAAGAAGGAAAATCATTATAATAGATTCACCCATTTTATATCGGGACCAATAATCCGTTTTCCATCAACCACATTATGACTCTTAAAAATAACTCTTAAAAATGCCGAATTTCTCAACAACCCAAGGAGATTTCTCGAGAATCAACTTAACGATGTCATCCCCTTCGAATCCATTATCCTACGAAGCAGAAGTAATGAATGGTATGGGAATTTACCGATTCGTAAATGGCGGAGTACCTGATACACGACAGAAGGAAACGGGAATCAAAGTAACCATTTTTAGATTCGGGGTCCAATTATGGACCAGTGACGAAATAGTATATTACATTACTAGTGCGGAAAGTGACATTTTTCACACGAGTGGGAAATTTTGTGGCACGAGGCGTAAGCCGAGTGCGGCAATCACACGAGTGTGATAAATCACTTTCGCACGAGTAATGTACACTATTTTTCCTACGACCACATAATTATTTTACCAAATGTATGAAAATATTATAATTAAAGACATGAGTACAAGAAAATCGAATGAACATTCCGACTGAGAACCATTCTGGCTTCATTTATTTTTAATAATTAATTTAAGTACAAAATATTTTTTTTATGATATAATACCGACGAGATCAAAATCATAATTAGACATCTTTTATTTTTGATAATAATTACTAATCAAGATACACTCTAATACAATATATTTTCTTGACATAATATGTGTCCAATACCTCAGTTGGTAAGCAGCGGGACTCGATGTGACTTCTGACGAAGAGTACCCGGGATCGATCCTCGTCCGCGGAAACTTTTTTTTTTAAGAATATGAAAAAAATAACACTTCTCACTAGATTGCTTCAAGATTTTGTTGGTAGGATTTTAGATAGTATACAGTGTGTCCCACTTGCCATGCTCACCATGGGTATCTTTTTAATGGTGAGAGATACGAGGTCGGTTGAATGACACCAGATGTGGAGTTTATCAAGGCCAACTATAATGTGAAAAAATATTTTGATAAAATCTATTCGTTTTTGTTTTATACGCAAAAAACACATTTTGATCATTTTCATCATTTTCATGTCTCGTCCGTAACTTCTTTATTTATGAAAATATTCGAATAGGAATTTCACATTCTCATGGCAGTTTTTTAATGAGATTTCGAAAAAAATATGAAATTCATACCAACTCTTCTAGAATTTGAGATATCAGCACCAACTTTTATTTTTCAAATGTAGGTCATAGCTCACTATGACTTAGTTATGAATAACTTTTTTTCTCGTACAGATGATATGTCACAGTAATAGCTTTTTGTTGATAACAACGGAGTTATCGTCATTTATGCAAAACAAGAACTATTTTGAAGTCGCCATCTTGAATTTATAAATTTTAACAGAAAAATCATGATCTCCGACCTCAAAAACCCCCACATACCAATTTTGAATGGAATTGGACCATAATCACAAATCTCGACCGACATATTGGAGAAGCCGCCATTTTTTATTTTTTATTTCAATAAAAATTCCATAGTGCATTGTCACCGAAATTATGAACATCTGCCAAACTTCAAGTTATTTAAAATTCACGTGCAAGAGACATGAAAATGATCAAAATCTGTTTGTGTATAAAATAAAAACGAATAGATTTTATCAAAATATTTTTTCACATTATAGTTGGCCTTCATAAACTCCACATTTGGTGTCACTTAACCGACCTCGTATCTCTTACCATTAAAAAGATACCCATGGTGAGCATGGTAAGTGGGACACACTGTATATACTGATTTTTAGATAGTATCAGTTGGTAGAGTTTCGGCCTTCTGAATGAAAAAAAAAATCTTTTCAAATAGATTTCTTCAAATTTACATATTAAATAAGTAAATCTAAATTGAAATTATATATTTGACAACTTGACTTCGGTAAATCTTAATAGAAATTATGCATTTGCCAACTTATCCGCAAGCGTGCGAAATACTTTTCGCATGCGTGCGGAAAGTAACTTTCCGCACGCTTGCGGAAAGTATTTCGCACGCTTGTGGATAATATGAGCCACTTTCCGTGGGACTGTACGGTGCGATATACGTTACTTTCCTATGTGGTCGTATGAAAAAAAAAATTCGTTCCATTGAAAGAATTGATTATAGTAAAGATAACGATCGGATGAACATTAATAATCTGTGTATTAGATGATGGAGAATCAGCTTAGAAGAAAATGCCACTACTGTTGCAGTATTTTCGGATTTTCGAAGAGCTTCCGAAACAATACCTTTAGGTTATTACAAAATTTAGCAGCAATACGGATAGATGGAATAGTCTTGAAATGGTTGAAAAGTTATTTGATAGCTGAAAACGAAACCTCAAGATGAATAATGAAGTGTCAGATAGTATATAAATAAATAAATACCACCAAGGAGTACCACAGGGAAGTGTGCTGGGACCTAAATTATTTTTTTCTACATTCATGCAAAAAGCAAAACTTTATTGTATATTCAGTGGAAAAAGAAGTTCTTTATTGCACTAGTGCAATAAAGTTTTTATTGCACTCATCTGTCATTCTACTTCAACGTGCTGTCATCATGACAAACATAAACGTTTAAACCTACTACATATTTAGCAGATATTCTGTGAGATTGGCAATAGGTACTTCACTACGAAATATTCATATTGAAAATTGCACCAATTATTCATTCACTTTCAACATTGAGGGTAAAAATAAAGTTTGAGTTAAATTGTTCGTAACGTATTAGTTCCTGTTTCAATGCAAACCGATATTGATAATAAAGTATTCAAGTTGAGCTTTTCTTTTTCCTACACCTAGTGCCGCACCGCAATAAATCATTTTTTGCTTTTTGCATGAACGTAGAAAAAATGTTGTATGCAACTCGTGCAAAAATTGTTTATTGCACTCGACGTGTTGTCCAACTCGGCCTAACGGCCTCGTCGGACAATTTCACGTCGAGTGCAATAAACATTCACTTTTTGCACTTGTTGCACTTGTTGCATAAATAACTATTGATATACATTAACGACTTGCCAGAGGTGGTAGGTGAGAGCTCAGTTCATCCTCCTTGCTGATGACACATAGTGAAACTATTTACTGGCGGGTACAATTATTAGGAGTCGACAACATGGAGGAGGGTGGAACGGGGTGAACTTGTAGGGGTTGAAAGAAAAAATCTACAATTTTTGTATTTGACATTTTTTCACATAACCTCAAATTTCCTAGGAAAATCGGAAAAACTGATTTTTCAGTTTTTAATTTTCTTCTCGCGCAAAACTTTATTTTTTTAAAGAAATTTGGTGGAAATATATAACTTGCTATGTTTCAAGTAAGCTGCGGGAAATCTGATTGGACACTTGAAGATATTGGAACACATTCCCCTAGAAGCCATGTCTAAACCGACAGATTTCATGCCAGTTAGGTACGACTTCGAAATGCAGTTTGAAGTGGTCATAAACAGCCACCAAATATGCACAGAGAACGGACCTCAACTGGGAAGGGATGCATCAGTGTGGTACACAGATGGATCTAAGATGGATAATAGGGTTGGTGTGGGCGTTACAGTACCAAATTTTAGGCTCTCAAAACCCCTTGGTAACACCCCAACCAAGCAGAAGCACTAAAAGCTCTGAGGTCATACACCTGTGAGTCTAAGCTGACTTGGGACTGTAAAAAATCCCTGAGACAACTGGCTACAAACAATCAGGTCACCCTGATGTGGGTGCCACGTCACATAGGAATTAAAGGTAACGAAGAAGCAGATTGCCTTGCCAAAGAAGGGGCAAACACACAATTTCCCGGCCCAGAACCCTTCTGTGGACTCTCCAAAGCCCACTTGAAAGAGGAGTTCCGATGCTGGGAAACCGATGAAATGAAATCTCACTGGAACAAAGTGCCAGGACAAAGACAAGCGAAAAGACTAAAGTGCCTATCGCCAAAGAAAGCTAAACAGCTTCTCGAGTTAGACAAGAAAGACTTGAAGGTGGTAACGGGACTCCTCACTGGACACTGCCCTCTGGGGTACCACCTCAGAAAGATGGGTAAATCAGAGAGTGATAGTTGCCGCTACTGCGAGAACTTCGCGGAAACTGCAGAACATTTGCTTTGCGAATGCCCAGCGCATTTCTGCAAGAGGCTTAAGTTCCTGGAAGTGGCCTTTTTAACGCCCTCCGACATCAGGAACTTAGCTCCCAGGAAACTGATAAACATCACAAGAAGTCTCGGAATCCCGGGCATCGAAGGATCACGCACAAAAGAACTTATAGGTCGAAGTGCTTGTGAGGCTGCACAGCCTGTACGACCCCCCTACAATCTACAATCTACAAGTAAGCTGCATTTTTTCGTAGCGAAATGCAAGTTTTTCTTTTTTTTTCGACAAATTCCGAAAAAGCGACCTCACTTTCAACTAAAAAGTGTAACCGGTAAAAGTCGTCTTTTCAAGCTTGCCAGCTCCCATCCGTTGAAGCGTCTACTTTTAGGTTATGTAATAAAAGAGTAGAATTACTATGAATTTTTTCCAGAAAACCCGAAAAATCAAATGACAGATTTTCAAAAATCAATTTTTTTTATTTTTCTTCTGAACTCATATTTATTAGAATTAATGAAATTAATAGTCGAGACCTTTCGAGAATAATAACTTTTTCTGAAATCGTTCAAGAATGCCCACTTTCTCGGAGCAACTTCAGGCCTTAGAATACGCTAATCTAGTATTTTAGTCTGTTGCTAAGCAACGAACTTTCCCGGACCGTTTTCGGACCTAAACGGTACGGGAAAGTACTTTCCCGTATCGAAAACGATACGGGAAAATTTTTGCCGGCTTGTTTACATTTTAGACAGTTATTGAATTCACGCAAACAATATGTAGAATTCCTTAGTTTCTGATAATGCTGATTGCGATTTCAGAAAAAATAATATGTGTACCTCGTAGTAAAAGCACATTCCCAGACTTCTATGCTTGTTGGCCTCGGCTTAACGCCTCGGCCAACAATTTACATTGTCGTCCGGGAATGTATTGCTTTTACTACTAGATACACAATATACTATTCCCGTATCGAAAACGATACGGGAAAATTATTGCCGGCTTGTTTACATTTTAGGCAGTCATTGAATTCACGCAAACAATATGTAGAATTCCTTAGTTTCTGATAATGCTAATTGCGATTTCAGAAAAAATAGTATGTGTACCTCGTAGTAGAAGCACATTCCCAGACTTCAATGCTTGTTGGCCTCGGCTTAACGCCTCGTCCAACAATTTACATTGTCGTCCGGGAATGTATTGCTTTTACTGCTATAAACACAATATACTATTGATACAAAAGTTGTAGATTTTTTCATTATCAACAACTTTGCCATTTAACTTTTTTTCGATAGAAAGTCAACTTTCGTTGCCAATCGTGATAAACCGTGAAATACCACTTTCAACCCCTAAAACTTCACCCCGTTCCACCCTTCTCCATTTTGTCGACTCCAAATTATTTTTCTTGTCATTTGAGCAATATTTTGCTCTTCTTCCAGTAGGTCTCATGGTGTTCATCCTTTTTCAAGTCAGTTTTTAAAAATTCATGTCATAAATATCATAGCAGCGAATTAAAGTTAATCTATACTGAATATGATGAAAAAATTATATATAGCAAAACTTTCCACTAAAGCTTTTCAGGGGCCTGTGTAAACTTCGATATCGGATTTTGTTAAGTAGGCTAATGGTATATTGCAGCAACCATTTTTGTGCGATGTTAAAACGATTTCATGCGATGAAAAGCGAAAATCCAATCAAACTGTCTCCTTGGATGTAAAGTGGAATTCAGTGGTGGGGTGTTCCCGTAATGTCCCATGACAGCCTTCAGTGATTGTATCCACCCAAAACACTTTTGCACATCCTCGACGTTCGTCATATTAACGTTCCTGGAGTAAGTAGAGTGTTTCGGGGAATTCCTCAGATTATTGAAATAGCCAATGATTCCAAAATCTCCAATCAATATTTGGTCAGTCCTTTGTGAAATTATTTTGGCATTGCATCGATACATTTTTCAGAATCCGTTTCGAATTTCATCGAAAATGTAATATATAAATAAAAATAAAAGTTCACGTCCCTTACACCAACGAATAATACTGAGGTTGAAATCTGAAAAATAAAAAGGCTTTCAGGATTGCTGGAATCAAAGCTGAAACTATTAAGATGATTGCAAAATTCACATCATGAACCTTTGACGGACATCATAAATAAATACTTCGAATTAGGCACATTTCCTTCTATTCTGAAAAATTAACTCAAAACTCCATTTTTCAAAATTGGTGATACTGAAAATGTTTGAAATTTTGGGACAATTTCACTATCATCGATTAGCAACGTCTCCGGAAAAATCATAGAAACAAGACTTATTGCATACAGGGCAATTCAAATTCGACCCCCACCATTGGGATCTCCTAAACTACAGGAGATACGTCGAAGCTTAAATTGGGGCAAAGTTGCGTATTCTGGTGCTTAACAAAATACTGTTTTGAAACTTGGAAAATTCCGAGAATTTCCGGAAATATCGGGAAAAACTGAAAATCGGAATTTTCGTTTTTATTTTTTTTCTATCGTTATTTGACAACATAGCTGAAAACCAAAGGTTCATTTTCATTGATACTTTTTTCAGCTACACGTTTTCATGTTCAGATTTACTATCCGACGTTTCGTCTTCTGGCATTCACCATCAACTTTTTTTTCTGTTATGGGCGCCATATTGTTTTTTTCTACAGAAAAATAGTGATTCTCATTCTGATTTCATTGATGTATAATTTGTTATGATTTGCACATCTAAAACCACAGTTATTAAAAAAAACAACTTCATCTGAGATGGTCATGACTCCATCGAAAAATTTTGTTTAATAAACACTAGTTGTCAGAACTCATTAAACATCATAAGTTTGCACAAATACTTCAGTAGAAATGACCTCATTCTCAAATGAAGAAAAACGAGATATGCTGAATCTTTATTATAAATTTGATAGGAATAGTACGTAAACAGTACAAATTTATTTTGAATTATATCCGGAAAGACAACAGCCGGATAGAACATTATTCGGAATTTTACACCATTCCTTAGACTTGTAAAATTTCATATTGACTCACCCTATCTATTGTTATTGATAGTTGAAAGGATTAATAAATATTTTATTTCATTTTATTACTTTTTCCTCAAATTACTCGAAAAACATAAAAAAATATGAAAAAAATTAATTTGGGCGCTAACGGGTTAAGAAACAACCTGTTTATAGACAGATTTTAAAATAGAACAGTCACATATCAAAATTCGCAAAAAAAACTGAGAAAGATGCTTTGCAAATTTCGATTACATTGGTTGGAAACTTTTACTTATGTTTTATTATTCTTTATTCGAATCTATTATGTCTTATGGAATAATTGCTTAGGGTGGAACTTATTTTAATACTTTGTAATCGATAATTAGTCTTCTGAAATATGTACTAAAAATTATGTTTAACAAACCATTTGAATTCTCCTCAAAATTGTCATTTCACAAATAAAAAATTTTTAGAGCTTTGTCTTATAAAAAATCTTGTACTCATCTGAAAAATTATAATTTGTCTTTGCAAACAATAAACTATTACTTACCATAATACAAGATCAAAATCTAACAAAAATGTAAAGTAACACTTTATTGCAGCTTCATGCTATTAATATAGGGTGTGTAAAGTATTTAATTTAATCCCGATGAAATTGAAAAAAATATGTGAAAAATCCTCTGCAAAAAGTATAAAAATATGGACAATTGAGAACATTGAAAATATTGAAGAATCATGTGTTTGAATGAAATTTCAGACGATGATTCGGTTAAGTTTCTATTATTACCTATATATTTTTTTTTATATTACTTTTTAAATCATTCTCTTAGTATTCAGATTATATGTATACTGAGAAAACACGATTACTTACAGGTCTTATAACCTTTGTAATCATATATTATTACCCTATGAATTCAATATTAACTTTTATTATTTATTTTACAATGTATTACAAATTCAATAAAATAAAAAATAAAATAATGAAATCAACCATAAGTAACCCCTATTGATGAATGATTTGTTATAAATTGATGATTTCAAGAAATCGTCCATTAATGGTCCCTATTAATGGACGATTTGTCATTCATGGTCGATTTCTCTATGAATACAAGATTGTTGCATGGGCAACCAAACAAAGGAATCCGGATGTCATAGACGCTGAAATGGATTTTGACGATAAATTTGTTGCGAAAACTGATAAAGTAGCATCTTTAAATTTATTGTTAGAAATAATTCAGAATTCCTTTATTTCGACAAGAGTGAGGTAGACGGAAAAATATTGTAATCAACTCTTATATTAAAATGCGATTAATGAGCTCGAAAATTGATCACCTTCATTAATACACTGGTTGATTAAATTACCATTATTGGCTGTTGCTCACTACACTTTCATAAGTTCGTAAA
Organism: Chrysolina oricalcia; assembly: GCA_944452925.2. Classification (NCBI taxonomy): domain Eukaryota; kingdom Metazoa; phylum Arthropoda; class Insecta; order Coleoptera; family Chrysomelidae; genus Chrysolina; species Chrysolina oricalcia. Next base: position 5,241,472 of record OX101821.2, on the reverse strand, counting down.
TTCCACAATAGAATATAAAAGTCATCGGAGTCGAATGAGGGAGAATGTAAAAACATATTTTCATCAGATTTTGTAAAAACGGTATTCTAGAGCAAATACCGTTCCTCAGAAATTAGCTCGACACAAAACCTCTACCTAATTCTTTTGAATATCAAATGGCTCAAAGAGTATTAAAATCCATAATGACTATACGAAACGTGTTCTCAAAAATCCGGTGAATATATTTTCGTATAATGGAGATAGATGAATTATTTAGAAACCCACCGCAAGGGTTCCGGCAGCCTTGGTTGAAATTTCTATGCAAAATATAAATTGATTATGTAATCCAGGATAACAAAGAAAGCGTCAGCCGATAAATTGTGTACTATGGAATGTGTAGATTATGAAAATAATAATAATAACATAGTGAATGAATTCATATAAGTACATAAGCAGGGAAGCCAACCAACATTTGAGGCCCTTGTGAGTTTTGGCATCACTTACCCGAGCAAAAGAAGTCACCAAATTTGTTTTTCAAATAAGTAAGATTCAATAATAATTATAATGGGTCTTTTTTTTCCACTTGTACAGTTACATATTAGGAAAAAAATCAGCTGATGGTGACCTGCGATACAAGCTCTGTTTTTCATTTTAAGCTTCAACAATAATGCGAAAATTCGAACAAGTTCGAATGTTTAGCCGGAGAGTACAAATAAATGATAAGAATAAAATGGACAAAGTCGAAGTACCCTTCTTTCCATATATTTCCACAAAGTGGAAAATATGAGGCAAAAATCTGACAGAAAACAACTACTTCCCTGGCTAATGCCACAACGGATATTGAACTACATCTGACAGATGTTTGTGCAACGTTCTTCAAAGAAGACCCAATTGCAAGTGCTTATTGTGACTCAGCATTCAAACGCAGATTATGCCAATTGTGATCCTCTGAAATATCATTAATCGTTCCGCCGTTAGCCACCATTAGCTCACATTGATTTGTTGCCACTTTGGGAACATGCTGAACATATCTTTACTAAGTCTCGTTCTTTCAACGAACAGCAAAGCTTTGGACACTGCCTCGGAAGATGTTCCCTGAGGCAAACATCCTGCCGAAATTCAAGAAATAGGATTTAATTTTTCTTGGAAACTAGAACATGAAAAAATATATCAATTATTTTCAAGTATTTGTTAATATTTCTTCCAAGCAGCATTGGGATTATGACAACTGGGAAAAATGTAAAGAAACTAATGAAAGCTTCTAAACTCTAAATGACAGAAACTACACTAAATCATTCACACCTCCGTGGATAAAAGAAATTCCATCTGCCTTCTCGAATAAAATCGTTTTATGCGCACGAAAAGAAATTTGTTACGCTACAAGATCTACGAGATCTACGTTGAAGCATTTATGTGGTTGGAGGTTTTGCCATTTGTCCGTCAGTAATAAAGAAAACATGGAGACCAACTTTGTGAACGTCTCAATTTAACAGCCAAGTGCTATCCGAAAAAGGTCTGCTGTTGAATATTTTATTGCAATTCGGCTTTGGCAGATAAAGTATCTTTCAAGTTGGATGAAACAAGACAAACAGGTCGTTGGCACAAGAGAAGGAATGGGAATTCTTTCTCGAAAGCATTCGAGAAATACCAAACTCACCGGTAACTGAAGCTTGTGAAATATTTCACGTTGGTGGTAATGTGATCTTGGCTATGGAAATTCGCATTTGACTTTATTTTTTCTAACGAATTCTGAAACTGACACCAGTTGTTCGCGAGCTCTAAAAATCATGACTTGGGGGGATATATTCGCCAATTTGGGAAAACTCGACAGTATAATCATATAAAAATTAATTCGTACATGGACGGTTTAATGCCGAGTAAAGACTATAGCATCATTGAACTATTATATTTTCATTTTAATATAGAAAAAAACTAACTGTTATATATATATATATGTTGTTGACTTCCTCTGTTTCTATTTTTACATCCAAGTGTTGTACATCTTCGCACTTGATTTTACCGTACTGATGAGAGCTTAAGCTCGAAACACGTGTCTACGGTTGCAGAACATTTTGAGGGTTATACCCAATAACTTCTCAACTTATATTTTCATATATTGCCCCTCGCTATATCCATCTTTATTTGTATTTTCCTGGGTAGGATTGTCACGCTGGTAGCTATAGCTGCCTCCGTGGCGACGTTAGTTGTTGCCTTGTAAGCACAAGGTCTTCTAACCGAAGCCACAAATGTTTGGTTGGCTTCCTGTTGTTGACTTCCTCTGTTTCTATTTTTACATCCAAGTGTTGTACATCTTCGCACTTGATTTTACCGTACTGATGAGAGCTTAAGCTCGAAACACGTGTCTACGGTTGCAGAACATTTTGAGGGTTATACCCAATAACTTTTCAACTTATATTTTCATATATTGCCCCTCGCTATATCCATCTTTATTTATATATATACAGTGACCGGCAGAAAGTACGCATCATATGGGAATTTTTTTTATTAATAAATTTTGACAAATATTGATACTTGCAATCGCTTCTGCATCAAAAGAAACCCCAAAAGACGTTGTACAGTGCCGTTCGCCTTTTCGAGGTTGGCGGGAAATTAAAAAAAATTGAAAATTATTTCTCAAAACACACTTGTTTGTGAAAATATCGAGAAATGTTAATAAGAAAAGTTGTTCAGATTGACATTTTATAGCTATGTACAAGTTTTGAAAAAGATCTGAGATAAAAAAATAAAAATCAATTTTTTGCCACAAAAAAAAAATCTTTTTGGAAACATACATTTTTGACGAAGAAACTCATTAGTAAAGCCAACACTAATATTTCAAATAATGTTTTGTGAAGATTCGCAAGCTATTCCTATTTTATTCGGAGAAAATTTGAAATCTGTGATTTTGCAGTGTGATCAGCTGCTTCATAAGAAGTCACTGAAATATCTACAGGACAATTAAGAATTTCAAATTGAAATTGTGTAGATACTTGGTTTTTAATTAATAATAAAAAGTATCGGAATTATAATGTCCTGTAGATATTTCAGTGACTTCTTATGAAGCAGCTGATCACACTGCAAAATCACAGATTTCAAATTTTCTCCGAATAAAATAGGAATAGCTTGCGAATCTTCACAAAACATTATTTGAAATATTAGTGTTGGCTTTACTAATGAGTTTCTTCGTCAGAAATGTATGTTTCCAAAAAGATTTTTTTTTTGTGGCAAAAAATTGATTTTTATTTTTTTATCTCAGATCTTTTTCAAAACTTGTACATAGCTATAAAATGTCAATCTGAACAACTTTTCTCATTAACATTTCTCGATATTTTCACAAACAAGCGTGTTTTGAGAAATAATTTTCAAATTTTTTAAATTTCCCGCCAACCTCGAAAAGACGAACGGCACTGTACAACGTCTTTTGGGGTTTCTTTTGATGCAGAAGCGATTGCAAATATCAATATTTGTCAAAATTTATTAATAAAAAAAATTCCCATATGATGCGTACTTTCTGCCGGTCATATATATATAACAGGAAGTTATTCATGACATCTACAGTCACTAGTTGAAACTTAATTTGACACGAACCAAGGAATCCAAAAGTAGAGGTTTGTCCACAAATTGACAGGCAGCCAACAATTCGTTGTTCTGACCAACCCAAGGTTCAATCAAGTTTCTAATACGTTATGAGGAACGCAAGCAGAATCTAAGTGAAAATAGAGTATATTTCGTTTTAATATATATATATACAGGGTGTTAATTAAGTACGTTGACAAACTTCGGGAGGTGATTCTTTGAACGTTTTCAGGACGAAATGTTCATATAAACATATGTCCCAAACAGAGATACAGGGTGATAAAAATACATTTTTTTCAAGATTTTTTAGAGTTAACTTCGACATTTTCTACAATAATCAGTTCAAATTAGGCAAGTACAATCCATTCAATAGTACGCACGATACAAAATAATGCATTTCTCAAATAATTCACAGGGTCCTCCTTTTTTCAGAGTCAAGCTATGTTCAACCCTTCAGAATTTTTTTTTCCGCCGCCACTGACATATTATGAGAAAGGAATAATGAATGTTGTTTCATTCAACATCTTTTTGCTCTCTTGATGTTTTTCATTTACTTGTACGGTTCAGGAGTTACAATGAAAATATTAACGCAAACATTTTCCAGTAACAATAAGAAATTTGAGAAGGAAATAGTCTAACAAACTTGAAGGGTGATTCTTTGAAAGGTTTCAAGATGAAAAATTCATATAAACATGTCCCAAGCGGCTTGGTTTTTGAAGTACAGGGTGATCAAAATACATTTTTTAGGAGTTTTTGGAGTTTACTTCGAAATTTTCGACAATAATCGATCCAAATTAGTTCAAATTGGACAAGTACAATCCATTCAATAGTGCGCATGATATAAAATAATTCATTTCTCGAAGTGTCATTGCCACTCTCCAAAGATTAGCGCATGACACAATACGTCATTTTGTTCTCATTACACAAATAGCTATTTTCTGCTCGTGTAGAGAAAATGTAATGTTATGGAGCTCCCATACATTTTTTACCATAACTCAGGTTGAATAAGTATTGCACAAAGTTAATTATGGCAAAATAATTTTGGACATTTTCGATAGTGAATAACTTTATTATCAAATACTAGAGCAAAGTAACATAAATTCCCTAAGAATAAAATTAAGTTCAGAAAAGGACCATTATTGAAATTAATATGTCAGAGCAGCTGCTGGAAATGGCCACCGCCAACTTCAATGCATGCGTTTATGCGCCTAACCATAGACTGGCGGACACGCTCAAAAATACCAGGAGTGTTTCTTATAATTCCGCATGACTCCTGTATGCGATTCCTCAGGTCTTCTTCACTTTGAACTGGAGTTCGGTACACTAATGATTTAAGGTGCCCCCAGAGGAAAAAATCAAGTGGATTCATATCGGGTGACCTTGGTGGCCAAAGTTGTGGCCCACCACGCCCAATCCAGCGATCAGAATAATTCTCTTCTAAATATTGGCGTGCAACCAATCTGAAGTGTACTGGAGCACCATCATGCATAAACCAAATTCCAATTCTTTCCCTCAGTGGGATCTCTTCTAGGAGTCCAGGTAAGATGAATTCAAGAAAATGTCGATAATGGTCACCATCGAGTCTATGAGGCAGAAAATGTGGCCCGATAAGGAAATTACCTACAATTCCAACCCAAACATTCACGGGAAACGTCTGTTGAAAATGGTTTTCAATCACGGCGTGTGGGTTTTCATCAGCCCACATATGATTGTTGTGAAAATTAATAATGGCTTTACGGGAAAAGCATGCCTCATCGGTGAATAACACTTGAGATAAAAACCATGGATTTTCCAACAATTTATTTCGAATCCAGGTGCAAAAAGTTAATCTCTTTGGAAAATCCCTTGGCAGAAGAGCTTGAACACGCTGTATGTGATAGGGATAAAGTTGTTGCTCTTTTAAAATTTGCCATACCAATACATGGGTTACGTTAAACTGTGCCGCAATTTGTCTTGTACTGGTGTCTGGATGCTGCTCAATTTCGTTAAGTACAGCTTCTTCTATCTGAACTGTTCTAACTATCCTGGGTCTTCCTATGAGAACAGCAGACCTTTTGAAAGTACCCGTTTCACGAAGACGGGAGTGAATATTGATGAACATTTGTGTGCTGGGAATATGACGTTGTGGAAATCTTTCTAGATACATTCGTCTGGCGGCACGAGCGTTACCATCAGCCATTCCATACATTAAGTGCATGTCTGCCATTTCTGAATTTGTATATTCAACCATTTTATCCAAAGAAATATTGAATGAATCTGCTTTATAGCTTGCACTAATGAAGAATTAACAATGAGACAGTTTCTCAACTTTCGATAACTGTCAAGTTGTTGATATTTAAATAAATGAATTAATATCAAAGCCCACTTTGCTATTTTTATGAATTCAAATTGATTACAAAATTTCTGCGTTACTGCAGAAGAAAAAATAAACCGAATTTCTGATAAAATAATGTACTCCGTACGGAAACAAAAATTTGTTTGATTTAGTTTTTCGGAGTTATGACCAGAGATTCATAAATGAAAATCAAATGTGTAATGATCTGCGACTATTAGATAAACCCTATTAACTATCTTCCATTACAATATTACCTTTCGGAAGTTTTTTATGTTGAAAAGGAAACGTTCAATTGAAAACAAAAAAATATCTTTTTTCAAAATAACAAAAAATTTGTATGAGTTCTCTATCAAGACTGATGGGTAAAAACATTTTTAATCAAATATCGAAAATGAAAATGCACATTTTTACCATCAGAAACTTCAGGTTGAAAGTTAAGGTTTTCCCAATATCTGTCAGATCTAGTTTAATATCCAGCGTTCCGCAGTGACGGGGAGATAGTAGTTTTCTGTTAGATATCACAAAAATAAATCACATCTTTACAATAACAAGCTTTTATTTAGTTTCACTTGTAACTAACTAACAAACAATTTAATAAAAGTTGAATTTGACCCACTTCTAATACTCCGATTAATTTGAAATTTGGCAGGTTTCCGTAATTCCGGTGACAATGCATTAAAAAATGTTTTTTAAAAAACAAAATGGCGGCTCCAATATGGCGGACGAGTTTTGTGATTATGATCCGATTCTGTTCAAAATTGGTATGTGATGGTTTTTGGGTTGGAGATTTTCAGTTTCACATAAAAAATAAACTAAAATGTTAAAAATGAAAATTATAAAAAGAAAACATTTTAAAGTTTTTATACAATACACTGAAAAGGAAAAAATAATTCATTTCATTGTTTGATCTAGGTAATCTTGTACAGAAAGATTTTGATACTCACAGAATAACCTACAAAAAATGAAACCAATTATTTTTTCATTTTCAGTGCATTTGTATAAAAGCTTGTCTTTATATTTTTTATTGTATAATTTTTATTCATAGTAGATTTTTCTAATTCTGAAAAAATATTTCCATCAATTTACAATAATTGAAAATGTTTCATTTTCAAATTTTCTAATGTTATGCCACACTGGAAAATGTTTAAATTAATATTTTCATTATAGCCCCTGAACCGTACAAGTAAATGAAAAAATGCAAGATATCAAAAAATGTTAAATGAAACAACATTGATTATTCCTTTCTCATAATATGTCAGTGGCGGCAGAAAAAAAAATTCTGAAGGGTTGAACAAAGCTTGACTCTGAAAAAAGGAGGACCCTGTGAATTATTTAAGAAATGCATTATTTTGTATCGTGCACCCTATTGAATGGATTGTACTTGCCTAATTTGAACTGATTATTGTCGAAAATGTCGAAGTTAACTCTAAAAAATCTTGAAAAAAATGTATTTTTATCGCCCTGTATCTCGAAAACCAAGCCGTTTGGGACATATGTTTATATGAACTTTTCGTCCTGAAAAACTTCAAAGAATCACCTCCCAAAGTTTGTCAACGTACTTAATTAACACCCTGTATATATATATATATATATATATATATACAGGGTGAGTCAACAAGATTCCCCTGGTCGATTGCTCCGTTGTGAATCACTATTTCGATTTCTTATATTTTTTTGCCAAGCGAACCATTTAAGACTATCTTCCAAAATTATTCTTATTCATACAGGGTGCATCATTGAAGCGTGGCTGACCAAAGTTGGTCTTTTTCAAATGAAACATCCAGTATATTTTCATATATTCCGATCCGCTGTTTCATTGGCTGCTCAACGATTTTTCAAATTTGGATTCCGTTGCGGCGTTGCCGAGTTATCTAAAAAATATCTTTTGGCAGACTTCTTTTTGAAAAATCTCCTATTTCACGTTTCGAAATATTTAGTGGAGATAATTCGGGAATCGATAGTCGAAATGGTGAAGTTAATTGTGAATATGGTGAATATTGTATAAATTATACAGGATGTTCCGTAAAACAATACAAACTTGGCCATTTTCAAACATCAATATTTTGATTTGTTCAAATGGAACACCCTGTATATTATCATTCATATCAACTCCTTTTTAATGACTCTTCAATTTTTATTCTTGATGTCATGTGCCTAAAACAACCCGTTTCCGAGATATTCGACATCCTGAAGATAGGGGTGTTTCCACAGAAAATATTGACAATATTCGTATTTTGTATCCTATTTGGAATTAAACTTCATAAATCATATTAAACCAATGATAAAAAAAATTATCATATTTATTCAAATCAGAAGAAAGAAAACAACATTAATTAATGCAGCAAATGTTCAATGTGCTTGCCATTTTCACTAATACACAGCCTCAATCTATTCTGGAAACTATTCTCCACACATTCCAGTTATCTCCTGCATCAACTGCATATGATATGGATGGAAATTGCATTTTCTCACCATCCGAGAAACACTACTTTGTGATATTCCCAACTCCCTACTCAGAATACGTGTACTTACATGTGGATTCTCGGTAATATGTAATGCAATATCAAGAGTATTTTCATCATTCGTTACAGGATGAACACGTTCAAACTTTTTGTGAGATACTGTTCCAGTTTCCTCAAATCTTGTTTTGAGGGCTTGAAATGCTCGCATGTCTGGGTGTCTTTTCTCAGGAAACTTTTGTTGGTATAATCTAGATGCCAGTAAGAAGTTACCGTCACTTTCCCCCTAAGCATAAACCATTTCAACCATATCCTCTGAACAATAATTCATAATGCCACATTTACCACTATTTACAAATGCCGATAGTCATTTTTTTCAGCGGTAGTCATGGATAACTAAACTAGAAAAAATAGATACTTTTCAAAATTTCTTTTGTTATGCTAGTTATTCATAATATTTCAAGAATGCTCTTGAAGAAGGATAAAATAATTAAAGCGGCATTCAGTATCAGTATTTTCTGTAAAGAAACGTGTAGGTGAAACATATGCAGGATTGTTGATTTGCCATTGAACAATTCCTTTAAAAACCACAATATCTCGGAAACGGGTTGTTTTAGGCACATGACATCAAGAATAAAAATTTAAGAGTAATTAATAATGAGTTGATATGAATGATAATATACAGGGTGTTCCATTTGAAAAAATCAAAATATTGATGTTTGAAAATGGCCAAGTTTGTATTATTGTACCGAACATCCTGTATAATTTATACAATATTCACCATATTCACAATTAACTTCACCATTTCGACTACCGATTCCCGAATTATCTCCACTAAATATATATAAACGTGAAATAGGAGATTTTTCAAAAAGAAGTCTGCAAAATAGATATTTTTTAGATAACTCGGCAACGCCGCAACTGAATCCAAAATTTAAAAAATCGTTGAGCAGCCAATGAAACAGCGGATCGGAATATATGAAAATATACTGGGTGTTTCATTTGAAAAAGACCAACTTTGGTCAGCCACGCTTCAACGATGCACCCTGTATGAATAAGAATAATTTTGGAAGATAGTCTTATATTGGTCCGTTTGGCAAAAAAAATATAAGAAATCGAAATAGTGATTCACAACGGAGCAATCGACCACGGGAATCTTGTTGACTCACCCTGTATACCATAAATTTGATTGTATTCAGATTTACTAATTTTACTATTGAAAATAAAACACGAAGTAGACTAGACTATATACAGGGTGTTCCATCTCAGACGAGCCACCCCGTATATTTCTTATCCCATAGTGAGTGAAAAAATTTCCCGAAATACGTCGAATGATTTTGTTTGGGGGACATCTGTTGACGTATATTTGAGGCTTTAACGAGCAACCCCCTATTAGGGGGCGCCTCAACCCCTCAAAATTAAATAAGGGAGAGGTGTTGAGTGATACTTCATTTGATACGTCTTGGAAGCCTCTTTGCAACGGTGTATGAAAAACGTGAATTTGATGAACCGTTCTCGCCAAATATTAAATTTGTAGCTCGAATGAATATTTTGGTTATTTTTACAATGTACAAGCCCATGTTTATGAAACTCTTTTTACAAACTTAAAAATCTTCAAAAAATCAAATCTGCGTTGTTGAATCAAATGTGCAAATTGTCCTCCAGTGACTTCCATACACTAATACATTATCTCAAACTAATAAATAAAAAAACAGCATAACATTTCCGTATGTTGCCTTCATTTTTTGTTCTTAGAAAGTGTTTTTCTGGTTTTAACGTTTCTTCGATAATTTCATGAGTTAAATGAATCTGTAGAGTTACTACTTTGCTGATTTATTTAAAATTTCAATAAATATGGTGTACCTACACATTGCAAGAACGTGTTGAGCTGGTTAGCCTTTATTACCAAAATCAAAATTGTTATGGCGAACGTAGTGTTCGCCATAAGTACGTAATAGAATTGAAGTAATGGATAAAAGGGCACCCATTGGAATTGCCAATGATGAAGGAGCAGCTGTGTCGGTATTGGGACATGTCGAACTCATGCCAACAATTGCATTTCCAACAAGACGGAGCTCCTCCTCACTACGCCGCACCAGTTCGCCAATACCTCAATTTGCAATACCCCGGTCGTTGTATTGGAAGAAGAGGTCCTATGGAGTGGCCTGCCCGATCTCCTGACCGGAACCCTCTAGACTTCTTCTTGTGGGGACATCTTGAGTCCAATATTTTTGTGACTCAGCCTGAAAATTTGGACGAACTACGCCAACGAATTGTAAATGAGTGTCGTCAAATAAGTCCAATTATGCTTGAATCATGTTAGAGACGGTCTTCAGTCAAGATTGTATTATTGTATGGAAGTCAACACGCAGACTTGATTTTTTTATTGTAAGCATGATAAAACAATAAATTTTTTTGAGAATGTGAATTTTTGAAGATTGTTTGTGAAAACAGCTTAATAAACATGGGCTTGTACATCTCAATAAATTCAATTTCAAGAATCCCTCACAACCAGAGTATTTACTTTCAGGAAGCACTGAAGATGACGAAAGTCGAAAGCGCTTTGCATATTTAGAAATTATACACTCTATACAAAAAACCCCCTCTTCATTTATTCTGAAATTAAACTGAATGAAATAATGTATTGTTGAAAATGTTGTATCATTGAAAATGTTACATGTTCGGTAGTACCCTCTGGTCTACCTGACCACGAAGCCATAATTAGTCATTAATAATGTAGGCATGGAAAGTGGTAAGAGTTGATTACTGTCAATAGCAATATTTTGGTAGCCGAAGGTACCGAGGCCACCAATTTTTCCTGATCAATGTAACAACCAAATTAAATTATGTTATTTTGTATACCGGGTGGCTCCGGAAGTATTGCCTACGGAATATCTCAGTTATTGTATGAAGTAGGTTTGTGAAATTTGGAGCGTCGATTTAATGACATAAGAGCTAGAATTTGAGCATATTGACATGTCGAAGTTAACTTCCGGTCTGACCGGAAGTAACATCAACTTTCTTATTTTGAAGGGAAACCCAATTTTTTTTCTTTTCGATTTATTCAACATTCAATTCCCTTTCTAATAACATATCACAAGTTGGTATCTAACCAGAAACTAGATCAGAAAAAAATTATTATTGAAATTCACCGAGTAAGGCCGTGGAAGCAAAATGAAAGCCAAAAATTGAAAAGTTGGCTATGGAAACCATACGTCACTTGATAACAGTTGCTACTTCTGTGATATTTTATTTTCATTCGTCGGCGTTATAAAAAGCCGCCAAAAAAAATATTGGAAAAATTGGGAAAAAACAATACTCTGTAGGTCCATAACTTAAATAGGAACATACAACTTTTTCTTGCCTGTACTATTCAGCATAACCATTCCTTTCTAATGATATAATAGAAAATAATTTTTTGAACTGAGATACCGAAAAATCCAATTATTATTCTTCAAATAACAAAACAGATTATCGCCATACGCAAAAATAAAATTAAAAATAATGTGGAATGATAAATTATATCCTGTAGGTTCTAGGTTGAATAGGAACATAAACGTACTTGGTCTGTGCCATCGTCCATAGATGTTCTAATATCTACCTATGGACGATGTTTGTGCTATTCAGAATAATCATTCCATTGCAATAATCATTCGAACCAAAATATTAAGATGTATTTTGGAATGAAACAAAAAAGAAATGAGAGCTGTCACGAACGCTGCTATCCATATTATTTTGACGTTCGAAGTAGTGTTTTTGATTCTGCCATTTTAAAAGGGTTTGGAAATCGGAATCAGTTAGTGGAATATTCAAAAAATGCCCCGTTATTCACGAACCGAACAAATTGACATGCTTCTCATTTATGGTGAATGTTTAAAAAATTCTTATGCCGCTGAACGATTGTATTTAGAGCGATATCCAGGGAGGCCGCAACCGTCAAGAAGGTATTTCCAGTGGCTTGAAGAAAAATTAAGAACTGAGCCTGATGTTCACGAAGACCAAGAAGCATTTGTTATTAATGAGGAAACTGAAATTAATGTATTAGCTTTAGTACAATATGATACCACAATTTCCTCAAGGCAGATTGGCGCCGAATTAGCTATAAGTAAGGACTCTGCTAGGAAAATTTTGAAAAAACATCGATTGAAATCCTTCAAGTATCAGTTGCATCAACATTTGTATGAAAATGACGGTGGAATATTGTAATTGGTTTCTTCGAGAAAATGCTGAGAATCACCTATTTAACTATTATATCTTGTTTACGGACGAGTCAAGATTTACCAACAATGGATTATTTAACAGGAATAATACAAGGTAGGTACTGTACTTTATTTGGATTATTGTCGATAGTCGAAGTGTAAAGTGCTAAAAGTGTGAACGGTCTTTTGTTCCAGGTACTGGGCGATAGCAAACGAGCACCGGTTTCGACAATGCGGCTTCCAGGAGAGATTTGGTGCGAATGTTTGGGCAGGAATAGTTGGAACTCTTATTGTTGGCCCCATTCTTTTTCAAGGCCAACTAACCGGATAAAGATACTTTAATTTTTTAACGAATGAAATTTCGGAATTCATTAACACCCTACCAGCGGAAATAACTGAGAGAATGTACTTCCAGCAAGATGGCGCCCCTCCGCATAATTCAAGAATAGCGAGAAATTATCTTCAAAATCGCTTTCAAGAGAGACTTATAACAACCCATGGTCCAGTCAGGTGGCCACCAAGGTCACCTGATCTTACTCCGTGCGACTTTTTTCTATGGGGGCATCTTAAAAATATGGTGTATTCCACACAGCCTACAACTATACATGAGCTAGAAGTAAGAATTCGTAGAGCTTTCCAAGATATCACGCCCCAAATGTTGAGAAACGTTTTACATGAAAATATCACCAGAGTCAATAAATGTATTGACGCTGGGGGAATGCATTTCGAACATTTGTTTTGAATTTATTTTATCTTTAATTCTATCAATTTGAATTTTTTTCTCTTCGATAAATCTGTTTTTTCGTTATTTGAAGAATAATAATTGGATTTTTTGGTATTTCGTTTCAAAAAATTACTTTCTATTATATCATTAGAAAGGAATGGTTATGCTGAATAGTACAGGCAAGAAAAAGTTGTATGTTCCTATTTAAGTTATGGACCTACAGAGTATTGTTTTTTTTCCCAATTTTTCCAATATTTTTTTTGGCGGCTTTTTATAACGCCGACGAATGAAAAAAAAAATATCACAGTAGTAGCAACTGTTATCAAGTGACGTATGGTTTCCATAGCCAACTTTTCAATTTTTGGCTCTCATATTGCTTCCACGGCCTACTCGGTGAATTTCAATAATAATTTTTTTCTGATCTAGTTTCTGGTTAGATACCAACTTGTGATATGTCATTAGAAAGGGAATTGAATGTTGAATAAAGCGAAATGAAAAAAAAAATAGGGTTTCCATTCAAAATAAGAAAGTTGATGTTACTTCCGGTCAGACCGGAAGTTAACTTCGACATGTCAATATGCTCAAATTCTAGCTCTTATGTCATTATATCGACGCTCCAAATTTCACAAACCTTCTTCACACAATAACTGAGATATTCCGTAGGCAATACTTCCGTAGCCACCCGGTTTATGCCTTGATACCGAAAACATAAAAAGTTAGTGTGATTTTAACAAAATATCCTTGAATAATCGAACATCAGCCACAATCCAAGTTTCTGGGGGTGAAGATCACATGAACAATCTCAATTTGAAATTATCGTCGATATGTTATGCTTTTATACTCTTTAATATAATCACAATATATAGAATTCCATTCTTGCAGGGCGCTATTTGTAGAACACAGAATACTCACTTCATTTTCGACGTTTATTCTGGAAACTGATCAATAAAAATGAAGTCAAATTCATAAAACGCTCCTCAATATATTGAACTCGTCAGTCTAATGAATTTGTATAGCACATCTCCACCTCCATACTTCTCAAAGACACTCTTATATACAATGTGTGTGAAATATATAATCACTTACCTAGTCACATTATAATATGGACTTTTGGAAAAATTTTGCAAGACTTTCCTATTGAGAAAACATATTATAGTCTGGAAGAATTTTTATGAGGATGATTTTTAATATCTCTACAGTGCTATTGAATTTTGATGTTATTTGAATGCCATTTGTATTTTATGTCTGTGATTTTGATTTACTTTGAGATTGGCAGCATATTATATTTTATTGTGGGTGCATATATGTATTTTTGTGTAGTCCTTCAGACATTAAAGCATACTATCTATCTTTCTATTATTTGCATAATTCATTTCCAGCTTTCATATTTTATTCACCATTCCTCTATGCTGATTCAAAGTCAAATCCTCAAACCCAGCCTTTTTCAGTCTTCTGCATTCAATGTCGCATCAAGGCCTGTCCAGATCGAGAAAATGTTATAAATAAAATATCCACCTATCCGTGACCCTACAAACCAGAGGAGGGTCCTGTAACCTGATTATATAAGCGGTTTCTTGTAGTTAATGACCTCGTTTCCATGGTTACCATTTCACGTTTCCGGCAATTTCTTTTCAATTTTCCAAACCTGTCCCTGTCGCGGTGAATTCATCGCAACCAGAGAATGCGAGCTTTCATTTTCCGGTTTAGTCTTTTCGTGTATGAAAGCAATCATGTATTTTCGCATCGGCAAAGTATCGAGTCTGGTTGGGATCTAAGACATCGTTTTGTTGGCTTATAAAGCAAAGTACCTATACGGTTTTCTTTTATTTTCATTCCGGATTTATGAAACGAAGATTTTGTTTTGTTTTCATCACCTGTATGGTCAATTTATATAAGAGACATTACTTGTACAAGAATTCGCTGATTTCCTAAATTTCAAATTGTGTGTCACTGAAATCTTCATATCTCAAATATATCGAAATATACATTCGTTTAATTTTCACATATCGTTTTTCGCTTGTATTTAATTATGAAAATTCGGATTTCAGAAGTGTTCTCCCCCAGACATTCTACGTCACTGACACAATCCGACAACGTTGGAATCGTGGAGGCATTTGTCGATTGACTATTGTCACTAATGTCATTTAATGTACGATCTGTCAGAGCTCTTACTGATGATGAAAAAGGCATTGCTGATATTATATTTACTATAGATTCTTGAATAACACTTCACCGATGTGGGACTCTTTTCATCGGTTCGACGGAGCAACTAGTACAAAAAAGTGACAGCAAAAATACCAAAATCCATGTTGTATGCTCGAAAACGGTAATAATCCGAAACTTACCTTGGGATGCTATACAACATTAAAGTCACAATTTTTTATTTCATCATTACTGCCGTTAATAGTAGCTACAGCAAAGTATGGTTTGCTTCGTACTTTGTGCTCAGGAACTATTCAGCACTTGATAAAAATAGAACCCTAACTTTTCAGCTGCATATAACTCAGTATTATCAGAATATCCTGATCTATCAGCCCTAAGAATGAACCTTATAAGTGAAGAATATTCATGCTATCAGAATGAGTTCCAAATAAACAGAACTTTCTTCATACCTTTCATTTCTACTCTCAAATAGTTTGGATTGCGAGATAAAAATGCGTGAATCATTATATAATTTACGAGAGGCAAATTTCCACTGCTAGTTTAAAAAAAATTTCTCCATTTTCACAAGTAGTCTCCCAATAACAATTTCATGACAAGAACAACATAAACAATGTCAGCGGTTCCACTGTTGTCAGATTCATATCAGTACGATCAACTTAGGTCGACAAAAAAATACTAGAATCTAGTGAAGACATTCTACGTCACAAGGGTATACATATTCTAATTTTTCCTATGTTTCAAATGCTCTAATTTTTTTTATAACTGAATGTTGTGTTGAATCTCTTACAAGGTGGGGAGCTAAAGCAATATGGTTTCTAAAAATAACATTCATTTCGATTATGGAGTTTTAGGAAAATAGCGAAGTACTGGACATTTATTAAATTCTCGAATACTTTCTACGTTTGACTGGACTTATTTACCCCGTTGAAACTTTATTTCCATATGAGATACATCAACGCCTTTACGAAAATGATCATGAGAAAAGAGTCCGATATGATAATAATAATAACAATCTGTCTTTATTATTTTCGATTGACAAAAAATTTATAATTTGCGCTCCTAATTTTCGAAAAAAATAAAAGCGAAGTTCAGTTTTCGTTAATTTATTTATTTATTTATTTATTTATTTATTTATTTATTTATTTATTACAAAGTAGGGATACAAACAGACAAAATCCAACGAGTATCCTCTTATTAGGTAATCAAATAGCGAGCTAATATAACTTACATAGTAAACATTATAACTGATACATTATTAAAATACAATATATGAACAATATAAAGAATATGAACAATATATGAACGATACTATTAAAACGTTATCTATAGACTGAAAGTACGAGTGAATATTTATCTGGTCAACGAAAGCAGAACAAGGATTTCACGTGTTTCTTAAAATTTAAAAATGAAAGTCTGAAGATTGCGATTTCATTACAGTAGCTATTAAAAGTTCTGACCATTCTGCAAATAGGAGAGTTTAATCCTGAATTTGTTTTTCTAAAAGGTGTGGTAAAGGTTTCATGGCTTCTTAAATCTCTGCTAGGTGTACTTAAGGATATTTTGGACGATAGTCCTGGACAATCGATGCGGTTGTTGAATATTTTATATATCATTAGAAGGTCTGACATGCTTCTTCTATTGGTGAGAGACAACATGGAATACTTTCTGAGAATTGGACTGTAATAACTGTTTACTATTGGAATATCTGATTTACGAGCTAGTTGTTTCACAAATTTGCTCTGGATATTTTCGATTCTCTGCTGATAAGTGACATATTGGGGACTCCAAACAATTGAAGCAAAATTCAATTTACTATATATAAATGCGTAATAAAGGTTCAAGAGAGTTTTGGCATTCGTGAAGTGTCTAGTGTTCCTTATTATGAATCCCAATAAGCGATTACAATTATTAACCATTTTTTCGATATGAGCCTTAAAAATCATTTTAGAATCCATAATGACTCCAAGATCACTAATTTCGTTCACTGTTTTCATTATATGACCATCTATTCTGTACTGATGGTCAATTATATTCCTATTTCTTGTGAAGGTTATTGTGAGGCATTTATCATAATTCAAAAACAAACTAGAATTTTTGCATATCTCAACAAATGAATCCAGATACTCTTGTAGTTTGTTACAATCATCGAAATGTTTTATAGTACGATATACTTTCAGATCGTCGGCATATAATACAAAATTTGAATTTTTGAAACTTTCACCAATATGGTTAATATAAATTATAAATAGTAATGGTCCCAAATGACTTCCCTGAGGCACCCCTGAAGTTAAGCAGAACAAAACGAAATCTGCTCTTCCACTTGACATAAAACATCTCTGCGAAATAGAGAGACAAGAAAAAAAATATTGAAAAACATTGGGGAAAGAAGAAAAATTGACGGCATAGTATTTTTGTTATCAATATCACTTTCTGTTGGGTAAATATTGGTATTTTTTTGTGTTTTGACATTGACTACTATGGTCATTAGCCATGTGTTCTGAGTAGGCCTTGTTACTAACTCCATACGCCACCTTAAGAGCAGCACTGTTAATGGTTTTTATGAAATACAGTAAAACTAAACTTTCCATATACGTAAAATTAGAAACAAACACCTCAACAAACTTGAACCTGAAATATCTTATAGACAAAATACCTAGAAACTTATTTGGAAGCACACCGTTACAGAAATTTGAAGAAAAACTAATTTGACAATGCCTTATGAAAAAATAATATAATCATCCAGTAGAATACAAAATACAAATTTCAAAATTATTAAGTATATAAAAAAATAATAAATCATTTTAATTTTCGCTGTCTTTAATATTGTAGTATATTTAAAGTCTAAATTGTTTTAATTAATTTATTCAGTTCTGCTTCTTTTCATTTTCCCGTCTGATATGTTATAAACTCATTTTCGAGTTATAGGTAATGTCTAATAAACTTGGAGTCTGTCAGATTGCAAAATGGTTTTTTTCAGTTCTATCTATGAAATTGTCTGGAGAAATATTTCCTCCGAAAACATAATATTCAAAATACTGGCATTTTGCCTGTCACTCAAACTATGCTGCTGTACAAAGTTTTCATGACAAGGTGAATGAATGTATTTTTCGAAAATTCTAGGTTTCATCGGGATGTTATTACTGAATAGTCGTCATGTAATGATCATATTTCCGTTTCTGTTTTCTGAATTGGCTCTTGATCAACATAAACAGGGTCTCTAATATCTTATCTATTAATATCTACTTTCGCATTGAAAGTTATTCCGAACGTTGTTGCTACTATAAATAAATAAGAAAACATGGAAATGAAATAAAATTGTGAAATCGATTTTTGAGTGTTCCTATATAAATCTCTGACCGAATAAAATAAACTGAGCGTCATAGAGATAATCTTGAACATAACTATAAATTCTAAATTTATATTAGTGGAAAAGAAATGTTGGCTTATTTGAAAACATATACAAATCTCAAAAACATCGATCACATCCTTCCTTACATAAGGAATGATGAACAATATGGAAATAGCTCTTGATGGAATTAGTACCATTACTTTTCTAACTTCACAAAAAGATTATTGCATGAATATTGCAGTGGAAAAAATGTTTCATGTATGAAGTCACGTCCAATTTTTTCTAGTACCCTATTTTGTTAATTCCTCATCGATCATCATGGGAAGGTGGAGATAAATTTCACCGAATAGACTGAATTTTTGGGACAATGTTGAGGAGACAATGATGAATATACTTGATAATAAAAAAGGAATTTCACCGAGTTAATCATGAATTTCAGGGTGATTTCTGAAACGTTGATATTTTGTCATTTTTATCATCGAAATTTTTTATGATCACCCTATATATCCCAACGAAATCATGTTTATACGGTATCAGCTATATTCAGAGGATGATAATTCACTTGAATATACAGGATATGTACGAAAGAACCGGCCATATATTTCACCAATTTTTCAAATCACCCTGTACTAAATGTATGAATTGTGATTAATTATGGAATAAGAATAGTATATTTTGCATATCAAAATAATTATATTAATATTTCATTACTACATCGAATTTTCAGACCTTACTAAAATGTTTTTATTTTTTACTCTGTATATAATGATATAATCTACACCATCTGAATGATATTTAGTAATATGAAGGTACGTTGATGATAAGAGCGAAAAAATTGCAGTTGGTACTTTCAAATCCCGAGAAAATAAATAAATAAAAATTACTGATTTTAACTTGAACGCTCTGAATTTCAAAATCTATCCATCAACGAACTTTAAGATTCTGCACGTTCAATGAGTACATCGAATACTACAATATACTCAAAATTCAGACAATTTCACCAAGAACCATTTTACCCATGAAAAGTGTGTGTTCAAAGTAGGTAATCATGAGAGAAAAAGATAAAAATGACACAAGATTAACGTACGAAGACAATATTATTCTTCTTCAAGCAGTGCCTCAAAAGCATATTGCAAACGGACGCGCTTTTTGGAAAGGAGTGAAATAGTATATTGTGCAACAAGTGCAGAAAAGTGCTAATTTCTCACGAGTTTGAAAAAGTTGCGGCACGAGCGCAAGCGAGTGCTGCAATTCAAACGAGTGAGAAATTGCATTTCTGCTCGTGTTACACACTATACTTTTTCTACAACACCCTTTTTGCTAAAAATAATACTATACAAGACGGAATGAAATGTCAGTGACTCATTCTTATCTTTATGATGAACAAGAGAAGCAAGGGAAGAGGGAGAGGATTTTATGCCGCTCTCATTCTTGTTTTTTCTGTTATTTCTAATATTAATAGTCGATTTTAGCATTGAATATATTGACCAGAGAGTAGAGGCTTTTCTTGATTTGGATAGTTCTTCAAAATATGCCAAAATTATATTTTCAGAAACACTTTTAGTTTTGTATTTTTCCTTCCAATCCATAAATTGTTTGTATGCATTTTCATATTTTCCTCTTGAAGTTGAAGGTAGTAAATTCAATGACAATGAATTAACTTGTTCTCTTAGTTCTGGCGGGGTATTTTCAATTTCAGAACTGTCGCTATCCATTTTAGTTCAATCTCATTAAAAAATGACGGGACAAGAATATTTTACGAATATTTTATGCTTGACGTTTGTTGACATTGAAATGATTCGATAGATAAAATAAAGTTTAACTAAAAGCATTTAGAAAGAAGGTTGTCGCAATAACACCATTACGTAACAGAATTACAAATCAAAATACAGGATACTTCAATTAAAGTTTCTTGTAATTGAGTAAACTTATTTCAGTTCGCAATAACTCTCTTTATCTCGACAGAAATATCATGCCATCAGAAAGCATACACATATCGAATAATGTTAATATACTCTTCGTAAGGCTGTTTGAGGAATAATTTCCGCTAGGAATAGCTCATGTCAACATAGTCAACAAATAAACAAGCTTTGCTACTCTGAAAACGGTTCATGTGCCGATGTGGGAGATTTATTTCAAACTCACGGATGTTTGCCACGACCTAATTAATTAAATACTATTAAGCTTATTACAAATGAAAAGTGGGCTAATGGAATTGTGCGGTATATTCTCTTCGGGGATGATAATTCATTACGAAATATATTTCTTTCAGTTCCAGATGATGACTTTTGTTGTTTGTAACATGCCAAAGCTTTCTGTTCGCTGAACTTTTTCTCTGCAGGTTGTGAAATGTAAAAGATTTTACGATTACATTCAGTTGAAACACGTGAATTATTCAACGTAATATTTATGTTACAGGAAAACATGTCTCGTGTACTTATGATAGTAGAAAAAATGGTACATACTGAGAGTTTGTGAGACTAATGTCCTTACACTGAGCGAAATTGTGTTCAATCATAACTGAAATACTGTCAGTACAAAAAAAAATCGAATTGAATATCAGCACTCTGAAATCCTAAAGGTTATTTTTCTGTCATGTCAAGGTATAATCAGATGTACTTGAACATTTACCGAAAGAATGTCTCGTTACGACCAGAAAATAAGGACAGTAACCGATTTTTCTTCAAATATTGTAAAGTTCACTATTTGCTCGTTGGGAAATAGAAATAAAACACTTTATTTAACTGCACACTTTAGTCTCGACTCCACAAACGTCTCGCATCTACTGACTCCCTAGTCATCGATGATAGCTATCGCTTATGTAATCGACCACCAATTCTTTATTAGTAATCAGTATACGGGGCCATACACTACATCTCTTCCTTTTTCTAATGTAACTTATATGTGAAAATAACACGAACATTTATACGTTTTCACAACCTGATATTACCATGGCTAACTTAATATAAATACAAAGCATATATAAGTATTCTATTCATATAAGTATGTATCAAAGAACAACAATTAAAATAGCAAATAATAATAATCATGAAAGTAATAAGTAATAGTGACCTGAACAATATTGTAACGACAAAGAAGTTATAACAATAACAATTCATATAGGTATGCATCAAAGACCAATAATAAAAACAGCTTATAATAATAATGAAAGAAATAAATATTAGTGACCTGAACAATAATCTGAAAAAAGTTTTAACAATTTGAATCGTCACCACACTCCATTTTCCTTCTATTTTCTTCAGATGGACGATGTTTCTTCTACATTCCTGACCAGAGTCGTCATTTCGAATCACATCCCCACCTATTTTATCGACCACTGTGTGTGTGCTTGGGTCGAATTCTGGCATTGTTTTATTTTCTCTAATCAATATTTTCTTGTAGACTTTATCGCTCAATTCCAAGTCCGTTTCTCCAGCCCTCCTTTTTCTATCACCATATTCTTTTCCTATTTGTTTTTGTGTTTGGTCTTTTTCTCTGGCATGTTCTTCAAATATGCTATTTTCGGTATCACCAGAACTAGGGATCTTATCTCTGAATTGGCGTCGAAAGAATAACTCACTTGGTGTTTTTCCAGTTGTTGAGTGCGGAGTACTATTGTACATCATTTGGTAATCTACCAGTTCTTGTCGCCAATTTTTCTTGAGTGCTTGACTAATTTTAAGCCTCTTTAAGATATCCCGGTTTTGTCTTTCAACCTCTCCATTCATCTGGGGCCAGTATGGAATGGAGTTGAATATTTTTATGCCGTTTTCTTCAAAATACGTTTTTATTTCCTCACTTATAAATTGTTTGCCGTTGTCGCATGTGATAGTCATGGGAAACCCCAATCTTGAAAATATATCTTTCAATATGTTTATTGTGCTCATAGAGGTGATGCCCCTCATTATTTTTATTTCCCTGTAGCGACTAAAATAGTCAACTATTACAAACAAATGTTCTCCTGTAGGCAAAGGGCCCATGAAGTCCATGGCTACGTCTATCCAAGGTCCTGTTGGCAGTTGCCTCCTTTTCATTGGTTGAGGGATAGTGGGTTTTGAAACTAACAGGCACCCTTTACATGTTTTCACGATCTTTTCAGCATGTTCATCTATCTTTGGCCACCACACTTTCGTTCTGAGCCTACCCTTCATAGCCACTAATCCCGGATGACCTTCATGCGCTGCGTCTAGTACACGCTGTCGCAAGTTCTTTGGAATCACTATTGTTGTACCCCTCAGGAGAATATCACCACACAGACAAAATTCCTCCTGGAAGATTTGGCACCGCTTCACAGACTCAGACCAGTTGTTGTTTTGAATGCCATCTTTGAGTTCTAATATCTCTTCATCAGTTTGTGACGATTCTTGTATTTCCTGCATCGTTACTGCTACGGGGCGAGCCAGTTCGACAATTTAGCCTCGAAGGATGTGCTAGGATTTGTTTGGCACAATCGAGATAGAGGATCAGCGATGTTTGTTTTACCCGGCTTATAAATGATTTTGAAGTTGAAAGATTGTAATCGTAAAACCCATCGTTCTATTCTTGCGCACGGACGAGATCTAGGAGAGAATATAACTTCAAGTGGTTTGTGGTCTGTGACCAGTTCAAATTCATCTTTTCCATATAAATAGATACCAAAATGCTCTACTGCCCATACCAAAGCTAGAGCTTCTTTTTCAGTCTGGCAATACCTTATTTCGCAATCTGTGAGGCTTTTATTGCCGTACGCGATGATTCTGGGGCCTTCCTTATCAAACTGTATGAGAACTGCTCCAAGACCCACTGGACTTGCATCTGCTACCACTTGGGTTCTATCGCTAGGGTCATAGTAACCCAAGGTTTTGATATGTGACAGTGATTCTTTGAGTTTTTTGAAGTTATTGTTTTGGTCTTCCCCCCAGTATTTTATAATGTTTGCGTGCTTACTCAATTTCATCCGCAATAATTTCCTCAATTAGTCTGTTAGAGTAGCGAGATTTGGTATCCATTTACCGACGAAATTGACTAAACCCAAAAAACTATGTACTTCTTCTATTGTTTTTGGAGCCCGAAAAGATTGTATTACGCTTACGTAATCTTCTAATGGTCTGACCCCCTCCGGCGACAACCTATGTCCAAGAAATCGAACTTCCGTAATTTTGAAAATGCATTTACTTTTATTCAGAAGTACATGGTTCTCGCGCAAAATATTCAATGTATTTCGAACCCTATGATCATGTTCTTCTTCACTTGTTCCATAAATTAGGATGTCATCAATGAAATTAACTGTACCTTGACAAGGTAGTAGCATTTTTTCCAGAGTCTTTTGAAAGATTTCTGGGGCAGATGTTATTCCAAACATAAGCCTTTTGTACCTGAAGAGACCTTTACTACTAATAAAGGTGGTTATGTACCGTGATCTCGGAGAAATTTCGATTTGATGAAACGCATTCTTGATATCGAATCTGGAAAAATATTTAGCTTTTCGAAAATTTGGTAAAAGGCTGTTCATAGTGGGTAGAGGATAATTTTCCCTCAAGATAGCGGTTTTAGCCTTGCGCATGTCGATGCATATTCTGACGTCACCGTTCTCTTTGAGAACAGGAACCATGGGTGATACCCATTCAGATGGACCTTTTACCTCTTCTATTATGTCAGCTTGCATAAGCTCCTCAAGTTTCAGGTTGATTTTTTGTTCAATAAAACACTTTATTTAACTGCACACTTTAGTCTCGACTCCACAAACGTCTCGCATCTACTGACTCCCTAGTCATCGATGATAGCTATCGCTTATGTAATCGACCACCAATTCTTTATTAGTAATCAGTATACGGGGCCATACACTACAAATATAAAAGCGGAAACGGTTGTAGACAAGTGGTAGGAATTCATTAATTTAGAAAAATGCCTAAAATAGTTGCTACTTATTTGAACTTGGTAAATCCGACAGAATATACTGGTCACTGCTTTCGTCGGTCTTTTGCAACAATAGTGGTTGACTCTGGTGCAGACATAACTAGTTTAAAAAGCATGGCGGATGGAAGTCATCAAACGTTGCCAAAGGATATATCAAATAATCGCTTAACAATAAGGTTGAGGTGGCAAATAAAATTTTCACAGTACAAAATCTTCAACAAAATATCCCTACCACCACGCATGTTGTTAAAAATGTTTCTCATAGTTCTAATAATGTTCCTCCAATGTTCAATAATTGTAATTGTCAAATAACTGTAAATATAACAAATTAACCCATTAAGGCCCAAATTATTTTCGTTGAGAATTTTCATTTCATTTTCCTAATATAGCTTCATTTCGAGGTGAAAAGCCCATGATACACAATATTTTGGCACATTTTTCATTAAGATTAAAAAAAAAGGCCGTCCTCAATTGAGGACGCTGGGACATACCGGTATAAAAATATTGAAAATGAGATATCTTGAAAATTCAAATTTATTGTATTTTTTTTACAAATATATCATAATTAAAGTATGCATGTCCAGTTATGAAGCTAATGTTTCTTGTGAAATTCATTGAAGCAGGTAGGTATACAAAGTGTTACGTTACATTTTTGGCAAAATGTCCTTGGTTTTGATGAGCAATATTTGTTCTGACATCTTCGCTGTTTTTCCCGCTTCCCCACAGTATGATTTGTACAATCATATCTGACTTCTTCAATAATATTGGTCCTTGATGTCAAGGCACAAGGAGGACGTCCTCTGCTGGTTCTCACGTCGTGTCCTTTTTTGAGATAAGGATATGCTACTTCTCTTCGGAAATCCTTTATAGATATTCTCTTATCCCCTTTATGTATCATGTTGTACAATACACACCCATTTACTACGGCCATATCTACCATACGAGTGAAGAGACACCAATACCATTTCTTTCCCCTAATGGAAATGTGGTGTTTTTCTAATAACCAATCGTGATGATCCACGCCACCCATGTATTTATTATAATTTGAGATAGTAGATGGCTGTGAAACTGGAATCTTCTTACGTTCTTTCTTGCTCCATCTTTGTACTTGATTGGTTGGGAATATAGTATCATAATTGGTTGCAACAGAAACACATTTACTGTCATTCCATTTACAAATAAGTATTTTGTTGGAGTCATCAAAACGCCAATCATATGCACCTCGAGGCTCCTTTTCTAGGATCTTTGATGATTTGATGGGACATTTAGCTATTCTGTTTTCTCGCACTGTACCAGTAGCACGAAATCCTAGATCTTTCAGTTGACAAAGTAGACTATAACTAGTAAAAAAATTATCAAAATAAACCAGATGTCTCTTAGGATTGTCTACAATTCTCAGCATATTCAGAACAACACTTGTACCTAGAGGCAAAGATTCCTCTCTCTGACTTTTTCCACAATAGAGTGAAAAATTATAGCAATATCCATTATCTCCACAGAGAGCCCATAGTTTGAAACCGAATCGAATCGGTTTTGCTCTTATGAATTGTTTCAGTGAATTGTGCCCATAATATTTCACTATCATTTCATCAACAGCTAGGTGTCGGTGAAAGACTCCCCATTGTTGGAAGCGAGTACTCAGCAAATTCAGCAATGGTCCAACTTTGAATGACCTGTCATGCTTGTTGTTTTCAGCTTGTGAATTATCCACAAAATGAATGAGCGACTTGATTTCTCTGTATTTATTACGACTGAAAGCATTCTTCACAAGCGGTACTCCTAAGTCTTCCTGCTCGGACCAATAATCCCTCTCGCTAGGTAATTGATGGTAGCCGGTGAAAATCAGGAATCCAATGAATGTTTTTATTTCTTCGATGCTGATTGAGTAATCATGTTTATTTTTCTGTTCGGTTGCATATCTTTTGGTTTCTGTAATAATGAGGTTATAAACATTATCATCAAAAAATCGTTCAAAAATGTTCAATGGCGTAGCATCACATAGTTGTTGTTTCAAAACTTCAAACATTTCATTACAATCATCATTATCAAGATGATCATATTGTGGTTCGGATTCACCCCATTTAGGTACATAGTTCTTTCTGTATTCGGGTTTTCTCCTTTTGACAAATGTTGCAAGCGGTAAGTTGTCTTCTTCGTCAGAAGATTGAATAGAATCCTCCTGAACTTGCGTATTATCTTCATTGTCAATGAAAATCTCAGTACCTCCCGGAATATCTATCACATCAGCAGTACCCAGGTCTTCGTCATTGACTTCTTCCTCATCAGTGAGATCGTCTACTTCTGGAGGTAATGCAGTAATATCAGCTTCAATTTGTTCCGAATATAAATATTCCACCGCATCCTCAAGGTTGTTGAAATATTTGCGGCTCATTTCCTAGAACGAAAACAAATAAATATTGAAATTCGTAGAAATGAGAATTACGAGGAAATGTTATCGACTAAAGCCCAGCGTCCTCATTTGAGGACACAAAGTTTCAATACAATATTTTCATTTTCCATGTATATGAAAATGTGTCAAAGCATTCCACAGTTAGTGTTATATGTCTTTTGTGATAGAAAATGTCACACAACAACACTCACCTTTGTTTATGAAGAAGCTTCACATAAAAACGTAAAACCAGTACAAGCAATCACAAATTTACAGTTTTTCACCTCTATCCAAACATTCACAGCGGAGAGATATAATGCAACGACGCACACTCCCGACTAATGTGAGTCTAATACTCACCTCTGTTGCCATATTTCAACAATATCCTTAGACACGTATATTTTTTATCCCCACCTAAATACGCCGTCCTCAAACGAAGACGCTGGGCGTTAATGGGTTAATCTTGAAATGTATTCTGCAATGTATTGATGTTTTGAAAATATAAATTGATTCTTCATAAACAATGTGTTTAAATCATTTATGTAGAACACTAACAACAGTAATAAAATGACATTTCCTCAAAGTAAGGAAGCCTTGACTCTTTCTTATAGAAATTTTGTCAGTAATGTCAAAATTTCCTAGCGATTTGAGGAAACAATATTTGCTTATAATTTGTGTTTGAGCGCAATGAAATATTTTATCACTCCCGTTTGGAATGTAAATATGATCATTACTTTAATTTGTTAATCATTTATAGAAAATTTGACACGATTATTGAAAGAGTCTGTGAAATCTTCCCTCCGTGAAATCTGGATAGACCAAAGCACAGTCATGACACCATGACGCAAATTATTCACTAATGTAAAACACGCACGGGCAGTTTGGTACAAAATGAAACGAAATTAAACCTGTCGTAGACAATGGACGCGGCTCATCAACAATTGTAAAATACACACAGGAACAAACAAGAAATTGAACAAACTATGATAAATGATCGAACTGGTTGCCCCCAACTTCCAAACACGGGGAAAGAGATGGAAATGCATTCATAACCCTTTCCTGGATATTTTTTTTGTTGTTAGCAGTATTTTTCATACGACCCCAAACAAAAAATCTGGCTAACTAGAAATCCAATGATGGAGTCCATTCTTCGCTATCCAACGATCTTCACTTATAATTACACGAGAGCTTTTTTTGTCGAAGTAAACTTGACATGTATTAATGAGAATTTTGTTGCCTGGCAATTTAACGAAAAAAACTGCTCCTGAAAAAATTACGAGTCCGTAGGACGAGTCTGTGGGACGAGTAATTTTTTCTGGCAGTTTTTTGAGTTGTATTGCCTATTGGCAACAAAAATTTGAATTGTAAATGTCAAGTTTACTTCGACAAAAAAAGCTAGAGTTAATTCGGTAAGACACCTTAATGAATATGTGAATCAATAAATTAAAAAATAATATGTAAATTAGTTTATTGAATTTAACGGAAAAGTACAATTGTTAAAAATACAATTATTAAAAAAGCTTGATTTTCAGAACTTTCCTGTCTTTTGTTAATAGTTTACTGCAAGCTAGTATTTTGAGCGGTGGTAGTAACTGTTTCCTGGTCGGTAGAACGAATGGAACCAATGATTTTTTCAAGATGTTCTTCATATAACTGAAGGTACGGTTTTAATGACGATGGGTTGCTATGTCCCGTAATTTTCACAAGTTTTTGTTCACCTATACCACTCCTGGACAATTCAGTTACGGCGGCAGCTCGATTAGAATGGTTCGTAATTCCAATATTTTTCGCCGAGGATTTGGTCCATTTAGATATTTCATTTATCCCAATAGGAGAATTCTTATACCATCCTTTCGAATTTGTTTTTCGCCAGAAATGATTTGGTGTTAAAAAAAATTTTACATGTGATATGGTTTCCCCGTCTTCCCATAATTTGTCTAAACAATTTTACTTGACATACACAATCTTCTTCAGTGTTTGCTACCAACCATTTACTTCTGATTTCCACCTTGTGCTGTCTTCGAAAACACTGGGTTATATTCAACTCTTCCGGTCTCTCTTCCACGGTTGTCTGTCTCGATTTTAAAATAGAATACCTTACAATTTGCTGCTTCTCCACCTCTCCAAGCCAATTTATAGGCAGCAATATGATTCTTCTTCACTCCAGAACAGTGTCATTTCAAAAATTTCGTGTTTGTGAGAGCCTTAGAACTCACCTTCTGGGATTGCTTGCAAAATTTTGCATTTTGTGTCGCGTGCATTTCTCGCTTTCTTAAACTGTATGTCCGTGAACGGATTAAAAATTATTTTATATTCTTTGAAGTACTTCTCTTGTAACATTTTTGCTGAAGTGTTCCAAATCGTTTTGACAACACACTTTTTATAGTCTTCTCCATTGTTCTTCTTCATGTTGAATGCACAGTCACATAGAATAGAAGCTAACTCTTCAGTGGAAGTTTCTGCAATGAGTTCATATTTTTTTTCCAAACAAAACATCGCAAATTGTCGCCAAATTGACGTAGTTGAATTCACAGTATTGAAGGCACATTATTATTGATGGCTTCTTCAATTTCTCCACTCGAAGACTGTCCAAATCGCGACATTTTCACAAATAAGATACTTTTCTGACAACGCGAGTTGAGAAAAAATTGACATAACGTCATCAAAAATTAGTTTACAATGCTGCTTGTCATGATTTCAAAAGATAGGTTTTGTTTTGTCGCTGGAAAAGTTAGGGCAAACTTTTTTCGCTTTCATAATGATAAAACACCGCGACATATGGCATTTTTAGTGCATGTATTAAATTGTCAAAATGAATGTCTAAACAGTTATTTATAGGTGCAATATTATGACGTAAGGCTCCGTCATGTTGAAATCACAGCTGATTCCAGTACCTACAAATCTGAGAGATGTAAATGATTTTTTTTTAAATTTAGAGATATCACTGACATAAAATAACCAAAAAAATTATTAAATCACCATTCGATTTCCACTAAGATAACCATTCAAATTTCCATGATAAAAATGCACCACAAGCAGACCGTAATTTTTGAAACGTCAGTACCTTGAAACTCTTTTTCTCGAAATAGGTGGATTATGGTAATGAGTTATGATGGTTGGACATTCACAAGTTATGGCGGCCGCTGCAGGTTCGCTTCCAGTCGCTCTCAAAGAAATTGAAAATTACACATGTAAACATTGTCAAAAAAAAGTTGTGACAAAAGTGAAGTGTCATAAATGTGAAGATGTATTCCACCCAGCATGTTTAAAACAATCCAGTGAACAAAAAAACGCAGGATGTAAGCACGAAACTGATCAAGGTATGTGTGACATAAACATCGTCGAAAAAACCTACCTCAAAGAAGAAATCAAACTTCTCCAACAAATGCTGGCTGACAAAAACAAAATTATTTCTGACAAAGAGGAGTTGATCAAATTATTGCACGAGAAAATTGCATACATAGAAACAAAAACATCATCTAAAAGTAACCTACAATCCATAGAGTGTAAAACACCTTACGATAAACAAATAAAAAGTTTGACCTCCAATAAAAATGAAACCACCAAAAAACCACAACAAACAATGAATGTCTTATCAGAATCAAGTACAAGGAAAACAAACATAGGGAACTCCATTCTACAAGGTGGCACAACCGTAACAAACATCTCAAAAACACATGGTGGGTCACCATTCAATTCAAAGTTGGTGGCAAACGAAATTATGAGAGTACAAACCCAACAAAAACTCCATGAAATAGTAAATTTAGAGACCAATAATATAAATGAAGCAGGTGCTACTTCATCTTTTGATGAGGTTCCCTACACCAAACACCAATACCACACTAACAATTCTGACTGGCAAACTGTCCAAAGAAAAAAAACTTACACGCGTCGTATCGG
The DNA here is from genome assembly GCA_944452925.2 of Chrysolina oricalcia. Lineage (NCBI taxonomy): Eukaryota > Metazoa > Arthropoda > Insecta > Coleoptera > Chrysomelidae > Chrysolina > Chrysolina oricalcia. Next base: position 5,210,504 of record OX101821.2, on the reverse strand, counting down.
ACAATCGGATGATGACGGAGGTAAATTCAAAGGAGCCAAGCCTAAAGTATGGATGTACATTTATCGCGTCGAAGAAGAAGTTGAGGAAGAAGATATCAAAACATTTTTAAATGGAAAAACAGGACAACCCAAGGAAAACTTCATTGTTAAACATATAAAAACAGATAACAACTTGAAATCCTTTATGGTAGCTGCTGATTTTAAATTCAAAGAAGATTTCTACAAGTCTTTGTTCTGGCCAAGAGGAGTCGGCTACAGAAGATATGACTTCAAAAAAGATTGTAACGCTTCCGAAAGCAGTCGTCAACCTACCTCTTTTTTAGGGTTGACAAATCCCAAGGAAACGGTGACGTAAGAAAGTTGAACGAAGAAAGTTTGCTAAAACTCATCAGTTACGATAATTCAGTGAGTATATTCCACATCAACACCCAATGTTTATCTAACAAGCTGGAAAGATTTGAATCATTTTTAAATGACTACCAGTTCAATATCTTATGTCTCTCAGAACACTGGCAAAAGGAAGAACATCTAAAACTCATTAATATCCCTGGCTACAAATTGGCTAATTACTTTTGTAGAAGTCAAAGACTACATGGAGGTGTTGCAATTTTTTTGAATGATAGAATCCGCTTCAAACCTATACCATTGAATATCTACTGTGAAGAAATTGATGCTGAATTTTGTGGCATTGAACTTATTGACTCAAGAACACTTTTAATAACTGTTTATAGATCTAGTAGTAATGGTAATTTCAATATATTCTTCAAGAATTTAGAAGCTATCCTTGAAAAATACTTAAACTGTGATAAGAAGCTCATATTATTGGGTGATTTTAATATTGATTTTAAAAGAAACTCTTTGTTACTTTGCGATTCTTTGGGTTTGGTGAGTTCTTATGGTCTCTCTGTAACAATAGACGATTTTACTAGAATATCTTTGGAGAAATCCAGTTGTCTAGATAATATTATCACAAATTTGAATCCAACTACTTGCAGATCAGGTATACTGGATCCTTGTCTCTCGGATCATAGAGGCCAGTATATAGTAATTGATACTAAACAAACAGAAGTAGTTAAAAAGACTTACAGAAAAATTACAAATCACAAACTGAATATTTTCAAGGAAAAACTATCCCAATTAGACTGGGAAGTATTCAAATCCAACACAGATGTCAACTTTCTAGCTTCCTTCATGATAACTTCTTTCTTTGATCTGATAGAAAATACATTTCCATTGAAATCAACAGACAATACATCAAAGAAAAATCAACCTGTAGTTTGGTTCAACGATGAACTCAGATCAAAGAGGAACAAACTAATGTGTATTAAAACTATCTGTGACTCAACCAAAGATCCAGTGGATATGAAAGCATACAAAGACTTCAAAAAATATTATGAAAAACAACTAGTATCTACTAAAAAAATAGCTTATGATAATTATCTTCTTGCTTCTGAAAATAAATCGAAAGCAGTTTGGCAATTAGTCAACCATGAACGGAATCATCTTAAAACTAAATGTGTAAACCCTTCCGATGACTTATCTTCTGATCAGTTCATTGAATATTTTAGCAATGTGGCGGAAAATATCATCAAATCGCTACCGTCAGCAACGAACACACAATTATTGAGCTTTAAGTACTTTCCTGTACCATCTACCTCTTTTTTTATGAAACCCGTTGAGCCAAGTGAAGTCGCAGACGCAATTGCTTCTCTGAAAAACTCCTCTTGTCCAGATATCTATGACTGCAACAGTAAAATGATAAAAGCAGTGAGTGACATCATCACTGAACCTTTAACCGACCTGATTAACCTAATCTTCTTGACAGGAATATTCCCAGATAGCTATAAATTTTCTAAAATCATTCCCATATTTAAAAAAGGTGACAGGAATGATACTGGAAATTACAGACCAATATCAATCATATGCATTTTTTCCAAGATAATTGAAATAATAATAAAACAGAGACTAACAAGGTACTTTGAAGACAAATTCTTTTTCAATAATTCACAATTTGGCTTTAGGTCAAATCGTTCCACCATTGGTGCAGTATCATACGTTGTGGAGAGACTGATCCAAGGACTTGAACAGGGATACCATATGGGTATAACTCTATGTGACCTGTCCAAAGCTTTTGATTGTGTTTCTCATAATATCCTCCTCGAAAAACTGAATTTCTATGGAATCAGGGGGGTTACTCTAAACCTCATCAAATCCTACCTAACAAATCGATTCCAAACAGTATTTTATAACAATGGTTTGTCCAACTTCAGAGAAGTAGAGTTCGGAGTCCCCCAAGGTTCTGTTTTGGGGCCACTGCTCTTCATTATCTATATTAATGACTTGACCCCAATTTTAACACCTCATGATAGTGTTCTGTTCGCTGATGACACCACCCTCGTATATTCTCATAAGGACTATGATTCCCTAATCTTGATGGCTGCAGATGCAGAGGATAAAGCTGAGAACTGGTTTATTGCTAATCGACTCAAATTAAATAATGATAAAACACAAAAATTGATATTTACCACCAATACATCTACCCAAGAAAATCTCAACGTAAAACTACTGGGTCTAACCATTGATCATAAACTCAACTGGTCAAGTCATATTAAAAACTTGAATCACAAATTGTCTAGCTCACTATTCGGTATTCGTCAGTTGAGGCATATTACTAATACAAGTACTCTGAGAACTGTTTACTTCTCTATATTCCAGTCCCATCTTGATTACGGTATACTGCTCTGGGGTAACTCCTCGGAAGCCCCAACTGTATTCAGGCAACAAAAGAAGGCTATTAGAATCCTGGCAAATGTCAAATATCGTGATACTTGCAGACCATTGTTTAAAACGCTGAAAATTATGACCCTCCCATCTTTGTTTATTTTGAGTACATTACTTGAGATCCATAAGAATTTACCAAACCTAATTATTCAATCTGATATTCATGAGCATGATACAAGAGGATCACATAAAATCAGAGTACCTAGATATAGACTCACAAAGTCCATGAATAACTCTTTGAATTACCATCTCTACAATATTCTACCTGAATCATTGAAGACGTTAACCATATACTGCTTCAAGAAAGCTATGAAATCATTTTTGTTGAACAATTCTTTCTACTCCATAGAGGAATATCAGAAATGTGTTGAAGAAGGTGGTTTGACTTCTCATTCTCACCAAACTCAAAATTTTTTAATGTGTTGACTATTTTAATTGTTTTTATTTATACTGACTCTTTATTATAATTACTATGTGCAATGTGATTTGTATCCGAGACTTTTAGCTATATACAATTTTTTTGTGACATGCTATTAATAGGCTACCATTTTATTTTAATTACTGTATTCAATGTTATTTGTATCCTAAATTTTGAACTATATACAATTTTTTTGTGACGTGCTATTAATATGCAACTGTGTATAACATAGTCAAATAAAAATATTCTATTCTATTCTATTCTATTCTATTCCATTTTTCTTATACATTTTGCATCATCAGTCCAAATAGATTTTTGTAAAAAATGTTCCTATTACTGAATGTTGATTAATATGAATTCGCAAAAATCATTCATTCTTTGATCGTCACCTGCTCTTAAATTCTGAATAATGAGAATCAATACGAATAGTATTCCAGGACATCGTAAATGCTTTCGATATAATTATGTTTTAACGCTAAATTATTAGCTTATATTCAGGCCTGTGCTGTATCACTTCCGTTTTGTTTAGCGGTCAGACGTTATCTTTTTCGCAAATTGCCATTAAGTTGGGATAACGTCTGTCCGCTGAACATAACGGAAGTGATACAACATAGGGCTGATTGTTTGTTGACACTTCAGCATGTTACTTGTGAGATTGTCAGATTATGAGAACCCCGTATAATTTTTTTGAAAATTTTTCAAATATTTATTCGATCATATTCTGTCAATTTTTGACCTGACTCTCTTTGTTTCCAATATTTTTATTTTTTTTTGAGAAGGGATGCATCTTTCAAAATTTTGAAAAAAATTGATACCACTGAAAACTGGAGGCCTTTAGACATATGATGTTTCGAATAAAGTTGTATTGGAAATCGTCATAAATTCTAAAAATTCAATAAAAAACTGGGTTTTCCTATTAAAAAACAAAGTTGGGGTCCAGTTCCGGTAAAACAGGAAGTCGTAGACACCTGAAAAAAATACAGCTTTTTTGGGAATTTTAACCATTCACAGTTTGAAAATGAAAAAATGTTAATTCAAAGAAATCTGTAATTCCATAATCTCACATTTTGTATAAGGAAATACACGAGAATAATGTGAAACTCTCTATAGTGTTTGAACGGAAAATGTACTATTAATGTTCCTGAAACAACAATCGTAGGTAATACCACAAGTGTATCGGTGATTATCGAAATAGCAATTCCTTTGAATTTGAGAATCAAATTATGTTGCTTGGCAACCACACGAGCGCTTGCGCGAGTGTGGTTGACTAAACATAATTTGATTCAAAACCGAGAAGGAATTAACGATAATCGCCGATAACACGAGTTGTATTTGTTAAGATTATTTCATGAATAAAATCGAAACCATTTTTATTTATTTACTATTCAATTTAACTAGGAACATTAATCCCGCATTTAGTTCTGAAATTATGCAACTAACAAAACATTTACTTGATATTTCAAACATCCCTCTATTTCAGTTACCAATGACAGAGCGGGTCATTCGTAGTTTCGTCATTGCATGTCTAGTCTACTGCTTCTCGCTCGAGGTTATGTTTTGATAACATTTTAATTTAGTGATTTGATTAATCAACGAGTATGCAAAATTTGTCGAAAATTGTGAAGTTGATATGAATTAATAGTGAGTGCTTATTTAGTTTGGTCAAAGTTTGGTGTTGTGTCATTATAGCAGCTTGCTAGTGTTAAGTTTGTGTTTTGATAATAACCAATCAGGAATCGAACTACAAAATCGAAAACACATCATATACATATCCAGTAGCCAATCAAGAGCCGAACTACAAAATCAAAAACATGATGTTTTCATTTATCAACACAAACATTTCAACCAATCATAACACGCTATTCTAGCATAAGTGAAATAATCGGAGAAATGATATTTTTGAGTGTGACTCCACGATTTCTTTCTGAATCCACTAATAACAAACAACTTTTAACAATTACTTTTATCAATAACTCTATTTTTCAACTCGTGTAACTTCAACTTGTCTTCTGTGACAGTCACAACTGAAAAGGCGTCATCTAATGTAAAATTAGTAGATTTTGAAATTATGGCAGAGGAATGACGATAAAAACTAGGGACATTGATTCTCACCTAATTTACTACAAATCTAAAAAAGAAAGAGTGAAATGATTTCCCAAGTTTGTGTGCTTTATATTCAAGATTTTTATTGGTTATTGACTTCTATGAAGTGAACGCTGAATTATACTATAGCTTTAGTACAGTGACAGTCCAGAGAAATGATTTTTGATCAATTTGCTTGAACAAATAAAATATTTATAGTCGAAAGTCAAAAGTTTCTGAATGGGAATATCGTCAATGTATGTATGAGTAGTACACCTCAATTACTCTTGTCTAAAAAGTTGCAGATTTTTTTTTAAAACGCTGGGCATCAAATATCATATAGTTTCGACATTTTGACCTATGTATGTATTTTAGTGAAGACACTTTTGTTTATATTATAGACAGAGCTTTGCCAACAAGGTACTCCTTCAGACAATAAAGCATATTATCTATCTATCTATTTATCTATGATCTGTGATTGTTTTCGTACCAATCGATCAATACCTGTTTTATGATCAGGCTTGATAAGTTCGCCTGAATCGTCTGTGAGTTCAATAATCCCACCTAAATCCGCTTGATTCGGTTTGATCGTCATATAACAGTGGAACGCGAATTGCTTTGTAGGAAAACGTTTCGTGAAATTGTGATGTCGGTGCAAGCAGACGTAAACTCAAATTAATTGAATGCAAATTCCGTCACTGAAACTTTTCGAAAGTATTTCCCTTTGATTTGAATCGATTGAAATGGCATCGTAATTGTTTTGTCTCTGTCGAAATATTCCAGCAGTCCTATGGAGAGCTCATCTTAGTCGACTCGGTGACTTTCAGATGAATTTGTTATCTGGTGGCTATATTTTTTTAATCGGATAACATAAATGAATAGAGAGTGAGACACCGACAGGAGAATGACACAGTGAATATGTCACTTTTTCTTCGGAGACCGAGAGAATAGGAACACATACAGCCGTATGCATAGTCAATCGCCAGCGACTCGCCAGAGTTTCGCCGTTCGCTACACAAGGATTATAATGCACAGTCGAGCTCCAAAAAAGTGACAACTACGCGATAAGTCACATTTTGGCGAAACGCTGGCTACGTACCACTTTTTTGGAGCTCGACTGTGGATTATAGTTCTTGTGTAGCAAGCGGCGAAACTCTGGCGAGTCGCTGGAATTGACTATGCATACGGCTGTTAGAGTAACAAACAACTGAAAGTTTGTTACTCTATGAAAATAATGTTTATGGTTATTTTTCTACAGCGCCTCAATATGATGTTTCGTATACAAAATATTTTTTACGAATTCATTTAATACATAAAAATACGATATTTTAACGTAGTAACATTGTAATCCGGTGAGCCGAAATGGTTATGTAACCGTTTCTAAATAATCTTCAAGGGCATGTATATGTGATAGCCACAGTTTTTTTCTATTGAAGTATGATGATAATAAAAATATATGAAATTATATAGAATTTAATAAATCTTGAGTTTGAAATCTTATTTTGGCCCAAACACATTCTTACAGCCAAATTGATTAACATATTGAGCCAATGAACAGGAATTCATATTTTTGCTACAATCACTTTTACGTGATATTATTCTACCCTTCAAGAGTCTATATGATTCTCCAATGTATACTTCATAACTATCGTTACATGGAATTTTTTAAAAAAACATTATCTTGGGTTGTTTCGAGAGGAGTATTCAATTTTGAAGGAAGTCTATTAATGGTCTTAATGTTTTTTGTGCAATTTTGAAATTCGTTTATATTATTGCATCGATCAATATAGGTGTTAATTCTCTAATATGTGGAGAATAATCAATTCCTAAATCATTGATCAATGCCATGAAAGAAAATAATATCAGAATTGCACAAAAAACAACAATACCATTAGTAAAGTTTTTCAAAATTGGAATGTCCTTTCGGGACAACCAAAAATTAGTTGTTTATGAAATTTCTTGTAACGATTGTGATGAAATGTACATTGGACAGACATTTAGACTCTTGAAAGGTAGAATAATTCCAAATAAAAGTGATTGTAGAAGAAATGTAAATTCCTGTGCATTGGCATATTAATCAATTTGACTATAGAATAATGTGGGTGTTCTTGAAATGGAAAACAACATTTTTTAAAGGACATTTTCGGAAGTATTAATATAATAAAAGCTTAAACAAGAAAACTGATCTCAATAATTGAAATTTACTTGTTATATACCCAGTAGGGTATCTTGATTCTTTTAATAAATTCGAAGTTGATTGACATTTATTATCAAATTCTGTAACAGTGTCAATCCAATATTGTTATTCCTATATAACTTCATTTTTTTATGCTAATATCTATTTTTAAACAAGTTATATGAGAAGGTTCAAAAGTTTTCTACATTTATTGATGTGTCCTGCTATACTGTCCTGAAGAAGAAAATTAACTTTTTGTAATCTTGACAAGATGACAAAGAGTTTTCTTCAAGACCAATATAAGACTGCAACCTCAATATTTATTCAATGCTACAGTTATTATCAGTCACGAACTTCCCAATTTTCATGAACTTCAGATTATTAGGTTTTTTTGAAATTATGCCTCTGATACGATAATTAACTGTAGTATTTCTCTTCCACTTTATTAGGAAATGGACTTATAATGAGTATCCAAAAATTTGTGTCCAAGTCGAAAAAATCAAATGGCGTTGATACTACCGTTTCCTCATGAAAAATGTCAATCCACATAAATGCGGCCTGCCGTATTTGAGTGAATTTGGTTAGGTAACTAAAACAACTGAAACCAAAAGTTGCAATAGAAAATTCAAATCTGAGACAAATATGTAAAATCGGAATAGAAACAACTTTTCACTTTACTTGTACTTGTACCTCTACTCCCAAGAATTCCTCGAGAGACTTGTGCGAGCAATGTAAGACTCAACCCTTATCTTTTATCATGTGATGCCATGCACGAGACCGGTGACCATGCTGGGAATCGAACCCACGACCCTATGATTGAGAGGCGTACGGTCTACCATCACGACCATCACCATTTTTTACGAGTAACAAAACTACTTTACTCACTTATTGTTTCATGCAATATTTTTTCTACAAATATTTATTCGTTATTAGTGGCTACAGAAAATAAGAACTGTCACTTTGACAGGTTTTCGTTGTTTTTCGGATCTATTTGTCAGTTTCACCTATAGCAATAAGTATGAAATAAGGAAATAACAATTTCGTATCGAATGATCACACGTTTAAGGCGCACAAACTACAGAAAAAAGTGCACTATTTTTGGCAGTTGAAGAAAAAAAATTATCGTGAGTATTCATGGAAACTATTGCTTTTCTAAACTCATTCTGGGGAATGAAGTTGTTGGTGAAATACTGTTGTTATTGTATTTAGATCTTCAAATCCCACTCCATCCACTACCACATAATGTCACTTTGTACGTCGTCTTGACGTCTTTTCCGCATAATATTACGGCTGCAATTAGATTGGAATGAAGCGAATGGTGGAATGTCGTACGAGATGAGAAACTAAATTTGAATAAAATTTCCTCGAGTTTCAACAATAAACCAACGACAAGCCTTACAATGACATAACATTTAGTCAGTGATTCTGTCACTGCAAATGGGTGTTGTTCGAGCTTAAGGTGAAGGCTGTTCAGAATATTGAAATCGATTCAAATATATTTCATAGTTGATCAAGTGCGATGAAAATTGTATGAAACCCAAGTAACAATTTCAGTTTTAGCCCTCAGAAGGTTCTGAAGACCATAACAATCACAGCATCGATAAAACTGTTTTGCTGTAACGACATCCATAAAACCTCCTTAAAGCTGCTATAAATCTACGAGGGCCCACTCCTATGAAGGTTCTCAGGGCTATTTTGAAATGCAAGCATAAAACCTGCTTGCCTTATTCGCAGGATTCTTAATAACCTCCTGAGGATCATTATAAAACCAAATCATGGGGCTGTTATAAACCTGTATGTCATTAATTGAGGTTAGAAAATATTCCATAAATAACTACAGCCAAAACGGACTTAAATTAATCTAATTCTTCAGTTGCGAAAAATAGGGCGACTAATTTACAAGCAAAAATATAATGATGGCGTCCTGGCAGTGATATATGAAGAATATATTGGTATTCAACAACGTGAAATGTCTAATATCATCTGCGAATGAAATTTTTTTGACAAAATGACATCAGTTAGGTGGTAAATCTGCAACGCGCCCCAATAACAACGCGAAATTAAGAAAATAAACAAAATACCACATAAAATTAAAAAAATATTTTGACTCAAATCTTTCCCGGAATGATTTGTACTATATCTAAATACAAATGAATACCAATAATTGTGTATTTCCTTTCCGTCATACACACCAAATTGCAAGAAACATGAATTGAAATTAGGATCTCTTTAGTTGTTCCCTCTGGTTGTAATAAAATATGGCTACCCTACCTTTTTTCTATTTAGCTGCACGTATTGCCGTCATAAAGTCGTTTCTCCTCAAAATAAACCATTTAAAAACCATTTTATCCTAAAAAAGTACGTTTGGTATTATTTAATCCAATTTCCAAAATATTTCGACTGTCAATTGTCAATCCCGCCTGACATTCGTCTTTTCGTGATCGACGTGGTCAGTATACTCAGTGTCTATACTCCCGTGATAAGTATTTGGTGTCTTAGTCTTGTGAAACGTTTAATTACTAATTATTTTTTCCAGTTATCTTTACCCAATGTGATTTATTTATTACTGGTTAGGGGGAGCTACTAGCATTTAAGTAGAAATAGTTTTATGCTTTGATTTTATAGCGGTTCTCGAGAGTACATCTCAAAACCTTGATAAAACCTCATCGTGAGTTTTATTACGAACCATTGCATGGACTTGAGGAGTGCTATAAAACCATAACAAAATTAAGTTTCTATGTGGATTATTTTAATACCAAAAAGATTTATCGTGTATGTGTATAAGCCATTGTAAAACCATCATAAAAACAAATATACTTAAATGCTTAATGGTTTTATCTTATAGCCTTCAGGAGTGTTTTGAAACTGATTCATAAATCTGTTTGCTCTGGTAGCGTATTAGGAATAATATATGACCTGCATAAATCAAATTGGGCATTACCTAACCTTCATAAAACTTTCATAAAACTAGGATAAATCCAAATAACATTTAAATTGTTACTTGGGAATGTATATAGTGAGCACGTAAAGGTTGGAACAAATTCATTAAAAGCTTGATATGGCCATTGGGGGAAAAAGCTCAGACAGGTCGATTTTCTTTTTCAGTTGCGCATTTTTTGGTATACTCAGATTTTTGATAACGTCATTGCTGTTCGAGTTATGACGTCATTATGATTTTTTTTTAATGACATTGCCCTATTTTGATACTACTTTCAAATAGAACGCATTTTTCGGTGTATGGTTGTCATACTTTTTCTTATTTTACATAACCGTATGTTCGAGAAATAAAATATATTTTATTCATAATTATTAGGTCTGTTAACGTAAAATTTTGACTTGAGGTATCCCTACAAACAAAAATCTACTGGGATTAGATCAGGAGATCTAGCTGGCCACTCTAAAAATCCTCGTCTGCGATCGAAATCCGGTGTGTGAGGGAATTTTTCCCAAGTACATCGGTATCGATAGGCGACCTCATACCTTGTTTTGAAAGAAGTGCGATGTGAGTTGCCTAGATGCCAATCCCGACGTCTGGCGTTTGCTCGAAGTGTGCAACCAACCACCGGGGGTGGGGCTGAAGGTTTTTCCGGGTATTCCTGCAGCTTAAAAGTGAGTACGCCACCAAAAATCAGAAAGACACCCCGGAGCGCCACGGCAAATGGTAATAGCCATCCTCTACCCGCAGACGAGGATTTTCAGAGTGGCCAGCTAGATCTCCTGATCTAACCCCACAAGATTTCATTTTGTGGAGAAACCTTGAGTCAAAAGTTTACGTTAACAGACTTAATATTATATTACCATGTGTGAAATATATTTTATTTCTCGAACATACGGTTATCTAACATAAAAAAAATTATGATATCCACACACAGAAAAATACGTTCTTTTAAAAATTATTATCAAAATAGGGTAATGCCATTTAAAAAAATATATAATGACGTCATAACTCGAACAGCGATGACGTCATCAAAAATCTAAGTAGACCAAAAAATGCGCAACTGAAAAATTAAATCGACGTGTCTGAGTTCATTTTCCCTAATAGCCATATCCAGCGTTTACCGAATTTGTTCCAACCTTTACGTGCTCACTGTATAGGATAGGAGTTACCTATTCTATAAATTTTAAACACGTGAGACATCTAAGCTACAGAAGATTGTTTTGTGGAGCTTGAATTATTTTTTATTAGTCTTAAAATTATGTTTATTATGAAAATGGTATTAATATTCAATTAAAAATAACAATGATAAATACATAACGGCAGTTAAAAATTTTATACGACGTGAAATTAATGATACTTATAAGTATGATTAAAAAACAAAAATATAATAGAGATTTTCAAATCATTCATCCGCAAGTAAGAAAAAAAACATAAGTGGTGATAATCGACTTTTTTTTGCATACGTACTTATACAGGCTGTATTTTTTATATCGTACCACTATTATTGGCACCTTGAAAACGGCAAATCAAATAAAAGTTGCCTATTTTAATGAAAAATTAAACGAGGTTTACAAATCCAAAGTATCACGAACCGTTTTCAAAATATACGGAGAAAACCGAAATGTCCCATTTCCTTTCCTTTGCACTGGCGCCTCTATTTTCAGGAATATGGAAATATGATTAGGATCCTTTCTTCTCTAATATAAACCCCAACTCTATTTTTTCTAATACGACCTGTATTTTTTATGAGTTCGAGTAGTCCTTATCTTACCGAGTTCAGATATTTATCTTACCTGGTATACGTTTCTACGTTTTTGCCAACAAATTCCATCATCAAGATCCGAGCAGTGAAAATCCTTCCGCCGGAGTACGGTCCTGATATTATTTTTATCCATGTTTGAAAAAGTATTTGAATTATCTCCAACAAAAATAATTTTTATGGTAGATACCATGTAGTCAGCAGACTAACATCAAGTAGATACCATATAGTCGGAAGACTTATATCAAGGACATGTTTCCAAGGATTGATCCTTCATCTTCACCAAAATAAAGGTTGGTTAGAAGTGGATCAACCAACCCCTATTTTGCTGGTGTTTTTGGTGATGCTGATTCTGAATCTGATTAGAAAAAGTTACTTAAAATGAGCCCTAATACCCCTCTTCCCCAAAGAAATATTTTTTAATGCCCCCAACACCGCACGACAATGATAAAAGAAAATGTTCATTATGCCAAATACTTTCTAATATACAATCACCACCAAAATTTCAAAATATGTCTTATTATTGATAACTGCGATATTAGGGTGTATTCATGAAAAGCGGGACACACTGTAGACAGGTAAATTTCTAAAAAATGGTTATTTTATTTTGTTCATGGTTTCAAAAATATTCAAGAATTTTAATTCGTAGAAATATAACTTTGCTTGCATTATGAAAAAGATATGTCATTTTATAAAAGGACTAACATTAATAAAACCTACCAGCACGTTTGTTTCATTTTTTTATTACCCTAAAAGATAATTAACACAAAACTTGAGAGTCAGTGGTAGGTATTTGCATTGCATTGACAAGTATTCGACTTCTAGACATTTCAATTCTCTTTTTTTCCAATATTACCCTGGGAAAATTAAAATATTTCGATAAAAGCTGGTAAACTGGATTATTGAAGAACGAAATGATTCGACATAAGCAACTAATGAAGTATAATTAAGTTTACCGGTAAGACATTCTGGCATATAGACATACAGAGTACGGTTACGGTTAGAAATATAGATCAAAATGGAATAAATCTTTGTGCGCACTCATTAATAGTAGTAACCGTTATAAACCGGTTGAACTGCAATGCGTTCATTTATTTTCCATTCCAATTAGATTGTATTTTTTACTGTATCTGATGACAAACTAGTCTACAGAACTCAATTCATATGAAGAAACCACACAAAGAGGCATGTAATATCGCCTCAGTGACTACAGACGAGTAGATACTATAATACTTTTGGGTGACTTGAAGGCCCCTACCATTATTTTCAAACAAAACTGGAGGTATGCAATCTGCATACACATGCAAACACACGTAATATGCAACTTGGGAGAGAGAAGAGAGCTACAAGGAATTGTTTTGAATTTCTTGTTAAGTTTTTCCTATTTGAGTACATCATTTTCGGTTCGTATAAATCCTTTTGAGAGTAAAGTAATAAATATTTTTTGAATCTGAGATACATGTGCAAATGATCAATTTTTTTTACAAGACGAGTCTAGGGGATCATTATGAATATTCAAATTAATAATGGAGAAGATTCTAGGTTATCAATCACCAATTGTTGATTCACCGAATGTAAAATAAAGTTGAGCATCATCCGCGTAAAAATGATACAAGAAACTCAAAATACTCTTGTGTATATCATTAAGGCTAATGGGTCAATGATGAACCCTTGAGGAACCCTTCAAATAATATCGGTAGAAGCTCAATATTTTATTCTTCAGCAAATTTCGTAGGCCTTATCGTATTTTGAGTAACCTTCTCACATATACCCTTCTGATCTCAAAGCTGATTTTCCCTTTGGAAACAGTGTTGACGATTTACGCACATTTTAATTTGTTCGTCAAAAATTATTTCAGAAGTATCAACATAATGGGTAGATTCTTCATGAAAATTGCTTTTCAATATGTGGCAAATAATGACAAGTTGTAATACTCAACCTATGGTGGTTGGGTGCGAATGAATCTTGTGTTCGAGCTAAACCCACATCAAACTAAAAGTGCCACTCCAAGGTCGCCCACCCTAAGAAGTATTTTTATATTATTTAAATGGCAGTTCATGATGTTAGGTCATATACACCAAACAATAGAACATAAAATGCGTGAGTTTTTAACAAAAATACTAGTAGGAAACCGACTATGCCATCACATGGAGGACAGTCCGTAGTTATATTCTGATGTTTTCGACTCGCAACTGTCATTTATTAATTTGTTATAAACATTTAAAAAACGACAAACGTGTTTTTTGAAATTGTTTTGCTCATAAAATGAAAACTAATAGAGCAATTTGGTTGCACCAATGGAAAGAATTGTAGATAATTGAAATACAAACAAAACGGAATGTTTTGTGAGCAGGTCGGATCATTAGTAATGGAGAAAAATTGGAAAAACCGGAAAATTTTGCAATTTTTTGAAAAATTCATGACTCCGCCATTTTTCAACAAGTAGGATTGATCTTTCTCCTGAAAGTATTGACTTTATTGATTTTGGGTTATTGGGTTATTGGTATTGTTGTTAAGTTATTCTAAATAGACTTACAAAAAGTTAACCGTTGCAAAAATTGTAAAATTTTGATTTTCCACTTTTTTTATTAACAATTGAAGAAAAAAAAGTAAATAAAATTTTTTTAGCAACAAATAATTTCTTTCAAGGAATCGTTTTTTCTTTAAAAATCATCGATAAATCATCATCATCATCGATAAATATATAACAAATTTTTTTTTTTTTTGATTTGCTCATACACAATGTATTTATTGAATGAAAGCTTGTTTTTGTGGAGGATATTCGTTTCTTGACATACCTTTTTGGGAATTTTAATCTTCCACAGTCTGAAAATGAAAAAATGTTAATTCAAAGAAATCTGTACAAGTGTAGAGGGGCAATAATCAATTTGCCCCGATCAGTTACTGCGTTTAGAAGTCTTGAAAACAGTTTATTATTTCGTCAGTAACGTATCGAATAGTAAATTTGCCTATATGACGAGTAAAAATTTTAAATTGACTAAAAATACTTGTCTTTTTTGAAAACGTTGACGTTTCGGAGACTAAATCTGTCTCCGTTATCAAAACTCGAAGGATGAAGACTTGCTAAAATTCTATTTTTGTCAGTTTGAAATGGTCACTTCCATAGAGGCAACAGCCCAGCGTTTACCACCTGAAATAGCTGGTGATTACAGATCTAACTGCAAAAATGCACTGACAAAGCCTTATCGTCCTGGAAGTAATTTAAATAAATGCGAGAAGAGAGCAATAACATCTCTTAGGTCAGATGATCAAATTAAAATACTTCCAGCTGATAAAGGTAATGCCACAGTCATCATGAACACAGACGATTATGAAGACAAACTCACCGAAATGATCTCTAACACTACCTATAAAATAATAAATGACGACGCTACTTCTTCAGTAAAAAACGTATACAAAAAACTGAATGACAACCCAACTCTATCCATAGAGAGAAAAATATATCGAACACTCGTTAAATACAAAGATACGCTCACAAAAGCAGAGCGCACAAACCTAGTGTCTCACCACAGTAAACCCCCACATTTCTACGGACTTCCAAAAATACACAAACCAACACATCCCTTGAGACCTATTGTGAGTTCCATTGGTGCTCCATGTCAAAAGCTGGCCAGATACCTTCTTAATATTTTGAGACCAATAACTGGGAATGGAAATAGCTTTATAAAAAACGCCCCTCACTTCTTGAAAAAATTAAACGAATTAATTATCCAAGATGGAGATATTCTGGTGAGTTTTGATGTTGAGAGTTTGTTCACAAATGTACCAATTGAAAAAACTTTGGAAATTGTCAAAATTAAATTGGAAAAAGACATATCATTGAATACCAGAACAAAAATGAATGTCAACTCTATCATAGAACTCATAAAACTTTGCTGTGAAAACACTTATTTCCAGTTCAAAAATGATTTCTATCAACAAGAATTCGGTATGGCTATGGGTTATCCATTATCGCCAGTTTTGAGTAATATTTTCATGGAATATTTTGAAGAACGTTTCATTGAAACTTACCAGAATGGCCCCAGGGTATGGTGGAGGTATGTTGATGATGTGTTTGCCATTTGGAATAAAAGTAGAGATGACTTGAACATATTTTTAGATTATATTAATAAACAAGAACCGACAATAAAATTCACTATAGAAACAGAAAAAGATAATCAACTGCCTTTCTTGGATGTTTTGATAAAAAAGTCAACATCTCAAGTCAATACTACTGTTTATCGAAAGAAAACACACACCAACAGATATCTCAACTATACCTCTAACCATCACATAAGCGTGAAGAAGGGAATTGTGAAATGTCTGTACAATAGGGCACAAATCGTTTGCAATTCGAACCAGGATCTGGAAGAAGAAATAAATCTAATAAAGTTTGTTCTCAAGGAAAACGCTTATCCAGATCAATTCGTAGAAAAAACTATACATGAAATTGAAAACAATAATACACCCAACAACCTAAGAACACAACCACCAGAAATACTTCAACCAAATACACATCAAACAACCAACATAATACCATATGTCCCTGGATTGTCTGAAAAGATAAAACGGATTGGCCATAGGTATATGATGTAAAAACAACATTCAAGACAACCAATACATTGAGATCAATACTTAGACACACAAAACCAAAAAACACTGATGAGTGTTCCAAAAATTGTGTTTACAACATACCTTGTTCGTGTGGAAAAAGTTATATAGGTGAAACATCAAGACCTTTGACTGTGCGTAAGGAAGAACACAAAAGTTATATAAGGAATCGGAAAATAACTGGTTCGAAAATATCCGAACATATTCTGACATCGGATGGCGATCATATGATGAAATGGAATGACACCAAAATTTTAATGAGTGAATCAAATCAAGAAAAGAGAAAGTTGAAGGAAACTGCCTGTATTTTATTATCGACGAACTGTTTTTCGACCAACTCAGTAGAAATGGATAGCACATGGTTACCTCTCCTCAGAGAAGATTTGAGAAATAACAGCAAATGTCATCATAAAAAATATTTGGCAGATTTCATTTGACTTTGTCAAAACAAATCCTTCATATCCAAGCTGACAAAAATAGAATTTTAGCAAGTCTTCATCCTTCGAGTTTTGATAACGGAGACAGATTTAGTCTCCGAAACGTCAACGTTTTCAAAAAAGAGAAGAATTTTTAGTCAATTTAAAAAATTTTCTCGTCATATAGGCAAATTTAGTATTCGATACGTTACTGACGAAATAATAAACTGTTTTCAAGACTTCTAAACGCAGTAACTGATCGGGGCAAATTGATTATTGCCCCTCTACACTTGTACAGATTTCTTTGAATTAACATTTTTTCATTTTCAGACTGTGGAAGGTTAAAATTCCCAAAAAGGTATGTCAAGCAACAATGTATTTGTTTATAACAATTTTTTAAACAATGGCGGTGAAAAAAAAAAAAATATGTAGCTTCAAACCCTTAGAATTCGAAATTTCAAGATATTAAAAAAAAATGTATTCCCTTTTTTAATTTTTAGCAATAAAATAGTGGAAAATCAAAATTTTTCAATTTTTACATCGGTTATCTATTTGTAAGCCTATTAGGAATAACTTCACTGAGTGAAAAAAATCTTGGGATTTCAGTTCAATAATTATCGGGGTTTTTATGTTGACATTCAGTTTAGAAAAATATATTAATAACAAATGGATAATTTATGGAGAAATTAGGATACAAATTTTTTTAACTGCGGATTATTGTTAATTGATGTATCTCAATAGTAAATGAATTTTTTCATTCCTTGTTATTTATATTTAAAATGTTAAAATAATTTTTGTTGTTGTTGTTGTGTCAGAGTGACGCAACGCGAGCGGTAGCCGGAATACCCGTTTTTGGCTCTATTTTCAGGGCTCTGTAAAAATTATTAAATTGGAGGTACATTTTCGAGAGTCCAAACTTTTTTTCAGCAAATTTGCTGATCTTTTCAGATCATGTTCAACATTTCGCAATTCTTTAATATTTTTTGAGATATTGAAAAAAACCAAAGCCCAACTTTTTTCAGTTAATTTTCTACATGACATTACGATTTGAATGACACCATGATCATAATTTTCGGTGACTATACAAAATTTTTGTAATAAATGGTACATGTTGACCAAACTACAGTGCTGGTAAAGCGTTCGCCTCTCAAAACGAACAGTAGAGGGTTCAAATCCCCACATGGTCATCGGTCTTGTGCATGGCATTACCCGGTAAAAGGTGAGGACTACGCCTTTCCTTGCTCACACAAATATCTCGAAGACTTCTGAGGGTTGCGCGTAGGGGTGCAATCGGATGATGGAACTAACAATTCTCCATTTTTATTGGATTTGAAATTATTTTGTTATTGTTACTGACTGATTTTGATTTTTGGGATGAGGTCTTGCATTAAAGAATACTCTATTTCTTTGAAGCCAACGTTTCGTAAATTTGTTTTGACATCTTCAGGGCACTATGAGATACAAAAAGGGTTGTTTTAAAAAAAATTGGATAATATACAGGGTGTTTCTTAAGTACGTGTAGAAACTTTAGGAGCATGTTGCTGACGTTGAAATAAGAAAAAAAGTTCCCATAAACACAAGTCCGCAAGTTATTCGTTTCTAAGATACAGAGTGTCAAAGTTTAATTCTAATATATGTTTTTTGTGCATAAATTCCAAAATAACTGTGATATTCGAGTAATGTTTGGTATCTCGGATGATTTTTCAATGACAAAATCAAATTTTATGTTAATTGTGGAAAAATTCATTTCAAATTGAATTCATTTTAAATTCAAAAATCTTGTCATTCAAAATCACTTGCATCGATTATTTCAAATCTCAATAACTCGAAAACAGTTTCTCGCAGGGACCTCTACCAAAGCATATATTTTTTACACAAACTAAATAACAAATATTCCCAGATACCAAACTTTACCCAAATATCAAAATTATTTTGATGTTATTCAAAAAAATAAAAATTCAACTTTGACACTCTGTATCTCAGAAACGAATAACTTGCGGACATATATTTATACGAACTTTTCTTCTTATTTTGATGTCAGCAACACGCTCCTGAATTTTCTACACGTACTTAAGAAACACCCTGTATATAATATAATATAATATAATATAATATAATATAATATAATATAAATAATATCAAACTGATCAATTTGCTACTACTACTTGTGTTGATAACAATTAAAAATTTAGAATAAAATAGTATTTTCACTTACAAAAGGATGAGTTTTCCGTGTGATATCTATAGATATATCCTAAGACCATATTAGAGTTTGGTCTGAATCAATTTCAATTGATGTTTCGACGATAAAAACAGAATTAAACGATATCCAACATAAGACACCTTAAAATTTAAATAAAATACTAGCTCATTTGCTTGCATGCCAAAGTGAAACTGATAAACTAGCCGAATGTAAAATTGAAAGAGCAGCAGAGAATTAGGAAAAAACATTGAATGAAAAAACAAAACACAATGTATTTTATTTATATACAGTGTGTCCCACTTTGAGCAGCCACACCCTCATATTTCGTTGAGCATGAAATAATTCGAAATTTTCTTTGGCTCAAGTTGTAGTACTCGGAAATACCTACCTTTATGTTTACGGAACCTTTGTATATCCATTTTCCACGGTTAACTACGACCAAATGAAAAGTGAAAAATTGGGAAAAACATACTAGGCATTTTTTATCGCAAAAATAACACCAGATTCTGTTTCAGAACACCTTAAAACCCCCAAACCTCTTTGCTTGAATCATTTGAATATACAGGGTATCATCTGTAGCTGGTAGCATTATCAACTCTAATCCATAAATAATGCGTGGAAAATTTCCAAAATGTCTTCTCTTGTCACAGAATTCCCAAAAATATTTGATTAATACTTTGAAAAATAGCCAAATATCACTTTTCCAAGAATGAATGATACCCTGTATATTCAAATGATTCAAGCATTGAGATTTAGGGGTTTTAAGGTGTTCTGAAACAGAAACTGGTGTTATTTTTGCGATAAAAAAATGCCTAGTATGTTTTTTCCCAATTTTTCACTTTTCATTTGGTGGTAGTTAGCCGTGGAAAATGGATATACAAAGGTTACGTAAACATAAAGGTAGGTATTTCCGAGTACTACAACTTGAGTCAAAGAAAATTTCGAATTATTTCATGCTCAACGAAATATGAGGGTGTGGCTGCTCAAAGTGGGACACACTGTATAAAGAAGGTATCAATACTTGGATTTTATTCTGGCTATTAGATTGAAGTAGGCACTGTTTAAGTTCTCCAGGTCTTTTCTGAAGTTGACCGTATCGTTGTTATTAGTGTTTTGAAAATAGAAATTAAGCATCATGAGTTCATTTTTAATGGTTGATTTGAAGAGCAAGCTATGAAATGATTTCTCATGTGCGGAGATTGAATCCTGCCTTTTGTTAGGTTAGGTATGTGTACCGAGAATTGAGTATTCTAATAGTAAAAGCATTTATTATTATTATAATTGAATATCCTCAATCGTTTCACCGTATGCTGTCTCATCGAGACTGATCCGTCGAGATTTTCCATAGGGCTCGTTCTTCCTACGAACGGAAAATATTTGGAACTCACTGCCTCGGGAGGTGTTCCTGAGGCATACAGCACGCAGAAATTCAAAATGAACACCAATTTCTACCTACTTTCCCGCCTTCCCCTCGGATCTAACGATGTTCTCTGAACATTACAGGTTTTTCTTCTTTGTGAGATCCAAAATATAAACAAAATGTTACTGCTGAGGGTTAGGGTTCTCAGAATTTTAAGAAAAACCTCAATTGCTGCGACCATTTTCTCTGAAAATTACAGAATTTTTATTTTACTGGAGAAGTCAAAAAATTATAAGAAAGTTGAATGCGCTATCAATTCAAGAAAATATCAGTTCACCTCAATACAGGGTGTGCCAAGGAAGTATGAAAACTATGACATGTCAAACCCAAAGTGGTGAGTAGCATTATTTTTTAATCATTTGGTTCCCACTAGAATGAAAATTTTGTAATATGTATTCAGAGAATATCGTGAAAACCAAGAAAATGAGGTAGGAGCCACTAATAATATTCGTGATAAATGCTTTTATTGATAGTATAGACCGTCAGATAACGACAGATTTTGCTGACTCATTTTGTTAGGGAATTGGTGTGCAAGCGGAAGTATACACGTGATTGCTAAAACTTTAATGAAGATAAAGAAACACAAAACATAAAACAGTATGCGAACAAATACACAAGTAATTCTAAACGATAGTTTTCACGAAGTGCGTTGACCTGTCTACTCCGAGAAATGCAACAATACTCACTGCAACTGGTTCGCTGGCAGGCGGTGAGCGGGCGGCGAAAGAGGGGTGGTTGCCATGGATATCATGGTCACGGACCTCGGACCGTTTGGCTCGCGCACAAAGAAGAGCTGTACGAACGCTGAAGGTCAAGTTCACGCGATAAATTCCAACACTTCCCCTCGAGACAAACCGGGACGCACCAAGAAACTTTTGAGTCCCAACAGTTTTACACAATTATTATGTTTCTCGCGTGTTAATCCCTTCGTTAGAATGTCCGCTAACATTTCACTAGTACTCAAATGGGATATCGAAAACATATTATTTTCCAGAGCCTCGCGTATGAAGTGATATCTAATATCTATGTGCTTGCTCCGGGCATGGAAAACAGGGTTTTCGGCCAGCTTCAGAGCACTGAGATTGTCGTTGTACAATTTCACATCGGCCAGGTGCTTGAGGTTCAATTCTAATAGGAAATCTTTCCAGTATATCGCTTCCTTGGCAGCTTCTGTAATCCCCATGTACTCTGCCTCTGTCGATGAAAGGGCAACGGTTCTCTGCTTTTTGGATTCCCACGATATTGGACTACTTGACAGGATGAACGAGTAGCCAGTGTAGGAACGTCTGTCGTCGATGCTATTGCCCCAGTCAGCATCTACATAGCCTCTGATACCTTTGTTGTCACCTCTATATACAATACCAAAATTTGTTGTTCCTTTGAGGTAACGAAGTATACGTTTTGCGGCAGTCCAGTGTATATTCCTGTAGCAATTGTTGAACTGAGCCAAAAAACTGACCGCAAAGCTTATGTCAGGTCTGGTAGCCGTAGCCAGGTAAGTCAGGGCTCCGATCAATTCACGATAAGGTAGTCGTTCTTCATCTTCTGTAGCTTCTTCCGTAGGTTTACAGAGTTTGGTATTCGGATCTATAGGTATGGATACTGGATTCGCGTTAGCCATACCAAAACGATCCAAAATTTCAGAAATATATCCTTTCTGATGTATTACTATGTCAGGACCTTCGCGAACAAACTCTATACCTACACAACGTTTCACATCCCCAAGATCTCGGATTTCGACCTGTAGGGATATTTTCTGCTTCAAGTCTGTGATTATTTTGGCATTCTTCGAAGCGATGAGAATATCGTCGACATATACAACGATTAGAGTTAGATTTTCGCCCTCTAACATACGATACAGGCAAGGATCGCCTTTTGTAGGAGTAGCTCCGCAATTTCGCAAAATCTCGTCGAGCTTAGCATACCAAGCCCTGCCAGCTTGACGAAGTCTGTATAAAGACTTGTGGAGTAGGCAAACTTTATCGCCACGTTGTAGATCTGACAATAAATTTGATGCCCTTTTCCTCATTTCACTTGTCTGAGAGCTTATTAGTGTCTCAAGAATTTCTGGTAATTGCTTGGGAACTTCCATATATATAGTTTCTTGCAATTCGCCATTTAAATAAGCGCATGCTACGTCAAGCTGTTGAATGGTCATTTTGTAATGAGCTGCTAGCGCTACGACCAAACGTATCGTGCTTAGTCGTGCAACAGGAGCGAATGTCTGGTTGAAATGAATGCCAGGACGTTGGCTAAAACCTTTTGCAACCAGTCGTGCCTTTCGTCTTTCCAATGTACCATCGGCGCCAAACTTGTTTCGTAGAACAATTCTGCTTCCAACAACTTCTTTGCCGTTTGGGCGTTCAATCAGTGTGAACGTATCGTTTTTATAACTGAAGTTATTTCTTCTCTCATAGCTTCGAACCATTCTTTTGAATCGGGCCCATTCAAAGCCTGTTTCATTGGGAATTCTGATAAAAATGCGTATTCCGTTTCTTCTACCGTGTTAGCACGATGAACGTTATACATTTTTCGAGGTCTTCCCCTTGATCCTGTTCTCAATATTCGTGGACGGCCACGTCCTCTTTCCACAACGGATGGTTGTTCTGGGACATCATCTTCTTCCGAACCACTGTTCTGATTGTCTTCTTGTTCATCATTGAAAACTGGAGCCAAGTGAACATCGATGGTTTTACCTTCCGTCTCACATTCCTTCCCTGTTGAGCCTTCGGGATAGAAATCGTGATTTAGATCATTTTCTGATTCATTGGGTATTTTCGGGATTGTGTTTTCAACGAACTTCACATCCCTTGTGATTATAACTTTCTTCTCGTTTGTTAGCCAAACTCTAAATCTTTTGGTTTGTTCCGAATAACCTAGGAAAATTCCCTCCTTGGAACGTGGGTGCAATTTTCCTTTATTTGGGTCATTATTCAGACAAAAAACTTTACATCCAAATTCTTTAAAATGAGAAACATCGGGGATTTTTCCAGACCAAACCTCGTAAGGGGTTTTTCCGTTCAAAGATTTAGTTGGGCAACGGTTTCGAATGTAATTCGCTGTGTTAACAGCTTCGGCCCAAAAACATGGAGGCAAGTCGGCTTGCATGAGCAAACATCTTGCTGTTTCCATCAGGGTTCGATTTTTCCTTTCGGATATTCCGTTTTGTTCTGGGCAATAGGGACTCGTTAATCGGCGTGAAATTCCGTGCGATTTCAATAAATCATCGAATGCTTTCGATGTGTACTCCGTACCGTTGTCAGATTGTAGACATTTGATTTTCCGGTCATGAATATTTTCGACTAAAGCGATAAATTCCTTTGTTTTTTCAATAACCTCACTTTTTGCCTTGATGAAATATATCATGCAATATTTGGAGAAATCATCAATAAATTCGACAAAATATTTAGTTTTTCCGAGAGATTCTACCCGCATAGGACCACATACGTCCGTATGAATAATTTCTAATGGTTCCGTCGTCTGACGTTCTGACTTTTTAGGAAAAGGAGCTCTTGTCATCTTCGCTTTATAACAAATTTCGCAAACTAGTTCATCGTTTTCATTTGTGTTGAATTTCACACCTGATATGATACCCTTTCGTTCGCATTCCTTCAAATCCTTGAAGTTGATATGTCCTAGTTTACGATGCCAAGAGATCAAATCAGTTGAAGCTTTCGCTTCTTCTATATTGCCGCAATTGTATGATTTACAATTTTCTTCGCGCGCGTAATATAAATCGCCGATCCGATCGGCCACTAGATGTACATTATTACCGTCGTCGAAAACTAAGGCGCAGTCCTTTTTGAATAAAACATTGTAATTGTTGTTCGTGATTTTTCCGACTGATAATAAATTTGTACGTAAATCGGGCACATGTAACGCGTTTTGCAAGTTAACGACTTTTGATTCACCACAGATATCGGCCGTGAAATTTGCAGTTCCTTTGGCGGTAATTTCCGTCGACATACTATTGGCTAAGTTCAGATTTTCGTTAAGAGAGTCTCTAATTTCCGAAAAGTCTTTCAAGTCTTTAACCATATGGGACGTCGCGCCGCTGTCTAAACACCACTTAAATTCGCTATTCGAACTTGCTTTGAAAACTTCTTCCGCCATGAAATTTGAATCTTCCGCCTCGCATTTAGAACTAGACTGATAGGACTTACCTTTGTTCGGGCAATCTGAAGATTTATGTCCTACCTTCCTGCATCGGTGGCAGAGAAACTTGAACTTCCCTGAAGTATCCTTACGATCACTATTATTTGAGTCAGTTCTACCACTGTCACCCTTAGCGAAAGTTTTCGGACGCCACTGATTCTGTTTGTATTTTCTGTTCGCGAACATCGCGTTCTGATCACTCGCGTTCCGCTGTTCATTGTTCCGCGCATCGTATTCTTCCACAATTTTAACACGAAGAAGTTCAGGCGTAGGCAAATCGTCTCTCGATTCGATCGCGCACCGAAAGTTCTCAAAACTTGGAGGCAAACTGTATAATAGCATTATGGCTAATAAATCAGGATTTATCTGTACACCCATATCTTCCAGCTTGTCCACAGCATCGAAGAACTTGTCGAGATGACTGCGTACGTTTTCATTTTCCGACATGCGTTGCAGCGTTAATTGTTTCAGTAAAGTTGCCTTCCGAGCGGGGCCTTTGGATTGATATATTCCTTCCAACTTGAGCCATACTTCTTTGGAAGTCTTGCAATTTTTAATTTGTTTCAATTCGGATGGATTTATTGCAAGTATGATGTCGGATTTGGCCTTGCTGTCGTATTTCTCCCAGGTTTCCACTTCTTTCTTGGAGTTGCCGTCATTGGGAATGAGTACAGGTTTCAGAATTTCACCACTGACAAATCCCCACGCATCGTTCTTGACAAGCAGTGCTTCCATTTGTATTTTCCACGTGTCGTAATTGTCCTTGCAGAGAGTCTCAATTCGCGAAACATTCGTTAGACTCATTTTCGCTAGGTTCCGATAGAAAGTTCCAAAATGAAGATTCAACACTACAGTCAATATTCCGGCGAACGCGCGATTTGTTTACACACTCGATATTTCTATGCTTCTAGTGCACCTGGGCCCATAACCTGTTAGGGAATTGGTGTGCAAGCGGAAGTATACACGTGATTGCTAAAACTTTAATGAAGATAAAGAAACACAAAACATAAAACAGTATGCGAACAAATACACAAGTAATTCTAAACGATAGTTTTCACGAAGTGCGTTGACCTGTCTACTCCGAGAAATGCAAGATGCATATAACTCCTGGTGCGTTTACTGATTCGCTTTTGTTTCAACCAAAGTTCTTGATCCTGTAATTGCGTCAATAGAGTTTGTTCCATTCGTCAATGGATGACGCTTAAGTCGAATATAGTGGAGTTTCCAACAATCCAAAGTGCCTACTAGATAAATTTTTTGAGTTTTTGAACGTTAACATTATTTTGAGGTTATATGTCAATTACATTGCATATTAGGCTATCCAAGATGCTGTCAAACTAAAATCAAGATGGCCGCCTGAAGGCACACATTGTATTTGTTATTGTTTGAACGAGACTGATTATTGTTAATTTTCATCTATTGGAGTGAAATTTTTGTATGAAACCTTGCCGAATAAAAAACATGCCTACAAAGTGTTATGTTGTAAATTGTGGAAGCCGTGGAGATCGCGACTTAGTGAAGTTTTTAAAAATTCCTAGCTAGCTACATTTTGATAATGTGGTATATTAAATCAAAGACTAGATAGATAGATGTTTATTAAGTAGGATACCCTAATATACATAGTTCCATGTTACAAAATAACAAATTAGTAGGTAAAAATATGTAACAAGTGAAAATAATTTACTTTACGATATCTGACACTCGGTGTGTAAAAAAACGACCAATCCAATGAAGATTTGAAAATAAAAATAGATAAATGTGTAGGCAATCATATATTACAAATAATAGTGTTGAGGAAACAGTCATAACTTCATGCACTGAGAACCAATCCAGGGGTTTTTTGGTACATCGGACAGTCCTATAGGGTCCAATAGAATTTCACAGATATCATTTTCACACTGCAGCACAACTCGGCCATCCTCACCTTTTCACAAAGACACCATCTTTACTCTAAAAAATGTCTTCCTTTTATGAAACTTAGGTAGCACAACTACTTTACGAAAATTGTACGCTTTTGGGAAATCAACTATCCAGAATTATTCATCTGGGAAAATTTATTCATGAACATATATCCTTTGGGTGACCAAATCACAAAATCGCAGTATTTTCATTCAGTTAGTTTCATTTGTAAATGAGTTTGGTAATAATAAGCATGGTCACGTTTTAGGGTAATTGCAATTCCACCGCTTATTATAGTTGAGGTTTTTAAATTTGAATACTGCCCCATATCAATATTCCTTAATGAATATGGACACTTCACTTCCATAGCAGCCACAAGACATCGTCGCATCAGGAGAACCATCAATTTATTAAATAATCTATACTTTCAACAAAGGAATATCCATTCGCTGTGAATGCCTCATCTGAAAAATTAATTGGAAACATTAATAAACAGTTCATAAATTACGAAAAATCAGTACCTACCTTGGCAACAACAACAGTATGTTCATCCATTTTTCTTGCTTCACAATCATGGGCAAATCCAGCTTCAAGATATTTATAGCCTGTTAAACTTTTGTAGGCCTTCATTGGCTTTCTTGTTTATGAGTCAACAGCAGATATGTAATAATGTCGAATGACGTTACTGTTGTGAAAAGATCTAGAGATATGTCCATTTCACAAGGAGTGAAAGTAAAATATCACTCTCCTTTTG
The DNA here is from genome assembly GCA_944452925.2 of Chrysolina oricalcia. NCBI lineage: Eukaryota > Metazoa > Arthropoda > Insecta > Coleoptera > Chrysomelidae > Chrysolina > Chrysolina oricalcia. The sequence goes on along the minus strand of OX101821.2, from coordinate 5,182,892 downwards.
TCTCTATAGATCGATGCAGTGTCTTTGTTTACTCGTTCTAATGATAATAAATAAATCACTTTTAGTTAAAACAGCCATAATAACATTTCAAATCACAACTAAACAAAACTATTAGCAGTAGAAGCTAGTGCCAAACACAAACACCATTCATGTGTGCCTACAGCCGGCCATTTTTAAAGAGCCGTGGTCACGTGTTCTGGATAGCCTAATTGGTATTTATCGTGTGATTTTTCTGTTCTTTTGATACTTTCGCTCAGTTCGGTAGTTTTGCGACGTTTTTAGTTGTTGGGTTATTGTTATTTATTTGTTCTTGTGTTTTTCTGTCATTCGTAAAAGTTAGGGTAGTGTATAGCATTTTTTTGTGAGTCTCGACTTCGACATGATGACATGGTTCAATTTGAGGTTATGTCGATGACGCAGCATGCGTTTGTCAAAACGACATGTCAAGTCATCATGATCGGTAATGATTTGCCTGCCATCTATGTTAAAATTGAGTAAACTCTCTTGAAGCAATAAAAATGTCATGAATCAAGCAGGCCGTACATCAACAGTTTTGGATGACAATTTCACAGCTATAAGTAATTCCACCAGGAGTTATATGCATCTTGGAGAAATGCAACAATACTCACTGCAACTGGTTCGCTGGCAGGCGGTGAGCGGGCGGCGAAAGAGGGGTGGTTGCCATGGATATCATGGTCACGGACCTCGGACCGTTTGGCTCGCGCACAAAGAAGAGCTGTACGAACGCTGAAGGTCAAGTTCACGCGATAAATTCCAACACATTTTCTCTCTTCTGGAATTTTAACCACTGGAAATTATGTCAGTGTTGAGCCCAAAAATTGAAAATTTAGCGATCGGATGTGTGCTAGGCATATAGAAAATTCATTTTCCTTTTGCAGAATGAAATTTTAAAAATATGCCGGTTCAATATATACCAATTCAATTTCAGAACTCTTATCAAAATTTGGAATACACCAAGAAGTCTCGAAATATCACTGGTCAGAATTTCATCAACATCTATTCATAAATAAGAAAATTACAGGATAACAAAATTTGAAAAATATGTTGATGGAAATAAATGAAATATCATTTTATTTAATGATTTTTCATTATTATTCATTATTATTTATCAATAGATTTTGTTGAAATTCTGATCAGTGATATTTTTAAACTCCCTGAATCCAGTGGTGTATTCTGAATTTTGGATAAGAGTAGAAATTGAAATGGTGGGTTGATTAAACGGCATATTTTTTAAATTTAATTCTCCCATAACTTTTTTATCGATGGACGAATTTCAACAAAATACCAAAATTAACCATTTGAAAATGTCACAATTCCAGTGGTGTAGTCTGATTTCTCCTCAAAAAATTGCTAATAAATTTTTCAGTTTTTTACCTCGAAAAAAAAAAAGAATAGTTTGCCCTGAAAATGAAGATTTATTCATGAAATTTGGTGTCCCAGTGGACTTTTTGATTATCTACCTAATGAAAAAAAGCATTCCAATCGGTTGAAAAAAGTATGATTTATAAGGGTGCTTCCATTTTAAATGACTTTATAAAACATCGATATCATGTTTCCGAATTATGTCTTTTTTTCTGGTCTTGAAATACTATTTTCTTCTCACATGCCAATTCCCATCAACGAGAAAATGAAAAAATTTCCACAAATTTTCCTACAACTTTAAAACTTATGGCTTTTCTTGAGGTGCATGCAAAGCTTATGGGAATTTTATAATGATGTTTATCCATCAACAGAATCATATGGTTCAAATGCCATAAACGATGAAGTTTGCAGGAAAACGAAAAAAAAAAACCGTCAGGAAAATATACTTCAACAGCTGACAGGCTTATGGGAAATTTTTTTCAGGTTCCTAACGATATTGAATTTCATTCTGTTGATTGCCATAAGCGAGAAAATGCTTCAGCAACCAACTATTTTTTTACAAAATCGCTCCCCTATTTCAACCCTTTAAGCACGTGCAAACCTTATGGCTTTGGTTTTTCACTATTAGATTGTTATACCTATTTATGTGTTAAAATGCCATAAACGAGAAATTGAAAAAAAAACAATTTTTTTTGCAAAAGGAAAGTGAATTTTCTATATGCCTAGCACACGTCCGATCGCTAAATTTTCAATTTTTGGGCTCAACACTGACATAATTTCCAGTGGTTGAAATCCCAGAAGAGAGAAAATGAGTCAGCAAAATCTGTCGTTATCTGACGGTCTAGTAGGGGAGAATACAAAAATACAATTATTACAAAAGAAAAGTTCCTACCAAAAGGCAGAGTTAGCTTTTGTCTGAGCCACAAGGAATCAGACATAAGTGTATTATATTTGAATTTCTGAAAGCTGGAATCGGATTATTATGACACACTTATACCTATAACCAGTTGTCTTGAAATGCGCCAGAATATAAAACATTGTATAAATGTTATGTGGATCATGAAAAATCAATGTGGCACACGTAGTCTCGACTGATAATGCTCAAAGGTAGAACCGGAATTATTGTCGTTATGATCCTACCTACATAATTATTATTATTTTTTTGGTTGATTAGCTTATTTTGAAATTAAATGAGTTATAGATCACTTTATATGTAACTGGGCCATATTATGAATATTTCCTTCTAACAGTAGACCATTAAATCATTATTTGTTCTTGCCTTCGGATGTTAGAAGTTTATTTCTCAGTTTATGGTTGATGATGTTGAGTCAAAAACTTCCTGAAAGTAATATAGACTACAAGCCAAGGTCAATTTTGGAGGGGTCATGTGACCGACCCAGCATGAATTATATTCAGAATTATAGTACCATACGAAAGATGGGCGGTTAACTCATTCCACCCATACAAATCGCCAGGAGAGGATGGCATAGCTCCAGTTCTGTTACAAATCGGACTGGAACATATCATACCTATCATTATAAGACTCTTTAGAGCCAGTTTAGCATGGGACCATATTCCGTCTAACTGGACTAGGGTGATCTATATTCCTAAGGTGGGTCGGAATGACCCACACCCAAAATCGCTCAGACCTATCCTTTCCGTTGAAAAGCATGGAGAAAATACTGGATGGACACATAAGGTGTGGGGCACTAACAAAGCACCCCCTCAATGTTCACCAGTATGCCTATCAGGCTGGCAAATCAACAGAACTTGCCCTCAATAACCGTATCTCAGTAATAAGCGACGCCCTGGAACGGCAGGAAATAGCAGTCGCTGTATTCTTGGACATTTAACAATGCACTACCTCACTCCCTATATGAGGCCACTGTCTCTAGAGGGATTGAACCGATACTATGTGACTGGATAAGAACTATGCTTCACAACAGAACTATAACGACCTCTCTACAGGGGGGAAGTGTCAGCTTGAAGCCAGCCAGGGGCTGTCCCCAGTGGGGGTCCTCTCCCCACTGTTATGGTCACTGCTGGTGGATGATCTGTTGGCCATTCTCTCGCTTTGGGAGGTTGATCTGCAAGCATATGCTGACGATCTGGTCCTAGTAATAAACGATAAATCCGAAGGGACGATCTCCTACGTCCTTCAGGATATATTGGATACCATATATAAATGGTGTGAGAGGGAGGAAATGTCCATTAACCCCCACAAAATGGTCATAGTACCATTCACCAGGAAAAGGAAGCTGGAACATTTAATACCTCGTTCCATCAATGGTGTAACAATTCCTTTTGCGAGTGAAGCAAAATATCTGGGAATAACCCTGGATAAAAAACTTAATTGGAACTCGCACTTGGAAAAGACTATCCGGAAGGCTAGCCTTTCATTATGGACATGCCGCAGAATATGTGGCAAAACATGGGGCATGTTACCAAAACACGTATTCTGGTTGTACGTGACCGTCATACGTCCAATGATAACGTATGGCTCTATAGTCTGGTCGAGCAAGGGACATAAAAAAATTGCTAAACTTAACGGACTACAGAGACAAGAGTGCCTGGCGATTACTGGAAGCATTCGCTCCACGCCAACGGCAGCAATGGAAGTCCTCCTTGGATTACTTCCTCTCCACATAGTTCTGGAGAGAGAGGCAAGATGGGCAACATACAGACTTTATCAAGCGGCCATTAGTCTACCGCAGGCATGTGTCATGAGAGGCAGCGGCATGCTGGAGAGCATAATAGCTCACAACATTCTAGGACTGCCCTCAGACATCATGCCTTTTTAGGCATGATGTCTATCAACCTTCACACGTCCTACACTGTGGTCTTTCCCGAAAGAGAAGACTGGGTCCGGAATGAAACCAACCTATGTAGGGCAAATGAACGTTGGTTCACCGATGGTTCCAAAACTCAGGAAGGCCTCGGAGCCGGAATATATGGGATGAACCCAGTAGTGAAACGTTCGTTCAGTATGGGCAAACTAGCTACGATATTTCAGGCAGAGGTATATGCCATTGAAATGTGTGCCAGGGAGCTGGAAAATCGACACCACATACGAAAAACAATAAAAATATTTTCAGATAGTCAAGCAGCACTTAAAGCGCTTGGATCCAGCTGCTTTAAATCTAGGGCAGTATGGAACTGCAGAGACACCTTAAACCGACTGGCGCAACGCAACAACGTTACCCTAGTCTGGATACCAGGTCACACAGGCCTAGATGGAAACGAAATAGCGGACGACCTAGCAAAAGGGGGGGGCCGAAACAACGTTCACTGGACCAGAACCGGTAATCGGTTTAGCATATAGCACTGCCAAGAATGTCTTAACAGCTTGGGCAGACAATAAAAGACTCGAGTACTGGCGTAGTCTACCGGGCCTAGCCCATTCCAAAGCATTTATTGCTTGTACAAGGAAAAAACAGGACTCTGACAAACTGCTAGAACTCAGCAGAGCACATCTCAGAGTTATAGTAGGTTTGCTTACTGGCCACTGCAAACTCAAATATCACCTGCATAAAATCGGACTTGCACAAGATGCAGAGTGCCGGCTATGCATGGAGGATGATGAAACGGCTGAACACATTCTGTGTACATGCCCTGCAGGGGTCAGAACCAGATTCTCAATATTTGGCGATACGACAGTATGGCCAGAAAACCTGGTAAATTGTTCTCCCAATGCATTCCTCAATTTCGTCAAGAGATTGGATATACTGGGAGAAATATAACTATTGGGTGAGCCACAATAGGCCATTGGCCGCAGTGGAGGGCCTGATACGGGCCCACTCACGTTCAAACCTAACCTAACCATACGGAACAACTCCTTCGCGCGCTGTGCCGTCAGTTGTGAACGGTGCAGGTCAGTACGAGGGTAAATAGTTATTTTCGTTTTAAGAGCGTAAATTGAGTGTTTTTTTAATTGCACATGAGAATGTTAATTTTTCTCTCGAATGTGCCATGAAAACACGAATTTCATTCACGAGATACAAACAACATTTTTTGTACAACTGTGAATGTGAATTTACATCGTCTGAAATATATTGAAAATAAATACTTCCAATACATCTTGACGTGGTTTTTTGACCCGATAAGTTATCGCTTTTAAACGACGATATTGTTCAATGTTTTCAGTAAAATCGTATTCAAAAATTTTTCCTGTCTGAAAATAATAAGTCCAATATAACTAAAAAATACTTCTCTTTTCCATCCATATTATCTTCAATGTTATCAATATTTCCAATACAATTTCACAGCATCCAGTGGTCTTTTTGTGTCGTTACTATAGAAACGGTTTGTTGGCACGCCGCGTGTTTGACTGTTTGACTGTGTTTGCTCGTAGTTGCTTCAATTTCAAGTTATTGTCAAGAAGATGGATGTTGATTGTGATAGTAGGATACCCCATCAGATATATATGAGAAAGCAAATGCAATAGTATCTAATATGTTACCGGCCAAATCAAGTTAATATATGAGAAAACACATGACCAATTTCGTGAATGATGCAACAAGAAACATGAAAAAAGGTTTCTGAAAATGTGCTTGTATGCCATTTAGAGGAAAAAATCAAAAATTGAAAAATCCCCTACGATATGGAGTGTCTACTCAATGTTGAAAAGTACATTGAATGTTAAGGAAAATATCGATATAAGTAAGTTTCCAAAATTGGTCCCGCTCATTAGGAACAAAAACGTCGGATACCGAGGAAATATATCTAAAGTTTTATCAACGGATGATATCAATAAATTTATTGAAGATGCTGATAACGAAACAAATTTACTTTATAAGTTACAGACATAATCATAATTTTTAAAGATTAGTGGTATTTTCAATATTTTTTATTTGTAGGTTGTCCTAATTTTGGGTATCAGCGGTGCTTGTCGCCGTGAAGAATTAATACATATAATTATTGATGCCATTGAAGATGCTGGATGTATAATGATTCTTAAAATACCTGATAGATAGATAGATATAGATAGATTTTATTTAACCTCTTTACATAAATGATATGTTTGTAGCATGTCAAGATACAATAGTTCATGGATACAATTATTCATATACCTACACGTCAAGAAACAAAAGACATTGAAGAACAAAACAGATTAAAAGACAAAACCATTCCGTAGAAATTACGTTATGTCGAATTGTGTAGTTGTTACATTTTGTAAGCTGTAAAATATACATATATAATATTTAAAAATTTTAAAATTTTTGCATCATAAAAGTTGCCTATACCTACAATATCCAAATAAGTATTTAGAAAAAAAAATGTATATATACAGTTAATATAGTTTATGAAGTTGGGGTGAGTATCATGTGTTCATGGTTGAACGAGAGGAATTCCTCAGTTGAGTAGAAACAATGTAATAGTAAATAATTTCTTACACATTTCTTGAACTGGATAAAATTTAATGATTTTACAACTGGTGGTAAAAAAATTGAAAAATCTAACATTTAGAGAGTTTTGCTCAGAGCCAGACAGTCTGAACTTAGGAGTTTTGAGTTTACTCGATGATCTCGTATCATGGTTGTGAACATCAGCATTTTTTGAGTATAGATCAGTATAAGAAAAAGTCTCTAGTAGAGTTTGGTAGATAAAAACACAAGGGATTGGTAAGATTCGGTATTTCTTGAATAGTGGCTGACAGTGGGCACGGTAGGTTGCACCATCAATGATTCTTAGGGCCTTTTTTTGGAGCCGAAAAACTCTAATGGAGTGCGTTGCGTTACCCCAGAGGATAGCACCCTAGTTGAGGTGCGAGTGGAAGAGAGAGTGGTAGAAAGATAATAATACTGGGATGCCCAAAATTTTTTTTAGCTGTCTCAACAAGAATAATTGGTAAGAAGACCTATTGCGCAAGAACGTTTACTGTTTCAAATTCTGATTATATTGAGATATACCGCAAGTATAGAGCACTATGGCCGCCTCATAAAAAGTAACAGATTATTTTTTGAAATATTATGTATTATCCAACATGTGGGGATAAATAAAATAGGAGAAATTCCTAGCTTGATTACAAAATGGTCCGGAAAAGACATATAAAAAAGTAATATTTCATGTTTATTTTTTTAATTATTTTGGTAATGAAAAAGTATTTTTTTTACGGTGAAAAAAAGTAAATATATACGAATCATTAGAGATGCAAAAATATCAAGTTTTTTTGACAATTGTATGAAAAAATATTTACGAAAACACACAAAATGGTGAAATGGGGATGAAGTTTAGGGTTTGAAAACGGTTTTTTGCGATTTTCGGCGAAACGTGACCTCTTAGAGAAAAATATTCAAGGGAAAAGTTGTAGATAATAAAAATATCGAAAACTTTTCTATCGAACACTTTTCGGCATAACCTCAAATTAACCGTCGAAATGGCGAAAAACCGATTATTCATCATTTAATTTTTTTCTCGCGGATAAATGATTTAATTCACATGAAAATTTGTAGGCATATATCTTTTTTGGTGTCGAATGAGCATGATTTTTTCGCAATTCAGAAAAAGACTAGTTCTCGAATAATGTACATTTTTCGAAAAAAATACCATTATCTTCCACGAATAATTGTCTTGGTGTTTTTTTGTATATCGAAGGTCTATGAGTGATCATTTAAATTGTTGAAATGTCTTCTTTCAAGTGGTCCGTAAATTGGTGGTTCATTGATCGCTAAAACGGTTAAAATTGAGAAATTAAGTCTATCTGAATTATGATTTTCTCAATATTTTCAATGACTTTCTACTTTCCTTATTTTTTTCATAACGAAAAGAAGTTTATATCAGATTATTTATAATAAAATATTTGAATACACAACTACACTGCACAATTAATTAATTTAAGTAATTTTTATTCTTTTTACAACTATTGAAAATATTGAGAAAATTATAATTTAGATAGACTTGTCGGTCTTTCTCAATTTTAAGCGGTTTGAAGTTCAATTAACCACCAAGCTACTTAGACCATTTGAAAGTAGATATTTCACTTTAGTTTTGACAGTTGTACATAAACAAACTTTCCATCGAGGGGAGAGATTTTTCTACAAATGATTTTTCGATGGCATTTCACAAGATGACAGATCATTGAAAAATAATCTAGCAGGACCTACTGTCGTAAAAAACGGTACTGAAAATCAGGAATTCTTTTTATTTTCCTCAAATTGTCCTCCATTCAGGTGATTTATTACTGTTCTGCATATAACTGAATTTTTATAACAACGTTGATTAATATTTTAACAACGCTATACGTATTTGCCGGTAAATGGGCGAGGAGCTCCTCACGTAACCCCCTACCCCTAACTAGTTTAGTTGGGGCCATTTAATACAACACCAAATTCAATGATCTGAATACTATTTTATGAAACGATGCCATTTTTTGTCATGCCCCGGGAAAGTTCATAATACAAGAAAACGTGTTTTTTATTGATTTGATTATAAAATGAAAACTAATAGAGCAATCTGGTTGCACCAATAAAATTGTAGAGAATTGAAATACAAACAAATCGGAATGTTTTACGAACCAATCGGATCATTAGTAACGGAGAAAAACCGGTCAAACCCGAAATGTTTGCGATTTTTTCAAAAATTCATCACTCTGCCATTCTTCAAGAATTAGGTTTGGCCCTTCTAATGAAAGTAATGATTGTCTACTTTATTTGTGTACAAAACAGAGGATGTCGGATCAATAGTTTTGACAAAATTGCAATTTGAATTTTTTTTGCACAATCTTGCAGCGTTCCTGGATGCTCTAGTGGTAGTCCAATTTCATTTTCTCAAACAAATTCTGAAAGTAGAAGTATAGTACCACGAATCTAATATTCTCATTTTGTGCTAAAATGCTGCAAAATGAATGAAAAATGCTTGCGAACATGATTGAGAACGGCCGTGCCCTCGTAAGCGGTCGAGTAGAAGAAGAGACCGGGAACCGTATTATCACGAAACCCATTTATTTGAAAAATACTTCTTATCTCCCGGTCTTTCCTACCATTCGACCGCTTATGCGGGTTCGGCCGTTCTCAGTCATGTTTGCAAGCAATTTTCACCCATTTCGTACCATTGTAGAGCAAAATGAGAACAAACGTTTTGAGGTAATGGTGGTACTGTACTTCTACTTTCAAAATCTGTATGAGAAATTGAAATCGGTCTATCACTAGAGCATCCAGGCACACTGCAAGATAGTGCAAAAAAAATCAAATTGCAACTGTGCCAAAACTAATAGCCCGACAGCGCATGTTTTATGCACACATAAAGTACAGATGATACAATATTTTCATGAGAAGTGCCCCTACAACTTGAAGAATGGAGGAGTTCTTGAATTTAAAAAAAATTTAAATATTCTCCGATTTTTCTTCTTTACTTATGATTTGATCTGGTCGATAAAAATCTCGTTTTTTCCGTTTATAATTTTCTCCATTTTTTGTCACTACATTTCTCTATTTGTTTTCATTTTGTTAGCAAAACACTAAGAAAATACACATTTTTTAGAATTCAAATTGAGACGTTTATGATATAGAAAAACTCAAAGTCATCTCCACGATTTAATATAAACATCCATGTTATGTAATGGTGGATCGATCAAAAACCATTGATCAGTTAATTGGTATCGTAGTAGAACATGTTTCGGGCCTATATAGGCTCATCATCAGCTAAACTAAGATTCTACAAAAAAGAAGAACAACTTAACTATCAGTAATCTAATAGTGTAATATTACTTACATGGAGAGAAAATTGTATTGTGAAAATTTTTAATAAAAAAATGTGCCACCACATGTTGCCACAAGGATTATGTGGTCCCACAAACAAACATGTTGTTTTATAAAAACCAAAATGACAATAAGGGAGGCTTAGGGCCTATATCTCCTTTTGCAAAGGAAGGAGTAAACATTAAGGGGGGTATTGAATTAGTTCTGAGGCTTCTTCTTCACTGTCGCAGCTATCTAAATAGTCATCCACGTAATGCTTATTTAGAATGGCATTGCACGCTACTGGATATTCCCTCTCAAAATCACAGGCATTCCGATTCTTCACATATTGAGCCAAACATGGTGAACAGTTTGCTCCAAAAATCATCACAGTCATTTCTAATATATTGGGTTCTATATTTCTGTTATTTCCTCTCCACAGTATCCTTTGAGATGTTCTATCTTCTTCTCTTATAACGACTTGATGGAACATTTCACAGATGTCTCCACAAAAGGCAACTTTGCGTTGTCGAAATGTCCATAATACTTTTAACAACGGTGTCAAGAAGTCAGGTCATTGAAGAAGCATGTCGTTCAAAGACCGTGTGATTTTGCTGCCGCATCAAACACAAGCCTCAATTTACCGGGTTTGTTAGCATTGAAAACGGCAAAGTGAGGTAAATACCAAGTCCTGATCGTTTCCTGGGCAGCTTGTTCGTTCGTTAATTGTCGCAAATAGCCTTTTTGAAGATATTCTTCAATTTTCTCACAATAAGCTACACGTAAAGCTTCATTTTTGTCCATTTTCCTTTCTTGACAGTTCAACTTCGCTAGTGCCATAGTTTTACTCTCTGGTGCAATGATATCAGGATTTTTCACAGAAGACCAGTCTCAAATCGTGTTCCACGTCTTTCCGTCAATTTTTCAATCATTTTGTGTACATAGTCGTCTTCATTCATATTCGTTTGTCCATGTCGGAGTCCTGAATCATCTAGTTTGAAAGTGTCTTTAACTAGAGAGTGAAGTTAGTCATCGTCGAAATTCCTTTCACAAATATGGAAATTATATATGTCTTCAACCCTTCCTTTAATCAATGGTACATTTATAACCCATCCTAATTTTGTTTGTGTAGCTTTAGGTCCATACTTTGATCCCTCTATGTAATTCCGCGGCATTGTCAGATCGTAATTGTCGGTACCGATTAATAACTTAGGTGATACATCAAAAAAAGATTCCACTAGTACATTTTTCAAATAAGGCCATTCACACCGCACTATATTCATATCCAAAGACTGGCGTGGGAGTTTCAAGCATTTGACAGTTCTCACATCTTTCAAATCATAAGTTTTTGAATTTATAAAATTCCCCTTTTTTTTCAAGTGTGCCCTTTTGGAATTTTCGTCTGTCTGAATTTGATTGTTGGTCCATTGCATACAAAATGGTTCAGCGATTTCATTGTCCAAAAGGGTCACTGTTGATCCCTCGTCAAGTAAAGCAAAACTTTCAATTTCCCATCGAGGACCTCTCAGTATTACAGGTATTATTCTCAAATTTATAGAAGAATTTCTCACCTGATGCAAATTGGTTGAATGTTGAAAATTATCCTCACTTACTTGTCGATCCTGTACTGTTTCAATCTGATGTCTCTCGTTTCTCACCTGCAGCGAAGAATATTTGTGCAACAATCGACTATATTTCAGCTGGCAACCATTTACCTCACATATTTTCTTGACGAAGCATTGACTCATTCGATGATAAGGCTTAAGACATGAGATACAAAGCTTATTGTCGGTGACGAAACCCCAACGATTCTCTGCATTCATTTCCTGAAACTTGAAACATTTTTCTAAGTGATGTTTGCCTTGTGAACAACATTTGCAATTTTCGAGAAAACCTATTTTTCCCCCACCTTCTCTACGTTTTCTTTCGTCGCGAACTAAAACATATTCTGATCTTTTTTGTTGTCTATTGTCTGTCTGAACGACATTCTGGTGTATAAAGTAAACTAGCGGCTTTACCTATATCTTTGAGCCAACTAGAAAATTCTAATAAAGTAACGGTTCCCAATTTCACAGCACGAAGTGACCACTGCTGTTTCAGATTAATCGTCAAATTTGAAACGAACTCTTCGAGTAATGTAGGATTTTTTAAGTAAATGTCATTTTCTAAGTGTTTGATACTACTACTAAATTATTCAGAGAATTTGCGTACCTGACTATACTTTCGGGCTTGTAATCCTTGGGTGCAGGAATAACTCTGACTTGGGCTATGAGATTTTTGATAATGAACTCTGATCTACCATATAAGTATTTCAACGTCTCCATTATCTCAGGAAAATTTTTGCAGGATATCAAAAGCATCTTGACAGCTTCTCTGGCCTCGCCTTTGAGACACTTTCTCAGTCTATTAAGATTTTCACTGTCTGAATAATTGCACAAATTCGTTGTCTCGTGATATTCATTCATAAACACCAGCCACTCCGCAGGATTACCGTCAAAAAATGGCAAATTTCGTTCGAAAGATAATCTCCTTGAACACACTCTATGATCTGGTGATGGCATATATTCGAGTTTTTGCGGAGTAACAGTTTTCATCCAGTCATTGACCATTGCTTCTTTATCTGCAGTTCTGTTCGACACACCACTCCTTACTGAATCCGTACTATCAGACCACATATTCTCAAGACTTTCCTCCTCTATTTTCATTTTTTCTAATTCTAGTTTTTTCAGGATAAGTTTCTCTTTGATTTCAGCGATCTTCTCTTCCGCTTCCAACTCGATTTCCAATTTCTTCCTTTCTGTGATACTATCTGATGACTTCCTGGATTTTGACTTTGATTTCGAATACTTCGATTTCATCATTCGGACGTGTGGCTTTCGGCAAGAGTAACATATTTACTGGTACTCGCTACTGCCAACTCTTGTCTATTTGTCAGATTGACCTTTTCATTAAATTCTGACCTTTGACTATTTTGGTTTGATTCTTCAACAGCTTTTGCTTGTCTGGCACTGAATCTTGTCGTTGGTCTTCTTGGTGGATCATGTTCTTCGGATTATTTTGTCTTCGTCGACATGTCGTAAATTTGCAAATCCGCTCGATTGGACCAATATTGCGTCTGCAATATACACTCTTGGATGTCTTCCGAGAGTTACTTCGCTGGTTTATGTGTATTACTTGAGTTTTCTTTGAAAAATAGTTTGACAACTTTTTTAGTCACAAAAACCCCCAAAAATTGTATTTTTATAAAAAAATTTCCATGACAACAAAATATACGATAAGATCAAATTTTCCCTAAACATTTAAACATAAATAAGTAGATCACATAACAGGGGGCTTGGAGCCTATATCTCATTTTATAGGAATAAAAATTAACATAAACCACCACATGGATCAACTAATAGAGAGAGATTGACTGGAATTGAATTAGACAAAAAAATATCAGGGGTTTTGAAAAATGCTCCCAACAATATGACGTTTTCTCACTCATGCCAGGGCTTAACGTGTTAATAAATGACCAAAATATACAGAATATAATAACGAACTGTCTTTCGTTCGTGTGATGGCACAGTCGCTTTCCTACTAGGATTTTTGTTACGAAAACATCCTTTATTGATTGGCCTAATTACAAAGTTCATATTGGGAGCACTCTCGATAGTGTCAACGGCTGCCACTACACGACATTTCCAGACCGCGATGATCCAGCCCTTGTCGAACATGGCTCATAATGATGGTAAACAATATTCGAAGTGTGGCCCGCCTTCCGCGTCATGTATACCCAACGAACGAGATGCGACAAGTTTATTATACGCGCGAAATTAAACATTTTCCCGCCCGCCGTCAACACGACCCCAAACAACCTCAATCACTGCTGCATTTCTCTCTAAACGGCCTGAGCCTAGGAAATCTGAGGCATTTCAGCGGGCTAACTAGTCGTTCGCATATACCTACCCCTAAAGCGGGGTGTATTTATGTCGACGTTAGTCGGAGGTAATTTGGGGTTTCATTGGGATAATTTTGTGCATCGTGCGCTGGATATTTTTGGTGGAGTTATTGGTTGTTGGCACCTGCGTGTTCGCCATATTTTCGGGTAACTTAGGAGACAATAATAATGGTGCATATATTATCGGTTATTGGTAGGGAATAGGGATACTTCCTATAATTTTTCATGCATCGAGCTAGTTAACTCACAAGAAACCCATAGTATTTATTGAAGAAGAGAGTAAATTTGTAGGGCGTTATTTTATAGAAAATGTTATGTGGGTTTATTAGTATCCAGTCAGATTCCTGGCATTTTGGCGACAACACTGTACGGTCGTGTTATTTCTCTTTCTTCCACACACATATCAATTACAGCATACTATTATGGGGAAACTCTGTTCACTCATATAAAGTCTTTAACATGCAGAAAAGAGCAATAAGAATCATTGCTGGTGCTGGTTACAAGGACCATTGTCAACAATTCTTCAAAGATCTAGCTATTACGCCTGTTCCTTCCTTATTTATTTATAATACTCTTCTAGAAATACACAAAAATAAAAATAATTTTTGTTCCAATTCTGATTTTCACGATTATCAAACTCGTGGAGCGAACGACATAAGACCTTCCCGATATAGGCTCAACAAATCTCAGATGAATTCTTTGAATGTTAGACTCTACAATTTTTTGCCTCGAGAGTTCAAGATGCTCAATTACAATTGTTTCAAATTAAAACTAAAACGACACATACTGTTCTACTGTTTTTACTGTATCGACGAATATCTGAGAGCGCCACCACTTCTCAATCTTGTTTCGATTTTGAATATTGTTATGCCTGTTTGTGATATTTTAGGTGTATATTTAAATGACTTTTAATTAACGTTTTGTGCCTGACTGACTTGCCAAAAACATAATTGTAACTTGTTAAATAAATTCTATTCTTGATAAGGAGTTGTATACTACAGTTGATACAGCTGGGAAATTTTCTTCTGAAAAAGATCAGAACTCTTATAAGTGAGCCACTGTCATTCATACTGAATAGATCTGTAGAAATGGGAGAATTTCCCGACAAACTGAAAGTTGGTTTGGTAACACCACTGCATAAAAAAGATGATCCAACTTCAATCGAAAATTATAGGCCAATAGCAGTACCCACGGTAATATGTAAAACATTCGAGAGATGTGTTTATATGAAAATACAATAATTTTTGGATCAATTCAACATCATCTCTTAAGTCCAACACGGATTCTGCCCAGGTAAGTCGACGGAGGGTGCATCATCTGTCTTTTTCAATTATGTATATGAGTCACTTGATAGAGGGCGATACGTTGGTGCACTATTCTTCGACTTATCGAAAGCATTTAATATCATTGATCCCAAAATTATTCAGAGTAAGCTGTACTCAATCGGTTTCAGGGGTAATTTCCTTTATTGGATAGTATCATATTTGTCTCACAGAAAAATACATGTAAAATTAGAAGACTGCCATTCTTCACCATTCAACATGGATCTAGGAGTCCCACAAGGTTCCATTTTGGGACCACTTATTTTCCTACTCTATATTAATGACATGCCAAAACTTGTGAGTACAGAACATGTTGTTTTATACGCTGATGATACTACACTTGCAGCTGATTCTGACAATCCTGCAGAACTGCAACAGAAGCTAAATGAGCTGTCTGATGAATTTACTACCTGGTGTTACAAAAACTCTCTGATCGTGAACTCTAGTAAAAAAAAACAGTTCTCATGCAGTTCTTGTTCAGAAATGAAAGAAAAATTTATAATTTTCGTGTGAAGGTTGGCAACGAATATATCGTATCGTCAATTAGCACTAGATTTCTTGGTACTTATATTGATAGTAGAATGACGTTCGAATCAAGTATAAACCATGTAAGTAAAAAGGTCAATAGTGGATACTACGCAATAAGACAATTGAAATCAACTCTGAATCTAGATCAACTCCTTAATGTATATTATGCAATTGTACATTCTCATATTTCATACAATATTGCTTTGTGGGGTTGCTCTACCAGTGTGAATAAAATATTTGTTTCACAAAAAAGGGTCATACGTTTGATATTTAACCTGGGCTATAGAGATTCCTGTAAACAATATTTTATTGATTACAGAATTATGTGTCTACCCTGTATTTATATATATATATATATATATATATATATATATATATATATATATATGCGTGTTGTCAATGAAAAAGAATATAAACAATTATAATCAAAACTCAGATATGCACACTTATCCCACCAGACACGGGAAAATCGTTAAAACCAAATCGTTTGAAAATTGTCCATCCCATGCAGGATTGACATTTTTCAATAATCTTCCTGTAGATATAAGAGATGATACAATAGAAAAAAGTTTCAAAACCAAACTCAAAGAATTCCTTCTCAAGAGTTGTTTTTACAGTGTTGATGAATATCTTGGTAGGTGAGACCAATCTAATTCTAACTCAACTGGTTGTTTTAATTAGTAAGATGTTCAGTGAACCGATTTTGTTTTATTTCAACAAAGTTTTTAAAAATGTGAAAATTTTGTGTTACCATGGATAATTTGTTTATACATATTTACTTGTGATCGTTTTGTGTTACCGTGGATAATTTGATTATACATATTTACTTGTGATAGATTTGTGCTACCGTGGATAATTTGTTTATACATATTTACTTGTGATCGATTTGTTTTAACGTGGATAATTTGTTTATACATATTTTCTTTTTTCATTGGATGATTTTATCTGATTTTACTGACGTATCCTATATCATATTGTGATCTGAAAGGATTTAATAAAGATTTATTATTATTATTATTATTATTATTATTATCGGTCTGTCTGTCCGTCCGTCTATCGTGACATTTCAAAACGCTCGAATTTCCAAAACCTTGGAGATTCACATTGAACTTGGAATCATTTTAATAACTCGAGGACAATATTTAACAGTTTTTGTTTTTTTGCGAAAGTACCGAAAAATTTTTACTAGGTTTCTCCGTTTTTTTTTGTTTCTACTTTTCTCGATATAGTTTCAGGAATTCATTTAATCCATTTCGTAATGTTTGAGGATATACTTAAATATGTCATACAGGAAAATGGTCAGAAAATGCTAACTGGGGTTTCAGAAAAATATCGAAATAAAAAAATAATTAAAATACGCCGAACTTTTTTTTTTTGAAATAACCGCATCAACCCTTTGGGTCATTAGCGGTGGAGTAGATGAAATACAATTATAATTTCTTAGTCATATCCAAAGCATGCAAAAATTGTATGATTTTGTTGGTATTACTATAGTCTAATATTTCTTGTAAATTATGGGATATGTTGAATGAGTCTCTCTCAATTTGTAACATGGGACATTGCACAATAATATGTTTCACTGCTAGCCGAACTTCACAGATATCACAAGTTGGTTCATTTTGTCCTAAACGGAGTCTAGACATTAATACCTGTTTTCTTCTGTTGATTTCTTGATTCTTCCACAGTCCAACGTCCAACAGCCGAACTGTAGAATCGAATTAAATCGAAAATGCTATGTGTAGAGCTCGACGAGCCGAATAAATCCTATCTCACATATTTTTCACGAAAATGTTAAGTAAACCGGGAAAACTTGAGAATACTAAAAAAAAATTGCATTTTGGAAAATACAAAATATCTCAGACAAGATTTATATTTTTACAATTTTCCAAGATACCTTTTCTGACTGCCTATGAAAACTCTACAAAAACTTCCATGTATTTTTTCCGTGAAATCAATAGTCCAGAAAATATTTTGAAAAAAAACGGAAAATTGAGTTATTGTCCCAACCAACGAAACAAATGAAAATCTTGGAATTGCTTCGGATACGTCTTCACAAGCCACACTGGCATTTTCACAACGTTTTTCACCAACTCTATTGAAAAGTAAAGACAAATTGAAAAAATAAAAAAAATTGAAAAAAAAATTGATACCTCAAAAACTCGAAAACAAAACAAGATATTGTTAGTGTATTTAGAGCGCAAAGTGATTGATTGCCGATCGACAAAGAGAGTTACCGCGCGACGCGAAGCGAAGACCGGTAATCTTTGGAGAGCGGCAATGATAATTTGTGCTCGAAATACACACATTATTTTTTCTACAAACGCAGCTCTTAGAAATAGAAATGATCGACACTTCATTTAACAACTGCACATAATATTACCTTTGAGAATATTAACACTCAGTAGTAATCTCAGCTGTATAAGCTATCCAAAAATCCAATCCAACAAAATAACAAAATGCAAATAACTTCTAAAAAAAAAAATTACCAAACACCGAGATCGAACCCACGCCGACATCGAAGCCAGTTTGGTACGCAGTATCTCTAACTTTAACACCACCGCAGTTCCTTAGAGTGCTTTGAATGTATGGTCTTACTTTCCATCATGCAAGAATAGATTCGTTTTCAACAAAAGCTAGGGAGATCGAGCGTTTTTCAATATTTTCGCTCTAGAGAGAAAAAGCTGTCACAAAATGACATTTCTCGGAAAACATAACTTTGTATCGAGATCTGAAAGCGTAAAAGGCTACTTTAGTACTGATCGACAAGCGTAAGGATGCCTCCGAGAGTTGGTTGCGCAGTAGACAAAACCCTGGAGTGGGGCAGGAGCTCAATCGCTCTGTCTTATTAAACAGTAGTCGATCTTTGTCGCACATTTACTCACGCTTTCTATCGTTTGCGCATCTCAGAGGCATCCTTACGCTTGTCGATCTGTAAGCGGTAGTAGAAACTATTTTATCTAAATTGTTCTGATACATTCTCAGGCAACTCACCTGAAACTGCTATTAGCAATAATTTTAGGCTACCATCATCTCACCCAAGTAACAATTTCAGTTTTGTGATAGCCCTCAGAAGGTTCTGAAGACCATAACAATCACAGCATCGATAAAACTGTTTTGCTGTAACGACATCCATAAAACCTCCTTAAAGCTGCTATAAATCTACGAGGGCCCACTCCTATGAAGGTTCTCAGGGCTATTTTGAAATGCAAGCATAAAACCTGCTTGCCTTATTCGCAGGATTCTTAATAACCTCCTGAGGATCATTGTAAAATCAAATCATGGGGCTGTTATAAACCTGTATGTCATTAAAAAAAATCTATTTGGCATTAAAATATCTTTTTTTGAATGAAATTGGGTTAGAAAATATTCCATAAATAACTACAGCCAAAACGGACTTAAATTAATCTAATTCTTCAGTTGCGAAAAATAGGGCGACTAATTTACAAGCAAAAATATAATGATGGCGTCCTGGTTGTGATATATGAAGAATATATTGGTATTCAACAACGTGAAATGTCTAATATCATCTGCGAATGAATTTTTTTTGACAAAATGACATCAGTTAGATGGTAAATCTGCAACGCGCCCCAATAACAACGCGAAATTAAGAAAATAAACAAAATACCACATAAAATTAAAAAAATATTTTGACTCAAATCTTTCCCGGAATGATTTGTACTATATCTAAAGACAAATGAATACCAATAATTGTGTATTTCCTTTCCGTCATACACACCAAATTGCAAGAAACATGAATTGAAATTAGGATCTCTTTAGTTGTTCCCTCTGGTTGTAATAAAATATGGCTACCCTACCTTTATTCGATTTAGCTGCACATATTGCCGTCATAAAGTCGTTTCTCCTCAAAATAAACCATTTTAAAACCATTTTATCCTAAAAAAGTACGTTTGGTATTATTTAATCCAATTTCCAAAATATTTCGACTGTCAATTGTCAATCCCGCCTGACATTCGTCTTTTCGTGATCGACGTGGTCAGTACACTCAGTGTCTATACTCCCGTGATAAGTATTTGGTGTATTAGTCTTGTGAAACGTTTAATTACTAATTATTTTTTCCAGTTATCTTTACCCAATGTGATTTATTTATTACCGGTTAGGGGGAGCTACTAGCATTTAAGTAGAAATAGTTTTATGCTTTGATTTTATAGCGGTTCTCGAGAGTACATCTCAAAACCTTGATAAAACCTCATCGTGAGTTTTATTACAGAACCATTGCATGGACTTGAGGAGTGCTATAAAACCATAACAAAACTAAGTTTCTATGTGGATTATTTTAATACCAAAAAGATTTATCGTGTATGTGTATAAGCCATTGTAAAACCATCATAAAAACAAATATACTTAAATGCTTAATGGTTTTATCTTATAGCCTTCAGGAGTGTTTTGAAACTGATTCATAAATCTGTTTGCTCTGGTAGCGTATTAGGGATAATATATGACCTGCATAAATCAAATTGGGCATTACCTAACCTTCATAAAACTTTCATAAAACTAGGATAAATCCAAATAACATTTAAATTGTTACTTGGGCACATTTCATTGAAATACTGTGTCCAATCAGTAGGGCTCTGACAACGGGACTGATCATTTTTATTCTTTATTTCAGGTAAGTTTGGCATCCATTCCGCCCGATAATCAACCTACGTCATATTTGGTAAGATTTTTCACAACTATAATCATAACGTGAAGTGAAGATTTCGATTTAATTCCGAGAGCTCCACCATTCGTCGACAGCTGTTTCGTATTTTCATACTCATCAGGACGACTTCATGAAACTCTCGAAATCTGAAATTAATGGTGCAGCTCTCGGAATGAAAACGAAATACACTCTCTTTACTTCACATCTTGCTTGCGTTCCTCATAACGTGTTAGAATCTTGATTGAACCTTGGGTTGGTCAGAACAACAAATTTATTGGCTGCCTGTCAATGAGCAGATCGTGAATGAAAACCCCGTTTTTCGCCCCAGCAAAATCGCTTTGTGGAATTTTCTAAACAAGAAATAGTGAAAAAATTACTACTCTTTTGTATTTTTGCGAATATCTCAAAAAGTATTAAAGGAATCGTTTTACAGTCAACAGAACTTTTGTAGAAAATTATAAAACCTACCAAATGGTTTTTTATACGACCAGATCGGTCGAGAAAATCCGTGAAATCTCAAAATCTCATAATTTTTATAAATCTGAAGCTGGACAAACAGTATTGCATAAACTGATAGATAATAACATGTGGTTTAACTGTGCGTAGGATGGTTTCTGTCCGATATGAAGTTTTTACACAATCGCGTTATAAACAATTTAAGGTCAAATCTTTCTAAATGCGCCTATTTGAGGAAAATCATCTTATTCAAATTCTACAAACGGCATTTGGAAGTAGAGATCAATATCTACAATTTATACATTTTAGATTCTCACCCGAGAGGTGAGAAATGTGTTGAAACTGTCACTGGAAGTTACTCAAATGCTAAAAAAGAGCACCCGAAGTCACTCGAACTCAACTCGAGTTAACTTTAGTACGACTTCGGGTGACATCGGACGCACTTTGAAGCGTTTTGATCAACTTTCAGCAACATTTTCAACACATTTTCAACCTCTCAGGAGAAAATCCAAATTATACTAGGGGTTCCTGGATTTTCTCAGTGGAAAATGCACCGATCCGGTCGTTTCAAAATCCATTTTGTAGGTTTTATATACCTCTACAAAAGTTCTATTGACTGTGAAACGATTCCTTGAATAATCTTTGAGATTAAAAAAAAAAAAAAATTCACTATTGCTGGTTCAAAAAATTCCACAAAGCGATTTTGCTGGGGCAAAAAATGGGGTTTTTATTGACGAACCATCTTATTAAAATTGGTATAAGCCATTTGCTTCTTTTGTTTCGTGGGGAAAAACCTCTATAGCTTATTCTATTATAGAACATAAACAGTAGGCACTGGACAAAAAATCAAATCTTGTTGAAATATTGATAACTCTCTACGTGAAGAAAATAATTGTTTAATGAACGAAATATTTTCCGTTGAGAACATCATTATTATATTAACTTCATCAGTGAGATTATTTGTGCACCAATAACACTAAAGATTCGACTACCAGTGAACACTTTCAACCAGTCATTCTGACATCATATCATATCATGTATCAAACCAACTTGGAATATATTCACTTATGTATTACGGAGTTTAAAAAACTGATTGAAAATATTGACTACGTTATACAGGGTCCTGCATATCTCCATTATGGTAATAGATAGATGGAATATTCAAATAGCAAAATGATACTATTTCCTGTGTTCTACAAATTTAAAATGATGGCACCCACACAGGGTGTTCAGTTTTTTCTGGGCGGGTCCCAAATTTTTTTAAATGGCAACCATTATTTTTTATCAGTTTTTCGGTTTCTACGTGATAAATAAAATGTAGTTTATATGGATCTTTTTTTCGAAAATATTGACGGTTTTCGAGATTTTTAGCATGGCAGCTTTTTTTCCCAAAACTAGTCACTCATACTATTTGAAATTATGAAGTTGTGCCAAGTCCTATTGTAATGAGTTCTTGGTCAATTTATGTACGTTGATGACTCTCTCAAACGATATATCAAAAATCGACCTGCGATATACAGGGTGCGAAAAATAGCTTGCCAAACATTGTAAATAATAATGTGCAAAATCTTCCTTATTTCAAATGGAACACCCGGTATATTATCGATTCATAAGAAGCGCCAACAAGTGCTCTACAAATTTCATTAAATATTCCCTATGGCTAAAATCAATAGTTTTTCTTTAAAAAGCGTTTTTGTCGAAAAATTACAATTTTTCTTATTTCTTCGCTATAGTCTCAAAAAACGACTTTCTTTACCACAAAATCCATTTGAAACGACTGAAAAAGAAAAGTTCTGAATGTCATTAATAAATCAATTCATTTCAAATAGTTATTTAATTTGTCAACTGGCAAAATACGAAACTGTTATAGGGCTAGTTTAATGAAAGTTAATAATAAAACTTTCACAAAATATGTTCAACATGTCTTCCATTTTCTTGAAATGGAATGGAAATTATTTCTATTTCTTCACCATAATTTTTTTACGGCGAAATCCATATTTGACAACTGTGATCGAGGGATATGTTATGTGAAACACCTTCAAATTCCCTCATCTGTTTTTTCCAACCCCTTTTTTGAAATAACGCTCCATGCCTACAATTACCCGTTTAAAATAAACAAATTGTGAATTCGACCACCACTCTGTTATTATTTTCATTCCCATTAAAGTGCATGTTTTGAAATATTTACAATAATTTCAATAACACCCTTTCAAGGAAAAACGATTAAATTGATTCATTGAAAATCAATTATTTTGGCAGGTCAAAATATTTACCTACCTGCCAATATTATAAGTATTGAAATCTTTAGTGAATGTCAGTATAATTATTGAAATTTTTAGTGAACGTTGCTGTATTGAGAAGTTTCGGTTTAATTTAATCAAAATGTTGATTTCAAAAACTGATTTGATTAATATGATTTTCATATTAGGTGAATCAGACAGGAATTGTTTATTGGCAAGTAGAATTTATTCTCAACGGTATCCAGATAGAAGGCATCCAGATGAAAGATCATTCCAAAAGGTCCTAACTAGATTTGTTGAAACTGGTTGTATCAATTACTCCAAACATGAGCGTATCAAACCAGCCACTAATGAAGATAATGAATTGAGAGTTCTTCTTGCTGTTGAAGAAGATCCGCATATGAGTCAACGGCAGATTGGTGACATAGTGGATATAACTGAAAGATCAGTGCAACGAATTTTGAAGAAGAATCGTTGTCATCCATACCATATTCAATTACATCAAGAACTACTGCATACAGATTTTGAGAAAAGGGTAAGATTTAGCAATTGGGCCATGGAAAAAATTCGCGGAGACCACAATTTTTTCAATAACATATTATGGTCAGATGAATCGACATTCCACGAAAATGGATTTGTAAATCGACATAATTACCATTATTATTCGACTGAAAATCCCCACTTATTAAGACAGGTGGATTATCAACAGGTGGTCAATTAATGTCTGGGGAGGAGTCATTGGAGAATATGTTATTGGTCCATATGTTTTTGAGGGACATCTGAATGGAGCAATGTATCTCAATTTCTTACGAAATGATTTACCAGGTTTGTTAGAAGATATTCCTCTTGATCTTCGCCATAGAATGTGGCTACAACATGATTGCGCTCCTGCTCACTATTCGAGAGAAGTGAGAGATCATCTAAATGAGGCATTTCCCAATAAATGGATAGGACGGAATCAACCTGTCAGGTGGCTCGCTAGATCACCCGACCTAACAAAACTGGATTTTTTCTTATGGGGATACATAAAGAATATTGTTTTTGTTGAGCCACCAACTTCTTCAGAAAATATGCGACTTCGAATACCGAATGCTTTTCGCAGCATTACACCAGCTGTCTTGCGCAGGGTGGAACGGTCTTTCGAACATAGAATTCAGCTCTGTATTCAAGAAAATGGAAGACATGTTGAACATATTTTGTGAAAGTTTTATTATCAACTTTCATTAAACTATCCCTATAACAGTTTCGTAATTTGCCAGTTGACAATTTAAATAACTACTTGAAATGAATTGATTTATTAATGACATTCAGAACTTTTTTTTTTCAGTCGTTTCAAATGAATTTTGTGGTAAAGAAAGTCGTTTTTTGAGACTATAGCGAAGAAATAAGAAAAATTGTAATTTTTCGACAAAAACGCATTTTAAAGAAAAACTATTGACTTTAACCATAAGGAATATTTAATGAAATTTGTAGAGCACTTGTTGGCGCTTCTTATGAATGGATAATATACCGGGTGTTCTATTTGAAATAAGGATGATTTTGCACTTTTTTATTTACAATGTTTTTCGCACTCTGTAAATCACAGGTCGATTTTTGATATATCATTTGAGAGAGTCAACAAAGTCCATAATTTGACCAAAAACTCATGTCAATAAAACTTGGCACAACTTCATAATTTCAAATAGTATGAGTGACGAATTTTGGGGAAAAAAAGCTGTCATGCTAATAATCTCGAAAACCGTCAATATTTTCGAAAAAAAGATTCATATAAAGTACCTTTTATTTCTCATGTAGAAACGGAAAAACTGATAAAAAATACTGGTTGCCATTTAAAAAAAACAAAGTTGGGACCCGCCTAGAAAAAACTGAACACCCTGTATGAATGCCATTATCTTCAATTTGTAGAACTCAGGAAATAGTATCATTTTGCTATTTGAATGATCTATCTATCAATTACCATAGTGGAGATATGGAAGACCGCGCCCTTGCTGCAGGACCCTGTATATGTTCTACATCGCACTAACATCTGTCACGTCATGATATATATATATATATATATATATATTTCTATCTCACTTTGAAGTATTTGTTTGTATTTGGGTACATGCCTTAGTTACCATCAACCGTGTAAACCAAATAATTCATGTACACGATACCATTAAAGATTCAGAACGCGTGTTAAGCCTCTGTGAGATCGAATTGTGGTTAGAACAGTGTTCATTATTAAGGAAGATCCTTGTAAACTAGGTAGTCATTATCGGCATTAACTGTGAAGTATCTATTCTATCGGATATTTTTTATTCGATAGGAAAAAAACTATTCAAGGATATTCCTATAATTTTTCTAGGAAATGAGTGGGGAGGTGAATTTTTGTTTTTTTTATTGATGTCGTTTTAAATTCAATATTTTTATTCTCAGGCAGAGTAATTGTTAGGCACCTGGTATGCGACGTAAGCATAACGAAGTTCTAGAAACCTTCGTAGAATTGGAAACATAGAAGCACTCATTTTTGTTCTATATCAAACTTCGAACATTCTTATTGTATTCTATAGTTAATGAAAACTATCAAGAGTGGGTATGCTAGACAATCTTTGATGAACTAAAAGCTACACCAGCATTTATACGAGGGCTGTTTGGTAACTCCGTGACTATTTGAATAAAGAAAAAAAAATTGGCAAATAAGCGTTTTATTTTTCAACATAATCTCCTTTTAGATCAATACATTTAGTCCAGCGTTTTTCCAGTTTTTTTATTCCTTCCAAATAATAGGTTTTCTCAAGGCCCTCAAAATAGGCGTTTGTTTCGGTTATAACCTCTTCATTCGACCCAAATCTCTTACCACCCAGCCATTTCTTCAGGTTTGGGAAAAGAAAATAGTCGCAAGGGGCTAAATCTGGAGAATATGCTGGATGGGGTAGTAGTTCGTAGCCCAATTTATGAATTTTTGCCATAGTGACTACACACGTGTGCACTCGTGCATTGTCTTGATGAAGCAGCACTTTTTTTTTCGCTAAATGTGGTCGTTTTTGCCTCAAATCAATATCGAATCTGTCTAAAAGCTCTGAATAATATTCGCCGTTGATCGTTCTACCCTTCTCTAAGTAATCTATATGAATGACACCGCGTGCATCCCAAAAAACTGTGGCCATAACCTTGTTGGCTGACAGACGCACCTTAGCCTTCTTTGGTGCACGTTCACCAGTTGACACCCACTGTTTTGATTGTTCCTTGGTCTCTGGGGTATTGTGATGGATCCATGTTTCGTCTACGGTTATATAACGGCGTAAAAACTCGCCCGGATTGCGATTGAACTTTGCCAAACACTCCTTTGAAGTGGTCACACGGTTGAGCTTGTGGTCGAGTGTGAGCAATCGCGGCACCCATCTCGCGGATAGCTTCTTCATGTCCAAATATTCATGTAAAATGTGATGTACTCGCTCAGTTGAGATGCCTACAGCCTCAGCTACCTCACGTACTTTTATTCTCCGATCGTCCAATATCATTCCATGGATTTTATCGACGATTTCTGGCGTGATGACCTCTTTTGGGCGACCTGAACGTACGGCGTCACTTGTGCTGGTACGACCACAACGGAACTCAGTAAACCACTTCTTAACCATTGAAATTGATGGTGCAGAGTTCCCATAGTATTTATCAAGTCTTTCCTTGGTTTCAGTTATGGTTTTTTTACGCAAAAAATAATGCTTAATCAACACACGAAATTCACTTTTTTCCATTTTTGTTAAAATTCACGAGGTTGTCTGCTTCTAATTGCTGTCAAACACAAACCAAATGTCGCAGCTTGCTCAAAATTTGACAGTAGTCTATTGAAAGATGGTGGTTGACAGCAGCAGTGTTGCATTTAAAGTTACTGCGCGGGAAATTTAAAAAGTCACGGACTTACCAAACAAGCCTCGTATGTTCTACATCGCAGAGCTGAAAAATTCTATGAACTAACATCTGTCACGTCATGATATATATATTTCTATCTCACTTTGAAGTGTTTGTTTGTATTCGGGTACATGCCTTAGTTACCATCAACCGTGTAAACCAAATAATTCATGTACACGATACCATTAAAGATTCAGAACGCGTGTTAAGCCTCTGTGAGATCGAATTGTGGTTAGAACAGTGTTCATTATTAAGGAAGATCCTTGTAAACTAGGTAGTCATTATCGGCATTAACTGTGAAGTATCTATTCTATCGGATATTTTTTATTCGATAGGAAAAAAACTATTCCTATAATTTTTCTAGGAAATGAGTGGGGAGATGAATTTTTGTTTTTTTTATTGATGTCGTTTTAAATTCAATATTTTTATTCTCAGGCAGAGTAATTGTTAGGCACCTGGTATGCGACGTAATCATAACGAAGTTCTAGAAACCTTCGTGGAAATGGAAACATAGAAGCACTCATTTTTGTTCTATATCAAACTTCGAACATTCTTATTGTATTCTATAGTTAATGAAAACTATCAAGAGTGGGTATGCTAGACAATCTTTGATGAACTAAAAGCTACACCAGCATTTATAGCACACTGACTATTACATAATTTTGTACACATTTATTACAAATTTGCGACCAAACCAATTTTTTTTCACAGTCCCCGTTTACCAGGAAATGGGCGTGGGCTAACTTTTAAGTAAAGCTGCACCACACATTCTCTATTTTTAAAGATGCGCAATTACTGATGATCAAATAGATGCTAAAATTTTTTTAATTTTTTTTTTATTATTTATTTATTCAAGGTGAACTAGCCCAATTCAGATAAAATACAACTATGATGTAAAATAAATAGAATATTACAGTTGGGACGATTAGAGTTGGTTGATAAAAGATATTAAAAAAATGTACAAAAATATATAATAAAATGTAACACTTATGCTGAGAGACTCGAGGAGAAAGGATTGTGGATGACTATGTCTTTATTTGATGATTGTTCTAAGCTGGGATTTAAACTGACTCAAGGACGAATTAAAGAAGTCTAATTGACTGTGACTATTCGCAGTTCTTTGGATACGTGGTAAGCAGCTATTGTATCTATAATTGGTTCTGTAAAAGGGAATGTGAAAAGTACTGTTATTTCTAGTGGTACGTGAATGCACTTTGAGATGCATCTTAGTTAGTAACTCAGGACAGTTTAGCTTGTTGTTTCTGATATTATGTAGGAATGTCAAGTCTCTATGGTTTCTCCTTGTTGATAGTGATGGTAGATTTAGGGTTAGCTCAGTTTGAGTCTGGTCACGGAATAGTTGTAGTTTGAAATTTACGTAATTGAAAAACATCTGCTGAACTCGTTCAATTCTATCATTATGAATTTTGTCAAGGGAGTTCCATACCACAGAGCAGTATTCAAGATGTGGTCTAACTAATGCGCAATATAAGATGCGTAGATGATATATCTGAGAAGTCTGAAGTTGTTCTTTTGATAAAACCTAAAAGTTTCAAAGCTTTGTTGATAGTTGTAAATATATGAAAATTGAAGCTCAGGGCTGTGTCAAGAGTAACTCCTAGGTCTTTTATGCTAGAAACAGCATCCAACATAATATCGTCGATTTGATAGTGGAAGATAATTGGTGTATCCATTCTAGAATTATCGGATGGGGTGGCATCACGAATGTATATCTAGAAAAATTGAACACACTACAGAAATATTTCTTGAAAATCATATTAAAAAAAGAAAGAACCTACCCATCAGATGACCTATACAAGGAAGCTAGGGCACTAGATATTCGACAGATATTCTTTCTTAAATCAGTGTGTTTTTTACACAAAAATAGGAAACATATTGACTTTCTTTCGCATAATTACCCAACAAGGGCTAAATATTCGAATAAGGTTAAAACTACATCAGCGATAAAAACAGTGGGTACAAAATGTCTTGCGTTTCTAGGACCAAGATTTATAAATATTATTTCAGAAAGCTCCCTTTTGAACAATTCTAATTCTGAAATACATTATAGGAATAAGGTTAAGTCATTTCTATTAAGCAACCAGAGACAACTTATTCATAACTTCTTTAACTAAAAAAAGCCAAGATAATTATATGTACATCAACTCAGTCATATTCTTATATAGATCCTTTTTTAATTTTTGTATATGTATGTAGTAATTATGTTGATATATAATATGTGTTTGAGTATATGTGTGCTTCTATTTAAGATATATTAAGATACGGACAGCAAAATTCTTGTTCTTCTTCTATTCATTTCTTTGTGTCATAAAAACCTATATCTAATTCATTATTATGTTTATTATATTATATCTATTGTGAGTATTTCCATTTCCGGTGAGATTCAATTATTTTGTTAAGTCATTATTAAATACCTCTTAGATTATAAGTATTTTATATTGGAGAAATGCTAGTGAAAAATAGACATTGCAGTGACTAGTTCAACCTCAATTCTTAATTTTTATTAACTAATTTTATGTATACACATTTGCACCACGGACAGCCTATGGCTTTGTGGTTCTCCATGTTTATTTGTAAATTTCTTTGATGTAACTTATATCCATTTTATTGAAATAAACAAACTTATTATTATTATATGGAATCTCATTATGTGTCATTTACTACCATTCATCAACATACCATTCATTTCGCACCAGTTTGAAATGTTGTTAAGATCTGCTTGAAGGTTGATAGAATCGTTGAGAGAGGTGATTTTGGAGAATACTCTCAGGTCATCTGCAAATAGGAGAGTTTTTCCAATGGATTTCTGGTTAACTATATCGTTAATAAAAATGTTAAATAAAAGAGGTCCCAAATGTGATCCCTGGGGAACACCATGTCACTAAAATTTCTGCTGACGTGAAGTTTTTAACTCTGACTAGTTGCTTCCTTTGATTAAGATAATCTCTTATCCATTCTAATGGAGGCCCTGAAATACCAAGACATTCCAGTTTCTCCATTAGAAGCTCGTTATTGACCCTGTCGAAAGCCTTGGAAAAATCTGTGTACACGGAATCAACATGGTATCCGTTTTCCAAAGCTTCCGAAAGAGCTTACACATTTATTACAAATCATTGATGTGTTGAAAATTCCAAAATGTTCATCCCCTAGGGGTTAAATAACCATTATAGAAAGAAAATTTCCTAATAAATATAGTTCCCAAAGTGGTCGGTGCCCGAATTATTCACAAGATTGTTTACAATTTTTGTTAAAACCATCTAACTGTTAAAAATTACATAATGAAGGGCCCCCAAGGGGTTGAACACCACCAAACATCTCACAATTTCTATTACATTACCTATCACATTACGCGTATCGCTGAAATTTTCCACAAAACTATTGAAAATCATTAGAATCTATCGACGCCGACGTGTTGAAAATTTCAGAATGATGATTTCCATGGGGTTGAACACAGCGCATAAACTTTATTCAATGCATTGCAAAGTAAACTATTTCGGATTTTCATTTTAGACCTTTAAGGGGATGACCGCTCATTGATAGGCTCCACGTGTTTTTTGTAAAATTGATAATTGTAGCAAAAAAGTATTTACTGGTCGTTACGTCATAACATTATTCGTCTATTCATGCGCATCAAAAGACACGCAGTAGAAGCGTTTGGGATACTGTAAAGAATTGTAATACTCGATGAAATACATTTCCTATCATATCGCACCACAAAAATTCATTAACATAGCCCACTCTTCAAAATATTGATATCCATGGTTGATATTGTCCTTGAGCAACTGAAGACAAGCAGTAGAAGTGTTTGGTATACTGTGAAGAATTCTAATACTGGATGAAATACAGTTCACTTCGGATTTCGTATCATATCGCAACACAAAAATGTATTAACATAGCCCACATTTCAAAATATCAATTTCCATGAGTGATATTGTCCATGAGCAACTGGAGACACGCAGTAGAACCGCGTGGGATACCGTAAAGAATTGTAATACTCGATGAAATACAGTTCACGTCGGATTTCCTATCATATCGCAACATCAAAATTCATTAACACAGCCCACTCTTCAACATATTGATATCCATGGTTGATATTGCTCATAAGCAACTGAAGACACGTAGTTGAACCGTGTAGGATACTGTAAAGAATTCTAATACTCTATGAATCACAGTTCACGTTGGATTTCCTATCATATCGCAAAACAAAAATTTATTTACATAGCCCACTCTTCAAAATATTGATTTCCATGGTTCATATTGTCTATGAGCAACTAAAGACACGCAATAGAAGCGTGTGGGATATGTGAAGAATTTCTATATTCGATGAAATATAGTTCATGTCGGATATTCTATCATATCGCAACACAAAAATTTATTAACACAGCCCACTCTTCAAAATATTGATTTTCATGGTTGATATTGGGTGGGATGATCAAAAAGGGTATTTGCTTTTACTTCAAGTTAATGCTCCATGTTGTAGTTTTCACTTCAAAAAAGCAAAGCATTTACTCCACATAATTCTTGAAGTAATACTTAAGTAAGTACTAATAGTATTTACTCTATAATTTGCTTTATTTACTTCGATATATAGAAGTCAATACTGCAGTAATTACTAATGTTGTCAAGTATTTCCTCCATTTGGGAGTGTTTGGTGTAGTTTTTAAGAAGCTACTCATAGACCAACTTCATATATTCAGTGGAAAATGTGGTATGTTTTTTTTATGAATTATGATAGGAAAAGGAGGGAAATATGTGATCGTAGAACGTATGGGGAGATACAATATAGAAAATTATTTCGGTTAGTCAATTATTTTAGCTATATTGCTACTATTAGGCTATGTATTTTTTATGTTGAACGGATAGTAGAGCTTAGGAAATTATATTCAGACGAGGGCAGCAGCTTTATGAAATTTAACGAAAATGGAGGTATTTATTTGGACATTCTTGGTATACGCTTCAGCGAGTGATTCAGCTGCTTTCTCTTTTTCTGCTTTGACTGTTGGAGTTTGCCGTTCGTCAAAAAGTATTTTACAATCTTCCAATAAAATAACGAATGTCATCTGAAGATCTACTTCCATATTTTCAGCAACCTCGGCACTTGGTTCAACACTATCATTACTCTCACTCATGATTATTAAGTAGCACAGAACAAACAACAACAATCGAACCAATTTGAGGTTAATCACATCCTAGTATTTACTAGTAGTTTATACTTCTAACCTAAGTCAACACTTCCCATCGAAGAATTTACTTTATGTAAAACATTATACTCCACAAAATACTAGGAAGTAAAAACTCTTACTTGAAGTTCAAGCAAATACTCTTTTTAATCATACCACCCATTGTCCATGAGCAACTGAAGACACGCAGTAAAACCGTGTGGGATACTGTAAAGAATTCTAAAACTCGATGAATCACAGTTCACGTCGGATTTCCTATCATATCGCAAAACAGAAATTTAATAACATAGCCCAATCTTCAAAATATTGATTTCCATGCTTCATTTTGTCTATAAGCAACTAAAGACACGCAATAAAAGCGTGTGGGATATGTGAAGAATTTCTATATTCGATGAAATATAGTTCATGTCGGATATTCTATCATATCGCAACACAAAAATTTATTAACACAGCCCACTCTTCAAAATATTGATTTTCATGATTGATATTGTCCATGACCAACTAAAGAAACGCAATAGAACCGTGTGGGATACTGTAAATAATTCTAATACTCTATGAAATACAGTTCACGTCGGATTTTCTATCATATCGCTATACAAAACTTTATTAACACAGCCCACTCTTCGACATATCAATTTCTATGGTTCGAATGAACCATTCGCTCAAAATAAATGCAGTAGAAGCTTGCGAGACACTGCAATAAATCCTAAAACTCGATGAAATAAGGCTTGTTGCGGATTTTCTCCTTAGAGGATATTTTCTTAACGGTATAATATGAAAATCCGAAACCGTTCACTTTGCAATGCAGTGAAATAAGTTTATGCGCTGTTCAACCCCATGGAAATCATTAGCTTGAAATTTTTAACACATCGGCGTCGATAGATTTTAATTTTAGCGATACGCGCAATTGTTGTTTTTTTTGGTGTTCAACCTCTGTAATTTTTAACACTTCTATAGTTTGTACAAAAATTATAAACAATCTTGTGAACAATTCTGGCACCGACCATGTTGGGATCTATATTTACTAGGGAATTTTTTATCTATTATGGTTATTCAAGCCCTAGGGGATGAAAATTTTGGAATTTTCAACACGTCAATGAATTGTAATAAATGTGTAAGAAATGTTAGATCATCAATAATTGCGTATTTTTTCAAAATACAGAATGTGTGGTGCACCTTTACTTAAAAGTTAGCCCACGCCCATTTCCAGGGAAACGGGGACTAAAAATTTTTTTGGTTGGGACGCAAATTTGTAATAAATGTGTACAAAATTATGTATCAGTTTTTTTTGAGGGTGCCTTGAATGCTGTTGTAGTTTTTAGTTCAATCTTTGCATGCTTTAAAAATATATCATGGAATATTGTCAAGTCGGAAAGACATTCTCGCTTTTAATTTTTGAAATGCTTGCTCTAGTTAACAGTGGTTAAAATGCATGTTTTGAGAAAAATCAACAGGCAGATTAGAAGTTATCCTATTTATTGCATCTGAATTGTCAGTAAAATTGATTTCATATACCAGCAAATTCTCCAGAAATAAAGTAAAAGAAGTACTACCATCATTTCTAACGTTAGTTTGAATGTTTTCGATATGATTCCGAATGGCGTTTTTGATTTCTTATTTTAATAATTTCCTTTTTGAAATTTCCAAGATAAAAAGGGGACATGTTTATTTTTCTCTAAAATATTGTTTGATTTTCATATCGGCTTTAATTTCTGTTGTGAACCAAGGAGGGTATGTTTTGAAATGTCTTTGGTTTTCTTGGGGACTAATTTGTCGAGGATATTGTAAAATACTTTGTATTAGTATGTTGTATTAGGTTAAGTGATAGAACAAAACTACGGCGTCTACTACGGCGTCCCTATGTAGTTTTTGAACTTCACCTTTGGTTGTATTTTTTATACCCCAATAAAGACCGTCATTATTATTAATCATTGACATCCTGAAAAAGGTTTAGTACCGACTAGTCAAATTCTCTAGTTGCAGAGCATATTATTTTCTGGAAAATTGTGGGGAAGCCAGAGCAAGGGCTTTAAACACAAGGCAAATAATGCAAATATTTCTTCTCTTCTAAAGCTATCGTGGGTTTCAAATTGGAAAAGATGGAGATGTACATAGAACATTAGTCAGCAAAACGGAAAAACACGTACTGACTTATTAAAAATGAAAACATTCTCAATTGTAAATTGAAACAATCATGACTCCTCTGGAAATGGAAAAAACCTGCGATAAAAATTAAGTTAATTTTTTGTAATACCTAACAGAAAACAATCACTTCTCTGGCTAAAGCCACGCTGGACAATGAACTACGTCTGATAGGTATTGTGGAAAGAACCTAGCTAAGATAAAATCTCAACTGAATTTTCATTTTTATTCAAATACTTTATATTTACATTTACAACATAATTTGACTTTCCAATTCGATTTTAACGCAATCTGTTCAAAATAATTTGTTCTCGTTCTATCTGCATCAGTGTAAGCAACAACTTACACAAAGAACCAGTCTTTGTAGCTCTGCAGTATCTACCTGCAGTCTCCTCTGTTTCTTTTTCATTGAGTTTTCCTTTGTGGGGTTGGTATAGGGCGAAGTGCTGGCATTGGTGGCAGAGGGGGAACGTCTGTGTTGTTGTCATCTGGTCACCTTACCTGCAATGCCTATACTCACAGATCCACGTACTTTGTTCAATACTGGAATTTGCACATCTATAATCTCCATCAATTTCTTTTCCCAGTCTTTAAGAATATTTTTTGTATTCCTGTTAATTTCTCATCTGCAGTTCTCTTTAATTCCTTTTTCATGTTTTGAATTTTCTTTTTTGATTGTTTCAATGTAATACTTTTTCCAAATAGTACTTGGTATGATTCTTATGAAAATTTGTTTACTGCTTCTGATGCCTTAAACTGATATTTCAAAGCATAAACTTATAAGTATAAGCTGAAACTAAAAGTTTATGCTGATCCTAAAACTTAATACTTCAAGTAAAACTCATTTCTTATTCACAGTGCCCATGTATAGTAAAAAAATTTACTGTATTTCTATTAATTAAAATATAAGCGTTTGCCTCACACTATGGTAGAAAAAGCTTTTGCTTCATATTATTCATATCATCCGTTCTTTGAACGTTTTCAATAAATCTATGAAAGCATTTTCATGAACAATATATTGGCTAGGGTGGAACAAAACAATAAAGCCATAAATCTCTTTTTAATGTATATTTACGATTATCCTCAAGTTTGGAAATGGCGTGATGAATAAAAAACAAACAAAACCGACTGAGATATCACCAAATGGTATGAGACATGAATGCTCAGAACTATTGATATAAATCACAAAACGTTCGACGGACGGCTCATTTTTGTTGACGTGACGTCGTTAATGGATTCCCATATTTCCATATTAGGGCGGATAATGCAGGAACCAGGGTACATAAATCGGAGAAAATTAGTCATTTGGTAGGAATCGGAGAAATACATTTGGTCGCATGTGGACACATCAATTCCCCATTATGCAGAACGTTTGGAAAAGGGTCATCAAAGGAAAAATAGTTAAACGATTGGTTATTCGTTCTTCTAATGACAGGAATTGATTTTAATTATGGATGGAATCGGAATACAATAGATAAAAGATAGTTTGCTATACAAATCTAATGGTTTATTCAGTGTGTTGATTTAATGTGTAAGTCTCGAAAACCATAACCTATAGAGAAAAACTTTGAAGAAAAAACTTTTTATTTATTAAAGTTACTCATTTCTAAAATATTTGAGTCATTGCTGGGTATTTGATGAATGCATGACGACTCAGAGATGAGTTTTTTTAGATGGAATACCCTGTTATTTGTAGTCGAAATTTATTCCTCCAAGTTTTACCTTTATATCGCTGTAAACAAATTCAAATCGTTTGGGGCGTTGCAAAGTTTATTTATTTATTTCAGAAACAAACATACAAACAACTACTTCTCCGGCTGAAGCCACGCTGGACATTGAACTACATCTGATAGATATTGTGAAAGAACCTATATAACTTGAGACAAAAATGTGAAAGTGAAAATTTGCGTTTTCATTCAGATAGTTGATTAAATGTCCAGTTTCCATTGGAGATTCTTATCTATGAATAAGATAAGAGAGAATGTTATTCAGAAGTATCAGAAAATCGCTCATTTCATTGATGCGTGAATTGCATCTCTGTCGCTAGGCCTCCAATACATTTTGGTCGACAAAAATCTATTTCACTCTTCTAAGATCATCAGAGAGGTCGGAAGAATTGGAAAACATACTCTTCAGAAGCAATTTCACACTGTAATGATGGAATTGTGGTACTATTTCTTGTGCGGTGACACTTAGAAAATATTTCTCTGACATAAAACCTATCATGAGTATGGCATGTTGATTTTATTGGAAATTTAAACAGGAGTAAGACCAATAGAATACTACTTTTCATCGAATAAGTGAGGTGTCATTATGGTTGAATTCACGGGAGAGACAGATACATAACTGTAGACTATAGAATTCTGTGGCTCACGTAATCCTACCCCAGGATGTTCATAATGTCCGTTGTGGAATCATCTGCAACTGAAAGTTGAAATTTCAGTCGCTATTTTCCATCGTATAACTATCTGAATGAAAATGCAAATTTTCACTTTCAGATTTCTGTCTCAAGTTATATAGGGCCTTTCACAATATCTATTAGATATAGTTCAATGTCCAGCGTGGCTTTAGCCGGGGAAGTAGTTGTTTTCTGTTAAATAAAAAAAAGTAACTTCAATTTATCGTAGGTTTTTTCCATTTTCAGAGGAGTCATGTTTTGGTTCAAATTTCAATTGAGAATGTTTCTCTTTACAACTTTGAATTATGTTCAACGGTTTGGGCAGTGCCAGTAGATGAACTGCCTTCAGACCACTGTTCTAAAGGCCTGCAGACCCCTGCTCTGAAGGCAGACATTACTTTTGGCATATTTGTTTTTTTTTCACATATTTATGATTTATATCAAAGGTAAGAAGATTACAAAATATTTCTAATTTGGACAATGCACATATGGCATAAATACCTAAATGATCTATGTCTAAACTCGATTGTCCTGTGGCAGGCAGACAATCAAATCAAATAAAATAACCCTGCCTTATAAATAGCCCTGAGATAGTGATAAACACAAGAAAATTGCTCATAACTTGACAATGCCACAACCGATTTTGATTTTTTTCCAGCGATGAAAAGGCGAAATATGTCGGAATGAACCTCTGATAAAAAATACAGATTGTTTCATTTGAAATTTTTTAATGAAAGTCGTCTGAATGTTACAATATTCAGAAGACTAATTTGAGCACCCTGTGAAGGAGTATGTCGCGAAAAAACTGGATTCGTATTCATGAAACCGTGCTACTACTGTATGCCAAAAAATATCATCAAAATTTGAATAAATTGATACACCATGCGCAAATTAACATACTCTTCAGTAGTGGTGAAAATAGTTACTTATAAGTTGGCAACTCCGCAACAGATGCTGATTTTTTTCAGCGATTTAAAAGCGAAACTTGGAGGAATAAATTCAGAATAAAACATACAGGGAGTTCTATTAAAAAAACTCGTCTCTGAGTCGCATCTATAAAACACTCAACAATGCTGAAAATGTTTTTGAAATGAGTAAATTCAGTATCTGAAAAAGTTTGTTCCTCAAAGGTTTTCTCTAGTGGTTATGGCTTTCAAAATATCGAATCACCACTAAAGAATCTGAAGAAACGCACTATAATAATAATAATAATAATAATTAAAAACAATTTGATTTTTTTTCCTTTTTTTCAAATTTGACAAAATTCCCGAAATCTGCTGTTGGCAAATTTTATATGTTTTCAAGGTAATTATTCCCTACGTTCCCGATCAATTCAAAAAACCTTTTCATTACTTCCATAATCAATTCAGTTTGCAATTAAATATTATAATTTATACTGTTAACAAAAACAAAATTGTTGCTGTCATTGGCCGATGTGGAAAAGTTTCGTCAAGACTGATGACCTAGAGAGAAATGTTTCTCTGCGTTTGTCACTCTTTTAGATTTTTTCTACAACCATTAAAAAAAATGAACATTTCAATTATTGCGTCTTCGATTAAGAAACCTACCACGTTGTAACACCGATTTTCATTTCCCACGAGCTAGCTGTATCGAAATATTTCATTTCCTACGACTTTCATGAACTACTAGACTGTCATTATAGGTAGGTATTAACGAATTTTTGTGAACATAAATAATATCGAATCAAGTTTGTTTACGTCTGTCTAATAATTTGACATTTCACATCAGTAGATAATTACAAAATTCAATTGAAAAAGATTGATTACAATCGGATTCTATATTTTTGAATAGTTGACAGATACTTTCTATATGGCAGTTAATTTGAACAAATTATTATGTGCTCTAATAACGACGAGTGTTGATTCAGATGACACGTGGACTTTGGATGGTGGGAGCGAGGGTTCAAATCCACGCAGCCACATTTTTTTTTCATTTTATGTAATCGATTAGTGTTTGCTTTTTATAATAATTTTCACGACGTAGGTAGGTACGTGTACAAAAAGAAAAAACAGATGTTTCATTCAACGGGTGAAGAAAGAAAAATTATCTAAACCATGTAAAAATGACTGCAGGAGAGTTTATGATAAAAAGGATTATTAAAAATATTACAGATTTGTTAATGATTCAGATGGTCGTAGAAAAAGTATGGTGTACAATGGGCATGAAATGACCCATTTCCCACTCGTAGGTATATGAAATTGTGTAGTACTCGCTACGCTCGTACTACAAAAATATACCTACTCGTGGGAAATGTATGTTATTTCATGCTCATTGTACAATATACTATTTTGGCCGAGTTAATAACAAAAGTATGAATAAATGATTCATTCACGCTGATACCAAATTTGGAAATGTTCGCAAAATTGGGGAACGATTAAGGACTATACTTTCTTTGTTTCCGCTATTTTGCGACTTTTTTGATTTTTTATTTACAAAATAACTAGAATTGTTCATAATTTATGTTTTAAATAATGTTGCCGACTTTGTAACGAAGGGCAAATTTTTGTGGTTTTATTGAGTACTGTAATAAAACTTTCGTGAAAGTTTGCATTGTTTTTCCTCATTCTTGATTTTGAATGCTAAAACGATTGGCCGACAATACAGTCTATTGACGTTCGTCATCTCGTGAATCTGAAATAAAAGTAATTTCTGAGTATCTTCTTTCGATCCATATGCCTTGCTGAAAGTAATAAAGATAATCGATGTACTCTAAAGAACGTATTTTATGAAGAAATTTATAACTTCTCATTAAGACTTGCTCGCTTCAATGAAATGTAGATAGGTCTATAATGATCATTATTTTTCAACATTCACCTGTACCAATTCATACTACATTGCTTTGAGTATCTAGAAGAACCAGTCAACTAGAAATTAAATTGATATCTGCCATCCGAACTCTTTGGCTGTGATTCTTTCATTGAATACATTTTCTTTAAATTATTTTCTGCGGAGAACTTTCATTCAGGCATTTGAAGTATAAAAAATTATTGAACACTTCACTGTTTTCATTCTGATAATCAAATTCGCAAATAATAATTTTTTGAGTCGAAGTTACATTAAAAATCGGTAATCGTAGAAGAAATTAGTGAACTGCTACTAATTTTCAATTACTTCGAACAAACTTCGTTAAGTGTGCCGGAGAGTGTCAAATAAATTAAACGAATAATCTTGACGAAGTGGATGTACCCTTCTCTCCACACACTCCCACAAAGTGACAAATATCTGACAAAAAACGAATACTTCCCTTACAGTGTGTTCCACTTTGAGCAGCATCACCTCCATATTTTCTTATTCGAAGGCCGATTTCAAAAAATTCAACATGTAGTACTCAATGAGATCTACATTTCTGATTATCGATTTTTCTTGCACTTTGATACTTACAACTACAATTGAAAATGAAAAAAATTTATAATATCAGATTTTTCAGCGGAAAATAATGTTTAAAACACATTGAGAATTATATGAATTTCAAATTTCCACTTCGATTTCATATACAGGGTATTTTATTGAGGAACGTTCCATATACAAAATTAATAAAAAAGAATACTATAACATCATGAACATTTTCGTGTACTCCTGGAACAGCTATTTAGTACTTTTTCTGCACACGTCATATGAGGGGCCTAGTTCCAAAGTGTACAATCTCCATTCAAAAATCCCATAAAGCACAATCTCCAAAACTTTTTATAAATATTTTTGGAAAAAACAAACATTTTTTTCTCTATAACTTCATGAATCATCTATAGATAATGATAACTTATAATATAATATTAATATTTAAAAAAATTCAATTTCGAGGTTTTTCCTGTTTTCTGGAAATTTGTTCAAACTGGAGATTGTACATTTTGGAACTACTGACGTTTATTCTTATTATTATTATTAGTATGACAAAAAAATTGCATGTTAACAAAACAATTGCAACGCATGTGCGCTCCGCGATTGTATGCAAATATTTTTTTCCTACGACCACATAGGAAAGTAACGTATATCGCACCGTACAGTCCCGCGGAAAGTGGCTCATATCCACAAGCGTGCGAAATACTTTCCGCAAGCGTGCGGAAAGTTACGTTCCGCACGCATGCGGAAAGTATTTCGCACACTTGCGGATAAGTTGTCAAATGCATAATTTCTATTAAGATTTACCGAAGTCAAGTTGTCAAATATATAATTTCAATTTAGATTTACTTATTTAATATGTAAATTTGAAGAAATCTATTTGAAGAGATTATTTTTTTTTCATTCAGAAGGTCGAAACTCTACCAACTGATACTATCTACAATATAACAGATATGAATGAAGCTATGTACCTGTTCATAAACAAAATTAATGAGTATATACAGAGAAATACCTGAATTAAAAAATATAGGGATAATAATCATAAGAAAATACAGTGGATTACGAATTCTCTAATGACATCAGTACATAATAAATATGACCTTATAATTTCGAAAAAATATCGAACTGAGGAAAATATTAGCAAATACAAAAAATATAGAAATGATCTGAATACTCTTATCAAAAAAGCAAAATGTGACTATTACAAGAACGAAATTGGAACTAATAAATCAGACTCCAAACAAATTTGGGCCTGTATCAATGACATTTGTAAAAGTAAAAGATCAACAGATATCAAGGATATTGTTGCTGGAGATGGGAGAAAAATAACTAATAAAACAGGCATTGCTAACGAATTCAATAATTTTTTCACGGATGTAGGCGAAACTCTTGCCAATAAAATTAAACGATGTAATGAAATGCAGACGGATGGACATATAGGTCAATTGCCAAATTCAATTTTTTTTTAGACCAACGAATGAGAAGGAAGTTGAAAACATTATCAAAGAATTAAAAATTCATAAAGCTCCCGGATATGATGAGATCAATTCTGAGACTCTAAAAGAAATTAGTAATTTCATTTCCGCCCCCCTAACATACCTGATAAATCAATGTTTACTAAAAGGAGTTTTCCCAAGTTCACTCAAATCAACAGTCATATCACCATTACACAAAGCCAAAAATAAACTGGAGATGACCAATTACAGGCCAATATCCCTAATCACCAATATTGCTAAGGTTTTTGAGAAAATAATGAAAATGAGAATAATTAGCTTTTTAAAAAAGTATAATATTTTGTCTCCGAAGCAGTTTGGTTTCAGGGAAGATATGTCGACACAAGATACCATAATACATCTCACTACAAAAATATATAAATCATTGGACATAGGAAAACCTGCACTTGCAGTTTTCATCGACTTACAGAAGGCATTCGATACAGTTGATCATATCCAATTATTGGAGGTTTTGGAAAATATTGGTTTTCGTGGTACTCCATTACAGCTGATGAAAGATTATTTATCAATTCGCAATCAACGGGTTAAACTGAACGAAGTTTTGAGTGACACTAAAATTCTAAAATGTGGTGTACCACAGGGCATTGCATTGGGACCTTAACTGTTCATCATTTACTTGAATAATTCATTCAATCTTCACACCAGCGCTGATATTGTTAGTTTTGCCGATGATACGGCGTTATTTTTTAGCGCAGACACATGGGAAATATTGAAAACAACGGCAGAAAGGGAACTAGGTAAAGTTATACATTTTCAGTAAATTTCAGTAAAACTTACTTTGTACCTTTCGCTTGTCTAGCATCAAGCTTACCTGATTTCAATCGTTTAACAATTCCGAACAATAGCTGCTCCTGTGAAAAAATTGAAATTGAAAGCATTAACCAAATAAAATATTTAGGTGTATACTTGGATTCACACCTAAAATGGAATGTGCACATTACTTTTGTTATCAAAAAAAAAGATCCCTTTTATGGAGATTCAAATATATAAAATCCATATTTAATATCGGTCAATTGAGAATGATATACCAAGCACTCGTTGAACCTCATCTCACTTATGGTATCCTTATCTGGGGTGGAACCACAAACAATCATTTGAAAAGATTAGAGGTCACCCAGAAATGGATGGATACTGAAAATCATATACAGAAAAGATTACACTTTCCCCACTGAACAACTATTTCATGAATCAAGAATTTTTGATATCAGACAACTTTTTTGCCAATATCTGTTGAATAGACAACATAAGCATAGGCATGAGCTTATAAATCAACAACATGGTTATGGAACTAGGAATAGGGATAACACAAATAAAGTACCGCAGGTATTCAAATCTTTAACCCAAAGAAGTTACTTTTTTCTTGCAGCTAGAATGTATAACCTCTTACCATTTGAGTTGAAACAAATAGCATATCTACCATTGTACAAAAAAAAGGTAAAAGACTGGATTCAAAATAAAAATAGCCTGATTGATTTGAAAAATATATATTATATAATTTAGGGATTAATAAACCAAGGGAAAAAGTTATTTGAAATGTATTGAATTTTTTTTTTAGGTGAAAAAATAATGTATTTCCTTGCTTTGATGTAATATGGCTGATAAGTAGTTCTACTACTTTAGCAAATTTTAATAAGTTTATCTTTCAGAGAATGTTTATACTGTGTTTATTGTAACTATGAATGAGAGAATAAACATTATTATTATTATCTAAAAAATCAGTATATATATATACTATCTAAAATCCTACCAACAAAATCTTGAAGCAATCTATTTGAGAAGTGTAATTTTTTTCATCTTCTTAAAAAAAAGTTTCCGCGGACGAGGATCGAACCCGGGTACTCTTCGTCAGAAGTCACGTCGAGTCCCGCTGCTTACCAACTGAGGTATTGGACACATATTATGACAAGAAAATATATTGTATTAGAGTGTATCTTGATTAGTAATTATTATCAAAAATAAAATGATGATTTTGATCTCGTCGGTATCATATCATAAAGAAATTATTTTGTATTTAAATTAATTATTAAAAATAAATGAAGTCAGAATGGTTCTCAGTCGGACTATTCATTCGATTTTCTTGGACACATGCATAGATATATATTATAATATATTATGTGGTCGTAGGAAAAATAGTGTACATTACTCGTGCGAAAGTGATTTTCACACTCGATTGCCGCACTCGGCTTACGCCTCGTGCCACAATATTTCCCACTCGTGTGAAAAATGTCACTTTCCGCACTAGTAATGTAATAGGTATACTATTTCGTAATCCATATAACATCTAAAATGAAACTATGGAAAAGCATATTTGTTCAGAAATGGCCGAAATTCTTGCAACATTCGAATTGTACTACAAGCCAGAACTGTATGCAAATGATATTGTCAATCTGCCGTATGAACTTTATATCCAGTCCTGTTTTAAGTGTTAAATAATTGTTCCAAATTATTACAAAAAATTGCATGTTAACAAAACAATTGCAGCTTATGTGCACGCCGCGATTGTGTGCAAATATTCTTCTCGTGATCCATATACCACCAAAAATGAATCTGTGAAAAAGAATCGTTCTTGAATACCTTCAGTTTTTTCAAATGTTCAT
This sequence comes from Chrysolina oricalcia, assembly GCA_944452925.2. Classification (NCBI taxonomy): domain Eukaryota; kingdom Metazoa; phylum Arthropoda; class Insecta; order Coleoptera; family Chrysomelidae; genus Chrysolina; species Chrysolina oricalcia. The sequence continues at coordinate 5,138,588 of OX101821.2, read as the reverse complement.
GTGATAATTTCAGGGCTTTCTACACGAGAGAAGAGTATGGATTCCATTTTTCAACAGTTAAAATTGTATGAAAAACCGTTTTGTATTCATTAAAAAAATCGTTAGAAGATACTTATCAATTTTAAATATAAATTGAAATTTGATAGGTGACATAGCTGCATGCGAGCAGTCTCAGATATTTAGTGAAGACGTTTAAAAACCTATAACAATCATAACCAGGGGCGTTGTAAGTGTTACAGGCGCCTGAGGCTGAAAATTAATCGGCCCATGTAGTAGCCACAAAATAATCGTATTCAATCCTTGTTCGAAAATCCAGTATAAGTGAAAAGGCATGAGAGATTACTAGGTTGATACCAGCAAATCCAATGGTAGGTATATCTTATTAATATTTATAAATGTAAACACAGAAAAAATATGTTCACAGGTAATATAATACAGAATGAATATCAAAAACATACAGTGACCGCCAAAAAGTATGTACCACATGGGAAAAATTTTTATTATTGGAGTATTGGAAAAAATATTCTTGGGAAAAGTTTGTGCATGTCCGATAACCTAAAAATCGATTTTGACACATGTCACGTGATCGCTAGAATGGCGGCAAAATGAAAAAAATTGTAATGCAAAGGCAAAAAAAGGGGTAAGATGGCAATATATCAAAAAAAGTTATTTGAAAAAGTCACTTAGAATTCAATTTTATACACATAAACGAAGTTTCAAGAGATAATTCTTAAAAATTGAAAATAGCAATTTTTAAAAAATATTTTCCCATCTATTTAAAAATATTATTATTTTTTCTTATGAATAGCTTGACTATACTGAAACATTTGCATTTTAATGATAATGACAAAACTTTCTCATTTTCTCCACCTGTATAGGTATTTATTATAATTGAATTCAAAAAGACATTTTTCTTGACAATTATATGTGAAAAATCGATTTAATCCAAAAACTCTGACTCACCCTTTTCAATTAAAAGTTAAAAGCTTGCTCTGTGTGTGTTAGATGGGTACAACTCTTGCAAGCTGAATTAGAATCATTTCCTCTCACCCTAAGGAATTGAAATTCTACACGTTGGTTCAGTTCCGATGAATTAATGCCGAAGAAATTGTCCCCCCTGCCCCCCAAAAGCTAGATAGAAAACGCGTAGGGTTTCGGAAGTTTTCTTGACAGATTTGGACGTCAAAAATGACAAAGAAAAAAGTATTAGGCAGGGAGGATCGCCCCCTCCTTTTCTCGAAAAAAGTTGGAAAACCCCTTTTCCCCTCTCGAAAGTTAGATAGAGAACGCATAGAAATTTGAAAAAATTTCCAACGGTTTCATTCATGGAAAATTACCACAAAAAATATGTCTGCGCTGCCAACTTTTGGCTTTTTCCCCTGATCATAATTTTAAAAAAGAATACATTATTTTACATCGATAATGGCGAAGCTCTTAGCTTCACAGCCTCTGTTTTAATCAACTTTCAATCTGTTTCTTTCTATCGTTCGAAACAAAGAAACTTACAGCAATGAGCAATGCGAACATCTAAAAAAAATCACAACGCAGCGCCAATGTTCCAGTACATAAACACAAAGAGACCATGCATAAAACTATAAAACCGCCCGTCGAGGAAGATGAGCTCAAACAATGACAATTTTATTCATTTTAATGATAACGAACAATTCACCACACAATGGGACTTTCAATTTTGTTTTTAGTTGCCACTGGAAAGGAAGCGAGCGATTTTGATAATTATACTACGCGGAAGTACATTTCACGCTTGGCAGGGATTAACGTGCACATCCTAAGCAATCGTTGCACGATTATACGTGCTCAAATTGCTCCATAAGCTCCGGTCAGAGCACATTGGTGTAACAATTTCTTAATAACAGAAAGAGTACTTATTATGTGATTTGAATAATCTGTATCGCCTCGATAAGACAGAAAAGCCTCCTGTGAAGGTTGAATTCAGATCATATTCAAAAATTAATGAAATTCTGAAGGAGTGTAAAAAACTGAAAAGTATAGGCGATTCTATTTCAATCGACCTGACGTCAATACAAAAAGGTGAATTTAGAATTCTAATTTTTTTTTTCTGAATAAAGTCCGATAAACCCCGCTGATATTATGATATTATATTACACTTATGGGCACTACTACGTATAAAATGACAATCCCCCTCAAACCACTTTATTCCATCACCATCACAATCGTAAAGAATAATCGCACCTAATAATTCCCAACACCATGAATAATCATCTGACCAACATCTGACTAATATTTGAAACACTAGCCTGTAACTCCGGTGAAAAATAATAAATACCGGGGGTTACTTCCTGGTTACGTCTAAGGTAGAGCACTCAAACAATTGATAGGAATCAAACTATATGTTATTGATGAAATTTATTCAGTGGAAGAGCAGGAGGAAATAAATTACTCAGAACACAATATGAGGAACCAGTATGATAGCAGCCACGAATTTCTATCCACGAGTTTACCGGATTGTACCGCGTCGATAAAGTCGTGGCCAGCCGATATTTCTAACATCACATCACAGTTAAAAACGTGGCTCGTATACGAATTCGTGGCTACCAAATTGGCGATGGATTTTACCCCATAAGAAACCGATTCGATATTGGCTCGCTTCAAAATACGGATTTTAACTCATTTTCGAATGTCACTGTTCACTGTGTATGCACATCATTCAAAAATTCAGAATCGTTGAGGTAATTGTGAATGAAATACAATAATTCCGATATTTTCATCCATTACTTTGAGGTAAGTGAAGTAGGAGACCAACACACTCGGAAAGTATGGGAAAGTGTTAAACTATGCGAACTATAATTTTGACAAGAATGTCAAATTTGAAAAATTAAACGAAATGCTTATTTTATGAAATAATAAGAAGCTAATCAAGGTTTTTTCCCCGAATTTGTTGGGCTGGTATGATTCTTGAAGAGGCAGTGAATAAGACCTTTTACTCAAAATATTTTGCCGGACCAGATTTTACCTCATACGGCCCTTCCAAAATGGAAAAAAAAATTAGATAAAATGTCAACTTTGAAAAATTATACGAAGATAACCGAGAATTTTTCTGAGAACTGTTTGTGCTAGAAGGGTTCTTAAAGAGACAGTGAATAACCATTTACATGAAATGTTTTGACGAGCAAGATTTCACCTCATATGGCCAATTCAGAATGTGAAAAAACGACGAAATGCTACTACGAAAAATCATACGAAGCTAATCACGGATTTTTCTGCGAATATTTTGGCTGGAACGATTCTTAGAAAGGCAGTGAATAAGACTTTCTAGTCGAAATATTTTGCGGGGCAATATATTACCTTATACGGCCTTTCCAAAATGGAAAAAAAATGACGAAACTCCAACTTTGAAAAATTATACGAAGCGAACTGTGGATTTTTCTGTAATTTTTTTTGACTGGAAGGATTCTTAGAGAGGTAGTGAATAAGACCTACTCGAAATATTTTGCCGGACAAGATTTTACCTTATATGGCCCATTCAGAATGTGAAAAAGCGATGAAATGCTTACTTTGAAAAATCATTCGAAGCTAACCGTATATTTTTCTGAGTATTTTTTCGACGGGAAGGATTCTTAGAGAGGCAGTGGATAAGACCTGACTCACGAAATATTTTGCCGGCATGATTTTACCTCATACGACCTTTCAAAATGTGATAAAACTTTGGAACATTTTGGAAGGTCCGTATAAGGCAAAATCTTGCCCGGCAAAATATTTCGAGTAGTCTTATTCACTGCATTTCTAAGAATCCTTCCAGTACAAAATTTCGGAGAATAATCCGCAATTAGCTTCATATGATTTTTCAAAGCTAGCATTTCGTCATTTTTTTTCACATTTTGAATGGGCCGTATGAGGTAAAGTCTTACCCGGCAAAATATTTCGTGTATTAGGTCTCATTTACCGCCTCCTTAGGAATTATTCCAGCCCAAAAAAAATCGCAAAAGAATCCGCGGTTAGCTTCTTATGATTTTTCAAAGTAAGCATTGTCTTTTTTCCACATTTTGAAAGGGCCGTATGAGGTAAAATCTTGCCAGGCAAAATATTTCGTGTGAAAGGTATTTTTCACTGACTCTTTAAGAATCCTTTCAGCCCAAATGATTCACATAAAAATCCGCTGTTAGCTTCGTATGATTTTGCAAGTTTTTTTTACAGTTTGAAAGTGCCGTATGAGATAAAATCTTGCCCGGCAAAATTTTTCATGTATAAGGTCTTAATTACTGCCTCTCTAAGAATCCTTGCATGCCAAAAATTCCGCAGAAAAATCCGCGGTAAGCTTCGTATATTTCAAACTTAGCATTTCGTCGTCTTTGTCACATTTTGAATGGCCGTATGAGGTAAAACCTTGCCCTGTAAAATATTTCGTGTGAAAGATCTTATTCACTGCCTCTCTAAGAATCTTTCTAGACCCAAAAAATGGAAAAAAAAGTCCGCTGTTAGCTGCGTATAATTTTTTAAAGTTAGCGTTTCGTCGTTTTTTTTTCCATTTTGGAATGGCCGCATGAGGTAAAATCTGGTACAGCAAAATATTTTGTTCAAAGGTTCCTATTCACTGCCTCTCCAAGAATTATTTCAGTTCAAAGAATTTGGGCAAAAACCCTTTTAGATTTGTACAATTTTTCAAAATAAGCGTTTCGTTATATTTTTCAAATTTGACAATATCGTCGAAATTATAATTCGCATAGTTTAATACTTTTCCATACCTTCAGTGTGTGTAAGTCTGCTATGTCACTTACCTCAAAGTAACGGATGAAAATATCGGGATTACGTTTTTCATTCACAATTACCTCAACGAGTCTGAATTTTTCAATGATGTGCATTCACAGTGAACAATGACGTTCGAAAATGAGTTAAAATTCGTACTCTGATAAGAGCCAATATCGAATCGGTTTCTCATGAAGTAGAATCCACATTTTTAACTGTGATGTAATGTTAGCGATATCGGCTGGCCACGACTTTATCGACGCGGTACAATCCGGTAAACTTGTGAATAGAAATTCGTGGCTGCTGTCACACTGGTTTATAAGGAGTGCACCGGCAACTCCTTAGATGCGTGGTTTCCTTATATGTTTATTTGTCAACCATTTGAGATGATAATTAAAGGCATATGTTATTATTGTTATTAGTATTATCAAGTAAACTCGATTTTTGAGGAAAGCAGTTGATCTCAGACTATGTCACGAGAAGAAGAGAGAGAGAGATGAACTAATCGAGAAAACATTCTCATCGATTATTTCTGCATTCAACAAATAATAGTTACAAATTTTACATTCTACAAGAAATTAATTATAGAAGATTTGCAATCATGGTGAATGTAATTATCTTTGATACAACAGAAAGAACTCATTACCGTTTCCTAATGGCATAACTTCGAAAATGCACCATGAAATTATTTTTATTGGTTACCAATCAAGTATGCCATAATCGTTCAAAACCATCTCTAGCCGTTTTTTGTTTAGATTCATGGTCAGTCTTGACTTTCAATAGCCAGTTCTCGTTCACTTTACACTTTGGTACTGTTTCCTGTTAATTTTTGTTATTTTTTTTTGCCTAACTCAAAGTCCAATGAAATCGTCAGTTTGAAAGCAAATGAACAAAAACAGCCAATCAAAACATAATTAAAGCTTATATTTCCCTGATATGTAAGATATCTGATAAGAGGAATGCAATTATCGAAAAATAACAGAAGTAATTGCACTGTGGAGCGATAATTGCGCACTACGAAAACATCCCGTCGTCATGATACCACAAACAATACTGAAAATGTCAGATAAACTTCAAAAAATAAAAAAATGTTGCGTGTCTAACACAATTTTATTTATAGTCTTTGTCAGTACTATGATATTCTTCAGAGAAAAAATCAATTAATCTTTATTCGTGAAACATTCCAATGAATAACAATTTTGCTTCAAAATGATAACACAATCTCACATTCAAGCGTGTCTTATAGTAGTAGTAGTAGTTTTTTGGGGAGGCCGCAACTGCAGCCAGGCAAGTAGGCCCTCATGGACCCTTTTTGCCATCCCCTGTTCTCCACTTATCTACATTCATCCTCCTAGTTTTCCTTTTCGAACCTTTGTGACCTCCTAATTTTGTTAGAGAGCCCTTCCTCCTCCAGACTCCGGTTGTTTCAACAAAATATGTAAATAAACTCATGCAATGTTCAGATAACACGCTTTCTTTCAAAATTATCGGTAATTTTTATACACTTGTGCAATTATAACTTACCCCTTATAACCCCTTACAGAATCCATATCAGGTTGCCTGATACAGAAAACAAAATCACTTGATTTGATGTCTTCCCTCCTCAATGATATTCCATCCCTATAGCATATTTCCTTCTTAGACATTGTGTATCCATTCCCAAACACGGTGAAGTTTAACACAGGAAGCCTAATATGTTAAACGAACGGTTCGCATCTGACTGACAAACAGGCTTCGGGTGCCGGAATCTACCTGGAAGTGGAAGTGCTGAAGTGTTCGCTACGACACAGAGAATTTATATCTGTTTGGATAGTCAGGCAGCGCTCAGAGCCATTTGCCATTCTAAACCAAGCTCAGCGCTTGTACAGGAATGCGGAAATGCGCTCGAGAAGCTAGCTGAAACGGGTCACAGAGGGGTGCGCGGAAACGAGGTGGCTGACGGACTTGCGAGATCCGGATCCGCAACTCCGTTCTGTGGGCCGGAGCCTGTACTAGGCATCGCAAGAAGCCAAACCTCTTCAGCCCTCGACGAGTGGGCAGAAGTGGAGCTGAATAAACTTTGGAGGGATAACACCGGCTGCAGGCAGTAGGAAGACTCCGTGGCCGCCTCCAATAAGTCAAGGACGACATGGCTCTCAGGCAGAAACCGCCAAGCACTACACCTCCTCATAGGAATACTAACAGGACATAACAAGTTAGGTAGACACATATCACTTATAGGTACTGAAGACAGTTCCACTTGCCGCAAATGCGAAGAAGACGAAAAAACTTCATATCACTTTTTCGGCGAGTGTGAGGCATACGGGAGACTAACAGCCGTATGCATAGTCAATTCCAGCGACTCGCCAGAGTTTCGCCGCTCGCTACACAAGAACTATAATGCACAGTCGAGCTCCAAAAAAGTGGTACATCGCCACCGTTTCGCCAAAATGTGACTTATCGCGTAGTTGTCTCATTTTTGGAGCTCGACTGTGCATTATAATTCTTGTGTAGCGAACGGCGAAACTCTGGCGAGTCGCTGGCGATTGAGTATGCATACGGCTGTAACAGTCGTATGCATAGTCAATCGTCAGCGACTCGCCAGTTTTTCCGATCGCTACACAAGGATTATAATGCATAGTCGAGATCCAAAAAAGTGACAACTACGCGATAAGTCAAATTTTGGCGAAACGCTGGCGATATAACACCTTTTTGGAGCTCGACTGTGCATTATAGTTCTTGTGTAGAGAGCGGCGAAACTCTGGCGAGTCGCTGGAATTGACTATGCATACGGCTGTAAGATTTGGAACCTTCGGAGTTGAGAAACTCCAACAAGAGGAACTAATCGAATTGGAGTGGTCGGATATACTGACCTTCATCAGGAGGTCACAAAGGTTCGGAAAAAAAGACTAGGAGAATGAATGTGGATAAGTGGTGATGGCAAAAAGAGTCTATGAGAGCCTACTTGCCTGGCTGCGGTTGTGGCCTCTCCAAAGAACTACTACTACTACTTCCTTGCTTCCTACAACAGAAGTGAATCTTTAATTGCAACATTTCTAGCAACATGATTTTCGAAAACACACGATAACTTTTATTTGACTGCGAAGTGGATCTCTGAATCAAAAGTTTGGTTTGGTCTAAAAGTATGAGTTGGAAATTTGAAGGATGAAGTTATAGGTCCCTATATCTTTGACGGAACGCTCAATGGAGCAAGTTATCTAGACTTCCTCAGACAAACTCTCAGTGAGTATCTCGATGATATTCCCATTGCTAACTTAAATCGGTTGTGGTTTCAACACGATGGAGCTCGTCCACATTGCACAAGAGACGTTAATCAATTTTTACAAGAAACATTTCAAGACAGATGGATAGCAAATAATGGGCCAACAAGATGGCCTGCAAGATCCCCTGATCTCAGTTTACATGACTTTTTTATGGGTTACTCTGAAAAATAGAAAATATCCAAACAAAATCGAAAATATAGCAGATTTAGGAATTCAATTCATATGAACGCTTTCGGATCACTACGGCGAAGAGATAATTTTAGAACAAATAACATCAAAAAACGAGTGAGTAAATATCTGGAACGAGGAGGTCGTCAATTCGAACATTTATTATGATTATGATTACTTACTTATAATGACTGATATTTCAATTCTTGATAATACTTAAACAAGTTATGAAATTTAAAAACCTATATTTTTTTGTAAAATTTGTACTTACGAAACTCCCAGGTTTTCGATGAAAACCCCTCAAAAGCAGTGCTTGTGCGAGCAAGGGAGATCCGGGACCTACAGTTCAAATAAAAGTGGAATCCGAACCACTTCAGCTCAGTGACACACGACCGGGGATCGAACACGGACCGTCTGGGTGGAAGCCACAAATACAATGTAATTTTTCTGACAGATTTTGTTTGTTAGTTCTCAGCAGAATACAGATCTTTTTCATATCCACTTAGGTTTTTTATGCTTACGTCAATCGACATGTGGATGAATAATTATACTAGTGCTACATAATGGTAAACACTAATGTCTCTTGGAAATGTTGATTTTATTTTTATTGTTATAGCAACAACGGAGTGAGAGTAGATAATCTGAAAATTCTCAAAGAATCAACTTGTCATTGATTAATTTCTTATTCTCTGATATTATTCAAATAGAGTTGTTTTGGAATTAAAAAATTATGAAATATCACTGGTAATAGTTCAATATTTTCAAAACACTATTATGTAATTCATATAAAAATACTACGCCAATATGAAACATGACTCATGACCTTTAAAAAATGTAACACAAAATATAAGTCCGAATTTGAAAATAAGAAGTTGAAGGTGTCCCAATTTGTTCGATAACCTGTATTTAATTTTTATTCAGGTGTTTGGGTAGTCTACAAAAAGTTGCTGTGACAAAGTGACATATTAAAATATATTCGTGAATTGAAAAGACTCCTGAACTAAAGAAGCTAGGAGAAGCTTTCTATCTCTTACCGTTATCGAAATCCCTGTACATAGATTCGAATTTGAATAGCTTTGTAAAAGTCTAATTCAACTTTAGCGAGTGTAGAACGACGCATTCTGTAAGATCTGATTCAAAAAAGAGACGTGATCCTAGAAAGAAAACATCACTTTCTGGCAGAATGCAATAGGTGGATTTTGGTAGACAGAAGTCATTTATGAATTACCACTCCCAGGAAACAGTTTCCCCGCCGAACATTGAATTGCATTCAGCCGAGCTTTGTTTTGAGCAAGTTCAAATAGAATTCAACGCTCTGTCAGTTATTAAAAATCTGTTTGAAGTAACAACTCTCCTGTATTAGACGGGCCGAATGACATTGGAGCCTTTTTGCAACATTTTTGATTTAATTTAATTTATCTTCCTTCACTTCTGAGTAGTAATAAATTGTTATTTTCATTTTGTAGCTCCGAGACAATTTCAAATAAAGGAAAGTTCATTATTCCGTTGTCAGAAAGCACGTTAATAAATTCACTACAGAGCCAGGGCCGTACTGTGAAAGTATTTATAAGTAATTCACGGATATGTGCTTCTTGTATAATTGAGTTCAGAGTGATGTATGGTTCTTGAATTACAAGAAAAATACAGGTTCGTATTTGAAGAATTTGAGCTGAGGGTGTCCTTTGTAATTTTTAAACATTTTCAAGAATGAGGTAACTAGCGATAAAAAAAATCTGAAACATCTCGATTACTGGATTACTGAGCACCATTCCAAAGGTCCTGAAGAAAAGTACTTTTTTCGAATTCAACCTCTTTTTTTAACCAAATATTAATGTTGGCACAGGTTACTGTGTTTCTAGTAATATGGACTGAAGAGCAAGACAAGTCCATAAATTCATTAGAACGAGAGTGAACAACTTAGATGAAAATGAACAAAACTATTGGACAAAGATCAATCACATATATTGGACCCACATTGTTCAATCTTGCTATGGATCAGATAAAAACGGAGTATTCAGGATATTCAGAAGTTTAGTGATCAAATGGCTCAAAAACGAAAATATAATAATACCATGTACCTATAACTTCTACAGAAATAATCTCCCAGTATTCACATATATTTTAACATTCTCACCAACATTCTAGCATTAAGTACAAATATGTTAAACACGTATCTGTATTTCAAATTCTAACATTTTACGAGGATGTATTGATATCTAGTTAGCGTAGACCAGTTCCCTGCATAAACAAAATATTGCGTTACCGTAGCAACGAACAATAACTTATTAGAAGTGTCAGTGTATAAAGTTTGACGTCAAAAAAGTAAACCAGACTTAAACAATAAATTAAAAGAAAAAATATGTCCACCGAAATTGTGAAAATCGAAAAATTGGAGTATCGAGCCATCATCTAGTACCTATATTTAAAAGGGTTAAGAGGTAAGCAGATTTACGAAGATATGCTTAATACCCTTGGTGATCAATGTCCTTCGTATGCGACCGTGAAATATTGGACTGCAAGCTTCAAAAGATGTAAATTTTCCATTGAAGATGATGACCGATCGGGAAGGCCAGTTTCTGTGTCAGTCCTCGAAAATATCGATGCAGTTCATGACATGATTTTAACAGACCGTCGAATTGGGCTAAAACGGATATCGGACGCACTGAATATTTCATACGAACGCGTTCATCATATAGTTCACGTCAATTTGGACATGAGAAAAATTGCTGCAAAATGGACCCCCAAATGTTTGAATGTTGACCAAAAGCGTGCAAAGCCAAAAATCCAAAAATCCAAAAAACGTACCAGCGGTTTTTTTAAATAACATTTGACTACGCCACTGTATTTGTAATAATTCCAAATTGGTGTAACAGAAATTATACGGAAAAGTAATAATAATATATATATATATATATATACAGTGCGGTCCAAAGGTATGGAATAAATTCATTTTTAGCGTTATTATGTATTTTATGAAAAAATCCTGAAACAGGTCAATTTTTATTGGCAATTTGACAATTTACAGTATGAAAATATTACCCCCTTCTTGCACCCCCTCTGAATTATGAGCACCCCCTCAAAAATTTTAAATGAGAAGGGGGGTCGTGTGGCATCTTGTTCGAAAGGGATTTTCATTATCTGTTCAGCAATACTAAGTTTTTCATATTTGGTGCAACCATAACGAAGAAATTTTTTTATTAAAATTTAAAAATATTGACACTGTAAATTATGTATCCGTTGAAACAACCTGAAACAGGTCGATTTCTATTCTCAATTTGACAATTCATAGTATGAAAATATCACTCCCTTCTTGCACCCCTTCTGAATTAAGAGTACCCCCTCAAAAAATTTGAATGAGAAAGGGGGTTGTGTTGCAATTTTTTTCAAAAGGGATTTTCATTCTCTGTTCAGCAATACTGAGAAAATTTATTCTGAATATGTAAAATGTTGATAGACTGAAGGAAATAATGTAACATAATGTTTAGGAAGTATATTTCAATTTGTTTTACAGTTAAATTAAATGTTCAAAATGACCACCATTCACTTCTTGACAATAAGCAAGGCGATCTTGGAATTCTCGTAGAACATTTTGTAGGACCTCAGGGGTTATGTTGTTAATTTTTAAATCTGCAATATTGTCTGGTCTATTGAAATATACTTTTGATTTTAAATAACCCCATAAAAAGTAATCGAGAGGAGTCAAATCGGGGGATCTAGGCGGCCATTCAATCGTTCCACGTCTGCCAATCCACCTATTGGGAAAAACTTCTGTCAAATAATCTCGAACAATACGTGTGTAATGCGGTGGAGCTCCGTCTTGTTGATACCAAATTGATCTATCTATTCCATTTGGATCATTAACATCGGGAAAAAGTCTTTTTAATGTAGGCACTAAAAAGTTCATCAAAAAACCTAGATAAACCTCACCATTAATTGTGCCTTCAAAAAAATAGGGGCCAATAATTTTGTTTTTAATGATACCAGCCCAAACGTTCACTTTTTTGGGATATTGTGTGTGAGCCTCACACATCCAATGAGGATTTTCTCTGCTCCAATATCTACAGTTTTGTCTATTAACCGTTCCATTTAAATAAAAAGTAGCTTCATCAGAAAACACAATTTTGTTTATGAACTGCAAATCTGCTTCGATTCTATCCATCATCAGTTCACAGAATTGTTGCCTTCTATCAGGGTCATCCTCATTTAACTCCTGAACCAACTGAACTTTATAAGGATGGTATTTTTCTTTATGTAAAGCTCTCAATATCGATGATTTACTTACATCATTGTCGGCGGCAAGTTGTCTACTTGTCATATGCGGATTTTCCTCAATCGCTAACAGTACATCTAACTTTTTCTCCTCATCCAATGCAGCATTTCGACCTGGTTTTTGACGAGTTTTTACATGTCCAGTTTCACGGTATTTTGTTTCTATTTTGCTAACTGTAGATTGTGATACGTGTTGAACAGGGTATTTATTATTGAACATTTCACAAACTTCCGTTTGAGTTCGTGTTTTATTACCGCATCCAAGCATAATTAAAATGTCTATTCTTTGAGTTTCGGATAAATGAGCCATAGATGAATCGAATACACACAAAAATATTTTTCAATACACCGACGTCTGCCAGCAACTCACAAATATCAAAATAACAGTAGTTTACTAGATTGACATTATATTATTTATGGGTTTTGTGAATAATTTTTTGGTGTCTTCAACGACTTTTTCCTGACTTTTTTAGCAAGACAGATAAGAAAGTATAAATTGTCAAATTGAGAATAGCAATCGACCTGTTTCAGGTTTTTTCAACGGATACATAATTTACAGTGTCAATATTTTAAAATTTTAATAAAAAAATTTCTCAGTTATGGTTGCACCAAATATGAAAAACTTACTATTGCTGAACAGATAATGAAAATCCCTTTCGAACAAGATGCCACACGACCCCCCTTCTCATTTAAAATTTTTGAGGGGGTGCTCATAATTCAGAGGGGGTGCAAGAAGGGGGTAATATTTTCATACTGTAAATTGTCAAATTGCCAATAAAAATTGACCTGTTTCAGGATTTTTTCATAAAATACATAATAACGCTAAAAATGAATTTATTCCATACCTTTGGACCGCACTGTATATATATATATATATATATATATATATATATATATATATGTTCCAGTGACTGTAAAACAGTCGAAAACAATCCTTTAGGAACTCACTATACCTTTGTATAGATTGTATGGCACATGTCCGACAGAAAACAACTACTTCTCTGGCTAATACCTCGACAGATATTGAATTATATCTGTCAGACACATGTGCAAAGATCCTTACTTTGAAAGAACAACTTTGCAAGAGCTCTCAGAGACAGACAGCAGGACATTGCCTGATCCAAACAAGGAACCAACTGCAGACCGGTTTCGGGATGAAGTCCCTCATCAGTGCAGTCCAGGTTATCACCGTTGTATACACGCGGGGGCCCGGTGTATACAACCGTGATTATTTTTTTGCTGACTTATCTGTAGTATCATCAGTTCGAACTCTTCTATTGAAAATTATTTTTTTTTATGAATCTGTATCTTAGTCGTGTTTAAAAGAAAGGAAGATTGACAATACTAGGACCCACTATGGTTAGATATTTTTGCAGTTCAATCTGATAGGATTTAAATTACATTATTTTACACATGTGATATACAGGACGTTTATCCAAATTGTTCTATATTTGTGTTAGGATTCAATAGTTTTTCATGAAATTTCGGCAACACCCATTTGAAATTGTTGCAAATCCAGGTTTCTTTAACAAAAATTGCTAATAAATTTTTTGAATTTTTGGCGATAAAATAAATTTCAAGTAGGCCTTAATATCTTGAATTTATGGCATTGAATTAAAGTCATTGATTCTCTATATATTGAAAACGTTAATCGGATAATAAATAATAATTCAAGATGGGTCGCCCGCTTTCAAATGGGCCACTCTGAATTATTTATTTATATCACATTATTACTTGTATATTACAAATATTATCGCTACTTTTAATAAACAGATATATTGCTGTTAACTTCTAGAAAAATATATAAAGTCTACTGTTATAACTGATACCATTATTACCATTACAAAGTAAGCACCATAATGTATGGCAGTGATTTTCAATACATCATATCAGGGCCATGTTCAGAAGAAAGATATTTTTTATTTTGATGTTTCACACACAAGTTTTTCAAACACTTAAGTGAAACATCAATGCCTACTTTACCGCTGATGGAAATCAATTAATAAATGAAAAATATTTTGACAAACTCTTTCTTCTGCCTGTTAATCACCCATTTTATTAAATTAATATTTTTTTTATTAAATTCTTAGATGGGTACGAATTTTGCAAGCTGAATTAGAACCACTTCCTTTTATCCTATGAAATTAAAATTTCACATGTTGGTTCAGTTCTGATGACATTAATGTCGAAGAAACTGCCCCCCCCCCTGCCCCCGAAAGCTAGATAGAGAACGCGTAGGGTTTCGAAAGCTTTCTTCTCAGATTTGGACGTCAAAAATTACGGCGTTAAAATATAAAGTCGAGTCAACACTTTGACTTTAGAAGTAAGATTCTGAAGGTGCATTTAGTCAACATCATTTTAAAATTGTGCTTAAATATATGTCAAAAGCGAAAGTTGAATCTGTTACATCAAAGGGCACCATTTATACAACAATGTTAAGTTTATGCTAAAAGCCTTTGATGTTACGTTATGTTTATGATAATGCTTTTGCTAAAGTTTGTAGCATGTAAATTTTCGCTACTTTATTTTGTTAATTTTTAGAAAGCTTTAGAGCAATGTAGACTTCACCCCGTGGTGACCTACTTTCAATGATCCTTAACATACATATATGTTCATAGTTGGTCGTCTTACGTCATTCATGAAAACCTTATCAACATTCCCATTGCAATTTCCATTCAAAACCACATTTAATGATCAATTTACATTTTACAAGTTGTCACTACAAGGACAATAATTAAGTTCTGGATGCACCATCAGAATAAATAACTTTTCTGTTTTCGACCTCGTAGAAACTGCATACATGGTCCTGTTTGGTTTTTGGAGTACTTAGCGCTTGTATTTCTGCTTACAAGAAGAGTGTGATATTTTTTACGCTTTGCAACTGTCGATCTAAAAATGATTAAAGGTGAATGAGAATTTCTGCAAAAGAAAATATTTCCTACTCACTTTGGCATCCAATGTTGTCTTCGAACGAATTTTTGTGAGTGTTTCATATGTATGTCTGAGTTCTGGTTATTGAGAAGGTTCATAAGGAGTGTCTTCGAATCATTGTCTCTGTTTTAATTTTTAGGGTTTAAAGTGATTATAAACAAAATGTTTTGATTGCTTTCATGTTTACGTTTATTTTTATTTGTCAGCTGTCCGATGATATTTCAACTGTCAGCTGTCAACTGTTTAATTATTGAAAATATCAGTGTAGCCAACCTAGCTTTTCGGGTGTCTGATCAGAGACAACCAAACACATCATTATTTTTAAGTTGGTCAGATTGGTCGGTTATGCATGGAACATGCAAATATCGAAATATCTGAATGATGGTAACATAACTTCCTGGATGGAAAAAATCTTCAAGGTGGATTTCGTTTCCGACTGAGAAAGGAGTCAGATAGTAGAATTGGTGGAAGCTGCAGATGTCTAGCCATACAGGGGTTCCTGGTTTTGTTCGGCTGATGAATCCTGAATTTGTGAAGTGATCCTTTGTGGATATTGCATTCTACCCATCTCGCCATCAACTCCAAAGTCCTGGCTTTTGATAGTTGCCTATCTTGGACAATTTGGCGTTTGAAAACTTTGAACCACGCCGACATTTTTTTCTTCAAGATAAAACCCTTCACAGAAGGTGAGTTTTCCAACATTTCTTTTCATCGTTTTCATGCTAATGACTGTTTAGAACAGCTATTCACTAAAAAAACATTTGTAGGGTTGTTGTAGTACCCGGAGGAATTTAACCCAGGGAATTGTCACGTTTCTTTGTCTGGTTGGGTATCTCCCAAGCTTTGGTTAAGTCCCACGTCTTCCTGTTGAGGATAATTATGGTATTATAGCTCTAGTATAGCTGATTTGCTGAAGTGTAGAATGCCTGGTTTCGCCTGATAAAATGCCGTTTGCTGTCAGATAAGACGAAGCCTTCTTCATTGATAGTCTTTGTAGACTCCCTTCCATCAACACTCCAGTCCTGGTTGGCCTAGGAGCTAGTCCAAAATCTTCACGTTGGTACCAGAGGAGGAACAGGTTTCACTTACAATTTTTTATATCTGATGAAATCCTACTATTTTATTTTAATTATTAATTCTTATTCAATAATAATAATAATGATAATAATAATAATAAGTTTATTTGTATAAAAATTTAGAACAATAAGTTTGCATTTGTGAATTTTGCACATAAACATGAATAAGTCACAGAAGTGTACAACAGTTTGAACTGTTATACTACTTGTGCGTGACTTTGATTATGAATTCATCACGATAATGCATACAATTAAATTATTTTAAAAACATTCAACATTACGATAATACATACAATTAAATTATTTTAAACACATTCAACATCAATATATCATAAAAATTTATATAAATGAAGGTTAAAATTGAAATAATGCCAGATATATCATTTTGGATACATGCAGCATCAATATCATAAAACCGTATACCTACTTAAACCTTTGGATAGAAATATAAGGACTAAAATTTTTAAAACACATTCACAAGTTAAAAACAATTGAAATATACGACAGATTATTATAACTGTAATATGTAATTAGTAATATGTACTGTAAAACAACTGCTACGTGTAGATGTCAAACAAATAATATAGGTTTAATTATAATTCTTTTTCAGTGTAAATCCTATTAGGAAGGAAAAGAAATGATTGTCTTGACATTCATTTTCATTATCAGAATTTCAAATTTTGATTCACAATGGAAGAATGATCACTTGCACTTGCAATTGCGTCCTCTGATGCTTTGAGGAACGTTGCACTAGTAGCTGTTAGATTTAATTCAATACCCGTCGAGGTCTTAGCCAGGTGAGTAGTTGTTTTCTGACAGGTACTTGCCATAATAAGCCTACGTAGTAGGTGTTTATGGGAGTAAAGGGTTCATCATCGGTCGGTAACGACTGTTCGTTAGCAAACGATCTCACAAAGATTTCTGTCTTCTTCAATGATCTTTCAGTTTTCGTAATCCACCTTTTAGCCTTTTTCTTGAAACTGATCTTGTTTTCAATATCTCTTATGCAATCTGGTGAGATATTGTACAATCGAGGTCCCAGGTAAGCTGCATTTCTTTGACCTATAGTTTTGTTACATGCTGATACTATCACCGTATTATTTCTTTTTCTCGTATTGTAGTTATGACTAGAAGGTTGTAACTTAATATTTCCTTTTTTAATATTATTTCGTATACTCATACAGAATAGTTCTCTTATGACAAGAAAATTTGATTCTCTGAACAAATCATCGCTTGGATAGTTACGTGGCTTTTGATATATTATTTTAATGATGTATTTGTGTACCGTATTCAGATTCTCCAAGTGGTTATCGTTTGCTCCAACCCACCCTACTATACCGTACTGTAGCTGTGATTCAACCAAAGCGTAATATAGTAATCTCAGATAGTTGGTGTCCAGATAGTCTCTCAAGTATTTGAATCTGTATAGCAATCCCCTCAGTTTTTTAACCACATTTTTTATATGTAGGTCCCATCTCAGATGACGATCTATTACAATGCCAAGGTATTTTATCGATTTGCCTTCAGGTATTTCATACCTATCTCCTATATTGAGTGGTCCCACATCCGGGAGTCCATTGAAATAGGAGGAAAATGGTAAATATTTTGTTTTTGTGAAGTTCAGTGTGAGTTTGTTGCCACTAAACCATTTTTCTATTTCAATAGTCATTTTCAACAAGTTCCTTCAGATCTCGCCAGGTATTTGATTTATATAGAATGGCTGTGTCATCTGCATAGCTCAAAATTTTTCCTTGGGTTTCTATTTCAAGTAATCCATTTATATAAATTGAGAACAACAATGGGCCCAGTACTGTTCCCTGTGGGACTCCATAGGACACAGTTCTATATGTACTGGTTACTTCATTGATTCTCACCCTCTGCTCTCTATCAGATAAATAACTTCTGATGAGATTATACGAATTTCCTCTTAATCCGTAGGAGAATATTTTTTTCAGTAGCTTATCGTGACATACCGTGTCAAATGCTTTGGCTAGAATAATGATATTCTCCTGCTGAAGTATATATTTTTCAACGATTATCTGTAAACCACCACATACTATGCGCTGGGAAAATTGATTTCGCTGATAAAAAAGATAACGTGAAATCACATAATTTTACGTAGGCCTTTTTGTAACCAACGTAAAATTATGTGAAATCACAGTTACTTATGTATCAGTAAGAGTACATTATGAATTCTGTAAAAACGCCGTAGCAAATAACTAATTTTTTATGGAAAATTACTTGATCTGCTGTGTAAATTTACTATGCTGTTTCTGTAATTTGAAGTAAATTTTGTGATTTCCAAAAGTAAAATCACATGAAATATAATTGAAGTTCACATGACCTGTACTGTATACAGTGTGTCCCACTTACCATGCTCACCATGGGTATCTTTTTAATAGTAAGAGATACGAGGTCGGTTAAATGACACCAAATGTGGAGTTTATCAAGGCCAACTATAATGTAAAAAAATATTTTGATAAAATCTATTCGTTTTTGTTTTATACGCAAATAACAGATTTTGATGATCATTTTCATGTCTCTTGCAAGTGAATTTTGACCCACTTTGGCGGTCCTAATAACTTGAAATTTGGCAGATGTTCATAATTCCGGTGACGATGCACTATGGAATTTTTATTGAAATAAAAAATAAAAAATGGCGGCTCCTCCAATATGGCGGACGAGATTTGTGATTATGGTCCGATTCCATTCAAAATTGGTATGTGGGGGTTTTTGAGGTCGGAGATCATGATTTTTCTGTTAAAATTTATAAATTCAAGATGGCGACTTCAAAATTGTTCTTGTTTTTGTATAAATGACGATAACTCTGTTGTTATCAACAAAAAACTTTTACTGTGACATATCATCTGTAAGAGAAAAAAAAGTTATTCATCACTAAGTCATAGTGAGCTATGACCTACATTTGAAAAATAAAAGTTGGTGCTGATATCTTAAATTCTAAAAGAGTTGGTTATAGTACACACTCATTTGAAAATATACTACATATAGAACAAAAAATATATTAATTTAAACTCTTTCAATGACACACTTTAAAATTTTAATACAATAAAAATTTATCAAGTACAAAGTTAAAACAAAGTAAACGGGAATTGAATACTGGGATATAGAATTTATGAAAAAGTAATAATTGCTGATACACTGATAATAAAATGCAAAATTAATTTTAAATTGAACACAAATATTATGGAACTGAAGCTCAAAGTATTTCTCTACATTTTAACTAACTTATGGATAAAATTGGACTCCTTACTTCGAACAGCTGATACTTTCCTTGAATTCGATCCTCAATTATGATGCATTTTTAGGAATACCTCTGAAAAAATTCCATTGTCGTTGAGATTTATTTCGGATATTTTAAATTCAAAATAAAATTTAAGGAAAATTCCACTTTCAAGGCGTCCAAACATTTTTTTTGTCCATCATAATCAATAATTTCCTTATCAATATGTGTAACCAATGGTTTGACACCTGAAACAAATGTATTGCATCAGAAACGTAAAGAACTGGCTGTAAAAAGAGAGCTTTTGAGTATTAGAAATTAATTTTGAATGACTGTCAGCAGACTTGTATAATTTCTTTATGAAAATCATGAAACTCTGTGTGAACTGATGAAGTTTTTTTAGTTCTTTGAATCGCAAATGTAATAACCGTACAAAATTCAATAACATAGCTGCTCTTGCATATCTCTGATAAAGGACAAACCATCATATTTCCACTACTCAAATTACTGTATGCATGGGAAAAAAATTTATCATGTGACATGAACTCACATTGTGAATATTGACATACAAATGTACTACTTTTCTGTGTTTTCCCTTCACCCGAGAGGATTCTAAAAATAATTATGTTGTCCAAACATTTTGTATGAATCAACCGATACGCCACACTTTGAATGTTATCATACAAATTTCGGTCCATTCCAATTTCTATGAAAATATTGGAGTAAATGATATTTACGGATCGTTATATATTTGACACTTCATAAATTGCAGAAAAACATAATATATTAAGGATATACTTACTAAACCACACAACTGAACTTAACCTATAAGTATTTCATAATAAACACTGTTTGTACTGGTCACCGGTCTGAAACACTGAATGCAGATTTGCAGTAGATGGTGAACAGGATGTTCTCACCACTTCTAAAAATAGAACTGATCTTAGTGGGGGTTTCACATAATAAAACACGTAAGGATACACTTTACATAATCAATATGGTAAATCATTCATTTTCACATGTTTGAATCTATATTACACTTCATAACGTATTTTTAAAGTTTTGATCATATGAAATGTTGGTCACAAGATATGTTCTGTGAAATTCACAGAACGTACTAAGCTTTTTCACAACGATTTTTATCAGTGTTCCTAATACAATCTTACATGTAATGAATTCAACCTGATATGCAACAAATATTGAATATTATTAGAATCACAGTTCTATTTTTGAGAATTTATTACTCTGTCCAGTGAAGATTTATTCATATTAAATGTTTGTGTGTTTATTTATGTTTTATTTATTTATTGATTAACACTCTTCAACTTGACAACATCGTATGGTAAAGTGTCTTATAGTTTTGGGTATAACATCTAATTGTCGTTATTCGGTTGCTCAACTTCCCAAGTAAGTACTCTTTGACATCGACATATTAAAAGTTGCTGTGGCGCCTCCTCTTATTTTTGTGACCATTCTGTTACTGTTCAATATTATAATTATGTTATAAGTTATAAAGTATAAACGAACCCATAGTGCCTACCGACGAAGAGCTGCCGTCTGCATTGCTCCTTTTTATTTAACTTTAAAGAAAAGAGGGTTGCAAGTTGACTTAATCCACCCTTATACATTAATTGGATAACATTTTTTCCAAAAATATTGTCCTGAATTCAGATGCAGCCAGTACCTTCATTGCCCCTTTTTTTCTTCAAGAAAAACAAATTTTGCACATAGGTTTCTACGATTCTGGCCTTTTCCCCCCCTATATCCCACTTATCGCAACTATACGGCAACCGAGATACCCTAATGTGTTAATCATGTGATAACAACCCATATACAGTTACATGAAGCTTATCATCAAACGATACCTTTGCAATTAACTACACATCATGAAGGTTTACTCGTCGAATGCGGGTTACGCAATATCCATATTGAATGATCTCTAATGATGCACAGGCAAACTGAAGGATTAGAGTTATAAATATATCATACATGAATGCACGTGAGGTATTTATATATTTTTCTCTTCGACTATTGCATTCTTACGTTCATTACATATTGATTTTTAATTGAAGAATAAAGATGATTCCAAGACACCCTGGATCCTAACTCATTATTCAACGGCACAGGTTAAGAATTTTCAGAATCCACGGGAACTGAGAGGTATAACAAACAAATTTCTCAAGAAGGCTTTGCTTGATTGAACTTTTGTCACAGCTTGGCATCTGCGAATGTCATACTATTTTCTTAGTTTTAACTTTGATCTGTGTGACAAGGACCTAATATAAAAATGAATACAGCGGATTGGGAAAGCAGTGATAGTGAGGAAGATGAAATCTATCTTGCAACAAAGGTTTGTCAAACAATTTTTAAATTGTTGAAAAAGTCCATATCTCTAGAGTATTGTATCAAATTAGTCAGAGAACTCTTATTTAACTCTGGTATTTCAAGTTTCCATTGTCTCAATATTTTCCACCTTTTAGGATACAGTTTTAAAACAATTTTTTTTAAAATTCAATAATGAAATTTTTCGCCAACTTTCGGGCCTTGCTATGGGATGTAATTTATCTCCACTACTAGCAGAAATATTTTTACAAAATTTAGAAAAACAGTTTTTTAATTTTAATGCTTATAATAACTATTACAGATATGTGGATGATTGCATAGTTTAGTTCAATGGTAATTCAAATGAATTGGACAATTTTTTAACCTTCTTAAATTCCACACCACTCCATTACTTTTACCATGGAAAAAGAACACAACAATAGCCTATCCTTCTTAGATTTACAGATCACTAAAAACAATAATAAATTTGAATTTTCAATCTTCCGAAAACCTACTCACACTGATTCAATTATACCATTTTCATCTTGCTCCCCCATTTCACATGAATTAGCATCGTTTCACTCTCTTTTCCACAGATTATTTACTATCCCTATGAACAATGAACATTTCAAGAAAGAATTGAACATAATAAGACAAACTGGCATTAATAATAATTATCCTTTACATTTAATCAATTGAATTTACAATCAACATTTAACAAAATCTCTCAATATAAATCTAACTAATTCCTCTTCCAGGAAAAAGTATTTTTCAATTCCATACCTAGGCAACGTTAACTATTCAATAAAGAATATCTTTCAACAATATAGTGATGACAAACATAAGTTTTTGTACTACAACACACTTTCTAAAAAACTAGTTAATAATGAAGAGAAACTTAATCCTTTCGAGAAATCAGGTATATATGAAATATCTTGTTCACAACCTCATTGCAATGCCAAATATATTGGACAAAGCGGGAGAAAAATTATAACTAGGGTTAAAGAACACAAAAAAATCATAGATAAATATACAGAAAAATTTCAAAACTCCCCCTTTGAAGAAATTAATTCAAAAAGTTCTTTCGCTAACCATATTATTAATTCCCAACATTTTTTCGATATTGACGATAATTTAAAGGTCCTCCGCCATGTAAAGAATGGCTGCTTAATGAATATTTTAGAAATTTAACGCCTTGCATTTCGAAAACGAATTGTTGTCTTTTACATGTTCAACTATAGACATTATTTTCCTTGCAATGTAAGAAATTAATGAACGGACCGGTCCACCTTAGGAATCATCCTGTATGAGCAAATATTGTGCTAGTCCACACATTTCCTCCAAAAAAATCAATCACAAAACATTTAATTCTGCCAAAAATGCATAGTACCATGCCCATACACACCTTATATGGTAATCACATGAGAATATTGGCTAAATTCAGTGCGAGTCAATATCAATACTTATATAAGTTCAGAAACTTACCAGGAAACTAATTCCTATTTTGTCAATAACCAAACACAGTTTTTTAGACAAAAATTTCAATAAATCAATTAATAAAATTATTGACATCTCTAACTTTATTCAAATTATTCCACCTATCGCCCCCACGTAACACTTGGCGCGGAAGATGTAAAGGCCCGCACAGAAATTAGGTACGTTTTTTCCATGCAGGGTCCGGCGTAGTTATACTAGAAATCCCAGCTGTATGCGGTACGCGCAGCTATTAGCAAATTAGATTTCGACGGGGCAGTTGTTTACCTAATCTAAGGATATTAATAATTATAAAAATGGATTATTCTGAATACAAAAGTTACAGTGCTTTTGTTAAATTAACTTGATTAATCTGCACGCATCACAATATTTAGTGGCAAATGTACTAGTCCGACCCTGGTCGACGGCATGGGAATCAATTTCGTGCTTATCGACCATTTTTTGCACCTTTTTTTATTTATCTCATATGTTTGACAACTATAATAATATTATGTGCCTATGTTGAATAAAGTTTCGATAGTTTTCATGTCTAAGAGCTGTGTTTATAGAAAAAACAAATGTGTATTTCGACCACAAAGTGACGCTCTCCAAAGATTACCTCTCTTTGTCGAGCGGCAATCAATCTCTTTCAAAATACACATATAGCTATTATGGAATGGTCAGTCAAACAATTAGCACGGTAAATGAATAAGATTCACAAATGAAAAACTGTTGGTACCGTCTAGTGTTCTTTGATACTTCTTCAAATTTTCTCTCATGCTATTCAGGTCCTGTAGAACGATTCCTTGAATATTCTTTAAGATATTTCCAAAAAACCAAAAAAGTTGTAATGTTTTGCACTATTGCTTGTTTAGAGCGAAAACTGGGGTTTTCATTAACGAACTGTCCTATAAAAATTAGTATAGTCAATTTGCGTCTTATATCTTGTGGTGGAAAAAAAGCTTGGTCTATTATATTTGCGTTCAAGTTCAAATTTTTTTTGATAGGGTGAAATCCTGAAAACATTAAAGTTGCGTGCTAGGTAATTGCATGTGTGAGCAAGCATATAAGCAATTTGAATATTGAAATTATGTTGCACCACCTTGCACTAAATACGGTTTCAAACTAAGTAATGGGAACTTTATTGATTTTTCCTAAAACATATTCAGGAAAATTCAAGGGATTGTGTGCGTTATCATGAAACAATTTGTATATCGCTAAAACGACTAGTCTTTCAGATTAGACGATTAGAGTTTCAACATAATAAACTTCGAATAGTCTATGTGCTTTTCGTTAAAACTCAGGTGACACAAGAGAGTAACGCAATTCGATTCACAAAGTACTAGATTTTCAGGAGGAAGTGATTACTTGAAATGGGAAAATTATTTGAAAAGTTCAGTTATACAGGGCAATTCAAATTCGACCCCACCATTGGGATCTCCTAAACTACAGGAGATACGTCGAAGCTTAAATTGGGGCAAAGTTGCGTATTCTGGTGCTTAACAAAATACTGTTTTGAAACTTGGAAAATTCCGAGTATTTCCGGAAATATCGGGAAAAAACTGAAAATCAGAATTTTTGTTTTTATTTTTTTTTTTATCGTTATTTGACAACATAGCAAAAAACCAAAAGTAAATTCTCATTGATACGTTTTTTCAGCTACACGTTTTCATGTTCACAGTTACTATCCGACGTTTCGTCTTCTGGCATTCATCATCAACTTTTTTTTCTGTTATGGGCGCCATATTGTTTCTTATACAAAAAAATAGTGATTCTCATTCTGATTTCATTGATGTATAATTTGTCATGATTTGCACTTTTGAAACCATAGATATTAAAAAAAACAACTTCATCTGAGATGGTCATGACTCCATCGAAAAATTTTGTTTAATAAACACTAGTTGTCAGAACTCATTAAACATCATAAGTTTGCACAAATACTTCAGTCGAAATGTCCTCATTCTCAAATGAAGAAAAACGAGATATGTTGAAACTTTATGATAAATTTGATAGGAATAGTACGAAAACAGCACAAATTTATTTTGAATTATATCCGGAAAGACAACAGCCGGATAGAACATTATTCGGAATTTTGGGCAAACACTTGGCTGAGTACGGTGTGTTTCAAAAAACAAGAATGAAATCATGAGCTTGTAAAAAATGCACAAAAAGTATTAAAACAAGTGTTCGAAATGATGGCCTTCCTCTTGAATACATAACCGAGCTCGTCGTCTCAAATTAAGAACAGCCCTAACAATATCCCTTCTTCTGATAGACCTGAATTGCGTGATGATATTGTCTCTAAGTTCATCTACTTTGTCATATTCTTGCTCTCCATAGATTCAGTTCTTTAAAGTGCCCCACAAGAAAGTATCCAAAACTGTAAGGTCAGGTGACCTTGCCGGCCACCTCACTGGTCCAGAATTTCCTAACCACCTTTTAGGAAATCTTTGGTGTAAATATTCGCAAACTGCCCTTTTATTGTGTGGAGGAACCCCGTCATGCTGAAATCAGCAGCTGTTATAATTAACAAGGGGAAACGTATCCATATATTCTTCGAATTCGTTTTTTAAGAACCGAAGATAGGTTCCCCGTTCAAAGTATTAGAGAAGAAATGAGGTCCAGGTATTCGGTCGTCATAAATTCCAGCCCACACATTCAGACGAAACCGAACTTGTGGTCTAACTTCTCTGAAGTGTCGTGGATTATTTTCACTCCAAATGTGCTCATTATTTCTATTAAAAACACCACAGTTCGAAAAAGTACTTTCGTCGGACCAAATAATGTTTTTCAAGAAGTTTGTAGGGTCTACCCTATTCGAGAGCCAGCTACAAAATTCCACCCTTCTCTCGGCAGAAATGGATGTGCCACAGACGAGCGTTTGGAGGGAATTCTAAAAAAGTGGTTTGAAATGTTATAAGATACATATTTCACAAAAATTACATCCAGGTGATCCTGAGAGAAGGGTGGAATTTTGTAGCTGGCTCTCGAATAGGGTAGACCCTACAAACTTCTTGAAAAACATTATTTGGTCCGACGAAAGTACTTTTTCGAACTGTGGTGTTTTTAATAGAAATAATGAGCACATTTGGAGTGAAAATAATCCACGACACTTCAGAGAAGTTAGACCACAAGTTCGGTTGCATCTGAATGTGTGGGCTGGAATTTATGACGACCGAATACCTGGACCTCATTTCTTCTCTAATACTTTGAACGGGGAACCTATATTCGGTTCTTAAGAAACGAATTCGAAGAATATATGGATACGTTTCCCCTTGTTAATTATAACAGCTGCTGATTTCAGCATGACGGGGCTCCTCCACACAATAAAAGAGCAGTTTGCGAATATTTACACCAAAGATTTCCTAATAGGTGGTTAGGAAATTCTGGATCAGTGAGGTGGCCGGCAAGGTCACCTGACCTTACAGTTTTGGATACTTTCTTGTGGGACACTTTAAAGAACTGAATCTATGGAGAGCAAGAATATGACAAAGTAGATGAACTTAGAGACAATATCATCACGCAATTCAGGTCTATCAGAAGAAGGGATATCGTTAGGGCTGTTCTCAATTTGAGACGACGAGCTCGGTTATGTATTCAAGAGGAAGGCCATCATTTCGAACACTTGTTTTAATACTTTTTGTGCATTTTTTACAAGCTCATGATTTCATTCTTGTTTTTTGAAACACACCGTACTCAGCCAAGTGTTTGCCCAAAATTCCGTATAATGTTCTATACGGCTGTTGTCTTTCCGGATATAATTCAAAATAAATTTGTGCTGTTCTCGTACTATTCCTATCAAATTTATAATAAAGTTTTAACATATCTCGTTTTTCTTCATTTGAGAATGAGGACATTTCGACTGAAGTATTTGTGCAAACTTATGATGTTTAATGAGTTCTGACAACTAGTGTTTATTAAACAAAATTTTTCGATAGAGTCATGACCATCTCAGTTGAAGTTGTTTTTTTTTAATATCTGTAGTTTCAGAACAGACAATCATAACAAATTATACATCAATGAAATCAGAATGAGAATCACTATTTTTCTGTATAAAAAAAACAATATGGCGCTCATAACAGAAAAAAAAGTTGATGATGAATGCCTGAAGACGAAACGTCGGATAGTAAATTTGAACATGAAAACGTGTAGCTGAAAAAAAGTATCAATGAAAATGTACTTTTGGTTCTGAGCTATGTTGTCAAATAACGATAGAAAAAAATAAAAACGAAAATTCCGATTTTCAGTTTTTTCCCGATATTTCCGGAAATACTCGGAATTTTCCAAGTTTCAAAACAGTATTTTGTTAAGCACCAGAATACGAAACTGCCCCAATTTAAGCTTCGACGTATCTCCTGTAGTTTAGGAGATCTCAATGGTGGGGGTCGAATTTGAATTGCCCTGTATAATCTGAACGCTCAATTTTCGATTCTAATATATACAGTGTGTCTCACTTTTCATGCAAGCACCCCCGTAACTTCCGTAATTATCGAGATAGATTGATTAAACTCTCAGGACTGAAGGAAGTTATGGAAATGCATCAACCGGTTCAATGGTCACGGCCTAAGTGATATACACTGCCCGCCAGTCGCGATGGAACAACCCACTTTTACGGTAAATCATATTAAGGTGCAAAATAGAATCGAAATTCCATCAGATTCGTGATCAGGAGCACAACTTATTACAGAAAAAAATTTTCCTGAAAAAAATTCTGTCCTGAAAAATCCGAATTTGTCTCACTTTTTATGGAACTTCCATAATTATCTAGGTAGAATGATTAAACTAATTAGGACTGGAGGATATTATGGAAATACACCTACCAATTCAATGATGATGGCCTAAGAGATATACACTACCCGCCAGTCGCGATGGAACAACACATTTTTCTATCACTGCTGGCGAGCAGTGTATATCACTTAGGCCATCATCATTGGACCAGTAGGTGCATTTCTATAATTTCCTTCAGTCCTGAGAGCTTCATCATTCTACCTTGATAATTGCGGAAGTTACGTGGGTGCTTCCATGAAAAGTGAGACAAATTCGGATTTTTCAGTACCCATTTTTTTTTTCGGGAAAAAGAAGTATCTGTAATAAATCAGGGGTCCTGATCACGAATCTGATAGAATTTCACTTCTATTTTGCCCTCTAATATGATTTACCGTAAAAATGGGTTGTTCCATAGCGACTGGCGGGCAGTGTATATCACTTAGGCCATCACCATTGATTTGGTAGGTGCATTTCTATAATTCCTTTCAGTCCTGAGAGTTTCATCATTCTACCTTAATAATTACGGAAGTTACGGGGGTGTTTCCATGAAAAGTGAGACACACTGTATATACAGTTTTTTTTTCTATACAATGATTTATTAAAAACGATAAATAACCTATACCATTAGAAAGTTCAGATTTCCTAATTGAAAATAGAGTAATTGAAATTCCATTTTCAGATCTAGTAAGTACGTAGCAGATTATAATGTAATACGCCCGTTTCTAAAAAATAGGTCCTTACGCGGCTGACCAGGATTCCGTGCGTAGTATGCATAAGTTCCGAAATGATTTTTTGCGGACAAACCATAACTCTGACAAAAGAAGTGAAGAAGATTTTTTTGGTAGAAAAAAACTTTTGTTACAAGATGGTATTTTTTATTTTTCATTATATTCATCTCAGCCCAAAATATTCTAGGATTTTGAAAATAAAAATATTTTTCGAATTTTTTTTTTTTTGACTTCAGGAAATCGATTGACGAATGAACTTTTTCTCATATCAACCATTATACTCCAAACATATTAATAGAAAAATATCAGCGAGATTGCTAATAACTTGTGCTTTTAGAGTAAAATTTCCTCCACCAACTGGTCTAAAAATATGAACATGAGAGTCATCTGGACCTGGGGAAGATGCATTCTTGAGTTTAGCTGTCATTGATATTAATTCATTGTTGTCTATAAGATAGAAAAGAATGGTGGTATCTACTAATAGACCGGTGTTGAGAATTATTCAATGGAACAATTCAATCAATTTCCAAATTTCAACGTTCGAAAATTCAACTATCTTATTCTGCGAACTCATCTATCTTTTCAACGGAGTGCTTCGATTACAAAAGGTCTAGTCATAACCGCAATCGATCAAATATCGTTAGCTGGGCTGTTAACATTCGCTGGCGTCACATTTTACTTCAAAAACCAATTATAAACTCCAGCTCTGCCGGCGTAACGGGCTTAAGCAAAACTTTCAGCTTTTAGAGCGTATTCATGTCATCATCCCAATCTTGACAAATCGAATCGCGCGATTGTGCTCAAAAACCCTTGAACAACAACGGCCTCGGAAAATATATCTATTAATCAACCAGCGGATTCGGAAACCGAACTCGAACTGAAAAGTAGGTGCATATTTCACCTAGTGTTTGGCTGCAATTTTGAATTGACATTCGAACTGTTCAAATTTTATTTATGGTCTATGTATGGGAATAGTTCGTCGATAAATCGTGGGTGTGTTTGATTAAATGTGAAATCGTTAGATTTGGAACGTCACACGTTGATGGCGGAACTGACCCAAACAAATAGTTGCTTGCTCTTTTGAAAAGTCCACCTCGTATAAGAATGAATCTTTATTAGAATCAGCTCTCAAGAATACATAGTATAAAGTAGTATAAACCAGAGCTGTTCCAAAGCACAGTGCTTATAGTCCAAGCAATAGGCAAAAATTTATATCCGAAAACAAAATTATGAGCGTATAGGAAGTTGAAATTCAGCATGAGTTTCTCTTTCATGCGACTCGATCGTGATTACCGAACATAACCTAAAAAATTGGCAAAGTTGCGAAAAGCGGTTTTTGTTGATAACTAAAAAACTACAGCTCCGAAAAAAGTCAAACTAGGAAATTGTAGGTATCAGAAAGATCTATCAATTGAATCACTTATAATTTTCCGATATCATTGATACTTTTCGAGTTATATTGGAAAAACCGTGAAAAATCGGGTTTTCTATAACTCGTCAACTGTAAGGTATTAAAACTTGTTTCTTGCCGTTATGTGTAGCCTATGACAGGCCCAGTGGCGGATTTATAGATTTGCCGCCCGTAGGCTATTCAATTTTTGCCGCCTCTAAATTTTGATATCTTAGTCCACAATCATATCAATTTTCTATCAATAAAATTCCAACTTTATAATTTGTGCTCCATCATCCTCGTTACATCAACTTTTCCCATATAGTTATTATTATTGAGAACTATGGTACCGTGTTAGATCCTTGATTATTTTTACAGCAAAGAATTATCAAAAAACATTATTTTAAGGAAAAAATATCTCAATCGTATACCACTTTTAAAGTAAGGTATGTCTTAAAACTATACAATACTTACAAAATATGAATTGAGCTTACGTAAAAAATATACATTTGGCGAACGTTGATTAACATTTATTATTACACTCACAGTTTAAAAACAATACAATAAATATATCTTTTCTTTATTATTTGTTAGCATTATGATTTAAGTTAAATTATAAAAGCATTACAATACTTTTTTGCGAGACTTTGAATTAGCAAAATCATTTATTATATCGTCGTACGAAATCTTGTTCATTAGCTCTGACTCTATGCACAAGAGAGCTAAAGCGTTTAGCTTTTCTTGACTTAAAGTCGATCGTAGGTAGTTCTTTACTCTCTTCAAGCAAGAGAAGCTTCTTTCACCTGAACAATTTGCCGCTGGTGTACAAAGAGCCATACGAAGTGCTATATCCAAGTTTGGATAAATGTTTCCTAGATTCTGTTCTTGCAGGAATGAAGACAGACTTATTAATGATCCAGAAATTGGTTTTATTGAAATTCTTTCAGACGAAAGGTAGCTTTGAAAGTGTAGTAATTCCTGAACTAAGTCTGTTTCTAAATCATTAGGATACATTTTTTGTAAAAAACTGGCTTTTTCTGTCAGAACTGATGGTAACAACTCATTCATTTTGGTAAGAAATGAAAATTTTTCGTTAAATCCTTGATAAGCTTCTTGCCGTTTTGCTAACTCGGATATGAGTCTATCTATGACAACGAGAAACGTATTAACCCTGAAGTGATCACTCGCAGCTATTCCAATTTCTTCATCTGGTGTCTCATCAAATCTTTTTTTTCTTTTTGGTTGTATTTTTTTCATCTCTCTTGTATATTCTTTCGATACACTTAACTCGATCGCCTTTTCTTCGAAGTACTTGAAATTCTCTCGTTCAGCTATGAAAAACTTACGAAGTGATTCGTAAAGATCAGCAACGGTAATCAAATCTATGTTAGAAGACTGAATTTGAACATTCACTTTGTTTATTCTCTCTAAAAAAACATCCCATACAACAACCATTACCGCCGTTTCCAGTTTTTCTAAATTCAAAAGTATTCCCGCCGCTTCCTGTCGCGTTACAGGCTTTTCGGTACAGTCATCGTTGATTGATTGCAAAGTTTTAAGAACTTCGGGCCAAGATTCTTTTAAACTTTTACATGCATCCTCTCTAGCTGACCAACGTGTCAGATTTACCCTTTTAACACTTTTTCCTTTTCCGATTTCAGTCATTAACTTTTGTCAGCGTTGTGTGGAGTTCACAAAAAAAACGTAGATTTCTTGTAGCAACATGAAAAAGCGACACGCTTCTGTAGACGATTCAGCAGCCGCAGTTGCCACTAAATTTAAAGAATGTGCAGAACATGGCACAAAAAAAGCGAAAGGGGCTTGGTCACGAATTTTAGCTTGCAAGCCATTGTACATGCCAGACATATTCGCGGCATTGTCATATGATTGTCCTCGGCAGTCTTCAATATTTATACCCAGTGTTTCGAGTTCGGAAGTAATGGCAGAAAACATTTCTTCAGCTTTATGTCCCACTGACGGCAAAATCTTGAGAAATCTTTCACAGGGTTTACCTGAATCTAAAACGTATCTAATGACAAGCGTAAGTTGGTCTATATGGGCTATATCTGGTGTTGAATCAATGATGAGGGAAAAATATTCCGCCTTTTTTATCTCATCTCTAATCTGTTTCAAGACTTTATCACCCATTAAGAGAATGAACTCATCGCAAATGGTCTTTGATAAGTAACTGGTACTTCCTGATCCTTGATTGCCAAATCGTTCAATATGACGAGCTAAAAAAGGATCAAATTCTGCTAATAGTTCTAAAACCATACAATAATTTCCATTATGTGGATCTCCGAACTTTTCATTTTTTCCTCTAAAAGAAAGACCTCTTGAACACAGTCGCTTCACAACGGCTACAACTCTCATCAGAACATTTCTCCAGTAAGTAATTTCTTCATCAATCTGGACCTGTAGTAGATTATCGAGTCGGCCATCAATTTTATTCCTATCTCTCAAACTAAGGATACTAGATTTATGACGTGCAGAATTTTCATGTTGAGCTACTCGATGTTCTGCATTTTTCCAGTTATTGAATCCTCCGTTCTCAAAATGAGTTCTACACTCCAATGGACCAAATGCCAAACAGGGTCCACAATACACAGATTTTTTACTTTCAGAATAAACTAGCCAATTTCTGTCTTTCACTTCATTATTTCTAATTTTTCTTTGGAAAATACTAACTGGCAGAAAACGACGCTGATCAGAATATATTCTTTCACTTTTAGAGATGTCACAAGATTTGTTTTGATCAAAACCGTACCTTGCGATAACTTCCCGCAAGTTATCGTTAATTTCCCACAGCGCTGGATCTTTGTTTAGACTTATGGTTGATTGTATTTCCACGTTACTTGTACTTGACGTCTGATTCTGAGACATATCTTCAATTGTGAGGCTTATAGATGATTCCTCTTTTGACTCTCTATCAAAAACATGAAGATCTGTTTTTTCAAAATCAGAATGTTTAATGGGCAACGGTTGTTCTGGAACAGCAGAATATATATCGGTCACATCTTCTTTAGATTGTGTTGTATCAAGACATATGTTTGAAGCTTCCGGGCTCAAAACACTGCTTTTACTTTCAGTTTTAAAAAAACTGTCAATTTTTACTGCCTGTCGAATGATTTCTTTTTGCTCTTCTCTTTTAATTTTTGCTCTTTTCTTGTACTCAGCTCCACTAAGTCGCTTTCGTCCATCACTCATTCTAACAATTTTTGATTGAAAAACTGAAACAAAACAATATTAAATTAAAAGTTTTACACGCTTTGCTTAATAAATGAATGAATCAACGTAATCACTGGAATTATTTATTCAATATAAATTTTTATTGTACTCACCAGAGATGTTATAGTATAAAATTATTCACACAATCCACGAAACACTTCAAGAAATTATAGTACACAACTAGAAATATGGGTTCCTTTAAATATTAGCATTAATATAGTGTTAGAAATTGCAGGGCGCAAACATCAAAAGTGACTTTTCTCTTGTTTTTGAACTAAATAGAAGACGTGAATTCCTCGTTGGTATAGCCACACTATATCTGTCTCACTTACTCTCGAACTTAATGCTTCGACGCAACGTATGACGTATGTATACATCAGGAGCCCGCTTCGGCTCACGTAGTAACCCTATCGCGCTGCACTTGTGCTATCCATTCAGCCAGACACTCTTACCGAATCGTCATGTCGTTTGTTCTGGCGTTACAATACAAATACGACTACGCAATTGCATGCTTTAAGTGCGAAGCGCGTAGTAGGTATGCTCTACTCTTGCCTAAAAATCTAAATCCGATGTTTTCTCACATTAAACCGTACCTAATAAATATGATGTACATGAATATTATTTAAAAATCAACTTATCGGAAAGAAAAATGATCGCTGAGCTTATAAAAATTATTTTTTCGGTTATGAGTTATGCTTAATTATATTATATTAAGTTATATTTATAAATTTAAAATTTTAAATTTTAACTTTCAAAAAAATAATTTTTTCACTTCAATTTTTTTTTAATATACTTGTTTAACTGGAGAGAAGCCGTTGAATAAAAAATTGCAGCTGAGTATTGTTTTATCTTATTATAATTAATTCATTCCGATTGGCATTTTCTGAAAAAGTTGGCTTTGCGAAAAAGTTATCAAATATACTGATGTAAACATTTAATTTAAATAATTCGTGTACGACATGAGCGCTTAAGGCCTGCTCATTTGGATTTTCCAAACTTTTTCTTACTGCAAATAAAATAATTAACTGATAAAATGTATCAATTTTCTAATGAGCAAATTGTCTCACTTCATATTTTGTGGAGGGAATTTTTTTATTGTCAAGTCACAGTCGTTTAACTATCAGTTATTTGATTAATATGATCTCTATAAGATATTGAACTAGTTTTTTATTTAATAAAAATTAGTCAATTTTAGTCAGTATTTTTATTAGACCATCGATATTATATCGATTGAATTGGGTGAACAGATCTCATAATTGTTAGGTACAAGGAGAAAAAATTATAGCAGTTATCAGTGAAGAATATATGTAAAAATTACTAAATTTCGATTATAATATCGAATCGCGATATTCTAAAAGTTCATAATCATTAATGTATAATTAGTAAAGCGTTTAGGAATTGTTCATGCAGAGATGTTGAAATATTTATTAATTAGCACTGTATATGAGAATATTTCGATTTTTGTTAAATATTTCAATTTCTCTCCAATTTTCGAAATTCGTATTATGTGTGTGTATAATAATTTTTTTTTTTTAATTTGTAAACCGAAATAATAAATTTATTAACTAAATTTGCCGCCCCTTAAAATTTGCCGCCCTAGGCTCCAGCCTACTCAGCCTGCTGGTAAATCCGCCACTGGACAGGCCAAAAAAGACTTTCTTTGAAAAATTGATAAATATTGATTATTTTTCAAAATATATGAAGTTTTCTCAAAAAAGATGCTCTCTCAGTATGGCTACTCTTGCTCGGGGAATGATGCTACAGTAACAATTCATAGCTTATTTTTTTCTGTAAGAGTTGTTTTTTCATATTATCAAATATAGTCCATCTCGCAATGTTGAAAAAAGGCATCCCGTGTGCAGGTTAATGATTAAGTATGGGGAGCTATATCAGGGTGTTTAGGGGGACGTATGGAACACAAAAAGCGTTGGTGGCCATCTGAGTTTCGCGTCTGGCGTATTTAAAGTGGGGGAGAGTGGGGTTCGATGACCTAGCATCTAAATCGGGTGAAAACTCGGTAAGTATCACATTTATGTGAAAAATTTAAGAGACAAAACTGATAGAAAATACTTGTTTCTATAATATTTGTGTCATGCTCAAATCCGCTACTCAGTGAAGTTCGCGAGATGAAATCGATTAACTAATTATTTCAATATATTAAATTCATTTAATCAATGAAACACATATAATCATCCATTACTTTATTATCTGTCAGATATTCGATCGACCAAAACTGCCTTTAGTCTAGCACGTCCAGCTAGACTGAAACAACTTTACGAACCGTATTGGGAGGGAAAGGGGGTGTTTGGTAGGCTGAAATCAAAATTGAATGATACCTCTCTGAAAATCAAAGGTAAGTGAAAAAGTCAAATTACCGAAAAGATAGATCATTTGTTTTTCTACAATAATTATTACTTGCTTTTTTTCAAGAGACATGAGACAATTTCGGTTTCCGGTTAAACATTTTCATTCGAAGATAATATTCGTTGATAAAAAAGGGAATCAGAAACTGAACTATCTAGTTTTACCAATCGGAATCTTCAGTTTTGTCATTACTAACAATTCCTGTCTCACTACAAACATTATCGCAGAATATTTTTCTTCATGACAAGCACACATCTCTGTGCGTAGATGTTGACTTGAAATAAACTGCAGGAACCCTTTGTAAGCGAAATAAGTTCTTACGGTCCGCACAGACGATCGCAAAGTTCTGGTACCAATGTTCCATCTTCAACCTTCCATTCAAATTGTAGTGGTAGGGAAAGACAACGATGCGGTATGTTACATCTACGCTACTCCATAGCCCTACTTACTGTAGGTAGCGAAGCTGCTCTTGTTGCTGGTATGTTTCCTGCAACACCCTGTTTTTGCGTAAAAAAACACCGTCTCAACTCTTTCACTGTATACATTCGCTTCTATTCTGTTATAAGTACTTCCTGCATACATACTTTTCAATGCTCTCGTACGTTTCATCTCTGATGAATGAATCACCAAGCGATACCAACGCTCCAAACACATCATCATCTGCATCCAAGAATCTCTCCTAAAATGACGGTTTTGTTTTGCCTTTGCCCCACTAATATCTGCTCCAGAAATGCCGTGAATTCCCAACAAAGCTGCGTCTCGCTGTGGGCCAAGGGCACTGTACTCCTTACCTGAACATTTCTCTCGTTGCTCTTAGAAAGACCATATGGCTGTCTTTTGGTAAATGGGGTAATTAAGGACAGCCAAAATTAAAACGTCTGTATCTGGTGAAAAACTGTGGAGACTAGGTGCACCTTTCTTTGTCACGTCAATAGAGTGAAAAATTAGCTTCGTATCTGTTTCCTCGTGAAAGCTTTAAAGATGTCCAATCTATAATCCAGAAGCTTCTGTAGTTTCTCGGTATGCAACAACTGCACATATGCCTTTTTTCACTGCTGATGTAAAGAGTGCCCTACACTGAGGAATTCGGTGAGTCAGTCTTTGGTCTTAATGTGAGAGTAGTTTCTGTAACATAAGTGCACTGATATTATTTTTTCCTCAATCATATATTGGATAGGTGGAATGCCTTTTTGACGACGCGACGTAAACTCAGCTGCTTTCAAAGAATTATTGATATAAGTATCATACACAACATGTATTTAGCAAATTACTGAAGATACTTTATCAAAAAATTGATCAGCTGAATCTGAATAGGTTTGAGCTTGAGCTAGAAACTACTTTGTGAGAGTTTGCTGACGCCTTGTGATTCCAAAAATTCCGCCCAACATTTTTAATCTCATGTTCTACTGTTCCAGAGCTTCATCTACCCCTAAGCAACAAAATGCATTATTACTTCTATTGGGATACCACCTACCACTTTCCAGGTGGATCTGATGTTTCTAAAGATCCTACTGTGGCATTATGCCACATATTCAAGAAAGAATAGTAACGTAAACCTAGCGCAAATAAAAACTCATTGAAGTCATCCAAGGCTGCAATACGCAGATTCCAGTTTGCATTCCTTGTTGAACGATCGAAACATAACATGGAGAAAAGCATATCCATTACCATTTTGAATGTAGGGCTCGCTTCACTCACCTCTTTGAATGAACCTTCCAATTTAGTAGGAAGTTCCAAATTCATCAGCCTTTTTTTTTATTGAAAGTGTTTTGATAGAAATAGTAATACTACAACGGTTCAGTATTCCTCATTTCGACAGTATAGTACCGCATTTCTGTTTCAAATCAGAGTTTTCTTTTGGATATAACGCATTATTCGGCGAGGGTTCTTTGACCGATAGCCGACCAAAATGGTTTGTGAAGTTGTTTGTTTGTCATGCTCATTCATGTTTTGGGGCAATATCTGACAAAGAATGAATGAAAGAATGATTATCTGTGTTCCATTGAATAATTGAATTTAATATATTGAAATAATTAGTAAATCGATTTCATCTGGCGAACTTCACCAAGCAGCAGATTTGATATTATAGAAACGGGTATTTTCGGGAATAATACGAAAACAGCACAAATTTATTTTGAATTATATCCGGAAAGACAACAGCCGGATAGAACATTATTCGGAATTTTGGACAAACACTTGGCTGAGTACGGTGCGTTTCAAAAACCAAGAATGCAATATGGAAGCAGAATGGAACAAAATATTAGACGTAACTTATTAGCCGAGGTAAAATAATTTTTCATTCCATATTCGAAGAAGTATAATTATTTTTGGTACTTTTTTAGGTATATGCATATCCTTCCAAATCAACACATCAAGTCTCGGCAGAAATGGATGTGCCACAGACAAGCGTTTGGAGGGAATTAAAAAAAAAAGTTTGAAATGTTATAAGATACATATTTCACAAAAATTACATCCAGGTGATCCTGAGAGAAGGGTGGAATTTTGTAGTTGGCTCTCGATTAGGGTAGACCCTACAAACTTCTTGAAAAACATTATTTGGACCGACGAAAGTACTTTTTCGAACTGTGGTGTTTTTAATAGAAATAATGAGCACATTTGGAGTGAAAATAATTCACGACACTTCAGAGAAGTCAGACCACAAGTTCGGTTTCGTTTGAATGTGTGGGCTGGAATTTATGACGACCGAATACTTGGACCTCATTTCTTCTCTAATACTTTGAACGGGGAAACCTATCTTCGGTTCTTAAGAAACGATATAATATTCGGATATTAGTTGAAAATGTTGGAGGAGGAGGAGGAAAAATAATCAAAAATCCTCTTCGATATCTCATTTTGTTTTCCAGTTTCTGGTGATTTTAGAGGAAAAGTCTTTTTTTCAATATTTTCAAGATTTTTCAAAAGAGATAGAGAAAATGGATTGGAAATATCGATGCGGCTTGTAAATACGTATACGAAGCAATTTTCAGTAATTTCATTAGTACAGTTAAAATCCTGATTTCCATTTTTCCAATATTTCCCGGACTATTGATTTTTCGGGAAAATTGAGAAAAAAATTTTGTAGATTTTTTGAAAAATATGTTCTGGTGAATATCAACCGTTTCTGAGATATCTGAGTCATTCGAATTTTGATTGAATGAACGGTTCGGCGTATTTTATTTTTTTTTTATCGACATGCTTCGGAAAAGCTTTGGAAAAACCCTGTAGGACGTATTGAAGTATATTTTCATGAAATATGGAATACGGAACAGGTCAGTATATTAGTTTTACGGTGAGCACGTAAAGGTTGGAACAAATTCGTTAAAAGCTTGATATGGCCATTGGGAAGAAAGCTGGGCATGTGGATTTTTTTTTCAGTTGCGCCTTTTTTAATCTACTCAGATTTTTTATGACGTCATCGCTGTTCGAGTTATGACGTCATTATAATTTTTTTCAAATGGCAATACCCTAGTTTGATAACACCTTCGAAAAGAACGCAATTTTCTGAGTATGGATGTCATATTTTTTGATACTTCATTCATAATAATGTGATATTAAGTCTGTTAACGTAACTTCCGACTTTAGGTACAAAAAAATCTAGTATGGTTAGATCAGGAGATCTAGCTGGCCACTCTAAAAATTCTCGTCTGCGGGTAGATGACGGCTAATATTATCATTTGTCGTTGTGGACTAGTGCACATAATAATATTAACTATTACCTGAATTAAAAAAAAATCGACTTATTGTAGAAGTAATGAGAATTCCTAAATTTTCGAATAAACTTTCAAACCAAATCCACGTCAATGGCGTATCCTTCGGCGCAGCTCTTTGTCCTTATTATTTCAGTATGTGCGTGCTATATCTCCGTAAGCACCATCAACCCCTAGTGGGTGCGTCTGCATCGGGCAGCAAAGTTACAGGGCGCGCCGGCCATATCATGAGGGAGCGGTCTGGCGAATATCTGACGTCACGATACTAATGTGAACTCGAAAGAAGTTAAATATGGGTTGTGTTTATGAACTGGAAGGAACGGGGCATTATCTCTTCCAAATTATTGGGTTGAGGTACAAAGTTCCGTGCTGTGGGATCTGGAGAGGGGAGAAAGTTGAGGGTTGGGTTGTGGCGAATTCAGTCCGTGAACAAGACATGCGAGTCTGAGTTGATACGTTTCGGGATGTATCAAAAACAAATTAGAAATTATAGCGATTATGGTAAAAGTCAGTGGCGTTTCATGTTCCGGATCTGTACAATCTCTCACCGTCATTTGGTAGTGCTGACGTTTTTCCTGACCCTCTTCTCATAAACGTTTGACCTTCTAATCCTCCTTCTAAAAATTGTGGAATTGGTACAGCAAGGTCCCAGAATGGTTCGAAAGTAGTTGAACAATGACCACAATATATACAAATATTTTGAAAATATAAATAGAAAAGTTATTGGGTATAGCCCTCAAATTGTTGTGCAACCGTAGACACGTGTTTCGAGCATAAGCTCTCATCAGTACGGTAAAAGCAAGTGCAAAGATGTACAACACTTGGATGTAAAAATAGAAACAAAGGAAGTCAACAACAGGAAGCCAACTACACATTTGTGGCTTCGGTTAGAAGACTTTGAGCAACAACTAACGTCGCCACGGAGGCAGCTATAGCTACCAGCGCGACAATCCTACCCAGGAAAATATTAATCAGGATGGATTTATAGAGGGGAAATATATAAAAATATAAATAGAAAAGTTATTGGGTATAGCCCACAAATAGGATTGTCACGCTGGTAACTATAGCTGCCTCCGTGGCGACGTTAGTTGTTGCCTTAAAAGCTCAAGGTTTTCTAACCGAAGCCACAAATGTGTAGTTGGCTTCCTGTTGTTGACTTCCTTTGTTTCTATTTTTACATCCAAGTGTTGTACATCTTTGCACTTGCTTTACCGTACTGATGAGAGCTTAAGCTCGAAACACGTGTCTACGGTTGCACAACAATTTGAGGGCTATACCCAATAACTTTTCTATTTATATTTTTATATATTTCCCCTCGATGAATCCATTCTGATTCATACATTTTAATGTAGATTTCAGTTGGTCACCAAAGTGATCTACAATCTTGGAATTATCCTTTCCCAAGAATCCCGACCATTGTTACTTAAATTCTCGTCGATCTCTGTCAATATGAACTTAGACTTCTCAGTAATTTTGTTGACGTCTTCATGTAGTATCTGCAACACGTATCGCAAAAACTAGAGAGAATATTGCTGGAAGTTATCGATAAAACGAGGTGCAAAATTTTGAATCGGAATTTTGAATGAGCTGGATTAACTACACGATTTCAAGAGTCAATCTGACAATATTTCTTTCATCACTTCTGCAAAAGATTTGATTAGAGCCCCTTTCATATGAATACGAGTATGAATAGGTACACAAATAAATGACTCAATGAAAATAGTATATTGTGCAACAAGTGCAGAAAAGTGCTAATTTCTCACGAGTTTGAAAAAGTTGCGGGACGAGCGCAAGCGAGTGCTGCAATTCAAACGAGTGAGAAATTGCATTTCTGCTCGTGTTACACACTATACTTTTTCTACAACACCCTTTTTGCTAAAAATAATACTATACTATAAGACGGAATGAAATGTCAGTGACTCATTCTTATATTTTCCTCTTGAAGTTGAAGGTGGTAAATTCAATGACAATGAATTAACTTGTTCTCTTAGTTCTGGCGGAGTATTTTCAATTTCAGAACTGTCGCTATCCATTTTAGTTCAATCTCATTAAAAAATGACGGGACAAGAATATTTTACGAATATTTTATGCTTGACGTTTGTTGACATTCAAATGATGCAATGGATAGTATGTATGTGGGTATTTGAGACAGCAGTAGTGATGTCTATGATTTTTGTTCAGAATATTATGAATTTGTACGACAATTTCCCTCATATTATATAAACCAATAGACTTTGTCTATTCATTCTTGAAGTTGCCTGATCAAATATCCCTTCGAAATGCAAATTTTCACCTTGCTGTCACGAAAACTGTATTGCTTAGAAATTAGGTACTGAAAAATTTTGGCACAGAAATGTCACTTTGTGGCACAGAAATGTCACTTTGCGGCACACTAATGTCAAATTTCAATTATTGTGAAAAATAATCATGTTTGCGAACGTAAAACTATGCAGAAAAGCATGTTTTGGAGTGTGGTTGTAGAAAAAGTATTTTTTTCATTCTCTAGTTGAATATCTTTCCAGTTTCAAAGGTATTAGAACAAAGACGAAAATCATTTCAATAATCAATAACTGGTTATTTAAAAATTGAATTGTTTTAAAATTGTTATTTCTGTTAACCAGCTATCGTCCCCTTACGAAAGGCATCAGCCCTCAGACGTCAAAACAAGGATTAACGAGGTCTTACCTTTTAACGTGCCATTCCTAGGACTTTTTTCATTTAAGAGTAAAGTTTAAACATATCTTTTCCAAAATACTTTGAAATTTTCGGCAGTGGAATATTCAAGCTGTGAAATCATAAATCGATTTCATAAAAATCGGTTAATTCCCAATAACTTATAGCTAGATTGGTTGGTATATATTTTTGAAATACACTTATATGCAAAATACATATGAAACTACATAAATCGAACCGCACTTCAGATTCAAAACTAGTGTGAATGAACAAATGCGATATTTTTGAAACATCCACTAGAAGAATATCGAAATACAAAATCCAATAGACATTCCTCTGCCACTGGCACTGAAACAATATACAATTTTGATTCTGTTATTTGGTAAACGAGAACACAGAACACACACGTTTTCTGTGAACGAGAATTTCCCTATTTCACATCTCAGAACATCCCAACTAGCATGTAGTGCGTCAATATACGAATCTATAGTCTAATTTTTTTACCGTTGTTGGACCTGGCCTGGACCTGGAATGAATATAATAGCGTTGGATTGTATTTTCAAAAAATTTCACGAATCATTTCTTTCCGAATAATATCCATACCAAATGATAGAATTTCCAATACTCTATTGGCAACCGCAATTTTTCAGTTGTAGAAGTTGAATTTGACTATAATAATAATAATATGATAATAATAATAATACATTTATTCCTCTAATTCGAAAGCATACTTCTTATAAAGTGCGGCTTTTTTTAGTCCCCCCTGTTAACTTTTGAACGTTTCGACGTACAAACATGAAAAAAAATCGTTTGGAGGGTTTCACCGATACTACTTTTTGAAACAAAAAATATGCCGATTGCTCGACAGGGGGCGCAAGTGGGCACATCAACTAAAAATTTTTAAATAGCAGGGGGGTCAAGTGTCAACAATTCCTCAGTGTGAAATCGCTTCTGAAGAGTATGTTCTCCAATTCTAAAATGCACCCCTTCTGAGATACAGGGTGTCAAAAGTGCGAAAAAAATTTAGATTAATTTTTTTTTCTCTAAAACTCCTGGAGAAAAAAATTTCAAACTTGGTGCACTAATCAAGGTTTATCAACGTGATAATTTGAAGTTATAATTTTCAATTTTCGTAAACCAGTGGCGTAGTTACGATGGTATGTGGTCATATTTTCCTTCATATTTTCTTTGGACAACTGAATTGACAAATGGGCGTTTGACATCAGTTAGGCTCATCTATACTCAACCTAAAAGTCATAACATTCCATTTGCCTAAAAGTGAAGGTTTCTGAGATATTTGCAAAAAACTGAAGATATGTCCTGAGAAAAGACATAACATCCTGTGTGCTTCAATCGCATGATGCAACTATATTATAACTTATAGGAATAATTGTCAACCTCTTGAACGTTTTTTAATGTTGGGAGTATTCATAACATAGTACAGGTAAGTCAGAATGAGACCGACAAACTCCGTTTTTTTTTATTCGTCATATTATTTCAACGAATTTTCTTTGGACAACTGAATTGATAAATGAGCGTTTGACATAAGTTAGGCTCATCGATACTCAACCTAAAAGTCAAACATTCTATGTGTCTAAAAGTGAAGGTTTCTGAGATAATTGAGAAAAACTGAAGATATGTCCTGAGTATCAACGTAATTTGCTATGTGCAATAATCAAAAAGAAAGAAAGAACAAACCCAACTTCAAATTAATAATACTCCACTCAAATAAGAGTTTAGATCTGAACCAATTTTTGCGAAAAACCGAAGATAAGTACTCTTGATTTGTTGAATTTTATGTTGGAGTATAATTTTTAGAGCTTTTTCTAACTGGTGTATCGAGGAAAATTAATGGTTTTAAAAAAGAACTAGAATAAAAAATTTTGGTATTTTTTATGCATTGATCAATGGTATACAAACTAGTCTGGAAGGTTCGACTTTGTAATTAGTTATCACGAATCTAAAGAAAATAATTTAGGAACAGTCCAGTCAATTGACATAG
This sequence comes from Chrysolina oricalcia, assembly GCA_944452925.2. NCBI lineage: Eukaryota > Metazoa > Arthropoda > Insecta > Coleoptera > Chrysomelidae > Chrysolina > Chrysolina oricalcia. The sequence continues at coordinate 5,094,264 of OX101821.2, read as the reverse complement.
TAAGCATCCTCAGAAGCTAAAAGCTGAAGCTAATGTTGGAAGAATTGAAAAGATGGTTCGGATGAGTCTGAATTAGGCAGTCATTGTTTTCGGTAGAAACAAACTGATATATCGTTGTTATTGTTGTTGTTGTTGTTATTTGATACTTACATTAGAGCTACGTTTGAGTTGAAGCCCGATCGAGCGAGCAGGGCATTCAGTGCATTGGCGGGGCCTTTGATGCCATTGAAACCACTCAGAAGAAATGCGTTTTATTATTCGAATATATGAACGAATCGATTTCGTAAATTCACCGATATGTGACCACACATTGTTGCATAATGATTATTCTGAAAGATCCACTGACAAACCCACCCTCAAATTATAATACTCCTGTTAGAGGAGAGTTAAAGCCTAAAATAATATTTGCGAAAAACTGTAAATACCTACTTTTAAATTTGTTAAATTTTGTGTTGGAGTATCATTATCAAAGTCATTTCATACTGAATTATCCAGGAAAATATTTTCCAATCATCATGGTTTTGGTGAAGAAAAACAATTATTGTGTATTTATATCGACTCAAATGATAGAAACGGTTTATAGGATACACAACATAAAAACAAAAAGGGCTCAAAGTAAATGTTCAAATGGACCACCATTTTGTTCATTGACTGTCGCACGCTTTGAAATATTCCTGGTGTATCCTGTATTAACGTACATGCTGCTAAAATTCTTGCCGTTAAATCTTCAACAGATTCTACAGGTGTCAAATACACCAAGGATGTAAGGTATCCCCACAAAAAAAAGTCTAGTGACGTTAAATTCGGAGAACGTGTAGGCCAGTGTATGGGACCACGTCTACCTATCCACTGATCATGGAATGTTTCATCAAGAAATTGACGAACGATTCGTTGAAAATTGGCCGGTGCTCCGTCCATAATCCATTTTGAAACGATCTTCACTGACTGAAATAATGACAGATGACTTGACAACAATACAAACTTGTTTGGGTTACTATCAATAGTGTCAATCATATCTACTATGCTGCGTTCGAGTTGACGCCCTAAACGATCCGGGCGCGCTCCCAATAACCTTATCGCATTTCTTCTGAGTGGTTTCAATGGCATCAAAGGCCCCGCCAATGCACTGAATGCCCTGCTCGCTCGATCGGGCTTCAACTCAAACGTAGCTCTAATGTAAGTATCAAATAACAACAACAACAACAATAACAACGATATATCAGTTTGTTTCTACCGAAAACAATGACTGCCTAATTCAGACTCATCCGAACCATCTTTTCAATTCTTCCAACATTAGCTTCAGCTTTTAGCTTCTGAGGATGCTTACTATGTCAATTGACTGGACTGTTCCTAAATTATTTTCTTTAGATTCGTGATAACTAATTGCAAAGTCGAACCTTCCAGACTAGTTTGTATACCATTGATCAATGCATAAAAAATACACAAATTTTTTATTCTAGTTCTTTTTTAAAACCATTAATTTTCCTCGATACACCAGTTAGAAAAAGCTCTAAAAATTATACTCCAACATAAAATTCAACAAATCAAGAGTACTTATCTTCGGTTTTTCGCAAAAATTGGTTCAGATCTAAACTCTTATTTGAGTGGAGTATTATTAATTTGAAGTTGGGTTTGTTCTTTCTTTCTTTTTGATTATTGCACATAGCAAATTACGTTGATACTCAGGACATATCTTCAGTTTTTCTCAATTATCTCAGAAACCTTCACTTTTAGACACATAGAATGTTTGACTTTTAGGTTGAGTATCGATGAGCCTAACTTATGTCAAACGCTCATTTATCAATTCAGTTGTCCAAAGAAAATTCGATGAAATAATATGACGAATAAAAAAAAACGGAGTTTGTCGGTCTCATTCTGACTTACCTGTACTATGTTATGAATACTGCCAACATTAAAAAACGTTCAAGAGGTTGACAATTATTCCTATAGGTTATAATAAAGTTGCATCATGCGATTATAGCACACAGGATGGTATGTCTCTTCTCAGGACATATCTTCAGATTTTCGCAAATATCTCAGAAACCTTCACTTTTAGGCAAATGGTATGTTATGACTTTTAGGTTGAGTATGGATGAGCCTAACTGATGTCAAACGCTCATTTGTCAATTCAGTTGTCCAAAGAAAATATGAAGGAAAATATGACCACATACCATCGTAACTACGCCACTGGTTTACGAAAATTGAAAATTATAACTTCAAATTATCACGTTGATAAACCTTGATTAGTGCACCAAGTTTGAAATTTTTTTCTCCAGGAGTTTTAGAGAAAAAAAAATTAATCTAAATTTTTTTCGCACTTTTGACACCCTGTATCTCAGAGGGGATGCATTTTAGGACATACTTTGATAGAAACTTTACATCTCAAAATGAGGCAAGGAATCTGTAGTCGGAGTTTGTCTGTCTTATACTGACTTACCCTGTATATACCGGGTGGCTACGGAAGTATTGCCTACGGAATATCTCAGTTATTGTATGAAGTAGGTTTGTGATATTTGGAGCGTCGATATAATGACATAAGAGCTAGAATTTGAGCATATTGACATATCGAAGTTAACTTCCGGTCTGACCGGGAGTAACATCAACTTTCTTATTTTAAATGGAAACCCTATTTTTTTTCTTTTCGCTTCATTCAGCATTCAATTCCCTTTCTAATGACATATCACAAGTTGGTATCTAACCAGAAACTAGATCAGAAAAAAATTATTATTGAAATTCACCGAGTAGGCCGTGGAAGCAAAATGAAAGCCAAAAATTGAAAAGTTGGCTATGGAAACCATACGTCACTTGATACCAGTTGCTACTACTGTGATATTTTATTTTCATTCGTCGGCGTTATAGAAAGCCGCCAAAAAAAATATTGGAAAAATTGGGAAAAAAACAATACTCTGTAGGTCCAGGAACATACAACTTTTTCTTTCCTGTACTATTCAGCATAACCATTCCTTTCTAATGATATAATAGAAAATATTTTTTTGAACTGAGATACCAAAAAATCCAATTATTATTCTTCAAATAACAAAACAGATTATCGCCATACGCAAAAATAAAATTAAAAATAATGTGGAATGATAAATTATATCCTGTAGGGTCTAGGTTGAATAGGAACATAAACGTACTTGGTCTGTGCCATCGTCCATAGATATTCTAATATCTACCTATGGACGATGTTTGTGCTATTCAGAATAATCATTCCATTGCAATAATCATTCGAACCAAAATATTAACAAGTAGGCTGATTAAGATGTATTTTGGAATGAAACAAATCCATATTATTTTGACGTTCGAAGTAGTGTTTTTGATTCTGCCATTTTAAAAGGGTTTGGAAATCGAAATCAGTTAGTGGAATATTCAAAAAATGCCCCGTTATTCACGAACCGAACAAATTGACATGCTTCTCATTTATGGTGAATGTTTAAAAAATTCTTATGCCGCTGAACGATTGTATTTAGAGCGATATCCAGGGAGGCAGCAACCGTCAAGAAGGTGTATTTCCAGCTGAGCCTGATGTTCACGAAGACCAAGAAGCATTTGTTATTAATGAGGAAACTGAAATTAATGTATTAGCTTTAGTACAATATGATAGCACAATTTCCTCAAGGCATATTGGCGCCGAATTAGCTATAAGTAAGGACTCTGCTAGGAAAATTTTGAAAAAACATCGATTGAAATCCTTCAAGTATCAGTTGCATCAACATTTGTATGAAAATGACGGTGAAAGGCGCCTGGAATATTGTAATCGGTTTCTTCGACAAAATGCTGAGAATCATCTATTTAACTATTATATCTTGTTTACGGACGAGTCAAGATTTACCAACAATGGATTATTCAACAGGAATAATACAAGGTAGGTACTGTACTTTATTTGGATTATTGTCGATAGTCGAAGTGTAAAGTGCTAAAAGTGTGAACGGTCTTTTGTTCCAGGTACTGGGCGATAGCAAACGAGCACCGGTTTCGACAAGGCGGCTTCCAGGAGAGATTTGGTGTGAATGTTTGGGCAGGAATAGTTGGAACTCATATTGTTGGCCCCATTCCTTTTCAAGGCCAACTAACCGGAGAGAGATACTTTAATTTTTTAACGAATGAATTTTCGGAATTCATTAACAACCTACCAGCGGAAATAACTGAGAGAATGTACTTCCAGCAAGATGGCGCCCCTCCGCATAATTCAAGAATAGCGAGAAATCATCTTCAAAATCGCTTTCAAGAGAGACTTATAACAACCCATGGTCCAGTCAGGTGGCCACCAAGGTCACCTGATCTTACTCCGTGCGACTTTTTTCTATGGGGGCATCTTAAAAATAGGGTGTATTTCACACAGCCTACAACTCTACATGAGCTAGAAGTAAAAATTCGTAGAGCTTTCCAAGATATCACGCCCCAAATGTTGAGAAACGTTTTACATGAAAATATCACCAGAGTCAATAAATGTATTGACGCTGAGGGAATGCATTTCGAACATTTGTTTTGAATTTATTTTATCTTTACTCCCATCAATTTGAATTTTTTTTTTCGATAAATCTGTTTTTTCGTTATTTGAAGAATAATAATTGGATTTTTAGGTATTTCATTTGAAAAAATTACTTTCTATTATATCATTAGAAAGAAATGGTTATGCTGAATAGTACAGGCAAGAAAAAGTTGTATGTTCCTATTTAAGTTATGGACCTACAGAGTATTGTTTTTTTTCCAATTTTTCCAATATTTTTTTTGGCGGCGAATGAAAATAAAATATCACAGTGGTAGCAACTGTTATCAAGTGACGTATGGTTTCCATAGCCAACTTTTCAATTTTTGGCTTTCATTTTGCTTCCACGGCCTACTCGGTGAATTTCAATAATAATTTTTTTCTGATCTAGTTTCTGGTTAGATACCAACTTGTGATATGTCATTAGAAAGGGAATTGAATGGTGAATAAAGCGAAAAGACAAAAAAATAGGGTTTCCATTTAAAATATGAAAGTTGATGTTACTTCCGGTCAGACCGGAAGTTAACTTCTACATGTCAATATGCTCAAATTCTAGCTCTTTGTCATATCGACGCTCCAAATTTCACATACCTACTTCATACAATAACTGAGATATTTCGTAGGTAATACTTCCGTAGCCACCCGGTATTCCGAATAAGGTGAGTATTTTCATATTTTGGAATGCTAATCAATATAATTTTCGATAAGCAAGCTTAGCTATAATCCTAACTGCATATTTCCCTATCAGTTGAGAATCTCAAGTGACATTGAAAATTATCGTGATAAATCAAGAGGGGTACGAATCTTTTTACATAGGGAAGCATAGGGAAGCTTTACATAGAGAATATATCACAGTTTGGTATGCTGGCAAAATGAAATATCACAATCTGTAGCTTGAAGAAGGTCAGGAGTCTGTAGTGATGCTTGCATGTTGAACTGAATGACGTTGGTTTTCGTTGGATTTAAAATATGACACAGAGGCCCTAGCTTGTTCTATACTGGTTTCACCAACATTAATGTTCGTATCATCAGCGTAGCACACCATTTGACAAAATTTTCTGAAGAGATATTATTAGATCATTAATATAGATAACAAACCGATAAGGTCTCAAATCCAAACCATGGTGGACGCCACTAATAATGCATCGTTTGGCACATAACAGGTTTCCTAGTCTAACTACCTGGGATCTGCCCGTCAAGCAAAAGCCACGTATTCCATATCTTTTATAAATCAATAATTCATGATTGATACAGTCAAAGGTACATGAAAAATCAATAAATTGTAATCTAGAGATACTGTCTTCCTATTAGTACAGTTTCTGTGCTATGGTTACAAGTGAAGCCATGTTGTGGAAGTAACAATAATGAATTAGTATTAAAAAATCAAACTAATTGGTCTTTCATTTTTATTCATAGATTTTAGAAATACTTGACAGAACGCTGATAGCACGATAATTGCTATATGTTCCAGATTCTCCCTTCTCATAAATTGGTGTATAATTTCTCACTCGCACGGTAAGAGACTTGGATAAACATTCAATGAAATGCATGGATTAGTATTCCAAGCCGAATTTATCGGCACCTTAAAAACATATGACGGAAGTGTGGAAACTCTGTATCATTTATAAGTTCGTTCTCCAAAATCAGTTTTTTTTACCGATGTTGTTATTAGAAGCTAAGTGCTCGCAAGTTGAGGAGCTCGGAAGATGAGGAGCTCGGAAGTTGAGATGATCGGAAGTTGAAGGGCGTTGAAGTTGTACAAATGATTGACTCTCGCGCTACGCGCTCGGATTCGCGCTTCGCGCGAACAGTTTGCGGAAAGCTCGTAAAGTTGAATGGCCTAGAAGTATAATTGGATACTAATAATATGAATACAACGACCTTAATGCCTTTAAAACTATAATTGGACACCAATAATATGAATACAACGACCTTAATGCCTTTGAAACTATAATTGGACACCAATAATATGAATACATTTACCCAAATACCTTTAAAACTATAATTGGACACCGATAATATGAATACAACTACTGTAATTTGAAACTATAATTGGACACCAATAATTTGAATACAACGACTAATGCGAGACTGGAGAAAAAATCCAAGTATATTTTTCAATACATGACTGTCTTGACTGATTTCCCACAAAAATTCGCCTTTTCAATGCATGACTCTGTTGACTAATTTTCCACAAAAATAAGTGTTTTCAATACATGACTGTCTGACTGATTTCCCACAAAAATACGTGTTTTCAATACATGACTCTGTTGACTAAATTTTTAAAACTATAATTGGACACCAATAATTTGAATACAACGACTAATGCGAGAGTTGAAAAAAAATCCAAGTATATTTTTCAAGACATGACTGTCTTGACTAATTTCTCACAAAAATTCGCCTTTTGAATACATGACTGTCTTAACTAATTTCCCACAAAAGTACGCGTTTTCAATGTGTGACTGTCTTGACTAATTTCCCACAAAAAAACGCGTTTTCAAAACATGACTGTCTTGACTAATTTCCCTCAAAAAAAACGCGTTTTCAAAACATGACTGTCTTAACTAATTCCCCACAAAAATACGCGTTTTAAATATATGACTGTCTTGACTAATTTCCCACAAAAAAACGCGTTTTCAAAACATGACTGTCTTAACTAATTTCCCACAAAAATACGCGTTTTCAATACATGACTGTCTTAACTAATTTCCCACAAAAATACGCGTTTTCAATATATGACTGTCTTGACTAATTTCCCACAAAAAAACGCACTTTCAAAACATATGACTGTCTTAACTAATTTCCCACAAAAATACGCGTTTTCAATACATGACTGTCTTAACTAATTTCCCACAAAAATACGCGTTTTCAATACATGACTGTCTTAACTAATTTCCCACAAAAATACGCGTTTTCAATACATGACTGTCTTGACTAATTTCCCACAAAAATACGCGTTTTAAATATATGACTGTCTTGACTAATTTCCCACAAAAAAACGCGTTTTCAAAACATGACTGTCTTAACTAATTTCCCACAAAAAAACGCGTTTTCAAAACATGACTGTCTTAACTAATTTCCCACAAAAATACGCGTTTTCAATATATGACTGTCTTGACTAATTTCCCACAAAAAAACGCACTTTCAAAACATATGACTGTCTTAACTAATTTCCCACAAAAATACGCGTTTTCAATACATGACTGTCTTAACTAATTTCCCACAAAAATACGCGTTTTCAATACATGACTGTCTTAACTAATTTCCCACAAAAATACGCGTTTTCAATACATGACTGTCTTGACTAATTTCCCACAAAAATACGCGTTTTCAATACATGACTGTCTTGACTAATTTACCACAAAAAACGCGTTTTCAAAAAATGACTGTCTTGACTAATTTCCCTAAAAAAACGCGTTTTCAAAACATGACTGTCTTAACTAATTTCCCACATAAATACGCGTTTTCAATACATGACTGACTAGACTAATTTCCCACAAAAATACGCGTTCTCAATACATGACTGTCTTGAATAATTACCCACAAAAATACGTGTTATCAATACATGATTGTCTTGAATTATTTCCCACAAAACTACGTGTTTTCAATACATGACTGTCTTGAATAATTTCCCACAAAAAATCGCGTTTTCAAAACATGACTGTCTTAAATAATTTCCCACAAAAATACGCGTTTTCAATACATGACTTGTCTTGAATAATTACCCACAAAAATACGTGTTATCAATACATGACTGTCTTGAATAATTTCCCACAAAACTACGTGTTTTCAATTCATGACTGTCATGAATAATTTCCCACTAAAATACGCGTTTTCCATAAATGACTGTGTTGAATAATTTTCCACAAAAATACGCGTTTTCAGTACATGACTGTCTTGAATAATTTTCCACAAAAATACGTATTTTCAATACTTTACTGTCTTGACTAATTTCTCATAAAAATACACGTTTTCAATACATTACTGTCTTGACTAATTTCCCAGAAAAATACGAGTTTTCAATACATGACTGTCTTGACTAATTTTCCACAAAATAAACGCGTTTTCAAAACATGACTGTCTTAACTAATTTCCCACAAAAATACGCGTTTTCAATACATGACTGTCTTGACTTATTTCCCACAAAAATACGCGTTTTGAATACATGACTGTCTTGATTAATTTTCCACAAAAATACGTGTTTTCAATACTTGACTGTCTTGTCTAATTTCCAATAAAAAAACGCGTGTTCAATACATGACTGTCTTGACTAATTTCCCATAAAAATACGCGTTTTCAATACATGACTGTCTTGACTAATTTCCCACAAAAATACGCGTTTTCAATACATGACTGTCTTGACTAATTTACCACAAAAAACGCGTTTTCAAAAAATGACTGTCTTGACTAATTTCCCTCAAAAAAAACGCGTTTTCAAAACATGACTGACTAGACTAATTTCCCACAAAAATACGCGTTTTCAATACATGACTGTCTTGAATAATTACCCACAAAAATACGTGTTATCAATACATGACTGTCTTGAATAATTTCCCACAAAACTACGTGTTTTCAATACATGACTGTCTTGAATAATTTCCCACAAAAAATTGTGAAAATTTTTCTAAGTCTTCAATATTTCGTTTTTGTGAAATATTTTCCAAACTATTGATATTGAAGAAAAAATGTATCGTTATTTTTTGTAAACTTTTAAGAGCTGATCAAAAAAGTTCATGTGAAAAATTTGAAAATCTGTCGCCATCTTTGAGTTTTTGGAGTTTTTTTTAAAAGAAAATCAAATATTTTGTTTATTTTCCAAAATATGCAAAAATTTCATGAAAACTTTTTGTAGACATAATTGAGTTCAACAAAAATGTTGAAGTACATTTTTTCGATATTTTGTTTAGTTTTCGAGTTTTTGGTGTTTTTATGAAAAAATGTGAAATTATTTCCAAGTCCCAAATTTCTCCAAATCGCAATTATTTTTTCCAAGATATGGAAAAGTTTCATAGAAACTTTTTGTAGAACTTTTTGATAACTACAAGACTGTTCATATACATTTTTTCGATATCTCGTTTATTCTTCGAGTTTTTGATTTTTTAAAGCAAAAAACAGCACATTTTTCAAGATGTTTGCCAGAATGGTTTTGCAAGATATGAAAAAATTTCATTAGAACTTTTTGATGAACTGTTCGTAGGTAATATTTTTGAAGGGAACCTTGAATGAGCATTTTGGTTTTTGAGATTTTGACGATTTTCGAAAAAAAGTACAAATTTTCCACATTTTTTTCCATTTTTTAAAGATTTTTCCAATTTTCATTTTCCGATCCTTCACAAAAACTATACACCTGTGTACGACACATTGAAGAATATCTTCAAAAAATATGGAATGGATTAAATCAATCCCTGGACCTGTATCGAGTAACATAGGAACCGAAAAAAAAACGGAAATCCCTTTAAAATTTTTCCGGATTTTCCGAACGCGAAAAAAAAAATTTTGACAAATATTGTCCTCGAGTTATTAATTAAAATGATTCAAATTTCAAAGCGATATCTCCAAGGGTTCGAAAAATATTGCGTTTTGAATTGTACACAGACAGAGCTACAGACGGACAGACAGACAGACCGACAGACAGAATTTTCAAAAGAAATTTTTTTTTCGACGGGGATCATTTTCCTAGAAGTAACTATGGGTCTAAAACGTCAAATAAAAAAGTTGATGTCCGTCTAGGAAGACGGTAGGAAACTTCCTAAGAGGTCGTTGATAAAAATTGTTTATTTTATGCCGGACAGTTCGTGTATAGGCGTGTGGGTATTGAGTTATTTTCACTGTTTATTTTTACGCCCCCATTCATTCGTTTTCAATAATCTCACAAGTCCATGTTTCTCGATATCCAATCAGCAGTAAAATGTACAGGTACCTTCATGACACGTTACCCGTCCACGGCCATCTGGCCATATCTCCATTACGTGTTTTAGGGGGTTATAAATATTAAAAGGACGCCTAGACGCGCGATGTTCCTTTTATACGATACCGCCGGGATGGCGACTTGGGTGTGTAAGGACTTGTAGATATTACATTTATGTTTATTACTGTCAGGTTGAGAGATGCTCTTAGAGCAAATAATGTGCGGTAGCGCGAGCAACTCTTCTATGTCGCCGTTGGGACATTTTCTGCTCGAGAGCATTAGCAGTTGGGCACCCGGAAGAAAAAATGGGCCGCATAATTCGATTATTTGGCTGTTTCATGGCCGTTTGCGATATGACATTTTAAGTATCAGATGATATTTTTCCAAAGAAATGAACGGAGTCGTGATTAAGAAGAGGGCTTGTGTGGATAAAATTCATTTCTTGACATGCTTTTTTTTTAATTTATTTTTTATTGACGTATTTGGTGTGAACAGTCAGAAGATAGTGCTGTAGATTGTACTTTCCTAATAAATTGTTTTTCAGCAGCCAAAAAGCTGAAAAGAAACCTGAAATGTATATGTGGATAAAACATTAGCTTTTAAGATGATTATGCTGCAAGCATTATGTGATAGAACAATCAAAAAGTTTAATCATAACATATCATTGCAATAAGCGTCAGTGTAACAAAACAAAGTGTTTAAAAATAATCAGTGATTAAAACAGAAAAAAAGAAAAACTGAATCATAAAAACTCTGGCAGTGACCATATTTTTCTCAGCGATTCGGTTAGCATTTCAGTACAACCAGCTCAGTGTTGAGCTGACAGAACCTATCCTCCAACTGAAGAGCGAAAAATGTATAAGTGGGTATTGAATTCGCCTGCATTGAGCTTAAAATTATTGTTCAACTGGATTTGTTTTGAGTTGGTATTTTATTATTGGGTTCTGCTAGCCTAACAATAAAGCTATCAGAAACCGACGATGAGTTCAAACGTGAACCTAAAATGAGCCTAAGATTGAGGTGTGATCAGATTTTTCATAACGATTCGGTTAGCCTTTTGATACAGTCAACTCAGTGTTGAGCTAACATAACCTATGATATCTCCCCCAACTGACCAGCAAAGAAATATATAATTGGGTAATGAATTAGCCTGACTAGAGCCTAAAATTATGGTCCAACTAGATTTGATCTGAGTTGTTTTATATGGTTGAGTTCTGCTAGCTTAAGGGTAAAGCTAGCAGAACCTAGGATTTAAAAAAATGCATTCCAAAAAATAGGGGATGGGTTAAAACGCGAGCCTATGATGAGCCTAGAATTATGGTTTGATTAGACTTTTTATAAACATTCGTTAAGCGGTTTTGTTTTGCCAGCTTAACGTTAAGCTAGCAGAATACGGCGATATCTCTCACAATTGAAAAATTTGAAAATTCCAAAGTGGTTCTGCTAGCTTTACGGGGGTCCAGGAAAGTTGTGCGAATCAACAACACCCTTAGTATATAGAGAATTGTCAAATACGTCATTCCACAAACAACAGTTTAGGGTCTACTCTTTTTTACGGTTTATACAGTGCTGCTTTATTTAGTCCCCCTCCCTTTTAACTTTTGAACGATTTGACGTAGAAATATGGAGCAAAATCCATTTTGAATGGTATCACCGATAATACTTCTTGGAATGAAATACATGGTGTTTGCCCGATGATGGGGGTGAGGGCACATCAATTAAAAAATTTCAAATGGCATTGTGGGTCGACTAACACATCGTTGAAAAGAGAATCCAATTCTCACGCAGATAACGGAGATTTGTTTTTTCAATAATTCAATGGTAAAACCGAAGACACGACGCGCTTAAGAACCACCATCACCGAAAAGTCGAATTTCTACCTCATCCCTTCCAGCTCAGGTTTGTTGGCATACTTATCAAGAGTGGGGGTGGAGATAATGAACTCGATGAACATTGGCAACACAGCACCTGTCCGTTCTCGATTACAGCGCCAATCAGGTATAAATTTCCCGATCGTAGAATCCGTTTCTTGCAAAAACCATTGATTTCAAGAAAGATATATTTTTTGTGTGTGTTCAGTGGTCCCATAAGAATTCCGGAAACTCTCAATTTTTTCAAATCATCATGTCATTTAAATTTCTTTTTCTTAAAAATTATCATCCAAAAATCACTGAGGTTCCGGAATTTACACAAAAACATTGAGTAATGCAAAAAAAAATAAAAAAATTTTCAAACAAAAACTGTGGGCTCAAAACGAATTTCCGTTTTACCAAGGTAGTGTTTGCTCTTAAGACAGAGCAATGAAACGTTCACGCCGTCCCCTCTCTTCTAACGCTGTTAGTATTGTTATATACGTTTTCTCTCTATAGTCTCACGAGTCATTTAATAGTATATTTTTCAACAAGAGATGAAAATACTGTTTTTTCGTAAGGTAAGAGTTTGTCAACGAGCGAAGCGGAGTGGAGCGGGTGTGGCAATCTCACGAACGAAAAAAACGCATTTCATCTCGAGTACGAAATGCTATTTTTTTTCTACGATAGAATATTGAAAAAATACTGGATTTCAATTTTTAGATCTTCATTTATTTATAACACAGACTTGATAATAATACTGGGTACTGATTCAAGTGCCAAGTAGTGACATTAACTGTCATTAGTGTCAAAAATCCGTCAATTTGTTTTTAGTATATTCCCGTAGGGTCGCTTGATACTATTCATTTGTTTCATTTTCATCTCTAGCGTTAAAAACTATCACTTTCATGTAGGGTATCCTGTTGAAAAATGATCATTTTCATATATAATTGTTTCAAAAGTAAATTTTCAAGTAACAATTAACTATAGACATTCGTCTGCCAATTGACATTTCAGTAGAGTTTTATAAAATAAATCAGAATAAGGTAGACATTCGGCACGTGTGTAAATTAGTGGCAGCCGCGCATGAACGCGTGTAAATTGTGGGTTGATTTTGTACAACCGTCTGCCATCGATATTTCTATCAAAATTGCGATAAAAATGAACAAATTCTTCAATGGCAGAAGTTTTCAAAAATTACCAGTATTAAATATCATTTAATAAAATTGCACTAAATTTTCAAGTAACAATTAACAATAGACATGTGTTTATTGTTACCTTGTGACATTTCAGTAGATGAGTTCTGTAAAGTAGTGAAAATATTCCACAGGCAGACATTTCGCACGTGAGTAAATGAGTGGCAGGCGCGCATGAACACGTAAAAATTGTGGGTTAAGTTTGTACAACTACCGCCTGTCATCGATATCTTTATCAAAATTGTTATAAAAATAAATTCTCCAATGGCAGAAGTTTTTATAAGTTGAAAGTAATAAAATTGCTCTAAATATTCAGGTAACAAGTGAAGTATGAATTATTTTTGTTTTATTCCAATTTAAGGTCATTTTTCTGTTTGAAAAGGATCAAACAATACCATACCGTAGATCAAACATTCATCAAACGAAACTCAACGCTCTAGCTCTCCTGAACATTGAAATTGAAATTACTAGACCTTTGGAGTTTGATAATACGATACAGTTATTTGCTTGGGCCAAGGCCAGAAAGAAGAAGTTGAAAGTGTTTTTGTACATATTACATATTTCGATTGTAATATTTATAAATATAACTAATTTTAACAAGTAGGCAGCAGACCTTCTCAATTTTTTGCTCAACATCCTTTCTTTTTGATTTCATTGAAAATATTAACACGATGTTTATAAAGTCAGTTGTGGAATCATCTGCGACTGAAAGATAAACTTTAGTCGCTATTTTCCAGAGGAGTCATGTATTGGTTCAATTTTCAATGGAAAATGTCTGCCTTTACAGCATCCTTTCTTTATTATAATCTATTCATCGTTAAGAAAGACAGCTATTGCATCTATCCATGTTACATTACGAGTATATGATAGTTGAATATCCCTACTTCAACAGTAGTTGGGAATTACCTTCCACACTCCCCAGACCTTCTTCCGTAGGGCGTACTTCGTAGTTTGGCCTAGGGCGTAAATAGGTGGTAATCCGTCTCTGTCTCTTTTCAACCATATGCATTTCTCTGATTTTTGTTAATACGTATTATTACAATTATTATGGGCCGTGGTGGTCGGCTGTTAGTGCGTTCGCATCGCATGCGTGGGGTCTTGGGTTCGATCCACCGATTCACTGGTCTCGTGCATGGCATCACACGTTAAAAGGTAAGGGCTGCGTCTTCCCTAGCTCTCGAAGACTTCTGAGGGTTGCGCGTAGGGGTGCAAACGGTTGACAGAATTAACAATAACAATAACAAAACAATTATTGTGATATCTGCTTTTTGAAATTTTCTAGTCGATGTGCCTCCAGCGCAGTCTATCAAGTAATTTCAATTTATCTTCTCAAAAAGTTGTGTCGGTAATAACATTCAAAACAGTTTTTGTCCCATTGTTCCACATCAAACCGTTAAAAAAATTCGAGATAAGGGATCGTTCAGATACGCAATTATACTTGATATTTCGAGTGCAAATGATAAGAAAAAAATGTATACGAAATCCTGAAAAAATTTAGAACGAATGAAAAGAGAATTGAATTATATCAGGTACATGTTACATGTTATGAACGTGTCTGTTTGTACTGACTGAATGTGACGAATTACCCAAAACGCAGTAGGTTGCGGTTTGGGTAAATAAAGAATTACTATTGTTATTAAGGAAATACAGGCAATTCTGCAGCTGATGACCAGCTACGAGGAGGTTCAGAACACCATAAAAGGGCTCCCTAGGAACAAAGCGCCTGGTATAGATAAGATAGATGCAGTCCTACTCAGAAACCTCCCGAGGAAGACTCTCGTGCAGTTAGTTTACATCATAAACGCCATCGTAAAATGGCAACACTACCCGTTGTGCCTGAAGCAAGCGGAAATTATCCTGATCCTTAAGCCAGGAAAACCGAATGAAAGGGTCGAGAGCTATCGCCCCATCTCATTGCTTAGTGCTGTCGCCAAGGTGGTGGACAGAATCCTCCTCAAGAGAATTTGCGACCTCGAGGAAGAGCTCAAACTCATTCCGGCGGGACAGTTCGGCTTCCGAAGAGGTCACTCAACGACTTCCCAGGTGGCCAGAATTGTCCACGACGTGTGGGAGAGCTCCAATCGAGGGCACAATACAGTCATGCTGCTGTTGGATATCCAAAAGGCCTTTGACACCGTCTGGATAGAGGGCTTTATCGTGAAGATGCTAAGGGCAGGTATGCCGGAATACATGGTAAAGATTATAGACTCGTACCTGGTCAACAGAACTTTCGCGGTTAGAGTAAATGACATTAACTCCGCGGGGTGGAAGATCGAAGCAGGAGTACCGCAAGGCTCGAGCTTGTCCCCACTTTTGTATTCGTTACATACGTATAACTTTCCCACGTTCCCAAACACGAACACGGCTAAATATGCTGACTACACGGCAATATACGCCCAGTCAAAGTACAGCAATATAGCAGCAGCAAAGCTGAAAACGCATCTGCAACACAAAGTCATACCGTATCTAGCGAAGAGCAAAATTGTGGTGAATCCTGATAAAACAGAGCTCATGAATTTCACATGGAAAAGGAAACGTACCTTCGTTCACATTCCTGGGGGATTCAGAGCTCTGGGTGATCAGATTGACGAGACCGAGACAGCGCGGTACCTGGGTGTCCAACTGGACAAAAAGTTAACCCTTGCTAGGCATGTCGACTTGGCAGTCCAACGAGCTGCGGGAGCTATAAAACGGACATACCCGTTGATAGCCAGGGACTCCAAGCTGTCTATGAGTAACAAGGTGTTGATATATAAACAGGTCATAACACCAACCATGACATATGCATGTCCAGTGTTCTGCAGCGTCTCCAAGACTCAAATGTCGAGACTGGAGAGGATGCAGAACAAGGTACTTCGTATCGTCACTAACGAAAGCCCGTTGACCAAAGGTATAACAGCAGTCAGAGCCCACCATAACAGACCCCAAAAGAGGCAGAGTGGGCTCATCTACCAGGCACTGGATATATTCCAAGAAACGCCAGAAGAAGACGTGTAAGACAACACATACCGGGTGATTCTCCAAGGTGGCTCACCCCTATAACTTTTTTATTATTGAAGATAGAAAAACGAAATTTGGGGGTTGTGTATTATAGTTCAATTTACATTTTTTGACATATTAACTTGCTTTATCGTACTTCCGGTTCGACCGGAAATGAGCATAACTTTCGATTTTTAAATGGGACATCCTATATATTTTTACTTATTTCGATCGAGAATGACATTCTAAATCCAACAACACCTCACTTGTCAATATTTGACAAATGAAGTAATTTTTATTTCAATTTTTATTTTTCGATCTAGAATGCCATGGATCGTGTGAATCGCCTCATTCTTGATCAAGTAACATGGGAAAAGTACGACTTTGAGGCTTTTGAATTCACAGTCGCTGTAAGAATTATTCAAAAGTCTCAAATATGAATTTTTCCAGTTAACGTGAATTTTTCAAATGGAAAGGGGGTGGCTCGTCGGCTTTTTGTGAAAGATCATTTTCTTACGAATAATTTGATACCACACACTTTCACTTTATTTTCACTATTTCTGTGAGCGATTGCAAGAAGCGACCATACCCAATTACAAATAATACGTATTCGGTATGCACTGAGTCCTGTTATTCTAGTTATTCGTGACAAACAATTGAAGCTGTTGCTAGGACTATACCTAAACAAATAGGCCAATGAATATGCTGTCACTTTCAAAAATTCTTTTGTTGCATAGTTCATAATTTGATATGGAAAATTATACTAGAAACGAGAAAATTGACATGTTGCTAATTTACGGAGAAGCAAAAAAGAATGCATCTGATGCAGCTCGAATTTATGCTCAGAGATTCCCTAATCGTCGCCATCCCACTCGGCACTATTTTCCAAAACTGGAAAAGAAAATGCGAAATGAACCAGAAGAAAATGCCAATAAATTCATCGTCAGTGAAGAAAAAGAAGTAGACGTGTTGGCCTATGTTGAAGTGAATTGTACGGCGTCAATTCGCCAAATTGTTTCTGAGTGTGATATAAGTTATTCGTCCGTTTGGAGAATTCTCCACAAATATAATTATCGATCATTCAAGTACCAACTACACCAACATCTTTACGATAACGATCACAACCGAAGATTAACTTATTGCAACTGGTTTTTGACTAAATACAGAGAAGATGTACGTTTTCCATTTAAAATTATTTATTCAGATGAAACTCGATTCACCAACTTGGGTCTGTTTAATCGGAATAATAAAAGGTACTGGTCACAAACAAATTTACATCTCATGCAAGAAGGAAATTTTCAAGAGCGATTTGGTTTCAATTGCTGGATGGGTATTATCGGAGGAAAACTTTTAGGCCCAATAATTTTCGACGGACAACTTACTGGGGAAAAATATCTGCAGTTCCTAAGAAATCAAATAAATGATTTCATTGAAGATTTGCCACTAGCTACCCAAGTTGATATCTATTTTCAACAAGATGGAGCGCCACCTCACAATTCCCAAATCGTAAGAGAACATCTGAATGACACCTTCCCAGAAAAGTGGATTGGCACCAATGGACCTATTCAGTGGCCTGCGAGGTACATTCTTGAGATGTCATATTTTTTTATAATGTATTATTTCTTTTTCATATTCTAGATCACCAGATCTCACTCCACTAGATTTTTTTCTCTGGGGAACAATTAAAAATCAGGTTTATAATACAACATCAGCTACTCGTGAAGAACTGGAGTATAAAGTAAGGGTGGCATTCCAGAACGTTACTGCGGAACAGCTAAACAATGTGGTGCGCGCAACAATTGATAAAGTTGAACTTTGCCGTGATCAAGGAGGGGGTCATTTTGAAAATTTAGAAACTTAATGGACTAATGGTGATATTTGCGTCTTTTAAACAATTCTTAAAACGACTGTGAATTCAATTGTTTGTCACGAATAACTAGAATAACAGGACTTAGTGCATAAGTATACCGAATACGTATTATTTGTTATTGGGTATAATCGCTTCTTGCAATCGTTCACAGATATAGTGAAAATAAAGTGAAAGTGTGGGGTATCAAATTATTCGTAAGAAAATGATCTTTCACAAAAAGCCGACGAGCCACCCCCTTTCCATTTGAAAAATTCACGTTAACTGGAAAAATTCATATTTGAGACTTTTGAATAATTCTTACAGCGACTGTGAATTCAAAAGCCTCAAAGTCGTACTTTTCCCATGTTACTTGATCAAGAATGAGGCGATTCACACGATCCATGGCATTCTAGATCGAAAAATAAAAATTGAAATAAAAATTACTTCATTTGTCAAATATTGACAAGTGAGGTGTTGTTGGATTTAGAATGTCATTCTCGATCGAAATAAGTAAAAATATATAGGATGTCCCATTTAAAAATCGAAAGTTATGCTCATTTCCGGTCGAACCGGAAGTACGATAAAGCAAGTTAATATGTCAAAAAATGTAAATTGAACTATAATACACAACCCCCAAATTTCGTTTTTCTATCTTCAATAATAAAAAAGTTATAGGGGTGAGCCACCTTGGAGAATCACCCGGTATAAGACCACACCACAATGTCAACATCCGGTTTTTCTTCCTTTTTTTCCCGGAGAATCGTCAAGCACACCAATGAGAAACGTCCAATGATGTCTCACACGTAAAGCAATAATTCCCCCTGCATAACTTGGAGGAGGCAGGGAAACCACAACACCATGCGACGTAACACTTACAACATTCGAACTACATAACATCGTAGAACCTACCGCAAGGTAGGTACGATCTGGTTCGGCCCTTCTGTGTCGAACCCCACACCACAGTCTTTTACTCCCTCCCTACCACTACCCTATGGCTAAGCGATAGTTTTAAGATCTGTGCAACGTCTATATTATATTTACATTTATTTTTATATTCGTTATATGTTGTCAAGTCGTTTATACATCTTTTATGCTATTTAATCCAATAAATACTTTTTACTTACAGGCAATTCTGCGAAACTATTTATTTGTAAAACAAATTCTCTCTACAATGTTAAAGCATGAAATTCTTTTTGTATTCGCATAATATTCACAATATATTCATGAAAACGAATTGCAAGTATGGTTTTATGGAGTTAATGTTTCCGTGACCTGTGATTTCAGTTAGCTGATTTTCATCTACCCCTGCTTTCGCTAAATGACTCACAGTTATTACGTTGTGGGAATGATTTCTGCACATCGGAGGTAAACTACACCAAGTCTTCTAAACTAGTTTTTCAGTAGGAAAACACTATCATCACAATAATCTTGAAATTCTGATATAACTGTAAGATACACAATATCAGTAAGATAGATACTCAAACCTAATAGAGTATATGCACACATATATAGTACTTTTGCGTCAGATGTTAATGATATAAAATAAATAAATATAAAAATAAAAATGTTGACCGTGATTCATGTATTACATGTATAACATACAGTTACATACAGTTACAACGTATGAGAGTATAATTAATAAGATTTATTTATAGCAAGTATTGTACGACATACATGGTACAAGGTACCAACCAATAACCTGTATCGTTAATTATATTATAATGTGGTATTGAGATATTCATCCAGGGAGTAAAAGCAGTTACTGCATAATAGTTTAAATAATTTAGATTTAAAATGCTTTACGTCATTTATCTTTTTTACATCCTGGGGCAGCCGATTGTATAGATCACTGCCCGCACATATAGGGGATTTTTTATACAAAGTTAGTTTATAATTATTTATGTATAAATTATTTCGACTTCGTGTATTGTATTCATGTTTGTCGCGGTGTGTTGGCAGCCTATTTTTAATGCCATGCATGTATACGAGTAACTTATATAAATAGATAGATGTTACAGTAAGCAGGTTATTATTTTTGAAGGTATTTCGGCAAGATTCCCTATATCCCTTATTGAATATAACTCTCAACACCCTTTTCTGCATGACAAATATTCTCTGTAGATCCACACATTGACCCCATGCTATTATGTTATAACAAATTTTTGAATAAAAAAGTGCATAGTATACGTTTATCAAAGAGGCACGTTCTAAACTGTTTTTTAGCATAGTTTTCACAAAACATGTTTGACTTAATTTGGCGGAGAGTTGATCAATGTGTTTATTCCAGTCTAGGTTTTCATCTAAATTAACTCCCAAAAAATGTGTCTCCTTTTGTATGGTCAGAAGATTATTATTCAAATAGATGTTTATGTTTCTATAGTTATTTTTTCCACGAGTTTCAAACAAAACACATACAGTTTTCTCATAGTTGATGATGAGCCTGTTGTTGAAGCACCATGTGTTGAACTGATCTAGAACTGTGTTAGCTAGGCCTTCTAGATCTTCCAGGCTCTTGGCTGAAATAATTATTGAGGTGTCGTCTGCATACATAAATTTTTTTCCATGATCAATAAACTCAGATAGGTCATTAATAAATAGTAGGAATATCAGGGGTCCGAGAACACTACCCTGAGGGGTTCCTATTGATATGTCATATTCGTAATATGTGATATGTCGTGATATATATATATATATATATAAATATATATATATATATAAGTAAAAAAGTTATTGGGTATAACCCTCAAAAAGTTGTGCAACCGTAGACACGTGTTTCGAGCTTAAGCTCTCTTCAGTACGGTAAAATCAAGTGCGAAGATGTACAACACTTGGATGTAAAAATAGAAACAAAGGAAGTCAACAACAGGAAGCCAACCACACATTTGTGGCATCGGTTAGAAGACCTTGTACTCACAAGGCAACAACTAACGTCGCCACGGAGGTAGCTATAGCTACCAGCGTGACAATCCTACGAAGGAGATTGAGACCTTAGAGAGAGCCAGTGACGAGACTTGGGGTGTAGGCAGATTGAGACCCCGACGTCAAGTCACAAAATCCTAACGCGATAATACCTGAGGAGTAGGCAGACTGAGACCTCAGTGTAGAATCACGTTTCCTCACTATACCTATCCTTCTTATTCTTGAAAATGGCTCCAAAATCGGAGCCGAAACGTCGAATTTCAACAAATTCCAGACGCGGTTCAACCCGAACTTCTAGTTTTCATATATATATATATATATATATATATATATATGTCGTGATATGTCATATAAGATAATAACTACTACTTATTGCATGTATTTTATCTCAATGTACAATAAATGATAAAAAAACAAGATAAATGAATTATGATAATTTCAACCTAATGAACTTATTGGATTCAGTAATAGAAGTGGCTGTGATTTCAGTTAAGGTGTGAATTTGTAATCATTCAAAGGTTGTTGAGGGTGCGAGATTAATAATTTATGTAGTTCATTGGTGCCATCTGGTGCGGAGAAAATGAGAGACTTTTGTCGTCGTCATCAAAATACAAATGTACCACTATAGTCAGGCCATTCCGATAATAAACTTAGATTTTTGTGAAAAAATCGGAAATTATTTAAAAAAAAATGCAATTTCAAATTTTTCCTATTTATTGCTTGAAAATCTATATGTGAGTATAAAATGGCATGTTCATGTGAGCATGTTCATGTTTTTTTGAAATGTACATGTTTCTTACCTCCCGTGATGTTGGCTTCGCCATGACATTTGAGAGGTAGCACCAGAATGCTTCCGTCCATAACATATTCCCCTATATTCAATTCTTCGACAGTGAAATCCAGGAAAACTTTTTTGGCAACAGGGTCAATTCTGAAAAAATATAAAGTTACAGGAATGTTTCTAGTGTGGTTAATTAATATTTGGCAGTATTAACAATGGGGTGTGCATTGGACGCATGAGTGCGGAGATCTCAAGTAAAACAAATTGTTTTTTTAAAACGCCAACAATATACAAGGTGTAACTAAAGTTCGTTAAAATATTCAAGTGATGTATTCCTAGGACGATTTCAAGAAAAAAAGTTTTTACAAGCTTGTGTCCAGAAATGCTTCGTTTCAAAAATACAGGGTGTTGAAATTGATTTTTTTGTTCGTTTTTCAAAATAAATTTTGCAAAAAATAAGTTATATGCTCGAAATTTGGTACTCAGGATTTTTTTGTGGTGGGAAATCTTAATATTGTATTAATTTTTATGAAACATCTAGAGGGCGCTGCGTACGCTGTCATTATTTATTTCAAATTGTCCTAACATTTTTTACAGTAAACTTTTGGTACTCATGAAAAAACCTAATTCCCACATCTTTGCAAGTCAAAAAGGTACACTTTCCCAACAACGCTGGGAGTGATCGTTTTAGAATAGAATAGAATAGAAATTTATTCATCCTGAGCAACAAACAAAATGATAACACTATAATACTGGATTGGTACATAAAGCCTACTAGTTCAGGAAGATACATGAACCACCTTTCCAACCACCCAAAAAAAAATTAAATTCAACTTAGTACTAGCTCTTAAGAACAGAATTGAGAAATTAGCACATCCGACCTTGAGAGACAAGAATATAAAATTATTATATGAAATACTATTGAATAATTCTTATCCATCTCATTTCTTGAAAAAATTATTATACAATACTACTTCTAGTACTAATGAAACAAATACAGATCACCATCAAATTGAAGTTCCACAAATTATCAAAGATGCTTCTATACCATACATTCCTGAACTCTTCAGCAAAATTATAAATGTTTTCAATCACGAAAAAAATTTCAAAATTGCAAATGTTCATGTGAGCATTTTTTTCAAATTACGTTTTTGATATCTTGCTATCTTACCCCACCCACTTTTGGCTTCTTCATGGTATTTTTTCCAATTTTCCGCCATACTAGTGGTCACGTGACATGTGTCAAAATTCCAGGTTATCGGACAAGCACAAACTTTTTACCAGAAATGTTTTTCCAAAACTCTAACAATAAACTTTTTCCCATATGGTACATACTTTTTGGCGGTCACTGTATATGTTATTGTGTTAAATGCCATAAACCAGAGGTAAAAAAAAAACAATGTTTTCCTACAAACGGAAAATGAATCTTCCACATGCCTTGCAGCACACGTCCTATCGTGAAATTTTCGTGTTTTCAGCTCAACACTGACATAATTTTCAGTGATTAAAATCCCAGAAAAGAGAAAATCAGTTATAGACCGAGAGCCAACCGCTGAAAATGGCACCTGATCGGTTAAAGGACATATATTATTGGAAAAGGTAGTATTCAAATAGATGAAAACAATGAAATAGGAGCCTTAGTCCCCAGCCAGTCACTTGACTAGGCAACCATTTTTTGATTTTTTAAATTTTGGTGTAGTTGCTTAGCTCATTAGTTAAAGCATGATTTTAGCATCAAATGAAAGCTTGAAAGTTCTAGTTTTAGAAAAAAAAATGGTTGCCAGACCTCTGACAGTCAGAAATTTTGGCAGCACACTTTGAAGACGGGCAACCCGAGTGTACACTATAACGTACTCCATAAGAAACTCTGTAAGAACATTATATTTGAATCCATGAATATCCCATTAAATTTTACCGACTTATTTTTATATTTTGAATATTTAAGAAATAAATAATAAAATTACTTGTTTCCACAATCTTTTTTTTTTTAATATCACCTACATAGGTAATTACAACATAGGAAATAAATTATAGGAAAACAATTAACATTAAATTCATTTATTGAAAGTATATAATAAGCTTATATATTTGTACCGTATATTTGAAAATTATTTTATAATTTACGCTTAAATTTTATTATAATAGATTATGAGTTACGATATTCTAATTACTAATTATTCATTTTCATGTTCTTCCTCTGTAACATCAAAATTATGCTGCTCATCAATTTCGTCATCATTGTCATAGTTTATATTATGGTTTAAAATGTTTATATTATGGTGTGAAAAGCGTGGGTGATATCGATCTATTTTCTCATAATTTTTAGTTTAATTTAATCGAGCATTCAAGAACTCAAGAAAACTTTATCAAGCTTCCCACGCTTTTTTTATATTTGAGAAATTGAATTGTCAATTATTTTTTACTTTTTAGTCCATGGGAAGTAAAGCGTGTTCTTTAGTTTTTTTAACTATTATTTTTTTTAACTAAAAAATCGAAATCTCCGACCCCGAAAACCATACAAATTTTGAAGCGAATCTGACCATAATGACATCTTGGAGCCGCCATCTTTATTTTATGAATTTCGACAGAAAATTCGAAAATACGACCTAAAAATACCTCACATACCAATTTTGAATCGAATCTGACCATAATCACAAATATCGTCCGCCATCTTGGAGCCGCCATTTTGAATTCATGAATTTTGATTTAAAAAATCATAATCTCTGACTCCGAGAACCCTTATATACCAATTTTGAATAGAATCAGACCATTATCACAAATCTCGTCCGCCATCTTGGAGCCGCCATTTTGTTTTTTTTATAACAAAAAAATGTCATATTGCATTGCCATGCATATAAATTGCGAAGAAAATACTTACATGGAAATGTAGCATTACTTCAAATTCTGCCTTGTATCGCGCTTTTAAGACGGTGAACTTCTTATAACAGTCGGAATGATAACCAATCTCACCAATTATTTTGGGAACATCAATTTCCCAATATTTGTGCTTCTTAATTTTTCGAAAACGACTCATGCGAGTGCATTTTTCTAAAGTTTCTGCATCGAAAATATCAATAAACCCTTCAGATTTACCGCACAGAAAACACAACTTCATGGTGATATAATTTCCACAATACAACTTACACTCCAAAAATCACAATATATCTTTGCTGTAAGGTCTGCAAAGAAAGACTGATCATTGTTGCCAGGAATATTTTAACGAATGTACCAACCTACGAAAACAAAATGTACCACATTGCGCATCTGCGTAGATATCTGGATCATGGATTCAAATATAGTGTTCTTACAGAGTTTCTTATGGAGTACGTTGTGAACACTCGAGTTGCCCGTCTCCAAAGTGGGCTGCCAAAATTTCTGACTGTCAGAGGTCTGGCAACCATTTTTTTTCTCAAACTAGAAACTTCAAGCTTTCATTTGATGCTAAAATCATGCTTTAACTAATGAGCTAAGCAACTACACCAAAATTTAAAAAATCAAAAAATGGTTGCCTAGTCAAGTGACTGGCTGGGGACTA
The DNA here is from genome assembly GCA_944452925.2 of Chrysolina oricalcia. NCBI lineage: Eukaryota > Metazoa > Arthropoda > Insecta > Coleoptera > Chrysomelidae > Chrysolina > Chrysolina oricalcia. Next base: position 5,068,758 of record OX101821.2, on the reverse strand, counting down.
AGGCTCCTATTTCATTGTTTTCATCTATTTGAATACTACCTTTTCCAATAATACCGGGTGGCTACGGAAGTATTGCCTACGGAATATCTCAGTTATTGTATGAAGTAGGTTTCTGAAATTTGGAGCGTCGATATAATGACATAAGAGCTAGAATTTGAGCATATTGACATGTCGAAGTTAACTTCCGGTCTGACCGGAAGTAACATCAACTTTCTTATTTTGAATGGAAACCCTATTTTTTTTCTTTTCGCTTTATTCAGCATTCAATTCCTTTTCTAATGACATATCACAAGTTGGTATCTAACCAGAAACTAGAATTATTATTGAAATTCACCGAGTAGGCCGTGGAAGCAAAATGAAAGCCAAAAATTGAAAAGTTGGCTATGGAAACCATACGTCACTTGATAACAGTTGCTACTACTGTGATATTTTATTTTCATTCGTCGGCGTTATAAAAAGCCGCCAAAAAAAATATTGGAAAAATTGGGAAAAAACAATACTCTGTAGGTCCATAACTTAAATAGGAACATACATCTTTTTCTTGCCTGTACTATTCAGCATAACCATTCCTTTCTAATGATATAATAGAAAATAATTTTTTGAACTGAGATACCGAAAAATCCAATTATTATTCTTCAAATAACAAAACAGATTTTCGCCATACGCAAAAATAAAATCAAAAATAATGTGGAATGATAAATTATATCCTGTAGGTTCTAGGTTAAATAGGAACATAAACGTACTTGGTCTGTGCCATCGTCCATAGATATTCTAATATCTACCTATGGACGATGTTTGTGCTATTCAGAATAATCATTCCATTGCAATAATCATTCGAACCAAAATATTAACAAGTAGGCTGATTAAGATGTATTTTGGAATGAAACAAAAAAGAAATGAGAGATGTCACGAACGCTGCTATCCATATTATTTTGACGTTCGAAGTAGTGTTTTTGATTCTGCCATTTTAAAAGGGTTTGGAAATCGAAATCAGTTAGTGGAATATTAAAAAAATGCCCCGTTATTCACGAACCGAACAAATTGACATGCTTCTCATTTATGGTGAATGTTTAAAAAATTCTTATTCCGCTGAACCACTGTATTTAGAGCGATATCCAGGGAGGCAGCAACCGCCAAGAAGGTATTTCCAGTGGCTTGAAGAAAAATTAAGAACTGAGCCTGATGTTCACGAAGACCAAGAAGCATTTGTTATTAATGAGGAAACTGAAATTAATGTATTAGCTTTAGTACAATATGATAGCACAATTTTCTCAAGGCAGATTGGCGCCGAATTAGCTATAAGTAAGGACTCTGCTAGGAAAATTTTGAAAAAACATCGATCGAAATCCTTCTAGTATCAGTTGCATCAACATTTGTATGAAAATGACGGTGAAAGGCGCCTGGAATATTGTAATTGGTTTCTTCGACAAAATGCTGAGAATCACCTATTTAACTATTATATCTTGTTTACGGACGAGTCAAGATTTACCAACAATGGATTATTTAACAGGAATAATACAAGGTAGGTACTGTACTTTATTTGGATTATTGTCGATAGTCGAAGTGTAAAGTGCTAAAAGTGTGAACGGTCTTTTGTTCCAGGTACTGGGCGATAGCAAACGAGCACCGGTTTCGACAAGGCGGCTTCCAGGAGAGATTTGGTGTGAATATTTGGGCAGGAATAGTTGGAACTCATATTGTTGGCCCCATTCTTTTTCAAGGCCAACTAACCGGAGAGAGATACTTTAATTTTTTAACGAATGAAATTTCGGAATTCATTAACAACCTACCAGCGGATATAACTGAGAGAATGTACTTCCAGCAAGATGGCGCCCCTCCGCATAATTCAAGAATAGCGAGAAATTATCTTCAAAATCGCTTTCAAGAGAGACTTATAACAACCCATGGTCCAGTCAGGTGGCCACCAAGGTCACCTGATCTTACTCCTTGCGACTTTTTTCTATGGGGGCATCTTAAAAATAGGGTGTATTCCACACAGCCTACAACTCTACATGAGCTAGAAGTAAAAATTCGTAGAGCTTTCCAAGATATCACGCCCCAAATGTTGAGAAACGTTTTACATGAAAATATCACCAGAGTCAATAAATGTATTGACGCTGAGGGAATGCATTTCGAACATTTGTTTTGAATTTATTTTATCTTTAATCCTATCAATTTGAATTTTTTTTTTTTCGATAAATCTGTTTTTTCGTTATTTGAAGAATAATAATTGGATTTTTTGGTATTTCATTTCAAAAAATTACTTTCTATTATATCATTAGAAAGGAATGGTTATGCTGAATAGTACAGGCAAGAAAAAGTTGTATGTTCCTATTTAAGTTAAGGACCTACAGAGTATTGTTTTTTTCCCAATTTTTCCAATATTTTTTTGGCGGCTTTTTATAACGCCGACGAATGAAAATAAAATATCACAGTAGTAGCAACTGTTATCAAGTGACGCATGGTTTCCATAGCCAACTTTTCAATTTTTGGCTTTCATTTTGCTTCCACGGCCTACTCGGTGAATTTCAATAATAATTTTTTTCTGATCTAGTTTCTGGTTAGATACCAACTTGTGATATGTCATTAGAAAGGGAATTGAATGCTGAATAAAGCGAAAAGAAAAAAAAATAGGGTTTCCATTTAAAATAAGAAAGTTGATGTTACTTCCGGTCAGACCGGAAGTTAACTTCGACATGTCAATATTCTCAAATTCTAGCTCTTATGTCATTATATCGACGCTCCAAATTTCACAAACCTACTTCATACAATAACTGAGATATTCCGTAGGCAATACTTCCGTAGCCACACGGTATGTGTCCTTTAACCGATCAGGTGCCATTTTCAGCGGTCGGCTCTTCGCCCATTAGCAAAATATGTCATCGGACGGTCTAATACCAGTCATAACGATTATACAATATGATTTGTTCAGATGCAGTAATGTTTTGCTGATCCTTTCGTCCTGAAAAATACATACCAATTCTTTGTGATCCTCGAACCAATTCATTTTTGTGTTGTTTTTCATCATTGGCGGACACCAAGAAAATGTGCCAGCACTATTTTTGTGTACTTCATAATTTCGTCATAAATGTTTAAGAGACCATAACCATGCCCTGTTTTAAAGGAAAGTAGTAAAAAATAAAATATGGAAAGAATTTTCTGAGAAACGAGCAGAACAATAACTTTAAATCTCCATCATGACCTGAACAAAATTTGTTATAGTTTTCGTTCGAATAAAGTATTGCCATTACTTTCACATTAATAGAAAAAAAGGAAATCTAATAAATATTCAACAAGAATCAGTCGTGAAATTATCATTATAAGAAAATAGCCCTATAATAGGAGAATCAACAGAAGGTTCAGCTAATGACACCGATGAACTATCATCAGAAAACATTTATTTCCTGCGGCATCCATTAGCAAATGAATAGTGAATGAGATAATAGGTGCAGTTGGAATTTACCTACCATTAATGGGATGGCAATTTCAGAAATCGTTAGTTTCGAAACTAGACTAAGTATTCCTTTCAACAAATAGGAAAACTACGTGCCGTAATTTTGATTTTTGAGTTTATATTCTTGAAAAAGGTTTGCTTGATCATGCATCAACACCTAATTTGGGATTGATGAGTCGATCGGTTTGAAGTTTGCAACGAATTCTCGTCCGCGAATCTAACACAAAGGAAATTTAATGCTGGAAATAACTGTTCCTCATAGAGAAATCGATTGGTATGATAGTATATACAGTTAGCGGAGGTCATGAGAACAAGTAATTAGCAATCTCGCAATTTTTTTAAAATTAGTTTAGAGTTAATTGGTTAATTTAAGAGGAAGTTCACTAGTCAATCGATTTCCTAAAGTCAAAAAAATTTTCAATTTTCAAAGTCCTAGAATTTGAGAATGAAAAATAAAATATACCTCTTGTAGGGAAAGTTTTTTCTATCAAAAAGATATTCCTTTTTTTTTGTCAGAGTTATAGTTTGTCCGCAAAAAAATCATTTAGGAACTCATACATACTACGCACGAGATGCCTGGTTGCGGCGTGAGGACCTATTTTTTTTTTAACCGGGTGTATTACATTATAATCTGATACTTACGAGACCTTGAATTGGAACTTCAAATAATCAATTCAAGTAGAAAATCTAAACTTTCTAATGGTAAAGTTTATCGTCCGGTTTCAATAAAACCTTGTATAGAATAAAACGCGTAAATATTTATATTAGAATCGAAAATTGAGCGTTCAGATTATAAATTTTCTCAAACATAATTATACCTAATTCGGAAAGAAAATGTATTTCGAAAAATTGTTATTTAGGTGACCTAATTCACGAATAAAATTTTCCAGTCATTTAGTTTGTCTAGTTATGAAATAAGGCGCTTGTGATGATTTTGAAATTTTTCGGAATCTAGAATTTGTTCAAAAAACTGTAGATAAAATACATAAATTTGTCATTTCGGAATAGATCTGGAAAATATTCAAAGGCAATATCGAGATTGATAAATGACTTCGTACTGCCAGACTCAATCGAAAGTTTTAGGTTATATTATTGAAAAAGAATGTATTATAATTCAATTGTATTTGAGGAGTTGGAAGAAATAACCCGAGGATTTGAAATTAATTGATCCGAGGTTCTCATTGATTATTTGCATTAGAATCTTTCTGTTGAATTTGTGTCGTTGAGGAAGTAACTTTGATCAGGTTGATTCAAATCAATAAAATCATTTTCCTCATCAGTATTCTGATCAGTATCATAATAATGATCACACGGCCAGGACAAATAATAATAATAGCCGTCTTCTACCCGCACAGGATATGCCTTGGATACACTCTTCGAGTGTTCATGAGGAAGTATTATTTTTTTTTTACTTCATTTTTCTTTTGGTGCTTTGGCATCGACTGCTATGGTCATTAGCCATGTGTTCTGGTTGGTCTTGTTACTGACTCCATACGCCACCTTAGGAGCAGCACTGATTTTAATAATTTAATCGGTTAGATTAAATTAAAAAATCCCAGCCCAACCAGGGTTCGAACTCTGGACCTTTCGACTCAAACTCGGACGCCATAACCACTGCGCCACGCCCCGACATGAGGAAGTATTATTATCATTATTATTTGATCGGTTTCAGCATTAAAAAGTTCTTCGCTGATAAAAATGGCTTTCCTGACAAATGGGATTAAATAGTTGAGCAAAATTTGTATTTCTTGTTGAAACTCTCATTGGAGTTGGTTGGAAATGCCTGTTTCTAGTTGGAACACTCATAGGGAGGTTTTGGTTGAGGTTTATTTTGAGTCTTCAAAATATTTCCACTTGGCTGTTTGAAAACGTGTGCCTTTCTAAAACATTTTTAAGACCTGGGTCTAGGATCGGTTTTTTGGGGTATTTGAATTGAAAAATTGATTCTGATTTGGCATAGGCGATGAGAAATATTTACAGGACTTTGTGGCTGGTTTTCTCGTGTAATTTGCGCTGGTTTTGCAATATCCCTATGTAAAACAAAATTCTTCTTGCATGTGAGTTTCACTGAGAGTAGTTACTTTGATGCACCTCAAAGTAGTACGTAACGTTTCTTTCAGTCCTGATACCAATGTTTTGAGGGTTAAATTCTGATAAAGTTCACGTTTGAGTCTTTGAGCAGATTCTGTAGTTTCATGCATGAACGTTACTATAACTATACAGCAAATTCAAAATATTCAAGCATTGGTCAGATAACCCATGAGCACTTTCATTATGAGACTGCCGTACATAAACAAACAAACCTCATCTCTTTGAAATTTCTTGTCAAAATGTCTTTCAATTCGTGCCATTTTTTAGCTCCTCGCATATTCACTATACTGTATTCTGATTTCAAATACGTACGATGTAAACAAAGATGAATGCATGCTTGCCGCGTGTCCATCTCGTGATCACCATTTCTCGCAACGCTATTGGTCGTTAGAACATCAACCTGAACAGACAGGCCAGACTTTGCAGAGTTTTATTCAGGTTGGTTGCATTACAATTATTAAAGCTGCGTTTTGCAGTTATTTCTTTTGTGTTTTTAATGACATTATTGATCATTTCATTCGAATATTTATTTGGTGTAAAGTTTTGTGTTGGTTTCGGGAGACGTTAAACATTCGTCGGTTTCATTTCACAACGTACCAACGTGTTGTAAGCATAATACGTCTCTGTTCTAGTTTGGCTTTCCTGTGCTTTTGTTGACATCGTCCGTATTTGCAATGTGAATTAATACACTATAGTGTTTTTGCATTACTTGTCAATTTGGAAATGATCGAGTACAACAAGTAAATATTTTAGAAATCGCTTTGATAGGCTGTTTTATGAAAATTTGAAATGATCGAATCACTTATTGATAAAAATCTATACAGGGTGTCCGGTAAACCTTGTACAATATTGAAAGTGGTGATAGACCAGGTCATAACTGTTCAGAATATCGGAATTTCACCTCAATAAAAATATCACCATTTTCGAGATAATGGGCATTTTAAGAATTTCGCTACCTCACCTTACATTTTTGAGTGCCATGCATACAAATTGAGACAAATTCAAATATATTTGCTGCTGAAGATTACTGATGAGTGATGCTTTTAGACGTACAAAACAGTTTTTCAGAAAGTGAAAAAAAAATTCAAGAAATGAGGGTAAAATACCAGATTTGAGTTTCATTAATTTTTTTTTTAAATTGACATTATTGTCTGAAGAAACATAACCACTTGGTAGTGGACATTCATTTCAAAAGAATGCTCATTTTGTCCAGACTCTACATTGGAATTGAACTATAATTATTTTTGGATGAAGGAATTTCCTTTGAATTAGGCGTGGTTTCATTCTAGGCTTCCATCAACTTTTATACTTACGCCCCTAAATTATTTTATTTCGATTTTATCAAGATAAAATGTGGAATTGACTATTAATAATAAAGAATGGACTGCTTGGTAGCGTTAAAAAGTATGTCAATAAAATTACCTTTTCATGTAATTAAGCCTAATAAAATTATCGAAATGAAATGTCGATTATCCGACATGGCACCGATTAAAACGAATTCTTGTGAAAAATGTCACAATTGCAACATCCAGATTCCAACGAATATTCAGAGACCTGTGTTGTTTTCGTAGAAGCAATAGCTTCCTGATGAAAGAATAAAATACAGCATTGTGTATGAACGGATCTTCTGTAAATAGAATTGAAAAAATCTAGGAGGTGACTGTCACATTTTGTTTGAACAGATTGTGACTTTTTGTATTATTCCGCTTGTTTCATTCAGTGGTATTTATTCCTTTGTCATGCCGTACACATGTTATACTCCCCGAGAATATGCGCATATGCACTACATTTATGGTGAATATGGAGGTAGTGCTACTGCTGCAGCAGCGCTTTATGCAGAACGATATCCGATTGCACAATGCCGCTCAGAGAATCGCTGATTTGGGTGCTATAAAAACGTTGAATTAGTATTTACTTCTTTACATCTCATTGAATGATTCCTAGCAGTTGATTCGTTATTACTCATAATTATTTAATCATTTCATCTTGATAGGATAAAAATAAAAGACATTACTGACAAAGTTTACTGGGGTTGATTTTAGCTCAGAATAAAATCACACTCTAATATAATCGAAATTCTACTCCTACCAAAAATAATTATCGTATGTTTTATACCATGGTAGAGTCTGGATAAAATGGGCATTCTTTTGTAATGAATATCCACTTCCACTTAGTTATGTTTTTTTTCAAACAATAATGTCAAACTGTCGTTAAAAAAATTGGTGAGACTCAAATCTGGCATTTTACTCTCATTTCTTGAAAAATTGTATAGTTTTCTGAAAAACTGTTTTGTACAGGTGAAAGCATCACTCATCAGTATACTTCAGCAGAAAAGATATTTGAATTGGTATCAATTTGTAGACATGGCACTCAAAAATCCCAGGTGAGGTAGTGATTTTCCAGAAATTAAAATAATGCTCATTATCTCGAAAACGGTGAGATTTTTACAAAGGTGAAATTCCGATATTCTGAACAGTCATGACCTGGTCTATCACCACTTTCAATATTGTACAAGGTTTACCACACCCTGTATAAATAATTTGAATTCCCGTCAAATTCTGACACAAAATTCAGATTCAGATTTAAACTGAGTCATATTTGAAGGATTGTTGGTTTGATCATCCAATATAAAAGTTGTCGTGGAAGTGAATTCTGAACAGTTGGAATTGGATAAGTTTGTGAGTCAGTTGAAGGTAAATTTGAGTTCGAATAATTAGTTAAATCTTCGAGCGACATAAAATTGCACTTACAGGAATACGAAAACGACTTTGAGTAAGTTATTCTTATCCACTGTAAGGACTGCGTCTGTACAGGGTTTCCCAAATTCGAGCCTCATCATTGGGATCTCGGAAACCAGAAGAGATACGAGGTCGGTTAAATGGAGGCAAAGTTGCCGGCTTTTACACCATTTTCAAGTAACTGAGTTACTTGAAAATGGCGTAAAAGCCGAAACCGGTCGTAATAAAGTAGTAAAGTGTTGGTGGAAACTGGTCAAAAGTTATATTTTTTCTTCCTTTTCTAATTTCATCATGAACTTCCACAAAATAAATAGATCATCAATCAAACAAGTTATATTAATAGCATTTTCCATAAGAACGCATGTGTTAGAGAGAGACAGAGAATAGATTTTTGGTAAGATCTTAGTAGGACATCGTTAAAATAATTTTTTCGAAAAAGAACGATACATCATTGTTTTAAGGACCTCAGAAGCTCCTAAAAATTGATATAAAACAATGTGTGATGTTCAACAATAGGCATGATGTTTTAATTATTCCAAAAAAAGTCAAACAAAAACTATAAAATTGAATACCCAATGAAAGTTAAAGCAAATATTCAAATTGTAATCCACCTGCTTGAATGCATGTTCGTGTCAGTCTGTGAAGTTTATGGATGGCACGCTGAATGGTCCTTGCAGGGATAGCCCTGATCTCCCTTATTAGGTCTTGTCGTAATACTTCAAGATTTTGTGGCGTGTTTCGATAAAGATGGTTTTTGAGAAATCTCCGAAGAAAGTAGTCTAGAGGGTTTAGGTCGGGGCTTCTAGCTGGCCAAAGTACGGGACCTTGGTTTCCAATCCATTTATTAGGGAATAATTCATTTAATAAATTTTTAACACATCTCCCATTATGAGGTGGTACACCGTCTTGTTGCCACCATAATTGACGTAATACGCCCGAAGGTTCTTCCATTAAGGAATCCAATATATTGGTCCTTATTAATTCTGCATAACAATCGGAATTTAATTTTCCTTGAATAAAAAACGGGCCGATAATTTGATTGTGCCACATACCGACCCATACGTTAAATGATTGTCGTCCCTGAGGTCTTACTTCTTGATTCTGCCTTGGGTTTTCTATTGACCAATAGTGTTCGTTATGTCTGTTAAATAGTCCATATGTTGAAAAACTGCTTTCATCTGTCCATATAGTTTTATTTAGGAAGTCATCATTTTCGTTAATTTTATTTTGCAACCAGTTACAAAATTCTACTCGTCTCTCAGCATCGCCAGGTCTTAGTGTTTGACCAATATGGATTTTGTAAGGTTTATATCCACGCTTATTTAAAGTTCTCCAAACTCTCATTCGCGGTAATCCTACTTCTTCTGAGAAAACTCTAACTGAAGCTCGAGGATTATTATTGGCCTTGAAAAATAATTTAAAATTATTCATTTTACTTTCTACTTTGTAACAGTTTTCAAACTTACAGTGTTCAAGATAATTTGTTCCTCTTCTGGATCGATTCGTGTTCCATATTCAACCCTTGGCTTAACAAAACTTCCGTACTGAGCTAAATTATTATCATTATTAGCAAAATAACTATAATGCGGCTGCCGTCTTTCTGGATATTCCAACAAATTGCGCTCACAAGCCGTTTTTGAATTTCGATTCGAAACATAATGAATCCTTATCATGTCTCGTTTTTCTTCGTTAGAAAAAGTCATTTTCGTTTAATAAGCGTTATCGATTAGTGAACGAACAGTGAACTGTCAAAATATTGGATAATTTAAACATTAACAAATGAACTAGGATAGCCAGAATGCACGATGCACAGCCACTTTGATAAAATGCAATTATTTTTGTAAATATAGCCTAGGGCCTAGAGTTTGAGGGATTACACTTCAATTATATTATTTATTAACCACCCACTTTTATGTTAGTTTTTGAGTTTTATGCAGTGCGTTATTGCAAAAAAGTTTGTTTTAACTCTATCAAAAATCTAATTTTTGTCTCTAACTCATGAGTTCTTATGATAAATGCTATTAATATAAACTTTTAGAATAAGTGCGATACATCTTTTTTTTTGGGATATTAGAAACTTTTAAAGTAAAAAATCCAGGGCCGTATTTAAAAAACAATGTTGATGATGGCAGCTCAAATACGAAACTTCTGTTTGAAAATATGATAACACCATCTTGTAGAACAGAAAAAGTAGCAATGAGAATGTGAAATTCGTTTTGTTATATCTATTCATATAGAGTCACACAAAAATAAAAATGAAATCGCGAATAATCGGTTTTTTCCAAAAATCTTCGGAAGTATTCGGAATTTTTCAAATATGAAAGCGGTGTTACAATGAGCACCAAATTGCTCAACTTTGCCTCTATTTAACCTACCCCGTATCTCTTCTGGTTTCCGAGATCCCAATGTTGAGGCTCGAATTTGGGACACCCTGTACATAGGCGATTCTGTCTCGATGGTGCAATTTGGGTTTGGGAGGATGCTGGACCTTTAATGAGGAATAGAATTTTCCTGGGAAATCTGAAATAACCTATGTCCCCATGTGTTATCAAAAATCTGCGAGATAACTCGTTCGTCTACATTATTAGAATAATTTAAAGCAGAAGTAGATCTGGGTCCCAGACTGTATACTGTAAACACAAAGATCATTTCCAAGGAGACATCGATCTTGTGGTCTGTAGTAAACTTATCTTCCATATACGGTGTCGGAAAATAATAATCCTGTAACGAAGTGAAAATACCATTTAATATATAATTCCTTCTTTGGATCCTCGGTAATCTGATTGCCATTGCAGCGTGATCGTAGCGATTATGTCTTGAAACATTTCCTGAAACTTCAACACTTCGCTAGGATGCCTATAATCCGCAGAAACGTCGAAATAATTTCAAGATAATCTTTGGGCAAGTTGTGGGATTTCGAGAACATCGAACACACCTGATCGAGTTGTATAGTGGGATTATGCCGTAGTTTGGTTGTTCATGGATAGGTGAAAATTATATTCTGAATAATAGGATTTATCTGTGTGTGTTTGAGACAATTTAGAGTAAGGTAGAATAGCATATACTAGGTATACCACGCCTGAATAAGACCCGAAGAATATCTTGAAATATCTTATGAAATTCTCAGTGACGTAAACTCGTACAAAAAATTAAACAGAGATCCCACGTCAACTATACAACATAAAGCAAACAGTTTCAGATAAAAAAATATCAAATATGATAACTAAAGAAGAAGCAAAAAACTGTATGATATACAGGGTGTCCGGTAAACCTTGTACAATATTGAAACTGGTGATAGACCAGGTCATGACTGTTCAGAATATCGAAATTTCACCTCAGTAAAAATATCACCGTTTTCGAGATAATGGGTATTTTAAGAATTTCTGGAAAATCGCTACCTCACCTTGGATTTTTGAGTGCCATGTATACAAATTGAGACAAATTCGAATATCTTTGCTGCTGAAGATTACTGATGAGTGATGCTTTTAGATGTATAGAATAGTTTTTCAGAGAGTGAAAAAAAAAATCAAGAAATGAGGCTGAAATGACAGATTTGAGTTTTATCAATTTTATTTAAAAAAAGTTTGACATTATTATCTGAAAGAAACATAACCAATTGGAAGTGGAAATTCATTTCAAAATAATGCTCATTTTGTCCAGACTCTATCATGGTATTAAACAAACTATAATTATTTTTGGAGGTAGTGATTTCCATTGAATTAGGCGTGGTTTTATTCCAGGCTTCCATCAACTTTTTTACTTACCTTCAAAAATTATTTTATCTCGATTTTATCAAGATGAAATGTGGAAATAATTATTGATAATAAAGAAGGGACTGCTTGGTAGCATTAAATAGTATGTCAATAAAATTAACTTTTCATGTAATTAAGCCTAATAAAATTATCGAATTCGTATTAATCGGTGCCATATCTGATAATCGACATTTGATAAATGTCGCAATTGTCCAACATCCAAATTCCAACGAAGTTTCAGAGACCGACAGATATACAAGGTGTAACCAAATAAGTGCAAAAATTTTCAGGAGCTGAATAATTGCCAAAAAAAAAATTAAAATTAAAAAGTAATAGTTTCCTAATGAAAAAATAAAATACAGCTTTGTGCATGAACGAATCTTCTGTAAATAGGATTGAAAAAATCTAGTAGGTGGATATCACATTTTGTTTGAACAACTTCTGACTTCTGTCGTAGTTTTTCGAACTTATTCCGCTTGTTTCATTCAGTGGTATTTATTTCTTTGTCATGCCGTACACACGTTATACTCCCCGAGAATATGCGCATATGCACTACATTTATGGTTGATGTGGAGGTAGTGCTACTGCTGCAGCAGCGTTTTATGCAGAACGATATCCGATTGCACATTACCGCTCAGAGATACTCTAGGGCGCATTTGAACAGGTTCTTCTTGAAAAGATGTCGTCTCTGCATACGAGGTTGGAAAATAACATTTTTGTAATATTATTCAGAGCGATGTTGAATAATCGTTTTGTGGTTTATAGTGTATGTTGAATGTTGATTCAAAAAATCGTTGAATTAGTATTTACTTCTTTACATCTCATTGAATGCTTCTAAGCAGTTGATTTGTTATTACTCATGATTATTCAATCACTTCATCTTGATAAGATAAGAATAAAAGACATTACTGATAAAGTCTAATGGAGCTGATTATAGCTCAGAATAACATCACACTCTGATATAATCGAAATTCTACTCCTTCCAAAAATAATTATCGTATGTTTTATACCATGGTAGAGTCTGGACAAAATGGGCATTCTTTTGTAATAAATATCCACTTCCACTTGGTTATGTTTTTTTTGTAATAATGTCAAACTGTTGTTAAAAAAATTTGTGAAATTCAAATATGGCATTTTACCATAAATTCTTTAAAAATTGTATCGTTTACTGAAAAACTGTTTTGTATGTCTGAAAGCATCACTCATCAGTAATCTTCAGCAGCGAAGATATTTGAATTGGTCTCAATTTGTAGACATGACACTCAACAATCCAAGGTGAGATAGTGATTTTCCAGAAATTGAAAAAATTCTCATTATCTCGAAAATGGTGAGATTTTTACTGAGGTGAAATTCCGATATTCTGAACAGTCGTTACCTGGTCTATCACCAGTTTCAATATTGTACAAGGTTTACCGGACACCCTGTATAGTTCAGTATTACCTAAATACTATGGACTAACTAAAATTCATAAACCCACAATGAAACTGAGACCTATCATTTCTTCTATTGATGCACTTACAGGTAGAATAGCTAATATGGTAACAGATATTTTCACTAACTGATGCATATGACTTTAATAATGATTTCTTTGATATTTCTTCATTCACAAATGAAAAATAACTCCCACCTGGTAATTCTTTGATACGTCTTGATGTTGTCTCCTTATTTGGTAATATGCCAGACGAATTGGTAACTAAATGTACAAAAAAATATGGAAATGAATCAAAGATAGATGTAATATTACACAAAAAATGTTCCTAACACTTACTTTGTTACCTTAACTCAAGTACACATTTGGCCAGGCTAGCTTTTTGATTTTCGGAGGCAAGGGCGTAAGTCGACGTCACTAGATGATTTTCAAAATGTCCAATTTGTGGCACAGAGAATAAGTTTCTTATTAATTAGAGTGTTCATTGGACGCCATCTACAGTGATAAATGATTTCAAAAACTTATTCCCAGGCCAATCTCTGTGGAAAGACCTTAACTATGCTGAAAGAAAGATTCAACCCCAACTTCAAACAAAAGACACATTAAAATATAAATATTTAATAATTTGAATAGTTGTCTATTATAATAATAATAATAGAATCTTGATAAGTTACCAACCAAAAGAATGGGTTCTTCAAGTCGCGATTTAAGAAATTATATCAGTTTTCTTACCTAGTCCGAATGCATTCAAACCTTACACAATTAGACAATTACTATGGAATCACGACTTTGGTTTTGTTGCTCCCTTTTGGTCTCCATAAATTAATGATTCCACGGAAATATCTAGCGATGGGTCTGCTCCAATATTCTCTTCGGCTTTACAGTACCATTACAGGCTTTACAGTACCATCACAGGCTTTACAATACCATCACAGCTTCACAAGACCATCATCGGCTTTACAATACCATCACAGGCTTTACAGTACCATCATAGCTTTACAAAGCCATGTGAGCTTATTTTACTTTGTTAATTGGCCTTTAAATTTCAATTGGCCGATTATTCCATATACTGTCTAAAGTCTTTAGTAAATTATGACTTAATGTCTTTGGTAAATTATCTCTTACAATCTTTGGTAAATTCCTGGCATAGCTATGGCAAAAAGAAAAGGAAATTTTAAGGCGTGCTTTTACAAAAAAAATTTTATGTTTAAATCTCGTGAAGCAAGTAACCATTAATAGACCTCTACATAACTAGAATATTCACCTCTCATTTCTGTGGTCCAGCAATATTAGGTAGGTTGCCAAAATTGAATAAACTCAAATTCAACCTCAAACGAGCTTCAGCGTTACCAGGTCATAAATGGACTAATGGTGTTTCAAACACTTCCGTCCTCTCCAAAATTGATTTTAATAAAAAACGTTTCCTTTCATTGTTGCCACTACTATCAATTATCTTACGCATGTCATTGAAGCATATCAAAGAGACTAGCATTCCGCGATTTTCAAATCTACATAAAAACCATAACAAACATAGTTCTCTCTCTCTTTTCCATGAAAGTAGAAGTTTGTGTAAACAAAATCAATGTAGTGAGCGTACTCCAAGAACTCGAATCGTAATAGGAAAAAGAACTGTCGTCTTCTTTAACAAATCAATTCGAAATAGGAAGAAGAAGCGCTGTCATCCAAGTGACATTAACCATATTATTGTAAACCATCCTTGATAACCACACAATTATGGATTTTATTAATTCACCAGAGATATCCGTGGGAACCAAGAGCTGTGAAATCAAAACAATTATATTTCATGTGAAATAGGATGGTATGTCTCTAGGAAACTTACCTATTTATACGAGGAAAACAACTACGTACCGTTGTCAACGATACAACTTATCGAATTCATATTCAATTCAAGTTATGTTTCTTTTCAAGAAAATTCTTGGTACAGCGATGGGAGCAACTATTTCTCCTATAATCGCTCAATATGTAATGTATGACCTTTCCACCACAACTATCTTTTGAAATATCTTTTTTCGAAAAATTCGATGATTGCATAATTTGTGCAATACCAGTAAATAAATCTGATGAAATATTAAACAAAGTCAATAGCTACAACCAAAATGTACAATTCACAATTGAATTTGAAATGAATAATAGTATTCCATTTTTAGATAGGAATACTTGGTTCGTGTCAAATTAAGTTTCAACTAGTGACTGTAGATGTCACAACTTACTTTCTGTAAAATACTGTCGTTGCCTTTTGGTATTAACTTTGAGTGGATTCGATTTGATTTCGAGAGCTTCCAGAAATCCTTTCTGATGAGTGGGTTTCCACGAAATAGCTGTTAAAGGTTGGAATCAAATCGAAAAATACTCTATTTTCACTAATTTTCAATTATGTTTTTATATTGAAATTTTATGTTTTTTACTGAATCGTTCTTTTGTTTCAGGTAAGTCATCTACATCATCCCTGCGACCTTCAACGCAACAAAGGTCAGTAATCATGACTGTTTCAGTTGGGCAGATATCTTGATTAATTTTTATGCTTACTGCTACCATTGAAAGTTACAGCAGCTCATAAATATATCAGACTAATTACTGCGTCAGAAGGCTAGGGGAAAGGCGGAAATTTTATTCAATTATAATCAAATCCTTAATTGATTTCCTTCCGGATGTTTGCCGAAAATCTGAAATCTAGCAGAACCCTACAGTACAATGAGCTTTCAGAAATCAATGAAAGAATATTACAATTAAAATTATGAAAAGCTTTCAAACTTTTATTTGTTATAGAGTAAGGAATGCGTTTATTACAAAAACAAGTAGATAATGGGTATATCCTCCTACGAATTTAATAGTAAGTTGTCTTTATTTTTTCTGTTAAATGACATATTCCAGAGTGCCGTACAAAATCATTTGACCAAAATATGCCTACTCAACTTGTGCTTTTCAATTCTCACCTGCACTCAGTTGGACTACTTACAAGTGCTTAATCTCATTATTGTAAGCCCTTCTATCTTGCTACATAGGTCCTCTGGTGGTTCAGATGACCCATCGATTTTTGACACGGGCCTGTAGTCTATAACAAAGGCACCTGGCAAACCTAATAGGACAGACAATTAAACAAATTATAATGCTAAGGCTGAATTCCCACAGATCCGACGTCCGATGATACGATGGTACGAAAATGTTCTGATTGGTTGGAAAAATGTCCTGATTGGTTGATTTGTTGTCACACCTACCAATTCAACCAATCAGAACATTTTCGTACCATCGGATCATCGGACAACGGATCTGTGGGAATCCAGCCTAAAACGTACAAAATAAACAAAACGTAAGAAACCTTTTCAAAGATAATCTTCCATCAATAAACTATTGAACTAAAATGTAGGAAATAATCTTTAGTGTATGAACGACAAAGAACTTTCAAAAAATGAAACGTGAAATGGCAGCTTTTGAGAAGAAGAAAGAAGAAGTGGTTCTTTTTTTCACATAAACTAAATATTAGGGGTAACTGTGCGCAGTTTTACCTTTTTGTGTAAAACTTGGTATAAAAATCTTCAAATATAAATTCCTATAGATCAATGTGAACTGTGATA
Organism: Chrysolina oricalcia; assembly: GCA_944452925.2. NCBI lineage: Eukaryota > Metazoa > Arthropoda > Insecta > Coleoptera > Chrysomelidae > Chrysolina > Chrysolina oricalcia. Next base: position 5,051,701 of record OX101821.2, on the reverse strand, counting down.
TTTTCTCCACGATTTGATTCGTTCAAATTTATTGAATACGAATATTTAAGCTATTTTTAATATTTTAGAAAAATCGGTTGCACTGCGCACATTTACCCCATACGTATGGGGTGAATATGCGCACTATTCGGGTGAATGTGTGCAGTGAAAATATTATACATTTTACAGTACCTATATAAAAAAACTGTTATAAAAAGTGAAGTTTAATTTCTTAGAACACAAACAATGACAAATGATATAAAATAAGTAGTTAAAAAATACATTAATAGTCACAGTTGTCACACATATAATTTTCAGGAGAGTCCAATCCAGTGCAAAGAGCATGAGCCCAGTTTGAACAACCAGTGCAGCGATACCATGTTTCAGTTTTGATTGGTGGCTCTCCACAGACAAGACATTGGTTTTCATCATTTATTTATTTATTTATTTATTTATTAATTTATTACCCACACAGACTATTACAGCCTTATTACATGGATAAACTTGGTTGACAATAAACTATAATAGAGGTTATTATATATTGATCCTAATTACCTACTAATAAATGACCAGAACTGTAGGGAGTCGTCTAAAACTGAAGGGAATCGTCCAGACCTGTAGGGAGTCATCCAGAACTGTAGTGAGTTGTTTAGTAATATATGTATTCAGTCTCATAGAGTGTTCAATATTTGTTGTAGCATTTTTTTGCGGAAAGCAATTAGAGGTAAGGTCCAATCTAAATCCATAAGTACATTAAAACTGTTTGCTAATTTAAGCATAGATAACAAAGGTGCTCTGGCTGAGGTACAAACTGCAGAGATATTGAACATTGTTGCAGAACGTGTACGACGTGAAGGTACATTAAATGGAAGCAATTTGAGGATTTCTGGGGAATTTGTTAAATTGTTTATTATCCTATATAGAAATAACATTGATGTTAGAGTTCGTCTTTGTTCTAAGGATAATATTTTGAATTCCTATCTCAAGTGTGATGTCCTGATGGTTTTATAATTAGGCCATAAGCGGTACTGTTTAAAATACAAATATCTCAAGAGTTTGTTTTGGACTTTTTCTAATTCATTTAAATATGTTTGATATTCTCCGAACAATCGAGGCAAATTCCAATTTAGGCCTGACCAGGGAATAGTATAGTAATTTAATAGTATTAATATTAGAGAAATTCGATGTTTGTCTGATCACAAATCCCAAGATACGATTAGCAGATTTAATCATGTTTTTGATATGATTGGAAAAGTTAAATTGTGAATTATAAGTTACGCCGAGATCCTTTACTTCAGTTTTCCTCTCTAGGGCCTCCCCCTCCATTTCATATTCAAAAAAAATTGGCTCCTTTACACGAGTTATAGATAGTACAGAACATTTTTTGAAATTGATATATAATTTATTCCTTAGACTCCACTCCATGATGTTATCTACATCTCTCTGTAAACCTATGCAGTCTCGAACCGTTTACACACGTTTGAAAAGCTTTAAGTCGTCAGCAAAAAGTAAGCAGTTTGAAAATTCAAGAATTGAAGGTAAATCGTTAATAAAAAGTAAAAAGAGGAGAGGTCCAAGATTCGAGCCTTGTGGAACTCCAGAATTAGCCAAAAATTTTCCTGAGGTGTTTCCATTATGTTTGACAGTAAAGTATCGGTTTTGAAGATAATTTTTCATCAATTCAAGTAAATTTTCGAACAATCCATAGCCACTAAGCTTTTCTAGGAGAACATCATGATGCACCTGGTCAAATGCCTTTCTGAAGTCTGTGAAGATAACATCTAGTTGTGATTTATTTTCTAACGTGTCAAAAACTGTATTGCTAAATATTAATAGATTTGTGTTAATTGCTTTTTGTCTCATAAATCCATGTTGTCGGGGTACTATATATTTGTGCGTGTAATTGCTGAGTTTGATAAAAATGATTTGTTCAAAAAGTTTGGCTGGTGAACACATTATAGAAATAGCCCTATAGTTTCCCACATCCATTTTGTTTCCCGACTTGTGTATAGGTATTGTTATGGAAGTTTTCCAAGCAGTTGGGAATGAATTGGTTTTAATAATCAAGTTGTAAATGTGAATCAACGGTGCTTTTAACCATTCACTACAGCCTTTCAAAATATACGGAGGAATACCATCTGTACCTTCTGCCTTCTTGGGCTTCAGTTTTTTCAATGCCTGATTAAAATCCGTCTCGTTTATTGATTTAATATTAAAAGATTCATTACAAATTCCTATATCATTATGTGCATCTGTGGAATGGAAGTTATATGTTGCTGGTTCGGAACAAAAAACCGATGAAAAAAAATTTGCAAATGCGTCAGCGGTTTTACCTTCGTACACAAACTCATTATTATAAATGAAACTTCCTAAGTTTGTGTCAAATGAGTAATCTTGTTCTACAAACGTCAAAAAATTACTAGCGTCGCGCATTGATAGCAATATGCGAAGTGACCCTGTTTTTCATTTTTCAACGTTACCACGTCACCGTGCGCGAAATAGTGTGCGAAATACATATTTTGCGCACTGCATGTAAACTATATGAGATGTTTATATTTTAACCTTTATGGTCCTCAATCAGGCACAAATCCAAGAAATCATACATTTCTAAGTGTTTAACTATAAACAAATGCCATTTTGTTTCCATAGTTACAGTAATTACTTGATTTGGAAAAACATTTTAAGCAAATACATTTGGAAAATAATTTTAAGCCATATTAACAATATTTTTTTATATTATTATAAGCATGTATTACCTATTTTAGAATAATATTCTCTGACGTTTGTAGAAAAAAATTTGTTTGGAACTCGTGCGCAAAAAACTTTGGTGATCTCGACTATTTAAAAAAAAATCAGTTCTCGCGATCACCAAAGTAGCATTTCGAGCACTAGATACAAAAATAACTATTTCACACTGCTTGTCTTGAAAAATATCAATGAAAATATATTGAAATTTAGAAACTTATCCAGATAGAAGGTTATCAATCCCAATTATCCATACTTGTCAAATAAGAGAAAAGAAATATTTGTTTTCTTAGTGAAACCGATATAGACAAACGAATATATGGCATATGGTGTAGACCGCAGATAATCTTGTGGGCAATCGTTTTTAGGAATGAAATAATGTACAGATCGACAAGCGTAAGGATGCCTCTGAGATGCGCAAACGATAGAAAGCGTGAGTAGATGTGCGACAAAGATCGACTACTGTTTACGACTGGTTATTATCGGAATGATTGAGCTCCTGCCCCACTCCAGGGTTTTGTCTACTGCGCAACCAATTCTCGGAGGCATCCTTACGCTTGTCGATCAGTATTTATCATGCATGCACACTTATATTCACAGATGAATTGTAATATTTAAAAAATATGTCCATAGGTCCAAGAACCAGGTGTCTAACCTGATACTAAAACCAATAGAAATTGTTTTTGACACACGGTCAGTTTCCGAAGAATGCTTTGAGAGAAAAAAATGCAGTGTACGCGAGCACCTATGGAAAGTGTGGAAAATTCCCGGGGAAACTCGGAAATTAGGTATTCATTCAACTACTTGGAAGGGGTTGAAAATTTTGTGAGAGATTATTTTATGAGCTATTATTGATATTTTCAGATTTCCGCACGAGTAATTCGGGATATCATAATACTCACCACGACGCGACGCTCGACTAAAATCTTTGTATGTCCCTTGTTTTTGGTGGACAATTCATAAACTGAACGGCATTTTAGAGGAAAATCTTTCCGCAATTATCGTATTATACAGTGTGGTCCACTAAGTGTGCAACAAATGGGAAACTTGTTTATTATCGATTTATCAGAAAATTTTATTCTTGACAAAAGTTGGTGCATGTTCCAAAACTATACCAAGTGTACCTGAAATGGCTTTATGACAAACACCATACAGGATAGGCCAAAAATATAAAGTTTGTTCAAGAGTAAAAAGTACCCTTATTTCAAAAAATATAGAAATATGTTGAAGAGAAAAGTTGCTTAGAATTAAAAGTTATGTTCACATACGAAGTCATGGCCTGCTATTCGAATTTTTTTGTTCGTTTACCCCTGTATGATACATATTTTTACTATTTTGATTTAACATGTATGTGAAGTAGCCACAATCAAATCAGGTATTCTATCAAATTACAGTGTATTTGTAAAATTTACTTGGATTTGTATTTTTTTAGGTTACCGTCAACTTCATGTTTGTTGCAACGATATTTAACAGATAGAATAAAACAAATACTCTTTTTAACGAGGCAAATACTTTACTAAGTAAATGTTCATATGAATAAACTGTCAACATCTATCGCGGATAGCCATGAACAAAAAAGAACCAATAAGCGATAGTACAGAATCTTACAGTAGGTAACTGAACAGGTGCTAACAATAAAAATTATCAAAGCGTCTCTGTATGTCCACCTTCTCTTTCGATGCATCTAATTGTTCGCTCATAAAATTCGTTTACTGTAGATCGCAACACATTAGCGGGAATATTTCTGCAATGAACTCATATTGAAGTTTCAAGGTCAGCAACATTATTAAAGGGGCGATCTCTGTAGACTTTTTGTATCCCCATAAGAAATAATCCAGAGGTGTAAGGTCTGGAGAACGAGGAGGCCATCGAGGATCGGTATTTCGTCCTAACCATTTATTACGAAATGTCCTATTCAGCCACTGAGAAACATTTCTAGTAGAATGGGAAAGACATCCGTCATGTTGCAATCATACTTTTTGCCGTTCTTCTAATACCATATCATCCAAAAACTCTCCTATTTCAGTTTCCAAAAAGTTCAAGTACCTGTCACCATTCAAATTCTCTTGAAAAAAAAAAACGGACCTAGTAATGTATCATTTAATATACCACACCAAACGTTTGTTTTCTGAGAGTATTGATATTTGTTGTCAATAATAAAATTTGGGTTGACATCTGACCACCATCTGCAATTTTGTGATGATAGAACCCCATTTGTTGTAAAAGTCGATTCATCTCCAAACAGAATACATCGATGAAAATCTCTTTGTTCTTCTAATTCACCCTGAACCCACATGGAAAAATCATATCTCAAATCATAGTCTCTTTCTTGCAATGTACAAATGAATGTAGGTTTGTAAGCATGGTACTTATGTTTCTTAAGAATACGCTTCACAGACATTTTTTTATGCCGGTATAATCACTAATTTCTTGGGTGGACCTTCTAGGATTTTCTACTACTGCTTGAAGTACGTCAAGCTAGTTTTCTTCTGTGCATACAGGTTTCGTGCTCCGTATTATGTTTATATTCTAGTGTGCCGGTCTGCTTGAATTTCTTTAAAATTCTACCTACACTTGAATAGCAAATTTGTTTGTCTGGATGCCGCTTGTTGAAAATATTTGCAGCTTCGCGCATTGTTTTATAACCATCACCACAGATTGAAACTAATTCTGCCTTTTCAGTCAGCGTTAATACTACTGGGCGAGGCATTTTTAATTAAGGACAAATATAAAAACGTTTGACAGGCAAGTTTCAAGATGCCACACTATCAAACTACAGTATTGTTTTTGTTCATGGCTATCCGCGATAGATTCTGGAGTGTTTTTTAATATCTGTTCTAGTTGAGGCATTGTTGTCAGAAGAACAGAAATTTTATACTTTTATTGACAGTTTATTCATGTGAACATTTACTTAGTAAAGTATTTGCCTCGTTAAAAAGAGTATTTGTTTTATTCTAGAGTTCTGTTAAATATCGTTGCAACAATGAAGTTGGCGGTCACCTAAAAAAATACAAATCCAAGTAAATTTTACAAATACACTTTGATTTGATAGAAAATACTCCAAACTGATTTGATCGTGGCTACTTCACATACATATTAAATCAAAATAGTAAAAATAAGTATCATACGGGGGTAATTCAATATTTTACAAACGAAAAAAAAAATCGAATAGCAAGCCATGACTTCGTATCTGAACATAACTTTTAATTCTAAGCAACTTTTCTCTTCAACATATTTTTGTATTTTTTGAAATAAGGGTACTCTACTCTTGAACGAACTTTATATTTTTTGGTCTATCCTGTATGGTGTTTGCCATAAAGCCATTTTAGGTACACTTGGTATAGTTTTGGAACATGCACCAACTTTTGTCAGGAATAACATTTTCTGTGAAATCGATAATTAACAAGTTTCCCTTTTGTTGCACACTTAGTGGATCACACTGTATAGCTGGCGGATGTCGGCAGAAGTATCTGTATTTGATATTCGAAGGTTAAATAATGATCTTTGATTAATAAACAATGTAATTTTACAAATTTTTTATGTTTTTCTACTGAATTAGCTCGACAAGCTATTTACTCGAAGATTCAGTAGGTCAAATTTGAGTAAATAACATTCACTCCTAATTTATCTTGGGCCTAACTGAATCAAGTTTTTCTGTACCACTTGTTTTTTGCTCGCTAATTTTTCATGACTGATATCTTTATAATCGACGTAAAAATATCAAACAGGAGATCTCTGAAAAAGCGTTGTCTTTCATCATTTACTATATTCTTCTGATAAGACTCGCGAGTTTTCCTTATCGGCTGTAGCTCTATGAAAGTGAAAATCTGTAGCTGAGAATCTGCTGTTTCTCGCGGTGAATTTAATTTTTTTGTTTTAAATCTCAGGCCAGTTTCATTTTGAAATTCCAACGCGTCCCTGGTGTTGTTTTTGTGAAAAACTGGAACAAAAGTTGTGTCAAAGTCTATACATATCTGCTTTTTCAAAATGTGTAATTCCGTGAATTGTTACATTCGTCAAAAAAACATTGAAAGATGGTGAAGTAACCACAGTATGTACAGGTATGCCAACTTAACACATGTTTGATCATTCTGGTTTGTACTAGTAATCATTTTCCCTTCCTTCATAACTGTCCCGTTTGAAATTTCCAATTTCTTGAGATCATTTTCAGTTTTTCCCTTGAACTAGGGATGTCGTCGAATCATTCGTTGCAGACATTAGTTTTCTGCATAGACCTACCCTAAACTGATGATGGGCAATAAATACGATGAACATTTCCATCCAACAAGCATACTATCAAGTTATTGATGGAAAACCGATTTTCCGAGTTTTCCCAGAAATTTTCCCCACTTTCCATAGGTGCTAGCGTGCAGAACTTTTTTTTTCTGAGAGTACTCTCCAAAAACTGCCCGTTTACCAAAAATCATTTCTATTGGTTTAATTTTTTAGGTTTTATTAACATTTTTGCTAAAGCGCTTCCCTAATGGCAGGGACGTCCCTATTTGGTACAAATCATGTCCGAATGTCCGGGACTTAAAATCATTGTCCTTGGGATGTCCGATTCAGTGCATTTTCATGAGTTTCCCCAAAGGAATTCCTATGGATGTCCCAATGATGTCCCTCTAAAACGTCTCTGCGAGGACGTCTTTGGGATGTCCTGGATCGGATATATTTTGCAATGTTTTCTAGGATATCCATCGGACGTCCTTGTTAGTAAGTATTCTGGCATGTCTTTGAAAGGATGTCCCATGATTGTTCTGGTACGGGACATTCAGGAACATCCCACATGAATAAATATTGGACGTCTCAATTAGTATATCTTAGAATATCTCGATGCGAGGACTTCCTTGGGATGTCCTGGTTCGGATATACTTTGTAGAATTTTCTAGGATATCCAATGGATGTCCTGGTTGGTATGTGGATGTCCTGAATTGAAAATATTTCGTAATGTTTTCTAGGTGCATCCATCCGAAGATGAAGGATGGATGATCATAAAAATAAATCAAAATTTGAAAACAGTTACAATAATCAGGACTCCATGTGTGCCCAGTACCCGTGTATACATCCCAGCTAGGAGTTTTACAGAAGAAGTATAATATGGATCGCATATTTACAATAGGGATAAACACTATAGCGGAATAAAACCCTTTTCACTATAACAATAAGGTCATCAGGGACCAAGGAGACTAAAAGAACCCCGCACCATTCTTATGGAAAATGGGTCCCGGTGAAATTCGATGAATTTTTGATATGATGTAGTTCAAGTCAAGCTGATCAAAAGTGTCCATGGGCCCAACTCAACCCTATGGCTAGTTTTCGAGATACAGGGCGTCAAAGTTGGTAAGTGGCCATTTCTTTATAGTAGTATTGCTGTCAGGAAAATATCTAAAATAAAAATGTATTTCACGACAGATATTGCCTACCCATACAGCAATACTTCTAGACTGGTTTTTAATAAAACATATTTTTGGATACAGGGTGAGTCCAACATTATTCAAAATGAAATTCTCAATCAACCCTACGAAGTGAAGATGTGACCAAACCAAGTATCACACTGATATGTCATCATTTGAATATGTCATAATTGATAAATTCAACATTTTGTACAGGGTGAGTCAAGATGTGACAGTTTTTATGGTGACATTTTGTATATTTTTATTTTATATTTTGAGCTTTAGGGATACTTGACCACCAACCATTCAACATATTTCTTGAACAAAATTGATATACAGTATGAGACAAACACTAGGTGATGACAAAAATTGCGAAAAGGAGATTTTTTTTAGAACTCATCCTGTAATTGGCTTTCTGAATTTTTTATATGATGAAGTTCAAGTCAAGCTGATCAATAGTGTTCATCAACAATACACTTGATTTCCAAGGAGGCATGTGGTAGTCTATCGATAATTTCGTTGCGATAACATGAAAAATACACTTTTCCCACCACTTTGTTGGAAGTCTGAAGACCCACAGTACCACCCCACCCTCTCACCCACTCTCTCTTATATTCTGTTTGTTTCTGAACTGAACAACCCAGCATTCGAATTCTTTACCGAGATATTTGTTCCCTAAGAATTGAAATGTTCAAAAATTAAAAATCAATAAGATTTTTTTTTGCTTCACACGATGTTCCCTGGACGTATTAGGAATTTTCCTTTTGTGAGAAGCTGGAAATGTAAAAATATTTTAATATGAATGAAACGAATCGACAAATATAGATCAAAGTGTTTGAAACGGTACCCTTCAACACCTTGTAGAGAAAAAACTGTTTATTTTTCAAGGTTGTGCCCATGAACACTATCGATCAGCTTGACTTGAACTTCATCATATCAAAAATTCAGCAAATCAATTACAGGATGAGTTATAAAAAAATCTCCTTTTCGCAATTTTTGTCATCACCTAGTGTTTGTCTCATACTGTATATCAATTTTGTTCGAGAAATATGTTGAATGGTTGGTGGTCAAGTATCCCTAAAGCTCAAAATATAAAATGAAAATATACAAAATGTCAAAATAAAAACTGTCACATCTTGACTCACCCTGTACAAAATGTTGAATTTATCAATTTTGACATATTCAAATGATGAGCATATCAGTGTGATACTTGGTTTGGCCACATCTTCACTTCGTAGGGTTGATTGAGAATTTCATTTTGGATAATGCTGGACTCACCTTGTATCCAAAAATATTTTTTATCAAAAACCAGTCTAGAAGTATTGCTGTATGGGTAAGCAATATCTGTCGCGAAATACATTTTTATTTTAGATGTTTTCCTGAAAGCAATACTTCTTTAAAGATATGGCCACTTACCAACTTTGACGCCCTGTATCTCGAAAACTAGCCATAGGATTGAGTTGGGCCCATGAACACTTTTGATCAGCTTCACTTGAACTACATCATATCAAAAATTCATCGAATTTCACTGGGACCCATTTTCCATAAGAATGGTGCGGGGTTCTTTAACAAGGAAAGTTTAATCCCCATAAGACAATGGTGACACTAGTATAGAAAGAGAAGAAAGAACATTTGTGACGAAATGTGACGTAGTTGGACGTGTCATGGCCGCCGTTCTCTATAGACAGTGACGGACTAGCTCTTTGTATATGAGAGTTACTGCTGACAGTTTTGTTGCTTGGTTCGAGTTCGACTCTGTACTCATATCCAAGTACGTCACTATGACGCGTTGATGCTACAAGATTCTGATTGGCTAGAGCTAATTAAACCCTCCTTGTTAGTTTAGTCTCTTTGATCTGGGGCCATATTCTCGAATTTGTGCGTATGCCAATACAACAATGAAAATGAAAAATGTATGTTTGTCTCTCTTTTTCGTATACGAATTGAAACCGAACAATTCCTATATGTATGGGTTCCATGCATAAAGTTGTTTTCTGTGTTTTGTGTTCTGTGTTCAAGTGAAGTGTTGACGAATCGATAGACAATTGTTGAGTGTTTACCAGCTATGGCGGCTTTTCTATCATCTTTCGTGATTAGTTAGTTTAGTGACTGTTGTGTAAAGTATTTTGTGTTCATTCAGTATAGTTATATCAATAAATGAAAATAAAAGTTTTGTTCTACTATTCAATAGTTTTTACTAACCTATTCAACACTGTTTTGAAAAAGGTGTTTCCGTAAGTAGAGTTGTGTGTATCCTTTAAAAATGTACAAACAAAAACGAAATATATCAAAACGCCAGCACAATAGAATCGCTAAACGATTGTCAGAAACTTTAAATAGAGAAGTCTCGACTGATTCAGATGTATCTGATGTTTCCAAAACCGAATTGAATGACTCTGAGAGAGTTCTGAGTCCAAATTGTTATCTTCAATAATCCACAACTATACGAACAAACGAACAAACACATCTGATAATTCTGCACATCCTAAGGACGTCCCCGATGTACTTTCGATTGATGTAATTCAGGGACGTCCAATGAACATCCCAAGTGGATGTCGATTGAATATCCTTATAGAACGTCCAATTTTGGTGAGATGTCGGCGGATGTCCAATGGACGTCCGCGGTACCAATACTGTACGTCCTAAGGACGTCCCAGATGTAGTTTCGATTGATGTAATTCGGGGACGTCCAATTAACATCCCAGGTGGATATCCACGGGATATCCTTATAGAACGTCCAATTTTGGTGAGAAGTCGAGACATTGGTGCTTCCCACGGATGTCCAATGGACGTCCGCAGTACCAAATCTGCACGTCCTAAGGACGTCCCAAACGACCTGAGAGGATGTCCTATGGATTACCATCGGACTTCATTGTGCTATTAGGGTTAGACTATAAATAATAGATATCCTTTAATGCGAATAGTCACGCGTTGCTTTTATGGGATGTTTCACCAGAAATTTTATTGAAAATATCAAAGACTTCAATTGTTCATTTCTATTCAGAATTGCTAATAAATAAAGCTCAAAGCCAAGAAAGTAGAGAATAAATTTTAAATTACACTTTACGGAAAACTGTCGCTTTATCCATCTCCAAAGTAAAAGAATATTTTCAGCACTTACACAACGCCCATTTAGCCGCCATTTGGCTTTCAGAGCCGAAAGCTTACACAAAGAGGTTTAATGCTGGATGTATTTTACAGGTGTCTACGATAATCTGACTTGCGTATTATTGTGCAGATCATAATTTACTTCATTTGCCACTCTCTCGACAGCTGTAGCGCGATGTGCACTGGTGTACGAAATAATTTATATAAATTACGTTTAGAAATGAAGGATGATATACGGCTAGAATACAAGTGATCCTTTGAGTTATATTAATCAACCCAGCAGAGGGATTCGCACGAAACTAAATCACATTTCATCAGGGTCCTCTTGAGAATGAAATGTAGCTTCTCGAAACAAGATTTGAAATATAGAAAACAACAGGTGCGACTATATACAAGACGTCAATCGGCAGATTGATCTTCTACTGATGTTATTATTTTAAAAGAGGTTCAATTAAAAAACATATAATTGAGTTGAGTTGTCTACACTGGAACGTAGCGTACTGAAAGGTGTTGAGGTCGTTATTTTCGAAATTCAGTAATTCATTTCTTCATTTATTGAGAGATGCAATACAGGACAAGCAAGTTCTAAACTAGCAATTACATCTATGATACCTTATATCTAATTTTACCTTATATTTTCAATTGAAATTGTTCTTTCCGTTAACCAGCTGTCATCCCCTCACGAACGGCAGCCCTCAGAAGTTGAAATTTGTGCGAGCCAAGGATTAACGAGGTCTTACCTTTTTACGTGCGAGTCCTAGCACTTTCTCGAGCCATCGGAAAAATGCCAAAGTGATTGAAACAAAGTAGCTTCAACCACTCGGCTACCTGGCTCTGCAGTCTCTCATGATTTGCATGGTAAAGAAAAATCCCTAAAAAAAAACAAATAGTTTCATACAAATTTAACGGTGTTTAATTTTAATTTAAGTTTATCCACTCTAGCGTGAGTCCATAATCAAGAGAAATAAAAGGAGAAAAGAAAAGAAAAAATTAAAAAAGAGAATTGAATTTTGAAAAAAACTATTCTAAATTAATCATTTAGAAAATCCTATATATATATACAGGGTGGGTCACGGTCGATGGTACCTTAGACGTTTACGGAGAACGGAACATAGGATCATTCTGAAAATTTGGTTTCTCAAGTAGTTGCTCTTGGTCTATCGATCTAAAATATTTTCAGCAATGCAGTGTTGCCGCTTATACCAGAAAGTAGCAGCATCTTTGTTATTTCAAATAGGTCACCCTGTATATTACCGCATTTTTGAACTTGTCATTCCTTTCTAATTATTTCTGCCTCATACTTCCCTATACCTATCTCTAACGGTTTTTTCCATATTTTATATCCAAAACATAGCTCGAATTGAATGTTTATTTCTGCGGTATTTGGATTCTTAGGAAGTTGCAGTTTTGTGTTTAGTTCATCAAGATCATGTAAATTGATTCTGTATAGAGAAGTTTGTTCTCCGTTATACAGGGTCGTTCAAAATTCATGATCTTACTGCTAGATACGAAAAGGGTTGAAAGTGCGTTTTTTAAATGGAAGATCCTGTATATTATGAAATATCCTGAAAGATGACTAAATTCCCTTCGAATTGATGTATTATTTTCCTATACCTAAATAGCCAGAATTCCGAGATAATAGCAATTTTCTCTTATAATCTCCCAAGTGCTTGAATTATTGCCGGAAATTTACGGCAATTAATTCAAGCACGAGGGGGATTCGGTAAGAAAATTTCACACCAAGAAATGAAAATCATCCAACAATTCATAAGAAATAACTAACGAGGGTTACACCTGAACTATTTATAACCACTGAAATATTGATATGTAAAATACTTAACAAAATTTACATCAATAAATGTGTTTAAATTTGGAACAAAAAACTAAAAAAGTTATGTTCTTAACCATCGACCAAGCGACTCATAGGCCGCTGAGCAGAGGGACGAGAAAATATTTTCAGACACATTCCAAATATCTACTAAATACATAATTTTCTCCTTTCATATGAAAACTAGACCTCCATTTGTACATTGAAGCAAAATATCAAATTGTCACATGTCAAATGTTTGACAGAAAAATGTCCACTCATTAATTTCGCGCAGGGTACCCAGGAGGATAAAAATTTCCGGAAATTTTTAGGGTTGCCATGGTATCTAAACAAGAACGAATTTTTTGATTGGCTACAAAAGTGAGGTGTGAAATTTTTAAAAAAATCGATTTATTTTTCTCATGTTCATCTAAGGTGGCTATTAAATGCGGTAGGTCGATGGTTCAATCCACGATAAGAACATAACTTTTTTATTTATTTTTGTTCCAAATTTAAACACATTTATTGATGAAAATTTTGTTAAGTATTTTACATATCAATATTTCAGTGGTAAAAAATAATTCAGGTGAAACCATCGTTAGTTATTTCTTACGAATTGTTGGATGATTTTCATTTCTCGGTGTGAAATTTTCTTACCGAAACCCCCTCGTGCTTGAATTAATTGCCGTAAATTTATCAAAGAAAATTCATGTATTCAAAGAAAATTAATGTACTCGAAAAATTTCCGGCAATAATTGAAGCACTTGGGAGATTACAAGTGAAAATTGCTATTATCTCGGAATTCTGGCTATTTAGGTATAGGAACATGATATATCAATTCGAGGAGAATTTATTCATCTTTCAGGATATTTCATAATATACAGGATGTTCCATTAAGAAAACGCACTTTCAACCCTTTTCGTATCTTGCAGTAAGAACATGAATTTTGAACGACCCTGTATAACGCAGAACAAACTTCTCCATACAGAATCAATGTACATGATCTTGATGAACTATACACAAAATTGCACCTTCCTAAGAATCCAAATACCGCAGAAATAAACATTCAATTCGAGCTATGTTTTGGATAAAAAATATGGGAAATAACCAATATCTCAAAAACCGTTAGAGATAGGTATAGGGAAATGTGAGGCAGAAATAATCAGGAAGGAATGACAAGTTCAAAAATGCGGTAATATACAGGGTGACCCATTTGAAATAACAATGCTGCTACTTTCTGGTATAAGCGGCAACGCTGCATTGCTGAAAATATTTTAGATCGATAGACCAAGAGCAACTACTTGAGAAACCAAATTTTCAGAATATTCCTATTTCCCGTTTTTCGTAAACGTCTAAGGTACCATCGACCGTGACCCACCCTGTATATAATAATCAAAATATTGCACATTCATATGAGAGGGGCATTTTTTGTAGCATTTGCCCTAGCTAAAGTCCTGAACACAATATTTCTTGGCCTAATTCTTATCAGTAAATAGAAGTTTATCCTCGAAATGAGAGGTGGAGTGGTGAAGATACGACATATCCATTTGGGTCCCATAATGAAGAGGCAAATTCCAATTTCGATCTGAGACTGAACAAAACATTTTTTTGTTTGAAATGTGAAGATATTACTCCTTCTTATCAGGAACCTCAATCTTTTATAGGCAGTTGCAACTATTTGATCAACATGATTTCCAAAATACAAAGTAGTGGAGAAAAGAACTCCAAGATCTGTATGTGATTTTTTTTTGAGGAAGTAGAGTACGATTCATCGTATCAAGATACCTTACTCGTAAAATTTTATTTGTAAATGTCATTGTAAAACATTTGGAGACATTAAAGAATGGCTTATTCGATATCCTCCATTCGAAAACACGATCACTATCTTGCTGTAATTTAAAAATGTCTTCTTGGGATGATACGCCTCTGAAGAATCACCTTAGAAAGATCCTTCACAAATATGATGAAGAAAAGTAGACACAAATAACTTCCTTGTGGAATCCCCGAAAGCGCCAAGTACGGTTACGACAAGACACCATGATATTTGACCATCTGCTTACGGTCAACTAGAACTGAGCAAAAAAAATTTAGCAATGTTGAAAAGTTCACAGTATGCAGTTTCTTGATTAAGAAGATGTCATGGTTAACCCTGTCGAACGCTTTGGCGAAGTCAGTATACCGGGTGGCTACGGAAGTATTGCCTACGGAATATCTCAGTTATTTATTGTATGAAGTAGGTTTGTGAAATTTGGAGGGTCGATATAATGACATAAGAGCTAGAATTTGAGCATATTGACATGTCGAAGTTAACTTCCGGTCTGACCGGAAGTAACATCAACTTTCTTATTTTAAATGGAAACCCTATTTTTTTTCTTTTCGCTTTATTCAGCATTCAATTCCCTTTCTAATGACATATCACAAGTTGGTATCTAACCAGAAACTAGATCAGAAAAAAATTATTATTGAAATTCACCGAGTAGGCCGTGGAAGCAAAATGAAAGCCAAAAATTGAAAAGTTGGCTATGGAAACCATACGTCACTTGATAACAGTTGCTACTACTGTGATATTTTATTTTCATTCGTCGGCGTTATAAAATGCCGCCAAAAAAAATATTGGAAAAATTGGGAATAAAACAATACTCTGTAGGTCCATAACTTAAATAGGAACATACAACTTTTTCTTGCCTGTACTATTCAGCATAACCATTCCTTTCTAATGATATAATAGAAAGTAATTTTTTGAAATGAAATACCAAAAAATCCAATTATTATTCTTCAAATAACGAAAAAACAGATTTATCGAAAAAAAAAATTCAAATTGATAGGATTAAAGATAAAATAAATTCAAAACAAATGTTCGAAATGCATTCCCTCAGCGTCAATACATTTATTGACTCTGGTGATATTTTCATGTAAAACGTTTCTCAACATTTGGTGCGTGATATCTTGGAAAGCTCTACGAATTTTTACTTTTAGCTCATGTAGAGTTGAAGGCTGTGTGGAATACACCCTATTTTTAAGATGCCCCCATAGAAAAAAGTCGCACGGAGTAAGATCAGGTGACCTTGGTGGCCACCTGACTGGACCATGGGTTGTTATAAGTCTCTCTTGAAAGCGATTTTGAAGATAATTTCTCGCTATTCTTGAATTATGCGGAGGGGCGCCATCTTGCTGGAAGTACATTCTCTCAGTTATTTCCGCTGGTAGGTTATTAATGAATTCCGAAATTTCATTCGTTAAAAAATTAAAGTATCTCTTTCCGGTTAGTTGGCCTTGAAAAAGAATGGGCGAACAATATGAGTTCCAACTATTCCTGCCCAAACATTCACACCAAATCTCTCCTGGAAGCCGCCTTGTCGAAACCGGTGCTCGTTTGCTATCGCCCAGTACCTGGAACAAAAGACCGTTCACACATTTAGCACTTTACACTTCGACTATCGACAATAATCCAAATAAAGTACAGTACCTACCTTGTATTATTCCTGTTAAATAATCCATTGTTGGTAAATCTTGACTCGTCCGTAAACAAGATATAATAGTTAAATAGGTGATTCTCAGCATTTTGTCGAAGAAACCAATTACAATATTCCAGGCGCCTTTCACCGTCGTTTTCATACAATTGATGCAACTGATACTTGAAGGATTTCAATCGATGTTTTTTCAAAATTTTCCTAGCAGAGTCCTAACTTATAGCTAATTCGGCGCCAATCTGCCTTGAGGAAATTGTGCTATCATATTGTACTAAAGCTAATACATTAATTTCAGTTTCCTCATTAATAACAAATGCTTCTTGGTCTTCGTGAACATCAGGCTCAGTTCTTAATTTTTCTTCAAGCCACTGGAAATACTTTCTTGACGGTTGCTGCCTCCCTGGATATCGCTCTAAATACAACCGTTCAGCGGCATAAGAATTTTTCAAACATTCACCATAAATGAGAAGCATGTCATGTTCAGTTCGTGAATAACGGGGCATTTTTTGAATATTCCACTAACTGATTTCGATTTCCAAACCCTTTTAAAATGGCAGAATCAAAAACACTACTTCGAACGTCAAAATATTATGGATAGCAGCGTTCGTGACAGCTCTCATTTCTCTTTTGTTTCATTCTAAAATACATCTCAATCAGCCTACTTGTTAATATTTTGGTTCGAATGATTATTGCAATGGAATGATTATTCTGAAAGCACAAACATCGTCCATAGGTAGATATTAGAATATCTATGGACGATGGCACAGACCAAGTACGTTTATGTTCCTATTTAACCTAGAACCTACAGGATATAATTTATTATTCCACATTATTTTTAATTTTATTTTTGCGTATGGCGATAATGTGTTTTGTTATTTGAAGAATAATAATTGGATTTTTCGGTATTTCAGTTCAAAAAATTATTTTCTATTATATCATTAGAAAGGAATGGTTATGCTGAATAGTACAGACAAGAAAAAGTTGTATGTTCCTATTTAAGTTATGGACCTACAGAGTATTGTTTTTTTCCCAATTTTTCCAAAATTTTTTTTGGCGGCTTTTTATAACGCCGACGAATGAAAATAAAATATCACAGTAGTAGCAACTGTTATCAAGTGACGTATGGTTTCCATAGCCAACATTTCAATTTTTGGCTTTCATTTTGCTTCCACGGCCTACTCGGTGAATTTCAATAAAAACATTTTTCTGATCTAGTTTCTAGATACCAACTTGTGATATGTCATTAGAAAGGGAATTGAATTCTGAATAAAGCGAAAAGAAAAAAATAGGGTTTCCATTTAAAATAAGAATGTTGGTGTTACTTCCGGTCAGACCGGAAGTTAACTTCGACATGTCAATATGCTCAAATTCTAGCTCTTATGTCATTATATCGTTGCTCCAAATTTCACAAACCTACTTCATACAATAACTGAGATATTCCGTAGGCAATACTTCCGTAGCCACCCGGTATACTACATCGCCCAGGCCTCCTATGTCAAGAGTTTCGGAAGTATCATCTGTGAAAGTGATAGGTTTGGTACTATAGATTTTTTGGGCATAAGCCATGTTGACAAATGGTTCCCTTCGTGTGTTCGAAAATTCGTTGGTATAAGATTTGCTCGAAATTTTTTGCAAAGCATGGCAAAACAGAAATGGGTGTAAATTTTTTAAATGTATAGATTTCCCCACCTTTGTGAATAGGGGACACTATTGACTATTTCTACACATCTGGGAATGTATCAGTTTTTATAGATAAATTGAAAAGAATATGAAGAGGAGACAAGTAATTCAGAACTCCCTTTGACTAGGTTGGAGAGAATTTTTGTGACTTTAGTTTTTTAAATGAGTCTGATATGTGTTGAATTGAGATTTGATTTATATTAAGAAATATTTGGGAAAATGAGGCGTTATACCGCACTAGTTGAAAAATATCAATTTCTTTTCATTTGCAAATTCCATTTTATTCAATCTGAAAGGAAACAGGAACTGATTTATTATAAATATAGACGCAATAATATAGTTGTAATGAGTAGAGACAAAAAATATACGTATCCCCTTACATATAAATTTAATAAAATTTAATTGAAATAAACATGTTAAAGTTAAGAGTTTGCAGATAAAGTCACAATAAATCAATGAATCAAGAATGGATATACTTCCAACCATTGCAACGTTTGCTTGTTATGCATGATTCTGAATTCATGAATTTCAGGAATATTAATTAACTTTGGCTAAATAATGAACGTTATGCGTAGTAGGTAAAATATTGTACCATATTCGTATGGTAATCTGCCAGCCAAGCCCCTATGAAGTCATATGAATTTTGGTAGAAACAATTTTGTATGATCCATTTTCTTAAAGAGATTTTGTTGTATACTCTCGTATTTTGTTGAACTCGGCTGCACCCCATTCAACAAACTTCATGCTCATACAAAAAACTTCTACTCTACGAACCTGTATGGTAAATAACTATTGCAGTATTTGTTTGAATATTTTAGACGATGTAGTAACTTGATTACTTATATCTCGGACGTCCATCATCTTAATGGTTGAAAGATTTCTATCTATTTAAATTTTTTGAAAATTTTTAAATAGGTAGAAATCTTTCAACCATTAAGATGATGGACGTCTGAAATATAAGTATTGCAGTATTGTCCAGATATTTAACTTATAGTATTTAGTTAAATCAGCCCAACGGATTTCTACAAATACATTACCAATTTATCTTCTATTTTAACCATTATTACCGCACGCGCTTAGTGATAGTAAAGAACACACCAATTTATAATTGCTATTAGTAAGATACTTTCTCTCATATCATATAAACCAATTAAATGCCATCATTATTTGAATTCAAACCAATGAGACAAGGTCTTTTCGAAAACAATGTCTCCAGCCCGTGGTATTCTCAGCTGTAATACCACAAGAGAGTGAGAATAAAGTGAAAATAATTCGACAGATTTTTTGAAAACTTGTTGCCAGGCAATAGACACGAGAGCCCAAAGGGCTTGAGTGGCTATTGCCAAATGGCAACAAGTTTGAGAAAAAATGTGGAGAATTATTTTCTACTTTATTCTCACTCTAAGTAGAAAATTCCCACTATAATAATGTTGTGATTGGTTTGAAAGTTCATCATAGCTTTAAATTGATGGTTTTTATTGGTTGCAAGATATGTCGAAAAATAATCAGTAGTAATATCTCGACAAAATGCTGAATTTTCAAAAAATACTTTCACCTTGCTGTCACGAAAACTGTGTTGATTAGAAACACCACGAGAGCTTGCTCGAGTGGTGTTTTGTACAGCAACACAGTTTGAGAAACTGGCAAGGTCAAAGTATTTTGAAAATTCTGCATTTTGAAGGGATATTCGATCAGACAATCACACGAATACATCAAATTATTATGGACTAAATGAGTATTGCAGGAACGGTTCATCTCTGTCATAAATGTCAGTTGAAGGGTTGAACCGTCAAACTGACGTTTCTCTATTCACAGAAATTGTTGTAAATATGGAAACGTATCAATAAGGAAGAAGCGAAACACCGATTTGAAAATACCACAGGCTGGAGACAGTGTTTTCGAGAAGTCCCTTTCTCATTGGTTTGAATTCAAAAAAGGATGGCATTTGGTTGGTTTATATAATATGAGGGAAATTGTCAAATCGTTATTTCGTCTCTTTCTTATTTATACGTTTCCATAGTTACAACAATCACTGTAAATATAGAAACGTCAGTTTGACGTTTCGACTTTTCAACTGACATAAGTGAAGATGAATCGTTTCTGCAATAAGCATTCAGTCCATAATAATATAATGTATTCGTGAAATTGTCTGATCGAATATCCCTTCAAAATGCAGAATTTTCAAAATACTTTCACCTTGCCAGTCGCTCAAACTGTGTTGCTGTACAAAACACCACTCGATCAAGCTGTTGCGGTGTTTCTAAGAAACACAGTTTTCGTGACAACAAGGTGAAGTAATTTTTTGAAAATTCAGCATTTTGTCATAATATTACTACCTACAATTTCCCTCATATTATATTAATCAATCAAATGCCATCATTTTTTGAATTCAAACCAATGAGGAAAGGACTTTTCGAAAACACTGTCTCCAGCCCGTGGTATTTTCAAATTGGCATTTCGCCTCTTCCTTAGTTATGCGTTTCCATAGTTACAATTACTGTAAATATAGAAACGTCAGTTTGACGGTTCAACTCTTCAACATTAATGACATAATATACTGGGAGATGGTGACTGATTTCAGGTGTCGATTTTCTTGTTTATGCCTTTGAGACCATTGAAAGATATGAAAATTCTGACCAAAATGACGAAAAATTTGAGCGGTCGTCGCGTGGCCTTCATATAAAAAATTCAATTCCGACACTTAACCTCACTTCGACATCCGCAAACATTATGCAACTTTTTAATGGGACATTCAGGATGAGAACTTCCATTATTTCAATTGGCAGCAACGAGAAAATCGTCTAAAATTAAAAAAAATATCCCAAGTTTACGCCATCATTGGTACCCTTTGGCCACCCTTAACATGCCGTTGGTGTACATGGCAGCGGCGATAAAATCGTCCCAAAACACATATATTTTTTAATAAAAATAGATTTTTTTATGAAAGCCACGAGGCGATCGCTCAAATTTTTCATCATTCCTGTCAGAATTTTCATATATCTGACTGGTCTCAGAGGCATAAACGAGAAAATCGTCACCTGAAATCTGTCACCATCTCTCAGTCTAATAGTTCATCAGATTTTTGATTCAATAAAGGATGTTGGATGTTTGAAAATATGACGCCGTGCCTGATATAAATTGTCACAGACTGCTCACATTTGTTTTTTCAAAGTAGTAACCGAAGTTCATAAGAAACCAACACTTCAGTTTGACGCCAATTCAATCCCATTTTATCGAATTCGAAGGATGAAACAAAAAGTGTACAATGAAACTCCGAGACAAACATCGGATAGAAATGTAGACATTTCTGTTTTCCCGTAACGGTGGTTTCGCTCCCTCGGGATTCCCCAAATGCCAATCGTAAGTGGGAAAGTAAGATACGTTAGGCCGGAGTCAATCACACTGAAGTGCGGGATTCCATACTCCTGAAATGTATTTATTTTGGAGTTGGAGCCGAAGCTTTCGGATGTCGAGGAGGAGAGCTCTTTTGAACGTTTGTTCAATTATTTGATCTCGGATCTGGATGCCGTTTATGTGAATGTGGTAAATCATTCGAGACGTTTTCGGATACACGAGATGATGAGCTTTTATAGCTTATTTGCGATTTCGAACAGAAGTTTCGAGTTGCAGTTGGAGTTGGACTTCATTATATTGATTTACTTATGGAACTCTACAGTCAGTGACTCGTAGAGAAGTGGCTATTGATGTGGAAGGTTTTTTATAAGTATCTCACTTCAAACCATATTTAGTTTCCAACATAATAACATTGATATATGCTCACTAGACGGCACTTTTTTACTTATTTGGGGAAAAAAATCAACTTCCGAGTTTTTCGGAAATGACATCAACTTTCGATTTTCAAATGGGGCACCCTAAATATTATTACATTTTTTTTAAATTTTCGTAATTCAGTCCTATGCTGTATCACTTCTATGTTTAGCGGTCAGACGTTATCCCAACTTATTGGCAAATTGCCAACGATTGCAACAAGCTCGAAAATTTTGGATGTTGGTGGTGGACATTTGAACAGCTATAATAATAATAATTGCTAGATGGGGCCTGTAAAGTCATCAGGAGTTCAGATCCCTTTCTCTACATGGTTCGCGACCATGCAAAAGCAGGGATTGGAGCATTTCTTTTCAAGGCATCAACCCGTGCAGCCGATGAACTTGGTCTCGTATTGGACACTGAACGGGCTAAACCAAACTCTGTCACCGAGTTTGGACCCGTTCAGCAAAAAGCTCACATCAAAGCTGTGGAGACAGAGATCTTTCTACAGCTATATACGGATAAGCCAATGCATGGTGTCTTCTTTCACAACATCGATGACCTTGGCTTATCTAAAAGCTTGACCTTTGCCTTCCTCAGGTCGAGTGAGCTGAAGTCGGAGACCGAGGGATTCATAATGGCCTGCCAGGATGGTGTCTTCAACACCCTTATCTACCGTAGTCGCGTGATGGGTATAGACGTCCCTGACACCCGATGCAGGGCATGTCGTGGGGCACCTGAGACCGTAATGCATTTGCTATCAGCATGCCCATCTTATGCGGTCTCAGCCTATATCCACAGGCATAACGCGGCACTACGAGTGTTGTACTACCATCTACGGTACTCGTACGGTATAGACGAGACACCGGTGTTGCCTTATGTTCCGGGAGATATTGAGTCCGTGGTGGAGAATGAGAGGTGCC
The DNA here is from genome assembly GCA_944452925.2 of Chrysolina oricalcia. NCBI lineage: Eukaryota > Metazoa > Arthropoda > Insecta > Coleoptera > Chrysomelidae > Chrysolina > Chrysolina oricalcia. The sequence goes on along the minus strand of OX101821.2, from coordinate 5,028,828 downwards.
GAATCTATTGGAACTACTCATTTCCCACCCTCAGACAAATACAAGCCAATAAGCCTGATGTCCTCCTCGACCACCAAAGTAAAACAATTCTCGTCATGGAGTTTTCCGCTCCAGGCGAAATGAATATTGTTCGAAAAGATGAGGTAAAGCGGACTAAATATCGAGATTTCAAACACCAAGCCAACGACATGAGAAAGGAGTAGCTCATCAGATTTTCTGATTCAGATATAAGAAATTGATGGGTTGGATGATTTGTAAATATAAATCAGTGCTTGATAATAATTATTATCATTGTTTTCACAATTGTTTTTTTCAAAATGGTATATAACCGAAGTTTATAAGAAACCAACACTTCAGTTTGACCCCAATTCAATTCCATTTTTGTGAATTCGAAGTATGAAACAAAAAGTGCACAATGAAACTCCGAGACACTACCAAAGTAAAACAATTCTCGTCATGGAGTTTTCCGCTCCAGGCGAAATGAATATCGTTCGAAATGAGGAGGGAAAACGGTCTAAATATCGAGATCTTGTCTTTGAATTCCGCAGGTTGTATCCGGACCATTCTGTCAAAATGGTGGTTCTGATTATAGGTAGGAGTCCTTGGTGGAATGATGGACACACTGCTCTCTAACTTGAAGATAATACCGGCTTGCCTTAGTATGGCAGAAATCTTACCAGCACAAATGCAGAAGGCCGGCATCCTTGGTTCGCTCCATCTACTCAGAGCACATGATTTTCAGACCCAATAGTCACTTACCCTACGGATGTAGGGAGTAGTTATTGGGTAAACGACACCAGTATGTATTTCCAGATGTATCGGAGCACCGGAGACAGGGCCTGACTGGTACATTCCTTACGGAAAAAAAATAATAATAATAACTCGTGTTTATTCATTAGATGCAGAAACAAAAACGTAAATATATAACATAACATTTACATATATAAATATATAAAATACCTAATAATCTGCAAATATGAAATGGCGGAGTATCAGCAGAAGACTGTTTTTCAACTTTTTTTTTTATTTGGTTTCGTCATTGTTTGAATTGTGAGAGAATACTTGTTAGTACTCACTTAAATTTCCATTTGAACCTAGGCTTAGAGCCTTCGAGCTTTAGGATTATCGGCTGGATGAAATATTCATTCACTCGAGCTGTTTTTTGTCGTATCACTTTTTTTAAATTATTTGTGCAGTTTTAAAAACTTTTCATTTCAGCGTTGAAACAGTGACGTCATAGACAGCATGTTTTGAAACGAAATGCACCATTTTGAAGCCATAGTCAAATATATGACGTAAAATTGAAAAAGTTTTTAAAACATTATTGAATACAGTTCAACGACAAAAAACAGCTCAGATCTCTGTAAAATTGAAAATGTCAAAATGTTATTTTGATTCATAGCCACTTCGACAAATTATTATTATTGAACCGAGAATAAACTTAAACTTTCCTCAATTCCATTACTGTGTTTGTATTGATTGTACACAAAAAGAGTTAATATGGATGTATACCCCATCGATAGTCTTTTCGAATGACGTCAGAGTATAGTGTTTCCAATATCAATTGCAGATCACAAAAACTCGTTTCAAAGCCTTACCGACAATTTACTTTGATATGCCGACACCTCATTTACATCTCGAGCAGTGATGAATGTTGTGAGTGACATTGTCGAGGCAATGGAGGGTGGCCATCACACATCTGTGTTGTTGTGCGATCTGTCCAAAGCTTTCGACTGTGTCTCTCATGACATTCTTCTTAAAAAGTTGAATTATTATGGAGTAAGGGGGTGTCCATAAATCTAGATTCTTATCTGAAAAATCATTCCCAAGCTGTTGTAGTCAAAAATGTTACATCAGAGATGAAAAATATTTTTCATGGCGTACCACAATGTTCTGTACTTGGCCCTCTAATTTTTATAATATATATTAACGATCTACACCAATTCCTATTGCCCAGTAAGTGTACTCTCTTTGCCGACGATACTACGTTGATTTGTTCTCACAATGACCTTGTACAATTGGAAACTCTGTCGCTTGATATTCAAGAAAAAGCAAAGCACTGGTATCAAGTCAACAGATTACAGGTAAATGATAATAAAACGCAAAAAATAACTTTTTCGTCCAACTCTTCTGTACTCGAAAACAAATGTGTTAAACTGCTGGAATCATCATATCGAGCAAATGAAGCAAAAACTTTCGAGCACTTTGTTCCTACTACGTCAGCTCAAATCATACGTCAATACTGAAACTCTGAAAAGTACGTATTTTGTATTATTTCATGCACATATAACATATGGCGTTGTCATTTGGAGAGACTCCCCTAGATCTGTAGAAATTTTTCGACAACAAAAAAAAGCTCTGATAATTCTGACAAACTGTGGTTTCAGAGAACACTGTCGGCCTCTCTTTGTTCAATTCAGAATACTACCGCTTCCGTCAATATATATCGAACATTCTCTGAGAGAAATACATGAACAAACTAGTAGGTTGACTAGACAATCTCAGATACATAGCTACGGTACAAGACCAGCAAATTTCATTAGGTTACCAAAATACCGGCTTTCTGTTTCCCAGAAGAATTCTTTGGACTACAATCTTTATAATATGTTACCATCAGAGATAAAGACTCTAAATTCACTTTTATTCAAGAAGAAAATTAAAAAATTTCTTCTGCAACATTGTTTCTATTCGGTTTCTGAGTTTACTGAACATGTCAGGCGTTTTTCTATGAAATTTTGAACATGCTCGCCATGCTTTTTGCAAAATTATTCATTTGAGTGTGCAAAACCATAAATGTTGAATTTTATATTCCATTTAATTTTCTACATATGTCTATGTTTCGTAAAATGTTGACCTACTAGAAGTATGCATTATGTAGGGGTGATGTGTGTGTTTTATATATGTGTGTATGTGTGTAAAATAATATATATGTGTATATGTATGTATAATATATAAATTTTGTATTGTATTGTTTATAGGAATCGACACAGCTTTTACTATGCGATTGTCTTAAGTGTTTTTAAAAATAATTTATATTAACACTGATTTCATATTGAAGTTGTATTTTGTATTTGCGTAGTTTGTTTCGACTCATGTGTCAGAATTTATCCATGTACTTTTAATTTAAGGAATCTCTATTTTATTTCATCTTAGAGAAACTCTACGATTTTAAATATGTTGTACCTACCTTCTTTCATGACTTATGCTTCTTTTATGACTTATAAATATTTTGCATTTTGCCGCATTTCAATTAAGGTCACGTGGACCGCGACGTTTCCTTTGAACCTATACGAGTTGTTGCAATTGATATTGGAAAGACTATACCATTATCGCACCATCTGAGTTTTCAGTACTGTTTGCAAGCATTTTTCACCCATTTCGGAGCATTTTGGGCAATATGAGAACATTCATTTTGTGGTGCTGTACGTTCAAAATCTGTTTGAGAAATTGAAATCGGATTATCACTAGTGCATCCAGGCACGCTCCAAGACCGCGCAAAAAAAATTCAAATAGCCGTTGTACCTAAACTAATGATCAGACAGTACTTTCATGAGAGAGGCTAACCCTACTCCTTAAAAAATGGTCGTGTAATGAATTTTTAAAAAAATCTCAAATTTTTCTGGGTTTTCTGGTTTTTTCTCTGTTAATAATGATCCGATCGAGGTGTAAAACATTCCATTTTATTCGAATTACAATTTTCTACAATTATTCTCATTGGAGCAACCATATTGCTCAATTAGTTTTCGTTTTATAAGCAATACATGGAAAAAAACGTTTTTTGCATTTAAATGTTTATAACAAATTAATAAATGATAGTAGCGATTCTGTCTCCATGTGATGGTATAGTCAGTTTTCTACTAGAATTTTTGTTACGAAAAAGTCCTCTATTGATTGGCCTATACCTCCTAGGACGATTGATGGAGAAAGGAATATTCCAACATAGTCAAAATTATTCCATTTTCAACTGCTTTCACATTAATAAATAGTTTCTTAGATATAGGCAATGACCCTGACGTTCATGAAAATTTATCCTCTGTACAGTTTCTAGGTGTTTATGGAGAAAACGTGACTTTGAATGTTACTCCAACATTAAGCAGTCTACTTCTGATAAATCTCGATCTGACGTAAAATCTCGAGAGGGCAAAGATATACAACTGACTGAAAAGTACACATTCGATAGATATATTCCTTTATGTGAACCGCGAACTTTTCGGTTTCCATCTGGAACGACATTTCCCAGAATACACGGTATTGAATAAAATATTTTCATAAACATGCAAATCCGGATATTTCAATATTGACCGGGTCTCAAATTCAAGATTGTCGAGAAGAATGCGCGGCAGAAATCCCAAAGGAATAGACTTTTTCGATATCCGAATGATGGGATGCGCTACACTCTACAGTTGCAAAATCGTGGAAATGGTCGTAACTGATACAATCTCAAAGGGGATATTTTGATGAAGAACTTGTGCATGTATCACTGTTGATATTTTGTTTCAACAGGGATCAGTATTCTTTGAAGAGCATTATAATTTCTTTATATCAATTTATTTTCATTAGTATACAGGCCGTATTTTTTGTCGTACCACTATTTGTAATTCGAAAACGGTAAATGATACGATGTTATAATAATAATACTCCCTCATAAACACTCGGAGAGTGTACTCAAAGGCGTAGCCTGTGTGGGTGGACGACGGCTATTATCATTATTGGTTGTGGCACTCCGGAGCGACTTACTGATCTTTGGTGGCGACGGTGGCGTATTCACTTTTTCAGCTACAGGAAAACCCAGATAGGGTCACTGAATCCTAGAAGGCTTTGGCCTTCTTACGGGTATGGCCAATGGGTGAAGTCTAAATAGCTCCCATGTTCCAAAAACACCACGAAAATTAGGTCCGATGTTTGAACTAGTGACACATGTCAAAAGTCAATTTTTATGTCATTGGAAATGATCAAAAATAGTTTTAGCAGATTCACAGAAAAAAAGCAGATTGTTCCAACTCCCAAGATCTTCTGATGAGCCCTGCTTTCACTGATTCAACCTAGGAATATGTTGTTTACTTTTTTACTGATGAAAATATTCCTTTCTTTTGAAAGTGATGTACCTATTGTGCAGTAAAAACCCGCAAGAATACCGACAAAAGTCATAAATTATATTGTAGGTACTCTCAGAGGTGAGTTTAAGACCATTTTGTTTATAAATTGTTAATTAGTAAATTGAAGAATACATTTGTCCCATTTTCCTTACTAAAGACAATTACAGATTATATTTTCATTCATACTTTTTTTTTCAGGATTGAAACCTTGAGAAAGAAATGGCTATCAATATTGAAGAGTTTAGTGGAAACATGTGACAGAAATTAGGACTAAAACTAAATTCAAAAATGAATTTAAGAGATGTATACTTAACAGAATTCCTATAATATAACCATGTTTCACCTTTGATTGTTTTTGCTTTGATATAACTGAACTCATTTCACAAATTACTCCCATCATTCCTTTTCTAATAATTGTTTGATTTCTTCATCAGTTTGTATCAAATATGTATTGCTCTTATACAATTTATGTAAAATGTAATCCCTCTTTAAACAGAAATGTTTCTAGGGATCAATAAATAAAGTAAAGTGTGTGCAGTGTAAGTATTGATATTTCTGTGTTCACTAGGAAAAAATGGTCTTTGAAAAAAAGCACCTAGAAAAGAAAAGTTGTAAATTGCAAAAATTCTATATGGACTTTTATCTTGAGAAAATTGGTTACACCATATAATATAAAAAATAGTGTTAGAATATTGGTAATCTCTTAAGAACAGCTATTTCATTAAAGTGAATGGCTATATTTTCTTGTTTCAGCCATGCCATGTGGTGGTCATAATTCATATTTAGATTTCGGAGATATTTGTGAAAACTGGAATTGTCTTTGCTGGATGTTTTTTGGTTATTTATACACTTTCTCAAGAAACTTCATAATTTATGGTAGGAATACAAAAAAACGAATTCATTAGGTATATAAAGGAACTTTCGTACTCATACAAATAAGAATATACAAAAATGAAAGATTGTAAATGGGTGAGTAAGAAATGTAGTATTTCAATCATGTCAATATGTTTTGGATGTATTAATTTATGTCGGATATTAATCTTTGCCAAAGCTTGATTTCATCTGAGAGGCTTTCAGCAAATATATTTGACATGTGTTATGTTCGCGAATTTTAGGCACTTCTGTAAGATTCAAAATCGATATTATTTGGTTTTTCAGTTATTAGCAGAAACTCAAATGGATACGCAATTTTGAAAATTTATATTGATCAAACAATGGTATACCTATATTAACTAAGAAGTATTTGGGACAATACTCTTTAATTTTAAATAATGAACTCAATTAATGGAGAAGTTTCAGTGTTTTTATAAAGGGTTTGTTAACTCTGTGGATATCTTTAATAAACCATCAGTATTGGTAACTTTTACACATCATTCTGAAAACAACACTAGGTTCTGCCCTTCTAAAAGAAACTTTTGTGTCTGCAGCAGAGATGGTCCACGGCTGTCTTGTCTCCATGTTCCATAATGGCTGGTGGCCGGGCCACATAACATCGGGGCCGTACACGGAAGTCAGCGCTTTTTTGTAATTCGAGTCAATTGTACACCTGACAATTTCCTTCCATAAAAAAATAGAATTGATATCTATCCATTGAAATTGAACATGATATACATAAATATAATAACAATTCACTTTATTTGACATTCTGACTTTCAAAAGAAACATAACCCGACTTTTTCTTCCAAAATTATCTGTTCTCTCTCATTTATGACCCTTACTTCCTGATTGGCGCTTTTGTGGGTTATTTGTAACAGAACTATTTAAAGAGATTTTAACTATTACACTCCACCCATTGGCCGTACCCGTAAGAAGGCCAAAGTCTTCTAGGATTCAGTGACCCTAAACCCAGAAGACCTACAGCACCACCTCGTGTTGGCGGTTGCACACTTCAAGCAAACACCATCAGACGCAGGTATTGGCGTCTAGGTAACTCATATCGCACTTGCTTTACTACAAGGAATGAGATCGATACCGATGTACTTGAGAAAAATTCCTTCATACTCCGGATTCGAACCGGGTCTGATCGACCAACGGTCAACATATCGAACGTACGTCCAATGCATCGAACCACTGAGCTACCGGCCACCACGGTTACGTAACACCAAAGTTGCCCATTTCGTTTTTGAAAGATAGGAGGAAAACCAAAATGGTCAGTTTTTTATTACACACATCGCCAAAATTATTGGACCCCCCTATGTTTGTCGAAATGAGACGCTATTATTACAAGTCAAGAAGTGTATCTCAAAATGCATTTAATTTGGTTGAACAACCAATGCAAAGTGGCTGAATTTAATTTCAACTGACGCAAAAAAATAATACAGACGAAATATAGTGCATAAGAAAATGATTACAATAATCTGAAATCTAGTAGAAAATCACTTCAGAGGGAAATAAAAAACGCTTTAATAGTCGGTGTGTCCTCCCCTATTCTGTAGTAAAGTGTTAACTCGCCTGTGCATGGAAACAATAAGGGCGTTAATGGTATCCATTGGTATGTTGTTCTATTCTTCTTGGGCCGCGAGGGTAAGTTCCTGGAGGGTGCTAGGGGGATTAATTCTGTTTGATATTGCTCGCTTGACGAAATCCCACATGTGCTCGATGGGATTCATGTCTGGCGAATTTGCTGGACACGGTAATCTTTGAATATTCATGTCGGAGAGGATGAATAATGGGTTCAATAATGTTTCGAAGATATCTATCCCCTGTCATAGTGTCTGGAATGGGAATAAGCTATGTACGACGACCATGCATTATGCCTCCCCAAAACATTACTGATCCTCCTTGGTATGGAACGACTTCTCTGGCAAAAGATAGTCTTTCTTGTCGCCCTGGCCCTCTCCAAACTCTGTGTCGCCGATTATCACTATTCAAACCAATTCTGGTTTCGTCCGAAAAAAGGACATTTTGCCACTGAGCTAAAAGCCAGTCTCTGTATTCTTGTGCCCACTGTAGACGAGCGGCTATGTGTCTGAGAAGTAACCTGGGTACTCTTAATGGCCTCCTGGATCGCAAATTGGCTCTAGCAAGTCTCCGCCGTATGGTGGTATTGGAAATTAATCGATCGAACGTTCTTCGCAAATGAGTTCGGACAGCTGAGACTGTTATGGTTCGATTCCGACGTACATATCCTGCTAGATACCGATCTTCTCTGGCATTAGTTACCCTATGACGTCCAGTTCCACGTCTATAGTCAACGCTGTTAGTTTCCTGGTACAAATGCACTATTCGGATAACTGAAGCGCGTGGAATCGTTAGTCTATTCGCGATTTGATGATTCGACACACCCTCGTCATGCAAAGCCACTATTCTTGCTCTATTGAATACAGAAATTCTATTTCCAGGCATAATTGCAAAAAACTCAACAATCACTTGACAACGTTAAATCGATTTGAATCACTTTTTAAACATTGGTAGGTATCTAAAATTGTTTTTGTAAACATTTTTGGATGCCTAGCAAGGGTGAAAGAAATAACAATTGAATGTACAAAAAACCAGCCATGATAAATATTTAGTTGTAAACTTTACGAGGGGGTCCAAGAAATTTGGCGATGTGTGTATTTGCGCCAGCGTCTCGATTGTTAGAATTATGAAAAGGTATTTAATGAACTTTTTTCACCGTTTAACGTTTGCTTTGATTTCCTGTATTTTGGTTTTTAATACTTACGACGTTTCGTTTCGTTTCGTTTTTTAAATACAGAGCTTTTTTTAAAATTAATTTCAGTATCCCCCATTATCTAGGTTCTCCGGGTGTCAACGAATCTATTAGACAAGTCATAACTTCTAGACCATTAGGTGTATCAAAATGAGATTTGGTATTGGTAAATGGTATATGAAGAGGAGAGTTTTCACATATTTTTCACTTTCCTGTCACCTCCGGTTTCACCGGAAATGGCTCCGGTTCTAAATTTTTAAATGGAACACCCTGTATATTGTAACATTTTTGGATTTCTGAGACAATTCTAGATCAGAATGTGACATTTTCGAAAGTGTTTATGTCTACTTAATTTTTTTGGAGTCACTTTTGAAATTACATCTAGGTGGCCATGATCGGAAGTAAAATAATCTAAGGACCTCAGGTGATATCAGAATATTACAATCGCAAAGTTTTAGTGACTAGTATGATAGATATGAATAAGACAAGTTGGCAAAATTACATTTTCTTGTCTAACTATTATTTTTCAAATGGCGACCATTTTTTGACAAGCATTTTTCGAAAAAAGGATATTTTGACGAATCTAACGATACTAATTTATTTGCGATTGAGTTACAAATAAGAACATAAAATACTTCATAATAATTTATTTACTTTTGTAAAATGTGCCGAGGATAGGCATGATGCATAATATTTTGCAGTTATTTCGATCAAGTCTTCTTTGGAAAACAAAATACTCACTTAGGTTATGACAGTGACATAAGCTTTAAGAGCAGAAGATAAAATTTTCTTGATTTTCGTTAAATTTTAGTTCAATTGTCCGTCAAAATAATGTATACTCAAAGTGAAAAAGTGGATATGTTGTTATTGTTTGGTTTATCATAAATGAGGAGACTGAGATTAACGTTCTTGCTATGGTTGAGGTTGACAAAACGGTTTTTTTAAGAGAAATTAGTCGAGAAATGCAGATAAGTCACGAATCAGCAAGAAAAATATTGAAAAAGCACGGATATCGAACATTTATATATCAGTTACATCAACATTTGTATGCTGTCGATGGCGATAGACGAGTAGTGTTTTGTGATTGGTTGTTTCAAAATCATAGAGTAAACCCAAATTTCATCAACTTTATTCTATTTTCCGACGAATCACGATTTACAAATAATGGCTTGTTTAATAAGCACAATTCTCGGTACTAGGCCCAAAAAAATCAACATGCAATGAGAGAGGGCAATTTTCAAGAAAGGTTTGGCGTCAATGTCTGGGCTGGTATCGTTGGAAACAGAATAATTGGACCAATATTATTTCAAGGTCAGTTAACAGGGGCTAGGTACTTAGGTTTTCTTCAAAATGAAATCGTGGATCATCTTAATAATCTACCTTTAGCAGTTTTACGGCAAATTTACAAGATAAACAAGATGGACCACCCCCTCATAATACCAGATACGTTCTTGATTACTTAATAGAGCATTTCAATAATCAAGTTATTGCAACCAATGGTCCAGTACGGTGGCCTGCCCGATCACCGGATCTGACTGTGCTAGATTTCTTCATTTGGGGATATGTTAAAGAAAGGGTCTACTATGCAACAGCCCCAGCCACTCTCGAAATCCTAGAAGAAAGGATTCTACAGGCATTTAGAAGTATAACGCCACAAATGTTGCGAAACGTGTTGATAGAAACAATTGAACGAGCTGAAATGTGTCTTCAACAAGGAGGAATGCACTTTGAAAATATACTATAGTGAAAATTTTAAGAAATTAGGATATTGAAAAAAATGTAAGTGCATCGCTGAAATTATTGTTAATTTTCTTAAATTTGTTGATCCAATTGCAAATAAATTAGTATCGTTCGATTCGTCAAAATATCCTTTTTTCGGAAAGTGCTTGTCAAAAGATGGTCACCATTTGAAAAATAATAGTTAGACACGAAAATGTAATTTTGCCAACTTATCTTATTCATATCTATCATACTAGTCACTAAAACTTCGCGATTGTAATATTCTGATTAGATTAGTTTACTTCCGATCATGGCCACCTAGATGTAATTTCAAAAGTGACTCCGAAAAAATTAAGTAGGCATGAAAACTTTCGAAAATGTCACATTCTGATCTAGAATTGTCTCAGAAATCCAAAAATGTTACAATATACAGGGTGTTCCATTTAAAAATTCAGAACCGGAGTCATTTCCGGTGAAACCGGAAGTGACCGGAAAGTGAAAAATATGTGAAAACTCTCTTCTTCACATACCATTTACCTATACCAAATCTCATTTTGATACACCTACAGCTATTTGCACCGGTTCAACTTAAGGTTACCTTACAACTTAAGTGGACCTTACATTACGATTTTGGTTTGCACCACTATTTGAGAACAACATATTGTGTAGATCATGAACTGTTGATTTATAAATTGTCTCGATATGGAATACGAGGCCCTTGTCTGGATTTGTTGAAATCTTATCTGACAGGTAGATCTCAAGTAGTAAAAATAGGTGATTTACTGAGTACTGAGAAATGTATTGATAGGGGTGTTCCTCAGGGTTCAGTCTTGGGTCCATATCTCTTTATAATCTATTCAAATGATCTAATAGTTTCTCTGAACAAAATGTCTCCAAATTCTCAAATAGTGTGCTATGCGGATGATACAAATATTCTTGTTGCCAACACAACTTTAGAACAAGCCCGGACCAATATGTGTAATATTTATCATCATATTGCTGAATGGTCAAGAAAAAACAGTCTGATTCTAAATGAAACAAAAACACAGGCAATTTATTTATCTATGCGAGCGTCACAACAGACTCCCGAGCCCCTTTCAACTGATGATGGTGAAATTTCATTTGTTGAAAACACTAAACTATTAGGCATTGTTATAGATTCTAGGAGCCAATGGACACAACACATTGAAACTCTATGTAAAAAGCTTCGTAGTGGCTGTTATTCACTCAATTTTATGGCAAGGCAGTGTAGTACACAGATACTTCTTACAATATATTATGCCAGTTTTTATTGTCATCTGCGCTATGGTATACTTAACTGGGGATGTTCAACCAACATGGAGAGAGTTTTTCTTCTACAAAAGTATGCAGTTAGGATTATAGCCAAACTTGCATATAGAGATTCATGTAGATTAGCATTCAAAAACCTGAAAATACTCACCTTGGCGGAAATATATATTTATGAAATATGTATATATGTGTACAAAAATAGGTCATTATTTGCTTCCAATCAAAACATTCATGAGCATGAAACTAGATCCAAGAATCTATTAATGCCACAAGCACACAGGTCCTCATTTTATCAGAAAAATCTTCAATTTATGGGCTGAAAGTATTTAATTCACTAACCAAAGATATACAGACATCCCCAAATCTCTTTATTTTCAAACAACGGGTGAAAGAGCTACTACATGCGAGAATCTGTTATACATTGGATGAATATTTCAATTGTCCCTGAATTGTAAATATCTATTTTATCAATTTTATTAATTCTAAGAATTTTTTATTACATAATATTTTAATTTGTTGACGTTCAGTCTGTATTATGTAATTCTCCACACGTGGCTTTGACGTTTTCTTTTATTATTGTGCTATGTTTACTGTTTGTATTATACATGTACTTTTAAATTGAAGAAATAAATTATTATTATTATTATTATTATTATTAGTCAGGATAAGTCTCAGATTTTCCAGGCTTAGGTTCCACTTAACGACTTAACCTCACTTTTCCTACACGTATTATTTTCCCATTTTCTTGATTTTTGAAGTATTTCGAGCACTTTTTCTGGATTTTGCTGATGTGATTGTCTTTTTGTGGGTATCTGATTGTATCAGGTTTGAATGAAATAAAATGTTACGTACAATATTAGATGACGATGACCTAGAATTTGAATCAAATTTTTGGACATTTTCCCCTTGTTTTAGGGTGACAAAACCTACAAACAGCTCTCTATAAACTAAACCTGATTGAGGCTGAAATTGAATATTCCTGTGATGTGAAAGCATAAATATAATTTTCAGATTCAACACTGTACCTCTATCTAGATTCAAAATATTGTTAATTGATATTACCTACAATTCTTCATCCAAAATTTTTTTTATTCATCCAAAATTGTTAACAACATCTTTATATCGTAAATATTTTGGATGGATACTATTCTGTTTACCTAAGGTATGTCAGGTCAGATTAGGGTGTCTAATAAAACTATGTATTTCAACTAATGTCGACGCGATATTGTGGCTAGTTCTCCCGGTAGAGACAAATTTTCCAAACCACATGCCATACTCCCGCCAGCCTTTCAAATTAGACAGAACTGACAGCGTTTGCGCAATGTGATAGATAGATAGAACAAGGTATGTGGGCGGACGAAGCCATAAGAATGTAGGCCTCTCAATCGGGCCCGTTATGCACCCACTACTGCTGGGAGATGGTTCAGTTTTGAAGGTAGCCTATCTCGCGAGCGAAAGAGGCCAGCCTTCTGACCGATACCACCCTCACACTCTCCGGGTTCAGTACGATGCTCCCGAGGTGTGCTTCCCGTATTGCTGCCACTGCCGGGCATTCCGTGAGGATGTGAGTGGCTGACTTCTCATCCTCCAAGCACCACCTGCATTCGGTATCATCCGTGAAACCTAAAATGTTGAGGTGCCTGTTGAGGTGGCAGTGTCCCGTCAGGAGCCCTGTCACTAATCTGGTTTCCTTTCTTCTCAGTGTGAGCAGAGTCTTGGTCCTCCTGGTAGAAGGGCCTCCGATGTGGAGTTTCGATTGCCTCATGCCTGGTTGCGCAATGTGCATATTATTTAAAACTTTGCGTTGTTTAACGTCTCCTCCTTGGTTACGTGATCGTTTTTGCGCTGTTGCCAAACATTTCCAATACTCAGGTAAGGTTCTAGCCAGGAGTCAACGGTGCAAACCATCTTTACCTTAAGGTGTACCTTAAGCTGATCCTTCACTGAGTTTGTTTTTAAGGAGAACCGGTGCAAATAGCTGCTAATGGTCTAGAAGTTATAACTTATCTAATAGATTCGTTGACACCCGGTATATCTAGATATATCACACGGTATTTTTTTCTACAGTTTTGTTCATAAATTCCATCATGAAAGTCATAACAATGAAAATCCACCACGCAGAGTACACGCCTGATTTTATTTCAGTTCGTTTTTAAAAATCGGTTTGAAAGTTGTGATAAATCTGCTTGGAATAAATATTCAAACTTTTTGCTTTTCAATGGTTGTTGGTGTATCCCTATTCCATTGTGAAAATCTATTTCAATGAGATCTGACATTCCCAAAACAAAAATAATATCAACAACTGGTCACAAAAAAAAACTTATGCTAGTTTTAAGAAGCAACATGCGAAAAATATACGTGTACTCATCCCACATCATATGGTTAGCAGATCAACGTTCTATTTGAAATACGAGAAAATTCAATTCAAAAAGTTCCAAATTGAAAATTCATAATTTCAGGTCATGAGAATGGATCAGAAATATCACACACTTTTTCGGTATGCCTCTGCAGCTGTAATTATTTCGAAAAAAAAAATCATAATCTTCAAGGGGTTGTGAAATGCTTGAAAAAATTAGCTAACATAGATAGCATTCCATTAAAGAAAACACTCGACCTTGTAAATTGTTTCACATACAAAACTATAATAGTTATAGTGCTGCCTATATGATTTACTGACAGATAAGGAAATCGTCTGCTGGGCATGATAGCATTCTTGATGTTACTCCTAGTTGCCTGGATGTAGTTTCAGAAAGTCTCAATGTCAAGGTCAAGGAGGGTTGGGGCGTTTGAAAAGCAGTCAGTTTGTGACCGTTTGCTGGTTTCACATTTCAGTAGATATGGTGCTTAACATGCCTTCTACCAAGTTTGGCACGCGTACGAGGTCAAGATCCTGAGTTATGCCGAAAAAACCGTGATTTTTAAAATCGCGGAAATTCGCGGCTTTCTATTGTCTGTATAAGTGTCAAAGATTACCAAAGAAAATATTTTTTAAATTTGTTCTTAAAAATTGACGCTTTTTTATTTTCAATTCATTTCGGAAGTGATTTGTATATCACTATACCATCATGATGAATTGATTTTTTTCCAGAGTTAATACTGGAATTGCTCAGGCTTGAAGAGTTTGCTTGTCTTGTTTCGTTTTCATGAATGTTACTTACTTCAATAAAATTTAAATTTGAAATTTTCTGTTTGGTTCAAATGAAGTGAATGAAGGAACAAATTTTGATAAATATTATAAAGTGAATTTAAATATAGTAAACATTTAGGTTAATACAAGTTCGCGGTTGGTTCTAGAAAGGGCAAATTGTAGATATATTTCAACGATTTATTTTGTAGTTTTTTAAGAGGTTTCAAAATTGAACTATCAGCGGTTCCCCAGATGGATATCAAATACTGTAAGTTTGAATGGATGAGACTATAATAAATATTTTTTGAGTATTTAAATCGACCAAATTTCCCAATTTCGAATAGAACACCAATGACTGGATCAATTCATTTTATTAATTTTTCAATATGATTGTTCCATAATTGAGTTAAAATAAAGCAAAAATTAAACAAGTCCCTAAATTGATCCTTGTGGTATCCCACATTTGAAATCCACCAAGGAACTGCCAAGACCACTAACTAATACATATTGCTTTCCATTCGTCGGGTAATTTTAAAACCATTCATGAGCTTTTTCTCTTATACCTATTGAGTACAATTCTGCCCTCCTAAGTTAAAACGTCCTATCTACATTTTTGGCTGTATTGTTGATAATATATATATATATATATATATATATATATATATATATATATATATATATATATATATATATATGTTCGGAAAGGTTTCCGCGGTCAGAAATATGTACATTACTAAGTTCATGGGTTGAACCGCGTTGAGAGTTTATAACTCGACGTTTCGGCTCCTGCTTTGGAGCCATTTTCAAGAGTGTGACTCCGAGGCCTCTATCTGCCTACTCCTCGAGTCGTGGTCTTGAGAGATATCAACGTCTCAACCTGCCTACTCCTTGATCTCAAAAGACGATCCGATGTTGGTTGCACTGTAGTATTTATAGGTGGTTGGCTACCCGGAGGTGGGCGGGTCTTACAGGTTTTCTCGTTTGTCTTGTCTGCTGGTGCCTGCTGTGTAGTCGGAGTTAATGGGATAATAATTGATTGCGGGTAAGTTTCACGTGGCCTGGTAATTACGGTTGGAAGAAGGGGCTTCCAAATGGGGTTCAATTTACGGCTATCATCTTTAATGTTCAGGCAATCAGGCCGTTTTTCGATTTCGATGGCTTCTCTGATAAAACGAGAAGTTCTTGAACGTACTGGGGCGATGGTTTTCGTTTTCTCGAAATCTATGGGGTGACCCGTTTGGATGAAATGAAGAGCTAATGCGGAGCTGGTGTCTCGATTTCTAACTGAAAGGGAGTGTTGATAGGATCGAAAATGGATCTGTTTCGAAGTTTCTCCTATATAAGAGTGGGGGCAGATAGAACAGGGAATTTCGTAAATACCATGGTCTTCGTTGGGAATTTTGTCTTTTGTGGGTCTGATGAGGTGTGATA
Source organism: Chrysolina oricalcia (assembly GCA_944452925.2). Taxonomy (NCBI): domain Eukaryota; kingdom Metazoa; phylum Arthropoda; class Insecta; order Coleoptera; family Chrysomelidae; genus Chrysolina; species Chrysolina oricalcia. The sequence goes on along the minus strand of OX101821.2, from coordinate 5,012,513 downwards.
GTTTTTGTTCTGTGGTTTCCAACCGTAATTACCAGGCCACGTGAAACTTATCCGCAATCAATTATTATCCCATTAACTCCGACTACACAGCAGGCACCAGCAGACAAGACAAACGAGAAAACCCGTAAGACCCGCCCACCTCCAGGTAGCCAACCACCTATAAATACTACAGTGCAACCAACATCGGATCGTCTTTTGAGATCAAGGAGCAGGCAGGTTGAGACCTTGATATCTCTCAAGACCACGACTCGAGGAGTAGGCAGATAGAGGCCTCGCAGTCACACTCTTGAAAATGGCTCCAAAGCAGGAGCCGAAACGTCGAGTTATAAACTCTCAACGCGGTTCAACCCATGAACTTATTAATGTACATATATATATATATATATATATATATATATATATATATATATATATATATATATATTATATTGATCAAATTGGACGATCATAACATTTATGATAGTATTATTTCGTATTTAGGACATATTTCTGAGATGAAATAATGGAATACTGAGGCACTTAGGACGTTCTAGTTAAGAAATATAGACGAATTGACAAATATAATATATTATCAACAATATAGCCAGAAATGCAGATAGGAAGTTATTACTAAGAAGGGTAGAATTTTTGCAATAAAATATTGTGGCCAGCCGTATCGAATGTCTTGCACAAATCAAGAGACAGAAGATCACATTTTTCATTGTTGTCCATTTGAATCTATTTATTTGAAACAACATCCAAAACTGCCGCCATTGTGTCTCTTAACTTGCGAAAACAATATTGACTATGACTTAGTAGTAACTTGTTTTTCTCAAGAAATTTTTTTTCTAGAATATTTGAAAACACTGGTAAAACTGAAAAAGGACGGTAATTATTTATGTCATATTTTTATATACGCTTTTAAATATTGGTGAAACTATTGTAATCTTCATTTTTCCTGGGACACTTAGAAATTAAAACTAAAAAACGATAAAGCTTGGAAAAAAAACGGAAAATTGTGTTTCTGATTCGTGTGGTATGGAAAGTATTCAGTTTCTCCAAAACTGTCTATTCATTGCCTATTATAGCCAGCAACTCCGATTACCGCAACTCTAATAAATCCACTACCCAAACAGCTGACCCACAATGCATTCATTATCCACCCACCTCAAAAATTTGTCACAGCCACATGTCGAACAAATAAAAGTTCCGCGCTGAAAGCAGAGCGAGGCAACAAGAGAAATTGTTAATGTGATTGAGCACCGGACTTTTGAAGAGCGCCCGGGCATTGTTTCTGCAAATGCACTGATATTTGTCTACAAAAATTAAATTAATGTGGTGGCACGGGACAAAAGGACCTAGCAGTCGGGATGTGTGGATATGATGGCGGAAATGAAGTGAATTGAGATCGACATTTTAACAATACAGCGAGAGACATAGAGAGAGGGAGAAACATTCATAATAATGCATCGCAACTTTAGTGTTTCCGACATATTTGAGGATGAACTGTTGCAGAAAATCATCAGAATTCAATGTGTATAAAACCGACGGAAAAGTTTTAGGCACTGAGTTGTAGATTCTGCAAAGTTTTCTGTTTCATTTTCGCTACACCACTTATATAATAATAATAATAAATCTGATTTATTAACTTATTAAAAATACATTATTGAATATACGCGATTAATTTTGGCGGAGTCTAGCTCAGAGCTATATCGAAATTCGTTATGACTATATTGTTGAAAATTTTTAGTTTTTTGTCAATATCGTTTTCCATGATCATGTCATGCCAAGGTGAAGCTTGAAGGTCATATAAAAATTGGTCGATATTGAAATTGTCAAAGCACCTATACGTAACCGTTTTTGGTTTCATCTTAGGTCGATTCAAATTATATTCTAATTGAACTAACATATGATCAGAAATGCCATTAGAGGGTAGAGTACCCGATTTTGTTATGTATTCGCTTTTAGTAACCAAAATTGGATCAATGAGTTCATTAGATGTAGCAGTGATTCTAGTAGGTTCATTGAGAATTTGTTCTAATCCATAAGATCCAAGACAATTGAAAAAAGCTTCATTTTGTATACTGAGGAAATCATAATTGAGATCACTCATGCAAATGAGATCATCATAAAGGGACCAAACGTTTGAGAAAATACTATCAAAATCAGTTATCAAGCTGTTGTAATTATTGTGTGGAGGTCTATAAAATACACCAATAGCTATTTCATTAGTTTTAATTCTGACCTCTAGGAACAAATGCTCAAGAACAGGATGCACCAATATATTAAATGTGATCCTCTTAACGTAGTACGTTGTCCTTACATAATTACACATACCTCCTCCTCTTCCTCCTCTATCTAAGCGAAATAAATTATACCCTGGCACACTAACAGTATTGGAGACAGTTGCATCAGTCAACCATGTTTCAGAAGCCATCATGATATCAAAGTTATTTTCAGTGATAAGAGCAGAAAATTCATTGAAACCTGTAAAAACTGATCTAAGATTCAAGTGCGCAATTTTCATTGTGAACAATGATTCTTATGAGTCACAGATAGTATTGGTTAAATATATAAGACATATCACCCACGTGACAACGATGTAGTCGTGATAATATAGCGATTAAGTAGTGATGTAAAAATATTAGAGTGATTACGAGATATATTAAAACAAGTTCAAAGATGTCAACGGCAACCAAGGTGAAACAAACCAGCAGATATTGAGTAAAGTTTTTTAAAGTGAGTTTTTTAGTGTGAAGAATATACAATCGGCAGATCTAAGATGCAGAATGTGGCGTAACCCCCTGACAAAGATTACAAAAAGAAATATATATCTAAATCATTTTTACATATTATGTTTTCCTGTATTGGAGATAAAAAGTAAAAAAGTAATGAAAGAAACCAAATGAAAATATATGTATCTACCTATTGACTATGACTTGAAATTTTCATCGCTATAAATGGATAACATAACATCTCCAGGTATACAAAAATATTTATTGAGAAAGTAAATGATTAAATGAATCACAGAACAAACATATTTCAGAAATATTTGCTTTGAGTATAATACAAAAGAGAAAATCCAGTAAAAACAGAATAGCAGGTGAAAGTTCAAAAATGGGGAGAAAGTTCATAAAAACTTCGATGAACACTAATTTAATCAGTATTCATCAAACCATCAAGATCGGTTTCATACATTATAATTATTTTTATACCACCAGAAGCAACACAGGTAAGACCGTTGAAAGTCCACGTAGCGTTTTTGAAGTCTGTTCTAGCCTTCTGGAAAATCTTCATATTCTCGGCCGTCAACATCTCAGCAATAACAATCGACGAACCTTTAAGTTTTTTTTTGTTAGAAAAAACAAGGTTTTTGCAGCCTTTTTACCCATTCGAAATATATGACTGATATGAGTTTTATTGATATTTATTTTATTGATTTTATTGATATATAATCAATGAATTATCAATATGAAGTCGACGTTGAATGAATTTTAATTCCTACATGAAATTCTGAATTGAGAAGTGCATAAAGCTCTTTTTTAGGTCGGACATACTCGAAAAGAAAATACACATGTTTTGTTTTCATAATCGCAAACACTCCACTTCAGAACAAAACGCTTTCATGAAATTCGCTATATTTTCGATGGCGACCAACATTACACTTGGTGGTAGTACTAATTAATTAGTTCGGAGTCGGTGGAAGGAAGTTATGCCGCCAGAAAATTATCATTGGGTGATTATTATTATCAGCAGGTGCACTGGTGTACTCATTAAAATGTATCTGTACTCTGAAACCGAGCTGAATATATTATTAGTAAAATGTTTTCGAGCGAAACTTTTCAAATAACAATATACTCCAGAGGTATTTAAGTTGTGCAGAGTTGTCTCCAGGAAACCGAAATTTGAACTACAAAAACAGTTTCTAGAAATGTGCAGCATGGAACAACATGTTAGAGTGTTGCACGCAGAAATAAACAGTTGAATCAACAAAATATCATGCAACTCGAATAAATAAAAGTGTCAGTATCCCACAATTAAATATTAATTCGAATGAAACAAACTATTGTCGTTGATTTGCTTCTCTGCTATGCTTTTAAATTGAATGCAGTTTGCTCTCAATTAATTATATGTTTTGTTGAAAGAAAATCTAGTATTTTCAGTCGATCATTATTATGATTTGATATTTCAATATTTACCTTTCAGTGACTTGATTTGAGTTTGATTTCAACCAACAAATATTTTATTAACTTATTTTTTTTTCTTTGGGTCTTGGCATCGACTGCTATGGTCATTAGCCACGTGTTCTGGATAGGCCTTGTTACTAACTCCATACGCCACCTTAGGAGCAGCACTGTTAATTGGAACGCAACAGTGAATCGCGCAGGACTCACCCCAGTCCAGCCACGAGATTTGAATAATTTAATCGGTCAAATTAAATTAAAAAATCCCAGCCGCTACTGGGGCTCGAACTCCGGACCTTTCGACCCAAAGTCGGACGCTCTAACCACTGCGCCACGACCCGACATTTGTTAACTTATTAATTGCATCTTGGGTTACACAAAGTACTAAAAAAAATCCTTTTTGTTCAATAAAATCATTAAATTTTGAGGTAATTCACTAGTTAGTTTGTTGAGCATATTTTTCAAACGAAATATTTGTGATAGTCATAACGATTCAAATTAGATGTCGAATTAATTCCTATACGTATGTCCGATACACAAAAAAAAAGTATTCGGCCGAAATATATATTTTCTCAATACCAAAATATTTGAGTAAAATATTTTGTTCGTTTAATCGCACAGACCTCAAAAGTCATATAATCATCAATATCTCATAACCGATAGGAGATAGGTATAGGACATAGTCGATGAAACTTATCCAAACTGGTTGGTTGGATTTGAAAATTAGATAGTATACAGAGTGTTCTATTTGAAAAAAACTGAGTTTCAATCATTTTCATGAGTCCTCGAAAGGAACTTACTTCTGAGCCTCCCTGTATGCTGACACTGAAATCCAGTTCTTCTCCAGAATACTTGATGGTGTTGTGCGGCTATGACCTATGCTGAAATTTTTTTTTAATTTGCTTTGTGAAAAAAAAAGTATTATTTTAATGGTCAGGTTTTACACAAAAATTTGACAAAATAATTTTTATCTCGAAAACCGTCACATTTAGCTATAGGGAATTATCTGGGAAAGTATTTAAAATAACGCAGTATCTACTACTTTCTGATACAAGTGGCAACACTGTATTGACGAAAATATTTTAGACGGGTGGAGCATGTTCAACTATCCATTTCCACAAATTTTTGAAATGATCTATCGTTCCGTTCTCCAGAAACTTCTAATAGGCCATCGAATGAGAAATACCCTGTTTATTATGGGATCTGTAGCCCTTTGAAGTGGAACAATTCTCTGTCTGAAATAACCAAAAATGTTCTGTTGTAAGAAGAATTTGTAATCATTATTGGTCATTTATTTGAAATTTGTTTCATGAAATGAAAATCTCCAACTGATTTAAAACGATCGTTGTGATTGACTACAAATTTGCCTCATGGGTAGAACATGTACTACAGAAGTCAGATCAGTTTCACTCAAGTCAACATAGTGCTTGAATAATCCTGATTTTTTTAAAAAAAGTAATTTTTTTAGAAACTTCCTAGATCATCAATAGCGAATATGGAGGCTTTAGAGAAAATTTGATTTTTCGACCTCTTCAAATATCAAGGTTTGAACTTTTTTCACCAAATTTCTTACCTTATATTTGCCAATTGGGAGGAGCTTGTACTGCAGAAGTCAGAAATGTAAAATCACCGTGATAGTGAGGATAGCTATGAATGCAAATTCTCTCATTTGCTCTAAACCTAAAATGTATGACTGATAATCTAGTACGGTGATTGCTAAGTTTATTTATTGTATTCTTCATACTTCCATCCCACTCAATCCGCCAAAAACTCTTTTTCTACTGAGGTTGGTTTGATTATGCCATAAACAAACTATACTGCCATTTGATTTCATCATTCGAAGAGATTATCAAGTATTATCAAAAGACAATAACATTATCGGCATAATTGCTTGCTTTCATTTTTCAGAACTAATAATGCATTTCGAAATGTGTGAAAAAATAAGAATTCGCATTTTGAGAACTCTGTATTTTCGGACATTATTAATATACAGGGTAAGTCAGAATAAGACCGACAAACTGCGAATACAGATTCCTCACCTCATTTCGAGGTGAAAAGTATTTATTAAGGTAGCATCCTCTCTGAGATACGGTGTGATACGAAAAACATTGAGATTTTTTTCTCCAAAACTACAGAAGGAAAAAATAGTTATTTTTGTATCTAGTGCGCGAAATGCTACTTTGGTGATCGAGAACTGATTCTTTTAACGAGGCGCAGGAAATACATTGATGAAAACTTTTCACCTCCAAATGAGATGAGGAATCTGTATGCAAAGTTTGTCGGTTTTATTCTGACTCCCTGTATTTCTTGTTATTATTAAAATACTTTTTCTGAAATCGTTCAAGAATGCCCACTTTCTCGGAGCGACTTCAGGCCTCAAAATACGCTAATCTAGTATTTTAGTCCGTTGCTAAGCAACGAACTTTCTCGGACCTAAACGGTACGGGAAAAATATTCCCGTATCGTTTTCGATACGGGAATATTTTTGCCGGCTTGTTTATATTTTAGACAGTTATTGAATTCACGCAAACAATATGTAGAATTCCTTAGTTTTTGATAATGCTGATTGCGATTTCAGAAAAAATAGTATGTGTACCTCGTAGTAAAAGCACATTCCCAGACTTCAATACTTGTTGGCCTCGGCTTAACGCCTCGGCCAACATTTTACATTGTCGTCCGGGAATGTATTGCTTTTACTACTATATACACAATATACTATTGTTCAGATATATCCATAGAAATATATATTATATACTCACTCTAGAATGCTAATCCCGCCAATTTTCACGGCGAAAAGCATGCCGCGTATGCGACCCGTTTACGATGTGTATTTTGGGTAGAACGTTGCCAAGTTTGAAAATAATTTGGTGTTCCAAATCATTTTTTTGTTATGAGGCAATAAAACACATGACATTTGAAAGAGATAAATTTGACAGCGCATTTAGGACTTTTCAAAACCGAAAAGAACCTTGTAGAGATAGATTACTCCGAATTTTAGGCGCGAAAGAAACTCATTTAAAGCAATAATGTACCCTATGCTACTGTAATTATAATGACCGTGCAACAGTGCTTTTACATCAACAGGAAGACTTGTCACTAAGATCTGTCACTCCTGTCAGAGATCAGAGACGGTTTTTAGAATTTCAGATTTTCTCTTGTCGTTTTGTGCGGAGTTTGTTGTCGTTGGTTATTCTTTCATCATTCGTGAATTTGCATTAATCTTGTTCCTTTAAAGACAATTTCTAATAAAGCCGTTTCTTCCTAAAAATAAACAATGAACTGTTAAGTGTTGTGTAAAGGAAAAATACCTGAAATAAATCATTTTTGGTACATACTGACATTTTTATGTACCTATATGCTTTGCTCAAAATAGCTTGAATATTATTTTAGCTTGACAAAAAAGGCACGATTTTTGGTTATTGTTTTCAAGAAGAGATCCCAGCAGAACATTTGAGTGAGAAAATTGTAATTTGTGGCAGACATTTTCCTCATGAAGATTCATGTGAAAACGGCAATAGAATAATTTGAAACCTAGTGCAGTATACGACCCTGTATAACGCAGAACAAACTTCTCTATACAGAATCAATGTACATGATCTTGATGATCTAAACACAAAATTGCAACTTCCTAAGACTCCAAATACCGCAGAAATAAACATTTAATTCGAACTATGTTTTGGATAAAAAATATGGAAAATAACCAATATCTCAAAAACCGTTAGAGATAGGTATAGGGGAGTATGAGGCAGAAATATTCAGAAAAGAATCACAAGTTCAAAAATGCGGTAATATACAGGGTGACCCATTTGAAATAACAAAGATGCTGCTACTTTCTGGTATAAGCGGCAACGCTGCAGTGCTGAAAATATTTTATATCGATAGACCAAGAGCAACTACTTGAGAAACCAAATTTTCAGAATTATCCTCTGTCTTGTTCTCCGTAAACGTCTAAGATACCATCGACCGTGACCCACCCTGTATAATATATACTGTAGTGATCAAGGCTACTAAAATTTCGTCAGCGTACAGTATCAATAGTTTCATACGAGCTTTCATTTATAATACCCATAGGCTTATACATCGTGCTACTTGTTTGTGATCTTGTTACATCAAACTTTGGGAATTCCAGTTGACGCCAAAGTCGATTCAATATTATTCGAAGCGACAACTGAAAGGAGTAAACTTGGCGTAATAATCTCATCTTGTTTGACGTTATTATCGCACTTTCGGAAGTTGTAAGAGGATCGGAAGTTGAGAAAACATAACATGAGTGTGGTATCAGAATATTCAACTACACATTTCAACGGAATTTTCCAGAAAGATTGTTTCGTTAAATATTCGGTATTTATATATTCTTGTTCTTAGATACCGTCACGTCTGTCCTATGTTTACGCTGTTTTATTCTGTATAGGATATTTTATGAACTTTACACAGTTTTATATACTTCATTAAACCACTTGCGAACCCTTAACATTTCCTCTTTTTCAATGGGGCTAGCATATACTAGCGATTTTAGGTGTCCCCAAAAAAAAATCGTCGGGATTGAGGTCCGGTGATCTCGGGGACCAATGCCGAGGGGCCTCCTCTGCCGATCCATCGTTAGGGATATGCCACGTCTATGACATTTCTTGCTACCAAACTAAAATGAGCAGGGGCCACATCGTGCTTAAACCAAGAGTGATTTCGGAGACCAATGGGAACATCTTCCATAAGCTGGGGAAGCTCTTGTTCCAAAAAATGTTTGTCAGCATCTTCATTCAAACGTAGGGGGAGAAAATAGGGCCTAATTGAATAATCCCCAAGTATGCCTACCCATACATTGAGAGAGAATCTGTCTTGGAAATGAGTTTGCGTTATTGCACGTAGGTTATCTTCCGCCCAGATGGGGTTGTTATGGAAGTTCTTGATACCATTTCTTGAAAAATTAGCCTCATCTGTGAAGAGGATTTTCGATAAAATCTGGGAATGTTGTTCGACTTTTCTTTGAAACCATTGAGCAAATTTGATACGTGGGTGAAAATCTCGTAGCTAATTGCCTGGACTTGCTGAATATGATAAGGATATAATTGCTGTTCCTTCAAAATTCTGTAAATGATCATGTGACTCACATTTAAAGTTTGACTTGATGTTTCTTGTACTTGTCTCTGGATGTTCACTAATTTCTTCGAGAACCGCCTCCTCCAATTCCACAGTTCTTGTAGTCCGTGGCCATCCTACTGCAGAATTTTTTTCAAAGCTTCCAGATTCGGAAAGTCGCCGGAAAAGATTCGTAAATTACGCTGCACAACGAGTCACGCGTTGGGGATACCTTCCTGATAGAAGCGTCTGGCCTCGGTTCAATTTTCGTCAGCCAAGCCGTATGCAAAAACCATATCAGCCATTTCTGCAAGTCGGGCATGGTACTTTATAAACTCCGAACTGTGAATTTGTCAACGAATAATTAAAAATGTGACTGCGAACTTCTATTTTCATAAACAAACGTTCATAGCCACTCGATTTGATTAACTTAATTTGCAAGCGGAGAGTGTCAAAAATTATTGAAATCAATATTGGCTATACTGATTAAGCAGTTTGATAATGCTCGGTTTAGAAGAAGTCTGTCCGGGTATACTGCGTAAGTTTGATGAAAACAACTAAAATTGCAAAAAACATTTTATAGGAAAAAATTTGTTTACTTTGACGAGATCTACCACATACTTAGTTTTTGTAATGTTCTCAGCAACATCACATGCATCTATATAGAAAATTGTAAATATCTCGAAAACGATCACCCCCAGCGTTGTTGAGGAAGTGTACCTTTTTTACTTGGATAAGGTGTGGAAATTAGGTTTTTTCAAGAAAAGTAACTAGAGTTTACTATCAAAAACTTTAGGGCAATTTGAAATAAATAATTACAGCGTACGCAGCTCCCTCTAGATGTTACATTAAAATCAATACAAAATTATGAATTCCCACGTCACAAAAACCCCGGGTACAAAAATTTGTGTAAATAACTTATTTTTGCAAAAGTACTTAATTTTTAAAAATCGAACAAAAAAAATCAATTTCAACACCCTGTATCTCCGAAACGTAGCATTTCCGGACAGAAGTTTATAAATACTTTTTTTCTTAAAATTGTCTCAGGAATACGTCACTTGAATATTTTAACGTACTTGAGTTACAACCTGTATACTTGCAAGCTTATACGATCAAGTGTCTAAAAAGTAACTTGTGACATCTACAGTCGCTAGATGAACCTTAATTGGAAACGAACTCTTGAATCAAAAGTTAGATGATAATGTACTCACTCAAGGCAGCTAAAAATTTTGTTGTTTTGACCATTACAAGGTTCAATCAAGTTTCTAGTGCGTTATGAGGAATTCATAATCTTAAGTGAATAGAGAGTGTTTTTCGATTTCGAGAGCTCCATCATCCCCCAATAGCTGTTTTGTGGTTACCCACTCGTCAGGATGGCTTGATGATATTTAATTTTTTGGAGGGCACTCTCATGAAATGCTCATTTTTGTCGAGTACAATGTTTATGAAAATGTTCATTCAGCAAAAATTCTTGCTTGTTTTGAAACACATCAGACCAATCAGAGTCAAGAGTCAAGTTCGGTATTATCGATTATTTCACTTATACTAAAATAGCGTGTTATGATTGGTTGAAATTTTTGTGTTGATAAATGAAAACATGTTTTCGATTTTGTAGTTCGGCTCTTGATTGGCTACTGGATATGTATATGATGTGTTTTCGATTTTGTAATTCGATTCCTGATTGGTTATTATCAAAACACAAACTTACCACTAGCAAGCTGCTATAATGACACAACACCAAACTTTGACCAAAACTAAATAAGCACTCACTAATAATTCATATCAACTTCACAATTTTCGACAAATTTTGCATACTCGTTGATTAATCAAATCACTAAATCAAAATGTTATCAAAACATAACCTCGAGCGAGAAACAGTAGACTAGACATGCAATGACGAAACTACGAATGACGAGCTCTGTCAAGTATATGTTTAGTTAGTTGCATAATTTCAGAACTAAATGCGGGATTAATGTTCCTTGTTAAATTGAATAGTAAATAAATAAAAATGGTTTCGATTTTATTCATGAAATAATCTTAACAAATACAACTCGTGTTATCGGCGATTATCGTTGATTCCTTCTCGGTTTCGAATCAAATTGTGTTGCTAAGCGCTCGTGTGGTTGCCAAGCAACATAATTTGATTCTCAAATTCAAAGGAATTGCTATTTCGATAATCACCTATACACTTGTGGTATTACCTACGATAATCCGAACTTGACTAGAGCTTCTGATTGGTTCATTTGGTAAGTGCGTGAAATAGTTGAGAGGGACAAATAGTATACAGGTACATTAAGTACTTTGTGAAATATATGTGGAAAGCCGGTAGTTAACATCCTTGAGTTTCCTAATATCATAAATCCTACTCCATTGTGTCCTTGTTTGCCTTCTCCAGCGTTTTTCCTGAAACGTGATTATTTTTTATTGTTCTCGAAGATCAGAGTATGAACTACCATTTGAATAAAATTCAATTAAAAAAGAATTGATCCTTTCGAAAGTTAAAAGGGTGGGGGTTACTGTTTGGTTAGACTGTTCTATATCAATATTATTCCTGCATAATTCACTAATTTTAATGGTTTATTTTTTTTTTCAGGTAAGCATTGTCAGATGTATCTGCTATAACTCCCGGTAAGCATATTATCCATCTTGTTGAATTGAATAATAGAGGAATTAACGATACATGCTATTATGTGAATGATCGATGGAGGTGAACACTTCGGGGCCGTATTGAATAAGCCGGCATCCCGTAAACCCTCCTGAGAGCCATACGTCTCTTATCTCGACTTATACCTATATAAACTCGGAACAAAACAATATTTCATTAGAATCTTATAAAATATGGAAGGGTGTGTGCGCTGGAATTTGCTCCGGATTAGCGGCTATTGTTAAAGCTGTGTGGCAAAACACACGTCGTTTACTTGGTGGTGTGTTCGACGAATTAATTCGCTGAGACATTTACGTAGTTGCAGGAAATACCTTCAGGTGGAAGGCAGGAGGGGGTTACTTTTCTATTTTTCACCTGGTCGGAATTCATATAAGTGCTACTGGAATTTTTGAAGTTCATTGAAATGGATATTTCTAGGTGTTAGGTATTATTGTCTTAAGGTTCGAAGGGCGTTTTAGAAATAGGGTAACAAACACTTACAGGACACCAAGTAAAAATTCATATCATTTTTCATATGACGTACTTTCTAAAGCATTCCAGACCTGTGCCTATTGCATTACAAGAACAAGTGAATGCGGAACTAGACAGATTAGTAAAAGACGATGTTATAGAGCCAGTCGATACCATATTAAAACACATTGAATACGCTTTCCCTATAGTAATGGAATCGAATAGTTCAGTGAAAATATGACGTGATTTTCGAGTAACAATAAATTCATATTTTCAAACTGATGACTACCCTTTAACAAATGTTGAAGAAATCACAGATAGTAATTATAACAGACAAGGGTTACGTTGCACAGAAATTTGGGGTTTCATTCGCTCCATCATTTTTCCAGAGAGTTATGGATCAAATGCTTTCTGGTATCAATGGTTTGGTTTGTTACATGATAACAGCACCAACATTGACATTACATAACCAATGGGAAGTATTGCAAAGAATGCAAGAAATAGCTGGTATCAGAACTCAAGTATCCAAATGTGAGTTGGTTCAAAGATAAATTACACTTTTGGGTCGTGTAATCGACATTGAAGGTTTACATCCCACCAAAGAACATATCGAAGCAATCAAAGAAATGCCAACAGCACAAAACACTTCAGAATTCAGATCCTTTTTGGGTTCGATAACATACTGTTACTGTTGTATGTGGCAATACTTTCCTTCATATTTTCTTCGAACAAGTGAATGGACAAATGGTTATTTGACATCAGTTAGGCTCATCGGTACTCATCCTAATAGTTAAAACATTTGACATGCCTAAAACTGGATGTTTCTGATATGTTTGTGAAAAACTGAAGATATTTCCTGAGTACAGACATAATTTCCTGTGTGCAATAATCGTCTGATGCAACTTCCTTACAACATATAGCAATAATTGTCAACCTCCTGAACATTCTTCAAAGTTGTGAGTTTTCAAAGCATAGTACAAGTGAGTCAGAATGAAACCGACAAACTCGTTTTTTTTTATTCGTCATATTAATTATTAGATCGAATCGATGTCGTAAATTCATTGATATGGGCCAATATTTTCTTTCACAATGATTGTTTCGAAAGATCAAGTGATAAACAAACCCAGCCTCAAATTTATAATACTCCTCTTAGATGAAAGGAGGCCTGAAATGATATTTGCGAAAGACTGAAAACAAGTTTTTTTAATTTGTTGAATTTAATGTTGGAGTATAATTTTTAAATGCAGTTTTGATTGAATTAGTTAGAAAAATATTACCCAATCAACATGTTGTTGCTGAAGAAAAACAATTATTGTTTGTTAATATCTACTTCAATGATAGACTCTGTTTATTGGGTATACATCATATGATCAAAAAAGGTATTAAAGCAAATATTCATTCTGGTAAATACACAAATGGCATCTTCGTATCATCGACTGTCACACGATTTGAAGTATCCATGTTGTATCCTGTAATAACACACAAGCTGCTAATATTCTTGCTGTGAAATCTTCAACACCTTCTACAGGATTTGAGGATTTCCCACAAAAAAGGCTAGTGAAGTGTAATCTGGTGAACGAGCAGGCTTGTGAAGATGCTAACTATGTCGGTGAAATGCGCGTCGAGTGTCAATTGACGTAGTTTTGGCGAATGGGTAGTTTCTTCTTCTTGAATTATGTTCACCCCATATGCTCCAAATATTCATTCATGCGGTACGTGAACTTATGTCTCTACTCGAGTTTTTTTTTTAAATATCTCAGAAACCTCTTCATTCAGGTACACGAAATGTTATGATCTTTAGGTTGAGTACCCATAAACCTCACTGATATCAAACTCATCTGTCCAATAACTTGTTCGAAGAAAATATGAAGGAAAGTATGGCCACGTACCTCTGTAACTACGCCACTAGTTTACGAAAATAAAAAAACGTCAACTTCAAATTATCACGGCAATGAACTTTGATTAGTGTATCAAGTTTCAAATTTTTTCCTCCAGGAGTTTTGGAGGAAAATAAATAAATAATTATTTTCTTCTTACTTTCGACACCCTGTATATCAGAGGGGATGCATTTTGAGATATACCTTGATTAAAAAATTCCAATTGAGCTGTGGAGTCTGTATTTGGAGTGTCGGTCTTATTCTTACTCATCCTGTATACCGGGTGTCCGTAGAAAGTGGGTCGCCCTTGTAAATTTTTTTGTTTTTGAAAATTATAGAATGAAATTTTGAGGATCTGTATACGAGATAAAACTCCATATTTTGACAAGTGGCTCAGCTTCATGTAACATCCGGTTTTACCGGAAGTGACACTACCTTTCGATTTTTAAATGGGACACCTGGTATACTTTCACTTCTTTTGTCTCCACATGACATTCTGAAAACAACCATGTATCACTTGTAATTTTTTATTTACCAATTTTTTCATTATTTTGAAATTCAGTTTTTATTCTAGAATTTCCATTCTAGAATTTGGGGAGAAATACAACTTTACTGTTTTCAGTCAAAATGTACCTGCTACGTAAAATTTAATCTTAAAATTTTTGTTACTAACTTTGGTCAAGTGGCAAAATGGTGGATCCTCGGTTGAAGAAAATAATGTGAAACTGCACACTATTAGGTTTCAAACAAACTTCAGTTGAATACCTAAAAAGAGTATGTTAGATAATTCTCAAAATGATGCATCTTTTGAGGTAAAAATAAAATGCCAATGCATGTAGTAATCTGTAAGCAACACAACTGATAAAACAAAACGATCAATCCAAAAGCTAATGACATGTCTCCAATAATTACCTAATTTACTCTTGCAGAATTGAGATAAAGTGCGATGTCGACAAATAATTTTTTTTCTTGGTTTGTTTTATCAGAGGTGTTGGTCACAGGTTACTCGATGCATTTAAATCTTATTTAAATCACCAAATGATGCTGGATCTAATGTAATATTTTTTGACCGAAAACATTAAAGTTGTATCTTTTCCGAAATATTTTTGAACATATTCATCTCAAGTTTGAAAAATGATTTTCAAAAAAGTGAAAATATACCAGGTGTCCCATTTGAAAACCGAAAGTTTTTATAACTTCCGGTAAAACCGTAAGTTACATGAAGTTGAGTCACTTGTCAAAAAAAGCAGTTTCGTGTCGTATACAGATACTCCAAGCCACCTTCCGCGGGCACCCGGTATATATAAATCAGCAACATTCAGAAATTCATAACAATAAACATCAAATTGTGAAAGGCTTTCGCGGCCATCGTCACTTACATGATGGTTCTTCGGGTTGTAAGGCCGACGTATGTTCTGAGAAGGTCTCGACGTTTCGCCAACACGAGTGGTTAGCATTTTCAAGAGTTATTTTGCAAATTTCTGCTTTCTCAAGTTGCTGTCAAATGTTTGACATTCGTTATACGTTGTCTCAATAAATACCTGTGATTTGACGTTCTTACATCTGATTGGTCCATAGCGTTAGCAGACATCATAGAATCGTTCGTACCGTTATTTTGTGGGAAGGGAGCTAATTGAGAATTTTTGAGAAGCAATTGAAATCCAGAAACACCACAGCAACTTCAACAGAACCGAAGAAGGACTACAATTGAACAAGGTTTGGCTTCCAGTTCTCAAAAATTCTCAATTAGCTTCCTAGACACAAAATAACGGTACGAACGATTCTATGATGTCTGCTAACGCTATGGACCAATCAGATGTAAGAACGTCAAATCACAGGTATTTATGGAGACAACGTATAACAAATGTCAAGCATTTGACAGCGAATTAAGAAATCAGAAACTTGAAAATATCTCTTGAAAATGCTAACCACTCGTGTTGGCGAAACGTCGAGACCTTCTCAGAACATACGTCGGCCTTACAACCCGAAGAACCATCATGTAAATAAACATCAACTTTCACTAAATTCAAACTTACATGACTACAACACTCGACTTGCAGATAAAATCAGACCTATAACAAACAGATCTAAAAAATCAATGAATATTTCTCCCAATATAACTTCACAATTACCTACCTAGGAAGGTTAAATCTTTGTCTACTAATTGTTTCATACACACAATTCCTTATAGACTAAAGTTTCTATACAATTGCAGAATATTTACACGCATATCCATTTGCATAAGTAACCTCTTCAATGTTTAATATATTTGATATTGTTATGGTTACTATTACATAGTGTTTTGAATGGCATTGATATTTTTATTTTTGAGATATATTATGTGTGTGAATTTGTTTGAATATAATTGTTATAGTGGGCCTTGGCACATTTAAAGATCTGTTACAAAAAATGTAAACTTACATGAATAAGTAAAGTATGACTATGTCGATGATTCAAATTCCAAAAGTGAATTCAATCAGTTTTGGAGTCATGCAATATATCCACTGCCATCAAGTGTGCGATTTTCTCATTAAGCATGCTGAGAGGTCATCTGTGTCAAAGTGAAAATGTATGCTTTACAAAACACAAATCTGAATCGTCATTATATCTAAATGCAGAGCCATTTCGAAATAATTCAATCAGCCTGTCAGCAGAGCCGAATGCTGTGACATTTCGGCACATCTCACTAGTATAGTAGTTCGATGTTTATATAATATTCAGAAGTTAATGGTAATTCCGGATCCGCGTCAATCAAGCTCTATAGGGACATCACAGTCCCGAGCAGTTTGCATTTTAATATTTAATATAACAGGACTATCCACTATGGCTAAATTGGAGAATTCGGCGTTGAAATATTTCAAATTGATAGTGGGATATGTACGGATATATTTTCGGATGCATTATTCAATAGCTTTCCGCAAGGAGTTTCAATGTACAGCAACGTTTCTATCGGACAATATCCCATTTCATCTTTCCTGAAAAGTTGAAAGCACGAAAATAATGTAAGAAAATGAGGAAAACTAAAAACGAGTGGTGATATAAAAATATGATTCAAAGTATTGAACATAGCAATGAATCAGCAATGATTAGCACGGCTTATGCTGCCTATATTCTGCAGGTCGAAAGAGATATCTACAATGACCCAGCGAAATTCTGGCCATTTGTTCAACTCAAGAAAAGAAGATCTAGACTGCCTGGCATTATGACATATAATGATTCAGCATTTTGACAATCCCCAAGATGTTGTTAACGGGATATCACAATTTTTCTCAGACGTTTATATTGAGTCCAATCCCATTAATCTGCAAGCATCAGCTAACGCACATGTTAACTCTTACATTTCTCTGAAACAAATCACTGAATTTGATATTATAAAGGTATCTAAAACAATCAAGAACAAAATGACTTCGGGTGTTGATACTATAAATAGTTTCATAATAAAATACTGCATAAATATTACAGTTAATCCACTGTCACATCTTCAAAATCATTATTAAATCTAATATATCCAACATTGTGGCAAACAACCAAAATTTGTCCGGTCTTGAAATCAGGAGATGCAGCTGTTATAGACCTTTTGCCATTCTAAGTAACCTTGGTAAACTTTTCTACATTATTTTCTATGATGTAATCTATTATTCAGTGAGGAACACAATCTCACCTTTTCAGCACGGCTTCATGACCCAGAGAACCACTGTTACTAATTTAAAGTGCATTACTCAGGTAATTTCGGAGTCCTTCGACACTTAAAGTCAAGTAGACGTCATTTTCACTGATATCCAAAAGGCTTTTGACACCATTGATCATTACTTATTGTTAACTAAATTAAGAGCAGTTGGTTTCTCTGAATCACTAGTCGATCTGATGAAATCTTATTTACTCTGTAGAACTCAGTTCGTAGAATAAGGAGGGTCAGGAATCCCGCAAGGCTCCAATCTGGGTCCACTTCTATTTTTAATATTTATCAATGATTTATCACTCGAACTTAGTGCTATCCATCTTCTATTCGCTGACGATTTGGAAATATATAGCCCAGTTGCCTTTACTCAAGACTGTTCCATAGTTCAGTGGGAACTTGATTGATATTTGGTCCGAAAAAAGTAACAATCCTTTGGGTATATACATTTTTAAATAAAAACACTAATTGTTCTCTCGGGTGTCATTTATTTTGACCCTCTGGGTTCAGCCTTGTGAATAATCAGCTAATAGTTCTAACCTATGTAACATTTCCTAACCTATGTAACAAAATATCGTAAATGACAGTGAAGAAGGCTTTGGCCAGGTCTAAAATCACTGCTAGATAATTTTTTCTGCTCATTATCGTTATTCAGTATTTCATTCACTAGGTGAAAAACTGCTTTTTCCGTTGACATATTATCTTTTAATCCATATTGGCACAGTGATAGACTGATGTTTTTCCAGGAATTTACAAGTCTATTTTTTATGCACTTTTCAAAAAGTTTCGCTAAGTTAGTCATTACCGATATGGCGTTTCTGGTGAGTTTTTTGTTTCGGATTTGACAATGGCGTTGTGATAGCTTCTTTGAAATCATCTGAAGTCGTGCCATTTACAAAATATTGGTAGAATATATGACATAGAGAATCAAGAAAGTATTGGAGATATTTTTTTATCAAATAAATCAGTGCCACTAATAGTATTGTTTTCTAAACTAGTTATTAGTTAATTGCGTGTCACTGGAAGGAAGAATAATGACTCTTGCATATTAACTTACTGTTCGGGGATGAGAGTAGTTTTCCTATCGATTGTATTCGCCATGTTCTGGTCAATACTAGAAATTTTTTTTGAAATAACCAGCTTTTCTTAGGTCATCTGCAATTTTGTTCCTCTTCTCATCAATTATATTGAATTGGGTGCTGTTACTATGATGAGTTTATTTATTTGCAAACAGATTTTTTTTTAGATTTCTGTTCCTCTTTTATTTTATTCATATAACATTCATTACTGCTTTTTTTAAGAAGTTATATACGAGGACATATTGAAATATTTTTAGCCTACTATAGAACCAATCAAAATTTCAATGTCAAAATATTTTATTACTCAACATATTCTCCTCTTAATTGGATTACAGCGAACCTGCAACGTCTCTAGACCTTTCAAAAAAAATGTTTCATCTTGCTCTGAAAACCCGACCTCCACAGCTTTTATTACCTCGTTGGAAGAAAATTTACGATCTTTTAAACTTTTTTTCAGTTGGGGAAAGAGATGATAGTCGAACGGAGCCAAATCTGGTGAATAAGGAGAGTGTTCTAGTAATTCAATTAGGGTTTGAATTACTCACGAATTTTTTGCATGGCAACATGAGATTTGTGTGCAGGGGCGTTGTCCTGCAAAAACAAAACACCTTTGGATAGCTTTCCGCGTCTTTTCTCTTTAATTTTTTCCCGTAGAGTGGTCAGTAATGTCGAATAGTAATATCCAGTTATTGTTCTACCCTTATCCAAAAAATCTTTCATGATTACTCCATGGCAATCCCAAAAAACTGAAGCAAGAACTTTTCCAGCAGATTTTTGGATTTGAAACTTCTTAGGTCTTGGAGAACCGGAGTGTCGCCATTCCATCGATTGTTGCTTTGTTTCTGGATCGTAGAAATGTACCCAAGTTTCATCCGTAGTAACAATTCGGTTTAAGAAGTCTACATCGTTTTCAAATCGAGCACAGATCGAACGCTTTTGGTCAACATTCAAACATTTGGGGATCCATTTTGCAGCAATTTTTCTCATGTCCAAATTGACGTGAACTATATGATGAACGCGTTCGTACAAAATATTCAGTGCTTCAGATATCCATTTTAGCCCAATTCGACGGTCTGTTAAAATCATGTCATGAACTGCATCGATATTTTCGGGGACTGACACAGAAACTGGCCTTTCCGATTGATCATCATCTTCAATGGAAAATTTACCTCTTTTGAAGCTTGCAGTCCAATTTTTTACGGTCGCATACGAAGGACATTGATCACCAAGGGTATTAAGCATATCTTCGTAAATCTGCTTACCTCTTAACCCTTTTAAATACAGGTACTTGATGATGGCTCGATACTCCAATTTTTCGATTTTCACAATTTCGGTGGACATATTTTTTCTTATTGCGTATTGGTATTGGTATTGGTAGGTATGGATGGTGACTGATGCGCTGCGACCTAGTTAGATCTATTGTGCCCCATCTTCTTCTGCTATCTCGAGGTGTTCTCGTTTACAGCAGCCCCTCAAGCTTCAATTCCTTCAGGAATTTTAGGATTTTGAGGGGGTCCATTTGTGGTATTTCTTCCACAGTCAGCTGGTGTGATCCCAGTATATTTAATCTTTTGTGGTGAACGGCATAACACTCCATCAATATGTGGTGAGGTGTTTCTGGATGTTCCCCACAGAATCTGCAGGTGTTGTCCTCCTCCAAGCCTAGCTTCCTTAGGTGTTCTTTGAGTCTGCAATGCCCCGTTAGAAATCCTGTGATTGTCTTCAGACTAATTTTGCTGAGGTTAATCAGTGTTTTCGATCTTGCTCGGTTGAAATTGCCGAGGAGATCTTTGGCCTGCCTTAGCCCTGGAAGTCTTTGCCAGTATGTTGCTCTCATTTCTTCTTCAGTTTTATTGAGTTCTTCTTGGAAGTGAGATTTTCCAAGTCCGCAGAATGGTTCTGGCCCGATCAGTGGCGTTGATGCCCCTTTTCGTTCCAGGGTGTCTGCTTGTTCATTGCCCTCTACTCCGACGTGCCCAGGCACCCAGAGGAGGATCACCTTGTTGTTCCTGCCTAGATCATTAAGTTTTTCTAGGCATTCCCAGACCATCTTCGAGTTGATGTTATATGACGCTTTGATGGCTGCTTGACTATCGGATAGGATTGCAATTTCCTTGTTCCGGTAGTTCCTGTCGAGGTTGAAATGAATGTATCTTGCTATGGCGTGAATTTCCGCTTGAAAAATGCTTGGGAAGTGTCTTATTGCCTAACTCTGGTTTACTTTTTTGACGTCAAACTTTACACTGATACTTCTAATAAGTTATTGTTCGTTGCTATGGTAACGCAATATTTTGTTTATGCAGGGAACTGGTCTAGGCTAACTAGATATCAATTCATCCTCGTAGTTATATGGTCTATTTTGGAATTTAGAGACTTAGATTCAATAAATTTATTCTTCTGTGTCTCATAGAATGAAGTACACTTTGTGTGATCTACGATCTTGATTTTTTCTGATTGTTACTATTTGCGTTTGTATATTTTGTTTTGCTACATTTTACAATGGTTTCAGACATTGGATCTATAAAGTTGTAGGCTAACACAGCTTTTAACACAGCTTCCCATTTTTCTTTTGAAATAAATTTTTCGAAACTGAAGTAACTGATGTGGTTGCTTTTTTCCTGTTCCTTTCTGTATTCTGGTTTTTCACTGGGAAGTTCGATAGATAATAACCAGATATAATGATCAGTCAGGCTTATTTTTAATACAGATGAGTTAAAACAATATTTTCTTTTGTCACTTTCAAAGGACATTTTTACGGAATATAATCAAGATGTTTCCGTATCTCTGGTTGGTATATCGATATGAGGAAGAAATCCTCAATGTGCCATAATACAAATATAATCGGTAACCTTTTTGTCAGTGGTATCCAGGATATTAATATTGATTTCGCCTATGAAAATTTTCACATCAGCACTGACTTGTTGGGAAAAGTTCGTTCTCTATAATTATCTTAGATGAGTTTTCAAATTTATAAATTGAAATTAAATATATGCTTACCACTGAACCGTTTTGTTTCCAAATATACCATTTTGTATACTGTTGCTTCCCTCTCCGCGTGCTTATCCAAATGATCGAGTAAGTCAATCATTGATGAAAAATTAATATACTAATGAGAAACCATATTGAGAATGAGAACTATAATAAGAAGAAGAACGATAACCACGATATCGTTTCATTCAAATTGGGAGATGAAATAAAAAGACTGACGAGCAGAACTGTAAAAGTAAGTTTAGAAAACGAACGACCTCTTAATAATGACTGAAATAATTCTCGTCATCATAAACGAATCAATTGAACGACATTTCCCTTTCCTGCCGAAACGTGAATCGGGAATTGAAACCACTTGAAGTTTTTCGTTCCAGGAAAAGGGGTGCGATCCGTTGTTCCAAACCATCCTAGCAGAGCAATTAAAAAGCCGAATAAGCCGGAAATACGAGCAAATCAGTTTACCACGAAATCGAGGAAAATAAACACACCTCGACCGTTGTAATATGGGGTAAACAGAGGTAATTAGACGGTAATGAGAGGGCCCGGAATTGTCTTGTTGGTAGGAGAGTAGGAAGCTGCACGTATTTGACTAATTCACTATACAGTTACATTCCACTCGGTCGGGTTGTTGGAGATACGGAAGACGTTTGCTGCGGTTTACGAGATGAGGGTATGAATAGAAATTGTCAGATTAATCGGAATAACTCATTTCTGTCAGAGTAGCACTCAGTCACTACTGTTAATGGGGTCAGAGGACATCTTGCTAGTATGCACCTGGTGATTTGCAGTCAATCAAGTTGTGAGTTGAGTTCCACGAGTTTGAATCAAGATTCATGTACTGGAAAGCTAGAATATGTGAGACTCAACAACTGTTGAATTGTATCTGCTGTTTTCTATAATGATAATAATAAAATAATGCATTTGCTGTCAATATTTCCAGCATATGCGGTCTCAGCCTATATCCACAGGCATAACGCGGCGCTACCTCCGAGCAATAAAAAATATAGAGAGTGCTTCTCTGTCTCTTTCTTGGAAGCAACATACCCGACGTTGTTTACAAACATCTCAGCCCGAATCATGTTAAAAATGGGCATTGTCGGATATGTCCGTTTGCACTCGGAGACCAGGTTGGAATTCCATGTTATATTCACTCTTAACTTGGCGATCATGTTTGTTTACGTCCGTTTACGACTTATTTATCGTCTTGTCAAATCAAACCATGGGCGTCGCAGCGTGGTAATCAAGGCATAATCCCGATTTTGAGACAAAAATACACTATTTGTTGAAATAGCTGTAGAAAGCATTGTTAATATTTTAGTCGACCTTAAAAACGATTACCTATCAATAATTAGGAAAAAACTTGTTGCAGTGTGGGTACACTAAAAAGTAAATAAGCAAAACTCAACTCTTCTGTCTTGTTTGAATGTCTTTCGAGTACTTAAAACATAGCGTCGTTGATACTGCAATACGAGCTGGCACGAAACATTTATTCCACAGGAGACTGTAAAATGATAAAATAGGTACTACATAAAAATTTTTACGCGCGATTATTTTATACTTTGAATTCCAAAACATTGAGCGGTTGAAATTCTTATGTGGTAGTTATTTTTTTTCTTTGGTGTTTTGGCATCGACTGCTATAGTCATTAGTAGTTATTATCTACAGTATTCTGTAAAATGAATGTTTCTGGACATAGCTCGTATTACAGTATTAACGATGATAGGTAGTTTAGTGATATTTTTTTACATTGAATTTGTTGGATATGGAATTTACTTCTCTGTTCTGCAACTATAACATTATAATAACTTGGCAGTTATGTGTGTTTGAAATGTATGCTATTTTAGAGGAATTCGTGATTGTGAAACCGATGATATGGACACAGATGATACCAGAAGAAAGTGTTCAAAAGTAGCAACGAGAACTATAATCCGTCAGATACAAAAAATTAGACTACTCCATCAAAAGAATAGAAGAATGCAATCCAAAATTTTAATTTGTTTCAAGGTGGACAGACGAGTTACAATAAGCAAGTCATCGCTCCATCCTGTGAGCAAATCAAGACTACTTTAAAATAGAGCTGTTGTTTGGTATGTCTGCAGAGATGTCTTCAGAGATACATGTCGACCACTATTTAACTCATAAACTTTAATGACTCTCACCTGTTTGATGTTTAAGAAACAGAAGTAAAATTATAACTACATGAGAAATTCTCGTTTGCCTACCAGGCAGACTTGTAATATCGATCGCTCCCTGAGCCTAACTCTACATGAGTAGAGACATCACTTTTTGACAACTCTAAAGCACTTTTTGATTATCTGCCCTAGGATACCAATAATCTAAATTCAGAAAAATCATAAGAAAAAAAGTTAAAGAGCTATTGAGGCTTTTACTACACTTTGGATGAGTATTTCAATGATACACTTTCAACATAAATTTGAATGTAATCTGTTATGTGTATTATAGTTCATGTGTAAATTATTATATGTATTATAGTTTATGTGTAAATTCTTATGTGAATCATAATGCATGTATAACATATATATATATATATATATATATATATATATATATATATATATATATATATAGTGTAAAGTGTACAGTTTACTGATGTGATCCAACAATTTGAATATATTTACTTTTTTATTGCAGTACTTTCATTTATTTTTTCCATATTTATGACCTTATTGTATGCTTTGTCAGCAAGAATATAATTTTCGCACAATACAGTACACAATATCTTGACAACATACGTGCTTTCCAACCAGGCATGTTGTCGTCTAGAGATAAAAATATAACATGAAAAAAATTTATCAGCACGTCGCCACTGGTTCTAATCTTACATCCGAATATAATAACAATAACAAATCTCCCCCTCCGAACTCGGAGGTTACCCCTCACCATCAAAGTATCACAAAGGATAGTGATATACAGCAATCATAACAAAGTGTGTTGTTTATATAGAAATGGCACCTCTATATCTTTTATTGCTCGGAGGGCGCTACGAGTGTTCTACTACTATCTAATGCAGTCGTACGGTATATACGAGACACCGGTGTTAAAGTATGTTCCGGGAGATATAGAGTGCTGTAACGTAGTTTTTACTTAGTACAAAAACCACGCTAACAATGCGAACGGCAGCCCTATCAAGATGTGGGTGATTGCTACTAAAAAGCTTAGTTTTTTTATTGTTTGAAATATGTTAATAATAATTGGATTCCACTGATTTTTTTAGGCTTATGTTCACTAGGGGAAATGAACTAGAAACCTAAAAAGTGGAACAGTGATACAGTAGTGAAATAAAACATATGTACTATTTTAATCAAGCTTAATCAACAACGGTATGTGAAAAGAATACAGTAGAATGCAATTTTCCTGAATACCTGAATAAGTAAAAATATTTAGAAAAAAATGTATCTAACGGTTTTACTCAATAGAATTTTCTTTCAAATTCGATTGAGTAATGAAAATGATAACCACAATTAACCATTAGGTATCAGAAAACCTAGAAATTCATGAATTTTTGTGAGGTTTGTCTTTGGTAAGTTTTTAGATTTTAATTTTCAAATAGGGTCTGAACTCTGATCATTCATATATGTTTGCGTGAGTATATGCCACATTATTGTTTAATATCCCAGGTGAGAATAAAATCAGAAAAATATATATAACTGTTATGATCCAGGGCTCATTGGATTCGGAATGATCTCTAGAAACTTTCTGAAAAATTTGAAGGTGTGCCGGCAAAAGTTGCAAAAGTTATAAACAATTCAGTAAAAAAAAGGAGGGGGGTTGGTTTTTTTTGCAAATATTTCGGAAACTATTGAAGATATCCGAAATTTGAAAAAGATCCTGAAAGAGGAGGAAATTTTCCACCTCCCGCGTGCGCTGACTGATACGAACTCTTGAACAATAAAAATAATTTTAACGCATTAAATATCAATATTAAGAAATTAAAAAATTCACTTACCTTTTAGACACTTGAGTAAACGAAAAAAATTCTGTAATTATGTTATAACATATGCTTTTGTTAATTAACTAGTTTTTCCATGTTTCAAATTTACATACAAACCCTGATAACTGTTATACTCAAAACCTATAATTTGTTTCACTTCTTGGAGCTATTCTTGAAAGGCTTTAAAAGATCCCCACTGGAAAAATTGAAAAATGTTTATTTTCTACTTTGTTATTACCAATCTCAGAGACTAAAAAATGGAAAATGCAAAGAAAGTTATGAATTTGCTTTTTTAATATTTCAATTTGTTCGTATTTTGATTATTTAAAGTTACATTAAAATGATTTTTTCAAATTGTTTTTCTCAATCATAATTTCCATTGCACTTTGATATTCTAAAAAAGAATATTTATTTAATAAACAATTTGTTATTAACAAATAAATTTTCACGATACAATTTTTTTTGAAATACTGCAAATAATAACAAAAACTACCACGTGTCATTTGTTGTGTAAAAAAAAATTGTTCTATTTTCTACATAATTTTAAATATTTTTCTATTTTTACGTTTGGCGTTTGGCGAAACTGCATCAAAGGCATTTGAAGAAATATAGTTAGAATTGGTATCCTTTTATTCAGTGGATCATACATTTTCTGTGTGAAATTAAATATGGCATTTTTCGTTTACATATTTTTCCTGAATCCAAATTTTCTGTTTGATAAAATATTAAATTTTTTTAAGAATTTTCCATTGTATATTTTCAAATTCTTACAAATGTTTTTGCTATAATTGAAATTAATGGGATTGGTCTATAATTTTGTGTTTAATGTTCTGGTCCCGATTTGTAAATTCAACTTTTGCTAGTAAAATTTTATTCAACTACACCTTTTCCATTAGTATTTCAGAAAGCGTCATTTGAATTTCAGAATAGTCATCTATATTTCGGAAAATAT
Organism: Chrysolina oricalcia; assembly: GCA_944452925.2. Taxonomy (NCBI): domain Eukaryota; kingdom Metazoa; phylum Arthropoda; class Insecta; order Coleoptera; family Chrysomelidae; genus Chrysolina; species Chrysolina oricalcia. The sequence continues at coordinate 4,985,635 of OX101821.2, read as the reverse complement.
CAATTGTATTTCAGTTTAGTGAGTTGATTTTCGGAAATCGTCAATTGTATTTCAGAATAATCAGTTTGATTTCCGAAACCATCATTTGAATTTCAGGATAGTCAATTGTATTTCAGAATGTATCATATGTATTTCGGAATGTGTCATTTGTATTTCAGATAACATAAAAATAATTTCAGAAAGCAGGATTTTTATTGCAAAAATCATAAATTTCAAGGTGTATGGCTCGCGATTTGGTGAATATTGGAGGAGTAGGCTGGTACTACATTGTCGTTTCTATGACATCACAATAAATAATAATAATAAGAAATATAAGAAAAACCTACAATAGAAACACAGCTCGAGATAGAGAAAGTAGGTACTGTAACTTGTGCCAACAAAGGAGAAGACTGGGTACTATTAGCAGCAACATGAATGTGTCACGAACCGTTAGGGCACAGAATCACCGTAACAGAAGAACCATACTATGAAATGTACTAATTAATGTAGTATTTTATTGTTTTTGTCTACTAATAATAATGATAACTAATAAAACTTCAGTTGATGAAAGTATCTACTAAACAGATTTTCAAGTTTAGAAAAAGTAAGAAAAATTTCAGAAAAAATTATTTGAATTCCTTATATTGACAAATTCCGAAACACACATTACTCTTTCCGAAATACGTCTGCCATTTTCTGAAATACAATTGACTATTCCGAAATTCAAATGATGGTTTATGAAATCAAGTTGATTATTCCGAAATACAATTGACAATTGACGCTTTCTGAAAATCAACTCACTATTCTGAAATACAATTGATACTTTCCGAAATAATAATAATAATAATAATAATATAATTTATTTACCATGAAATTACAAAATTTTCGATTGTGCGTTACATTAATTATATAGCACATGGTGAATAAATGGGAGAAAGCCCACAAAAGTAAAACTTGTGCGTGGGCTGATTTTTCCATCTATATGTTTGTGCGCTAGTTGGAGCTTGGTTCAAGTTTTCATAAATATAATTCATTGAAGTAAATGATGTGAATAAAACTGTATAATATAGCTATAGACTAGTAAAATTTGTAGAGTATTATTTTATGTGCATGTTGATATACAAGGACTCGCGCATATACATATACATGTAGACATTAATTTGTATTAGTAAAAATAGTAAAAAAATAGTAAAAATTGTAAAAATTGTAAACATTATAAAAATAGTAAAAATAGTATTAGTTATAAAATAGTAAAAATTGTAGAATGTTATTTTATGTACAACATGTAAACACATAAGGACTTACGCATGTACATGTACATACGGTTACAGGGACTTATATACATTACATCAGAATAAGAATAAAAGATTAAACACTGTTACAAATGGAAACTTGTTTTATTACTAATGTAAGTTGAGTGATGTATTTTATGACCTATTTTTGTATAAAATATTAGATATGTAATTGTAGGGGAGAGTCAGTAGCCAATTTGTAATCAGCTTTTTAAAAAAGTTATATGAATGTATTTTTTTCTATATCTGGTGGTAGTTTATTGAATAGTGTAGGTCCAAGGTAGGTAAAACATTTTTGACCAATTGTCTTTTCTGCTCGGGGTATAGTAACGGCATTTATTCTGTATCTAGTATTATAGGGATGGTTGATTGAAATCAATTCTTCTTTATGTTTGTATTGTTTCAACAAAATTGTTTTGGCGAATAACTGACTCATACTCAATACTTCTAATTCAGAAAATAAGGCTTCAGAAGAATATCTTCTTGGTTTTTTATAAATATTTTTCAATACGCTTTTTTGTATTTTTTCCACTCTGCTGAAGTTGGTTGCCGACGTAGAACCCCAGGCAATAAGTCCGTATGTCAGGTGAGATTCCACCAAAGCATGGTATAATATTTTCAGATATTTCAAGTCGATAAAATTTGCCAGATTTTTGAATTTATAGACCATAAACCGGAGTTTTTTTATTACGAAATGTGCCTGTTCGTCCCATTTCATGTGGCAGTCTATGATTATTCCTAGATATTTAATTTTCAGTGCTGACTTTATACTTGTTTGTGTATTGGTGGTATCATTGATTTTTATGTCCTGATATGAAGGTAGGTTATTACTGTATGAGGTGAAGGGGATGAAGAATGTTTTTTTGAAGTTTATTGTGAGTAATTTATAGTTGAAAAAATTTGTGATGGTCGAGAAATCCATTTCTATGGTATTTTTAAGTGAAACCCAGTTCTTCTAAAAAATTGCCGTATCATCAGCAAAGCTGATGATTTCTCCTTTAGTTTCTTGTTCAAAAAGGTCGTTGAGGAACACGTTAAAGAGAAGTGGGCCTAGTACGGTTCCCTGTGGTACGCCAATTCCAATATTTCTTGGGTCGCTTAGAGTTCCATTTATATTAACACGTTGCGTTCTGTTATATAAGTAACTTTTCATAAGGTTATACGAGATTCCCCGAAGACCAACATTCTCGAGGGCCAGAAGAAGCTGTTCATGGTTTACTGTGTCGAATGCTTTTGCGAGAAAGTTTGTTTCTTATCTATGGCATTGTTTATCATTTTTGTCAAGCTCGCAATCGCATCCGCTGTAGAGCGGTTTTGTCGGAATCCGTACTGTTTTTCTGAGATGACTTCGTATTTGTTGAAGAAAGAGTTTATTCTTTTCTGGATAATTTTTTCGAATATTTTGCATATGCTGGAAATGAGCGATATTGGGCGATAGTTCGACATGTCTAACTGATCTCCGTTTTTTTTAAAAATAGGTGTTATGACTGCATTCTTCAGTATGTCAGGGAACTTTCCGTCATTGATGGATTTATTTATAAGGAAGGTTAATATGGGTGCTACTTCACGACTTACTACCTTGAGAGTTTCCGCTCTTATACCATCTAAACCAGGTGCTTTGTTATTTTTTAGGGTCATAATCATTTCTATAACTTCTTTCTCGTCGGTATTTGTGAGGAATATTGAATGTTCTATTTTTTTCTTTTTTATATCGTTCAGTTGGTGATTTATTTTCATAGCCATTTTGTCACCTATTTCAGAAAAGTATTTGCAAAATTTATTTGATATTATTTTAGGATCGCTTATTATTTCACCACCGGTAGTTTTGATTTTGTCAATGGGGGATTTAGGTTCTTCGCTATTTGACATTTCTTCAATGCAGTTCCAGAGATTTTTACTGACATTCTTATTTTTTTCAATTTTATTTTTATAATATTTATTTTTTGCTGTTTTGATTAAGTTGTTTAATTGGTTTCTACATATTTTGAATTGTAATTTATTATAGTCTGTGTTTTCGTTTTTCATTAGTTTATATAGTTTATTTTTTCTATCAATCGATTTGAGAAGTCCTGCAGTTATCCATTCTTTCCGTTTAATTTCTTTCCTCTTCAATTCAATGGTGATTGAAGAACTATTAGTTAATTCTGTTATTGTGTTGATGAATGTAGTGGTGCTCTTATTAATATCATTTTCAGAATATACGTCTGTCCAGTTCTGTTGTTTGAGTTTATCTTTTAACTTTTCTCTGTTTATTATAGTTCTAGTTATTTTTGTTTTTACTTTGTCAACTATTTTCTCTGGTATGATGATATTCTTAATTATAGAAAAATGATCGGTTATATTCGTTTCCAGAACCATTGGGACATTCGTGAAGTTTTTTATTCTCGTTTTAATGAAGATGTGATCGATACAGGAGCTTTCACAATATAAGTAACTTTTCTGAAATTTAATTGATGCTTTCTGAAATACAACTGGAAAAGGTGTAGTTATCGAATAACATTCAAGAAAATTATTTAGTATCAATTTTTCATCGGTTTCACCATTGTTTTCTATTTTGATAGTTTTTATCAAATCATTCAATTCTTTTTCTTTGTATATTTATTTAATACATATCCATAATATTTTCTGCGAATAATTATTTTGTTTAATTTGGTTACTTACTTCAATTTTCAATTTTGGCTTGTTTTATTATTGATGTTTCTTCATTTTTATAGGGAATATAAAGTATCGACAGTTAATTGTTTTCATCCATTTCATTGCTTCATAGCGATTATTTTTCTTTTCAAGTGAATTGATAATAGCTTATCCATTCTTTTTTTTTTCATTATTTTGATATATGTCGAACATTTTTTAGTGATTTTGCTAATTTTATCTACTGAATAATCTGCCAATGTGCCAGGATCATATTATTTATAATACTCATCTCAGCTCCCTGCAGAAAAGTTTAACCTTGCCGACAAAAATTCTCCTTGTATAGAAGTAGAATACATTCATTGCTTCATAAAACATACATTTTGCTAACATAAATTACTTATGAATGTTGGTTTCCAAAAACAGACTTTTATTCGGAATAGTACACGCAGAGAAAAGAAAGGTAGAACTTACTAGAATCGTCAATGATCTAACCACGAAAAACGTTAAGAATATGGACAAACTTTGATCGTGGTGAGATGTACTCTTGAAAAACGTTGAGACAACCCTGAGAAAATAATGCTAAGTAATGCAGTGATATTGATCGCGAAAAACAAAAATCGATCAACGGAGCATCGTGGTTATATTTACCACGACTGCGTAATATCGAATAACCACCCGCTGATTATTTTTTACTATAATTCGTTAGTGGATCTGGAACAGGCACCCCCACCTATTCAACTGTTAGATTTGAACTGAGAATATTTAACTAAAGTTCGCGGTATATGTTTCTTTCATCTGGATTATCACCTGTAGAGCATTTTTTACCACGACTTGCTAGTAAACTGATTATCGAACAGTTTACCACACTCTTGCCCATGATATTATAACCCAGTTCAGTATAAAATACCGTATCAAAATGTACCATTTGCTATTTTTCATATTAGTTTTAGTATGGCAAAATTTATGTTTTCCCCTAAAAATTCGTAATTATTATTGCCATACTCGTGGTTTGAAACAAGACTAAAACTAATATGAAAAATAGCAAATGGTACATTTTGATATGGTATTGTATACTGAGCTGGGTTATATCTTAGGGTTAAACAACGTAAAAAATACCAACAGCTAATATTTATCATTTATTCAACAATAATCAGAATAAACAAGACACAAATTTTTGTAAAAATTGTACTCGAACTTGTCTCATATAGGTAGGCAAATAATAATAACAATAATATAAATGGAATCACAATTTAAAAAACAGCTTATCCACAACATAACGTGTTTGTCCAGTTCAAACATCATCTGCCTCGAAAACAAAAGATTGTTTGTGCACAATCAATATTGGTATCGATTGCATAGCTGATTTCAGTGTTTCATATTTGCTTCATTTATAGAGCAAATTGGGCTGTATATCTGGAACAGTCTGAAAATAAAAGTCCAACATATATATGATAATATGGTCAAAAAATTAGGAAAAAACTTAGACGCTAGGAGTTTTCTTGAAAAAACCTTTAATTTCAAAAATTTTTCATATACTCACATAGTTATTCTAAGTTTACCGTAAAATATAAGATCCTCACTTGTATTTACCTTAACAAAAATAATAAGTCCCTAGCGCTGATAGTTTGTAGATATAGGGATTCCTCATTTTCTCTGTGGATATAGACAGTAAAAGGGTGGCTATTCTTCATTACTGGCTGATTCCCTGAAATCTGGGAGACGCTATTAGACTTGATTTGTTTTATATTGGTAGACATCAACATATCTAACAGCTCATTTCTCTTCAAGAGTCTGTTCAGGTAAAGACTCTTACATGTTGTTACAACTTGCTCCTAACATCTTGTGGAGGTGTTATTCAAACTAAAAAAAAAGGTTCAGACTTTGACCAAAAATGGATTGGCATAGCTTTTCACCAAACTATATTTATTTAGCCGATGTTCAAATGCAGGAAAGCTTTCAATCATATCTTGATTGGGCTTTTCTCTGGAGGCTGGAGTCAACCACGCTGTATCTTCCTGTTAACTTGCGGATAGTTCAGTAGTGAATTATTCTAGAAGGTTATTAGACTAAATAAATATCCAATTTGTTGTCCTTAAACGTATAAGGACCAGATAATAAATAAATGTTCATATCTTAAAGAAACGCTCCACGTTCTGTTTCAGATCAGGTACAGTCTGGAAGGAAAGTTTTCATTGAAACTTTCGATAATCATTGAAAATCAAATTATTTGTTATTAAAAGGTGTACTTACCCATCTGATCTTATTTGAATTTTTTCATGAGTCCATCATTATGAGTTCATCATATTTTTTCTCTTATTACTGTAATGAGTGTAACGATCGTATAACGTTCCTCTCTTGTAATTTTTTATATTGTTGACTTTTTATGATGGATTGAAACAATTTTCCTTTATTGAAGGAATACTTTCCCGACTCCATTTGTCTAGTTCGAATTCGTCTCTTGTTTTTCTGAAAAATTAATTGTCATTTATGGTTAATATCAGCAGCTACATGATTATATCTTTGATATCTGTTCTTATACAGGGGTACAGCTGTAGAGATAGCAGATAATTATACTCTGAATTGAATGTAAAGTGAAAAGGTATACGTGGCATTTTCATTTGAAATAAATACAGTCACTCTGATAAATCTATATGATTCTGTGTTTGTCTAATTTATTAAAATTTGTGAATTATGAATGAACTACATTATTTATCATTTTCTCGAATAGTCGGACAGAAAGTATGCTTAATCTTCTACCAATATAATACCTGATAATTTTCTCTGATTTTAGTTATTTCTTTTCTTCACAAAATCGAACCCTCTCTAAACCGTCGTCGGCCGGCAACTCAACTGAACGTTGAACGACAATTTTAACAAATATAACTTCATGTTTACCATTCTGTTCAGTAAGTACTACTACTTTCGTGTTCAGATTCACTGAGAATGTGGTTATTATTACTGTTGTAGCGACCATGCAGTCGCTACCACTTTGTACATTAATTTTTATTATCAAGAGCTTTGGCGATGTTCAGTTTTGTTTAAATAATGTTTTTCATTGGTAGTTGTGTGGAAAAACGAAGTTGTCAAAATGTAATAAATGTTTTTGTCATTTGAATTTGGCATGATATTTTAATTCATTATAAAATATAAATAGGAGGAACACTAACACCTCCAAAGTGGTGACCCCGACTCACACTTCACCGATAGAAGAGTAGCGAGTTTGTGCCATCATGCCAGATAGTGGTTTTGGAACCCCAATTACAGAATCGGTAGCTCGTGTCTCGATGCGAGCCCCGCCATTCTGGCCTGAGAAACCAGGATTATGGTTTTCTCAACTTGAGGGACAATTTCACCTCAGTAACATCACCAGAGACGAAACCAAGTTTGCGTACGTTATCGCTCAACTTGAGAGTCGTTATGCAGCTGAAGTGGAAGATATTATAACCAACCCGCCAGATGCTGATAAATACGAAAAAGTCAAGCAGGAGCTGATCAAAAGGTTATCCATATCCCAAGAACAAAAAATTCAACAGCTCTTAGAACATGAAGAGATTGGGGATCGCAGACCGTCTCAGTTTCTTCGTCACCTCCGTAGTCTTGCAGGAAAATCTGTTCCTGATAATTTTCTTCGCACATTGTGGTTGAATAGGCTTCCCAATCAGGTTAGAGCAATATTAGCTACTCAAGAATCATCAACACTTGACGACGTTGCTCAACTTGCCGACAAGATTATCGAGATATCACCTCGCACCGTCGCTAGTGTCCGTGATTCCAGATCAGATGAAATTTGTGAATTATCTAAACAAATCACAGAACTTTCTAAGCAAGTGGCAGAACTCTCCGTCAGGAATAATAAACCTAAAACGTATCGTGCACATAGCAGAAACCGATCAAGAAGTGGTAATCGAGCTGAAAGAAAAGATCTTTGCTGGTATCACCATCGTTATGGATTCAAAGCCAGAAAATGTGTACAGCCTTGTAATTATGTTTCATTATCCTCAACATCAAGTGCCAATTTGGAAAAATAACAGGACAGCCGTATGGAGAGGCGACTAACGACTGTCCTTTAACCAAACGCCTTCTCCTCACCGACAAAAACAGTAAAGTGCAGTATCTAATAGATACTGGATCAGACGTATGTGTTTTTCCACGTTCCCAAACCAGACATCGAGTGAGAACATCTTATGATCTTTTTGCTGCAAATGGATCTGTCATTCATACATATGGAACAGTGTCACTGTCACTCAATTTTGGCCTGAGACGTGAATTTTTATGGCAATTTATAGTCGCAGATGTTACAAAACCCATAATAGGTGTGGATTTCTTGAGTTACTTCAATCTTCTTGTGGACATTCGTCACCAGTGTTTAGTTGACTCAATAACAGGCATAGCAACTAATGGCGTTCAATGCTTCCATGCACAAACCAATGTTAAATCTATTTCTGGTGATTCGAAATATCATAATCTCCTCAGTCAATTCCCAGAAATTACCAAGCCAGATGGTGTCCCGAAAGATGTCAAACATACCACGATGCACCATATTCGTACAACATTAGGACCACCAGTTGCATGCAAAGCTCGGCGTTTGAATGGTACAAAATTGAGCACTGCCAAACGTGAGTTCGAAGCTATGGTCAAATTAGGTATTGCTCGTCAATCTGATAGCTGTTGGTCATCGCCTCTTCATTTAGTAGCCAAGAAAAACGGAGAGTGGCGTCCTTGCGGTGATTATCGCCCACTGAATGCAAGAACAATTCCAGATCGCTACCCCGTTCGTCACATTCAAGATGTTTCACAATACCTGAATAACCGGAAGATATTTTCTAAGATTGACCTAGTCAGAGCATTCAATCAAATACGAGTTGCACCAGAAGATATTCCAAAAACGGCCATCATCACACCTTTTGGTTTGTTTGAGTTTCCTTTTATGAGCTTCGGGTTGAGGAATGCAGCTCAGACATTCCAACGATTCATGGATGAGGTGACCCGTGAATTAGAATTTTGTTTTGTCTACATCGACGATATACTCATAGCATCATCGACGGAAGAAGAACACTTGGAACACTTGAAAATCATTTTTGAAAGGCTCAAAAGCTATGGAGTAGTGATAAATGTCAATAAATGTCAGTTCGGTGTTTCGGAAGTAGACTTCTTAGGTTTCTCCATCACTGAACATGGGATCAAACCACTCATTGACAAAGTCAAGGCAGTTCTGGACTTTCCTCAACCTGAAACGATTAAACAACTACGAAGATTCCTTGGTATGCTGAATTTCTACCGCAGATTCACTCCAGGTGCTTCAGTTCTTCACGCCCCATTCAATAAACTTCTGGAAGGCAATGTGAGAAGCAATCAAAAAATCAATTGGTGCGATGAACTTTCCATTACTTTTGCTAAATGTAAGGAAAGTCTAGCGCAAGCAGCTCTTTTGGCCCATCCAGACCCCACAGCAATGCTAGGATTAGTTACTGATGCATCAGAGACCTCCATGGGTGCAGTTCTTCAACAGCAAACAACTAATGGTTGGCAGCCGCTAGCATTCTTCAGTAAGAAGTTTTCACCTGCTCAACGAAAATATAGTGCTTTTGATAGAGAACTGCTTTCAATTTATTCAGCTGTCAAGTATTTTCAACACTATGTAGAGTGTCGAGATTTTGTGATATTCACTGATCACAAACAGCTGACTTATGCGTTCAAGCAGAATCATGAAAAAGCATCTCCAAGACAGTTTCGCTACCTTGATTTTATTGGACAGTTCTCTACCGACATTAGACATATCTCAGGCAAAGAAAATATTGTGGCAGATACTTTGTCCCGAACAGAATCTGTCGAACAATCCTTGGACTTTGCCGCCCTTGCAGATTCTCAGAACAGCGATGCTGAACTCTTATCTCTGTATGAAAATGGAACCTCTTTGGATTTAAAGAGAATACGGATTCCAGGTACCGAATCAACATTATTCTGTGACGTATCTGAATCTTCTCCTCGACCATTCGTTACAAAACCATTTCGGAAAAGAGTATTTGATCTTCTCCATGGACTGTCTCATCCCAGTATACGTGCCACAACTAGAATCATCAAGGATCGGTATGTATGGCCATCGATTACTAAGGATTGCAGAAAATGGGCAAAGAATTGTATTCAGTGTCAACGCTCGAAAGTATTCCGCCATGTGAAGTCTCCAGTTGAACATTTCCATTCAACCAGCTCAAAATTCGAACACATACACATAGATTTGGTTGGCCCGATGCCTTCTTCAAATGGTTATCGATACTGTTTAACTATCATAGACCGATTTTCACGCCTGCCTGAGGCATGCCCTGTTTATGATATCACAGCAGAAACAGTTGCCAAAACCTTGTTTTCTTCATGGATTTCCAAATATGGTGTTCCATTGCGAATAACCTCGGATCAAGGTCGCCAGTTCGAAAGCAATCTTTTCAGAGCTTTAGCCAAAACATGTGGTATTCACATTATTCGAACCACAGCTTACCATCCTCAAGCAAACGGTATGGTAGAACGTTGGCATAGACACTTGAAATCTGCAATACGTTGCCACCAGACAGAAGACTGGGTTGAAGTGATTCCCACTATAATAATGGGTATGTTGGGAGTTTTCAAAGAAGACCTAGGTGCAACTATAGCTGAGATGGTGTATGGAGAGCCAATTCGTCTTCCAGGTGAATTTTTAACTCCACATCCTGTTGCAGAAAATAACCCAACGAGTTATGTTGATCGACTACGGAAGTACATGTCTTCATTTCGACCAACCCTAGGAGCACATCATGGCAGTTCTCCAGTTTTCGTGTTCAAGGATTTGTCAACAACCACGCATGTATTCGTTAGACGAGATACTCCTCGTTCTTCATTGCAGCCTCCGTATGATGGACCTTTTCTTGTAATTGATCGACGAGATAAACAGATGATTGTTTGTATTCGTGGAAAGAATACAACAGTCTCAATAGACAGAGTTAAGCCAGCCTATATTCTCTCTGACGAACTTCAGACACCACAGTCTGTTTCAGTCGTTCCATTTTCTAAAACACCTGCAGCAGTTATTGGACCATCATCTAACGAAGATGTTACCGCATCAGCCAATTTAAACAAACAGTCAAGATTTGGACGAAATATTAAATTTCCAGTTCGTTTCTCTCCAGGGTGATTTAATTTCTTTTTCATGAGGGGGAGTACTGTAGCGACCATGCAGTCGCTACCACTTTGTACATTAATTTTTATTATCAAGAGCTTTGGCGATGTTCAGTTTTGTTTAAATAATGTTTTTCATTGGTAGTTGTGTGGAAAAACGAAGTTGTCAAAATGTAATAAATGTTTTTGTCATTTGAATTTGGCATGATATTTTAATTCATTATAAAATATAAATAGGAGGAACACTAACACCTCCAAACTGTTATCCCTTATAAACACAAAATCGTTAGTAATTCTTTTCTTCTACGGGCGGTAACTGCCGTTATCAACTTTAGTTGATAATACTCGTAGCGGAATAATAAATACGACTACGTTTTTGCCAGGAGAGAATGATGAAGTATAACGCATCTTAGAGCGATTTCTACCGGAAAGACATGGTTCTATTTACCAGAATATTTGGAGAACTCTGAAAAATCTCAATAGGCTAAACTGTTATGGTACAAAGTAACGTTAATTTCAGTATCATCCATCCATTAATACACGAAATATTCAACCACATTTAATTGTTAACGTTCACTTTTGTAAAAGTACAGCTCACTAGTCGGAGCTGCGATTTGTTCTACGATCGGGTTGTCAAGTACCACGATTTTCAGACTGCGAAAGTGTGGTGAATCAGTCTGCCGGATTTTTCTGCGTGTATGAAACCTATACAACAAGCAAATTTCATTATACCTATCTGAAAACACTATATTTACATGCTCATTTAGCATACTGAAAAACGGTTTTTTCCGTGCGCTGGTGTCATTATAGCTGCCTATTTACATGTCAAAATTAAATAATATGTTGATGACAGTTCTCTAGGAATCGCAAATTGTTGAATATTTCCTTACCAACAGGGTAAATAACGCTTGTTTTGTGGCAATTTCTGGATATTTTTGTTCCATAAATATTTCAATTAATATAACATATTTTTGTTCCTTCATCATTGAAAATAAATGTTTCTTAACAATCTGTGGTTTTCAGATAGACATAATGACAAATATCGTTCATTACTCGTCGTTCGGCTTTGGCTCCCACGGGAACATGTCGCACACGCACGAAAAAAGCCTATTTTCACTTCCGGCACAGAAACCTCACTTTTCGGCAGACACTTTGGCAATTTTTCATTTATTTTGAGAAGTGATCATGTTTGCGAACGTAGCCGTATGCAGAAAAGCGTGTTTTGAACTAAGGTTGCACCTTCATTTGTACGTCATACCATTGTTAATTTTTCATACCTATTATCAAAATTTTTCATTATTTTTATAAGTATTCATTTTGTAATTCCTTGTTATCTACTATTTCAATAAAAATTATCAAGGAATTCAAGAATAACAAGAAATTTTCAATTCCTCTTCAACAACTGCCGTCAGCAGGAGGAAATATATAACAACGAAAACCTGACGAGAACGGCACAGTATATAATGCTTTGAAATTTCCACAATGAAACCTGTTTTGCCAATTACTGAATGCGTAGCAGCGGAATGCGAAATAAATAGCTAATGATGAGTCCAGTAATTGGTACGCTGATCATCGCTTACGAATCTACAGTATGCAAAATATTAATTACCGAAATCATTCGACTAGTTAAATTATGTTAGTTAATAGGATTTTCTGTTTTTTATCACAGTATACAAAAGTGTGACAGTGTAGTGCGTTATTGATGATTTTTTTCTTGTAGAGTTTTGACAATTTCTTTACGTTTTCTCGAGAATATGGTTGTTCCTTTTTGAAAATTATTGACACTAATTTTCGCAGATATGAATACAAAATGACAGCATTAAAACAATGATTACATTTTGCTTCATGGAAACCACAAAACCCAGAACGCACAACGGCCTATTCTATGACATAGGATAGGTGTAGATAACTATTACAGCGTCATCTAGGACTGTGTTCCCAAAATACTATGATAAAACGCTATTCTCGTAAAATAAAGTTCAATCACAGATGATGCCATTAAATATAAGGCCAAGTGTTGTCTTCGCCAGTTTTTATATCAGCGTTTACATTTGGATACAATGAACCAATGGAAGTCGAGTTTGTTGGGTAAATATACGATTCAATTTGGAACTTATCATTTCCTGAAATAATCCTAAACCAATTCTAACCATAGGTGAGCGAAATTGAAAGGAGCAATATTTCCTTTCTGTATTTTCTTATGTACGAGATTTTTGACTTTGACTAAAAAGTTTGAGAATGAATAGAAATTTAGGAATGGTTGCTAATATAACTACCAAAAACTAGTTCACCAAATTTCTGTGGATGGAATGATGGTCCAGTATTCTCTCACGTCGTTTTACAATTAAATAGCCTCAGGAAAAAACATATCATTTTCAATCAAGATGAGTAAATGTACGAATGGCACTGGCTGCAATGATTATGTCCATATCACTGACCATTTACTTCATGTTCTTTCCTAACGAGTTTTTCTAATAGCTTCATTTGAGGTGCTCGCACAACCCATTTCCATTACAAAAATCCCAACAGAAGCATCATTAGACCTCTTCGGAATAAAAGCGTATTAGTTTCTATCAAATTACCCTGCAAAGATATTACTGCTATATGGAGTTTTCAGTAGGTTCTGAATTAATTTTGAAAAATAATTCTCCTGAGATAATGACACGACGATTTTTAACCCCGTTAATGTTGCTGAATTCAAACATACTCTGGGTAAAAACAAATCTTATACAGGATAAACTTTGACCATTTCCAAAAAATGAACTGGGGTGCTAGTCTTTCATGTAGAATAGAGTGAACATTATTTATGCATCATAAAAATACAATAATATCATGAGGTTTTGTCAAAAGTATGCGGAAAACACAAAATAAACAAATAATATTTAAGCAATTACAATATAAATATCACAGTTCAAGCGAATGTTTTTCACTAGACAGTTTGACTAGAATAACCATAATTGTAATTATTGTCAATATATAGATTGTAGGTTCGAAGCATATTTTTTTTTTTTAATTTGGTTTTGAAGTCAAGGGCTACAAATTCGTCAATACTATAAGATGCGTTTTTCAAGCAAATATTCTTCATTTGATACGTAAACGAAACTGTATTTAAGTTTTCATACTTTTGGGTAGTTTGTTAACATTAAATAAAATGGGATAAAATGGGAAACTAGTCAACAAATATAAAATTATTGTGGAAAATAGACAAAATAGTATATTACGAAACAAGAGTTGTAAGCCATTACGCGGCGAGTGCATAAATTCCATGAGTGCGTAATGGGCTTACAACTCCTGTAACGTACTATACTTTTTCTACGCCCATTCATTTTAACGTTATGCTTGTGTCGCCAATCCATAAATTTTTGATAGGGAATTTCGCACCTTTCTTTTGATCTTAGCGGTAACAAATTATGTGTGGCAGCTTGAGCTTTTTCTAAAATCTTCGGTGGAGTGCTCATAATTTCATCAATTTCACTACTATCAGACATATTCGTATATAAATTTGAGAAAATATTCGGATACAATTATATTTTGTTCAAGAAATGAATATAAATGACATGACATTTATTTTCATAGCATGCTACTTAAGAGAACGTGTCCTATTTTTAAAGAAATTGCATAACGTCCTGTCTACATTTAGGGTCATCACTCTTTCAATCCTAAATATATCTTGCTAATGCTTAAAGTTTTTATGTTTTTTAATTGACTTAATTTGTGTAAATAGACCAAATAAAGTCTTACGTAAATAAAAATTTGATTGTTTCAATTAAACTAAGAAGTTTAAGTTTTCTTCTCAAAACGCACGTGTATGTTATCAGATCTCATTACGTGCATGTTATTGTTATATGTCATTTACAAGGAATGTTGATAATGCGATTTTTGACGTTTACAGACATGGGCGTAGAAAAAAGTGTTTTTTCTACTCCCGTATGTGAATTACTAACGTCACACATCGATAAAAATGTGTAAAGCTTCATTTCACGAATCGGTGTATGAAGTGCCATGCTTTTCTTATGGGATTTATTTCACGCACCGGTGCCATAAGAGTCAATACAAATTCACACACCGGTCGCTGGTCTAGGTAGCGTTGGCGAGAGAAATTGATAAATACGACAGCTCCCGCAGAGTGAAGTTCAGAGTTACATCAGTTAATAGACCGTAAATAGTAATTAATTACCCTCTGAATTAATAAATAGTACGACGAAATTTTGATTTAAACCGATTAGCCGTGTATTTCACGCAAATTCCTGATGTACAGCATTGAAGTACTCCCATCAACTCCTCCAAATATAACGTTAGCAGCCAGTGAAGCAAGTTCATCGTTATTGCCACAAAAATCGTTGGGAATTTACAAAAACACTTTGGAAAAGTTTATGCAATGGCGCAATACAAACAACGTCCAATCATTCTCCGAAAGGGTAATATTAGCCTACCTATCTGAATTATCAACAAAGGTTAAATCTTCTACCTTATGGAATCACTACTCAATGTTGAAAAGCACCCTTAGTGTTAAGTACAACGTACAAATTGGTGATTATCCGAAAGTTCGCGCTTTCTTGAAACGGAAAAATCACGCGTTTTGGAAGAGGAACACGTATTAAAATTTCTCAAAGAGGCACCCGATGAAAATTTCCTTTAATTCAATCTCTAAGTAAAAGGTCGTAGAAAAAGTATAGTGTGCACCACGTGCGTGAAGACTTTTTTACGCTCGTGCGGATTGTGAAACTCGCCTGCGGCTCGTTCCACAAACTTCCACACTCGCGTAAAAAAGTATACTTCACACACTAGATACACAATATACTATTATTGTGTATCCTAAGTGAACATGAATTTCCACAAAATAAACAAGTCATTAATCAAAGAAGTAAAATGGGACAGTAATCATTTTTTGAAAAACGGCAGTGGTTTAGTCTTATACATTTAATTCTTATTTATTGTGATCGTCTGGTATTATGGATATGGTTTTCACAATTGTGCCATTGAAAACCCGCATGTGGTTCTAGTTTCTAACTTCCATCATAAGTGGTCGCTCAATGTTTGAGGAGGTACCTATATTCCATGATCACATTATTGGGCTTTTTTCCTTCGAGCAGCATTTAACCAGGGACAGATTTTTACGATTTATACAAAGTGATCTCAATTTACTTCAGCATATTCCACTGGTGATTCAACGTTACATGTATTTTTAATTGAATGGTATGTTCCTGAACACTAGCATAGAGAAGTTTCAGACCATCTTGAACTATACTTTCCTCAAAAATGGATAGGTCGGGGAAGACCCGTTTAAAGGCCAGGAGATCTCCCGACTTGACTAGTATGGATTTTTTAAATCGGTTCACGAAAAATATATAGTTTATCGTATACCTGCTACCATTTTTGAAGACATAACACCAACCAATTTGATTTCATTGAAAATATGAACAGGATGTTCATAAAGTCAGTTGTGGAATCATCTGCGACTGAAAGCTGGAATTTAGTCGCTATTTTCCATTGTACAAGATAACCTCTCTTGGATTGGAATCATGTTTCAAAGAGAAACATTCTCAATTGAAAATTGAATCAATACATGACTCTTCTGGAAATGGAAAACCCTACGATAAAATTGAAGTTACGTTTTTGTAATATCTAACAGAAAACAACTACTTCCCCGGCTAAAGCCACGCTGGACATTGAACTACATCTGATAGATATTGAGAAAGACCCTATATAACTTGAAGAAAAAATCTGAAAGTGAAAATTTGCATTTTCATTCAGATAGTTGATTATTTATTAAATGTCCAGTTTCCATTGGAGATTCTTATCTATGAATGAGATAAGGAAGAATGTTATTCAGAAGTATCCTCACAGAAAATCGCTCATTTCATTGATGCGTGAATTGCATCTCTTTCGCTAGGCCTCCAATACATTTTGGTTGACAAAGATTTATATCACTCTTCTAAGATTATCAGGGAGGTCGGAAGAATTGGAAAATATACTCTTCAGAAGCAATTTCACACTGTAATGAGGATTTTTTCTTCAAGTTATATAGGGACTTTCTCAATATCTATCAGATGTAGTTCAATGTCCAGCGTGGCGTTAGCCGGGGAACTAGTTGTTTTCTGTTAGATATTACAAAAAATTAACTTCAATTTTATCGTAGGGATTTTCCATTTCCAGGGACCCTATTCTCTAACCGTGACATATTCTGTCGCATGCGAGATAAGCGCTCTTTATTGAACGAAATCTGAATATTCTTATTCTCAACTGTCGCATTCGCAAATTTTTGATAGACAAATTGTAGAATGGTCAAAGGCAGTCGACAATTCATGTCGAATGCGAGAATTTCATAAGATGCGAAAGGACTACACACACATCCTATGGAAAAAGTCTTTCGGTAAAAACTGCTGGATTTTTGTTATGTTGTAGCTGGAGCCATCCTGAGTAGAGGTCTCCATTGGCCCAACTCGATTCTATGACCAGATTCGGCGCTAGAGGGCGCTAAATCATTAATTTTGTGATTTTTGGAGAAATTCAGCTGAATAAAAAAATATCAATATCTCATTCAAATTCAATATTGTGTGCTACTGGACATTCCTAAAATTCGTGAGGAATACCTTTCCATAATACAGAAAAAAAATGCCACCGTTTTTCTACATGGTATAGTCAACAACATACTCAACTCTTCAGTGAATAAATTCGTCTACAAGAATATAAGTTGATTGAGTTTATCATTGAGGGTCAACCAGAATGGTTTGTTGATCGACCAAAATATATTGTAGCTATGAATACAGAGTGTTTGAAATAAGTAAGTGTCCATTGTATACAGGGTGACTCATTAGTGTGAGGAAGTACAGTATCTTGCCTATCATGAGGAGTATGAAAAATTGTTTGAGATGAAAGTTATACGGTTTACTTTTTTGCTTGATATAAAAATATTTCCGAAAATACAGAGTGTTTTTTCAAAGCGGGGCAACACAAAGCAACCATTTTTTTTAATAGACCACCCTGTAAATTTTCTCGACATTGAACTGAGCAAAATGTTTTACATACGGAGATATTTCCTTTTTTCAAAAATTTTGTGGTGTTGTAAAGTAACTGCTGGAAGAAAGAAAATCTTCGGAAAAACAGACCATCACAAATACCATAATAAATTTTCTATGAATAGAATTTAAACAAAAAATTTGTGTCGTGCAAAAATTATGAACAATAAACGTTTCTCAAGATTTTTTAATCAAGGTTAACTTGATAACTCCGTGCCTATGATTGAATTCTAATTGAATTCAGATGGGAAAACTCAGTTCAAATATATAGTCGACGGAAATATACTCAATATCCTCAAAACATCAGAAATATTTTTTTGATTAATTCTCCAAATATATCGATATTTTATAGCTTGCTAAAGCTTACAAGAATACAAGATTAATTATATGGCGCCCTCTATCGCTGAACCTTTGAATATTATGACGTAGCTAGGGATAGAAATTGACATTATAATCATTAATAATTAACTTAATCAACTCATAGTCTCGAAGGCGAATTATTTCACCTAAACTTGAAAACTACCCTGCAGAATTTTTTTTGTTTTTCAGGATAATCATTCACGGTCTTACTAACGCTCGGTTGAACAACAGATGACTATCGATCACAAATGATATGTAAATATTTTTCATTTATCTGAATTCACTCAAAAATGATAAAATTCGTGATTTGGATTAATAGCTTGTACATATAATATATCAAACACTCTGTATTCATAGCTTCATTGTATTTAGGTCAATCAACAAACCATTCTGATCGATCCTCAATGATAAACTCATTCAACTTGTTACCTCGTAGGCGAATTCACTTACTGAATAATTAAGTATATTGTTGACAACCCTGTAGAAAAACAGTGGCCCTTTTTTATCATGTATCATGAAAAAACATTTTTCGCGAAAATATTGAATATAAATGAGATATTGATAATTTTTTATTATACTGAATTTCTCCAAAAATCACAAAATTCATGATTTGGCGCTCTCTAGCGCCAAATTTAGTCATACGATCAAGTTGGGCCGATGGAGACTTTTACTCAGAATGGCTTCAACTACACCATATCAGAAATCCACCCATTTTCACCGAAAGACTTTTTCCCATAAGATGTGTGCGTGGTCCTTTATAGGTTGGGTCCAACAGTTTATAGTAAATGTCTAAACATTATTTGATACTTTTTCAGAGATTTTTGTAGTGAGAAAATGGCATCTATAGAAAATTTAGAAAATCAGATACGAGTAATATACAGGAGTGCTTTTACATTCTGATCTGAGAAAATTTTTATTAAAACGTTCAGATTAACTAAAGAATTCTCTGATAAAAGAGGCTCATTTTCTTTTTCTTGCATTACATTTTTCACTTTATTTATTCTGATGTTATCTAAACTTCCCGTTCCCAAAGCAAATGTCATTTTATTTAGAATTATATTAACGTTTTTCAAGAGAAAGGGCATACAACACGATCTAACATCAAAAATTCGGTGTTGCCAGCTCATGTTATTCGACAAAATCCATCTCATGTGACATAAATGTCGAACCCATTTGAGAATACCACATGCCAATGTTGTGCGACAATTTCCATCGACATATGTCGAATGCGACAAATCTCATTCGACATTCGAGAATAGGCCGCCAGAGGAGTCAAGTATTGATTCAATTTTCAATTGAGAGTGTTTCTCTTTAAAACCAACCAATTTGTTGCACCTGATTAGAATACGACTTGAAGCTTTCATTAATCAACCAACTTCTGTTATAGATATAGCATTTGCTTCAATTCGTCCATTACTTGTTTTCCTTAATTTCAGGCATCATTACTTGGAATGCTTCGATTACAAAATAGGTATTATTTGGCAACTTCTAGAATACAAACAATATTCCATTACTACACAAGCTTTTAGTGGTAATTAATAATAATATAGGTCTTTACTTTCTTCGACCATTCTTACCTAATATGAGCAAACTTTTGAATAAATTCCAGATAGGTTTATTTGATTGTAGCCATTATGCAAATCATTGTAAGAAAAAATTGTTTAAATTGTTTTTCCGTTAACCAGCTGTCATCCCATTACGAACGGCAACGAGGTTTTACCTTTTTACGTGCGATTCCTAGCACTTTCTTGGGACATCAGAAAAAAGTCTGGTTTGAACCATCGCCTACTGGCTGCCAAAGTGATTGAAACAATGTCGCTTTAGCCACTCGGCTACCTGGCCCTGGCCCTGGCCTGGCAAATAATGGAAGTGTATTTTCCATGAAAAAATTCATAGCCTTCTAAAACATTTGTATTTTGGATTAATTTTTAAAATCCCATTCTCTTTGTTTATTCTAAATTCAAACTTGGAGAGCCTGTATATTTTGCTACCGTAAAAATACATGTATGGTCTATGTAGAAATTTGATTAAACCGTAGGCACGCAATATTTCCATAACAGAAATAAATGAAAGAACCGAGACTTTCAAATTACCCTGAAATAATGGTTAAAATAATGAAATAACTCATAACTTCACAACTCCTCAACCAATTTTCATTTTCTTTTCAGCGATGGAAAGATGAGAGATATCGGAATAAAATTCGCATGAAAAATACAGAGTTAATCCATTTGAAAAATTCGAATCGATGTCGTCTAAATATTACAATATTATACATCCATATTTAACAAACGCTGTAAAGGAACATGTCCCAAAATCAATGAATATGTGTACGTGAGACCTTGCTACTACTGTATGCCACAAAAATATTTTCAAAATTTGAGTAAATGCATACATCATGCTCAATTCAACATGACTCTTCAATAGTTGTTGTGTTCTATTGAAAAAAACTACCTTCGAGTTGTCACTTTCATAAAACTAGTAATATATCTTAAAAAATCTCTTTAAAATATCTTTAAAATGTGCAACTTTAGTATCTGAAGAAGTAATTTCTTCGAAGTTTTTTTCTAAAGGTTATGGCTTTCGAAGAATTACGCACTAAATGGACACACTGTATATATAATTATTTATTCGAGGGATTCATGAGCTAGAACTTGGGCGTGATGAGTTAATTTCTAAGAAAGATTGAGCTCGAATTTGAGCACAAATATCGAATCGATGCATTATACTTTAACTCTTACTGTGGAGATGGTACACTAAGTAGACCACCAAATTTTCCACCCATCTGAGGTGGTGGCGTTAAATTCAAACCACCATTCAAAAATTATATATCTACTGGTGCAGCCGCACATATTTTGAACCACTGTCGCCATATCGTATTTAAACCAATTGTGAATAGGTAAACGAGACATTCTTATCATCTGGTTCAGTATTTGTACCACCGCCCCAGTTGATGAAAATTTCCTGAAATATTTGGTTTTTGGACTGGATATGCAGCACTTGCAGATTCTTTGTTTGGGGAAACAAAGAGTCTGCTTTCAATCTTATCATACTGATTTCTGCAGTTTCTTTCTGTTCATGAGAATCTGTTAGTGTTTATATTTTTTTCAATATACTATATAGGAATGAATTGAAAACAAGTTTTAGTGATTATTTATGCTTATGGGGCAGGGGTACAAAAAGTAAAAAACATGTGTACTGTGATAAAATATTTACTGACTTCGACTTATATTCGACCTTTCGAGACCAATCGACATAAAATATCAAATAAAACAATATGAAAAATTACTGCTCCAGTTGGGTGGATTTTCATTTCAAATTCCGCTCCAGTAAGAGTTCAACAGCAAAAATCGCATTTTCGACACCCTATACCTCAAAAATTGGTAAAATGTACTGGGTCCTCTGGCAAGGCAGTACATAGAGCCTAGGCGGTACATAATAATAATTAAATGAATATTTACAAACATCAGCGTTTTTTAATACTCACTTCAATATTCTGGTTTACACATCTCTAGTTTCTGATGCTGTTTGTTATAGTCGCCAAGTTCGTGTTATGAAACAGCGAATATCCAATCTGATTCAATTAGAAAGTATAAGTATATACCATAGTGCTTAAATTTATGTGCCATCGGTATGTAAACACGACCACACCACCCCAAACTCCCGTAATTGCCACACATCCCCCAGACTAAATTAAACGCAAACAATACAGTATCAAAACGAGGATTTGAAGCCGAATAATCCGTTTACCTCGTTATTTGATTACTGTACTCCTAGAACAGAAACAAACAACAACTTTGCATATAACTTGATTAGGGATCATGATAAATGATGGCGGAGTTCCCTACAGGATGATCCGAATCTAATGAAAGATCGCAAGAGATTCATTTGACCAAGGATGGGTGGGGAAATAGGCGGTTGCTAGTGGAATTTAGCAGCAGCGTTCCTAAATCTGCTGCTTGATACCAAATTGTTTATTTATGATTATACCGTATACCTGGAATTCTTGTGGATATTACAGATTCCCAAGGAAACAGCCTAGCACGGAACAGGGGCGCAGAAAACATTAATATACCGTACATTAGATTTTTTTTTCGAGTGAGCAAATAGTATCTTATGATACAAGTTTTTAATAATAATAATAATAATAATAATAATAATAATAATAATAATAATATGTCTTTATTCATACTGCATTTTTCACAATAGGAAAATAAATCAATATATGTCTACAGTATGATAGGGCAGAATTCAGTCGCCAGTATCCGGGGATATCGAAAACTGCTCTTCCATTCAACCCCAAAAACAAACAAGAAAGTGTATATAAAAATAACAAAACATAATGTATGTTCATGATAAATTGACAAAAAAAAATAATTAGCAAAATAAGAAGAAGTGAGATAAAAAAAACAAAAGGAAATAACTAATTACCTAAATTAATGATAGTGAAGGTGTAGGTGGAGTGGCAATAATTATGAGAAAACGGGTAGGTACAACTCAAAATGTATTAGTTTCATTCTCATTCAGTCATCCGGCGCAAATATATCTACTAAATATCAAATCTACCTTCAAATATAGATTGTCGCAGCAGACTTTTGAATCGCTTTCTGTTTGAAGTTTTGAGCGAGTCGGGAATAGCATTAAATATTTTTGGGATTAAATAAGAAATGCGGTGTATAGGTGGAGTCAGACGAAATCGATATCTGGTATTGACTGTATGAACCTCATCCCTGAATAACAATTTACTAAATAAATATTCTGGTTTCTTGGTACGAATTATGTCATAAGAAAAACAACACATACTCAATAGTCATCTTTGTTTCATTGTTAGCCAGCCAGATTACTTTAGTTTGTGTGATATAGAGTTTCTTCTCCTAATTCCATACATGAACCTTGCACAAGCATTTTGAACATATTGAATACGACTCTGATCATACTTTGTTAGACAAGGGTAGTATACAATATTTGCAAAGTTAAAGTGGCTTAGAACCAGGGACTCACACAAAATTTTTTTTGTTTTGGTATCAATTATTTTGGAAAAGTTATAAATTAACTTGAGATTGCAATAAGCTTTTTTGATAGTTTTTGTCACATGCTCGCTAAATCTCATATCACTATCTATAATTAATCCCGAGTTTTTAGCAGATTCAACAATTTCTAGGGGTTCTGAATCAATGGAAATATTTATCTGATCCTTGTATTCATTTCTACATTTTTTACTGCCAAAAATAAGTAATTTGGATTTTGTAGGATTTATACTCAAGCAGTGGTCCTTTGACGCTCTAGATAAATTACTTAGATCGTTAATTATGGCCGAGCACCCAACATTAATTCTTTCGTGGCTAAAGGAATGGTAAATTTGTGTGTCGTCCGCATAGTAATGAGATTGGCAATGTGACATGAATGTTGATAAATTGGATGTATACATAGTAAACAGTAAAGGTCTCAAAAAAGGTCCCTGAGGGACACCTGCAGTAATATTCGATGGTTCAGAGTACTCATTTCCAATTTTTACTAGCTGTATGCGGCTTTCCAAGTAATTTTTAATCATTAAAGATGCGCTATTAGTAAAACTATTATAGTGCAATATCGCTAATAAGAGTTGGTGATTTATGCGATCAAACGCCTTAGAATAATCCAACAAAACGAGAGTAGATATATTTTTATCATCAAGTGAGGAAAATAAATCGTCAGTAACCTTAGTTAGAGCTGTGGTGCAACTACGATTAGAACGGAAACCGGATTGATGTTCTGGAAAAAGATTATGTTCATCAAGGTACTCTCTTATTTGTCCATTCATTATTTTTTCCAGAATTTTTGAAAGAGCAGGTAGTATACTAATGGGTCTCAAATCCTTCAGTTGTTTTGGATTGTTAATTTTTGGAAGAGGAAGCACATGAGCCATTTTCCAGCAATCTGGAAATATGGAATTCTCGAGACAAAAATTAACAATATGAGTAATATATACAGGGTGTCAATTTGAAAACTTCCCACCCTTAATATCTTCCTTACAGTAAACAATAGTAGTAATCGAAAAAACAGGTCAATTTTATTGTCAAGGGGGACACTTTCACGGACTATTTGTAGCCCTCCTGGTTCAACCCCCTAGGAGGGGTAGATATTACCCTTAGAATTTTAAATGGGAAGGGGGGTCAAGTGGCACATCATTTTGATGGGCGTTCAATTCTTGTTCCAATGGTACCCTGACTTATTATTTTGTGATGAGCATTTTCCGAAAAATTGCGTTCTAAACTAACAGAAGTAATTATTAGAACGCCTATACTGAGATGCATTATTGTATTGACTCCCTTTAATAAAAATGGTTAGAAGAGTAGGTGGCACCGCTCCAACCCTTGAATGACAGGAATAAATTTATTACGCATGGGATTTTTTATTTGGTGGTTATTTTCCTTCTACACAATAAAATTTAATTTGCGAGAAAGCCATTTCCAACATAAAATCTACTTACGCTTATCTTATTAGCTGTTCGAAATGTTGTCCATTTTGCTCTAAACAGTAATACAGTCTGTTTTCGAACTCCCCTCTAACATTACGGAAAACTTCACTAGGAATTGACTGGCATGCTGCTGTAATTCGTCTTTTAAGTTCGTCAATATCAGAAGGTTGTGTTTTATAAACAACGGATTTAAGATGCCCCCAAAGAAAGAAATCTAAGGGTGTTAAATCCGGTGATCTTGGAGGCCATTCAACTGCTCCCCTTCTGCCAATCCATCTACCCGGAAATCTCTCGTTTAACCACTGTCGGACGGGAAGAAAATAATGAGGTGGAGCACCGTCCTGCTGGTAATGTAAATAGATCCTACTGCAAAAGTTCATTACCTTCTGCATCAATTTGAGTTTCTAGCTCGTGAGTTATAAGAGGATCGATAGTCTCTTCAAGCATATCAAGGTACAGATTGCCAGTCAAGTTTTCTTCCAGAAATAATGGACCAAGAATGGCATTTCCAAGAATACCAGCCCAAACATTAACAATTTGGATGTCTTTCGTTAAAAAGACATGCCGCCCTTCGTGCGCACTTTCCAACTTCTCCATAAATTACAATCATTTCAATTCTGCCTTGAAGAATGTAAACCATTTTTACACTTTTATACACTTATTAAAGTAATTCCTAAACAGCCCAACAGGTACAACGGTATTCACAATACTACCACATAGTTCAAATTTGCTAACCAATTTTTTGCCGGAAAACAGAAACTTTTTACAGCAGAAGTAGCAAAAAAGGAAGGCTATCTGTACAATTTCTGCGATGACATTTAAATATTCAGCATTTAATAAACACAACTTTACTACCATCTACGTTTTACTATTAGACTACTTTTTTATGTAAAGTGTTTGGAGCTAATGTTACCCCTAATACAGGGTTGGAACGGTACCACCTAATATTCTAACCAGTTCTGGCCAAACCATGCATCTCAGTATAGGCGTTCTAATAATTACTACTGTTAGTTTAGAACGCAAGTTTTCGGAAAATGCTCATCAAAAAATAATAAGTCACGGTACCATTGGAACAAGAATTGAACGCCCATCAAAATGATGTGCCACTTGACCCCCCTTCCCATTTAAAATTCGAAGGGTAACATCTACCCCTCCTAGGGGGTTGAACCACGAGGGCTACAAATAGTCCTTGAAAGTGTCCCCCTTGACAATAAAATTGACCTGTTTTTTCGATTACTCATATTGTTTACTGGAAGGAAGATATTAAGGGTGGGAAGTTTTCAAATTGACACCCTGTATACAATATATATATTACAATATGAGGGGAACAAAGCAAAATCATTTTCAAGTTCTGGTTGTCCGCCCCTGTGGCATTAGATTTTATTTCAAAAAGATATTTTCTTATGACTTCAACATCAACAGTTTTAAAATAGAATGTGTCCGAGCTCGGTCTAACATTATTATCATAGAATTTAATTGCTTTTTCTTTTGGTACATTATTTTCACTAGGAGAACTGACAAAATATTTATTGATTTCATTCACATCCGATATTTCAATTGGCAAATTGAAATTGTTTTGTTGGGGTCTAATATTAAGTTCTTTCAAGGTTTTCCACAATGGTTTATTATTATTATTATTTCTCGTCATGGCATTGAAATATGTTTTTTTTTCACGTTCCACAGCAGTGTTGCAAAAGTTCCTCATTTCTTTATACGACAACCAGTCACCTTCTCTTTTAGACTTTTTAAATTTCGATAATGCTTTGTCTTTTTGTTTTATAATTTCTTTCAGATTGGGTGTCAGCCAAGGTGCATATTTTTTTGTTATTCTTGCATTTATCATTGGTGCATGTTTGTTGAAATGATTTAGTAGCAGGTTATTGAAAATAAGACACCATTTTGTCGCACGCGTTGTTTGGAGTAAGACGAGCGAAGCGAGGAGTGCTCTAAGAAAACAAGTGTGACAATGTGTCTTATAAAACGTTTTACTATTTTTTCTATTTGGCATTTCTTTGTAGTTTTTTATTGGAAAAAATTGGATTGAATATTAATAAATAATATCAGAAATATCGGGTTGGTAACAGGTAGTTCATTTGCTCACATGAATTATTTCAATTTTGAATGAAAATATCAGTAAATCACCTTTTTTGAAATGACTGATGAAGAAAACTCAAGTTGCACCCCTCCTAAATTGAGAGTAATTGCTCAAACGGCTGTGAATGATTTGTTGCCCAAAAAATCTCGTTCAGTTTACGAAAAGGAATTTCGAAGTATCCGAGGCCTTTCCACACTCCCACTGCAGTCAAAATAACTTTTTAAACAATCAGAACACAGAGCATAATTTTGTAAACCCAGTCCAAACTACACCAGCTAATTTAATTATAATCGCTCGAGAAACCAGTTATGTAACAATTCAAGTTTGTAATAACTGCACCATCCAAGGCAACAAATAACACCAGAACGTTCAAAGGTCCTTCTTCTTTGTTTAATATCTGAAAATCCCATCCCTCTTGTCTGACGTTCATCTGACAGTTGATGTTACCATTGTTGCCAATTTTGAAAAAATTCAAAATGCATATCGAAATAGAAGCCATTTTGATACGAATTTAGGATTCATAATGACTTCATTTTAGACTCCAAATAAAAAAAAATATTTTATTTCATGAGATAACAAAAATAAGAATAGAACTAAATGTGCGATTTAGTGCCTTGCTCCTCATAAAAGAGAACAACGGCCCCAACAGTTTTATTGCCCTTGGACAGCTCGACGAAGTTTTTTCATATTTTGGAAAATTGTAATTTTTTTACTGCAGTATATACAGAAAGTAATAAGAAAGATTTTGTTGCAGCTCTGTTCTGTAATTTGTTCAAAAACTGGAAGTATATGGCTTCAGGGGTATTAATTTGAAGTGGTTCGAGTCATACCTATCAAATCGTCTTCAGATTGTCAAAATAAACCATTACTCACAACTTCAATATATTTGCTGCATTGTACCCCAATGTTCGGTACTTGGTCCTGATGTGTTTTTCCTATTATATATCAATGACATGGTCAATATGAATTTATTATGTAGTTTCACTTATTTCGCCGACGATACTATCATACGAATGAGACTAACCTATTTCAAACCATTTCTAGAGATATTGACCGTATCAAAGAATGGATTGATTCAAATTTACTATCATTAAATGTATCTAAAACGAATATACAGGAATATCGATCATTCCCTCTTACGCTCCCACACTAAATGAGCAGGAGCAATAATTGAGGAGCTGGATTTTTGTTGAGCATTTGAGGTGTCTTGTTCATTTCATTTCCAGCCGCAGTCTGTGGGGTTCTTTCCATTTCCCAGCTCTTAAATTTAGACTACAAGCCCATATAAGGATTTTGGGGGGTCATTTTATACAGCATGAAACATATTCAGAACGATGCTGCTATATGAAAAAATAACTTCAGGCACTATGCCGTCAATTCTTGGCGGGACAAATGACTGTAATATTAATAATAGTAATTTTTCATCGGAAGATGTGCTCTTCCGACAAAATATTCTTGTACGGCATTCCTCACGTTGGTGGATTATGAAATAATAATCTCCTAGAACCTACTGCCGTACAAAAATAATGGAACCGAAAGCCAGGAAAATTTTTCAATTTCCGAAAAATAAAAAAAAATTTCTGAATTTTGGTTTCATTATTTTTGTACGGCAGTAGGTTCTATGAGATTATTATTTCATAATCCACCAACGTGAGGAATGCCCTACAAGAATATTTTGTCGGTAGAGCACATCTTCAGGTGAAAAATTACTATTATTATTATTACAGCCATTTGTCCCACCAAGAATTGACGGCATAGTGCCTAAAGTTATTTTTTCATATAGCAGCATCGTTCTGAATATGTTTCATGCTGTATAAAATGACCCCCCAAAATCGTTATATGGGCTTGTAGTCTAATTATTATTAGTAAAAGTGGCAAGTACTGGAGAACCACTACATTTATTTTTATTAATGAAACTATAAGGTTCATTGTCTGTGATTGCAGTTTCAAAAGATCTTGATGTATTGAACAGAATATTTTTCACTAAACTGGAAAGATATCAAAAGATATCAATTTTCTGATTACAAGTTTGAAAGAATTTGGAGGTATTTATTCTAAAAACTTTAGTCTGAGATTTTTAACGCTCTGTTTTTCATTTGTTTGACCAAATTAACTTACATCGATTGCTTGTGATACGATCGTTAGTTGATATATTTACCTACCTTTACCAATCTATTATGATATTGTTGTCTGTTGTTCGAATGAATTTTCTGTTGAGGAATGGAACTGATTGTAGATCATCTTCTGTTTCAATGGTGAACTCAATATGTCGGTTATAACTGTTGATCAAGAATCTCATTGGTGCAATCATTTGGTAGTCATACAATGGCGACATCTCATGACGTAATGAGATAATCCAATCAAGGTTAGAGGAAGTTGATGGAAGAAACAATCTGCATTATTTTATTGAAATACTGTTTTTCAACAAACTCAGTAGAAATGGAACGAACCTTGTTGCCTCTTTTCAGAGAAAAAGTGAGAAATAACAAAATGGTGATTGAGTTATCGATTGATTGATACCGAATATTCTATATATTGAGATAGCAAAAATCACCTCAAATGATTTCTTGGCACTATCGAAACTTCAACACAAAGATCTTACATCTCCAAATCTAACTGAAATAAAGTATCCAGCAAGTTTTTCAACAGAAGAAAATACAGTATCTGAAACGTAAACGTTTTTGAAAAAGAGGAGCATTTTTCAATTAATTTGAACTCATCTTACTTTCAGATTGGAAAAGTCAGAATAGGATACGTAACTGACAAAATTCAATAGGTTTATTCAAGACAACAGTTCATTTGCCCTTCTAAA
Source organism: Chrysolina oricalcia (assembly GCA_944452925.2). Taxonomy (NCBI): domain Eukaryota; kingdom Metazoa; phylum Arthropoda; class Insecta; order Coleoptera; family Chrysomelidae; genus Chrysolina; species Chrysolina oricalcia. The sequence continues at coordinate 4,955,844 of OX101821.2, read as the reverse complement.
CTACACACTACAGATATCCTTGTATTAACATTTCTTCAATTTCATATTTTTTCATTTTCAGACTGTGGAAGATTAAATCACCCAAAAGACCATGTTGAGAAACTGAAAAATAGTTCTCTTTTTCAAAATACCTTGACAATATCCGGTTTCGTTATAAAATCTAACTGAAAACTATATTTTTATTAGTTTTGGAGATGATTTCATCATTTTTTGACAAAGTCAAATGAAATCTGCCGAAATTGTTTTAGGATTACATTTGCTATCTCCATGCATATGGTGCCCGGTATCCATCAATCGCCATTATGTTATTTTTCACTTTTTTCCTGAGAAGAGGAAACCATGTACAACTGAGTGGAGTTTCAAAAATCATGTCATGAAACGAATTTCCTCCACTGAGCAATACTTTCAATCAATTCCTGATTTATATTAGTTGATTTGGATGAAATAGTCGTACCACTAAAAATCCGCAAGATATTCTTTAAATAAAGTATTTATTGACAAAAGACAACATCGAACATTTCATCAGAACATTGTTACCCAATATCAACTTCATTTTTCTCATCAAATTGAGTGGCGGCTACAGTAACATAAAAAAGAGTGAATTGAACAATGTCACGATACTGAAAAATTTGAACAATATTGAAATTTTGAATTTTTTAAGTTAACGACAACTCTTTTTTGGTTATTCAGATTTTAGACGTCTGAATACTATGAAACTGTTTGGCTGTTTTTGCAAAAAATGTCCCACTCTTAAGAGAAGAAGAAAATATCTTTACTTGAGTCGAACTCACGTGAATAGGCTTAGATGGTTTAGAATGTGGACGACATTTAATAAATTATGTTGAAGCGACCACATTCTAATGATTAGGAAGTCCATCCGGATTTTAAACTGAATATATAAAACAGGTCATTATGCTCCATTTGCAGCTCCTCCTATAGGAAAAAGGACCCTCTGGCTTATGCACTTTTCAACCTTAATTGAATTCAATTTCATAAAAATAATATTTGCCTCCACCTCTACCATTACCATTGGCTTTTGTCGTTATACTTTCAACGCTAATGAGTGCCTATAATAGCAGCCACTTTCATATTCAAATAACGAATTCTATTTTCCACTTCATTCCTTTTCATTCATAATCACAAGAAATACATTAAACTACAGAATGTCTATCTCCCATTCCGCTTGAATGGGTACGATTCCGAGAAAAAAAAACTCTGTTCATTAGGAACTGAAAAAACAGCTCCAGAAATTCGTGAAAGACAAGACACTACTTGAAAGGTATATAACGACGACATTAACTCATTGCGCTTTCACAGGACACCGGATCGAAGTCGAATGCACTTTACGCGGAACATTATTTTCTGCGACTTCTCTATCGTCGAGTTGTAGGCCAATCACTTTGGCACAAATGGAGAAAAAATAGCAAAACGATGCAAACTTTTGTAACCAGAATAAATTGATTATGGAGATATTTCAAAAGTTTTTTGTATCGGTCTGAAACCTAGGGAGTAACACCACAGATTTAGGAAACTGTCAAATTTGAAAAGAATGAAAACAATGCGAAATTGTTTTTTTTTTTATTTGACAAAGTTACCGAGATATGTGATGGTGGAAAATTTCATGTTTTCTAGGAAATTACTACCTGCGTTTCTGACCAACTCAAAATATAGTTGGGGGTAGCGTCAAATTTCACCGGACCATTTTACTGAGGCTGAATTTTCTAAAGAAGGCTTTCCTTAATTCCTTATGCTGGTCCAGATCCGTGACTAAAGATTGTGAGAGACTGCGGATCTCGCGAGAAAATAACGATTTTCGGAGTATTTTACTGAAGGTAATAATTTGCAGATAGTTTAATGATTGAATTATAATCGTGAAAAAACATGTTAGCTGCATAATTTCTGTGACCTAACATGTTAGCTGTGTGTATAAATATGTAAAAAAAAAATTGAAACACGGATCATTTTACCGAAGCTAAAGATTACATACTGAATAGTAAATACTCTGAAAATCAGAAAAAAATATGTTAGCTGCATAATTTCAGTGACTTAACATGTTAGCTGCGCGTATGAATATGTAAAAAAAATGAAAATCGGACCATTTTACCGAGGCTGAAAATGATATACTGAATAGTAAACACTCTGAAAATCATAAAAAAACATGTTAACTGCATAATTTCCGTGACTTAAGATGTTAGCTGCGCATATGAATATGTAAAAAAAATGAAAATAGGACCATTTCACCGAGGCTAAAAATGATATACTGAATAGTAAACATTCTGAAAATCATAAAAAAACATGTTAGTTGCATAATTTCCGTGACTTAACATGTTAGCTGCGCATATGAATATGTAAAAAAAATGAAAATAGGACCATTTCACCGAGGCTAAAAATGATATACTGAATAGTAAACACTCTGAAAATCATAAAAAAACATGTTAGCTGCATAATTTCCGTGACTTAACATGTTAGCTGCGCATATGAATATGTAAAAAAAATTAAAATAGGACCATTTCACCGAGGCTAAAAATGATATACTGAATAGTAAACATTCTGAAAATCATAAAAAAACATGTTAGTTGCATAATTTCCGTGACTTAACATGTTAGCTGCGCATATGAATATGTAAAAAAAATGAAAATAGGACCATTTCACCGAGGCTAAAAATGATATACTGAATAGTAAACACTCTGAAAATCATAAAAAAACATGTTAGCTGCATAATTTCCGTGACTTAACATGTTAGCTGCGCATATGAATATGTAAAAAAAATGAAAATCGGACCATTTTACCGAGGCTGAAAATGATATACTGAATAGTAAACACTCTGAAAATCATTAAAAAAAAACATGTTAGTTGCATAATTTCTGTGACTTTACATGTTAGCTGCGCGTATGAATATGTAAAAAAATGAAAATTGGACCATTTTACCGAGGCTGAAAATGATATGCTGAATAGAAAACACTCTCAAAATCATAAAAAAATATGTTAGCTGCATAATTTCTGTGACTTAACATGTTAGCTGCGCGTATGAATATGTAAAAAAATTAAAATAGGACCATTTCACCGAGGCTAAAAATGATATACTGAATAGTAAACACTCTGAAAATCATTAAAAATCATGTTAGCTTCATAATTTCCGTGACTTAACATGTTAGCTGCGCATATGAATATGTAAAAAAAATGAATATCGGACCATTTTACCGAGGCTGAAAATTATCTACTGAAAATCATAAAAAAACATGTTAGTTGCATAATTTATGTGACTTAACATGTTAGCTGCACGTATGAATATGTAAAAAAGTGAAAATTGGACCATTTTACCGAGGCTGAAAATGACATACTGAATAGAAAACACTCTCAAAATCATAAAAAAATATGTTAGCTGCATAATTTCTGTGACTTAACATGTTAGCTGCGCGTATGAATATGTAAAAAAAAAATCAAAAGCGTACCATTTTACCAAGGCCGAAAATGATGTACTGAATAGTAATCTTTTGAAAATCATAAAAAACATGTTAGCAGGTGCTGAGGTGTAATTAAACCTGTTAGCTGCGCTTCCTTGCATGTAAAATAATTTTCAAACAGCCTTTTTTTTTGTTTTGACAGGTAAATTCAAACTGAGGGTTGAAAAAAAATGCATTTGGAAATATCCAATAAGCGGACTTGCGCAAATTTATAGTTCTCGTTTGATAGAAGTCTGCGCTATTTACGCACTAGGGCCACCTGAAGACAAATCCAATTTGAATCGACTGATTTTTAACAATTTGATGTAGATTCATAGTGTATTTATTCCCATTATACAGTAACAAAAGAAAGGCATAGTTTAAAAAATCGTTTTCGAGTGTCTTTTTTAGCACCATTTCAGAATATTTTGGTAGGACATCATAATTTTAGTTTATTTTAAGCGATAAAAACGTGTTTTGTTTCTTAATAACCCTCTGTGTTTAAAATACGATTTTTTTAAATTTTGGATTATACCCCTATACTGAAAACAATTGACAGATCGTTTTTTACTACAAAAAAATTATTTATTGCCAATGTGAATTGAACAAAAGATGAGGTAACCTTACGATGAATTCGGTTGTTCAATTTTACCTTTCATTTAAATACAGGGTGCGTTACATTTTTTTAAAGGTTTTACAATGTTTTTATTGAATATCTCAAAAACCGTTCCGTTAATTTGGATCTAATTTCACTCACACTATTTTGAAAATGTTAACTATTATAATTAACAGTTTTGTCAAATTTGCATGTTATTTCTAAGATATTCATTTTTAAAGTTCACGGTATTACGATATACTTATGTGGTTGTTGAATTCGGTAATTATATGTTCTTGAGTTGGCGTGTATTGACGCAATATTGTGGTTTAGTGTAGTTTACGTTGTTTATAGTATCATACTATTGATTCGGAACAGTTTTGTAATAGATTTTCATTCATCAAAAGGTGCCCTAAAGTTTTGTTCAATCTATAGTAATATACCCATATGTCATAATATGGTAAACTTTGAAAATGCATGTCTTATAAACGCATCATGCAAAGTTGACAAAACTTTTACATATGATAGTCAATATTCCTTTCTATCGGTAGGTTCGCTGATAAAAAAAATGTTATTTCCGTCCACCGATTGCACCCCTACGCGCAACCCTCGGAAGTCTTCGAGAGACTTGTGTGAGCTAGGGAAGACGCAGCCCTTACCTTTTAACGTGTGATGCCATGCACGAGACCGATGACCATGCGAGGCTTTGAACCCGCTACCTTTCGCTCCAAAGGCGAACGTTCTACCAACACGGCCACCACGGCCCACGGTGTAAAGCATCATAATCTAAATCAGGCGAACTAAGTTCTAAAAAGGTTTGTCTTAGGATCGCATAGGGATTATCTTGTTTGTAGTATTTACACATAGAAATATTGAAGATGGGTAATATTTTGAGCCAAGGTGGAATATTTGAAATAGGATTAGCAACTGTGTTGGACAAAATAACATTATCGAGCAATGTTATTAAGATTTGTGGAATTGGTTGTAACGATCTGAAATTATTTTGGGTTATTTATTGAATGAATGGAATACTGGATTTTGTGGAGAAGCAGATGCTGTGGCGGACTAGGACAGAAGTAGCGACTGATGACGTCGAAGATGGAGAGGGTGCTCATGAGCTTCACAATAGAGACTTTTCACGGAGCTAGATGTGAAGGCTACAAGGCAGATTGGTATGGTATTATTTTGGACAATATTCTAGAGTTTGTAAATTAGTTCTTGAAGCAGTGAGGAACACTTGGCTGCCATAGTCTAGCTGTAATCGTAGTAACGCTATGTAAATTCTGAGCAGAACGTTTTCCTCTGCACCCCACTGATGATGAGAGAGGGCCTTCAGAATGTTTGGTTGGCATGAGCGATTTCTTGTATGTCTTTTCAAGTTAGCTTACTATCAAAAGTGACTCCTGACTTGAATTATTTGAGGAAATAATGTGAACATTTTTTGAGTTCGGAAAAGAAATCTGTAGTTCACAATGAGCTTATGACAAAAGGCATAAGATGTCCGGAGGACTGCTCATTGCTGATATCCTATACAATAGGAAAAGTTGGATCGAAAATCCATCAGAAAACAACTACTTTCCTGGCTAATGCCACGACGAACATTGAATTACATCTGATGAAATTTCCGTGCAGAGTTCCTACAAGGTTATCTCTGCAATTGCTTGGTTGCATGGGAATGATCATAGAAACATTCGGACCACCTATATATCGATTTCGGAGTGTTGCTCCTCATCAGTATAGGGTAGGTCTAGCAGTCAATAACTAATGACTGCAACGAATGAATCGACGACCAATCCCATTTAAAGACCGAAACTGAGATCACGCCCGCACAGTGGATTAACTCCAAACTGCGAGCGCCATCCCAGCGCCGGAAGTCCAACCAAACAATATCCGTGCTCCACGATCGTCAAGACCGTATATGAAACGGAAAAGAAATCTGTAGTTCACAATGAGCTTATGACAAAAGGCATAAGATGTCCGGAGGACTGCTCATTGCTAATATCCTATACAATAGGAAAAGTTGGATCGAAAATCCATCAGAAAACAACTACTTTCCTGGCTAATGCCACGACGAACATTGAATTACATCTGATGAAATTTCCGTGCAGAGTTCCTACAAGGTTATCTCTGCAATTGCTTGGTTGCATGGGAATGATCATAGAAACATTCGGACCACCTATATATCGATTTCGGAGTGTTGCTCCTCATCAGTATAGGGTAGGTCTAGCAGTCAATAACTAATGACTGCAACGAATGAATCGACGACCAATCCCATTTAAAGACCGAAACTGAGATCACGCCCGCACAGTGGATTAACTCCAAACTGCGAGCGCCATCCCAGCGCCGGAAGTCCAACCAAACAATATCCGTGCTCCACGATCGTCAAGACCGTATATGAAACGGAAAAGAAATCTGTAGTTCACAATGAGCTTATGACAAAAGGCATAAGATGTCCGGAGGACTGCTCATTGCTAATATCCTATACAATAGGAAAAGTTGGATCGAAAATCCATCAGAAAACAACTACTTTCCTGGCTAATGCCACGACGAACATTGAATTACATCGGGCGTGATCTCAGTTTCGGTCTTTAAATGGGATTGGTCGTCGATTCATTCGTTGCAGTCATTAGTTATTGACTGCTAGACCTACCCTATACTGATGAGGAGCAAGACTCCGAAATCGATATATAGGTGGTCCGAATGTTTCTATGATCATTCCCATGCAACCAAGCAATTGCAGAGATAACCTTGTAGGAACTCTGCACGGAAATTTCATCAGATGTAATTCAATGTTCGTCGTGGCATTAGCCAGGAAAGTAGTTGTTTTCTGATGGATTTTCGATCCAACTTTTCCTATTGTATAGGATATTAGCAATGAGCAGTCCTCCGGACATCTTATGCCTTTTATTTTTTGAGTTGTTCGGTAATGTGAGTATTAATTGCCTAGAGAATATAAAATTTGCCACCAAGACAGATTTTGGCAACTTTGTCAAATAAAACAAAACAATTTTGCATTTTTTCATTCTTTTCTTTGATAAAGTTTTCGAAATCTATGGTGGTGGTAAATTTAATATGTTTTCTGGGTGATTACTCATAGAGAGAAACGTTTCTTTGCGTTTACTGTTCTTTTATATTTTTTACGACCGAGTTATCAAGTTATGAATGAATAATTTATATACTCTGATGCCAAACATAGAAGTGGTCGCAAAATTGGGGAACGAATTTTTTTCTGTTTCCGCGTTTTGCGACTTTTTTATTTTTCTAACAAAGTTTCCGACCTTGTACGAGAACACAAATTTTTTATAGTTTCATTGCGCACTGAAATAGAACTTTCGTGATAGTTTGCATCGTTTTACTATTTTTTCCCCTGTTTAGATTTCAAATGCTAAAGCGATTGGCCTACTGGAGTTGGAAGGGACGACAGGGCAAATTGACGTAGGAACGAACGGATAAATAAAGCAACGAGTTTATTCATTCAGGGAGTGAATGAGCAGGATTCCGTATTCCGATTGTCTTGTCGTTTGATGGGTTTTCGCTCCCTCAGGAAGACATTGCTGTTGACTGCGTCGGTATTATTTCAGTAGGTATTAGTCGTCGCTTCCAGTGTGAGTGGCGGAAAGGGATTGCGATTTCATGAGATTCTACTCTTCCGTTTTCTCTTTGTACATTTTTTTGGAGGCTACGGTTGTTTTAGAATGATACTCGATTTGACCATTGAAATAGAGGGGATCGAATTTGTTTATCGGGGATCAACATATCACAGATCGGAAACAAATTGTGAGAATTGAAAATATGAAGAGTACTGAAAAGAAAATTGAATATGGAGTACCACAGGGAACAGTTATAGGTCCAGTACTATTCTGTATATACGAGGATGTATTGATATCTAGTTAGCCTAGACCAGTTCCCTGCATAAACAAAATATTGCGTTACCATAGCAACGAACAATAACTTATTAGAAGTGTCAGTGTAAAGTTTGACGTCAAAAAAGTAAACCAGAGTTACGCAATAAATTAAAAGAAGAAATATGTCCACCAAAATTTTGAAAATCAAAAATTTTTATTATCGAGCCATCATCAAGTACCTGTATATAAAAGGGTTAAGAGGTAAGCAGATTTACGAAGATATGCTTAATACCCTTGGTGATCAATGTCCTTCGTATGCGACCGTGAAAAATTGGACTGCAAGCTTCAAAAGAGGTGAATTTTCCATTGAAGATGATGACCAATCGGGAATGCCAGTTTCTGTGTCAGCCCCCTAAAATATCGATGCAGTTCATGACATGATTTCAACAGATCGTCGAATTGGGCTGAGTCGGATATCTGAAGCACTGAATATTTCATACGAACGCGTTCATAATATAGTTCACGTCAATTTGGACATTAGAAAAATTGTTGCAAAATGGATCCCCAAATGTTTGAATGTTGACCAATCGTGCAAGGGTAGTAGCATTGCGTTCGATTTGTGCTAAGAATGAGACTTGGGTACATTTCTACGATCCAGAAACGAAGCAACAATCGATGGAATGGCGACACTCCGGTTCTCCAAGACCTAAGAAGTTTCGTGACCAAAAATCTGCTGGAAAAGTTCTTGCTTCAGTTTTTCGGGATTGTCATGGAGTAATCATGATTGATTTTTTGGATAAGGGTAGAACAATAACTGGAGATTACCATTCGACATTACTGACCACTCTACGGGAAAAAATTAAAGAAAAAAGACGCGGAAAGCTATCCAAATGTGTTATGTTTTTGCAGGACAACGCCCCTGCACACAAATCTCATGTTGCCATGCAAAAAACTCGTGATTTAGGGTTTGAATTACTAGAACACACCCCTTATTCACCAGATTTGGCTCAGTCCGACTATCATCTCTTTCCTCAACTGAAAAAAAGTTTAAAAGGTCGTAAATTTTCTTCCAACGAGGAGGTAATAAAAGCTGTGGAGGTCTGGCTTGCAGAGCAAGGAGAAATATTTTTTATGAAAGGTTGCAGGTTCGCTGTAATAAATGTATCCAATTGAGAGGAGAATATGTTGGGTAATAAAATATTTTGACATTGAAATTTTGTTTGGTTCTATTGTAGGCTGAGAATTTTTCAATATATCCTCGTATGTGAACCACTTATTTTCTATAGGATCGTCCGGCGAAATAACTAGTTTTGCAGATGACACTGCGGCACTCTATTCTGGAGAAACCTGGCATGAGGTCAAAGAACAAGCAGAGAAGGGTCTGGAAATGATCAAAGATTGGTTTGATTACAAACAACTTTCCTTAAACTTCAAAAAAACATTTTTCTTACATTTCTGTAATTATAAATCTTCCTTTGCACACTTTCAATTCTCAACTATTCAAAATACATTCAGAATATCTTCAACAACAAATATAAAATATTTAGAAGTTCTGATAGACTCCCATTTGAGATGGAACTTTCATATAAATTATTTAGTAAAGAAATTAAGAAGCATTCTTTATAAGTTCCGCCAACTCAATAACAGATTGGACCTGAAACCGAAAAAAATAGTCTTGTACAAAGTTATGTGACATACTTTCAATAACGTATCCACTATATCCTTGACAAATGCACTGACGAGGAGAGGAGTTCCTCCCACAATAAGTCAATGGATCCAAGCCAGCCTAGAAAATAGGACCATTAAGTCCACCCTCGGCGAGGCAACCATAGAAGCCTTAGTCAATAGAGGGTTAGGTTTAGGTTAGGTTTTGAACGTGAGTGGGCCCGTATCAGGCCCTCCACTGCGGCCAATGGCCTATTGTGGCTCACCCTATGGTTATATTTCTCCCAGTATATCCAATCTCTTGACGAAATTGAGGAATGCATTGGGAGAACAATTTACCAGGTTTTCTGGCCTTACTATCGTATCGCCAAATATTGAGAATCTGGTTCTGTCCGCTGCAGGGCATGTACACATAATGTGTTCAGCCGTTTCATCATCCTCCATGCATAGCCGGCACTCTGCATCTTGTGCAAGTCCGATTTTATGCATGTGGTATTTGAGTTTGCAGTGGCCAGTAAGCAAACCTACTATAACTCTGAGATGCGCTCTGCTGAGTTCTAGCAGTTTGTCAGAGTCCTGTTTTTTTCCTTGTACAAGCAATAAATGCTTTGGAATGGGCTAGGCCCGGTAGACTACACCAGTACTCGAGTCTTTTATTGTCTGCCCAAGCTGTTATGACATTCTTGGCAGTGCTATATGCTAAACCGATTACCGGTTCTGGTCCAGTGAACGTTGTTTCGGCCCCCCCTTTTGCTAGGGCGTCCGCTATTTCGTTTCCTTCTAGGCCTGTGTGACCTGGTATCCAGACTAGGGTAACGTTGTTGCGTTGCGCCAGTCGGTTTAAGGTGTCTCTGCAGTTCCATACTGCCCTAGATTTAAAGCAGTTGGATCCAAGCGCTTTAAGTGCTGCTTGACTATCTGAAAATATTTTTATTGTTTTTCGTGTGTGGAGCCGATTTTCCAGCTCCCTGGCACACATTTCAATGGCATATACCTCTGCCTGAAATATCGTAGCTAGTTTGCCCATACTGAACGAGCGTTTCACTACTGGGTTCATCCCATATATTCCGGCTCCGACGCCTTCCTGAGTTTTGGAACCATCGGTGAACCAACGTTCATTTGCCCTACATAGGTTGGTTTCATTCCGGACCCAGTCTTCTCTTTCGGGAAAGACCACAGTGTAGGACGTGTGAAGGTTGATGGTTTTAGGCATGATGTCTGAGGGCATTCCTAGAATGTTGTGAGCTATTATGCCCTCCAGCATGCCGCTGCCTCTCATGACACATGCCTGCGGTAGACTAATGGCCGCTTGATAAAGTCTGTATGTTGCCCACCTGGCCTCTCTCTCCAGAACTATGTGGAGAGGAAGTAATCCAAGGAGGACTTCCATTGCTGCCGTTGGCGTGGAGCGAATGCTTCCAGTAATCGCCAGGCACGCTTGTCTCTGTAGTCCGTTAAGTTTAGCAATGGCCATTTTTTTATGTCCCTTGCTCGACCAGACTATAGAGCCATACGTTATCATTGGACGTATAATGGTCACGTACAACCAGAATACGTGTTTTGGTGACATGCCCCATGTTTTGCCACATATTCTGCGGCATGTCCATAATGAAAGGCTAGCCTTCCGGATAGTCTTTTCCAGGTGCGAGTTCCAATTAAGTTTTTTATCCAGGGTTATTCCTAGATATTTTGCTTCACTCGCAAAAGGAATTGTTACACCATTGATGGAAGGAGGTATTAAATGTTCCAGCTTCCTTTTCCTGGTGAATGGTACTATGACCATTTTGTGGGGGTTAATGGACATTTCCTCCCTCTCACACCATTTATATATGGTATCCAATATATCCTGAAGGACGTAGGAGATCGTCTCTTCGGATTTATCGTTTATTACTAGGACCAGATCGTCAGCATATGCTTGCAGATCAACCTCCCACAGCGAGAGAATGGCCAGCAGATCATCCACCAGCAGTGACCATAACAGTGGGGAGAGGACCCCCCCCTGGGGACAGCCCCTGGCTGGCTTGAAGCTGACACATTCCCCCTGTAGAGAGGTCGTTATAGTTCTGTTGTGAAGCATAGTTCTTATCCAGTCACATAGTATCGGTTCAATCCCTCTATAGGGAGTGAGGTAGTGCATTGTTAAATGCTCCTTCTATGTCCAGGAATGCAGCGACTGCTATTTCCTGGCGTTCCAGGGCGTCGCTTATTCCTGAGACAAGGTTATTGAGGGCAAGTTCTGTTGATTTGCCAGTCTGGTAGGCATACTGGTGAACATTGAGGGGGTGCTTTGTTAGTGCCCCACACCTTATGTGCCCATCCAGTATTTTCTCCATGCTTTTCAACAGAAAGGATGTCAGACTAATGGGTCTGAGCGATTTTGGGTGTGGGTCATTCCGACCCACCTTAGGAATATAGATCACCCTAGTCGCGGTCCAGTTAGACGGAATATGGTTCCATGCTAAACTGGCTCTAAAAAGTCTTATAATGATAGGTATGATATGTTCCAGTCCGATTTGTAACAGAACTGGAGCTATGCCATCCTCTCCTGGTGATTTGTATGGGTGGAATGAGTTAACCGCCCATAGAGGGTGCCCACAGGGCGGAGTACTTTCGCCACTAATGTGGGCCACTCTAGTAGACGGCCTCATTACAAAACTGTCCGCAGAAGGCCACTATTGCCTAGGATACGCAGACGACCTGGAAATAGTCGAGAGAGGACGATTTCCAAGTATAGTCTCGGAGCGCACGCAAAGAGCTCTAAACATCGTTGACAGGTGGTGCAAAGAAGAGCAACTCTCCATTATTGCACAAAAAACTACCGTAGCAATATTCACAAATAAAAGAACACTGGTAGGCCTGAAACCACCAATGCTGAACGATGTAGAGATCCCGTTTGTTAAAGAGGCCAAGTACCTTGGAGTAACTTTCGACCAAAGACTAACGTGGAACTCTCACGTCCAAAAAATCGCGCATAAAGCCACTATTACACTCGGAATGTGTGGCAGAATGTGCGGAAAAAACTGGGGGCTCAACCCTAAAATGACCATATGGTTATACACGATGGTGGTGAGACCCATGATAACCTACGGGTCGGTGGCGTGGTGGACAAAAGCACAGCAGACGGGGATCATTAGGATATTAAATGGCATCCAGAGGCAGGCATGCCTGAGGGTGACAGGGGCCATGAGAACAACTCCGACGGCTGCTATGGAGGTCATACTGGACCTGCCACCACTACACATATACGTCTAAGGAGAAGCAAGGTCCGTGACACACAGACTAATGCAGGGTCAAGCTCCAATAAGCCAGAAGCACGGAGCTGATTACCGGAAGCTACATGAGGAACAGAGGGCAGACCCAGTAATGGGAATGCCTACGGACGCGATGGTTCCCAAATATAGCTTCAAAAAGAACCTCAAAATACTGATACCAGACAGAAAGGACTGGGAGAAAGGGCCGCCCGTGAATGCAAGATCGGTCTGGTACACAGACGAGTCAAAGACAGATAATGGAGTCGGTGCTGGAGTTTACGGGGCAAAGCCAAGGATTAACATCCAGCTTAGCCTTGGAAAACATGCCACAGTGTTTCAGGCAGAGGTAACGGCTATACAACACTGTGTCGGAGAAATACTGAGACGAGAGATAAGGAATAAAACAGTGGCCATCTACTCCGACAGTCAAGCTGCGCTCAAGGCAATCGGTTCCCACCAAGTCAATTCAAGACTGTTTGCGTGATCTGACCGAGCTGGGTAGTCGTGACAATGTGACCGTAGCTTGGGTGCCGGGCCACGAGGGACACCTAGGCAATGAGCGTGCCGATACACTAGCCAGAGAAGGCTCTTCGGCAGCTCTCATTGGACCGGAACCCTTCTGCGGCGTAGCAAAATCCACCACAGAAGCCCACACTAAACAGTGGGTACAAAACAAATCTCAAAAGTGGTGGGAAACCCGACCAGGATTGGGACAGGCCAAGGAGTTCATCGAAAGACGCTCGCCAAAATTCACGACGGACCTCCTCAGCTACAAAAGGAGGACCGTCAGACAAATAGGTCTGCTGATAGGCCACTGTAGGCTTAACAGACATATGAATATTATAGGTCTGGCGGAAGAAGCAATCTACAGGTTCTGCCAGGAAGAAGAGGAAACCGCAATACATGCAATGTGCCAGTGCGAAGGACTAGCAAGGGTGCGGTTTCTACAACTTGGAGATGAAAAACCAAGAGCGGAAAGCTATCTCGAGAGGCCATTATCAAATTTGCTCAGTCTGATAAAATGGACGAAGCTAGATGATGTGCTATAAGCAATTGGAGCCTCCACAATAGATCTGAAAAGGTCGCAGTGGATTAGGCCAAGGGGCCAGCTCCCCCCCCAACATCTAACATCTATGTGACATACTGCTTAATAGGATGGGAACGGGTATTTAAAACTTACCTAGGTTCATTAAACGTGATACAGAGAAAATTACTAAAACTAATGTTGCACAAACCTCTCCTACTATAGTGGAGATCACCGAGATCTTTAAAGTCGGGATTCCAAAAAAAAATTGCTCGTGGCCTTTCTACGCCTTCGTCCATTTTGATTCCTTTCTCAATTGATTTTGATCTGCAGATGTCATTTATTTTGTTGTAGCTGTTTAAGAAAAATACCTGTTTCTTTCTCAATAAGAACAAGAAATAGGGTTTTGGGAGCATTAAGTTCGAATAATGCAATTTTCTAGACGACGATTGGGCTAAACTTAACTTGATCTGGTGGTTTGGATCATTTTTAACGATTTTACAAATCCTCATAATACACAGGAATAGGTGGTTGTGATTTCAAATTTGAGACACTCTCTCAATTATAAGTTACTGCTTCAAACTACTTTTGTGTGTATATTGAAAAATAAAGGTTTTTTACCCTTGAACCACTTTCATTTTTTTAGCTCTCTCATATACGAGAGGAGATCTAGAGGAGATAGTGTAATTCGAATTTGGGAGGATGCTGGCACTTTCATGAAGAATACAATATTGTGAGATTTCTGAAATAAACTTTTTTCCCTTTTGTTGCCAAAAATCTGCCAGCCACTGAATATGCGTTGTGTATCTTAGAGCATATTTGAAGCGATAACTTTTTCGTCTCCTCGCCCTTTTACGCATTAGTTAAATTCAACTTGTTCCGAAACAGGTACATAATGCTCCAATCCCATAATTTTGGTTTTAATAATGGACTTCCTCTGTTACGTTATAAACAGGCAGGTGTTGTTTTTTTATTACACACGGGTTAATTTGATGGGGAAGGCTTGTGTTGGACTTTATCACGGAAAAGCTGGGCGAAAACTCGTTGCACGGAACTCACAAAGCAGGTTGATGTGATTATTCTGAGGGTTACTCAAGTTATAAATTTTAATGTATACATTTCAACTTTGAATCATGTCGTAATATCAGTGATATTTTGTGCTATCTATCTAGTCTTTCATCAAGATTTTTACGGCGATATCATAATTTAGTTAATCTGTTTGTAAGTGTAGAACATCAAGTGGACAGTCTGATCTCAGTGAGCACCAGTCTCGTTTTTATCTTACGTTATATTAATTTCTCAGAGAATTCACTATTGCTAATAGATGCAGTATACATATTAGGGAACCCCTTTCATATTTGATTAATTTATGCATGGAAAAGGGTACTTTTAAAGAAGCTATAGTAGTGCCAATCTTCAAAAAGGGGGAGGAGTCAGAGATAACCAATTACCGGCCCATATCGCTGATAACGCATTTAACCAAAATCTTTGAAAAAGCACTCAAAAAACGTTTAACCTCTTACATTGCCAAGTACAAATTGATATCTGACAAACAGTATGGTTTCAGAGAAAATCTTTCCACTCAAGATGCTCTACTGGCTCTTACTACAAAAATATCGTCAGCTCTAGATGAAAAAAAAACGTGCCTCTGCGTCTTTATGGATTTGTCTAAAGCATTCGACACTGTGAGTCATAGTCTGCTCTTGCAAACACTGGAAGATATTGGTATAAGGAACCAGTGTCTCAAACTTTTTGGAAGTTACCTCACCAATAGATTTCAGTGCGTCAGAGTGGATGATACGATCAGTGAACGAAGGGCAATAGAATATGGAGTACCGCAGGGGACCGTACTTGGCCCTCTTCTCTTCAACATTTATATCAATGGGATGTTCTCTGTAGAAAGCAATGGAAAAATACTGGGATTTGCCGATGATACTGCAATATTTTATAATGCAGACGATTGGGAACAACTGAAAAACATTGTACAGAGCGACTTACCCTCGATCAAAAATTGGCTGGAATACTACTTACTCACCGTGAACCTTGACAAAACGTTTTATCTACCATTTAGCTCCTACCGATCCAACTCTCCATCGTTTAATTGCCTCACATTCACTACAAACGAACAACAAAATACAATTTTACCCCAACAAAAAGTTAAATACCTAGGTGTATATATAGACACTCACCTCAGATGGGACTCTCATATCAACTTTGTTTGCAACAAACTACGTTCGATAATCTACAAATTTAAATATCTGAAAGATATACTTACATTTCATCAGCTGAAAATTCTGTATCATGCTTTGTTTGAAACTCACTTACGATATGGTATAGTAGGCTGGGGAGGCGCACTGAAGACTCATATGCGCCCTCTAGAAATATTGCAGAAAAGACTACTGAAACTGATTCTCTCTAAAGAATATAAATATCCGTCAGATAGACTCTACAATGAGGCTAATGTTTTCGATCTCCGACAGCTTTATTATTATAATACAGTCCTAACATACCACAAAAATAAAAACACATTCATCTTGCCATCTCATTCTTATCCCACTCGAAAAAAGCATCTCCACAAAGTTCCTCAAACACAAAAATTGGTTGGGCAACGGTCTTGTCGATACTTAGCTCCCAAAATGTATAACACCATCCCTCCATATATACACAGAATTGGTAGCCTAATGCTGCTGAAAAAAGAACTGAAGTTGTTTATTCGTAGTGAAACACGACAAAAAATTGCAGATTATGTGGACAACAGATAAATTGTTATTGTCGCTAATGCGCTAATCACTCAAACCCTGCTTGTATGATTTATTATTCGAGATTATGTTAAAAAAATTCCCCCTTTCTCCATTCCAGTAAACTCACAATGACCTTTTTTATGTTCGAATATATTATCAAGAATCTATTGGCCCATAAACAATATTATAACATCTGCATTCGATATTACACAGAAAAAAAATGTTCTTGGAACTAGTTCTTGATAACTGATATATTACTGATGTCTAAATAATACTCGTAACAGTGTCCGCTCCCTCTCGGAAATACTTATAATAATAATATGTGTCAACCCTAATAACTCACGGGTATTTATCTGTTTATATATGTATATATAGGTGTGTATTGTCTTTATATGAATGCATTCGAATATTTGTATGTACATGTCTTTAAACTTTGACTGGTTTAGGGACATTTTTAATTATATTATATATTGAATTTTATTGATATCGTATTTTATCACATTTAACAATCTATAGTTTTAGTTCATAGTTTTACATATTTTACAATATCATTTTGTTATGTCTATAAATTTTGGGAAACAAGTGCTTTGCACTTATCCCTAAATGCTTTATTCACTGCATATTTTAAATTTAGTTCGAATTAATGTATTATTTATCTGAATAAAGTTATATTATTATTATTATTATGCCTATCTCAAGAGTATGCAACAAAGAGTGTGCTTAGATAACGTGAGTTCCAAATACCTAACTCTCAAATCAGGGTCTATCCTTGGCCTTTTTTTATTTTCAATATATTTTTCCCATCTCTTGAACAATATTCAAACATGTAATGTTCACCTTTACGCAGATCATACTCAACTTTACCTCAGTGTTCCAGATAGAGTTTTATTAATGAAGATCTCAATTCATTTGTGAGAGCCGCTTATCAATCCTAATAAATCTAATGTCATACTTCAGAATTCGCTACAAAAAAACATCTCTCAGACCTTCAAAAATGAATTTTTGAATGAATGTTGTTCTCGTTACATACTCCACAACTTCTATGTGCAAATAGTGGAAAATATGAATAGATTGATGTACAGACTTGTTGATGGTTAAGTGGAAGAGTATTTTTTGTTATGCTAGCAGATCAAAAAGTAAACTTCGCATTTTAATTCCAAAACGTCTTGTTATTATGCCAATGTATTTTGATGTGTCTATTTTTGGGAATAATATTCTTATTATTATCATTATTATATATTACCTACATCAACAACGCAGGACGATTCATTATTTTTGCTGACGATGCCACGCTTATATGGAGTAATAAAGATATGTTTAAGCTATCAAACATGATAGAAACAGATGTCCAAAATATCCAGAAGCTGGTGTAACGCTAACCTAAACAAAACTAGTGTAGAACATCAAGTGTAGAACATCAAGTGGACAGTCTGATCTCAGTGAGCACCAGTCTCGTTTTTATCTAACATTATATTAATTTCTCAGATAATTCACTATTGCTAATGGATGCTTATCTCAAGAGTAGGCAACAAAGAGTGCGCTTAGATAACGTGAGTTCCAAATACCTAACTCTCAAATCAGGGTCTATACTTGGCCCTTTTTTATTTTCAATATATTATTCCCATCTCTTGAAAAATATTCAAACATGTAATGTTCACCTTTACGCAGATCATACTCAACTTTACCTCAGTTTTCCAGATAGAGTGGAAAATGCTTGCACTTTTATTAATGAAAATCTCAATTCATTTGTGAGAGCCGCTTATCAATCCTAATAAATCTAATGTCATACTTCAGAATTCGCTACAAAAAACTTCTCTCAGACCTTCAAAAATGAATTTTTTAATGAATGTTGTTCTCGTTATATACTCCACAACTTCTATGTGCAAATAGTGGAAAATATGAATAAATTGATGTACAGACTTGTTGATGGTTAAGTGGAAGAGTATTTTTTGTTATGCTAGCAGATCAAAAAGTAAACTTCGCCTTTTAATTCCAAAACGTCTTGTTATTATGCCAATGTATTTTGATGTGTCTATTTTTGGGAATAATATTCTTATTATTATCATTGTTATATATTACCTACAACAACAACGCAGGACGATTCACTATTTTTGCTGACGATGCCACTATTATATGGAGTGATAAAGATATGTTTAAGCTATCAAACATGATAGAAACAGATGTCCAAAATATCCAAAACTGGTGTAACGCTAACCTAAACAAAACTAGTTACTTCCAAACGTATAGTAAAGATTTAGAATCAGAGAATCACTACATAGAAAACAAACAGCACACTAATATTAACTGTTGCCTATTTTTACATTATGTCTATTTCACAAAAATAAAATTAATATTTATATACACTCCCAGAACTTATTGTCACAATACCGGACATGACCATTTGCTATATTTACTCATTCCAAAATTGGCAGACTTAGTAATTAAGGTAAACAACTTCTTACCATTCCAAAAAATATTGCAGACAACGAAAATTTGAGAAGTTAAGTTTAAGATCTTTTAGTAAAAAACGCCTATTATTCGATGTAAGATCTAAGAATTGTACTATGATAACTTCTGAATAATAGTCATTTAAATGTTTTGTTTGTGAAGTTTCGTTTTAGGTATCTTTTAAATTTTAAACATGTTATTTTATTATACAGTGTGTTTTCTTTAGGTGGCGACAATTCATTATATCATAACGTTTCGGCAGATTTTCGAAAACTTTTTCTTAGAACTATAGTACTCTGAGAGTTCTACATCCTGGTATCAATTGTTTTAAGAGGCCATGAGCGCAATTATATTTGTGGCGCTTTTAAGGGTAAAAGAGTCAATTGATAACTCGAAAACGGTTCGTCGTATCGATTCCCAACAAGGACAGGATTCTAGAGGACATTCAATTCTAGGTACGTGCTGTAATGGAAATTGAAATTTCAATCCACTTTTTCACAAAAAAAATCTCAAAAATGTCCCAAAAATGCAGTTACTTTGAAGCAAGTTTTTGGGTAGATGAACAAAAAATTAAAAAAAAACATTACAGCACGTACATAGATCAACGTTTTAACTTTCCTCTGATACCAAATTTGTTTCGATTGGATGAAGATTGCTTCAAGTTTTAATGGAAGAGAAATACCATTGCAGCTTCCTCGATTATCTGTAAAAAGCATCGTGAGGTGCTGCCGCAGACGTAGGTACATAGAATCGAACGTCCTCTAGAAGCCTGTCTTTGTTTGGAATCGATACGACTGACCGTTTTTGAGTTATCGGCTCTTTTACCAAAAAAACCGTCCGTAATATGATCGCGCTCATGGCCTCTTAATATTCAAGTTTCCCACAGTCCACTACAGTAACAAATGAGACCTCAAAAATTACGAAAGCATAGTAGGCATTTATTACGAAAAAAACAAATATCTCCTTCGATTCAGGCACCTCTGGAAACCCAAATCCCATCTTTTAACATCATTACTTATACCGAGTATTCATAACTTGAGTGAAAAAATTAAAATAATCTACTTTTTGAGAGTACCATGTGTAAACGCCACTGAGTTACGATTGCCAATAAATCAAGAGTGTTGATAATAAATATGGAAATATCGAAAAAATCTGCTTGAAGTTTTGAAAATAAGTCAATTATTGATTCTTGCTTCTGATTTGCATCGTGCATCATGCTCAATTCACATCAATTCAATCCAAACAACTCGATAAATATTATGTTATTTAAACTTATTGAAGGCTTATACAGAAAACAGGATTCATTACAAAAGGACTATTTGCTAAAGACAATTACATTTTTTTTCGATTTCGATTACACCACAGCTGTTTTTGAAATTTTTTTTTTTTAATTTTTTTTTAAATTTTTTTTTTGAATTTTTTTTGAAATTTTTTTTTGAAAAATTTTTTTTCGAAATTTTTTTTCGAATTTTTTTTTAAATTTTTTTTTTGAAATTTTTATTTCGAAATATTTTTTCGAATTTTTTTTTTCAATTTTTTTTTAAATTTTTTTTTTTTATTTTTTTTTTGAAATTTTTTTTAAATTTTTTTTTTGAAAATTTTTTTTGTTGAAAATTTTTTTTTTGAAATTCTTTTTTTCGAAAATTTTTTTGAAATTTTTTTTGAAATTTTTTTTTTGAAAATTTTTTTTCGAAATTTTTTTTCGAATTTTTTTTTAAATTTTTTTTTTGAAATTTTTTTTTGAAATTTTTTTTTTTGATAAAGTTGTTTGGTGCCTTTTGTAGTACTTCTTGCATAATAGATCTACTCACGTAACGAATTTTTTCTTTCAAATCGTTCACATTTTTGGAAGGATCTCGATAAACTTCTCAGAAAGTGATCGAGTGGTGTAAGATCGGTTTGAGTGTTGAAGCCATCTAATAAGGGGATTGTTTCGTCCTATACATTTCCCTGGAAATTTTGTTTCAAACCACTCCCCCACTTTTCTTGCATTATGGACAGAAGCATCATCTAATTGAAAAATCATATCCGGTCTCGCAGTCTTATTGGAATGACCTCTACTACCCATAATTCGTTGTTTGAAAGGTTATATTATTCTATTCTGAAATATGCCGCACTAGACATTTATTTTGGAAGAATATTTTCTTTTACAATTTACAATTTGGATTTAGATCGGACCAGAGTATCTTGAATTTTGAGAAGACACCACTCCATTAGTTGCAGAGGTAGCTTGATCGCTAAACATTATTTTAGACAGGAAATTTCTATCGCTATTTTTTAAAATTTGGGTATATAGGCATTTGGTTCGTTCCGCTTGAGGCACCTCCAAATTTTTGTTGGTTTTATATTGATTTCTTGCTAGTTGCCTTACACTGGTCTTCGCATTTCCTTGGAGCTCGTTCGTGATAGCATTGTCTTCGAGATGATTCACATTTCTGTTGCGCTTTGTTGAAGCAATACTTCCAGTTCTATCAAAATGCATGTTAAATGTCACA
Source organism: Chrysolina oricalcia (assembly GCA_944452925.2). Classification (NCBI taxonomy): domain Eukaryota; kingdom Metazoa; phylum Arthropoda; class Insecta; order Coleoptera; family Chrysomelidae; genus Chrysolina; species Chrysolina oricalcia. Next base: position 4,934,337 of record OX101821.2, on the reverse strand, counting down.
GGTTCAATATCAGGATGACGCCTGTTATATTCTGCCGCAGCCTTCCGATGTGGTTATCACCCTTCAGTCGAATTAGTTGAATTTTTTTACTGACCCTTAAAATTCTGACCATATTTGCGTCGATTTTACAACGTATTGCGTGTTTAATGACCTACCAAATAATATGATTTGCCAAATAAAATGTATAAATTGACAAACTATAGAGAAGCGTGTATGTCCATGACAATCTTGATGAAAATAGTAGCCGCTATCTTGGAAAATTGCAACGAAGGTGTTAGGAATAGAATATTCATTACGGTGCCAAGGAAAGTATTCAACTGATAGAACATTTTTGTCTGAAATAATGTTTAGCGATGAAGATACCTTCAGAACTAAAGGAGTGATGTTTTTGCAAAATTCGAAAAGCTAGTCCAAACTGGGTAATACATTGCATAATGTTATATTTCCATATTTATTATGAACACTCTGCACGAGATATGCGGATGATATTGTGTGACTCTTGATCTATTGGCAATCCAAAATTTGCATAAACTCAGTATCTTTTACACAGGACACTCTCAAAAAGTAGAATTTTTAATTTTTTTCTGTACAAGTTACGATATGGAAACATGGGAAATGAGGGTTCCAAATGTACCTGAATCGAATGGGATATTTGTTTTTGGATAATAAAAATACCTACTATGTTTTTGTTAATTTTGGGGACTTATTTGTTACCGTGGTAGGCTGAGGAAAAGTGGAATATTAGAACAATTCACCATATTTCTAAAAAAAGTGTTCGAAAATCGGCCGACCCGTTATGAAATAATGAACTGATGCCACTTAAAGTGGAATACACTGGATGGAAGTTTAACACATTCACTGCCCGGACCGCCCCTGCGGCGTGCACACTACAGTGCTCGCCACGCCGAGACCGCCCGAGAGGCGTTCGCGCATATATGAGTTTCAACGCTGTGTAAAATTCATGAGTCAGTTGTTCTTTGCACTTCATTGAGTGTGGGCATACCACAGACGTCCGAAGTGTAAAGTGGTCGTGTTGGTTTTCAGAAATTGTATTCGTGTTGATATTATTTGGCGTGTTTTGGAAAAGGTGGATGCCGATTATTTTTTCAGCTAGAAAAGGTGGATGCTGATTATTTTTTCAGCTACTAATCATTTTGTTATCGACAGTAAGTGATTTTTTTTATTGATAAACACAATTATTTCTCTTGAATGCATGATGATTGATTGATTTTATGCAAATCATTTATACTGCCCGCCTTAGAGGCGTTGACAGGCACATAGCAGGCCTTCATTACTTTTACAGGCTACTATGGAAGACGAGCCGGGACTGTCTAAAAGGGTCAAATATGAGTATAATCGAAAAAAAAATATTAACAGAAGCAGAGTTGTTGGCTGTTTTTGCAAGATTCAGATACTGAGGAAAATCCCTTCATAAATGAGAGTGATGACGACCCCGACTATACCAGCTTGAATGATAGCGAGTCTGAACAAGAAGATCAACATGAAGATGAAGAAACTGGTGCACAGCCTCCTAGTGTACAATCGTCTTCTGACCAGCCGATTGCCTGGACTTATGATGAGGTTCCAAGTAAAAAATTTTATTTTACAAAAAATGCAGGTATGCTTGTTGGTGTGCAGAATTCAACAGATCCCATGGAATATTTTAATATCTGTACAAACAAGGGCATCCTGATAACAGGAAGGATCTCTATAATTATAGGCTATGTGTTATCGAAAAGCTTTTTGGGCCACAATCAGAAGAGCCGATACCAAAAATTAGTATAACCCACCTTCCTGAACTCTGCCCTAAGGGTGCAGATGGTACTGGTCGAATAAAACGTCGGAGGTGTCAAGTTTGTTGGGAAAATGAAAAAATTAGGAAGGATTCCATTTATTATTGTCCCTTATGTTCAAATCAACCTGGACTTTGCTTATCACCTTGCTTCAGAGTGTTTCATAACAAAAAATAGTCACAACAAAAAATAGTATGTCGGTCTTTTAGTTATTGCTTGCGATAGTGATGTTGCATTTTAGTTTGAGTTTTATATTTCTATCATCAGAATGTTTTATATATTTTATTCTTTCGTTTTTATAATATTTCGAAGTAGTGTTTTACAATTTTTATGATAGTTTTGCTGGCGATAGTGATGTTGCATTTTAATTTTATATTTCTGTTATCAAAATGTTTTTGAATTTCTTATTCTTTTGTTTTTAAAATTTTTATGATAGTTTTTGAACATGCCCTTTTTTTATTTTCAAAGTATTATATTTATAAATATACTCATCGTTTCATCACCACTTTCATCAAACGCCCCTTGGGCGGTTTCCAGCACATACCAGGCTATCGGCTTGCTCTGTGCCCAAACCGCCCCAGGGGCGTTTTTAGTTTTTTTGCAAATAACACCAAAACCCATGTTGACATAAATGCTACCTAGTTACTACTACATCAAATTTAAATATTCTCCTACAAACGTAGGTGGCACCACACCAACTCATATACATGTTCCCGGGGCAGTGAATGTGTTAAGTATGTATCTCATGCTTTGTCGACAACATCTATCATCTCCGACAATGAAGTATATTTTGACTTGGCTTGACTTAACTATTGGTTTAAGAAAATAAGGGACATCAATATTTTTTCAGCTTTATTTCTATTTGGAATTGTATATAAATTGCGTTTCAATTTTGATCACCATGGCACGCTTTTTTATTCCACCTGTGCAGTTGAACCCGCACCTGTTTCCTCGACAGACGATACTCGACACGATGGCGCCTAGTCGTGTATGTCGATCGATAGGTGTACGCCACCTGAACAGGTGTGCTCCTGCAAGGTGTTTATATGAAATGTTTTCCTTTCGTTGTCGGGCGAGTTAATATTGTGATCACGTCCAGTATAGCCGCTGTCGACGAATTAATCGCAGAGATAATTCCCTGCGACGTCATTTAAATCCCCTTTCTATAGACCACCTGTTCGTGGCACCAGTTCGAACGATCGAGACTTATTGACGGGCAGGGTGTCATAAATAGGGATTTGCTGTACTGAATGCAGACTCTGGATTCCCTGCGGTTTTCGTTGAATTTTGTATTTGGATGTTCACAGGACTTAACGCAAATTATTAACTACCTACATACTTATTAAACTGTTTGTTGTTTTATACCTCTGCAGAGCATTTGTCCTTCATTAATAAAAATTACGAGGACAGATCTGTACCTCAGAGCCAGATGGACGTAAGTCACATTGTGCTAACTTTACAGGAGACCAATAAAAGTGAAAATAATAATTTCATCGTTAAGCTACAAAGCTATTGTTCGAGATATCATATCAAAATTCATCAAAAACATTGAAAGGGTCGTACCTTATTCATTCATGTACAATTTTTGTGTGAATAATTTACAATTGATATAATTATCGTGGTTTAATTAGGCAGGAGAGGACTTACGCCATTATGCCTCTATATCAAGAATCTTTTTGGGACTTAGTGATAATAAGATATATTATAAAAAATGATTATTACGTCGTTTTAAGTAAACATAACTACGCAAGCATTAATTTAAAATTTTTAATTAACATAAAAAAACATAGACGAACTACAATATAATATTTCATTACTCCAGAGTAGTGGAGTCATCCTCAGGAAAGTCTCCTTCCGTCTCTCCATGTGGAAGCCTTTCAAAGAAGGCTCTATATTCTTCAGGAACCCACTGCATCAAATTCATGAGATCTTTGTATTTCTCGTTACTTATTTTCTTCTTTGTTTTTCTCACTTTTGGTATCGCCGCTGGCATAACGACCCTTCCTCTTAGATTTCTTTTGAATTCGACTGTTTTGAAGGCCTCATCTGCAAAACTTGTTTTGTAGTACACCTTGCTGTCACCTTTGCGAAGCTGCAACCACTCTACACGGGATATCAAAAATGGTTCCTTGTCTGTGTTTTTCTTCCTTGCAACAAATGGACCATCTCTGCTTCTCAAGTAGAGGAAATCAAGGAAGTCTTCGAGGCACATCCTCCTCACAATGAAGGGGTCATTATTTGAACATGAAGCGATAAAATTTACCCAGTCGTTAGTTGTAAAAATAGTGTGACTTTTCACATTCTTCTTCGCCCTCTCTATCACACTATGCTTAACATCGACTTCCATGTGTGTGTGCCCAGCCACAGATACATGAATGCCATATTAATATTTCTGTTTTGCCCGCTGCAATTATCTGTCCACACTGTCAACTTCTCCGTAGATCTTTCAGGATTTCTTAGTTCTTCCATCGCCCAAACGAATAAACATGAAGCTATTTTATTACCTCCCCGATCAGCTGTTGTCTCATCCCACATCATACACCAAGTTCTGTCAACGGTCGAGTCATAAATAGTACTATTTAATGTCCAGAGCTTCCTTGAGTAGAAACTTTGTGAATTCTTCAAATCAGGCGTTGGAAGACATTTTTGGAGATCAGACATAATCGCTCTGGAACCTTGAGTAGCACGGGCTTCCAGTTTATCTTCCCTCTTTAACTTATACCTATGTGATGCATCTTTAAGGTGGTTTTCTTTTTGCAGAGTGAGTCCAATAAGATTTTCATCATTCTTTTCATATTTGAGTTCACAGTCAAGTTTATCGCAAACATCGCAAGTGTCATTGTCTGGTAAGTGGAAAGACAAGTTGAAATCTTCATTGAATACTTTGGAATAAACCCACATCTTTTCTGGTATAAGATTTTCTTGTTTGCACTCATCTACATACAATGAGTACATCCTGGAAATGTTCAGATGTTCTGATTACGAGTAACATGATTGTTGCGTTCAGATAAAAAAATGGTCACGATCGTTTTGTGAAAAATTGGAGTTGTACGTCAATTAATGTTTATCTGATTTCACAGATTCATTCTGTATGTGACCAAGGTATATCTTGGTCGGTTTATGTATTTGAAAATTGTAGATTCTATTTCAAAAATCGTTAGGAAAAGTTTTTATTTCAACTTCAAAATTACAAGTTTATTGATTCTCTCATTCAATTTTTTCTCCTCCCTGGAGACTGACTGTCGCACTGACACTTCACAGGATGATAGTCCAGGATTATGTTAGGCCAGGAGTCGTGTCTTTCTTAACATAGCCCCCATATTGAAGATATCTATCTTCAACATACATGTTGATCTTGAACGTCGCTTGGAGTTGGAAGTGGAAGTGGACACAGTTTATTGAAAGCTCTTTTGACGTTTCCTCCCTTCGTTTTGACGGTTGCAACTCTGCTTATACCATCCTTTCCTGGGTGTAGAGATATTATACGACCCAATCGCCATTGAAGGATTGGTAACCTGTCTTCTTTAATAATAACGATCTGATCTTCTTTCAGCTGCTCACCAGTAGTTTTCCACTTAATCCTCTCCTGGAGTTGGGATATGTACTCCTTGTTCCAGCGGTTCCAAAAGTGTTTTACTAATTTTTGAATTCGTTCGAATCGTGTGAGCCGATTGTCAGGAACATGTTCGCAATCTGGATCTGGTACAGCCATAAGTGGTTTTCCAATTAAGAAGTGAGCTGGGGTGAGTGGAAGGAGATCACTAGGTTCAGAGGATAAAAGGAAAAGGGGACGGGAATTTACCACTGCCTCTACCTGCGTCAACAAAGTATAAAAGTCCTCAAATGTAAGATGAGCTTCTCCCATGACTCTTGTTAAATGATGTTTAATCGATTTAACCCCGGCTTCCCAAAGGCCTCCAAAATGAGGCGCATTTGGAGGAATAAAATTCCATTTTATGGATTCAGTTGCTAATGATTCAATAATTTCATTTTTATTATTAATCAAAAATTTACCCAATTCTTTCATTTTTGAACAAGCACCCACAAAAGTTGTGCCATTGTCTGAATATATTGAAGATGGTGTTCCACGACGTGACACAAATCTTCGAAGGGCTTTCAGAAACGAATCTGTTGTTAGTTCTGATACCAATTCAAGATGAATTGCTTTTGTGGCGAAGCAAACGAATAATGATATCCAGCATTTCGATACTTTACCACCTCGTCCTTTTTTATCTTTAATAAGAAACGGGCCTGCATAGTCAACACCTGTGACTTGAAACACCGATCCTGTTTCGAAGCGCTGCGCAGGTAAATTTCCCATTATGGGATGTGTTGTTTTAGGATTTCTCCTAAAACATCTTATGCAATGCCGCACAGTTTGCTTGGCCAAATCTCGCCCTCGAATTGGCCAAAATCTTTCTCTTAATGAAGCTAACAATAATTGTGGGCCAGCATGTAATAACCGAATATGTTCAGAAGTAAATATCAACTTAGTTAGATAGTGTGAAGCACATAAAATTATAGGATGTTTTTTATTGAATTTATAAAATGAATTGTCTAAACGACCGCCAACACGCAGTAGACCATTTTCGTCTATGAATGGATTCAAATTATAGACATTACTTTTTGAATTGCATTCTTTTCCTTCCTCTAACATCATTATTTCTTTTGGAAAAGATTCCTTTTGAGAAATCTTTAGCAATATTACAAAAGCGTTTTCTATATCTTCCGCTAACACAATATGTTTCCTTTCTAATCGGGAGTGTTTACAATTGAACACAAATCTGAACAATTGTGCAGTTACTCTTTTGAGTCTATTTAAATTTGAAAATTTTGTAAATGGAAATTTTTCCATACAAGTTGACGGAAATGAAATGATTTCGTTTTTTCTCGTTTCTGGTAGCTCATCTATAATGGATGTGAGTTTGGGCCAACTGGACTCAGGTTCTAATAACCAAGAAGGTCCATTCCACCACAAACGTAAATCTTTCAGTTGTGAAGGTGGTACACCTCTCGACAAAAAATCTGCTGGATTACTACTTGTTGGAATATGCCTCCATTCATACGAACCAGTGATGTCTTGTATTTCGGACACACGGTTACTAACGAATGTTTTTAATAGATTCGGAGGCGTTTTAATCCAACCCAATACTATTGTTGAGTCTGTCGAAAAGATGTACCGGTTGAAATTCAGTTTAATGGAATCAATGACTTTCTTTGCTAATCTTGATGACAATAAAGCACCACATAGTTCCAAACGTGGAATAGTTACTGTTTTTAATGGGGCGACTTTACTTTTGGCACACACTAGATGAACAAAACTTTCTCCTTCATTATTAATTGTTTTTATATAAACACAACCACCGTAAGCTAGCTGAGAGGAATCCGAGAATGAATGCAATTCCAAACTCGCCACATTATGACACAAGACTTGTCTTGGTACGGATAGTTGGTTGAGAAAATGAAGTTCATTCCTGAATTTTGACCAAGTGGTGTGTATGTCTAGTGGAAGTGACTCATCCCAAGAAAGTTTTTGAAGCCATATTTTTTGTAATAAAATTTTAGCTATTATAGTACAGGGAGCAAGAAGACCTAATGGATCAAATATCTGTCCAGTACTAGACAAAATGGATCGTTTTGTTATTCGTTTAGGTACGAGTTCTGATTTTATATTATATCTCAACACATCAGAATTACAAGACCAAATCAAACCGAGTGTTTTCGCACATTCAGTAGGACCAATCTGAATAGTTGTATCGGTGGTCAACGATTCTGCTTTCAAGTGTTTTATGATCTGTGGTTCATTAGAGTACCATTTTCTCAATGGAAATTTTGCACTGTTTAGAATATTTGATACTGTATCACAAATGTAAACAGCTTCTTCCAAAGTATTTGCACCTGTGAGTAAATCATCAACATAAAAGTCGTTTTTGATTATTTCGGATATAACTGGATAATGATTTTCACAATCGATTGCTAATTGAAAAAGACTACGAATAGCCAAGAAAGGGGAAGAAGCCATTCCAAAAGTAACTGTATTTAAATTGAAGATATTCATGGGTTGAGATGACTCCGACCTCCATAAAATCCTTTGAAATCGTCTTTGACTAGGTTCAACAGACACCTGTTTGAACATTTTTTCGATATCTGCTGATAAAACAATATCATGTTTTCGAAAACGAATGATAATAGATGTAAGATCATTTTGAATAGTTGGACCTACCATCTGTACGCTATTCAATGACAAACCGGAAGTTGTTGGTGCTGATGCATCAAAGACGACACGTAACTTCGTCGTAAGGCTATCATCACGAACAACTCCGTGATGAGGTATGAAATAGGCCACTTCATTTTTATCAAAGTCTTCGATCTTTGTCATATGTCCCATGTTTTCATATTCAGACATACAACTGACATACTGTTCTCTCAGTGAAGGATTTCTTTGTAGTTTTTTCTCCAATGAAAGAAACCTTTTCTGAGCCAAATAGAAAGAATCACCTAGTTCGATCAAGTTGTCTTTGAATGGAATTGAAACTTGAAATCTTCCATCAGATAAACGTTTGAAATTTTGGACAAAATGATCTTCACATGTACGTTCTTCAACAGATAGTACCTGGTTAGTGTCTAGACATTCTTCCAATTCCCAAAATTTACTGAGTTGTTGTTGAATGTCCATTGTAGAAATATGACACAAACTCGAAGTAACTTGAGAAATAGGTATAGGACCAGAAACAACCCAGCCAAATTTGTTTTTTTGTAAAATGGGTTGTCCAGGACCTAATTTATATTGACCAACACATAAAAGTGACCAGAACAAATCTGCGCCAATCAGCATGTCAATTTTGCCTGGATTATAAAAATTTGAATCAGCTAGTTTCATCGTTTTTGGTATTTGCAAATGGGAAACATTCAGTTTTACACTTGGAACAAACCCGGTAATCTCAGGCAAAACGAAACAATTTATTTTAGTTTGAAAATTTGTGGAATGGGAACCAATTTTTAAAGTGCAACGTTCATTTATTTTTGTCACTATTTGATTCAATCCAGAAACTGAAAAATCGAATTTATGAGTTTTTAAGAAGAGTTTTTGACATATGTCACTCGATATGAAACTACATTGACTTCCACTGTCCAAAAGTGCTCTAATGGTATGGGGAATTTTACGTTCATCAAACATTTGAATGTATGCAGTAGACAGCAAAATATGTTGATTTGAACTGGATGATAAAGTTATGCTAGCATTTGCACTTTCACTATTTTGATCGATATTGCTTTCTAGGACTGGAGACTCAGTTTTGTTTCGATCAATGTGAAGTAAAGTATTATGTCGATAGCGACATATAGTGCAACCTTTCAGTCGACACGTCTTTGTTTGATGGCCAGATTTGAGACAATTGAGACACAGATGTTTCCTTTTGGAAAACTCATTTTTTTCAAATACTGGTAGTTTTAGAAAATCTTCGCAATAATAAATAGCATGGTCTTTTTTGCAAAATGCGCAAATATTGCTACTAGCTAGAAAATTTTTAGAAAAACCAGATTTTGTTTTATTGGAATTATTTTCACGTGTATAATCTCTATCACCACTTATTGTTTCCAATAAATCAGCCCTATCTTTGAGAAATGACTTTAGGTTTTTCAAAGTTGGCACTTCATGTTCAGATTTATTTTCTTCCCATTGTCGCAATGTACGCGAATCAAGTTTTTGACACACTAGGTAAATTATAAGAGTGTCCCAATGATCTACTGGCTGTTTCAGCTGTTCCAGAGATCGTAAATGTTTGGATAAACTATCAATAAGCAAACGAATTTTTGAGGAGGATTCCTTGGCAATTGGTTCTAAATTGAACAATTCATGAACGTGTTTATTGATGAGCAATCGTGAATTGTCGTATCTTTCACGAAGAATTGACCAAGCAACTGTATAATTCGATGAAGAAAATTCTAGTGATTTTATGACCTGCGCAGCACTGTCACTGAGTGATGCACGCAAATAATGAAATTTCTGGATGTGTGACAAAGTATCGTTAGAATTTATCAAAGAATCAAAAGTATCTCGAAACTCCAACCACATGTCATATTTACCACTGAATTTGGGCAAATCTATCAATGGTAATCGAACACTCTGTATATTTCCAATATTATGTTCACTCACATAGGATGCAGGACTATTATGAACAGCATTTGTATGGGTACTTCCAGGAGGAAGAACTTGTATTTCATAGTGATTTTTCAAAACCCTTTTGGCATATGCCATCTTAGAGAAAAAATTGTTTTCAAATTGCTCCCTTTCTGACAACTGCTGTTCAAAATTGTCCGTAATTTGTTCAATTTTAGTTTGTATATCATTAAATTCATCAAAAAGAGTTTCAAGCCGCTCAACACGGCTTTGAAGATCTAATAATTGTAATTCATCCAACTTGGATCTAGGATCAGTTAAATTCGGATTAATCTCATCGCGTAAAAAATTTGAAAATATCGTTAAACGAGATTTTATTGAAGCGCGTTTGCGAATGAGTAGTTTCTCATCTTCACTCATGTTGAGGAAATTTATACTTCACGACAAAATTCAGACAGAGGCAATGGAGAGAGAATGGATAATGAATAGGAAAGGTCTCACCCACTTCTTTCTGCTGATTTCAGGCTTGTTCTTCTGTAACGACGAACTGCTTTCAGGACTGGTTTTTCACAGGAAAAGTCTCGTATGGTAGCGAAGTTACACTTTTTCTGGAAGTATACTGCTCAGAAGGACCATGTATTTGACCAAGGTATATCTTGGTCGGTTTATGTATTTGAAAATTGTAGATTCTATTTCAAAAATCGTTAGGAAAAGTTTTTATTTCAACTTCAAAATTACAAGTTTATTGATTCTCTCATTCAATTTTTTCTCCTCCCTGGAGACTGACTGTCGCACTGACACTTCACAGGATGATAGTCCAGGATTATGTTAGGCCAGGAGTCGTGTCTTTCTTAACACATTCATTTTTCTACGTTCATTCAAAAAACAAAACTTTGAACTGTAATTAGCGAAAAAACTGATTCTTTATTGCACTGAGTGCAATGAAGTCTTGCACTCATCTGTCATTCTGCTACAGCGTTCTGTCATTCTGCTACAGCGTTCTGTCATCATGACAAAGATGAAGGTCAAATCGACTACAAATTTAGCCCATTTTCTATGAGATTGTATTACGTTTTAAACAGTTGCATATTTTATATTATTGTCAATCATATTTATTACATACTGGGATTGCATCATTACTAGAAAACGCCATTTAATAAAAATAAAATTTGTCTATTTGAATATTATTAAATTACTTTTATCAGCTAGATTTGAAAAAAGAATGTCTTCCTTACACTGTATAACCACATAAATGAAACAGTTTTGGGTTTTTGCACGAACGTAGAAAAAATATGGTATTCAACTCGTGCAAAAATTATTTATTGCACTCGACCTGAAATTGGACAACACTTACTTTTTGCACATGTTGCATAAATAACTATTATATTCTCTCAAATTCTGGGTCAATACACTAGACGTTGCGTTATAGAAAATAATTATACCTTAGTGGAATTATGAATATCGGCAAACTGAACATGTTTTTCCATCAACGACGAAAATATTTTCCTAGAAAGGATTGTTCATGCAGCTCTGTAGAGATCACACCAGCAAGGTTCCGTGCAGCTGCAAAATCCATCGTTCATAGGTGCAAACTTTGCGTTGAAAAAAATGGTGATCATTTTTGTGAATTTTGGTTTTTCGTTTACTGATAAAATACAATAAATACATTTGTCCTAATATCAATTTCTCAGGAAGTTTTTTTTTGTTACAAGGAATCGGTTTTTAAATAGTTTCTCAAAAATGAAGGAAGATACTGAAATAAACAAAAAAAGTGTTTTACGCCCATATGCACCGTTTTCGCGTTTAATCCAGATCAACTAAACCGGATTAAGTGGTCTTGGGTTGAGTTGTAATGGTTGTATTCTCCGACATATGAAAAGTGCGGATTACCTAATCCAAACAACAGTTTGGCATCATTGCAAAAATCTGTACAACTTGACGTTTTCAATAGCATCTTATTAAGATGTCTAAAAATCCTGGTGTGTCGACTCATACCTGGAAAACTGTGGGACAAAACGGGAGACAATTCGCCAGCTTGATTAAGAGAAAACAAATGAATTCGTGGTCTGTTTCCCAAATATTCCGCATTTGCGTGTACCGCCACGGTCGGTTTTCCTATTAGGGTAAATTTACAAGCACAGAAGTTTTCAAGTATTGCCGACGAATGAAATGAATAAAGAAACGTAATTATTGGAATTTACTGAAAAACTTCACCAATCAGTTTAATTTGTTACATTTTCGACTTATTTATTCAATTTTTTACTGAAATGAAATTCACTACAATAATAACCACGCATTTCATTTAGAAATATTGAAGTTAAGCTTCATTAAAAGTCACCATCAGAACCTGTCAATCTTGTGCTAATATAATATAAGCGGGAATGGCGGGATTCCGTGTGTGATATATTCGTGCCATGATTTTCATTAAAATGTTTTCTAATAATACAAGATACTATGTGATAATCTTCATAATATGGTGGTACTTACTATACTCACTTTCGGTACTGGATATAAATGAATTATTTTGTTCGTCTCTCTGGATTGCCCACAAATGATACAAAAACGGAAGGAAGGAACATGATCAAATAATTATTGTACAAACTATACAAACTACACAGGAAACGATTAGATATTCACAAATTTTATTTTATCACACATGTTTTGCCTGCACACTGGCTTCTTCACTGTCTGATTAAATAAAATTTGTGGAGGATCGAATCGTTTTTAGTGTAGTTTGTACAATTACTATGGATCTTCATCAAGTAAATGACGAGTCAATCAGAATAATTAAATTATTATTGGATGAATGTCTAAGGAATTATACAGCAAAATGAAGAAACACATCAATAATAGTAATCAATACAAGGAAATTGCACTATGAAATTCAGATTCTGTCACCATCATTCACTTTTGGATTGAAGTTTGTTGAAATTCCATAAAATTGACAACAGTCATCAATCACCATATCCCTGGAATATTGACAAGACTAAAATTCTATGTAAGGGCGCCATCTCTGGAACCGACCAAACAAGCAGACCACTATTTCATTTGTTTATTTGTCTTCTGAAAAATCAAAACAAAATCGAATCACTCGACACACCATGGTTTTTATACATCTTACATCTTATCAAACTTTGACATTTCAAGAGAATCGCGCAAACTTAAAATAATTTTGAAAGTTATAAGAATCGGATATTAAAATTGAGCGAACGGTATGAAGGGATAAAAAGAGTTCGAAATTTATCCATATTGGAGAAACAGTGTTTGGTTAATTTAGAAATTGGGGAATATGCGACGGTATTAAAAGATGAGGTAACGAATCGAATATAGATGGATGATAAGAAAAATGCATTGAAAAATATCGAAAACGAATACAATGCAAGTGGTCCTGGTCTATGTTATCATACTGCAGAGTCGCTCAAAATATTATTCGAAAATAAGGAAAAAGAGTTGAGAACAAAAATTGCAGATGGTACTTAAAGGTAAGTTTATCAGGCTTTTTCCCGAAACAAAAAAAGTATTGTTACTTACTTAGTTTCATCTCCTGAATACGAATCCGAGGAAATTTCGTGAGGGTCTTCAATACTTTTCGAGTTTCGAGTTTCGAAATTCGAACATTTTCAAACACGATTTTTTGTGATCCTAATCAACACGTATTTCACAATTACAAGCACCAAAATCCAACATTTCACAAAAAATCAACCTTCTTGTAAAGTACCCATACATAACCTGACCAACTCATTTCAAGAATGAACCTCTATGAAAAGTGAGGTTGAGTATTGTAATATAAGAAGATTCATTTTATTTGTAAAAGGTTTGGTAAAGTGTGGACAAAAGGAAGGATGCATTTTGTGTTATTTTTTACAAAAAAAATCGTTTTGGAATATGGTTGATTTTCAAGATTCAAAAAGTTATAACTCGTAAAGTATTAGAGAACCCCATGAACTTCTTTCGGTTTATTGTACAGGGGATAAATAACGTAAGTAACACCACTTTTCTTTTTCACCAGAAGACGACTGCGGATAGAAGCAGTTGAAACGTTGTGATTTATACAAATCATAAGATGAGGGAAGTCCGAAATGAATATACTCACCATTCTTTTTGTTTCGAGAAAAAGCCCGATAAACTTACCTTTACCATGAAAGGTAGCAGAAACTTTTGACTGGATGAGGAACGATGCCAAAAATTAGGGAAGGTGAGATTGAAGACAGCTTGAACAACCCAAAAAAGCATGTTTTGAAGAAACTTCTAGCTATCCAAATCAGATACAGCTGAAAAATTAGGCAACATTTCTGAAATTAGATCAGCAAGTTTTTCTTTGTTTTTCTTCATTACATTAAGAAAATGTATAAATGACTTGATGTTCTGATTGTAGAGTGGAATACAATTATTTCTTCATATATCATATATCGTATATTCATTAAACACTATTTCATTTCCTAAAAAGTTAAAATATGTGAATTTCAGATTCGTAGATAGTACGAAGAAGAACAATTTTCCACATTTTTGTCACAAGTGAAAGATTTTGTGTTACTACAAAACCTTTCATGAGCTCAAAATCCCCGATTATATTATCTTCTAGGAAATCCAAAATTAATAACATCAGTAATATCTCCGTCATCCTCTAAAAATATTTCGTATCAACTTCCATTTTTCCTTTTTTATCGAGGAATACAAAGATACAGTAACAACCAACCAAACAGTCATACGTGCCTTTGCTAAGCTTAAACTTCGAAAATTATTGGATTAAAGTTAATCGCGATTAAGGCGTATTTCGATACGGTGCATACAAAAAATTAGAGTTAATCGAGCTCAATTTTTAATCTCGTTTAAACCACTTCGGTGCATACGGCTGTAAATGGCTTAATCCAGAAAAAACTGAACATGCAAAAAAACAGTGGAGTACAATTTTTCGTCCTAATATTAATCAGACTAGCACTTGGGACGCCACAGGAATTAATAATGTTGCCGCAAGTACATTAAAAGAAACCCCTTATTACCGCATGTGAGCATGACAGGTTTTATTAAAATCAGCAAGAAGGTTCTTAAATGATTGATAAAGCCAAAACTTATATACTTATTGTATTTTTTTTAATGAAAATTAAAAATAACTAGTTGTGGTTGTGAACAATTGGTTGTGACTTCATACAAACCATTTTTTTAATAATTTAAGTCGGAGAATCCATTATCTCTTGGTAATTTTTGTATAACTAATGACTGCTGCATTTCACGTTTTTAATTTCCAAAGTACTATAACAGGTAAAAATACACAACTTACTTGTTTTTTTTCAAATTCAAATTATTGAGAAATGAGATTCTATAGCAATAGTAGTCGGCTGGTAGAGCGTTCGCGTCCCAAGCGTAGGGTCGTGGGTTCGATTCACCAGTCTCGTGCACGGTATCACACGTTAAAAGGTGGTGGCTGCATCTTCCCTAGCTCGCAAAAGAATTTTTAAAAATGTTTGACGTAACCTGATTATTTTATTGTTTACGTTTGGCGCATGCAAAGATATATTTTTGTCCAGTTTTCATTCTGTAGGTTTGTTATTTTGGTATTATCGATGTTTTCGAAAAGTTCTCATGCCAGCGATACAAAAACTATAATCAATATTCATGGCAGCATTTAATTAAGTATAGGTGAAATCGAATAGTGAATTTTGTTAACACCATACAGTATGGATATTTATGAGCGCGGTTGGAAATTTGTGTTTCAGTAAAACGAGAACTAGTTCGAAATTGAATTCCAATTGAAAATATTTGTCTTGTTTTATGGTAATAGATTGCTTTTCCATTCAACAATTGTCGTGGAACACAGCTACTATTAAATAATTAAAATTATAGGTTTTGTTAAAGTATCAAATCAAAAATACTACAGCACAGTAAATCTAGACACCGTTAATAATTTTTAATTAATTATTATAAGCGTAATTTGAGTTCATATTGCGCTTAGATAAATCGAATTCGGTTGGAGATATTCATCACTCGTTATCTGACATACCCCTTCTATGGTTAGTCTTTTGTGTGACTCCAGAGGTACTGAAACCAAGAAGAGAAGGCTTTTTGTGCTCGTTTTTCAAATACGAGGATGTACGAGAATATGTTGAAAAATTCTAAGCATAGAACAAACAAAATTTCAATGTCAAAATATTTTATTACTCAACATATTCTCCTCTTAATTGGACACATTTATTACAGTCTCTAGACCTTTCAAAAAAAATGTTTCATCTTGCTCTGCAACCCAGGCCTCCACAGCTTTTATTACCTCCTCGTTGGAAGAAAACCTTTTTTTCAGTTGAGGAAAGAGACGATAGTCGGACGGAGCCAAATCTGGTGAAAAAGGGGGTTGTTCTAGTAATTCAAACCCTAAATCACGAATTTTTTGCATGGCAACATGAGATTTGTGTGCAGGGGCGTTGTCCTGCAAAAACATAACACCTTTGGATAGCTTTCCGCGTCTTTTCTCTTTAATTTTTTCCCGTAGAGTGGTCAGTAATGTCGAATAGTAATCTCCAGTTATTGATCTACCCTTCTTCTTCTTAGGTCTTGGAGAACCAGAGTGTCGCCATTCCATCGATTGTTTCTGGATCGTAGAAATGTACCCAAGTCTCATCCATAGTAACAATTCGGTTTAAGAAGTCTACATCGTTTTCAAATCGAGCACAGATCGAACGCGATTCTACTACCCTTGCACGCTTTTGGTCAACATTCGAACATTTGGGGATTCATTTTGCAGCAATTTTTCTCATGTCCAAATTGACGTGAACTATATGTTGAACGCGTTCGTATGAAATATTCAGAGCTTCAGATATCCGTTTTAGCCCAATTCGACGATCTGTTAAAATCATGTCATGAACTGCATCTAAATTTTCGGAAACTGGTACAGTAACTGACTTTTCCGATCGATCATCATCTTCAATGGAAAATTTACCTCTTTTGAAGCTTGCAGTCCAATTTTTCACGGTCGCATACGAAGGACATTGATCACCAAGGGTATTAGCATATCTTCGTAAATCTGCTTTCCTCTTAACCCTTTTATATAAAGGTACTTGATGATGGCTCGATACTCCAATTTTTCGATTTTCACAATTTCGGTGGACATATTTTTTCTTTTAATTTATTGCGTGACTCTGGTTTACTTTTTGGATGTCAAACTTTACACTGACACTTCTAATAAGTTATTGTTCGTTGCTATGGTAACGCAATATTTTGTTTATGCAGGGAACTGGTCTAGGCTAACTAGATATCAATACATCCTCGCTCCCAATATTATCATATACTAGTTTTTCAATAATTTTTCCTTTTATTTCTTCCTATTATTTTTATATCTATTTATATCTTGATGTTTTTACTCTCCTCTTGATTCCTCTCCTCGGCAACCTCTCTTCGAATTTTCCTTTCTTCTTAATCAATCACAAGTTTTCATTTCACATCACTGATTTTTTATTTATTTGACTTCCGCTCTGTCTCTATGTACATTTCCTATATCTACCTTATTTTACCTATTTACAAAGTGATTCTTTTCAGTTTTAGGTCCATTCAGGCTCTCTTTTCATTATATCATTCATTTTCTTTCTTATTTTTGTATCTGTCATTTTTGACACTTCTCACCTTACTTCCTAAATCATGTACAGGATGTCTGAATGTTTTGCTATTTCTGAATCGAAATTTTGTGTCAATAAACAATATTTTTATCTAAATGTCTATTTTACACTGAGACTAAAGTCTTTACGTATACAGGATGAACCATATGCATTAAAATTCAACATAACCAAAAAATAAAACAGACAAACTATTGGGTGTTAATTCATTCTATCTTTTCATAACAATATGTACACTTACCTTTTATCTGGCCTAAAACTGATAATAATTTGGTCAATCATATTTTTATTTGGGTGTGAAAAAATTTATTGAATTGTCCCAAGTTTTTCTTCAAGGCTCCCGCCCAAGACCCATCCACGCCACTGAGTATCTGGAGTATATCAATTACCCTCATGAACTTATCATTTTATGTGTGCTCCATCATTTTTCATTGGGATATAAAAGGGACAGTCTAGTTCAACAAAGGAAGCGTTCTGGTTTTCTCACGAATGCCTACTTAATATTCCGGGATGATTTACGACCTTTAAGAAAATATAAGTTTTTATCTAGTTTATCCTCTTCGAGGGTATATGAAAGGACACAAGAAAATATATCGCTCTCTCAGCAGCGCTCTATATTCATTATAGGATATACCAACTTCTTGTACTTGCCTATAGTTTATATTCATTTCGGTATGGAACACAAAAGCCTTTAGGTTTTCTTCGTGATATATTGGCTTCGAGAAGAAAGTTTCTGGCTTCGAGAAAGTTTGGCTTAGTTTGGTTGTGTTGTGACTATGGCTTGGAAAATGAGTTCTGTTTTGTGAAATTGCCCGAATGTTAAAATAATTACCTGAACGCTAATTCTAATTAGCATTGTTTCCAAATTTTTGAGGTGATTTATTCATGCTTTTGATACTTTGAGTTTGATATGTCTTTTGATCGTATAAATTGGATTAAAATCGTTTCATATTATGGGATGAATAGTGAACTTGTGATAAAACTAACCATGGACTTAATGATAGATCCGTTTGATAACTCTCTTCAATGCAGAGGGAGAATTTCCAGATATTTTAAAAGTCACGAAAGTAATACCAATTTTCAAAAAAAGGGGACATTTCACAGGCAAACCATAGTCCAATATCTATCATTCCGATTTTTTCCCAAGTTTTTGAAATCATATCAAAGCCGAGACTCATGAAATACTTTGAAATGAATACATTTATCAATAGTTGTCAGTTTGGTTTTAGAAGCAAATGTAGTACAATCCAAGCTGTTTTCAAGATTGTTAGCGATATAGTCGAGGGTTTTGAGAATGGCATGGAAGTTGGTATCACTTTATGCGATCTGTCGAAAGCTTTCGACTGTGTTTCTAAGTATTCTTAATGGAAAGCTTAATCACTATGGTGTCAGGGGTATACCGCTCGATCTATTCCAGTCTCACCTACATGACAGGAAGCAAGCAGTGTATATAAGTGATTCTTGCTCTGATTTTCACAATATCACATATGGGGTGCCACAGGGATCTGTTTAGGGCCCTTCTCTATTCATCATTTACATAAATGATTTGTTCCATTCTAAGTTACCTAATAAATGTGTGGCTTATGATGATGACACAACTTTACTCAATACTGCTTCCGACATAGACAGTCTATCGTTACGTATCTACACAAAATTGGTTCAATGCCAACAATCTCTTCGGCAGCGCTCATTGGACCGGAACCAAAAGATCATTTTTGGCCAACGCTGATTTTCATGATTACCAAACTCGCGGTGCAACCGATTTGAGACCTTCTCGCTACAGACTCAATAAAACACAAATGAATTCACTGGATGTCAGACTCTTTAACTTTTTGCCTGATGAGTTCAAGATTTTGACTTGGAACTGTCTTGAATCGAAACTGAAACATTCTCAGTCACTGTTTTCACTCCATTGACGAATATTTGAGTATGCCTCTGTGTCTCAGCAATATCTAGATCTCCCAAATAATGGGACACTCTATTTTAGATTGTTTTTGTTGGTTTTGTCGTTTTTATTATATTTTTTTTTACCTATGACTATTTTACCGGAATGTCGATTTTAAATATTTTTAAACTTTTACTACTGACTTGCCCAAAACATAATTGTAACTTGTTCAAATAAATCTGTTCTATTGTATTAATGATAAAAAATGATAGACACACATTTTCAGAGATATTTTTATTGACTACGTTAACAATAATTTGTATGTAGTAGGTCAGACAACGTCGAGGAATGGAAATTTTAAACCAGCAATTAAGCAATGTAAAATTGCAACATTATTTAATTTTCCTCAATTGTTATTATGAAAAATTTGCATATCACTGGTATGTTTGTCCAAATACTTCTGAGTAGAGTATAATAGGCCAATAAACAGAGCAATTTTTCTCATAAAAGTTCAACTTAAATTGCTCCTCCGATTTCTTTTCTGCAATTCGGTCGTCACGGAGGGTTGAATAATTAGCAATAAAGTTATCTTCCCCTGGGGGGGGGGGTGCAACCCCCCCAAAATCGTAAAAACTTTTTTCTGGAAGGTATTTTCTTGACATTTCAGCTCTGAGCAATAAATATGAGTGAAAATCGGTATTAATAATGGAGGCGAATTATTTTTAACAATTAAACCGCCTCCCGGGGCATCAACCCCTTTCCGAAATCTTGTTTTTTGTGGTATGTTCTATGAATATGTAAAATTGTCAGTCCTGAGTAATGAAACTGAGCGAAAATTTGTAAAAATAATAGGTATAAATTATTTGAAACTATTTTACCGCCCCTGCCTTAGGGGTATATCCCCCGCCTCACGGAAACATTGGGTGAGAGGGAAGGGGGAAAATATTTGAAAAAACTCTCAAACTACTACTCTTAGATATAAATGTGGGTAAATAATCGTTGAGAACTGTCGTTATTGAGATTTATAAGTATTGTTATGAGAATTATTCGCAAAATCGATAGAAGATCAACTTATTGTATAAATCGAACGCGGACCGGAGGTACCGAATTATGATAGTGTTTTTCAATGATATCGAGAAAGGGTATGGAGAAATGAATCCACAAGTAATCACCATCAAGAAATGTATAGGAAAATATATTTATTCACTCATACAACTCATAATCTAATTCATATTCAGTCTCCTCGACTTCATCTTCACAATCCGGAACAGTCACTGCCAAGTGTCTACAGATATCTGTGGTACATTTATACAAACATTGGTACATATAGCACATAAAAATCAAAGCTTATGGGAGTGTTGAGCAAGTTTGATTCACAAAAATGTCAATATCAAATTGGTAGTTTCCCCTGAATTCCTACTTGGACCTTTAAAATTTTGAAAATCACCAACACTGGGCACTTTCCGTTGAATAGAATAAACTTGGTCAATATCTACACATTTATATTCTGCAGGTAAATTTTTGAATAAGCGTATAAAATCCTAAGCATTTATGCATTTTAAGCAAGTTCCATTCTATAAAATGTTAATAACAAACTGGCATTTTCTCCTGAATTCCTTGGTAGACCTTTGGAATTTTGGAAATTTAGGTCATATCTGACATTGCGATATTTTGAAACAGAGCTGAGTTGAACATGAAACAAATATTTCAAAAATAAACTCACCATTTTCAATTAATAACAGTGACAAAGCACTAAGAGATGTTTCCTCGTCTCCGACTATCGATGTTATCCCAGTATCCAGTGTTTTCTGAACAGGAACTTTCATATTATCTGACGATTACATATAGTAGAGTAGAGCTGCCACTGCGCACCGACAGAACCGCGCCCGCCGCTGTATACTATACAGCGGCGCGCTAGCTGCCGCATTGACAAGGTCCCAAGCCGATATTTTTCAGGTTTTAGAATCTCAATGAGTTTAAAGCAGGTATACTTCGGGACAGTTTCCTTCGATGCACTGTCTTCCTCGGTATCGAATCCCCATATTCCATCAAGGACTGATTTTATTTTTCTTTCCATAGAACAATAATGCGATCAAATGCCGAGTAACCTCTATTTTAAGTACTTGAAAGATTTACTGGATTGCATTTAAAATTTGTCCAAGTAGCCAAATTTGTATGAATATTTTCAATAAGAGTAGGGTTTTTTCTGCAAACTGGCTTTTCATTCATGTTGATACGTGCTTTTATTAGTTATTAGCATTTAAATTTATAAACTCCCTCAAGATTTTGTAACCTAAAATATGCGAAGAATTGAAAACACTCGTATTTAAAACCAACATTATTTGGACGGTTAAACGTTATGCAATTTGACAATGAAGTATTCCTCAACTGTTCATTTTACTTGCTACAAGTGATAAGACATTATTTCAGTAATCACAAGCATTATTTCACGAAGTCAGGAACTTTAATATTATAATATTTTCAATTGCAATTTTGCAGCTGGCAACTGCGCGTATAATTATAAATAATATCAGAATACAAAGCTGCGATCTTTATCTTCAAAATTAAGATTTATCCGAATTGAACATTTATGTGAGGAGTTATAGAACTTTACTTCACGCGCTGGTTGAAAAAATGCACGTTATCGGGAGCCGGCGCAACACCTGCCCCATTGAGAAAGCATATTACTTCAACAATTTTTTTTCAAGAATACCGTGCGATTTCTCAAAATTTTGGTAGGGACAGTTTTTTTGTAAAAATTTGTGCTCTTTCTGAATATCAAGTAATTTTTTTGATTTAAATTAAATTTTTTGAGATATTTCGAAATTATCTCAAGAATTAATTTCAACGCGTTTTTTGGGGGGGTTCCACCCCCTGGAGGTGATAATTTTTCTCAGAAGTAATGTGCACACTGTGTTCTACAATTTAAAAAAAAATTATCGGTGGAGCAATTTAAGTTGATAAGCCCTGTTGATTGGCCTATAACCCGTGTACTGATAGACATATTTCCAATTTTTTTTGGTAGTTCATATCTAAAATTTTCCAACAGGGTGGTAATTTATTATAAAAAGCAATGTCCAATGAATTTGTTGTACTTTCATTTAATCTTCATCTTTGTATTCTGAGCTGATCAGCACAGCGAGTGTTATATTGATCAATTTTCGAATTTTTACTTAGTTCATTCTTTTTTTAATGAATTTCTAGTAACTGATGAATTATATAAAAAGCAGGTAGAGTTAGGCCTTCAAATTTCTG
The DNA here is from genome assembly GCA_944452925.2 of Chrysolina oricalcia. NCBI lineage: Eukaryota > Metazoa > Arthropoda > Insecta > Coleoptera > Chrysomelidae > Chrysolina > Chrysolina oricalcia. The sequence goes on along the minus strand of OX101821.2, from coordinate 4,911,687 downwards.
GAAAAAAGGTTTACAATGGTCTCTGAAGCCTGCATTTGCTTCAAATTGGATAGCTTGTTTTGAAGCTTGAACACTTTGAGCGAGTCAGATGCATTTTCCCATAGAATTATCCCATAAGAAATGCGTTTGTGAGAAAATGCATAATAGATACCCAACAGTGTGTATGTGCTTAGTACCTTGTTTAGTTGTCTCAAAATTAAAATCGAGCTGGAATGTTTAGAACAAACCCAGGTAGCACATCATATCGGCTGAATCTTGGTTCCATATTGGGCTAATATAGATATATTGTAAATGAAAATTCAATATTGGTCCAATATGGGTGAATATTCAAAAAACAATATTATATTAATAACATTGGTGGAATATTGGTTGAACTAGTTTTGATTGTAGATTATCACACGAAATAGTGGGTCAATATTGGTTGAATAATTTCTACCAATATCGATAATACAATATTGGTTATATATTGTTTTCCACATCTAGAATAAATATTGCAATCCAAATATTCCAGTCATATCGATTATAGGGGAAAAAACTATATTGTATTTCCAAGTTTGTTAGAATATTGGTTGAATATCATTTCCACTTTATTTGACAAATTGTAATAACTCATATTGAGTCAATATTGGTTGAATGATATTTACCAATATCGATAAAACAATATTGTCTTCACATCGTTTTCAACATCTACAATAAATATCGCAATCCCAATATTCCCCTGATATCGATTCTAGGAATAAAAACTATATTGTATCTCCAAGTGTGATTACACATTGGTTGAATATCATTTCGCCAATATTCAACAAATCTTATGAATTAATATTGGGTCAATATTGGTTCAATAATATTTATCGATATCGTTAAAACAATATTGTCTTCATATTGTTTCCTACATCTAGATTGAGATGAAATTTGAATATTGGCCGAATATTCAATGAAACATATTGAAATTATATCATGATCAAACTTAGATAAAAATCCGCTAGATGGCTCTACATATACAACGTCTTCTAAAACTTACGAAAGTATATTAAATACTTCCTTTACCCTGTTTCCAAGACAGCTCACTCAGTGGTTATTGCGATCAAAAGACAGACTCTGGTGTCACCTTCATCAACTAAAGGACATTTAATAATAATTTACCAAGGTATATATATATATATATATATATATATATATATATAGTAAGTTATTCATGACATCTACAGTCACTAGTTGAAACTTAATTTGACACGAACCAAGGAATCCAAAAGTAGAGGTTTGTCCACAAATTGACAGGCAGCCAACAATTACTTACTGTTATAGTATGTGTTGCCTCACGGTATTAATTCTTGAGTGGATTCGTTTTGATTTCGAGAGCTCCATAAATCCTTTCTGATGAGTGCGTTAGCACGAAACAGCTGTCAAAGGTTAGAACTCTCGGAATTAAAACGAAATATACTCTATTTTCACTTATATATATATATATATTTATTATATATACAAATATATCCAAATGATATTGTACCAATATCGATAAATATTGTACCTATATCAATAAATATTTTGAGGCCATTATTGCTTCAAGAATATTCCACCAAAACTATTTCTAAAATATTCATAACAACAAAATTCGACCAATATCGCAAAATGTTCACATACTACTTCTCGACAATATAACTTTTAAATATTGTGCCAATATTGTCAGAATATTGTATCAGCGATATTGTACCAATATCGCCGAACATTTTGAGGCCAATATTAGTTCAAGAATATTTTGCCAATATTGTTCAAGTAATATTGGACCAATATCGCCGAATGTTCACATTTTTTTTCTCGCCAATATTGCATTTCCAATATTTCGCCAATATGTTCACAATATTGTACCAATATTTTACCAATATAGGTGTGCTACTTGGGAAGCTTCTGATTTTGTAGTACTCGCTACGCTCGTACAAAATTTGATATACCTACTCGTGGGAAATGTATGTCATTTCATGTTCATTGTACAATATACTATTCCACTTTCAGACATAGGAAAACTCACCAGTCAGAAAGGACAAATCCACTAAGTGTGTGGGAGGTTCAATAATATTTCCTAAACAAGCCTTGATTATAAAAAGTGGAATTTCATCATGCCCAGAGGAATGCTTATTTTTCAGTTTAATATGTTAATTGAGATATCGGTTCGAGACTGGTGCAGGTTTCAAGAAGAAACAATACTAATTATTCATATCTACCTTGATATCATTGAGAATATTATATTTGTCACCGTTTTGTAATTGTACTGGAGAATTTATGAAAAAAATCATTAAATAAGCTTGATACATCAACGGGGTCTTCATACGTAATTCCACCTTCTTTTATAATTATAATAATAAGGATGGCAACTATTCTTGTTCTTGTTGCTGAATTTACATATTACATTCCAGGCCCATTTGTTGACATTACTGGTATTAGCGATTCTATTTCGGTAGTATCTTTTGTTTGAATCTCTTACTAACCTTCTTTTTTAGCTTTCTTGTGCATTTGAGTAGTCAGTCTGTATTTTTGGAATGTATTAAAGCCAGAATTCCTAGTTTTTACGAGGTAGCTCTTATGAAATTTTTTCCTGCTCGGACCTCTATTCACTATATCTACACAACGAAACAGTTCGGCGTATCCGCCAAAAAATCGAATGTAAAAAGCTTTCTTAATCTTTTGTTTTTCATCTCTCTATGCTTTACGTGACTTGATTAATTCTAGAATATTTTTTGCCTTATTTATAGTAAGATAAGGTCGACTTCTCACAATGGCCTGGAGTGGACGCCATAAAAATAATCAAATGGAAACGAAAGGGTGATTTATTATGGTTTGCGCTTTTGTTAAGCTTTTCTTGTAAGAGTGACATTAAAGCTGAACTCATTTGGTGTTTCACATCGCATATTTCTTGAACGTGTGATAAACAAGATGGATTGTAAACATTTTCCTGACTTTACACCCGTATCGATCTATTTTATAAAATACATGAGTATTGGCCCTTTTCGATAAGATTTTTGGTCATGGTCGTATAAAATTTATACTGTTCTTTTCTGGGTTCTCGGATGAGTGGTGCACTTGCTGGATAAGTCGCTTCATTGAATCAACAAAATACTCAAATTTGCTTAACAATATTTTTCTCCTTTTTGTACTTCCTTGATACAAAATTACTCACTGACGTTTAACCAAATTTAAGAAAACTATTCAAAAACCTCTCACCTTGTCCTTCTGACAATAAAGTCATATTCATACTAGGTAGTTCAGAACCAAACTTAGTTTGGTAGTGACCTATAATTTGGGTCTGTTAGGTAAATTACTAATAGTTTCTCAAACCTAAAGGAAGACTTTGACATTTACGGCTAGTTTATTTTCATCTTCATATTAAATACGTTGAGAGAGAGAGAGTGAGAGAGACATCATTTGTTTCAAATGGATTGTTACTTTAGGTCGAACCCCTTACCCTTCAAATGTTATCAGAAATAATATCGTACATTAAAAGCAATAAATATAGAAAATAGGTACAATGAGTAAAAATATGCAGAAAATACAATATCACATGAAAACAATTCAATACAATTTTGAAGTAATAATTTTGAGTTTTGAGTACATTTCACAATCATTCAAAGGGCGTTTTTAAAAATTTCTCGATGGAATAAAACATTTTTTTTAATGTATTCTTTCACGATATTTTTGAATGATATGTAGCTCTTAGATTCAATTTCAGTTGGTAGCACATTGAAAAACTTGGGATTATTTGGTTACTGTATATCTCGGGGTCCTCAGTAAATTATTTGATCTTGTGTTATAGGATGAGATATCTGAGGTTTTTTGATACGAATTTTTATTTTTGTGTATTTCTAATAATGAGTAGAATATATACGGTAAAGGCATTATTCGGCTTGTTTGAATGTTTTACACGATGTAGTAACTTGATTACTTATATTTCGGACGTCCATCATCTTAATGGTTGAAAGATTTGTATCTCTTTCAAATTTTTTCACAACGTTTCAATAGCTTGAATCCGCAATCGTCTTCTGGTGAATACTATTATTCTGAGTGACCGTTTTTGAAGCTTGAATATTCTTTGGGAATTACTGGAGTCACCCCATAATATAAATCCATAACTGATTTGGGAATGTATGAAAGCGAAATGCACTGAAAGAAGAGTAGACGTTTGAACATGTTTCTTGAGTTGTCTTAAGAGGAAGTTATATGAAGATAATCTATTACTCAGTTGATCTATATGGGGTATCCATGTAAGGTTATCGTCTAGAACTACGCCAAGTATGGCCAAAATGGCTGTCAGACATGCCGCAAACAGTTTTTCTTCATTATGCGAAAAATTTTCATTTTGTTTTTTTTTCTCGTAACGTCGGAATATCTGAGTACTAAAATATTTAATGCATAGGCAGATTGTAGAAGAAAATGAAAAGAGAAATTTTTGAACAACCCTTTTATTTATTGCCAGGCCTGAATAGCCTGAATAGCCAGGCTAACTTGAGGTCAGATATTTTAAGCTTCTAAACTTCAGTCTTGTCTCATCAACCTTTGTGAGAGTTAGTTGTTTGGTAATAATGTAACTTTTTCTGGTAAATGATCTTTTCCGAAATATCAGTTTAATGCTTTAGTACCTTTCTGAATAACGTAAATATCATAAAATTTCATTCAATTAACTGATTCTTATTGAGTTTAGTTTAGGAACCTATGAATTGAATACTTTTTAGTTATTCTAGCGTTCTAGTGTTTTTTTCTTTCGGCATAATAAAAGATTTTGGCCGATTTCTTTGTTTTATTTAGTTAAATTTTATATTCCATCTGGGCCTTCGGGTATAAGCAAAAACATTTTTGAAAAATACGTTTTTAGTTTTATAAATGTTTATAACAAATTAATGAATGACAGTTGCGAGTCGAAAACATAACTACGGACTGTCTTTCATGTGATAGCATAGTCGGTTTCCTACTAGTATCTTTGTTAAAAATTCAATCATTTTATGCTCTGTTGCTAGGTGTATTCGGTAACTGAACAACCGTCCGCTGGGCTTTTATGCACGAAGGGTCTCTAGCGAGAGATTTCTAGAAAGTCGCGATTCTAGAAATTACAGTATGAACGCCCATGCATCGAATCTTTTGCAATTGGCGAATCGCGGAAAAATTGCGGATATTCGAAAAATTGTGAATAATGAGCCTTCAATTTTAAGGACACTGGTTGGTCCTCAAAAGTACCAATGGCCATTCAATAACTTTTTACTCTCGATCAGTGCCATTTTGACTTTATGTCGGCCAATATAACGTACGAGTATGTCTCTTACCACCAGGTGGGTGAATTGTTTGCGGTTTGCCGATATATCCACGCTTCTACTCCACGCCGTCACCATCACCGTCGTCGATATCGATCCCGACCACGTGTTGGGACAATGAGAAATAGGACTCCGGCCGCCACATCAATATTTGGTCTGGGGACACGAAAAGGAAGTGTCATCCACCCTTCGGAAGTCTCCGTATTATTAGAAATGATGGATGATCGTTTCACCTGTGGGGATTAGGGCAGCTCGATATTACGTACGTTAGCGTCATCGGTTAGTTATTGATTTCGGGTGAAACCGTACGTGATTGGGGGTTTATTTGTATTGTGGTCGTTGGAAATGACTGAGTAATTTTGAAGAAATCAATCTAGATGGATGTTGCAATAGTCCGGGAGCCAGTGACAGAGATTTCCATGACCAAGTTCCTCTCAAGCGAAAATCAGTGGAATGCATCAGAGAGTTATATTATAAAGCTTCGTGAACGTCAGCTGCGGTTCTGTGGGGGGGATGAGCGGTGGTAGCCTCCCACGCACAAAGAAAAATAAATGTATTCAATTTTGTTTTCATACCTGAAAACATGTTAAATTATCGCTAAAGCAATATCTTGAAGAAAGAAAAAATCAGCTGACTATAGCATGGTGTATTATACGACAGCTAGTTGGTCGAACACAAAAAAAATTGTACCTTCTATGATTTCCTTTCAAATAAAATTTTACCTTATATTCGGATTGCGTCAATTTAACATGATTCCGGGAATAACATGATTCCGGGATGGATGACATAATTGAATATATTTTTTTTCTTCGTGCGTAGGAAGCTACTGTGCTGATCATTCCCCTCCCCACCAACGGAATCGCAACTGACGTTTACGAATCTTTATAATACGACTCTCTGATGCATTCCACTAAATATCGCTTGAGAGGAAATGACTGACCAAATTTTTACCGGGCTCCTGGACTATAAACTTGTTCCATTACTCTTCTTCCTTCAGCACTTCATTTCTCTCGTGCTGTGTCCTTTTCTCCTTGGTCAAAATTGATCATCGCTCACTCTGATCGCTGTCGTACAGTTTCTTTCAGTTTCGGAGTGAAATTGGGTACTCATAAGCCCTTTTAAACTTGAAAAAATATCTCATAAGCCCAGATCGGCATGTAGGGCAATATCCCACTCTAGAGGTTCCAACAGAGGTTCCACCATCTTTTAGTCAGGGTGAGTCTGGTGGCCAAGAAACTAAACTCACCAAAGGTGTCCCCAGTCAACTTATCTGTGGACAATTACTTTACCTCGGCTATTGAGTTATTTCAAGTATTTTGTTCCATACTTCATTCTTGGTTTTTGAAACACACTGTACCCAGCTAAGTGTTTGTCCAAAATTCCGGATGATGTTCAGTCTCTGGCTGTAGTGTTTCCGGATAAAATTCAAATGACCATTCCAGAACACGTGACTTTGACAGGTCGGCCATATTTGCTGGAGGGCACACATATCGATTAGTTGGTGTTCAACCTTGTGCATTCAGTTTAAAAGTTTTTTTTTCTGGTTTTATTTTGATAAAATTGTAACATATATGCTTCGAGATACTTATTATTTATTCATAAGCAGTGATATCAAGTGCCGGTACGATGAAAAAATTCGTATTATAGACAATTTCGCGATCCGTACAAAAATTAACTGATATCCACTAACTATACGATTCAGTAAAAGGCCGCTGACAGTAATTCCCAAAAGGGAAGACTGGGAGCGGATCGGGCACCGCCTGCTTCCCACCAAGGGGATCATTTGGTACACAGATGGCTCCAGAAAGGGTAAGTCAGCCGGCGCCGGGGTATACGGGCAGTCTCCGAAAGCGGAACTTTGTTACGCTCTAGGAACTTTTGCTACTGTGTTTCAGGCAGAAATGTTTGCCATACTCGCCTGTGTAAGAGAAAATCTCAACAGAGGCTACCGCGGCCAGCAAATCAGCCAAAACAGCCAAGCGGCGATCAAGGCTCTCACATCATATAGAGTCACTTCGTTGCTGGTGTCTGAATGCATCGATGATCTGCAAAGGCTAAATAAAGTAAAGCTACTTTGGGTCCCTGGTCATACCGGAGTACCTGGAAACGAACGGGCTGATTATTTGGCCAGACAAGGTGCGAAAAGCCCAGCGATGGGACCAGAACCTATCATAGAAGTTTCAAGATCATGGTGCGACTCAACCATGAAGGAAATTCAGGAAGTAAAATTCCAGGATACATGGAAAGATACACCAGGCATGAGGCAATTGAAACTCCACATCGGAGGCCCTTCTACCAGGAGGACCAAGACTCTGTTCACACTGAGCAGAAAGGAAATCAGATTAGTGACAGGGCTCCTGACGGGACACTGCCACCTCAACAGGCACCTCAACATTTACGGATGATACCGAATGCAGGTGGTGCTTGGAGAATGAGGAGTCAGCCACACACCTCACGGAATGCCCGGCAGTGGCAGCAATACGGGAAGCACACCTCGGGAGCATCGTACTGAACCCGGAGGGTGTGAGGGTGGTATCAGTCAGAAGGCTGGCCTCTTTCGCTCGCGAGATAGGCTACCTTCAAAACTGAACCATCTACCAGCAGTAGTGGCTGCATAACGGGCCCGATTGAGAGGCCTACATGCTTATGGCTTCATCCGCCCACATACCTTGTTCTATCTATCTATCTTTTATTCACTAACTAACTTTCTATAAAATGTTGAGAACAAGAAGCGCAGACTCATCTGGTTTTCCACTTGTGGTGTAGCCCATATTTTGGGTAGGAATCCTATCAGGATGCATGTTTTCCTTCAAGACACTGGGTTTTCCTAAAATTATTTTTGAAACTCTTTTATGTACAAAAATTAACTGATATACACTAACTAACCTTCGATAAAATGTCGAGAACACACACGCCAAGTTTAAAAGTTGTGATTTTCTGCGGGGGACCCGTTTTAAAGCATTAATCCAAGCATCGCAGCGTTGTGCAACTAGATCATTTAAATAGACACCATGCTTCGTTAAAACTGCCGGAAACTCTCCGCAACTCTACGAAACGATGGCATATTAATGCATTAAAGAACTAATTACTAATTAAAGTCTAAATATTGACAGTTGTTTACCAGTAAACAATGAAAACTAAATAGAATATGTGCCCTCCAGCAAATGTCAGTGACGTCATTCTGGAATGGTATATTCCTATTAACCTAACCTAACATATCCTAACCCAAGTTTGATAAAAACTGACTTATTTTTGTTAAAAAATTGAAAATACGTTTAATGGATCGTACATACAATTTTTCTGCGATTCGCAAATCGCAAAAAAATCGCCGCAAGGACGTTCATACTCATACGGCGAAAAAATTGCGGTAAATGATGAATCATAACATGCCATTCTTTGGTATTTGAGGTTAGACATTGTTGTTTGTTTTTATTCTCCTTTTTCTGAAATATCAGCTGCAAATGAAGGAAATTGGCTCTAAAGGAGAATTGCTCACAGGCTCACTGTTTCCCAAATGACATTACCTACTTGTTTCAATTATAATTTGTAATAAGGAGGATTTTTCAATTTGGCATGTTGTCTCCAGAAGATAAGTACCTTCAAAAACAAATTTAATAAGAAACACAGTTTACAAGTATAACTAGTATCAAGAATCTAAACAGTGTCCTTAAAAAGTCAGATCCAAAGTTCTGCAACCTGCTTTATTTAAGAGGCCCTGCAAGATGCTCAGGAGTTCTTTGGCCACCTGCTAGGTACATGGTCTGTATATAGATGTTAACAGATCATATGAAAATATCTTCCATAATTAATTTACAAAATCTTATAAATGCAATTAAAATTGTTTTGTGATAAAAACTAAACATAAACAGCTTTGTCTCAAGATATATTTCAAGGTTTTGAATGAAAATGGCGAAGATAGTGAAGGTACAGAACAGAATAATCTGATCTAAAATACTGCTCCGTGATTTGTGCGAATTCGCAAAAAGATAAAAAATTTGAACTTTATTGCGGCATGTCTGGCAGCCATTTTGTTCGCTGAAAAATTGCGAAATTCGCACGACTATGTTTTCGCCTTAACTAATTCAGTTTCGAAAAGTCAGGTATTACATGACGTTTGTGAATTTTGAAACGTCAGTTTTTTCAAAACTTTCACTTGAGACAAGTAAATAAGAGTTGTGTAATATTCATTACGCAACTAGTTGTGTAATGATAGAACAAGAAACTACTAATTTTATTCTTCGAAAATATTGAAAACAGGATTATTCAAAGTACAATTAACAAAATTCAAAGCAGAACCCGATGTTTCTCCTAATTCTGCTATAACTTTTTCTGTTCTGATCTCTTTCGTTTCTTCTCTAAACAATCTTTTCGAAGCTGGCTCAAGCTCAGATTCTCCATTCATGATATCCTGAGCAATTCTTTTTTTATTGCCTAAAGAATTCTCAACATAACCCTCCGCAACAGTATTGGACTTCCAGTCCCCGTGCTATTTTATTCTGAGAATATCAGCTCCTGAATCTGCGAGCAATGAAGCAGAAGTACGTCTAAAACAATGCCCAGTATACTCATATCAGTAAGATTTGGAAAGTCAAGAAATTGTGCAATCGTTCTAGACAATTTTCCGAAAGTATTAATTCCGATAGGCTGACTCTCTCTGTAACCCACGAAGAAACGTTCGTACTTAGTTATTTCGGGTCTCAGGCAAATATATTTCCTGATAATATCCAACATATTTATACCAGAAATATTTCCACTGTTGACTATGAATTCTCGTATTACATGAGTTTTTGTTTCTGGAATGGTTATTCTGAAGAAACTTTTTTCATCTATGACGTCTCTGACACGCAGAAATGTCAATTCAGCTTTTCTACAAGCACCCGCAATTCCAATTATGATTGCAACCTAGAAGGATAGTTCAAATCAATATTTCATTTTGATATAAAAATTAATGAATAAATACCTTCGCAAATAAAAAATGTTTGTCATCAGCTTCTTTCATGAAAGTTTCGAATTGTTCCCTACTGAACACTTTTGATTTTTTAGCATGATTACCCACTGACCGCCTTTTCAGTAATGCAATCAATGTGGTGTAAGTTTGGATATTAACATCTCTCTTAACTTTTAGTTTACTGTTCAACATGGAATATGTCGTCCACATCGTCGAAGCTTTCATAGCTTTTATAGTTTCGAAATATGCCAACATTACTTTTTCAGTTATAACTGTAACTTTCTTCGTTTGGCACCATTCTTCAAACTTTTGGTAAGCCGCGTCATATCAAGCTTTTGATTTTTGAGGTATCAATTCATTTAAAGCCTCATTTGCCGATTCTTCTATATCAGACGCTATTTCATCGGAGCAACTACTCATTTTTGAAATAAGTCTAAGGGTGGATTTAGTCAACTTTAGTACAAGCATTATCATAAACATAGCGGTAACATCAAAGGTTTTTAGCATAAACTTAACATTGTTGTATAAATGGCGCCATTTTATATAACAGATTCAACTTTCGTTTCTGACATATATTTAAGCACAATTTTAAAATGATATTGACTAAATGCACCTTTATACGTTTGATATAAGTCTGACACGTTTGACATTGCTTATTAAATATTCATTCTGACAAGCGCCAACGCCAATGTCCCATATCAAGAGAAAACCATTATATTATATTCATGAAATGATATCATTAGATAAAATTTTGTACGGAATACGTTATAGACTTATTTGTTCGACTCGCGTGATTTGCAAAACTCGCTTCGCTTGTTTTGGCAAATATTACACTCATCGAACAATATGGGTCTTTTCATAACTGATTACGTAAATAACTATTACCCAACTTGGGAAATAACTGAAAATTCAAAATGGAAACTTTGCTCGGCAAACTTTTGAATCTGTTACTCACTGAATAACCTACGTCACACATTTAAAGAAATTAAGTTTTACTCTCTAGCGCATTTGAATAAAAGCTTGTATTGAAAGAACTTTTCACCTTTTATGAATACTGGTTTTTCTCTAAGATTACCCTACAATTGATCAACCATAAGATAGCAAACACCATAAATTTCTACAAAATATCATCCATTCATTCTATTTTTATTCTCACATCCGTGAACCAATTCGAATTTTATTCGAAAACAGCAGTAGATTGCGTAATTACTATAACTAATCTGAATGATCACATTAAATGAAGTGGTATAGAATCCCATATTTCAGACCATAAAGGACAATTAGTGACAGTGACAATATTGACTGAATCTGAGAGTAACACAAAATCTAAAATGTTTCTCAGAACAAAATATGTCTAATTTTATGCACACTTTTTCTTCGAAATCCGATATATTTTCTGAGAACCACGGTAACATCAATTCATATAACAATGCATTTCTTGTGCTTTTCGAGAAAAACACGCAATCAAAAACATACAAAAAAGAAAGAAATCTGAGGATCCGTTTCCAAAGAATTAAAATAAATAAATTTGTTCTGTTGTCAATTACTTAGATACTTTTTTCGTGTTACATGCAAGGAAACGGTTTTTGAATTTTTTTTCAAAAATGAGGTGGGATACGAACAAAATTAAACAGACAAAAAAAATTGTATTTCTAATTGCTCAATCATAAAGAAAACAAAATTAAACAACAAAAACACAGTGGAGTACAATAATTTGTCCTGATATGAATAAATATTACCCTTTGGGACGCCACTGTGATTAAAATTTCCATTAAATATAAGTACTTTATACCAGATTTTATCAAAATCAGCAAAAAAAGTTTTTAAATAATTGATAAAAAACTGATTTTTCCAAAAACGTTGAAAACGAAGTGAGTTAGAACACATTCTTTTGTGTAAATTAAAATTCCTTTCCACCTGAAAAATCGATCCTAAACGTTTGGCGGTTTCCCTGGGTCACCCTGTATATAAATGTGAAATACAGAGAATCTTGTAAAGAGACTTTCAAGAAACAGAGAATACTAACTGTGACCGCAATACACCGGGTGTCCACGAAATGTGGCTCGCCCCTATAACTTTTTTGTTTTCGAAGATAATGGAATGAAATTTGGAGGATCGGGTTAAGGCATAAAACTGCATTTTTGATATTCAAATCTACTTCACGCAAATTCCGGATTCACCGGAAGTGACATAAACTTTCGATTTTTATATGGGACACCTGGTATGTTTTTAGTTTTTTTGTCTCCCTGTAACATTAAGAATACAACCATGTATCATTTGTTACCTTTTGTAACCATTTTCGATTTTTTATTTCAATTTATTTTTTATTCAAGAGGGATATGGATACGTTCAAATAACTTGCTTCAGTCCTAAAATTTTTGGAAAAACAAGCTTTACTGTTTTCGGTCAAAATGATTCAGCTATGTGAATTTGAACTTTGAAATTTTTATTACTATTTTTTTTCAAATAGCAACATGGCGGCTCATCGGGTTAGAAAAAAAGAGCATTTCAATACGATGAATTTCATGCCGCACACCATTGTTTTGAACAAATTTCTGATAAAACCTTTGGAAAAATCACGTTATAACTTTTCGAAAATGAAGCACCTGTTGAGAATGAAATAATTATATTGAAACTACCTATTTACAAATATCTAGGGTTTCAGATGTTCAAAGTGACCTCCATCTTGTTGCTGACAAAGGCGAACTTTTCTTATTGTTGCTCCTACAACGTTTCTCAACTGTCTTGGTGTAATTCTATGAATAGCTGCCCTTACTTTGTCCTCTAATTCATGTCGTGTGGCAGGAGGTACATCATAAACCTCGTTTTAAATTGATCCCCATAAAAAAAATCTAGAGGCGTAAGGTCGGGTGACCTGAAACATTTTTTAGAAAGAAAAAAATAAAGATATTAAGTGAAAACAACCCTATATTACCTCGCCGGCCATTTGACTGGACCCATATTTCCAATCCAGTTTTCGTTGTATGTTTCATGAAAATATTCCGTAACTGCCCTCATGTTGTGTGGTGGAGCACCATCTTGTTGATAAAATAATCCAAGTCGATTTATTAATGGTACTTCGTCCAAGAAATGTTCAATTTCCTGCGTGAGGAACCTTAGATATCTAGCCCCTGTCAGGTGACCGTCAAACATTATAGGGCCCAAAATTCTGTCACCTAAAATCCCAACCCAACAATTGAAACCGAACCGTTTTTGGAAATTTCCTTCCTCCATCAAGTGTAAATTTGCATAGGACCAATTATTTCTGTTAAAATGCCCCAAATTAGTGAAACGGCTTTCGTCAGTTTACAGAATTTTGTATTTAAATGTGTCATCCTCCAAATATTTTCCAAAAAACCAATTGCAATACTCAAGTCTCCTTGCATTATCGTTTTGGCACAGGTGTAGTTGATATTTAAATGAATGATATTCATGTTTCTTCATAATGTTAGCTGCAGAAGTCTTCGAAATGTCACATTCTCTTGCGATCTCCCTGAGTGACGTATTAATATTTACTTGAACGTATGCCAGAACATCTATTTCTTTTTCTTCACTCACAACAAACGAATTATTATCAGGCTCATTTCGCATTTTTTGAACCAGTTCTGGAAAATAGTGCCAGGGTGCGTAGAGACGAGCAGCATCGTTTGAATTTTGCCTACACTCTCCAAAAACTAATAACATATCAACTTTTTTTGTTCTTGACTTTGTGGAAGAGATGTCAATTAATATGTCGACACGTCAATTTTTACCGCAACAACTTTATAATTTTGTTCCAGTTGTGTTGGTCAGGCCACGCGATGATTTCAAATCTTATTTTAACCTCAATAAGATTCATCATTTAACAAAAGTTACAACGTTATTCGTTACATTTTCAGTTTTTTATCAAATGTTCTCTGACAACCAAATATAGAGTGCGGTATCAAATTAATCGTATTGAAATGCTCTTTTTTTCTAATCCGACGAGCCATCATGTTACCATTTGAAAAAAAATAGTAATGAACATTTCAAAATTCAACTTCACATAGCTGAACTAATTTAACCAAAAACAGTAAATTAAAATAAAAAAATAAATTTTTTTTACAAAAAGTAACAAATGATACATGGTTGTAATCTTAATGTTATATGGAGACAGAATACTGAAAATATACCAGGTGTTAAAAATCGAAAGTTGGTGCCACTTCTGGTGAATCCGGAATTTGCATGAAGTTGATTAAAATGTCAAAAAATGCAGTTTTATGCCTTAACCCGATCCTCCAAATTTCATACCATTATCTTCGAAAACAAAAAAGTTATAGGGCGAGCCACATTCCGTGGACACCTGGTATATTTCAAGTTTCGTGCTTCATTCAAAACATTCACAAAAATAAAAATAAATTGAAGCTCAATTAGGATATGCCTAGGTATCAGAGGAGAGCACATTGTATTCACATCTGAAATTTTAACACCAAAACATTAAAAAAATCAGCTCATTGTGCAGGAAGCTTGATTCATAATAAACTGACGTTAAAAATCTGATCTGCTGCAACTTTTGATATTTTCAGAAAAAAAATTGAAAAATTTTCATTTGAAAAGAGTTTTAATAACCTAAAATTGAATGCTTTGAAACATAATGATCGTGTAATTAAGTGAGAAAGGTGTCTGCGTGATTATCTATTGGCCAAGAAAAATATGCGTTATTACTATGTTTATATTATTAGGTGCACTATTTTTGTATTTTGTCTTATAGTAGTGACAGTGTAATATTTTTAGTTTTTTGACAAAACCTTGTGTTCTTTGTAGCACTCAATAATAATAATAAATCGCCTTCATTCATATGATATGAAATGGTGAAGTGTCAGCTTAAAGCTGTTTTTCAACTTTACCACTAATTACAAAAAAAAAAACAATAATAGGTTCTCTAGACAAGTTCGAGTTAACGAAGATAGAAAATATGCAACTAAATTAAAAATACAGTTAGAAAATCATAGTATCAAGTATTGAGAGAGTAATGAATGCACATACATACATACATACATACACACATATGGATAGCAGGTCCGTGTGAGGTTAAATGACTTAGATTTCAGACAGAAGAGAAGCTTTAAGTCTTCTCTTGAAGTTGATGATTGAATAGTCCCTAAAATGGACTGGAGTACCATTGTAAAGTTTGCAAGCAGAATAAATGAAGCTCCGTATATAGAATGAGGTGCGGTGTTTGGGAATATGTAAAGTATCTATTTTTCTGGTATTAACGTTATTATTTTTCAAAAATCGGAGTTTACTATATAGATATGATGGTTTCTGACTTTTAATAATTTTATGTGTGAGAGTGAGAGGATGAAGTTTGAATATTTTATCAATTTTTAACCAACCTAATTCTATTAATTTATTAGAAATTCCATAGTATTTTCTCAGACCACTACAAAAGCGAGCACAAGAGTTTTGAATCAATTGGAGCCTCTTCAGATTGGAGTTCAATATTGCGGATCCGTAAAGCTGGTCACAATAGGACAATTTCGAAAATATTAAGCTTTCGCACAATTTAACTTTGAGTCGCAGGGGAAGAACGTGTCTGTGAGGAAACAGTTGTTTCAGTGTACCGTAGGAAGTACCACATAACATTTGGATATGTCTGGAGAATCTCCCAAATTTTTGCATTCCGCGGTTATAGGTATGATGTCCCGATCAATTGATATAAGAAAGTTTTGTTCAACTAAAGCTCTTTTGCTCCGGTTGCCGAATAACATGACTGATGATTGGGCAGCATTCAATTTCAAATTGTGCGCGTACGATATTTTGAAAATATTTCTCAAATCATTTATTTGTGTAGAACAAATGTTTGCATCTTCATACTCAAAGTCAATGTACATTTGAGTATCATCTGCGTAATGAAAAATTTTGCAAAATGTTATGAATTCGTGGAAATCTGATATATATATAGAGAGAATAGTAATGGCCCCAATATCGAACCTTGTGGTACTCCGAAGTTAACTGGTAGGGCATTGGACACTTTATTATCCAATTTCACACGTTGAGTCCGTTGAGATAGATAATTTCTGATAAATTCTACAGCGCTTCCCTCGATGCCAAAAAAGCGAAGTTTATTTCATAATAATTTGTGATTCAGAGTGTCGAAGGCCTTACTGTAATCCAACAAAATTAAACACCCCAACCGACTATTATCCAAGGATTTGAAAATTTCATCGCCTAAGTTCAGTAACGTTGTGGTTGTACTGTATTGTTCCCTGAAACCTGATTGGATATCAGGGATTATACCTCTACCAAAAACGAACTTGGAGATTTGATTTTTCATTATAATTTCCAGCACTTTTGACATAGTTGGTAGGATGCTTATAGGTCTCAGGTGTCCAAACTCAGTGGGAGAAGATATTTTAGGAATTGGTGTTATATTTGCGTGCTTCCAAGCTGACGGGAAGAAATAGGTAGTAATGGCGGTATTTACAATAAACGTAATATGGCTTATTAAAGACTCACTAACTAATTTCAAAGAAATAAGCGAAACACCATCCGAGCCAATACAATGACTTTTTATGCTGTTCAAAGCTTCGAGCACCTCGAAAGTGTTAACTGTTTTGAAAGCGAATTTGTCATTTTCTTTACTCAATTCGTTGTACTTATTCAGTATCAAATCTGGCTGTAACTGAGCCGCATCAGGGACATAGTTGAAAAAAGTGTGAAGAACTATCCAAGATATAGGTTTTTAGTATATCGAAACCACCCAAGATAGATCGAACATTTAGATGACAGAATGTAGTAGAATTGCTCATTTGGATATAATGAAAATAATATTGATAATGATATAGTAATGATAACAATAATAAAAAACTACTTTGAAACGACCAAATTCTTATTTCTATGTTAATGAGTCCTTATGAATGCTTTTATATATACACGCATCTACACAGATATAATATATATATGTACTATTTTTTTGAAGAAGATGATGATGTAGTTCTCTTTTTGTCACTTTGGCTAGTTGACTTCACTCTTGAACGAAGATAAGGTGGATTCTCAGTTTGTTTCTTTTCTTCGATTTCATGCAGTTTTTTATGATTTTCTGCTCTTCTTCAGCTTGAAAAGTTGCAGTTTCTGGTGCACCATGGGAGGATGGTATTTGTTTCTTTGAAGTTTGTTCGGGATTTGGTTGATTCTCTAATTCTTGGGCTGTGTACTGTTCTCCTTTTCTCTAGCGATCTACTGATGTTTTAACAGAATTTTATGCGTGTCTCTATCCTCCTTGGTTAAATCATTAGCAATTCTTATTTTTGTCCCAGCCAAATTCCTGACTTGACTGAAGATCTCTTGTTTTTTTAAATTTCTCACCAGTTCCAGAAGTATGGGTCGCTCCACGTTACTTTTCCTTTTGCCGATCCGATACGTGTTGCTTATCTCGGTGTCATCAATATCGACATGCAATTTGTTGATTATTAATCATATATGGTAATTTCGTTGTCTTTTTCTGCAATGCCGTAAATCAATAAGTTATTTTTCTTCTGGATTCGGTTAGCCGTTAACTGATTTTTCTTAAGTTCAATGTTTTCGATTTTCAAGTCTGTTACTTCTCTTTTCAATTGATCGATTTCTGTGATTGATTTGCTACGTTCTGATTTATATTCCTTATTTCATTTTTTATGTCTTCATTTTGTGTCACTATACTCTGAAGTAATACATAAATATCTTTGTTTGAGGGTTCATCCATATCGAGTTCTTCCCGGAATATAATCAGACCTGGCAACAGCGCGTAGGAATTTATTAGAGTTTGTTATGATATTCAGGTTATTAAATAATTTTAAAATCTCTAATGAGCCTGAGATAGTTTCGCCTACCTTGTTGTGTAGAGAGTTTATCACCTTGAATCAAGAACAGTGTTTTTAATTTTAATTTGAACCATAAATAATAACTTTTGAACGTCTAATTCACCTCTATGACTTGTACACAGTTGCCACTTTCTCAAGTCCATATCCATCTTATATGGCAAGTAGATATCTATATATCCATCTACCCCAACAACTGTCATCGAATCTTGAATTGAAGTCTTCGAAAAAAGGAGGATGAATACAAAAAACAAATTTTTTCTCAGATATTAATTCAGACTAGTTTGTTATAGGAAATATTTTACATCATGAAATAGTTGCCTGAGAGGAGCTACTTTCGTTGCGGACAGTGCGCGCCTGTTGATTGCTTCCAATCGGCCCCTGCGATTTATTGCGCAATTAGAGTAAGCGACGACGAACCCGTATTACAAGAATCATTTGATGGAGATTAGTATACGCCTGATAGGCTCTAACAGGATTACCTTATAGATTGTTCGCGGTTTTCCAATATCCAAGTATTCTTAGGCGTAAACAGATAATTTATCGCAATAAAGTCGTAAGAGAGTGGAAATTTGTCAGGACATGAATTATAAGACTTTCCGCTGGAGGATAAACCTCAATAATAATATTTTTCTATCTGGAAAAAAGGCGTTTTAAATTGTGATACACTTTGGGGAAGTATACTTGGCAACAACGCACAAGAATGTGACATTTGAATTTGAAGATCTGTAGTCTGTGATTTTTCCTGATTTATTTCTGGTGAGCTATCTGATGGAAGATTGTGGATTTCAAGGATTCGAATTTGAACCATCCGGATTAGGGATTGAATTTTTCATCTGCCGAAAGGTTCCGAGGGGATTATTACCACAATTTTATTAAGGTAACGAAGTCATCGCAAATTTCAAGTATTTGGTAATCCCATGTGTATTTTACATGCTTCTCAGTTAGGCCTTTGGGTACCTGATCCAACTGTAAACCGTTTGATCAGGACATTGACATCGAAAGTGAATACCTAGGTCTTCCAGGGCACAGGTAATTATGAGGTATTCAAGGGATGAACAAAAATCAAGAAATTAATTTCTGGGTTTTTTCCCTACCGGATTTTTTCTACCAGGGCACATTTCTGCTTCCTAGAGAATGATGTTTTTCTCGTCTTTTCCGCTGTAGGCCTCAGTCTCTGCCGTATGACCATTATTTGCCTGTTATAGCCACTGAGTAGGGCCTTCATCTATATATTTATTAATATCGCTATCTAAAAATTATGAAAAAATAATAGCCAATTATATTAAATCCAATCTCGAAGTAAATCACTTATTGTGTGTTAGTCAACATTGTTTTAGGAAAGAAAGATCTACAGAAACGGCTTCTTGCTATCTACTCAACCATGTTCTGTAAAAGATTGATGAGAGAGAATCTGTTTGTCCTTTCAAAAGATTTTAATACCGTAGATCCTAGTAAATTACTCCCAAAGCGGAATGTTCTAAATTTTCCTCAGGATGCGATAAACTGGATACACTCATACATTGATATTGAGATGTGATGATTTTTATTCCAAAAAATATTCTATGGAACTGGGGGTTCACTAGGGTTCCCCGTTCAAGAGGGGAGCTAAAAAAAGCCGCACTGTATAATAAGCTCCCTCTAAAAATCGAGCAAACTCCTGATAGACTCAAATTCAGATCCTCTGTGAAAAAACTTCTTGTAAATGATCGTTTTTACAGTAGGTATACCAGAATATTTAGGTGATACCCAGTTATATCTGTCTAATAGGTTTCAAGCATGCTTTTCTATTTGTTAATGTTTTGAAATTTCTATGCATGTTTCTAACAACTTTATTTCTTTTGTATGGTATTTATTATATCACATTATTCACAACATTAAAAAGTTTTCGACCTCTGCAGCTCTACGGACCACTTTTGAATATCTCACAAACAACAATACAAGCGTGGGTATACCTGATATTGTTCCTAGGCAATATAGTATCTCCAGCGACTTGGCTGACTGAATAGTCGACCAGCCTATCCATCCGTCTTTGTCGTCGAGCTCGTTCAAATCGTGGATATTGACATCATGGGGAGGAAGTCTGGCCAGGTTGAAATTAGTTTGACTGCAGACTTTGTGAAGAGGTGGTAGCGCACGTCGTTGGGAGTTTGACTGGACCTTTTCCAACAGCTCAATGATGATTTTCTTCCCGGCATCAACTACTTGATCAGGTGTCCCGGCAGGATTACAAAAAACTGCAGCTTTCTCTTCAAGGTCTACATGTTCCTGTATTATTTGAAGCAACTTGAGATTCCCCTAACCGGAGAAGCACGAGGTGTGATCACAGCCACTAAAGGCGCGAGTGAATGTGATGAGTTTTGGTTTCTGCAGATGTTGAGGCGGTTGAATAGAAGACATCCGGTTAGTAGGTGTTTTTGACACTTATTTCTGTATACTTCTCGTTGTATTTCAAAATATCATCTGCCTGCTGGTTAACTACAGGAGGAAGAGAGAACGCATCAAAAGGAACACAGGTCAATGTCATCCTTGTTCACTTATTATAACAACTTACTTATAGAATTAGGTTCACAGAAATCCTCATAAGGTTTCTCTTACGAAGATTCGAAATAGATGAACACCTCAATCTAGCAGAAAACAATTATAATCTTTATTGTGGTTTTGGCGTTGAATCTGGTCATAATTAAGCATTGGCCAAAGACAAAACGGACTGGTTTAAGTTTGACGATGGTTTTGTCACCAAATAATCTGATCATATCTTGAATTTATTTGAGCCTTAGGAGACACCCTATACTTTAATTTATGAGGGAGGACATTGGCAGATCAGATCTTCAGATGATGTCGTGCTACAGGTTTTTCCGGGTTTTCCTGCAGCTGAAAAAACAAATGCGCCACTGGAATCAATTAAGTCGCCCCGTTGCGCCAATTAATTTCTGTTATTGTTTTATAATTTGTAATACCTGTTAACATTTTTTTATTGAAGTTAATCCTTTTATTACATTATTTACTTAATTATTTATTGAAAACATATTATAGTGATGTACTAACTCTACCTGAAATGTTTAATACATTTCTGTTCTATATCTATTGATAAATTTCTTATCCTGTTATAGTGCCTGGTATAGCTCAATTAATGATAGAATGTACAGAGCTTTGTCCTGCTGGAAGCGCTTCCGAATGACTTTTGTACAGAGAGCTCTGTCCTACTAGCAGAACATTATTCCGCTCATAAAGTTAACCTGCATGCAGGACGTAACGTACTACCAGCTGTACATTCAGCAAAATGTGAATAAAATATAACTCCCACAATTCGAAGACTTGCTGGCAGGACTCACTTTTATCTCAAATTGTGCTGCCAAGTACCTCCATCGCCTCAAAGGGAAAGATATTTTTAGTTATGTAATTGAAATAATTTGATATGAATTCAAATATCTTTATTAATACAAATGAATTTGTATTCTATTTGAAGTAGCAAGATAAAATAAGAAAAATTTAATTTTTGAATTTCAAACTAGAGGAGAAAACGAAATCAAACGTTACAAAAATACATTTTCAGTCCTTTAGGCCGGGATACCATGCTGAATATGGTAGGTGAAACAATTTCTTTCTGTTGTTGGGGAACACATGACAGCACGTACGCCACAAGCACTGCACCTATAACTGGACTTTTGTTGTAAATGTCTTATTCGACTACAAATAATAAATACACTTTCTCTGCACTGTTTGAAGAACATCTTCACTGCTTAGAGCGATAAGTGTGTGTACTCCCGGTAACCAATCTCGCCTAGGAGGTATATTCTCCTGTTCATGCAGAACTGAAGGATTTTCTGATATAGTATCTGCCCATTGATTATTTATCAGTTGCAAAGCTAGAGATTTAGTAAAATCTCGACACATGCCAGATTTTTCGATTTAAATACCTTTTTATTACTCCGAAACACCTGGCGGTATTCCAGTCTTCGCCAAATTGCGATATACTCCACGAATGGTCATTTTTCGTATCAAAAGCCGTTGCCGGCGTATAAATACGCGTGCCTGGCTTCATAATTTCGGAGTAACTGACTGACAAATTCAAGCACGCATAACTTTGGAACTAATAAAGATAACGTCCTCGGACAAAAATGCGCTTATAGAGCATTTCATTGGCTTCTGAAATGAGTACAAATTGTCCTTCAGGTAGGTTTCATAGTGCTAATATTAAGCGATTTCTAGCGTACTCAAATGAGGTGTTTTCGTACTGCCGGCAGGACTCTGTACGATGTATCATTAAGAGACCTTGTAGTATATTAGTTATATCAATGGCTATATTTCTTTTCCTATTAGTTTAAATTCAAATACAAATTCAAATTCAAATGACGTGAATGCGATAACGGATAAGCCCAACTTCATTTCGTCCGAGATTGTCCCTAAATTTAACACTTGTGATGAGTCCAGAGAGTCATGGTCTAGATACTTGGGAATGGACAACTCCAAGATAGTAGATAACTTTGTTGGACAGCTGAAATCAACATTGAAATGTACACATTGCGGTCACTGTTCAGTCACTTTCGATATATTCTGGGACCTTTCTCTTCCGATATCAAAAAAAACAGGCTAACTTAGACTCTCGCAATGTTAAGATTCATTCACTAGGGAAGAAACAATGGATGGTGATGAGAAACCGACATGTTTGAACTGCAAAAGAAAGAGGAAATGCACAAAGTCTCTATTGATTCAGAAATTCCCCAAAATTTTAGTTATCCATTTAAAAAGATTCTCTCAAACACAAAGATTTAGAGGAAAATTTAATATAACCATTGATTTTTCTTTGGAAGGTTTAGATTTGAGCAACTACACTGCAGACAATGTAGCCCCTTGTCGCTATAACTTGTACGCAGTGACGAATCACAACGGGACTACCAATAGCGGACACTACACGGCTTACTGTAGGCATCCGTATACAGGCACATGGCACGAATACAACGATTCAGTAGTTTCACCGATTCATTCAAATTCCCTTATCAGCGGAAAGGCATATATACTCTTCTACGAGCAGGAAGACACTTCATCACATGTTCGAAATTATACTTAGTTTTATTTTATGAATATTATGACACTACACGGCTTACTGTAGGCATTCGTATACAGGCACATGGCACGAATACAACGATTCCGTAGTTTCACCGATTCATTCAAATTCCCTTGTCAGCGGAAAGGCATATATACTCTTCTACGAGCAGGAAGACACTTCATCACATGTTCGAAATTATACTTAGTTTTATTTTATGAATATTATTATTGTATTTTTTATTATATATTAAATTTATTAACATCAAAAAAAAAATTCAAATTCAAATTCATTTTAATCCGTTTCCTATTTTGCAATAGATTGGACATGTCAGCATATCCTGCCTGTATATCTCATCAAAGAGGTTTTGTAAGTGTTTGAATGTACGTGGAAATATACCTGAAAAAGACCAACTGAAACGTCACAATAATTTAACAATATTTAGGTAACGCTAATAGATAAGAAAAGATATTATTTGGAACAGCTATTCTGTACTAGTATAATAATTATTATAGGTACAATTGTAATCGTTAAGCAATTTATCATTCAAAGTGCAGTAACTGTTCGTGTTATATGGAAATCATATAGAATTTGAAGGATGAGCTTGGCATTTATGTAGGGTGCCCACACTCTTGGCAAGTCATTACGTTTTATTTCATTATGTGAAATAAATAAATTGTTCACATTTGGAATTGGGCATACTTGGCGAAAGACGATAATTTTCTCAGTGAAAATTTATTTACAAAAAATTCCAGTCAAAAGCAAAATGGGTATCCATTGAAGGATGACGGATAGTAGCATTAGCTCTCCGTACTGACCGGCACTGCACTGATGATCGGCAGAACTGTGAAACTAGTCTGCAGATGTCACACCTCTTTTATTAACATTTGCTAGTTGCTACAGGAAGCATCGCAAAGTGTGTTCTTGTAGAAATGCTTTGCTAGGTGTTCTGTAGGGATGATTCGGCAGTCGTAGGGGGCTGTTGGATTTTTTTTGTTCAGTGCTTGCCGACGAAATTCCTATTGTATAGGAATCTTGCGAAAGACTGGATTTTTTGTAATCAATTTTCACTTAGATCATTACATTTTGTTCGGCCCGTTTCCACTGGAGTTTGATCCCGAGCCACCCCGTCATTCTGACAGCTCATTCCCATATCCAAGGAAAACCGTGGCAATATTTGAATTAATGATTAATCAATTTGTGAATAATACTCTCTTTTTCAAACTTCACAGAAGTGGGATGGGAAGTCGGAAATACATTCAAAACTTCCTCTACATTGTAGAACAGTTGTCTGCGTAGTCGGAATGCTTGTGTAAACTGTAAAACGCGAAAGAGTCAGTTCACTGTAATGAGCGATGTTTTCTCTGGAAATATATTTCAGACGCTACTTACATAAATTTTCTCACCGTTCCATCGGACGTGTTTCCTGGGAAACTAATTCTGCTAATGCGTTTTACTGGAAAGCGGTTCGAAAAGGTTTAGCGGTTACATTGTCATTCCGATTCGTGGTTTTCGGGGTAGGGCCTCAAAGTGGCATTCGAGCCGTATGGCGGTAGTGTGTTTACAACGGTCGATACTATTTTGTGCGGAAGTGCGTGAGTAACTCACCGCAACCGGATGACTTTCTAATCAATGTAACCGGCATTATTCGATAGCCAATGGCTTGTTTTGATTATTCATGACGGTACACTGAAAATAATTCATAGCTGTATAGCTGTTGTGGTTGTTGTTGCATTTAGATTGATGAAATGAGACTGTTGATTGAATTGATATTCACGGCATGAATGCAATTTTCATGTAATCTGTGAAAAAAGTGTTTCGATTTTTTTTTATTAAACATATACAGGGTGAGTCAACAAGATTCCCGTGGTCGATTGCTCCGTTGTGAATCACTATTTCGATTTCTTATATTTTTTTTGCCAAACGGATCATTTAAGACTATCTTCCAAAATTATTCTTATTCATACAGGGTGCATCATTGAAGCGTGGCTGACCAAAGTTGGTCTTTTTCAAATATAACACCCAGTATATTTTCATATATTCCGATCCGCTGTTTCATTGGCTTTTCAACGAATTTTTCAATTTCGGATTCCGTTGCGGCGTTGCCGAGTTATCTAAAAAATATCTATTTTGCAGACTTCTTTTTGAAAAATCTCCTATTTCACGTTTCGAAATATTTAGTGGAGATATTATATCGGGAATCGATAGTCGAAATGGAGAAGTTAATTGTGAATATGGTGAATATTGTATAAATTAAACAGGATTTTCGATACAACAATACAAACTTGGCAAATTTCAAACATCAATATTTTGATTTTTTCAAATGGAACACCCTGTATATTATCATTCATATCTACTCCTTTTTGATGACTCTTCAATTTTTATTCTTAGTGTCATCTGCCTAAAACAACCCTTTTCCGAGATATTATGGTTTTTAAAGGAATTGTTCAATGGCAAATCAACAATCTTGCATATTTTTCACCAACACGTTTCTTTACAGAAAATACTCACACTGAATGCCGTTTTAATTATATTATCCTTCTTCAAGAGCATTCTTGAAAAATTATGAATAACTAGAATTGCAAAAGAAATTTTGAAAACTTACAATTTTTTCTATTTTAGTTATACATGAATACCGCTGAAAAAAATGACTATCGGCATTTGTAAATAGAGGTAACTGTCAAACTACAATCCAGTTGTGTTGACAAATGTGGCATTATGAATTATTGTTTAGTGGATAAGGTTCAAATGGTTTATGCTTTGGGGGAAAGTGACGGTAACTGCTTACTGGCATCTAGATTATACCAACAAAAGTTTCCTGAGAAAATACTACCAGACATGCGAGCATTTCAAGCCCTCAAAACAAGATTTGAGGAAACCGGAACAGTAATTCACAAAAAATTTTAACGTTCCTGTTTTGTAATGAATGATGAAAATACTCTTGATATTGCATTACATATTACCGAGAATCCCTATGTGAGTACACGTATTCTGAGTAGGGAGTTGGGAATATCCCAAAGTGGTGTTTCTCGAATGGTGAGAAAATGCAATTTCCGTCCATACCATATGCAGTTGATGCAGGAGCTAACTGAAAGAGATTTTCCAAAGCGAATGCGGTTTTGCCAATGGGGTGTAAATAAAATCAGAGAAGAACATGATTTTTTTGAGTATGTTCTATTTTCGGACGAAGCCACGTTTCACAACAATGGCCATGTGAATCGGCATAATTTGCACTATGATGCAACTGAAAATCCCCATTTCGTTAGATATGTCAATCGCCATAGGGCCATTTTTTTTCAACGGTTGTTACGGGTTTATTTTGCACTAGAAAACCCTTTCAGTTTTAATACAATAACATCAGAAATTCTCTGTCATTGATATACACTTTCCACTCTGTACGCCACTGTATCAAAATGACAACTTGATCGTTGTCATGTATAGCTTGTTCCGAATGTTAGTACTTACCTTTGCCGTACTAGTTCGAGCGAACATGAACTGGCCTTAAGCTATTGACAGTTATCAGTTGTTCTATTTTGCGGTATGACAGCGTTGTTTTGTAAACATACTTATGGTTAGTCTATTGTTTTGTACTTAGAACACAAAACCGTAACATTCCTACTCTATCTCTATCTTGTGTCATTGAGGTACCTATTTCACATTCGAATACTTGACCTTTTGTTTGTGTTTGGTTCTGAGATTGAGAGGCTGGCGTTTTCATCTTGGTTCGGTTGGCAACACTGATTCTTAAGGTGTTCTTTTCATAGCTCCTAGTAGCTCGAGGTAGTTCCTGCACTGATCCCACCGAACACTAACGAACAAAAAAAGCGCCTTGTCAGATATTGACAGTTTTGACTTTGACGTCTGAGAGATACTCTCTTCTTCCTTATTTGATCTTGATGAGTGACTGACCTACTTTGAAGATTTCCAATTAAAGTTTGATCATCGTTGATGGATCTTTGGAAAATTCATATCAGGAGAGTTTCTCATATTGTTTGCGATTTTTGACGCTATATATTTTTTTGAGAAATCTCCGTTCGCTTTGCGGATTTTTAAGGTTAGAAGTCACTTCATCATTGTGTGAAACCACTGGAACGAGAAACTCGCTATCAGACAGCAAGCAGACCATCAAAGCTGTTATCAGAACCCTCCCACTTAATAGAGGTTAGTATTTGCATTTGGGATCTACTTAAGGCCACATAAAAGTGTAATCGGAAGTCAGACTGGTATTGTATATTCTAGGGTGCTCCTCTGCGGTTACCACTCTGCTACTGCTCCTCTGCGACTACCACTCTGCTACTACTTTGCTCTGCTGCGGTTAGTCCTGCTACTACTCTGCTACCGATTATTGGAGTTCCATTAATGTGATTGTTCCACTGTTTCGTTGCTATACGATTGTCTTTCCACTGTTCCACTACTGTGATTGTTCCTGCTCGACTGTGGTTGTCCCGCTGTATATCTGTTGTTCAGCATTCCTTCGCTATTCGTCCCAGCTGTACATGTACGTTGATTGATTGTGTCGTACCCACTGTGCACCTGTATACACCAAGGCACTGATGAACTACAACCACAATAATTGGTGAACTTGCATGCTTGAGAATATCTACATAGTATCAGATAAGTTTGGAATAAGACTGCCCCTAAGGCGTAAGTATCGATTATTGTAAGCTATCATCGTGACGTCACAGGCATAGCCCTCACTGGAGGTTTCATATTATATATTCAAACAATACCATACTCTCAATCACAGCACTCACTTGAATTCATCTTGGTGGTTGATATTTACATTAATTTCATTTTCTTTTGTACGGTGAGCTGAACTGTGCACATACAGGGTGTGTAACGATCAATATATTTTATTAGTAAGGGACATGACAATTTCTTTTATTCTGGTCCAAGTTATCTAAGCGTAAGGGAAGACAAAATCTCTACATAGTTATATATTCTTATTATACCATTTACAGGTATCTATTTTTTTAATATTTTAGTAATATTAGTGCAGTGGGTTGTCCCATTCCATCAGGGTGGTTTCGGATTTTTCACTAGCGATAAATCCGTGGCGCTCCGGAAAATTAACCCCATATTTCAATCTTATCGAAATCAATTTTTATTGTCGAATCCGCGCCTACTGAGCTACTGGGTATGTTAGAGGCGTGACACATCATTGCACATTCACTGCTCTCCTTTCCTAAATTTCGCCCCTAACACGGTCATCTTAATGGAATAGAATATCTAAGGTTTTTGCAACAGCTATGCAATCTATTAGATGATCTGCCATTGGCAACAAGACAGAGAATGTGGCTCCAACAAGATGGTGCGCCTGAACATTACCAGACTGATGTACGGGAGTACATCAACTATACATTTCGTGGAACATGGATAGGTAGAGGAGGTCCAGTTCAGTGGCCTCCCAGGTTACCGGACCTCACAAAAATGGAAATGGATTTCTTTCTATGGGGATACATTGAATGGGTTGTTTATCAAACTCCGCCTACAACTCCTGGAAATATGAAAGCAAGAATTCGGACTGCTTTCAGGGAAATTTCAGAAGACATGCCGGAACGTGTGGAGAATAGTTTCCAGAATAGATTGGGACTGTGTATTAGTGAAAATGGCAAGCACATTGAACATTTGCTGCATTAATTATTGTTGTTTTCTTTCTTCTGATATGATAATTTGTATTATTATTGAGTTAATATAATTTATGAAGTTTAATTCCAAATATGGTACAAAATACGAATATTGTCAATATTTTCTGTGGAAAGACCCCCATCTTTATGATGTCGAATATCTCGGAAACGGGTTGTTTTAGGCACATGACATCAAGAATAAAAATTGAAGAGTCATTAAAAAGGAGTTGATATGAATGATAATATACAGGGTGTTCCATTTGAAAAAATCAAATTATTGATGTTTGAAAATGGCCAAGTTTGTATTGTTGTACCGAACATCCTGTATAATTAATACAATATTCACCATATTCACAATTAACTTCACCATTTCGACTATCGATTCCCGAGTTATCTCAACTGAATATTTCGAAACGTGAAATAGGGGATTTTTCAAAAAGAAGTCTGCAAAATAGATATTTTTTAGATAACTCGGCAACGTCGCAACGGAATCCAAAATTGAAAAAATCGTTGAGTAGCCAATGAAACAGCGGATCGGAATATATGAAAATATACTGGGTGTTTCATTTGAAAAAGACCAACTTTGGTCAGCCACGCTTCAATGATGCACCCTGTATGAATAAGAATAATTTTGGAAGATAGTCTTAAATGGTCCGTTTGGCAAAAAAAATATAAGAAATCGAAATAGTGATTCACAACGGAGCAATCGACCACGGGAATCTTGTTGACTCACCCTGTATATATATAATAAAGGAAGTTATATCGACTGGACTAATAGTACCTATTATATGAATGAGTTATTGGGGATGCAGTCTGGAGATGGCCACTACTGAGTTATACTCTTTGGTATTGCCTGAGCTTTCGAAATACTTTATTTCATTTTCAAAGGCATCTAAAAAGATTTCCGGTAAAAAATGAAAATATTCAAATATTTCAATCTTCTACTTACATCGTGAGATTCATAGTTGAAGCATTGCAATAAAAAACATTGAAAATGTTCCTCACAAAAAGAAAAAACCAAGAGGAATAAAATTACGACAAAAATCGACGTAAAAATGATGTTTCAACTTGACATCGAAGTTTTGTTGTCCGTATACAGGAGGGTCACGGTCGATGGTACCTTAGACGTTTACGGAGAACGGGACATAGGATCATTCTGAAAATTTGGTTTCTCAAGTAGTTGCTCTTGGTCCATCGATCTAAAATATTTTCAGCAATGCAGCGTTGCCGCTAATACCAGAAAGTAGCAGCATCTTTGTTATTTCAAATGGGTCACCCTGTATATTACCGCATTTTTGAACTTGTCATTCCTTTCTGATTATTTCTGCCTCATACTCCCCTATACCTATGTCTAACGGTTTTTGAGATATTGGTTATTTTCCATATTTTTTATCCAAAACATAGCTCGAATTGAATGTTTATTTCTGCGGTATATGGATTCTTAAGAAGTTGCAATTTTGTGTTTAGTTCATCAAGATCATGTACATTGATTCTGTATAGAGAAGTTTGTTCTGCGTTTAACAGGGTCGTTCAAAATTCATGATCTTACTGCAAGATACGAAAAGGGTTGAAAGTGCGTTTTTTTAAGTGGAACATCCTGTATATTATGAAATATCCTGAAAGATGACTAAATTCCCTTCGAATTGATATGTCATGTTCCTATACCTAAATAGCCAGAATTCCGAGATAATAGCAATTTTCACTTGTAATCTCCCAAGTGCTTGAATTATTGCCAGAAATTTTTCGAGTACATGAATTTTCTTTGAAGTTTCATGTACGAGATAAATTTATGGCAATTAATTCAAGCACGAGGGGGATTCAGTAAGAAAATTTCACACCGAGAAATGAAAATCATCCAACAATTCATAAGAAATAACTAACGATGGTTTCACCTGAACTATTTATAACCACTGAAATATTGATATGTAAAATACTTAACAAAATTTTCATCAATAAATGTGTTTAAATTTGGAAAAAAAAAACAAAAAAAGTTATGTTCTTTTCGTGGATTGAAATTATGTTGTAATCGTACAAACTTCCTTTTGTTCATTGGTTGTAAATCAGAGTTTCATTGAATTTTCTGCACGTTCTTGCTATAATTCCCTCACATTTTCCAAGAAGAATAAACAATTTCATCAGAACTTCGTTTGAATAGTTATTTCCCTCCATTTCAATTATTTTTGAGTCACTTTCGTTAAGAAACACAACGGTATTATTAATAGTGCACTAATTGTCGAATTTTCATAATGTCATGTACCATCATGACATTTAATAGCCACCTTAGATGAATATGAGAAAAATAAATCAATTTTTTTTGAAAATTTCACACCTCACTTTTGTAGCCAATCAAAAAATTCGTTCTTGTTTAGATACCATGGCAACCCTAAAAATTTCTGGAAATTTTTTACTCCTGGGTACCCTGGGCGAGATTAATAAGTGGAAATTTTTCTGTCAAACATTTGACAAGTGACAAGTTGATATTTTGCTTTAATGTACAAATGGAGGTCTAGTTTTCATATAAAAAGGGATAATTATGTATTTACTAGATATTTCGAATGTGTCTGAAAATATTTTCTCCGCGATTGCAGAAATTGTCAATTCTGAAATCACATTTCTGAAGAATTTCAATACACCATTTGTCACAAGTTTTTATCACAAGTCCCCTAGCTCAGCGGTAGTGTTGCGGCCTATGAGTCGCTAGGTCGATGGTTCAATCCACAAAAAGAACAGAACTTTTTAATTTTTTTTTGTTCCAAATTTAAACACATTTATTGATGAAAATTTTGTTAAGTATTTTACATATCATTATTTCAGTAGTTATAGATAGTTCAGGTGAAACCATCGTTAGATATTTCTTATGAATTGATGGATGATTTTCATTTCTCGGTGTGAAATTTTCTTACCGAATTAATTGCCGTAAATTTATCTCGTACATGAATTTTCAAAAAAAAATTCCATCAATAATTCAAGCACTTGGGAGATTACAAGTGAAAATTGCTATTATCTCGGAATTCTGGCTTTTTAGGTATAAGAACATGATATATCAATTCAAAGGGAATTTAGTCATCTTTCAGGATATTTCATAATATACAGGATGTTTCATTTAAAAAAACGCACTTTCAACCCTTTTCGTATATAGCAGTAAGATCATGAATTTTGAACGACCCTGTATAACGCAGAACAAACTTTTCTATACAGAATCAATGTACTTGATCTTGATGAACTAAACACAAAATTGCAACTTTCGAAGAATCCACATACCGCAGAAATAAACATTCAATTCGAGCTATGTTTTGGATAAAAAAATATGGAAAATAACCAATATCTCAAAAACCGTTAGAGATAGGTATAGGGGAAAATGGGGAGTATGAGGCAGAAATAATCAGAAAAGAATGACAAGTTAAAAAATGCGGTAATATGCAGGGTGACCCATTTGAAATAACAAAGATGCTGCTACTTTCTGGTATAAGCGGCAACGCTGCATTGCTGAAAATATTTTAGATCGATAGAACAAGAGCAACTACTTGAGAAACCAATTTTTCAGAATGATCCTATGCCCCGTTCTCCGTAAACGTCTAACGTACCATCGACCGTGACCCACCCTGTATAACAGGGTGAAAGTTTGAATATTCACGCACTGAAATGAGAAATGTAGAAAATCTTATTTTAGTTATGTAAAGGATATTTCGACCACAAAATTATTTACAGAAACATTCAGTCTAAATGATCTAAACAACAGTTTGGTTCCTAAGAACACTATAATCTTGTTCGCAATGTTAACCCAACACATTGGCTTTTCTACAGTTGTAGTATAATGCCAATGAAACTGAATTGTTCTGTTATCTGAAAACTACAAAGCCAATTTGTTAGTTTTGACATAACTTCGAATCAAGAACAAATCAAAGTCTAACCTGCTGTATAAATGTTCATTTCAGATTTATTTTCTTGAAAAATTGTAGTATTTGCTAGCAGTACGAAAATCTTTGTAAGCACTGTAGTGTTTTCTGTTGTGTTTTTGGGATTGTTTTATTGAATAAATCCAGCACTACTATATACAGATATATTTACACTTTATACATGTTATGATTACATGGAGCTAGAGTCACAGTTACATTATTTAGAGTAGAGACTCTTAGCATGACGTACAACATCCAACTTAAATTACTTATATCTATCTATTGTCCATCTCATCAAAAACGCGGGAACCCCGTCCTTCACTTGTCACTTGTCATGTCCCGGGCATGAACACGTAGAACACTTACAGTGTTGCTAACATCATTTGGCGATCACACTACAAGCACCTTGGCTTGTATTGGCGTGTATTTGTAGATCTCAAATACTTACTAACCTCAGCCCTGTGGATTTGTAAATATACACTTACAAGTCTTGGTAGGTACATAAATACTGCCCTGTTGAGCATATAAGTCGTATCTGCATAGTCGCATATTTTCAGCTGAAGAGGTTTGCAACTTGCAATTGATAAACCCAACACTCCACTCAAATTCTAAGTCGTATCTGTTATTCTTATCGGCTCTTAAACTTCTGAAATTTTTAGGCATTTCTGTAAATGTTTCTTCATGATGGTATAAAAAAATTACTAAATGAGGAATATCTCATAACCATGATGTTGTCAGTTACGACTTATATGCCTAACAGGGCAGAATAACTGATTTGAACTGGAACTAAGTAGTACTATTTCCAGGAACTCAGTCTCCATAATACCCAATCTAATAATGCCGAGCAGTTCTTATCATAATTCAAGCAAACTAGGTAAACCGGTTATAAAATCAAAGCGAAAAATTAGGGAGAAGTTATATTTTTAATAACCGACAGTATTCCAGCCAACTGTGTCGGTATATACCGGAATGAATATAGAAATGTAGTTCTTATTCCTGCAGACTAGCTGCCGACGTGTAATCCAATAGGGTTAACGTTATTTTTCCGACACGGTACAGTAACTTCCATAATGAGCAAATTTTCAGTTAATTAAATTCTTCTTGCCGCTGTATGAGATTTACTTGTACAATTAATTCCGAGTTAATTAAAGAAGGTGATAACGGAATTTTTTTATGCGTTTTTTTCGAGACAAAATGTTTAAGCAGTATTTGCTTCGGAGGCTCTCTCAGAATGAAGGTGTTCGGAAAATTGAGGGTGGTAAAAAATTGTGCTCTGAGTATACCGGGTGACACAGCAGACATGTAGCAGCCTGTAGTTTTTTTATTTGAAGAGATGAAGATTTGAAATTTTCAGAAGTTACGTAATCAATGACAGCGCTTCATTTGAATCTAACGACAACTTTTTTCAACTACCTGTTTGATCGGCAGTAACTCCAACTTCTTTTTTTTGAATGGCACCGTGTATATTTATCCAGCCTATCTCATTTGT
This sequence comes from Chrysolina oricalcia, assembly GCA_944452925.2. Classification (NCBI taxonomy): domain Eukaryota; kingdom Metazoa; phylum Arthropoda; class Insecta; order Coleoptera; family Chrysomelidae; genus Chrysolina; species Chrysolina oricalcia. The sequence continues at coordinate 4,877,569 of OX101821.2, read as the reverse complement.
CTTGAAATTCTCTATTCAACCGTGTATCATGAAGTGGCATTCGTTTCTCGATTCGCAGATGAATTGCATTTTATTGAAAAAGTTGGCTGTTACCCGAATTCGATAATATTTCGATGCTTGGTAGGCTTGGAAATCCAAAGAGTATCAGTGAAACCATATAATTTCAGTTTTTTCCAAACCTGATCACTTCCTACAGATTGTCAATAATTTCTTCAATAAAAAGAAAAAACATCTGAAAATAACTCACGATATTGCGAAATCTGAGATAGGAACATGTTTTTTTCAATTTGGCTACTTGTGAAGGAACTATCTGTCTTTCTCTTTGGCCATGTATCCATATCATGATCTTTCCATTTGGAAACATAAAATTAAAATTGTTCCCCTGATCCACCAATTCACAAGTCTATTAGTCTAGATATTTGCAATAATATTTTGCCTAGTAGGTGGTGTACACAGAATGTTTTGTGTTTGACAGGTAAACATCATTTGATTGTACTGATTATCTCCGTCAGTTTTATGCTGATTAAAATTGCATCGTTTAATTAAATACTAAATATGTATTCAAAGAATAAATAGGTCGATATGTTGTTGATATTCGGAAAGTGCAAGAGAAATTGTAGACAGGCTGAACAATTGTAAGTCGAAAGATTTCCGGAAAGACGCCATCCGCCTAATAATTATTTCGCTAGAGTAGAAGAGCAGTTCAGAAGAGAACCGGAAAATCAAAACAATCTCCAATACATTGTCGACGAGGAAATGGAAGTAAACGTTTTGGCCATAGTACATGCATATCCGGACGATATCACTGAGACAAATTGAGGACGAAATCGGCGTGAATCGAGAGACCGCTAGAAGAGTTTTGAAAAGAACTGCTCTGAACTGCTATTCTACTCTAGCGAAATAATTATCAGGTGGATGGCGTCTTTCCGGAAATCTTTCGACATACAATTGTTCAGCCTGTCTACAATTTCTCTTGCACTCTCCGAATATTAACAACATTTCGACCTTTTCGTTCTTTGAAAACATATTTAGTATCTAATTAAACGATACAATTTCATCAGCATAAACTGACGGAGATAATCATTGCAATCAAATGATGTTTACCTGCCAAACACAAAACATTTTGTGTACACCGCCTACTAGGCAAAATATTATTGCAAATATCTAGACTAATAAACTTGTGAATTGGTGGATCAGGGGAAAAATTTTAATTTTATGTTTCCAAATGGATAGATCATGATATGGCAAAATGGCGAAAGAGAAAGGCAGATAGTTTCTTCACAAGTAGCCAAATTGAAAAAAATATGTTCCTATCTCAGTTTTCGCAATATCGTGAGTTAATTTCAGATGTTTTTTCTTTTTATTAAAGAAATTATTGACAATTTGTAAGAAGTGATCAGGTATGGAAAAAACTGAAATTATATCGTTTAACTGATACCAAGATTTCCAAGCCAAGCATCGAAAGATTATCGAATTCGGGAAACAGCCAACTTGATGTTTTTCAATAAAATGCAATTCATCTGCGAATTGTGAAACGAATGCCACTTTGTGATACATGGTGAAATAGTGAATTTTAAGATAAATAAGATAGGCTAGATAAATATACAGGGTGTCATTAAGAAAAAAGAAGTTGGAGTTACTGCCGATCAAACAGGTAGTTGAAAAAAGTTGTCGTTAGATTGAAATGAAGCGCTATCATTGATTACGTAACTTCTGCAAATTTCAAATTTTTATCTCTTCAAATAAAAAAACTACAGGCTGCTACATGTCTGCTGTGTCACCCGGTATACTGGTTTTGTGAAAAGGAAAAAGTAACAGACAAGGACCAGGTGGAGAATGTTGTAGAGGTTCCAACTTTGAGGAAAAAAAAAATTTAAACAAAAGAATACTCAAAATAGTGAAATGCGGATGCAGTTTAAAAAACCCGATTTTTCAGTATTTAATTTTTTTCCCTCGTTTAGATGATTCAATTCAGTTGGACATTTGTAGAAATTTTTGGTGTCGAATGAGAATAATTTTTCCGCAATTCAGAAGAGGGCTAGTTGTATTCCGAAGGTCTATAAGTGATTTTTCAATTGTTAAAATGTCTACTTTGAAATGCTCCATGTAACTTGGTGTTTTTTGACCGTTAAACCGCTTAAAATTGAGAAAAACCGACAAGTCTTTCAGAATCAGAATTTTCTCAATATTTTGAACAAATATAAAGTCGAATATATTTATTTATTGTATAAATAACTTCCAGTCAGAACAAGTTCTGGTATAAGGAAGTTTGAATGTAAATCAATGATAAAATAAAGTAATTTAACTCTAATACATTATCAAGTAATACAAATAATTCATAAAGTTTTGTAGTATTCTTATGAACATCATATCAATAGTAGTAACATTTCTTTAAAATTTTTGGAAAATGAAATTATCGTTTTTGAATTTTTTTTTTGTTCTGGTAATTTATTAAATGTTTCTATAGAGCTGAAAATTGGATTTGCTTTTCCTTTGTTGGAATGGATATTGTCCAAGTGAAAGTGGTTCAAATCCGAGTATTATGACTATGTAATTTGGAATTTTTCTGAATTGTTGTATTACTCTTTTGAATATTCTTGGTTAATTTGAATGCAAATCTAGCTTTTTCAAATTTAATAAGTTGGTTCAATGTCATATTATTGGTGTTTTTGTACAAATCTGAAGATGGTGTTTCCCAAGGTTTACCAAATATTAATTTTATTGCTTTATTCATCAATCTATAAATAATTTCTTTTTGTTTTTGACTGCATGATGATCACACTGTGATCATATATCTGATTCGAGAGATAATATGTGCATTATATATTAACAATTGAAACTTTTTTCTTAGAAATTGTATTCTTCTGATAGCTCCTATCAGAGGAATAATAGAATTTTTTATTTTCTCTATGTGACTCTCAAAATTAAAATTTTTGTCAATAATCAGACCCAAATACTTGTGTTTCTCAACTTCAGCAATAGTTTTGTTTCTAATTATAATGTTTAATTTGATGTTTTCCATGTTCTTTTGTTTAAATATCATATAGACAGTTTTTTCTGAATTAATATTTAAATTAAGTTCATTGAACCAGATTTCAATTGTTTTAATATCTTTTTCCAAATTTGTTTTTAAGGTTTGAACATTTTTAGATTTGTGATAGAGTACAGTATCATCAGCAAAAGAATAATGCGTACCAATTAGGTTGATATTCATAATGCTATTAACATAAATCAAATAAAGAATTGGTGCCAAAACTCCTGCGGAACTCCAAATGTTGATACTTTTTCGTAACTTTTATATTGGTTAATAAGTGCATATTGTACACGATTTCGGAAATAATTTTGAAATATATTCAATGCATGTCCCCTTATACCCAGGTTATTTAAGATGTCTAATAGAATTGTACGATTGACATTGCCAAAAGCTTTTTTAAGATCAATGAATATTGCAACACCATAATTACTTGAATCTAGTTTCATGAATACTAGTCATAAAGTCAGTAACTGCTGCTTGGGTATTGGAATGCACATTGAAATTTATCAAAACCAATATTAGTATTGATGAAATCAACTAATTGGATTTTCAACACTTTTTCAAAAATTTTAGCAAACACATTCAAAAGTGCAATTGGACGATAATTTGAAATGTTTTTTCTGTCACCTCCTTTATAAATAGGTTTCAAAATTGTTCTCTTCAAATAGTCTGGAAAAGTACCATTTTCTATGCAATAATTAATAATTAAGGTTGAAGGTAAGCTTACTAGATCAACAATATCTTTTAAATTGTTTGATTTGAGAGTCATAATTATTTTATTAATTTCTTCATTGATAATATTGAGAAAATCGTGATTCAGAGAGACATTTTTCTCAATTTTAAGCTGTTTAACAACCAATAAACCATCAAGTTACATACACCATCTGAAAGTAGATATTTCAGCAATTGAAATTATCACGTATAGACCTTCGATTCACAAAAAAACACCCAGACAATTGTTCGTGGCAGATAAAGGTATTTTTTTCGAAAAATGTACACATCTCGAAAACTAGTCGTTTTCTGAATTGCGAAAAAATTATGTTCTTTTGACAGCAAAAAATACATATTTCTACAAATTTTCCTGTGAATGAAATCATTTATACGCCAGAAAAAAATTAAATACTGAAAAATCGATTTTTCGCTATTTTGACGGTTAATTTGAGTTTATATCGAAAAGTGTTGGAAACAAACGGTTTTTTTTTTTTATTCTCTACAACTTTTCCATCAAATATTTTCTGCTGAGAGGTTACGTTTCATCGCAAAAAACCGTTTTAATTTACCGTGTTTAAATACTTTTTCCTTGAAGTTGTAACCTCAATAATATTCTCTGTCTGGTACTGTTACTTTGTTTCTTATTTTGAGCCTACTACAGGAGCAAAGTTGGTAATCAAAATAAAATTGTACTTAGAGGAGGAAATTGTCAGTGTTAGGTCACTTTCATTTCACGAAGAGGAAAGAAACCCCAGAAAAGACAGCAAAAAAACGGGGAAAGAAACAAAAGTATAAGGAAAAAGTGGAAGAACACAGATTGAGATTAGAGATTTGCATATATCCTCAGAATATCTTGCAAAGACAATTGATTTCTCTGACGAGGAACTTTCACAATGAAGTTCTAGAGAAATAAAAATAAACATTAGTCTGTTGAAAAAAAAATTGCATAGTGGAATTAGGTTGAATGAGAATGAGAGTAAAATAATCTGGTAACTTATAAATTTCCAACCGTGAAAAAAATCCTTTCAAAACGATTCAAACCTCCCTAGTGACAATTCGAAAGATCTATGTATGGAACTGAATAACTTTTGTTATTTCTAACAAATCCAATATTAATGTAACTAAAGTTATCTAAATCAACATGCTTCTCATGCCATACCAATTTTCTCCCACCCTACTGATTAGAAAGAAGTTGTGATACTCTCAATGATATGGAATCCAAAAATGCATGTGGCTATGTTCTCTTTCCTCATATAGTTGAACTTTTTAATGAATCATTAGCTCAGATAATCGTTCCAGCTTTTCTGAAAAAAATTACATGTGATACTCGTTACTCCCTACGTTATCGAAAGTATTGGAAACATTTTTTCACAAGAGACTTTCATCTTTTCTAAATGCCAATAAAATTATCACGCCAACTCAATATGGTTTCATGAATGATAAATCCACTTCATCAGCCATATACGATGATTTATATAAATGATTATTCATGGATCACTGGACCCCAAAAGATAATCCCTTGGATTGGTCTGCAATTTCAAATTGGTATAAGCAATAGTCAGCAAAGGGTCATTATATCAAAAATTATTAGTAAATCGTGCTCTTGGTGGGATTACTTAAACACCATAGTACCACAAGGGTCAATCTTGGGCCCACTCCTATTCTCAATGGTATGGTATATATTAGCTTCGTGAACTCTGGAGATAATGGCGCAAATGACAAAAACTTAAGAGATGTTTTTCATGAGAATTTATTGATTATCTTGAACATGTAACAATTTACAAAGTACCGGGGGCGGGAGCTGTGTTGAGGTGGTGGCTGAAGGCAAATGGTCCTTCTGGAAGAGGAGCGGTATGTACGGAACCTCGGGTAGCAGCTACGTATCTGAAAATTGAATAAAATCAGATCAGAATGCCTTCAATTCTTGTAGATTAGAATGGAAATGATCGAAGATTCGACTAGTGAAAGTGGTGAACCAAGATTGTGTTTGAATGAAGAATCTAGAAATTCTACTCATTTGAACTAGTGCGAAATGAAATAGGTAATCATAAAACTAGGTTTTACTGTAAAAATTATGTGTTGGTAGGTATAATTGGAGTCATGCAAAATATACTCGTACGGAAACTTGATATTTCATACTCTTGTGACAAGATGATAAACTACGAGCCGTGGGCGATTGGTAAAATATCCTTTTGTCCACACTAGTTGTACAGTATACTATTCCACTCATGAGGGTTGTATGGAAGAGCAACCATGTTGAATATATTAAATAATAATAATATTAATGATAATGATAATCGTCTTATCATTTTGAATAAAAAATACAAATAATAATAATAGTAATTCAAATACTTTTGAAAACAAAGGGCGAAGTTTATTTTCAGTTGTACCTTAATTACTGCACAACTTTATTAGATTCTCTATGAAAAATGGAGCCACATATTATTATTATTATTTACAAATAAATTTCGTTACTCTTACCCAGTTTGAACGGCAGGGGCGGTGTAGGCAATTGGGGCGGCAGCGTAGGACAGAGGGGCAGCGTAAGGGGCAGCATATCCAAAGGCACCATAGGGGGTGGCATATGGAGCAGCGTAACCGTAGCCGTAGCTATAGGCTTGGGGAACTACCACACCGGCAGAGGCAACTGCTACGCAGGCGAAAAGAGCAACAAAAACGGCCTGAAAAAAAATAATAGTAATTGAATTAATTAGTCTGTTGTGAGCTCCGAAGTAATCGTGAAGAGGGTTCTATTTTTTGTTCTCAAAAATATTTTTTCTAAGGCTACCTCGAAAAATTTTCATTTTAAAAGTTCAATCATAAACAAGCTCATTTTGTACAGAATTTCATTTTTGTACCGCTTGCTAGGTAAGTTACTGAGCAACAAATACAAAAGGAGTATTTCGTGTTAGATCTTGGTCCACTCTGGAATTACAGTGGCTTGTCAGATTATGACGTCCAGCGACAAATTATTGAAATGTCAACAGATCGTTTCCGTCAGCTTTAGTAGTTAACTAGTAATTTCGTTGTTGTTTTCTACAAAAACTTCATTATTTAAAATGGAAACTGATAGTGATATTGACTTAGATTTGACACCTCCGAACATAATAGATGCAGCCAAGGTGAGAACACTGAATTTATTATTGAAACCGTCGAAGAATATGAAGAATATGTATCGTTTCCTGAGAACGTTTTGTAGAAAAAAATATACTATGCAACTCGCAACAAAATGGCTGTTTTGCACTCGTATGAATTGCCTTCGGCTCGTGCTGTAAATTTCATACTCGTGCGAAATGGGCATCATTTTGTGATCGCTGCATAATATGCTACTTTGGAGCTCTACAAAATTTTCAAACTCTGCTTTTGCTAAGTCAAAATTTTTTCGAATTTGAATTTGAAAAATAGCTCATGATTTTTCAGTTGAATCACAAAATTTTGTTTCAAATGTAGGCGTTATCTGATTTTAAAGAAATATGAATATTTGCAAGTATTGATTGATTCATTTTCTGGAGGAAATTCGTTTCTTGACACAATGTTGATCGAAATTTCTTCTCTTGACACAAAATTTACAAAAATTTTCAATTTATACTGCGAAGAATAGCCAAATCCCAGGTAGCACATCATATCGGCTGAATCTTGGTTCCATATTGGGCCAATATAGACATATTGTAAATGAAAGATCAATTTTGGTACAATATGGGTGAATATTTAAAAAACAATATTATATTAATAATATTGGTGGAATATTGGTTGAACTAGTTATGAATGTAGATTATCACACGAAATATTGGGTCAATATTGGTTGAATAATTTCTACCAATATCGATAATACAATATTGGTTATATGTTGTTTTCCTCATCTAGAATAAATTTTGCAATTCAAATATTCCAGTCATGTCGATTATAGGGGAAAAAACTATATTGTATTTCCAAGTTTGTTAGAATATTGGTTGAATATCATTTCCACTTTATTTGACAAATTTTAATAACTCATATTGAGTCAATATTGGTTGAATGATATTTACCAATATCAATAAAACAATATTGTCTTCACATCGTTTTTAACATCTAGAATAAATATCGCAATTCCAATATTCCCCTAATATCGATTCTAGGAATAAAAACTATATTGTATCTCCAAGTGTGATTACACATTGGTTGAATATCATTTCGCCAATATTCAACAAATCTTATTTATTAATATTGGGTCAATATTGGTTCAATAATATTTATCGATATCGTTAAAACAATATTGTCTTTATATTGTTTCCTACATCTAGATTGAGATGAAATTTGAATATTGGTCGACTATTCAATGAAACATATTGAAATTATATCATGATCAAACCTGGATAAAAATCCGCTAGGTGGCTCTACATATAGAACGTCTTCTAAAACCTACGAAAGTATATTAAATACCTACTTCCCATAACTTGTTTTCAAGACAGCTCACTCAGTGGTTATGACGATCAAAAGGCAGACTCTGGTGTCACCTTCATCAACTGAAAGGCATTTAATAATTTACCAAGGTATATTGACATCCACCAATATATCCAAATGATATTGTACCAATATCGACAATATCGATAAATATTGTACCAATATCGATAAATATTTTGAGGCCATTATTGCTTCAAGAATATTTCACCTAAACCATTTTTAAAATATTCAAACAATATTCGACCAATATCGCAAAATGTTCACATTTAACTTCTCGACAATATAACTTTTGATTATTGTGCCAATATTGTCAGAATATTGTATCAGCGATATTGTACCAATATCGCCGAAGATTTTGAGGCCAATATTGGTTCAAGAATATTATTCAAGTAATATTGGACCAATATCGCCGAATGTTCACATTTTTTTTTCTCTCCAATATTGCATTTCAAATATTTCGCCAATATTTTCACAATATTGTACCAATATTTTACCAATATAGGTGTGCTACTTGGGATATTACTATGATCACCTGAATTGTGAAAAATTTGGCACAAATATATTTTAAATTAAAAAAAAAAATTATATTAAAGACCTTTTATCGAAAAATTAACCCAAATTCCTGGTATGGAACGCTTCAAAACCCCAGTCGTTTTGGAAGTTATACAGCGTTACTGATGACAGAAATAACAATTCTAACACTTTGAACAATTTTAACAATTTCAACAATTTCAACAATTTTAACAATTTTAACAATTTCAACAAATTTTAACAATTTTTAACAATTTTTAACAATTTTAACAATTTCAATAATTTTAACAATTTCAACAATTTTAACAATTCTAACAATTTTAACAATTTTAACACTTTTAACAATCTTAATAATTACTGAGGACAAAGAGTACTTCGATCCTTTCTGGGATCTTTCCCTTTCAATACCACGAATATCAGGTCAACTAAGACTATCACAATGTTTGGATTTATTCAAAGAAACTCTAGATGGTGACGAGAAGCCGACATGTGCGAAGTGCAAAGAGAGAAGGAAGTGTTCAAAATCTCTATCAATTCATAAATTCCCGAAAATTTTAATAATCCATTTGAAACGGTTTTCTTCAACAGAAAGATTCCGAGGGAAATTGAATGTCACCATTGATTTTCCTTTAGAAGGATTGGACATGAGTAATTATGCTGATGAAAAAGTAGCTCCCTGTCGCTATAGTCTATATGCATTGTCTAATCATAGTGGGACCTTACAGCGGACACTACACAGCCTACTGTAGACATCCTTATGCGGGCACGTGGCACGAAAATAATGACTCACAAGTGACCCCATTTCCATCCTGATCCATCGTGAGCGGAGATGCCTATGTTCTCTTTTATGAACAGGAAGGCACTAAATCGCATTTTTCAGATCATATTTAGCTTTTTTTATGTTTCATTTCTATTTTATTATGTTTTATTGTTTATATGTTTTACTGTGGTTTTACATATTTTTATATATTTATCGTAATAATTAAACCATTTTCATTAAGAATTAATAATGTTGTCAGCTATAAATTATACCCTGTTTATTCAAATGATTGAATCATTGAGATCTGGGGGCTTTCGAGCATTCTGAACCAGAATTTGGTATTGGGTTTGTAATGAAAAAAATTCTAATATGTTTTCCCCAATTTTTAACTTTTCTATTGGTTATAGCTAGCTGTGGAAAATGGATATACGAATGTTTCATTAACATGAACGTCGGTATTTCTGAGTACCTACTTGAGAAAAAAACTAAATTATTTTATTCTTGATGAAATACGAGGATATGTAACTACTCAAAGTGGCACACACTATGGATTCTCCTTGAATTTACATTTTTTCATCCTCAGACCAAGTCAAGACATGATCGTTCAACGAGGACTACCCGGAGTGGTTCTGGAAGTTTTTCCTACTACTGAATGGTGAAAACACCACTAAAAATCACGACAGTCTCCCCGTAACGTTACGGCAAATAATAATAATTGCCATGCTGGGTCAGGCGCAGAGAAAAGAGTGACCATTATAAATAAGTGAATAAAACTTTTCGGACTCTGGACTAAAGGTCCCAGGTTCGAGCCCAGGTCGCAGCTGAAAATTTTTTAATTCAATTTGCTAGCAATAGCTGATGATTGATGCCACTAAAACCTCCAATACAAAATTGCTTTCCACAACCATCAAAGGCTGAGTCATTGTGTTCACTCATGTGAGTGTTTATGAGAGAGTATTTATGAGAGATTATTATACGAATATTTGGAAGTCATGAAAATTAACAGTTGAACGTTCATATCTACTGTCAGATTGTATTTTGTAATCATGATGACGGACATGAATATTTAGAAAAAACTTCTCCAGAAGCATTCGAATTGTAGTGAGCCTGTCGCCCTCTTTGTTATGAATGTCTTCGTAGATTTCTTCATATCCGAGGCTGAATTATAGTGAAGTGAAACATGAATTTGATTTTTTCCACATCAACAAAAATATTAGCTCCATTTTGCAGAGAATATGATATTGCATATTGCAGATAGATGGTGAAACAGTGCTTCTATAAAGGATATTCTCTCTGTGCAAGTTAAACATAATCATTGTTCTCTTGTAGTGTGTGCGCCTGCTTGCAACAAATTCAAAAACATAAGAGAAATTACGAAAATAAAAGTAAAAAGTAATAAAATCATCACGAATAAGCAAATGCATTCTACCAACACTTCAGTGAAATCAGAAAAAAGCTTGCAGATGAAATAATGACTCCCAATGACTTTGAGGAAAAGATATATAGGAATGACAAAAGTATGTTTATTTATCCAGCAACTAATCAGGAGGTTAAGGAATAATAGAAAAACTGAAATCAAATAAGTCCAAATTTTCCAAAGATTTTCAAAATAGTATCGTCAAACCACTCTTCTAGATCGGTGATAGACAAACTCAACAATTACAGACCTATTTCATTGATTTCTAATATAAAAAAAAAATATTGAAAAAATTATCAAAAATATAATAACACAATTTATGGACAAACATAGTATTCTATCAAAAAATCAATATGATTTATTTCTATATGAGTTAAATGTAATTGATCCCAAAAATGACAATATTATACTATAACAGGTTAAATACAAATATGTTCATCTCACCTTCATTTTGTAATAAGAGTATACCTAGATCGATCACTCGAAAAACTGTATAATGATTGGATTTGTCGAGTTTGATCTTATATACTAACGTGGTCCAAACCACTTTTGGGCGTTCATAAACTTGAAAACTTCAAAATCAGGAAGAAACCTTGAACATTCCGTGTTTATTTCATCGCGTTGTTCGTTGGGTGTGGTACTTTAACTGCTCCACTTAAAATTGGCAAAAAAAGTATTGTTATAATGAACCAGTTCACCTTTGTCACGAAATGAAATAATGCGAATCTCTCATGTTCAATAATCGTTTTTAATGAAAAATTGTGTTGTTTTCGATTGAATATACCTCAAAGTGAATCAGGTTTCAAATGTGAATTGAATATAATTGAATACAAAGTCGTGGATAATGGATAAGAAACATCTATCATAGATAAACTGTTGAAACAAAAACAAAACCAGTATACTATAAATTTAATACTCTCCCAGGTCAAAAGAAAAATCGAATCAACGTTTTGCTTATCTAACATATCTCGGTGACCATATGAACAGAATATCTCGTTTCCTTCAGAAACGAAATATAACTGTTGCATTCAAAATTAATAACAACCTATATTCATATTTCAATAATGCTAAGTCAGTACGGAATAAATTTAGCAAGTCCGGGGTTTACAGACTTGAGTGTGAGGATTGCAATGTACTATGTATTGGGCAGACAGGCCGTAGGTTCTATAATAGATTCTGGAAGCACTTGATAAATTACAGTTTGAATAAACAGTATCAAACTTTGCCAACCACCTCATTGATAATGACTATAACTTCACACAGAATCAAAAAATTTTGCAAATTCAACCTGAAGGCTTGAAATTAAACATATTAGAATCAATAAAAATCAAAATGCAAAATTAAGCTACCAAGAATCTCGAAATGGTGATCTGTATCAAAAATAGATTATATTATCAGTAGTAATACCACTAGTGATTGAATTTTTGCGATAACTCTGTCGATTCATTTCTGAACGAAACTGAATTGTTTCGAGAAAACACCACGAGTTTTGTCGATACAATTCAGTTGAGTTCAGAAATAAAAGACATACTTATGAGATAAATTCAATCACGAGTGGAATTTTATTAGGCTATTTCACGAAGTATTAAAAGTTTAGGTCATTTACATCGTTGAAAACATCAACGCTGACAGACCAATCAGAATTGAGAGACAGCTGGTGTTTTCGCGATAATAATAATAATAATAATATAAGCCTTTGCATGGGGTCTTCTTCAGAAACGTTGAAGACCTTGGCTTATCCAAGAACTTGACCTACGCCTTCCTTAGGTCAAGTGGGCTGAAGTCGGAGACCGAGGGATTCATAATGGCCTGCCAAGATGGTGTCTTCAACACCTTGGTCTACCGAAGCCACGTGATGGGTATAGAGGTCCCTGATATTAGATGCAGGGCCTGCCGTCAGGCGCCTGAGACCATTATGCATTTGCTGTCAGCATGTCCAGCATATGCGGTCTCAGCCTATATCCACAGACATAACGCGGCTCTACGAGTGTTATATTACCACCTACGACACTCGTACGGTATAGACGAGACACCAGTGTTGCCTTACGCTCCGGGGGATATTGAGTCCGTGGTGGAGAATGAGAAGTGCCGAATCTACTGGAACTACTCATTTCCCACCCTCAGGCAAATACAGGCCAATAAGCCTGATGTAGTACTCCTCGACCATGGAAGTAAGACGATATTCGTCATTGAGTTTTCGGCTCCTGGCGAAACGAATATCGTCCGAAAGGAGGAGGAGAAACGGACGAAATATCGAGATTTACTCTTCGAACTCCGCAGGCTCTATCCAGACCATTCTGTAAAAATGGTTGTTCTGATAATAGGGTCCCTTGGCGGTGTGATGGATTCATTACTCTCGAACTTAAAAATCATACCGGCATGTAGAAAGATGTCAGAAATCATAGCCGGAAGAATGCAGAAGGCTGTCATCCTCGGTTCATTACGTCTGCTCAGGGCACACGATTCCCGGACCCAATAGCTGCTTACCCCATAGTTTGGGGAGTGGTTATTGGGGTAATGATGTTGCCAGCGCGCCCTCCGAATGTATCGGAGCATCGGAGACAGGGTCCGACTGGAGAATTTTAATTCAAAAGAGATAATAATAATAATAATAATAATAATAATAATAATAATAATAATAATAATAATAATAATAATAATAATAATAATAATAATAATAATAATAATAATAATAATAATAATAATAATAATAATAATAATAATAATAATAATAATAATAATAATAATAATAATAATAATAATAATAATAATAATAATAATAATAATAATAATAATAATAATAATAATAATAATAATAATGGAATTTGGGATCGACAAATGTGCCACGGTTCATCTTAAAAGAGGACGATGCGAGGAATACGGAGAGGATGTCCAGCTCGTAGACGGAAGCATCCTACATCATCTGGATGCCGGAGAGACGTATACTTACCTAGGGGTGGAGCAACGCCACTCCCAAGAGGTATTCACAGTTAAGAACTCTCTCCGCGGCAAGTATCAGCACAAACTCCGACAGATCTGGTCATCAGAACTGTCGGGGAAGAACAAAGTTGCTGCAACCAATATGCTTGCCGTTCCGATCCTTCTCTACTCTTTCGGAGTAATGAAGTGGACTAAGGAAGAGCTGCGACAACTCGACGTTAAAACTCGCAAAGTGATGCATCTCAATAGGTGCTTGCATCCTAAATCGTCCGTTCCACGGTTATACTTTCCCAGACAACGGGGAGGCCGTGGACTTTTGAGTTTGGAGTGTATGCATAACAGAATGGTTCTGGATGGGGCCTGTAAAGTCATCAGGAGTTCAGATCCCCTTCTCTGCATGGTCCGCGACCATGAAAAAGCAGGGATTGGAGCATTTCTTTTTAAGGCAGCAACCCGTGCGGCCGATGAACTCGGTCTCGTATTCGACACTGAACGGGCTAACCCAAACTCTGTCACCGAGTTGGGACCCGTTCAGCAAAAAGCTCACATCAAAGCTGCGGAGACAGAGGTCCTGCTACAGCTACATATGGATAAGCCAATGCATGGCGTCTTCTTTCACAACATCGAAGACCTTGGCTTATCCAAAAGCTTGACCTTTGCCTTCCTCAGGTCGAGTGAGCTAAAGTCGGAGACCGAGGGATTCATAATGGCCTGCCAGGATGGTGTCTTCAACACCCTCGTCTACCGTAGTCGCGTGATGGGTATAGACGTCCCTGACACCCGATGCAGGGCATGTCGTGGGGCACCTGAGACCGTAATGCATTTGCTATCAGCATGCCCATCTTATGCGGTCTCAGCCTATATCCATAGGCATAACGCGGCGCTACGAGTGTTATACTACCATCTACGACACTCGTACGGTATAGACGAGACACCGGTGTTGCCTTATGTTCCGGGGGATATTGAGTCCGTGGTGGAGAATGAGAGGTGCCGGATCTATTGGAACTACTCATTCCCCACCCTCAGGCAAATACAAGCCAATAAGCCTGATGTTGTCCTCCTCGACCACCAAAGTAGAACGATATTCGTCATGGAGTTTTCCGCTCCAGGCGAAATGAATATCGTTCGAAAAGAGGAGGAAAAACGGACTAAATATCGAGATCTTCTCTTTGAACTCCGCAGGTTATATCCGGACCATTCTGTCAAAATGGTGGTTCTGATCATAGGAGTCCTTGGTGGAATGATGGACACACTGCTCTCCAACTTGAGGATAATACCTGCTTGCCGTAATATGGCAGAAATCTTAGCAGCGCGAATGCAGAAGGCCGTTATCCTTGGTTCACTCCGTCTACTCAGGGCACATGATTCTCGGACCCAATAGTCACTCACCCTACGGACGTAGGGAGTGGTTATTGGGGTTAACGACACCAGCGCGCCCTCCGGATGTATCGGAGCACCGGAGACAGGGCCTGACTGGTACATTCCTAACGGAAAATAATAATAATAATAATAATAATAATAATAATAATAATAATAATAATAAGCCAATGCATGGTGTCTTCTTTCACAACATCGAAGACCTTGGCTTATCCAAAAGCTTGACCTTTGCCTTCCTCAGGTCGAGTGAGCTAAAGTCGGAGACCGAGGGATTCATAATGGCCTGCCAGGATGGTGTCTTCAACACCCTCGTCTACCGTAGTCGCGTGATGGGTATAGAAGTCCCTGACACCCGATGCAGGGCATGTCGTGGGGCACCTGAGACCGTAATGCATTTGCTATCAGCATGCCCATCTTATGCGGTCTCAGCCTATATACACAGGCATAACGCGGCGCTACGAGTGTTATACTACCATCTACGACACTCGTACGGTATAGACGAGACACCGGTGTTGCCTTATGTTCCGGGGGATATTGAGTCCGTGGTGGAGAATGAGAGGTGCCGGATCTATTGGAACTACTCATTCCCCACCCTCAGGCAAATACAAGCCAATAAGCCTGATGTTGTCCTCCTCGACCACCAAAGTAGAACGATATTCGTCATGGAGTTTTCCGCTCCAGGCGAAATGAATATCGTTCGAAAAGAGGAGGAAAAACGGACTAAATATCGAGATCTTCTCTTTGAACTCCGCAGGTTATATCCGGACCATTCTGTCAAAATGGTGGTTCTGATCATAGGAGTCCTTGGTGGAATGATGGACACACTGCTCTCCAACTTGAAGATAATACCTGCTTGCCGTAATATGGCAGAAATCTTAGCAGCGCGAATGCAGAAGGCCGTCATCCTTGGTTCGCTCCGTCTACTCAGGGCACATGATTCTCGGACCCAATAGTCACTCACCCTACGGACGTAGGGAGTGGTTATTGGGGTTAACGACACCAGCGCGCCCTCCGGATGTATCGGAGCACCGGAGACAGGGCCTGACTGGTACATTCCCAACGGGAAAAAAAAAAAAAATAATAATAATAATAATAATAATAATAATAATAATAATAATAATAATAATAATAATAATAATAATAATAATAATAATAATAATAATAATAATAATAATAATAATAATAATAATAATATTTATTCAAATAAAAATAACAATAAAGAGGTACAGAATGAATAAACCAATAAATAAATATTGAATATCCTACGAAGTACCGAGATACTTGTTTGTAGGTTTCTATACAATATAACATAAAACGTACATATACATATATAAATAAAAATTGATAATTATAAAGTATACAATATTTTCAAGTCACTCACAACAGTACATATAATAAGTACTGTGGCAATAATATTTTTGACTACATCAATTGACTTACATCCTAGGTACTAAATTATTATCTATTTATGATCAAATAATATCTTATATATACATATACACTATACAGATATACACTCTCATGCACATATATACTCACATACACCATATACATACACACACATTATGATATAAACGAAATTTAATTTTTGTTATCATTTCCAATTTATGTATTGTCTCATTTATCGATCATTTCATGTAACTTCAATCTAGATGTTTCTGAAACATACTGTTTCAATTTTTTTTTGTAATGTTTTAATTGTGTCTCTAGTCTTAAGTTTTCTGGCAGATGATTGAAAATGTTTGGTCCCAAGTAACTGTAACATCTTTGACCAATCGATTTATGCATGAATGGTACCAGCCACTGATTTTGTCCTCTGATATTATGTCGATAATATTTGGATATTAATTCATGTTTGTTAATGACCTGATTAGTGGCAGTGCTAATAAAAAATAATTGCTTGATGTCAAACACTTTTGTTTCTGAATAGAGTTGGTATGTTGGATATCGCGAATTTTTTTTATAAATTATTTTAAGTAAGTGTTTTTGAATAACTTCAATTTTTGTTAAATATACATTTGATCCTCCCCCCCAACCTATAATACCATATGTAAGATGAGGTTCGAAAAGGGTGTGATATAAAATTCTCATATGTTTTTCTTCTAGTATATCTGAAAACTGTTTGATCTTATATACTACACACCTCAGATTTTTCAGTAAATGATTTATATGGTGATTCCATCTAAGATGGCTATCTATAATAATTCCTAGGTATTTAATAAAATTTGAATTTGAAGGTTGCCTTGGAAGGATAGATTGTCATAATCTGGCAGATTGTTCGTATAACTACAGAAAGGGACGTAAAAGGTTTTCTTGAAATTAATTGACAGTAGTTTGTTATCAAACCATTCCTTAATTTGTGGAAGGTCGCTCTCGATTTTGATTTTCAGATCATTCTATGTTCTGTCTTCATATATTATGGCTGTATCGTCTGCAAAACTTATAACGTGGCCTCTGGTTTCAACAAGAAACAGATTATTTAAATAAATTGTGAATAGCAGTGGTCCCAATACCGTCCCTTGAGGTACACCACATGTAACAATTTGTTTTTCACTGTATGAGTCCTGTATTTTAACTTGTTGAGTTCTGTCCGTAAGATATGAATTCAAGAGTGAATGTGCTGTACCTCTTACACCCATATCTTCCAGAGTTTTCAAAAGTAATCGGTGGTCGACGGTATCGAAGGCTTTTGCCAGATCTAGGAACACGCCTATGCATGGTCTTTTGCCATCGACTGATTTGTATACTTTTTGCGTCAGTTCAAGTATAGCGTCTTGAGTGGACCTGCCTTCCTGAAACCCAAATTTCCTTTCAGATATTATTTTGTGTTTCTTCATAAAGCTAGTCAGCCTATTTTTTATAATTTTTTCGAGGATTTTGCTGAAATTTGATATTAGTGTAATAGGACGATAATTGGTTGTTTCGGTGTTATCCCCACTTTTGAAGATTGGTATAACAGTTGAGATCTTAAATAAAGTTGGAAAATTACCAATATTCAAGGACTTATTTATGATGTGAACGAGTGGCTTTATAATGTATGGTGCTATTAATTTGATCAGTTCAGACTTTATTCCATCGGGGCCGGTAGATTTTTTATTTTTGAGTCCTAGAATAATATTCATAACTTCTGTTTCTTCTGTTGGAAAAAGAAAAATTGAGTTTTGATTTATTGTTCTGTTTTCTTGATAATGATCATCTTGTATTATTTTTTCTGATAAGTGTTTACCTATATTTATAAAAAAGTCATTGAAATGTTGTGCAATATTTACAGTATCATCGATTAACTGATTTCCAGCTTTTACATGATTGATGGGTCTGATATTTTTGGTATTTTTGAGCAGTTCATTTATGGTTTTCCATATACTTCTCGAATTGTTGCTTTCTGTTAATTGTTTTTTATAATAATTTACTTTGGCACTTTTGATCAATTTACTGAGTATATTTTTATACTGATTATATTCGTTCTTAAAATTTTCATTGTTTGGTTCTTTCAATTGCTTCTTATATAATTTGTTTTTGATGTTTACCGATTTAACCAATGACCCCGTTATCCATTCCTTTTTCCTGAAATTTTTAATACTTATTTTAAAAAATCGCTGGCATTTTGAATACTATTAATGAATTTGCATACTGACAAGTCAAGGTCTTCACAGGAGAATATTTCTGACCAGTTTGTTTCACCAATTATATTTTTAAATTTGAGTTCGTCTAATTGTTTAAAAGTTCTTGGAATATTTCGTGTTTTACTATGTTTGTTTGGGAGAACGATTTGTATAGCTGTTGTGAAATGATCTGTTATACAGGTTTCTATTGTAGTAGATAATATTGTATCATAATCATTACTTTTAGAGTTTACAAAAATATGATCTATGCATGTAGCAGAGGAGGGCCTCGTTATTGTGTTTATTGCAGAAATAAAGCCATATTCATTGAGAACGTTCAAGTAATTTTGAGAATCGTTATCAGGATCAAGAAGATCGATGTTCATATCACCTAAAATTAGATTATATTTGAAATTTTCTGTGGTGTTTTTTAAAATATTTTCCAGATCTTCCACGAATTCTTCTATATTTCGAATGGATGGTGATCTATATACTGAATTTATTATTATAATTTCATCATCGATGACTGCGTTTATTTGAATTAGTTTGCTATTGTTTATATCTAAAATTATATGTGATCTGTATACTTCAGATTTGATAAATACTACGACGCCGTCATTTCTGTTCAATGTTCCAGAATTATAAATTGAAATATAACCTGGTATTTTGAAAATGCTAATATCTGGTATCTGTAATGTCTCCGTGAATACAATACAATCAACACTAGAATCTAATTCCGATAGAAATATTTTGTATTCATCTAAATTCTTTGATAAACTTCTGATATTATTGTGTAAAATTTTGAAATTTGAACATTGTTTATTAACATCAAAAACTTGCTTAACATTGTTTGCATTTTTCAATTTGAAATTGTCTATTTTATCATACAAAAAGTCTCTAAGATAAGGATTCATTTCGAGAGATCAATTTTTCAACTTACAGATATGTTTTTTCCACTCAAAACTTATTCTTCTTACTCCGTGTATATACTGGGCTAGCTAGAGTTTTATCTTTCTTCCTTTTCTTCGTTGGATTATTCGTATTTTCTGGATTTTCTTTCTTCTCTTCTTCACTTTCACTAGAACAGACACTCTCACTGATGTCGTCGTGTGTATTTTCTTGGTGTTCACGATGACTGTCTTTCCTTGTTATATCTTGTAGTTCTTCTATTGAATAAGCCTTTCCATTTATTATTAGTTTTTGACCTTTTATTTTTGCGACAAAGTTCTGTTTGTGCGCCTACTTCTGGTGATAAGACTTTCAATATTTCTCTTTCTTCTTTGGTAAGGTCGTTCGAAATTGAGAATCCCTTTTTATTGAGTTCTTTTAGCTTATCTAAACTCTTGTATAAGGACTTCTTCTGCAGGTATATAACGAATTCTACCAGTACAGGTGCCTTATTTCCTTTTCCCAATTTGTAAATATTCTTTATATTTTCTTCCTTGATGTTGGATTCTAGAGTTGTGTTCAGAATATCCTTAGTTTTATTCAATAGTTGTTGTTGTCTTCTCCTTCTTCAGTTTCAATACCAAATACCACAATGTTATTCCTTTTGTTTTGTTTCTCTAGATCTTCACACCATTTTTTCAGATAATCTATTTCTTGATTTGCTTTGTTTAGAGCTGTTTGCAATGATTTCGTGGTATTTTTTATCTCCTTTTTGATCTCCTCTGTTTGTTTCTCATTGGCCTGCATCAGTAGTTCATATAATTGTTTCTGATCTTCAGGAAGTTTTGAAAGCTTTTCAGACATATTTATTCCGATTACCTACTTTATTGAAATCATTCGGGAACACAGAAATAATTTTGATATGGCAACCGTGCTTATCAATGGGTCTGTAGGATAGTGACTTCTTGCTGATTTAATATGGGGTCAAAGGTCGCGTTCACACATACCGCTTTTGTTTTGGTCACAAAATCAACAAGAATAAGTCTAGAGGTTCTTATTTTTACGTACAGAATAAACACGGGGACAGGCTGTTACACTACACAAATTTCTAAGTTTTATTTCCAAGTCTTTCACTAAATTTACTGACTTTAATATCACAGCCCAATTTATCTATTATATTACGACGTTGCCACGTATAAATAAATAATACAAGTTGTCTTTGATTTGTGATTGGTCAGATCACGTGAATATCTTGAGAAGAGTGAAATAGTCACCAATATTGTTCCCGAAATGTACCAAGAGAATGTATGCAATTTCAAAATTGGCGATCACTTAGGAATAATCATGAAAATGAAAAAATGTTATGAATATGATATAATTTCGAAACGAATTTTATTTGGAGACACAAACAAAAATAACATCAGGAATCTTCATAACTTTTTTCATTGTACAATTATATCGAAAATATTGATACAATAATCAATATTTTCCTGGAAATCATAAACTATGCCCTAAAAAATATAGGATGTTACATTGCAGAACCTCTCACATATATCACCAATTCCTCTATTGAACTAGAGTTGTCTCAGAATTTGAAAATTGGAACGGTACTACCAATTCCCCAAAAAATGAGAGATACCTACTCACAGAACATCACTGTATGATACAGTGGTATACATTTTTCCAGTACTCTTCCCGCTGAAAAAAATTCAAAAAGTTTCAAAAATCAACTGAAATCCTTTTTAACTAATAAATGTTATTGTAATATAAATGTGTTTTTGGAAGATAATTGAATTTTTATAAATTGTGATATATTTATGTATGTGTCAGTGTATATTATATGTTTATGTTAATTGAAAGATTTATTTCCTCTCTATTCATCTGTTTGATTTATTCATCTACCTGACAGATGTATTTCTAATGGATGTAGTATACGAGGGGAGACTAGTTCTATGATTTTTTTTTCTTTGGTGTCTTGGCATCGACTGCTATGGTCAATAGCCACGTGTTCTGGATAGGCCTTGTTACTAACTCCATGCGCCACCTTAGGAGCAGCACTGTTAATTGGAACGCAACAGTGAATCGTGCAGGACTCACCCCAGTCCAGCCACGAGATTTGAATAATTTAATCGGTCAAATTAAATTAAAAAATTCCAGCCGCAACTGGGGCTCGAACTCCGGACCTTTCGACCCAAAGTCGGACGCTCTAACCACTGCGCCACGCCCCGACATTCTATGATTTTTATTTCAATAATTAATGCTATAAACGTGTCCTGAAATAAACTTTTCATTTCAGGTAAGCAAATCCGAAGCCAGAGTCTTGACAACTTTTAATTGTACAAAGCTGGTAAGTTACACGTTACCCACAATATATCCATAAAAAAATTGTGGAGAACCAAATAATCAAAATAAATGTTACATTTCTTGTTGAAGTTTTGATCGATGATGATGATCCCAAGTAGCACACCTATATTGGTAAAATATTGGTACAAATTGTGAACATGTTGGCGAAATATTTGAAATACAACATTGGCGAGGAAAAAAAAATGTGAACATTCGGCGATATTGGTTCAATATAACTTGAATAATATTGGCGAAGTATTGTTGAACTAATATTGGCCTCAAAATGTTCGGCGATATTGGTACAATATTCTGACAATATTGGCACAATATTCAAAAGTTATATTGTCGAGAAGTAAAATGTGAACATTTTGGGATATTGGTCGAATATTGGTTGAATATTTTAGAAATAGTTTTGGTGAAATATTCTTGAAGCAATAATGGCCTCAAAATATTTATCGATATTGGTACAATATCATTTGGATATATTGGTGGATGTCAATATACCTTGGTAAATTATCAAATGTCTTTTAGTTGATGAAGGTGACACCAGAGTCTGCCTTTTGATCGCCATAACCACTGAGCTGTCTTGAAAACAAGTTATGGAAAGTAAATATACTTTCGTAGGTTTTAGAAGACGTTCTATATGTAGAGCCACCTAGCGGATTTTTATCCAGGTTTGATCATGATATAATTTCAATATGTTTCATTGAATATTCGGCCAATATTCAAATTTCATCTCAATCTAGATGTAGGAAACAATATGAGGACAATATTGTTTTAACGATATCGATAAATATTATTTAACCAATATTGACCCAATATTAATAAGATTTGTTGAATATTGGCGAAATGATATTCAACCAATGTGTAATCACACTTGGAGATATAATATAGTTTTTATTACTAGAATCGATATCAGGGGAATATTGGGATTGCGATATTTATTCTAGATGTTAAAAACGATGTGAAGACAATATTGTTTTATCGATATTGGTAAATATCATACAACCAATATTGACTCAGTATGAGTTATTACAATTTGTCAAATAAAATGGAAATGATATTCAACCAATATTCTAACAAACTTGGAAATACAATATAGTTTTCTTCCCTATAATCGATATGACTGTAATATTTGGATTACAATATTTATTCTAGATGTGGAAAACAGTATATAACCAATATTGTATTATCGATATTGGTAGAAATTATTCAACCAATATTGACCCAATATTTCGTGTGATAATCTACATTCAAAACTAGTTCAACCAATATTCCACCAATATTATTAATATAATATTGTTTTTTGAATATTCACCCATATTGGAACATCACTGATTTTTCATTTACAATATATCTATATTGCCCCAGTATGGAACCAAGATTCAGCCGATATGATGTGCTACCTGGGATGAATCTAGATTAGAATGAAAGAAATTAATAGAATAACTGTTATGAAAAAATCATGTATTGATTGGCCTATATTCCATTTTTTCCATCAGTTGAATAATTAAAAGTTGCTCATTCGTCAGATAGCTTAGTCAGTTTTTCTGTGAATCAGGAACAGGTTTACTTTCGTAAAAAATTATATCAGCAGATGTTCGTTTCAATAATCCTTGTTGTCGTTCAATGACTTTTGTACTCTCCATATTTTCAGAATAACCGTCAAATACTAAGATTTGTACGTATTTGTTTTAAACAGTAATGATTACCATCGTGATTTTGAGAGAATTGGTCTTCACTTTACCAGCATTAACCAGCTTAAAACGTCATTTCTGAGATTAGAGTTCGATACAGGAAAAAAAATTTATCAGACGCAAAGGATGGATAATTATTCAACGAGTAATTTGAGTCATATTCATTTTCTGCGCCAGGGTAACAGTATTCGAGTAAAAAATAAGAAACTAGCAGGAAGTCACATTAGAGATTGGTTTCTTGAGCTAAAGGGGATAAAGAACCCTCCTGAGAGGTGGGCACTCTTTTGATCTATATTTGGATGACTATCAAGTCTGTACCAAAATTTTCAAAACTTTATAAATTATTTCTCCTTCATGACATTCTTATTACTAATTTACATCGTTTACTGCTGAAATGAACACATTTGGAACGAAAACAAACATAAAATCAATCAAATTGCCAAAGAAGTCAACTTTTGAGCCAAAAAAACTCGGAAAACTGGAATAACATGGAACCATAACTTCGTCGGAAATTAAATAAAACACTTTATAAAATAATGCTCCTCTTTTGTAAATTCATTTAGAGACATTGATTTTTTTCTCACCCAGTGCTATAAATCTCAGTAAAAATACAAGATTACTCTCGAACTCCTCTTCTTCCAACTTTCCCTTCGTCGCTGCACTCGGAGGGTCCAACAACTTTCAGGATACTACATAAAGCCCCCCTTTCTCTCCAGAGAGCTTGCGTGCCTCCGAATACAATGCCGTGACACTAATTATCAGTTTACCATAGGCAGAATCAAAAATCCAAAGAAACACAAAATCCAAGTGGAAGATTCACCACAGTTCCCATTGTGTTCTCCACACTTTCCAAATTTTTCGCTACACTTTCCAATTTTTATTTATACTTGGTATGTGGGTTCCCCATACTTTTCAATAACTTCAAGACACTTTCCAAATCTGATGGAATTTTGGTGAGTTTCACCATACTTTCGATTTTCTTTACCGTCCTTTCTAATTCACTTTTGTTTATTGCATCAATGGGATTCGCCACACTTCCCATTTATTTTTTCATTTGGTCTGCCCAACTAGCGTTTGGAAGCGGGTTTGTGACATGTGAACTCCACTTATCCCTTGACCAAAAATCAGCCAAATCCTGTTGTGGCCGGTTCGCAGTATATTCATTGGCTTCGTTGAAAATATGAGTGCCCTAAATGCAAAACTCGGTATATGCCAAATTGTCGAATATGGAGATATTGGTACCAAATTAAAGGTATTTTCAATATTCACCATATAAACATCAGATCTAGCTGCAAAACAGTGTAGTTGCCATGCAAATCCCATTCAAAAATCTGTGTGAGATGCAAAACTCTCTATTTACAAGCGAGATTCACTTGCAAAAGTCGGTATATGTAACCTAGCCAATAAGAGTGCCGGAATACGGATCACGTGATTGAACAGATGGTATTGAATCGCGTGTTTCTGTTTTCTTGTGTCACTAACTCATCATTCGCAATAAAAACTTCTTCAAACACTGATGTGATTTTTGTAAAGAATAACTATGGCAATGACTGGAAAAATCATCCAGATTTACAATATTATACGAGAGTATTAACATCTGCTCCTGTTCAGTTCGAGACTGATTCAGATGAGGATAATCTGTCAGATGAGGATAATCTGCAATATAAGGATAATCTTAGAGTATGAATTTTTTAAATTTTATTTACCAAAGAATGTATTGCTTTTCGTTTATTTCAAAGAACTGACATTAAATTTGTTTTTGAATTCTACTCTTGATTTTTATGAACAAATTCCATGTCTGTGGAACTACATTGAGATGCAAAACTAGGTAAATTTCATTTGTTCAGATGCAAAACTGGTCCTTTGCATTAATTAATTGCAAAACTTTGTATTTACAATTTTCAAACGCTGTTTTTGGAGCCATAGCATTCCCAATATGTGTGGAACAGAAAACAATGGATCGTAGATTCTATCTCCATCTATCGTGACCAATTTCAGTAGCACAAGACGATATGTAAGTGAACTATGAGTTTTTTGCAGATTACTCGAAATGACTTGAGATGCAAATACAGAGTTTTGCATTTAAGGCACTCATATCAAACTTTCCGCTCCCAATGTGCATACCAGAAGAGGTTGGCCGTTCATCTCTGCTATGTAACATCGCCTTCACAACAGTTTTGGGTATTGCTCCTAGAGAAATTGGTGGATTTTTCAGGTCTTCTTGTTGGATCGGCCTGAAGATATTGATGAGTGGGGCCGTTTGTGTTGTTATGTCTTCGATCTTTGGAAAGAGTGGTGAAGCACTTCTCCTCATGTCGAAGTGATTTGGAAAGTGTCGTGAACGTTGACTTGTAATATCTCTCCGCTCGGTGTTTGGTGAGTCGGTGGAATATTATTTTTCGGCATGACAACTTGCACATTTCGTTGAATGGTAACAATGTTGATATTCCTCACACTTTTCAAGTTTTCGATCACAACGTTCGGGGTCGATAGTGTTGTGACTTTAAAAATGTTCACCATCATTTCCAATCCTATCTGATCTATAGTACATTGGAACGTGTGGCGAATGGGTTCGAAAGAGTGGAGACCCTCCCTCTTTGGTTTTATAGTGTTAATCTCAACTCGAATAAGAGGGAATCATAACTTCGAATTTTGTCGGAAATTAAATAAAAGTCTATATGAAATACTCCAGCATTTTTGTACATTTTCATTCCGCGATATTAATTTTTTTCCAGTTAGATAAATCTCAGTAAAAATACAAGATTACTCTCGAACTCCTCTTCTTCCAACTTTCCCTTCGTCGCTGCAATTGGAGGGTCCAACAACTTTCAGGATACTACATAAAGCCCCCCTTTCTCTCCAGAGAGCCCGCGTGCCTCCGAATACAATGCTGCGACACTGATTATCAGTCTACTCTAGGCAGGCCGGATCAGAATAAAAAATCCAAAGAAGCACAAAAATTCACTTCTTGGTGATTTTAACCCTGAAGGAGTATTTTCCGATTCTAACTACATCATACTTTTTGAAGTAGAATAAATTCGCTATAATTTGAAAATTTTATAAAGCGTTAGTATTTTTTACTGGCGAAAATGGGCCTGCATGATTCACGCATTTGATGATAAATTTTAGCTCGTTTCTGGAGGACAAACATATTTTGAATCTTCTTCCGAGCTTGGGGAGTGTGATTCTGCAGTTGCTCCCCTTTTCTGCTTGCTTTTCCATCATTTTTGAGGTTGGAATTTCGCTTTAAGTGTTTTCCGCTTTGCCCTCATTTCCCTCAGTGTGTCTTTGAAACCATCCATTTTCTGGAGTGTAGTTGAATTAGTGTCCATTGGCCCAAGTGGGAGATTAACCACAGTTTCTGTTGTGTTTTCCACACTTTCTATTTTTTTGCCACAGTTTCGGTTTTATTTCACGACACTTCCCAATCAAGTTTTGTTTTAATCCTTGGTTTTTGGGTTCTCATCTTTTCTATAGTGTTCACGACACTTTCCAAAGGTGATAAAGACACACAAATCAATCAAATTCCGAAGGAAGTCAACTTTTGAGGCAAACAAAACTCTGGAAGTATCAAAACTCGAATAAAATTAAATCATAACTTCGAATTTTTTCTGAAATTAAATAAAGCTCTTCATAAAATATTATTCCTGTATTATTGTGAATTTTCATTCCGCGACATTCATTTTTATCCAGTACGATAAATCTCAGTGAAAATACAAGATTACTCTCGAACTCCTCTTCTTCCAACTTTCCCTTAGTCGCTGTACTTGGAGGGTCCAACAACTTTCAGGATACTCCATAAAGCCCCCCCTTTCTCTCCAGAGAGCCCGCGTGCCTCCGAATACAATGCCGTGACACTAATTATCAGTCTGCCCTAGGCAGGCCGGATCAGAGATATGTCGGAGACCGTGAGGCTCAAATCAAAGACCGACGCTATTCCGTTATGTCTCGAGATCACTTCTTCCGGTTATGGCACTTGTTTGTCAGTTCAATTCCACCGCACATCGGCCCTCGGATGTTTTTATCCTCCTGTTATTCCGGCGGCAGAAGTGGGATTGTAGACGAAAATTTGATTGATTTTGACGAGTTGGGATAATAGCCAAGTAACTGTAATACACCAGTCCCTGCGTCAAATCTGGTAGTTCAGATTTTTGTTCATTAGTTTATGATGTTGGGCCAATGAATAATCCAAGTTTTCGACCTCAAGCGCTTTTCTCAACATTTTCAAGAACACAAAAAAGACAGAAATCCACAATTTTTTTTTTGCTTTCTTCACTTTTTGGCGATTTTAAACCTGAAGGACTAACTTCCGAGTAAACTAAATTCGCTATAATTTTAGCCCAAAATCATCTCTGTAGGCCCAAAAGTATCTTGAATACAGCTTCTCAAAATTTATCAATTTCTTGAAACTCGTAAATTTTAAGCAATATTTTCTGGTTCTGTGTGCATATGTTCTTCGGGAAACACCCCCTTCCTTATTCTTATGGACGCTGAAGATTTTTAAAGGGTTGCACATATTTTTTATAGTTCTCTACACTAGCCCAGTTCTTTGTATTGAATTATCAACGCCTTGTCTGAACGTTTTATGACCGTAAACTCATTTCTTTCCATTCATGTCTGAATTTCTGAAAGGACAACATTTATTAGGGACTTCTGTTTTGATCCTCTAACTCATTATGTGGAGACGACATTTTGACGTAATTGGGGAAGGGCCAGATTTAAAATAAAAAACGAATCTTTCCAGAACCGTCTATGCACAATATGTTTAAATTCATTGTAAAGAGTATAATAAAAAATTAATAGTATCAAAAGACGAAATATGTATCAAAATTTCTACTTACTTCTAAGGATGATAATAGATTAGACAACAAAAATATTGTATTAAAAAAAGATTAAAACAAAGTATTGTAACGAACTAAGGCCGGACCTGTCACCGCTTTTGTATAGTTCACCCCACCTGCGTTCACCCGTAAACAAAGATGATGTCATCACTCACTTATGTTGGAAGCCCAGAGCCATCTAGTCGAACAGCGAGCGACCAATCTAGAAGTTCCAGAGGATTCTGTAGAGAAATTTGTACGCATATAAATAGCGCCGCATTTGAAGAGCGCAGTTAGAGATAGTTCCAGTCTGAGTTAGCAAAGAGACTACTTACTATACAGAGTGAAAGAGTTGGCTTAGCGATAGTATTTGTCAGAAATAAATTACAAGTTATATTTTACAAGTTTAAATAAATTAGTGAAACGAAGTTAAGACTATAATTTTTATTACAGTGGTGTTAGAAGTCTGATTTAGAAAATAAATGTGTAAATCTAGCGGACAGTCTCCGTGTTCCAATAAATGAATAAAAAAAACTAATAGACCTTTTTCAGGTAAAATAGACAGGTGGCCGGTAAAACAAGTGTTTGCATGGTGAACAGTTTTCGTATTTTGAAACGATAGACTAATAAACGTTTTGTGTGAAACGGATATATGGTGCAAAGACACTGAAAGACATGAAAGTCGCGGAATTGAAACAGGAAGTCGAAAAAAACTGGTAAGATTATCCGAAGGACTAGTTCAAGAGGGGGAAGACCCCGAAACCTTTGTATTTGATGGTCATCCTGGTCCCTCGATTTGACCCCACTTGACTTCTTCTTGCAGGGTCTCCTTGTATAAAAAGTTTACAGATCCCGCCCAAGAACTAGACAGGAGTTGTGTGAAAGAATACGTCAAGCTTGTAGAGAAATAACACTAGAAGGACTCAAAAATAGTGTGAAACATATTCGAAAGAGATACGAAAAATGAATAGACTTGAATGGTGGTTTGGTGGAAGCAACAAAAATTTGAAATGTATTGATTAGGGTTAGATAATTATGGACCAAAATCACTCAATGTTGTATTATTGATGTCATTTGTTAGCCATCGTAAAATTTAGAAATAAAATCAAATTAAAGTTTTCAGTTAATTCGAAAATTCTTGGTTGATATCATGAGGAGCCGGTTTCTCGACGTTATGGATTTTAATTTTTCTCCAAAATTACCATTCTAGATGTTATAATTTGTGTTATGAATTCAAATTTCTACCAAAAACCTCAACGATCTTCTACGTTTGTGTTGACAGTGTTGCCGATTCTCAGAATTTGTCAGAAATATTAAAAAATAACGGCATGTTTTCAAAATTAATAATATTATAACTTTGTTGCTATATAATGAATATTTTCGAATGAAATTTCAGTATTCACCTAAGTGAAGAATGCTGAATCCAGTGGTGGAGTCAAAATTCTACAAAAAAAATCGCTAATGAAATTTAGCAATTACAACATAAAAAAAATCATACTATGTCCTGAAATTTGGAATTATATCTTGCAAATTTGTTTCAAAGTAGACTCTTTGTTACTAGTCCTGCTAAAAAAGGAAAAATTGAATCGGGTTGGGAATTGTAGATAAAATTTAAAAAATATGTTAATGGAATTTCAGGAATTACCCCAGGGTTCCATTTTGGGCCCACTACTATTTATAATATTTTTGGATGACGTAGGCTCCTGCTGCAAATTCTGTAATTTCTTAGCTTATGCAGATGAGATGAAATTTGTTTCCCAGTATTAGCGATAACAAGACCTAGCCGGATTCTCAAAATACTGTGAAGATAACAAACCTTTTTTTAAATTTGGACAAATACTGTTCAATCTCATTTATTCGTAATAATAAAACCTTCGCATATGCGTATAATTTTAATGATAATAATCTAAAACAAGTCAAAGAGGTTAAGGATCTTGGTGTCATCTACGAAATTAGTATGTCGTTCATATCCCATATTGAATCAGTTGTTTCAAAAAGTAACCGTATGTTCGGATTTGTTTTGAGAACTTGCAAAAAATTCACATCACGAGAAACTCTGAAATCTTTATATGATGCCTAAGTTTACAGTGTGATATGGTGTCCTCAATATGACGTATGGAAAACACTGGAAGTGATTCAGAACAAATTTTTGAGATTTCTCGATTTCAAGGCTACAAATGTATACAATCATATGGCTAGTACAGACCTTCTCAGACAGAAATATCAATGACACTCTTCAGAAAAATGCCAAGAACACTCTGATGTTATATATTTGTACAAATTATTGAATGAATATATCGATTCACCCATAAGTTTATCAAACATAAGCATTTACGTTCCAAATATACTCTTGAGGAATAACTCCCTCTTTGAGACAATATTTCAAAGAAATAACTTGAAAAAAAATTCCCCTATTAACAGAAATATAATAGTAACTATCTCGAAATAGACATTTTCAATCTCTCAATCAGTTCTTAAAATAAAATGAAACAACCCATTTAATGTGAATTGAGATGTGTATAGGTGATTACGAAGATATACTGAAAAATTTTTAGCCTACTATAGAACCAAACAATATTTCATATATTTGTTACAGCGAACCTGCAACGTCTCTAGACCTTTAAAAAAAATGATTCTTCTTGCTCTGCAAACCAGACCTCCTCAGCTTTTATTACCTCCTCGTTGGAAGAAAATTTACGATCTTTTAAACTTTTTTTCAGTTGAGGAAAGATATGATAGTCGAACGGAGCCAAATCTGGTGAATAAGGGGGGTGTTCTAGTAATTCAAACCCTAAATCTCGAATTTTTTGCATGGCAACATGAGATTTGTGTGCAGGGGCGTTGTCCTGCAAAAACAAAACACATTTGGATAGCTTTCCGCGTCCTTTCTCTTAATTTTTTTCCCGTAGAGTGGTCAGTAATGTCGAATAGTAATCTCCAGTTATTGTTCTACACTTATCTAAAAAATCAATCATGATTACTCCATAGCAATCCCAAAAAACTGAAGCAAGAATTTTTCCAGCAGATTTTTGGACACGAAACTTCTTAGGTCTTGGAGAACCGGAGTGTCGCCATTCCATCGATTGTTGCTTTTTTTCTGGATCGTAGAAATGTACCCAAGTCTCATCCCTAGTAACAATTCGGTTTAAGAAGTCTAAATCGTTTTCAAATCGAGCACAAATCGAACGCGATGCTACTACCCTTGCACGCATTTGGTCAACATTCAAACATTTGGGGATCCATTTTGCAGCAATTTTTCTCATGTCAATATTGACGTGAACTATATGATGAACGCGTTCGTATGAAATATTCAGTGCTTCAGATATCTTTTTTAGCCCAATTCGACGGTCTGTTAAAATCATGTCATGAACTGCATCGATATTTTCGGGGACTGACACAGAAACTGGCCGTCCCGATCGGTCATCATCTTGAATAGAAAATTTACCTCTTTCGAAGCTTGCAGTCCAATTTTTCACGGTCGCATACGAAGGACATTGATCGCCAAGGGTATTAAGCATATCTTCGTAAATCTGCTTACCTCTTAACCCTTTTAAATATAGGTACTTGATGATGGCTCGATACTCCAATTTTTCGATTTTCACAATTTCGGTGGACATATTTTTTATTTTAATTTATTGCGTAACTCTGGTTTACTTTTTTGACGTCAAACTTTACACTGACACTTCTAATAAGTTATTGTTCGTTGCTATGGTAACGCAATATTTTGTTTATGCAGGGAACTGGTCTAGGCTAACTAGATATCAATACATCCCCGTATTTCTTCGTAAATATTTAAGCTAGGCTAACTCGCAATCTGTATCATTTTCATATTTCGCACATGTTCTTCAAAAGTGACACAAGTCAAAAAACTGAGATTTTGAGTTACTATAATGAAAATGTCCGATGAACACTCTTCCACCCATGCACAGTAGTGTATTAAATTACCTTCAAACAGAACTTTTTACATTTTAAAATTATCGTCAATACTCTAAAATCTATGAAATCATTATCATTGGAGACAACAGTTTTCTGCGGTTTCTGAAAAATGAACTAATTCGAGTTATGTCACTTTTGAAGTACATGTGCGATTTGTATTTGTGGACGTCGATTTAGGCATGTGCCTGTTGGCATCCTATATGACCATTAAATAAATAAATAAAAAAAATGATAGATTAGAATTGTCCTTAAATTTTCAAAACTCATCAGAATTATTTAGGTCACTTTAACTTTGTGTTGACATATTTTCAGGTTTCCTCCTTTAATTTAATGAACTTGTTGCAATGCTTTTCCTAATATACTCACAAAAGCAACTACGCAAACAACAATCCATCATTCGATTCCGCTCCATTTCCGTTTTCTGGAAGCGGTAATCAAATCTTAGCACAAGTAATACATTCAAAGGAGCTTCCCGGGTACGGGTTTTCCGCTGTCGATATTCCTTTCAGCGTTTCGCCGAGATGAATGACAATGTGACTGCAAGTGATTTACGAGGTTCGGCTTCGTCGCTCGTCCTGTTCTTATATGTCCTGAAAAAGTTGCACTTTTTCGGTTTTATCCGTGTGTGCCCGCCAAAATGAAAACATTCATCAAAGTGGAGAGGGCTTGAGAATTCTGGTGTTGCGTCTTGACATACTTGGTGAAGTGAATGGACGGTTCCACTTCGTTAGCAGACGTAACAAGTTTTTCTTAAACTGTAGTTTATTGGTTTGAAGGGGTCTTCTGTTTCAGATAACTGATTTTGAATGTGACAGGTAGAAAATCATCCCAGCGCCGCATATATTTTCCACAAATACTTTGTTCAATACAAAAACTCTATTTAATTCGCAAATTGAATAACAAAATTTTTTTTGGCGAGTACAAATAGTATTTTCCCCTTTACCACATAAACATTTTCCAAACTATCTGTACTTAAGTGGAATTCTGGATGACTGAAGTGTCATTCAATGTGTAATTAAATTTATTTTTGACTAAATGGAGTTGTATCACGACTGAATCGAACGAGCGGAATCATAAATACATAATAATATTTGAGAACGTTGGTCTCTTATTGTCAAGGGAGATTGACTCACCTCACTTTCTCAACTGTTGATCTCTGCCTTTCTACATCCGGATGCTCCATTTGTTCTTGCTCCTCTCATGCTGGACTGAGAACTCGTTACGATATTTACTTAGCATTCAGTGACTTACTGTGTTCAACTCTGTTAATTGAGATAAAAAGGATTTGTAAGCCAGAATGTAAACTTTCGTGAATAAAGAGCCAGAAATGACACTTATATATCTATTGATCTAGGAAAGAAGTAATAACAACCAAAGATCTTAGGGAAATTCATCAAATTAATTGATAAAGCAACTCCCAAATTTGACTAATAATATTACTTAGGGCGAGTTGTACAAAACGAGTTCACCAACGTTTAACTAAATTGGGTTCAGTTGCTAAGGAAGCAGAAGTTTCATTGGCTAATCCCTAGCAACTGAAGCAAGTTTACTTAAACTCTTAAACTTGTTTTGTACAATCCGCCCTTAATCTGGAAAAAGATAAATGTGGCAAGATAATTTACTAATAATTGAACAAGATAAAACACCAAAAGACAATATAATTCAAATACAATATACAGTATGGTCCACTAAGTGTGCAACAAATGGGAAACTTATTTATTATCGATTTCTCAGAAAATTTTATTCCTGACAAAAGTTGGTGCATGTTCCAAAACTATACCAAGTGTACCTGAAATGGCTTTATGACAAACACCATACAGGATAGGCCAAAAAATATAAAGTTCGTTCAAGAGTAAAGTACCCTTATTTCAGAAAATATAGAAATATGTTAAAGAGAAAAGTTTCTTAAAATTAAAAGTTATGTTCAGATACGAAGTCATGGCCTGCTATTCGAATTTTTTTTTCGTTTGGAAAATATTGAATTACCCTCTTATGATACATATTTTTACTATTTTGATTTAATACGTATGTGAAGTAGCCACAATCAAATCAGTTTGGAGTATTTTTTATCAAATTAAAGTGTATTTGTAAAATTTACTTGTATTTGTATTTTTTAGATGACCGTCAACTTCATGTTTGTTGCAACGATATTTAACAGGACTCTAGAATAAAACAAATACTCTTTTTAACGAGGCAAATACTTTGCGGATAGCCATGAACAAAAAACACATACGCCCGAAAACAATACTGTAGTTTGACAGTGTGGCGTCTTGAAACTTGCCTGTCAAACGTTTTCATATTTGTCCTCAATTAAAAATGCCTCGCCCTGTAGTATTAACGTTAACTGAAAAGGCAGGATTAATCTGTGATGATGGTTATAAAACAATGCGCGAAGCTGCAAATATTTTCAACGAGCGGCATCCAGACAAACAAATTTGCTATTCAAGTGTAAGTAGAATTTTAAAGAATTTTAAACAGACCGGCTCACTAGAATATAAAGATAATACGGGTAAGCAGTAGTAGAAAATCCTAGAAGGTCCACCCAAGAAATTAGTGATTATACCGGCCTAAAAAAAACCTCTGTGATGCGTATTCTCAAGAAACATAAGTACCATGCTTACAAACCTACATTCATTTGTACATTGCAAGAAAGAGACTATGATTTGAGATGTGGATTCAGGGTGAAATAGAAGAACAAAGAGATTTTCATCGATGTATTCTGTTTGCAGATGAATCGACTTTTACAACAAATGGGGTTCTATCATCACAAAATTGCAGATGGTGGTCAGATGTCAACCCAAATTTTATTATTGACAACAAAAATCAATACTATCAGAAAACAAACGTTTGGTGTGGTATATTAAATGATACATTACTAGGTCCGTTTTTTTTCGAGAGAATTTAAATGGAGACAGGTACTTGAACTTTTTGGAAACTGAAATAGGAGAGTTTTTTAATGATATGGTATTAGAAGAACGGCAAAAAGTATGGTTCCAACATGACGGATGTCCTGCCCATTCTACTAGAAATGTTTCTCAGTGGCTGAATAGGACCTTTTGTAATAAATGGTTAGGACGAAATACCGATCCTCGATGGCCTCCTCGTTCTCCAGACCTTACACCTCTGGATTAGTTCTTATGGAGATACTTGAAACAAAAAGTCTACAGGGATCGCCCCTTTAATAATGTTGCTGAGCTTGAAACTTCAATACGAGTTCATTGCAGAAATATTCCCGTTAATGTGTTAAGATCTACAGTAAACGAATTTTACGAGCAAACAATTAGATGCATCGAAGAGAAGATGGACATACAGAGACGCTCCTATAATTTTTATTGTTAGCACCTGTTTAGTTACCTACTGTAAGTTTCTGTATTATCGCTTATTGGTTCTTTTTTGTTCATGGCTATCCGCGATAGATTTTGACAGTTTATTCATTTGAACATTTACTTAGTGAAGTATTTGCCTCGTTAAAAACAGTATTTGTTTTATTCTAGAATTCTGTTAAATATCGTTGCAACAAACATGAAGTTGACGGTCACTTAAAAAATACAAATCCAAGTAAATTTTACAAATACACTTTAATTTGATAAAAAATACTCCAACCCGATTTGATTGTGGCTACTTCACATACCTATTAAATCAAAATAGTAAAAATATGTATCATACGGAGGTAATTCAATATTTTCCAAACGAAAAAAAATTCGAATCTTCGTATCTGAACATAACTTTTAATTCTAAGCAACTTTTCTCTTCAACATATTTCTATATTTTTTGAAATAAGAGTACTTTACTCTTGAACGAACTTTATATTTTATGGTGTTTGTCATAAAGCCATTTCAGGTACACTCGGTATAGTTTGGGAACATGCACCAACTTTTGTCAAGAATAAAATTTTCTGAGAAATCGATAATAAACAAGTTTTCCATTTGTTGCACACTTAGTGTATACACTAAAAGTTGATTAGAAGAGTCAACTTTTCAGAGAGAGGTGGAGAAGATCGACTAATTATTTCACGAAATAAAAATTAACGATATTACCCGGATTAAGTAAGAACGAAATAATCAAATGTGCGACTACATATTGACTTTAACGAATGATTCGAAAGACCAACCAATTTTTGTGATTCTCTCCAATTCCATAGTTTGACCTAAAACACCCTCTCTGAGAATCACTTTCGGGTGGCCTATAAGGATGTAAAAATCTGGTCCTCTTACAAGAAAATTCACATGTGAATACTATCAGTGCCAGTTTTTCAGGTTCCAGTTAAACTCCAGATTAATTCATTGATTAGGCCAATCAATAGAACAATTTTTCCTAACAAGAATACCGAATGTACCATCATATGGAAGACAGTCCGTAGTTATATTCTGTTTTCGACTCGCAAACTGTCATTTATTAGTTTGTTATAAACATTTAAATGACAAATAACGTCTATTGTTTGGTGTATAATGTTCAGAATGTGATACTTCCAGTATCATTTAAACTATTAGTTATCTGGAGTTTAACTTGAACCTGAGAAACTGGCCTTCTAATTTTCAAAAGTTGTTGTTTATTTCTCTATTATTCTGAAATGTTCCATTTGGAAATTTTCGTTCATCCTTAGCACTTAGAATGAAATAATCTAATACTATGATTTATTTTGAGAGGATCTTTCGTAACAACTGTTCTCCTGGGAATATTTTCAGAGCATCCTCGAATAATATTAAGGGATGAAGTTATACCAACCACAATATATCCCCCAAGGATTAAAAGTTGACGGATCTGAACTCTAAACTTGATCGACTATTTTTGGTGGGCTACCTTGTATTTATAGTGCGTTGAAAATTTCGATTATTTCTGAATTTAGATCTGAATTGGTCAAAAACTGTCTAAGGCAAGTACTTTTCAAAAAGTGTTTCTATTTGATGAGTATGAGTTTCTTTAATTCATGTCACATCCTCCATTAGTTGCAGAATTTATATTAGAAATATACTTCCCATTTCTATTGAAAAAGCGTTCAAAGGAATTATATGAAGGAAAATCTCAGCGCTGTTCTCTATTTTCCGTTGCTATATTTCCGTCTTTCAAAGTGTAATACACTTTGAAAACGAAAGAGGATTTCTCGCAGTGATACCTATTATTATAACGAATGTTTTAATCAAGTTTAGCGTTATTTTCACCAAGAAGTGATAACCAATAGAAAGAAACGAAAGAGAACTTTGGTCAATGAAACAAAGGACCACGCACGTTTCTTATGGAAAATGGCTTTCCGTGAATTTGTCCGAATTTTTGGTATGGTGCAGATCTGTATGCACCGATCAAAAGTGTCCATTGCCCAAAACTCCAAAAATGGACAGTTTTCGAGATATGGCTCTATCAATGTAATTTTTTTTTGCATTTTTTGGATTGTGAGACACAATCAGTTCACTCTCATACTTAGGAAAAACCGAGTTTCAATGATTTCACCGCAGGAATCGATTGAAAAATAATTATTTCTTCGTTTCAGATACTGCCATTTGAAGAAATTATTATACACTGCTCGTCACTGACGATGTAACTGGACTATTATTTTCAATTTCTATAGTCCAGTTTTTGTAGAAACAAAAACTTCTGAATTGCTCAAGGTATCACAGAGTCACATATATTCAACACCTTTTGACAGGGGCACTAGAAAAATAATATTCGATACACACTATAGTAACTGAATCTGAGATTTTTTTTTTTAAATAGTTTCCTAGTCGTCAAAGAAATAATGGTAAATGCAAAATGATCATATAGAAAATCGTTCATAATGTAGGCTGACGACATAAATACTCGTATCGAATGCAGTTTGATTATACCGAGTGTTAAATATTAATAGAAACAAGGGAATACATGCCCAATAATCATTTCTAATCACTACTCGAACCGTTAAGGCAAACGGATCCGTGAAAATATCTGAATATTTGATATGATGTGGATTTCGATGCACTGATCAAGTGCCTATTGCTACAGACTACAAAAATGGACAGTTTCCAAAATATGGCCGTATCAATATCTGATTTTTTTCGGTTTCTAGATTCTGGCCCATAATCGCTTAGCTCTTATACCCAACGAAAACGGAATTCTATCGATTTCTGAGAGGAATTGGCTAAGAAAACAGTTGTATTTCATTTCAGATACATTCATGTGGAGAAATTAGCATACACTGCTCGTCACTGGCAATGTAGCTGGGCTATTAATTTCAACTTTTGTATTTCCTTGTTCGTAGAAACAAAAACTCTTGAATTGCTCTAGTTTTAACAAACATACTTATATTCAACACAATTCAGTTGTGGCATTTGAAAAAATAATATGCGATACACACTCTAAATATGATTTGATTTTTTTTTAATATTCTCCTGGCCATCAGGAAAATAGTGGAAAATGCAAAATGAGAAACTAGAAAATCGTATTCATAATGTACGCTGACGAGATGAATGCAGTTGTGGAATATACAAACAAGTAAGAAGATACTTGAATACCTAGTGAACAGCAAAAAAATATTTATTTCTTCAACTTACCTCTAACAAATAGAATAAGATCACAACAGCAACCACATCATTGTATAGTACCCTACCCGATTTTGTACAAACTATACATTTTTCGTTCAATAGTTCTTTATTTAGTGAATGCACCTACAGATCTTTGTGCCTTGACTCTGTCTGTACTCTTCAAAAATTTTTTTCGTCGTTTTGGTGTTTCAGCTACTGCGAAGACAGACATAGAACTGAGAATGAATAACGTTATCTCATTTGCCCCATGTATAATTTTGCAATAGTTCGAGTGAATACAATAATATTTGGTTGGTTGAACAATTGACCCTCGTTAATTGTTACGCATAGATGATTTGATGAACGTTTGGACCAACTTTCATTTACGTACTATTATTCTTACTATCATCATCACTTTGGTGGAGAATTGATATTTTTCAAGAAATAAATATTGTTACTGTTTTACAATTTTCCCATTATCAGTTATATATTCTTCCCATGAAAACTCATTTATTCCAAAATTCAATGTTGTCTAGAGTTGATGGCCGTAAACGTTAAACATCTGAGACCACAGCACTCCTCATCGGTGGTCTCAGTTTTTCAAGTCCATATAGGCTTTCGGCTGAGAAAAATCTGGCCGCTATGCCCAGACAACATTGAACATATTGACTCCGGCCGTGAAAGCCTATATTTTCTCATCAGTTATCGGTTCAATTAACAATTAGAAATGTTTTTTCAGTATGTATATTTAACACTTGGTATAAAAAATCTGCATTCGATACGAGCATTCATCTCGTCAGAGTACATTATAAATACGATTTTCTAGTTTCTCATTTTGCATTTTACACTATTTTCCTGAGGGCCAGGAGAATAGTTCAAAAATAATTCTAATCATATTTAGAGTGTGTATCGCATATTATTTTTTCAAATGCCACAATTGAATTGTGTTGGATATAAGTATGTTTGTTAGAACTAGAACAATTCAAGAGTTTTTGTTTCTGCGAACACGGAAATACAATGAAAATAATAGCCCAGCTACATCGCAAGTGACGAGTAGTGTATGCTAATTTCTTCAAATGAATGTATCTGAAATGAAATTCAACTGTTTTTCAGTCAATTCCTGCGCAGAAATCGATAGAATTACGTTTTTGTTGGGTATACGAGCTAACCGATTATGGGCCACAATCTAGAAAACGAAAAAAATCAGATATTGATACGGCCATATCTTGAAAACTGTCCATTTTTGTAGTCTGTAGCAATAGACACTTGATCAGTGCATCGAAATCCACATCATATCAAATATTCAGACATTTTCACGGATCCGTTTGCCTTAACGGTTCGATTAGCGATTAGAAATGATTATTGGGCATGTATTCCCTTGTTTCTATTGATATTTAACACTCGGTATAAACAAACGGCATTCGATACGAGTATTCATGTCGTTAGCTTTCATTATGAACGATTTTCAATATGCTCATTTTGCATTTACCATTATTTCTTTGACGACTAGGAAACTATTTAAAAATAAAAAGTATCTCAGATTCAGTTCCTATAGTGTGTATCGAATATTATTTTTATATTGCCTTTCTCGAAAGGTGTTGAATATATGTGACTCTGTGATACCTTGAGCAATTCAGAAGTTTTTGTTTCTTCAAAAACTGGACTATAGAAATTGAAAATAATAGTCCAGTTACATCGCCAGTGACGAGCAGTGTATATTAATTTCTTCAAATGGCAGTATCTGAAACGAAGGAGGAATTATTTTTCAATCGAATCCTGCAGTGAAATCATTGAAACTCGGTTTTTCCTAAGTATGAGAGTGAACTGATTGTGTCTCAAAATCCAAAAAATGCAAAAAAAATTACATTGATAGAGCCATATCTCGAAAACTGCCCATTTTTGGAGTTTTGGGCAATGGACACTTTTGATCAGTGCATCCAGATCTACACCATACCAAAAATTCGGACAAATTAACGGAAAGCCATTTTCCATAAGAAACGTGCGTGGTCCTTTAGTAATTTCCATGATATTATTTTCATGATAAAGGTACACTGATAAAAATAATTTTTTATTGACCTTGCATCATAATTATTGTCAAATGAATAAGCTTTCTATATAGAGCAGCACGTGTAAGGCACGTCAGCACGTGTAAGAAGAAGAATTATATATTGAAAACAAACTTGTTGATAATAAATTGATCATTGCCGATAGTTTTGCGCAATATTATGCATCAACAGTTCCAAATAATTTAGAACATCATTTTAAAAATGAAATTTTATCAAACACCACCGACTCAACTAGATACTTGCATAGTTTTCACTTTAACCCTGTCACAGCCGCCGAGGTTTTCAATGTTATTGGTGAACTAAAAAACAAAAATTCTACAGGAATGGATTGTCTTTCTACAAGCATAATCAAATCAATATCTGAGTATATTTCTGAACCGCTGGCATACATAATTAACAAATCTGTCGAGGAGGAAACTTTTCCAGATCTACTAAAAATCATTCC
Organism: Chrysolina oricalcia; assembly: GCA_944452925.2. Lineage (NCBI taxonomy): Eukaryota > Metazoa > Arthropoda > Insecta > Coleoptera > Chrysomelidae > Chrysolina > Chrysolina oricalcia. The sequence goes on along the minus strand of OX101821.2, from coordinate 4,836,071 downwards.
ATTATTCAAGAAAAATGATTCACTCTTGATTGATAACTATAGACCAGTGACCATTCCCAGTGTAATAAGTAAAATAATAGAAAAATGTGTTCATGATAAATTATTAAATTTTTGGCTCAAGTATAATGTAATCAGTAAACATCAAAACGGGTTTTGTCCAGGTAGGTCGACTGAAGGTGCGACTGCAACTTTTATAGATACTATTTATAATGGAATCGACAGGGGAAAATTTGTAGCTGCACTTTTTTTCGACTTCTCCAAGGCATTCGACTCTATAAATGTTGATATACTTGCCGACAAATTATATGCAGTGGGTATTAGGGGGAAATTCCTTGCATGGATTATATCCTATATGAAGTTCAGGAAAATATATGTGAAATGGGATGATACGGACTCAGATCTATTCAATGTGGACGTTGGGGTTCCACAGGGCTCAGTCTTGGGACCTTTGCTATTCTTGATTTATATCAATGACCTACCACAACATATAGGAACAACATCATTATCTCTTTTTGCTGAAGATACCTCTATTTCAGCAGAAGCTGATAGTCTCGTTGAACTGCAAGACAAACTCAATATGATAGGTAGGAACTTCTCAGTATGGTGTCGCTCTAACAGACTAATTCTGAATGCAGATAAAACGGTGCTGGTTCAATTTTTTGGAAAAAAACACATTGAACAAGACATACATGTTGAAATTAATGAGGTGGCAATACATCCATCAGTAACTACGAAATTTTTAGGAATCTACATTGACTCTGATTTGAGTTGGAAATTTCACGTCAATTACGTTTGTAAGAGAATCAGCAGTAGTTTTTATGCTCTCTTACAACTTAAGAAAGTGTTGGACGAGAAAAATCTATTAGATGTTTACCACGCAATGGTAAATTCTGTTCTCTCCTACAATATACTTCTGTGGGGCAATGGAAATAACATAACTCGCGCTTTTATAGCTCAGAAGCGAATAATACGTATGTTATACGGTCTTCGTCACACAGATTCATGTAGACCTGTTTTCAAAGGAAAAAACATTTTACCATTACCATCTATTTACATATACAGTTGTTTGCTTTATGTAAAAAAGCGCGAGTCTGAGTTTGAAACTAACTCCAAGTGCCACAACTATCCAACAAGAAATGGAAATCTTATTAAATTACAACAACACCGCACAACGTTGTTTCAAAAGTCACCCACTTTAATTGGTTCGAAGTTATTCAACTGCCTGCCTCCAGATATAAATAGTATACGTTTAATTTCTACCTTCAAAAGAAAGGTCAAAGAATATCTTCTGGAGCGTTGTTTTTATTCCATCGACGAATATTTTGAGTACTCATTCACTCCCGCGTAGATCTACTGTCTATCATGTATTGTGTCTATATTAGTAATTTATGTATTGTGTATTTATACATTTATGTGTTTCATGTTCAATCTGACGATTCCTATGTCATTGTGAAATGATCATTTTAAGGAATAAAAATATTTATTATTTATTATTATTATAAGGCACGTGTTCAGAGAAAAGCTTTCATTTCATTTAAATGCACTAAAATGAAGAAAATAAATTTTAAAGTGAATTAAACCCATCATTTTGTTACATTTTGAAATTTTAAATGATATAAAAGCTTGTCGCAAGAAATATCTATGTATTTCTCATTATAAATTAAATTTAAAATTACCTCAATCTTTTCTCTAGAAAGGTTTTTTTAAGTTTATTATTTATTTCTTTTTTTAGTTTTCTTTGGATATGTTTCTTAGTCTGTTCATTTCAATAAATGCGTCATTACTGGACAATCGCTTGCCTGTTAATTCACCGTTGGTAATTTTTCTGAATTTCTACGCGTTTTCTATCTAGCTTTCGAGGGGGGAAGAGGAATACATTTTTTTTGAAACCTTAAACCATTTTGTAGGTTTTTTTAATCCTCTATGAAAGTTTTCGTGACTGTAAAATGATTTCTTCAAAACTTTTTGGGATATTCGCAAAAATACAAAAAAGTTGTAATTTTTTTCACTATTTCTTGTTTAAAAAAATCCACAAAGCAATTTTGCTGGGCGAAAACCGGGGTTTTCATTTGCGAACTATCTTATAAAAAGTAGTATATGCTGTTTGCGTCTTTTATTTTGCGTGAAAAGAGACACTTTTTTCATCTACAGCTTGGCCTATTACATGCTATTTTCCATGCATTTTATTTTTCTCTTTCATTGATTTGAAAAAATCCAGAACGAAAAATTCCAAACCGTCAAATCAAAAAGATCCCTCCAGATAATCGTCAGCATAACCATGACATCAAGCTGAACTTTGTTTTTATGAAAATCTGTCGCGCTGGAGTATTTCAAAAGGCCGATTTTTTTTTTATTTTCAATTTTGAGACATGTGGGGCATTTACACTATCAATATCTGATGCACTCAAGCATTTCCATGTGACCGTTTTTTCTTACATTTTTTCTTGTAGGCACTTGATAATTTTCACGTCGCGTGCCTGAAAAATACTCATTTTCTAACTTATTATTCAAATAGTCATTCTCCATTTCTTAAAAACAGAATCTATTTCCAATGAACAGTTTGCTTCCACCAAAGGAATGAAATGAGCATACAACTCAAGTTTCAAGTTTCTAGTTTCCAACTTTGCCAGTGTTATTTATTCTGAGATAACTTTAAACATACACCGCCTGTCTATAATAAAACAAATATATCAAGAGTCGTGAAACTTTTATTCTCAGTGGAGAAATGCTGCATTTTTCCTCTCAAATTGAGATGCTACCATCAGTCAGTGTTGATGTATATAGTAAAATAAATTGGCTTCAACAAAGTTGCTCAAGGAGGATTCAGATAAACCTGCTAATAGAAGGAATAACTGATATTTTTTTATTGTGGTTCCAATTTATTATTGATTGGTCTCTATTTTGGTTCATGATATTAGGCTGAATTTCGAATGAACGATAATAATAATCCTCACAAACCATTTTCCAGAAGGTCCGATGAATCTCACTTCAACGTTTCTTTTTCGTAATTTTGGCAAAAAACTTTCTCCTGAAATGATTCGACTGTTTCAAATCACATTTGTGAATTTGCTCTAGATCTTTGGGTTATTAGGCAGGCCATAACGATGGGACATCTACCTATCTTTTTTACTCAGATGAAGAAGGAAGCTTTCTCTGTTATATGATTGGATGTCGGTAAAAACAATTTTGTTGATTCAAACTTTCTTTTTGTTAAGATTTTATTGTCGAATAAAGAAAATGACTTGCAACTGCAGCAAAAACAAGCTTGAAGAGGCTAGCAATATTTATTGAACGAACATATTATTTTACTCAAATATACAAAATGTTTTGTTATTATGAGAAAATGTATACTTCACTCGAATACTTTTTTGTGCATCGGACATGTGTATCAGAATTAGTTCGACATTTTAATTGAATTGTAATGATTATCACAAATATTTATTTCGAAAGATATTATGTTCAACGAACTAACTTGTATTTTACCTCAAAATTCAATGAATTGGTTGAACAAAACGAATTGTTTCAGTACTCTGTGAAGTCGATCCAAAGATGCAATGAATAAGCTAACAAAATATTTTCTTGGTTGGAATAAAACTCTAATCAAAATAAAGAAAGGCAATGTTGAAATATCAAATCAGATTATGATGAAACATCTGATGTTTTCAAGAAGAGAAAACGATATTTACTTTGAACAAATCGTATACTCAATGGAAAACAAATTGCATTCAACCTAAAAGGATTGCAGAAATGCAAATCAATGACAATATTTGTTTCATTCGAATTAATATTTAATTGTGAGATTCTGACACTTTCATGTATTCTGTTGATATTCTACCTTTTTTTTTTCTGCGTGTAGGCTATCTATATAACTCCAATCCACTCTCTCTTCTTCAAAAACTCAGTGAAATTTATTTATTCTTTGGTTATTGATTTTTTCCTTCAAATTCGGCTGCAAAATTCTATGCCTAGACGAAACCAATTACTGAATCGGTTGAAGTATTTTTTTCATTCCCACACGCCTTTCTACCATTTCCTGTTTTCCATACTTGTTGGTATAGTTTGATTGACGATCTGTTTTGGAGGACTCAAACTCTCGTTTTTTCCCTCAAAGTGTCATGTCTCCTACTATCCAGTGCCTTGCATTCATATATTATTGGTATGTGTACAGAGGCACTAGCATTGTTGTGATCATTAGCCCATATTTTTTGGGTAGACTTATTTGTTGCTAACTCCATACGACACCTTGAGAGCAGCAATGATAATGTGTGAAACAGTAAATCATTTACGTCTAATTCCAGTCAAACTAAGTTTCAGTAATTCAATTCAATCGAATTTGGAGGTACTTTTCGTTTAATGAGAACTCTAGAAAACAAAACCCCAGTGGTAGGCATGTGTCATAAGAGGCAGCAGCATGCTGGTGGGTATAAAAGCTTACAACATACTAGGAATGCCCTCAGACATCATGCCTAAAACTATCAACCTTCACACGTCCTACACTGTGATCTTTCCCGAAACAGAAGACTGGGTCCGGAATGAAACCAACCTATGTAGGGCAAATGAACGTTGGTTTACCGATGTTTCCAAAACTCTGCAAGGCGTTGGAGCCGGAATATATATGGAATGAACCCAGTAGTGGAACGCTCATTTATTTTGGGTAAATTAGCTACGATATTTCAGGCAGAGGTACATGCCGTTGAAATGTGTGCAAGGGAGCTGGAAAATAGACACCACACACGAAAAACAATAAAAATATTTTCAGACAGTCAAACAGCAGTGAAAGCGCTTGAATCTAACTGATTTAAATCCAAAGCAGTATGGAACTGCAGAGACACCTTAAACCGACTAGCGCAACGCAACAACGTTACCCTCTAGTCTGAATACCAGGTCACACAGGCCTAGAAGGAAACGAAATAGCGGACGCCCTAGCAAAAGGAGGGTCATACCAACGTTTACTGGACCAGAACCGGTAATCGGTTTAGCATATAGCACTGCGAAGAATGTTATAACAGCTTGGGCAGACAATAAAAGACTCGAGTACTGTCGTAGTCTACCGGGCCTAGCCCATTCCAAAGCATTTATTGCTTGTACAAAGAAAAACTGGACTCTGACAAACTGCTAGACTCAGTAGAGCGCATCTCAAAGTTATAGTAGGTTTGCTTACTGGCCACTGCAAACTCAAACATCACATGCATAAAATCGGACTTGCACAAGATGCGGCTGAACATATTCTTTGTAGCTGCCAGAACCAGATTCTCAATATTTGGCGATACGACAGGCCAGAAAACCTAGTAAATTGTTCTCCCAACACAGTCCTCAATTTCGTTAAAAAAGATTGGATATACTGGAAGAAATATAACCATAGGGGGAGCCAGAATAGGCCATTGGCGGCTGTGGAGGGCCTGATACGGGCCCACACACATTCAAACCTTACCTAACCTACCCCAGTGGCGTGCAAGAAGTCCATAGTTTCATTTCCAGCTTCTCCCAGGTAGTACATCATATCGGCTGAATCTTGGTTCCATATTGTGCCAATATAGATATACTGTAAATGAAAAATCAATATTGGTCCAATATGGGTGAATATTCAGAAAACAATATTATTTTCATAATATTGGTGGAATATTGGTTGAACTAGTTTTGAATGTAGATTATCACACGAAATATTGGGTCAATAATGGTTGAATAATTTCTACCAATATCGATAATACAATATTGGTTATACATTGTTTTCCACATCTAGAATAAATATTGCAATCCTAATTTCCAGTCATATCGATTATAAAGGAAAAAACTATATTGTATTTCCAAATTTGTTAGAATAATGGTTGAATATCATTTCCACTTTATTTGACAAATTGTCAATATTGTGTCAATATTGGTTGAATGATATTTACCAATATCGATAAAACAATATTGTCTTCTTATCGTTTTTAACATCTAGAATAAATATCGCAATCCCAATATTCCCCTAATATCGATTCTAGAAATAAAAACTATATTGTATCTCCAAGTGTGCTTACACATTGTTTGAATATCATTTCGCCAATATTCAACAAATCTTCATATTGATTCCTACATCTAGATTGAGATGAAATTTGAATATTGGCCGATTATTCAATGAAACACATTGAAATTATATCATGATCAAACCTGGATAAAAATCCGCTAGGTGGCTCTAAATATAGAACGTCTTCTAAAACCTACGAAAGTATATTAAAATACTTCCCATAACTTGTTTTCAAGGCAGCTCACTCAGTGGTTATGGCGATCAAAAGGCAGACTCTGGTGTCACCTTCATCAACTAAAACTAATTTATATTGATATCTACCAATATATCCAAATGATATTGTACCAATATCGATAAATATTGTACCAATATCGATAAATATTTTGAGGCCATTATTGCTTCAAGAATATTTCACCAAAACTATTTCTAAAATATTTAAACAATATTCGACCAATATCGCAAAATGTTCACATTTTACTTCTCGACAATATAACTTTTGAATATTGTGCCAATAATGTCAGAATATTGTATCAGCGATATTGTACCAATATCGCCGAACATTTTGAGCCCAATATTAGTTCAAGAATATTTCGCCAATATTATTCAAGTAATATTGGACCAATATCGCCGAATGTTTACATTTTTTTCTAGCCAATATTGCATTTCAAATATTTCGATATGTTCACAATATTGTACCAATATTTTACCAATATGGGTGTGCTACTTGGGCTCTTTCCACGACTCTGCTAAATTTTGAGTAAAAGTGTATAATTGTTTCAAAGATTATTGTGATTATGCCAAAAATGAAACAATTTCACGATTTTGTTTTATATATATTGTGGTTTCTGAAACAGATTTCGGATTGAATTTTTATCCAATTATTTCAAACAGGAATGCACTTTCGAAATGCATTTTTTACAACTCATTCACCGTAATATTGGAAAAACGTTGTAAGCATTTCTGTGATGAGGCGTGATGAATGCTTATTGAATGGACCCAATCGAGAAGATGCTGGAAGGCATAATCGTTAAACGAGGTCAACACCTTTTATGAAAGCACAACAAAACCATTTCGTGTGAAGAAAAATATTCCAAAATGATACTCAGTAAAGCTTACTTACATCATCATCTATTTCTATTCAGTTTTGCATTGCACTCCTGTCGGCAGTGGAATGATTTAGATTGAAGTGATATCTTGTGACAAATTATTATAAAAAAGCAGGGACTTCATCGAATTTGAACAAAATATTAGAGCTTGAGACAATAGCGGATAGTTCGATAAGCTTATAAGATTAAATGATTTTGAAGAAATTGTTCTTCATATAGCTTTTATATCTTATGTGTTTTATTTTTAAGGAATTGCCCATGATACTCTTGTTATACGCTCCAGTGGCAACTTCCTCCAAAACAGAGCACTGATAGAACGAAAACATCCTTCCAAATTTAACCGATTTTTTTTTTCAAAATATGAAAGTTGTGACAAAAAATAATACTAATTTTCTTCAGCTCCCTTTATCTCTCCGCTAGGAAGCAGCTTTGTGAAAATATTCATGTGAGAGTGTCATTAAATCTAGGCAGGAACAACAAGGTGATCCTCCTCTGGGTGCCTGGGCACGTCGGAGTAGAGGGCAATGAACAAGCAGACACCCTGGCACGAAAAGGGGCATCAACGCCACTGATCGGGCCAGAACCATTCTGCGGACTTGGAAAATCTCACTTCCAATAAGAACTCAATAAAACTGAAGAAGCAATGAGAGCAACATACTGGCAAAGACTTCCAGGGCTAAGGCAGGCCAAAGATCTCCTCGGCAATTTCAACCGAGCAAGATCGAAAACACTGATTAACCTCAGCAAAATTAGTCTAAAGACAATCACAGGATTTCTAACGGGGCATTGCAGACTCAAAGAACACCTAAGGAAGCTAGGCTTGGAGGAGGACAACACCTGCAGATTCTGTGGGGAATATCCAGAAACACCTCACCACATATTGATGGAGTGTTATGCTGTACACCACAAAAGATTAAATATACTGGGATCACGCCAGCTGACTGTGGAAGAAATACCACAAATGGACCCCCTCAAAATCCTAAAATTCCTAAAGGAATTGAGGCTCGAGGGGCTGCTGTAAACGAGAACACCTTGAGATAGCAGAAGAAGATAGGGCACAATAGATCTAACTAGGTCGCAGCGCATCAGTCACCATCCATAGCTACCAATACCAATACCAGTCATTAATTTGTTTGGTGGAAATCCAGTTTCATTTTGACTCAGTACTTCGTATGTTTGTATTTATAAAGTAGCAATTATCTTGAAAACGCGGATTTTTTTCGGAGTTCCAATCAAAATTGGATGATATTTCTAAAAATTGATAAGTTTTCAGATTTCGCAAGTGACATAAAAGATAAGGGGCATAAAAGATATGATGATGGTAATGTAATATTTTTTCATTGAACTTTCCAAATTTCATAGAAAAATTTTCAAGAATATTCTTTATTCTTCAGTTTCAACCCATTGTATCTTTGCAAGATAGAACCTCTGACCAAAAAAATATCAAAACATTGCTAGGAAAGTTCTACTTCTTTTCCGAGGTGAATCTTTTGTTTCAATTTGACACCATTGTTTCGTAGATTTTGATCAAGAATTTACACCCAGTATTGATACATGGTTAAACTGAACGATCTCTTACACGATCAGCCCGTGAATGTGTGATTGAAATACCTACTTATGCTGTCATTTTCACAACAACTTTCAAACAACTTTTGGAGGTATGATTAATGGATAGCAAGATATTTTTCTGTACAAAAAGTTTATGGGTTTGTCAATTACTCATAATTTTTCAATAATTGTTCAATATTACCAACAGTTCTATTATTAGTATTAATATATTTTTATAATTTTGTTTTTATTTTTTTCTATTATCAGTTATTTTGAAGAGTAATAATAATATTATTGTTTCGTGTTCGATTGGCGATGTATTTTTTTGTGGAAATTCATGTAGAAGTAGAAGATAAAAGAATAAGTTTAATCTAATTTCCACTGAGACTTTATTAATTACGACCGGTTTCGGCTTTTACTACGACTAGTAACTAGATACTCAACAAGTTACTTGAGAATGGTGTAAAAGCCGAAACCTGTCGTACTTAATAAAGTCTTAGTGGAAATTTGACAAAAGTTATTCTTTCATCTTCTACTTCATTATTATTGCTATTGTTAAAGCTTAAGATGAAAATCAGAGGTTGTGTCGCAGGCCACAACCAGCTGATCTGTACAATTGTAAAATAAATACCCATTATTATTCTTATTATTATATGGAACGAACGAATTTCAAACAAATAAGAGTGAAATAATCGGACATATTGCAATAACTACGTATAGCTGGGAAGTTTTTCCAAAACTGTATGATAAAATTCATATTACCACTCAGTACAAAGACAATGAGAATTTGAGTCATCAGAAATGTCAAAAATTAAAAACGGAATTTGCGGTGCGCTCAACAGTTCGAACTCTGCATTATAAAACACCCTCAGACGACATAAACACAATGCAATCAGTTCCAAAGACAGAGAAACATCTTCCAGTATATAGCAGAGACAAAGTGTAGTCAATTTCATAACATATTTGCACTTACATCATGTCACAATTTTGAGCAGAGCTGAATGCTCTAGGAAGATATTAACATCACATGACTTTTCATTTTCATAAATAATATATCATGCTGGAAGCATGCAACTGCGTCGGATGTCTAATAGCAGAAAAGCCCTGATGGCAGGAAAGTCAGTAAATTTTTTGAAACGTTCACATTTTTATTTTTTATTACTTTCCGTATTCTCTGGACTTACAGTACTCAGGAAAATGAATGAAAATAGCAACACAAAAGAGCGGAAACAAAAATATTGAAAATGATTACTCAACGGCAGAGAATGAAATTAAATATATGCAAACATTCTGATGAACGTGGGGTCGTGGGTTCGATCCACCGATTCACCGGTCTCGTGCATGGCATCACACGTTAAATGGTAAGGGCTGCGTCTTCCCTAGCTCACACAAGTCTCTCGAAGACTTCTGAGGGTTGCGCGTAGGGGTGCAATCGGTTGACGGAATTAACAATTTTAACAAATAACAACATCGTTATTCAGATTTTGGAAATGTATATTCTGAAAAAGAACTTGAGTTCCACGAATCTAGTGCATATTGAAATGCATAGCGAACCTTTTGAAAATTCTCTAATGCCTGTACCATATGAGTATTTTCACTCCTAGATGCGCAATTTGATAACCAAGTAATCTTCATCATATTCTACAATATACCAAAAATTCAGAAAAATTACCCGGTGACAATTTTTCCATAAGTAGACCTGGACCTGGACTAGGGTCCTGTGGGAAAATCAAGTATGGAGAATGTTTCTTCAGGAATGCTTAGTAGGTGCCTCAGTAAGTATTTTGGACTTGGGTGGACATCCGCCATCTGGTACATTTTCGAGCTACGACGTCATCAAAGATGGCGGCCGTTCGATCATAGAACTGCTCATATCTCATGCAGTACTTGACCGTTTTGCATGAAACTGTAAACTTTTATACGTATTTGTCATTCATGAATGTAGGTGAAGATGCATTCAGTGCAAATAATAAATATAAATACTCGAAATCAGTGAATTTAAGGTGTTAATTAATTGTTCTTCGAGTTTGTTTCTAGTCGCTAAAATGAAATGGACATATGAATATTATAAAATAAAAGAGAGCCTCGAAAGACAGTGTCAAAATTTTTATTCCAGCGGGCAAAGCATGCATTTATATGCAATAAAACTGATGGCCCGATGGTAGTAAGTGATATAAGTAAAGAAAATGGCAAAGAAAAAGTCAGGGCAGCTGCGAAAGTGCGAAATGACTTTATTACTGAGCATATGAACTCATTAAGTGAGGAAGCAGTGTTCTACTATCATGAATTATGCGTGCTACAAACAGTATTGTCATAAAGAGTTCCTTTCGAAGGTTCAAAGTGAGAACGAAATAATATAAACTGAAGATAAAGGCAGCACTTTCAAATCCTGTGAACCGGAAATTCTTAGGAAATCTTGGAGGAAACGTGCACGTCACCACAGTCTTGAAGGAGTCACTTGTAATCGAGAATGTTTAATGTATTATCTGTAACAAGAAATCACATAATCGAATATACAAGAAATATAATCTATGAGTCTCCAAGAGCTAAGGAGTCACGTTATATTTACAAAATGACGTTTTCACCCATACTTGTGATTTGGAGGACGTGTCAATCGTTTTTTGTGCCAATCTGCTGTGTCATGTGAACTTTATTTCTTGGTATTTACTGAGGTACAACCGGAAACTTGAAGCAGGTGACAATTTCAAGTTTCAGAAAGGGTTGCACCTTTTTCTCTTATAGCTAACGATATTGAATTTGGATTACATGATGGTTATGGATATACCCTCAGTTACATTGGAGACAAGTTTATTACACAAAATGAAGACATAAAAGTTGGTAACAAAGTACTAAACCTGATGTTATGTGATCATTTTGAAGATAGCAATGTTTTTGCAAACCCTCTTTAGGTTTTGCTAAAACCACTAATGTTTTTTCTGTTGCTTGATATTTACAAACAAATTGGACAAAACTTATGCTCTTTGCTTCCAGCCACCCACGCACTATCTGGATCATATTATACGAGTAAAATGCACTAGAAAAGCAGCTCTCAATAATGTATCTTCGGCACACTTGAAACACTTTGGCGTATCATCTGTCTGGGAATGCATTGAACAAAGCCTCAAATCTGCAGAAGAATACCTAGTGCTAGTATTACGATAAGGGTCATCTTGTAAGTCCTTAGACGAACTCAGATTGTGGCTGTATTACCATGCCAATAATATGAATATTTAACATTTGCCGCCAACAAGCAGAAGTCATTTGTTGAGATCATATTTCTACACATATCTTTATGATGATGATGATGTACTTGTTGGCTTAGACCCATGTGATTTCGGTTTTATACTAATGGAAGATGATTTGATATGCCACACAAAAATATCTCACTGATTTTATTGGCGCTTGCAACTGTTCAACATGCGCCAAATTCTCCTGCATTTGTAGGAAAAAATGAAGTTGAATGCTGCTCTTTTTGCAATTGTGGTTGTAAAGGGTCAAACTGTGAATATCCTTGTTGAATACTCGTTCGAAAATATTTCCATTGAAACTTTTTCTATTTATGATATTGTGTATTTCTAGCCACGATAAACATTCTTAATTAAAGTGTATTTATGTGGAAACGAAAACGACAACAGAATAAAAAAAATCGTATATTTTTGTATAGTGAGAGTTGAAACACATTGCTATTCATCTTACTAATAGTAATACCAACAAATTGACCCAAATTGCATGCAATTCGGTCAAGTTTTGTCTGAGATATGAATAGTTCTATGATCGAACGGCCGCCATATTTAATGACGTCATAGCTCTAAAACGTACCAGGTGGCGGATGTCCACCCACGTCCAAACCACTTGCTAGGACTCCTACTAAGCATTTCTGAAGAAAAATTCTCCATATTCGAATTATCCCACAGCATCCTAGTCCAGGATCTGGATTAAAGGTTGCTGCCTGGTCCTTTTGAAAAGTAAACTAGAGACAAATCCATCGATATTATTTTTTAAAACGAAAATAATACTATAAACAGTAAACAGTTCATTTATTCAAAATTAAAAATGCAGATATTACAATTAGCAATACTCAAAGCCGGCAAATGTTATGTTTTTGATTTACTAAGATTTTCATTTTCTCTAGTAATTGTCGATCAGTCAATCAATATATACTTTATGTACTAGCGGGCGGTAAAGTACACTTTACCGCCCGGTTCGCCGGGCGTAAAGTGGCACTTTACCGCTCGTGGGCGCATTATGGCCCGGCGGGCCGTAAAGTAGACAAAATTCTCAAATTGTCTATACTAACACATCATTCCATGCAATTCCTAACACGAATTAGAATCATTTCAGTTCAATAGAGCAATACTCTTTCTAACATTTGTTCATAATCGTTGGCAATTTTTTCGGTGATCATCTATTTATTTGAAATAGATTTTCCAATATAGCACTCAGCTACTATAGTTTCACATTCCTCATATTATGTTACCATTAATTATTGTATGCATAACGTATGAAACGTGTAGACCATTGCAATTCAAGTCAGTATTTGTGATTCGCGCTATAAAACCGCTAGTGCATAAAATTTCGTGTGATGGCTCTCGGCTAACGCCATCAGGCCATCATCCACGCCGCAGGCCATAAACGCCTACTTTACGCCCTTGATACCTAAATAACTATTGTTTTCTGAAGAAATAATTCTTGCTGACATTAATACATATGATTTTTTTTAGATTATACCACAAATAAATATAGAAAGTTGAAAATGGTATGAATAAAAACATCGTCAAAATAAAAAAATAACATACAAACTAAACACAGGGATATAAATATGAAAATAGATAAAAGTGGTTAATATGTATAAATAGAAACAACATCAAAATATAAAAAAAATTAAGAACAGAATAAACACAATACGCTTGGTTGAGAAGTTAAAAATTTGTATTTTCTTTTGGCAACTACGAATTATTAAAAAGTGTGATCATTGAAAAAGTCCTACAAATTGTAATGATAGGCAGGTGCCAAAATGAATTCTAAACGCTTAAAATAAGAAAAATAGTAGCAGGCAAGGACCAGTGGAGAATGTTGTTAACGTTCCAACTATAAGGAAAAAAAACACGAAAACACTGAAAATGGTGGAAATGGTTTAGGGGTTGAACACTGTTTTTTTTGGCGGAAGATTTTCGAAAATTAGAGATATTTTATCAATTCGGGATGTTCTTTCATTCTTTATACTATATTTAAATAGAACACTTCATACCTTATTTTTGTAAGTTCTTCACGCCTACAGACTCCGCATACTCCAAAAATTATAGCAACTTTTTTTAATAGATACTTGTTATAAAATGGGGCTTCTGTTAAGAAAATATCTGTTTCATATCTGTTCAAAATCAGTAACTGTTTTGGGTGTTCTAAGGAAACCAGAGGCGAAAAAAAATAAAAGATACGCATTGTTTCGATATTGATTAGATCTTATTATATCAAAGTGGTAACAAACGTGGAAAAATATTGAGTAAGTTACCCCTCAACCTACCAACCAATACCCAGACAACATTCAACCCTGAAAATTTTAAGTGGCTCTCCAACCATAACATTTTACGATACATAGTGCGGGTCGAAGTTAACGGACTTGCCAACTTTCATACGAATGCATTTCGGTAGTGCACTTGCACCACATGTACCGCAAGTTTACCGTTCATAATTTTAAAGCCGCCACGCTGAAACCGCCTCGCAAAGAGCCGGGATGGTCCGCTGTAAAAATGGCCTATTTCGTTTTTATGGCTTCCGAAGCCTAAATGAAAACATAAATTTTATATGCAGTTCCGTATAGGGAAATGGTGTCGTACGGAGTGAAAACGCGAAATGGTTTCTTATAGGCGTAGACATTTTCCCAGAATTAGATTTCCGTGAGGTATAAGTTTTTGGTTTGTTATGTTATAACAATTCTTTTTATAAGTTAATAATCTTACCCAGAGAAGTTTTGAATGTCCAACAGCTCAAATCCTTCAGTATGGCTTCATTTTACAGTATCGAATCTTGTACGAGGATGTATTGATATCTAGTTAGCCTAGACCAGTTCCCTGTATAAACAAAATATTGCGTTACAATAGCAACGAACAATAACTTATTAGAAGTGTCAGTGTAAAGTTTGACGTCAAAAAAGTAAACCAGAGTTACGTAATAAATTAAAAGAAAAAATATGTCCACCGAAATTGTGAACATCGAAAAATTGAGTATCGAGCCATCATCAAGTACCTGTATTTAAAAGGGTTAAGAGGTAATCAGATTCACGAAGATATGCTTAATACCCAATGTCCTTCGTATGCGACCGTGAAAAATTGGACTGCAAGCTTCAAAACAGGTAAATTTTCCATTGAAGATGATGACCGATCGAGAAGGCCAGTTTCTGTGTCAGTCCCCGAAAATATCGATGCAGTTCATGACATAATTTTAACAGACCGTCGAATTGGGCCAAAACAGATATCTGAAGCACTGAATATTTCATACGAACGCGTTCATCATATAGTTCACGTCAATTTGGACATGAGAAAAATTGCTGCAAAATGGATCCCCAAATGTTTGAAGGTTGACCAAAAGCGTGCAAGGGTAGTAGCATCGCGTTCGATCTGTGCTCGATTTGAAAACGATGTAGACTTCTTAAACCGAATTGTTACTATGGATATGAGACTTGGGTACATTTCTACGATCCAGAAACAAAGCAACAATCGATGGAATGGCGACACTCCGGTTCTCCAAGACCTAAGAAGTTTCGTGTCCAAAAATCTGCTGGAAAAGTTCTTGCTCAGTTTTTTGGGATTGCCATAGAGTAATCATGATTGATTTTTTGGATAAGGGTAGAACAATAACTGGAGATTACTATTCGACATTACTGACCACTCTACGGGGAAAAATCAAAGAGAAGAGACGCGGAAAGCTATCCAAAGCTGTTTTGTTTTTGCAGGACAACGCCCCTGCACACAAATCTCATGTTGCCATGCAAAAAATTCGTGATTTAGGGTTTGAATTACTAGAACACCCCCCTTATTCACCAGATTTGGTTCCGTCCGACTATCATCTCTTTCCTCAACTGAAAAAAAGTGTAAAAGGTCGTTAATTTTCTTTCAACGAGGAGGTAATAAAAGCTGTGGAGGTCTGGCTTGCAGAGCAAGAAGAAACATTTTTTTTTGAAAAGTCTAGAGACGTTGCAGGTTCGCTGTAATAAATGTATCCAATTGAGAGGAGAATATGTTGAGTAATAAAATATTTTGACATTGAAATTTTGTTTGGTTCTATAGTAGGCTAAGTATTTTTCAATATATCCTCGTATATCAACTAGAGGCCCTATTTCTACATTTGGCCTAAGTAGATTGAAGAATGTAGGGAATACGTGCTAGGAATCGCACGTTAAAAGGTAAGACCTCGTTAATCCTTGGCTCGCAAAGTTTCTACTTTTGAGGGCTGCCGTTCGTAAGGGGACGACAGCTGGTTAACGGAAAAAACAATTTTAAACAATATAAAAAAAATTAAGTTAGTTTGTTTTTCTCTTAGTGAGAAAATGCTCTCTAAAATTAGACGGCAATGAGTAAGTTCGGCAAATCCCGGAAAAATCTGAGGAAAGGCTACTCACCATAAGTTAATCCCACGTCGACTTCGTTATAGCTGCGGAAACTCGAAAGGGGAAAATGTTCAGGCAGGTTTGGGTTAAACCTGACCATTGTGATTATCGAAGAATAGTTTGGAGATTTTCTCCGGATGAAATGATACAAGATTATCGTTTGTTGACCGTTACATACGAAACTCGTCCAGCTCCTTAATTATCGATTCGTACCCTCTTGCAATTAGCCGATGATGAAGGTGATTATTTTCCTTTAGCAAAAAAAGTTATCCAAACAGATACCTCTACGTGAATGATATTGTCACTGGATGTTCTTCTATTGAAGAGGCTCGTATTCTTCAATCTCAGCTCATTGCATTACTTGAAAAGGGAGGATTGAACTCCGTAAGTGGTCAAGTAATGATCCTTCTCTTTCAGCTGGTTTTTTAGACACCTATCATGGTAAAAAACCCCTATCTTTTGATGACTGTGATTCTCAGTCAATATCGAAGGTTCTAGGATTAGAATGGAACTCTGATTCTGATTATTTTTCATTCTCTGTACAAGCTCTGGATAGTCCTTGTACGAAACGTAACATTTCATCGGAGTTAGCTAGAGTCTTCGATCCTATTGGATTTCTTGCCCCTATTACATTTTTCACTGAGTATCTGATCCAGTATTTATGGAAAAGTGTCGCAGATGTACAGGGTGTCCCAAATTCGAGCTTCATCATTGGGATCTCGGAAACCAGAAGAGATACGAAGTCGGTTAAATGGAGGCAAAGTTGCGCAAATTGGTGCTCAGTGAAACGCCGCTTTCATATTTGAAAAATTCCGAATACTTCCGAAGATTTTTGGAAATAACCGATTATTCGCGATTTCATTTTTATTTTTTTGTGACTCTATTTGAATAGATATAACAAAACAAATTTCACATTCTCATTGCTACATTTTCTGTTTAACAAGATGGTGTTATCAGATTTTCAAACAGACGTTTCGTATTTGAGCTGCCATCATCAACTTTGTTTTTTTAAATGCGGCCCTGGATTTTTTATCATGGATTTTAAAATCTTCTAATGTCCCAAAACAAATGATGTACCGCACTTATTCGAAAACTTTATATTAATAGCATTTTCCATAAGAACTCATGTGTTAGAGAGAGACAGAGAATATATTTTTGGTAAGATCTTAGCAGGACATCGTTAAAATAATTTTTTCGAAAAAGAACGATACATCATTGTTTTATGGACCTCAGAAGCTCCTAAAAATTGATATAAAACAATGTTTGATGTTCAACAATAGGCATGATGTTTTAATTATTCCAAAAAAAGTAAAAAAAAACTATAAAATTGAATATCCAATGAAAGTTAAAGCAAATATTCAAATTGTAATCCACCTGCTTGAATGCATTTTCGTGTCAGTCTTTGAAGTTTATGGATGGCACGCTGAATGGTCCTTGCAGGGATAGCCCTGATCTCCCTTATTAGGTCTTGTCGTAATACTTCAAGATTTTGTGGCGTGTTTCGATAAAGACGGTTTTTGAGAAATCCCCAAAGAAAGTATTCTAGAGGGTTTCGGTCGGGGCTTCTAGCTGGCCAACGTACGGGACCTTGGTTTCCAATCCATTTATTAGGGAATAATTCATTTAATAAATTTTTAACATATCTCCCATTATGAGGTGGTGCACCGTCTTGTTGCCACCATAGTTGACGTAATACGCCCAAAGGTTCTTCCATTAAGGAATCCAATATATTGGTCCTTATTAATTCTGCATATCTATCGGAATTTAATTTTCCTTGAATAAAAAACGGGCCGATAATTTTATTGTGCCACATACCAACCCATACGTTAAATGATTGTCGTCCCTGAGGTCTCACTTCTTGATTCTGCCTTGGGTTTTCTATTGACCAATAGTGTTCGTTATGTCTGTTAAATAATATAGTTTTATTTAGGAAGTCATCGTTTTCATTAATTTTATTTTGCAACCAGTTACAAAATTCTAATCGTCTCTCAGCATCGCCAGGTCTTAGTGTTTGACTAATATGGATTTTGTAAGGTTTATATCCACGCTTATTTAAAGTTCTCCAAACTCTTATTCGCGGTAATCCTACTTTTTCTGAGAAAACTCTAACTGAAGCTCGAGGATTATTATTGGCCTTGAAAAATAATTTGAAATTATTCATTTTACTCTCTACTTTGTAACAGTTTTCAAACTTACAGTGTTCTAGATAATTTGTTCCTCTTCTGGATCGATTCGTGTTCCATATTCAACCCTTGGCTCAACAAAAGTTCCGTACTGAGCTAAATTATTATCAATATTAGCAAAATAACTATAATGCGGCTGCCGTCTTTCTGGATATTCCAACAAATAGCGCTCACAAACCGTTTTTGAATTTCGATACGAAATATAATAAATCCTTATCATGTCTCGTTTTTCTTCGTTAGAAAAAGTCATTTTCGTTTAAGAAGCGTTAACGATTAGTGAACGAACAGTGAACTGTCAAAATATTGGATAATTTAAACATTAACAAATGAACTAAGATAGCCAGAATGCACGATGCACAGCCACTTTGATAAAATGCAATTATTTTTGTAAATATATCCTAGGGCCTAGAGTTTGAGGGATGACACTTCAATTATATTATCTATTAACCACCCACTTTTATGTTAGTTCTTGAGTTTTAAGCAGTGCGTTATTGCAAAAAAAGTTTGTTTTAACTCCATTAAAAATCTAATTTTTGTCTCTCTCTAACTCATGAGTTCTTATGAAAAATGCTATTAATATAAACTTTTAGAATAGGTGCGATACATCATTTGTTTTGGGACATTAGAAACTTTTAAAATCTATAATAAAAAATCCAAGGCCGTATTTGAAAAAACAAAGTTGATGATGGCAGCTCAAATACGAAACTTCTGTTTGAAAATCTGATAACACCATCTTGTAGAACAGAAAAGGTAGCAATGAGAATGTGAAATTTGTTTTGTTATATATATTCAAATAGAGTCACAAAAAAATAAAAATGAAATAGCGAATAATCGTTTTTTCCAAAAATCTTCGGAAGTACTCTGAATTTTTCAAATATGAAAGCGACGTTACAATGAGCACTAAATTGCGCAACTTTGCCTCTATTTAACCTACCTCGTATCTCTTCTGGTTTCCGAGATCTCAATGATGAGCTCGAATTTTGGACACCCTGTACAGACCTCTGGATGTGTTCTCAAGAGGCCTCTAGTAAAATTATGCCCTCTCCCTATTTATTGATAATAACCAAATCGATATTTTCCTGTCTGTGCAAATGTTCATGTACCTATTTGAAGTTTTTCTTTCATTATCATTATTATTATTATTATTAATATTATTATCCATTTTCCTCTTTGGAAACAATCCGTAGTTATTTTTTTCATTGAGTTTTTTTTGTAAAATGCCTGTCTTGAATTGCATTTTAAGGTGGCGGCATGTTCAATATTAAATTAAAATGCATTATTGAAGTGCGATGTGTTGCCTATCTATACGGCGCAAATCCGATGTTTCAAATTTCGCTATGAGAAAGGGTTACAATAGCTTGAGTTGTCCATGTGTGCGAACGCAAATTTTATTATCGTTAAGAAGTTTGGTGTTGCATCTATTTAACATAATACCACGTGGAAAAACCTTAATATGTCTAATTTAGACGAACGGTCGTACCATCCATGTGGTTTTAGCGAACTATATGTCATAGAAAATGTTGTTGCTTTTTATGTATATGAGCAATTCACTTCTTTGTATGTTTTACCATGTCATGTTTTTGTTTTCAATGTGTTTCACCACTTGAGAATTTTGAGGTTATGTTTCTTTTTTCATCAGAAAATTAGATATAGGTAATTAAAAAACATGAATGAAATTGCGAAAATATCCTCAAAATACTCAAAATACACCTATTACTTGGTATTCCTTAAATGAACTGCAACGGCACAAATAAGGTTGAAGGGGAACATGTAGTAGCTGACTTTAACCTGCGGATGCCTAACTTTTCCAACCTACGCTGAAACTCAAAACAAGACGGATGTACATTTCAGTTGTAGGTGGTTGTTCTCTTCGTTGAAGGATATTTGCACAACCATTTTCAGTACATGGAAGGAAAAGGACCACGCACGTTTCTTATGGAAAATGGCTTTCCGTGAATTTGTCCGAATTTTTGGTATGGTGTAGATCTGGATGCACTGATCAAAAGTGTCCATTGCCAAAAACTCCAAAAATGGACAGTTTTCGAGATATGGCTCTATCAATGTAATTTTTTTTGCATTTTTTGGATTTTGACACATAATCAGTTCACTCTCATACCTAGGAAAAACCGAGTTTCAATGATTTCACTGCAGGAATAGAATAAAAAATAATTATTTCTTCGTTTCAGATACTGCCATTTGAAGAAATTATTATACACTGCTCGTCACTGACGATGTAACTGGACTATTATTTTCAATTTCTATAGTCCAGTTTTTGTAGAAACAAAAACTTCTGAATTGCTCAAGGTATCACAGAGTCACATATATTCAACATCTTTCGATAGGGGCACTAGAAAAATAATATTCGATACACACTATAGGAACTGAATCTGAGATACTTTTTTTTTTAATAGTTTCCTAGTCGTCAAAGAAAGAGTGGTAAATGCAAAATGAGCATATAGAAAATCGTTCATAATGTAGGCTGACGACATAAATACTCGTATCGAAAGCAGTTTGTTTATACCGAGTATTAAATATCAATAGAAACAAGGGAATACATACCCAATAATCATTTCTAATCGCTAATCGAACCGTTAAGGCAAACGGATCCGTGAAAATGTCTGAATATTTGATATGATGTGGATTTCGATGCACTGATCAAGTGTCTATTGCTACAGACTACAAAAATGGACAGTTTTCAAGATATGGCCGTATCAATATCTGATTTTTTTTCGTTTTCTAGATTCTGGCACATAATCGCTTAGCTCTTATACCCAACAAAAACGGAATTCTATCGATTTCTGCGCAGGAATTGACTGAAAAACAGTTGTATTTCATTTCAGATACATTCATTTGGAGAAATTAGCATACACTGCTCGTCACTGGCGATGTAGCTGGGCTATTATTTTCATCTTTTGTATTTCCGTGTTCGCAGAAACAAAAACTCTTGAATTGTTCTAGATCTAACAAACATACTTATATCCAACACAATTCAATTGTCAAACGATGTCTGCAGCCAGAAAGTCACGTTTCGTCCCTCCAAACTTGGATTTGCCGTCAATTACCAGAGACATATTAAAACATTTGAAAATACCATGCATAACCAAGAAACGTACCTATCAATATAATTTTTGTGAAGAATCAATATGTTTGATGAAGTGAACGCGGTTAAGTAACTGTGGTTCAATCTGTCCATTAACGAATTGAATATTTTTGTTATGAAATGTCAACTATTGTTGACCTCCCACTCATAAATTGTTCAACTGAAAAAGCTATTGCCTATACCGTATAAAAAATTCAGACATTTTTACGAATCCGTTTGCCTTAACGGTTCAATTAACAATAACAGTAGTAATGATTTTTGGGTATGTATTCCCTTGGTGCTATTGATATTTAACACTCGGTATAAACAAACTGCATTCATCTCGTCAGCGTACATTATAAATACGATTTTCTAGTTTCCACTATTTTCCTGATGGCCAGGAGAATATTTCAAAAAAAATTCAAATAATATTTAGAGTGTGTATCGCATATTATTTTTTCAAATGCCACAATTGAATTATGTTGGATATAAGTATGTTAGAACTAGAACAATTCAAGAGTTTTTGTTTCTACGAACTCGGAAATACAAAAGTTGAAAATAATAGCCCAGCTACATCGCCAGTGACGAGCAGTGTATGCTAATTTCTCCAAATAAATGTATCTGAAATGAAATTCAACTGTTTCTAAGTCACTTCCTGCGCAGAAATCGGTAGAATTCCGTTTTTGTTGGGTATAAGAGCTAAGCGATTATGGGCCACAATCTAGAAAACGAAAAAAATCAGATATTGATACGGCCATATCTTGAAAACCGTCCATTTGTGTAGTTTGTAGCAATAGACACTTGATCAGTGCATCGAAATCCACATCATATCAAATATTCAGATATTTTCACGGATCCGTTTGCCTTAACGGTTCGATTAGCGATTAGAAATAATTATTGGGTATGATTCCCTTGTTTCTATTGATATTTAACACTCGGTATGAACAAACTGCATCGATACGAGTATTTATGTCGTCAGCCAACATTATGAACGATTTTCTCTATGCTCATTTTGCATTTACCACTATTTCCTTGACGACCAGGAAACTATTTAAGAAAAAAGTATCACAGATTCAGTTCCTATAGTGTGTATCGAATACCATACCAAAAATTCGGACAAATTCACGGAAAGCCATTTTCCATAAGAAACGTGCGTGGTCCTTTACGCGCTAAAAGAGATATTATTTCAATTACGTATAGATCCCTCTAATGTTTCGCTCTAAGCATTGAAAATACGTGTAAATTCAAAACAATTTTTTTCAGTGTATATTTTCGCAGAACAATGTAAATAATTATGTTGAATGTCAGAGCTCAATAAAATCACAGTTACAGTTTGTAAAATAATATCGATTTTAGATGTAAATAAGCGAATATTGACAGTTGTATACTTTCAGTCTAACCATCACCACCTACTTCGAGTTTTCCAAATCACCTGCCATTCCCCGCTGTTGCAAATTACCTTTCTCGAATTTTCTTTCTTATCTTTTTTGCAAGACATTCACATATAATTGTCATGCTCTTCCTTGGAGATATCACTGACAAACATGAGTTGATTTCACCAGCACGCGGAAGATCTCTATTCAAAATGATGACTCTCCTTTCCTCAATGAAATGCCGAATGCAATTTCAGGCAGATTTTAGTATTCCATTTGCCTTCCAGTGTTTATTGTTATTTCATTTTTCTCGCATGAAACTCGTCTTGCCGAAGAAAAGCAGCCGGCGAAATCGAGGCCCATGATAAAAAGGAAGGAAAAGAATCTGAAGAGTATTATTTTTTTACTGTTTTTTTCATCCGTTGGTTTTCACATAAAATAAAAAATATCATAGTTCATAAAAATATTTTTGCTGCGATCTGAAGTCGTATCGTGACACGCGATTTCTGTAGCAATATTTCGTGGAATGGCCTTACAAAAGGGAAACTCCAACAGTTTATTATATTAGTCGGTAATACAGAGGCGTGCAAACGTGGGCCACTATTTCGACATAAAGGATTTTTTTTTTCATTTTTACGGCACAGGTCGCCGAGTTTGTTATAATTATTTATTCATTTATTTATTTATCAGAAACATACAGGTTACCCTAATTACATGTTCCTGCTTCTAAGAACATGAATACAAAATATTACAACATAACATAATAATTCATTAATATTAACTATATTAGGTATTTAAGTTAAATCAGGGGGTAGGGGGTAGTCCGTAAAAAAGACAACATCATTAAAATCATTATAAATTTTTTATTGCTGAGACGGCTTTTCTGAAAGATCCAAGACTTGAGCTAAATATATTCAGGCTGAATTCTGAATGGTATTCATTGAATAATTGGCATATTTTTTGTAAGCTGTCTGTTGCATTGGCTAAAAAAGTAAGTCTTCTAGGACGTGTACGATAGTCAGGTACGTATAAGTTTATTTGTTGAAGTAATTCCGGTGAGTTGACATAATAATTTATCAATTTATAAAGAAAAATCAGACATCGTTGAATTCTCCGATGTTCCAATTTTGTTATATCAAATTCAATTCTCAATGGTTGGTAAGATACAAAGCCAGGGGAAACGTTGAATTTCTTGTAAAAAATATATTTAATAAATTTATTTTGGAGGGCCTCTATCTGTTTTATATTACCTTTGGTTAGAAAATTAGTCCAAATCAAGCATCCAAATTCCAATTTGCTTCTAACCATAGTGTTATAAAGATATATTATAGAGTTGATAGAACTGAAGTGAAAAGTAGATCGTTTTATAAAACCTAGTAATTTATATGCTTGAGAAAGGACATTATGGATGTGTGTCTGAAAACTGAGATTAGAAGAGAATGTGATGCCCAGGTCAACTACTTCATTTACTCTATTCAATGCTGAATTTCCCATGGTGTAAATAAAATTATCTGTATTTTTTTGTCGACTGTAGGTCATGACTTCACATTTATCAATGTTAAAATATAATTTATTGTCTATGGACCAATCATGTATGTTGTCAATATCATGCTGCAATTGGAAATAATCATTGAGATCGTCATTTTTCAAGAAAATTTTCAAGTCATCTGCGAAAAGTAAACACGGTGATGATATTTTTGATGGTAAGTCATTGACAAATAGTAGAAAGAGAAGTGGTCCCAAATTTGACCCCTGTGGAATACCTGAACCAGCCGTAAATGGTTTAGACTCAGTTCCCTTGAAGATAACATATTGCCGTCTATTCTGCAGATATGTTAGAAACAATTTCAATAATGGATTACTCACTCCAAATAAAACTAGTTTTTTCAACAATATGTCATGATCGACTTTGTCGAAAGCTTTAGCGAAGTCAGTATATACCACATCAACTTGTCCTTCCCTGTCTAAAATATCATGTACATAATTTGTAAAATATAGTAAATTTGTTTCAATTGACTTTTTCTTGCAAAACCCATGTTGTTGAATACATAGCATATTTTGCACATGTGAATAAAGTTTATCATATAGTATAAATTCGAAAATCTTCGCAATACAGTTCAAAACTGCTACAGGCCGGTAATTATTGAATTCGTTTTTAGGACCTTTTTTGTGGATTGGTGTAACCTTAGTGAGTTTGAATGTATTCGGAAAGATTCCAGAGTCCAAAGATTTTTGAAAAATAACTAGAAGAGGGTACATCAAGTAGTCGCGACAAGCTTTGAATATGTATCCTGGGATATCATCAGGTCCCGCTGAAAACTTAGGTTTTAATCTTTTGAATGCTTTAAGGATATCGTTCACCGTAACTCTGTTGAAATTCAAATGAGGAATATTAGTACCTTGGTTGAAAAATGCTTTTTTTATGTGGTCAAAATCATAAGGTAAAGTCGGGTGAGATGGCCAGTATTTTGAGAAACTGAAGGCTGTATAGGTTTGGTAAGAGTTAAGTTCATTCAATTTTTTCCTATGATAGCTTCAATATTGTAATAACATATGAAGTTAGAAATAACGGTCTAGATATTGAAAGATTTCTTTTTTTATTGTGTATTAAAAAGAAGGTACATTTGGCCATCTATCCCCATTCAACTGGGTTAGTTGGCCATGTCATTAAGGGAGAGTTGGCCAGAAAATATAAATGTGTATTCATTACAAAAATAAAATCAATGGAACATTCTCATGAAAAAATGAAATATAACTCAACGTCTACTTATTTCGTCTAGTTTTGAACGCGGTTTTACCGCAACTTTGGCAAGTATTTATGAAAGATGAGCAATTTTCATGGAACCATCTCTTGCATATTATACATTGCAACCAATCTTCTTGCTTCTGAGTGATGCTGTAGCTTTCCCCACATCCAGTACATTCAGCATCATCATTATCAACAGATTCGATTGTATCACTCTCATCCTCATATAGCATACCTACGTCCTCTTCTTCTTCTGAAGAAGATGAGCGTCTTCTCTTCTGAACAACTTTTTTCTTAAGACTTGTTTTTCCTGGAATACCTTTCCCTTTGGACTTGTTCTATTTTTCTGCCTTATTCTTCATAATTGCAATATTTTCAGATGTTAACAAAGTAGCAATGGATTTTGCTCGTTTTTTCACAGAAACTACTTTGGGCGTCGGGTTTATTGCATATAAAACTTTTCCAGGTGTTAAGTCTGGAACAGACGTACCTTCTACCGGAGTTTTGCATCGGGTATCTGTAGAGGTATAGCTACAAGAGGGTATCATGTCCATCGGAATATTTTCAATTCGACTGTTTGTTGATTGAGCATTTGGTTCTTGTGTTACATCAGAATCTGGCATCTTTGGTGTCTCATCTATTACCTGGTTGCTTATAATTCGATCAGCAACTGCGTAAGCATGGCCAGGTATGGAATCAGGATTCCAAGGAAATATACCTGTAGCTCTGAACCCTGATATCGCGTTTCCAACGGTCGCTGACTTCCCCCAACTTTTTATTAGGAGCTCACCAAATTGCAGCCTTCCTATTTTTCTTCCGGGGTGACTCTGCATCCATTCTCTACAAGCTTGATAGTAGTAGTTTTCAACGATTTGAAGACAGCCTTATCGAGAGGTTGCAAGTAATGGGTTGTATGTGGAGGTAAGCACAATAAACTGACGTTATTTAATTCAGTGGTTTCTAAAAGTTCAACACAGGAGCAATGAGATGAATGCCCATCACGAATTAGCAATGTCTTTCGTTCACCTTTACGTGGAAGGAAGTGGTTCGTGAACCAATTAAAAAATATTGGTGCATTTACGTAAGCTGACTTTTGAGACATTACAATCTCCGAACCAGGTGGCATTGAATCAGTCCACTCGTTCTTCAAGTTTTTACCTTTGAATACACAATTGAAGACCTGTTTCATCCACATTGAAGATGGAACCAGGTTTGTCAAAAAGTTCAGAATCTTCTAGAGTTGCTTGCAATAGTTTGAAATATTTCCCCACATCTACACGGTTCATTCCCTCACCTCGTCCGAGGGAAACTCTCTCAGCTTTTCGAATTGATAAGTCAGGATGTCTTCTGAAATAGGATCTGAACCAATCGGAACCTGCCATTCCTTTTTCTTTGTTAAACTTATGATGGATATGTAGGCTTTCAGCAAAGTTATACGCAAGTATTCTAACATCTCGTACAGTCATTGGAAAACCGCATTTTTGCTCCTTTTTTATGTGTAGTGCTAATTTATTTTCATTGGTCCCCCCAACATGCTGCCTGGTCCCATTTTACCAGATGTGAAGACATTTTTTTA
Organism: Chrysolina oricalcia; assembly: GCA_944452925.2. Lineage (NCBI taxonomy): Eukaryota > Metazoa > Arthropoda > Insecta > Coleoptera > Chrysomelidae > Chrysolina > Chrysolina oricalcia. The sequence continues at coordinate 4,808,850 of OX101821.2, read as the reverse complement.
AATCTTTCTTTCCAATGTTTTTCTAGGAATGACATAATTTTTTGAGGCAGCGTTTACTGATGAACCACATTTGACAGCTTCAATTGCTCTCCTCAGATTTTCTTCAGTATAATTTCCACGATTCGAGTTCTTCCTCTCATACTCCGTAGGCATTTTCCTGCAATGAATCATTGAATATTTGAGAATTGAGAATAAAGAGTCAGAAATATTGATTGGCCATCTATCCCAACCCATTGCTGGCCATCTATCCCAAGTACAAGGGAGAGATGGCCAACGTGTTAATAAAAAATCGGTGTAGTTTTTTAACAGTTTTTTAAGGTTAGGATGTTCAAATAAGCATTGTTCTTACCTGATATGTAGAAATCAGAATTTTATTTCCACCCAAAACTTCCCAGTATCACGTACAATGCAAGAGTTAGAATATTATTCAGCAGCACAAAAATGTTTTTGTTCTCTAAATGCTTGACCTTCACTCCGACACAGTTCAATGCATACTGGTAACATAGAGCTGTTCCGGCTCATCGTGTCATAGGTCATGCAGCGCTCTCTAGCCACACTTTGACTTTTATCAAGCTGTTGGTCATCTCTCCCGGATGGCCATCTCACCCGACTTTACCCTATGTTGATGAGTTCCGATCATAAACAGATTTAAAATATTCCGCAAATCCTTCAGAAATATCAGTTGCGTCTCTAATCAACTTTTTATCGTGTCCTACGAAGTATGAATTTTCAGAATTCGATTGCTTGGTTTTATTAATCATATTCCAAAATAAATGTGAGTCTATATGAATATTATTTTCAATTTTCTGTATGTATGAACTATGTTCTTTTTTAATTTCTTGTTTCAAAAGGGATCGCAATGTTTTGTATTCATTCAAGTGGAATTCAGATTGAGTTTTGTGTTTTCTATGAAATTCTTTTTCTTGCAATATTCGGATAATGCCAGGAGTATACCAAGATGGAAAATTATTCTTTTGTTTATATTTGAATTTGGGAACGCAGATGTCAAATATTTCATATATTTTGTGATAGAAGAAGTCCACTGCCACGTTAACATCTTGTATCGGTGCAAGTTGTTCCCAATTACAGTCTCTCAACAATTCACATAGCAGTTTAAAATTTGCCTTTTTAAAATTATATTTCGATGAGAGATTTTTTGATTCCTGAAAATTGTACGTTTTTTTAATAACATCAAACTCTAACGCTAGCACAGGATGTTTTTTATCTTCCACTGTCAGGTGATGATTGTTTTTAGAAACTACAATAGTTTTGTTGCTCAATACCAGGTCCAGAGTTCTCATGTCCTCGTTGACAATATCGTTGAAGGAACCAAGATTATAACTGTTCATCAATTCAGAAAGAGTTGAAATTATATTTGATTTGCTTATTTCAAATTTATACTTAGCCCCATTTATACTAGGTATGTTAAAATCACCCAAAACTGTCAGTGACGTGTTAGGACAAATCATGCCATCTAAATTTGAGAAAAGTTCGGTAAAGTTCTCATAGTCCGCTAAATTTGACAGATTATGCGAACATATTGAAAGCCATATGTCCTTGTTTCTATTAAAAATATAAATTTTACATATTTCTAATGGAATGCTTGGAGTAGAATTTTTCTGGACTCTCACTGTCTAAAGAAAATGAGTTCTCTGCATTTTTTGAAGCATGTAATTTATCCCATCCATTAAGATTGATGACCTGAGAGTCAGAGAGGCTGAGAGAGTCTGAGAATCCGAGAAAGATAAACTCATGGCGGGTATATTATTCGCATGCTAATGACACAGATTGCTATACCGGGAGTCCGCGGAAGGTGGCTCGCCCATATAACTTTTTTGTATTTGAACATAACGGAATGAAATTTTGAGGATCAGCATAAAATATTCAACTGTTTTCATTGACGAATAACACCGTAATTGACTTAAACTTTCGATTTTCAAATGGGACACCCAGTATATTTTCACCTCTTTTGTCCCCACATGACTTTCTGAATATAACCATGTATCATTCGTTACTTTTTGTAACCAATTTGTTTCATTGTGAATTTTATTGTTTAATCTAGAATGCTACGGATGCGTTCTAATCACTAATTGTAGCCCTAAAATTTTGGTAAAAATAGACCCTCAATATTTTCGGTCGAAATGTATGTGCTATGTAAAATTATATTTTTAAATTGAAATTGCAATAGTAAATCAGGTATTGATTGTACAATTATAAAGAACATGTTAATGATAATTTTTATGCAAGAAGATATTTTATTAGCTTTTTTATTATTGATCTTGTTTTGTCAGTTTTCGCCCCAGCAAAATCGCATTGTGAAAATTTTTAACAAGAAATTGTGAAAAAAATTACAACTTTTTGTTTTTTTGGAAATATCTCAAAGATTATTCAAGGAATTGTTTTACAGTCCATGAAACTTTTGTAAAAATTCAAAAAGCCTACATAATGGTTTTTATACGCCCAGATCGGTGCATTTTTCACTGAGAAAATCCGGGAAAACCTGGAAAAATTAAAAATGGTCTCTTTTTTGAGGTTTTCCCGGATTTTCTCAGTGGAAAATGCACCGATCCAGTCGTATGAAAATCCAATTTGACTGTTGAACAATTCCTTGAATAATCTTTGAGATATATCCAAAAAAATTCCACAAAGTGATTTTGCTGGGGTGAAAACTGGGGTTTTCATTAACGAACTACCGTAAACTGGGGCTACTTTGACATAGTTCAGAGAGTTGTTTTATCCTAACTTTTTTATTAGGTATCCGAATAAAAAAATTAGTGTTTGTTTGAACCAATGGATGTCTTAGCAACATTGCCTGTAATCGACAACTTTCAAAAAGCACTCCTTGATATAAAAATTTATTTTTTTTGGTGTCAAAGTAGCCCCATGCTTGGGGTTACTTTGACAGGGCATTGTTTTGTACTGGAGGTCAAATTAGTTCCAAAATAAACAATATCAAATTGGATAATAGTTATATCGAGAGCCGTGATAACACCAAATTTTTGGGCATATTCATCGATAGTAAACTGAAATTTCAACAATATGTTTGCAACTTAAACAAAAAATTAGCTTCTGGATGTTATGCTGTGAGACGTGTTACAAAAGACTCTCAACAGGAAAAACAACTTACTATGCCTTGATAGAGTCCCACCTAATATACGGAATCCCATTTTGGGGAGTATGCAATAAAACTCACCTGCAAAACACACTCATCTTGCAGAAACGGGCAATTAGATACTTATCTACAGCAAAGACACGCGATCCCTGTAAACCATTGTTTGTATCCCATAAAATACACACTGTCTTCGCCATCTTCATCCATGAAACAGTATGCTTAATAAAAAAACACTTTAACCAATTCAATAGTACTCCTTCCTATTACTCTATACGCAAACAAAATAATATTAACCTACCAAGGCCAAATTCAACCCTAGTGAAGGACTCATTTATTTACAATGGTTGCAAGATGTTCAATCATTTACCAGAGCATATAAGGAATATTAGCAACACCGACCATTTCAGAAAGGCTGTGCAAGTGATATTAAGTGATCGACCTTACTATATAGTCTGGAAGAATTTTATTCTGACAAATTTTAACCTCTGACTCCTCTAATTTTCTTTATACTCCTAACTTTACAATCATATATGTTTACTGTTTTGTTTTGTTGTTCTCTCAATGTCATGTCATGTCCACGTTATATACCTATAGATATAATTTTTAGATTTAAGTGAGCACTTTGTCCATAAGAATGTTTTTTTTCTTGATGACAATAAAGTATCTCTCTCTCTCTCTCTCTCCATTCGGGGGATAGGTTGACACCAAAAAATTTTTTTTTTATTTTACAATATTTCTAAGAGCATATATATATTAAAAATACTGGTTTTTATCAAGCTTAATTTATTAAATCTAAGTTTTAATAATGTTAAGAAAATGACAGCTAACAATATAATGGTAACGCTAACAAAAACACAAATAATATTCTTAAAATTTTTTTTTCCATTAACACCTTTATTCATCATCCTCACATCTTGGACAATGGTAGCGAGGATTCTTGGTGCCCTTGTTACAATGTCCGCAAACCCATCTCATGCAATTGACGCAGCAAATCCAATCCTTTCCAACATTATGTCGAAAGTCACATAAGCAGATCGAACAAAGGTTTTCGTTATCTCTGTTAGCAATGTTTTTATAGATTATTATGTCACTTGAGTTGGATATCTGCCATGTTGATGACTGCGCAATTTACAGTAACCGGCACTTCACTATCCGGCTCGAAGGACCAACAATGTTTGGGGTATTTTCTCTTTTCGTGGACAAGGATTAATAGATTCACTTTTGTAACACATATATATTGAAAACTAGAACATAATATGGATACTTGAGTAAATTAACTAACAATAATATAATCACTGATGCGTGAGTGTCTAGTGCGCTGTTAAAGAGTCTATATGGTTATGCAATTCTTCGAGTTCTCTCAGTTCACTATCAGGGTAAGGAACCGGAGAGGGTGAATTCAAGTGTCTCTGTCTCTCACCATAGGCGGAACGTTCGTAAACACAGAAAAGCAATCTAACATTGCTAACAATCTCCTATTTTTTCTCGCTTCCTGGTCTGCTTGGTGGATACATTTTTGAGTGGAAGGCTATCATCTGAAGAGTCGAGCAGACTTATCTAGTGAGGTGTACTAGAAGTAGCTTGATGGATATCTTTCGCCTGAGTTTGAATATTGGTATTTTCTTGTGCTTTGGAGGATGAATTTGGGACCCGATTAATGAGTGGAAGGTCGTCATCAGAAGAATAAAGCGGACTTGTAGGGCAAACTTTACTAGAAGTGCCTAGATGCAGATCCTGTGTCTGAGTTTCATTCTTGGAATTGTCTAATGAAATGCGAGTATCAGACTTTATGGTCATTTTCTTCCCTCTTTTATGCAGCAATCTATTTTCATCAAAGCCCCTAGATTCTCTCAGAAATTCAAGTAAACTGACGTCTAAAACTCTACCAGTATTGGTTTCTCAGGAAGGAAGCCTGTTTAGAACTATATTAGGGTCAAATGGATAGAGGCCAGTTCCTCGGAAAGCCCCTTGAAGATTGGATTTCATCTTGGGTGCTATAGAATTCCATAGTCTCAGCAGGAGCACGGGAAATTGTTCTTTGGGAATCGTTCCTTGACGCCTGGATTCTTGTCTCCATCTATCCAAAACCTTTCGCCATTGCTTTTTAATGGGCCCAAAAACTCCAACGTCCAATGGCTGTAGCAGGTGTGTGGTATTAGGAGGAAAAGCACTGAAATAAATGTTGTTTTGTATTGATGCCCTCACAACCTCTGGTGAAAAGTGTGACGCCAGGTTGTCACCCAAAACAACGACCGGTAGCAACAATTTAAAAAACCACTGTTCAAATAACTTCATATCGAACCATCCCGATTCACTGTGATTGTATATAGAACCCACTGGCCCTCCTTTGGTCCAATTTTCATATAAATTTTTGGACTTATATACCACCATAGGCGGCAATAAAACTCCTGACGCCGTTCCACAAAACATCACGCTGATTGATGTTCTTGAACGCTCTCTTGCTCGCTCCACTCTTTTTCTTCCTCGTGGCACAAGAACTTTAAGTGATCCTGGATCATCCGTAATGTTTGTTTCATCGTAATTATAAATATGATTAGGTGTCGTAGTGGTTAGAATATTTCGAATATTTTCATAAAACTCGGTGAGTTCAGTTTTCCCTACCGATGCTCTCTGCTTCTTGATATTTGTAGCTAGACGAACGGAAAGTCCATTTCTGGCGGCAAAAGAATTCACAAAGTCAATACCCGGCACATTATTTTCCCACTGTGGTACAACCATGCCTTGTTTATTAACAAATTTCTCGATCACACCTCGTACATCTGATTTAGTCATCGGGAATTCCCAATCACTAACAGTTCCCAGTGTTTCTGCTATCAATTCTTCTTCGACTTTAGATAAAACGGTTGGATATCCGGGATTATTTTCACGAGACCCACGAGCTTTGTACAATAACGTCGTTCTGTTTATTTTATATTTTTCAGCAGCCGCCTTTTGTGATAGGCTACCGCTTTTAACTTCACACACGGCTTTTTTAAGTATTCTTCACTGTAGTTTTTGTATGCACGAGCTCCCAGTTTCTTTTTGTAGGTTCTCACCATTTTTACACTATGATTTCGAATATTTAAGGCACAATAGAACACCTCAATACGCAGCGGAAATCTCAAACAGGCGCCTACTAATAATAACAGTAACATAACCTCAACGTTTCTCGAATTTCTGCTTATACGAGGGACTTCGTCAAAGTAGCCCCAAAAAGTGTCAAAGTAACCCTCGATGTTAAAATAGCCCCGGTTTACGATATCTTATAAAAATTAGTATAGGCCATTTGCGTTTTCATTTTGTGGGAAAAAACCTCTATATCTTGGTCTATAAGTATAAAAAGACGATATTGCATGAAATTGGAAAAAAATTTGTAAAAAATAATATGTTTCACGCGGCAGAAAGCAGATTTGATGCAGAAAGGGTCTTCATTTTACAATAATATCAGAATTGTTAACAATAGTAGCTGGAGGCAATCATGTAGAAACTTATTCAAAGAAATGAGTATACTCTGTCACTGGTATATTTATTTATGAGTTATGTAGTTTCGTACACAAACACAAACTTGCTTTCTCGACTAAACAACATCAATACTCGACACGCTCTAATGACTTAATTCCAAACATGCACCGAACTGCACTATACCAAAAGAGCCATCTTTATCTTGGGCCAAAACTTTATAATAAACTGGAGGACCACATAAAAAGTGCACCGAATATAAATGTCTTCAAATCAAGGCTGAAAAGTGCCCTAATCGAGAAAAATTGCTACACCCTCGATGAATTTTAATATTATCTCGCTAGGACTATGTATTTTAAGTGGACTTGACCAGGTACATATACTTTAACTAATCCTAATCCTAAGCTATGAAGATTCATTATTATATTGCTAGAGGACGATATACTTTAATCGAACTTGATTTCTACACATGTTTTGATTAATCCTATATTTTATTTATTGATAACTTTTTGATATACACCTTCCTAGGTCTTTATTGTGTATTTTATATTTATTATGTATCTCACCATCATAGGTTAGATATTTTAATTGACGTACTCCTTGTTATTGTACTTATAGATATTTTCTCTTTGTACTTTTCAACAAGTGAAATAAACATATTATTATATTATTATTATTATTAATGGCTGGTTTCCTAGCCTCAGCTGCGGCATCGAGTCTTGTGCTTTTATGCCTGATGAAACAAATATCTACTCTCTTACAAAATCTTTTTTTTAGTTTCTGTTGTTTTCTTATTGCCTATTGAGACGCCACTGAAACGATTCAGGCATGCCAGGATTGTATTCCAATCTAGTGCTGACCCTTAAAAAAACCTCACCTCATTCTTCAAGAGCACTCACGCGAGGAGTTATAAGCCAATGAAAATAAATTGTAAATTTCGTAGAATACGACACAATTTGTTTTTGGGATAGAATGCGCTCGCTTCAAAAGAAATCAATTTGTTGTCCGTTTGCTCATTACAATTTCCTTGAGAGTAATGCAATAAATTGATATTTTATAAAAGATGTAGGCCATTCAATAGAGGATTGTTTCGTAACAAAAATACTAGAATGAAACCGGCTGTACCATCACATGAAAGACAGTCCGTAGTGATATTCTGCTATGGTTTAGACTCGCAACTGTCAATTATTTATTTGTCATAAACATTTAAATATAAAAAAAAATCACTTTTTTGTTTTTAAGAAACATAGAAGAAATATATCCTAGAAACACGTTGTGTTGATATGGTTTTGCAGAATTCTTTTCCAGTGTAGTTAATCCCAAACATGCTAGTCTGTGAAAAATGTGAACTCCTCCTTGCTGTCAACGGTTACCATATCATTCAGATAAAGTAGAAAAAAAAATAGGACCCAGAACCGTCCCTTGTGGTACACCAGCTGTATTATTCCCAATGTTGGATAGATTTCTTTGGAGTTTCACTATCTATTTCCTGTCTTCTCTAAATTGTTGTGTCAGTGAGTCTCGATTTTTTATGAAAAATAAATTGAAAGTTCCTTTTCTCAGTAATATACCGTCAGATAATGACAGATTTTGCGGACTGATTTTCTCTTTTCTGGGATTTTGATCACTCAAAATAATGTCAGTGTTGAGCATAAAACTGTATTTTACGCTAAAAACTTTTCAGTACTGATTTTTTTTCAATAAAAAGGTTCATCTACATTAATTTGATGGACATTCCAGTCAATTTAGGCCCCTAGTATAATTTACCGTAAAAAGGGTTGTTCCATCGCCAGTGGCGGGCAGTGTATATCACTTAGGCCAACACCATGGAGCTAGTAGGTGCATTTTCGGCATTTTCATCAGTCAGAGATTCATCATTTTACCTCGATAATTACAGAAGTTACGGGGGTGTTCGCATAAAAAGTGAGACACACTGTATAAGTAAATACATACAATTATTTGAAAAAGATGCTGCAAAAAAAAGTCTAGGAAGTCTAGGACAGTATATCACAGCAACACAGCAACGAATAAAAAATATTATTCTTCATACTCTAAGAATTTTTTTCTTTTTACCAAATAAAATGTATAATAATTGAATATTTCCTTTAGTTATTCCTTTGTCAATATTTATTACGATATAGTACAGGGTATTTCATAATTACTGTGACAAACTTACAGGGGTTGTAGAGAGTATCAAAATAAGCAAGTTTGCCTTTTTCTATTATCTCGCAGCAGTATTTTTAAATAATTGTATGTATTTATTTATATGTATAAAACGTTGATATCATGTTTCCGACATATGGGTTCTGAAATCAATTTTCCTTCCTACATGCCAGTTCCCATCAACGAAAAAATGAAAAAAGTTTCCTCAAATTTTCCTACAACTTTACAACTTATGGCTTTTTTGAGGGACATGCAAAGCTCATGGGATTTTTTTTTTGATGTTTATCTATCATCAAAATCATACGGATCGAATGCCATAAATCAGAAAGTCTGCCGGAAAACGAAAAAAAAAATTCACAAAATTATCCTGCCCGAAAATCTGATCGGCTCATGGAAAAAAATTGTCGGGTTCCTAACGATATCAAATTTCATTCTGCCGATTTGACAATCACAGTCAGTATGTCGAGCGGAACGGACGTGTGTGTAAATACTCTCTGTAAAAAGTGTAAAGCAAAGGTTATCACAGGGATAAAATGCATTAAATGCAACTCTGTGTTTCATCCTAGCTGTGCTGTTAAGTACAAAGTCAAACAAACTGATGACAAAAAATGTGTAATTTGCTGTGAAACCAAAAATGATGCCAATATGGTAGTGAACGACCCTGACTGTGACAAGGAATTTTATGATGCCATAGAAGATCCAGAAAAAAAGTTGGATGCGCCCCTGGTGAGTTACTTGTTGAAACAAAAAGACGTAATCATCACTGAATTAAGAGACAAAATCAAATTATTGTACGTTCAAATCGACCTTCTTAATAAAATCAACGATTCTAATATAAATGAAGATAAGGAATCACAAAAAAAAGTACGAGCAAGAAATGTGCAGAGTTTTTCAAATATTGCAGGAAATAAACAAGTGAGAAGAGAAAACCCAACTGTAGACCTACAAAAAGTAGGGAATTCCAAAACAAATGAAAAACTTTCAACTGATGTGGCTGATTCACAGACAGCAGGGAGTTCCAAAATAAACCAAAAACACTTGGCAGCTGAACTACATGAAATAAATACCTTGCAAAAATGCACTGAAATTATTAATTTAGGTAATGCTACTTCTTCAAATGAAGACAACTGGCAAACAGTGAAATATAAACAGAAGCACCCCCGAAGAAAAATTATTGTTGGCTGCAATGTGGAGTCTACTGTGAAAGGAGTACCTAAAAATGTGACTCTACATGTATCCAGAGTGGAAAATGCTACCACAGCCGAAGATCTGAGCAAATTATTGAAGCCCGCTTTTCCTGAAGTGAAATGTGAATTGATGACATCAAAATTCCCGAGTATATACTCATCATTCAAGGTAATAATTGACGACAAAAACTTCCGCAAGGCTATGAATCCCAATCTGTGGCCTAATGGTGTCTGCATCAGCAAGTTTTTTCAGAAGAGGGTGCAGTCAATCCCTGTAAAGGACTGATGTACAATCCTCAGTTATTGTTACTGAATGCACAAAGTCTCAATGCAAATACGATCAACAGTTTAGAAGTTGATATTAGTGACGCTGACGTGCAATTTCTATGTTTTACTGAAACTCATTGTAAAAGTGATTCTATTCAGTACAAAAATATCAATGGTTTCCATTTATCTACCCATTATTGTAGAACTAATTTTGAGAAAGGTGGAGTTGCTATATTTTCCAAACTTGGTTTGAAATACAAAGAAATTGACCTGAAAAAATATTGTGTAGACAAACATTTTGAAATTTGTGGATTGTCATATAAAACTGGTAAAAATAATAACATTATTTTAGTTTGTTACCGTTCTCCTTGTGGGAATATAAACATTTTCTTAGATAATATTTTGAAAGTATTCGAACAAGAATATAAACCAAACCATTATATAACCATGGTGGGAGATTTGAACATTGACTCGTCAGCTTATTCAGCTGACATGTATAATTTTAACAAACTCTGTAACATATTAGACAGTTTCAACATGACTTCCGTTGTTGGCTGGCCCACCAGGGTAACATGCCATTCAGCCACCATTATCGATCATATCTTCACTAACTGGAACGACTCTGTTGTCTGCGTCGTTGATAATAACTTATCAGATCACCGAACTGTACTGTTTGAGATTCCTGGACAGATTGAGAAAAAGAGTGATTCTTGTCTTATGAAAAGAAGCTACAATGAGCAAGCGGTTGATTGTTTTAATAAAATACTTCTACAAGAAAATTGGTCTGAACTTTATAATATGTCTGACCTAAATCATGCTTTCAATTCATTTCTGGAAGTATTCCTTTATTATTTTGAAATGTACTTTCCTTTACGGAAATGTCACAATTTAAAAAAGAACACTAAGAAATGGGTCACAGATGATGTTAAATCATCTAGTGTCAAATTAAAAGATTTACATCTCTTACAATCAGAATACCCTGATTTACGTAATACATACAATGCTGCTAAAAAAAGACACGAAATGTTAGTAAAAATTTCCAAAAAATTGTACTATCAAAATGAAATAGCTAATTCAACAAACGTAAATAAAACAGCCTGGAATGTTATTTCAGAATTGAGTAACAAAAAGACTAAATCACACCATAAAATTGAAATTAATAAAGATGGAATAATGTATGTGAACGGCCCTGAAGTATCAAATTTGCTCAACAACCATTTCATAAATGCTCCAAAAGAAGTCATTAAGAAAATCGACCAAAATAAAATTGAAAACATAGAAAATCCAAGAATTGAACTTAATTGCTTTTCCATACTTCTAAACCCTTTTGTGGCTATAGAACTAGAAACACTACTGAAAGCTAAATTAAAAAACAAACATTCGGCAGGGAATGACGAAATACCACTTTTTATATTGAAAAAATGTTTAAAAAGCATTATTGAACCCATAACTTTCTTAGTGAATTTATCTTTTTCCACTGGTAAATTTCCTGATAGCCTGAAAACAGGAAAAATCATTCCCATTCATAAAAAGGGCTCTGTTAACTGTATGGATAACTATAGGCCGATAACAATTACGTCCAGCTTCTCGAACATCTTTGAGTATTCATTCTTAGATCGACTCCTGAAATTTTTTAAAAAGTTTGATATTCTCAGCAAAAACCAACACGGATTCAGAAGTGATCATTCAACAAATACAGCTGCAATTTCATTTTTCGAAAGAGTTGCAGAATATTTTGAAGAAGGAGAATGTCCTGCGGGGATTTTTTGTGATCTCAGCAAGGCATTCGACTGTGTTAACCATCAGATTTTATTATCAAAACTGTATAACTATGGAGTTAGAGGTTCAGCTCTTGGTTGGATTTCTTCCTTCTTGGTTAACAGACTGCAATACGTTAACATACCAGGACAAATCAATTCTGAAACTAGATTAGTGAATATAGGTGTTCCGCAAGGGTCTATACTAGGGCCAATTTTATTCCTGTTGTACACCAATGATCTTGATGAGTACCTAACAGAGTCCTATCTAACGATGTATGCTGATGACACATCTTTGATACTATATGATAAGGACGAAATCAAAATACAACAACAAAGTGAACAAGTTTTGAACTCTATATATGAATGGTGCAGCTTGAATTGTTTATATTTGAATGCCTCTAAAACACAAATCGTGAAATTTCACAACTGGCAAAAAACATGTTCGACATTAACTGTCTGCGTCAACGATGTATTAATAGATAATACAAATGAAACAAAATTCCTGGGTCTGGTCATTGATGAAAATATCAACTGGAAAAATCACTGTGTATACTTGAGCAAGAGACTGAACTCTTTGTGTTATTTGTTCAGGAATCTCAAACAAGTCTTAGAAGAGTCTCAGCTAATATCCTTGTACCACTCTCAGGTAGCGTCTCGAATTAGATATGGTATATGTTTGTGGGGCAACTCAACTGCTATTCAAGACGTTTTCATTTTGCAAAAAAGGATATTGAGTAGTTTCAGGCGTTCCTTCAACCTACTCTTGCAGAGGATTGTTCGTCAAATATAATGTTCTGACAATTTTTTCTTTGTATATTTATGAATTATGCAACTATATTTTTAAGAACAAAACTAAATTCCCTCAGAACAAAAACTTTCATAACGCAAATACACGACAAAAAGAAAATTTTTATATTCCACATTATAAATACAGGGTATCACAAAACTCACCTGCATATATGGGTTTGATGATCTATAACAAATTGCCAAAAGAAATCAAAAATACTAATGAAAGTAGGAAGTTCACCACAACACTTAAAAAATTCCTTATTAAAAATTGTTTTTATTCGTTGGATGCATATCTTAAAATGTGATGTAATTAATATATACCCAGAACCTTCATTATGTACAGTGCTAGTTAGTATTGTTCTGCTCCACTGTGTCCGATATTCCGCTTTGTTTGACTATCCATATAAATGAATATGTATGATTTATTGAAAAAAAAATGAATGTACCTATTAGGTAATTATATTATGCACTTGTCCTCATATACATTTTTTGTGTTTTTTGTTTTGTAGTTGTTTTCTGTTATTATTTATGTATACAATACTGTGACGTATCCAATATCATGTAAATGATCAAAAGGACCAATAAAGATTATTATTATTGCTGTAAGCGAGAAAATGCATCAGCAACCTAATTTTTTTTTTACAAGATCGCCTCCTTATTTCTACCCTTTCACTACATTTAAACCATACGGCTTTGGTTTTTTACTTAGATTGTTATATATGTTGTTTTGTTAAAATGCCATAAACAAAATATGAAAAAAAAATTGCAACGTGAAAATGAGTCCAATCCCTAAATTTTTGTTTTTGAGACGAAAACTGACATAATTCTCCTGAAAAGAGACAGTCAGCAGAATCTGTCATTCTCTAATGCAATTTAAATAAAAATTGTAGAAATTTCTTTATTTATTGTAATTCAATTTAATTTAATTTGATCAAACTGAATATTTTCATAAAAATTTCTTGTAAAATGGAATTTTGAGACGTCTGTCTGTACCAATCACGTGAATTTCACGAGTCAATCGACGAAAAATAAATTTTCCGGAAATGGGTAAACCAGAGAGTAACTCCGTTGGAAATAAAGCGGAAAGTTTTCCAATCCCATTTTCCCCTTGTATTCCCACAGTTGATGTGATAGTTATGTGGCTCAAGTACCTAGTGAAAGCTGTCGTCACAGTAAGGAGGAAATTGAATTGATCTTTCGACGAAAACTTCTTCTTATTTCGTCGACAACCGTCAGAGGGCTTTCGCCATCCTCGGAGATGTTCTACAGACATTCCAATATTTATGGCGGGATTTGCATTTGTCGAATCATTCGGATGGCTTGGCGGACACGAGTTGCACCTTGTACTTTTCGGAAGTTTGACTGTTTGCTGAAGTTTGTACTCGCGTTTTTTTAATCTTTTATCCTAGACAGAACCCGAGTGTGATTCTGACATAAGAAGACAGAGCTGAAATGCTGAAACTATGTTTTCTTTCGATATTCAACAATAATAATTAAACAAGTGGAGGCTCGGAACTTGAGAAGCTTGGAAGTTGAGGAGCTCGGTAGTTGAGTAGCCTAGAAGTTGTACAACTGGAGGACTCTCAGCACTCCGATTCGCGCTTCACGCGAGCACTTCGCGAAAAGCTCGGAAGTTGACTAGCCTAAAAGTTTCAGTGAGATGAATACTTTGACTTCAATGCGTTTAAAACTATAATTGGACACCAATAATATAAATACTACGACCCTAAGGCGTTCAAAACAATAATATTACAACGACTTTAACGCGTTTAAAACAATAATTGGGCACAAATAATATTAATACAACGACTTAAATGCTTTCAGAACTATAATTGAACACCAATAATATGAATACAACGACCTTAGTGAGTTTGAAACAATGATTGGGCACCAATAATATGAATACGGCTTAAATGCGTTAACAACTATAATTGGACACCAATAATAGTATAGGTATATTAGGAGATGTTGAGCTAAAACCTCAAATTAAATTGGGCCCTTTTGATTTTTTAGATTCTAGGAGGTTTTGGGGTACCGAATAAGTCTAGCAACTCTTCATAAAAGTACGGGCACGGATTTTCGAAATTTTTGGACTCAAAAATATTTTGAATCGCGAATAACTCGAAAACTATGAGGAATTTGAAAATAATGGACGGAACAAAAAATGTGAAACACAAAATTCTCTACAAAAAAGTATACTACGTATTTTTTCCTAACCTCAAAATTTTCACCATAAAACGGGTTTAAATACTCAATAATAGTTTGAATCACGAATAACTCCAAAACTACAAGGAATTCGAAAAAAAGACCCGAAGCACAAAATATAGAGCACAAAATTCTCTACAAATTAGTCCTTGAAAATTTTTCCTAACCTCAAAATTTTCATCGTAGAATGGGTTCATGTACTCAAAGACACTTTGGATTGCGGATAACTCGAAAACTATGAGGATTTCAACACAAAATGCCGGCACAAAAATTTTAGAGCTCAAAATTCAGTACAAGAAAGGTTTCTCTTTTGTCCTAACCTAGGAAAATATTTTGATTCAATTAAAATATAGAACTTACCCATCATTGTGCATTTTGATTCTTTGAAAACGGAGTAGTTTTCAACGAGTTAGAGCAATCTTAATTTGCGCTTGGGATGTAAATTTGCTTGAATTCGCACTGGCAGGAATTCGCGAGCGGGTGCTCCGGCTTTCGGCTTTGAGAGAGAATTACTCAGAAATAGTGGCCCCAACGAAAAAATGACTAGAGACCATTTTTGTAGAAAATTTTGTGCTTTACATTTTTTGTCAGAGCAGTTTTTTTCGAATTCCTCATGGTTTTCGAGTTATTCACGATTCAAAATATTTTTGAGTTTCAAGTCCCAAAATTTCGAAAATCCGTGCCCGTACTTTTATGAAGAGTTGCTAGACTTATTCGGTACCCCAAAACTTCCCAGAATCTAGAAAATCAAAAGGGCCCAATTTTTTTTGCGTCTTATCCTATTTAGCCTGTATTATAATATGAATACAACGACTTAAATGCGTTCAAAACTATAATTGGACACCAACAATATGAAAACTAAGACTAATTTGTTCAAGTCTACTTCTCAAACTTTTTTTTTTCAAGATATGAATGAAAAAAATTTATAGAAACTTTTTGTAGAACTGGGCAATAAAACTGTTGTTATTCTTTTTTTTCGATATCTCGTTTCGTTTCGAGTTTTTGGTGTCAACATCTGGTGGAGGGAACAACTATCAAAAATCCGGCGCGAAGAGCCCGGCAAAATGGGGTGGGGGGATAAATAATCGAAAATCTACATCCCAATTTTTATCCAAGATATGACAAAAATTTCATGGGAACTTTTTGTAGATCTGCTTATAAACATTTTATATTCATTTTTGCGATATCTCATTTCGAGTTTTTGATGTTTTTAGAAAAAAGTTTTATTGTCTACATTACATTACATTAAAAATGATGAATTGTAAAATTTGAAAATACGTTGAAAAAATTTCAAAACATGTGAAAATTTCATGGTAACTTCTCGTAGATCTAGTTGAGGACACTGGAACTGATTATTTATATTTTTTGATATCTCTTTTCGTTTTCGAGATTTTGGTGTTTTCAGAATTTTTTTTTCAAGGTATGAAAAAATTTCATGAGCACTTTTTATAAAACTATTTGGGAACTATAAAATCAATTACATAAATTTTTCCGATACCTCGTTTTGTCTTCGAGGTTTTGATATTTTCAATAAAAAAATGGCTAATTTTCTTGAGTCCATATCTCAATAAAATTTTGAATACACAATTTTTTGATGTCTCGTTTGGTTTTCGAGATTTTGGCGATTTTAGAAAAAAGTGCAGTTTCCACATTTTTTTTTGTTTTTTAACAATTTTTAGTTGGAAAAAATTTGTTCGGAAATGTCGATGTGGCTTATAAAGACGTATTCGAAGCAATTTTGAGATTTTCGCGATTTTCCATTTTTTTTAAATACTGCCTGGACTATCGATATTACGGAAAAAACTTTCCGACATTTTTTAAAGATTTTCAGAATGCGGTCAAAAAAGATATCCTGGTAAATTGTGAAAAATTCAACCAATTTTCCAAAATGCAAATTTCGATTTTCAGATTTTTTAAGTTTTTCCGTTTTTCCGATAATTTTCTTGAAAAATGGTTCGGAGATGATTTGTTCATCTAATCGAGCTATACACGTCACATTTTCCGAAATTCAGTTTAAATCAACGGTTCGACGTATCTGAATTTTTATAAAAATCGACGTTTCGGAAAATCGTTGGAAATAAAATAATTTTCTGATCATGCTCAAAAACTATACATACGCTTCTGTAGGACATTATATTAAAAAAGAATTTAATGTATTAAATCAATTCCTGAATCTGTATCGAGGAAAGTAGAAAAAATAAAAAGAAACGAGAAAACCTCATAAAATTTTTCTGGATCTTCAGTTCATATATATTTTTCTGATATCTCTCTTCGTTTTCTAATTATTGGCGTTTATAGAAAAAAATGGTAGAAGTTTTCCAAGTTATCGCAATATTTCCCGGACTATATAATAATATAGTGCATCTCCATGCATTCTCTAAGCTCATCTCTTGTGATTTTTCAAAATAAATCCATATGGTGCCACGACTTCTGGAAAGGCAGCGGCCGTACCTTTCTTTCTTGTTTCTGCCATCGTACTGATCTCTGCTAGGGGCTAGGGGGGAGCTGAAGTTTCAGTGTAAAGTAGTATTAAATTTGTAACTACTCGTAGTTACTCTCATTAACCGTATACCCAAGATATAATAATTTTACACAAATTATTCTTGTAAAAATCAATAGGGAAAACAACAAAATTCAAATAATTAGGTATACTGAAAATAAATCGTTAGAACTTAACATCAATAGCATTTTTATTTAATCCTCATAAAATTCTCTGGAGTTTATTGCGTACGAAATAGCGTACTTTCGTCAAATAATATTTTTATTCAGAAATGCTATTGTTGCACAATACTTGGGAGAGATTCATTCAAAAACAAAACATATGGATCAGCAATTTCTACCCAGTTGTACCGGATCTAGGTCAAGTTCAAAGTCTATGAACTTCAAGCTAAACAACTATATTGAGTTGATTGTACCACTATTCAAATTTATAACAAAATAAAAATTGGTTCATTATGAAGAATGAATCCACAACTAAAGCACGGCACCTCCACCACTTGTCGTGACTTGGGGTTTATTCACGACTAACTAGGTAGATACTGATCATTCATAGATTTAAAACACTTTAGAAAAATATAAAAACATTTATTTTACTATGTACAAATATGAGATTAAGACGATTGAAATTAAGGAAGGAAATAATCAATAAAGAATTAATGAATTGAATACAATACATATCGGCATTTACATTTAGGGAACATTTTCCTTCTATCTAATATTTGATCTTCCAAACTCCCCTCATAGCCCTCACTAGCTGTGGGCACGGCAGAACTCTAAACTCGACTACCACATCGAACTCGAATTCCGCGGGGATATCTCGAACGGAGAGCGCCTGTTCACCGATATCTGAAGCCAAGCAACGCTATGCGAGGCTGTGGTTTGGATGGGTGACCTACTGACCTCCTTTCGATATTCTCCTCGGATCGTGCTAGGAATCGCACGTTAAAAGGTAAGACCTCGTTAATCCTTGGCACGCACAAGTTTAGACTTCTGAGGGCTGCCGTTCGTAAGGGGACGACAGCTGATTAACGGAAAAAACAATTTTAACAATTTAACAATTTTAACGATTTTAACTATCAGTGGCCTTTTGAAAACTCTTGTTTAGTTCTGTTGAGGACAAGTTGTGTTTCAAAATAAAATATCTTCGCTCACGTACTGAATTGTAAAAAGGTTACCCACGTATTGAAATATAAAATATTTTAATGTACAGGATGTTCCATATATTTTTGACAATATTACGGAAAAAATTCCTTGACATTTTTTGTAGACTTTCGAAAAATTATTAAATTTGGTGGTTTTATAAAACAAAGCAATATTCCGTTTATTTTCCAAGTTAAAATTTTCAAGAAAACTTATTGTAGATCTGTTTGAGTACTAAAAAGCTGTTCACATACCGGTAATCAAAACCCGGTCAAAAATCGCCTGGAAGTTTTTGGAGAGGGTGGGAAATAGTCAAAAACCGAGCCCTTTGCGCCCGCAAAATGTTGTGGCGGGAGGAGGGGGGAAATTATTAAAAATCTAGGCGCTCTGCGCCCGTATAATGTTGTGGGAT
Organism: Chrysolina oricalcia; assembly: GCA_944452925.2. NCBI lineage: Eukaryota > Metazoa > Arthropoda > Insecta > Coleoptera > Chrysomelidae > Chrysolina > Chrysolina oricalcia. The sequence goes on along the minus strand of OX101821.2, from coordinate 4,789,857 downwards.
GTGGTTGGAGGGGGTTCTCGGAATTTTTCTAACATAAATTGATAATTTCATCAGGTTAAGCGACTGTTTCTTCATTTGTTTTTGAAGTAATGGAGACATTTCTATTGAACAGAAAGAACCCCGCACCAAATACATGGGAAAATGGCTTTCAGCCAATTTTGACATTTTTTGGAGATTTAGTACAAGTCACTAGAAGTTGCACATGCAAGTTTGAATTAGTTTCTATGTCCAGTTTCGGAGATACGAATTTTGAAAATTATAAAAATTGCTGTTTTACCAAAACATAGCAAGGTTCATCCAAAAGTATTACTTTTCAGATGATTACTAACAAAATAGTAGCATTACTGGTTTGAAGAAAGTCGGATGTCATGTCAGTTAGTCGGTCGTTACGATAGAAGAAGCTACCTATTATACAGGGTGGGTCCAAAATATCGACAATTTATGATATTTTGCCAATCTTTATCAACGATCCCTATGGTGAGACCGAGCATTTTTCATAAGGAAAATACCTATTGGGATTCTTTTCTTACGACAAGAAGATTTTCTCTGGAAGTTAGACTTTTTTACAACACAGTAATTTTTTTTCAAATATTTGTATTTTATACTACATGTTTTTAACAATAGCCACACAAAATAGCCTTTTTGAGTCAATAAATCCGTTTTGAGGCCAAAAGTATTTGAGAAAGGCTTATAGTATTTGCTCAATATCATCAGCTTCAAAAAGTTACTATCACATTTTATACGGGGGCTGTTTACAAATATTAGTTGAAATCGGTTTTGTACGTAATATATATGTTTGTTAATTATTTTTGAATGGAGCTCCCAATTTGAATCATATTCTCCAGTTATACTTCCAAGTGAATCACCCTACACTCGGGTAAGTTTAATTCATTTCCTATGTCTGGTTTTTGAACTATAATTTTCATCAAGAAATAAGATTGGATAATATCTTCCATAGAATATCAATTTTAATTTATTGTTCAAAAACCAGACATAGGAAATGAATGAAACGTACCCGAGTATAAGGTAATTTACTTGGAAGTATAACTGAAAAATACAATTCAAATTGGGAGATCCATTCAAAAATAATTAACAAACATATATATTACGTACAAAACCAATTTCAACTAATATTTGTAATAAAATGTGATCGTAACTTTTTGAAGCTGATCATATTGAGCAAATACTATAATCCTTTCTCAAATACTTTTGGCTCCAAAGCGGATTTATTGACTCAAAAAGGCTATTTTGTGTGGCTATTGTTAAAAAGACGTAGTATAAAAAACAAACATTTGAATAAGAAAATTACTGTGTTGTAAAAAAGTCTAAACTTTTAGAGAAAATCATCTTGTCGTAAGAAAAGAACCCCAATAGGTATTTTCCTAATGAAAAATGCTCGGTCTCACCACAGGGACCGTTGATAAAGATTGGCAAAATATCCTAAATTGTCGCTATATTTGACCCACCCTGTATAATAGGTGGCTTCTTCTATCGTAACGACCGACTAACTGACATGACATTCGACTTTCTTCAAACCAGCAGTGCTACTATTTTGTTACTAATCATCTAAAAAGTAATACTTTTGGTTTTGGATGAGAGAACCTTGCTATGTTTTGGTAAAACAGCAATTTTTATGATTTTCAAAAATTCGTATCTCCGAAACTGGACATAGAAACTAATTTAAACTTGCATGTGTAACTTCTAGTGACTTGTACTACAATATCCCAAAAAATAATCAAAATTGGCTGAAAGCCATTTTCCCATGTATTTGGTGCGGGGTCCTTTTGATATCGATTGTGAAGACGTATACGGAGCAATTTTAAGATTTTCATTTATTTCATTAGTAATGTCAATACTTCAATTCCTCCTTTTTTCAAAATATCTCCGGGATTATTGATTTTACAAAAAAATACTGTAATACTTTTGTAGATTCAATGAAGACGGTCAAAAAATATGCCTTGGTAAATTGGAAATATTTTAACCGTTTACGAGATATTTCGTATTTTCTAAAATTCAAGTTTTCATTTTCTAGTTTTCCCGGCTTACTGATTATTTTCGTGAAAAATTGTCTAAACATAGTTTCAATCGTCGGTTTGGTGTATTTTTGAGTTTTTCACTCTTCGGAAAAACGCCTGGAAAAACCGTTAGCATTTTCCGATCAAAAATTATACATTTCTGTAGGACATATGAAAAATATCAATTCCTAAACCGCTACCGAGAAAAGTATGAAAAACAGAAAAACTCGGTAAAAATGTTTCGGATTTTCCGATCGCCAAAATTACCGTACGATATCTTCTGCATGTCAAATGGATTTCGTGGTAAAATATGTCGTAGATTGAGATTATAGCGCAGAAATAGGTTGAATTGCCATTTTTCGAAAGATAAACCATTTAGACTGGGATCCCACGCCTATTTTAAAAAATGATTAGTAACAGGCTAAATCTTCCTGAGTAGCTTCATTTTGCCGAGACGCCCAACTTTTTCCTCTACGAAAATTCTCGATAGTGGTAGCTAATAAAATGCGCAGGCGTCAATCATGTCGATTTGGTGAGTGCAACAAATTCATTAATAACAGTTAGTTTTTCAGTTGAACCTCAAGATAATTCGATAAAGTACTCGAAAAAACGCTTGTCCTACAGAATGGATGGTAGGACTGAAGAGTCCCCCACTCCCAACATGTACCGATGACGTGGTCATAAAAATTCATTAATAACCAGCGGATTTTTTTACTGTTGCTTAGTTAATATTTGTATAATTGAATGGTCATATTGTCCTACAAATTGAATGGTAGGTGTTCCCAGTCCTACGCTCCGAAATTGTCAATTCCATGGTAAACAAAAAAATTATAAATAACTGTAGGACAATGATAACACATGAAAGGTTAGTGTATTCTTCACCTAAATAATACAGTGTCCTACAAAAAAACGGGTATGTATCGCTAGTCCTACAAAAATTATTCAAAATAAAGAATTATTTTGAAATTGTGGTTTAGCTAATTTAATATACTTTTATTCGTGAAGTAATGTTACTTTCAATGCATAATTGTTTGTTCAATTCAAAAATATCATAATTTACGTGAAAAGTTTATGAAATAAGTGGGAAATTTTGATTAGCTTTCATAATTTTTATAAACATATTGAAAACAACAATAACGAAGTAAAAACATTGAAATAACCAATCTGCCCTCCGGGCGGCTTAGATGATGTCGCATGCGCTTCAACAGATGCAGGGAAACCCGGAAAAACCTGCAATACCACATCGTCGTCTGAACAGCTGAAATTTATAACTGAAAACTTTCAAAGAGGTCAGACGAATTGTGAAATTCTGCTCTATGGTAAAATAAGATGTATGGTGTATCCAGAGGCCTCAAAAAGTCCAGTTCGAAAGAGATATTATATTTTACGGGGTTCAAGTGGCCAATTCTCATATCCTATTAATAGATATGGACAATTCGTACTAATTATTTCATTTGTTCCTGATATATAGTCTTTTTAAGCATTCAAATTGTCACTGTGTACATGGAAAATTGTTGAACTAGCAATCATAATATGAATCCTCATGTAATTGATGAAGACCCATTCTTTTTCAAATAATTTGTGAAATAAAAACGATATTGGTATTGATATTCATCTATTTCTTTGAACAGTGTCTTGTCATGCTATGTAATGCAACACCCTTTGTGAAATATAATTTCTTATTCGAATGGAGGGACTTACAAATCAGATTTAATGTGTTTATTTCTAAAAAAAATCGATTTCGAATTAAAGCAAAAAAATCAAGTAGATTCTTAATTCGCAAAACAGCAGTAACGGAATTTTCGACACCCTGTAGCTCGAAAACTGACCATAGGATCGATCTGTGAACTGAACAACGTAATGAGGATGGCAGGATCAAGAAAATATCATATCAAAAATGAGGATAAATGTGCCCAATTACAAAATATTTTTATCATTTTTTATTTTAGAAGGTATGATCGGAATATCTGTAGGCTAGTTAAGCCCGTGGCTTACGGTCAAATGGATTGATTTTACTGCCTTGAAATGAAGTTAATTCATTTGGTTTGTTTCGCCATGAGCCATGAGCTTCAGATTTGGGTAAAACTAACAGTTAACCATACAATTTTTGCGCTCACCAAATCAACATGACTTTTGCCTACGCAGTTCATTAGCTACTAATATCAATAATTTTCGTGTAATTGAAAATTTTGGAGCGCAGGACTGGGAACACCTACCATTCTATTTGTAGGACAATATGACCTTTCAAATATACAAATGTCAACCAAGTAACGGTAAAAAAATCCGCTGGTTATTAATGAATTTTTTTGACCACGTCATCGGTACATGTTGGGAGTGGGGGACTCTTCAGTCCTACTATCCATTTTGTAGGACAAACGTTTTTTCGAGTACTTTATCGAATTATCTTGAGGTTCAACTGAAAAACTGTTATTAATAAATTTTTTGCACTCACCAAATCGACATGATTGACGCCTGCGCATTTTATTAGCTACCACTATCGAAAATTTTCGTAGAGGAAAAAGTTGGGCGTCTCGGCAAAATGAAGCTACTCAGGAAGATTCAGCCTGTTATTAATCATTTTTGAAAATAGGCGTGGGATCCCAGTCTAATTGATTTTAGCCATATGTAATACTCAATGAAATTTGTGGAGCCTTTACTGGTGCTTTATATGGAATAATAATGTACAAGGTGTTCCATCAAATTTTTATTTACTGCTTTTCGCAAATATGATACCACCTTATAGTTATCCTTATAGTTGCATCTTGCGACTTGCATGATTTATGATGAGGTATGTGGTCCACGGGGGATATACCATGGACCCCATACGCCCAATTGAATTAGAATACAAGTAAAATTTGCCACGGAACAAATTTATGACTATCTTTGTCAAAGTCCATGATGATTTTTATCAAATGTTTCCAATTTTTGCTCATGTACTGTTTAATCGCAACACGCAATACGGTTAAAATAATCTGTACCCCGAACCAGTTAGGCATGAAGTCCGTCCATTATTCATTCGCTTCAAACTTTTACCAAGTCAAACCCGAATTTAATCAGTCTGCCGAAACAACGATATTTTCCGAATTACTATACAAAGTTTTCTCATTGCTCGCTCGAAAACTGAAGTAAGGTACACAAAATGCCAGAACCGATAATTGGTGCTCTTATTAATTAATATCGTCGAGAAAATTGCCCGGCGAGTAAAGTCAAAAAGAATTTGAAGCGTACTTTATGCATAATCAATATCGGCATATAGAATAGGTTATGCAATATGCTTAAAAATAATTAAATTTTGGTTATAGATTCTCCAGCTTTGAGAGGAGTCTTTACATTCATCGTTATAAGCTTATTGGTTACACAGCTACCAGCCGTTCAACTTTTTTGACCAAGAAAATACAGAAAACACCTCATATACAAATTGTGAAAGGCTTTCGCGGCCATCGTTAAATGAATGATGGTTTTTCGGGTTTTTAGACCGACGTTTATTTAGAGAAAATCTCGACGTTTCGCCAACACGAGTGGTTGGCATTTTCAAGAGAAATGTTTACAGCTTCGATCACTGAACACTACTTGTTGGCGAAACGTCGAGATTTTCTCTAAATAAACGTCGGCCTAAAAACCCGAAAAACCATCATTCATACACCTCATATAGTTTTTGAAAGTTTCATCGAAAAAAATGTTCATCCTATTTTTATAACCAGTCAAAGACTCTCACGTTAACTTTTGGTTTTTAAATGAGTTATCATATTTTGTATTGTTCAGTATAATAGTGGCTGAGTTCAAAACCCTTTCAGCATGTTCCGATCAATCTCAAAAACTATACACTTTTGTAAGACATATTGAAATATCTTAAAAAATTACGGAACGGATCAAACCAATTCCTGATCCTGTATTAAGGGAATCAAAAACATTTTTCAGAAGTGGAAAGGAAGAAAAAACTGTAACGGGTTTATTTTGCACTAGAAAACCCTTTCTGTTTTAATACAATAACATCAGAAATTCTCTGTCATTGATATGAACTTTCCACTCTGTACACCAATGTATCAAAATGACAACTTGATCGTTGTCATGTATAGCTTGTTCCGAACGTTAGTACTTACCTTTGCTGTACTAGTTCGAGCGGACATGAACCGGCCTTAAGCTAATGACAGTTATCAGTTGTTATATTTAGCGGTATGACAGCGTTGTTTTGTAAACAAACTTCTGGTTAGTCTATTGTTTTGTACTTAGAACACAAAACCGTAACATTCCTACTCTATCTCTGTCTTGCGTCATTGAGGTACCTACTTCACATTCGAATACTTCACCTTTTGTTTGTTTGTTTGAGTTTGGTTCTGAGATTGAGAGGCTGGCGTTTTCTTCTTGGTTCAGTTGGCAACACTGAATCTTAAGGTGTTCTTTTCATAGCTCCAAGTAGCTCGAGGTAGTTCCTGGACTGTTCCCACCGAACACTAACGAACAAGAAAGCGCCTTGTCAGATATTAACAGTTTTGACTTTGACGTCTGAGAGATATTTTTCTCTTCCTTATTTGATCTTAATGAGTGACTGACCTATTTTGAAGATTTCCAATTAAAGTTTGAACATCGTTGATGGATCTTGGGAAACTTTATATCAGGAGAGTTTCTCATATTGTTCGCGATTTTTGACGGTATATATTTTTGAGAAATCTCCGTTCGCTTTGCGGATTTTTGAGGTTAGAAGTCACTTCATCATTGTGTGAAACCACTGGAACGATAAACTCGCTATCAGACAGCAAACATACCATCAAAGCTGTTATCAGAACCCTCCCACTCAATAGAGGTTAGTATTTGCATTTGGGCTCTACTTATGGCCCCATACAAGTGTAATCAGAAGTAAGACTGGTATAGTATATTTTAGGGGGCTCCGCTGCGGCTACCACTTTGCTACTACTCCGCTGCTGCTATTGCTTGCTACCACTCTGCTACTGCTCCGCTGTGGCTACTACTCTGCTTGCTACTACTTTGCTACTGTTACTGCTTCGCCGCTGGTAGTGCTCCACTACGGTTTATTGCTACTACTCTGCTACCGTTTATTGGAGTTCCACTAATGTGATTGTTCCACTGTTCCGTTGATACACGATTGTCTTTCCACTATTCTACTACTGTGATTGTTCCCGTTCAACTGTAGTTGTCCCGCTGTATATCTGTTGTTCGTCCCCATTGTTGGTATTCTTCGTTGAGCGTGTTCGTCCCAGATGTACTGGTATTTAGATTGATTGAGACGTACCCACTGTCTTACGAAGGAAACCTACTTACGATCAGATAAGTTTAGCATAAGAGATTGCCCCTAAGGCATCAGTATTCATAATTGTAAGCTATCGTGACGTCACAGGCATAGCCCTCACTGGAGGTTCACTATTTTATTTAGTTAAACAGTACACCACTCTCAATCTATTGAATCCATATTGGTGGTACCATATTTGTGTAACATACATCAATATATTTTATTAGTAAGGGACATGACTATTTCTTTTATTCTGGTCCAAGTTATCTAAGCGTAAGGGAAGACAAAACCTCTACATACTTATATATTATTTTTATACCATTAACAGGTATCTATTGTTTATTATTTTAGTAATATTATTGCAGTGGGTTGTCCCATTCCATCAGGGTGGTTTCGGATTTTTCACCAGCGATAAATCCGTGGCGCTCCGGAAAATTAACCCCATATTTCAATCTTATCGAAATCAATTTTTATTGCCGAATCCACGCCTACTGAGCTACTGGGTATGTTAGAGGCGTGACACATCATTGCACATTCACTGCTCTCCTTTCCTAAATTTCGCCCCTAACAAAACGGAAAAACCCCATACAATTTATCGGGATTTTCGATCTCAAAATGAAACTAACAAATAGGGCCCTCGAGTTATTAAAATTACTCAAATTTCAAAGCGATATCTACAACGGTTTAGAAAATATAAAACCTTGAATTGTTCATAGACGCAACTACAGACCGACAGGCCGACAGACTCTGAAATCAATCGTAGTATACAAATCCTTAGAAAGTCGTGCATAACAATATACGTAACAAATATCCAATAAAAAGGTGGGTACCGCAGGGATCCTGCCCTGTTTTAATTTTATGGAACTGATCTACCTTTACATATGTCAATGAAACGTGAGTTACTGACGATTCTAAATGCAGATGACACTTCCAGTCAGTTTGTGAAACACTTCAGACTGAGAAAGGAGGCTTCAGAATTACTTGTTAGAAATTCCCTCCCTGTCAAGTTTCCGCAATAAAATTAGAAAGGAAACTTTATTTCAATAGCCCTAAATAGCCCTTCTAGATGAAACTAAAGTAATTTCATGAATCATTCATTATTGGTGATAATGTTTTTGGTGGCTCTCCACCGGTCTATTCTGTCATGATCATTTGTACCTTTTCTTTTTTTTGCATGATTTTTCAGATGTTGCCACACCCTTTTCCAGTAAACCCCATGCAGTTTTATGTGCCACATCAGGAATGGCATTCAATTAAATGGCAATACTATCTAATGGTCCGGGAGCCATTGACAGATTTCCATGACCAAGTTCCTCTCAAGCGAAAATTAGTGGAATGCATCAGAGAGTTAGTTATATTATAAAGCTTCGTGAACGTCAGCTGCGGTTCCGTGGGGGGGATGAGCGGTGGTAGCCTCCCACGCACAAAGAAAAAGAAATGTATTCAATTCTGTTTTCCTATCTGAAAACATGTTAAATTATCGCTAAAGCAATATCTTGAAGAAAGAAAAAGTCAGCTGACTATAGCATGGTGTATTATACGACAGCTAGTTGGTCGAACACAAAAAAAATTGTACCTTCTATGATATCCTCTCAAATAAAATTTTACCTTATATTCGGATTGCGTCAATTTAACATGTTTCCGGGAAGGAGGACATAATTGAATATATTTTTTTTCTTCGTGCGTAGGAAGCTACTGTGCTGATCATCCCCGCCCCCTCACCTACGGAATCGCAGCTGACGTTCACGAATCTTTATAATACGACTCTCTGATGCATTCCACTAAATATCGCTTGAGAGGAAATGACTTTTAGCGGGCTCCTGGACTATAACTTTTCTTTTGCGATATTATGAGTGAAAGTATTCGTAAATTTACCAATTCTTAGTTCTGTATCATTTTCAATTGAGCATTTTTTTAAGCACTGCTTATGAAACTCCTTTTGTCGACCATTTCTAGGAAGTTATAACAAAACTTAGCTAAAATCTGATCTGCAAACGTCAAATTCAAATGTGTGTCCCCAAAAATCCCATCTTTTAATTGGCCAAGCAAAATTTTTCTGTGAACGCATGCAAGACATACCTACCAAAACTAAGCTCCTAGGAAATGACTTCCTACGGTGTTCAAAAATAGCAGCTCTCTCGATTCATTGTTTCACGTGAGAATTCAATCTAGAGAACTGTTTGATGAGAGAATCAATTCCGACGATTTCAAAAATTGGGTCCCAGACGCCAGACGAGATCATAATCCACATATGAAATTCGGTCATTTAACCCTCCCCGATATCCCAAATTAATTTTGAGATAACTATATCCTGACCCGACATCTTTTTTGCCTCGGAAACAAAAAGTAGACACGATTTCCATTTCGGCTCTAGCTGCGGATGACGAGCTTGTCATTCGGCCGAATAAACGCGAAGCAAAGCGGACAGAAATAATTAATTTGTTGGAACAATACTGCCGAATATGTAAATCGCTGGACGAGGCAACACAAGCGATCGCCCCAGTTAGCTGAGCTGATGATCATTAGTCGAAATGTCGAGGTGAAGGCAGTGGATGGTAGAACAATAGGGCGCTTGACAAATGGCATTTTTATCAAATTCATTCGTTTGTCCGTTGAGTTTCTGAAAGCCATGTCGTGCGGGTCAGTTTACATATTTTGTTCATTCTTAGTGATATGTTGTTAAGGGTTTATCTTGCACTAGGAAAACCATTTTTGTTTAAAAAAAATGACGTCAGAAATCCTTTGTCATTGAGATAAACTTTCCACTCTGTTCGCCACTGCTTCAAAATGAAAACATGTCATGTACAGCTCTTTTCATATTTCATTACTTACCGTTGCAGTACTAATTCGAGCAGACATGAACTAACCTTAAGCTAACCTAACCTAACCTTAATCTGGAAAACTTATTTTAGTCTTATAGCGGGAATAAAGACCAAACACTTTCTTTATACATATACAGTGCCCGTCTAAAGTCCGTTCCCCCCTACTAATTGTTGAAGCACCCGGTATATCGCAACTAAATTTAATAGGAGATAAAAACCAACTTTTTCATGCAAAAATCAAAGCTAAAAGTTTTAAAATGGCGGCTGAGCGCCATCTTCAATATTTTTTTAAATAGAACACCCCGTATATTATTCCATTTTCGAAATTTGCTCATAATTCTCAACAGTGTTCTTTAATACACTTTACTCCTAAATTCAATTGTTTTCGAAATATAAACGTTTGAAAAGTGACATTCCAGTATGAAATGAAGTATGGATTTTGGTCACTTCCTGTGAAACATTTTACTAATACACGTTGTTATTAATTTGTAGTTAAATCTCTTAATTAAATCTACTAACAAGAGTCGTGAAGAGAGTGTATTGAGGATAAACAACACCGCTTACCGGAAAATCTCGAAGCCTACGAATGTGTTCTGTAAATTCACAATCAAAACAAATTAGTTGGTTAAAAAATAATATTTTATTTTTGAATAACTCTTTTATTTAACCCCAACAATTATTTTATCAAGTGTTCAAAGTCCTAAATCTTGACAATAAAGTGCCCTATTATAAATAGCTTCTCTCACGTTGATGAAAGTCTGTTCATCTATTTCTTCACATGTATCTATTATTCTGCGTTCCAACTCTTCTATTGTTTGGCATTCATTAGCGTAGATTTTTGACTTCAGATACCCCCAAAGGAAATATCTAGAGGGGTAAGATCCGGAGATTTTGGTGGCCACTCTGTACTTCCCCTGCGACCTGAGAAACGTTTTAGGAAAGTTAGTATCGAGGAAGTCTCTAGCCATGCGATCGAAATGGGGAGTTGCCCCATCCTGCTGAAATGAGATTTCACGATTTTCAAACTCTTCCTGATTGTTCAATACAATTTGCCTTTTTCGAGGTTCAATTTCAGTTTCTAAAAGATTTTTGTAAAGAACTCCTGTAAGATTGCCTCTGACGAAAATCGGTCCATCAACGCGGTTGCCTAAAATCCCCACCGAAACATTCACCTTTTCAGGAAACTGGGTATGTCCCTCTCTGAAAATATGCGGATTAGTATCGCTCCAGTATCGTACATTCTGTTTGTTGACTTTTCCATTAATAAAAAACGTGCATTCATCTGAGAAACGTTTTAGGAAGCCCCGTTCTCCTTCAATTGTTCTTCTTAATCACTCACAAAATTCAACCCTCGAGTATGGATCATCCTCCGTGAGAGCATGCAGGATTTTCATTTTATAGGAATAAAACTTTTCTTTTTTTAGGACTCTTTAGACACTTTTTGAACTTACTCCACAGGATTCAGTAACTGCAGACGTAGACTGAGTCGGATTGATTACTATTTCAGCAACAATTCCTACCTTTTTTTCTTCTAAAAGAGGCTGTCTTCCTGATCTTGGAGCATCTTTCAGCGTACCAGTTGCTTGGAGCTTATTTAAAAGTTTGCGCAAATATATCCTCGAAATAGGATTCTCGGGAAATCTATCATTAAACATATATACGAGTCATGATCACACTTTTCATAAAATGTTTGAGGCGATCAACGGACTATTTCACAGTTACAGTTAATTTGACAGAGAACAAGACGTTACCACGACGATTTTCTCCAATGCAAACTTGATTGAAAGCAACGTTAGTGTTTTTGGTTGGGTTTGAAATGAACAAAATTTCACCTTTCAAACGTTAATATTATTTCGAAAAGAATTGAATTTAGGAGTAAAGTGTATTAGAGGAAACTGTTCGTTGCGATATACCAGGTGGTTCAAAAATTAGTAGGGGGAAACGGACTTTAGACGGGCACTGTATAAATAATATGCATTGTGTTTTGTGTTTTATTTTTTTAAATTTCTCTACTGCCTTTTTAATTATACATTCTGAAGATTTATTAGTTCCACTTTGGCTTGCATTGCTTTTTCCTTTACTTTTTTGATATTGTGGGTAAAGCCGGTCCTAGACACATCACGAATATTGGCAAATACGGGCACTTGCGATGTGTGTGGAAAGAGGGAAATATTCCATCCTAGAGACAATGATGGAAGTGATGAACACTTTTCAAGCAATTTGGTACTGATGCCATATACTTTTGAAAACTATCCTCAATTTGGTTCCTTTGTTTCTGTACTCTACTTCAATGAGCATTCCGACTATAGTTCAAACGTAGTTCTTGAACAGTTACACTCTTCCATGTAAATGTGGCCCTGTTGCGATTCATATAAAATGCAATATGATATCCATGATGTAGAACTTCCTATATTATTCGCATTGCCCTGTTATTCCGGTATGAAGCTGTTCGGGATGAAAAACTCTATGAATATATTTTCCCGGCGAAATGTTTCCGTTTTCATAATGTTGCGGCTATAAAAACGTGATTGCCAGTTTCCAATGTTCATTTCCCTCATACATCCGATGGTAGCAAGAGCGAGGGGTGACAAGAAGTGTTATTGGGCGTTAGATATTTTGTATGCTTCAATTATTGATACTATAAAATCTATCGATATTAGGCCAAACAATTTAGCATTTAAAATCAAAAATGAGAAAAAAATAGGGAAACAATGCGAACCTTCAATAAAGTTGTATTTTAGTCCTGAATGCTACTATATAAATTTGCCCCTTCCTCCAAATCCGGCAAAATTTTTAAAATTATAAATGATAAACAATTGTATGTCAGGGCGTGGCGAAGTGGTAAGACCGTCCGACTCTGGGCCCAAAGGTCCGGAGTTCGAGCCCCAGATAGGGCCGGGATTTTTTTAAATTCAAATTGACCAATTAAATTATTAAAATCTCGTGGCTCGACTGGGGCGAGTCCTGCACGATTCACTGTTGCGTTGCAATTAAAATTGTTGCTCCTATATGGACCCAGAACACATGGCTGATGACCATAGCAATCGATGCCAAAACACCAAAGGAAAAAAAAATTGAAATAAACGATAGTGGAAATGGCACAAGTTAAGCAGAAAAAATAATTTAAAAATATCACTGATGAGTTGGGGTAGTTTTCCAAGGGAGGGAGGGGGGAAACGAAACAACTAAGTGAAATTCTGAAAGTGAATTCAAAATTGGGTCTTCTGAGGGTAGTAAATCAAAACATTTTGGTAAAATTACAAAAGTAGGATATGCTTTGGATAGGAAAACTTGAGCGGTTATTGAAAAAATTAAAGTATTTCAATTGTTTCGAAACAAGTAATGCAGTAGCACATTTAAATTTTTCCTCACCGTAGCTGTGATATCTCATTTAATACTTTCTTAATTATCAAAGTTAAAAAATTCAAAATGGCAACAGTGCTTACTGATTATTTTAATGACTAATTGTACTTCATCGGCAAGCAATAATACCTGTATTACAATGAAACCCAGGATACGCATATAAGCTGTGTTGCCAAAATGTCTATTTTATCACTTTTTACCTTCTCAAACTCTGTTGTAAATGAACTTACTTGATGATATTCCGGAATAGTTTGGAAGTTGGAATTTTAGGAAAATACCCAGACAAGCATACCCTCCTTCATGGTTTGTTATAAAATTACCTCAAAATTCAGGGAAAAATATTTTCGAAAATTCCTTTTAAAAAATATGAGAATCCAAAATTACATGAATTCAAGGTTAATACAAAATGTTGCATACAAATTAATGAACGAAAGGTTCCAAAGACCGATTTAAAGGAAAATGTTATCACACGTTGGAAAGAAAAACAGTTTTTACTTATTGAAAATTGATAAGGGAAAAATATTGAGAAAAACAGTACTCAAAAAATTATATATTTGTTATGCAATAGTATATTTCATTACGAGTTCAGAAAATAGGCTTTTTCCTTGGGAGGCGAAGACAAACACGGGAAGTCGTGCAAGCACCGAAAAAGCATTTATGGACGAGTAATGAACGATATTTTTCATTATAAATACCTGAAAACAACAAATTGTTAAGAAACATTAATTTTTAATGATGAAGGAACATAAACATGGATTTTTAATTGAAATATTTATGGTACAAAAATATTCAGAAATCGCCACAAAACAAGCGTTATTTACCCTGTTCGTAAGGAAATATTACAACAACATGTTATTTAATTTTGACATGTAAATAGGCAGCTATAATGACACCAGCGCACGGAAAAAACCCTTTTTCGGTATGCTCAATAAGCATGTAAATATAGTGTTTTCAGATAATAGGTACCAATAATGAAAAATATTTTTCCCGCTGCCGACACTGTAAATAGTCCATACATGCTTAGCAACAAAACAGGTAAATGGCCTATATCATTCGTTTACTAATTCATCTTGACAACGGAACTTAATAGTGTCATTTACATGCCTAGGGTAATAATGACTTTGACTTTGACAAGTAATACCTTCAGCTTCATTCATATCAATTTTTAGGTTATGAGACCTTTTGAATATTATTGTTGTCTGCTTATTCGGTAACTTAGTTACACGCACAAGCAACTTAGAATGAAATAGCGAACGAATAATCATGAAGAAAGGGTAAGAAAATGTTAACAAGCAGCGGGAAAAACGTAATAAGTAACACAGAATGTATCGACTGTTATCATCCTCGGCAAGCGACAAGCCTCGGCTTTGCCTCGGCTCGTACTCGCTCACCTCGAATGTTAAGACGTCTTTACATTCCTTGTTACTTAAATAACTATTTTGTGATCTCTATCATACCTACCATCGATGGCTGTGTTCAGTTTCAGAATATGATGATTTTTTGACATAAGCATCATGATCGTCATGTTTATACTTAGTCTTATTTTTTTCTCGAAATGTCCAAAAGCTCTTTTTCCGTTCCTGAAACCAAGAAAAATAATAAGTATTAAAATCAATCCATGCGTTGAAAAAATTGCAAAAATCACAAAAAATTACCACGTGCCTCTATTTAAAGATAACTATTGATTCTAATATTGCAAACAGAAGTTCTCGATATTACTAGATACACATCTACAAGTTTATCTATTTTTAGGAATACACTATTTTTATTAAATTTTTTAATGTGATAACTTTTTTCAAGTCTATTACCGTTATTTATCAGATTAAAATGACGAAAAATATGATACATACTCGAAGTTGACTAATGCATAACAAAAAAGTGAACACAAAAAGTGGACTCAACGAAGGGAATCATCAAAATCGGGAATTGCTGACCACGCCTGGACAAAACACGACCGAATTCTTTGGGACGAAGCTAGTGTTCTTCATAGAGAGGAACATTGGTTCAAACGGAAATTTATCGAAACCACCTATATAGAAGCCAATAGTGCCTTCAGTCAACCAAGTGTGGAAATTAAAAAACGTATGGAAACCGCTCATGGACCGTTTTGGAGGGAGAAAAAGCGCGAAACCACGCGCGCCACAAGACCGCGCGTAATTATACCGTAATTACACTTTAATTATAGACCTATAAAAGGTCGCGTAGCATCTGATTTTGTCATTATTCACCAGAAGACGATTGCGGATTCAAGCAATTGAAACGTGAAAAAAATTGAAAGAGATAGAAATCTTTCAACCATTAAGATGATGGACGTCCGAAATATAAGTAATCAAAAAAGTGAAAATTATGACATTTCCAACAAAACACAGGAATGACAGTTTATTAAAAAAAAATAGGATTAGCTGAAACTGCTGTCTAATTACACCTCACTGGAATTGACGGCCAATAAACGAAAGAGAGAGAGAGAGATTAGCTGAAACTCACAAGCCAATCTTGAGATATTATGTGATTCTTTTAAATCTTACTTTGGCAGAAATGATTAAATCAAACAAGAAAGTTGTAAATTGTATATTTTCATGAAAAATTATTGAATGTGTGAAAAGCAATATTTCAAATAAAAAAACATTAGCATGGCAACGTAACACAGGATGTGTCATAAAACACAACAGATTCGTTATACGCCTAAGTATTGCCCAAAGTATTGTCATAAGAACGTTTGCATCAATGCACTTCAGTTTTTGGATTAATGGTATACTTGCACTACTGTGCGCCGGTCAGACGTACTAAAGAAATGTGTAGTCAGGACCGGCTTCAGCTCGTTACATTGTATTCATTCCAGTAATTATGTAGCTTTTTTTTACTTCGTATTCGTAGGCTTTCATTCATGAAAGGCTACCCTACAAAGAAAACCAACGGTAGCGATACATGCGGGATATTTGAAACACCACGATTTCATTTGTTTTTCGTTATCAAATGGGCGAATATCTCGCGTTTGCTCCCACAGTTTCTCAGGTCATCACACCAGTGTTTCAAGACATATATCTCGATTTTCACCTATGAAACATTTTACTGGTTATTGTAGTTTTCAATATATTTTGAAAGATTTTGCTCAGAACTACTTGAAAATAATGGAATTTTTTGTTTCAGGTAAGCATCTTGCACTTCCGTTGTTTATCAGTTGGTAAGTGGAATTCAATTTAAATTTTAATAAATTGAAGGATATATCGGTTACTATGTGGTAGAAAATCATCACGAAAATTGAGAAATAAAATTTCCCATGTTTTTATACCATATCAATTTGTAACTAACGTTACTATATGGACATTATCAAACCATCCTTTAATGTCCCTCAAATCTATCCGAGGCCTGTCATCAGTGACTAACGGTCATTAATGACTATGAATTTTTGACCGTACGGTATGCGCCGAAAGTTTTCTATTTGCGGCCCATTAGACATACGTCGATCATAAAAGTAAATTTGGTGTACGATTTCCCCACCATTTCATCCATCCCATCTAGTGTCGGAGGCGCTAGGCAATACTGCTCTGTCGCTAGTGTCAGTAACTTTTATAGTCCCTACGATCAGATTGTCAAGGGTGGGTGGTACAAAACAAGTTTACCAACAGTTTAAGTAAACTCGCTTCAGTTGCTAGGGATTACCCAATGACATGTCTAGTACTTTAGCAACTGAACTCAGTTTGGTTGAACTGATGGTGAACTTATTTTGTACAACCCGCCCTAATTGAAAACTGACAAATTGTTAACGGAATGTCTCAAAGCAATTTAGACGGTTCATTAAAGAAAGCCATTTGAAAAAAAGACGCAATACAGTCGCAGCGATGTTGGCTGCAAAGAAAAGTTAAAAATGGAAAATGGAATGTTATATGATGATTGTTCTGATTCGGCTCTCCACACTGCGGAACTGGTTTCATTTACTGTAACCTTGAAAGACCTGTCGGCTAGGTACGAGTCCATAATATTCACCATATATTCAGGCATACCTGCTCTTAACATCTTCATGAGTAGTCCCTTTATCCAGACGGTATCGAACGCCTTTTGGATATCCAACAGGACCATAACTGTGTTGCGATCATGATTGAAGCCCTCCCTCACCTCGTGGACAATTCTGGCCACCTGGGAGGTTGTTGAATGGCCTCTTCGGAAGCCGAATTGCTCTGTCGGGATGAGTTTGAGCTCTTCGACATGATCGTTAAATCTCTTGAGGAGGATTCTGTCTACCACCTTGGCGACACCACTAAGCAACGATATTGGTCGGTAGCTCCTGCCTCCTCTGCTCCTGCCTCCTCTGTCAAGCAAATAAAAACAATTACTTACTCAACATAATTTGTTTCTATTCGCCATTTTGTACAACATCCAAATCTCGTTTTATAGATCTGTCTCGATGAAGGAATAACATTTTTCCGAGAGCTTGACAATATAACAAAAAACCTGTGGTAGAAGTCCATTATATCTCAAAGTGGAGTGGTATGGATATACAAATCAGTAAAACGCAAAGTCGTCTCCACAATTTAATTTCCCATCTAGTTCAATAGGATGGTAAAACGGTGACTGACCGCTATCAATCAGATAGCCGTCCAACAGTAGAAGTAGTACATGTTTCGATCCTATATAGGACCATCATCAGCTATTCAAGAAAATTCTACAATAGAAGAAAGATTATGTACTAAAGACAAACAAGGTCAATATAAGATTACTTACATGGAGAAGAAAAATTATGTTGTGAAATAAGTATATATCTAATTGTTTAAAAAATTAGTATTAAATATAGTTAAATAACCACATGGTTAATTATTTGTGGTGTTTGAACAACCAAAATTTTTTTAACGAAAACAACAAAAGTAAGTATAGGTAGGGGGGGCTGTAAGGCCTTGGGCCCCCTTAATCCTATAGGGGAAATAAATGACTTAAACATCGATCAAAATTATAAAATCAATACACGTGATTATTGTTATTGACTGAACAGAACGGCAAGTGACAGCTGACAGCACAGCCGGAACCACTGTCATGAATGCACAGTCGGGTGGCTTGAGATCCTCTTGCTTGGAATAGTATCGTTGGAATTTTCCTTCTCTTGTTCTGTGAGTGATGGTCTCGTTCCACTGTTCTGTGTCAATTTTGACATGGGAGCATTCATGACAGTGGTTCCGGCTGTGCTGTCAGCTGTCACTTGCCGTTCTGTTCAGTCAATAACAATAATCACGTGTATTGATTTTATAATTTTGATCGATGTTTAAGTCATTTATTTCACCTAATTAAGGGGGCCCAAGGCCTTACAGCCCCCCCTACCTATACTTACTTTTGTTGTTTTCGTTAAAAAAATTTTGGTTGTTCAAACACCAGAAATAATTAACCATGTGGTTATTTAACTATATTTAATACTAATTTTTTAAACAATTAGATATATACTTATTTCACAACATTATTTTTCTTCTCCATGTAAGTAATCTTATATTGACCTTGTTTGTCTTTAGTACATAGTCTTTCTTCTATTGTAGAATTTTCTTGAATAGCTGATGATGGTCCTATATAGGATCGAAACATGTACTACTTCTACTGTTGGACGGCTATCTGATTGATAGTGGTCAGTCACCGTTTTACCATCCTATTGAACTAGATGGGAAATTAAATTGTGGAGACGACTTTGCGTTTTACTGATTTGTATATACAGGGCTATTCAAATTCGAGTCTATGCATGGGGATTTCGATAACGGTAAGAGATAGAGGGTTGGTTAAATGGGGGCAAAGTAGCGTATTTCAGAGGTTAATTATATGGATGAAAAAAATCTGACCTAGCTTCTTCAGTTCTGGAGTTATAAAGGAAAAATCGAAAATTTCGAAATTCTTCTTTTGCCTATATCTTATTTTACGAAGATTTTTTTTAAATTTTGTCACTTTGCCATAGCAACTTTTTGTAGCCTTTCCAAATATCTGAATAAAAATTATATACAGGGTATCGTATAAATTGGGCCACCCTCAACTTTTAATTTTCAAATACGGACCTGTATTTTTAATTGCATTTTTTTGAATGCCAAGAGTCATGTTTCATATTGACGTAGTATTTTCATCTGAATTACAGAGTGTTTTGGAAATATTGAACTATTACCAGTAAAATTTCAATTTTTTTTTTTAATTCCAGCTGTAATTAAAAAAAATATATCATAGAATAAGGTATAGAATGCATAGGATTTGGAAGAAAATCAACATTATTCGACGAAGATTGTCTTCTTCAAGAATTCATCCACATTTCAGTTCACGCAACCCATGATCAATGTGCGAAAATGTGAAAACTTATTCTTCCTAGTACGTGTATGTGCATATAATCATTGGAAAAAAATCTTCGAATGGCAATCTTCATACTTCAGACACCAATTTGGAAATATTTTATTGTTACTCACTTTTCGAACTACCTATATTTTTCAGCAAATTCATGGGCATTCTCTTGCTATATACAACAATCATGATTAAACCATTTGAGTTCTCATAGTATGCTTTGGAAAATAAATATTTAGTTCACCTCACTTGTCAATATTTTGACAGTTTCTTGGAAATTATCGTTGGTATTTGATGAAAAATCTGTTAGTACTGAAAATGGGTTTCCCCACAGAGCAGAAAAGAGATATGGTTAACGTTTTCTACAGAAATAATAGAAACATTCATCTTTCCGCTGAAAATTATTTAGATCTGTACCCTGAAAGACATCAGCCGCATCCCACATATTTCAGACTTTTGGACAGAAACCTTCGCGAATATGGATCTTTCACAAAACCAAGGAGAAAATATGGAAACAAAACTCCTATTGAGTTACAGGAAAACATACTTCAAGCGGTAAGTAGGTAATACTGAAAAAATGTTAATTAGGCTCATCTCCATATTTCAGATCAATACAAATCAATCAAAATCAACAGTACAAATTGCTGAGGAATTGAATATGTCGCAAACTGCAGTATGGCGTACTTTAAGAAAAAACAGATTCAAATGCTATAAAGTTAAAATTGTTCATAAATTGTATCCAGGAGACGCCGAAAGACGGCAAAATTTTTGTAATTGGATGTTGCAAAAATTGGGCGATGACAGAAACTTTTTGAATAGTATTATTTGGTCGGATGAAACTCGTTTCACAAATTGTGGTGTTTTCAACAGGAACAACGAGCATGTTTGGTCACAAACCAATGAACATAATTTTAGAGAAGTGAGACCTCAAGTGCGGTTTGGTCTAAATGTATGGGCTGGAATTTTGAAGGATCGAGTTCTAGGTCCGTACATCTATGCCGGGACGCTCAATGGCGAACGTTATCTAGACTTCCTCAGACAAACTTTCAGTGAATATCTCGATGATATTCCCATTGCTAATTTAAATCGGTTGTGGTTTCAACACGATGGAGCTCGTCCACACTGCACAAGAGACATTAATCAATTTTTACAAGAAACATTTCAAGACAGATGGATAGCAAATAATGGGCCTATAAGATGGCCTGCAAGATCCCCTGATCTCAGTGTACTTGACTTTTTTTTATGGGGTACACTAAAAAATAGAATATATCAAAACGAAATTGAAAATATAGAAGATTTAAGAATTAAAATCATGCTTTCGCATCACTACGGCGAAGAGATATTTTCAGAGCAAATAATAACTTAAAAAAACGACTCCGTAAATGTCTGGAACGAGAAGGTCGTCAATTTGAACATTTATTTTGATTATGATTACTTATAATGGCTGTTATTTCAATTCTTGATAATAATTAAACAAGTTCTTGTGTGATTAGTTATAAAATATGAAAAGCTATGTATATGATCAAATACAATGTTATGTTTGTGACAGATTATGTTTGTGAGTTCTCAGCAGAAACAGTTACATACAACAGATCTTCTTCGTACCTACTGAGGTCAATCGACAAGGGGATGAATAATTATTCTACTAGTGCTACATTATGGTAAAGAAAAATGTCTCTTGGAATTGTTGATTTTATTTTATTGTTATTCCGAACAAGTAGTGAGACTAGATAATCTGAAAATTCTGAAATTGATTATTCTTAAAGAACAAATTTATCTGACTCACCTCTCATTCTCTGATATTATTCAATTAGAGTTGTTATGGAATAAAAAAATGTTGAAATTTTACTGGTAATAGTTCAATATTTCCAAAACACTCTGTAATTCAGATGAAAATACTACGTCAATATGAAACATGACTCTTGGCATTCAAAAAAATGCAATAAAAAATACAGGTCCGTATTTGAAAATTAAAAGTTGAGGGTGGCCCAATTTATACGATACCCTGTATATAATTTTTATTCAGATATTTGGAAAGGCTACAAAAAGTTGCTATGGCAAAGTGGCAAAATTTAAAAAAAATCTTCGTAAAATAAAAAGATATAGGCAAAAGAAGAATTTCGAAATTTTCGATTTTTTCTGTATAACTCCAGAACTGAAGAAGCTAGGTCAGATTTTTTTCATCCATATAATTAACCTCTGAAATACGCTACTTTGCCCCCATTTAACCAACCCTCTATCTCTTACCGTTATCGAAATCCCCATGCATAGACTCGAATTTGAATAGCCCTGTATAACAAAAAATTTTCTTTGACTAAGACCAGTGATTTGACTGCATCCTGGAGAATTTTCCGCTTTTTCTTCTAGTCAGTCAGTATACAATATTTTTCTACTGAATTTATGCTTTACCGACAAACAGGAAATTTTTATGACAATAAAGTATATTTATAATAATTATCAAGTCATTTTCACAGGGTTTTGTGCCCTGTCATTTCATGCGTATCTCCCGCTCCCGTATAGTTTCCCCTGACAATAACAATACATGGGGTAATAAATACACGTGACCACAGTCCTAACTACACTTTGCGATATTGTGATTATCAACTAACCAGGGGCAGATAGTTATTGGCATTCTGAATATTTAACGCTGGGCCGTATCCTGCTAATTGATCGAACTTCGGCGCTCCCATATTGAAATTGGCGCTGTTAGATGATAATTAAACTGCTTAGCTATTCGGTACGGAACTGTTCGAACGGGTTACAAATCAAACTATGCCAATAAGCCGAGAGAATGATTTGGGTGATTCAATCCGCCGCTGATATATAGGAATCGATGGATACTCTAATGGATAGGTGATAAACGATTGTACAGGGTCCGGCATAAAGTTTGTATCACGTAAAATGCCTTTTCCACGGCAACATCGAAATATGATAACTTCACTGTGTATAGGAAAGATAGGGACCTAACTGGAAACGAATAAAAAATGTCTTGATTGATTTGGCCGATACTTGATGGATATCCATAATTACTCAGAATTAAATAAAAAACACTTGTTTTTTGATATCCACAATATATTACTAGATGTAATATGTGACGCGATTCGCTGTTAATACAGCTTTCTCAAACATAAAATGGAATTCAGTAAATGTACAACCATATTTATAGTAATTTGAAGTAAGGTAAACAATAGAAGAACGGTACAATGATAGACAGGTAGCTTGCTACCTGTTTATCGAGGATCCCTTCAGGGTGAACACAGAGATGCATTTAATTATTAAAGAGATTAAGAAGTGGTGAATAATTTAAATCTAACTGGTCATTGGGTAAATTATTGGAATTTTTTCTTTTGTTGATCTCTAATGCTTCTAAGAAGTTAAGTTTTAGACCTTTTCTTTCTGAATGCAAAATTTCAAAATTTAGATCAAAAGTATGATTTTCATCTATAAGGTGATTTGAATAATTTGAATTCCTCTTCTGGTTATCAAAGCATCTTTTATGTTCAAGTATGCGGGTTTTAAAATTTCGAAAGGTTCTACCGACATATATTTTAGGACAATCTCCACATTTTAATTTGTAAATCCCTGATTTTTGTGATTTTTCGGTTTTAGTTTTATTGTTTTTGATGAATTTGCTCAAATTATTGTTCGTTTTATAAGAAGTCGTGAAATTATGTTGTGTTAAAAATGATTTTATTTTGTCACTGGGTTTGCCTAAATAGGTTGATGAGCAATACTTAATTGGTTCTTGTTTTTGGATGGGTTATACTTCGTTGATAGCAATTGAGAATTCTTTCTTTTTTAATAATTACATCTATTAATTGTGGGTCATAACCATTATTATGTGCTGTTTGTTTTATAATATTAAGTTCTTTTATGAAGTTGGAGTCTGACATAGGGATATTAAGTAGTCTATGTATCATGCTATTGTATGCTGCTAATTTATGTTGATAAGGATGTAATGAGGTCTAGGAACAGACACAGCTTTTCCATCTACCATAAACCATCACACACAGACACAACCATCCACAAGTCCTCATTACATCCTTATCAACATAAATTAGCAGCATACAATAGCATGATACATAGACTACTTAATATCCCTATGTCAGACTCCAACTTCATAAAAGAACTTAATATTATAAAACAAACAGCACATAATAATGGTTATGACCCACAATTAATAGATGTAATTATTAAAAAGAAAGAATTCTCAATTGCTATCAACGAAGTATACCCCATCCAAAAACAAGAACCAATTAAGTATTGCTCATCAACCTATTTAGGCAAACCCAGTGACAAAATAAAATCATTTTTAACACAACATAATTTCACGACTTCTTATAAAATGAACAATAATTTGAGCAAATTCATCAAAAACAATCAAACTAAAACTGAAAAATCAGGGGTTTACAAATTAAAATGTGGAGATTGTCCTAAAATATATGTCGGTAGAACCTTTAGAAATTTAAAAACCCGCATACTTCAACATAAAAGATGCTTTGATAACCACAAGAGGAATTCAAATTATTCAAATCACCTTATAGATGAAAATCATACTTTTGATCTAAATTTTGAAATTTTGCATTCAGAAAGAAAAGGTCTAAAACTTAACTTCTTAGAAGCATTAGAGATCAACAAAAGAAAAAATTCCAATAATTTACACAATGACCAGTTAGATTTAAATTATTCACCACTTCTTAATCTCTTTAATAATTAAATGCATCTCTGTGTTGACCCTGAAGGGATCCTCGATAAACAGGTAGCAAGCTACCTGTCTATCGTTGTACCGTTCTTCTATTGTTTACCTTACTTCAAATTACTATAAATATGGTTGTACATTTACTGAATTCCATTTTATGTTTGAGAAAGCTGTATTAACAGCGAATCGCGTCACATATTACATCTAGTAATATATTGTGGATATCAAAAAACAAATGTTTTTTATTTAATTCTGAGAATAAAAAATGTGGTGAGGTGTATTAAAACCATTTTACTTACGAATTTTTGTTTGTTTGTTTTTGAAATAAAAAATTTTAATTTTGCAAACATCATAAATGAATTTTTCTAAGATTTTTGAGGCTTTAGAAAAAATTTCGTGACAGCCAATTTACGTTGATATAAGTTTTGCCAAATTTAGTGCACCATGAGCAAACGGTATACGGGAAATGATGATATGAGAACAGAAATTTTGTGACACAATTTTCACTTGGGTTTGAAGGCCGTCGTTTTTTGGAATTTCTTCCTAACGTTTCGCTAGCGCGAGTGGCTAGCTTCTTCAGAGGCTTATACATCATGAATAATCTCAGATGACTGGAGATTCCGTCTGCGAAGTGCGTTAATTACCGTATCTGGATTTGACCCCTTTCTACCTGCCGGTATAATGTCGTTGATATCTTTTGTTATTTCAGAATTACTTATTCTCGTATCTGGGTTAAGCATACTATCGATAACATTAATTGATACCTTTTTGCCTGCTGTCTTAGCGTCGTAGTTTTCATTTGTTATTTTGGAATTTCTGAGAATGGGATTCCATATTCGGTTGAGGTTAACAGCTTCTTCTTTTTTGTTTGTGTTTGTGTATCTCTATTGCCTCCCGTACAAGTCGGCTATGGTATCCCTGGTTGGGGGCAAGAAGTTTTACGTCTTCAAACAAAATCTTGTGGTTTCCTTCACTGAGCGCGTGTTCTGCCACTGCCGACTTGTCCGTTTGGCCTAATCTGCAGTTCCTCTAATGTTCCTTCAGCCTTGTTCCCATCGATATTTTTGTGGTTCCGAAGTATACCTTTCCGCAAGAGCATGGTATGCAATATACATCCACTGCAGATAGTGGGTCTCTTTTGTCTTTTGCTGACCTAAGGCTTTGTTGTATTTTCTTGGTGGGTTTGAAGACCATTTTTATGTTGTGTTGCCCCAAGAGTTTTCCAATTCTGTCTGTGACTTTAGGAATATATGGGAGATACGCACGTGCAACTATCTGAGCCTCCTCCCTACTTTGTCTCGTGGAAGTCCTCGGTTTCATGGCCCTGTTGATTTCGGGTACAAATCCATATACGGTATTTAACGCACAGGACTACCTAAATCAGAATAAATACAATCTTCGCAGACGGAATCTCCAGTCATCTGAGATCATTCATGATGTATAAGCCTCTGAAGAAGCTAGCCACTCGTGCTAGCGAAACGTTAGGAAGAAATTCCAAAAAACGGGGGCCTTCAACCCGAGTGAAAATTGTGACACTGAAAACTCCGGCCGCGAAAGCCTTAACCATTTCGTCAGAAATTTTGTGAATTAGACATTTTAATTCAGTAAAAATGTTTCATACAAATTAAAAAACATCCAAAATCAAAAGTAGAAATATCACAGCCTATTGTGTTATATTTTAAGATTTTTTTATACAGTGACCGCCAAAAAGTATGTACCATATGGGAAAAAATTTTATTATTGGAGTATTGGAAAAAATATTCTGGGGAAAAGTTTGTGCATGTCCGATAACCTAAAAATCGATTTTGACACATGTCACGTGATCGCTAGAATGGCGGCGAAATGAAAAAAATTGCAATGCAAAGGCAAAAAAAGGGGTAAGATGGCAAGGTATCAAAAAAAGTTATTTGAAAAAGTCACTTAGAATTCAATTTTATACACATAAACGAAGTTTCAAGAGATAATTCAAAAAAATTGAAAATAGCAATTTTTTAAAAATATTTTCCCATCTAATTAAAAATATTATTTTTTTTTCTTATGAATAGCTTGACTATGCTGAAACATTTGCATTTTAATGATAATGACAAAACTTTCTCATTTTCTCCACACCAGAGGGCACTAAATTAAAAAAATTGGTATTTGCCAGAACCCTCGCTGTTACATTGGTTCTTATCTAACAGTTATATCAGAATTCCAAGACTATTGTGTTGATATGGCAATCTAGAAACACCATGTTTCCTGATTTTAATCAAGTTTCAATAATAATGCTGTATGAGCGTTTTACTTTGCACATAAACTTTAAGAATCTTTAATTTGACGCACTATTTTCAAGTTTATGTGCGAAGTGAAACGCTCATGCACGATTATCATCGGAACTTGATTATAATCTGGAAATTACCATGTTTTTGGAGTGTCATGTCATCACAATGGTCGTGGAATTAGGATATAACTGTTAGATACGAACCGATGTAACAGCAAGGGTTCTGACAAATTCCCATTTTTTCAATTTAGTGCCCTCTGGTGTGGAGAAAATGAGAAAGTTTTGTCATTATCATTAAAATGCAAATGTTTCAGAATAGTCAAGCTATCAATAAGAAAAAATAATAATATTTTTAAATAGATGGGAAAATATTTTTAAAAAATTGCTATTTTCAATTTTTTTGAATTATCTCTTGAAACTTCGTTTATGTGTATAAAATTGAATTCTAAGTGACTTTTTCAAATAACTTTTTTTGAAATCTTGCCATCTCACCCCTTTTTTTGCCTTTGCATTGCAATTTTTTTCATTTTGCCGCCATTCTAGCGATCACGTGACATGTGTCAAAATCGATTTTTAGGTTATCGGATATGCACAAACTTTTCCCCAGAATATTTTTTCCAATACTCCAATAATAAAAATTTTTCCCATATGGTACATACTTTTTGGCGGTCACTGTATGCATCGATCACAATGTAGGTACTTCAATTGATTCTGGTAAGTTTTTGTACGAATGAAACTCCCTGTTTTCTTGTTCTTCCTCTGAACCTATATCCAAGTAAATAAACGAGCATCCTGAATCAATTTCATACTCATGAAGTTTACCCCTAGAAGTTTCCAAATTAGTTCTCTAACCCAAGTCACTTTCGTTTTAACCGACATTCTATCAGATAAATTATTTTCTATTATTGATAATAGGTTCTGATTACTTCAGGCCCTTCTTATAGCCATGTCAATCAATGGTACTGTGAAAGTAACAAAAAATTCATTTTCAATGATATAAAGAGAGGTTATGTCTACCAAATATGCAATGCCACTAGCTCACAGTGTACTAAATTTAGCACGCCGTTCAACACTACAAAACATTGAGAAAATGTTTATATATTTTGAATCGAGTACATAAAGCACTCTAATTTGAACATACAGTATTTGTTTCAATGAATACATTTCACACTAAGAAGTTCAAGAACGACATACACCAAACTGGTGACCTAGATGATACGATTCGTCCATTCTGGTCAGCTGAAATTTTCCTGAACTATCCGATAGATGACGGAAAAAATTACAGTTGGCAACTACAATAAAAACTCATAAAACCATGTCAACAATAATAAGATTAAACAGTTACCTGTACACAAAACAAAAACAAGAAAGTTGTGTACTAAATTTAGGACACCATGACAAAAAGGGTTAACAGCTGTGCTCTAATTCGAGTAGAAACTTTATTTGAATCAAATTTCGTCAAACTCAATATCCAGGTGACCCAGTTATTATAAACGTAATTTATCACAATCAAAATCTTTGGTGTACAAAAATTATTGTTATTTATTCGGAAAACTAGATCCTCACACAGATTCGAATCCACGTATCATACTTCTAGGTGACTATAATATTGCAGATTATAAGAATGATACAATAGCTAGCAAAAGCCTTATAATTAAAAACTCTCAATTTCAAATGTTATAATCACATACTTAATGAAAATAACAAAACCTTGGACTTGGTTCTCAGTAATTTCAGTATAGATTCATTTCCATTGCTTAAAACTGATGAAGCCTATCTTCCAGTACTCTTGATAGAATTAGATATAAGAAAACGCAATGTATGCTGTGGTGAATCGACAAATCTTTGAAATAAGTATAACTTCAAGAAATTATTCACGAAAGAAAGTTGAAAAATCTACATTTTTGCAATTGGTTTATTCTTGAAATTAAAATAAATTTTATTTGTTGTTAGTACAGAGGAATACTACATTTTACAAAATAAAGGGTTTTAGTATTTTATTATCTGATTCATAATGCTATCAATATGGATACAGTCGAATCGTTTTCAAATGAAACTAGGCCTTTAATTTTAATATTTTTTATCAATACTCGGTTTTGGAAAAATCTAAAAATTATTCCATTATTACAAGTTAATGATATAACTGTCTTAGTTTTCATAGACTCCCTCAAAAATATTGCATATTTTATTGACAGTCTGTATTTTTTTGTCAAAAATTTGTCTGAATTGTACTGGTATATCTTGTTCACTGGAGTCTTTCAAGTGTTATTAATATAATAAATTCATACTCAACAGACAAGACAATTGTTCGTGGAAGATAAGGGTAATTTTTCCGAAAATTGTACATGACTCGAGAATTGCGAAAAAGTTTACTCATTTGACAACAAAAAAAAATATATTTTCATAAATTTTCATGTAAATTAAATTACTCATACGCAAGAAAAAACTAAATACTGAAAACTCCGGGCGCTTCGCGCACGGGAAAATTCGAAAGAGGGGTGGGGGGTCCAGGTGCTTCGCGCCCTAGAAAATTCGAAGGAGGGGGGGGTCCAAGCGCTTCGCACCCTAGAAAATTCGAATGAGGGGGGGGGTTTCATTAGTTTTCGAAAATCTAGCTTGTGGGACCAAAAATTTTACTTGTAGAACCGAAATTCGACTCGTAGAAGGAAAAAAGTTACGAGAGATTTTTGAACTTTTCTGAAGATGACTCGAGAACGGAGACGGAGGAGGATGGGATCTTTACCACTGGGTGAGAAATGATTAAATGCACACAACATCGAGACTTTTTTTCTTCAATTCCAATCTTCGATCACTAGTTTCAGAAAACCTACCTTGCAGGACGATATAGAATATTTTCCCGTTTTCGAAATGTGTCCAAAATGCCGTTTTCGGCCTCCTCTTTCGATTCTACACACTCCCTAAAACACCTATTTTTAAGGCTTAACTTTTGAGGTTAATTTAAGGTTATGTCAAAAGGTGTTGATACAAAAGTTCCCGATTTGTTCATTACGAGGATATATCTATTGATATCTAGTTAGACTAGACCAGTTCCCTGCATAAACAAAATATTGCGTTACCATAGCAACAAACAATAACTTATTAGAAGTGTCAGTGTAAAGTTTGACGTTAAAAAAGTCAACCAGAGTTACGCAATAAATTAAAAGAAAAAATATGTCTACCGAAATTGTGAAAATCGAGAAACTGGAGTATCGAGCCATCATCAAGTACCTGTATTTAAATGGGTTAAGAGGTAAGCAGATTTACGAAGATATGTCATACCCTTGGTGATCAATGTTCTTCGTATGCGACGCGACCGTGAAAAATTGGACTGCAAGCTTCAAAAGACGTAAATTTTCCATTGAAGATGATGACCGATCGGGATGGCCAGTTTCTGTGTCAGTCCCCGAAAATATCGATGCAGTTCATGATATGATTTTAACAGACCGTCGAATTGGGCTAAAATGGATATCTGAAGCACTGAATATTCCATACGAATGCGTTCATCATATAGTTCACGTCAATTTGGACATAAGAAAAATTGCTGCAAAATGGATCCCCAAATGTTTGAAAGTTGACCAAAAGCGTGCAAGGGTAGTAGCATCGCGTTTGATCTGTGCTCGATTTGAAAACGATGTAGACTTCTTAAACCGATTTGTTACACGATGTAGACTTCTTAAACCGAATTGTTACTATGGATGAGACTTGGGTACATTTCTACGATCCAGAAACAAAGCAACAATCGATGGAATGGCGACACTCCGGTTCTCCAAGACCTAAGAAGTTTCGTGTCCTAAAATCTGCTGGAAAAGTTCTTGCTTCAGTTTTTTGGGATTGTCATGGAGTAATCATGATTTATTTTTTGGATAAGGGTAGAACAATAATTGGAGATTACTATTCGACATTACTGACCACTCTACAGGAAAAAATTGAAGAGAAAAGACGCGGAAAGCTATCCAAAGGTGTTATGTTTTTGCAGGACAACGCCCCTGCACACAAATCTCATGTTGCCATGCAAAAAATTTGTGATTTAGGGTTTGAATTACTAGAACACCCCCCTTCTTCAGCAGATTTGGCTCCGTTCGACTATCATCTCTTTCCTTAACTGAAATTCCGGAATTCCCAAAAAACATTAGTAATGCAAAAAAAAATAAAAAAAAATCTCAAACAAAAACTCTGGGCTCAAATCGACTTCCCGTTTTACCAAGGTAGTGTTTGCTCTTAAAATAAGTTGAGTAATAAAATATTTTGACATAGAAATTTTGTTTGGTTATATAGTAGGCTATGAATTTTTCAATATATCCTCGAATCTATAACTATTGAACATTTGCATGCTGTAAATTCCAAAAAACCGTTTTCAACCCTCAAACTGCATCCGTATTTCACCATTTTCACTGTTTACGTATTCAAATATTTTTTCCTTAAAGTTGGAACCTCAACAACATTCTCCACCTGGTCCTTGCCTGTTACTTTTTTTCTTAATTTTAGCGTTTAAAATTCGTTTTGGCACCAGCCTACTTGACCGCCTTTTGTATTCTCCAGTATCATTGTATCGTCTCAATATTCGAGAAATAGTAGTTTGATGGATATTGGATATTAGTAAAACAAACAATTTCAACACAATTTATGACATTCAACGTCAAGTAGAGATAATTATAATTATTTGTCATTGTTTTACAGATCGAGGAACACTATCGATGGCCTAAACTGTAAACCGGCTAACTCCACTTTTTAGTGAAATTGAGATTTTGTTGCCATCTTCTAAGGAAAACTGAAATCTATAGTTTGGTAGTGTGAGGAACATTGCAAAATTTACAGATTCATTGTGCTACTCAAGGTGTTCCAAGACTCCCTCAGTTTCACACTGGGTCTCCCAAACAGTTTTTTTTGTTTCCTGTAAAATATGCATAATTGGAGATAGCCGGTTTACACTTAAAGCCATCGCTATGCTTTTTCATTCCTTTTTCCATTACATTCACTTATAATCGAAATATGTAAACATAGTTTCAATGTGCAACAATCGCAAAATACTCGAAACACTCCAGTGAATATGATATACCAGTACAAATCAAAAAAGTTTTGGACAAAAAATACAGACCGAAAATAAAATATGCAATATTTTTGACTGGGAGCGTGCATAATTCAATCTTGCAGAAAACTTCCACCTAGCCACATTATCCCATTTGTCTCAAGGAATAGCCGAACTACAGTTCAACTATAAAAATCGTGAAGATCAAATTCAAATATTTTCTCGAAGCAAACCTCGCCATAACTATCAAACACTCAAAAACGCACTTACCATAATTAAAAATACTGTTATTGCCAGACTCTCTACCCCCGGATAACATCTTAATCCATTAAATCCACGCCAAGAAACGTAGAAAGTACGAGCTTTCTGCTTTTCAGACCTCTCTTTATTATTTTCCCGATTCAGTATTGAAAGTTCCGGGTGCTTGGCGACTACACAGTAGGGATCTGAGGTGAGGGAGATGACTAATTGGATCCGAGTTGGATTTGATAAGTTGAACTTCAATAATTGCCGGATAGTCTCGAGTTGAGAGATTATATTGGTAGTGATTCAGAACGGTATAATTGCATACAGGCGAATCCTTTGATCCCTTCAACCAATTATGGAAAGTGATCACTTCATTGCAGAGGCTTGGTTCGCTTTTTGTATTGTCATCTGGAAATCTACAGCTTCTTGGTATGTACATTCTTACACAGCATCACTGCTTGATTAATTTTTCAATACACCGAAAATAAATCAATTGCTCTCACATTGTAAAATTATCTGACACTCCACCTATAAATGCTGGTGTCTCGCAAGGATCCATCTTAGCATCACCTGCAGACATGGTACGAAGGTCTTGCAAAGTGACAGTTTGTTCTACTTATCCAATAAAAGCCCCAATGGCATGTTTTGGAAAAATTATCTGTTTATTATTTTCGAGATGTACCAAGACCTCACATCAGCATCCAAATATTCCCCAGATACTTCACATCTAAGTTACTGCATTCAGAAGTCTTCAAAATATGTCTAGGATCAAATTACAATTTATTGTGGTGTGATAATTGTGAAATGCATAATTTCTTTGAGAATTTTCTTTATTTTTGTGTATATCTAGCAAACATTTGGGAATGTAAATACGCGGTAAGGTGGGTACCTCAAGGTTTTCAAATGTGGGATGGCAGTTGTCACTACCGGGTGTCCGCGAAAATTGCCTCGCCTCTATACATTTTTTGTTATTGATGATAACGGAACGAAATTTACAGGATCTGTATAAAATATAAAACTGCATCTTTTGATGCCAAGTCCGGTTTCAAAAGATAACTTTTCTCAAAATGAAGATTTTTAAGAGAATACTGATATCAACTGCTCTGCTCAATTTTGAAATTGAGGCTGCAGTTTGAACCTTTTTTGAAATTTTGTTTGAAGGTTTTACTCGATTTGTGCCGCAGCGTTATTTAACTTGTTCCATATACCCCAAATGGTACAGTTCCTTTCTGATTCAACTTATCAAGAAAAGAACTCTTTACTCAAGAAATTCAAAAAAACTAAATTGGAGAGTGACTACCATGAATACTCCAGAATTCGCAAGGAGACCAAGTATCATATAGATAAATGTTACCTGGTATATCTATCTAATGCAGAACATATGATCTCCAATACTCCAATAGTATCGAATACTTTTGGTAATTTTTTAATTCATTGAGAAAAGATAAACGTCTACCTACTGTCATGAAATATAATGGGTTGAACTTTGACACCCCTCAAACTATTGCTGATGCTTTTGCTGTACACTTCAAGTCTTGCTTCTCGAATCATTCTCCTGTTCAAAATTAAGTACCTGATAATACAAATTATGATATAACCATGTCTGTCCACACCTTTAGTAAGATTGAAATTGAAAATAAACTAAAAAACCTAGATATTTCAAAGGGTGCCGGTCCTTACGGAATTCCACCAGTATTGTTAAAGAATTGCTGTTATAGTTTATCACACCCTCTGAGAATACTTTTTCAAAGATCATTCGATACCGGGATTTTTTCCAGTGTGTGGAAATAGTTATTTTCCTAACAAGTGCGGAAAGTGATACTTTCCCGCACGCGACTGCCGTTGACCCGAACGACGCGAAGCGGAGTTCGGGCAAGCAGTCAAGGGCGGGAAAGACACTTTACGCATGAATTAGGAACATTATTTTTTCTACGATCGCATAAATATTCAAAGAGCACATTGAAAATATATATTTTATTTCAACATACAAAACATTCCATGAAAATCCACTAATTATTATTAATATTAATGTTGAAAACACAATTTGTTGCATTCTGAAAATGCGTCAGAATAGCCGGTCCAGAGTAGTTAGTTGGGGGTAACTGGCTGTTAAGAGTAACACTCGTAGAATGCAAAGTGCATGAAGATGACGGAGACGGCATTGGTTGCAAGTTGCCAGTACATGAAAGAATTTTTATTCGAGATGGTTGTCTTCTGTTCTACGGAGTCCTCCAAATAACTCTCAGCAACAATGAAATGTACATTTAATAACGATAAATTGACATATTTTACTATCCCGCACGAGTGCGGGAAAGTGGGTAAAAACGCACGGTCGTAGAAAAAAATCTTTTCTTTGCCCAGTATTCAAAAGTGGGTACAGAAATGATATTCAGAATTACCAGGGTATTTCAAAAATTTCTTGTATTCCCAAACTATTTTAATCTTTGATTACTGATGAAAAATTTGATAGTTTCAAACATGTCATAATAGATGAGCAACATGGGTTTTACAAAGGAAGGTCCACCGCCACTAATTTGGTTGCTTACCAAAACTTCCTTCCAAATAAACTTGAACAAGGGTTCCAAGTTGATGTTATCTACAAGGGCCTTGCTAAAGCTTTCATTTCAGTTTGCCATTAACTATTAATTTTAAAAGATGAAAATTAAAAAAAAAAGTGTTGAAAAAAGTAACAAATGTTACATGGTTGTAGTTAGACTGTCATATGGAGACAGAAGAGGTGAAAATATAATGGGTTTCCCATTTAAAAATCGAAAGTTTGAGTCACTTCTGGTGAAACCGGAAGTTGCATGAACTTGAGCTATTTGTCAAAAAACGCAGTTTTATGTCTTATGCAGGTCCTTCAAAGGACCCCGCAAACTCCTTATGGAATTTGAGTCCCGGTGGATTTATTTGAATTTTTGCTATGATGTAGTCCTTGTAATTCTCAACCAATGTTACCATTGCGACAACCAAAAAAAATGAACAGTTTTGCTGCTCGGGGGCGTTGAAATCACCCCTTGCGCAGATTAGACAATTTATTTTTGAATCCGGTAACAATATTTTCACTTGTTTCATCGTTGCTAATGTTGCACAATATTGTGCTGTTTCATGAAAAAAATTCTAACCCTTCCCTTCTTCCCCCACTCCTCGTACGGAATGCAAACAAAAAATTGTCGAAAAAATTATTTTTCGGCTTCTTGTGAATGCTTTATCAAAATAAATGTTACAATCAGCTCAAATTGAGGAAATCGTACATTTGTTTTATATCACCATTCCCAAAAGAATTATGGTGGATTTCGCAGATTTCTTAGTAAGGCGTAATTCATGTTATTTGAATATCAATTAAATTGAAAATATACTGAAAATGAATAAAAATTAGACATCAACTATTTAAATTTGAGTTGATGTCTGAATTAATTTTTTTCGTGTATTAAAAAAGGGGTTGGAGGTGAGAGAGAAGTTTTAGATTTTTTTATAAACAATTAACGAATTGTTCAGCATAATCTAAACTAAATTACGTAGAGATATTGTTTCGGCTTATAAAAATGAATAGTCTATTCTGAGCAAGGTATCATTTCAACGCCCCCTGGCATCAAAACTATTCATTTTTGGGGTTTGTCACCCAAATAATTTCTATTCAAAATAACTTGAACTGCATCATATTGAAAATTCAGAAAAATCCACTGACATTTTTTGGTTTTGTGTGCTTTCAGCTATTTCCCTTATTCAGGCATATTTAAACATTCCACGATACATTTAAAGGCACTCGAGAATTTTTTTGTTTGCGTTTCGTAATATGAGTTGGGGGGAGAAGGGGGGGATTTTTTTAATAAAACAGCACAATATTGTACAACATTAGAAACAATGAAACAAGTGAAAATGTTGTTACCCGATTCAAAAATAAATAGTCCTATCTACGCAAGGGGTGATTTCAACGCTCTCTAGCAGCAAAACTGTTAATTTTTTTGGGTTGGCGCAATGGTAACATTGGTTGAGAATTACATGGACTACATCATACCAAAAATTCAAAAAAATCCACCGGGACCCAAATTCCACAAGGAGATTGCGGGGTCTTTTTTGTTTTTGAAGATAATGGAATGAAAAGACCCCGCAATCTCCTTATGGAATTTGGGTCCCGGTGGATTTTTTTGAATTTTTGGTATGATGTAGTCCATGTAATTCTCAACCAATGTTACCAAGTTATAGGAGCGAGCCACTTTCCGCGGACACCCAGTATAGTTGGCTTTAGATATCATTCGTTAAGTTCGTTTCTGGATTCTAAAGATTCTCATAGAGTCTACAGCGTTTTCCCATAGAGTACCACCGAAATTAATGTGGGAGTGAAATAAGCCAAAGTAGGCTGTTTTCTATACTGTCAGGCTAGCGAATCTGCTCAGTTTCCGTAATAACAAAATAGTTGAGTTCAATTTCTCACTTAGGCAATATGCGATGACCATTTTAATTTGTCATTCATAACAATCTCAAGAAATTTAACTTCTGACCTGCTAGCAATAGTATTGTTTGTTGAAAAAACGATAATCTGAGTTCAGTTTTACTAAGTTTCAAGCAATTAAAAACGAACCATATTTTGGCTTTTCCTGTTAAATCCTGGGAAGTTTTTTCCAAGTAATCTAGTTTCTTATCAGAGCCATAAAGAGAGCATTCATCTGCTTAACGACCACTTTTGGAATGACATGTAATGAAATATACCTTGATACAGATAATAAATAAAAGTGGGTCAAGGATAGAACCTTGAGGTACCCCAAAGTGGGTGTTCTCGATTCCAGAATACCTGTTGACTATGAGGACAGCTTGTTTTCTGCCATACAAGATGATACGAATAATTTCCATGCAGTACTGAGTATACCGTAAAATTGTAGTTTGTCTGATAGTACTGTGTGAGAAGCACAGTTGAAGACCTTGCTCAAGCCACACATAGACACAATTGTATGTTTACCAGCCTCAAAGCCCTCGACTATGTCAGCGACAAGTCTTTGTATTGCTTGAACAGTGGAACAGTTTTGTCTGAAGCCGAACTGACCCTCATGCAGCGTTTGGTGTACAGTAACGAACGAAATTAAGCGTCCTATAGAATGATTTTTAAAAAATTCTCGAAAATCGATATTATTGATATTGGTCGGTAGTTGCCAATGGTATTTTTGCCACCATTTTTAAATAAAGGTAGGTAACTTGAACTTACCATGCAAGTTTCCATTGAAGATACAATGATTGAAGAGAATGGATAGAGG
The DNA here is from genome assembly GCA_944452925.2 of Chrysolina oricalcia. Lineage (NCBI taxonomy): Eukaryota > Metazoa > Arthropoda > Insecta > Coleoptera > Chrysomelidae > Chrysolina > Chrysolina oricalcia. The sequence continues at coordinate 4,752,641 of OX101821.2, read as the reverse complement.
TTTTAGAAGAAAAAAACAAGTACTTTTTATTAATTTGCTTGTCATTTCGTACATATCAGGACCAGATGAATTTTTCATTTCAAGAATGGGTTCAAGAACTTCACTTTCAGTTAATGGATGGAAAAAAGTTTTTCACATCACCTCCGGGAAAATCGGAAAACCCCATTTTTCAGTTTCAAATTTATTCTCTCGCAAAAATCGTTGTTTTTTTCACGAAATTTGATGGAAATATAACTTAACATGTTTCAAGTAAGCTGGAAATTTTTTGTAGCAGACTACAGATTTTTCTTTCGACAAATTCCGAAAAAACGACCTGACCTCATTTTCAACTGAAAAGTGTCACCGATAAAGTTCATCTTTTCAAGCTTGCCAGCTGCCAGTTTTTTGGTTGCGTCTAGTTTCAGATCATGTAATAAAGGAGTAGCACTACTGTGGAATTTGTTTCCAGAAAACGCGAAAAAATTAAAAAACAGATTTTCAAAAATAATTTTTTTTTTATTTTTGTTTTAAACTTATATTTATTGATTAAAATTATTGAAATTAATAGTTGAATCCGAGAATAAAAATTTCAATATTAATTTCATGTTACCTCAATAGGTACAAAAAATAAACAAGGACATAAATAAGGATTTGATATGACAGAAGGGCGAAAGGAGGTGAACTTTTGGAGGTAAAAATGGTTTCTCACGATTTACAGCGAAAATTAACTCTCTACAAAAAAAAATTAAGGAAAAAGTTGTTGGCAATAAAAGATTTTTCCACATAACCTCAAATTTTCCGGAAAATCAGAAAAACTGTTTTAATTTGGCTTGAATTTTTTTTGTATAAAAATTGTATGTTTTTCGCAAAATCTAGTGGAAATATACCTTTTTATGTTCTGGATTAGATATTTTTTATTTCGCTGCGAAATATTTATTTTTCTCGATCCTCTTCGAAATACTCGGAAAGGGGAGGCTCCTAGTTAGCAAAACGAATTTTAAACGCCTAAATATAAATAAGAGAGAAATTAACAGGCAAGGACCAGGTGCAGAATGTTGTAGAGGTTCCAACTTTGACGAAAAAAAATATTTAAACACGAAAACACTCTAAATGGTGAAATTGAGATGCAGTTTAGGGGTTCAAAACGGTATTTTGCGGATTTCAGTGGGTCAGGAAAATTGGTTGCATTCTGATTGCAATCTGGTAGTGAACTCATGATATCACTTGGAATATTGATAAAGAAATCATTAAACTCATCAGGAGTTATAGTTACATATTTTTACGAAAAATGAGAAATAAAACTTTCTATGTTTTTATACCACTTCTATTTGTAACCAACGTTACTGCAGTTTCGTCCTATATGGACATTATCAAACAATACAATAATCTGAAATAATAACACTTCTTAAATACCCTTAATTCTACCCGAGGCATTTCTTAATGACTAACGGTCATTAATGACTTTTACCTGTACCTTGTTTATTTGCGACAATGTGACTGCGCTGCCTTAAAAACCGGTGAATAGACCAAATCCAGTTGATCATTCAGTAGGTTACATCCACAATATTTGTGTTTATGAATTTCTAGGGATTCTAAATAATTGTTTCCAACCCTTGCTTGCATAGTGCAAAATTTCCGTATCGTTCAGACTCGGAAAGGACCCCGCAAACACCTTATGGGATTTGGGTCCCGGTGGATTTTTTTGAATTTTTGGTATGATGTAGTCCATGTTATTCTCAACCAATGTTACCATTGCGCCAACTCAAAAAAATGAACAGTTTTGCTGCTAGGGGGCGTTGAAATCACCCCTAGCGCAGATTAGACTATTCATTTTTGATTCCGGTAACAATATGTTCACTTGTTTCATTGTTGCTAACGTTGCACAATATTGTGCTGTTTTATAAAAAAAATCTTACCCCCCTCCTCCTTCCCCCCAACTCCTATTACGTAACGAAAAAGAAAATTTTTCTTGGGTGCTTTTAAATGTATCGTCGAACGTTTAAATATGCCTTAATAAGGGAAATAACAGTTTTGTATGATTATCCCCCCTCCCCCCGAAAGACACAAAGTGAAAAAATTTCGGTGGATTTTTCTGAATTTTTAATATGATGTAGTTCAAGTTATTTTGAATTGAAAATAATTGGGTGACAAACCCCGAAAATGAATAGTTTTGATGCTAGGAGGCGTTGAAATCTCATTTTGCTCAGAATAGACTATTCATTAATATAGGCTGAAACAATTTCTCTACATATTGTAGATTAGATTATGCTGAACAATTGTGTGATTTCTTATAAAAAAAAATCTGAAACCTCCCCCTTACCCCCAACCCCTATTTTAAAACACGATATTTATTGTAAATGCTTTATCAAAATAAATGTTTAAATCAGCTAAAATTAGGGAAACTGTACAGTGGTTCAATTTCACCTTTTCCTCCATTCAAAAAAATATTGGTGGATTCAAAGGAAGAGGGAAGAGATTAAATTAAACAACTGTACGATTTCCTTCATTTGAACTGATTAAAACATTTATTTTGATAAAACATTTATTTTGATAAAACATTTATTTTGTTTGATAAAGCATTTACAAGTAGTCGAGAATAATTTTTTTTGTGTTTTAAAATAGGGGTTGGGGGTAAGGGGGAGGTTTCAGATTTTTTTTATAAGAAATCTCACAATTGTTCAGCATAATCTAAACTACAATACGTAGAGAAATTGTTTCAGCCTATATTAATAAATAGTCTATTCTGAGCAAAATGAGATTTCAACGCCCCCTAGCATCTAAACTATTCATTTTCGGGGTTTGTCACCCAATTATTTTCGATTCAAAATAACTTGAACTACATCATATTATTACAGATCCGATAATACTCATAATCAGAACTATTTAGAGTCAGAATTTTCACTATATAATTTGCAATCAAGAGTTGATCCAATTTTGATAAACTTAAAACTTGATGAAGTTCCTTTTACTTTCAACCTCGATACTGGGTCCAGTTTCACAGTAGTATCTAGACAATTTTATGATGATTTTTTTAAAGATAAGGTTTTATATGAAACTGACAAAATTTTCAATTTATACAATGGAGATACAATTTTTCCAGAAGGTTATATTATTTGTGATGTAAATTTTCAAGGAAAAACTGTTCCCATAAATATTTATGTTATACAGGGTGCATCTGGTCCACCTTTGTTGGGACGTGATTTTTTCAATATTTTTCAGCTTAACATTGCAAATAATTTTCATATTGGTTTATCTGATGATTTGAATTTTTTACTGAAGAAATTCAGTTCAGTATTTGAGCCTGGCCTTGGTACTTTTAATAAAGGTGTTATATCCATAAATTTGAAAAATGAATCTGTCACTCCAAAATTTTTCCGATCTCGACCTCTTCCATTTGCCATGAGGGAGAAGGTTGAAAGGGAGTTAGAGCGATTGAAAGGTTTAGGTGTTATCGAACCTGTAGATTACAGTCCTTGGGGAACACCGATTGTTCCAGTTTTGAAAAAAAACGGATCTGTCAGAAAAATCCACCGAAATTTTTTCATTTTGTGTCTTTCGGGGGGAGGGGGGATAATCATACAAAACTGCTATTTCCCTTATTAAGGCATATTTAAACGTTCGACGATACATTCAAAAGCACCCAAGAAATATTTTCTTTTTCGTTACGTAATAGGTGTTGGGGGGAAGAAGGAGGGGATAAGATTTTTTTTATAAAACAGCACAATATTGTGCAACGTTAGCAACAATGAAACAAGTGAACATATTGTTACCGGATTCAAAAATAAATTGTCTAATCTGCGCTAGGGGTGATTTCAACGCCCCCTAGCAGCAAAACTGTTCATTTTTTTGAGTTGGCGCAATGGTAACATTGGTTGAGAATAACATGGACTACATCATAACAAAAATTCAAAAAAATCCACCTGGACCCAAATCCCATAAGGTGTTTGCGGGGTCCTTTGTGGTTGCATTCCAAGGAATGGTTTGAAAACGTCGAATCATTTTTTCCTAGTCTGAAGGACCTTTCATGTTCAGCGTATCTTTTTGAAAAATTACGTCCACATTGTCCCACATAAACACCGTTACACTCTGGACACTTAAGCTTATAAACTCCAGATTTTTCCATTTTTGCTATTCTATCTTTGGCATTGAAAAGAAAATTAGACAACCTGGCATGCGGCCTGTATGCTACTTCTATATTATTCTTTCTAAAGAATCCCGCAATAGCCTCTGTTCTTCTCCCGAAGTACATTAAAGTTACAAATTTCTTAGTTTCTGATTGTTTGACATGGGGGTATATTAATTTGTGCGAAAATTTAAGACGATGTTTTCTGACTAACTTTTGAATTGTGGCCGCTTGGAAACCATTATTTTGTCCTATCTGTATGATTGTTTTAATTTCTGTATCTAGATTATTAGCAGACAAAGGTAACGAGAACGCTCTATGTAACATTGAATTATATGCTGCTAATTTTTTACTATCGGGATGGAAAGAATCACTTGGGATTGTAATGTCCGTGTAGCTCCGTTTTCTGAATACATTGAACTCAAATTTATTATGATTATGTGTGATGGTTAGGTCTAAGAAATTAATTTGTCTCTCTATCTCTGTCTCAAGTGTGAATTGTATGTTACTATTTAGATTATTTATAAATATCAGAAACTGGTTTAGCTGTCGTGTGGTACCTCTGAAACAGGCAAGAATATCGTCAACATATCTATACCAAAAATTAATATGTTTTTTACCAAGTTCGGAATTTAGTATAGTGTTCATAAATATATCTGCTAAAAGTGGACTAAGGGGGGAACCCATTGGTAAACCTGAATTCTGTTTATAAAATTTGTTATTGAATTGCAAATAATTCTGATCTAGGCATACATCAAAAGCTGTCGAAATTTCAAAAGAAGTAATATGGTCTACTTTGGCCTGATCTAATATATTTAAAATGAGACTCACATTCCTTATACGGTATGTTGGAGATCATACTTTTCACATCGAATGAAACTAAAATTGAATTATGTGGAGTGGTTTCTTTATTTATTCTTTCTACTTAGTCTTAGACTTAGTGAGTTTTTTACGCTATGGTGCGGAACAAATTTGGTAATATTTTTGAACAACTTGTTCAGACGTATTCCTAATTCTCTTACCGGACTGTATATATATGAAACGACCGGTCTTATGGGGTTATCTTCTTTATGTGTTTCAATTAGGCCATACAGTTTGGGACAGGAGGGGTTCATATTGGTAATTCTTCGTTTATTGAATTCAGTGAAAATAAGTTTCGTATTTGAAAGGAAATTTTTTTATAGTTACATATTTTGTTATCTTTTTTTTACCTCTATTACTTTCCGTGTTTGTCAATTTTCAGCCGGTTTTAGATAAATTGTCAGATTTCGAAATCAACTGTTCTACTTTGCTTTTTTTATTTCTTGATTTGAACTAATTATAAAAATCTTTGAAAAAAATTGTCATTCGAACTATCCGAAATTGTTTTTAAGATTTCATTTTCCTCAAGTTTTCATTTAAAAAATTTACTTTCAGATTGCAGTTATCTTGTACCCTTTTTACAGGACAATTTTGTGATTAGGGCATTGTAAAGAGTTGTTAGGAAATCAGAAATTTTTCTGTACAAGTCGAATTAACGAAATCAGTCCTGTTTAAGGGATATATTATTTCAACAATTCTATTGATGTTAGCCTGTGTGATGACCCTTTTTGTCTTAAAACTTTCTCGGAATGATTAATGTCAGAGTATATGGTGAGCGTTTGAGACTTATGGTCAGATAGGCATGGTTCCTCAATTGAAGATTCACAAATATTCTTATTCAAATTAGTAATGAAGTTATCGATGCAAGTGGAAGATGAAGATGTTACCCGAGTATGTCTTTCCAAAATATAGATTTATCATCATCGACTAGAATGTTGATATTTAAGTCACCTACTAATATTATTTTCGAATATTTGACCACTAGTACACTAGTGAATGGACTAGAGTTTCCATGTAACACGACATATAAGTCTGCGAAGAAATGAAAATGAAATAGATAAATAAATGAAATATAGACTCCTAATTTCATTTTTATAATACCGAAAATGTGGAAAATCCCGGTACCTAGTAGACACCATAATTTTCGCAAAGGAACACTTATCGGAACAATTATTACTCTGCGCATACAAACTCGTACACTGAATACATATTACTCGTGTGTACTGTTAAACGGTTATTTCTATGTAAATATTGAGTCTATGAATCTACGAGAAATCAATAATGCCTAAAACAACATGGGTACCTTGAGTCTTTCTGGATCAACCCGTCGAGCACAAAATTTCCAACATCTCTCCACGATGCGATATTGTTTTTTCTGGAGTTGACATTGCAGATGAACATCTGTCACAGCGAACGGAGAAGGGCATTTTCTTGCTTTATATCACAGATGCGGAATATTGCATCAAATAAAGAAAACCGTTAAAGCTTGTATTTCGACGAACAGGCCCAAAGGCACGATAGAACTTTCGAGCGGCACATTCTGGATATCGTTACCATAAAAAAGTAGTTCTAAGAGATCTAAATTTAACATGTAATTCGGTTACGTTTCATAGGATATTTTGCAATGAAGCGTGGAGAGAATGAATCAAGAATAAACAAACTGACTACTTATAAACTCTGAATAACTAATGTATAGGTTATACTCGGTATAAGTATACTGTCAAAAGTTATACCGATCTCTACCCTTGTATAACTTTGATATAACCTGACAATCAATTGACATTAGTTTTTTTTAACAATTTAAACATGTTTTTGAAACAAATATTATGCTGCCGAGGAAGTGAAATACCTCATAAATAAATGCAGAATTTGCGAATAATTACAACCTTCAAGAAAAGAGAAGCCTCTTTTGAGTTATACAGTGACGAGATAGACAGATATAGTTCAGAATGAAACATCGTTCTTCTAAAAATGGTGTAATCTTTTCAGACCAATTGATAGGTGATTCTATCAGTAGGGACAAACGAGGAAGCGGTTTATCTTTCATTCTACAGATACTCAGGAGGTTTGTGATCACAGTTTGAAGAGCAGAAATATAGTTGTTCATTGGCGTTGAAGTAATCATGACTCTCGTATTTTCAATGAAAGTACATTGACTACGTTTATCTGGACGATCTCTATCCGCTTCAAATTCAATAGCATTGAGTCGAGTGAAACCACCCTTCAGTTTATATCGCAATATTTAAGTGGATCGAAGAATCCTATTCTTCAATCCGATTGAAAAAAGCTAACTTCACCGCAAAATGTCGAATTTCGTAACCTTAAATTTCTTGTGTTCTGCGAATTAAATCACGAATCGTTGTTCCGTCGATCTGTGGTTTTCATTTGAACCCTAATCCTTTTCCCATCCATGAATCCCAAAATATGTTTCTCCTTAATCAGCTGAATGAAAAAACTGCTCTCTTCTTTGGACCATACGTTTCTTTTCTTAATTATTATTTTGCTCTCCATTTTGAGAAAGACAATTGTCAATATAAACACTAATCTGAATTTGGCTACTTTTACCTGTCATTTGTCAATTTCAAACTCGTTTATCTCGTAATTTCACTTCTCTTCAAGGCGATCGGTTGGGTCCAATCCTATATTTTATGGAATTGACTTGAGTGATTCAATCCAATCCGAACACTGTATATATCGATTAGGTGTATCAGATCCAGTCAAGTCAAACCCATTTTGAGCGGATCCAAAGTTGTGAGATAAATGTAGTCATTAAGGGTGAATTTAGTCAACTGTAGCATAAGCAATTATCATAAACATAGCGGTAACATCAAAGGTTTTTGCATAAACTTAACATTCTTGTATAAATGGCGCCATTTGATATAACAGATTCAACTTTCGCTTTTGACATTATGTTTAAGCACAATTTTGAAATATTGTTGACTAAATACACCTTAAAGGGGCATACCGTGGAAGATTACCAAGAGACTCTGCTTCCAGTCCTTATTTATATACACCTGTTCGGGATCCATCAACTCGCAAAGAACAATCTTACAATAACGCTCACATCAGAACTCATAATACTGTTGAAAGATATTTTGGTGTTTGGAAAAATCGATTTAGGTGCTTGCTAGCGGGATTCAGAACATCTTTATAAAATTCAAAGATGTATATAGTGTCTTTGGCAGTGTTGCACAATATTGGAATTGATTTGAATGAGCCTCTTTTCATTGACGATGATATACATAAACTCCCTCAACCAATAATATAATAAATTTGTTTTGAGGTCTTTATTTTCTATGATTCCCAGATATTATTCCATAATGTCTTTCAAAAGGCTCTGAAATATAAAACAAACAAATATTGAATTGGGAGTGAAGAATCAGGAATGAGTTCATTCCACTTTTCTTTATTTTACCAATTGACAAAGCGTTCTCTTTTATTGGAGATCTCATAATTTTAGAAAACCGTGAATTTTCATTTCAAGACGACTTGATGAAATAACACAAAAACCTTACAGATCAGTCAAATTTGACGTGAAATATGGCTGTTCTGTGAACCTATGACTATGCATACACACGTAGACAAGGCGTCATTTCCGAGTGAAGGGAGAATAACCATAATGAGGTTATACCAAGCTTATTTGTCAAAACATATTTTTTGGTTATACTTACCTTATGCTTGGATTAACTATTCCTGGTATAAGTTTGGAATAACCTAGGTATACGACTTTTTTATTTGTTAGAGTGTAAAACTAATTGAGTCATATCTCCAGAATAGGAGTCAATGTGTTACTATGAATGAAACCACATTCCAGCTCAAACTGGTTAAAACAGGTGTACCCTAAGGCTCGGTTCTGGGGCCACTTTTATTAATAATTTGTACCAATGATCTTTTGCCATATTTTGCCTCATTTGGGTATTGCTTTTGCTGATGATAGCTCTCTTATAAGCTCTTAAAATAGTTACGAGTCGCTATTAACTTCGATGAAATCAGCTGAAAACCTTGTACAGGGATGGTTCAACAGCAACTAATTAAAATTGAATACAGATAAGACAAAACATTAAATTTTCTCAACAGATAATAAAGTAACAGTAGGTGACCATGCCAAACTTTTATGCTGGGAACCACACATCGAAAATACCTGTTCCAAGTTGAGTAAACACAATTTTCTTTTGAGAAAACAGAAATCACAAACGATGAAAATACCCTTCTTTCTGCCTACTTTGTTCTCATTCAATCATATATCAGCTATGGATTGACCCTTTGGAAAAATTGCTCTCACTCTGAAAAACTGTTTAAAATTCAAAAACAGTCCATCAGAATAATCTGTAGTGCGGGTTATAGGGAGTCTTGTCGGCCATTATTCTGCCAACTCAGAATCATGCCTTCACCAACTCTGTTCATTTATCAGTCTCTAGTCGAAATTCATGAAAATAAAAAAAATCTCCTAAACAACTCAAATTTCCATGACTATAACACATGCAATGCAAATCTGATCAGGTCTCAAAGATTAAAATATAAAGATTCTTCCAAAAAGTCTATGAATGTTGATCTTTATAATATTAAAAAATAAAAGCCAATCCACGTTTAAAAACTCTTTCAAAGTGATACTGCAGGAAAAGTGTTAATACACTATAGCCGAGTACATGGCTGATCCACCCGGGATGTGATTTGGTCCAACTATCTTAAAGTCATTAGATATTTTACATATTCCAATACATTCTTATCTTCAAATATTTTTCACTAAGAATTTGTTCATTATCATACTATGTTCATCTATACTAACTTCAATTATCAATACATAAGCATTCGAAAAACTACTGAATTAACATCATGTGTGGGTACGTTTTTTTTTAAATTTTAACTAATGTCACTTTTTGTAATGTTTACACACAATATTTTATTTTTACTTTATTTTAATTGTGAACTTGTTCATTATTTTCTGTATTAACTTGCTACCTGACTTACTACAAATATTTTATAACATAACGTAGTTAGATATCTGTCTATCCATCATACCGGTTAACCAAGATGTCAGGTACGAACTCAATTTTTCAATAGTTTCAAAATATACAGGATTGAAATTTGGTTTACCTCTATAGTACTCAAAATAATTACTTTAATGTTACAACTTTCATTTCAAATGACGCTCTGTAAGGAAAGAGCTTCGAATTTGTAACATTAGTTTTTCAAATTGAAAAATGGTTGAAAAATGGCAGAAATGCAATTGATTGTTCAATTGAGCCAAGTTGGCCATGAAAATTAAACTCAAATCATCACAACTGTGGAACAGTGTCAGAAGTTACCACTAGGAGCTTTGAGGTAACATACAAATGAAGATTGGAGTGCACCTTCTACATTTTTGAACAATTACCAAAATCCTCAAAACTTAAGAGTACCAATAGAAAAATGCTGACAACTACCATTTCTCAAATAGCAACAAACTATGTCAGAAGTGATAAATTATCAGATAACTCGAGTGAAAAGTTTTAGAGATCTCCGAAAGGTATCGAGCATATAAGATGTTTCATTCAAGGAAGGCTGCTTCAAACAGAAAAGCATCGTTTAGGGCCAGTTTCACAGGTCCCAGTTAACTTTCAGATAACTAAGTGAAAGTTTAGACGGCGAATGATATTATTTCAATGGCGTTGACAGGTTTCCAATCTAACCTTAACTTAATTGATATGGACTCTGACTGGAACCTGTGAAACTGGCCCTTACTGAATCAGTAGAACAAACTGACAGTTTGCAAGCACCCCTCAACATGTCTGCAGGTGGCCATCCCCAGGCAACTTTATAATGATCTCAGTTTAATTACAATAAGCCTTTGCATTTGGGCCCTCTTAGAAAAAGGTTGATTTCATCTATTTCATGATACTACCATAAAATGAAATTTTCATCATTTATTTCTTAGTACACTCAATTCGCCAATGAGACTTTCAATATTATCAACTCCATCGTTTGGAGCAATTGACTTCTGTAATTAATATGTATTAGAACCTTTACCCAAATCGACGCCATAACTACACACTTAAAAGTGTATAGATATTCTTATACTTCATTGATTGTTGATCTTGGTTTCAGTGTTATGTTGATATTCTTCAAAAATGAAATGGCTTCTGCAATTCTGCTTATTGGTCTGACACATTCCACTCGAGCACTCCACCTCGTGTCTGCTAATGAATGTAGTGAAGATCCTACTATTTCTTCTGAAATTTCACATCTTTTGGGCTACAGCTGAACAAATTGTACAGATTTTGGACAATTCCAATGAAAGTCTGTACTCCAGTGCAACAATCAGCAGCACATACTCCACAAATGTTCACTGCAATATCTTCTCCTGTTTTTGCATTACAGTCAGAAAACTCCAAAAATCCAAAATAAGTTTGCTCAACATGGTGTAGTATCAACTATATTGGAATAGTATCTAGTTCTAGAAATGTCGTACGAGGTTCCTCATTGATATACGCAATATTAGTCTCATCAGTGTTATTTCAAACAACATTTACCTTTATTACGAAAGGACTAAAAATCACTCACCGACCTATAACCTGGCGAAATACCTCCTACCGATACTACAACCCTTACAGGGTACTAGCAGTTCGTTCGTCAAGAATTCTAAACACTTCGTGGACATTATCAAAGATGTTGAACTAGGGCCTCAAGATCGTTTCATCAGCTTTGACGTGGAGAGCCTTTACACCAATGTCCCCATAGAAGAATCCCTTAACATCATCAAGAGGAAACTGGAAGAAGACATCCAGCTTCATGAAAGGACTGACCTCCCCGTACAAGCGATATTGGAACTACTGCAGTGCTGCCTACACAACTCATACTTTCAAGAAAAGAGCCGTTTCTTCTCCCAAGTTGATGGACTGCCGATGGGATCTTCTCTCTCTCCAGTAATCGCCAACATATACATGGAGTGGTTCGAGGAATTGGCTATCAGAGAGGCAAAATACAAACCAAAACTATGGCTAAGATACGTAGACGACACCTTTATCATTTGGAACCATGGAGATGAACACCTTGGGGAATTCTTCGCCAGAATGAATAACATGAGGAATTCAATCAAATTCACAATGGAAAAGGAAACTAACAGTACCCTATCGTTTCTCGATGTGAAAGCTGAAAGAACAGACACTGGAATCTTCACCTTTGTTTACAGGAAGAAGACACACACATGGCAGTACCTCAACTACGGCTCTAATCACCCAAACTCCACAAAGAGGGGAATCGTAAGAACGTTGGTGGAGAGAGCATTGTCTATTTGCAACAACCAGGAGTCATTGGAGGCAGAAATTAACCAAATCAAAAAGGACCTACGCCGAAACGGATACTCCGAGAAGCTCATAGGAGAAGTTCGGAAACAACTCGAAAAGACCAAGACAACCGAAGAAAGACCACAAAACCCCCATTCTTCCTTATATCAGGAGTATCTCCGAGAAGATCAGAAGGACCGGAAATAAATACAACATCAAGAGTTGCTTTCAATCCGGCAGTACCTTACGAAGCTTCCTCACCAAGACGAAACCAGAGAACACAACAGAATCCAGCAAAAACTGTATTTACAAAGTCCCATGTGAATGTGGAGATTCCTATATCGGAGAGACCAAGAGGCCATTATCAGTAAGAATAGCCGAACACAAAAAGTGGACTCAACGAGGGGAAACATCAAAATCGGGAATTGCTGACCACGCCTGGACAAAACACCACCGAATTCTCTGGGACGAAGCTAGTGTTCTTCATAGAGAGGAACATTGGTTCAAACGGAAATTTATGGAAACCACCTACATAGAAGCCAATGGTGCCTTCAGTCAACCAAGCGTGGAAATTAAAAACGTATGGAAACCGCTCATGGACCGTTTTGGAGGGAGAAAAAGCGCGAAACCACGCGCGCCACAAGACCGCGCGTAATTACACTTAATTATAGACCTATAAAAGGTCGCGTAGCATCTGATTTTGTCACTATTCACCAGAAGACGATTGCGGATTCAAGCAATTGAAATTTTGTGGAAAAATTTGAAAGAGATAGAAATCTTTCAACCATTAAGATGATGGACGTCCGAAATATAAGTAATCGACTAAAAATCAGTTCATCAAAATCATAATATAAAGTAAATAACAACGAGGTAAAACAAGATTAAATTTCCACGGAATTTAGTATACTCGCGACATGTTAACAAGCGATTTCCAATGGATTTTATCAAGTGCAGACCGATTCAATCCAAAACAAGAATGAGACGTATGGGTCCTATCTGATGATTCAAGGGAACTAATTTTTAGAGGTGGTTCAAATTTTGAGTGCGTATGATACGAGTGGAAAATCCTCCATTCAAACAATCCATCTAGAAAATCATTTCCGCCAGAAAACTGTTCAAATACCGGGAGCGGCTCCGTATCGAACATATTCCTGATTAGGCGGCTCTGCCTATATTCCAATGAATTTCCGTTCCCTTAAGCAAACATCAGAATAGTTTCCCCGCAACGAGGTGTGCATAACCTCACGTGTCCGTATTAGTCCAAGAGCTGGCGACGAATTTTGGGAAGGTTCTTTTGGCAAATGGAAATGGCGAAAAAATATAATTTCGTCAATTGGCGAATCCAAACTCGCGAGTCTGGGAAAGCGTGTTATTTCGCAGCATATAACATTTGCAGAAAGAATTAAAAAAAAAAATTTGGCAACTTGATATTTTTTTAAATCTTTTAATTTAGTTTTTGAAAATTAAAAACATTTTTGTCGATTATAAAGTATTACCAGATCTCAGAGTTTTATTATTTTTTTCTAAAGATTGAGAAGTAAATCAAAAATTAGTCAAACGATAATTACGCTTGCCGCATTTACGATAAAATTGTAAAATTGGTAAAAAAAATAAAAGTTAAACACAAGTTTCATTTATTGATTGATAAGTAGGGAGGAAATAAAAAAAATCCAATAGGGAATATGCAAGTGATTTAAATTTACTTGATTTTTTTACCACATATACTTTATTGTCTCGAAATTACACCTAAACCATTAGTTTATCATTTAGTTTGTATTTAACTCCATAAAACTTCAATCAAAAAGTGCATAATAAGCGCGCGGAATTCAAATTTGCGAAACGCATCACCATTGGTCGAAACGAAGAATGACGTCACATGGCACGTTATGAAATTTATCTGTGTTGATATTCATACTGTGATAGTCGTCTTTCAAATTTGTTTTTATTTATATATTTGTAGTGTTTTCCATTACATAGTTCGATTTTGGTCTAGTGACAATTGTAAATTATCAAGAGCAATGACTGAAAGCGGTTTTGTCAAAGCATAATCCGACAATACCGGAACTGATAAGTACTAATAGTTTATCAAATGATAGTTTTCCTTTTGTAATTTAGGTGAGGCAGGCAGGTATATACAAAACATTTATGCATACAAAACTTACTTCTGATCAATTCCTTCATGTTAACTATCGAAATACAATGTACTCACATTGAAATGATCTTCACAACAATGTAAATGTGATATTGGAGATACTTCGCCTCTTATCATAACCTTACACCATTGTTCACGTATTTTCGCATCTCTTGGAACAGAAAAAAATACTTAACTTGGTGTACTTATAATTGTGTTTTGGCATTCCGGTACTAAACAATACCTATAAGATGGTTTTTTAGCATTTTCCATTATCGTAATAGCGATTAAAACTGCAAATTCCTAACCTAATTAATAACTGTCAATAGTGTCAATGGCCATAACTATAGAAAGGCTTGTTCATTGAAGACTGCTCTGTTTGATCGAGATCACTTTAACATATGTTCATCTCTATCTAACACTTGTACTGCATTTGTCTTAGTCTTTTATAAAAGATCAACTTCAAGCAAGTAGAGCAATCAGAGTACGTCAAAAAAAACGACACTGAAGAAGAACAACGCTGATAACGCTATGTGACGTCATCCACAGCGCGCGAAAATGGAGGCGTTCAAATAGGTCAAATTCAATCGGTATTTTATATATTATTTTAAAAATTAATTCCAAGACTTTCAAACGTATTTATATTTTTTACTATGTTGTAACGAAGTAAAAAATTGATTAAACAAATAAAAATAAATTATGAATATTCCCTATTATTCACACTTAAAAATTATATAGGTATATTATAAAATTATATATATTTATTGATTCTTAATATATCTAGTTTATTATTGAAAGAAAGGCATTTTATATTATAAGGTAATGAACCTAGTTTCTGACTTCATAAGAGTCTTTATAGATGGTAATTTGAAATAGTCATTATAAGACTAAATCAAAATAAATCTAAATAAATTTTTATTTCATCGGCAAGTTAGGAATGTTCTAATCTGAATCTTAATATCGTAGATATAATTTTTATTATTCTTTATGTAAGTTAGCGGAACAAGTTTAGACCCTCGTCTATTTTAGGGTTACAGTTTCTGACCCTCACAGTGGTCCAGTGTAACAGGACAATTCAATTCCAAGTGAGTTGTTAACGTTATTTATAATAAAAGTTTCTTGTGCTAGTTTGATGAAAGTTCAATTATAACTTTAAACATTGACATTAGAAAAGAATAAAGAACTGTTATGGGCGAAGTTTAGGAAAGGAGATCAGTGAATATGCAATGATTTTCACGCCTCTAACAAACCCTATAGCTCAGTTGGCGTGCATTCGACAATAAAAATTGATTTCGATAAGATTGCAATATGGGATTTAATTTTCCGGAGCGCTACGGATTTATCGCCAGTAAAATATACGAAATCACTCTGATGGAATGGGACAACCCACTGTACTAATATTTCTAAAATATTGAACAATAGATACCTATAATGGTATCAAAGTGATATACAAATATGCAGAGATTTTGTCTTCCCTTATGCTTGGATAACTTGGACCAAAATAAAAGAAATAGTCATGTTCCTTACTAATAAAATATATTGATTGATGTCACACAAACTGTATGTGCACAGTTCGGCTCACAATACAAAATGAAATGGAATGTATGTAAATATAGCACCACCAAGATGAATTCAAGGAATCGCACAGTAAAAAGTAAGACCTCGTTAATCCTTGGCTCGCACAAGTTTCGACTTCTGAGGGCTGCCGCTCGTAAGAGGACGACAGCTGGTTAACGAAAAAAACATCATCAAAGCAAACAATATCGTTATGGAAATAACTGTATAATGTCACCATTTGATCCAGTAAATTGAGCTCACACATTAATTTAATTTAGTTTAATTTTTAAAAAAGTGCTGTCCTTTGATGCTGGAAAACATAACACAAGCACACCAGTGATTAGATGATTTCCTGTCAATTCAAGGATACAGTACCTATTACTATTATATAAGTTTAATTTTTATTATTGTTACTATTTATATTTGTATTTTTCTTCTTATGAGATAATCTTTAGGTATATGTGAACATTGGAGCATCTGAATAAATTTGATTTGATTTGAATGCGAATAAATAAGTCATGGTACTATGATTGATCATTACGCTCTTTTTGTATTTTAGTTCTCACCTTTGCCGTACTAGATCGAGCAGACATGAACTAACCTTAAGCTAAAAGTAAATAATAACGTCCCGTATTCCGCGGTATGACAGCGACATTTTGTAAACATACTTTTGGTTTAGAACACAAAACCGCCACATTTCTTCTCTATCTCTATTTTGTGCCATTGAATACTCGACCTTGTTTGTGTTTGGCTCTAAGAGTGAACAAGGATGGCGTTTTTGTCTTGGTTCAGTTGGCAACACTGAATCTTAAGGTGTTCTTTTCATAGCTCCAAGTAGCTTGAGTTAGTTCCTGAACTGTTCCTACCGAACACTAACGAACAAGAAAGCGCCTTGTCAGATATTGACAGTTTTGACTTTGACGTCTGAGATATATTTTCCTCTTCCTTATTTGATCTTGATGAGTGACTGACCTATTTTGAAGATTTCCAATTAAAGTTTGATCATCGTTGATGGATCTTGGGAAAATTCATATCAGGAGAGTTTCTCATATTGTTTGCGATTTTTGACGACATATATTTTTGAGAAATCTCCGTTACCTTTGCGAATTTTTGAGGTTAGAAGTCACTTCATCATTGTGTGAAACCACTGGAACGAGAAACTCGCCATCAGACAGCAAACAGACCAGCAAAGCTGTTATCAGAACCCTCCCACTTAATAGAGGTTAGTATTTGCATTTGTGCTCTTCTTATGGCCCCATACAAGTGTAATCAGAAGTCAGACTGGTATTGTATATTCTAGGGTGCTCCGCTGCGGATACCACTTTGCTACTACTCCGCTGCGGCTAGTGCTTGCTACCACTCTGCTACCACTCTGCTACCACTTTGCTACTGTTACCTCTTCGCCGCTGGTAGTGCTCCACTACGGTTTATTGCTACTACTCTGCTACCGTTTATTGGAGTTCCACTAATGTGATTGTTCCACTGTTTCGTTGCTACACGATTGTCTTTCCACTATTCCACTGCTGTTATTGTTCCTGCTCAACTTTGGTTGTCCCGCTGTATATCTGTTGTTCAGCATTCCTTCGCTATTCGTCCCAGCTGTACATGTACTTTGATTGATTGTGTCGTACCCACTGTGCACCCGTATACACCAAGGCACTGATGAACTACAACCACAATAATTGGTGAACTGGCATGCTTGAGAATATCTAGAGAATATCAGATAAGTTTAGAATAAGACTGCCCCTAAGGCGTAAGTATCCATAATTGTAAGCTATCATCGTGACGTCACAGGCATAGCCCTCACTGGAGGTTTCATATTGATATATTCAAACAATACCATACTCTCAATCACCGCATTCACTTGAATTCATCTTGGTGGTTGATATTTACATTAATTTCATTTTCTTTTGTATGGTGAGCTGAACTGTGCACATACAGGATGTGTAACGATCAATATATTTTATTAGTAAGGGACATGACTATTTCTTTTGTTCTGGTCCAAGTTATCTAAGCGTAAGGGAAGACAAAACCTCTATATATTTATATATTATTATTATACCATTTACAGGTAACTATTGTTTAATATTTTAGTAATATCAGTGCAGTGGGTTGTCCCATTCCATCAGGGTGGTTTCGGATTTTTCACCAGCTATAAATCCGTGGCGCTCCGGAAAATTAACCCCATATTTCAATCTTATCGAAATCTATTTTTATTGTCGAATCCACGCCTACTGAGCTACTGGGTATGTTAGAGGCGTGACACATCATTGCACATTCACTGCTCTCCTTTCCTAAATTTCGCCCATAACAAACGAAATAGAAAAAAACGCTTAATTTGTCTGGTCACTTGCAGGTATTAACCAACTGACTCAGTAAATACGTGATTAAAATTTCAGATTACGAAAAGAAG
Source organism: Chrysolina oricalcia (assembly GCA_944452925.2). NCBI lineage: Eukaryota > Metazoa > Arthropoda > Insecta > Coleoptera > Chrysomelidae > Chrysolina > Chrysolina oricalcia. The sequence continues at coordinate 4,734,315 of OX101821.2, read as the reverse complement.
GTACCTATATTTTTAAGGAATTTTATTATAATATTTTTGGATGGTTCTGGTAATACTTCTCAACTGACAAAAAAGTGTATTTTTTCAAATTGTATAAAAATTAAATTAAAGAATAAACATAATCTAAGTTGCCAAAAGTGTATTTTTTTTGTATTTTTTTGCAAATATTATATGCTGCGCAGTAACGAAATAACCACAAACGCTCTCTCACACTCGCAAATCTGGATACGCCAATTGACGAAACTACATTTTTTTGCAATTTCAATTTGTCATTTTGCCAAAATTCGTAGCCAGCTCTCCGGCTATACATATAGCTGGGAACCGTTCGCAACTTCCCAGATAAGCCGGAGATATCCTAAAGCGAGCGCATTTTCAATTTACCCAAGTAGCGGGCGCTTTGGATGTGCAAACCACCCCTAATCTTTCCGAACGTTCTCTTGTATCTCCATTTTATAGAAAACACTAACTCGCGCTCCAGATCGCGGAGAAATTTATAAGCCGGAGCAATAATCTCCAACCTTTTTAGCCGGAGCCGTGCCGCCGGAATATTTACCGAGATATTTACTCTGCATTAGTCTCCTTTCGGGTAGGTACTAGGAGATTGCTGGAATTTATTGCGCGGTTGGAAGGCGAAATCGCTCCTTCCGGTTGTTCGACACGTTTTTCAAATCGAACGGGATAATTTATAGAGCGCAGGTCGATCAACTACTTTGTTTGTCTTGGAACTCTTTGATTGGTTCCTGTTTTGGATCAACAAAAATATTCTCTCGAAGAATATCATGTGTAAAATAAAACATATTTTGTCAGAGCGTTCATGATTGAGAATATTTCTCGACGATTCATGGATCAAATCTACTGATGACATTGTTGATTATCCTTCTTCCATGACAAAATTATTTCGAAGGAGCCATTCATCATATTCCTTCAAGAACATTCTGGCAGAGAATGGTGGTAGCAGGATCTCTAACAGAAATGTTTCTGAGCTCAACTCACCCCTAACGCACATTCATTTCTTTCTGTCGATGGAATCTTTCATTATGCTCAATCGTGAACGCTCTGAATAAATGAGGTAAGGCCTCTAATAAATAATATTGCTTAGCCCAACTATTCTTAACGCTCGGTAATTTTTTTAAATCATGAACGCTCTGTCAGAGAATGTTGATGGAAGGGCCTCTAAATTGCTGAGCTTAACTCTCCTCTAACTCTCGGTAATTTTTTTCTGTCGATAGAATCTTCCATAATTGTCGATCGTGAACGCTCTATTGAAATATGGTGGTGGGAGAATCCCGAATCAAAAAACTGTAGAACTCGGCTCTCCCTCAACGCTCGGTAATTTTTTTCTGTCAACGGAGTCTTCCATTATTCCCAATCATGAACGTATGACGAAATATGGTGGGTGCAGGACCTCTAATAAAAAAATTGCTGATCCCAACTCGTCTCCAATGCTAAGTTATTTTTACTGATGGTGGAATATTCCATAATTGTCAATCATGGGAGCTTTAACGAAATGTGGTGATGGCAGGACCCCAAATAAAAAATTGCAGAGCTCAGGTCTCCCCCAACCCTCGGTAATTTTTTCTGTCGATGGAATCTTCCATAATTGTCGATCGTGAACGCTCTATTGAAATATGGTGGTGGGAGAATCCCGAATCAAAAAATTGTAGAACTCGGCTCTCCCTCAACGCTTGGTAATTTTTTTCTGTCAATGGAGTCTTCCATTATTCCCAATCATGAACGCTCTGACGAAATATGATGGTGGCAGGGCCTCTGATGGAAAAATTGCAGAGCCCAACTCTCCCCCAACGTTCGGTAATTGTTTCTGTCGATAAAATCTTTCATTATCGTCAATCATGGACGCATCATCATTGCAGAACCCATAATAAAAAAATGCAGATTCCAACTCTCTCCCAACGCCCCGAAATTATTTTTTGTCGATGGGATCTCTCATGATTCTCAATCATGAATGCTCTAACGGAACGTAGTGGTGACAGGAACCCTTATAAAAAAATTGCAGAACTCAACTCTTCTCAAACGCCCGGAATTTTTTTCTATCAGTGGAATCGTCCATCATTCCCAATAGTGAACGCTCTTACAAAATATGGTGGTGACAGTACCCCTGATAAAGAAATTACAGAACCCAACTCTCCCCAAACGCTTGGTAAGTTTTTTCTCGCGATGGAATCTTCCATTTTTTCCAATCATGAACGCTCTGACGAAATATGATGGTGGCAGGATCTCTGATGAAGAATGTGCAGAGCCCAACTCTCCTCCAAAGTTTGGTTATTTTTTTCTTCCAATGGAATCTTCCATTTTTCCCAATCATGAACGCTCTGACGAAATATGATGGTGGCAGGTCCTCTGACGAAAAATTTGCAGAGCCCAACTACCCCAACATTTGTTTATTTTTTTGTACCAATGGAATCTTCCATTATTCCCAATCATGAACGCTCTGATGATACATGGTGGTAGCAGGACCCCTAATAAAAAAATTGCAGTTCCCAACTGTCCTTCAAAGCTCGTTAATTTTTTCTGTTGATGGAATCTTCCATTATTGTCAATCATGAACGCTCTTATGAAATATGGTGGCTTCAGAAGCCCTTATCAAAAAATTGCAGATCTCAGCTCTTTCCCACCGCTTGTTAATTTTTTTCTGTTGATGAAATCTTCCATTTTTCCCAATCACAAACGCTCTGACGAAATACGGTGGTGACAGGACTTCTAATAAAAACATTGCAGAGCCCAGCTCTTCCCCAACGTTCCGCAAATTTTTTCTGTCGATGGGATCTCTCCTAATCTCAAATCATGAACGCTCTGACGAAATACGGTGGTGACAGGACCTCTAATAAAAACTTTGCAGAGCCCAGCTCTTCCCCAACGTTCCGCAAATTTTTCTGTCGATGGGATCTCTCTTTATCCCCAATCATGAACGCTCTGACAAAATATGGAGGTGGCAGGAACCCTAATAAAAAAATTGCAGAACTCAACTCTCCCCCAACGCCAGGTAATTCTTTTCCTATGATGATTTTTTGCAATAATGAACGCTCTGACGAAATACGGTGGTGGCAGAACCTCTAATAAAAACATTGTAGAGTCCAACTCTACCCCAACGCTCCGCCGCAATTTTTTTCTGTCGATGGAATCTCTCATTATTCCCAATCATGAACGCTCTGACAAAATATGGAGATGGCAGGACCCGTAATAATAAAATTGCAGAACCTAACTCTCCCTCAACGCTCGGTAATTTTTTTCCTATGATGGAATCTTTCATTTTTCCCAATCACGAACGCTCTGACGAAATATGATGGTAGCAGGACCTCTGATGAAAAATGTGCAGAGCCCAACTCTCCCCCAACATTTCTCTCCACGCTCTGACGAAATATGGTGGTGGAAGTATTTTTAATAAAAAAAATTGCATATCCAATTTTCTTCCCCAACGCTTGGTTATTTCTTCTGTCGATGAAATCTTCCAATACTGTCAATCATGAACGCTTCAACGAAAAATGGTAGTGGCAGGACCACTTGTATTGTAGATTCCGATTCCTCCCAACACTCGCAATTTTTTTTTTCTGTCGATGGAATTTTCTATCACTGTCTCTAATTTCGTTCTTCGGGCATTCTTTTCAGGTATTTAGTAAATAGCAGAAATACTAATGGACCCAAAACCGAGCCTTGTAGAACACCCATTTTACAATTTTGTTCACGTTATATCTGACAGTTTCTATTATTTGGCATGTCCACTCACAGAATGTGACCATTCACGACTTCAATCCAGAACGTAAACAAATACGCCCACTCAAATTTACACGTCCATGATTGACATAATTTTGTTTCCGAAACAAATGAATCAGAAGTTCCATTAACGACCAATTACCCGAAATTACCTCTCCAGCAACTCCTCTAACGGCTCTAACGGCATCAACTATTAATTGACTCTTACAAATATTCGCGGCGTCTGCGTCATACATTAAAAAGTAAGTAGTTTTCCGGGCGATACGTGATGGGCGATCGTTCGGCGAATACGACTTTTAGAGCCCGAGTTTGTGTAGGAAATACGTGAGTCGCATGCGAAAGTTCAAGTATCGGAGATGCTCCGAATAAAAAGCTGAAAGCTTTTCGCTAAACCAGTTAGATCGCGAAGCTAAAACGCACAAATGCGATTATAATTAGAGATTTTTCTTTGACGAGGCTCAAGAGCCGGAATGAAATATCGCGAAGATCGAAGGAGAATTTTGTTATACGGGGGACAGAAGCGGATCGAGGGGTTTTCCACTTGAAACGAGCTTCGGGATTCGTCGTCACTATCTGTGAGTACAAAGGGATGATATCGTTTGATTCGGGAAATAATTTCGAGTCGAAACTTATTTTTTTGTTGCTTGTTCTCGATAGAAATGGGTCAGATCTGTGTAAAATGTAAGCAGAATACAACAATTCATTTATTTTCTTCAATTCTATTCTTTTCCGTGTCTCTCTATTTCGTTAAAATAACGCCCTTCAGAATTAGAGTATCATGCAATGAGCATTTTCAAGGAGTATTCTGTATATTTCTAATATAGAGGATGAGTCAGGGATAAGACTGACAAACTGCGAATACAGCTTCCTCACCTCCTTTCGACGAGAAGAGTTTCTATCAAGGTATACCCTAAATAAAATACATCCCCTCTGAGATACATGGCGTTCTCCAAAACTCCTGAAAATTTGAAACTTGGTGCACTAATCAAGGTTTATCGACGTGATAATTTAAAGTTGATACTTTCAGTTTTCGTAAACCAGTGGTGTATTTACAGCCATATTTTCCTTTATGTTTTCTTTGAACAAGTGAATGGACCAATTAGTGTTTGAGATTAGTTGATACGCATCATAACATTCTATGTGCCTGGAAGTGGATAGAAATGATGTCGTGGATTAACTGGTATGTTAACATACTTTTCTGCATAGGATTGTTTTGACAGATCAACTGAAAAACAGACCAAACCTCAAATTCATAATACTCCACTCATATAAGAGTTAAGGTCTGAAGCAATTTTCTGTTGGAGGATCATATTTAGAGCCATTTCTGATTGATTTATCTAGGATTTTTTTTTTCAAAACTCCTAAAGGACAAAAATTATATTTGGTACATTAATCTAGGTTTAACAATGTGATAATTCATAAGTTTCGTAAACCAGTGGCGTAGTTACGATGGTAAATGGCCATGCTTTCCATCATATTCTCTTTGAACAATTAATTGGATAAATGAATGTTTGACATCGTATAGACCATTCCAGAATACGTAACTTTGACAGGTCGGCCTTTTTTGCTGGAGGGCAGACACACATATCGATTGGTTGGCGTTAAACCTTGTGTGTTTAGTTTAAAAGTTTATTTTCTGGTGTTATTTTGATAAAATTGTAACAAATATGCCTCGATGTGCTTATTATTTATTCCTTAGCGGTGATATGAAGTGCCACTACGATAAAAAATTCGTATTATAGACAATATCGCGATCCGTACCAAAATTAACTGATATACACTAACTAACTTTCTAAAAAAAGTGGAGAACAAGAAGCTGCAGACTCATCTGGTTTCCCACTTGTGGTTTAGCCCATATTTTGGGTAGGAAACCTGTCAGGATGCATGTTTTCCTTGAATGCACCGGGTTTTTCTGAAATTATTTCTGAAACTAATTTATGTACAAAAATTAACACTATATATACACAATATACACTAACTAACCTTCGATAAAATGTCGAGAACGCACACGCCAAGTTTTAAGATTGTGATTTACTGAGGGGGGCCTCAGCTTCGCAGCGTTGTGCAAATAGATCATTTAAATAGTCACCATGCTTCGTTAAAACAGCCGGAAATCGAAAAAAGATACCTCACCCTTTTCTTCCTGCATTCTACACTGAACAACACTACAAAACGTTGGCACATTAATACATTTAAGAACTAATTACTAATTAAAGTCTAACTATTGACAGATGTTTACCAGTAAACAATGAAAACTAAATAGAATGTGTGCCCTCCAGCAAATGTCAGTGACGTCATTCTGGAATGGTGTCTATAGAAACTTTTCACCTCGAAATGAGGTTAGGCCTCTGTACGCAGAGTTTGCAGGTCCCATTTTGACTTACCCTGTATACCTAATAGTGCGAAATTTATCATTTCCCACTCATTTCGTTATGAAGTAACTGAATTTTTTTTCCATAACCTCCAGTATTGAATTTATATCGTTTCACCCATGTTCATTTGATTTCATTTATTTTCATATAATTACCTCTCCATCCAGTTTACCTGCAAACTCCCTATATAACTAGGTTTAAGAGTACAATTGTATAGTTTTTATACTTGATAATGGGATAAAGCCCGAAACCGGTCGTAAATATAAAAAACTAGTGGAAATAAGACAAAATTGTGTTTCTTTCGTTTCATTAAAGTTTTCATGAATTTCCACAAAATAAACAAGTCATCAATTACACAAAAAAGTAACTGAATCTTTTGAAATAAATCGAAATATTTCTTTACTGGCACCTTCGCCATATTTTTATAGGGAACTGCCAAGTAAAAAATGAAACCTAAAATTTTAATAAATGTAGTTTCATCAACTTATTGGTGAAACATTAAGAGAAAATATTCATTTACACCGAAATATTGTGATATTAATCTATACCGTGTGTGTTATTTATGATAAAAAATAAATCAACGACCCCTTCATTTCTCATAGGTTTTTTTTCTATCATCTTTCTATTTTGCACTGATCCTGACTCTATGAACTTATTCATCAATTATTGTATCACGTACTGATATGATATGGTTTTTTCTGGATGAATTTCATTGAAAATTTGAGCCACAACTCTAGCACATCGTCTGTTTTCAAAATACGAAGCTAAAATTGATATTCTTTCTTGTATAATGTAAACAATTTTCGAAAGTTTTCAAATGATTAAATGAAGTGAATCGAATACATCAATATGCCAAGGCATAACCAAAGATATGCGCACAAAAACACATGGGGGCAATTTTTTACGTCTGACTTACCTCCCAAACTATTATTTCAGAATGCACACTTATTTCCAATACAGTGACGTACCCACAGTGATTTGGGAACTAACAAATAGACTAAGAATTATTATTGTCAGCAGATGCTCTTCAATAATCTCAGAATACTGTGAAAATCATATGTTTATCAAATCCTGCAATAATTTATAAGACCACAACGGACCTTCGCGATACAACTCTGAACCATAAAATCGTTCAGCTACTCAGAATATATCTTGTTGGAATCAGCTTACTTTTTTATGAAATGGACGTCCTACACATTTTGTTGGACCGGTACTAAAGTCTCAGATGATAAATTTCATGTGAGATCGATTGGAAGGCAAGTATCAGTATAAATTGGCCTACTAGATCTCTTGATTCATTACTAGACATCTCTTGAGGAGGCTTTTGAAATCCAAAATTTATATAAATTGAAAGTAGATGCGTATGTCTGAAGTGATTCCACAAATGTTGGGAAATGTGTGGATACATTTCGAAAATCTCTTATACTTCCTTCTGGTACTGAATGGTTGAACCTTTCAAATGATGATATCATTTTAGGTGAAAATCATCCTGATTCACACTTAATTTTCATTGAAACTTGCGCTACAATTGATCGATTCTCAATTACGTAGCACTAATAAATTTGTTATTGAATTATATTCAAAATGATGTTTCACAGTTAGTAGTCGTATTGAAAATTCTGAAGTAGGGGATGCTGTGGATGAGGGGGTGGACAGCACAATGATGACGGATTTGGTGAAAGAGTTTCTGCTCAAAAAAAAAATCGACGGATTTTTTCAATTTTTTCTACGACTTCGGCGATGAGGAGGTGTAACAAAAGCAAATTTTTGACCAAATAGAGTTTTATCACAACTGATTCAACCGAGCAAAGTCGTTCAAAACATGATACTATTTTAGAACGTCGAACTCTAATTGTCAAGGATTAAGGAATCATAACTGACATAATTTAAGATTTCTTACTAGCCTTACCTTCTCATTTATTGATTTTCGCCATTTTACATCCGGATGCACGATTTGTTATTTCTCCTCTTCTCCTCTCATGCTGGACTGAGAACTCGTTGCCAAACTTACTTCAGAACTCAATGACTTACTCTGTTCATCTCTAATAAATGAAATAGTTTCTGTAAACTCAAAGAGGATTTGTAAAACTCAATGTGAACCTTTGTGAATAAAAAGCCAGAATGGATAACACGTATATATCTATTGAACAAAACAATACTGCCGTCCTAAGCAATAAAGCAGTATCTCCAAAAAATGTGACTATGGAGATATTGGTTTCTGTAGTCTTAAAACACTATAAATTTAACTTTCTCCAAAGGAAAAATTACGTAAACTAGATTTAAATAGCCAAAGTCAATCAATCATTTTGCCTTTAGTATACAAGTTTGAGACTTTTCGTACTTGAGATGGTCAAAACTACAGAATCTCAGCTTCAGAGTTTTTGCAGATACTGCTTTTTTGCTTAGGACGGCAGAATAAGGAATAACAACCAAATATGTTAGGGACATATACAGGGTGGGGCAATAGTGCGTCAGAGTCCGATTGCTTGAGTTCTAAGATAGTTAGGACGATGATTTAAAAACCAAAAATAACTAGAGAACAGTGTCTATATCTAGAAATTATTGCCGGATATACAGGGTGAACCAAGAAAAATCTACAGGGTCGATTGTATTTTTTTCAAATGAAATGCCATGTACTTCAATCAATTTTATCAAGCATTTTAGTGGTCTCCATCCACCCCTCCAATATTTTTTACTGTCTCCCAACCACTTGGGAGTTATAATTTTTTTTGTCAAAATAATGCTGTTTGCAGATGCATACCGAAAAAATCACCGTTCTCAAGATTATGGAATGCAGGAGGTCATAATTATAATCCTATTCGTCAGACAGATGAATCATTATCATTCCCAAAAATTGTACTGACTGACTGAAAATGATTTTTCAATTCGGAAGTTTTTGAATTGAATTTTCTCGAGTTCTTCAAATGGAACACTCCGTATATTTTTCGACCATGTGATGTAGGATTGAGATGCGAATATTTTTTGTATGTACATCCCTGGGGATATTCCTAGCCGTTTTCGAGTTATCCACTTGGACAATTTTTAGTAGCACACTTTTACTGATACCTACTTCTTATAAGGATGATGGAAACACATCGTTTCAATTATTTAAACGAATCCCAACTCCTTTTATTCTTCAACTTTATTTCATGTGTTTGATTCCCGATTTTGCATAACTTTTCAGTGAATGGATGGAATTATTTTCGTTTGCTATTGTGTGCTATTAATTGAACAACACATTTATCTTGGGTACATACATACATTCAGACAGATGAGAGAAATATTCACTTATAATCTCCCAAGTGCTTGAATTATTGCCGGAAATGTTTCGAGATAAACTTTCGGCAATTAATTCAAGCACGCGGGGGATTCGGTAAGAAAATTTCACACCAAGAAATGAACATCATCCAACAATTCATAAGAAATAAAAAACGATGGTTTCACCTGAACTATTTATATACTACCACTGAAATATTGATATGTAAAACACTTAACAAAATTTTCATCAATAAAAATGTGTTTAAATTCGAAACAAAACAAAAATAAATGTGTTCTCATCGTGGATAGAACCATCGACCTACCGACTCAGAGGCCGCCACACTACTGCTGAGCTACGGGACTTGTGATGAAAACTTGTGACAAATGGTGTATTGAACTTCTTCATAAATATGATTTCAGAATTGACAATTTCTGCTATGATCGTGGAGAAAATATTTTCAGGCTCATTCCAAATATCTAGTCAATACATAATTATCTCCTTTCATGTGAAAAACAGACCTCCATTTGTACATTAAAGAAAAATATCAACTCATCACATGTCAAATGTTTGACAGAAAAATTTCCACTTACCTATTAATTTCGCCCAGGGCACCCAGAAAGATAACAGTTTCCGGAAATTTATAGGGTTGCCATGGCATCTAAACAAGAACAAGTGAGGTGTGAAATTTTCGCATTACCTAGTCAGTTACCATCAATGTCAATTTTGAAGTTTTGAAAGTTAAGTAGCTGAAATGAATTTCAACAAAGAAGAACTTGTAGATATGATTTTTGTTCTTGGAGAGTCTGAAAGAAATTGTTTACTCGCCACTAGAATTTACCATCAGAAATATCCTGAAAGAAGGTGCCCTGAAGTCAACAGCTTCCAAAACTTTCTTGAAAGATTTGTACAAACTGGCAATGTGCAATATGAAAAGAAGGAACGGAGAAAAAATATACGCAACGAAGAGAATGAGTTCTCTGTAGTGTTAGCAACTGTTGAGAATCCCCACATGAGTCATCGAGAAATAAGTACATCAGTAGGAATACGTAGACGTTCCGTTGGTCGAATCTTGAAGAGAAATAAGTTTCATGCATTTCGCATTCAAATGCATCAAGAACTAAGGGAAGATGATTTCCAAAAGCGTCTTCAGTTCTGCAATTGGGCGAGCGAAAAAATGCAAGAAGATGCTGCTTTTTTCAATAACGTCTTGTTTACTGACGAGGCAACGTTTCATAAAAATGGATTCGTTAATAGGCATAATTTTTATTATTATGCAACAGAAAATCCACATTTTTTCAGGCAAGTTGATAACCAGCACAGGTGGCCTTTGAATGTTTGGGGTGGAATCATAGGAGAACATGTAATAGGTCCACATTTCTTTGATGATACCTTGACAGGAGCTGTTTATTTGAATTTTCTAGAACACAATCTGCCAAATTTATTAATGTATCTTCCTGACAGACAAAGAATGTGGTTTCAACAAGATGGGGCTCCGCCTCATTATTTCAATCCAGTAAAGGAGAACCTGAATAATACTTACCCACTTCGATGGATTGGAAGAAATGGACCCATTCGATGGCCTGCAAGATCTCCAGATCTTACTAAAATGGATTTTTTTATAGGGATATGTTAAAGAAATTGTCTACAGCGACACACCAACAAGTATAGACAATATGAAGGAAATAATAATAGATGTATTCAGGAGTATAACACCTGCAGTGTTGAGAGCAGTGGAAAAATCATTCCGTAGGCGGGTAGAAATGTGTGTTAACCAAAATGGGCAACATGTGGAGCACTTATTATAATTTGTTCGTTTCGTTCTTTCATGTTTTTGTTTCAATGTTTCAATCAATTGTAAATGAAAGAAGTTGGAGTTCGTTAAAATAATTGAACTAATGTGTTTCCATAACCCTTATAAGAGGTGTCAGTAAAAATGAGATACTAAAAGTTTTCCAAGTGAATAACTTGAAAACGGCTAGGAATAGCCTCAGGGGTGTACATACAAAAACATTCGCATCTCAATCCTACATCACATAGTCGAAAAATATGGAGTGTTCCATTTGAAAAACTCGAGAAAATTCAATTCGAAAACTTACAAATTGAAAATTCATTTTCAGCCACCCTGTATAATTTTTGGGAATGATAATGATTCAAAAATATCATTCATTTGTCTGACGAATAGGGTTATAATTATAATCTCCTGCGTTCTATTATCTTGAGAACAGTGATTTTTTTGGTAAGCTTCTGCAAATATCATTATTTTAACAAAAAAAATTATAGCTCTTAAGTGGTTGGGATATAGTAAATGATATTGGAGGGGTGAATGGAGACCACTAATGTGCTTGAAAAAATGGATTGATATACATGGCATTCCATTAAAAAAAAATGCAGTTGACCCTGTATATTTTCCTTGGTTCACCCTGTATATAATACAATAATAACTGGATGTAGACAATAATGTCTAGTTTACTTTGGTTTTTGAATTATCTTCCTGACTACCAGAGATCTCGAGCAATCGGACTCTAACGCACTATTGCCCCACCCTGTATATCAAATTAATAAAAAGAGTAACTCCCAATCTTGACTAATATTATTGAACTGGAAAAAGATGAATGAGACGAGATAATTTACTAACAATTGAACAAGATAAAACGCAAAATCTCGAAATACTTTATATACAAAAAATACTAAAAGTTGATTAGGAGAATCAACTTTTTAGAGAGAGGTGGAGAAGATCGACTTTATATTTGGAGAATTGTTACGTTTGAAATTCCTTTTGCCCTGAATATAAGGGTAGGCTCCGACTAAATAACCCAGTGGAGTCGGGGGTGGGTATTATATATATTTTTCGACAATATTTCTAGGCAGAATATTATAAAAGGGGGCGCCAAGTAATTTCCCTAATTATACCTACCTCTCTAGGAAAGAAAACACCTGAAATTACTAAACAATTTACTTTTCAGTCCCAGCAAAGTTTTCAAAAGATTGTTGCCCTAAATATTATAGCATGGGATAAATGTGATTGAAAAAAACTTAATAATAATAATAAAAATAAAAATACACTCTCGAGAGTACCGCCTCACAATCAAAATGAAATTCCCAACTTATGGCTAAAATGCCAAACCACTTCAAATTTGATTGTAAAGTCCGTCACAAACCTCAAAAATTCTAACTATGCTTTGTATGACTTTTAGAACGGCGCTTGAGAAATACAGCAAATTGAAAAATAGGGTACCAGTCCAATAATACCTTTTTTAAATAATTAAGTAAACTATGATCAAGTTTTTCTCACGTAGGTACATAAAGGGAGGCCGTGTTCGCAAGAAATAAAATTATCTTATGAAAAACACCATAAAAGAGCTGCCACTATGTGGTACTTATCGCTTCTTTGATTTCCAAACTTCCCAGTTGTCTCTATTTATTTATTTTATTTTCCAGAATTTTGTGCCAGCTCTCTAGTGGGTGTGCTATTCCCTTCCGTGTTACTTTATGGCTTTCCACCAACCTAGGTCTTGTCACAATTGAAACGCAACCTTAAAACGCCTGAAATATGATTCATGTCACCCTCGTACAAGTAAGAACCATTAAACAGCTGAGAAAACTCACCTTCAGTGCGAAAACCCAATGCAATCTGAAAGCGTTTCCAAGAAATGTTTCCAAACAGTAGATCCAAAATATGCTTACAGATGATGGCCAAATTTAACAAATAGCCCCAAACACATTATCTCGTGTCATACAACGAAAAAGCCGTTTAAAACGAATTTTCTTTCGAAGTTTCGGTGATCACACTGTATATGAAATTCGCCTACAGTTCTCACTGCCCTGGCCGTATCGCTCACGAACCTACCGATGCCTTTTGTCTATTTGAGCAAAAACTACGTTTGTATTAAAAACGTTTCCATAGTCGCCGCTGCGAATATTTTACATTATGGAAAACTTTTCATGAGACCAACATTAAATAACATAAGATTATGAAAAACAAATGTTATACAGAGTATTTTTGACTTAGCCTAATCAAATTCTAATCTAATTCTATTTCTAGGAGAAAATGGAAATGGGATGAAATATTATACCGTGCGAACCAAAATCATATAATTTTAATTCGTAATAGAATGAAAATTAACTGCGAGACACATGTTGACTTCAACTAGTGAAACGAAAGACTAACTAATTTTCGACATTCTGTCCAATTTCATAGTTCGTTCATCTGTCCTCTCTGGAAATTGTTCTCATTGTGGCCTAGAAGGATAATATAAACATCTAGGCCTCTTACCAGAAAATAAACACGTGGAGACTATTCAAATATTTTAAAGTTGTTGTTTGTTTCGCTGAAATGTCCCTTATGGAAATATTCGTCCATACTTAAACACCTAAAAATAATCTAATACAATGGTTCATTTCAAAAGGATCTTCCGTAACAACTATATTTCTGAGAATATTTTTTAGACCATCCCCAAAAAACATTGAAATGGTCGGTCACCCGATAGTTGAATACACAAGTGGTAGATGGTTTCATGACCTGAGAGGATATTTCAACCTTGCGTTTTATTTCAGTGCGAAAACATCAAAAATAAAGTTGATCTGTTTCGTTTTTGATGGACCACTCTGTATATTGGAATCAACTGCGTGTGTTTCTTTAAAGGGGCGAATCCTCCACAATACCGGCTCAGATTCTCGACCCATTTCACCAAGATGATACCTACGGACATTTATATAATATCCAATATAACAAGGAATAATCCCATTTTGGAAGGAATAATGTTTATTAGCCTCAAGTGATGTTCAGGATATACAATATTAAAACTTGATACAACTCTGTTAGCGACACCAGAAATTGGACTCGCAAACGGGATTTGATGATATAAACTTCATAATTGGGTAGAACAAGGTCCATGAATTAGACTGAAGGAGAAGTGAACTTTGCTGAATTTTTGAGTGATGTGTTCCTTAATAATTCAGTGAAAAGTTACTGGCCGACATCCTGAATGCGTCGGTTTGGCTATACAGGGGTTCAAAGTATGAAATAGCGATAATATTTCAGTAGAAACAATAACAGATATATGTAAAAAGAAAGGTCAAAGGAAAGTGGAGGAATTTCAAGGTCCAAGAAATACAAAATTCTGAAAATGAATACAAACTGAATGAAATAAATATTGAAAACTCAGGCTCGTCAATTTCTGATATAAATGATGTCAATAACAAAAAAAATAACAACTCTCCTGAATGGAATGAACTAATAACCATTTCTGGTACAAAATTGAAGATAAAAATTGATACCGGACGTGACGCTTGAATTCTAAATGACACTGCATTTTAGAAAATTATATGTGAGAAAGGGAAACATCTACTAAAGAGTAATGTTTCATTGGCAACATATTCGGGACATGAGATTTTAACAAATGGCGTTGTTGAATTAGAATTTGAGTATAATAGTATTAAAAAGGAGAAAGCAACATTGAAAGAACATGCCATGACAAAAATTCATGCAGCACGCAAAGTTCCTGTGTCAATGAAAAAAATAGAGTCTAGAAAAACCGAAGTAAATGGAAAAAGATGGTTTGATCAAAAAGTTTAAGAACCCTCTACTTGGGTTCATCCATTAGTTGTTGCCAATGTACCAAATGGGGATATTAGGATTTGTATGGATCCAAGAACTCTCAACGAAAATATTAAAATGGGACATTTTTCCATTCCAAAATTCGAAGATTTGGTTTTCATAATTAAATGGATCCAACATATATTTATTGCTATACGCTTCGTCAGCTTTTTTATAAGTGCCATTAGATGATGAAAGATCAAGAATGTGTACAACTTTTGGTAGATATCAATATTTAAGAATACCATATGGAATTTCTATTGCTCCAGAAATTATTCAATGAAACATCATGAGTATTTTGGAATGTCTTTCTGGCGTGATCGTATATTTCGACAGGATATTACTTTTTGGTATTAATATTGAAGAGCAAAAGGAAAATTCATAAATAGTTTTGAAAAAAATTCAATATGTAGATATGACACTAAACAAAGAAGAATCTGAATTCGCTGTAGCAGAGGTGACATTTTTGGGACATATAATTAATGAGTATGGTATAATCCAGATGCAAATAAGGATAATATCAATTCCAAAAATAATGAAAAACAGTTACAACGATTTCTTGATATGATCACATATCTACAAAAAATCTTACCAAATTTATCTCAGAAAACTGTTTCTCTAAGAAAGCTATTGAGTAAAAAATATCAATGGATATGAGACTTGGAACAAGAACAATTTCTTAACAATTTGAAAAATATTGTTGATACTCGGTTTTTCGCAAAAAAAATACAGTTTTATCAGTAGATGCGAGTAGTTATGGACTAGGTGCTGTTTTTTTCAAAACAATTCGCCTATTGAATATGCTTAGTATCTCTGAATCCAACACAACAACGCTATAGCCAAACTGAAAAAGAATTACTTATCTATAAATATGAGAGATTTCATTATTATTCATATGGCAGAACGTTTGAAGTTCATACAGATCACCGCTCCCTACTGAGCATCGTTAAAAACCCATTGATGATTTATCACCTTGATTGCGAAGACTTATAATTCGTCTATTGAAATATGGTATATTTTTGGTGTTCGTATCAGGAAAAAGGTTGCAAATAGCCGATACTTTGAGTCGAGATCCTGAACAGATAAATAATAAATACAAGTTATATCGACCAAGGAGCACAAGTATTCTTTATTATTGCTACATCAGAAGAAAATGTCAAAAGAATAACTTATGCAACAGCTGAAGATCCCATTTCGAAACAATTTATACACCCAGAAATTAAACTTTTCCGGTCAATACGTGATGATATTTAATCACATGAAAATGTTTTATTAAAAAAAAGATTAATAATCCGGAACTATTGAGAAATGAGTTTTAATCTGTCTTGCACAAAGTTCATCAAGGAGTCATAGCATGTTAGAATTTAGCTGAAGACGGTATTTACTGGCCAGGAATCATGAGAGATATCGAAAATTTTGTTCTCTGTTGTGATGTTTGTCTAAGACATTTAAAAAACAATCCGAAACAACAACTAATACTTCTTGAAATCCCAGATTACCCATGGCAATTTTTTTATAGATTTTTTATATTTCGATGGCATAGATTGATCGATATATTATCATTATACGCATTAATAGTTGTATTTAACTGAGTTCCTTAACTGAGTTCCTATTGAATAAAAGGACAATATGCGGAGCTCAAACAGAAAGACGTATACTCAATACTTGGCATATCACAATCTCCCCGTTCTTTGTTTATTTTGGCTGTAGATAGATAGACAGATTTATTGGAACTTTCAATTGAACAATTGAAGAAACTCAAGTCAGAAAAATACAACAATATAATATAAATAAAATGTCACTGCAAATAAGTGAATACAATGGTTATGTAAAAAGAAAATATGTACATGTAAAAGTAAATAGTAAATATATATATATATATATATATATATATATATATAAGTAGAAAAGTTATTGGGTATAACCATCAACATGTTCTGCAACCGTAGACACGTGTTTCGAGCTTAAGCTCTCATCAGTACGGTAAAATCAAGTGCGAAGATGTACAACACTTGGATATAAAAATAGAAACAAAGGAAGTCAACAACAGGAAGCCAACCACACATTTGTGGCTTCGGTTAGAAGACCTTGTGCTTACAATGCAACAACTAACGTCGCCACGGAGGCAGCTATAGTTGTTGCCTTGTAAGCACAAGGTCTTCTAACCGAAGCCACAAATGTGTGGTTGGCTTCCTTTGTTTCTATTTTTACATCCAAGTGTTGTACATCTTCGCACTTGATTTTACCGTACTGATGAGAGCTTAAGCTCGAAACACGTGTCTATGGTTGCAGAACATTTTGTTATACTTTTTGAATACTTGTTTCAAGGAGCAATAAATGTTCCAGTGACTATAAAACAGTCGAAAACAATCCTTTAGGAACTCACTATACTATACTACTTCTCTGGCTAATACCTCGACAGATATTGAATTATATCTGTCAGACATATGTGCAAAGATCCTTACTTTGAAGGAACAACTTTGCAAGAGCTCTCAGAGACAGACAGCAGGACACCGCCTGATCCAAACAAGGATCCAACTGCAGACCGGTTTCGGAAAGTAGTCCCTCATCAGTGCAGTCCAGGTTATCACGGTTGTATACACGCGGGGGCCCGGTGCCCGTCATCGTTCGCCGGGATGAACACTGCAATCGCTTACAGGATTCACCACGGCAACAGATTAGAGAGCGCTCCAGAAGGACATTTCGGATGCGAAATGGTATATGCTGAATACTTGTTTCAAGGAGCAATAAATGTTCCAGTGACTGTAAAACAGTCGAAAACAATCCTTTAGGAACTCACTATACCTTTGTATAGATTGTATGGCATATGTCCGACAGAAAACAACTACTTCTCTGGCTAATACCTCGACAGATATTGAATTATATATTTATATATATATATATATATATATATATATATATATATAAATATATATATATATATATATAGGTGGAGAGGTAGTCTTGACTGACTAGTTAAAGAAAAACTGGTAAAATTATTGAGGATGCAGTCAAATCACTGGGCTTAGTCAAAGAAAACTCTTTGTTATATTGTCAAGCTTTCGGAAAAATTTTATTCCTTCATCGGGACAGATCTATAAAACGAAATTTTGTCGGAAACTTGGTGGAAGTTTGGCTTTAAGCCCGGTTTTCATCACTGAAGTAAGGTTTTTCGATATTTTTTGTCTCTCTTTCAGATTTCGCTTTATAGATCTGTCCCGATGAAGGAATAAAATTTTTCCGAAAGCTTGACAATATAACAAAGAGTTTTCTTTGACTAAGACCAGTGATTTGACTGCATCCTCAAGAATTTTACCAATTTATATATATATATATATATATATATATATATATATATATATATATATATATATATATATATATATATATATATATATATATATATGTACAACACAATCATAGCTCAACGAGTTAAAATTAATGTAGGGTTAATGGGAAAATTAAATTTAATCAATCCAAAACCGTTATTTTTATTTGTCCATAAATTCCTGTACTGAATACGGCTCAATGCCACACAACAGATCAAAAACATGGTTTTTAAAAATTCTTTGATAGTCAATGGTAAATGGTTGTAGAATTTTATGGATTCGTAATGTGGCCCTTTCTCTGTATTTTGCAATCTATGCTTAGGAACAATGTAATTGGATTTTTGTTTGGTGGAATACTCATGTTTATATTTGTCTTCTTCAAAATTTGATGTATTATCATGAACAAAAAGTACACAAATATAAATATATATCGCACATACAGTAAGCATTTTATTAGCCTTGAAGGTACCACGATAAGTATCTGTATATTTCATATTTAGTATTGTTTGCAAGATACGTTTTTGCATGATGAAAATACGATCTAGTTGTGTACTCCCTCCCCACACTACTATACCACATTTCAGCAGAGGATAAACAGTCCCATAATATGCCGTTTTCAGTGTATCAAGTTTTTTTGCCAGATTGTCAATATTGTTAAAATTGTTATTTCCGTCAACCGATTGCACCCCTACGCGCAAACCTCGGAAGTCTTCGAGAAACTTGTGTGAGCTAGGGAAGACGCAGCCCTCACCTTTTAACGTGTGATGCCATGCACGAGACTGATGACCATGCGAGGCTCTGAACCCTCTAAAAGCGAACGTTCTACCAGCGCGGCCACCACGGCCCATACGTAACTTATAATTCAATTTCTCATCAATGTAAATTCGTAACAGGTTTGTACTAGCTGAAATAGCTAATATTTAAGTACTGAGCTGAACATACTCCAGAATGAAAATGTTTTTGTGCACAGTTTTGAATATTATGCAGTCTGTTTTAGAGGTGTTTAAATATAATTTATTGTTATTAAAATATGTGGATGCTACAGAAATGTTTTTTACAACTGAGTTTTCTAAATTAACGTTCCTTTTTACTGGTACGATGAGATTGGAATCATCTGCATAGCTCACAACTGTAGTACTTGATTGAAAATTTCTGAGAAATCATTCATGTATATAATAAATAATAATGGACCCAGAACCCTTCCCTGTGGTACGCCTCTTTCTATTTCAGCAAAACCTGAGAAAAAATCAGTATTTTGCTTTCTGTTACTCAAATAAGATTTCAAGAGAATCAAAGCATTTCCTCTAATTCCATAATTGAAAAGCTTTCGGAGTGAAATGGGATGATCAACACAGTCGAACGCTTTGCTGAGATCCATAAAAATACCACAGGCACAAGAGTCTTGTTCAATTAACTGTTGAATTTCATCTACAAACTTGAACAAAGCTGTTTCTTAGAGAAAACCATGCTGAAAATCATTTAATAAACCATATGCCTTAAAGAAAATCATAATTCTCAATGATACAGTGTGACCCATTTTTATTGGGAACACCCCCCTAAAATTTGAAGTTGTGAAACGATTTTAATATTTTTTTTTTAAATGTCAAGTACTAAAAGGTCTACCTTGGGACAAAATTTGAAATGTTCATTCCAATTTTCAGAAATTTTTTCTTAGTCGAAATCGGGATTTTTTATTGAAAAAAATCACTACGCCACTGGATTCACAGTGCCTCTAAACAGGTGTGACCAGAATTTCTTCATGAAAAAATATTCAATACTTAATAACAAAGTTATGACAATTCAAAAATTCGAAAACTCACACAGCTAACAGTCACATAAGAATTTTTTTATGATTTCAACAATGAAGTGCCACCAAATGGAAAAAAAAAATTGATTGCGTAAATTTTTTTAATGAAAATAACGGAATTACATTCACACAATTCGTTTTTTTTTTCATCTGGCGGCACTTGTTGTTATAGGGTGTTTTTTGTGTTAGCTATGTGAGTTTTCGAATTTTTGAGTTGTCATAACTTTGTTATTAATGAATATTTTTTCATGAAATTTTGGTCACACCTGTTAAGAGGCACTCTGAATCCAGTGGAGTAGTGATTTTTTAAATAAAAATATCGCTAATAAAAAATCCCGATTTTCGACTAAGAAAAAATATCGTAGTATGCCCTGAAAATTGGAATAAACATTTCAAATTTTGTCCCAAGGTAGACCTTTTAATACTTGACATCTCAATTTTTTTTATTAAAATCGGTCTACAACTTCAAATTAGGGGGGTGTTTCCAATAAAAATGGGTCACACTGTATAATCACTTCAAATAATTTAGAAAAGGCTGTTAACAGACTTATTGGTCTGTAGTTAGTCATGTCACTTTGTTTACCTTTTTAGTACAGGGATATAACTGCGGCCAGTTTCATTTGATCTGGATAGGTATCGGATACTAGACAGTCATTGAAAATGTGACATAGAACTGGTAAAAGGACGGAATACACTTTTTAACTATTGATATTATTGAATGCTAGAAATTGTACCAGTATTCCTTCATGTCTTACGAAATAAGAAGACAACCACAGTGTTTCAAATTGATGGGTGATAAAATTCACAATATTAAAATTCCCCCTTCTGATTTGTACGTTGAAATTCCGCCAAGAATCTCGGTGGAAAATTGAAAACGCCACCGTTCTCCAGCTGGCTCATAACGTACGCATACGGTTCCACGCTCAGCCGAACATGTAATTCAATTATGCTAACAGACATTTTCCAATATACCTCGGTTTATATCTGTATATACGTATACCTGATATGAGGTATATGTGGCCGCGTATTTCGACCTTCTGGTATCAATCGAATTTTCGTTTTTATTGCTTTTCGCAAGTCACATATTGGATTTGTAATGAGCGTCTTGAAAAATTGTATCATGCAAAACTAATATCGATACGTATTCAAAAATTCATGTTCGAGATTTATCAAATCATAATTCTCCGTTTCATTTTCGTTCAGGAGAATGCAAGAATTTGAGTAATGTGAGCATCGATTTTAAACGGAAACCGTCTGTGAAATGAAAACACTGAACTAATTATACTGTTTATTGAAACTTCATGAGTGAAAATAAGATTGAATTAACAATGAAAAAGTAGATCTAATCTGACAATGTAGTATAAATTAAACTGAAGAACTTGGTTTAGGAGAATATTTGCATGATGATCCTACATATACTTCTGAAAAATCTACCATACAAAGTGTTATCTGTGTTAGTACATGTGATCAATAATTGTTCCGTGAATGGAGTATTTCCTACAAGATTGAAGATGGCTGTTACCTGTCTATAAAGGCAGGAAAACCACCATTCCCTCTACTCTAGATCAATCTCGCTACTATCCACAATCCCAGAACTTATTGAAAAACTGATAAAAAACTATTTTTGCAATTCCTATTGAATGAAAACATCTTAAGTGAATGTCAACTTGATACTGAAGTTCGAAAATTACTAATGATGCAATTTTTCCATTTTCAGAAAAGGTACATGATTTTGAATTATGGAGAAAAACTCGTACATATTATTTCCTTGAAATAACATTTTTTTCATTTTTGGACTGCAGAATGATAATATTCCCAAAGAGCTATGTCAATAAACAATTCTTCTAACAGTCTTCTGTGATTTCTCAATAGACTTTCACTGTATAAATCACAGGTTACTGCTACTACACATGCATCACTGTAGCATAAGGGGAACTTGTCTCGAGTGGTTCAGGTCAGTCTTGAACAACAGATATAATTAGAAAAATTTGGTAGTGCATACTCAAATCTTTCAGATATACATTGTGGAGTACCTCAGGAATCAGTTCTGAGACCCATTCTTTTCTTATTGTTGTTAAAAATTGTTATTGAAATTGTTAATTCTGTCAACTCGTTACACCGCTAGGCGCAACCCTCAGAAGTTTTCGAGACTTGTGTGAGCTAGAGAAGACGTAGACCTTACCTTTCAACGTGTGATGCCATGCACGGAACCGATAGCCATTCTGGGAATTCAAAACCCAAGATCCTTACCAGCACGACTACCACGGCCCATAATTATACCTAAATGATTTATCTAAAATCAAAATTGATGGACATTTTATAATATTTATTGATGATACCACTCTATTGTGGCATTCTAGAGATCTAGCAAAGGTTAGGCAGTGGTGTACTTCGAACTTCCTCTATTTCAACGTAGACAAAACCAAAATTGTTAATTTCACATTCAGTTGACAATTTAGTAGTAGATGGCAATAAGATCGAAGAAACACAATGCACTAGATTTCTTGGTCTGCACATTGACAACAAATTAAAATTCAAGGAACACATCAAATCTTCATGGAAGAAGCTGGCTTCAGGTTAATTTGTTGTCAGAGTTGTATCAAATGAACTCGACATAGCAACAGCTAAGTCAACTAGTTAAGTCCCATATGAGATATGGCATAGCATTTTGGGTATTTTGTAGTCAAAAACTCTTAAATTTAGTCTTCGTACTACAGAAAAGATTGCGTGACATATTTATCTAGGGCTAATTATTGATATAACTGTAGGCCACTTTCTATTCAGTATAGATCCTTAACTGAGATCAGCATTTTTTCTCTTGAGGTGGTATGCCTAATACATGATAGATATGCTACCAATTCTCCACAATACCATTACCACAACGAACCCTAACAAAACACTACAAAATGTATGAAGGCAGAAGAATATTCAACCATTTACCAATTTTTATTCTTAGAAATATCATTGATCCAAAAAAAAATCAGGAAATTGGTGAAAGATTTGCTTCTCTAAAAGGCTTAATATAACCTGCAGGAGAATATCATGGTGAGAGGCTATAAATATAAAAAGTGTGATGTACAGTGTGGCCCATTTAGGATGAAAGAATTCTTATAAAATCTATATTGTTCCATCGATTTGAATGATCCTTTCTCCATTAGATATACGAGGATGAATTGATATCTAGTTAGCATAGACCAGTTCCCTGCATAAACAAAATATTGCGTTACCATAGCAACGAACAATAACTTATTAGAAGTGTCAGTGTGAAGTTTGACGTCAAAAAAGTAAACCAGAGTTACGCAATAAATTGAAAGAAAAAATATTTCCACCAAAATTGTGAAAATCCAAAAATTGAAGTATCGAGCCATCATCAAGAACCTGTATTTAAAAGGGTTAGGAGGTAAGCAGATTTACGAAGATATGCTTATTACCCTTGGTGAAGGGGCGGGGTTTAGCGCTGTGGTTAAACGCTCGCCTGGTAACCGAGAGGTTGCAGGTTCGATTCCCAGACGGTGCGATCTTTTTTCATTTTCAAATGTCAAAGTCTGAATGATTGAGGCTCGTTGTTGGCTGGGAATAATCCTCCACGATTCACTGTTGCGTTCCAACTAACAGTGCTGCTTCTAAGGTGGCGTATGGAGTTAGTAACAAGGCCTATCCAGAACACATGGCTAATGACCATAGCAGTCGATGCCAAAACACCAAGGAAAAAAAATACCCTTGGTGATCAATGTCCTTCGTATGCGACCGTGAAAAATTGGACTGCAAGCTTCAAAAGAGATAAATTTTCCATTGAGGATGATGACCGATCGGGAAGGCCAGTTTCTGTCTCAGTCCCCGAAAATATCGATGCAGTTCATGACATGATTTTAACAGACCGTCGAATTGGGCTAAAACGGATATCTGAAGCACTGAATATTTCATGCGAACGCGTTCATTATATAGTTCACGTCAATTTGGACATGAGAAAAATTGCTGCAAAATGGATCCCCAAATGTTTGAATGTTGACCAAAAGCGTGGAAGGGTAGTAGAATCGCGTTCGATCTGTGCTCGATTTGAAAACGATGTAGACTTCTTAAACCGAATTGTTACTATGGATGAGTCTTGGGTACATTTCTACGATCCAGAAACAAAGCAACAATCGATGGAATGGCGACACTCCGGTTCTCCAAGACCTAAGAAGTATCGCGTCCAAAAATTTGCTGGAAAAGTTCTTGCTTCAGTTTTTTGGGGTTGCCATGGAGTAATCATGATTGATTCTTTGGATAAGGGTAGAACAATAACTGGAGATTACCATTCGACATTACTGACCACTCTACGGGAAAAAAATAAAGATAAAAGACGCAGAAAGCTATACAAAGGTGTTTTGTTTTTGCAGGACAAAGCCCCTGCACACAAATCTCATGTTGCAATGCAAAAAATTCGTGATTTAGGGTTTGAATTACTAAAACACCCCCCTTATTCCCCAGATTTGGCTCCGTCCGACTATCATCTCTTTCCTCAACTGAAAAAACGTTTGAAAGGTCGTAAATTTTCTTCCAACGAGGAGGTAATAAAAGCTGTGGAGGTCTGGTTTGCAGAGCAAAAAGAAACATTTTTTGGAAAGGTCTAGAGACGTTGCAGGTTCGCTGTAATAAATGTATCCAATTAAGAGGAGAATATGTTAAGTAATGAAATATTTTTACATTGAAATTTTGTTTGGTTCTATATTAGGCTAAGAATTTTTCAATATATCCTCGTACATTCAAAAAGTCTTGTAGTACACCAAATTTCAAGAATTTGGTCTTCATTTTCTGGGCCTTATTTTTCAAGGTCAAAATGTTAGCGATTTTTTTTTGAAATATCAGAAAATATCCCTTTTTAGAATTTTATTGAAACTTGATCATCAATAAAAAAATGACAAGGGAATAAAATTTGGAAAATACGTCGTTTACTGAAATTCTAGCAAAATTCTGACTACACCATTGGATTCGAAATAATATTTAGCAAAAGATAATTGAGATAGGATAGATAGGAAATGGGAAAAAATCCAGTGGAGTAAGATCATACGATCTAGGTGGACATCCAATTAATCCACTCTCCCGTTCTATCCAACGATTAGGGTAATTTTGATTCAGCTCTTCACAATTCCTGCATTATGAACTGAACAGCCATCTAACTGAAAATATAAATTTCTTGATCCTGCAAGTGGGAGTTCATCTATTGCGTCTGACAATTCATTCCTTAAAAGTTGTAGGAAATTTGCGGCATTGATGTTGCTGTCAAAATTGAATGGCCAATTATTCTCTCATTTAGTATTCCACACCAAACATCAACGTTTTTTTAATACTATCTTTTAAAGCATTTTTAGTGGCCCAATATCAAAAATTATGTGATGGAACCACTCCATTTGTTGTGAAACTAGCCTCATCACTGAAAAAATATTCTTTAAAAAATGTCTGGGCCCATAACCAAAATTCCTAACGTTTTTCTTGATCAACTGGTTTTAGATTGTGCAAAAATTTTTGTTGACATTACTTCAATTTGTTTTTCCGTACATTGCCTAATATTCTCCCTAGGTAAATTTACATTTAAGCTGGCCAGCTTAGATTTAAACCCGTAGTCTATTATTTGGATTCCTTCTGAAGTAACTCAATATAGTCTGATTATTTCTATTACTTTTTTGTATATTATTTTTCGAAATATTCCGATTGAACCCTTGGTTAATTTTATGAACTGTGCTGTTATTTGTGACTGGGCGATTTGGGTGTCTTTCATTGAATATTCTAGTCACTCCTCTTTCACTCCGGTTTTTATCTCCAGAAATACGTATCATTTCGACTTTCTCTCGAATTGATAATTGTGCCATTATTTAGTTTTATTTTGGATTACAAACTTTGCTAAAGGTGAATCACTAAATGCCAATTCATGTACAAATAGATGATAAACCAGTCACAGCCTACTTGCTCATTCCATTGAACCACCCTTTTCGAGCCAATCAGCATATTTTCAATTCTTTTCTCTTTCCAATGTTTAAATTCATCACTTTTATTTTTTGTGTCATTGAACTGTAATATAATCCATACCTTCTATATTTCATTACTCTATAAAAAAATGGTATGGAAAACTATGTCGCAATGTTCTACAATAAAGTCAATATTATTCACTGTCACATTTCATCAAATAAATTCATAATAGAGTGCAACAATTTGGGGTGAACACAGATGTTGTGTATACGCATCACTGGCATAATCACAGTAAAACTTTTTTTAGGAGGTGCCTGACAAACAAATAAGTAAACGTGGAATAGGAGCAGTGGTAAAGTCAGAATGTTGTTTAAATTCCATTAAGCGACATATTTTTCAAATTTTACTCCCTTATTTATAGTTTTTTATTGATAAACACATTTTGATGCAATTTTGAACAATGATATCTCAAGACCAGTTGAAAAACAAAGATTGTATAAGGGTGCATCCATCTTAAATAGGTCTCAATCAAATAGGTAATCAATGTAGTAGAAGTGGTAGTAGAAAATTTGTGAAAGGTGAACCTAACCAGAAGTATGAAAATTTCAAGAATGCCCAATTCTTCGAAAGTGTAACAATGTTTAAGGTTTTTCATCTAATTTACATTATATAACTAACTGAACAAAAATATATTTTCATGATGTTAAGTCCTTTCTGTAAAGAGACATCCTTCAGGGACATCTGCCAGGATCGAAAAAGAGAAAAAAGATCCTGCGATGAATACAAATTGAAGCTAACGACCATCCTCCATTCAGGCTTGAAAAGTCA
The DNA here is from genome assembly GCA_944452925.2 of Chrysolina oricalcia. Taxonomy (NCBI): domain Eukaryota; kingdom Metazoa; phylum Arthropoda; class Insecta; order Coleoptera; family Chrysomelidae; genus Chrysolina; species Chrysolina oricalcia. Next base: position 4,707,449 of record OX101821.2, on the reverse strand, counting down.
AGTGAAATCAGTTGTATCCATCCTATTGAATACTGTGCTCAGCATCCTCCGATTTGGTATTTGTTACATTCCTCTGCTCGAGATTCCCGCATAATTTAAGTCAACTCATTTGTAGTACGAGAAGAACAATTTACAACCGCAATGCCAGGAATCCGTTGAACCCGAAACAAACAACTCAGTCAAGGGAAAGATGAATGAAGGCGCGCAGTTTCCATATTCGCGAGATTTCTTAGTCGAGTCACGAGGACGGGGTGTCCTCTAAATTGGGGAGTATTCCTCTTGCTGTCGTTATATCGCTGTTGTTTCTGGAATAACGTACGCGTAATATATAAGGGTACTAAACAAAATAGAGGACTTAGTCCAGTGTTGACGGGTCCGCTTGAATTTTCTTATGCTACAGTCAAATGAAACTGAGAAAGGTACTGAATTGAACGTGATTTCATACCTGGTAATATCATTGAAACAGAACGAACTCTCTGAAAGGACACAGTAGATTTTTGTCTTATTAAAATGAGTTAGTCTGTAGCGGTTCTAGATATGATTTAATGAGAGATTATGTTGTATTGTTGTTTATGACGGCAACGGTTGTCAAAAATTAAATAAAAACTTCAAAAGTTGTCCTACATAATTTCTTATTAAATCATATCTAGAACCGCTACAATTCGTGACCCCGACGTGATGAATATGATTGAGAGTCCTACCGCAGAAGTTACCACAGTTTCGGTTGATTTACCACAGTTTTGGAAGGCCGACGAAATCCATATTGACATCATTCGGCCTTTGCCTGTGTCTCGAGTGTACAAATATATTTGGAATCTAGTTGTTGGAGGACCGCTCCACAACCCGAGTCGGACGCGTCAACCATAATATAGGAGCCTCCGGCTCAAGACTCCAGACCTACTGTGAGACTAAAAACTCCACCTCTAGGCCCGTCAGGTTGTTGCCCCCGGTGACACTTAGGCTTATTGGCCCATTGTATCTTGCCTGTGTGTTGTACTTTCACAGTACCCAATCCAGTAATTTCGTGCCTTGTACGAGTTTGTACAAGTCCTTTACTGGTGCGATTTGTATAGTTCTGGATAGCCAGATGGCTGCCCGAAGATTGCCTGTCTTTTGCGGTCTAGTGCCTCGCAACAGCACAGTATGTGTGTCACTGTTTCTGGATCCTTACCACATAATCTGCAGGTCAGGTCTCCATTATCCATTTTGTTGAGGTGCTCCTTCACTGGTGCATGACCAGTCAGGAGTCCCGTAACGATTCTAAGCTGGCTCCTGTTCATCGCCAACAGGTCTGCCGTTCTTTTCTGGCAGGGTCCTTTAATGTATTTCTTTCCGTGTTTGTTTCCTGGTATGCTTTCCCAGTAGTTTTTGTGACTGTCCCCACTCTCTTACAGACGCTCTTACCGTACACTTCGGTACCCCTAGTGTCTGCCCTTGGTTTGCGGGATTTTCTGAACCTTTTCTCGCTAGTCTGCTTTTTCATTGCCTGCACTTCCCCGGTGTCCTGGGATCCATATCAGTTTGACTTGATTCCGGTCTGCCAGCACTCCAAGTTCTTCTTTGCAGTCCCATACCAGTTTGGACGTCACTTCCTTGTTGCACAAGGCCTTAAGTGCCGCTTGGCTGTCTGACAGGATGTTGATATGCGCGTTTTCAACGTTTCTCCTGTTGTTCTCCCTCGCGCATTGGAGAATGGCGTACACCTCTGCCTAAAAGACAGAGGTGTGTTTGCCCAGTGAGTAGCTGATGCCAGTACTCGGATTCCTGGAGAACACTCTTGAGCCCACCCCATTCCCAATCTTGGATCCATCTGTGTACCAGATTTTCCCCTGTAGAGTGTCCTTGAGCTGCGAGCCGTCCCACTCAGTTCTGTCTGGAATCAGCACTCTGAATTGGTTGTTGAAGCAGTGTCGTTTCGGAATGTGGTCCGTTCTCGTTTCCAGCACGTCCCCGATCACGATTCTAACGATGCTCATGTGTCCCGTTCCAACGTTCAAGTTGGGTGTATTCTGCAGTTTGGAGACACCAAGCCTTGCCTCCCCTTGCACCAATAAGTGGAGATGAGGCAGTCCCATAAGTGTCTCCATGGCTGCAGTTAGTGTTGATTTAATTGCCCATATGATTCCAAGACAGGCAAGCCTTTGCACCTTTTGCACCTTGCTTAGTCTTGTTATGGCTCCTCTTCGTTGTGTCTTGGGCCACCACACCAAAGAGGCGTATGTGATGGAAGGCATGACCACCGTGCTATACAACCAGTGCAGCATATGTGGTTTCAGCCCCCATCACTAGTGAGGTCACCGCTTTTTTTGTTGTTTTTTCTAGATGCTGGTTCCATGTCAACTTGGAGTCGAGAATCACTCCAAGATGTTTGACTTCTCTCTTTATCTGTAAATTCTTTCCTCGAAGTCGTATAGGTTCTAGGCCCTCTGTTTTTCGTCTTTGGGTGAATGCTACTATGGTTGCCTTGTTAGGGTTGACGTTCAGCCCCTTCAAGTCCGTCCATCTCGTGACCAGGTTAAGAGCCTCCTGCATGCGATCTCTAACCGTTGTGTTAAATTCCCCTTGTGCTAAGACTACTATGTCATCAGCATATCCAAGGGCTCTATGTCCTGCGTCGTTTAGTGTTTCCAACACCGAGTCCGCGATCAGATTCCACAGAAGCGGAGATAGTACTCCACCTTGCGGGCATCCTCTGGTCGCCCTTGCTACTATGGTCTCCTCTAATACTGTAATGTGTATCAACCGATTCCTTAGCATTGAGTCTATCCAGGCAACACATGGTTCCTCGACATCTCTGTGTCTAAGAGCTCTGGTGATTGAATTTATAGAGGTATTATCGAAAGCCCCTTCTATGTCTAGAAAGGCCGCTAGCAGTACCTCTTTATTTTCCAGCGTATTTTCTACCCTCGTTACTACTTGGTGAAGTGCTGTTTCCGTTGAATAGCCAGTGCAGTGGTCTCTCCACCAGCACGCCGCCCCTAATATGTCTATCCACTAGCTTCTCCAAAGTCTTGAGTACAAATGACATAAGACTGATTGGTCTCAGGGACTTTGCCGAGTCCTGTCCAGCTTTTCCAGGTTTCGGTATAAAAGTAACCCTAAAGTTCCTCCAAAGTTTTGGTATGTAACCGAGGGCCAGACTGCCTCTGAGTATGTTACAGAGTCTGATTTGCAGTGCTTCGGGACCTTTCTGCTGCATTGTAGGGTAAATCCCATCTGGTCTCTGGTCCCGGTGATTTAAAGGGTTCGGATGTGCCTATTGCCCATTGAACTTTCTCATAGGTCGCGACCTTCTTTGCTATGTCCCAGCCTAGCCTGGAACCTCTCTTCAGAGGCTCCAGTTCTTCTGGGTTTCCCATAGCTCGAGTCTGCTCTATCTGGGCTCCAGGGAAGTGAACTCGTAGTAATTCTTTGATTGTTTCTTCTCCTGTGCTTGTGTGTTCCCCTTGTTCATTTTTCAGGGAATATATTGCTTGCTGTGCATCCTTCGAGAGTACTTTCTGAAGTCTGGCACACTCTCGAGAGCCTTCTATCTCCTCACAGTGCCTCCTCCAGGAATCTCTTTTGGATTTGTTCAGAGCTTTTTTGTAGATGGCCAAAGCGTTCTTGTACTCATCCCACCCTCTAGTTTTTTTGGCTCTGTTAAATTCTCTTCTGGCTTGCTTTCTCAGTTCTGCAAGTTCTTTGTTCCACCAGAGCACCTTCCTGGTGGTGTTCCTTGTGATGAGTGGGCAATGTTCGTTGAACGTAGAGATGAGGGTTTAGATGAGGGTTGAGGTGAACTAATAGAGTTTCATTGGCTACAATGCGTTTTATTGCTTTGAAAGCATCTGTTACACATTCACTCCATATGATATCTTTGATATATTTATTGTGAGCAGTTAATTTATGGTTTGGCTGTAAGACTGAATGAAGCGCAATTAGGAATAAATCTATGGTAAAAATTTATCATTCATAGAAATTCTTTCAGTTTACGTTTGGTTGAGGAAAGTCCAAAATAATATCAATTTTATTTCTCAAATGTGTGATTTCGGTGCTATCAACGTGGTGGCCTAGGAAATCTATCTCACTCACTCCAAATACACATTTATCCGAATTTACAATTACACCGAATGAACTGAGTTGATCAAATAAACCCTTCAAATATTTTTCCTAATCTTCGATAGTAATCGCGATTAGTATGTCATCAAGGTAGGGGAAACAATTTTCCAAACCTCTTCTAACCTCGTTAGTAAAACGTTGGAAAGTCTGACCAGCGTTCCACAGGCCGAAACTCATTTTAGTGTACTCAAATAACCCAAAGGGAGTCACAACAGCCGTCTTGGGAATATCGGACGGTTCAAGAGGAATTTGATGGTATGCCTTGACTAGGACTATCTTTGAAAATATTGTTGCATTTGAACAGTAAAAAGTTAAATCGTGAATATGCGGTATAGTCCAAAAAACGAGGAAGCGGCCCAATGTTGAATGTGCAAAATATTATCAGAAAAATAAAAATATGAGCGTATAGGAAATTAAAATTCAGGATAAGTTTCTATTTCATGCGACTAGATCCTGATTACCGAACATAGCCTAAAAAATTGGCAAAGTTGCGAAAAGCGGTTTTTTGTTGATAATTAAAAAACTACAGCTCCGATCAAAAAAAGTAAAATTAAGAAATTGTAGGTATTAGAAAGATCTATCAATTGAATAACTTATAATTTTTTCTTGATTGATTGATTGAGTTATATCGGAAAAACCGTAAAAAATCGGGTTTTCAATAACTCGTTTATTGTGAGGTATTGAAAATTGTTATTTACAGTTTTGTGTAGCCTATGGTAAGCCAAAAAAGTCTTTTTTTAAAAAATTGATGAATATTGATTATTTTTCAAAATATATGAAGTTTTCTCAAAAAAGATGCTCTCTCAATATGGCCACTCTTGCTCGGGGAATGATGCTACAGTAACGATTCAGGGCTTATTTTTTTCTGTAAGAGTTGTACTTTCATATTATCGAATAAGTATATTAATTTCTAAATAAATTTCTCAATTTTGTTTTATAGAAATGACTTTTATGGAAATAGATTTCTAGCATGACTTCACGCATTAAAAAAAAATTGAATTACTACGATCACTAGGAGCCGAGATAATTTTTTTATTTCAAAAAAAAAATCTGTAAGGCGCAATAATCATCGTACAGCACTCACCTTCATGAATATTGAGGTTGAATACCTATATTTTCGATAATAAAATACTAGGATATGTTCATTTGGAGTATTATTAATTGATGAACAAAGTGAGGCGTGCAGGAGCGGAGCGATGTAATTTTAGCGGGTGGCGCAGTGGGGATACAAATACTGTTGACATTAAAGACACTTTCGTCCTGACAGTGTAATTGAAAAAGAAATGAGAAGTTATTGGTTCAATTTCAAGTACTAGTCTACATTGCAAAAGAATACGTACGTGAACAGCAAGCCGAGATACTCAATATTTTTCAAGCACAAGCCACTCTGAACGCACGAAATAAGTTTTTCGTGCAATCGCACGCGAAGTCAGTATTTCGCGTTCTCAGCACAGTCCGCGAAATTTAATTTCGCGGCCGTTACCCATAGCAACGGCCGCGAAACCAAACGTCACTTTCAAAAATGTTTTCAGACATCGTCTTAACATTCTTTTTGTCACACCAATCTTTAAACTCGCCGTAACATTTTTCGTACTGCCGTTTAGATTTTTCGGGTATTAAAACGGAAAGCGCCGAATTTACAACGCTTTTGAGTTCAGGAGGAGTGGAAGGTACTGAAATATCGCTATCAGTATCAGACATTTTGCGTTTTGACAAGAACTGTCAAAATATTTCGTATATATTGAAACATATGATTTCCATAGCACACGGTGATATTGTTAAATAAATTGAACTGCTGTTGATTTTAGAGCAATAATATATTTATTTACAACTATCTATTTTAATAATTTTAACGATTGCACGAAAAATAGTGTGTATGCCATGGCCGCGAAACTTTTTGACGACCTCAAGATTATCTTGCCTCGGCCGCAAGCGGCCTCGGCGATAACTGTTCTTTCGGTTCGTTAAAAAGGTATTTCGCGGCCTTAGCATACAAATAACTATTCAGTGCTATCCCCACTCCGCCACCCGCTACAGCTATCGCGATCCGCGCCTGAACGCCTCACTTCATCAATTAATAATGCTGCAAATGAACTAGACATATCCTAGTATTTTTTTATTGAAAATATAGGCATTCAACCTTAATATCCATGAAGGTGTACGATGATTATTGCGCCTTCCAGATTTTTTTGAAATAAAAAAATTATCTCGGCTCCTAGTGATCGTAGGAATTCAATTTTTTTTCTGAATGCTTGAAATCATGCTAGAAATCCACTTTCATGAAAGTCATTCATATAAAATCAAAATGGAGCAATGTATTTAAAAAAAAAAAAACATGTAAAAAAATTGTGCAATTTTTTTAAAGTAATTTTTTGACACTTAAAATTTAAAAAATCAATATACTCATTCGATAATATGAAAGAACAACTCTTACAGAAAAAAATTAGCCATGAATCGTTACTGTAGCATCATTTCCCGAGCAAGAGTAGCCATATTGATAGAGCATAATTTTTGAGAAAACTTCATATATTTTGAAAAATAATCAATATTTATCAATTTTTCCAAAAAAGACTTTTTTGGCTTGTCATAGGCTACACATAACGGTAAGTAACAAGTTTGAATACCTTACAGGTAACGATTTTTAGAAAACTCGATTTTTCACGGTTTTTACGAAATAACTCGAAAAGTATCAATGATATTGGAAAATTATAAGTGATTCAATTGATAGATCTTTTCGATACCTACAATTTCCTAATTTGACCTTTTTCGATCGGAGCTGCAGTTTTTTAGTTATCAACAAAAAAACGCTTTTCACAACTTTGCCAATTTTTTCGGTTATCACGATCAAGTCGCATGAAATAGAATATCATGCTGAATTTCAATTTCCTATACGCTTATATTTTTCGTTTTTGGATATTAATTTTTGCACGCACTTGGACTAGTAATGGATGAACTTGTCAGGAACTGGGATATTATTCAGTGCTCGATAATCACCACAAGCGAACCATTTACCAGGAACCATCTTTGGAGCTGAATGAAGAGGAGATGACCAGTTGCTAGAAGATGGTCTGATTATGCCAGTGTCAAGTAAATAATCGAATCTTGTTTGGCTGTTTTTTATTTCTCTGGTGCTAAACGAGAAGTCACGGGAGCACCTGTAGTTTTAATGAAATGTTTAACGCTATGTTTGATAGGAAGATCTTTTCGGAATGGTTGAATTAGTTGAGGATATGTCAGTAGAAGATTACTAAACTCATAATTTTCTTTGATAATGAAAGAGACAGCTGTAGATTTAGAAGAAGACATCACCAAGAATACTGTGAAAAGTTAAAGCGTCTAGAAGCTTGTTTCTTTTTAAATCAACTAATGAATTGAAATGCCGTAAGAAATCGACTCCAACAATACACTGTTTTACATCAGCTATGACGAAATTCCAAGAGAATTTCTTACACAAACCAAAATTTAACATTTCATAGTCACCAAAAGTTCTTACGCTTGAATTATTAGCAGCAGTTAGAACATAATTGAAATTTTCATTTCTTTGTTTGAATTTATTAATTGGTAATAAACTCACTTGAGCCCCAGTGTCGATCAAAAGACGAAAACCAGTTCTGCGGTCCATAATGAAAAATAAACGGCTATTATCGTTGAATGCTGCATTCGTCGTTACTAATACTGCATCTTGAAGTTTTCCGACTCAGAACATGGATCCATACACTTTCTAGCTCTTGAACCAAATGATGAATGATACCAGAATAAAACAGGTACTATTTGGTTTGGGGATGATCTTGAAACAATCTAAGAAAACAGAGTTCTTTGGGAGACCGTTTAATAACGAACAGTCGTTACCGACCGATGATGAACCCTTTACTCCCATAAACATTCACTACGTAGGCTTATTATGGCAAGTACCTGTCAGAAAATAACTACTCCTCTGGCTAAGACCACGGCGGGTATTGAATTAAATCTTACAGATACTTGTGCAACGTTCCGCAAGGCATCAGAGGACGCAATTGCAAGTGCCCTCTATGACCAACCAGCAGAATTATGTTTTGATTTGGACAGGGCGACCACCTGCAGACTAGTTTCGAGGTTGTTGCCTCTCATCAGTGCAAGGGCAGGTCAACACAGACAGCACTGAAACCATCTGTTCCCCGTCCAAACCAATACACACTCCGCTGATAAGTCAATTCTGGTTCACGCGATGAAGCGGTTTCTAAACCGCTCCACCTAGCGAGCAGAGGAAGAACACTCCGAATCTCCGGGTTAAGAGATTTAATCGAAGAAAACAGAGTTCTTTGGGAGACCGTTTAATAACGAACAGTCGTTACCGACCGATGATGAACCCTTTACTCCCATAAACACTTACTACGTAGACTTATTATGGCAAGTACCTGTCAGAAAACAACTACTCCCCTGGCTAAGGCCACGACGGGTGTTGAATTAAATCTAACAGATACTTGTGCAACGTTCCTCAAAGCATCAGAGGACGCAATTGCAAGTGCCCTCTATGACCAACCAGCAGAATTATGTTTTGATTTGGACAGGGTGACCACATGCAGACTAGTTTCGAAGTTGTTGCCTCTAATCAGTGCAAGGGCAGGTCAACACAGACAGCACTGAAGCCATCTGTTCCCCGTCCAAACCAATACACACTCCTGTTATCTTTTGCCGAGAAAATGAGCATAATAAAATATAATGAAATTCTCGTGCGAGAGTATATGTGGGAGATGATTTCCAACAGGCTCCGCCCACTAGCGGCTTTGCTCCGGCATTGGCCGGAGTAAATGTGCCGTTCTTTTAGCTCAGTTTGCTCTTAAATTAGGATTCCTTCCGGAGCTTCTGCCGAGTGCAGTTGCTTCCGGAAGAGTCACGAAAAAGTCACTTCGAAGCTTCTGCTGAGAGCAGTTGCTTCCGGGCGAGCACATAGTTGTGCATAATTGACAACCGAATTTAAGCTCATGGTAGCTAAAGACCACTCATTTCCGGCAGTCTTTCTGAAATCTACGGCCTGCCCTGATTTTGATGTCTAAGGAATTCGTTGGGAACACCAACAATTTACAAAAAGAATTCGGTAATAACCATTAGTTTAGAGTTCTTCTCAGAGCTTGAGACTACAATTTGATGCCTACTTCTTCGACGTTAATCCGAGCTACAAGGAAGGAACAAAATAAATTTGAGCTTCTGCGGATCGAAATGGACTTAGTTCGCTGAGCTAGCCGAATGCAGAAAATTAACCCAACTTTCACGAAGTCCTTTCGTTCCAAAAAGATGTCACTCCGCTGATTAGTCAATTCTGGTTCACGCGATGAAGCGGTTTCTAAACCGCTCCACCTAGCGAGTAGAGGAAGAACACTCCGAATCTCCGGGTTAAGAGATTTAATCGAAGAAAACAGAGTTCTTTGGGAGATCGTTTAATAACGAACAGTCGTTACCGACCGATGATGAAACCTTTACTCCCATAAACACTTACTACGTAAGCTTATTATGGCAAGTACTTGTCAGAAAACAATTACTCCCCTGGCTAAGACCACGACGGGTGTTGTATTAAATTTAACAGATACTTGTGCAACGTTCCTCAAAGCATCAGAAGACGCAATTGCAAGTGTCCTATGACCAACCAGCAGAATTATGTTTCGATTTGGACAGGGTGACCACCTGCAGACTAGTTTCGAGGTTGTTGCCTCTCATCAGTGCAAGGGCAGGTCACATACTGATAAGATTCTACAGCTCTTTTATTTCCGTGGATAGGTCTATGGTATTATTGGGTATTGAACTCAAAGAATTTTTATTTGAATTGAAACAATCCACCGAATTTTCCATAATTCTATCAGCTTTACATGCCAACTCTTCGATAGGAATATTGTTATCAAGAAAACAAGAAAACATAACTTGTACATTACTGGGAAGTCTTTGAAGAAAAATTTCACGCAGAAAGGAATGATCAATTTTAGAATCACCGATGAGTTGTTTCATTCTTTTCAAAAATTGTGAAGGTTTCTATGTTCACTACTTAATGATTGTTTGAAAAATTAAACACCTTGTGTGACCGGCAATATTTTTATTTTGTCGAGCTCGAGCATTAGGGTAACATTATAGAAATATATATTCCTATACGTTTCCTAAATTCCTACACAGGGAGTATTTCGTATAGAGCAATATTAGAGTATTTCTTGAATATATCTTTTTGAAACGGTATATATGTTTTAATCATAATTTTATTAACTATTGAATAAAATTTTCTGCCTGCTGAAGCGTAGTCTTCACTTAGTAACTATATTGTATCATCATGAAATACAGGGTGTATCTAAATAACACCGAAAAAATTGAAGGGGTGATTCTGTGATGAAAATTAATGTGAGTGTTTGGTATAAAATTTTTTGAAAAAACCCTCCCCGGAAAAGTTACACCCCTTCGAAAGTTAAAAAAATGGCTTTTCTTTTTTATTTTCCCTGTATATCAAGCTAAAGACACAAAACTTGGTACACATTATCTGTCAATAAGAGTACACTTTTTGAAATTTTTTCAACCCTGAAGTATGCTTAGAAGGGGTTGATTATTTCAACCCCTAAGATATTTTTTCTTACAACATTTTTTTAGATGAAAATTTTTTCTTTAAAAAAGTATGACTGAAAAGCCCAATTCATTGGCTAACTTTTTTAACTCTACAAGTTTTTTCTAAAACTTGAGCATTTACGAGAAAAAAAATCTAATGCAATGCATTTTCAAAAAGATGAGCTAACGCGAGTGTATTTTGCGTCAAGTCTAGTGGCCTGTGCTTTGCATAAAAACATTAATACTGACACTAGGATTGTGTAGTTTCATTTTCTGTCACCCATCTTATTGTTTCACAAGTTTTATGATTGTGTATTGTAGGAAATATTAGTTGATTGAAAATATGAATGCATATTCGAATTTGGAAATGGCAGATATGCATTTTACATACGGTCGTGCTAACGGTAATTCATTGGAAGCGCAGAGACTTTATGCTGAACAGTACCCACAGCGTAGACTACCCCATCATACTACGTTCACAACTATTCACCGACGCTTGCGGGAACGTGGTAATTTTGAAAAAAGAAGTTATGATTCTGGTCGTACTAGAGAAGTTAGAACTGCAGCTGTAGAAGAAACCGTACTTAATTCAATTGAAGAATTCCCAGAAACTAGTACCAGGAGAATAGCTCGTGTCCTACATGCAAGCCATTCCGTTGTTTTTAGAATTTTAAAAGAAAAAATGTTGTATCCCTATCATCTTCAACGGGTGCAGGCGTTAATGATTCGAGATTTTTTACCCCGTGTGATTTTTTGTCAGTGGCTTATGAATATGATTGGCCAAGCACCACAGTCCTTAGGTAATATTTTATTTACTGACGAGGCGAGTTTCTCAAGAAACTGTATTAGAAATTTTCACAATAATCACCTTTGTACCAGTATCAATTTTCATTAAACGTGTGGCTCGGAATTATTGATAATCATTTAATTGGTCCCCATTTTCTTCCGCTACGATTAAATGGTGAAGCATATTGTCATCTCCTTGAAGAATTACCTGTTCTTCTTGAAGAGGTTCTCATTCAAATTAGGCAACATTCATGGTTTATGCACGATGGTGCACCAGCTCATTTTAGTATACGTGCAAGAACTCACCTGGATGAGGTGTATGCCAATCAATGGATAGGTCGAGGAGGACCTGTAAACTGGCCAGCCCGCTCCCCTGACCTTCATCCTTTGGATTTTTGCATATGGGGATATCTGAAATCTTTGATATACACAAACCCAGTTGATAATATCGATTATCTGCGAAACCGCATTGTAGCAGGGTGTGAAACTATAAGAAATTCTCCAGGAATATTTCATCGTATACGCAATTCTATGAGGAAAAGGGTAGATGCTTGTATTGAAGCTGAAGGCGGTCATTTTCAACATTTATTATAATTGTATTGTCGATATTCGACAGGTTTTTGTTCATTGTTTGTTCACTTTTGTTTTTAGTTGTAGAAGTCTCATAATCATAATCATAATTTGGTTGGCTGTGTAATAAAATGCTATTTTACATGAGCTTATTTTTTTTTCTCATAAATGCTTAAGTTTTCGAAAAAAACTTGTAGAGTAAAAAAAGTTAGTCAGTGAATTGGGCTTTTCAGTCATACTTTTTTAAAGAAAAAATTTTCATCTAAAAAAAAGTTGTAAGAAAAAATATCTTAGGGGTTGAAATAATCAACCCCTTCTAAGTATACTTCAGGGTTGAAAAAATTTCAAAAAGTGTACTCTTATTGACAGATAATGTTTACCAAGTTTCGTGTCTTTAGCTTGATATACAGGGAAAATAAAAAAGAAAAACCTTTTTTTTTTCGAAGGGGTGTTACTTTTCCGGGGAGGGTTTTTTCAAAAATTGTTATACCAAACACTCACATTAATTTTCATCACAGAATCACCCCTTTAATTTTTTCTGTATTATTTAGATACATCCTGTAGAAATATATATTTCTATATTCCTAAATTCCTACACAGGGAGTATTTAGTAGAGCAATATTAGAGTATTTCTTGAATATATCTTTTTGAAACGGTATATATGTTTTAATCATAATTTTATTAACTATTGAATAAAATTTTCTGCCTGCTCAAGCATAGTCTTCACTCAGTAACTATATTGTATCATCATGACCTCAAAGTTTTTGAATAGGTTCACAACTCACTTCATTATTGATCACTGAAATGCAAAGATTTCTGTTTATTTTTTATCCATGTAATCAGACCTTTGGTCTGTTTGGATACAAATAAATAGATAAATAAATAAGTAAATAAATAAATAGAGTTCTGGAACACCGCGCTACTGTATATCGATATACTCTGTATATCGATTGTTTCATTTTTCTGACTGCTTTTCATCATATTGGGAAAGCTTTGATGGTCTATTCGAAAGTCTCTTCTATTAGTATAGATTTTTGCTACGATCCAAACAATTCACACTTCGGGGAAGGAAATGTTTATAGACACCTGTGTGTATCCACACAAGTGTGAGGCTGTTCATTGTGTAATCAATGAAGGCATGTTCAAAATAAATATATTTTTGAGGGATTCTCTTGTGGATTGAGAGATTATCTCGTGTATGGGTGTACTTCTGCTGTGGACGTACTGCTGCTGTGGTCGTTATGCAGCTGAGGACGTACTGCTAGATTTTTGAGGGATTCTCTCATGCGTTGAGAGTCTGCTGCCTCGAGTATGGACATACTTACGTATTTGGATATACTCCTGCTGTGGACGTACTCCTTAATTGTTGATGGATTCTCTTGTGGATTGAGAGTCTGCTGCCTCGTGTATAGATGTACTTCTGGATTTGACTTGTTGATGTTTGGCTGTCAACAGGATAGTTGGATGGTGTTTCGAGTCGTTGACCTGGGTGGTAAGTTGTATGGACGTCTTCACCAAAGGTCTCTTGTTTTTATCCTCGAAGGTCCATCATATCCAAGATTGGTACGATTGGCGAATGTAGGTGGAAATGTAGGGTCTGTCCTTTGTTGATTTGAGATATAATCGGTCCAGTACTGATGGTCATGTTGGATGAATAAAACGACAGTTGTGATAATACTAATTTTTATTCATTCCGTTCAGCCTTTTACATGTGAAACAAGATCATGAACTTCAAAGCCCAATTTTTTATCATGTAGCAGTAACGCGTGCAATTTTATTATAATAAGGCCATTCATTGTTTGTGTCTCATAATAACATTGAACTCGATATGAAGTATAACTGAAATTTTTTGTTTGTCATGAATACAACGAGGAAAATTGATTTGTTATGAATGTTGGTTGAACAATTAGTTTTTCCACCGTTGCGTTTTCAGTGAGATATAAAGAGCATCGTACGGACAAAAAGAGTCTTGCAAAAATAAATCTACCGGGCTTGATTAGTTGGTGAGAGTTCCATTCTCATCGTCTCTCAATATAATACTAGAACACTCTTCCACTTCAAACTATATCTCAAGCGTGATCAACGCAAACTGTTCTTTGATATCAATGCTACATCATGAATATTTCGATATTTCTTCATCCCCATTATCTCGGAGTTAGTATTTCATTTTAACAAGGCTCCAGTGATTCAAACTCTGCTATCTCTGATTAAATGAGAATAATGAGTAATAAAGAAGTCGGTTTATTTGAATAACTAAACCGAATTAATTTGGTGTGAAATGAGAATATTGCGAGATAAGAGGAGAATGGCTCCATTTTTATAATCATTTATGCTCGAGTGAGTTAACTCAGGTAACTAATCATTACAAGATAACCTGTTATTGTTAAAATGTAATTCGTTACCATTTCTATGAACTTCTGAATATACAGTGAGCACATAAAAAGTCCCCCTTAACTTTTGGACGGAACAAGCTATCGAGATCGGGTAAAATTCTGGTGAAAATGTACCACTTTTACTACTTTGTAGCATAAAAATGATTGTGGTCACGTGGCCTAGTGTCAAGAGGGCACCATCAACTTTTTTTTTCAAATGTGAAGGGAGGTCACGTGGCTCCTGGTTTTGAAGGTCTTCCTATTCTCTATCCAACACTTCTTTGTTTGTGAAAATCGGCCAAGCCGTTTCAAACTGACAAGCGTTTGAAATTTGCTTCAAATATTTTACAAATAAATTAAAAACCTAAATAACTTTTAATTTCAACAAAATTTCAAGTAACAATAATATGTGCACCTGTTTCACCACAAAAATATTTGAAGTAAATTTCAAACGCTCGTCAGTTTGAAATGGCTTGGCCGATATTCACAAACAAAGAAGTGTTGGATAGAGAATAGGAAGACCTTCAAAACCAGGAGCCACGTGACCTCCCTTCACATTTGAAAAAAAAAGTTGATGGTGCCCTCCTGACACTAGGCCACGTGACCACAATCATTTTTATTCCACAAAGTAGTAAAAGTGGTACCTTTTTACCTGAATTTTACCCGATTTCGATAGCTTTAAGATTTCTGACAGAATTATCGATAGTATTGTGAGCACGAGTAGTATTTATTGAGATAATATCATGAACCAACTAAGTAAAAAAGGTTCCATTGTCATGAATTTTTCAATAGTTATAGATAATGCCTGATAGAAATAAAGTCTGACATTCATATGAGTAGCAAGATGATATTATTTTCTGACACGATTGCTGCGTCTTATTTAGCAAACACTTCTGAGTCTGCAGGTGCTGTAGCAATATCCAGCAAAAAATTGCAAAGGAAGAAATATCAAAACCTCGAACATAATTATCTTTCTCATCCAATAGCAGCCGAAACTTTTGGTGTCTTTAGCCATGAATCTCTGTCTTTTATTCATGTTATTGGAAGGAGATTGGGTCGCACTACAAAAGATAAACGTTCAACGTCATTTTTGATACAAAGAATTAGTATAGAGATATTCAAAGGGGCAATGCTCAACGTCATTTTTGATACAAAGCATTAGTAGAGATATTCAAAGGGGCAATGCTTCTTCTGTAATTGATACAATTCCTCCATCTCATCCACTGGATGAAATATTTTATCGTCCCAATTTTCCAACACGATACATATCAGTTTCTCAATCACCTTCTTTGATATACAGGAACAATTAACCTTCAGATTCGTTGAACATTCGTGAGCATGCCATATCAACAAGAGACTCCATTCCTACAGTTGGCCTAAGTGGATTGAAGAATGTAGGGAATACCTGTTTTATGAATAGCATGATCCAGTGTCTTTCGAATACCAAAGTTTTGTTGGAATTTTTCAAGAATGGTTTTTATGTGGAGGATTTAAATACTGCTACAATCGCGTTATAAACAATTTAATGGCACATCTTGCAAGATGCGCCGATTTAAGGGAAATCGTCATATTCAAATTCTGTAAACTTGTATATTTTGGATTTTCACCTGAGAGGTGGGAAATGTGTTGAATTGTCACTGAAAGTTGATCATAACGCTTCAAAGTGCGTCCGAAGTAAATACGAGCGACTTCGGGTGCACTTTGAAGCATTTAGAGTACCTTCCAGTGACATTTTGAACACATTTTCCACCTCTCAGGTGAAAATCCAAAATATGCAAATTGTGGATATTGATCTCTACTTCCATATGCCGTTTGCAGAATTTGAATAAGATGATTTCCCTTAATCAGCGCATTTAGAAAGATTTGCCCTTAAATTGTTTATAACGCGATTGTGCAAAAACTTCATATCGGACAGAAACCATCTTGAACCACGTGTTATTATCTATCAGTTTCCGCAATATTGTTTGTCCACCTTCAAATTTTATGAATTTTTGAAAAATGGTCTCTTTTTCGAGGTTTTCCCGGATTTTCTCAGTGAAAAATGCACGGATCTGGGCGAATAAAAAACCATTTAGTAGGTTTTGTAAATTTTTACAAAACGATTCTTTGAATAATCTTTGAGATATGTCCAGAAAACCAAAATAGTTGTAGTTTTTTACTATTTCTTGTTTGAAAAATTCCACAAAGCGATTTTGCTGGGGCGAAAACAGGGGTTTTCATTTACGAACTATCTTATAAGAAGTAGTTTGCGTCTTTTCTTTTGTGTGAAAAGAGCCCCTATTACAGCCTGGCCTAAATAGATCCCAATCGACTTGATCGATTGACGTTATTGATGAGATGGCTATACCAAGTGAATTTGTTTCAGATAAACGATTCGTAGTGGTAGGTATTTCTAATCGCTAAGTATTCTGATGAGTTACTATAGGAACACACTTTCAGAAACATTGGTTAGCTTACTATGAGTATCTCATATTCCCACAGTAGGTGAAAATTTACTACCCCCAATGGCCTTTTTTTCAAGCGAACAATTTACTTGCTCTCTACTCTAGCATGAACAAATTTTAGCAGTCGATTTTGTGTTGTAAAACAGTCATTTTGTGAGAAAATCATGGACTTCTCTAAATATACTAGGGTGGATTTATCAACCCAAAAATTTTGATTATTCACATCTGAAAGAAGACTTTGTTCTGTCAAATGCCTTCTTTGATACAACCGAACCATTCATTAGAAGTTCATATGGAAAATGATAGGCTGAATAATATAGCCCTGTATCTCATAGTCCAATCATTTCCGCATGAAATGATATACTCAATTGGATTTCCTACTGTGACGATCAATTTAAAATTGTTAATAAGAAAGTTCGTTGAATAGATTCATTTTTCTTTATAGTTATTCTGTCATGGTACTGTTGGATATTGTACAAGCCCAAGAATTCTAAATTGAATTTTTTTGTTTAAGATTCTCTTCATCGCGAAAACGCAAATGCTATTCAGCAGCAACAATAAAAGGATCATGAAAACTCCGAGAATATCAGATACTCCTTTTCTACTCGAGAATATCATTTTTATTGTAGTGAGTGGTGTCTATCTCGCGTTTGGCGAACATGTTTTTCCCTCTTTGCCTCGTCGAAACTATATAAATTCGTTTCTACTCGCTGAAATTTTCGATATGAAATAGTATATTGAAGTATAAGTGGATAAGCGAAGTAGTCGTGGTGTTAGAGCGTTTGGCTTCCACCCAGGCGGTCCGGGTTCGATTCCCGGTCGCGTGTCACTGAGCTGAAGTGGTTCGGATTCCACTTTAATCTAAACTACTGTAGGTCCCGGATCTGCCTTGCTCGCCCAAGCTCTGCTTTTGAGGGGTTTTCTCTGAAAACCTAGGAGTTTCGTAAAAACAAAATAAGAAGGTCTAAATAGAGCAGAAATAGAGAGTGTTTGACGGACCAGTTATCCACGAATACTTTAGGCTATTTTTTTACTTGGTGCAATTCGATATCATAAATACTGGTATTATTGCTACAGAAAATGTCAATATGTACTGATAATGTGAAATGGTTGAATTCGTGATGTGACATCAGTATACCTTTCGTTGTCATGGAAATGAGAAAAACGAGATAAATTTGCAATTTGTCATCAAAGATTTATTTTTGTCACTGTAGTTCCACGCTGAGGCGTGCTTTAAATACGTAAAGTAGGGCACCAATACAAAAAAAAATCATTTCTATATTCATTTCGCGTTCCCTTTCGTCACTACAAAATGGTCCAGGAGAAAAATAGCACAATTAGATGTTCTTAGATTTTGGTGTCCTCGATCATATTTTGATCGGAGTTACTACAGCGAAAATTTCACACCAAATTATATTAAATTAATGCTGATCTTATCTGACTAGGAGATTATTCTAAACAAAACTAGTAATAACATCAGTGAGCCTTGAATGACTTTTGTTGATACAATGAAATGTCACATATGCACTCGTATTGTGGCGGTGTGTTGAAAATATGTGTCTATCACAAATAGGAGGAAAGCGTTTTGCTGGATAAAGCATAAAAGCGCTTCACTAGGCGGTCCAAATTCCAGACCACTGAACCGCTACCAACAAATCCAGCTGAAAATGAAGTGATTTATTCATCTGTAGCGGTGGAAGACCTGTCAGCCGACTATCACGTGAATCGTAAAGCGGCTGCAGCCGATGCATGCTGTTAGACGCACCTATTGAGTATTGACAGCTAAAACACTAATCAGTTCTCAATTCTCTGGTTCGTATTATTGTAAAACTTGTTTTCAAGGTTTCAGAAGAATAATATTGCGGACTATACTCTATAATTAGATAAAAAATAATGGAAAAACAACAAAAATATACCTCATGCATATTGCGAAGAACTTTGCGGAGATAAAAGAAGTCACCCATAATTTAAATACTTGAACAAAAATGAGAAATCAATCAGCGTAGTAAAAAGAAAGCGTTTGGAAATTTCAACCAAGTTTTCACGTGAAGATAAGTTAAATGAAATTGTTTCAAATATCAAATTCATTGATATAATTTTTTATCGATGGACCTATTGTTGAAATGCAAGGAGTGCTCAAAATATTTTCAGACATATTCGAAATATCTAGTAAATACGTAATTATGAAATATTATCCCCTTTCATATGAAAAATAAAATTCCATTCGTATATAAAAGCAAAATGCGAACTATCACATGTCAAATATTTGACAGAAAAATTTATCCCAGGGTACCCTGAAGGATAAAAATTTCCGTAAATTTTTTGGGTTGTCATTGCAACTAAACAAAAACCAATGTTTTGATTGGCTAATAAAGCGCGGTGTGAAATTTTCACATATAATATCACAAGAGATTAAATTATTCTTATCTATTATTATTATTATTCTAGGTCTAAATAATTCCAAAGCATTTGATGCCTATGAGCTGAACAGTAAAGTTATCAAATCTGTAGCGCACATTCTTGCTGAACCTTTAGCTATCTTAATAAATAACTGTTTCTCCGCAGGAATTTTTCCCAGTGCTCTGAAGTACTTTGTTGTCCTACCTATTTTGAAGAAGGGAAGCACTGATGATATCAACAACTTCCGACCTATATCCATTATTCCGATCATATGTAAAATTATTGAAATAATTCTCAAGAAACAACTGTATAACTTCCTTGAAAGCAACTCTCTCTTATGTCCTGGCCAATATGGTTTTAGAAAAAATCGTTCAACAACCCAGGCTCTTTTAAAAGTTGTGTCAGACATAGTCGAGGGCCTGGAAAAAGGCAAACATTCACAACTCACGCTATGTGATCTGTCTAAGGCATTCGACTGTGTTTCGCACGATATCCTTTTAAATAAATTGTACTATTACGGCATTAGAGGCGTGGCACTGGATTTCTTCGCCTCCTATCTGGGCGATAGATCACAATGTGTTAAACTATGTGGTGATCTTTCTAATCGTAAAATTATTTCATATGGTGTCCCGCAAGGCTCGGTTCTGGGTCCCCTCCTTTTCTTAATATATATTAATGACCTATACCATTGTGCTTCACCGATTAAGAGTGTCCTTTTCGCGGATGACACAACTTTTATCTGCCAAAGTCCTAACCTAGAAGATGTAGGTACTTCATCTGATGATATTTTAAAGGTAGCCCAATCCTGGTTCACATCAAATAAACTTAAAATCAATTTAGAGAAAAATCAGTCTATTCCCGTTTCTTCTTCATGGAATATTCCTCATGGAAATAGCGTCAAATTACTCGGCGTGAAACTTGATGACAGACTAAACTGGGCTCCTCATATTGAGTCTTTAGCAAAAAAAGTATCAAGCATCGCTTTTATGATTCAACGTTTGAGAAACAGCGTTAGTTTGCACGTACTCAGATCATGTTATTTTGGATTATTTCAAAGTCACATGGTGTATGGTATCTTGCTGTGGGGTGGCTCGTGTCACGCACAGAAAGTATTTATACTGCAAAAAAGGGTAATTAGAGTCATGGCGGGAGTACATCATCGCGACCACTGTCGCCCCCTTTTTGCTAAACTCCAAATTATGCCACTTCCTACTTTATTTATACTTTCATCTTTACTTGAAATTCATAAAAACAAGAGTTCATATACTGTCCAATCAGAAAGAAATTCACCCTTACTCCACCCGCAATGGTAACTCTATTACAATACCTAGGTTCAGGCTACAGATGTAACAGAATAATTCTCTGAATCTGCACCTGTAT
Source organism: Chrysolina oricalcia (assembly GCA_944452925.2). Classification (NCBI taxonomy): domain Eukaryota; kingdom Metazoa; phylum Arthropoda; class Insecta; order Coleoptera; family Chrysomelidae; genus Chrysolina; species Chrysolina oricalcia. The sequence goes on along the minus strand of OX101821.2, from coordinate 4,686,841 downwards.
AATGAATTGCCATATAAAAAAAATGGGTCCACCACCTATACCAATTTAAAAATAGAATCAGGGCCTTTTTACTAACGAAATGTTTTTATACGATCAAGTAGTACCTTGATATGAGCTTGACTGAACTCGAACTCTTGTGATGGACGCTCCCCAAGTCATTCCTCATATTTTACTCATAGCTGATAGTTTTACTTTATTCATGTCGATATACACTTTTATGTTATTTATACATTGTACTTTTTGACGACCTACTAATTCTATGTTTATTAGTTTGGAAATAAATATCTATCTATCTATTTCCGGAAATTTTTTTGATGACACGAATATTTTGAAAATCATCCCGAGTCGCGAAGCGACGAGGGATAATTTTCTTAAAATATTCGTGCCCGAAAGAAAATTTCCAGGAATAATTTAAGCTTGCGTGGTATTCGGTAAGAAAGTTTCACACCATAATTTGGAAAAAAATTATTAATCCAATCTGACATTTTAAATTAATTTCACTGCTTGTCAAGTCCACCATGTTTCGTTAAATAAAAAATATTATCAACTTTAGTTACACCAAATGCTAAAACTGGGTATTAGATCAGTCTATCGCCCTTTCATAATTTTAGGTTACTAAAGGTGGTAGAAATGTAAAAAATATAATATTAACATGGTTTGTGCAGTAGGTGGCCATGATACAGGCGGCCATGCTTTTGACAGACGAGGTTTATATTGGTAAATCACATTGAGTTACTGTATAGTAAACCAGCAAACAAATATATTCTTATGTAAAACATTTCTTGTAAGCATTTGCGTTAAACAATTTGAGAAAAATGAAATGCTTTGAAAAGTACAATTTATGTAAATACTGCAAGTTGAGTAAAGTGCAAATATATCATCCAAAATTAATATATTTAACGAATTCAATGGAAGATTGCGACCAGGAAGCATTAGAGTCGAATGGTTTGTTTACGAAAATCCAAGAAAGTCTGCTACAGATGTCAGGTAAATATGGCCTTTTGCGTAAAAAAGATTTGAACAAAATTGTTTCAAATCAAAACACAGACATCTAATTAATTCGTCACCTTCCTATTCACCATTAAGAAGAAAGGATGCAACATTTAAATCTTACTATGTTTGTAGATCCTATTTTTTTCTAAATATAAATTGTTAATGTATAATAATTAAACAAATTTGTGTTTTCTGTTTAATGAAACTTTATGGCGAATAATAAATAATAATGTTAATTCTTATAGAAATTTAGCATTATTCACAGGTATATCTACAATATTTAATGGTTGTGATCATATGTTTACCTTTTCAACTGTCAAAAAATTTCCACTTAAATATCGTGGCGCCACCGGAAATATTTTTAGTTGCCATGGTAACCAGTCAAAATTATGGCATCTTATTGATTAAAAAGTAGAGGTGTGAAATTTTCTTACCGAATCCCCCGCGTGCTTGAATTAATTGCAGGAAATTTATTTCGTACATAAATTTTTTAAGAAAATTCATGTACTCGAAAAATTTTCGGCAATAATTCAAGCACTTGGGAGATTATAAGTGATAATTGCACTGCGGAGCAATAATTGCACTGCAAAAACATCCGGTTGCCCTGACAGTACTGAAAAATGTCAGATATAATTCAAAAGTGAAAAAATGTCGTGTGTCTAGAACGAATTCAATAATAAAAATGGATTAAGCAATCCAGCTTCTGCATTCAACCTATACAATAGGTTTCATCGTCGGCAAGTCTCCAATAGAAAACAACTACTGCCCCCAACGACCATTGAATTATATCTGTTGGATTATTGGCAAAGTATTCTACAAGAACCACTTTGCAATGTTCTCCCAACTTCAACGCCAAAACATGTCTCAACCCACACGGGGGTACACCTTCGGACCGGTTTCATGGTTCCTTGCCAATCATCAGCGCATGGCAGCTCACCCAACGCAATCGAAAAATAACTTGACCCCAAGATTCGAAGAGCACTCCGACTATGGTGTCGACTTCGTCTGAAGCCAAATAAATTCAGAAGAAACCATTTGATGACACTACTTGGTAGAAGCCCAATTAATAATTAAAATGGATTTAGCAATCCAGACTTCTGCATTCAACCTATACAAGTATCCAACAGAATACAACTACTGCCCCCTACGACCATTGAATTATATCTATTGGATTCTTGGCAAAGTATTCTACAAGAACTACTTTGCAATGTTCTTCCAATCTCAACGCCAAAACATGTCTCAACCCACACGGGGCAACACCTACGGACCGGTTTTATGGTTCCTCCTTAGAAGTTCAATAATCAGGTGGAAACGTCAAATGTATAATAAAATAAATAAACGTGATTATTAAATTTGAAACTTTAAATATTTGGTATTTTTATTACGAAAACAATAGTCTATTTCCAAGATTTTGACAACCTGTGATTTCGTTATCGATGAAAATAATAAGGCAAAATCGTACTGTCATGAAGAACTCAATGAGACCTTCAAATGGAGGTATGGCACGACCCCTCTTCTCGATTCAAATTTTTAGGGCTGTTCACCTCCAGCTACAGGGTTAAAGCTACGGGGATGAAAAAAACTGAGACTCAAATCAAATATCGACGTTAACGAACAGTCGTTACCGACCGATGATGTACCCTTTACTCCCATAAACACCTAACTATGTAGGCTTATTATGGCAAGAACCTGTCAGAAAACAACTACTCCCCTGGCTAAGACCACGACGGGTATTGAATTAAATCTAACAGCTACTTGTGCAACGTTCCTCAAAACATCAGAGGACGCAATTGCAAGTGCCCTCTATGACCAACCAGCAGAATTATGTTTTGATTTGGACGGGGTGACTACCTGCAGACTAGTTTCGAGGTTGTTGCCTCTCATCAGTGCAAGGGCAGGTCAACACAGACAGCACTGAAGCCATCTGTTCCCCGTCCAAACCAATACACACTCCGCTGATTAGTCAATTCTGGTTCACGAGATGAAAGCAGTTTCTAGGCCGCTCCACCTAGCGAGCAGAGGAAGACACTCCGAATCTCCGGGTTGAGAGATTTAATCGAAGAAGACAGAAATCTTTGGGAGATCGTTTGCTAACGTTGAAAAACGTCGTGGTCTTAGCCAGGGGAGTAGTTGTTTTCTGACAGGTTCTTGCCATAATAAGCCTACATAGTTAGGTGTTTATGGGAGTAAAGAGTTCATCATCGGTCGGTAACGACTGTTCGTTAGCAAACGATCTCCCAAAGATTTCTGTCTTCTTAAATATCGACGTGTTCGAGCGTTTTCCAAAATTTTGATTTTAAATCCTACAAATTAGGGCGGAAATTAAGTTTCCATTGGCCCACCCTGTATATCAAATTATTAGTGATTTAACGGCTACATTTTCAAAATTGTTAAAAACACCAGTATAGGTCGGAGCGCTTATTGCATGCATTTTACTGTATAGTGGTGACTGGAAAAAAGTATTCCTGCCATTTTCAATCAGTCAACCAGATGGAGAAAAACATTTTCTAATAATTAATTTAAACTCTTATAATCATGATCGAAGTACATCCACGTTAATCAACTTACGATGCCATTTCGGTCTGGGAAGTTTGAACAAATCAAAACTCTTAATAAGTTCAAACCGATCATATTTCGTTATCCCTTTTCCAACAACCTTCTCCGAACAATAGAACATCTACAAAACTTCCGCTGACTTCTAATTGTGAACGATCAGATTTCAAGGGGTAACTTTTTCTGTTGTTTGGCGAGAGTCGAAAGAAATTACGAAACTTTATATTGAAATTGTATTGATTTACTTTCGGCTTATTTCCTGAGTTCACTTACACCTTTGAGCAGTTTAATTATGTCTTGTCCAATCTTCTTTCTGGTTTCTCAAAGTGAGACTTTGAACCAATAACTTGAAAAGATCACAAGAAGCATGAAATTTTAATCATGTTTGGTGGTTTATTAGACGTTTCCAGAGATCGAAAAAAAGAAATTTAATTTTATCAGTACTTACCCAGGGTGAATTAATTCAGATATAAAGTGTGTCATTGAATTATGACAGTTTTGTCATTTTGAGAGCGATAAAAAAGATGTATACTTCATGGACACTTTTTCTTTCTAGTCCGGGAAGTCTCGAATTTCAATATAAATATTAATATAAATAAGATTTCTAATTTTTCTTTTGATGGTACCCATCTTCTGTTCGAATTTAAATATACAATACAAATAAGAACTGAAATGTTTAAAATATTCAAATTTGGAATCACAGCCAGGGTAGGTTACCCTTGATCATAATTCTATTTTTTGTTCCCCCTGTACACCGTTTGGAAATTTAGAATACAAGTATTCCGTAATGCACCAATTTTCATGAAGAATAAAATTTTCTGACAAATCGATAATAAATTTTTTTCCGTATGTTGCAAATTTTTTAAACTCACTGTAAATAGTCATGACCTCCTTTTTAAAGGCAACCCATTTTAGTCGTATTCGTCTATTTATGTAAAGGTGCATTAGTCAACATCATTTTAAAATTGTACTTAAATATATGTTAAAAACGAAAGTTGAATCTGTTAAATCAAATGGCACCATTTATACAATATTAGGTTTATGCTAAAAACAAATGTCACTTTGAAAATCCCAACTTTATAAGAATCTTACTTTTACGATAAAAATATTGTCCATAATTGACGTGTACCTAAAGTTTCATGTCATAAAATGTACCTATCATTCTTAAATGTATGCCTAAATCTAAAACTCGTATAAAATTAGGTCTCATACAAAATTATTGTCAAGGTTAGATTTATGTCAGTGCTTGTGCTAAAGTTAGGTTTATGTTGACTAAATGCATCTTAAAAAAGTGTGTTTCATCTGCTCACAGATTCAATCTTTCAACGTAAAAGAAGGGAGAATCACATAACCTAAATTTTAACCATACCCTTGGAAATGTTCGCAATTTTTTTTGCGATTCGACTCATTTGGCGAAAAAATAACTGTTATGTAGTAATATCTAACACCAAATAATGAAAAATTACTTGTTACTATTCATCATTCAGCGCAATTTTTCGCCGTATAAGTCGGTAGAAAATTGCGAAAATTCGCAAGAGTATGATCGAGCCTTTAGGAGGTGGACGCACGCTTAGGATATTTACCTTTCTCAATCAAAGTTGGCAACGTTGCATTTGCATGAATACACCCGATACGATCCGATCATGTTCATGGGAGCTGTCAGAATTTGTCAAATCTTTTTGAAAATAGGGGTTAAAGTTTGAACTCCGTAATTTCTTGAGCTTCATTCAGTAAATGAATCTCCTTCAAATACTTCTGAGAATGGATGTTTATAGTTAATGACCAGGTATTTGGATAGGAAATTACGTGAATTGTCTTGGACTGGGGAGTATTTGTGAAGTGACCACTTTGAAGGATTTTCGACAAAAAATAGGTTCTTTTAGACATTTCCGCGGAAAAATTTCGATTGGTAAAGTAATTTTAGCATGTTTTACACAATCTGTGCAAATTTCATGGAAATCGGACTCATGTCCACATTCGCAAGTTTTACCGAGGAATGAATTCCGCTATCCACAAAAAACACTAAAGCGTCAATACGGACAATTTATGGAGTTTTGTCAAGTCCGGATTCACTATGTCGGAAATCACTCCATTACAAGAAGTAACAGATACATTAAAGGATTGGGCCCATAATATGAAAAAGAGGAATGGAGAAAATTGCAAGAATATGCAGTTAAATCAATTTGGAATTCAACTGCGAAGATGATTCAAGAAAAATATATCAGTGAGTACAATATTAAATTTGATCATTTTGCCGACATAACTTTTAATGAAGCTCGTGATGCGAGAAATAGTAAACGGGGTAAAGGTAACTTCATCGGACCTTTTCTCAAAAAAAAAGAAAAGTGGGTAAAGGTGAGTTTATCGGGCTTTTTCTCAAAAAGAAAATAAAAGTGGTGTTACTTACGTAGTCTTATCTCCTGAACACGAATCCGAAAAAATTTCGTGGAAATATCTTACACTTTTCGAGTTATATCCTTTTGAATCTTGAAAATCGACCTTCTCATAAAGTGTAAGTGCACTTCCAACATTTCCAGAACGAACGCCAATGAAGAGTGAGGTTAAGTATAGTTTGTTTCTTGTAATTGTGAAATAAAAGTTGATATGGAAATGATAAAGGTGTCGACAAAAAGAAGGAGACATTTTGTGCGATTTTTAACAGAAAACATCGTGTTTGAAAATGGTCGATTTTCAAGATTCAAAAGGTCATAACTAAAAAATATATGAGAGACCCCCACGAAATTCATTCATTCATTCATTCGTAACACTACTTTTTTGTTTTGAGAAAAAGCCCGATAAACTTCCTACCTTTACCAACTCCAAATCCTTTTTGGAAAAATACAAATTCTGAAGGTTGGTAAATTGCTATCTCAAGAACAGTACCAGCTAAAATAATGGGGTTTTCACCGTTAGGATTAATTATTCGCCATCATAAAATTAGCAGCAAATCTAACTTTACCAAATCTAATTCGATCTAAAAACAATTTCTCATAAAAATGCGTTCAAGTCCTTAATTTTTGTTTTTTTTTTTAATATTTCCCGCACTATTATTATAACAGAAAAATGTTGTTGACATTTTTTGAAGGGTTTCATAAGGCGATCAAAAACGGTATGTTGTGAAAATGGAAAATCTGTCGCCGTCTTCGATTTTTTGGTGTTTTTATTAAAGAAGCTTCAATATTCCGTTCATTTTCAAAGATATAAAAAAATTCAATGTAACTTTTTGTAGACCTTTTTGAGGATAACAAAACTGATCATGCAAGTTTTTCCGATATTTTGTTTGGTTTTCGTGTTTTTGGTGTTTAAAAAAAAAGTTAAAATTTCTCAAATTTTTTTTTCATGATTTGAAAAAATTTCTTGGAAACTTTTTCGAATTTTTGCTGTTTTAAGAAAAAAGTACATAATTTTACGCTAAGCGGCCGGAAAATTTTGGGGAAGGCGGTAGATGAGGAGTAAGGGAAAATTCTCAAAAATCCGAATTTTCGTAATTTTTGTACTATTGACAATTTCATCAGATTTAGCTACTGTTATTTCATTTGTTTTTGAAATAATGGTGAAAATTCATTTGAACTCTTTGTTCTAGAACTATAAAGCTGTTCATGTAAACATTTTCCATTCTATTACCGTTTCAGATATCCCCGTGGTGGACAACGTTTTCTTGGACTCTGTGTTGATAGATTGTAAATAAATTATTGCTACATTGTGGGTTGTTTCTACCAGTCAAAAAACCTGTTGATTGGTTGTGAAATATTTCCATCAATACCAACTGCATTGATTTTTTCTAAAAGTTGGCTATTGGTGACTATATCAGAGGCTTCAGGGAAGTGTGTACCTATCCAGTAGACATGTAGCCTGTCTCAAGATTTTTGTTGCCGTTCAAACACTGATTTATTCGTGCAGATATTCAAGCATTCGCTCAAACTCCTTTCATCCTCAGTTTGAAAGCTCAAATCCACTTACACAAGGTCTTTGTCCGTTTTATTAGGTTTTTAGTTCGCTCGTTTTCTTTTGCGACCCCTTTCCACCCTTGCTTACTCAAAACGACGTTTTAATGATCTATATGCAAATGAAATATTATGAATTATTTTGGCATTTGGAAGTTTCTCTTTCGTTACAATCTGTCCCAGTAAAATGCCAGCACGAAATACCCCACTGGTATATTTTATTAGTGGTTGTGACTACAGGTACGCCTGCACGTGAAACTGTTTCAACGGCGTTTTTTGGGAGTGTCCTTTGTATTGTCTGAATAGTCAAATCGAACCAGGTTTTCTGGAAAAGATTGGAGTTATATTGTTCTGTTTGCAAAGACGGAACGGAATACCTTGGAGAAAACTGTATTGAATATATTAATTTTTGTGGTGTTTTTTCGAATGCATGAGAGGTTCAATTCAATTCCGATCGTTATGAATTTTTTAATCGAATTTATTTACTTCAGATTTACAATATCATGAAACACGTCAGAGTAGAATAGGACAGTAGTCGAATTGAAATAGGGCAATATTCGAAGACTGTACAAAAATACATGAACATTTAAAAATATAAAATAGCATGGTCATTCAGTTGTTAAAATGTCTCTCTTTTTGTTTAGCTTGAAATATGTTGAATATTGATATGCAGTGCTAATTATTCATATCACTCTATATATATTTAATCATTTATTTCATATATTTTAAGATATGAATGTATGTCTTTTGTCGAATAATAAAGAGATATACTTTGTGTCACCAATATAAGTACTTCTGGTTCCTTTTACTCTAAATATTATCTAGAAATTTCAAAAGGTTATGTGTCCAGTAACGTGGTTCATCTAGAGATATTGAAGATATAAAATCAGAGAAGGAACAAGGTGAAAAAGTAACTCTCCAAAAATATTTCTGATAACTGTCAGAATTGTCAAGTAAGAAATGGACAAATTTCCAAAATTTGACAAATTGCATGGGTCGTCCAATTTTCACTCATGGAGAATGATGGTGTATGCCTATATGGATTTAAATAATCTTTATGTTATTGACACCGGAGGAGAAAAGGATCCAAAAGTGAATTCGCCCAAAATTTCTGATAATGATGATAATTATGCAGAGAAAATTCGTGTTCATAAGACTACATGTGAAGACTGGAGATATAGACATTCTCTATCCCGAACATTCATTTTATTTAACGTCGATTCACATATCACTCCACAAATTACTTGCTACTCAAACTCCTGGGATATGTGGAAAACATTGAATGATTTATTCGATCGCAAAAATTAATATTCACTTCATGCCCTTGTTAAATCGCTTGTAGGAATAAAATGCCATTCAGCATCCAGTATTTCTGATCACATTGCTAAGTATAATTAACTTTGGTCAAGGCTCATTGAAAGGACTGCTGAATCCCATGATGATGGTCCCGATTCATTAGAAGCCACACTACGTCCTCTAGCTAAATCAACAAAAGCTAAAGGTTCTCTGTTCCTGACTACTTTACCATCAGAACTCGATAATATTGTAGACAATTTGAAAACCAAACAACATCATACTTATGATGATGTATGTCAACGACTAATGGAATTATCAGTAGCATCTGCTTCTTTAGAGGATCCACAGGCATTTTTCGGAAAGGAGAGAAAAGAACGTAAAAACAGATAATGTAGTTATTGTAAAAGCAACAAGAGATGGTTTAGAGAACATACAATTCAGAATTGTCGAAATAAGAAGAAAGAAGAGGATGAAAAAGATGAAAGTAAAGCAAACTTAGTCGAAAGTGATGAATATGACAATGAAGTTGCTTACCCAGCTTCAACTTCACGAGAGAATAAATGGAAATGGATTTTTGATACCGGAGCAACGTCTCACATGACAGGAAATTAGGCAGCATTTGATAATCTCCATCCATATGCTGGCTCCATCAAACTTGGTAATGATATGAAGGTCGAAGTAACACATATTGGAAATGTAAAATTGAATGCATTGCTACCAGACGGTAAATCGTTGAAAATAACCCTATATGATGTATTGTATGCACCAGAGTTGAAATGTTCTCTCATGTAATGGGAGACTATCAAATCCAAAGGTATAACCATGAAAGGAAATGAAAGCGATATAATTCTCTGGAAAAATGCAAAGAAGGTTGGTTGGGTTATTTCCAAACAAAAGGAGAATATTTTTCTAGAAGTAAGTCATGAAGAGGCGAATGCCAGTGTCACAATATGGCACAGAAGACTGGGTCAAATGAGTATATACAGTTCTCTGCCAGAATTTCTTTTTTTTTTATTCGAATGATGATGAATTCAATATCTCTGTTTGCATGCCTACGTAATCTAGCAGTGTGTGGTTGCATTAGCATAGACTGATTTCTTGTGCTCAGTGTCTGTGAAGATCGGATTGTATACTTGATAGTTGCTCATATTTCTTTTACTTAACAATAAGTTAAGGTACAGAATTGTCGAAAATATGGTCATGATTTTTAGTTCCTCATATACTGGTCTGCAGCTGACTTCTCAATATACTTTTTGTATACTGCGTAAGGCAGCATTTAGGATGGTTATTTTTTTTGTAGATAACAGTTTGATCCATTTCCCCCTATTATGTCTCCATATGTTCGAACGAAGAGAAACAGTGCGGAGAAGGTTGTGCATGCAGCTGATTTACCAAATCAGTTACATATTTTTCTGATAGCGTACACTGTTCTTGAGAGTTCTTCACATAATATATTTATATATTCTGGCCATTGCAACTTTGTATCTATTACAACTTCAGGGAAATTGAATTTTCAGAAGTGAAATTTTTGACAGTTTGACTTTTACTTTCATTTAGTAGCATATCATTGGGCTTGAACCAAGTCCTAGCCTTCTCCAAGATAAGTGAAATGATGAGTTCAGTATCTTCGTCTTTGCCAAAATCAATACAAAAAGTTGCATAGTCCGCATACATATTGGTTGATATGTTCATGGAATTCATAGTGAACGGGAGGTCATTTACGTAAATCAAAAATAGAAGGGGGTTCAAGACTGATCCTCGCGGTACACCTCTCTTGGTAATAGGTACAACGGTTGAAAGAGTTTATAAAAGAAAATCCCAGACATATGATACGTTCTTTATTTGAGAACTGAGAATAAATAAAATGTTATCTGATCAATAAAAATAAGAAAAACAAAAATTATTGGCAATTAATATAAATCTGTTTATGTAAATCATTTAAAATGAATTATTATCATTTTCTAATATTCTTATGATTCACCAAAAAATGGTTTAGTCACTCATCGAGTAATTCGTAATATGTTCATCTGTGTTCGTCTATTTTTAGTTTTGATTATGTTTATAAATAGGTGATATATTTTATAACTGATAATCTTTCCTTGTCGTGATTGCTTCCTATTTTTTTGTTTTTTATGTCTTTGTTCGATTGTTGATTGTTTTTAATAATTAGACCAAATAATTTTTAAATGATTTACACTACCTTTTCTCCTTTTCCTTCTTGATACAAGTCTCAATTTTCTAATAGATCTATTTTATATTTTATATTCCGATATAAAATTTTTATTATATGAACATATCGACAACGGTAAGGATGCCTCTGAGATGCGCAAACGATAGAAAGCGTGAGTAGATGTGCGACAAAGATCGACAACTGTTTACGGCTGGTTATCATCGGAATGTACAATCGGGAAAGACATTTTTCTGCAACACGTAGGAACGTAGGTTCTTATCTGAATTTTCATCAATTCCTAATGAACTGTTCGAATAATATAATTGTCTGTGATCACTGAAACGTTTATGAAAATTGCATAATTGTAAATAAGGTACGACTAGAAAAAGAATGCATCGCCACACAATATCAGAAATAGGTAAATAAATATAATAAAGATCACGAGGAACATACTTACAGAAGTTGACTAACAATATCACATGACCTCTGACCACTGCCAAATCAGCATTGTCCATAATAACTTTTGATTTTTTGTTTCTCTTTTTATTTGGAGTTGAGAATTGTTCCATTTCACCTTTTTCAATTTTATTCATTTCTGAATTAATTTTCCTAATGCTTCTAACGCAAACTCCCGTTGCGGCAGCAACTCGTTCTTGAACCTTCACAAGAGGAATACTGGTTTCACCAATCATTGCTTCTGCCTGCATAAATTTGATGACATTACTGACAATTTCCCTACTTTGTCCACTCATAATCTTATTTCTCACTTTACTCTTTGAATGCATTTTCAAACACAACAAACTACACTGTAACCTATCTAATGATATTTCAAAACTATACACAACACAATGATTTCAAATTCAACACACAATCAGAATAACGCCACAATAATTTTATTCCACTGACTGTACACTCACGACGTTAACTGCTTGAATAATGCAGAGCGAGTGAGCTCCTGCCCCACTCCAGGGTTGTGTCTACTGCGCAACCAATTCTCGGAGGCATCCTTACGTTTGTGGACCAGTATATGTGTTTATTTGTAGGTGTGAGTTTGTGTGATTGTTTTATTTTTTTAATACTATTTTTAATTATACATTATTGTAATGCTCAATTTCATCTGTGTTTATTTTAACTATTTTATTGTGTTCTCTAGTTAGGTATTTATATATTCGTGAAACAAGTGCATTAGCCCTTATCACTGTATTTTCTTTATTCAAGAAAATTTGTGTATATTTATTGATTGTATTTCATATTTCATTTGCATGAATAAAGCTTATTATTATTATTATTATATCACTTTGTTCTTCGGCATTTAAGTACTACAATTTTCTTTATTTCGTGTAAGCATGACTTCATTAAATCTGAGTTTTTCTAATGTACTATTGTGGTTTACACAGTAAAAAGTAGATGTCAGATCCGTAAATACTCAAAAAAAAGAAAGCTCTATTGATAGAGTTCATTAAGGAGAGTACTACATTAGTGGTGGACAGCTCCTTTCTGAAACCATATTGTTGAGGTGATATAATTTTTTGAGCGTTCAAAAACAATATTAAATCTGGGTGTATTGTCATTTTCCATATTTTGGAGAAGACTGAGAGAATAGATATTTGTCGAATAATTTTTGCCAGCGACGGGTCATCTTTTTTATAGGCACGAATTACTTTGCCCATTTTTTATTTTTCTGGAAAAACTCCTTCGTTGAGGCAAGCATTGATAATATCTGTAAGAGGTTCCAATAAATGCATTCCAGAATTTTTTTAAAGTTATTTAATTTTTAGATTTCATTTTGTTAGTGAATATTCTAATATCATCTATGACCAATGGTTTCAGAAAAATTGTACTCACCGGGATGTGGTTTTTGTCCAGTAAATCAAATGCATCTGTCAGACTGACAAGGGTTTTCAGTAAGAGATTTGTATTTAGTTCATTTCGCAAAAATACCTATTTTGTACTCGCGCTTTCGAATCTGTTATACACAATATAACCTACGTCCCACATCTGAAAAATATTTTTTTTCTTTTCATCGCATTTTGATAAAAGCTTTTTTATCAATTTCATCCAATTCTATTTATGAAATTACATTTTTGAAGCTGTGTCACACTTGGTACTTTCCTTATTCAAATTGTATGAGTGACCAAGGGGTGGGGAGAGTGGTATGACAGTTGAGATTATGATAGAAAGATGCCCCCCTTCGATTTAAAATCAACGTGTTTTTGCATTTTTTCACAACACATCTGTTTTGAAGAATTCGTTTTTGATGTCGGGTCGAATCAAACCATAATTACAAATTTCGCCGCTATCTTGTTTTTTGCATCAACATACACATTTTGATTCGAATCGAACCATAATTACAAACTTCGTCCGCCATCTTGGAGCCACAATCTTATTTTCTTGCATTGGCAAACAAATCATAATTTCCGACACTGAAAACCACCACATATCAATTTTGAATCGAATCGAACCATAATTGCAAATCATGCGTCATTTTGTTTTCTCCCTTAGAAAAATTCCATAACGCATTGTCACTGAATTTATGTAAAATTAACTTGCAAGTGAAGTATCATAATTTGAAATACTGAACAGTTGTTTTTCCCGCAAGAGGGCGCCAAAATAAAAAGTTAGGTTGCGAAAATTGACATAGCTGAATTCCTTATGAAATTACCTTCTTAATGATTTGTCACATTTACTTCTTTCCCTGTTCAAATTGTTTGGGTGATAGTGCCCAAGGAAAGGGGGAAGAGGGATGACAGTTGAGGATATGATAGGAAGATGTCCCACTCGGATAAAACATCGACGTGTTTTGGCATTTTTTCACAGCACATGTAATTTGAAGATATTCGATCTGTTTCGTTTTCGGTGTCCCACCCTGTATAGCGTTTGCGGGCACATGTTTATGAAAAAAATCTTATTTTAACGTAAAAATATACTCCTAAAATTTGACACTGAATTTGAAAGTCCCTCTGTAATATTGAACAATAGGATATATAAAAAACAATTCAGCGATACAAAAAGCTTACCGTATAAAATTGATATACCTAATAGCAGAGGCGCAAAAAATGGGGGCACTAGGGGCCAGTGCCCCCCCCCTCTTCTTCTGAAGTGCAAGGAATCAGAAATTGTACAGGACTAATGATTGGATAAATGAATAAGTGTATTCTTTTTTTAATACACCCAAAAGACATTTGGTGCTGCGAAAGAATGTCCATGCAACATTACCAGAATCCCGTAAAGAAAAATTAAAACAAATATGTCCTACCCGTTGGATACAACGTCATAATTCGGTTATGGCCATGAATGAATTATTGGAACCTGTTGTATTATTTTTAGAGAATATGTTTCTACGGGCTTATAAAGATACCAGTTCGAATGAATCAATGCTACTTAGTGCTTTGAAGCAGCCCGAGTTAACAGTTTTCCTGTTATGCATACAAAAATTTTTGGCGTTCAGTCTTCCACTATGCAAAATTCTTCAAGTAGAAAACGCAGGTCTAGCATTTGCCCTTAATAATGCCGAAGATTTAATATATTCAATTAGAGACATACGCAAAAATACAGATTGAGAATTTTCAGAAAATTTTGAAGAAGCCAAACTGAAGGCACAGAAATAAAAATGCCACGATTAACTTCATAGACCGAATCCCAATATAGAGAGTTCTGTGGAATATTATAAGATTTCTATGTTTTTACCTTGGATTGATTATTTTTTGTCCAGTGTAGAAAGAAGATTCGACAAGCATAAGGCAGTTATTGCTAAATTCATGGTTTTATTGCTTAATGGTAAAGTTGCGACAAAAAAGCAAATAGAAGAATTCCTTAGTTTGGCTGATTTTTATGAAAACGGCACAAATGAACCAAATCATGCCTTATTAGAAGCAAAACTTCACCTTGGAATCAAAAATGTATTTATTATAAAGGCCAAGTTACAAAAAATCCATATGATGCAATGAACATGTTATCCGTCTCGACAAATACTGCAGAAAGATCAATTTCTACCTTACAACGGTTAAAAACATACATAAGAAATTCGGTTGTAGAGAAAAGGTAAAATAGGCTAGCCAATTCACATATTCACAGAGGAGTCAATATTGACCCAAAAGAAGTCCTCTCACTTCTAACACGAATGGGACCACGAAGAATAGATTTTGTTCTGTGAACTTTACAGTGTAAACCAATTTTTGTACTAATTTGAATTTGAAATGGATTGTTATTTTATATCTCATATTTTGTATTCTTGATAGTATTGTGATATTACTATAAGAATCAATATTTATTTAGTTTTTACTATTTTTTATATTCTGTAATGTGATAGCTTTTAGCATTTTTCGTGATAACCTAAATAAATAAAAATGAATGATTGAATATTTTCACTTATTTATGGTTTGTATTGTATAAAGGCGCATTGAAAACGTTTGTGCCCCCCCTAGAATGTGATCCTGGTTGCGCCACTGCCTAATAGGAATTTTACCGTTTGTCGCTGTTATAACGAACTCAACGGCGTGCCAAAAGTCACGCCGAATGATAAAATATTCCAGTCACGCCTTCATTGCTATCAATTAAAAATACTGCTGGGCGTCGTTGACGTTTTCATTGTTCGAAGAATTTTTCAGCCATTTTGCTCATACTTTTTTACTCTTTATTGATTTATTCTTATTTTGTTCCAGGTACGGTAATCACTCCCGCTATAGGTAGAAAATCGCTAGGTGTCACGGTGCCGTAAGTGAACTTAGAATTATAGTAGTGAAATATTTCAACAAAGAGATAAAATATGAACATGTATACTGTTATAAAATGAAGTGTTGTATGCATTGAAATATGTTTGGTTTTTAAACTTTCATAACCCAAAATTGATAAGTAACATCCATGATGGGTACTTTAACTACTTTATTAATAATTGTGGAGTCATATTATGAAGAATTGTACACTATCAACCAGGAAAGTTATCCAGGAAGTTTGTAGAAAGAATCTTTCTACTTGAAAAGTTAATTTTGATTTATTTCCAATAATAGTATATTCTTCAACGAGCGTATAATGATAGCTATTATTCTCAAGGATAAAAATTATCCGAGAAAATAATAGCTATTATACGCGAGTAGAAGACTACTTTCTCTACGACTATACGATAGTCAGAGTTTTAATGAAATCTAAATATTATTCATGAAATTAGGTATATATTATGAAGTAATATAAGGTAGAATAACAATTATACATGAATAATCGGTGTTCATTCATGAATGAATAAATGCCTTAATTGAAAATGATTTTTAAAAAAACTTCCAAGAGTGGGATTCGGAACTCACGCCTATATAACTACCTTCGTTATACATTTACTTCATGTACACGCTTCTACCAACTGAGCTATAACAGGCACTCGAAAATTTGTGAATGAAATACCTACTCGAGAAACTCTGACCAAGAACTGAGAGACTGTGGAACGTTCAAGTAAAAATTGTTTAACATTTTGTGGCAAGATAGATTTCATCTTCCTCACTATCACTGCTTTCCCAATCCGCTCTATTTATTTTTATATTAGGTACTTGTCACACAGATAAAAGTTGAAATAAATAAATAAAGAAAATAGTCAATCTGACATTCGCGGATGCCAAGCTGTGACAAAAGTTCAATCAAGCAAAGCCTTCTTGTTTGTTTATCCACAACTATTAAATAATAAATTTGTTAAATATGCGATTTTTATCAAGTAATGCCATAATTGAATAATAATGACAGTTCGATGGAATAATGTTACTCAATCGTTGCGTCAAATTTGACAATTTGTAAATTTACTTGTCTGTATTTGTAGATATACTGTCAGACGGTTTGTGAGTTATTTGTTCTGAACATTCTTATCTCTGGCAAGAGAAATGTAATAGTGAATCTGATTTAGAAGATATGTCTTGTACACCGACAAACATTTTAAAATTAGCGGCTAGCGCTACAGAAAATCCCCTACCTAACAAGTCACAAGGTAAATATGGTGTGGTGTACAAAAGTTTTATGGATTGACAACTGGCACAAAAACATCGTCTTTTTCTGAAAAAATACAAGTCATTATCATTGTGGGCATATTATTCTATGCTGAAGAGTACATTGAATATTTACCATAGTATCCACCTAGAGACTTACATGAAGTTGCAGGCATTTTTAAAACGTCAGTACGAGGGCCATCAATCGAAAAAATCTAAAACCTTCACTCCCGAAGAAGTCAGTAAATTTATGAAAGAAGAGCCAGATCATACCTATCTAATGACAAAGGGATTCTTACAATAACGTAATTTTCAGCTTAGAACTTTCCAATTTAATCAAATTATTTATATAGTTGTGGATAAAGTATAGTATTCAACACGCGTATAATGGCAATTACCCACTCAGATGTTACAACACTCGCCTTCGGCTCGTGTTGCAATTTCATCTTCGTGGGTAATAGCCATCATTATACGCTTGTTGAATAATATACTATAAGCCTCTCAGTTCCCGTGGATTCTGAAAATTCTGAACCTGTGATTGGCCGAGTGCCGTTGAATAATGAGTTAGGATCCACGGTGTCTTGGAATCATCTTTATTCTTCAATTATAAATCAATATGTTATGAACGTGGAATACAATAGTCGTAGAGAAATTCAATTCTTTTATAAATTATTTTAACATCTACTATCTATTACATAAGAAAGTTCCCAGTAGAAAAGCAATTATGATACCAACAAATCAATAGAAAACAAATTAACTTAGGAAATTGCAAATTATGAACAAAACTAGTATTCAGTTCAAAATTATCAAATGTAAGATACTGTATATGAAAATTGCAAAGTTTTACATAAGAGAAAGGATGACAGAAATGGGAGATTATGATTTTGGAATGTAAATGAAGATGAAAAGAGAAAAATCAATATTTGTTACGATTTGACAATTTTGATAAAAAATTGTTTCACAGAAATTTTATTATTTTGTTCGATAAATGTGCCTGATGTTGATACTTATACCTTTTCTTGTAGTTCTTATTTCCTTTACCTTTCAATTCCCTGCTCAGTTGGTACGCCAATGAACATGAAGATCTCTCTCTCTCTCTCTCTACAGGACGGTTGCAGTGTTGGGCCTTCTTCGCCTTAATTTTTTTATCAAATTAAAAATAAATTGTAATATTTGTGATATTGAATAAAAAAATAAATAGATCCTCTAAAAAGTGTTCTCTCTGTTTTTAATGAACATTTTAACTAATTTTGAACCAAGAAAATCGAACATTCTTCAAATGATAAATCTAGATTCCTAACTCCTAATTTAAAAGTCACGGAATGCTGCAACGGTACAGTTGTGGTCAAAATTATTGATTTTTCGTGAAGGGTGATGAAAATAATAATTTATTGACAGGAAATTACAATTATAACCCCGTCAAATGGCAGGATTCAATTTCTGACCATACCATAAGTGTTACAGTCAGACCTTGCTCTTCCATCCAACCAAATAATCAAATAACTTTGTTTATGACACAAATAAATTGGAGGGTTTATATGGGAAAGTCTTACACCAACAAAATTTTTTTGCTGTTTGCTAGCTCGTTCAAAACAGGATAAAAGTTTGTAAATACCTGGTTTCTGTAGTAGTTTTCGTAAAAGTCACCTTGTCTTTGGTATTATTTTAGTCTCTAACAGTTCCAATCACACTGAGGTAAGTTTCCAAATATGTTCGAGGAAAAAGTAGTAGATGATAAAAAAATCAAAAACTTCTTCATTCAACACTTTTTGACATAACCTCAAATTAACCGTCAAAATGGCAAATAAATGATTTTTCAGTATTTTTTTTCTCGCGTACACATGATTTAGTTCAGATGGAAATTTGTTGATATATGTCTTTTTTTTGTCGAATGAGCCTGATTTTTTTCGCAGATGAGAAGACTTCTAGTTTTCCATTGTCTTCCTATTTTTTTGTATTTTGAAAGTCTATAAGTGCCTATTTTAATTGTTAAAATGTTTACTTTAAAATTATCTATTTAATTATTGATCGTTAAACCGCTTCAAATTGAGAAAAAAGTCTCTCTAAATCATGATTTTGTCAATATTTTCAATTATTTTCGACTTTTTTCATTATTTTTATAACAAAAAGTAGTTTATAATAAAATTTCAACAATAAAATATTGAAATACATAATTACACTACGAAATAATTGTTTTAATGTAATCTTTATTCTTTTCTACAACTATTGAAAATCATTGAAAATATTGAGAAAATCATGATTCAGGAATACTTGTCGGTTTTTCACAATTTTAAGCGGTTTAGAATAGAATAGATTTATTTTACCAAGTTACAATTATGTTTTTGGCAAGTCAGCAAGTTTTAAAATGTTAAAAATCGGCATCAAAAGAGTTTGGGTAAAATAATCATAGGTTAAAAAAATAATAATAATAATAAAAACGACAAAACATACAAAAACAATCTAAAAAAAAACAGTGTCCCATTATTTGGGAGATCTAGATATTGCTGAGACACAGAGGCATACTCAAATATTCGTCAATGGAGTAAAAACAGTGATTGAGAATGTGTCGTTTCAGTTTCGATTTAAGACAGTTCCAAGTCAAAATCTTGAACTCATCAGGCAAAAAGTTATAGAGTCTGACATCCAGTGAATTCTTTTGTGTTTTATTGAGTCTGTAGCGAGGAGGTCTCAAATCGGTCGCACCGCGAGTTTCGTATTCATGAAAATCAGCGTTGACCAAAAATGATTTTTTGTTTTTATGTATCTCTAATACCGTAAATATATAAATGAATAAATAATGATGGAATAGGCATGATAGATAGATCTTTGAAGATTTTTTGACAGTGGTCCCTGTAACCAGCATCAGCCATAATTCTAACTGCTTTCTTCTGCATTTTGAAAACTCTAACGGCGTGACAAGAATTACCCCATAAGATAAGGCTATAATTTATGTGAGCATGGAAAAATGAAAAATAACATGTTCGAACTGTGTTAAGACATAGTTGTTTCTTCATATTGCGTAAGAAATATAGTGAACTCCATAATCTATTATATAGTTGATATCTATGGGCTGACCAAGTCAGTTTTTCATCTATAACAACCCCAAGAAGTTTGACACTCTTACCATCACCTGCGTTCTTGGTGGAAAGAACAAGATTTTGAGTTTTATCATGGTTCAATTTGAGATTGTTGGCATTGAACCAATTTTGTGCAGATTCGATAGAGCACGTCATACGTAACGATAGACTGTCTGCGTCGGAAGCAGTATTGAGTAGAGTTGTGTCATCAGCATAAGACACACATTTATTAGGTTACATAGAATGGAACAAATGTAAATGATGAATAGAGAAGGGCCCAAAACAGATCCCTGTGGCACCCCAAATGTAATATTGTGAAAATCAGAACAAGAATCACTTATATACACTGCTTGTTTCCTGTTATGTAGGTAAGACTGGAATAGATCGAGCGGTATGCCCCTGACACCATAATGGTTAAGCTTTTCAATATGAATACTATGAGAGACACAGTCGAAACCTTTCGACAGATCGCATAAAGTAATACCAACTTCCATGTCATTCTCAAAACCCTGGACTATATCGCTAACAATCTTGAAAACAGCTTGGGTTGTACTACATTTGCTTCTGAAACCAAACTGACAACTATTGATAAATGCATTCCTTTTCAAAGTATTTCATGAGTCTCAGCTTTAATATGATTTCAAAGACTGGAAAAAATCGGAATGATAGATATTGGCCTATGGTTTGCCACCTGTGAAATGTCCCCTTTTTTGAAAATTGGTATTACTTTCGTGACTTTCAAAATATCTGGAAATTCTCCCTCTGCAATGGAAGCATTGAAGAGAGTTACCAACGGATCTATTATTAAGTCTAGGTTTTTTTTAATAAGTTCGCTATTCATACCATATACATCAGTGCATTTAGAGTTTTTCAAGCTGCGTACAGCTTCGACTACCTCAGATATTGTAACTGGCTCTATAAAAAAAGATGAACATGGTGTGGGCAATCCTTTCAAGTAATTGACCGGGTCATTCGAATCATTAGGTATTTTCTCAATCAGATCAGATGCAATTGTGGAAAAGTAATCATTGAACTCTTTAGCTGTTATGGTGGGATCGATTACATTTTTCTTTGAATGATTTCTTTCAAAATTTACAAGTCTCCAGCTATCTCGGACTCTGTTATCGATAAATAAACCAACAACTTACAGATACCATTTGAAAGTAGTTTATTCAACAATTAAAATGATCACTTATAGACCTTCGAAATATAAAAAAACACCAAAACTATTGTTCGTGGAAGATAAGGGTATTTTTTTCGAAAAATGTACCTTACTCGAAAACTAGTCGTCTTCTAAATTTTGAAAAAATCATGCTCATTCAACACCGGAAAAGACATATTTCTACAAATTTTCATCTGAATTAAATCATTTATCAGCAAGAAAAAAATCAAATACTAAAAAATCGGTTTTTCGCCAATTTGACGGTTAATTTGAGGTTATGTCGAAAAGTGTTAAATACAAAAGTTTTTGATATATTTATTATCAACAGATGAGAGTTACAATCCTTTACGACAAAAAATTATTTTTCTTCGATAGAAAATTCTGAAATAATTCAGGAAATAATTTTCATAGTGCTCTGCCTCACATAATTCAAGGGATTCTGGATTCCATGCCATCAAAAAGTTTATGGCTCTCAAATCTTTTAATGAAACCATCAAAGTGTTGAATTTTTAATTATCTGAACTACGATCCAGAGTCGCCAGACGAAAATTGTATTTGGTAGTTTATGGGTGAGTTGGATATCGACACAGCTCGTATGTAAATTTGCATTTTATAGAAAGACATTAAGTGAATAATAATGTTCATTAAAGGTCAGTTACTGTCATTTTATATAGTGCTTCAGAACAGGCAAACGAATGAATATTTTCTATCATAACGAGAGAAAACTTGGTAACAAAATGGATATTTTAACCTTTCATAAATTAAGATATACGAGGCGTTACCACTTAGCCCTGTTAGCGACTAATTAGATTTGCATTCATTACTATTAAACAGCAAAAAATTGGAGAGTGTGTTGCTTGATCGCGGTCTAAAAAGATGCCTGTTATGGGATAACGCAAAACACCGCTGCTGGGAAAATGGAACATCGCATTAATCAAGCTGAGTGCTTTTGCAGGCAATTTAATGCCACCGCTTGAATGAAGCAACTTCGTGTTTAAATAATTGTACAGAATGATAGATATGACGAGGAGGTTGGTTATATGAAAATGTGGTAAACGCGAAAAAATTGAAAAAAGCTTGGCGAACAAAACAATGTTGTATGTAGATTATATTGGACAGGCTATGTCTTTAGTTATACTCATGTTTTGATTGAAATACATCATAATCATAATCAACCTTGACAAAACAATCTCATTTTCACGAACATAATACACGTAACTCTCACCACATAAGTCTCGAACAATTTCGTCTTCACCTATCCAGAAAAAATCCCTAGATATCTCTATTCACTTTCAAGAGAACATTGAAAAAATAATTGCTTGGGCATTGCTTCTATTCTGTCGATGAATTCAGAATTAATTTTCTACTTATAAACATCTCACTGCTTCTCTTTGATTCAAAAGGTTAATATATGTATATAATAATCCTTTTTTTTGTCTGTGATTGATGTTGTTTACAGTTTTTATTTAAGAATTAAACTGCTCCAAATTCAGAAAAAAGTCTCTCTGAATCATGATTTTGTCAATATTTTCAATTATTTTCGACTTTTTCATTATTTTTATAACAAAAAGTAGTTTATAATAAATATTTAATAATAAAATATTGAAATACATAATTACACTACGTAACAATACAGAGTGTTTCATAATGAATGCGCAGGAGTTTCTGATTGTAGGAGTTACTCCCATAAATTGCGATCATCAGGACCTACAATGTATAAGTTATATCACTTCATTTTCTCACCTCACTTTCATCATATGTACATTTGAACGGTCCTCATGAAAAATTTGTTTTGTATAAAAAAATGTAATATAATCACCGAAAGTTGGTATAACTTCTGGTAATTCTAGTGAAATTGATCCTTGACTCATCGGTTGATCGGTCACAATATGAGAATTCACCCAACCAAATTATATTTCCAATACTGTTAGGAATAGGGGACGTGTAAAAATATCTATATTACCCGATGTGTAAACAGAGACTAGGGGAATTGTCGGAATCCCTACAATATTCTCAAGAAATCGGTGTCTAGACACTGTCGGGTCCAGGGTAAATACTAACACAAAAGTCGTCTCATATATACTCATTCGTGATGGGATTGAACCCATTAGAAAGCGCGTTTGCGGCATTAGACGAAGTTTAACAAACCCGCATGATGCGGGGTAGAACTGTTATGTATCCACTTGTTAAATGAGTGAGGATGAAAAGAATACATTTTCCTATGTTTTTTAGCGGAATCAATAAATACTTCTTTCAAGACAGGCATATTTTTCTCCTTTTTGAACACAGCAATTGTAATAACTTTTTTGAGAGTGGTAATGTGGAAGATCTTTCAAGTTATCGACCGATATCCCTTTTGTCTTCCATATCAAAGGTAGGGAGTAAAAACGTTTCAAAAGATATGTCCAAATTTATCGAAATTTGGTATCCATATTTACTACATTCATTTGGGTCGATCAATATTTGATATGGAAATATGGTGTAGATGATTCCTTCCTAAGAATCTGAAATGAGAAAAAATTAAATGAATATGAAAAAAATACGAAAATTCGAACAAGTTCGAATATTTTGCCGGAGAGTACAAATAAATGATAAGAATAAAATCGACAAAGTCGAAGTACCCTTCTCCCCACATCTTTCCATAAAGTGGAAAATATGAGGCAAAAATCTTACAGAAAACAACTACTTCCCTGGCTAATGCCACGACGGATTTTGAACTACATCTGACAGATATTTGTGCGATGTTCTTCAAAGAAGACTCAGTTGCAAGTGCTTATTGTAGAAAAACAAAAGATTATCCTGGATTTGGCTGGGGATGACCATCTGCAGACATGTTTCGAGGTTGAGTTGTCTTGCCCCTGCCAAATGAATTACAACCTACTGTTTATCTAATAGCGACTGACTGTAAGCCGTAGGGAATTATTAGGGAATTATTAGATACAGTAAGTCAGTCGCTATTAGATAAACAGTAGGTTGTAATTCATTTGGCAGGGACAAGACAACAAAAAGTTGTCGGACCTACCCTTGCACTGATGAGAGGCAACAACCTCGAAACATGTCTGCAGGTGATCATCCTCAGCCGAATCAAGGATAATCTTTTGTTTGTCTACAATAACACTTGCAATAATTGAGTCTTCTTGAAGAACGTTGCACAAACTTCTGTCAGATGTAGTTCAATATCCGTCATGGCATTAGCCAGGGGAGTAGTTGTTTTCTGTCTGATTTTTGCCTCATATTTTCCACTTTGTGGAAATATTTGGAGAGAAGGGTACTTCGAATTTGTTGATTTTATTCTTATCATGAAAAAGATAGTTTATTTCTGAAAATAACGCCACAACTTAGAGCAGGTAGGAGAAATATATTTCATTTCAACACTGAGAAGACAGTTCTAAATAGGAATAAATTGAGTTAGTGCATCCAAGACAACGTGATAATTATCATTATTCTGGCCAGAATATCTGTTTAAAATCAACTAACGCATTTATAAATTATTTTGACATGTCAGTTTGTTATGTATTGCCGCATTATCAGTTGTTAAAATTGCACTACTACAGGTACGATCTGGTTCGGTCCATCCGCTGACACTGCAGATTATTCATAGTAATGATGCAGCAATTATATTCATAAAATTTAGCCAGTGTACCTCGAACATGGAATTGGATGTCCTACTCTTCCAACCGAAAGCTCTCATCAATACGGTATAAACAAGTGCGAAGATGTAAAAATAGAAACGAAGGAAGTCAGCAACAGGAAGCCAACTATACATTTGTGGCTTCGGTTAGAAGCTTTTGTGCTTATAAGTCAACAACTAACGTCGCCACGGAGGCAGCTATAGCTACCAGCGTGACAATCCTACCCAGGAAAATACAAATAAGGATGGATTTAGCGAGGGGCAATATATGAAAATATAAGTAGAAAAGTTATTGGGTATAACCCTCAAAATGTTGTGCAACCGTAGACACGTGTTTCGAGCTTAAGCTCTCGTCAGTACGGTAAAATCAAGTGCGAAGATGTACAACACTTGGATGTGAAAATAGAAACAAAGGAAGTCAACAACAGGAAGCCAACCACACATTTGTGGCATCGGTTAGAAGACCTTGTACTCACAAGGCAACAACTAACGTCGCCACGGAGGCAGCTATATCTACCAGCGTGACAATCCTACCCAGGAAAATACAAATAAGGATGGATTTAGCGAGGGGCAATATATGAAAATATAAGTAGAGAAGTTATTGGGTATAACCCTCAAAATGTTGTGCAACCGTAGACACGTGTTTCGAGCTTAAGCTCTCGTCAGTACGGTAAAATCAAGTGCGAAGATGTACAACACTTGGATGT
Organism: Chrysolina oricalcia; assembly: GCA_944452925.2. NCBI lineage: Eukaryota > Metazoa > Arthropoda > Insecta > Coleoptera > Chrysomelidae > Chrysolina > Chrysolina oricalcia. The sequence goes on along the minus strand of OX101821.2, from coordinate 4,661,348 downwards.
GAAAATAGAAACAAAGGAAGTCAACAACAGGAAGCCAACCACACATTTGTGGCATCGGTTAGAAGACCTTGTACTCACAAGGCAACAACTAACGTCGCCACGGAGGCAGCTATATCTACCAGCGTGACAATCCTACCCAGGAAAATACAAATAAGGATGGATTTAGCGAGGGGCAATATATGAAAATATAAGTAGAAAAGTTATTGGGTATAACCCTCAAAATGTTGTGCAACCGTAGACACGTGTTTCGAGCTTAAGCTCTCGTCAGTACGGTAAAATCAAGTGCGAAGATGTACAACACTTGGATGTGAAAATGGAAACAAAGGAAGTCAACAACAGGAAGCCAACCACACATTTGTGGCATCGGTTAGAAGACCTTGTACTCACAAGGCAACAACTAACGTCGCCACGGAGGCAGATATAGCTACCAGCGTGACAATCCTACCCAGGAAAATACAAATCAGATTGTTTTTTTTTTAAATTCTATTACGTCAAACTGGTTCGACCTTTTGACGTGAAGCTTCACCCTGACACTTCTAATAAGTTACTGCTCGTTGCTGTGGTTATGCAATATTTTTTTATAATAATAATAATAATAATAAATCGCCTTTATTCATATGATATGAAATGGTGAAGTGTCAGCTTAAAGCTGTTTTTCAACTTTACCACTAATTACAAAAAAAAAAACCAATAATAGGTTCTCTAGACAAGTTCGAGTTAACGAAGATAGAAAATATGCAACTAAATTAAAAATACAGTTAGAAAATCATAGTATCAAGTATTGAGAGAGTAATGAATGCACATACATACATACATACATACACACATATGGATAGCAGGTCCGTGTGAGGTTAAATGACTTAGATTTCAGACAGAAGAGAAGCTTTAAGTCTTCTCTTGAAGTTGATGATTGAATAGTCCCTAAAATGGACTGGAGTACCATTGTAAAGTTTGCAAGCAGAATAAATGAAGCTCCGTATATAGAATGAGGTGCGGTGTTTGGGAATATGTAAAGTATCTATTTTTCTGGTATTAACGTTATTATTTTTCAAAAATCGGAGTTTACTATATAGATATGATGGTTTCTGACTTTTAATAATTTTATGTGTGAGAGTGAGAGGATGAAGTTTGAATATTTTATCAATTTTTAACCAACCTAATTCTATTAATTTATTAGAAATTCCATAGTATTTTCTCAGACCACTACAAAAGCGAGCACAAGAGTTTTGAATCAATTGGAGCCTCTTCAGATTGGAGTTCAATATTGCGGATCCGTAAAGCTGGTCACAATAGGACAATTTCGAAAATATTAAGCTTTCGCACAATTTAACTTTGAGTCGCAGGGGAAGAACGTGTCTGTGAGGAAACAGTTGTTTCAGTGTACCGTAGGAAGTACCACATAACATTTGGATATGTCTGGAGAATCTGAGCTCAGAATCAAACCACACTCCCAAATTTTTGCATTCCACGGTTATAGGTATGATGTCCCGATCAATTGATATAAGAAAGTTTTGTTACTAAAGCTCTTTTGCTCCGGTTGCCGAATAACATGACTGATGATTTGGCAGCAATCAATTTCAAATTGTGCGCGTACGATATTTTGAAAATATTTCTCAATACATCATTTATTTGTGTAGAACAAATGTTTGCATCTTCATACTCAAAGTCAATGTACATTTGAGTATCATTTGCGTAATGAAAAATTTTGCAAAATGTTATGAATTCGTGGAAATCTGATATATATATAGAGAGAATAGTAATGGTCCCAATATCGAACCTTGTGGTACTCCGAAGTTAACTGGTAGGGCATTCGACACTTTATTATCCAATTTCACACGGTGAGTCCGTTGAGATAGATAATTTCTGATAAATTCTACAGCGCTTCCCTCGAAGCCAAAAAAGCGAAGTTTATTGCATAATAATTTGTGATTCAGCGAAGGCCTTACTGTAATCCAACAAAATTAAACACCCACACCCACTATTATCCAAGGATTTGAAAATTTCATCGCCTAAGTTCAGTAACGTTGGAACCGGCCAACTAGATATCGTACAACAGTCAGTTTTATGCTCTATTTTACATTTATTCATTCGCTTTCGATAGGACGACTAACTAGACTGTTTTTCACCATTTTTATTCTGATAACAATTGATTAGTAGGTAGTCTGTAAAGTTCTAATTAGCAGTGCATACTTTTACTTTATTTCTGTCATTTGACTCGTATTAAACCTAATTACGGTTGAAAACATCATAATTGCCGAAGATAAAATTTGACGCAATTTCTGATAATTTCTTTTTCCATAAATAGTGTACTCGTGCAAAAAGATACACTTTCCTCAAAAGTGCCAGGCAAGGATAAGGTGGAGAAAGTTGTTGAGGTTCCAACTTCAAGGAAACAAAATATTTGAACACGAAAAACACTCAAAATGGGGAAATGGGGATGCAGTTTAGGGGTTGAATACGTTTTTTTGCGGTGAAACGTGACCTTCTAGCGGAAAATGTTTTTGACATAACCTCAAATTAACCGTCAAAATGGCGGAAAACCGATTTTTCATGATTTAATCAGATGAAAATTTTGTTGAAAAATGTCTTTTTTGGTATAGAATAGGCATGATTTTTTCACAATGCAAAAGAGGACTATTTTTCAAGTTACATACATATATCGAAAAAATTACACTTATCTTCCACGAACAATTGTCTTGATATTTTTTTGTACTTCGATGAAGAAGTGATCATTTTAATTTCCGAAATGTCTACTTTGAAATGCTCTGTGTAACTTGGTGGTTTATTGATAGTTAAACCGCTTAAAATTGAGAACAAAGTCCCTCTGAATCATGATTTTCTCAATATTTTCAATTATTTTCGACTTTCTTCATTATTTTTATAACAAAAAGTAGTGTATATTAAATCATTCATGATAAAATATTAGAATACATAATTACAGTACAAAATTAATTCAATAATATCATTTCTATTCTTTTCTACAACTTCTGAAAATATTGAGAAAATCATGATGCAGGAGAGACATGTTGTCGGTTTCTCTCAATTTTAAGCGGTTCAATGATAAATAAATCACCAAGTTTGAAAGTAGACATTTCAACCAAAAAAATTATCCCTTATAGAGCTTCGAAATACAAAAAAATAATTGTTCGTGGAAAATAAAAATTTTTTTTTTCGAAAAATGTACCTAAGTCGAAAACTAGTCGTCTTCTGAATTGCGAAAATATCATGCTTATTCGACACCTAAAAATATTTTTCTACAAATTCTCATCTACATTAAATCATTAACTCATATTCTCAACCGATGTGTGAAAGAAGGTGTTTTCCCTAATGAATTCAAAAAATCTATTATTACGCCAGTGTTCAAGAAAGGGGATAAGTCTATTATCACAAACTATCGTCCTATCTCTCTGATAACTCATCTTTCGAAAATCAAAAAATCATCAAAAAAGGCTCGTTCCTTTTCTCAATAATTATAATTTAATCTCCAACTGTCAATTCCGATTTGGAGAAAAAATCTGTATAGGTCGACAAGCGTAAGGATGCCTCTGAGATGCGCAAACGATAGAAAGCGTGAGTAGATGTGCGACAAAGATCGACAACTGTTTACGGCTGGTTTTCATCGGAATGTACAATCGGGAGAGACATTTTTCTGCAACACGTAGGAACGTAGGTTCTTATCTGAATTTTCATTAATTCCTAATGAACTGGTCGAATAATATAATTGTCTGTGATCACTGGACCGTTTATGAAAATTGCATAATTTTCCCGAAGCCATAAGTGTAAATAAAGTACGACTAGAAAAAGAATGCATGCCACACAATATCAGAAATAGCTAAATAAATATAATAAAGAACACGAGGAACATACTTACAGAAGTTGACTAATAATATGACATGGTATTTATTGATACATCTACGTAAAATTGCCAAATCAGCACTGTCCATGGTAACTTTTGATTTTTTGTTTCTCTTTTTATTTGGAGTTGAGAATTGTTCCTTTTCACCTATTTCAATTTTATTCATTTCTGAATTAATTTTCCTAATGCTTCTAACGCAAACTCCCGTTGCGGCAGCAACTCGTTCTTGAACCTTCACAAGATGAGCAATACTGGTTTCACCTATCATTGCTTCTGCCTGCATAAATTTCATGACATTACTGACAATTTCCCTACTTTGTCCACTCAGAATCTTATTTCTCACTTTACTCTTTGAAGGCATTTTCAAACACAACAAACTACACTATAACCTATCTAATAATATTTCAAAACTATACACAACACAACCACAACACAAGGATTTCAAATTCAACACACAATCAGAATAACGCCACAATAATTTTATTCCACTGACTGTACACTCACGACGTTAACTGCTTGAATAATGCAAAGCGATTGAGCTCCTGCCCCACTCCAGGGTTGTGTCTACTGCGCAACCAATTCTCGGAGGCATCCTTAGGCTTGTCGACCAGTACTCAAGATGTTGTTCTCACCTTGACCTCAAAAGTTACTGAGCTTAAATGAAAAAAAACCTTTCTATGTGTGTTCATAGATCTTTCGAAAGTCTTTGACTCTGTCAGTCATCAGAATTACCGACAATTCGACGCGGTCAATTGGGCGCATGAAAATTGGACGCGGAGAAATGGTCGCGGCGACAATTGGACGTCGCGACAGTTGGACGCGGCAACAGTTGGACGTGGCGACAATTGAACGCAAGGACTACCGGGCGCAGGGACAACTGGGCTCCAAAAAAATATCTACTAATCATAATTATTATCATAAATTCATTTTGAGTGTAGTATTTTATTAGTCTGATCTAACCTGACCGATTTAACCTAGCTCGCAAGTTGGGAGCTTGGAACTTGAAGAAAAATTCATATTATTATTAATAATTTTGTGTTTTTGGCGCCCAGTCGTCCCTGCGCCCAGTTGTCCCTGCGCCCAGTTGTCCCTGCGCCCATTTGTCCCTGCGCCCAGTTGTCCTTGCGTCCAAATGTCGCGCGTCCAATTGACTGCGACCAATAGTTGTGCGTCCAATTTTCCATGTCCAATTGACGTGACACCCAGTCATCATCTTCTCCTTCAGTCTTTGGAAGATACTGGAATACGGGGCAACGTGTTGCAATTATTTGGAAGTTTCTCAACAGGAAGGAGCCAGGCCGTAAGAATTGATGATATACTGAGCAGTGATAAGGTGATCGAGTGTGGGGTACCTCAAGGATCCGTGCTAGGACCAACACTATTCAATATATATGTATATACAGGGTGGGTCACGGTCGATGATACCTTAGACTTTACGGAGAACGGGACATAAGATCATTCTGAAAATTTGGTTTCTCAAGTAGTTGCTCTTGGTCTATCGATCTAAAATATTTTCAGCAATGCAGCGTTGCCGCTTATACCAGAAAGTAGCAGCATCTTTGTTATTTCAAATTGGTCACCCTGTATATTACCTCATTTTTGAACTTCTCATTCCTTTATGATTATTTCTGCCTCATACTCCCCTATACCTATCTCTAACGGTTTTTGAGATATTGGTTATTTTCCATATTTTTTGTCCAAAACATAGCTCGAATTGAATGTTTATCTCTGCGGTATTTGGATTCTTAATGAGTTGCAATTTTGTGTTCAGTTCATCAAGATCATGTACATTGACTCTGTATAGAGAAGTTTGTTCTGCGTTATACAGGGTCGTTCATAATTCATGATCTTACTGCTAGATACGAAAAGGGTTGAAAGTGCGTTTTTTTAAATGGAACATCCTGTATATTATGAAATATCCTGAAAGATGACTAAATTCCCTTCGAATTGATATATCATGTTCCTATACCTAAATAGCCAGAATTCCGAGATAATAGCAATTTTCACTTGTAATCTCCCAGGTGCTTGAATTATTGCCGGAAATTTTTCGAGTACATGAATTTTCTTTGAAAATTCATGTACGAAATAAATTCACGGCAATTAATTCAAGCACGAGGGGGATTCGTTAAGAAAATTTCACACCAAGAAATGAAAATCATCCAACAATTCATAAGAAATAACTAACGATGGTTTCACCTGAACTATTTATAACCACTAAAATATTGATATATAAAATACTTAACAAAATTTTCATCAATAAATTTGTTTAAATTTGGAAATGTTCTTATCGTGGAATGAACCATCGACCTAGCTACTCATAGGCCGCAACACTACCGCTGAGCTCAAACTCAAAAACATGTATATTCAGATATTTAACTATTTACATTGCATTTCGGTGTATGTACAACACAACTCTGCTTGATATTTTCCGCCCACCTCCGTGAGCTGATAGGGATCCCGCAGGTTGTGAGGGAGTGCTGGGTTGGGGGGCTCCGTCAACCCCTGTTGCCAGCGACCCCTGTTGCCAGGGGTCGGCGTAGTGTCTCCTCGGCTCCTCAAGAGGAACAGGTGAGGCACCCCCGCTGGTGTTGACGGGTGTAACTCAGATTTTACCTTCCTACATCATGGTATTAGTATAGCCTGTCTCCCGCTATGCTAATACAGGGGTTGATTGTCAGATTGATCAGATTTTAGAAGTGTGATTTGTGAGGGGTGTTGTGGATTCCCGGAAAAATTGTTCGGCAAAAAACCGGGTTCTGGTCTTAGTCCTCTATAGAGGTGACTTGGTGCTCAGTCTTGGCATTCATGGAACAAGTCCAATTTTTGGTAAATGAGCCCGCCGTGTTTGCGGGGCTCATTGTGGTGTGCCCTTACTCTTGTTATTTCCCTGGTGAGTGAACTTTTGGGAATGTGATATTTGTAAAATGTATATGAAAGATTCATTATGTGGTCTTGGATAGTGGTGAATTTAGCTAGGTCACGCACGTTTCAAAGAAAATTCATGGACTCGAAAATTTTCCGGCAATAATTCAAGCACTTGGGAGATTACAAGTGAAAAATTGCTATTATCTCGGAATTCTGGCTGTTTAGGTATAGGAACATGATATATCAATTCGAAGGGAATTTAGTCATATTTCAGAATATTTCATAATATACAGGATGTTTCATTTAAAAAAACGCACTTGCATCCCTTTTCGTATCTAGCAGTAAGATCATGAATTTTGAACCACCCCGTATAACGCAGAACAAACTTCTCTATACAGAATCAATGTACATGATATTGATGAACTAAACACAAAATTGCAATTTCCTAAGAATTCAAATACCACAGAAATAAACATTCAACTCGAGCTATGTTTTGGATAAAAAATATGGAAAATAACCAATATCTCAAAAACCGTTAGAGATAAGTATAGGGGAGAATGAGGCAGAAATAATCAGAAAGGAATGACAAGTTCAAAAATGCGGTAATATACGGGGTGACCCATTTGAAATAACAAAGATGCTGCTACTTTCTGGTATAAGCGGCAACGCTGCATTGCTGAAAATATTTTAGATCGATAGACCAAGAGCAACTACTTGAGAAACCAACTTTTCAGAATGATCCTATGTCCCGTTCTCCGTAAACGTCTAAGGTACCATCGACCGTGACCCACCCTGTATATTAACGGACTATTTTCATTGGGCAACGGGAACATAGTTAGATTCGCAGATGACAGTTATATTTTATAAAGCAGATAACTGGAATTCCCTGAAAATTAAAGTCGAAACGGAGCTCTCACTTATCAAATGTTGACTGGATAAGAAGTTGCTAGGTTAATATTGATAAAACGCATTACCTACCGTTCTGTTGTAATCCAGCTGGAGAACCCCCATTCGATGAACTGGTAATAAGAAATTATCTACCCTTTCATATATTTCCTGAAAAGAGAGTGAAATACCTTGGAGTAATTCTTGACACAAATATGAAATGGGATCTCCATATATCAAATATACCGTCAACAAATTGAGGGCCATTTCATACAAATTTAGAAAACTCAAAGAACTACCACTGAAATATCTCAAAAATTTAAATCACTCATTTGTGGAAAGCCATATACGCTATAGAATTGCGGTATGGGGATGAGCCTTGAATGCTCATATGCATCAAATTGAAATTATACGAAGGCGTTTTCTTGAATTAATATTTTCAAAAAACAGCAGAAATCCCTCTGGGCGTATACTCACCGAAACTGGTATACTGGACATAAGACAGTTGTATTTTTTATGCTCCAACACTAAATATCATACACACAAACATACAGCATTGCTTCCCTCACACCAGTACCACACACGCCAAATGGTCAGGACTATTACTCAAAAATCATATACCTACTTTGCTCCTAAACTGTACAATCAAGTTCCCGAAAGTATAAAATCAATCATAAATATCAATTGCTTTACAAGAGATTTGAAAAAAACATATCCATTGAAGTCAACGACTTGAACTACTACGTCTATTTGAATAAAAAAATCATATTATTGCCTTTGCTATAATGTCTACTAACTGTTCTGAAATGCATATACAGGGTGTCCGGTAAACTTTGTACAATATTGAATCTGGTGATTGACCAGGTCATGACTGTTCAGAATAACGGAATTTCACCTCGGTAAAAATATCACCGTTTTCGAGATAATGGGCATTTTAAGAATATCTGGAAAATCGCTACCTAGCCTTGGATTTTTGAGTGCCATGTATACAATTTGAGACGAATCCAAATATATTTGCTGCTGAAGATTACTAATGAGTGATGCTTCTAGACGTACAGAACAGTTTTTCAGAAAGTGGAAACATTTTTCAAGAAATGAAGGTAAAATGACAGATTTGAGTTTCATCAATTTTTTTAAAAAAAGTTTGACATTATTAACATAACATAAACATAATCAATTGGAAGTGGACATTCATTTCAAATGAATGCTCATTTTGTCCAGACTCTACCATGGTATAAAACAAACTACAATTATTTTTGGAAGAAGTGGTTTCCATTGAATTAGGCGTGGTTTTCATCTAGGCTTCTATCAACTTTTATTCAAGAAAAAAAAGGAAACTACCCAACACCAAAACTGCGCCACAATCACGCTCGACGTGCGTTTCGCCAACAAAGTTAGCATCTTCAGGAGCTAAAAGTAAGAAAAGGGTGACGTAGTTTTGGTATTTGGGTAATTTGGTTTTTTTCTTTAATTGTATTTACACCAAAGGTTCCAAAATATTCATTTATTTGATCAACTTTTATACTTAAGCCCAAAAAATATTTTAGCTAGATTTTATCAAGATAAAATGTGGAAATAATTGTTAATAATAAAGAATAGACTGCTTGGTGGCATTAAATAGTATGTCAATAAAATTAACTTTTCATGTAATTAGGCCTAATAAAATTATCGAAATGAAATGTCGATTATCCGACATGGCACCGATTTATACGAATTCTTGTGATAAATGTCGCAATTGTCCAACTTCCAGATTCCAACCAAGCTTCAGAGACCGACAGATATATAGGGTGTAACCAAATAAGTGCAAACTTTTTTAAGAGATGAATCCTTGTCTAAAATTAAAAACTTTTGTTTGAACAACTTGTGACCTCTATCGTAGTTTTTTGAAATTATTCCGCTTCTTTCATTTAGTGGTATTTATTTCTTTGTCATGCCGTATATACGTTATACTCCCCGAGAATATGCACATATGCACAACATTTATGGTGAATGTGGAGGGAGTGCTACTGCTGCAGCAGCGCTTTATGCAGAACTATATCCGATTGCACAATGCCGCTCATAAAATCGCTGATTTGGGGGCTATAACCTATAACGCATTCTAAAAGGTTCTTCTTGAAAATATGTCGTCTCTGCGTACGAGTGGATTGAAAATAACATTTTTGTAATATAATTCAGTGCGATGTTGATTAATCGTTATTGTGGTTTATAGTGTGTGCTGATTAAAAAAAAAACGTTGATTTACTATTTACTTCATTACATCTCATTGAATGCTTCTAAGCAGTTGATTCGTTATCACTCACAGTTATTTAATCATTTCATCTTGATAGGAGAAAAATAAAAGACATTACTGACAAAGTTTAATGGAGTTGATTTTAGCTCAGAATAACATCACACTCTAATATTATCGAAATTCTACTCCATCCAAAAATAATGATCGTATGTTTTATACCATAGTAAAGCCTGGACATTCTTTCGTAATGAATATCCAGTTCAACTTGGTTATGTTTTTTCAAACAATAATGTCAAACTGTTTTTAAAAAAATTGGTGTAACTCAAATCTGTCATTTTACCCCCATTTCTTGAAAAATTGTATTGTTTTCTGAAAAACTGTTTCGTACATCTGAAAGCATTACTCATCAGTAATCTTTAGCAGCAAAAATATTTAAATTCGTCCCAATTTGTATACATGGCATTAAAAAATCCAAGGTGAGGTAGTGATTTTCCAGAAAATAAAAATATGCTCATTATCTCGAAAACAGTGAGATTTTTACCAAGGTAAAATTACGATATTCTGAACAGTCATGATCTGGTCTATCACCAGTTTCAATATTGTACAGTGTTTACCGGACACCCTGTATATTATATGGTTCCATTTTACTTTTTTATGTATCACGTCCACTTTTGAAATTGCTGTATCGATTTACCACGTTTTTATTTTTAATTTTCAATTTTTACTTAATATTAATAACACATGTATTTTTAATTACAATATTATCATGTATCTATAAGGAAATAAGTACATCTGTGTACTTATCGTTGCCGAATAACTTTTTTCGCTGTGTCAGTATTGTGTCTTAATTGTTTTAAGTTACTGCTGTGAAAAAAAGTTATATTCTATTCTATTTATACGCAAGAAAAAATTAAATACTGAAAAATCGGTTTTTGCCAATTTGACAGTTAATTTGAGGTCATTTCGAAAAGTGTTGGATACAATTTTTTTTTCTGAATATCTACAACTTTTCCATTGAACTTTTTCCGCTAAGAGGTCACGTTTCGCCGCAGATCGCAAAAAAACGTTTTCAACCCCTAAACTGCATCCCCATTTAATCATTTTGAGTGTTTTCGTATTCAATTTTTTTTCCCTTAAAGTTGGAGCCTCTACAACATCTTCCACCTGGTCCTTGCCTGTTACTTCTTTTCTTTTTCACGAAAATTATAGAGAACTTTTTTCGAAAAATGAAGGGAACTCGAAAACTAGTCGTCTTCTGAATTGCAAAAAAATCATGCTTATTCGATACCCATAAAGACATATTTTTACAAATTTTCATGTTAATTGAATTATTTATAAGCGAGAAAAAAATTAAATACTGAAAAATCGTTTTTTCACCAATTTGACGGTCAATTTGAGTATTTCGAAAAGAGTTGGTTACAAAAATTTTGGACACGTTTTGCAGCAAATCGTAAAAACACGGTTTCAAACCCTAAACTGCATCCGCAATTCACCATTTTCAGTGTTTTCGTGTTTAAATTTTTTTTCCTACATTTTCCACCTGGTCCTGTTACTTTCTCACTTATTTTTAGCGTTTAGTATTCGTTTTGGCACCAGCCTAATATTTGTTCGGCAACTTATTTGTACCAGAGTCACAATGTAATTCATTAAATATGCCAGATTTGTTTAATATCCCCTGGATTTGCCAGAGGAGGCATCAACACTCCAATCAGGCTTTGTCTTTGCGATGGCAGATAACACACGCCTTTGTTCTGTCGCAGAACAATTGCCATCCCGCCATTGTTTTACCATCTGTCTTGATTGCACTGCGAATAGAAATGCTGACTAATCGTCCCTTTCTAGTGTGAATATTCGCTATTCGCTTGTTTACCTCCGGCCCTAAACGCGTGCCATATGAGGCGGATATCGTTATTGTTTGCATGAAAGAAACATTTAACCTGTTTCTCGGTGCAATTTAACTGTTGATATTGTCGTAAAACAGTAAACGGGATGTTCTTTCTTGATGAATGCTAGAAGTTCAAGAATAGAATGAGTTGATACAATCCAATTCAACTGTCTTTAAAATAGTTGAGGAATTTGATCTATCAAATAGAATTCTAGGTATGAAAATATTTCATCAATATTTTTTTCACGAGTCACTTTCCCAGATTGGCCAACTCGAGACAAATCACCAATTGTCTCAAAACCTTCCAACCTTTGTATGTTTGCCTATAATGTATTTTTCAACGCATCAAAATGATAGAAATTTTCAAAAAAAATTCAGTCACCTATTATGGTTATAAATCTTCTTTGGTAAATAACTTCCTGTCAATTCAAGAAGTTTATATCCTCCTCTAAAACACCACCAAAGTTTCAAAACAATTACTTATATCGGTGAGGGCCAGGCTTTCGAATTCCAGTTAAACTCCAGGCGACCTATTCTCGAAAGTCGAGTGAGATTAGTCGCATTCGACATATGTCGATGGAAATTGTCGCACAACATTGGCATGTATTCTCAAATGGGTTCGACATATATTATGTCGCATGAGATTAATTTTGTCGAATAACATGAGCTGGCAACACCGAACTTTTGATTTTGGATCGTGTTCTATGCCCCTTCACTTGTGAAACGTCAATAGAAAATAAAATGACAATTACTTTTGGAAGTAAGATTACATCAGAATAAAGTCTGTACTTCGAAGGTAAAGGGCACTATGTCCTCCGCATAAGTTTAAATTCAAAATAAATTTGTGTAAATATATCCCAATTAAATGAAACATGAATGTACTAATACACTGTGGTATGATAATTTGGTTACCTTTCCAATTAATCAGTTTTTAAGATATTCGTAATTGAATTTCAGAACAAAGTGCCCTTTATCACTGAGGTACAGAAGTAGAAACACGGAAAGTGAAGCCAAAAAAATATTGGACTCAAAATCAAACGTATTAATTTCGTATCTAATGAAATTCTCGCATTCGACAAATTGTCGACTGCTTTTGACCATTCAACAATTTGTTTATCAAAAATTTGCGAAGTCGACATTTGAGAATAAGAATATTTAGATTTTCATCGACAAAGAGCATATATCTCGCATGCGACAAAATATGTCACGATCAGATTAACTAACTAATGCTTAGAATATGATCCTTCCAATATCATTTAAAGAATGTCATTCATCATCTAAACTATTAATCTGGAGATTTCCTGACACTTAAAAACTGGCCCTGGACCAAGCAGTAGTATAGGAAAAAGCAAGATTTTAATATTGCTTTCAAGACAGGCAATACTTTGGGCACACACCAAAAGCAACAAAGATAAATTGGAAAAACAAGAAAAGCGTGGAGTCTATAAATTAACCTGTGTTAGTTGTCCCAAGTTTTATCTTGGCCAAACTGGTAGAACCGTCAAAAAGCGCCTAGCCCACCAACATAGAAAAAAAAACGAATTCAACATATGCCAACACTTATCAACCGAAAACCTTACTTTCGGTCAGGATTTTGGAATCTTCAAGTTCAAAACAAAAGCATGAAGCTGAACCTTTTAGAAAGTACGGAAATTATTCAATAGGAAAATTCAATGACCAACTCGAACTAAACAATTCTCCACTACTTGATATATTTTCCCGGAAAGGTTAGATGAAATATAATCAATAATGTATTGGTACTCATCAGGTCAGGTATACAACCGAACCCTAATTATATATATATTTTTTGAAAATAACATTATTTAAACACTATATCAATTAAAAATGTACGTCAGCTATTTGCAAAACCGGAGAAAGATCGTCAGTTAGATCATACATTGTGCTCTGCTAAACTAAGACTAAATGCACGCTCAAATCCTCAGCTAACTGTCTTACCCTCATTGAAAGAATAGCTGACGATTGTTGTCATTATTTTGATAAAAGTACAAGTTTCATTGAACCTGAAATGATTTTGCAATGAGTACTTTGTATACAGGATTTTTTATTTATTCATTTGAGGATACACAAACAGGATGAACCCAGTTACATGGTTTTCATTTACGACTAAAATTCTAACTTTAAATTTTCCAAAAAATAAAAAAGTTAAATTTACAGCATAAATAAATACATCTATTACGAGGATACGGCTCATCTACCAGAATGCAGAATAGACATTTTAAGGAGTTATTTGATGTTTGATAAGAGACAGACTGACGTCGAAAAATTCACTATCTAGGTTTGGTACTAATCTATCTCATACCACTGGGATTAATTCTATAAAGTTTATACCTCTAGTAATGCTGAAAGTGTAATTTAGAGGACGAAAACCTTGTATTGGGAAACTTCTGATTTGTGATAACAAATATTCAGATGTGTTTGTTAATAGTTGTGAACATGAACATAATTTTAAATTTATTTCTCCTTCTCATCAATTTTCAATTCTTTGCGAGGTTTACCTTATGTCTCTTATAATTGACATATTTTTTGAATTCATTTTGAAATGTCTCTTCTCCACGAAAGCTTTGATGGGTCCCAAAAATAGTACGCATATTCAAGAAGAGATCTCTCCAATGTAATATATAAGTGAATGAATACCAAAAATTACATCCCTTTGCTGCAATTATTGTTTATATGCTCATGAAAAGATAAGTTGCACTGGAAACGTACACCCAAATCAGTTATACTTGTACACCTCGCAAAATGAAATGTTTTAGATGAGAAGTTTTGGAGAAGGTATTGACATTACATTCATTAATGTTATAGTGCAGTTTATACGTCACTGACTAGTTGAGAATACTGTCAATTTCATTTTGTACTTCAAAGTCATCATTTCAATTTTTAACACGTCTGAATAGGAGACTATCTAAACTTAAACGTAAAGGAAGGCCATTAATAAACATAAGAAACAACAGAGGGCCAAGATTATATTCCTGAAGTACACCCGACTTAGCCAAGGTTGAATGCCTTTCTCGAAAATGTACATAATGCCACTTACCTTCTGAATAAAATGTAATCAGAACTTCAGTGGAGTCACCGAGTCAAGAGTCAAGAGTATGCCATGATCTAACCTATCAAACTCTTTGGCGATTTCCAAATTTATATGCGCAGCTGACGTATAATGCTCCATTACCTATCTTTTCAGCTGACTGAAATAATTTGAATGAATCGATTCAGTAATGAAATCGTTGCAATATTACGATATACTCGCTGAAAATATTCTTTCAACTACACTTTTTATTTGGTTACAAATGAGCGTACCTAGTTTCGTGGAATTATTTCGATAAACATCCAGAGAAACGAATGGCTGAAAGTTTCAGCAGGAAATTGAAACTTTCTATCACCTCATGGACTATTCATTTCCTGAACGGGGAAATATACCAACTTATTCCAGATAGAAACGTACTCTAATATAAGGCATGTCAGAGGAGACCTATTTTCTTGCAATGGTTACTAAAATATTCATTCCTTGACTTGAGGGGCAGGAGCCATTAAATATGAATGGCCAAACAGCATTTCACGGTAGTTATATACATAGGCGTGCCTTCTCGGTGGTATAGAATTCATTTGACCAAATTGCAATTATGTTTTCACCAAGAATTTGAAAGCATCCCAGGTAACATATACAGGGTGAATCAGAATAAGACTGACAACCTTCGAATAGAGAATTACCTCATTTCGAGGTGAAAAGTTTCAATGTATGTCCTAAAATGTATCTGCTGTGAGATACATGATCTCGAAAGTAGGAAAAAAATGTAGTTTTATTAATTTTTCTCTAAAACTCCTGAGGGAACTTACTAATCAAGCACATGGTGGTTCTTCGGGTTGTAAGGCCGACGTATGTTTAGAGAAGATCTCGTCGTTTCGCCAACACGAGTGGTTAGCATTTTCAAGAGATATTTTCAAAGTTTCTGGTTTCTTAAGTCGCTGTCAAATGCTTAACATTTGTTATACGTTGTCTCGATAAATACCTGTGATTTGACATTCTTACATCTGATTGGTCCATAGCGTTAGCTGACATCATAGAATCGTTCGTACCGTTATTTTGTGGGTGAGGAGCTATTGCCTATTACCCAAGACTCTTCCGGGAAGTAATTGAAATTCAGAAACACCACAACAACTTCAACGGAACCGAAGGACTACAATTGAACAAGGTTTGGCTTCCAGTTCTCAAAAATCCTCAATTAGCTTCCTACCCACAAAATAACGGTAGGAACGATTCTATGATGTCAGCTAACGCTATGGACCAATCAGATGTAAGAACGTCAAATCACAGGTATATATTGAGACAACGTATAACAAATGTCAAGCAATTGACAGCGACATAAAAAACAAGAAACTTTCTCTTGAAAATGCTAACCACTCGTGTTGGCGAAACGTCGAGATCTTCTCTAAACATACGTCGTCTTACAACCCGAAGAACCACCATGTAAGTGACGATGGCCGCGAAAGCGTTTCACAATTTACTAATCAAGGTTCGTCAACGTGATAATTTAAGTTATAATTTTCAATTTCGGTAAACCAGTGACGAAGGTACGATTCTATGTGGCCATATTTTACTTCATATTTTCTTTGGACAAGTGAATGGACAAATGATTGTTTAACATTAGGCTCATTGATAGTCATCCTAAAAGTCAAAACATTTCATATGTTTGATAGTGTTTCTGAGATAATTGAGGAAAACTGAATGTATGACCTGAGTTGCGACGTAATTTCCTATGTGCAATAATCGCAAAATCTTAATTTATTTCGTACTTTCGTCAGCCTGTATCTCAGAGCGGGTGCATTTTAGAACATACATTGATGGAAAGTTTTCACCTCAAAATGAGGTGTGAGCGGATTTTTTCGTTCTTATTCTGACCCATCCTATATAATTAGTTGCGACAATCCTTAAGGTGCGAAGAACTTCAAAAATCTTGATTGATTTGACCGATACTCGATGGATATTCACAATTACTCAAATAAAAAGCACTTGTTTTTTAATATTCACATATTTTTTTTTTCTTCGAGAAAGCTATAGTAATAGCGAAACGAATCACATATTACAAGTAGTAATATATTGTGGATATTAAAAAACAAGTGCTTTTTATTCAATTCCGAGTAACTAGAGAAATGTTTCATCTGAGAAACTTTCCTCAGAAAATAACATTTCCGATGTCAAGAGATTCCTTTTCGCGATTGACAACGAAAGTTGACCTATCGAAAAAAGTTTCATGGCAAAGTTGTTGAAAATAAAAAGATCTAACATTCTTTCGCATTACCTCAAATTTTTTGGGAAAATCAGTTTAAAATTTTTTTCTCGTGCCATAATGATTTTTTTTAATGTAATTTTTTTGTAGCGAAATACCGATTTTTCCTTTTTTTTTTGACAAATTTCGAAAAAACTACCTCATTTTCAACTGAAAAGTTTCACCGGTAAAATTTGTCTTTTCAAGTTCTGCAGCAGCCAGTTTTTTCGTTGAAGCATCTACTTTTAGATTATGTAATAAAAGAGCTGTGGAAATTTTTTCCAGAAAACGCGAAAAAATTCAAATATTAATTTTCAAAAATCAATTTTTTAAATTTTTGTGCTAAACTCATATTAATTTTTTGAAATTAACAGTTGAAACCCTTCGAGATTATTAATTTCATGTTACCTTTAGGTACAGAGAATAAACAAGGGCATATATAAGGATTTGATTATGATAGAAGGGTGAAAAGAGGTGAACTTTTGGAGGTGAAAATGGTTTCTCACGAATTGCAGCGAAAATTAACCTCATACAGAAAAAAGTTAAAGAAAAAACTTGTTCGCCATAAAAAAATTATTTATTTTTTATTTCATTTTTTCCATGTATGCAGTTAATAGTTTTATCCGGCACGGCATGTCATAATGTACCATAATGAAATTCTATATGAAAAACATGTAATGGAGAGATAAAAAAAGTTTATTCAAAATGCATAACTAGGTACAAAACTATTTATTATAAATGGTAGAAGAGCAATTACTACAATTTGCAATATTAATTCCAATGGATTCTAGAGTTTTTACATCAGTATTTGATGATTTTTGGTAAACTTGTAATCCTGTTTGGTTGTTGGCACCAAAACTTGCATCTGATATTTTTTCTTTTGCTCTTTCGATGTCGATGTAACCTTCAGCAACAGTATTGCTTTTCCATCCGCCATGGCGTTTCACGGTACATAGATCAGCTGCAGAATCAGCCAAAAATGAAGCAGACGATCGCCGAAAACAATGTCCGGTATATTCTTCAGGGTGAGGTAAATTCAAAAATGTGGCAATAACTTTTGGCAGTTTACCAAAGGTGTGTATTCCAACGGGTTGTTTTGTTCATTTCTTATTTTTATAAGTGACAAAAAAACGTCGTTTATTTTGTCTGGGAAAAAAACCTCTACTGCTTAGTCTATATCTATATGCAGCAATTGATAGCTGTGGAATGTAACCAGTTTTATAAGTATAAGTAAGAATAAATTGTAAAATGTCGTACAAACGAAAATGAATGCCAGATATTTTTTCACAGTAGTAATCTTGGAGCTATATAGTTCTAAAATAGATCTAACTCTGAGTGGAGGTTTGTGGAGAATATATAGTCTCACTTTAACATATTCAAACTTAATGTAAATATTCCAAGTTTCTATATTTTGAGAATAAATTTGATTCTGTTCGTAAGTCATTTACTCAATATCGTTTAAAAAAACATTTCAGGAATATACTAACCTTCCTTTCTCAAATTTAGGTTAAACTGGATTCACTGTAAAAATGAGACAAGTGGAAAACGCTGTCAAACTTTTTAAAAATATTGAAAAAATATACTTCTCGAATCTCGAAAACATAACATCAATGATAACATCATGATAATGCATTTCAAACAATATTTTGTTTTCCATTTCTTACAATTCCAGGCCTACTATATTATTTTCTTCAAGTTAAGACTTGATTTACTCGAAATAGGAGCATTTTGGGCAAAAATTCGCTTCGGACGCCCACTGTGCTTCACTGTGAAATTTTCTTACCGAATACCTCTCGACCTTCAATCAAAAACTGTCGTCTCCAACTCGGGAGAATTTTCAAAATGGTCGTGTGAAAGAAAACATTTTTAGTAATAATTAAAGCTCTGGTGGTATTCTAAGGGAAAATTTAAGATGTTGTTTTCTGACTAACTGCTCAATAGGGAATATGCATAATTTTTTTTATTTGTTAAATCAATTTTTTACTTCTTTACAACATGGTAAAAAATATAAATACGGTTGAAAGTCTTGGAATTAATTTTTAAAATAATATATAAAATACCGATTGAATTTGACCTATTTGAACGACTCCATTTTCGCGCGCTGTGGATGACGTCACATGGCGCGATCAGTGTTGTTCTTCTTCAGTGTCGTTCGTTGAGACGTACTCTGATTGCTCTGCTTGCTTGAAGTTGATATTTTATAAAAGAGTAAGACAAATGCAGTACAAGTGTTAGAGAGAGATGAACATATATGAAAGTGATCTCGATCAACCAGAGCAGTCTTCAATGAACAAGCCTTTCTATAGTTATGGCCATTGACACCATTGACAGTTATTAATTAGGTTAGGGATTTGCTTAATCGCTATTACGATAATGGAAAATGCTAAAAAACCATTTTATAGGTATTGTCTAGTACCGGAATGCCAAAACACAATTATAAGTACACCAAATAAAATATTTTTTTCTGTTCCAAGAGATGCGAAAATACGTAAACAATGGTGTGAGGTTATGAGAAGAGGCGAAGTATCTCCAATATCACATTTACATTGTTGTGAAGATCATTTCAATGTGAGTACATTGTATTTCGATTGCTAACATGAAGTGAATTGATCAGAAGTAAGTTTTGTATGCATAAATGTTTTGTATATCAAGCGGGAGATAACTGTTTATACCTGCCTCACCTAAATTACAAAAGGAAAACTATTGCTACTTATCAGTTCCGGTATTGTCGGAATGTGCTTTGACAAAACCACTTTCAGTCATTGCTCTTGATAATTCACAATTGTCACTAGACCAAAATCGCACTATGTAATGGAAAACACTACAAATATATAAATAAAAACAAATTATCTATGAAAAAGATAAATGTCATAACGTGCCATTATTATGCACTTTTTGAATGACGTTTTATGGAGTTGAATACAAACTAAATGATAAACTAATGGTGTAGGTGTAATGTCAAGACAATAGGCCGTATTCATAAAAAAAAGGATTTGCTTTTACATGCAAATATCGAAGCATTTACTTCATATTCTATTCATAAAACAAGAAGGAAAAGATTTGGTATGGGAGCAAAAAAGTGTTGCTCTAAAGGAAAAGGTTTTACTTTTTTGGTATTCATAAACAGTAGCATTTACTTCAAAACGGAAGGATTTGCTTCATAAAATGTGCATCTAGTCCAGAGAAGCTTCTGTAGCAATTACTTCAGTCGTTTAAATGCCTTGTAAGTGCTAATCGCTGAAGTTGTATGTTAGAGAGCTTCCTCGATTTCGTGTGCCATGGCTCCGTCTCCAGTTGCGGCCAATTTTCGTTTGCCACTTTGTACTGCTGGTGGTGGTGGAAGTTGATCTGTGACATATCGGACAGACTGCAGTGGTGCTCCTACTTCTAGGCCGCCTGCAAAACGAATCATAATTAAACACCACATAACAGAGAAAATAAAATATGAGTTTACTACTATCTAAATTATCCTAGTATTGTTTTAATAATAAAATTTTCCTAACAAGATAATATTCAATGATAATACATTGATTGATACGCTATATTTTCACTAAACTAGCACAAACGAAGAGCGTTTTTTCCTCTAATTCGTTTAAATTAACATCGAACGAAACTGTATTCAATATTAGGTGCCTTTTCTCTACAGACTTCTGGGGTGCTTTTATTCACTTACCTGGGATTTCTGCAACGGTGGGATTAACATCCGCATGCATCGCTTCAATCATTATCGTTTCCCAATTTGATAATGGTGGAATTCTCTTGTTACCAGTTTTGTTCTTATCGGTTTTCTTCTTCAGTCTGGTTTTCATATTGCCCACCTTCTTCAGCAATGCTTTCGACGACAAGTCTTTTCCAAACACATGTCTGTACTCTGAGACAACTTTCTCCATAGCTGTTATCTTCTTCGATTTTTTTGCCGGAATTTGGGATTTTTCTAATATTTCCGGGTATCGTTTCACCCTTTCGGCAATGAACTTAGATTCAGATGGCTCGTCGCCTGTGTCTTGTGACACTGATTGGTCGTCTGCTAGTTCCTCGTCACTTGACATTTTATTCTAAACACAAATATCCAACACAGCTCTATCAGATATATAACCTAAACTCCAAGTACAACTCACTCACTAACTGTAACTGCACGTTGAAACTGTTCGGCGCGTATCTACCTTTTCCTCTTTTTACCGAGGATTTGCTTGCAAAGAAAAGGAAAAGATTATGAATACGAAGTCAAGCAGCAAAACCTTTTCCTTCTACCTTTTCTTGTGAGCTCTTCCTTTTACTTCTACCTTTACCTCTGAAGGAAATACTTCATTTTTATAAATACCGCCTAATAAAGTATCGGAGGTAAAAAAATCAAGTAACTTTAAATCACTTGCATATTCCCTATTAGGGTTGCGTTGAAATCATTAGTTTATATTTTGGATGATGTTTTTTCATATAATTTTCTCATAATTTATTACTTTGAAAATTATTACTACTACTGTTTACCAACTGCTTTGTCATTAGCTTTAATATAAAGCTTCTGTCAACCGACCATTACTCTCTGATAATTGCAAGGAAAATACTTTTTCGTAATGAGATTCTTATTCAAATCTGACCTTTTCCATGTAAATTCCCAGCGGACGGTGGGCACCTCCATAGCACCTGTCTATAAATCATACGCCTTCGCGTAGATATAATGAAAATAAACAGTAGTTTTCCATTTCGCGAAACTTTTATTCCGCTCCACCCATGACATATTTTTCCAATGGCCGTCCGTTCAGGCGCCTTTTGACAACATCGCGTTTTACACGACATGCGTGCCACTTGTCCAGGCCGTTTCTTTTCTCCGAGGACCGAATTGAAATTGTCGCAGCGGAATATTTCACCGGGATCATTAGGAATTTATGGAGTAATGTTTCCTGACAAATTTACTGGAAATGCGGGAATTCATGAAGACGTATCGAGCCGAATCGATACAGAATTCGAGGCAGTAGCGACATTTTTGTATACTCTCGAGAATGCCAGAACGCCGGAAAAGTTAATCACGATTGATATTTTTTTGTCCTTTCCTCACACGGCATTCTCCTTTCGTTCAAAGTAATTTCGGTTAATTTTTATTGCTAATATAAAAAAGTTGGGATACTGGAGAGATGAAAAAGACTCGTCTTCAAAAAACTGGGAAAAGATCTTCTTTTGATTCAGATTTGAAACGAGATAGGATTGAAAACACAAAACACCTGACAGTGGAGCGGAGATTGATTTCACATTCGAACTGGCTCCTTCGCCAATATACAGTGCGACGCTAAATTATGGAACAAATTCATTATTTCTGAATATAAAGATATTTCGGAAAAATCCTCGGACAGGTCGATTTTCTTTTCCGATTGGACAATTTTTGAACCCCACCCAAAATATATAGTGATATCGGCAATTGAGTAAAAATGACTTTGGTGATATTTTAAATTGGACACCCAGTATATTTTTCCATATTTGGTTAGGGATCGTCATTACGAATCCAGTGATACCAAGTTCGATGGGATTATGTCAAACGGCTGCGGAGATATGGGCAAAAAACTTCCTCGTATGTCCAATGAGTATGACTGAGAGACTCCCCAAGATTCGGAAGGTCAAAAGTCTCTGTCGCACTCATTGGGTATATGGAGAAGTTTTTTGGCCATATCTCCGTAGCCGTTTGACATAATCCCATCAAACTTGGTATCACTGGATTTGTAATGACGATCCCTAACCAAATATGAACAAATATACTGGGTGTCCCATTTAAAAATATCACCAAAGTCGCTCTTCCTCAAATGCGGATAACCCTATATATTTTGGGTGAGGTTCAAAAATTGGCCAATCGGAAAAGAAAATCGACGTGTTCGAGAAATTTTTCAAAATATGTTCATGTTCAGAAATAATGAAATAATGCTCCCATTATTGCAAGTTAAAGATTATACAGAGTTGTCTAAGGAAAAGTATGCACCGAGCTTTTATCCTTTTTGTGGAATTGCAAGCAAAATTGCTCGGACACATGGAGTTTGCTTTTGAGGGGGACACATTTTAGATATATTTTGCAACTTGTGCCTTTAACCCCCTAGCGAGGGGGTGTCACAACCCTAAAATTTTGAATGGAACGTGGGGTCGAGTGATATATCATTTGAACAGGCATAAAATTATCTTTCCAATGATACCCTATGTGTTGAAACAGTTAATGCGAAAACGGCTTCAAGAACATAAACCGGATAATTTTGGTATTAATGAAAAATACAAATGAGTTTTGGTTACTAGGAATTAAAACATTTACAAGTAGTAGTATGTTTCAATATTTGTTACTTGTAATAGTGCTTTGGAAAAAATAAACAAGCTGTTATATTGATTTATTAAAACGTTACTTCAACAAGTGTTCAAATTGTGACCCATTTGCTTTCATACAATAATACAGATTGTGTTCAAATCTATGTCTAATATTTTGTAGCATATGACTCGGGTTTCGTTGCTAAACATTTAATTCTCAAGAGTCCACATAGAAAAAAGTCCAAAGGCGATAAATCAGGTGACCTGGCAGGCCATTCCATTGGGTCTCTCCGGCCAATCCAATGTCCGGGGAACCGGTTATCTAAAAATTCCCGTACAGGAACAACATAGTGCGGAGGTGCTCCATCTTGCTGGAAATGAAGCTGTTCAGCATTATGATTTGGGTCATCTTCTATTATTTGTGTGATGAAAGGATCAATTGCGTCTTAAAGCATGTTTAGGTAGATTTCTCCATTTAAATTTCCAGGAATGAAAAGTGGACCTATGATATGACTTCCTAATATGCCACACCAGACGTTTATTTCTTGAGGGGCCTGGGTATGAACCTCACGGAATAAATGTGGGTTACTGTCATCCCAGTAACGGCAATTATGCATATTCAAAGCTCCATTCAAATAAAAGGTACACTCATCTGTAAAACAAATGTTAAATAAATAATAAGTGTGGATCTTCACTTAAACGCTGACTCATTTGTTCACAAAATTGCAGCCTCATTTAGTTTGTGTACTAATTTAATTTTGTACGGATGAAATTTGTACGCTTTTAGAATCCGTATTATGGACGTACGGGAGACCCTGAGGCTTAAGCTAGTTGACGGGTACTGTGAGTATGATCCAATTGAACATGCCCCAAAACAGCGACTTCCACAGCTTCATTTCTGATGGGGTTCTGCGGCTGGTGTTTCACATTACAAACAGACTTTCTAACTAACTTGGTAACATACGAATCATTCACATTTGTATCGGGATGACTGTCCTTAACACGTTGACTGCCGTGCTCATTTTTTCATTTTTGGTATCAGAGCCGAAGCAAAATTGAAAATTTTGTCCCAGAAACCATTATGGACTCTATGTAGGTACAGCCTACAGAAGATAGTATATCGTTGAATTTTTCGGAAATTGAGACTCTGAGTTCAAAAAATTTAAAAAATTCAGCTCGGTCTTATAGACCGAGTCGGCGCTCTTCAATAAGTGTACACCCTTGCATCTTCCAAAAATTCGTTGTGTTTACTGATTTGTCTGCCACGCCGACTCGGTCTGTGCGTCGAATGAGAACAATTTGCAACGCAAACTTGTTACTGAAGCCGTCTCGGTCTGTTTTCGCGATATTATCGACAATAATTCAGACCGATGGCTTCAAGAACAGTTCAATTGGCTCGGTCCCATAGACCGAGTTGGCCTGGTGTATCAACCTCAACCTCGGTCTATGAGACCAAGGTGGCTCACCAGAATAATTTTTCCTCGGTCTCATAGACCGACATGGCAGTCAACGTGTTAAACAAGCGAGCTGTACGTCTAGCACAACTATTGTTTTGAAAATACAGTTTCACAATTTCAACTCGTTCTGGAATGGAATAAACCATTTTGTACAGTAAAATTGAAATAACTTCAACAGCAACCACAGTTTATCAATGAAGGGACTACAATAAATGTTTGCCTAAATTATTTTCCTACACATATCTGCATTTTTTTTTCCTCCACTTATCTGCAGGCGTTTTCGACGAAAACACGCAAGCGATAAATGGGGAATTTAGTTGTGATAAAAAAAATTATCGTTGAAATGTTGCTTTCGGTAAAATGAAGTAATTTAGAAATGATTGTCGTTATACTGATTCCTAGTCACCAAAACTGATTTGTATTTTTCATTAATACCAAAATTAACACCAGTACTTCTCAAAAATGCAAGATGTTGTGGACACTCTAGATGTTACCCTTCTAAAGAAAGACCCCACAAAAACATTTACGCAACAGGTCAAAAACACCTTAGAAGAATCATCGATGCTGTTTCCCACACCCTGGGATATCAAGAAAACAACCTTCATGAACCCTCAACCTCCAGAAATGTATGGTTTGATCAAATTACACAGAGAAGGCAATCCTACCAGACCAGTGGTTTCCTATATTGATGCTCCAACCGGTAAGTTGTCAAAATTCTAAGTTCAGAGAGCTCACAAATTTCACTCCAACAAACACAGTCATAAATTCTATAGACTTAGCAAATAAGCTGTCTAATATTAACAACAAAAATAACATTAAATTAGTTTCCTTCGATGTGAAGAACATGTTTCCAAACGTTCCAACAAACGAATGCCTTCCTCTTTTGAAAGACATACTTGATAAACATAATATTAATCCTTACATCACGGAGGAGTTATACATCCTCTTTGATGTATGCCTCAAACAAAATTATTTTAAATTCAAAAATAATTTTTATCTGCAGAATTCTGGTCTCCCAATGGGCTCTCCGTTAAGTCCCTTACCAGCCGATATTTTTATGAATAACTTAGAAAACACCCGCATCCTAAATAACGCCTTATCTCATAAACATATTGCATTCTGGTTCAGATATGTTGATGATATTCTCGTAGATTTTAATGGCTCAACAAGACAGATAAATCAAATTTTGAATTTCCTTAACACCCTTCATGATAAGATAAAATTCACGGTCGAAATAGAACAAAACAATAAAATTAATTTTCTAGATCTTACTATTACAAACATTAATAATAATTTTCACTTCAACATATACAGAAAAGATACTTTTACGGATTGTACAATACCTTTAGATTCCTTCAGTCCATTATCACACAAATTATCAGCATTCAGATCAATGATGCATAGGGCATTTATGATTCCTTCATCGGATAAGGCTTTGCAAGAAGAAATAAAAATCAAAAAACAGATTGCAATAAATAACCAAATTCCAGTCTACTTAATTGATAAGATCATCTCCAATAAACAGCAGACAATGATCAGGAATGAATTATATCCAAATCAAATAGGACCCAAAGGAGATAAAAAATATGCTAGTATAAGCTACTCGGGAAAATTCTCAGAAAATATTAAAAACTATTTTTCAAAATTTAATATAATGACTTCATTCACTTGTAGGAGTAATTTAGGGAATATACTATTCAATGCAAAACCCAAAAAGGATAAATGAAAAAAATCAGGTAAATATAGACTGGAATGTGGTGATTGTACAGCAGCTTATTCAGGACAAACGGGAAGAAATTTTGAAATAAGGTACCGTGAACATGTGTTATCAGATAAAAAATCAGCTATATATAGACATTTGCAAGAAACCAATCATACAATAAATAAAAATAACATGAAAATCCTTCATACGTGCAATAAAGGAAGAGAAATGAACTTGTTGGAAGCCTTGGAAATAAACAAATTGAATAAAAACCCCAATTTTGATACCCTCAATGACCAGTTAGAATTATGTAGCTCTCCACCTCTGAATTTATGACTTTTGATAACAAAGTTGGACCCACCGATTGTATGAACCCCTATTAGATAAATTAGATTGACTCATCAGGTAGATTCCAGGTATTTTCCCAACTTGTTTTGAAACATCAGATAGGTAATTTAAACCCAACCTTTCTTTAATTACTTTCTTATGTATAAATATTCACGAACTTGATGAAATCTGTAGTTACTTGAAAATGGTGTTAAAGCCGAAACCGGTCGTAATAAAGTAGTAAAGTGTTAGTGGAAACTGGACAAAAGTTATATTTTTTCTTCCTTTTCTTAATACCAAAATTATCGGGTTAATGTTCTTAAAGTCGTTTTCGCATTAATTGTTTCAGTAAATTTCAACAAATAGGGTATCATTGGAAAGATAATTTTGTGCCCGTTCAAATGATATATCACTCGACCCCACGTTCCATTTAAAATTTTAGGGTTGTGACACCCCCTCGTTAGGGGGTTGAGGCACAAGTTGCAAAATATATCTAAAATGTGTCTCCCTCAAAGACACACTTCACGTGTCCGAGCATTTTTGCTATGAATTCCAAAAAAGGAGAAAAGCTAGGTGCATACTTTTCAATGGACCACTCTGTATGTATGAACTTATTATACATATTATTAGCTGATGATAAAGTGGCGATGTTGATTAAATTATTATTGGACCTTTTTGATAGAAATGCTGCAGAACATGAATTATTGCAGCACAAGAAAAGAAAACCAGCGCCTTGCCTTGGTTGGCAGAAGTTTATAATTTTATCCAGATACAAAGCACATCAATACTTTAAAAGAACAAAAAAATAACTCAGGAATTTCGCCAATAAGGCAGTCAACAATGAGAAAAAAGTTAATTTAATTTTACTTTCCGTCAAAACAAATCAACAGAACACGTATAAATAGAACTCAATAAACTGAATGTTTATGTAAAAAATAAAAATCATGAACTTCCTAGTAATTTGGCAGATGTTAATCTCGCCAACTGTAGCTGATGATGACATAATACAATATTTCAATACTCAAAGAAGACATAAGGAACTTTCAGATCAACAGGTTTCAGAAGAAATGGTAAATAATAGTGCATTACTGTCCATTAAGACGTATTCACAGTAAGAAATGATGAGCTTGGACTTAAAATGCTAATTTGCTGCTGCTTCACAATAGCACAATATTACCCCTATATTATCAATTATTATATTGATAGCAGTGAATTTCCAGTTCAAAGGAAACATGCTTATATATTACCACTTCCAGAAATCAAAAACCGAAATGAATTCAAGCAGTTGCGACCTAATCGAAAGTATGCGAAAGACTTATGTTTGTGCAAATGTAAGTGTATTCAGATACTTACTCGGTAATTTCATCTAATCAATCAGGCTTCCGTAAAGACTGAGTAGCTGACAGTTGTTGATAACAATATATCAGTAGCACACAAAAATAAACTGACAACATTAGTACTTATTGGCTATTCGTAAGCTTCTGATAGTGTTGATCATGGGCTACTGTTAGCAACGTACATCACAATGGATTTGAAACCGGTGCAATAGAATCGATGAAAAGCTGTCTGTCTGACAGAAGTCAGATTGTCAAAATTGGGAATCACGAATCCACACCACCAAAACTTGTTTGTGGTGTACCACAAGGATCCATATTAGGGCCACTCTTATTTCCAATACACACATCTACATTCAGGATAGAAACGTCACATATTTTTTCAATTATACCTATTGTTATTCTTAATGATTAGATTACCGATACTTATAAATCTATTGAGGGGGCTGCTGGAATTATTGAGTAGGAGTAAAAGGTCTCTTATCCTCAGGGCAATGTTTGGAACGTCCATTGATTTTTTGGTAGAATATAGAGTATATTCAGTTGTCCATTCAATATATTGATGATAAATATCACATCAGTCAGAAATCTCAGAAGAGATAATGTCTCAATGTTAAATTGCCATCTTTGACTGTTGTAAGATATCAAGGCTGGTGAGATAGAATTTTTACTAGAAAAAAAATATATACGGATTTCTTTCGAACTTCTTCTATAATTTCTAAGAGCTGATACATATTGGGATTCCAAAATGGCCTAGTGATATGGTTGGAGTGCTTCGTTTGAAATTGCCGTTTTTTTTAATTTCAGTTGGTCTCAGTTTGTAAAGCCTATTTTTTTCAGTATTAATTGTTTCTCTATAAGAGAGGTTAAATATCTTGCAATGAACTGGTCATAGTTTGGGAGAACATTTCTTCGGATCGATCGGCAGAATTCCATCAGATCCATCAGCTTTGTAGGTGTTAACCATAGAAATATAATAAACACTAGAACGTCAAAAACGCTGTCCGAGATTCAATTAAATGACCCCTCGCAGGGAATGATGACCAACCTTTGCACTTGCGCATTATTGCTGTTTCCGGTTACGTCGTTGCCAAGTTTTCTTTTTTTTCTCGTGTTCCAAATGAAGTTCGGAACATCATCTGTGGTTAGGGCAGGTAATTGTGGGAAGTCCAGTAAACTTGGCAACACCGCCTTAAAATGCTATCGTGACGTATCAAGCGAAGAAAGATAACAGTGTCGGCTTCTGAGTTTTGGCATTGTTAGGTTTAAGCAGTTGTTGTTCAGGAAAACTGTGTGAATCTGGATAACACCGATATATTGACAACGACAAAGAGGCAAAAAAATGTATGCGGACTTGAATTTGGATGATATGTCCATTATAAAAAAATGTGACATTGATGTCAACGACATTTTAATGGAAGATGGGGAATTCCATCATTTTATTTCATTTCTCCCTTCTTTGACTGAAAATGTGGTTACAGATATATCAGGATTTATCGTTGAATTCTGTAAAAAAAAATTATCAAATGTAGTGTCTACTCTTGAATACATTACAGGATCTTCTGCAGATGCTGAAAACTTTCAATTATTGAATAGAAAAAATAGAAGTGGTCTCATAAGGCCATCACAAATTGTTATAAATATTTGTATTCTTCTTGAGAGGAAAATCCGGCAGGTTCTTGCAATTACTGATAATTTTATGCCAAATGAAACGAATTTTATGAAAACCTTCATACACTAAACTTCATCAATATTATTTCAGGATGAAAAATTATTCAGCTACATTAAAAAAACACATTTTCGATATATCTTCCTATGAGGCTGGTCATAAAATGAAAATGATAAAAGCAATAACAAGAATTTATATCAGAATTAGATTTTCTGATATTGCAATGGCGCAAACTGAGAAAATTAGACAAAGACTTACAAAATTGATTCTATTTTCCCATCAATAGATTGTGAAACAAAATGCCACAATTTTCGTTTGATAGAAATAAGTTTGTAACATTACAAAATAAAAGGTGTTGAGAATTATTATAGTCCTTTTTCCTCCAATTTCTCCTTATTTGAAATAAAGTGAAACAAAAATCCTGTAACCATTTGAATTTTTGACTTTTCATATTTATTTCTCTCAACATTCGATAATCTACTTCATATTTAAAAAAATCCCATTTGAATTTAATGCGATTCATGAAATATTCATGAAAACCAACTTCAATATTCAGAATTTCGAAAATCAAAAATAGACCTACCTTACGACCTACCTTACCTTACTCTGATGTGGATTTCGAGTATAATAGGTTCAATGGTTTAGGCGTCAGGCCGATGGACACACAATAACAGTTTTTTTTTTCTTCTGAATTACATGGCGTTGTAGCATTTATTATACAGGGTGTTTCTTAAGTACGTGTAGAAAATTTAGGAGCGTATTGCTGACATCAAAATAAGAAGAAAAGTTCCTATAAACATATGTCCACAAGTTATTTGTTTCTGAGATACAAAGTGTCAAAGTTGAATTCTTATTTCTATTTTTTGTGAATAATTTCAAAATAATTTTGATATTTGGGTAAAGTTTGGTATCTGGGAATATTTATTATTTAGTTTGTGTAAAAAATATATTCTTGACAGAGGTCACTGCAAGCAACTGTTTTCGAATTATTGAGATTTGAAATAATCGATGCAAATGATTTTGAATGACAAGATTTTTTAATTCAAAATAAATTCAATAAGAAATTAGTTTTTTTACAATTAACACAAAATTTGATTTTGTCATTGAAAAATCATCCCAGATACCAAACTTTACTCGAATATCACAAATATTTCGACATTTATTCACAAGAAAACAAATATAATAATTAAACTTTGACACTCTGTATCTTAGAAACGAATAACTTGCGGACTCGTGTTTATGGGAACTTTTTTTTCGTTTTCGACGTCAGCAACATTCTCTTGAAGTTTCTACACGTACTTAAGAAACACCCTTTATTTCTATGGTGTTTGCAAAATTAACAATAGATAGTTCGTTCTCGAAAGATAATATCATGCATAAGTTTTTCAATGGGAGTGATGTTTGGGGGTTGATTTCCTCTAACATACCTTAATCGTGTATTTGTCATTTTCCACAGTTGATGATATTGTTGTTTCACCTATGAATGTTTTATTCATAAATCTTTTCATCTTTTTCTTTTTGATATACACCTTCAAGAGCTTCTGCATCCCAATCCTGTACCAACCATTTTCTTTCGGTAATGATTTAACTGCTTCACCTCTTCTTGGTGCGTCTTTGTAATTTCCAGGTAATCGAAATTGATTTAGGTTCAATACCTAGCCAAGTATTGATTGCAATTGTTCATTATTCAACAAGCTGGATTCGACAATTTTAATTCATGTAAAGAGCCCTCTGCTGCTCTTAGAGCCTCAACTACGTTCATTTCATTTGCATACGAGATTTTTCATTCGAGGAAATTAATTTCACATTATCAACCGTCTACTTTCTGCTGACGTAATGAAAATGTACGGAAACTCCATCATGCGGCGCATATCAAATATCCACCCCGCCCGCCTGAAAATCAATTTAAATAATGAAGTACAGGAGCAGGCATATTCAAAATCCGGCGTCGTCGTCGTTTTCGAGACCGCTCGTAGTGACGTCGCAAGGACCCTTGACGCCGGAGTTGAAAAGTTGAAGGAGCTCGCGGGGAAGGTTTTAGAAACGAAAAGCGGACGGCGTTGCAAGAAGTCGCATACCTACACATACGCGCATACACACACACAAGATCCTAGTAAACAAATATTTCGCCTTTGTGATCTCCGGTGTCTGGCTCCTTTGTATATGTATTCTCTATCAGGATCAGGCGTTTGGCTTCTATATACCGGCGTGGGTTACGGGTTTCGAGTTACGTATACTCGATATTACACTTTATCAGTAGCGGGTTGTCTGAGGTAACGAAGGAATTTGTTCCTTCCATTGGAAAATGTATACAAAGACTCCCAAAAAGCTTCACCTGATATAAAACTATGATTATATCATGAACTTTTGAGTCTAAATTAATATTTAGAGAGTTAAAAATTGGTTTTTATTAATATAAAACCCAATTTTTAACTCTCACTTGCCACAAAATGATCAGCCTGTTGTCAGGTCTATTCTCTAAAAAGTCTTTATTTAACGAGTCGTCGATTAACAATTGTAGTTCAAATTAGGATTACGTCAATCTGAACGACAATTCAGAAAATTAATATTCTGTAAATTCATGTTTTGTGAATGAGTGATGGATGAGAACAAAATTTTGAATCTGCCTGTGTCAGTTATTTAATTATTTTTTGTTCGAAATGTGAATCAACAATGGAAATTGGTGAATATTACGAAATTGTGAAAAAAGTAGTAAAACTATTATACCGGGTGTCCCACATTTTATGTGACAGGCAATATCTGGTTTGTTGAAGGAGATACACAAAAATGTTTCATACAAAAGTTTTAGCTATATTTTGATATAATTTTTAAATATACAGGGTGTTTGGTGTAGGTGCTACAGACCAAAATAGTATTATTTATAATAGAACGTTGTATTCTGATATCATTTCACCTTTAGTTTTTCAAATTCGGTTACGGCGTTGTTGAGTTATTGCTTAAAATGTAAAGTCTTGAGAACGACTATTATTTTTAAAAACATCTCACACAATTATTCTCTCTGCATCAGATCACATGAAAATTAGTCAAAATTTTGGGTGCTCGAAGTAATGGTTTCAATTTTGAGTTATGGAATTCAGTCAGGAATCATTTTGAATATGAAACAATTGCGAAATTGAAAGAGGTGTATTCGAAAACAAATCGTTAATAACAATGTAAATAATATAACTTGATAAATCATTTCATAAGAATAGTAGGTACCTAGATATAAGTCATAAAAATTGTTCAAAGTGACGCCCATTAGATATTATACAAAGGCTTCGAAACGTCGAATCACTTCTCTCGTACAAGTCGCTCTTATAATATTAGGCGTAATATCACTGCACGCTAGTCGAATTTTCATTTTCAGATCATCCACATTCAAAGGGGGAGTAGTGAAAAGAATATCTTTTAAATAACCCCATAGGAAAAAATCAAGCGGTGATAAATCTGGGGAACGAGCCGGCCACCGAATTGGACCCTTATTACCAATTCATCTATTTGGGTACGTTCTATCCAGATATTCAGTAACAACCTGTGAATTGTGAGGAGGAGCACCATCTTGTTGCCACCAAATTCCTTGTCGTTCTGCTATGGGAATATCTTCCATCAACTGGATCAAATCATTTTCTAGAAAATGTAAATATCGCAATCCATTGAGATTTTCATTGAAAAAGTAAGGTCATATGATGCGGCCATTGAACAATCCACACCATACATTAATACCCCAAGTAGTTTGAAAATTACTTTCGCGGACCCAGTGGGGATTTTCTTGAGACCAATAGTGACTGTTATGTCGATTCACAACTCCATTATTGTGGAATCGCGATTCATCGCTCCACAAAATTTGACTGAATATGTTAGGATTTTCATGTAATATTAACTGAATACAAGAATCAATTCAAGTCGTCGTTCAACGTCCGTGGGTTTCAAACCTTGTACCAACTGAATTTTGAATGGGTGGTATTTATTTTCTTTCAGAATTCTCTGTACATTAGATTTACTCACACCGACTTCTTCTGCAAGAGTACGGATAGAAACATGTGGATGAATAATGATATAAGCCAACTCATTGATCTCTAAATCTTCAGTTCTAACAGATCTCGTATGATGACGATGCTTTATAGTAGAAGGAAATGACCCAGTTCGCAATTCAACTCTAGAAAAAGTCATTCGTGACGGAATGGATCTGTCTGAAAAACGTTCTTGGTATAGACGTTGTGCTTGACGGCAGTTTTTCTGACATTCCCCAAAAATTAATAACATATCAATGCAATCACTTGGACTAAACGCGAAAGGCATACTGGAGTTTTCGCACAAAGAACACAGTTACTGTTTTGCAAAGAATCACTGAATCGAACTGGACAGTGGATACAATTCAACAACATTTGTTACTATGGCGTCAACAAGCATAAGCTACTTGATGAAATTGTGCAATATAAAGCAATTCACCCTCAAGTTAGTCACATTCTCAAGAATTTCAATATTATATTCAACTGATATCGATATCGTATCGTAGAGGTGAAAATAATTGTTTGTATTCAGTAGTAGTCTAGTTCAATTTAATAAAAGATATAGACTGGATTCGTGTACGAGTAAATAAGTTTTTTTGAAACCTTATATTTAAGGAAAAGTGCAATAACTCAACAACACCGTAACCGAATTTCAAATACCAAACATGAAATGATTTCAGAATTTAACGTAGCATCTGAATATGTAATGATATACAGGGCGTTCTATTTTAAGAAATGGAATTTTGGTCTGTAGCACCTACATCAAACACCCTGTATATATATATATATATAAAAATTGTATCAAAATATAGCTCTGATGAACTCATAAAACTTTTGTGAAAAATATTTTTGTATATCTCCCCCAACAAACCAGATATTGCCTGTCACATAAAATTTGGGACACCCGGTATATGTAATAATTTTCCGTATATTGGGATGAATTGGAAAAAGCTAGTGGTTTCGTACAAATAAGTATGAACCAAGTAAACCAGAAATTCTCAAAGTAACTTGGGACCTCCTAACAGCTAAACTGATCAGCTCTCATTTATTCAAATATAGGGGCCAAATGATCAACTGATTCTTCGTGAATAGACCTGCTTACAGAAGACTGGGACACACGATTCATCATTTGGCATCGACATGGGCAGAGATATGTAATGCTAAAAGAGAACTGTTTACAGGAGGCATTCTCTTGTTCCTGCGGGACATTGCAAAGTAATCGCTCATTTCGTTTGTAACTCTCAAGCCAGTTCTCTAGTTGATCTGAAATCTTTCCGAAAGTTTTCTTCTAGAGTCTCGAAAGAGTTGCTGATATCCCTCAACTACCTAGTGAATCTCTGATTACACTCTCTTCGGAACAACAGATACGTGATCCGATTTACCTTCAGAAATAATCATAATACCTCTTTCGCAGTTCTTCCAGGATTACAGCCAATACGTCCTGCTCGAACTGATCTATTTCTATTTGATAACTATTTAAATTTTGCAAGGGAGGAGTGACAATAATTTTTTTGCTGAAAGGTTGAACACAGCTATTATCGTTGACAGTTACGATAGCCAAATAGGTGTCGTCTGCTCAGCGATGTTTTATTTATTTATTTATTTATTTATTTATGACCTCAAATACAGTACAAAAAGGATACTGATAACAAGGCCTATACATAAAATCTAATACATAATCAAATATAAAATATAAAACATAATGAAATAGTATACAGAATAGCTGGATGGTACAATGTTTGTTATATACACACATATACAAATAACTTTTTTGGCGTTAATTCATTTAAATAGATATATCACAGGGTATTCACAGATATCACATGAATCATATTATTAAATAGTCATAGTTTTGGCAACGATATATCGTTAAATAACGATGAAGAAACAGATAGTGATTACGATTCTGTGATTTTATCGTTATTTAACGGCTTATCGCTTCATCTTCGATGACGTCATAGCTCGAAAATGTACCAGGTGGTGGATGTCCACCCAAGTCCAAAATACCTACTAGGACACCTACTAAGCATTCCTGAAGAAACATTCTCCATACTCGAATTTTCCCGCAGGACCCTAGCCCAGGTCCAGGACTACTGATAGAAATGGTGAAAACCATAAAATATTTTGGTGTCATGTTGGATCAGCATATGAGATGGGATGTTCACTCAAACTCCGTAGTTAAAAGACTAAAGAATGTTAATGAATAGCTTTTATAATTTGCTATTTTGAATTTTGTTATATATAACTCTAGCTGAATCTGTCTTAAGATATTGTTTAACTGTTTGGGGTGGAATGTACAAGTGTTTGCCTAAAAAAGTCGTACAGCTATAGACTAGTGCGAGTAAGGCTTGCCAGTCTCACTTTTTAAACTTCATATCGACTTTGACAACTAGAGCCAAAATTCAAACAATTTTTTACGAACTTTCATTTAAATTAAATCATTTATATGCGAGAAAAAAATTATTTACTGAAAAATCGGTCTTTCACCAATTTGACGGATAATTTGAGGTTAAGATGAAAAATGTTGAATACGAAAGTTTTCGATTACTTTATTATCTACATCTTTTCTATTGAACATTTTCCGCTAAGAGGTCATGTTTCGCCGCAAATCATAAAAAAAACGTTTTCAACCCCTAAAACTGCATCCCCATTTCACCATTTTGAGTGTTTTCATATTTAAATTTTTTTATTCCTTAAAGTTAGTACATCAA
The DNA here is from genome assembly GCA_944452925.2 of Chrysolina oricalcia. NCBI lineage: Eukaryota > Metazoa > Arthropoda > Insecta > Coleoptera > Chrysomelidae > Chrysolina > Chrysolina oricalcia. Next base: position 4,624,859 of record OX101821.2, on the reverse strand, counting down.
CAACATTCTCCACCTGGTCCTTGCCTGTTACTTTCTTTCGTATTTTAAGCGTTTAGAATACGATTTGGCACCAGCACAATCGACCTTTACATTTACGGAAAATAAATTACAAAACTCGTTTAAATCGATAGTTGTTAGTCTGAAAAGTCCATTTAACAAAAAGTTCCATTATTTTTCTTTCATTTAAAAAAAAATATCACATTTGAAAGTTCATCGGAAATACCTCCCACCATAATCCACGTTCCGAAACAGGCAATGCCGTTCTCCTTGAAAATATAACTTCTAGCATGATATAAGCCGTTGAGAAATCATCAATACATTGTCACTTGATCAACTCATAGATAAAAATCCACATATTAGCTATTTTTTATTGTATTTGTAACTTTCAAATTTTCTGAACGGATCATCTTTTTGATGAAGAACGAGCATTGACAACACAGCAAATCGTAATGACAGTTCTCAATTCTCAAAAGTTATATGGAGATGTGAGGTTAATGTTTATTTTATTTACATTCAACAATCAACATTCAACTGATAAATTCGATAATAGTGTAGTGAGGTGTTATCATAAACGATTTGGTGTGAATTTATTTGTGTAATTGTTCACGGTCTTTCTTGCAATGAGTAAAATTTAAAATCATTCCTTGAACTCTGCTTTGAATACAATAATAACATAACGTACAGTACTCACTTGGAAATGTTCTTCACAAAAACATATATTTCCGCTTTCCACAAAAAGTTTATTCAGTGTTTCGAACCACATTTTCCGACGCGCTTCATCTTTAGGTGCATAAAAAAATTGTTTATTGGTATTTGCACTGTTGTTCAGACAACCGGGTACAAAGCACCTTTTCGACATGTTCAGTTATTGCAGGGATACAGGTACTGGAGATACAGGAATAAATAACAAATTTTAGAACACAAACAACAAAAGCACTCTAAACTTTCAAAACTGCATTAACCTCAAAAAATAAATCAAGGTAGTGTTCGTTGAAGTTTAGATCTGATGGAACTGCTTCACTTGTATCAAATGGGTAGGCAAATGAGTTAGACAGAGACAAACTATTCTTATTGATCGCACCGTGAAAAAGACGAAAGAACCCATCTGGTATCAAATGACAACTGTCATACGACACATTATATTTGAATGAGAATTTGGTGCACAACTTTAACAACGTTGCCAAGTTTAGTTTTGATGAACGTGACGTCACGAAACCACTTTTCTTCTGATTATAGATAAACTAGCGGTCAGAAAAAAAAATCCGGAGTGGTATTAGCGTATTTACTTTCTAATTTCAGTGTTACCTCATATCTCTTGGAAAGGTCCCTTGTATCCACAAATCAAAATTTACAATTTTTTTCGTACAACTTGCGATGTCTGTAGCTTGGAGGGAGTGGATTTTAGGACACATTTTTAGAGCGAAAAAAATCTTAATGTGACCTCAGGAATACGCTCTCGAAATATTGGTTTTGAATTCTACCCTGTATAACTGCAACTTTCAGAAAAATCCGTTTACGAATGCAGAAGTTACAGGGTTGGCTCGATACCTTGTATCACGCGGTACATGATGCGGGCACAATAAAAAAGTACATACTTCATTTCTTGAATTGACACTCACAAAGTTTTTCATAAAATCCTCCTTTGTATGTTTACAAACAGTAGTCTCAAAAGGACAATATAATTCAGTATGGAAAGGGGGCTTGAGTATTTTTGGTACAATGGACAGTCCAACTAATAAGTATCCGCCTTTGTTTCGACTTCTTTTTTCCTATACGAACATTTCCCCGCATTACGTATTCGTCGAAGAGAAATACAAATGGAACTTATTTGACATTTGAAAAGTGGAGCTTTATCAACGTTGAATGCCTTCATTAATATAAATTACCCCGAATGAAGCGAGCTCGGTGTTACCCCCTTGAGTCTGCCCTTTTCCATTATGAGGTATAACGTTTGAAATATGCATCGCATGTAGTTGGTCGTATCAAAAGCCCTGGCGCCCAGCAGGTATAGTGCACAGAAACGCTCCTCGTATTCTTTGACAGGAGAGAGGATGTTTGTTTTCCTTTATTATGGGGAGATAGAAATTTCGTATCAGGCGTTCGCTGGTCCAAAAGCGATGGCTTTACGACGTTTCATATTTCAGGATGAATAGATGGATATGAATAGATAGGTAATTGTGGCTGAATATAACATGTGCGTTGTTTGAGAATAAAATTAAATCAACTTCGGATCTACAACACTCGAAACTCAATTCAGTATCTAGAATAATTTAGCAACATTTATTAAAATCATGATGTTGTATCACAGCGGGGATAGCTCGAACGGAGAGCGCCGGTTCACCGATATCTGAAGCCAAGCAACGCTATGCGAGGCCATGGTTTGGATGGGTGACCAACGGACCTCCCTTCGATATTCTCCTCGGATCGTGCTAGGAATCGCACGTAAAAAGGTAAGACCTCGTTAATCCTTAGCTCGCACAAGTTTCGACTTTTGAGGGCTGCCGTTCGTAAGGGGACGATAGCTGGTTAACGGAAAAAACAATTTTCAAAAAACAATTTTCAACAGATTAAGAAAATAGATTGCTTTATCTTCTGAAAATAAAGTGACGTCATCGCCCACGTTAACACCATCTCTTGGTAAGCTGACCAATGACTTTATTTTAAGCAAATACTTGTGGTCAGATCATCTTAGTGTATACAGTACAAAAATTGTTTGAGTACCAGACCAAAATAGTTAGATGACAAAGATGGTGTTGACTTTCCACCAAAATACAAATTTTGGCATGAATCCTTGCTAGCCAATGTATACAGGGTGTTCCAAATTAAGTCGGCACCATTGCCAATTCCGTTATTACTGATGCTACGAAACTAGTAGCATTTTTAATGGACTTCTCGATGCCGAAAACAAATAAAAATGATAGTCGCGTTTTCAGAATATTTCAGAAAATGATATTTTTTTTCAATGGGACCTTATATTTTTTCATGCATTTCGATTCGTAATAACATTCTCAACAACAAATTTCATTTGACTTTTTTTTCGTAAAGGTGAGAATAAGACAGTTTTATTGATAGGAAACATTTATAACAAACGGATTTGATAAAGCGCTATAAAATATCGAGTAAATATCCAAAAACACCGCCTTCTTGTGGACCACATATTTGGGCCCTTCTATTGACACTACGTGTGGCATTCAACACTGTTCGGCCATCAATTCTATTAATTATAGTTTCAATATAATTTTACATTATTAAGTTTTATTTTGTACACCTCATTTTTCAGAAATCCCCAAAAATAAAAATCTAGAGGTGTCATGTCTGGTGAACGAGGGGGCCACTTAACGGAACCATTTGTAGCAATCTATCTGTTTCCAAAACAGCCTCGCAGCATTATATTTATTTTAAGATCATCGAAAAACTCTTCCAACACTCTTGTTAATAAATTAACGGGGTCCGTTCAAAGAACCATGGTAGAAAAATGGACCGATAATTCTGCCTCTAAATAAACCACACCAAACATTAATACTAAATCGTCTTTGCGGATTGTGAGGATGGACTAGAAATGAATTATGTCTACTCCAATAATGAAAATTCTTTTTATTATACATCCTACGATTTGAAAAATTAGCCTCATCGCTCCATATAATATTTCTATAGAAGTTTGGATCTTGTATTAAGTGTATACAGTACAAAAATTGTTTGAGTACCAGACCAAAATAGTTAGATGAAAAAGATGGTGTTGACTTTCCACCAAAATGCAAATTTTGGCATGAATCCTTGCTAGCCAATGTATACAGGGTGTTCCAAATTAAGTCACGATCGGGGAACGAATTGATGTAGTGTTGGAGTGCTCTTACACTATTTTTCTGGCAAACCAAGTGGGATTCTAACATTTCACATTTTTCTTGATGGGAAGATGGCATTTCGAAAAATATTCGAACAGTAGTTGACAGTTACAATAATTTATGACATTGTCATGATATACTTGAGAATATTTGACAAATAGTATTTCACAAAGTTTCAAGGTAACTTGATTGCTCATAATCAATGGACAACCAATCTCAGGTAGACTCCGTGTACACCGATTTCAGTAAGGCATTCGATAAAATTGATCACAATATATTAATATCGAAATTGGCTGAAATCGGCGTCCATGGAAATCTGCTGCGATGGTTTGCCTCATACATCTACAATAGAACGCAAATTATTACAGTTAATGGGCACCAATCAACACCTTACATAGTTACCTCTGGCGTACCACAAGGTTCGCATCTTGGACCCCTACTTTTTATCAGTTACCTGAATGATATAAAATCCTGTTTCGAATTTCGTGAATTCATTTTATATGCGGATGATTTGAAAATATTCTCAAAAGTGGATAGAATTACAGATTGCTCTATGATTCAAAGTGACTTGAATAGGTTCTATGAATATTGTAAAATCAATAAACTCTTCTTGAATTTAGATAAATGCTGCTTTATCACTTTCACTCGAAACCAAAATGTATTTTCTTATGATTACAATTTCAACAACAAAGTGCTAAATGAAGTAGAAGATGTAAAAGACCTAGGAGTGGTAATTGATAAAAAATTATCATTCTCAAAACACATTGACTATGTTGCTTCAAAATCTAATAAAGTTCTGGGGTTCATTATAAGACAATGTAAACAATTCACTTCTATTGTGGCCATGAAAACATTATATTACTCATATGTCTACAGCAAATTGAATTTTGCGACTGTCATTTGGTATCCACAGTATGCTGTATATAGGACCAGATTGGAAACTATACAGAATAACTTCCCGAGGTTTCTAGGTTACAAAGTTGTTGGCACGTACAATAACACTACGAGTACATCCCTCTTAAGAAAAAAATACGACTTTCCTACACTAGGAGCTCGTCGAGAACAATCCGATATAGTTATTTTATATAAGATTGTGAATAATCTGATTGATTCTGCAGAAATCTTATCAATGATAACGTTCAATGTGCCATCCCGGAATTTGAGAAACAATTTTCTTTTTTTCGAAAATTTCTGCATAACTAATTTGGGAAAGAATTCGCCTTTAAACAGAATGGTAAACTTATATAACCGAACATTCAATCATATTGAAATATTCAATACCTCACTTAGCTCGTTTAAAACGAAATATTTCATTAAATCTAACTGATAAGATAATGTTCATATTTACTTGCTTGCATATATAATGTACTTAATATTTTTAGGAGACATACACTCTGTACACATTACTGTTTTTGTGGATAACCTTTTGGGCATTGCCTGTTGTTATCCTATATGATTTCAATAAATAAATAAATAAATAAATAATAATTATGTTTTATCTAATCAAACACATTTTTTCCAACCACATTCATATGACCCTCCAGTATTTTCTGTTCTGTACAAAAACGGCTTCAAAGTTATCATTACAGCAGACATATTTTGATTCACAAAATAAATGCGTCTAGCGGAATGGCTTTAAGATGGAAATTATCGTTTTGAACATTAATACCAAACAGCTCAGTGGTGTCAATTGAGTGGTGCGACATGATGATCACGGGATTGTCGAGTTCACATCCCAGCGCAATTTTTTCTATTTACTGTCTTATTGTGCTATTTGTAACAAAATATTGTCATTCGTATAAGTACCAAAATTGGGTGTTTGGACAATCATGAGGTTTTATTCGCCAAAACAAAGAAATTTTTTGTACTAGTGAAAGAAATGAATTTTTCCACATAAATCGCCCCTTTTTCACTTTAGGAAGAAAGGTGATATGAGCTTTGTTGTTGAGAATGTTATTACGAATCGAAATGCTTGAAAAAATATATGGTGTTCCATTGAAAAAATTATCATTTTATGAAATATTCTGAAAACGCGACTGTCAATTTTTTTTTGTTTGCGGCATCGAGAAGGCCATTATAAATGCTACTAGTTTGCCCATTTAACCGAATTCGTAGCATCAATAATAATAATAATAAGGAATACCCGTGGGTACAACTGCGGCACCCCCAGCAACCGGAGGCATAAAGTCACCCATTTGTTCTACATGGATGACCTAAAATTATATGCCTCTGGAGACAGGGACCTACATCAGTCCCTTACGGTGGAAGAGTACACGCATGCTATCGGAATGGAATTTGGGATCGACAAATGTGCCACGGTTCATCTTAAAAGAGGACGATGCGAGGAATACGGAGAGGATGTCCAGCTCGTAGACGGAAGCATCCTACATCATCTGGATGCCGCGCCGGAGAGACGTATACTTACCTAGGGGTGGAGCAACGCCACTCTCAAGAGGTATTCACAGTTAAGAACTCTCTCCGCGGCAAGTATCAGCATAAACTCCGACAGATCTGGTCATCAGAACTGTCGGGGAAGAACAAAGTTGCTGCAACCAATATGCTTGCCGTTTCGATCCTTCTTTACTCTTTCGGAGTAATGAAGTGGACTAAGGAAGAGCTGCGACAACTCGACGTTAAAACTCGCAAAATGATGCATCTCAATAGGAGCTTGCATCCTAAATCGTCTGTTCCACGGTTATACTTTTCCAGACAACGGGGAGGCCGTGGACTTTTGAGTTTGGAGTGTCTGCATAACAGAATGGTTCTGGATGGGGCCTGTAAAGTCATCCGGAGTTCAGATCCCCTTCTCTGCATGGTCCGCGACCATGAAAAAGCAGGGATTGGAGCATTTCTTCGCGCAAGATACGAGGGTACTCGAAAGTAAGATATATTATAGAATTTATAGTAACTAATGAAATTTAACAAACTAGTGAAACACATACAAAGAGAGGATGGACGGAACAATAATAATAATAATAATAATAATAATAATAATAATAATAATAATAATAATAATAATAATAATAATAATAATAATAATAATAATAATAATAATAATAATAATAATAATAATAATAATAATAATAATAATAATAATAATAATAATAATAATAATAATAATAATAATAATAATAATAATAATAATAATAATAATAATAATAATAATAATAATAATAATAATAATAATAATAATAATAATAATAATAATAATAATAATAATAATAATAATAATAATAACGGAGTTGGTAATGGTGCCGACTCAATTTGGAACACCCTGTATCCTAAAAGTTCATTTTTCTACCTCGAATGTTTCAATTTACCGCCTAAATCATTGGCTTTGTGTGTATAGAAAGGTGGAGAAATAAGAATATTGGCATTGACGTTTTCGACACGAAATATCCTGTAGTATAGTTGCAAACCTTTTTATGTGGGATGCTGTCTAAATGATGACCAACGTCTTCCCTAGCTCACACAAGTCTCTCGACGACTTTTGAGAGTTGCGGGTAGGGGTGCAATCGGTTGACGGAAATAACAATTCATGCTGGGTCAAATGGCCCCCAAATTGTTATATGGGCTTGTAGTCTATAATCTTTCAATTGCATCAAATTCATTATTGAGAGAGGATTAATTAATTATTTTTGTTTAGATAAACGAGTATACTAGAGATCGATACTAAGTACAAAGAAACAGTTCGAAAAATATATACAGTATAATGAATCGATTTATCATTCATTGAAAAGTTATTCAACAAAAAGAATAACATTTAAAAAAATTTACAACATTCTCGTATATACACAGCTTTCATTCAGTACTGCATTCTTCACGACTAAACATCTGGATTGTCAGGAATTCAGATGTTTTTGTTCAGATGATTTAAAAAATAATCTAGAGAAGATAATTCTCAAATAAGTGTATATACCAAAACATGGTCTTCCATGAAAATAAATTCAAGTTTCCAATTAATCGCCCTGTGTTTTATTTATATGAACTCTCTGTAATCCTATATCTGGAATAATACTTTCGCTTATGAAGATTTTCTAATAGATGATTTGCACCTTGTGTGAATTTTTCTGATGGAAGCTCTCAGTATGGTATGTCAACATACCAAACCTTACTGGGGACAAACAATGATATTCCATAAAAAACTGCGATCGAAAGTAGACAGCACAGTGTAAAAACGATGACACTCCCACATTCGATTTTCCACTGGACCATTCATTTATTTCTTGCATAAAATTTAATGTTCTCTCATATCCTAAAATCAAATTCGGGAATATAATCAATATTGCACACTGGCATTCTGTTTCGTATAATCATATTTTTATTCATCTGCTCTTGGGTATTTTGTGATCCTCCAGTAATAAAAGTAAATCCAATATTAATTTTCAGCTTTAATGCCCTGCATTTCGAAAACGAATTGTTGTCTTTTACATGTTCACTTATAGACATAATATTGTGCTAGTCCTCACATTTCCTTCAAAAAAATTAAGCAAGTTATCAATTAAAAAGTATATATTTCTGCCAAAAATGCATAGGGTCACACCATACACACCTTATACGGTAATCACATGAGAATATTGGCTAAATTCAGTGCGAGTCAATATCAATACTTACATAAGTTCTGGAAATTACCAGGAAATTAATTCCTATTTTGTCAATAACCAAATACAGTTTTTTTGACAAAAATTGCAATAAATTAATAAATAAAATTATTGACATCTCAACATTCATTCAAATTATTCCACCTATCGCCCCCACGTAACGTTTGGCGCGGAAGATGTAAAGGCCCACACAGCAATTAGGTATGTTTTTTTCCATGCAGGGTCGGGCGAAGTTATAATAGAAATCACAGCTGTATGCGGTACACGCAGCTATTGGCAAATTAGATTTCGACGGGGAAGTTGTTTACCTAATCTAAGGATACTAATAATAATAAAATGGATAATTCTGAATACAAAAGTTACAGTGCTTTTGTTAAATTAACTTGATTAATCTGCACGCATCACAATATTTAGTGGCATATGTACTAGTCCGACCCTGGTCGGCGGCATGGGAATCAATTTCGAGATAATCGACCATTTTTTGCGCCTTTTTTTATTTATCTTATATGTTTGACTACAACTATACCACTAGTACTACAGCTTCAACAATTAAAAAAACGTTATGGAAAGAAAGGTTCTCTTAAAGACACTATGAACCACAAAAGACAGGGGTCGTTTTTGATATGCCCTGAAGTAAAGAACAAATATTGTGCTATTAATTATGCACATTTATATAATACATAGGTATGTGATATTTAGGGCCCTTTTGTTTACAAAATTATACTATATTGACGTCACAAACATGGCGGATGCGACGACCGTGTCTCTATTATCCGTGATTTTAGAATTTCTCCAGATCAACGTCAAGGAGGGAGGGGGGTTTGAAAACCAGTCAGTTTGTGACCGATTGCTGGTTCTGCATCTCGGTAGATATGGTTCTGAACATACCTTCTGCCAAGTTTGACCCATAAACGAGGTCAAGTTCCAGAGTTATGCCGAAAAAACGAAAATATCGTTTTTTTTATCAATTCAGTGTAAGAAACCAGAATATTTTAGTAACTTTATTGAGGTGTACGAAACGCGAGTGTACGAAAGTTACTTGCGTACTTGCAGAAAGCAGATTATTTGCGTTCGTAAGAAGAAAATACTGACAAATATTTTCATTTAATAATCAGTTCTTGAATTTATGAAACGAAACATCGTGGAATGAATCTGATTTCAGAAATCTGTAACGAGTGAGATATGGTGTGCTAAATTAGCCTTGAATACATATTTCCGGTTCCATTCGACCATACGTTTATCATTTAATACATGAATAAAACATCCTTATCTCTACCTGGAGTCCATAATTCATCAGTTATTCAAATGAACAAAGTCAATAAACCTTCAGTCACCTTTACGTCCCAACCCTGCAGGAGCAATTCGATAAAGCCACCCTCTACTTCGCAGACCGGCAGGAAAAACGTCACATTTCATAGGCCCGCTGATAAAAATAACATTTGATAATGATTTATATATTTTCTATCTTCCTGCACCCACCGTTCGCGTTCATCTGCTACCGCTGAAATAGGCCAATCCTTTTAGCTTTCGAAATTAAAAATGGGGATAGAATAGCAAAATAATGCAAACTTTCACAAATGTTCTATTTTAGTGCGCAGTGAAACCATACAAAATTTCGCCCTCGTACAAGGTCGGCAACATTGTTAGAAATGTAAATTTGAAACAATTCTGGTTATTTTGTAGAGAAAAAATGCAAAATATTCGCAAAATGACGGAAACTAAGAAAATGTCATCCTTTATCGTTCCCTAATTTTGTGACCATTTCTAAGTTTGGCATCCGAGTAAATAAATTATTTATTCGTACTTTTGTTAACATCTCTGCCGAAAAAAATCCAAAAGAGTGGCAAACACAAAGAAATGTTTCTCTCTGCCATGTCTCGCAGAATGTTTGCCACCTCTGCAGATGACGGCAACATATTTTTTCGTTTGTTTTACACTCCGCCGTTAATTTTTTTTTTAATTGTAGAACACAGTGTGCACATTACTTCTGAGAAAAATTATCACCTCCAGGGCAGGTGGAACCCCCCAATAAACGCGTTGAAATTAATTTTTGAGGTAATTTCGAAATATTTCAAACAATTTACTTTAAATCAGAAAAATAACTTGATATTCAGAAAGAGCACAAATTTTTACAAAAAAACTGTCCCTACCGAAATTTTGAGAAATCACACGGCATTCTTGAAAAAAATTGTTGAAATTATATGCTTTCTCAATGGGGCAGGTGTTGCGCCGGCTCCCGCCAACGTGCATTTTTTCAACCAGCGCGTGAAGTAAAGTTCTATAACTCCTCACATAAATGTTCAATTCGGATAAATCTTACGTAATTTTGAAGATAAAGATAGCAGCTTTGTATTCTGATATTATTTTTATTTATACGCGCAGTTGCCAGCTGCAAAATTGCAATTGAAAATCTTATAATATTAAAGTTCCTGACTTCGTGAAATAATGCTTGTGATTACTGAAATAATGTCTTATCACTTGTAGCATGTAAAATGAACAGTTGAGGACTGCTTCATTGTCAAATTGCATAACGTTTAACCGGTCCAAATAATGTTGGTTTTAAATACGAGTGTTTTCAATTCTTCGCATATTTTAGGTTACAAAATCTTGAGGGAGTTTATAAATTCAAATGCTAATAACTCAGAGATAGAAGCACGTATCAACATGAATGAAAAGCCAGTTTGCAGAAAAAACCCTGCTCTTATTGAAAATATTCATACAAATTTGGTTACTTGTACAAATTTTAAATGCAATCCAGTCAATCTTTTAAGTACTTAAAATAGAGGTTACTCGGCATTTGATCGCATTATTGTTCTATGGAAAGAAAAATAAAATCAGTCCTTGATGGAATATGGGGATTCGAGACCGAGGAAGACAGTGCACCATAGGAAACTGTCCCGAAGTGTATCTGCTTTAAACTCATTGAGATTCTAAAACCTGAAAAATATCGGCTTGGGACCTTGTCAATGCGGCTGCTAGCGCGCCGCTGTATAGTATACAGCGGCGCGGTTCTGTCGGTGCGCAGTGGCAGCAGTCAACGTTGCTCTATGTAAACGTCAGATAATATAAAAGTTCCTGTGCAGAAAACACTGGATACTGGGATAACATCGATAGTCGGAGACGAGGAAACACCTCTTAGTGCTTTGTCACTGTTATTAATTGAAAATGGTGAGTTTATTTTTGAAATATTTGTTTCATGTTCAACTCAGCTCTGTTCCAAAATACCGCAATGTCAGATATGACTTACATTTCCAAAATTCCAAAAGTCTACCTAGGAATTCAGGAGAAAATGCCAGTTCATTATTAACATTTTATTGAATGGAACTTGCTTAAAATGCAGAAATGCTTAGGATTTTATACGCTCATTCAAAAATTTATCTGCAGAATATTATAAATGTTTACATAGTTGACCAAGTTTTTTCTATTCAACGAAAAGAGCCCAGTGTTAGTGTTGTTTCAGAACTTGGCCATGATGTTACTCAAAATTTTCAAAATTTTAAAGGTCCAAGTAGAAATTTAGGGGAAACTACCAATTTGATATTGACATTTTTGTGAATCAAACTTTCTCAACACTCCCATAAGTGTACCCGCTTTGATTTTTATGTGCTATATGTACCAATGTTTGTAATAAATGTACCAAAAAAATCTGTAGAATCTTGGCAGTGATTGTTCCGGATTGTGAAGATGAAGACGAGGAGACTGAAGATGAATTAGATGATGAGTTGTATGAGTGAATAAATATATTTTCCTATAGATTTCTTGATGGTGATTACTTGTGGATTCATTTCTCCATACCCTTTCTCGATATCATTGAAAAACACTATCATATTTCGGTACCTCCGGTCCGCTTTCGATTTATACAATAAGTTGATCTTCTATCGAATTTGCGAATAATTCTCATAACAATACTTCCAAATCTAAATAACGACAGTTCTCAACGATTATTTACCCACATTTATATCTAAGAGTAGTAGTTTGACAGTTTTTTCAAATATTCTCCCCCTTCCCTCTCACCCCAATGTTTCTGCGATGCGGGGGATATGCCCCGAATGCGGTGGCGGGAAAATCGTTTCTAATAATTTATACCTATTATTTTCACAAATTTTCGCTCAGTTTCATTACTCAGGACTGACAATTTTACATATTCATAGAAAATACCTCAAAAAAACACGATTTTGGGAAGGGTTTGATGCCCCGGGAGGGGGTTTAATTGTTGAAAATAATTCGCCCCCATTATTAATACCGATTTTCACTCATATTTATTGCCCAGAGCTGAAATGTCAAGAAAATACCTTCCAGAAAAAAGTTTATACGATTTTTGGGGGGGTTGCAACCCCCCAGGGGGTGATAACTTTATTGCTAATTATTCAACCCTCCGTGACGACCGAATTGCAGAAAAGAAATCGGAGGAGTAATTTAAGTTGAACTTTTATGAGAAAAATTGCTCTGTTTATTGGCCTAGACGGCAATATTGACACATGCCTGTTTTGCGGCTTCAGTAATTTCTGGGGGAATCAGTTCTACGTTACTTTCGCTGCTCATCATTTTGATTCAAGTTCAATAATCTAACTATACAGAGATGTCAGTAGTGTTGCTTGAATTTTGACATTCCATGGGAGACGTGATAAACTGTAAAATAAAAACACAATGACTTCATTGTTTCAGGCAAGGAAATTAAATTGAAGACATACAATGTACCTCATTGTTTAATCATAAACAGTCAGGAAAGAGCAGTATTGTGTTAGGGCCGTAGAGAAGATATCCAAATCCTTCACAGATTGGCAAAGGGAAAACGGTACCGAGTTAAATTCAGAAACTGTATTACTTGCATACTTCAATGAATTATCTCAAAAATTTGAATCCTCAACTTCATATGCGCAATATTTCATGTCGAGGACCATGCGCTGAATATCAACAGTACTGTAGACATTGGAAAATATTCGAAACTCAAAGCATTTCTAAAAAGAGAATCAGATGGTTACAGGCCGAAGAAATCAAAAATAGTTTCTACAGATGAAGTCAACAAGTTCATAAAAAACGCTCCGGATGACATTTATTTTAATTACTTGGTAAGGTAAATTATTATCTTTTTCGATAAACTTCTCAAGTATTTTTTTTATGATTATTTCAAAAAATATCTTACTACAGATGTTTTTTTTTCTGGTGTTTTGGCATCGACTGCCATGGTTATTAGTCGTTACAGACGTTATTATTGATACTATTTGTACAAATATAATAATGTCAAGATGAGTTAGCTCAGTTGTTAGGTGCTCGCTTCACAGATGAAAGTTCGATGGTACGATCCAAACAGCATCCACTTCTTTTTATATGGTAATATTTGTTTTTCATTTTATAGGTTCTATATTAATCATGTGGATTATAGATGCTTTTAGAAGAGACGAAGTCTATAAAATGAAACAACAGATTGTGAGATTTTGATTCAGCAGCAGTTCTTATACAAATACAAAAACAAAAATGACTAGAAAATTCCCAATAACCGGTGTATTATATGATATTTATAAAAAATACAAAACCTTTGTTCTAAACACGTTACAGAAAATATTTTTTTCGTAAATAATCAAAAACGAAAATGCACAGTACAAAGAGTTGGTCTTAATAAAATTGATTATACAGGAACAAGAATAGCTAAATCCTTGAAACTTCCAAATCATGAGCTTTGCTTCAGAAGCTCGTCAGCAACAATCCTTATAGATGCTGGCTAAGACACCTCACTGAAACGACATGGAGGTTGGAAATCAACCACGGTTGCAGAAAGTTATATTGAGTCTATGAAAAATAAAATTGATGTCGCCAATAGAATGATGAGATCTTTTATTGATTCTGAAAACCTGATGCCATCCACTTCAAGATCATATATTTTGGAGTACAAGGAAAATACAAACATGTCATTGCCGTGCCCAGATGCTTCGAATATAACATTTATTCACTGTAACAATATAACTGTGAATATTATTAATAATTAAATTGTAATTTGAGATTTTCAATTTAATTAAATTTAAAGTTCACAATTCTGCTGTAACATCAATTCTCTATTATATGTTATAGCCGTAGAAAAAGTATAGTGTATAATTTGTACGGAATGGTCATTTCCCACTCGTATGATTTGCAGCTTTCTCCTACGGTTCATGATGCAAACTTCATACTCGTGGGAAATTACTACCATCCAATTGGTTATGGAACTGTGCAAAAGTTATTTGAAATGGTCGGGAACGTAGGCAGTAATGCCTGGAAAACAAATTGAATTTGCCACCAGCACAGATTTCGGATACTTCGTCAAATTTGAAAATAATGTAGAAAAAAATGCAAAATTGTTTTGTTTTTATTTGACAAAGTTCCCAAAATCTGTTATCGTATGGCAAATTTCATATGATTTTAGGAAACTACTACCTACGTTTCCGACCAACTCAAGACACTTTTGCATTATTTCAGCAACATATTTCATTTTGTTTATTTTACACTAAAACATTTTGTTTATAACCTGAATTGATTATGGAAATATTGCAAAAGATTTTTCAGTTGGTCGGAAATGTAGGTAATAATTTCCTAGACAAATAGAAAATTTGTCACCATTACAGATTTCGGGAACTTTGTCAAATAATAGAAAAACAATTTTGCATTTTTTTTTTTAATTGATGTAGCCGATACTTGATGAAAATCCATATTAATATCCATAATAAAACTATATTTAAAAGATTTTCACTATAAATAGGTTTACAAAACCCGCGACAATTATTTCGCTGTACAACAGCTTCTTCAAGCTTCTTCATTATATCTTCTCCGCTTGAAGAAGCTGTTGTACAGCGAAACAATTGTCGCGGCTTTTGTAAACCTATTTATAGTGAAAATCTTTTAAACATAGTTTTATTATGGATAACAATTTTGCATTTTTTTCATCCTTTTCAAAGACACAAAGTTCCTGATATCTGTGGTGGTTGCAAATTTAATTTGTTTTCTGGTGAATAAGTGCCTACGATCCCGATCAATTAAAAAAACTTTCGCATTATTTCCATAATTAATTCAGGTTGCAAACAATTTTTTTTTATTGTAAAAGAAAAAAGAAAAAATTGATGCCATCATCATCATCGGAGGTGGCAAAGTTTCTGCGAGACTTATGACACTCTTTTGCCACTCTCTTAGATTTTTTTCAGTCGAATTTACAAGAGTATAAATAAATAATTTATTTACTCTGATGCTAAAGGGAGATATTTTCTTTGTTTTCGTCATTTCATATTTTCTCGACAAAATAACTAGAATTGTTTATAATTTACAATTTGTACAATGTTGCTAACCTTGAACGTGAGCGCAAATTTCTTTAGTTTCATTGCACAGTGATATAGAACATTTGTGAAAGTTTGCATAGTTTTGCTATTTTTTTCCATTTTGATTTTATTTGCCAAAATGAATTGGCCTATATTTCCTATCTTCCTGCACCCACCGTTCGCGTTCATCCGCTACCGCTGAAACACATGGTCGATTCGATTGAACCCGGAAACGGTCGGACGGTAGGTAGAATGCTTCGCTGAGCACACGCCTGCGACCAACCTGTGCGGCGTTGCCGGATTTTCACCGGAATTAACTATTCCAATCACCAAAGGTAATAATCAGTAGCGTACTGTGCGACAAAGATTTTTGGTCCAATTATTTTTTCGTCAAAACACAGAATCGACCAAATTCTTATTATATGTTTTTTTGGATAGTTACAGAGTGGATTTTTTCAAGTGACAAAAGTTATGAAAAAAAGATTCATCACAATAATGAGTGAACAAAAATATTACTAAATATTGACAAAAGTAAACCTACTCTATATGTATTTCTGGATCTTACCAAGGGTTTCGATACTGTGAACCATACGCAGCTGTTGGAGGTCTTGGACGATGCAAGAATAGATTAGATTATTTATTCATCATTTAAATTTATATTTTTGGAAACGTCAGTACAATCAATGCATGTTAGAATAACATATAGAAGGCCAGAAACATGGCAAAAAATATGTATACAGGGTGAGTCAAAATTAGACCTACAAACTCCGACTACAGATTCCTCACCTCTTTTCGAGGTGAAAAGTTCCTATCAAGGTATGTCCTAAAATGCACCCCCTCTGAGAAAAAAATTACGAAAAAATATTTTGATTTAATTTTTTTTCTCCAAAATTTCAAAAATTGTAACTTCAAATCTTCATCTTGATAAACCTTGATTAGTGTACCAAATTTGAATTTTTTTCCATCAGGTGTTTTGGAGAAAAAAAAAATTTTTTTCGTAAGTTTGACACCCTGTATTTCAGAGGGGATGCATTTTAGTAGAGACCCTGATAGGAACTTTTCCCCTCGAAATGAGGTGAGGAATCTGTATGCGGAGTTTGTCGGTCTTATTCTGACTCACCCTGTATACAAACACATTGTTAAAAATTGTTGAAATTGTTTTTTCCGTTAACCAGCTGTCGTCCCCTTATGAATGGCAGCCCTCAGAAGTCGAAACTTGTGCGAGCCAAGAATTAACGAGGTCTTACGTTTTCACGTGCGATTCCTAGCACTTTCTTGGGCCATCAGAAAAAGTTCTGCAGTCGCCATTGTTTGAACCATCGCCGACTGGCAGCCAGTGACTAAAACAATGTCGCTTCAACCACCTGGCTACCTGGCCCCATGATAGGCATTACTGAAGCACATATGAAACAGAACAACTAAAGTAGACAGAATGATACCTTTGCATGCCATGCCAATGTTTGTATAGAACTCCTCATTATTATATAAACGCTTCTAGGAAAGTTACCCTCCGACAATAAAACCCGAGACGTTAACCCCCTAGTAAAAAATACCCCCGGTACAAAAAAAACATCGGAACAAAAAACCCCCGGTACAAGATAAACCAAAAGGCAATTCCACAATATAATTTGGTTCCAAAAATGTTTATTATTAAATCTAAAAAAAATTAAACACAAACTAAGAAAAATTAACACCTGAAAACACCAAAAAACACCAAAGCAATAACCCCTCAAGTTCAAAATAATATTATTACCAGAACAAAAAACCCCTTGTACAAAATAATCAATAACATAATGACCAAAAGTAACTTGATTATAAAACATTTCAAAATTATTCATGACAAACGTTAAAACGCTCGCGCTCGCTCGTATTTTATAAATTACTAGAAGAAAAGACACCCTTTCGGCGTGTCTCTTTCTTCTGGGTACTCACGTTTTCGGTCATCGGCCGAATTTCTTAACGAAGAAAGAAGGCACACATCCTAACCTAATTAACGTAGCTATCCAAGTTGCTGGTAATTCGATCCCTAATTAGTATGGGAAGGTGAAATCACAGCAGATGCTCGATGCTTTCGCATTTTACAAATTACCAAAAGACTGAGACACTTTCTCTTTCTTCTGGCTTCCCACGTTTTTGACAATGGACCGAATTTCTTAACGTAAAAAAGGGACCTAACCCAACCTAACCTGCCTAACTTAGCTATCCACGTTGCTGGTAATTCACAGCAGGAAATCACAGCAGATGCTTGCTACGCTCGCATTTTGTAAATTACCAGAAAAAGGAACCACGCCTCCGGCGTGTCTCTTTTCTTCTGGTTGCCTACGTTATCGGCCATGGACTGAATTACTTAACGTTAAAAAGGGACACAACCTAACCTAACTATTAATATGAACTGAACGTAATGGAATATCTACATGGAATATCTTTGAACCTTTCATTTTAAATATTTTTGTGGCGAACATAAAAATTATTAAGTAAAAGATGTAGAATTGAAGGTAATAAAATAAAATGTTTGTTAAATTGTTCATTTTTCAAAATAATATAGACTACGAGAAAAAAATGTGTGGGTGGTATTTTACATCGAAGGTATTTTATACCGTGGGTTTTTTGTACCATGGTTATTTATACGAGGGAGTTAAGGTCCAGTGGGTTATTGTCGGGAGTTTATGTTTGGGGGATTTTGTCTAGGGGGTAATTGTCCTGATACCTATATTAACATGTTTTTCAATATATTTTTCATCTTTGATTTGAATATCTCCTTCGGTAAGCATGATATGGTATTTTGTGACAGTGGACGTCTCTTTGAGAAAAGAATTCATTTATGTTGCATTTAAAGTACAGTTGCGTACATGAAAAAGACGTCCAACAGTTATAGGCTAATGCGAGTCAGGCTTGGCAATCTTAATTATTGAACTTCTTATCGACTTTGACAAGTAGTGTCAAAATTCAAACTATTTTTGTCAGTAACGCAGTTTCAACATTTTTCTAGTGAAATTGGTGCAATGCCTAAATTAGTGTCGTATCTTGTACGACCTTTTTGTGCGCACGGCTGTACATCAGATATTCTAAGACAATGATAGAAAATTATGACACTATTCCTGAAAGATCGGTCGACAGTATTCATCAAAATTTGCCTTCAGTACGCTGCGGACTTCAGCTTTGTGTAAAACAAAAATTTTTTGTGAATGAAATTTACTTTTAACGTTCGAAAAATTGATGAATGGCTAACAACCAACATTGGGGCTGCCAGTTGACTAGACGTATGTGGTTTTCCTCAAAATCTATCTGAATATCCAATTTGGTGTCATTACTTATTTCGCTCGCTCGCTCACGAAACTGCTTCTCTATTTAACTAATTGTCGCTTTATAAAAAGGTTCGCTGCAATGGTTTTCACTTAGTTTCTCATCAAGACCTAACTGAAAAATAAGAAGTATTGAGTGTTGTAGCTCTATAAACAAATGATTTTCTATTTTTAATGTAAATTTTTGCAATAAATCTGAAAACACTTAATAATAATAATGATAATACTTTATTTATCCTTTTTGATCAGACATGATATAGGATAAGTCAGAGGGCAGAGGTGCCTAAAGCAACCTTCTTATCTAAATACAACAAAACATGTCTATAATCTACTACCATAGATAGTTCACATT
This sequence comes from Chrysolina oricalcia, assembly GCA_944452925.2. Lineage (NCBI taxonomy): Eukaryota > Metazoa > Arthropoda > Insecta > Coleoptera > Chrysomelidae > Chrysolina > Chrysolina oricalcia. The sequence continues at coordinate 4,605,482 of OX101821.2, read as the reverse complement.
AGCTTTTTTTTCAAAAATTCAATAATGTCGTAGTAACATTCATTACATAAAAAGTTTTTCAGTTTTCGCTTGAATATATAGGCGGGCAAATGATTCAGAAATAGAATTCCTCTAAACATCGGGCTTTTTTCGTACAGACTGGTTCCATGTTTGGGAGGCCTAATAAGTTTCGATGATCGAGTTGGGTAGTTGTGGTAATCAGAATTGAGAAAAAATGGTGATTATTACTTTTTGCATATAAAATGCATTTGTAGATGTATATAGAATATAGGGTGAGAATTCCATGTTCTTTAAAGTGATTACAGCATGATTCTCTATAGTCTATATTTCCGAAACAGTTTAAAATGGGTACAGGACATTGCACATGAAATATGTCTAGAATTGTCTGAAAAATCAAAAATTTAAAAAAATTCAGGGTGTTGCATTTGAAATAAGAAAATTTGATTTGGAATTTGTATGTTCGAGCGTTTTTTAAACATTTGGCTGGTACATTGTAGCTATAATTTTTGAAAAAAAAAATTTTTTGGTAATCATAACTTGTTTTTTAAATAAATCCTCGCAATTGATATTTTCTGTATTTAAAATGCTTCAATCTCGAATGAGCATCAGAGAAATAGATGGTGCGTATTGATAATTTACAAACCTTTCAGACAAGGTACAACTTAACACCCATTTCCATAACAAAATTTTGAAGTGGTTGATTTTATGTACAAATATATATTTCCGAAAATAAAAATCGACGCGGTTCGTCAAAATACATTTTCATTACAGAGATACGGATTTTTTTCATCATATTGGTTTCCACAGTGTATAGTTATATTGTGCCCTTCTAGGACTAGACAGGTCTTCGCTCTTACCACCACATTCGTCGATATCAAATACCCTCATACTTGTGGTGAGGGTCCCTTTTGGTTGTCGAAAAGTGACATAAGCCTTGTTCGTCTGACATTTCGAAAAGATACCCAAAATAACTTTCGTTGTTGAAAGACGGAAACACAATTTCTAGAATCGAGTGCATATCAAACGACAACCCTCCTGTCTGTGAGATCCCGGCTACGACCAGTGATGCATGAAATATCTCATTTCCGTTCGCGAGCAATACAACTTACTTTCAGTAGCGTTCTGTTTTTTCACTGAATAAATGAATATTGGTGCATGTTTCTATGGAAACTTATTTCAAGTAATCGATTAGAAGAGGGCAGCGGTTTCCACAGTTTATTTTATATATTATTATTATAATTTGTTTATTTTACCTTGGATACGATTGCTATAATTCACTCATAACTCCCTAGGGCGGTATGGCCGTAACGTCCGCTCATTGTACGAGGAGAAATTAAGCAAATGCTAGAACGAAATTATTTACTTGGAAAAAATTTCATACAGGTATAAACAACAGCTCAACAAACAACAACAACCAAGTCAACACAGAACAAAAATGGTACGTTATAAATATAAAAAAGTACATCAAATCAGTGAACGTCAGCATTAATTTTGGGCCGATGACGGTTGTTATTAATACAATGAACTATGAGGCGCCGTTTGGGTAAAAAGTCTTTTTGCAAATATATAAAATTTTGTATCAATATATTTATTAGTTGGAGCAATATTTTTTGTTTTGCTTGTCAATATATTTATTTTTGATCAAACACAATATATTTACGTTTCAGGTGTATTCCAAATATACAAAAACGTGAATTCCCATATATTTATAAATTCGATCTATTTTATATCGCCAAGAGATGGCGCACCAACGCGATTTGGTACAGTATTTGGCAACAGGGCGAAGTCAAGTACATAAATTAGCTAATAGATGGCGGCCGAATGTAACTGATTACTGAATCCTAGAAGGCTTTGGCCTTCTTACGGGTATGGCCAATAGGTGGAGTCTAAATAGTTACAATATTCCAAAAACTCCACGAAAATTAGGTCCGATGTTTGTTGAACTAGTGACACATGTCAAAAGTCAATTTTTATGTCATTGCCGTCATTGGAATTGGAAATGTTTTCAAAATTAGTTTTAGCAGATTCACAGAAAAGAAAGCAGATTGTCCCAAGTCCCAAAATCTTCTGATGAGCCTTGCTGTCACTAATGAAACTTAGGAATATCTTGGTTACTTTTTTTACTGATACAAATATTCCTTTCTTCTGAAAGTAAAGTACCTATTGTGCAGTGAAAAACTGCAAGAATACGGACAAAAGTCATAAATTATATTGTATTCTCAGAGACAATTTTTTATGGTTAATTTAAAAAAAAATACATAAATTAATGATGATTTCAGTAAAAATAAACATGAAACTACCCTACCATCTTTCCAATTTAGAGCTTGTTTTACCCACTTGTTACCCCTGAACTAAATTAAATAGAGATCTGAGATCACATCAGGAGCTACCCTGGGTTACTCGGAGCTGACATTTCGGAATGTCTGTATCCCAGTCACAGAACAGAACACAGAACTGAAAAGTAGATAGCTGCTGTGCTACTGACATCTCTTATCAACTTTAGGTACTAATGACTCTTCCCGGTTGCCATGTTGCCATATCCTCAAGCTGTAACAAATCGCGTAGGTAGCGCCATCTCTTGAGGACATAAAATAGATCGAATTTATAAATATATGGGAACTCACATTTTTATATATTTGAAACACTTGAAACGTAAATATATTGTGTTTGATCAAAAATAAATATATTGGCAAGCAAAATAATAAATAATGCTCCAACTAATAAATATACTGACACAACATTTTTATATTTGCAAAAAGACTTTTTACCCAAACGGCGCCTCATAATGAACGGTCGTGCGTAAATTTTCTTGTTGATTGAGTTATGACTGCTGTACGTTGAATCAATGAATAATGGTCATGGATATATGTTTGCCGATTATTAATTTTACGAATGGATTTACATTAGTTTATGGTTGTTGTACATTGAATCAATGAACAGTGAACATGGATCTATGATCTCCGTTTATTAATATTACTAACGGTAAACATCAATTTATGATTGACGTACCTTAAATCAATTAACGGTGAGCATGAATATGTGAGTGCCAGTTATCAATATTACGACTTAGTTTATGACAGCAGTACATTAAATCAATAATCAGTAAGCATGGATCTATGGTCGGCGGTAATTGATATTACGAACGATAGACGTTAATGATTGTCTACGTCCAATCAATAAAAAATGAGCATGAATCTATGTTCGCCAGTCATCGATGTTACGAATAAAATGTATTGGTATTCAGTAGTAATAGTCTTCGTCAAAGAAAATGTTATTTAACAGTAGTACGGTCGCTGTGAGAAATAATGTAATTATTTTTTTACGTATAGAATAATAATTTTCCAATTTTAAAAAACCCAACATCGACTCAAAATTATCTGGTTCATCCACTGATTTGATGTGCCCTACTGAATGGTGAAATATACATCTACAAGGAGGTTGCAAAAAACTGGATTTTTCAATAAGATCCAATATTAATATTTTTTATTGTTAAGATCTAATTGTATTGAATAATAAACTCAATGAATATTTTTTAATAAAGTCAACTAAAACTTTTTTGAAATGACAAAAACTACACTAAATAATCGAAGACTGATAAATTTAGACAATATTTAAAATACACATATTTACTCACCATATAAATTTTTTCTCAAAAGTTATAAATATTGTCCGTTTCATTCCAAATAATACTAAGGTACCTATTACTCATTTTTAAGATAGATTATTTTGTTATTTCAAAATCAATGGAAGGAGAGACAAAATTGCAAAAGTTGAAGTTGGTCAGTTTTGTAATAATAAAGTGGGGTTGGAGCAACTTGTTCTTTTACTGATAGAGAAAGCAGAACGAAGTTCGAGTAGGAAGTAAAGGACGGAAAAGATACTTTACGAGTAAGTTAAAAACTATCATGTTCTAGAGGGCATAACACTAAAAAAATATCTTCATTCAGGGTGATTAAATGAAATCGATTTATGACTTTTTTCAAAGGCTTACTCTTATTGTTCGAGTTAAATTTGAACTTACTCTCATCACAATTATCTTTAACAGATTTTTCAAACAGGATTTTGGCAGCTCTATCCTTGATGTGTCCGTCTTTCTGCATGAATACCACTATGTGGGGATAACGCAATATCGTAATCTGTATCAACCTAAAAACAATTTAATAAATAATGTGTTGAAATTCTTATCAAAATAGGTATTTTCCCAAATTCGTAAAGATGAGGGCAGGAAAGACATTTCATGCGAATTCCATTGAGAAAAATTATATATCTAATTACAAAGAAGTATAGATGTGAGATTATTTCAACTAGGATAGAAACTTCCATACTAAGTATTATAAATACGATGAAGATTTCTGTTCTAGTGCTGAGTAGTTCTTACTCTGAAATTCAGATATACAAGTCGGAATTTCTGACTTGCAAGTCAGGCAATTGAAAATCATTACTATATATTTGGCTCTACCACGCTTTCGTATAAAATATATCTTTGATTTTTTTACTGCAGTTGATTGTAACTTAACTCTCCGGTAAAGTATCTTTCCCATCCTCGACTGTAAAACCAAACCCCACTCCGACACAATCTCCTGAGGAAAAATCAACTTCGCATTTGTTATGACATACAAAGTTTTGACGTTGAATCTAAATTTTATGAATCGTTTGTTGATTTAGTAATTTTTTTAAATTATTTCTGAAAAACTTCAGCACTGCTTGGCATCATCTTGATATCATTGGGCCTATATTTTGCACAAGCTTTTCAGTGACTGTCGAACTCTTCGGCTGATACGTACTTCAACAATAACCAGTAGTTGTGGAAAAAATATTGTATCTATGCACTTAGACATATAATAATATGGACTGGTTACGAGACAGAGACAATTGGTGCCGGAGTAGCGGAAAGGATAGAGTAAGTATTTATAGGCAAAACTTTGAAAGTGTCTAAATCACCGAATGAGGGATCGGTCAAATAGATAAATATCCCGAAGATGTGTTGCCCACTGACGACGTTCGGAACTCTTCCAATTCCGGGCGATGGACCATTGTTACGGAATTGAAATCCCCACCTATAATTTCATCCTGTTATTGACTGTATAAAAACATAATAAAATACAACGCCCTCGAATTTCCCGCCTTCAGGAATCTAGACATATCCCAATTTGTATTGACGGCCAGTCCATATTATTACCTATTATATTGAACGAGTACAGTTTTCAATTGTAGAAACAAGTACCGCAAATTAACAGGACTTAAATACCCACCTTTCTTGAAAGCGTTTGGTTGTGTATTCTTTCAATCTGGCACAATTTCACAAATAATCTACGCACCACAGAAACGCGATTAAGCCCTTTCAACTTCTGAACGTCGACTGAACAAATAAAATATAAGTCATCGGCAAATGAAGAATTTACGTCAAACTTGAGTGGGCATATGAGACCTTTTCGTAATATTAATGATTGGGGTGATTGTTCCATGGTCAGGCAGCATTAATTTGATGCGTTTTCTGGAAGATAATGTTTGGTTTCGTAAAATCAACGTTTAGTGTTCATTGAAACAATGAAGACCTTTTATTATTCTCTCATGTTTTCTATTGATGGATCTATGAAGAAAAATTTATTGTTTTAATGATGAAAAACATAGATTAATGAACATCAAACGTTGATCCAATAAATTTTTTCATCATATGAATGAACAAAATTATTAATTTTTGATATTTTGCTTTCATTGTTTAATGTTGGCTCGTTCATTGTTTCAGTCTCTTATTAGTCTATAATCAGAAATCATTGTAATAACCATCGATTCGTAATATTTATGTTCAAAAAATTGACGACTACCGTTCATTAATTTTACGTATAAAATTTCTTTCTGTGAAACCACCAGTTCAACCAGAAGATACATAAACTTTCGATTTTTTAATGGGACACCCGGTACATTTTCACTTCTTTTGTTTCCACGTGACATACTGAATCCAACCATGTATCATATGTCAATTTTTGTTACCAAATTTATTTTTTATTAGAAGGCTGTGGATTCCTTCAAATTACTAATTTCAGTCCTAAAATTTTGAGAAACATACAACTTTACTGTTTCCACTCGGAATGTATCTGCTATGTAACATTTGATTTCAATTTGGTGGATCTGTAAACGACATAAAACTGCATTTTTTGACAAGTAGTTCAGCGGCTTACGGCTTCACCAGAAATTACATAAACTTTCGATTTTTAAGGACACTCGGTATATTTTCACTTCTTTTGTCTCGATATGACATACTAAATACAACTATGAATCAGTTGTCACTTTTTCTAACCAAATTAATTTCGCATTTTAAAATTTATTTTTTATTCCAAAATACTATGGATACCTTCAAATTTTATGCCTGAAATTAGTCAGGCATAAAATTTTGGGGAAAATACAACTTTACAGTTTTATGTCAAAATGTATCTACTTTAAACTTTAATTTTCAAATTTCTTTTACTATTTTTTCAAATGGCAACATGATGGCTCGACGGGTGTGAAGTATCAAATTAATTGTAATAAAATGATCTTCTCTCCTAAACCAACGAGTTACCATGTAACCATCTAAATAATATTAGTTATTTCTAATTAAAAAGTAAATTTTACGTAGTACATACATTTTAACAGAAAATAGTGGAGTTGTATTCTTCCAAAAATTTTAGGACTGTAATTAGTGATTTGAACGTATCTATCACTCTAGATTAAAAAGTAAATTTCGAATAAAAAATAATATTTTTTTATAAAAAGTGACCAGTGATACATGGTTGTATTCAGAATGTCACTTGGAGACTAGAGAGGTGAAAATATACTGGGTGTTCTATTTTCACTTCTGGTGAAATTAGAATTTGCGTGAACTTGAGTTAAATGTCAAAAAACGCAGTTTCATGTCGTGTGCAGATCCTCCAAATATCTTTTCCATTTTATTTATATTCAAAAAAGTTGTATGGGTGAGCCACCTTCCGCGGACACTCGGTATAGTCAAAGTCCAGAAGATGGTCATCAAGGGTGAAAAAAATGGTGGTTCAGTGTATTCACAGTATGTGTGTGCTCTTTCTATATTGAGTATATAAAACATATTTTTTTTGTTTATAAGTAGTTACAGAACATACTTTTGCGTTAGCTAGTATTAACCAAGTAATTTTTTACTTATATTGGATATTCTCTATTCAATCTGACACCTTTTGGAAAAAGGATTGAACTCGCCTTTTTTGTGAAATGACGTCACTTCTAGAGGTTTTTGGACGTCAATGCGGTGTTCAATTAAGACTCGAAACTGACGTTGTGGACCAATTTATGACGACACAGCAAAAAAAATTCCTAAATAAAAAGTCTCGTTTTAAGATTATCATCAGTACACCATATTTTTATATCTGCACTAAGATTTATTCTGATTTATTCAAGTGATGAATGTAGAACAATTTGTGAATAAGACAAATCTAGAGTTTTTCAAATAATAAAGGTATTCAATATGTTTCGAAACCTGTAAAAAAATTTCACTCAAATCGAAAAAATAAGAAAAATTAAAAATGAAAAAAAAAAAACAAAATGTTAACACATCTTGGAGAGAAAAAACTGATAATCTATTTAACAAAAATTGTTGTCTCAAATCGAAAAAAAAACTAAAATAAAATTCAAAAAATAAGGTGTTAACCCATATTGGAAAAAAAATTTTTGAACAAAAAATATTCAATAGAATCGAAAAGAAAAATAAGTATTTCAAAGAAAAATGTTCTCAAACCGAGAAAAAACAATAATTTCCCTACTTGATTTGCAGATATATTTTGCATATTTTCATTTTCTTCATTTTTTTCGTGTACCTAAGTATAAAATTATATAAGTTCACTTTTAATTTATTTTTAATTAATTTTAAATTATAAATGTAGCAGTGTGTGTGCATGTGAAAAGTAAGAATCTACAAAAAACCATTGCTTTGAAATAATATTTTTGTGTTTAATTGAAATGAGAAACTTAACCAAAGACACATTTTTGTGAAAAACCTTTTGGGTCTCATGGATATTTACTATGAGTCATTTTATTTTACCTGATGTAAATGTTGTGTTAAATATTTATTGGCAAATAAATTTTTTTATTATTATTATACAAGAGTTTCTGAATCTTTCACGATTGATCTAGTCCGTTGACGCACCCAACACGCATTTCAGGAGAACCCCTCCAACCTGCACTATCCGGCAACGGCGCCTTACCTTATCCCTTAAAACAATAGCCGGTAGGCAGTCGCTCCGAAATTCGAATAGCGGAACACACACACCGCGATCACAGAAAGCGTCCGCGTTCAACGTCCGCGCAGCCCTCGTGTTTCCGTAGAATCGTGCCGGTGTCGGTATCGCCACCACCTTAGTGGGATTCACCGTGTACCGCCGTCCGAAAGCACACGTCGCACCGCCGCGCTGTCTATCGTACAAGGTGCAGCTTTGCAGCTAGTCGGCTGAGGACGTTCACAGTGAGACAGTACGCGAATCGTTGTTCCTGCTTCCTGCTGCCGCGATTCTTCACTCTGCCGTAATAGTGTGCTGTGACGACGAATAGACCTAGTTTGGGATTTTCCAAAGTTGAAATGGAGTGTATCGAGATATGCCCCGAGAACGAAGTAATTTGTTATGATTGATTACTGCATGATTATTGTATTGTTATGCTAAACTGCGTTCTCAGTTCGTTTACTTAGTGATTGAAACAGGGTTAATTCGAGATAAAAAACACTCGTTTTTTATTTCCATAATTTTGTCGTGAATTGGGGTTTATTCACGACTAACTAGGTAGATACTGATATTTTATAGATTATAGATAGAAACAATATAAAACAACATTTATTTAACTATGTACAAATATATATGAGATTAAGACAATTGAAATGAATGAAGTAATTATTGAATTAACGAATTAATGAATGTCTCCTAGACTGGTTATGGTTTAAACAAATTATTCTAAAAATTTCTATACTTACAATAAATTCGGAACATTTTCCGTGAATCTAATCTTTACTCTTCCAAACTCCCCCCATTTAACTATCCCTTGTTTATATATCTATGAAATATCCTTGTATATTTTCCAAAATAAGTCATAATTTCACTTGAATGAAAACATTCATGGCTATAACACAAGAAAAAAACAATCGTTCCACATTCCTTTCGGGAAAGTGAATACTGCATATTATGCTCCAAATTATATTGGACCTCGAATTTATAATAAATTACCGGAACATATAAAGCACCACACGAACAATTTGTTTTTTAAAAAAGATCTGAAGAAATATCTATTGGATGAATGTTTTTATTCATTATCTGAATTTTTAATGTGAATTTTAACTATTTTTTATCTGCTTTAATAGCTCTAGATTTAGGTAGGTTCTGACAATTCTCACACATGTAACTGTCGACGAGAAATAAAGATTTATTATTATTAAAATATATCAATATTATAGCCCTCACTAGCTGTGGGCACGGTAAAATTTCAAAATTCAGGCACAACTTAGCCACAAAATTTTATCTTTCTTAACACAACACAATTTCACAACTTCTTAAAAAACGAACAATACCTAATTTGAGCGAATTCATTAAGAACAATAAAACTAAAACCAAAAAGTCGCAAAAATCAGGGGTGTACAAATTAAAATGGGGATTGCCATAAAATATACGTCAGTAGAAACTTTAGAAATTTCAAAACCCGCATTCTTGAACATAAAAGAAGCTTTGATAACCATAAGAGAGATTCAAATCAGAAGCACTAGAGACCAACAAAAGAAAAAATGTCAAATATCATTTTCAATAAAATTCTTTTTCTGAAATCGTTCAAGAATGCCCACTTTCTCGGAGCAACTTCAGTCCTCAAAATACGCTAATCTAGTATTTTAGTCCGTTGCTAAGCAACGAACATTCTCGGACCGTTTTCGGACCTAAACGGTACGGGAAAGTACTTTTTCTTTGGGAAAGTAGCACTTCCCGGCAAGTGCTCGAATTTTAATTCAAATATTAATATAAATAAGAATTAGGATGTTTCTATTGTTCTTCTGTTCGAATTTCAATATGTAATACAAATAAGAACTAAAATGTTCGAAATATTCAAATTTTGAATCACAGCCAGGGTAGTTTACTCTTGATCAAAATTCTATTTTTTGTTCCCCCTTGTACACCGTTTGGAAATTTAGAATTTTGATAAGTCGAATACAAGTATTCCGTAATGAACCAATTTTTATGAGGAATAACATTTTCTGACAAATCGATAATAAAAAAGTTTCCATATGGTGCAAATGTTTGAAACTCACTGTACATAGTCATGACCACCTTTTGATAGGCAACCCATTTTAGGCGTATTCGGCTATTTATGTAACTTCATAAAAAGTATGTTTCATCCGGTTAACAGATAGTTGAAGGTCGACCTCTCTTCGTCTCTTAGACTAAATGCGTCTCATTGATTTGTTATTGTACATGGTTGCCGAAAAAATAATGTACGCAACACGTCCGAAAACAGTTTTTTTGGACTCGCAGAATTTGGTCTACTCGTCCAAAAAAACAGTATTTTCTGGACTTGTTACGTAAATTACTATTTTCTGAAATCGTTCAAGAATGCCCACTTACTCGGAGCAACTTCAGGCCTCAAAATACGCTAATCTAGTATTTTAGTCCGTAGCTAAGCAACGAACTTTCTCGGACCGTAGACTTCAATGCTTGTTGGCCTCGGCTTCGCCTCGGCCAACAATTTACATTGTCGTCCGGAAATGTATAATAATAATAATAATGAATGCTTTTATTGCAATGATTAAAATAGATAACAATCATCTAACGATTAATAAATACATTGCAAAAGGTAGAGTTCGCACTTCTTTGAGTGTTAATCAAAGAAGCAGCGCTCTTCCACTCAACCTTGGTGGATAATAAAACTTAAAAAACTTCAGAAAAACAAATTAGAAAAAAAAACTTAAACTTACAATTGACGGAATGACTTGAATAGCAGTCATCAACATCAACATCAATCAAGTAGGCATATCTAGATAGACGTTTCTATGTAAACTGAATAGTTTTAGTGAGTAGTGCATTCTTTAATCTTTTTTTGTAAACCATATCGTTATTCTGTCTCATTCTGTCTGGAATAAGATTATACATTTTTGGTAGATTGTAGGAGAACGAAGCTTTGAATTGAGATGTGTTGTGCTGGGGGATGGATATTTTGTTTTCGAACCGAAGATCTCTGTGGTGGGTATTGCTTTTACTTCTAGATACACAATATACTATTGCCGTATCGAAAACGATACGGGAAAATTTTTGCCGGCTTGTTTACATTTTAGACAGTTATTGAATTCACGCAAACAATATGTAGAATTCCTTAGTTTTTGATAATGCTGATTGCGATTTCAGAAAAAATAGTATGTGTACCTCGTAGTAAAAGCACATTCCCAGACTTCAATGCTTGTTGGCCTCGGCTTAACGCCTCGGCCAACAATTTACATTGTCGTCAGGGAATGTATTGCTTTTACTACTAGATACACAATATACTATTGTTGTTGACTTTAATCTAAGTTATTCAGGAAATGATCTTGCCTTATACCACCCAACCTACAAATTTAAATGGACTAAACTATCAGGCATTCTCTAGGCTTCTTAAATTATTGAATTTTTATAAACAATACCACGAGACCGCTAGAAAGGCAACTCAATTAATTGAGATATAAGAGATAGAATTATGAGAACGAGCATTCACTCAAATGATGTAGTTCGTTTTTACAACAAAAACACTTTTTCTTTGCGCCCTTGTCAGTAGTTGTCAAAGAGACTTTTTTGAAATTTTTCTTTCTTTTACTCTTCAAATGTTATCGTGACTCATTCTGAAATGTTTATCGGGTACACTGAAAGAACAGTTTAGTTAAATTAACTAAGAATCGTTACCTGTCACCAAATCCGTTATTGAAATATGGCTTATTAAACATTTGTTACAAAGAAACAAATCATTTGTTTCCACTTTAGTGAATAAAGATGTATTCAAGGTTATCTTATATTTATTCCATCATAATATTCATTTATTGATAATAAATAACCATTTTGCTGTCTGTTATAAATTCATCATAACTATCAATATGAGTGTATATTTCAAATACTGATAAATACTAAACATATTTTATAACAACGAAATTACTGTTTGTAGTTAGTTATAACGTAACATAGGTAAATTTGTTCACTGTTATTCCAGATTGAATTATTATATCCAGATGCTTGTTTACCATACAACATGAAAAATGTACTTATTGTTGATAATGAACAAATATTTTTTTTGCTGGAATAACTGAAATATATTCATAAAGTTTTATGTTCTTTCTGTGAGATAATATTTTGTTATGATTATATGGGAATGAGCTCATAATAAATAAATAATTTTTTTATGAAATATCTATTAATAAATTCTATTAGTTTCAGTGCTAAAAATGGTCGATTTTCTTTTCCGATGGGCCAATTTTTGAACCCCACCAAAAATATATAGGGTTATCCGCATTTGAGTGACTGGTGATATTTTAAATATGACACCCCGTAAATTTTTCCAGATGTGGTTAGGGATCATCATTACGAATCCAGTGATAACAGGTTTGATGGGATTATGTCAAACGGTTGCGGAGATATGGGCAAAAGACATCCTCGTATGTCTAATGATTATGACTGAGACACCAAACGGTTCAAAAGAAAAGTCTCTGTCGCACTCATTGGACATATGGCGAAGTTTTTTGCCCATATCTCTGCAGCCGTTTGATATAATCCCATCAAACCTGGTTTGACTGGATTCGTGATGACGATGCCTAACCAAATATGGAAAAATATACTGGGTGTCCCTTTTAAAAATATCATCAGTCATTTTTACTCAAATGCGGATAACCCTATATATTTTGGATGGGGTTCAAAAATTGGCCCATCGGAAAAGAAAATCGAACTGTCTGAGGAATTTTCCGAAATATCTTTATATTCAGAAATAATGAATCTATTCCATACATTTGCATCGTACTGTATGAACGTCGCACTGCTTTTATGACGAACCTGTGGTGAGGATATAGTTTCATCTCATATAGTTTCATCAAATAAGATGATGTGACGACTGATTTTGTTTTGGACACAGTGCAACAAAGAAGATTTAATTCAAAATCACATCATGAATATGGTATTTTTAACAGAAAACATACAAGTAAAAAAGACAGGATAATAAATGGCTAATGTTTACAAGTGTCTGGGCAGACAGTAATGAAACAATTTATCTTTTATTCAAGTGATTTATTTTTTAAACTAAAACTTGTTCGATACATAAAGGAGAAATTGGCAGCATAAATATCCTAAAATATATCAAATAAACAAAAATGCAAATCAAAATTAATAGTGAATAGTACTTACCACTATTTTGTAGTCTTCAACTGCATATAATTATAAATAAACGAAAACATGAAATCTTCCAAACTTAAACAACATGAACATAACAAATGAAAACATAATTCTTATATATAACAATATCATGGCCGAAACTTTGATTGCAAGATTCCTAGCAGACAGACATAAAACAACACAAGTTGAATTAAAAGCTTCCAACTTATGTACTTAGGTATACTGCGTTTTGAGTTTCATTGTGAATATGGCATAAATAATAAAAAAGGACCGTTATTATATGTGTATAATGTACAATTTTGGGTTGACGTTTTCGTATTTTTTTTCTCACTTTTAATTTTTTTGTATAAGAAATCACCATTCTACGATATTTTATGAATTTTATTAATAGGAACTCCTTTTATTTGTTGATAATCAACGTATGTTCATAGTTAACGTACCTATATTTTGTTATCGTATTTGTATTTTAACGCGAATTCAACTTGCAAATTTGATTTTTGTTAGGAACGATCCTATACCGTGAACCAATAACTAGGTATATGCCTTTTGAGGCAGAAAGCGATTCCGTGATCTATAATAATAACTAATAATTACAATTCCTTTACCACTGAATTTGCTTTCACTGATTTTCTCACACAACTTGCCGGTCTACGTTTTGAGGTTATGTTTCATGTAGGCATAGATAATAAATAATGATAATATGATTTCGATACTCACGAATGACCTATGGATTTATTTGAAAACAGTTTTATGAATTCAATTACTTTTTTAGGAAGAAAATTAGTTTCAAAATTTTTCATGAGTTCTTCGCCGGCACCACATTCGCTTATTAACAAACCTAAAGCACTAGTAGGTATAATCGGCCTCTTCCATTATTGGTTATCACTGAACTTATGTAAACTGTTCTGACGTCTTTTTATCACATCAAACAGTAATAGTAGAATCAGTACACCTGGGACGCTGTGGCTTTGCGTTGAACTCTCCTTCTTGCTGCTTCGTAGTTTGTACAATGGCGGTTGGGTTGGCAGTTGGTAGAAACAAAACGGACAGGTGGCTGGCGCATGACTGTTTCTTAATAAGACAACCAAATAAAGTTTAATATCTTTTCAAAGATATATATTAATAATAAGAAATGATTCATTAAAATATCAAATCCGAATCATGATAACAATACACATAGATTTATTATCGTACAACTCTTCGTTTATTAATAATCACTAAAATATTACTTAACCTTATTAATAAAAAACTTTCTATCTCTGCAATAAATTATTATATATTATTATAACTAAAATATTTCGTTTACAATTACAGAATATAGCAGTACCAAATCTTTTGTTTATAGTGAATATGAAAATATATTACTAATAATTTCAATAAATCAACCACGTTTATTGTGAATCTTTTTCAGTAATTCTTAATAAAATTGGAAGAAACAAACTTTCGATTATTGTAACTGAGATTTTTCTTTCTGTGATATATACCATTGGATTGTTAACCAAACCTTTCTGGAATTCTAACAATGTATTGCTCCTTACGTTTTTTGCAAAGACAACTGTTGTGACTGGTAGTTTATTCACTAATTCTTGCAACAACATTGGATTTTTGAGATGATCGTTTTCGCCGAATGTTTCAAGAGTATACCTATCAAATTATTCACTTCTTCAGAGGACTCCAAGAAAAGGTCGAGTTTGTCCTCTTTCATGGTCGAGAGTCATATTTTCCATTAGTATTTTAATGATTATTTCTGGATATCCAATCGATTTTCCAAACTACTCTTCTTGATATTTTATGGCAAAAACAGCAATGACCGAAAAACCTTTCTAGCTTGTCCTTTCACACATTTCTGTTGGTAATCTATTTTCAGTTTCAGTAAAACCTCAAAATTATGTTGAATTGTCAAACCGCTGAATGAAATTATACCATTCTGTCGGATCTCCGCCGAATGTCGGTAGATCGGGAGAGACTGTCTTGACAAATTCGATATTTCATGATTTGATGTTTCTCCAACTACACATGACGCCGGATGAGGATGAAATTTTAGGACTTATCTTGTTCGATTCTTTCTTAGAATAAGATTTCCTGCTAAGGATTCACGCTCCTCGTCAATCATGTCTTTCTCCAGTTTGTTTTTCCTAAAAACGTTGGCCTATAGGAATTAGATTCAAATGCATTGCTTATATCTGATTTAGCTGATGATTTTCTTGGTCCGTTTGGTTTTTCCCGTCTATGTTCTTATATCCGTCCTGTTTCGTCGTGGATTCATTATTTTTCTCCGTAGTTCATTTACTGGATTTTCCTATGAGATGTTCACTTCGTCTTCTTTGGCTAATTTCAAAGGACTTGTATACTCCAAGGACCATGTAATTTTTTATTTACCTGGAATAAGTCGGTTATTTCCCGACTCGAAGAACGTCGATATATTTGTAACTGAAACTAAAAATGTAAAACTATAACACAAAAGTATAAAAATAGTATACATAATATTATAAATAAGGATGGATTTAGCGAGGGGCAATATATGAAAATATAAGTAGAAAAGTTATTGGGTATAACCCTCGAAACACGTGTCTACGGTTGCACAACATTTTGAAGGTTATACCCAATAACTTTTCTACTAATATTATAAACACACATTTTTCTTGACCACTAGACAATCACGCAGACAGACATTTCATTTAGGTTATAAAAACTTTTTCCATCTAAAAACGTTTATATTTTCTTTCTGAAAATGTTGAAAGTTGCATTAGATCTGATTTCTGACAGCAGTTTATTATATAGTTATTTATGCAACAAGTGCAAAAAGTGAATGTTTATTGCACTCGACGTGAAATTGTCCGACGAGGCCGTTAGGCCGAGTTGGACAACCCGTCGAGTGCAATAAACAATTTTTGCACGAGTTGCATACAACATTTTTTCTACGTTCATGCAAAAAGCAAAAAATGATTTATTGAGGTGCGGCACTAGGTGTAGGAAAATGAAAAGCGCAACTTGAATACTTTATTATTAATATCGATTTGCATTGAAACAGGAACTAATACGTTACGAACAATTTAACTCAAACTTTATTTTTACCCTCAATGTTGAAAGTGAATGAACAATTGGTGCAATTTTCAATATGGATATTTCGTAGTGAAGTACCTATTGCCAATCTCACAGAATATCTGCTAAATATGTAGTAGGTTTAAACGTTTATGTTTGTCATGATGACAGCACGTTGAAGTAGAATGACAGATGAGTGCAATAAAAACTTTATTTCGCTAGTGCAATAAATAACTTCTTTTTCCACTGAATATAGTTCAATAAAGTTTTGCTTTTTGCATAAATGTAGAAAAAAACAATTAATGGCAAAAAGGGCCCAAGAAGACTTACTTGCTTGGCTTCCAGAACAATAAGGTAATTTTTAAATGTTTTGGAATTGAAATTTAAGATGTGGATTTCTTGTGCTCTCCTCGTCTGGTTTCTGTTATGCACATCTTTGATCATTACATTATTTTCATTTTTCTTAACGAAGCACAAAAATTTGAAAATATGTATTCCGGTCACAGTTAGTATTCTCTTTTTCTTGAAAGTTTATTTATAAGATTCTCTGTATTTTAAATCATATATAATTCTTATGATTCTTTCTGTAGTACAAAAATTCGATGGATTGGCCCAATATTGTGCCTCTGAGATGCGCGAACGATGAACAGAGTGGATAATGTTAGTTATAGGATGAAATAATACACAGTGGATTTCGTTTTCACTAATATCAATTTACTGTTATTAGAAGAACGCACTTGGAAGGTAAAAGAGTAACTAACTATATCCTCTCTATGCATAGTCTGTTTATACAATTAAAACTCATAAGAAAAACATTCGGGTAAGAGGGCCGATAATATTCATCAGTTTTGTACACATAAGCTTGAAGTGTCTACGTGCTTTTTATGAACATAAACATACTGAGTCAGCAGTGATGAGACAAAGAAGGATTAATTTTTTTCAATATTCCAACAGATAAATATCCGCTATCAACTTTAATCGGGATGTACAAGAAAAGACCGGCTGTTCTACCGCACACCCAATATTCAGAGGCACAGATACATTTGCCAAGCTGTAGATTGATTTCTTTCTTCAAACGTATTTTTAGCAAGCTTGGAGCACATTGAGTCACTATTTCTCGATAAAACTCTAGATTACTTTCGATGGTTGTTCCAAGAAATTTTGATTGGTCGCTGGTTTCTGTATGACTTATCTTTGGCAAGATTTTTGTCTTAGTCAATGAGAAAAGCATAAACACTCTTTTGTTTACATTTATGATCAAAGAATTCCCAAGACACCACGATTTGAACTGCTTGATTACCATATCTGCTTCAGTCTCTAGTTCTATTAAATTGTTGGCGTGAATAATCACTGGCGTATCATCCTCATATATGTATATATTTTCGGAATTTACAAATTGTGTTAAGTCATTGATGAATATAAGCAAGATAAGAGGACCAAGTGTCTAACCTTGCACTACCCCTACATTCAATTCCATTTCCTCGGAAGACGCTGAACCTATGTTCACTGCAATTCGTCTGTTTTGTAAATATGGAACTAACCATTCTATCGGTTTACCTCGTATGCCTAATTCATTTAATATTCCAAATTCAGTCGAAATACAACTCCATATTACGTTCAAAGTAAGAAAAATTTATCTATGTTTTGTTTGGTTATTATAGGTATCCCATGGAAATCATTTGTCAAAATTATAAATTACATTCACACATACCTATATAAATAAACATTTCAATAAAATAATCAATATTTCAACATTTCTGAAGAAACATTCATTGTGATGCACTTGCCAAGCGAGTAGGTACTTGTTGACCACTGACTGATGGGTGACGTAACTGTTTGAAAACCTTTCAGTTCTGAGATATTCGGTATTCAATACAAATCGGTTTTTTCTTTCTATTTCCAGCGAATGAAAGCTAATAATAGAGAGTTATGAGTAATCTCACCGATCTAGATTGTTTCACATAGATAGTTTTTGTTGAAATAAAGATATGCTGAGTATTCGGTTTTTACTGTTGTTACTTCAAAGCTTTGTAATGATTTCTTCACGGTGTCTTGTAATGTTCAAGTCGAACAGACTGATTTATCGGTCGACAAGCTATCTCGATCGAATCCAGGTGCATTTTAAAAGTTCATTTCACGTTACAGGTGATGGTGGTGATGTTAGTGATGATTGTAATAACTTCGGTTCTATTATAACCATTTAATCGAAATTGATTTTTCATGCCAGCATGCACCAGTGCTTCCTCATTGGTCAACAGTATTGGTTTGGTGCAATCTACAAATGTATATTGTTCGTTAGACACAGAATCTCCAGCATTTAAAAGGGGCAGAACATATCACCTACGTCACATAACGACTACGTGTCCTTGTGCATCAATTTTATGAATTACGTGATTATCAAAAAAAAATCTTACAATACTATATACAGGGTGTCAATTTGAAAACTTCCCACCCTTAATATCTTCCTTCCAGTAAACAATAAGAGTAATCGAAAAAACAGGTCAATTTTATTGTCAAGGGGGACACTTTCACGGACTATTTGTAGCCCTCGTGGAGGGGTAGATGTTACCCTTAGAATTTTAAATGGGAAGGGGGGTCAAGTGGCACATCATTTTGATGGGCGTTCAATTCTTGTTCCAATGGTACCCTGACTTATTATTTTTTGGTGAGCATTTTCCGAAAAATTGCGTTCTAAACTAACAGAAGTAATTATTAGAACGCCTATACTGAGATGAATGGTTTGGCCAGAACTGGTTAGAATATTAGTGGTACCGTTCCAACCCTTTATTAGGGGTAACATTAGCCATTAGCTCCAAACACTTTACATAAAAAAGTAGTTTAATAGTAAAACGTAGATGGTAGTAAAGTTGTGTTTATTAAATGCTGAATTTTTAAGTGTCATCGCAGAAATTGTACAGATAGCCTTCCTTTTTTGCTACTTCTGCTGTAAAAAGTTTCTGTTTTCCGGCAAAAAATTGGTTAGCAAATTTGAACTATGTGGTAGTATTGTGAATACCGTTGTACCTGTTGGGCTGTTTAGGAATTACTTTAATAAGTGTATAAAAGTGTAAAAATGGTTTACATTCTTCAAGACAGAATTGAGATGATTGTAATTTATGGCGAAGTTGGAAAGTGCGCACGAAGGGCGGCATGTCTTTTTAACGAAAGACATCCAAATTGTAATGTAAGTCACCGGTATGTGCTTGATTTGGTGAATAAGTTTTACGAAACTGGTTCAGTGACAAATAAAAATAGAAATAACCCCAGAGTACTAAATGAAGCAGCTCAAATTGAAGTTTTGGGAACATTTACTGCAGAGCCCACGAGCTCCTTACGATCAGTATCAGATCAGACGGGAATGTCACGCGAGACTATAAGAAAAGCATTGAAAATGCATAAATTTCATCCATATAAAATGCAGATTCTTCAAGAGCTCCACGAGGATGATTATGATAGAAGAATAGAGTTTTGTGAAATCATGTCTCATCGAGTCAATACCATCCCTAATCTCCTGTTAAACATCTGTTTCAGCGATGAGTGTTCATTTTTCTGAATTGCAATGTTAATAGACAAAATTGTCGCTATTGGAGTGACGAAAACCCACATATTTTTCGGGAAGGGCATACACAACACCCACAAAAAGTTAATGTTTGGGCTGGTATTCTTGGAAATGCCATTCTTGGTCCATTATTTCTGGAAGAAAACTTGACTGGCAATCTGTACCTTGATATGCTTGAAGAGACTATCGATCCTCTTATAACTCACGAGCTAGAAACTCAAATTGATGCAGAAGGTAATGAACTTTTGCAGGAGGATCTGTTACATTTCCAGCAGGACGGTGCTCCACCTCATTATTTTCTTCCCGTCCGACAGTGGTTAAACGAGAGATTTCCGGGTAGATGGATTGGCAGAAGGGGAGCAGTTGAATGTCCTCCGAGATCACCGGATTTAACACCCTTAGATTTCTTTCTTTGGGGGCATCTTAAATCCGTTGTTTATAAAACACAACCTTCTGATATTGACGAACTTAAAAGACGAATTACAGCAGCATGCCGGTCAATTCCTAGTGAAGTTTTCCGTAATGTTAGAGGGGAGTTCGAAAACAGACCGTATTACTGTTTAGAGCAAAATGGACAACATTTCGAACAGCTAATAAGATAAGCGTAAGTAGATTTTATGTTGGAAATGTCTTTCTCGCAAATTAAATTTTATTGTGTAGAAGGAAAATAACCACCAAATAAAAAATCCCATGCGTAATAAATTTATTCCTGTCATTCAAGGGTTGGAGCGGTGCCACCTACTCTTCTAACCATTTTTATTAAAGGGAGTCAATACAATAATGCATCTCAGTATAGGCATTCTAATAATTACTTCTGTTAGTTTAGAACGCAATTTTTCGGAAAATGCTCATCACAAAATAATAAGTCAGGGTACCATTGGAACAAGAATTGAACGCCCATCAAAATGATGTGCCACTTGACCCCCCTTCCCATTTAAAATTCTAAGGGTAACATCTACCCCTCCCTGGGGGTTGAACCACGAGGGCTACAAATAGTCCGTGAAAGTGTCCCCCTTGACAATAAAATTGACCTGTTTTTTCGATTACTCATATTGTTTACTGGAAGGAAGATATTAAGGGTGGGAAGTTTTCAAATTGACACCCTGTAGGTACCTCACTTGTAGAATCACTAATACAATATTGTATCCCTGCTTGGGGACCTAACATTCGTGCATACGGCCGTGAGACTGTGGAGGAAATATCAGTTATTAGATTCGCATGTTGTACTTCTGTCTATGAAACTTCATTAGATTAGATTAGATTAGATTAGATTTTATTTTCGTCTCTTTGGTATACAGCATGTACATGAGATAAGTCATTTTCATCAGATGTGTTTCCTACGGTACGTAATACAAGTAATAGTATACAAGAATAAAGTTAAAAATAATAAAGTTACCTTTCACATCCTATTACAAAATGGTAGTTTCAATTTATTAATAATTTGCGTGGGACAAATACAAACAAAATGGCACAAAGATTCAGTAGATAAAATTTCGTTAAAATGTACGTTATTTAAATATTATAAACAAGTAATAATTTACAACAAATACATAGATAGTTAATAAATTCCCGAGGAATTATCATCTGGCGTTATGAAATTCATTCATGGAGTAAAAACAGTTTGTGAGCAGAAATTGCCTCAGTTCTTTTTTGAATTTTTTTGTGATCGTGGATCTTTTTAATGTTGTCTGGAAGCTGATTGAAAGCATTGGCTCCTGCATAGCGGGGGGATTTTTTATATCCCACCTGTTTGATGTGAATGTTGGAACCAGATCGAGTTGAATACTCATGTATTTAATGAGTTTTTGTGAAGGATGCTAAGTTTTGGTGAACATAAGTTAATAATTTATACAAGTATATTCCAGTCAAAGTAAGAATCTTATATTTGTGGAAAGTGTCCCTACATGATTCATTATAAGGCATACTGAAAATCAATCTCAAGAATCTCTTCTGTATTATAAATATACGACCCACTTCTACAGATTGTCCCCAAATAGGGATATTTGTGTTAAGTATTGAGTAGACGAAAGAGTAATAAAAGTTCAAAAGATGATTTTGATTAAAGCTGTTTTTTAAGGTCATAAAAGCAAAGTATGTTTTATTTAGTTTGGTGCATAAAAAGTTTATGTGTTCTTTAAAATTTAGTTTACTGTCCAGTTGTGTTCCTAAGAACTTTGTATGGGTTGAAGATGTCAGTATAGTTGAGTCAATATCAAGTTCGATATTATGTATTTCTTTATATTTGTTTGTGAACTCTACAGACACAGCTTTGGCCAAGTTGTTTATCAAGTGGTTGTTATGGCACCATTCCGAGAAATTCTTTATTACGTGTGATAGTTTGTGTTCTAAGCCGTTTATGCAATCTGATGCTACGATGATAGTGGTATCGTCTGCGTATATGAATGCCCTGCCATATTCAATGAAACATGGAAGATCATTCACATACAGGAGGAAAAGTAGGGGTCCCAGAACTCCTCCTTGTGGAGTTCCCAGTTCTGTTGGTTTTTCGTCTGAGTATTTATCATTAATTTTTACCTGAATTTTTCTATCAGTCATGTATGACTGGATCCAGCGGTTTATGGGGCCACGGATTCCAATTTTTTCTAATTTCTAACTTTGGATTGATGGTCTCAAATGCTCTAGAGAGATCGAAAAATATACCGCAGACAAATTTTCCTTCATCAATGTTTTCATGTATATATTGGACCATCTCCGTAGAAGCAGTTTCGATTGAGAAATTTTTTCGAAAGCCATGTTGGCATGGAGTAATTAATTGATTTTTATTTAGGAAGTCAACTATTACTTTAAAACTAAATTATGCGTTACCTAGTTATAAAACGTTGAATCGTAAAATAAGTCACATTCAATTTTCTCCAGGCATATTACATGAAATACTTCATTATTTGAAGATCAATATTCAAAATTTTTCAGAGTGCAAGAAAGATTGTTGTTTATGTTTGGATGAAACAGTTATAGAACCTGGAGAAAAAAACTGTGTAGCTACTTGCACTGACGTGGAAAAGGAAAAGCTAGAAAAAGGGACAGAAATAGCTACTCAATTTTTCTAGCCATCAGCTACTCATGTGAAGTTGGCGCCAACTTTTTGCAAAAACAAATTTTTTTTTGGAGTTCTGGATAGATTTGATAGAGTTCTGGAGTTCCTGATACGAATTTTGAATAGTTCCAACTAACTGTGGATTTTGATATAAAAAACAAATTAGTGGCGCTAACATCACGAATCGCCATCTTTTTGGAAAAAATTAGTTCTGGTTGAATTTTTCGATAAAGATGAAAGAGTTCTGGAGTTTATGATCATTTTTGAAAATAGTTCTGCCGAAATAAAAAAGTTATTGGAGAAAATCAATTTTTGACTTTCGAAACCATCATTTTGAAAAAAAAATAACAGATATTTCAGTTCTGATGAGAGTTCTGAGTAGCACTCAGCTAGTTCTACATAACATGTCTATCGAGTTTTACCGAGAAAGCAGAACTTTTCAATTTATTAGCCTTCATAAGGCGCGAAAATCGAAAATCCAACATTTTGAATGAAGACACAAGAATCGCATAACAGTTCTGATGGGAGTTCTGGGTAGCACTCGGCAAGTTCTACAAAATATGTTGATTGAGTTTTATCGAAAAAGCAAAAATTTTCAATTTATTAGCTATCATAGGTTGCGAAATCCAAAAAAAACAACACTCAGAATGAAGACAAAAAGGCATCACAGAATAGTTCTGATGGGAGTTCTGAGTAGCACTCGGCGAGTTCTACGGAATATGTTGATCGAGTCTTGTCGAAAAGGCAAAACTTTTCAATTTATCAGCTCTCATAGGGTGCGAGATCCACAAAATCAACATTCAGAATGAAGACAGAAAAGAATCTCAGAACAGTTCTGATGGGAGTTCTGGGTAACACTCTGCGAGTTCTACAAAATATGTTGATCGAGTTTTATCGAAAAAGCAAAACTTTTCTATATTTTAGCTATAATAGGGTGCGAAATCCAAAAAACAACAACACTCAGAATGAAGACAGAAAGGAATCACAGAACAGAACAGTTCTGAGTTGCACTCGGCGAGTTCCAAAAAATATCTCAATCGTGTTTTATCGAAAAAGCAGAAATTTCAATATATTAGCTATCATAGGGTGCGAAATACAAAAAATTAACATTCAGAACGAAGACAGAAAAGAATTTCGGAACAATTCTGACGGGAATTCTGAGTAGAAATCGCCGAGTGCTACGCAGAACACCCATCAGAACTGTTCTGAGATTCTTTTCTGCCTTTGAATGTTATTTTTTTGAATTCGCACCCTAGTATAAGTAGCTAATAAATTGAAAAGTTTTGCTTTTTCGACAAGACTCGATCAACATATTCTGTAGAACTCGCCGAGTGCTACTCAGAACTCCCATCAGAACTGTTCTGAGATTCCTTTCTGACTTCATTCTGAGTGTTGTTTTTTTTTGGATTTCGCACCTTATTATAGCTAATAATTCGAAAAGTTTTGCTTTTTCGACAAAACTCAATCGACATATTTTGTAGAACTCGCCGAGTGCTACCCAGAACTCCCATCAGAACTTTTCTGAGATTTTATTCTGTCTTCATTTTGAATGTATTTTTTTTTTTTTGATTTCGCATCCTAATATAGCTAATAAATTGAAAAGTTTTGCTTTTTCGATAAAACTCGATAAACATATTTTGTAAAACTCGGAGTGCTACAGAGAACTCCCATCAGAACTGTTCTGAGATTCTTTTCTGCCTTCAGTTTGAATGTTGTTTTTTTTCATTTCGCACCGTAGTATAGCTAATAAATTGAAAAGTTTTGCTTTTTCGATAAATCTCGATTAACATACTTTGTAGAATTCGCCGAGTGCTACTCAGAACTTCCATCAGAACTGTTATGAGATTCCTTCTGTCTTCATTTAAAATGTTGGTGGTTCGATTTTCGCACCTTTTGAAGACTACTAAATTGAAAAGTTCTGCTTTTTCAGTAAAACTCGATAAATATGTTTTGTAGAACTCGCTGAGTGCTTCTCAGAACTCTCATCAAAACTGAAATATCTGTTTTTTTTTTCAAAATGATGTTTTTCGAAAGTAAAAAATTGATTTTCTTCAATAACTTTTTTATTTCGGCAGAACTATTTTCAAAAATGGTCAAGAACTCCAGAACTCTTCCATCTCTATCGAAAAATACCATCAGAACTCATTTTTTAAAAAAAGATGGCGCCGCGTGAAGTTAACGCCACTATGTGTTTTTCTTATCAAAATCCTCAGTTAGCTGGAACTATTCATAATTTGTATCAGGATCTACAGAACTCTATCAAATCTACCAAGAACTTCAAAAAAAATTGAGTTTTTGCAAAAAGTTGGCGCCAACTTCACATGAGTCCATCAGCTACTCAATTTTCATAGTCTTTAGCTACTCATAATTATAGCCTTCAGCTAATCTCTTTCGGCCTTCAGCATATTGTAATTTCATTGAAAAAAAAAATAAAATTGTTATTTGTTATCATTTCTGCATATTTATTCTGCCTTCCCACACACGATAGATATCAATTTATAGTTTATCTTTCTCTTCGGTTCTGTCTTTTGCAGCCTGGTGCCCTCCCATCTGAACCAATGGCATATTACGGATACACTCCGTTATTTACATTAATAGCTGCGGTCAACACAGAGTCACATTCTAAGCACAATTTTTACTGCCGCTTGTTTCGCGGCAATTATCTGCTTATATACATTGTATATAATCAGATAATTCAGCAGAAACTTAGCTTTGCCGAATTTTGGGTTGATTGGCAACTATTTTCCGCAAAACAAGCTGCAATAAAAATTGTGCTTAGATTGTGACCGCGGATTGAAATGAAAATAACGAAGACTATCCGTAATATGTCATTGATCTGAACTAGGCAAGTCAACTCATGTCCTATTTGGTTTAATAGTCACTTAATTTGAATAATCTATTGATTAATCATTTGTTGAACCTTAATCATACCGTGAACGAATCAGCAAAAAGTGATAACTTCCAGTAATTTAGAGTAAAAACATTGTGCATTTTCAAAAATTTGTCGGGTTACAAAGAAAATAATAGTATATTGTATATCTAGTAGTAAAAGCAATACATTCCCGGACGACAATGTAAATTGTTGGCCGAGGCGTTAAGCAGAGGCCAACAAGCATTGAAGTCTGGGAATGTGCTTTTACTACGAGGTACACATACTATTTTTTCTGAAATGGCAATCAGCATTATCAAAAACTAAGGAATTCTACATATTGTTTGCGTGAATTCAATAACTGTCTAAAACGTAAACAAGCCGGCAAAAATTTTCCTTTATCGTTTTCGATACGGGAATAGCTATTTGTGTATTAAGAGCGCAAAGTGATATAGTGTCGCTTGACAAAGAGAGTTACCGCGCGACGTTGGAGAAGCGTTGGAGAAGCGAGCGTTTTCGAAATATTTCCGCTCTGGAGCGCAAATGCTGTCACAAAATGACATTTCACAGAAAACGTCAACTTTGCGTCGAAATCTGAAAGCGTCAAAGGCTACTTTGTTAAGCGTTTGTAGAAAAAGTACTTTCCCGTATCGTTTTCGATACGGGAAAGTATTAAACGGTCCGGAAAAGTTCGTTGCTTAGCAACGGACTAAAATACTGGATTAGCGTATTTTGAGGCTTGCAGTTGCTCCGAGAAAGTGGGCATTCTTGAACGATTTCAGAAAAATAAAATTTGTGAAAATGACGATTAGTTATTAGAGAAAATTTCAAATGAATTCGACTTGTTTTTGCATACAGTGATAATGGTCGTCAGTTTGATATGGCAAATCAGACAAAATGCAGGTAGGAGTGCCTTATTCAGTTTCCACGATAGCTCTCGATAAAATTCTAAAATTCTGCGTAATGAAATGATAACGCCTATTGCGGGCGTGAGAATGAACTTGGCTAAGGTTTCCAGCAATACATCCATTTACAAATGATGTCTTCCCAAAACCATAGGGTAGGATAAATAAATTATCCGATCATCGGTCGTTGGAATATCTCTCATTACTAGTTTGGAAGTGAAAAATTATTGGTTTTATTAAATTTTCTACGATCGAAATCACCTAAAGTCGAACTCTTCTAATCTCATGTACTAATGGCTTTGTTGAAAAATTCCCCTGTGCAGAAATTCTGCTTGCGTGTTTTGATAAGATTTTTCTCACCTTTTTTACGAAACGCCACTGTTGACAGGGAGGGAAATTTTATACTGTCAATACTACCGTTCGACCGTTGTCACATCAGCGGTATAGATATATTTTCTGTTCTTGTTCGACTGATAGAATTCGGCACTCAAAAAATATTTAGTTTAACCATAATTTTAGAGACATAACCTAAAACGCAATTTTTTGATGTCCTGTCAAAGAGTGTCAGGGACTCTAGTGATATCCATTTTTTGGATTTGAACACAGGAAAAACACACAACAATGTTACAAGACAAGCGATGTCATAAAAAAATACAAAGTTCATGTTGTCAAAGCCGCCTACATAGATATCCAAAATCGTCCCAAAACTAACTAGAATCGTCCCGAAAGTGAAGAAATCGTTTCGAAAGTGAAAATCAGAAAATAGCTACTTTTGGTACCATTTGTGTAAAGTGGTACTTTCGATTTAATAAATCATTTTATTTTCTAGACGGCTGCGTTGATTCGTATACATTAGAAATATTTTTTGCACACGAGTAACAGCTAATTTTGAAATTCTTACTAGAACTAACGATGTATCGAGTGATATCCCTAACGTAAAGTTTGTTAAAAACTCTTTCTCCTTGCATTTATCTTTTAATGAACGAAACCAATCATGAGAAAAGCATTAAACCTAGGTTAGATGTTTGATACGTGAAATCGTGTAACTCGCTCCTTAACATTGTTGATAGGTGGGTCAAAAGTCATTGGTCAAGTGGTCAAAGCTAGCTAACAAGGAACGTCTCACGGCAAATGAACCTATTAAATAGAACGAGGCATACAATTTAAGTTCTCTGGTGGTCGACTTTGTTCAGTTTTCAGATCTTTAGATTTCTAGAAATAACATTCGAGTGGAAAGAATCACAAGGGTATCAGTTCTATCCTCAGCATAGTAGTTGGCATGTTTGTGCGCAGGGTTTATATTCATGAGTATCAAGAGAACTAAAGGTAACATGACTCTGAAAAGACTCTAAAAATGGCATTCAACAAAATTTGATAATTTTTTTTGATATTTTGATCGCTTCAACACTCTACACAATTTTAAGAAGACATATTTAAGTAATGATTATGAGAGTCGCTATAGAGGACAGCAAAGTTTAATGATACAAAATGCATTGATAAATGGCATTTTTAAAGTAAAAATCTTTTCAAATCAAGGGTCAGTAATATTCACATGTATACAGTGAACACCAAAACTTATGGGCATAAGTAATCACAAGTAATGAAGGAGATGAAATGATAAAAAAGTGAGTAATCAAAACCCTTTAAGTCAATAACAATGAGTTTTTTAGTGTTAATAATATGACAATATATCTCCTTGCTTAACAACCAATCAGTCTATTTCAAATTTTGAAATTCAGCCAATAGAATCGGAATTACAGTGAAAATTTCACACCTCACTTTTAGAGAGAACCAAAACATTCGTTCTTATTTAGATGCCATGGCAACCCAAAAAATTTCCGGAAATTTTTATCCTCCTGGGTACCCTGGCCGAAATTAATAAGTGGAAATTTTTCTGTCAAATATTTGACAGGTGATAGTTTATATTTTGCTTTGATGTACAAATGGAATTGTATTTTTCATTTGAAATAAGATAATATTTCTTATTTATGTATTTATTAAATCTTTCGAATGCAGAATTTGCAAATTCTGAAATCAAATTTCAGAAACACTTCAATACACCAGTTGTCTACATGTAAATCAAAGGCCCCGTGGCGAGTCGGTAAAGTGTCCGCCTCGTGGTCGTGTGGTCACTAGTTCAATTCCCAGTGGAGCAAATTTTTACTTTTTTTTTATTAAATTTAAAAAAATCAAATTGAAATTTTGTTAAGTGTGTTTTACATATCAATATTTTCATGCATCTTTTTTGTACTATGCATATAAATAGTTCAGGTGAACCATAGTTAGTTATTTCTTATGAATTGTTGGATATATTTTGGTGTAAAATTTTCTTACCGAATCCCCCGCGTGCGTGAATTAATTGCAGGAAATAATTCAAGCACTTGGGAGATTACAAGTGAAAATAAAGCTTGTAGCTGTATTTTCACGGTGATAAACCTGCTTAGTTTTTGTATTACTAGCTGTCAAGTGAAAATAATGATTTAAATTATAAACGTCAAATCTTTGTGTTTTGACTAGTTATGTTTCTTAATCAATATGAGCAATCGTTGGGGACAAATGGCTATTGGTATCATAGATGAAGCAGTGGAAAAGAGTATTCCGTTGAATACGGCCAGAAATAAAGAATAAATTACCAGGCAAATCAACAATTTTTGCACAAACAGGGGTTATATTGTCAATGCGAATACCACAATTGTGAAGCTGGCTGATATTTTGAAAGATTATGCCTATAATATGACCCCAATTTTTCTCTTTAGTGTTCACGTTGTTAGATTTTGATTTCTGTGAATTACTTCAAATTAAAACTGTGACACGATTTTTCTTTATTTCAAATCGATATATTGTCGTCCTAAATATAATTCGTGGTATGATTAATAACCTATAATTTTTTGGAATATCAATTCATTGGCAATCCCAATGCAAGAAAATACAACTCGTCCTGCGGACTCGTTGTATTTTCAGCTTTGGGATTGCAATTCATTAATATTCCAAAAAATTATCGGTAATAATCATACCACTTATTATATTACCCCTGAAAATATAACAGTGGTAACTGGTTCACAAGGATTCAAAAGCATATCTCTTTTGTTAATTATAAACTTCAGTAAAATATTTCAAAGAATTATAAAAGTGAGATTTAAGAGCAATTCAGAAGAATATAAACTTCTATCCGACATGCAATTCGGATTTAAAGAGAAAAAGTCGTCAACCCAGGATGCCATTTTGCAATTCACAAAAAATACGAAAAAATATTCACAAACGTTTGGTAAATTTCACTGTATTGATGGACCTTGTCCATGCTTTTTATACAAGCAGTCACCCTATGCTCTCATCAACCTTAGAAAACGTCGGTATTGGAGGAAAATCTTCAAAACTTTCAGTCTTATGTGAGTAACCGAAAACACTGTGTCAAACTATAGGATACGAAAAGTGCATATAAAATTATAGAGTATCTATGGTGTGTGAGCGTTGAGCTCATATAACATCAACTCGAAGATGGTCTGGGAAACTCAATGATCTAGGCAGGAACAACAAGGTGATCTTCCTCTGGGTGCCGGGGCACGTTGGAGTAGAGGGCAATGAACAAGCATATACCCTGGCATGAAAAGGGGCATCAACGCCACTGATCGGGCCAGAACCATTCTGCGGACTTGGAAAATCTTACTTCCAAGAAGAACTCAATAAAACTGAAGAAGCCACATACTGGCAAATACTTCCAGGGCTAAGGCATTCCAAAGATCTCCTCGGCAATTTCAACCGAGCAAGATCGGAGACATTAATTAACCTCATCGAAACTAGTCTAAAGACAATCACGGGATATCTGACGGGGCACTGCAGACTCAAAGAACACCTAAGAAAGCTAGGCTTAGAGGTGGACAGCACCTGCAGATTCTGTGGAACATCCGGAAACACTCCACCTGATATTGATGAAGTGTTATGCTGTACATCACAAGAGATTGAATATACTGGGATCACACCAGCTGATGGTTGGAGAAATACCAAGAATAGACCCCCTCAAAATCCTTAAATTCCTCAAGGAATTGAGGCTTGAGGGGCTGCTGTAAAAGAGAACAGAAGAATATGGGGCACAATAGATCTAATCAGGTCGCAGCGCAACACCATTACCACCATTACAATGGTGTGCCTCAAGGCACGGTATCGGGACCCATATTATTTATATTATATACATCAATGAACTATTTTCCAGCGAAGGTAGGAATAAAATCGTTAGTTTTGTGGATGACACAGCAATAAATTATAGATGAAAAAAAGACTGGTCTCAAGTGAAAACTACAGTAAAGGCAGATCTGGTTGTGATAAAAGACTGCTTTCATTCCAGATTACTGCACAATAATTTCCATAAAACTCATTTCTTACCATTGTCTAGCAGCAAATCAAGGTTGCCCACATTCTCCAAACTCACAATACAACATTCTTCAGTGTCCGTTGTGACAAACCAAAAATACCTTAGTATTATATTGGATACCCATCTCAGGTGGAAAGCACATATTGATTTCATTTTCAAGAAACTTTGATTCGTATTGTATAAGTTGAGACAACTCAAAGACAAACTCGATCTTAAACAGAATAAAATTATTTATTTCAACTTGGTGGAAAGGCATATCGCGTATGGAGTATTGGTGGGGAGGAGTATCTAATACAAACCTAAGACCACTCTCGAAGTAATACAGAAACGATTTTTGAAGTTGATGATGCAAAGGAGCCACGGTTTAACAGTATCTCAAGTCGCAAATCTTAGATATACGATAACTATACTAAACATCAGACAGCACTCGCAAAAAATAAAAAACTCACCATATTTATGCGGACGTATAGTATCAGACAACATTAATAATGCATACCGGGTGGTCCACTTAAGACTATCCACTCTCAATAACTCCCAGAAAAATGATTTCACACAAAATCGCCGAGATACGTCGTTTTTTGTTTGGAGGGGGACACCATTTGACGAGAAGAAGATATTTTATAATTCCACCCCCTACCCCCTACTCCCCAGAGCAACCCCCTCTATAATTTTAATAGGAAATGAGGGTCGTGTCATACATCATTGTGAAGATAATTCAATTCTGATACTAGCTGTGCAAAATTTTCTGAATTTTAAAAAGGCGTTCTCGAGTTCAAATGGCACATTGTTGAATTGTGAGTAAATAAATTGTACGAAATAGATTATAAAAAATTTATTCACAAAAAATGTTCGAAATGACGTCTATCAACTCCCAGACAGTGGTAGAGACTATTTTCAAATTCCTCCTGCACCTTTGAAAATGTTTCTCTGGGAAATGCCTGGCATTCAGTTATAATTCTTCTTTCCAAATCGTTCAGGTCAGTAGGTTGAGTTTTATAAATGACGGATTTCAAATAACCCCAGAGGAAAAAATTATTGGGTGCCAAGTCCGGCGAGCGTGCTGGCCATTCTATTGGACCTCGACGACCTATCCACTTGTTTGGAAAAGTTTGGGATAGCCATTCTCTCACCTGTAATACAAAATGAGGTGGTGCCACATCTTGCTGAAAATAAATGTTTTCTGCCAATAGATTTGGATTGCCATCATCACCAAGGGCCGTGTAAACAGCATACAAAATGAGTGGTTCAATCAGATTCTGCAGCATATTCAAATAAACCGCACCATTTAAATCACCTGGAATAAATATTGGGCCAATGATTTTATTACCCATAATCCCTGCCCACACATTCAACTTTTGGGGCCATTGTGTGTGCTCTTCTCTAAGTAGGTGGGGGTTGGTCTAACTCCAATAGCGAGAGTTGTGTCTGTTCACTAACCCATTCAAAAAAATGAACACTCATTACTGAAGCAAATATGCTTAATGAATCCGTGGTTCTTCTGTATCATTCTTGTAACATTTTCGCAAAATTCAGATCGTCTGTTGTAGTCATCCTCATTCAGTTCATGGTGAAGATGCAACTTATACGGATGGAATTTGTGCAATTTTAGCACCCTCTTTATGGAAGTTCTCGATATGCCTGTAGACAAAGTTGGGTCAACTGCAACTTGCCCTAAAACTTCTATTTGATTCTTCTCGTTTGTAACAGAAGCCATCCTATTTCTTTTATTGGCGACGGATCCAGTCTCACGGAATTTTACCACAAGATCCAAGATATATCTAGAATGATCAAAAAATACCAAAACATTTTCCTATAACCATTTGTCCTAATACTCACTTGTGAGTTACGTTTCTGTTTTCGTGTCTTCCATTGAAGATCCGAGCTGTTGCTCGTGCACACTCATTTTGAGCAGCAAAAATAAAAATCATTTCAACTTTCTCGTCGTTTGTGAAAACCACCGCGATACAAGTAGAATTACGTGGTCACTTTTCGATGCTACACTATCACCATTTCACAAAAAAGTGGTTCTCAGAGATTAGTATTTCTTCTTTGACAATCATGTTGACAACAAAAAACTAAACTGTGTATTCGGTGAGCAAATAAAATAAGACAATCGGTGGATAATTACGACTGAACTCTACTAGTGTCTGGGAGACAATGATGGAGATCATTTTGAACAATGAACTTGAATATCTCGAGAACGCCTCATTCAAATTCAGAAAATTTGGCACTGTTGTATGGCACGACCCTCATTCCCTATTAAAATTATAGAGGGGGTTGCTCTGGGGAGTAGGGGGTTGAAGTATAAAATATCTTCTTCTCGTTAAATGGTGTGCCCCTCCAAACAAAAATCGACGTGTCTCGGCGATTTTTTGTAAAATCAATTTTTGGGGAGTTATTGAGGGTGGATAGTCTTAAGTGGACCACCCGGTATATCTTTCAACTTCCAAATCAATAGGACAGAAGTGTTATGAATAGTAAGGACCTAAATTATTCAACTCACTTCTGCCAGCCCTACAAAATGAAATTATGATCTAGGTTGTGTAAGAATCAATCATTTGAAACAAAACTCTACTCATAAACCCAAATTAGAAAACAGTTTTCATTCAAGCAAAATCTTGTCGATAGTTAAGCTACTCATCAGGAGAGAAGCACAGGTTTTCAAGTTCGGGTTTTCAAATGTTCTTTTCAATGTTGGACAGCCTGTATATTAATTGATATTATTTTTTGTAATTCGATGTTTATGCCTACGATTGTACTGCTCCACTTCTAATAATTTTCAAATCTTCTCAATTTCGATAAGAAATGCATGTACTTCTATGTCTCACTTCCTTGAACGTTCTTCAACAAATGATTAAGATTTTCTAATTTACAACGATATGCTTCGGAAACTCTGAGAACGTGATGTTATATTTTGATTTATGTTATTACACTGTGTAGCTCATTGTTGTTGATTCGAGCATTTTGATTTCGAACTTTTCTTATCATTTATCCCCTTCACTACTTGACACTTGACACTTGATTTAATAAAAAAAAATCAAACAATTGCATGTCAATCAAATACATCGTGATTTTTCTACGGAAAATATCATATATAACAATGCATTTCGGATTATTCAACTTTGCTGCCCTCTAGTGACTCTCCTAATCATACGATCCTCCTTTAACTTGTCTAAATTTCATAAGGTCCATAAATACCATACAAAATATCAAAAAATTATTAAATTTAGCTGAAAACCATTTTCATGGGTTTTTTTCTTTTGTAGAGACGGCGAAGGAAACATTGGGAATTCAAATAATTTTTTTTGCTATTGTTACTTCCTGTATTTTACAGAATTTTTGGATTCCTCTCATAATTCCAATTCAAATTCATTATCATACCCTATCCCCAAAAGAAATCGTTTTTGAGTTATTTGAGTTTTTCTAGAAAAGGTGACTAATGCACCCTATCGAATATAGGTACGCCATTTTTATGAGAAGTACAAGTTTTAGTTTTAAATAGTGACTGAATCATGAATATTGCATGTTGAACGTATCAGTCAACATAATCAGATACATTGAATAATTTACAAGGGGTGCTCAAAAAAGTGGGTCCAGATAGTGAATGAGAAACATTGAAATTCTCAATTTATTCAAAAGTAAACCCCATTTTCTCTTTTCATGATTAAATTCTACTAGGAAAATGAGTCATACAATTCACTTCCCAATACCCAAAACCCATAATTCTGGCGATATTCTATAATATCAATCAATCAATCAAAATATGCTTTATTGTCTGAAGAATACTAGATCTTATTGACAAAGTCTTTGTAAATATATATATAACTCTATGTATAAATAAGGGTACAAAAATAAATAAGTATAAAAAATGTTACATTTAAGGCACACAAGTCATAAAATAAAATAAAATAAAATTTGGTGTATACATACAAGGAAGAATCACAATTACATACACAATTACTGTGCTGGTCAGCAGCTAAAACGAAAATATAGCTCTTATAAACACCACCTTTATCGCAACCTTTATCACAGTGAAAACTAGTTCTACACAAACTTGTTTAGTTTGAAATCTGAATTTGATTAAAGGCTTTCAGCATATAACTCTTCTAATGAATAAAAAGCTTTTTCCAGTAATAGCTTTCTTACGGAATTTTTTAATTTTGTTTTATTTTCTATGATTTTAATTTCCTTGGGCAAATGATTATATAATTTTTTCCCATTATAAATTATGGAGTTTTTGATTAGAGTCGATTTTGGAATGGGTAAGGCCATATTGAACGTCTGTCTAGTGCTATATTGTGCAACCTTATGAATTTCATGATTGAATTTACTATGGATTAGACAAACTGTTTCTAAGGAAGTGGTAAAATTTTATTTCTGGCGAATAGGGGTTTACAAGAATTGCGACACTTAGCTTTGCACATACAGGGTGTCAATTTGAAAACTTCCCACCCTTAATATCTTCCTTCCAGTAAATAATATGAGTAATCGAAAAAACAGGTCAATTTTATTGTCAAGGGGGACACTTTCACGGACTATTTGTAGCCCTCGTGGTTCAACCCCCTAGGAGGGGTAGATGTTACCCTTAGAATTTTAAATGGGAAGGGGGGTCAAGTGGCACATCATTTTGATGGGCGTTCAATTCTTGTTCCAATGGTACCCTGACTTATTATTTTGTGATGAGCATTTTCCGAAAAATTGCGTTCTAAACTAACAGAAGTAATTATTAGAACGCCTATACTGAGATGCATTATTGTATTGACTCCCTTTAATGAAAATGGTTAGAAGAGTAGGTGGCACCGCTCCAACCCTTGAATGACAGGAATAAATTTATTACGCATGGGATTTTTTATTTGGTGGTTATTTTCCTTCTACACAATAAAATTTAATTTGCGAGAAAGACATTTCCAACATAAAATCTACTTACGCTTATCTTATTAGCTGTTCGAAATGTTGTCCATTTCGCTCGAAACAGTAATACAGTCTGTTTTCGAACTCCCCTCTAACATTACGGAAAACTTCACTAGGAATTGACCGGCATGCTGCTGTAATTCGTCTTTTAAGTTCGTCAATATCAGAAGGTTGTGTTTTATAAACAACGGATTTAAGATGCCCCCAAAGAAAGAAATCTAAGGGTGTTGAATCCGGTGATCTCGGAGGCCATTCAACTGCTCCCCTTCTGCCAATCCATCTACCCGGAAATCTCTCGTTTAACCACTGTCGGACGGGAAGAAAATAATGAGGTGGAGCACCGTCCTGCTGGAAATGTAACAGATCCTCCTGCAAAAGTTCATTACCTTCTGCATCAATTTGAGTTTCTAGCTCGTGAGTTATAAGAGGATCGATAGTCTCTTCAAGCATATCAAGGTACAGATTGCCAGTCAAGTTTTCTTCCAGAAATAATGGACCAAGAATGGCATTTCCAAGAATACCAGCCCAAACATTAACTTTTTGTGGGTGTTGTGTATGCCCTTTCCGAAAAATATGTGGGTTTTCGTCACTCCAATAGCGACAATTTTGTCTATTAACATTGCCATTCAGAAAAAATGAACACTCATCGCCGAAACAGATGTTTAACAGAAGATTAGGGATGATATTGACTCGATGAGACATGATTTCACAGAACTCTATTCTTCTATCATAATCATCCTCGTGGAGCTCTTGAAGAATCTGCATTTTATATGGATGAAATTTATGCATTTTCAATGCTTTTCTTATAGTCTCGCGTGACATTCCCGTCTGTTCTGATACTGATCGTAAGGAGCTCGTGGGCTCTGCAGCAAATGTTCCCAAAACTTCAATTTGAGCTGCTTCATTTAGTACTCTGGGGTTATTTCTTTTTTTATTTGTCACTGAACCAGTTTCGTAAAACTTATTCACCAAATCAAGCACATACCGGTGACTTACATTACAATTTGAATGTCTTTCGTTAAAAAGACATGCCGCCCTTCGTGCGCACTTTCCAACTTCGCCATAAATTACAATCATTTCAATTCTGTCTTGAAGAATGTAAACCATTTTTACACTTTTATACACTTATTAAAGTAATTCCTAAACAGCCCAACAGGTACAACGGTATTCACAATACTACCACATAGTTCAAATTTGCTAACCAATTTTTTGCCGGAAAACAGAAACTTTTTACAGCAGAAGTAGCAAAAAAGGAAGGCTATCTGTACAATTTCTGCGATGACACTTAAAATTCAGCATTTAATAAACACAACTTTACTACCATCTACGTTTTACTATTAGACTACTTTTTTATGTAAAGTGTTTGGAGCTAATGGCTAATGTTACCCCTAATAAAGGGTTGGAACGGTACCACCTAGTATTCTAACCAGTTCTGGCCAAACCATGCATCCCAGTATAGGCGTTCTAATAATTACTTCTGTTAGTTTAGAACGCAATTTTTCGGAAAATGCTCATCAAAAAATAATAAGTCAGGGTACCATTGGAACAAGAATTGAACGCCCATCAAAATGATGTGCCACTTGACCCCCCTTCCCATTTAAAATTCTAAGGGTAACATCTACCCCTCCTAGGGGGTTGAACCACGAGGGCTACAAATAGTCCTTGAAAGTGTCCCCCTTGACAATAAAATTGACCTGTTTTTTCGATTACTCATATTGTTTACTGGAAGGGAGATATTAAGGGTGGGAAGTTTTCAAATTGACACCCTGTATATCTTATTGCTCTTTTTTGCAAGGCAAACACCATATTGAATAAATACTGACTACACGTCCCCCATAAACAAATGCCATATCTTAAGTGGGAGTCGACTAGAGCATAATACACGCTTTTTGCCATATTTTCACCCAGTTCCCATGAAGTTGTCCTTACTGCATAACATCCAGATGCTAATTTTTTCCTCGGTTTTTCAATATGATTGTCAAATTTGAGTTTATCATCAATATGCAATCCTAGGAATTTAGTTTCTGACTTGGAGCTGATGACTTGATTTCCTAGATGAAGCTGTTGCAGGTCATATTTGAAAGCAAGGATGTTTGTTTTTGAAATATTAAAGGATAACATATTAGCGTCACACCAACCTTTCACCTTGTCAATATCATTTTTTATCATTTTATGCAGTTTCGAGCCGTTTTCACCATGCCAAAGTATTGTGGTGTCGTCTGCAAATTGGGTGAACTTTCCCGTAATATTAATTGAGGCTAGATCATTTATATAGATCAAGAACAGAGTCGGGCCCAGAACTGATCCCTGAGGTACTCCACATTTAATTTCCAACTTGTCCGATAAGTTACCTCGAAGAGACACGCTTTGTGTTCTCCCAGTTAGGTACGATTTAAACCATTTTAGAACAACATCTCTAAAACCGTATATTTCCAATTATTGCAACAAAACTTCGTGGTTGACTCAATCAAAGGCTTTTGTCAGGTCACAAAAAACCGCTGCTGCTATTTCTCTATCGTTATATTACTTAATCCTACTTATTAATAACCTGAAATTTTAATTTTTCTACCAACTTGTACAAATCTACCGACAAATGAATTGAAGTTGTTTCCTGTCAGATTCATCATCTGAAAAAGTGCAATATGGCTCGTGTTTGGTATAACAATGAAGATTTTTCACGAGCCTTACTAATTGGTTAACATTTGTTATTTCAAAACATAAACAATCTAATTTTTTGTTGATGTTTCTCAAATACGTGGCTGGTTGATTGAAAAAATCCTTGGTACATAGTTACACGCTTCGCTTACAAATTAATTGTTCTACCGTAAACCTGCTTTCCCACAAAAAAGCTCACCTTCTATCTGAAAACTGTATAATTTCACAACCGATGGCTGGCATATGTTCGGTTCACCTGTCTTGTTACTAATAACGATATTATTTGCTCGATATCCCACATGTCGCGTAAACCAACAGGGGCGTAGGCGTTTGCTTACCTGAGGTAAGGGCTGAAAATTATAGAGAACCACGCCATAATGAAAAAATCAGTGACTGACTAATATTAATCATTCCAAATTAATAACACATTAATTTTCATTTAAATTATAAAATACGTAATGAATCGTACCACTCGAATAGTAAGAAATTGTTCTGAAAAATCTTTTGTTTATAAAAAAAACAAGTTATTAAATTTAATATTTGTAGTGAACTTGAGATTGTTTGCCACAAGGTATTGAAATGTCTAATAACACCAGAAGGCTACCAGTTGGCTTCAGCTTCTGCTAGGAGCCAATAAATACATGGTGGATCATCTTTCTTGTGGAAAATATCAGAGTTCTCTCTACAATTTTGTGTGTAACGTAATGTTCATCCTTAATTTGTAAGTCGTTTGTGTTAGTGTTGATATGCATTTATAGAACTCCTACTGGAGATATTAGTTTATTTCTGCAAATACTTGGTGCAATACTCGACTATGTGCAAATGAAATACCGGAAATATAGAATAGTGCTTTGTGGGATTTTAATATCAATCTATGGAAAAAGAAAATGAAAAAACCAAGTCCTTTTTTAATTTGTTATATACACTGTAAATATTGTTTCCATCAGATTACATGATCCCATATGGGTAATGCGTTGCCATGCATATACAGGTCGACAAGCATAAGGATGCTTCTGAGATGCGCAAACGATAGAAAGCGTGAATAGATGTGCGACAAAGATCGACTACTGTTTTCGGCTGGTTATCATCGGAATGTACAATCGGGAGAGAAATTTTTCTGCAACACGTAGGAACGTAGGTTCTTATCTGAATTTTCATTAATTCCTAATGAACTGTTCGAATAATATAATTGTCTGTGATCACTGGACCGTTTATGAAAATTGCATAATTTTCCCGAAGCCATAAGTGTAAATAAAGTACGACTAGAAAAAGAATGCATCGTCACACAATATCAGAAATAGGTAAATAAATATAATAAAGAACACGAGGAACATACTTACAGAAGTTGACTAACAATATCACATGACCTCTGACCACTGCCAAATCAGCATTGTCCATGGTAACTTTTGATTTTTTGTTTCTCTTTTTATTTGGAGTTGAGAATTGTTCCATTTCACCTTTTTCAATTTTATTCATTTCTGAATTAATTTTCCTAATGCTTCTAACGCAAACTCCCGTTGCGGCAGCAACTCGTTCTTGAACCTTCACAAGAGGAATACTGGTTTCACCTATCATTGCTTTTGCCTGCATAAATTTGATGACATTACTGACAATTTCCCTACTTTGTCCACTCAGAATCTTATTTCTCACTTTACTCTTTGAAGGCATTTTCAAACACAACAAACTACACTATAACCTATCTAATAATATTTCAAAACTATACACAACACAAGGATTTCAAATTCAACACACAATCAGAATAACGCCACAATAATTTCATTCCACTGACTCTACACTCACGACGTTAACTACATGAATAATGCAGAGCGAGTGAGGTCCTGCCCCACTCCAGGGTTGTGTCTACTGCGCAACCAATTCTCGGAGGCATCCTTAGGCTTGTCGACCAGTACATGTAAAGTTACATACCTCATGCAATATTATGTGAAGTCATCACTTGACTTTAAAGGTGAATTTACAATATATTCCATGTATTATCCCGTGGGGCCGTGTTGGTAGTGCGTTCGCCTCGCATGCGTGGGGTCGTGGATTCGATCCACCGATTTACCGGTCTCGTGCATGGCATCACAGGTTAAAAGGTGAGGGCTGCGTCTTCCCTAGCTCACACAAGTCTGTGTGAGCTAGGGGTAGGGGTGCAATCGTTTGACGGAAATAACAATTTTAATAACAATTTTTTAAATTATCTCTTGTATACTCATGTAATTTTCTCCATTATTCCATATTTAATGGCGATTAATACAATGTTTGTTCAAGTGTTTTCACCATTATATTCAAGTATTCACCATTATATTCAAGTAGTGCCAATTGACATGCTTTAGTATGTATTATTGCGTATATATTCATGTATTTGTAGGCAAAAATGCAATTTTTGTTGTGATTTTCCACATATTTCCCGATAATTACTAGTATTTTCATGTGATTTTCCCCCCTAACGGAAATTGTTACATGTCTGTTTAGGTGTCTATTGTCCATTGTTCAAGTAGTGTCAACTAACTTTACATTGTGTGAAAACTAGTGTAGTTTTTAATCCGGAGGAGAGAAGACTGATTATAAGAACATCTTAAAGTCAACAATAAAAAATTGTAAATGTAATAACTTCAATAGAGAAAAAAAAAAGCAGGAGAATTATCCATTTTTTCAACGTTGAGTGAATTGAAACATAGCGTACCTTGAAAAAAAATCTATCATTTCTCTTTTCTGTTACAGTTGAAGCGAAATATTTGATAGATTAGATTAGATCGTGATTATGACAGCAGATTCAGATCTTTTTTTGACTCAAATGTAACGGTTACAGAGAAGTGTTATATTCTTCTATAGAGTGTGATATATACTACAGTATTCCATAATAGTACAGAGGAGGGGGGGGGATCTGCAAAAACGACATAAAATCGAACTTAAAAATACTTTATTCATCATAACATATTGCTATATATTGAAGAAAAATAACTAAAACTCTCAAATCGTTTAAATATGGTACCACAAACAATGATTTAACAAAATATCTTACTCTATACTTCAACTCGTTGAAATTAACTTAAATAGTTTAGCTGACCTCATGAGATTGCCCACTCTCCGATATCATGTTCTGGAATCGAATGGAGATGATCTCTATCCACTTGAGATTTGGATGTCAAGTTAATACTCAAAATCATCACTCAGTTGGTTTTTTGACAACGGAAGTTTCGATTCGATTTCCTATGAAAATATTCGTGTTTTTCATAATATTATGGAACGAGCAGTAATTAATGTTTGATATTTTTTCCTCAGTACATATTTACTCACCTGATGAAAAAATCCGATGACAATTTGGCACCCACATACACAAATAAAAAATATGGCTTGTTTGTTTTTAAAACGTATCTTTGTCAGATGCCCAACGATGTTCATCCTATACCAACATGAACTATGAATGAGGATTGGGCCGAATACCCGTAGGTGCGCGTAGCGATAGAGTCACGGAAAATTACATTTAAACAAAAGAGAATTCACACATTACCTGGAATATTCTGTAAATTGGCGTCATTCCGCTGTAACAATACGTCGTTTTACTAATTATTACATTCATATACACTCATCATGTAAACCAGCGGAAATTACATGTAATTTTTTTTAACAAAATTTGTTAAATTTGTTTTTACGAAACTCCCAGGTTTTCGGAGAAAACCCCTCAAAAGCAGAGCTTGTGCGAGCAAGGCAGATCCGGGACCTACAATTTAAATAAAAGTGGAATCCGAACCACTTCAGCTCAGTGACACACGACCGGGAATCAATTTATAATGCTAGGAGGAGTATATAATATACATTTTGTAATGTATATTTCCATCCACTTTTTACTGTGTATGTACAATCTAACAAAACGAATTAGTGAACCAACTAGAATAACACCCCGAACTTCTGCATTGCTAGATAATATTTTAATAAACTTCGAAAATGGCTCTCCTGGTGAAGTAGTTACGTCAGCTCTATCAGATCATGAAGCTCAAATTCTAAGAATGAAATTCCTCTCAACAGACTTGAGTACAATGAAACATGGACTAAAAAGAGTATCGTCTCAGATTCAAAACTTACCCAGTTGAAGGATGAACTACAAAATTTAGAGTGGATACAACTGTACACCCTCAATGATCCAAATGAAGCATATGACCACTTTTTTGGAACACTGATACAGTTGATGGACATAGCTTTTTCGCTTGAAGAAGGTATAAATGAGTAGTAGAAAAAAAAAGAGATTGGATGACCGCATCAGAACAAAAGAAAATACTATATCAACAACAGAGAAATTGTACTATACAAAGGATATTTATAAAAATTACTGCAGTATTTTAAAATCAGTGGTGAATGAGGCAAAAACTATCCAATATTAATTATATTACTAACCTAACAAATCGATTCCAAACAGTGTGTTAAAAGAATGGTTTGTCCAACTTCAGGGAGGTAGAGTTCGGAGTCACCCAAGGTTCTGTTTTGGGGCCACTACTCTTCATTATCTATATGAATGACTTGATCCCAATTTTAACACCTCATGATAGAGTTCTGTTCGCTGACGACACCACCCTCATTTATTCTCAAAAGGGCTATCATTTCCTAATCTTGATGGCTGCAGAGGCAGAGGATAAAGCTGAGAACTGGTTTAATGCCATTCGATTCAAATTAAATAATGATAAAACACAAAAATTATTTTTTACCACCATCTACCCAAGAAAATTTCAACGTTAAAATTCTAGGTCTTACTATTGATCATAAACTCAACTGGTCAAGTCATATAAATAACCTGAATCACAAATTATTTAGCTCACTATTTGGAATTCGCCATCAGTTGAGGCATATTACTGATACAAGTACTTTGTAAACTGTCGACTTTTCTTTATTCCAGTCTCATTTTGATTACGGTATATTACTATGGGATAAATGTATTCAGGCAAAAAAAAGGCTATTAGAATCCTAGCAAGTGCCAAATATCGTGATATTTTGACCCTACCATCTTTGTTTATTGTGAATACTTTCCTTGAGATCCATAGGAATTTACCAAACTTTATCATTCAATCTGATATTCATTAACATGATACCAGAGGATCACATATACAGGGTGTCTGGTAAACCTTGTACAATATTGGAACTGGTGATAGACCAGGTCGTGACTGTTTAGAATATCGGAATTTCACCTTTGTAAAAATCTCACCGTTTTCGAGATAATAGCATTTTTTAAATTTCGGGAAAATCACTACCTCATCTTAGATTTTTGAGTGCCCTGTCTATGAATTGGGATCAATTCAAATATCTTTGCTGCTGAAGATTACCGATGAGTGATGCTTCTAGATGTACAAAACAGTTTTTCAGAAATCGATACAATTTTTTCAAGAAATGAGGGTAAAATGCCAGATTTGAGTTTCACCAATTTTTTTAACAACAGTTTGACATTATTGATTGAAAAAAACATAACCAAGTGGAAGTATATATTCATTACAAAAGACTGCCCATTTTGTTCAGACTCTACCATGGTATAAAACATACGATAATTATTTTTGGAAGGAGTAGAATTTCGATTATATTAGAGTGTGATGTTATTCTGAGCTAAAATCAACTCCATTAGACTTTGTCAGTAATGTATTTTATTTTTATCCTATCAAGATGAAATGATTAAATAATCATGAGTAATAACGAATCAACTGCTTAGAAGCATTCAATGAGATGTAAAGAAGTAAATACTAATTCAACGTTTTTTTTTTAATCAGCATACACTAAAATCACAATAACGATTATTCAACATCGCACTGAATAATATTACAAAAATGTTATTTTCCATCCACTCGTACGCAGAGACGACATTTTTTCAAGAAGAACCTTTTCAATTGCGTTATAGGTTATAGCCCCCAGATCAACGATTCTCTGAGCGGCATTGTGCAATCGGA
This sequence comes from Chrysolina oricalcia, assembly GCA_944452925.2. Lineage (NCBI taxonomy): Eukaryota > Metazoa > Arthropoda > Insecta > Coleoptera > Chrysomelidae > Chrysolina > Chrysolina oricalcia. Next base: position 4,560,820 of record OX101821.2, on the reverse strand, counting down.
TATCGTTCTGCATAAAGCGCTGCTGCAGCAGTAGCACTACCTCCACATTCACCATAATTGTAGTGCATATGCGCATATTCTCGGAGAGTATAACGTGTGTACGGCATGACAAAGAAATAAATACCAGTGAATGAAACAAGCGGAATAATTTCAAAAAACTACGATAGAAGTCACAAGTTGTCCAAACAAAATGTGACAGCCACCTACTTGATTTTTTCAATTATATTTACAGAAGATCCGTTCATGGACAATGTTGTATTTTATTTTTTCAATAGGGAACTATTGCTTCTACGGGCACAACACAGGAATTAGAAAAGTTTTTAATTTTCGAAAATGATTCACATCCTAAAAAAATTTGCACTTATTTGGTTACACCCTGTATATCTGTCGGTCTCTGAAACTTGGCTGGAATCTGGATGTTGGACAATTGCGACATTTATCATAAGAATTCGTATTAATCGGTGCCATGTCGGATAATCGACATTTCATTTCGATAATTTCATTAGGCTTAATTACATGAAAAGTTAACTCTATTGGTACCATGCAGTCTATTCTTCATTATTAATAATCATTTCCACATTTTATCTTGATTAAATCGAAATAAAATAATTTTTGCGCTTAAGTATAAAAGTTGATGGAAGCCTAGAATAAAACCAAGCCTAATTCAATGGAAATCATTACCTCCAAAAATAATTATAGTTTGTTTCATACCATGGTAGAGTCTGGACCAAATGAGCATACATTTGAAATAAATGTCCACTTCCAATTGGTTATGTTTCTTTTAGACAATAATGTCAAACTGTTGGTAAAAAAATTGGTGAAACTCAAATCTGTCATTTTACCCTCATTTCTTGAAAACAGTTTTCACTTTCTGAAAAACTGTTTAGTACGTGTAAAAGCATTACTCATTAGTAATCTTCAGCAGCAAAGATATTTGAATTCGTCTCAATTTGTATACATAGCTCTCAAAAATCCAAGGTGAGGGAGCGATTTTCCAGAAATTCCTAAAATGTCCATTATCTCGAAAACGGTGATATTTTTACTGAGGTGAAATTCCGATATTCTGAACAGTCATGACCGGGTCTATCACCAGTTTCAATATTGTACAAGGTTTACCGGTATAGATAGATATAGACTCACAAAGGCCATGAATAACTCTTTGAATTGTCATCTCTACAATATTCTACCTGAATCATTGAAGCTTTGAAAGCTTTGAAATCATTTCTGGTGAAGAAGGTGGTTTGACACATTCTCACTAAACCCAATACTTTTTTAATGTGTTGATTATTCTAATTGTTTTTGTTGTAACTAACTTTTTTTATAATTACTGTGTACATTGTGTGTATAATATGGTCAAATAAAAATATTCTGTTCTATTCTTTGGATATACCTACTGAGATAAAACGATACAATGCAATCCTTTCAGCTCTTACTGCATATTCACCGTGAACCCAATTTATTATTTATCCTTACATTCGAGTATGTTTGTTCGTCATTCCCAGATATATCCATTTGCCATAATTGAACCATAATTAATATTCATTACAACGGCCACCAGAGGTAGAGTATCCAACAATAACTGGAACTAGTATTCCCTAGGTGATCGTTAAATAATTCACCGTTTCAATATAGAATTCGAGATTAGTCAGATCCTAGCGCCAAAAGTTGGGTTTTCCGGGCTCACTGGAGACCACCCGTGCATTCGAATTAATGCAAATTCTCGAGTTTGTTGTTTGTACTAGGCAATAATCAATATAGGTCATTAATCAGAGATTTCAGTGAATATCAGTACCCTTCCAAGGCGTATAGAAGGGTGAAAATTTTGTAACCATGTTATTTGTATTATGAAAACTCTGAAAAAATGTAATTACTGTGGCGGCTGAACTTTATATTAGTTATAATTGTTTATTATTGAGTTGAAGAAATCACATCCGGATCATTCTCAATGACTGGAGTTTAAGATGTGGTTTTGAAAAAAGCTTCATTAGAGGTACGAATATACAGGGTGGGTCACGGTCGATGGTACCTTAGACGTTTACGGAGAACGGGACATAGGATCATTCTGAAAATTTGGTTTCTCAAGTAGTTGCTCTTGGTCTATCGATCTGAAATATTTTCAGTAGTGCAGCGTTGCCGCTTATACCAGAAAGTAGCAGCATCTTTGTTATTTCAAATGAGTCACCCTGTATATTACCGCATTTTTGAACTTGTCATTCCTTTCTGATTATTTCTGCCTCATACTTCCCTATACCTATCTCTAACGGTTTTTGAGATATTGGTTATTTTCCATATTTTTTATCCAAAACATAGCTCGAATTGAATGTTTATTTCTGCGGTATTTGGATTCTTAGGAAGTTGCAATTTTGTGTTTAGTTCATCAAGATCATGTACATTGATTCTGTATAGAGAGGTTTGTTCTGCGTTGTACAGGGTCGTTCAAAATTCATGATCTTACTGCTAGATACGAAAAGGGTTGAAAGTGCGTTTTTTTAAATGGAACATCCTGTATATCATAAAATATCCTGAAAGATGACTAAATTCCCTTCGAATTGATATATCATGTTCCTATACCTAAATAGCCAGAATTCCGAGATAATAGCAATTTTCACTTGTAATCTCCCAAGTGCTTGAATTATTGCCGGAAATTTTTCGAGTCCATGAATTTTCTTTAAAACGTGCGTGACCTAGCTAAAGTCACCACTATCCAAGACCACATAATGAATCTTTCATATAAATTTTACAAATATCACATTCTCAAGAGTTCACTCACCAGGGAAATAACAAGAGCAAGGGCACATCACAATGAGCCCCGCAAACACGACGGGCTCATTTACCAAAAACTGGACTTGTTCCATGAACGCCAAGGCATCAAGTCACCTCTATAGAGTACTAAGACCAGAACCCGGTTTTTTGCCGAAAACTTTTTCCGGATATCCACATAACACCCCTCACAAATCACACTTCTAAAATCTGATCAATCTGACAATCAACCCCTGTATTAGCATAGCGGGAGACAGGGTATACTAATACCATGATGTAGGAAGGTAAAATCTGAGTTACACCCGTCAACACCAGCGGGGGTGCCTCACCTGTTCATCTTGAGGAGCCGAGGAGACACTTCACTCGGGACAACGCCGACCCCTGGCAACAGGGGTCGACGGAGCCTCCTCCCCCCCAGCACTCCCTCACAACCTGCGGGATCCCTATCAGCCCACGGAGGTGGGCGGAAAATATCAAGCAGAGTTGTGTTATTCATAGATTTCACCGAAATGCAATGTAAACAGTTGAATTTCGGAATATACATGTTTTTGAGTTTGAGTTTGAGCTCAACGGTAGTGTTGCGGCCTATGAGTCGCTAGGTCGATGGATCAATCCACGATAGGAACATAACTTTTTTTTGGTTCCAAATTTAAACACATTTATTGATGAAAATTTTGTTAAGTATTTTACATATCAATATTTCAGTGGTTATAAATAGTTCAGGTGAAACCATCGTTAGTTATTTCTTATGAATTGTTGGATGATTTTCATTTCTCGGTGTGAAATTTTCTTACCGAATCCCCCTCATGCTTGAATTAATTGCCGTAAATTTATCTTGTACATGAAATTTCAAAGAAAAATTTTCGGCAATAATTCAAGCACTTGGGAGATTACAAGTGAAAATTGCTATTATCTCGGTATTCTGGCTAGTTAGGTATAGGAACATGATATATCAATTCGAAGGGAATTTAGTCATCTTTCAGGATATTTCATAATATACAGAATGTTCCATTTAAAAAAACGCACTTTCAACCCTTTTCGTATCTAGCAGTAAGATCATGAATTTTGAACGACCCTGTATAACGCAGAACAAACTTCTCTATACAGAATCAATGTACATGGTCTTGATGAACTATACACAAAATTGCAACTTCCTAAGAATCCAAATACCGCAGAAATAAACATTCAATTCGAGCTATGTTTTGGATAAAACATATGGAAAATAACCAATATCTCAAAAACCGTTAGAGATAGGTATAGGGAAGTATGAGGCAGATATAATCAGAAAGGAATGACAAGTTCAAAAATGCGGTAATATACAGGGTGACCCATTTGAAATAACAAAGATGCTGCTACTTTCTGGTATAAGCGGCAACGCTGCATTGCTGAAAATATTTTAGATTGATAGACCAAGAGCAACTACTTGAGAAACCAAATTTTCAGAATGATCCTATGTCCCGTTCTCCGTAAACGTCTAAGGTACCATCGACCGTGACCCACCCTGTATACAAAACATAAAATAGACATCTGCAATTATTATTACAGTAGTTGTTCACTCGTTATGCAGTTTATCCTTGCTCGAACACGTCAATATCTTAAGTAAAACTTTTATTCTTGAAAAAATAAATTGTAAACCTGCCACAACCTGGTCAAACATGAACGCTAAATCACTTTCGTTGAGTCTAAGGATTGACAACCTCCAAACTCTCATACGCGAAGAAAGGCCACTTTAACTTCGAAATCTTCTGTTGAATCAGTTAGTGTAACAGCCGAATATCTGTAACTTTTCTCTTTGGTAGCCAATTTCACAAGCACATTCATTCCAGTAACAATATTATAGGGAGTCAACATCAGATTATCATCTGGAGCAATTCGACTTGCAGACCCAACTTCTTCAAAATTTGAATAAACATCTTCATAGTTACATATTTCTGAAACTAAACTGAAACTGAACTAATTTATAGATCCTAGAAATGCTTTGATAATTTTGAGGACGATATATTTGTGGTTGATATGCTCAACTTATAGAAATGCAGTGTTCTTAGGGAAATTCCACAAGATCGTTTCCTGTCTGCAGTCCTTCTGGTCACCCCATCAATGCCATCTGTGGTACCTTTCCCATGACCAGCTTCTTGATAATTCCAAGTACAGGTTTTTAAGTTGGGAGACAGTTGTGACAGAGCCGGTTTTAAGAGTTTACAGAACCTTAGCGCTCAACTTTTTCGAGCCCTCTTCTGTATAAAAAAAAAACGTCTACAATAAAAAATAAAAATTGCATTTCGACAAATAAAATTAATTACATAGTAGCATAAGAACATATCATGTGTTCCCAAAAAGAAAAAGCAATAAATGAAATATCAAAGACCAAACAAAATCATTGAAATATGTAAAAATGTGAAATAATAAATTTTCTTTGGTATAATATAAATTAAGATATGTAAATTGGAAATATAATTCGTTGAATAAAAAATGATAAATCGATATAGAAACATTCTGATAGTGGGCGATATAAATATATTTTTGTCGATATATACAAAGGAATATAAAAATATAAATAGAAAAGTTAAGCTTAAGCTCTCATCAGTACGATAAAATCAAGTGCGAAGATGTACAACACTTGGATGTAAAAATAGTAACAAAGAAAGTCAACAACAGGTAGCCAACCACACATTTGTTGTTAAGGTTAGAAAACCTTGAGCTTTCAAGGCAACAACTAACGTCGCCACGGAGGCAGCTATTGCTACCAGCGTGACAATCCTACCCAGGAAAATACAAATCAGGATGGATTTATCAAGGGGTAATATATAAAAATATAAATAGAAAAGTTATTGGGTATAGCCCGCAAATTGTTGTAAAAATCAAGTGCGAAGATGTACAACACTTGGATGTGAAAATAGAAACAAAGGAAGTAACCGAAGCTACAAATGTGTGGTTGGCTTCCTGACCTCCTTTGTTTCTATTTTTACATTCAAGTATTGTACATCTTCGCACTTGTTGCACAACAATTTGAGGGCTATACCCAATAACTTTTCTATTTATATTTTTATATATTGCCCCTCGATAAATCAATCCTGATTCATAGAAATATAGATATAAATTCAAGCCGAGCTAACTCCTGGCTGACCTCGCTTTTTTTGTTTTTTTTTCTCTCTTTCTGATTGGTGGGTCGTATTTCTGAGCGTTCGGTGATCATACCTGATATTTTTCTATATTTTTGTTTGTTGTTTGTTGTATATGTTTAGGATTTTTTTTCATATCATTTTTATTTATTTTTTATTTTTCCTCCTCAAATTCTAAATGACGTCAAAAAAATCAAAAAAATTCTACAAATTCTGAAAATTATCCAAACTATTCCGTGTTACCCGTGTTTTCCGTTTTCGAAAATCCGCGGACACGCGCACGGCCTAGACGGGTGGTCGCATCGAAACGGGGTTTTCACCGATCTTTCTAGAATAAGCTACCATATTTCCTAGGGCTATTCAAAAACATGAGAAAAATTTATTTCACCCCCTTTAAACCAAAATTTTGTTGCCCTTCCTCCCACCACTCGAAAACAAAGTTAAAAACGATCCCCTACAATACTATATTTTTTGTTATTTTTTCAAAGAAATATTGATTTTTTTTCTGAAAAATATCATATTACTGACAAAGACTGTAAATAAAATTGTGCTAGAAACGCGAAATTTGTTCACTTTTTGAAGTTTATCTGACATTTTTCAGTATTGTTTGTGATGTTTTCGCAGTGCAATTATCGCTCCACAGTGCAATTAACCGTGTAATTTTTTGGCATTCCTCGCATGAGGAATTTTATGTATGAGGAAAATATTAGCTTTAATTATGTTATGATTGGCTGTTTTTGACTATTTGCTTTCAAACTGACGATTTTCATTGGACTTCGAGCTGAGCAAAAAATTTCAAGCGATTCATTCTCTACACAAAGTTTGCGTTAACGAGTAAATATGAGATATGATATGAAATGAAAGGAATAATATTTTCATTCAAGACAGGCGGTCCACGTTTATAAATCTCTAGATGTAAACGATGGCAGTTAATTAATTGAAATTCATTCTGGACGCGCTGTTTATTTTTCCCATCTGCAAGCATTTATGAAACTTCATTAAAATAAAACTTGGTTATAATTGGTTTCCGAAACGATCAACTAGAGCGAGTGGCGCATTATTGTCTTTTTCAGCCCTAAGAAGTCCAAAAATATTTCACAGCCCCACCGGGTTTAAACATGACATCTTGTCTGTAGAAGCGACAAACATTTTGGCAGGGAACATAAGAAGATTACTGACATGAGAGCATCAGAAACGTGCCAGATATAGAGGGGAAGATGCAAATATGGAATACCATTTTGTTTTATTTGGTCAAAACTTCTTTCTGAACTACCCAATTCAAAATCCAACTACAAATATGGAATTTCTTGAAAAATAACAAATGGATTTATTGATACGTAAAATGAGAAATACAACTTTCTATGTTTCTATACATCTTCGAGTTGTAATTTGTTTGCACAGTGCAAAATTTCCGAATCTTTCAGAATTGGAAACTTGTGGTTGCATTCCACGGATTGGTTTGAAAACGTCGGATCATTTTTTCCAGTCTAAAAGAGCTTTTATGTTCAACGTATCTTTTTGAAATATTATGTCACACCGTTACACTCTTGGCACTTAAGCTTATAAACTCCAGGTTTATCCATTTTGTCAATTATATCTTTGTCATTCAAACGAAAATTATTTCTGAAGAACAGAGACTATTGCGGGATTCTCTAGAAAAACTAAAAAAATCTGGAGTTTCTGAGTTACATGATGCTAAAGTTTTTTCAACATTCGATGCTAAAAACGACTTTCGGCAGTAACATAACTACATTTTGGTCCCCATTTGGAAGATACAGATTGTTGAAATTACCTTTTGGATCGAAACCAGCAATGGAAATCTATCAGAGAGGACAACACGAAGTTTTACAGGAATTTATAGGGGTAGAAGTAATATCAGACGATATAGTCCAAGATCCCAGGGTCGACAGACGTTACATATTTTTAAACGAACGAAGTGTATACGATTGAGTAGTGTTACTATGTACTATGATCGCATGCCAACCTGCTAGCTTGGCCAGATGACCATTCTTCAGATATTAGGCAATCAAGGTACGTAAAAATATTACTTACTTTAGTTGAATCGCCATTAAACAGATATATTCCTGTATCACCTGATGGGTTTGAGGACAGTGCCACAGGCATCCACCCCGGTGCTCCGAGTTCAAATCTCGTCACCGACAACTTTTTTTTAAACCCAGCTAGACGTGTCACACTAGAATCAGCCATCTTGGTTGGAAACGGCATCGACTTGGATTTTTGGTTGAAAATCCTACCAGACTCGATGCCGTCTGGCTGGGCTTGAAAAAAAAAGTTGTCGGTGACGAGATTTGAACTCGGAGCTCCGGAGTGGATGCCTGTCGCACTGTACACAAACCCATCAGGAGTTACAGAAATATGACTGTATGATGGCGATTCCACCAAAGTAAGTAGGTAATATTTTTTCCTAATATCTGAAGAATGGTCATCTGGCCAAGCTAGCAGGTAGGCATGCGAACATAGTACTTACTAACAAACTCTACTCAATCGTACATATTTCGTTCGTTTAAAAATAAGTAACGTCTGACGGCCCTGGGATCTTGCTAATATCATTGTAATCGGAAAAGGCAAGCATAAAGAAGAAGCTATAAAAAATCATAATGATAATTTGAGGATATTAGCAAAAGTATTGGAATAAATTCAATGGAAAAAAGGACATGAAATCTGATAAAAATGAATTGATCCCCTGAAAAGTGTAACCATTCAAGAAAACACCACGAGTCAGCAGGACGAGTGGTTTTTTCTCGAAGCAATTCAGTTGAACAAGTAGTGTTCAGTGATCGAAACTGTAAACATTTGTCTTGAAAATGCCAACCACTCGTGTTGGCGAAACGTCGAGATTTTCTCTAAATAAACGTCGGCCTAAAAACCCGAAAAACCATAATTCATTCAATTCAGTTGAGTTCAGAAATAAAAGACAGACTTGTGAGATAAATTCAATCACGAGTGGAATTTTATTAGATCATTTCACAAACAATGTGAAAGGTAGTAAAATCTGAAATTTGTCAGAATTACAAAAAAATTAAGAAGTTGATCTGAGATATCAATGAAGTTCAATAAACAGGAAACTGATTAATTCGGTAGAATTCATCCTAAATCTACTAATTTTTGAATGCGTGCATAGCGTGATTATTTATATTTGACGTCCAACTGTCACATACAAAAATCTGAAAACACCGAACTTGACATGCCAATCAGAGTCAAGTTTGGTATTATGGATAACCCGAACTTGACTAGAAGTCCTGACTGGTTCATTTGACAAGTTCGTGCAATAATCGTATGTATAAATCACAAGACCTATAAATTCAATCGATTGAATTATTAGTCCAGTTCCCAGAGACCAAAAAAGGGGTTCATCTTACAAAAGGTGGGGTAGCAGATTTTATTTTTTCATTTCGTTTTAATGAGTATAAAGAGTAAAATATAAAAAATGTGATTAAATCTGGGCTCGGCACAACTTTTGGTAGCCGAAAAACTTCGAAGTTTTCGGACATTTTTCGGTTTTTTCGCAATATGACAAAGAGGAGTGGTTCTAGCGACAGTCCACATACAAAGTTGTGGAGCATTAAATTGCCTACAAATTTCAAATATAATTTTTTCTTCTACGACCAATAGGAAGCGAGCTACAGCATCTCAAAGATGGACCATTTTTCAATGCAATGTGAGAAAAAGCACTTCAACCTATTCGCCGAGCTTTCGAATTGTTTTAAAGCTTCATCAGGGCCTAAAGTCAATACAGTGAAACAAAACTATGGTGCTTAGCAGAAAATTCGAAATGGGCGTTATTGTTATGAAAATGAAGTAGAAGGATCTAGAACTTTTCTGTGAGCCCCCCATCACAAAATTAATCACCAACTAAAGGAATAAAGGAGACAAGAGAGTGAGAAAACATGTGAATGGAAAAAACTTGTATTAAAATAGTGAAGTATTTCATTACAATGAAAACATTGAAAAATTGACCAATGAAAAGAGAAGTTAACCTTTCACTTCACTTCCTTCTTAGGCGTTTCGACGGTCCTGGTTCCTCACGAACAGGTGCCATGATGGGAGGGTCCTCGTAGACCTCATCCATGGTTGATGAGGTGAATGTATCTTCCTCTTCCTCACCATCTGTGTCCAGTTCGAAGGAGTACAGTGGGACATTGTCGCAGCCGGTGCCTCTGCATCTCTTGCAGATGCTGGAGCATTTCAATCCGGCTTTGACGCACGAGCTGGCTCGCTGACATCCAGATCTATAAGTGCACGAGACACTTTCAAGTAGGCTTTTGGGTGCTGGGTCCTTCGTTGCATGCTGTGGAATCAGGCCCTGTAAACTGCTGGTCCACCCATAATGTTTTGGGGTTCAAGTGTGTGGCACCCAGCCAAACTTGAATTTGGTAAAACGATCTTAGTGAGTGTAGAGCAGCAGCATCAGAAGTGGGTGGCAACCGAGCAAGATTAACTTTACCTGCAGACACGTACGTTTAAAAAAGATCGTATCGCATGTCGTCCAAGGTTGCGAGTGCACTGAACGTTCCCTGTTGGTACAATGCTTTGAACACAAGCTCTCCAGCTTCAATAATCGCTTCATTTGTGCTCTGCTCATCCAAGAACAAGTCTAACGCATGCTTCATTTTTCCGGAAGATTTTTCCAGAACACTGCACAGCTTCACTTTTCCATGGCCAAATATGTCAGATGTATCGTCACACTTGCTGAAAGCATGGCTAATGAGGATGTATTGTGGATTGAATTTGTATGATGCTGTTGAGTAGCATACATCATTTGCACCACCTCTCCCAGGATTCAGGAAGAATACATTCTTGTACTGCTGCCCAAGCCTTGTCATGAGCACAAGGAGATCAACATCCTCCCCAACCAGCACCACAGCATCACATTTCTGGGCCTTAGCTATGGCGGTTTCCACTATGAGTCTGTCAGCACCCTCATGTGCCTGACTGACTTGAATTCCACAATCCTCGAACTCTGTTTTGAGTAGCTCAATTAACCTGATCTTGTTATTGGCGTTCCACAGAAACTTGTTTTGAGCAATTGCGTTGATTGTGGTTTTGTCAAAGATCACATCAGGAGAAGTGTGGATCTGTGTCCGGCGTAATCTGTCAGCGCTCTTTGTGCGAGACTCTGCGGGGTACCCATCAAAAATAACTGCCACCTCGGATCCGTAATGCCTCGTCAGAAATGAGCAGTAACTTTGTGATATGGCACTGAAGGAGGCGTTTTTCTGCCAAACCACTTCATGGAGTAGGTAGCGGGATCCCTGCCAGCCGGTGGGAGAGGCTTACGTCCCTTCCCACTCTACACTCGTCACATCGCCCTACAAACTGTCTGGAGAACCTTATCGAACCACAATATACTTAATTCGAAATTATAACCAAAGAATGCATGGGCCGCAATAACTCACACAAAAGAAGGCGTTACCTGGCTTTTTTACCATTTTGAGAAAAATGGTCCATCTTTGAGATGCTGTAGCACCCTATTGGTCGTAGAAGGAAAAGTTCTACATAAAATTTGTAGGGAATTTAATGCTCTATAACTTTGTATAGGAACTGTTTTTCGCTAGAATCACTCCTTTTCGACATATTGCAAAAAACCAAAAAATGTCCGAAAACTTCGAGGTTTTTCGGCTACCAAAAGTTGTGCCGAGCCCAGATTTAGTCACATTTTTTATATTGTACTCTTTATACTCGTTAAAACGAAATAAAAAAATAAAATCTTTTACCCCACCTTTTGCAAGATGAAATCCTCTGGGAACTGGACTATATCAAAATATTTTGAGCATGATTTTGCTTGGAAAATAGTTGAATGAACAATAATTTAATAAAATCTCGAGACCGCGAAGCGGTCGACAGGCTTTATTTTGAAATTATTGTGCATGTAATTATTTATCAAAAAGTACAATTATGCAAAAAAAATTTTGATAGTTTAATCCATTAAAATTTATAGGTCGTGTGATATACGACAAGATTATTTCTTGAATGAGGTAGATTAAAACCAACAACAAAGAATTTATTGATAATGGATACAGACATTTTCTAACAACTTCTTTATTAATAAATATTTTTGCTTAAGCTTTAAATACGAGACGTTTCAGAATCAAATGCTCTGTTGATGATGTTTGTTTATATGTTACTTTGGTTACGCATCCCAACAATGCATTGAAGAAGCCTTTGCTGCGAATTTTGCATGTAAACATTTCAAATTCTGACGTATTTTCGTTGCCTTAGGTCAAAATATTTGTCTAGAAATCCTATCGAAAATGGAGTTTTCACTGATGAAAATCAATATAAGGTCATTCAAACGATTAAGAAATTATTGTTTTTTTTTATAAACTGTTGCCAAGAATTGTAAGAATCCCTGAAAAACTACACAACGAAAACCAATATGGAGGACGAAAATTTAATCACGATTAAACAGCTCTTGTGAAATAATCACATATTTAAACAAAATATATTCGAAAAATGGTGGTGTCTAATTGGTCTATTTCATCATGACTGAAATAATCGAAATTATTTATTTCATACATTACTTGCTAATTTGTATTCTATTCTGGTAGATAGGAATAACATGATAACGGTGAAGTGGCCCTCTCATTATTCAGATATATTTATGGCTTTTTTATCAACGCTGCTGTATTAAAGGTTCTCATAACTGTCGCAAAATTAGACAAAAATTCAAAACTTTCTCGTCATTGGGAATATATGCAAATGAATCAGACAAAATGTTTAATGGCTGTTTTTTTGGTGACACGGGGTCTTAAATTAAAGAAAAAACTCTATTGCTTTAAAGCTAACGTCAGTTTATTTTGATGAAACGTTGGCTTTAAAGAAAATGAGTTTTCTTCTTTAATCCCCAAAAAACAAAATCAGTCATAACAGAGGTCGTTAAACTTGCATATTAAAAATGTTTAATATTTCATAATTTGACGTCAAAAGTGAAAAAATCAAAGTACATCTTTTAAACATTTCCTTTTTATTTTCAGGTGCGGACGTTATTTGTGAGTGGCCTACCAATGGATGCCAAGCCTCGGGAATTGTATTTATTATTTAGAGCTTATGAGGTGAGTTTATGATGTTTCCGTTTTTACGACCTATGAATAAAGAATAGAAGCGCGCGCTACGTGATGATGCGCATACTTTTTTTGGTCTCGTAGGGCCAAAAGGGTCGGGCGGATCCTGCTTTGCTAAAAAAGCGAATCCACAAATACAGAATTTTAAATCACCGTGTTGTTTCGCTCCCCTCGCTATTGAGATTTCATAGGATGCTGTTGCTGTTTACTTTTTTTCTATTTACGTACATTATTGCATTGTTATCTGCGGAGGTAGTTTCAACAATTTAATAAAAACTCTTCACTCTACCCAAAGTACTATTCTAACAATAATAAAAATAAATAAATTGTTGAAATTGTTTTTTCCGATAACCAGCTTACGAACGGTAGCCCTCAGAAGTCGAAACTTGTGGGAGCCAAGGATTAACGAGGTCTTATCTTTTTACGTGCGATTCCTAGCACTTTCTTGGGCCATCAGAAAAATGTCTGCAGTCGCCATGGTGACCATGGTGGCCAGTAACTGAAACAATGTCGCTTCAACCACTCGGCTACCTGGCCCCGTAGTACCAAAGAGTACCGTGGATAGTAAACCACGGAACAAATTTACATGGATACAAAAGCTCTCAATAGGTACTCGTGAATTATATATGCAGCAATGTCTTCTTTGGACTTTTAGTATGATAGAAAGTTCTTTACCAGACAAATCCAAAATTACCATAAACATGTTTAACCATTTTTCAAAAAGACCCCCACCCAAAGATACGTTTTTTACTATGGACAAAATTTTATGATCTACTACTACTTCATCTCAAATATCTAACCGAAAAAAATATAAAAGTAAAATCAAAGAATACGGAACTTTTCTGAGAAAACCTCAGTTATTCGATTTATAAATATCATCTCCTCGTTCTTTCTTTTCCTTTAATTAATGTTATTTTTTTCACATTTAATTTATAACTCCTCTTTAACACTAATACTCCTGGCATACCATCGAATTCATTAAAAGAAAAGCAAACATGATTATAATCTTGTAAAATTGTACATACCTGTATACATTGCTATTTAAGAACATTAGTTCACCTCAACTGTTATGATGGGAATCGCAACACAAGCAATTTTTCTTACGTGAACCCTCATAGACACATTTATTGTTATTACCGATGTTACTTGAATACATTGAAATAGAAAAATTGAATTCACGGGGTTAGCAGACGCTCTCCAGTTTCAATCTATTTGTCACAAATATAGTGTATTTCCCAATCATTTTTTTTGAACAAGCCCCGTAGGTACAGGTTGATTAAAAATACTTATAAATCAAAATGAGGTTACAAACATTAACAGTTGTTTTGAACAATAAAAAATGTACAGTAACAGCTGATACTTTACACAGATAATATTAGAATACAATAGTACCACACATATACATTTTAAAACACTGTAACCAATTATCAGAAAGTGCTACCATTGGTTTAGAAAAATAACCAATACATTGCACATGCAACTGTAAGAAGATAAAGGTTTTCAATTTAATACTTATAGAGCAAGATACCAGGGCCGTCAGACATTACTTATTTTTAAAAGAACGAAATATGTACGATTGAGTAGTGTTAGTATGTACTATGTTCGCATGCATACTTGCTAGCTTGTCCAGATGACCATTCTTCAGATATTAGGGAATAAAGGTACGTAAAAACACTACTCATTTAGTTGAATTGCCAGTCTACAGAAATGTTTCTATAACCCATGGTGGATCAGAGGACAGAGTATCTGGCTACCAACCCGGAGCTCCGGGTTCAAATTTCGTCTGCAACAATTTATTTTCTTTTTTTTTTTAACCCAGCAGACGCATCACACTAGGGTTAGCCATCTCGGTTGGAAACGGATCGACTCTGGGGGGATTTTTGTTCAAAAAGAAATTTGAAAGAAAACAGAATTTTGGTAAATAAAAGATTTTGTTAAGATTTCCTCATGAGTAAAATCCCAGGGCGTTCAGACATAACTTAATTAGTGTCCACTTATACCATAATAACAGTGTACAGTGTGTCCCACTTACATGTGGAGTTCATCAAGGCCAACTATAATGTGAGAAAATATTTTGATAAAATCTATTCGTTTTCGTTTTATACGCAAAAAACAGGTTTTGATCATTTTCATGTCTCCTCCGTAACTTCTTCATTTATGAAAATATTCGAATGAGAATTTCACAATCTCATGGCAGTTTTTCAATGAGATTTCGAAAAAAATATGAAAATTATACCGACTCTTCTAGAATTTGAGATATCAGCACCAACTTTTATTTTTCAAATGTAGGTCATAGCTCACTATGACTTAGTTATGAATAACTTATTTTTCTCTTACAGATGATGTCACAGTAATAGCTTTTGTTGATAACAACGGAGTTATCGCCATTTATACAAAAACAAGAACTATTTTGAAGTCGCCATCTTGAATTTATAAATTTTAACAAAAAAAATCATGATCTCCGACTTCAAAAACCCCCACATACCAATTTTGAATGGAATTGGACCATAATCACAAATCTCGGCCGCCATATTGGAGGAGCCGCCATTTTTCATTTTTTACTTCACTAAAAAATCCATAGTGCATTGTCACCGGAATTATGAACATCTGCCAAATTTCAAGTTATTAGGACCGCCAGAAGTGGGTCAAAATTCACTTGCAAGAGTCATGAAAATGATCAAAATCTGTTATTTGCGTATAAAACAAAAACGAATAGATTTTGTCAATATATTTTTTCACATTATAGTTGGCATTGAGAAACTCCACATTTGGTGTCATTTAACCGACCTCGTATCTCTTACCATTAAAAAGATACCCATGGTGAGCATGGTAAGTGGGACACACTGTATAATGCAATACTTCAGCCTGACTTTGAATATTGTAGAAGCATATTATATCATTCAAATCATATTGCTTGGCTGCAAAAACTACAAAATCGAGGAATGCGAATCATTCTGAAAATAAGTATACTATTTCATTCATGTTTGACACCTTGAAATGGTTATCAGTATCCCAAAGACTGTATCAAATATCGATGATTTTTAATTTTAATATATTGTTTAACCTTTCCCCAGAATATTTTAATGAATTTATTGTATAAAAATCTCAAGTTCATTTTTACCAGACAAGAGAAAGCATTAGTCAATAGCTGCACCTGCCTAAATACGACATGGTTAATACAATGAAATCTATATATTGTAAAAGCCTAGAAGAGTGTGACAAATTACCCGCTATGTAAGACAATCAAATACTATCCACGAATTTGAAAAACTAATTGTTGCCCGTTGCCCACATCCGATCCTAAAATTATTTTGTTTTCAAATTACTTTCATACGTAATTGATTATTTTCAATATCAGTGATTATTAGGATTAAGAATTACTTACATTATCGTTTATTTTTAGTTGTATATTTACTCACTGTACCTAAAGATACAATATGTTATTATTTTTGTATATTAGGACATTTCTTATTGAATAAGGATTATTCATTAATAGAATACCAATAGTGTGAAAGAATATTCATATTTTTAATTTTTGGAGAAAAATTAAAAACAAAGCCAAATTAAAAGCGGAATGTTTATGCTATGTCATAAAGGATGAGCCAAATCTCAAACTTGGACAATGAGTGGCTGAAAAGATTCAGTTGATCACGAATGCTTTTTTATGAAAAAAAAAACAATGTACAGCAATATTTCGAATAAATTTTGTGAAATCAAACTGAAAATGTCCTAGTTAAAATCAATTGCCTTGAGATCGAAGAAATATATTTATTACCTTGAAAACCATACTTGACGACCAACCAGTTTGTTTGTAAACAACGCCTTTTAAGTAGTATGTTTCAAAACATTTATAAGTTCTTTTTGTTTCTGATTTCATCTCCAATAAAAATGCGATAAGTAATAAAATTTGAGATGAGTAATGAGTTTCATTATTGAAAAACGTTTATTAAATATTAAAACTTAAAATAATCAATTAAAGAATTCAACCCTGTTGTATGATTTACCCTGTACGTCATGAAAATATAAGAAATGTTGATCGTTTTTTATTTTATCTTCCAAAAAGTCATTTGGGACATACGGTACACTGAACTAAAATTCTGAAGCCTATCAGTTACTCTCTTGATCGAATTACTTTTGACAAATTGTTCAATCAGACAACCTAATAACTCTGATGACGTGAGGAGTGACTAATTTTTCACTATAACACGCGGTGGTAGTAACAAATTCAAATTAATTCATACTGTGAGTTTATTGGCCTCGTATACACAAAAAAAAACAAACAAATCGTGCCATGTTTTTCAAGCATACACTCCAACTCCATTTTTGATATTAAACATAAAATATGCAGCATGCAATCATCATTTTCACGAAAAATCTTGTTCGTTTTTGCAACTCTTGTCCTTCTAAATTCAAACAGCAGTTGTCAGGCAAAAAATTAAATATATTCCAACTTAAAATAAAACCAGACACACTGTTTCACATGATATTTTCGGTTTAATGCTGGTGGATAATATAAACATAACCTAGTAAAAGTACTTTTATTTCTTGGAAATGGCATGTAATGTGTACAGCGTATTCAACAGATGATTTAACTCGATTGCACATGTTAGTTCTCGGAATAGAGTCAGAAACATATTATAGCAAAAAGTGTTTTCATTCATTAATAAATATTCATTTGAGATGTAAATAGAAAAACATCTCTGCATAACCCACACATTTGAAGGCAGAGAGGTCTTCAGTTTCGTATTAGGAGAAAACTTGAGAGCCCACCTTGTTTGAGCATGTCAACATGAATTGAGAAAAGTACAAATTTCGCAAAAAATTTCAAAATTTCGAGAAAATATCGAATTTTCAGGAAAAAGTTGCAATTTCTTTTTCCAAATTTTGAGGGAGAAGTTGCAATTTCGAGAAAAAACTGTCCTACTGAAATGTGGAAAACACTACATCACTAATAACCAAGAAAAGAGTCTAGCTCGTAACGAGACGGTTGATCGATGCGCCGGCATCTCAGGTGTAACAAAAAATACTAGTAGAAAACCGACTGTGCCATCACATGAAAGACAGTTCGTAGTTATATTCTGTTATATTTTCGACTCGCAACTGTCATTTATTAATTTGTTATAAACATTCAAATAACAAAAAATGTGTTTTTTTTAATTGTCTTGCTTATAAAATGAAAACTAACAACGCAATCTGGTTGCTTCAAAGGAAATAATTGTAGATAATTGGAATACGAACAAAATGGAATGTTTTACGACCCGATCGGATTAATAGAAACGGAGGGAAACCGGAAAAACCGGAAAATTTTACGATTTTTCAAAAAATTCATAACTCCGCCATTTTTCAAGAAAGTATTGAATCATGTGTACTTTATGTGTGCACAAAACAGGCTCTGACGGATCGTTAGTGTTGGCACAATTGCAATTTGAATTTTTTTTGCAGCGTGCCTGGATGCTCTAGTGATAGTCCGATTCCAATTTCTAAGAAAAATTTTGAAAGTAGAAGTACAGTACCACAAAATGCATATTCTAATTTTGCGCTAAAATGATACGAAATGGGTGAAAAATGCTTGCCAACATGATAAGAATCTCCAATGGAAACTGGACTTAAAAAATAATCATTTATCTGAATGCAAATTTTCTATTTCTGATACGTCCTATTCAGTAACAAAAATCTTCTTACTAATGAAAAATGGATTGAATAATCTAATCTTCCGCCAAAACTTTCATAAAAATAGGCATTTTCATCGGCAATCATCCAACAGAAAATTACTTCTACCCGCTAAATTTGGAAAATTTTATATAATTCCAACAGATATAACAGATCACCATACAATATGAGTTCAAATAATTACCGCAAAAACTGTTACAAAAAAACATAATAAAAGACAATATATAGAGAAGGTTAAAGATAAAGATTTTATTGAAAAAATCAGAAACATCGATTGGCAATGACAACATCGATGAATCTGTGAATACAATTCAAAATGTATTGAAAGAGTGTACAATTCATGTACCAATCAAGGGAAATGAAAAAAAGCGTAAGAAGTGGATTACAAGATCCTTGATAAAGTCGATCAACAAAAAAAAATAGCATGTACCTGGAATCTAAAAAATATCTCAATGATATGCAACTTAAATCTGAATACCAAAATTATAAAAAGATACTTGACTAACTGATACAAAAAAACAAAACAAGAATATTACCGAAATAAAATTAACCAAAACTCTGATGACGCTGGAAAACTTCGGAAAACCATTAATGAAATGAACAATTAGAAGGAAAGAGTAGAAATAGACTGTGTTAAAGATGAGTATGGTCACATTATAACTGATCTTACAAAAATAGTAGACATATTTAATTAAATGTATATGCAAACAGGCAAAAATCTTTCACAAATAATAACCAGAACTTTAAACCATAATTTCAAGTTAGGTTCTTTTCACAATATCTATCAGATGAAGTTCAATGTCCAGCGTGGCTTTTGCCAGGGAAGTAGTTGTTTTCTGTTAGATATTACAATTCATCGTAAGTTTTTTCCATTTCCAGAGGAGTCATGTTTTGGTTAAATTTTCAATTGATAATGTTTCTCTTTAAAACATGAAGGAATTCATTCAAGAGAAGTTGTCTTGTATGATGGAAAATAGCGACTAAAGTTTGTCTTTAAGTCGCAGATGATTCCACAACTGACTTTATGAACATCCAGTTCATATTTTCAATAAAATCAACATTTCGAAGAAGTGTTTCAATTTCAGTGTCATGTAATCCATTTTTGAACATGATGAACAGTTCTTTAGAGAGAGGTGAAGTACCAAATGAATTGAAATTATCTATGATTATACCTATACCTAAAGTACCAAATACTAACCAAGATATTCATTTGAAACGAATTAATGTGCCTAATGCTACAGCTAAAGTGTTGGAAAATGCTGTATAGAGCGCACAATGGAGAGCAATGAGGTACTATTTTATACCTATTTGAATATCAGTTAGGTTTTCGTAGCAAAAAAAAGTTGTGAAACTGCATTACAATGTGTTTTAACACATTGAAAGAAAAGCACAGAAGTTTCTCAGTACGCTATTGCAGTATTTCTTAACCTACGAAGGACTTTCGTATTGTAGATATATGCAGACTCATTGGAAAATATAAAACGCTGGTATTGGCGGAATGGCATTAAATTAGATGATAAGCTACCCATGCAATAAGAAGCAGAGGGCGAAACTAGATGAATATTATTCGGATAGAATGCAAATTAATATAGGTGTACCCCAAGGGTCTATTTTGGGACCATTATTACTCCTTATTTATTTAAATGACATTGTTGCCATAGGAGAATAAAATAAAATTGACTATTTTGCCGACGACACCCTTCTGTATTTTAGCAGTAAAGATGTACAGGACTGTCTTGATATTGTGAACACTAATTCTGAAAGGGTGTTTAGATATTTTTGTGCTAATCAGGTAAAGGTTAACGTGAATGAAACTAAATGGATATTATTAAGTAGACATAAATATTATAATAATGAAAACATACATACTAATATAAGTTTGAAGACAGGGAAATAGAACAGGTAAATAAATTGGTTTGTCTGGGTGTAAATATTGACAGTCAATTGAAATTGAAAAAAAAATGCAGCAGGTTATCAAAACAGTACTTTAAGAAGTCAATTACTTCAGAAAATGTTACCCGCATCTCAGCAAGTGGTCTAAATTAATGATATACAATTCCAAAATACTTCCACATTTCCAAAAGAAATCACAGAGAGTGGGTCAATCAAGGGTCATTCAAGGGACTTCTGATTGGAAAATTATTATATTTTTATGTCTCTACTTTTATGTATGTGTTTTTGACCAAATTCATTGTATTTTCTCTGTGTTAATTCAATTTAATTTCTACCCGACGATGATATTTATGCTTATGAATTTTTTTAAATCAAAGTGGCATTGAATTCATCAGAAACAAAATAATAATTTCCAATTCACACAAATAAATATTGTTTCAACACACAGAGTTATCCCCGTAACGAGTTATGAACATCACTTTTTAATGCATGTATAAAAAAAAAATGTGTGGGAAAAGAGAGACGTATTTATTCAAAGTTCTCGACTTATTTCAGCACGTAGAAACTCTTGATGAATCCTTGCTTTCAACAAAAATTTGAAAGTGTTGTCCAGTTTACTGATATACTTTTTATTTTTCAGGGTTATGAGGGATCGTTACTCAAAGTCACGAGTAAAAATGGCAAAACAGCATCGGTGAGTCTATAATATGAGTCTATAATAATGTACATGGGATTGATAAGTCAAATAGGAATTGGCTTTTATGAAACTGATGAACTATGAATTATCGTTTACAATGAATTTAATAATCAAAGTTGAGTTGTTCAAGTGCGGTTTCCAAATTATTGAGAGATAATTGCAGGTGGTTGATATACCGGGTGACCCGGAACCAATTTACCCCCCCTGTATCATCGTTGTTATTTTGTATGAATGTTTGAAATTCGGTACTTCGATTCGATGTTATGAATGTACAATTTAGCAAGTATCAATCCAAATGTGACACTTCCGGTTTGACCGGAAGCGCATCCAATTTTTATATTTCAAATAGGAAGTATATATATTTTTTGAAAATTACAATTCGGTATGGAATTACCTTTACAATGATATATCACAATCATACTTTCAATTCACAATCTGCTGATATAAGTGACATTTTATTAAAAAAAACACTTTTTGTGTTCCCCTCGTAACGGAACATTTTCATGAAAGTATGCTGTGGAAGATTGATTTTATGCAGACTAATTGGTACTCATGGCCCAGTTCGTTGGCCACCAAGGTCACCAGACCTCACGCCAATGGATTGAAAGTATGATTGTGATATATCATTGTAAAGGTAATTCTATACCGAATTGTAATTTTCAAAAAATATATATACTTCCCATTTGAAATATAAAAATTGGATGCGCTTCCGGTCAAACCGGAAGTGTCATATTTGGATTGATACTTGCTAAATTGTACATTCATAACATCAAATCGAAGTACTGAATTTGAAACATCCATATAAAATAATAACGAAGATACTGGTCACCCGGTATAGTTAAATTTTTTGACTTTGCGGTAAGAGTTGCGTGGGAATTTTACTTTGTTATAGATATCGATCGAATCTTAAATTTGTTTGTGGAGCTCTCAATTTTTCATATAGCTTTAAGTTTAACACAACCACCCTGAATATATTTTTTTTCAAGATGATATATTTCTTCCTGTATTTTCATTTCGAAATAACATCAAGAATGAACTTTCATTAAATACGTCTCATCGCAGTTAAGGCAGCAAGAGCTTTATCATCTCGGTATTCGGGAGTAGGCATCAATCTTTTAGACCTATCAATCAAACTTGTGCGTGTCGAGAATTGTTCGCTTCAGGGAAACTTTCCGTATCTTATTTTGATCCGAATCTTTGGATTCAACTCACTCCACGACATATACTTTCCTTTACTAAAGTAAATTTTCGTAAAAAGTTCTGGATGTTATAAAAACTGACTTAGAATAAAAAGTCTCAAAATTGGAGGCATTTTGTGCAACTTTTAACTGATAAAATGGTGTTTGAAAATGGTCGATTTTGTAGATTCAAAAAAGGTCATACCTCAAAAAGTATTGAAGACCCCCCGAAATTTGTTCGAATTCGTGTTCAGGAGATAAAACAACACCCCTTTTTTAATTTCGGGAAGAAACCCGATAAAGTTTTACCGAAACTGGATAATTGAAAAATCATCTATCCGAATTAAAATGAAAATTCTCGTGCAGAACTTTTTATGAGCAATGTTGGCTTTTCCTAATACGAAAAATAAAGAGTTTTCAATTTGTCGCCATATGTAGTGTACACGCTATATATTCTTTCTTATCAGATTACTAGATCCGATGAAAAACAATGCAGCTTTGATTATTTCACTTCTAGAAATGATTTGAACTGTTCAAGTTGACTTTCAAAAAATTGTTCGTCTACTTCGACTGGTTTATTTTTATAATTATCGGAAAAACTTTGGTGTGAAGCTGTGAATATAAAATATAACTGTCCTCATAAAAAAATATTTCTCCATAATAATAATAATAATAATAATAATAGAGTTTATTCAGAATTCAATAAAAAACATTACATCAATTTGTATAAAAAGGTTAGGATAGGGTTTATTCATACTCGCGAAGTTTAAAGCTTTTTGCGAGAAAATTACAGATAAGAATTACATACAGGTATGTGTTTTGTAAATTTTCAAAATTGAACAAAAGTCAATGAATAATAAATTACCTGAGATAATTGCAGTGAAAAATATGAAATAAATTTCGAAGAGATTCTTGAATCCAATTTTTTAATTGTGTTGTGAAAGAGAATCATGACTAGATTTTTCATAAGATTGGAATCAAATCATAGTGAAAAGGCAATAAATATTTGAAATTTTTGCGAGACTTTGTTGTTTTAACTTTATTTTTCACTGTGACACTATTTTTTTCCTTGTATTATTAATATGATTATAGAAGTTCATATTCGTTTTATGTTTCAGATATAAATCATCATGTTGTATCCAAATGATTGTCTTATGTCAATTTTCTTTGATTCTTTGTACGGTTTTTCACTTGGATATAAGTATTTCCTACTTCATATGATTTTTAAAAACCATTTCTGAAGTATCTTAAAATTTCCGAGGTGGGATTTCATAACTCCTCGCCGAGCCAGAATCCCATAATTCATTTAAAACCGTATCAATGAGAAATAAAGATTGTATATTTTTATGTCCATGAATGATTTGAGAAACTTGAATTTTGATAATAAACTTCGTAATTTCCTCAATAGGAATACTATTTGTTTGTCCCCTTTCAGATGTCTGTCTATCATAATATCTTATGGTGAATTTATGCAGCAGTCATAAGTCATAAGTTTTAAGTCATTAGGAAGAATATTCGTCAATGATTGGTTGGAATAGACGGATCAACCAATCATTGACGAATATTCTTCGTTATGACTTAAAGCTTATGACTTATGACTGCTGCATAAATTTACCATTAGTTTCTTCTAACCTAGTATTATTATCAAGTATTCTAGATAAATTGTTTCCAGAATTCTATGTGGTTCAAATATGGGTGTTTTTTAGACCTAATAACTTTTTAAATTATTTTTTCTGATAAGATGGTATGAAATAATTTTCGAACATTTATATTAATGTTGAAAAGAAGTTGTTCAGGATTCTCTTTCAGTTTTTTATACAATGCATTTTTTCTTCCTACAGATATTAGTAATGCTGAAGTCATCCACTCATTTCTTTTTCCTACTTTATTTTTTATCTTTCTCAGTACATTCACCAGTAATTATTTAAATTATTTCTATCAAGTATTCTGCCAAGTCATCGGAATTGTTCAGTTTATATAATTCGCTCCAATTTTCATTTTCAAACTTCCCATATAATGTTTTATATTCAAGTTTATCATAATTTCTGTTTAGAATGAACAAATTATACTAAAGAAATATCGGATAATGATCAGTGATTCCATAATCTTATATCATGGATGTGAACAAATTTTTATATATAAATATTTATAAGTGGAAATAGAGTATTTTTCGATTTGATTCCGAGAGTTCCAACCTTTAACGGCTGTTTCGTGGTCACCCACTCATCAGAAAGGATTTATAAATCTCTTGAAATCAAAACGAATTCACTCAAAGTTAGTACCGTGAAGGCAAGACAAAATATTACCGAAAGTTACTTATGACATCTACAGTCACTAGTTGAAACTTAATTTGACACGAACCAAGGAATCCCAAGTTAAATGTTTATCTACTCATTGACAGGCAGCCAACAATTCGTTGTTCTGACCAACCCAAGGTTCAATCAAGTTTCTAGTACGTTATGAGGAACGCAAGCAGAATCTCAGTGGAAATAGAGTATTTTTCGATTTGAATCCGAGAGTTTCAACCTTTGACAGCTGTTTCGTGGTCACCCACTCATCAGAAAGGATTTATGGATCTCTCGAAATCAAAACGAATCCCCTCAAAGTTAGTACCGTGAAGGCAAGACAAAATATTACTGTAGATGTCATAAGTAACTTTCTGTAATATTTTGTCTTGCTTTCACGGTATTAACTTTGAGTGGATTCGTTTTGATTTCGTGAGATCCATAAATCCTTTCTGGTGAGTGGGTGACCACGAAACAGCTGTCAAATGTTGGAACTCTCGGAATCAAATCGAAAAATACTCTATTTCCACTTAGATTCTGCTTGCGTTACTCATAACGTACTAGAACCTTTAATGAACCTTGGGTTGGTCAGAAAAACGAATTATTGGCTGCCTGTCAATGAGTAGATAAACATCTTCTTTGGATTCCTTGGTTCGTGTCAAATTAAGTTTCAACTAGTTACTGTAGATGTCATAAGTAACTTTCTCTAAATATTTATATATAAATATCATCTATGCAAGATTTTTTGAAAAGATACTTGCATATAGAACTTTGAAATGTAATCGTTCTGGACAATCACCTATACTATTCAATCGAAACGAACTGTTATGTTAATACTTGGAACATTACATTATTATTTTCCATGTCGTTTATACTAATGAAATGCTGATCAACAGTTATATAACTATATATTATGAAATGCAGAAAATTCTAAAAAACAGTTGTTTTTGTTCTCGGAAAATGTTTCGAATTATTTGTTGAAATGAGTTTGCAAAGAGTTGGCACAGAATAATTAAATATTCAAAATTCCACTCTGGTACTTATTCGAATTGCAATATTCATCATACTCTTGAACTGAAACAGATCATGATAAAATTGTCATGCATGGCACCTGAGTAATTGTCTAATTAAACGGAAAAGAAAACTAATTCACAATGAGCTTATGACTTTAGGCATAAGATGTCCGGAGGACTGCTCATTGCTAATATCCTATACAATAGGAAAAGTTTGATCGAAAATCCATCAGAAAACAACTACTTTCCTGGCTAATGCCACGACGAACATTGAATTACATCTGATGAAATTTCCGTGCAGAGTTCCTACAAAGTTATCTCTGCAATTGCTTGGTTGCATGGGAATGATCATAGAAACATTCGGACCACCTATATATCGATTTCGGAGAGTTGCTCCTCATCAGTATAGGGTAGGTCTAGCAGTCAATAACTAATGACTGCAACGAATGAATCGACAGCCAAACCCATTTACAGACCGAAACTGAGACCGCGCCCGCACAGTGGATTATTTCCAAACTGCGAGCGCCATCTCAGTGCCGGAAGCCCAACCAAAGCAATACCCATGACACGATCGTCAAGACCGTATATGAAACGGAAAAGAAAACTAATTCACAATGAGCTTATGACTTTAGGCATAAGATGTCCGGAGGACTGCTCATTGCTAATATCCTATACAATAGGAAAAGTTGGATCGAAAATCCATCAGAAAACAACTACTTTCCTGGCTAATGCCACGACGAACATTGAATTACATCTGATGAAATTTCCGTGCAGAGTTCCTACAAGGTTATCTCTGCAATTGCTTGGTTGCATGGGAATGATCATAGAAACATTCGGACCACCTATATATCGATTTCGGAGTGTTGCTCCTCATCAGTATAGGGTAGGTCCAGCAGTCAATAACTAATGACTGCAACGAATGAATCGACAGCCAAACCCATTTACAGACCGAAACTGAGACCGCGCCCGCACAGTGGATTATTTCCAAACTGCGAGCGCCATCTCAGTGCCGGAAGCCCAACCAAAGCAATACCCATGACACGATCGTCAAGACCGTATATGAAACGGAAAAGAAAACTAATTCACAATGAGCTTATGACTTTAGGCATAAGATGTCCGGAGGACTGCTCATTGCTAATATCCTATACAATAGGAAAAGTTGGATCGAAAATCCATCAGAAAACAACTACTTTCCTGGCTAATGCCACGACGAACATTGAATTACATCTGATGAAATTTCCGTGCAGAGTTCCTACTGTAGGAACTCTGCACGGAAATTTCATCAGATGTAATTCAATGTTCGTCGTGGCATTAGCCAGGAAAGTAGTTGTTTTCTGATGGATTTTCGATCCAACTTTTCCTATTGTATAGGATATTAGCAATGAGCAGTCCTCCGGACATCTTATGCCTAATTGTCTAATTGCCTGTACGTGATTTTTTTCTCATATCGATGACCATTCTCTAAATATTCAAGGTTTTACATTGCAGATTAACCTTCATTAGTGTCATATAATCAATAATAATGAAAATTATGGTATGACACTAGATCAAGTTGAGACGTTTTAAATAGTTCAGGAAAACTAGGCAAATTATCCTCTGTAATTATCAACCAGAAGAGAATTGAAAATGGTGATCTTTTGAATTTATCGGATAATGGAGATTTTTGCAGCTCTGAACAGATGAGATATTTTATGTAAATTTCATCTTTTTTGAAAAAATACTCGCCTTTGATATTTCAAGACGGCGTCTGCAAAACTAATGAACTTTGTCGATGTATTCTAGAACAACTTTATCCTCTACATTTCTGGATTTCATTGCAAATGTTTCATCAGATGGATACAGCGTCATTTTTCCTCGACTTCTAATTTGAGTTGAAGAACATAGGTCACATCTCCAGAAACTCTCCTTCGAGTCGGCCATATCAGAGTTGTTCGGAATTTGGATATTTCCTCGACATAAAACTTCATAGGTTGAATTTTCTCGCTATGATTGGTCATGAATATCTCTTTATCACCAATCCACACAATTTTATCTGTTATCTTCGGGATGAAGTCGTTTTTCTCCATAATGTCCAAGACCAGATCAAATTTGTCCTTTACTTCCATAACCATGTGTACATGTAATATACCAATAGCGGGAGGTTTAGGGCTCTTGAAACTCTTTATGATGTTCAATGTTTTTTCGCATTTGCTTGGTGGTATCGGGACGTCGTACTATGATTTCAGCATAGCATAAGAGCTCTTAGCCGTCCTCGATATAATATATCATTTTCATCATAATTCACAATAAAATGATATATGTCACTTCACTACTGTGACCTGATATGAGTTCTTATTATATAGGCTTTCATAGTACGAGAGCTAGCAACGTCGAAAAAACAGGAATTTCAGTAAAGCCAGTTTTTAGACATTCTATCTCTCTCACTCTCCCGGGCGTCATACGGGCCATCCGGCTGGCGGTAGAGCTTCCGTTCATCAGTGCGCATCGTTCCTATTCAGGTGAAATAGTCATTTTTCAAATTGATTTAAGAAGGTTTCTTTTCTTTTCATCACTTTAATTGAACTCTTTGACACATGATTCAATTATTGACAGGTATTTTTCTCGTTCTTTAAACTGTACCAGACGTTAATTTTGAATATTTTTTTTTTCAAAGTATTTTAATATGACTGAAATTTTTACATGATGTTTTTTAAGTATAAGTAAAAGTATAAGAACATGTCTCTAAGAAAATGAATTCAGCTTACTATGCAATTTCGCAACTGAAGAGAACACTAGAAAGAAGCGTCTAGATGTCTACTACTCTCTAGTATACTTATAATGTAGTTCTTTGGGGAGATTCGGTGCATTCTAAGAAATTATTCATTCAACAAAAACGAGTGATGAGGCTAATATTTGGTATGAATTACGGAGACAGCTGTACAAAGATATTTTCAAAGTACAAAATATTAACATTGCCTTGTATTTATACAGTGACAGCCAAAAAGTATGTACCATATGGGAAAAAAAATTATTATTGGAGTATCATAAAAAAATATTTTTAAATAGATGGGAAAATATTTTTAAAAAATTGCTATTTTCAATTTTTTTGAATTATCTCTTGAAACTTCGTTTATGTGTATAAAATTGAATTCTAAGTGACTTTTTCAAATTACTTTTTTTGATATCTTGCCATCTTACCCCTTTTTTGCCTTTGCATTGCAATTTTTTTCATTTTTCCGCCATTCTAGCGATTACGTGACATGTGTCAAAATCGATTTTTAGGTTATCGGACATGCACAAACTTTTCCCCAGAATATTTTTTCCAATACTCCAATAATAAAAATTTTTCCCATATGGCACATACTTTTTGGCGGTCACTGTATATACAAAACCGTGATTTACGTTAAATGCAACATAAGTCAGTTTGAGAGAAATTCAGATCAACATAAATACCCTACTAGGAACGCCAACTCTTTGTCAGTACTAAAACACAACCTGAGTATATATGAAAAATTTCCTAGATTTGCCAGTATAAAGTTCTTCAACAAACTTTCTGAACACATACGAAATATGGGTCTCAGACAATTCAAAACGACGGTGAAAAAAATTTTGATAGAATATTGTTAATACTCAGTTGAGGAATTTACCGCTGATAACATCACTGTGTAATTTCATTTAAACGGGCAATGTGTTAATATCCATAATATGTTATACAGGGTGTTTCATAATAAATGCGCAGGACTTCCGGATGTGATAGCTCGTTCAAAAATATGAAAAAAAGTTTCTATTAACTTACCCTCTAAAATTCAACATTTTCGAGATATAGGGTGTTGAAATTAAAAAAAAAGTATAGTTTTTTGCGAATATCTCTGGAACTGTTTATTGCACAAAAAACAGATTTTGAATGCATTTTCCACTCATAATAAGCTATGTTTTGAACAGATTTTTTATTTTTTAAAATTCAAAATTGGTGAAGATTTTGAAGGGGTAGTGGGTGTTTTTTTCTCCAACTTTTATGCCACTGGAAAAAGTATGATTTTGAGACGCCTACTTGACCGCCAATGTTTTCTACACAAAAAAGGTACTCAGTTTGGTGAGGAGATTACCTATAGGATTATCACCCTTGCTTTTACAGGTAGGAATAGGTTTTTGGTGAGGAGAATACGCACTGATGAACACAACCTCTACCGCCAGCCAGATAGCCCGTATGACGTCTGTGAGAGTTAGAGAGATAGCATATCTAAAAACTGACCGACCTGAAATGCTCTCTCGAAAACGTTACTAGCTCTTAGACTATAAGATCACATTTCACTTATACAGTGTGTCCCACTTGCCATGCTCACCATGTGTATCTTTTTAATGGTAAGAGATACGAGGTCGGTTAAATGACACTAAAGGCGTGTTCCGTTTCATGCATTGAGGACATAATGCGCATATGACCGTTCCGTTTCCTACATTGGGAGCGCATTGACACGCCCACTTTTATATTCCCCTCTTTGGCCTTGAGACATCGAAAGTGCATGAGCTACTGCCCGTTCGTCTAGCAGCGATCAATGCGATCCAAATTAGATCTGTCAAACTCAAAAGTCACGTTCAAACAGAAACGTCAGAAACCGAATTAAAAGTTTAAATTTGATATGTGACGAATTGTCGAGTATCGTGCATTATCACATTTACCTGATTTACCGTACAATGGAAGAAAAAATCGTCAATTCATTCAACATCATATCGTCGGTCTCATGCCTAAACCTCGAATGTGCAATTTGTCATTTCGAATGAGGAGAGTTTCAAGAATATTCGTGCTTCTTGCTTTGAAAACCTAGGTAAGTTTTCACATTGGCGAATTCATTCTCGTTCACAGTAGACAACCTGATAGCACTTTCGTGGGTTTGGCAATGAACATTTTGGTAGAAAATTAGTATTTTACATGTTGAAGTCAGAACCCTGGAATTAGCATATTCGTGGTTTTGGCGTGGAACAGACGATATTATCCTATAACTATCACTTGTATCAGAATCTGAGCTACTCTCAGTTTCACAAAGCTTGCTTCCTACTCTTGCTATTAACACTTTCGTTCTACCCATATTAATTTATTTACTAGATTAACAGATTTGTTTCCGTAACATAAGAATTTGGTTAACTGATAAAGTGATAAATGTCAAAATCTGCGGGAAATGGCATGCACCACGCAAGCAATTCGTTCCGATTCAACCCACCAACGTCAAAGTTAGTTGAAACGGAACGCTTGATTATGTCTGTAACAGTGATGCGATGAATGCATGAAACGGAACACGCTTTAAATGTGGAGTTTATCAAGGCCAACAATAATGTGAAAAAATATTTTTATAAAATCTATTCGTTTTTGTTTTATACACAAATAACAGATTTTGATCATATTCATGTATCTTGCACGTGAACTTTGACCCACTTTTGGCGGTCCTAATAACTTGAAATTTGGCAGATGTTCATAATTCCGGTGACAACGCTCTATGGAATTTTTATTGAAATAAAAATAAAAAATGGCGGCGCTTCCAATATGGCGGACGAGATTTGTGATTATGGTCCAATTCCATTCAAAATTGGTATGTGGGGGTTTTTGAGGTCAGAGATCATGATTTTTCTGTTAAAATTTATAAATTCAAGATGGCGACTTCAAAATAGTTCTTGTTTTTGTATAAATGACGATAACTCCGTTGTTATTAACAAAATGCTATTACTGTGACATATCATCTGTAAGAGAAAAAAAAGTTATTCATAACTAAGTCATAGTTAGCTATGACCTACATTTGAAAAATAAAAGTTGGTGCTGATATCTCAAATTCTAGAAGAGTTGGTATGAATTTCATATTTTTTTCGAAATCTCATTAAAAACTGCCATAAGAATGTGAAATTCCTATTCAAATATTTTCATAAATAAAGAAGTTACGGACGAGACATGAAAATGATCAAAATATGTTTTTTGCGTATAAAACAAAAACGAATAGATTTTATCAAAATATTTTTTCACATTATAGTTGGCCTTGATAAACTCCACATTTGGTGTCACTTAACCGACCTCGTATCTCTCACCATTAAAAAGATACCCACGGTGAGCATGGTAAGTGGGACACACTGTATATAAAAAAATTCAGCGCAAATTCATCTCAATCATTTTTGTTTTCGCCCAATATATTCCTGTCGATAGATTCAATTTCATCGATGTTCTCGAATGAGTTGATCGGATGAAAGGATACTGGTGACGAACGTAATAAAGAAGAGTGGAAAGAAATCAATTTTATATTAAACTCAAGGGTGAGTTTGGGTGACACTGTTCTTACTTGCTCTCTCACACGATTCGTTAGTTCGGACCTACTCCTTTTTTGGATGCGTTCAACATTTCAAGTTGGGGCTAATTTATCTTTTCTTGTTGTATTATATCGTTTTGTTCTTTCATTTATTGGATAACAAACGTGATAAAATACATACAATCAACTGAAATCAGACGATCCTCTCTGCAAGTTTAGGAGACCCAACAGTTTAGTCAGGGTACTAAAATCATGTTAGAAAAAGCCAACCAAATGAAAACGGGCTACCCATACAATATTCATGCTAGAAATTCCAGAGCTCTTTGTCGCATATGGACATTGAGAAGATCCAATTTTAAAAATTTGGTTAGACTATAGAGGCTGTCCCAAAACTCAACGTCATCCTGGCTGAAAGTCCAGCTCATGACTGATCAGAATCTCAAAACATGTCTTTATTATAGTTTTGGAGATATTGGCACTTATATAAATTTCGTGAAAATCGAAACCTTTGATCACTATTTCGAATATCGCAGTTACAAAGCTGAATATTTTGAGTTTAAATTTTTGTTATGTAACCCTGAGTAAACCGTCTATTGATTACAATTCAAAATAAAATTATTGGTGTCAAACCTTTGCAGAAAAAATAGTTATTTTTGTATCTAGTGCGCGAAATGCTACTTTGGTGATCGAGAACTGATTTTTTTTAACGAGGCGCAGCCGAGTAAAAAAAAATAGTCGAGATTACCAAAGTATTTCGCGCATGAGATGCAAACAAAAACAAACAAAAAACGTCAAAAATATTGTTCTAAAATAAGTAATAACTATGAAAAATAGTATTGAACTGGCTTAAATAATTTTTCCAAATCAAGTAATTACTGTAACTATGGAAATAAAATGGCATTTGTTGACAATTATTTCGAAGTGACAGTTCTTGATAATTATTTTGGAGTGACTTTTTATTCGCGTCAATTTCGTGCGTGATATTTATTATTGTAAAAGAATGGAAATTTCGAGCAACGATGAACTAAGCAGTACCCCACCTAACTTGTTAGATGCGGCCAATTCCGTAATTTCCAACCTTTTACCGGAGAAATCGAGGCTTCAGTATAAAAATGCATATCAGCAATTTAAAGAGTGGTGTGAAGCAAATAAAGCCAGAAAAATATCTCTCACAATTTGAAAGCCTTAATTATTGTTCTACATTAATAAATAAACGAATTCTTGTTCTTTGCTTGATTGAGGAGTTGAGGACCATATAGGTTAGAATATGAAAATCCCATATAGTTTACATGCAGTGTGCGAAATATATTTCGCACATTACTTCGCGCACGGTGTCATGGTAACGAATGAAAATGAAAAAAAGTGCCACTTCGCATACTGTTGTCAATGCGCGAACCTTGTCATTTTTTGACGTTTGTAGAAAAACATACTTCTCCTATTCACGAGTTAATTTATTTTATTATCTTACCTAGACTCTTCATACTGTAAACAAAATCACCACTCAACCTGGCAAGTTATTTTTGAAAACTGTTCATTTGATGTTTTTTGACATGATAAATCATTCACTATATTCGACTTGACAAAAAAAGATACCTATTGCTAGTTTACTGCAAAATAAGCTTATTGTGAAATTATTTCAATAATTAGGAATTCGAATGAAAACACTTGGTAAATTAAGTAATAGGTATTTATTGACAACTCAACAAAAGAAAAATTAAAGAATGTGTTAAAAAGCCTGCCACCAAGATCTTTTTATTCCTCATGTATTTTCTTCGGCACTTGTTTGGAGAGCTACTTCATTGATACGACGTGTCAATTCATGATTTCGGTTTGTATAGACATTCTCCTTTATGTAACAGTAGAAAAAATCTAGCGGGTTCAAATCTGGAGACCGAGTAGGCCACAAAATGGGACCTAGGCGGTTTATCCATTTCTGTGGATACGTTTGATCCAAATAATTTCTCACTGCCCGTGCGTAATGAGCTGGACAGCCAACATTTGGAAGTTAAAGATGAATAATGTTATACAATGCCAAAAACTACACCTAATTTTTTAACATAACATGCCTGTTTAGCGTAGTGATATTGTACACAGTATGAAGAGTCTGAGTAGGCTAATAAAATGGACTAACCCATGAATTCATTTGTAAAGCAGCATCAATTTTAATTTATACTGTAATCAATGAAAGGGTTATTCAGGGTTTTATAACAAAATTTATATCGCAAAATATTAAGTTTTGTATCGAAATACACTATTAAAGGTTTCAATTTTCACGAAATTCATAAAAGTGCCAATATCTTCAAAACTATGAATATTTTACTGAGGTCATACTGAAGGATTACGTTGAGTTTTGAGACACCTTTTTGGGACACAGTGAGTCCTAGATAAGGTTATCCACCACGGGGATTTCTGAGACGATAATGGATACAGCTTTGGGTGAATGGGAAAAAAGTTTTGGAACAGAAGGGATATCTATACGGAAGTATGGA
This sequence comes from Chrysolina oricalcia, assembly GCA_944452925.2. Lineage (NCBI taxonomy): Eukaryota > Metazoa > Arthropoda > Insecta > Coleoptera > Chrysomelidae > Chrysolina > Chrysolina oricalcia. The sequence goes on along the minus strand of OX101821.2, from coordinate 4,526,371 downwards.
ATCACCAAAAGTATGTTTGATTTTAAAATAGTTTTGGAATAACTCAATTTTTCGATTGCTTCATTACATTTTATTTTTCAGTGTTGTTATCGTCAGAGCTGGAACATGATGCAAAACAAAGTTTTTCATAAGATTTCTTCAGATAATATCAGTTTTGCTGTCAGGCGTTCTGTTATCGAATAACGATCATCAACTTAATTTTTAAATATGTTTCTTTCTGAATTCAATGATGTACGAGGATGTATTGATATCTAGTTAGCCTAGACCAGTTCCCTGCATAAACAAAATATTGCGTTACCATAACAACGAACAATAACTTATTAGAAGTGTCAGTGTAAAGTTTGACGACAAAAAAGTAAACCAGAGTTAGGCAATAAATTAAAAGAAAAAATATTTCCACCGAAATTGTGAAAATCGAAAAATTGGAGTATCGAGCCATCATCAAGTACCTGTATTTAAAAGGGTTAAGAGGTAAGCAGATTTACGAAGATATGCTTAATACCCTTGGTGATCAATGTTCTTCGTATGCGACCGTGAAAAATTGTACTGCAAGCTTCAAAAGAGGTAAATTTTCCATTGAAGATGATGATCGATCGGGAAGGCCAGTTTCTGTGTCAGTCCCCGAAAATATCGATGCAGTTCATGACATGGTTTTAACAGACCGAAGAAATTAGGCTTAAACGGATATCTGAAGTACTGAATATTTCATAAGAACGCGTTCATCATATAGTTCACGTCAGTGTGGACATGAGAAAAATTGCTGCAAAATGGATCTCCAAATGTTTGAATGTTGACGAAAAGCGTGCTAGGGTAGTAGCATCGCGTTCGATCTGTGCTCGATTTGAAAACGATGTAGACTTCTTAAACCGAATTGTTACTATGGATGAGACTTGGGTAAATTTCTACGATCCAGAAACAAAGCAACAATCGATGGAATGGCGACACTCCGGTTCTCCAAGACCTAAGAAGTTTCGTGTCCAAAAATCTGCTGGAAAAGTTCTTGCTTCAGTTTTTGGGATTGCCATGGAGTAATCATGATTGATTTTTTGGATAAGGGTAGAACCATTCGACATTACTGACCACTCTGTGAGAAAAAATGGAAGAGAAAAGACGCGGAAAGCTATCCAAAGGTGTTTTGTTTTTGCAGGACAACGCCCCTGCACACAAATCTCATGTTGCCATTCAAAAAATTCGTGATTTAGGGTTTGAATTCATCATATTTGGCTCCGTCCGACTATTATCTCTTTCCTCAACTGAAAAAAAGTTTAAAAGATCCTAAATTTTCTTCCAACGAGGAAGTAATAAAAGCTGTAAAGGTCTGGTTTGCAGAGCAAGAAGAAAACATTTTTTTGAAAGGTCTAGAGACGTTGCAGGTTCGCTGTAATAAATGTATCCAATTAAGAGGAGAATATGTTGAGTAATAAAATATTTTGACATTGAAATTTTGTTTGGTTTTATAGTAGGCTAAGAAGTTTTCAATATATCCTTATAACGGTTTCAACATGTTGCAGTCAAGCAAGCTCAGTCCATCTCAAAACATTCAGTATCAGTGTACGAGAATTTGATTCGGTTCAGTTTATTTCCGAATTAAATTTTAGTCTAATTTATCGAGAACTTTATGAAAATTATACATGGATGTATGGAGAAAAATAAAACTATTCAAATGATAAGTCAGATCCCGACTGAAAGAATGGCAGGTTGGTGCTGAGTTTCAAAATTGGTTCCTTTCAAAATTGTTCCCTTTCTTAAATAGTCTCCGTCAAAATTTGATATTGAGTGTCTTTTTCTCTAAATATGAATATGTACATTCCGGATTATGGGGAACTTTTTTCAAATTCCATTCTGTCGATTGCCATAAGCCAGAAAATGCACCAGCAACCAAGTATTTTTTACAAGATCGCCTCCTTATTTAAACCCTTTTAGTTCGTCCAAATCCAAATGTTATTGTGTTAAAGTGCCATAAAAGAGAGATGGAAAAAAAATCTGCAAATGGAAAATTCCATTTGCCTAGCACTAGCACCGACATAATTTTCAGTGGGAAATCCCAGAAAAGTGAAAATTTTTACTGATAATTTTCAAAACCCTACCAAAACTGGACTTATGAATATTCCTGAAAAGTGGTTTTTATATCCGCATAAATGAAATGAATAATTCACTGAAGAACTCCTCACCCCGCGTACAATATCCGACCTATTAAATTACAAGGGTGGAAATATTATGACCTTATATACGAGCACTGAAATATCCCTTGTCTTTTTTCAGCCGGTGGGGTTCGTGACTTTCAACACACGGGCAGGAGCGGAAGCAGCTAAACAGGACTTGCAGGTGGGTCTTTAGTTTTTAAAAGTCGGTGTAATTACAGGGTGGAGCTGGAAAGCAAGAGTTGACTCTTCAAGTCAAGTTTCGACAGTATAAAGTATGGAAGAACCTAGAAAATATATAGGTAGTTTATGATTGTCACGAACAAAGACATCTTACTTTTTTTCGTAACAACATGGACGAGATCTTTCAGTCAAGCCTCAGTTCTGAATCTAGATAAGAATTCTACAAAAGCATCAAATCATGCGGTATTTTGAAACTCGACAATGTTAGTTATGTACTCTATTAATATAAAACGAGCACATCTCGAAAATAGATATGTTTGTTGTATTTCTGTGATAAAATAACTAATTTCATATTTCTGACCATCAAGCAACACTGTCTGAATTTAATGAATTGAGTTTTTAATTTCGGCAAAAAGAATAATTCATCTTATTAAGGTTGGTGATTCAATAGAACAATATTGTATTCAGTATGTTGGGATTTAGATCTGTTTAGTTGGAGAAGAAGTAGAAGAACCATTGTTTTATTTTCAAAGTTTCGGATTACAATAAATTCATCATCAAAACTATCTAACAATGAGTGTTTAAGTTTTAAAAAGTACAAAAATTGCACAATTTGTACTAATTTCATTTTCCACATTATCAAACGTATTTTAAAGGTTTCCTGGAATTTGAAATAATGATTTCACTCCATCAGGTGACGACAATATTACATTTTTTTCTTTCATTTATTGAACTTGGTACATCATTAACAGTTAAAGTTCCAAATTCATATAAATAATTGAACAATATACAGTGTGTGCCATTTGAAACCAAAAAAATTAAAGTTTTAAGTTATTGTATTCCACAAGCTCCATTTGAAGATACTAAAGAGACTAAACATTATTTAACAGGAGAATCTAATCCCCATAAGACAATGGGGACACTAATAGAAAGAGATGAAAGAACATTTGTGACGAAATGTGACGTAGTTGTACATGTCATGGCCGTCGTCTCTATAGACAGTGACGGACTAGCTCTTGGTATATGAGAGTTACTGCTGACAGTTTTGTTGCTTGGTTCGAGTTCGACTCTGTACTCATATCCAAGTACGTCACTATGACGCGTTGATGCCACAAGATTCTGATTGGCTAGAGCTTATTAAACCCTCCTTGTTAGTTTAGTCTCTTTGGGTAGATACCACTTCAAAGCTTAAGAATTCTATGTATATTATGATTATTATTATTATTTTATATAATATTATGACTAATGATTCGACAGGGTCGTGAAAAATCCCATTTTTTTCGTATTTCGATTATCTACAATTCTTTTCATTGGAGCAACGAGATTGCTCTGTTAGTTTTCATTTTATAAGCAAAACAATTGAAAAAACATGATTTTTGTTATTCAAATGTTTATAACAAATTAATGAATGACAGTTGCGAGTCGAAAACATCAGAATATAACTATACGGACTGTCCTCCATGTGATGGCATAGTCGGTTTCCTACTAGTATTTTTGTTAAAAATTCACTCATTTTATGCTCTATTGCTTGATGTGAATAAGAATAGTTGGACTGAAAATAGAGACTGATTCATGAAATTTTATGTCCTAGTCGAATTTTTGAATAGCCACCTATAGAAACAAAAAAATCAGTTGTGAAATGTAGATTTCATAAGGTTGAAATGGGTCACAGTGTAGAATGTCTCGACAATTATTTACTGTATATTTCAAGGTTCATTCAATCTTAATTATATGGAAATTAAAATCGCATATAAACTCTGCCTTTTCTCGCTCCACTCCCCACTCATAGATTAAGGGTCCATAATTCCGTCACCCCCTCTGTAACATACCCCCGCCGACGCATGCACCTTCCGCACACCGTGTGTCACCACCCGCAGTTTACCTGCTTCTAACAGCATTAGTCGTATGTACTCCCCCAGGTACCTCCGTGTCCTTTCATGTGTGATTCCCCTTTGCGCTATACGCGGAGGGTTCCTCGACTCAAGAATGAGATGGCAGGCAGTCAGGTGTTGAAATTTTCGAATTTCGTCCCTATGCTTTCTAATTAGAGGATAAATTGGAATACGGGAAGGAAATATATATGTTTATTTTCAGGGATTAGTTCGTTATAGTCCTTGAGCCCTCGTACAAATTTTTTAGTGTAGCTGTAAGTTTGTATACTGTATAAGTATGCCGAGCCCGACAAGATTTCGCAGAGAGGAAACCTTAACACTGGTAAGTTTTCCATTGGTTTCCTCAGAAACATGTTAATTTCGATTTCGTGTATACTAAATGATGTCATTAATTTCAGGTGGTGATTTCTTGTCATATTTTATGAAAAAAGTTCATATAAACGTATGTCCTAACTTGCTTTGTTTTCAAGTGACGGAGTGTCAAAGTTTTAATAAAAAATCGGTTATTTATCAATTACTCAAATGTCTTTTCGCCGATTTTCATGAAACCTGGTGTGTATATTGACAATTACAAGGGGCTTGTTTTCATAAGGTTATATCTCAAATTATAAGCAGCGAATGGTCACCTGATTGATACATATGGTAAAAATCATTGTCGCCACTGTTTTTCTCTGTTTCAAATTTTTATCAAATCAAACATTCAGAAATACAACTCTCTGAATTTGAAATAGCAACACCTCATCAATCGATAGATTTCCTTAATTAATTTATTTCTACCTGAACTCTCTTATTGGTTTCGTCGTTGATGGACTAGTTGTTTGTTGTGTTCCTGGGCCCATTATTGTCAACTGTTTCTATCAAAACTGAACAATATACATTTGTGCATAAAATTAAATAGAATTTCAAGGAAATATGGAGTAAGTAACTGAAAAAAAAGATCATTCACACAACTTTCTGAATTTTGATGGTGCGTAATCACCATTTCTACGCCAATGACTTTGATTTGAAATTCACAGCATTATAAGGAAGCTGTATTTTAAATTATTTTTTCTGCAAAAAATATTAAACTTACGGAAAAACAGTGGCGTACAATGAATTTTACTGTAAATATCGATCAGGAACTATAACCATTTCGGAACATGCATTGGTCGTTTTTTAGAGAAACGGAAGCAGGAGCTTCAAACAAGATAATGTTTGAGCCCAATTTATTGTTACTTAATGTTAACACACTGAATAGTACGAAAATCAGTCATATAGAAAGCGATATTGATCAGTTATCAATACCATTTTTATGTTTAGTGGAAATTGGTGTACAAAATTAATCTCTTGACCTCATGCATATAAATGGCTATAAATTAGTGAGTTCGTATTGCAGACCCACAAAAAAATGTGGAGGTGTAGGTATTTGGTCCAAGGAAAACTTTTGTGCGAATAAACTCAACATCCAGAAATTTTGTGTTGAACAGCATTTTGAGAGCTGTGGTGTCTCTTTCAAAATTGGTGAACGCCAAATTATCATATTGACGTGTTACCGATCGCCTTCTGGTGAAAAAAATATTTTTTCGTGCAATCGCACGCGAAGTCAGTATTTCGCGTTCTCAGCACAGTCCGCGAAATTTAATTTCGCGGCCGTTACCCATAGCAACGGCCGCGAAACCAAACGTCACTTTCAAAAATGTTTTCAGACATCGTCTTAACTTTCTGTTTGTCACACCAATCTTTAAACTCGCCGTAACATTTTTCGTACTGCCGTTTAGATTTTTCGGGTACTAAAACGGAAAGCGCCGAATTTACAACGCTTTTGAGTTCAGGAGGAGTGGAAGGTACTGAAATATCGCTATCAGTATCAGACATTTTGCGTTTTGACAAGAACTGTCAAAATATCTTGTATACCGGGTGGCTACGGAAGTATTGCCTACGGAATATCTCAGTTATTGTATGAAGTACGTTTGTGAAATTTGGAGCGTCGATATAATGACATAAGAGCTAGAATTTGAGCATATTGACATGTCGAAGTTAACTTCCGGTCTGACCGGAAGTAACATCAACTTTCTTATTTTAAATGGAAACCCTATTTTTTTTTCTTTTCGCTTTATTCAGCATTCAATTCCCTTTCTAATGACATATCACACGTTGGTATCTAACCAGAAACTAGACCAGAAAAAAATTATTATTGAAATTCACCGAGTAGGCCGTGGAAGCAAAATGAAAGCCAAAAATTGAAAAGTTGGCTATGGAAACCATACGTCACTTGATAACAGTTGCTACTACTGTGATATTTTATTTTCATTCGTCGGCGTTATAAAAAGCCGCCAAAAAAAATATTGGAAAAATTGGGAAAAAAACCTGTAGGTCCATAACTTAAATAGGAACATACAACTTTTTCTTGCCTGTACTATTCAGCATAACCATTCCTTTCTAATGATATAATAGAAAGTAATTTTTTGAAATGAAATACCAAAAAATCCAATTATTATTCTTCAAATAACGAAAAAACAGATTTATCGAAAAAAAAAATTCAAATTGATAGGATTAAAGATAAAATAAATTCAAAACAAATGTTCGAAATTCATTCCCTCAGCGTCAATACATTTATTGACTCTGGTGATATTTTCATGTAAAACGTTTCTCAACATTTGGGGCGTGATATCTTGGAAAGCTCTACGAATTTTTACTTCTAGCTCATGTAGAGTTCTAGGCTGTGTGGAATACACCCTATTTTTAAGATGCCCCCATAGAAAAAAGTCGCACAGAGTAAGATCAGGTGACCTTGGTGGCCACCTGACTGGACCATGGGTTGTTATAAGTCTCTCTTGAAAGCGATTTTGAAGATAATTTCTCGCTATTCTTGAATTATGCGGAGGGGCGCCATTTTGCTGGAAGTACATTCTCTCAGTTATTTCCGCTGGTAGGTTGTTAATGAATTCCGAAATTTCATTCCATAAAAAATTAAAGTATCTCTCTCCGGTTAGTTGGCCTTGAAAAAGAATGGGGCCAACAATATGAGTTCCAACTATTCCTGCCCAAACATTCACACCAAATCTCTCCTGGAAGCCGCCTTGTCGAAACCGGTGCTCGTTTGCTATCGCCCAGTACCTGGAACAAAAGACCGTTCACACTTTTAGCACTTTACACTTCGACTATCGACGACAATCCAAATAAAGTACAGTACCTACCTTGTATTATTCCTGTTAAATAATCCTATGTTGGTAAATCTTGACTCGTCCGTAAACAAGATATAATAGTTAAATAGGTGATTCTCAGTATTTTGTCGAAGAAGCCAATTACAATATTCCAGGCGCCTTTCACCGTCATTTTCATACAAATGTTGATGCAACTGATACTTGAAGGATTTCAATCGATGTTTTTTCAAAATTTTCCTAGCAGAGTCCTTAATTATAGCTAATTCGGCGCCAATCTGCCTTGAGGAAATTGTGCTATCATATTGTACTAAAGTTAATACATTAATTTCAGTTTCCTCATTAATAACAAATGCTTCTTGGTCTTCGTGAACATCAGGCTCAGTTCTTAATTTTTCTTCAAGCCACTGGAAATACCTTCTTGACGGTTGCTGCCTCCCTGGATATCGCTCTAAATACAATCGTTCAGCGGCATAAGAATTTTTTAAACATTCACCATAAATGCACGTCAATTTGTTCGGTTCGTGAATAACGGGGCATTTTTTGAATATTCCAGTAACTGATTTCGATTTCCAAACCCTTTTAAAATGGCAGAATCAAAAACACTACTTCGAACGTCAAAATAATATGGATAGCAGCGTTCGTGACAGCTCTCATTTCTTTTTTGTTTCATTCCAAAATACATCTTAATCAGCCTACTTGTTAATATTTTGGTTCGAATGATTATTGCAATGGAATGATTATTCTGAATAGCACAAACATCGTCCATAGGTAGATATCAGAATATCTATGGACGATGGCACAGACCAAGTACGTTTATGTTCCTATTTAACCTAGAACCTACAGGATATAATTTATCATTCCACATTATTTTTAATTTTATTTTTGCGTATGACGATAATCTGTTTTGTTATTTGAAGAATAATAATTGGATTTTTCGGTATCTCAGTTCAAAAAATTATTTTCTATTATATCATTAGAAAGGAATGGTTATGCTGAATAGTACAGGCAAGAAAAAGTTGTATGTTCCTATTTAAGTTATGGACCTACAGAGTATTGTTTTTTTCCCAATTTTTCCAATATTTTTTTTGGCGGCTTTTTATAACGCCGACGAATGAAAACAAAATATCACAGAAGTAGCAACTGCTATCAAATGACGTACGGTTTCCATAGCCAACTTTTCAATTTTTGGCTTTCATTTTGCTTCCACGGCCTACTCGGTGAATTTCAATAATAATTTTTTTCTGATCCAGTTTCTGGTTAGATACCAACTTGTGATATGTCATTAGGAAGGGAACTGAATGCTGAATAAAGCGAAAAGAAAAAAAATAGGGTTTCCATTCAAAATAAGAAAGTTGATGTTACTTCCGGTCAGACCGGAAGTTAACTTCGACATGTCAATATGCTCAAATTCTAGCTCTTATGTCATTATATCGACGCTACAAATTTCACAAACCTACTTCATACAATAACTGAGATATTCCGTAGGCAATACTACCGTAGCCACCCGGTATATTGAAACATATCATTTCCTTAGCACACGGTGATATTGTTAAATAAATTAAACTGCTGTTGATTTTAGAGCAATAATATATTTATTTACAACTATCTATTTTAATAATTTCAACGATTGCACGAAAAATAGTGTGTATGCCATGGCCGCGAAACTTTTTAACGACCTCAAGATTATCTTGCCTCGGCCGCAAGCGGCCTCGGCTATAACTGTTCTTTCGGTACGTTAAAAAGGTATTTCGCGGCCTTAGCATACAAATAACTATTTACTAAAATATCAGCAGTGCTTGATTATCTGTATAAACCAAATACTGAATTTATTGTATGTGGTGATTTTAATTTTGATTTGTGTAAAAATAATCATTTTAAATCTTTATGTTATGTTTTGTCAGGTTTTAATCTTGCACCAATATTTCAGTGGCCTACTCGTGTGACTGATAACACCTGTACTATTATTGATCAGATTTTTATAAACTCACACGGTAGTGACACTCACACGACAGTACAATTTCAGACCATAGAACTGTACTAGCAGAACTGAAATTACTGAGGCACTGCGGGACTATCTCCAGGGTGTCGAAAGTGAAGAGAAGTTTCAATGAGGGTAATATTTGTAATTTCGAAAATTCTTTACAAACAGAAAATTGGTCATCTATTTATGAAATAGGGGATTTTAATGAAGCATTTGAACATTTTTATAATATATTCTTACTACATTTTGTTCTTGCCTTCGATAAGGCAATAACAGATGTTATCTGCAATGCACTGCAGATTAGGGGAACCCCTCCTACGCTGATTAGCTGGGTAGCTACGGCCATCGAGCGGAGGAAAGTGACGGTGTCTCTAGGAGAGAGCCATGCCGACATCGAGGTGAGAGGCGGCTGCCCGCAAGGTAGTTGTCTCTCCCCTCCCCTCTGGTGTCTAGTCATGGACGAACTTCTCAAGAGACTAGCCGCCAACGGTTTCTACGCCCAGGCATACGCCGACGACTGGCTCGTCCTGGTGACGGGCCCTTTCCTAGATGTGGTCTGTGGCCGGATGCAGTTGGCGTGCAGGAAAATAGAAAGGTGGTGTGAGGAAGTCGGCCTCGCAGTTAATCCGACTAAAACGGAGATGATTCTCTCCACCAAGAGAAGGAAGGTAGATGGGTTCAGATCACCAGTAATGGGTGGAAAACCCCTAGAGCTGGCTAGAGAGGTAAAATATCTTGGGGTGATTCTGGACTCGAAGCTAACTTGGGGGCCACATGTCGATCGAGTAGTCGAGAAGGCGGTGGTCGCTATATGGAGTTTGCGCCGGGCAGTGGGAGGGAGGTACTCAAACCTCACAGCTTCACTGGATCTACACGGCGGTAATCAGACCCAGAATCCTATTTGGAGCAGTTGTCTGGTGGCCGAGAGTGGACCAGATAACCACAACCAACAAGCTGGGAAAAATTCAAAGACTAGCTTGTAGGGGAATAACCGGCGCGATGAGAACGACCCCCTCGGCAGCCCTAGATGCCCTGATGGGTCTGCCGTCGCTTCCAACTTGCATAAAGAAGGAAGCGATGGCGTCCTATCTGAGAATGCGTGACTCAGGGAGCTGAAGAGGAGAGGGGTACACAGGGCATACCGAAATCGCTGTGGTAGCGGAGAAAGAAGTCCCACTATCCGCTATCAAAGTGATACAGGCAGAGGATAAAATTAGGTGGAAAAGGATGATCTCGCTAGAGATCCCAGACAGGAGAGAGTGGGAAGAGGAAAGGGTGATATTTCCCCGAGAAAGCCTGGTCTGTTTTACAGACGGGTCCAAACTGGAGGAAGGACAAGCCGGAGCAGGAGTTTACCTGGAAAACGGAGAGAAAAGAGCATATGCGCTAGGTTCTCTGACAACAGTTTTCCAAGCAGAGGTGTATGCCATCCTGGAGGCAACCAGAATGGAAGAGGTGAGGTCCGGCCCAGAGAGACATGTATACGTCTGCACGGACAGCCAGGCCGCCATCAGAGCTCTGAATGCAACCAGAACCAGATCAGTACTGGTTCAGGAGTGCAGAGATGCCCTGGAGAGTCTTGCGACTGAAAAGGAAATAACGCTGATGTGGGTCCCGGGCCATGCAGGTATTGAAGGCAACGAGCAGGCGGACCAGCTAGTCAAGCAAGGAGCCGGGCAACCCTACTACGGGCCCGAACCCGCACTCGGCATAACAAGGAGACAAGTAACAACGGCACTGAATGAGTGGGCCGTTGATACATTAGGAAAAGAGTGGAGAAGGATAGACGGATGCAGGCAGTCAAAGCAGATGATATCGGGGCCCGACATGGCAAGGACGGCCAAGATACTGAAGCTAAGCCGCAAAGAACTCCGACTATTGGTGGGAGTTCTTACCGGCCACTGCGGCCTCAGGAGGCAACTGGCTCTCATCAGAGTTGAGGCAGACCCACTATGCACGGAATGTGGGGAAGAGGATGACTCTTTCCACTTCCTGTGCGAATGTGGTATTTATGGCAGGCTCAGACAAAACGTCTTCGGAGCTGGCACTATTAAGGAGTAAGAATTGCACTCGTTGCAATGGAAGGACATTTCGACTTTCATAAGAAGGTCGAAGAGGTTCGAGCAGGTATCCGACATGGGATGAGTGAAGATGCCGGGGATTGCGAAAAGGGCCCACTGGGGCCTAGTCGCTGACGCTTGCGTCCCCCACCTATTACCATTACTACATTTTGACATGCATTTTCCCAAACGAAAATGCTATTTGTACGACAAGAAAAGAAGCTGGGTAGATGCTAGTGTATTATCTTCGAGCCGCAACCTGAAAGATAAATACAATCTTAAAAACTGCGATAACCGTTTGACACCAGTTTACAATGAGGCTAAGAAAAAACACTATGCTCTATTGAATGCGAGAAAAAAGAATTTCTATCAAGAACGCATAATAAATTCCGATGATATTATACGATCTTCATGGGATGTTGTGAGGGAACTGACAAATAACAAAAAGAAACCTAAGGAAATTTTCATTACAACTGATGAAGGTGTCGTCATAAGCAACCCCAATACTGTCAAAATTTAATACTTTTTTCGTTGAAGGTCCCACTGATTTGATAAATCATATTCCATCAGTTAATCTCACATATTTAAATGATTTTAATCCGAAAACAATTTTTTTAAATCCAATATCCGAACAAGAACTTTTGAATATTGTTAATACAAAGATGAAAAATAAAATGTCAGCAGGAGAAGATAACGTCCCAGCATTTCTTTTGAAAAGAATTATGCGAATTATATCTAAACCTATCACATATTTAGTAAATAAATCATTTGAAACTGGATGTTTTCCCCAGAATATGAAAACTGGAAAAGTGTTGCCCTTATTAAAAAAAATTATCCCAGCCAATTAGGGAACTATAGGCCTGTCACAATACCAAATAGTTTCTCAAAGGTATTTTAGTATGTTTTCCTAAATAGACTAACGTCGTTCTTAGATCAATTCAACATCTTAACAAGTAAACAGCATGGATTTCGGTCGGAAAGATCATCATCAACCGCTATGTTTTCATTTTACAAACAGATTGTTGATTATGTGGATGCAGGCGAGTGTCCTGCTTCAGTTTTTGTGATCTCAGCAGAGCATTTGACTGTGTCAATCATAAAAAGCTGCTGACTAAATTGGAAATGTATGGCATGAGGGGTGCATCCTTATCGTGGATATCTTCTTTTCTAGAACATCGCAAACAATTCGTTTCATTAGAAGCTTTATCGGAAAATAGAGTTCCACAATTCAACTCAGGAAATTTGTCATTAGAGATGGGGGTACCCCAAGGCTCAATTTTGGGCCCTGTACTTTTTATACTATATGTTACTCAACTTGATAATTTTATTGGAGATACACATTACACTGCATATGCAGATTAGTTTTCATTCATTATCTCGGCAGCGGAAACCCATGTACTTGAGAACAAATGCTCAGAATTGATGACCAAAGTTTCAGATTATTTCAATGACAATAGTTTGTTTTTCAATACCAAGAAAACAGAAGTTATAAGAATTCATCATAGCCAGAAGAGAGTTGATGATTTGGTTTTCAGTATTGATAATAGTCCAGTGTACAGTATTCACAACTCGATTAGATTCTTAGGCATAAATCTAGTAGTGGGGTGGGATAGTTCCTTTTTTGGTAAAATTATTAGGTTTCTGGCTACCAGCATGAAACTTTCCACACTTTGGCTTAATGTGTGTTAGATCAAAATTCTGCCCAGACCCCATTGTTCAGACCCCCTGGTTCAAAATGGCGGCCAAAATGGCGATGCTACTAGTTTAAAAAGAAAATTTGCTGAAATCGGGCATGTTTGATATCGTGTAATATGCTTAAGGGTTATGAATAATAAAATATAACAAAACACCAATAGCTGGACCCATGTGGGACCCTAAGTAACATACAAAATGGCGGAGTAATGGAAAAAAATACAAGAAAAAAAATGAAATACAATGAAATAAAGTTATAATTAAACAAAAATAACCGATGAAATGAAGTAAAAATGAAATAATGAAAAGCAGGGAAAATGTGGAATAAATGTTATTTGAAAATAGTTATACACTGCCAACACACTGTCCATCGCACACATATAGTGAAGTGCATGGTATATTATGCTTGCGGCATTTACACGACGACTTGCATGTATTCTTGCATTTACAAGAAATAAGTTCCTGACACTGAACAGATGCTTCTGAAAGATTCGTCCATAATGGTTCATAACCAAGTGGAAGTTCTTGTTTCTTCCATCCACAATCTTCTGGGTTGGCAAGTATTGGATTGCTGGCAAGGCATTGGCGCCAGATGTCAGCCTGTAAGGAAGCTCGTTTTATATGCTGCTTCAGTGTCTCAGATGTTGGTGGAATATTTTCTATCGAACGGTTGTGCCGTGTAAACAGAATTCTTCTGCATTCATTTATGTCCTCAATAATACTGGTTCTGTTGTACTAAGTATGGTAAATCGTTGTAGTGTATTGTATTCATCCTTCGATATGTGCCGTAAACTGCTTGACAACCTAATAAAAAGTGGTGTTACATCATCATATATATTATCATATGTTTTCAGGCAGTTAGCTTGCCTATTCCCGCAAATGCAGACACCGTATCACATCCTGTGTATGAGTGGAAGGCATCACATTTTTCTTCTGACATGGAATTAGTTAACTTATGAATGGCAATGAATCGCTTGCGTTTGCCTGTTCCAAATTCCAACCATAATTCTTCTAATCCCATTGACGAAATGCAAACAGCGCAATGATGTAAACATCTGAATCAACTGTCATAACCATTACCAGATTTATCAGATCTTAACCCAGGTACAAATGATAGCAGTTCATCCTTCAATTTAGTCCTGTACAATGCATAATTTTCAAATCCAAGGGACTTCATTCTTGTTTCAAACAAATTGCTCAATTCGGCAAGTTTCAAAACAGGCGATGTATCACTGAATAAATACAAATCGTGAATGAACAAATTCAGCCAGAGCTGTACCATATACAAGGATTTCCCCATCGCTTATACTTGCTTTAGATTGTCTTTCTGCACTTCTCCCTTGTGTTCTGAAGGCAACATAACACCGCTTATGGTACTTGGCCTCCATTGCAACTAAATCTGTGGATGTTAATTTTGCTAATAACTTCACATCACATAATTGCACTGCTATACTGTAAATTGTTGGTCCAATTCCTAATGTAGATGCCTCAAGAAGGCGTTCGTTTGTGGCATCGCCATCACAAAATAAACACACAGCTTTGGGGTCATTGACATTGAATGACGATCTTGTAGATGTCTCTGATGTGGAGGGTTTATTAATATCACTCGTACACACTTTATTCATTTACCTCTGATGTTTGTAACTGTCATATTTGTTACGGCAAATTTTATGAAACACTGCATTATGGTATTTTAGGGTTTTTTCTACCCACTCTCCTTCATCTAACTGTTGCAGTCGGACTGTTTTTGGAAGTAGTCCGTGATCAACAATTCCGACACAGATTCATCGCCAATATCAGTTGGATGAATTAAGGGCAAGCCGGAATCATCTTGACACAGAAAACAGAGTTCCCAAGAGATCATTGGCTGCAGAGATAATGGAGGCGACGATACATCCTTCAGATCCACAAACTGAACTTTACGTTTTCTGGACATTTTGACAGCCACTGTACTTCAACAATTACCTGCAATAAAAAATTAAGGAATAACGATTAAGGCATTGACAGAAAATTAAGGAATTGACAAAAATAACAAGATATATTACCCTTAAGCATATTAAATGATATCAAACATGCCAGATTTCAGCAAATTTTCTTTTTAAACTAGTAGCATCGCCATTTTGGTCGCCATTTTGAACCAGGGGGTCTGAAAAATGGGGTCTGGGCAGATTTTGATCTAACACACATTAAGCCAAAGTGTGGAAAGTTTCATGCTGGTAGCCAGAAACCTAATCATTTTCTGCTATCCCACCCCACTATAGATGATAATCTAAACTGGAAAGAACATTGTTAAACATCAGCATCTAAGTTATCTTCCTTGAAATTTCTTCTCATTAACCTGAGAGATGTACTGGAAATAAATCAACTGTTAAATTTTTATTAAGCATAAATAGATTCAAGACTGCGGTACGTACGGTATATGTTTTTGGGGAAATGCTACTGATGTATCGAACGTTTTTATAGCTCAAAAAGGCATTATTAGATGCATTGCAAAAGTATCGCGTAGAGTATCATGCAGAGAATTGTTCATCAAATACAATATTTTGCCTTTAACATGCCTATTTGTATATGAATTATGTATTTACGTGTTTCAAAATAAGCAAACATTTTCACTAAATGAACATTTTCATAATTATAGCACTCGACAAAGAGAACAATTTCATGCACCATTCTCCAAAAACAGAATATCATACAGGTCACCTGATTATATGGGTTTGAAAGTATTTAATAAGTTACCAGACTACGTAAAAACCAATGAATCCTTGACTGAGTTTAAAATAAATTGAAAGCATTCTTAATTGACCACTGTTTTTACAATATGAATGAATTTTTTACATGCACCATTTGAATTACTTTTTTTTGTCTTTCTGAATATGCGTGGAGAACCTGTGAACTGTAAATAGTGGCTTTATTTTTCTTTTCCTCTTTTTTATTATTTCTCTTCTTCTATAGTAACTGTTGTATATATTTCAATTGAAAATGACTGTACCAATACAATGTAAATTGTCTTATGGAAATAAATAAATAAATGATGATGATGATGATCTGCCACTTATAGTTTGAAATAAAATTTCATGAAAAAAAGCCCCTTACTACTGCTAATAACCACACCAAGTTTCATCAAAATTTTCAAGAAGACTTTTGAGAAATTGATGAAATGCCGATTTTTAAATGAAACATTGACACCCCGTATCTCTGAAACGAAGCAAGTAAGGACTCACGTTTATATGAAATTTTCTTCATAAAATATGACAAAGAATCACCACCTGAAATTAATGACATCATTTGAATTACACCCTGTATATATAAGTTAAAGTGAAAGATATTTACTAAAAACAGTCTGAAAAAAATGGTCCAACCAGAAATTTTTCGGTACTTCTATGTTGTCCACCTCTCTAAACGTGTCGATTTTACGACTTGTAAGTTGGCGACAGGAAGCAATCCGATTTTTCTAGGATTCATCGCATTTGTCATAGTTTAGTTTTGGTTTTTTCCTGAAATGACGGATCAAATTCGTCATTCAATCAATCTTCAAATAAAAATACAAGGAATTTAAGTTTGAAATTGTCACAGTAACTGGGACATTTCTGCTGTACGTTTATTTTCCCTTCGAATGTTATATTGAACAGTATCTTCTTCTCTTTTATAGTATTTTATTCTTGGAATATTATATTTGTCGAAGATAATATGCATTTCTTTCCTATTGAAAACCAAATACGTTAAAATATAAAACATACTTTGATATTTTGCCATACGATTCTGGAAGGTTCTTTAACTTGTGAATAAACGAATAAACATTATGTATGTGTTTACATGCATAAATTCGCGTGCTTTTGTATAGCTTGGTGGTTTTGTAAAACACAAAACAGGAGGACGAAAATTTGCATTTCTTTTTTTTGTCAGTTTTTTAGCAACTTTATTGTCGGACAAGTATATCAATATCTAGTATATTCTATTTCTTGAAAAATAGTCAAAACCACATTGCTGGTTATCACTAACATTGTTTCCGTCAAATCTTTGGTGCGTCGGACTGCTGAAAATCCTTATTAATTTTGTCGGACAATAGTGCTATTGGAAATCTCATTTAATTATTGTATTCTAATAGAAAGATCAGATTGCAGCCTGTCGCTGTCGCCAACCTACAAGTCGTGAAATCGACATGATTAGAGTGGTGGATAAATAGAAGTACCGAAAATTTTAGTCGGACAATTTTTTTAGATTACTGTCAGTGAATATCTTTCACTATAATTTAAAGACTAAATGCTGGTCATAACCTTACATATTAATGCGAAATTGACATGTTTTTCAGAAAGCCAATGAAAAACTTACCACTGTCAAGGTTTTTTCTCTGCGAAATATTGTCGGACTCACAATTAAACAGTATAGGTACAAAGATGCAACTTGTCGGTTACCACTTTAAGAATTTGTAAGAGTACTCACGGACTATTATGTTTTTGTTAGACTTTCTCCAACGAATTTATCGATCTGCTTCAATCTCATTATGGTTAAAAAGAAAATCATGGTGTTGTCGCAAAATTTACAGTGTCGGGGCCATAATACTTGCAATATATTGGGGAAAATTGTATTTTCATAGTTACAAAATACAAAATAAATTTATAGGAGATCGACTTTAACATATGTCACGTAACCATCAATATGGCGGCAGTATTGAAAAATTAATTACGAATGGACAAAAAATAGGGTTGGTTATTCTTGATGATTGCAAAAAAACTCATTTGAAAATGTTGTTTACAATTTATTTGGAATATTCAAAATGTCTATCTGGAATATATGAAAATTAATTTTTTTTCGAAATATCTATTTTACATTGAAAAATGGTGTATATTGTATTGAAAAACATTTGGAAAACATTATAAACTTATTAAATCAATAAAATGGCACTTTTTAGTTTTGTTCTCAAATGCTACGCTGAATAAAAAAACTTGTTTTTACCATCACTCTTGCTGTTGCAACGGTTCATTTCTTCGGTCAATTTTTTAAATGTAAATTTTCACAATATGCCAATTTTTCCTTTAGCAAAATGGAAAGAAAACTACATGTATTCCGCAGTACAGCGGAAACTTCGTTTTTATCAATTTCCTCAAACAAGATTCTCCTTTTTATTTCGGCCAAATAAATTATGTTTTCAAAAATGAAGTATAGAAACGAATCAAATTATTATACAGGGTGATTCAAAATTCGATGTAAATATTTCCAGGGCGTATTGTTGGGATCAAAATAAGACTTTTTCTCAAAACAACATGTGTCCCAAAATGCACCCCCTCCGAGCTGCAGCCCCTGTAAGTTAGGAAAAAAAACAAGATTATGTAAAACTGTGACTATAATCACGACTCGAATCTTCTAAAAATTGGCATACTCCTATTTTTTTAGGCACTCTATTCTTTTTTTGCTTAAAAAATTATGTAAACCCAGTTTTGGGGGAGTTGGAGGGGTTCCACTCTTTTATTGGCCCAATTTTTATGTTCACAAAGAGAAACTCCGAATTCGAATAGCATAATCTTATTGGCCATAAAAAAAAAAACTAAGAATTCGGTCTCTTGCATTTTTGTCGTACAACCAACCGTTTGCCGGAAAATCGTAATCATCGAAAGGGAGGTATTTTCACAATATCAAACTAACAAAACATGTATTAGCTAATTTATTCAAAATTCGATGTGATTATTTCAAAAACGTATTGTTGGGATCAAAATAAGACTTTTTCTTCAAATCAACATGTGTCCTAAAATGCTTCCCCTCCGAGCTACAGCCCCTGTAATTTAGGAAAAAAAAACGAGATTAACTAAAATTGTATCTCGGATGGGGTGCCTTTTAGGACACATGTTGATTTGAAGAAAAAGTCTTATTTTGATCTCAACAATACGCCCTTGAAATATTTACATCGAATTTTTAATCACCCTGTATATCATAGAAACCAGAAGGGTATTTTGTTAGTAAGAACAAATGTTAGTGAAATTAAAAAGAAACAAGATACACGTGCGGCACCAAAAACGAAACAGGTCGAATATCTTCAAGTCACATGTGTCACGAAAAAACCAAAAACACGTCGATTTGGATTAATTGTCCAGAGTAGCTTTCAAATAAAGTATCATAATTTGGAATTGGAATTTGGATTGTTTTTCCCGCAAGGAGGCGCCAAAATAAAAACTTATGTAGCGAACAGTCACATGGCTGAACTCCTTATAAAATTAACTTTTCAATGATATATCACATTTAGTACTATCCCTATTTAAATTGTTTGGGTGATAGTGACCAAAGGAAGGGAGGGAGGGAGGTATGACAGGTGAGGTTGGATTGAAAATCGACTTGTTTTTGCATTTCGATATTCGATCTGTTTCGTTTTTGGTTCTGCACCCTGTATATTAAACTGCTGAAGGCTAGAAATCAAACTCAATCTTAAGGAGGCAGTGGCGGCGATATGGGGCCCGCAGAGCCCACCTTGCTGGTAGGCCCCAGCTCCACAAGGGGCCCGCAGAGCTCGCCTTGCGGGGGAGAGGGGCAGCTCCCCGAATCCCTATCGCCGCCACTGTAAGGAGGTAACTCAATATCAATTTTAATCATTATAATTTCATTATAATTTCACTATACCCTACAACCAACAAATCAAGACATATTTTTAATTTTGACACTTAGAAATCTATCATATATGCATGCATGTATGCAGGTGGTCATTTCAATCAAATGAAGGTTATTATTCTTGTTTTATTACGATTAGCACTTGCAATTGTGTCCTACTTGAGGAACGTTGCAAAAATGGGTGTCAGATATAATTCAATGTTCGTAAGGGAAAGCAATTGTTTTTAGACAGATATTTTCCTCATATTCCCCACTTTGTAGTAATGTGTGGAGTGAACGGTATTTCGACTTCGTCGAAACTGTTCATTACATCAAGGAAATACTGTTCATTCATTCTGTAAATGGGGTATTACAGTTGAAAAGTTTGCGTCCCTGTCTTATTAAAAAATGTTGTATTGAGATATTTTCAAATTATGGCCTACGAAATTGCTATCAATTTTGCCTCGAAACTGTTTTTTTTTTCAATATCGAAAAGATAACCATAAATAAAATCTTCTCTCGCACTTTTGGAATAAGTCGAATAATTCAAAAAATCCAATATATTGTGAAGAAATCCAAAATACTGAAAATAAATTCAATATATTGAAACTAAAAATTGGATATATTTTAAAAAATTCAATATCTTGAAAAAAAATTCAGCATGTTGAAAATAAATCCAATACACTGGATTTCTTCAGGAAAATAATTTTATTTTGTTTGTGTGATCTCTAGAAATCCACTCTCGCACTTTTGGAATAACTCGAGTATTTGAGAAAATTAAATATATTGAAAAGAAATCCAATATATTGAAAAAAAAAATGAAAATACATCCAGCATATTGGATTTACTTTAATTATATTGGAAAGGTATGAAATATATTGAAAACAAATGCAATGTATTGAAAACAAATCCAATATATTGGATTTTTTTTGAAAATTATTTCATTTTGTGCGACCCCTACACGCTTTTGTAAGTAACTTTTATATGTCATACGTTAGAGACATTCTCCTTTCGAAAAAACTTTGAAATCTTCGATTATTATTAATTTCTGCTTTCCTTTCTCTTTTGCCAGTGTAACTTAGTTGTCTCATATGTTTTATGGATCCGTGTGATCAATATTCATGTGTGATCCGCAGTATTAGGAAATACCCGTTGATATGTGAGTCTTCTGGGCTTCGCGATTAGTTTCCGTATTATAACTCATCTGGGGTATTCCCTCATTAATATAACCTCTACCAGGGTCGAAATTCGCCATTTCTACGAGCCTCCGCCTCCTGCCATTTCCCTTCGGAAGGCATCCTTCTGCAGTCCCACGACAAATACTGAGCTAAAATATTTAGTGGCAATTATTCGACGCTAATCAAGATTAAAGACTCTCCCGGCCTTATTGCACATTCCCGTAGTTGGGATGTATGAGGCTCTCGGCTCGGGAGTACTCCAAGAGCAAACTAGATTCATGTGTTACAAGGCAGATTTCTAATACGTCTCTTTGACGGTGAAAGGCAGGACGTTAGCAGTATGAAATATTATTGGTCCACGATAATGTACAGTTGCCTAAAATGGTTTAACAGGTATTTGTATTATAAAAAACAACCATTCTGAGCACCTACTATACCACTTTTATACAGGGTGTTACCAAATGACACTCACGACGCCTGCCTGTAGATACCTCTCGTAAAATTGTACAAAATGATATAATGGGGGTCCAACCTCATTACTTTTCGGTTGAAGTTGAAAAAAATGTTTTTATTTGATAACTTCAAAACTGATCTGATATCTTAATCTGAAATTTATCAGATCATTTTTAAATGTAAAAAGACATATTTCAGTAAAAAATCATGTTTCATATCTAGATCCACTGGTCATGTTTTTCAACTGAAATATGTCTTTTTACATTTAAAAATGCTCTGATAAATTTCAGATTAAGATATCAGATCAGTTTTGAAGTTATCAAATATAAACGTTTATATATTTTAACTTTAACCCCTTGTATCTAAATAACACCGAAAAATTCAAAGGGGTGATTCTGTGATGAAAATTAATGTGAGTGTTTGGTATAAAATTTTTTGAAAAAACCCTCCCCGGAAAAGTTACACCCCTTCGAAAAAAAAAATGGTTTTTCTTTTTTATTTTCCCTGTATATCAAGCTAAAGACACGAAACGTGGTAAAGATTATCTGTCAATAAGAGTACACTTTTTGAAATTTTTTCAACCCTGAAGTATGCTTAGAGGGGGTTGATTATTTCAACCCCTAAGATATTTTTTCTTACAACTTTTTTTAGATGAACATGAAAAAGTATGACTGAAAAGCCCAATTCATTGACTAACTTTTTTAACTCCACAAGTTTTTTCTAAGACTTGAGCATTTACGAGAAAAAAAATCTAATGCAATGCATTTTCAAAAAGATGAGCTAACGCGAGTGTATTTTGCGTCAAGTCTAGTGGCCTGTGCTTTGCATAAAAACATTAATACTGACACTAGGATTGTGTAGTGTCATTTTCTGTCACCTATCTTATTGTTTCACAAGTTTTATGATTGTGTATTGTAGGAAATATTAGTTGATTGATAATATGAATGCATATTCGAATTTGGAAATGGCAGATATGCATTTTATATACGGTCGTGCTAACGGTAATTCATTGGAAGCGCAAAGACTTTATGCTGAACAGTACCCACAGCGTAGACTACCCCATCATACTACGTTCACAACTATTCACCGACGCTTGCGGGAACGTGGTAATTTTGAAAAAAGAAGTTATGATTCTGGTCGTACTAGAGAAGTTAGAACTGCAGCTGTAGAAGAAGCCGTACTTAATTCAATTGAAGAATTCCCAGAAACTAGTACCAGGAGAATAGCTCGTGTCCTACATGTAAGCCATTCCGTTGTTTTTAGAATTTTAAAAGAACAAATGTTATATCCCTATCATCTTCAACGGGTGCAGGCGTTAATGATTCGAGATTTTTTACCCCGTGTGATTTTTTGTCAGTGGCGTATTAATATGATTGGCCAAGCACCACAGTTTTTAGGTAATATTTTATTTACTGACGAGGCGAGTTTCTCAAGAGACTGTATTAGAAATTTTCACAACAATCACCTTTGGGCTGACGAAAATCCTCATGGCTTTTTTGAAGGAAATCATCAGTATCAATTTTCATTAAACGTGTGGCTCGGAATTATTGATAATCATTTAATTGGTCCCCATTTTCTTCTTGAAGAGGTTCCCATTCAAATTAGGCAACATTCATGGTTTGTGCACGATGGTGCACCAGCTCATTTTAGTATACGTGCAAGAACTCACCTGGATGAGGTGTATGCCAATCAATGGATAGGTCGAGGAGGACCTGTAAACTGGACAGCCCGCTCCCCTGACCTTAATCCTTTGGATTTTTGCATATGGGGATATCTGAAATCTTTGATATACACAAACCCAGTTGAAAATATCGATGATCTGCGAAACCGCATTGTAGCAGGGTGTGAAACTATAAGAAATTCTCCAGGAATATTTCATCATATACGCAATTCTATGAGGAAAAGGATAGATGCTTGTATTGAAGCTGAAGGCGGTCATTTTCAACATTTATTATAATTGTTAATTGTAATTGTTATTCGACAGGTTTTTGATCATTGTTTGTTCACTTTTGTTTTTAGTTGTAGAAGTCTCATAATCATAATTTAGTTGGCTGTTGTTTAATAAAATGCTATTTTACATGAGCTTATTTATTTTTTTCTCATAAATGCTTAAGTTTTCGAAAAAAACTTGTAGAGTTAAAAAAGTTAGTCAATGAATTGGGCTTTTCAGTCATACTTTTTTAAAGAAAAATTTTCATCTAAAAAAAAGTTGTAAGAAAAAATATTTTAGGGGTTGAAATAATCAACCCCTTTTAAGCATACTTCAGGGTTGAAAAAATTTCAAAAAGTGTACTCTTATTGACAGATAATGTTTACCAAGTTTCGTGTCTTTAGCTTGATATACAGGGAAAATAAAAAAGAAAAACCATTTTTTTTTAATTTTCGAAGGTGTGTAACTTTTCCGAGGAGGGTTTTTTCAAAAAATTTTATACCAAACACTCACATTAATTTTCATCACAGAATCACCCCTTTAATTTTTTCGGTGTTATTCAGATACACCCTGTATATTTCGAAAAGTAATCAGGTTGGACCCCTCATTCCTCAAATCATTTCGTCCAATTTTACGAGAGGTCAGACGTTGTGCGTGTCATTTGGAAACACACTGTATGGCGGAAACTTTACGTATAATTTTTTGATTATTAAATAGGACACCTTCACTTGCAAAATCAAATCTAAAACATCCAAACTCTGCTAATCTAGTTGTTCGAAACTGTGGCTCGACGTATTGAAAACATAATAGGCAAAACGAATTGTTCACGCCATTTGCCAAATTTCTTCTGTGGTTGGTTACTAAAAATCGGTATTTTCAGCAGTAGCCCAAATACAAAAATTTAGCTGGCTCCTTTGAGGATCTGCTATGAATAAGGCATACTGATAACAATCGGATTAAAATTGAATATCCCGTTGAGGAATGAAACAGTTAATATCCAGGGAGTTCTGTTCGAAAAAACACTGTTTTCGTGATTTATGTGTTATCCCATGTTTGACTCCAGTTTTTGATCAACCTCTGTGTGATTGAGGAAAATTATACTATTTCGACAAATGTTTCATCCAGCATCATTTGACATCGCACACTATTTTTGTCTGTAACATTCTGATAAACAACACACGTTATTTTTTTCGAAGCTGTATAACATAACAATAATAAAAATGTATTTCTCAGAGACATTTGGGGTGTAAAATTTTCTACTTATCAATCAATATATATCATCATTCAATAAATATACAGAGGAGTCCATTTGATAATTGGAGGTAATATACAGGGTGTTTCATATTAAATGCGCAGGACTACCGGATGTGATAGCTCGTTCAAAAATATGAAAACAAGTTTTTATTAACTTACCCTCTAAAATTCAACATTTTCGAGATACAGGGTGTTGCGAATATCTCTGGAACCGTTTATCGCACTAAAAACAGATTTTGAATGCATTTTCTACTCATAATAAGCTATGTTTTGTGCAGATTTTTTATTTTTTTAAATTCATAATTGGTGAAGATTTTGAAGGGGTAGTGGGTGTTTTTTCTCCAACTTCTTCGCCACTGGAAAAAGTATGATTTTGAGCCACCTTCTTGAACCGCCAATGTTTTCTACACAAAAAAGGTACTCTTGGTCATAAGCTCTAAAGTTGACCGTTTTCAAGAAAAATCAACTTTCATGTTGAAAAACATGGTAAATTTTTTTAAATAATTTTTTCCTAATCATACAAAATTTATTTAAACGTTAGAACAAGTAACAAAACCAAACGTTGACTTCATAATTGCAAAACAAAAAAAACAATAACAGTTGAATTGTTGGAAATGTCCGCCGTTAGCTTCAATGCACGCAGCAATTTTTCGAGGAAAAAACATTATTTAAACAACATGAAAGTTGGAGAAAAAAACACCCACTACCCCTTCAAAATTTTCACCAATTATGAATTTGAAATAATAAAAAATCCACAAAAACATAGCTTATTATGAGTAGAAAATGCCTACGAAATCTGTTTTCTGTGCGATAAACGGTTCCAGAGATATTCGCAAAAAACGATTATTTTTTTTAAATTTCAACACCCTGTATCTCGAAATTGGTGCATTTTAGAGGGTAAGTTAATAGAAACTTTTTTTCACATTTTCGGACGAGCTATTATATCCTGAAGTCCTGCGCATTTATTATGAAACACCCTGTATAGTATGGCCATGTAAGAATATTTTTTATTAATTGCACAACCAAAAACAAATATTGCCGATAGTTGGTGCATGTTCGATAATCATATTAAGTGCACTTAGAATGGTTGCAGGTCAAACAGCATACAGGGTTAGTCTAAATATATAAAAGTTGTACACGAGTAAAGTATCCTTATTTTGGAAAATTCAGCTAAATATTATTAGAAAAAGTTGTTTACACTTGAAAGTTATGCCTACATACCAAAAGATAGCTTCCAATTGCAATATCAATAATTTCCCAATTTTATTTATTCTTTCTAATTTACCATACACACTTTCATTAATCAATCATCATTAAATCAATTGCGCATAACTTTGTTCAAATTGAAGCATATTTGTGAAATTAACGTAGATTTTTATTTTCTTAGCAAATCACAGACTTTATGTTTGTTGCAATGGAATTAAACGCAATTTTCGCAAATTTTTTTTTTAACAAGGTAAAACATTAGTAACGATAATAATGATATTAATAATGATAATGATTACAATGATTTCAAGCCAGACGAATAAGTTTTCAAATTATACCATACTGTTCTGAAGCAAGTTAAATTATATTAAGTAAATGTAAATATCGTATAATCTAGCAAAAACGTTACTCTCGAACCTAAAAATCATACCGGCATGTCGCAAGATGTCAGAAATCATAGCCGGAAGATGTCAGAAATCATAGCCGGAAGAATGCAGAAGGCTGTCATCCTCGGTTCATTCCGTCTGCTCAGGGCACACGATTCCCGGACCTATATAGTAGCTGCTTACCCCATAGTTTGGGGGGTGGTTATTGGGATAATGATGTTGCCAGCACGCCTTCCGAATGTATCGGAGACAGGACCCGACTGGAGAATTTTAGTTCAAAACAATAATAACTATAATAAAGGGACCTACTTCAGTCCCTTAGGGTGATGGACGAGTACACGCATTGTATCGGATTGGAATTCGGGACCGACAAATGTGCCACGGTTCATCTCAAAAAGGGACGATGCGAGAAATACGGAGAGGATGTCCAGCTCGTACACGGAAGCATCTTACATCATCTGGATGCCCGAGAGACGTATTCTCACCTAGGGGTGGAGCAACGCCGCTCCCAAGATCTAAAAAAACTCTCCGCGGCAAATATCAGCATAAACTCCGACAGATCTGATCATCAGAACTGTCGGGGAAGAACAAAGTTGCTGCAACTAATATGCTTGCCGTTCCGATCCTACTCTACTCCTTTGGAGTGATGAAGTGGACTCAGGAAGAGCTACGACAACTCGACGTTAAAACTTGCAAAGTGATGCATCTTAATAGGAGATTGCATTCTGAATCGTCCGTTCCACGGTTATACTTTTCCAGACAACGGGGAGGCCGTGGACTTTTGAGTTTGGAGTGTCTGCATGACAGAATGGTGATGGATGGAGCCTGTAAAGTCATCAGGAGTTCAGATCTCCTTCTCTGAATGGTCCTCGACCATGAAAACGCAGGGATCGGAGCATCTCTTCTTAAGGCAGCAACCAGTGCAGCGGATGAAGTTGGTCTCGTATTCGACACTGAACGGACTAACCCAAACTCTGTAACCGAGTTGGGACCCGTTCACCAAAAAGCTCACATCAGAGCCGCGGAGACCGAGGTCTACAGCTACATACTGATAAGCCAATGCATGTGGTCTTCTTCAACAGCATCGAAGACTTTATCGAAAAGTTTGACCTTTGCCTTCTTAAGGTCAAGTGAGCTAAAGTCGGAGATCGAGGGATTCATAATGGTGTCTCCAACAGAGCAGGGAATTTGCTATCAGCATGCCCTGCTTATGCGGTGTCAGCCTATATCCACAGGCAGAACGCGGCGCTACGAGAGTTCTATTTACGATATTCGTATGGTATAGACGAGACCCCGGTGTTGCCTTATGCTCCGGGGGATATTGAGTCCGTTATGGAGAATGAGGGGTGCCGAATCGATTGGAACTATTCATTCTCCGCCCTCAGGCGAATACAAGCCAATAAGCCTGATGTTGTCCTCCTCGACCACCGAAGTGAAACGATTTTCGTCATGGAGATCTTCTCTTTGAACTCCGCAGGTTGTACCCAAACCGTTCTGTCAAAATGGTGGTTCTGATTATAGGAGTCCTTGGTGGAATGATGGATAATATCGGTTTGCCGTAATATGGCAGAAATCTTAGCCGCACGAATGCAGAAGGCCGTAATCGTTGGTTCACTTCGTCTTCTCAGAAAACGTGACCCTTGACCCAATAATCAGTCACCATATGGACGTATAGGGAGTGGTTTTTGGGGTAAACGACACCAGCGCCTTCCGGATGGGTCGGAGCAGCGGAGACAGGGCCTGACTGGTACACTCCTAAGGGAATAATAGTAATAATAATTTATTTCCACAAGAGATAATAACAATGAAAGTATTACATGATAAGGGAAAAGATTATCTCTTTTCTGTTTTTTTTGCCTAGGTTGTATGACATTTACATTTACTGAAACTCATTTGTCTGGCTTTATACAAAATTGATATTTTCATTAGCTGCACGATTCTTGTTTCTATAAAAACACCCGTGTACTTCAACAAGGTTATAGTTACAGAAAATTTTGGCGATTGCACGTTTCAAATTCCCTCACCTACAGAAAAATACCGGTTGTTCTAATGACGCTAGGGAAAACATAATGATGTACGTTTAAGAGAATCGTTTCTGGTGCTTATGCTTGTTGGCGATAATGCTCGAAAGACTGGCGCTAAATAATTCGGGAGCCTTTTAAGAAAATTAAGACGTGCATCATTTAGAAGGGCGAGCGCGTTATGATAAAATATTTAAAACGCGTTCAAGAACTCCGAGACAATTTATCAATACTGCCAACAAGTTGGAAGGAAAACATGAGGAAAAGGCAATAAGAGCTCTGCGCGAGCGAAAAGTATTTATTTAGTAACGCTTTTCCGGGGAAAACGTCTAAAATTGATGTGTTTTTTACGTTTGGGCATTTATGGGCTTGAACAATCTAGGTAGGTGCTATTAACGCTGTTAGGCTTGAAGATACTGTATTTTTGGCAAATGTTCAGATAATTTCAGTAAGCGTCCGATCAGTTGAGTGTTCTTGGATGCTGATATAAACTCAAGTAGGATCATTGGTTAATTAACCACTTTTTACGAAATTATACGTCACACTGACTTATCAGTCAAGGAACCAGGGGTTTTGACCTGACACTAAAACCAACAGAAATGATTTTTGGCACACGAGAAGTTTTTGAGAAGAACTTCAAGAAAAAAATGTTCTGCATTCTTGCACCTATGGAAAATGCGGAAAATTCCCGGGAAAACTCGAAAAAACATGTTATTCAAAAATTATTTCCTATGAGAGATAATAAGCTATAATTGATATTTTCAGATTTCTGCGACGCAGATTTACCCCGACGCTCGACTAAAATCTCTGTATCTCCCTTGTTTTTGGTCGAAAATTCGATATTTTAAAAGAAAATCCTTAAACAGTTATCATATATTAGTCTAGTAACATGTACCATTTATTATAAAAAATTTGTATAGTCACCAAAAATTATAATTATGGTGTCATTCGCTTCGTGAAGTATAAGGAAAGGTCCCAAAAGGAACCGAAAAAAAATTAAAAAGTTATAGGTAGACATTTAAGTGGGAAAAAGTGGGGCTTTGGTTTTTTTTTGAATATTTCGAAAAATATTAAAGATTTTCGGAATATTAAAAGAGGTCTGAAAGGATCAGCAAAATTACAGAAAAAAAGTTTGGAATCCCCAGACTGAACCTCCAATATTCATAATTTTTACAGAGCCAAAAACGAGTAGTCAGGCTTCCGCAACAAAAATTATATTTCTACATTTATGCAAAAAGCAAAACTTTATTGAACTATATTCAGTGGAAAAAGAAGTTCTTTATTGCACTAATGCAATAAAGTTTTTATTGCACTCATCTGTCATTCTACTTCAACGTGCTGTCATCATGACAAACATGGAAATCGTCGACAGTAGCGAAGGGATACGTAGAGGAATCACATGCAAACAAACTCAGTGTTGCAAAACAAATATTTCAGCCTGAAGGAAATAACGATGTACAGTTACCAAGTACTAATACGTTTACAGCAGTAACAAATCAAGAAGTGGAGTTAAAAAGTACTTCACTACGAAATATTCATATTGAAAATTGCACCAATTGTTCATTCACTTACATCATTGAGGGTAAAAATAAAGTTTGAGTTAAATTGTTCGTAACGTATTAGTTCCTGTTTCAATGCTAATCGATATTAATAATAAAGTATTCAAGTTGCGCTTTTCATTTTCCTACACCTAGTGCCGCACCTTAATAAATCATTTTTTGATTTTTGCATGAACGTAGAAAAAATGTTGTATGCAACTCATGCAAATATTATCTATTGCACTCGACGTGTTGTCCAACTCGGCCTAACGGCCTCGTCGGACAATTTCACGTCGAGTGCAATAAACATTAACTTTTTGCACTTGTTGCATAAATAACTATTAACATATTAAATATGAATATTAAGGAATAAAAAAATCATGTACTATTGGGATACATCAATTAACAATAATTCGCGGTTAAATTTTTTTTATCCCAATATCTCCATAAACTATGCATTTGTTAATTAACAAATATTTCTAAACTGAATATTAACATAAAAACCCCGTTACCTAATTATTGGACTAAAACCCTAGGATTGTTTTCACTTTGTGAAGTTATTATTTAGGCTCACAAATAGATAACCGATGCCAAAAATTTTGTGACAAGATGATTTGCAGTTTTAAAAGAGCACATCTTCAGTAATTCTCGTTTATACTAGTAATAATTTTCCCTTCCTAACTATTCTAGTTTGAAAATTCCAATTTCTTCCGAGCTTCATTGGGTTTATATAATTCAATTTTTTTTCCAAAATTTATAAATTTATTCCAATTGATGTCAGATGCTAGTTAATAAGAGATTCTCTAGAAGGTGTTCTTAGAATTGGCGAGAGAATTCATAACAAGCAATCGTTTATAACTAGCAAATTAACTTTGTAACAAATAATTTACTTATTTTTATGTATCACGTCCACTTTTGAAATTGCTGTATCGATTTGCCACGTTTTTATTTTTAATCTCTACTTAATATTAATAACACACGTATTTTAAATTACAATTTTATTATGTACCTATAACGAAACAAGTACATCTGTGCACTTATTATCGAATAACTTTTTTCGCTGTGTGAGTATTATGTCTTAATTGTTTTAAGTTACTGCTGTGAATAAAGTTATATTCTATAATTACACACGGTACACACGGTTACAGCCCAATTACTTGAGCATGCGTGTCGCCCACCTCGCTCCAGGAGCCCATTAGCGAGAAATCACACTTCAGGGACACGTTTCGCAAAGATGGAGATTTTTCTAAAAAATATGTGGACACCTTTTTGTGAAGATTCTCACGCCCTACAAATTTGTTCATATACATTACATCGAAATATTCGACCCTTTCCAAGTTATTGATGCAATACCGATTTTCCGAGTTTTCCCAGGACTTTTTCTTACCTTCCATAGGTGCTCGCGTGCAGATCAATATTTTTTCTCGAAGTACTCTTCAAAAACTGCTCGTGTACCAAAAATCATTTCTACTGGTTTCATTGTCAGGTTTTAGTAACATTTTGGCTACGGCGCCTGGACTATATCCTGAAAACATTCAAATAAATAAGAACATGCAGATGTTTTTTAAATATTCAAGTTTTTTTAGTCTCAAGTCAATCCATACTTTTACTATTTTAAAAGTAGAGGAAGCCTTTCATCAATATTTATGAATTCGAAGCCTATTCTGACAAAATGTGTACTGAGGAAAAACTCAATTGGAACAATCTGTCTTGTTCACAACACAATGCAATGCTCTTATCTTAGTTCAGTATTTGTAAACGTAAGTCCTTTATTATACTACAGTTAAAGCAGACTATAGCTGTCTGCATAATGAAAAAATGTAACTGACTGCTAGACCAGAAATAATTTTCTTAACTTTTTGATAAGGAATTGAATACACACTAAATGTAAGAAGAATACACGATAATCCAAAACAAAGAATATACTGAATTTTGAAACACCCTGTATTTTGAAGAACGAATTTTAAGTATCGACTGAACCTATACGGTGACCCACTAAATGTTTAGGACCAGTTTTTTAAATAAAAATTTTAGACTTTTTTTCCTGCAAGCATGTGCCCTAACTTGCTTCGTTTTCGAGTGTTGAATATTTATAGAAAAAATTTGAAAAAAACACTTTCTTATCAATTATTTAAGTAAAAACTTTTTGGCTGATTTTAATGAAACTTGATGTGTTTAGTTGCGGTAATAAGGACCTATAATAGAATTATGAATTACAGTTGCGTCCTAAAGGGTAATACAATTGATAATATGGCAAATCACTTTACTCCACTTGGTTGTATTTCGTATCTCGCAACATTTTCAAGAACAATTTAAAAACTGTTTTCTTCCTTGTACAGGAAAAAACTACTCAAGTCATTGATATTGAAACAAATTTATTTGTTTCATTTCATTAGAAAATGGGAAAAAATCCACAAAAACCGCTCAAAACGACCAACATTTTTTTCAATGAAAAGTTCGCACCTACGAACGACATATTCTGTAGTTGCAAGGCACTATTATAATGGTGTGACTTTAAAAAAAAACAGGAGACTACCTCCGTCGTTTTAAAGAAAAATAATTCGATATAAAAAACCTTGTTCACCATTGGAAAAAATTATTGAAAAAATAAAAATTCGAAAATAAACGAGGTTCTTGGAGAAAAAAAATTAGATTTTTTTTGAAAATAATAATTTCGAAAAAAACCAAAGTGTTGAAAAAAACTGGGAATTTTTTTGACAAATAATTTTTCAAAAAAAAACAGTTAATCACCCTTTGAGAAAAATCTGAAAAAAATCGAAAAAAACAAGGTGTGGAAAACTAATCCGAAAATTTAAAAAAATAGTCAAGGTATTCACCCTAGGGAAAAAACAGAATATTTACTTAAAAAAAATTAAAACTAATCTGAAAATTAAAAAAAGTCAAGGTGTTCACCCTTGGGAAAAATTCTGAAAATTTGTTGAACAAATAAATTCGAAAATAAACAACTCTTGGAAAAAGAACTGCAAATTTTTTTAACGAAATTTTTTTCAAAAAAAAAACACTTAATCACACTTCTTGGAGGAAAAATTTTTTTGAAAAAAAAATGGAAAAAAGGCAACCCTTGGGAAACTAATATGAAAATTTAAAAAAGAATTGAAAAATATCAAGGTGTTCACGTAGAGGAAAAGACTGAAAATTTATTTAAAAAAGAAATTGAAAAAATACTGAAAATTGTTCGAACAAAATATTTTCCAAAAAAAAACAATTAATCTTCTTGGCAAAAAAACTAAAAATATTTCGAAAAAAAACGAAAAAACCAAAGACATTGTACCCCATTCAAAAATCCATGAGGGTTAAGTCAGGAGATCGTGCAGGCCAATGGTCTTTGGCACCCTGTATTTCGAAAACGAAGTAAGTTAGGACACCGGATTATAGGAAACCAAAATCTATTTCTGCCTAAAAACCCGATCCTGAACGTTTATCGGTTTAACCCTGAGTCACCCTATATAAAATCATCATCATCATCTGTTCGAGAACACAGTCAAGTTACATTTTTTCCTTCATCTTGCTTGTATCGAATATATTTTTAACCCCCCAAAAACCTAACCGCATTTTTGACAAAACACCGAATCACCGTTTTTTGTGGGCAATTTTGCAGCAGGGCGTAAGGTTTGACCCCGACATGCCACAGACCATCCGACTGGAGTTTGCTAAAAGTAACACGAAGGTTAGCAAGCCCAAACAGCAAGCCGCTAACGCCGCCAACACGCACCCAACTTTGATGCACCCCCTCACCGGACGTAAGTACACGGCACTGGACTCAGGGTGGCGGATCAGATAAATCGACGAAATAGGGGAGAAGGTTTATCGGTTGATTGTCCGAAAATCGTAGGAAATGAGCTGGAAAATATCGAACGGTGTAATCCCTCAAAATCGACGAAGGAAAGATAATCCAATTCGTACATCCATATACAGTGTGACCCATTCAAAATGGAACCACCCCTGTAGAATACGCAGTTTTCAATCAATCTAAAAAATGTTTTTAATTTTTTTAATATCAAGCATCAAAAACTGTACCTATTTCGAAACAAATTATCATAACTTCAGTTTAATTTCCTAGGCTTTTTTCGTTGTCAAAAACGGCAAAAGTTTACTAGTCAATTTTTGTTTTCAAGTTTTGACGACACCACTGGATTCGTAGTCGTTATAATAATAATAATAATAAAGTTTATTAGCAGATAAAAATGTGTGTACATAGAACTTTAACTTTCTTAAGAGATAGGACATATAAAATTTGTACTGTGGTGACATATTACAATGCAGTGCAAATAAACAATGGTTCATGCAAAGGCAGTGCCTGAGCGCAGGTGCTTTGATTATGAGTACTGTTTGTATGTTACGAATACTGTTGTTATGCAATATTCCATAAACAAGTGATGTACTTTGGCAAGCAAACTCCAAATTTCTAATATAAAACAATTTAAAAAAATTTACAAATAATCAATACTATAAAAATGGTACAAATAGTTCATAATAAATCTATAAAAAAAAAAAAAGTTACCGATATGTTGAACAGATTAAAAATTAGTATTTGTGGTATTAAATGAATAAATATGAGAGTATTTAATTTTTTTTTTTTTAGAAAAGAATAAATACAATAATAAAGTACAACGAGAACCATTAATAATTTATTTGGGAATTTTCAATGGGTCGATCAGGAGATGAATATCACTCCTTGGTGTACTAAGGAGGAATTCTTTCGCAGCTTTTTTAAAAGAATGTACGTTTCTCTTATTCTTGGTTTCATTTGGGAGTTTATTGAAGAGCACTGAAAATATGTAGCAATAACTTCTTTGTCCTATCGTTTTTGTCTGAAAAGTTGTCTTGATTTTTTTGTCTATTTTAGATCTTGTATCATATCTATGGTCAACCAAAGGTAAGGAACTTCTGTTTTTGTGTTGTTCAGTTACTGCTCTGAGAAAATAGTTTTGGCGAATATCTAGGATTTTAGATTCTACAAAAAGCAAATCTGACGGATAACGTTGTGGTCTACCATAAATCCCGTAGGTTAGTCTACTAGCGCATGATACATAAGTTTCAAGTGGATTTCATCCAAAATACCTTCGAAATATTTGAATTTAAACAAAATTGAATAAGTATATTCAAAATTCAATTTTTTATTTATAACGACTACGAACTCAGTGATGTTGTCAAACTTGAAAACAAAAATTACATAATAAACTTTTGCCGTTTTTGACAAGGAAAAATATAGAGTGCCTTTGGAAATGAAACTGAAGTTATGAAAATATGTGTCAAGATACAGTTTTTGATGCTTGGTACTAAAAAAAATTGATTTTTGAGAGTGATTGAAAAATACATATTCTGCAGGGGTGGTTCCATTTTTAATGGTCCACACTGTGTGTTTAGCGATTAGGTAATAAAACTGCACGCGACGCAAAAGAACCACAACCGTTTTCTTTGTGAATTAGTGATGTGAATTAGACATACAGTGTCCTTCAAAGATTTGGCATCATATGGGAAAAACTTTAATTAGTAATTTATTTTGAAATTCGACTTGGAAAACTCAAGGTTGAAAAATATGAAAAAGTACCTACTCGGGTACTACCTGACTTTCGCCATCTGTCAAAATTAACAGTTTTTCAAAATAATCGCTGGAAATAGATTTATTTATAGGAATTTCAAAAAATGTTAAAAAAAGGGCTATTTGGATTTTACTCTTATACAGTGACCGCCAAAAAGTATGTACCATATGGGAAAAATTTTTATTATTGGAGTATTGGAAAAAATATTCTGGGGAAAAGTTTGTGCATGTCCGATAACCTAAAAATCGATTTTGACACATGTCACGTGATCGCTAGAATGGCGGCAAAATTAAAAAATTGCAATGCAAAGGCAAAAAAAAGGGGTAAGATGGCAAGATATCAAAAAAAGTTATTTGAAAAAGTCAAATAATGTTTTGTGAAGATTCGCAAGCTATTCCTATTTTATTCGGAGAAAATTTGAAATCTCTGATTTTGCAGTGTGATCAGCTGCTTCATAAGAAGTCACTGAAATATCTACAGGACAATTAAGAATTTCAAATTGAAATTGTGTAGATACTTGGTTCTTAATTAATAATAAAAAGTATCGGAATTATAATGTCTTGTAGATATTTCAGTGACTTCTTATGAAGCAGCTGATCACACTGCAAAATCACAGATTTCAAATTATCTCCGAATAAAATAGGAATAGCTTGCGAATCTTCACAAAACATTATTTGAAATATTAGTGTTGGCTTTACTAATGAGTTTCTTCGTCAGAAATGTATGTTTCCAAAAAGATTTTTTTTTGTGGCAAAAAATTGATTTTTATTTTTTTATCTCAGATCTTTTTCAAAACTTGTACATAGCTATAAAATGTCAATCTGAACAACTTTTCTTATTAACATTTCTCGATATTTTCACAAACAAGTTTGTTTTGAGAAATAATTTTCAATTTTTTTAAATTTCCCGCCAACCTCGAAAAGACGAACGGCACTGTACAACGTCTTTTGGGGTTTCTTTTGATGCAGAAGCGATTGCAAGTATCAATATTTGTCAAAATTTATTAATAAAAAAAATTCCCATATGATGCGTACTTTCTGCCGGTCACTGTATAATAGAATAGAATTTATTCATCTCATGATATCAAGTAATGACACAAGACAGGTCAAACAAATATGTACAAATTAAATATAAAAAGTCTAGCGAAAACTAGATCATTCACCTTAAAATATTAGAATCAAGCAATAATTTAAGTTAACAAACACAGTAATGTAAATATACATAAAATATTACAAAAATGTAGAAGCATACAGGTTCGTCAAAAATTAAGATCAAATAAAGTTACAGTTCAGACATAGTTCAACGACCATATTCAAAATGTCAATGAGATAGTTTTTAGTTTTCTCTTTCAATTTATGCACTAAAGCAATATATTTAAAACATTGTGGGAGATTGAGTAAGGTTATTCTGGACTTTCATTGTCTAAAAAAGAACAAAGAAAAATTCAATTCTCTGCAAATTTTAATTAAATTAAAAAAATTGCAGAGAATTGAATTTTTCTTTGTTCTTTTTTAGACAGTGAAAGTCCAGAATAACCTTACTCAAAGTGAAACATTGTCAACCACTTTCAAATAAAAATTGTGGGAGATTATTATACAGTGCTTTCTTTAGTCCCCCCCCCCCTGTTAACTTTTGAACGGTTCGACGAACAAATTTGAAAAAAAAAGTGTTTGGAGGGTTTCACAGATACTACTTTTTGACATAAAAAATATGGTGATTGCTCAACAGGGGGTGCGAAGGGCACATCAACTCAAAAATGTTAAATGTCATGGGGGGTCAAGTGTCACATCGTTGAAATTATCTTTATAACCATCAATTTTTTTTTGAATTTCGTTGATATTTTTTTGCATTTAAAATTCGAAATATCAAATATTAATGCGGATCTGAAAACTACTCATATCTCGATAAATTTGAACAGTTGATAGTGGAATAATGAAATCAAAAAAATTTTGAAGGGTATTGCCGATACTAGTTTTTGAGAGAGGAAACATTGCAATTACTCTACAGATGGTGCTGGGAGCACATCAACTCGAAAATTTCCAAAGGCATAAAAATCTAAATTGGGAAAAAATTCTCAACAAAATTCAAAAATATTTAGATGGTTGTGAAGATAATTGAATTCTCTTTCCAACGATGTGTCACTTGACCATTTTGTCATGTTTGAGTTGGTAACCAATATGTCAGGGGAAAAAGTTTTTTGGCGAGGATGAAATGAAATTCGTTTTAGTTGTATTAATTTTTTAATAAATTTCAGTATTATACTTCAGTATCTTCAATATGTGACTTACTTCCAATTACGAATCATCAAAATAAAATATGTTTTTCTCTAGAAAATGAGAATTACTGCTAAAAATTTCTGTTATGTTTGATGCAAAGTTAACGTATCTTCAAGCCTTGGAAGTGGATTTTTTCAGTGTTGAAATGATACCAAAGTCATAATTCAAAACATTATAAAACTTCTTTCCGTTTCTAACCAAAGTTTATGACTTTTTACGATAAAAATCTAAAATTTAATTCTTTCTAGCCCGGCTATGAAACTTGTGAAGTAAACTATGGAGACAAGTGAAATGGGAATCTATGACAAAAATTGAACATGTTTCAACAAACTTGCAAAAAAAATGTTGTCAACCACTCAATTAAGAATTTTAGAGTGTAAAGTCGAACAAAAAAATTATAAACATATTTAATAACAAATCACAAAGAACCCCGCACCATTCTTATGGAAAATGGGTCCCGGTGAAATTCGATGAATTTTTGATATGATGTAGTTCAAGTGAAGCTGATCAAAAGTGTCCATGGGCCCAACTCAATCCTATGGCTAGTTTTCGAGATACAGGGCGTCAAAGTTGGTAAGTGGCCATTTCTTTAAAGTAGTATTGCTTTCAGGAAAACATCTGAAATAAAAATGTATTTCGCGACAGATATTGCTTACCCATACAGCAATACTTCTAGACTGGTTTTTGATGAAAAATATTTTTGGATACAGGGTGAGTCCAGCATTATTCAAAATGAAATTCTCAATCAAACCTACGAAGTGAAGATGTGGCCAAACCAAGTAACACACTGATATGCTCATCATTTGAATATGTCAAAATTGATAAATTCAACATTTTGTACAGGGTGAGTCAAGATGTGACAGTTTTTATTGTGACATTTTGTATATTTTCGTTTTATATTTTGAGCTTTAGGGATACTTGACCACCAACCATTCAACATATTTCTTGAACAAAATTGATATACAGTATGAGACAAACACTAGGTGATGACAAAAATTGCGAAAAGGAGATTTTTTTATAACTCATCCTGTAATTGATTTGCTGAATTTTTGATATGATGAAGTTCAAGTCAAGCTGATCGATAGTGTTCATGGGCCCAACCCTTAAAAAATAAACAGTTTTTTCTCTACAAGGTGTTGAAGGGTACCGTTTCAAACACTTTGATCTATATTTGTCGATTCGTTTCATTCATATTAAAATATTTTTACATTTCCAGCTTCTCACAAAAGGAAAATTCCTGTTACGTCCAGGGAACATCGTGTGAAGCAAAAAAAATCTTATTGATTTTTAATTTTTGAACATTTCAATTCTCAGGGAACAAATATCTCGGTAAAGAATTCGAATGCTGGGTTGTTCAGTTCAGAAACAAATAGAATATAAGAGAGAGCGAGAGCGAGAGGAAAAGAGAAGAGAAAGAGAGAGAGAGAGAGTGAGAGGGTGAGAGGGTGGGGTGGTACTGTGGGTCTTCAGACTTCCAACAAAGTGGTGGGAAAAGTGTATTTTTCATGTTATCGCAACGAAACTATCGATAGACTACCACATGCCTCGTTGGAAATCAAGTGTATTGTTGATGAACACTATTGATCAGCTTGACTTGAACTTCATCATATAAAAAATTCAGCAAGTCAATTACAGGATGAGTTATAAAAAAATCTCCTTTTCGCAATTTTTGTCATCACCTAGTGTTTGTCTCATACTGTATATCAATTTTGTTCAAGAAATATGTTGAGTGGTTGGTGGTCAAGTATCCCTAAAGCTCAAAATATAAAATAAAAATATACAAAATGTCACCATAAAAACTGTCACATCTTGACTCACCCTGTACAAAATGTTGAATTTATCAATTTTGACATATTCAAATGATGAGCATATCAGTGTGATACTTGGTTTGGTCACATCTTTACTTCGTAGGGTTGATTGAGAATTTCATTTTGAATAATGCTGGACTCACCCTGTATCCAAAAATATTTTTTATCAAAAACCAGTCTAGAAGTATTGCTGTATGGGTAGGCAATATCTATCGTGAAATACTTTTTTATTTTAGATATTTTCCTGAAAGCAATACTACTTTAAAGAAATGGCCACTTACCAACTTTGACGCCCTGTATCTCGAAAACTAGCCATAGGATTGAGTTGGGCCCATGGACACTTTTGATCAGCTTGACTCGAACTACATCATATCAAAAATTCATCGAATTTCACCGGGACCCATTTTCCATAAGAATGGTGCGGGGTTCTTTGAGTAAGAATTTTTTGAGCAAACTCAACTTTACTTTTCTGAGTGTTTTCCGTCTCTTTCAATACATTGCATAGCATTGTTCTTTTGCATACATCTTGTACTGCATTTTTGATAAACTGTGGCTGTATATTCGCTACAGAAATGTGAAGTTGAGTTTGACTCAGACAATTCTTACTCACAATTTGTGTTTTGTTATCAACATTTTTTTGTTAGACTTTACACTCTATAATTGAGGTTGACAATATTTCTTTTGTAAGTTTGTTGAAACATATTTAATTTTCATCATAGATTACAAATTTCATTTGTCTTCATAGCCTACTTCACAAAAATTGATGAAAGTTCCTTAGCCGGACTAGCAAGAATTAAATTCGAAATTTGTACCGTAAAAAGTCGTAAACTTTTGTTAGATACGTAAATAAGTTTTATGAAGTTTTGAATTATGACTTTGGTATCATTTCAATACTGAAAAAATACACTTAAATGAATTTCTATCCTGAATGCTTGAATATATACGTCAACTTTGTTTGAAACATAACAAAAATTTTAGAAGTAATTCTCGTATTCTAGAGAAAACATATTTTTGTTGATGATTCGAAATTCAAAGTTAGTCGCTACTGGTATAAAACAGTTTTGTAGAAATTGTAGAAATTTTTTAATATTCCAGAAATTTCGTAATTATCAAAAAATTGCAAAAAGTAAAAGTGGAAAAGAACGTTTAAATTCGATATAGGTGTAAAATCGGAATAGAAACAACTTTTTTCTCTTATTTTTTTTGAAATTCCAATAAATAAGCCTATTTTCAGCGATTACCTACTTTGAAAAAGTATTACATTTGACATGTAGCGAAAGTCACGTGACCATATCCGATTAGGTGATTTTTCATAATTTTCAAAGCAAAACTCAACGCCCGTATTAAATTTCAAAATAAATTATTAATTAAACTTCTTCCCATATGTTGGAGGACACTGTATGCGAATATTCATATAAAAAATTGATCAATGCTGGATTTGAGCATAGTCGAGCTGCATATTGAAAACCACGTTCAGAAATATTTAAAAAATTAAACTGTCTCTAAACAAAAAACTAACTATATACTTCAAATATTTTTCTCGTCGATTTTGAGGATTCTCGAATCCACAAAACCAGCTTACCGATCCTTGATTGCTACAGGATCATGGCCGAAACTGTTTATCTGATGCGCAACTCAGTTTCTTTTGTAAATGGCTGTTCTCTTCATTTCTGGAGGCAGTTGCTACCTTACCGCACCCCTTTTCCTCCACCATATTTTCCCACACCTCCATAGCTTCACTTTTGTAGTTTACTAATTACAACTGTAACTAACCTGGCTAATTCCAGAAATGTAAATAAACGATTGAAAATGGTCGATTTGCTGGTTATATTGTATGTAGTGAATTTTCATTAATTTTTTTAATCAGATTTATTGAAAATGATTAATTTAAATGCAAAGCTATACGAGAATTTATCACTCTGGCAGTATTAAAGTAAATACCGTTTCAAACCGCATACATCGAAATGTTTGTTTCAAATTTCGGCTTTTAAAAATTGTCTGGAGTGAAAAACGTTTGTATAGCTCTGTTCTTAGACTACAGTTCCCGATACAATGGTATAATCATATATTTCTTAGGCTACGGTTATATTGGATGCGTACTCTGACGACCATCGAGTCGGACGTACTCGTGCGTAGTCGGACAACCCACAACCCAAACAAGCAACGGCTGACAAATGGAACCGGTTATATTCAGTGTTGCCGCGGTGGTACATTTGTACCAAATGTGGTACATTTAATTCTGTTTGGTACGGTGGTACTACATTTTCAATTTAAGGCATTTTTGGTACATTTTGTCGGCACCTATGAATAAAATTTCGCAAGATTACATTATGTTCATTTAATCGTTGTTGGTATTCCGTCTGGATACTTAGTCAGCAGAACCACCTATTGTGTAGTGAAAGAACTAGGCACGTGATGTGCTACTTCTTTTCAACCGAAATAGATCTGCGTGTTTTGTAATTCGCATTTTGCGCAAAGGGTATGCCATCTATAATCATTTGGTTGAACTAATAAAAAGTAAATAAAAGTTCATTTCAACTGTTTTCGCATCAGTAATCGATATTTGGACGACAAATTGAGTCAAGTGATATTCTTAAAGTGTTCATAGTTTCATAGAAGAATTATTTGGGCAATCTGTATAATACCAAACACAAAGTTTATTTAAGTTATTTTCCAATTGGAATCAAACAGTTTGGCAAAAGGTGGCAATGCCTACGTAGATGAAAATGTCTGATAAACTTATTTCAACTTTTGACATCTTTAGAAATTTATTTATCTGTATATATGATGCAAGTAAAATCTCTCTACGAAACTATTAATTTATTTCATATCGACTACAAACTATTCCATACGCCACATTTTCGCGCACTGACGTCACTTGTATTGTTCTACATACATTTATCCAGGAGACGTTGACGTCACTCGTATTCGTCCAATGAAATGCTGGTATTTTTTCGCGCGAATTTAGCTAGTGTTTGAGTTCTTCTCCAATCTTTTTGTTTATTCCGGATCAAATACAATCGAAAACAAATAAATAAAAAAATCCTTTTTAACCCAGTTTGATCAGTAGATATTTAAAAAAAATAAGAAATGACAAATTTTGTACCCTATTAAATTTTGTGTATTTGTTATGCTGTTTTGAAAAAATGTACCAAAATGGTACATTTTCAGTTTAACATGTGGTACGCTTCATAAGTTGGGCGCGGCAACACTGGTTATATTCGATGAGGAATAGTCGTCAGTGTATGCGCGTATATGCACGACCGATA
Source organism: Chrysolina oricalcia (assembly GCA_944452925.2). Lineage (NCBI taxonomy): Eukaryota > Metazoa > Arthropoda > Insecta > Coleoptera > Chrysomelidae > Chrysolina > Chrysolina oricalcia. The sequence goes on along the minus strand of OX101821.2, from coordinate 4,483,823 downwards.
TACAAATTCAAACTTGTTTGTTTTTTTCCTGCTACTTCCGTCCATAAAAACATCGTAAACGGAATATTTCGTATTATTACAATAAAAATGGATATTGAAAAGTTGATTTTGGGAGTGTTTGAACGAAAAGCATTATGGGACCAAACAAATAAGGATTATCACAATCGAGATATGGCTCGTAAAATGTGGTTATCCCTAGAAAAAGATATGAACGCATAAAAATTCAGCAAACTCTTTTGGAAGCACAAAAATATTCCCAATCAACCTGGACAAGAAGTGCTGAATCAGTTCAACCATTTTATCAGGAAAACTCTTACTCGAACTATTTGCCAGCACCATCACCTCAAAGTTCCCATGCGACAGAAGATGCGGGTTCTTCAAACCATGCACTACATTTGCGTGAATACTGAACTAATTTTCAATAATGTTACTCTTTTACTTTCAGTTTATAAAGAACCATTTCGTTTTGTTTTTTCTACATGTTTGTATGTTTGGAAAATTATGCTTATTTAAATAAATAAATACTTACCTATATTATTGACTTACCTTAACGTTATAGCCAATTTCTCTGCAGGTTGAATACACTTTCGAAAATTCGACTGTTTTTCAAGGCTTACAGAAATTTGAGACAAAATAAAATTAAAATTTTCAGGTTTCATGCGGAAATATTCAAAAAAATTCTGTGGTTGGCGTGATAACTCTTCAAATAATACGTGAAATTCGCCATTTTCTGTTCTATTCATGTATATATCATTAAGCCATATTTTTCTTGTATTTTCTAACATCACAAGACGTAAAAATTGTTCTCCAATAAATATTCTCCATCGTCAGACATATTGTTTGAACTGTTTGTCGCAATTAAACGTATGCAATGCGACCACCAAGAACGTACGACCATATTCGTCCGTCTACGTCCGACTCGATGGTCGTCAGAGTACGCATCCAATATAACCGTAGCCTTACTTTCTCAAACTTCTTTAGGTGACAACTTTCGTTCGGTAAGTATCAACATTCTGATTCAGTGTCTCATTATTTATTACTTCAGAAATGAAGTAACTCGAATATTTTGTTTTCGGAATGTCCTATTATTATGTTTTGATGCAATTTCTATACAGTGTGTCCAAGATAAGAATGAACAGCATGGGGATATCGGAAACGGTAAGAGATATGGAGTCGATTTAATTAGAGAAAAGTAGCGCATTTATGTGCCCAACAATATGCCATTCAGAAAGTTTTAATATTCCGAGTAGTTACGGAGATATCCGAGAAAAACCGAAATTTGAGAATTTCGTTTTTATTTTCTCCTAGGTTTATTTTCAAAGGAAATGTAAAACAAGTAGCACTTTGTCATGGCCACTTTTTAAGGACTACCTGATAACGTAAGCAGGATTTTTCTGCGACGTTTCTTCTTTTAGAAAACACCATCAACTTTTTATTTTTATATGGGCCGAAACTAAAGTATACCCTGTATCCGACTCCATTTTCCATTGTGAATACAGCAACGTATCACACAGTATGATTTCTGAACCATTTCTCTCGCAAAATGAAATTTAGTGATTCCTTTACCTGTTTTTGTTCAATTTTAAATAGTAGGCGCTGGAAAAAGTGTCATATTTTGATACATGAAGTGAATTAATTAGTCTTATTTATACAGGTATAAATTTAATCTACCACTTGCTGGAATTTTTGCGTTGTTGAATACAAAGATGAGTCGCAATATCAAAAGTTTAGTTTATGAATGTAATTGCAATGTAATAACAAGGAGCTAATATGTCTTACAGGACAATATATCTCCTTGCTTAACAACCAATCAGTCTATTGCAAATTTTGAAATTCAGCCAATAGAATCGGAATTACAGTGAAAATTTCACACCTCACTTTTAGAGAGAACCAAAACATTCGTTCTTATTTAGATGCCAAAAATTTCCGGAAATTTTTATCCTCCTGGGTACCCTGGCCGAAATTAACAAATGGAATTGTATTTTTCATTTGAAATGAGATAATATTTCTTATTTATGTATTTATTAAATATTTCGAATGTGTCTGAATATTTTCTTCACGATAATCGCAGAATTTGCAATTTCTGAAATCAAATTTCAGAAACACTTCAATACACCAGTTGTCTACATGTAAATCAAAGGCCCCGTGGCGAGTCGGTAAAGTGTCCGCCTCGTGGTCGTGTGGTCACTAGTACGAATTGGACCAAATACAGACAGATTATTGATAAAAATTAGGAAGTATTTCTGACAGCTTCATTTTACTTTCGTGACAGACAATATATATTTTAACAACAACTATAATAAACATTTCGAAAACCAAGGAAATGATTAAAGAATAAGTATGTAGTCCCAACAACTAGGTCAATTCCCAGTGGAGCAAGAACATTTTTATTTTTTTTTGATTAATTTAAAAAAATCAAATTGAAATTTTGTTAAGTGTGTTTTACATATCAATATTTTTCATGCATCTTTTTTGTACTATGCATATAAATAGTTCAGGTGAACCATAGTTAGTTATTTCTTATGAATTGTTGGATATATTTTGGTGTAAAATTTTCTTACCGAATCCCCCCGCGTGCTTGAATTAATTGCAGGAAATTTATCTCGTACATGAATTTTTTAAGAAAATTACCCTCGTCGCTGCGCGACTGGGGTAATTTTCAAAAAATTCATGTACTCGAAAAATTTCCGGCAATAATTCAAGCACTTGGGAGATTACAAGTGAAAATATAGCTTGTCGCTGTATTTTCACGATGATAAACCTGCTTAGTTTTTGTTTTACTAGCTGTCAAGTCAAAATAATGATTTAAATTATAAACGTCAAATCTTTGTGTTTTGACAGTTATATTTCTCAATCAATTTGGGCGATCGTTGGGGACAAATGGCTATTGGTATCATAGATGAAGCAGTGGAAAAGAGTATTCCTTTGAATACAGCCAGAAATAAAGAATCAATTACCAGGCAATTCAACAATTTTTGCACAAACAGGGGTTATATTGTCAATGCGAATACCACAATTGTGGAGCTGGCTGATATTTTGAAAGATTAGGCCTGTAATATGACCCCAATTTTTCTCTTTAGTGTTCACGTTGTTGATTTTGATTTCTGTGAATTACTTCAAATTAAAACGGTGGCACGATTTTTCTTTATTTCAAATCGATATATTGTCGTCCTAAATATAATTCGTGGTATGATTAATAACCTATAATTTTTTGGAATATCAATTCATTGGCAATCCCAATGCAAGAAAATACAACTCGTCCTGCGGACTCGTTTTATTTTCAGCTTTGGGATTACAATTAATTAATATTCCAAAAAATTATCGGTAATAATCATACCACTTATTATATTACCCCTGAAAATAAACAGAAACATAACAAGTGTTCAAATAACCCGCCGTTATTTTCTAAGCACAAGTACGCTCTTCTCACAGACGAATTTAAAACTTGAGTTAACATATTCGGAAGAATATTGTTAAAGGATGCAGTACATATCAAATTTTTCAGTATTCGAAAAGATGCCGATGTCATTTTTAACACAAATTAGGTAGGTAACGAGATGTAAAAGTAGGAACGGTAATATGTCAAAAATTCTACCAAATTACAGTATTATTACGACAACAGAACATTATATGTAATTTTTTCCAGCGCCTACTATCTAAAATTGAAGAAAAACAGTTTAAGTAATCACTAAATTTCATTTTGCGCGAGAAATGGTTCTGAAATCATACTGTGTGATACGTTGCTGTATTCACAATGAAAAATGGAGTCGTATACAGGGTATACTTTAGTTTCTGCCCATATAAAAATAAAAAGTTGATGATATTTTCTAAAAGACGAAACGTAGTCCTTAAAATGTGGCCATACCAAAGTGGTATTTGTTTCACATTTCCTTCGAAAATAAAGCTAGGAGAAAATAAAAACTAAATTCTCAAATTTCGGTTTTTCTCGGATATCTCCGAAACTACTCGGAATATTAGAACTTTCTAATTGGCATATTGTTGGGCACATAAATGCGCTACTTTTCTCTAATTTAATCGACCCCGTATCTCTTACCGTTTCCGATATCCCCATGCTGTTCATTCTTATCTTGGACACAATGTATATTTTGTAGTGTTGTTCAATATCATGTGATTTGGTAATATTTAACCTACTAAACGGGATCATATCATGTGTGCTAGCTATGAAAAGAAAATTTAGCTCCCACTAGATTAGTCTATTGAAGTATAAGTGGATAAAAAGGTCTTTCAAACACTCGCGATTTTACACTACATTTATTTTTCGATACCAAGACCAAGACTGATCAGTCTTGGTCTTGATCTCGCGAAGCACTGGATAATCATTTCATTTATAGTTTCATCATGGTTCATTTTAAATATGTAAGTTAAAAACTTGAAGGTTCAACTATTGGACAATACCTAGATGGCGCTATAATAGTTCATTTATTTCGTATTTGAATTTTACTTGTTTGTTGTGTTGTAAAAAACAAATGGGTTTCTTGTTTTTCATTTTGCAATCAATTTTGGTTTGAGATCGGCATTCACCAAGTTAAAAGTAAAATTCCTTTTGCTTTTGTAAGTCAAGTCAAAAAATGCTTTATTGTCGAAGATGTAAAATCACATGGACAGCGTAATCAAATAATGACTACATAGAGAAAGGATATAAAATACAGAATCAGAATGACTGCAGCCTACAATAATAGATGTAAGATGAGTGATCAAAGTGATAAAAATACCAAATAACTGGCAAACCTTCAAACATGTAATGAACACTTTCTGATCTGCAATCACAGTATAGTGCTTCCCAAGTAGCACACGTATATAGGTAAAATATTGGTAAGTACAATATTGTGAACATATTGGTGAAATATTTTAAATGCAATATTGACGAAAAAAAAGGGATATTCGGCAATATCGGTCCAATATTACTTGATAATATTGGCGAAATATTCTTGATGCATTATTGGCCTCAAAATATTCAGCGTGGTATGATATTCTGACAATATTGGCACAATATTCAAACTATATTGTCGAGAAGTAAAATGTGAACATATTGCGATATTGGTCGAATATTGTTTAGACGTTTCAAAAATAGTATTGGTGAAATATTCTTGAAGCAATAATGGCATCAAAACATTTATCGATATTGGTTCAATATCATTTGGATATATTGGTGGAAGTGAATATACCACGGTAAATTATTAAATGTCTTCTAGTTGATCAAGGTGACACCAGAGTCTGCCTTTTGATCGCCATAACCACTGAGTAAGCTATATTTAAAACAAGCTATGGGAAGTATTTAATATATTTCCGTAAGTTTTAGAAGACGTTCTATATGTAGAGCCACCTAGCGGATTTTTATCCAGGTTTGATCATGATATAATGTTAATACGTTTCATTGAATATTCGGCTAATATTCAAAATTTATCTTAATCTAGATGTAGGGAAAAATATGGAGACGATATTGTTTCAACGATATCAGTAAATATTATTGAACCAATATTGACACAATATTAATTAATCAGATTTGTTGAATAGTGGCGAAATAATATTCAACCAATGTGTAATCACACTTGGATATACAATATAGTTTTTATTCCTAGAATCGATATGAGGGGAATATTGGGATTGCAATATTTATTCTAGATGTTGAAAACAATGTGAAGATAATATTGTTTCATCGATATTGGTAAATATCATTGAACCAATATTGACCCTATATGAGTTATTACAATTTGTTAAATAAAGTTCAAATGATATTCAACCAAAGTTCTATCAAACTTGAAAACACAATATAGCTTATTATTCCTAGAATCGATGTGACTGGAATATTGGGATTGCAATATTTATTGTGGATGTGGAAAACAATATATAGTCATATATAGACAATATTGTATTATCCACATTGGTAGAAATTATTCAACCAATATTGACCCAATATTACATGTTAAAATCTACATTCAAAACAGGTCCAACCAATATTCCACTAATATTATTAATATAATATTGGTTTTTGAATATTTACCCATGTCCATTCCATTTCCATTCACAATATACCTATATTGGCCCAATATGGAACCAATATTCAGCCGATATGATGTGCTACCTGGGATAACAATTCAAAATATTTGTTTGAAAGTGGTTGACAATGTTTCACTTTGAGTAAGGTTATTCTGGACTTTCATTGTCTAAAAAAGAACAAAGAAAAGTTCAATTCTCTGCAATTTTTAATCACGACGTTTCAACTGTTAAAATCTATAGTCGTTATCAAGTGTAAAATGCGACAATCTCAAGGATACTTCTTATATATGATGTGGATAATTTTGTGTCATTAGCCTAGGGGTAATTTGGCGGTATTCAGGTAAGCTTGTTAATTACAGTGCCAGGTCCCTCCGGTACAGCATTGTTAATTCTTATCGCAATTTCAATTGATCCATGCCACTAATTAAGGGTTTCCACACATTACGGATTTCTATGCTAGCTTGACTAAAGACTTTGTTGTTCATAATATATGCACTCTCTTTAAACTTCCTTCTATACCAGCCCTCTTCTTTATGGATGACTTCGGCTTCAGTCCATTTTATGTCTGGACGACCCAACACAACATAAAATGGACTGAAGCCGAAGTCATCCATGAAGAAGAGGGCTGGTATAGAAGGAAGTTTAAAGAGAGTGCATATATTATGAACAACAAAGTCTTTAGTCAAGCTAGCATAGAAATCCGTAATGTGTGGAAACCCTTAATTAGTGGCATGGATCAATTGAAATTGCGATAAGAATTAACAATGCTGTACCGGAGGGACCTGGCACTGTAATTAACAAGCTTACCTGAATATCGCAAAAAATTACCCCTAGGCTAATGACACAAAATTATCCACAGCATATATAAGAAGTATCCTTGAGATTGTCGCATTATACACTTGATAACGACTGTAGATTTTAACAGTTGAAACGTCGTGATTAAAAATTGCAGAGAATTGAATTATTGTTTGTTCTTTTTTAGACAATGAAAGTCCAGAATAACCTTACTCAATTCAAAATATCCACAAACGACACAAATAGAACTTACAATGGCGATGGTGTTAAAACGGCAAATAACTGATTGAAAAGTTGAAATTGAAAACTGCAGATACTCGAAATTTTTCAGGTTATGTTTATGCTATTCCATTGTCGCCAACAGTATTTGTTACAAAGCAAGTTGTGTTATTTTGATTTGTTTTTAGGGAAATATCAAGTAAAAAGAAATGGCTTTTCATGAATAACTAAGTTCTTATTCATGTTTGCAGTTTCTTGTAGAAGCCCAGTAAACGATCCAATGAAAAACCAAACAAGATATGTGTATACTCCTGGAAACTGAATACTTTTCGTAGATTCGACTACTATGTAAGTTTAAGAGCAAATCCGTTGCGCAACCTGAATTGTTTCTTACGAGTTTATTCTATCTTGTTACCAATGATGGCGGCGAGTGATACAACTGATTCTTTCAGCTACACTGTGCCGTGGTCCTACAAACCACGAGCCTGTACACAACTAAAAATGTTCATGAAATAATTTTTCAACATCAGTTGAGAGACGCATCACGTGAAATCTCAAATAATAAAAACAGTAACAAGATCCATCCACAGAAAACACACACAGTTTTCAGTGGATCCATCTCTCAAACCTCAACACAACAGGACACTAATCGATTAGGAAGGTACTGAGTAAGGCGAAATTTGATAGAAAGAGATGTTATATAGAGAGTATGTGAGGCACTGGAAATGATGCAATAATCCAACTGTATGTGGAAAAGTGAGTTAGAGAACGCTCACTCACCATCAATAGCCTCGTAAACTCTGATTACATCAAAGGTAGATATAACCTTTTCGACGAGAACAGATTCATCACAATTGCCTACGAGTATACAAGTACGTACGCACATAAAAACGAAACAATTTCTATTGTGATCCACATTTTTCGCCGACGACCGATTTCGAAACATTTTAAAACAATTAAATTCATTGTTAGACACGACAATACGGCCTTTGATGGAAGCGACGATTCGATAGAACAACAGCCATATTTTTCAACTCGTTCTGCTCCGGTGACAAAGGAAGTCCTGTGCTCGAAACGTATACCGGTTGCGTACTTCTACCGAGTGTGTCACAGGAAGTGTAATTACCTTTAGGCCAGTCGTTTTAGATTTTGAAATAAAAAATGGGGAAAAAATAGCAAAACAATGCAAACTTTCACAAATGATCTATTAAAAGGCACAATAAAACTATAAAAAATTGCGCCCTCGTATAAGGTCGGCAACATTGTTAAAGAAGTAAATTATAAACAATTCTAGTCAATTTGTAGAGAAAAAATGCAAATAAGTTGCAAAATTACGAAAACAAAGAAAATATCTTCCTTTTCGTTCCCCAATTTTGAAGCCATTTCCAAATTTGGCATCAGAGTAAGTAAATTATTTATTCATACTTTTGTTGATGTTCTAGAAATTACGGAAACAATTTGATTATAATAGATTCACAAGTTTCATCGTTTACAACTTACTTGAAATGAGGGGGAGGAAAAGTACTTTCCTCCCTAGGGAGGAAAAGTATGAGTTTCCTCCCTGGTTTGAGGGAGGAAAGTGTGTACTTTCTATAGGGGTAGGAAGAAAAAATATTTCGTTTATAATAATGTAATATAAGGTCTGGTAACGTAAACTTTTGACTCAAGGTATCCTACAAAAAAATCTAGTTTGGTTAGATCAGGAGATCTAGCAGACCACTCTAAAAATTATCATTTTCAATCAAAATCATCTTCACTAAGTTCATGAATTACTTTCACCTTATATGGGTGCCACTTTCTTTAGTAATTTGAAAACAGACGTTCGATACATTGATTGCTCCAATGTAACTTGAAGAGTAGGTTATGAGGATTTTCTTGCAATGATAATAATAATCATTCTCATGAACACTTGAAGAGTGTATGCAAAGGCAAATCCTGTGCGGGTAGAGAACGACTATTATTATTATTTGCCGTAGCGCTCTGGGGCGTATTCACTTTTCAGCTGCAGGAAAACCCGGAAAAACCGACAACACCGCCCCAGGTGTTCGGTTCTACACTTCGAGCAAACACTAGTCATCGGGATTGGTATCTAGGCAACTCACATCGCACTTGCTTCACAACAAGGTATGAGTCGTCTATCGATACCGATGTACTTGAGAAAAATTCCCTCATACTACGTATTCGAACCGGATCAGATGCAAGCGGAAAATTCAACGGCCAACACATCGAATATTCGTCCAATGCATCGAACCGCTGAGCTACCGGCCACCACATAATAATACATAATATATCAAATTGTTGATTTTCCTTGACGCCTGGACGATCTTTCGTTTAATTATCACCGACATTGTCAAAATTTTGCTTCGACTTTGCTCACCGTCGAGATATGTCGATAACTTATCTATAACACAATCTATAACACAATTATTTGATAGCTATGAGTATGATTGTTATGTCGAATTTGACAAACATATCAACAGTCAGGGTCAAGTTGCAGTAGCTGAGTTCGGTTGATGAAATTCCGAGCCGAGCGAGCAGATCTCGATGTTAACCACGTGATCACAGAGGTAATCAAGCCAATTTGAGATCTGTCACCTGTCACATCCGATTTTGTTTTTTGCGGCAACTTTCTTCATTTTTCTGGTATGCAGTAACATAAAAATATGCGGTATAAGTACAAGTTCGGAAGTTTGTAAATTAGGGACATTACAATAAAAACAATAAACAATCACAAAATCATAAAGTGCCACCTGACAAGGATCAAATTCGTCCGCCATGCTGAGAGCAAACAGATCACCCTCTGCTCGTGATTAACGAACGCGGAGAATATTCAACAGAGCTGTCAGAGGAAAACGAGTAAACAGATATGTAGAAACCGAACACGTCTATTGGAGCAATCATTGTGTCAGACATTTTTTTTTAATGATTAAAAAAGAATGAGTGGCACCAATATATAGTGAAAGTAATTTATGAACCTAATGAAGGTGATTTCGATAGCAGACGAGGATTTTAGAGTGGCCAGCTAGATCTCCTGATGTAATCCCACTAGTTTTTTTGTGGAGATTCCTCGAGTCAAAAGCTCACGTTAACAGACCTAATGTTACATTATTTTGAATGAAAAAACTTTTATTTCTCGAACATACGGTTATGTAACAAGAAGAAATATGACATCCATACACAGAAAAATGCGTTCTTTTGATATTATCAAATAGGGTATTTCCATTTGAAAAAAATTATGATGACGCCATAACTCGAACAGTAATGACGTCATCAAAAATATAAGTGGATCAAAAAATGCCCAACTGAAAAATAAAATCGACGTATCTGAGCTTTTTCCCCAATGGCATACCAAGCTTTTATCGAATTTGTTCCAACCTTTGTTGTGAGTAATAATCTTGTTTGTCATTTATTATACAGGGTGTCAATTTGAAAACTTCCCACCCTTAATATCTTCCTTCCAGTAAACAATATGAGTAATCGAAAAAACAGGTCAATTTTATTGTCAAGGGGGACACTTTCAAGGACTATTTGTAGCCCTCGTGGTTCAACCCCCTAGGAGGGGTAGATGTTACCCTTCGAATTTTAAATGGGAAGGGGGGTCAAGTGGCACATCATTTTGATGGGCGTTCAATTCTTGTTCCAATGGTACCCTGACTTATTATTTTGTGATGAGCATTTTCCGAAAAATTGCGTTCTAAACTAACAGAAGTAATTATTAGAACGCCTATACTGAGATGCATGGTTTGGCCAGAACTGGTTAGAATATTAGGTGGTACCGTTCCAACCCTGTATTAGGGGTAACATTAGCCATTAGCTCCAAACACTTTACATAAAAAAGTAGTCTAATAGTAAAACGTAGATGGTAGTAAAGTTGTGTTTATTAAATGCTGAATTTTTAAGTGTCATCGCAGAAATTGTACAGATAGCCTTCCTTTTTTGCTACTTCTGCTGTAAAAAGTTTCTGTTTTCCGGCAAAAAATTGGTTAGCAAATTTGAACTATGTGGTAGTATTGTGAATACCGTTGTACCTGTTGGGCTGTTTAGGAATTACTTTAATAAGTGTGTAAAAGTGTAAAAATGGTTTACATTCTTCAAGACAGAATTGAAATGATTGTAATTTATGGAGAAGTTGGAAAGTGCGCACGAAGGGCGGCATGTCTTTTTAACGAAAGACATCCAAATTGTAATGTAAGTCACCGGTATGTGCTTGATTTGGTGAATAAGTTTTACGAAACTGGTTCAGTGACAAATAAAAAAAGAAATAACCCCAGAGTACTAAATGAAGCAGCTCAAATTGAAGTTTTGGGAACATTTGCTGCAGAGCCCACGAGCTCCTTACGATCAGTATCAGAACAGACGGGAATGTCACGCGAGACTATAAGAAAAGCATTGAAAATGCATAAATTTCATCCATATAAAATGCAGATTCTTCAAGAGCTCCACGAGGATGATTATGATAGAAGAATAGAGTTTTGTGAAATCATGTCTCATCGAGTCAATACCATCCCTAATCTTCTGTTAAACATCTGTTTCAGCGATGAGTGTTCATTTTTTCTGAATGGCAATGTTAATAGACAAAATTGTCGCTATTGGAGTGACGAAAACCCACATATTTTTCGGGAAGGGCATACACAACACCCACAAAAAGTTAATGTTTGGGCTGGTATTCTTGGAAATGCCATTCTTGGTCCATTATTTCTGGAAGAAAACTTGACTGGCAATCTGTACCTTGATATGCTTGAAGAGACTATCGATCCTCTTATAACTCACGAGCTAGAAACTCAAATTGATGCAGAAGGTAATGAACTTTTGCAGGAGGATCTGTTACATTACCAGCAGGACGGTGCTCCACCTCATTATTTTCTTCCCGTCCGACAGTGGTTAAACGAGAGATTTCCGGGTAGATGGATTGGCAGAAGGGGAGCAGTTGAATGGCCTCCGAGATCACCGGATTTAACACCCTTAGATTTCTTTCTTTGGGGGCATCTTAAATCCGTTGTTTATAAAACACAACCTTCTGATATTGACGAACTTAAAAGACGAATTACAGCAGCATTCCAGTCAATTCCTAGTGAAGTTTTCCGTAATGTTAGAGGGGAGTTCGAAAACAGACTGTATTACTGTTTAGAGCAAAATGGACAACATTTCGAACAGCTAATAAGATAAGCGTAAGTAGATTTTATGTTGGAAATGTCTTTCTCGCAAATTAAATTTTATTGTGTAGAAGGAAAATAACCACCAAATAAAAAATCCCATGCGTAATAAATTTATTCCTGTCATTCAAGGGTTGGAGCGGTGCCACCTACTCTTCTAACCATTTTTATTAAAGGGAGTCAATACAATAATGCATCTCAGTATAGGCGTTCTAATAATTACTTCTGTTAGTTTAGAACGCAATTTTTCGGAAAATGCTCATCACAAAATAATAAGTCAGGATACCATTGGAACAAGAATTGAACGCCCATCAAAATGATGTGCCACTTGACCCCCCTTCCCATTTAAAATTCTAAGGGTAACATCTACCCCTCCTAGGGGGTTGAACCACGAGGGCTACAAATAGTCCGTGAAAGTGTCCCCCTTGACAATAAAATTGACGTGTTTTTTCGATTACTCATATTGTTTACTGGAAGGAAGATATTAAGGGTGGGAAGTTTTCAAATTGACACCCTGTATAGATATATTTATACAATTAATTAATTTAGGACCATTAACCTGTGGTTAATATTAGTCACTAGGAACTATTTTTTTAATTAATTATATGTTTAATATCATTGTTACCTCGAGCCAAATGTTATATATAGATTATGTATTTTATTTAGTTAAGCTTTGTCAATGAAATTTGTAATCTTTGTACAATAAAGCACAGTCAATCAATCAATCTTTACGTGCTCACTGTATATTAAACAGTGCAGGAAGAACGATGTTTGCTGTAACGGCTTTAAAAATGTACAATCAAATACAAAATACTATGATAGCTATGAGGACAATAACGATACTAAGCGATATGAACAAAATACTCTCCGTCACCGACACGTCAGAACCTGTGTGTGGACAAACGCACATAAGAAATCACTGAAACCGACAAATCGGAGACCGATTGTCGAGATCCCCGCCGGCTGCATAAATCGGAATCGGCGGCCGTACCGGCAAATAGGTCGGATCGGGCTATGTGTGAAAATTAGAATTTGATTCGGTGTCGGCACCGTCACCGGCACCGGTTTTACCGGTGTGTGTGAAAACGCTCGTCTATGTCATAAGTGTCGTCACCTCCGCCGTTGAAGGCAACATTTTTTTTGTTTATTTTACACATTTTTTTTGTAACCTGAATCGATTATGGAAATAATGCAAGTTTTTTGAATTGGTCGGGAACGTAGGAAATAATTTCCCAGAAAACATATTAAATGACCTCGCACACTTCTTATGCAAAAAGTCTTTAGGCCAAATTGTACAAAATTTCAATGTGTTGTAACTTTAATGCGGGTAATATCTCTGAATTATTAGTGAGTTTTTGGTCGAAACCATAGTATCAAATTTGGCCAGTGCAACAGTATGTTTTCTGAGCATTTTTGAAAACAATTACAGGGTAGATCAAATCTTTCTGAGTGACACAAAATGAAGATAATGACAACGAATCATCAACGTTATAAGTTGGACCGTATCGAAATTGAAGTTTCTGTATTGGATGTATCCAATAAGATCTGTCATTTTATCCCAATTACTGCAGAAACCTTGAGACCATTTGGACCAAATGCGAAAAAATTGATAGAAGAAATATGTAGGGGGCTAGTAGAGTCTTAAGGAAATAAAAAGGAGGGCCAGTGGTTCAAGGAACGACTTTCTAATAGCATTCAGAGGGGGAACGCAATCAGTGTCCTGGGAACATTTGATACCGCAAATTAATCTTTTTTTTTTAATTTCTCTACTTGATTTTGAATCTTTTATTGTTCTATAATTATAATGCACCGATTATATGTGCTATATGGCTACTTCCAGAAACAGAAAGTATGACTGTGACTCAAGAATATACGAGACCAATATTTCCAAAAATTAATAAAATACACTGTAAATAAAAATCTCGCCTGTAAATTTTTTTGGTTTTTCTTATTTAACAGATGATATATCATACGAACTTGTGTGGGAAATACAGAATTTTTATATGTCTAATTTTTGTTTAATGGATGAAGATACTGAGAATCCGAATGATTATTGATTTGAAGCATGTTTCAAATGAATTACTCACAAAACGACTCCCACGTTTTATCATTGCTGAGAATACTCTCCGATTATAGATAAACTAGGTTTGATAAAATTAAGAATTGTTTTCAAATACGGTGTTAGTCAGTACTTGATAAAATACCGATATAAATAAAGTTCGCACCATGGCCGTCATCAGCATAAATAAATAACAGAAATACTGAATCAATGAAATTCGCGCCTAATCAAAAAAAAATTAATAACTGAAGAAACTTCCATGATAACTCGCAAATCAGATTACTCTTTTGAATCTTTCACCTGTTTGAAATCGTGGTTTCTACAGATTGGAATAAAGTTTATTGGTACTCAAAACATCATTGTATAGCACTGATTTTAAACCTCGACGATTCCAGAATTTCTTTTATGTTCAAAAGAAGATTTGCAATTAAAATAATATTCCAATATCGGTGGATCTTCATTGTCATCAATTTGCACGAATTTCTGAACTTCGAATACTCACACATGAAACCTCAAAGAATTTGTATCATCGCTGTAGTTCATCCTGTATATATGCTGGAGATGAATTAAGTAACTTACATTCACTCACAGTTGAGTCTCTGAGGTAAAAATACCATTTGGTGTAAAAAAGTAGATCCTGTAACGTTATCTATCACCGAAAATCATCATCATTTCTTGAGGTATTTGACCCACAGGAAAAACCGTGGGAGTCTCTTTCTGAGTAATTATTTCGAAAGATGCTTCAAACAATAATCATTCGGATTTGCAGCATCTTCATTCATTAAACGAAAACTAGACATCGATAAATTCTGCATATTTCACACAAGTTCATATGATATATCCTCTGTGAAATGAGAAGAAATCAAAAAAAATAACTGGTCAGATTTTTATATACGAGGCATTTCAATAATTTTTTGGAAATTTTGGTCTCGTATATTCTTTCATTTGACAAAGTTCCGGAAATCTGTGGTGGTGTCAAATTGATTGTTACTCTCTACGTTTCCAACCGCTACAAAAATCTTTTGCATTATTTTCATAATCAATTCAGGTTGCAAACTCAATTTTTTTGTGTAAAATAAACAAAAAAATATGTTGCCGTCATTGCCGGAGGTGGCAAAGTTTCGGCGAGACTTATGACATAAAGAAATACGTTTCTCCACGATCATTACAGAATTTGCCAATTCTGAAATCAAATTTGATTACAGAATGCTGGAATTCTCTCTCTTGAGATTGAAGAAATTTTCTGCAACACCTCTGCCCCCATGCAAATTAAATGTATTTACATTCTCTCTCTTGTGATAGAATGATATTCTCACAATGGTTAGCAATAATAACATTAGCCTTGACGCAGTTGATTGTCATCGTAGAGGCAAAATTTGAGTAAGTGTCAAAATTATTGCTGTCACGTTTCCTATCTTTGATCGTGGAGAAAGTATAGTCTGCTACTCGGTTAGAATGAAAATTCGTGATGCTCGTGGTTCCTCACGCTCGCCTTCGGCTCGCGCTCGGAACTTTCCACTCGCATCAATTTTCATTCTAACCTTGTTACAGAATATACTATTCTCCACGATCATCACAGAATTTGCCAATTCTGAAATCAAATTTGTTTACAGAATGCTGGAATTCTCTCTCTTGAGATTGAAGAAATATTCTGCAACACCTCTGCTCCCTTGCAATTTGAATGTATTTACATTCTCTCTCTTGTGATAGAATGATATTCTCACAATGGTTAGCAATAATAACATTAGCCTTGACGCAGTTGATTGTCATTGTAGAGGCAAAATTTGAGTAAGTGTCAAAATTATTGCTGTCACGTTTCCTATCTTTGATCGTGGAGAAAATATAGTCTGCTACTTGGTTAGAATGAAAATTCGTGATGCTCGTGGTTCCTCACGCTCGCCTTCGGCTCGCGCTCGGAACTTTCCACTCACATCCAATTTTCATTCTAACCTTGTTACAGAATATACTATTCTCCACGATCATCACAGAATTTGCCAATTCTGAAATCAAATTTGATTACAGAATGCTGGAATACTCTCTCTTGAGATTGAAGAAATATTCTGCAACACCTCTGCCCACATGCAATTTAAATGTATTTACATTCTCTCTCTTGTTATAGAATAATATACTCACACTGGTTAGCAATAATAACATTAGCCTTGACGCAGTTGATTGTCATCGTTGTGGCAAAATTTGAGTAAGTGTCAACATTATTGCTGTCACGTTTCCTATCTTTTATCGTGGAGAAAGTATAGTCTGCTACTCGTTTAGAATGAAAATTCGTGATGCTCGTGGTTCTACACGCTCGCCTTCGGCTCGCGCTCGGAACACTCCACTCGCATCGAATTTTCATTCTAACCTTGTTACAGAATATACTATTCTTTGCGTTTGAGACTCTTAGATTTTTTCGACAGATTATTTGAAAAAAGTATTAATAAATAATTTTTTTACTCGGTTAAAACCAAACTTGGAAATGGTCGCAAAATTGGGGGACGTTATTTCCTTTTTTTCGTCATTTTGCGACTCTTTTGCATTTTTTCTCTACAAAATAACCAGTATTGTTTATAATTCACATACATAATTTTTATACACAGATAAAAAGGATTCCTTGATTTGAAAGAATTTGAACTTGCCTCAAGGGCGCCCAGCATTTGATATAGGCGAAATGCATGGATATTTTGAACCAAAATTTTAATTTCTTTGAGGCAAACGCATCATTTTCTTTAGCACAAAGTTATATAAATGTCATGCAAGAAACCTTAGTTTTGTCATAATATAAAAAGATTTTGTCTCAAAATCATTATTTTTCCAAATTGTGAAAAGCTTTGAGGGAAATGCCATCTTTTTTCTAGCTCAAAGTCATGTGAACTTAAAGCAAAAGAGCCAAAGTTTTCGATCAAATTCATTAGGAGATTGTTTGAAAATTACGTGCTTTAAAATAATAGACATGATGTCATTGTCTTGAAATAAAAGGCTTTTGATATAAAACCAACAAATGCTTTATTTAAAATCTTAGGTTTATGTTGAATTCTTGTTTTGAAACCTTGCATCCTCAAGTGAAAAATTTACTCTTTTTTAAAACGATCCAAAACGGTCTTGTGACAAAATGTGTATGGTCTAGGCCAAATTTCTTGAGGATCTTTTTAAAAGATAATAATAGTTCATGTGAAAATTTGGAAAGTTTTAAAGCAACAAACTTGCATTGGTTAAAATCAAATTCAAAATTTAAATTTAAATATTCATAAAAACTTATAGGGATATTAAGAAAAACAAATATTAATAAAAACGTATTTATTTAAATAATAACACATTACTTTGGTTACTGAACACAAATCAGGGAAAAATTGGTATTGCTGGTGAATTAGGAACAAAACGAAACTAACTCTAGGTGGTACCAACAAAATGTCTACCTACATTGACGAAGTTTCATATTATAGCTTAACATTGTAATATTATACAGTGTGGACGTAAATAGTCCCCCCCTGTTAACTTTTGAACGGTCCGACGTACACACATGGGACGAAAACAGTTTTGAATAGTATCACCGATACCACTTTTTTAAAAGCGGTTTCACTCATCATACCTATTCACAACACAAATCTTGCCGACAAACACCATTTATCAACTTCAACTCATCGACATTCGACATAAGTAATACAATGGCAGAATGGCGCTAACTAGTTACCAGTGAACTGATACGCTGACAAATGCACCCTGCACCTGCGCCCGCTGCGCAGGTCGTTGCGACTTACTCAAATTCAAATGGGTATCGGCAAACTTCGGGTAGACCGGTAGACCTGAGCTCATGCATGGCGAAGATAGCTGAGGTAGATTATGTCAACCAAACACATTTGGACCTTGTATCAAGTGGTTATTGTTTTGAGACAAGAGTCAACCAAGCAGGACTGGAGACAAAGTTAATAATGTTCTCTCAAAAGCATTTGAAGCCAAAAGAATAGAAAATTTGTTACAAAAGCAACAATGATTTTCATTCAAGAGCAAAATATTTGGGACGAAGACAATTTCTTTGTTAGGAGAGAAAATAATCCAAAAGCATGATTCTTTTGTCTCTAATCGGGTATTTTTATCGGTGTAGTTTCACTGAACACAAAAAAACAAGTTTTGTGAAAGTTTGCATTGGTTTTCTATTTTTTCTCCATTTTTGATAAAGTGATTGGCCTATTTGACGTTTCTTCAGATTCGACTCTTTTCCGAATGTAATGCAATGGTCGCGCATGGTGAATCTAAAGCAGGAAACCGTTGTAATGTTTTACCATAGTAATTTCTATTCTGACTGTACAATAGACGTGTCGAAATACGGAAGTAATCGATTTATGATTCTTGGACGCTATAATTGATTTATATTTCCGAGTGGAATTTTAAATATTATCATTAAATTAGGAAAATAAGGAAACTTCTGGTTGGACTTTCAATACCGTTCTCGAAGTACTGTTTGCTGTTTGAGAAGTATCTTGTTTACAAGTTTGTTTGAATGTTTTTGGCGATGTAGTAACTTGATTACTTATATTTCGGACGTCCATCTTCTTAATGGTTGAAAGATTTCTATTTCTTTCAAATTTTTTCACAACGTTTCAATTGCTTGAATCCGCAATCGACTTCTGGTGAATAATGACAAAATCAGATGCTACGCGACCTTTTATAGGTCTATAATTAAAGTGTAATTACGCGCGGTCTTGTGGCGCGAGTGGCTTCGCGCTTTTTCTCCCTCCAAAACGGTCCATGAGCGGTTTCCATACGTTTTTAATTTCCACGCTTGGTTGACTGAAGGCACCATTGGCTTCTATGTAGGTGGTTTCCATAAATTTCCGTTTGAACCAATGTTCCTCTCTATGAAGAACACTAGCTTCGTCCCAAAGAATTCGGTGGTGTTTTGTCCAGGCGTGGTCAGCAGTTCCCGATTTTGATGTTTCCCCTCGTTGAGTCCACTTTTTGTGTTCGGCTATTCTTACTGATAATGGCCTCTTGGTCTCTCCGATATAGGAATGTCCACATTCACATGGGACTTTGTAAATACAGTTTTTGCTGGATTATGTTGTGTTCTCTGGTTTCGTCTTGGTGAGGAAGCTTCGTAAAGTACTGCCGGATTGAAAGCAACTCTTGATGTTGTATTTATTTCCGATCCTTCTGATCTTCTCGGAGATACCCCTGATATAGGGAAGAATGAGAACGGGGTTTTGTGGTCTTTCTTGGGTTGTCTTGGTCTTTTCGAGTTGTTTCCGAACTTCTCCTATGAGTTTCTCGGAGTATCCGTTTCGGCGGATTGCGGATTCAAGCAATTGAAACGTTGTGAGAAATTTGAAAGAGATAAATCTTTCAACCATTAAGATGATGGACGTCCGAAATATAAGTAATCAAGTTACTACATCGTCTAAAATATTCAAACAAACGGACCCGGCATCAGCGACAAATTTAGAATCTACGAGAAGACAATGATCAAGCTTACCAAAGAAGAAACCCACATTCATTTCCTACGAAGAGCCAGAGACAACAACATCATCCCAAAAGGCTTCAGAATTAAGTCACCCAGTCTTGGAGAACAAGTACAGCGCATCATGACACGAGCCAGTCTCGCACTAATTAAGTCGCAAATCAACCACCACCGTTGGAAGAAAGAAATGTTACTCCAAGATGCGCAACTGCTATATTTCAAGAAATCAGAGAGTATAAATTGGAGGAGGACAACCAACCTATATTTGCGAAAATTAAGAACAACTGTACGAGATTTCGCCAAAACCAGGAGAAGAGACATCAGATGAAATTAAAAGTACCATAATCAACATCTCATCAAAACCCCTGACTCAAGTAGAGGAGTCCGTGCTAGAAAAAGGATTGAACTTCGCAGTTGCACCAAAAACAATACCTATTCTGGACATCGTGAGCTCGGTAGAGTCAACAAGCAACAGAATGAACCCTGTCCAGGCAGAAGAATTTAGATGGAAAGTGAAAGAGGTTTTGGAGAAGGAGCTAATCCCTCGAAAAAACAATAACATGAGGGATTCAATCAAATTCACAATGGAAAAGGAAACTAATAGTACCCTATCGTTTCTCGATGTGAATGCTGAAAGAACAGACACTGGAATCCTCACCTCTGTTTACAGGAAGAAGACACACACAGGACACTACCTCAACTACGGCTCTAATCACCCAAACTCCACAAAGAGGGGAATCGTAAGAACGTTGGTGGAGAGAGCAATGTCTATTTGCAACAACCAGGAGTCATTGGAGGCGGAAATTAACCACATCAAAAAGGACCTACGCCGAAACGGATACTCCGAGAAACTCATAGGAGAAGTTCGGAAACAACTCGAAAAGACCAAGACAACCGAAGAAATACCACAAAATCCCGTTCTCATTCTTCCCTATATCAGGGGTATCTCCGAGAAGATCAGAAGAATAGGAAATACATACAACATCAAGAGTTGCTTTCAATCCGGCAGTACCTTACGAAGCTTCCTCACCAAGACGAAACCAGAGAACACAACAGAATCCAACAAAAACTGTATTTACAAAGTCCCATATGAATGTGGAGATTCCTATATCGGAGAGACCAAGAGGCCATTATCAGTAAGAATAGCCGAACACAAAAAGTGGACTCAACGAGGGGAAACATCAAAATCGGGAATTGCTGACCACGCCTGGACAAAACACCACCGAATTATTTGGGACGAAGCTAGTGTTCTTCATAGAGAGGAACACTGGTTCAAACGGAAATTTATGGAAACCACCCATATAGAAGCCAATAGTGCCTTCAGTCAACCAAGCGTGGAAATTAAAAACGTATGGAAACCGCTCATGGACCATTTTGGAGGGAGAAAAAGCACGAAACCACTCGCGCCACATGACCGTGCGTAATTACACCGTAATTACACTTTAATTATAGACCTATAAAAGGTCGCGTAGCATCTGATTTTGTCATCATTCGCCAGAAGACGATTGCGGATTTAAGCAATTGAAACGTTGTGAGAAATTTGAAAGAGTGAGAAATCTTTCAACCATTAAGATGATGGACGTCCGAAATTGTTCACAAGTCTTCAAACATTAATATTTGAAAACAAGTCAAGAAGAACATCATCTGAAACCCGGGTACAGCAAAAGCTACTCCAGAGCTGTCGCATTCAAGCAGGCAGCATACCATCGATGGTACAGATATCAGAGTCCTTAGACCAGATCAGAATATGGAGAAGCTAGAAATATGTGTAAGGAAAGAGGCTTACATCACCAAAATACGGTCAAACATAACGGGCCCCTCTCGTTTTGGGTCTCACACCAAAGCTGTGTAAAGAAACTTCACGTCCAGCTTATATCCTCCCATAACCAAGGAAGATGGACACTAACCACGAATGACCAGGAAGAAACCATTTTTCTCCCAACATGTTTGCCTAAAATTCTATTCTAGATTATCTGGGAAAACAACCCCAGAAGAAAATAATCTCCCCTGTTAAATTTTTATCATTGGCCCCTTATTCACTTAATTACCTCTCCATTCTACTTACCTGCAAACTCCCTGTACAGGGTGTTTCATAATAAATGCGCGGGACTTCCGGATGTGATAGCTCGTTCAAAAATATGAAAAAAAGTTTCTATTAACTTACCCTCTAAAATTCAACATTTTTGAGATACAGGGTGTTGAAATTAAAAAAAAATTATAGTTTTTTGCGAATATCTCTGGAACCGTTTATCGCACAAAAAACAGATTTTGAATACATTTTCTACTCATAATAAGCTATGTTTTGTGCAGATTTTTTATTTTTTAAAATTCATTATTAGTGAAGATTTTGAAGGGGTAGAGAGTGTTTTGTTCTCCAACTTCTACGCCACTGGAGAAGTATGAAAGTTGATTTTTCTTGACGGTCAACTTTAGAGCTTATGACCAAGAATACCTTTTTTGTGTAGAAAACATTGGCGGTTCATATAGGATGCTCAAAACTATACTTTTTCCAGTGGCGTAGAAGTTGGAGAAAAAAACACCCACTACCCCTTCATAATTTTCACCAATTATGGATTTGAAACAATATGAAATACGCACATAACATAGCTTATTATGAGTAGAAAATGCCTACGAAATCTGTTTTCTGTGCAATAAACGGTTCCAGAGATATTCACAAAAAACGATAATTTTTTTTAAATTTCAACACCCTGTATCTCGAAAATGGTGCATTTTAGAGGGTAAGTTAATAGTAACTTTTTTTCATATTTTTGGACGAGCTATCACATCCTGAAGTCCTGCGCATTTATTATGAAGCACCCTGTATAACCCCTTTTAAAGATTCCACATGTATTAGTTAGTTATCATACTTGATAATATGGGATAAAACTCGAATCCGGTCGTAAAAATAAAATAACTATTGGAAATTAGGCAAAAGTTTATATTCAGTTCATTAAAATCTATAGGAATCCTAAAATCACTAGTTCAACTTGAAACTTCCGAATATATTTACTCCAGTGCTTGTCCATCATTTTGATTCCCTCTGGCACATACCCCAATTCATCTGCATAATTAGCAGATGTTCATCGAATTACATTTGTGATTATAAAATCCTACGCAAACCATATTTCCCAATTAAAACCCAGGATATGAATATCATGAATTGCATTGAGGGAATACAAGAACCCTCTTAAGTAGGTAGATAATTTCTGTTATAGTATAGGTATATTAGGAGATGTTGAGCTAAAACCTCAAATTGAATTGGGCCTTTTTGATTTTTTAGATTCTAGGAGGTTTTGGGGTACCGAATAAGTCTAGCAACTCTTCATAAAAGTACGGGCACGGATTTTCGAAATTTCGGGACTTGAAACTCAAAAATATTTTGAATCGCAAATAACTCGAAAACTATGAGGAATTTGAAAAAAATGGCTAGGAAAAAAAATGTGAATCACAAAATTCTCTACAAAAAAGTATCCTAGGTATTTTTTCCTAACCTCAAAATTTTCACCTTAAAACGGGTTTAAATACTCAATAATAGTTTGAATCGCGAATAACTCGAAAACTACGAGGAATTCGAAAAAAAGACCCGAAGCACAAAATGTAGAGCACAAAATTCTCTACAAATTGGTCTCTAAAAATTTTTCCTAACCTCAAAATGTTCATCGTAGAATGGGTTCATGTACTCAAAAACACTTTGAATTGCGGATAACTCAAAAACTATGAGGATTTCAACACAAAATGTCGGCACAAACAATTTAGAGCTCAAAATTCAGTACAAGAGAGGTTTCTCTTTTGTCCTAACCTAGGAAAATATTTTGATTCAATTAGATTTATGATCCACAATTTTTGCACTGGCCCCAGTGAACAATCCAATTTTTTTATGTGAAAAACACCGTGAAGACTACAGAAAGCAGTACGCACTTGATAAATGTTTACTATACAAAACACGTCGTCTGCACCACAGAACTCATAATTATATCTTATGATATCTTATGATATAACTATGAGTTCTGTGGTCTGCACACGTGCGTGGTTATCGGTGATAATGGCTGTGGTTGCCGAATTCTTCGCG
Source organism: Chrysolina oricalcia (assembly GCA_944452925.2). Classification (NCBI taxonomy): domain Eukaryota; kingdom Metazoa; phylum Arthropoda; class Insecta; order Coleoptera; family Chrysomelidae; genus Chrysolina; species Chrysolina oricalcia. The sequence goes on along the minus strand of OX101821.2, from coordinate 4,460,061 downwards.
GGAAATAGACGAAAAGAAAGCTTTCGTATTCTTAAACCAAGTGATTGAATACAATGTAACGACCCGCAATCGATTCTTTGTAACGTGATTTCACAAATACAACATGAATTTTTCGAAGAGACTTACTCTTGGATAATTAAGGAAATATTTACGGAAAAATGGGACATTTTGACCTTTCTATGCATTTTCAAAATCTTCATAATGAGGATACATCATACTAAGAATGTTTTTATATGAACTTGAAGCTGAGATTCTACGCTTCAAAATGAATACCCTCATCTTTGGATAAGAGAAACTATTAAAAAGTCTGTGAATATCGAAATAATAATCAATCGAGAACGAAGATCGTGTTCATGATCGCGTTTTTTGAAAGTTAGTTCATTTGAAACCAAGAAGTAACTCATGTATGTTATATACATGAAAATATTGATAATAATACGAACAACAAATCTCTCGTTGGATTTGCTTGTTTATATTGCGAGTGATGGAATATATTCATTGAAACTTCAAGTGCTTGTGTGGCTAATATACCTCTTCATCTCGCAAGATTTTCGAAAATTTCCTAAGTCGAAAATTATGCTACCTTACCGGAGTACAAAATAGAGAACTTACCCATCATTATGCATTTTGATTCTTTGAAAACGGAGTAGTTTTCAACGAGTTAGAGCAATTTTAATTTGCGCTTGGGATGTAAATTTGCTTGAATTCGCACTGGCGGGAATTCGCGAGCGGGTGCTCCGGCTTTCGGCTTTGAGAGAGAATTACTCAGAAATATTGGCTCCAACAAAAAAATGACTGGAGACCTTTTTTGTAGAAAATTTTGTGCTTTACATTTTTTGTCACGGCAGTTTTTTTCGAATTTCTCATGGTTTTCGAGTTATTCACGATTCAAAATATTTTTGAGTTTCAAGTCCCAAAATTTCTAAAATCCGTGCCCGTACTTTTATGAAGAGTTGCTAGACTTATTCGGTACCCCAAAACTTCCCAGAATATAGAAAATCAAAAGGGTCCATTTTTTTGGGTCTTATCCTATTTAGCCTGTACTATTATTTTGATGTCATTTTAATTAAAACTGACTAGGTAAATGTGAGTTTCTTCGCATAACGACTGATCACACATATTGTTGAAAGAAATGTGTTCATTTCAAAATAGAATAGGATGATTCCCACTGTCAAAAGCCCTTGGATAAATCCAGGAGAAACACGCATAGTGTCGATGATTCATTATCGAAAAGGAGGTTTGTTTACAAAGTTGTGGATTTTCTTTTTCGAAATCCTTGTTGACTGTAATGACTATTATGATATCAGTGGTTTCAAAGAGGTATCATCTAATTTTTTGAGTTTCAATTCAATATATTAATGAATATTAAACATATATATTCGAAATACAAAAATGTAATTGATTTCAAGGAGTACTATGATCGATTTCCTAACAAGAAGACGACAATCGTTTTAGCTCATTTTGACCTTTTCTGAAAATCTCTTCTGAACATTGTAGGTGAAGGCAAATTTTTCAAGAATGGCATCACTTATATTCTCTTGACAAATATGCAGTTTCGAGATCATTCATAATACCCATGTCACTAGTTTCTGAAAAAACTATTCGTTCACAATGATTACAAATGATTATTATTGCAAAAATCATAAGAAATTTGTATTGTACATGTACTTTGTGATCATGAAGGGTGGCTCACCTAGGACCATTGCTTTGAAATTATTTTCAATTATACAGAGTGCATCATAAATCCGGGGCACAACATTTGGTATCTATTTCAAATGGACTTTCAAATGGAATATCCTGTATATTATTTCATTTTCAGAATCTGCTTCATGTGGGCTTCACAAATCTATTTTATTTTTAGGGATCAGATTCAACGTTGCTAAGATATTCACATTTTGATCAAATTCAACAAAAACCATGGACGAGGAAAAAAATTCAACAAAACCTTATTATGAGAGAGCAATGAAATCTGGGGATCCAAAACATGCATAATATATGGAGTCACCTAGAATACACACGGTGTTCTTGAATAACGATCACCCTGTATAAAGCTTTAGATTCTGAGAGCTTATCTAATGAGCTTCTCAATGGTACCATATTATTATAGTCTGTGTTCTAATGATAATTTCTCATAGCTGAATAAAATATGTTATTTATTGAAAATACGTTATTCTACTTAATAATTTTACTCAAACGAACAGATTAAATCAATCTGACTATCTGAATAGATCGAATTTGTTTTTCAAGAATTTTTCTCTTGAGAACTTTTTCGATTTTTCATTATTTATTCAGTGGATTGCATTGAAGGTATTCATTTTAACTCATATACTTATGATACACGAAATAAAAATACAATTACTTTAAAAATCTAGTCAATAAAACAATAGGTCAAAAAAAATCCATTCATATTATTCCTCATTTGTATGAGTCATAGCCAAATGAAATAAAGAGCATCAAATCAATTTTTTCCTTGGAAAAAAACAAAAGAATGGATATTAAATAAATAAGGACAATTTTTTCTTGTTAACAAAATAGAAATCACAAACTGTCCTTATTTGTTTTTGTCGTTATTATATATTATATATTATATTATATTATTATTATAATTTCATAATTTAATTCAGTCCTTACAACAAGTGAAACTTCGTACTGGTTTTTCGATTTATCAGACAGAAAATTTATTGTGAATATTATACTAAACTTATTTATATATTATTGCAAATAAACTTAATATTATTGTTATTACTCACGCGAGTAATCATACTTTCTTATATTTCTACTGCATCTGATTTATAAGTATCTAGTATTGGCGTGAACATTTTTCCTTCTGCATTTTCAGATTCAAAGATAACAAACGCTTTCAACATTCTCTATTATCGTAGGTAATACCACAAGTGTATCGGTGATTATCGAAATAGCAATTCCTTCGAATTTGAGAATCAAATTATGTTGCTTGGCAACCACACGAGCGCTTGCGCGAGTGTGGTTGCCTAAAGCAACATAATTTGATTCGAAACCGAGAAGGAATTGACGGTAATCGCCGATAACACGAGTTGTATTTGTTAAGATTATTTCATGAATAAAGTCGAAACCATCTTTATTTATTTACCATTCAATTTAACTAGGAACATTAATCCCGCATTTAGTTCTGAAATTATGCAACTAACAAAACATTTACTACCAACTAGGAATCGAACTACAAAATCGAAAACACATCATATACATATCCAGTAGCCAATCAAGAGCCGAACTACAAAATCAAAAACATGATGTTTTCATTATTTATCAACACAAAAATTTCAACCAATCATAACACGCTATTTTAGCATAAGTGAATTAATCTGCATAATACTTACCATTTAGTATTTTCATGTTAAGAACAGTTGAGATCAGAGAAATGATTCTTGATGAATGCAAGCAATCACTGGAAACAAAAGAGCATATTTCGATAAAGTACAGTTGTGTCATTTCACGAATAGTTTCAATGAGATTCAAACTTTTACAATTTTTCGTATACTGAATTATAGTTTGGTAATGAAATATTCAAAGAAGGAAACGATTAAAGTGTTTTACATTTCGGGTGATTGTCAAAAAAACTGTCTTTTGACAAGTACTGTGTATGCCCAACGAAATCCACAAAGAAGATATCCCAAAGTTGATTGTTTCGAAAATCTAGCAGAGAGATTCAATAATAGTGGATCAGTAAATTATCTCAAACATGAGAGACCAGCTTCTGTTCTAACTGAAGATTATGAGATGGTGGTTTTGATGGCTGTGGTTGAAAACCCAAATATTGGTACCAGAGAGTTGAGCCAATGTGTAGGCATTTCTAGAACCACGGTACAACGAATTTTAAAGAAGATTAAATTTCATCCGTTTCATATCAAATCACACCAGAAACTTCTACCACAGGATTTCAATCGTAGAGTAAAAAAATCACTTCACTCGGATGAGTCTACAAAAAATGGAACGGTCAATCGTCATAATTATCATTATTCTATCCAGAATCCCTATAGATTCAGGACCACTTCTCAAGAAAGATGATATCTAAATCTTTGGGGAGGCATTGTAGATAACTGTCATCGGCACCTACTTTATTGACGGCGTAGTGGTTTTAAATTTTCTTCAAAACCATTTGAAAGTGCTGCTTCAACGTGGTTTCAACTCGCCAATGGTTGAATGAGCAAATTCAAGGCAGATGGATTGGTAGAGGTGGTCCAGTACACTGGTCTGCAAGGTTACCAGACTTGACACCTTGCGATTTCTTCCTATAGGGATATGTCAAAAGTAAAGTTTATTCTTAACCAGTTACTACAATGGAAAATATGAAGATGAGAATAAGGGAAACTTTTGCATCCATTACAGCAGAAATGTTGTCGAGAGTACGAAATTCAATCAAAGAACAAGCACAAAGATGTATTCAGCAGAATGGGAAACATTTCTAACATCTTTTAGTATGAAACTTTGTTCGAGTTCGAAATATTCAGATAGTCAGATTGATTTAATATGTTTTTTTGGTAATAAAATTGATAAGTTGAATAACGTGTTTTCAATTGTATAGTTAATTACCTAGCAAAAGTATTATTGGACTATAGTAGTGTAGTATGAAGCTAAATACAATGAGTTTCAGCCATTAGTAGAGTAGAAATGAGAGAGCAACGGCATGCGGGGTCGAAACGTATGCGAGAGCAATGGAACCCGAGGTAAAGACCTATGAGAGAGCAATGGGATTTGAGGTCAAATCCTATGAGAGAGCAATGATATCCGAGGTCAGTAAGTGCACGTGTCAGGTATCAGATTGCCACGAATGTGTTGAGGTCATAGTTTCGGTTACAGGCAGATCGACTAAACTCAATATTCCAGATAATCTGATACCTGACACGTGTACTTATTGACCATAAAAGATGTCGTTTAACCCGCATCGAACTTCGCTGACCTGTCTGTAACCAGAACTATAACGTCAGCTAATTCCAGGTAATCTGATAACTGTTACGTGCACTTTCTGACCATGAGAGGAGTCGTTGAACCCGTATTGAATTTTGCCGACCTGTCTGTCAGAACTATGACCTCAACAAATCCTGTTGCTCTCTCATTTCTACTCTGCTGTCATTTAGAAATAACGAAATCTAATTGTTATATCAAAACACCCTCTGTATTCCAGGTGACCCCAAATCATATTTTTGCTTTGGCACATAGCTCGGGTACTTGCATACCCAGATACTTCCATTGATCTCTCATAATGAGATTTTGTTGAATTTTTTTCGTCGTCCATGATTTTTTGTTAAACTCGATTAAAATGGGAATATCTTGGCGACGTTGCATCTGATCCCAGGGAATAAAAATGATTTGTGAAGCCCACGTGAGGCAGATTCTGAAAATGAAAGAATATACAGGGTGGTCCATTAAAAAAGTATATCAAATGTTACATATGATTAAAAATAATATTATAGCACATCAAGTGTCCAATAACTTCCGATCAAATTTTGTCCTCCATTTTTATCAGCCAAGCATGTATAGGTGGGCCACCGTGTATAAATATGAAAATAAATGATTTGAGACAATAGGTAGACAAAAACTAAAATGCAAATTACAAAACTATGGTATTTCAGGGATGGTATTAAACTGGCTAATTAATTATCTGCATAGTAGGAAGCAAGTTACTCATATATACAAAATAACATCTTCAGAAATTTCGAATGGAAACGGGGTACCTCAAGGTAGCACACTAGGGCCTCTGTTGTTTTTGTTATATATAAATGATATTGTCAGTTGTGTTAAAAGCTGTCAATCAAGTCCATTCATTTGCCGATGATACATTAATTTACTTTTGTGATGAAGACTCAATCACTTTAGTGGATATCATTAACAACGACCTGCAAAATATAGTATCTAGGTGCAATGGGAACTTCTCAATTGAATTCCTCAAAAACAAAATTTCTGCTTATGGGTAATAAACAGCAATTTGATTATTTCAATGATAATTTCAAAATCAGTATTGGCAATAAGGAGATTGAAACTGTTGAAAAACTAAAATATTTGGGTATTATGATAGACCAAAACCTAACATTCAAAGAATATGTCACATATGTAAGCGATAAAATCTCAAGAAACACCAACGTTTTATTCAGGGTAGCACCGTTTCTGAGCCAATCGTCACGCATAACGGTATACCGGGTGGCTACGGAAGTATTGCCTACGGAATATCTCAGTTATTGTATGAAGTAGGTTTGTGAAATTTGGAGCGTCGATATAATGACATAAGAGCTAGAATTGGAGCATATTGACATGTCGAAGTTAACTTCCGGTCTGACCGGAAGTAACATCAACTTTCTTATTTTAAATGGAAACCCTATTTTTTTTCTTTTCGCTTTATTCAGCATTCAATTCCCTTTCTAATGACATATCACAAGTTGATATCTAAAACCAGAAACTAGATCAGAAAAAAATTATTATTGAAATTCACCGAGTAGGCCGTGGAAGCAAAATGAAAGCCAAAAATTGAAAAGTTGGCTATGTAAACCATACGTCACTTGATAACAGTTGCTACTACTGTGATATTTTATTTTCATTCGTCGGCGTTATAAAAAGCCGCCAAAAAAAAATAATGGAAAAATTGGGAAAAAAACAATACTCTGTAGGTCCATAACTTAAATAGGAACATACAACTTTTTCTTGCCTGTACTATTCAGCATAACCATTCCTTTCTAATGATATAATAGAAAATAATTTTTTGAACTGAGATACCGAAAAATCCAATTATTATTCTTCAAATAACAAAACAGATTATCGCCATACGCAAAAATAAAATTAAAAATAATGTGGAATGATAAATTATATCCTGTAGGTTCTAGGTTAAATAGGAACATAAACGTACTTGGTCTGTGCCATCGTCCATAGATATTCTAATATCTACCTATGGACGATGTTTGTGCTATTCAGAATAATCATTCCATTGCAATAATCATTCGAACCAAAATATTAACAAGTAGGCTGATTAAGATGTTGGAATGAAACAAAAAAGAAATGAGAGCTGTCACGAACGCTGCTATCCATATTATTTTGACGTTCGAAGTAGTGTTTTTGATTCTGCCATTTTAAAAGGGTTTGGAAATCGAAATCAGTTAGTGGAATATTCAAAAAATGCCCCGTTATTCACGAACCGAACAAATTGACATGCTTCTCATTTATGGTGAATGTTTAAAAAATTCTTATGCCGCTGAACGATTGTATTTAGAGCGATATCAAGGGAGGCAGCAACCGTCAAGAAGGTATTTCCAGTGGCTTGAAGAAAAATTAAGAACTGAGCCTGATGTTCACGAAGACCAAGAAGCATTTGTTATTAATGAGGAAACTGAAATTAATGTATTAGCTTTAGTACAATATGATAGCACAATTTCCTCAAGGCAGATTGGCGCCGAATTAGCTATAAGTATGGACTCTGCTAGGAAAATTTTGAAAAAACATCGATTGAAATCCTTCAAGTATCAGTTGCATCAACATTTGTATGAAAATGACGGTGAAAGGCGCCTGGAATATTGTAATTGGTTTCTTCGACAAAATGCTGAGAATCATCTATTTAACTATTATATCTTGTTTACGGACGAGTCAAGATTTACCAACAATAGATTATTTAACAGGAATAATACAAGGTAGGTACTGTACTTTATTTGGATTATTGTCGATAGTCGAAGTGTAAAGTGCTAAAAGTGTGAACGGTCTTTTGTTCCAGGTACTGGGCGATAGCAAACGAGCACCGGTTTCGACAAGGCGGCTTCCAGGAGAGATTTGGTGTGAATGTTTGGGCAGGAATAGTTGGAACTCATATTGTTGGCCCCATTCTTTTTCAAGGCCAACTAACCGGAGAGAGATACTTTAATTTTTTAACGAATGAAATTTCGGAATTCATTAACAACCTACCAGCGGAAATAACTGGAGAGAATGTACTTCCAGCAAGATGGCGCCCCTCCGCATAATTCAAGAATAGCGAGAAATTATCTTCAAAATCGCTTTCAAGAGAGACTTATAACAACCCATGGTCCAGTCAGGTGGCCACCAAGGTCACCTGATCTTACTCCGTGCGACTTTTTTCTATGGGGGCATCTTAAAAATAGGGTGTATTCCACACAGCCTACAACTCTACATGAGCTAGAAGTAAAAATTCGTAGAGCTTTCCAAGATATCACGCCCCAAATATTGAGAAACGTTTTACATGAAAATATCACCAGAGTCAATAAATGTATTGACGCTGAGGGAATGCATTTCGAACATTTGTTTTGAATTTATTTTATCTTTAATCCTATCAATTTGAATTTTTTTTTTTTCGATAAATCTGTTTTTTCGTTATTTGAAGAATAATAATTGGATTTTTCGGTATCTCAGTTAAAAAAATTATTTTCTATTATATCATTAGAAAGGAATGGTTATGCTGAATAGTACTGGCAAGAAAAAGTTGTATGTTCCTATTTAAGTTATGGACCTACAGAGTATTGTTTTTTTTCCAATTTTTCCAATATTTTTTTTGGCGGCTTTTTATAACGCCGACGAATGAAAATAAAATATCACAGTAGTAGCAACTGTTATCAAGTGACGTATGGTTTCCATAGCCAACTTTTCAATTTTTGGCTTTCATTTTGCTTCCACGGCCTACTCGGTGAATTTCAATAATAATTTTTTTCTGATCTAGTTTCTGGTTAGATACCAACTGGTGATATGTCATCAGAAAGGGAATTGAATGCTGAATAAAGCGAAAAGAAAAAAAAAATAGGATTTCTATTTAAAATAAGAAAGTTGATGTTACTTCCGGTCAGGCCGGAAGTTAACTTCGACATGTCAATATGCTCAAATTCTAGCTCTTATGTCATTATATCGACGCTCCAAATTTCACAAACCTACTTCATACAATAACTGAGATATTCCGTAGGCAATACGTCCGTAGCCACCCGGTATAATTCTGCCGCATTTAACATTTGCATCTTCAATTCTTTACATGGCGAATGAAAATGAAAAGGACAGACTACAAAAACTACAAAATCGAGCAGTGCGAATAATTTTGGGTGTTCCTAAAGATGCTTCGATCAAAAATATGTTGTGTACTTTAAATTGGATGTCAGTAGAACACTATTAAGAATATCAAGCTTTTGTTTTTATACATAAAATGAAAATCTCTCTTGCTCCTTCGTATTTGTCATCTAAACTGGTATTTAACAATAGTATTCACAATTACAGCACACGGTCACAAAATAACATATATGTTCAGAGAAAAAATAAAACAAGCACAGAAGAATCATTGTTACATAAGGGTGTAGTTCGTTATGATACTCTTCCAGATTCTTTGAAGACCTGCGTTGCATCAATTCATTCAAAGTAGAGTTGAGAAAGAGACTACTGGACCAATCTCTTGCAAGAAGTAATCAGTTATAATATACTTATTAATTTATTTCTTCGTTATAAGTGTGTGAACGACCTGTAAAATGTTATTTACAAAAACTTTTTTTGATGTGTTCGATATATGAAATATCATCTATACAGGGTGTTATTTAAATACGTGGCCAAACTTAAAGCAGTGATTCTTTGAGTGATTCTAAGACGAAAAGTTCATATAAACATAGGTCCGGTAATGCTTCGTTTTCCAGATACAGGGTGTCAAAATTTTTAAAAGAAATCGTTTTTGTCGTAAATATCTTAATAACCCTTCAACCGATTTTATTGAAATTGGGCAGTGTTATTGAAGGTCGTAAAGGGCGAATTTAACCCTAACTATATCAAAATTATCATGTCCAGTGGCGTCCCGGAAGGCACTGTAACCAATATTTTTGACAGAAAACATGTATTTGTTTCACATTGAGCAACTGAAATTACAACTTTTTTATATCTGGAACTTTTTTCGTATCTTGCTTTGTTTTTGAGAAAAAACATAAAAATCACTTCATTGCACATCCCTGTGACAACACAATAAAACATTTCAACTACTAAACCATCAAAAACTGGGGTCTTACTAATATTTTTTCATATCAATACTCTATTCTAGTCTCAGAATTTTCTATCAAAATTAATGCAATGAAAAAAAATATGTATGAATTGGAGCACTTGCCTTCGGCTCTTGGCTTCGGCTCGTTTTGCAAAATGGGCTCATTGTTGTCCATGGACATGCAATAAAGACATTTTTATTTATGATTAAACAATTAATATTACATGGAAGTCATCTTTTAATTTTTTTCGCTCATATTACCTGTTTTCGATGAAACAAATAATGTTGTTATGTGTTACTACAGTGTTTTGAAACTAAATTAAGAGGGTCATGGAAGGAACAACAAATGTTCAAACAAATTTAACTTCATAACTGTCTCAAATTGAAACGGTACATACGTCATTATTTGATAGTAATTATTTGAAGTGTTTTCAAGAGTTTTGAGATATAAAATTTGTTACTGATATCTGAAAATGGTTCGGTTTACAAACTCGGAAATGGCCGATATGCATTTTGTCTATGGAATGGCCCAAGGCAATTCCAGAGCGGCTAGACGCATTTATCAAGAAAGATATCCTCATCGAAATGTTCCAAATAGGCAAACATTTGTGAGAATACATGAAAGGCTGTGCGAATCAGGCACCTTTCAAAGGTCGGCTGCTCTTATTGGGAGACCTGCAACGGTAAGAACAGTGGCGCTGGAGGAAGAAGTTTTACATGAAGTTGAGCGTTGCCCCGATACAAGCACACGCAAAATTGCACAACAATTAAACATTTCTCACTTTACTGTATGGAAGATTTTGAAAGAGTACCAACTGTATCCTTACCACATACAGCGTGTTCAAGCGTTATTTCCTGCGGATTTTCCCAAGCGAGTTGATTATACTACGTGGCTTTTGCAACAACAGGTTGCATCTCCGACATTTTTATCCAGTATATAATTTACCGATGAAGCGTGTTTTTCCTACAATTCAATTATGAACTTTCATAACAACCATATCTGGGCAGAAGAAAATCCCCATGCGGTTATAGAAAATAATTATCAACAGCAGTTTTCCATGAATGTCTGGGTTGGTATTGTTGGCGATTATCTCATTGGACCTCATTTTTTACCCCCGAGATTAAATGGTCAAGAGTATCGTCATTTTTTGGAATTTGTATTACCTGTACTACTAGAAAATGTCCCACTGGCAGTAAGAGGAGCAATGTGGTTCATGCACGATGGGGCTCCACCTCACTTCAGCATAGTAGCACGTCAATTTCTGGATGAAACTTATGGAGAAAACTGGATCGGTCGCGCAGGTCCACAGTCATGGCCGCCCAAGTCACCGGATTTAAATCCCTTGGATTTTTTCCTTTGGAGACATTTAAAGTCCCTCGTTCATAAAACTCCAGTCTACACTGAAGAAGAATTAATCCAACGAATACGGGATTCATGTGATCAGATAAGACATACGCCGGAAATATTTCAACGTGTTCGGGAATCGATGTTAAGACGAGTTAATGCTTGCATTGAAGTTGAAGGAGGACATTTTGAGCAACTATTGTAAGTTTTGTGTTAGTTATTATTGAATGTATTCTTACAGAAACAATTTGCCTAGGTATCATTTTTGTTTCAGTGTGGTTTTAATAAAGGGTGTTTCTTGTTTGATGTTGCTTTGGCATTTCCGGCGTTACCACTATGCACGCACTAGCCAAATGAAACAAACAATTTTTAAGCATAACAGATTCACCTGTAATCATTAAAAACCCTATAAAAACAAGTTTTTATTGTGTTGTGCCAGGGACGTGCAATGAAGTGATTTTTATGTTTTTTCTCAAAAACAAAGCAAGATACGAAAAAAATTCTAGATATAAAAAAGTAGTAATTTCAGTTGGTCAATGTGAAACAAATACAAAAATTGCAAAAAAATCAGTGGCGCACATGTTTTCTGTCAAAAATATTGGTTACAGTGCCTTCCGGGGCGCCACTGGACATGATAATTTTGATATAGTTAGGGTTAAATTCGCCTTTTACGACCTTCAATAAGACTGCCAAATTTCAATAAAATCGGTTGAAGAGTTATTAAGATAATTACGACAAAAACGATTTCTTTTAAAAATTTTGACACCCTGTATCTTGATAACGAAGCATTACCGGACCTATGTTTATATGAACTTTTCGTCTCAGAATCACTCAAAGAATCACCCCTTTAAGTTTGGCCACGTACTCAAATAACACCCTGTATATGTATATTACTTTTTTTATTCTTATATATTTATATCTGTTTTTAATGTGTTTGATATGTAAAATATTAATTACCAATATTTTTTTTAAGTGTTATCGATATTTTTTTCTGGTAGTGTAGTGTTTTATATTTTGTGCAATTTCACAAGTATACTCCCAAATTGATCCGTTTCCACTCCCAAACCAATTACCAATTGCTTCTGGCCGAAACAAGAGCCGATCCTCATTTAAATTGAAGTTTACTTCTCAGACCTGGGGACGCCGTTCTTTCCCGGCGCTCCCGAGCTGTGGCACCACCCTCTGGCGTACTCGACCGCCGCGGAACTGCCCGGGGCGGCCCTGCAGCACGCCACGCTAGTGCATCCGGCGCTCCATCCGCAGGTCCCTGTACGGTCCTACCTTTGACTATCTACTGACAAGACTCTGGACTCGCAGCTGCAACAAGCTGGCGCTCCAGTCCATCATCACGTAAGTGACTTCTTCTACGTAGTTTATTTCGGGTCCGAATCATTTCTTAATTAGTATTTTTTTTCAAGGTCGTTTATTTTCATTTCAAGTTGCATTTAAAAATGGTTACAGTTGTAGATCTCAAATTTAGTAGGTGAACTCAGAAAGACTTGAAGTACCAATTGAATATATTAGATTTGTTCTGGTTCTACTAAATTCTGGTTCTACTAAATTCAGGTTCTGGGACGACAGAACCATACGCAGTTGAAAGAGCGATCTGATTTTTCAAGATCGTTTATTTGTATTTCAAGTTTCGAAAAACCGGTTACACTTGGAGATCTCAAATTTTGTAGGCGGACTCATTAAGGATTGAAGTACCAATTGAACATATTAGGTTTGTTCTGGTTCTACGAAATTCAGTTTCTGGGACGACAGAATCATGCGCAGTTGAAAGAGCGGTCTGGTTTTTCAAAGTCGTGTATTTTTATTTCAAGTTTCGTTAAAAACCGGTTACACTAGGAGATCTCAAATTTTGTAGGCGGACTCATAAAGGATTAAAGTACCAGTTGAATATATTAGGTTTGTTCTGGTTCTACAAAATTCGGGTTCTGGGAAGTCAGAATCATGCAGAGTTGATAAAGAGCGATCTGGTTTGTCGGGGACAACTTCGGATTGATGAATCCTCAGTGCTCGTTTCGAATACGAAATTTTTGTTTTTTTTGTTTTTACGAAACTCCCAGGTTTTCGGAGAAAACCCCTCAAAAGCAGAGCTATGAATGATCTGGGACTGTCCTGAACTATCACGAATCATTCCTGCTCTCGATGATGAACTGATGAGAACTGTTCTCGTTGCGCATGCGCATTTATATGGCAATACGCCATAACCAATAATATTGGTATTGTTGTATTGTTGGTATCTAAAGAAAGAAAAAATTTAATTTTTTCCAATGATGGATAAAATATGGTATTTCAAAATAGTATAAACTGAACAATCTATCTCAAAATAACGTCGAATTTATTGTCTGACGTTATTGAGAACTGCGATATATTGTTTCAGTTTTAGATATTAATGATAAATCTTGAGGAAGTAAGGATTTTCTATATGAAAATGAATTCAATGGGTAATATTTTTGTTAAAAATATCTTCGATAACAACTGAGAACTGAACAATAAAGATATTTTTCCCGCTGCCGATACTGTAAATAGTCCATACATGCTTAGCAACAAAACAGGTAAATGGCCTATATCATTCGTTTACTAATTCATCTTGACAACGGAACTTAATAGTGTCATTTACATGCCTAGGGTAATAATGACTTTGACTTTGACAAGTAATACCTTCAGCTTCATTCATATCAATTTTTAGGTTATGAGACCTTTTGAATATTATTGTTGTCTGCTTATTCGGTAACTTAGTAACACGCACAAGCAACTTAGAATGAAATAGCGAACGAATAATCATGAAGGAAGGGTAAGAAAACAAACTTCAATTCATGCAAATTTTGAGAAATGTCAACAAGCAGCGGGAAAAACGTAATAAGTAACACGGAATGTATCGGCAAGCGACAAGCCTCGGCTTTGCCTCGGCTCGTACTCGCTCATCTCGAATGTTAACACGTCTTAACATTCCTTGTTACTTAAATAACTATTAATTCATTTGACCGATACTTGATGGATATCCACAATCACTCAGAATTAAATGAAAAAAACGCATTTTTTAATATCCACAATATATTACTACCTGTAATATGTGACGCATTTCGCTATTACTATAGATTTTTCGAACATAAAATTGAATTCAGTAAATGTACAGACATATTTATAGTTATTTGAAATCAGATAAACATAAGGAACGTATTATAATTATTGTAAACAGGGAGCATAATGAAATTCATTTAGGAAATAATCACAAAGATGCATATAGTTATTGAAGAGATTAAGAAATGGTGACTGATTTAAATCTAACTGGTTATTGATAAATTATTGAAATTTTTTCTTTTGCTGATCTCTAGTGATCTCTAGTAAGAAAATTAATTTAAAGCTTTTTCTACCTGAATGTAGAATTTCAAAATTTGTATCAAACGTACTTTTTTTATCTACAAGATGATTTGAATAATTTGAATCTCTCTTGTGGTTATCAAAGCTTCTTTTATGTTCACGAATGCGGGTTTTGACATTTATAAAGGATCTACCGACGTGTATTTCAATTTCGCAATCTCCACATTTTAATTTTTACACCCCTGATTTTTGTGATTTTTCCTATTTAGTTTTATTGTTTTTAATGAATTTGCTCAAATTATGGTTCGTTTCGTAAGAAGTTGTAAATTCGTGTTGTGTTAAGAGAGATTTCATTTCGTCACTATGTTTGCCTAAATAGGGTTCATGTTTTTGGATGGGGTAGACTTCGATGATAGATAGCAATTGAGTATTCTTCCTTTTTAATAATCAAGTGTGATAACCATTGTTATACGATATTTGTTTTATGATATGGAGTTCTTTTTTGAAGTTAGAGTTGAAGTTAGGGGATATTTAGCAACAATATGTATAATGCTATGAAATGCTGATAATTTATGTTGATAACGATGTAATGAAGAATTATGAATGGTTATGGCCGTGTATGTTGGTTGTGGTATATGGAAAAGCTATGTATATTGTCTATTCTTGGTATCGTGAGGTCTAGAGAGTTTTTTGAGTTGTTTTCTTCCATTTCTGATGTAACTGTAATATTGGGGTGTAGAGTATTGATCAAATTCTCAAGATTGATGAGTTCTCTTTTGTTCCTGTATTAAAAATCAAAATGTCTATACCAGTATAGAGGAATATTTTTGCCAAGGGGATGTACATTAATAATATTTTCCAAATTGTTCATTCACATCAGAAATGGAAGAAAACAACTCAATAAACTTTCTGGACTTCACGATAATAAGAATAGACATAGCTTTTCCATCTACCACAAATTATCACACATGGACATAAACAGTCATAATTCTCCATTACATATACATACATACATACATATACGAGGGCTGACAATAAAGTAAGGTCTCCAATTTTTTTTTTCATAGAAAATGACATTTATTTACAAAAAGCGATACACCGTTGGAAAGGCCAAGGTCTTGGCTACTTTTCTACATAATCGCCATTTTTTTCCAACACCTTGCGCATCCGCACGATGAACTTGTCTATGCCGGCAGAATACCACTCTCCGTCCGCCTCGCGCAGCCAGGTGTTGACCTCTTTCTGAACCTCCGCGTCACTATCAAACTTCTTCCCTCCGAGATGTTTTTTCAGGGCGGGGAACATGTGGTAGTCACTGGGGGCCACGTCGGGACTATAGGGAGGGTGATCGATGATTTCCCAGCCAAATGTCTTGAGCAGGTCAAGGGTAACGTTGGCTGTGTGCGGGCGCGCGTTGTCGTGGTGAAATTTCACTCCTTTGCTCAGCAATCCCGGGCGTTTGTTTTTTATGGCACGACGAAGCTTTTCCAGGGTCTCACAGTACCTTGCTGCATTGATAGTGGTTCCCCTTGGCATGAAATCCACCAACAATACCCCGTGGCGATCCCAAAACACCGTAGCCATCACCTTGCCGGCTGACAGTGTCGCCTTAAACTTTTTGGGTTTCGGAGAATCGCTATGGCGCCATTGTTTGGACGACTCCTTTGTTTCGGGTGTGTAGTGATGAGCCCACGTTTCATCCCCAAAAAATCATCGCCTTCCTCTTCAAAACGGGCCACAACTTTGGTCGCACATTCCACGCGCCGCTTCATGTGGTCTTCGGTCAGCTGTTTCGGCACCCATCGGGCAGAAACTTTGTGGTACTGCAACTTGTTTACAAGGATATGACGGATTGTTTCGCTGCTACACACTCCTCCAAGCTTCTCTTCCAAGTCCCTAATTGTCGCACGGCGGTTTTTGAGCATTTCTGCCTCCACTGCTTGAACAATCGCATCCGAGACCGACGGTCGGCCACTTCTCTCCTCGTCGTGAACATTAGTGCGCCCGGAATTGAACTCGCGGCTCCACTTACGCACGTTTTTTATGTCCATACACTTTTCCCCGTAAACTTCAACTAGTTGACGATGGATTTCAATAGGTGTCACCTTTTTCGCACTCAAAAAACGTATTACAGAACGCAATTCGCACTTGGACGCTGACGCGAGTGATACGTCCATCGTTGACGGCTGCTCAGCCAAGACTGAGCGGTCGGGGAAGCCTCACCCAGCAGCAAAGTGGTAGTGGGGGAACCAAGGAACACGGCGGTGTTGCCAGATTTCGCCTAGCGCGTGATCCGGCGAAGTTGCAGCGTTGGAGACCTTACTTTATTGTCAGCCCTCGTACATAAATTATCAGCATTTCATAGCATGATACATTACTGTCTAAATATCCCTATATCAGACTCTAACTATAAAAAAGAACTTATATCTTAAAACAACAGTTGTTATCATAGTTAGGGCCAGTCTTTTCAGTTCCAGTTAAACTCCAGATAACTATCTAATAGTTTAGATGGTGAATGACATTCTTTAACTGATGTTTGAAGGATCACATTCTAACCATTAGTTAATTAATCTGTTGTATAACTGGATCTGAAAAGACTGGTACTTAATAGAAGAAATTATTGAGAAGGAAGAATACTCTATTGCTATAGAACAAAGTAAGTAGTGCTTATTAACCCATGCAGGCCAAACCTAGTGACAAAATAAAATATTTGTCAGCACAACACAATTTTACAACTTCTCACATAACGAACAATAATTTGAGCAAATTCATCAAAAACAATAAAACTGAAACCGAAAAATCACAAAAATCAGGGGTGTACAAATTAAAATGTGGGGATTGCCTTAACCCTTTCACTCATGAATTTTTGTATTTTGAAATAAAAAATTTTGAATTTTGCAAATTTAATAAATGAATTTTTCTAAGATTTTTGAGCCTATAGAAATTTTTTTGCGACAGCCAATTTTTGTGATATGGGTTGTGCTAAATTTAGTACACCATTAGCAAACGGTATATGGGATATTATAATATGAGAACACAAATTTTGTGATAGTCATTGCAATTCAGTAAAAATGTTTCGTGCAAATCAAAAAATATCCGAAAACGAAAGTAGAAATGTCGCAGCATACTCTGTAATATCAAAATGTAGGTAGGTAATTCAGTTGATTCTGGCAAGTTTTTGTGCTAATATAACTACCCGTTTTCTTGTTCTTCCTCTGAACCTATGTCCAAGTAAATAAACGAGCATTCTGAATCAATCTCGTACTCATGAAATTTACCCCCAGAAGCTTCCAAATTAGTGCCCTAACTCAAGTCATTTTCGATTTCATTGACATTCTATCAGATAAATTGTTTTCTATTATTGATAATAGCTTCTGATTACTTAAGGCCCTTCTAATAACCATGTCAATCAATGGTACTGTGAAAATAACAAAAAATACATTTTTTAATGATATAAAGTGAGGTTATGTCTACCACATATGCAATGCCACTAGCTCACAGTGTACTAAATTTAGCACACCGAAATTCAAAAACTTCAAAATAGTGATAAAATGTTTAAATATTTTGAATCGAGTACGTAAAACACTCTAATGAGAACACACAGTATTTTTTTCGATGAATAAATTCCACTCTGAGAAATTCAAAAATGACATACACCAAACTGGTGACCCAGATGATAGGATTCGTCCATTCTCGTCAGCTGAAGTTTTCCAAAATACTTCCTGAAGAATCTGATAGATGACAGATAAAATTACAGTTGGCAACTAAAATAACAACTTATAAAACCATGGCAACAATACTTGGATTAAACAGTTTTCTGCACACAAAAAAAAAACAAGAAAGTTGTGTACTAAATTTAGGACACCATGAGCGAAAGGGTTAAAATATACGTCGGTAGAACCTTTAGAAATTTAAAAACCCGCATTCTTGAACATAAAATATGCTTTGATCGCCACAAGAGAGATTCAAATCAATCAAATCACCTTATAGATGAAAACCATACATTTGATATAAATTTTGAAATTTTACTTTCAGAGAGAAAAGATTTAAAACTTAATTTCTTAGAAGCACTAGAGATCAACAAAAGAAAAAAATTAAATAATGTATCAATGACCAGTTAGATTTAAATCATTCACCACTTCTTAATATCTTTAATAAATAAATGCATCTTTGTGATCATATCCTGAATGGATTTCCGATTAAGCAAGCGAAACGCGTCACATATTACAAGTAGTTATTAATTGTATTGTTAATACAGGGTGTTAATTAAGTACGTTCACAAACTTCGGGAGGTGATTCTTTGAAAGTTTTCAGGACGAGATGTTCATATAAACATATGTCCCAAACGGCTTGGTTTTCGAGATACAGGGTGATAAAAATAATTTTTTTTCAAGATTTTTTAGAGGTAACTTCGATATTTTTGACAAAAATCAGTTCAAATTAGGCAAGTACAATCCATTCAATATTACGCACGATACAAAATAATGCATTTCTCAGATAATTCACAGGGTCCTCCTTTTTTCAGAATCAAGCTTTGTTCAACCCTTCAGAATTTTTTTCCCGCCGCCACTGACATATTATGAGGAAGGGATAATCAATGTTGTTTCATTTAACATCTTTTTGTTTTCTTGAATTTTTTGATTTACTTTTAAACATTTTCCAGTGTCGTATAACAGAAAATTAAACATACTCAATTATCGTAAATTGATGGAAATATTTTTTCAGAATTTGAAAAATCTACGATGAATAAAATTCATAAAATAAAAAATATAATGACGAGCTTTTATAAAAAATCATGAAAAAAATGTATTTTTATCACCCTGTATCTCGAAAACCAAGCCGTTTGGGACATATGTTTATATGAACTTTTCGTCCTGAAAACTTTCAAAGAATCACCTCCCGAAGTTTGTCAACGTACTTAATTAACACCCTGTATATATATATATAAGTTTTTTTTATTAAATTCCAAGTAATAAAGACATTGTTTCAGTTCATCGCAAGATAACGATTATAAAATTACGAATCGTCAAATGTAAATACAAACTATTCAATACAACAAAAATGGTGCAATATTTCCTATGCGAGTTCTGATTTAATCAAGTGTCCAAGACTATCCTGGACTGTCTGAAATTTTTTGATTCTACGCACATTGTCCTGCGTAGTTTTTGGTCTACAATTGAAGGAAATAGCCAATACTTGTTTCTCTTTTATTTCAAAAGAAATACCCATAAAAATCCTGGAACTTCTGATTGAAAGCGAATCTCCGGACAATGAATGTATAATGGAGTGTAGTGTAGGGGATGTCTTTTGAATACATATGCCCCTGTTTTTTATCTTCGAAATATACTTTTGTATGTAACCGGATAAAATTTAAAGTCCAATCATAACAAAAGCAAAGTAGATACTTTTATTATTCATGAACCTATCCTTTTTGAAGTAATTTTTGCGGATATTCACCATGGGAGTTTTAACATTATTGGAAAGTTATATAGCGGAAAGTTTGCCAACTGATTGTTTTCAGGAAAATAATTATTGAGTTTATTTGGCGCTCTGTTTTCGCTGTTCCGTATTCCGATATTTTATTTTATCGCAACGTTTTAATTAACTCTGCACACAGCGCCTGGACTGATAAACACCTGTCAAAGCCAGCCCCGACGGCGTTTTATTGTCATTGGCCAACCAGCTGGTAACACTGTCGGTTTTTAATTTGTTTTCCCCGTCCTCAATCATTTCTTCGAACGTTGCACTGTAAAAGCCGATTCTCTCTAACTGATAAAAAATAAGTGAAATAGAAAGATAATTATTCGTTTTGGTTATATTGCCGTGTGATTAGTATTTTATTTTAAGTAGGTACAATATTTTTCCTCCAATGAATAAAATATACAGAGTTGCCAACTGAAAACTGTACGGAGCCATTTTCAGGAAAACGCTAAGACCCGTTGACTTTTTATTAAATGGGTCCTTCGACAGTTTGCAAATACGGTTTATTAAGAAAAAAAAACTCAAATGGAATTTGAGGAAAATTTCTCGATCTATTAGAATCATACCTCACGTATAAGACAGGCCTAGGTACTGTACTAGCTTTTCTTTACTAGCAGTAGACATTTCATTTTAATTATCAAAAATGTGTTTAAAAGGATTAACACATATAATACTTATACTAAAAAGTAATCACAAATATCAAAGTAGAATTCTTCGTTTTTTTTTGTTTTGCCATTTCGTCTAGAATTTCTTCCACGGTAATGTCAATATCGTGGTTCGCAAAAAGAACTACCAAACCATTTAATCTGTTCTCTCCCGTGGTGCTACGCAGTTATGTTTTTAAATATTTTAAATTTGAAAATGACCTTTCAGATGTGGCGGTTGTAATAGGCAAAGTTAAAAAAAATTGCAAACGCCTTTTTATATTAGGGAATATATTGGCATCACATTCGGAATACACTTTGTCCAAATCTTCCTTCAGTTTCTTGTTTTTGCAATTTTTATACCTTTTTTTATAGCTTTCAACATCGTTTTGTTGGAAAACTCTTCAAGGAACTCATGACCTCATGACCTGAATATTTGATAATTCATATTTTTTTTGTTTGCTAGTTTGTATGGACGATATGTTTAAAGTAATATAAATATTTGTTTATCGTATATATATATGTAATTTAGGACTTTTGATGCTGGCCAGTAATCCAGATGCTTCAGTGGAAGTATTGCGGTCGGTCCATTGCTCTATTTCCTCCAAAGCGGCTACCAACGGTTTATACAGTTTAACGAACACTAAAACTGCATCGTGTCTTGCGACCCATCGTGTAGGACACAATTTTTTTAGGCCATGCTTTTTTGTTTCAGGACATAATAAGTCCATTTGTTGATGTAATACATGCTCCCTTTTGGGAGTGTTGAAGAACACGTAAGCCCTTTCAATGGTACCTAGGCAATTACGTATTTCCGTGACATCGGACGCCGAAGATAAACATAAGTTCAAATTGTGTGAAGCACAGTGTACATAAGTAGCTGCAGGAAATTTTTCGGATATCAATGCCTGAACACCTTTAGAGTTGCCTGACATAGCTCCGTCATATCCCTGTCCACATAGATACCTGCAGTTGATTTTTAGTTTTTCTAATGTATCCAAAATACTGGCGGCTATAGAAGCGCCTGTGGCAGAAGTAATTTCAACGAACTGTAGAAACTTTTCACAAATTTGATCTTTTTTGTTTATGTATCTTGCACTTAAAGTTAACTGTTCTTTATTTCAAACATCGGCTGTCTCATCAGCTAAGATCACGAATGCGTTGGCGTCGTTAATATCGTCAACGATTTTTTGAACAATTTATTGCAAATTTCCAATATTTGGTTCTGAATGTCCCAACTCAAATAGGTGGCATTGCCACCACAAGAACTTATATGATCTATAAGGGCTTGATTCCCGGATTCTGCTCTTAGCTTTAGTACAGGTCGACAAGCATAAGGATGCCTCTGAGATGCGCAAACGATAGAAAGCGTGAGTAGATGTGCGACAAAGATCGACAACTGTTTACGGCTGGTTATCATCGGAATGTACAATCGGGAGAGAAATTTTTCTGCAACACGTAGGAACGTAGGTTCTTATCTGAATTTTCATTAATTCCTAATGAACTGTTCGAATAATATAATTGTCTGTGATCACTGGACCGTTTATGAAAAGTGCATAATTTTCCCGAAGCCATAAGTGTAAATAAAGTACGACTAGCAAAATAATGCATTGCCACACAATATCAGAAATAGGTAAATATAATAAAGAACACGAGGAACATACTTACAGAAGTTGACTAACAATATCACATGACCTCTGACCACTGCCAAATCAGCATTGTCCATGGTAACTTTTGATTTTTTGTTTCTCTTTTTATTTGGAGTTGAGAATTGTTCCATTTCACCTTTTTCAATTTTATTCATTTCTGAATTAATTTTTCTAATGCTTCTTAAGGTACGGTTCCTTCCATGCGGCCGTCGTGCACGGCGGCCGCAGTGCGTCGACCGGATGCGTCAGCCGGTCGAACTCATGGTTTTTTCCATGCGGATGTCGCGTACGGCGGACGGAGCCGGTTGTACGCCGCTAGTGCTAATTCCCAGTTGTAGAATAGAAGTGAAGACGGATGATCTCTCCGGCTTCCTGCAGTTAATCGACTTGGAAAAGAGCAATTCAATATTGAAAAAGAGGAAGAGAGGAGTATTTTTGTTACATTAATAATTAATCGACATCTGCTTGAGGATGGAGTCAAATATAGGGAATATTTCAAATTGAAGTTTGAGTAGGTACATCTTCAACTTGATAAAAGATGATCTAAAATCTGAGTCACACAACCAAATTTGGTACCTAATAACGAATCTAGGAAAAAAGCGCAATTGAAAAAAATGCAAAAGAAATAAACTCACAAGAAATATCCACATGTGGTATATTGCACACATGGATTAAATTGCACAAGCCAAAAACCTTTCATGTAATGCGCACATAGAAAAAAACACAATGATGTGCGCTTTATTCCGATAATAAAATTATGTGATTGTTAGGCCAAATGCAGACGATACGTTAAATCCCTGAGAGGGATCCTCGATTGCGCATGTGCCGATGGAAACCTAATCTGAGCAAACTAACCTAGCTTGCAAGTTGAAAATGAATGAATTACTTTTTGCTCGCACTCGACACTCAAACCTAACCTGAGCAAGCTACTTAGCTTGCGAGTCGAAAATGCGTGAATTAGTTTTTCGCTCGCACTTGAAACACAAACCTAACCTTAGCAAGCTCTTACTTGCAAGTTGAAAATGCGTCTTTTCCTTTACTGCTGACACCTCCATCGGCACATGCGCAATCCATGAGAGAAAATATAGAAAACTTTACGCGATTGTAAAAGTAGAAAAGGATTATGAAACGAACAAGTTGTCTTATTTAAGAACAATAGCTATTCTACAGTAGTTCATATTTCTGTGTAATCGTTACAGTTCTTCCCTTCTTATTATTTGGAAATTTGGTTTTCCTTAAAAATTAATTTATAATATGAGTTTGCATTTTTTTCTATTTGCGCAATTATACATGAGAGGTTTTTGCCTTGTGCGATTTAATCCATGAGTACAATTTTCCACGTGTCAATATTTCTTGTGGGCTTATATAACATTGCTTTTTTTTCGTTACGTTCCTTTGCGATTTTTTCAATTGCGCTTTTTTTCCGGCTACGCCTGATAACCACAGAGAAAAACGAAAACTCTCTCACGGCTGCGACTGCACTGCTTTTGGAGCAGTACCGTCGCAACGATCGCAGTCGTTCACGGCTGACGTGTGCGGCCGCCGCTTGGAAGGAAACATGTACATTTAAAAACACGTATAGCAGTAGGTTGCGGCTGCCGCACTGCGGCCGCCGTGCACGACGGCCGCATGGAAGGAACCGTACCTTAACGCAAACTCCCGTTGCGGCAGCAACTCGTTCTTGAACCTTCACAAGAGGAATACTGGTTTCACCTATCATTGCTTCTGCCTGCATAAATTTGATGACATTACTGACAATTTCCCTACTTTGTCCACTCAGAATCTTATTTCTCACTTTACTCTTTGAAGGCATTTTCAAACACAACAAACTACACTGTAACCTATCTAATAATATTTCAAAACTATACACAACACAACCACAACACAAGGATTTCAAATTCAACACAATCAGAATAACGCCACAATAATTTTATTCCACTGACTGTACACTTACGACGTTAACTGCTTGAATAATGCACAGCGATTGAGCTCTTGCCCCACTCCAGGGTCGTGTCTACTGCGCAACCAATTCTCGGAGGCATCCTTACGTTTGTCGACTTGTATATTGCGAAAATTACCATCGCTTCTATTTATAGCAGTTTAAATCCAGAGGTCCGTAGTCCTTATGTCCTCTTAACGGTAGCCCCGTCCTTCCACAAAAGAGTATTGTTTTAATAATCGGCGTTAGCCGCTGTCGATTTTGTTTAATTATTAATTCAGATGACTTGAGTAACATTTTGTCTACGGCATGACCGGAAGCACTTTTCTTCAAATTGTTGGCACGAAGTACTGAACATTTGTGATATTGTGCAAATTTTTGTAGGGCTCTTTTCCATCCTCTGAAAGGTTGTTTTGCCAAATCTCCAAGACTCTGACTAAAGTATATTCCAATCCAAGATTCAGCGCATGTAAACAATGATCAGCACGTGATCGCTTCCCGGCTTGCTGAAATCTGCAACGGTATTGGTCAAACGACCATAAACTCCTTCAACTGCTCTTCACTGTTTCGATGCAGGTGCGTACTCAGATTCAGTGCGAAGTGAAGTGCATCGACGTTGCATCCAATTTATTGAGTTTAATTATGTTGTTTAAATTGCATCTTTTTGTAGTTTGAATATTGTGTCTAATTCAAATACTTTCGAAGTAGGTATATTAAATAACAGTGTGTTTGCTCCTATACCGAAAGTTTAAGTGTATTGTTTAAATACTTGTTTGGTATATTAAATATATATCCAGGACACTTGAACATTTCTAGCACGGATACAACTGATGAGCCTACTGACATTTCTTTGTCTCCTAGGCAAAGGTCGAAAAAGTCTCATTTCGGCATAAACACCAAGGAAATGATTTTAAACGTGTATAAGCATGAACAATTCAAAGACAGTCTATCTATTCCCAACTTTTTCAAAATATTTGCTTAAAATTAGAACATTGTGTATCATGACTTTATAAATACAGCTCTTAGTGGTATTTACAACTTTTATAAACAAACTAAAGAAATTCCCGACAAACATCTTCATTTTTATTTTTTATTTCATACCATCAGATTAATTATATATGTACTTTTGCGTCACCTTGCGTAATCTTTTTAATAATATCCTTTCAATTTTCATTGGTATTAAGGTATTGCAAATTTATATTTCTAAAATTATTAATTTGAATATATTGAAACTACATCGCAATAATATTTTGTCCTCATTGCGACCCTGGTAACAAATTACATTCACGTGCTTTTGTTTACATTTACTGAACCTCGGATTGGAATATACTATAGTATTATGGCCCGCGAATGACGTAAAAAAGAGGAGGCAATATTTACAATTGGCGAAAGAAAATAAGATCGCAGCGCCACCTATAGCAAGACTTTGAACTACGAATCACGGACAAAGGTTTTTGACTTTACACGTGTTTATATGGCGTTTTGACGATCTGTACTCCTATTTTCAAACAATTTGTGAAAATTTGTGATTTCTCTAACTAAAAAGTGATTGTGTTTCTATTGAAAGACTCCAAAGAACGTTTTAGTCAGGTGATTTAAAGGAATTTCATCTCCGATTAGTTTTGAATGCTTCTGCAATTCAAGGTTGCATGGCGTTTTGATGATCTGTTCTACTATTTTCAAACAATTTGTGAAAATTTGTGATTTCTTTAACTGAAAAGTGATTGTGCTTCTATTAAAAGACCTGAACGATAGTTTCAGTGTAGTTTACAAATATTTTACGTGTTTTTTGAAGTCATGACTTGTGAGTTATTGATCTGATTCATTCTGTTGATTAAGGATATTTCCATACAAGATTTCTGTTTCTGTTCGTATTTTTTTGGTTTATACTGTTGATAGACTGCCAAATATGGGAAAATACAATCCTAGTTGTTCAGTCCCAGGATGCAGGACATATGGCAAGAAGGAAAATGTGGGATATCACAAATTTCCCCCAAAAATAAAAGCAAGGTTAAAAATCACCAATTGTTTCAACCAGATTGAAGAAATTGACCAAAGGAAAGCATGGATTTTGAAACTGAAAATTGGCAAGCTAAATAATATCGAAGTATATGCTTGTTTGACAAACAGACTGATGAATGAATCAGATTAATAATTGATCGCTAATCATGACCTCCAAAAACAAGTAAAATATTTGTAAACTACACTGAAACTATCGTTCAAGTCTTTTAATAGAAACACAATAACTTTTCAGTTAAAGAAATCACAAATTTTCACAAATTGTTTGAAAATAGTAGAACAGATCATCAAAACGCCATGCAACCTTGAATTGCAGAAGCATTCAAAACTAATCGGAGATGAAATACCTTTGAATCACCTTACTGAAACGTTCTTTAGAGTCTTTCAATAGAAACACAATCACTTTTTAGTTATAGAAATCACAAATTTTCACAAATTGTTTGAAAATAGGAGTACAGATCGTCAAAACGCCATATAAACACGTGTAAAGTCAAAAACCTTTGTCCGTGATTCGTGGTTCAAAGTCTTGCTATAGGTGGCGCTGCGATCTTATTTTCTTTCGCCAATAGGCAGCATCTTCTAATTTTGAATAAGTTAACCAATTATATTTTGTAAGCTACGGCGCATTGAATATTCTTTGGTGTTGTCCCTGTTTTTCTAAAGGATACACAAAGTTCTTCGGCGGAATCCAAAATTTTTCTAGTAACTGAAGTTTTTCGTTATCGTCTATCTCTCTGTGTGTGAAGTTGGCAATATCATATCTGTCGTGGACCTGGATAATATTACTTGAAGATGATGTTGATGGAGTGGATGTAGTTCCTATCATTTGTTAAACCGCGATTTTCTGACATTTCTGTGGTCTTTTCATGATAGAATAGAATAGAATAGAATTTTATTGGTGTTTTTGAATATTTCTTTCATTACACAAGTCAGCAAGTTTGGAACATGTCCTTGGGTAAAAATATCTAATTATAAATATATAGGAACATAACAAATAAAAGCAACGTGTTGTATATATAAAAAGTTACACAATAAATTATGATGTAAAAATAAAAATAAAATGGATGTTTTCCATAAATATATCATGGTGATGGTATTTATATTAATACTTATTTTATTCGGTTAAATCACTTGACAAAAATTCATCCACCGAGTAAAAGCTGTGTTTCAGTAGGAGCTGTTTGACAGCTAGTTTAAATTTATATGAGCTGAGCTTTTTTATTGATTCGGGTATCTTATTGTATATATTCAAATTAATTGTGTTTTTTAATGATGTACTCAGACGAAATCTAGGATTGATGAGCTGATCGTTATTTCTGGTAGATTAGCTGTGTAAATCTTTGTGTCTGTTATAGCAATGGATGTGGTTATGTATCTCAATCAAACAATAATAAACATATAGTGCAGGAAGTGTCAATATTTCCAATTCTCTGAATAACGGTCTACAGGATTCTCTGTAGGCAGTTTTGGCGATTACCCTGACTGCTTTCTTTTGCTGTATGAAGGCTCGATTTGCGTGGCTAGAGTTACCCCATAAAATTATGCCATAACTCAGATGAGAGTGAAAAAGT
Source organism: Chrysolina oricalcia (assembly GCA_944452925.2). Lineage (NCBI taxonomy): Eukaryota > Metazoa > Arthropoda > Insecta > Coleoptera > Chrysomelidae > Chrysolina > Chrysolina oricalcia. The sequence goes on along the minus strand of OX101821.2, from coordinate 4,432,119 downwards.
GAAAAGTACGTCATTCTTAGTACGTTTGCGTTAACAGTGTTCCGCAATTGCCTAAGAATGAAGATTTGGGTTGACAACTTCCTACATAGAATGTCAATGTGTTCAGCCCATTTAAGTTTGCTATCTAGGGTGATGCCCAACAGTTTAACTGGGACGTCTGTTGAAAGGAGCGTGTTGGAAGAAAATATTATAGATTGCGTTTTGGTCTCATTTTGAACGAGGTTGTTGGGGGTGAGCCACTCACTGATTCTGTTAGATGCGTCAACATTCATCTGATTGAGCTCTGTTGTATTCGAAGCGGAATTGTAAAAAGTTATGTCGTCTGCGAACAAGACACACTGGGTTGGTTTTATGTGATAAAATATATCGTTAATGAATATTATGAACAGAAGTGGCCCAAGAACTGATCCTTGGGGCACTCCCGAAGATAGAGATTTACACATCTTCGTATTGTTATTGAGTAATACGTATTGAGTTCTTCCCGATATATATGAGTCGAAGAATGAATAGGCTGACCCTCTTACACCATAGAGTTCCAGCTTATCAAGTAACCCTCGATGTGGAACACAGTCGAAGGCTTTGCTGAGGTCACATAGCGTCACTGCAGTTTGTTTACCACTTTCAAAGTCCTCGACTATGTCAGTCACCAGTTTACGAACAGCTTGAATTGTGGAGCGGTTTTTTCGGAATCCAAATTGTTGATCGTTTATGTAATTGTTACTGTCAAAATACGATGCTAATCTTGTTTTAATGATAATTTCAAAAGTCTTGCCTATAACTGGAATTATTGAGATTGGTCGATGATTTTCTGGTAGATCAATGTTACCTTTTTTGAAGATCGGTATTAATTTGCTTTTTTTGAAAACATCAACATAGTTTCCATAATTATTAAAAAAAAACTACCCAATCACCAAAACTACGTCAACATAATAATAATAATAAGGTCTTTATTTTCTACAAGATTGCAGTACATAAAATAATAGTAAATAATATTGACTAATTTTATAAACGTGGAAAAAAGGCGAGGTATCAGGTGAGTATGTACGAAACATACACTGTTTTTCAACCTCACCTCATATACATAACACTCGACGCGCGTTTCGCCAACAAAGCTAGCATCCTCAGAAGCTGAAAACTTATTCACCGAAGGTTCCAAGCAAGTAATTATTTATTTAACTCATGATATTTCCCAAATTGCAATATATAAATGATTAATAAATAATAATGAAAAATTGATTATATAATCCAGTCTTCCGCTTCAACCTATACACTAGATATATTCGTCGGCAAGTCTCCAACAGAAAACAACTACTGTCCCCTACTATCGTTGAATTATATCTCGTAGATTCTTGGCAAAGTTGTCTACAAGAACTACTTTGCAGTGCTCTTCAAATACCATAGCACAAATTATTTTTTGATTCAATTGGGTGAATAAATAACCGAAGTAAAGTCGCAGAAAAAATATTGTATGCAACTCAAATGTAATTATTATTGAATGTATCTGTATTTTTCTGTTTTCAGCCGTCAATGACAATGCAGCACCCTACCGCTCTAACATCGGTGCACGCGGCGTCGTTGCCACATTTCTTACCGAGTCCTGCCTTGGCTTCTCCCGTGGGTTCGTCCTCATCACAGCCCGGTATCGGAGTAAGCAACCCTCCTTGTTCCACGCTATTCGTGGCCAATCTGGGACAATTCGTGTCTGAACACGAGCTCAAAGAAATATTCGCCAGGTTTGTAGAGGATTTTTTTTCGTAATAATTTATTTAAGAATTCCATGAGGATGGTCCGATTCTCAGAACGGTACAAGGTATAGTGAGAGTCATTTATTTTTCACTGCTTTTGGTGATTTATGTCTTGAATCTTTCGAATTCTCTGGTTGAAATTTTCCGGTAATGATAAAGTAACTTGGTATTTTGAACTCATAATTGAAAAAATCATTTGGTGCTACGAAGAAACAATCAAACCACAATGTCGAAACTGCCCCTGACATATTTTGTAGTTATTTCTGTATTTTTAATGTACTTGGACTGTTTTCAAATGGCATTTTGTCAGTTGAATTTGACTGCAACGCCATCTATTGAAAAATTTGAAAAAATGAACTTTTACAAACTAAATACAATATGACCAATTTAAAATGGAACCACCCCAGTAGAAAACACATTTTTCAATGAGTCACAAGTTCACTGTTGTTCTATTTTTTATCGACAGTGTTGCCAGATAAATATGTCTATAATCAAAATAAAAATTATAATAAAATGCTTTGTTTTCAAAATTAAAATTGTTGTAAGTTCGCTTTTGATCAATATTTTTTGATAAAATTTTGACGGTTTTTATTAATAACGACTACGAATTCAGTGATGTAGTGAAATTCGAAAACGAAACTTGCCGTTTCTGACAAAGAAAAAAACCATAGTTTGCCTTGGAAATTAAACTAAAGTTGTAAAAATTTGTGTCGAGATAAAGTTTTTATGGCATTCATTTTTTTAATATTTATTGATAAATGCATTTTCTTCAGGGGTGCTTCCATTTTGAATGGGTCACTCTGTATAATGAGTCACCCCCCCTGATATCTCAAAACGAAGAGCGAAATCAATTATACCGAGACCCGAGTCTTGGTTTATTTGTTACAACCGGTTTCAGTTTTCACACCATTATCAAGTAGTGTACTGGATATACCGGGTGTCCTCGAAAAACCCTTTTGACTCATTTGTCTTTGCAGATAATGGAATCAAATTTGGCGGATCTGTATACGACATCTTATATATGTGGATACTGTTTTGGGTTTATATCTGTATGTATCCCAAACCTGAATGAACAAATAAATAAAATTAATGAATAAATCTTATTCAACTTTCGGTTTCACCAGAAGTGGCATAAACTTGCTATTTTTAAATGGGTCACCCAGTATATTTTAACTTCCTTTGTTTCCACAAAACATACTGAATCCAACCATGTATCACTTGTCACTTTTTGTTATCAAACTTATTTTATAGGAAGTTGTGAAAGAAATCGTCTGTAGAATTTCAAGTAATTGTTAATTTTTGTTTGAGTAAATATCAGTTGTGATTCCTTTCCAAAAATTTCCGACATCTAGATCAATACCTAACATCCATTTTAAGATTGCGAATTTCTAGAGAATGTTCCAATTTCACATACCAATAAACTTCGTTAATTTAATAGAACGATGATATTGTGTAACTCTTGTAGAAATTATAATAACTTAAAGTCAATTTTGACATCGAAAAGCAAACAATACACCGAAGTTGTATTAGAGTTGAATTCTCTACGGTTGCGTATAAGGGCCATAAAATAGTTTGGGACATTTTTTGGGAGTTCCTGAGTTTACCGAAACTGAACTGTCATGTTCATGTTTTATGTGGGGAATATTTATAGAATTTATAAACCAGGATCCCACGCTTATTTTCAAAAATGATTAATAACAAGCTGAATCTTCCTGAGTAGCATCATTTTGTAGAGACGCCCAACTTTTTCCTCTACGAAAATTCTCGATAGTGGTAGCTAATAAACCGCGCAGGCGTCAATCATGTCGATTTGGTAGAGCAAAAAAGTCATTAATAACAGTTTTTCAGATGATCCTCGAGATAATTCGATAAAGTACTCGAAAAAACTTTTGTCCTACAAAATGGATGGTTGGACTCCCAACATGTACCAATGACTTGGTCATAAGAAATCATTAGTTACCAGCGGATTTTTTTTTGTGGAGGATATTCGTTTCTTGACATACCTTTTTGAGAATTTTAACCTTCCACAGTCTGAAAATGAAAAAATGTTAATTCAAAGAAATCTGTACAAGTGTAGAGGGGCAATAATCAATTTGCCCCGATCAGTTACTACACTCAGAAATTTTTTTTAGTAAATCCGACAAAAAAAGTAGGTTGAGTTAACAGTGGTAAGATCTCTATTTGGTAGATCTTAAATTCTGTTAATATAACAGTTGTTATACTATTAGTTGGTCACTTGTATATTATATCCTATAGATACAATAACTTTTTTATTGTGATAATAGAAGGGTCCGTCAAATGAAAACGCACGATTTCTTTAAATAGTACAGAAAAACTGTTATTGTAATAAAATGCTTGTGAAGTTTCATGGGGTTATTGAAGAAATACTGTTACGTGTATATACATCACACTGTTGAATCAACAATCAGTGCTTTTCATAAAAAGTAATTGTTGTATTGATAACAGAGGGTTACTGTCAAATAAACAACTGATAGATATTATTTCTTGACAAATATTTTATTGCATGAACAGAAAAATATTTTTTTTTTAAGTGTTCATAAATTCCCACCTGTTGAAAGAAAACAACCACGTCTAAAAAAAGTGACGACTGACTTATAATCGATTCTGCCTTTTGAAAGAAACACAGTACATAGTACTGATACGTAATAATAATAATAATAACGTAATAATACAGGTGTTTTATAAATAAAACTATAAACAAAAAACTTTTTAAACGAACGCAATGCACTATACTTTTATCAACTTCCCGTATTCCACTGAGCCCGAACAATATTTCCATTTTTCGTTTGTATTGTATGGATTTCTTCCCAACACCACCATAATAACTTGGTGAACAAGGACACTGCAAATTCTAAACTCACGAATTACGAAGACACGAATTCTTTGAAAAGTGAAATGACTTATATGAACCACAAAAGTTACAATCGGTCTATTATCGATGCAACTCGGTTGTTTCCGCTTGCAGTGCTTTTATTATTTCATTTCAATTGCTCTTGTTAGAAGGCAGACAATCACATTGTAAATTTAATATTCCTTGGTTAAAATTCACAGAATAATTTTGTCAATGCAACATTCAAATTGTCGATGTCGATTTTTTGTTTGAAATAATGAAAGACTGTTCTGGTGACGGCATATTTTTATACATAATAATGTAGGTATACTGTTGGATCAACCGGCTACCGTATAGTCTATATAAATTGTTACCATTAGATGCAGAGTGATTATTTTGTTCCATTTATGGAATTATTATTGATGTTTGACTGTAATTTACTGTCAGGATAATAAAAAAATGCGATGTATATAATATATTCTTATACTCACAATAGAGGTTTTATGGTTCCGAAAACAATATAAGATTTAACGACTACAAAAAAGGATTTGTTGTACGCACAATATTTTTCATAGTGTGAATTTTATTTTTCTTATGTTAATAGATATTATACTTTAAACTGTTCATAAAAGTACCTCTGTTAATAATACATAGGAAATTTTCTGAGTGTACGTTTAGAAGACTGCTGTCTTGAATACAGTTTATTATTTCGTCAGTAACGTATCGAACGTTACTGACGAAATAATTCCGGAGAGGTTCCGGAATTCTCTTGGGACCACCGAGCCAATAAAAAAAATATATCTTTCATGAAATCAATGGTTTTAGCAAGAAACGGATTCTACGATAGGGAAATTTATATCTGATTGGCGCTGTAATCGAGAACGAACAGGTGCTGTGTTGCCAATGTTCATCGAGTTCATTATCTTCACCCCTATTCTCGATAAGTATGTCAACAAACCTTAGCTGGAAGGGATGAGGAGGAAATTCAACTTTCGGTGATGGTGGCTCTTAATATGAGCTCTAATGCTGGTCATGTTTCTGGTCAAGGAGATTCCCAAGATGAAATATCTGTATGATTTCTCTGAAATTTTTTTATTTAGTCGGCGATGGTTTCTATCTCGGTTAGATCACATAGCGTATCTAGCCAATAATTTCATTCGCCGTCCGTATGAAAACCCTCCTTTCCTGCAGTATTAGGACCAATAAGGAACGTATGCCTCGACAATACGCAGTTTCTTATTTTCGAGCCGGTAATACCACTTTGTCATGGCAACCATGTATTCAAACAACAAAGGAGAATATAATATCATTTTGCTACTGATATGAATGTCAGTCTGACAGACTTCATGTCTATCAGGCATTATCTATAACTATTAAAGAATTTACGACAATGAAACTTTTTTTACTTTGTTGGTTCGTGAAATTATCTCAATAAATACCACTCTTGCTCACAATACCATCGATAATTCTGTCAGAAATCTTAAACTCGATCAAATTGCTTGGTAACACCACGAGTCCTTTAGGACGAGTGGTGTTACCAATCAGGATAATATCAAAATTCCGAGATAGAATTAAAAAAAAACGTTAACCCTTGTCAGTGGTTAGAAATGTTAGAATGAGAATTAACACACAACAATAATATAGTCGTATTGTGTAATCTCAGAATGTATTTCATCACACCCACAGACGTGCGTGTGAAAATGCTCTCTGTTGGTCAAACGTTTTTTTTAGTACCCACACTAGTGGGTACCTAATTGCAACAATACCTATCCTTCAACTGCTTTTGTTTTCGTCAGACTTCAAGATATAAATCCAACCACTGTTTTGTAATGATTACATTAATTAGAAAGTGTCTGTTTTTCATCACTATACCTTGCACTGGTTTCTTGTTGTTTTATACTAACTCCGGTAATTATGCCAATACCAATTGGCACATACAAGGTGTACCACTCCAAAGAGCGAATTTCCCTTGTTATAAAATTTCTTTGCACATTGCTAATATTTGAAAACTTTTAATATTTATTAATTAATTAACAGTAGAATATTGACGGGATTTTGTAAAATGTAAATTGAAAATTGAACCATTACATGACTCTTCTGGAAATGGAAAAACCTATGATAAAATGAAGTTACTTTTTTGTAATATCTAACAGAAAACAACTACTTCCCCGACAAAAGCCACGCTGGACATTGAACTACATCTGATCGATATTGTGAAAGACCTATATATTATATAGAAAAAATCTGAAAGTGAAAATTGCATTTTCATTCAGATAGTTGATTATTTCTAAAATGTCCAGTTTGCATTGGAGATTGTTATCTATAAATGTGATAAGGGAGAATGTTATTCAGAATAAGTACCACTCTCAGAAAATTGCTCATTTTACTGATACGTGAATTGCATCTCTGCCTTCAATACATTTTGGTCGACAAAAATATATTTCACTCATCACTCGTCGGAAGAATTGGAAATCATACTCTTCAGAAGCAATTTCACACTGTAATGATGAAATTGTTGGACTATTTCTTGTGCGGTGACACTTTTAAAATATTTTTCTGACATATAACCTGTCATGGGTATTGCAATTCACGCATCAATGAAATGAACGATTTTCTGTGAGTGATACTTCTGAATAACATTCTCCCTTATCTCATTTATAGATAAAAATCTCCAATGGAAACTGGACATTTTAGAAATAACCAACTATCTGAATGAAAATGCAAATTTTCACTTTCAGATTTTTTCTCTCTAATTATATAGGGTCTTTCTCAATATCTATCAGATGTAGTTCAATGTCCAGCGTGGCTTTAGCCGGGGAAGTAGTTGTTTTCTGTTAGATATTACAAAAAAGTTACTTCATTTCATCGTTGGTTTTTCCATTTCCAGAGGAGTCAAGTATTGCTTCAATTTTCAATTGAGAATGTTTCCCTTTACAACATGAATCCCTTCCAAGAGAGGTTATCTTGTACGATGGAAAATAGCAACTAGTTTGTCTTTCAGTCGCAGATGATTCCACAAATGACTTTATGAAGATCCTGTTCATATTTTCAATAAAATCAACATTGACGAGATATTCTTTCAAGTTTTGTTTTAAAAAAATACAGGATTTACTAAAGGATGAAGGAATTTGACATTATCAAATTCACCCAAAACTGACATAATAAAATTATTGCAAGAGAAATGTTGAAAAATAATTAAGCAAATTTTATTTGTTGTTGTGAACCTACCAAAATCCTAGTGACCGCTACCACTGTAACTTTAGAGTAAGTTTGAGATTTTGAGACTTGGATGGTTCTTATAACATCTTATTTCGCAATAACTGATATCATTTTGCTATTTGAGATACTTCTGGTTTCACCATGAATTTCATCAGCTTTCGATTCTCGAATGGTACACTCGGTATATTTTCCCTTTATTAGATTCAGAAGATAATAATAATAATACCTCATAAACACGCGTTGAGTATACCCAAAGGTATAGCATGTGTGGGTAGAGGACAACTATTTCATTATTATTATTTGCTGTGTCGCTCCGCGGCGACTCACTGAATTTGGTGAGGTATTTACTTTTCAGCTGTTGGGACAACTTTCATCCTAACTTTTTTTCGATAACTCTCATGTTTACTGAGAAAAATTGGCGGGTTCATACATTTGTCTTATTCTTATCTTATTCTGTATAGATGTCTTCATGTAGAGTGCTAAAAAGGGGAATGATATTCCTTTTAGGATTTTTTTACTGAGCATTGTGAAAGTGAACATTTTCAATTTGATAAATATTCGATATTAACTGACTCATTGAATTTAAATGTTTTGAAATATTTCCTTTCACTGAATCAGTTTGTTCGTTGATTCAGTGGAAATCTTCATTTAAACTTCATTCAATACTTTTTTTGAAATAGTATATTATGTAACGATCATATAATGATGGTTATTAATACACGAGCATTAACCGGAATACAAAACGAGCCGAAGGCGAGTTTCGTTTTGTTTAAGCGAGTATATTCGTAACCAGTACATGAGAGTTGCATACGCAATTTTTTCTACACCCGATAAATAATGAAGAACTATAAATATTATATTTGTATTGAATACAATAACAGTAATTACTTGTAATTCTATAAAAAATTCCACTAAATTTTAATTAATGGTATCACCTCAGGTATTACCATGGATATAGGAAAACTATAAATATTCTATGAGGATGTATTGATATCTAGTTAGCCTAGACCAGTTCCCTGTATCGTAAAAAATCTGTATCATAATGGATATAATTATTATGGGGGGGGGGGGGATTATGAGTATTGTAATAGCACGGGTGTAGAGAAAAGAGTGAAATATGCAATAATCCAAGTTTCATTTTGAGATAATTTATAGATCAATTTAGACCAAGCAATAGGGAAAAACGCTTGCAAAAATTAATTGTTGAAAAAAAAAATATGAGCGTATAGAAAATCAAAATTAAAGGTGAGTTTCTGTTTCTTGTATCCGACGCACAATAGATTCACATAACCTAAAAAATTGGCAAAGTTGCTAAAAGAGGTTTTTCTTAAATAACTTGAAAACTATAGCTCCGATCGAGATAGTTTAAATGAGAAAGTTGTAGGTATTAAAAAGATCTATCAATTTGTTCTCCTAGCATTTTTCGATATTTTCAATACTTTTCGAGTTTCAGCGAAAAAACCGTGAAAAATCGGGACATCGAGAAGTCTTAAACTATTACGTTCCCATACTTCTTATTTAATGTAAGTATAGCTTATTGCCAGTTAGAAAATTATTATTTTTTTTCTCAATTTTATTAATTATTTTTCGAGATATATCGATTTTTCTAAAAAAAGGTGCTCTCATAAATTGGTTCCTCTTGCTTTTTGAATGGTCCTAGGGTAACGTTTCCGGGCTTTTTTTCTTCCTAAAGACTTGTGCTATAATGTTATTAAAGAAATATAGCGATTTTTTAAATTTTAATGGTAAAAAAATGACTTTGAAAAAACTGCACCTTTTTTGAACACGTTTTTTCTGAGCCAGTTTTACAATTTTTGTTTTAGGAAAATGTCTTTGCCGGAAATCGATTCCTGACATTTTTTCACGTATTCTCGAAAAAAAAATTTCATCTGCGACCTTCTAGACCGGAGATAATTTTTTTTTTTCAAAATAATCTCAAAGACGCAATAAACAGTTTACAGATGTGCCGTTTGTGGGTGTTAATGTTGAATACCTATATTTTCAATAAAAAAATACTCGGATATGTTCTATTAATTTATACTACTAGAAATCCCATAACAAAGTGAAGCGCGTGCGGCTGCCGGAGCATGCGGCAGAGTGGGGAGAGGGCGGCGCGCTCGCAATGAAAACTGAATGCGTGCATTCAAAGTGGCTTGCGCTTGCTAAATCTTTAATATCTCGGCTTCTAGGCCGCGTACAGGAATCCTTTTGTACTTAATCTGGGGTAGCTCGGCGAGATTAACACGAATATCGTATTTATTTTCTCCTCAGAAGCAAAATATACCCGGATTTATTTATTTTTTGCACATTTCTAATTGATTTGACATTTTGCGTCATTGACGTTATTATTTATTATGAATTTTAATTAAATAAATGCAACATACTAAGATAACTTTGAAATTCCATTTATTTATAATACTATTAAAAAATCTTTACAGTAATTAAAGTACTTATTTGTTAATAACATTTTGTATTCAATCAATTTTTCTCCTCTTAATCAGACGATCTTCTCTGAATTCATTGTTTTCTTCTACTTCTCCTTCTGTTTCATCTTCTGCTTTCTCTTCTACTTCTTCGATGTTTCTTTGGTTCAGAATTTCTTGAAAATACGTTTCTTCTTCGTCTATTTCGATGTTAGAAAGGGTTTCAAAGTTTTCACATTGTACCGAATCGCAATGCGTGCAAATACTCGTACATATAAGGATTTTTTTTTTACAGCCACATACTTTTGTTTTGCAACCAGTTGCACAGCTACATGATATTTTTTTCATTATCTCCTCCGGTATTAACTGTTCCTCCGTAAAAACTGGCATTAATGCAAGCGCAAGCCACTTTGAACTTTGAATAAAATTGAGTAAAAAAAAAATCTAATCTAATCTAACTGGCAATAAGCTATACTTACATTAAATAAGAAGTATGGGAACGTAATAGTTTACGACTTCTCGATATCCCGATTTTTCACGGTTTTTTCGCTAAAACTCGAAAAGTATTGAAAATATCGAAAAATGCTAAGAGAACAAATTGATAGATCTTTTTAATACCTACAACTTTCTCATTTAAACTATCTCGATCGGAGCTATAGTTTTCAAGTTATTTGAGAAAAACCTCTTTTAGCAACTTTGCCAATTTTTTAGGTTATGTGAATCTATTGTGCGTCGGATACAAGAAACAGAAACTCACCTTTAATTTTGATTTCCTATACGCTCATATTTTTTTTTTTTTCAACTAATAATTTTTACAAGCTTAAAATTGGGTTATTTCCCTATTGCTTGGACTAATTGGCTTAATTCAGCATTTTGACTAATAATATTAATTCCATTAATACTTCTGCCTATATTCCTCTTATTGCATTAAAATTTCATTTGTTGGAAAGTGAAAATTCACGTCTAGTTTTTACAAATTGCATATTTTTAAAAAGTCTCCATTTAAGGAGGAGTTCTAGTTAACTTAATTCAAATGTAGACAAATGGTATTAATGTCTTGTCGTTCCTACATCTCATTCTTGAAGCATGCTTCAGAAAACATTCCATATAACAGAAAAAAATATTTCAGCAATGTGAAATAACACGCTCATAGAAATAATCGATATCGGTCATCCTCAAATGGGAAATCCGCTGTTGTGTGGCACACCCTGTATATCCATCAATGTTGTTTGAAGTAATGGTAATGGCGCGAGCACCTTCGTCTCACTTTTTCCGAAGTTTTTGGTGCCGCATGTTATCTATAATAGGTGATTTTGTTTAAGTGGTGAGGGTCTGCTCTATCTAACACGCACTCGAAATACCATGTATGTGTACCCTCGCACACCCTGTAGTTTAGCAGTAGCACAGTGTTGCCGTGTTTGAATGCATTTCCTTGGCCCCGTCCTTTAACCGCCCCTTGTCAATCTACCATGTTTAGGTATCTATAAAATTATATCCAAAAATGAAACGGGTTGTTTTACAAAAGGGTTTACATTATTTTATGTTATTATTGTTTGAGTATAGAATTCGTCCTATAGCGAAATTAATTGCCTTTCATATAAGGCTAATCTAGATAGAAAAGTTGTTTTTCATGGATTATAATTTAAAAATTTTGGTGATCATTGGCTTGAATGTTGCTTATTCTGAATCGATTTTTACAATCGTTACCAGTAGCTTTTCATAATGACAATAACAAGAGAATATTAATTTTTCGATTTTATCGATTCTCACAACCTGATTATACAAAATAACGACATATTTTTGGACAAGACAATGATTTCTTCGAAGTAAATGTAGACGAGTTGTCTGGCTAAGGAATTAGATATTGTAATTGAAGCTTTTCCGAACCCCTATTCAAGTCCTATTATCAAAACCGAATTGAATTCCAGTATCCCAGGTACTATTCATAATTATTTAAATAAGCCAATGTCTTGGCGAAACATATATCGTGATTTTGTAAAATCACGTAATCGACGTTCATCAAGAATCAGCCGAGTCAATAACTTTCTTTTGTCTTCATTCAAAAATTTTACTATAATATAGGTACTTTTCGAACTATACAGGGTGTAACATAAGTACGTTAAAATATTCAAGTGTCGTATTCCTGAGACAATTTTAAGGAAAAAAGTCTATATAAACTTGTATCCGGAAATGCTTTTTTTCGGAGATAATTGAATGTTTTTGTTCATTTTTTAAAAGTAACGTTTGCAAAAAATAAGTTATTTGCTCGAAATTTGATACCCGGGTTTTTTTTGACGTGGGAAATCATAATTTTGTATTAATTTTCATGTAACATCTAGAGGGCGCTGCGTACGCTGTCATTTATTTCAAATTGCCTTAACATTTTTGACAGTGAACTTTTGGTACTTTTAAAAACCTTTAAAACCTTTGAAAACCTTTAAAAACCTTATTCCCGTACCTTTTCTAAGTAAAAATGGTACACTTCCTCAACAACGCTGGAGGTGATCGTTTTCGAGATATTTACAATTTTCTATATCGATACATGTTACTTAGCTCCTAGGGCGCTGAGTGAAGTTGCTGAGAACATTACAAAAACTAAGTATGTGGTAGATCTCGTCAAAATAAACTACTTTTTTCCTATGAAATGTTTATCGAAAAATGATTTGTTTTCGAGATCCAGATGGTTGAAAATTTCCAAAATGTGGTTGGTTTTCGTCATAAGTTATTTGCAACTGCAGTTATTTTCATCAAACTTCAAACACAGACTTCTTTCAAACTGAGCATTTTCAAACTGCTTAATCAATCGAAGTTGAAAAAAATTGTCAGGTTCAATTATTCAATTAGAAAGTGCTACATTTCGGAGTTTGTAAAAAAACAATTCGGAGAAGTACCAAAAGTTCACTGTCAAAAATGTTAGGCCAATTTGAATTAAATAATGACAGCGTACGCAGCGCCCTCTAGATGTTACATGAAAATTAATACGAAATTATGATTTCGCACATCAAAAAAACCCCGGGTACCAAATTTCGTGCAAATAACTTATTTTTTGCAAAAGTCACTTTTAAAAAACGAACAAAAAAATTCAATTTCAACACCCTGTATGTCCGAAACGAAGCATTTCCGGACACAAGTTTATATAGACTTTTTTTCTTACTTATGTTACACCCTGTATATAAAAGTTGTACTTATATAAAATATTCCACAATAAATTCTTCGAAATATTTCAGAATATTTGTGTCGAACGAATGTGTTTATGGTAAACATCAATAAAATAAATCAAGCCCAATTACTTCAAAGAAATAATCGGCAAATATCACTATTTTTGATAGACCCTGTATATTTTGTGTATCTGCGGAGTAAATTCCCATCATGAGCAAGTTGTCCGGAATACCAGGCATTTGGATTGATTTGATCTTTATATCTTTCAAAATATTTGGAAATGAATGAAATTCCACCTCTCGATTTTTTCAGAAATCACTTAAAAACTTCATAGCTTTGGACTGACCCTGTATATCCTGGGTATGTGAAGAAATTATTGTACTCTATAGCGGATTTGTATTGGCCATATGAATGATCGATGCATAGTAGGTTTATACTTTTGAAGAAATGTCTCCACAATGGCCATTTGAAATTTTGGCACCCTTATAACCTGTTGAATTCACTCAATATCGAAAAATCCACGTATTTTTCATTCTGAGAATCTCGGAGATCTATTTTAACAACTTTGTCCTAGTTTTAGTAGTAGTAGCTTTGTGTATACGTATAGAGGGTGAGTAATGGAGGATGGGACATTAGACGTTTCTAAAGAATCGATAACACACATTACGAAACTTTTGTTATCAGCTATAATATCCCAAGGACATTGATAACTAACAAAATAATTTTATCACAGTTTTCGAAAGCACGTTATTTAGTACCTAAAATAACGTGCTTGAGGAAGTTGTGATAAATTTATGAGTTATTTATCAATGTTCGAGGGATATTCGGTGAGAAAATTTTTTCAATTCGAACAAAATTATTTATTGAACACACAGTTATTAAAAGAACAATTCGTATAATGATATTCCGTTGATATTGCTGTATTCTCCTCGGTTACTGCATAAGTGTTTCCATGCATACTATTGATTATATGGTTATGATGTTCCTGATCAATATTCAAATAAGGTTTTATGGAATTTCCATTATTGTGCCCAGTAATTTTCAACAATTGCTGTTCTTGAACTCCACTCTTAGCTAATTGACTGACTGCAGTTGCTCTATTAGAGTGATTGGTTATTTTCCTGTTTCGTATCCAAGCCAATTGCTTCAGCACAAGATTTCGTCCATCCGTTGATTATATTTCTACCCAGAGGCATATTGTCGTACCAGTTATCGCTTTCTGTCGTCCAGTGACGATTTGGCCTTAAAAATAGTCTATTTGTCTTGATATTTGTGCCTCGTTTTGATAATAATTTAATGAATAATCTGACAGGACAAGCATTGTTATCACTATTTTGAACTAATCATTTGCTAGAGGCGCAGTTCTTTGAACCCCCTTGGCAGGTTTTACTGAAAATTGGATTATATTCTATCCTATTAGTTGGAGATCCATTGTTGTCCTTTTCGATATGAAAATAATCAACTAAGCAAGCAGCACCTTCACCACCTCTCCAAGCCAATTCCACTGCTGCTATGTGATAAAATTTGCGTAGGAGTCCTATAGGGATATTTTCATCCCAAAAGTTTATAATTTTACTCATTTCCGTTGAAGTAAATGGTACTGAGCTTGTTTTGCGTTTAGTGGGATCTGTTTGTAAATTTCTTCGTGCTGCGTCGCGTGCATTCCGCGCTTGTTTGAATGCAACACTTTTAAAGGGGTCTAGCATGATATTATACTCCTTGTAATAATTTGCTTGTTATATTCCATACAGTTTTAACAGTAGCCTCCTTAGGGTGGATTTAGTCAACTTTAGCATAAGCATTATCATAAACATAGCGGCAACATCAAAGGTTTTTAGCATAAACTTAACATTGTTGTATAAATGGCGCCATTTGATATAACAGATTCAACTTTCGTTTTTGACATATATTTAAGCACAATTTTAAAATGATGTTGACTAAATGCACCTTTAAATTCTGTGCTATCCTTTTTTCTCATATTGATCGCCCAATCCTTGAGTATTAATGCAAGTTCTTCGAGAGTACGATTTCCATCCAATTCATATTTTCTGGCGTCACAAAACTCCATAAATATTTTCCAAGTGTATTTTTTACTATTGACAATATTTTTTGGTGTATTTTCTTCAATGATTTTGTCAATTGCCGCATCATTTTGAACACCACAGCGAGGAAGTGACATTTTCGAAATAAATTGAATTACTGAAATGTCAAACAACTTCATTGTGTTGGTTGCTTAGTCATGACATAAGTAATAATAATAATAATAATAATAAAATATTTATTGAGCAGTACTGAAAATGAAACAAGTACAACACAAAAGGTGGGAATTCGGCTTAAGCCGTTCTTCCATTCCCCCTTAAAATTCACAAAAAAAAACAATGTTCACTTATATTACTATAAACAAAATCCAATATTCATATATATAAACAGGCATAAAGATAATAACCAACAACAATAAAACAACCGATAAGAAAAAGAGAATAACAGTGGTTCAATATTGATCAAGAAATAGTATTTCTCTTAGTTCTTTTCTGAATGTCAAAAATGATTCATTCAGTAATCTCATGTACATATTCAATAGCCTAGGTGCATTATATGATAACTACCCGTAAAAACTATCCATGGGTAGTTATCAGTGTAATGATGGTTTCATTGGTTATTTCGACACACATGACTAGAAATAAACAAATTTTCAACATAAGTACATTTATTTTATCAATTCAAAATTTCCATCAGATATAATATCGTAAAATCAAGGATGATGATATGATTTTAAATAAGGGAGCTTCATTTTTTTATATTAACATAAGTCCTCAATGGAAAATGGTTTTTTAAATCACTCTGTATGGGGAAACTTGAGTACGGCAGGAGATAAAACTACTTAATGACTTTGTGTAAAAAAATACAAAATATTCAGGGCATTATTTGAAATAACCAAGTTGTTGTCATTTTGAAGAAGACTCTATATTATATATAATTTGATTTGTATCCATTTATTTTTGCACTAGAACAATAAATCAATACTTGGCACACCGAAATAAATGCGAAAAACAACATTTTGATCGTCAATGAGAAAAATTGATTTTTTTTAAATCGCAGTGCATGGTAGTAGTAGTCCCTTCATAGTCTGGTTCACAAGACCTAGACCTAGACCATCGAAAATTATGATTTTGGTCCCATTCGATTCAAACCGGCATCTAGAAAAAACACTGAAATGGAAAATTGGGGTCGGCAAAAATTACAAACGTTACAAACAATTAAGGAAAAAATAATAATTGTTTGGTTTTTTGCAAATATTTTAATTTTTTTGAGTTAAGTATCCAAAATTTTAAAGAAGTTCCTTAAAGTACAGGAAATTTCCTAAATAAAGTCCGGCCTACCTAAACTGCACCAACAATATTTATAATTTTAATTAAAGATTAGAATTGGGATAAAAACGGGTGGTGATCATGATCAAAAAAAATTATTTTAACCAAATAAATATCAATATTGAGAAATTAAAAAATTTTGGTCTATCTAAACACACTTCCGTCAACAAAAAATGTTTTCCCCAATTTCTTAATTAGGTATTGTTTTGTTGATAAGTCAATTTTTACCTGTTGACAGTAAAAAAAATGCAGAAAATAATTGAGTTCGAGCTTCGGCTGAAAGCCGAATTTGTTTATTGATTGAAGTGTTATTATCGTATTTTCAATAGTTTATAACATATTTGAAATAAAAATTTAAAAAAAAACGAGGGAAATGATGTGAAAGTAAAAAAAGTTAATGAACAATTGAGTTAGAGTTGCGGTTGAAAGCTCAATTTGTTCATTAATGAAGAATTGAAAAGACTTGAAGTGTTCTTCAATATCTTCGATAGTGTATAAGTTATTTCAATAACAATGGAGAAAAACAGAGACGAAGAAACAAGTCCAAATATACAGTATTTTTCAATGTTATATAAAAAAGAAATAATTGATCTCTCAATATTTTCCCTGTTGCCCAGTCAATTTATGTTAGAGATGAAGAATCTCCTTTACTATTGTTGCTAGACACGACTACTATAAAGACGTCCTGGACTATAGGCAGTTGTCAGCCACCAATATATTTGACGGATAGAAATGTCAATGTTGATCGTTCAGATTGTAAAGTTTACGTTCATTAAAACTCCGTTCATTCTCGTTTTCTCACGTACTGTTTCATTGCCCGAATACTCTGGTCAACAGGTTATGTGCCCAGGAATACCAGGAGCATAAGAAAGTCGTTGAATTTTGAAATTTGCAAAAATCTCCTTCGTTTGTGTCATTGCTACTATTGAATATGAGTCTTTCAAGTATGTCTAGAATTGAACCTCTCAATACGGAAAATTATGATACATGGAAGATGCAGATGGAAGCTTTGCTGGTGAAAAACGACGCGTGGGTGTACGTCAGTGGTGATTGTCCGAAACCAAAGCTGTTGGTGAATGACGAGGAATCCAAAAAGGAGGTGGAAACATGGACGAAGAACGATAATAAAGCTAAGTCAGATATAATCCTATCGATTAGTCCCTCACAATTAAAGCAAATCAAGGGTTGTGCTTCTTCGCGCGATGTCTGGCAAAAATTGGAGAATATTTATCAATCCAAAGGACCTGCTAGAAAAGCTACACTTCTCAAACAGCTAACCCTGCAACGAATGTTGGAAACCGATGATGTTCGAGAACACATCAACAAATTTTTCGATGCAGTGGATAAATTGAACGAAATGGAAGTGGAAATAAACCCCGACTTGCTAGCTATTATGTTATTGTATAGTTTGCCGTCCAGCTTTGAAAATTTTCGATGTGCAATAGAGTCTAGGGATGAACTACCTACTCCAGAAATCCTTCGCATCAAAATTGTCGAAGAAAGTGACGCTCGGAAAAATGATACGCGAACTGGAATGCAAAATGCTATGTTTGCTAATAAGAACTATAACAAGTGGAGACACCAGAATAATTCAGTAGCTGAAAAACCTGGAACAAGTAAAAATTTGAATGGAAATGATATAAATACATTCAAGTTTCGTTGCCATCGATGTAGAAAGGTTGGTCACAAATCTTCGGAATGTAAACGTAGACGTGAAAATGTCCAATCTTCTGCTCAATGTGCCGAAAATGTTTCTTTATGTGTATCAGACGCTTTTCAAGTTAGTTTACCAGATTACAAACAGAAATGGTGTATAGACAGTGGTGCAACTTCGCATTTGTGCAATGAACTGCAAAAATTTTCCGATATTTGTCATACAAACGATGATAAACTCAATCTCGCAACAAATGTGTCAACGGAAATCATTGCAAAAGGAACAGTTTCATTTACTGCAGATGTTTTTGGTGAAACGAAAGACATTACTTTGAATAACACTTTGCATGTGCCAGAATTGCGGACGAATTTGTTGTCAGTTGGAAAAATTACCAAGAACGGTTTTGATGTTTTATTTCAAAAAGACAATGCGTTAGTTCTTGACACTGACGGAAATGTGAAAATTGTCGCAAATCGCATAGGTGACTTATATTATGTTTGTGAACAAGTCCCTAGTTCGAGTGAAATCATATCCAATTCAGCATTGATTTCACGAACCCCTTCAGAAACTCTTGCTATATGGCATCGTCGCCTTGGGCATTTGAATATCAAGGATATGCTGGAAGCCACAAGGAAAGGTTTTATAGAAGGTGTAGAACTAGAACAGACAGACGGAAAAATTGAGTGTGACGTTTGTTTGAAAGGAAAAATGACAAGAGCTCCTTTTCCGAAGAGAACTGAAAGAAAAACCGTATTATTGGAGCTGATTCACACGGATGTTTGTGGTCCCATGCGTGTTCAATCCAATGGCAAATCGAAGTATTATGTCACATTTATCGATGATCATTCGAGATGGTGCGAAGTACGATTCATTTCTTCAAAAAGCGATGTCATCAAAGTTACCAAAGAATTCTTCAAAATGGTCGAAAACCAAAAAGGAAATAAGATCAAATGTCTTCAGTCAGACAATGGGACAGAATATAATAATAAAAACTTTGACGAACTGCTGAAACAAAACGGTATCGTACGACAATTGACAGTACCCTATAACCCAGAACAGAACGGTATAGCCGAGAGGAAAAACAGAACACTTGTTGAAGCTGCACGTTGTCTTCTCATTCAGTCTGGCCTACCACCGTCATTCTGGGCTGAAGCAGTGAATACTGCAAACTATATACGAAATCGCTGTCCAACTAGGAGTCTTGATGGAAAAACACCATATGAAGTATGGACAGGTCGGAAGCCGAACGTTAGTTACTTTCGAGAATTTGGTTGTTCAGTATATATCCTCAACAGGAAACAAGGTAAAGACAAATTCGATGAAAGGGGCAAGGAAGGCAGATTTTTGGGCTACTCGGAACAAACAAAAGGCTATCGAGTTTGGATACCAAGTGAGCAAAGAGTGGAAATCACACGAGACATTAAATTCTTGGATAAATCGGAAATTTCAATCAATGAATATTCTGAATTTCTCCCAGATGGTTTGTTAAATTATTCAGAAGGCGAGAAATATTTGGAACCTCTAACTTCAGAAATCGAAATAAAACCTCTCGTAGATATTAGCAATGTGGAAATCGAACGCATAGAGAGAGAATTCGAGGAGCATGCCACTGAGGAGAATATATCTGAAATTGAGAATATTCCTGAAGAATTACCCACAGAAATACCCGATGAATTATATACAGAATTTATTGAAACTAGACGAGGACCCGGAAGACCGAAAATTATCAGGACCGGTTCAAGGGGAAGACCTAGGAAAGAATACCACCAGTTGCCTCCAGTTACCATGAACATTGAGGAACCAGAGGAAGTTTTTATTGCCGAAGTACCGATGATACAGGCGATACGCGGATCTGAAGCCAATCAATGGTACAGTGCTATGGGGGAAGAAATCAAGTCAATTTTGAAAAATGATACCTGGACACTTACGGATCGTCCTGAAAACAATGATATCATAGGAAGTCGAATTGTCTTGAGGAACAAGTACAAAGCTGATGGTACTCTCGACCGAAGAAAAGCACGTCTAGTGGCTCAAGGTTTCAGCCAACAACCAGGAGTTCATTTCAACCAGACTTTTGCGCCGGTTGCCCGTTTGAGTTCTATACGACTTGTTGTAGCTTTAGCAGCTCGCTATGGAATGCACATTCATCAACTTGACGTTACGTGCGCGTATTTGAATGGTGAGCTTCAGGAACAGATATTTATGGAACCACCCAAACAACTTAACGAAATTCTGAAAAGGATTACGGAAAACGAAACAGATGAAGCTGAAATCCGAACAAAAGCAAAAATTATGTTGAAAGGTCTACAGGGCGGAAATAAAGTTTGTCTTCTGAGAAAATCTTTATATGGATTACGCCAAGCCGGAAGGAGCTGGTACGAGAAATTGGACAGGGTTCTGAAATCTATTGGAGCAGTACCTACGAATGCTGATCCATGTGTGTATCGTTTATACAATGGAGAAAATGTAGCATTGATTACCATTTATGTAGACGACATTTTGATTGCTTGTCGAAATCATGAAGTAATATCCGATGTGAAAAACCAACTTTCCAAGATATTCGAACTTAAAGATATTGGAAAAGTAGGTTACTGTATTGGAATTGAATTTTCACGGGAAGGTAACAAAATAGCTCTACATCAGAAGGGCTATATAACTGATTTACTACATCGTTTTGGAATGTCAGATTCAAAACCAGTTAGTACGCCGATGGATTCAAATGTTAAGCTGATGAAAAATCCAAAATCTCATACAGATGAAGAACTGAAGGTACCGTATCGAGAGTTGGTTGGCGCTTTAACATACTTGGCCGTAACTACAAGGCCTGATATCAGTTTTGCTGCCAGCTGTTTAGGCCAATTCAATAACTGTTTCGATAAAACCCACTGGACTGCTGCGAAACGTGTACTACGTTACCTGAAAGGCAGTATAAATTTGGGAATCATCTATAAACCGGACTATGAACCATTGAAAGGATTTGTCGATGCCGATTGGGGAAACAATCTTGACGATAGACGTTCCTATACCGGATATTCGTTCATTTTCGCTGGAGGACCTATATCTTGGGATTCGAAGAAACAGCGAACTGTCGCACTTTCAACGACCGAAGCCGAGTATATGGGATTGACAGAAGCTGCCAAAGAAGCCATATACTTACGAAGATTTTTGTGCGAGTTAGACTTCAAAGACTTGGAGAATGTCACAGTTTACAACGACAATCGTAGTGCTATGATGCTTGCAGAAAATCCCACTTTCCATGCAAGGAGCAAGCATATAGATATACGACACCATTTTATTCGTGAAGCACTCAGAGAAAAAGAAATTCGATTGCTTCATACTTCTACTGATCAAATGGTCGCTGATATATTGACGAAAAGTTTGCCTCGACCAAAACACAATATTTGCGTAGAAATGTTAGGCCTGGGAGTCTCGATGAAAATGATGCCGCCGTGTCTCGAGGGGAAGTGTTAGAGATGAAGAATCTCCTTTACTATTGTTGCTAGACACGACTACTATAAAGACGTCCTGGACTATAGGCAGTTGTCAGCCACCAATATATTTGACGGATAGAAATGTCAATGTTGATCGTTCAGATTGTAAAGTTTACGTTCATTAAAACTCCGTTCATTCTCGTTTTCTCACGTACTGTTTCATTGCCCGAATACACTGGTCAACAATTTATGCCATAAAGTATTATCTTTACAATAAATTGTACTATATAGGTACCCATATTTTTTTAAAAAATTTAACTTTTAGTTATTAACTATTTTTTACCTTTTAATATTTGTGATTTTTATATTTTTATATTTTTATACATTATGTATGTTTTGTAATTGTATTTTTTTATGTAATTGTTGTGAACTAGTATGTAATTTTTTTTTGTTTAATTTTTTGTATATTAGGACATCCTATTTCAAATAAACTACTTCTTCTCAAAAATACAAAAAACATTTTTTCCCTTTGAAAAATACTCATCGTTGTTATTAGTGTTTTTTAACATTTGAAAGAAATTTACCGTAAATATTCATTTTTCTATAAGACATTGTTTGATAAACAAATGAAAAGTAAATTGAAAAAAAATTATTTTCATAATATGAGAGAACGTGATAATAATGATTTAGAAAAATGGTTCCTCAGTACTAATATTTAGCATTAAAATAAATTGGTAATTACTAAGTGTGAATTATGTAATCATTGCCATAGTTTATTATTGTATTTTTCACCTTTACCTATCAATAAAAGCGATTACTATTATTATTAAGTGCGTTTTTTAGCAAAAAAATGAGGAAACAAATTTTTTCTTAAAAATCATAATTTTCATAAAGGATTAGATTCCCAAAGATTTTTTTTTGAATTTCATTCACAATTCACTTGTTTATAACAATTATTTAACAATGCAAGTTGAATTTTTATTATTATTATTATTTAGCTTTCGGCAATAAAGAGAAAAATAATAAGGAAAATTGAAAAAAAAATCTGATCCTGATTCTTTCAGGAATATCTCCAAGAAGTAAAAAATGATCTTGGTTTTGAATCTAGAAATAATCAGAGTTTTTATGTTAACTTTCAACAGGTAAAAATTGACTAACTAACAAAAGCATAGTTAATTAAAAAATTGGCGTAAATTTTTTTGTAGACTGTCATGGTTTATTTATGTGTTTACATAGTGCCTACAGCTTTTTATTTCCTAATATTCATATTTAATCGGTTAAAATAATTTTTTTTCATTACGCTTCTGATTCGGTCGACACACGTGCAAGCGCTACTTCCTGTTTTTATCCCAATTTTCACTTTTAAATTAAAATTATAAATACTTTCCGGCAGCTAACACTTTTTCTAGGAAATTTCTTGCTTTTCAACGTTTTTTTTTTTTCGAATTTTGGACATCTCAAATAGTTTTTGAAATATTGGCAAAAAAACAAACCATTCTTTTTCCACTCAATTGCTCATTACGTTTGCAATGTTTGCCAGCCCGAATTTTAAAGTTTGATGTTTTCGTGAACCAGACCATAACTACCAATGTTCCCAATGTTCCTAATGTTCCCAATGTTTCTAATGTTCCCAAGGTTCCTAATGTTCCCAATGTTCCAAACTCGGCAACACTGTTAGGTAGCGCCCAAACACACTGAGCAGCACCTGTGTTGTGTTCTTGTGCACAGCTTTCCCGGCTTCTGCCGCCTACGCATGCACACCAAGGGTGGATCTCCGGTCGCCTTCATGGAGTACCAGGACGTGAGGTGCGCCGCGCACGTCATGGGTGCGCTCCAGGGTTCCTTTCTGCTTTCCTCGGACCGCGGACCCATCCGTATCGAATACGCCAAAAGCAAAATGGCTGCAGAGGTCGGTTAATCACCCCTTTCTCATAGAGAGCAGTCAGTACGGAAAGAGATGATGCGGGCCGAATAAAGAGACATTTATTAGGAAAAGATAATAATAATAATTAACGTCTTCATTTCTTATAGACGAATCGGGAAGAAGTATCACAAAATCATCATCTCCTCAACTTTATTATCAAAATAGGGGAGAGGTACATGTTTCGGATTCAGCAAGAATACATCTTCAGCATAAACAACAAATATTAACCTTTTATATTAACATACTACGGACGAAGAGTTACTTACTAGGAAAAAACGTCCTTTTTAATATGAAAGTAAAAATTGTGGGAAACGTAAAATCAAATGTGGATAATTTGTCCAATGCCCTAGAATTGACGTTGAGATATAGTGGTCATGGTAGCAATTAATAGGAATAATTACTGTTGTATATTTTATAGTCCAATTCACTTTAAAATAATTTATTTAACGAAATACAATGATTCAATAACACAATACTCTAATTTATATAACAACCACTGAACGATTTATATTCGACTTTCTCTTTCACTGACTGTCCGTCTGTCTGCTTCGTAGTTCTTTTTATATCCACCGCTCTCTTCTCCGAAGGCTCATGAAATTTCTTGAACAGCCTTAGGAACGTTCTCCGATTAGACCAGATTCTTCGCGAAGCGCCTCGGAAGTAATTGACGGTCGGCGCTGGCTACGTAAGAGTTCAGGTCCGGCATCGCCCGCAACTTCGCCACATTGCCCCCTTCTTAGAGATATTTCGTCACGAAATGTCATTCTTGGAGTGTGTCGATATTTGCAGGATTCCCCATATCTGCTTCGTGGAGTTCGATGGAAATAACACTCCACAGTCTTCATGTTATGTCGTGGAATAGGATTACAGCAAACCAAAATCTGGATGCCGCTGGATCGGAATATCGTCTCCAACATACTTCTTATAACTCTCCAATCCAGCCCATCAATACCACAGGATAATTTTGGGATTGCCAAGTCCACCAAATTCTGGTCCACCATCGTATATCTCAGTTGGGTGAGGCTCCTCCAGACATCCTCATAGGACGGTTTATCTTGGGAATGCTTCTTGGTCACCAGGTAGTAGATGTTCGTTTGGCCCTTCTTCAACTGTAGCACACCTCCAATTTCTGGATTCTGTTTCCGTAATGTTTGGAGTTGGCCAAATTTCTCGGAGAACACCACAGCGATGCCCCTGGACATTCGAAGATCTTCTGCGACGCAGTGTGCTAGGGCGTAATCGACTGGAACTTTGAATAGGTCCCGTTGCTCCTCTCGAGTATAAGGACATGTATTTCTGGAACGTCATCGCATCCTCTGGTGGTCTGAGGGTGCGGACTTGGTCATGATTTCCAGCGTAAGGGGCCAACCTGTTGAAATGAACGACCCTGGGTTCACCTCTGGGTGGCTTGTGGATTCGGTAAAGCAGGTCGTTTATCCTCTTGACGATCTTGTACGGACCTTCCCATGAATTTCGGAATTTCGGCGACGCATCGGGTTGTACAGCCAAACTAGGTCACCAACCTGAAATCCTCCAGCATCGGCATTGATGTCATAAGTCGCTTTCATTCAACCTCTTTCACAATAACCATGATCCCAAAATTTCACCTATCTGCCAAGAAGGCACCTTGTTGAATCTACTTGAAATCTTCAAAATAAAGCTTTCTTTGAAATATGTCAACACTAACTCTTTGAATAAACAGGTTAATTTTAATTGCATAAAATTTTTCAATTCCTTAAATTTCTAATACTTTCCAGCTCTCCAGCGTGATGAACCATCGATTTGTTTTGGTCTTGACTTGCTGACATGCACATTATCAATTGTCACTTCCTGACTTAGTTTCAATACTACATTTCTAACCGGTAAAATCTCAAAATTTCAATTCTTATAACTTCCATTAAGAACATGATTTTCGTAATCCTTTGTAGGTGGAGAGGCAAAGAGCCATAACAACACTTTAAAAGACATGAGTCTTTGGACCATGTAGGTACATATTACTTAATTTAAATCATTTTTCAACAAACTATAACCTTTATTATTCTTATTGCTACCATAACCACCGACTACCATATCTCAACCGTAATTCTAGGGCATTAGACATAGTATCCACATTTGATTTTAAGTTTCATATTTTTAATATAAAAACGGTTTTTTTACTTTTCCACGTGAGTAACTTGGTTCGTAGTATATTAATATAGAATGTTAATATTTGTTGTAGAACTTCTATAAGGCTACAGATGGATTCTTGTTGTATTCGAAATATTTACCTTCTCCTATTTTGATACTTGTTTATGAATTAAAATTGTGGAGATGATTTTGTAATAATTCTTCCCGAACAGCTTTCGAAAAAAAAGTGGAGTTCTATTTATTTGGAGATTAGATTTCTAATAAATTGTTCTTTCACTCAACGCTGACTGTAAGTACTGCACTTGGAAAAAAATATGAAAGTTCAGCTAAAATTATCTAGGTATTCAGCACATTTTTTCTATTTGATCGTTGACACCTTCCGAGAATGAATTATCGTAATGAAAAAAGCGACATCTTCTATTGCCGAGTAAAAATGTATTTCTAGAGTTTGGATTTGAAATTTTCCATTTTTCAAATTGTTCTAGTAGATCTCAATACTTTTTTTTCAAACTTCTTAGGAAAAATCATGACTGTTAACAATCTTCAATCAAGGCAAAGTTTTCCTCAATCGCTCAGTTTTGTGGATTTTCAAAGTGTTCACCATAAGAACTTTCGAAAAAAATGTATGCTGTCAAAACCGATATCTGTGTGGTAATTTTCATAAAATTAAAAGTATTAGAAAGTTTCCCAACCAAGGTTCACAACAATAGGATGCATATTTCAGCCACAAATCGTAAAAAAACAATATCCAAACCAGAAAACGTGTATTTGCTACCCCCAATCGCCTTCCGGAACTTTTACTGAGTCTTCATGATTTTTCTTAGTATACAAAGTAATATTCTCAAATGTATGAGACACCTATTGAAAATATAAACCCTGGGTTTAGTGGGCTTTAAAAAAACCTTAACTTTTTTATTTTCTCATATAGTCACTTTTTCTAGTAACATAGTCATGCATGGGTTTTTCATTTATGAGTAACATACGAGGCTTGCTATTTATGTATTGAGAATTGGCAACACTGGTGTTGCTAGGCGCGATCCAACTGCGCTATCGCAAAGTTTGAAATTTTTGACAGTATACGTAATCAGAACTTTTAGTCGTACATGCGCTATTTGTATTGTTAATAGACATTTGAAAAAAATGGAGCTAAATCGTGAACATTTTCGTGCCATGGTTTTTTACGATTTTCGACGTGGATTATCTCAACAGCAGTGTGCTGATCAACTGCGATTTTTGCTGATGAGGCACCATCCAAGGCCACAGTATATGCATGGTTTAGTGAATTCAAACGTAGCCATACTTCGCTGGCGGACGAAGTTAAAGATGGACGTCCAAAATCGGTTGTTGTGCGAGAAAACATTGATGCTGTGTCCGAACTGATAATACAGGATCGTCCTGTGACATATCGCGAGATCGAGGCATCCCTGGGCATTAGTATGACAAGTATACATAACATATTGCATGAACATTTGGCAGTCAGAAAGATTTCTTCTCGTTGGATGCCGCACAATTTGACAATCGATCAAAAAAAGACTCGTGTAAATTGGTGCAAGGAAATGATTACAAAATATGACCGCGGTGCATCAAATGCAGTTTATAACATATACACAGGTGACGAATCTTGGATTTATTGTTATGAGCCCGAAACTAAACGGCAGTCTACTGTATGGGTCTTTCAAAATGAACCAAATCCAACAAAAGTTGTTCGTGCTCGCACCACTTTGAAGCAAATGGTGGCCTGTTTCTTCGGTATAAACGGTCAGGTGGCAACCGTGCCTTTAGAGCAACGTAGAACGGTAAACTCTGAATGGTACACTACTATTTGTTTGCCAGAGTCATCAATGAAATAAGGAAATCGAACCGTCGACGAAGGATAATTCTTCATCATGACAATGCGAGCTCACACACGTCGGCTCAAACAACCCGCTATTTGAGCACTCAAAACATTGAATTGATGGGTCATCCGCCGTACAGCACTGATTTAGCACCCAATGATTTCAATTTGTTCCCTCAAGTGAAGAACAAATTACGTGGTCAATGGTTTTCGACGCCACAAGACGCTGTTTATGCATTCAAAAACCATGTTTTGGAGATACCTACTTCGGAGTGGAAAAACTGCTTTGCCAATTGGTTTAATCGAATGCGAAAATGTGTAGATTTGAAAGGAGAGTATTTTGAAAAACAATAAAGAAGTTTCAACACCCCAATTATTGTTTTAGTTCTTCATTCTCAATACATAAATAGCAACCCTCGTATTGAATTTTATGATGAATATACATGGCGCACATTAAATACTCGAAATCATTAACTTGATGACTATTGTTGTGAATATAAAAGAAATAGTTAAATCTTTTGTCTAGATTCATTCTCCGTCCATCATTCTCTGTACGGTTCAACTATTCAAGGTTACTGAATAAAAGTTATAAACTAAAAATCAAAAATCGGAAATTTATAGCTAAAAGCTTCCTAATTATATTCCGTACTGACTGTCCTCTTACTGATTCTACTTTCATATTTTGCGTCACCTTCTGGCTTTTTAGAATGAATTATTTTATTTTCTGTTAGATTTGTTACTTCTCCTAGCACTTACTGATCCATCTGAATTTACATAAAGACTAATTATATTGAGAAGAGGAATTTCGTAATCCATTTTCAACAAAAGAACAACTGCATACATCGTTTCTTCTACATTAGTGTTGAGGTGAAGTAATTTCATAGTCTAAAATGTTTACTTGTAAAATATTTTTTCTTTAAGCCAGAGTATATTGATGAACTATTTTGGCACGAACTTCATCATTTTTATATGAATTATTGAAAATCTGTGATACTGGTAGTTGCTAATGAACAATCTGTGGTGAAATATACGGGGTGGGCCAATGGAAACTTTCCACCCCTAGTTTTAGGTTTTGAGATTGAAAAACGTTCGTGGAGCTTTAGAATTAGAAAGAGTTAGAAAAAAAGTTGACGATTCAGCGAAAAGAATCCAGTAAATAACTGATCCCTATCGTAGAAATTGGTTTAATATCATTTAAATTTTTCAGTTCCATTGTCAAAAATCTTTTTGAAAAAACAGGTCGAATTATTCCCATTGAACAGATCAGATCTCGTAGGTTGTAACGTGTGCCTGTACACTGATATATTTTATGGTGAAATTCCCACTTTATTGGAAGTTATAATTGAACGTTTCGATTGGATAAATTTAATTATAAACTGAAATCGCATGCTCATTAAACTTGATGTTGCTGATTGATTAATAAAATTAATAGGTATTACCTTAACGGCATGTTACAACAAAGAGGGAAGATTAGATATCAAGTTACTTCTAATATTCCTATTAGTACAGGCTAAATAGGATAAGACCCAAAAAAAAATTGGGCCCTTTTGATTTTCTAGATTCTGGGAAGTTTTGGGGTACCAAATAAGTCTAGCAACTCTTCATAAAATTACGGGCACGGATTTTCGAAATTTTGGGACTTGAAACTCAAAAATATTTTGAATCGTGAATAACTCGAAAACCATGAGGAATTCGAAAAAAACTGCCGTGACAAAAAATGTAAAGCACAAAATTTTCAACAAAAAAGGGTTTCAGTCATTTTTTCGTTGGAGCCACTATTTCTGAGTAATTCTCTCTCAAAGCCGAAAGCCGGAGCACCCGCTCGCGAATTCCCGCCAGTGCGAATTCAAGCAAATTTACATCCCAAGCGCAAATTCAAATTGCTCTAACTCGTTGAAAACTACTCCGTTTTCAAAGAATCAAAATGCATAAGTTCTCTATTTTGTACTCCGGTAAGGTAGCATAATTTTCGACTTGGGAAAATTTCGAAAATCTTGCGAGATGAAGAGGTATATTGGCCACACAAGCACTTGAAGTTTCAATGAATATATTCCATCACTCGCAATATAAACAAGCAAATCCAACAAGAGATTTGTCGTTCTTATTATTATCAATATTTTCATGTATATAACATACCTGAGTTACTTCTTGGTTTCAAATAAACTAACTTTCAAAAAACGCGATCATGAACACGATCTTCGTTCTCGATTGATTATTATTTCGATATTCACAGACTTTTTAATAGTTTCTCTTATCCAAAGATGAGGGTATTCATTTTGAAGCGTAGAATCTCAGCTTCAAGTTCATATAAAAACATTCTTAGTATGATGTATCCTCATTATGAAGATTTTGAAAATGCATAGAAAGGTCAAAATGTCCCATTTTTCCGTAAATATTTCCTTAATTATCCAAGAGTAAGTCTCTTCGAAAAATTCATGTTGTATTTGTGAAAACACGTTACAAAGAATCGATTGCGGGTCGTTCCATTGTATTCAATTACTTGGTTTAAGAATACGAAAGCTTTCTTTTCGTCTATTTCCCGCGAAGAATTCGGCAACCACAGCCATTATCACCGATAACCACGCACGTGTGCAGACCACAGAACTCATAATTATATCATAAGATATAATTATGAGTTCTGTGGTGCAGACGACGTGTTTTGTGTAGTAAACATTTGTCAAGTGCGTACTGCTTTCTGTAGTCTTCACGGTGTTTTTCACATAAAAAAATTGGATTGTTCACTGGGGCCAGTGCAAAAATTGTGGATCATAAATCTAATTGAATCAAAATACTTTCCTAGGTTAGGACAAAAGAGAAACCTCTCTTGTACTGAATTTTGAGCTGTAAATTTTTTGTTCCAGCATTTTGTGTTGAAATCCTCATAGTTTTCGAGTTATCCGCAATTCAAAGTGTTTTTGAGTACATGAACCCATTCTACGATGAAAATTTTGAGGTTTGGAAAAATTTTTAGGGACCAATTTGTAGAGAATTTTATGCTCTACATTTTGTGCTTCGGGTCTTTTTTTCGAATTCCTCGTAGTTTTCGAGTTATTCGCGATTCAAACTATTATTGAGTATTTAAACCCGTTTTAAGGTGAAAATTTTGAGGTTAGGAAAAAATACCTAGGATACTTTTTTGTAGAGAATTTTGTGATTTTCATTTTTTGTTCCGGCCAGTTTTTTCAAATTCCTCATAGTTTTCGAGTTATTCGCGATTCAAAATATTCAAAATTTCGAAAATCCGTGCCCGTACTTTTATGAAGAGTTGCTAGATTTATTCGGTACCCCAAAACCTCCTAGAATCTAAAAAATGAAAAGGGCCCAATTTAATTTGAGGTTTTAGCTCAACATCTCCTAATATACCTATACTATATAGTATGCGAACACAAAATGTTTCTCCTCGATACACGTGCACTTTTTGACTTTTTTTAAATCAATGTATCCAATTCTTATTGAAAATCAATGTTAACGTTTATGTTGAAACATTAATGTTGATTTTCACAAAATTTTGGTTTACAAAACCGCTAAATATGTTTCGCCAATAAAATGGTTTCTTCAAACAGAAGTAAACTGAGTCACAATTAAGATGTCATTATGTTATATTCCAATACCGTTAATTAATTAAGGCCCTAATTGATTAACGGTCATTGAAATATCTCAAGACAATGTAATCTAAATACTGTTCATTTTTAATAAAGGAGCAAGTATATATACAATTTTAAATTGAATTTTTCATTGGAACAAAAACTTTATTTAATTTTTGGCATAACAAGAACTTACAAGTTTTTAACTTTTCATTTTTAACTCTTCATTTTTAACTCTTCAAAATAAAATTTGAAGCTGAAATAATTATAAACAACACAATTCTATACATACTGGAAACGTGGTTATTATCCAATACTGGACATGTCTACCCTGAAGTTCAATATATTAGTACGGGACCCACCATTGAAAAATTTGAGATAGAGGGATTGGTCTGCTCTACAAATTCTGACTTTTGATCCATGTAGGGGACATATATGAGAGTATGAAAAGTGATGTTGGCAAGAAAAATACTCTTGCGCAACATAACATTACATAACAAGCCGCCATCTTGGAAAATGAAAATTATATGTGACATAGTAATTATAAGAAATATACGTAAGGGCTAAATAGAACAGAATTACAATTTTAATAGTAATGACGGCCAATTTGTTTTCTGTGGCCATTTTGTGTAGAATATGTTATGCTTCCAGATAACCTTCAAACCTTCAGACAATTCAATTCTGCGTCGATTGAGACTTAAAGCAATCTTCTATCTCGCAGTCGCCCACAAACCCATGTGATTTCATACACTACCATTTTCCAAGATAGCGGCCTGTTATCAATGTTGCGCAAGAGTATTTTTCTTGCCAACATGGATCAAAAGTCAGAATTTTTAGAGCTGACCGGTCCCAGTACTTTGCTATTTTTGCATCGTAGGAATTTGGAGTCCCGTAATAAATGTATTTGTCAGGATTTCAGTTCTCTGGGCACATTTCGCAACATTTGTGGTGTAATGAAATTGATACATTGTCGTTTTATTTCTTCTAAATGATCGATACTATAAAATGGCCGATTTTTATGAACCTCACTTTAAAGGTGCCTCTATAAAAAGAAATCCAATTGCGTCAAATCTGGGGATCTTGCAGGCCATGGGTTTTCTGAATATCGTCCAATCCATATATGGGGAAAGTTAAGCCACGCTCTGACTTCAAAAGTAATATATATAGGCACTCCGTATTGTTAGAAAAAACATTTTTTTGCAGGGGTAATCCATGCAAGAAATCAAAAAACTCGTTTTGTGAAAACTCTAAATAATTTCATGAATTAAGGTTGCCTTAAAAAAGTTAAGCCCAACGACTTGAGTATCTAATATTCCGCACCAAACATTAATTACCATCTAGGTACAGTTCTGGTAACTGACAGTGCCGTTTGATGTAAAAGTGAAGTGGTCGAGATGTTAGAGCGTTTGGCTTCCACCCAGACGGTCCGGGTTCGATCCCCGGTCGTGTGTCACTGAGCTGAAGTGGTTCGGATTCCACTTTCATTCAAACTGTAGGTCCCGGATCTCCCTTGCTCGCACAAGCTCTGCTTTTGAGGGGTTTTCTCCGAAAATCTGGGAGTTTCGTAAAAACAAAAGAAAATGTAAAAGTCGATTCGTCAGTAAATAAAATTTTTCTAGGAAAATTTTGGCACAATTCAATCATGCCTTGGAACCACAATGAAAAATGTAAGCGGGAATCGAAATCTCTATCAAGTAAGGTGTGGATGAATGTTTGGTGTGTAAGCACGAAATTTATTATTTTTCAAATTTCTTCTAACGAATATTTTAGATGTACCTACCAGTTTGTTCCTGGCTCTCCGATAGTACCATCTGTGGATTTTCCGTGACCGATAACAAAACATTGAAGGTACCTTTTTCATTAGTGACGGACTTACTATGTGGAATTTTGTAACAATTTTCTACACTGCCCGTAGCTTTAAATTTGTTTAAAATACGTAATACAGTAGATCGATGGATATTCTTATTTGGATATCTAGCATTGAATACATCTGCTGCTTCTCTGCAACTATGAAAACTACAAGAAAGACGATAGAAATATTGGGATAAATAATAACACTACGAAATCATTTGACAACTCTCAATGAGAACGTGGTATTATTAGTCAATTGTTTCATGATTCCAACAATTTGCTAAAAATCTATTCATTTTTTGTTCTATTGAAAAATTCAAACTAAAATTGTCTAGATACATGGTTCTTTATTGTTGATAAACCGTATTGGGATTATAATGTCCTGAAGATATTTCAGTGACCTCTTATGAAGCAGCTGAGCACATGGCAAATTCACAGATTTCAAATTTTCTCTAAATAAAATAGAAATAGATGGCGAATCTTCACAAAACATTGTACAACATATTAGTGTAAACTTTTCTCATAAGTTGCTTAGTTTCTTCGTCAGAAATATATTTTTACAACTTGAATTATTTCTATATTTCTTCAAACAAGTGTGTTTTGAGAAATAAGTTTTTAAATTTCCTGCCAAACACGAAAAGACGAATGGCGCTGTACAACGTCTTTTGGGGTTTCTTCTGATGCAGAAGCTATTGCAGGTATCGATATTTGTCAAATATTATTTTTTTTAAATCGTATAAGATGCGTAGGTACTTTCTGCCGATAACTGTATAACATGAGTGATATATATTTCAAGTTGTTAATTTCGATTTCCTCTTCTCAATGTGCATAAATATTTGATGAACGGTCCTGGTCTAGGTGTACTATATACCAGCAAACGTTTATGTGCCTTACTATTCTCGAAAAAGATTTTTAAGTATTTAATCAGTGATTAATCAGAGCATTTCTGTTTTTTAACAGTTTTGTTGCAGAAAAAACATTGTTCAAAATACATTTCTAATTTTGCTTAATTAGGCTGGTGTCAAACCGAATTTTAAACGCTAAAAATAAGAAAAAAAGTAACAGGCAAGGACCAGATGGAAAATGTTGAGGTTTCAACTTTAAGGAAAAAGAATATTCAAACACAAAAACACTCAAAATGGTAAAATAGTGTTTTGGAATTGAAAACGGTTTTTGCTATTTGCGTCGAAACGTGACTTTCTAGCGGAAAATGAAAAATGAAAAAGTTGTAGATAATGAAATAATTGAAAACTTTTGTATCCAAAACTTTTTGATATAACCTCAAATTAACCGTCAAAATGTACATTTTTTCTCGACTATAAATGAATTTAATTCAGATGAAAATTTGTGGAAATATGTCTTTTTTGGTGCCGAGTAAGCATGATTTTTTCGCAATTCAGAAAACAACTAGTTTCCGAGTTATGTACATTTTTCGAAAAAAAATACCCTTATTTTACAACGAACAATTGTCTTGATATTTTTTTCATATTTTGAAGGTCTCATTTTAATTATTGAAATATCTACTTTGAAAATAATGTTCTATGTAACTTGACGGGTGTGAAGTTATCCACATCCACAAGATACACGGAGAAAAAAATATCGAATTTTTTTTATTTCTATACTGGACTCTTTGTGTACCTCTAAGTATTGAATATGCTTTTTCCGGCGGTCATCTCAGTAAAAAACATGGTGCCTCGATTTTCCAAACAGTCTTAAAGGGTGGAAAGGGGGTGGAAAACCATAAACAAACTATATTTCAGTAAGTTGACTTTGTACACCATCCATTTTCGAATATGTTGTTTCTCGTGGTCGAATTGACTAGAAAAATGAAATGCCTGAGTTTTTCAGGCCGTCTAAGGGGTGGAAATGGGGTTGAAAACCTTCAAAAACTATATTTCGAAAAGCTGACTTTGTACACAATTCATATTCAAGTATGTTGTTTCTCGTCGTCGAATTGACTAGAAAAATGCCATGCCTGAGTTATTCAGGCCGTCTAAGAGGGTGGAAATGGGGTTGAAGATCATAAAAAAACTATATTTCGGAAAGTTGACTTTGTACACCATTCAAATTCAAGTATGTTGTTTCTCGTGGTCGAATTGACTAGAAAAATGCTACGTCTTAGTTCTTCAGGCCGTCTAAGGGGGTGGAAATGGGGTTGAGTAGCTTTAAAAAACTATATTTCGGAAAGTTGACTTTGCACACCTTCCATTCTCGAATATGTTGTTTCTCGTGGTCGAATTGACTAGAAAAATGCCATGCCTGAGTTATTCAGGCCGTCTAAGAGGGTGGAAATGGGGTTGAAAATCATAAAAAAACTATATTTCGGAAAGTTGACTTTGTACACCATTCAAATTCAAGTATGTTGTTTCTCGTGGTCGAATTGACTAGAAAAATGCTACGTCTTAGTTCTTCAGGCCGTCTAAGGGGGTGGAAATGGGGTTGAGTAGCTTTAAAAAACTATATTTCGGAAAGTTGACTTTGCACACCTTCCATTCTCGAATATGTTGTTTCTCGTGGTCGAATTGACTAGAAAAATGCCATGCCTGAGTTATTCAGGCCGTCTAAGAGGGTGGAAATGGGGTTGAAAATCATAAAAAAACTATATTTCGGAAAGTTGACTTTGTACACCATTCAAATTCAAGTATGTTGTTTCTCGTGGTCGAATTGACTAGAAAAATGCCATGCCTGAATTATTCAGGCCGTCTAAGAGGGTGGAAATGGGGATGAAAATCGTAAAAAAACTATATTTCGGAAAGTTGACTTTGTACACCATTCATATTCAAGTATGTTGTTTCTCGTGGTGGAATTGACTAGAAAAATGCCATGTCTGAGTTATTCAGGCCGTCTAAGAGTGTGGAAATGGGGTTGAAAACCTTAAAAATACTATAATTCGGAAAGTTGACGTTGTACACTTTCTATTTTTGAACATGTTTTTTCTCTTGGTCGAATTGACTAGAAAAATGCTGTGCCTTCGTTTTTTAGGTCTTTCTAAGGGGGTAGAAATGGGGTTGAAAACTTTTGAAAAACTATATTTGGTAAAGTTGACTTTGTACACCTTCCAATTTCAAAAATATTGTTTCATTTCATCGATGTGGGAAAATGTGAGACCCACTGCTGTGCACCCCTCCTGTTACCCCACTCGACGCATCAACTGACCACGTTACTGTCTCTATATGCCGGTCCAAAACATCGTGGCTATGCGAGACAGCAAGCAAGAAATTTTTACGCATTTTTTACGCTGTCGTGAAACCACCATACCCAAAATAGAAACTTCCTGATACTGTATGGAATGCAGTCCCCAAACAAATACTGAAGCTTCTAGATTATGTCCAAAAAAAGACCTATCCATCGAGCACAAATCCCTTGGTCGGCACTTTAGAGACATGCCGAACAACTCTTTTCCAATGCTCGTTCTGCCAACGCAAAGATTTGGAACTCACTGACTCGGGAGGAGTTTTCTGAGTCATACAGCCTGCCAAAATTCAAGAAACACACCAATTCCTACCAACTTTCCCTCGTCTCCCAGAATTGTGGGAACCACATAAGAAAAATTCACTTCATGTTTATATCCCAGTCCCAACAGTTATATATTATATGTAATGATATCAAACTTGAAGGTATAGTGAGAAAACCCCCAAAATGCAATAAAACGATTTTTTACTATGTCGGTGTGATTGGAACCTCCTGCAACAGTCGCGTTTTTTCAATTATCGAACTATAGAACTCTAATCAAGTTGCTTTTTTCATTGGTACGTGGTTGCGAACCTATGTGAAAATGAAAGCTGTACAAAGTCAACTTTATGAATTATAATTTTTATCAAGTCTTCAACCCCCTTAGACGGTCTGAAAAACTCAGGCATAGCATTTTTCTAGTCAATTCGACCACGAGAAACAACATATTCGAAAATGGAAGGTGTTCAAAGTCAACTTTCTGAAACAACATACTTGAATTTGAATGGTGTACAAAGTCAGCTTACCTAAATATAGATTTTTAAGTTTTCAACCCCATTTCCACCCTCTTAGACGGCCTGAATAACTAAGGCATGGCATTTTTCTAGTCAATTCGACCACGAGAAACAACATATTCGAAAATGGAAGGTGTTCAAAGTCAACTTTCTGAAACAACATACTTGAATTTGAATGGTGTACAAAGTCAGCTTACCTAAATATAGATTTTTAAGTTTTCAACCCCATTGCCACCCTCTTAGACGGCCTGAATAACTAAGGCATGGCATTTTTCCAGTCAATTCGACCACGAGAAACAACATATTCGAAAATGGAAGGTGTTCAAAGTCAACTTACCGAAATATAGTTTGTTTATGGTATTCCATTCCCTTCCACCCATTAGACTGTTTGGAAAATCGAAGCACCATGTTTTTTACTGAGATGACCGCCGGAAAAAGCATATTTAATGATTAGAGGTATACAAAGAGTCCAGTATAGAAATTAAAAAAAATCGATATTTTTTTCTCCGTGTATCTTGTGGATGTGGATAACTTCACACCCGTTGTAACTTGGTGGTTTGTTGATCATTAAACCGCTTTAAATTGAAAAAAATGTCTCTCTGAATCATGATTTTATCAATATTTTTAATAATTTTCGACTTTCTTCATTTCTTTTATAACAAAATATTAAATTATTTATAGTAAAATAATTGAATACGTAATTTCACTACAAAATTCATTTTTAAATATCGTTTTCATTATTTTTCACAACTATTGAAGATCATTGAAAATATTGAGGAAATCATAATTCAGAGAGTTGTCGGTGTTGCTCAATTTTAAGCGGTTTACGATCAATAAACCACCAACTCACATGGACCATTTTAAAGTAGATATTTTAACAATTGAAATTATCTCTTATGCGAGGGTGGTCCCAGAAGTACCTGGCCCAACAACGAAAACAAAAATTTTGGAAAAAATAAATTTATTTTTCAACGTAATCTCCTTTTTGCTCCACACACTTTTCCCAGCGATGTTCAATAAGTTCGATACCCTTCTTATAATAACAATCGTCAAGCTCCTCAAAATAGCCATTAACCGCCGACGTAACCTCTTCATTGTTGGAAAATCTTTGACCATCGAGCCATTTTTTTCAAGTCTGGGAACAGAAAATAATCCGAGGGAGCTAAATCTGGCGAATAGGGTGCATGAGGTAGCAATTCAAACTTTAATTCATTAATTTTGGCCATTGCAATAACGGATGTGTGGTGTCAACAAATGCGTGCACTCGGATAGTAGGAAGTAGGATGTTTCGCCT
This sequence comes from Chrysolina oricalcia, assembly GCA_944452925.2. NCBI lineage: Eukaryota > Metazoa > Arthropoda > Insecta > Coleoptera > Chrysomelidae > Chrysolina > Chrysolina oricalcia. Next base: position 4,393,690 of record OX101821.2, on the reverse strand, counting down.
CTTCCGGCTAGCTCAGACCACCTATCCGAAGTACAACATAGTCGCAAAAACTCAGCAACTCCGGAACTCTTCATTTATTTGGAATAACCAGCAGGAACGTGTCTGACATACGAATTCTTTCTTAATGTGCTTGGTGTTGCCAACCAACGAGGTTCCATTAATTCGCATGCCAGGCCGTAGATTCCTAAAAACCAGAAATACTATTTACACTATACACGACTTTACACTACTGAGCCATCCAGAAGTGAGAGCTTCTATCCTGGGAATTGTCCGAGCCCTCGGGCGGCTCCTGGATGACTGACTAAAACACCACCATGCACCCCCTAAGGTTGAGGCCCGGAAGGATGAATTCCCCAGCACTCGTACGTACTCGAAAGCTCACCCCCCCTATCCACCACCCCCGCTCGTTAAAGCGGTTCCTCATCCTGATGACTGGCGATCAGCAGAATAAAATCTGACCGTTTGATATGGAGTGCCCAGCCAATTCTCGGCTGAAGCTCCCTTATATCTGACATGAGTTGACTTTTAAACAATGACTTTACTTTACTGTGCATGGTGACCCCTCAAACTGGCTGAATGCCTGAAAAAACTCTCGGCTGAGGGCCGAGTGCTGTGTGCTGAGTTAACTGAAATTGAAATTACTACTTGGTCGGTTCTTCGTGGTATCTGAAACATAAAAGCATGATTAATCGTGAATTGGTGCCTGTTGAAGTAGACGTTGGCGTCGCCGAAGGTCTCGCCTCCGCCGTACTTCTACAGGGGTGTCGTTGTCTCCTTGGTTTACTGGACGTCTGTATTTGTCTCTGTCTCTGTCGTCTTGCTCACGTCTGTTCTCGTGGAGCTCCGTGAGCAGCGGGTTTGTGTGGGTCTCTACTCTGTCTGTCTGAGTAGTCCCCACATGTTGTCTGATCAGTCTGTCGATATAGTCCGTGTGGATGTCTAAGTCTCGATATATGAACCTGTTGGGCATATATTGTGGTGCGTCTGTTGCCATCCTCAGGCAGACGTTGAAGAAGGCCTGTATCTTCTGCCTATAACTGTTCGCGCACTGCCCCCAAGCAGTGGATGCGTACAATATGATAAGCAGAAGAATTGTCTTGATGAGGCGTAGTTTCAACTCGAGTGCCATGTTGCTCCTACGTCCGATGAGTGGGTACAGCTTATGCCTTGCGGCTTTCGCTATAGCTAATCTGTGGGGACTGCCTAAAACAGCCAAAAGAGCTTTAATTTATACACTGGCCGAACATTTGAGTCGGCCAATGGTATAACAAATCACTCCAGATATACTCCACTGAATATTTTTCAAACATCAAAAATAGTAGTATTTCTGGCAGATTATGACAGTGAGTTGGTGCATTGTCTTGATGAAACAACACTTTCTTCTGAGCCAAATGCGACCGTTTTAGCTTGATTTCTTCGCTCAAACGTTGCAATAAGTTCGCATAATACTCGCCGTTGATAGTTTTTCCTTTTGCAAGATAGTCAATGAAAATTATCCCACACGCATCCCAAAAAACCGACGCCATGACCTTGCCTGCAGATGGAACGGTCTTTGCCTCCTTTGGAGCCGGTTCTCCCTTTTCAGTCCATTGTTTTGATTGTTCTTTTGTTTCGGGTGTGAAGTGATGGACCCATGGTTATGAAACGGTGCAAAAATTCGGCTTTATTTCTGTGAAACCTTGCCAAAAACTCAATGGTAACATCTTCACGACGCTGTTTTTGTTCCTTTGTGAGCAAACGCGGCACCCATCTTGCGCACAGCTTTCTCATGTCCAAATTTTCAGTTAATATGCGATGTACCGCACTTTTTGAAATGCCTACTATGACTGCTAGCACGCGCACTTTCAGTCGACGATCATCCAGTACCGCTTTATGGATTTTCTTCAACATTTCTAGAGTCAACAGAATTCTTTGGGAGATCGTTTAATAACGAACAGTCGTTGCCGACCGATGATGAACCCTTTACTCCCATATCCACCTACTAAGTAGGCTTATTAAGGCAAGTACCTGACAGAAAAAAACTACTCCCCTGGATAAGACCACGACGGGTATTGAATTAAATCCAACAGATACTTGTGCAACGTTCCTCAAAATATCAGAGAACGCAATTACTATTTTCCACGATCTGGAGTGTGATTGATTCGCACTTTCCTATAAGTATAGGCCAGTTTTGTTGGAAATCAGCATTCGTCTCCGAGCCTTGGAGTGAGCAGACGTTAGTCGTCTGCTCCGGCTCATTGTATATATTAGTTTAGGTTAAATTGTAAATAGTAATTCATAAGTTTTAGTAACGGTCTCCGCCGAATAAGCCTTTGTCATAAATCTACGGCCTGGCTTTGTTCAATAAATGGAACTTCGTTAGGTAATACCAACAAATATGAAAGAATTCGAATATAACGCTTATTGCTGTCTACGTATTAGAACCAAGGGGCTTTAGAAGAAAGAAGAAATCCAAGTGTTACTGGAGATATAAATTTCGCGTCTTTAGGAGCGTTTAGGACACAGTCCTAGCGTTCCGAAGAGATGACATTTCGTTGCTTGGTAAACTCTGGTTCACGCGATAAAGCGGTTTCTAGGCCGCTCCACCTAGCGAGCAGAGGAAGAACACATTTCTAGAGTCGTCACCTCATTTGGTCGACTACTGCGATGCTCGTCTTCGCAGGTCGAATGGCCTCCTTTAAACTCTGCTACCCAATATTTTACTGTTGATAACGAAGGAGCAGACTCACCCAGAGTAGAATCTAGTTCAGCTTTTATATTAGTTGGGCAAGGCCTTTCAAATAAAAGTAATGTATCACATAACGATGAACAATTTTTTCCATGTTTACAAATTCACTGAAAACGTTTACTATTGATGGCTTTCAAACAAATACTAAACAACGTGGCGTCTTCAAACTTGAAATATATGCTGTATAGATTGTGTACTTTCTAATACAATGGTATTTTTAAGCAACTACCTCCATCTCTAGGTCAGGCCAGGTACTTCTGAGACCATCCTCGTAGACAAAAAAATATCAAAACAATTGTTCGTGGAAGATAAAGGTATATTTTTCGAAAGATGTACATAACTCGAAAACAAGTCGTCTTCTGAATTTTGAAAAAATTGTGGTTATTTAACACCGACAAAAACCTATTTCAACAAATTTTCATCTAAATTAAATCATCTACTCGCGAGAAAAAAATTAAATATTGAAAATTCGGTTTTCGGCCATTTTGACGGTTAATTTGAGGTTATGTCAAAAAGTTTTGAATACAAAAGTTTTCGATTTTTTCATTATCTACAACTTTTCTATTGAACATTTTTTGCTACAACGTCACGTTTCGCCAAAAATCGTAAAAAACTGATTCAACCCCTAAACTGCATCCCTATTTCACAATTTGGAGTGTTTTCGTGTTTAAATATTTTTTTTCCTCAAAGTTGAAACCTCATCCTACTCCTTGCTTGTTACTTGTTTTTCTTTTTCACAAAGATTATAGGCAACAGTCTATATACTGTCTTTACCTCTGAGAGATCGTTTTCAAAACTATCGAAGCACATGAACAGTTTTTACACAGATCAGGGGTGAACTTGCTTTTGAGAGAAGACTTGCTCTCCAACCATTCCTCGTTTGTACGAACTAAACCACCAATATTATTTTCTAGGGAACAAAAGGAGAAGAAAATGGACAATCTTAATTCTTACATGTCTCTGAGCACTTGACATAGAACCTTGGTGATGCCTGGACACTGCTGAGGAGCCCAGACAAAGTCGAAACTGTTGAATCGACACTTTCTAGAGAAAACTTAATCTATCTCTGTTAACTGTTGTAGTTGTACTGTTTAGGAGAAATACTGGACATGAGTTATCGAGTGATAAGTATGAGTGAACTGCATCAAGCTGAATTTGATCAGATCGCTTAGATACTTTGTTTCTTGATATAAGTGAAGATAAGCTAAACCAAAGGTGCCCTAAAAGTTAAGTTTTAGATCTTATTGTATTCCGGTCGGTTCCCGAAAACTTTTCGGTCTCACTTATCGAGGAAAGTTTTCGGGAAATGACGGTTTTCTTTCTATCGAGTTTTCTTAACATATTGTAGTATCGGTTGAAAAAGTATTTATGATTTAATATATTCTGTTTCGAGTAAAAGCAATAAACCAATGATGATTCACACGCTTGTGTGCAACGCTGCGGATGAAAATATAAACATATCATAAACTGTGTAGCCGTGTCTACACCGGCGGCAGATTTGGACACAATAAGGTAAAAATGGCGACCATTCGTAGTGCGAGGACGAAAGGTTTTTATTTTGTTTGAATATTATATTTGTAAAATCATTTCATCTAAAACTATTTACTACTGAAAAATTTGCAGAAATGATAATAAGATTTTATTACTGTTTTTTATACAGGGTGATCCATTTGAAAGCGGGACACCTCTCTAAAACTGTTATTCATTATCCGATTAAAAAAAATCAATATATAGAGCTTAACAGTTCTAGTTGAGTGCCATAAATTCGAAATGAACATAAAAATTTCAAGGTCTACTTTCAATTTTTTTCAAGGTAAAAAATCCAAAAGAAAAACATACTAGCAATATTTTTAAATAAAATTTTGACGACTTCACTAGATTTGTACGATGAAGGGCCATTGTAATATTGAAATTTCCATTTATTTCCAAATAATTATCTGGAAATTACTATCTGGAAATGTCCAGTGACTATCTGTAAATTTCTAGATACTATCTGGAAATTTCCAGTTATTATCTGTAAATGTCCGGTTACTATCTGTGAATTTCCAGTTACTATCTGGAAATTTCCAGTTACTATCTGAAAATTTCCAGTTATTATTTAGAAATTTTCAGTTACTATCTCGAAATTTCTAATTACTATCTGGAAAGGACCCCGCAAATTCTTTTGGAATTTGGGTCCCGGTGGATTTTTTTTGAATGTTTGGTATGATGTAGTCCATGTAATTCTCAACCAATGTTACCTTCGTGCCAACCCAAAAAAATTAACAGTTTTGCTGCTAGGGGGCGTTGAAATCGCCCCTTGCGCAGATTAGAGTACCTATTATTTTTTTAATCCGGTAACGATATTTTCACTTGTTTCATTGTTGCTAATATTGCACAATATTGTGCTGTTTTATAAAAAAAAATTCCCCCCTTCTTTCCCCCAACTCCTATTACGAAACGCAAAAAAATGTTTCTCATGTGCATTTAAATGTATCGTCGGATGTTTAAATATGCCTGAATAAGGGAAATAGCAGTTTTTTATGATTATCCCCCCTCCTCCCGAAGGGCACAAAACGAAAAAATTTCGGTGAATTGCTCTGAAATTTTAATATGATGCAGTTCAAGTTATTTTGAATAGAAATTATTTGGTTGACAAACCCCAAAAATGAATAGTTTCTATGCTAGGGAGCGTTGAAATCATACCTTGCTCAGAATAGGCTTCATTATTATAGGCGTAAACAACATATCTACGTATGTTAGTTTAGATTATGCTGAACAACTGTGTAATTTTTTATAAAAAAATCTCAAACCTCTCCCTTACCCCTGAATTTTGGTAAACATATTATGAGAAACACACACTAGGTACAAACTTAAAAGTACCTTATATGATGCATGATGTTGCAGATATTCGAATGGAATCAATAGCAAAAGTTTTATTACGAAGAGTTCAGTGTGAGAAATATATTCCAATAAAACTAGCTCCCACATTTTTGAAGACTTGCTTTGGCTACATTTCCGAAAACGAAGAACTGATTCAAAATTTTCTGAGATACACCTCAGATTCAGAATCTGATCTCGTTGGACAAGTACTTCAGCATGATAGTTACTGGAAATTTCCAGATAGTTACTAGAAATTTCCAGATAGGAACTGGAAATTTCCAGATAGGAACTGGAAATTTCCAGATAATAACTGGAAATATCCGAATAGTAACTGGAAATTTCCAGATAGTAACTGGAAATTTCCAGATAGTTACTGGAAATTTACAGATAATAACTGAACATTTCTAGATAATAACTGAAAATTTCCAGATAGTAACTGGAATTTCCAGATAATTATTCAGGTATTAACGAAACTTTTAATATTACATTGGCCCTTCAGTGCCATCGTAGATTTGTGATGCTTTCAACTGGATGGGATCAAAATTGCACGATTAAATTATTTTTTAAACAGAAAAATCTTATATATTTATGAAATATTTATATCACTATCAAAATAATTCAAATAGTTGTCTTTTATATCACAATCCTGTTAATAATGTGGTTTAAAATACTCCTTTAGAATATAACAACTCTATGTGGGATACAGTTATGTCTATTATAACGAATAGAAATGCACATCTCTACTTCAAATGATATAATTACCAATATCAATAACACAAATGAACTACTACAAAACAGTGTATTAACATGACAGTGCCTATACATCAAAATTTTTTTTGGACTGTTCAACCATATATCCATTCAATTTTATATATTTATCATATCGTTTTCTAATGTTAACCACAACATTCGATTATTGCTAACTTCCATTATCTAGAAACTAAGAAAATGAATTCTCACAATCTCTCACAATCCAGCCGTTGTGGATCAAAGGAACAGCCATCTAATCTGTCAGAGGAAGTTCCTCCATAGCGTTGGAAAATTCGTTTTACAAAAAACTCAAAAAAAAATTACCATTCAAATTGCTTTCAAAAAAGGGGTATTATGGTATGTAGTATTCCGCACCAAAAAATTATTTTTTGTAAGTACTGATCGACAAGCGTAAGGATGCCTCTGAGAATTGGTTGCGCAGTAGACAAAACCCTGGAGTGGGGCAGGAGCTCAATCGCTCTGCCTTATTAAACAGTAGTCGATCTTTGTCGCACATCTACTCACGCTTTCTATCGTTTGCGCATCTCAGAGGCATCCTTACGCTTGTCGATCTGTACAGTGCGATTCATTATCCTATGTGGATTATCTACCATCCAGAACCTTCTATTTTGATTATCAACTGTTCCACTGGTTGTAGGTTGTGAATGTTGCCTCGTTACTGAACAAATTTTTTTTCAGAAATTTCTTGTTATTTAGATATTCTCCTTGAACCCATAAACTATACTCCATCTTCTTTTCATTATCGCCTTCTTCTGAGGTGTGAAGAAACTTTGATTTAAAGGGCTTCATCATTATATTTCCTACTGTTCATTGTTTCACGCGGTAAGTTAATGTCCAAACTTGCAATTCTCACAATTGTTTTCGTATTATTATTAAAATAATTTCGAATTCGTTCAGAATTATTTCGTCTCTGTCTTTGTACAGTAATGCCATTCTTCAGAATATGATTACAAACAGCTCCATTCTGACTGAAAATTTGTTTACTCGGCCAACTAATATTATTGAAAATTCTACATACTTCTCTTTCGGATCTGTCATTGTTACCACGAAGTCTTACTATTACCATTGTTTAAATAGAACATAGTTAGTCAATGCCTGTAGAAAAGGTATTGGACACAAACGCGAGTGTCATCTAGCGTGATTAGTTACAAACTTGAATATTTGACGTCATTTTAATGCAGGTTTCTTCAAAAAACCCTGATTTTAATGCTTTCCCATTGTTTCAATCAAGTTACGACATGACTTGGAGGCCAGATCACTGAAGTTACGACATGACTTGGGTGCGAGCTCACTATCGCCATCTACATGTCGCATCCATTTTGATCCAATTATAATCCCATAAGGTTGACTAACTATCTTCTATATAAACAATGCTATTACAATTCTTTCTTGCAAAGTCAAATTATCAGCTATACTTCTTTATTAGTGTAGTGTACTTGAGGAGTTATAAAAAGTATTAACACGACTCTTATTCTGATGACGTCATCTATATTGCAACTGAAGTTTCAAGCATCCTGATAAAAATAATATTTTTGAAATGTGGTGACCCAAGCATGTTTGAATAAAACCAAGATTTATATTTGGAAAACTGTCAACCACTTGCACTTGCACAGATAGTACCCCAAAGCAATGATCCAATTAGCATTAGAAAATGGTAAAATAAATGTATTGATTTAAATCGGGATTTGGTTGAAAAGTAAGAAAATTGATGTTGCCATTCTTTTATTAATTATTGAATATCGATTACTATTTGATGTAAAGATGTACATTTCATCTCTTTGGCAAAAGGCTGCATTGTTCTGATGGACATAACTATCTCCTATACTATGGAGCTATGTTTGGAAGAAACAGTATTTGACTCCATTTTGAATAAATGTTGTTCACAAACTCGACTGCTAACGACCTAAAGGTGGGATTTCCTAGTGACGTCCAGCGTTCGCGTTCCGCCGCGACGTCTGGCCGTTAGTGACACATACAATGAATTTTCAATGCAACTGTTTTGTTTGAAGCGGCGCGATTCAGCGTCTCAGCGACCGGCCGTCGTCGGCCTCGTCCCGACTGCTCAAAAACATGTCAAGACGCGAACGCCGACACCAGCAGTAACATTATTTCAATGTGAAATAAACGTGGTGGATATTACGTGTCACAGAAATTTACCAATACAGACGACGAAATTTTGATTAATCAAGTATGTGAATATCCCTGCCTTCATGACCATTCACACAAAGACTTCAAAGATTTTCAAATTCGGGAAAAAATGTGGAACGAAATTTGCACAGTTTTATCCATGGGCTGCGAGTATTAAATAAAAAATTCTTTGATTTTTTTTTTTAATTGGTTCAGAAAAGGTCATTTATAGATTTGAGTTTTGTGAATAGTAGGGAGTCATGAAGTCAATTAGTTTCTTTGTGTTTTCCCCAATATTTTTATCGATAAGTTAGATGATTGTCAGTTTATTCAGATAATTATTATTTTATTGGATATTACTGTATTTTTTGTATTTTCCTTCGTGTACGTGATTATCTTTTTTGGATAGTGATGTATTGTGCATTTCTGTTTTTTTATCTATACTTTATGATGACGTTTTCTTTGTTACATTTCCATTGTGTAATGTCCTTATACTCTGTGTATGTTGAACAAAGAAATAAATTTATTATTATTATTACTATATTATTGTCGGTTCAGTATAGTCGTCATCATTCTCATCTCTCAGTAATTCTCGTTCATGTCCTCGCGAATATCGCAATTTTTTATGCGAATAAAATGGCTATGGTCATGGTTCTGCATCAACGATTGGTCCAGCATGACTGGCAGCCGTTTTATTCGCAAAAAAATTGTGAAATTTGCGAAGGTATACAATACTGTAACATTAATGCTGCTAGAACATTCCCATTCATTATGACAACAAACAATTTTCAATTTTAAACTGCATTCAACCAGAACACAAAACGAACTGGGGGTATAATTTCAATTTAAAAACGCGGACGCCAGACGCTTCAAGCAAATCCAACAATCGTCGCGGCCAACCGTTACTGCTGAACGTCGACGCGGGCCGCGAACGCTAGACGTCGCTAGGAAATCCCACCTTAAAAGAGCCTTTTAAACGATATTTTAAACAAGATTGTGATTTATACAGCGACTATTCAAAACATTTTGATAAAATGAAATGAATTTAACTTATGCTATATTTCTGTTCAAAAAAATAATTGTGAAATTTTGATCCCACCCATTTGAAAGCATCACAAATCCAGTGGCATCTTTAAACTTCATTTAAAAGAATCCTAGTATGTTTTTTGGAATTTTTGCCTTGATAAAAATTCGAAGTAGGCCTTGAAATTTTTATTTTTATTTTGATTTCGAATTTATAGCACTCAACTAGAACTATTGATTGAAAAAAAACTTCTGAATCAGATAATGAATAACAGTTTTAGAGATGTGGCCCGCTTTCAAATGGATCACTCTGTATACGGTTCAATACTTAATGTCGTCTAGTATCAGTATCTTGCAATGCTTAGAAAGAGTATATTTATAGTATATCAATAGATTTCATATTTAATCTATTACTTATTATTACATAATCTTGTCGTGTAAATGCTCTATGTAATTGAGGTTGGGTGTAAATAGATTATAACACTAATAGTCAATTTTTAATCTAGAACTTTCATTAGGAAAATATTTTGATAAGGAAAACTTATTCAGAACAGATTTAGGAAAAGGTGCGTTTCTAGTTCTCTATTTTTTCAACATCACAATTATTTTAAAAAAAAGCGAATCACTCATAGGAAATATTAATTTCATTTAAGAGACAACTGATGGTCAATTGTTTCAGGATCATTTCTAAATATAGGAAAATTATCGATTTCAGAGGAATTATCTCTTTTGTCCCCGCACTATTTGAGCCCAGTATATAACTCTGCCCAATTTATTAGAGTAATCGAAGAGAAAAAAAGCTCTTTATTTTCAAACATTAATTTTTGATAACTTAAATTTAAAGATAGATGAGCTTTTGCTTACTTCTAGATACCTTAATAGTAATACGAGCATTTGTTATCTTGCAAATTTGAAAAAAAAGCATGAAGTTATATTAATGAAAACTTAAAAAAATGTATAGTTTGTAGATTAGAACCATAAATAATATATGTTTTCAGGTCGACGAGTTTATAACTTTTTATTGGACCTTCTCAAAGACTTATGTACCTATATTATTATTTACAGGGTATTGAAAAAACACTTGTGCACCAAATCTTTTTACCTCAGCAAAAATTTTACATTTAGTTTTCAAGTATTCTGCCAAGTTCCGAGAGTACATTTTATGGATTAAAATTCAGATTTTTTTCTCCAAAAATATACATAATATTATGCAAATTACTTATCTCTGTCAAAGCCTCTGGTTTTTATTGTACTTTTACACTATTACAATGAAAATACTTATATATACACGATAATTCAAAGTTTTTTCATTTTTGGTGATCGGCGTTTTATTTTCAACGCTCTGTAGGGTTTGAGCACAATTAAGAGTATAATTTGAAAGTGTTCGGTAGCACAATCAACTTATGATCGTCAATTAACTACGAAATTCTAAATTAAGTAGAAAAATATAAACCGTCTCACAGTTGCAGAAGCAAATCAGATTATTTTAATATGGGTACATAACAATTGGTTTACCAAAGTTTTAAGTTAGATAAATCTTAATATATCAACATATTTATTCAAGATAAGTTGTATTTTTTATTACTAATAGCGTTAATGTATTATTTTTATATAATTTTATAATTTTTATATCCATACTAACTGCTGAATCATCAGTCGAAAAATGTATAATGTTGAACATTGGTAATTCTCTAAGTAGTTTATATTCAATAGTGATGTAGTGCTTTTTGTGTGAAGTTTATGTGATATATCTATTACTATCATTATTGTAGTTGTATTTCATAGATTTGGGATTAACTTCTCATAGTAGATAATAGCCAGGGTATACAATCAACAAAACCGTTACTTTTCAAGCTACGTGTTCTAGAAAGTAATCGAAAAAAAAATGGAGCCTTCGAACCACAATGAAAAAAAGTTCAAATATTTTTGTATTTCAAATGTGGGGCTAGGTTTGTGCCAAAACTAGTTGTTGATGTGCAGGGTGATTCCCAAGTTGATACTATTTTTTTACCTATGTATAGAACTTGTTAAAATAAACAGCTTTTTCACATAACTTTTTTCAGAAAACTGAAAGATAAGCGAATAGGTGTATCGGTCGAAATGGACCAGTTGCATGGCCACTAAGGTCGCCAGACCTAAATCCGTGCGACTTTTTTTGTGGGAATTTATGAAAAATTTAGTTTGTGACAACTTTGAACACCTCATTAAAGTTAGACAGGACCGTATTGGACACATTTAGTAATAATGTAACTGTAACTCATGTTTTTGGAAAAAGTTATTTGAAAAAGTTGTTTATTTTAACGAGTTCTATACACAGAAAAGAGCATCAACTCAGGAATCACCCTGTATAATTCCTTTTCACTAAATATGTTTGATCAGGCCCATATATTTACTAGTTGATTCCAATATAATAATGAAACTAAAAGGAAATTATGATTTTGTCGTTCATTCAAATATCGTCAGATATGAAAATGTAAAGCAAAAAGCAAAAATGCTGGATTAATTGAATAATTTGCTACAGAGCTGGGGTAAAGCAGGAAATTTACCTGCGTTTTTACGAGGGGAGACTGTTTATTTCTGCCCTTCTGAGGCTTTCAGAGGGTGGGCAAACCAGCTCACACCTGCTGCCCTGCATGCCCTTCAGTGTTATGTAGGCTGTCCTCCTCCGCAAGCGCCAAGGTTTGTTGTTGTTTCCGCCTCCTCCAAGTTATGCGGAAGGTTTCCTTGATTTATGGGTAAGACTTCAGATGGTTATTATCAGGGTTTTATCATCCTGTCAGCCCAGGGACTGTCCAAAAAGCAATGAAAAAACCGGATTTAGACATGGTGTGTTGAGTGTCTCTCACTCTTCTTCTGGATGTTCCTGGAAAATATCCAATGCCTGGTAAATTAGCCCACCAAGCTATCTGAGCCTGTCATGGTGGGCTCTGACTGCTGTTTTAACTCTCGTCAACGGACTTCCATGGATAAAGTGACAATAGAACTTTTCAGAGATCTGCTTTGTATATTCTTCGAGTTATTGTATATCGGCCAGCTCGCGCAATGCTACCAACTGAATGTATCTGTCACTGTTCGTGACGATACGGAGTAATTTGTTTTGCATTCTCTCCAGTCTCAACATTTGATACTTGGAGAGACTGCAAAACACTGTACATGCAGCATAGGTCATCGCTGGCCTAATAACCTGTTTGTAAAGTCGTTTTTTGCTCGAGGCTGCCAGCCTTTTGCTTCTTGCTATCAAGGGGCACTTTCTTTCAATTTCAGCTCCTGCACGCTGCATAGCAAGGCTGACATGCTTACCGAGCGATAGCCTTTGGTCCAGCTATACTCCCAGATACCTCACAGAGTCGGACTCGTCAATCTGATTTTCTAGTATCCTGAATCCCCCAGGGATCTTCACATTAGTGGGTTTCCTTGTGAAATTCATGAGTTCTGTTTGATCTGGATTCAACACTATTTTGTTCTTCGCTAGATACGGCACGACATAGTCCTTCAAGTGAGATTCAACCCAAGACGTGGCTGCCATGTTTGTAAATGACTCTGCATAATATTGTCGTGTAATCTGCACAGACAGCCGTGTTCGTGGCTTCATTCATTGGAAAGCCGTATATAGCGAATACAAAAGTGGAGACATGCTCGACCCCTGTGGCATACTCGCTCCGGCTCGCATCATTTCTGAGCTGGTGTTGTTCACTTTAACCTTGAAAGTTCTGTTGACAAGATATGAGTCAAGCTTTATCATACAAACAGGCAGCATCTCCATGACCAACAACTCTATCCAGACGGTATCAAAGGCTTTCAGGATATCCAGCAGGACCAAAACCGTATTGTGGCCTATCAGTAAGCCCTCTCTCACCTCTTGGACAATCCAATAGGACGTCGAATGTCTTTTCCGGAACCCGAACTGCTCTTCCGGTATGAGTTTGAGCTTCTTTTCCAGGCTCAAAAATCTCTTCAGCAGGATCTTGTCCACCAACTTGGCTATGGCACTCAACAGATAGGGCAACCCTTGCTTCCGGCTTGCTTGGTTTGGGGGTTGGGATAATCTCTGAACCAGCTGTACAAGATACTTCTTTGGAAGATTTCGCAGCAGGGCTGCGTCTATCTTATCAATTTCGTGCCTTGTTCCTAGAGAGCTTCTTTAATGATTCTTGAACCTCCTCGAAGTTGGTAATCATCTTCGAGAAATATATTGTTCTGACAGTGTTGTCACGTTGCGAAGAAATAGGACATATGATGTTAGCGCCATCTACCAGTTTGAATCAAAAGCTCGTTTATATAAATTTATTGCGAAAAAGTAATAAATTCATCACTGTTAATATATACTAACGATATTTTTAAATGTGAATGAGCCCTAAAATAAAAATGTTCGTTCAGTTTCAATATACTATTTTAGTGGTATCAACTAATAAATATATGGGTCCAAACAAATGTATATAGAAATACAAAATATGGGAACAACTGTTTTTGAAACTAACAGCTTCCCAAATCCAAATGACACCCCATATAATTTGAACTATCGATTGGTGATTATATCAACATTATCAGTTTTGTAGGTTCTTTTGAAACATTGCAGATTTGGACACTTATGTTCAATCATCACTTGGGAGATCGCTTTTGAAGATCAGTGCATGAAGATTACTTAGCAAGCCAAAACTGGAAAAATGAAACACTGCAAATATTCGGATATCGAAAGTAAAATCTGTAAAATTGTTCGAGGGGTAACAATAAATGTTGGATTATTTTTAAACAAATTGGAAATACTCTTCTCTCGATTTGTCCTACTAGATAGGCTATGATGCAAATATCTTCCTTGGTTAGTACATCTGACAGATACTTGTGTGAAATTCTTGTAATAGAGCAGCATGACTTTGTTTAACTTGAACGGGTTTACCACCTGCATACTGAGTCCTGGCTATCTGTAGGAACATTGTACAAGTCCAGGAAAGATTCATTTTCTGTCAGATGTCTGCCTCATAACCTACCTAGTAGAATTATCTGGGGTAATACCACGAGTGCTATCGATAGTAATTCTGTCAGTAATCAACGCGACCAAATCAATCACGAGTCCTTTAGGACGAGTGGTGTTACCTCAAAGCAATTTGATCTAGTTTAAGGTTTCTGACAGAAATATCGATAGTATTGTGAACACGACTAGTATTCATTGAGATAATTTCACGAACCAACAATGTAAAAAAAGTTCCATTGTCGTGAATTCTTCAATAGTTATAGATAATGCCTGATAGACATGAAGTCTGTCAGACTGACATAAATATTAGTAGCAAATTGATATATTCTCCGTTGTTGTTTGGATACGTGGTTGCCATGACAAAGTGGTATTACCGATAATTCTGAAAAAAACTGCACGAGTTTATTTTTTTCGTTGTTTCAAAGCATAAATTGCCCGACTCCGAAGGAGGAGGACAATTTTTTGAAACAACGAAAAAAATAACCGAGTGCGTTTTTTTTATAAAAAAAACACGTTTTTTTCAGAATTATCTGGTTAATTTTCAATGCACGAGTGGTATTCGGTAGGAAATTTCACACCTCACTCTTTAGGTAGATGACACATTTGAAGTCTCACTTCTGACATTAAAATCGCGCGACTTCACTTGAATTGACATCTAATGCGATAATTGCACTGCCGTGACGCGAAACGCGTCACTACAGTGCAATTATCGCTGTGAGCCAGCGGTAATTGCATTCCTCTTATGGACGTTTTTACACGTGAGGGAAATTTCCGGCTAAAAAGGAAGGAACTATGCGTATTATCGAGACATTCGTTCCTTATTGGTCCTAATATTGCAGGAAATAAGGGTTTCATATGGCGAGTGAAATTATCAGATATATTGATATTTTCAACTTGTTTCCAATTTGTTTTCCCACTGCAGATGTGTTGACAGCAAACAAATCTTTTTCTATCAGTAATTTGACCTCTTTTGGCAAATGAAAGCATCTCCCTCGTTTTGAAAAACAATAGAAGTGTCAGCATAAAAAAGGTACCTGTTGACTTTGTACCCTGGTCTAACCGCAGATAAAAAATGATTCGCCCACCCAATTCAGGTTTTTTCTCATAGAGTAAATTCCCGGATCTGCGATGGGCAATTGTTCTGCGTCTCGTTTCCGTCCAAACATGTCTTAAAGGCATGTTGCAGCTCAATACGAGCATGGGTATGGTGGGTGCGGATCTAGGTGATCATGCTGGGCCAACCAGCTGTTTTTGGGACTATATAAAACATATCAGCTTAATTATTGATAAATTATAATACCTGTTATATGCAATCCGACCTTTAAATGTCGTCTTGTAACTGTGTTTTTTATCTTCAGAGTTATGTGTAACATTATATGTTCTTAAAAAATTGTGGAGACATTTTCAGAACCTGCTGCTGAGCTTCAACAGGCGTGTGTTGTTTTGGTAGACATTAGAACTAGGCAGGATTACAGCAAAATGCAGAAATTCGAAGAAATCAGTTTGTTATTTTCAAAATGAGGCTTAGTTGATAACTCATGATTTATTTTCATCCACTATTAGTCTAAGAGCTAGCAACGTTTTCGAGAGAGAATTCCAGGTAGGCCAGTTTTTAGATATGCTATCTCTTTCACTCTCCCGGACGTCATACATGCTATCTGGCTGTATGTGCGCATCGTACCTGTCCTGTACAGGTAAAATATTTATTTTTCAAATAAATTTAAGAAGGTTTTTTTTTTTATTAGTTCAATTGAACTTTATGACACATGAATCAATTATTGCCAGATATTTTTATCGTTGTTTAAAGAGAGCCAGACGTCAATTTTAAATTAAAAAATATATATTTTAATATGACTGAAATTTTCATGTTTTTTAAGTATTAACAAACCCAAAATTAATTTTGCAAACGATAATTCGGTTGTTAACCTCCAGCCAGACCGATTTAAACGTGAAACATGTTTGAGCTTGTAAGAAGTTGCGCCAGCGAGATAAACGACAACAGCTGTTTGCAGCGTTGGCCAATGATGCGTTATGCGCATGCTCTCAAGCCTCACAATTTTATTACATAAATATTTTCAAGAAAATACCCCACACATTCGACACCATTGTAATAAAACGCTATTCAGGTGAAATAGAGTTTCATCACAGCTGATTCCATTAATTGTTAGGCCGAGCGGTGCCTTTGTCAGTATTTTATATCAGCGTTTATACAGGAACACATCAGGAAAATTATCTATTTTCTCACCTTTCAAATCTCAATCCCCGGCAAAGTATTTCAGGAAGTTGCTACCAGTTCTGCACACACACTAGTTTTAAGTACCCAAAGTTAGTTCATTTATTATTATCTTCAACACTTTTCTGGATTTCAATCTATACACATACTTATCAAATTGTTATTCATTAATATCTGGGCCAACGGCCCAGATGTTAGATAAAATTTAACTTAATAAAAAAAGAAATCGGACAAAATCATTATGCCGAAAGGAAAAAAATAAAACCTAAGAAGTTTTCAATTAATTTACAAGTTCTTAAACCAAACCCGATCAGAATCAGTGGATTGAATGAAATTTCATAATATTTAAGTTTTTAACTATTCAAAAAGGTATTATTTTACTAAAGCATTGAACTGATATTTCGGAACAGATCATTTACCAGCAAAATTTACATTTTTACCAAACAACTACCTCTCACAAATGTTAAGACAAGACTGGTTTAGAAGAGTAAAATATCTGTCCTAACTTGAGGCCTGGGCCTCGTAATCCCAATTTCTGTTTAGGCCTGCCAATAAACATAAGGGTTGTTTAAAAATTAAATAGTGAATTGAATCTCTGTTCGGTTTCTTCTACAATCTGCTTATGCATTAAATATTTCATATCTTTAGATATTCCAACGTTACGAGAAAAAAAACGTAATGCAAATTTTTCGCATTATAAAAAAAACTCTTCATATCTAAGCAATGAATCTTATTTCTACTTATTCTATGTCATGTATCTTTCTGCGTTGAATTAATATTGAAACTGATTATTGGATACAAACTATTTTGTTCGAAATATTAAATTCCCCTCGTAAAACTCTCAAGTCTGTATGTATTGAAATGATTTTCATAGCAACCACATGTGCGAAAACTCTGACCCTTCTAGGTATCGTAAATGCTGAATTTAATGGCTTCCGGATTTTGATTCAATGGCTGTACCTTTTGAGCAATATTTAAAATAAATTTCAAATTTACGTTTTGTTACACAATGGATCATGTTCTAGGGGGTCTGTGGAATCATGTTAAAAACTGAAGTTGGTGCGAATGCACCAATAATTCTCAAAGTCAAAGCACAATGTGGTACATTTTGTTCTCAAAATAGTACCACATCACTTTTCACTTTTAAATCTTTCTGGCTGGAGGTTAACAATCGAATTATTGTTTGGCAAATTAATTTTGGATTTGTTGATACTTAAAAAACATCACATGAAAATTTCAGTCATGGTAGAATATTTCGAAAAAAAAAGTATTATTCAAAATTAGCGTCTGGCACAGTTTGAACAACGATAAAAATATCTGGCAATAATTGATCCATGTGCCAAAAAGTTCAATAGAAGTAATAAAAAAAGAACCCTTCTTAAATTTATTTGAAAAATCAATATTTGACCTGTACAGGTAAAAACTGGCCTACCTGAAATTCTTGTGTTCCTGACGTTGCTAGCTCTCGTTCTATATGTTCTTGGGATGATTGAAAAAAATTTCAAAACCATCTTCTGCTACTGAATCTCAAAGCTTCAGTTAATAATCTGTGTTCCTGAGTTTTTTGGTCCTGTTGAGGTTTTTGCACGTGAGGTATTAAATTTATGATGTGATAAACTTATCAACGGTATTATAAACTAGCCACAATCGCCTTCTCTGCTTTAGGTATTAGGTTTATAATAATAAACACCACTTTCTAAACATATCATGATCTGTGCCCCTTGTCAAGTGACATCTTAAATTTTAGCAATTAATAATATAATAAAAAAGATTTGATAATATTTAAGATATGAGTATGAATTTACAAAAATTATTCATAAGAAAAATTATCTAAAACTTTTATGGTGGTGAATAAATTACCAAAAATGATTTTTTTTCTGCGTTATATCTCTTCTACAATATGAAGGAGGCAATAAGCTTGTTTGTCTCAGTACTTCTGATAGTTTTTAAGTGCCCTTGTTCGGTTACCATTTGTTAGAACATACAGTAGATGTGAATTCATTATACTGGAGCGGGTTGAATTTTATTTCGGTAGATTATTTACCACATCAGTTGTGGGCCAGTTGTCAGGAAAAGTTAAATTATAAAAACAGCCCCAGCACATGTGCAAAGAAAGAGTCGTTGAGTTTTCGTCAAATTATGTTGCAGAAAATATATCAGACCAATAAAAGCTCTTTACTTCGTTGTGCTATGTATGACACTTTTGGGAAGTTTGACATTGTTGCTAGTTTCATTTACATAGATTTAAATTAATAAATGAATAAATAAAACTAGATATATGCCAAGCTGTAGAGGTTTTTTCCTTCACAAAATAAAAGATGCAGGCCTATACTAATCTTTGTAAGATTGTGGAATTTTTTGAAGAAGCAATGGTGAAAAAAATGACAACTTTTTTATTTTTTTTGGAAATATCCCAAGTATCTCAAGTAATCGTTTTACAGTCAATGGAACTTTTGTACAGATTCATAAAACCTACAAAATGGATTCTCATACAACCGGATCGGTGCATTTTCCACTGTGAAAATCCAGGAAAACCTCAAAAAAGAGACTGTTTTTCAAAAATTTGAATTTTTTATAAATCTGAAGCTGGACAAACAATATTGCGGAAATGTTTAGATAATAATATGTGGTTCAACTGTGCGCAAGGTGTTTTCTGTCCGAGGTGTAGTTTTTGCACAATCGCGTTATAAACAATTCAAGGGCACATCTTGCAAGACAAATCGTCGTATTCAAATTATGTGAATGGCATCTGGAAGTAGAGATCAATATCTACAATTCATTTATTTTGGATTTTCACTTGAGAGGTGGAAAATGTGTTGAAAATTTCACTGAAAGTTGATCAAAACGCTTCAAAGTGCGTACGAAGTCACCCGAAGTCGTACTGACGTTAACTCGAGTTGAGTTCGGACCAATGACCAATTAACGCATAATCCTTAAAATCTAAAAATTGACGTTATGAATTTTTTCATGACTCACGTCAATGGATTAAAATTATTATTTGGAATATCTTGAATACGAGGGTTGCTATTTATGTATTGAGAATAAAGAACTAAAACAATAATTGGAGTGTAGAAACTTCTTTATTGTTTTTCAAAATACTCTCATTTCAAATCTACACATTTTTGCATTCGATTAAACCAATTGGCAAAGCAGTTTTTCCACTCCGAAGTAGGTATCTCCAAAACATGGTTTTTGAATGCATAAACAGCGTCTTGTTGCGTCGAAAAGCGTTGACCACGTAATTTGTTCTTCACTTGAGGGAACAAATATCATTGGGTGCTAATCAGGGCTGTACGGAGGATGACCTATCAATTCAACGTTTTGAGTGCTTAAATAGCGGGTTGTTTGAGCCGATGTGTGTGAGCTCGCATTGTCATGATGGAGAATTATCTTTCGTCGACGGTTCGTTTTCCTTATTTCACTGATGACTTCTGGCAAACCAATAGTAGTGTACCATTCAGAGTTTACCGTTCTACGGTGCTCTAAAGGCACGGTTGCCACATGACCGTTTATACCGAAAAAACAGGCCACCATTTGCTTCGATGTGCTGCGAGCAAGAACAACTTTTGTTGGATTTGGTTCATTTTGAAAGACCCATACAGTCGACTGCTGTTTAGTTTCGGGCTCATAACACTAAATCCAAGATTCGTCACCTGTGTATATGGTATAAACTGCATTTGATGCACCGCGGTCATATTTTGTAATTATTTCCTTGCACCAATTTACACGAGTCTTTTTTTAATCGATTGTCAAATTGTGCGGAATCCAACGAGAACAAATCTGTCTGACTGCCAAATGTTCATGCAATATCTTATGTAAATTGTCATACTAATGCCCAGGGATGCCTCGATCTCGCGATATGTCACATGACGATCCTGCATTATCAGTTCGGACCCAGCATCAATGTTTTCTCGCACAACAACCGATTTTGGACGTCCATCTTTAAATTCGTCCGCCAGCAAAGTACGGCTTCGTTTGAATTCACTAAACCGTCGATATACTGTGGCCTTGGATGGTGCTTCATCAGCAAAAATCGCAGTTGATCGGCACACTGCTGTTGAGATAATCCACGTCGAAAATCGTAAAAAATCATGGCACGAAAATGTTCACGATTTAGCTCGGCCATTTTTTGGCCGAGATAAAACTTTCAAATGTCTATTAACAATAGAAATAGCGGATGTATGACAAAAAGTTCTGATTACGTATACTGTCAAAAATGTCAAACTTTGCGATAGCGCAGTTGGATCGCGCCTAAATTCTCAATACATAAATAGCAACCCTCGTACGTTGTTACATATTGTGAGATTCAGAAAGCATAAGAAATAAAGAGACACATAGAAAAGATTACCCAAAATTTTATTTTTTGATATGGAAATTTAACAAAAAATTACAATACCTAATAACGTGTATTGCCTCCCCTTACCCTGATTACTGCTGCACATCATCTAGGCATACTTGAAATTAGGTTTCTGATTGCATCTTGGTCCGTCTGATCCCATATATCGATCAGCCTTAATGAAAGCTCATCTAAGTTCCTAGTTGGAGGCATTAAGGCTCTAACTCTACGACCCATAGTCCCACAAATGTTCAATCGGATTAAGGTTAGGACTTCTCGCTGGCCAACATAAATTTGCATTCGACTTCCTGTAGGTAATTTTGTACTACTCTAGCCACATGCGGGCGTGAATTATCATACAATAATGAAAAGACTTCTCCTACAAAAGGGGCATATGGTATCACATGCGGTTGTAAAATGTCTGTGATGTATCGGTCAGCTGTCAGACGTTGGTTCGCCGTTGTCGCCCTTTGTTGTCCTTGTCCAGGTCTTCTTTGGTTACTACCGGTCTCCCGAAATCGTATCAGTGCTCTGGATACAGTAAATTGTGTCATTTCAAGTCGAAGTGCCACTTGAGCTTGTGGCAATCCTTTTTTCACCAATGCCATGGCAGCAGTCATTCTTCCGGCGATAGATTTCTTCTTTCACGTACATTTTGGGCCATTTCACCTTATTAAACCTAAACGTTGCTAATACAAGGGTACAAAGCTAAGTAAACCACATCAATGATAGATGATTTCGCTTGTTCAGATTTTTGTTCACTTATATTTTCTCAAAGCAAAGCATTTGATAACGTCGACAACGAAATTTTGATGGCAAAATTATACTCCATTGAAATAAGAGAAAACATTCATGAATGGTTTCAAAGTTACCTTATGAATAGAAAGCAATATGTATTAGTTGATGGTATTAGCAGTTCACTAATGGACATAAAGTGTGGACTACCACAAGGATCGATTTTGGGACCCGTTTTATTTTTGATTTATATCAACTCTATCACAAATTTGGAACTGAAAGGAAAAATTAAACTTTTTGCGGATGACAAAAAACTGAAAAGTTAAGGAAGAAAATTAATCCAGTCATTGGGGTTCTGTTCAAAATTCGTTCCTTTCAAATACCTGAAGAATATTTACTGCTGTCTTATTTACTCCAACCTACAGTATTTGATTTCCATTTGGGGAACTGCTAATACTTCAGTCTTGAGACCTCTTGAAAAACTCCAAAACTGTCTAAGCCTGGGAAATTTCAGGACTAACTTCGGAAAAAAATCAGTATACCATGATGGTATAGTAATTTACAATTCACTTCCATCTGTAATAAAAAATATAAAAAGTGACGATTTTCAAGGGTAAAATCAAAAAATATTTTCTTTCTTGAACCTTAATTGGATTTATTGAACGACATAATCAAAGAATTTCATTATGTCAATTTCAACATAACCTGTTTTTTTCATTCATTAATGTCTCTTAACTCTCAATCTAACTATTCTGGATAAAGAATCTAAATGTTAGGTAGCATTCATTATATTTTTATTTCCTATGAATTATACTTGTATTAATTTTATGTATTACTGTGAAATAAGTTTGGATATTTATTTTGTAATTAATTTTTAATATCCTTATTATATACAAAATTGTTTCTTGGAATAACAATAAAGTACTACTACCACTACAATATTGTAAAGAACTACTGTTTTTAAGGTACTCAACAAAAAAAGGGTGTATGCAAACATTGAAAAGATATATACAGGTAGGTTTGAAAAATTTCATCAAGGCAATTTTTCAATTTTTAGTATTATGCGTTGATTTTGCGACGCAGTGTAGTTGCCAGTCAACCCATAAGTCGGCAAAGCTGAGTTTCTGCTGAATTATCTGCTTATATACAATGTATATGAGCAGATAATTGCCGCGAAACAAGCGGCAATAAAACTTGTACTTAGAATGTTACTCTGTCATTGGTTCGGGCGACATCGGGTGCACTTTGAAGCATTTAGAGTAACTTGCAGTGACATTTTCAACACATTTCCCACCTCTCAGGTGAAAATCCAAAATATACAAATTGTAGATATTGATCTCTACTTCCAGATGCTGTTTACAGAATTTGAAATATGATTTCCCTTAAATCGGCGCATTTAGAAAGAGTTGCCTTTAAATTGTTTACAACGCGATTTTTCAAAAATTACACATCGGACAGAAACCATCTTGCGCACAGTTGAATTTTTGAAAAATGGTCTATTTTTCAAGGTTTTCCCGGATTTTCTCAGTGAAAAATGCACCAATCTTATCGTGTAAAACACCAGTTTGTAGGTTTTATAATTTTCTACAAAATTTCCATTGACTTTAAAACGATTCCTCCAATACTTTTTGAGTTTTTCACAAAAAACAAAAAATAAAAAACATGTCCTTCTTTTCATTATTTCTTGTTTAAAAAGCCTCTTACTTTTGTCTAAAGCTTGCCTAATAGATTTGGCAAAGAAGCAGTGAATAACCAATGTTGAATTATTTGAAAAAATTGACAATCAATCAATGGCCCGACACAAGTACCAGGGGTTTCCAAATATAATGATTGCAGCAATACAAATAATTCACAATTCAAAAACTTCGAATAAATTGAACTACAAGTAGGGATTCTTTCACTTTTACCTGACAACTGGCCCGTGGCTGAACTATTTACCTGATACATACAGGTGGTAGCAAAGAGTGTATGCAGCTGCTGAGTAGCATGTTTCTGTAAACCAGCAAGCAATCAGTGAGGACAAGGTCCTCGTACCTAGCCTTAGTAGTCCTGTCGACCAGGGAATGCATATCTTTATTGTAATAATGAAAACAGTAGGCATCGTAAACTTAGTTTAATGTAAAATGTGTTGAAAAATTGTTGGTCTAGAAATATAAGTACAACTGAACAACATGATGGGTATCGACCTCCTTTCGGGTCGTTAATATTGTTGATACTAGTCAGATATGCTATAACCCACCCCACCATCTTGCCCCTCTATTTCAGAAAGAAGCATTCCATACAAAGATTGTATTACCTGACAACGTACTTAGTTATAAAAAATTGTATAGGGTCCAAATGATGGGAAAAATAAATATGTATTACATGTTTCATTGTTTTTTTGACATTCCTTTTCCATTGGCTGCATACCATCCACGGTACAGAAATATGGGTCCTGAGACCAGATGAGAATATGCTGAGGCTAGAAACATGTACAAGTAGTAATGCAAATCATAGGAACGGTGTTACAAGGCTAAGATACGATCAAAACTCGTTTTCGCGATGCTCGTTTTCACTTCCGAAAAAAAAATTTACGAAAAAAAAGTGCATTCGACTGTTCCAAAAAAACGTTACTTTCTTGTGGTTCGAAAAAAAGTTGCATTCGAGTATTCCGCAAACAATGTTGCATTCGAGTCATCCGAAAAAAAAAGTTGCATACTCGATTTCCGAAAAAAAAGTTACATTCGTGTGTTTAGAAAAACGTTGCATTCTAGTGTTCCGAAAAAAAGTTGCATTCGAGTGATCCGAAAAAAAAGTTGTTTCATCCCCAAAAAAAGTTACATTCGTGTGTTCCGAAAAAAAGGTTGCATTCGAGAGTTTGAAGAAAGAGTTGCATTCGAGTGTTCCGAAACAAAGTCGCATTCGACTGTTCCGACACAAAAGTAGCATTCGAGTGTTCTGAAAAAAAGTTGCATCGAGTGTTCAGAAAAAAGTCTCATTCGAGTGTTCCGAAAAAAAAGTTACATTCGTGTGTTTAGTAGAAAAACGTTGAGTTCTAGTGTTCCGAGAAAAAGTTGCATTCGAGTGATCCGAAAAAAAAGTTGTTTCATCCCCAAAAAAGTTACATTCGTGTGTTCCGAAAAAAAGGTTGCATTCGAGAGTTTTGAAGAAAAAGTTGCATTCGAGTGTTCCGAAACAAAGTCGCATTCGACTGTTCCAAAAATAAAGTAGCATTCGAGTGTTCTGAAAAAAAAGATGCATCGAACCTCCTCGCGTTTCTATTTTCCTGTTACAGAATTTTCATTTTGACTTGCTTTCGATACGAAAATGTTTTCGGTACCATTAAGAACTTCGCAAAAATGTATCAGGATAGCAGTACGTTGAACTTTGAGGAGGTGTTGGGAACCTCCTCGCGTTTCTATTTTCCTGTGACAGAATTTTCATTTTGACTTGCTTTCGATACAAAAATGTATTCAGGAAGGAGTGTTTTTAAAACAAAGTTGCATTCCAGTGTTTTGAAAAAAAGTTATATTCTCGATTTCCGAAAAAAAAGTTATATTCGTGTGTTTCGAAAAGAAGTTGCATTCATTGTTTCGAAAAAAAGTTGCATTCGAGTGTTCCGAAAAAAAAGCTGCATCGAGTGTTTAAAAAAAAAGTTGCATTCAAGTGTTTTGAAAAATAAGTTACATTCAAGTATTTCGCAAAAAATGTTGCATTCGAGTGTTCCGAAAAAAAAGTTGCATTCTCGGTTTCCGAAAAAAAAGTTACATTCGTGTTTTAAAAAAAGTTGCATTCGAGTGTTCCGAAAAAAAGTTGCATTCGAGTGATCCGAAAAAAAAGCTGAATTCGAGTGTTTCAAAATGAAAAGATGCATTCTAGTGTTCCGAAAAAATGTTGCATTCGGATGTTCCGAAAAAAAGTTGCATAAGAGAGTTCCCAAAAAAAATTGCATTCTATTATTTCGAAAAAAAGTTGCATTTTAGTATTCCCTAAAAAAAGTTACATTCGTGTGTTCCGAAAAAAAGGTTTCATTCGAGAGTTTTGAAGAAAAAGTTGCATTCGAGTGTTCCGAAACAAAGTCGCATTCGACAGTTCCGAAAAAAAAGTAGCATTCAAGTGTTCTGAAAAAAAAGTTGCATCGAGTGTTCAGAAAAAAAGTTGCATTCTCGATTTCCGAAAAAAAAGTTACATTCGAGTGTTCCGAAAAAAAGCTCCATTCGAGTGTTTCAAAAAAAGTTTAATTTTCCATTTCCAAAAAAAAAAGTTACATTCGTGTGTTTAGAAAAAAGTTGCATTCGAGTGTTCCGAAAAAATGTTGCATTCGAGTGATCCGAAAAACAAAGCTGCATTCGAGTGTTTCAAAACGAATAGTTGCATTCTAGTGTTTCGAAATAAAGTTGCATTCGGGTGTTCCAAAAAAAAGTTGAATTCGAGAGTTACCAAAAAAATTGCATTCAAGTATTCCGCAAAAAATGTTGCAATCTCGATTTCCGAAAAAAAAGTTACATTCGTTTGTTTAGAAAAAAGTTGCATTCGAGTGTTCCGAAAAAAAGTTGCATACGAGTGATCCGAAAAAAAAGCTGCATTCGAGTGTTTCAATATGAAAAGTTGCATTCTAGTGTTCCGAAAAAAAGTCGCATTCGGGTGTTCCGAAAAAAAGTTGCAATCGAGAGTTCCCAAAAAAAAATTGCATTCAAGTATTTCGAAAAAAAAAGTTGCATTTAAGTATTCCCCAAAAAAAGTTACATTCGTGTGTTCCGAAAAAAAGGTTGCATTCGAGAGTTTTGAAGAAAAAGTTGCATTCGAGTGTTCCGAAACGAAGTCGCATTCGACTGTTCCGAAAAAAAAGTAGCATTCGAGAGTTCTGAAAAAAAAGTTGCATCGAGTGTTCAGAAAAAAGTCTCATTCGAGTGTTCCGGAAAAAAACGTTGCATTCGAGTGTTTTGAAAAGAAAGTTGCATTCCGGTGTTCTGAAAAAAAGTTGCTTTCTCGATTTCCGAAAAAAAAGTTACATTAGAGTGTTCCAAAAAAAGCTGCAGTCGAGTGATTAAAAAAAAAGATGCATTCTAGTGTTCCGAAAAAAAGTTGCATTCGAGAGTTCCAAAAAAAATTGCATTCAAGTATTTCGAAAAAAAAGTTGCATTTAAGCATTCCCCAAAAAAAGTTACATTCGTGTGTTCCGAAAAAAAGCTGCATTCGAGTGTTTAAAAAAAAAGATGCATTCTAGTGTTTCGAAAAAAAGTTGCATTCGGGTGTTCCGAAAAAAATTGCATTCAAGTATTTCGAAAAAAAGTTGCATTCAAGTATTCTGCAAAAAACGTTGCATTCGAGTGTTCCGAAAAAAGAATTGTTTTCTCGATTTCCGAAAAAAAAAATTACATTCGAGTGTTCGGAAAAAAAAGTTGTATCGAGTGTTCTAAAAAAAAGTTTCATTCGTGTGTTTAGAAAAAAGGTGCATTCGAGTGTTTTGAAGAAAAAGTTGCATTCGAATGTTCCGAAACAAAGTCGCATTTGACTGTTCCAAAAATAAAGTAGCATTCGAGTGTTCTGAAAAAAAAGATGCATCGAACCTCCTCGCGTCTCTATTTTCCTGTTACAGAATTTTCATTTTGACTTGCTTTCGATACGAAAATGTTTTCGGTACCATTAAGAACTTCGCAAAAATGTATCAGGATAGCAGTACGTTGAACTTTGAGGAGGTGTTGGGAACCTCCTCGCGTTTCTATTTTCCTGTGACAGAATTTTCATTTTGACTTGCTTTCGATACAAAAATGTATTCAGGAAGGAGTGTTTTTAAAACAAAGTTGCATTCCAGTGTTTTGAAAAAAAGTTATATTCTCGATTTCCGAAAAAAAAGTTACATTCGTGTGTTTCGAAAAGAAGTTGCATTCATTGTTTCGAAAAAAAGTTGCATTCGAGTGTTCCGAAAAAAAAGCTGCATCGAGTGTTTAAAAAAAAATTGCATTCAAGTGTTTTGAAAAATAAGTTACATTCAAGTATTTCGCAAAAAATGTTGCATTCGAGTGTTCCGAAAAAAAAGTTGCATTCTCGGTTTCCGAAAAAAAAGTTACATTCGTGTTTTAAAAAAAGTTGCATTCGAGTGTTCCGAAAAAAAGTTGCATTCGAGTGATCCGAAAAAAAAGCTGAATTCGAGTGTTTCAAAATGAAAAGATGCATTCTAGTGTTCCGAAAAAATGTTGCATTCGGATGTTCCGAAAAAAAGTTGCATAAGAGAGTTCCCAAAAAAAATTGCATTCTATTATTTCGAAAAAAAGTTGCATTTTAGTATTCCCTAAAAAAAGTTACATTCGTGTGTTCCGAAAAAAAGGTTTCATTCGAGAGTTTTGAAGAAAAAGTTGCATTCGAGTGTTCCGAAACAAAGTCGCATTCGACAGTTCCGAAAAAAAAGTAGCATTCAAGTGTTCTGAAAAAAAAGTTGCATCGAGTGTTCAGAAAAAAGTCTCATTCGAGTGTTCCGGAAAAAAAACGTTGCATTCGAGTGTATTGAAAAAAAGTTGCATTCCAGTGTTCTGAAAAAAAGTTGCATTCTCGATTTCCGAAAAAAAAGTTACATTCGAGTGTTCCGAAAAAAAGCTCCATTCGAGTGTTTCAAAAAAAAGTTTCATTTTCCATTTCCAAAAAAAAAAGTTACATTCGTGTGTTTAGAAAAAAGTTGCATTCGAGTGTTCCGAAAAAATGTTGCATTCGAGTGATCCGAAAAACAAAGCTGCATTCGAGTGTTTCAAAACGAATAGTTGCATTCTAGTGTTTCGAAATAAAGTTGCATTCGGGTGTTCCAAAAAAAAGTTGAATTCGAGAGTTACCAAAAAAATTGCATTCAAGTATTCCGCAAAAAATGTTGCTATCTCGATTTCCGAAAAAAAGTTACATTCGTTTGTTTAGAAAAAAGTTGCATTCGACTGTTCCGAAAAAAAGTTGCATACGAGTGATCCGAAAAAAAAGCTGCATTCGAGTGTTTCAATATGAAAAGTTGCATTCTAGTGTTCCGAAAAAAAGTTGCATTCGGGTGTTCCGAAAAAAAGTTGCAATAGAGAGTTCCCAAAAAAAAATTGCATTCAAGTATTTCGAAAAAAAAAGTTGCATTTAAGTATTCCCCAAAAAAAGTTACATTCGTGTGTTCCGAAAAAAAGGTTGCATTCGAGAGTTTTGAAGAAAAAGTTGCATTCGAGTGTTCCGAAACGAAGTCGCATTCGACTGTTCCGAAAAAAAAGTAGCATTCGAGAGTTCTGAAAAAAAAGTTGCATCGAGTGTTCAGAAAAAAGTCTCATTCGAGTGTTCCGGAAAAAAACGTTGCATTCGAGTGTTTTGAAAAGAAAGTTGCATTCCGGTGTTCTGAAAAAAAGTTGCTTTCTCGATTTCCGAAAAAAAAGTTACATTAGAGTGTTCCAAAAAAAGCTGCAGTCGAGTGATTAAAAAAAAAGATGCATTCGAGTGATCCGAAAAAAAAGTTGTTTCATCCCCAAAAAAAGTTACATTCGTGTGTTCCGAAAAAAAGGTTGCATTCGAGAGTTTGAAGAAAGAGTTGCATTCGAGTGTTCCGAAACAAAGTCGCATTCGACTGTTCCGACACAAAAGTAGCATTCGAGTGTTCTGAAAAAAAGTTGCATCGAGTGTTCAGAAAAAAGTCTCATTCGAGTGTTCCGAAAAAAAAGTTACATTCGTGTGTTTAGTAGAAAAACGTTGAGTTCTAGTGTTCCGAGAAAAAGTTGCATTCGAGTGATCCGAAAAAAAAGTTGTTTCATCCCCAAAAAAGTTACATTCGTGTGTTCCGAAAAAAAGGTTGCATTCGAGAGTTTTGAAGAAAAAGTTGCATTCGAGTGTTCCGAAACAAAGTCGCATTCGACTGTTCCAAAAATAAAGTAGCATTCGAGTGTTCTGAAAAAAAAGATGCATCGAACCTCCTCGCGTTTCTATTTTCCTGTTACAGAATTTTCATTTTGACTTGCTTTCGATACGAAAATGTTTTCGGTACCATTAAGAACTTCGCAAAAATGTATCAGGATAGCAGTACGTTGAACTTTGAGGAGGTGTTGGGAACCTCCTCGCGTTTCTATTTTCCTGTGACAGAATTTTCATTTTGACTTGCTTTCGATACAAAAATGTATTCAGGAAGGAGTGTTTTTAAAACAAAGTTGCATTCCAGTGTTTTGAAAAAAAGTTATATTCTCGATTTCCGAAAAAAAAGTTATAT
Source organism: Chrysolina oricalcia (assembly GCA_944452925.2). Classification (NCBI taxonomy): domain Eukaryota; kingdom Metazoa; phylum Arthropoda; class Insecta; order Coleoptera; family Chrysomelidae; genus Chrysolina; species Chrysolina oricalcia. The sequence continues at coordinate 4,363,715 of OX101821.2, read as the reverse complement.
TCGTGTGTTTCGAAAAGAAGTTGCATTCATTGTTTCGAAAAAAAGTTGCATTCGAGTGTTCCGAAAAAAAAGCTGCATCGAGTGTTTAAAAAAAAAGTTGCATTCAAGTGTTTTGAAAAATAAGTTACATTCAAGTATTTCGCAAAAAATGTTGCATTCGAGTGTTCCGAAAAAAAAGTTGCATTCTCGGTTTCCGAAAAAAAAGTTACATTCGTGTTTTAAAAAAAGTTGCATTCGAGTGTTCCGAAAAAAAGTTGCATTCGAGTGATCCGAAAAAAAAGCTGAATTCGAGTGTTTCAAAATGAAAAGATGCATTCTAGTGTTCCGAAAAAATGTTGCATTCGGATGTTCCGAAAAAAAGTTGCATAAGAGAGTTCCCAAAAAAAATTGCATTCTATTATTTCGAAAAAAAGTTGCATTTTAGTATTCCCTAAAAAAAGTTACATTCGTGTGTTCCGAAAAAAAGGTTTCATTCGAGAGTTTTGAAGAAAAAGTTGCATTCGAGTGTTCCGAAACAAAGTCGCATTCGACAGTTCCGAAAAAAAAGTAGCATTCAAGTGTTCTGAAAAAAAAGTTGCATCGAGTGTTCAGAAAAAAAGTTGCATTCTCGATTTCCGAAAAAAAAGTTACATTCGAGTGTTCCGAAAAAAAGCTCCATTCGAGTGTTTCAAAAAAAGTTTAATTTTCCATTTCCAAAAAAAAAAGTTACATTCGTGTGTTTAGAAAAAAGTTGCATTCGAGTGTTCCGAAAAAATGTTGCATTCGAGTGATCCGAAAAACAAAGCTGCATTCGAGTGTTTCAAAACGAATAGTTGCATTCTAGTGTTTCGAAATAAAGTTGCATTCGGGTGTTCCAAAAAAAAGTTGAATTCGAGAGTTACCAAAAAAATTGCATTCAAGTATTCCGCAAAAAATGTTGCAATCTCGATTTCCGAAAAAAAAGTTACATTCGTTTGTTTAGAAAAAAGTTGCATTCGAGTGTTCCGAAAAAAAGTTGCATACGAGTGATCCGAAAAAAAAGCTGCATTCGAGTGTTTCAATATGAAAAGTTGCATTCTAGTGTTCCGAAAAAAAGTCGCATTCGGGTGTTCCGAAAAAAAGTTGCAATCGAGAGTTCCCAAAAAAAAATTGCATTCAAGTATTTCGAAAAAAAAAGTTGCATTTAAGTATTCCCCAAAAAAAGTTACATTCGTGTGTTCCGAAAAAAAGGTTGCATTCGAGAGTTTTGAAGAAAAAGTTGCATTCGAGTGTTCCGAAACGAAGTCGCATTCGACTGTTCCGAAAAAAAAGTAGCATTCGAGAGTTCTGAAAAAAAAGTTGCATCGAGTGTTCAGAAAAAAGTCTCATTCGAGTGTTCCGGAAAAAAACGTTGCATTCGAGTGTTTTGAAAAGAAAGTTGCATTCCGGTGTTCTGAAAAAAAGTTGCTTTCTCGATTTCCGAAAAAAAAGTTACATTAGAGTGTTCCAAAAAAAGCTGCAGTCGAGTGATTAAAAAAAAAGATGCATTCTAGTGTTCCGAAAAAAAGTTGCATTCGAGAGTTCCAAAAAAAATTGCATTCAAGTATTTCGAAAAAAAAGTTGCATTTAAGCATTCCCCAAAAAAAGTTACATTCGTGTGTTCCGAAAAAAAGCTGCATTCGAGTGTTTAAAAAAAAAGATGCATTCTAGTGTTTCGAAAAAAAGTTGCATTCGGGTGTTCCGAAAAAAATTGCATTCAAGTATTTCGAAAAAAAGTTGCATTCAAGTATTCTGCAAAAAACGTTGCATTCGAGTGTTCCGAAAAAAGAATTGTTTTCTCGATTTCCGAAAAAAAAAATTACATTCGAGTGTTCGGAAAAAAAAGTTGTATCGAGTGTTCTAAAAAAAAGTTTCATTCGTGTGTTTAGAAAAAAGGTGCATTCGAGTGTTTTGAAGAAAAAGTTGCATTCGAATGTTCCGAAACAAAGTCGCATTTGACTGTTCCAAAAATAAAGTAGCATTCGAGTGTTCTGAAAAAAAAGATGCATCGAACCTCCTCGCGTCTCTATTTTCCTGTTACAGAATTTTCATTTTGACTTGCTTTCGATACGAAAATGTTTTCGGTACCATTAAGAACTTCGCAAAAATGTATCAGGATAGCAGTACGTTGAACTTTGAGGAGGTGTTGGGAACCTCCTCGCGTTTCTATTTTCCTGTGACAGAATTTTCATTTTGACTTGCTTTCGATACAAAAATGTATTCAGGAAGGAGTGTTTTTAAAACAAAGTTGCATTCCAGTGTTTTGAAAAAAAGTTATATTCTCGATTTCCGAAAAAAAAGTTACATTCGTGTGTTTCGAAAAGAAGTTGCATTCATTGTTTCGAAAAAAAGTTGCATTCGAGTGTTCCGAAAAAAAAGCTGCATCGAGTGTTTAAAAAAAAATTGCATTCAAGTGTTTTGAAAAATAAGTTACATTCAAGTATTTCGCAAAAAATGTTGCATTCGAGTGTTCCGAAAAAAAAGTTGCATTCTCGGTTTCCGAAAAAAAAGTTACATTCGTGTTTTAAAAAAAGTTGCATTCGAGTGTTCCGAAAAAAAGTTGCATTCGAGTGATCCGAAAAAAAAGCTGAATTCGAGTGTTTCAAAATGAAAAGATGCATTCTAGTGTTCCGAAAAAATGTTGCATTCGGATGTTCCGAAAAAAAGTTGCATAAGAGAGTTCCCAAAAAAAATTGCATTCTATTATTTCGAAAAAAAGTTGCATTTTAGTATTCCCTAAAAAAAGTTACATTCGTGTGTTCCGAAAAAAAGGTTTCATTCGAGAGTTTTGAAGAAAAAGTTGCATTCGAGTGTTCCGAAACAAAGTCGCATTCGACAGTTCCGAAAAAAAAGTAGCATTCAAGTGTTCTGAAAAAAAAGTTGCATCGAGTGTTCAGAAAAAAGTCTCATTCGAGTGTTCCGGAAAAAAAACGTTGCATTCGAGTGTATTGAAAAAAAGTTGCATTCCAGTGTTCTGAAAAAAAGTTGCATTCTCGATTTCCGAAAAAAAAGTTACATTCGAGTGTTCCGAAAAAAAGCTCCATTCGAGTGTTTCAAAAAAAAGTTTCATTTTCCATTTCCAAAAAAAAAAGTTACATTCGTGTGTTTAGAAAAAAGTTGCATTCGAGTGTTCCGAAAAAATGTTGCATTCGAGTGATCCGAAAAACAAAGCTGCATTCGAGTGTTTCAAAACGAATAGTTGCATTCTAGTGTTTCGAAATAAAGTTGCATTCGGGTGTTCCAAAAAAAAGTTGAATTCGAGAGTTACCAAAAAAATTGCATTCAAGTATTCCGCAAAAAATGTTGCTATCTCGATTTCCGAAAAAAAGTTACATTCGTTTGTTTAGAAAAAAGTTGCATTCGACTGTTCCGAAAAAAAGTTGCATACGAGTGATCCGAAAAAAAAGCTGCATTCGAGTGTTTCAATATGAAAAGTTGCATTCTAGTGTTCCGAAAAAAAGTTGCATTCGGGTGTTCCGAAAAAAAGTTGCAATAGAGAGTTCCCAAAAAAAAATTGCATTCAAGTATTTCGAAAAAAAAAGTTGCATTTAAGTATTCCCCAAAAAAAGTTACATTCGTGTGTTCCGAAAAAAAGGTTGCATTCGAGAGTTTTGAAGAAAAAGTTGCATTCGAGTGTTCCGAAACGAAGTCGCATTCGACTGTTCCGAAAAAAAAGTAGCATTCGAGAGTTCTGAAAAAAAAGTTGCATCGAGTGTTCAGAAAAAAGTCTCATTCGAGTGTTCCGGAAAAAAACGTTGCATTCGAGTGTTTTGAAAAGAAAGTTGCATTCCGGTGTTCTGAAAAAAAGTTGCTTTCTCGATTTCCGAAAAAAAAGTTACATTAGAGTGTTCCAAAAAAAGCTGCAGTCGAGTGATTAAAAAAAAAGATGCATTCTAGTGTTCCGAAAAAAAGTTGCATTCGAGAGTTCCAAAAAAAATTGCATTCAAGTATTTCGAAAAAAAAGTTGCATTTAAGCATTCCCCAAAAAAAGTTACATTCGTGTGTTCCGAAAAAAAGCTGCATTCGAGTGTTTAAAAAAAAAGATGCATTCTAGTGTTTCGAAAAAAAGTTGCATTCGGGTGTTCCGAAAAAAATTGCATTCAAGTATTTCGAAAAAAAGTTGCATTCAAGTATTCTGCAAAAAACGTTGCATTCGAGTGTTCCGAAAAAAGAATTGTTTTCTCGATTTCCGAAAAAAAAAATTGCATTCGAGTGTTCGGAAAAAAAAGTTGTATCGAGTGTTCTAAAAAAAAGTTTCATTCGTGTGTTTAGAAAAAAGGTGCATTCGAGTGTTTTGAAGAAAAAGTTGCATTCGAATGTTCCGAAACTAAGTCGCATTTGACAGTACCGAAAAAAAGTAGCATTCGAGTGTTCTGAAAAAAAAGTTGCATCGAGTGTTCAGAAAAAAGTCTCATTCGAGTGTTCCGAAAAAAAAAACGTTGCTAGAGTGTTTTGAAAAAAAAGTCGCATTCGACTGTTCCGAAAAAAAAAGTTGCATTCGAGTGCTCTGAAAAAAAAAAGTTGTATCGAGTGTTCCGAAAAAAAGTTGCATTCGAGTGATCCGAAAAAAAGTCGCATACGATTGTTCCGAAAAAAAAAAGTTGCATCGAGTGTTCAGAAAAAAGTCTCATTCGGGTTCCGAAAAAAAATGGTTGCATTCGAGTGTTTTGAAAAAAAGTTGCATTCCAGTGATCTGAAAAAAGATGTATTCTCGATTTCCGAAAAAAAACTTACATTCGTGTGTTTTGAAAAGAAGTTGCAGTCGAGTGTTCCGAAAAAAAAGGTGCATTCGAGTGTTTCAAAAAAAAGTTGCATTCTAATGTTTCAAAAAAAATCGGGATTCCGAAAAAAAGTTGCATTCGAGAGTTCCCAAAAAAATGGGATTCAAGTAATTCGAAAAAAAAGTTGCATTCGAGTAATCCGCAAAAAAAATTTGCATTCGAGTGATCCGAAAAAAAAAAGTTGTATAGTCGATTTCCAAAAAAAAAAATCGCGTTTAGAAAAAAGTTGCATTAGAGTGTTCCGAAAAAAGTTGCATTCGAGTGATCCGAAAAAAAAGCTGCATTCGAGTGTTTCAAAATGAAAAGTTGCATTCTAGTGTTCCGAAAAAAAGTTGCATTCGGGTGTTCCGAAAAAAAATTGCATTCGGGAGTTCCCAAAAAAAATTTTCATTCAAGTATTTCGAAAAAAAGTTGCTTTCAAGTATTCCCCGAAAAATATTGCATTCGAGTATTCCGATAAAAAAATTGTATTCACGAGTTCCGAAAAAAGTTGCATTCGAGTGATCCGAAAAAAAGTCGCATACGACTGTTCCGAAAAAAAAAGTTGCATTCGAGTGATCCGAAAAAAGTCGCATTCGACTGTTCCGAAAAAAAAAATGTTGCAATCGAGTGTTCCGAACAAAAAATTGAATTCGAGTATTCTGAAAAAAAAGTTTTATTCGAGTGTTCTGAAACAAGAAGTTGCATTTGAGTGTTTCAAAAAAAGTTCCATTCGAGAGTTACGAAAAAAAAGTTGCATTCGAGTGTTCTGAAAAAAAGTTGCATTCGAGTGTTCCGAAAAAAAGTTGAATTCGAGAGTTCCGAAAGAAATCTGCATTCAAGCGATTCGAAGAAAGTTGAATTTCAGTATTTTGGAGAGTTCCAAAAACAGTTGCATTCGAGAGTTTTGAAAAATAGTTGCGTTAGTGTTCCGAAAAATACACTCAGAAGCAACTTTTTTTCGGAACACTAGAATGCAATTTTCCTTGGAACACATCAGTGTAACTTATGTTTCGGAACACTCGTTTGCAACTTTTTTTCAAACCTCACTAATGCAACTTTTTTTTCGAAACACTTCAGTGATCTGGCCTACAAGTCATGTAACTTGATAGAAACAATGGGACAGCATTAATGGTCTTCATCTCTGAAAAAAAGGGGTCAGAAACGATTTTTTTTCCTGAGTGGTGAAGGGTTGTATGATTGTATAAAGATAAAAATAACGAAATAAAATTCTTTGAGTTTTAAATGAATGAAAAGGATATTTTCCCCCATTTTTGGGCATTTTCGTTCAGTTCCACCATCAAAACGAACGAATATTTTGGTGTTGTTTCATTTCAGTATCGAAGTCTATCATTCACTCAGTTAAACGACTTTCTAATTTTTCTCCTAAATATTTAAATTTTTGGGAATAATTTCACAAAAATGTGTTGTTTTCGCGAAATGGGTTTTCTTGCTTTATTCCATTTGAAATTAGAAATCTCCAGCTTTATCAAAGCCAACTAATAAAGGTTTGGTTCAGCCGTCGACCAGTGAAAACTAATTATTACTTACAATTCTGGATTCAGAAATAGAACTGAATTTCTTTTAAATGACACGCCCCTCAGGTTGCTCCTCCCACACGACTGGTGAGGAGAAGAGAGAGTATCATATAGCCAGTATGACATCTGGCACAGGGTCGGATGGGAAATGGGAAAAAATATAACTCATTCGGGTCGATCGAAACTATAGAATATTAAAACTTTTACAATTAAACCAGTGTTAAGACAGCAGCCAAAGCCATCTGCCAAAATTACCGATGATACCCGAGTGTCCAGTGGCGTTCGTCAAATGAAAATGCTTATATTTTTTCTTGCTATTGTATATTCGTTTCCTTGAAGGAAAACATTATTTGGGTGGATATTCTCCAAATTTTTCAATAAACGAACTTGTATTACTGAAATATATGATTACTCATTTCCAAGAAGGATAAATTTCCAGCTTCCAATTAAACTGAACAGAGCAAATAAAGCTTTGTTTAGTGGTCCCAATGCAGAAATAGAAAAATAATAGGTAGGTAAACAGTGAGTCGAGAAAATTTTTTTCCTTCGATTTTTTTTTAATCCTACGCACCAATTCATTGAACATTCAGAGTTATATTCAAGGAGAAACTTTTGAGAATATGTTACGAAAGAGATTGTTTCCCAAGAGATATGTTTACAGGGTGTAATAATTATGTTCATATCTTGGGAAATAGAGAATGCTACATACCATCACATTACAATTTTAATATCCAGAGAGCAATGATCGAAACAATGACATAATCGAGAATGACATACAGGGCGGAATAAAGAAGATGAAATCGTTTTTTCTGGAAACTCTACATACCTACCCACTAACAGATTGAAATTTCAGTGTAATATACACAGAGAAATGCTCGAATCAATGAAATGAACGAGAATATCATACAGTGCGAAGTGAATATTCTCTTCCAAAAAATAAAATCGTCTATTTTCTGAAAACCCTACGTAGTAACAAATTCAAATTTTAGAGTAATACAAAGGGAGAAATGATCGGAATAATGGCGTGAACAAGAATGTCTTTTTTAAACGCTACATACTAACAGATTCAAATTTTGGAGTAATGTACAGATAGAAATGGTCGAAATAATGGACTGAACGACAATGTCTCCCAAGATTTCATGCAGGGCGAAATAAATATTTCCCTCTCGAATGTAGAATCGATTTTTTTCTTTAAACGCTGCTTACTAACAGATTCAAATTTTAGAGTAATATACAGGAAGCAATGAATGCAATGCAATGAAATAATGGAGTGAAGGTGAATTTCTCCCATGATTTTATACAGGGCGAAATAAATATTTTCTTCTCAAACATAAAATCACTTTTTCTCAAAACGCTAAATACTAACAGATTCAAATTTCAGAATTATATACAGGAAGCAATTATCAAAATAATGAAGAGAACGAGAATATCTCCCAAAGTTTCATACAGGGCGAAATAAAAATTTTCCTCTCGAATGTAGAATCGATTTTTTCTTTGAACGCTACATACTAACAGATTCAGGTTTTGGAGTATTGTACATATAGAAATGGTCAAAATAATGGAGTGAACGAGAATGTCTCCCAAGACTTCATACAGGGCGAAATAAAAATTTTCCTCTCAAATGTAGAATCGATTTTTTCTTTAAACGCTACATACTAACAGAATCAGGTTTTAGAGTTATGTACATATAGAAATGATCGAAATAAAGGAGTGAACGAGAATGTCTCCCAAGATTTCATACAGGGTGAAATAAAAATTTTCCTCTCAAATATAGAATCGATTTTTTCTTCAAACGCTACATACTAACAGATTCAGGTTTTGGATTGATGTACAGATAGAAATGGTCGAAATAATGGAGTGAACGAGAATGTCTCCCAAGATTTCATACAGGGCGAAATAAAAATGTTCGTCTCCATTGTAGAATCGATTTTTTCTTAAAACGCTACCTACTAACAGATTCAGGTTTTGGAGTGATATACAGATAGAAATGGTTGAAATAATGGAGTGAACGAGAATGTCTCCCAAGATTTTATACAGGGCGAAATAAAAATGTTCCTCTCAAATGTAGAATCGATTTTTTCTTCTAACGCTACATACTAACAGATTCAGGTTTTGGAGTAATGTACAGATAGAAATGGTCGAAATAATGGAGTGAACGAGAATCTCTCCCAAGATTTCATACAGGGCGAAATAAAAATTTTCCTCTCAAATGTAGAATCGATTTTTTCTTCAAACACTACATACTAACAGATTCAGGTTTTGGAGTAATGTACAGATAGAAATGGTCGAAATAATGGAGTGAACGAGAATGTCTCCCAAGATTTCATACAGGGTGAAATAAAAATTTTCCTCTCAAATATAGAATCGATTTTTTCTTCAAACGCTACATACTAACAGATTCAGGTTTTGGATTGATGTACAGATAGAAATGGTCGAAATAATGGAGTGAACGAGAATGTCTCCCAAGATTTCATACAGGGCGAAATAAAAATGTTCGTCTCCATTGTAGAATCGATTTTTTCTTAAAACGCTACCTACTAACAGATTCAGGTTTTGGAGTGATATACAGATAGAAATGGTTGAAATAATGGAGTGAACGAGAATGTCTCCCAAGATTTTATACAGGGCGAAATAAAAATGTTCCTCTCAAATGTAGAATCGATTTTTTCTTCTAACGCTACATACTAACAGATTCAGGTTTTGGAGTAATGTACAGATAGAAATGGTCGAAATAATGGAGTGAACGAGAATCTCTCCCAAGATTTCATACAGGGCGAAATAAAAATTTTCCTCTCAAATGTAGAATCGATTTTTTCTTCAAACACTACATACTAACAGATTCAGGTTTTGGAGTAATGTACAGATAGAAATGGTCGAAATAATGGAGTGAACGAGAATGTCTCCCAAGATTTCATACAGGGCGAAATAAAAATTTTCCTCTCAAATGTAGAATCTATTTTTTCTTAAAACGCTACATACTAACAGATTCAGGTTTTGGATTGATGTACAGATAGAAATGGTCGAAATAATGGAGTGAACGAGAATGTCTCCCAAGATTTTTTACAGGGCGAAATATAAATTTTCCTCTCAAATGAAGAATCGATTTTTTCTTCAAACGCTACATACTAACAGATTCAAGTTTTGGACTAATGTACAGATAGAAATGGTCGAAATAATGGTGTGAACGAGAATGTCTCCCAGGATTTCATACAGGGCGAAATAAAAATTTTCTTCTCAAACATAAAATCGCTTTTTCTCAAAACGCCCCATACTAACAGATTCAAATTATGGAAAAATATCAAAAAAATTTTCAAGAAAAAAAAATTAAAAAAAAAAATTTTAAAAAAATTTCAAAAAAAAAAATTTTCAAAAAAAATTTAAAAAAAAAAATAAAAAAAAATTTAAAAAAAAAATAAAAAAAAAATTAAAAAAATTTAAAAAAAATAAAAAATTTAAAAAAAAAATAAAAAAAAATAAAAATAAAATAAAAAAAAAATAAAAAAAAAATAAAAAAAAAATTTAAAAAAATAAAAAAAAATTTTTAAAAAAATTTTCGAAAAAAAAAATTTCAAAAAAAAAATTTTCAAAAAAAAAATTTCAAAAAAAATTTTCAAAAAAATTTTCGAAAAAAAAAATTTAAAAAAAAATTTTTTAAAAAATTCAAAAAAAAATCAAAAAAAATTAAAAAAAAATTTAAAAAAATAAAAAAAAAAATTTAAAAAAAATTTTCGAAAAAAAAAATTTCAAAAAAAAAATTTTCAAAAAAAAAATTTCAAAAAAATTTTCAAAAAAAATTTTCGAAAAAAAAAATTCAAAAAAAAAATTTTAAAAAAAAATTCAAAAAAAAATCAAAAAAAAATTTTTTAAAAAAATCGAAAAAAAATTTCAAGAAAAAAAAATTTTAAAAAAAATTTTAAAAAAATTTTAAGAAAATTTTAAAAAAAATTTCAAAAAAAAAAAAATTTTTTTAAAAATAAAAAAAAAATTCAAAAAAAAATAATTAAAAAATAATTTAAAAAAAAAAATAAAAAAATAAAAAAAAAATAAAAAAAAATTTTAAAAAAATAAAAAAAAATTTAAAAAAAAATTTCGAAAAAAAAAATTTCAAAAAAAAAATGTTACAGTGAGAAATGGTCGAAATAATGGAGTGAACGAGAATGTCTCCCAAGATTTCATACAGGGCGAAATAAAAATTTTCCTCTCAAATGTAGAATCGATTTTTTCTTCAAATGCTACATACTAACAGATTCAGGTTTTGGAGTAATATACAGATGGAAATGGTCGAAATAATGGAGTGAACGAGAATGTCTCCCAAGATTTTATACAGGGCGAAATGAAAATTTTCCTCTCAAATGTAGAATCGATTTTTTTCTTCAAACGCTGCATACTAACAGATTCAGGTTTTGGAGTAATGTACAGATAGAAATGGTCGAAATAATGGAGTGAACGAGAATGTTTCCCAAGATTTCATGCAGGGCGAAATAAAAATTTTCTTCTCAAACATAAAATCGCTTTTTCTCAAAACGCCCCATACTAACAGATTCAAATTATGGAAAAATGAACAGTAAGAAATAGTCGAAATAATGGAGTGAACAAGAATGTCTCCCAAGATTTCATACAGGGCGAAATAAAAATTTTCCTCTCAAATGTAGAATCGATTTTTTCTTTAAACGCTACATACTAATTAATAGATTCAGGTTTTGGAGTGTACAAATAGAAATAGTCGAAATAATGAAGTGAACGATACAACCGATACAACGGTTTATTTAGGCGGCGCGGCGTTTTTTTTATGTTCCTTTGAAGTTGAAAAGCCACAGCAGACTTTTCTTGAACGTTCCAATGGGGCAGTGCGGCAAGATAAACAAATGAAACATTGACTTGATACCAGGTGATTGCCACGGCTTTGTTTGTTTCTTTGACAGCATTTACATCGAGAATAGTAAATATTCGAATTTATTCACTTCATTTTTTAAACTTTCATTAATGATTCTATGTTGGAGAAGAATCACAATTATTTTTATCAAATTCAAGGACAACTTGCGATTGAGTTATAAATATATACGAGAAATGATTTCAATGTAAAAAGAATACACAGAGACGTTTGTGTCTGGGAATCAATAATGCTTCCAAAGCTGAAAGCACTTTATGTAGATTGCATTCTACCTGAAATATCGGACGGGCATCTTCCTAGAGGAGAATTAGGGATATATGGTTCTTGTTGTTGAAGGTAGAGAAAGAAAAGTAAAAAAATAAAGAAATAGGTAATTTATTTTATTATTCAGGTATATTAGAATAAAACTTCTTGCTGAAACATTGTTTAATTTATTTTTAACAGTTGTATTAATTCACATCGGTTGAATTGAATGTTTCACGAGTGGTAGAGTCTTATATTGTTTCACATTTTATATGGAATGAGACAAATGTACCTGCAAAAAATTACATTCAAATCCAGAAAATAGTTTTCAAGAAAATTGCGATCAGATCTTATTGGTGACTAATTTCAATAACTAACTTGAAAGTCAAAATCGGATAACTGATAATTTTTAAATTTTTTATTCATGATTCCACATCTGATTTTATATTTTCGAATCAATTCGAATTAATGCATTCATTTACACCTAAATAGTAATTTTGAACAGAATACGACCATAACTCACAAAATAAACGGAATCCATCTTGGAGCTGCCATTTTGAATGATTGAAATTTGATGAAAAATTCATCATAACCAACCCCAAAATTCTTATATAGAATTCAACAATAAATCACAAAACTCGTCTGCCATCTTGAATTCCTGAATTTTGACAGTAAAATCATTATCTTCGAACTCAGACACATAGGTTATAATCTTAGAACCCGCCCAGAAATTACAAAACTTTTCCGTCATTTTGAATTCACCAATTTTAACAAAATCATCAGGATCTCTTGAACTAAAAACCGATTTTGAATCGAATCGGACATAGTCACAAAACTCGTCCGCCATCTTGGAACCGCTATCTCAAATTCATCAATTTTGACAAAATTCATAATCTCTGAGCTAGGAAAACCCACAGACAAATTTTGAATCGAATCTGACCATAATCACAAATCTCGTCCACCATTTTTAAATTATTAATTTTAACGAAAGATTCATAATCCACAACCCCGAAAACCTGCACATACCCATTTTGTATCGAATCAGAAACCAAATCACAAATCTCGCTTTTTTGTATTTTCTTTAAAGACATTTATAATGGAGTACCCACCTGCTACTGGAATTATGAACAGTGAACACCTAGGTATCAAATATCAAATCATTCGGACGTCTGCAAGTGTAAATTTTGTTCAACGATTCCATTACATACCTACATATAGCATACATGTCAAATTAGTGTGAAACGTGTAATAGGAAAAACAAGTAGAAATCCCATAAAAGTAATTTTGGTTCAATATATTAAAAAAATTAATAGAATAGACTGTTTACGTCAGCGTTGTATATTTATTTTGTGCTGCATGCATGTCATGTTTTAAATGCGACGTTACCTTTCATCTGATATTTCAGACGTCATTATCTATTTCTCTTTGCGGTAGGTATACTTCATTTTAAAATTCACATTCAAAACATTTCCGAGATGGTTCAAACATATTTTGCTAAAATATTCTTTCAATTCTTGATACATTGTGTGACTGGATTCCATTATATTTATTCATTTGAAATTTCCGTGCAAACTATCAGATTACCACGAAAACAAACAGGTTTTAATCTAAATATGTAATAAGAACGAGCACCGAATTATCTAATTCGGACCTGTATCTTACGAGAATCGCCAAGTTAGAAGTGAGGCGGAGTTTGTATTTATTTATTTCATCGGGAGAACACGCACTGCCATCTGGTACGGTGGCCGGGTTGGCTCACTAGTGACTGGCAGACAAGTGACACCGCACACGGCCACTTCCAACATGTGCACACGTTCACTTCCAACATGTTGGAAGTTGACAGCGTTATGGTGAGTTCCCAATGCATACTTTTTTATTTTTGCTTCGCGCATTCTGATTGGCAAATTCCCGACGCGATCACCAATAGACGAGGAAAGTGTGTCGTCACAAATGTCATACTTGTCAAAAACTGATTCCAAACAAAGAGTTTTAAGTGACATTCTCTGTTGATTTGCTGCTTTGCTTATTAGTTTGTGTTTGAATTTTGTTTTCTCAGGCAAAAGAAGTTGAAAAACCTTAACGGAAACAATATTGGTGTTATCGGACAAGCTGATTTAAAATCGAGTGAAGTTTGTTTGGAATCAGTTTTTGACAAGAATGACATTTGTGACGCCTTCACTTTCCTCGTCTATTTGGCAATCGGAATAGTTCGAACCCAATAAACTCTGAATTGGCGTCTACCACATCAACATTTATTATGTTTGTCTTATTAGCAGGGTCAATATGCTGACTAGCTTCAATCAAAATGCGGGGTTTTACTCCCACTGTCAGTGACGTCAGCTGTCACTTGTCAAACAGCCGATGGGAGGATATACAAAACTATTTTCCATAAGAGTACGTGTTTTGTAAAAATGGATTTTTCTATTTAAAAATCCCAAATAGTCGGTTACCATCGCTATTATTTCGCTGTATCAGTCGAATCGCAAAAAAATGCAAAAATTCGCCTATTAGTGTCTCCTTTTGTCCCTAGTAAAAAATGCTTACAATTCGTCGTTACTCCACAATTACTCCGAATCTTTCAAATTGCTTACAAATGGAGTAATTACTCTCAAATCGGCAGCACTGCTTATTAGGTACTTTCTCCATTTCTTTTTTTGTCCAATTATTCGCTTCAATTCTAATCACTCTTGTCTATGACTCTATGACCATTAATTGACCAATTCATAACCATCGACCAAAGAGTAGATTTCCATGACTTTATAGACGAGGAAAGTGTGTCGTCACAAATGTCATTCATGTCAAAAACTGATTCCAAACAATAATTTTAGGAGACTTTATCTGTTGATGATTTGCTTGCTGCCTTGCTCATTAGTTTGTGTTTGGTTGGTTGGATGTTGTTTTCTTAGGCAGAAGAAGTTGAAAAATCTTTTCGGAAATATATCTGACAAACTGATTTGAATTCGACGGAGGTTTGTTTGGAATCAATTTTGACAAGAATCACATTTGTTACGTCATCACTTTCCTCGTCTATTGACTTTCACTTTTGATATAAATATTTCTGCTCTCTGAAACAGAAAGCTTGCTTTGTGTGATCTGCATGAAAACTTGCTCCTGACAAAAGAACACTCTCTGAGCTTTGCTCGGGACAAACGAACGACCTATTATTGCTAAATTCAGCATTTAAATCAAAATCATTGTGAGCATGAAAAACGAACAGGCTAATACAATACTACGCATAACCTCAATGCAGATAGTTACCAATTAGAATGCGTGATGCGCGACGCAAAAACGTAGCATTGGGAACTCACCCTAACGCTGCTGTAGTATTTCAACTTCCAAGATGTTGGAAGTGAACGTGTGCACATGTTGGAAGTGGACGTGTGCTGTGCCACTAGTCTACCAGTAACAAGTGAGCCAACCCGGCTTCCGTAATCTGGCGATATACGTTTCTTATTTAGGAGGCTAAACAATGTTAAAACATTGTTTAAATAGAACATAGGTAGTCAATGCCTGTGGAAAAGGTATTGGACACAAATGCGAGTGTCATCTAGCGTGATTAGTTACAAACATGAATATTTGACGTCATTTTAATGCAGGTTTCTTCAAAAAACCCTGATTTTAATGCTTTTCCATTGTTTTAATCAAGTTACGACATGACTTGGAGGCCAGATCACTGAAGTTACGACATGACTTGGATGCGAGATCACTGTCGCCATCTACATGTCGCATCCATTTTGATCCAATTATAATCCCATAAGGTTGACTATCTTCTATTTAAACAATGGTTAAAATCATGGTTTATTGAAGAAACCTGCATCAAAATGACGTGAAATATTCATGTTTGTAACTAATCACGCTAGATGACACTCGCGTTTGCGTCCAATACCTTTTCCACAGGCATTGACTAACATGAATATTTGACGTCATTCTAATGCAGGTTTCAAAAAACCCCGATTTTAATCTGTCCCATTGTTTCAATCAAATTACGACATGACTTGGAGGCCGGATCACTGAAGTTACGACATGACTTGGATGCGAGATCACTGTCGCCATCTACATGTCGCATCCGTTTGAATCCAATTTAAATCCCATAAGGTTATGCTATTGGTGCAATCCGTTTCGCCAGTGTTTATAGAGTCTGTATAAACAATGGTTTCGCTCTATTTAACATAATTATTGAATAATGGGGGTCTTGATAAAAAATATTGCACTTTTGTCAAATTAACTTTGCACGCCATCTCATATACGGCAGGCAAAGCTCAAGGTTAAAATTACAGGTTTCCAACATGCAAGGCTTTGAGCTCGTTTATGCTTCCACTAAGAGATGGCAGAAGGGAATTTTGGCAAATAATTTTTAAAATTTTACTGTTATTAATGTTTTAAAGCGAGGAATTGCTAGAGAATTCCTCTAAAGAAACATCTTAGCCTGCAGAAATCATTGATACAAACCGTTTCGCTGTATCTGTCATTTTATTTGAACAATCAGAATTTTCGTGAAAAAAAGTCGATATTTTAATGGCTCGTTTTTTGAAAGAAGTTTCACTATTCCGCTGTTCATGCAGCATCGTTCACAGCGAATTTGGTGGCTCTAAGAGAAAGTTGATTTTTCGGCGTATTCAAGGAGTAAGGTTTAACCACTTAGAACTTTTTTCAACAAATTTCACACCTCAGAATGGACGATTCCAGTACCCCTGTTCAGTGTTGCCACAAATGATTTTCTGGTGGAAACCTCCGACATTTTTTAGACCTTTTCTGATATGGTTCAGGGTTGAAACGGATACAATTTTTAATTATAAAGAACCACGAGTGTTCCCTGATACATAAATCGAAGTAACATATTGATGAAATAGACAAAATTAAAATATTCTAGGGAATTTTATCTGTCATATTGGAAAACGTACTAGCGTGAAATTCCCTAGAATATTTAATTTTTGACAATATCATCATTAGTACTTTGATTCGCATATCCGGGAACATCTAGGAATCCTTCTAATTGAAAATTGTATCCATTTCAACCCTGAACCATGTCAGAAAAGGCCTAGAAAATGTCAGAGGTTTCCACCAGAAAATCATTTGTGGCAACAGTGAACAGGGGTACTGGAATCGTCCATTCAGATTGGCTTCAGATTTGCCATACAGGAGCGGCTTATACTTCAGAAAACAGATCAGTTTTGATCAATGAATCATAACTTTTGAATGAGCCTGTTTTCCGAAAAAGTCGGTTTTTCAATGACTCGTTTTTTGCAAGTAATAACAGTATTCCGCTGTTCAGCATCGTTCCTAGATCATTCATAGCGAATTTGGTGGCTTTAAGAGAAAGATAATTTTTCGGCCTCTTCAAGAAATACTTCGAAACTTCTTGCTACACGAACGAATCGGTTATTCTCAAACGTAAATGATTTGTAGCTGCAGCAAGAGAAACTACTTGGGCCGTGGTGGTTGTGATCGTAGACCGCATGGTCACCAGGGCTGCGTCTTCCCTAGCTCGCACAAATCTTTGAAGGACTTCTGAGGGTTGCGCGTAAGGGTGCAACCGGATGACGGAAATAACAATTTCAACAATAAAAAAAATCAACAACCTTATTCCAGATTGAAGAGGGTCAATTGATTGGCCACCTAGGACGACAGATTTAACTCCTCTGCATTTTTATGGAGATATTTAAAAAGTAAGACCGCATACGCATCGAGATAGGACGGATCGCTTGGATGCTGAACGAAAATAACAGTGAAAACAGAGAGTTCAGGAAAAAGATTTAATTCAGTTAATTAAAAAACACCTACTGATAATAAAATAATAGTATCTTAAAGCCTTAACCTAGAACCCGATAAGATGACGAAAAGAATTTGTTTCAGAAAAGGCATCAGGAAAATTAGTCTAGTAAACATTTTTGATACATCATATGCATATATTGGACTTCAACCTCACAAATTTTACATACTTATATATACATACTTATATATCATGTTAAGTCGAAGATTGAAATGGGGTGATCAATTTTCTCGAGTTTTTCTTCTGGTTAACACACTATCAATTGTCATCTTCATGTGATGTTTGCTGTCTGTAGTTTTCAACTAGATCGTGTCTAGCTCCAGACTGTGGACATCACCTGAAGATGGCAACTGAAACTTTGCCGAAACGTTTGAAGTGTATGTTTTTGTAATCAAAAACATGAGAATACCTTAATACTTGTGATTCTACATTTTATTTATTGTTTTTACATATATAATAAGTCTGTGTTTCTCATATGTACCAGTCCTATCAAAAAGATAACATTCTCTAGTTCCAAGTCAAGATTTTATCCGATTTCAGGTTGATGTGTATAGGTGCGTCTGTGTGTATTTATATATGTATATATTTATTGTGTATAGGTTTTTAGGACGTCATATAATATTTAGTTTGTTTTGTTAATTTTTTATGTATACTTGTATGTTTATTCATATCAAGCAGAAGCATCCATATCTGACTGACTCTTTCTAAGTTTCTTATACAATGTATGTGGTCTCAAAGGGAATAAAGTGATTTGATTTGATAGTGAATGTGGTCCTTCTGTGGACCAAAAACAGAAAACCCGAGAAAATAGATCAGATCAGATCAGAAAAGTTTAATGAAATTGAAGTTTTTTGACTATGTACTGATTTCTAAATAAAAGAAAGTGTGGCAGGTACTATTTGGACCTGAATTGAAATTTGTTGGTGGTGCGTAATTTTATGCCAGTTATGTCAAAAATGTTCATCGGTTTTTCTGAATTTTTAAGCCACAGTGAATATAATATGTATAAATAAAGAAAATATTTTTATGCCAGTGGTCTGTCCTCAGGGATAGTAGGGCTACTCACTGCAGAACCTGAGCGGGAACGAGCCACTTCATCAAGGCTTTGTTGAGAACCGGAACGTGATACAACTTTAGTCTGAAAAAAAAAGATTAATTAGTTGAAAGAGATAACGAACGTTAACTACATAGAAATATAATAAACACTAGAACGCCAATTATTTCAGAATAACGTGGTCCCCCTATGGCAGATACATCAACCTATGAGTATGCGCAATAGAGTGCAAGTGTCGCCAGGGACGGTCTTAGGATTTTTGACTTCCTGTTCCAGAATCTGGTATAAGTTGTCGGTAATAGCATTTGCAATACGAGGATATATCGAAAAATTCTTGGCCTACCATAGAACCAAACAAAATTTCAATGTCAAAATATTTTATTACTCAACATATTCTCCTCTTAATTGGATACATTTATTACAGCGAACCTGCAACGTCTCTAGACCTTTCAAAAAAAATGTTTCTTCTTGCTCTGCAAACCAGACCTCCACAGCTTTTATTACCTCCTCGTTGGAAGAAAATTTACGACCTTTTAAACATTTTTTCAGTTGAGGATAGATATGATAGTCGGACGGAGCCATATCTGGTGAATAAGAAGGGCGTTCTAGTAATTCAAACCCTAAATAACGAATTTTTTGCATGGCAACATGAGATTTGTGTGCAGGGGCGTTGTCCTGCAAAAACAAAACACCTTTGGTTAGCTTTCCGCGTCTTTTCTCTTTAATTTTTTCCCGTAGAGTCAGTAATGTCGAATAGTAATCTCCAGTTATTGTTCTACCCTTATTCAAAAAATCAATCATGATTACTCCATGGCAATCCCAAAAAACTGAAGCAAGAACTTTTCCAGCAGATTTTTGGACACGAAACTTCTTAGGTCTTGGAGAACCGGAGTGTCGCCATTCTATCGATTGTTGCTTTGTTTCTGGATCGTAGAAATTTACCCAAGTCTCATTCATGCTAACAATTCGATTTAAGAAGTCTACATCGTTTTCAAATCGAGCACAGATCAAAGGAGATGTTACTACCCTGTAACGCTTTTGGTCAACATTCAAACATTTGGGGAACCATTTTGCAGCAATTTTTCTCATGTCCAAATTGACGTGAACTATATGATGAACGCGTTCGTATGAAATATTCAGTGCTTCAGTTATCCGGTTTAGCCCAATTCGACGGTCTGTTAAAATCATGTCATGAACAACTGCATCGATATTTTCGGGGACTGACACAGAAACTGGCCTTCCCGATCGGTCGTCATCTTCAATGGAAAATTTAGCTCTTTTGAAGCTTGCAGTCCAACTTTTCACGGTCGCATACGAAGGACATTGATCACCAAGGGTATTAAGCATATCTTCGTAAATCTGCTTACCTCTTAACCCTTTTAAATACAGGTACTTGATGATGGCTCGATACTCCAATTTTTCGATATTTTCTTTTAATTTGTTGCGTAACTCTGGTTTACTTTCTTGGCGTCAAACTTAACACTGACACTTACGCAATATTTTGTTTATGCAGGGAACTGGTCTAGGTTAACTAGATATCAATACATCCTCGTATAATAGAGTTTTCCTTTAATGATATATACAGTACCAATAATTGACTTCTTGAAAATAGAAATATTGAGTGAAGGTCTTCTATTTTGTGCTGTCTCGCGACCAACTAGGAAGAAATTATTGTGATCGTCAAAAAATTCAAATTTGATGGGAATTGATTCTATTCCACTCAGTCTGTAAATCAGAAGAAAAAAAACTCAATTTGTGTTTCCATCGGCCTCGCGCCTAAACCGTTGAGTCTATTATACTCGAAATTCATATCTGAGTGAGGAAACTCTTTCTTAAGGTAGACATATTTTTGATTTTCGAAATTCTGAATGATGAAGTTGGTTTTCGTGAATATTTGAGTAATTGGGGTATAATGGCCTTTGTGTTCAAGAGAAAGCTTTTGTTATGAATGATGAGACGGAAATTTTTTGTAATTTCTTGGCGGGTTCTAAGATTATAACCTATGTAGTGTTTTCTGGGTTCGAAGATAATGATTTTTCTGTCAAAATTCAGGAATTTAAGATGGTAGACGAGTTTTGTGATTTATGGTTGAATTCTATATAAGAATGGTATTTTGGGGTTGGTTGGAATTTTTCATCAAATTTCAATAATTCAAAATGGCAGCTCCAAGATGGATTCCGTTTATTTTGTGAATTATGGTCGTATTCTGTTCAAAATTTCTACTTCGCTTTACTCTTTATAAATTCAAATATCTTGTAAGAATCCTTGCCATAGATCAATTGAAGATGCTGTACTATGCACTGGCAGAGTCCCATATTAGATATGGGTTGATAGCATGGGGAGCTGCCACTAACAATTACATGTTTCGCCTGGAAAAAATTCAGAAGTGGATTCTGAAAATAATCTATAACAAGCCATATACCTACCCTACAAATCAGTTATACTTAGATACGAACATTTTTGATGCACGACAATTATATTTCTTAACGACTGTCACGAGACAACACAAGTTCAAATCGGAACTCTCCTTCTCAAACCACAAATATGAAACAAACAAAAACAATTCCGTCATTCCAAGACCTGAAAAAAATGCGCTTCAGAGATGTTTTGTATACCTAGCACCAAAGTTCTATAACACAATACCTCCAGAATTCAAATCCATAAATTCGATGAACCTATTCAAATCGAAACTGAAAAAATGGATGAGTAGTATACCTCGTCTTATGGTGCACCAGTTTGTTGACGTTAATAACACTTACCATTTTTGAAATATGTTAGCATCATTCGAATATTCCTAAATTGTCTTAGCACCTTAACTTATCTCTACCATATTTATTACCTGTAATCTTGTTAATCTGATTATGTACATTTAGTGATGTTATTCTATTGTATTTTTTCTTTGAGTGATTTATTTTACTATTTTATACTTGACTGTTCTACAATATTTTACAATTTTATGAATTCTACAATATTTTACAATTTTTATGAATTTGATGATGATATCACAGAAGGTATCAAGCTAAGGATGACACTTTCGAGGCCTAGCCTTTAGTGTTCACAGTGTTTATTCCTTCATTTGATTAATGTTTATTAAATTTTTATCTGTATTGTATCTGTATAGTATCTGTATAGTATCTGTATTGTATTTATATTAATTATTCGAATAAACTATATTATTATTATATTTAGGTGTAAATGAATGCATTAATTTGTATTGATTCGAAAATATAAAATCAGATGTGGAATCATGAATAAAAAATTTAAAAATCATCGTTTATCAGATTTTGACTATCAAGTTAGTTATTGAATATAATCACCAATAAGATATGATCGCAATTTTCTTGAAAATTATTTTCTCGATTTGAATGTAATTTTTTGCAGGAAAGGTCCATAGTTTAGGTACATATGTCTTATTCCATATAGAGGGTGAAACAATATAAGACTATATCACCCGTGAAACATTCAATTCAACCGATGTGAATTGATACAACTGTTAAAAATAAATTAAACAATGTTTTAGCTAGATGTTTTATTCTAATATACCTGAATATTGAAACAAATTAGCTTTTTCTTTATTTTTTCTACATTTCTTTCTCTACCTCCAACAACAAGAAGCATATATCCCTAATTCTCATTCCTCTAGGAAAATGCCCGTCCAATATTTCAGGTAGAATGCAATTTACATAAAATGCTTTCAGCTTTGTAAGAATTATTGATTCCCAGACACAAACGTCTCTGTGTATTCTTTTAACATTGAAATCATTTCTCGTAGATGTCTATAACTCAATTGCAAGTTGTCCTTGAATTTGATGAAAATAATTGTGATTCTTCTTCAACATAGAATCATTAATGAAAATAAAAATTGGAGCGAATAATTTCGAATGATTACTATTCTCGATATAAATGCCGCCAAAGAAACAAACAAAGCCGTAACAATCACCTGGTATCAAGTCAATGTTTCGTTTGTTTATCTTGTCGCGCTGCCCCATTGAAACATTCAAGAAAAGTCCGCCTTTCAACTTCAAAGGAACATCAAAAACGCCGCGCCGCCAAAATAAACCGTTGTATCGGAAACCAATGTTGCTGATATGGGAGTCACAAGAACAAGTTATTTAGTAATATGCGTAAAAATATGCCATTAACTCCGAAATTCTCGCTAAATAGCCCTGACGAAGTGGAGAGAGTATTTCCTGATGAATATGAATGGAAAAATGTTTTTAAGACAAGATTTTATTCAAATGCACTGAAAACGGATATTTTCTTTAGATCATTCGTATAAAATATGTCATAGTGAATTATTTAGTTTTGAAAAACTCATCTCCTACTCCAAAAACTTCTAGATACAAATTTTGAATAGAATCTGACCTCAAATCTCGGGGCTGCTATCTTGAATTTTTTTATTTTGCCAAAAAAGTCAAAATCACCGATCCAAAGAACCCCTACATTCTAATTTTGAACGGACTCGGACAATAATTATTCGTTCACCGTTTTGTAGCTGCCATTTCGAATTATCAAACATTGGCAAAAAAATCGTGATCTTCGACTACAAAAATCCCCATACCTATACCAAGTCAAAATAGAATCAGACCAAGAATCAGAAATTTCGTCCGCTATTTTGGAGCCGCTACATTGAATTATTAAAAAAAATTATGACTTCCCAAACCCAAAAGCTTCTATAAACCAATTTTGAATGGAATTGTATCAGAAATCACGAAACTCGTCCAACATTCTGGAGCCGCCACTTGGTTTATCCTACTATAAAAATGTTATGGAGTATTGTCCCTCAAGTGATGAACACATGTTGTTGAAAAAAGCTATTAATTGTAAGAGTTATAATATTCCATAGTTTCGATCGGCCCGAATGAGTTTTATTTTTTCCCATTCCCGATCCGACCCTGTGCCAGATGTCATACTGGCTATATGATACTCTCTCTTTTCCTCACCAGTCACCAGTCGTGTGGGAGGAGCAACCTGAGGGGCGTGTCATTTAAAAGAAATTCAGTTCTATTTCTGAATCCAGAATTGTAAGTAATAATTAGTTTTCACTTGTCGACGGCTGAACCAAACCTTCATTAGTTGACTTTGATAAAGCTGGAGATTTCTCATTTCAAATGGAATAAAACAAGGAAACCAATTTCGCGAAAAAAAACATTTTTGTAAAATAATTCACAAAAAAAAATATCTAGAAGAAAAATAAGAAAGTCGTTTAACTAAGTGAATGATAGATTTCGATACTGAAATGGAACAACTCCAAAATATTCGTTAGTTTTGATGGTGGAATTGAACGAAAATGCCCAAAAATTGAGGAAAATATCCTTTTCATTCATTTAAAACTCGTTTTCGTTATTTTTATCTTCATACAATCATAAAACCCTTCACCACTCAGAAAAAAAATCATTTTGACTCCCCTTTTTTCAGGGATGAAGACCCTTAATGAATGGCGGCCTACCTTAACATTTTCATATGCTGATCCTACTCTTTCTTCTATTGATCTGAAAGATTCCGAATGTCGCATTTGTCCAATTTTATTGGTAATATTTCCAGTAATTCCGCCAATTATAGAAGTGGTTTTCTGATATCTAAAAAAAAACAATAATGACATTTTCAACACATTTCCCACCTCTCAGGTGAAAATCCAAAATATACCAATTGTAGATATTGATCTCTACTTCCAGATGCCGTTTACAGAGTTTGAATACGACGATTTCCCTTAAATCGGCGCATCTTGCAAGATGTGCCCTTAAATTGTTTATAACGCGATTGTGCAAAAACTACAAATCGGACAATAATAATAATGGATAAATACAAAACAAAATATGAAAATAAGCGTCAGAAACAAAATCACAGTAGATCATGTGAGCGGGATTAGAGCTATGTGGATATATGTAGATAATAGTCATCAAGTGAGTAAGGCTCAAGATCAATAATTGCCTTCCTAACTTCTTTTTTGAACTTACTGATGCTCTTCAAAAATTTTATGCACTAGCGGGCGGTAAAGTACACTTTACCGCCCGGTTCGCCGGACGTAAAGTGGCACTTTACCGCCCGTGGGCGCATTATGGCCGGGCGGGCCGTAAAGTAGACAAAATTCTCAAATTTTCTATACTCACACATCATTTCATGCAATTCCTAACACGAATTAGAATCATTTCAGTTCAATAGAGCAATACTCTTTCTAACATTTGTTCAATTTTTTCGGTGATGATCTATTTATTTGAAATAGATTCTTCAATATAGCACTCAGCTACTATAGTTTCACATTCCTCATATTATGTTACCCTTAATTATTGTATGCATAACGTATGAAACGTGTAGACCATTGCAATTCAAGTCAGTATTTGTGATTCGTGCTATAAAACCGCTAGTGCATAAAATTTTGTATGTATCACGTGCGTAAAATGCGTTAAGGCCTTCGGCGTGTGATGGCCCTCGGCTAACGCCATCGGGCCATCATCCACGCTGCAGGCCATAAACGCCTACTTTACGCCCTTGATACATAAATAACTATTATACTGTTTGGTAATTTATTGAAAAATTTTATCGACGCATATGACGGATGCTTTTCTGATATTACGAATCTGTGTAGCGGAAAATTTAAATTGGTTTTACGTGCTGGATATCTTTCATTGGGTTCAGAGAAGTTTGTATTTTTAAACAAATACAGAACACTATATATATATACAGGGTCGCTGATATGTATGGAAACGGTCGATTATTTCTTAAAGTAAGATAGCTAGCGAAAAATGTTAAGATACAAAAGTTCTAGGGGTTTTCAAAATCCATCATATTAACGAAAAATTAAGTATACAGGGTCAGTCAAAAAGTCAGGACGAAACAAAGTTGCTTTTTCTCTGATGGGACACCCTGTATATTATTCCATATTTCAATTCTGCTCGAAATTCTGAACAAAATTGATACAGCACATCATTTCCTAAACTTAACCGTTTTCGAGATATCGAATTTTGAAAATAACTTGTTACTACCCTCATATTTATTAAAGAAAAAGCACGAAATAATGGATATTTATTGTGAAAGTCACAAGGTGGAGTATGTGGATATGATTACAATTTAATTATAATTTTTTTACAGAAAATAAAAAGAGCATATTTGTTCAGGGTTGATAAAAATGCATGAAACGATATTATGTATTTTTACCATTTACCTCCTGACAGTAATGAACTCGCTGAACAAAATTTTGTAGTGAATCTTAAACCATGTGAGGAATGGTAGAAATTTCATTCCTTATTCTTTCTTGCAACTCTTCGATATTTGGCGGCCTATTTTTGTAGACTACATTTTTTATGTGACCCCATAAAAAAGTCAAGTGGGGTCATATCGGGAGACCTAGCTGGCCATTCAATTGCTCCCCTGCGCCCAATCCATTTATCAGGAAAAGTTTCATCTAGATATGCCCGTACTACACGTCCAAAATGTGGGGGAGCCCCATCTTGTTGAAACCATATTTATTCTGCCAGCAAATTGGGATTATTATTATTCGGGAATAATCGTCTAAGCTCTGGAATAATATGCTGTTGTAAAAGTGACAAATTTCCATTAATAAAATAAGGTCCTATGACGTGTCCACCAATAATGCCACACCAGACATTTACTTTTTGTGGCCGTTGAGTGTGAACTTCCTCAATCCAATGTGGATTTTGGTCTGACCATTACCTACAGGTGTGTCGATTTACGTGCCCGTTTAAACAAAATTTAGATTCGTCAAAAAACAATATGTAGTTAACAAAGTTGACATTTTCATTTAATTTATCCATAATGACTTCACAGAACTCGATTCTACGATCAAAATCGTCTTCATTCAATTCTTGTACCAAATGAATTTTATATGGATGGAATTTTTGCAGTTTGCAAATTTTTTTAAAGCCCTCTGTTGTGCTGAATTTATTGGATTTTCCACCACATCTAACATGACATTCAAAGAATTTTCTTCATTTGTAACGCTTACTGGTCTTCCACTTTTTGGTCGATCTTTAACACCTCCAGTTTCATGAAAACGTTGCAATGTTTTTGAAACGGTTGATTTAGAAAAAATGGGTTCCCGATTGGGATGAAATTCATTAAAAATATCAACTACTTGGTCACAACTTCGTCTTCTATCACCGTATTCTATGATCATTAAAATTTCAATACGCTCAGTATCAGATAAACGTGCCATTTTTGCGCGAAAATTATTTACACTAAATGTATTTTTGACATGTGTTGTCAAGATCATCACTGTTAGACAAAAGAACGACGCGGCATTGTTATGGAGCTGGAAACTTTCAAAGGTAACTTGATGGACTATGAACTTAATAGACTAAAACATTTTTGGATAATTTATTAGAAACTTCTTTTCAAAATTCGATATCTCGAAAACTGTTGAATTTAGGAAATGATGTGCTGAATAAATTTTGTTCAGAATTTTGAGAAAAATTGAAATGTGAAATAATATACAGGGTGTTAAAGGCTCATCCAAACTTATAGTTAAGTTTATTCTATTTTACTACAATTATTATTTTTCTTTATTTTTTCTATTTTCCTTGTGAGGAAACTATCATATTTGGGGGTTTTTAGATTAGTAAATACGTGTTTAAATAAATATATTTATCGCGCTAAGTATACAGTTGAGTAGCTCTGACATGCGCGTAAGGAAATGGCACCTGGTGAGCGAGGAGAGAACCAGAAAGTGACCGGCTCTGACGTAGACAGATAATAAAAACGCAGAATTGTGGTGTCGTAGAATTAATGTAAAATTCTAATCAATTCGAATTATTGCTCGCATTAGGACAAAAAGGTGTTGTGCAAAGTCAAGACGTTGGGCAAGGGCTGTAGAAGGAACAATCGCAGGTGAGTGACTCAACTGTTCGTCGCATTTCTTTATTGGGTCATTTAGTTTGAGAGCACAGCTCTCTGGTTCTTCCAATCATTAAAAAACCAGCGCCTCACGCAAAAATATACACAGAGTGTCCCATTAGAGAAAAAGCAACTTTGTTTCGTCCTGACTTTTTGACTGACCCTGTATACTTAATTTTTCGTTAATATGATGGATTTTGAAAAACACTAGAACTTTTGTATCTCAACATTTTTCGCTAGATATCTTACTTTAGGAAATAATCGATCGTTTCCATACATATCAGCGACCCTGTATAAAGCATAGATTGACAGAAAACATCTTGCACACAATTGAACCATATATTATTATCTATCAGTTTCCGCTTTATTTTTTGTCTAGCTTCAGATTTATAAAAATTATAGTGGTCTCTTTTTGGAGGTTTTCCCGGACTTTCTCAGTGGAAAATGCACCGATCCGGTATGATCTTTCCAATAAAACTAAAAAGTTGTAATTATTTTCACTATTGCTTGTTTAAAAAATTCCACAAACCGATTTTGCTGGGGCAAAAACTGGGGTTTCCATTAACGAGCTATCTTATAAAAATTAGTACAGACCATTTGCATCTTTTATTTTGGGGGGGAAAAACTTCTACAGCTTGGTCTATAAGTAAAGTTCTTGGTACTCTGTATTCATTCCTCAGTTATTGGAAGTACAGGACAAAAAATGTATTTGCTTGTACTCACATTGGGGCATCAGTGACAGCTTTGGTAACTTGTCCAACCTTAGTTTCCACAGTTTGATATCTGTTAAAAAAAATCATGCATAACCAAAAATCAAAACAACGAAAGAAAAAACAGAAACCGCGTTTATCAAGTCAATTTGGCGAAAAAAAAACGTTGATTTGTGGTACGAAAATTAATCTCAATTGGTACCCTCTTATCATCAGAAAACTTGTATTGTCATCGATTGCAGTGATCATTAGCTATGTGGCTAAAAAAATATTCTGCCCGGCGTGCAGATCATCTTTTCCACTTGAAGAATCTGCGAAACATTTATCGTGGTTTTGTAAAGCTTTTTGGTGAAAATGATTCCAGTTATAGTTTCATTACAGATATCAACACGGATTTTCATCAAGTATCGGCTACGTCAATTCAAAATAATAAGTTGTATAAGTATACCTAAAACGGTATAAGGAGGTATGAGAAGACCAGGAAATTTCCCGGAAGCCCACACTTTGATTTCGTTCACCACACAAAAATACAACTCACACGTTACTCTCCTTCACATTCTTTATTCCCTGATTTATGTCCTCAGAAACCTCTTTCCACACAGTAATGCCTAAATTACGTTTGAGCTCTGCGCTTTTCCTCAGCTTCGATGCCAAAACTGTCCTCAGAGTTGCAATTTCGTCTTCAATTTGAACAAGTTCTTCGTGCCATACTCTTTCTTGTTCCGCTTTTTCTTCCATGGACAAATGGGAAAGATCAGGGGCAACATGGTCACCACCAATGATTGTGTCTTCTGAAAATAAAATCCTAATTGAAGCAGGTTGGAAACCTGATTAAATATTGAACCGGCATTCAGCAATTTGAAACGTTAATTTATGGAAACAAAGATGATAATGAAAAATACAAATACACTGATTACGGTGTTCACCGGAATCCAGTGTGAAGAGAGAAGTCAAAGAAAGTGGTCGAAAATTCCGAAATCTTAACACAGCCATTGACAACCCCCTCCGATTTCATTTTTAAAATCTGTTACTTATAGATTAGATTTATTTCTAAACGGACATTACAATACTTTCCTCAATACTAACACAATTATACTTCGAAAAAGAAATCTGTAGTTCACAATGAGCTTATGACATGAGGCATAAGATGTCCGGAGGACTGATCATTGCTAATATCCTATACAATAGGAAAAGTTGGGTCGAAAATCCATCAGAAAACAACTACTTTCCTGGCTAATGCCACGACGAACATTGAATAACATCTGATGAAATTTTTGTGCAGAGTTCCTACAAGGTTATCTCTGCAATTGCTTGGTTGCATGGGAATGTTCATCGAAACATTCGGACCACCTATATATCTATTTCGCAGTGTTGCTCCTCATCAGTATAGGGTAGGTCTAGCAGTCAATAACTAATGACTGCAACGAATGAATCGACAACCAAACCCATTTAAAGACCGAAACTGAGATCGCGCCCGCACAGTGGATTAACTCCAAACTACGAGCGCCATCTCAGCGCCGGAAGCCCAACCAAGTAATACCCATGACCACGATCGTCAAGACCGTATAACACGAAAAAGAAATCTGTAGTTCACAATGAGCTTATGACATGAGGCATAAGATGTCCGGAGGACTGATCATTGCTAATATCCTATACAATAGGAAAAGTTGGGTCGAAAATCCATCAGAAAACAACTACTTTCTTGGCTAATGCCACGACGAACATTGAATAACATCTGATGAAATTTTTGTGCAGAGTTCCTACAAGGTTATCTCTGCAATTGCTTGGTTGCATGGGAATGTTCATCGAAACATTCGGACCACCTATATATCTATTTCGCAGTGTTGCTCCTCATCAGTATAGGGTAGGTCTAGCAGTCAATAACTAATGACTGCAACGAATGAATCGACAACCAAACCCATTTAAAGACCGAAACTGAGATCGCGCCCGCACAGTGGATTAACTCCAAACTATGAGCGCCATCTCAGCGCAGGAAGCCCAACCAAGTAATACCCATGTCCACGATCGTCAAGACCGTATAACACGAAAAAGAAATCTGTAGTTCACAATGAGCTTATGACATGAGGCATAAGATGTCCGGAGGACTGCTCATTGCTAATATCCTATACAATAGGAAAATTATACTTATTGAGTTGGTGTAAATCTCTTGCCGCAGGCTTAGGGAAACAGCTGATTGCTACATTAATGAATACTGTAAATGATATTTTTCCTGTGGACAATACAAAATATAGTTTCATAATTATATACATTTATGGTGCACAATGTTATTTTTTGTTTTTCTTTAAATTTTTTAAATTTCATTTTAATGGAAAGTGATAGCGTAGAATTCCTTCAAATCATAAAATACGTATTGGCGTAATAGTTTTTAGAGATTTATTTGAAATTTCTTCGTGCATGAGATTACTTTCAAATTCTCAGGAAGATGATTGTATATGTTTATGCCAGTATACAGTGGTCCATTACGTGTTCGATTATATTAATAGACAGGTAAAGTGACAAATTCATTTCTTGTTGAGTATGTGTGTCTATCTGATGACCTAGAGAGTACTACAATTTTTATGTATCAATATAGAAATCTTAAATTTGTATAGATTGAAAAATGTAAATATACCAGAGTTTTCAAAGTAGTCTCTACAAGATTCACAGTACTGAAGTCCGAGAAGAGTACGAATGGCTCGTTTCTGTATCGTGAAAGTGGTTTTGGAAAAAACCGCGGTTCCCCAAAGTTCAATACCGTATTGTAAGTGACTCAGAAAATATGCAAAGTAGACTTATTTGGCAGTTTCTGAATTTGTATTATGTTTTTTTATTCGAATGGCGAGTATAGCATTACTTAATTTTGTGTTCAGTTGGTTAATGTGAGACGACCAGCTGAGGCAAATCAATTAGGATTCCTAAAAATGTTGTTGAATCTGTAGCAATGATTGCTTTATCGTTTATAGTGATACTTGGATTTTCTATATCTCGATACAGATTGAACAAGACGCTATGTGTTTTGTTAAGAGTGAGTGCCATTTTGTTCGCTAAAAACCAGTCCGATATGCCGTCTACTGTTGTTTGTGATAGTGATAGGAGTCATGATATTTTCTCATCGTGAACGATAATGCTGGTATCATAGGCAAACAGGCTAAAGGAAACTGTGGGAAAGCTACTTACTATATCATTCACATACAATAAAAATAATGTTGGCCCAAGAATTGATCCTTGTGGCACCCCATTAAGAACTTCTGCAGGTTTGGAAAATTCATTTTTTATGATATTGCAATCTTCATGTTCAATTTTCACAATCACTGACTTAGGTTTAAATAAGTTTCGAACCATTTATTAGGGGAATCCCGGAAAAAAGCGCACAGGAAAGGAGCGCACGGGAAATAAGCGCACGGAAAAAAGCGCACAGACATATAAGCGCACATGAAATAACCGCACTCGGAAAAATGCGCACATCGTAAAAAGCGCACTTGGAAAAAACCGCACGTACATTAATGCGCACATTGAAAAATGCGCACACGCAATAGTTTCTAATCTAACCTAATCTATCCTAAACAAACTAACCTAGCTCGAAAGTTGGGAGCTTGGAAGTTGAAGAAAAATTCATTTTGAGGGTAGTATTTTATTAGTCTGGTCTAACCTGAACGAACTAACCTAGCTCGCAACTTATAGAAATATAGAAAACTTTACGCGATCATAGCCAATTCAGTGTTAAAGTATTATGAAACAGAGGACAAGTTATCTTATTTGTTTAATCTGTTTAATCGTTACATAAATAAAGAATGGCACTTTGTGGATCGATTCGTGCGAGAACGTAGATTAACAATTTAAAACTAGGATTGACTATTTAAATATTTAAATTTACCAAAATTAATATTTAGGTTCAACAATGATAGTAATGAAAGTGTTAATGACTATCCGACAGCTTACTACACCATTTAGCAAATGTCTTTACCGAACAATTATATAAATTAATTTATTTTCATATATTATATAATACCTTTTCAACTTTGCTTATATCGCCCTTGCATGTGAGCATTTTTCAATGTGCGCATTAATCTACGTGCGATTTTTTCCAAGTGCGCTTTTTACGATGTGCGCATTTTTCCGAGTGCGGTTATTTCATGTGCGCTTATATGTCTGTGCGCTTTTTTCCGTGCGCATATTTCCTGTGCGCTTTTTTCTTTTGCGCTAATTTCCGGTCACCTTATTAGGGATACCTCTAATACCCTAATAATGTAATTTATTTAGCAGAATACTATGACTGACGCAGTCAAATGATTTTGAAAGATCGCATAATATTCCCAAAGGATGATGGTGGGTTTTTAGTACCCGGTTTATGTGTTCTAGCAAAGCATATGCTGAGTCTGTAGTAGGATTCGTATTTTCTCGAAAGCCGCACTGAGACTCTGTTAATATGTTGTTTTGAGATAGGTAACAACTGAGTTGTCGATTTACAATCCATTCTAATAATTTGGAAAAGCTAGTTAATAAGGAAATACCACGATAGTTATTGATATCCATTTCATCGCCTTTTTTGTGTAGAGGTATAACAATCGAAATTTTGAATAATTATATTAGAAAATTCCCCAGTGGTAAGGGATATGTTGAATAAGAAAGTTAATGGAAATTTGAGGATATCAACATTTGTTTTTATAAGTGTTACTGGAAAATCATCAAAGCCCGTCGACGTCTTTGGTTTTACTTCCCTGATACAATCTTCTATATAGGGTGGGTCACAATCGATGGTACCTTAGACGTTTACGAAGAACGGGAAATAGGATCATTCTGAAAATTTGGTTTCTCAAGTAGTTGCTCTTGGTCTATCGATCTAAAATATTTTCAGCAATGCAGCGTTGCCGCTTATACCAGAAAGTAGCAGCATCTTTGTTATTTCAAATGGGTCACCCTGTATATTACCACATTTTTGAACTTGTCATTCCTTTATGATTATTTCTGCCTCATACTCCTCTATACCTATCTCTAACGGTTTTAGAGATATTGGTTATTTTCCATATTTTTTATCCAAAACATAGCTCGAATTGAATGTTTATTTCTGCGGTATTTGGATTCTTAGGAAGTTACAATTTTGTGTTTAGTTCATCAAGATCATGTACATTGATTCTGTATAGAGAAGTTTGTTCTGCGTTATACAGGTTCGTTCAAAATTCATGATCTTACTGCTAGATACGAAAAAGGTTGAAAGTGCGTTTTTTTAAATGGAACATCCTGTATATTATGAAATATCCTGAAAGATGACTAAATTCCCTTCGAATTGATATATCATGTTCCTATACCTAAATAGCCAGAATTCCGAGATAATAGCAATTTTCACTTGTAATCTCCCAAGTGCTTGAATTATTGCCAGAAATTTTTCATAGAAAATTCATGTACGAGATAAATTTACGGCAATTAATTCAAGCACGAGGGGGATTCGGTAAGAAAATTTCACACCGAGAAATGAAAATTTTCCAACAATTCATAAGAAATAACTAACGATGGTTTCACCTGAACTATTTATAACCACTGAAATATTGATATGTAAAATACTTAACAGAATTTTCATCAATAAATGTGTTTAAATTTGGAACAAAAAAAAATAAAAAGTTATGTTCTTATCGTGTATTGAACCATAATAAGTGGAAATTTTTCTGTCAAACATTTGACACGTGACAAGTTGATATTTTGCTTTAATGTATAAATGTATTTATTAGATATTTGGAATGTGTCTGAAAATATTTTCTTCACGATTATCGCAGAAATTGTCAATTCTGAAATCATATTTCAGAAGTTCAATACACCATTTGTCACAAGTTTTTATCACAAGTCCCGTAGCTCAGCGGTAGTGTTGCGGCCGGTCTCACCAGGCCAACCTACCCCGCAAACATGGTGGGGTGTTATATGAGTCGCTGGATATCTTCCAGGAGCGCTGGGTAGAACCGGCGCCGTAGGGAATCCAAGTTGAGAATCTAAAACGTCAAGTACTTCAACCCGGTTTTTTGCTTCTAGCCTTTTCCGGAGCAACATCCAAATTATGGTACTCACAAACTACCAACCCTCAACTTTTTACATTGAATGGGACGACAACACGCGCATAAGCTTTGCAGGAGGCGCGAATACTCCATTTACCACCATTATTTCTGCCAAAGGTCGACATTTCCACCTCTCTATATGGGGACCCTTAGCACTGTCAAAAGGCATCGTGCACGTCACCAGAGCTGGCAACAGCAGGGTGGCGTGAAGCACACTTGACGTCCTCAGCTCCTTCCTTTCATCCTATCCCCCCGCCGGCCGGGCGATGATGGAGTGAAGAAAGAGTAGCTGCTTCGGGTAGAATAGTGAATTGTAAATAATAACTGTAAGAATAAACTTTTATTTATTTATGAGTCGCTAGGTCGATGGTTCAATCCATATAACATAACATAACTTTTTTATTTTTTTTTCAAATTTAAACACATTTATTGATGAAAATTTTGTTAAGTATTGTACATATCAATATTTCAGTGGTTATAAATAGTTCAGGTGAAATCATCGTTAGTTATTTCTTATGAATTGTTGGATTATTTTCATTTCTCGGTGTAAAATTTTCTTACCGAATCCCCCTCGTGCTTGAAATTTATCTCGTATATGAATTTTCAAAGAAAGTTCATGTACTCGAAAAATTTCCGGCAATAATTCGATCACTTGGGAGATTACAAGTGAAAATTGCTATTATCTCGGAATTCTGGCTATTTAGGTATAGGAACATAATATATCAATTCGAAGGGAATTTAGTCACCTTTCAGGATATTTCATAATATACAGGACGTTCAATTTAAAAAAACGCACTTTCAACCCTTTTCGTATCTAGCAGTAAGATCATGAATTTTGAACGACCCTGTATAACGCAGAACAAACTTCTCTATACAGAATCAATGTACATGATCTTGATGAACTGAACACAAAATTGCAACTTTCTAAGAATCCAAATACCGTAGAAATAAATATTTAATTCGAGCTATGTTTTTGATAAAAAATATGGAAAATAATCAATATCTCAAAAACCGTTAGAGATAGGTATAGGAGAGTATGAGGCCGAAATAATCAGAAAGGAATGACAAGTTCAAAAATGCGGTAATATACAGGGTGACCCATTTGAAATAACAAAGATGCTGCTACTTTCTGGTATAAGCGGCAACGCTGCATTGCTGAAAATATTTTAGATCGATAGAGCAAAAGCAACTACTTGAGAAACCAAATTTTCAGGGTGATCGTATGTCCCGTTCTCCGTAAACGTCTAAGGTACCATCGACCGTGACCCACCCTGTATATACCTCTGGTTCTGTAACTGGTGCAAAATACAATGAGTTACTAAAATTCAGGTTCATATTTTCCATATTTTCATCACTTGTTTCTTCACTTTTACTATTTGGTATGGTGGATTGAGCAATGTTGGAGAAAAAATCTTTGAACTGCTCTGCAACTCTCGGTGGATCCCCTACTTTAACCGACAAGTTCTGTCTTGTATTGGATTTTTTTCCCATTGAAATGGTTGACTTATTCCCAAGTAGTTTTTCCTTTATTGCATGAAGAATTTATAGTGTTATTGTAGTAATTCTCTTCAGCCAATTCAATAATTTTTTTCAAAAGGACATGGCACTGGATACATGTATTCCTGGGGCTCGACGGATTTTTTTTATTTTTGTGTATATTATTCTAGAGGTCAAAAGAAGCAACTTTCTTCATTAGACTTTTTTTTGGCCCTACAGGGTGAGCTAAAAAATTGGGTTGAATGTCTAATGTCAATTGTGGAACATACTGTCCGTACGTTGATTTTTCTTGAATTTTGAGTATAAAATGCTGTGAAAAATATCAATTGACTTTGATTGGTGTGCATACTTGCAGGATGAGGTAGAATACGCGATTTTTCTAAAATCTGTTTATTAACTTCTCGCCCAAGTGTGGACTTTTCATTGAATTTCTTGAAGTCAAGAGTTTTCCCGAGGTTGCTCGTGTTAGCATTTTTGTTATTTTACATGTATGTACCCATCTACAGTGTGTTTCACTTCTCATGGAAACACCCTCGTTTCTCCTGTAATTTTTTAGGTAGAACCATGAAATTCGCAGGATCAATAGATGCACTAGAAATGAACTCACTGCGCAAAAGGGACCATCCTACGTGATATACACTGCACGCCAGCAGCGATGGAACCACCCATTTTTTCATCGCTGCTGGCGTGCAGTGTATACCACTAAGGATGATCATTTGTGTGCTGTGAGTTCATTTTTACTGCTTCTATTGATTCTGAAAATTTCATGGTTCTACGTGGAAGATTAAGGAAGATGATTGATGATGATGAAAATGATTTCACTTAGGAAAACAGCCTTTGACAAATACAAAAAAAAATAGAACTGCTGCGAATTGGGATGGTTATACAGAAATGAGAAACTATGTTACAGGTGCAATTCGTAGAGAGAAGAAGGCTTATCTTGATTTCATACTCAGACAAAAAAACTCAAAAAATACCTGGAATACACTAAGGTCTTTGGAAGTTCTTAGAAAAAAAACTAGAACAGAAATTCCCCTCGAACTAAAAAATGTCAATGACATCATTCGTCATTTCAACTCTACCACTTCTGCCCAAAAATCTGCAAATCAGTTGACATTGCCGGATCGATACGCTGGACATAAATTGGTCGATAGTGAGTTCCATTTCAATACCATCGACGAAGAATCTGTTAGAAAATCTATTCATATGATAAAGAGCAATGCGGTCGGTAACGATAATATCTCGCTAAGAATGCTTTTTTTGATTGAAAATCAGTTGATGAAACATCTAACCTTTATCTTCAACAAAATAATATCATCTGCTCAATATCCAGCTGCTTGGAAGAATGCTGTAGTTATTCCCCTTCCTAAATGTGATCAGCCAAAAACTCTCTCGGATCTCCGATCAATAAGTATCCTTCCAACTCTTTCCAATGCATTTGAATTAATCCTCAAAGAACAATTGAATGAATATGCCTATAAACATAATATCATAACATCGTGTCAGTCAGGGTTCCGCAGTCACTATAGCACAACTACTACCCTGCAGTCAATCACTGACGATATATTCAAGGCCACGGACTCAGGAAAAATAACATGCCTAACGCTCTTGGATTATAGCAAGGCGTTCGACACCTTAGATCACGATACTCTCTGTAAAAAACTAAAATATTTTGGATTCTCCCGAAATGCAGTTTCACTGATAACGAACTATCCTAGCAATCGCAGCCACAGTGTTATTTTGGAAGACCAGGCGTCGGAAAACATGCTTGTAATCCAAGGAGTACCACAGGGTTCTATTTTAGGGCCACTTCTTTTCTCTTTATACATAGCCGATTTTCATACTTTCGTAAAAAATTGTAGTGTCTATCATTATGCCGACGATACGCAGTT
Source organism: Chrysolina oricalcia (assembly GCA_944452925.2). Taxonomy (NCBI): domain Eukaryota; kingdom Metazoa; phylum Arthropoda; class Insecta; order Coleoptera; family Chrysomelidae; genus Chrysolina; species Chrysolina oricalcia. Next base: position 4,326,472 of record OX101821.2, on the reverse strand, counting down.
GTACCTCTCTTCTGATATCGAATTTTTGGATTCTTTTGAAAAACTCATCAACGAAGATCTCGAAGCTCTTTTTGATATTTCTGCAGCTCACAATCTCAAACTAAATGCCGGCAAGTCGACAGTAATGTTATTTGGACCAATAAAGTGAGACAAACCATTGTAAATCAACTTAATATCAAAATAGGTGATACAGATCTAGAATTTACACATAATGCCAAAAATTTGGGGCTCTGGCTGGATTCCGACCTTCGGTTTACCAAACATGTGATGTCCTTAACGAAATCTTCCTTCAATGTTCTGAGACAATTATATCCTAATCGCGACTTGATGTCTACTAAACTCAAGTTACAACTTTGTGAATCGCTAATCTTTTCCAAAATTTTTTACTATGACTCGATATATGGACCTGCAAAATAGTTGTTTACGTTTTGCCTATGGAATACGAAAATTCGATCACATTTCTCACAAAATGAACGAATCAGGTTGGTTAAGCTTCGAAAGATTCCGCTTACTACATTTACTGACTCTCGTCCATAAAGTTGTAAAACTCCAGCAACCAGAGTATCTTCACAATAAACTGATAACTTTCTCTAGCATTAACAACTCATCTACACGAAACAGATCAACTCTGGTGATACCAAAACATAAAACATCATTATTTAAGAGGTCATTTTCATACAAGGCAAGCACTGAATATAATCGGGTATCTTGGGAAATTAGATCCTACACAATAATGAATTTTAAAAAACGTTTGAAAATTAATCTCCACAATACAACATAAAATATAATGTAGACAACTCAGGCAAAGGAATAGGACAACGATTTGAAATTTCAATGAACTTTCTGATTATGGCGTTTATGTATTAACCTTCTCTTCCTGTTACTAACAGATGTATATTCAGGTACTCAGTCTCTCTATTTACTATTGTATATCTCTATGTTTTGTATATAGTTCTATTTGTATATTTAGGTACTCAGAATCTCTATTTATACTGGGCAAAGTTGAAAAACAGTTTTAGCTGAACTTCGCCCTTTCATCGTAATTCATTGATAATGCTTTTTTCTTGCACCTTCTCAAAATTCTTGTAATTATGATGAATAAAGACCATTTATTATTATTTATTATTATTATAAGTTAAACACATTATAATTTACACAATATAATAATCCGAAGAAATATCGGACCAATTTTGCCTCCTAATATAAGTTTCCGGAAAAATGGGTGGTTCCATCGCTGCGGGCGTGCAGTATATATCACGTAGGATGACCCTTTTTGTGCAGTGAATTCAGTTCTAGTGTATATATTGATCCTGAATATTTCATAGTTCTACGTAAAAAATTACGGAAGATACGATGGTGTTTCCACAAGAAGTGAAACACACTGTATATGGGTGCAACCATGTAAAAAACAAAAATGCTAACACGGCTAACACTTCGGGAGAACTTTTGGCTTCGAGAAATGCAGTGAAAAGTCCACACTTGGGCGAGAAGTTAATTAGTAGGATTCTGCCTCATCCTGTAGTATGTACACCAATCAAATTCAATTTTCATGTCGTATATGAATGTGCAACAAATGTAAATCTTGCATATAATACTTTTTTCAATTAAATGTTTATGCTCTAGACTTGAATTGTCCTATGAAAAGAATAAAACTTGGAATCACAAACGAAATAAAAATAGCGGGAAGGCAATTGAAAGATATGTATTGGGTGGTAAAAAATTCACAAAATATCATGAGTATCATAAAAAATTAAAAAAACATAAAAAAGACATCAAACAATCGAGAAGAATTCATTATCAGAATATAGTAAACAATACGAAAAACTATCAGGACAAACAAAAGCAAGTTTGGAAAATTGTTAGTGAAAATGCAGGAAAAACTATAAATCCCTATCCAAATAAATTATTTATCGACAATAAAAATATAGAAGATCCTCTAGAAATTGCAGAAAATTTTGCAAAATATTTCACAGTTACCGTGTCTGAAAATATAAAACGACATTTCAACTCCGAAAGTGGCACTACTGGAAACCATCTAGTAAATTCATTTTATTTTTGCCCGGTTAGTCCGGAAAAAGTGTTGGAATCCATTTGTCAACTCAAAAATAAGACATCTATAGGCATTGATTGTTTGTCCACAAAGATAGTTAAATCTATAGCGGAGTTCATATGTGAACCACTCTCATTTATAATAAATCTTTCTATAGAGACACATATTTATCCAGATAATCTCAAAATAGGAAAGGTAATGCCAATTCCAAAAAATAAAGACCACTTCTCTATATTGAGCTATAGGACAATTACTATTCCGTGTGTTATGAGCAAAGTTATAGAAAAATCCATATATAATAAATTATTTCCATTTTCACGAAATATAAGTGATAACCACCTGCCAAAACGGTTTTCATCCAGGCAGATCGACAGAAACCGCGGCGACGAACTTTTTGGAGTACATTTACAAACACATGGACTCTGGAAAGTATGTTGCAGCACTTTTCTTCGATTTGTCGAAAGCGTTTGACTCAATAGATCTCACTATTGTTTACGACAAACTGTATGCAATAGGGCTAAGAGGAAATATTCTTTCGTGGATTATATCATATCTCACATCCCGGAAAATAATTGTTAGTATGCCAGAAGCCAACTCAGATATATATGATGTCGACCTTGGAGTTCCACAAGGCTCGGTTTTGGGTCCACTAATATTCCTACTATTTATAAATGACCTGCCCTTTCATGTAAAATCTGAATGTATAGTACTTTTCGCGGACGATACTTCTATTGCGGGAGAAGCCGATAGCATAGAGCAGGAGAAATTGAACAAAATTTCGAATGGGTTCACTAATGGTGTAAACAAAATAAATTAATTGTCAATGCAGACAAAACAGTATCGATTCCGTTCTTTGGAAAAAAACAGAATATATACCATTAAAAATTATTGTAAATAATGAAACAATTGAACCATCTGAAGGTACTAAATTTCTGGGTATATTTATTGACCCTGCATTGAAATGGGACAAGCAAATTAGTTACGTTTGCAATAGGTTGAATAGTAGTTTTTATGCTATACTTCAACTTAAAAATATTCTAGATGAAAAATCGCTCTTGGAGGTATACTATGCAATGGTCCATTCAATATTAATGTATAATATAATTTTATGGGGTAGCAGTAGTGACATCAAAACAGTGTTCATTGCCCAGAAAAGAATAATTCGCCTTCTGTTCAATCTGAAAAAAACAGACTCCTGCAAACCTTTTTTCAAAAAATACAATATTTTAACCGTACCGAGTATATTCATTTACACCCTTATAATTTATATAAAAAAAATGAAATGAATTTGGTAACTAATGCTCAGACGCATAGGTAAGAAAATGAAATTTGCTGAAAACTGAAATGCATAAAATCAAACTTTTTGAAAGGTCTCCAATATATGTTGGATCTAAATTCTACAATTGCCTGCCCGCTGAGTTGAAATCAATTTCAAACTTGGATGCTTTCAAAAATAATGTTAAAAATGTATATCCACTGAAGGCTTTTATTCAGAAAATGAATTTTTCGACTATGTTAAAAAAAAATGAAGGCTGCATAGATGAATTTTTATTTATACTCATATATGTTAGTACATTATGTCTGTAACTGTTATGTACTATTGGATATTTTATATACATTTTATATTTATATATAAGTTTGATTTTATTTGTGTAAACAAGTGTGTTTATAACTTCAACGTTGTTTTGACAGAACCTATATCATCGTAATGATCTACTGGTTGAAATAAATATTCTATTCTATATTCTATTGATATTTTTCACAGCATATTATACCCAGAAATCAAGAAAAATCAACTCAATGGCAGTATTTTCCACAATTGACATTAGACATTGAACCCAATTTTTTAGCTCACCCTGGGTTGTTACAAAACGTCCCAGCACCATCCATATGGCGAATAGCTTTTGGTTGAATTTCTTGAATTTTTGGTAAGTTGTAGACTTTGACTTCTTCGGCAAAAGTGTCCATGGGCACAAAAAGTCGGCCGACTAGTTTTCGAGATACAGGGTGTCAAAAGTGAAAAGTGAAGCTTTCTGTTTCGAATTCTTAAACGCCTATTTATTCTAGGAATACCATGCCTCAATGATGGTACAATGTCACCTTGTTCTCGTATCCATTATACTTTTTCGTTTTGTGCTCTACAACAGGGTGAACAAAGAAAAATCCAATTCGATTAATTTTCAAACAACCAGTGTGAGTTCTCTTGAAGATGCAAGTCAGCCTGGATAAACTCTCTCAATCTCTATCGAAATTAACTGACATTAATTTTTTTCATACAGGGTGGATCGAAAATAGGGCTGCGTCAACACCACGTTTTTTAGTTCGGATAGGAGAGAGCATGTCATAAAATATACATCTCCAACATTCTCCAAAGTTGAGAACGTCGCATGGTAATTTCATGTATACAGGGAGAGTAAAAAGATACAGTCCAAGTTTTTTTTTTAATACGGTTTTTTCAATGAATACCATGTATTTCGAAAAAGAATCGGTTAATTGTCAAAAATTTTGATATAATGTGCGGTTTGAGGTGTCCGAGATATTTTTTCTTTGGTGTTTTGGCATCGACTGCTATGGGGTTGTATTCATAAAAGGTAGCAAATGCTTATACTATAGGTATGTCTCCCTCATAACTCAACAAAATGAATACGTCGGTTTCAAGAAATCTAAGTAAAAACATTTGCTAGAGGTTTATGCATACGGACCATTGTCATTAGCCTTGTGTTATGGGTAGGCCTTGTTACTAACTCCATACGCCACCTTAGGAGCAGCACTGTTAATTGGAACGCAACAGTGAATCGTGCAGGAGTCACCCCAGTCGAGCCACGAGATTTTGATAATTTAATAGGTCAAATTAAATTAAAAAATACCAGCCGCAACTGGGGCTCTAACTCCGGACCGAGGGGGAAGTAACTCTTTCATTAGGTGTACATCATAACATTTTCATTACTTCATTAATCATTTCATTTTCAACTTAAAATCGAAATCTATGTTTCTGGGGATCCGTGATATGATTTTTTTCGGTTCCAAGTTTGCAAATTTATGCCTTCTGACAATCGGTAAGTAATCGCCTCGGTGATCGCTGAGCAGACGCGGATTTTAATCAGTGATTTTCCGATGAATAGTATAACATCATTAATGGTAATTATTTTTCATTAGAGTTAATTACTGCATTATTTTCATTAGGTGTACAAAAAATGGCTAGTTACTTTCCCCTCGCTCCGGACCTTTCGACCCAAAGTCTGACGCTCTAACCACTGCGCCACGCCCCGACATAGTCCGAGATACTGTCATCAATATCAGCATAGGTCTCCGGACTCGTTTGTCGGTTATATACTTTTGAACGTACAGATTTTATTGATACTCCATCGGAGACCAAAATGGACGATTTTCGAGCAATTCTTCTTGTTCAAAAATACTTGAAGTAGAATTAGTACAGCACTTATTCAAATGCAATACCTAATATACATGGTGAATGAATTGTCTTTGATTTGAAAGCCCTGTTTCCAAAGAACCTAGAGAAAATTGAAAGGTATGAAAAGTAATAACCCTCTCAATGTTACAACTAATTCTCCATTGTTTGAAAGCTAATTCAATTTAACTGGAGAAATATTTTACATGATTTCTTTGAAATGTGGGGTTTCTACAAAACAGGGAGTATTTTCCAATCACGTCGACAAAAACCTAAAAATGGGATATTTGGTATACAATCAACAACTGAATAGTGAAGATATTATAATGAACTAATTTTGAAATGTAATTGAATATATTTCTCAAAAGGAAATATAAATAAGAAAATTTTTAAAATTGGAGCTTTTGTTGAATTTCACCAAAAAGGAAAAAACAATTTCTTTAGACGTGTCGTGTCATTCTGTAACTAATTCAGAAACTTGTTGCTCAAGAATTCATATTTGTATTCAAACTGAAACATTGCGCAGGAAGCTTTTGAATCTGTTACTCACGGAATAACTTCTGAAGAACTAATTTATTCTTTTTTAGAACAATTCCATCCCGTTCCCGTTGTAGGAATACTACATTATTTTACGAATGTATGTATGTTCCCGCAGTGATAAAAAAATTTAATGAAAACGAGTAATGAAGTAATGAAATTGTTTTCCCCCGCTAAATGGTCTGTTTTTGCCTGACTTCTAAGGTGAATTTTAAAAAATGCTGTTGAATCATAGATCATAGATAATTTTGTGTTCGAAATATCATTTTTATGAACTCTAATATGGTGATAATTTCATACTGTGCCTAACTTCCACAGATATCTGGATAAGATATCAATTTTTCATACAGATCAAGCTCAGTTTCTTCTTTCTTACAACATCACCATTGCATGGCTTATGGGTAAGATTGTTCAGGGTATCGGTGGTTATACTCTGTATTCATGAAGAACACATCTTACATATACCTACATAAAGTACATTTTATCTCTCAAGTATCTACTATCGAAGATTGTAAAGACAAACGTAATGATCTTACATGTACATTAATGTTCTTCATTTCCCCTATACTATCGAAGGTTGAACACCCACACCGGGTAGAGTTCAAGAGTCCTTACAAAGGCAAAGCACTATCAGTGAAAGTTGAGATTGAGATTTCATTTTGTATCAGTAAAACATTCTGCAATTCCACCACATAAGCTATAATTATCATGAATTGGTTCTACCTGTTGTCGGGCTACCGCTATTCATTTTCCGCTGACTCGACGTTTTATCTCCCACAATAATAGAAAAACAAAAAAATTAATTTTTGTAAAAATATTCACTTGATTTGACACGACTGTCGGAGTGACATTAGTGACACGGGACACGGGACAAGAATTACTGTACAGTCACAGCATTAAGTTGTCATTAAGGCTCGTTCATCCCTTCGCGAATTCTGCAATTTTTCTGCGAATGAAATGACTACCAGTCATGCCGGACCAATCGTTGATGCAGCCATTTTATTCGCAGGAAAATTGCAAATTCGTGAGGGTATGAACAAACTTTACAGTTCTTTTGACTTCTGCACCATATCAAATTTACTGATTCTGAAACTCTGAGAATATTACAATGGAATTTGTTGACAAAAACTCGATAAATAATCAAGGAGACTAAAAACAAGGAGGGTTTAATAAGCTCTAGCTAATCAGAAACTTGTAACATCAATGCGTCATAGTGACGTACTTGGGTATGAGTACAGAGTCGAACTCGAACCAAGCAACAAAACAGTCAGCAGTAACTCTCATATACCAAGAGCTAGTCCGTCACTGTCTATAGAGAACGGCGGCCATGACATGTATAACTACGTCACATTTCGTCACAAATGTTCTTTCATCTCTTTCTACTAGTGTCCCCATTGTCTTATGGGAATCAAACACACTCCTTGTTTTTAATTTAGTGTCCTTGATAATTAATGAGGAAACTGTTACACTACCGCTCATGGCGAGAAAGCACTGAAATACTTTATATCAGTTCAACTGAATAGTTATAGATGACGCACCCGTCGCGCAGAATGCGAATGGTCTCATGAAAGTTGGTAGCTGATCAGTATGAATTCTAAGCGTTGTTTAGCGAAAACGCATTCTCCGCGCAAACTATATTCGCAATAGCCGCATATGGTGCGACATCTATAATTGTTTCATTGAACTGATATAAAGTACATCAGATCTTTCTTGTTATAGGCAGTAGTGTATTAATTTTAACTGTTTCCGCATTATCAATAGATTCTTTCTGACGAAAATTTGAGTTTAGTGATATTCTTTATTATTCGTATGGTTTCACAAAGATTTCTGCAAGACGTGGCAATGCCTTTGTAGATGAAAATGTTTAATAAACTCATTTCAATTATCAAAATTTCATTTTCTGTGTGTGTTTACAGTGACATTAGGGCTTTTCGGAAACCTACTCGGGTTGAAGAGGTCCGTAACCTGAGTTGCCAACCCGCGTTCGGAAACTTTAGTGTTTCATACGCCGATCACTGACTCGGGTTAATTTTTTGGATCGGGTTAGTAACCCTGAGTGAGTTTCCGAGAAGCCTTATTGTGAAGGGGTAGTGGTGCTAGAGCATTTGACATTCAGCCATGCGGCTCAGGTTCAATCCTAATGCCTGTCAGGAAGATAAAGTGGTTCGGAATCTTCTTTCACATTCAATTCACACAAGCAGTAGGTCTGGAATCTTCCTTGCTCGCACAAGCTCTTGGGCGCTTTTCAAGTGAGAGCTTTACCCCTGAACTACCCCTGAAATCACTTCAGGATCAGTTCAACTGACAGGAATACATGTTATTTAATGGGAAAATGTTCTTTCGTGGTCTGTGAGATCACTTCAGGAGCTCCTCGGATTTACTCAGAGCTACCCACTGGGTCAATGGACGATTCCAGTTTCCCTCTCAGTGTTGCCACAAATGATTTTCTGGTTGAAACCTCTGATATTTTTAGACCTTTTCTGATATGGTTCAGGGTCGAAACGGATACAATTTTCATAAAGAATCACGAATCTTCGATACATGAATCGAAGTAACATTGATGAATTGAACGAAATGAAAATATCTTAGGGAATTTTATCTGTCATTTGAAAAACGTACTAGCGTGAAATTCCCTATAATATTTTATTTTTGACAATATCATCATTAGTACTTTCATTCGCGTATCCGGGAACATCCACTGAAATATACCTTATAATTGGAATGCCAATGCAACTTCTCAAAAGTGTACCCTTTTGAACCTCGCGCAGCAGTAAAAAAAGTCGAGGGGGGAGCATGCGTACTAATATTCTACACAGGACCGGTCCATAGTATAGATGACGAATTTCAATACGACTAAATTGATGAAAAACCACCGCGGTCTGACGCTTACAATTTGGATCAGCTTGAAACTTAGATTTCACAAATATCAAATCGTGGAAAAATGATCATACCACATTCATTTTCCCAGGATAAAAATGAACTTCACGATAAAAAATAATTTATAATGAAAAACAAATTGAAAAACACAATGCCCTACCGAGGAGTTTCAAATGTGATAACCTATAGCTACTCTTTTTTTGAACATTTTCTGGGAAAAAACTCACACAAACAAAACCAAACATAAAATGGAGGACTGAACTCAATGAACTGCTATAAATAGCGCCTAAGCCGCTCCTGGCCGAATTCATTGATCAAAGACGTATGTTTTCATCACAGAACAATTCACTGGTCTCTGTTATGATCAAAGACATGATTTTCACATCTTTTCATCTACTGCGTCGGCGCAGATTCTGATATTTCCATCCCCATGGATGGCACAAAAATTCTTCGCGCATATGCCTGCATTGGCATTCCAGTTATAAGGTATATTTCAGTGGGAACATCTAGTTATCTTTTTGATTAATAATTGTATCCATTCCGACCACTGAAATGAAATTATATCATAATTTCATTTCAGTGATTCCGACCCTAAACCATATCAGAAAAGCCCTGGAAAATCAATTCTGGTAACACTGAATATGGGTACTGGAATCGTCCATTGGAAAGCGGCTCTTCTTTTGAGGAATTTTCTTCGGATACTAATTTTTGTTGTTGGCAACACTGGTTAGTTAGTTTTATTTATGTTCAGTAGTTGGTAATGATTGTGAGTTAGTTCAGACCGTTCAGAGTTCAGTGTTTAGACTGTTAATAAAAGTGTTTATTGTTGATCAATTTATTGACAATGATTAAGTTAAAACATTTGATTCTATTTTTCACAATTTTGGCTGTAACTTATGGAAGTGAGTAATTAGAGAAATAGTATCATACACAATTCTGCTTTTTGGAAAATAGTTTAACGCAATAATGATTTGGCATTATTTTATTCTATGGTGTGCACTGTGTGCATTGATTGCAAAGACATACAATCACTTCTGGATGATTCATAGATGAATGTTATACCTATACTTTCAGAATAACCATATTATCGACGCCCCTTGAAAAATGGATATTTTGATAAAATTCAACTAGGACACTTTGTTATAAGTACCATTACAGTGAATTGCACGTTTTGCAGGCTAGGACATATTTTTCAAATTGCATTTAGCAGAAATATTGTTCTGAATTGTTTTACAATGATAGGTAGGTATTTAATGTTCTGTCTGTTTCCTAGGTTTTGTTCATTTGTGTCTAAAATTAATTACAAGTGTTAGAGAAGAACAGACGTTAAATAGCTGCTTAGATCAGCTAATCAGCTTTAACAACACAAAAGAACAAACCTGTAATGTTTTCATGTTCGAGTTAAGGTTTCCCCAAACCGACGCGGGAACGCGGGAGCGGGAACGAGATGAATCTGAGACTAAATTCCATAGTGGATACCGGTGTGATTATTCGTGTTCCGAATTGTAAGTAACGAAATATAGGTATATGGTTTGCTACGTGTACTGTTTTTCTAGCAATTCGCATGGTTCCAAAGTTCCGTTCCCGCTCCCGCGTTCCCTCGTCGGTTTGACGGAACCTTTAACCTCAAGATAACTATTTAACTAATAGTTTAGATGGTGAATGACATTCTTTAAATGATGTTGGGAGGATCACAGTCTAACCATTAGTTAATTAATCTGAATTTTAACTGGAACTTGAAAAACCGGTCCTAAAGGGATACAAATGTCGGAATTGGACTACCTGAGAATTTCATTATATCTTCCTCAATAATTCAGTCTACAAAGTGGCTTCAAGGAATTCAAGGATCCATAAACTGTTACAACCAATGACATATTACCGTTAGACTCCGTTATTTACATTTCTAGCCGTGGTCAAGCCTGAGGGCCAGTTTTTTTAGTTTTTTTTTGTTCCAGTTAACTCCATGTTAATTAACTAATGGTTAGAATGTGATCCTTCAAACGTCATTTAAAGAATGTCATCAACTATTTAAACTATTAGTTATCTGGAGTTTAACTGGAACTCAAAAAACTGGTACTGAGTCACATTCTAAGCACAATTTTTACTGCCGCTTGTTTCGCGGCAATTATCTGCTAATATACATTGTATAAAAGCAGATAATTCAGCAGAACCGCAGCTTTTCCGACTTTTGGGTCGACTGGCAACTATTTTCCGCGAAACAAGCGGAAATAAAAATTGTGCTTAGAATCTGACCGCAGATGGAAATGTAAAAACGGAGTCTAGCCGTAATATGTCATTGGTTACAATAGTACCGGTCTCTGTTTCCCAAAATTTTTATATATTGGTTTTCTGTGCCACTAGATTATGAAATATATTTGCAAAGATACAAAATGAAATCCAGAATTTTTTTCATTTGGTCAAGTTTTGTTTTCTTTTTTTTCTTTCCGTCAACCGGCTGCACTTTTACAAGCAATCCTTTAGTAGTCTTCTGTATACTAGCACGAGCTACGGAAGACGAGGCTCTCACCTTTTAACGAGTGATGCCATGCACGGGATCGGTGACTGCGCTGGGATTTGAACCCTCGCTCTGGTGGTGGAGAATCTACCACCACAGCCAATCCATACAAATACTTACAACTAAGATCATGAGTGTCCTTTCAATGAGAGAGTTCTCTCATGGTTGCCAACTTCGATTTTTGACATTTTTGTATGAAAACTAGGAAACTCTGATTGGATTCTTCATACTTTTATTAGTAAGCAATGGAATTGTATAAGTAGGCCAAGCAATAGAGCCACAAATTATTGCTTTTTGGACAAAAATACTACCTGGGAGCCGCCTATGCCTTTTCGTGCAGGACAGTCTGTAGTTCATTCCCACCATGTCCTCTACTCGAAAATGCCATTTTTTTATTTGTTATAAACAATAAACAACAAAAAATCGCGTATTTTTAGTTTTTTCATTGTCAAATGGAAACTGTTGAAGTAGTTTTAACGGTGCAAAGAGATGAACTGTAGAGAATTGATTTCCAGATAATTAGAACCGGAGAAAAACGGGAAAAACCGGAAAATTTAGTTTTTTTTCCCTTTAATTCATAATTCTCCCATTTTTTCAATATTAAGAGCTGAAATTGGAACGATAGTAGCCAATGACGTGTACTTCATGTGTGCAAAATTTGGATTCAGTCAGATTGACAGTTTTATTAAATTTTATTAAATATTTTCGCGGAGAGCTGGATGCGTTTGAGGTCGTCCGATTGAAATTTGAAAAATAGATTTGGAAAGAAGACGTAAACAGAAACAAAACGTCTATTCTGATTTTTCGATAAAACGCATTCAAGTGTGTTAAAAACCAGTGAAAACATGAGGGAAAACGGCCGACCGCGCGTGAGCTATCGAGTGGTGGGGGACTATGCGAATCGAGGAACTTACAATTATTTGCATTTGTTTATCTCGGCATGTACTGCAGCTATTTGATTGGACTTTTTCTTGATTTTGGGGTATCAGAACCTGAGGAATTCGATTCTTGACTCAGATTTTATGAGTGATGAAAGAATAAGCTGGTATTCTATGTTTTTTGCTACATATCTTTATATTTATCTATATAAAATATATGAATAGATAGCAGCTTTTTTATTACAAAACAAAGTAATCAATTTTCTTACATAATAACTGTAGGTACATTTTTATTCGAACGCAATTACAAAATCCTTCTTTTTTTTTGGCAGGCATCATCGCTTTCATCCTCGGATCTACTAATTATATCATTATTATTTGTTACTACATTGTAACACGTATCTTCGTCGGTCGTCTCCATGACAGTGGTAGACAGATATATGAGTGCCCTAATTGCAAAACTCGGTATTTGCCAAATTGTCGAATATGGAGATATTGGTACCAAATTAAAGGTATTTTCAATATTCACCATATAAACATCAGATCTAGCTGCAAAACAGTGTAGTTGCCATGCAAATCCTATTCAAAAATCTGTGTGAGATGCAAAACTCTCTATTTACAAGCGAGATTCACTTGCAAAAGTCGGTATATGTAACCTAGCCAATAAGAGTGCCGGAATACGGATCACGTGATTGAACACATGGTATTGAATCGCTTGTTTCTGTTTTCTTGTTTCACTAACTCATCATTCGCAATAAAAACTTCTTCAAACACTGATGTGATTTTTTTAAAGAATAACTATGGCAATGACTGGAAAAATCATCCAGATTTACAATTTTATACGAGAGTATTAACATCTGCTCCTGTTCAGTTCGAGACTGATTCAGATGAGGATAATCTGTCAGATGAGGATAATCTGCAATATGAGGATAATCTTAGAGTATGAATTTTTTTAAAGTTTATTTACCAAAGAATGTATTGCTTTTCGTTTATTTCAAAGAACTGACATTAAATTTATTTTTGAATTCTACTCTTGATTTTTATGAACAAATTGCATGTCTGTAGAACTACATCGAGATGCAAAACTAGGTAAGTTTCATTTGTTCAGATGCAAAACTGGTCCTTTGCATTATTTAATTGCAAAACTTTGTATTTACAATTTTCAAACGCTGTTTTTGGAGCCATAGCATTCCCAATATGTGTGGAACAGAAAACATAGGATCGTAGATTCTATCTCCATCTATCGTGACCAATTTCAGTAGCACAAGACGGTATGTAAGTGAACTATGAGTTTTTTGCAGATTACTCGAAATGACTTGAGATGCAAATACAGAGTTTTGCATTTAAGGCACTCATATGAATTTTTATGCACTAAAAATGATAAATTTTACATGAAACTAACGAACACTATGAATTTGTGTACCAAAAACGACGCGCACAACTATAACGCTTGAAAGTACGAGCTCTGGGCGGTTAGCGAGGACCGTTGGCATCCGCAGTGCGCGCCTATAGGTTTCTCCTCGATTCGCACAGTCCCCCACCACTCGATCGTTCGCGCTCGGTCGGCCGTTTTCCCTCATGTTCTCACTAGTTTTTAACACACTTAAACGCGTTTTATCGAAAAATCAGAATAGACGTTTTGTTACTGTTTACGTCTTCTTTCCAAATCTATTTTTTAAATTTCAGTCGGACGACTTCAAACGCATCCAGCTCACCGCGAAAATATTTCCAAAAAAAATTCAAATGAGGATTGTGCAAAAACTATCAATTCGACTGAATCCAAATTTTGCACACATTAAGTACACGTCAGTAGCTATTGACGTGTACCAAATTTCAGCTCTTAATATTGTAAAATGGCAGTTATAAATTAAAGAAAAAAAAAACTCAATTTTCCGGTTTTCCCGCTTTTCTCCGGTTCTAATTATCCGATCGGATCGATTGACCCGTGATTCTCTTCGAAATTCAATTATCTACAGTTCATCTCTTTGCACCGTTAACACTGCTTCAATAGTTTTCATTTTACAATAAAAAAACTATAAAAATCGCGATTTTGTTGTTGTTTATAACAAATAAAAAATGGCATTTTCGAATAGAGGACATGGTGGGAATAAACTACGGACTGTCCTGCACGGAATGGCACAGGTGGCTTCTAGGTAGTCTTTTTGTCAAGGACAATATCTCTATTGCTTCGCCTAAAGCAGGATATTCAATGAAGATTTCTCTGGATATGGAATAAATGAGATATTCCAATCTGAAATACTTACCATTAAGATCTGATATTTTATTCCATATCCAGGGAAATTTTCAATGAATATCTGGTTTATACAATTGAAAGGGCCCAGTGGAAAAATGATGAGGTTCCACTTTTTAAAAAGTTGGGAAAAGCGAAATCTAATGTGGGAGTCGCATCATTTTTCCACTGTGCTGCCACCAGAAACGAAATATTAGTACATGCGCAAGGGTGTCATATGTTACTGCATGAAAATCTTCCGAATTTATATTGCAATTGTGGTTTTCTATATTATCATGAAAATGATCAAATTGAAAGAAGGTTTAGACATAAAAATGATAAAATTATGATAATGGTGCTTTCAATAAAACATGAGATCATATTTATCAGTGGCTGAGACATTCACATATATCATGGGATGAAAAGTGCGTTTCTGGAAATTTATTTTCCAGTGTATATTCTTTCTGACTGTATATTCAAAACGATCCGAGGAAGCATACCTACCCCTTTTCAGATTTTGTATCTCAATACACACCCTGGAAACTACCCCCGAAATCACCGAAATATACGAATTTGCGTTAATTCATCGTTTCTGGAAATGTATTTCTGACTGTATGTTCAAAACGATCTAAGGAAACATAGCCACCCCATTTCAGATTTTGTATCTCAATACGCACCCTACAAACTACCCCCGAAATCACCGAAATCTACAAAATAGCGTTAATTTATCGTTTCTGGGAATTTCTTTCTCATTGTATATTCAAAACGATCTGAGGAAGCAAACCTACCCCATTTCAGATTTTGTATCTCAATACGCACCCTGGAAACTACCCCCGAAATCACCGAAATATACGAAATTGCGTTAATTCATCGTTTCTGGAAATTTCTTGCTGACTGTATGTTCGAAACGATCTGATAAAGCATACCTACCCCATTTCAGATTTTATATCTCGATACGCACCCTGGAAACTACCCCCGAAATCACCGAAATATACAAAATTGCGTTAATTCATCGTTTCTGGAAATTTCTTTCTGACTTTATATTCAAAACGATCCGAGGAAGCATACCTACCCCATTTCAGATTTTGTATCTCAATACACACCCTGGAAACTACCCCCGAAATAACCGCAATCTACAAAATATCGTTAATTTATCGTTTCTGGAAAATTCTTTCTGACTTTATTTTCAAAACGATCTGAGGAAGCATATCTACCCCATTTCAGATTTTGTATCTCGATACGCACCCTGGAAACTACCCCCGAAATCACCGAAATATACAAAATTGCGTTAATTCATCGTTTCTGGAAATTTCTTTCTGACTTTATATTCAAAACGATCCGAGGAAGCATACCTACCCCATTTCAGATTTTGTATCTCAATACACACCCTGGAAACTACCCCCGAAATCACCGCAATCTACAAAATATCGTTAATTTATCGTTTCTGGAAAATTCTTTCTGACTTCATTTTCAAAACGATCTTGTGAAGCATATCTACCCCATTTCAGATTTTGTATCTCGATACGCACCCTGGAAACTACCCCCGAAATCACCGAAATATACAAAATTGCGTTAATTCATCGTTTCTGGAAATTTCTTTCTGACTTTATATTCAAAACGATACGAGGAAGCATACCTACCCCATTTCAGATTTTGTATCTCAATACACACCCTGGAAACTACCCCCGAAATCACCGCAATCTACAAAATATCGTTAATTTATCGTTTCTGGAAAATTCTTTCTGACTTCATTTTCAAAACGATCTTGTGAAGCATATCTACCCCATTTCAGATTTTGTATCTCGATACGCACCCTGGAAACTACCCCCGAAATCACCTAAATCCACAGAATTGCGTTAATTGATCGTATCTGGAAATTTCTTTCTCACTGTATATTCAAAACAATCTGAGGAAGCATACCTACACCATTTCAGATTTTGTATCTTAATGCGCACCCTTGAAACTAACACCGTAATCAACAAAATCTACAAATCGGAGTCAATTTATCTGTCGATCGGACACCTACTGACACCCCCGTAAAGCTTGCAGAACCACTTTGGAATTTTCAAATTTTTTTTAGGCCATAATTTTAGGCTAATTTATTACCCTATTCCCAAATTTTTTGCTCTTCAATTGTGAGAGATATCGCGGGTTCTGCTAGCTTAACGTTAAGCTGGCAGAACCAAACTGCCAAACGAATGATTTTGAAAAGTCTAAGCACATCATAATTTTAGGCTCATTTTAGGCTCATTTTAGGCTCACGTTTGAACCCATCGCCGATTTTATTGGAATTTGTTAAAAAAAAATCCCGGGTTCTGCTAGCTTTGCCGTTAAGCTAGCAGAACCCAACCTTAAAAAAGCAACTCTGAACAAATCCAGTTGGACAATAATTTTAGGCTCTATTGAGGCTGATTTATTACCCAATTTTAATTATTTTTGCTCTTCAGTCGAAGGAGAAATCATAGGTTGTGTTAGGTCAACACTGAGCTGGCAGTACCAAAAGGCTAACCGAATCGTTATGGAAAATCTGATCGCACCATAATTTTAAGCTCATTTTTGACTCACGTTTGAACCTATTGCCAATTTTTTTGGAATTCGTTTAAAAAAAAATTCCTGGGTTCTGCTAGCTTTACCGTTAAGCTAGCAGAACCCATCCTTTAAAAAGCAACTCAGAACAAATCCAGTTGGTTAATAATTTTAGGCTCTATTCAGGCTAATTTATTACCCAATTATAATTTTTTTTGCTCTTCAGTTGGAGGAGATATAGGTTGTGTTCTGCTAGCTTAACGGTAAAGCTAGCAGAACCCAGGATTTTTTTTAAAAAACGAATTCCAAAAAAATCGGCGATGGGTTCAAACGTGAGCCTAAAATGAGCCTAAAATTATGGTGTTCTTAGACTTTTCATAATCATTCGTTTGGCGGTTTGGTTCTGCCAGCTTAACGTTAAGCTAGCAGAACCCGCGATATCTCTCACAATTGAAGAGCAAAAAATTTGGAAATAGGGTAATAAATTAGCCTAAAATTATGGCCTAAAAAATTTTTGAAAATTCCAAAGTAGTTCTGCTAGCTTTACGGGGGTGTCAGTAGGTGTCCGATCGACAGATAAATTGACTCCGATTTGTAGATTTTGTTGATTACGGTGTTAGTTTCAAGGGTGCGCATTAAGATACTAAATCTGAAATGGTGTAGGTATGCTTCCTCAGATTGTTTTGAATATACAGTGAGAAAGAAATTTCCAGATACGATCGATTAACGCAATTCTGTGGATTTAGGTGATTTCGGGGGTAGTTTCCAGGGTGCGTATCGAGATACAAAATCTGAAATGGGGTAGATATGCTTGCTCAGATCGTTTTGAAAATACAGTCAGAAAGAATTTTCCAGAAACGATAAATTAACGCTATTTTGTAGATTTCGGTGATTTCGGGGGTAGTTTGCAGGGTGCGTATTGAGATACAAAATCTGAAAAGGGGTAGGTATGCTTCCTCGGATCGTTTCAAATATAAAGTCAGAAAGAAATTTCCAGAAACGACGAATTAACGAAATTTTGTATATTTCGGTGATTTCGGGGTAGTTTCCAGGGTGCGTATTGAGATACAAAATCTGAAATGGGGTAGATATGCTTTCTCAGATCGTTTTGAATATACATTGAGAAAGAAATTCTCAGAAGCGATAAATTAACGCTATTTTGTAGATTTCGGTGATTTCGGGGGTAGTTTGCGCGTATTGAGATACAAAATCTGAAATGTGCTAGGAATGCTTTATAAGATCGTTCTGAATATACACTGGAAACTAAATTTCCAGAAACGCACTTTTCATTCCATGATATATGTGATTGTCTCAGCCACTGATAAATATGATCTCATGTTTTATTAAAAGCACCATTATCATAATTTTATCATTTTTGTGTCTAAACCTTCTTTCAACTTGATCATTTTCATGATAATAATATATGAAACCACAATTGCAATATAAATTCGGAAGATTTTAATGGAGTAACATATGACACCCTTGCGCATGTACTAATATTTCGTTTCTGGCGCTGCAACCGTTTCTGTTTTCACACTGGTTGTGCTGCCTACTTTCGACCGCAGTTTTTTATGGAATCTCATTGTTCGTACCCTGTAAGGTTTGGTATGTTGATACTTCCTGCTACAAAACAGATGCCGCTAAAATGTCAATTTCGGAAAAAAGTGGAACCTCATCGTTTTTCCACTGGACCCTTCAATTCCATTGCTTACCAATAAAGGTGCCGATGAAGAATCCAATCAGAGTTTCCTAGTTATCATACAAAAATCGAAGTTGGTAAGCATAAGAGAACTCTCGAATTGCAAGATGTTCAATCACCTAGCTGACTATACAGGGTGTTTCATATTTGATTGCTTATCCTACAGGGCGATAATTCTTGGATTATTTTAAGAAACATTCTTCATATGACCATAGGTCCGCTTTATTTCTGAAATACAGGATATTGAAATTTAAAAAAAAAATCAGTTCTTCCCCAATATCTCTGAAATCGCTTTGGTGTTTTTTTTCGTGGTACATGCAAAGTAAGCATAAAAATTATTGTTTTCCATTATAAAGGATTTCTTAATTTTTTATCACTGGCATCCCTGTTAACATGTCCTGTCATATTTCTGATCAAAATAATGATACTGTCTTTATTCCAAAGAAATATTATTTTTGTAATTGTTCGCTATCTCCAATAAGTCCAGCCCAGATATTCAATGAGAACTGCTCCTGGTGACGTGATTTCACGATTGCGAGAGGATTTTCCTCGGCCCAAAAATGATTATTATGAAAATTTCTGATCCTGTTTTTAATAAAACCAGCTTCGTCCGTGAATAAGACTTCCCTGTCAAATCAAGGATTTTCGGTGTAGGCCAATAAACAGAGCAATTTTTCTCCTAAAAGTTCAACTTAAATTGGTCCGCCGATTTCTTTTTTGCAATTTGGTCGTCACGGAGGGTTGAATAATTAGCAATAAAGTTATCACCCCCTGGGGGGGGGGGGGGTTGCAACCCCTACAAAATCGTAAAAACTTTTTTCTGGAAGGTATTTTCTTGACTTTTCAGCTCTGGCCAATAAATATGAGTGAAAATCGGTATTAATAATGGGAGCGAATTATTTTCAACAATTGAACCCCCTCCCGGGGCATCAACCCCTTCCCGAAATCGTGTTTTTTTGGGGTATTTTCTATGAATATATAAAATTGTCAGTCCTGAATAGTGAAACTGAGCGAAAATTTGTAAAAATAATAGGTTTAACTTATTAAAAACGAATTTTCCGCACCCGCGTTCGAGGCATATCCTCCTCATCGCGGAAACATTGGAGTGAGAGGGAAGGGGGAGAATATTTGAAAAAACTCTCAATCTACTACTCATAGATATAAATGTGGGTGAATAATCGTTGAGAACTTTCGTTATTGACATTTAGAAGTATTGTTATGAAAATTATTCGCAAATTCGAGAGAAGATCAACTTATTGTATATATCAAACGCGGACCGGAGGTAACGAAATATGAGAGTGTTTTTCAATGACATCGAGAAAGGGTATGGAGAAATAAATCCACAAGTAATCACCATCAAGAAATGTGTAAATAAATAAATAAATAAACAATACAATATAAAAACAATAAAAATACAAATGAAACATTAGATAAAACTAAGTATGATATGATAGCAGCGATTTAGTGCTTTCCTGCTCATAGAAGAGAACATAGGAAATATATTTATTTACTCATACAACTCATCATCTACGTCATCTTCAGTCTCCTCGTCTTCATCTTCACAATCCGGAACAATCACTGCCAAATTTCAACAGAAATCTGTTGTACATTTATTACAAACATTGGTACATTTTAGACCACTCTTTTTGCACGTGCAGGAGTCTCTGATGCAGTCGGTCGTGCAGTTACAAAAAACCATTTTCTCCTGAATTCCTAGGTGGACCTTTGGCATTTTGGAAATGTCATATCTGACATTGCGATATTTTGAAACAGAGCTGAGATGAACATGAAACAAATATTTCAAAAATAAACTCACCATTTTCAATTAATAATCGATGTTATCCCAGTATCCAGTGTTTTCTGCACATGAACTTTTATATTATCTGAAGTTTACATAGAGCAACGTTAACTGCTGCCCACTGCGCATCGACAGAACCGCGCCGCTGTATACAATACAGCGGCGCGCTAGCTGCCGCATTGACAAGGTCCCAAGCCGATATTTTTCTGGTTTTAGAATCTCAATGAGTTTAAAGCAGGTACACTTCGGAACAGTTTCCTTTAGTGCACTGTCTTCCTCGGTCTCGAATCTCCATATTCCATCGAGGACTGATATTATTTTTCTTTCCATAGAACAATAATGCGATCAAATGCCGAGTAACCTATATTTTAAGTACTTAAAAGATTGACTGGACTGCATTTGAAATTTGTACAAGTAACCAAATTTGAATGAAAATTTTCAATAAGAGCAGGGTTTTTTCTGCAAACTAGCTTTTCATTCATGTTGATACGATGATACGTGCTTTTATCTCTGAGTTATTAGCATTTGAATTTATAAACTCCCTCAAGATTTTGTAACCTAAAATATGCGAAGGATTGAAAACACTCGTATTTAAAACCAACAGTATTTGGACCCGTTAAACGTTATGCAATTTGACAATGAAGTATTCCTCAACTGTTCAATTTACTTGCTACAAGTGATAAGACATTATTTCAGTAATCACAAACAAGCATTATTTCACGAAGTCAGAAACTTTAATATTATAAGATTTTCAGTTGCAATTTTGCAGCTGGCAACTGCGCGTATAAATATAAATAATATCAGAATGCAAAGCTGCGATCCTTATCTTCAAAATGACGTAAGATTTATCCGAATTGAACATTTATGTGAGGAGTTATAGAACTTTACTTCACGCGCTGGTTGAAAAAATGCACGTTGGCGGAAGCCGGCGCAACACCTGCCCCATTGCGAAAGCATATAACTTCAACAATTTTTTTCAAGAATACCGTGCGATTTCTCAAAATTTTGGTAGGGACACTTTTTTTGTAAAAATTTGTGGTCTTTCTGAATATCAAGTTATTTTTTTGATTTAAAGTAAATTTTTGGAGATATTTCGAAATTACCTCTCCCCCTCTGGAGGTGATAATTTTTCTCAGAAGTAATGTGAACACTGTGTTCTACAATTTAAAAAAAAATTATCGGCTGAGCAATTTAAGTTGAGGTTGATAGCCCTGTTGATTGGCCTAGTAGCTTTTTGACATAAATTCACTCGTAATGGAAAGTTATTGGCAACTTGTCTCGAACTCATTTCAGGATTTTCATCAACTGAATTTAAAACAGCTACCTGAATTACTGAAGTTCTTGCAGTCCGAACTGTTCATTTCAAGTGATGATTTGGTTGAAAACTGTTTCACACAACCTGTGGGTGCTTGAAATCGTTCTAGCATCAGGAACCATTCTATTTGGGAAGAGCTCTTGATTCAGTCGCCTTTCTATGCATTCCCATCAGCAAGCCCATGCAAGTAATTGCATGTTTGCTAATTTGGTATTTCTGAAATTTACCCATGTTTTCTTTTAATAACCTAGTTTTTATAAAGTAAATAATGTCATTTATCTAGCTAAAGAAGTGTCAAAATTGTTTATGATCAAAAAAACGAAATGTGTTCTTAACATATTAGACGTTTCTAGCCCACAGAGACCGTTTTTTATGAGAAGATAGAGGACAATAACAAATTAGCTATTTATGATACAAGTTTGTAAGGTAGGACTTTTTTGTATGAGCGTGAAGTTTGTTGAATAAACAATCACGCGAGTACAAAAAAGCTCTTTTTCTACGACCATTAAGAAAAATGAACATTTCAATTGCGTCTTCGATTAAGAAACCTTCCACGTTGTAACACCGATTTTCATTTCCCACGGGCTAGCTGTATCGAAATATTTCATTTCCTACGACTTTCATGAACTACTAGACTGTCATTATACCTAGGTAGGTATTAACGAATTTTATGAACATAAATAATAACGAATCAAGTTTATTTACGTCTGTCTAATAATTTGACTAAGATGTCTACAAACCCTTGTGTGTCGAGTGATTCGATTTTGTTTTGATTTTTCAGAAGACAAATAAACAAATGAAATAGTGGTCTGCTTCTTTAGTCGGTTCCAGAGATGGCGCCCTTATATAGAATTTTAGTCTTGTCAACATTCTAGGGATATGGTGATTGATGACTGTTGTCAATTTTATGGAATTTCAACAAACTTTAAATACAATTCAAAAGTGAATGATGGTGACAGAATCTAAATTTCATAGTGCAATTTCCTTGTATTGATTACTATTATTAATGTGTTTCTTCATTTTGCTGTTTTTGTTAGACATTAATCCAATAATAATTTAATTATTCTGATTGACTCATCATTTACTTGATGAAGATCCATAGTAATTGTACAAACTACACTGAAAACGATTCGATCCTCCACAAACTTTATTTAATCAGACAGTGAATAAGCTAGTGTGCAGGCAAAAAATGTCTGATTAAATAAGATTTGTGAATATCTAATCGTTTCCTGTGTAGTTTGTACAATAATAATTTGATCATGTTCCGTTTTTGCATCATTTGTGGGCAATCCAGAGAGATGAACAAAATAATTCATCTACATCCAGTACCGAAAGTGAGTACCACCATAATATGAAGATTATCACAATAGTATCTTGTATTATTAGAGAACATTTTAATGAAAATCATGGCACGAATATATCACACACGGAATCTCGCCATTCCCGCTTATATTAGAGCTGTTTTTTGTCGTGTCACTTTTTAAAAATTATTTGGACCGTTTTAAAAACTTTTCATTTTAGCGTTGAAACAGTGACGTCGTAGACAGAATGTTTTCAAACGAAATGCACCATTTTGACGCCATAGTCAATTTTTTGACGTAAAATTGAAAAAGTTTTTAAAACATTATTGAATACGGTTCAACGACAAAAAATAGCTTATATTAGCACAAGATTGACAGGTTCTAAAGGTGAATTTTCATGAAGCCTAATTTCAATATTTCTAAATGAAATGCGTGGTAATTATTGTAGAGAATTTTATTTGAGTAAAAAATTAAATAAATAAGTCGAAAATGTAACAAATAAAACTGATTGGTGAAGTTTTTCAGTAAATTCCAATAATTACGCTTCTTTATTCATTTCATTCGTCGGCAAAACTTAAAAACTTCTGTTCTTGTAAATTTACCCTAACAAGAAAACCGACCATGGCGGTACACGCAAATGCAGAATATTTGGGAAACAGGTCACGATTTCATTTGTTTTCTCTTAATCAAGCTGGCGAATTGTCTCCCGTTTTATCCCACAGTTTTCCAGGTATGACTCGACACACCAGGATTTTTAGACATCTTAAATTTGACATTTCACATCAGTAGATAATTACAAAATTCGATTGAAAAATTTAAGTTATTAAAATGATAGTGAGGATGATTTAACAATCAAATTAATAAATTTATATCAGAAGCTCCTGATAATGCTTATCTTCTGACAAAGGTATGATTTTCTTTTCATAAAACCAGAATAATATCAATAAAAAGATTGATTACAATCGGATTCTATATTTTTGAATAGTTGACAGATGCTCTCTATATAGCAGTTAATTTGAACAAATTATTATGTGCTCTAGTAACGACGAGTGTTGATTCAGATGACACATGGACTTTGGATGGTGGGAGCGAGGGTTCAAATCCACGCAGCCACATTTTTTTTTATTTTATGATATCGATTAGTGTTTGATTTTTTCTGCATAAAGTTTTTTTTATTTCCAAGTTGTCAAAATTTGAAAATTTTGAATGTTATTTGTTTCACGACGTAGGTAGGTACGAGTACAAAAAGAAAAAATAGATGTTTCATTCAACGGGTGAAGACAGAAAAAATTATCTAAACCATGTAAAAATGACGGCAGGAGAGTTTATGATAAAAATGATTATTAAAAATATTACAGATTTGTTAATGATTCAGATGGTCGTAGAAAAAGTATAGTGTACAATTACGAAAGTGTTTCATACAAAGTTTTTTCTTCGACAGATATTATATTGCCATTGCCATTATATCATTAATTTGAATGTTTAATGATATGAATTGTCGTCGTATTATCAAATTATAAATGTATGAACAGTGTGTAAAAAAATATTTTAAGCACAGTTGATGATTTTACGCACAGGTGATTTTTTAAAGCACTTGTGCGAAAAAGTATTACTTCACGCACTGTCAGCAGTGCGTAAAAGCTTAGTTTACGCACTGTCGTAGAAAAATTACATTTATTTGGAAAAAAGACTGTGGCGTATCATTATTTTGATAAATAAATAAATATGGCAGGGCATGTTAACAGGGACGCCTCTGAGATGAAAATTTAGAAATCGCTTATCATAAAAAAATGTATATTTATGCGTACTTTGTATGTACCAAAATTGAAAGAAAAGCCGAAGCGGTTTTGAGATATTGAGGAAGAACTGATTTTTTTGTTAAGTTTCAACACTTTGTATCTCAGAAATGAAGGCTATGTTCATATTGTAGCCATCTGCCGGCTCAAACCTCATCGATGTCTTCGAAAAAATTAAGTTCTTCATGACAATAAAGTGTATTGATTGATATTGATCCTTTTCTGCTTTCAAGGTTACTTTGCTTGCAAACATGCTCGTTACATTGCATCACAGATTACAAACAAGTTTAGATGCGATATTGAATATCTATTATAAGCGATGCGTTGTATTTATTATCAGAAGTAATATCACGAGAGCATGGAAAATACTCGCTTATACTTCCGAGTCTTGATGCGTATTCTGCGAAACACCACGAAGGCTTTAAAGAGAAACATTATCAATTGAACATTGAATCAATACATGACTCCTCTGGAAATGGAAAAACCACAAATGACTTTATGAACATCCTGTTCATATTTTCAATGAAATCGCCACGAAGGCGTTATAATCCTCGGTCCTCATAACCTCTAAAAAAAAGGTTTTTCTCTAAATGACATTAAAAGCTTTTTAGTGACACTTGACAGGCTAAAAAGTTGTATTTTTACTGCCTACGCAGATAAAGTTCGTTGCTATGCAACCTTCCAAGTGATAATTTAAATCAAACTAGTTATTAAAATTGACAATGACATTAAAGTAAACACAAACAATTCAACAAACGTCATCAGCGGTAAAAATAGTAAAACGAAGAGCCCAGTTAACTTTGATAAAATAATTTTATTATTTGGATATTGATGATGAAACGCAATTAATAAAAAAGTCAATTTTGCGTGGAATTGGAACAAATTTGAAGAAAAAATTATATGTTTCACACGGCAGAAAATCAGATTTAATGCCTTGTGTTCACTTCCCGGACACTTTCTTTGGGAAAGTAGCACTTCCCGGCCTAGTCCGGGAAGTGCGTACTTCCCGGACTATGCCGAGAAGTGCTCGAATTTTAATATAAATATTAATATAAATAAATAAGAATTACAATGTTTCTGTTGGCTCCTATCTTCTGTTCGAATTTCAATATACAATACAAATAAAAACTAAAATGTTCGAAATATTCAAATTTGGAATCCCAGGTTGGGTGGTTTACTCTTGATCATAATTCTATTTTTTGTTTTCCCCGTTACACCGTTTGAAATTTTTGAATTTTGATAACTCGAATGCACCAATTTTTATGAAGACATTTTCGGACAAATCGATAATAAAAGTTTCCATATGGTGCAAATTTTAAACTTACTGTATGTAGTCATTACCATCTTTTGATAGGCAACCCATTTTAGGCTTATTCGTCTATTTATGTAACTTCATAAAAAGTATGTTTCATCCGGTTAACGGATGGGTGAAAGTCGACCTCTCTTCGTCTCTTATACTAAATGCGTCTCATCGATTTGTTATTCTACATGGTTGTTGAAAAAATAGTGTACGCAACACGTCCGATAACAGTTTATTTGGACTCGTAGACTTCCAGGACTCGCTAACGGTCGTCCTAGGATTTGGTCTACTTGTCCAAAAAAACATTTATTTTTGGACTTGTTACGTGAATTACTATTTCCTAACCGGTGTTGTTTATGTCAAATGATACACTTTCCGACAAATAAAAATAGGACACTTGATGCTTAGAATGGTTGTTTCTCATGATACGAATGCAATGTAATGAAACATTCTGAGCAAAGTGTCCTATTTTTATTTGTCTGGAAGTGTACAAGTTTTTTTTGAAAACCCGCAAAATCTCTGATTTAATGCGAGAAAAAAAATTAATGAACTAAATATAGTCTTTTTTTAATCGGAAGTTTTCGTATACAAAAAGAGAAAAACATTTTTTCGGCAACCATCCGGGAAGTGTTCACTTCCCGGACACTTTTTCTTTGGGAAAGTAGCACTTCCCGGACTGCCGGGAAGTGCTCGAATTTTAATACAAATATTAATATAAATAAGAATTAGAATGTTTCTGTTGGTACCTATCTTCTGTTCGAATTTCAATATACAGGGCTATTCAAATTCGAGTCTATGCATGGGGATTTCGATAACGGTAAGAGATAGAGGGTTGGTTAAATGGGGGCAAAGTAGCGTATTTCAGAGGTTAATTATATGGATGAAAAAAATCTGACCTAGCTTCTTCAGTTCTGGAGTTATACAGAAAAAATCGAAAATTTCGAAATTCTTCTTTTGCCTATATCTTTTTATTTTACGAAGATTTTTTTTAAATTTTGCCACTTTGCCATAGCAACTTTTTGTAGCCTTTCCAAATATCTGAATAAAAATTATATACAGGGTATCGTATAAATTGGGCCACCCTCAACTTTTAATTTTCAAATACGGACCTGTATTTTTTATTGCATTTTTTTTAATGCCATGAGTCATGTTTCATATTGACGTAGTATTTTCATCTGAATTACAGAGTGTTTTGGAAATATTGAACTATTACCAGTAAAATTTCAACATTTTTTTATTCCATAACAACTCTAATTGAATAATATCAGAGAATGAGAGGTGAGTCAGACAAATTTGTTCTTTAAGAATAATCAATTTCAGAATTTTCAGATTATCTAGTCTCACTACTTGTTCGGAATAACAATAAAATAAAATCAACAATTCCAAGAGACATTTTTCTTTACCATAATGTAGCACTAGTAGAATAATTATTCATCCCCTTGTCGATTGACCTCAGTAGGTACGAAGAAGATCTGTTGTATGTAACTGTTTCTGCTGAGAACTCACAAACATAATCTGTCACAAACATAACATTGTATTTGATCATATACATAGCTTTTCATATTTTATAACTAATCACACAAGAACTTGTTTAATTATTATCAAGAATTGAAATAACAGCCATTATAAGTAATCATAATCAAAATAAATGTTCAAATTGACGACCTTCTCGTTCCAGACATTTACGGAGTCGTTTTTTTAAGTTATTATTTGCTCTGAAAATATCTCTTCGCCGTAGTGATGCGAAAGCGTTCATGATTTTAATTCTTAAATCTTCTATATTTTCAATTTCGTTTTGATATATTCTATTTTTTAGTGTACCCCATAAAAAAAAGTCAAGTACACTGAGATCAGGGGATCTTGCAGGCCATCTTATAGGCCCATTATTTGCTATCCATCTGTCTTGAAATGTTTCTTGTAAAAATTGATTAATGTCTCTTGTGCAGTGTGGACGAGCTCCATCGTGTTGAAACCACAACCGATTTAAATTAGCAATGGGAATATCATCGAGATATTCACTGAAAGTTTGTCTGAGGAAGTCTAGATAACGTTCGCCATTGAGCGTCCCGGCATAGATGTACGGACCTAGAACTCGATCCTTCAAAATTCCAGCCCATACATTTAGACCAAACCGCACTTGAGGTCTCACTTCTCTAAAATTATGTTCATTGGTTTGTGACCAAACATGCTCGTTGTTCCTGTTGAAAACACCACAATTTGTGAAACGAGTTTCATCCGACCAAATAATACTATTCAAAAAGTTTCTGTCATCGCCCAATTTTTGCAACATCCAATTACAAAAATTTTGCCGTCTTTCGGCGTCTCCTGGATACAATTTATGAACAATTTTAACTTTATAGCATTTGAATCTGTTTTTTCTTAAAGTACGCCATACTGCAGTTTGCGACATATTCAATTCCTCAGCAATTTGTACTGTTGATTTTGATTGATTTGTATTGATCTGAAATATGGAGATGAGCCTAATTAACATTTTTTCAGTATTACCTACTTACCGCTTGAAGTATGTTTTCCTGTAACTCAATAGGAGTTTTGTTTCCATATTTTCTCCTTGGTTTTGTGAAAGATCCATATTCGCGAAGGTTTCTGTCCAAAAGTCTGAAATATGTGGGATGCGGCTGATGTCTTTCAGGGTACAGATCTAAATAATTTTCAGCGGAAAGATGAATGTTTCTATTATTTCTGTAGAAAACGTTAACCATATCTCTTTTCTGCTCTGTGGGGAAACCCATTTTCAGTACTAACAGATTTTTCATCAAATACCAACGATAATTTCCAAGAAACTGTCAAAATATTGACAAGTGAGGTGAACTAAATATTTATTTTCCAAAGCATACTATGAGAACTCAAATGGTTTAATCATGATTGTTGTATATAGCAAGAGAATGCCCATGAATTTGCTGAAAAATATAGGTAGTTCGAAAAGTGAGTAACAATAAAATATTTCCAAATTGGTGTCTGAAGTATGAAGATTGCCATTCGAAGATTTTTTTCCAATGATTATATGCACATACACGTACTAGGAAGAATAAGTTTTCACATTTTCGCACATTGATCATGGGTTGCGTGAACTGAAATGTGGATGAATTCTTGAAGAAGACAATCTTCGTCGAATAATGTTGATTTTCTTCCAAATCCTATGCATTCTATACCTTATTCTATGATATATTTTTTTAAATTACAGCTGGAATTAAAAAAAAAATTTGAAATTTTACTGGTAATAGTTCAATATTTCCAAAACACTCTGTAATTCAGATGAAAATACTACGTCAATATGAAACATGACTCTTGGCATTCAAAAAAATGCAATAAAAAATACAGGTCCGTATTTGAAAATTAAAAGTTGAGGGTGGCCCAATTTATACGATACCCTGTATATAATTTTTATTCAGATATTTGGAAAGGCTACAAAAAGTTGCTATGGCAAAGTGGCAAAATTTAAAAAAAATCTTCGTAAAATAAAAAGATATAGGCAAAAGAAGAATTTCGAAATTTTCGATTTTTCCTTTATAACTCCAGAACTGAAGAAGCTAGGTCAGATTTTTTTCATCCATATAATTAACCTCTGAAATACGCTACTTTGCCCCCATTTAACCAACCCTCTATCTCTTACCGTTATCGAAATCCCCATGCATAGACTCGAATTTGAATAGCCCTGTATAATACAAGTAAGAACTGAAATGTTTGAAATATTCAAATTTGGAAACGTTTCATCCGGTTAACAGATGGGTGAAAGTCGACCTCTCTTCGTCTCTTAGACTAAATGCGTCTCATTGATTTGTTATTCTACACGTCCGAAAACAGTTTTTTTGGACTCGTAGACTTCCTGGACTCGCTCACGCTCGTCCTAGAATTTGGTCTACTCGTCCAAAAAACAGTATTTTCCGGACTTGTTACGTAAATTACTATTGTCGGACACATCTTTTGGGTATTTGGGTGACGACTTATGAAATGACAACTTGAAATACTTTGCTGGCCCTTGGCCAACTAGAACGCGTTTACTTATAGAGACAAAAGATTTATTTTAGAGTAAAGTTCAGGGTCACTGACATACGCTTACGTATTTAGGTACAAGGGATAGATTTATCATCTTATATAGGGTATATTTCTTCGGGCTGGTTTCTACATAATTAACTCATTCATTCTTTTTATGACAGTTAATTAATGCAATAATTCAATTTAATAAACGTACATCCATATAATTAATTTTTGATATGTAGAAATAATTAATGTATGACACTTTTAAGATGCTGTATGTTTTTTCGTTTTTGTTCCAAAAATTTCCAATATTATTGTCGGCCATATAGTTCAACGTGTTGTAATAGTATATTATTCAACGAGCGTATTATTTTCGAGGATAAAAATTCCGAAACGAGCCGAAGGCTTGAGCTTTTTCTAAAATCTTCGGTGGAGTGCTCATAATTTCAAAACTTTCACTACTATCAGACATATTCGTAGATAAAGTTGAGAAAATGTTCTGATATAATTATATTTTGTTCAAGAAATTGGCAATATAAATGACATGACATTTATTTTCATAGCATGCTACTTAAGAAAACGTGTCCAATTTTTAAAGGAATTGCATAACGTGCTGTCTACATTTAGGGGCATCACTCTTTCAATCCTAAATATATCTCGCTAATGCTGAAAGTTTTTATGTTTTTTAATTGACTTTTGTGGAAATAGACCAAATAAAGTAAGTATTACGTAAATAAAATTTTTATTGTAATTTAATTAAACCAAGAAGTTTAGGTTTTCTTCTCAAAACACACGTGTATGTTATGAGATCTCATTACGTGCATGTTATTGTTATATGTCATTTACAAGGATTGTAGACAGTGCGATTTTTGACGTTTACAGACATGGGCGTAGAAAAATATATTTACAGATTTACAGAAAGGTGCAGACTGAAATATCCTCCAACTTTCATCCAAACTTTTTTCGATAGCCCTCATATTAACAGATAAAAATGGGCGGGTCCGTACATTCAACTCTGTATATATGAAACTACAACCTAAAAATCGAAAGATGTCTAATTTTTCCAATGGTCGTTCTGGTTTTATCAAGTGTTCGAGATCTCAGACTGTCTGGGATTTTTTGCTTTCACGCACACTGTTCTACGCAGAAGAACAAACAAACAAACCTTTGACACTTATACAAACAAAAGAGAGCCGCTCATATTTCTTTGTTTACATAAAAAGCCGTTTTTACCTAAATAATAATAATAATAATTTTATTTCCATATGACAATAACATTGAATTGGAATAGTCAGTAAATATATATACAGGGTGGGTCACGGTCGATGGTACCTTAGACGTTTACGAAGAACGGGAAATAGTATCATTCTGAAAATTTGGTTTCTCAAGTAGTTGCTCTTGGTCTATCGATCTAAAATAATTTCAGCAATGCAGCGTTGCCGCTTATACCAGAAAGTAGCAGCATCTTTGTTATTTCAAATGGGTCACCCTGTATATTACCGCATTGTTGAACTTGTCATTCCATTCTGATTATTTCTGCCTCATCTTTCCCTATACCTATCTCTAACGGTTTTTGAGATATTGGTTATTTTCCATATTTTTTATCCAAAACATTGCTCGAATTGAATGTTTATTTCTGCGGTATTTGGATTCTTAGGAAATTGCAATTTTGTGTTCAGTTCATCAAGATCATGTACATTGATTCTGTATAGAGAAGTTTGTTCTGCGTTATACAGGGTCGTTCAAAATTCATGATCTTACTGCTAGATACGAAAAGGGTTGAAAGTGCGTTTTTTTAAATGGAACATCCTGTATATTATGAAATATTCTGAAAGATGACTAAATTCCCTTCGAATTGATATATCATGTTCCTATACCTAAATAGCCAGAATTCCGAGATAATAGCAATTTTCACTTGTAATCTCCCAAGTGCTTGAATTATTGCCGGAAATTTTTCGAGTACATGAATTTTCTTTGAAAAGTCATGTACGAGATAAATTTACGGCAATTAATTCAAGCACGAGGGGGATTCGGTAAAAAAAATTCACACCGAGAAATGAAAATTATCCAACAATTCATAAGAAATAACTAACGATGGTTTCACCTGAACTATTTATAACCACTGAAATATTGATATGTAAAATACTTAACAATATTTTCATCAATAAATGTGTTTAAATTTGGAACAAAAATCAGTAAAAATGGTTATGTTCTTATCGTGGATTGAACCATAATAAGTGGAAATTTTTCTGTCAAACATTTGACATGTGACAAGTTGATATTTTGCTTTAATGTACAAATGGAGGTCTAGTTTTCATATGAAAGGAGATAATTATGTATTTACTAGATATTTGGAATGTGTCTGAAAATATTTTCTCCAGGATTATTGCAGAAATTGTCAATTCTGAAATCATATTTCAGAAGAAGTTCAATACACCATTTGTCACCAGTTTTTATCACAAGTCCCGTACCTCAGCGGTAGTGTTGCGGCCGGTCTCACCAGGCCAACCTACCCCGCAAACATGGTGGGGGGTTATAGGAGTCGCTGGATATCTTCCAGGAGCGCTGGGTAGAACCGGCGCCGTAGGGAATCCAAGTTGAGAATCTAAAACGTCAAGTACTTCAACCCGGTTTTTTGCTTCTAGCCTTTCCGGGGCAACATTCAAATTATGGTCCTCACAAACTACCAACCCTCAATTTTTTACATTGAATGGGACGACAACACGCGCATAAGCTTTACAGGAGGCCCGAATACTCCAGTTACCACCATTATTTCTGCCAAAGGTCGACATTTCCACCACACATTTGCACCAGCGGAGGCAGTGACCAGCGCCCTCTCTATATGGGGACCCTTGGCACTGTCAAAAGGCATCGTGCACGTCACCAGAGCTGGCAACAGCAGGTTGGCGTGAAGCACACTTGACGTCCTCAGCTCCTTCCTTTCATCCTATCCCCCCGCCGGCCGGGCGATGATGGACTGAAGAAAGAGTAGCTGCTTCGGGTAGAATAATGAATTGTAAATAATAACTTTGATAGAATAAACTTTTATTTATTTATTTATTCATTTGTGAGTCGCTAGGTCGATGGTTTAATCCACGATAAGAACATAACTTTTTTTTTCCAAATTTAAACACATTTATTAATGAAAATTTTGTTAAGTATTTTACATATCAATATTTCAGTGGTTATAAATAGTTCAGGTGAAACCATCATTAGTTATTTCTTATGAATTGTTGGATGATTTTCATTTCTCGGTGTGAATTTTTTTTACCGAACCCCCCTCGTGCTTGAATTAATTGCCGTAAATTTATCTCGTACATGACTTTTCAAAGAAAATTCATGTACTCGAAAAATTTCCGGCAATAATTCAAGCACTTGGGAGATTACAAGTGAAAATTGCCATTATCTCGGAATTCTGGCTATTTAGGTATAGGAACATGATATATCAATTCGAAGGGAATTTAGTCATCTTTCAGGATAATTCATAATATACAGGATGTTCCATTTAAAAAAAAGGACTTTCAACCCTTTTCGTATCTAGCAGTAAGATCATGAATTTTGA
The DNA here is from genome assembly GCA_944452925.2 of Chrysolina oricalcia. Taxonomy (NCBI): domain Eukaryota; kingdom Metazoa; phylum Arthropoda; class Insecta; order Coleoptera; family Chrysomelidae; genus Chrysolina; species Chrysolina oricalcia. Next base: position 4,292,683 of record OX101821.2, on the reverse strand, counting down.
ACGACCCTGTATAACGCTGAACAAACTTCTCTATACAGAATCAATGTACATGATCTTGATGAACTAAACACAAAATTGCAACTTCCTAAGAATCCAAATACCGCAGAAATAAACATTCAATTCGAGCTATGTTTTGGATAAAAAATATGGAAAATAACCAATATCTCAAAAACCGTTAGAGATAGGTATAGGGGAGTATGAGGCAGAAATAATCAGAAAGGAATGACAAGTTCAAAAATGAGGTAATATACAGGGTGACCCATTTGAAATAACAAAGATGCTGCTACTTTCTGGTATAAGCGGCATCGCTGCATTGCTGAAAATATTTTAGATCGATAGACCAAGAGCAACTACTTGAGAAACCAAATTTTCAGAATGATCCTATGTCCCGTTCTCCGTAAACGTCTAAGGTACCATCGACCGTGACCCACCCTGTATATATACATATGTATAATACATATGTACGGAACAGAAAATCACATGACAACATGCATTTTTATGAGACAAACAAACATTTAACAGTAAAATATTCGCTAATTAGCTAAATAGTCGCTAATATCACACATAATCGTAGGTAATATCGATTATCGTCTGTTTTTTTTCAAGAATCATATAGGTACTCGACCTTGAACGTTGTTACTACAATGTCTACATAAGGTACTACACAACAAAACACTCGTCAAACTTACCAACACAGACCTATAACACCAAATAAAGAAATAACTACACAATAACACAAATAACAAAATCAATCAATAACAAATCAATGAAAACTAGTCTTTCCTACAACTCTCCAAAAAGGTTCAACTCTTTACCTGAAACAATCAATCAATAGAGCAATTTTTCCTAACAAAAATACTAGTAGAAAACCGACTGTACCATTACATGGAAGAGTTATATTCTCGACTCGCAACTGTCATTTATTAATTCGTTATAAACATTTAAATAACGAAAAATGTTTTTTTAAAAAATTGTTTTGCTTATAAAATGAAAACTATTATAGCAATTTCATTGCTCCGATGAAAAGAATTGTAGATAATTGAAATACGAACAAAATGGTATTTTTTACGACCCTGTCGGATCATTAGTAACGGAGGAAAACCGGAAAAACCAGAAAATTTAATGAAAAAATTCAGAACTCCGACATTTTTCAAAAAAGTATTGAATCATGTATACTTTGTGTGTGCACAAAAAAGGCCCATACGGATCATTAGTTTTGGCACAATTGCAATTTGAATTTTTTTTGCAGCGTGCCTGGATGCTCTTGTGATAGTCCGATTTCAATTTCTAAGACAGATTTTTAAAGTAGAAGTACAGTACCACAAAACGTATATTCTCATTTTGCGCTAAAATGCTGCGAAATGGGTGAAAAATACTTGCAAACAAACATGACTGGCTCGGCCGTTTTCAGTCATGTTTGCATGCATTTTTCACCCATTTCGTACAATTGTAGCGCAAAATGAGAATATACGTTTTGTAGTACTATACTTCTACTTTCATAATCTGAGAAATTGAAATCGGGCCATCACTAGAGCATCCTGGCACGCTGCAAGATAGTGCAAAAAAAATTAAATTGCAATTGTGCCAAAACTAACGATACTACAGCGCCTGTGTTCCCGTTTTTCTCCGTTACTAATGATCCGACAGGGTTGTGCAACATCCCATTTTATTCGTATCTCAATTATCTACAATTCTTCTCATTGGAGCAACCAGAATGCTCTACCAGTTCTTATTTTATAAGCAAAACAATTAAATAAAACACGTTTTTTGTTATTTAATTGTTTATAACAAATTAATAAATGACAGTTGCGAGTCGAAAACAACACAATATAACTACGGACTGTCTTTCATGTGATGCCATAGTCGGTTTCCTACTAGTATTTTTGTAATAAACTTACTCATTTTATGCTCTATTGCTTGGTGTATACAGGGTGTCAATTTGAAAACTTCCCACCCTTAATATCTTCCTTCCAGTAAACAATATGAGTAATCGAAAAAACAGGTCAATTTTATTGTCAAGGGGGACACTTTCACGGACTATTTGTAGCCCTCGTGGTTCAACCCCCTAGGAGGGGTAGATGTTACCCTTAGAATTTTAAATGGGAAGGGGGGTCAAGTGGCACATCATTTTGATGGGCGTTCAATTCTTGTTCCAATGGTACCCTGACTTATTATTTTGTGATGAGCATTTTCCGAAAAATTGCGTTCTAAACTAACAGAAGTAATTATTAGAACGCCTATACTGAGATGCATTATTGTATTGACTCCCTTTAATAAAAATGGTTAGAAGAGTAGGTGGCACCGCTCCAACCCTTGAATGACAGGAATAAATTTATTACGCATGGGATTTTTTATTTGGTGGTTATTTTCCTTCTACACAATAAAATTTAATTTGCGAGAGAGACATTTCCAACATAAAATCTACTTACGCTTATCTTATTAGCTGTTCGAAATGTTGTCCATTTTGCTCTAAACAGTAATACAGTCTGTTTTCGAACTCCCCTCTAACATTACGGAAAACTTCACTAGGAATTGACCGGCATGCTGCTGTAATTCGTCTTTTAAGTTCGTCAATATCAGAAGGTTGTGTTTTATAAACAACGGATTTAAGATGCCCCCAAAGAAAGAAATCTAAGGGTGTTAAATCCGGTGATCTCGGAGGCCATTCAACTGCTCCCCTTCTGCCAATCCATCTACCCGGAAATCTCTCGTTTAACCACTGTCGGACGGGAAGAAAATAATGAGGTGGAGCACCGTCCTGCTGGAAATGTAACAGATCCTCCTGCAAAAGTTCATTACCTTCTGCATCAATTTGAGTTTCTAGCTCGTGAGTTATAAGAGGATCGATAGTCTCTTCAAGCATATCAAGGTACAGATTGCCAGTCAAGTTTTCTTCCAGAAATAATGGACCAAGAATGGCATTTCCAAGAATACCAGCCCAAACATTAACTTTTTGTGGGTGTTGTGTATGCCCTTCCCGAAAAATATGTGGGTTTTCGTCACTCCAATAGCGACAATTTTGTCTATTAACATTGCCATTCAGAAAAAATGAACACTCATCGCTGAAACAGATGTTTAACAGAAGATTAGGGATGGTATTGACTCGATGAGACATGATTTCACAAAACTCTATTCTTCTATCATAATCATCCTCGTGGAGCTCTTGAAGAATCTGCATTTTATATGGATGAAATTTATGCATTTTCAATGCTTTTCTTATAGTCTCGCGTGACATTCCCGTCTGTTCTGATACTGATCGTGAGGAGCTCGTGGGCTCTGCATGAAATGTTCCCAAAACTTCAATTTGAGCTGCTTCATTTAGTACTCTGGGGTTATTTATTTTTTTATTTGTCACTGAACCAGTTTCGTAACACTTATTCACCAAATCAAGCACATACCGGTGACTTACATTACAATTTGGATGTCTTTCGTTAAAAAGACATACCGCCCTTCGTGCGCACTTTCCAACTTCGCCATAAATTACAATCATTTCAATTCTGTCTTGAAGAATGTAAACCATTTTTACACTTTTATACACTTATTAAAGTAATTCCTAAACAGCCCAACAGGTACAACGGTATTCACAATACTACCACATAGTTCAAATTTGCTAACCAATTTTTTGCTGGAAAACAGAAACTTTTTACAGCAGAAGTAGCAAAAAAGGAAGGCTATCTGTACAATTTCAGCGATGACACTTAAAAATTCAGCATTTAATAAACACAACTTTACTACCATCTACGTTTTACTATTAGATTACTTTTTTATGTAAAGTGTTTGGAGCTAATGGCTAATGTTACCCCTAATAAAGGGTTGGAACGGTACCACCTAATATTCTAACCAGTTCTGGCCAAACCATGCATCTCAGTATAGGCGTTCTAATAATTACTTCTGTTAGTTTAGAACGCAATTTTTCGGAAAATGCTCATCAAAAAATAATAAGTCAGGGTACCATTGGAACAAGAATTGAACGCCCATCAAAATGATGTGCCACTTGACCCCCCTTCCCATTTAAAATTCTAAGGGTAACATCTACCCCTCCTAGGGGGTTGAACCACGAGGGCTACAAATAGTCCTTGAAAGTGTCCCCCTTGACAATAAAATTGACCTGTTTTTTCGAATACTCATATTGTTTACTGGAAGGAAGATATTAAGGGTGGGAAGTTTTCAAATTGACACCCTGTATACCCAACTCATTCCAATAAAAATAAACTAAAATTGTTCATAAAGAGATTTGAAGTACGTGTCTTGAGATTGATTATTCCATTCATTATTGACCAAGAAAGCTCCTTTTTATTATTCTTGTACATTCTATCTCTATTCTATTTCCGTATGTGTTAAATCTGAATACTCCTCAACAAATATTGTTTTCTTTTTATTTTTTAAAATTGTAAATACATTTTTATCTTATATATGTTAGAACTGTTTTACATTTAATTTTATTTGTAATTGCATTGTTTATCTACACCAGATATTTTATCCGAAACAAGAAGTGACTACTTATCGGTCTTTGTGTGAACCATATTTGGTAGTAAATAAATATTATTATTATAAAGGTGGTATTCAAAGCTTCGTATAAACCACAACAAATCTTGGATACTTAGGAAAATTCGGGGATTTAGAAAATTAGATGTTAGGACTGCGAGAAGAAGTATTTGGGCAAACAAGAAGGGACATGAAAGTACGGTTCAAAGATCACATTTCTCAAATCCGATTTTCAAGACCAGAAAAATCGAGAGTGGCCCAATATGCTTTGGATCATGACCACCGATTTGATAACACAAGTTTAAAATTATTTGTACACATTCAGAACCACAGATTTGTCGATGCAGTATTATTGTTTGGGTAGTTTCTATTTTTTAAATTGTGTATTCACACCAAAGGTTCCAAATATTCATTTAATCGATCAATAGTAAATGCCAAATGCAGAAATAACTTGTAGTTCTGTATTTCATGAAGGATGTGGTGTTTTGTTAGAACGGGATAAATTGACACTTAATTATTGTTTCAGGCCCACAAACAGATAGTAAACCAAGTGGAACAGGCTCACAATTTTCAACATCTCTAAACAGTACAGACCCAGAATTGCCACCAGAGCCTACTCCTGAACCTACACCAGCTCCTACAACGAGTTCTACTCCACAGCCTACTACCAAACCTACCCCACCTCCTACTCCAAAGCCTACTACAAAACCTACACCAGCTCCTACTCCAAAGCCTACTACAAAACCTACACCAGCTCCTACTCCAAAGCCTACTACGAAACCTACACCAGGTCCTACTCCTGCCCCTACTCCTGCTCCTAATCCAGGGCCAGTTCCAGATCCCACTATGGGTAACTGGTCGGTTGAATATGAGAACTCCAACAGGAGTTGCATTGTGCTGGATGTGGCTATTCAATTTGAAATCTTGGGCGTAAACCATACAAATACTAGGATCAATCTGCCAGAAGATGCGGTTTCTAATGGTAACTGTGGAACCAACAAAAGCAACTTGATCTTAGCTTGGAATAAGAGCGAAAATTCTTTGGAGTTTGATTTTATGAAATCTGAGAATGGGAAATTCGTACTGGACCTGATTTCTGTCAAACTTACCAATTTGACCATTGCTGATAAGAGTGAGTAAATTTTCATGTAGATTTCATTTTTATACAGGGCTATTCAAATTCATTTCTGTACATGGGGATCTCGTAAACGATAAGAGATAGTGTCGGTTAAATTATGGCAAAGTTGCGTATTTCAGAGACCTATTCAGTGATGTGAAAAAATCGAATTTAGCTCTTTTGGTTCTGGGGATATACAGGAAAAACCAAAAAATCCCAAATAATGTTTTTGCCTGTATCTTTTTTATTCGCAGACATATTGAAAATCTGTCCACATTTTGCTATTGGCACTTGATGTGGGCTATCAGAATATGTCTATGAATCTTTTATACAGGGTGTCATCTGACTTAGGCCACCCCCATCTTTGAATTTTTAAATACGGACCTGTATTTTTTGTTCTAGTTTTTGGATCGTCAACGTTCACTTCATACTGAGAAATTAAATTTAATTTTATATTTCGGGATGTTTAGGTAATATTTTATTATAATTTGGTGAATTATTCCCTTTTAAATTACGGCCCTGGAAATTGGTTGACTGAGTTGAATAAAAACACAATAGCAACTTTCACGTCTCCCCATGTACCATAGTGTTTTTCGATAGTATTTTTTTTATTTTTAATATGTTACCTGATGAATTGAAAAAGCAGCCTAATCTCTTCAGGTTCAAATCTCAACTGAAAACTTTCCTTACCTCGAATGTATTCTATAATATCAATGAATTTACTGCTCTGTGCCAGCATTCTTAGATAAATTCTTAGATGAACACTCACAACTACTATGAACTATAATTATAATTATGTAGGTACTTATAATTAATTGCCTATAAACTTTACATTGACCGGCCAACGCTGGTCTATTCAATTTGTGACATTACTTTATCTAATTTTAATATGTTTACGAAATGTATTTTATACTTGTATCTCTTTAGAGTTTTTTAAAATTTGTTATTTATACATTTTTTTACCCACCAATTGGGTTATATCCTACTCTGACTTATCAACCCGATGTACACGTTGGAAAATGATCAATAAATGTCTTTCTATCTATCTATCTATCTATCTGAAACATATCTACAACAAAAATAGATTAAATGTATTTTGATAAGCTGAAAAAGAAATGATAGCAATAATTACATCCGAAATGAACACTCATTACAATTATTGCAATGAAAATTGAAATAAAGTAATTTATGTACAAAAAAAAAAATAAAGGCGCATTAAATGTTCGAATTGGAGTCCTTCCATTTCTAGACATTTTTGAACTCGTTTTTTCATATTATTTATTGCCCTCAATACACTTCTTTGCTGCATTGTTGCGAAAGCATTAAAAATCCTCAATATCAAGTCTTCCACATTTTCTATTTCTCCGCCAGCGTAATTCCTATTTTTCAATGTCCCCCATAGAAAATAGTCCAAAATGGTAAGATCTGGTGATCTTGCAGGCCATCGTATTGGCCTATTATTTGCTATCCATCTGTTGTTGAATGTGGTATTCAGAAACTGACGAACTTCTCTTGTACAATGAGGACGAGCTCAGATATATGAATTGGTACCTAAGATGAAAAAAATACTGTCGAAAAACACTATGGTAAGTATATGGGAAGGCGTGAAAGTTGCCATTGTGTTTTTATTTAACTCAGTCAACCAATTTCCAGGGCTGTAATTCAAAAGGGAATAATTCACCCAATTATAATAAAATATTACCGAAATATCCCGAAATATAAAATTAAATTTAATTTCTCAGTATGAAGTGAACGTCGACGATCCAAAAAGTACAACAAATAATACAGGTCCATATTTAAAAATTCAAAGATGAGGGTGGCCCAAGTCAAATGACACCCTGTATAAAAGATTCATGGACATATTCTAATAGCCCACATCAAGTGCCAATAGCAAAATTTTCAATATGTCTGCGAATAAAAAAGATACAGGCAAAAAAATAATTTGGGATATTTTGGTTTTTCCTGTATATCTCCAGAACCAAAAGAAATAAATTCGATTTTTTTACATCATTGAATATGTCTCGTAAATACGCAACTTTGCCACAATTTAACCGACACTCTATCTCTTATCGTTTACCAGATCCCCATGTACAGAAACGAATTTGACTAGCCCTGTATATACTTAATTCATTTTTTTTATTATTTATCACAAATATTTACACAAGTCAACGGTCTGTTCAAAGATAAAATTAGAGTATTACAGTTATAACTACATATAAATACATACATGGGTCAACATTCCAAAACTATGTTATTTTTATAATGAAAACTCTAAAAAATTTGAATTGCCGTGGCGGCTGAATTTTATATTAGTTATAATTGTTTATTATTGAGTTATAGGAATCACATACGGATCATTCTAAATTTTCGATTTTTCGAGTTTTAGACGTAGTTTTGAAAAAAGCTTTATTAGTAAATTTTTAAAAACGTTTATTCTTGAAAAAACAAATTGTTAGAATGGGTAAAGCTATATTATATACTTACTCTAGAATGCTAATGCCCATGTCAAAAGTGTTGTAAAAAGTTCAGGGTGGTCCGCAATGCGCATGCGCGTCATTAGTGATTTTTGTAACAGGCCCAGTTTTAGTAAAATATTATGGTACTCATGAAGATTAACAAACGGTAATTCTGAATCTCGGAGAATAAGGTTGGAAACCTCATTGTACTTATACCTGTTATTTGTATTTAGCCGATTTGAATACATATTTTCACATATTGATGATCCCAAATATTCAGCAAAGGCCATCAGAAAGTAAAGTACGGTTATTATTATTATTGATCGCTGTGAAGCGACTGATTTTTGGTATCACATTCACTTTTCAGCTGTAGTTAACCAGCAAAAACCTACGGAATCACCCCAAATCGTCGGTGCACTGGATTGGAAAATAAATTGAAAGTAGGTACAAAAAATTATGAAAATTTATTTCAGCTAATATGAATAATTTCAACTCCAATTGGATTTATAAAATTGGATGCTTGGAAGCTCGGGTTTTTTATTCTAGAACGATTCATGTCAAAATATGCAACTGCATTTAATTTAAATCATTTGAAGAGATTAACATGCTATTTTTACGAGTATTTCTGGTTGTATTACCTTAGTGCAATTTCCACAATAGGGGTGCATGAAAAAGTGAGGCCAGAAACATTTTCCTTACCATCAAAGAAAAGCACTTCCATACTGACATTAATTTTCTGATGCGATTCTGTATATGTTTACTACTTTTTGTAGGAATCTAGAACTCCTAATATAATCGGTGTGGCAGAAAGTTGTATCACTCGCCATGCATGCTTATGCAGACACAGTATTGGTACTAGGTTTCAAATTATTCTATTGTCGTTTTCACATGAATCGTCATGAGGAAAATGTCTGCCACAAATTACTATTTTCTCACTCAAATGTTCTGCTGGGGTCTCTTCTTAAAAACGATAACCAAAAATCATGCCTTTTTTTCAAGCTAAAATAATATTTAAGCTATTTTGAACAAAGCATATAGGTACATAAAAAATTTCATTATCTACCAAAAATGATTTATTTCAGGTTTTTTTTTACACAACACTGAACTGTTCATTGTATATTTGTAGGAAGAAACGGTTTTATTAGAAATTGTATTTAAAGGAACAAGATTAATGCAAATTCACGAATGATGAAAGAATAACCAACGACAACAAACACCACACCAAACGACAAGAGAAAATCTGAAATTTTAAAAACCGTCTTTGTCTCTGACGAGAGTGACAGGTCTTAGTGACAAGTCTTCCTGTTGATGAAAAAGCACTGTTGCATGGTCATTATAATTACAGTAGCATAGCATTATTGTTTTAAATAATTTTCTTTCGCGCCTAAAATTCGGAGTAATTTATCTCTAATAGTTATTTGTGTATCAAGGGCGTAAAGTAGGCGTTTATGGCCTGCGGCGTGGATGATGGCCCGATGGCGTTAGCCGAGGGCCATCACACGCACTAGCGGTTTTATAGCGCGAATCACAAATACTGACTTGAATTGCAATGGTCTACACGTTTCATACGTTATGCATACAATAATTAAGGGTAACATAATAATATAAGGAATGTGAAACTATAGTAGCTGAGTGCTATATTGGAGAATCTATTTCATATAAATAGATCATCACCGAAAAAAATGCCAACGATTATGAACAAATGTTAGAAAGAGTATTGCTCTATTGAACTGAAATGATTCTAATTCGTGTTAGGAATTGCATTAAATGATGTGTGAGGATAGACAATTTGATAATTTTGTCTACTTTACGGCCCGCCGGGCCATAATGCGCCCACGGGCGGTAAAGTGCCACTTTACGCTCGGCGAACCGGGCGGTAAAGTGTACTTTACCGCCCGCTAGTGCATGAAAGGTTCTTTTCGGTTTTAAAAAGTCCTAAATGCCCTGTCAAATTTCTCTCTTTCAAATGACATGTGTTTTATTGCCTCATAACAAAAAACTCTGAATTGGAACACCAAATTATCTTCAAGCTTGGTAACGATCTACCCAAACTACACTAATGACGAGCATGCTCACATCGTAAACGGGTCGCATACGCGGCATGCTTTTCGCCGTGAAAATTGGCGGGATTAGCATTCTAGAGTAACATATAATATATTTCTATGGTAAAACTGCCAACTGAATTCATCAATTTCAAAGAAACTCTCACTTTCAATGGTATCAGCAGTTATAAAATTGAATATAATCAATGGTTTCAAGTTATGATGACAAAGTTGAACTGCCAGTGTATTTGAACTGAAGGCCAATAAGCCAAAAATAGAGCAATATGGTAATTACAGTTGCAACATGATCTGTTGAAATGTCTTTCTGAGCTTCAAACAATTCCCAATATTCACTACAAAAAAGACCTAGGTCATAGTAACATCATTCTTCTGTCTGACAAGGAGCCAGAGAAATGACGATTCTCAATGTTTTCGTGAAATAATTCGCCACTCCCTAATTCCATAATCTCACATTTTGCATAAGGAAATACACGAGAATAATAAATTTATTCATAATGTTTGAACGAAAACTGTATAATTATTCCTGAAATAACTATCAGAGGAATTATATGTTTGAGTGTGACTCACCACGATTTCCTTCTAAATCCACCAGTAACAAACAACCACGTCAATTCCTTTTATCAACAACCCTATTTTTCAACTCATGAAACTTCAACTTGCCTTCTGTAACAGCCACAACTGAAAAGACGTTATCTAATGTACAATTAGTGAATTTTGAAATTGTGGCAGAGGAATGACGATAAAAGCTAGGGACATTGATTCTCACTTAATTTACTTAAAATCTAAAAAAGAAAGAGTGAAATAATTTCCAAAGTTTGTTTGCTTTATATTCAAGTGCTTTATTAGTTATTGACTTTTATGAAAGTTACTAGTGTCTGGACAGTAAACGCTACATTATACTATAGCTTTAATACAGTGACAGTCCAGAGGAATGATTTTTGATCACTTTGCTTGAACAAATAAAATATTTATAGCCGAAATTTGTCGAAAGTTTCTGAATGGGTAAATCGGGGATGTATGTCTGAGTAGTATACCTCAATTACTTTTGTATAAAAGTTGCCGAACAGTGATTTCTCAACTTCATGTTCCTGCATCTCGAAAACGAATCGATAGAATTAATTTATTATTGTTGTTTGATATTAAAAATACCTTTCAAATGAGGGAGTATTTCACCTGCAGAGCCGCTGGTTCGTTTTCAATGGCCTACTCTGTATATTCATAACGTACCCGCTGATTATTATCGATTATTTCACTTATGCTAAAATAGCGTGTTATGATTGGTTGAAATTTTTGTGTTGATAAATGAAAACATCATGTTTTCGATTTTGTAGTTCGGCTCTTGATTGGCTACTGGATATGTATATGATGTGTTTTCGATTTTGTAGTTCGATTCCTGATTGGTTATTATCAAAACACAAACTTACCACTAGCAAGCTGCTATAATGACACAACACCAAACTTTGACCAAAACTAAATAAACACTCACTATTAATTCATATCAACTTCACAATTTTCGACAAATTTTGCATACTCGTTCATTAATCAAATCACTAAATCCGAATGTTATCAAAACATAACCTCGAGCGAGAAGTAGTAGACTAGACATGCAATGACGAAACTACGAATGACGCGCTCTGTCATTGTTAACTGAAATAGAGGGATGTTTGAAATATCAAGTAAATGTTTTGTTAGTTGCATAATTTCAGAACTAAATGCGGGATTAATGTTCCTAGTTAAATTGAATAGTAAATAAATAAAAATGGTTTCGATTTTATTCATGAAATAATCTTAACAAATACAACTCATGTTATCGGCGATTATTGTTAATTCCTTCTTGGTTTCGAATCAAATTATGTTGCTTTAGGCAACCACACTCGCACCAGCGCTCGTGTGTTTGCCAGGCAACATAATTTGATTCTCAAATTCAAAGGAATTGCTATTTCGATAATCACCGATACACTTGTGGTATTACCTATGACAATATATATCCTTGCTTAACAACCAATCAGTCTACTTCAAATTTTGATATTCAGCCAATAGAATCGGAATTACAGTGAAAATATAGCTTGTTGCTGTATTTTCACGGTGATAAACCTGCTTAGTTTTTGTTTTACTAGCTGTCAAGTGGAAATAATGATATAAATTATAAACGTCAAATCTTTGTGTTTTGACTAGTTATATGAGCGATCGTTGGGGACAAATGGCTATTGGTATCATAGATGAAGCAGTGGAAAAGAGTATTCCGTTGAATACGGCCAGAAATAAAGAATCAATTACCAGGCAATTCAACAATTTTCAAATCGATATATTGTCGTCCTAAATATAATTCGTGGTATGATTAATAACCTATAATTTTTTGGAATATCAATTCATTGGCAATCCCAATGCAAGAAAATACAACTCGTCCTGCGGACTCGTTGTATTTTCAGCTTCGGGATTGCAATTCATCAATATTCCAAGAAATTATCGGTAATAATCATACCACTTATTATATTACCCCTGAAAATCAGTTTTCGTACCATGAGTTGATACATTTTTATCTGGCTTGGAAGATCGATTCGCCCAACATAAGTGACGTCTCAAAAAATTCATGGTATTACCTATACAAAGTGTTCCTTCTGGATAAAAAAATAAGGACTTTATAGTTTTATAGTCTTGATATCCAGGACGTCAGAAGGAATATTCCAGAACTGTGTCTGTGGTAGTAGAAATTCAATAAAACCAGTCATTTGCAAAGACCCCAAAATGCACTTGATGAATTGAATGTATGTAATCAAGATATATACAGGGTGGGTCATGGTCAATGATACCTTAGACATTTACGGAAAACGGGGCATAGGGTCATTCTGAAAATTTGGTTACTCAAGTAATTGCATCAATGCAACATTGCCGCTTATACCAGAAAGTAGCAGTTTCTTTGTTATTTCAAATGGGAAACCCTGTATATTACCGCATTTTTGAACCTGTCATTACTTTCTGATTACTTCTGCCACATACTCTCCCATACCTATCTCTAATGGTTTTTGACATATTGATTATTTTCCATATTTTTATCCAAAACATAGCTCGAATTGAATGTTTATTTCTGCGGTATTTGGATTCCTAGGAAGCTGCAATTTTGTGTTTAGTTCATCAAGATCATGTATATTGATTCCGTATAGAGAAGTTTGTTCTGCGTTATACAGGGTCGTTCAAAATTCATGATCTTACTGCTAGATACAAAAAGGGTTGAAAGAGCGTTTTTTTTTAACACCCTGTATATTATGAAATATCTTGAAAGATGACTAGATTCCCTTCGAATAGATATATCATGTTCCTATACCTAAATAGCCATAATTTCGAGAAAAGGGCAATTTTCTAAAAAAAATCTAATTATTTTTCTCATATCCAAATGTTTCTTTGCCACTCAAAATATTCGCAACTCTACCGGTATCGTCCAGTTCACCGGAAAGGTCATTCTCGACATTTACGTCGACTGAAATCCTATTTGAGAAATACCACCAGTGAACATAGGCTGAATGGATTTACGCATTTGCATGTCCACGTTGATCTAAAGGATGTAATGGCAGTTCTGAAGGAGAATGGACAAGGAAGGCTTGATTTTGTTTCAAGAATATTGAAATATATGTATTTTCAACCTGTGGTAGAAGTCCATTGTATCTCAAAGTGAAGTGGTGTGGATATACGATGCAGAAAAACTCAAAGTCATCTCCACAATTTTAATCTCAACCTTAAAAGTTATGCATCAGGTGGAACAGCGACAACTATCTGTCAGTTGAGCGGTATTATTTAGAGTAGGTAGTGAATTATATATAGAAAGAGTAAAAAAGTGTATGTGTCACCACATGTTACCAATAAAGGTTTAAATAGTAGTATATGTATTTTTGTATTTGACTCATTTGTACTCATCTCTCGTCCATCCTTCATCCTTCCCAGTCGTTAGAATTCTTCTTCCATTATGAGGTCACCACTCCGTCGCGCAACTAAAATGAGGTCAAAGGAAGAGGTGCGAGAGACAGTTTAAAGAAATTTCTCCTTTCATGACAAAAAAATCCTTTTTCGGCAACCATCCGGGAAGTGTTCACTTCCCGCCGGGAAGTGTTCACTTCCCGGACACTTTCTCTATGGAAAAGTAGCACTTCCCCTATGGGAAAGTAGCACTTCCCTACGTAATTCCCGGACTAGGCCGGGAAGTGCTCGAATTTTAATATAAAGAATAGAATAGAATATTTTATTTAACTACGTTTGTAGCAAGTCATGTTTGATTTACTTCTGAAAGTAACGTAAATGGTGTAAAAACTGTAAAAACAACTATAGAAAGACTAACAAACGAACGAATAAATAAACAAACAAACAACATCATTCACAGACACAAAAAAATTGTATGATTATATAAATATATCAACCTTTTGAATCAAAGAGAAGCAGTGAGATGTTTATTAGTACAAAAATGAATTCTGAATTCATTGACAGAATAGAAGCAAATATTTTTTCTATTTTTCTTGAAAGTGTTCAGACTGAGCTCTTTGAAATCTTGAGGTAGAATATTGAATAGAGAAAAATCTAGGGAATTTTTTCTGGATAACTGAAGACGCAATCGTTCGAGTCGTATGTGGTGAGAGTTACGTGTATTATGTTCGTGAATATGAGATTGTTTTGTCAAGGCTGATTGCTTTTTATGTATTTCAATTAAAACATAATATAGAAACAGAGTTGGTAGTGAGTGGCATAATTCCAAGTTTTTTGAACTTCTCTTGACAGCTATACCTGTACCCAATATTAACCAGAACTCGCACAGCTTTCTTTTGCATTCTAAATATCTGAATGGCGTAACATGAATTTCCCCAAAGTTGTACACCATAACTAATATGGGAGTGAAACAGTGAAAAATATGTCTTTCAATTCAAATATAAATAAGAATCAGAAGCTTTCTGTTGGTACCTATCTTCTGTTCGTATTTCAATATATAATACAAATAAGAAGTAAAATGTTCGAAATATTCAAATTTGAAATCACATCCAGGGTAGTCTACTCTTGATCAAAATTCTATTTTTTGTTCCCCCCTGTACACCGTTTGGAAATTTAGAATTTTGATAACTCGAATACAAGTATTTCGTAATGCACCAATTTTTATGAAGAAAAATTTTCTGACAAATCGATAATGAAAAAGTTTCCATATAGTGCAAATTTTTGAAACTCACTGTATATAGTCATGATCACGTTTTGATAGGCAACCCATTTTAGGCGTATTCGTCTATTTATGTAACTTCATAAAAGGTATGTTTCATCCGGTTAACAGATGGGTGAAAGTCGACCTCTCATCGTCTCTTAAGGGCCCCATTCACGTTGAGATCGGTATCGATACATGTTGCAAGTATCAGTATCTTGATACAAATCTCACAGTGTATTTGTCTGTCTCGGTATCGCGGTATCGGTATCAGATGGTATCGTCGTCTGTATCACTGTACTGAAACTCCGATACCGAACGCATGCAACTGATACTTGTTGCAACGTGTATGTTGACGAATATGTATCGCGCTACCAAAATATAAAGACAGTGTTGTTTCCAACATGGAAGATCGGGAGTTTTGGGAGGAATTTTTAAATTTGTACAAATTATATCCGTGTTTATGGAATTCAAAATCCAAAGAATACTCAAATAGACAACTTAGAGAATCGGCTATGACAGTTTTGGTGAACAAGTGCAAGGAAAAGTATGCTAATAGCGATCGTAGTTTTGTAACGAAAAAAATACATAGCTTTCGTTGTGCCTTTCGACGAGAACTTAAAAAAGTTGTTTCGTCCTTAAAAAGTGGATCATCTACCGACGAGGTATACGTGCCAAACTTGTGGTACTATGAAATTTTAAGCTTTATTGCCGACTCTGAAATGCCTAGAGAGGGAAAATCAAATTTAGAAGGTGACAATTTGGAGGACGCATCTGAAATGGAGGTAAGGAAAGTAAATAATCGTCAAACAAAAGTGCTTGCATGTCATCAATGATACCAAGCGTCATCTTATGAAATGTACAGGTAGGTACTTGTTTTATTAGACCGGCAAGCACTTTTGTTTGACGATTAGTATATTGTAGGTATATGTTATTTAGAGGTACATGTAAAGTCTGTCTCAAAATTAAAAGTAAAAGTCAAAATGACATTATGTTGGCAATATAATGTAAAACTGTCAATTTGGTGAAAATTTTAACATACAAAAGTCTTGTGTTGCCTACATAATTACTAAATTTTTGACTTGGGGAAGTGCATTTAAAAAAAAAACAGACTTTATATATACATAATTATATTTCACGTAATGTCTATGCATGATAAAGTTATAATAAGCTAAAATTATCCAAGGATTTTATCTTGAAAAGCCACTCTTCCTTCTGCGTTGAAATATTCTTTATATGAATTTCTTGCTCGCTTGCCTGCTGCTGCATTTCCTTGAGTTGTGCGTTGTAAGGGTGTTAAAAAAGGTCAATTTTCACGCCATAACCCAGCAATGACTTCTCCCGTATCGGTATCTTCCTTGTCGATAGCGGATAAGTATGCTTCGGAGTGTCGTCTTAAGTAATTATGAAGGACCCACGCTGCCAAAACAATGTGGTCAATGTTTTTAACATCGATAGCAATGTCCGTGTGAAAAATTCGAAAACGAGAAGCTAGTAGTCCAAATGCATTTTCGACTACGCGGCGTGCACGGCTCAGCCTGTAGTTAAAAATTCTCTCTTCATTTGTTAGCCCCCTTTGAGGATAAGGTTTTAACAAGTTTTCCAATAAAGCAAAAGCTTCATCTGCGACAAATGTGTAAGGCAAATAATATGCAGTTCCCTCAGGTACGACGGGCGATGGCAAGTTTAATGAATCTGTCATAAGTAGCTCAAAAAAATTTGTTTCATTCAGTATGCCTCCGTCTGATACTTTACCATTGGTTCCAGTATGGACCATAATAAATTCATAGTTAGCATTCACGATAGCCATTAAAACCGTACTAAACTTTCCTTTGTAATTATAGAAGTAGGATCCACTATTAGGAGGTTTGACAATATTCACATGCTTGCCATCTATAGCGCCACAACAAGTATCAAAATTCCAAGTTTTTCTGAACTCTTCGGCTATTGCTTTCCATTGCTCTTCTGTTCTAGGAAACTGAAAAAAAAATTATATACTTATTTATATATATATATATATACAGGGTGTTCCTAAACATCATGTACATCCGAAAGGAGGTAATTCCTCAGACCATTTTAAGACTAAAAGTTCATATAAACTCAGGTCCGAAAACGCTTCGTTACCGATCTACGGGGTGTTGAAATTTCAATTTTTTTTTTGGTTTTTCTTTATAGATTCTGCAGTTTTTGAGATATGTGGCTCAAATTTGAAACATAAATTACGTTATGGGGCTTACATCGATGGACAACTCAAATGTTTGTGAGAATCTACAGGGTGATATTTTTTTATGGGTCATGCCCCCTTTTCTCCCCCTGAACTTTTTTGCGGTGCGCTGTTGGTAAATTCTAAGGTACAAATTGAATTTTTTGGTTTGTTTACAAACTTTTTTGCATCCTGTAGTTTTTTCGTATCTAAGACCGTTATCGAGAAAAAAAAAATTTAAATTTTTTTGTAATTCGCTAAAATTATTTTGTTCGCCGCTGTTTGCTAAAGGCTTTTTTTTGCAATAACGATTTATTATACAAAACATCCAAATAAAAGACATAACAAGGAAATAACGTTATAACAATTGTTGAAAGTGACCTCCTCCAATCCTTATACATGCGTCCGCTCTTCTTCTCATTGATGCCCGTACTCTGCCAAACACCCCCGGAGTATTTCTTACAGTTTCAAATGCATTTAATATTCGATTTCGTAAGTCATCGATGGTATTTATTGGTGTTGTATACACGAGAGATTTGAGATGCCCCCATAGAAAAAAATCTAGGCTATTTAAATCAGGGGACCTAGGGGGCCATAACTGAGGTCCACCCCGTCCTATCCACTTGTCCCCAAACACTTCATTTAAATATTGCCGAGCCAAAACAGAAAAATGTGCTGGTGCGCCATCGTGCATATACCACATTTGATGTCTGAGCAAAAGAGGTAAGCCTTCAAGTAATAAAGGTAATTCGTATTGCAAAAAATGCCTGTATGAGTTTCCAGTAAGCCGACCAGGCAAAAAGAAAGGACCAATCAAATGATCCCCAACTATACCACCCCATACATTCAATGAGAACTGCTCTTGAAAATGAGTTTCGACAATTCCATGTGGATTTTCTTCGGCCCATATGTGGTTGTTATGAAAATTTATAATTTGATTCCTGGAAAAATTGGCTTCGTCGGTAAAAAGGATTTTACAGTCAAAATTGGGGTTTACTGCTATCCTATTAAGGTACCACTGGCAGAAATTAACTCTTGAAGGGAAATCTCGAGGAAGGAGCGCTTGCACCCTTTGAATGTGATATGGATATAGTAGAGATTCACGCAATATACGCCAAACAACTTGGTGACTGATATTTAAATTTTTAGCGATTTTTCTGGTGCTAGTGTCTGGCTGTTCTTCTATTTCATGTAGAACAGCTTCTTCGATCTGTGGTGTTCTAACGGTACGTGGTTTACCTCCATCATTAGTGTTTTTATTAAATGTTCCAGTTTCTGCAAGACGCCTATGAATATCTGAGAATATTCGTTGATCAGGTATTATTCTATTGGGATAACGCTCCATGTATAGACGTCTGGCTTCTCTTGCATTTCCATTCGCAAGGCCATAAATAAAATGCATATCAGCCAAATCGCCATTTGAATAATTTGGCATTGTTACGAGGCTATAACGAGTATTTATAACAAATTTACACCTTACAATTAACAATTTAAACACATGTAAAGACACCTAACGACTCCACATACGAACTGTCAAAAAACGCTCGCTCTCCACTGCATTTGTTTGAAAACAAATCTATTCTTTCATGATGGAAAGTATAGACAATACACTCATAGCCATCTGAGAATCTGCGTTGGAGCTAAGCTTATCGTTGGTCGGTTTAAATCCAGGTCCCGGGAACAGATCCCGGCATCGGATTTTTTTAAAGCAATGATTTCACTTTTTTCTTCTGTTTGAGATTTGAATTATTGGATACTTGGATAGCTTATACATTACGAATTTCTACTGAGTATTCATTTTCTCATACTATTATAATATTATGTGCCTATTTGAATGAAGTGTCGATCTTTTTTTGTCTGAAAGATGCGTTTGTAGAAAAAATAATGTGTGTATTTCAAGCACAAAGTGTCATTGTTGCTCTCCAAAGATTACCGCGCTCCGCTTCGCGTTGCACGGTAACTCTCTTTGTCGAGCGACAATCAATTACTTTGCGCTCGAAATACACAAATTGCTATTTCCATTTTTTCTCGACAACGGTTTTAGATACGGAAAAACTACAAGACACAAAAAAGTTTGTAAATGAATGAAAAAATTCATTTTGTATATTATAATTTATCAACGGCGCACCGCAAAAAAGTTCAGGGGGAGAAAAGGGGGCATGACCCAAAAAAAATTATCACCCTATAGATTCTCACAAACATTTGAGATGTCCATCGATGTAAGCCCTATAACATAATCTATGTTTCAAATTTGAGCCACATATCTCAAAAACTGCAGGATCTATAAAGAAAAAACAAAAAAAATCTTGAAATTTCAACACCCCGTAGATCGGTAACAAAGCGTTTGCGGACCAATGTTTATATGAACTTTTAGTCTTAAAATGAGCTGAGGAATTACCCCCTTTCGGATGTACATGATGTTTAGGAACACCCTGTATATATATATATATAAACTTATATATTAGCCACGCTGATGAGACCTAATAGGTCGAAACGCCTAGTAAAAAGAAAAACCTGGATTCTTTATATATATTTATGTATTATTTGCAGAATTTCGACAGTGAGAGTGAACAAGCTATATCAAACATTAACGAGGACAGCATGATTTCGCCACTGCAATCACCTGAACCAGAATCATCTCGGCCAGGTTCATCGCAATCATCCTCATCTGCCAAGCGTCCTAGATATCCACAAACACCCAAATATGGACGTTCAAAAGGAAAAGATGTAAATAAAAATGACCTTCTTGCACTTGCCAGCGAAACAATGAAAAAGTATTGTTCAGGTTCTGCCGAAGTTACTGAAACGCCTGCCGCAAGTCTTAATAGTTTAAGCGATTTTCAAATAGCAGGTGTCAAATATGCTCGAGATTTGGCATCACTGAACCCAATACAACGAAGCTACGTTGAAAAATTAGTTGCAGACGCGATTTTTTATGCAAGATTGGGGAAATTAACAGAACATTCCACCATTCAACATTCTATTAGTGCCCCAGGGCGTCTTCCGTATTATAACACCAACAGCAACTATCTACAACAAAGTGTTTCCAACAGTGGTGGCTTTACACCAATCATTCACCCGCATTCTGTGAATTCATTTCCTCATATCGCAAGCAATTCAAGTGGAAGTATTGAAGTCGAAAATGTTCAGTCTCAGGCGAATGACGTTATTGCTAACATGTCAGAGTACCTTAGAGATTTAATAACAATCCTTAAGATACATATTCTATTTGTTAAAATTCAGATATTAATATTAATAAAAATAAAAACTATATAAACTTACCTGCATATATTCATTTACGAGCCCTTCATAAATTGCTTGGCATGTTTCAGGGATAATTTTCCCAAGTAATTGAGGAGAAATTGCCGCAGAAAATTTTAAGTCTTCGTAACTATTTCCTGTAGCCAAATATCTTAAGGTTACAATAAGTCTTTCTTCGGCACTCACTGAATCTCTCATAACAGTATTTTTTTTTCAATTCTTGGTGTTACTATATTCAATAACTTATTAAATAACATGTCATTCATTCGTAAATAGTTTTTGAAATCATTTGGTTCGTCGACCTTTAATTCTTGTAGTAAATTAACCACTGTATATTTGTTTCTCTCACGTAACCATTTCTTTGCCCATATTCTTTTTTTTTTTCTTCTTTAAAACATTTGATAAAACAACTGCCACTGCTACAAGCGCAGGTATGGCAGGTGGCACCATTTTGTTAATGAACCAGTGACTGAACTGATGTTTCATGAGTTCATCTCAACGTGTAGGAGCAGTTGAAACATGGCTACAAATCTCAGATATATGTATCGCCACCTGTCGCGATACACGTATCGATACCGATCTCAACGTGAATGGGGCCCTTTAGACTAAATGCGTCTCATTGATTTGTTATTTTGCATGGTTGCCGAAAAAATAGTGGACGCAACACGTCCGAAAACAGTTTTTTTGAACTCGCAAACTTCCAGGACTCGCTAACGCTCGTCCTAGAATTTGGTCTAGTCGTCCAAAAAAACAGTATTTTCTGGACTTGTTACGTAAATTACTATTCTCAAGAAACTTTAAGTTTGCTATGGTCATATCATTCTATCGTTATTCTGAAAAACACATCTCTGCTATTTTTGATCCGCATGCAGTCATGTGTGCCCTCCCCCCCCCCCCCCATATTTTCATTCTGGGTGCGCCACTGGTTGTGATCATGGAGGGCAGGATGTTTTGACGCACCATAATTATTAATATTGAATGGAATACAGCGAGATCTTAGCTCGTAACGTATTACTATTCAATTTGTTGTACATTTCGGTATCGTACGGAAATGAATATATCAGTACCTTATCACGATAGATCATTGTTATAAATAGAATACATTAAACAAATTTTCAATATTATTGAAATATTCTTGCAATATCAGCACCATGTTTTACATTGTTGTACATATCAGAATTGTAAACAAATGAATATACTTCAATATTCTCACGTCATTAATCACTATTCCAAATTGTATCTTATGTTAAAGAATTGTTAGAAGTGCATTTAATTATTTTGCGAAGTTTTCAGCGTCTGCAAACATTTTATACACTTCCGCAAAGTATGCTATTATTTTTGCTCGTATTTACACATTACCTTTCACATGGTCCATTGTCCTTCCAAGTTATTACAAAAAAAAATTGCGTGTTAACAAAACAATTGCAACGCATGAGCACGCCGGGATTGAATGCAATTACTCCAAAAATTAACCAGTGAAAAAACTTATGTCGTTAAGTAATCGTTCTCGAATACCTTTTTTTATGTCATTTTTGAAATATTTCCATACCGTGCATACTTTTCTCCTTCTGTTATCTGATTCACGTTCACTCGCAAGAGTTTCTCCATTTGGTTTCAAAGATTACATATAATCCATCAGAATGGTAAAATGTCAAACAGAAATTGTCCATGAATTAAAAGTAATAATAATAATAAATGTATTTCTTTGTTCAACATACACAGAGTATAAGGACATTACACAATGGAAATGTAACAAAGAAAACGTCATCATAAAGTATAGATAAAAAAAAACAGAAATGCACAATACATTGCTTTCCAAAAAAGATAATCCTGAAACGTACTCGAAGGAAAATACAAAAAATACAGTAATTTTCAATTAAAAAAAATAAATTCAACATATAGAATATTATATAAAAAACTCATGAAGAGTGTAAAACGTTTTATCAATAAGGTGTTTCTTCAACCGAGACTTGAAAATGTGTATATTGGAGCTTCCTTAATATACTTGTCAATCTTATTATACACCTTACAACCCATAAAAAGATGCGACTTCTGATATGATGTTGTACGATGTGCATCTGGTACAAGAATACTACCATTTCTTGTGTTATACGTAGACTGTGGATTACTCTTAAATTTATCATGATTTTTGTAATTATATATGCACAATTCGTAGATATATACACTTATGAGTGTTAGTATATGAAACTCTTTGAAAGCATTTCTACATGAATCTTTCCACCTCAAACCAGCAATAGTCCTCACTGCGAACTTTTGAAGAACAAATAATCTATTGAAACCAGTAGATAAAACCCAGTTCAGTATGCCATATCTCAGGTGACAGTGTATATTTGCAAAGTAAAGAGTTAACAGTACTCCAGAGTGACAGTGACTCGAAAGAAATTTCAAAGCATAACAATTTTTCCGTAGTTTACTACAAAGTGAAACAATATGGGGTTCCCAAGTGACTTTATAGTCCAAGATTATTCCTAGCAACTTAGTTGTCTCAGATGGATCTACTCTCCTTTCATCTTCACTAAAAATAATGAAATTGTCTAGTTTTCCACGGAGATTAAATTTCATTACAGTTGTTTTTTGCGTATTCAGTTTTAGGCTGTTCTTTTTAGACCACTCACCTACTTTAGTGTATACCATTTCCGTCATTTCTAAAAGTTGTTCACGCGATTCAGGGACCTTTATAAGAATATTCGTATCATCTGTATATGATACTACATGGGCAAAATGTAAGTTATGTAGCATTAAAATCAGGTCATTGGCATAAATGAGGAAAAAAAGTGGACCTAATATTGATCCCTGCGGTACTCCTTGTTTTATCATCTCTTGTTTGCTTTGGACATTATTTATTCTCACACATTGTGGTCTGTTTGACAAATAAGATTTCATTAGTTCGAGGGCTCTACCTCTAATACCATATCTATTCATTTTGCAAATGAGAAGTTCATGATTTACCATATCAAATGTACGCGAAAAATCTATAAATAGTCCACAGATCTGTACTTTTGCATCAAGAGCCATTATTATGTGTTCATGAAAGTCATACAGTGCTGTCTCAGTACTTTTATTTGCCATGACACCATGTTGATTTGCGGACAATAGATTATTTTTCATCAGAAAAGAGATTAATTGATCTTTTATATTCATCTCAAAGATTTTACCAATACTTGAGAGAATACTTATTCCTCTATAATTTTCAATTAGGCTCGAATCATTTCGTTTGAAAATTGGATTAACCAATGCTAATTTTAATTTGTCTGGAAAGACTCCCTGTTGAGTTGATAGATTCATCTGATAGGCTAGAAGACAACTTAGTTCCGTGCTACATTTTTTAAGAAGGTTGTTTGAAATGAGGTCATGACCACTTGAGTATGAGTTTTTTAGCCGATTAACAATGTTCACTACTTCCTGTTCTGTGACTGGAAAAATAAAGATAGAATTGGGGGACATACTAATTCCATTTTGCTCATAGTCAAGATCATGTTTGTCATCTGGAATTAGAGAGAAATATTATTTACCATATCCATCATAGTAAGATTCATACCGTTTTCAGTGATAGTACAATCGGTTATTTCTTTTGTTTTTTCTGAATTTGATTTATTAGTTGCCAAGTAGTTTTCGATTTATTGTGAGAATTAACTATTTTGTTATCTATCCAGCACTTTCTGTTTTCTTTTAGTGTTTCTCTATATATTTTTGTTAAAACTCTACTCCTCTCTTTATAGTATCGAACCGATAAAATTCATTAAAGATCTAATAGAGAACCGAACTTGATAAGAATTAATTTTAAAGAAATGGAAAATAATCGGAAAAACATTTTGTAAAACCATCATATCACAATAACCAATTTTCATCATAGACTAATTATCCCAGAATCCTAAATCATCATATCTGACTAAGGAAGAACCGAAATTCGAACTACTGAACATTATAGGCGTTTTCCATTTAGGAGTGTTAAGCCCCAGAGCTTCAAGCCCCTGAGATCGGAAATTACTTTATCACTGACTTTTTCGCCAAAAAACTGTGTATTCGCGTTTTAACTTTTGTCTACTTGTGCTTCATGCACCAATAAAACGGGTGGTGCTCGAGGGGCAAGAGGAATGTCAATTGGTGCTTGAAGCCTCACTAAATGGAACGCATGGTCATACGATCTGGGTAGCTCTGAGGAGCTCCTTACGTTAAATGGAAAGCAGCTTATAAGAGAATGAATCGGTAATACCAACAAAGAAGAATAAACGAAAATGTGAAGACGATTATTCGATCATACCAGCAAACTACGAATACAATATTCTATAAAATTAATAAAATACAAAAACGGAATATCGTAAGTCTGCAAAGCATCATATTCGAAAGATATATGAACTAAAATCGTCGATTCCATTCATCACAAGACATAAAATTGGCATATTGAAAGTCATAAGACGTATGAACGGTAAAATCGAAATGTACAGAACACTGAAATGAAATTATATTATGTTGACATATCATCATATTATAATTTCATTTCAGTGGTACAGAACCGAAAAATATCAGAAATTGGAGAGGGGATAGCAAATGAAGCGGGCAAGTTAGCGGCACTTAGGAGGTAATATGACAAGTTTTATAACGAGTTAATCGTTTCCTACAAGCTCATCCCCTCAAAAAATTCTGCTAGATTTCGATTCTGATCATTGTATAGTTGTAGTCAAACATATAGATTGCTTGACAACAGAAATTATGAAAACAATTGGCATGTTTATTGCAGAACCACTGAGTCATATAATAAATTTGTCAGTTCATCTTGGGGATTTTCCCAAAGATTTAAAAATTGGCACTGTTACTCCCGTGTACAAAGGCAAAGACTCCACTGATATCCAGAACTATAGACCCATTACTGTACCACCAGTAATGAGCAAAGTAATAGAAAATAGTATATTACGTATCAAGTGTTGTAAAAAGCATATTACGCACGAATGGAAAAATTGCGCACGAGCCGCGTAGCGGTGAGTGCGGTAATTACATGAGTGCGTAATTGCTTTACAACACGCAATACGTACTATACTTTTTCTACGACTCTTATATACTGGATGGTGCGTTTGATTAAGCTTTAAGTAATAAAAAAATGAAGGTAACTAACGCAGTTTATGGTTTAATTTCCAACAACAACAAATTAAATCTAAGAAAATACAATTTTGTACTATATAGCATAGAAATGATGAATTTAAGAATTCAAATTTGAATGTTATTAAATAATTATGAATTACTAATTATTACTATCAGTTGTATTAAAGTTAATAGTAAAATTTTTACAGTTTTTTATTACAATGGGAGCATAACAATTTCCGGTGGCGTTGCGCTCATTTCATTATCGGAGTTGCTCATATTTGTAGATATAAAATTAAAGATCGGATTATAATTTATGAAGTATCGATTTGAACTTCAAATCTCAAAAAGTGACAATGTCACTGTCAAATATTTAAAACGCAAGACAGATAAATGTCACGATTTGAGTGGTTCAAGAGGCAACTTGATTGTTACCTGTTATACTAGCCATCATATCATGACGCACAGTTGTGCGTTTTTATTCTTTACGCACAGTTGTGCGTAAGAATGGATTTACTTATAGAGTGAACTGTTTGTAAAACAATGTTTACTAACATAGGAGTAGAAAAAATTGTTTACAATAAAATTCTATTATTTCTATTGAAATATGATATGATCACAAAACACCAGAATGGATTCTGTCCGGGTAGATCTACGGAGAGTGCTTCCTGTGACTTTTTTGAGTATGTTTATACAAATATCGAGAAGAAAAGGTATGTTGGAGCACTCTTCTTCGATCTATCGAAAGCATTCGACACCTTGAATCTTTACATTATGAAAGAAAAATTATTCAATCTGGGCTTTAGAGATAATTTCTTATCCTGGCTAATGTCCTACGAGGGCTGTTTGGTAACTCCGTGACTATTTGAATAAAGAAAAAAAAAATTGGCAAATAAGCGTTTTATTTTTCAACATAATCTCCTTTTAGATCAATACATTTAGTCCAGCGTTTTTCCAGTTTTTTTATTCCTTCCAAATAATAGGTTTTCTCAAGGCCCTCAAAATAGGCGTTTGTTTCGGTTATAACCTCTTCATTCGACCCAAATCTCTTACCACCCAGCCATTTCTTCAGGTTTGGGAAAAGAAAATAGTCGCAAGGGGCTAAATCTGGAGAATATGCTGGATGGGGTAGTAGTTCGTAGCCCAATTTATGAATTTTTGCCATAGTGACTACACACGTGTGCACTCGTGCATTGTCTTGATGAAGCAGCACTTTTTTTTCGCTAAATGTGGTCGTTTTTGCCTCAAATCAATATCGAATCTGTCTAAAAGCTCTGAATAATATTCGCCGTTGATCGTTCTACCCTTCTCTAAGTAATCTATATGAATGACACCGCGTGCATCCCAAAAAACTGTGGCCATAACCTTGTTGGCTGACAGACGCACCTTAGCCTTCTTTGGTGCACGTTCACCAGTTGACACCCACTGTTTTGATTGTTCCTTGGTCTCTGGGGTATTGTGATGGATCCATGTTTCGTCTACGGTTATATAACGGCGTAAAAACTCGCCCGGATTGCGATTGAACTTTGCCAAACACTCCTTTGAAGTGGTCACACGGTTGCGCTTGTGGTCGAGTGTGAGCAATCGCGGCACCCATCTCGCGGATAGCTTCTTCATGTCCAAATATTCATGTAAAATGTGATGTACTCGCTCAGTTGAGATGCCTACAGCCTCAGCTACCTCACGTACTTTTATTCTCCGATCGTCCAATATCATTCCATGGATTTTATCGACGATTTCTGGCGTGATGACCTCTTTTGGGCGACCTGAACGTACGGCGTCACTTGTGCTGGTACGACCACAACGGAACTCAGTAAACCACTTCTTAACCATTGAAATTGATGGTGCAGAGTTCCCATAGTATTTATCAAGTCTTTCCTTGGTTTCAGTTATGGTTTTTTTACGCAAAAAATAATGCTTAATCAACACACGAAATTCACTTTTTTCCATTTTTGTTAAAATTCACGAGGTTGTCTGCTTCTAATTGCTGTCAAACACAAACCAAATGTCGCAGCTTGCTCAAAATTTGACAGTAGTCTATTGAAAGATGGTGGTTGACAGCAGCAGTGTTGCATTTAAAGTTACTGCGCGGGAAATTTAAAAAGTCACGGACTTACCAAACAAGCCTCGTATCTTGAAAACAGACAAATATATGTGAAAGTTGCAAATGAGCGATCAAGTTTTTATGATATTGACCTAGGAGTCCCCCAAGGTTCCATACTTGGCCCATTGATTTTCCTGTTATTTATAAATGACATGCCTGCATACATGAGCACATAATGTACTGTTATATTTGCTGATGACTGTTCTTTTGCTGTGAACGCTGAAAAGCCTGAGGGTATGGAAGAAAAACTCAGTACTGTATCATTGGAATTCACAAACTGGTGCTCCAAAAACCTTATGATTGTAAACCCAAATAAAACTGTATTCATGCTTTTCCACTCGAGGTTGAAAATCGATTTTCCAATTCATGTCAATGTAAATGGTAATCTTATTGAAAAGTCTGACGCAACAAAATTCTTAGGCACCTACATCAACTCTGACATGACTTGGAAACTCCATATTGATCATGTTTGTAAAAAAATCAATAGTGGTTACTATGCACTTCTTCAACTAAAAAACGTACTAAGTCTACATCAACTAATGAATGTATATTATGCAATTGTGTATTCCCACTTATCATATAATATAATTTTATGGGGTTGCGCCACAAATGTAAACCGAATTTTTATCTCTCAAAAGAGAATTATAAGACTGATTTTCAACTTGAAACCTTCTGAAACATGTAGGCCTTACTTCTTACAAAATGATATCATGACACTCTACTCGATCTATATATACCACTGTGTTCTCTATGTGAGAAAAAATATCAGTAAATTTTCTAAGAATTGTGATAACCACGATTACCTCACTAGACACGGTGATATGCTACAGATACCAAAGCATACCTCTAAATTGTATGAGAAAAACCCCAATTATATGGGAATTAAGTTTTATAACAATCTACCGATAATTATAAAAAATGAAAATAATGTTAATACGTTCAAAAGAAAACTGAGGATGTTTCTTGTTGAAGGTTGTTTCTATAATCTAGATGAATATATGTCTCGATAATACCCCAAATAATTTTAACATGTTGATGTGATGTAAATGTCCCACTCATTTATGGCCTCTGTACTTTTGACTTGTCTTATATCACTATTGTGATCCTAAAGATGAATAAAGTATTATTATTATTATTATTATTATAAGATAAATAAAAAAGGCGCAAAAAATGGCCTTATCTTGTCAATCTCTGCCTGGAAAGGGCCACATAATATTGGGGGCAAGTGGTGCAAGAGTTTGAAATAGCTAGTGCATTATACGTAAATTCACCATGGGTACATAATTTTTCAATTGCATCAAATTCATTATTGAGAGAGGATTAATTAATTCTTTTTGTTTAGAATAACGAGTATACTAGAGATCGATACTAAGTACAAAGAAACAATTTAAAAAATATATGCAGTATAATGATTCCATTTATCATTCATTAAAAAGTTATTCAACAAAAAGAATAACAAATAAAAAAATTTACAACTTTCTCGTATATACACAGTTTTCATTCAGTACTGCTTTCTTCCCGACTAAACATCTGGATTGTCAGGAATTCAGATGTTTTTGTTCAGATAATTTAAAAATAATCTAGAGAAGGTAATTCCCAAATAAGAGCATATACCAACATGGTTTTCCATGAAAATAAATTCAACTTTCCAATTAATCGCCCTGTGTTTTATTTATATGAACTCTCTGTAATCCTATATTTTCAGATCGGATAATGCGTTGCCACGTTATCATTATTTATACAGATTTTATTGCGAAAAATTACTTCACTTTGAACTGGAATAATACTTTCGCGGTTGAAGATTTTCTAATAGATGATTTGCACCTTGTGTGAATTTTTCTGATGGAAGCTCTCAGTATGGTATGTCAATGATCAATTGTGCTAAAATTAAAAAATCATATGTATCATATGGGTGTCTTGAACGGAATTTTCATCCGACACAATTACATTAAATTTTGGTGCCGAATATTGTTTTCTCGTTTTTCATCGGTGATTTCTATCAAGTTTTAGTGCAATCATATTTGAAGGGCCTAGTGGAAAAACGATGAGGTTCCATATTTTCCGAAATCGACATTTTAGCGGCATCTGTTATCTTATAGCTCGAAGAATCAACATACCAAACCTTAAGTACTGGGGACAAACAATGACATTCCATAAAAAACTGCGGTCGAAAGTAGGCAGCACAGTGTAAAAACGATGACACTCCCACATTAGATTTCGTTTTTCTCAACTTTTTAAAAAGTGGAACCTCATCGTTTTTTCACTGGATTCATTTATTTCTTGCATAAAATTAAATGTTCTCTCATATCTTAAAATCAAATTCGGGAATATAATCAATATAGGACACTGGCATTCTGTTTCGTAAAATCATATTTTTATTCATCTGCTCTTGGGTATTTTGTGATCCTCCACTAATAAAAGTAAATTCAATATTAATTTTCATTTTTAACGCCCTGCATTTCGAAAATCGTTGTCTTTTACATGTTCACCTATAGACATTATTTTCCTTGCAATGTGAGAAATTAACGAACAGACCGGTCCACATCCTGTATAAGCAAATATTGTGCTAGTCCTCACATTTCCTTCAAAAAAATTGAGCAAGTTATCAATTAAAAAGTATATATTTCTGCCAAAAATGCATAGTACCTACCACGCCATACACACCTTAATGGTAGTCACATGAGAATATTGGCTAAATTCAGTGGGAGTCAATATCAATACTTACATAAGTTCAGGAAATTACCAGGAAATTAATTCCTATTTTATCAATAACCAAACAGTTTTTTAGACAAAAATTGCAATAAATCAATAAATAAAATTATTGACATCTCTACATTCGTTCAAATTATTCCACCTATCGCCCCCACGTAACACTTGGCGCGGAAGATGTAAAGGCCCGCACAGCAATTAGGTATGTTTTTTTTCATGCAGGGTCGGGCGTAGTTATAATAGAAATCACAGCTGTATGCGGTACGCGCAGCTATTAGCAAATTAGATTTCGACGGGGCAGTTGTTTACCTAATCTAAGGATACTAATAATAATAAAAATGGATTATTCTGAATACAAAAGTTACAGTGCTTTTGTTAAATTAACTTGATTAATCTGCACGCATCACAATATTTAGTGGCATATGTACTAGTCCGACCCTGGTCGGCGGCATGGGAATCAATTTCGTGCTAATCGACCATTTTTTGCGCCTTTTTTTATTTATCTTATATGTTTGACTACAACTATATGTCCTACACATTTCGTTTCCTTGGATTTCACGATACTACCGATTAATTTTCGGATGATTTGTTGGTACTACGTTCTTAGATACTATTGAATGATGTTTTGATGAAATTCAATTACTTTATTTTCTGTTACGCACATCTTAGTTTATCGAGATTTGCGATTACTCAGTTTTTCATTTCAATCACTTTCCATTCTTGCTGATTTCAGATCTATGAAATCTATTTCTACGGCTTTCGCGGATGCTTTATTGGTTCTCATAAATACACATTAGATGAATTTCTATTCGGATTATAAATCAGTTCTACACATTTCGATTTGACGTTTTTAAGTCTTATAAAATGTTTTTTTGATAGTTGTTTGATTCTTCATTATATTGGTTTTAAGTTTTAATGGTTTACTGATTTTTGTTACTACGACGATTATTTTGCTATTCTATGGCCCACCATCACAAGAGAGCATAAAAACTTAATTATTTTCTTTTGTTTGATTAGTATAATATAGTATAATATAATATAGTATAATACGGAGATAAACCGCTCAGCTGAGTTTATAACCTTCACGCTCAAAAGTGGTATCGAAACATCATTTCCACTGAAAGAGGTGCGTTCTGAGAACAAGCCCCCAGTAATCTGGTTTAACACTGAATTAAAAAATATGCGTAATACTCTAGAATGTGTAAAAACAGTGTGTGATGTTACTAAAGACAAAAAGGATTATTCAGTCTATAAAAATTTAAAAAATCAATATAAATGTGCAATTGAAAGAACAAAAAGACATGCTTATGACAATTACATAAATACGTCCGCCAATAAAATGGGGGATACGTGGAAACTAATAAATTACGAGAGGAATCGTCCGAATAATAAATCAATTGACACTTCTTTAAATGCCAACGATTTCAACAGTTTACCAACAGTATACCAACGACCCAGGACTCTTTTTTTCTAGAACCTGTTGTTGAGGAAGAAGTACTCGCGGCGGTGAAGTCTTTGAAGGACACCAGTGCTACGGATATCTTTGGAATAAACACAAAAATATTAAAAAATACCATAGATTTGACAGTGGTTACATTGACAAATCTATTCAATACCTGTATTAGTGCAGGTGTTTATCCAGATATTTTCAAATATAGTAAAGTCATCCCAATACATAAAATTGGTGATTTTAATCTACCAAATAATTTCAGACCTATATATCGCATCCCTTTTTTAGGAAAAATATTCGAAATAATTTTGAAGAATCGGTTATCCATGTACTTTGAGAAATTCAAATTGCTGCACGAAAATCAGTTTGGATTTCGGAAAAACATGTCCACCATAAAAGCTATACAAAAGGCAGTTGAAAACATAGTAGAAGGTTTTGAAGACGGCAGGAAATCTGCAATGACTCTATTTGACTTAACAAAAGCATTCGATTGCGTAAAACACGATTTGTTATTAGAAAAATTGAACCTTTACGGTGTAAGAGGTATTCCCTTAGCTCTTTTCGATTCATACCTCAAGGATAGAAAACAGTCGGTGTGCTTCAATGGTATTACGTCAGAAACAGTAGCAATGAAATATGGGGTACCGCAGGGCTCTGTTCTGGGGCCCCTCCTGTTTGTCCTATATGTAAACGACTTATTTTACCATCTAGTTAACTCAACCTGTATCATGTTTGCAGATGACGCCACTATTTTTCATCAAAATATATACGAGAAAACAAAAAATGAAACTACTGAAAAAAAGGCCGAATCTTGGTTTGCAGCAAACAGTTTGAAACTCAACGCAAGCAAAACCAATCAAATGATATTCTCTTCACAGTCAACAAGAATTAATGAACCCAAAAAATTGTTAGGAATTTTTTTAGATCCCTCGTTGAATTGGTCATTTCACATCGAGAAGCTCTGTTCTAAGCTTTCTAGCTCAATTTTCATTTTGAGACAACTAAAAAATGTACTAAGTTCTGACACACTAATGAATATCTATTATGCTTTTTTTCACTCGCACATTTATTATGGGGTAACCCTATGGGGTAATGCATCTGACTCTGTAAAAGTATTTAGGCTTCAAAAAAAAGCTATCCGAATTATTGCTAATGTTGCCTTCAGGGACCATTGTAAACCTTTATTCCAGAAATTTAAAATCATGACACTACCTGCTCTTTATACAGGGTGGCCCATCGAAAACTTGACATCGGGGTTTTGGGTGATAATATCGCAGATGTGGAGAAACCCTCGGACAGGTCGATTTTAGTTTCGAGGGGGACAGTTTGTTCTCCTACATGCACCACCGTCACGGCAACACTCGAGGTGTGGGGTGAACAACCCCTAAAATTTTAATAGGGAATAATGGTGGAGTGGCATATCTTTTGAAAGCCCGTTAAGTTCTCTATCCAACGGCGTCCCGATTTTGAAGTTGGGATGAACTGTTTGGGAAAAAATAAATTCAGGAATAAACCTGTACGAAAGTTAAGAGCTTACTTGTACGTCTCTGGAAAACTCATTTGCCAGTTTTTGCAATCTATCATTTATTTGCTACGATACTGTGAATGTTTTTGCTCAGTTTTTTTTGCGGTACCAATGAAATTTTTTTAATAAAATAGAACAAACAGATAGAGCATGCAGTTTCTGTTTTTCACGTGTGTACTACAAGTGAGTTTCATTCGTGTGTGGTATCGTACGTCAAAATTAAAACGAAACAATGGTGTATACAGTGGCAGGGAGGGTTGCGTTGATTGAACTGTATTATGAAAACAATAGATGTGCGAAAAGGGCTGCGGAACGGTTCAATCAACAATATGGCAGGACTGTGTCGCGGCAGTATGTGTCTGAATTAGTATCAAAATTCCGAGAAACGGGATCGGTAGCAAATAAAAAACGGCAAATCGAACCGCCAGTAAGAAATGAGGCGACAACAGTTGCAATTTTGAGCCATGTTGAGGTTGACCATACGTTGAGTACAAGACAGCTAGCAACTGTTTCCGGTATCTCAAGAACTAGCATTCAGCGCATTTTAAAACTACATAAATTCCATCCTTACAAAATTAAATTAACACACGAACTGAATGAAGATGATTTTGATCGGCGTTTACAATTCTGTGAGGTACTAAGTGAGAAGGCGATTGCAAATCCTCAGTGTCTGTTCAACATTTGTTTTAGTGATGAATGTTCTTTTTTTTTAAATGGTATAGTTAATCGCCTTAATTGTCGATATTGGGCTGATTCGAATCCCCATATATTTCATGAGGTACATACGCAATATCCTCAAAAATTAAACGTATGGGCTGGTATTTTTGGGGATCGTATCGTGGGCCCCCTCTTCTTAGAAGGCAATCTAACAGGGGAAATGTATCTGGAACTGCTTGAAGACACAATTGAACCAATGTTAACTAACATTATTGAAAATGACCATCATTATCAGGAAGATCAGTTGATATTTCAACAAGATGGTGCTCCTCCGCATTATACTATGCCTGTTCGGCGATATTTAGATCACCACTTCCCTGGTCATTGGATTGGTAGGCGAGGTTCTATTGAATGGCCCCCACGATCACCAGACCTGTCTCCCTTAGATTTCTTTCTGTGGGGTCATTTGAAAAGCAGAATTTATGCTACACCACCAGCTTCACTAGCAGATTTACGGCAACGAATCACATTAGAATGTCGCCAAATCACCCCAGACATGCTCCAAAATGTACGAGAACGTTTTCAACAAAATCTGTATCATTGCATGGAAGTTGGAGGTGCGCATTTCGAGCAGTTGTTACGATGAGACTAATTGTAAGTGAATTTTACTCTTAACTTAATTATGGCTCATTTCCGTTAGAAAAACTGCCGACCGTTTTGTTTCGAGAATTCAACGGGCTTTCCAACGATGTGCCACTCGACTCCTACTCCCTATTCAAATTTCAAGGGTTGTTCACCCCACTGCTCGAGGGTTGACCTGACGGTGCTGCCTGTAGGAGGACACAATATCCCCCTCGAAACTAAAATCGACCTGTCCGAGCGTTTTTCCAGATCTACGATATTAGTACCCAAAACATGTCAAGTTTTCGATGTGCCACCCTGTATATTCCTTCAAATACTAGAAATTCATACTAAAAATAATGAACTTAGTAAAAATTCAAATTTTCATGACTATAACACTCGCGGTGCTGGGCATCTCAGACCACAGAGATATAGATTAAATAAATCCGCAAATAATTCCCTAGATATCGCTCTTTATAATAAATTACCCTCCAGTTGGAAGATTTTAGACAAGCCTCGATTCAAAAAAATATTGAAAAGATATCTTATAGAAAATGGGTTTTATTCAATTCAGGAGTATATGGACACACCGGTCAGTGATATGTGAAGTTACTACAGTCAATAATTTCATTTTATTTTAATATTTTAATATATATATATATATATATATATATATATATATATATATATATATATATATATATATATATATATATATATATATATATATATATATATATATATATATATATATATATATATATATATATATATATATATATATATATATATATATATAACAGGAAGTTATTCATGACATCTACAGTCACTAGTTGAAACTTAATTTGACACGAACCAAGGAATCCAAAAGTAGAGGTTTGTCCACAAATTGACAACAATTCGTTGTTCTGACCAACCCAAGGTTCAATCAAGTTTCTAATACGTTATGAGGAACGCAAGCAGAATCTAAGTGAAAATAGAGTATATTTCGTTTTAATTCCGAGAGCTCTAACCTTTGACAGCTGTTTCGTGCTAACGCACTCATCAGAAAGGATTTATGGAGCTCTCGAAATCAAAACGAATCCACTCAAGAATTAATACCGTGAGGCAAGACAAAATATAACAGGAAGTTATTCATGACATCTACAGTCACTAGTTGAAACTTAATTTGACACGAACCAAGGAATCCAAAAGTAGAGGTTTGTCCACAAATTGACAGGCAGCCAACAATTCGTTGTTCTGACCAACCCAAGGTTCAATCAAGTTTCTAATACGTTATGAGGAACGCAAGCAGAATCTAAGTGAAAATAGAGTATATTTCGTTTTAATTCACTTAGATTCTGCTTGCGTTCCTCATAACGTATTAGAAACTTGATTGAACCTTGGGTTGGTCAGAACAACGAATTGTTGGCTGCCGGTCAATTTGTGGACAAACCTCTACTTTTGGATTCCTTGGTTCGTGTCAAATTAAGTTTCAACTAGTGACTGTAGATGTCATGAATAACTTCCTGTTATATTTTGTCTTGCCTCACGGTATTAATTCTTGAGTGGATTCGTTTTGATTTCGAGAGCTCCATAAATCCTTTCTGATGAGTGCGTTAGCACGAAACAGCTGTCAAAGGTTAGAGCTCTCGGAATTAAAACGAAATATACCGTATTTTCACTTAGATTCTGCTTGCGTTCCTCATAACGTATTAGAAACTTGATTGAACCTTGGGTTGGTCAGAACAACGAATTGTTGGCTGCCTGTCAATTTGTGGACAAACCTCTACTTTTGGATTCCTTGGTTCGTGTCAAATTAAGTTTCAACTAGTGACTGTAGATGTCATGAATAACTCTGTTATATTTTGTCTTGCCTCACGGTATTAATTCTTGAGTGGATTCGTTTTGATTTCGAGAGCTCCATAAATCCTTTCTGATGAGTGCGTTAGCACGAAACAGCTGTCAAAGGTTAGAGCTCTCGGAATTAAAACGAAATATACTCTATTTTCACTTAGATTCTGCTTGCGTTCCTCATAACGTATTAGAAACTTGATTGAGCCTTGGGTTGGTCAGAACAACGAATTGTTGGCTGCCTGTCAATTTGTGGACAAACCTCTACTTTTGGATTCCTTGGTTCGTGTCAAATTAAGTTTCAACTAGTGACTGTAGATGTCATGAATAACTTCCTGTTATATTTTGTCTTGCCTCACGGTATTAATTCTTGAGTGGATTCGTTTTGATTTCGAGAGCTCCATAAATCCTTTCTGATGAGTGCGTTAGCACGAAACAGCTGTCAAAGGTTAGAGCTCTCGGAATTAAAACGAAATATACTCTATTTTCACTTATATATATATATATATATATATATATATATATATATATATATATGTAATAGTAGATTCACGTTGTATACATGTTTATGTGACTGATTCAATGTTTTTTCCTGGACCTGTATTGTACGTAGTTAAATAAAAATATCTTATCTTATCTATTCATAATTCTCCCCCTGCCATTTCCATGGTAAACAATATACAGGGGGTACCTTAGGAATGTATGGAAGATACGCACGTGCAAACTATCAGGCCACAGACAGAATTGGAAAACTCTTGGGGCAACACAACATAAAAACGGTCTTCAAACCCACCAAGAAAATACAACAAAGCCTTAGGTCGGCAAAAGACAAAAGAGACCCACTATCTGCAGCGGGGGTATATCGCATACCATACACTTGCGGAAAGGTATA
Organism: Chrysolina oricalcia; assembly: GCA_944452925.2. Taxonomy (NCBI): domain Eukaryota; kingdom Metazoa; phylum Arthropoda; class Insecta; order Coleoptera; family Chrysomelidae; genus Chrysolina; species Chrysolina oricalcia. Next base: position 4,255,043 of record OX101821.2, on the reverse strand, counting down.
CATCAGAACCACAAAATATCGATGTGAACAAGACTGAAGGAACATCAGAGGAACTGCAGATTAGGCCAAACGGACAAGTCGGCAGTGGCAGAACACGCGCTCAGTGAAGGTAACGACAAGATTCTGTTTGAGGACGTAAAACTTCTTGCCCCCAACCAGGGATACCACAGCCGACTTGTACGGGAGGCAATGGAGATCCACAAACGGAGAATTTCAACAGAAAAGAAAAAGCTGTGAACCTTAACCGAATATTCCAGAAATTCCAGAAATTCCAAAATAACAAAAAAACTAGTGAAAAGGTGTCAATTAATATGCCTAACCCAGTTAAGGTAATAAGCAATTTTGAAATAACAAAGGATATCAACGAGATTAAACCGGCAGGTAGGGAAGGGATTAATGGTAAACAGAACCCAGAATCCTCTATAATTGAAACTTGAAGACTACCTATTTGCTATTGCTAGTTGATAGTTTTCGATTGAAATAGGATATATATATATTTTTTTACAAATTAGTGTAACAGAACCAAAGAAATTATATCTATATTTGTTGCATTCTCATTTTGAAAATAAAAATCTTGAACTATCGATAGGAGCGTCGTTGTATGGTGACAACAGTGGGGATCGGGGGACAGCACTGATAAGCAATTCGCGGAATTGTTTATGTGAAGGTGGATACTTCGCCAGACGAGGTCAGATTGCTATTTGTCGCACCACCGAATGTAAAAAGCCGTTAAGATAAGAGAACTTCATGGAATGCTCTGCGTCAGAGTTGGTGACGTAATTTCATGTAAATTAGGCGATGCTGTCTCATTTCGAAGGAGCTGTTTTGTAAACTCTGTCGGAGGCAGGCCGTTTTCCGAAATTATGGTGTTTGTTGAAATTTGAAGCCAATAAGGTAATGTGGGCGTGTTTGATTATTTCGATGAAGATTTATCGAAGGAAAAAAATGTTTTTCGCGGGAATTGTACTTCATATTATTATATACAGGGTATCCCACGAAGATTAGGACAGGGAAAATCGTCACAATTGATGAGGTTTAGTTCTGCGCTGAATAAGATCTGCTACTTCATGATCCGCACAACCATATTATTAAAGTTGCAAGGAAAAGGTTTACAAACTACTCGCTTCACAAGCTCTAAGGGTGTGAATTTGAGCAAGTACTGGGTGCAAGTTTTTTGAAGAAAACGAATGCTGGTGATCCCGAGTACCCTAATGTGGCCATCCTGGGGAAGACAGCTCTCATACTTTCCAATAGAAATGCCTGTTGATCGGGAATTCTCTCAGTCCACTTCTAGGAAAATTACCTCCTTGACAAAAGCCCCTGGGAAAAAAAACCCCTGCAATAACCCCCTGGAAATTACCCCCTAGTAAAAAATACTCCTGATACAAAAAAACTGGAACAAAAAACCCCAGGAACAAAAAATCCCCGGTACAAGATAAACTAAAACACAATTCCACAATATAATTTGATTCCAAAAAATGTTATTGTTAATTCGGGGGGTTTTTGTCCAGGGGGTAATTGTTTTGATACCCTCAGACCTCCGGCTCTGCTCTACAAAAATCTTTGCTCGCGCGTGCATACAGTGCGTATCTAGATGATCATCTGTATGGATGGTCATCTGGAAAACAGAAAAAGAAGGAAGAGGCCAGGAGAAGAGAACAAGAAAATTGCTGGAAATTGGAAGAGGTAAAAGAAACTTCGACAAATGGGGGTCAAGAAGTGGATAATATAAGGGCGAGGCCAAGCTTGAGAAAAAAAAGCGGGATATCCATAACAATATGTTTTAAGAGGCTCAGAAATTTCTCAAAAATATGATCTATGGCCGAGTTAATGTTTGAGGGGATAAATGCCAATCGTTACAGAAGTCAATGATAAAAAGAGCACTAGCTCTTAGAGCATCTTAGCAAGGCTGCAGAGGAGAGAAAGAGTGAGATAATAGCTGACTTTTCAAACAAAGATCCAAAGAAAAACTAAACTTTACTTTAGTCATATTATAGGGTCGTGGGTTCGATTCCCAGCATGGTCACCGATCTCGTGCATTGCATTACACGTTGAAAGGTGAAGGCAACATCTTCCTTAGCTCGCACAACTCTTTCAAATACTTCTGAGGGTTGCGCGTAGGGGTACAGCCGGTTGATGGAAATAACAATTCATAAGTGTCATGCGGTGTTTCAAGAATTTTTTTAAATGTTTGAATGATCTCATGTGGTTCTGTTGTTTTTTTTAGAGATTTATTTTCAATTATTCCTTTCGAGTTTACATTTTCATTTTATTTATTTTGTCTGTATTGCAGGAATAATAGATATAGTGATTCTTGTTTTTTTTTGGTCAAATCTACAACGTTATCCTGAAAATACGTGTATAGGTTGACCATTCCTGTTGTTAAAAATTGTTTTGTTAAAATTGTTTTTTCCGTTAACCAGCTGTCGTCCCCTTACGGACGGCAGCCCTCAAAAGTCGCGTAAGTTTGTTTCCTTTTTGGTCCCTTTTTTCGGAGTCACAAGTCCCTTTTTTCCCTTTTTTGAGGAATTGAGTCGCTGGGAGCCCTGTAATTCCCAAAAATCCTAGCTAATTCCTCTAATACCCAAGTAATTCCCGAGTAATACCACAAATGCACCAGTAATACCTGTAATTCCTGAGTAATACCCAGCAATGCCTAACAATTCCTCACTAATATTTAAGTTTTTTTTCCATAAATATATCATCAATTGATTCTGTTAGACGTTCGGAATTATATTATTTCATTCCATTACAATGTATTACAAGATCCAGGGGTTTTAACCTGACACTAAATCCAATAGAACTGATTTTTGGCACACAGTCAGTTCTTGAGGAGTACTTCGAGGAAAAAAATGTTCTGCACGCGGGCACCCATGGAAACTGGGGAAAATTCCTGGGAAAGTACGGACAATCTAAAACTTGGAAATTTCGATATGATATAAACAACAACTTTGTAGAACGTAGAAATCTCCATAAAAAAGGTAATCACATGTTTTTTTCGAAAATTGCTTCATTTGAGAAATAATGCGAGATACAACTGATATTTTCAGATTTCTGCGCGAACAACTCGGGATATAGATTCACACCGACGCTCGACCAAAATCTCTCTATCTCCCTTGTTTTTGGTCGAAAATTCTAACTAAAGGGTGTTTTGAAGAAAAATCCTTCATAAATTATCATATATAGCTGGCGGTGTCGGTAGAAGTAGTTGTATTTGATATGCGAAGGTGAAGTAATTACCTTTGATAAATTAACAATTCAATTTTACCAATTTTTTTACGTTATCCTATCGAATTTGCCCGACAAGCTTAGTTTGCTCAAAAATTCAGTTAGTCAAATTTGAACAAATCAGATATAACATTTGTTCATAATTCACGAAATATACTTTTATTTTTAATTAACAACTTCATGACTTACCTCGGTATATATTGAATCAATCCAATCTATATCTAGGTGTCCGGGAGTTTACGGCGATTCATCGGTTTAAACATAAATCAGTGCCAATCAGTCAGTTCAGTAAAAAGACTCGTTAATGTTACAATCGTTTTTCGGTACATTTTTCGCACGTTCAAAAGAAACACGCAGTTTCTGTTGTTAGGTATTATTGCTATTATTGCTTTACCTAGTAGTGGTGACTATTTGTTCAAATTCAAACTCCAAAGGCCATAGAAGAACTAAGAAAGAAGAACCGGCAAGAGAGCTCTTGAGAAGAGACACCCACGCCGTTTGGAGTTTTCCACCTTACGCCGCGCCGGTACAATTCCTGTAAGTTATATTCGATTATAATTCAATTTAATCGAAATTGCAACCAGACTTGACATCTCTCCACATTTTAATCCCGATCTACCTGGTGAACGTCCATTATTCGAAACCACATTGCTATCGAGGTAATCTATTTAATTATTGTCGAATTTTTTGTCTCTTACACGCACAACATTCATTCCCAATTAATCTTGGGCCTAACTGAATCAAGTTTTTCTGTACCCGTTGTTTTTGAGTACGCTCATTTTTCATTTTACAATCGACGTAAAAATGTAAAGGAGAGATTTCTGCAAAAGCGTAATGGTCATTTTATTGCCAAGGGCCTGTACATCCAGAATATACATCTTAAAACCTCTGATCACAAAGTTTTCATTCATTATTTTGTATTTCTCGGAAATTTCACAAACTAAATAACAGCAGGTACAGAAAAACTTGCTTAATTCAGGCCCACTATACATTGGGAATGAATGTCATTTCGTCAAATTGATATACTGGGTGACACAGCAGACATGTAGCAGCCTGTAGTTTTTTTATTTGAAGAGATGAAGATTTGAAATTTGCAGAAGTTGCGTAATCAATGATAGCGCTTCATTTGAACCTAACGACAACTTTTTTCAACTACCTGTTTGATCGGCAGTAACTCCAACTTCTTTTTTTTGAATGACACCCTGTATATTTATCCAATCTATCTTATTTGTCATAAAATTCTCTATTCAACCGTGTATCACAAAGTGGCATTCGTTTCTCAATTCGCAGATGAATTGCATTTTATTAAAAAACATCAAGTTGGCTGTTATCCGAATTCGATAATCTTTCGATGCTTGGTAGGCTTGGAAATCCAAAGAGTATCAGTTAAACCATATAATTTCAGTTTTTTCCATACCTGATCACTTCCTACAGATTGTCAGTAATTTCTTTAATAAAATGAAAAAAACATCTGAAAATAACTGACGATATTGCGAAACTGAGATAGGAACATGTTTTTTTCAATTTGGCTACTTGTGAAGGAACTATCTGTCTCTCTTTGGCCATGTAGCCATATCATGATCTTTCCATTTGGAAACATAAAATTAAAATTGTTCCCCTGATCCACCAATTCACAAGTCTATTATTCTGTTTGCAATAATATTTTGCCTAGTAGGCGGTGTACACAGAATGTTTTGTGTTTGACAGGTAAACATCATTTGATTGTACTGATTATCTCCGTCAGTTTTATGCTGATTAAAATTGCATCGTTTAATTAGATACTAAAAATGTATTCAAAGAATAAAAAGGTCGATATGTTGTTGATATTCGGAGAGTGCAAGAGAAATTGTAGACAGGCTGAACAATTGTATGTCAAAAGATTTCCGGAAAGACGCCATCCGCCTAATAATTATTTCGCTAGAGTAGAAGAGCAGTTCAGAAGAGAACCTGAAAATCAAAACAATCTCCAATACATTGTCGACGAGGAAATGGAAGTAAACGTTTTGGCCATAGTACATGCAGATCCGACGATATCACTGAGACAAATTGAGGACGAAATCGGCGTGAATCGAGAGACCGCTAGACTAGAAGAGTTTTGAAAAAAGCTGCTCTGAACTGCTCTTTTATTCCATCGAAATAATTATCAGGTGGGTGGCGTCTTTCCGGAAATCTTTCGACATACAATTGTTCAGCCTGTCTACAATTTCTCTTGCACTCTCCGAATATTAACAACATATCGACCTTTTCGTTCTTTGAATACATATTTAGTATCTAATTAAACGATGCAATTTCAATCAGCATAAAACTGACGGAGATAATCATTGCAATCAAATGATGTTTACCTGTCAAACACAAAATATTTTGTGTACACCGCCTACTAGGCAAAATATTACTGCAAACAGATAATAATAGACTTGTGAATTGGTGGATCAGGGGAACAATTTTAATTTTATGTTTCCAAATGGAAATATCATGATATGGCTACATGGCCAAAGAGAAAGACAGATAGTTTCTTCACAAGTAGCCAAATTGAAAAAAATATGTTCCTATCTCAGTTTCCGCAATATCGTGAGTTATTTTCACATGTTTTTTATTTTTATTAAAGAAATTGTTGACAATCTGTAGGAAGTGATCAGGAATAGAAAAAACTGAAATTATATATCGTTTAACTGATACTCTTTGGATTTACAAGCCTACCAAGCATCGAAAGATTATCGAATTCGGGTAACAGCCAACTTGATGTTTTTCAATAAAATGCAATTCATCTGCGAATTAAGAAACGAATGCCACTTTGTGATACACGGTTGAATAGATAATTTCAAGACAAATAAGATAGGCTAGATAAATGTACAGAGTGTCATTAAAAATAAAGAAGTGAGAGTTACTGCCGATCAAACAGGTGAGTGAAAAAAGTTGTAGTTAGATTCAAATGAAGCGTTATCATTGATTACGTAACTTCTGCAAATTTCAAATTTTTATCTCTCCAAATAAAAAAACTACAGGCTGCTACATGTCTGCTGTGTCACCCGGTATGATAATTGCTGAAGGATTGTTCTTTGAAATACCGTTTAGTTTATGAACTATCGACCAAAAACAAAGGAGATACAGAGATTTTAGTCGAGCGTCGGGGTAAATCGTATTGTATCCCGAGTTCTTCACGCGGAAATCTGAAAATATTAGGTATAGCTCATTATCTCCCAAGAGGAAACAATTTTAGAAAAAACATACGATTACTTTTTCATGGAGATTTTTACGTTCTACAACTTTGTTCCCATACATTATATGGAAATAACCAATCCCTTCCAAGTTATTGATTTTCCGAATTTTTCCGGGAATTTTCCTCACTTTCGATAGGTGCAGAACAATTTTTGTCATTAGAGTAATATTCAAAAACTGCTCGTGTACCAAAAATCCAGTGAGTTTCAGTTGCACCTCATGGAAAATTGTTCTAAAGTGTACGGAGGGGGGTACAAAAAAATAGTAATTTTTATCAAGTTAAACTACTCTTATTTATGACGTTATCAAAAATGTTCATTTAAAAAACTGCAGGATGTTGAATGAATATTAAAACCAATATTTAAGTTTGGAATGACAGCCATGGCAGTATAGACTTGATCAAAATTCTATTTCTATTATCTTCCCGGTTCACCGTTTGGAAATTTAAAATTTTGATAAATGAAAAAGAAGTATTTGGTAATGCACCTATTTTTATGAATCATATAATTTTCTGACAAATCGACAATAAAAAAGTTTTTCATGTGGTGCTAACTTTTGGAACTCAATATCTATAGTCATGAACACATTTTGACAGGAAAGCCATTTTAGGCCTATTTATCTATTTATGAAAATTTTTAAAAAGTGTTTCATCCGGTAAGCAGATGGGTTAAGTTTGACCTCTATTCGGCTCTTTGATTAAAATGATATAACAAAGGATGTTATTGAAGAGAATATCTGCTCTTTTTGGATATAGAGTTGATTATAATATGTTTATTCAGATACCCTTCACTTTCACATACCAACTGAATATACTTCCTATGGATGAATTACATTTGATGAGATTTCAAAACTTTATAGTCAGCCAATATTCCACGTGAATCATTCCTTTTCAGATCAAAGGGCCCAGAACCTATCAACACTGGTGGAGAAAGATTTTATTGGTCAAGGTATATCTATCCAGTAATTTCTCCAAATTCGAGATCTACCTAAATGAAGTTCATGCCGGAATTGAATGATCTAAAATAAAATGATCAAGAAACACATACATTTTAATATATAATAATTTTTTTTCTTTTAATCCTGACCTAATCTTAGCTTTTTTGCCAAATACTACGTTCAAGAGCTTAAAAAAGCTCATACGTTTTTATTCTTTATCATTATGATTCCCACCAATGTTCTCTAATTCCCGAAAAATTTCTCTAATTCCCATGTATTATACGAGTAATACCTCTAATTCCCAAGTAATTCCCGAGAATACCCAAGTAATGCCACTAATGCCCAACTAATACCTCTAATTCCCGTGTAATGCCCACTAATACCCAAAAAATTTCAAGTAATACCACTAATTCCCAACTAATTCCCAACTAATGCCACTAATACCCAAGGCATGTACACCAAAATTCCCCAGCGGTTTCTCCCTCGATTTTGGCACTTCTATGTTCCTCCCGATAAAAGGATTTCAATAAACTATCATACTTGTGGTCTAAAACGATAAATTCAAGAAATACAGGTACTTCAATATCCTTTGTCCCATGACGAGCAATTGCCAAATTATTTAGGTTTAGGGTCACCCTGTATATTTGGACAGTCCTATATTTTTTGTGATAATTAAAACACGGCAAAATCATATTAATCATCCATATTTCATTAAAAAACGTCTTAATCTTCGTGGGACACCCTGTATAAAAAGTAATTCACAGAGTTGTTTGACAAGAGAATAAAAATTTTTCAACGACAGTTATTATTATATTGACAAATTATAGCAATAGTTGAATGTTTCATCCACGAAGTTTTCAATTTTCGTCGTGTTATGAAATAATAATAATAAATGGCCTTCATTCCTCTTCATTCCTTCTTATTCTTCCACACAACCAAGAACAAAAATAAAAAAGTGTCATCATTACATATAGTGTCTCACTTCTCATGGAAACACTCCCGTATCTTCCGTAACAATAGAGGTAAAATGATGAAACTCTCAGGACTGATGGAAATGCTCGAAATGCACCTACCACCTGAATGGGGTTGGCCTAAGTGATATACACTGCCCGCCACTCGCGATGGAACAACCCATTTTTACGGTAAAACATACTAGGGGGCAGAATAGGCTCAAAATTCCTACAGATTCGTGATCAGGACCACCAACTTACTACAGAGACACGTTTTCCCTGAAAAAATTTCGGTCTTGAAAAATCCGAATTTGTCTCACTTCTCATGGAAACACCCCCGTATCTTCCGTAATTTTTTACGTAGAACCATGAAATTTCCAGGATCGATAGATACACTAGAAATGAACTCACTGCACGGGAATGGTCAATCTACGTAATATACACTGCACGCCAGCAGCGAAGGAACCACCCATTTTTCCATCGCTGCTGGCGTGCAGTGCACATCATGTAGGATGACCCGTTTTGTGCAGTGAGTTCATTTCTAGTGTATCTATCGATCCTGCAAATTTCAGGGTTCTACGTATAAAATTACGGAAAATACGGGGGTGTTTCCATGAGAAGTGAGACAAATTCGGATTTTTCAGGACTGAAATTTTTTCAGAGAAAAAGTGTATCTGTAGTAAGTTGGTGGTCCTGATCACGAATCTGACGGTATTTTTAGCCTATTTTGCCCCCTAGTATGTTTTACCGTAAAAATGTGTTGTTCCATCGCGATTGGCGGGCAGTGTATATCACGTAGGCCAACCCCATTGAGGTGGTAGGTGCATTTTGAGCATTTTCTTCAGTCCCGAGAGTTTCATCATTCAACCTCAATTATTACGGAAGATACGGGGGTGTTTCCATGAGAAGTGAGACACACTGTAGAGATAATTTTACAAAATTTATTAATAAAATTGGTATGTTAGAGTCACTGTCTACTGAATACCTTATCACCTTTTCAGTTGATTGTCTGAAGGATCTTAGCGACTTTATGTTATATACTGAGTATCTATTGAATAGTGGCGCTGCTTGATAGGAATATGAGCGTGGTGTTACATGATCTTCATAATTCAATCCAAATAGGTATATCGAATACAAGATTTTTGTTCTTTTTGGATTCGGGAGCAGGTGATCAAGTCCAGACAAGGGCCATACACAATATCACAATAATTAAATATTGACAAAATAATCGTATCACTAAGTGCAATCTTCAATTTTCTATTGAGAAAATTTCTCTGTGAATACAATGTTTTGAGTAGTCCATTTCACCTCCCCTGTCCCCCCTGAAAAGCTAGGCTAGATAGAGAACGCTTAGGGTTTCGGAAGTTTTCTTGACAGATTTGGACGTCAAAAAATTACAGCGAAAAAAAATTGGGTAGGGGGGGCCCCCTTTCTCTCGAAATTAAGATCGAAAAAATCCGCAAAAATAGTGAAAAATATCTGACCGTCGCATATTATGGTTTTAAGAAAAATCACCTCCCTGTCCCTCCTCAAAAGCTAGAAAGAGAGCGCAAAGGAATTCGGAAAATGTTTCAACAGTGGAAAATAATGATGTAAAAAATTGATCGGGGGGCTTGCCCCCCTTTCCTGTTCTTGTCACGAAAAAAATTACCGCTACCGTACTACTCTTCTATTTTCCATGTAAGTTTAGTGTTCCAAAGGAAGCACCACCTTGAACAAGAAGCGGTGACGACGTTCGGCGTAGACAATGTCCGGCGTAGACAATGTCCGGTAACTCAATGTATTTATTATTTCTGTAGGTTAAAAAAACCTACGATGTTTACGTCATTCTGTCATTTTGGTCGTAGTGCAATGTACTTTTTAACCAAGTTCGAGGCTCCTATTTCGCTTTCTTCAACAATGGTAAAACTTTTTGAGGTACAGGTCTTGGTTTCTGGTACCTTGATCAGTATAACGGCTCCTCTGTCTTCAATGTCATCAATTGTCATCTTGACAATTTCATGACTTACGCCTCCAAATACGCCCATTACTAGAATAACTTTATGTAGCAGAAAAGTATCATCCGGAGCTTTTCTCATGAAAAGTAATACTTGTTCACCTTCCAACACCTTTGTCTTTTTAGGAATGTATCCTTTTGATTTAACTTTCAGATAGGCCATAAGTTGACTGAATGCTGATATATTAATGTTTTCTTTAACAATCAATGTTGAATTCAGCTGTGAGTATTTGGTCTATAGACTATTTGAACTATATTTTTCAGACTGAAATAATGTAAAATAAATAAAAAATATTAATATTTTTCATGAGATAAACTCACCAGTTCTTGTAAGTATGCCATTAAGACAGTTTCATTTACGGTATTCACTCTGTTTTCCTCTTTCCATTTCAAAAAATGGTCATACTCCTCCTCGTATAAGTATTTGGATTTCACAGGCAGTAAATTTCCTAACGCTTTTTCAGCTTTGTGCGTCACATTCTGTGGGATCTCTATGATTATTATGAACACAACCGTTTTTAGTTTCCTCCACTAACAAGCTTGTCAATTCTTACAAAAATTTAGCGTCATTTTATTAAATAATCAACCCTTAGCAACCTCTTCAATGTTTCCATGGCATTTGCATAGAAGCTAACTTGTGCTCAGTTGCCGACCCTGAACGCAGTAAATACTATGAGAAGAAATTTATGAAGTGAACAACGTCGTTTAAGATAATTTTCCCGTGAAAAATAAAATATTGTATGCACCACGACCGTTACTAGATACTAACGCCCATCGGGCAACATTCATCCCTCGGGCCAAAGGCCCTCGGGTGAATGTTACCCTCCGGGCGTTAGGATCTATATAACTTGGTACATAAATCGTTAGTACATTTGAATTAAAGATTGTATCTAAAAAGTTTTTTAAAGTTAATTTTCAATTTTATTGAATGGATGAGTGTTTTTTTCCACGTCGTTAGGAAAACATTTTTTTGTCTCGAGACATTTATTGATTATAAATGTAAGAATAGGTGTGAGATATGGAATACAAAGTTTTATCATCTTCATTTTGGACAAAAACACTTCTAGTTGTTCATTACTTATAAGTACACTTGAAAATTATCATCCGGATTGAGCAAATTGTTCTTATAACAGTTTATCGTCGCTTCGTCAGGTTTCAAGATCACCTGATTACCTGATGAAATAATAATAAGCCTACGTAGTAGGTGTATATGGGGGCTCATCATCGGTTGGTAACGACCGTTCGTTACTAAACGATCTTGTAAAACTTGTTTTTACGAAACTCCCAGGTTTTCTGAGAAAACCCCTCAAAAGCAGAGCTTATGCGAGCAAGGGAGATCCGGGACCTACAGTTTAAATAAAAGTGGAATCCGAACCACTTCAGCTCAGTGACACGCGACCGGGGATCGAACCCGGACCGTTTGGGTGGAAGCTGAACGCTCTTACACCACGACCACTTCGCTTGTGAATTCAAAGAACTCTGTCTTCTTCGATTAAATCTCTCAACCCGGAGATGAGTGTCTTCCTCTGCTCGCTAGGTGGAGGGGCCTGGAAACCGCTTCACCGCGTGAACCAGAGTTGACCAAACCAGCGGAGTGTGTAATGATTTGGACGGGGAAAAGATGGCTTCAGTGCTATCTGTGTTGACCTACCCTTGCACTGATGAGAGGCAACAACCTCGAAACTAGTCTGCAGGTGGTCACCCTGTCCAAATCAAAACATAATTCTGCTGGATGGTCACTTGCACTTGCAATTACGTCCTCTGATGCTTTGAGGAACGTTGCACAAGTATCTGTTAGATTTAATTCATTACCCGTCGTGGTCTTGGCCAGGGGAGTAGTTGTATTCTGACAGGTACTTGCCATAATAAGCTTACGTAGTACTTGTATTTGGGAGTAAAGGGTTCATCATCGGTCGGTAACGACCGTTCGTTACTAAACGATCTCCCAAAGAACTCTGTTTTCTTTGATGAAATAAAGTTTTGTTTTATTGCATTAGGAGAGTTGATCTGGAACTGAGTTATTATTTTTTTGATGAATACTGTCTTTTTGAAGAATGTGTATGAACAATACTTTACCCACAGTTGATATTTTTACGAACATTTCATTTTATTACCCAATTGCGCTTAAAAGTATCACTTTCTGCATTGTGAGCAGTGCGTAAAATCATAGTTTACGCGTTGAAAAAGTATTTTTTTGCCTTTATTTTATTCTCACAATGTTCTTGTAAACCTAAATCTGCGTGATATTTTCCTATGAATGATTTAAAAATTCTTTTTTTCAGGTAATAAATCATACTTATTAGTGCACAACAAAACAGAATTCTCAACACCTCTGGATAATTCTTATAAATGTGCCCAAACCCAAACCCTGAATCTCACCGAGGAAAGATCCAATGAAACAGTGGCTTACTTACACTTGAGTCATGTTCAGTTTCAGGCATTCTGTAATACTACTGGACACAAATTTGAATCAGGTGAGTGATTTTTTTACGAAAGTAATATTATTTTACTATAGATAAAATTTTGATTTTTCACCTCAAAGAAAAACCGTTCACTAAATTTGGCGCAAATAATTAATTTTTTGCAAAAGTTATTCAAAATGATTGAAAGTAAAATTTCAACGTTAACACCCTGTATCTCCGAAACGAAACATTTGCGGACACATGTCAAAGATTTTCCCTCTGAAGTTTGTACAAGTACTTAATAAACACCCTGTATAGATAGATAGATAGAACAAGGTATGTGGGCGGACGAAGCCATAAGAATGTAGGCCTCTCAATCGGGCCCGTTATGCACCCACTACTGCTGGGAGATGGTTCAGTTTTGAAGGTAGCCTATCTCGCGAGCGAAAGAGGCCAGCCTTCTGACTGATACCACCCTCACACTCTCCGGGTTCAGTACGATGCTCCCGAGGTGTGCTTCCCGTATTGCTGCCACTGCCAGGCATTCCGTGAGGATGTGAGTGGCTGACTCCTCATCCTACAAGCACCACCTGCATTCGGTATCATCCGTGAAACCTAAAATGTTGAGGTGCCTGTTGAGGTGGCAGTGTCCCGTCAGGAGCCCTGTCACTAATCTGATTTCCTTTCTGCTCAGTGTGAGCAGAGTCTTGGTCCTCCTGGTAGAAGGACCTCCGATGTGGAGTTTCGATTGCCTCATGCCTGGTGTATCTTTCCATGTATCCTGGAATTTTACTTCCAGAATTTCCTTCATGGTTGAGACGCACCATGATCTTGAAACTCCTATGATAGGTTGTGGTCCCATCGCTGGGCTTTTCGCACCTTGTCTGGCCAAATAATCAGCCCGTTCGTTTCCAGGTACTCTGGTATGACCAGGGACCCAAAGTAGCTTTACTTTATTGGCGGAAGATAGCCTTTGCAGATCATCGATGCATTCAGACACCAGCAACGAAGTGACTCTATATGATGTGAGAGCCTTGATCGCCGCTTGGCTGTCGGTGCATATCGTGATTTGCTGGCCGCGGCAGCCTCTGTTGAGATTTTCTCTTACACAGGCGAGTATGGCAAACATTTCTGCCTGAAATACAGTAGCAAAAGTTCCTAGAGCGTAACAAAGTTCCGCTTTCGGAGACTGCCCGTATACCCCGGCGCCGGCTGACTTACCCATTCTGGAGCCATCTGTGTACCAACTGATCCCCTTGGTGGGAAGCAGGCGGTGCCCGATCCGCTCCAAGTCTTCCCTTTTGGGAATTACTGTCAGCGGCCTTTTACTGAATCGTATGGCAGGTAACGAACTGTCACCCGGCATTTCAAGAAGGGGACAATTCCTTACCGTCTGATTCCCTCGCTCCGCCCTGTATAATGGACAACCCTGCCAGAAATATAGAGCTGGGATGAAAGCTGACTTTGCACCTTTTTGTGAATCCAAATATTTTTTTGACATGCCATCGGTGGAGAAGTGACGTCATTGGAATCTTAGTAGTATTAATATTACTTTTACTTATTAGATCGATACAGTGTTTTTTCTTTTTGAGACCATCCCTGTTGATCTTATGGAATTTGGGACCCGGTGGATTTTTTTGAATTTTTGGTATAATGTAGTCCATGTAATTCTCAACCAATGTTACCATTGCGCCAACCCAAAAAATGAACAGTTTTGCTGCTAGGGGGCGTTGAAATGACCCCTTGCGCAGATCAGACTATTTATTTTTGAACCCGGTAACAATATTTTCACTTGTTTCATTGTTGCTAATGTTGCACAATATTGTGCTATTTTATAAAAGAAATTCTTACCCCCTCCCCTTTTTCCCCCAACTCTTATTACGAAACGCAAAAAAATACCTTCAAATGTATCGTCGAATGTTCAAATATGCCTAAATAAGGGAAATAACAGTTTTTTATGATGATCACCCACCCCCCAAATTACAAAAAACGAAAAAATTTCGGTGATTTTTTCTGAATTTTTGATATGATGTAGTTCAAGTTATTTTGAATAGAAATAAATCGGGTGACAAACCCCAAAAATAAATTGTTTTGATGCTAGGGGGCGTCGAAATTATACCTTAGTCAGAATAAACTATTCATTATTATAGGCGGAAACAATATCTCTACGTATTTTTTGTTTTATTTTATGCCGAACAATTGTGTAAATTTTTATAAATTGAAAATCTAAAACCTACCCCTTACCCCCAACCCCTATTTCAAAACACGAAAAAAATTAATTCAGGCACCACCTCAATTCAAATTGTAGATGTCTAATTTTTATTTATTTTCAAGATATTCGCCCAATTAATTGATATTAAAAATTCATGAACTACGCCCTACTAAGAAGTCAGCGAACTCCACCAATATTTTTCTGAAGGCAGGGAAGGGTGAAATTAAACAACTGTACGATTTCCTCAATTTGAGCTGATTAAAACATTTATTTTGATAAAGCATTTATAAGTAGTCGGGAATTAATTTTTTTGTGTTTTAAAATAGGGGTAGGGGTAAGGGGGAGGTTTCAGATTTTCAATTTATGAAAATTACACAATTGATCTAAACTAAAATACGTAGAACTATTATTTCCGCCTATAACAATGAATAGTCTATTCTGAGCAAGGTATGATTCCAACGCCCCCTAGCATCAAAACTATTCATTTTTGGGGTTTGTCACCCAATTTATTTCTATTCAAAATAACTTGAACTGTATCATATCAAAAATTCAGAAAAAACCACCAAAAGTTTTTCGTTTTGTGTCATTTGGGGGGTGGGGGGATAATCATAAGAAATAGCTATTTCCCTCATTTAGACATATTTAAACATTCGACTATTCATTTAAAGGCACCCCATTGCGTTTCGTAATAGGAGTTGGGGGAAAAGGGGAGGGGGTAAGATTTTTTTTTATAAAACTGCACAATATTGTGCAACATTAGCAATAATGAAACAAGTGAAAATATTGTTTCTGGGTTCAAAAATAAATAGTCCAATCTGCGCAAGGGGTGATTTCAACTCCCCCTAGCAGCAAACTGTTAATTTTTTTGGGTTGGCGCAATGGTAACATTGGTTGAGAATTACATGGACTACATCATACAAAAATTTCAAAAAAATCCACCGGGACCCAAATTCCATAAGGAGTTTGCGGGGTCCTTTTATGTGGAATGGAACCATACCATTCATACCAACATGTTAGCGAAATGACATTTCAATCAGATAGTAGCGCACATAGTTTTTTTTTTATAAATACATGTTTTTTTCAGCTATGGATTGTAGCAGTTCTCTAACAACTGATGTTGTCCCAATTGTGGTCGGGTGTGTATTGGCAGCTTTGGTTGTGATGGTACTCATTGCGTACCTCATTGGAAGAAGGAGGTGCCAAGCACGTGGTTATCTATCTATGTGAGCATAGGAAGCGTAAACTGTAATATTCGCATATAGGGAACTTTTCGTGTTTCTTCTCGAAACTTACAATAGTGATGTTTTTAGTCTGGCTGATTTAATTTGAGGTCAAAAATGATTTAGTTACAAGTTTCTCCATATAAAAATTGTTAATAAAGATATTTTTGAATTGTACACTTTGTTTGCTCTTTCAATTACGGCTGATCGATCAGTGATCTCAGAAAGTCATATTGCGGGAAACAGGTTCAACTAAGAAAATTGTCAGTTGATGGTTTTAAGAATTATGTACTAACTTTTCTACCAGCAAGTCTCAATCAGGTGGATTGAACATATAATTAGGTGACTATCAGATTAGAATGACTCTTAATTCTTTATTCATTTATACATATAATTCAGAGCGCTGATTGGCCGTTAGCTTGCGAATTCTTTAAGTTAGTGAAATAATATGTTTTGTTCTATTCTGTCCAAAATACTATTCTTTAACAAACAACTTCACAGAATAACACTTTTGTGGAATTTAATTCAGCTATAAAACCCTCATATGTGATCTCAACTATAACAATGATTTTACTTACCTAAATACTTCGTCTCCTCGTCGTCTTATTGGTGGATACCGGAATTGGCTCGATGTTTACACATTCGCGAACATACGTGAGAATACCCATATACAGGGTGTTAATTAAGTACGTTGACAAACTTCGGGAGATGATTCTTTGAAGGTTTTCAGAACGAAAAGTTCATATAAACATATGTCCCAAACGGCTTGGTTTTCGAGATACAGGGCGATAAAAATACATTTTTTTCAAGATTTTTTAGAGTTAACTTCGACATTTTCGACAATAATCAGTTCAAATTAGGCAAGTACAATCCATGCAATAGGGCGCACGATACAAAATAATGCATTTCTTAAATAATTCACAGGGTCCTCCTTTTTTCAGAGTCAAGCTTTGTTCAACCCTTCAGAATTTTTTTTTTCCGCCGCTACTGACATATTATGAGAAAGGAATAATCAATGTTGTTTCATTTAACATCTTTTTGATATCTTGCATTTTTTCATTTACTTGTACGGTTCAGGGGCTATAATGAAAATATTAATTCAAACATTTTCCAGTGTGGCATAACATTAGAAAATTTGAAAATTAAACATTTTCAATTATTGTAAATTGATGGAAATATTTTTTCAGAATTAGAAAAATCTACGATGAATAAAAATTATACAATAAAAAATATAAAGACAAGCTTTTATACAAATGCACTGAAAATGAAAAAATAATTTGTTTAATTTTTTGTAGGTTATTCTGTGAGTATCAAAATCTTTCTGTACAAGATTACCTAGATCAAACAATGAAATGAATTATTTTTTCCTTTTCAGTGTATTGTATAAAAACTTTAAAATGTTTTCTTTTTATAATTTTCATTTTTAACATTTTAGTTTATTTTTTATGTGAAACTGAAAATCTCCAACCCAAAAACCATCACATACCAATTTTGAACAGAATCGGATCATAATCATAAAACTCGTCCGCCATATTGGAGCCGCCATTTTGTTTTTTAACAAACATTTTTTTAATGCATTGTCACCGGAATTACGGAAACCTGCCAAATTTCAAATTAATCGGAGTATTAGAAGTGGGTCAAATTCAACTTTTATTAAATTGTTTGTTAGTTAGTTACAAGTGAAGCTAAATAAAAGCTTGTTATTGTGAAGATGTGATTTCTTTTTGTGATATCTAACAGAAAACTACTATCTCCCCGTCACTGCGGTACGCTGGATATTAAACTAGATCTGACAGATATTGGGAAAACCTTAACTTTCAACCTGAAGTAAAAATGTGCATTTTCATTGAGATATTTGATTAAAAATGTTTTTACCCATCAGTCTTGATAGAGAACTCATACAAATTTTTTGTTATTTTAAAAAAAGATATTTTTTAGTTTTCAATTGAACGTTTCCTTTTCAACATAAAAAACTTCCGAAAGGTAATCCTGTAATGGAAGATAGTTAATAGGGTTTATCTAATAGTCGCAGATCATTACACATTTGATTTTTATTTATGAATCTCTGGTCATAACTCCGAAAAACTAAATCAAACAAATTTTTGTTTCCGTACGGAGTACATTATTTTATCAGAAATTCGGTTTATTTTTTCTTCTGCAGTAACGCAGAAATTTTGTAATCAATTTGAATTCATAAAAATAGCAAAGTGGGCTTTGATATTAATTCATTTATTTAAATATCAACAACTTGACAGTTATCGAAAGTTGAGAAACTGTCTCATTGTTAATTCTTCATTAGTGCAAGCTATAAAGCAGATTCATTCAATATTCCTTTGGATAAAATGGTTGAATATACAAATTCAGAAATGGCAGACATGCACTTAATGTATGGAATGGCTGATGGTAACGCTCGTGCCGCCAGACGAATGTATCTAGAAAAATTTCCACAACGTCATATTCCCAGCACACAAATGTTCATCAATATTCACTCCCGTCTTCGTGAAACGGGTACTTTCAAGAGGTCTGCTGTTCTCATAGGAAGACCCAGGAGAGTTAGAACAGTTCAGATAGAAGAAGCTGTACTTAACGAAATTGAGCAGCATCCAGACACCAGTACAAGACAAATTGCGGCACAGTTTAACGTAACCCATGTATTGGTATGGCAAATTTTAAAAGAGCAACAACTTTATCCCTATCACATATAGCGTGTTCAAGCTCTTTTGCCAAGGGATTTTCCAAAGAGATTAACTTTTTGCACTTGGATTCGAAATAAATTGTTGGAAAATCCATGGTTTTTATCTCAAGTGTTATTCACCGATAAGGCATGCTTTTCCCGTAAATCCATTATTAATTTGCGTTACTGGAAAATGTTTGCGTTAATATTTTCATTGTAACTCCTGAATCGTACAAGTAAATGAAAAACATCAAGAGAGCAAAAAGATGTTAAATGAAACAACATTCATTATTCCTTTCTCATAATATGTCAGTGGCGGCGGCAAAAAAAATTCTGAAGGGTTGAACAAAGCTTGACTCTGAAAAAAGGAGGACCTTGTGAATTATTAGAGAAATGCATTATTTTGTATCGTGCGTACTATTGAATGGATTGTACTTGCCTAATTTGAACTGATTATTGTAGAAAATGTCGAAGTTAACTCTAAAAAATCTTGAAAAAAATGTATTTTTATCACCCTGTATCTCGAAAACCAAGCCGTTTGGGACATATGTTTATATGAACATTTCGTCCTGAAAACCTTCAAAGAATCACCTCCCAAAGTTTGTCAACGTACTTAATTATCACCCTGTATGCACTGGTTCCCTAATCCCTAGTATTCTCAAAGACTATGGAAATATTGGTTCTGACTGGATTCAAATTGTACTAAATTTGATTGGCTTTGGTTGTTTTCAAATTTATTGGCTAGGAAAAGTCATGTGTGAAAATAGAATAAATATAGAGTAGATAGAAAAATTACTAGACAATTAAAATATTTGAGCTAAGAACTGGAATTAATATATTAACATTTACTATAGACTTTCTGAAATACTTCTGTTAACATTCTATGAATTTGAATGAGGTAAGGTGGCTTCCTTAGTCTGTCAAAAAAGGACAATGGTTTGGTGCTTACCTGGAGTCGATCCAATTTTCTTCCTTCTCCAATTTTGACTGGGGTTGCAACCTCCTATTCACTATGGGGGTGGACTGTAGCTATGATTGTTCAGTAAAATGATAGGATTTCGAAACGTTTTCACCTAAAAGCGTTGCGATTGCGAGTTAGGCACTTTGAGAAAATATCGACACAGGTACACGTCGTTGAGGTCAGTGAAATACTACTGTCTTCCCGTTCAATGCGACTCTTCACGGTAAAAACACCGAATTCGGCCTAGTCTGACAGACATGAAATATATTCATATATACCGGGTGTACCGCGAGGATGTGAATGCTAGAATTTATTGTAGGTATGAATCTGAATGAGAAATATTACCTAATATAAGAATGTAGACTTACTTATTACCTAACTTATCTTAATACTAAATAATAACAAAAAAAATTTGGAAACTTAACAACTTCTAATTATCAAAACAATGAAATTTAATCTGCAAATAGGTTATTCAAAACTCGAAAATGACAAAACTAACTCTGAATACAATCCTACGTATTCATCTGTACCAAACACCTTTTCAGAACACACATGGATATCCAAACACGTTTCTACACGGCGGCGAACTAGTGACTTAACTTTAATGACTTCAAATACGAAATTGCTTGGTTCGGGATCCGAGGCACGAATAGCTATACGAAATCTGCAATTTTCTTGAATAATGATAAAAACGCAACTGACTCGAAAAATGATTGAAATTCAACTTACTGGTTCGGAAACTACTTACATTGCAACTAACTTTTTGTGGATTCTCAAAATTAAGCTCGAACTTACATTCTTCCCCTTTATGGTTACTTAGTTTTTAGCCACGCCCTTCGACATAGTCGCCGTGAAGGGTTTTTTGGATACGGATGAATCGTTTTGTGTGACAACTCTAATAACTAGGCTTTTCCAAATGATAGCTTGGGTGGACAACCACGTACATATTCATTAACATATTGTATCATTCTTAAATATTTAGCTTGGAAGAAAACTGTCCAAAAAACTTCCATATTCTTTCGAATGACTTGAATACCATCATCGCCCCTAACCCTAGTAACAAATATACAGGCCGTTTTTTTTAGCTGATCCCACTATTGCTATCTCGGAAACGGAGAGACATGCAAAGTCGGTTAAATGGGAAAAAAGTTTCTTATTTTGTGGAGCAATAATAAGCTTTTTTCAGATCTTAAATGTCAATGGTTGTTTTTGAGATATTCGCCAAAAACTAAATTAGTCGAGTTTCGTTTTTTGGCTCTACCGCCTCCATTTCGAATGATATAAGAAAAAGTCAAGGGAACTTTCAATAATGTTTCATATTTTTATAATCTGATGTAAACCAATTTCCAATGAGTCGTTTCGTTCATTAGATTCCATCATCAACTTTATTTTTGTAAATACGGACCTCTAGTTTTTTTCATCGATTTTTGTAGCCACTTTCATAACAAATTCAGCTATGTATTACAATACATATGTTTCTCGACGTTTTACTCCGAAAAAACATCATCAATAATTGGTCATACAATTCCCGTCAGTGCAGTCTCAAAAAAAGTCAGAGGAACTTTCAATACTGTTTCATATTTGTTATAATCTTATATGAACCAATTTCCAATGCAACGTTTCGTTCATTAAATTCCATAGTCGACTTTATTGTTTTAAATATGGGCCTCAAGTTTTTTTCATCAATTTTAGTATCCACTGTTTTGACAAATTCAGCAATTAATCACAATACATGTATTTTTCGACGTTTTTCTCATGATCAGTGTATAGTCAAACAATTCCCGGTCAGATGAGCTACCTCAAAAAATTAAGTACCAATATTTTTTGGGTCTAGAACTACATAAACTCCAATATCAAAAGCAAATGTAATATATCAAGTAACAAACAGAAGAAAATGTCAAAATACACCTAACCGTCAACGTCGTTCACGATATCTCATTAAATTTTCGAATTGCCGTCCATCGTTTCTTAAACACATATTCGCTCTTGCTATATTATGTTTATGGCAATTTTTCAGCATTTGTGGAGTTATAGCCATGCAAGCCCACCTTATTGTTTCTTTCAATTGGTCAATATTGCCAAAAGTTGATCCGAATACCTTGTCTTTAATGAACCCCCACAATGAAAAGTACAAAAGGGTCAGGTGAGGTGAACGTGGTGGCCATTTGATAGGACCATTGTTTCCTATCCATCGTCCTTGCATAGTCGTATTGAGGAAATCTCTGCAAATATTTCTTCGATGCGGCGATGCGATGTGAAAATATCTATCGGATGGCTGATGCCTCTCAGGGTACAATTCCCCATGCATAGCTAGAGATCTAGTAGCATTTCTCAAACATTTCGCATATACGAAAAGCATATCAACTTTCTCGTCATTAGAAATATTCATGGTTTTCACCTCACAAATTCACACGAATCAAATGATTATTTATGTACTTGTCAATAGATTTGACACTTTATTATTCTGTTAATTCATGGCTCACTTTGAAAAAGTCAATTCATTTCAGTGCTCTCCGAATTTTTTCTCCAAGATTTCTGTTTGCCAGAAAACATCAGAAACAAACATTTATGTTCCATAAAAATTGACTTTTGAACAGTTCTTCCATATTCATACAAACACCCTGGAATGCATAGGCGTTCACGTCCACTTGCAAATATTCAAAAAATGTGTGGAGGTGATGTATTTTTGAGTTCTAATATTTTGGTTTCTACCTTTTTCAGACTACACTAACGGAAATTGTTTGACCAAATATTGATGATGTTTTGTCGGAGAAAAACGATGAGGAATGTATTGTAATTAATAGCTGAATTTGTTAAAACGGTGGCTACTAAAATTGATGAAAAAAACTTGAAGCCCATATTTAAAATAATAAAGTGGACTATGGAATTTAATAAACGAAAGGTCGCATTAGAAATTGGTTCATATAAGATTATAACAAATATGAAACAGTATTGAAAGTTCCTCTGACTTTTTTTTGAGACTACACTGACGGGAAATGTATGATGTTGTTTTTTCGGAGTAAAACGTCGAGAAACACATGTATTGTAATACATAGCTGAATTTGTTATGAAAGTGGCTACAAAAATCGATGAAAAAAACTAGAGGTCCGTATTTACAAAAATAAAGTTGATAATGGAATCTAATGAACGAAACGTCGCATTGAAAATCAGTACATATCAGATTATAAAAAATATGAAACATTATTGAAAGTTCCCCTGACTTTTTCTTATATCATTCGAAATGGAGGCGGTAGAGCCAAAAAACGAAACTCGACTAATTTAGTTTTTGGCAAATATCTCAAAAACAACCATTGATATTTAAGATCTGAAAAAAGCTTATTATTGCTCCCCAAAATAGGAAACTTTTTTCCCATTTAACCGACCTTGCATGTCTCTCCGTTTCCGAGATAGCAATAGTGGGATCAGCTAAAAAAAACGGCCTGTATATTTACATATGACATCGATTCGATTCCGTTGTTTGATCGATTACGTATTCCCGCATTTTAAGTTCGGAGAAACTGTATCAATATGTGCTATTTTTACAATTTTGTCCGCGGTTTTAAAAAGGATCATAAAAAGTAGAAATCTCTCTTCAGAGAAAGAAAGATTTTATGACGGCCAAACTTGAGAATAACGTTGCTAACATTATTTTCTACTGTGATGTGTTTCGACTCGCAATAAACAATTCGTCACTCTTATAATAATAATAATAGTTTATTCCTGTACAATACTTTTCTACATTATAATTAAAACCATATCAGTTAAAAATGATTGTGCAAAAACAAACGAATACCCACAAAAGTTTCTTTACTCGTGGGTCTCATTGTCCTTATGCAATAAAGTTTAACCTTCATTTATGGTTTGTATAAGTCTACCAGTAAAAATATAAAAAGAGTTTACGATGTAACAATAACAAATGTGTATATGTATATAAAAAGTGATAAATGTGTAAACAAGAGATTTTTTTTTTAATTTCAACAGAGAAGTTAATTTGTACATTTAAGAAAGTCTACCAGTAAAAACATTACAAAAAAAAGTTTACTATGCAACAACAACAAACAAATATAAAAAAAGTTGATAATAACATATAAACATGAGCATTTTAAAATTTATATACTAGAACTATTTTGTAATTTTATGATAGTATACCAATAAAAACAACAAAATAAGTTTATCATAAAACAAAATACATAAAGTTTATGAACTAAAATTTATGAGAGCATGGATATCAGTTCTTGAATAACTTAGCAGCCATTTGGTGAGTCCAGCTTTGAATTGTTCAAGGGTGTGCTTTTCTTTAAGTTCAGGTGGGATATGATTCACTACACGTGGAGTAATAAATGTATGACAACGCTGTCCAATTACCTTTTGTTTTCTGGGAACAACTGCTTGTTCTCTATAGCGTGTATAAAAGCCATGTCTATTTTGTTGAACCGTCTTTTTATTTTTGTACCACTTAATTGCTATTTGTTTATAGTATAGTTGTCTAGCGTCAAGGATTCTACTTTCTTTAAATAAAAGGTAGGTGGAATACAAGAAAGGTTTGTTGAAAATAATTTTTATGATCCATTTTTGAGTTTTTTCTAAGATATCCAAGTGACTTTTCAGAAGTCCACCCCAAGCAATTATTCCGTAGTTTAAATGCGGTTCTACTAAAGCTGTGTATAGCATTTTCAGTTTAAGTTAAGTAGTTTTTTGTATGTCTTAAATTTAAATATTAGGAATCGGAGTTTTTTATTCAATAACTTTATATGTTCATCCCATTTTAAATGTGAATCTAATATCACTCCAAGATATTTTGTTGATGAATTTATTTTAATTTCCTGATTTCCAACGTTAAGTTTTTTAAAATTTGGCAATGTTGATTTGTGACAGGTGAAGGGCATAAAAACTGTTTTATCCCAATTTATGGATAGTTTTTTGGAAGCAAAAAATTCCGAAAATTTATTGAAATCTTTCTCAGCGTTCTTCTTGAGACTAATCCAATTGAACTGTATTTTTGGGAATACTACAGCAAATATCTGGTAATGGCTTATTTCGATGAAAAAATCGATAGATGAGCGAGATCTTCAATGTGATCTTATCGAACGATATCCCCAAACAGTGGCGTACTGAAAGAGTTTATTTGTTACAATTATATCTTTTGGTCCATCCGATCACACCTCCCATTAGATGCTGATCTACTTATTTAATTATTAGAAATTAGGCACTCGAGTTGTGCAATTGCACTAAACTCAAAATTTCTAGAGTAATGGTTCTCATTATATGCGAGAGAGGTGAGCAAACACATACTTTTCGAACGTTTTATTCCCTGACGATATTCACTTCGCAGAAGGACGTACTTGAGGTGATTCTGTCCGTAATTCAGGGTTGGGTGCGCCAGGAAGGTAGCATAGTAGAATTTATGGTAAATAATAATAATAAATGTCTTTATTACCAATTAATAGAAATGGTTTAGTTACATTTTGTTTATCCAGTTAGGGCGAGATTCAGTTTGCATGTAACAAATAATGTGTAAAGTACAATTTTGAATATAAATTCAGCAGTTAACATACATCCGCTCTTTCATCTAACCCAAAAAAAGACAAAGACAGCAAATAGAATAATAAATAATTAAATTAAATTAAATTAATAAAGAAGGAATGAAAGTTTAGCGATTAGTTGAGAAAAATAAAAATCAAAAATAACTTGTTTGAGTTTATGTAGTGATGAGTAACTAAAATCGTGAGGTAAGTTATTGAAACTGTTTACAATACAATAAGAAAATGATCGTTTGAAAAACTCAGTATGGTGACGAGGTACAGTAAGAGTGGAGGGTCTGATACGGGCCCACTCACGTTCAAACCCAACAGTAAGAGTATTTCTATGTCTTAGGTTAAGAGAATGTACGTCAGTTCTGTATTTAATTTTATGACACAGATATGGTGGAGTTTTCTTTTAGTAGCCATAAAACATGGTAGAATGCATTTCACGACAATTTTTCATGCGTAACCATTTAGTTATTTTGAATGTGTGCCTAATGTGCTCAAATTTGCGAATACCAAAAATAAGTCGTAGGCATGAATTTTGCAATTTTTGTATAATAATAATAGCTTTATTCAAACATAAATACATTAAACATTAAATAGTGTCATTAAGAAATGCAGTACAAAGTAAGACAGAGAAACTCAATAAAACCGAAGTTGTGCGTGGGACTCCTATTGCGAAATGCATAAATAATGAGTTGGATTGAAAAACAATTTACAACATAGCGTACTGTATATATAGAAGAGTTAAAAGTATATAATAGAAAAATATGAACATAAATATAATATCAAATTACGGTATTTTGATCGGTATATTTGAGTGAAAAATATAAATGTGTAACGGTATAAATGGTAAATATAACAGATTTTGAACTTAGAATAACTATTATCATCGTCTTTATTTTTTTATAAGAATGTTATGAACGATTTCCCTATTAATATTGAGTACATACTTTTTGAAGATGTTTTTGAGTAGGTCAATATTATTGATTGTATAAATGTAGGTCTTGTACATGTCCGTTAAGAAGTTGAATATTTTTCCACTGTGGTATTTGTATGAATTTTGTCCAATGGATTTTTTGGTTGAGTTCACTTGTACGTCACGCTTTGATTTAGTGCGGGTGTTATAATCGTGTTTAATTGGTTGTAGTGTCATTTTGTTTTTGTGGATATACAAGATTACAGGCGGTGAAATATAATAATGATTTGTCAAGTTATCTAATGACTTCTTCTGGAGTGCCACAAGGATCTATATTAGGTCCACTACTTTTCACCCTATACATTTCAAATTTTGAAAAAATATTTTTGTCATCCTCCCATCATTTTTATGCAGATGATACCCAAGTTTATATTTCTTTTTATCCCGACGAAACTGAACAAGCGATATCTGCACTCAATTTTGATTTGGACCAACTATTTGAGCTATCCAGAAATCATTGCCTCTCACTCAATCCACAAAAATCAGTTGCAATGTTGTTAGGAAAAAAATATGATCGGGTGCGAATCAATAATCTAAATAATAATGAATATCCTATTATGATAAACAATCAAATTATTGAACTACAGAAGACTGTTAAAAATTTAGGTGTTATCATTGATCAAGACTTAACTTATACTAATCACATTTCAAATTGTCTTCGAAAGTCTTACGCAGCACTTAAAATAATTTACCAGAGACGGCACCTATTAACGAGGCCAGTGAGGCCAGTGAGGCGTTAGTTTTATCACATCTAAATTACTGTGATGTTCTGTATGATCGCTGTCTCAGTAGAAAAGACGAAAATCGTATTCAAAAAGTCCAGAATTCATGCATCAGGATGATCTTCGGGGTACGAAAATATGGTCACATAAGCCACCTGTTTAGGCTCATTAAATGGTTGAAAATGAAAAATAGAAGATATATGCACTCTGCATTTTTATTCAAAAAAATTATAGCCGATAAAACTCCACCATATCTATATCAAAAACTGAAATTCCGTACAGATGTTCATAATATCAACATCAGGTCCAAAGGAACCTTAACAGTACCCCTGCATAAAAGTACCCAATTTCAACGTTCATACAGTTACAGTATTACTAAAATATATAATGAACTGCCAGCAACAATTAAGTATTCAAGTGCTAGTGCATTTAGATCGGGGATACTCGAATGGTTACTAAGTCATCAATGATAGCTGTTTACAGTATTGATTATGTGAAGTATTTTACCAATGATTACACACAACGGTACAATTTATTTTACTTTGAGATACTAATGTATTAATTATATTTAATTTTTTGTTTTTTACATTCATTTTTTAATTTATCATAGATGTCTATCTATTTGCTGGGTTAGGTGGAAGAACAGACATTCTGGACCCTTTTCAGGAATCCAGAATGAATTGAACCTCGCCCCATTTGTATAATCTTTAGATAATTCTGTTTATTTTTCTGATTAATAAAGACCTTTATTATTATTATTATATTGTACATACATATTTGTCTGATATCGAGTAGCTTCGAGTCAATGAAAATTTGATTAGAAGAATAGTAATTATTTTTGTGATACATGATTTTAATTATTTTTCTCTGTAGTACTTCAGCTTTCTTAAGGTGGATGTCTAAAATACCACCCCAGCTTAGTATAGCATATTTAAATGAAATGAATTTGAACAAGAATTATATAAAATGTCACAGAAATTTAATTTAGATAATACTAATGATTCACATAGTAGGATTTTAACCGATCTTCCAACACAGAATAAGATCGAAATATAAGTTTTAGAGCTGCATAGGCTTTTTGTAAACAGGTACAAATATGGTGCGAAAATGAAATTATACCATCCGATTGGATGCTGCAGATATGGATATATTGTTATTGCTTCCAATAGAATTTTTATCGGCGACTGGATTATTAATGTACAGTGCTAGAATAAAATTCAACACTATAATCTAACAGCACTTTTTGTGATATTACATTATATTATAAACGTGAAGCAAAATTTCGAAAACAATATTTGTAATGGAGTAAATACTTCTAAATAAGTCACCTAGATTAAAATACGGGTGCAGTCTACAAGGAATTCTTGGGCTATGAACCCCTAGCAATCAATTTAGCACTGATATCAAGTCAAGTCTGAGAAGTCAGTCCTCAGTCTTTCTCGAAATCTCTAGAAAATAAGTCAAGTCAAGTCAAAATATAATTTATTGTCGAAGATAAAATCTTGTTGACAAAGCATGAGATAAGTACATAAATATACATATAATGAAATAGGTACGTGTTAAAAAAAACAAATTGCAGGAACAAAACATTACATTTAAATTACTATCATTTACAGGTTATTACAGTAGAATTCGTAGATCGAATAAAATAGACCTTTTCTACTAAAAGACTTTTCTGAACTTTTGGTTATCTGTAATATTTTTTAGAGTAGTAGGAAAATGGTTGTATACTTCAATACTTTCATAAATCAGAGAATGCTTAGTCAGAGCAAATTTTGGAATAGGTAGGAATGGCATATGGTCCTGTCTGGTACTGAGACAATTATTTCTGGGAGTGTACATGCTAGTTTTATTTTTGCGAATTAGGCATACTGTTTCCATTATGTATAAACAAGTGACAGTTAATATTTTGTGGCAGATAAATAGAGGCTTACAGTGATCTCTCGATTTAGACTTTGTGAAATATCTCAATGACCTCTTCTGGAGAGCAAATATCGTATTATGTAATTGTAAGTTACAATGACCTCAGAAAGCGAATATGTGATTCGATTAATGCAACCCAGTTAACACAAAATGATATCAGAGATGGTAGTGGGCTTCACTTTCATGTTTCAGATCTCATCAGTGAATCGAAAAGTGACTTCCATTACTATCGCGAAAACATCTATTTGGTGCCTCGTTGGTCATTTGGAGACATCAAATTGTGATGCCAAATGTGACTCGAAACTAGCCCAATGTGAGATTCTATTCATACTGCGAAATCAAATGCACATCAAGATCGTTTAACGTTACAATGTGAAATTGAATGAACTGGTACTTATTTGAAAATGCTCTTCACTTTCTGACTCTCTTATATGTCACAAACACTTCAAATTTAGAATTCTATAATGAATTCATAGGTATGATTTTGTAGGTTTTAATTGTGGCTAACAGTATAACTCGCCTGTTACTCGTTCAGACTTTTCGAGAGTTTTATGTAAGTATTTCAAATTCATAATGAACAGAAACATAAAACAGCAATAATAATTGTGATAAACACATTCATTTCAGAACTTCATTTTTCAAATTCGTTAAATATAATTTGCAGCCTGCTAAATTCGATGTAATGTACCAAATTTTGTATAAATTGATTCACACATTAAGGTATGAAATAAACAGGAAAAAGATAGTGAAATGTTTAGACATTTCAAAATTTAAACCAACCTGCTAATTGCGATTCTTTCAAAACTTCTTCACTATATACCAATCAATTGTTCTGCACTCACTTTGCAAATTATATGCCGATATAACATCTCCTTATGTATCAAATTCCCTGTTGAATCAAATTACTGCCACATCAATATTCAATTAGGAACCTGAATAAATACGAAATATGGAAAATTCGAGGTTAAAACAAATTTCGCCCTGTTTCAACATGAATAGAAACAATACCTCAATGAATTATGGTTTATATAACATGGAATGCTAGAATACAAACAGGTGAGTTGATTCCATAA
This sequence comes from Chrysolina oricalcia, assembly GCA_944452925.2. NCBI lineage: Eukaryota > Metazoa > Arthropoda > Insecta > Coleoptera > Chrysomelidae > Chrysolina > Chrysolina oricalcia. The sequence goes on along the minus strand of OX101821.2, from coordinate 4,225,026 downwards.
TATATACTTTTAATAAACAAAGCATTAAAAGCACTAGTTAAACCTAAATCATAACAAAAACAAAATATTGAAATACAGAAAATACTAAAATTCAATTCGAGTTCTCTGTACAGCATTTTCTTCCCGACAAAATCAGTACCCAACCTGAAAATGCCGAATTTTTAAAACACTGAATATACCGTTTCACTTACCGTTCTTGTCCTTGAAGAGATACTAAGAAATCTTAGGTGATGTTAACACACACACTTGAATTAACTTTTGAAAGAGAAAGAATTAAAAAGAACACTGAAGACTATCACAAATGCACATAGAATATTGATAAAATTACGCCGTGCCATCAACCCAATACCTACAAGTTCTACACCCGACTCTCGAAAGTCTCGACAAACAACGCTCAATGCCGGTTATTTAGGTCACTGCTTCAGCAATGAAATCAAAATTCATGTCAATGTGCTTCGCAACTTTCTGCACATTTTGCACCTCAAAGCGATACTAACGAGAAGAAAATTGTGATCAATTCATAATATTTGGCATCACAAAGCGGTAACAGCAATGTATATAAGTAACTCATACTGTTACCACAATAATCAAGAAAGCAACATCGCCTAGAGGTTTGTGTTAACTGGGAATGTGAGCCATTCTAGCTGTAGTATACCCCAGCTCACTTGATATCACTCTAATTAAGTAACATCCACCGGATACCCTTTTACTAAAATGCGTTACATGTTCTTTAAAATTTAATTTATTGACTATGTAAATACCTACGAATTCAGTATGCTGTTTGTTCTCTATGTAGTGATTCTCCAATTCTAAATCGTCAAGTGCACATTTGAAAGTAACTAGTTTTGTTTTGTTTAGGTTGAAACATGAAGAGTTAGCGTTATACCAGTCTTGAATATTTTCAACATAAGCTTTTATCATTAGCTTATAAATGTCTTTATTACTCCATATAATAGTAGTTTCGTCAGCAAAAATAGTAAATCATCCTGCGATGTTAATGGTTATTAGATCATTTATATAGATTAAAAACAAGACGGGTCCTAAAACGGACCCCTGTGGTACTCCATGTTTAAAGTCACTGAGATCACACTGTCCACTTGATGTTTTCACAAACTGGCTACGTCCTGACAGATACGAATCGAACCAGGTCAAATTTGTTCCTCTTATCCCATAATGGCTGAGCTGACCGGCAATCGAAAAAAAAAAGCCCAAAAACAATTCTAACTTGGGGACGAGTAACGGCTCCACCTGGCCCAACAGATAAGATCCGCGCCATCCGGATAGCGATAAATTAGTACCAACGAAACTTGGCGGAAACGCCCACAGATGTCCGTAGATAAAGATAATTTCCAACTACATAGTGCGCGGCTAAATTATAGAATTCGATATTTCGCAATCAATGTACTTATGACAAAAATCCTGGAATAGGTCGATTTTTTTTAATTGCCGATTTTTGAATGTATATTCCAAAGAGGTTGTTATGTCACTGGTTTTGGCGTGGTGATGTAATCAGTAATTTTTTTAAATTGAAATAGATATCTGGTGATACTTCATCTGAAAGGTATTTCATACTGCATTCAATGATAATAATTAATTTGATTTGTTTGTACAGGGTTAACAAGAATTAATATTTTATTTCAGTAAGAGAAAATAACTTTATACCCAACAAAATAATACAGTTAAATAAGTTGGTTAAGACTTTCGCTGACGAACTTTTCAGTGTCACTATTTTTATTCGAGTTTGATAGCCACCGTTTCTGGAATTTTTTCCTGACGTTTCGCCAGCGCATGTGAGAAGCCAGTTCTCAGAGGCTTGTACATTCCCAGATAACACACGGATATACAATGGACGTCCAAAGGATGTCCACAATGGACATAACGAATATCCATTGGACGTCCGTTCATGTTCATATCCATATGCCACAAAATTGGACGTCCATTGGATGTCCAGTGTGTACTAAGGATGGATCTACATTGGACCAAAATGGACATTCACTGGACATGATAAATATAGCATGGACTTCTGATGGACCTAAATTGGACTTCTGATGGACCTAAATTGGACTTCTGATGGACCTAAATTGGACTTGATGGACCTATATCGGACTTCTTATGGACCTCTAATGAGTCTACATTGGACCTCTGATGGACCTGTAATGGTATGAAATGGACATGAACTGGATATGTTATGGATATAAACGGGATATTTTATGGACATTAACTGGATATATTGAATTCGATACAAATATTTCAAGGGCGTCAAAATTTAGAAACTGAATTCAGTTTCTAAATTCCATCAGGAACAATCAATAATGAGTTGAGTATTTGATACAAAAATATGTTTTCAGAATTTTATGAGTTGAACATCCATTTTTGTGCAATGGACAACAACAACAGGACAGTCAATCACCACTTCGAATGGATGGGGTAGCACTGAATTCCTATTTTACTCTTCTGTAATATTTCGTGAAAATTTTATTCTTCCAGTTTTATTTTGCAACTTATCTTTACTTATATATTTTAGAGTACTCTCAGTATACTCCGGCAACGTCAGAATGATTGAATAGTTTTATGTCAATCGACTGTCAGTTACAAGTTGATAATAAACCCTAATGAAATAAATTGCTTCTTGCTGTTCGTCATACGCTACCAACAATCCAACAGATGTAACATACATAACAATAAACACCCTTCACCTTGGATTCAAACGACAATCAGTTTCAAAACCTCTCAATCCCCCAGGAATTTGCAATCAGTTACTGTTACTTCAGCGAGACTTTACCTGATATGAATACTGTGAGTCAAAATGAGTATTGAATAGTCAACCAAGTGAACGTGAACACTGTAATAAATAAAGCACCTCCGAGGGCTCCGAGCACTATACGACATGAATTTAATCCCAAACAATTAAAAATTGTCTGTTTGTTTCTTCCTCTTGCAACTAGCGTCAAGCGTCATTCTCATTTGCATGTTCATATTTGTCATTGTCTGCATTACCGATTTCGGTAGTTGCCAACTGAGACAGGGACATTGGTACCAACATATGCGCACTTTGTCCGGGCGAAGGATATACAATGGACGTCCTAAGGACATCCCTTTTTTAATCTGGATTTTCAGTCAATTTGGACAAGAAATGGATGTCCATTGGATGTCCCCAAACGGATATCCATTGTACTAGCAGAAATGGACATCCAATGTATATCCATTTAACGTCCATGTCCACAAGGACCAATTATGGAGATGAAATGGATATCCATAGGATATCCTATGTTTACTGGGTTGTGTATAATCTAGGATGATTGAAAATTTGGTCTCCGGAGATTGTATTCATTCTGACTCAGGTAGTTCGGTGTTCTCATTACCGTATGGATTTTCATTAACCTTGATTGATTCAAATTTACCTGTTGTCCTAATGTTGTTGTCTTCCTTTTTTGTTTTTGAGTTTTTGTTACGTGTGCTAATTGCCTTGTCCGGATTAACCATATAGTTGATTCGTTATTACCTGTTGTCCTAATGTCGTTCTCTTCCTTTGTTATTTTTAAATTTTTAAGAATATAATTCCATATTCCATTGAGGCTTACATCTTCTTTTCTGTTGAAATTCTCCAACTGTTCGTTGATCTCAATCGTCGTCCTGTTTGAGGACGTGAAACTTATTCTTGCCCCCAACCAGAGATGCCATAGTCGATTTGTACATGACATTTTGAAGACATACGTACCTAACTGGCAGTTATCTGTCTGTTTAGACATGGCTTCTAGGAAAAAATGTTCCAAACTCTTCAGATGTCCGATAAGAATTTCTGCTTTTATAAGGTTAACGTCTAGCTCATTCTGAAGGCAGTGATTACTGCTTCCTTTATTACCCATAGGCGAAATGGCAGAAGGTTTAGCATGACCGATGATGCAGAAGAGCACGTAAATATCGCCTCTGTGGTTTCCGTACAAGCTAGCCGCTGCACTTTCTGTAGCTTAACTTGTGCAAATACTCTCTGCGACATGTCCAGCTTGCCGCTGTTGCCCTGGAAAGAATGTGGTTGATTTGGCTATTCCATATTGTTTTTGGTCAATTATAATACCCAGATATTTCACCTCTTTGAAAAATATCAGCTGGGTTCCATTCAGAGTTCAGAGTTGGTTCGTATCTACCCAGATAACACACGGATATACAATGGGCGTCCAAAGGATGTCCACAATGGACATAACGAATATCCATTGGACGTCCGTTCATGTCCAGAAGGATATCCTATGGATATCCATATGCCACAAAATTGGACGACCATTGGATGTCCAGTGTGTACTAAAGATGGATGTACATTGGACCAAAATGGACATTCACTGGACATGATAAATATAGCATGGACTTCTGATGGACCTAAATTGGACTTCTGCTGGACCTAAATTGGACTTGATGGACCTAAATTGGACTTCTTATGGACCTCTAATGGGACTACATTGGACCTCTGATGGACCTGTAATGGTATGAAATGGACATGAACTGGATATGTTATGGATATAAACGGGATATTTTATGGACATTAACTGGATATATTGAATTCGATACAAATATTTCAAGGGCGCATTCCTGGTGTCAAAATTTAGAAACTGAATTCAGTTTCTAAATTCCATCAGGAATTTGTGCAAGATATGTTGCATTGCCTGAAAAACAATCAATAATGAGTTGAGTATTTGATACAAAAATTTGTTTTCAGAATTTTATGAGTTGAACATCCATTTTTGTGCAATGGACAACAACAACAGGACAGTCAATCACCACTTCGAATGGATGGGGTAGCACTGAATTCCAATTTTACTCTTCTGTAATATTTCGTGAAAATTTTATTCCTCCAGTTTGATTTTGCACCTTATCTTTACTCAAACACCCTTCACCTTGGATTCAAACGACAATCAGTTTCAAAGCCTCTCAATCCCCCAGGAATTTGCAATCAGTTACTGTTACTTCAGCGAGACTTTACCAACCAAGTGAACGTGAACACTGTAATAAATAAAGAACCTCCGAGGGCTCCGAGCAATATACGACACGAAATTAATCCTAAACAATTAAAAATTATCTGTTTGTTTCTTCCTCTTGCAACTAGCGTCAAGCGTCATTCTCATTTGCATGTTCATATTTGTCATTGTCTGCATTACCGATTTCGGTAGTTGCCAACTGAGACAGGGACATTGGTACCAACATATGCGCACTTGGTCCGGGCGAAGGATGTACAATGGACGTCCAAAGGACATCCCTTTTTTAATCTGGATTTTCAGTCTATTTGGACAAGAAATGGATGTCCATTGGATGTCCCCTAACGGATATCCATTGTACTAGCAGAAATGGACATCCAATGGATATCCATTTAACATCCATGTCCACAAATGGACATAGGACATAGGATATCCTGTGTTTACTGGGTAGTTATATCGGAATTTCTCGACTATTGTGATGATATGGCAATCTAAAAACATTGTGTTTTCCTTAATATAATTAAGTTTCTATGATTATTTCACTTATGCTAAAATAGCGTGTTATGATTGGTTGAAGTTTTTGTGTTGATAAATGAAAACATCATGTTTTCGATTTTGTAGTTCGGCTCTTGATTGGCTACTGGATATGTATATGATGTGTTTTCGATTTTGTAGTTCGATTCCCGATTGGTTATTATCAAAACACAAACTTACCACTAGCAAGCTGCTATAATGACACAACACCAAACTTTGACCAAAACTAAATAAGCACTTACTATTAATTCATATCAACTTCACAATTTTCGACAAATTTTGCATACTCGTTGATTAATCAAATCACTGAATCAAAATGTTATCAAAACATAACCTCGAGCGAGAAGCAGTAGACTAGACATGCAATGACGAAACTACGAATGACGCGCTCTGTCATTGGTAACTAAAATGGAGGGATGTTTGAAATATCAAGTAAATGTTTTGTTAGTTGCATAATTTCAGAACTAAATGCGGGATTAATATTCCTAGTAAAATTGAATAGTAAATAAATAAAAATGGTTTCGATTTTATTCATGAAATGATCTTAACAAATACAACTCGTGTTATCGGCGATTATGATTAATTCCTTCTCGGTTTCGAATCAAATTATGTTACTTTAGGCAACCACACGCGCGCAAGCGCTCTTGTGGTTGCCAAGCAACATAATTTGATTCTCAAATTCAAAGGAATTGCTATTTCGATAATCACCGATACACTCGTGGTATTACCTACGATAATCGTGCATGAGCGTTTCAATTCACACAAACTTGAAAACTTTAAGCTTTTATCATAATTTGGCATACTATTTTCAAGTTTCAAGTACGAATTATGGATTATGGAAAACACGATGTTTTCAATTCAAGAAAAAAACTACCCAAACACCAAAACTACGTCAATTTCGCCAATAAAGTTAGCATCCTCAGGAGCAAGAAACTTACTAAACTACTTATTCTACCTCTCTCTTATTTATACTACGGACTTATTTGAATGGGTTGACAACCTCATTGAAACTGGTCCATATAAACAGCTGATCAGAAAGCCACACCCTAAGCGAATGCAAGACATTGGTCATACCGACTCTGAAAAAATACTGCAAGTATCAAATCTGAATTTACCAAAAATATATACCAAAGTTGTCGGACCTACCCTTGCATTTATGAGAGGCAAGAACCTCGAAACATGTCTGCAGGTGGTCATCCCCAGCCAAATTAAGGTAATTATTTTGTTTGCCTACAATGAGCAATTGCATTGAGTCTTCGTGGAAGAACGTTGCACAAATATATGTCAGATGTAGTTCAATATCCGTCGTGGCATTAGCCAGGGAAATAATTGTTTTTTGTCAGATTTTTGCCTCATATTTTTCACTTTGTGGAAATATTTGGAGAGAAGGGTTCTTAGACTTTGTCAATTTTATTCACATTTAAAGTTGCATTATGAAGATTATTAACTGTAAGTACATTTTTTATTACAACAATGACATCATGTATTTGCCATAAATTCCTACCTACTTAGATGGTTTAATAATAGCAAACAGCTATTCTCATCACCACAATGACAGTAGGGAATAAGTAAAATCAATTGATAGTACCAAACGTATACTTTGATTACGACCAATACATTCTTTTTTATTAAAAATAAAATCGAAACAACAATTGAAATATATATGTTTAAAGGCAAAAACTTCGTGTCATTACTGTAAATAACTAATTTCATAGTAGGTACCCACACAGCATGAAGTCATTTTAAAGACGTCTTCAAGACGTCCACCCTAAGATGTTCGGGACGTCTCTAAGACGTCTAGTAAAATCTTAGAGGTGTCCAAAAGACGTCGTTAAGACGTACATTGTTAAAAAACGGCAGGTCTTAAACACGTCTTCAAGATGTCCATATGGACATAATCAGGACGACTTACAGACATCTCTCGAATGTCTAGTTTATGTCTAATTTGGGCATGAATGGACCGTTTTCTGGACATTAAAGAGTCTTTATTTAATATTCAGTATATTGCAGGTTTGAAATGAAATTGAAAAAACAAAATTGTAGGAACTTTATTGAATTATATTCTATAACTTTTTGTATTGTCTATAACTTTTTGTTTTTATTATACATCCTACGATCTCCTGCTCTCCGCAGCTACGACTGAAAATGTTCCTCTCGGTAAAAACTTTTGTCATCTCACTGGCACCTAGAACAGTAATAGATATTGATGAATTATAGAAAAATATATTTTTTAGTTTTTCAGATTTTGAGAATTTTCATCTCTCAATAAAAGAACGTTACCCAGCAAATCACCTATCGTTGATAACAGTTTTGCAGTTGGATTTTTTTTTTGCTGGAAGGATGTACATAACCAATAAATACAAGTGGAATCATAATAAAACTAACAATATTATATGCGTGCCTAAAGACATGACAATTTTCGAGAATGTTGGCGAAGGCATTTCAACAGAAGTCATTATAGCGGATAGCGTGGAAAGTATTGCAAACCGAATGCCACCCCTTGAAAATATCAGAGTGTATGAGTGAAGATGAATTGATCAGTACATTCTTTATAACCAAAATTTTGAGCACTGGGCCTCACAATTTTTCCTGATCAATTTTCAGCAAACCAATAACTGAGTTAGTAAGTTTTCTTTCTCATTAAAAAAAACACGAAAACTTAATTTTCTCAAAAAAATGTGAAGAATCAGGAAGCTTGATTAATAATTTTTACTGTCTATACCTGTAACTTCATTATTTACGATAAAAAAACCACCATTTGCGCCTTCTGCACCCGTCAATTCATCTTCACTCATACTCTGATATTTTCAAGGGGTGACATTCTGTTTGCAATACTTTCCACGTTAACCGCCATCACGATTTCGGTTGAACTGCCTTCGTCAACGTGGACGAAAATTGTCATGCCTTTTGGCACGCATATAATATTTCTGTAGCGCCATTACGTATGAAATAGACTTACAATATAACACAATAACAACTAATAAGTTGATAATAACACATTTGCCAGACTCAACGAAACGACGAAACCACGAAACACATTACAGACCGGCGCAACTATTAAAAACTGTTGGAATCGTTGGTGAGTGAGAATTACATTTTTATTCCTTCAGAAACGTGCCCTGGACTATTACAGTGACACTTGCCCTGGACTATTGTGTTTACTATTTATAAAAATGCTTATTCTTGTTTATTTCCAAACCTTATCTTAATATTGATGATTCTTATTATATTCCAAACATTATCTATTATGATTTGTTTACGCATATTTTAATTTGTAGAATATCATTGTTTACTCATGTTTATTCCCAAACTTTATCTTTGCTGATATATACTTTATTCCGTAGCTTATCTCAATGTCACCTATTATTTTATTATAAATTCTCGGACTTGTTGAAATAAGCTTAGTTCAGTCACAGAATTGTTACCTGCTATTTATTCATTAAAACAACACATAGTAAGATCGATTATCTTTATTTGTGGGTGTTATGAATACATATGAGTAAAACCAATTCAACTGTTCTCACAAACCACGGAGAGGCTTCAACGGACCAACAACTGCCTGGGGCCTAACGTAACTTGAGGTCGAAAAGGGACGAGGAGTTCCGACGGCAAACGAATCAAATGCTAAATCTATTTCAATTTTATGATAAGTAGAAAACTGACACTTGTCAAATTCCACCTATGGAAAGGTCGGATATTTTCGGATATATTTTTCACTGAAAATTACTGCTCCTTTCAGAAATACTTATTCTGTACCATTACGGGAGTATTGAAGATGTCCGGAAAGGTACGTCTCTAAGACATCCCGAAACAGACGTCTTTAAGACGTCCATTTTATGCCTCTGGACGTTCAGGCATTATATGGACTCAAATTGGACGTCACTAAGACGTCCAGTGCTGTGTGGGTAGCACTACTTTATATTTGAATTCCAGTTTGATTTTGATAATTGCAAGTAAACACTGTCTGGGTCTACTTTTTCCTAGTGACAATTAAAGTGAGACACAGTCCCAAGTACAGGTGCTTTTTTTGATTGACCATACTAAAGTTTTGATAATGGTTATTGAAGTTTTTTCTCAGTGTAGAAACTTCCCAATTCGAGAATCTGAATTGCCATTAATCACGTATTCAAATCCGGGAGTCAGTTATGAAAAATCATGAATGATATAATCAGGTCGACCAACGAAACAATACGACCTTAAGAATAACGAAATACTATAGGTAACCATCAATGAAGCATATAGAACAAAGTGAAAGGTCATTTGGTGTGAAACACCTTGCCAGACTCAAATGTATCGCACGTATCCATTCTTATATTATGTAATCGGGCGTGATCATTATTTCAAAACACGAGCACACTTTCACTATAACATTTCTAGGGTCAAGTCACTGCACGATGATTAGAATAGATATTAGTGACGCAGACGCTTTGATTTTGCAGTAAACCAAATTAGATCATGACACGCACCTAGTGAAAATTCTGCTTTGAATGTTTATGAAGTATCTTTAAACTTATTATTATGAAACTATACAAATTTGCCTCCTCATACAAGTCCTGTATTATTGTTAAAAATGTTAATTATTATCACAAAATGGCTAAAACAAAGAAAATATCATTCTTTATCGTTACCCAATTTTGCGACTTTGGCATCATACTTTTCTTGATAACTCGGCAGAAAAAAGTCTAAAAGAGTGGAAACGTAAATAAACGTTTCTCTATGTGTCTCAAGTCTAACTGAAACTTTGCCACCTCCTCCGATGACAGCAACATATTTTTTCGATCACTTTACAGAAATAATTGTGTTTGCAATCTGAACTGATTATAGAAATAATACAAAAGTAATTACCTAGAATATTTCCATCATATATAAAATTTCTCATAAAAGGAATGCAATTTTTAAAAATTTACAGAGATAATAATTTGCATTGCGGACCGAAAATTGCACTGCGAAAACATCCCGTCGAAATGACACCACAAACAGTACTGAAAAATGTCAGATAAACTTCAAAACGTAAAAAAATGTCGCGAATCCAGCAAAATTTCCTTTTTCGGCAACCATCCGGGAAGTGTTCACTTCCCGGACACTTTTTCTTTGGGAAAGTAGCACTTCCCGGCCTAGTCCGGGAAGTACGTACTTCCCGGACTAGGCCGGTAAGTGCTCGAATTTTAATACAAATATTAATATAAATAAGAATTATAATGTTTCTGTTGGTAAAACAGTTTTTTTGGACTCGCAGACTTCCAGGACTCGCTAACGCTCGTCCTAGAATTTGGTCTACTCGTCCAAAAAAACAGTATTTTCCGGACTTGTTACGTAAACTACTATTACAATCCTTGTCAGTACTATATGATATTGCTCAGAAAAAAATCAATATTCGTGATATATTCCGATGAATTAAACTCGTGCATAGAAATTACCAGATAATTTAACATTCAAGCGTGTTATAAATACTGTACTAGGTTATTTTCATAAAATATATTCGTGCAATTTTTAGATAACTGGTTTTCTTGCAAAATTATCGATAATTTCACAATCGCATGCTCTCATTTTGACATATTACCATGGCACAGAATTTTTTTGACGTCAAACCAACAAATAATGGTTCTTCCGTCGACTTTAATATGTTTTTTCTACATTCATGCAAAAAGCAAAACTTTATTGAACTATATTCAGTGGTAAAAGAAGTTCTTTATTGCACTAGTGCACTAGTACTTCAACGTGCTGTCATCATGACAAACATGGAAATCGTCGACAGTAGTGGAGAGATACGTAGAGGAATCACATGCAAACAAACTCAGTGTTGCAAAACAAATATTTCAGCCTGAAGGAAATAACGATGTACAGTTACCAAGTACTAATACGTTTACAGCAGTAACAAATCAAGAAGTGGATTTAAAAAGTACTTTACTACGAAATATTCATATTGAAAATTGCACCAATTGTTCATTCACTTTCAACATTGAGGGTAAAAATAAAGTTTGAGTTAAATTGTTCGTAACGTATTAGTTCCTGTTTCAATGCAAATCAAATTCAAATTCAAGTTGCGCTTTTCATTTTCCTACACCTAGTGCCGCACCTCAATAAATCATTTTTTGCTTTTTGCATGAACGTAGAAAAAATCATGCAACTCGTGCAAAAATTGTTTATTGCACTCGACGTGTTGTCCAACTCGGCCTAACGGCCTCGTCGGACAATTTCACGTCGAGTGCAATAAACATTCACTTTTTGCACTTGTTGCATAAATAACTATAAAATTTGAATTCATTGAAATATATTTTTTCTACGTTCATTCAAAAAACAAAACTTTATTGAACTGTATTTAGTGGAAAAACTGGTTCTTTATTGCAGTGAGTGCACACTCCAAAACATGCTTTTCTGCATAATTTTACGTTCGCAAACATGATTATTTCTCACAATAATTGAAGTTTGACATTAGTGTGCCGCAAAGTGACATTTCTGTGCCACAAAGTGACATTTCTGTGCCAAAATTTTTCAGTACCTAATTTCTAAGCAATACAGTTTTCGTGGCAGCAAGGTGAAAGTATATTTTGAAAATTCTGCATTTCGAAGGGATATTCGATCAGGCAACTTCAAGAATGAATAGACAAAGTCTATTGGTTTATATAATATGAGGGAAATTGTCGTACAAATTCATAATATTCTGAACAAAAATCATAGACATCACTACTGCTGTCTCAAATACCCACATACACACTATCCATTGCTAGGCATCTATCGAATCATTTGAATGTCAACAAACGTCAAGCATAAAATATTCGTAAAATATCCTTGTCCCGTCATTTTTGAATGAGATTGAACTAAAATGGATAGCGACAGTTCTGAAATTGAAAATACTCCGCCAGAACTAAGAGAACAAGTTAATTCATTGTCATTGAATTTACTACCTTCAACTTCAAGAGGAAAATATAAGAATGAGTCACTGACATTTCATTCCGTCTTATAGTATAGTATTATTTTTAGCAAAAAGGGTGTTGTAGAAAAAGTATAGTGTGTAACACGAGCAGAAATGCAATTTCTCACTCGTTTGAATTGCAGCACTCGCTTGCGCTCGTGCCGCAACTTTTTCAAACTCGTGAGAAATTAGCACTTTTCTGCACTTGTTGCACAATATACTATTTCCGACGAGCGTGCATAAAGTAGTACTTTTCCGAACGCATTTGCGTGCGTAAAGTTACACTTTTCCGCACCCCGAAGTAAAACTACTCAAAAATCTTACTGGTATGGAAAATTTATATTTATTTTAGTTGCTGTAGACTATTTTATGAAATATGAAAAGCCTTTGCGAGTGTATTCCCCTTTCCCTTTCAATCGTATTTCCCGATATATTGAGCCACATGAACGGCTGCCCTTCTCAGTGAAGTCTGAGGTGAATCAACCTTCATCAAGCTATATTATCAACTGCCCTTCTGCGTTCAGTGTTCATCAAGCCGTACCACAAGTCGCCCAATAAATGAACTGACCGGATCTGCAATAAATTTGCAAAATGTCAATAATTGTTCTTTCATTATAAATATTACGAACAAATAATTTAAATTTTTATTGTTATGTAATTGTTTGTTGTATGGTTATTTTTATCAAGTTTAAATAAAAATTATTCAATAAGTTATAATTTTTTTACATTCGTTGCTATCTGATACGAAGCTCGTAGGAAAAATTTGGTTCCTAACACGTGCGCAAAGTGCCTTTTCCGCACGCAAAAACTTATACGAATTCCACTTCGCGTCGTTCGCCTAACTGTATTTGCGTGCGGAAAAGTATCACTTTGCGCACTTGTTATTAGGAAAATAACTATATTGCACTCATCTGTCTTTCTGCTACAGCATTCTATCATCGTGACAAACATAAAAATCGACGCCATAGTTAGCCCATTTTCTATGAGATTGAATTACAGCATTATCAGAGAATGCAATTTAATAAAAATAAAATTTGTTTCTTTGAATATTATTATACTACTTTCAGTAGCTCAATTTGAACAAAGAATGTCTTCCTTGCACTTTAGTACCACCTAAATAAAACAGTTTTTGGTTTTTGCGCAAACGTAGAAAAAATATGGTATGTAACTCCTGCAAAAATTGTTTATTACACTCGACGTGTTGTCCAACTCGGCCTGACGGCATCGTCGGACAATTTCACGTCGAGTGCATAAACACTTACTTTTTGCACTTGTTGCATAAATAACCATTACGATATTAAAGTTTACGGAAATCAGCTTTTTTAAGAACACATAAACTTTGTCACCACTATAGATTTTGCGAACTTGGCCAAGTTAAAAAAAATGGCATTTGTTCATACTTAGAAATGATACAAAATTGGTCGCAAATTGAACTGATGATTAGAAACTAATATTGAAACGGTAAAGGTAAAGTTATCGGCTCATTCTCCAAAAAAATAAAAAATAAGTGAAACTTACGTAGTTTTGTCTCCTGAACACGAATCTGAAAGAATTTTGTGGGGTCTCAATTACTTTAGGAGTTATAGCCATTTTAAAGTCGAAAATTGTAGATTTTTAGACACGAATTTTGCAGTCAAAATTTGCACAAAATGCCTCCTTCTTTTTGTTGACACTGTCATTAAACACTAATCTATCCATATTTCACAAATACAAACACCAAAAATTAAAATTATACTCAAAAACTTGACCTTCTTTTACTAGCGATTCTAACCCAACTTTTGTTTGGTTTTTAGTAATTTTCATGATTGCAGTAGGTTGGTTACCTGAGATTTGCGCCGCCAACTATTCAAATTCAAATATGAGCAATAACTTCGCTCATATTTGAATTCGAATAGTTGACGGCGCAGATTCAGTGATACCAACTTCTTATGAGCATGTAAATAACTAACAAATAGGTTAGAATCACTAGTAAAAGAAGTTCAATTTTTTGTGTGAAAAAAATAGTTTTTGTGTTTAAAAACGTGAAATATGGATAGATTAGTGTTCAATGACAGTGTCAACAAAAAGAAGGAGGCATTTTGTGCAAATTTTGACTGCAAAATTCGTGTCTGAAAATCTACAATTTTCGACTTTAAAATGGCTATAACTCCTAAAGTAATTGAGACCCCCACAAAATTCTTTCAGATTCGTGTTCAGGAGACAAAACTACGTAAGTTTCACTTATTTTTTATTTTTTTGGAGAATGAGCCCGATAACTTTACCTTTACCATTGAAACATCGATCTAAATTTTCTACCTCGTATGATGTCGGTAAAGTAATTAATTCGAGGTCACAGTAATTTTTTCGTTGAACAAAAATAAAATACTTTACTCAAGAACAATTAGGGTCAACTTTCGTTTAGCTGAAATCATTTATGGAAAAACCGTTGCCATGGCAACCGTTCCTATGGTAACAAGAATACAGAAAACCGATTCCCATGGTGCGGAAATGCGTGATTGCCAAGTTGTCTGCTTTAGTTTAGCCGAAATCAGTTATAGAAAAAAGGTTACCGTGGTAATCATTGTTAGGGTGAAGAGTAAATAAAAATGCTATTCCCGTTTTGCAGAAATGCATGGTTGCCAAGTTGGACCAGTTATAGTTTAGCTGAAATATTCTGCTTTATTTTAGCTCAAATCAGTTAAGAAAAAGTTGAAGCCGTGGAAACCGTTGCTAGGATGAGTGAAAAGAAAGAAAAACCCAATATCCGTTTTGTAAAAATACGCGGTGGCCAAATTATAAACTTGAAAATAAATTGAAACTTGAAAAGGGAAACATTCTCAATAGAAAAACCATGACTCCTCTGGAAATGGGAACAACCTACGATATGAATTGAGCTATTTTTTGTGATATGTAACAGGAAACAATGATTATTTCCCCGGCAGAGGCCACGCTGGACATTGAAGTACATCTGATAGATATTGTAGAAAGGCCCTATTACTTCAAAAAAAAAAAAATCGAAACTGAAAATTTGCATTCTTATTCGGATGGTTCAAAATAAATAAAGCTATTTTTCGCAATATCTAACAGAAAACAACTATTTTCTCGGCTAAAGCCACGCTGACATTGAACTAATCGAACTAACCAAACTGATCCTTATTGCTTCGGAAGAGGCAAATTCACTGTTTACACACCAATTGCGGGTCGTTGGTTTAGAAATCAAGAATTCATTCATTGCAAAATAACAGATTAATTTGAAATATCAGATTCAGACGTACCAAACGCAGGCAAAGCGAGCGCGTTCGGCCGACATTTCGCAAATCCGCGCGCATGGATTTGCGAAATATTGGCAGGACGCACTACTACTTTGTCAATTTCCTCCAGGTAATAGAAAACTATTTTCCAACCTTAACTGTCCTGAACTGACCAAACTTAACCTTGATATTGAAATTGTTTCGGAAGAGGCGAGTTCATGGTGGAGAATAATCTATTTATAATTCGGTCATATGTTGAATTCATTGTGAACCCATATAGTAATTTGAGATATTAGGACTATATCACAAGACACGCGAGCGAAGCGAGCGGGTCCTGCCGACATTTCGCAAATCCGCGCGCGCGGATTTGCGAAATGTCGGCCGGACCCCCTCGCCTTCATGTTACTACTTTGTCCATTTTCTCAAATTTATGAATAAGCTCTTGATCATTTATAGTGTGTGGCCTGTGGAGCAAGCAATTGCTTTGCTCATTTGTTATCAAAGTAAGATTGACAAATACTTATATAAATAATCTTTTTGAACGATGCGCATTTAGATGAATAAGTATTTATTTTGATATTATTTAACAGTAATTTCCATAAATCTTTTTCAAGCGCCCCTAACTTGGTAACAGCAATAATTTGGCAACCATGCATTTCCGCATCACAGAAATTTGGGTTTTCTGTACTCGTGATCATAGCAATGGTTGTCACACTTTTTCCATAACCAATTGCTGCTAAACCATAACTTGCCCAACTTGGCAATCTCGCATTTCCGCTAAACAGGAATGGCATTTTTGTTCACTCTTCAACGACTATCATGGCTACATTTTTTGCATAACAAATTTCAGCTAAGTAAAGTAAAGAAGACAATTTGGCAACCATGCATTTCCGCACCATGGGAGTCAGGTTTTTGTTTACTTGTGATCGTAGCAACGGTTTCTATGGCAATAGTTTTTCCATAACTGATTTCAGTTAAACTATAACTGGCCCAACTTGGCACTATGAATTTCCGCAGAACGGGGAATGCATTTCCGCAGAACGGGGATAGCATTTTTGTTCACTCTTCACCCTAACAACGGTTACCATGTTGACCTTTTTTTCATAACTGATTTCAGCTAAACTAAAGTGGACAACTTGGCAACCACGCATTTCCACACCATGGGAATCGGGTTTTTGTATTGTCGTTACCCTAGCAACGGCATCGTCCATAGATATACTAATAAGTCTGGTAACTCCTTTGATGTGGTCGAAAAGTGCCGCTCTTTTTGTGAGCGGTCGTAAATCATACGGACATCGTTGCGGCTATGCGGCTAGCCCACCAGGCCGGCGCTCAAGCCAAACAGACAGGGCAAGGGACGCGCGAGGACGGGAGGGGATGATTTGGATCGCTTGCGAGAGTGAGCGGACTTATTAGTATATCTATGGACGATGGCAACTGTTGCCATGGTAACAGTTTTTCTGTAACTGATTTCAGCTGATTTCAAAATCAAGACTGAAAAATTTAAAATAACATAGCAGTGTCGAAGATTTAAAAACTGCTGACGCATTTCCGGGGAACGGCCAAGCTTCTTGGCATGGTGTTAATATTTACGAGGGCTGTTAAGTTATTTGCAGAAAAACACGAAAATCTCGCAAATCTAGTTTTGACATAATAATTCTGCAATTGATGAAACCTCAGCGTTGCCACCTTTTTCCTTTTAGGAAATCTTCTGTTTTTGTTACTGAATGATAATTTTGGGTAAAACTATAATTTTTTCAAGTCTAATATTCAATTTGCTGAAGTTTCACCAATATTCAAAAGTGGTAAAAAAGATGACATTAATAATTACCGCCCTATTTCAGTTTTAACAGTGTTTTCCAAAAATAAACAGTGTTTTCCAAAATAATAAATGTCAGGCTTTTTAATATTCTTGAGAAAAATAGTTTACTGAGTCAGAATCAATATGGTTTTTGCAGGTCAAGAGACACAGAGATAGCAATCTTGGATGTTGTTTGAAATATTCAGATTCAAATTGACAACAACCAGATATTCGATATTTTGTCTCTTCATTTGTGCAAAGCATTTGATACCGTCGATCAAACAATTTTATTGGCAAAATTGTACTCCGTCACAAAGGAACTGAAAAATAAAACTGAAAAATAGAACTATTTGCCGATGACACCTCGTTAATATATTTTGCAAATGATCTCAACGAGATACGTGAAAATATGGAGAGTGATCTGATAGAGATTTCAATTTGGTTGCAAGTTGTGAAACTCACTTTAAATTTTAGTAAAACCACATTCATGTATATTTTGAAAAATAAAACATGATCCACTATTATTTGGATCTGAATCTATCAAATATACAAACGTTACAAAATTCCTAGGTCTTTATCAATTTCAACAATTTTTTTTATGTAGACGAAAAACTAATATGGAATAAACAAATACCTGAAGAATATTTACTACTGTCTTATTTACTCAAACCTACAGTATTTGATTTCCATTCGAGGAACTGCTAGTACTTCAGTTTTGAGACCTCTTGAAAAACTCCAAAATAAATCAATGAAATGTATTTATAACTTACCACTTTCAGAACCAACAGCCAACTTGTATAAGCCAAAGAGTTAACTGGAATTTAAAAATTTACAAAACATATACCTACAGTTTGGCAAACATAGCTGAGATTGTGAAATTTCCACTTCTTGCGCGAACAATCACGTGAATATCGCTGGATAAGTGGATAGTCTGTCGTACGACTAATGCGCATCGAGGGCGTGGTTATTTTCACAATTGCAGCTATGTTTGCCAAGCTGTACTGATCGACAAGCGTAAGGATGCCTCCGAGAATTGGTTGCGAAAATCCTGGAGTGGGGCAGGAGCTCATTCGCTCTGCCATATTCAAGCAGTTAACGTCGTGAGTGTACAGTCAGTGGAATAAAATTATTGTGGCCTTATTCTGATTGTGTTGAATTTGAAATCCTTGTGTTGTGGTTGTGTTGTGTATAGTTTTGAAATATTATTAGATAGGTTATAGTGTAGTTTGTTGTGTTTGAAAATTCCTTCAAAGAATAAAGTGAGAAATAAGATTCTCAGTGGACAAAGTAGGCAGGCAGAAACAAGGATAGGTGAAACCAGTATTCCTCTTATGAAGGTTCAAGAACGAGTTGCTGCCGCAACGGGAGTTTGCGTTAGAAGCATTAGGAAAATTAATTCAGAAATTAATAAAATTGAAAAAGGTGAAATGGAACAATAACTCCAAATAAAAAGAGAAACAAAAAATCAAAAGTTACCATGGACAATGCTGATTTGGCTATTTTTCGTAGATGTATCAATAAATACCATGTCACGGAAAAACGAGTTCCCACGCTCAAAGAGGTTCATAAAACAATTGTGGAAGATATGGAATATCAGGGTAGAAGGGAATCTTTGAGAAAGGAAATCCATAAACTTGGATTACGATGGAGGAAAGCAAAAACTAATCGGAAAATATTAATGGAACGACAGCCCATTCGACTACTTAGAATAGAATTTTTGATGAAAATATAGAAAAGATGATAGACCTATTGTCTATATGGATGAAACGTACATTCACTCTTCACACACACACATGTTAAAAGTTGGAATGATGATTCAATGGAAGGGCTGAAGAAACCTGTTAGTAAAGGGCAACGTCTTATCATAATACATGCGGGTGGTGAAAATGAATTTGTGCCTAATGCTTACATAAGATGGAAATCAAATAAAAGTACTGGTGATTATCATAACGAAATGCACTATGATAATTATAAGAAATGGGTAACAGAGAAATTAATACACAATTTGTTGCCAAATAGCGTTGCGGTAATAGATAATGCATCTTATCACAATAAACAAATTAATAAAATGCCAACTTCCGCGACGAGAAAAGCTGAAATGCAGACATGGTTGAGGCAGAGGAATATTCCCTTCAGTATGGAGATGTTGAAGCCACAGTTATACGCCCTAATAAAGAATTTTAAGCAATTTGAAATAGATCAGCTGTTCATTGCATCAACTCATGATTGCGATTACCGCCATACCACCCGGATTTGAATCCAATTGAGTTGGTGCGGTCTGAACTGAAAAATTATGTGGCAAATAAAAATGTTACCTTCAATTTCAACGATATAATTCAACATTGCGTCAAATTTTTTGCCTTTCAGCCGAGCAGAGGAAATCTCGTTGTGAACGAGCAAAGAAATTTGAAGACGAGTTTATCTCCAAAGATCCAATGATAGATATTGTCATAGATAACATTATTATTAATTTAAATGAGGACATACACTGATTCTGAATGAGACCAGGAGTCTGAAGATGCCGTTTCAGAAGATGAAGGAAGTTTGTTTGGAATTGAGTACTCTGATAGAAACAACAACAAACAGAAAATATACGAGTCGTGGGTGAAAAATCATATGTTAATTTATAGCTATATTTATGTGGGTATAAATTCATTTTGATGTACTTTTAATATTTGGTGTTTGTATTAGTGTTCGTGCAATAACCATTTTTGGGTTTCCCTACAAGTCCCTGCTCTGTGTCTGTTCTTATACAAAACACCTTGTATATTTTGAACCTTATTTCTCAGAATGTATTTTTTAATTAATGTGGTGCGATTAAGGGCTCAGTTCACGTCTGGCAACCCCGTTTCCACCGGAAGCTCTTAAATTAGAAATATTTTCGAGTGTCCGGTCTGTTTTTTAGCTACTCCTTGAAATTACTGGGAAGTAGGAGTTTCGAAAGATTTGTCATTCCGGCTCTGTTCGGCTTTGCCAGTGGTCAGATGTCATGTGACATTGTTAGTCAACTTGTGTATTTTCGTCGTGTTCTTTATTATATTTATTTACCTATTTCTGATATTATGTGGCGATGCATTCTTTTGCTTGTCGTACTTTATTTACACTTATGGCTTCGGAAAAATTATGCAATTTTCATAAACGGTACAGGGATCACAGACAATTATATTATTCGACCAGTTCATTAGGAATTAATGAAAATTTAGATAAGAACCTACGTTCCTACGTGTTGCAGAAAAATTTCTCTCCCGATTGTACATTCCGATGATAACCATATATCTATTAACTACAAATATTGATAACACTCCATAAGACGCAATGTATTCAAATTAAAGCCAAAAATATCTATCTTACCTTTTTTCAAACTGACGCTGGGAAACTATTGCGCATGCCGAATTCTGAATCACGAGAAATGTCATACATTTTTAAGGTTATGCTTCTTTTGACATTTTCAACAGTCCCATATTGAAAATGGGCTAACATTTTTCTATAATGTGAATAAATGAAGAATGAGAATTATGCAATATTAAACTTGGTGTCATTAAAAAAACGATTCATTGATCCATTTGTAACTCTAATAATAAAATGTCTGTTTGTTACCTGCAACCAGAGTTTCATCAATCAATTTTCTGCCAAAAACGGATGAAAACTCATTAAACTTGAAGAAATATGGATTGGGTATGTGACAGACAATTGTAAAAGGTAAATCTCGTTCCACATCGGCCTCATAACCGCCGAGAAAAATAGTTTGCTAGTAAACAATGCAAGTAGTGATGTATTTTTTGCCTCCTGAACACGAACTCGAAGTGAAACGCGACGGTCTTAAATTCTTTAAGGCATGAACCTAGAAATTTATAAAATGTGTAATATTCTCAGTAATAAAACCCATATAGTGCCGCCCTCTTATAATTAGCACAATCTACACTTGCTCTCTGTAAACTTATCCATATTATGAGGTTATGTTGGAATTTGCCGAATCAGCACCACATAAGATATGCTTCTCATATCTTCGATAATTTTTGCTGCCGAATCTTGCACGATAGAAAGAGATGAAAAAGCAAAATCGTGTCTTTGAATAGGAATGTCTGGCGCAAGCGCATCAATTCAGCAGCGTCCAATTCGAAGTCGATGCTCATTTTTTTTGGCATCAAATAGGCTTTCTTTATTATCCATATTCGTAGTTAATAGGTATATGATGATAACCAGTCGTAAACAATAGTCGATCTTTGTCGCACATCTACTCACGCTTTCTATCGTTTGCGCATCTCAGAGGCATCCTTACGCTTGTCGATCTGTACATGTAATTCTTACCTGCAATTTCTCGCAAACAGTTTTTAACTTCGCGGGTATAATCATACGGTTTATTCACATTTATATAGAAATTGATGTAAGTTTCTATCGTGAAACAACACGAGCAAACTGTCTAAGCCAGGGAAATTTCAGAACTACGACGGCGTACTAGTGCCACTGCAGAAATAAAAATTCTCTTAATTGAAACATTTATTCTGTCAATTGACACATTTATTCTGTCAATTGACACATTCAATCTGTCAATTGACACATTTAATCTGTCAATTGACACATTTAATCTGTCAATTGACACATTTAATCTGTCAATTGACACATTTAATCTGTCAATTGACACATTTAATCTGTCAATTGACACATTCAATCTGTCAATTGACACATTTAGCTGTCAATTGACACATACAATCTGTCAATTGACACATTTAGCTGTCAATTGACACATTTAATCTGTCAATTGACACATTTAATCTGTCAATTGACACATTTAATCTGTCAATTGACACATTTAATCTGTCAATTGACACATTTAATCTGTCAATTGACACCTTTAATCTGTCAATTGACACATTTAATCTGGTAATTGACACATTTAATCTGTCAATTGACACATTTAATCAGTCAATTGACACATTTAATCTGTCAATTGACACATTTAATCTGTCAATTGACACATTTAATCTGTTAATTGACACATTTAATCTGTCAATTGACACATTTAATCAGTCAATTGACACATTTAATCTGACAATTGACACATTTAATCTATCAATTGACACATTAAATCTGTACAAAAAAAATTGGATTTGAGGAGGTGAAATTATTTATTTTTTATTTTTTTGAATAGCCTTGGATATTTCTAGAAAGATTTGTATTCTTCACTTTTCTTGATACGATCCCCCGTTTAGGCTGTGCGCGTGTCCGCGGATTTTCGAAAATGAAAAAAAAAAATTTAAAAGAAAATTAAAAAAAAAAAAACAAAAAATATGGTACTGTAGAGGACCGTCTTTGACTTTTTTTCGGTGGAGGCGGTGGGTGGGCCAAAAAAAATTGGATTCAATGAGGGGAAATCATTTTTTTAAATAGCCGGGTGCACACCCTTGGATCATTCTAGAAAGATTTCTAGAAATCACTTTTATCGATGTAACAACAAAAACAAAAAACAAAATAAAAAGCTAGGTCAGCCAGCATTTAGCTCATGTCTATTTACTAGTCATGTTCAAACTACCCACTCCGTGGTGGTCGTGCTGGTAGAGCATTCGCCTCTCAAGCATTGGGTCTTGGGTTCGATTTCTAGCAAGGTCATCGGTCTCGTGCACGGCATTACACGGTAAAAGGTGAGGGTTGCGTCTTTCCTAGCTTGCACAAGTCTCTCGAAGACTTATGGTGGTTCGGCGTACGGGTGCAACAAGTTGACGGAAGTAAAAATTTCAACAATTCTCAGCATTATAATGCTCCAATCACCTCATATTAAATGTGTCAATTGACAGATTATAAAGTGTCAATTGACAGATTGAAAGTGTCAATTGACAGATTAAATGTGTCAATTGACAGATTAAATGTGTCAATTGACAGATTAAATGTGTCAATTGACAGATTAAATGTGTCAATTGACAGATTAAATGTGTCTATTGACAGATTAAAAGTGTCAATTGGCAGATTAAATGTGTCAATTGAC
This sequence comes from Chrysolina oricalcia, assembly GCA_944452925.2. NCBI lineage: Eukaryota > Metazoa > Arthropoda > Insecta > Coleoptera > Chrysomelidae > Chrysolina > Chrysolina oricalcia. The sequence goes on along the minus strand of OX101821.2, from coordinate 4,201,604 downwards.
AGATTAAAAGTGTCAATTGACAGATTAAATGTGTCAATTGACAGATTAAATGTGTCAATTGACAGATTAAATGTGTCAATTGACAGATTAAATGTGTCAATTGACAGATTAAATGTGTCAATTGACAGATTAAATGTGTCTATTGACAGATTAAAAGTGTCAATTGGCAGATTAAATGTGTCAATTGACAGATTAAAAGTGTCAATTGACAGATTAAATGTGTCAATTGACAGATTAATTGTGTCAATTGACAGATTAGATGTGTCAATTGACAGATTAAATGTGTCAATTGACAGATTAAATGTGTCAATTGACAGATAAAATGTGTCAATTGACAGATTAAATGTGTCAATTGACAGATTTTTTAATTTTCGCCGTGGCACTAGTACGCCGTCGTACAGAACTGACTTCGGAAAAAGATCAATATACCATGACGGTATAGTAATTTACAATTCACTTCTATCCGAAATAAAAAATATAAAAAGTGACGATTTTCAAGAGTAAAATCAAAAAAAAAGTTTCTTTGCTGAATCTTATTTGAATTTATTCATCCTCATAATCAAAGATTTTCATTATATCAATATCTACATTACCTTTTTTCATTATTAATTTATCTTAGCTGTCAATCTAACTATTCTGAATAAAAAACTGTAAAGGTTAGGTAGCATTATTTATATTTTTATTTGTTATGAATTATACCTGTATTAATTTTATGTATTACTGTCAAATAAGTTTGGATATTGATTGTGTAATTATTTTTTTATATTCCTGTTATAAACAAATTTGTTTCTTGGGATAACAATAAAGTACTACTACTTCTTCACTGTAAGGATTTTTCTAGACCATACGTATTTTCATTTCCTGACTCTAGAAAGTTAAAACCCAAGAAAACCACGTCAAGAAAGTAACCACTGAAATTTCTGCATTATCAGTTTATTTTTATATAACATAGAAAAAATAAAATATTAACATTAACACTAAACCTATGTATACCATTCAATAACAAGACAGACATTCCTCAGTTTTCGCGCTCAATTCACTGAAAAATAAATATGTATGTATTGAGTCCTCACGACCTTTCAACAAAGTTGTCTGAAGTGACCCCAGGAATCGCTCAGAATTGAATATTGTGCCCTCTCAGAAAAGCGTCGATTTGGCTTGAACCTAGCGCCCCGGCGCTGTCTACAGTAGGTTGAATATAATACACTGGTTGCTGTCTTGCTTGCTGTCGTTGCTGTTCTTGCTCAGCTCTGGATCTCTGTTGCTGAGCGTATAGTTGAGCGGAGTTCTGGAATTGTTGTTCTGCTTGTTGAGCTTGATAGGCAACCTGAAAAAAAAACAAAGTTTGGTAAGTACCTACACCAATCTTCTGCTTCCGAAAATACTATCTTGAAGAATTTTCTCAGTGACTTATGCCATGGTGCTGAATCTGATGAAAATCCCAGCGTCATCAATTGTGAGAAATCAAAAAGTTGTTCTGAATCAGAGTGCTTGTTGCAAGAAAATGTCAGCAGTTTGAACGTGAGTTAATACTTCTCGAAAAACTATGTGACCGAATAACAGAAAGATTACAAGATCAAGAAGAAATTATATTTCTCTTGAAAAAACAAATTGCTGATTCCAGCCGTACTTATAATAATAAACAACAAATCATCACTCCGTCACGGCCTGATAAAAAAATCTCTAATCCGACTCCCGAACAAAAAAGTGGCGTTCTTAAATCTCCTGATACAAATTATATCTCTGCCAATGGAAAAAATGTCATCAAAAAAGAAAATGGCGATGACTCAAATCCCCCATCTTCTGTTGATAGGCCAGTGAGTAATATCAAAATATTACTTACTGGTTCAAGCAGAAGACAGAATCTAAAAATACAGGGCGTTAGAAGTGAAAATGATTTGGAATGGCTGTACGTGGGAAAAATAAAAGGTATTATTGACAATGAAGTGATGCGATCTTTCCTGAACGAGTCATTTCCTAATCAAAACATCAAATGCTTCAAGTTAAATACCAAAGGAAAAAACAGCTCATTTAAACTTGGAGTCTCGGAATCTTTGAAGCAGTTAATGATGAAAAGCGATTTATTGCCTGGATATATATTAATTAAGGAATTTATGTTTTTTCCGAAACAATTCTGAATACTTTAAGTCTCATAATCACTGTCTAAACTCAGCCAATTTTGTTATTTTTCACTTAAATATTCGTAGTATTGTAAAAAAAAATGACAAACTCGACTTCTTATTGCAATCACTCGACACTCCAGAAGTAGTCTGTATAACTGAGACCTGGTGCAGTGATCATGAAATTAACTCAGTTAATCTGTATTCTTACATTCTTGCCGATTATTTTTGTAGAGAGGACAAAGATGGTGGTGGTGTTGACATATTTGTCAAATCTAACCATACCTTCAAATTATCTCGTATCAAAATTGATAAAGTCCAAGATATTTTCGAATATGCTGCCATTCAACTGCTTTCAACTCTAAATTTCGCATCAGTTGTCATTATAGACCTCCCTCTACTGACAGCAAATTATTTCTAGCAAAAATGGAAGCATTTTCTGATTCATTCCTTGGTAAAAATCATCAATCTATGGCATTTATATGTGGTGACTTCAACTTCAATTTTCATAACAATTCCAATGACAGTAATGCAAGATCTCTTCGTGATCTACTCACTTCATATGGATTAAATCAATGTATTTTCGATTATACTAGAATACAAGGGAACAGTATGTCTACAGTTGATAATATTTTCGCGTCCACTTCTTCCCAAATACCTTCTGTTGTCATTCATCCTGATTTTTCTGACCATGCACTACAAATTATCAAACATTCAATTAAACCTTGCATCATCGACGAGCCCCAATACACTCTTAAGAGAACGTTTAGTTATCATTTCAATAATTTACTGTCACGTGAATCTTGGGACTTCTTATAAAGAATATTTCAGCAACAAATTTCTTGACGCTGAGAACAAATCCAAAGTTTCCTGGAATATAATTAGACAGAATACGACATTCAGTAATACGAGCAATTGTTTACCAAGATACATTGAAACTGAAAAGGGAAGTAGTGTTTATGGCGGTCATGAAATTCCTCAAGTCTTAAACGATTTTTTTGTTGACTCTATCAAATCACTAATTGATGATACTAAGCCTGTTGGAGAAGATCATCACGACATAAAAACTAACTCATTTTTTCTCCATCCGCTGGACGAAACTGAACTTTTCGATATTATTAAGTCTATTTCGTCTAAGAAATCTAGCGGAATTGATCAATTGCCTGGAAAAGTCTTGTTGCTTGTTGCTGAGCATATCATCGAACCACTTACGTATTTAGTAAATTCATCATTTCTTGATGGATCATTTCCCTCATGTCTCAAACACGCCATTGTTATTACTGTTCACAAAAAAAATGATAAACATTTGATTTCTAATTATAGAGGTATTGCATTGCTGTCTTCATTGTCTAAATTATTCGAAAAATCCTATCTCAACAGACTTGTATCCTTTTGTAAAAAGTATAAGTTGTTCTCAAAGAGTCAATATGGCTTTCAGGCTGGTTTATCAACTCAAGATGCTACTCTCTCTCTGATCAATCATGTTCTATCCAAATTTGATAATGGTGAAAAGACTGAGAAGTATTCTTTTTGATTTGTCACGTGCATTTGACACCATCAATCATCAACTCCTCCTTGATAAACTTTATGACTTGGGTGTTCTTGGTCATAGTCTTAAATGGATTGAAACTTATTTAACTGGCAGAACACAATCAGTTAAGGTTAGGCTCGAATCGGGAACTTATTATTCTGAAAATCGTAATATCATAACAGGAGTCCCGCAAGGTAGTGTCCTGGTTCCTACCCTCTTCCTTCTATGTGTAAATGACATATCTAATATTAATCAACCAAATTGTACCGTACAGTTTGCGAATGACACGTCCTTCATATTCAGTTCTGCTTCATGTAAAGGGTTGGCTGATGCAGTTGCTAATATGCTAAACTACTGCTCCAGAAACGGCCTTGTATTAAATAAGAATAAAACGAATACCATTATTTTTTCTCTTAGAGAGTTGGATTGCAGTATATTGGTAAAAGCAAATTCAAAATTGATTGTACAGAAAAAATCAGTTAACTTCCTAGGGTTGATCATAGACTCACAATTATCCTGGAATGAACACATTGACTCTATTTCAAAAAAAATAATCAAAACATTATTTTGCTACCTGGAATCTCAGGAATTTTGTCCCTATTAACATTTTATTAAGCTATAACTATGCCTATGTACACTCAAGTCTCAATTATTGCTTACTTTACTACGGTAATTGCGGTAGATTGAATGATTTGTTGATTTTCCAAAAAAAAAAATATTGAGGACTATGTGTTTCTAAAAATATGGCGATTCTTGTAAGCACTTATTTATTGAATTGAGAATTCTAACTGTGATATCCATGTATATTTTGAATTGTGTTACTTATATAAAACAACACTGCCACATGTTTCTTGCCTCAGGCTACACTCTAAGACAAAATTTTAATTTCATTGTTCCCAATCACAAATTAATATGTGTATCTAACGGACCTCATATCATGTCTATAAGACTTTATAATAAACTTCCTATATCCATTAAAAAAATTTCTAATCTCAATAATTTCAAAAATTGTGTGAAGAATCTTCTCCACAAGAATGCGTTTTATTCTCGTGATGAATTTTTACAAACTGATTTGGCTACCACGTTATGAATGTTTGCTTGTGTACTGTTTTGTTATTTATATTGTTTTTGATTTATATCACAGAATTCCCTTTTTACCACTACTATTAATTGTGTTGTATTCTTATATGTTAATTTAATTTGTTGAAATGATTTTAGACTGCCATTTTATTTCTTAACATTTTGTATTTGACGATTTCCATGCTTGTAATAGTCTCAGGAAATAAAAGATTGTAATCGATAGAACATAAAATGAGTGATAATACTAGTATGAAACCGACTATGTCATCGCATGAAAGACAGGCCGTAGTTATATTCTGTATGCTTTCGACTCGCTACTGTCACTTATTTGTTATAAACATTTAAATACGAAAAACGTGTTTTGTTATTGTTTTGCTTATAAAATTAAAACTTATACAGCAAACTGGTTGCTACAATTAGAAATGTAGAGACTTGAAATACGAACAAAATGAGATTTATTGTCCCGATCGGATCATTAGTAACGGAAAAAACTAATTTTGAAATTAAAAGTCCGCCATTTTTGAGCTGTAGGGATGACCCTTCTAATGAAATTAGTTTCGGCACAACTGCAATTAGATTTTTTTGCAAGGGATGCTCTAGTGATAGTCCGAATTCAATTTCTCAAATAGATTTTGAAAGGAAAAGTGTAGTACCACCACAAAATGTATATTTTCATTTTGCGCTATATAGTCTAGTCAACATGTACCATTTTTCCTAAAATTTTTGTATAATCTCCGAAAATTACGATCATGGTCTCATTCGATTTGGAAAATTATATAGAAAGTTTAAGGACAAGTTGCAAAAGGGGCCTACAAAAATTACATAAGTTATAAACAATTAACTGAAAAAAAAGTAGGGGTTTTGTTTTTTTCGACATCTCGAAAAATAATGAAAATTTTTAAAATTTGAAAAAAGATCTGAAAATACGAGCAAATTTGCTTAAAAAAGTTCAGGAAGCTAGATACAAGTCGTCAAATATTCGAGATGCATCTACCCGGTGACTGAATACGTCAGTTACAATGACAATATTTGGATCAGGCTGCAGTAAAAGTACTACAAATTCAAATTCAACCATACTACTTTTCACACAATGTCAAAATTACACGTTTCAACAAAATTAATCATACATTTTGAATCAAACCAGAATCTAAAATATTGGAACGATTCTGGAACCGGACCTGTCGCCTCATTTGCATATCTCACCTCACCATAGCTTCGGAATGTCAACCGGCGTATTCTAGAACCTGTCGAGCCATCTAGAATCGTGGATTCGAACAATTGGTGACCGATCTGTAATTTCCAGTACAATCGCGATAGAAATCTATGAGTATACAGGGTGTCAATTTGAAAACTTCCCACCCTTAATATCTTCCTTCCAGTAAACAATATGAGTAATCAAAAAACAGGTCAATTTTATTGTAAAGGGGGACACTTTCACGGACTATTTGTAGCCCTCGTGGTTCAACCCCCTAGGAGGGGTAGATGTTACCCTTAGAATTTTAAATGGGAAGGGGGGTCAAGTGGCACATCATTTTGATGGGCGTTCAATTCTTGTTCCAATGGTACCCTGACTTATTACCTTTTGATGAGTATTTTCCGAAAAATTGTGTTCTAAACTAACAGAAGTAATTATTAGAACGCCTATACTGAGATGCATTATTGTATTGACTCCCTTTAATAAAAATGGTTAGAAGAGTAGGTGGCACCGCTCCAACCCTTGAATGACAGGAATAAATTTATTACGCATGGGATTTTTTATTTGGTGGTTATTTTCCTTCTACACAATAAAATTTAATTTGCGAGAAAGACATTTCCAACATAAAATCTACTTACGCTTATCTTATTAGCTGTTCGAAATGTGGTCCATTTTGCTCTAAACAGTAATACAGTCTGTTTTCGTACTCCCCTCTAACATTACGGAAAACTTCACTAGGAATTGACTGGCATGCTGCTGTAATTCGTCTTTTAAGTTCGTCAATATCAGAAGGTTGTATTTTATAAACAACGGATTTAAGATGCCCCCAAAGAAAGAAATCTAAGGGTGTTAAATCCGGTGATCTCGGAGGCCATTCAACTGCTCCCCTTCTGCCAATCCATCTACCCGGAAATCTCTCGTTTAACCACTGTCGGACGGGAAGAAAATAATGAGGTGGAGCACCGTCCTGCTGGTAATGTAACAGATCCTCCTGCAAAAGTTCATTACCTTCTGCATCAATTTGAGTTTCTAGCTCGTGAGTTATAAGAGGATCGATAGTCTCTTCAAGCATATCAAGGTACAGATTGCCAGTCAAGTTTTCTTCCAGAAATAATGGACCAAGAATGGCATTTCCAAGAATACCAGCCCAAACAACTTTTTGTGGGTGTTGTGTATGCCCTTCCCGAAAAATATGTGGGTTTTCGTCACTCCAATAGCGACAATTTTGTCTATTAACATTGCCATTCAGAAAAAATGAACACTCATCGCTGAAACAGATGTTTAACAGAAGATTAGGGATGGTATTGACTCGATGAGACATGATTTCACAAAACTCTATTCTTCTATCAAAATCATCCTCGTGGAGCTCTTGAAGAATCTGCATTTTATATGGATGAAATTTATGCATTTTCAATGCTTTTCTTATAGTCTCGCGTGACACACCCGTCTGTTCTGATACTGATCGTAAGGAGCTCGTGCGCTCTGCAGCAAATGTTCCCAAAACTTCAATTTGAGCTGCTTCATTTAGTACTCTGGGGTTATTTCTTTTTTTATTTGTCACTGAACCAGTTTCGTAAAACTTATTCACCAAATCAAGCACATACCGGTGACTTACATTACAATTTGGATGTCTTTCGTTAAAAAGACATGCCGCCCTTCGTGCGCACTTTCCAACTTCGCCATAAATTACAATCATTTCAATTCTGTCTTGAAGAATGTAAACCATTTTTACACTTTTATACACTTATTAAAGTAATTCCTAAACAGCCCAACAGGTACAACGGTATTCACAATACTACCACATAGTTCAAATTTGCTAACCAATTTTTTGCCGGAAAACAGAAACTTTTTACAGCAGAAGTAGCAAAAAAGGAAGGCAATCTGTACAATTTCTGCGATGACACTTAAAAATTCAGCATTTAATAAACACAACTTTACTACCATCTACGTTTTACTATTAGACTACTTTTTTATGTAAAGTGTTTGGAGCTAATGGCTAATGTTACCCCTAATAAAGGGTTGGAACGGTACCACCTAATATTTTAACCAGTTCTGGCCAAACCATGCATCTCAGTATAGGCGTTCTAATAATTGCTTCTGTTAGTTTAGAACGCAATTTTTCGGAAAATGCTCATCAAAAAATAATAAGTCAGGGTACCATTGGAACAAGAATTGAACGCCCATCAAAATGATGTGCCACTTGACCCCCCTTCCCATTTAAAATTCTAAGGGTAACATCTACCCCTCCTAGGGGGTTGAACCACGAGGGCTACAAATAGTCCGTGAAAGTGTCCCCCTTGACAATAAAATTGACCTGTTTTTTCGATTACTCATATTGTTTACTGGAAGGAAGATATTAAGGGTGGGAAGTTTTCAAATTGACACCCTGTATAAGCATCACGCCAACATCACAGAGGACAGAGTTTCAGTGAGGACAGTTAGTTCGATACAGTGAGTCACAGATATCAGCATAAATAGTCTAATTTGTAATACAATAGTGCGAAACAAATATGAATTGTGATATGAATTAACTGGTATTTTTGCACTTCCGGGAATAAAGTGCCAACTTGTACCAATGTTGAAAGCAATAATACTGGGAAGTGCAAAAAATAGCGTATATGCCTCAGGACTAAGGAGACATTTTATCTCTTACGTGATTATTGGCCCTTGGGCTCTACGAGCCCTCAGTCAAAAAACATCACGTGCGGGATTAAAATATTCACTTTAGTCCCTTGTTATATAATATACTATTATAGTTTATGTGTAAAATAAATTATTATGAAAATGTTTAGACTTTATATTTACTACAGTGGACTGTAATCTCCGTGTTGCGGAAAAATAAATGAACTGATAGACTTTTTTTGGCGCAAAATAGACAGTGACCCAGTAAACAAAGTGTGTAAAATGGCTGAAACCTCGTTCAAAGACAAAATGTGTTCAGGAAAAGTGCGCCTTGTCGAATTGAAACAGAAATTGGAGAAAGGGAACTTGAAACGAGTGGTAAAAAGGCCGTACCCCTGAAACCTTTTTATACGTCCCCAGAGGTGGTTTGAGTTCAATAATGAATAAACTTGAAGAAACAACCAAATCTTCGAAAGAAGAACTCCTACAAAATTCAAGGAGTTTGGAAGATAAACTGCAAGAAAATTCAAATAGCTTAAAAGAAGAGCTTGTAGCAAATTCGAGGAGCTTGAAAGAAGAACTTAAAGAGAGTGTGAAATATTCCAAAGATACGTCAGAGAATTCGAATTGAATCGGTACCAAAAATACGGTGACAAAGTTGATAACTCTAATAGGACTCTGCTGAAAAATACCAAAAAAAAATCATAAGAACAAACAAAGATAATTATCGCAGCATAATTACACAACTCGTATTTGTTATAGTGTCATGATCTTGGTAAGACTGGGCCAGGGTCAAGGCCAAAACGTGGCAGTTTCCGCAAGCGCTTTTTGGAGAACGATACCGGATACAATCGGATACCTGACATACCACGCGAATTTGGCGGCCAAAAAAAATTTCAAAACACGAAAGATCAAATGTCTATCTACAGAAATGATTTATGGATGCAGTATACCAAACCATATGAACGATATTCATGAGGCCTTGAATCAAGAATTACAGCCTTGGAGCACAGAAATTCTGGGAAATATAACACAGAAACAAAATCAACTAGACTTCATAGCAGACAGCTTAAATTGGTGCTGCAAATCTCAAAAATCACATAAACTCTTGGAAAATTAAGACTTATGAGGTAAAAAATTTTAAGATAGAACTGAAATTACTGACGAACAAAACATGCAGTATTCAAGATGGTGAAGAAATTTATAAGAAAATCATTAATATCTTTGTAAAAAAGCCAGAAACATAAATATTAAATTTAAGCAAACTCAAAACCATGTTTCCATAGCAAAGTTGCCCAAATTATTAAACAAACAGATGTATGTTATAACAAAAACAAAACCAATCCCAAAGTATCAAATTTCTCGCAATTACGAATATTATAATAAATTGAATTTTCAAAACCTAGAACTGCATTAGATTCATTACGTTTTGACTATGGTGATTTATGGAAAATATTCTAACTCAACTTCAAAAAAGACATTGTGATGCTAATTAATTTTTTTTTCAATAACATATTTACAGGTTCATCATAGCTTTACGATTTGGTTTTATAATAACCTCCAGGCGAATAAGGCCAGAAGGTTTTATGTTTGCATTTAAATGTAGCCCTGAGAACCGTCATAGGAGTGGGCTCTCGTAGATTCATAGCAGCCTTATAGAGGTTTTATAGATGTTGTTACTGCAAAACAATTTTATCATAGCTGTGATTTTTTATGGTCTCCAGCTATCACAAAATTAAAATTGTTACGTTTTAGATTTTAGATAATGATGTGTTACCTGAGAATTGACTGGCTGTGGACGTAGATTCTGCGAATACAGAGGATTTTGTTGTTGCTGTAGCTGTTGAATATTCAGAACTTGTGTACGTGGCCTCTGCACATAAGGTTGTAGTTTTTGATTCAGCACGATGTCTGCTCCAGTTTGCGGTGAGGTTTGGTAAAGTTGGTTTTTGTACTGCCCTGTTGAAGGATCGTAAACTAGAGCACTAGAATAAACTTGACCTGGCGCTCCTACGGATTTAGGACTGGAGGTGGGACCCTTAGCGACACCTGGAGCCGAAGTGGAAGATAAAATGTTATTTTCCTGTTGGAATCGCTGGAATTCTTCTTCGAAGCCAATGTTTTTGTCGGGAGACACCGTAGATGGTGAAATGGACTGCTGAAATTTTCATTGTTATTATTATTGAAATATATTCCTTTTTGGAAGGAACACCATAATACAAAACTACATATCCCCCGATCATGGATGAATATTGTGTATTTTGAATGTATTAGTCATAGTAAAGTTATACAGTACATTCCATTTAAAATGAGCCACCCTGAATAACTCTTTTGTTGGTTTTATAAATCTCTGCAAAAGTTTCATTGGCTTTAAAACGATTCCTTGAATAATCTTTGAGATATTTTCAAAAAACCATAAAAACTATGGGGTTTTCATTAACGAACCATCTTATAACAATAAGGCGGATTTATGCACACCGCTTTTTCTTCAATTTGTATCTTCACTTTCATTAAGCCCTTTCACTAAGACGTTGAAACTTTGTATTTTCATGGAACCATTTATGCATCCAAATTGACTTTTATCTTTTTTACCTATTATTTAGGACATAACCAACTTTTATCTTTTAAGGATAAAGAAAATACAAATGTAACTTAAGACATAAGTGACATAACCTTCGCAAATTATAAGGACCTATCAAAATTAAATAAAAATCGCAGTTTAGTCTATAAATAATAACACTGAGACCTTTCAAACTATAAATATGTACGACGATGGCTTGTTAATTAATTGATTTACTGTTTCATTATACACTTTTTTATGATAAATCCCAGATTAGGGTCTAAAAAAAGTGTCAACAAAAAGAAGAAGGCATTTTGTGCGATTTTTCGGTGAGAAAATAAAGTTTGGAAATGGTCGATTTTCAAGATTCAGAAGGTCATAACTCGAAAAGTATAAGAGAAACTCACAAAATTCTTTCGGATTTGTGTTCGGGAGATAAAACTACGTAAGTAACACTACTTTTCTTTTTGTTTCGAGAAAAAGCCCGATAAACTGAATGAAGCGAATGCAATAAGTAATCAAAATTCTTAAAGTTAATTTGAGTTTAATGACAGTTGATGAAAGTTACAGATTAATGAAAAAGTGGTGTGCATAAATCCGCCTTTATTGACGACGTTTATCTGGACGATTTCTATCCGCTTCAAATTCAATAGCATTGAGTCGAGTGAAACCACCCTTCAGTTTATATTGCAATATTTAAGTGGATAGAAGAATCCTATTCTTCTATCCTATTGAAAAAAACTAACTTCACAGCAAAATGTCGAATTTCATAACCCTAAATTTCTTGTGTTCTGCGAATTAAATCACGAATCGATGTTCTGTGGATCTGCTCTCTTCTTTGGACCATACGTTTCTTTTCTAAATTATTATTTTGCTCTCCAATTTGAGAAAGACAATTGTCAATATAAACACTAATCTGAATTTGACTACTTTTACCTGTCATTTGCCAATTTCAAACTCGTTTATCTCATAATTTCACTTCTCTTCAAGGCGATCGGTTGGGTCCAATCCTATATTTTATGGAATTGACTTGAGTCAAACCCATTTTGAGCGGATCCAAAGTTGTGAGATAAATGTAGTCAGTAGTATAGGTCATTTGCGTCTTTTATTTTGTGGTGGAAAAAATCTCTATAGCCATTTAGGGGAGACGGCGGATTTTTTTTTTCAAGGTAGAATAAATATTAATTATTACTAATCCTGTAAGATGGCAAAAGTTTTTATAAAAATTGCACAAGTTGCGGAAAGCAGAAGTTGTTTCTATACGGGAAATAAAACGACCTAGCTCAATTAAAAAAAAATTATATTGTAAGAGCTTCCGGTATAAACTTCCACTTGGAGCGGTTCTGAATTAGCATCATAGTCTTCTGTTTCAACGACATCAACATCTGAAGGTCTCCAGAATGCCATACCACACAGATAATCAATCTAATGAGGATAACTAAATAACGATATACCTATCAATAAAAGCGATTATTAATATTATTAGAAGTTCATTCAGGGTGGCTCGTTTTCAACTCAAATAATTTGTATCTCCGAACTATAAGCTTCAGACCATATGTTGTTGAAATCTGCTCATCAAGGAGCATCTGATAATGCAAAAAAATATAGGGTGATCCATTCAAAAAAAACTGGTGACATGATCTGGAGGTGCGATAGGGAAAGTTACATTACTTTCCACGTCTGTAACGTCTACCATATAGTATACAATGTTTGGATACCGAGCTGCACACATTTTTAAAGCGATCAAGGAAGAAACCTCCTTCTTTTCTTGCTGCTGCTATGCATCTCTGTGAATCATTACTTTGTTGTGTGCCGGACTGTTTACACGTAAAACTCCGTTTGTGTGCTATAAAAATAAAGTGATATTTCAACATGCAGAAGAGTTCAGCAAGTACAGTGATTGAGAGGCAGATGGGAGGATAATGGAAAAGGCAGACGGGAGAATAATGGAAAAGAAGGTTTGAATCGTTGCAAAAATTTTTTGATAGAAGGCATTGAAGGAATCATGGGAGAAGATTCGAGTGGTGGGACGCGGGTGTAATCAACGGAGGGAAGTGCATCTGCATGATAGGAACTGCCTTGCTATAGTTGATAAGGCATACACCTTGTACTGCCACAGAATATAATTAACATACACATGTATTGTTTTTTCTCAGCACTAGCACCCTCTGGTAGCCATATGGCTACCTTGATAATGCATTCTTCCTCAATCGAAACATTAGAAGTTGTACCTCTCTTACAGCCATATCAAGCGATTCAGAAGATAATAGCATAACCGTAGTTGCGGATGTTCATCAAGCCCTTGTTGATGAAGTGGACCCCACTCTACACAAGAACTCACAGAACGATCCTGATTGTTTTTCTATTCTGTGGGTTAAGCAAAAAGTAGGAACTCCATTATATAAATGAATTGTTGTTAAAGGGACAGTTGTAGGGGATGGTTTGCAAATGCTTAGCACCTCCAAACTTGAATTGAGTTTATTTTAAGATTACCAGAAGAAACATGAGCATGCCTACCAGCCAATGACAGAGTTTTAGAAAAAGGTTCCTCAGTTCATCATGTGGACCGAAATCAGGAGGTTCTGTCGGCTTTAGCAGGCGGTACTCATACATGTACATAAAATATACAATTTGAACAAGTTGAACTATAACCTCAACAAAGTTGAATCCGAAAAGAACTAGGAGCATGGCTTAAAACAGATTGTACAGAAGTTCATTCAGGGTGGCTCGTTTTCAACTAAAATAATTTGTAGCTCTAGCTATAAGCTTCAGACCATATTATACTTTGATGAAATCTGCTCATCTGATGATGCAAAAAAATATAGGGAGATCCATTTAAAAATTTAAAAAACATTGGTGACATGCTCTGGGGGTGCGATAGGGAAAGTTACACCAATTGAATATGTCAAAATGTGACCACCTGTAAAGTATTGTAGACGTTTTTTTGTATTTTACCTGCAAATCATTGTTTCAAAAGTTATTCAGGTTGGCTCGTTTTAAATGGAATGCTATGTACAAATACTGAATTATGAGTTTCATATCGTTTTAAAAGAAAAGGTGCCCACCTGTAGCTGCTGTCTGGTGTACAACAATGGTGTAGGCCTAGGAGTAACAGAAACTTGATGGATCTGTGGTCTGAAAGTAGTAGCAGGTAACTGAGGAATTCTTGAAGATGGACTTTGATGAGTTATTGGCCTGGGAGTGATGGTAACGGGATGAACACTCGACCTGTAGATTATGGAGGATGGAGTTGTGGTTGATAGACTCTGAGGTTTTTGATAAACCTGATATTCCTGATCAGCTGATGTTTGTTGATAGTATTGCGGACGAGGCACATATGATGGACGACGAACAGGCTGAAAAAAAGTTTACAAATATGCAAATTAATCTGGTTCATACAGGGTGTTTCGAAATTCAGTATCAAGATTTCAGAAACTTATTTTTGAAGTCAAAATAAGACTTTCTTTACGTATAAATATGTGTCCCAAAATGCTTCGTTATCGATCTACAGAGCGTTGAAGTTTCAACATTTTTTTTATTTTTTCTTCATATCTCATTCAGTTTTTGAGGTATTACGATCGAATTTGAAATATAGGTGAAGTTTTAGGGCTTATATCATCCAGCAAGCCTAGTGATTGTGAGAATCCACAGGGAAATATTTTTTCAAGGGTCAAGCCCTTTTTCGCCCCATAAACTTTTTTTGTGGGACACCGCTGGTGGATTCTGAAAAACGATATAAATTTTTTGTTCTGTTTATAAACTTTTTTGTGTCTTGTAGTTTTTACGCATGTGCGACCGTTATCAAGAAAAAAAATTAAATATTTTTTTTTTGTATTTCGCTACATTCAATTAAAATTTTTAACAAAAGGGGGAACCTATAATCACAATGAAAATGAAAATAGCTACTAATTTTGTTTTTGATCTGAATTACAAGTTTTCTTGGACATTACCTAAATAAAAAGGAAATCTAACAAACCTTCGCTTGCGTATTTCTGGTCTTGTTCATCACTAACAAATAAAGGATGGAAGTTTCTACTCTAAGTTGACAGAAACTGACAAAGTAGTGATGGGAATGCGCACGCTCGCCTCGCTCGCATCTTTCTTGCTAGATATTTTCACCAAGAATTAAGGGATAAGCTTAGATTATTATATAATCTAAGGGGATAAGTTACATAAGTTACAAAGTAGTAATAGGAATGCGCGTGCTCGCTTAGCTTGCGTATTTCTTGCTAAAAATCTTCACTAAGAAATAGGGGATGGTCGTTTCTACATAAAGTTTTGAAAAATCTACAAAGTAGTATCAGTAGGAATGCGGGCTCCGTTGAAATTTGTAAATTTACGAGAGAGGATTTTCGAAATTTCGTCTTAGCACGTACGCTTCGATCGCGTATTTGCGTATAATCTTAGCCAAGCAATAATGGATGATAGTTGCTATATAAGTTTGAGAAGAATGGACGGAGTATAGTGATAGGGAGGGATGCGCGAATTGTCAAGTTTGCATTTTCATCATATAACAAAAATAGCCGTCCTCTACCCTCACAGGCTATGCCTTTTGGTACACTCTTCGAGTGTTTATGAGGAAGTACTGTTATTATTATTTATTATTATTATTGATAAAATTTGCCAGTCTCTAGGGCGCGTCAAACTAGTCACTACAAAAATTTATTCCTATTTATCAGTATTCAATAAGCAGGAATTTCAGGGAATCTGACAACGTCGCATTGTACTCTTATAGAGTTATTAGGACATTGTTGATTCAATTAAAAACCAGGTTTGCCGTTTGCAGCACAATTGTGAGAAGAAATGAATTCAGAATGAGGAGAAGACTGATAAAATATTATTTACCTGTCAATCCTGTCATATTAGCCGATGACGCGTGACAGGTGACAGACAGGTGATATGGATGCAAAGATTCATATTCAATAACTTGATTTGTTAAATTCAAAACTTTAAAACTGTCAGCTCCAAATCTCCATCGTGTATACAGTCGTCAAACTGGTAAAGGAAACTAATATGATAAGTTGACTACATCCAAGGAGACTAAACATTATTTAACAGGAGAGTCTAATCCCCATAAGACAATGGGGACACTAATAGAAAGAGATGAAAGAATATTTGTGACGAAATGTGACGTAGTTGGACATGTCATGACCGCTGTTCTCTATAGACAGTGACGGACTAGCTCTTGGTATATGAGAGTTACTGCTGACAGTTTTGTTGCTTGGAGATAGGTGGCGACATCTTATATCCCTCATTTCAAACAACCTAGTGTGAATAATACGCATGCGCAGTGGCAAGAGCACAATCGAGCACTATTTTGTGGTTAACTTGAGCAAAATTTAGATTACTCCGCAACAACACTGTTGAAGACATTGATACTGGCTACTCTTGGCTATGAAAGAAGCTATTTCGTTGAGAAATGACTGGATTGAAAAAACATCTTGAAATAAAAATTTTGAATCCATAAAAGACATTTTTCAAATAGACGGATCGTGTAGGAGGCATTTTTTGCAATGAAATAATTACTAAAAAAACGTGTCGGATCACATTCATTTTTGTTATGTGCGCAAAAAGATAGAGAAATACGCAACCTAGCCGTATTGTAGGTATAGTCGGGTAAGCTCGGTTAGGTTTACATAAGGTCGGGTCAGTCGGGTTAAGTTATAGTCATTGAAGTCATTAGTCATTAAAGTAGGTGATTATTTTTATGTAAAAAGTGGTCTTTATTTTTTTGAGCACACATTTCCGTGATCTGTCTCGTCCTTTAAATTGTGCCAGTCATTTAGATACATTATAATTACCATTGTTTTAAATGTGCAGTCAAAGTGTTGATGGAAAAATGTAGTGGTTATATCAACTCAATTTTTAATACTCATTCACTAAAATATTCTGTATGATACGTGAATTAAATATTTCTGGAATCACACTGGTAATGTCGCAAAATTAGCTTCGCCCTTACGTTATTTCCATTGTTTTGGAAAGTTGGCGGTGACTGATTTCCAAGTTACCAACATATCATGATGGATATTCACTAATCAAAACAGCATAAATTTGTTGATTTTGTTATTGCTAGAAGAAGGTTGAATTTTTCGATAAAAAAATTGTTTTCAATGAAAAAAAAAAGTGTAAAACTGGTGAATTTTTCGATAAAAACCTGTTTTCAATGAAAAAAAGTGTAAAACTGGTGAATTGGGGTGTGTATATTGTACTGGTGAAAATTAGGAGGATTTGAGTGTGTTTTTCAAGAAAAACTTGTGCTAGAAAATGCCACTTATATTATTCAAAAAAAGGCCCGTATCTCCGAAATTACTTGAGACCGAAAAAAATTTCATTTAGATTTTTTGTTCAGGAGGTCCAAATACGTAAGTTTTGGAAATTAAGATGCTCAATGTAACGGAAAATTTACCATTTTTCTTGTCAAAACTGACAGAACAACAAAAAATTATTAAAAAAGTGAATAGTAGAAATGTATAGTACCTGAGGGGTCGGCCTCAGAAATTGTTCAGGTTCTGGCTGCTCTTCTTCTTGGGCGTACGTGTTTTGGAACAGCGTCACAGCTGGTTTGGTTGCCACAGGTCTCTTGATCGGCTGAATGGGCCTAGTGGGATAGTTAGCAGGAACGTTCTCGTTATCAGTTTCGTTGCTATCCTCGGGTTCGTCTTGATCTTTGGGAGCGTTAGGATCACACGGATTCCCAGATACGTAGGTGAATTCTCTTTTGTTGCCATCAGGATCGACATAACCATATTTTCCTCTCACGACGCAATCGGTACCTAAGGATATTACGTTAGTATTATTATAGAGTATGAATTCTCTGCTCATGCAATATTTATGAGACACGGTAAGCATACTCCTAACCAATACATTTGGATATCAAATTATAGGGTTACTTGGTATGCAACCTCAAAGAAATAACTCATCCCTTTCATTCATAGGTGTCTTAAATTTAGTATACAATTTTTTTTGTGTACAGGTACTGTTTTTTCGGATTCTTGTGGACATGGTTTTATAAGTTGTTATTTTAGTTGCCCACTGTCATTTTTCGGATAGTTGAGGAAGTATTTCGGAAAATTTCAGCTGACGAGAATAAACGAATCCTATCATCTGGGTCATCAGTTTGGCGTTTGCCATATTTGAACTTCTCACTGTGGAATTTGCTTATTGAAAAAAATGGGTTCACATTAGAGTGTTTTAAGTACTTGATTCAAAATTTATAAACATTTTCTCACTATTTTGTAGTTTTGAACATGAATTTATTTAGTACACTTTGAGCTAGTGGCATTGCATCAAAGAGACTAAACTTACAGGAGGGTTTAATAAGCTCTGGCCAATCAGAATCTTGTAGCATCAACGCTTCATAGTGATGTACTTGGATATGAGTACAGAGTCGAACTCGAACCAAGCAACAAAACTGTCAGCAGTAACTCTCATATACCAAGAGCTAGTCCGTCACTGTCTATAGAGAACGGCGGCCATGACATGTCCAACTACGTCACATTTCGTCACAAATGTTCTTTCATCTCTTTCTATTGGTGCCCCCATTGTCTTATTTGACTATTTGACTTATTTGAAGGACTAATCCTCAGTCCTAGTCAAATAACATTTGATCTCTTTGGCATTGCATATGTGGTAGACATAACCTCACTTTATATCATCAAAAAATATATTTTTTCTTATTTTCAGGACTATTGTTTGACATGTCAAGTTATTAGAAGCTATTATCAATAATAGAAAACAATTTATCTGATGGAATGTCAGTAAAAACGACAGTGACTTGGGTTAGGGCACTACTTTGGAGGCTTCTGGAGGAAACTTCATGAGTACGAAATTGATTCAGAATCAATTGAAGTAGGTACTCACATTGTGATTGATGCATATAGAAAAAATTTTAATGTTACAGATTAGGCTGAATGATAATATCTTGTCTACTTCAGAATATGTTTGTTCTCATATTAATCATGTCCCATATTATATCGTTTGCTCATGGTATACTCAATTCAGCACAACCCTGTCACAAAATTTTTGTTAGTCTCAAAAATCTTACAAAAATTTATTTATGATGTTCGCAAAGTTAAAAAAAATTATTTCGAAAAATAAAAATTCGTTAGTGAAGGGTTTCAATCATTCTATTCACAGTAGAAAATCTCTCTAGAGGATTCAATAAAAAATAACTCGTTATAGACATAGATAAGTGTCTCTTGTCACTTGATCTAGCTAGATTTATGAGAAAATTCCACACCCAGTACTACTAGGACCAATTAAATGCCTGTATTTTGTATGGTTACCATAGCAACTAAAAAAATTCCGGAATTTTTTCTCCTACTTGTATGAAATGACACTGGAAATTTTGTCATTTATAAATAAAATGACATTTATATTCAACTTCAGATTATATGGAATTTATTCTATCATTATTAAGTGAAAATCCTTTATGACATTTTACCACATATGTACTTGAAAATTCAAAGTATACAAGAACACCTTTCATCTCTACATTATTTCTTTAATCTTAACACAAAACAGTTATTTATTATACAAGGGATTAGATTTCAGCTGTGTTGTAAATACAGTGTGACAGGAAATACGTCGAATTGATATTGAAATAACAAATTATTACAATGTATTGCAGACAATCGGTGTGAAAATTGAATTTTTACACTGGTACGAGTATAATGTTGTTCTCATAGCGAGAATTAGACTAGCTTTGCTAAAGACGCATTTAAAGCAAACAAATAAATTAATTCTGTGATTTGGTTCAAAAATTGAGAACCTAGTGGTTGTTTAGTAGTTACTTTGGAAAATATAAAGTTAAGAAGTCTGATTCCGATTTTTTCTAACTCCACGGAAGTTAGTAGAAGTAACGAAAGTATCGTCACAAAACTTATTGCCAGCAAATTCGCCGAAAATTTACGAAACCGCGTATTCAAGATTTAAGAAATGGAAGATGAAAAAGACATGCAGTTCTTTCTCGGAAATGGTGTTATTGGCTTATTTTTCGGAATCGGCATAACAACATAAGCCATCAACAATGTGGTCGAATTATTCAGTGATTAAAATTACATTTCTGAAATAAAATGGAAAAGGTTACACGCCAAATAAAGCTGTGATTTTAAGAGTATACAAATAAGTAATTTTTCAAAAATTGCTCCCGACGAAGTTTACTGAATGGACAAAGGAAACACATCAGAAATGTAGTTAAAAAAACTTTCGTTCGGTAGAGTACGGATAATGTGAAATCTAATACAATTACAGTACCTCTCGTTTCTTCCTTGAAACTTCCATCAGCAGCTTCATACCCAAAAGTAAACGATCCATCGTCGTTAACCTTATTGTAATTTCTGAGAGTTTGTACCGGAGGTGCCCTAGGTGTCTCCTTATTCCTTGTTTCTTGCGTTCTGGACGAAGTTCTAGGAATGTAGTTAGTTTCCAATCTTCTTGAAGAAGGTGATTGCTGTCCGTATAGTCCGTTATATCTATCCGCAGATGATACTAGAACGACACTACCTTGATCGTCTTGTGGTTCAGCTGCATAGTAATTAACCGTTTCCTGTTCGTCTTCTTCTTCGGGAAGAGGTCGCTGAATTTGCACCCTTCTTGCATCACACTGATGTGCAATTAAAGCTCCACTCAAGAGGAGAAGTACCCACTGAAAAAAAAAGAAGTGGAAAATTATATATATATATATATACATATACACACACATACAAACACATATATACATACACCCATACACATACATATACATACAAACATATTATACACATAGGTAAATAAAATCTATAAATATAACAGTACATCTTAGCAACTTAGGAATACACATTAAAATATAAATAGAGGTTAAAAATACAAAAATCCAAGCACACACAAGTAAAATGATATGTGCAATTTTTAGTTCACCTGAAATTGAGGTATTCAGTAGTGGAATAAAAACAATTGTTCGTTAAACGTTTTTTTTGAATAACTTTAAAGGCTGGGTATCTTTAATGTCAGAAGGTAGGTGGTTGAAAAATTTTGCTCCTGTCAGGGAAGGGGTTTTTTATATCCAAAATGGACGGTCTAACCTATAAACTTTATTTTTTAAGAAAGATAATAACAGGAAAAAAAAACTACAAGATAAGTCCTATATAAAGTTTATACGTTAGGCCGGCCATCTTGGATATTAAGATGGCGACCACCTTTGTTATGTATAAGTACAAAGAAAGCTACATTCATCTATCAAACGAGCTATCAACCACTGGTATAGATCAAGAAATAAGAAAACCATAACAAAATCAATTTGATTCAGTTTTTTGTGGTTCACTTGGCCAATACAGTTTTACTGAATACGGTCCTGTAGGACAAAATATGTTTCACAGGGGACTTGCTAAAAGACAGATGCTGAGATTTTGTAATACTTCTTATTTAATCAAATTCTAATAGGAAATAAAAATATTATGGATATGAGAAAAAAGTGTCATTGTTTATTTGGCATCTACACTAAATACGGCCCTGAGAGCTAAATCATTGGTCTTAGAGGATTGGGCCCATGAGAACATTTGATCAGAAACTCAATGCCAATAACATATGTAAATTTCAGGCAAATCCCACTGTGGGCCAATTTCCTATGCTATTGTGCGGGGTCCTTTCAGTTGCATGGGGTTCGTTCACATTGAAGTAAAGCGATTGAGTCAGTTCTTCAGATTTTTTCCCAAATAAAATAACACTTGATTTCTTTGGATTGGGTTTGAGAGTTTCATCTGCCGGTGAATTTTTTTTCAAGGACATAATAAATTTTGACTCCTGCTTTTACCTCGTCGCTAGGAATAAATGAGTGGTATCTCTTTGTATCATCCGCATATATCTGAAGAAAACTGTGGTGAAAGTGTGGTGCTAGTACGGTTCTGATCCTTGTCTTGTTATTATGACATGTACTTTTATGGAAGTTTTCAATGTTGTTTCATTCTTTGATATACGACTAGTGTTTTGTGATGATTAAGGCCATAATCGTTTAGAAAATGTATTTGTCTCCACAAACAGCTTCAGAGATTTTGTTGCTACAATAAATCCTAGCAAGCAGACTTACAAAAAACTTTATCTTTACATATCTCCAACCTCAGATATGATGAATGAATTGAAACAAAGTTAAACACAATCCATAGTGTTTCAGGCCAATCGTGCTTTTTTCATTTGCACGACTCACTAATTAAACTGAAGTCAGTAGTATATATCCGCGTTATCCAAATCGCAGACAAAGAACTGAAATAGCTTGCAAGGACGGTGACTATCACTAAAAGTCCATTATTATTGAGTGAAATAATTACAGGAACAGATGAATTTGTCAGGTACTTTATTTTTTCGCATGGTTATTTCTACCGTAAAACGGTCCTGTTAGCTTCAAATTAGGAAATTTTTTCAAAAATCATTCTGATGGAATCTCGTGTCGAAGGAAGCTCTCACAGTAATAAAAAAATTCCAGCTCTCAACACTTCGGAAAAAAATGTAAAGTGCATATTTTCAAGTAGCCGTGTTCACTTCCCGGACACTTTTTATTTTGGAAAGTAGCACTTCCCAGCCTTGTACGGGAAGTACGTACTTCCTGGACTGGGCCAGGAAGTGCTCGAATTTTCATATAAATATTAATATAAATAAGAATTAGAATGTTTCTATTGGTACCTATCTTCTGTTCAAATTTCAATATATAATACAAATAAGAACTAAAATGTTCGAAATATTCAAATTTGGAATCACAGTCAGGGTAGTTTACTCTTGATCAAAATTCTATTTGTTTTCCCCCCTGTATACCGTTTGGAAATTTAGAATACAAAATTTCTTTATGGTTGTTCGAATCCTGTAGAATTTGTTTCGAGAACATTGATTCATGCCAAAATAAACTATGCGGTGACTGATAAAGAATTCTTGGCCTGTCAAATTGTTAAATGAAATATTGCACTTCATACTCTTTTGCAAGTATTAGAAGAATCAGTATTCTTTTCCAATAACTACTTGGGACATTTCAATTATTGTAAATTATTGAATTTCACACATAATTTACGTTTTGAAATGTGGTAATTCTATCAACAACCTCTATTATTGGATTGGATTATTGGTGCGGTTTGAGAAAAGATAATTCTAATGTAATTTAAATTAAAATTAAAGTAAACTTTACTGATTACTACTACCGGATGAAAGTAAACTAAATAAAAACTCGTTTGGGAAATTAGAAACGTTTAAGTTTATAACAAGGAAGGTGGACGCAGATTAATTAATGTTACACAAGTTTGGGTAACCCATAATTTTATTCGTTATCTTCAATCACCATTAATCAACTGATTCAATATTTTCCGTAAGGAATGATCACGTTCAAAATTTATTGATGATTATATAATTGACCGGAAGAATTATTTATAACGAAATCACTATTTTTCATTCAGTTAATAAAAATATAGACCAGTGCAGTGATGATGATGAACATAAAGCGGGAAAAAAATAACACTTTGAGACCTACTGGAAGTGGAGCAAAATATTGTTTAAATGACGGGGAAATCAATTTGGAGTCGAATAAATAGTGAAGGGTGGAACGGGGTGAACTTTTAGGGGTTGAAAGTGATAATTCATGTTTTTTCGCGATTGACAACGAAAGTTGAACTCTTGTCGAAAGAAAATACAGGACGAAGTTGTTGAAAATTAAGAGATCTACAACTTTTGTATCAAACATTTTTTCACATCACCTCAAATTTTCCTGGAAAATCGGAAAAACCAATTTTTCCGTTTTATTTTTTTCTCTCGTAAAATTATTTTTTTTCTCACGAAACTTGATGGAAATGGAAATGGATTATGTTTTAAGTAAACTGTAATTTTTTTGTAGCGAAATACAGATTATTCCTTTTTTTTCGACAATTTCCGAAAAAACGACCTCATTTTCAACAGAAAAGTTTCACCGGTAAAGTTCGTCGTTTCAAGCTCGCCAGCAGCCATTTTTTCCGTTGAAGCATCTATTTTTATATTAAGTAATAAAAGAGTAGCACTTCTGTGGAACTGTTTTCCAGAAATCGCGAAAAATTAAAAAAAAAAATTCAAAAATCAATTTTTTAAATTTTTGTTCTAAACTCATATTTGTTATCCAAAAAGTTATTTTTGTAACATGAGTGTTTTTTTAATGGCACATGAGAGTGTTAATTCTACTGTCGTAGAAAAAATAATTCATTTGTCAAATATTTGAAGCAAATTTCAAACACTTGTCAGTTTGAAACGGCTTGGCCGATTTCTTTAAACGAAGCGGTGTTGGATAGAGAATCGGAAGTCCTTCAGGTTCCACGTGACCTCCTTTAAGTTTGAAAAAAGCAAGTTGATGGTGCCCTCTTGACACTAGGCGACGTGACCACAATCCTTTTTATGCCAAAAAGTAGTAAAAGTGGTATCTTTTTACCTAAATGTCACACGTTCTCGATAGCATGTTCCGTTCAAGTTCAGAGTCTTTTTCTGTTTTTATTTCACATTCACAAACAATCGCATTTCAAAAATACGTAATTTAATTCCGATTCCTCCAAATATTTGAAAATAGCACAAATTACCTTGTACCTTTCTGCCTCAGAATGTAATGTTTACCACGTATATGGAAATTTTTTTAAAATTATAAATCCGAGGTCATTAGCAGTTCTATAAAACGATATTGTGTTTGTCCATGTAGTTGTTGATACAGGATGTGTTCAAAGTGATGGATTTTAACTTGAAAGAAATATAAGGATAATGCTCTCGAATATGCAAAATTCTTTTCAACAAATGTAAAACAACTGTAAATGCACATTTCAATAACAGGATGTGTACAATGAATACACAACGGTGCATGTATGCAATACTTTCTTTTTCAATCCCATCATACCTGAAGATGTATTCGATGCTATCAACTCTCTGAGAAATGTGAACTGTGAAGGGTTTGACTGTCTCCCTACAAAGGTAATTAACTGTTCAGGTCCTCATATATCTGGTATTATAGCGAACAAAATCAAGTTTTCAGTTGAGAAGGGCTCAGTTCCGACTGACCTCAAAGTAGGAATTGTAAGTCCAATTTTTAAAAAAGATAATAAATTATGTCTTGACAATTTTCGCCTAATAACGGTACAAAGTGTAATGTGTAAAATAATTAAAAAATGTATTAATAAGCAAATGATTTCCTTTCTTTCGAAGTACAAGGTCATAACATTTAATAATAATAATAATGGAGAAGAAAACTGTAGTTCACAAACAATGAGCTTATGACTTGAGGCATAAGATGTCCGGAGGACTGCTCATTGCTAATATCCTATACAATAGGAAAAGTTGGGTCAAAAATCCATTAGAAAACAACTACTTTCCTGGCCAATGCCACGACGAACAATGAATTACATCTGATGAAATTTCTGTGCAGAGTTCCTTCAAGGTTATCTCTGCAATTGCTTGTTGCATGGAAATGTTCATCGAAACATTCGGACCACCTATATATCTATTTCGGGGTGTTGCCCCTCATCAGTATAGGGTAGGTCTAGCGGTCAATAACTAATGACAGTTTGGAGTTATCCACTGTGCGGGCGCAATCTCAGTTTCGGTCTTGAAATGGATTTGGTTATGTTATCGATTCATTCGGCTTTCTGCCAGGGAGATCAACGGAGAGTGATGATTGCGCTTCTCAACTTCATTGGATATGAAAAAGTATGTAGGTGCCCTGTTTTTTGATCTCTCAAAAGCTTTCGACTCAATTAATACTAATATTACAATAAATAAATTAAGTGAATTAGGTTTCCGAGGTAAATTCCTCTCTTGGCTGATTTCATATCTTGAGGTTAGGAAAATTATAGTAAAAATTGACGATCAGAGATCTCTTCCACATGACGTGGATGCTGGTGTACCTCAGGGATCGATTCTTGGTCCACTGATTTTCCTATTGTACGTAAATGATCTTCCCAAATACGTCAGCACAAAACATCTTATTTTATATGCTGATGATACCACTTTGGCCACTGATGCAGATACTCCTGAAGAACTAATTGATGAAATGAATGTATGGTCAAGAGAATTCACCACGTGGTGTGAGAGGAATTCTCTGATGGTTAATTCTGCTGAAACCATTTGTATGCAGTTTTCCGCCAGAAATGAAATCTCAGAAAATATTGGAATATGAGTTAATGATACTGAAGTCCATTTTCAAAATCTACCAAATTCTTAGGTTTATTTGTTGACAGTAATATGGGTTGGAACACTAATATTAATCATATTCGCAAAAAAATGAATAGCAGTTACTTTGCTATATTACAAATGAGAAATATTTTTATGTCGAATCAGTAAGCGTTTACTCTATTGTTTATTCCCACATTTCATATAATATTATTCTTTGGGGTGGAGCAGTGGGTGCATCCAGAGTTTTCATTTCTGAAAAGAGGATTATACTATTGATATTCAACCTAGACTATAGAGAAACATGCCGTAATCACTTTAAAGAACATGGAATTCTCACGCTATTTTCTATATACATCAACAAGTGCATTTTATATGCAAAAAGTAATAATCACCATTTTTCTCTCAATTCTGATTACCACAACTAGCCAACTCGATCATCGAAACTTATTAGACCTCCCAAACATTGAACCAGTCTTTACGAAAAGAGCCCGATGTTTAGGGGAATTCAATTTCTGAATCATTTGCCCGCCTGTATAAGATTAGAAGACAACTTCAATATTTTCAAGAGAAAACTAAAGAACTTTTTATGCACTGAACGTTACTACGATATAAATGAATTTTTGAACAAGAAGCTGATGTGAACTATTATGTATGGTAGTAGATTATATCGTAGATTTTGTTGTATTTAGATAAGAAGGTTGCTCTAGGCACTTCTGCCCTCTGATTTATCCTATATCATGTGTGATCAAGAAGGATGAATAAAGTATTATTATTATTATTATTGTTATGCTTATTAATTAAGATCATTACAGTTTGCAGTAAAATGAGTTTCTCGTAAACTTTTCACTTTCAATATTTTATTTTATTCGGAATTGAAACACTTCTGTATGGTAATTACTCATCGAAAGTGCTAATAAATTCAACAATAAAAGCATTCAACATTGTTTTACGGCTTTCTAAAATTAGCTCGATTGAGACATTTTAATTAAATGTTAGTGCAAGAGATTCTTTCAGGAAAATATGAAGTAATAATTCAACGTAAGATCGAAATGTGTATCTGTTTTTGTTCTGTCTCCTTATTTTATACAAACTAGTTGTAATAGTGGTAGAGATATTTTGCAAGATGATTTAAAACTTGTCACTATAGTGAAATATTGACATTAGTCACATTAAAATAAAACATACAACAAATATGTCCTCTAATCATTTTTTGACATATCACACTTTCGACACAGTGTGCCAAAATGTTCTAGTTAAAAAAATTTACAAAATTTGGTCTCCCTGGTAATTTGATAAAATGGATCAATTCCTACACGAATAGTAGAGATATGGACGTACCTTGCAATAGCGCATTATCTGGGTCAAGAAACGTCAAACTAGGTGTGCCCCAGGGCTCTGTTCTAGGGCCGTTGATATTCCTCTTATAAACAGGGTGTCCGGTAAACCTTGTACAATATTGAAACTGGTGATAGACCAGGTCATGACTGTTCAGAATATCGGAATTTCACCTCAGTAAAAATATCACCGTTTTCGAGATAATGGGCATTTTAAGAATTTCTGGAAAATCGCTACCTAACCTTGGATTTTTGAGTGCCATGTATACAAATTGGGACGAATTCAATTATCTTTGCTGTTGAAGATTACTGATGAGTAATGCTTCTAGACGTACAGAACAGTTTTTCAGAAAGTGACAACATTTTTCAAGAAATGAAGGTAAAATGACAGATTTGAGTTTCATCAATTTTTTTAAAAGTTTGACTTTATTATCTGAAAGAAACATAACCAATTGGAAGTGGACATTCATTTCAAAAGAATGCTCATTTTGTCCAGACTCTACCATGGTATAAAACAAACTATAATTATTTTTGAAAGAAGTGGTTTCCATTGAATTAGGCGTGGTTTTCATCTAGGCTTCTATCAACTTTTATTCAAGAAAAAAAAGGAAACTACCCAACACCAAAACTGCGCCACAGTCACACTCAACGCGCGTTTCGCCAACAAAGTTAGCATCTTCAGGAGCTAAAAGTAAGCTTTTAAGATTTTAAGATTGTGACGTAGTTTTGGTGTTTGGATATTTTATTTTTTTCTTGAATTGTATTTACACCAAAGGTTCCAAAATATTCATTTATTTGATCAACTTTTATACTTACGCCCAAAAATTATTTTAGTTAGATTTTATCAAAATAAAATGTGGAAATTATTGTTAATAATAAAGAATAGACTGCTTGGTGGCATTAAATAGTATGTCAATAAAATTAAATTTTCATATAATTAGGCCTAATAAAATTATCGAAATGAAATGTCGATTATCCGACATGGCACCGATTAATACGAATTCTTGTGATAAATGTCGCAATTGTCCAACTTCCAGATTCCAACCAAGTTTCAGGGACCGACAGATTTACAGGGTGTAACCAAATAAGTGCAAACTTTTTCAAAAGATGAATCCTTGTCGAAAATTTAAAACTTTTGTTTGAACAACTTGTGACCTCTATCGTAGTTTTTTTAAATTATTCCGCTTCTTTCATTTATTGGTATTTATTTCTTTGTCATGCCGTACATACGTTATACTCCCCGAGAATATGCGCATATGCACAACATTTATGGTGAATGTGGAGGTAGTGCTACTGCTGCAGCAGCGCTTTATGCTTTATATCCGATTGCACAATGCCGCTCATAGAATCGCTGAAAATATGTCGTCTATGCGTACGAGTGGATGGAAAATAACATTTTTGTAATATTATTCAGTGCGATGTTGAATAATCGTTATTGTGGTTTATAGTGTATGTTGAGTAAAAAAAAACGTTGAATTAGTATTTACTTCATAACATCTCATTGAATGCTTCTAAGCAGCTGATTCGTTATTACTCATAATTATTTAATCATTTCATCTTGATAGGATAAAAATAAAAGACATTACTGACAAAGTTTAATGGAGTTGATTTTAGCTCAGAATAACATCACACTCTAATATAATCGAAATTCTACTCCTTCCAAAAATAATGATCGTATGTTTTATACCATAGTAAAGCCTGGACAAAATGGGCATTCTTTCGTAATGAATATCCAGTTCCACTTAGTTATGTTTTTTCAAACAATAATGTCAAACTGTTGTTGAAAAAATTGGTGTAACTCCAATCTGTCATTTTACCCTCATTTCTTGAAAAATTGTATTGTTTTCTGAAAAAACTGTTTCGTACGTCTGAAAGCATCACTCATCAGTAATATTCAGCAGCAAAAATATTTAAATTCGTCCCAATTTGTATACATGGCATTAAAAAATCCAAGGTGAGGTAGTGATTTTCCAGAAATTAAAAAAATGCTCATTATCTCGAAAACAGTGAGATTTTTACTAAGGTAAAATTCCGATATTCTGAACAGTCATGATCTGGTCTATCACCAGTTTCAATATTGTACAAGGTTTACCGGACACCCTCTATAAATGACTTACCACATCACATTATAGACGGCCATGTTACATTGTTTGCTGATGACACTACCATAACATTATCTGGCCAAAATGTTGAGCAACTCGCCAACAAATCCCAGAATGTTTTTGATCAGTTCAGTGCGTGGTACCAAAGGAATAAACGCAGTCACAGAGAAAATACTACAACTGACATATGAACTATTGATGATATTGAAATGTCCGAAGAAGTAAAATTTTCAGGAACCTACATAGATGCCAGCCTAAATTTGGAAAAACTTTACTTGATAGAATCTAAACTTTCCTTATAGAGAGATGCTATTATAGTCACGAAGGATTCTTCACAAACAATCGTTCACTTTTTCAAACCTTATTGTTCATGATTTATTTTAGGTTGAATCTTCCCTTGTTCTTCAATGTTTTATGTACTTTTTCTATAAGTACACTTGTTTGCTCTTGAACAATGTGTGTTTTTCATTTTTTTCTTAATAAAATTCATTTCAATGCTAACTTACTAGAAGACTCAATAATGTTAGCATAAATGATTCAAATATGGAAAATAATAATGGAAAGGTAACTTATTTCCTAATTCCCAACATAGGGGAAATTTATCATCAAATATAATGAAATTAATCAATAATGAAACAAACATAAATATCACTCAAAAAATATCAGAGTATTGGAAATTTAATTACAAAATTGAAAGACCCCACACCATGTTTGAAGAAATACAATGTTGTCTACAGCATAGTATGTAACAAATGCGATTTAAAAAATATTGGTCAAGCTCAAGAATTTTGAACAACCGTCATTAAAGTGACATAAAACTCAACAAAAAATCAAGTGCGTTAGCTCAACATGCTATTGAAACAGGCCATAAAATATTTGAAAAATCACAAGTTTTTTATTCTGAAACAAATATCTCAATATAATATTTCACAAAAGCTATAACATAGTTATTTATTTTATTGATATCAAAGTAGTTTGTCACCTTGGAATTTAATGTCAATAACTTTCAAATTACTCAATGGCAGTGTGAAGATATATCACCATTCGATCAATAATTTTTTACAGTGTGACCCATTTAAGATGGAATCACCCTCGTCAAATCTGTATTTTCAACTGACTTGAATGATTCTTCTCCCATCAGGTAGACATTCAAAAAGACTACTAGAATACCAAATTTTAATTTCATTTTCAGGGCTATTATTCTTATTTTCCAAGGTCAAAAATCTGAAAAAGAAAAACAATTTTGTTAGAATAATAAATTCTGACTACACCAATGGATTCAAGACATTTTCAAATGATTTATGGTATAATTACGTTGGAATGTGTCAGTAACTAAAAAAGTTATAAGAAATTTGAAAAATATGACATTCAATCAACCCACCATTTCAATTTCATAAAGTTTATCAAAATTCTGACTATACCCGAGGATTCAGGATATCTTGAAATATCACTAATCAAAATCTCATCGAAATCTGTTAATGAATAAAAAAAATTGAGAGAATAAAATAAAATAAACCTAAACAAAATGTTTTTAAAATTTTATTACATTACAGTTTTTCATGTTTAAACCGATTTCGATAAAATACTGATCAGCGATATTTTGAGACCTCCGAAATCCAGGGGTGTTGTCAGAATTTTGATAAGTTCTGAAATTGAAGGGTGGGTTGATTGAATGTCATATTTTTCTAATTTCACTCCCTTGTGACTATTTTATTTTTCTACGCATTCCAACGTAATCATAACCTAAACCATTTGAAAATGTCGTGAATCCAGTGGTGTAGTCAGAATTATTCTAAAAAAATCGCCAATAATATTTTTGACCTTGAAAAATAAGAAAATAAGTTTATTTAAGTTTATTTAAGTTTATTTAAGTTTATTTAAGTTTATTTAAGTTTATTTAAGTTTATTTAAGTTTATTTAAGTTTATTTAAGTTTATTTAAGTTTATTTAAGTTTATTTAAGTTTATTTAAGTTTATTTAAGTTTATTTAAGTTTATTTAAGTTTATTTAAGTTTATTTAAGTTTATTTAAGTTTATTTAAGTTTATTTAAGTTTGTTTAAGTTTATTTAAGTTTATTTAAGTTTATTTGAGTTTATTTAAGTTTATTTAAGTTTATTTCTTTCATCGATATACCGTATTTACAATCATACCTTCAAATATTTGTATTTACTATCATGCATCTTAGGATCCTGAAGGAATCTCAAAATTGAGACGAAAGCTTGGTACATAGCAATAAAGGTTATAAGTTCCTGACTGAAGATCCCCATTATTCCCACTGGCATCGACTAAGGGTGGGCTGTTGTTTTTGCCCCAAAATGTATCTAACATCTTTTTTTGAAGGCAAAAACACTGCTTCTGCAAAAATTGCTTGAATTTAGTTGTAGTGGCACCTTTCAACATTTATTTCCTTTTCGGTTGATGTGGCTCGACCAGAGAAGTTTATGGTCTAAAACAACACCTGAATATTTATATTCTCTCTTTATAGGTATTTCAACACCACTCAGAGTAATTTGAAGTTTATCTCTGATGAAGCAAACTACTGCTGATTTTTCAGGAGATATTGTTTGGGCGTAATCACTACACCACGTCCTAAGGCAATAAATAATATCATGTTCTAGTGCTTTAACTCATTGATTGAAGATTATGCAATATATTATATTGGTCTATGACGGTTTCTCATTCATTTATAAGGCAAAAACTTCATATAAGCATGGGTCCCCAAGGCCTTATTTTTTTTAGATACGTACAGGGTGTTCCAAATTCGAGCCTCATCATTGGGATCTCAGAAACCAGAAGAGATACGAGGTAGGTTAAATGGAGGCAAAGTTGCGCAATTTGGTGCTCATTGTAACGCCGCTTTCATATTTGAGAAATTCTGAATACTTCCGAAGATTTTTGGAAAAAACCGATTATTGGCGATTTCATTTTTATTTTGTGACTCTATTTGAATAGATATAACAAAACAAATATCACGTTCTCATTGCTACTTTTTCTGTTCTACAAGATGGTGTTATCAGATTTTCAAACAGACGTTTCGTATTTGAGCTGCCATCATCAACTTTGTTTTTTTAAATACGGCCCTGGATTTTTATTATGGATTTTAAAATCTTCTAATGTCCCAAAACAAAAGATGTATCGCACTTATTCTAAAAGTTTATATTAATAGCATCTTTCATAAGAACTCATGAGTTAGAGAGAGACAAAAATTAGATTTTTAATAGAGTTAAAACAAACTTTTTTTGCAATAACGCACTGCATAAAACTCAAAAACTAACATAAAAGTGGGTGGTTAATAAGTAATATAATTGAAGTGTCATCCCTCAAACTCTAGGCCCTAGGCTATATTTAAAAAAATAATTGCATTTTATCAAAGTGACTGTGCATCGTGAATTCTGGCTATCTTAGTTCATTTGTTAATGTTTAAATTATCCAATATTTTGACAGTTCACTGTTCGTTCACTAATCGTTAACGCTTATTAAACGAAAATGACCTTTTCTAACGAAGAAAAACGAGACATGATAAGGATTTTTTATATTTCGAATCGAAATTCAAAAACGGCTTGTGAGCGCTATTTGTTGGAATATCCAGAAAGACGGCAGCCGCATTATAGTTATTTTGCTAATATTGATAATAATTTAGCTCAGTACGGAAGATTTGTTAAGCCAAGGGTTGAATATGGAACACGAATCAATCCAGAAGAGGAACAAATTATCTTGAACACTGTAAAATTGAAAACTGTTACAAAGTAGAAAGTAAAATGAATAATTTTAAATAATTTTTTAAGGCCAATAATAATCTTCGAGCTTCAGTTAGAGCTTTCTCAGAAGAAGTAGGATTACCGCGAATGAGAGTTTGGAGAACTTTAAATAAGCGTGGATATAAACCTTACAAAATCCATATTAGTCAAACACTAAGACCCGTTGATGCTGAGAGACGATTAGAATTTTGTAACTGGTTGCAAAATAAAATTAATGAAAATGATGACTTCCTAAATAAAACTATATGGACAGATGAATGCAGTCTTTCAATAGATGGAATATTTAACAGACATAACGAACACTATTGGTCAATAGAAAACCCAAGGCAGAATCAAGAAGTAAGACCTCAGGGACGACAATCATTTAACGTATGGGTCGGTATGTGGTACAATAAAATTATCGGCCCGTTTTTTATTCAAGGAAAATTAAATTCCGATAGATATGCAGAATTAATAAGGACCAATATATTAGATTCCTTAATGGAAGAACCTTTGGGCGTATTACGTCAACTATGGTGGCAACAAGACGGTGCACCACCTCATAATGGGAGATGTGTTAATAATTTATTAAATGAATTATTCCCTAATAAATGGATTGGAAACCAAGGTCCCGTACGTTGGCCAGCTAGAAGCCCCGACCTAAACTCTCTAGACTACTTTCTTTGGGGATTTCTCAAAAACCGTCTTTATCAAAACACGCCACAAAATCTTGAAGTATTACGACAAGACCTAATAAGGGAGATCAGGGCTATCACTGCAAGGACCATTCAGCGTGCCATCCATAAACTGCACAGACTGACACGAAAATACATTCAAGCAGGTGGATTACAATTTGAATATTTGCTTTAACTTTCATTTTAACGATGTCCAGCGAAGATCTTACCAAAAATCTATTCTCTGTCTCTCTCTAACACATGAGTTCTCATGGAAAATGCTATTAATATAAACTTTTCGAATAAGTGCGATACATCATTTGCTTTGGGACATTAGAAGATTTTAAAATCCATAATAAAAAATCCAGGGCAGTATTTAAAAAAACAAAGTTGATGATGGCAGCTCAAATACGAAACGTCTGTTTGAAAATCTGATAACACCATCTTGTAGAACAGAAAAAGTAGCAATGAGAATGTGAAATTTGTTTTGTTATATCTATTCAAATAGAGTCACAAAAAATTAAAAATGAAATCGCGAATAATCGGTTTTTTCCAAAAATCTTCGGAAGTATTCGGAATTTTACAAATATGAAAGCGGCGTTTCAATGAGCACCAAATTGCGCAACTTTGCCTCCATTTAACCGACCTCGTCTCTCTTCTGGTTTCCGAGATCCCAATGATGAGGCTCGAATTTGGGACACCATGTACATATGGTTAAAAATTTACATAATGGTTTTTCGTAAATGATTTTTGAAATAATGTCGATATTTGGAGAAATATTGGTATTTGAGGATTTTTTAATATGAGAAATTCAATTTTGATCTTAGTTTGGCCATCAATTGTAGCGGGCGCCACCTACAGGTCTTTGTCTCTTTTGAGTAGTCACAACTTTGTCATGCATGTATGCATCATATTTTCTACAGGAAAAATCGATTCCTCTATCATTTTGTCAAAAGTCGCTACAAGCAAGCAAAAGCATGAAATATTTTTTTCCGATTAGGCACACGCCCTCTTAAAGAATGCGCCCGACTCCAAATACTTAATGACTAAGGTAAGTTAATTACTTTATTATTGCAGAAAATTTTGATATTTGTATTGAAGTTTGTATAGCCTTAGTTTTTGGAATTTTGTGGGTTTGTCCTTGTCATGAACTGAAAGATTTGACAGTAAATGATATAAAAGATACCAGCAACTCTAGTTACAATACGTAATTCAAAAACGAAAGTACCGCGTTCCTTCCACATTTCTGGACTCTTCTACGATATTTCTAAAATATATAATAAACCTCCGTACACTAGAAATGGACAAAATAAATTCAAAATTCTTTATCAACTACCAGAACTGAAAGTGTACTAAACATAATGTGAGAAAAAATAAATTCAGTAAATTTCCTATGCAAATAGCATAATTACTTGCCTGATCCCCAAAAATATACTGGGCATTGTTTACGTAGACTTCCGCAACGCTATTAGTGGATACAGGAGGTGATTTTCTTCAATTGAAAAAGCATGGGGGCTGGAAATCTAGTAACGTCGCTGAGGGATATGTTGATCAATCAGTTAGCAGCAAAAATCAAATACAAACCGAAATTTTACAATCTATACAAAATACAACTCTATCCGATAACGGCGCATATTCTTCTGGAGTGACATCAGTTAACAACATAAGAGATGTGGCATCGTCTACCTTAATATATAGAAATCGTGATTGTAATACTCCATACTCCATAACGTTCAATTAACGTAGATAAAAAGAGTTGCTGAAACGTAGAATACAGGTTTCCCAAAGTCTCGGGTTGGTTGATAGTGCCATATTCAACGTTTATGAAATGTCTCTTTAGTTCTAATTGAATGAACGCTGTGGAAGCACGATGAGGATAAATGTTCATTCGTTCATTCTGTTACCAGATTGCAACAATATATAATAATGTCGTTCTTTGAAAAAAATGGGCCTAGTCCGCTTCAAAATGGCATTTAAGACTTTATTACTACAATCAATAACGTAGGTAAAGTTAAGTGGAAAAACAAATCATCATTGAGATCCTCCCTTGCAATATTTGATACCAAAAAGATTTCTGTCATATTACGTCCTTCCGGTATTATTTTCAAGCAGTGTAGTGTGTCCATCATTCCACCAAGGAATGATGAATTTTATTATTATTATTAACTGATAATATCCTGTAAAATGGTGATAAGAAATTCAAAGGTAACTCCATCAAAAAGAATAAATATCTATGGAGATAATATAAATCCATCCGTGTTTATAACATTGAATATATCTTCAAATAAAATTATGAAGAGTAGTGACCAAAATCAGATCCCCGAGGGTCACCGCATTTTGTGGAAACACTGAAAATTCAACTGCATTATATTCAACGGATGATTTTAGCTAATCTATGTATCATTATATACGAATTATATACGTTCTTTATAGGTAGAATCAACGTTTGGTTGAATTTGGTTACGAGTCACGTTGCAAAATTCAACGAGTAACGTTTGCTCAACGTCAGCTACCACATTCAAACGTATATTATACGTGTTTGTGTGTTTATTGGGCTATTACTTCCCTTCGATTAACCCATTTTTTCCTTGGACATTTTATCTTGTGTAAACTTGTGACTATAGTGACTTCAAAACTGTTTCAAAAGTAAGTGAAAGTAAATTTTCAATTGGGTCTAGTTGACCATCATGCTAACTGATTAAAAAATTAATTCTTATCTTGTCCTCGAAAAACACTTTAATCAACACTGTAGTCCTTATGTTGAATAAGGGATATCAAAGGTTCCAGGTGTTTCATACAGTAAATGTATTTTCATGTTGAGCATGTTGTCATGTATTATCTATCATTAAAAAGTTCTGCTAGGAATCTAGTCACAGTGTGTCAGTTATATATTTCTACTACAAATTCCATCAGGTTATGGGCCCAGAATACTATTGAATCTTACTTATTGAAATACGGAACTTCATCATAATAGTGGAATCATGAGCGGTAACCTTATGAAGATTGAATCTTTCGGAAAAGAAAATTTCGATACCTGGAAACTTCAAGTGGACGCTATCTTGATCAGAAATCAGAGATTTATGGTGTTATGTAGTCAATTCCGAAACCATTAGTTGCAGTGGGGGATGATGATTCTAGGAAAGCTGCCAAAGAATTGGAAATTGCCGACAAGAAAGCACGATCCGATTTGATTCTATCTACTAATCCATGAGAACTCAAACAAATCAAATCATGCATCTCATCCCGTGATATCTGGTTGAAATTGGAATCGATATACCAATCTAAGGGTCCGGCAAGGAAGGAAAATTTGTTCAAGAAGCTTACATTAAATAAAATGCAAAGTGGAAGCAGTGTGAGAGATTACCTATCATGTTTTTTCGATATCGTTGATAAACTGGAACTCTCGCTAGTTGGCTCTCTAGTATATTTGGCAACATCTACGAGGCCTGATACACTGTAAGTATGCAGAGCCAGTTCAATTCTATGTTTGGAACAGAACATTGGAAAGCTGCAAAGTGTGTCATGAAGATAGAATCTACAAATTTGGAAGATGAGTCATTTGATGGGAATCCCGTAAACTAAGAACAGTAGCGCTCTCCAGCACAGAGGCGGAGTACATGGATCTTTCTGAATGTTCAAAAGAAGCTGTATACCTGAAGCAGTTCTTGGAAGAATTGGAAATTCCCTAAGACACAATTATTCTATATAATGACAATCAAGGGGCTCAGCGTTTAGTTCAAAACCCTATTTATCATTCTAGAACTGGATACATCGATATTAGACATCATTTTATACGAGATGTGTACAAAAATTGTCTAATCGATTTAAAATATATGCCCACTCAGGAAATGCCTGCTGATATCTTGACAAAATCTTTGTCGTCCTTGAAGCATTCTACCTTCAGAAAATACATGGGAGTGTTACAAGAGAAACCTGAAACTGTGAGGGGGAGTGTTGAATAAGGGATATCAAAGGTTCCAGTTGTATCATTCAGTATATTATGTATTTTCATATTGAGCATGTTGTCAAGTATTATTAATTGTTAAAAAATTCTGCTAGAAACCTTGTGACAGAGAGTCAGTTATATATTTTTACTGCAAATTATACCTTATTAAGTACACACTTTAGAAACATACTTTTATTTTTTTTTTCAAAGAAATTGAGTTGTTACCTGATCGTATATTTCGAAATTGCGAAATATTCCATTCATTCAAATCCTCGTTAACGTTTTCGACAAACGTTTCGTAAAAATTCCCTTCTCTCTGTCTCTCTTGAGATTTTGTATTTGATGCTAGAGCTATAGTAGGTTATACGAGTGGACAGTATATATGCATATCGTTTCCCATCGTTGAACTTTCAATCGAACTAACGACAGTGTTGTAATGTTAATTACGCAACTCAACAAGCGGTTTGCCATCATAGAATCTGCGGATACAATGAAACTCGTGCATACGTAGATGTTGTACAACGACACCGACGGTTTGGTTTTATAATGTTGACTAATTTTTTAAATTCCCAATCGAATGAATCTACGAAATAATTGCTCATTGTTTATAGCTTTCAATTGAAAGCCTAAAGGAAAACTGTGAAAGTACTCTACATAAACTGAGTCAATGGTTCCAAAATCACTATCTATACAGGGTGGCCACTTTTTTAATGTATGGGTAACTTCCAAACCATACTAGTGAGAAGGTCAGTTAAATGGAGAAAAAGTTGCACATCTGGATGCATGATCTATCGGTGGAAACTAATCGAAAATATCAGGACCGATTCCTGAGATATGACGAAAAAAGTAAATTCGATCATTTCTGTTTTTGGGTTATACTTCATTTATTTTCAGAAATATCAAAAAATATTTCGAAAGTGTTTTATCCGAGCGGAAATTCTCTTTGATTTGACGTCCTCAGATTTCGTATCCAACGTTTCGTATTCTCAGGACCACCCTCAACTGTTTTTTTTAATACGAACCTTGAATATTTTATGACACTGTTCGAATTACCTTTTCATTCTGAATCCAGAGGTGTATTATAGAATGCCATTTGAAGATAGATTTCGGGTAATATGGACCTTAATCAAAATTTTACTAAATTACAGTTAGTTTCCGTCATCTTCAGTTGAATCAACATTCAAATAATAAGATCCTTATCCAAGTTTTATTGGTGTGAATCTGTAGTGAATTTATATTCAGTGTTCATTTCTATGAAGTGTACAATACTTCTAGCATGAAGTGACTAATTACGAAAAAATAAATGAGAATCAATAATTATTATTCAGTTATTCGAATATTTCAATCAAAGAATGCAATATTTGTCATTTGAAAAGCGAGTTCCCAATCGTCCGTGCGCGATATGAACAATCCACTCGAGTTTTACAGTATATAACAACAGAAAAAAACATTTGAGTTCAATAACTGGTACCTATCTGATGTTTTTTATGCATGTGAGAACAAAAATATGTTTTGATAAGATAAATAAGTAACTGATCAACAATAAGACATCGAAAAATAAATTGTAATTATTCAAAACCTCTACCACTTTTTCAATGATTAAAAAAAACAAAAATCGACCATTTAGGTTTTTCGGTTATGCTTCAACAAAGTAAAATAGAAAAATGAAGTCATTTCTCTAGAACTTATTTAATTCTCCGAAAATTTTACAATTCAACAACAAGTGCTGATCTGAATCCATCAGATTTTTATTTAATACAACGAATGAAACGATTGAGATTCTCCTTGAAAATATTGAAAATGTATTGAACGATATCCAAGGAGAAGCAATAAGCAATTGCATAAGAAATATAATATAAGAATTGCCAAGTGTATTGAAGAAATTGGTGGACATTTCGAACAATTAATCAATTAATTTGAATGACATTTTCGAATTATTTGGTTTTAACTTACTTAATTTCTTTTTGTTATTATCAGTAATTGCGTTTTGAAATATCTACATTAAGATTTATTGCTCTTGTTGAATTGTTAAATTTCCGGAGAATTAAATAAGTTCTGGAGAATTGACTCTATTTTTCTATTTTACTGTGTTGAAGCATAACCGAAAAACCTGAATGGTCGATTTTTGTTTCTTTTAATCAATGAAAAGAGGTTTTGAACAATTACAATTTATTTTTCGATGTCTTATTGTTGATCAGTTACTTTTTTTATCTTATCAAAACATATTTTTTTTCTCACATGCATAAAAAATGTCAGTTAGGTACCAGTTATTGAATTGAACTGTTTTTTTTTTTGTTGTTGTATATACTGTACAACTCGAGTGGATTGTCCATATCGCGCACGGACGATTGGAAACTCGCTTTTCAAATGACAAATATTGCATTATTTGATTGAAATATTCGAATAACTGATTAATTGTTATTGATTCTCATTTATTTTTTCCTAATTATTCGCTTTATGCTAGAAGTATTGTACACTTTATAGAAATGAATACTGAATATAAATTCACCACAGATCCAAACCAATGAAACTTGAATGTTGATTCAACTGAAGATGACGGAAACTAACTGTAATTTAATAAAATTTTGATTACGGTCCATATTACCCGAAACCAGTCTTCAAATAGCATCCAATGATACACCTCTGGATTCATAATGAAAAGTTCATTCGAACAGTGTCATAAAATATCCAGGTCCATGTTTAAAAAAAATAGTTGAGGGTGGTCCTGAGAATACGAAACGTTGGATACGGAATCTGAAGACGTCAAATCAAAGAGAATTTTCCCTCGAATAAAAAACATCCAAAATATTTTTTGATATTTGTGAAAATAAATGAAGTACCTATGACCAAAAAACAGAAATGATCGAATTTGCCTTTTTCGTCATGTCTCAAGAACCGGCCCTAATATTTTCGATTACTTTCCACCGATAGATTATGCATCCAGATGTGCAAATTTTTCTCCAATTCTTACTAGTATGGTTTGGTAGATCCCATTAAAAAAAAGTGACCACCCTGTATATCAAATACCAAATTACTACATTTTCATACAGCCCAAAAATCACTGGAACCTATCGGAATATTTCACAACGATGCAGTTATTGACTGACATTACATGTTCATGAATATAAAATCCATAATGGAAAAGAATCAACTGATTCAATTGTATTACGCAGAAGTCGAAAGTAGGTTAAGGTATGGAGTATGCCTTTGGAAAGACTCCCCATTTTCTCAAAACGTTTTTGTCAAGCAAAAAAAATTCTAAGGGTTATAGCTGGCCTGAAAAAAGATCAGTCATGTCGAGATTGTTTTGAAAATTTGGGAATTCTCAGCTTGACTGCAGTTTAAATATTTGAGGTGAATGTGTTCGTCAGGAAAAATGAAAATATGTTCTATGAAAATGAGGATTTACACCATCACAATACCCGTAATAGAAATGATCTACATTTGCCTCTGAGCAGGGTGAACGCCACATATAACGCTCCAGGAAGAATCGGAACAAAAATTTTTAATCACATACCATTCTCTACAAAAAATTTAGAACGTGAGAAGACGTTCAAATATCAATTGAAAAGATATCTAACATGAATGAATTTTTCAATGGAGTGCAGTAAACTCTTCGTTCAATTTTGGAGTATGCTTCACCTAGTAAACTGTTTTCATTATATGATTTTATTTATATGTATATTCTATTGAATTTTAGAGCATATACTTTATTAATTCATTTCTGTATACACTTTTGCACTGACTTTTTCTAATACAATGTATGTTGTCCAACAAGAAATAAATAAACTTTTGAATCTTTAGTTCTAAATTGACAGTTCAAAGAATATAATACATAGTGTGAATACACCAGTGAAGGAACAAT
This sequence comes from Chrysolina oricalcia, assembly GCA_944452925.2. Lineage (NCBI taxonomy): Eukaryota > Metazoa > Arthropoda > Insecta > Coleoptera > Chrysomelidae > Chrysolina > Chrysolina oricalcia. Next base: position 4,159,708 of record OX101821.2, on the reverse strand, counting down.
AAGGACAACTTTCACATTTGATTATTGTTGAAAAATGTAAAGACTGATCATTTTTGCAAACTTTATACTCGACCAGTCCTCGGTACGGTTCTAATTTCGATAGAAATGCCCAAAAAAGTCCAAAATCCAATGAAGAAACACCAAATTCCAAAAAGGAAACAGGAAATATCCAGTGAAGGAATATGGAAATCTTATGGAACTTGAATAAACAAAAACAGCCCTCACTTAGTCGATGTCAGAATAACTTATACAAATGTATCGAATTGATACCGTCACAACCAAAATTTCTAGTTTTCAATCATGAATTTTCAGACCGACTGTTATATTTCCTACTCTTTATGAGATCCACACTGCTAATGAAACTGAGCTGCTCTTAGTACTCTTGCTGTTTTGATACATGATTCATTTTTCCATCTTTACTAAAAACGCCTCTTCTTATTCCTATATATAAAGGTGGTGCTATCGACGATCCATCTAACTTTCGTCCTATAGTAGCAAAAATTATGCGCATATGGTGGTGTACTCTCTTTCGTCTGCACTTATGTTCAGATCGGGGAGATTATCATCATTATAGTCTATAATACATAACTATTTCAATTTAATTTTTATTCATACTTGGAAGCTTTATTAATAAGTTGAAAAACTTCTGACATTAAAGTATATTTTGACATTGACTTTGACTATATGGTTTTAAACAAGATGCATATAACTCCTGGTGCATTTACTGATTCGCTTTTGTTTCAACTAAAGTTCTTGATCCTGTAATTGCGTCAATAGAGTTTGTTCCATTCGTCAATGGATGACGCTTAAGTCGAATATAGTGGAGTTTCCAACAATCCAAAGTGCCTACTAGATAAATTTTTTGAGAACGTTAACATTATTTTGAGGTTATATGTCAATTACATTGCATATTGGTATTTATCGTGTGATTTATCTGTTCTTTTAATACTTTTCGCTCAGTTCGGTAGTTTTGCGACGTTTTTAGTTGTTGGGTTATTGTTATTTATTTGTTCTTGTGTTTTTCTGTGATTCGTAAAAGTTAGGGTAGTGTATGGTATGTATGGTAAGTCTCGACTTCGACATGACAATCATGACATGAGACATGGTTCAATTTGAGGTTATGTCGATGACGCAGCATGCGTTTGTCAAAACGACATGTCAAGTCATCATGATCGGTAATGATTTGCCTGCCATCTATGTTAAAATTGAGTAAACTCTCTTGACGCAATAAAAATGTCATGAATCAAGCAGGCCGTACATCAACAGTTTTGGATGACAATTTCACACCTATAAGTAATTCCACCAGGAGTTATATGCATCTTGGTTTTAAAACACAAAATTTTGATTCCTGAATTCAATATCAAAATGCATAATAAAATACCAGAATTCTCTTCTATTTTCACAGACAAGATCTTAACTATAGAAAGTGCCATCGATTGGATAGTTACACAAAAACAAACACAAAATGCTTTATAAAATCTATCAACCTCTAGACATTTTTTGTGTAATATAAAAAAATCACTCCAAAAGCTGTTCATACTGGAGTTACAGGAAATGATGCTCTATCCATGGAAGCAATGAAACAAATATGATATCAAAAATAGCATCACTATCGGCTAAAGAGTTACCTATACCAGGTGGAAAAATAATTGGACAGATTTTGTATTAATCCATTGCTCGTTGCCGAGTAGCTTTCCAGTTATACACGAATATACAGTAAGCAGAGCCTACTCTGTTACCGTCATACGTTTAAAATTAAATCATATCAAATATTTCACATCTCAACAAAATGGGATTTTTAGAAACGGATATTTGAAATTATGATAACGAATCAATTGCTGACTTAAACCATACATTTTTTGCGCTTAAAAAATACCAACAGGCTAATCGAAAACCATTGAATTCCTTTATCGGTAACACTATACAATTATTGTACCTATCACCGTAGTGACCTTACTGAGTGTAAACAATGAAAATTACTTATACAAATCAAATAACTTTCTCCGAAATAATAAGCTTGATATCTGTGGAAATTGAATTATCCGATGCCAATTCTCCTTCAACACAAACACGCACTAACACAATAATTTTCCATCTTCTCCTTTACATCAACACACGAATAACCATTATTTGAAACAACTACATTTACATCATATTTTCAATCATAGATAGAAATGAAACACCCTCTAGATAGTATTGAGGTTACGTTATTGGCGCCAACTACGCGTTTTTTACGGACCACACAGTATGTATTTTTCAAGGAACTAATTTGTAACCATTCAGATAGTAGTTTCGTTTTTAATTCAATTTCTTATGATAAGAACCAATTGACAATGATACAACAAATTAACTTTCGACTTGCCCAATCACATTATTGTTTTGACACTGAAGCAGCTAAATGATGGGAATGGCACGTGACAAGAATTGAATCGCCGAAACGTTCTAAAGATGTCTCAAAATTCGTTTTGCATGTAATGGTTGTGTTTTTATGTAGTAATACTCTGTGATAAACGTTTTCTCATTGATTTTATATTGAAATGCTATTGAATTACAGTAAAACTTGAATAATAATTACGATGAAGTTCAGTGTCACAGATACGATGACAGCTCTTGTCAGTTAGGTGACAGCTCCGCTACAACTTGATAAAAATGTCTTTCTTGATAATAGTAATGCCAGAACTTGCCCAAAATGAAAGAATTATAGAAATTTTCCAGGTTGCGATAACTTTTAGGGCTTTACTAATGTCGACACTGGAACGTCATAATATTACATCTTTATAACGTATAATCTACGTAATCTCAGCTACGTCATCATGGGTTGACAAACCTCCCGGGATGTTTCTTCATCTTAGGTCAGTGTAATGAAAAGGAATGAATGAATGACATTTATTTGAAAAAAATAGGAAATACTAACCACACAGCCAGTTCCTAACTTTGAACACCATGATTGCATGTTTGAGTGATTCTTATACAAGACACATGTCTGTAAAAAACAACTCGTCTAGTGAGTCACATATAGGTGTATTAATAAAGGAAGTTATCTAATAACTTAGTGGAATAATTGTTAGAAAAGTTGCTAGAGAAATTTGCAAAATAAAACTGTATGATATTGTACAACAAATGAGCAACGTGTGAAATCCTTGCAATTTTCTGTTTGTTGGCTAATGAAATAATAGGTACCCTTTGATGTTCGACGCGAGAAACTTTAATTTTTTCTTTTTTGGAAAGGAAATTGAGTAAGTGTTGAGATTTTTCAGGACTTCAAAGGATATTCAGCAGGTCTTGAGTCTGAAGGTGAAAGTATGAATAGTTTGAATTCATCTACTCTCTCTCTCTGGAACCGTTCTTGGTTAAATAAATGAAAATATTTCTAATGAATACCTTTTATGGAAATCTCTATAAAATATCGCCAACTTTTCTTACATCGCATATGGACTATGTTTATTTGTAAAAAGGATTGAATGGAATATCTCAAATGAAACAATGATTTTGTGAAGCCATCGTCTAGACACGATAATATGTCATCAAATTCTTTTCGTGAGAAATCATTCTAGAGATCGATTAAAGTGGGAAATGAGGTAACTAATACAATCCACTTGGATGTTCGTAGCTGGTTGATACTGAAAATTACGAAATTCAGTGCTTTGCCGTTTAAATAAAGTTGATTCATATTCTCTGAAATTTTTTATTTATATTTTGATTGTCCTCTGACAATGCACAATTAATTTGGTCTTGCGGATACTAATCAGAATTTAGTTGGAAATTAATTATTTCATCTGAGAAGGTAAGATTCACGACCGGTCATTATAAAATTTCGAGATTTTCCAGAATATTCGGTAGTAATTTTGAGGTACCTTGCGTTTTTTCTACACGTGCAGTAGACATTTTCAAAGACGATATGGTAAACTGGTTGCTGCTTTTATCCTTTTTCATTTCTATTATCTTAATTTGACAAAGAATCATGAATTATGCTTTATTCTGGAACAAAAGAAATACTCGAATTATGTATCCACCAGTGTGGTAATACAAAATAATTTTAATAAGACCATGACATCGAATATAATGTGAATTTCGGAAAATACTTATTGTGGTAATTTTTTTCACACTATTAACAAAATTAATTATGAAACAGACCCTCACATCGGTAAGGCCATCTATTCAATTCTCATAAAATGTCTTTGTTCCATTCTTTTCTGTCGAAATCGTCATGGTCGTCATTCAACTCTGAGAATCTCGACTCTTTTGAAATATTCTTTTTGAACGGAGGTGTTTATATTTTCCCCTGAAAATTTGATCATTATAACAGAATATCCAACAGTGAAAATGTTGACAAAGAAACTTGGCAAGTTGTAAATGAATTCAGAGGAAAACCTACAAAAAATTATGTCGAAAATTTCACACCTCTACTTTTTAACCAATAAGATGCCTTAATTTTGACTAGTTACCATGGCAACTAAAAAAAATTCCGGAAATTTTTTCGTGGCGCCACTATATTTAAGTGGAAATTCTTTGACAGTTGAAAAGGTAAACATATGATCTACAACCATTAAATATTGTAGATATACCTGTGAATAATACAAGATTTCTATAAGAATTAACATTATTATTTATTATTCGCTATAAAGTTTCATTAAACAGAAAACACAAATTTATTTGATAATTATGCATTAACAATTTATATTTCAAAAAAGGTAGGATCTACAAACATAGTAAGATTTAAATGTTGCTTGAATTCTAACCCATCCCTTCTTCTTAATGGTGAATAGGAAGGTGACGAATTAATTAGATGTCTGTGTTTTAAGACATATATGTAATATTTTGAAACAATTTTGTTCAAATCTTTTTTACGCAAAAGACCATATTTACTTAACATCTGCAGCAGACTTTCTTGGATTTTCGTAAACAAACCATTCGACTATAACGCTTCCTGGTCGCAATCTTCCATTAAATTCGTTAAATATATTAATTTTGGATGACATATTTGCTCTTGACTCAACTCTTTGCAGTATTTACATAAATTGTACTTTTCATTTTTCTCAAATTGTTTAACGCAAATGCTTACAAGAAATGTTTTACATAAGAATATCTTTGTTTGCTGGTTTACTATACAGTAACTCAATGTAATTTACCAATATAAACCTCATCTGTCAAAAGCATCGCCGCCTATATCACGGCCACCTACTGCAACAAACCATGTTAAAATTATATTTTTTACATTAGAAGTGTTTTTTTTTTTTTTTCATTGGTGTTTTGGCATCGACTGCTATGGTCATTAGCCATGTTATGGATTACTTTAACAAAAAATACATTTCTACCACCTTTAGTAACCTAAAATTATAAAAAGGCGATAGACTGATCTAATACTCATCTGAGTTTTAGCATTTGGTGTAACTAAAGTTGGTAATATTTTTTATTTAACGAAACATGGTGAACTTGACAAGCAGTGAAATTAATTTAAAATATCAGATTGGATTAATATTTTTTTTCCAAATTATGGTGTGAAATTTTCTTACCGAATACCACGCAAGCTTAAATTATTCCTGGAAATTTTCTTTCGGGCACGAATATTTTAAGAAAATAATTTTCAAAATATTTGTGCCCTCAAAAAAATTTCCGGAATTAATTTAAGCTCTTGTGATATTATAAGTGAAAATTTAGATCCAAATCTACTAAATGATTATTACTGTTCAGTAGCAGAAAAACTATATGAAAATATTCGTTTGAAGGAAATAACAATTTTAACAACAACAATTTTAAAAATTCCAGATGCCCCTGATGCTCTTACTTATATGAGCAATAATGATATAAAAGAAAATATTGGTAATATATGATACGAATATAAAAGAGCCGTTCGCCAAAAAATGAGACTTGTTCTGGCATTGACAACTTATCGCTAAATGTTCTTGAGAATATGCCGGTCTTTACTCTGGAATTATTGGTGCAGCTCATCAACAATTCTTTTGCTGCTGGTACATTTCCAGAGTTCCTAGAGTCAACCGTTGTCATACCGATTCCTATAGGTGGTTGTAATTCTGATCATTCAATCTTTAAACTTATTTCACTGATACCAACACTGGGCAAGCTAATTGAGAAACTAGTGATAATTCGGTTGAGCCGTTTTTTAATAACCACAATATTCTTAGTCCATATCAATTTGGATTCCAGTATGCAAAAAGTATCTTTTTGTTTCTGCGTAAATTATTACCAAACTCAAACGGAACGAATAGAGAACTTCGGATAAGGATTCAGTGATGCCACCACACAACTTTTGGCTTTAAAACTACTGGCACGTTTTTCGGCATTTTTTCTTCATGTCAGGGTTCCTGGCACCCTCAGGAACCTCCTAATATGATTGAAATTGTTCATAACGACGGAAATATTGAGATTTTCCATAAAATACAAAACACTAGGGAATTTTGTTTAGGGATTTTTCTTTCAAAATGGCGCTAAATTCAAAACTCGAGCTAGAGTTTTCTTATTGTAAGAGGTAGTGTGAAGTCTAGGAAGTGCCAGATAAAGCCACCGTGTGGTCCGTAGCAAATGTGAACAAGAGGCCGTTCATTTGCATTAAGTATTAAAGTATAGAATATAAAATAAAACAGCACATTTACAAAAAGACTTTCCGTGATTTAATCCGAACAAATTTGGAGATAACACTCGTCAAATTAATATTTCTAAGTTAATCACTTTCTATGTTCATTATATTGAGGTCGTTTGATGTTCTTGTCCCGTTGTGCCCCTTAACACGTTTTTAAAACGCTATAACGCTAAAAAAGAACATTCTCCGCTGTAGTTGGTGATTTTCAAAATCAAGTGAATGCGAAACACTATTCCAACATTCGGGAAACACGATTCCAATGATTTTTATGTCAACAGTTTATAAACTTGAAGTTCCTGAGCCTCGTGCGTTTTCTTTCTGCTGTCAATATCAGCAGCCACATCTATTTTCGGCAGCTTGGCAAACTGCACCAGTTCATTGCCCAGACTGTCTTCCACATCGTCTAGGAAATAATTGACGATAGTTCTTTTTAAGATCTTTTCTGCCGAAGTATTCCAAATACACTAATCACTTGATGGTAAGCTTCCATGCATTTAGCTAATGCAGACAATTACAACAATAAAAACATGAATTTCAAAACGTTGTCTGGGTGTTTGATGTTCTACAACTTCTTCGAGTGTAGTAGATAGAGCCTTCTTTGAGGTCTGTGAGGTCTGTGAGTAGAGCTGCTGCTGAAATGGTCGTACTTTGTATTTCGCTTGGGTTTTCTTGAAGTCGATTGCTGATATTCAATTAGGGCTTTGGCTGTTGCCTCTATATCTGAAAATTTGGATCGTATTGCTTGGAAGTAGCCTTGTAATGATTTATAAAGAGCGTACCTATCTCGTGTTAAGATCTTGATCTGACGACTGCAATGACTGTTAGTCGCTTGCAAGTGTTCTAGAATTTCATTCCACGCTATAGTTATTATTCCCATTTCTAACTTTATTCATTTTCTGTAGGTGGTATAAAAAACATATCTTACTTGATAGTTTTTTTTACTTTGCGCACAGGCGCGAGGCCCCCCAGGTGCGGAGCCCGTAGCATTTGCTTACTGGCTAATTTGCTAACTGGTACTTGGTAGCATACTAGCTGGCAAATGCGGCACTGAGTGTAGGGTTATTTCTTTGTCAGAGCACATTCGTTCCATGACAAAATTCAAAAGTAGAAATGATATTCAACCATTTTAACAGTTATGATTAAAATGTAACACATACCCACAAAACTGAAACAAAATACAAATTCTGTGATGTAACCTCAAAGTATTCAGGCCAAGAGCATTTTAATCAAAAAGGTAATAAGGTTTGTTTATCCGTGAAAGTTACCACTCAGAATATTTTCTAGATCGATCAACTATTTGGCAACTAGGAAACGTGAAATATTTTGAAATTAGCGCCATTTTTTGAGAAAAATCCATAAAAAAAATTAAAGTCCCTAGGGTTTTGTATTTTATGGAAAATCTCAATATTCCCGTCGTTATGAACAATTTCAATCATATTACGGGGTTCCTGAGGCTGCCAGGAACTCTGACATGAAGAAAACTTGCCGAAAAACGTGCCAGTAGTTTTAAAGCCAAAAGTTGTGTGGTGGCATGACTGAATCCTGATCCGAAGTCCTCTATTGAGTTTTGCATTGATCTGTCTTGTCAAAAACCCTCGACTGCGTGAACCATGAAATTATATAGTGTAAACTACAATATTATGTGTTCAGGAGTCAAAGTCTAAAATGGATCCAGTTCTAATTCAGTCAAAGATCTCAGGTTCTTAGAACAGACGTATTTTCCGATAGCTGTCACATCAAATGTGGTGTTCTCCAGGGTTCAGTTCTTGGACCAGTATTGCTTTTGTTGTATTTTAATGATTTGACTGCTATTAAAATTAAGGGGAATGTTCACCATTTTTGCGGACGATACCACAATAATACTGAGGCACGATAATTACTCTAAAAATATTCCTTGACAATTGCTTCTGATATAACATGTGCTAGAGAATGCTGTAATGCAAATGTTCTTTAAATGTAAATGAATGTACTCTGCCCGATATCCCTGTGGGTGAACACACATTTACTCATGTCAATGAAAATAAGTTGCCGAAAATTTCTTTGTCAGGAATTTCTTGTGATGAACAGCAATTCTTTGGAGCCTAGGTTCAAACACCAAATTTTTCAGACTTCACATCGGCAAAAAATCAAAATATAGTGAGCATGTCACGAAATAGTACTAGAGATTGTCCTCCGGATGCTATTCCATTAGGGTAATATCAAGGCAGTTGGGTTTTATTACTGCTAAAACAGCATATTTGCGCTTATTGGGATTATTGAATCCCATCTGCTCTGGTATAGCATTTTGGAGTGTGTGCAGCAATCAATTATTGCAGATGATACAAGTCACACAAATAGGGCCTCTAGGGCTACCTATAAAGTGAAAGCGCACGAGTCCTGCAAGGAGCTTTTGAAAAATTACAGCAGAATTGTCACAGTTACTTCGATCACCTTAGATCAGGATTATCTCTGTAAAAAACTTAAATATTATGGATTCTCTCAAAATGCAGTTTCATCGATATTGAACTACCTTAGCAATCGCAGCCATAAAGTCATTTTGGAAGATCAGGTGTCGGACTACATGCATGTACCAAGGAGTACCTCAGGGTTCCATTTTGGGGCCACTTCTTTTTTTCTTTATGCACATATCCGATTTCTATACTTTCGTAAAAAAATGTGCTATCCATCATTATGCCGACGATACGCAGTTGTACCTTTCTTCTGATATCGAATTATTGGATTACTCTGAAACTTTCATCAACAAAGATCTTGAAGCTCTCTTTATATAGTACGAGTATCTCAGTAGCGCACAACCTCAAACTAAATGCCAGTAAGTCGACAGTGATGCTATTCGGACCAAATAAAGTGAGACCAACCATCGTAAATCAACTTGAAATGCAAGTAGGTGACACAGATCTAGAATTTACAAATAATACCAAAAATTTAGGACTCAGGCTAGATCCCGAACTCCGGTTTACAAAACATGTGAGTTCCTTAACTAAATCTTCCTTCAATGCTCTGAGACAACTGAATCCTAGCCGTGACCTGATGTCTACTAAACTCAAGTTACAACTTTGTGAATCGCAAATTTTTTCCAATTTTTTTACTGTGACTCAATATATGGAACCGCACTACTCCAATCTGACTCCTTACGTTTGCATACGAAAACGAAAATTCGATCACGTATCTCACAAAATCAAAGAATCAGGTTGGTTAAGCTCTTACACGATCCTACACGATAATGAATTTTAAAAAACGATCAAAAATTAATTTCTTCATTACAACATGAAAGATTATATCACAAGTCGGCAAAGAGATAGGCAAACGATTTTATAGGTTTAACTAATTTTTTGATTTTGGATTGTATTTAATAATCTTCTTTTCTTATTACTCACATGTGACATCATTTATGTACTGTCTGTTTATTTTCTTTGGGTTGAGTTGAAAATCAGCCTGAGCTGAACTTCGCCAATTAAGAATTATCAATTTTTCCTTGAATAAACCATTGTTGAACTGTGTAATTATGATGAATAAAGACCATTCATTATTATTATTATTATTATCTTTTTTTTAGAAACCTCCTGCTGAATCCACAAAAGTCGTGAAAAATATACTGCAGTGCCGTCAGATCATAACACTCGTTCTTTGCAAAAATTGAGAAGAGAACCATTACCTTCACTAAAATTAAATCTTAGCCTATAGTGGGATAAAAATATATAATTGCCTAACTTTAAACCTAAGGGAAATTGGAGCATTTGGATTATTTAAAATTATTTTCTCAAATAATTGCTTTACTACCATCCAAATATCAAATTTCACTGGAAAATCATAATCACTTTGGAATTGATTCACAAAAAACAAAAATAAGAATTGAACTTTAACACTCTGTATCTCAGACACGAATAACTTGCGGACATATGTTTATATGAACTTTTCTTCTTATTTTGACGTCAGCAATATGCCCTTAAATTTTCTACACGTACTTAGGAAACACCCTGTATAATAAGTATACAAGATATCTTGTCGCATTCACACACTTGATGTTAACTGTTGAAACGTGACTCAAACACATGCAAAGAATTTATTTTCTTTATTTCTAGACAATTGAAGTCCAAAAGAATTCTACTAACTGAATTTTCATTTTTGTAAACGAATAGATGTAGAAGTAGCTCTATTTTACAAAATTAATAATAATAATGTTTATTTGGTTCTAACAATACAATGCATATAAAAGACAGCGTAGGTAAAAAGAGTGAACTTAATAACTGAACAAACAGAACGGGTGTAGATACAGATAATTTGATCAGTGCACCCCATTAAGACCGACTCATGGTTGAGCCTGCGGTACACTGACCAGTAAAATTTTATATTTATGACACTGCACTTTTTATATTCATCTAGTAAATGTATTTTTTCCAGTGTTTACATTGTTTTGTTTATTAGAATTCGAGAATTTTAACAATATTTTCGGCATCAACATTCTTTATGTATCTTTTGGAGATAGTTTTCAATAGAGGTAGTGCAGTGGCGGCGATAAGGATTCGCCCACCCCCCCCCGCCAAATTTTGTTTGGATATTCATACATGTGGCAATAACACCTGGTTTTACGTTTACTTTGATTATTTTGATGAATATATCAAACAGTTAATACATATGCCAATCGGTTTGCCACAGCGGTTGCAAATGGGGTGGATTCAATGAAAAGATGATCAATAATATTATGGGCGCCAAGTAATTTGCCGTTTTGGCATATAGTTAGTAAAAAAGACACTTCAAATTACTAATGAGACATCTCTTTAAAGTGACGTCTCTGTCAACCAAAATTTCTAGGAAGTGAGAGTGGTTGGTGCGAAATCAAACTTTCGTTTAAATGATAAATATATTGTCTACCGAATTCAATTATGGCACATGCCTTTTAGTAAATATGTAAATTGTATATTTAAGCTAATAATTAACCTAGCTCTTGCAAGAGTATCCAAGCTGGGACAAGAGTGGAAAGAGCAAAATAAAAAGATTAAAAAAACACACGTAATAACGATACTTAGACAATAATCGGTTTGCACGGAATACTAGTGTACTTGAAACGGTATATAGGCATAAAATAATATCCTGGTGACTACGCTGAGAAACAGTAAGCGCCCCAGAAAGTAAACAACAATTACTGTTTATTTATCCCAAAATATTCCTTATATTGAAAGGAAATGAATAATAACTAATAAATAATGATTGAATATCCCACAACGGGGGTACTTAAGTGATTTCCGGAGTAGATTGGTTGTCGATCCCTCGAGGACTGACTTGGTACACGCCACTGGGGATGAATCTGGCTTGGCCAAGCTGGGCCTTGCACTCCGGGCTGCAGTTTTCAACGCTCGTGGGTTTCTACGGTATGGTAGCCTCCTTCTTGAAGAAGCGCTACTCCAATGGCCACAATCGAACAACCAACGCCTACTGCACAGCTTCCCTTATTGCAGAAGGGTTGTGAAGATTCCAAGGTAGGTTTCGATAAGACCCGCCCAAGGCGAAATAAAATTGCGAGTGCACAACTAACATACGAATACTGCACAATTTTGTAGGGATCAGTGACTGAGAAAAATCCGTCAAAACAGAACACGAAATAAATTCAATTTTATTTATCAGTTCACTGCCAGTCGAACCTCGCTCGCTCAAACTGAATGCCACGGAGGATCTGTCTAGCCATCCGTTTTTTTTGTCGGCCAGCGGCTAAAAACTCACGATAGCGTATTTGCCCATAAAGATATACCTGGTATGTATACCTGATAAAATGAAGTTTATAAGAATTTCATAGAAACGAAAATATTCGTTTCACTGGGAATAGCAAAGAAGTCGAAGGGGCCCCTTCTGGAGCTGCCCCCCCTCCCCGCACGGCGGGCTCTGTGGGCCCCTTATCGCCGCCACTGAGGTAGTGAGGTTAGACTTCTTATTTATGTTTTATACAATTCGGGAAGAAAGTTGAATAAACGTGGTGCCATAAATTGAAGATACCTGGTTGCTATAGTTTTTTTAGCTGCATTTGATTGTATAAATATGTTACAATATCAACAAGGCCTCTCTATAATTTTTTATTATGGGAAACTCGCACACGTCTGCGTATTGAATTGTGACTGCCGTGCAGTGTTACACTTACGTCCTCATTATATCATTCCAATGCAACTTTCGAAGCTACTCAAGAGTAACTAATTATATCGCGTAAGAAAGTATAATATTTCATACAATAGTTTCAGAACTTATATTGAGATATTTTCATCAAATTTGTTCGAAAAGTTATCACAGATGAATCATTGGAAAAAAATCAGTACCCATATAGCATGAGAAACTTGTGAGAATGCAGTTTCATGAGGATCTCAAGTGAAATTAAATTTACCTTTCGCCCTTGTATGGCGATGATGCTTGAGGTAACAGACACACTTTCAGTTTTTCCTAGAAAATCTGAAATCTGAATTGACTTGTAAAATACGAGATTCCATCATTACTTATTACAATAAAATCCAGTGCCGGTTTAGGTCATGATATACAGGGTGACCCACGAAGTTTAGGACAGGGAATATTTCGGAACTCGAAAGTAGTGGAGAATTGTAATTTTGGGGTTCTGAATAAAAGCAATTGGTTCAGCTTTTTTTGATATAATGTTACCCAATGAGCTTTTTGTTTTCGGTCACGTGACATCAGATTCAAAATTATTAATGGAACACCCTGTATATTTTGGCATTTTTATGTTCTTCCCTATGCAAAAATTTCAACAAACTATCACACTTGTAGTCTAAAACGATCAATTCAATTCAAAAAATACAGGTACTTTAATATCCTCTGTCCCACGACGTCTGAAACGAGCAATTGCCAAATTATCTAGTTTTAGGGTCACCCTGTGTATTTGGGCAGTCCTATGTTTTATGTGATGATTAAAAAATCGTCGTGGGACAAAGGATATTGAAGTACCTGTATTTCTTGAATTAATCGTTTTTTAATTGCCAAAATATACAGGGTGTCTCATCAATAATTTTGAATCTGATGTCACGTGACCGAAAACAAAAGGCTCATTGGGTAACATAGTATCAAAAAAATCTGCAACAATTGCTTTAATTCAGAACCCCAACATTACAATTCTCCACTACTTTCGAGTTTCAAGATATTCCCAGACCAAAACTTCGTGGGACTGTTGTTGATTTTTATGCCTAGAATTAGACGTCACTATTGGTTAAAAACTTGAGCGGCCCTAAAATTTACGAAATTGACCAAGAACAGAATATTCTTATGATTTGAAATAATTTTTTCAGTTCTGAAGACTTCACTCCAGTTATTTATGGGTTATTTTTCTTACTTGGAAAATATTCAAGGAAACATCTCTGAACGTTGTCATATTATCAAATATTAGCATTTGACAACACTCTTTTGGCCTTTGGGTAATGTGGAGGAAAATTTTCCTGAAAAGGATGGAAACATTCGTTTGGTTAAAGTTCTAACACCAGTGGGTTCTCTGATGAGACCCATTCAAAGATTGTATTCACTTGAAATTGAGACCGATGAAGATCCTTGCGTTAGATTTGATGTACAAGAAGATATGAAGACACGTTTTAAATCAGAAGAGGAAGTTAGTGAGGAAGAAAAGTCTAAGTCTAATACAAAGATATCATTATTCAATAGGAAATCCTTCGGATTGGAGAAAAACACCTCTTACGGTGACAAGATATGGATTCTAGATTTTCCCTAGAATTTGTGTCCAAATTTTCTTTCTTTTATTTGTGTCTTCATGTATTTTTTTGAATTGATGTCATGTGAAGCCTTGACATATTATTATTCTGATATTGTCATTGAGTCAATTGAAAAAGTAACGTTTTTAACTTAAATCATAATCGATTTATATACAGTGCCCGCCTTAAGTATGTAACATATATAAGGAAAAAAAGTTGATTACTGGAATACTGGAGAAAAAATTGGGTGTTCATGTCCAACAACTCAAAAATCGATTTTGACAAATATGGTATCCTGGCAAAAAAAATAATACCATGACGTACAAAAGTGAGGTGAGTTAGGCAATATATCGAAAAAAGTAGCTAAGAATTTAATTTGACACTCATTTACACAGTTTCAAGTATCAAATCGGAAAAAATTGATAACATAATTTTTTTTGGAACATTTTCCGATCTCTTTACAAATAATAAAGTTTTCTCGTCTGAATAGCTTGACTAGTGGAAAATTTGTATTTCGACGGGACTTTTCTCGTTTTCTTCACAACATTAAATTGAAGAAATTAGTTTTTATTAGGGCCCTCGCCGTTACATTTTTTCGTATCTAATAGTTATATCACAATTCCACAGTTTTTGTGATTATTGAAGTAAACCTGAGATATTGTTAATATATCTCTTTAGGTAATCAATTAGTTATTTTACATTGAATAACAATGGAGTGAAACCACATTCGGATTTTAACTGACTTTATTTTATGAATTCCAAATCGACGGCACACATAAAAAACGTAAACAAAAACCACTGTTAAGAAGCAGTGGCGGGTTAAGTTTCCACAATTATATGCCTAAAAACATTATGTTGTCGTGATTGTAATCAAGTTTCGATGATAATCTCTCATGAGCATTTCATTCGCGCATAAATTCGAAAAGTTTAAGCCTCTTCAATTTTACGCACTATTTTCAAGTTTGTATGCGAAGTGAAACAATCAAGCACGATTATCATCGAAACCTGATTATTATCAAGAAAACAGTCATGGAATTCTGATGTAACTGTTAGATACGAACCAATGTAACATAAAGGATCCTAGCAAAAACAATTTCTTCAGTTCTATCTGGTGTGGAGAAAACGAGGAAGTTCTGTCATTATCACCGAAATAGAAATGTTCCACTACAACGAAGATATGAAGAAAAAAAAATTTAATATTTGTGAGATCGGAAAATATTCCAAGAAAATTAATAATTATTTTTATTTTGATTTCATGCTTGAAGCTGTTCAAAGGTATAAAATTGAATTCCAAGCAACTTTTTCTCATAACTTTTTTCGATATCTTGCCATCTTTCCCCCCTTTTAGCTCTTCATACTATTTTTTTTCAATTTGCTGCCATTTCAGTACTCACGTGACATGAGTTAAAATCGATTAACTAGTCATGAGACAGGCACAATCAATCACCAAAAAATATTTTTGCAATACTCTATCAATGAACTTCTTCCCTATATTTTCAGTAGAAAATATTCTTACGTTATTGTTTATGGCGAGCACTGTATATTTAACCTTTAAATAAATTCCGAGACCTTGTTACATTCAATGCCTGTAAGGTGATTTGTTTGCTACAAAAGGCGTGCTTCAAATCTACAATTTGTGGGATGGAATATTTCTGATTAATTACATCCAATTAAGAATGTACCTACATGTCGCCCACTTTATAGCGAAAGACTGGTGATCGGGATAAACTCGACCAATTAATGAATTTTAAACTAATTTAAAATAAAAAAAGGAGGGGTCTTTTTTTGGTGGGCAGCGCCCAAGTTGAATTAATTTCAGTATCCTGCATGACCTCATCAGTAACTATAATCACTAGGTATTCAGTGATTCACTTATTTCAAAGCAACATTTTATTAGCTTTTTCTAGTCTACAGTGATATCAGCGCCCTCTTAACAGTATAATTAGTAAACTGAAAAGTTTGGCTGGACATAACAGATGAAAGAGAATTTATAAACAGAAGAAAGAGGAGGGGCCCTAAAATTGATCCCTGTGTGTGTTTCTGATATGAATAACTTTCTTGCATAATTGCAACGGCTTGAAGTCTATTTTCAAGGTAGCACCTAATAAGTCTAATGTTGCAACTATAATTCCAAATTCATCCAGTTTTTCCAACAGCAGTTCGTGGTCTACCATATCAAAAGATTTGATAAATCGAAATATAGTTTTCAAGAAGAGTATCTATATTATTTTGACACTGCTTATAGATAGCTAATTCTGTAGACATTCTTTTATGGAAGCCGAATTGTTCACTAGCAAGTCTTCTGTGGATTATTTTTTCAATAATTTCAGATGGTGCAGGTAATATTGACACAGGCCTGTAATATTTTACATCGGCTTTAGAACCCTTTTTATGAATTGGGACAACTTTAGCAATCTTCAAATCATCTGGGAAAGTACCAGTAAAAAAACATTCAATAATTATATGTTCCAAAACATCCCCAATTAAATTTGGGACTTTTTTCGAAATAGCTGATGGAAATGATCAAAACCACAGTGTTTCGGATGTAGGTTAGGTTAGGTTTGAACGTGAGTGGGCCCGTATCAGGCCCTCCACTGCGGCCAATGACCTATTGTGGCTCACCCTATGGTTATATTTCTTTCTCCCAGTATATCCAATCTCTTGACGAAATTGAGGAATGCAATGGGAGAACAATTTACCAGGTTTTCTGGCCTTACTGTCGTATCGCCCAATATTGAGAATCTGGTTCTGGCCGCTGCAGGGTATGTACACAGAATGTGTTCAGCCGTTCCATCATCCTCTGCATTTTATGCAAGTCCGATTTTATGCATGTGATGTTTGAGTTTGCAGTGGCCAGTAAGCAAACCTACTATAACTCTGAGATGCGTTCTGCTGAGTTCTAGCAGTTTGTCAGAGTCCTGTTTTTTCCTTGTACAAGCAATAAATGCTTTGGAATGGGCTAGGCCCGGTAGACTACGCCAGTACTCGAGTCGTTTATTGTCTGCCCAAGCTGTTATGACATTCTTGGCAGTGCTATATGCTAAACCGATTACCGGTTCTGGTCCAGTGAACTTTGTTTCGGCCCCCCCTTTTGCTAGGGCGTCCGCTATTTCATTTCCTTCTAGGCCTGTGTGACCTGGTACCCAGACTAGGGTAACGTTGTTGCGTTGCGCCAGTCGGTTTAAGGTGTCTCTGCAGTTCCATACTGCCCTAGATTCAAAGCAGTTGGATTCAAGCGCTTTAAGTGCTGCTTGACTATCTGAAAATATTTTTATTGTTTTTCGTGTGTGGTGTCGATTTTCCAGCTCCCTGGCACACATTTCAATGGCATATACCTCTGCCTGAAATATCGTAGCTAGTTTGCCCATACTGAACGAGCGTTTCACTACTGGGTTCATCCCATATATTCCGGCTCCGACGCCTTCCTGAGTTTTGGAACCATCGGTGAACCAACGTTCATTTGCCCTACATAGGTTGGTTTCATTCTGGACCCAGTCTTCTCTTTCGGAAAAGACCACAGTGTAGGACGTGTGAAGGTTGATAGTTTTAGGCATGATGTCTGAGGGCATTCCTAGAATGTTGTGAGCTATTATGCCCTCCAGCATGCCGCTGCCTCTCATGACACATTCCTGCGGTAGACTAATGGCCGCTTGATAAAGTCTGTGTGTTGCCCATCTTGCCTCTCTCTCCAGAACTATGTGGAGAGGAAGTAATCCAAGGAGGACTTCCATTGCTGCCGTTGGCGTGGAGCGAATGCTTCCAGTAATCGCCAGGCACGCTTGTCTCTGTAGTCCGTTAAGTTTAGCAATGGCCATTTTTTTATGTCCCTTGCTCCACCAGACTAAAGAGCCATACGTTATCATACGTTATCATTGGACGTATGACGGTCACGTACAACCAGTATACGTGTTTTGGTGACATGCCCCATGTTTTGTCACATATTCTGCGGCATGTCCATAATAAAAGGCTAGCCTTCCGGATAGTCTTTTCCAAATGCGAGTTCCAATTAAGTTTGTTATCCAGGGTTATTCCCAGATATTTTGCTTCACTCGCAAAAGGAATTGTTACACCATTGATGGAAGGAGGTATTAAATGTTCCAGCTTCCTTTTCCTGGTGAATGGTACTATGACCATTTTGTGGGGGTTAATGGACATTTCCTCCCTCTCTCACCATTTATATATGGTGTCCAATATATCCTGAAGGACGTAGGAGATCGTCTCCTCGGATTTATCGTTTAATACTAGGACCAGATAGTCAGCATATGCTTGCAGATCAACCACCAGCAGTGACCATAACAGTGGGGAGAGGACCCCCCCCCCTGGGGACAGCCCCTGGCTTGCTTGGTTTCGGATGTAATGCATTGGCTGAGGTGGGTGCCCAGAAAAAAAGTCCTTAATCAGTTCACGTTTCTGATACTCCTGAGAGATATGGATGATCGAATCATAATGTGATTTAAAAACATCTACAATTTCTGAAGAACCTTCTATGGTTGATCCGCCACTGGTCGAAGTTGTATTTCCATTTTTACACTTATTATTTGTTATGCGATTAAAGATATTCCATATTTTTCATGATCAGTATTTTTCAATGAATTTTAATAATTTCATGGCAATAAGTGAATCATATACACTTCCCTTTCGAGAATATTGCAATGGTGTGTATTATAAACCGTTCCAGATCGATTATTGCGTGAACGTAATACTTAGGTATCTGAATCGGGCCTAGATATTATTTAATAAAAAGCTCACGAACTAGAAAGTAAAAGTTGATCACGCCCGCATATTGTTTCGTGAGTTGTTCAGTCATTTACTGAGTGGAGTAGGCGAAACGGTCTACCCTCGAAAGTAGATATGAATCATTATGTCAACTGGTCAACAAAAAAACACTTTTTGTATGAAACATGAAAACTTTTTGTCTAGTTACGTTCAGAACAAGGACAGGGACAAGAGAAATAAAATTAGAATGTTCCAAACACGAATAGATTTTTATGTGCGAAGGTGGTAAAAATATATTATCAGGCTGCACTGATGGAAAATTTTCAATATCATTTTGTCCTTGAGTGAGAGATTTTTTTTAGGCGTCTTTCCTAACATAACGACTTTTTTGTACCTACAACTGTCAAAAGATTTTTTCTGCATAATAATATGATGGCCCTGGCCTTCATGAGAAAATTGTAAACCATTGGGCTGTAGTCAAGACGAATATTCTGGAAAAAACTAACAGACAAGAGCAAATGGACAAATACCCAGTATCAAAAAACTTTCGTCCGCTCAAGGCTCCATCATTGGAAGCTGAACTTGATAACATTAAAGATAACATGTATGGAAAAGAGAAGTATTATTCAGTTTTTTTGGACTCATTTTTGAATACGATTTTACGAAGACATGTAAAATCAAATTCAAAGTTGTACAAAAAATGTTGTTTGTATTTCGTGTATAAAATTAGTGTTTTCATGGCACATTCGAGAGAAAAATTAACACTCTCATGTGCCATTAAAAAACACTCCTTCAAGTGCTTTGTTTTGTAGAATAAACAGAAGAATTAATAATGAACAGTTTCCGAAATGAAAATAACAACAACGGTCAGTATCTATTATCTATGAAATGCTGCCTGCACGATTCACATGGTCCAACTTTACGAATATATTTTTAGCTCTTTTCTCTATTCTGAGGACAAACTCCAGCATGCCTGAGCTACACACTCCCCAAAAGGTGTTTTCCAAACCTCAATTGCACCTCAACCAACGAAAAATATGCAGTTTTAGCAGTAGGTACTCCAAGGTCTCTAGCAAGTACTCTGACAGCATAACTTCCAGCCGATATTTTTCTTTTCAATCCTCAATTTTTGGTCAGTAACCAAACCCAGCAATCTGGCACAAACTTTATTCTCAATGATATCAATTTCCAAGTTTATATTGTCAAGAGTAGGTATATTTAAAGGAGATGCGAGAAAAGAAGGAGAAGTTTTTGTGATATTGAAAGACAAGAGGTTTGAATCACACCAACCCTTGACAATTTTTATATCGAGAGATATTTTTTCTTCAACGTCTTCAACGGTATCACTCCTACACAATATTGTAGTATCGTCTGCAAATAACGTAAGTTCACCAAAAATTTCCAGATTCGGTAGGTCATTGAAATATAATAAAAACAGAATAGGACCTATAACTGACCCTTGAGGCACTCCCGAATTTATCTCCGAAGTCTGTGATATTTCGTTAATCTTCACTAATTGTCTACGTCCTGTGAGAAAAATGTCGAACCAATTCAACGTCACTCCTTCATACCCATATTACCCATACTGTTAGGTTAGGTACCAGAATACTCCCGTGGTAAAATCTCCATCATTCATATCGGGTACAGTTCATGCATCATTTGTATATTTTTAAATTTTGAAATCCATATTGATTTGCTTGAATGATGTTAAGTGTGGTAAGGAATTCACTAACAAATTTCCAATGATTCTTGCAAGTGTCGGTAAAAACGATAATGGTCTAAAATTTGAAGGATCATCTAGATTCCCGCCCTTGTGCATTTAAATGACTACTCTCAATTTTAGAAAAGACGGGCCTATACCTTCACGAAACGATATACAGGGCGTCAATTTGAAAACTTCCCACCCTTAATATCTTCCTTCCAGTAAACAATATGAGTAATCGAAAAAACAGGTCAATTTTATTGTCAAGGGGGACACTTTCACGGACTATTTGTAACCCTCGTGGTTCAACCCCCTAGGAGGGGTAGATGTTACCCTTAGAATTTTAAATGGGAAGGGGGGTCAAGTGGCACATCATTTTGATGGGCGTTCAATTCTTGTTCCACTGGTACCCTGACTTATTATTTTGTGATGAGCATTTTCCGAAAAATTGCGTTCTAAACTAACAGAAGTAATTATTAGAACGCCTATACTGAGATGCATGGTTTGGCCAGAACTGGTTAGAATATTAGGTGGTACCGTTCCAACCCTTTATTAGGGGTAACATTAGCCATTAGCTCCAAACACTTTACATAAAAAAGTAGTCTAATAGTAAAACGTAGATGGTAGTAAAGTTGTGTTTATTAAATGCTGAATTTTTAAGTGTCATCGCAGAAATTGTCCTTTTTTGCTACTTCTGCTGAAAAAAGTTTCTGTTTTCCGGCAAAAAATTGGTTAGCAAATTTGAACTATGTGGTAGTATTGTGAATACCGTTGTACCTGTTGGGCTGTTTAGGAATTACTTTAATAAGTGTATAAAAGTGTAAAAATGGTTTACATTCTTCAAGACAGAATTGAAATGATTGTAATTTATGGCGAAGTTGGAAAGTGCGCACGAAGGGCGGCATGTCTTTTTAACGAAAGACATCCAAATTGTAATGTAAGTCACCGGTATGTGCTTGATTTGGTGAATAAGTTTTACGAAACTGGTTCAGTGACAAATAAAAAAAGAAATAACCCCAGAGTACTAAATGAAGCAGCTCAAATTGAAGTTTTGGGAACATTTGCTGCAGAGCCCACGAGCTCCTTACGATCAGTATCAGAACAGACGGGAATGTCACGCGAGACTATAAGAAAAGCATTGAAAATGCATAAATTTCATCCATATAAAATGCAGATTCTTCAAGAGCTCCACGAGGATGATTATGATAGAAGAATAGAGTTTTGTGAAATCATGTCTCATCGAGTCAATACCATCCCTAATCTTCTGTTAAACATCTGTTTCAGCGATGAGTGTTCATTTTTTCTGAATGGCAATGTTAATAGACAAAATTGTCGCTATTGGAGTGACGAAAACCCACATATTTTTCGGGAATGGCATACACAACACCCACAAAAAGTTAATGTTTGGGCTGGTATTCTTGGAAATGCCATTCTTGGTCCATTATTTCTGGAAGAAAACTTGACTGGCAATCTGTACCTTGATATGCTTGAAGAGACTATCGATCCTCTTATAACTCACGAGCTAGAAACTCAAATTGATGCAGAAGGTAATGAACTTTTGCAGGAGGATCTGTTACATTTCCAGCAGGACGGTGCTCCACCTCATTATTTTCTTCCCGTCCGACAGTGGTTAAACGAGAGATTTCCGGGTAGATGGATTGGCAGAAGGGGATCACCGGATTTAACACCCTTAGATTTCTTTCTTTGGGGCATCTTAAATCCGTTGTTTATAAAACACAACCTTCTGATATTGACGAACTTAAAAGACGAATTACAGCAGCATGCCGGTCAATTCCTAGTGAAGTTTTCCGTAATGTTAGAGGGGAGTTCTAAAACAGACTGTATTACTGTTTAGAGCAAAATGGACAACATTTCGAACAGCTAATAAGATAAGCGTAAGTAGATTTTATGTTGGAAATGTCTTTCTCGCAAATTAAATTTTATTGTGTAGAAGGAAAATAACCACCAAATAAAAAATCCCATGCGTAATAAATTTATTCCTGTCATTCAAGGGTTGGAGCGGTGCCACCTACTCTTCTAACCATTTTTATTAAAGGGAATCAATACAATAATGCATCTCAGTATAGGCGTTCTAATAATTACTTCTGTTAGTTTAGAACGCAATTTTTCGGAAAATGCTCATCACAAAATAATAAGTCAGGGTACCATTGGAACAAGAATTGAACGCCCATCAAAATGATGTGCCACTTGACCCCCATTCCCATTTAAAATTCTAAGGGTAACATCTACCCCTCCTAGGGGGTTGAACCACGAGGGCTACAAATAGTCCGTGAAAGTGTCCCCCTTGACAATAAAATTTACCTGTTTTTTCGATTACTCATATTGTTTACTGGAAGGAAGATACTAAGGGTGGGAAGTTTTCAAATTGACACCCTGTATTTATAAGTGACACTAAAGTATTTAGGACAACTCCTGGGAGGTTTTCAAATTTTTTTATGGAAATATCGCCAACACCAGCTGCTTTTAAAAAGCTTGCTCTCTGTGTGTGTGAGTGTTTGTTAGATGAGTACCAATTTTGCAAGCTGAATTAGAACCACTTCCTCTTGTCCTATGGAATTTAAATTTTACACGTTGGCTCAGTTCCGATGACAATACATTGATGTCGAAGAAATTGTCTCCCCCTGCCCCCCCAAAAGTAGATAGAGAATGCGTAGGGTTTCGGAAGCTTTCTTGCCGGATTTGGACGTCAAAAGTTACAGCGATAAAAAAATTTGGTAGGGGGGCTTGCTCCTCCCTTTTTTTTTCGAAAAAAGTTGGAAAACTCACGAAATTTAAATCTGAAAAATCCTTTAAAATAGTGAAAAATATCTAACCGTCGAATATTATGGTTTAAAAAAATTAACCCCGCTGTCAAACCCTTAAAGGCTAGATAAAGAACGCAAAGGAATTTGTAAAGTGTTTCAACAGTTTCGTACATGGTAAATAATGATAAAAAAATCAATGGGGGACTCGCCCCCCTTTCCTGTCACGAAAATAATTAGAAACAATTTGCGTAATAGAAATCGAAACTATCCGTAAAAATAGTGAAAATTATCTGACCATTGAATTAAACAGTTTTAAAAAAATTGACCTCTCTTCCCCCTCGAAAGCTAGATAGAAAACGCGTAGAAATTCGGAAAAATTTCCAACGGTTTCATACATGGAAAATTACGACCAAAAATGTGTCTGCCGGTGTGCTCGCTTCCTCCCCTTTCTTAAAAATAGTTACGAAAAATTGAGAAAATAAAATCTGAAAAATCCGTAAAGAAAAATATCTAACCATCGAATAATGTAGTTTTGAAAAATTGTATCTCCCTATCTAGATTGAAAATTGGAAAATTTCCTGATTGTTTCTGACAATGAAAATTGAAATGAAAGAAAATGTTCAGGGTGCTCAGACCCCCCTAAAGTAGCGAAAACTCATATGGTCACGGTACTGCTGAACAAAGAATGTTGCCAATTATATTATGCTGGGCTTGCATAGTACATTGACTATGCCGTAGTCTATCTAGGCCTAAAGCCCAAATCTTGAGGTAATTTTAAATTTAATTTACAATTAGAAATACATAGATACTTATAGATATCATTTAAAATTTTATAAAGTAACAAAATGATGGGTTTAATTCATTTCAAGAATTATTTTCTTCTTATTAGTGCATTTAAATGAAAGCTTTTCTTTTAATTTTTTTTCAAAAGTTCATTTATTTATTTTTCATTTCTTTCACTATTTCCATCAGTTCGTTAATATTTATTGTTTCATACAAACAAAAGATTGCCAACTTCACGTTCTTCAAGATGTATCAATTAACTGGTCAAATGGTACTATAGTATTTTCTTCAAGCTTTTTGGCTATAGAAATTATTAATTTTATTTGCACTTTTTAGTATTTCTTAGTCATTTGATTTTTTTTGGTTTATTCCTCAGGTCATTTATTATCAACCATGTTTCCTTCATTTTATTATTTGAAGAATCTAATCTATTTGAAGTATCTAATCTATTTTAGAAGTAGTTTTCTTTGGCGAGCTTGAGTACTGCTCTACGTTTTGCGGTATCTGTTCATGAAAATAAGGACTGTATCCCCTGTGTTATCCAAGATTTTTTTTTGTTATATTTATTTTTTTGAATGGGAAAAGATCTATTGAATACTTCTGAAAGTTGATTGTAGAAAACGATGAAGGGATCAGTAAGAAACATATAATACTTCCCAATCGAGTTCAACACAGTTCATAATTTGTAATACTTTACAATCTGTCATATTTATCCTTTTGATCTGTAATGACATCAAGAGGCATTGTGAAGTCAATGGCACTATAGTCAGACAGTGCAGATGGAATCACCGAGCACGAAACTTTTTTGGATCAGAATTGCTTCAGACATAATCAATACAGGTCGATGAATATTGCCACAACATTCGAATTTTCACTCCATGATTATCATTAATCATAATCATCAATCCCAGGTTTGCAGAAATGGGTAGGAAATTAGCCAGTAAAATAAAAAAAGACCCCAATTTCGTTCCAAAACGCTCTTCTGTACCTAATTCTCTCGTCCTCACTCCAGTAGAGGCAGTTGAAATACAGAACATAATAAATCAATTGAAAGATAAAAAAGCAGTAGGAATTGACAATATCAGAGCCGAAACTCTAAAGATCATTTCTTGTTACATCCAAAAACCATTAATGCACATTTTTAACCTTTGTACGAAACTTGGAAAGTATCCATCGGCATTCAAACACACAGTGGTCATTCCTCTTCATAAAAAAGGGAATACACGGAAAGTAGGCAATTACCGACCGATATCTCTAATAACCCATCTTTCTAAAATATTTGAGAAGATTTTAAAAAACAGATTAAGTTCTTTTCTGAACAAATTTAACATAATTTCTAAGAATCAATTTGGTTTCAAGGAAAATATATCAACCCAGGATGCAATTTTAGCTTTAATATCGAGAATAACGGAAGCTCTGAATGAAAGCTTTCCATGTCTGTGCATATTCGTAGATTTGTCAAAAGCTTTCGACACCGTTAGCCATGATCTACTCTTACAGTCATTGGAAGACGTTGGTGTTAGAGGCATTTGCTTAGAACTCTTCAAAAGCTACTTGAGCGATAGAACTCAGGCTGTGAGTGTTGATGGTGTGGTTAGCGATGCCGAAAAAATTGACTATGGTGTGCCACAAGGAACAGTCCTAGGACCCATTTTATTCAACATTTATATAAATGGACTGTTCTCACTCGATAGTAATGGAGAAATTTTCGGATTTGCTGACGACACGGCAATTTTTTGTAGGTCTGATAACTGGGAAAATCTGAAACAAAAAGCAGAATCTGATTTTCATTCGATAAAAAAATGGTTTGAATATAAATTACTTACGATCAACATGGAAAAAACAAATTATTTACCATTCAGTTGTAACTCTCGTGGCCTGCCTAGTCTCGGCAAACTTGATATAAACATGGACAATGCACATTTTTCCATTGAACCTGTGAAAGAAATCAAATACTTGGGCATGATCATTGATTGTCATATGAAATGGGACTCACACATAATGTATGTAGTGAAAAAGTTGAGATGTATATTGTATAAATTCAAAAAGCTCAAAGACAACTTACCTTTCCATCAAATGAAAACTTTGTATCACTCTTTAGTAGAGAGTCATATCCGCTATGGAATTCTGGCATGGGGTGGAGCATTAAAAACTCATCTAAATCAGTTGGAAGTACTACAGAGAAGATTCATAAAACTAATATTTTCCAAAAACTCCAGATATTCATCTGACTTACTTTATTCTGAATCAAAAATCTTGGACGTTAGACAATTACACTTCTTCATCACATGCCTAAAGTACCACGACTCAAAGCATCTCAACCAACTACCTACCCACAATTACAATACACGAAAAAAAAATCATTATATACCACCGTTAATGGTCAAAGCTACAACACAGAGAATGTTCCTCTACTTAGCACCCAAGTTATATAATAGCATTCCTGATGAATTAAAATGTATAAATATGAAAAGAAAATTTAAACAACGATTGAGAGAGTTCATAAACGAAAATCCAAGAAATATGATTCGTTCTTTCTTTGATGACTGAAAAATTTTTAAAAAATAATTCACTAAATAAAATAAAAATATGCTTGCTTATAATTTTATATTGATTCGCAATGAATATTTTATATTCATATTGTATATGTGTGTATAGGGGTGCGACTGGTTCTTTTATTTGCTTACCACTATTTTGAATACATTTTTAATAATTTCACCAAAATGTTTTTATACCATTCTATATTGTCATTAATTTTCTATTGTTTACTTTTATATTTATTTCTGACTTTTACCTATTTTTATCAACTCTATGTACCCAGCTCATATATCTGTTTATGTTTATAATTTTATATTGAATCACAATGAACATTTTAACTTTATTATTTGTATATGCGTGTGTCTGATTTTTTATTTATTTATTACTGTTATTCATTATAAAAATTGTTCATACTCTTACTTACACATTTTTATATAATTTTTATTGTTTGTATATTTGTGAAACAAGTGCTTTAGCACTTATCACTCTTCTTTCTTTACTCACGATGTTTTTGAGCCGATTTTTCTCTATGTTTAATTTAATTAACGTGAATAAAGTTATTATTATTATTATATTATTATCATCATTAATATCTACTTTGAAATTATCAAAAAAAAACTCGCTAATTCTCATAATTAACTTGGAGTGTGTGTAACTCCTCAACACGATATGCGGAATAGTAGTTGTACTCAATTACAACTTATGAATAAGGTATTATTTTACCTCTCAAATAGTGTCATATTTCAGTTTTGACCTGGAATGATTGAAATCCGGTACAATATATTTTTATTCAGTGAATATGTGCACTAACAAGTACATTATTATAAGATACAATTACGTTACGCATAGTTGCTAATGAAAATAAAAAGAAACGAAAGTGAGCAAAATGATGAGAAAAGAGAAGGTTTACCATTATTTTAAACGGTATTGTGAAACTAGAGCAAGTGTCGATTTGAATAAAATCCACATTTTTATTAAATGGAAAAAGTTCACCTTCAGTCTTTCCCAACAGTTGAATATGTGATATGCATTTCATCGGAACCTGTGTATGTAGTTTAGAAATCATGTGAATTTTCTGATATAAGAATTAATTACTCCGAACACACAATTACTGACTAGGGATTGTATATTAATCCATAATAATGAGTTTTATTCATTGTTCAAGAATACTTAAAAGTGATTTTTTAAACTAGCTTCGTTCTGGCTTACTTTATAATTTTGTGAGATGAATCATCCACTTAAAATGAATCTTCTTATTTATACAATAAAAGAAATGTATGGTACTCTTCCACTGATTATTTAATTTTAAAATAAGTAATATTTTTGCTGCTGCGAGGTCAGTAGGGTAGAAGTGGGTAATACTGGCCATGAGGGTAATAGACCGTCATATATTAACAGACTTTGCTGACTGATTTTCTCTCTTCTGGGATTTTAACCACTGAAAATTATGTTAGAGTTGAGCTCAAAAAATTAAAATTTAGCGATCGGACGTGTGCTAGGCACATGGAAAATTGATTTTCCGTTTGCAGAATAATTTTTTTTTAAATCTCTCGTTTATAGCATTCTAACACAATAACGTATATGACAATCTACGAGGATATATTGAAAAATTCTTAGCCTAGTACAGAACCAAACAAAATTTCAATGTCAAAATATTTTATTACTCAACATATTTTCCTCTTAATTGAATACATTTATTACAGCGATCCTGCAACGTCTCTAGACCTTTCAAAAAAATGTTTCTTCTTGCTCCGCAAGCCAGACCTCCACAGCTTTTATTACCTCCTCGTTGGAAGAAAATTTACGACCTTTTAAACTTTTTTTCAGTTGAGGAAAGAGATGATAGTCGGACGGAGCCAAATCTGGTGAATAAGGGGGGTGTTCTAGTAATTCAAACCCTAAATCACGAATTTTTTGCATGGCAACATGAGATTTGTGTGCAGGGGCGTTGTCCTGCAAAAACAAAACACTTTTGGATAGCTTTCCGCGTCTTTTCTTTTTAATTTTTTTCCGTAGAGTGGTCAGTAATGTCGAATAGTAATCTCCAGTTATTGTTCTACCGTTATCCAAAAAATCAATCATGATTACCCCATGGCAAACCCAAAAAACTGAAGCAAGAACTTTTCCAGCAGATGTTTGGAAACGAAACTTCTTAGGTCTTAGAGAACCGGAGTGTCGCCATTCCATCGACTGTTGCTTTGTTTCTGGATCGTAGAAATGTACCCAAGTCTCATCCATAGTAACAATTCGGTTTAAGAAGTCTACATCGTTTTCAAATCGAGCACAGGTCGAACGCGATGCTACTACCCTTGCACGCTTTTATTCAACATTCAAACATTTGGGGATCCATTTTGCGGCAATTTTTCTCATGTCCAAATTGACGTGAACTATATGATGAACGCGTTCGTATGAAATATTCAGTGCTTCAGATATCCGTTTTAGCCCAATTCGACGGTCTGTTAAAATCATGTCATGAACTGCATCGATATTTTCGGGGACTGACACAGAAACTGGCCTTCCCGATCGGTCATCATCTTCAATGGAAAATTTACCTCTTTTGAAGCTTGCAGTCCAATTTTTCACGGTCGCATACAAAGGACATTGATCGCCAAGGGTATTAAGCATATCTTCGTAAATCTGCTTACCTCTTAACCCTTTTATATAGAGGTACTTGATGATGGCTCGATACTCCAATTTTTCGATTTTCACAATTTCGGTGGACATATTTATTCTTTTAATTTATTGCGTAACTCTGGTTTACTTTTTTGACGTCAAACTTTACACTGACACTTCTAATAAGTTATTGTTCGTTGCTATGGCAACGCAATATTTTGTTTATGCAGGTAACTGGTCTAGGCTAACTAGATATCAATACATCCTCGTAATAGTGAAAAACCAGAGACTTGGACTTGGGCGTGATCTTGTAAAAAAATACTCGTTTGCTGATGCATTGTCTCGCTTATGGCAATCGACAAAATGAAATTTGATATCGTTAGGAACCCGAAAAAAATTTCCCATAAGCCGTTTTTCTGCAAAGGGAAAATGAATCTTCCATTTGTCTAGCACACATCCGATAACTGAATTTTCATTTTTTGAGCTCGACACTCACATAATTTGCAGAGGTAAAAATTTCAATAAGTATCTATAATTAAAAAAAAAACAAGATGCAATAAGGGAACATATGCATGTGGAGAAAGTTCAACACATTGTTTTCAATTTCTCAATCTTCGCATATAAATAGTCGAAAAATCACACCACTTCATATCACTTTCTTCCAGAAGATTCAGTGCGTTTTCATCAATGAGAGAATCAAGATTTTAGTATGAATGATCTTGGCTCATAATAATTCATTTCGTAAAAAATTCAGTTTTGAATAAAATTCGATTACTAATAATATTGAAAAAATCGGTCACCTGTTATTTTTAGTTGAAAATTGAAAACAGTATTTTTAGAGGTTTATCTAGAAAAGTGAAAATGTCGAAACAATAATACTTGTAACATTATATACTTACATGTTTTTTTTACAACAAAAGATTAAGTATTACCAAAATCATTTTTTGGAATTAACATACAGAATAACAGCAATTGTACTATGAATCTAAGTGCTGTGAAAAATTAGTATATCGATGGAATATAATTATTGTAATATGTTTAATATGTATTAAAAATCGCTTGAAATAAGAATGATGGGTATTGTGTATTAGCTCTATTTGCAACGTAGGTCTGTTCTTTTTTGCACGCCATGCAGAAAAAAAATTGTACTCCATTCAAAAATTGCCTACTTTTGACATTTATTTTAAAATTCATCAAAAATTACATATTTTTGACGTAACTATTGGATCGAAGACTTTTTATGAACAAACAATTAAAAACAAACTTTTCTCACCTTAAAATGAAATATGAAAATTAAATCAGTGTCAAATCTTAAAATAAAATAACAAAAATATATATTTTATTTTGTATTAACTATTAGCATGAAAAATTTACTTATAGAATAATAACTACTGAGTCTTAAAAGACTTCTTATCGACAAACTTTGAAATAAAAACATACTTTTCTTGCCTCAAGCTTTGAAAAGTCAAAATTGAAACATTACCGATAGTGTTTAGAATAAAATCGACAAAGTCGAAGTACCCTTCTCTCCAAGTATTTCCACAAAGTGGAAATTATGAGGCAAAAATCTGACAGAAAACAACTACTTCCCTGGCTAATGCCACGACGGATATTGAACTACATCTGACAGATATTTGTGCAACGTTCTTCCACGAAGACTCAATTGCAAGTGCTTATTGTAAAAATAATAATTGGGTTGAAAATAAAGTAAAAATTTCAAGTAGAAAATTGAACGACCTCTACAATCTAAAAAAAGTTCGAAAGGACCTTGAGAATTGTTATAAAATGAAAAAACGAAAATACTTTCAGTTAGTAAAATTAACAAAGAGAGAATATTTTCAAAAACGAATTGATGAGTCTGATAATCCTTCAAATGCACCACTAGAATATTTCTATTTCTATAAAGGGCAGGGACGCTGTTGTTGATTTACCGAAAGGAGTCACTAACACTTTCAATAATCATTATGTAGAGTCAACTAAAGTATTATCTAGTCAAATTGATGAGACAAATCTGGATTATCAATCTTTCGCGAGAAACATTCCATCTCCGAGTAATTCGTTTTTTTACACCCTTATACTGAATCCGAACTGTATGAATTACTGAATAGCAAAATTAAAAATAAAAGTTCTTCAGGTTATGACGAAATCCCCATGTTTTTTTGAAAAAGATTCTTCATGTTTTAATTAAACCTCTACTTCATTTGGTGAATCTGTCATTCAGCGAAGGTTCATTCCCAAATATGATGAAAATAGGTAAAATCATACCAGTGTATAATAAGAATACTCCAAACTTACTGACCAGTAACAATTTCATCAAGTATGTCGAAAATATTTGAATATGCTTTCTTAAATAGACTTTTATCATTTTCTGATGATCATAATATCTTTACAAAAAACCAACATGGAGTTTTGACCAAAAAATCAACTAGTACAGCTATACAATCATATAGAGAGATTGTGAACTACATTGAAGCAGGCGAGTGCCTTGTTGGGATATTCTGCGATCTCAGCATGGCATTCGACTGTGTTGATCATAACATTCTCTTAGATAAACTATTCCGTTATGGCATAAGGAGCATACCGGCAGCACAGATAACAGACTATCTCTCTTATAGAAAACAATATTAAGTATGCAACTTCCAGCATGGGCTTCTCTGAATTAGGAGTTCCTCAAGGGTCGATATTGGGACCCATATTGTTTGTATTATTGATTTGGAATACTCGACACCAGAAATATTAATTACAATCTACGCAGATGACACGTCAATTATAATCTCTGACAGGTCAGAGTTAGTTTTGAAAGAAAAATGTAACACAATTTTTGAAAATATTAATAAATGGTTTTCTGCGAACAATTTGTTATGGAATGCAAAAAAAACAGATTCAATGAGATTTCATCATCGTCAACGGAATTGTGATATCATTAGTTTCAGAGCCAATGATAATTCTGACAATATAACAACAGAATGTGAGAGCTTAAAATTTTTGGGTGTTTACATTGATGAACATTTGAATTGGCAGAATCACTGAGATTTTCTAATCAAAAAAACTAATTCTATTTCATATCAGTTCAGAAATATGAGGCAGGTTTTGAAAGTTGATCAGCTGCTGAAGCTATACTATGCGCAGGTGGATTCCAGACTGAGATATGGAGTGTGTTTTTGGGGTTTTTCGTCTAAATTTTAGAATTCTAACTATTCCTAGTCTTTTAATTTTTGACTCATCTGTTTTTGAGAATGCGAATAAATTGTTTGTACTAAATAAATGTAAGCATAATGTAAGACAAAAAAACTATGTTTATGTACCATTTGTTGATCAGATGGCCCCACGTGTTTATAATTTGCTACCAGATGTAATAAAACACTGTGTAGGTATATCTTCAAACGAAAACTTTTCTTATTGAAAAGTGTTGTTATAGTTTTGAAGAATGTATGTCTATAAGTAGGTAGATTTATTCCATTTTTCAGGAATTATTTTTTATCTCCGATCTCCTTTTTCTTTTTCTTAGACGATTCCTATACAAATTTTATAACTTTGTCAAAAAAGGAAAATAAAGATATTATTATTATGTAACTTTTTTCCTCTTCACAAAAATTATAGTCAAAAATTTAGTATGACGTTCTTTCAGCTATAAACTTTACTGTGATATGACACTAGATGTACGATGACGAGTATGCACTGAGCTAAATTCGTTGTTTCCGCACGGGTTTTATGGATGTTTTAATTGATTGTCTTTCGCTTTGCATACCAAGTGTTGAGCAATAATAATAAAGTGTCTATTTAATTTGTTTAATGATATATATTATTATATATTCAGGGCCGCCAAAGATTATATTTGAGTTTAATAGCGCCGCATTATTGAAGCATTGTAACGTATATGGTATGCGTCGAAAGCATAGCCAAGTACTCTTCTTGACATTTCAGTTGATACGTCAAGAAGAGTACCCACTTTGACCACGCCACTGAAGATGACTGCCGCAGTTGCAGTTGAAACGTTTGGACATTTCAACCAAAGACAACGGCAAAACCCGGAGGCCAATTAGAACATACATATAAATAATTTTTGTAGAGGAAGGGCCAGTAACGTATTTCAAGTAGTCATTTTATAAGTCATGAAAATTTAGGTACTAAATTTTATATACCTATTGAACAATAAACGCCGAGCCTTGCAGTCTCCAGCGGCCAGGATAATCTCAAAAAAATATTAAAATAGTAAAAAATAAGATTTTGTTAGTACAAACTGTATAAGCCAAATCATAAGCAAGTTTTTTGACTAATGTTTCTTGCATAACACTAAAATAATTACTACGCAATGCTTCAACTAAAACCTGAAAAACCATCATAAACTCCGATCCTAAGGTCCGGAGTTTGAGCCCTAGTTGGAGCTGGGATTTTTTAGTTTAATTTAATCTCGTGGCTCGACTGGGATAAGTCCTGCACGATTCACTGTTGCGTTCCAATTAACAGTGCTGCTCCTAAGGTGGCGCATGGAGTTAGTAACAAGGTCTATCCAGAACACGTGGCTAATGACCATAGAAGTCGATGCCAAAACACCAGAGGAATAATCACAACACATCAAATGCCGTTATAAGATAAGCAAGAACCCACGCAATTATCACCTCTTGACTGTGGGTGTAAAATTGATGAAAATCAAAAATATTTTTCTTATGGTTTTCTGGCGATCCATTGACCACGCCTATCGATTATGCAACGGTTATTCAACGAAACGATGAATCATCAAGTAAACATATTCTACAAAGTTCATTTCATTGATATCTATGCAATAAAACAGGTTTTGATCAATCATTTTAATGTATCAAGAACTCGAGGAATTGGATAGAGCGGATGTGTACTACAGTGATGATAGTCGTGGTCAGGGTTACCAATATAGGACGGGGTTATGAAATAACTGAGCATTTGGACAAGGTGAAGACTGAAGAAAGGGAGAGACTACATCTGTTTTGGTTCAAGTGCTACATTGATTTTCATTTATCAGAACTTGACGGTTCATTTTTCTACATCTGCTACCAGAACACAATTATTCATTCTCATACGAATCAGAATAGCAAAAACGTACTCTTGCAAATTTGGACCCACCTTCAAAATATCGTTTAAAGAAATTCCTGTATCGCATTTGGCTGAACCGTCAAATACCACCATAAGATTTGTATTTGCTGTTGACTTCAAAATCACGTGATGTGGCAAGTGAAATGGTTTACATTCTCTCTTTCAAAAGGATTCACCTATGACACATGTTCAAAAACAAATTCAATCATGAAATTCACACACTGTGTTTTCAAAAGAACATTTCTCGACAATTATTGTTCGAGAATATTAAACCCATATAATGCAAATTCCCCCAAGTTTATGGCTGTTGTCCCTAATTGGTAATTCTTCTACAAACCGACCATCCTTATTTCTTGCAGTAGTGTTTGTAAAAGGCGTCAGGACAAGATGGAGTGGACGCAATTCTACTCAAGAACCTTCCGCGTAAGGCCCTGGTCCAGTTCCTTCACGTAATCAACGCCATCCTAAAGTGGCAGTATTATCCAGCTTACGAGCTACCGACAGATCTCGCGTGATTGCCAAAGTGGTAGATAAAATCATCCTCAAAAGGCTGCTGAATCTTGAAAGGAGGCTAAAACTCATCCCGGACGTACAGTTCGGATTCCGCAGAGGTCATAACACGACCTCACAGGTTGTCCGGATTGTGCACGGGGTGAAGGAGGCCTTCAACCAAAAACTCAACACAGTCATAACCCTGTTGGATATGGAAGGCCTTCCATAACGTATGGATCGAAGGTCTGGCCAACAAGATGCTACAGGCGGGCATGCCTCTGAACTCAGTGAGATTGGTCGACTCGTATCTCACAGGTCGATCTTTTGCGATAAAGGTAAACAGCAATCTCTCCGGGAGATACCCAGTCGAAGCAGGTGTTCCGCAGGGCTCGAGCATCTCTCCCCACTTTTACTCACTATATACTCACGATTTTCCACGATCAAGGTCAACGTAGGGAAAACCAAGGTCGTCAACTTCACGAAGAGACGATGCTTTTCGAAGCTCCCTCCTCGTGGGATGAGGCTCCGGGATACCCACGTTAGAGAATCGAGCTCTGTGAAATACCTGGGAGTACAACTGGACAAGTGTATGACATTTGCGCAACACATAACCCTGGCTATCCAGAGGGCGGGAGCTGCCGTTGGGCGAACCTACCCCCAGAAACTTTAAGCTATGCCTTGAAAACAAACTGCTGATATACAAGCAAATAATAAGGCCCGCAATGTTATACGCTTGTCCCGTGTTCTGCAGCCTGAAACCATCGCCTCTCGCGAGACTGGACAGGATGCAGAACAAAATACTGCGTATAATCACAAACAGTGACAGGTACATTCCTGGTTACCCTCCTGGAGATGAGCGGCGTCGACTCTGTCCCGACTTATATTAGAAAGTTATCATATAACTTTTATAAATATTTCTTACCCAAAAGCCCTTTGACGAGCAATCTCAATCGTATTAGGGAGTACGACAATGCCCCCCACAAACACGGGGGTCTTATCTATCAAGCTCTGGACATTTTCCAGGAGCGCTATGAAGAACCGGGCCCGTAAAGGGCAGCCAAAGCGATAAGTAAGACCAATATTAATCCCCGGTTTTTTGCAGTGGGCCTTTTCCGGGATGCTCAACCTACTAACCTCTGCAATGATCAAGACCATCCACTCTCTGTATAAAACACAAACAAAAGTCACGCATAAGCTCTGCAGGAGGCGTAAATTTTGCACATTATCTACCCATTCCTCGAGTATTTACGGACCTGCCCACTAAGACCGTGGGGGCCGTTTCAAGAGTCTCTCGCAAGGGGGGCCAGGATTCGACCAAGCGTTGGAACCGAGTGTTGGCTGGCGACAGTCATCACCCGGTATACAACTGGCTGTCCTTAGACCTTCCCCTTCCCAGAAGGAGAATGAAGAAAATAGATGTAACTATTTAAGGATGGAAATGTTAAAACATAGTAAAACATATTAAAAATTTTGAATCTTTGAATCTTGTAAAAAGATTCTCACACTCTTGTCTCAACCTACTAATACTTGGTTTTTCCAAATGACCCAGAATTTTTCCAATTGTTCGTGTCAATCTACATTGAAAATGAAATTCCAACCTTCACTTTATTTTGATTGTCCTCAACAGAAACATTCCCAGATAAAATCCAACCCAACTTTGTTTTTGTGTTATTGGCTGTCCAAAACCTAACTTTAATTGTCCAGCGCAAAGAATATCTAAAAATATTCCATCGTCTAGTAAAACTTCAATTTTCCCAGGAGTCGGTTTAAAAATCTGTGTCTGGAAGTATTAGAAATTTTCAACCTTAGAGAAAGGTATCCTCTCAGAAATAGAATCAAGCACTAGAAATGAGGCTTGAAATTTGAAATTATTTTTATCTAGAAAATACCGTGAAATTTGTTGATTCTCTTATATCAGTTGAAATATGATTGATACCTGAGATTGGTTCTATGAACTTTTTTGCTAATCTCTATTTGTTCACCAGCTCCAAGATTATAAAATTGCATTGACTTCCACTACCTCTGCATCGGTGGAAGACTTCCACTACCTCTGCAAAATAGTTGCTGTAGATAAAAGTACTTCAGTTTTTTGTTCATTAGCTCAATGGCCCACAACCATCGGAAGTTGACTATTTGAGAAGATGGCTACAGCCCCAATTTCACGTGTAGTTTATTTAATCCCAATTTCCCGCTTGAACGGATGCAGTTTCATGAATTTGACCTTGATTTTGACCCCATTAACTGACTGACGATTGTTGATACGTTCTTGTTCGTGAAGCAAAGTATGATGCACTTTTTGCAAAAATGTCCAATTCTCAAACAGTTCCAACAAACCTTCAATGATTTAACCTCACTCCGACGCTTATCCAAATCCAAATCCACAGGCCAATACAAAAACTTCTTGCTAATGCCTCCAACAGGTTTTCAGCTCCTGATTTACCAGGAATAACCAAAGTAGCCATTTTCTTTGGAACAATATGGTGCCAAATATAAAGCTTCGAAAGAATATTTGAAACAACCATCCTCGGCTGCAAGGACTGGGAGAAGGGCCCATCCCCAAAAGCGGAGGAGACCGAGGAGGCAGACGGCTCAAAGACCAACGAAGGAGTCTGAGGACACTGAAAAACCAGTGTGAAAGCCACAGAACAATTCAAGAAGAAATTATTTTGGTATAGGGTTGTTGTAGAGGAGAAAAGGAATACACCTGACCCGAAAGCGTCTCAATAGTCGTTGGTGAAAGTGTCGAAAAAAATTGTTTTAGAATTAATTTTTTTTTTCAGTATGAAAGCAACAGAACAATTCAAAAATATGGTATTTCAGTACAGGAAGAAACGAATACACCTGATCCAAAACCGTCTAGGCAGTCGTCGGAAGAATGGTCGAAATTATTTTCTTTGATATTTTCTTTTTCAGTGTGAAAGCCACGAAGGAATTCCACGAAGAATAATAATTTCTACATAGTGTTCTGGATGTCATTTTTCTTCAACATAATATTTTCATCCGTATTTGACCATTGCGTGGTATAAATACATATTTATTTTCATACTTTTACAACCCACCAGTTCAATTCTTTGATTTTTCGTCGTTGTCAAATAATGTTCAACATTAAAATAATAGATATCGTCATTTATATGTTATATACCAGTTGTTTTATTTCTTGGAATCCGGAATTATTAAAACAATTACAGTACTCGAAAAGGGGGTAAATTCGCCACTGATCAATCGGAAATGTTCGTAAAATTTCATCTCCAAAGTTGTAGAAAAAATTGAAAATTGTTTAGACCCGTCGATTTTTATTTCCAGGGGGAACTCTTCCATCATATACGTCATCATTGTGCAACCCCTTCATCTCCAGCACCCCTTACGTCATTTTGAAGGAAATACATCGGTATAATGTAATTGAGAATCGGTTAATTGTAGTGGCAGTTTTAATGAAACATAAGTGTAAATCAAGATGATTTTTTTTTGTCATCTGGAATAACATCCAGATTTGGAAGTTTCAACCATTCAGTAGCATGAAGAAGTATGCAATAATATTTTCAGAATGGTAAAAACATTAGATGTGGTATACTTCAAGGATCGATATTGAGCCCCCTACCCTTTCTAATTTTTATTAAGGACCTTCCCGGAAATTGTGGTGAAGCAATTCCTATATTGTATGCAGATGATGCTCTTTTCATTGTTCAAAGTCGTGATAGAACCACTCTGTACTATAAAATTGCTGCTTATCTGAACAGTATCATTGGGTGGTGCAACAAATAAATTAATAAACAATTTCGAGAAAACTTTCTATGTGCCTTTTGCAAACAGGAGTGTCGATAATTTGATTTCAATTAAAATCAGCAAAACAACCTGAAGATACGCCACAATGGGCTAAACGTGAAATTAGCCATATTCGCCATTGTTCAGTATACAACGAAAAGAGATTGGAGTTTGGAAATAGTTCACATGTTTTTCGATGATGATATTTTCCATTCACCGAAAAAGAACTGTAGTGGAGTGGGACTATCAGAAAATTATTAGGTTTCTGGCTACCAGCATGGAACTTTCCACACGTTGGCTTAATGTGTGTTAGATCAAAATTCGGCCCAGACCCCATTGTTCAGACCCCCTGGTTCAAAATGGCGGCCAAAATGGCGATGCTACTAGTTTAAAAAGAAAATTTGCTGAAATCAGGCATGTTTGATATCATTTAATATGCTTAAGGGTAATATATCTTGTTATTTTTGTCAATTGCTTAATTTTTTGTCAATGCCTCAATCGAAATTCCTTAATTTTTTTATTGCAGGTAATTGTTGAAGTACAGTAGCTGTCACAATGTCCAGAAAACGTAAAGTTCAGATTGTGGATCTGAAGGATGTATCGTCGCCTCCATTATCTCTGCAGCCAATGATCTCTTGGGAACTCTGTTTTCTGTGTGAAGATGATTCCGGCTTGCCCTTAATTCATCCAACTGATATTGGCTATGAATCTGTGTCGGAACTGTTAAAAAGTTTTAGTGATCACGGACTTCTTCCAAAAACAGTCCGACTGCAACAGTTAGATGAAGGAGAGGGGGTGGAAAAAACCCTAAAATACCATAATGCAGTGTTTCATAAAATTTGCCGTAACAAATATGACAGTTACAAACTTCAGAAGCAAATGAATAAAGTGTGTACGAGTGATATTAATAAACCCTCCACATCAGAGACATATACAAGATCGTCATTCAATGTCAATGACCCCAGTGTGTTTATTTTATGATGGCGATGCCGCCGATGCCACAAACGAACGCCTTGTTGAGGCATCTATAATCTACATTAGGAATTGGACCAACAATTTACAGTGTATAGCAGTGCAATTATGTGATGTGAAGTTATTAGCAAAATTAACATCCACAGATTTAGTTGCAATGGAGGCCAAGTACCATAAGCGGTGTTATGTTGCCTTCAGAACACAAGGGAGAAAGAAGTGCAGAAAGACAATCTAAAGCATTTATAAGCGATGAGAAAAACCTTGTATATGGTACAGTTCTGGCTGAACTTGTTGAGTACATTCACGATTTGTATTTATTAGGTACATCGCCTGTTTTGAAATTTGCTGAATTGAGCAATTTGTTTGAAACAAGAATGAAGTCCCTTGGATTTGAAAATTATGCATTGTACAGGACTAAATTGAAGGATGATCATTTGTACCTGGGTTAGGATCTGATAAATCCGGTAATGGTTATGACAGTTGATTCAGATGTTTACATCATTGCGCTGTTTGCATTTCGTCAACTGCATCTAATGGGATTAGAAGAATAATGGTTGGAATTTGGAACAGGTAAACACAAGCAATTCATTGCCATTCATAAGTTAGCCAATTCCATGTCAGAAGAAAAATGTGATGCCTTACTGTTCTTCCACTCCTATACAGGATGTGATACGGTGTCTGCATTTGCGGGAATAGGCAAGCTAACTGCATGAAAATATGGAATATATATGATAATGTAACACCAGTTTTTATTAGGTTGTCAAGCAGTTTATGTCACATGTCGGAGGATGAATACAATACACTACAACGATTTACTATACTTATGTACAACAGAACCAGTACTATCGAGGACTTAAATGAATGCAGATGAATTCTGTTTACACGGCACAACCGTTCGATAGAAAATATTCCACCAACATCTGAGGCACTGAAGCAGCATATAAAACGAGCTTCCTTACAGGCTGACATCTGGCGCCAATGCCTTGCCAGCAATCCAATACTTGCCAACCCAGAAGATTGTGGATGGAAGAAACAAGAACTTCCACTTGGTTATGAACCTTTATGGACTAATCTTCCAGAAGCATCTGTTCAGTATCAGGAACTTATTTCTTGTAAATGCAAGAATACATGCAAGTCGTCGTGAAAATGCCGCAAGCATAATATACCATGCACTTCACTATGTGTGTGCGATGGACAGTGTGTTGGCAGTGTATAACTATTTTCAAATAACATTTATTCCACATTTCCACTGCTTTTCATTATTTCATTTTTACTTCTTTTCATCGGTTATTTTTGTTTAATTATAACTTTATTTCATTGTATTTCATTTTTTTTCTTGTATTTTTTCTATTACTCCGCCATTTTGTACGTTACTTAGGGTCCCACATGGGTCCAGCTATTGTGTTTTGTTATATTTCATTATTCATAACCCTTAAGCATATTACATGATATCAAACATGCCCGATTTCAGCAAATTTTCTTTTTAAACTAGTAGCATCGCCATTTTGGCCGCCATTTTGAACCAGGGGGTCTGAACAATGGGGTCTCGGCAGAATTTTGATCTAACACACATTAAGCCAAAGTGTGGAAAGTTTCATGCTGGTAGCCAGAAACCTAATAATTTTACCAATAAGGGAATTATCCCACCCCACTACTGTTGAACTTCCTCTCATCTGGTTATCATTCCTTGGCGTAAATACCATTGTATTGGTCCAATGACGAAGATGAAGGTTTGCCTATAGTTGACAAATTATAGATGTAGAGTTATGGGTAAAAAATGGTGGTGGCCCATTGTTTGCAATTCTTTGGACAGCACAGTGGTGAATGCTTGGAATTGTTTCAATATTGTAAATGAAAATAAAATATCCCAACTCGAATTCAAGTCGTTTATTGCATTGCGGCTTTTACAAACAGATAGAGTTCATATACAGAGGAATGTTTTCGAACCCATAAATGAAGAGGGATATGATACAAGACCATAGCATAGTTCCGCATCCAAATAAAGCCCAAAAGAGATAATAGAGTGTGTAAAACTGATAACATTATATATTTGTAAGAAATATAATAAAATTCATTTACACATTTCATTGTTTCTCCGACTATCACCAAAAATAATTATATTTTTAAATCAATAGCACCAATGGCTCGTTCAGGCACCATTCCAAAGATTGAATTCATTTACTGTTACATTTTCATAATATAAGTACAATCCTAAGAGTTCAAATTAATGTGGTGTGTTTTTATGAGAAAAATATGACGTATAATGGACATTCACTATTTATCAATTTCATGTTTCTTCCCAGTGGATCGTTTACGAACTACCTTAAACTTTTTTTTGGGAAGTTGTTATTTTGATAATATTTTCATTAAAGAGTTCTGATGACTAGGCATTGGGTTTTATTAATTTTTTTGCTTTAATTCCAAACTCGGTAGGAAATGAGTTTTAGTGCATCTGTGTATAATATAGTTAAATAAATATATTCTATTCTAATATTCTTCTATTCTATAAAAAATGTTCTTACTATTATGTTACAAGTCGTATATTTCTATCGACCTGCTTGTCCACTCCAAACTACGACTAGAACGTAGTTAGGCATAAAATTGATCGACATAAAACAAGTAGGTGTAGGTACTTACCGCCTTTGAAAATCGCATTATGTTTAACAACCTGAACCTAGCTACAGCAACTGCACTACCGAGTACCACTATCGCGTACTAATATTCTTGTAAAAATCACTTCTCGAACGGTTCTCGCGGCAAACAAAAGTGAGAGTAACTTTGAATGTCTCAAGTGAACTACTTCTCTTTATAACCTAGGTTCCCATAGTTGGGGGTTAAGCTATTCCATTCGCATTTCACAGACGAAGAAACCGACTGACAAATGCATACCATTTGTCAATTGTTTCGTTCGTGAATACTAATATCTGTTTCGGGATGTTAGCAACAAAAGTTATCATAACGGGTTTTGTAATTTTTTTTATATTCGAGATCCGTAGGTTAGCCTTTTCAAGTTCAGAATCAGAGTCGACAACATAATACATTTTTTTTTCGTGTGAATGAAAGAGGAAAGCCTTTATACTACCAGTTTAATGTTGAGTTATATTGTTGATTGCACTAGTTTATTTTGGATTTCATTATCTAAAAAATGAAGCAAGAAATGAAATCTATTCGACCCCCAACATTGGGATCTCCTAAACTACAGGAGATACGTCGAAGCTTAAATTGGGGGCAAAGTTGCGTATTCTGGTGCTTAACAAAATACTGTTTTGAAACTTGGAAAATTCCGAGTATTTCCGGAAATATCGGGAAAAAACTGAAAATCGGAATTTTCGTTTTTATTTTTTTCTATCGTTATTTGGCAACTTAGCTAAAAACCAAAAGTACATTTTCATTGATACTTTTTTTCAGCTACACGTTTTCATGTTCAGATTTACTATCCGACGTTTCGTCTTCTGGCATTCATCATCAACTTTTTTTTTCTGTTATGGGTGCCATATTGTTTTATTTTCAGAAAAATAGTGATTCTCATTCTGATTTCATTGATGTATAATTTGTTATGATTTGCACTTCTGACACCACAGATATTTAAAAAAACAACTTCATCTGAGATGGTCATGACTCCATCGAAAAATTTTGTTTAATAAACACTAGTTGTCAGAACTCATTAAACATCATATGTTTGCACAAATACTTCAGTCGAAATGAAGAAAAACGAGATATGTTGAATCTTTATTATAAATTTGATAGGAATAGTACGAAAACAGCACAAATTTATTTTGAATTATATTCGGAAAGACAACAGCCGGATAGAACATTATTCGGAATTTTGGACAAACACTTAGCTGAGTACGGTGCGTTTCAAACACCAAGAATGAAATATGGAAGCAGAATGGAACAAAATATTAGAAGTAACTTATTAGCCGAGGTTAAATACTTGTTCATTCCATATTCGAAGAAGTATAATCATATTTGGTACTTTTTTAGATAAATGCAGATCCTTCCAAATCAACACATCAAGTCTCGGCAGAAATGGATGTGCCACAGACGAGCGTTTGGAGGGAATTCAAAAAAAGGGGTTTGAAATGTTATAAGATACATATTTCACAAAAATTACATCCAGGTAATCCTGAGAGAAGGATGGAATTTTGTAGCTGGCTTTCGAATATGGTAGACCCTACAAACTTCTTGAAAAAAATTATTTGGACAGACGAAAGTACTTTTTCGAACTGTGGTGTTTTTAATAGAAATAATGAGCACATTTGGAGTGAAAATAATCCACGACACTTCAGAGAAGTCAGACCACAAGTTCGGTTTCGTTTGAATGTGTGGGCTGGAATTTATGACGACCGAATACTTGGACCTCATTTCTTCTCTAATACTTTGAACGGGGAAACCTATCTTCGGTTCTTAAGAAACGAATTTGAAGAATATATGGATACGTTTCCCCTTGTTAATTATAACAGCTGCTGGTTTCAGCATGACGGGGCTCCTCCACACAATAAAAGAGCAGTTTGCGAATATTTACATCAAAGATTTCCTAATAGGTGGTTAGGAAATTCTGGACCAGTGACGTGGCCGGCAAGGTCACCTGACCTTACAATTTTGGATACTTCCTTGTGGGGCACTTTAAAGAACAGAATATATGGAGAGCAAGAATATGACACAGTAGATGAACTTAGAGACAATATCATCACGCAATTCAGGTCTATCAGAAGAAGGGATATTGTTCTTAATTTGAGACGACGAGCTCGGTTATGTATTCAAGAGGAAGGCCATCATTTCGAACACTTGTTGTAATACTATTTGTGCATTTTTTACAGGCTCATGATTTCATTCTTGTTCTTTGAAACGCACCGTACTCAGTCAAGTGTTTGCCCAAAATTCCGAATAATGTTCTATCCGGCTGTTGTCTTTCCGGATATAATTCAAAATGAATTTGTGTTGTTTTCGTACTATTCCTATCAAATTTATTATTCGGTTAGGATTGTCACGCTGGTAGCTATAGCTGCCTCCGTGGCGACGTTAGTTGTTGCCTTGTAAGCACAAGGTCTTCCAACCGAAGCCACAAATGTGTGGTTGACTTCCTGTTGTTGACTTCCTTTGTTTCTATTTTTACATCCAAGTGTTGTACATCTTCGCACTTGATTTTACCGTACTGATGAGAGCAGAAGCTCGAAACACGTGTCTACGGTTGCACAACAATTTGAGGGTTATACCCAAAAAC
Organism: Chrysolina oricalcia; assembly: GCA_944452925.2. Lineage (NCBI taxonomy): Eukaryota > Metazoa > Arthropoda > Insecta > Coleoptera > Chrysomelidae > Chrysolina > Chrysolina oricalcia. The sequence goes on along the minus strand of OX101821.2, from coordinate 4,114,788 downwards.
TTTTCTCTTTATATTTTGATATATTGCCACTTGATAAATCCTTTCTGATTTATATATTTATATATAAGTAGAAAATTTATTGGGTATAACCCTCAAAATGCTGTGCAACCGTAGACACTCATATAACTTTTCTACTTATATTTTCATATATTGCCCATCGCTAAATCCATCCTATGTTTATATATATATATATATATATATATAAAAATAGAAGTAAAAAAGTTATTGGGTATAACCCTCAAAAAGTTGTGCAACCGTAGACACGTGTTTCGAGCTTAAGCTCTCTTCAGTACGGTAAAATCAAGTGCGAAGATGTACAACACTTGGATGTAAAAATAGAAACAAAGGAAGTCAACAACAGAAAGCCAACCACACATTTGTGGCATCAGTTAGAAGACCTTGTACTCACAAGGCAACAACTAACGTCGCCACGGAGGTAGCTATAGCTACCAGCGTGACAATCCTACCCAGGAAGATACAAATAAGGATGGATTTAGCGAGGGGCAATATATGAAAATATAAGTAAAAAAGTTATTGGGTATAACCCTCAAAAAGTTGTGCAACCGTAGACACGTGTTTCGAGCTTAAGCTCTCTTCAGTACGGTAAAATCAAGAGCGAATATGTACAACACTTGGATGTAAAAATAGAAACAAAGGAAGTCAACAACAGGAAGCCAACCACACATTTGTGACTTCGGTTAGAAGACCTTGAGCTTTCAAGGAAATAACTAACGTCGCCACTGAGGCAGCTATAGCTACCAGCGTGACAATCCTACCCAGGAAAATACAAATCAGGATGGATTTATCGAGGGGCAATATATAAAGATATAAATTGAAAAGTTATTGGGTATAGCCCTCAAATTGTTGTGCAACCGTAGACACCTGTTTCGAGCTGGGTAGGATTGTCACGCTGGTAGCTATAGCTGCCTCCGTGGCGACGTTAGTTGTCGCCTTTAAAGCTCAAGGTCTTCTAACCGAAGTCACAAATGTGTGGTTGGCTTCCTGTTGTTGACTTCCTTTGTTTCTATTTTTACATCTAAGTGTTTTACATCTTCGCACTTGTGTGCATTTGTGGCATCGGTTAGAAGACCTTGTACTCACAAGGCAACAACTAACTTCGCCACGGAGGTAGCTATAGCTTATATTGCCCCTCGCTAACTCCATCCTTATTTATATATATATATCTATATATATATATATATATATATATATATATATATATATATATATATATATGTGTTCGGATAAGTTTCCGCGGTCAGATATTTGAAAACTAGAAGTTCGGGTTGAACCGCGTCTGGAATTTGTTGAAATTCGACGTTTCGGCTCCGATTTTGGAGCCATTTTCAAGAATAAGAAGGATAGGTATAGTGAGGAAACGTGATTCTACACTGAGGTCTCAGTCTGCCTACTCCTCAGGTATTATCGCGTTATGATTTTGTGACTTGACGTCGGGGTCTCAATCTGCCTACTCCCCAAGTCTCGTCACTGGCTCTCTCTAAGGTCTCAATCTGCCTACTCCTTCGGAGCCGAAACGTCGAATTTCAACAAATTCCAGACGCGGTTCAACCCGAACTTCTAGTTTTCATATATATATATATATATATATATATGCTGAATACTTGTTTCAAGGAGCAATAAATGTTCCAGTGACTGTAAAACAGTCGAAAACAATCCTTTAGGAACTCACTATACCTTTGTATAGATTGTATGGCATATGTCCGACAGAAAACAACTACTTCTCTGGCTAATACCTCGACAGATATTGAATTATATCTGTCAGACATATGTGCAAAGATCCTTAATTTGAAGGAACAACTTTGCAAGAGCTCTCAGAGACAGACAGCAGGACACCGCCTAATCCAAACAAGGAACCAACTGCAGACCGGTTTCGGGATGTTGTCCCTCATCAGTGCAGTCCAGGTTATCACGGTTGTATGGATTATATACATGACAAGTACAACATAAATGTGTTAACAATGTGTTAGGATTTTAAAAGAACGGTACATTTTTAACAGTTCAGCTTAAAAATAGAGGTGAACAATTGGCATAGGTTATAACATATAATAATAAAACTAATAGTCGTGTACAATAAGGTTATATTAGGGTATCATTAAAAAATTCTTCAGGATTGTAATATGCTTTTTTAAGAGAGCCTTTTTCAAAAGTTTTCTAAATATTTTATCATCTTGGTTTGTCCTCAGTTCAGTGGGTATGTGATTATATATTTTTTCACTTTCGTAGAACAGAGAGTATTTAGTTAGAGTGAACTTTGGAATGGGAAGAGCTATTTTCCTATCTGTTAATTGTCGGGTCGCATGGTAAGTTTGCATTGTAGTCTCTGTCATATTATATTTTTTGTGCATCAAGCATGCCGTTTCTAATATGAACAAATTATGGTTTGCATGATTCTCGTGGAACCACTTTGCCTAGATACCTTACTGCTCTTTTTTGTAGAACAAACACTGAATGAAGGAGTTGTTGGCTATAATAACGCCAGAAGGCTATACCATATCTCATATGGGATTCTATCAGTGAGTGATAAACCATTTTTGATGTTGATGCCCTTAACTCGTTAGTGACCACTCTAAGGGCGAAGCATCCCGATGCTAATTTTTTGGTTAAAGTTGAAACATGTTGGTCAAACTTCAGTTTTTCATCCAAGGATATTCCTAGGAATTTAGTAGTTTCTTCTTTCTAAAATTTGAGAGAAAGTTGAGATTCTTGTGATTGAAGCATAAATAATTTGCTATATTTATTCGATTTCTTACCGAATTATCGGTATCCTTCTGCCACTTGAGAAGACTTCCAGCCACCATGCCTTATAGTGTTTCCAGATCCGCTCCTGCGTCCTCTAACACAGTAGCTTACTTCCTCCGATACAATAACCAGTGTATTCTTGAGGCTTCTCGAGATTTAAAATAGGTTGAAAATTACTTCAGGTTATTTTTTTTTTAAATTCATATTTGTTATATAACTGTCGTCAACAATTTTGATGGCAATTGATTATTCCAGCACGGACTCAAGCCTGGATGGTTCTTCTACAGCTTCTACTTCAGATTCTTTGTCTCCTGGAACATTCCAGTCTTGTACAGAACCGCTACCCATAACCATGAAAGCAGTAGCAGTAGCTAAAAGTACTGCGGATGATACACCAAATACCAAACGCCACCAACCACTCCAACCAGCAAATTAAAACAAAATATCTATTTGTTTAACTAGGGAGGAAAGTGTCAATTTTCCTCCCGCGAGCGAGGTTTGCTGCCAGAGGGCCCGAGGGCAACAAACGCACACTTTACTCCAGTGTAAAAGAAGTGATTTTTCTAACACCTCCAGCATAAAGCCATCTATTAATAACAAATGAATGAATGGAATCAACCGATGTCAAAAATTGCAAAATCGTGCAATGCGCATAACAATAAAATATCCCAAGCAGACTCCAATAAAAAATCTGTTGATTACATTGAACTGGTTACCACTTAGAGTATTTTTGGAAATATCAAACTCTAATATTCATTTTTAAAATAAAATCTGGCAATGCTCCTTCATATCTCCAAGATATTATTAATTACAAATATGAAGTGCATAATCATGATATAAAATCTAGAAATTATTTTTCAACTTATATTATTATTATTGTTATCGTTATCGTTATCGTTATCGTTATCGTTATCGTTATCGTTATCGTTATCGTTATCGTTATCGTTATCGTTATCGTTATCGTTATCGTTATCGTTATCGTTATCGTTATCGTTATCGTTATCGTTATCGTTATCGTTATCGTTATCGTTATCGTTATCGTTATCGTTATCGTTATCGTTATCGTTATCGTTATCGTTATCGTTATCGTTATCGTTATCGTTATCGTTATCGTTATCGTTATCGTTATCGTTATCGTTATCGTTATCGTTATCGTTATCGTTATCGTTATCGTTATCGTTATCGTTATCGTTATCGTTATCGTTATCGTTATCGTTATCGTTATCGTTATCGTTATCGTTATCGTTATCGTTATCGTTATCGTTATCGTTATCGTTATCGTTATCGTTATCGCTATCGTTATCTTTATCGTTATCTTTATCGTTGTCGTTGTCGTTGTCGTTATCGTCGTTATCGTGTTCGTCATCGTTATCGTTATTGTTACAGCTCAGCGGGGCTGGCTATAGGACGAAGAGCAGGTAGTTCTGAGTAGAACCTTCCTGCTCCCCGCTGTCAGATTTATCTCGTGAGTACTCCGGATCTTCTGATAAACTCTTGGGATGATATATTCTGCACTGCAGTGTCCGAAGATATCCATGCTCATGCGAGGCAGGGCTTCGCATTCGAACACTATGTGGGAAACTGTTTCTTCTTCCTCAAAACCTTAATCAGTACCCAAGAAAGGAAAAAAACTATATAGCAACTACAGACCTATCGCACTGCTATCTGTTATAACGAAGGTCATGGAAAAGGCCATCAACATCTTGTTGCATGGAAGTTATCGACCAAAAACTGAAAAATTGTATAATCCATTTCCAAGCATACACAGTCGATGGTAGAAACCATCTTCCACCTATACACCTTCACACATACAAAAGGTCCAAATCTCATGATTTCACTTCGTTTTCCACTTCGTTCGGTGGGGAGAGCAAGCTGTAGAATTTTCCATTTTTGGTCGTAATTCACCCTGTATACATGTATGACCGTTAAAATAATTATAATTGTGTGAGAATTTACTAATTTGGCTGTATTTATTGGAGACACTCACGCACGTGCTTGTTTCATATCAAGCGCCTATATTATAATACTAGGTTATTTTCAGAAATGATCACATATATTATATAACTGTAATGAACAATTTTGATAACAAATCATTATTCCAGCACAGACTCAAGCCTGGATGGTTCTTCTACAGCTTCTACTTCAGATTCTTCGTCTCCTGGAACATTCCAGTCTTGTACAGAACCGCTACCCATAACCATGAAAGCAGTAGCAGTAGCTAAAAGAACTGCGGATGATACACCAAATACCAAACGCCACCAACCAGCAAACTGAAACATAAAAGTCTAATTGTTTAACTAGGGAGAACAGTGTCACTTTTCCTTCAACATGTGAGGTTTGCTGCCAGAGGGCCCGAAGGCAACAAATGCAAAGGAAGGAAAAGATACTTTACTTCAGTGTAAAAGAAGTAATTTTTTCCAACACCTCTAGCATAAATCCATACCTATTAATAACAAATGAATGAATGAAATCAACCGATTTCAAAAATTGCAAAATGGTGCAATGCGCGTAACATTAAAATGTCCCAAGCAGACTCCGATACAAAATTTGTTGATTACATTGAACTGGTTACCACTTGAGTATTTTGGAAATATCAAACTATAATATTAATTTTCAAAATGAAATCTGGCAATGTTCCTTCATATCTCCAACATATTATTAATTACAAATATGAAGTGCATAATTATGATACAAGATCTAGAAGTGATTTTTCAATTCAGAGGGTATCAAAAAATGGAACAGAAACATCTGTATTTGTTAAAGGATTGAAAATCTATAATCAGCTTCACCTAGTTATAAAAAAATGTTCTACACTTGTGTCCTTCAAGAGTAATTTGAAAAAAATATCTGAGTGATAATCTCTAACTGAACAAATATTTGTGAATTTCCTAGCTGCTAAGCCAACAACTTTTTTTTCTTTATAATTCATTTATTATATTATGTTGTTTATGTTATGTGTGAAAATATATATTTATGTGAAAGTGTTTTATGATATTTTATTTATTGACTTTATTCCCTATCTATTGTATATGTTGTATATTTATGTGTATATACGAGTGTACTGTTATATCATTTATCGACTGTATGTGACATCATATTGTAATTATTAATTATTATGCCATTTATTGAACAAAATAAGTATAAGTCATTAAATAAATAAAGGATCTATATAAAAAGTATATGGTGTTTTGAATATATTTTTCAAGAAATACAATAAATAAGCCCATTTCTGAAACACCCTCTGATCCGTCCAACTTTCGTCCCATTTCACTCATACCCACCCTCGGGAAACTAATAGAAAAATTGGTAAAGAATAGATTAATGAACTTCGTAGCTCGGCACAACATTTTAAACCCCCTACAGTTTGGTTTTCAATCCAACAAAAATACAGGGGATGCTGTTTTTCACTTCTTGAAAAATCTTTATTCCAACTTGAACCAGAAAGAAGCGAACGCTGCAGTATTTTGTGACTTGTCAAAAGCCTTTGACTGCGTTAATCATGAAATACTGTTGCGCAAACTCCAACACTACGGTTTCAGAGGACAAAGCTTCAATTGGTTTGAGTCATATCTGAGTGGACGATCTCAAGTTGTGAGGACGAACAGCTTCTCTGATATTGGTTTTGTTAGGCATGGTGTACCACAGGGCTCCGTCCTCGGACCTTTACTGTTCTTGTTGTATTTCAACGACTTGGCAACTATTAAAATCGAAGGTAAATTTACAGTTTTTGCGGATGACACAACTATCCTGTGGCACGACATCAATTTAAATAACCTTCACAATAAAATGGTTCGCGATATTTCTATTGTGCGAGAGTGGTGCAACTCCAATCTGCTTTCTCTTAATATAAACGAAACGAACTCACTCTCCTTCCAATGCAATATACCAGATATCCCATTAGGAAATGACATTATTGCGTGTAAATCTACCAACAAATTTCTAGGAATTCATCTAGACTGTGATCTCAGTTTTGAAAACCACGTAGATAAGCTGAGTAAGAAGCTTTCCTCAGGGTGCTATGCTTTGCGTGTGATTTCAAACGAATTGGGGGTGGCAACTGCGAAGGTGGTGTACCATGCCCTTTTCGAGTCACATGCCAGGTATGGCATTCCTTTTTGGGGAACCTGCAATAAACAGCGCCTCAATATGATCTTCATGCTCCAGAAGCGTGCTATTCGCTATGTTTGTAAAGTTGGACCTAGAGTTTCCTGCAAGGAATTATTCAAAGAACAGAAAATCCTCACCATTCCGTCTCTTTTTATACTTGAAACTGTATGTTTGCTTCATAAAAACAAAACTACATATAACATTATTCAAGGAACCACCCGCCAAAATAATAACCTAAGGCTACCCATTCCAACCTCAAATTTAATTAAGAATTCAATTATCTATAATGCTGCTAAACTATATAACCATCTCCCGACCAGTATCAAAGCCATTGATTCCAATCATTTATTTAGGAGGTCTGTAAAACATATACTTATAGACGAGGTGTTTTATGATGTTCAAGATTTCCTCAATAAAAATACGAGATGATAATTTTTAAAATTTTTAAAATTCTGTTTTTATACATATCTGTGATCCTTGCGTATGTGAATGTTTATGTATAGGTATTTATAAACTTATGTGACATGTATTTGATATAGACATAATTATTTTTTTTTTACGAGGCTTTGTCAATAGGATCCTCATCTTCCGACAATAAAGCATATTTTGATTGATTGATTGATTGACCCATTAACAAAGCTACAATAGTCATTAGATTAAAAAAGAAAAAATAAAACCAAGTTAATCTGGTTGTTTCAAAACGTTTAATATGTATCCGTCGTTACGTATAAAAACCATCAAATATTTTGACTGTTATTTTAAACTTTATTAAATTTTTGGTAAGGAAAAGTAACGTTTCCTCCCTAGGGAAAATAGTGCTCCGTGAGGCCGGTTCAGCACGGGCGTACTGCTGAAATAGTATATTATACAGGATGTATCTAAATAACACCGAAAAAATTAAAGGGGTGATTCTGTGATAAAAATTAATGTGAGTGTTTGGTATAAAATTTTTTGAAAACACCCTACCCGGAAAAGTTACACCCCTTCGAACATTAAAAAAAAAATGGTTTTTCTTTTTTATTTTCCCTGTATATCAAGCTAAAGACACGAAACTTGGTAAACATTATCTGTCAATAAGAGTACACTTTTTGAAATTTTTTCAACCCTGAAGTATGCTTATAAGGTGTTGATTATTTCAACCCCTAAGATATTTTATCTTACAACTTTTTTTAGATGAAAATTTATTCTTTAAAAAAGTATGAATGAAAAGCCCAATTCATTGACTAACTTTTTTAACTCTACAAGTTTTTTCTAAAACTTGAGCATTTACGAGAAAAAAAATCTAATGCAATGCATTTTCAAAAAGATGAGCTAATGCGAGTGTATTTTGCGTCAAGTCTAGTGGCCTGTGCTTTGCATAAAAACATTAATACTGACACTAGGATTGTGTAGTGTCATTTTCTGTCACCCATCTTATTGTTTCACAAGTTTTATGATTGTGTATTGTAGGAAATATTAGTTGATTGAAAATATGAATGCATATTCGAATTTGAAAATGGCAGATATGCATTTTACACACGGTCGTGCTAACGGTAATTCATTGGAAGCGCAAAGACTTTATGCTGAACAGTACCCACAGCGTAGACTACCCCATCATACTACGTTCACAACTATTCACCTACGCTTGCGGGAACGTGGTAATTTTGAAAAAAGAAGTTATGATTCTGGTCGTACTAGAGAAGTTAGAACTGCAGCTGTAGAAGAAGCCGTACTCAATTCAATTGAAGAATTCCCAGAAACTAGTACCAGGAGAATAGCTCGTGTCCTACATGTAAGTTATTCCGTTGTTTTTAGAATTTTAAAAGAACAATTGTTGTATCCCTATCATCTTCAACGGGTGCAGGCGTTAATGATTCGAGATTTTTTACCCCGTGTAATTTTTTGTCAGTGGCTTATTAATATGATTGGCCAAGCACCACAGTTCTTAGGTAATATTTTATTTACTGACGAGGCGAGTTTCTCAAGAGACTGTATTAGAAATTTTCACAACAATCACCTTTGGGCTGACGAAAATCCTCATGGCTTTTTTGAAGGAAATCATCAGTATCAATTTTCATTAAACGTGTGGCTCGGAATTATTGATAATCATTTAATTGGTCCCCATTTTCTTCCGCTACGATTAAATGGTGAAGCATATTGTCATCTCCTTGAAGAATTACCTGTTCTTTTTGAAGAGGTTCCCATTCAAATTAGGCAACATTCATGGTTTATGCACGATGGTGCACCAGCTCATTTTAGTATACGTGCAAGAACTCACCTGGGTGAGGTGTGAGCCAATCAATGGATAGGTCGAGGACCTGTAAACTGGCCAGCCCGCTCCCCTGACCTCAATCCTTTGGATTTTTGCATATGGGGATATCTGAAATCTTTGACATACACAAACCCAGTTGAAAATATCGATGATCTGCGAAACCGCATTGTAGCAGGGTGTGAAACTATAAGAAATTCTCCAGGAATATTTCATCGTATAGGCAATTCTATGAGGAAAAGGGTGGATGCTTGTATTGAAGCTGAAGGCGGTTATTTTCAACATTTATTATAATTGTATTGTCGATATTCGACAGGTTTTTGTTCATTGTTTGTTCACTTTTGTTTTTAGTTGTAGAAGTCTCATAATCATAATCATAATTTGGTTGGCTGTTGTTTAATAAAATGCTATTTTACATGAGCTTATTTATTTTTTTCTCATAAATGCTTAAGTTTTCGAAAAAAAACTTGTAGAGTTAAAAAAGTTAGTCAATGAATTGGGCTTTTCAGTCATACTTTTTTAAAGAAAAAATTTTCATCTAAAAAAAAGTTGTAAGAAAAAATATCTTAGGGGTTGAAATAATCAACCCCTTCTAAGCATACTTCAGGGTTGAAAAAATTTCAAAAAGTGTACTCTTATTGACAGATAATGTTTACCAAGTTTCGTGTCTTTAGCTTGATATACAGGGAAAATAAAAAAGAATAACCATTTTATTTTAATTTTCGAAGGGGTGGAACTTTTCCGGGGAGGGTTTTTTCAAAAAATTTTATACCAAACACTCACATTAATTTTCATCACAGAATCACCCCTTTAATTTTTTCGGTGTTATTTAGATACACTCTGTATAACAAGGGACTAAAGTGAATGTTTTAATCCCGCACATGATGTTTATTGCCTGAGGGCTCGTAGAGCCTGAGGGCCAATAATCACGTGATGGATTTTAGTCCTGAGGCATATACGCTATTTTTTGCACTTCCCAGTATTATAGCTTCCAACATTGATACAATTAATAATTTTGATGAGTTATATTTTTTTTTGTTTTTACGAAACTCCCAGGTTTTCGGAGAAAACCCCTCAAAAGCAGAGCTTGTGCGAGCAAGGGAGATCCGGGACCTACAGTTTGTACTGTCTGGGTGGAAGCCAAACGCTCTAACACCTCGACCACTTCGCTGTACGAAACACGGTACTTGGATTACTCAGTAGGTAACGTTATAACAACAGTGTCATCAAAATTTTTCAATTCAGTGACATTTCAATCAATGTTGACAAATGATCGCCCATTTAGTTTCATCAATTGTAATAACGTTAGTATCACTTACAATTAATAGTGTAGCTGCGGTAATGTTTGATTTTACTTACTTTATGTCCCTAGGGATTTGAAATGCAACTTTATTTCCCTAGGGACTGCAAGATATATTTATATTTACAAAAATTTGAAACATGTTAGTTTGAGGTATATGAGCATCGAAATATTCTTTATTAACATATTTTTACTTTGTTTGTTTGTTATTACGATATCAAAATAATGAATAAAAGTTTATTTCACCGAGGTAGGACATATTTACATATACATTCTCTGGTGCATTTCTGAATTTTCAGAGAGGCACATTTCTGATTCTAAAATATAATTAGTAGGAATAAATATTTGAAGAAAAGTATGTCTTACCGAACCATGTAAGCCCTCAGCGACAACATAATTTGCTGCCAGCAATCCTGCAGCTCCTACAGTTTGGCATAGACCAAATACAGTTCCTGGAAATTAATTTCATGTTGAATTTATCATTTGAAGTGAAAACCGAGAAGGAACTGCATGAAAGAATAAGACAGGCTTGCACAGATATTACCCTAAACCAATGATCGAATCTTATGGTTAGTTAGCAATAGAAAATGTATCGAAATAAATCGGGATTTGAATGAAAAGTACTAAAATTAATAATTAATGTGTAGGCACTTTCATCTCAATCCATAGTTTTGTTGTAGTTCATTTATGTTATCAAGATTGGTAAGATGTATATTTCTTTTCTTTGACAAAAAACTTCAATCATATCTATATCCATAATATGAGTTACGTTTGGAAGAAACAGAATTAGACACCAATTTGAATAAGTGCTGTCTACAAACTCGACGTAAAGAGCATTTTTAACGATATTTTTAACAAGTTTGTGATTTATATGACGACTATTCGAAAATTTTGATGAAGTGATATGAATTTTACTTTGCTATATATCTGTACAAAAAATCTCAATCAGATGATAAATCGGATGATAAATAAAATTTTTAGAAAGGTGGCCCGCTCTCAAATAGGTCACATATATTCGAAAAAAAAATTTCACAATTGCCGTAGAAATTTCGAAAAAGTTAACTTCGGTACCCTGTATAATCTAAACCATTGAATTTAGAGCTTTGGCGCAGTGGAGATATTTGATCAGCATCACAAGTTCTACAATAAAAAAAATAATAAAAATTTCAAGCAAAACCGAAAGCCAATTTTCCAATGAAACAGTGCGAGATCCTTTGCAAAAGGAGTCCAATGCGAGTAACTGAACTTACCAGCAAAATTAGGTGCTATGTCTGCGGCACTAGCGAAGGCTCCAGCAGGTGTAGCTCCAGTCATGGCTAAAGCGGCTGTATATAGAGCAGCTGGAGCTGCAGGGTCACAACCAGTATAACCCAGCACAAACATCAGAGCAGCAGGTGGAAAATGGGCTATAAAATAAATGTCTTCAATACAAAACGCAATTTTTCTACAGAGATATTATCTTTTTTCTTTGGTGTTTTGGCATCGACTTCTATGGTCATTAGCCATGTGTTCTGGATAGGCCTTGTTACTAACTCCATATGCAACCTCAGGAGCAGCACAGTTAATTATTAACGCCACAGTGAATCGTGGAGGATTAGTCCCAGCCGACACGAGCCTCAATCATTCAGATGTTCACATCTGATAATGGAAAAAGCCCGCACCGACTAGGAACCGAACCTGGAACCTTTCGGTTATCAGGCGGGCGCTAAACCACTGCGCTAATCCCCGCCCACATATATTACTATTATTTTTTTTCTTTAGTGTTTTGACATCGACTGCTATGGTCAATAGCCATGTGTTATGGGTAGGCCTTGTTACTAACTCCATACACCACCTCAGGAGCAGCACTGTTAATTTGAACGCAATAGTGAATCGTGCAGGACTCACCACAGTCGAGCTACGAGATTTTAATAATTTAATAAGTCAAATTAAATTGAAAAATCCCAGCCACAACTGGGGCTCGAACTCCGGACTCAAAGTAGGACGCTCTAACCACTGCGCCACGCCGCGACATATATTATTATTATCGTTATCGTTATCGTTATCGTTATCGTTATCGTTATCGTTATCGTTATCGTTATCGTTATCGTTATCGTTATCGTTATCGTTATCGTTATCGTTATCGTTATCGTTATCGTTATCGTTATCGTTATCGTTATCGTTATCGTTATCGTTATCGTTATCGTTATCGTTATCGTTATCGTTATCGCTATAGCTCTGCGGGGCTGGCTATAGGACGAAGTGCAGGTAGTTCTGAGTGGAACCTTCCTGCTCCCCGCTGTCAGATTTATCTCGTGAGTACTCCGGAACTTCTGATGAACTCCTGTCTCATAATTTCACGTCGTTTTTTTCTTCGTTCGGTGGGGAGAGCAAGCTCTAGAATTTTCCAGTTTTGGTCGTAATTCACCCTGTATACTTGTATCTAATAGGTCTATTCTTTTTTCATTTTAGCAATGAAAAACTGGTTATTTGCGTCCTGGTGATGAATTAATAAAAATCCAAAACGTTCACAAGAAGTCAATAGTTTTCTCCAGAACAATTTATTTGATGATAACAATAGTAATTAATTTATTAAAAAATTTGGTAAAGTAAAATTTTAATCATTTCAAGACAAGTGAACATTTAGGGAGTGTGACAAGATGGTATATTCTGGTAAAAGATATTTTCGAATAAACAAATACCCATTAAAGCAGTGCCTGAGTGTGATACTTATTCTAATAAAATAGAAAAAATAACAATTATTAGTACGACACACTTCAAAATCGAGTTAAATTTTTATGTAAGAAGGCAACGAGAATGCGTGGGAAAACTACAAAACCGCGAGAAGGGAATTTGAGAAGGAGCTAAGGAAAAGCAAAAGAGCTAGCTGGAGGTCTTACTGTGGGGAAATCAATTCCCTAACGGAATCCGCCAGGCTCATGAGAATCCTGAGCAACGAGACAGAAGGTTCCATAACAACCTTGAAGAAACCAGATGGGACATGGACAACTTCCGCCGAAGATTCACTAAGATATCTGCTGGTAGTACACTTCCCGGATGGTGTCGGGGACGACCAACGGGCTCTGCCAACACAGCAGGTCCCCACGGGGACTGGCAACTGGCAGAGAGGGTCGTTACGTCTGATGCCATAGCTTGGGCAGTGAACGAGTTCAACCCATATAAGGCAGCAGGACCCGACGGAATTTTCCCAGCAATGCTACAGAAGGGCCTGGAACTTCTTCTCCCAATCTTGGGAAGGATATTCCGGTCCAGTATAGCGCTAGGGTACGTACCAAAGGTCTGGAAGTCAGCAAGAGTAGTCTTTATCCCCAAGGCGGGAAAAAGAGACTACACAACAGCAAAGTCCTTTAGACCCATCAGCCTAACACCGTTCCCGCTTAAAACGCTGGAGAAGGTGGTTGACAGATTCCTGGTGGAGGAGCCCCTAAGGGCGAGCCCTTTCCACAGAAATCAGCACGCATACAGAAAGGGAAGGTCGACTGAATCGGCCCTCCACGCTGTAGTGCGAAGGATCGAAAGGACAATAAGGTTTAAAGAGGTAACATTAGGAGTATTTTTCGATGTGGAAGGCGCATTTGACAAGGCAAAAACAGCAACAATAGAGGTAGCACTAAGGGCCAGAGGAACGCCTCACTCAATGGTCAGCTGGGTTGTATCATCGCTTACGAGAAGAAAGGTCGAGATATCCCGAGGAGACATCAGACTGGAATCCGAGGTGGGAGGGGGCTGCCCTCAGGGGAGCTGCCTCTCTCCCCATCTGTGGTGCCTAGTAATGGATGAACTCCTGGGTAAACTCACAGATGAAGGTTTCGAGGCGCAGGCATACGCGGACGATGGAGTTGTCCTAATCAGCGGACGATTCATTGGAGTCGTCTGCGACCGTATGCAGGCTGCTTGCAGAATAATTGAGAGATGGTGCGGTGATGCAGGACTCCCAGTGAACCCGACAAAAACAGAGATGATCCTGTTCACTAACCGGAGGAAAAAAGATGGATTCAGGCCACCTATCATGTTTGGGCAAGAGCTGGAGCTAGTTCAGCAGGTCAAATACCTGGGGGTGGTCCTGGACTCCAAACTTTCATGGAGGCCGCACGTAGATAGGGTTATTCAAAAGTCGGTAGCAATCCTATGGCAACTGCGGAGAATTGTAGGAAGTAATTGGGGCACCAATCCAGAGATCATGCGCTGGCTGTACACGGCAGTCGTAAGACCAAAGATCCATTATGGGTCAGCCGTGTGGTGGCCAGGCGCACAGGGTAGCACAATAGGTCGAAAACTCACCAAGGTTCAGAGGTTGGCCTGTTTGGTAATAACGGGCGCAATGAGAACGACTCCAACCGCAGTGTTGGAGGTACTGCTGAGGCTGCCACCGCTTCCAGTCTGGATCAAGAAGGAGGCAATGGCAGCCCATTTGAGGATGCGGGACTCGGGAGTCTGGGTGAACGAAAGAGCGATGATAGGTCATTCGGAAATCGCGAAGTGGGCGGAACAGGGCGGAACAGGAGATCCCTATCTCAGAGTGAAAAGCGCACAAGACAGACTGCGATGGAATAGAGAGTTTACTCTTACTATTCCGAGCAGAGAACACCTGGAGGGAAGAAAAGTACGAGAGAGCTACGCTTTGGGTAGATATACAACAGTTTTTCAAGCTGAAGTGTTTGCCATCCTATCCGTAGCTACGAGAGAAGAGGTGAAAGATGGATCCGAAAAGAGAATTTATATCTGTTCTGATAGTCAGGCAGCGCTCAGAGTCGTCTGCCATCCTAAATCAAGCTCAGCGCTTGTACAGGAATGTGGAGATGCGCTCGAGAAGCTAGCTGAAACGAAGGAAGTTCAGCTGGTATGGGTCCCGGGACACAGAGGGGTGCGCGGAAACGAGGTGGCAGACGGACTTGCCAGATTTGGATCCGCAACGCCGTTCTGTGGACCAGAGCCTGTACTAGGCATCGCAAGGAGCCAAACTTCTTCAGCCCTCGACGAGTGGGCAGAAGAAGAGCTGAATAAACTTTGGAGGGATAACACCGGCTGCAGGCAGTCGAAAGACTTCGTGGCCGGCTCCAATAAGTCAACGACGACATGGCTCTTAGGCTGAAATCGCCAAGCACTACGCCTCCTTATAGGAATACTAACAGGACATAACAAGTTAGGCAGACACCTATCACTCATAGGTATAGAAGACAGTCCCACTTGCCGAAAATGCGAAGAAGACGAAGAAACTTCATCTCACTTCCTCGGCGGGTGTGAGGCATACGGGAGGCTAAGATTTGGAACCTTCCGAGTTGACAAACTCCAACAAGAGGAACTAATCGACTTGGAGTGATCGGACATACTGACCTTCATTAGGAGGTCACAAAGGTTCGAAAAGGAAAACTAAGAGGATGAGTGTAGATAAGTGGAGAACATGGGATGGCAAAAAGGGTCCATGAGGGCCTACTTGCCTGTCTGCGGTCGTGGCCTCCCCAAAGAACTACTACTACTATGTAAGAAGTAGATATGTATAAAAAACTATCGTGTAAATTTTGCTATACTTACTAATTAAATTATAATAAAATCATTATGTAAGGGTTCCTTCAGCATATACCGAACTTTACATTCCCTATCTAGTAAAATAATAAAAATTGAGAAGTGCTCCTTCATCTTGCTAAGGAATTTCTTGGTTTTTCAAATATTTCATGAAAGTAAAAGATAATCATATATAATATCACGAGACCTATGCATTTAAACGATTCAATCTCAAAATATTTTGAGCATGATTTTGCTTGGAATAAGGAATGATATTGGCCGTAGTATTGTACGCTATGGCACACCAATATGTATTTTCGAAATTTATGAGCGATAGTTGGTTTTCTCCATCTGACCACGACCTGACAAATATGAGCTAAATCAGCTCAGTATCACTCCTAAGAAGCCATAGTAAGGAAGCTTATGCAAAAGTATTTCGTGATCCTCACAGTCGAAAGCCTTCGAAGAGTCACGAAACACTGCACTAGCAACCTCCCCACCATTGATTCCGGTAATAGTATATTGTGTATCTAGTAGTAAAAGCAATACATTCCCGGACGACAATGTAAATTGTTGGCCGAGGCGTTAAGCCGAGGCCAACAAGCATTGAAGTCTGGGAATGTGCTTTTACTACGAGGTACACATACTATTTTTTCTGAAATCGCAATCAGCATTATCAAAAACTAAGGAATTCTACATATTGTTTGCGTGAATTCAACAACTGTCTAAAATGAAACAAGCCGGCAAAAATTTTCTCGGATCGTTTTCTGTACGGGAAAGTACTTTTTCGGCAACCATCCGGGAAGTGCTTACTTCCCGGACACTCTTTCTTTGGGAAAGTACCACTTCCCGGCCTAGTCCGGGAAGTACGTACTTCCTGGACTAGGCCGGGAAGTGCTCGAATTTTAATATAAATATCTATTAATATAAATAAGACTTAGAATGTTTCTGTTGGTACTTATCTTCTGTTCGAATTTCAATATATAATACAAATAAGAACGAAAATGTTTGAAATATCCAAATTTGAAATCACAGCCAGGGTAGTTTACTCTACTTCTAATTTTTGTTCCCTCCTGTACACCGTTGGGAAATTTAGAATTTCGATAACTCGAATACAAATATTCTGCAATGCACCAATTTTTATGAAGAATAAAATTTTCTGACAAATGAATAATAAAAAAGTTTCCATATAGTGCATATTTTTGAAACTCACTGTATATAGTCATGTCCACCTTTTGATAGGCAACCCATTTTAGGCGTATTCGTCTATTTATGTAACTTCATAAAAAGTATGTTTCATCCGGTTAACAGATGGGTGAAGGTGGACCTCTCTTCGTCTCTCAGACTAAATGCGTCTCATTGAATTGTAATTCTACATGGTTGCCGAAAAAATAGTGTACACAACACGTCCGAAAATAGTTTTTTTGGACTCGCAGACTTGTTACGTAAATTACTATTCCCGTATAGACTGGGATCCCACGCCTGTTTTCAAAATTGATTAATAACAGGCTGAATCTTCCTGAGTAGCTTTATTTTGCCGAGACGCCCAACTTTTTCCTCTACGAAAATTCTCTATAGTGGTAGCTAATGAAATACGCAGGCGTCAATCATGTAGATTTGGTGAGTGAAAAAAATTCATTAATAACAGTTAGTTTTTCAGTTGAACCTCAAGATAATTCGATGAAGTACTCGAAAAAACTTTTGTCCTACAAAATGGATGGTAGGATTGAAGAGTCCCCCACTCCCAACATGTACCAATGACGTGGTCATAAAAAATCATTAATAACCAGCGGATTTTTTTACCGTTGCTTGGTTAATATTTATATAATTGAATGGTCATATTATCCTACAAATTGAATGGTAGGTGTTCCCAGTCCTACGCTCCGAACATGTCAATTGCATGGTAAAAAAAAAATTATTAATAACAGACTGAAACTTCCTGAGTAGCTTCATTTTGCAGAGACGCCCAACTTTTTCCTCTACGAAAATTCTCGATAGTGGAGGCTAATGAAATGCGCAGGCGTCAATCATGTTGATTTGGTGAGTGAAAAAAATTCATTAATAACAACTAGTTTTCCAGTTGAACCTCAAGATAATTCGATAAAGTACTCGAAAATACTTTTGTCCTACAAAATGGATGGTAGGACTGAAGAGTCCCCCACTCTCAACATGTACCAATGACGTGGTCATAAAAATTCATTAATATCAAGCGGATTTTTTTACCATTGTTTGGTTAATATTTGTATAATTGAATTGTCATATTGTCCTACAAATTGAATGGAAGGTGTTCTCAGTCCTACGCTCCGAAATTGTCAATTCCACGAAAATTCTTGATATCAGTAGCTAATGAACTGCGTAGGCAAAAGTCATGTTAATATGGTGAGCGCAAAAATTGTATGGTTAACCATTAGTTTTACCCAAATCTGAAGCTCATGGCTCATGGTGAAACAAACCAATTGAGTTAACTTCATTTCAAGGCAGTAAAATCAATCTATTTGACCGTAAGCCACGGGCTTAACAAGCCTACAGATATTTCGATCATATCTTCTGAAATAAAAAATCAAAATATTTTGTAATCAGGCACATTTATCCTCATTTTTGATATGATATTATGAATCGATTTGATTTTTTTGCTTTAATTCAAAATCGATTTTTTTAGAAATAATCACATTAAATCTAATTTGTTTGTTTGTGGCAAAGGGTGTTGCATTTCATAGCATGACAAGACACTGTTCAACGAAATAGATGAATATTAATAACATTATCATTTTTATTTTACAAATTCTATTCATACACAGGAGAATTGATTATATTATTGATTACCTTGTAGAAAAACAGTTTGGTTTTTTCTGTATTATAAAACATATTTCTCACGAATGTCAGTAATGACCAGTCGCTCACTAGTTCAATATTGGATATGAATGGTATATTGATACTTTTTTTATACATTCAAATTCTTCCAAAAATCTCAAAATTGATTATGTGTCGCCCTCTAGCACCGAATCTGGTAATACGATCGAGTAGGGCCAATGGAGACTTTTACTCCGAATAGCTTCAGCTACAACATACCAAAAATTCAGCCATTTTCACAGTAAGACTTTTTTTCGTTAAAAGTGTGCGGATTCCTTTGATGATACTTGCATACAGATGTCGTTCCCTTACGAAGGACAGCCCTCAAAAGACGAAACTTGTGAGAGCCAAGGATTAACGAATTCTCACTATTTACGTGCTTTTTCACTTTCTCGGGCCATCAGAGAAATACAAGCAGTTGCTTGGCTTCGAACCCACGATCAACTACCAGAGTGGATAAAAGATCGGTATTTTAACTACACTTGGCCACTTGACCCCCGTAAAATATTATATCTCTTTCGAACTGGACTTTTTGGGCCTCTGGATATACCATACATCCTATTTTACCGTAGAGCAGAATATCACAATTCGTCTGACCTCTTTGAAAGTTTTCAATTATAAATTTCTGCTCTTCATACGACGATGAGGTGTTGCAGGTTTTTCCGGGTTACCCTGCATCTGTTGAAGTTCATGCGACTTCATTTAATCCGCCCCGGAGGGCAGATTGATTATTTCAACGTTTTTACTTTGTTATTGTTGTTTTCAATATGTTTATAAAAATTATGAGAGCTAAACAAAATTTCCCACTTATTTCATAAACTTTTCACGTAAATTATGATATTTTTGAATTGAACAAACAATTGTGCATTGAAAGTAACATTACTTTACGAATAAAAGTATATTAAATGAGCTAAAACACAATTTCAAAATAATTCGTTATTTTGAATAATTTTTGTAGGACTAGCGATACATACCCGTTTTTTGTAGGACACTGTATTATTTAGGTGGAGGATACACTTACCATTCATGTGTTATCATTGTCCTACAGTTATTAATATTTTTTTTTACCATGGAATTGACAATTTCGGAGCGTAGAACAGGGAACACCTACCATTCAATTTGTAGGACAATATTACCATTCAATTATACAAATATTAAAAAAATCCGCTGGTTATTAATGAATTTTTATGACCACGTCATTGGTACATGTTGGGAGTGGGGGACTCTTCAGTCCTACCATCCATTTTGTAGGACAAAAGTTTTTTCGACTACTTTATCGAATTATCTTGAGGTTCAACTGAAAAACTAACTGTTATTAATGAATTTTTTTCACTCACCAAATCGACATCATTGACGCCTGCGCATTTCATTAGCTACCACTATCGAGAATTTTCGTAGAGAAAAAAGTTGGGCGTCTCGGCAAAATGAAGCTACTCAGGAAGATTCAGCCTGTTATTAATCAATTTTGAAAATAGGCGTGGGATCCCGGTCTAGTACTGTTTAGGTCCGAAAACGGTCCGGGAAAGTTCGTTGCTTAGCAACGGACTAAAATACTAGATTAGCGTATTTTGAGGCCTGAAGTTGCTCCGAGAAAGTGGGCATTCTTGAACGATTTCAGAAAAAAACTTTTCCGATGAATGTGAAATTTGCATCATTAGTGCCTTTGTCACTTTGAAAGCCGAACTGTTCTTTGCTAGCTGTTTTATGTTTCGTCAAAAATGCAGTTATATAAATATTTCAACTAGTTTTTCCCATAAGCTTTCCTAATGTGGGAATGGGGGCAATAGGCCGATAATTCAAGGGGTCGTCCTGATTTCCACGTTCATGTAGTGGTATTAGTGCTATTACCAATGATTCCTACATTAATCATTTTTGATGAAAGTTCTAACATATTATCCGGGAGATTTTTCAAAATGTTTGCTGAAATATCCCACGGAAATACCTCTGAAGAACTCTCATCTAAATTGATCCACCTGTACAATAAATTTAATGAATGGTGTACGTGTAATCACTTAATATTGAATTGTAGGAAAACTGTTTTGATGAAATTCTTCATCGTATCCAGTCCCAACATGAATCTGGAAATGGTATCAGAAAATCTTGATGTCACTGTCTCCGAATCCACAAAATTTCTTGGCACCTTTCTTGATGCATCACTATCGTTTCACGAGTGTATAAGTCAAAGTTGCAAAAAAGTTAGTAGTGGATACTTTGCTATTTTACAATTAAAAAATATACTCCCCCAAACACAGCTGCTGAATATATATTATGCAATGGTATACCCTCATCTAACCTACAACATAATAATTTGGGGCAATTCCACTTCAGTTAATAGACTATTCCTTCTACAAAAAAGGGTTATCAGGCTTATCTTTGGATTACAACGCAGGGATACATGTAAACCTTACTTTCAAAACCATGAAATTTTAACATTACCCTGTATATATATATATATATATATATATATATATAAATGTAAACTGTTCATAAGACAGATAATCTCCAGCTACATCAAAAATTCTGACATCCACAGTTACCCAACAAGACATGGTAACAGTCTTAAAACTCCCTACCACAGGACTACTTTTTATGAAAAAGCTCCCTCGTATACAGGCATAAAGTTCTATAATAGATTGCCAAATAGTATTAAAGATGAGCAAAGCATCATTACTTTCAAGAAATATTTGAAGAAATATTTAATAACGAAGTCCTTCTATACTGTGCAAGAGTTTTTTAATATGTGACATTGTTCATTGAAATAACTGTATTTTTCTAAATCTTTTCCTATTATGTGATTTATAATTTTTTATTTTTGTTTTTATCTTATACAGTGTATATATATATATATATATATATGTGTGTATGTGTATTTTTGTATATAGGCTTATATACGTATATATATGCCTATATTTTTACTAGTTGAAAAACTGATATTTGTATATTTCTATATATTACAACTCTCTGTTGACCTTTCCAATTTCATGTAAAAATGATCCTACTGGAATAAATTTTATTATTATTATTATTATTATTATCATCATAACCGTCTTTTTTCCAATGGAAACTATCAGCTCATAAATATCAGTGACATATAGAATGTATGTTTCAGAAATAAAGGGGTTTTTTAATTGTTCCATACGGTTGTTATGAATAGTAAGTTTTTCTGTCAATTTTTCTGCAATAGGGCAGTAAAAGAAGGTTCGGTGATATTTGTTTGCATTGTTCTTGGACAGGTGCTTTCATCATACATCTAATGACTTTTTTTCTGCATTATAAAAACTTTTTGTGTGTGAGCTGAATTACCCCAAAATATCAATACATAGCTTTTAAGATTGAGTGTATAAGATGTATGCTGTTTAAAGAACATTCAACGAGACTGTCTCTCTTAGTTGTCTCAAAAGAAAAGAAATGCTGTATAATTTCTCTTGTAATTTTTTTTGTCGACAGTTGAGCTTAGAAATTTGATATAGTCAACTTCAGCAATTGAATTGTAATTTATTGTGAAATCATTAGAAACATTTTTTTGTTGGATTATCAAGCGAAATGTTTTGTGTTGACCGTTTGTGTGACCATTGGTATTGAACTGAATCTCAGGGTTTTCAGGGGTGCAGGTTACTGATTGAAAGTCGTAGTGAAGGTTGAACGGTTTAATTGAAGCTGTACTCCGACGGAATAGGATGGAGTGTTTTATCGTGTAGTCTAAATAAAGAGATAAAACTAATTACAATAGGTTCACCCACTAAATGAAATTCTACCTACCTAAATAAAGAGGCCGGCACGAACTAAATAGCGGCAAAGCTGCGTTTAGTTGTTGGTTACCAAAAACCTTTTTACGAGACACACAACTAGAACAGGAAATCTGCCAAAATCAACGCGGTTTCGAATGGACTTCTAAGTGAGCCTTTTTTACTTCCCCCCAGTAGCTCAGTTTACCTACGTACGCTTCATATTTGGCGCGAGGCCTCACCTCAAAAAGTAGTTGTCGAGCAACCAGATTTATACCGGAGCGTTCGCAGAGTTGCATAGCGATCAGGGGCTAAAGGGCCCGCGCGATCGCCAAAGGATCTTGGATATATCCAGCTATCTGTTACAGTATAATTCATGTGCAACCGTATTTGATAAACTTATCCCGAGTTTAAAAGTGCCTCATTGGTTACCAGTTGGGTGTCATCAGCTTATATGGTTGTATTGTTTGCAGTATTGCACGAGTATTGAATATCAGCCATGAATATTATAAAAACAATGGTCCAAGAATTGAACCCTGTAGGCTCCCATTTTTAACATAGCTGGATCTGACTGATTACGGTTGTAAATTACAATTTGTGTTCTGTTTCCCAGATAATTTGCTACCCAAATATTATCAACACCACGCATTCCAAATCGATAAAGTTTTTCCAAAAGAAAATTTGGATTTATCGTATCAAAAGTGTTGAAGTATGTAGTATCTGAGGTAATTCTGTATTCATGTTCATGTTTTATTATCAGGTTTAAGCAACTAACAAACATGTTCTTTAGTTTGGTGCTCCATGAAAATTTTGATATACAGGGTGTTCCAAATTAAGTCGGCACCATTGCCAACTCCGTTAATATTGATGCTACGAATTCGGTTAAACGGGCAAACTAGTACCATTTTTAATGGCCTTCTCGATGCCGAAAACCAAAAAAAATTGACAGTCGTGTTTTCAGAATATTTCCTTAAATGATATTGTTTCAATGGAACCCCCCCTTTATTTTTTCATGCATTTCGATTCGTAATAACATTCTCAACAACAAATCTCATTTGACTTTTTTTCGTAAAGGTGATAATAAGACAGTTTTATTAATAGGAAACATTTATAACAAACGGATTTCATAAAGCGCTAAAAAATATTAGGTAAATGTTCAAAAACACCGCCTTCTTGTTGAACACATATTTGGGCCCTTCTATTGACACTACGTGTGGAATTCAACACAGTTCGGCAATCAATTCTATTAATTATAGTTTCAATATAATTTTTCAGTTCATCAACATTATTATGTTTCATTTTGTACACCTCATTTTTCAGAAATCCTCAAAAATAAAAATATAGAGGTGTCATGTCTGTTGAACGAAGGGGTCACTTAACAGGACCATTTGTAGCAATCCATCTGTGTCCAAAACAGCCTTGCAGCATTCTTTTTATACCACTGACATTATGTGCTGGTGCTCCGTCCTGCTGAAAATAGATCATCTGATTAGCCTCCAGATCAAGATCATCGAAAAACTCTTCAAACACTCTTGTTAATGAATTAATGTAACGGGGTTCCGTTCAAAGAACCACGGTAGAAAAATGGACCGATAATTCCTGCCTCTAAATAAACCACACCAAACATTAATACTAAATCGTCTTTGCGGATTGTGGGGATGGACTACTCCAATGATGAAAATTCTTTCTATTATACATCCCACGATTTGAAAAATTAGCCTCATCGCTCCATATAATATTTCTATAGAAGTTTGCTCTTCTGGGGGTTATCGCATTCCATGTTCCTGTGGCAGCGTTTTATATCGGAACCACGAAACGCTCCGTTAAAACAAGAATCAAAGAGCACAAGGCTTGCTGTCGGTTAGGGCACACACAGAAATCCGCGGTCGCAGAACATACTCTCAACAACGATAACCATAGAGTGAAATTTGAAGAAACCCAAGTCATCTCTTCAAAATCTGCGTATTACCCAAGACTCTTCCGGGAAGCAATTGAAATCCAGAAACACCACAGCAACTTCAACAGAACCGAAGAAGGACTACAATTGAACAAGGTTTGGCTTCCAGTTCTCAAAAATTATCAATTAGCTCCCTACCCACAAAATAACGGTACGAACGATTCTATGATGTCTGCCAACGCCATGGACCAATCAGATGTAAGAACGTCAAATCACAGGTATTTATTGAGACAACGTATAACAAGTGTCAAGCATTTTACAGCGACTTAAGAAAGCAGAAACTTGTAAAATAACTCTTGAAAATGCTAACCACTCGTGTTGGCGAAACGTCGAGATCTTCTATAAACATACGTCGGCCTTACATCCCGAAGAACCACCATGTAAGTGACGATGGCCGCGAAAGCCTTTCACAATTTATAAGTTTGGATCTTGTCTGCATTTATTCATAAACCACCGACAAAACCCCAATCGTCTCTCAGGATCACCAGGTTCTAGTGTTTGCACTGGTCTTAACTTATAAGGAGAAATCTTATGTTTCTTCAGAATTCGTTGAATACCAGACAGTGGAACAGCTATTTCTCTAGATAAATCTCTGATGGAATTATTTGGATATACCTCAAAGTAGGATAAAACGTCAATTTCTGTATCTTCACATATTACAAAACGTTTTTTAGTTCTCCTTTTCTCAAAAACTTTTTCATTGTTCCTGAATCGACGATAAAGCATATCAAAAAAATGCCGATTAGGTAATTCACGATCGGGGAACGAATTGCTGTAGTGTTGGTAGTGTTGGAGTGCTCTTACACTATTTTTCTTGCAAACCAAATAGGATTCTAGCATTTCACATTTTTCTTGATGGGAAAACGGCATTTCGGAAAATATTCGAACAGTAGTTGACTGTTACAATAATTTATGACATTGTCATGATATACAGTGACCGCCAAAAAGTATGTACCATATGGGAAAAAAATTTATTATTGGAGTATTGGAAAAAATATTCTGGGGAAAAGTTTGTGCATGTCCGGTAACCTAAAAATCGATTTTGACACATGTCACGTGATCGCTAGAATGGCGGCAAAATGAAAAATATTGTAATGCAAAGGCAAAGAAAGGGGTAAGATGGCAAGATATCAAAAAAAGTTATTTGAAAAAGTCACTTAGAATTCAATTTTATATACATAAACGAAGTTTCAAGAGATAATTCAAAAAAATTGAAAATAGCTATTTTTTTTAAATATTTTCCCATCTATTTAAATTTTTTTTTCTTATGAATAGCTTGACTATACTGAAACATTTGCATTTTAACGATAATGACAAAACTTTCTCATTTTCTCCACACCAGAGGGCACTAAATTGAAAAAATGGGAATTTGTCAGAACCCTTGCTGTTACATCGGTTCGTATCTAACAGTTATATCCGAATTCCACGACCATTGTGATGACATGACACTCCAAAAACATGGTAATTTCCAGATTATAATCAGTTCCGATGATAATCGTGCATGAGCGTTTTACTTCGCACATAAACTTGAAAATAGTGCGTCAAATTAAAGATTCTTAAAGTTTATGTTCAAAGTAAAACACTCATACAGCATTATTATTGAAACTTGATTAAAATCAGGAAACATGGTGTTTCTAGATTGCTATATCAACACAATAGTCTTGGAATTCTGATATAACTGTTAGATAAGAACCAATGTAACAGCGAGGGTTCTGGCAAAAACCAATTTTTTTAATTTAGTGCCCTTTGGTGTGGAGAAAATGAGAAAGTTTTGTCATTATCATTAAAATGCAAATGTTTCAGTATAGTCAAGCTATTCATAAGAAGAAAAAAAATATTTTTAAATAGATGGGAAAATATTTTTAAAAAATTGCTATTTTCAATTTTTTTGAATTATCTATTGAAACTTCGTTTATGTGTATAAAATTGAATTCTAAGTGACTTTTTACCACATAACTTTTTTTGATATCTTGCCATCTTACCCCTTTTTTGCCTTTGCATTGCAATTTTTTTCATTTTGCCGCCATTCTAGCGATCACATGTGTCAAAATCGATAATATTTTTTTTTCCATATGGTACATACTTTTTGGCGGTCACTGTACTTGAGAATATTTGACAAATAGTATTTTAACAAAGTTTCAAGGCAATTTGATTGCTCATAATAATTATGTTTTACCTAATCAAACACATTTTTTCCAACCACATTCATATGACCCTCCAGTATTTTCCGTTCTGTGCAAAAACGGCTTTAAAGTTATCATTACAGCAGACATATTTTGATTCACAAAATAAATGCGGCTAGCGGAATGGCTTTAAGATGGAAATTATCGTTTTCTACATTAAAATACCAAATAGCTCAGTGGTGTCAATTGAGTCGTGCGACATGATGATCACGGGTTTCTCGAGTTCACATCCCAGCGCAATTTTTTCTTTTTACTGTCTTATTTTGCTATTAGTAACAAAATATTGTCATTCGTATAAGTACCAAAATTGGGTGTTTGGACAATCATGAGGTTTTATTCGCCAAAACAAAGATTTTTTTTGTACTGGTGAAAGAAATAAATATTTCCACATAGGTCGCTCATTTTCCACTTTAGGAAGAAAGGTGATATGAGCTTCGTTGCGAGGAGTGTCTCACTTCCCTAAAATTTGTGCACCAAATTTTCATTTGAGGGATTTCAATTGGATGTCAGAACTTTTGAACGGATTTCTGGATTTCATAAGAAATTTCAAGATTTCCTTTAGGTTTTCTGGATTTCACCAAAGATTTCTGGATTTCATGATTTCATTCGGATTTCAAGATTTCATTCGAATTTCAAGATTTCCTGTACGATTTCTGAATTTCACCGGAGATTTCTGGATTTCATAAGGGTTTTCAGGATTTCATTCGGATTTCAAGATTTCCTTCAGGGTTCCAAGGTCAAAAAAATGCTGCACACAGTTGGCATTAATGTATTCAAGCATACGGGTACAGGTTCATCGAAATTTCATTGCTTTTGGGGAATTTTAGCGCAATTCTTCATTCGTTGACAACCAAATGTAGGTAAATGAGAGGTGTGATTTGTTTCTAACAGTACCATTTGCGATTTTTTTAGATATCGAGTGGATATCGGGGACGTTTCACTTCTTTAAAAATTGTATACCAAATCAGGATTTCTACGAGGGTTGTTTCACTTCCGAAATATTTGTACCGAGATTTGTACCACAAATCAGGATTTCTATTGTATTTAAGGATTTCACATTCATATATAATAATATATGGTTACTAACGTGAGAATTAAAATGAAATTGAATTGAAACCAAACGGACAGAAAAACATGACGTCAGATGTATGACAATGATGATGACAATTTATATTTGATTACTTATCAAGAAGGAAAATTCTGATTACTTACTGGGTGAAATATTGATATTTTCTTTCAATTTAAAAAGGTAGGTATAAATTTGACTGAGATTGTTTAAATCTGTTTTTTTGTTCATTGATTCTTTATTTCCGTTGATATGTATCATTTCTTGCGTCCAGGCAGGATCATGAAATGTTCAGTATTATTATGAAAAAATCCAAAATAAATTTTTCTTCTACTCCAGAATTTTTTAATATATTTTTGAGGTGAGTTCTAGTAAAATTTTCAATTTCCGCGAAATCATCATTTGTTAATTCTTGAAGAGCCTCCGCTGTTACATATCATGAATACCTCAAAATATTCTTCAGATAAACTGGTGTATCAAATGGAATCTTATCCAGTAAATCTGATAGGATCGTCTGAAAATACAAGAAATAAATATAGTGAACCGTCCAGAAGAAACTTCCTGAAGCTTCTG
Organism: Chrysolina oricalcia; assembly: GCA_944452925.2. Taxonomy (NCBI): domain Eukaryota; kingdom Metazoa; phylum Arthropoda; class Insecta; order Coleoptera; family Chrysomelidae; genus Chrysolina; species Chrysolina oricalcia. The sequence continues at coordinate 4,086,517 of OX101821.2, read as the reverse complement.
GAATATCCTCAAGAATTCTGATAGGTTAATTATTATAATTGAGAATTGTCAGTTTCATCATCGTTATCCCTACAAGTAGTCATTCTGCCTTCTGATTTTCTAGAAACTTACCAAAATTTCAAGCAAAATTCCGAGCAGATTCTCTATTGGCGATCATTTTGAAATATAGAAAAGCTTCTATTTGCCCCTTTCCCTCTTTTCCAACTTTCGTCCCTCACCCTCTCCAGCCCCCTCTTTGCCAACTTCACCCTCTCTACCTCACATCTTAACATCTATCTTTCTCTCGATCTTTCTCTGTCAATCACAGATTATTTCACTCGCCTCGTCACTCACCATCTCTTACCCTTTCTCTTTAACTTTCAGTTCCTCTCTACCTCTTTCTCTCTCTAGCACGACTCGAGCACGACGAGCATTCTGTGGAGTTCTTTGCCGAGAGAATTATTTTCAGAAAAAATGAGAAATTCAAAGCAAATACAAATTCTAGTATACAGGGTGTTCGGTAAACCTTGTACAATATTGAAACTGGTGATAGACCAGATCATGACTGTTCAGAATATCGGAATTTTACCTTAGTAAAAATCTCACTGTTTTCGAGATAATGAGCATCACTCATCAGTAATTTCAGCAGCAAAGATATTTGAATTCGTCCCAATTTGTATACATGGCACTCAAAAATCCAAGGTTAGGTAGCGATTTTCCAGAAATTTTTTAAATTTCCATTATCTCGAAAACGGTGATATTTTTACTGAGGTGAAATTCCGATATTCTGAACAGTCATGACCTGGTCTATCACCAGTTTCAATATTGTACAAGGTTTACCGGACACCCTGTAGGTATATACTATCTTGGTTCAGACAACGTTCTATAAACCTTACAGTTGTTTACCTTTGGTGTGAATCGAGGTGTGAATTTCAAGTTGAAAAATTGTTGATTAATTCACAATCTGAAAGATTTTCTAGAATTGTTTCAAAATTTCCGTATAGAATCCTTGGAGATATTTGCAAACTGCCTCGCAATGTGCAACTGAACTGCAACTGCAACTGAATTTGAAATAATAATTTATTTATGTTTATTCTGAGAAGTACATCTGAGTGTTACTTAATATTTAGTTGAATTGTAGCCAGGCCCGGATTAGCAGCTATTTACGCCCTAGGCCAAAGTTCTAAATTACTCTCCCTTTCAGGAGGTCTGGGGAGTGTGGAATTTTTTGGCATATTTAACTGTAAACCTCGTTCTATGGCTTCTTTGGGGTTATTTGAGCTATTGAAACATTTTTATTTTTAGTCCTTTGAAAACATTTTTAACAGTTTTCCAAGAAAATGATTTGTGTCAATCACGCAATAAAAGTGATTAAAATTCCAAAATGTATGAAAAGCAAATGATATCTAAAAAAAGCATGTTAAAAAATAAAACACACTCACACTGCTTAATAAACAGCACTGTATACAGCGTGATTTACGATTTTTCAACTTGCAGTTGGACTAGAAACTTGAAATTTACTATGCTGTCATAATTTATCATGTACGTTCTACCTCAAGTGTTTTTAGTCCTACAACTATACAGAGTATGTCAAAAGTCGGTACCAACTTTCTTATTTTGAATGGAAACCTATTTTTTGTCGTGTTTCGATTGACCTTCTGATTATAACTTCAGAAAACCTAAGTTGAGTTAACTTATCTATTACAGTTTTTGAGATATGTCTATTTTTCTTAAAAAAATTACCGCTGTAGTAGTTTACGAAAACACGTGTAGCCCGCAAACCGTTCAAAATAAGGAAACCAAATTTATGGAGCAGTTAGCTGGTAGTCCAGGCTAACACCTGATCTCCCATCGACGGTCTCATTTTGTACCATATGGGCGCAGGCGATTTTAGAATGTCGCATTATATAATTGTCAAAAACTCAAATTTTTCAAATGGTACCTACCATTTTTTTCTTAACCATTCAAAAGAAAATTGAATTTTAGGATGAGTTATTTCAGCTGTCCCTATACCCAATTTAAACCTCTATCGGGTTATTCAATTAAAATCAAGAAATGCCTTAAATGGTAATCCTCGAGAAGCTAGAGCTTTCTTCACCACTACAACTCTTTGCAATAACATTTGTCAGTAGCTAATTACTCGATATCTCTATCATTTTAATTAGTTGGGAATTAACCTTGCCCAGTTTCTCCCCTTTCTCTTTTAAAGTGATGGTGTTGTTTTATGTGAAAGAGAGTTTTCATGTTCTTTGAGCCTTGATTTAACATTTTTCCAGTCACCAAAACCATTTTTCACAAAATATGATTCCGATTGTGTTTCCGAATAAAAAAGACGGCAAGGACCACAAAAAACTGCACATTCAGTTTCAGAGCCATGCTCTGTCTTGTTTTTCCCCATTTGCTAAATATCTATAAAAATGAGTACCTGAAAAACGTCAAAAACGGTTACTACAATCCTTCTTTGCCTTTGAAAGATTAGCTTCTTTATTTTTAATTAACCCATGTTGGGATACGTAACCACGTAGTTCATTATTCACAACCCAGTTTGCTGGATCGGGATCGACGGGATCAAAACTAAATGTTTCAGGGTCCCGTTCTAAACTGTTGAATTGGTGTTGGATTTTCAATGCTATTGGAGGGGCTCTCAGAGTCTTCCTGTGGTTCAGATTCAAATTTTGTGTCTGGTTCCGATTCTGTTCCTAAAGTAAAAGACTGCATCATATAAACAGTGGTGCTAGGACTAGTACTAGGAGTACTGCAGTCTAAAAATAAACAGTCATCTGTTTTGGGGTTAATTTCGTCTTTTTTTGACAGCCAATTTTTTAATGTCCCAGAGTATTTCTTGTTCTCCTCTAATTTTGGAGAGATGGCGGCAGTCACGTGATCGGCTTCGTCGGGTGAGTCACCCGGTGCTCGGACGCTCGCTATTCGAATTTTTCCGTATCCTGGGGGTCTATTCTCCAGTTCATGCGAAAGTATTTTCAGACGTTTAAAGTAACATAGAGCGATACAAAAACCGCGTATTGGAGAAAGATACAACATTGAATTTGTATACGTTAAAACTCAAGAATAGACCCCCTGCGCTGGGCCCCCCGCAAGCGTGCGCCCTAGGCCATGGCCTAGGTTGGCCTTATGGGTAATCCGGGCCTGATTGTAGCACGAATTTTCGTTACCCTCCACAGCTCGCTCCGCAGGTAATAAACACCATAAGCTAACCTAACAAATGATTAAGTTTTTAATTTTAATTGATACCACTCGAGATTTTTCTTTTGGAGTTTGATATTATGTAGTTTATAACTTTACTATATCCTCACCACTGCAGCCATATTCAATTCTCGATTCAATTATACTTTTTTAACTGTTTTTCACAGAAAATGTTTCTATGCGGAAAACTGTACCGGCATATATAATAATATCATTTATTGATGAAAAGAAATGTGAACAATAATATAAAGATGTATAAACGATACATACTCGATAGGTGAGCAAACACTTGTTTCGAGATAAAAATCCCTTACTTAACTAAATAAATAATAATAATAAAAATATTAACAAAATGTCGGAAAAACATCAGGAAATAATCAGCACACATAAAAAAGATTATTAGGAGTATTTGAGTATTACAAAAATAAAAACTACACAATGATAAAAACATTATAAATTATTAAAAAAACATTTTAAAATATGAAAGTTGAAAAGGCACATTTTTTAATTGTTACAGTGAACACGTTGTTTAACTAAAAATAATCATGGAAATGCTTATGGTGATATATACAAGGTGAGTATAAAAGAAATTAAATGAAATCAGATGAAGAAATCTGGTTGAACAATTTCACTACACTTGCCTCTTGGTGTTTCGTAAATGAATTTTTTCACTTTTCTTTTAAACAAGTTGAAGTTCATTATTTCTTTTATATTGTCAGGAATAAAATTAAACACCTTGGGTGCTATATAAGAGAATGATCGCTGACAAACAGATTTGCTCATCTGTGGAATAACATAGTGGTGTCTTTGACGGGTACCATAAGTATGCGTAGGTAAAAGGGCATGATTTTTAATTTTTTTATATTTCAATATAACATTCAAACAATATAGTTGTCTCAGATCCAATATTCCGCATTCCTTATATAAAAGATCTGTAGAATATCGGTGGGGTTTCCCTAAGATCAACTTCAGGAATCTATTTTGGATTGTCTCCAGTGGTTTGATGTGTGTTATTAGAGCTCCACCCCAACCAACTATGCCATAACGTAAGTGACTTTCTACTAAAGCTGAATGCAGTATTTTCATATGCTTGAACGTTAAAATTTTCTTGAGGTACCTGAATTTATAAAGGATGCTCTGTAGTTTCTTGATGACGTAATTGATGTGAACATTCCATTTCAGATTACTATCAATCATTATACCTAAGTATTTGATTTTGTTTACAGGTAATATGGAGAATTTTCGGTTTTGTGAAGTAACAATTTCAAGATGATCAAAATCCGGTCTGTTCGCATTATTGCAGCTGATAGGTCGGTAATTAGTTTTTTCAAAGTTAACCGTCAATAGCTTATGTTCTAGCCAGTTCTTTACTTGTGAAAAGTCAGCTTGAGCTTTTTCTCGCAGTATGTCCCAGTTTTCAGCATCGTACACTATTGCTGTATCATCGGCAAATCCAATTATTTCACCACTGCTTCTCAACGAGAACAGTCCGTTAATATAAATATTAAATAAAAGTGGTCCCAGAACACTACCTTGAGGCACACCATATTCAATATTTTGTTCTTGACTGAGAACATCGTCTACTTTTACGATCTGCTTTCTATTGGTGATATAGCTTTTGAATAAATCAAGGTTTACATTCCTTATACCAATGTCCTCTTTGCAGAAGTAAGTCGTGACTCACAGTATCGAAAGCCTTCGATAGGTCTATGAAAATACACAGACAAGACTTGTTCTCATTCAAAGCATTATTTATTTTCATAGTTAGAGCCAGAATTGCGTCCTCTGTTGACGTGTTTTCTTTAAAACCGTACTGCCTATCAGACAAAATTTTATATTTTGCAAGATAAGAAGTCAATCTATTCTTTAATAATTTCTCGAAAATTTTTGATAGGTGTGTTAGTAATGATATAGGTCTATAATTATCTACTTTTGTTTTGTCTCCCTTTTTATGAAGTGGTATTACAATGGAGTTCGTGAAGGCTGATGGCCATATACCATTTTCCATGCATTTATTTATTATGTGAGATAATGGTTTCATAATGAAATCAACAATAACTTTGAGAGTCTCAGCTCTAATTCCGTCAATTCCAACCGATTTCTTATCCTTCAAACCTTTCAATATTGTTTTCAGTTCGTTTTCGCTTGTAGGAAATAGAACAAACGAGTTTGCAGTGAGATACCTATTTGGGATATAATTCTGATTCCTGGTGATTTTATCAGCAAGAGTTTTTCCGGTTTTTACAAATTTTTCATTAAATTCGTTGGCGATAGTAGTTTTGTTGGTTATCAACACACCTGAGTCAGTTTCGATGGAGCATATTGGAATTTTAGATTTTTTACTTTTACTCAAGTCGTTTACCACCTCCCATAGTTTTTTTGTGTTGCTGTCACATTTTATTATGATATTGTTATAGTAATTGAATTTGTTTTTTGTATTAACGAATTTAATTTATTTTTGTATTGTTTATAATCATTTTTTAGTGCTACGTTTCCGGGATACTTAAGAGTGTTTTTGAACATTTTGTTTTTTGTATCTATTGATTTCAATAAAGCATTTGTCACCCAAGGTGCAATTTTCATATATTTTCTCCTACCACTTTTGTATATCGTCGCTTCCCCAATCAAATTTGATGGAGTATTAACGAATGTGTTCATTGCGGAATCAGGATTATCTGCAGAGTAAATGGTATCCCAATATGTCCTTTCAAGTAGTGATTTAAGCTTACTTTGATCAATGTATTGTATACTAGTTGACGCGTTTTTAATCGAAGAAGACAGAAATCTTTGGGAGATCGTTTGCTAACGAACAGTCGTTACCGACCGATGATGAACCCTTTACTCCCATAAACACCTAACTATGTAGGCTTATTATGGCAAGAAACTGTCAGAAAACAACTACTCCCCTGGCTAAGACCACGACGGGTATTGAATTAAATCTAACAGCTACTTGTGCAACGTTCCTCAAAACATCAGAGGACGCGATTGCAAGTGCCCTCTATGACCAACCAGCAGAATTATGTTTTGATTTGGACGGGGTGACCACCTGCAAACTAGTTTCGAGGTTGTTGCCTCTCATCAGTGCAAGGGCAGGTCAACACAGACAGCACTGAAGCCATCTGTTCCCCGTCCAAACCAATACACACTCCGCTGATTAGTCAATTCTGGTTCACGAGATGAAAGCAGTTTCTAGGCCGCTCCACCTAGCGAGCAGAGGAAGACACTCCGAATCTCCGGGTTGAGAGATTTAATCGAAGAAGACAGAAATCTTTGGGAGATCGTTTGCTAACGAACAGTCGTTACCGATACCGACCGATGATGAACCCTTTACTCCCATAAACACCTAACTATGTAGGCTTATTATGGCAAGAAACTGTCAGAAAACAACTACTCCCCTGGCTAAGACCACGACGGGTATTGAATTGCAGGTGGTCACCCCGTCCAAATCAAAACATAATTCTGCTGGTTGGTCATAGAGGGCACTTGCAATCGCGTCCTCTGATGTTTTGAGGAACGTTGCACAAGTAGCTGTTAGATTTAATTCAATACCCGTCGTGGTCAGGGATCAAGGATTTCAGGATTTACACATGGATTTCAGGATTTCAAAAGAATTTCAAGATTTCATGAAGATTTCAAGATTTCACTTAGAATTTCTGGATTTCTTGAGAATTTCAAGATTTCTATTGAGATTTCATAAGGATTTCAAGATTTCATTCGGATTTCAAGATTTCATTCGTATTTCAAGATTTCTTGTAGGATTTCTCAATTTCACATGAGATTTCTGGATTTCATAAGGATTTCATAGGGATTTCAAGATTTCATATCGGATTTCTGAATTTCATCAAAGATTTCGGAATTTCAGGTTGGATTTCTGAAATTCAACATGGATTTCAAGAATTTCTGGTCATGTTGTACACCAGATTTCCGAAGTGAGACACCCCTCGCTTCGTTGTTGAGAATGTTATTACGAATCGAAATGCATGAAAAAATATAGGGTGTTCCATTGAAAATAATTCATTTTATGAAATATTTTGAAAACGCGACTGTCATTTTTTTTTTCGGCATCGAAATAAAGGCCATTAAAAATGCTACTAGATTGTTCATTTAACCGAATTCGTAACATCAATAATAACGAAGTTGTCAATGGTGCCGACCTAATTTGGAACACCCTGTATAAGTATTTTGACAGTTATAAAGATGTCAGCACTGTTTCGTAGAACAATCTGGAATATGTAATGCCGCAGATATGTTTAGTTGAATCTATCTTCGAAAGCATTGTTAAAAGTAGTTAAAGTCAAACAAGTAATCTCAGTTTTTGAACGAAGGTAGCAGCTGTTTTATTGCCTAAAATCAACAAAAAGCTATTGTGAGGTGTTATGAATTGTACAAAATGTGCTTGAACTTTTTCTGTTTGATAAGAAATGATTTATTTCGGTTTAAACTTCAATCCGACATAAGTGTCATGTTCAACTGTTATTGTTCATAAAAGGTGACGATACAGATTTACTCTACAATCGTTAATCTAACAAATCTAAGGGTACAAATACAATCGACGTAAACAATAACAAACTTTATTCATTCATCAGCGGTTTTCACTAAATTTTTCAATGTTTATTTTCTTCCAGATTCTGATACGCATATATTCGATGTGTAAATAGATGACTCACATCCTGTCTTGTGTTATTACTATTGGTGGTGGTGTGATAAATAACACAAGACTATCGCAGCAATATCAACGATAAAAAAGCAAATATAACCGGAGAATGATAAAAAATATCCTCGTCAATCAGTCGATTCGATTTTTTTCAAGTACCTATTTCTATAAAAAAATATCGGCTTGAAAACCACGAGACCTCCAGTTCCATTGGTTTTTTTAAAGATCTTTCCGACAAATTACATAAAAAAGCAAAATGAGAACGTGAAAATAGCGGAAAAGTACCTATTCCCGCATGATAGATAGATTTATGTTATGCAATAAATTACATTTTTTTACAACCACACTCCAAAACATGCTTTTCTGCATAGTTTTACATGACATGATTATTTCTCACAATAATTGATATTTGAGATTAGTGTGCCGCAAAGTGACATTTCTGTGCCACAAAGTGACATTTCTGTGCCAAAATTTTTCAGTACCTAATTTCTAAGCAATACAGTTTTCGTGACAGCAAGGTGAAAGTATATTTTGAAAATTCTGCATTTCGAAGGGATATTCGATCAGGCAACTTCAAAAATGAATAGACAAAGTCTATTGGTTTATACAGGGTTATTCACGTTATTCGACACGAATCATTATGGCTAAAGCATTTGATTTTTTGAAAGTTTTTTCTTTACGATTCATAGGGACCTATTGGCCCTACATTTTAAAAATATTTTCATGTTGTACAGGGTGTGCCAAAAACACGAAACATATCAAAGTTGTTATTTTTTAAATGGAATACCCTGAATATTATTTCATTTTCGGATTTTACGATCGAAATAAAGGTAAGTTTCATTAAGGTTTAATTCACCTAAACCTTATGGTTTTTGAAATATCTCTTATTTTGTGAAAATGCAGCATCAGCTTTAATGCTTAAATTCTTAACCAGTGTTTTCTTGTTTTCAACCAAATTAATGCTAGATGCTACTAACAGAATAACTTTCATATAGCAGTTGTGAAATATTTACTAACTTATACAAGGTGTTTAAAAATTAATGCAAAATAATCACAATCTTTGAACGGTAATAACTTGTTTAATTTAATATACTTAATATACTTGGAGAATGTCTTCAAAACTGATTTCTAGCATCACGAATTTACGCTGAAAGATTTCCCAACAGAAATCATCCAAATAAAACAGCATTCGAAAGATTGTTGACACTATTTAGACGAACTGGGAGTGTTCAATATGAAAAACCCATTAAAAAGAAACCTGTAACAGAAAACAAAGAAAATGAATTCGCGGTGATTGCCTCTGTACTTGAAAATCCCCATACAAGTCAAAACCTAATGGCGGAAAATATTGGAATTAGTCAAGCAAACGTATCAAGAATTCTGAAAAAATATAGTTACCATCCTTATAAAATCCAGTTTCACCAAGAGCTTTCCGAAAACGATTATGGGAGACAAGTTGAATTTTGTATGTGGGCATTAGATAAAGTTGCAGATGATGAAAACTTTTTCAATTCTGTTCTATTTAGTGATGAGTGCACCTTTCATAACAATGGGACTGTTAATAGACATAACTTCCACTATTATGCTGATTCCAATCGACATCAATTTAGAATTAAACATAATCAACACAGATGGTTAGTGAATGTGTGGGGTGGAATAATGGGTCAATATTTAATTGGTCCTTATCTTTTCGAAGAACATTTAAATGGAATGTTGTTTTTAGAATTTTTAACAAATCATTTTCCGGTCCTATTACAAGACATCCCCTTGGACTTAAGAAGAACGATGTGGCTTCAAATGAATGGAGCTCCCGCACATTTCCATCGTCAGCTTCGTGAATATTTAAATGTTCATTTCCGAAATCGATGGATTGAAAGGAAAGGATTCCAAAATTGGCCCCCAAGGTCACCCGACCTGACGTCACCTGATTTCTTCTTGTGGGGATACATTAAAGGAATCGTTTATAATACACCTCCAACAACACCCGACAATATGAAACAGCGTATCAGAGAAGCTTTTCTGAATGTTAGCCCTCATATGTTAGCAAATGTTGCTGAAGGTTTTAGAAAGAGGATACGTTTGTGTTTAGAGTCTGATGATCGCCATTTTGAACACTTGATATGAAATATTTCTTGTTTTATATTCACCATTTTTTCTTCATAATTTAAACTAGTACCTACCTATTATTTGAAATATTGAAAAATAAACTCATTTGTTATTAAATCTCGGTGTTTATTTCAATCAAAATCAATTCTGATTTGTCAAAACGCCATAGGCGACTTGATGAATAATAAATTTCTCAAAATCAGTTTTCAAAATGGAAATATGCGTTTTACTTAAAAACGTGGAGAGTTAGCTATATGAATGCATACTAGTATTTGATAGACAATTAAATTTGACATCTGCTCTTGACATAAAATACAGGGCGTTCCATTTAAATTAAACAAGTTATTACCGTTCAAAGATTGTGATTATTTTGCCTTAATTTTTACACACCTTGTATAAGTTAGTGAATATTTCACAACTGCTAGGTATATGAAAGTTATTCTGTTAGTAGCATCTATCATTAATTTGGTTGAAAACAAGAAAACACTGGTTGAGAATTTAAGCATTAAGGCTGATGCTGCATTTTCACAAAATAAGAGATATTTCAAAAACTATAAGGTTTAGGTGAATTAAACCTTAATGAAACTTACCTTTATTTCGATCGTAAAATCCGAAAATGAAATAATATACAGGGTATTCCATTTAAAAAATAACAACTTTGATATGTTTCGTGTTTTTGCTACACCCTGTAGAACATGAAAATATTTTTAAAATGTAGGGCCAATAGGTCCCTATAAATCGTAAAGAAAAAACTTTAAAAAAATCAAATGATTTAGCCATAATGCTTCGTGTCGAATAACGTGAATAACCCTGTATATTATGAGGGAAATTGTCGTACAGATTCATAATATTCTGAACAAAAATCATAGACATCACTACTGCTGTCTCAAATACCCACATACACACTATCCATTGCTAGGCAACGGAGCAACATCAATCGAATCATTTGAATGTCAACAAACGTCAAGCATAAAATATTCGTAAAATATTCTTGTCCCGTCATTTTTTAATGAGATTGAACTAAAATGGATAGCGACAGTTCTGAAATTGAAAATACTCCGCCAGAACTAAGAGAACAAGTTAATTCATTGTCATTGAATTTACTACCTTCAACTTCAAGAGGAAAATATAAGAATGAGTCACTGACATTTCATTCCGTCTTATAGTATAGTATTATTTTTAGCAAAAAGGGTGTTGTAGAAAAAGTATAGTGTGTAACACGTGCAGAAATGCAATTTCTCACTCGTTTGAATTGCAGCACTCGCTTGCGCTCGTGCCGCAACTTTTTCAAACTCGTGAGAAATTAGCACTTTTCTGCACTTGTTGCACAATATACTATTTTCTACAAACGTCAAAAAATGACAAGGTTCGCGCATTGACAACAGTATGCGAAGTGGCACTTTTTTTCATTTTCATTCGTTACCATGACACCGTGTGCGAAGTAATGTGCGAAATATATTTCGCACACTGCATGTAAACTATACGGGATTTTCATATTCTAACCTATATGGTCCTCAACTCCTCAATCAAGCAAAAAACAAGAAATCGTTTATTTATTAATGTAGAACAATAATTAAGGCTAACAAATTGTGAGAGATATTTTTCTGGCTTTATTTGCTTAACACCACTCTTTAAATTGCTGATATGCATTTTCATACTGCCGCCTCGATTTCTCCGGTAAAAGGTTGGAAATTACGGAATTGGCCGCATCTATCAAGTTAGGTGGGGTACTGCTTAGTTCATCGTCGCTCGAAATTTCCATTCTTTTACAATAATAAATATCACGCACGAAATTGACGCGAATAAAAAGTCACTCCAAAATAATTATCAAGAACTGTCACTTTGAAATAATTGTCAACAAATGCCATTTTATTTCCATACCCTAATAGCACACTATGTCCCAGGGACGTCCCTATTTGGTACAAATCATGTCCGAATGTCCGGGACTTAAAATCATTGTCCATGGGACGTCCGATTCAGTGCATTTTCATGAATTTCCCCAAAGGACTTCCTATGGATGTCCCAATCGGTACATCGTATAAAACGTCTCTGCGAGGACGTCTTTGGGATATCCTGGGTCGGATATATTTTGTAATGTTTACTAGGACATCCATCGGACGTCCTTGTTAGTAAGTATTCTGGCATGTTTTTGAAAGGACGTCCCATGGTTGTCCTGGTACGGGACATTTAGGAACATCCCGCATGAATGAATATTGGACGTCCCAATTGGTTAATCTTAGAATATCTCCCTGCGAGGACTTCCTTGGGATGTCCTGGTTCGGATATATTTTGTAGAATTTTCTAGGATATCCATTGGATGTCCTGGTTGGCATGTATTTGGCATGTCTTCGAAAGGACTTCCTATGGTGGTCCTGGTACGGGTACATTCTGGAACGTCCTTAATGGATGTACATTGGACGTCATCCCAATCAGTGAATTTCAGAAAATGTCCCAGCGAGGACTTCCTTGGGATGTCCTGGATTGAACATTTTTCGGAATGTTTCCTAGGTGCATCCATCCAAAGAATACATCCCAGCTAGTGGTTTTACAGAAGAGGTATAAAATGGATCGCATATTTACAATAGGGCTAAACATTACAGCGAAAACAACCCATCTGAAATAAAACCCTTTTCACTATCATTGAGGTAATCAGGGGCCATATTCTCGAGTTTGTGCTTATGCCAATAAGATTCACTGTTTCACAACAATGAAAATAAAAAATGTATGTTTGTCTCTCTAGTTCGTATACGGATTGAAACCGAACAATTCCTCTATGTATGGATTCCGTGCATAAAGTTGTTTTCTGTGTTTTGTGTTCTGTGTTCTGTGTTCAAGTGAAGTGTTGACGAATTGACAGACAATTGTTGAGTATTTACCAGCTATGGCGGCTTTTCTATCGTCTTTTGTGATTAATTAGTTTAGTGACTGTTTTGTAAGTTATTTTGTGTTCATTCAGTGTAGTTATATCTATAAATGAAAATAAAAGTTTTGTTATACTATTCAATAGTTATTACTAACCTATTCAACACTGTTTTGAAAAAGGTGTTTCCGTAAGACAACTAGAGTTGTGTGTATCCTTTAAACATGTACAAAACCGAATTGAATGACTCTGACAGAGTGCTGAGCTTACCTAGTAAGTAAATCTGGTTCCATCCAAATTGGTATCTCCAGTAGGTAATCCACAACAATATCATAATCTTAGTCTTGAAAGAGATGTAGGAACAAACACATCTGATAATTCTGCACATCCTAAGGACGTCCCAGATGTACTTTCGATTGATGTAATTCGGAGCCGTCCAATGAACATCCCAGGTGGATGTCGATTGAATATCCTTATAGAACGTCCAATTTTGGTGAGAAGTCGAAACATTGGTACTTCCCACGGATTTCCAATGGACGTCCGCGGTACCAATACTGCACGTCCTAAGGACGTACCAATATTGCACGTCCTAAGGACGTCCAAGATGTACTTTCGATTGATGTAATTCGGGGACGTCCGATTAACATCCCAGGTGGATGTCCATTGGATATCCTTATAGAACGTCCAATTTTGGTGAGAAGTCGAGGCATTGGTGCTTCCCACGGATGTCCAATGGACGTCCGCGGTACCAATTTTGTACATCCTAAGGACGTCCCGAATGTCCTGAGAGGGTGTCCTATGGATTACCATCGGACTTCATGGTGCTATTAGGGTAGTTACAGTAATTACTTGATTTGGAAAAATTATTTAAGCCAGTTCAATACCATTTTTCATAGTTATTACTTATTTTAGAACAATATTTTTGACGTTTGTAGAAAAAATTTTGTTTGCATCTCATGCGCGAAATACTTTGGTAATCTCGACTATTTTTATTAACTCGGCTGCGCCTCGTTAAAAAAAAATCAGTTCTCGATCACCAAAGTAGCATTTCGCGCACTAGATACAAAAATAACTATTTCCTACGACCACATAGGAAAGTAACGTATATCGCACCGTACAGTCCCGCGGAAAGTGGCTCATATCCACAAGCGTGCGAAATACTTTCCGCAAGCGTGCGGAAAGTATTTCGCACGCTTGCGGATAAGTTGTCAAATGCATAATTTCTATTAAGATTTACCGTAGTCAAGTTGTCAAATTAGTTTCAATTTAGATTTACTTATTTAATATGTAAATTTGAAGAAATCTGTTTAAAAAGATTTTTTTTTTCATTCAGAAGGCCGAAACTATACCAACTGATACTATCTAAAAATCAGTATACCGGAATATCTCAGTTATTGTATGAAGTAGGTTTGTGAAATTTGGAGCGTCGATATAATGACATAAGAGATAAAATTTGAGCATATTGACAGTTAACTTCCGGTCTGACCGGAAGTAACATCAACTTTCTTATTTTAAATGGAAACCCTAGTTTTTTTTCTTTTCACTTTATTCAGCATTCAATTCCCTTTCTAATGGCATATCACAAGTTGGTATCTAACCAGAAACTAGATCAGAAAAAAATTATTATTGAAATTCACCCAGTAGGCCATGGAAGCAAAATGAAAGCCAAAAATTGAAAAGTTGGCTATGGAAACCATACGTCACTTGATAACAGTTGCTACTACTGTGATATTTTATTTTCATTCGTCGGCGTTATAAAAAGCCGCCAAAAAAAATATTGGAAAAATTGGGAAAAAACAATACTCTGTAGGTACATAACTTAAATAGGAACATACAACTTTTTCTTGCCTGTACTATTCAGCATAACCATTCCTTTCTAATGATATAATAGAAAATAATTTTTTGAACTGAGATACCGAAAAATCCAATTATTATTCTTCAAATAACAAAACAGATTATCGCCATACGCAAAAATAAAATTAAAAATAATGTGGAATGATAAATTATATCCTGTAGGTGCTAGGTTAAATAGGAACATAAACGTACTTGGTCTGTGCCATCGTCCATAGATATTCTGATATCTACCTATGGACGATGTTTGTGCTATTCAGAATAATCATTCCATTGCAATAATCATTCGAACCAAAATATTAACAAGTAGGCTGATTAAGATGTATTTTGGAATGAAACAAAAAAGAAATGAGAGCTGTCACGAACGCTGCTATCCATATTATTTTGACGTTCGAAGTATTGTTTTTGATTCTGCCATTTTAAAAGGGTTTGGAAATCGAAATCAGTTAGTGGAATATTCAAAAAATGCCCCGTTATTCACGAACCGAACAAATTGACATGCTTCTCATTTATGGTGAATGTTTAAAAAATTCTTATGCCGCTGAACGATTGTATTTAGAGCGATATCCAGGGAGGCAGCAACCGTCAAGAAGGTATTTCCAGTGGCTTGAAGAAAAATTAAGAACTGAGCCTGATGTTCACGAAGACCAAGAAGCATTTGTTATTAATGAGGAAACTGAAATTAATGTATTAGCTTTAGTACAATATGATAGCACAATTTCCTCAAGGCAGATTGGCGCCGAATTAGCTATAAGTAAGGACTCTGCTAGGAAAATTTTGAAAAAACATCGATTGAAATCCTTCAAGTATCAGTTGCATCAACATTTGTATGAAAATGACGGTGAAAGGCGCCTGGAATATTGTAATTGGTTTCTTCGACAAAATGCTGAGAATCACCTATTTAACTATCATACCTTGTTTACGGACGAGTCAAGATGTACCAACAATGGATTATTTAACAGGAATAATACAAGTAGGTACTGTACTTTATTTGGATTATTGTCGATAGTCGAAGTGTAAAGTGTTAAAAGTGTGAACGGTCTTTTGTTCCAGGTACTGAGCGATAGCAAACGAGCACCGGTTTCGACAAGGCGGCTTCCAGGAGAGATTTGGTGTGAATGTTTGGGCAGGAATAGTTGGAACTCATATTGTTGGCCCCATTCTTTTTCAAGGCCAACTAACCGGAGAGAGATACTTTAATTTTTTTAACGAATGAAATTTCGGAATTCATTAACAACCTACCAGCGGAAATAACTGAGAGAATGTACTTCCAGCAAGATGGCGCCCCTCCGCATAATTCAAGAATAGCGAGAAATTATCTTCAAAATCGCTTTCAAGAGAGACTTAAACAACCCATGGTCCAGTCAGGTGGCCACCAAGGTCACCTGATCTTACTCCGTGCGACTTTTTTCTATGGGGGCATCTTAAAAATAGGGTGTATTCCACACAGCCTACAACTCTACATGAGCTAGAAGTAAAAATTCGTAGAGCTTTCCAAGATATCACGCCCCAAATGTTGAGAAACGTTTTACATGAAAATATCACCAGAGTCAATAAATGTATTGACGCTGAGGGAATGCATTTCGAACATTTGTTTTGAATTTATTTTATCTTTAATCCTATCAATTTGAATTTTTTTTTTCGATAAATCTGTTTTTTCGTTATTTGAAGAATAATAATTGGATTTTTTGGTATTTCATTTCAAAAAATTACTTTCTATAATATCATTAGAAAGGAATGGTTATGCTGAATAGTACAGGCAAGAAAAAGTTGTATGTTCCTATTTAAGTTATGGACCTACAGAGTATTGTTTTTTCCCAATTTTTCCAATATTTTTTTTGGCGGCTTTTTATAACGCCGACGAATGAAAATAAAATATCACAGTAGTAGCAACTGTTATCAAGTGACGTATGGTTTCCATAGCCAACTTTTCAATTTTTGGCTTTCATTTTGCTTCCACGGCCTACTCGGTGAATTTCAATAATAATTTTTTTCTGATCTAGTTTCTGGTTAGATACCAACTTGTGATATGTCATTAGAAAGGGAATTGAATGCTGAATAAAGCGAAAAAAAAAATTGGGTTTCCATTTAAAATAAGAAAGTTGATGTTACTTCCGGTCAGACCGGAAGTTAACTTCGACATGTCAATATGCTCAAATTCTAGCTCTTATGTCATTATATCGACGCTTCAAATTTCACAAACCTACTTCATACAATAACTGAGATATTCCGTAGGCAATACTTCCGTAGCCACCCGGTATATACTATCTAAAATTCTACCAACAAAATCTTGAAGCAATCTATTTGAGAAGTGTAATTTTTTTCATCTTCTTAAAAAAAAAGTTTCTGCGGACGAGGATCGAACCCGGGTACTCTTCGTCAGAAGTCACGTCGAGTCCCGCTGCTTACCAACTGAGGTATTGGACACATATTATGACAAGAAAATGTATTGTATTAGAGTATATCTTTGATTAGTAATTATTATCAAAAATGTAAAATTGTAGGTGCAGTGCGTGAAATATCTGAAGAAACTATCCAGTCAGCAAAATCACAAATAAATCCACAACCATCCACGTCAAACACGAATACAAGCAATAGCTTTTCTCATAACATCCGAGAAAATATAGAATCTAACCTTTCACACACACACCACTTCAATTTACAAACTGCAGCAATATCAATTTCACTTTTAGTTTATATAAAAATGAATTTTTAGCCTAATATTTTTTAAGTAGAAAAAGTTCCTGTTCTTGTTACTTTTTAAAATAAACTATGTCGTCTTTAATTATAATATTTTTATACATTATTTGGTAAAATTATTATGTGGTCGAAGGAAAAATAGTGTACATTACTCGTGCGAAAGTGATTTTTCACACTAGTAATGTAATATACTATTTTATACGACTGCCTCAAAACATGACGTTTCGCGTACGGAAAAGTCGCTCCGAAAGCGGTATTTGCACACGCCTTGTGCAAAACATTTCACGCATCTCTCGTCCACTGTGATTTTTTTGGTTATCTCCCAACAACGTCAAAATTATGGAATGTTATAAGTTGGCTGGTGTTTTGTTGATTGCATACTTCAAAAAATGAATGTTTCCTAAGTTTGTTGAAGAAAATGTCGGATTTTGCGAAAAATATGATTTGTGTGATTTCTATTTACAGTCGTTTAAAAAGTTTCAAAAAAACTCATTTAAAAGCATCTTTGCATTCTCGCTGGACTTGTGGACCTCGTCTTTGGCTCTGTCCACCAATTTGCCTCGCTCGTGTGCAAAGATTCGTTTTCAAATCTTGTTGTTTAATGTACTATTTCGTGCAATCGCTCGCGAAGTCAGTATTTCGCGTTCTCAGCACAGTCCGCGAAATTTAATTTCGCGGCCGTTACCCATAGCAACGGCCGCGAAACCAAACGTCACTTTCAAAAATGTTTTCAGACATCGTCTTAACTTTCTGTTTGTCACACCAATCTTTAAACTCGCCGTAACATTTTTCGTACTGCAGTTTAGATTTTTCGGGTATTAAAACGGAAAGCGCCGAATTTACAACGCTTTTGAGTTCAGGAGGAGTGGAAGGTACTGAAATATCGCTATCAGTATCAGACATTTTGCGTTTTGACAAAAACTGTCAAAATATTTTGTATATATTGAAACATATCATTTCCATAGCACACGGTGATTTTGTTAAATAAATTGAACTGCTGTTGATTTTAGAGCAATAATATATTTATTTACAACTATCTATTTTAATAATTTTAACGATTGCACGAAAAATAGTGTGTATGCCATGGTCGCGAAACTTTTTAACGACCTCAAGATTATCTTGCCTCGGCCGCAAGCGGCCTCGGCGATAACTGTTCTTTCGGTACGTTAAAAAGGTATTTCGCGGCCTTAGCATACAAATAACTATTACCGCACTAGTGCCGAAAAGTGCTTTTTCCACAAAACAATTCATTAAAAAAATGCACTTCATCAAATACTCGCAGGAAATAGTATTATATGATACAAGTTCATAAAGTAGGACTTTTTTGTATGAGCGTGACGTTTGTGAATGAGGCAAAGCCGAGTTCAAGTATGAAAACCTGAGCGATAATTACCTTTTCTATCCTATTGGTATTGAGACGTTTGGTGTTTTTGGCACTCAAGCAAGAAAATTCATCATGGAAATAGGTAAAAGGATAACAAAAGAAACAAATGAACCCAAGGCTACTTCTTTCTTGATTCAGCAGATTAGTATGGCAATCCAGAGAGGTAATGCTTGTCTTGGAACTATTCCTCAGTCCAAAGATTTTAAAGAGTTATTCATGAAGCCCCACAATAAATTCAAGAATTCTTCAACCAGCAGGTTTCCGAAACCAATACATTTTTCCATATCTTCATCCGATCCAATACGCAGCAGTGAGAACTTGAGTTTGTTACCGACTTCTCCAAAAGCCACAAGTTCTACAATATCTCCATCCAACTCAATATCCAGCAGTCATAAGTCGAGAACAATTCCACGCCGCTCTAGGGATAGGAACAATCACCACTATAGAGACAATTCAGAAAACGATAGTAGTGGCGATCGCAGCTTCAACATCATGAGGCCAGTTGTACATAATACTGTCAAGAATCTCGGTCCCAATAGTTTGAGAAATATTGGTATATTGGTCATAACACTGTGTTATCCAGTGTTTGTCAACACCAGATGGTTATTAGAGTATTTAAAAGGAGACGCCTACACGAGAGATATAAACACAAGTATATCCAGTATGAAGGGAGCTTTAATCAAAGCATTTGCAAAGGTAATCAAGGAACTATGGTCGGAAGATTCGTCAGATCGAGTTGTAAATACAGCCTCCTTGAGAAGTCAAATTCAGAAATTCGCATCTCGTTTTATCGGTTATGCCCAGCAAGATGCTCAAGAGTTCTTACGATACCTTTTGGATGGTCTACATGAAGACGTGAATAGAATAACGGAGAAGAGAAAAATCATTATGACAGAGATAGATGAAAAGTTAAGTGACGGCGAGAAGGCGCAGGAGTCATGGTCAAGATACTTAAGGATGGAAAACTCTAAAATGGTAGATAACTCCGTTGGTCAGCTGAAATCTACACTGAAATGTACTTATTGTGGTCACTGTTCAGTTTCTTTCGATCCATTCTGGGACCTTTCCCTACCAATACCTCAAAGAACGCCATTCACAGAGGAAGAAACTTTGGATGGAGACGAGAAGCCGATATGTTCGAAGTGCAACAAAAGAAGGAAGTGCACGAAATCCATATCAATTCATAAATTCCAGAAAATGTTAGTTATTCATTTTAATCGTTTTTCACCCATAGAAAGATTCCAAGAGAAATTGAATTTCACCATTGATTTTCCTTTAGAGGAATTCGACTTGAGTAAATACGCAGCAAATAATGTGCATCCATGTCGCTACAGTCTGTAATCATAGTGGTTCAACCAATAGCGGACACTACACAGCTTACTGTAGACATCCATATGCTGGTTCGTGGCACGAGTATGATGATTCACTAGTGTCCTCAATTTCATCTGAATCGCTTGTGAGCGGAGAGGCCGTTGTTCTCTTTTATGAGGAGGAAGGCACTAATTCGCACATTTAGTTCTATTCTTATTTTGTATTTATTTGAATTAAAACAAAAAATAATTTCAATGGATACAAAAACGCAAGTGCAATTTTTTTTCTACGGAATTTATATTGACAAATTGTAGCAATAGGGAATATGCGAGTGCTTTAAATTTACTTGATCTTTTCACCTCATATACTTTATTGTCTTGAAATTACACCTAAACCATTAGTTTAACATTTAGTTTGTATTTAACTCCATAAAACTTTAATCAAAAAGTGCATAATAAGCGCGCGGAATTCAAATTTGCGAAACGCATCACCATTGGTCGAAACGAAGAATGACGTCACATGGCACGTTATGAAATTTATCTGTGTTGATATTGATACTGTGCTAGTCGTCTTTCATAGGAAATTTGTTTTTATTTATATATTTGTAGTGTTTTCCATTACATAGTGCGATTTTGGTCTAGTGACAATTGTAAATTATCAAGAGCAATGACTGAAAGTGGTTTTGTCAAAGCACAATCTGACAATACCTGAACTGATAAATAGTAATAGTTTATCAAATGGTAGTTTTCCTTTTATAACTTAGGTGAGGCAGGTATATACAAAACATTTATGCATACAAAACTTACTTCTGATCAATTCACTTCATGTTAACTATCGAAATACAATGTACTCACATTGAAATGATCTTCACAACAATGTAAATGTGATATTGGAGATACTTCGCCTCTTCTCATAACCTCACACCATTGTTTACGTATGTTCGCATCTCTTGGAACAGAAAAAAATACTTTACTTGGTGTACTTATAATTATGTTTTGGCATTCCGGTACTAGACAATACCTATAAAATGTTTTTTTAGCATTTTCCATTATCGTAATAGCGATTAAAACTGCAAATCCCTAACCTAATTAATAACTGTCAATAGTGTCAATGGCCATAACCAATGTGCCATAACTATAGAAAGGCTTGTTCATTGAAGACTGCTCTGGTTGATCGAGATCACTTTCACATATGTTCATCTCTCTCTAACACTTGTACTGCATTTGTCTTACTCTTTTATAAAATATCAACTTCAAGCAAATAGAGCAATGAGAGTACGTCTTAACGAACGACACTGAAGAAGAACAACACTGATCGCGCCATGTGACGTCATCCAAAGCGCGCGAAAATTGAGGCGTTCAAATAGGTCAAATTCAATCGGTATTTTATATTTTATTTTAAAAATTAATTCCAAGACTTTCAACTGTATTTATATTTTTTACTATGTTGTAACGAAGTAAAAAATTTATTAAACAAATAAAAAAAATTATGCATATTCCCTATTGTTGAATTTTTTTCCTATGAAGTTTTCAATTTTCGTCCTATTATCAAATAATGACTACTGAGTAAAACTGACGTAAAATACTGTCTTTTGAAAAATGTTCGAACAGAGCGCAAAACATTATTTCACGCACAGTTGATTTTTTTTCGCACTTGTGCTAAAGAGTATCACTTTACGCACTGTGAGCAATGCGTAAAACCATAGTTTACGCACTTTAGTAGAAAAACCAGTTTGTTGAATTATCTGCCTTATTTTTTAAGTGTCGAAATAAACAAAGTTGCTAGCGATTCTGATTTGTCATTTGTCATTTGGATGATTCTAAAAATACTGTTTCTACGGATGATCGCTTTCACGCAAAAATTGAAGAAAGGAAATTGCACAATAATTCAAAAACTTTCATTGTAAGTGTCCATATTCAGACGGTTTCAAACAATATGGCAACACTGGATGGCAAACGGTCCGGGATTGAGCTTCCAGTCCCAGCAGATGAATTTCTAATCTTCAGTCCTTCTTCTGGAGCCGCCTAGGCTTGTGCTCCAGAAAAACGATTCTTTTTTTTTTTTGGTGAGTTATATTACTTTTGTTATTTGATTGTAGTAAATAATGTTTTCAAATGTTATTGGATAAGCTAAGCTAAGTATTCGGGAAAACTTCAGTTAAAGTGACCCATTGAATTTTCAAAAAACTTTTTGAACATACGTATTTCGGTCTCCTCTACCATAATTCCAAATAAAATTTTCAGCGGTCACGAAGATACAGCAGGCCATACACATTTTATCGTGAAACTTCTGAAAATTCTGTTATTGCATGCACACAAAATGTGTCCTTCTTTCAGTTAAAGCACCACAAACACCCTTATTTATTTTCAGTACTTTTCAGCGTAAAAACAGTTATTTTTCATAAAATTCACCCTCTTTCAGAATAAGGGTGTGTGTGTGTTGTTTTCATTGTAAGAAAGATGAACTTTTTAAGTTTTCTATAACAGAAATTCTGTCAAATGGTGAAACGGTTTGACAACAAAATGGACCTGAAAATAGCCGTGACTGCCAAAAATTTCATTTGGAATTTTTTGTAGAGGACGCCGAAATACGTATAGGTTCCAACATTTTTTGAAAAGTTAGTGGATTACCCTAACCGAAGTTTTACCAAATATTCATTGAAAGTTTGATTTTTCGAAGAAAACTATTTTCTTGGCATGTTTTTTGTGAAATTCTTTGATATATACATATAGACAAGTGAATAGTGGCAAATAAATATATTTTTTCCAAATTTCTGCATTTACAAGGAGATCTTGAGGAATAATTTAATTTGGTCAGTAACTTCTCGTATTCTGAAATTGTCTATTTAAAAAAATAAGTAAACAAACCTTAGTCTCTTTTTCAACGAAAGATCTTGTCTCCGAATATAATTTAGTTTTGGTAATTTCAAATTTAGATATTTTGAATTTATTTTTTCAGATAGGCCAATTCTGAATACGATTATGTACTGAAACAAAAAGTATTTTACCCCTTCACCATACAAGTAATTTAATTTCTATAACAAAGTTATCTTCATCACTAGGGATTACTAAACTTTTTTTTTAAATTACTTGTGTGGTGAAGGGGTAAAATACTTTTTGTTTTCGCTGAGTGACACCACAGGCGTCCAATATCCCATTTACTATTATGTACTGACAATGTTTAATAATTTTTTTCCTCTTATCGGGGCAAATTGATTTATTTGTTCTTCTACACTTGTAAAGATTTCCATGTGCGTAAAGTTTTCAAGGAATTTGTCAGCAACTTTTTGATTTGATATGGTGATTTGATTTGATATCTGCAGATCAAAATTATTTTTAGTGGTTCTTGAGGTGAAGAATTTCACAAATGGAGTTTGAAATGAACGTACGTATTATGATGAAAACTATCGTGCCTATGTATAACAATTAAATGAATAGAAAATTTATGAATGAAACATGAACATTCGGAAATCATCAATAACTACATGGAAGTAAGAATACGGTCACGTTGGAATTTCTTCAGGATATGGAAAATCATGTGGTATTTTCAATGATAATATTTTTTAAATCCTGACAAAAGTGTGAACTAATAAAAATTAAAATAATGTCATTGTTCTTGCCATTTCTATGACGTATATCTTGAGAACAAGGAAAGAATCCACCATGGAATTCAACCAGATAATGGAAAATCATCATGTGATCTTTCTAATTGTGATCGAGAAATTTTTTAAAATCCGAACAGAAACTCGAATACTAATTACAAATTCCGTTTTTTTAAATTATTATTGCCAATTTCAAGACGTATATAATAATAATAATAATAATAATAATAAGAAAATAAAATGCGGAGTTCAATTTCAATAGTGACGAATCACCACGGAAATTGCTCTTCCACTCAATCTCGAACATATCGCTCAGTGTTATTCTTAAGCTTAACCAAAATTGTTAATAATAATGTAAAGGAAATAATTTATTTCCAAGGAGTGAAAAACAAACAAAAAAAGATCATTAAATGATAATTAACATAGGGATGAGATAGGTGGTTTGAATGTCAGAATAAGTTACTGCAAAAGAAATTTATTGAAATCATTTTTGAACTGATATAGATTTTTTTGTTTGATTGAATTAGGAATGCCGTTATACATTGCATATATTTGGTACGTGAAACATCTTCGAAAAATCTCTAAACGAAATATTGGAGGGGTAAGTCGGCCTTTGTGATATTGAGATTATGCACGTCTGTTCTGAAAGGAATTTTTTCATGTAAGTAAGGAGGTTTTTTATCTCGAGAACAAGGAATGAAACCACCGTGAATTCAACAATAATATGAAAAAAATTTCAAACAAATTGTTTTAATAAACAAGCTTTCCTCCAAAAGCAGTAAAAAATAAAAAAATATTCCTTCAGCTGTGTGACGTAGGTTATTCTGTGAGTAACAGATTCAACAGCTTGTCAATTTTGTATTCAAGCTTTTGAATATGTTACACACAAAATAATATACGTCACACTTATAAAGAAATAATTTTTAACTTTTCAGTGTATTTGAATAAAAGCATGCCCTAAATATTTTTCTCAACTAATTTTCCAATTATTGTTCAAGATTGAAATTGGCAAAGACGATTAAAAAAACGTGACTTTTCCTACTTTCCGGACAGATTTTTTAAATTTTTTCGATCATAGATGGAAAGAATACATTATTTTCCATATTTTGGTTGGATTTCACGATGGCATTATCACTCGTTTTCAAGACATACGTCTTGAAAATGACAAAAACAATAAATTATTACTTTTTGAATTTCCTTCCGGAATTTTCTAATTTTCTGGAAATATACGCAAAAACGGAATTTTAATTATTTTTCGACTCTCCTTGATAAATATTTGATCTTTTAGATCATAGATGGAAAGAGTATATAATTTTCCATATTTATTTGGAATTTCACGGTGGCATCATTACTTGTTTTCGAGATAATAAAAAAAGGGGGTTTTATTACTTTTCGACTTCCCTTCTGAAAATTTTGGATTTCCTGGATAATAGATGGAAAGGCTATATCATTCTATATATTTTTGTTGAATCATTTCTTGCTCTCGATATACCGTCTTGAAATTGTAAGTAAATATTAAAAAAACGGGATTTTGACTTTTCAACTTTCCGACCGGATATTTTTGAATTATCTTGATCATAGATAGAAAGAGTTAATCATTTTCTACGTTTTTCTTGAATTTCACGCTGGCATCATTCCATGTTGTCAACATATACGTGTTGAAATTAGCAAAAACAATAAAAAACGGACTTTTAATTACTTTCCGACTTTCCGTTATGATTGTAAGGCTTTTCTTGATCATAGATGGGAGAAAAATACTATTTTCCACATCAACGGCAAATTTCACTATGGTATCATTCCATGTTCTCAAGATATACGTCTTGAAATTGGTAAAAACAAATGGAGGCAGGATTTTGATTACCTTTCGACTTTCTGTCCGCATTTTTTTTTTATTTTCCCGATCATATTTTAGTTAAATTTCACTGTGGCATGGTTACTTTTTCTCGAAATATATGTTTCTAAAATGGCATAAACAATAAAAAACGGGATTTTTATTACTTTTCCTATATTTCCTATATTTTTTCAAAATTCACGATGGCATCACTCCTTGTTCTCCAGATGTACGTTTCGAAATTGGCAAAAACAATGAAAAAACGGGCTTTTAATTACTTCCCGCTTTTCCGTCCTGATTTAAAAAAACAGGATTTTAATTACTTTTCCACTCTCCGTCCGGATTTTTCAATTTTCCCGGTCATAGATGGAAAGAATATATCATTTTGCATTTTTTTTAAATTTCACGTGGCATCATTCCTTGTTCTAGAGATACGTCTTGAAATTGGTAAACACTATAAAAAACGTTGTTTTTTTTTCTAATTATTCACTATCATCAAATTATCACCTAATATAACTTTACCGAACCTTACTTGACCTAAAACACCAAATAACAAATATCCTATATGGAAAAATTCCATGAAAACTTAATGTAGATCTGTTTTAGGACAATAAAACTGTTCATGTAAATCTTTTCGATATCTCGTTTCGCTTTCGAGTTTTTGTAGTTTTAGAAAAAAAAGTTGTAAAATTTCTCCATTATTTTTCGTTTTCTTCAAATATTTCCCGGACTATTGATATTATTGAAAAAAATCATTCATATTCAATTTTTGTAGGTTTTCAGAGGCGATCAGAAAAGGTATATTGTTAAATTAAAAAATCTGTCGCATTCCTCGAGTTTTTGGCAGTTGTATAAAAAAAATCAATATTCCAAAATATGAAAAAAATTCGTGGAAACTTTTTGTGGACCTATTCGAGAACAATAAGAATATCCATTCACAATTTTTCAATATCTCTTTTCGTTTTCGAGTTTTTGCTGTTTGAAAAAAAACGGTAAATTTTTCTGTTTCACATCTCAATTTTTTTTTCAAGTTTTGAAAAATTTTCATAGAAACTTCTTGTAGACCTGTTCAAGGACAAAACTATTCATGTGCATTTCTTCGATATCTCGTTTCGTCTTCGAGTTTTTGGTGTTATTATTAAAAAAAATCAATATTTCGTTTATTTTCCAAGATATGAAATGATGAAATAATCTAAAATCTAAGCGCAAAAAATTTCGAGGGGGTGAAAAAGGAGGTAAATGATCAAAAATCCTGGCTTTCGTCATTTTTTTACCATAAATTGATAATTTCATCAGGTTTACTAACTTTTACTTCATTTGTTTTTGAAGTAATCAAGAAATTTTTCCCAATCTTTTTGTACACCCGATCAAGGACTATAAAACTGTTCATTTTGAATTTTTCGATATCCCATTTTTTTTGCTAGTTTTTTGTGATTTTAGAGAAAAAGTGCAAATTTCATAATTATTTTTCTTAAATTTTTCAAAATGTTTCTACTTTTTATTAGAGCTGAAAAAAAAACGGTTTGGAAATATAGATGTGGCTTGTATACAAGGTTCTGTGTATTTTAATTTTTTTAATTGATAGTTTTCGCCAAATCATCGGAAAAAACCTGTTACCATTTTCTGATCATTCTCAAAAACTATATATAACTATAAATCTATTCCTGAACCTGAACCTGTACGAGGAAAGTAGAAACGAAAAAAAAACAGATATCCCTGTAAAATTCTTCCAAATTTTCCGATCGCAAAAATGGTAAATACTGTCCTTGAAGTATTGAAATGATTCGAATTTCAAAGCGATATCTCCAAGGGTTTAGAAATGCGAGCGCTTTGAAATGCCACGACAGACGGACGGACAGACCGACAGACAGAATTTTCCCGCTATATCAACCGTCAACTCCTTATAAAGTTGGAAATTTTTTTTGGATACTATACAACAACAATGCGTTCAAAACTATAATTGGACACCTATAATATGAATACAGGATTTTGAGAGGAATTCGTCAGATGGTTTTCTCTTATCTGTCAATGAATCAGTTCAAAACTATAATTTGGCATCAATAATTCGAATACTATTACCTAAACAAATTGGGCAAGTCCCTTATTTTTCGTTTTTTGAAATATTTCCCGGACTATTGTTGTTACAGAAAAATTTCATCAACATTTTTTGTACGTCTTTGAGTTTTCGGTGGTTTCATGAAGAAACATTCAATGCTCCATTTATTTTTCAAGATATGAAAAAATTTCACATGAATTCTTTGTAGATCTACTTGAGGACTACGAAATTGTTCATATACGAGGATACATTGAAAAATGCTTAGCCTTCTATAGAACCAAACAAAATTTCAATGTGAAAATATTTTATTACTCAACATATTCTCCTCTTAATTGGATACATTTATTACAGCGAACCTGCAACGTCTCTAGACCTTTCAAAAAAAATGTTTCTTCTTGCTCTGAAAACCAGATCTCCACAGCTTTTATTACCTCCACGTTGGAAGAAAATTTACGACCTTTAAAACTTTTTTTCAGTTGAGGAAAGAGATGATAGTCGGACGGAAACAAATCTGGTGAATAAGGGGGGTGTTCTAGTAATTCAAACCCTAAATCACGAATTTTTTGCATGGCAACATGAGATTTGTGTGCAGGGGCGTTGTTCTGCAAAGACAAAACACCTTTGGATAGTTTTCCGCGTCTTTTCTCTTTAATTTTTTCCCGTAGAATGGTCAGTAATGTCGAGTAGTAATCTCCAGTTATTGTTCTACCCTTATCCAAAAAATCAATCATGATTACTCCATGGCAATCCTAAAAAACTGAAGCAAGAACTTTTCCAGCAGATTTTTGTACACGAAACTTCTTAGATCTTGGAGAACCGGAGTGTCGTCATTCCATCTATTGTTGCTTTGTTTCTGGATCGTAGAAATGTACCCAAGTCTCATCCATAGTAACAATTCGGTTTAAGACGTCTACATCGTTTTCAAATCGAGCACAGATCGAACGCGATGCTACTACCCTTGCACGCTTTTGGTCAACATTCAAACATTTGGGGATCCATTTTGCAGCAATTTTTAAAATCATGTCATGAACTGCATCGATATTTTCGGGGACTGACACATAAACTGGCCTTCCCGATCGGTCATCATCTTCAATGGAAAATTTACCTCTTTTGAAGCTTGCAGTCCAATTTTTCACGGTCGCATACGAAGGATATTGATTACCAAGGGTTTTAAGCATATCTTCGTAAATCTGCTTACCTCTTAACCCTTTTAAATACAGGTACCTGATGATTACTCGATACTCCAATTTTTCGATTTTCACAATTTCGGTGGACACATTTTTTTATTTTAATTTATTGCGCAACTCTGGTTTACTTTTTTGACGTCAAACTTTACACTGACACTTCTAATAAGTTATTGTTCGTTGCTATGGTAACGCAATAATTTGTTTATGCAGGGAACTGGTCTAGGCTAACTAGATATCAATACATCCCCGTACCTTATCGATTTGTGGTATTTGTCCAGCCACAATTTGCTCATTTTTCAAAGTTTAGTGGATTTTTCCAAGTTTACTTATCAAGATATGGAAAAAGTTGAACTTTTTGTATTTTTATTCAAGGACAATAAAAGTGAAAGTATACATTTTTGTGATATCTCAGTTCGTTTTTGAATTTTTGGCGGTTTTATAGAAAAAGTACAAATTCTAAACATTTTTTAAATTTTTTTATTATTTTTTCATCGAGTCGGAGAAAAACGTTTGGTCATGTCAGTGGGGCTTTGGAAGCGATTTAAAGAATTTCAATTTTATCATTAGTACGGTCAATATCTCGATTTTCAATTTTTTTAAAATATTTACCGTACTATTACTTTAACGGAAAAATTTATTGGCCATTTTTTTGTAGATTTTCTGAAGGCGATCACAAAAGATATCTTAGGAAATTTAAAAAATATCAACTGTTTCCGAGATATTTCGTATTTGCCACAATTAAAATTTCGATTTTCAGATTCTTCAAGTTTTCCGTGAAACATAGTTCAAGTAGGATTTGTTCGTCTAGTTTAGCTCTAGCCATTGCATTTTTCCAAATTCAGTTTCAATTATCGGTACGGGGTATTTGAATTTTTTTATAATTCGACATGTTTCGGAAAATCGCGCGCAAAAGCCTGCTCAACTACTATACATTGAAGTATATCGCCAAGAAATATTAAAGTGATCAAATCACTTGCTGTACCTGTATCGAGAAAAGTAGGAAAAGCTAATAAAAACGGAAAACTCCTCGTGAATTTTTTCCTGGTTTTAAATATATCAAAAATTAAATAAATGTGCGAGGATGTATTGATATCTAGTTTTCATAGACCAGTTCCGTGCATAAACAAAATATTGCGTTACCATAGCAACAAACAATAACTTATTAGAAGTGTCAGTGTAAAGTTTGACGTCAAAAAAGTAAACCAGAGTTGCTCAATAAATTAAAAGAAAAAATATGTCCACCGAAATTGTGAAAATCGAAAAATTGAAGTATCGAGCCATCATCAAGTACCTGTATTTAAAAGGGTTAAGAGGTAAGCAGATTTACGAAGATATGCTTAATACCCTTGGTGATCAATGTCCTTCGTATGCGACCGTGAAAAATTGGACTGCAAGCTTCAAAAGAGGTAAATTTTCCATTGAAGATGATGACCGATCGGGAAGGCCAGTTTCTGTGTCAGTCCCCGAAAATATCGAGGCAGTTCATGACATGATTTTAACAGACCTTCAAATTGGGCTAAAATGGATATCTGAAGCACTGAATATTTCATACGAACGCGTTCATCATATAGTTCAAGTCAATTTGGACATGAGAAAAATTGCTGCAAAATGGATCACCAAATGTTTGAATGTTGGCCAAAAGCGTGCAAGGGTAGTAGCATCGCGTTCGATCTATGCTCGATTTGAAAACGATGTAGACTTCTTAAACCGAATTGTAACTATGGATGAGACTTGGGTACATTTCTAAGATCCAGAAACAAAGCAACAATCGATGGAATAGCGACACTCCGGTTCTCCAAGACCTATGAAGTTTCGTGTCCAAAAATCTGCTGGAAAAGTTCTTGCTTCAGTTTATTGGGATAGCCATGGAGTAATCATGATTGATTTTTTGGATACGGGTAGAACTATAACTGGAGATTACTATTCGACATTAGTGACCACTCTACGGGAAAAAATTAAAGAGAAAAGACGCGGAAAGCTATCAAGGTATTTTGTTTTTGCAGGACAACGCCCCTGCACAGAAATCTCATGTTGCCATTCAAAAAATTCGTGATTTAGGGTTTGAATAACTAGAACACCCCCCTTATTCACCGGATTTGGCTCCGTCCGACTATCATCTCTTTCCTCAACTGAAATAAGTTCAAAAGGTCGTAAATTTTCTTCCAACGAGGAGGTAATAAAAGCTGTGGAGGTCTGGTTTAGAGAGCAAGAAGAAACATTTTTATTGAAAGGTCTAGAGACGTTGCAGGTTCGCTGCAATAAATGTATCCAATTAAGAGGAGAATATGTTGAGTAATAAAATATTTTGACATTGAAATTTTGTTTGGTTCTAAGAATTTTTCAATATATCCTCGTATGTCATCCCAACGATCAAAATCAAAATCTTTAATAATTTTGAGCATTTAGATTTTAGAACTATGAAATATAAAACTTTATTTTTGGTTTCAGGTTTCTACTTGGGGCCACTGAAAACTGAGATTTCCAACAACGGAAAAACTTCGGCCGTCACGGACCAGGGCAACCTAGGCGAGGGCCTGCGCGAAGAAATGCGCCCAGATACTGGGGGAAATTCCCCTAGCGGGGGCCCCATCTGCCTCCGCGAGGTGAACGGTACCCCAGCCGCAAATCGTCTGTCAGCTCTGAAAAACAAGATCCTACCCAAAAAAATCACCAAACAGAAAAAAAAAACTATGAAGTACTTGAAGTAGTGAATGTTAAGTCCCTGCCTCCAAAAATACTAAAAGTCTCTCAGCAAACGCCACTTTTGAGGAAACGTGGTTTCCCGGGAAAACGCGGTTTCGGGGTCATGCTCCAAGAAACCCACGCTTTCCTAGGAGGGTGGTTACCAGCCACTTTTTTTATCTGTGGTGTGGTTTGGGCTGTCACGACTTCTGAAAAGGTTTCTGTTACGAATCTGGGTATTCAGTATCTTCTTGTAGCACCACGTATATATTTGGATAAAACAATTCTTTCAACACCTCAACACCCTATCAATATGGCAGTAAACTGCAGAACATCAATGGCAAATTCATCAGGAAGCATCATACTATGAAGACCATAATTCAATTATTTCGAAATGTTCTTAGATGAAATAAAAAATGTTGATAACTTACTATACATAACAACTTGAATTGTCTTGAATATTTTTGTGAATAAACTAAAAAAGGATATTTCGATTTTCAATTATAGCCACCTTCTATCCCTGTCCTGAATTTCATTGATCAAAACCCAAAAAATTTGTTTTGTATCCTTACTTTGTTACAGTTGCATATTTTTGCTAATTCAATACTTCTGAAAAAAATAAACAAGAATGCGTATTTTCATCATTCCAAGTTCTAATTAACAAGAATTGATGAAATATGAATTTTTGAATTATACCCCTACTTGATAGGTAATTTTTTAAAACAAAAAAGATAACAAATTGCTACTGATGATTGAACAAAAAATGAGGTAGCTTTCTTATGAATTCAATTGTTCAATGTTATCTTTCATTTGGATACAAGGTGCGCTACATTTTTTTGTTCAGATTATTTACAATCTTTTGAAATGCATATCTTAGAAATGCAACATACAAATTTAACAAAACATTAATATACGAGGATATATTGAAAAGTTCTTAGCCTAGTATAGAACCAAACAAAATTTCAATGTCGAAATATTTTATTACTCAACATATTTTCCTCTTAATTGGATACATTATTATAGCGAACCTGCAACGTCTCTAGACCTTTCAAAAAAAATGTTTCTTATTGCTCTGCAAACCAGACCTCCACAGCTTTTATTACCTCCTCGTTGGAAAAAAATTTACGACCTTTTCAACTTTTTTTCAGTTGAGGAAAGAGATGATAGTCGAACACAGCCAAATCTGGTGAATAAGGGGGGTGTTCTAGTCATTCAAACCCTAAATCACGAATTTTTTACATGGCAACATGAGATTTGTGTGCAAGGGCGTTGTCCTGCAAAAACAAAACAACTTTTGATAGCTTTCCGCGTCTTTTCTCTTTAATTTTTTCACGTAGAGTGGTCAGTAATGTCGAATAGTAATCTCCAGTTATTGTTCTACCCTTATCCAAAAAATCAATCATGATTACTCCATGGCAATCCCAAAAATCTGAGGCAAGAACTTTTCCAGCAGATTTGTGGACACGAAACTTCTTAGGTCTTGGAGAACCGGAGTGTCGCCATTCCATCGATTGTTGCTTTGTTTCTGGATCGTAGAAAGGTTCCCAAGTCTCATCCATAGTAACAATTCGGTTTATGAAGTCTACATCGTTTTCAAATCGAGCACAGATCGAACACGATGCTACTACCCTTGCACACTTTTGGTCAACATTCAAACATTTGGGAATCCATTTTGCAGCAATTTTTCTCATGTCCAAATTGACTTGAACTATATGATGAACGCGTTCGTATGAAATATTCAGTGCTTCAGATATCCGTTTTAGCCCAATTTGAAGGTCTGTTAAAATCATGTCATGAACTGCCTCGATATTTTCGGGGACTGACACAGAAACTGGCCTTCCCGATCGGTCATCATCTTCAATGGAAAATTTACCTCTTTTGAAGCTTCCAGTCCAATTTTTCACGGTCGCATACGAAGGACATTGATCACCAAGGGTATTAAGCATATCTTCGTAAATCTGCTTACCTCTTAACCCTTTTAAATACAGGTACTTGATGATGGCTCGATACTTCATTTTTTCGATTTTCACAATTTCGGTGGACATATTTTTTCTTTTAATTTATCGCGTAGCTCTGGTTTACTTTTTTGACGTCAAACTTTACACTGACACTTCTAATAAGTTATTGTTCGTTGCTATGGTAACGCAATATTTTGTTTATGCGGGGAACTGGTCTAGGCTAATTAGATATCAATACATCCTCTTATAATAGTCAACATTTTCAGAAAAGTGTTAGTAAAATTAAGTCTAAATTAACGAAACAGTTTTTGAAATATTCAATAAAAACAGTTTAAATGACCTCAAAAAAATGTAACGTACCCTGTATTTAAATGAAAGGTAATATTTAACAATTGAATTCATCAAAAAGTCAATCAACAGAAGCAATAAATAATTGTTTTGTAGTAAAAAAACGATCTGTCAATTGTTTTCAGTGTAGAGGTATGATTTAAAATTTAAAAAATTTTAAACTGAGTCAACAAGAAACAATGTTAGACGTGATAATAATAATTATAAATAGATGTGTGTGTTGTCCAGTGATTCCACAAAAAAATGTTGGAAAATATGTGAACACATTTCGAAAACTTTTTAAGGCACTGAATGATTTAACCTTAACCTTCCAAATGTTGATTTCAGGTAAGGAAAAAAAATCATCTTGATTCACATTTATTTTTTATCATACTTTTTTCATTCAAAATATTTCACAAGTATAGTAGTAGCCCTAATATTTAAAGGACCCCGCAAACTCCTTATGGAAATTGGGTCTCAGTGGATTTTTTTGAATTTTTGGTAATGTGATAAAGTCCATGTAATTCTGAACCAATGTTACCATTGCGCCAACCCAAAAAAATGAACCCCTGCGCAGAATAGACTATTTATATTTGAATCCGGTAACAGTATTTTCATTCGTTTCATAGTTGCCAAGGTTGCACAATATTGTGCTGTATAATAAAAAATATTCTTACCCCCCTTCTTCCCCCCAACTCCTATTACGAAACGCAAAAAAAAATTTCTCGGTTGCTTTTTTAATGTATCGTCGAATGTTTAAATATTCATGAATAAGAGAATGAGTAGTTTTTTATGATTATCCCCCCTCCCCCGAAAGGAACAAAACGAAAAAATGTCGGTGGATTTTTCTGAACTTTTGATATAATGCAGTTCAAGTTATTTTTAAAAGTAATTGATTGGGTGTCAAACACTAAATATGAATAGTTTTGATGCTAGGGGGCATTGAGAATGACATGGACTACATCATACCAAATATTCAAAAAAATCCACTGGCACCCAAATTCCATGAGTTTGCGGGGTCCTTTCTGAAGTAAGGTGTGCTGAGGATGAGGTGGTGACAGCACAATGATAACGTATATGGTGGAAGAGTTCGCCTTGAAATAAAAATCGACGGACATTAAGAATTTGATTTTGCTAATATTTGGGAATGTATAGGATGGGATTTATTTTGTTAAGTGACATATTCTAATAATATGAATTGATAATGAAATAAAAGGTCGTCGCCCAGGCAGTAGCCAGAGCAGTAGAATATAAGCAATAGGTACTTAGTACAAGATTTGAAAAGCTACTCTATTTCTATCATTTGTAAAAGTACTATGGAGCAAAACCGATTTGAAAAAATGTTCTCTGGTTATAACAGCGAGATGAGAAATAAGATAACAGAGGCTCTATTTCATTTCACAAGAAAAATTCATAAAAATCTTGATGACACTAAAATAGTAATAGGAATATTCATACATTTAGCAAAGTCATTCGATAGCATATCTCATGAAATGCTTTTGCTAAAGCTTGAATCTTACGGCATCCGCGTGATTTTATATGAGCTTTTTGAGGACTATCTGACAGACCGTAAGGTCAAAATAAACGACTACTTAAATAAAATGTGGTATTCCCCACGGAACAGTTGTTGGTCCCCAGTTACTCATACTTTATATAAATAACATGTTGAAAGTTGACATTTCAGGAGATATTATTTCATACGCCTAAGTCATACTTGAGAAACAACAAAAAACAACGGAAGAAAAGGTCCTGTACAAAATAAAATGCTGGCTGGACAGTAATCTACTCAGCTTGAACTTCTAAAAAAATGTGATCATATACTATATAAAAAATTCGAGCAAATTTACCGAAAGCCATTGAAATGGTGCGAGGTCCTTTATGACCTTCACAAATATTATTTTAAATCGACCTAGTTTGACCACCTTTAAATTTCCCTCCAACTGCACACTGAACCTATTTACATGGCAAAGAACCAAAGAAACAACTGAAAATATAAAAAGTCTATGCATAATAATTAACACTAAACTGAAGTAGAATAGCCACTCTGAACATTATATTCTATTATGGGGGAATTCTTCTCACGCCGTTAGGATTTTCAAAATGCAGAAGAAAGCAGTTAGAATTATGGCTGATGCTGGTTACAGGGGCCACTGTCAAAAAATCTTCAAAGATCTATCTATTCTGCCTGTTCCATCATTATTTATTTATAATACGGTATTGGAGGTACAAAAAAACCAAAAATAATTTTTGGCCAGCAAACGCTGATTACCATAAACTCGCGGTGCATCCGATTTGAGACCTTCTCGCTACAGACTCAATAAAACACAAATGAATTCACTGGATGTCAGACTCTATAAGTTTTTGCCTGATGAGTTCAAGATTTCGACTTGGAACTGTCCTAAATCGAAACTGAAATGACACATTCGCAATCACTGTTTTTACTCCATTTACGAATATTTAAGTATGCCTCTGTGTCTCAGCAATATCTAGATCTCCCAAATAATGGGACACTGTTTTTTAGATTGTTTTTGTATGTTTTGTCGTTTTTATTATTATCTTTTTTACATATGACTGTTTTACCCAATCTCTTTTAATGTCGATTTTAAACATTTTTCAACTTGTACTACTGACTTGCCAAAAACTGTATAATATAATAATATAATGATATAATAATATAATAATATAATAATATAATAATATAATAATATAATAATATAATAATATAATAATATAATAATATAATAATATAATAATATAATAATATAATAATATAATAATATAATAATATAATAATATAATAATATAATAATATAATAATATAATAATATAATAATATAATAATATAATAATATAATAATATAATAATATAATAATATAATAATATAATAATATAATAATATAATAATATAATAATATAATAATATAATAATATAATAATATAATAATATAATAATATAATAATATAATAATATATAATAATTGTAACTTGGACAAATAAATCTATTTTATTCTATTCATTTAACAAAAAAGACTGACAAAACTGGTATAGGTATTGTACAGGATTCATGAGCTACTAAAATTTCTACCAGTAAACATACTCGTAATAGCAGACAAATCACTGGTTGAATCTATTTTGTCCAATGGTATCATCGTGTTGGGTGGTACTTACCAAAACCAACTAAAAAGACTCGTACTAACACACTCACTAACTTCATGTTTTCCAAATTTATGTACAAAAATTAAATTGAAAAAAAATATTAATTACCACGATTACAACTCAAGAAAAAAAAACAACAGAAAACACCCAAAACTAAAACAACTTCAACCAAAAATTTCATATGTACAACAGGCCCAAAATTTTTTAATTATCTTCCGCCAAACCTGAAAAGTATTAGAAGTTTCTAATTATTTGACAATTAAGTGAAAAAATGTAACCTCAATAACAGAGAAAATGTCAAGTTCATACCATAAAAAAATTAAAAATCATGCACTTCAAACTTAGTCCACTTAATTAATCAACTTAACCAACTCCCATTCTATATTATACATGTAATTACTATGTATATCATTAGTTTTTTAACTGATTATAAAATTATCAATTTAGGATAAGTATTTTCATGTATAACGGTATAATTTATCCAATTTCGTAAACCTACTTGCTACTTTAATCTACATATCAGGCCCGCTACAACCATTGTATAAGGATAAATAATCTTTATACTATGCTACAACTTCTTCAGAGATGTAGGTGCAATGACATTCTATGAAATTATAGCATTTACCCTAAAATGAAACATTACTTCAATAAATTATCTCAAAAATGGGATCCAAAAGAAGCAAAACAAAATTCTTGTTGGTAAAGATCTTTTCAAACCTCATGATAACAACTTCGGATTGGGTTTTATACACATCATTTCTTAAGTTCGCATCTCCACCAAAAGCTATTGTAGCTACAATATTTTTTGTTTTGGAGTCATCAAAACTATAACAATATAATTTTGAACGATTTGAAAAAATACTTGATTTTGAATACTCACAAAGATAAACGAAGAATTTTCTTGACGTAGTTGTAGAAACAAGGCCAGACTCTCTCACGTGGTCTACAACTATGCCGAATGTGATGGCAGCAAAGAAATGGCCAATATGCGGCAGCGACTGCAGAATATCTTCCTTAAAAAAAATAACACATCAGTAGTTTATTTTTATGAGTATGGAAGATTTGAAGACTATATAAGTATTTTCAAATCCTTTTCAAAAATTCCAATTTCAGTTTAAAATCAATTCAGTGATTTGTGATATCAATTACAAACATACAGGGTGTTAATTAAGTACGTTGACAAACTTCGGGAGGTGATTCTTTGAAGGTTTTCAGGACGAAATGTTCATATAAACATATGTCCCAAACAGCTAGGATTTCGAGATACAGGGTGATAAAAATACATTTTTTTCAAGATTTTTTAGAGTTTACTTCGACATTTTCTACAATAATCAGTTCAAATTAGGCAAGTACAATCCATTCAATAGTACGCACGATACAAAATAATGCATTTCTCAAATAATTCACAGGGTCCTCCTTTTTTCAGAGTCAAGCTTTGTTCAACCCTTCAGAATTTTTTTTCCGCCGCCACTGACATATTATGAGAAAGGAATAATGAATGTTGTTTCATTTAACATCTTTTTGCTCTCTTGATGTTTTTCATTTACTTGTACGGCTCAGGAGTTACAATGAAAATATTAACGCAAACATTTTCCAGTAACGCATAACATAAAGAAATTTGAGAAGCAAATAGTCTAACAAACTTGAAGGGTGATTCTTTGAAAGGTTTCAAGATGAAAAGTTCATATAAACATGTCCCAAGCGGCTTGGTTTTCGAAGTACAGGGTGATCAAAATACATTTTTTAGGAGTTTTTGGAGTTTACTTCGAAATTTTCGACAATAATCGATCCAAATTAGTTCAAATTGGACAAGTACAATCCATTCAATAGTGCGCATGATATAAAATAATTCATTTCTCGAAGTGTCATTGCCACTCTCCAAAGATTAGCGCGTGACGCAATACGTCATTTTGTTCTCATTACACAAATAGCTATTTTCTGCTCATGAAGAGAAAATGTAATGTTATGGAGCTCCCATACATTTTTTACCATAACTCAGGTTGAATATGTATTGCACAAAGTTAATTATGGCAAAATAATTTTGGACATTTTCAATAGTGAATAACTTTATTATCAAATACTAGAGCAAAGTAACATAAATTCCCTAGGAATAAAATTAAGTTCAGAAAAGGACCATTATTGAAATTGATATGTCAGAGCAGCTGCTGGAAATGGCCACCGCCAACTTCAATGCATGCGTTTATGCACCTAACCATAGACTGGCGGACACGCTCAAAAATACCAGGAGTGTTTCTTATAATTCCGCATGACTCCTGTATGCGATTCCTCAGGTCTCCTTCACTTTGAACTGGAGTTCGGTACACTAATGATTTAAGATGCCCCAAGAGGAAAAAATCAAGTGGATTCATATCGGGTGACCTTGGTGGCCAAAGTTGTGGCCCACCACGCCCAATCCAGCGATCAGAATAATCTTCTAAATATTGGCGTGCAACCAATCTGAAGTGTACTGGAGCACCATCATGCATAAACCAAATTCCAATTCTTTCCCTCAGTGGGATCTCTTCTAGGAGTCCAGGTAAGATGAATTCAAGAAAATGTCGATAATGGTCACCATTGAGTCTATGAGGCAGAAAATGTGGCCCGATAAGGAAATTCCCTACAATTCCAACCCAAACATTCACAGAAAACGTCTCTTGAAAATGGTTTTCAATCACGGCGTGTGGGTTTTCATCAGCCCACATATGATTGTTGTGAAAATTAATAATGGCTTTACGGTAAAAGCATGCCTCATCGGTGAATAACACTTGAGATAAAAACCATGGATTTTCCAACAATTTATTTCGAATCCAAGTGCAAAAAGTTAATCTCTTTGGAAAATCCCTTGGCAGAAGAGCTTGAACACGCTGTATGTGATAGGGATAAAGTTGTTGCTCTTTTAAAATTTGCCATACCAATACATGGGTTACGTTAAACTGTGCCGCAATTTGTCTTGTACTGGTGTCTGGATGCTGCTCAATTTCGTTAAGTACAGCTTCTTCTATCTGAACTGTTCTAACTCTCTTGGGTTTTCCTATGAGAACAGCAGACCTCTTGAAAGTACCCGTTTCACGAAGACGGGAGTGAATATTGATGAACATTTGTGTGCTGGGAATATGACGTTGTGGAAATCTTTCTAGATACATTCGTCTGGCGGCACGAGCGTTACCATCAGCCATTCCATACATTAAGTGCATGTCTGCCATTTCTGAATTTGTATATTCAACCATTTTATCCAAAGGAATATTGAATGAATCTGCTTTATAGCTTGCACTAATGAAGAATTAACAATGAGACAGTTTCTCAACTTTCGATAACTGTCAAGTTGTTGATATTTAAATAAATGAATTAATATCAAAGCCCACTTTGCTATTTTTATGAATTCAAATTGATTACAAAATTTCTGCGTTACTGCAGAAGAAAAAACAAACCGAAATTTCTGATAAAATAATGTACTCCGTACGGAAACAAAAATTTGTTTGATTTAGTTTTTCGGAGTTATGACCAGAGATTCATAAATGAAAATCAAATGTGTAATGATCTGCGACTATTAGATAAACCCTATTAACTATCTTCCATTACAGGATTACCTTTCGGAAGTTTTTTATGTTGAAAAGGAAACGTTCAATTGAAAACAAAAAAATATCTTTTTTTAAAATAACAAAAAATTTGTATGAGTTCTCTATCAAGACTGATGGGTAAAAACATTTTTAATCAAATATCTCAATAAAAATGCACATTTTTACCATCAGAATCTTCAGGTTGAAAGTTAAGGTTTTCCCAATATCTGTCAGATCTAGTTTAATATCCAGCGTACCGCAGTGACGGGGAGATAGTAGTTTTCTGTTAGATATCACAAAAAGAAATCACATCTTTACAATAACAAGCTTTTATTTAGCTTCACTTGTAACTAACTAACAAACAATTTAATAAAAGTTGAATTTGACCCACTTCTAATACTCCGATTAATTTGAAATTTGGCAGGCTTCCGTAATTCCGGTGACAATGCATTAAAAAAATGTTTGTTGAAAAACAAAATGGCGGCTCCAATATGGCGGACGAGTTTTGTGATTATGATCCGATTCTGTTCAAAATTGGTATGTGATGGTTTTTGGGTTGGAGATTTTCAGTTTTACATAAAAAATAAACTAAAATGTTAAAAATGAAAATTATAAAAAGAAAACATTTTAAAGTTTTTATACAATACACTGAAAAGGAAAAATAATTCATTTCATTGTTTGATCTAGGTAATCTTGTACAGAAAGATTTTGATACTCACAGAATAACCTACAAAAAATGAAACAAATTATTTTTTCATTTTCAGTGCATTTGTATAAAAGCTTGTCTTTATATTTTTTATTGTATAATTTTTATTCATCGTAGATTTTTCTAATTCTGAAAAAATATTTCCATCAATTTACAATAATTGAAAATGTTTAATTTTCAAATTTTCTAATGTTATGCCACACTGGAAAATGTTTAAATTAATATTTTCATTATAGCCCCTGAACCGTACAAGTAAATGAAAAAAAGGAGGACCCTGTGAGTTATTTAAGAAATGCATTATTTTGTATCGTGCGCCCTATTGAATGGATTGTACTTGCCTAATTTGAACTGATTATTGTAGAAAATGTCGAAGTTAACTCTAAAAAATCTTGAAAAAAATGTATTTTTATCGCCCTGTATCTCGAAAACCAAGCCGTTTGGGACATATGTTTATATGAACTTTTCGTCCTGAAAACATTCAAAAAATCACCTCCCGAAGTTTGTCAACGTACTTAATTAACACCCTGTATAATCAATATTCAATTCATTAATTTTGTTATGAAAATGTTCACAGGTTATTAGAAGGTTTTGACTATTTCTAAAAATTTTCATCCTTGATGCTTTGAATCATCATACTTCAATTATCCTAGTCAAATTGAACTGGATAATAGTGCAATTCTCTCAATTAGGTATTTACCCAGACCAGAAGGGAGTATTATTGCTTGACTGGAATATAACAAAATTGAACATTATTCTTATACAGTGAGTTTCTTAAAGATTACACCATATGGGAAACTTTTTTATTATAGTGAAAAATCAAATAATTTTCCACAAATATCGATATACTAGTTCCAATACTAAATAAAAAAAAAATACAATAATAATATTCATAAAATAAAACTAAGTATAATTTCGAACATGTGATGAAGTGTATACAGGCCGTTTCTTTTATCATGTGGTAACATTGCTATATTCTAAACCGTAACAGATACGAAGACGATTAAATGGGAGAAAAGGTAACTATTGTGGAGAACAGTAAAATGGTAAAAGAAAATTTACAGGGAGTCTCGCCCTTCCCGAGTTATACAGGGAAAACTAAAAATGCTGTTATTTGTTTTTTACGAATAGAATTGTTATTTCTGAAAATATAAAAAAATGGAAAAAGAAAGTTTTAATGTATTCTAAATGTACTATAAAAATATAACAATGAATCTTTGATTAAACGTTTCGTGTCAACACGGCCACCATCAACATTTCTTTTCAAATACGGACCTGTCTGTTTTAGTACAAATATTGATAAAGCGATAAAATCACAATTCAGTGGTACATCATACTTGATATTTTTATAACGTCTCATTCAAAATAACTAACATCATCAGTGACAACAATTTTTAATTACGGTCCTGTCGTTAGGTCGTTTATGGATTCCACAAAACCTAACTCTCCGATATAAAAATTATCAGTGACGCTTTGAATAAATGTATCTATTAAAATTATGTTTACACTATAATAAAAGATATCTGTAGTTTCAGAGACGAACGATAGCAATTTACCTCGGATATAAACTTACTTAAGAGTAGAAGAAATCAAACAAACAGAGAACAATTTATTTCATATTGAATTTTTGAGTGAAAATATAACCAATACAGAAAATGAATTCTTCATGATGACCTACATTAAATGCTCGAATTGACGACCTCTTTGTTGAATGCACATAAGTTGTCTGTCCATACAATTTCTGTGGCAATTTTCTAGCATGATGGGTGTAATGCTATTACATGCATCTCTTATTTTTTGTTTGAGATGGTCGATATCTGTACTAGTTGTCGAAAAAACTTTATCCTTTATGTATCCCCAGACAAAAAAATCTAAAGGAGTCAGGTCTGGGGATCGAGCTGGCCAGGCAATTGGTCCATTGTTTCCAATCCATTTTCTTGGGAATATTGCATCTAAATGTTCCCTTACTATTGCTGCATTATGGGGAGGGGCACCGTCTTGTTGAAAATATTGTATTTCACGGCGGATGTTCAGTGGCAATTCATCTAAGTAGCCATCAAACTCATTGGATAAAAAATGTAAATACATTCCACCATTCAAATGCTCGTCGTAAAAGAAAGGACGTAGTATGTTTGTTCCCAAAATTCCCAACCAAACATTTATTCCGAACCTTTCCTGGAAATGGGTTTTTCTATGTAAATGTTCATTTGTATTATTCCACCTATAATGGATGTTTCTGTTAAACCAACCATTGTTGGTGAATTTTGATTCGTCCGTCCATATTATTTTATTACAAATATTTCCAACTTCCCTATTTCTACGTCTCAACCACATCGCAAATCGTACTCTCCTTCCGTAATCCCTTTCATTGAGGTGATGAACTTTGCGTATCCTGTAGCATTTGTATTTGTTCTTTTTCAAAATATTTCTGGTAGATTTTACAGAAATCCCTAGTTCGTGGGCAATTTCTCGTAAAGAACAATCTTGGTTAGAAATATTTTTGTA
This sequence comes from Chrysolina oricalcia, assembly GCA_944452925.2. Classification (NCBI taxonomy): domain Eukaryota; kingdom Metazoa; phylum Arthropoda; class Insecta; order Coleoptera; family Chrysomelidae; genus Chrysolina; species Chrysolina oricalcia. Next base: position 4,042,904 of record OX101821.2, on the reverse strand, counting down.
ACTGACCAATCCTAAATTGAGAAAAAAATATTTTCGTCACTTTGTTAATCTTTATGAAGTAATATTTGCTTACCTAAAACATTTATTTGGTTCCGCATACTTCCAGTAACAACACATTTTCTAGTTTTATTTCTATCAAATGCACCACAGTCTCTCAAATTTCTTTCTAATCGTCTAAACATTTGAATGTTTGGAATACGACGATTTGGGTATAGCTCACCATACATATTTTTTGCCAAAAGAGGATTTCTATTTGATTTTGCATAAGCAAATAGCATATCAGTCCTTTCGTCATTTGAATACATCTTTGATATGACTGAGTGTATAAACGACTGACAGTTCTTAACACGTATCAACAACTCATTTATTTGTCCTGCCATAGAAACCAAGCAAAGCCTACTTGTTTAAAAATGGTAAATGAAGTGAGATGCTATTTAATTGTACCATATCACACAATAGTCGTATTTTGACCAAAAACTAATATTTTCGTTACTTCCAGGATTGAGAATTATAGAAATATTCAGTATGATAATTGATTCAGAAGAAATCAGCCTTGAAACAAGGATTTCTGTAATACAAAAATGCCCAAGAAGGAAAAATACGAATGTTCGTTGTGTTGGGGTATCTTCTTATCGAAATTATTGGGTGAAGTCTGAAGTATGCCAATAGTTGAATAGGTTTTGAAGAAATCAAAATAATTTACAAAAGAACTAACGACAGGACCGTAATTAAAAATTGTTGTCACTGAGGATGCTAGTTATTTTAAATGAAACGTTATAAAAATATCAAGTGTGATATACCACTGAATTGTGATTTTATCGCTTTATCAATATTTGTACTAAAATAGACAGGTCCGTATTTGAAAAAAAAATGTTGATGGTGGCCGTGTTGACACGAAACGTTTAATCAAAGATTCATTGTTACATTTTTATAGTACATTTAGAATACATTAAAACTTTCCTTATAAATTTTTTTATATTTTAAGAAATAACAGTTCTATTCGTAAAAAACAAATAACAGCATTTTTGGTTTTCCCTGTATAACTCGGGAAGGGCGAGACTCCCTGTAAATTTTCTTTGACCATTGTACTGTTCTCCACAATAGTTACCTTTTCTCCCATTTAATCGTCTTCGTATCTGTTACGGTTTAGAATATAGCAATGTTATCACATGATAAAAGAAACGGCCTGTATTTGCCTTTCCGCTGACAAGGGAATTTGAATGAATCGTTGAAACTACGGAATCGTATTCGTGCCATGTGCCTGTATACGGATGCCTACAATAAGCAGTGTAGTGTCCGCTATTTGTAGTCCCGCTGTGATTCGTCACTGCGTACAAGTTATAGCGACAAGGGGCTACATTGTCTGCAGTGTAGTTGCTCAAATCTAAACCTTCCAGAGGAAAATCAATGGTTATATTCAATTTTCCTCTAAATCTTTGTGTTTGAGAGAATCTTGTTAAATGGATAACTAAAATTTTGGGGAATTTCTGAATCAATAGAGACTTTGTGCATTTCCTCTTTCTTTTGCAGTTCAAACATGTCGGTTTCTCATCACCATCCATTGTTTCTTCCCTAGTGAATGAATCTAAACATTGCGAGAGTCTAAGTTAGCCTGTTCTTTTTGATATCGGAAGAGAAAGGTCCCAGAATGTATCGAAAGTGACTGAACAGTGACCGCAATGTGTACATTTCAATGTTGATTTCAGCTGTCCAACAAAGTTATCTACTATCTTGGAGTTGTCCATTCCCATGACCATGACTCTCTGGACTCACCACAAGTGTTAAATTTAGGGACAATCTCGGCCGAAATGAAGTTGGGCTTATCCGTTATTGCATTCACGTCTTCGTGTAGTCCCTCCAGTAGATATCGTAAAAACTCCTGGGCATCTTGTTGGTTACAACTGAAGAAACGTGGTGCAAATCTTTGGATTTCAGCTTTCAAAGAAACAGTATTAACTACTCGATCCGACGCTTCTGACCACAGTTCCTTTATCACTTTCACAAATGCTTTGATCAAATATCTGTCCAGTTTCCATCCCAAGTCGGCGCCCATGACTGCTCCTGGCGAACGTGACGACGGATAACAAATGCAGTCGAATAATGTCAATAATATATTCAATTTTTGTCAAATTTTACATCTTTGTAAAAATACCTTCATTAAAGAAAAGAATTGCAACCAGCGCGTTCATTCTACATTTACATTTAAACATGGTCCTTCGAGCCGGATATTCAAGTAAGAAGATTGGGAAGTTGGTGAAAATTTCGGAAACACACACGAAGTCATTGGCAAACAATTCGATAAAGTCGAAGTTTCGTTTTCCACACGTGTTTCGAGTTTCCAGTTTCGCAGCATCCAATTTCTACTGTACAGAACTAATTTGCGGTCTCCCAGGTAATCATTCCTAATCCTTGATCCCTTTCCCTTATTTAAAATAGCTTTCACTTGCATTTGCATATATATTTCGTGAATTATTTAACAAATTCAATTTGTTTGCTTTGTCAAAACGCTCATTCTTATTAAGGAACTGTCAGTTTTGAGTGTTTCAAACACATTTTTTCACACATCAACAGTTTAAATAGTTCACGTTTCATTTATCTAATAAAAAACAACTTTTTCTCATTCAATAATTTTGTATTGTGCTAATTCTTGTAAAGAAAAGTTTCTTTTTCCGATAAATATGACAGAAGCCGAAACTAGAATGACTCTTGACAAATTGAGAAAAAGGCGGGCATCTATAAAATCGAAACTTACAATTTTCAAAAACTATATAAATAATCTCGAAAATGATTTAGCTAATCCAGAATTTATCTTTCCTGAAAATGAATTGAAATTGAGGTTATCAAGGTCTGAACTTCTTTTGAATCAATTCGAACAAATTCAAACTGAAATCGATTGTCAGGTCGATGACGTTCAAGATGAATCGGCTCAAAGTGAACAATTTGAAAACGATTACTTTGGCATAATTGCAAAGGCCGAAACTCTTTTGTCCAAACATACTGCCAGTGTCGGGGAGTCTTCCAACGTGAAAGGAAATCCACATGAACATGATAGCTCTCACTCAGGTGTTTCAAGTAAAGATGAAAATAATCATGCATCTTTGGGTATCAAATTACCAACTGTTCAATTACCTAGATTTTCCGGTAATTATGAGAATTGGTTGGAATTTCATGATTTTTTTCAGTCTATGATTATTAAAAATGTGAGCATCAGTTTAGTACAAAAATTTCATTACTTGAAATCATCTGTCAGTGGCGTAGCTGAGAAAGTTATTCATAGTATTCCGGTATCTTCCGAGAATTTCTCAGTGGCGTGGCAAATGCTTTGCGAGAGGTTTGCGAATCGTGAACTTCTCGTTTACAATCACACCAAATGCATATTCAATTTGCAAAAAATTATCAAACAGTCTTCTTTCAATATCAGGCAGCTAGTAGATGGCCTACAAAGTAACTTGCGTTCTCTGCAATCTTTGAATGAACCCGTAGACCATTGGGATACCTTATTGATATTTCTAATCGTTGAGAAGCTTGATTCTGAAACCACTCTTGAATGGGAGTCAAAGAAATCAACAGAGACAACTCTCAAAGATCTTTTGAATTTTCTGAAAACGAAAGCTGACATTCTTGAAAAAATTGAGGCTAATCACTTTTCTAGTGGCAATAAAGATCGCAATCGATTTCAGAAAAAATCTCTTACGAGATCTTTGATATCAAGTCAAGCTTCTTGTTTTCTATGCAAGTCTTCAAATCACAAATTGAGCAATTGTCGTGATTTTCTCAATTTAAGCATTACTGATAGAACAGAGCAAGCCAAAAAATTAAAGGTTTGTCTAAATTGTTTACATCCTGGTCACGTGAATTCCAATTGCAAATACGGCAAATGCTATAAGTGTGGCAAGAAGCACCACACACTCATTCATGTCGAAACTACCGAAATTGCTCCAAATGTCATTTCGAGTGCCAGTGAAGCAGACTCAAATATTGAATCTACGCATGCGCTTTCAACTAGCGCTGTTCGGAAAAATCTTGTTCTTTTATCCACAGTAGTAGTTCAAGTTTTGGATAGTTCTGGTAAGGCACAAGAATGCAGAGCTCTCTTGGATAGTGGTTCGCAATCAAATTTTATCTCATCCCATTTAGTCTCAAAATTAGGTCTTCCAAAAAGGCGAATTGACATTTCTGTGATAGGGATTGCTCAAACTTCCTCTAATATGAATTACCAGTGCAATGTGTTCCTTAGGTCACTCCACTCCTCATTTTCGGCATCCCTAACTTGTTTAGTCACCAATGCCATATGCAATCAGCTCCCAGGTTGTCAAATAGACATTTCTTCATTGCGCATTCCTGCTAATATTCAGCTGTCAGATGAAAATTTCCATGTGAATTCAGATATACACCTCCTGATAGGGGCCGGCCTTTTCTATAACTTGCTCTGCGTTGGGCAGATCAATTTGGGCCCACAAAACCCCGTACTTCAAAAGACAAAGCTTGGGTGGATTATCTCAGGTCCTCTTCCCCAGGTACAGCCTTCCCAGAATGCCTTCTGTAATTTCTCGCACAATAGTGTATGTGATGAACTCTCACGATTCTGGGAAATAGAAGAGTTTCCCACTACTCGGTTCTATTCTAAGGAGGAGGAACATTGCGAAGAGCATTTTAAATCTACTCTTAAAAGGAATTCAGATGGACGTTTCGTAGTTTCAATGCCTTTCAAAGATTCAGTTGAAAAGCTAGGTGAATCAAGAAGCACAGCCGAAAAGAGATTTTATAGTGTTGAACGTAAGCTTCAGCACAATTCAACCCTAAAGAAAATGTATATCGAATTTATGGAAGAATACGTTTCCATGGGTCACATGACTCAGGTTGATCACCATCAACCATTCAGCTATTACCTCCCTCATCACGGAGTTTTGAAGAAGGACAGTCTCACCACGAAACTTCGTGTTGTGTTCGACGGATCGTCTCCTTCTTCAAGCGGTTTATCACTCAACGACGTCCATATGGTCGGGCCAGTCGTTCAAAGTGATCTTTTGTCGATCGTTCTTCGATTCAGGCAACATTCTCACGTAGTATCAGCGGATATTGCAAAATTTTATCGCCAAATATTGGTTTGTCCTTCTCAGAGACATTTTCAACAAATATTGTGGAGGTCTGATCCATGTCAGCCTTTGCAAACTTTTTCCTTGAACACGGTCACTTATGGTACTGCATCGGCGAGCTTCCTTGCTACCAGATGCTTGAGTGAACTAGCGCAGGAGTATTCCGAAAGTTTTCCTGAAGCTACCAACATAATAGCGAATGACTTCTATGTTGATGATCTTTTAACTGGATCTGATTCAGTTTCGGAAATCATTGTTTATTGTAAGCAAATCATTCATATCCTGTCCAAAGCTCACTTTCCACTTCGCAAATGGGTCTCTAACAATCCTTCAATATTGGATGCTATCCAGCAATCAGTTTCTTCCTTGGACATCGCCCACTCTCTTGGATCGAACGATAACACAAAAACACTTGGACTTCATTGGTATCCCAAATTTGACTCTCTAAGATATGTTATCTCTTCGGAGATTCTTCCGAAGACAATCACAAAGAGGTCAATCCTGTCGGGTATAGCACAAATCTTTGACCCTTTAGGTCTTCTCTGTCCAGCTACAATCCAAGCTAAAATGTTGTTACAGCAACTTTGGCTAGAAAAATTAGGTTGGGATCATTCAGTGCCTTTACATATTCATACTAGTTGGTTAGCTTTTAGAGATCAACTCCCTCAACTCAATGATATTCAGATTGCTCGTAAAGTGAAACTAGACAACGCTGTTCATATTGAATTACACGGTTTTTGCGACTCTTCTGAACTAGCGTTCGGTTCCGCTATTTACATCCGCAGCTTAGATCAATCAGGTAACGTCCAAACCCATCTGTTATGTGCAAAGTCAAAGGTTGCTCCACTCAAAAAAATCAGCATTCCGCGGCTCGAGCTCTGCGCTGCTGTAATCCTCAGTAGGCTAGCTACCAAAGTTTTCAGATCTCTCTCTCTTAAATTCAATAAAATATTTTATTGGTCGGATTCTCTATGGTGGTTCTAGGATGGCTCAAAATTTCTCCTCATCTCCTCAAAACATTCGTGGCCAACAGAGTCTCAGAAATTCAATCCAATACGGATATCTCTTGTTGGAACCACGTGAATACAAAGAAAAATCCTGCCGATCTCATCTCAAGAGGTATTAGTCCACAAAGTTTGAAATCATCTGATCTTTGGTGGCATGGTCCCAAATTTCTGAATGATTCCATTCAAATTTGCTCCACTCAACCGCTTGAGTTGACCAATGAACTTCCGGAGATGAAGCGAACAGAAATAACTTCCCTGAATTTGACAGCCCTCTCCAGTTTTCCTTTCGAACGATTTTCAACATTGAATCGTCTCAAACGCACCTTTGCCTATATCTTAAGATTCGTTCACAATTCATTAGCTCGTTTCAGATCCCTGGAAAGAAATTCTGGTCCTCTTTCTATGCAGGAGTTGAATTCCTCACTTCGTTATCTTATCAAATATTCTCAAGCTGAATCATTCCCAGAGGAACTGCATAACTTATCGAAAGGCAAACCTCTTCCTCGAAAAAGTAGAATGTTGTCCCTACTTCCTTTTATTGATGAGAATGGTATTCTCAGGGTTGGGGGCAGACTAAGACATTCTCCATATGAATTTGATAAGAAGCACCCCATAATCATTTCATCAAATCATCATTTCTCAAAGTTACTATTCCTTAACGAGCATAAAAAGCTTCTTCATGCTGGACCTCATCAATTGCTCTACTCAATACGTGAAACATATTGGCCCATACTTGGGAAGAATCTTGCGAAGAGAACTGTTCATGAGTGTATCGTGTGCTTCAAAGCCAAACCGATTTCTATAAATCCTCTAATGGGAGATCTTCCTGAAGCAAGGGTCACTCCTTTTCTTCCATTCATCAATACAGGGGTGGATTACGCCGGTCCTTTTACGTTGAGAGACAAACCTGGCCGACGTTTTAAAACCTACAAGGGTTATGTTAGCCTTTTCATATGTTTATCAACAAAGGCGGTTCATATTGAACTAGTCAGCGACTTAACCAGTGATGCCTTTATTTCTGCTCTTAAACGGTTTATAGCAAGACGGGGCAAGCCCCAAAGTATCTATTCCGACAACGGGACAAATTTCGTAGGTTCCAAAAATCAGTTATTGGAACTAGGTAAATTTTTGAAAAACCACAGAGAAGAAATCGAATCTTCTACCTCGTGTCAAGAAATATCATGGCATTTCATTCCTGCGTACTCCCCACATTTCGGTGGCATTTGGGAGGCAGGTGTGAAGTCAATGAAAAGACATTTGAAACGTGTTCTATCAGAAGCGCTCCTCACATATGAAAATTTTCAAACTGTTTTAGTGCAAGTAGAGGCTATTTTAAACTCCCGTCCTTTAACTCCTTTAACCTCAGACCAATCTGATCTTACCGCCTTAACTCCTTCCCACTTCCTCATCGGCCGCACGCTCACCTCTATTCCTGAGCATAATTTCATGGATATCAAGGTAAATCGATTGGATCAATTTGAGAGACTTCAGCAACTACGCCAGCATCTTTGGAAAAGATGGTCTCTCGAGTACATATCAGAACTTCAAGGCCGACAAAAATGGAGAGAAAACAAGTCACAAATGAACATTGGCGACCTGGTTATTATCAAAGACTGCAACCTAAGTCCTTTACAATGGAAGCTTGGTAGGGTCATCCAGTTGTTTCCTGGTTCCGATAACATTCCGCGGGTTGCTGCTTTACGTACGGTGAATGGTGAAATTCGAAGAGCCATCTCTAACCTGTGTCCTCTACCTCTGTCTCGTGAGGCTGTCCCGCTGAAGCTGAGTTGAAAGGCCACTCTTTCAAGGTGGTGGGCATGTCCAGTTTCCATCCCAAGTCGGCGCCCATGACTGCTCCTGGCGAACGTGACGACGGATAACAAATGCAGTCGAATAATGTCAATAATATATTCAATTTTCTCTGATTTGTCAAATTTTACATCTTTGTAAAAATACCTTCATTAAAGAAAAGAATTGCAACCAGCGCGTTCATTCTACATTTACATTTAAACAATATCTCTTGTATAAGCATCCTTCTTCAGATATTCCAGCAACCTTTCAGTATTCGACAAACACTGGATAACACTGTTCATATAGCAAGTGTTACCAATATTTTTCAATTCATTCAGGCCGAATGTTTTGGTAGTACTATGTACCACAGGCCTATCCTCGCTGTTTAAACCACAAGCATCTTCTTCTGAGTGGTCTGTAATGAAGTGGTTGTCTCTGTTACTGTGGCGTGATAACGAACCTGAGTTAAGGTTGCTGGACATAATTTGTTTATAACATGTGAGTTTTGTAGTAGTCGATGAATCTTCTTGTAGTAGATTATCCAAATCGTTCTCAAATTGTTTGAAATTTTCTTTGTCGGTGGAACTGAATGCAAATGAACTTACAATCGGGCTGCTGCATATAGATTCTGATGAAGACATAACAGAATTAGTGATTTTTGAAGAAGGTGAATATGAATATTGGGGATAAATGAATATTTCATCTAGGCGTTTGGAGGTAGGAATAGTACCTAGCACAGATGCAGCATTTCCCCTTTGTAACGCAATACTGATTCTTTGAATCAAAAATTTTGTCGCTCTGGAATCATCTGATATTGGACTAAATTTCACATTGAAATATCATTATAGTAATATCAGATAGGCTAGTACTCTTTATGAGGCTACAACCATAAAAAAATTGTTTTTTTTTTTCATTTTCATTTTGTTGTGTAGGTAGCTGTAATTGCAAATCTGTATATTGTTTTCATATTTAAACAACTTTTCTAAATAAACTTTTTTAATAATAATAATAAATAAGAATAATTTTCTCTTGATCAAACTTTCTATTTTTGTTAGGATTGTGACTATTCAAATCCAAGTTTCCTGCAATGCACCAATTTTCAGAATGAATACAATTTTCTGACAAATGAATAATAATTTTTTTTCTCATATGGTACAAAATTTTTGAAACTCAATGTATATTTCGTTAAAAAATGTAGCAGTAATTTTAGGAGATAGTGAATTGATTTCGTACTAGTCAATCTGCTCGACCTGTAACCTAGAAAAATGGAATATTACAACTTACATATTCTATCGAAAATCCGTAAACTAATTTCAAATATTTTGTAACCCCCAACATAAGCGTAGCGTCTGCCCACTGGCTTCCAATAACAGCTATGCCACAAGCCCAGGCTGGTTTGGACATCAACAGTCGTCTCCAAGGAAGATGCCTGTGTTCCTGAAAATCAAAATTTTCTAAAATATAATTTTTCATAAAAAATATCAACGTTCACATCATCAAACTGCTCAAACTTTTTAATATGTAAAAATACATGTGTCAATCTTTCTTAAGCCAAATTCAAAGTGGGAGATTTTTGGGTATTCTTTCAACGTTCGACAATTTTGTCTTTATTCTATTGGAACGATTTTTGTGAAATTAGTATCACCCAATACCTTTAAACAGGTTCAAACATTGTTTTTTATTGATATGGTCAAATTCTGAAACTGTTCGGATAATAGCTATTGAGGATACAAGTTCGTAATGTAGGACTTTTTTGTATTAGCGTGAAGTTTGTGAGGCGCAGCAGAGTTCAACAAACACGCAAGTACAAAAAAGCCATTTTTTATGCCTGTAATGTCCAAAGTACTTGAAAGAGCAATCGAGTCTCAAATCGTACCTTTTCTCAACTCTATTGATTTTTTACCTGAAAAACAATCTGGTTTTCGACCGGGATACAGTTGTGATACTGCTCTCGCTGATGTCACAGACGATGTCTTGAGAGGAACTGATGTGAATAAGGCAACTGTTTTGATACTCTTAGACTACACGAAAGCGTTTGATATGTTGAATCATGAAATTTTATTAACAATTTTAGATCACATTGGTTTTTCGAATCGGGCTTGCAGATTAATAGATTCATTCTTGAGCAACAGATTGCAGAGGGTAGTTTACCAAAATAATATATCAACATCATTAGTTGTCAACTCAGGGGTACCTCAAGGAAGCATTCTGGGTCCACTACTCTATTCGGTATATACCTCTAAATTTGTGACATCGATAACTAATTGCAATTATCACTTATTATCACTTAATTAATAAAATTAAAAATTAAAAATTAATAATTTTCGTGTGAAGGTTGGCAACGAATATATCGAATCGTCAATTAGCACTAGATTTCTTGGTACTTATATTGATAGTAGAATGACGTTCGAATCAAGTATAAGCCATGTAAGTAAAAAGGTCAATAGTGGATACTACGCAATAAGACAATTGAAATCAACTCTGAATCTAGATCAACTCCTTAATGTATATTATGCAATTGTACATTCTCATATTTCATACAATATTGCTTTGTGGGGTTGCTCTACCAGTGTGAATAAAATATTTGTTTCACAAAAAAGGGTCATACGTTTGATATTTAACCTGGGCTATAGAGATTCCTGTAAACAATATTTTATTGATTACAGAATTATGTGTCTACCCTGTATTTATATATATAAATGCGTGTTGTCAATGAAAAAGAATATAAACAATTATAATCGAAACTCAGATATGCACACTTATCCCACCAGACACGGGAAAATCGTTAGAGCCCAAAAGCATAAAACCAAATCGTTTGAAAATTGTCCATCCCATGCAGAAGTGACATTTTTCAATAATCTTCCTGTAGATATAAGAGATGATACAATAGAAAAAAGTTTCAAAACCAAACTCAAAGAATTCCTCCTCAAGAGTTGTTTTTACAGTGTTGATGAATATCTTGGTAGGTGAGACCAATCTAATTCTAACTCAACTGGTTGTTTTAATTAGTAAGATGTTCAGTGAACCGATTTTGTTTTATTTTAACAAAGTTTTTAAAAATGTGAAAATTTTGTGTTACCATGGATAATTTGTTTATACATATTTACTTGTGATCGTTTTGTGTTACCGTGGATAATTTGATTATACATATTTACTTGTGATAGATTTGTGCTACCGTGGATAATTTGTTTATACATATTTACTTGTGATCGATTTGTGTTAACGTGGATAATTTGTTTATACATATTTTCTTTTTTCATTGGATGATTTTATCTGATTTTACTGACGTATCCTATATCATATTGTGATCTGAAAGGATTTAATAAAGATTTATTATTATTATTATTATTATTATTATTATTATTATTATTATTATTATTATTATTATTATTATTATTATTATTATTATTATTATTATTATTATTATACGCGGACGACACCCAACTATACTTTTCCTTCAACCCTCCAGATGTAGCACAAGCAAATGAAAATATCAACTATGACTTACAGAAGCTATTTGAGATATCCAGCCGACATTTACTCAAACTAAATCCAAAAAAATCTATGGCTTTACTTTTTTGTAATGAAAAAATAAGGGAAAAATTGGAAGCTAGTCTGTATATTCATCTAGATAATGAACTAATACCATTTAAAAACTCCTGTAGAAACCTTGGTCTTGTTATCGATACGAAGTTAAAATTCACAGAACATGTTAAGAATCGGTTACGCTAACTTGAAATTAATTTACTCACATCGAAAATTCCTGAATAAAAACACCAAAAAAATGTTGTGACTCAATTGTCCTCTCGCATATGAATTTTTGCGATACTATATATGGACCATTTTTGGACAGTCATGATGCTAGGCGAGTGCAAAAACTACAGAACTCCTGTCTGCGGGTTATATTCGGTCTCAGACGAAGACAAAGAATAAGTCACAAACTGCCTGAAATCAAATGGCTGAACATGTATAATCGTAGAATACTTCATGCAACTATCCTCTACTATAAAATTATAAAAGTTAAACGTCCGTCATATTTATATAGAAAAATAATTTTCAGAAGTCACGTGCACAACTTGAATATTCGGAGAAGAGAAATTATAACCATACCCTCTCACAGAAAAGAAATCTTTAAACGCTCGTTTACCTACTCCTCAGCGAACCTACTCAACAAATTTCGAATCACTGACTTCTCAAAATCGATTGTATCGTTCAAAAATGTAATGAAAGAAAGGCTTTCCCAATATTGATATTTCAAGATTTTTTTTTGTATTCTGTTGAATTATTTTGAATGTGTTTTGTTATTTAGTTTTAAGATTTTAGTTTTCACTAGGCTTCAACAGCACCTGATTTCGCATCAGAAACCTGAATTTATAAGCCTTTTAATCTCAAATTCACGTTTCGGATATTACTTGATTTTTGTTTTGTTTTTTTTTTTGTGAATTTGGATTAATAAACGTCTTATTATTATTATTATTATTATTATTATTATTATTATTATTATTATTATTATTATTATTATTATTATTATTATTATTATTATTATTATTATTATTATTATTATTATTATTATTATTATTATTATTATTATTATTATTATTATTATTATTATTATTATTATTATTATTATTATTATTATTATTATTATTATTATTTTTTTTTTCCCGTTGGGAATGTACCAGTCAGGCCCTGTCTCCGGTGCTCCGATACATCCGGAGGGCGCGCTGGTGTCGTTAACCCCAATAACCACTCCCTACGTCCGTAGGGTGAGTGACTATTGGGTCCGAGAATCATGTGCCCTGAGTAGACGGAGCGAACCAAGGATGACGGCCTTCTGCATTCGCGCTGCTAAGATTTCTGCCATATTACGGCAAGCAGGTATTATCTTCAAGTTGGAGAGCAGTGTGTCCATCATTCCACCAAGGACTCCTATGATCAGAACCACCATTTTGACAGAATGGTCCGGATATAACCTGCGGAGTTCAAAGAGAAGATCTCGATATTTAGTCCGTTTTTCCTCCTCTTTTCGAACGATATTCATTTCGCCTGGAGCGGAAAACTCCATGACGAATATCGTTCTACTTTGGTGGTCGAGGAGGACAACATCAGGCTTATTGGCTTGTATTTGCCTGAGGGTGGGGAATGAGTAGTTCCAATAGATCCGGCACCTCTCATTCTCCACCACGGACTCAATATCCCCCGGAACATAAGGCAACACCGGTGTCTCGTCTATACCGTACGAGTGTCGTAGATGGTAGTATAACACTCGTAGCGCCGCGTTATGCCTGTGGATATAGGCTGAGACCGCATAAGATGGGCATGCTGATAGCAAATGCATTACGGTCTCAGGTGCCCCACGACATGCCCTGCATCGGGTGTCAGGGACGTCTATACCCATCACGCGACTACGGTAGACGAGGGTGTTGAAGACACCATCCTGGCAGGCCATTATGAATCCCTCGGTCTCCGACTTTAGCTCACTCGACCTGAGGAAGGCAAAGGTCAATCTTTTGGATAAGCCAAGGTCTTCGATGTTGTGAAAGAAGACACCATGCATTGGCTTATCCATATGTAGCTGTAGCAGGACCTCTGTCTCCGCAGCTTTGATGTGAGCTTTTTGCTGAACGGGTCCCAACTCGGTGACAGAGTTTGGGTTAGCCCGTTCAGTGTCGAATACGAGACCAAGTTCATCGGCCGCACGGGTTGCTGCCTTAAAAAGAAATGCTCCAATCCCTGCTTTTTCATGGTCGCGGACCATGCAGAGAAGGGGATCTGAACTCCTGATGACTTTACTTTATTATTATTATTATTATTATTATTATTATTATTATTATTATTATTATTATTATTATTATTTTTTCCTTAGGAGTGTACCAGTCAGGCCCTGTCTCCGGTGCTCCGACCCATCCGGAGGGCGCGCTGGTGTCGTTAACCCCAATAACCACTCCCTACATCCGTAGGGTGAGTGATTATTGGGTCCGAGAATCGTGTGCCCTGAGTAGACGTAGCGAACCAAGTATAACGGCCCTCTGCATTCTTGCTGCTAAGATTTCTGCCATATTACGGCAAGCAGGTATTATTTTCAAATTGGAGAGCAGTGTGTCCATCATTCCACCAAGGACTCCAATAATCAGAACCACCATTTTGACAGAATGGTCCGGATATAACCTGCGGAGTTCAAAGAGAAGATCTCGATATTTAGTCCGTTTTTCCTCCTCTTTTCGAACGATATTAATTTCGCCTGGAGCGGAAAACTCCATGACGAATATCGTTCTACTTTGGTGGTCGAGGAGGACAACATCAGGCTTATTGGCTTGTATTTGCCTGAGGGTGGGGAATGAGTAGTTCCAATAGATTCGGCATCTCTCATTCTCCACCACGGACTCAATATCCCCCGGAGCATAAGGCAACACCGGTGTCTCGTCTATACCGTACGAGTGTCGTAGGTGGTAGTACAACACTCGTAGCGCCGCGTTATGCCTGTGGATATAGGCTGAGACCGCATAAGATGGGCATGCTGATAGCAAATGCATTACGGTCTCAGGTGCCCCACGACATGCCCTGCATCGGGTGTCAGGGACGTCTATACCCATTACGCGACTACGGTAGACAAGGGTGTTGAAGACACCATCCTGGCAGGCCATTATGAATCCCTCGGTCTCCGACTTTAGCTCACTCGACCTGAGGAAGGCAAAGGTCAAGCTTTTGGATAAGCCAAGGTCTTCGATGTTATGAAAGAAGACACCATGCATTGGCTTATCCATATGTAGCTGTAGCAGGACCTCTGCCTCCGCAGCTTTTATCTGAGCTTTTTGTTGAACGGGTCCCAACTCGGTGACAGAGTTTGGGTTAGCCCGTTCAGTGTCGAAAACGAGACCGAGTTCATCGGCCGCACGGGTAGCTGCCTTAAAAAGGAATGCTCCAATCCCTGCTTTCTCATGGTCGCGGACCATGCAGAGAAGGGGATCTGAACTCCTGATGACTTTACAGGCCCCATCCAGAACCATTCTGTTATGCAGACACTCCAAACTCAAAAGTCCACGGCCTCCCCGTTGTCTGGAAAAGTATAACCGTGGAACGGACGATTTAGGATGCAAGCTCCTATTGAGATGCATCATTTTGCGAGTCTTAACGTCAAGTTGTCGCAGCTCTTCCTTAGTCCACTTCATCACTCCGAAAGAGTAAAGAAGGATCGGAACGGCAAGCATATTAGTTGCAGCAACTTTGTTCTTCCCCGACAGTTCTGATGACCAGATCTGTCGGAGTTTATGCTGATACTTGCCGCGGAGAGAGTTTTTAACTGCAAATACCTCTTGGGAGCGGCGTTGTTCCACCCCAAGGTAGGTATAAGTCTCTCCGGCATCCAGATGATGTAGGATGCTTCCGTCTACGAGCTGGACATCCTCTCCGTATTCCTCGCATCGTCCTCTTTTGAGATGAACCGTGGCACATTTGTCGATCCCAAATTCCATACCGATAGCATGCGTATATTCTTCCACCACCCTAAGGGACTGATGTAGGTCCCTTTCTCCAGAGGCATACAATTTGAGGTCATCCATGTAAAACAGATGGGTGACATTATGCCTCCGGTTGCTGGGGGTGCCGCAGTTGTACCCACGGGTATTCCTGAGCGCAACGGACAATGGCAATAGTGAGATGCAGAAGAGAAGAGGGCTAAGGGAGTCTCCCTGAAACACACCTCTTCTAATGATGACCTGCTCTGTTTGGACTATGTCTCTACCAGATCTTATGGTGAAGCGAGTCCTCCAGAGCGGCATCAGTTGTCCAATGCATCCCACTATTTGACCGGGTACCTCAAGGCATCTGAGCAAATGCATGATTAACTCATGTGATGTTGTATCAAATGCCTTGCGGTAATCGATCCAGGCCATCGAAAGGTTACGCTTATACTGCACGGAGTCCTGCGTGATACATCTATCGATGAGCAGGTTCTCCTTGCACCCGGCGACCCCTTTCTTTGACCCTCTTTGCTCATTTATCCGTTCATACACCGGATCAACTGCGGAGAGAATGCGCGTGTATAAGATGCGCGTAAACACCTTATAACACGCATTCAAGCATGTTATCGGCCTGTAATTCTTTGGATCAGACAAATCTCCGTTTTTGGGGATGAGCACGGTTCGCCCCTCGACAAACCACTCTGGAATCTGCTGCTCCCCATCTAGCCATGAGTTGAAAACTCTGGCCAGATGGCGGTGGGTTGTTGGAAACTTTTTCCACCAATAGTTATTCAACCCATCAGGGCCTGGAGCAGCGAAATTCTTAGAGCCTTTTAGGGCCCCTCGTACTTCTTCCGTGGTTATCGGAATGCGCAGATCATTGAGCTCAGGCTGCCGAAGCCTCCTGCAAAATGCTTCGAACTGCGCTAGGGCTGGAGTATCTACATTGAGTGGTTGCGGATACTCATAGATATTCTTCCAGAATGTTTCCACCCGATCTGCAGCCGGCGGGTTATCGACAACACGTGGAGGCTCTTGGAATAAGCGAGAAGGTTTATCGCGGAACTTTATGTTTTCCGCGATACCTCTCGCCCGCCTCACTAGTGACTTCTTTGCAGCCACTAGCATTCGTATCCTATCAAGGCAGTGCTGTTTGATGGTGAACAGCACACCTTGATTTAATGTGTGGTGAGCTCGTCTCAGTTTTGCGGCAATTCGCCGCACTGCGGGCGTGAAAGGCCTATTGGCCGCCACGAAGTCCACCACACACTGGATACGAGACGCGTGTTGTCTCGCCGACTTGATCTTGGCTTCCATCTTGTGTACACGTCGTTCATGCCTCCCTAACAGAGCGGTGGTGTCCCTCCTCTCCGTTTGGGATAGAGCATGAGCGGCGTCGTACACGACAGTATTGATCTGCCAGATGTCAGCCTCTTCTGGAAGAACATCGCCAATCTCCGCATCCACCCGTGCCAGTTCTTGCGGCTTCAGGGGCTTCATATTGTGAAGCGCCCTGCGGGTTCTGATATCCTCCATCAGTGGAACAATGCGATTCTCCTCCACAGCCAAACCGACACGTGGCATATCTGCCACTTCGATAACTGGCTGAGGAGGAGCTCTAACGTAGCCTCGAGCCCGAAGATGGGATACATAATCCCTGAGATTTTGTGCGGAAAACGTTGCATGCTCTGGGTGTCTCTCACACCACAGAGCATGCATTCTCGCCATGTATCCTCTCCGGGCGGGCTCACTGCTCTCGTAGCAATGCAGAAGTCCGTCCCTTAATTCGTCCGTCCACTCAAAGCGTCCGTTGTTATCGCGGTCGTCATCATTTGGCAAATCATCGTTGGCCCCACCATAATATTATTATTATTATTATTATTATTATTATTATTATTATTATTATTATTATTATTATTATTATTATTATTATTATTATTATTATTATTATTATTATTATTATTATTATTATTATTATTATTATTATTATTATTATTATATAAAAGTTTTTCTATGACAGTTATTATATTGCAAAATTGTAGCAATTATATATTTAATTTGAATGTTTAATGCAGTACCCGCTTATCATAATGTGTCACCCGGTGACTAGTATTAGTATTATGAGTAATCCGAATAAGATTCATTGTTTAACTGAAACTTGTAGAAGTAAGACGTGTAAGGTGCGGAACATATTGAACTATGGTTAAAGGGAGTGTTTATTGTGATATCCCGATCATCCTACTACATCAGAAGTGGTGAACAGTGTGTAAAGAGTGGTATTAAAGTGGTGTTAAAGTGCTGCACAATGCCGAAGTCCACAAGAAAATGGAAGCGCCGATATTCAACATTCAGCAGCAGTAGCTCTGCAAATACCAGTGAGGAAAGGCAAAATCGCCATCGAAGAGATCTCGTAGACATAAAAGTAACAGGAAGGAATCTGTAAGTCATTCTAGGAGAACCAATATTATGCTTCAAGTCAGCAATGCCCAGCCAAACTCAGGTACTGTGTTGTCTAGTATAATTCCAGAATTTGATCCAACACACATGGAAGTGTCTGATTGGTTAGAAATTGTTCAACATGACTATAATATATATGGTTGGACAGACAGTTTTATAATAATAATAATAATAAAGTAATATGAGCACAGCACACCAGGTTGATAGAAAAATGCCGAAGATCAGTTGACAGCACAATCTGTGGTTGCAGACAGCACTGTCTCTGTTTTTCATCTTAAGCGAGGTAAAAAAATAATAAAGAGAAATAACAATAATCAAGTAACAAACCGTTAGAAGTAAAAAAAAATTTAAAAAAAAAAGGTAAAAAAAAATATCAATATGTACATGCAGATATTATTATATGATATACATATATTTGTTGGCAATAGTTATCAGAGAAATTTAGATTTGGTTTTGATTAGCAAGTAATTTCAATTTTAGACCTAATTGAAGGCTTCTATTGATTTTAATTTCAATTAATTGGAAATTTCATTATGTGTTTTTGATGACTGGCACGTGAAAGATCGTTTGAACAGTTCGGTGCCATGTTGTGGTGTAGTAATTCTATGTTTGAATCGAGTATTTACCTGATGGATATTAGTTTGGTGAACAATGTTTCCAAACAGGTATTTCGGTTGTTTGTTTTTGATGATTTTATGAAAGAGACATTCAGAGTGTAGATATCGTCTGTTCGACAGATTCAGCCAGTTAAGATCTCGTAATTTGTGGGAAATTCTTTGGCGTTTCCTAATACTACAAATAAGCCGCATACAAGAGTTTTGAACGACTTGTAGCCTCCTAGAATCGTTGCGTCGATACAGGGGCCAAGAACTACATCTCCGTTGGTGAGTTTAGATAATACCAGAGCCACGCATAGTATTTTTCTTAAAACCAACTGAGAGATAATGACGATTGTGAAAGATTGACTTTATGTTCAAATAAGCGTTCCGGATGCAAATTTTAACATGATGTTTGAATCGTAGTTGATCATCAAAAACCAGGCCAAGGTTTTTTTGCCTTGTTTACTAGTGCAATTTGCTCTCCATCAACATTCATTCGGATTACTTCGTTGATTTGCAAACGAACTTTAGTTGGGCCAAAAGCTAGAAAAGAAGTCTTTTTACTATTTATACTTAGAGCATGTTCGGATGACCAGGTAACAATATTGTTCAGATCATAATTTATTTTGTCTACTGCGTCCTGATAATTTTTAGGTATGAAAGAATAGTATAGTGTATAGTATAGTGTATCAGGTAACAGGTTGCTCGCTATATGAATTCAATTTCAACCATTTGGCGAAAATCAACTAATTTAAATTGAATTTTCCTAATAGCAATAAGGCGTCCTTAGTAATGGGTGCTATAAATGATAACAATTTGAAATCGGCAGTAGAGGCCTCAAATATAAGAGACCCTAATCTATTAGGGGTATACCTCAAAAATAAAGTGTATGCGAAAGCACTATCGCATACCTGCACCAACTCATCATAACAGCCGGTGCCAAAATTAGTTGATAATAAACATATATTGTGTAGTTGTTGTGGTAAAGTTGGACACAATCGTGACAACTGCAGATACAAAAGCAAAATATGTAATTTATGTTCGAGAAAAGGGCCCTGTTTGAATAAAAACAAATTTTCATTTACAAGTGTATAAAAAAATATATATAAAAAAAATTATTTGAAAAAAATGTTGAAGGATAGTAGAGTAGAAAATGTTGAGGTGATTCGAAAAAACCAAGTAGCTTCAAGATTTTACAAAACGCTTCATACTGGCGGACATTAATGTATCGCATTTATAGATTTTGGAGAAAAAGGACGTTAAATTATACACTATAGCTGTAGGTTTACCTCGAGGAAATGGACAGGTGGAAAGAACAAACCGCACAGTGCTGATGTCTTGGCTACGATAGGAGCAGAGATTCTTCCCCAGGAGAAGGGGTTGTAGCATAGAAACACATGAAACACTTCAAGTTTCAAAATGGTTAAGGTAATACAAATGAGCCCTTTGATGGCATAATGAGCCCTTTGATGGCATAATGAGCCCTTTGATGGCATAATGAGCCCTTTGATGGCATAATGAGCACTTTGATGGCATAATGAGCCCTCTGATGGCACAAAAGAGCCCTTTGATGGCACAAAAGAGCCCTTTGATGGTACAAAAGAGCCCTTTGATGGCACAAAAGAGCCCTTTGGTGGCACAAACGAGCCTTCTGATGGTACAAATGAGTCCTTAGATGGCAAAAATGAGCCCTTTCAGGACACAAATGAACCCTCTGAAGGCGCAAATGAGATATGAATAGAATTAATAATTATATTCTATTTACTTACAGGTGAGGTCCATCATGGTTGCTGTTGAGGACAACAACAGGTCAGGATGGCCGTGCAGTACCCGCTTATCATAATGTGTCACCCGGTGACTAGTATTAGTATTATGAGTAGTCCGAATAAGATTCATTGTTTAACTGAAACTTGTAGAAGTAAGACGTGTAAGGTGCGGAACATATTGAACTATGGTTAAAGGGAGTGTTTATTGTGATATCCCGACCATCCTACTACATTAATGATATGAATTGTCGTCGTATTATCAAATGAAGAAATCCGACTTATATTTGACGCAAAAAACTTGATTTTTCAAAAATGCATAAATGTATGAACAGTGTGTAAAAAATTACTTTACTCACAGTTGATGATTTTACGCACAGGTGATTTTTTACGCAATTGTGCGAAAAAGTATTACTTTACGCACTGTCAGCAGTGCTTAGTTTACGCACTGTCGTAGAAAAAATTCCTTTTTTGTTGCAGTTATAATTGGACTTTCGTTATTAGTCCAAATATACAGGGTGTTCCGTAAATAATAGATAACCTTTCAACTGTGAATATGAGTCACTAAGACCGTTCAGAAAATATATTTAAGAAAGTCCTACGATTTACGAGTTGATTGGACTTTTATGAAATAAAGAAAAATTGGTACTCTGTTACTTTTTTGGATGCTTCTGCCACAAATAGAGAATGATTTTCATTGCCTATTTTTAAATAATATTTTAAATTGGACTTAATATCAGACTCGTATTAAAATCTTAAAGAACTTACTGTGGTACTCTGGACTTTTATAAATTAACATATAATTGTTATTTTTTGGACGCCACTGCCGAAAATAAAGAAAGATACTCAGTATTTATTTGCATAATATTCTTGACAGAGGTGAACTATCCAACTTGTATTGAAAATAGTTACTATGGAAGTACGGAAAAAAATTGGACCAATTTTACTTTTATTGAGTATTAATGACCTGTTGAATATCCAGATTTCATTTACTGTTTTTGCTGATAACAGCACTATATTTTATGGCACCACAAAAACAAAAAAGTTGTTGAAGTAATTATTCGATTTAGTCTGAAAACACATTTACTGTGATTCAACATAAATAAAACTAACATGAAGATATACCGTTGGACAATGACATTGTTGAAAATGAATTAAGTTTGAAGTACCTATGCCTTATATCTTTATAGTTTATTGAAAGTTGATCAGCACAGTGAAATTCTATGTATGTTAGGAGTTCTCTATTGCCGAACGCCAGCCTATGATGGTACGTCCAGTATATATCAGTCATGTGTCTCGCATCGTCATATGCCGGTTTTTAGGAATTTTCAATAAAAATGTTTGGCTGGCGGGAGGCGAGAAAAATAGCATTGGAATGCGAAGTAAGTTGGTGGACTCGAGAGTTGGTATTGAGTTTCTGAAATCATTGTTCTTGGGGTGATTGTTTAAATATATTAATTTGTGTTGAAGTGATGCCTATGGTTGGAATAAAAGGTAGGAGTTATATTTGTTTGGAATTGCTTGGAATTATCTTTGACAAATGGCTGTAATACCTGTTTGAGTGAGTAATTGTTGGAGTTTACTTTTAATAAAAGAAGCCCAGGTTGTTATTCAGAATCAGTATGTTTCATTTTATTTTTCTTGGGTGTCCTTTCCATTGCTTGTTGATTATTAAACAAAGAAAATCAGCATAAACATTTTGAAGAATTTGTGTTTTGCTCTTACGATCATTAGTACGAAGCTTTTCTTCAATACTGAATATTTAATACTTGTTGATATTTGTATTGATGTTTACAAAAGTAGTGTTTTGAAAAAGGGTTTTATTTGGGTATTTATTGGTTGTACATGAGTCTCAGCACATTGGATTTGAGTGAATATATTCAGTTTAGCTATCGAAAATTCCAGGACTTGTAACGTGCCTGTGTGTGAAGTTACACGTCATTCGGTGATTTGCAACGTGCCTGTGTGAGAAGTTGCATATCACCGTTGTATTAATTTCAGCCTGGTGATTTGTAACGTGCCTGTGTGTGAAGTTTCCTATTATTGGGCTGTTTTGAGTGTTTATTGGCTTGCAACGTGCCTTTGTAAGAAGTTGCCCGCTTTTGTTGGATTTTCGAGAAACCAAGGACTTGTAACGTGGCTGTGTGTGAAGTTACATGTCATTCGGTGATTTGCAACGTGCCTGTGTGAGAAGTTGCATATCACCGTTGTATTAATTTCAGCCTGGTGATTTGTAACGTACCTGTGTGTGAAGTTTCCTATTATTGGGCTGATTTGAGTGTTTATTGGCTTGCAACGTGCCTTTCTGAGAAGTTGCCTGCTTTTGTTGGATTTTCGAGAAACCAAGGACTTGTAACGTGGCTGTGTGTGAAGTTACATGTCATTCGGTGATTTGCAACGTGCCTGTGTGAGAAGTTGCATATCACCGTTGTATTAATTTCAGCCTGGTGATTTGTAACGTGCCTGTGTGTGAAGTTTCCTATTATTGGGCTGATTTGAGTGTTTATTGGCTTGCAACGTGCCTTTCTGAGAAGTTGCCTGCTTTTGTTGGATTTTCGAGAAACCAAGGACTTGTAACGTGCCTGTGTGTGAAGTTACATGTCATTCGGTGATTTGCAACATGCCTGTGTGAGAAGTTGCATATCACCGTTGTATTAATTTCAGCCTGGTGATTTGTAACGTGCCTATGTGTGAAGTTGCCTATTATTGGGCTGATTAGAGTGTTTATTGGCTTGCAACGTGTCTTTGTAAGAAGTTGCCTGCTTTTGTTTGATTTTCGAGAAACCAAGGACTTGTAACGTGGCTGTGTGTGAAGTTACATGTCATTAGGTGATTTGCAACATGCCTGTGTGAGAAGTTGCATATCACCGTTGTATTAATTTCAGCCTAGTGATTTGTAACGTGCCTATGTGTGAAGTTGCCTATTATTGGGCCGATTAGAGTGTTTATTGGCTTGCAACGTGCCTTTGTAAGAAGTTTCCTGCTTTTGTTGGATTTTCGAGAAACCAAGGACTTGTAACGTGCCTGTGTGTGAAGTTACATGTCATTCGGTGATTTGCAACGTGCCTGTGTGAGAAGTAGCATATCACCGTTGTATTAATTTCAGCCTGGTGATTTGTAACGTGCCTATGTATGAAGTTGCCTATTATTGGGCTGATTAGAGTGTTTATTGGCTTGCAACGTGCCTTTGTAAGAAGTTGCCTGCTTTTGTTGGATTTTCGAGAAACCAAGGACTTGTAACGTGCCTGTGTGTGAAGTTACCCCAAGTAACAATTTAAATGTTATTTGGATTTATCCTAGTTTTATGAAAGTTTTATGAAGGTTACGTAATGCCCAATTTGATTTATGCAGGTCATATATTATTCCTAATACGCTACCAGAGCAAACTGATTTATGAATCAGTTTCAAAACACTCCTGAAGGCTATAAAATAAAACCATTCAGCATTTAAGTATATTTGTTTTTATGATGGTCTTACAATGGCTTATACACATACACGATAAATCTCTTTGGTATTTAAATAATCCACATAGAAACTTAGTTTTGTGATGGTTTTATAGCACTCCTCAAGTCCATGCAATGGTTCTGTAATAAAACTGACGATGAGGTTTTATTAAGGTTTTGAGATGTACTCTCGAGAACCGCTATAAAATCAAAGCATAAAACCATTTCTATTTAAATGCTAGTAGCTCCCCCTAACCGGTAATAAATAAATCACATTGGGTAAAGATAACTGGAAAAAATAAATAGTAATTAAACGTTTCACAAGACTTAAGACACCAAATACTTATGATGGGAGTATAGACACTATACTGACCACGTCGATCACGAAAAGACGAATGTCAGGCGGGTTTGACAATTGACAGCTGAAATATTTTGGAAATTGGATTAAATAATTCCAAACGTACTTTTTTAGGATGAAATGATTTTAAAATGGTTTATTTTGAGGAGAAACGACTTTATGACGGCAATATGTGCAGCTAAATAGAATAAAGGTAGGGTAGCCATATTTTACAACCAGAGGGAACAAGTAAAGAGAGCCTAATTTCAATTGATTTTTCTTGCAATTTGGTGTGTATGATAGAAAGGAAATACACAATTATTGGTATTCATTTGTATTTAAATATAGTACAAATCATTCCGGGAAAGATATGAGTCTAAATAATATTTTAATTTTATGTGGTATTTTGTTTATTTTCTTAATTTCGCGTTGTTATTGGGGCGCGTTGCAGATTTACCACCTAAATGATGTCATTTTGTCAAAAAAATTTCATTCGCAGATGATATTCGACATTTTACGTTGTTGAATATATTCTTCATATATCACTGCCAGGACGCTATCATTATATTTTTGCTTGTAAAATAGTCGCCCTATGTTTCGCAAATGAAGAATTAGATTAATTTAAGTCCGTTTTGGCTGTAGTTATTTATGGAATATTTTCTAACCTAATTTCATTCAAAAAAAGATATTTTGATGCCAAATACATTTTTTAATGACATACAGGTTTATAACAGCCCCATGATTTGGTTTTATAATAATCCTCAGGAGGTTATTAAAAATCCTGCGAATAAGGCAAGCAGGTTTTATGCTTACATTTCAAAATAGCCCTGAGAACCTTCATAGGAGTGGGCCCTCGTAGATTTATAGCAGCTTTAAGGAGGTTTTATGGATGTCGTTACAGCAAAGCAGTTTTATCGATGCTGTGATTGTTATGGTCTTCAGAACCTTCTGAGGGCTATCACAAAACTGAAATTGTTACTTGGACATGTCATTCGGTGATTTGCAACGTGCCTGTGTGAGAAGTTGCATATCACCGTTGTATTAATTTCAGCCTGGTGATTTGTAACGTGCCTATGTGTGAAGTTGCCTATTATTGGGCTGATTAGAGTGTTTATTGGCTTGCAACGTGTCTTTGTAAGAAGTTGCCTGCTTTTGTTTGATTTTCGAGAAACCAAGGACTTGTAACGTGCCTGTGTGTGAAGTTATATGCCATTCGGTGATTTGCAACGTGCCTGTGTGAGAAGTTGCATATCACCGTGGTATTCATTTCAGCCTGGTGATTTGTAACGTGCCTGTTTGTGAAGTTACCTATTATTGGGCTGATTTGAGTGTTTATTGGCTTGCAACGTGCCTGTGTGAGAAGTTTCCTGCTTTTGTTGGATTTTCGAGAAACGAAGGACTGTAACGTGCCTGTGTGAGAAGTTACTTGTCTGTGAGCTGTATTGGAAATATAATAACTACTAACGTGCCTGTGTGAGAAGTTACGTGTTATTATATGTACAGTACTGAGATGAGATACATTGACTTGCAACGTGCCTGTGAGAGAAGTTGCTAGTCAATGTGTTGACTCATCAGTTTATTTTTATGAGTTTATTGAAAATGAGATTTGCTTGATTTGAAAAAAAAGCTCTATCTAGCATTGTGTTTTGGCTCATGATATCAGCCTTTTTGAAGCCTACCCAATAATTCTTTGGATTATTGATATTTGATCATTCCGCTGGAAGAAACCATGTCCTGATTTATGTATATGTGTGTAAATAAATTCGTAGCCACAATTGTTTCAATAAATGAATCCATTTTTCAGAACCAGGTGCATTATCAATATGAAATTCCTGAACGCCACAAAAAAAACCTAACATGTAAAAAACTCTCTTCTGGTTGATATCAAAAATCAAAAATTGGCTGGAATACTACTTACTCACCGTGAACCTTGACAAAACGTTTTATCTACCATTTAGCTCCTACCGATCCAACTCTCCATCGTTTAATTGCCTCACATTCACTACAAACGAACAACAAAATACAATTTTACCCCAACAAAAAGTTAAATACCTAGGTGTATATATAGACACTCACCTCAGATGGGACTCTCATATCAACTTTGTTTGCAACAAACTACGTTCGATAATCTACAAATTTAAATATCTGAAAGATATACTTACATTTCATCAGCTGAAAATTCTGTATCATGCTTTATTTGAAACTCACTTACGATATGGTATAGTAGGCTGGGGAGGCGCACTGAAGACTCATATGCGCCCTCTAGAAATATTGCAGAAAAGACTACTGAAACTGATTCTCTCTAAAGAATATAAATATCCCTCAGATAGACTCTACAATGAGGCTAATGTTTTCGATCTCCGACAGCTTTATTATTATAATACAATCCTAACATACCACAAAAATAAAAACACATTCATCTTGCCATCTCATTCTTATCCCACTCGAAAAAAGCATCTCCACAAAGTTCCCCAAACACAAAAATTGGTTGGGCAACGGTCTTATCGATACTTAGCTCCCAAAATGTATAACACCATCCCTCCATATATACACAGAATTGGTAGCCTAATGCTGCTGAAAAAAGAACTGAAGTCGTTTATTCGTAGTGAAACACGACAAAAAATTGCAGATTATGTGGACAACAGATAAATTGTTATTGTCGCTAATGCGCTAATCACTCAAACCCTGCTTGTATGATTTATTATTCGAGATTATGTTAAAAAAATTCCCCCTTTCTCCATTCCAGTAAACTCACAATGACCTTTTTTATGTTCGAATATATTATCAAGAATCTATTGGCCCATAAACAATATTATAACATCTGCATTCGATATTACACAGAAAGAAAATGTTCTTGGAATTAGTTCTTGATAACTGATATATTACTGATGTCTAAATAATACTCGTAACAGTGTCCGCTCCCTCTCGGAAATACTTATAATAATAATATGTGTCAACCCTAATAACTCACGGGTATTTATTTGTTTATATATGTATATATAGGTGCGTATTGTCTTTTATATGTATGTATTCGAATATTTGTATGTACATGTCTTTAAACTTTGACTTGTTTAGGGACATTTTTAATTATATTATATATTGAATTTTATTGATATCGTATTTTATCACATTTAACAATCTATAGTTTTAGTTCATAGTTTTACATATATTACAATATCATTTTTTCATGTCTATAAATTTTGGGAAACAAGTGCTTTGCACTTATCCCTAAATGCTTTATTCACTGCATATTTTAAATTTAGTTCGAATTATTATTATTTATCTGAATAAAGTTATATTATTATTATATTATATGCATTGAGAATTGTACCGAATGAATTAGGATATTTAGCTTCCAAACCTGTTTATTATTCTCTTGTTGATTCACATCTCCGGTATGAAATAGCATTTTGAGGAGTTTGTTGTGGCTTTCGATTCCAGAATGTTCTAATTTTGTAGAAGCGTGCTCTGCGATATTTATGCAAAGCAAAATATTGGGATTCATGTCGACCTCTATTTTTAAAACATAAAATCATAAGAGTTGTTGCAATTTTCCTACTTGAAACTGTGTGTTTGATATACAAGCATAAAACAAAATTCACTTATGGTAGTTCTGCTGATCATATTACAAAACAAAATAATTAATTAAAATCGTCAATCGCTAAACGTAATCTGATCAAAAATTCAATGATTTATAATGAATGTTTGATATTTAATTACCTTCCATCAACATCAAAAATTTGAAATCACTTTTTCGGTACAGAAAGGATGCAAAGTGTTTGTTGCCTGAAATAGTGTATTACAATATGCAAGAGTTCTATAATGATCTGAATAATTTTTTGAGTAATATTTTTTCTAAGATTTCATTTACATTCTCATCATTGATGGACTGGAACGTTTTCACAAAATGCTGTGGCTGGATTGGCAAAAGATAGTATAGAAATGAAGGGGTCATTGATATGATGAGCGTTGGTGTTCATATTTTTATTCTCGTATAGTCGCATGCTCTCATTCTCGCCTCCGCCTCAGTCATTGTGGTAATCAGTCTGGTAGTACTGTAGGTTTTTCTTGGTTTTTCTTGCAGTTGGAATAGCAAATGCGCCACCTTCTTTAGTTAATTCGCCCCGGAGCGGATATGGTGGTGGCACTTTCTTTCATCTGGACTCATGTTCAGATGGAGGAAACTATCACCATTATAGTTTATAATAAACAAAAATTTCAATTTACATTTTTATTAATACTTCAAAACCTTTGTCGATAAGTTGAGAATCTTCTGACTTTAAAGTATAATTTGACTTTGACTTTGAATGCGTGTTTGGCTAGAATTCTTTGCAAAATTTTGAGCTATTTTGGATCAAAAAATGTAGAGTTAGATGACAAAAGTGTCCTATTGAATGCATCAGATTTCAAAATCGTGTACCATACCTTAAAAAGTATTCAAAATAACGCGGTATAATTAAAACAAGAGAAAAAGTCCCATGTACTTACATCTCTCTTGGGGCGATTTGGATGTAGTGATTCTTCAACAAACCTCCACCATAGAAAATACCACAGGAATGAAGACATTGCTATGACGTAGCTAAGCCAGTCTCGCCCAAGTTTTCTTACCAAAACAGTCCCTAGGATTCCCACAATGGCGTATCCAAGGTTGACAGCTGCAAGAGATAAAATTTTCATAACGGAGTCAGAAGAACCAAACTTTACTTTATCTTATTGAAATCTACGGGTATTTTGATAAATTGAAGAAAATGGAGTTGATTATGAGAATCGTCAAATAATTGTAAACGTGTTCAATGATGATTTTATTGGCAAACCTAAATAAATTACAGACTCAATACCAAGCAACAATATTGATACAAATTTCAATATAGTTATCTCTGAAAAAAGCACCATTTTCCTTTTGACTGTGAAGAGCTTTTGACTTTACTTAATCATAAATTGACAAATTAGTTCTCCAGTGGACACTGAAAAAAGTAAAATGAATAATAACTGAACCGCTAGTAGATCTCGTGAATCTGTCATTTACTACAGGGTGTTTTCCTTCCAGTCTCAAAATAGGTAAACTTGTGACTATACAGAAGAAACCCAATTCTAGCAATTTAAATGATTTTCGTTCAGTCGCGGTGGTCGGCTGGTAGAGCGTTCGCCTCGCAAGCGTGGGGTCGTAGGTTCGATCCACCGATTCACCGGTCTCGTGCACTGCATCAGACGTTATAATGTAAGGGCTGCGTCTTCCCTAGCTCACACAAGTCTCTCGAAGACTTCTGAGGGTTGCGCGTAGGGGTGCAATCGGTTGATGGAAATAACAATTCAAACAACAAAAATTTAACACTAACAACAATTACCATTCCATCTTGTTTTTCGAAGGTGTTTGAGATATCATTTTCCACAAGACCAATGGTATTTCTCATGAGAAAAGAGTTATTTACAGCTAGTCAGAGGTTAACTGGCAGTGACATCAGTGCCTTTTTGGAAAAATTGGGAACTTCCTCCAGGCGGGCGAGTATGGTATTCGACTGTGTCGATCACGATTTGTTGCTGTCTAAACTTTATTCCTGCAGAATTCGAGGCCCAGCTTATGCATTAATAATAGAGAACAGTGCGTGAAATTGTCCTTATGTGATGGTGCCAAAGGAAATGACTATAGGTCTAATAAAAGAGTTCTATGTCCAGGTATACCACAGGAATCATTGTTGGGCCCCATGTTCTTCATTTTATACATTGATGATATATATATATATATATATATATATATATATATAACAAGAAGTTATTTATTTTCACTTATATATATATATATATATATATATATAGTAGAAGGGTAGTCTTTGCTGACTAGTTAGGATACAAAGCAGGAAATTTTTGGGTATAGCAGCAAGCAAAACGTGTACTCTTTTAACACTATATTTCCGATATTTCAACAGTGAATACTGTCATCTTCAGGGAAGCTACAAGTAACAAGCAAAATTGTACGATTAATGGAAAGAAAACTTTGAAGAAGAACCACTTACTGTGTTGATGAGAATGATTGCTATGGATGTAATATTAAAAATTATAAACAACATGTCATGTAAGTCACATGTGACAAAGATGAACAAAACACATTAAAATACGAAATTGGTTAATTTCACCCACTAGCAGCGGCCAATTCGTGGTTTCGTGTCACACTTCAAAAGTGTCTGACATCTAATGTCAATAATGTCAACTGTCTGTTGTCGAATAATCCTAACCAAATTTCTTATGTTACATTTGAATCTCTCCACGTGTGGAGATAATTCAAATAAATGTTTAAACAAATTTTATAACAATGACTTAATATTAATATTTTTATTGTTTGACGTATTTTAATGTGTTTTGTTCATCTTTGTCACATGTGACTTACATGACATGTTGTTTATAATTTTTAATATTACATCCATAGCAATCATTCTCATCAACACAGTAAGTGGTTCTTCTTCAAAGTTTTCTTTCCATTAATCGTACAATTTTGCTTGTTACTTGTAGCTTCCCTGAAGATGACAGTATTCACTGTTGAAATATCGGAAATATAGTGTTAAAAGAGTACACGTTTTGCTTGCTGCTATACCCAAAAATTTCCTGCTTTGTATATATATATATATATATATATATATATAGAAACTAGTTAGTAAGAAACAGCTCAGAAGTATGCGCAAACACTGAATGTGAGTTTTATTAACATTTAACTCAGTCAGATTCTGTCAGGTTCTTGGAATTGTTTTGGATGCCACACTACTGAAGAGCACATTGAGAGTCTCTCAAAAGTGATTAATTGATGCGTTTCAGAAATTTTCTTCAAATTCATAGATACTGGATTTTTTCTTTTTACTCAATATAAACACTGTATGTATGGACAAAGTACTCAATTGATTATCAACCGTCACCTGTGTAGAGGGACACAAATCCACTAACATGTTTTGGTTCTATCCAAGTCACAGCCAGCATATGAGCCGCAGGCCAAGTAGCACCCTGAAAAATAAAAATTGTATGAAAAGTATGACATTACCGTCACTAGCTCGCTCAAGTCTCTCGAAAACTTCTGAGGGTTGCGCGTAGGGGTTCTCGGTTGACGGAAATAACAATTCTAACAATTTAACAATCTACGTCGTGAACACTAATACTGATATTGATTGAAAGAGAAGAGAAATGTAAATCCTTCCAATGCAATTGAAATTCTGGCTTCTAGGTCGTTTTATTTGACAAGTGTCAATAAAAGCAGCAGTCTGAACACAAAAGAAATATTAGTCCAAGAAACGAGGAAGCGGCCCAATGTTAAATGTGTAAAAATTATTATCCGAAATATAAAAATATGAGCGTATAGGAAATTAAAATTCAGGATGAGTTTCTATTTCATGCGACTCGATCCTGATTACCTAACATAACCTAAAAAATTGGCAAAGTTGCGAAAAACGGTTGTTTGTTGATAATTAACCCTCCGGTGGTCGGGTGGGGTCTGTGGGACAATCGTTTCTCGTTTCCTATTCGGATTCATCTGTTTCGTGGCTGATCTGTTTGCGCATGCCTGTACCTTTCAATCAACCGGTTCTAGAGGTACTGTTGAAAAAGTACCAATCTATCTTAAAAATTACGCGTAGTAGGAGAAATAGTGGTCTCACAGACACCACCCGACCATTTTTGTAAGATTTTCCGCAAGCAACCTTTCAACATTTTATGATTTGACAAAGGCAGGTGTTGATTCAGTGGATCAAAATACTGGTGCTTATAATACCAGTAGAAATGCGAGAAGATGGCCTATGACCCTATTTTATAATTTTCTGAATATTGCCGGAATAAATGATTATGTGGTCCATAAAGGCCGAGACTAAAGTAATTAGGGAAAGACGCTTGTTTTTGAAAGAACTTAGGTTGGCCGTTGGCTTTGGCATTATTGAAGGATCATGTGACTGCTAGAGCAGATGACCCTAAGATATAGGACAACTAGGAAAATATCAGCGGAATTGTTCATAACCCATTGTCAATCCCGAAAAATGACAAACAGGGGGGGGGGGTGCGCCTATTGGCAAAATCGGATAACGCTATATTTTTGTGAAAAATGTCATAAATAGCTTTGCTTGAAGCATATTGAACCAATGTGCGAAGATTGTTTTCAACCTGTTCTTCAAAACTGAGTTTTATGGTTTGAAATGTATATTTTTGCATTTTTTTTTGGTCGTTTGGAAAATGTGGAAGAAAACTTGAATT
The DNA here is from genome assembly GCA_944452925.2 of Chrysolina oricalcia. NCBI lineage: Eukaryota > Metazoa > Arthropoda > Insecta > Coleoptera > Chrysomelidae > Chrysolina > Chrysolina oricalcia. Next base: position 4,010,731 of record OX101821.2, on the reverse strand, counting down.
GTTTATTTTCATATTATTATTTATGCATTTACATATGTTAAAACAATCTTAGAATACATTTATAACTCGGATATTTTTTTTTCAAATTTCGTTGGAAAGTTTTTTCCCCCACTTACAATTTGGGTCTGATAGACACAACCCGACCATGTATGTGCTTTCACACCACCCCATTACTGGAGGGTTAAAAAACTACAGCTCCGATCAAAAGTTGAAATTGTAGGTATTAAAAAGATCTATCAATTGAATAACCTATAATTTTTTGATATCATTGATACTTATCGAGTTATATCGGAAAAACCGTAAAAAATCGGGTTTTCTATAACTCGTTTATTGTAAGGGATTGGAAATTGTTATTTACAGTTTTGTGTAGCCTATAGCAAGCCAAAAAAATCTTTTTCAAAAAAATTGATGAATGTTGATTATTTTTCAAAATATATGAAGTTTTCTCAAAAAATATGCTCTCTCAATATTGCTACTCTTGCTCGGGGAATGATGCTACAGTAACGATTCAGGGCTTATTTTTTTCTGTAAGAGTTGTACTTTCATATTATCGAATAAGTATATTGATTTTATTTATTTGAAGTGTCAAAAAATTACTTAAAATAATTTTTTTACATGTTTTTCTAAATAAATTTCTTAATTTTTTTTTATATAAGTGACTTTTATGAAAATAGATTTCTAGCATGACTTCACGCATTAAAAAAAATTGAATTCCTATGATCACTAGAAGCCGATATAATTTTTTTTTTAATCTGGAAGGCGCAATAATCATCGTACAGCAGTCACCTTCATGGATATTGAGGTTGAATACCTATATTTTCGATAATAAAATACTAGGATATGTCTAGTTCATTTGCAGTATTAATAATTGATGAACAAAGTGAGGCGTGCAGGAGCGGAGCGATGCAATTTTAGCTGGTGGCGCAGTGGGGGACAAATACTGTTGACATTAAAGACACTTTCGTCCTGACAGCAGTGGCGGATTTACCAGCAGGCTGAGTAGGCTGGAGCCTAGGGCGGCAAATTTTAAGGGGCGGCAAATTTAATTCATAACTTTATTATTTCGGTTTACAAATTAAAAAAAAAATTATTATACACGCACATAATACGAATTTCGAAAATTGGAGAGAAATTGAAATATTTAACAAAAATCGAAATATTCTCATATACAGTGCTAATTAATAAATATTTCAACCTCTCTGCATGAACAATTCCTAAACGCTTTACTAATTATACATTAATGATTATGAACTTTTAGAATATCGCGATTCGATATTATAATCGAGATTTAGTAATTTTTACATATATTCTTCACTGATAACTGCTATAATTTTTTCTCCTTGTACCTAATAATTATGAGATCTGCTTACCCAATTCAATCGATATAATATCGATGGTCTAATAAAAATACTGACTAAAATTGACTAATTTTTATTAAATAAAAAACTAGTTCAATATCTTATAGAGATCATATTAATCAAATAACTGATAGTTAAACGACTGTGACTTGACAATAAAAAAAATCCCTACTCAAAATATGAAGTGAGACAATTTGCTCATTAGAAAATTGATACATTTTATCAGTTAATTATTTTATTTGCAGTAAGAAAAAGTTTAGAAAATCCAAATGAGCAGGCCTTAAGCGCTCATGTCGTACACGAATTATTTAAATTAAATGTTTACATCAGTATATTTGATAACTTTTTCGCAAAGCCAACTTTTTCAGAAAATGCCAATCGGAATGAATTAATTATAATAAGATAAAACAATACTCAGCTGCAATTTTTTATTCAACGGCTTCTCTCCAGTTAAACAAGTATATTAAAAAAAATTGAAGTGTCAGAGCAGAGAAGAGCAGAGAAGAGTCAAAGCTAATGAACAAGATTTCGTACGACGATATAATAAATGATTTTGCGAATTAAAATGTATTGTAATGCTTTTATAATTTAACTTAAATCATAATGCTAACAAATAATAAAGAAAATATATATTTATTGTATTGTTTTTAAACTGTGAGTGTAATAATAAATGTTAATCAACGTTCGCCAAATGTATGTTTTTTACGTAAGCTTAATTCATATTTTGTAAGTATTGTATAGTTTTAAGACATACCTTACCTTACTTTAAAAGTGGTATACGATTGAGATATTTTTTCCTTAAAATAATGTTTTTTGATAATTCTTTGCTGTAAAAATAATCAAGGATCTAACACGGTACCATAGTTCTCAATAATAATAACTATATGGGAAAAGTTGATGTAACGAGGATGATGGAGCACAAATTATAAAGTTGGAATTTTATTGATAGAAAATTGATATGATTGTGGACTAAGATATCAAAATTTAGAGGCGGCAAAAATTGAATAGCCTACGGGCGGCAAATCTATAAATCCGCCACTGCCTGACAGTGTTATTGAAAAAGAAAAGAAATGTTATTGGTTCAATTTAAAGTACTAGTGTACATTGCAAAAGAAAACGGACGTGAACATCAAGCCGAGATACTCAATATTTTTCAAGCACAAGCCACTTTGAACGCACGACATACGTTTTCAGTGCTATCCCCACTCCGCCACCCGCTACAGCTATCACGATCCGCGCCTGCACGCCTCACTTTGTTCATCAATTAATAATACTGCAAATGAACTAGACACATCGTAGTATTTTTTTATTGAAAATATAGGTATTCAACCTTAATATCCACGAAGGTATTATCTCGCCTCCTAGTGATGGTAAGAATTCAATTTTTTTTCTGAATGCTTGAAATCATGCTAGAAATCCATTTTCATTCATATAAAAACAAAATTCAGCAATGTATTTTTAAAAAAAACATGTAAAAAATTGTGCAATTTTTTAGTCATTTTTTGACTCTTAAAATTCAACAAATCAATATACTCATTCGATAATATGAAAGAACAACTCTTACAGAAAAAAATAAGCCATGAATCGTTACTGTAGTATCATTCCCCGAGAAAGAGTAGCCATATTGAGACAGAATCTTTTTTGAGAAAACTTCATGTATTTTGAAAAAAAATCAATATTTATCAATTTTTCAAAGAAAGACTTTTTGGCTTGTCATAGGCTTCACATAACGGTAAGTAACAATTTTAAATACCTTACAGTTAACGAGTTATAGAAGACCCGATTTTTCACGGTTTTTCCGATATAACTCGAAAAGTATCAATGATATCGTAAAATTATTCAGTTGATAGATCTTTTTGATACCTACAATTTCCTAATTTGACTTTTTTTGATCGGAGCTGTAGTTTTTTAGTTATCAACAAAAAACCGCATTTCGCAACTTTGCCAAATTTTTAGGTTATGTTCGGTAATCACGATCGAGTCGCATGAAATAGAAACTCATGCTGAATTTCAATTTCCTATACGCTCATATTTTTGTTTTCGGATATTAGTTTTTGTTTCTCCTAATGAATTTGATCGAAAACTTAGGCCCTTTTGCTTTAAGTTCACATGACTTTGAGCTGGAAAAAAGATGGCATTTCCCTCAAAGCTTTTCACAATTTGGAAAAATAATGATTTTGAGACAAAATCATTTTATATTATGACAAAACTAAGGTTTCTTGCCTGACATTTATATAACTTTGTGCTAAATAAATGATGCGTTTGCCTCAAAGAAATTCAAATTTTGGTTCAAAATATCCATGCATTTCGCCCATATCAAATGAAGGGCGCCCTTGAGGCAAGTTCAAATTCTTTCAAATCAAGAAATCCTTTTTATCTGTGTGGTTATGTTTTTTCAAACAATAATGTCAATCTGTTGTTAAAAAAATTGGTGTAACTCAAATCTGTCATTTTACCCTCATTTCTTGAAAAATTGTATTGTTTTCTGAAAAACTGTTTCGTATGTCTGAAAGTATCACTCATCGGTAATCTTCAGCAGCAAAAATATTTAAATTCGTTCCAATTTGTATACATGGCATTAAAAAATCCAAGGTGAGGTAGTGATTATCCAGAAATTTAAAAAATGCTCATTATCTCGAAAACAGTGAGATTTTTACTAAGGTAAAATTCCGATATTCTGAACAGTCATGATCTGGTCTATCACCAGTTTCAATATTGTACAAGGTTTACCGGACACCCTGTATATATATATTTTTTTGTAAATACTTACCCGAGATACCTACTCAAGTCCTTAATCAACATTATCTCCTATCAAAATCCTAGTTCTGATTTTCCCGTTTCACCCTGTTTGGTCAATACGAGCCTAGTGCAAATTGAATCGAATCGCGCAATGTGGCCTGAGCTGACCATTGATGTGATACGAGATAAGGAGAGGAGGTCAGATTTTTCTCACAACTAGTGTCGTGCACGTCGGTTACCAATCAATCGACAACAAATACAAGAATCCTGCTTTCCCCTCCCCTGTGATCTGGGTAAGTCGGGTATTATCATATTTCCATTCAATTTATTTCATTAAATAAGATACGGGAAATTTATTACAACAAGGTTGAGTGGAGAGGTTCAACATCAGTTGCAGAGTGTTCGGGAAGCGGTCATAGAGCTAGTGTCCCCTTAGTATACAGTCAGTAGTATACATGGTCCTTCTCACCGGACGGTTATATGACTGCTTTTTGGAATTCTTTGCTCGTGTGGATTTTCTCCATTCAATTATTGATCGCTTACACGAATTCTGCATACTTATTTATTGCTTCATTTGCATTTCTCAGCGATATCTAACAATTTTAGAAATATCGCATAAATCAAGGTCAAGCGTACCGGCGACGGTGCGACTTTTTACGACGGTGAACAATTGTTTTTGTTCATTTGTTTTGTTTGCTCCTTTCGAAATAGTAACACATTTCAAAAGATTTACAAAATTTCCACTTATCGAAATACTTAGCAATATTCAATGTATTGAGTTACCTCTGCATTTTTTACGCACATTTGCTAATTGATTTTCAATTCAAAATTTAAATTTCAATCAAGTTTATTACTGAAAAAAATTGCCTACTTCTACCGATCAGAAAGTTTCCAGAGCTAATGCTTTAAGGCAGACGGCAATTAATCGATTAACTTTAATCGAAGAAGCCGCCGTACAAGCCCAAATTCATGCTGAAGATAAAATTACATTCAGAGTAAGACATCGCGATTTGAAAAGGTTTATCAGAGATTTTGAAAAACGTCATAATACTGTTTTGGCTTTACTAACAGAAGAGCATGAAATTGATAAAACATTCGTATTTTGAATTATTTGAATCATCCCTAGATGACTCTTTGAATCATTCAATCGCTCCTGTCAACAGTACAATTTTAAACGATCACGTTGTTTTGCTCAAGATAAAATTACCTATTTTCACGGGTGACATCAAAGCATTTCTAACATTTCAACAGACGTTCGAAACTCTTATTCATAATAATCGATCATTACCCAATATAGAGAAATTCATTACTTGATTTCGAGTCTCAGTGGACCTGGTTTTGAATTAATTTCAGACATTCCAATTTTGATCCGAAATTATGCGTCCGCATAACATTACTTGAGAGATACAATAATAAACGCTTACAAGCTTTCACCCATTGGAAATGCATTGAAAACACCCCTCATTTGAATAATGAAAACGTAATAGGTCTCCGAAACCTAATGGATACTTTTAACAAAATCTTGAATGCGTTGAAGGCTCTAGGTTTAAAGATTGATGATTGGGACTTTCTTTTAGCACATATGCTGCTCGAACGTCTAGATTCCGCAACTCGTAAGTCATTGGGGCAAAATAACGCTTCCACTGATATTCCCCGATATGATGCTGTAAAAAGGTTCATTACTAAACAGTGTACTGCGTTGGAATCAGTTATGAAACCAGATCAAATCCCAAGTACATTCCAATCTGATACTTTGAACAGCCCCCGTAAACAAAATCACAAATCTTATAACTCTAACAATAATTCACAAAACTCGCGTAATAGAAATGCTTTTTTGACAAATACGCCACTATCTAATACCTCTGCTACTTGTTTTTTATGTAATGGATCTCATATAATTTATAGATGTCATTTAAGGTAAAGGCAGCAGTGTTCGTCACTTTAAGGTCTAACGCTATAGAAATTCGCTTCTGAAAAATAGTATTAAACGAGATAAGCTTTCAATTTTTTGTGTTGTTGCCCTTCAAATGTAAAGATACCTTGAAGTTACATTGTTTATACTACATACAGTTGAAGTAATTTTAATTTGTATTTCAATTAAATAGGAACCGATGTACCAGTGTTCGTCATGTCAGAAATGCTGTAAACCCAGTGGTCGTCAGTAATTAGCACCAGAGTTCGTCACAGTCGCTCTAGGGGAAAAATTATTAATAAGCAATTGAAAGAAAATTTATTAATGAAAAAATTTCAGTAACTAGGTACCAAAAATATACAATGGTATAAAAAAACTCATTTTTCTTTTTGAGCAGCACAGGAACCGCAGTAAAATGTCTTTTGTTTATCGGATACATTTGCACATTTATTGTGCATCCATTGCTTGCACTTCATGCAACAAATCATATTTTCAATGGTGTTTTCCTCGCAAATAACACAATGCCAGTCGCTTTCATCATTTTTTGTTTTTTTAGTTTCATTTGTTTTCTTGGTTTTCTTCCTACTTTGTTGCTCTAATCTTTTTCGTTTTCTCTCTTCTTGTTCATTTTGTTTCTGAACTTTCTTTTCTTCCTTTTTCTTGTAATATTCTTTCCATTTTTCGCATGTGGCTACTGATGGAATTCGCTCTACTACCTTCTTTGGTATTTTCGGTGGCATTTCCGGCCAGAATAAAAGATTTTTAAATGGCGTCGCAACCCCTTCTGGAATATTTTGCTGCTGTTTTGATGATGTTGGCTTGGGTGACTGTGGAGGTGTCACTTGTGTTTTTTCAATGTCGCATTCTTTGTTCGGTTTTGTGTTTTCTTTATCATCATCTGAATAATCTTTTGAAGTTTCACTATTCTCATTTTGGTTCTTTTCTTCATGTAATCTTTCTCCTGATGCATACTTTGAATATTCTTTCGAAGTTTTATTGTTTTGGTACTGCTCTTCATCTTCATTTGGCTTTTCTCCTGGCGCATTCTCTGAATTTTCTTTCAAAGCTTCATTGATCCCATTTTGATCCTCCTCATCTGGGTTTTCCTCATGTGCATTGTTCAAACACTCATGTATGACATCGTTAGTTTCAGTTTCTTCATTCCCCATTTCATTATTCGCATTTTTATACATATGTGAATTTGGATTGATTCCCACATGTTCCAAAATTCCGCCATCACCAATTTCAAATTCTAAAACATCTTTATTCCTCAAAATATCATCTAGAAAAAGTTCATCCACTTCTGTAAACCTCTCATTATGGGAATTATTCTCAATTTCAGCGTCAACTTTTTGTGACTTTGGTTCTTTAACATTTCGCCAAAAATAAAATAAACTGGTGTCCTTAATATCTCCAGACCACATGTCACCAGAGTTTTTAAATCGTTGTAACATTTCATCAGAAATGTTTTCCTCAATAAACTCCAGTTGTGTATATGAAATAATTCCTCTTCTCCGTTCTTCGCTAACAGATTTGCCTTGTACCTGTTTAGTTTTGAAATATGAAATTGCATCTGGGTTGAAAGGAAAAATCCCACATGCTTTAAACCCATTTTTTAATGTACTGCCTTTACATGTTGACTCAAGAACTTTATTTAATAGGGGGCAAAAATTGTCTCTTTTCAAACGTGTTCCAGAGTTTTCGATCCTCCATTTATAAACCTCTTTTTTCCACGCCGCTTTAAGGGGATGAAACATGGCCACATCCATGGGTTGTAAAAAATGAGTGGAGTTGGGATATAAAGCAATGAGTTCGATGTTTTTGTCACTGCAGAACTCACTTAAAGGCAGCGTTAAATGAGAAACGTGACCATCCATAAAAACTATTATCGGAAACTCGAAATTGTTTTCCGTCAACCAAGGATAAAACACCATAGAAAAGTATTCAAAGAACGTTTGACTGGTCATCCATCCATTATCGGATCTTCCGATGGCCCAAGAAGATGGCACAGATTCAGTCATTGATTTCGGTATACGCTTCAAGTTAACAACAACCATCGGTGGTGCAATTTCGCCTGCTGCATTTCCCATCAATAATGTTGTCAGGTTTTCTTTTTCATCGGAGTTGATGATGTTGTGCACGATTTTCTGACCCTTCCTTACCAAAACTTTATTATCTGCAGGACTCAAAACGAACGCGGTTTCATCGCAATTAAATACTCTGTTTCCGAAGTTTAAAACGATATCAAAAATATTTTTTGCCTCGAGGTATTCTTTAATTTCATTAAACCAGTGTTTAATATTTGCTTCTGTGACCCCTGCTCTAGTTCTCGTTAAATTTTGCGATACCCTCTGTGTTATAATAGGATGCCGTTTTAAAAATGCTTTATACCAGTGCTTTCCTGGTCGGTCATCAGTAAAGGGGGTTTCTCTTTTACGATTTTTTACCAGCATTTGGACGCTGTCTAGTAAATGGTCCTTGGAAACTGGAAAACCATTTTCCCCTAAGTGTAAAAATCCATTGCACTAGATTGTTCTCTTCATTCTCGTCTAGTATGGTAGGTGGGCCCATTTTTCTAGCAAGCGGGGTTTTTCCCTTACATTTATCTGATGATGTCATCCGCGGTACTTTAAATTGTGTGGCAGCACCTCGGATGCTCATTCCGCTGTTTTTCACAGCTTTTATGGCATTTTTCATATCGTCCTCTGGATATTTATTTCGAGACATCTGCAAAAAAAAACAGAAATCCAGTTATCGTCATGGCTGTGCACGAGTATTCGTCATAGTTTGCAAACGCATGCTAAAGTTTCAAATAAAACAAAAATGTATGACGGTTACTGGTCCTTCAGTATTATAATATAAAAAGAATAGATTCAGCCTGTTAAGGCTCTATAATGTCGTACAGTAAGGCTGAAAATCGAATAATATGGCATTGATGAAATGAACCAGTTATCGTCAGCCATGACGAACATTGAGCTTAGTACTATTTCTGGTGGACGAGTGTTCGTCACCCCATAAATTCAGATAAAGGTAGGTTTCAAGCTTATATTTTCAGTTTTAAATCATAATTTAATGTTATAAGCTATCTGTATAGTAATAAATGCCGTATACCTCTAAGAAACTCGTTTTATGTCACTAAGAAAAATATACTCACCTTAACTGCAAGCTAACGAACTGTCAAAAACTGCGATGATCGCTGAAGCACTAAAGTAAACTGTTACTGAACTGGAATGTAGTTACGTTGGGGTGTATATAATACCAACTCAATACCGACAAATATCACTAGAAATTTTATTTTGTTGAACTTAACAATTTTCGTGATCACAAACCTTAATATTTGCATATAATTCAAGGAAGTGACGAATACTGGTCCCATGACGGTCACTGGGTGTTTTACCTTATTTCACTCCAAAACGCCGCAACACCGTTACGAGTTAATAAAAAATCAAAATGCTTGCATCAACTGTTTGGCCACCGTTCATACGATTAAACAGTGTACTAGTGGAAAAAGATGTCGTGCTTGTTCAAAACCCCATCATACCTTACTGCATTTTACAACAAACATATCTCCTGCAAACCCCGATAATAATTTGGTTGAAAGTAATCATGCCTCTTGTTCAAACGAACAAGATAGTCCGGGAGTTACTGTCACTTGGAAACACATACATACCACCTAATACTAAACCAAGCGTCAGACCGCGCGACCGTGGTGGGTTGAGTCGTGGGAGGCTGCGCAATTTGTCAAAAAAAGTTGAAAAAAAAGTAATAATATGCACGCTGATAATTTTAGAGGATGATATTTAAACACTGTATTTGACAAAAAAACTCGTCAGACTCTTGTCTGTTGGTGGAATGAGTCATAGGCGGCTGCGCAATTTGTCAAAAAAAGTTGAAAAAAAAGTAATAGTATGCACGCTGATATTTTTAGAGAATGACATTTTTACACTGTATTTGAGAAAAAACCTCGTCAGACTCTTGTCCGTTGGTGGAATGCGTCGTGGGAGGCTGCGCGTTGAAAAAAAAGTAATAGTATGCTCACTGATATTTTTTGAGAATGACTTTTAGGCACTGTATTTGAGAAAAAAATTCGTCAGACTCTTGTCTGTTGGTGGAATGCGTCTGGTTCGTGTTGCTATGTTTATGAAAACCTATAAGATTAAAACCAATGAGGATATGTTGAGACTAAATTAGAAATTCGAAGGCTCTACTCTGCCACCTTGTAAATGTGAACTACGTCAACATCTGTTAAGAACCGCTTATACAGTGTGTACATAAAGTAAGGAATAAATTCATTATTTCTGAATGTAAAGATATTTCGGAAAAATCCTCGGACAGGTCGATTTTCTTTTCCGATGGGCCAATTTTTGAACCCCACCCAAAATATATAGGGTTATCCGCAATTGAGTAAAAATTACTTTGGTGATAATTTTAAATTGGACACTCAATATATTTTTCCATATTTGGTTAGGGATCGTCATTACGAATCCAGTGATACCAAGTTTGATGGGATTATGTCAAACGGCTTCGAAGATATGGCCAAAAAACTTCCTTGTATGTCTAATGAGTATGACTGCGAGACTCCACACGATGCAGAAGGTTAAAAGTCTCTGTCGCACTCATTGGGTATATGGAGCGTGGTGGATTGTTTTTGGGTGATACGGACTACAACATATCACCTGTATCAATGGCAACTTACACACTGTGACTTTAATTTTCCACTTTTTCTACGCGTGACTGATATGCATTCCACAAACAGACAAGAATCTGACAAGTTTTTTCTCAAAAACGGTGTTAAAAAGTAATTCTCATAAAATTTCAGCATGCATACCTATTACTTTTTTTTCAACTTTTTTTGACGACGCAGCCTCCCAGGACGCATTTCACCGACATACAAAAGTCTGACGAGTTATTTTCTCAAATACAGTGTTTAAATGTTATCCTCAAAAAATATCAGCGTGCATACTATTATTTTTTTTTCATCATTTTTTGACAAGTCGCGCAGCCTCCCACGACGCATTCCACCAACAGACAAGAGTCTGACGAGTTTTTTTCTCAAATACAGTGCCTAAATGTCATTCTCAAAAAATATCAGCGTGCATACTATTACTTTTTTTTCAACATTTTTTGACAAGTCGCGCAGCCTCCCACGACGCATTCCACCAATAGACAAGAGTCTGACGAGTTTTTTACTCAAATACAGTGTGTAAATATCATCCTTTAAAAATATCAGCGTGTATACTATTACTTTTTTTTCAACTTTTTTTGACTAATTGCGCAGCCTCCCACGACTCAACCCACCACGGTCGCGCGGTCTGACGCTTGGTTTAGTATTAGGTGGTATGTATGTGTTTCCAAGTGACAGTACCTCCCGGACTAAGATCATTCGGAAAGTTTTGCTGAGTTGCTCTCAGATCAACAAAGTTACTAAACAGGTAGGTATGCTATTGAACGATCGCCAAATTTTACTTTCTACCGTGTTAATAAAAATTAAAGATATCTTTGAGCAAGGGCATACTATTCGGGCTATTTTGGACAGTAGTGCCCAATCTTCTTTTATCAGCAAAAGATTTTCGTAGGTAATACCACAAGTGTATCAGTGATTATCGAAATAGCAATTCCTTTGAATTTGACAATCAAATTATGTTGCTTGGCAACCACACGAGCACTTGCGCGAGTGTGGTTGCCTAAAGCAACATAATTTGATTCGAAACCGAGAAGGAATTAACGATAATCGCCGATAACACGAGTTGTATTTGTTAAGATTATTTCATGAATAAAATCGAAACCATTTTTATTTATTTACTATTCAATTTAACTAGGAACATTAATCCCGCATTTAGTTCTGAAATTATGCAACTAACAAAGCATTTATTTCAGTTACTATCAATGACAGAGCGCGTCATTCGTAGTTTCGTCATTGCAAGTCTACTGCTTCACGCTCGAGGTTATGTTTTGATAACATTTTGATTTAGTGATTTGATTAATCAACGAGTATGCAAAATTTGTCGAAAATTGTGAAGTTGATATGAATTAATAGTGAGTGCTTATTTAGTTTTGGTCAAAGTTTGGTGTTGTGTCATTATAGCAGCTTGCTAGTGGTAAGTTTTTATTTATATAATAACCAATCAGGAATCGAACTACAAAATCGAAAACATGATGTTTTCATTTATCAACACAAAAATTTCAACCAATCATAACACGCTATTTTAGCATAAGTGAAATAATCTACGAAATTGGGCTTACCCAAGTTCAATATCGCTTTGACATTGCAAGGATTAGACAAAATGATTACTGCTTCCAAGTCAGGTATCCATTGTACCATTGCGCCCTTACATAACGCAAATTATACATTGATTTAGACTCCATTATATTAGAAAAAATTTGTGATGCAATACCGAGTACATCATTTTCTATCGAACAGTTTTCCTTTTTATCAACATTGAAACTTGCAGATCCGCATTTTCACGAAAGCGGATCTATTGATTTACTCCTTGGAAATGATATTTTTCTGTACATATTGCAAGTCGGTAGGTTATATAATGGCCCCGAACAACCAGTTTGCATCAACACCGTATTCGGTTGGGCTGTTATGGGAAGAATTTCCATATCACCCTGTATTTAAAAATCCATTAAAACCTTTTTTACTAAGTTCGCGGAGATTAATCTTGATGGCACTACGCCGATTTTTCTTTCTAGAAAAAAGACTATTACAAAATCCAAATTTTCATAAGGCATATTCTGAAGTTATACGTGATTATTTGGATAACGATCATATGCGACAAGTCGCAGAACCTGCGAGATCGTACTCAAATAAATATTTTTACATTGCACATCACGCCGTCTTTAAAAGGGACTCTACAACTACACAGCTACGCGTAGTATTCGATGCATCCAGTCATGTAAACGATAAAATATCGTTGAACAAGACTCTGTACGTTGGCTCTAAGTTACAAAACGACCTTTCGAAAATTTTACTTCATTTTAGATTTCATAAATTCGTCATATGTTGTGATCTACGCCAAATGTACCGTATGATACTAATTACTCCGGACCATACTAAATTCCAAAGAATAGTATGGCGTTTTTCACCCGAGGAACCCATAAAAGATTACGAAATAAATCGAGTACTTTTTGGAGTCTCTTGTTCAGCGTTTTTAGCAATAAAATCCCTTTTGCAATTGGCGACTGATTACAATGATCTACCTTTAGCTGCAGAAATTTTCAAGAATTGCGTCTATGTCGATGATATTATTTTTGGTTATAACTCACCAGAAACAGTTTCAGTAATGAAAAATAAACTTATTGAACTTTTATCCAGGGCCGGCTTCGAAGCTAGGAAATGGATGAGCAACGATTTCAGTTTTTTATCAGATTTGCCTGAATCTCACATCCAGATTATTAACTCTTACTTAAATTTGGAAACCGATAATAAAATTCTAGGGTTGAGATGGAATCCAAATACGGATACGTTTTTCTACTCATTTGATTCTTCCAATGAAAAATGTACTAAGAGAACAATTTTATCTGAACTTGCTCGGATCTATGATCCTTTGGGATTCCTCACACCGATTACTGTCTATGCCAAAATTATCATACAAAATCTGTGGACCTTGGGGTTGGAATGGGATCAACCCCCTCCAACAGAAATAATTTCAAAATGGAAGGCTTTCAAACTGGAACTCAATTGTTTTCTGACTTTCAAAATTCAGTGAAGAATTGACACAGAAAATGCTTCTCAGCAATTACAGATCGACAAGCGTAAGAATGCCTCTGAGATGCGCAAACAATAGAAAGCGTGAGTAGATGTGCGACTACTGTTTACTACTGGTTATCATCGGAATGTACAATCGGGAGAGAAATTTTTCTGCAACACGTAGGAACGTAGGTTCTTATCTGAATTTTCATTAATCCCTAATGAACTGGTCGAATAATATAATTGTCTGTGATCACTGTACCGTTTATGAAAATTGCATACTTTTTCCGAAGCCATAAGTGTAAATAAAGTACGACTAGCAAAAGAATGCATCGCCACATAATATCAGAAATAGGTAAATAAATATAATAAAGAACACGACGAACATACTTACACAAGTTGACTAACAATGTCACATGACATCTGACCACTGGCAAAGCCGAACAGAGCCGGAATGACTAATCTTTCGAAACTCCTACTTCCCAGTAATTTCAAGGAGTAGCTAAAAAACAGACCGGACACTCGAAAATATTTCTAATTTGAGTGCTTCCGGTGGAAACGGGGTTGCCAGACGTGAACTGAGCCCTTAATCGCACCCCATTCGATTTTTTTGAGGAAAACGGAATTTCAAAGCAAAAACCTGATGGAAATAAATAATCATTCTAGAAACATTAATTAAAAAATACATTCTGAGAAATAAGGTTCAAAATATACAGGGTGTTTTGTATAAGAACAGACACAGAGCAGGGACTTGTAGGGAAACCCAAAAATGGTTATTGCACGAACACTAATACAAACACCAAATATTAAAAGTACATCAAAATGAATTTATATCCACATAAATATAGCTATAAATTAACATATGATTTTTCACCCACGACTCGTATATTTTCTGTTTGATGTTGTTTCTATCAGAGTACTCTTCAATTCCAAACAAACCTCCTTCATCTTCTGAAATGGCATCTTCAGACTCCTGGTCTGATTCAGTTTCAGTGTGTGTCCTCATTTAAATTAATAATAATGTTATCTATGACAATATCTATCATTGGATCTTTGGAGATAAACTCGTCTTCAAATTTTTTTGCTCGTTCACAACGAGATTTCCTCTGCTCGGCTGAAAGGAAAAAAATTTGACGCAATGTTGAATTATATCGTTGAAATTGAAGGTAACATTTTTATTTGCCACATAATTTTTCAGTTCAGACCACACCAACTCAATTGGATTCAAATCCGGGTGGTATGGCGGTAATCGCAATCATGATTTGATGCAATGAACAGCTGATCTATTTCAAATTGCTTATATTTTGGCTTAAAATTCTTTATTAGGGCGTATAACTGTGGCTTCAACATCTCCATACTGAAGGAAATATTCCTCTGCCTCAACCATGTCTGCATTTCAGCTTTTCTCGTCGCGGAAGATGGCATTTTATTAATTTGTTTATTGTGATAAGATGCATTATCTATTACCGCAACGCTATTTGGCAACAAATTGTGTATTAATTTCTCTGTTACCCATTTCTTATAATTATCATAGTGCATTTCATTATGATAATCACCAGTACTTTTATTTGATTTCCATCTTATGTAAGCATTACGCACAAATCCATTTTCACCACCCGCATGTATTATGATAAGACGTTGCCCTTTACTAACAGGTTTCTTCAGCCCTTCCATTGAATCATCATTGCAACTTTTATCATGTGTGTGTGAAGAGTGAATGTACGTTTCATCCATATAGACAATAGGTCTATCATCTTTTCTATAGCTCTGCATTTTCATCACAAATTCTATTCTAAGTAGTCGAATGGGCTGTCGTTCCATTAATATTTTCCGATTAGTTTTTGCTATCCTCCATCGAAATCCAAGTTTATGGATTTCCTTTTTCAAAGATTCCCTGCTACCCTGATATTCCATATCTTCCACAATTGTTTTATGAACCTCTTTGAGCGTGGGAACTCGTTTTTCCGTGACATGGTGTTTATTGATACATCTACGTAAAATTGCCAAATCAGCATTGTCCATGGTAACTTTTGATTTTTTGTTTCTCTTTTAATTTGGAGTTGAGAATTGTTCCATTTCACCTTTTTCAATTTTATTCATTTCTGAATTAATTTTCCTAATGCTTCTATCGCAAACTCCCGTTGCGGCAGCAAGTCGTTCTTGGACCTTCACAAGAGGAATACTGGTTTCACCTATCCTTGTTTCTGCCTGCCTACTTTGTCCACTGAGAATCTTATTTCTCACTTTACTCTTTGAAGGAATTTTCAAACACAACAAACTACACTATAACCTATCTAATAATATTTCAAAACTATACACAACACAACCACAACACAAGGATTTCACATTCAACACACAATCAGAATAACGCCACAATAATGTTATTCCACTGACTGTACACTCACGACATTAACTGCTTGAATATGGCAGAGCGAATGAGCTCCTGCCCCACTCCAGGATTTGGTCTACTGCGCAACCAATTCTCGGAGGCATCCTTACGCTTGTCGATCAGTACATGGGTTTTGCGATTCATCGGAAAGGCCTATTCCGCGGTTGTTTATCTGCGAATCATTTACAATGACAAATCTATAAAAACTTTTTTTGGTTTGCGGAAAATCCAAGGTTTCTCCGTTGAAAAGACAAAGTCTTCCGCGGCTAGAATTGTGCGCGGCTACATTACTTGCTAGATTAATGAAATGTGTTACGGATGCTATTTATAATGAAATTAAAATTGAAAAGGTATTTGCCTTTACGGATAGTACGGTTGCATTGAACTGGATTCAAAGTTCTCCACACTGTTGGAAAACCTTCGTCAGCAATCGAGTAAACTTAATTCAAGAAATAATCCCTCCACAGTTTTGGTATCACGTTCCTTAACCCAGCGGACTGTGGCACACGCGGGTTGTTTCCGTCAGAACGTATATCCCAAGCGAAGGCCTTCACCACTGTAGGTGTTGACTTCTGTGGTCCGTTTCCCATAACCGTGGGTACATTACGTGGTTCCAAAACAGTCAAATCATACGTTTGCTTGTTTATTTGTGTCGCTACGAAAGCAGTTCATGTAGAATTGGTTTCTGACATGTCTACCGAAGCCTTTCTGGCTGCATTGCGGCGATTCATAGGTAGGAGGACATGGGAACTAATTTTGTCGGAGCAGGAAAGTACTTACATAAATTATTTGCTGACGCTATCAAACAGGAGTCTATTATCTGGAAATACAATTGTGCCAGCAATCCTCTTATGGGGGGTATTTGGAAAGCCAATATCAAATCGTTGAAGTCTCACCTATATAGAGTTATAGGGAGCCAGTTATTGACATACGATGAGTTCATCACGGTTTTAATACAAGCTGAAGCTGTGTTGAATTCTCGCCCCTTATGTCCCATGAGTACGGATCCGAATTTGGCGGTGATAACTGTAATAAAAGTCTGAAATAAACGAAGTGATCCTGTTACATCGTTGTGCCAGATTATTACCCGTGTTTCCCTACATACACAACAAATTGGCGACGAGGATTATTTTCACGGCCCACGAAAAGTTTCATCAGAAAAATGACGACGGACATTGCTCACTCAGTGCACACGTTATTTTCTATCGAGACATACAATCCTTCTACAAAATTCGATAGATGGTTAATGCGCCTGGAAAGTGCATTCAACGTGTTTTCAATTCCTGAAACCAAAAGGGCAGCGTACTTGATACACTACATGGGGGCCGAAGCTTATGATATTTTATGCGACAAAATATCACCAGAGAGCCCGAGTTCGCAAACTTACCAACAAATCGTGGACGCCATGAAGTCACATTTCAATCCGCAACCTCTGGAAATTGCGGAAAACATCAGGTACATACAAAGGAAACAGCATGAGGGGGAAATGGCGCAAGAATACCTTACAGCATTACAGAAATTGGCTACCACTTGCAAATTTGGAGACTACCTTAAGAAAGCCTTGAGAAATCAATTTGTATTTGGATTACGTATGCAAACTATTCAAAGCAGACTACTCGAAAGTAAGGACCTTACGATAGATCGAGCAGTAGAAATAGCCACCAGCATGGAAACATCGCAAAGGGATGCAGCACAACTACACCGTAATACCAGCAACGTTCATCAAGTACACCATGAGCGAAAGGTTGGAGCTAACGGGAGAGGACCGAGAAGACAAGGCACAGGGGACAGAACAAGTTCTACAGAAAATATTTCAAAAATCTGTTACCGCTGTGGTTCATCCAAACATTTAGCAAACAAGTTTGACAGAAAGAACTTACATTGCAATATTTGTGAGGCAAAGGGTCATCTAAGTAAGGTATGTTTTAAAAAACGTTTTCAAGTTGATCAGGTTAAAGAATTATTTGAGATGGATACAGAACATCAAGACTGCTTTAAAATTATTCACCTATTCTAAGCAATCAGTGGATGTTATGGGTTTCGTTCAAGTCGGGGTTACTTTTGAAAATGAATTACACAATTTAAATCTGTACATAGTAAAATCGGATAAACAACCTTTACTAGGTTGTGAATGGTTGCGAAAACTAGGGTTAGGTGTTATCAAAATAGATTTAGATATAGCTCAGATCAATACACATACACGCCTCGAAAATTTACTGGAAAAATACAAACAGTTGTTCGATAAAGATTTAGGTTCAATTACAGGGTTAGAAGCAAGTTTAAAAGTTAAGCCGAATACACAACCAGTTTTCTTGAAAGCTAGAAAGGTACCTTATTACCTAAGGTTGAAGAAGAATTACGTAATTTAGAAAATAATAGCATTTTAGAGAAGGTATTCGGAATGGGCTACTCCAATTGTGCCAATTCTAAAATCAAATGGCAAAGTTAGGATATGTGGTGGTTTTAAAAGTACTCTGAATAAACATTTGATTGTAGATGAATATTCTTTGCCCACTATAGAGTCATTGTTGCCCACTATAGAGTCATTGTTTTCGAGCAAGGCAGGGGGCGATAAATTTACAAAAATCGATTTACAACAAGCTTACCTACAAATGAAGGTTCGTCTGGAGGATCGTGAATATCTCACATTAAGTACACCAAAAGGGTTATATCAAAGTACACGGTTAATGTATGGGATAGCCAGTGCTCCAGCTGTTTGGCAAAGGGAAATAGAGATGATTTTACGTGATATACAAGGCATTTCTGTATTTCTCGATGATATAAAAATTACAGGCCGGATTATTGCACAATTTTACAAATGGTTGTTTGTAATAAAAGTCTGAAATAAACGAAGTGATCCTGTTACATCGTTGTGCCAGATTATTACCCGTGTTTACCTACATACACAACATTAACCCCCGAGCATTTTTTTAATCTGGAGCCTATAACTACCATTCCAGATCCCGATACTACAGGTGTCAAAACTAAAACCCTGACAAGGTGGGGATTGTTACAAAGAATCCATCGCGATTTATGGAATCGGTGGAGTCGAGAATACCTGCATATTTTGCAGCAAAGAAGTAAATGGACAGACCCTACATTTCCCGTTTCAGTTGGGACTATGGTTCTTATAAGAGACGATAACACTAATCCTCTTGAATGGGTACTTGGTAGAATCGTCGAACTGATTTTTGGCACAGACAAAATTGCTAGGATCGCTACAGTTAAAACTATAAAGAGACTCGTCAAGAGACCTCTAGTAAAACTGTGTCCATTGCCCAACTGTTCAATTATTCTGAATACGCCCTAGGCATATTCAGGGAGGTAGGAATGTTTCGTTTTCACTGCTCTTCTGTTTTTTTATTTTTATTTTTTTATTTATTTGGGATTTATTGTTTCAATACGAATTCGTATGCAGAATTCATTCGTGATATATGCGTATATATATATATATATATATATATATATATATATTTGTAAATACTTACCCGAGATACCTACTTAAGTCCTTAATCAACATTATCTCCTATCAAAATCCTAGTTCTGATTTTCCCGTTTCACCCTGTTTGGTCAATACGAGCCTAGTGCAAATTTTCGATTCGATGTGATAGGAGATAAGGAGGAGAGGAGGTCAGATTTTTCTCACAACTAGTGTCGTGCACGTCGGTTACCAATCAATCGACAACAAGTACAAGAATCCTGCTTTCCCCTCCCCTGTGATCTGGGTAAGTCGGGTATTATCATATTTCCGTTTAATTTATTTCATTTAAATAAGATACGGGAAATTGGACCACACACACACACCTTATGGGAAAAAGTGTTTTGGTGAAAATGGCTGAATTTTTTATATGTTGTAGCTGGAACCATTCTGAGTGAAAGTCTCCATTGGCCCAACTCGATCGTATGACTGGATTCGGCGCTAGGGGGTGCCAAATCATGAATTTTGTGATTTTTTGTGTAATTTTGAGTAGCTGAATGAAAAAAATATCAATATATCATTTATATTCCATATTTTGTGCGACTGAGCATTCCTAAGATTCGCGAGAAATAGTTTTCCATAAAACAGAGAAAAAATACGCCGTTATTGTTATACAGGGTAGTCAACAATATACTCAATTCTTCAGTGATTGAATTCGCCTACGAGGTTAAAAGTTGATTGAGTTTATCATTGACGATCAATCAGAATGGTTTGTTGATCGACCAAAATATAATGAAGCTATGAATACAGAGTGTTTGGAATAAGATAGGGTTCATGTTTTATATGTATGTGATTACTCCAAATCACGAATTTTATCAATTTTGAGTGAATTCAGATAAGTGAAAAATTGAAATTGAATATAAGTACATACATTTTGTGAGAAGTAATTATTTAATATAATCGAACCAGAACGAACTAACCTTACGTAGACATTTAATGCGTGGCTGTTTGGCTGTTTGCGACTCATTCCGCCTAATTTCAACTCTTCAAAACATGTTAATTATAGTTATATAGTTATTATTTCCGGCCGAGTTTACATACCCGAAATCAGGTACAAAATTTTGGATTGCCGAGATTACATACTCGTTAGTGAACATTACCTGATAATCGGCCCAGTTTACAATCGCCCATAAAAACAGGAGAATTATTTTACCTAAAAATTGAGTTTGTTGTAAAGTACCTACCCTATAGAAAGACAGTTTCGTTTTCTTTGTATTATAGACAAATCATGCACGGATTTTGGTAAGGCTCAGTTGAACAACAGTTTTATATCGATTACAAATAATATGTAAATGTTTTTCATTTGTCTGAACTCAAAAATAATAAAATTTGTGATTTTAATTACATAAATATATAACATGGACCCTTCCTTATGCCAAACACTCTGTATTCATAGCTTCATAATATTTTGGTCAATCAACAAACCATTCTGATTGATCCTCAATGATAAACTCAATCAACTTTTTACCTCGTAGGCGAATTCCATATCTGGAGAATTGTGTGTATTGTTGACTAAACTGTATAAAAATAACGGCGGATTTTTTCTCTGCATTATGGAAAACTATTTCTCGCGAACATTAGGAATGCCCAGTCGCACACAATATTGAATATAAATGAGATATTGATACTTTTTCATACAGTTGAATTTCTCAAAAAATCACAAAATTCATGATTTGGCGCCCTATAGCGCCTAATCTAGCCATACAGTCAAGTTGGGTCAATGAAGACTTTTACTAAGAATTGCTTCAGCTACAACATATCAAAAATTCAGCCATTTTCACCGAAAGACTTTTTCCCATAAGGTGTGTGCGTGGTCCTTTATTACAACAAGGTTGAGTGGAGAGGTTCAACATCAGTTGCAGAGTGTTCAGGAAGCGGTCATAGAGCTAGTGTCCCCTTAGTATACAGTCTTACATCATTGCATAGTTGAAAATAATACACATATCATGTGATCTATCATGAAATTTTTTTGGTGCAGCCATATGTGAATGGAATAATCACAATTACTTGCAAAAATAATCACAACTTTTTACCATGAATACTCCCTGAATGAATCTGATAACGACATGGCAAGCTGTCAGCCACGCTGCAGGAACCATCACTGCCACAACTCCTGCACCTACAACTCCTGCACCAAACAACCTCTCTGCTCCAACTCTTGCTGCTATCCGACTCGCAGCAAGCGGAGAGACGAGCGTACCCCACATGAACGCTTGTCGCAGGACTGCTTCAGTTTTGTCGGTTCGTGTCATCGGTATCTGAAAGAATAAAAAAATAATATACATGTTTTCGAAACCGTCTAGGGTTCAGACGAATAGAATAAAATTATTTTCTTGAAATAATCCAACATTTTGGATTTATTTCCAATATGTTGGATTTTTTTTTTCAATATATTGGAATTTTTTTAATATATTGGATTTTTTATATATTGGATTTTTTTTCAATAAGTGCGGGAGTAGATTCCAGTCATAATTATCTTTCTAATTCCGGTATCCTTCATAATTCCTTCTTGAAAAAATCCCACCGGAAATATTTTTCCGGAAATATTTTTTTTTTGGAAAAAATTCCCTGTGGAAAAAAATATCGCTGAAAAAATGTCCACTGAAAAAATATCCCCAGGAAAAAGTTATTCCGGTTGAATTTTTTTTGAAAAATTTACTACTAAAAATATTCACAATAAAAGAAATAAATGCTCGATAAAAAAGCATAATCCTTATAAAAACAAACATTGCCTAAAAAATATAGTTCAATCTGTAGATAAAAATGAGAGGCTTTTTTCACACAAAATAAAAGACGCAAACGGCCTATACTACTTTTTATAGGAGAGTTCGTAAATGAAAACACCGATTTTTGCCCCAGCAAAATCGCTTTGTGGAATATTTTAACAACAAATGGTGAAAAAAATTACAACTTTTTTGTTTTTTTGCGAAAATATCAAAAATTATAAGAGGAATCGTTTAACAGTCAATAGAACTTTTGTGGAGAAATATAAAACCTACAATAGCTATTTATTATACAAGTTCGTAAAGTAGGACATTTTTGTATGAGCGTGAAGTTTGTTGAATGAGGCGCGAGTACAAAAAAGCCCTTTACGAAAGTGTTTCATACAAAGTTTTTTCTCCGACAGTTATTAAATGCAATCAATCAATCCATTCAATCAATTATTTATTGGTCTTAGGACACAAAAGTGTTTACACAAGTCATTTAAAGTTGTACATGAAACAATTACAAAAATGAAATATACGAGGATATATTGAAAAATTCTTAGCCTATTGTAGAACCAAACAAAATTTCAATGTCAAAATTTTTTATTTCTCAACGTATTCTCCTCTTAATTGTATACATTTATTACAGCGAACCTGCAACGTCTCCAGACCTTTCAAAAAAAATGTTTCTTCTTTCTCTGCAAACCAGACCTCCACAGCTTTTAATACCTCCTCGTTGGATGAAAATTTACGACTTTTAAACTTTTTTTCAGTTGAGGAAAGAGATGATAGTCGGACGGAGCCAAATCTGGTGTTCTAGTAATTCAAACCCTAAAACACGAATTTTTTGCATGGCAACATGAGATTTGTGTGCAGGGGCTTTCCGCATCTTTTCTCTTTAATTTTTTCCCGTAGAGTGGTCAGTAATGTCGAATAGTAATCTCCAGTTATTGTTCTACCCTTATCCAAAAAATCAATCATGATTACTCCATGTCAATCCCAAAAAACTGAGGCAAGAACTTTTCCGGCAGATTTTTGGACACGAAACTTCTCAGGTCTTGGAGAACCGGAGTGTTGCCATTCCATCGATAGTTGCTTTGTTTCTGGATCGTAGAAATGTATCCAAGTCTCATCCATAGTAACAATTCGGTTTAAGAAGTCTACATCATTTTCAAATCGAGCACAGATCGAACGCGATGCTACTACCCTTGCACGCTTTTGGTAAACATTCAAACATTTGGGGATCCATTTTGCAGCAATTTTTCACATGTCCAAATTGACGTGAACTATATGATGAACGCGTTCGTATGAAATATTCAGTGCTTCAGATATCCGTTTTAGCCCAATTCGACGGTCTGTTAAAATCATGTCATGAACTGCATCGATATCTTCGGGGACTGACACAGAAACTGGCCTTCCCGATCGGTCATCATATTCAATGGAAAATTTACCTCTTTTGAAGCTTGCAGTCCAATTTTTCACGGACACATACGAAGGACATTGATCACCAAGGGTATTAAGCATATCTTCGTAAATCTGCTTACCTCTTAACCCTTTTAAATACAGGTACTTGATGATGGCTCGATACTCCAATTTTTCGATTTTCACAATTTCGGTGGAAATATTTTTTATTTCAATTTATTGCGTAACTCTGGTTTACTTTCTTGACGTCAAACTTTACACTGACACTTCTAATAAGTTATTGTTCGTTGCTATGGTAACGCAATATTTTGTTTATGCAGGGAACTGGTCTAGGCTAACTAGATATCAATACATCCTCGTAATAAAAAAGAATAGCATCAATAATAAATGTATAATCTCACCTCTATATGTGGTATAGATCTCACGATATGAACCGAAGTATTGGTACTATTGAGGTCATGGTGTGACGGAGGTTGGCAATAGCTAGTTATGTAACTAGTGTTTTCCACGTACTCAGCAAATTCAGCTGCGGAATAACTGGATGTGCTGTTTGCTCTTAGAGCAACTGAGGCGCTCTGTTCAACTACTCCACAAAGAACAAAGCCTGTTATCACGAAAACAGCTAAAACTTGACGGGATCCAATTTGATCTGAAAAATGATAATTGAGTCAGTCAATTTTATTAATTTTTCTGATTTGCGAAGAATGCTTTCTTATGAAACATGAACCAGTTTCAAGATGGAATAGTCCTGAAATGGTTGAAAAGCTTTCTGAAGAACAGAAAACAAACGCTTAAGTTAAACAATAAAATATCATTCAAGAAAAAAGAAACTACCCAAACACCAAAACTACGTCACAATCACACTCGACGCGCGTTTCGCCAACAAAGTTAGCATCTTCAGGAGGTAGTTTTGGTGTTTGGGTAGTTTCTTTTTTCTTGAATTGTATTCACACCAAAGGTTCCAAAATATTCATTTATTTGAATAAAATATCAGATGATATAGAATGTGATCAGGGAGAACCACAGGGAAGTGTGCTTGGACCCCTATTATTTTTTATGTATATCAATGATTTGCCAGAGGTGCTAGGTGAGAGCTCAGTTCATCTCTTTGCAGATGATATACTAATTTATTTCTCATGTAATGATCACACGAAACTGACAGAAACCATCAACAGAACCTTAAAATCTATTTACAGTTGGTGTTGTGCTAATTATTTAAAGATCAATGTTGAGAAGACCAAGTACATGGTAATAAGTACAGAAAAACGATTAAGAAGCTTTTGTTACCAAAATTTTGAGATAATGCTAGGACCTGATAATGTGGAACGGGTCAACCAATTTAAATATCTCGGGGTTCATGTGGACAGGGGATTACAGTTTAAACTTCAACTTCATTATAAAGACGATATCATTTGAAATATATTTTGTATCTCGTTGTGCCCCATATTTGACAAGGTGGACAAAAATTTTACTATACAATTCATTAGTTCTTCCTCATTTTACTTATTGTTCTACAATTCTGTATCCGCTGAAACAGAATGATTAGCTCGTTTACAGAAACTCCAAAGCAGAGCTATGCGCATAATTTTAAATTGCAGAAGATTAACACATATAAGAGAGATGTTGAAGCAACTAGAATGGTTACCAATTAATTATTTTCTAGTTTACCAAACATTAATCTTAATTTTCAAAATAAAAAAGTATCCTTTCCCCAACGCATATTCACAAGAAAAAGTTATGTACAATGACGAAATCCATGGATACAATACTAGATCCAGAACCGACTCTCATATTCAACAAGTCACATTAACACATATACAGTGCGGCTTTCAATAGTCCCCCCTGTTAACTTTTGAACGGTTCGACGTAGAAACATGAAAAAAAAACCGTTTCGAGGGTTTCACCAATACTACTTTTTGAAATAAAAGAAATAGTGATTGCACGATAGGGGGCGCAAGGGGGCCCATCAACTCAAATTTTTTAAATGGCATGTGGGGTCAAGTGTCACATCGTTGAAAAGAGAATTCAATTCTCTTTACAACCATCTAGATGTTTTTGAATTTTGTTCATAATTTTTTTCCCAATTTCGATTTTTATACCTTTCCAAATTTTTAAATTAATGTGCCCCCAGCACCATCTGTCCAGTAATTGCAATGTTTCTTCTCTCAAAAAGTAGTATCGGTAATACCATTGTTTAAATAGAACATAGTTAGTCAATGCCTGTGGAAAAGGTATTGGACACAAACGCGAGTGTCATCTAGCGTGATTAGTTATAAACATGAATATTTGACGTCATTTTAATGCAGGTTTCTTCAAAAAAACCCTGATTTTAATGCTTTTCCATTGTTTTAATCAAGTTACGACATGACTTGGAGGCCAGATCACTGAAGTTACGACATGACTTGGATGCGAGCTCACTATCACCATCTACATGTCGCATCCATTTTGATCCAATTATAATCCCATAAGGTTGACTAACTATCTTCTATATAAACAATGGTAATACCCTTCAAAAAAATTTTGGTTTCATTGTTCCACATCCAACCGTTCAAATTTATCGAGGTATGAGTAGTATTCAGATCCGCATTTATATTTGATATTTCGATTTTGAATTACAAAAAAATATTACCGAAATTCAAAAATATTTAAATAGTTGTAAAGAGAATTGAATTCTCTTTTCAACGATGTGACACTTGACCCCACATGCCATTTAAAAATTTTGAGTTGATGGGTCCCCCTGCGCCCCCTATCGTGCAATCACAATTTTTTTTTTTATTTCAAAAAGTAGTATTGGTGAAACCCTCGAAACTGTTTTTTTTTCATGTTTCTACGTCGAACCGTTCAAAAGTTAACAGGGGGGACTATTAAAAGCCGCACTGTATATATGTATATATATATATATATATATATATATATATATATATATATATATATATATATATATGCTGAATACTTGTTTCAAGGAGCAATAAATGTTCCAGTGACTGTAAAACAGTCGAAAACAATCCTTTAGGAACTCACTATATCTTTGTATAGATTGTATGGCATATGTCCGACAGAAAACAACTACTTCTCTGGCTAATACCTCGACAGATATTGAATTATATCTGTCAAACATATGTGCAAAGATCCTTACTTTGAAGGAACAACTTTGCAAGAGCTCTCAGAGACAGACAGCAGGACACCGCCTGATCCAAACAAGGAACCAACTGCAGACCGGTTTCGGGATGAAGTCCCTCATCAGTGCAGTCCTGGTTATCACGGTTGTATACACGCGGGGGCCCGGTGCCCGTCATCGTTCGCCGGGATGAACACTGCAATCGCTTACAGGATCCACCACGGCAACAGATTAGAGAGCGCTCCAGAAGGACATTTCGGATGCGAAATGGTATATGCTGAATACTTGTTTCAAGGAGCAATAAATGTTCCAGTGACTGTAAAACAGTCGAAAACAATCCTTTAGGAACTCACTATACCTTTGTATAGATTGTATGGCATATGTCCGACAGAAAACAACTACTTCTCTGGCTAATACCTCGACAGATATTGAATTATATCTGTCAGACATATGTGCAAAGATCCTTACTTTGAAGGAACAACTTTGCAAGAGCTCTCAGAGACAGACAGCAGGACACCGCCTGATCCAAACAAGGAACCAACTGCAGACCGGTTTCGGGATGAAGTCCCTCATCAGTGCAGTCCTGGTTATCACGGTTGTATACACGCGGGGGCCCGGTGCCCGTCATCGTTCAGTTGCAGTGTTCATCCCGGCGAACGATGACGGGCACCGGGCCCCCGCCAAGTGGACTAAATAAAGGATTTTGTATACAATTCCTACAAATTACATAAATATTCAATGTTGAAAATGTATCTCAAACATCTTCATAATGTTGAGAAACTAATGCGAGCAATAGCTATTTGCTTAACTAGGAAGGAAAATGTCACTTTTCCTCCCGTATGCGAGGAAACGCTCACGTGTTCAAATATCTCGATCATTAATCGCCTTCATTAATACTCTAGTTGATTAAATAACTATTTCCGCCTATCTCGTATTAACATGTCTGTTTAATGTTCTTCAATGCAAATTAAATCGACCAATAATGGCCCCTATTGATGAACGATTTGTTATTAATGGTTGATTTGAAGAAATCCTCCATAAATGACCCCTTTTTTTTAATGGTCGATTTGTCATTAATGGTCGATTTGTCATTAATGGTCGATTTGTCATAATTGGTCGATTTCTCTATGAATGCATGGTTTTTGCATGGGTAACCAAACATAAACGCAACCAAACATAAACGAATTCAGATGTTATGGACGCTGAAATAGATATTGACGATTAATGTATGTTGCCAGATGTTGCGGAAACTGCTTATGTAACATCTTCAACTTCATTGCCAGAAAAAATTAGAATTCCTTCATTTCCACAAGAGTGAGGTAGACGGAAAAATATTGTAATCAACTCTTATATTAAAATTCGGGAGGAAAAGTACCACTTTCAACCCTAAAACTAGGGAGAAAGGGAAAATTTCCAAATGAGGTGTTAGAAAAACGAATATTTCAGGGTTACCTTAGTGTCTCCGTGTGGTTTTTTTCCTCGTATTTTTCACAATTTTTTTTTGTTCAGGTACCTATTTAAAAAAATTTCTATATTTTTTTTATTCGAATGGGATTGTTCCAAGCTACAAAAGATCGCCGTTCTACCACTTTTTATTAAAATACCGAGTGTGGACGCAGAGGAGCAACAAATCATGAGAAAATTATTGACTTAGGTACTTCATGTATCATATAGACCGTCAACCCGCTGCCAAAATGTGTAATGATTTCATAACGTATGCCCTTAAGGGTTTTGTAAGTTATAAAATATAATGTCCAATGAACAAACAAAATTCCCGCTATCCCGTGGAAGTTAATATTAATAATGATACTAATATCACTTTATTTTCTTGAAGAGATGCATAAACACGTATAGATTCAACAATGCCCTATTTTTCAACGCATTTGAGGGCATATGGTGATTCTTCGGACCCACGCGACACGTGTGCCGAACGGTTTCAATCTGATTTTTATTCGATGAAATATCGTTTGATATGCTTGGCATACGCTAAACCATCATTAAAATACGTGATTTCTCTATGTAATCAACAATAATCAATTAGTTTCTGACAAATTCTATACGTGTTTATGCATCTGTTTATGTATTTGTATTAATAATATTATTAAGTTTCACGGGCTAGCGCTTGTTCATTACCAAAACCCTAAAGGGCATACGTTATAAAATCATTACACATTTTGGCAGCGAGCTGACGGCCTAATATTATTTGTTGTGAATCTCGAATTAAAATAAGGTAGACTGATGGAATCCTTGATTTCTGTGATGTCCAATGTGACAATCAAGTTTTTGTAATTGTTTTCAAATTACTTTAATATTTATAATGAACTTGGTAAAATGTCGATCTTGACTTGCTGGTACAAATACAGGGTGTTAGTGAATAAGTGCGACAAACTTCAGAGGGTGATTCTACATGGAAAAATAATGACATTTTGCTTCATAACTTTTGTCCGGTGAAGTTAAAGTTTTACTTAAAAACTGACTATTTATTCATTGTTCTGAAATCGATCTAGATATGCAAATGAAATTTGGTGGGTTTCAAGAGGTAGTTATTGCGCATTTTCTGACATGCGCATACGGATAATAATAATAATAATGTGTCTTTATTTTTTCTTCAAATTAATATTACATAAACACTGAATCATTTGGGGAGGCGATGTTCAGCATAGCTGCTCTTCCACATAACCCCCCAATTTAGCAGCAATTTTAAATACAATGATAATCATTTACACAGAAAAGAAAAAGTAATACAGTGAAAGATAATAAAATCAATAATGGCTTGAGAAGATCGAATTTAATTGTAGAGGTGAGCTTTGACATGTTTTCTGAAGGAACTGACAGAGGACGATAGCTTCAGATCAAAGGGAAGAAGATTAAATATTTTAATAGCGTTGTAGGAAAATGATCTTTGGAATATTGCAGTTTTGTGTGCGTGTACAGTGTACAGTTGAGCGACCGTGTATATCCGACCCTTTCACTAGCTTCGTGAATAAGTATCTAGGGATTTTACTTTTGTTGATTTTATATATCAAACAAGACAAGTGGAGTTTAAATCTCTCATTCAATAACAGCCATTTGGATCGCACATATGAATTGCTGATGTGGTCATATTTTCTTAGGTTGTAGCTAAATCTGATACACCAATTTTGGACTTTCTGAAGGCTCTCTTGATCGCGTTTGATTAGGGCTGGCCAGTAAACAATGTCGCAATACGACAGAAAAGACAAAATCAGGGAATCACATAAGTTTAGTTTTAATGTTGTATCCAAAATATCCTTGTGCATACACAACATTTTTAGTTTTGCATAATATTTTCTTAGGAGTTCGCTCACATGTTTACCAAACGTTAAATCCGCATCAATGTGAACACCTAAGTTTTTACAATGTTTCGATACCTTGAGAGTGACACTGTTGAGGGTGATATTCAAATCAGGACTTTCGGAGATTTCCGAACTCCTAAACCCATCTCAATGATCTCAATTAAAAAAAAATGGTACGCCACTGAGATATTTCAAACTAACAAGCATTTTTGGATTCTTCGTTCAATTTGTGACAAAAAATCTCTCTTGCCTTTTTTTGTGTGGGGCGCCGTTTTTATGCAAAAAAATAAAACATCTTAACGCTTATTACTCATATAACACATTATCTAGTAGCGACGCTAGTAGGCTACTGTCACCATTCTTAAATACGAATGTTTCAACGAAATGTCAAATTAGCGTTTCATCATTTTTAAGCTTGGAGTTTGGTATAAAATTAATATTAAAAAGTAATTAAATTTTCCTTTATCGAAAAGAATGGAAAATTATACAAATGTGGAATTGTCAGACATGCATTTTGTCTATGGTCGAAGTAATGGAAATGGTCGGCAAGCTCGACGATTGTATGCTGAGTTGTATCCAGGACGTAGGGTACCCCATCACACAATATTTACTCGTCTTCACCAACGTTTGCGCGAAAATGGTACAAACAACGGCTGACTGCGGGCGACCTCGAGAAGTACGAACTGTGCAACTAGAAGAAGCAGTTCTCGAGTTAATTGCGGAGTCACCTGAAACAAGTACTCGAAAAATTGCCAACATATTGAATGTGAGCAACTTCACTGTATTTAAAATTCTTAAAGAACAGTAATTGTATCCGTTCCATATTCAACGTGTGCAAGCTCTACTACCTAGAGACTTTCTTCCGCGCCTAGATTTTCCATCGTCCATAGATATACTAATAAGTCCGCTCACTCTCGCAAGCGACCCAAATAATCCCCTCCGGTCCTCGCGCGTCCCTTGCCCTGTCTGTTTGGCTTGAGCGCCGGCCTGGTGGGCTAGCCAGTATCAGTTCGCATAGCCGCAACGATGTCCGTATGATTTACGACCGCTCACAAAAAGAGCGGCACTTTTCGACCACATCAAAGAGTTACCAGACTTATTAGTATATCTATGGACGATGGTTTTGCCATTGGATTCTTCATCAAATCGCTCAAATTCCTTATTTTTCAAATGGCGTTTTGTTTACTGACGAAGCTAATTTTGGACGACAGTGTATACGAAATTTCCATAACAATCACTTCTGGGCTGAGGAAAAGCCACATGGAATCTTTGAAGCTTATTTTCAGCATTAGTTTTCAGTAAATGTATGGCTTGGGGTAATTGATGATCATTCAGTCGGTCCATATTTCCTCCCACAACGACTAACAGGCGACTCTTACCTTCATTTCCTACAGGAAGAGTTACCTGTTCTTCTTTAAGGAATCCCACTACAGCTGAGACAACACTTATGGTTCATGCATGATGGTGCACCAGCCCATTTTATCATTAATGTACGTAATCACTTAGATACAGTATATCCAAATCGTTGCATAGGTAGGGGAGGTACGGAACATTGGCCTGCTCGATCGCCGGATTTAAATCCTCAAGATTTTTGCATTTGGGGTTTTCTCAGGTCGTTAGTTTATTCCACTCCCATCGAAAATGTTGAAGACCTGAGGAATCGAATTATAGCCGGCTGTAAGACATTTAGAAATTCACCAGGAATATTTGCGCGAATACGACAATCAATGAGGCGAAGAGTTCAATTTAGTAGCCGAGTGGTTAAATCGACATTGTTTTAGTCACTGGCTGCCAGTCGGCGATGGTTCAAACCATGGCGACTGCAGAACTTTTTCTGATGGCCCAAAAAAGTTGCTAAGAATCGCACGTAAAAAGGTAAGACCTCGTTAATCCTTGGCTCGCACAAGTTTCGACTTCTGAGGGCTGCCGTTCGTAAGGAGACGACAGCTGGTTAACGAAAAAAAACAATTTTGTATTACGTCTGAGGAAGGTCATTTTGAACATTTGTTGTAGCTTTGCGCCTATTTATTTATTAGTGTTATTTTCTGTTATTGTTCTGGTTTGATGTTATTGTATTAGATGGTTCTTGATGAAGTATTAAAGAATTGAAAAAACGCGTTAAGATGTTTTTTTGCATAAAAACGGCGACACACAAAAAAAAGCCAAGAGAGATTTTTTGTCACAAATTGAACGAAGAATACAAAAATGATTGTTAGTTTGAAATAACTCAGTGGCGTACCATTTTTTTCTTTAAAAAAAATGCGATCATTACCCGTATGATGAACATAAAATTCTCAATTGTATGTCATAAAATGCACAATAACTACCTCTTAAAACTCACCAAATTTAATTTCCATATCTCTACCGGTTTCAGAGCAATAAATAAATAGTCAGTTTTTAAAAAAAACTTTAACACCCTGTACCTCGGAATATGAAGCATTTGTGGACAAAAGCTATATAATAAACTGTCATCATTTTTTCATGCAGAATCACCTCCTGAAGTTTGTCCGCACTTATTCACTAACACCCTGTATATTGTGTCCGAACCTTGAGACCCTATAGTTGAACATACTTTCTCCACGATCATCACAGAATTTGCCAATTCTGAAATCAAATTTGATTACAGAA
This sequence comes from Chrysolina oricalcia, assembly GCA_944452925.2. Lineage (NCBI taxonomy): Eukaryota > Metazoa > Arthropoda > Insecta > Coleoptera > Chrysomelidae > Chrysolina > Chrysolina oricalcia. Next base: position 3,977,975 of record OX101821.2, on the reverse strand, counting down.
TGCTGAAATTCTCTCTCTGAGATTGAAGAAATATTCTGCAACACCTCTGCCCCATGCAATTTATAGTTATTTATGTATAAAGGGCGTAAAGTAGACGTTTATGGCCTGCGGCGTGGACGATGGCCCGATGGCGTTAGCCGAGGGCCATCACACGCCGAAGGCCTTAAACGCATTTTACGCACGTGATACATACAAAATTTTATGCACTAGCGGTTTTATAGCGCGAATCACAAATACTGACTTGAATTGCAATGGTCTACACGTTTCATACGTTATGCATACAATAATTAAGGGTAACATAATATGAGGAATGTGAAACTATAGTAGCTGAGTGCTATATTGTAGAATCTATTTCAAATAAATAAATCATCATCGAAAAAATTGCCAACGATTATGAACAAATGTTAGAAAGAGTATTGCTCTATTGAACTGAATTAATTCTAATTCGTGTTAGGAATTGCATGAAATGATGTATGAGTATAGACAATTTGAGAGTTTTGTCTATTTTACGGCCCGCCGGGCTATAATGCGCCCACGGGCGGTAAAGTGCCACTTTACGCCCGGCGAACCGGGCGGTAAAGTGTACTTTACTGCCCGCTGGTGCATAAAATGTATTTACATTCTCTTACTTGTGATAGAATAATATTCTCACACTGGTTAGCAATAATACCCAGGTAGCACATCATATCGGCTAAATCTTGGTTCCATATTGGGCCAATATAGATATATTGTAAATGTAAAATCAAAATTGGTCCAATATGGATGAATATTCGAAAAACAATATTATATTAATAATATTGGTGGAATATTGGTTGAACTAGTTTTGAATGTAGATTATCACACGAAATATTGGGTCAATATTGGTTGAATAATTTCTACCAATATCGATAATACAATATTGGTTATATATTGTTTTCCACATCTAGAATGAATATTGCAATCCAAATATTCCAGTCATATCGATTATAGGGGAAAAAAACTATATTGTATTTCCAAGTTTGTTAGAATATTGGTTGAATATCATTTCCACTTTATTTGACAAAATGTAATAACTCATATTGAGTCAATATTGGTTGACTGATATTTACCAATATCGATAAAACAATATTGTCTTCACATCGTTTTTAACATCTAGAATAAATATCGCAATCCCAATATTCCCCTAATATCGATTCTAGGAATAAAAACTATATTGTATCTCCCAGTGTGATTACACATTGGTTGAATATCATTTCGCCAATATTCAACAAATCTTATTAATCAATGTTGGGTCAATATTGGTTCAATAATATTTATCGATATCGTTAAAACAATATTGTCTTCATATTGTTTCCTACATCTAGATTGAGATGAAATTTGAATATTGGCCGAATATTCAATGAAACATATTGAAATTATATCATGATCAAACCTAGATAAAAATCCGGTAGGTGGCTCTACATATGGAACGTCTTCTAAAACCTTGGAAAGTATATTAAATACTTCTCACAACTTGTTTCAAGACAGCTCACTCAGTGGTTATGGCGATGAAAAGGCAGACTCTCGTGTCACCTTCATCAACTACAAGACATTTAATAATTTACCAAGGTATATTGACATCCACCAATATATCCAAATGATATTGTACCAATAACGATAAATATTGTACCAATATCGATAAATATTTTGGGGCCATTATAGCTTCAAGAATATTTCACCAAAATTATTTCTAAAATATTCAAACAATATTCGACCAATATCGCAATATGTTCACATTTTACTTCACGATAAAATAACTTTTGAATATTGTGCCAATATTGTCAGAATATTGTATCAGCGATATTGTACCAATATCGCCGAACATTTTGAGGCCAATATCAGTTCAAGGATATTTCGCCAATATTATTCAAGTAATATTGGACCAATATCGCCGAATGTTCACATTTTTTTTCTCGCCAATATTGCATTTCAAATATTTCGCCAATATGTTCACAATATTGTATCAATATTTTACCAATATAGGTGTGCTACTTGGGTAACATTAGCCTTGACGCAATTGATTGTCATCGTAGTGGCAAAATTTGAGTAAGTCAAAATTATTGCTGTAACGTTTCCTATCTTTGATCGTGGAAAAAGTATAGTCTGCTACTCGGTTAGAATGAAAATTCGTGATGCTCGTGACGCTCGCCTTCGGCTCGCGCTCGGAACTTTCCACTCGCATCGAATTTTCATTCTAACCTTGTTACAGAATATACTATTTCAGAATATTATCACTAATAAAAAGAATTTTTCAAACAGAATATTTACCGTTCACGACTTTCGCTGCCTTTTGAACTTGGATACTTCCTCTTTTAAACGTTGAGATTCCCGGAGCCATTTCAATAAGTAACACAGTTTTCACATCCGAGTCCACACTCAAATTCACGCTAGCCGTACACCAAGTACGTAATGACAATTTGAAGAGCACTCAAATACGTAATTGAAGATTATTGTTATTTTCCTTGTCGAGCCCACACGAACTTGTGTGTGATGAAATGGTCAACTTAGATGTTCGCTATATTTTGTGTCTGATAAAAATTCTATAGTGACATTCTTAGATTTTGGTTACCACTTTCATGATAATACTTAATAATGCGATACCTATACAGGGTGTTTCAAATTCGATCCTCACCATTAGGATCTCGGAAACTATGAGAGATACGAAGATGGTTGAATTGGGGCAAAGTTGACTAAAAATATGCCGTTGAGAAAGTTCTGCAATTCCGAGTATATCCGGAGATATCCGGAAAAAACAGAAATTTCGGAAAATGGTTTTTATTTTTTTCTGGCTTTATTTTTCGAAGGATTCGAAAATAAATTGCACTTCCACATTGCCACTTTTTCTCTGCTACATAATGATGTTTTCAGATTTGCTATACGACGTTTCGTCTTCCGGCCACTTTTATTTTTTCCTAAAAGCGCTACATTGGATTCTTTCTGTTTTGAATAGAACCAGATTATACCTTTTCAATGATGTGACATAAGTTATTCTTTTTCGAAAAATTGGAGACATTGAGAAAAATTTATTCCTATCATAATAGGCTTTGACTTGGATGTTTATAAATTTGACTTTCAATTTGTTACACTAAATGATATTTTGTTGTTGTACAAGTCATTGAATTTTTGGCGAAAAATGGCTTTCACGAATGAAGAAAAATGAGATATGATACAAAGGACCCCGCACATTTAGTACGTAAAATGGCTTTCGGCTAATTTTGCTCAAATATTGTAGATCTTGGCATCTTCATTACGTAGTCCACTTTACAGATCGATCCTATGACCAGTTTTCGAGGTACAGGGTGTCAAAAATTCGATTTTCGCTATTATGGGTATTATGCATCGATTTGATTTTTGTGCTCTAATTCGAAATTGAACTGTCTTAGAAATTAACTCAATGTATCTCGAATTTTCAGACATTACTAAAATGTTTTTATTTTTCACTCTGTACATAATGATATAATCTGCACCACCTGAATGATATTTAGTAATATGAAGGTACGTTGATAATAAGAACGAAAAAAATGCAGTTGGCACTTTCAAATCCCGAGAAAATAATTAAATAAAAATTACTGATTTTAACTTGAACGCCCTGTATTTCAAAATCTATCCATCAACGAACCGCACGTTCAATCAGTACATCGAATACTACAATATACTAAAAATTCAGACAATTTCACCGAGAACCATTTTACCTATAAAAAGTGCGGGGTCCTTTGTCAGACATTTCGTCCAATGAGCATTCTGTGCAGGCTTTCCAAGGCTTTAGAAAAAAATGTATTTCTCCAAATTCAAATGCATTTGGAAGCGTTCAATATCATACCTTCATGCCAATCCGGTTTTAGGCCTCAGCATAGCTGTGTGACTGCTATCCTCAAAGTTACAGATGACATCCTCTCCGCAATCTACCGAAACCAATTGACGGCATTGGATATGCTGGATTATACGAAAGCGTTCGACTGAATCGAACATCAGCTTTTATTTGCCATCTTACATTTCATCGGATTTTCTACAGATGCAGTATCATTACTTCAGTTCTATTTATTTAATAGAATGCAAGCGGTTATATTGGAAAGGAATGTCTCTGAGTTTTTGACTGTGGAGAATGGGGTTCCACAGGGATCGATTTTGGGCCCGCTACTGAGTTCCGCAATCATATACATTTGAGCAATTGTCACTTTTATGCCGACGACACGAAAATTTATCAGTCATTTCCAGAGACTGGTCTGATGGAAGCAAATACTCAACTGAACGCAGATTTAGAGTCAATCATATCAATTTCTGAGAAGTTTCGTCTTTCAATAAATCCTGGAAAATCTGTGGTAATTTTGTTCGGTAGGAAAGTGACCCGATCTCGTTGTTATGATGAGTTCAAGATCAAAATCAAGGATTTGTCAATTTATTCCTCTGACAGTGCTAAAAACCTAGGAATCATCTTGGATTCCTCTTTGAATTTTACCAATCATGTCAACTTGGTAATAAGACGAGCATTTTGCAATTTAAAATTGATCTACGCCAATAGAAAAGTTCTCGATAAAAGTGCTAAAATATCCCTATGCGAATCCCTGGTTCTTTCGCACTTGAATTATGGTGATATAGTCTATGGACCTGCTATTACGAAAAGAGACTCCCAACGAATCCAGCTAGTTCAGAACTCCTGTGTTCGCCTGATCTGTGGATTAGGCAGGCGTGCCCATTTATCCCAACTTCTAAATGAGTTTGGATGGCTAAATATTGAGAAGAGGATTCTGCATGTCTGTACCATATTTCATAAGATAGTCACGACCCAAAAACCACCCTATCTATACCGAAAGCTCACTTTTCGGACCGATGTCCATAATGTCAATGTACGATTCAAATCTCGGTTCACGCCACCCATTCACACCTCAGCTCAATATCGGTCCTCTTTCTCTTACACAATCACTAAGCTTTACAACTGGATTCCGGAAAACCTGAAGGGAATGAACATACTGAGTTTCAAAAAACATTTAAAAAATATCTTTCGTACTTGTGATGTGAATTTCTGACGGGTATTCTCCTGATATGAGCAATCCTAAATAATGTTAGTTTGTTATAAGTATTATCTCAGGCGTTATTTCTTGTTTTAACCTAGACTTAATTATTGAATTGTATTGGTCTATTATATTTTCTTTACGTTGTATTTTTTCTTTTTTTTCTTCTCAAGGTTGAGTGGTAGAAAGCACTTGCCTGACCCCTGTGGCTCAGGCAAAAGCTAACTGTGCCTTTTGGTAGATCGGTATAAGTACTTCATTGTCAATGTTTTGTCATAATGGGTAGTGTATCTATTTTAACTGTCTTCCGCATTAATAAGCAATTTTTATGCAACATATTGAGTTGACTAATTTGGCAGCTGAACACCATTATATACAACACGATATCATTGTTTAAATAGAAGCATTGTTTAAATAGAAGATAGTCAATGCCTGTGGAAAAGGTATTGGACCCAAACGCGAGTGTCATCTAGCGTGATTAGTTATAAACCTGAATATTCGACGTCATTTTAATGCAGGTTTCCTCAAAAAACCCTGATTTTAATGCTATCTCATTGTTTCAATCAAGTTACGACATGACTTGGATGCGAGATCACTATCGCCATCTACATGTCACATCATTTGAATCCAATATAAATCCTATTAGGTTGGCTATCTTACTTTTATATAAACAATGATAGAAGTAAGATAGTCAATGCCTGTTGAATAGGTATTGGACCAAAACGCGAGTGTCATCTAGCGTGATTAGTTACATTCATGAATATTTGGAGTCATTTTAATCCAGGGTTCTTCAATAAACCCTGATTTTAATGCTGTCCCATTGTTTCAATCAAGTCATGACATGACTTGGAGGCCAGATCACTGAAGTTACGACATGACTTGGAGGCCACGAATCCAATGGTAATTAATCCCACGAGGTTGGCCAACTACCTTACTTCTATTCGAACAATTGCTTTTAACTGTTTTCGCATTATTATTCGATTTTTGGAAAACAAATTGAGTTTAGTAATTTGGCAGCTGATTACCACTATACCGTTTCACGTCTTACCGCCGTCTAGCCAGATCGCAATTCGCGAATAACGGGGGCCATTTTGTAGACATAATTTTTATATTCACTGGTGGATTCACCAATCCACCAGCTTCGTCCTTATATTCTTTTAATATAAGAGCGAAGTTGGTGAATTGGTGCATCCACCAGTGAAAATAAAAAACATGCCCCGTTTGTTTACTGCTACTGCTCTGTATCATTGTTTTGTTTTCGCATGATGCGCCATCTATAATTGTTTGACTGAACAGATATAAAAGATATGTCTCTCTCGCCATAAGTGGTAGAGAAAAAACATAGTGTTCATAGTTTCAGAATAACTTAAATTGAGTTGGCAACAAAAGTCGAAAATTCCATTACTAGGCGTGTTTGCTCAGTGTTCTAATGCAGAATGCTTTTTCAAAACAGAAAAGAATTAATTATCATTATAGCATTGTTTAAATAGAAGTGAGGTAGTGAGGTAGTCAATGCCTGTGGCATTGTTTATATAGAAGTAGGATAGTTAGTCAATGCCTGTGTAATTGGTGTTGGACGCAAACGCGAGTGTCATCTAGCGTGATTAGTTACAAACATGAATATTTGACGTCATTTTAATGCAGGTTCCTTCAAAAAACCCTGATTTGAATGCTGTCCCATTGTTTCAATCAAGTTACGACATGACTTGGAGGCCAGATCACTGAAGTTACGACATGACTTGGATGCGAGCTCACTATCGCCATCTACATGTCGCATCCATTTTGATCCAATTATAATCCCATAAGCATTGTCTAAAGAAGTATAGTCGGTCAACCTTATGGGATTATTATTGGATGACGATGGGGTTTATTAGTAGATGGCGCCAGCACGATTGCCCCCAAAAAGGAGACAAACGAATGAGATGGAAAGTGTCGTAGTAATCGCGTAAAGTGAATAATGAATGGACATTATTTCGTGTTTTTGATTGGCTCAGTGTCCGTTCCACCTGCCACTTGCAATTTGCATGTAAACGAGAGAGCACAAAACATGTGTTGTTGTTTTGTGCGAGAGAGCAAAGTAGCGAACTTTCGTGGTGTTTGGCATTTCATTGTTTTTGTCTTGGTAGGTCTCAGTCAGTTTTCGAATTCACATAAGTAGATATTTTCAGGGTGATTTCTCTTGACTAATGTTTAGGGGAAGATGTCCAACGTTCTTGATGACAACCGATGATTGGTTTCAAGTTATGAAGGTGATAATGCCATTTCCGACAGTTACCATATTATTTTCTGTTTTTATTGAGAGCTTTTATTTAACTTGCTCTGTGTGTGTTAGATGGGTACAAATCTTGCAAGCTGAATTAGAACCACTTCCTCTTATTCTATGGAATTGAAATTTTTCGTGTTGGTTCAGTTCCGATGACAAAACATTAATGTCGAAGAAATTGTCCCCCCTGCCCCCCGAAAGTTAGATAGAGAACGCGTAGGGTTTCGGAAGTTTTATTGACGGATTTGGACGTCAGAAATAACAACGAAAAAAAAGTAAGTAGGGAGGGGGATGCCCCCCCTTCTCTCGAAAAGTTGGAAAACTAACTCGTGAAATTAAAATCGGAGAAATCTCTAAAAATCGTGAAAAATATCTGACAGTCGAATGTTATGGTTTATAAAAAGGAATTGTTCCCCCCGCCGTCCTCCGAAAGCTAGATAGAGAACGCGAAGGTTTTCGGACGTTTTTTTGACGGATTTGGACGTCAAAAATTACAGCAAGAAAAAATGAATTAAGGAGGTACTCGCCTCCCTCTTTTCTCGAAAAAAAAAAAAAAATGGAAAAAACGCGAAATTATAATCGGAAAAATCTGTAAAAATAGTGAAAAATATCTGACCGTCGGAAATTATGTTTTAAATAATTTCGCCTCCCCTTACCCCTCTCAAAAGCTAGGTAGAGAACGCAAAGGAATTCGGAAAATGTTTCAACAGTTTCGGACATGGAAAATAATGATGAAAACAAAAATAGATCGGGGGGTTCGCCCTCCTTTCCTGTCACAAAAAAATAGGAAAACTCGCGGAATAGAAATCAAAAAAATCCGTAAAAATAGTGAAAATTATCTGGCCATTGAACAAAACGGATTTAAAAAAATTCACCCCTCTGCCCCCCTCTAAAGCTATTTAGAGAACACGTAGAAATTAGGAAAAATTTCCAACGGTAAATTAACAGGCAAGCGACCGTGCAACAATAGCGCATTTATTGAAATGAACAGACTAAGAAACATATTCACAGAAAACTAAAATAAGAAATAAATAAACTTAAAAAACCTTTTCAGATAAAAGCTTTTATTTAAATGCACTAAAGCGAAAAACCCATAATTTTGTTACATTATAAAATTTTAAATGATATAAAAGCTTGTCGTGTGAATAAATCTTGAGGTGATTTTTGAATTTTATATACTATAAGAATTACATATATACTTCTCGCGACAAGCTTTTATATCATTTAAAATTTTATAATGTAACAAAATGATGGGTTTATTTACTTTAAAATTTATTTTCTTCTTTTTAGTACATTTAAATAGAAAATTTTCTCTGAAATGTTTTTTTTCAAAGTCAAAGTTGTAAAACCTAATAAGGGTTTTTTTTTAGAAATTAGGTACTGATATAATGGCATTATCTGCGACTGAATTTGAAGTTTCAGTCGATCGTTCGAAATATAGTACCTCTATAAGTGGATATCCTTATCAAAAATGAAACTTTATGGCTTCATGACCAATTTGCACAGAAAACTCATATGAAGAAGATGAAATAGTTATTTATATATGATACAAAAATTCGTAAATTAGGACTTTTTTTATGAGCATGGAAACACGTGAGAAAAAAAAGCTCTTTATGAAAATGTATCTACAATTTTATTTCTACGCCTGTTATTGTATTGGCAAATTGTAGCAATTGTTGAGTATATTTTATTCTATGAAGTTTTCATTCCACTTTCGAGTAAAATCTGACGCAAAATACTGTCTTTTGGAATTATATGAACGATGCGTAAAACATAACTTTACGCATATTTGATTTTTTCACTTACGTGTCCTGAAAAGTATCACTTTAGGCACTGTACGTGGACACTGAGTAAAACCATAAATATTTCCATCTCCCCGATGATCGTGCATGGTCAGTAAACTATATTTTTTTCTATAACCGCTTACCAAAGTAGGTAGCCTTTGACGCTTTTAGATCTCAACGCTGATGTTTTTTCAGAAATGTTTTGTGACAGCTTTTTCGCTCTAGTGCGAAAATATTGAAGAAACGGTCGATCTCTCGATCTCTTTCGTTGAAAACGAACCTATTCTTGCATGATGTTTAGTATAGACAATAAATTCATAACACTCTCAGGAACTGAGGTGGTGTTGAGAGCGTAGGTGCTATCAAGCTGAAGGCCTGTGATTCGATCTCGACATACTTTTTTTTTCAAGCAAGTTATCTTGTTTTGTTAGAGATGTGAATTATTGCATATTTGGATAGCTTATTCATTTGGGATTACTATTGATGAGTGTTTATTTTCTCATGGGTAATGTTAGGTGCCTATGTTGAATGAATTGTCAATCGTTTCTATGTTTAAAAGCTGCGTTTGAAGAAAAAAACATGTGTTTATTCCGAGAACAAAGTGCCATTGCCGCTCTCCAAAGATTACCGCGCTCCTCGCGCTCTAAGTACACTAATAACTATATTGCACAACAAAAAATGTATTTTAGGCCCGTGTAGGAGATGAATGATTTCTGGTGACAACCTCCTTTGAAACTCTCCTTATAAGTATGTCCATATACATTGTTGATAACATCGAACCATCAATTAAAGAACACCTGTCCACCAACACTTGAATTTTCCTTGAATTGTCCTTGAACTGTCCTACCCAAATAATTCTAGATCTATCATGGACGGATTCGGACATGAATCACAAAATTTGTCCTCCATCTTGAATGTTCGTATTGGTCTCCAACACAACAAGCCCTTGTATAGGTACCAATTTTGAAAGAATCTAATCAAAAATCGTATTCGCCATTTCGAATTTTGAAAAAATACAAAATCTACTCGAGATTCGCATTATGAATAGTTGGACAATAAATCACAAAAACTGTTCGCTATCTTGTTTTTTTCTCTTGTGAATGTCGTAACGAACCTGAATGAATTTAATGGACACCTGCCAAATTTTAAAGATGATTGGATCAGTGGAATTGGTTCAAAATTTCCACTGAAGTTTTGACCCCGTTATACCTAGACAGTATAGATACTATACCTGTTACGTGTGAGTGAAACTAAACAAAAGCTTGTACAAATAATACTGATATATTATTATTTACCTACTTATTGGGTGCCTTCAAGCACTAATGAATATTCTTTTATGTGTTTTCAAAACATATCAACTGCGATATAATATCGTAATAGAACATTTTTTTGTACCTATACTTAGGGACCATTTTTCAGTAAGAATATTGTTACATTACGTGTTTCATTATATTAGGCTTAATTGCAGCAATATAAAATTTTACCACTGATCATCATCTGATATTCGAAACATCCGAATGCAAACTTTGACTCGTCTTTTATTCTGCTAAACATCTCACCAATGACAATATTCTGCACATTAATGAAAGAAGTGAATGAAAACTTGCGTTCTATTTTAAAAAGAGAAAGAAGTATAGTTTTGCGTGCCATCCGATAACGGCGCCACATTACTGGATACATTTTCAATGTTTCCAGTAAAATAGTATAGATGTCTCAGGTGACGGCCATCCAATGCATTTTGCACAGGGATTGTCTGACTATTCTTCTTTAGACAATGCCATAAGGTTGACTACCTTCTATATAAACAATGGTATTGGCTACAAACGCGAGTGTCATCTAGCGAGATTAGTTACAAACATGAATATTTGACGTCATTTTGATGCAGGTTTCATCAAAAAACCATGTTTTTAATGCTGTCCCATTGTTTCAATCAAGTTACGACATGACTTGGAGGCCAGATCACTGAAGTTACGATATGACTTGGATGCGGGATCACTGTCGCCATCTACATGTCGCATCCATTTGAATCCAATATAAATCCCATAAGGTTGGATAACTATCTTCTAAATAAACAATGCTTCTATATAAACAATTAAATGATTATAGGGAACTTATCTTTACATTATTTTTCAATCATAAACAAAGTTATGCAGGACGCGGCAATACCTTCGTAGATGAAAAAATCTTATAACCCTTGTCAGCTTTTCAACAATCCATTTAAATTTGAACGAGCATAAAATTAAACACCACATTCTCTTTTACATAGAATTTGGCAACCCTGAAATCTGAGCGCCATCTAGCGGAAATGAATTTCGTGAATTCATTTTAGAACTCGTTGGAGTCGTTGGAATCGTTGGTGTGAATTCAAATGAAGATAAAAGATTATTTCACTACCAATACCAAACTTTTTTCGATTTACTTTCAACGTTTTGTTTCCTATTTTGTGAAATTGAATATCAGATTCTGCTTCACAAAAGCAAAACGTAAAAAGTTTGGTTGTGAACTCCACTTAAGACAAGATTTTACTTCCGAACGTCAAAAGTCTAAATTTCCAGGTTACAAATAAATCCTTCAATATTTTGTACTATAATAATTGTTATTATACTTTCTATTATGTATTGTAAATTTGTTGTATTTTAGCACGCAACAGCGTAGAGTTGCATCACTTGTATCTATATTATATTGCCTCATTTAAATTTATTTTCATTCGAGATAATATGCTATCCAGTTAATCCAGTTATTCAAGATAAACTTGGAACTTTCTATCATCAGTCCAATATTTGAGAGCTTGAGCAGAAAGTATAAATTATCACTGAAACAAACAACGGAAATTGAAAGTCATCAAAACTACACCATTTGCATTAATTGCATTATTGAATAGGTACTTTGGTTTACGTGAGGATATTCTGATCAATAATGGCTGGTAATAATACTATAAAAATGAAAATTACTGAGTTTTTAAACTAATGATTTTCAGGCAATAATCCATTTAACGAATATTTGAAAACTCTAAATATAGTAGGAAAAGAATATAAATATTTTGATATAACCCAACTGGGCTGCAATTATGGTGAGTTCTTTCATATATTGATGACAAAAATGACTTGAATCTGTATATAATACTATCTATCGAACAAGTTCATACTAAATGCTACAACTGGGTATATCAATTTTGAGTTCAATGCATGGCATCACACGTTGAAAGGTAAAAGGGTCTTACCTAGCTTGCAAAAGTCTCTCGAAGACTTCTGAGGGTTGCTTATAGGTGTGGTTCAGGATAACGGAAAGAACAATTGTTTGACTAAATCATGTTGGCTATAACTCTTTTTGATTAGCCATAAGCTATTAACTCACTAGTAACAATAGCCCTCTAACCCCTTATGTTTAATGTTTATTAATATTGAAAAGTTGTTTGTATAAAATTCCATTTGTGCACCACCTTAAAAAAAGCTATTAAGGATAGCACCCTGGATAAAGTGTGGATACCTAGCATGATATCAAAAACTTGCCCTTTATTTAGAAAAAATTAACATATAGCATGGTGATTATGACCTTTGTACTGATGTAAAATATGACTTCAGTTTTTAGAATCATGGATGGAAATTTTCATTTGGTCCCTTTAAAAATGCCTTAAAGGTGAAGAACATCTCATCATTTTACTAATATATATTTATTTTGTATTGATCAACAAATAACAAATGGGTAATAATTAGGTACAATATAAAAAAACAATATAAGTATTTTATATTCTCAAAAATGTGCTTCAAAGGGTAAATCCTTGACTACTTTCAAGATAAAAAGGTCAAATTATGAACATGTTTCATTTCGGAGATACAGGGTGTTGAAGTTGAAATTTTATTTTCAATTAATTTGAATGACTGTTGCAAAATAGCTATTTATGATACAAGTTCGTAAAGTAGGACTTTTTTGTATGAGTGTGAAGTTTGTTGAATGAGGCGCAGCCGAGTTCAACAAACACGCGAGTACAAAAAAGCCCTTTACGAAAGTGTTTCATACAAAGTTTTTTCTTCGACAGTTATTATATTGCCAAATTGTAGCAATTATACCGTTAATTTGAATGTTTAATGTTACGAATTGTCATCGTATTATCAAATAAAGACTTCCGAGTTATATTTGACGCAAAATACTGTATTTTTCAAAAATTTATAAAGTATGAACAGTGTGTAAAAAATTACGTTATGTACAGTTGATGATTTTACACAGAATTTGGTGAACGGTTTTTATTTGCGGTGAAAAATCAAAATTTGGTTTTATTTTTATGTATCACTTACAGTAAACTTTTGGAATTTTTTATACTCATATCTCATTCCTACACCATTTTTTAACAAAAAAAGGTATAATTGTTCAACAAGGCTAGGGACTAGCGTTTTTGAGAAATTTGCAAATTTCTTCATCAATGCAGGTTATGGGGTCACGTAGGTGCAAGATGAACTCAGAACTTTACAAAAACTGAGTATCTGAAAGATCTCTTGAAAATAAATATTTCAAAAAATGAATTGCTCTCAAAATACAGTGTGTTGAATTTTAAAACAATATCGGTTTTTCAACATTTTGTATCTTGAGAATGAATTATTTCTCGATACATCTTCGTAGAAAAAAAGTTGTTTATTTTACCGAGATCTAACACATCCTCAGTTTTTGTAAAATTCAGCAACTTCATCTGGCGCCTAGGTGGCCCGATGCAGAAATTTGCAAATTTCTCAAAAACGGTTGCCCCTAGCGTTGTTGATCAAGTATACCTTATTTACTTAGAAAAGATTTAGGAATAAGATTTGACTATAAAAAATTACAAAAGTTTACTGCCAGAGAAGTTAGGGCAAATTAAAATAAATATTGATACCGTTCGCAGCGTCCTTTAAGTGCTACAAAAAAATTAATACCAAACTTTGATTTCTCACCTCAAAAAAACCCCGTCCACCAAATTTTGTGAGAGAAATTGATTTGTTGCAAAAGTTATGCCAAATAATTGAAAATAAAATTAACTTCAACACCCTGTATTTCCGAAATGAAACATTTCATATTCATATGAACTTTTTATCTTAAAATTAATCAAAGATTTATCATTTAAAGTTTGTACAATTACTTAATGAACACCCTGTACAAGTACCGGGTTTCACAACTCTGCGTTTTAGCTCGATATATCGGTAATGCTGATATACAGGGTGTTATGTAATGAGTGTCCGATATTTAACAGGACGATTCCTCAGTTATTTATAAGGTAAAAAGTTCAAATAAACAAGGCCTTCAGCTTTGAGATAGAGGGTGTTAAAAATTTATTTTTATTTTGGTTTTTTGTGGATAAATTTTGAATTAATGTCTATATTTGAACAAAAATTGGTATTTATGAGAAATTCAAATTTGATCTCTGTTTGGCACTTTATTGTAGGGGGCGCCACCTACAGGTCTTTGTCTCTTTTGGGGAGTCACAACTTTTTCGTGCATGTATGTATCAGATTTTCTAGAAAAAAAATGTATTCCACTATCACTTTTACGTGAAAAAGGAATACTTATCAAAAGTCGCTACAAGTAGCCGTTTTCGAGATATTTTAATTTAAATTAACCGATGCATCCAATCGCCTTCTCATTGATTCGCGAACTCTTTGAAAATTAAATAATCAAGTAGGCTAGTATGTTTATTCCAACGTTTTTTTTGTGCTGTCATTTCAAAAATTATATCTTGACGCATATTTAAATAGTTTTATTTGTTACTAGTGTGATTATTTTATTGAAAATGGTAAACTTCACCAATGCAGAGTATGCTGACATATATTTTACGTACGGACTCGCTAACGGAAATGCATATGAGGCTAGACGTTTATATCAGGAGCGTTATCCGAACGGCACAACTCCTACTTCAAAAACCTTTTCAAGAATTCACACTCGGTTAAGGGAAACAGGAAGTTTTGAGAAAGCTAGTCATCTGTCGGGTGCACATCGGACGGTAAGAACCCCAGCAACCGAGGAAGCAGTTCTTAATCTGGTAGGAGAACACCCGGAAACAAGCTCCAGGAAAATAGCGCTGACGTTGAACATTTCTCATGTTCTGGTATGGAAAATTTTAATTGATAATTTGTTATATCCGTACCATATTCAGAGAGTTCAGGCACTCCTTCCTCGTGACTTTCCGTTACGTATCAACTTCTGTCGTTGGTTTCTCCAACGCCTTATTCAAAATCCTTTATTTGAAAATCAAATCCTGTTTACCGACGAAGCAAATTTTTCACGCAAAGCTATACGCAATTTTCACAACAATCATTTGTGGTCAGAGGATAACCCCCATGCTATTCAGGAATCACATTTTCAAGAACAGTTCTCTCTCAACGTGTGGGCAGGAATCCTTGGAGATTGATTATCTGATAGGCCCATTCTTTATTCCGGGGAGATTAAACGGAGAGAGATATCGTCATTTTCTTGAAGCAGATTTGCCTATTTTACTGGAATATGTGCCGCTTAGACTACGACATGAAATGTGGTTTAGCATGACGGTGCCCCGGCACATTTTAGCATACAAGCGCGAGAATTCTTAGACCAAACTTTCGGCAACCGTTGAATAGGTCGGGGAGGACCTCAACCATGGCCCCCTAGGTCACCAGACCTTAATAGTTTAGATTTTTTCCTGTGGGGACATCTAAAATCCTTAATTTACCAGCCACCTATCCAAAATAGAGAAAAATAAAAAAATCGAATAATTAACGCATGCAGATCGATTCAAGATACTCCAGGAATTTTCCAAAGAGTGCGAGAATCAATGAGAAGATTGGATGTGTGCATACAGACAGGAGGTGGACATTTCGAACATTTATTGTAATTTTGAATTAGATTAATATTTAGTGTTCCGTTATTTATGGTTTATTAGGAATTAGCTTTTGAAATGTTTCTAGGTTAAATAAAAAAACAAAATCTTTTTTTTTTTCATTTTTGGACAAACGCATACATCGATTAATTTAAATTAAAATATCTCGAAAACGGCTGCTTGTAGCGACTTTTGACATGTATTCCTTTTTCACGTAAAAATGATAGTGGAATATGTTTTTTTTCTAGAAAATGTGATACATACATGCACGAAAAAGTTGTGACTCCCCAAATGAGACAAAGACCTGTAGGTGGCGCCCCCTACAATAAAGTGCCAAACAGAGATCAAATTTGAATTTCTCATATTAAAAAGTCCCCAAATACCAATTTTTGTTCAAATATAGACATTAATTCAAAATTTATTCACAAAAAACCAAAATAAAAATAAATTTTTAACACCCTCTATCTCAAAACTGAAGGCCTTGTTTATTTGAACTTTTTACCTTATAAATAACTGAGGAATCGTCCTGTTAAATATCGGACACTTATTACATAACACCCTGTATATGAAAAAAAGTCTTATATAAAAATTATATGGCACCAAAAAGATCTCGTTTTGAAAATAGTTTCAGATGTACAGGGTCGGCCAAATTGGACACTTTCAAAGGGAAAGTCCTGTTTTCACACTAGATACATGAAAACTGATGGTTGTGTCTGACGATCAAATTTTATGACAAACTTAATGGTGAAAACAGTATATCGATATCTATCATCGTTTATGAGTTACAGAGTACATTCACGAATAGTTGCTGTAACTTTTTTCCTGTCGAAAATTCCTTGTTTCTATAAAAATATTTCCAAAGAACTTTTTACTTAAGTGCAAGTGATTTATTTTTTCAAATAACATATCGATAGTTATTGATGGAAATAAATGTTTAATAAGACATAAATTGATGGATAGCCGTTACTACGTGGTAGGAAATCATCACGAAAAATGAGAAATAAAACTTTCTATGTTTTTATACCACTTCTATTTGCAACCAACGTTACTGCAGTTTCGTCCTATATGGACATTATCAAACAATACAATAATCTGAAATAATAAATAACACTCCAACACTCCGATGGTCGCGCCCGATCTTAGAGATGCAGTCGTTGCCTTAGGCTCTGTTACTGTGGCCTATGTGACAATATCGACTTGCCGCCCCACCTATCTTCCTAATTTGGATAAAAGCACATGTAAGTACTATTGTGACTTTCGTGGAGTCAACCACGGCAAGCCGAAGGGCCAAGTGCATATACCAGATGCCACGCGACTAAATTTGAAAGTAGTATTAACTATTGTTTTGATCGTAATATTTTTTGTGTTTGTTTTGAATATTATTATTTTTATTTCACGTTTATCTTGCTTTAACCCAAAACAAATATTTTGGTCAATTTTAAGTGATGCATCTCTCAGATGCAGCGCGACTGTATTTGTTAAATTATCGTAGTGTTGAGAAAAAGTCGTTTTTTCGATTTTATATTATATTTTATTGATGAATAATAATTTCATTAACCATTTCTGATCTTGCCTTAACCCTAAATCAAAGAATCTGGTCAATTTTAAGTGTTGCGTCTCTCAGATGCAGCGCGACTATATTTGTTAGATTATTGGGCGCGACTATCAGACTATCAGACAGAGCTTTTAGATTTTTTCATCTAGACTTTGAAATACACATTTTGAACAAGTAGGCTTTGGACGATGCGGCTATAAAACAAAAAGCAAATGTTTACTGGTAGCTGTCAAATTTTGATTCCAGCAGTAAAGACGCTCCTCAATCCGTGGTTTTTGTTAAATTTTCAAACACATTCGCAATGAAGTATGAGAATTATCAAAAATGGGATATGATAGTCTGTTTTACACAAACCGGGGAAAATGCAATAACGTTATGCGGATTTTGAGGAAGCACAATTTCAAGCCATACAGGATCAGAAAAGTTCACAAACTCAGACCAGGTGATTTTGAACGCCGCATTGATTTTTGCCAGTGGTTCCTGGAAAATTGTAACTAAGAGCGTGATTTTTCGATAAATTGTATTTGGACAGACGAAGCTCATGTAAGCAGTGCCGGAATTTTCATCCGCTGCAATACTTATACTTGGGCAAAACAAAATCCTCATTCAATTGTGGGGCAGAGAAGTCAAGGAAGATTTGAATTTAGTGTATGGGCAAGTGTTTTCAGGGTTAGAATTATCGACCCGTTCATTTTAATAATGGCAGTCTCAGAGGTATTTAGAAATTTTAAGGCAAAATATTAAACCCCTTGTTGATGAATTGCCACTAATGGAGCTCAGAAAAATATATTTTCAAAAAGAAGTGGCTTCACCTCACAACACTGCAATTGTCAAAAAATATTTGAATTCAAACTTTGGTAATAATAGGGAATATGCAACTGATTTAAATTTACTTGATTTTTTTACCTCATATACTTTATTGTCTTGACATTACACCTACACCATTAGTTAAAACTTTAATCAAAAAGTGCATAATAAGCGCGCGGAATTCAAATTTGTGAAACGCATCACCATTGGTCGAAATGAAGAATGACGTCATATGGCATATATTTGTAGTGTTTTCCATTACATAGTGCGATTTTGGTCTAGTGACAATTGTAAATTATCAATAGCAATGACTGAAAGTGGTTTTGTCGAAGCACAATCCGACAATACCTGAACTGATAAGTAGTAATAGTTTATCAAATGATAGTTTTCCTTTTGTAATTTAGGTGAGGCAGGTATAAACAGAGTTATCTCCCGTTTGATATACAAAACATTAATGCATACAAAACTTACTTCTGATCAATTCACTTCATGTTAACTATCGAAATACAATGTACTCACATTGAAAGGATCTTCACAACAATGTAAATGTGATATTGTAGATACTTCGCCTCTTCTCATATCCTCACACCATTGTTTACATATTTTCGCATCTCTTGGAATAGAAAACAGTGTTTTGCCATTTCGGTACTAGACAATACCTATAAAATGTTTTTTTAGCATTTTCCATTATCGTAATAGCGATTAAAACTACAAATCCCTAACCTAATTAACAACTCTCAATAGTGTCAATGGCCATAACTATAGAAAGGCTTGTTCATTGAAGACTGCTCTGGTTGATCGAGATTACTTTCACATATGTTCATCTCTCTCTAACACTTGTACTGCATTTGTCTTACTCTTTTATAAAATATCAACTTCAAGCAAGTAGAGCAATCAGAGTACGTCTCAACGAACGACACTGAAGAAGAACAACACTGATCGCGCCATGTGACGTTATCCACAGCGCGCGAAAATGGAGGCGTTCAAATAGGTCAAATTCAATCGGTATTTTATATTTTATTTTAAAAATTAATTCCAAGAATTTCAACTTTATTTATATTTTTTACTATGTTGTAACGAAGTAAAAAATTGATTAAACAACTAAAAAAAATTATGCATATTCCCTATTGGATAGCCAACCAAGGACCCAACCGTTGGCCGGCCAGGTCACCGGACCTAACGCCTACGAACTTTCACCTCCGGGGAAGGTTGAAAGATCTTATTTTTGAATTGCCGACCAACTCTAGATACGAATTGGAAGAGGCAGTGATGCAAAGTTTTGCTTCTCTCACACCTATTGAACTAACCAATGCAGCAAAAAGCGTTCAGAAAAGGAGTCGCCTGTGAATAGGAGAAGCTGATAGACATTTCGTACACCTCCTGTGAAGAAATATATTTCAATGTTTGTTCTTAATCATTATTATTATTATTGTTGGAGTTTCATTTATTAGTAGTAAATATAATATAAATTGTTATCAGTTTTATTGAAACTATCAGTGTTAATTACTGCTGTGAAAAGCTTTCTCAACATTTGATAGCTACAAGCGAACAATTGCTTTTTGTTTTATCGACGCGTCGTCCAAAGCCTACTTGTTCAAAAGGTGTGTTTCAAATTCTAGATGAAACAATCTAAAAGCTCTGTATTTCAAAGATGACTAGCAAAATATCAAGTGTGCTATATTTTTGGAATAGTAATTTACGTAACAAGTCCGGAAAATACTGTTTCTTTGGACGAGTAGACCAAATTCTAGGATGAGCGTTAGCGAGTCCTAGGAGTCTGCGAGTCCAAAAAAACTGTTTTCGGACGTGTTGAGTACACTATTTTTTCGGCAACCATGTAAAATAACAAATCAATGAGACGTATTTAGTCTAAGAGACGAAGAGAGGTCGACCTTCACTCATCTGTTAACCGGATGAAACATACTTTTTTTTCAGTTACATAAATAGACGAAAACGCCTAAAATGGGTTGCCTATGAAAGGGTGGTCATGACTATATACAGTGAGTTTCAAAAATTTGCACCATATGGAAACTTTTTTATTATCGATTTGTCAGAAACTTTTATTCTTCATAAAAATTGGTGCATTACGAAATACTTATATTCGAGTTATCAAATTTCTGAATTTCCAAACGGTGTACAGGGGGGAATAAAAAATAGAATTTTGATCAAGAGTATACTACCCTGGCTGTGATTCCAAATTTGAATATTTCGAACATTTTAGTTCTTATTTGTATTATACAGGGTGTCCGGTAAACCTTGTACAATATTGAAACTGGTGATAGACCAGGTCATGACTGTTCAGAATATCGGAATTTCACCTCAGTAAAAATATCACCGTTTCGAGATAATAGGTATTTTAAGAATTTCTGGAAAATCGCTACCTAACCTTGGACTTTTAAGTGCCATGTATACAAATTGGTTTGAATCCAAATATCTTTGCTGCTGAAGATTACTGATGAGTGATGCTTCTAGTCGTACAGAACAGTTTTTCAGAAAGTGAAAACATCTTTCAAGAAATGAGGGTAAAATGACAGATTTGAGTTTCATCAATTTTTTTAAAAAAAGTTTGACATTAATATCTGAAAGAAACAACCAATTGGAAGTGGACATTCATTTCAAAAGAATGCTCATTTTGTTCTGACTCTACTGTAGCAAAACGCCCTATTCCTTCCTGGATTTGTGTCCCCTGATCGACCGATCTGCTGTGACCTTCGGTACGGTAGGTCGGTAGAGTTGGTTGCCTACCTTGGGGCTCACATCTTCGCATTTAGAATTTCGGCGCTCTGTCCGAGTTTTTGTGGCATATTCGAAAATACAAAAAAACGTTCTGGTATAAAGATAAAATTTATTTGCTTTCCTTGGTTCTTTTAACATGGGCATTCGAAAGGAATGTTTCTTCCACTGAAATGATATGAGAGTCTGAATTATGAATTGAATCTTTTGGTTTTATGCAACTATATAATATTGTTGAATATTTTATTTGTTGCCGCCTGGTCAATATTATAGGTGAGTGTGGTGTAGTACGTGCCTGAACGTTTTGTCTGTTCATTTTATTTATTTTTCTGAATGTATTTTGAAGTCAATATTATAGTTGTAGACTTCGCTGAAATAAAACACCTTTGCCTGGAGTATTGGATATTACTTAAATTCAGTTTCAAGATCCCACAAAACCAAAACGCCCTGAGATTTTCTGTTTTACCACACTACCATGGTATAAAACAAACTATAATTATTTTTGGAAGAAGTGGTTTCCATTGAATTAGGCGTGGTTTTAATCTAGGCTTCTATCAACTTTTATTCAAGAAAAAAAAGGAAACTACCCAACACCAAAACTACGTCACAATCACACTCGAAGCGCGTTTCGCCAACAAAGTTAGCATCTTCAGGAACTAAAAGTAAGATTTTAAGATTGTGACGTAGCTTTGGTGTTTGTGTATTTAATTTTTTTCTTGAATTGTATTTACACCAAAGGTTCCAAAGTATTCATTTACTTGATCAACTTTTATACTTACGCCCAAAAATAATTTTATTTAGATTTTATCAAGATAAAATGTGGAAATAATTATTAATAATAAGAAGAATAGACTGCTTGGTAGCATTAAATAGTATGTCAATAAAATTAACTTTACATGTAATTAGGCCTAATAAAATTATCGAAATAAAATGTCGATAATCCGACATGGCACCGATTAATACGAATTCTTGAGATAAATGTCGCAATTGTCCAACATCCAGATTCCAACGAAGTTTCAGAGACCCACAGATATACAGGGTGTATCCAAATAAGTGCAAACTTTTTTAAGAGATGAATGCTTGTCGAAAATTAAAAACTTTTGTTTGAACAACTTGTGACTTCTATCGTAGTTTTTTGAAATTATTCCGCTTGTTTCATTCACTGGTATTTATTTCTTTGTCATGCCGTACATACGTTATACTACCCGAGAATATGCGCATATGCACTACATTTATGGTGAATGTGGAGGTAGTGCTACTGCTGCAGCAGCGCTTTATGCAGAACTATATCCGATTGCACAATGCCGCTCATAGAATCGCTGATTTGGGGGCTATAACCTATAACGCATTTGAAAAGGTTCTTCTTGAAAATATGTCGTCTATGCGTACGAGTGGATGGAAAATAACATTTTTGTAATATTATTCAGTGCGATGTTGAATAATCGTTATTGTGGTTTATAGTGTATGTTGATTAAAAAAAAAACGTTGAATTAGTACCTATCTACTTCATTACATCTCATTGAATGCTTCTAAGCAGTTGATTCGTTATTACTCATAATTATTTAATCATTTCATCTTGTTAGGATAAAAATAAAAGACATTACTAATGGAGTAGATTTTAGCTCAGAATAACATCACACTCTATCTAATATTATCGAAATTCTACTCCTTTCAAAAATAATGATCGTATTTTTTATACCATAGTAAAGCCTGGACAAAATGGGCATTCTTTTGTAATGAATATCCAGTTCCACTTGGTTATGTTTTTTCAAACAATAATGTCAAACTGTTGTTAAAAAAATTGGTGTAACTCATTTCTTGAAAAATTGTATTGTTTTCTGAAAAACTGTTTCGTACGTCTGAAAGCATCACTCATCAGTAATCTTCAGCAGCAAAGATATTTAAATTCGTCCCAATTTGTATACATGACATTTAAAAACCCAAGGTGAGGTAGTGAATTTCCAGAAATTAAAAAAATGATCATTATCTCGAAAACAATGAGATTTTTACTAAGGTAAAATTCCGATATTCTGAACAGTCATGATCTGGTCTATCACCAGTTTTAATATTGTACAAGGTTTACCGGACGTATATTGAAATTCGAACAGAAGATAGGTACCAACAGAAACATTCTAATTCTTATTTATATTAATATTTATATTGAAATTCGAGCACTTCCCGGCCTAGTCCGGGAAGTACGTACTTCCCGGACTAGGCCGAAAAGTGCTACTTTCCCAAAGAAAAAGTGTCCGGGAAGTGAATACTTCCCGGATGGTTGCCGAAAAAGGTAATTTTAAGCTCTGTTGAAAGATACAGGAATATACAGGGTGTCTCATTAAAAAATTGTTTTTCCATCAATAACTATCGAAATGTTATTTGAAAAAATAAATCACTTAAAGGAGGAATTTTCGTCAGGAAAAAAGTTACAGTAAGCAACTTTTCGAAAATGGCACATTTTCGAAAAACACGCTGTAACTCATAAACGATGATAGATATCGATATGCGGTTTTCACCATTGAGTTTGTCATAAAATTTGATCCTCAGACACAGCTCAGTTTTTATCTATCTAGTGTGAAAACAGGACTTTCCCTCTAAAAGTGTCCAATTCGGCCCACCCTGTACAGGGTGTTGCATTTCTCCGGAATAGCAAAAAAACATTTTTTTTTTCATCTGAGTAACCAGTTTATTGTATAACTTTAGGAAGTTTGTTTCTACGTATGTCTGTCTGTCTGTAGCTCGGTCTGAGGTCATTCCAAAACACTCTCATTTCCAAACCCATGAAGATATCGCTTTGAAATTTGAGCCATATCAATAATTCGAGGACAGTATTGGTCAGTTTAATTTTTTTGCGATCGGAAAATCCGGAAAATGTTTACGGGGGTTTTCCGGTTTTCATACTTTCCTCCATAACACTTCAGGAATGGATTTTTTCCCATATTTTTTCGAAGGTATTCGTCTATATGTCCTACAGATGTCTATAGTTTTTGAGGAGGATCGGAAAATGCTTACTGTTTTTCCTGGCATTTTTCCGAAAAGTGAATAACACAAAAATACGTCAAAGCGATTATTGAAACTGAATTTCGAAAATTCAATGGGTAGAATAGACGAAAATGATTGGAAAACTTGGAAAACTCGAGAAAATAAAATTAGAATTTTGGAAAATACGAAATATCTCGGAATCGGTTGATATTTCCTCAATTTACCAAGATATCTTTTTTGACTGGCTTTAGAAAATCTACGAAAAATGTAAAAAACAAACAAAAATCTTAAAATTGCTTCGGATACGTTTTCACAAGCCTCACTGATATTTCCAAAACGTTTGTCTCCAACTGTAAGGTGGAAAAAAGTTGAAAAAAAATCTCAAAAACGAAATGAAATACCGAAAAAATGTATATGCATAGTTTCATTGACCTCGAATAGGTCAACAAAAAGTTCCTATGAATTATTTTCATATCTTGAAATAAAAATTGTGATCCGTTTTCCAATTTTTTTAAAACACTAAAAACTCGAAAACTAAACCACATTGTATTATTTTCAACTATGCAATGATGTAAGACTGTACTAAGGGGACACTAGCTCTATGACCGCTTCCCGAACACTCTGCAACTGATGTTGAACCTCTCCACTCAACCTTGTTGTAATAAATTTCCCGTATCTTATTTAATGAAATAAATTATATGGAAATATGATAATACCCGACTTATCCAGATCTCAGGGGAGGGGAAAGCAGGATTCTTGTAATTATTGTTGTCGATTGATTGGTTACCAACGTGCACGACACTAGTTGTAAGAAAAATCTGACCTCCTCTCCTCCTTATCTCCTATCACATCAATATTCAGCTCAGGCCACATTGCACGATTCGATTCAATTTGCACTAGGCTCGTATTGACCAAACAGGTTGAAACGGGAAAATCAGAACTAGGATTTTGATAGGAGATTAATGACTTAAGTAGGTATCTCGGGTAAGTATTTACAAATATATATATATATATATATATATATATATATATATATATATATATATATATATATATATATATATATATATATATATATATATATATATATATATATATATATATATACATATATATATATATATTTATTTGGGTATTATTTTTCTTATTTTTTTCAATACGAATTCGTATGTAGAATTCATTCGCGATACATATATATATATATATATATATATATATATATATATATACAGGGTGTCAATTTGAAAACTTCCCACCCTTAATATCTTCCTTCCAGTAAACAATATGAGTAATCGAAAAAACAGGTCAATTTTATTGTCAAGGGGGACACTTTCAAGGACTATTTGTAGCCCTCGTGGTTCAACCCCCTAGGAGGGGTAGATGTTACCCTTAGAATTTTAAATGGGAAGGGGGGTCAAGTGGCACATCATTTTGATGGGCGTTCAATTCTTGTTCCAATGGTACCCTGACTTATTTTTTTTGATGAGCATTTTCCGAAAAATTGCGTTCTAAACTAACAGAAGTAATTATTAGAACGCCTATACTGAGATGCATGGTTTGGCCAGAACTGGTTAGAATATTAGGTGGTACCGTTCCAACCCTTTATTAGGGGTAACATTAGCCATTAGCTCCAAACACTTTACATAAAAAAGTAGTCTAATAGTAAAACGTAGATGGAAGTAAAGTTGTGTTTATTAAATGCTGAATTTTTAAGTGTCATCGCAGAAATTGTACAGATAGCCTTCCTTTTTTGCTACTTCTGCTGTAAAAAGTTTCTGTTTTCCGGCAAAAAATTGGTTAGCAAATTTGAACTATGTGGTAGTATTGTGAATACCGTTGTACCTGTTGGGCTGTTTAGGAATTACTTTAATAAGTGTATAAAAGTGTAAAAATGGTTTACATTCTTCAAGACAGAATTGAAATGATTGTAATTTATGGCGAAGTTGGAAAGTGCGCACGAAGGGCGGCATGTCTTTTTAACGAAAGACATCCAAATTGTAATGTAAGTCACCGGTATGTGCTTGATTTGGTGAATAAGTTTTACGAAACTGGTTCAGTGACAAATAAAAAAAGAAATAACCCCAGAGTACTAAATGAAGCAGCTCAAATTGAAGTTTTGGGAACATTTGCTGCAGAGCCCACGAGCTCCTTACGATCAGTATCAGAACAGACGGGAATGTCACGCGAGACTATAAGAAAAGCATTGAAAATGCATAAATTTCATCCATATAAAATGCAGATTCTTCAAGAGCTCCACGAGGATGATTATGATAGAAGAATAGAGTTTTGTGAAATCATGTCTCATCGAGTCAATACCATCCCTAATCTTTTGTTAAACATCTGTTTCAGCGATGAGTGTTCATTTTTTCTGAATGGCAATGTTAATAGACAAAATTGTCGCTATTGGAGTGACGAAAACCCACATATTTTTCGGGAAGGGCATACACAACACCCACAAAAAGTTAATGTTTGGGCTGGTATTCTTGGAAATGCCATTCTTGGTCCATTATTTCTGGAAGAAAACTTGACTGGCAATCTGTACCTTGATATGCTTGAAGAGACTATCGATCCTCTTATAACTCACGAGCTAGAAACTCAAATTGATGCAGAAGGTAATGAACTTTTGCAGGAGGATCTGTTACATTTCCAGCAGGACGGTGCTCCACCTCATTATTTTCTTCCCGTCCGAAAGTGGTTAAACGAGAGATTTCCGGGTAGATGGATTGGCAGAAGGGGAGCAGTTGAATGGCCTCCGAGATCACCGGATTTAACACCCTTAGATTTCTTTCTTTGGGGGCATCTTAAATCCGTTGTTTATAAAACACAACCTTCTGATATTGACGAACTTAAAAGACGAATTACAGCAGCATGCCGGTCAATTCCTAGTGAAGTTTTCCGTAATGTTAGAGGGGAGTTCGAAAACAGACTGTATTACTGTTTAGAGCAAAATGGACAACATTTCGAACAGCTAATAAGATAAGCGTAAATAGATTTTATGTTGGAAATGTCTTTCTCGCAAATTAAATTTTATTGCGTAGAAGGAAAATAACCACCAAATAAAAAATCCCATGCGTAATAAATTTATTCCTGTCATTCAAGGGTTGGAGCGGTGCCACCTACTCTTCTAACCATTTTTATTAAAGGGAGTCAATACAATAATGCATCTCAGTATAGGCGTTCTAATAATTACTTCTGTTAGTTTAGAACGCAATTTTTCGGAAAATGCTCATCACAAAATAATAAGTCAGGGTACCATTGGAACAAGAATTGAACGCCCATCAAAATGATGTGCCACTTGACCCCCCTTCCCATTTAAAATTCTAAGGGTAACATCTACCCCTCCTAGGGGGTTGAACCACGAGGGCTACAAATAGTCCGTGAAAGTGTCCCCCTTGACAATAAAATTGACCTGTTTTTTCGATTACTCATATTGTTTACTGGAAGGAAGATATTAAGGGTGGGAAGTTTTAAAATTGACACCCTGTATATATATATACGCATATATCGCGAATGAATTCTACATACGAATTCGTATTGAAAAAAATAAGAAAAATAATTCCCAAATAAATAAACAAATAAAAATAAAAAACAAAAGAGCAGTGAAAACGAAATACACATATCGAAATAATGTATACAGTGTTGTTTTTTTTAGTCCCTCTCCTGTTAACTTTTGAACGGTTCGACGTACAAATTTGAAAAAAAAAAAACCGTTTGGAGGGTTTCACCGATACTACTTTTTGATACAAAAAATATGGTGATTGCTCGACAGGGGGCGCGAGGGGGCACATCAACTCAAAAATTGTAAACGGCATGGGAGGTCAAGTGTCACATCGTTGAAAAGAGAATTCTATTTTCTTCACAACCATCTAATTCATTTTGAATTTCGTTAATAAATTTTTTTTTCAATTGAAATTCGAAATATCAAATAATGCGGATTTGAAAACTAGTCATACCTTGATAAATTTGAACGGTTTGTTGTGGAGTTATGAAACCAAAAACATTTTGAAGGGTATTACCGATACTACTTTTTGAGAGAAGAAATATTGCAATTACCCGACAGATGGCGCAGGGGGCACATCAACTCGAAAATTTCGAAAGGCATAAAAATCGAAATTGGGAAACAAATTCTCAACAAAATTCAAAAATATTCAGATGGTTGTAGAGAGAATTGAATTCTCTTTTCAACGATGTGACACTTGACCCCCATGCTATTTAAAAATTTTGAGTTGATGTACCCCCCGAGCCCCCTGTCGAGCAATCACCATATTTTGCTGTGTGATTGTATTGATTGCATCTTGTATTGTTAAATCTGTCTATTTTGTCGGAGAAATCTCCTTGCTGACGACATAATTTTATATTTAATTTTTCTGACTTGCAGCAAACAATTATTGTAATTGTATACGTTGTTAAATAAATCTATCTATCTATTTTTTGTGCCAAAAAGTAGTATTGGTAAAATCCTCCAAACCATTTTTTCTTCGTATTTGTACGTCGAACCGTTCAAAAGTTAACAGGGGGGGGGGGAGACTAAAAAAAGCCGCACTGTATGAACAGTTTTATAGTCCTCGAACAGATCTACATAAAGTTCCAATGAATATTTTTCATATCTTGAAAAAAACGTATTTTTTTGATTTGCTTTTGACTGATTTTATTAGGGAATGATATTGAGTCGTATATCCATTTTCATTGGTGTTTATTTGAGGGTTTATGAGAATTGTTGAAAATTTTGAGCAGAAAGCTTCACTTTTCATCTTTGAGACCCTGTATCTCAAAAACTTATGCCAATGGACACTTTTGCCGAGGAAGTCCAAATCTACAACATACCAAAAATTCAGGAAATTTAACCGAAAGCCATTTTCCATAAGGATAGTGGAAGAACACTGCAACGACCAGGAAGTTACTGCACCAACAGTAATTACAAAGTATAATTATTTCAGATCGACTACCCTATTCAATTAGGGTGTTGTTGGAATCCGCAGTTAGAAACTGTGACAACTTCCAGATCAAGGAGCAAGATGTTAAAACTATTATCAATTGGGAAACAAATCAAAGTATTGAAGGTGGTGTCGAAATTCCATTCAAACCATCCAGAGTTATTTTGCAGGTGAGATTTTGCACTTTATTACGAATAGCCACCACAAATTATAAGAAAAAAAAAACATTCCTGTACCTCGTTTCCCTTGGTTCTCTTAGGGCCAGTTTCACCGGTTCCAGTTAAACTCCATATAACTAACCAATAGTTTAGACTGTGAATAGCATTCTTTAATGGTGTTGAAATGTTCACATTCTAAACATCAGTTAATTAATCGAAAGCTTAACTGGAACCTGTGGAATTGGCCCTTAATGTTCTCTGCTCTGACCAAATCAGGGTTATTTTATGGGAACCAGAAGTTATATACTTTTTTTTCTTCTGATTGGTGTTTAGGATTTCACTGGAGTACCTGCCGTCGTTGACTTTGCTGCGATGAGAGATGCTGTGAAATTGTTAGGAGGGAATCCTAATAAAATCAATCCAATATGTCCAGTTGATTTGGTCGTTGATCATTCTATCCAAGTTGACTTTGCGAGATCGTAAGTTTAAAAATCAAACCATTGTCAGAATATTTGAGTTCAACTGTTCAATGATTTGAAAGCTTCCACCCTACAAGATTCATTATATTGTAAGTTACCCAGAATCCGTGTAGCACGCTTTCGAAGGATAAAAATAATTTGCTACTTACCCCCAATGCACCATTCCGTTTTTCAAAATAGAATGAAATGGTCCAATATATAACTTCCCTAATATTAGTAAACTGCAATATGTCCAATTGAGACTAAAATTTAACGTTAAATCTAATATTTTAGTATTTTCGGAAAAACTACTCTTAATCAAACTGTCAATGTCAATGCTATTTGGTGTCTGTAAATTAAATTATGCAAATTTGAAGTAAATACATGTTGTTTTATTTTGATTGGTACATAACCTACTTTTTGTACCCAGAAACATACTTTTTCTTAGGTCTCTTTCGTGTAGCTAATCATGTTCCTAAGCATTTTACCTTACCTGTTTTCACAAAATTAGTGTCGTCTGCGTATGATTCTGTTAAAATAACATGGAAAATTTAAAAATCCATACATGTCATTAATGTAAATGATGAAATGGGTGGGACCTAAAACTGAGCCTTGTAAAACACCGTCTCTAACTAAGACAGATTCTTCATCGTTCAATTTCTTTATTTGTTTTACGAATTTTTTTCTGTTGTCGTTTTTTCCCACTACCTTCGATTTTTCCTGCTGAAAACTCTTGCCGTAGAAAAAGATGACTCATCAGTCCATAATATTTTAGTTGTTGAGCTCTGTCAAAACGTTTACTAGTAAAATTTTACATGGTTTGCAGTTGTGCTTTTTCAACATACCATTGATTTTGAAAAAACTCACCCTAATTGATCGGCTACATTCTTTATAACATTCAGAATTTTCTAAAAAATAATACAATGTTTCAATGTTTTCTTGAACTATACGCTTTTTCTACAGAAATTCACCCTTTGCTAAATATTTTAGAATGTATTTTCTGACAATTTGGATACAACACCCATTTGCACTCATTGCTGCATGTTTATTTTTGTTGTATTGTATATAACAAGTATATAGGTATTTGAAATTTTTCTTCCTGACTGTGAACCATTTTGATTATTCTGGCAAAGAAATGTCACTAAACAAACATATAGTTGTCGTTTCCATAGCTTACTTAAAATATTTTTACTGTCATAGGATAGGTATTTACAGTAAGAACAAGTCTAACTAATTTATTCGACATTTATTAACTCAAAATCGGTATAAGTAACATATGATATATTTTTGAAATACATGGGGGGTAGGTAATTATACATGAAAAATCATGGTTAAATCGACATAGTTTTGATTTGATTACGTATATTTCGGACGTTCATCATCTTAATGGTTGAAAGATTTCTATCTCTTTCAAATTTTTTTTCACGTTTCAATTGCTTGAATCCGCAATCGTCTTTTGGTGAATAGTGACAATATCAGATGCTACGCGACCTTTTATAGGTCTATAATTAAAGTGTAATTACGCGCGGTCTTGTGGCGCGCGTGATTTCGCGCTTTTTCTCCCTTCAAAACGGTCCATGAGCGGTTTCCATACGTTTTTAATTTCCACGCTTGGTTGACTGAAGGCACCATTGGCTTCTATGTAGGTGGTTTCCATAAATTTCCGTTTGAACCAATGTTCCTCTCTATGAAGAACACTAGCTTCGTCCCAGAGAATTCGGTAGTGTTTTGTCCAGGCGTGGTCAGCAATTCCCGATTTTGATGTTTCCCCTCGTTGAGTCCACTTTTTGTGTTCGGCTATTCTTACTGATAATGGCCTCTTGGTCTCTCCGATATAGGAATCTCCACATTTACATGGGACTTTGTAAATACAGTTTTTACTGGATTCTGTTGTGTTCTCTGGTTTCGTCTTGGTGAGGAAGCTTCGTAAGGTACTGCCGGATTGAAAGCAACTCTTGATGTTGTATTTATTTCCGATCCTTCTGATCTTCTCGGAGATGCCCCTGATATAGGGAAGAATGAGAACGGGGTTTTGTGGTCTTTCTTCGGTTGTCTTGGTCTTTTCGAGTTGTTTCCGAACTTCTCCTATGAGCTTCTCTGAGTATCCGTTTCGGCGTAGGTCCTTTTTCATGTGGTTAATTTCCGCCTCCAATGACTCCTGGTTGTTGCAAATAGACATTGCTCTCTCCGCCAACGTTCTTACGATTCCCCTCTTTGTGGAGTTTGGGTGATTAGAGCCGTAGTTGAGGTACTGTCCTGTGTGTGTGTCTTCTTCCTGTAAACAGAGGTGAGGATTCCAGTGTCTGTTCTTTAAGCTTTCACATCGAGAAACGATAGGGTACTGTTAGTTTCCTTTTCCATTGTGAATTTGATTGAATCCCTCATGTTATTCATTCTGGCGAAGAAATCCCCAAGGTGTTCATCTCCATGGTTCCAAATGATAAAGGTGTCGTCTACGTATCTTAGCCACAGTTTTGGTTTGTATTTTGCCTCTCTGATAGCCAATTCCTCGAACCACTCCATGTATATGTTGGCGATTACTGGAGAGAGAGAAGATCCCATTGGCAGTCCATCAACTTGGGAGAAGAAACGGCTCTTTTCTTGAAAGTATGAGTTGTGTAGGCAGCACTGCAGTAGTTCCAATATCGCTTGTACGGGGAGGTCAGTCCTTTCATGAAGCTGGATGTCTTCTTCCAGTTTCCTCTTGATGATGTTAAGGGATTCTTCTATGGGGACATTGGTGTAAAGGCTCTCCACGTCAAAGCTGATGAAACGATCTTCAGGCCCTAGTTCAACATCTTTGATAATGTCCACGAAGTGTTAAGAATTATTGACAAACGAACTGCTAGTACCCTGTAAGGGTTGTAGTATCGGTAGAAGGTATTTCGCCAGGTTATAGGTCGGTGAGTTACGGGAGCTGGTGATTGGTCTTAATGTCATATCGGGTTTGTGAATTTTCTGAAGACCGTAGAGATGAGGGGCTTTACTGTAATGTGGCGTCAAATGTGTTCGTTCTTTGTCTGGAATAAAGGTTTTGTACTTTGACAGAGTACTGTAGATTTTCCTTTCTATCGAAGATGTTGGATCCTTCTGTAAGAGTTTGTAGTTTCGAGTACTGCTTAGTTTTGATGTTTCGGCAGTTTTCTATGTTTTTAAATTGAAGGACTTCCATTTTCAACATTTTATCTGTTTTCAGGCCAGATGCACTACAGAAAAACCAAGATCTAGAATTTGAGCGCAACAAGGAGAGATTTATGTTTTTAAAGGTAAATAATTTAAACTACCATACATTTATTTACAACAGTTTGATACGTTGAACTTATTACCTTTTATTTCTGTTAGGTGCAATAAGTAATAAAAAGCAATCATTTTTATCAAAGGTTATATCCCACAACCAACGAGTTTTGTTGCATAAACTGCTAAATTTTGCTTGAAGAACTCCAGACTTTTTATATACCTACCTACTTTAAACTCCGAAAATCGTAGTAAATTATCAATTAATTATATTTTTTTCAAACTGAATTCTGCAAAGCAATTTTATTTTATTTTTTAGATTCAAAATTCCAATGAAAAAAAGAAAACCGATGGTCAAGGGGCAATTCAGAAAATTGTCAAATCAATAATGTTTTCTTGAATCTAAATTGAGCAATCAATTGCTACTACAGTTTGTGTGACAAAATTAGATCGAAAGTAGTACAGCTATACAACTACGGGTGCTAAAATCCACCAGATTCTAGTGAGCTTTGGCTCCTCAGCAGTTACTTTCAAAATTACCTTCGCCAAATATTTGATTTTTTCTTTTCCCACCAAGTCCTTCGCCAAAATAGGGCAGTTTTTGAGAATATCTTGAAGTCCTTCGCCAAAATAGGGCTATTTTTTGAGAATTTATTCTTTGTGGGTATCGTTCAGCGTGTAACTGACAAGCGGCAACACTGTTTTTAAGATATTCTCCGTAAATTAATAACACATCAACCTGTTTACTTCTTGTCAACCTATAACTTTGATTTTGTATTTCTACTAATTCTCTTAAGTTTTCTGATGTTCGATAGTTGAGATGAAAGATGACAACGAAACACAATTAATAATAATAAGGTTACTTAGGGTGGGGATTAGCGTAGTGGTTGTAACCGAGAGGTTCCAGGTTCGGTTCCCAGCCGCCGCGGGCTTTTTTCATTTTCACATGTGAAAGTCTGAATGATTGAGGCTAGGAATAATCCACCACGATTCACTGTTGCGTTAATAATTAACAATGCTGCTCCTAAGGTGGCGTATGGAGTTAGTAACAAGGCCTATCCAGAACACAAAGCTAATCCATACGGGTCGATGCCAAAACACCAAAAAAAATTGTCTGTTCTATACAAATAAACTGCAGAAACTTTCACTTGTTGTGAGGAAATAATTAAAATAAGGAAAAGAAGTTATTTATATAATTTAATAATATATAATGATAACAAAACAGTTTGTGAATTCTATTTTGTTCTCAAAAATTGTGAAACTATTGTCCTTCTTTATTTAATAACCATTCTTTCGTTTTTTTTTTTCATGTAAATGAGGAATGGGATAAGTAGAATTATGTTGTCATATTGTTTTATGAACTTGATTTTACAAAATAATTGTCTAATATCCATTTTTTTGCTTATTTTGAATAGGTCGTCAGGTGAGTATGTATAAATAAGCATGCCAAGTTTTATCAAATTCAGCTGGAAGGTTTTTAGTAATTGATAAAAACCTGTTTTTTTTTTCTAAAAACTTTAACACACTGTTTCTCAAGAACGCAGCAAGTTAAGACACATGATTGCTCGCACAAGCTTTGAGGGACTTTCTCCTAAAACCTGGGACATACGTAAATCAATTTTCCCATTTTTTTTTAAGAAAAAAGTGATTTAATGCTCTTTTTTTCATCTGGTAATGAGTCATGTAAATGAGGCATGGGATAAATAGAATTATGTTGTCATATTGTTTTATGAACTTGATTTTACAAGGTTTTTGGGTAATTTATAAAAACATGTTTTTTTTTTCTAAAAACTTTAACACACTGTATCTCAAGAACGCAGCAATTTAAGACACATGATTGCTAGCACAAGCTTTGAGGAATTTTCTTCTAAAACCTGGGTCATACGTAAATCGAATTTCCCATTTTTTTTACATGCATACAGGAAAAAAACTTATTTTATACCAAAAAGTCTATCCTAAACGTTTAGCGGTTTAATCCTGGGCCATCCTGAGTCATTACAGACACTAAATATTTATTAGTGTCTGACGACTGAAAATTATTGAATGAATGAATTTATTTCAATAGGAATTTATTTCAATATATAAAGTATTACAGTATTTACAAAACCATATAACTATAACTAATCTAACACCCCAATAATATTTCAGAACTATGAGCAACATACCGGGTGACACAGCAGACATGTAGCAGCCTGTAGTTTTTTTATTTGAAGAGATGAAGATTTGAAATTTGCAGAAGTTACGTAATCAATGATAGCACTTCATTTGAATCTAACGACAACTTTTTTCAACTACCTGTTTGATCGGCAGTAACTCCAACTTCTTTTTTTTTAATGACACCTTGTATATTTATCTAGCCTATCTTATTTGTCTTAAAATTCACTATTCAACCGTGTATCACAAAGTGGCATTCGTTTCTCAATTCGCAGATCAATTGCATTTTATTGAAAAACATCAAGTTGGCTGTTACTTGATTTCGATAATCTTTCGATGCTTGGTAGGCTTGGAAATCCAAAGAGTATCAGTTAAACAATATAATTTCAGTTTTTTCGTTACTTGATAACTTCCTACAGATTGTCAATAATTTCTTTAATAAAAAGAAAAAACATCTGAAAATAACTCACGATATTGCGGAAACTAAGATGGGAACATATTTTTTTCAATTTGGCTACTTTTGGAGAAACTATCTGCCTTTCTCTTTGGCCATGTAGCCACATCATGATCTTCCCATTTGGAAACATAAAATTGAAATTGTTCCCCTGATCCACCAATTCACAAGTCTATTAGTCTAGATATTTGCAATAATATTTTGCCTAGTAGGCGGTGTACACCAAATGTTTTGTGTTTGACAGGTAAACATCATTTGATTGCAATGCCAGTTTATGCTGGTTGAAATTGCATCGTTTAATTAAATACTAAATATGTATTCAAAGAACGAAAAGGTCGATATGTTGTTGATATTCGGAGAGTGCAAGAGAAATTGTAGACAGGCTGAACAATTGTATTTCGAAAGATTTCCGGACAGACGCCACCCACCTGATAATTATTTCGCTAGAGTAAAGAGCAGTTCAGAGCAGTTCTTTTCAAAACTCTTCTAGCGGTCTCTCGATTCACGCCGATTTCGTCCTCAATTTGTCTCAGTGATATCGTCGGATCTGCATGTACTATGGTCAAAACGTCTACTTCCATTTCCTCGTCGACAATGTATTGGAGATTGTTTTGATTTTCCGGTTCTCTTCTGAACTGCTCTTCTACTCTAGCGAAATAATTATTAGGCGGATGGCGTCTTTCCGGAAATCTTTCGACTTACAATTGTTCAGCCTGTCTACAATTTCTCTTGCACTCTACGAATATCAACAACATATCGATCTTTTTCTTCTTTGAATACATATTTAGTATCTAATTAAACGATGCAATTTTAAACAGCATAAAACTGACGGAGATAATCAGTACAATCAAATGATGTTTACCTGTCAAACACAAAATATTCTGTGTACACCGCCTACTAGGCAAAATATTATTGCAAATGTCTAGACTAATAGACTTGTGAATTGGTGAATCAGGGGAACTATTATAATTTTATGTTTCCAAATGGAAAGATCATGATATGGCTACATGGCCAAAGAGAAAGACAGATAGTTCCTTCACAAGTAGCCAAATTGAAATAAACATGTTCCTATCTCAGTTTTCGCAATATCGTCAGTTATTTTCAGATGTCTTTTCTTTTTATTGAAGAAATTATTGACAATCTGTAGGAAGTGATCAGGTATGGAAAAAACTGAAATTATATCGTTTAACTGATACTCTTTGGATTTCCAAGCCTACCAAGCATCGAAAGATTATCGAATTCGGGTAACAGCCAACTTGATGTTTTTCAATAAAATGCAATTCATCTGCGAATCGAGAAACGAATGCCACTTCATGATACACGGTTGA
Source organism: Chrysolina oricalcia (assembly GCA_944452925.2). NCBI lineage: Eukaryota > Metazoa > Arthropoda > Insecta > Coleoptera > Chrysomelidae > Chrysolina > Chrysolina oricalcia. Next base: position 3,941,293 of record OX101821.2, on the reverse strand, counting down.
ATAGAGAATTTCAAGACAAATGAGATAGGCTGGATAAATATACAGGGTGCCATTCAAAAAAAAGAAGTTGGAGTTACTGCCGATCAAACAGGTAGTTGAAAAAAGTTGTCGTTAGATTCAAATGAAGCGCTATCATTGATTACGTAACTTCTGCAAATTTCCAATCTTCATCTCTTCAAATAAAAAAACTACAGGCTGCTACATGTCTGCTGTGTCACCCGGTATATCATTAATAATCTTGAAAATAAATAGCATAGATGATCTGTAAAATCTGTCATGAATGTGTCCAGTATTAAAGAGACCTTTGAGTAACTATTACATTTCAGAATCACTCTCATACCTATGTTTGCAGTTTTTCTAATGCCATAATTTTATTTTGGTCCCAACCATATAATTGAGTACTACAACAGTACCCAAAATGGGGTTGAATTATGGTAATATAAATGGTAATTTCAGCCGAAATTGACAAATGTTCAGAGATCCGTGTGAAGAAATAGAGTTTTTTTGCAACTTTTTTTGTCGTATAATTGAAATTTCAGAGGCTCCAATAAATCCAAGATATCGTCAGAGCATTTAGAAACAAAACTATCGTCAAACTTAAACCAGTCCGTTCCATCTTTCGCCAAGGCGTAATAATGGCCACATTCAACGCCGGAACCACAGTGAACAATGACTGCATGAAGATTATAATTGTGTTCTGCTAGATTGAGGTGTTCATCTATTTTCAATCTTCGTATAAGTTTGGTGCCTCCGCCAGAGGTTGAGTCATGTTTGAAGAGCATCAGTGTTATTATCAGATTGATTGTTTCTTAATGCTCTGACGATATCTTGGGTTTATTGGAGCCTCTGAAGACAGCCTACATTTTATTTTATGAGAGAGAGGACATTGGCAGATCAAGATCTTCAGATGATGTGGTGCTGCAGGTTTTTCCGGATTTTCCTGCAGCTGAAAAAGCAAATGCGCCACTGGAATCAATCAAGTCGCCCCGGAGCGCCAATTAATTTTTGTTGCTGTTTTATATTTTTATATTTATTGATTACTTTTCTGTTTAAATATATTATGAAATTTCATATAATTGAAAGAAAAAAACGCACCTTGATTTCAGTGGGGAGCGAAGGCTTTCAACAACATGTTGATCGTACCACCTGGCAGTGGCATTATTCATCAAGTCAATTTGGAGTATCTAGCAAGGGTTGTTTTTACTGACAAGGATACATCAGTTTTGTATCCTGACACCGTGGTAAGTGTTACTTCATAGGAATGGACTGTTTCCCAATATTTACGCCAATCAAACCAATCGATAACCTTTTTCAGGTTGGTACGGATTCGCATACTACCATGATAAACGGATTAGGTGTTTTGGGCTGGGGTGTTGGAGGAATTGAAGCAGAAGCGGTCATGTTAGGCCAGACAATCAGCATGTTGTTGCCACAGGTTGTGGGTTACAAGTTGTATGGAGAAATGAACGAGTTCGTTACATCTACAGACTTGGTACTTACTATTACAAAGGTAAGTAGTTTCAGTCTTGAGAAAATATTTTTTTTTTTATTCACTGTAGAAATAACTTCCAGTCAGAACAATGTACATTACCGAGCAAATACAGTAAACAAATTCTAATAGAGTATCAAATAATACAAATCATGAAGTTTTGTTATATTTTTATGAACATAATTATAGTTTATGAATTTTTTATTGGTTCTGGTCATCTATTGAATGTTTCTATGGAGTTGAAAATTGGATTTGCTTTTCTTTTGTTCGAATGAATATTGTCCAAGTGAAAGTGGTTCAAAATCAGATTACTATAACTATGTAATTTGTAATTATTCTGAATTGGTTTATTACTCTTTGGAATATTTTTGGTTAACTCAAATGCAAATTTCAATGTCATATGTGAGATGGTTGCTAATGGTGTTACCTGACTTGAAACATGTCCGTATTTTGTATTTCGAAATCCATAAAGAAGAGGGCTGGTATAGAAGGAAGTTTAAAGGGAGTGCATATATTATAAACAACAAAGTCTTCAGCCAAGCTAGCATAGAAATCCGTAATGTGTGGAAACCCTTAGTTAGTGGCATGGATCAATTGAAATTGCGATAAGAACAATGCTGTACGGAGGGGCCTGGTACTGTAATTAACAAGCTTACCTTGAACACCGACATATCATATATAAGAAGTATCCTTGAGATTGTCGCATTTATACACTTGATATCGACTGTAGATTTTAACAGTTGAAACGTCGTGAATAAAAATTGCAAAGAATTGAATTTTTCTTTGTTCTTCTTTTTAGTCAATGAAAGTCCAGAATAACCTTACTCAAAGTGAAACATTGGAAACCACTTTCAAATAATATTCATAGTGCTATTCACATAATTCGAATAAAGAATTGGTGTCAAAACGGTACCCTGCGGAACTCCAAATGTTGATAATTTAGCGATACTTTTATATTGGTCAATAAATGAATATTATAAACGATTTCGAAAATAATTTTGAAATATACCCAATGCATGTCCCCTTTTTCCCAGGTTATAATAGAATTGTATCATTGGCAGTGTCAGAAGCTTGTTTTAGATTGATGAATATTGCAACACCATAAGTACTTGTATCTAAAGTTTCATTAATACTTCTCATAAAGACAGTCACTGTTACTTGGGTATTGGAATGCTTATTGAAATTTATCAAAACCAATATTAGCAGTGATGAAATCCACTAACTGAATTTAACACATTTTCAAAAGATTCAAATGTGCAATTGGACGATAATTTGAATTTTGGTGATTAGTATTTGATATTTTTTTATTGTTTCCGATATTATTATTAATAGTTTCCCATATTTTTTGGGTTTGTTCCAGCTTTTTCAAATTGTTTATTCAACCTATCTCTCTTGGAATTTCTGTATTTATTTAATTTTTTTAATATTTTATAAGTATCTTTCAAATCGCGATTATTAGGATATTTTTTCAATCTTTTATAATATTAAATATAATAGATTATTCAGGTTCTAGATAGTTTCCTGGTTTTGGGAATTTATTTTGCTCTTCTATTTTCTTGAACATTTATGAAATAGTTTTGGAAAATATCCCTCAGCAGAATAACTTTTCAAATCGTCATATGCCAATTGAACCGTTTTCTTGAATATTTGGTCTCAAGAATATAAAGTGATATGTATCTTTTCATATGTGGTTTCCAGATTAGTAGTACTTAATTTTCGATAGAGATCGCCCTGTAGTTAATGTTTACAAGTTTTTGATCTTAATTCAATTTACATAAAAATAAATTCCATCCTTAAAGAAATCTGAATCATCCATTCAACAACATTTCAGACGAGATGTACATCCTGCTGTACAAATGTGAACACATTTGATAACAGTTGTACATTTGTATGTACTTGTTATTTAATGCCGTCTACTGAGAAAAAAAATACATACCAACATACCTTTTCTAGACAACTAAACCAATTTTCTCTCAAAGGATATTAATGCAACGTACAAAAAGAAAGCTGGAAATGGCTAGAACAACGCATGTACTGTTTAGATTGGAATAGTTCTTTGGAAAAATTAATAGATGGCATGTACTGAATACGTTTAAGTCACTGAAATGAAATTATAATATGATGACTGGAATGCTCGTCAGGCTGCGCGACTGGATTTCTCATGGAGGCCGCCATGTTAGTTTTGTGGTTTCTCTCAGTGGCGGAGCAATCGAGATTGAGTTGATTGTAACATATAAAACTGATACAAAGAAGCGCTGCACTGCACTGGCGTGTTTACAAACCAAAAACTGGGAATCTGCTAACACGTACGTGCAGATGAATGTCTCTCTCGCACCCATACAAGTAAGCAATAAAGTATTTCTCTGCTAGATTGCATGTGCCTCCTTTCTTCATCTCCTAGAGTTATCACATTATATGGGTGCGCACAGGAACTAAGAGCATTCCAGTCATCATATTATAATTTCATTTCAGTGGTTTAAGTATTTAAATTATGCACACATATGTGCTCAGACAGTCCCCAATATGATACAGAGTGGAATAAATATTCAGAGCTATCTTGAAATCAATGTGCATCCGCGTGTACATGGGGTCTTAAAGGGTTAATGTAGGATATATTGAAACTGAAACAATATCTTGAAATGATATAAGGAAAAATATTATTATTTCAGAATCTACGTCAGTTGGGTGTGGTAGGGAAGTTTGTTGAATTCTATGGACCTGGTGTTACAGCCTTGTCAATTGCTGATAGGGCGACGATTGCCAATATGTGTCCCGAATATGGCGCCACTGTTGGATATTTCCCGGTGGATGAAAATTCGCTGGCGTATTTGAGGCAGACAAGTAAGTAATTAAAAGTTCCTTATGATAATACTTCGTTGGAAGGGTATGTATTTATTTTTTATTTGCTACGAAAATATTTCCATGCCTATAGTTGTCAGTGTCAAAAATTATTTAAATTTTCTAAATTCATCAAAATATACTTGGTGACTTATGTACCTAGGTGGTGGTAGGTTTTTTCCACTTGCATGGAATTAGCAAATTAACATTTTTGGTAAGGAGCCATAATCGATACCATTGTTTAAAGAGAAAGAAGATAGTTAGTCAGTCACTGTGGAAAAATCGTTTGATGCAATCGCGCGTGACATCTAGGCTTTTTCAATAGAACCTTGCAAGAATGGCATAATTTAAGGCACTGTACTAGTACGCCACCTAGATGGAATGTACAACTTATAAGAAATTTCTGGAATTTCTTGCACGTTTCCTTAGCAATCTCATAATTTCTGAAACATCCATGATTTGCTTGGACAGGGTCGGACTCATATGTTTGAAATATTATGTAACAAGTTTTACTAACTTTATTTTAGTAATTAGGTACCTAGAAGAGTTTATAAAAAAGATGCATACCATTTTTACAAGATTGTATTCAACTTGCATGTTTGCATGTAATGTTTGGTTAGGTTAGGTCAAATATTGCAACTGAATTTTGAGCCACTTCTAGTTGTCCGATTTACTTGAAATTTTATCAGGTGTTCATAATTTCAATGCCAACGCATTATGAAATTCATGTTAGAGAAAAAAACTTGAGTCTCCAATTTGGCGGTTTTGTGATCATGGTCTGATTCGACTCAACATTGGTGTGTGGGGGTTTTCAGTGTCGGAGATTATGATTTTGTTTATCATAATCATAAAATCAATATTGCAACATGGCGGACGAGTTTTGTGATTATGGTCAGATTCTATTCATAATAGGGAATATGCAAGTGATTTAAATTTACTTGATTTTTTTACCACATATACTTTATTGTCTCGAAATTACACCTAAACCATTAGTTTATCATTTAGTTTGTATTTAACTCCATAAAACTTCAATCAAAAAGTGCATAATAAGCGCGCGGAATTCAAAGTTGCGAAACGCATCACCATTGGTCGAAACGAAGAATGACGTCACATTTCACGTTATGAAATTTATCTGTGTTAATATTCATACTGTGCTAGTCGTCTTTCATAGAAAATTTGTTTTTATTTATATATTTGTAGTGTTTTCCATTACATAGTTCGATTTTGGTCTTGTGACAATTGTAAATTATCAAGAGAAATGACTGAAAGCGGTTTTGTCAAAGCACAATCCGACAATACCGGAACAGATAAGTAGTAATAGTTTATCAAATGATAGTTTTCCTTTTGTAATTTAGGTGAGGCAGGCAGGTATATACAAAACATTTATGCACACAAAACTTACTTCTGGAGTACGCTCTGGCTAGCCGTCCAGAGCACACCTACGGCAAATTTTAAATAGTATATTTCAATTTTTATCATTTTTATTTTATATTTTACGCAAATTTTACACCGTTTTAAGAATAAATTCACCCGCTATAGTGAGGCTCAGTGTCTAGACAGGTGAGCAGGAGAGTGGGTATTTCTTGCGGGATTGCCCACAGCTCTTGGGAGCCTGGTCTAGACTTAGCTCGGAAGCCACGCCCCTTTTGTCCAAATAGGCCAATAGGGGACTAGCGAGAGAAGTATACCCCTAGGCCGAAGCCAGTGGGTAAAACTACACCATGTTAAACAGCTCGGGGGGTGAGAAAGAACTCACCCCCCAGAGCCCTACTCCATCTAGACACCCTGAAAATGAAATAACCCCTGCAAGGAAGATACCCTCCCTGATTCCCGTAAAATCGCCGGAGAAACCTAAGCAAAAAGATGCGACACAGGCGCAGAAGCGCACTGCGTCAGAAGCCTCCAGCAGCATCACAAAAACCGATGAATGCGACAAAAACGAGAATCAGGGAGAAAGGGGAACAGAAAAACCACCCCTCAAAACTCCTCAACCGCACTACCACAGTGCATATCTTAGAGATACAGGAGGCTCACCCCCAGACAAACGCCCCAAGAATGAAGTTGGAGATAATAGCTTCCAGGAGAGGAAGAAATTCTTCAACGACATTCTTGGAGCAAAGAAGAACATCGACTCCAAGGAGAGAGAGACAACAAAAGGACTGAGAAGAAGAACCAAGCCGGCTCAGATATTCGAAGTCACGTTCGACAAGGACGGAAAACGAACCTTGTTCAAGGACTTCGACCTCTCCAAGGAGTCGAGAAATCAGCTTCCCAATCCCAACCCACTTCCAGAACACAACAAGGGTAAGGAAGAGGAAACCATACCGGAAGAAAAATCCGAAAACGGGAATGCCTCAAAGACCAGTACCGAAAGGGAAGCAGATCTAATAATCCAAGGGAAGAGCCTCCTGGAAAAAATCGAAGACATCAGGAGCAACACAGAAGAGGAGAAAAAGAAAATAGAAGAGAGGGGAAAAACAACCCCCTCCGAACCTGAACGCAAATCAAGGGAAACCTCTGAAGATGACGATGATGAACTATCATCATCATCCGAAGACGAAGAAAAAGCCTACGAAATAACAGAGCAAATGGAAACGGAGACAGAAACAGTAGGGAACGAGCCAACAACCCCCACCTCAAACAACCCCAAAAGCCCTCAACCTCAGCCAGAAAGCCCAAAGGGTCTGTACAAGTTTGCAGCAGAGATTAAGGCTCAGCAGCTACTGGACAGACAGAGGAGGGTAGACCTGGCAGAGAAGCAGAGGAAACAGCGAGTAGAGCAGGATGAAGAAAGAAAAAGAAAGGCACAGGAAATCGAAGTACAGAAAGTAAGGTTACTCAGCAGGAGGAAGTCAATCACCCCGCCAGTAACCCCAACACCCCAGAACTTCCCTCAGAGATGGATAGTAGAAGATCCTCGAAAAGGGAACACACCCCCACCACGAAAGAACCCGCCTCCACGACCCCCGATAGCAGGCAGCAGCAATGAGGAACAGGACAGGGATCAGACAGAAGAAAGCCGTTTCACACAAATAACAGAACAAATAGAACGAATCAATCATGAAATAAATGAGAAAGTTAAAGAGAAAGTCTCCCTGTTCTGTGGAACACACATGCCAATCCCAGATGCCCTCTCAGACTTCCCGTGGATTAAAATCCGGGAAAGGCAAATCCAGGAAATTGCTGACCACTATCGGGGAAAATTCGAAGAACAAACAAGGACGAGGAAAGAGGAACTACTAGCTCTGCAGAAATTCTTGGCGTCTCCTGGCAAGACAAGGATGAACCCCATAGTTCAAGGGGAACCCTTTGTCGAGCCAAAGAAGACAGCCAAGAGAAAATGGACATCCCTCAACCTGCAGAGCTCCCCCCCACCCGTGGAGGTGAGTAACAGATTCGAGGCCATCTCTGAGGATGAAGAAAATAAAGAAGAAGACCAGCCGAAAACCCCCATCAAAAAGGATAAGGGAAAGGGGAAAAACACCAAGCCCCCACCCCCCGCAATGAATAAAGACAAGGTGCCACTCCCGGCAGCCATAGAAAGAAAGAAAAGGTGCCCACCCATTATTGTCAGGGATACAATCAAACTCGACGCCGAAACCAAGAAGCACATGAAGAAGTATATACAGGGCGAAATAACGTATAAATTCACGAACGGCTCGACCCTGCTATATACTTCTTCAGAAGAAGATCATAAAAGCTTGAGAGCAATGCTGAAAGGTGTCGACGTCGAGTTTCACACCTATACACTGCCGGGAGAAAAACGGCACAGTTTTCTACTGAAAGGATTAGATCACAACCCAGCAGTAGAAGACATCAAGGAAGAGCTGGAGTCGAAAGGCCTTGAAACCTTCGGCATCCAAGAGATCAACAGCACTGTGCGAAAAATGTATACAGTGAACACAAACAAAAATGTCACAGTTGGATTTCTCAACGCCAACTTCAAAACCGTAAATGATGTGATGGTACGTTGGGAAATCCGGCGGAACAACAGGCAAGTAACACAGTGCTACAGATGCCAGGCCTGGGGACATGCCCAGTCCAATTGTAATAAACCTGTCAAATGCATGAAGTGTGCAGGTGATCATTGGTCTAGGGCATGCCCCAAGCCAAGGACGACTCCAGCTATCTGTATAAATTGCGGGGGGCAGCATACATCCTGCTCTACAACCTGTGAAGCATATCAACGCCAGCTCCAGTACCAAACAGAGAGGAAAGAAAAAGAAAAACCAAGAAACAACCCCCAGAAGAGATATGTTGAGGCCCCTCCACCCCGGGTAAACATATGGGAGAGAAGGAAAGAGGAGCAGCAGAGGAATGAAGAGATAGGGGTAAGCCACAGGGTATCCCATCCACCATCCCATCCCACATCCCAACCCCAAGAAAGACTGCCACGGGCCAACCAGCCAAGCACTTCGAATGCTGTGAGTGGCGTAATGGAGAGGCATCAGACCATTAAAGGTCTGGTGAACACCACTGGCCTATTGCAGGCAATGGACGCCATCATTGATGGCTTGAGGAGTGCCCGGGATGACGGGGAGAAATTCATGGCCTTCTGGAGGGTCATGGACAATATCCAAAGCTACGGCTTATAGATGCCTATTCGGGTGTGCATGCTCAATGCGGATGGAATCGGAAACAAGCACCAACTTGTTTCGGACTTCATCCGCAGGCACAAGATCGATATAATGCTCCTATCCGAGACGAAGCTCCGACAGGAACACAAGCTGAAATTCAGAGGATTCACCATCATCAGGGTTGATAGACCTAACGCAAGGAGAGGGGGAGGGGTAGCGATCCTTGTCAGGAATACTATACCACATGCACCACTGCCACAGCGGCAATGCTCCATGGAGCACGCTGGTATACAGCTAGAATGTGGCACGAGGATGTATGTGGTATACAACCCCCCTACTAACACATTTACGGCCGCGGATCTGGATAGTCTCTGCAGCAGCGGGCACAAGGTACTACTGGCGGGAGACTTCAACGCGCTGAGGCCCGAGTGGAACTGCAACCGTCGGTCTACGAATGGAACAACGCTGTGGGAATACTCTCAGAACAACGAAGTCATCATCGACTTTCCAGACGACCCAACTTGCTACTCCTGGAACGGTGGTGCGCCTAGCACACTCGACCTAGTGGTAAATAAAAATGTAACAGAAATCTCTGAATTACGAGCAGTCTCTGAGTTAAACTCAGATCACGACCCTGTACTCTTTACAATCAAGGGAGGACCAAGGCCAAAGGGGCAACGAATATTATACGACTATTCAACAACCGATTGGAAAGAGTACAGGAGAGTGATGAATGAAATAACACATATCACCCCCCATATACAAGAAAACAACATTGAGGGGGAGACTCAGAGGCTGATCAATAACATACAGAAGGCAAGAGATCTTACCACTGGGAAGAGAAAAGTTAGAGAGGACCGGGATCCCCTTCCAAGCCACATTCTTGACCTGATTAAGTTGAACAACCAAGAGCGTAAAAAATGGCAGACCACCCGCATTCCCGCACACAGGGAGAATATGCGACACCTGGGCCAAGAAATTAGTTCACTCATTCAGAGCCATAGAAATGTGACTTGGAACAGGAAAATGGAAAACCTCAAAGTCGGCGACAATTCCTTGTGGCGGATGAACCGAAACCTCCGAAGGAGGCGGACGGAACTCCCAGCCATAGGGAATGGTCAAAGACAAGCGATGACCGATCCAGGAAAGGCAAGAATGTTCGGAGAGTATTACCAGAGCACGTTCCGGGCAGGCGCTGACTCAATGCAAGAGCATGAGTCAGTTTCTAGGGAAGCAAAAGAATTCAGAAAAATCCCGAAACAGGCCTTAAATGGCAGAGCCTTCTCGAAGCTGATGACCAGCTACGAGGAGGTTCAGAACACCATAAAAGGGCTCCCTAGGAACAAAGCGCCTGGTATAGATAAGATAGATGCAGTTCTACTCAGAAACCTCCCGAGGAAGTCTCTCGTACAGCTAGTTTACATCATAAACGCCATTGTAAAATGGCAACATTACCCGCTGTGCCTAAAGCAAGCTGAGATTATCCCGATTCCTAAGCCAGGAAAACCGAGTGGAAGGGTCGAGAGCTATCGCCCCATATCGTTGCTTAGTGCTATCGCCAAGGTGGTGGACAGAATCCTCCTTAAGAGAATTTGCGACCTCGAGGAAGAGCTCAAACTCATCCCGGCGGAACAGTTCGGCTTCCGAAGAGGTCACTCAACGACCTCCCAGGTGGCCAGAATTGTCCACGATGTGAGGGAGGGCTTCAATCGAGGGCACAATACAGTCATGCTCCTGTTGGATATCCAAAAGGCCTTTGATACCGTCTGGATAGAGGGCTTTATCGTGAAGATGCTAAGGGCAGGTATGCCGGAATATATGGTTAAGATTATAGACTCGTACCTGGTCAACAGAACTTTCGCGGTTAGAGTAAATGACATTAACTCCGAGGGGTGGAAGGCCGAAGCAGGAGTACCGCAAGGCTCGAGCTTGTCCCCACTTTTGTATTCGCTACATACGTATGACTTTCCCACGTTCCCTAACACGAACACGGCTATATACGCTGACGACACGGCAATATACGCCCAGTCAAAGTACAGCAATATAGCAGCAGCAAAGCTGAAAACGCATCTGCAACACAAAGTCATACCGTACCTAGCGAAGAGCAAAATTGTGGTGAATCCTGATAAAACAGAGCTCATGAATTTCACATGGAAAAGGAAACGTACCTTCGTTCACATTCCTGGGGGATTCAGAGCTCTGGGTAATCAGATTGATGAGAGCGAGACAGCGCGGTACCTGGGAGTCCAACTGGACAAAAAGCTAACCCTTGCTAGGCATGTCGACTTGGCAATCCAACGAGCTGCGGGAGCTATAAGACGGACATACCCGTTGATAGCCAGGGATTCCAAGTTGTCTATGACTAACAAGGTGTTAATATACAAACAAGTCATAAGACCAACTATGACTTATGCATGTCCAGTGTTCTGCAGCGTCACCAAGACTGAAATGTCGAGACTGGAGAGGATGCAGAACAAGGTACTCCGTATCGTCACTAACAGTGACAGGTACATTCGGCTAACCGATCTCAGAGAGCTAGCCGATATTCCCTCCATCGAAGAATTTATCAAACAACAGTCTGATAAATTCTTCAGATACTTCATCCGCGAAAGCCCGTTGACCAAAGGTATAACAGCAGTCAGAGCCCACCATAACAGGCCCCAAAAGAGGCAGAGTAGGCTCATCTACCAGGCACTGGATATATTCCAGGAAACCCCAGAAGAAGACGTGTAAGACAACGCACACACAAAACACACCACAATGGCTAAATCCGGTTTTTCTTCCTTTTTTTCCCGGAGACTCTTTAAGCACACCAATGAGAAACGTCCAATGATCTGATGTCTCACACGTAAAGTAATAATTCCCCCTGCATAACTTGGAGGAGGCAGGGAAACCACAACACCATGCGACGTAACACTGGCAGCATTCGAACTACATAACATCGTAGAACCTACCGCAAGGTAGGTACGATCTGGTTCGGCCCTCTCGTGTCGAACCCCACCCCACAGTCTTTCACTCCCTCCCTACCACTACCCTGTGGCTAAGTGATAGTTTTAAGATCTGTGAACGTCTATATTATATTTACATATTTATTTATTTATTTATTTTATATTCGTTATATGTTGTCAGCCGTTAATACTTTTATACTATTTAATCCAATAAATACTTTTTACTTTTTTTACTTTTTTACTTACTTCTGAACAGTTCACTTCATGTTAACTATCGAAATACAATATACTCACATTGAAATGATCTTCACAACAATGTAAATGTGATATTGGAGATACTTTACCTGTTCTCATAACCTTGCACCATTGTTTACGTATTTTCGCATCTCTTGGAACAGAAAAAAATACTAACAATACCTATAAAGATGGTTTTTTAGCATTTTCCATTATCGTAATAGCGATTAAAACTGCAAATTCCTAACCTAATTAATAACTGTCAATAGTGGCAATGGCCATAACTATAGAAAGGCTTGTTCATTGAAGACTGCTCTGGTTGATCGAGATCACTTTCACATATGTTAATCTCTATCTAACACTTGTACTGCATTTGTCTTACTCTTTTATAAAAGATCAACTTCAAGCAAGTAGAGCAATCAGAGTACGTCAAAACGAACGACACTGAAGAAGAACAACGCTGATAGCGCTATGTGACGTCATCCACAGCGCGTGAAAATGGAGGCGTTCAAATAGGTCAAATTCAATCGGTATTTTATATATTATTTTAAAAATTAATTCCAAGACTTTCAACCGTATTTATATTTTTTACTATGTTGTAACGAAGTAAAAAATTGATTAAACAAATAAAAATAAATTATGCATATTCCCTATTGGTACCTAGGTACCTATATGGGGTTTCGGGGTAGGAGATTATAATTTTTTTTGGTAAAAATTCGTTAAAGGACTCGTACATTTCCATATTTCAGTAGGCCTATAGCACTGGGTTGAGAATAAAGCACCATGGTCAAAATATTTTTTCCGAGCATCCAGGGCCGGTTTCACTCCGGCAATATATGTCCCAACTTTCTTATTACAGACTGTGCTATTTTCATATTTCAGTAAGTCAATGAGGATGGATTGAGGAAATATACCACATGGTCAAAACATTTTTTCGGGCGTCCAGGGCCGGTTTCACCCCGGCAATATATCCCAACTTTCTCAATATGTACCGTGCCATTTTCATATTTCAGTAGGACAATAGCACTGGGTTGAAGAATGAAGCAACATGGTCAAAATATTTTTTTTACGGGCGTCCAGGGCCGCTTTCACTCCGGCAATATGTCCCAACTTTCTTATTATAGACCGTGCTATTTTCATATTTCAGTAAGACAATGAGGTTGGATTGAGGAAAAATACTACATGGTCAAAATAAATGAGACACGAATTTTGGGCCACCTTGAAACGTGTCTCAGGCATAGTATCAAACAAAAAACTTTATTTTTCCCGCCGTTGGGGATGTTGCGTATGTGAAGAAAACTGATATGAAATGTTTGCTTTCAGCAAATAGTATAGTGGGCAGCACAAAACGGCAGCAGTCTTTTATAAACTTAGGTGTAAATTTTGATGGCATCGATATTCGTTGGTACCTTTTGATGTTAGAACCTCAGATATATTTTTATTAGATTGTCTATTCCACATAATTGTGTAATATTTTCAGAAAAACGTTTATTTTTTTGATTTTTTGTTTTGTTTTTGTCTTGTCTCAAAGTGGCCCACTTCGTGGGCTACCTTGAGACAAAATCCAATTTTTTAAATTCCCTCATCTGAAAAACAATTATAATATTGTGTTAATAATTTAATCAAAAAATGTGTGTTATCAGATGAAAAATTATAAAGCATACGTAACTGTAGCCAATTCTATACCCAAAAAATTAAAAATTGTCGCCATGTGGCCCACCCTCCCCTACTTGCACAAATACAAGTAACTGCACTTCCAACTTCACACACTGAACAAGATACTTGAATCAACTAACTAATTTAAGTCTAAATTTTCAAAATTGTGCTGCTTTTATACCAATTTCCATCAGACGTCCCCTCCATTCCATGAGTAGTAGGCGTGGCCTCGGAAGAATTCTTTGTAGCTTTGAATCCTGCATTCCTTCCTTGCGGCGGAACAAAACTCGATGCAGAATACTTCGTAGATTTATTGATGACTATACAGTACTTCTTCCAGGGCAATCAATATAGTAGAGTTAGAGCAATTGATAATTGTCTGGCCTATTTGCAAACTTTTCAACAAATAATACTTTACTCTGACGCAATGTACGTCCTTGTTCCTTGAATATACCAAATGTTATTACGTCTTTTTAATGAACTACTATAAGGGTGGATTTAGTCAACTTTAGCACAAACATTATCATAAACATAACGGTAACATCAAAGGTTTTTAGCATTAACTTAACATTGTTGTATAAATAGCGCCATTTGATATAACAGATTCAACTTTCGCTTTTAACATATATTTAAGCACAATTTTAAAATAATGTTGACTAAATGCACCTTAAGTGTCTTTGCTAGATAATTATTAGGATGTCACGATTACAGTTATTGTCATCGTGAACAGCGAAACCGAAAACGGCGAAAACTGAAAGTGTTGGACATCAGTCATTTCCTCTCCTATGTTCGCAGTGCTGTGAGATGATCTGATAATGACTGATAATAATTTTTGTTTATTATATTATCGGAAAAAGTAGTAAAACCACAAAACTCGTCCGCCATACTGTTTTTCCTCAACAATTTTATAATACGTTGTCACCGGAATTCTGTACGCACTTGCCAAATTTCAAGTCATTCGGAAGTCTGGAAGTGGGGAAAATTAATTTCAAAGATTTTGTTACATACATATCAAGCTAAAACCTAAAAAAGTCAATACGGTACTGAACTTATTAATGAACAAAGCAAACGACGCATTTGCAGATTCCTCCGAACTCAAAACTCTCAAAAATGTCATCTAGACAATTTTGTTAGTACTAATATCGTCGCGCCTTGATTTGGGCACAATCGAACTAGTGACATCTAGGGGTGGTGCCCATTTAGATCAAACCATTGTACCCGTAAGGTTGACTAACTATCTTCTTTCTCTTTAAACAATGTCGATACTCTGTGTTACCCTGTACAATCAGTTATTGAGAAAATTCCCGTTTTCAAAAATTCCTCACAAAACATATTCTGGTTGTTTATGGATGGATTTATCAAACGAAATTGTTAAAACGTTTGAATTTTAATGTTTAAGATCGATCTGAGGAACAAATCCAAGTCATAGAAGCTTACCTGAGAGCAACAAAACAGCTACGCAACTATTCTTCGGAATGTCCAGAACCTGTATTCAGTCAAAGTGTTGGTCTGGATTTGTCAACTGTAGTTTCATCTGTAAGTGGACCAAAACGGCCCAATGACAGAGTATCAGTATCCGATATGAAGGAAGATTTTCTCCACTGTCTTACAAATAAGGTAAGACCTTGGTAAACTCCCATATCCTTTGTATTTTTTAACAAATGAATGCATGGCTCACAAGTTTTCAAAATGTTACAGATTCACTTTTTGGCAGTTGATTGGGAAGCGTGTTGGCTAAAAGTTTCACCACTTTCTTTCATAAGTTTATGTTTTTCGTGATTAATGAAGACGAATTTTAATCTTTCAGAGTTACATCATGGCCAGAAATATTTTTTTCAGAGGTAACCTTCCTGCAGCACCCCCTCTCAGTTGAATACAAATCCAGCGGTATTCTTCAACCTAAAAGAATTAGGAACTTTATTATTTTCCAAAGAGAAAAAAGTTGTATTTTGAAAATTACTAGAACCAATAGTGGATTCGCAGAATTTTCACTATATGCTGACTCACAACGATTACAGCACCCCTCTTTTGTCCTTTGTTTTTCCAGATATCAAAATGAAACTTGGCACAGTTACTAGTTTTTTTTGGGGGCTTCTAGTTTAGCTGAAAATGACACGAATTCTTGATTTTTGAGTAGAATGCCCTGTATATCATTGCGATTTCAAAATCCTGAAAATATTCTGCTTTGTGAGTTTTTCAGCCACTTGTGGAGCCGCGTTTTGTTTTGAATCTATCCTGCTGCGATTAACTTAGAGAGTCATCATAAAAGGCATTTATAAATAGAAGAATGCAAATTGCCATGGACCAACAAATTCAGTAACTGGGTAAATTTTAATCTTTAAAAATCACATTATGGCGAAAATTTTTTTTTTCAATGCTCCTACAAATATAAGCAACAGCTCATGGGAATCTGAATAACGCCTAGAAAAATTGTTATCAATGATTTAATAGCACATAAGAAATTGCAGTTATTGACAAATTAAGATGAAAAAAGAAAGGATTTAGTTTTTCGACAGTAATTCGAAAACTATTGATATTTTTTTAAATTCCATGTCACATGATGCATTCAAAAAATGGTACAAACGATTTCTGTTTTCCTGACAATGATTAGTACTAATAATAATAATAATAATAATAATAATAATATGTCTTTATTCATACTGCATTTTTCACAATGGGAAAATAAATCAATATATACGTCTACAGTATGATAGGGCGGAATTCAGTCGCCAGTATCCGGGGATATTGAAAACTGCTCTTCCATTCAACCCCAAAAACAAACAAGAAAGTGTATATAAAAATAACAAAACATAATGTATGTTCATGATAAATTGACAAAAAAAAATAATTAGCAAAATAAGAAGTGAGATAAAAAACAAAAGGAAATAACTAATTACCTAAATTAATGATAGTGAATGTGTAGGTGGAGTGGCAATAATTATGAGAAAACGGGTAGGTACAACTCAAAATGTATTAGTTTCATTCTCATTCAGTCATCCGGTGCAAATATATCTACTAAATATCAAATCTACCTTCAAATATAGATTGTTGCAGCAGACTTTTGAATCGCTTTCTGTTTGAAGTTTTGAGTGAGTCGGGAATAGCATTAAATATTTTTGGGATTAAATAAGAAAAAGAACGCTCATAAAGAGATGTGCGGTGTATAGGTGGAGTCAGACGAAATCGATATCTGGTATTGACTGTATGAACCTCATCCCTGAATAACAATTTACTAAATAAATATTCTGGTTTCTTGGTACGAATTATGTCATAAGAAAAACAACACATACTCAATAGTCATCTTTGTTTCATTGTTAGCCAGCCAGATTCCTTTAGTTTGTGTGATATAGAGTTTCTTCTCCTAATTCCATACATGAACCTTGCACAAGCATTTTGAACATATTGAATACGACTCTGATCATACTTTGTTAGACAAGGGTAGTATACAATATTTGCAAAGTTAAAGTGGCTTAGAACCAGGGACTCACACAAAATTTTTTTTGTTTTGGTATCAATTATTTTGGAAAAGTTATAAATTAACTTGAGATTGCAATAAGCTTTTTTGATAGTTTTTGTCACATGCTCGCTAAATCTCATATCACTATCTATAATTAATCCCGAGTTTTTAGCAGATTCAACAATTTCTAGGGGTTCTGAATCAATGGAAATATTTATCTGATCCTTGTATTCATTTCTACATTTTTTACTGCCAAAAATAAGTAATTTGGATTTTGTAGGATTTATACTCAAGCAGTGGTCCTTTGACGCTCTAGATAAATTACTTAAATCGTTAATTATGGCCGAGCACCCATCATTAATTTTTTCGGGGCTAAAGGAATGGTAAATTTGTGTGTCGTCCGCATAGTAATGAGATTGGCAATGTGACATGAATGTTGATAAATTGGATGTATACATGGTAAACAGTAAAGGTCCCAAAATAGATCCCTGAGGGACACCTGCAGTAATATTCGATGGTTCAGAGTACTCATTTCCAATTTTTACTAGCTGTATGCGGTTTTCCAAGTAATTTTTAATCATTAAAGATGCACTATTAGTAAAACCATTATAGTGCAATATCGCTAATAAGAGTTGGTGATTTATACGATCAAACGCCTTAGAATAATCCAACAAAACGAGAGTAGATATATTTTTATCATCAAGTGAGGAAAATAAATCGTCAGTAACCTTAGTTAGAGCTGTGGTGCAACTACGATTGAAACGGAAACCGGATTGATGTTCTGGAAAAAGATTATGTTCATCAAGGTACTCTCTTATTTGTCCATTCATTATTTTTTCCAGAATTTTTGAAAGAGCAGGTAGTATACTAATTGGTCTCAAATCCTTCAGTTGTTTTGGATTGGTAATTTTTGGAAGAGGAAGCACATGAGCCATTTTCCAGCAATCTGGAAATATGGAATTCTCGAGACAAAAATTAACAATATGAGTAATATATATTACAATACGAGGGGAACAAAGCAAAATCATTTTCAAGTTCAGTTTGTCCGCCCCTGTGGCATTAGATTTTATTTCAAAAAGATATTTTTTTATGACTTCAACATCAACAGTTTTGAAATAGAATGTGTCCGAGCTCGGTCTAACATTATTATCATAGAATTTAATTGCTTTTTCATTCGGTACATTATTTTCACTAGGAGAACTGACAAAATATTTATTGATTTCATTCACATCCGATATTTCAATTGGCAAATTGAAATTGTTTTGTTGGGGTCTAATATTAAGTTCTTTCAAGGTTTTCCACAATGGTTTATTATTATTATTATTATTTCTCGCCATAGCATTGAAATATGTTTTTTTTTTCACGTTCCACAGCAGTGTTGCAAAAGTTCCTCATTTCTTTATACGACAACCAGTCACCTTCTCTTTTAGACTTTTTAAATTTCGATAATGCTTTGTCTTTTTGTTTTATAATTTCTTTCAGATTGGGTGTCAGCCAAGGTGCATATTTTTTTGTTATTCTTGCATTTATCATTGGTGCATGTTTGTTGAAATGATTTAGTAGCAGGTTATTGAAAATGAACAATTTTTTATTGATATCTTTTTCATAAAAAATTTGATCAAAATCAATTTTTTTTAAATCAATTAAAAATTCGTTTCTGTCGATGTTATTAAAATCTCTGTAACAGCGGAATATGGGTTGTGTTTTGCTAACATTTAGATCCAATGTGCAACTGATAAAACTATGATCTGACAAATTCAACAGATCAAATGTTTTACATTAAATGATTTTTATATGCTCAGAACATAAAAATAAATCCAGCAAAGTAGCACTATTCAAACCTACCCTGGTTGGTTCATTTACGATTTGAGATAATCCAAAACTGTCAAATATGGAATTGAGACTCTTGTAATCATTTGAAGTGTTTTTTAAAAAGTCTACATTGAAATCACCCCCATAAAATATATTATCGAATTTAGGCGAAAAAAGGCTAAGGGTTTCATCTAATGTCGTGAGGAAATCTGTTAGGGGTAGATGAGGTGCCCTGTATATTACTCCAATACAGTTTGTCGAATGATTACTCGAGAAAGAAATCCACAGTTGTTCAGTATTATTATTGATATCTGCGAGATTGAGTACAGTACTATTAATCAAGGACTTTATGTATATAATAACACCTCCTCCCCTACCTTGATTTCTGTCTCGGCGATACATCCTGTACCCATCTAAAGAAACTGTTTCATCGTCAATACCTGCATGTAACCAAGTTTCAGTTATTAATAGTATGTCGAAACTGCTTTTCCCGACGTACTCGCTAAAACTGATAAATTTTGGAAGAATAGACCTGATTTTGAAAACTCCAATATTTAATTTTGACATTGACTTAGAGTGAATTATGCAATAAAAGATAAAAAATACGAAACAGTGCGAGATGAATGAGAGAGAATAAATTTACATTTTTTGAAAATCGTTTTCAGAATTAATCAGAGTTGCCTTAGTACCCTCTACCTTTCTCATAAATATATTGCCACCCTTCACCCATAGCAATTTTACATCATTATCTTTTTTGAATTCTTTAGCTTTCATGAATAAGTTCTTGTTTTGAGCAGTTAAATACTCATTTAAATAAATTATATTGGGATTCTTCACCAAATTCTTTAAAGAACAGTCCAAATCTGCCGTTGAAAAGTCACGTTTTATTTTACGGCACCTCATCATTTCTTCTTTACAGCTCAAATTCGCAAAACAAATAATCAAACTGGAACCGTTTCTGCCAGGTGTCTGGATACGATAAGCAGTCGAAATGTGTGTTTCCTCCAACCGAACACCTAGCGCTGATCCGATCAGTTGAGCGGTCAAAAAAACATTTTCATTTTTTTGGTTGTGGTACCCCAGTGACTGACTACCAAACAGTTGTTCATAGATCTTTGATGAATTTTATTACAATTTTGTTTCAAGCTATGGTTTTCTTCCATTAAGTTCTTCATTTTATCTTCTAACGTTTCTAATCTGTCCTTATTTTCCAATATTCCTGCCTGGTGTTCAATATCTGCGCTTTTCAGGAGATCAATTTCGGAGCCATGCTTAGCCAATGTATCAATAAAACTATTTTGTTTTTCCAAGATCACTTTGAGCATGTCCCGAATTTCAGATATAGTCGTTGAGTCAGCTGTGATAGACGGTTTTCGTTTATTACCAACGACTTTGCTATTGCATGTTTCACATAACCAAATCAATTCCCCTGAACTATATGACGGTATTTGGCTTTCTTTGACATTCATACAAGTTGCATGATATACTTTTGTGCAACACTTACAGCTTATTCTGAGTTTTGCTGGTGGACGTTCTCCACAATGATCACAATTTGACATTTTTATGTCCACTGGGTGAGAATTATAAATGCGTTAATAATTCGAATTTATACGTTAATATATAACTGGTGTGTTCAAGTATCACTTTGATTTAACTCAATATCACTTCATTGGAGTTTTATGCACACACTGATATAAATTTCAATATTTAATTCGTTATTAGAACGTCACATTTACCACTATTTATGGAACATACGACGTACGTACTATGTTCTCAGGTAATTTTACCTAGGAGGTATTAACATAACATGATATATTTATGTTGAATTTAACTCTAGATGCATTTTCCACTTTTTATTTGTTTTTTGTGGCGTCCATTTAGTTAGGATTATTTTTTGTATTTTGAGGAAGATGTGGAAGAATCGGAATCGGAATTTTTCATAATATCTACATGAAAACTACAGATTGTTAAGAAACGTTTATTTTTAATGATGAAAGAACAAAAACGTGTATTATTAATTGAAATATTTATGGTACAAAAATATTCAGAAATTGCCAAAAAACAAGCGTTATTTACCCTGTTGGTATTCAAACAATTTGCGATTTCTAGAGAACTGTAAATAGGCAGCTATAATGACACCATCGCACGGAAATATAGTATTTTCAGATAGGTTAAATGAAAAAATATTTTGAAATAGTTCCCATGCCATAAGGCCAAAAACAGTATTACTTGCATGTGAATAAAATCGACAAAGTCGAAGTACACTTCTCTCCAAATATTTCCACAAAGTGGAGAATATGAGGCAAAAATCTGACAGAAAACAACTACTTCCCTGGCTAATGCCACGACGTGCACTCAAAAAAACCTAATTCCAATTGAACTTCCACCTACTGTTAACGCAAAGGACAATACAATTGCACCATTTCATCCTGCATATAATCACCTAGGTACTCGATCAGCAAATACATTTAGTATTAGGGCGGATCTATAAATATTGACTTTTGGCCAGATTTTATTCGTAACTACCTCTTTGTGCGACGTATCCTCCATCCTGGAATTATTCTTAGGCTTGTCCATGAACAAAACGATACTTGACGTGGTTATTTCAACAGCTGATGATTATCACCCGGTGATGCTATGAAAATTGCATCAGAAACCGAGAGACAACCACCAAATGCTAAAACATCTGGTGTAAAATTTAGTTACGATGGTCCTTGTTTCTTTGCTATCTGAATCTTGCTGTTGTATTTCCCTTATGTAACAAACAAATACCCAGTGATGATAAAAAATACACCGAACCGAGCATTGTTTGTCAGATAAAAGATAACTAATAATGTTTATCTTCTGATGATGTAGCACGTCCTGTCCTAGGAAAACATGTACCCAGTGATGCTTTTAAATGCACCAAACTTGGTAATGTTTACCAAGAAAAAGATGTTTTTTCCAGGCCTAGCCTAGTAGAAATATCCGTGCGGTAACAAAAAAACATCAATAGTAACTGGTTCAAACCGTTTGAGAAGACGAAATATTCTATATGAATTTGAAAAAATAAGTTAATGGCCCCTGTGGTGCCAAACAATAAGGACAGATAACATGTGACATGAATAGAATAGAACAGAACTTTATTTAACTACGTTATTTTTACATTTGTAGCAGGTCATTTTTATATTCAGTAATACCGACAGTACTGACATATACACTAGCATATACATTCTCAGGGTTGATTTAGTCAATTTTAGCATAAGCATTATCATAAACATAACGGTAACATCAAAGGTTTTTAGCATAAACTTAACATTGTTGTATAAATGGCGTCATTTGATATAACAGATTGAACTTTCGCTTTTGACATATATTTAAGCACAATTTTAAAATGATGTTGACTAAATGCACCTTCAGACTCATGAACATTATAATAGTATAAGTGACAAGAAATAATTACATTTAAAATACAAATATGATGTCTCTCAATTTAAAAGATTTACACAGTCTACAGTTAAAAGTTGGGAACATGATTTGTGACAAATACAATATAATTAAAATATCTTACAAATTGTAAACATGCATAAATTGCAGTTTGAGAAGCACAGATTGTGTTCAAGAAACTCTTAGTTCTAAATTGGGAACGAGTATTCTGGTGTCAGCTACACAGGGTGTGGAGAAGTAATCCTCAATCGAATAAAAACAGTGAGTAAGGAGAAAGGATTTTATATATTTTTTGAATTCAATATAGTTGAGTGATTTCACTACTGTCGGTAGTTTATTAAAAAGTTTTACATCAAGCGAGTTTTGTTTCGTTATAGATAATTTATGCCGGTGCGGTCTTAGTTGTCTGGATGACCTTGTGTCATGCTCGTGAACATCTGCATTTTTTAGGTATTTTTCTTTATTGTAGGCAATTTCAAGCAGTGATTGGTAAATGTACATACTCGGTACTGGCAAAATCTTATATTTTATAAAGAGAGGCCGACAATGGTCACGGTAGCCACTACCATTCAAAATTCTGATTGCCTTTTTTGCAGACGAAATACTCTAATCGCATGAGAAGAGTTTCCCCACAGTATAGTGCCATAGTTCAGATGCGAATGAAATAAAGAGTAATATGATGATAATAGACTGGAGGGGCTAAGTATTTTTTTCAGGTTTCTTAATAAAAATAGTTGTTAAGATAATTTTTTACACAACTGTTCTACATGTGAATGCCACTTGAGTTGATCATCCAGGACTATACCTAGCAGTCTAACTGACGATTCAGAAGAAAGTCTATTGTTAGTGGAGATAACAATTGACTGTGTCTTGGCCTGATTCAATTTGAGATCATTAGTGGCGAACCATAATTTGGCTTTTTCTTGCGCATTGGCAGTAAGGTTATTCAAAGTATGTTTGTCTTTATGGCAGTTCAATATTGTTGTGTCGTCTGCATAACAGACACATCCTGTGGGAGACATATAGTGAAAAATATCATTTAAATATACGAGAAAGAGTAGAGGTCCCAGTACGCTTCCTTGAGGTACTCCGTGGGTGATATTACGATGTCTTATTGTTAATGACCACTGATTGGGTTCTGTTCTGTAAGTATGAACTAATTAGTTTTAGTGGAATACCTCTAACGCCATAAAAACTCAATTTATCAAGTAATTTATTGTGCGAGACACAATCGAAGGCCTTGGAGAGGTCACACAGTGTTACTTCTGTGTGTTCCCCTCTCTCAAAGCCCTCGATTACGTCTGTAACAATTTTACGTACCGCTTGTATCGTAGAGCATTTTGTACGGAAACCAAATTGATTTGAATCCAGAGTATTGTGTTTTTCGAAAAAAATTAGTAGACGGGCTTTTAAAATGATCTCTATTATTTTACCAAAGATTGGAATTATAGATATTGGCCTATAGTTGTCAGCTAAGTCAGGATCTCCTTTTTTTAGGACTGGTATTACTTTGGTAACTTTTAAATTATCAGGGAAGACACCAGATTGAAAACATTGGTTGGTAAGTTTAGTCAAGGGATCTAGAAGTAGAGCTGAAGTTCCTTTGATGATTTTCTCATTTAGACAATATACATCAAAACAGTATGAGTCTTTTAGTTTATTTATGGCATTATTTACTTCTTCATGGCTCACAGGAAGTAAAAATAGAGAGTCTTTAGGTTTGGGTAGTTTTTCCAGGAAGTCTGTTACACAATGATCAGAACTGGGTAGAGTTTTTATGACTTCTTCAGCAACATTAGTGAAGAAGATATTGATATCATCAGGTTTCAGATTTGTTTTTTTTGTAGAGCTTGCTCTTTTATTTCTCTCATAATTTACAATTTTCCAACTGTCCTTTTGTTTGTAATGCGAATTTTGAATGAATGAGTCATAGGAGTTCTGTTTTGAGGTTGCTAGAGATTTTTTGTAATGTAGTTTATAGCAATTATATGCTTATATATTACTTCACAAATTATTTTTATTGAAGATAATGTGTGTCTCATTGTGCGCAAGTGTTCATTGAAGTAATTAACCGGAGATTTATTTTTTTTTGTTTTTTTTAATTGGGAAGTGCTTTTCTACAAGATATGAGTAGTTATATATTAAAAAATCTGCTAAAACGTTACAATTTTCTTGAGGAGTATCAAAAATTTTCCAGTCTAGTTTTCCCAATGAAAGTGAAAGTTTTAAATCAGTTTCTTTTATTCTTCTAACATAATTATGGTCAGATTGTATATCTAGTATTTCATTGATGGAAATTACTTGAGCCCTATGGTCGGATAGGCATGGATCAACAACTTTCACCGAAAAGTTTTCCTCTTCCATATTTGTTAAAATATTGTCGATACATGTGGCTGAAATTGAGTCCATAAGAATTTACAGTATCAATCCATTCTTTCGAATGTTTATTAGATTTTTTTATGTCATAAACATTCGAAAGAATGGATTGATACTGTAAATTCTTATGGACTCATTATGACAATTGATGATGTTTTGTTTACCACCATTTTTTTATATATTTGACCACTCTAGCAATCTATGTTCATTGTCTCTATCTCTTTACTAACAGAAAGAAAGAACAGAATAATAATGTATTAGAGCACTCTGAAATTATGGTCATAGCAAATCTATTTGGAAATAACAAAATATAACTTTAAAAACATACGTTATAGATTCCGCAAATACCAACATACTGTTGTTTATAACTTCTAAAGGATTATTTAAAGCGTCAGTAGAATATTGACATTGTTTTCTTTTATTAGAAGCAATATGGAAACCTAGCATAACTTTTTTTCCATAACTACGGAATGCTAAGACTTTTCCGATCGCATTTAAGTGGGTTTAAGTTGCAAGTATTTCTAAATTATAAGTAAGGCATATAAGTAATCATGTAACCAATAAGATATCTATCAGATCATAATTCTGAAACTGATATTACTGATCCACGTTGAATTAACAAAAAAAGTGACGTCGAAATGTCTTCTACACTATAAAAATTCTTAAGTCGGAAATATAATTTTGCTTTTTAAATTCATTCATATCAATATTTATATAACATAAAGATATTTAGAACAGCAACTTTATAAAAATATAATATTAAAGTGATTATTTCAAATTAGTTATTTCCGACCCATACCGCAACAAAGTACGTCAACCCAGATTTTTTAGTGTCTATTGACGATCCAACCTAAAGAAATGACTACAAGCCCAGGCCAATTTTGGAGAGGTCAGGTGAACCAGCATGAATTATATTCAAAATATAGTACCATGCGAAACAACTCCTTCACGCAATGTGCCGTCGGTTGTGAGCGGTGCAGGTGAGTACGAGGGTAAAAGAAACTTTCCATCGAGGGGAGAAGTTTTTTGACAAATTGACAATTTAAAAATTATCAAGTAGGACCTACTGCCGTAAAAAAATAACAGTACTGAAAGCTAGGGAAAAAAATTAAATCCACGTTTTTTCCGGTATACACAACCTCCTACCTCTAACTATTATAGTTGGGGCCATTTAATTCAACACCAAATTCAATTATTTTGATACTATTTTATGAAACGATGTAATTTTTTGTCATGCCGTACATTTTTCACGGAACATATGACTGTCCCAGGAAAATTTATTTTCCTCTGGAAATGTTAATTTTACGGTAATTTGTTTTGTACTTCATTTTTGTAATGGTAAGTATAGCAAATATCAAGAAAAACTATGCTGTATTTGGTACATTGTACAACGAGCATGGAATGATACTGATTTCTCACGATTATGAATATAGTCATATGTAATTTTTATTTATGATATATTAATCATAATTTTTAGACGTCATTATTTCTGAAAATCATTTCATGAATAAAATAATTATATTGTGGAATCGATTACGTACATTTTGCAATAATCTTAAACCGTACAGGTCTAAGTAGGATTTTGCGTACGAGGCTTCTCACCCCTGTATCGGCAAATATGTACGGCATTGCTAAAAAAATCATTTACGTAGTTATAAAAATGCAATTTTACAAAGTCAAAATATACTGTAATGTCAGAAGTTAGAACTTATCGACAAAGCTTTCAAGTATAAATTAAAATGTAAATTGAAATTGGTATGTATTATATAGACTATAATGGTGATAATCTCCCCGATCTGAACATAAGTGTAGATGAAAGAGAGTGCCACCACCATATGCGCTCCGAGGCGAAAAAAAGGTGGCACAATTGCTATTGCAACTGCAGGAAAAACCCGGAAAATAGTCTTGTTAATTAACCTATTTTCTTACGCCGACCCATTTTTCCTTGTGAAAATGCATCTTGTGAGGAGTAATTTGTTAGTATGACCTAACCAGAACGAACTAACCTTGCGTAGTGATTTCAGTGCGTGTAAAGTTGTATATAAACTTTATGTGTTCACATGTGGGATCATTCCTAGGATTATTTTCTCTTAATAATATCAATTGACCGCAAGTGGGGCGAAAATGGTTCTGACCGCAAATGGCATGACCGCAAGAGGGAATACACCAATACTGTAACCGGAATCAAGCAAGGTATTTTAAAAAATTTGCGAATTTTGCTTAGATGCTTTGCTATACAAAAAATATCATTCGTTTACTAATTATTTAGCCTCACAGCGGAATGCAAATGTCTAGGAAAATTATGACATTGATTTGTGATGAGACTTTTTGAATATCATTGATTTACTTGTAGTCTGTGTGAAGTCACGAGTGATTCCTAATAACAAGCAACTTAGACTGAAAAAGTCAAATAGCGAAGTTCATTCCAAGCTGAACTCGTGGCAGCTTCATATATAATAACGGTATCATCTGCAAAACAATGAATTTTACCTTTACTTTCAAGATTCAATAGGTCATTAAAATAAATATTGATTTAAAGTGGACCTCATATTTATATGAGAATGCCGTTGTAGCACGATTTTGCACAGGTCGTTAATAGGAGACGTTACGTTACATGCTTAGCTATACAAAATATAAATGGTCGATTAATAATTTACCTTGACAACGGAATGTAAATTGTATCAATTACATGTCTAGGAAAATTATGACATTAAATCAGAAATTTTACATTGATTTGTGATCAGTCTTTTTGAATATCGTTGTTTTACTTGTAGTCTGTGTACAGTCACGTATGAGTACTACTTACAAGCACAAGCAACTTGAATGAATACGTCGAAAAATGAATATTCATGACATTTAAGGAATAAATCCTCAATTCATGCAAATTTTGAGAAATTTTAACAGGCCGCAGGAAAAAGTAATAATTGAAGGTGAGTTCATATAGCATATAAAATAAAAAATAAAACGATGAGTACTAATAAACAGAGTGTTTATAGAGCTAATTGAGATATGAAATAAACATCCAATTTGGTGTATCATCAGTTATCACTTACTTCTCTTATTGTTTTTCTGTATGTACTTGTTATGGGTGTTGTGTAGTTTTATCTTTTTAAATTATTTTATTTCTTACTTTATTTTACGTGCTGTATAAACCCAACTTAACACGGAATGTTTCGACACTGGTCAAGCAACATTTAATAACCATTATGAAATTCAATAATAAAACAGGATTGCTGTTAAACTCTGTACGTCACATACCTTCGCCAATATACTGAATTAAAATCACTTTTTTTTCACCACGGAAAGCATTGTTGAGTATTCCTGTTTGAAATCAAGCAACTAAAGGCTGTGATATGAAACATGTATAACCACATCACACCAGTAGTTCCTTAACTTCCCTAGGACAATATAAACACATCTTTAATTCCAGAACTGAAGAACTTTAACACCGCCGAATAACTATCGACCCAAAGTTTCTTTGTTAAATCTAGCTTTATGAATTCAAAAACGCCATCTAAGCTAGAAGACCAAAGAAATTTTAAGACAACTAGAATTCGGAACTGACTGAAGACGTTTCAGAAGCCTCCTCGGTTTTTATGCAAATAGGAGAGAGGGTGGTTCTTGTCCCCCCTTTTCTAATGACGATACAAACTTAGAGAGCCTTATTGGTTAATAATGGTCTGTCGATTACAATAATTCTTAATACCTGTTGAATGTGGTAATTTCAAAACATTTGGTAATTAAAATACCTACCTCTGTTAGCCGAAACTAAATCTGTGGATAGATAGTTGGAAATTGTTCTTGGAAGCCTCGGTATTTTGCATTCATTTTCATGATAGTGTTATCTTGAATGACCGCATAAAATTTCTGAACTACTGTGATGTTTAAATACATTTATGATGACACTAAATTTATCAGGTTGATTGTTATAGTTTCAATAGAGAATACGTAAAAATCAAGAAATATCGAATACATTCAGTAATAATATCCCTACAAAATACAGAGTTTTCGAAAAATATTTTTACCTTGCTGTTTTCATGAAATCTGTTGTTTAGAAACAACACGAGAGCTTGCTCTAGTGGTGTTTTGTAAAGCAGCAAGGTAACATTTAAAAAATTCTGGATTTTGAAGGTGTATTCGATCATACAATTTCTCGAATGA
This sequence comes from Chrysolina oricalcia, assembly GCA_944452925.2. Taxonomy (NCBI): domain Eukaryota; kingdom Metazoa; phylum Arthropoda; class Insecta; order Coleoptera; family Chrysomelidae; genus Chrysolina; species Chrysolina oricalcia. The sequence continues at coordinate 3,912,319 of OX101821.2, read as the reverse complement.
ATAGATGAAGTTAAACTTTAATCCGTTTTGCCAAAACGGTTCATTTTGCGTAAAGACGTTTCTATGTTTACGATGAAATACCACGAGCTGGAAGCAGTGTTTTCAGAAAATCTTGTAGTCATTGGTTTAGATTTAGAAAATGATGACATTTAATTGGTTTATACAGGGTGGGTCACGGTCGATGGTACCTTAGACGTTTACGAAGAACGGGAAATAGAATCATTCTGAAAATTTGGTTTCTCAAGTAGTTGCTCTTGGTCTATCGATCTAAAATATTTTCAGCAATGCAGCGTTGCCGCTTATACCAGAAAGTAGCAGCATCTTTGTTATTTCAAATGGGTCACCCTGTATATTACCGCATTTTTGAACTTGTCATTCCTTTCTGATTATTTCTGCCTTATACTCCCCTATACCTATCTCTAACGGTTTTTGAGATATTGGTTATTTTCCATATTTTTTATCCATAACATAGCTCGAATTGAATGTTTATTTCTGCGGTATTTTGATTCTTAGGAAGTTGCAATTTTGTGTTTAGTTCATCAAGATCATGTACATTGATTCTATATAGAGATGTTTGTTCTGCGTTATACAGGGTCGTTCAAAATTCATGATCTTACTGCTAGATACGAAAAGGGTTAAAAGTGCGTTTTTTAAAATGGAACATCCTGTATATTATTTAATATCCTGAAAGATGACTAAATTCCCTTCGAATTGATATATCATGTTCCTATACCTAAATAGCCAGAATTCCGAGATAATAGCAATTTTCACTTGTAATCTCCCAAGTGCTTGAAATATTGCCGGAAATTTTTCGGCAATAATTTTTCAAACAAAATTCATGTACGAGATAAATTTACGGCAATTAATTCAAGCACGAGGGGGATTCGGTAAGAAAATTTCACACCGAGAAATGAAAATCATCCAACAATTCATAAGAAATAACTAACGATGGTTTCACCTGAACTATTTATAACCACTGAATTATTGATATGTAAAATACTTATCAAAATTTTGATCAATAAATGTGTTTAAATGTGGAACAAAAAATATAAAAAAGTTGTGTTCTTATCGTGGATAGAACCATCGACCTAGCGACTCATGGGCCGCAACACTATCGCTGAGCTACGGGACTTGTGATAAAAACTTGTGACAAATGGTGTATTGAACTTCTTCTGAAATATGATTTCAGAATTGACAATTTCTGCAATAATCGTGGAGAAAATATTTTCAGACACATTCCAAATATCTAGTAAATACATAATATGAAAACTAAACCTCCATTTGTACATTAAAGCAAAATATCAACTTGTCACATGTCAAATGTTTGACAGAAAAATTTACACTTATTAATTTCGCCCAGGGTACCCAGGAGGATAAAAATTTCCGGAAATTTTTAGGGTTGCCATGGTATCTAAACAAGAACGAATTTTTTGATTGGCTAAAAAAGTGAGGTGTGAAATTTAAAAAAAAAAATCGATTTATTTTTCTCATATTCATCTAGGGTGGCTATTAAATGTCATGATGGTACATGAAATTATGAAAATTTGACAATTAGTTCACTATTAATAATACCGTTGTGTGTTTCTTAACGAAAGTGACTCAAAAATAATTGAAATGGAGGGAACTAACTATTCAAACGAAGTTCTGATGAAATTGTTTATTCTTCATGGAAAATGTGAGGGAATTATAGCAAGAACGTGCAGAAAATTCAATGAAACGTACCCTGATTTACAACCAATGAACAAAAGGAAGTTTGTACGATTACAAACTGCTGTGCACATTTGCTGTCCTTCCTTTCTTCCTTCTTATTCTCCGGGATGAGCTCGAAGACAGTGAAGTGTATGTCTTACTGATATTTTTTTAAGTATTCAGATGTTAATATTATAGGTAATAAATGATTTGATTTGATTTGATTTGATTTGATTTGATTTGATTTGATTTGATTTGATTTGATTTGATTTGATTTGATTTGATTTGATTTGATTTGATTTGATTTGATTTGATTTGATTTGATTTGATTTGATTTGATTTGATTTGATTTGATTTGGAGTCGCTAGGTCGATGGTTCAATCCTCGATAAGAACATAACTTTTTTATTTTTTTTGTTCCAAATTTAAACACATTTATTTATGAAAATTTTGTTAAGTATTTTACATATCAATATTTCAGTGGTTATAAATAGTTCAGGTGAAACCATCGTTAGTTATTTCTTACGAATTGTTGGATGATTTTCATTTCTCGGTGTGAAATTTTCTTACCGAACCCCCCTCGTGCTTGAATTAATTGCCGTAAATTTATCTCGTACATGAATTTTCAAAAAATTCATGTACTCGAAAAATTTCCGGCAATAATTCAAGCACTTGGGAGATTACAAGTGAAAATTGCTATTCTCTTGGAATTCTGGCTATTTAGGTATAGGAACATGATATTTCAATTCGAAGGGAATTTAGTCATCTTTCAGGATATTTCATACAGGATGTTCCATTTAAAAAAACGCACTTTCAACCCTTTTCGTATCTAGCAGTAAGATCATGAATTTTGAACGACCCTGTATAACGCAGAAAAAACTTCTCTATACAGAATCAATGTTCATGATCTTGATGAACTAAACACAAAATTGCAACTTCCTAAGAATCCAAATACCGCAGAAATAAACATTCAATTCGAGCTATGTTTTGGATGAAAAATATGGAAAATAACCAAAATCTCAAAAACCGTTAGAGATAGGTATAGGGAAGTGTGAGGCAGAAATAATCAGAATGGAATGACAAGTTCAAAAATGCGGTAATATACAGGGTGACCCATTTGAAATAACAAAGATGCTGCTACTTTCTGGTATAAGCGGCAACGCTGCATTGCTGAAAATATTTTAGATCGCTAGACCAAGAGCAACTACTTGAGAAACCAAATTTTCAGAATGATCCTATTTCCCGTTCTTCGTAAACGTCTAAGGTACCATCGACCGTGACCCACCCTGTATAATATGTTGGTAATGACCTATTGTGGCCAAAAAACAATTTTTTCTACGACAGTGCATAAACTAAGCATTTACGCACTGCTGACAGTGCGTAAAGTAATACTTTTTCGCACAAGTGCATAAAAAAATCACCTGTGAGTAAAATCATCAACTGTGCGTAAAGTAATTTTTTACACACTGTTCATACATTTATGCATTTTTTTTTAAATACAGTATTTTGCGTCAAATATAACTCGGAAATCTTTATTTGATAATACCACGACAATTCATATCATTAAACATTCAAATTAAATATATAATTGCTACAATTTGGCAATATAATAACTGTCGAAGAAAAAAATTTGTATGAAGCACTTTCGTAAAGGGCTTTCGAAACATGTCGCGTAGACAATAAATCTGTGAAAATTTAATCGTGTTTACCTTAGTTTCATATCCTACTTTATGAACGTGTATCATAAATAGCTATTTTTTAAACAATATAATAATGTGAAGGTAATTGTCAAAATAATAAATTGGGATACTCAAATGTAAATCAAATGTAGTGGCTATATACCGGGTGTCCGGTAAACCTTGTACAATATTGATAGACCAGATCATGACCTTTCAGAATATTGGAATTTTACCTTGGTAAAAATCTCACTGTTTTCGAGATAATGAGCATTTTTTTTATTTGTGGAAAATCACTACCTCACCTTGGATTTTTTAATGCCATGTATACAAATTGGGATGAATTTAAATATCTTTGCTGCTGAAGATTACTGATGAGTGATGCTTTCAGATGTACAAAACAGTTTTTCAGAAAACAAAACAATTTTTCAAGAAATGAGGGTAAAATGACAGATTTGAGTTACACCAATTTTTTTAACAACAGTTTGTCATTATTGTTTGAAAAAGCATAACCAAGTGGAACTGGATATTCATTACAAAAGAATGCCCATTTTGTCCAGGCTTCACTATGGTATAAAACATACGATCATTATTTTTGGAAGGAGTAGAATTTCGATAATATTAGAGTGTGATGTTATTCTGAGCTAAAGTCAACTCCAGTAGACTTTGTCAGTAATGTCTTTTATTTTTATCCTATCAAGATGAAATGCTTAAATAATTATGAGTAATAACGAATCAACTGCTTAGAAGCATTCAATGAGATGTAATGAAGTAGATAGGTACTAATTCAACGTTTTTTTTTAATCAACATACACTATAAACCACAATAACGATTATTCAACATCGCACTGAATAATATTACAAAAATGTTATTTCCATCCAATCGTACGCAGAGACGACATATTTTCAAGAAGAACTTTTTCAAATTCGTTATAGGTTATAGCCCCCAAATTAGCGATTCTATGAGCGGCATTGTGCAATCGGATATAGTTCTGCATAAAGAGCTGCTGCAGCAGTAGCACTACCTCCACATTCACCATAAATGTTATGCATTTGCGCATATTCCCGGGGAGTATGACGTATGTACGGCATGACAAAGAAATAAATACAACTGAATGAAACAAGCGGAAAACCTACGATAGAAGTCACAAGTTGTTCAAACAAAAGTTTTTAATTTTCGACAAGGATTCATCTCTTAAAAAATTTTGCACTGATTTGGTTACACCCTGTATATCTGTCGGTCTCTGAAGCTTCGTTGGAATCTGGATGTTGGACAATTGCGACATTTATCACAAGAATTCGTATTAATCGGTGCCATGTCGGATAATCTACATTTCATTTCGATAATTTCATTAGGCCTAATTATATGAAAAGTTAATTTTATTGACATACTATTTAATGCTACCAAGCATTCTTTATTATTAATAATTATTTCCACTTTTTATCTTGATAAAATCTAAATAAAATAATTTTTGGGCGTAAGTATAAAAGATTATCAAATAAATGAATTATTTTGGAACCTTTGGTGTGAATTCAATTCAAGAAAAAAGTAAAATACCCAAACACTAAAACTACGTCACAATCTTAAAATCTTAAAAGCTTACTTTTAGCTCCTGAAGATGCTAACTTTGTTGGCGAAACGCGCGTCGAGTGTGATTGTGACGTAGTTTTGGTGTTGGGTAGTTTCCTTTTTTTCTTGAATAAAAGTTTATAGAAGCCTAGAATAAAACCACGCCTAATTCAATGGAAACCACTTCTTCTAAAAATAATTATAGTTTGTTTCATACCATGGTAGAGTCTGGACAAAATGAGCATTCTTTTGAAATGAATGTCCACTTCCAATTGGTTATGTTTCTTTCAGATAATAATGTCAATCTTTTTTTTAAAAAATTGATGAAACTCAAATCTGTCATTTTACCCTCATTTCTTGAAAAAAAATTTCACTTTCTGAAAAACTGTTCTGTACGTCTAAAAGCATCACTCATCAGTAATCTTGAGCAGCAAAGATATTCGAATTTCTCTCAATTTGTATACATGGCACTCAAAAATCTAAGGTGAGGTAGCGATTTTCCAGAAATTCTTAAAATGCCCATTATCTCGAAAACGGTGATATTTTTACTGAGGTGAAATTCCGATATTCTGAACAGTCATGACCTGGTCTATCACCAGTTTCAATATTGGGCAAGGTGTACCGGACCCGGACACCCTGTATATGTTCCCAAAATCCGAGAGTAATGAAATCGAATTTTTCAAATATTACTGTCAATATTCCCAATGTAACAAAATGAAACCAAATTTGTAGTTTCAAAAATTGGCGTCATGTGTATTTTGGAGCTCAGTTTATCCGTTTGAAATATAAATGACGAGATTCAGCTTTTGCTTATAATAATTGATATTTTGGATAGATATACTACTTTTTGAAATGAAAGACATTGTGATTACTCGACAGGGGCGGGGGAGGATGGGGGGCACATCGTTGAAGAGAAAATTCAATTCTCTTTTCAACCATCGAAACTTATATCCCCAGAACTAGGATAGAACCCACCGTGTAAGTCAACCAGATAATGGAAAATCGTGTGAACTTTTAGTTGTGATCTAGAAACTTTTTAAATTCCGAACAGTAAGTCGATAACTAATGAAAATCTCTAGAAAATGGTTATTTTATGAAGCCACATTGAAATTCAACAATAATATGGAAAATGAAATAATATTTCCTTGTATGATCGAGATAATTATAAAAAAAGTTGAGAAGTAATTTTTTTAAATTGTTTTTGCCATTTTTAATGCATCTATCTCGAGAACAAGGAATGATGTCATTGTGAAATTCAACAGTAATACAGGATGTTTCATAATAAATGCGCAGGACTTCCGGATGTGATAGCTCGTTCAAAAATATGAAAAAAAGTTTCCATTAACTTACCCTCTAAAATTCAACATTTTCGAGATACAGGGTGTTGAAATTTAAAAAAAATATATATAGTTTTTTGCGAATATCTCTGGAACCGTTTATCGCACAAAAAACAGATTTTGAATGCATTTTCTACCCATAATAAGCTATGTTTTGTGCAGATTTTTTATTTTTTTTAAATTCTTAATTGGTAAAGATTTTGAAGGGGTAATGGGTGTTTTTTTTTCCAACTTCTACGCCACTTAAAAAAGTATGATTTTGAGCTGCCTACTTGAACCGCCAATGTTTTCTATACAAAAAAGGTACTCTTGGTCATAAGCTCTAAAGTTGACCGTTTTCAAGAAAAAACAACTTTCATGTTGAAAAACATGGTAAATTTTTTTAAATAATTTTTTTCCTAATTATACAAAATTTATTTAAACGTTAAAACAAGTAACAAAACCAAACGTTGATTTCTTAATTGCAAAATAAATAAAAAAAACAATAACAATCATACTCAGTTGAATTGTTGGAAATGTCCGCCGTTAGCTTCATTGCACGCAGCAATTTTTCGAGGAAAAACATTATTTAAACAACATGAAAGTTGATTTTTCTTGAAAACGGTCAACTTTAGAGCTTATGAGCAAGAATACCTTTTTTGTGTAGAAAACATTGGCGGTTCATATAGGAGGCTCAAACCAGTACTTTTTCCAGTGGCGTAGAAGTTGGAGAAAAAAACACCCACTACCTCTTCCAAATTTTCACCAATTATGAATTTGAAAAAATAAAAAATCCGCACAAAACATAGGTTATTATGAGTAGAAAATGCCTACGAAATCTGTTTTCTGTGGGATAAACTTTTCCAGAGATATTCGCAAAAATCGATTATTGTTTTTAAATTTCAACACCCTGTATCTCGAAAATGGTGCATTTCAGAGGGTAAGTTAATAGAAACTTTTTTCATATTTTTGGACGAGCTATCACATCCTGAAGTCCTGCGCATTTATTATGAAACACCCTGTATAGAAAATGATATACTCTTTCCATCTATGATCGAGAAAATTTTAAAATCCCGAAGGAAAATCTAAAAGTCGAAAAGATCTCGTTGTTTATTATTTTTACCAATTTCAAGAAATTCAACATTAATAAGGAAAATGATGTACTCTTTCCATCTATGATCGGGAAAATTGAAAAAATTCGGGTAGGAAAGTCGAAGAGTAGTGGAAATCCCGTTTTAATAGTTTTTGCCAATTTCTTTTGACATATATCTTGAGAACAAGGAATGATGCCGCCTTGAAATTCAACAAAAACATGGAAAATGATATGCCTTTTCTATATAAGATCGAGAATATTTGAAAATTCTGGAAAGAAAGTGGAAAAGTAATAAAAATAGCGTTTTTTATTGTTTTTCAAGAAAATAAACTACCCAAACACCAAAACTACGTCACAATCACACTCGATGCGCGTTTCGCCAACAAAGTTAGCATCTTCAGGAGCTAAAAGCTTTCTAGCTAAGCATTGTTGGCGAAACGCGCGTCGAGTGTGATTGTGACGTAGTTTTGGTGTTTGGGTAGTTTCGTTTCTTGAATTGTTTTCACACCAAAATTTGACTTATTGTTTTTGCAACTTTTGAAACGTACATTTGAGGAACAAGAAATGGTGCCACTATGAGACTCAACCAAAATATGGAAAATGATATACTCTTTCCATCTTTAATACAGAAAATTAAAAAATCAAGAGGAAATTCGAAAAGTAATTCTATTTTTTATTGATTTTGCCAATTTCAAGACGAGTATCTGGAGAGCAAAGAATGATGCCAACGTGAAATTCAACAAAAATATGGAAAATGATATATCCTTTCCATATAAGATCGAGTATATTAAAAAATTCCGGAAAAAAGTCGAAAAGATATAAAAATCGTGTTTTTATCGTTTTTGCAAATTTTAACAACACAAGGGAAACGTGAAATTCAACCAAAATGTGGAAAATGATATACTCTTTCCATCTATGATCGAGAAAATTTTAAAAATTCCCGAAGGAAAATCGAAAACTAATAAAAGTCCCGTTTTTTTATTGTTTTTGGCAATTTCTAGACGTAAATCTTGAGAAAAAAGAATGATACTACTGTGAAATTCAACGAAAATTTGGAAAATGAAATACTCTTTCCATCTTTAATACAGAAAATTAAAAAATTTCAAGAGGAAATTCGAAAAGTAATTCTATTTTTTATTGATTTTGCCAATTTCAAGACGAGTATCTGGAGAACAAAGAATGATGCCATCGTGAAATTCAACAAAAATATGGAAAATGGTATATCCTTTCCATATAAGATCGAGTATATTAAAAAATTCCGGAAAAAAGTCGAAAAGATATAAAAATCGTGTTTTTATCGTTTTTGCCAATTTTAACAACACAAGGGAAACGTGAAATTCAACCAAAATGTGGAAAATGATATACTCTTTCCATCTTTAATACAGAAAATTAAAAAATCAAGAGGAAATTCGAAAAGTAATTCTATTTTTTATTGATTTTGCCAATTTCAAGACGAGTATCTGGAGAACAAAGAATGATGCCAACGTGAAATTCAACAAAAATATGGAAAATGATATATCCTTTCCATATAAGATCGAGTATATTAAAAAATTCCGGAAAAAAGTCGAAAAGATATAAAAATCGTGTTTTTATCGTTTTTGCACATTTTAACAACACAAGGGAAACGTGAAATTCAACCAAAATGTGGAAAATGATATACTCTTTCCATCTATGATCGAGAAAATTTTAAAAATTCCCGAAGGAAAATCGAAAACTAATAAAAGTCCCGTTTTTTTATTGTTTTTGGCAATTTCAAGGCGTAAATCTTGAGAACAAAGAATGATACTACTGTGAAATTCAACGAAAATATGGAAAATGAAATACTCTTTCCATCTTTAATACAGAAAATTAAAAAATTTCAAGAGGAAATTCGAAAAGTAATTCTATTTTTTATTGATTTTGCCAATTTCAAGACGAGTATCTGGAGAACAAAGAATGATGCCAACGTGAAATTCAACAAAAATATGGAAAATGGTATATCCTTTCCATATAAGATCGAGTATATTAAAAAATTCCGGAAAAAAGTCGAAAAGATATAAAAATCGTGTTTTTATCGTTTTTGCCAATTTTAACAACACAAGGGAAACGTGAAATTCAACCAAAATGTGGAAAATGATATACTCTTTCCATCTTTAATACAGAAAATTAAAAAATTTCAAGAGGAAATTCGAAAAGTAATTCTATTTTTTATTGATTTTGCCAATTTCAAGACGAGTATCTGGAGAACAAAGAATGATGCCAACGTGAAATTCAACAAAAATATGGAAAATGATATATCCTTTCCATATAAGATCGAGTATATTAAAAAATTCCGGAAAAAAGTCGAAAAGATATAAAAATCGTGTTTTTATCGTTTTTGCACATTTTAACAACACAAGGGAAACGTGAAATTCAACCAAAATGTGGAAAATGATATACTCTTTCCATCTATGATCGAGAAAATTTTAAAAATTCCCGAAGGAAAATCGAAAACTAATAAAAGTCCCGTTTTTTTATTGTTTTTGGCAATTTCAAGGCGTAAATCTTGAGAACAAAGAATGATACTACTGTGAAATTCAACGAAAATATGGAAAATGAAATACTCTTTCCATCTTTAATACAGAAAATTAAAAAATTTCAAGAGGAAATTCGAAAAGTAATTCTATTTTTTATTGATTTTGCCAATTTCAAGACGAGTATCTGGAGAACAAAGAATGATGCCAACGTGAAATTCAACAAAAATATGGAAAATGGTATATCCTTTCCATATAAGATCGAGTATATTAAAAAATTCCGGAAAAAAGTCGAAAAGATATAAAAATCGTGTTTTTATCGTTTTTGCCAATTTTAACAACACAAGGGAAACGTGAAATTCAACCAAAATGTGGAAAATGATATACTCTTTCCATCTTTAATACAGAAAATTAAAAAATTTCAAGAGGAAATTCGAAAAGTAATTCTATTTTTTATTGATTTTGCCAATTTCAAGACGAGTATCTGGAGAACAAAGAATGATGCCAACGTGAAATTCAACAAAAATATGGAAAATGATATATCCTTTCCATATAAGATCGAGTATATTAAAAAATTCCGGAAAAAAGTCGAAAAGATATAAAAATCGTGTTTTTATCGTTTTTGCACATTTTAACAACACAAGGGAAACGTGAAATTCAACCAAAATGTGGAAAATGATATACTCTTTCCATCTATGATCGAGAAAATTTTAAAAATTCCCGAAGGAAAATCGAAAACTAATAAAAGTCCCGTTTTTTTATTGTTTTTGGCAATTTCAAGGCGTAAATCTTGAGAACAAAGAATGATACTACTGTGAAATTCAACGAAAATATGGAAAATGAAATACTCTTTCCATCTTTAATACAGAAAATTAAAAAATTTCAAGAGGAAATTCGAAAAGTAATTCTATTTTTTATTGATTTTGCCAATTTCAAGACGAGTATCTGGAGAACAAAGAATGATGCCAACGTGAAATTCAACAAAAATATGGAAAATGGTATATCCTTTCCATATAAGATCGAGTATATTAAAAAATTCCGGAAAAAAGTCGAAAAGATATAAAAATCGTGTTTTTATCGTTTTTGCCAATTTTAACAACACAAGGGAAACGTGAAATTCAACCAAAATGTGGAAAATGATATACTCTTTCCATCTTTAATACAGAAAATTAAAAAATTTCAAGAGGAAATTCGAAAAGTAATTCTATTTTTTATTGATTTTGCCAATTTCAAGACGAGTATCTGGAGAACAAGGAATGATGCCAACGTGAAATTCAACAAAAATAGGGAAAATGATATATCCTTTCCATATAAGATCGAGTATATTAAAAAATTCCGGAAAAAAGTCGAAAAGATATAAAAATCGTGTTTTTATCGTTTTTGCCAATTTTATACAACACAAGGGAAGCGTAAAATTCAACCAAAATGTGGAAAATGATTTACTCTTTCCATCTTTAATACAGAAAATTAAAAAATTTCAAGAGGAAATTCGAAAAGTAATTCTATTTTTTATTGATTTTGCCAATTTCAAGACGAGTATCTGGAGAACAAAGAATGATGCCAACGTGAAATTCAACAAAAATATGGAAAATGATATATCCTTTCCATATAAGATCGAGTATATTAAAAAATTCCGGAAAAAAGTCGAAAAGATATAAAAATCGTGTTTTTATCGTTTTTGCACATTTTAACAACACAAGGGAAACGTGAAATTCAACCAAAATGTGGAAAATGATATACTCTTTCCATCTATGATCGAGAAAATTTTAAAAATTCCCGAAGGAAAATCGAAAACTAATAAAAGTCCCGTTTTTTTTATTGTTTTTGGCAATTTCAAGACGTAAATCTTGAGAACAAAGAATGATACTACTGTGAAATTCAACGAAAATATGGAAAATGATATACTCTTTCCATTTATTATCGAGAAAATTCAAAAATTCCGGAAGGAAAGACGAAAAGTAATAAAAATCCTGCTTTTTGGGTATTATTTCTCGAGTACAAGGACTGATACCACTGTGAAATTCAACAAAAATATGGTTATACTTTATACTCTTTCCATATAAGATCGAGTTTATTCCGGAAACAAAGTCAAAAAGTAATAAAAATCGTGTTTTTTATTGTTTTTCCAATTTCAAAACATATATTTCGAGAACAGGAGAAACCTGAAATTCAACCAAAATATAAATGGAAAATTATATACTCTTTCCATCTATGATCATGAAAATTCTAAAAAAATAAAAATCCTGTTTTTTATTGTTTTTCCCAATTTCAAGACGTAAATCTTGAGAACAAAGGATGATACCACTGTGAAATTTAACAAAAATATGGAAAATGATACACTCTTTCCATTTACGATCGAGATATTCAAAAATTCCTGAAGGAAAGTCGAAAAGTAAAAAAAATCCCGTTTTTCATTGTTTTTGCCAATTTCAAGACATCTCGAGAACGAAGGAATGATTCCATTATTATTTATTATTATATTATTATTAATGAAGCCTCCGTGAAATTCAAAAATAATATGAAAAAATTTTATATCCTCATTTGGATTTTGTGGAAAAACACATGTGGTGGTGAATGAAATATGTTTGAAATAAAGCATTGTCAAAACTAAGAAGTTTTATGTATGTTGCGATTCCAAATAGCCACCCCGGAGCGCTGATTTTTTTAGTATTCCTTTTTTATTACTATTAGTTTTTTATTAATAAATATTTTGTTTCACATTTTCTCCTATTGTTAGATACGGCATTTACTCAATAATATTTGGAATTCGAAAGCTCAGAAACCAAGTGCAATTAAAATATACTTACCAGTTAATTAAAATCCATGAAACTCGTAAATATGCATTCAGTCAAAATTATCAGCTACAGTTAAATTTGATGGTAACCAAAGATGGCTAAACCGAACCGATCGTTTTACTGGTCAGTATAAAAAGTAGAATGTAGCACTAATTTCCATTTGTTTATCATAACTGTTATACTTACCTATTTTCTAACTGTAAACATGATGTTTATAAATTTTCTGGGTGAAGAATAGTCAATATTTCCATTTAAAAAATTGCGTAATGGCTTGTAATTCACAGAAGTAACAATGTCATTATGTTTTTCCTAAAATATTCTGAATGTTATTTAATACTGATAAATTTTAATAACATTTTGAATCCTTAATCATTTACAAATATGTTTACTGTCTGCAATACTTCTATAACAATTACTCTTCATTATCTCGGCCTGCCTAATGGTGATGTTTGAGGGTTTTTCTATTTTGAAGATGAGCTCATTAGCATATTAAATTAGGTGTACCTGTTCCCTTCTTACCTGTATGAAACGTCCAGAAATATGTGGTGATACATAAAGCTGAGTCGATATGTATTAAGGGAAACTACGGGGATTCTTTTTCTGAAAATTTGAAACGAGAGTTTTCCGAGGAGCTTGTTAAATTTTTGTAAGCAAATTAAAAAAATTGCAAGAATTTGCCTGAATACGACCTGAAGCTTCCTAAATCTTTGGAAACTTTTCAAACAGTTTATCCGAAATTGCCGCTAAATTCGGCTACCTCGAAAATTGTTTAACTCATTTTTTTTCAAACGGCAATCCCATTTTTTCTCAACGCCAGTGGATTCTACTCCCCAAAATGGGCGGAGGTTATGCTCACAAACCTACCGGGTGGCTACGGAAGTATTGCCTACGGAATATCTCAGTTATTGTATGAAGTAGGTTTGTGAAATTTGGAGCGTCGATATAATGACATAAGAGCTAGAATTTGAGCATATTGACATGTCGAAGTTAACTTCCGGTCTGACCGGAAGTAACATCAACTTTCTTATTTTAAATGGAAACCCTATTTTTTTTCTTTTCGCTTTATTCAGCATTCAATTCCCTTTCTAATGACATATCACAAGTTGGTATCTAACCAGAAACTAGATCAGAAAAAAATTATTATTGAAATTCACCGAGTAGGCCGTGGAAGCAAAATGAAAGCCAAAAATTGAAAAGTTGGCTATGGAAACCATACGTCACTTGATAACAGTTGCTACTACTGTGATATTTTATTTTCATTCGTCGGCGTTATAAAAAGCCGCAAAAAAAAATATTGGAAAAATTGGGAAAAAAACAATACTCTGTAGGTCCATAACTTAAATAGGAACATACAACTTTTTCTTGCCTGTACTATTCAGCATAACCATTCCTTTATAATGATATAATAGAAAATAATTTTTTGAACTGAGATACCGAAAAATCCAATTATTATTCTTCAAATAACAAAACAGATTATCGCCATACGCAAAAATAAAATTAAAAATAATGTGGAATGATAAATTATATCCTGTAGGTTCTAGGTTAAATAGGAACATAAACGTACTTGGTCTGTGCCATCGTCCATAGATATTCTAATATCTACCTATGGACGATGTTTGTGCTATTCAGAATAATCATTCCATTGCAATAATCATTCGAACCAAAATATTAACAAGTAGGCTGATTAAGATGTATTTTAGAATGAAACAAAAAAGAAATGAGAGCTGTCACGAACGCTGCTATCCATATTATTTTGACGTTCGAAGTAGTGTTTTTGATTCTGCCATTTTAAAAGGGTTTGGAAATCGAAATCAGTTAGTGGAATATTAAAAAAATGCCCCGTTATTCACGAACCGAACAAATTGACATGCTTCCCATTTATGGTGAATGTTTAAAAAATTCTTATGCCGCTGAACGATTGTATTTAGAGCGATATCCAGGGAGGCAGCAACCGTCAAGATGGTATTTCCAGTGGCTTGAAGAAACATTAAGAACTGAGCCTGATGTTCACGAAGACCAAGAAGCATTTGTTATTAATGAGGAAACTGAAATTAATGTATTAGCTTTAGTACAATATGATAGCACAATTTCCTCAAGGCAGATTGGCGCCGAATTAGCTATAAGTAAGGACTCTGCTAGGAAAATTTTGAAAAAACATCGATTGAAATCCTTCAAGTATCAGTTGCATCAACATTTGTATGAAAATGACGGTGAAAGGCGCCTGGAATATTGTAATTGGTTTCTTCGACAAAATGCTGAGAATCACCTATTTAACTATTATATCTTGTTTAAAGACGAGTCAAGATTTACCAACAATGGATTATTTAACAGGAATAATACAAGGTAGGTACTGTACTTTATTTGGATTATTGTCGATAGTCGAAGTGTAAAGTGCTAAAAGTGTGAACGGTCTTTTGTTCCAGGTACTGGGCGATAGCAAACGAGCACCGGTTTCGACAAGGCGGCTTCCAGGAGAGATTTGGTGTGAATGTTTGGGCAGAAATAGTTGGAACTCATATTGTTGGCCCCATTCTTTTTCAAGGCCAACTAACCGGAGAGAGATACTTTAATTTTTTAACGTATGAAATTTCAGAATTCATTAACAACCTACCAGCGGAAATAACTGAGAGAATGTACTTCCAGCAAGATGGCGCCCCTCCGCATAATTCAAGAATAGCGAATAATTATCTTCAAAATCGCTTTCAAGAGAGACTTATAACAACCCATGGTCCAGTCAGGTGGCCACCAAGGTCCGTGCGACTTTTTTCTATGGGGGCATCTTAAATATAGGGTGTATTCCACACAGCCTACAACTCTACATGAGCTAGAAGTAAAAATTCGTAGAGCTTTCCAAGATATCACGCCCCAAATGTTGAGAAACGTTTTACATGAAAATATCACCAGAGTCAATAAATGTATTGACGCTGAGGGAATGCATTTCGAACATTTGTTTTGAATTTATTTTATCTTTAATCCTATCAGTTTGAATTTTTTTTTCGATAAATCTGTTTTTTCGTTATTTGAAGAATAATAATTGGATTTTTTGGTATTTCATTTCAAGAAATTACTTTCTATTATATCATTAGAAAGGAATGGTTATGCTGAATAGTACAGGCAAGAAAAAGTTGTATGTTCCTATTTAAGTTATGGACCTACAGAGAATTGTTTTTTTCCCAATTTTTCCAATATTTTTTTTGGCGGCTTTTTATAACGCCGACGAATGAAAATAAAATATCACAGTAGTAGCAACTGTTATCAAGTGACGAATGGTTTCCATAGCCAACTTATCAATTTTTGGCTTTCATTTTGCTTCCACGGCCTACTCGGTGAATTTCAATAATTATTTTTTTCTGATCTAGTTTCTGGTTAGATACCAACTTGTGATATGTCATTAGAAAGGGAATTGAATGCTGAATAAAGCGAAAAGAAAAAAATAGGGTTTCCATTTAAAATAAGAAAGTTGATGTTACTTCCGGTCATACCGGAAGTTAACTTCGACATGTCAATATGCTCAAATTCTAGCTCTTATATCATTATATCGACGCTCCAAATTTCACAAACCTACTTCATACAATAACTGAGATATTCCGTAGGCAATACTTCCGTAGCCACCCGGTATATCAAATTTAAACGGTTTTTGTAGCAACATGGAAAACTAAAATTTCCGTGTGATTAGAAATCACTAAAAAACTTGCTAGCTTTGGACTCACCTTGTATATCGTGGGTATGTGCAGGAATTATTACACTCTATAGTGGATTTGTATCGGCTATATGAATAATCTATGCATAGTTGATTTTTTTCAGATATTCGAAAAATTATCTTCACAATGTTCATTTGAAATTTTGGACTAGTTAACTTGAGCACCATGTATAATTTAAACAGTTGAATTTAAAGCTTTGGCCTTATGGAAACATTTGATCGGCATAACGAGTTCTACAATATAAAAAAAATTGAGCAAATTTACCGAATGCCAATTTTCCATTGAAACGGTGCCCAAAAAAATCAAAAAGAGGGGTAATTCCTTAAAATAATCATCATCAAACCGATCATTACACAATTATACTTTCCATAAAAATGCAGTCGCTGGATCCATACGCAATTAACACTGAAACATCTAGCACTTTTATGAATGCAAATAAATTGAAACCATTTCTTGAAAAAGCGAAATGGACATATATTTTGACTTCAAATGTCCCAGACCATGCTTACAACTTATTTATTGATAAAAAAAAATTATAATTTTTTATCCACTAAAACTATTTATACGAGGATGTATTGATATCTAGTTAGCCTAAACCAATTCCCTGCATAAACAAAATATTGCGTTACCATAGCAACGAACAATAACTTATTAGAAGTGTCAGTGTAAAGTTTGACGTCAAAAAAGTAAACCAGAGTTAGGCAATAAATTAAAAGAAAAAATATTTCCACCGAAATTGTGAAAATCGAAAAATTGGAGTATCGAGCCATCATCAAGTACCTGTATTTAAAAGGGTTAAGAGGTAAGCAGATTTACGAAGATATGCTTAATACCCTTGGTGATCAATGTCCTTCGTATGCGACCGTGAAAAATTGGACTGCAAGCTTCAAAAGAGGTAAATTTTCCATTGAAGATGATGACCGATCGGGAAGGCCAGTTTCTGTGCAGTCCCCGAAAATATCGATGCAGTTCATGACATGATTTTAACAGACCGTCTAATTGGGCTAAAACGGATATCTGAAGCACTGAATATTTCTCACGAACGCGTTCATCATATAGTTCACGTCAATTTGGACATGAGAAAAATTGCTGCAAAATGGATCCCCAAATGTTGACCAAAAGCGTGCAAGGGTAGTAGCATCGCGTTCGATCTGTGCTCGATTTGAAAACGATGTAGACTTCTTAAACCGAATTGTTACTATGGATGAGACTTGGGTACATTTCTACGATACAGAAACAAAGCAACAATCGATGGAATGGCGACACTCCCGTTCTCCAAGACCTAAGAAGTTTCGTGTCCAAAAATCTGCTGGAAAAGTTCTTGCTTCAATTTTTTGGGATTGCCATGGAGTAATCATGATTGATTTTTTGGATAAGGGTAGAACAATAACTGGAGATTACTATTCGAAATTACTGACCACTCTACGGGAAAAAATTAAAGAGAAAAGACGCGGAAAGCTATCAAAAGGTGTTTTGCTTTTGCAGGACAACGCCCCTGCACACAAATCTCATGTTGCCATGCAAAAAATTCGTGATTTAGGGTTTGAATTACTGGAACACCCCCCTCATTCACCAGATTTGGCTCCGTCCGACTATCATCTCTTTTCTCAACTGAAAAAAAGTTTAAAAGGTCGTAAATTTTCTTCCAACGAGGAGGTAATAAAAGCTGTGGAGGTCTGGTTTGCAGAAAAAGAAGAAACATTTTTTTTGAAAGGTCTAGAGACGTTGCAGGTTCGTTGTAATAAATGTATCCAATTAAAAGGAGAATATGTTGAGTAATAAAATATTTTGACATTGAAATTTTGTTTGGTTCTATAGTAGGCTAAGCATTTTTCAATATATCCTCGTATTCTATGAACATTAAAAAAAATTGAACTGAACAATTATTAAATAGCCGTTATACCGAAGAACTAAATGTAGAATATAAAAATTACAGAAACTCTCTCAACAATCTAATAATATTTTCGACGCCCAACAGAATGAACGGAAATTTTTGAAAAATTTAATTGAAATGACGAACAATAACTTGAAACGAAAAGAAAAATATAATATTAGAAATCAAAATTGCCAAAAAATTGTTAATGATAAGGAAAAATCAGACTATTTTAATAATCTATTTGCAAATATAGGACAACAGATGGCAAATAATAGTATATTCTTCAACGAGCGCATAATGATAGCTAGTATTCTCGAGGATAAAAATTCCGAAACAAGGCGAAGGCGAGTTTCGGAATTATCCGAGAAAATAATAGCTATTATACGCGAGTAGAAGACTATACTTTCTCTACGACTATACGATAGTCAGAGTTTCAATGAAATCTAAATATTATTTATGAAAATAAGTATATATTATAAAGTAATAAGGCAGAATAACAATTATACATGAATACTCGGTGTTCATTCATGAATGAATAAATGCCTTAATTGAAAATAATTTTAAAAAAAAACTTCCAAGAGTGGGATTCGAACTCTCGCCTATATAACTACCTTCGTTATACATTTACTTCATGTACACGGCTTCTACCAACTGAGCTTATAACAGGCACTCGAAAATTTGTGAATGAAATACCTACTAGAGAAACTCTGACCAAGAACTGAGAGAGTGTGGAACGTTCAAGTAAAAATTGTTTGACATACCTTTGTTGCAAGATGGATTTCATCTTCCTCACTATCACTGCTTTCCCAATCCGCTCTATTCATTTTTATATTAGGTACTTGTCACACAGATCAAAGTTAAAACTAAGAAAATAGTCAATCTGACATTCGCGGATGTCAAGCTGTGACAATAGTTCAATCAAGCAAAGCCTTCTTGAGAAATGTGTTTGTTAAACCTCTCAGTTCCCGTGGATTCTGAAAATTCCGAACCTGTGGTGAGTGCCGTTGAATAATGAGTTAGGATCCACGATGTCTTGGAATCATCTTTATTCTTCAATTAAAAATCAATATGTAACGAACGTCGTAGAGAAAATGGATTTACACGACAGTATCCCGGAAATTTAATGTAATACTGCAAATTAGTTTTTCTAAGCCCAGTGTCAGGAAATGAAATTATTAAAATAAAATATACTTTGAAAATCAACAGCTCTTCAGTTCCTGATCGTATAGCAGTGCAATTTATTTAAGAAAAAAACATAGTCTACATCTATTGAGTCCTCTTTGTCTTATCATTAATTTATGCTTCGTAAATATACCTGTTGCTTTCAAATAATCTATAACCACCCCCGTTTTTGAATCTGGTGACAGAAAACGGTGGCTTCTCGATTGCGGACATCTAAATTGCGGACACCTTACAAAACCCTCTCGATTGCGGTCACCTCCTGATTAGTGAAATAATGTATAAAGGTTGGATTGAGTTCAGCCTGAAGAATTCTAAGTTGCGGGCAATTTCCAATAGTTATCGATATTCTAATGACGATAATTCATGATTTGTCTTCTTGTTTCGTACACTCAATTAAAATTTATGTCCTATTCCTATTGTATAGGATATTAGCAGTGAGCAGTCCTCCGGACATCTTATGCCTCTTAAAATTTATGTGTTCAATTTCCACGCACTCAAATGTCTACGTAAGGTTAGTTCGTTCTGGTTTAATTATACTAAATAATTACTCCTTCTTTTTTCTTAGAAAATAGAACTTTTAACTGGTGATGATCAACTGTATTGATAATTATAAGACAACGAGTATAACTGAGGCACCAGTCAATCTGATAATAACACTGATGCTCTTCAAACATGACTCAACCTCTGGCGGAGGCACCAAACTTATACGAATATCGAAAATAGATGAACACCTCAATCTAGCAGACCACAATTATAATCTTCATGCAGTCATTGTTCACTGTGGTTCCGGCGTTGAATGTGGCCATTATTACGCATTGGCGAAAGATGGAATGGACTGGTTTAAGTTTGACGATAGTTTTGTTTCTAAATGCTCTGACGATATCTTGGGTTTATTGGAGCCTCTGGAGACACCCTACATTTTATTTTATGAGAGAGAGGACATTGGCAGATCAAGATCTTCAGATGATGTGGTGCTGCAGGTTTTTACGGGTTTTCCTGGAGCTGAAAAAGCAAATGCGCCACTGGAATCAATCAAGTCGCCCCGGAGCGCAAATTAATTTTTGTTGTTGTTTTATATTTATTGTGGAATTTAAATATAAGTACTTTAAACCTAAAAGTAACAATTTTAAAATAACTTTATTTGTGCCCGCAATTTAGAGTCTACTACAGGTATTACTTCACCCCAGCCCTTCTTACCTGAACCATCAAGTAAAAGGTGACCGCAATCGTGATATGTCCGCAATCTAGGTGTCCGCAATTAAGATACAACCGAAGTTACAGACCAATAATCATTATTAATAATTTTGCCAAGGTTTTTGAAAAATAGACTGCCTGATTTTTTGGAGAGAAATGATATTTAATTTGAAGGTCAATTTGGTTTCAGAGAACATATTATGTCAACTAAAAATGCAATATCAATTGGACAACAGTATATGCAAAAACTTCACTGACAAAAAACAGCTTGACGGTTTTCTTAGATTTGGCTAAAGCCTTTGAAACTGTCAACCATCAGTTCGAGGAATTACTCTAGATCAATTCAAAAACTGTATATCTGACAGATATCAGAATGTTGAAATAAACAGTATCTATCCACAACGATCCACCACCTTTCACCATGGTCGTTCCCTAGGGTACAGTACTAGGTCCAATTTCATTTTTGATGCAAAATGGTGTTTTGTCGGGTGAGGAAAAACAGCATTTTATTACGAATAATGTGAAACTATTAGGTTTCAAACAAACTCCTTTGAAAAATATGACAGGATTACGTTAGATATTTCTTAAAATGAAGTATCTTTTCAGGTAAAATTAAAATTCAAATGCATGCAGTAACCTGTAAGCAACATAACTGATAAAACAAAACGCTTAATCTAAAAGCTAATAATATAATCTCCAATAATTACCTAATTTACTTTTGCAGAAGCGAGGTAAAATGAGATAACGACAAGTAATTTTTTTTTCATAATTTGTTTTATTAGATGTTTTAGTCACAGGTTACTCAACGTATTTAAATCATATTTTATCCCCAAATAATGCTGGATCTAACATAATCTTTTAAGTTTACGAACGGGAGTTTATTTGAAACCTAATAATGTACGATATCAAATTAATCGTAATAAAATGATTTTTTACCTAACCCGACGAGTCACCATAATGCTATTTGAAAAAAAATTATAATTTCAACATAAAAATTAAATATCAAATTTAACTCACTTTTTGACCGAAAACGGTAAAGTTATATTTTTCCCGAAATATTAGGGCTGATATTAGTGATTTGAACGTATTCATAGTCCCCTAGATTGAACAATAAATTTAAAAAATAAAAAAAATCGTTACAAAAAGTGACAAATGATACATGGTTGTATAGAAAATTTCATACGAAGACAAAAGAAGTGAAAATATACCGGGTTTCCCATTTAAAAATCTAAACTTTATGTCACTTCTGGTGAAACATGAAGTAGAGTCACTTGTCAAAAAATGTAGTTTTGTGTCTTATACAGATCCTCCAAATTTCATTCCAATATCTTTAAAAAGTTATGTGCGCGAGCCACCTTCGGTGTTCACCTGGTGTACCTATAATTGCCTAGTATGGATACAAAATAATTCCATCTCTCATTAAAGCCATACTTACAACACACGTGCTAAATCAGAACAGAAAACAAATGCTCCTCTCTGCCAACACTGTTAAACGTAGTCCCTATAGAAATCATAGTCATTCCTAATGAATAAAAAATCAAATGAAAACTCAAAGAATATGTTAACTACAATTATAACAAATTAAAAACTGCGTATGAACTCGACTATCAACCAGAAAAAGAAAAAATATATAAACTACCATACTCTCTCTCTCTCTCTCTCTCATAACAACACATTCAACTTTACTTCTTATGAAATATCTCTATTCACTTTTCATTATAGGTGTAAATGAACTTTACTACAATTCAGGATGTTGACAACAACACAAGTATAGCTTAGGTAGATCAGCCTGGACCACAATTTTCAGTTCATAGTTTTTTCTAGTTTTAGTTTACTGACTTACAACAAACGAAGCTCACAACCTCGCGCACTTCTCTGGAACTTCGCAGGAGGGTTGGTGGTCTGTCTCTGTTTTACAGATATTTTCATGGAAGATGCTCTTCTGAAATATCATCAATCGTTCCATCGAGACTGACCCGTCGAGATCAGTCTTCACATCCTTGGAACTGACTGCTTCGAGAGGTGTTTCCTGAGGTATACATCCGCAGAAATTCAAGAACACCAATTCCTACCCACTTTCCTTCGGCTCTCTCGATGTTCTCTGGTCATTACAGGATTTTACTCTTCGTCGATAGATAGTAATAATAATAATAATTCATTTATTTCTTCAATTCAAAAGCATACTTATACAGTGTGTCCCACTTACCATGCTCACCATGGGTATCTTTTTAATGGTGAGAGATACGAGGTCGGTTAAATGACACCAAATGTGGAGTTTATCAAGGCCAACTATAATGTGAAAAAATAATTTGATAAAATCTATTCGTTTTTGTTTTATACGCAAAAAACAGATTTTGATCATTTTCATGTCTCGTCCGTAACTTCTTTATTTATGAAAAATTTGAATAGGAATTTCACATTCTTATGGCAGTTTTTTAATGAGATTTCGAAAAAAATATGAAATTCATACCAACTCTTCTAGAATTTGAGATATCAGCACCAACTTTTATTTTTCAAATGTAGGTCATAGCTCACTATGACTTAGTTATGAATAACTTTTTTTTCTCTTACAGATGATATGTCACAGTAATAGCTTTTTGTTGATAACAACGGAGTTATCGTCATTTATACAAAAACAAGAACTATTGTGAAGTCGCCATCTTGAATTTATAAATTTTAACAGAAAAATCATGATCTCCGACCTCAAAAACCCCCACATACCAATTTTGAATGGAATTGGACCATAATCACAAATCTCGTCCGCCATATTGGAAGAGCCGCCATTTTTTTTTTTTTTTTTTTCAACAAAAATTCCATAGTGCACTGTCACCGGAATTATAAACATCTGCCAAATTTCAAGTTATTAGGACCGCCAGAAGTGGGTCAAAATTCACTTGCAAGAGACATGAAAATTTTCACAATCTGTTATTTGCGTATAAAACAAAAATGAATAGATTTTATAAAAATATTTTTTCACATTATAGTTGGCCTTGATAAACTCCACATTTGGTGTCATTTAACCGACCTCGTATCTCTTACCATTAAAAAGATACCATGGTGAGTATGGTAAGTGGGACACACTGTATAGAAGATAGTAGTATATATAGTGCAATAATAAAAGAAAACGTCACAAAGTGTAAAAGATCGAAAATAAAAATTCATATATATTAAAAAAATAATAAAATAGTACAATAAGAAAAACATCACAAATTGTAAAGGTACACAGATATAAAAATTCCTACATACTAAAAAAATCAATAGTAAAAAGGTAAATATTCTGCTTACAATGCAGAAAAACTAATATATTCGTGCAAAGTGTAACAGTTTCTGGACAGTAATAGTGATTTCACTCGTTGTTTGAAAATAAAAATATTTGGAGATGTCTGTATTTCTTCAGATAGTGAGTTGAATATTTTACAGCCCATGTACTGGAGGTTTTTCTGATAAAATGATGATCTATGAACATCTGGTAACAACAAATGCTTAGATCTAGTTTCATACTCATGAACATTGTTGTTTGTTTAGAACAAGGATCTATGTTTGTACACATACATTCAGGGTGTCCCAAATTCGAGTCTCATCATTGGGATCTCGGAAATCAGAAGAGATACGAGGTAGGTTAAATGAAGGCAAAGTTGCGCAATTTGGTGCTCATTGTAACGCCGCTTTCATATTTGAAAAATTCCGAATACTTCCGAAGATTTTTGGAAAAAAACGATTATTCGCGATTTCATTTTTATTTTTTTGTGACTCTATTTGAATAGATATAACAAAACAAATTTCACATTCTCATTGCTACTTTTTCTGTTCTACAAGATGGTGTTATCAGATTTTCAAACAGACGTTTCGTATTTGAGCTGCCATCATCAACTTTGTTTTTTTAAATACGGCCCTGGATTTTTTAATATAGATTTTAAAAGTTTCTAATGTCCCAAAACAAATGATGTATCGCACTTATTCGAAAAGTTTATATTAATAGCATTTTTCATAAGAACTCATGAGTTAGATAGAGACAAAAATTAGATTTTTAATAGAGTTAAAACAAACTTTTTTTGCAATAACGCACTGCATAAAACTCAAAAACTAACATAAAAGTGGGTGGTTAATAAATAATATAATTGAAGTGTCATCCCACAAACTCTAGGCCCTAGGCTATATTTACAAAAATAATTGCATTTTATCAAAGTGGCTGTGCATCGTGCATTCTGGCTATCTTAGTTCATTTGTTAATGTTTAAATTATCCAATATTTTGACAGTTCACTGTTCGTTCACTAATCGTTAACGCTTATTAAACGAAAATGACTATTTCTAACGAAGAAAAACGAGACATGATAAGGATTTATTATATTTCGAATCGAAATTCAAAAACGGCTTGTGAGCGCTATTTGATGGAATATCCATAAAGACGGCAGCCGCATTATAGTTATTTTGCTAATATTGATAATAATTTAGCTCAGTACGGAAGTTTTGTGAAGCCAAGGGTTGAATATGGAACACGAATCGATCCAGAAGAGGAACAAATTATCTTGAACACTGTAAGTTTGAAAACAGTTACAAAGCAGAAAGTAAAATGAATAATTTTAAATTATTTTTTAAGGTCAATAATAATCCTCGAGCTTCAGTTAGAGTTTTCTCAGAAGAAGTAGGATTACCGCGAATGAGAGTTTGGAGAACTTTAAATAAGCGTGGATATAAACCTTACAAAATCCATATTAGTCAAACACTAAGACCTGGCGATGCTGAGAGACGATTAGAATTTTGTAACGGGTTGCAAAATAAAATTAATGAAAATGATGACTTCCTAAATAAAACTATATGGACAGATGAATGCAGTTTTTCAACAGATGGACTATTTAACAGACATAACGAACACTACTGGTCAATAGAAAACCCAAGGCAGAATCAAGAACTAAGACCTCAGGGACGACAATCATTTAACGTATGGGTCGGTATGTGGCACAATAAAATTATCGGCCCCGTTTTTCATTCAAGGAAAATTAAATTCCGATAGATATGCAGAATTAATAAGGACCAATATATTGGATTCCTTAATGGAAGAACTTTTAGGCGTATTACGTCAACTATGGTGGCAACAAGACGGTGCACCACCTCATAATGGGAGATATGTTAAAAATTTATTACATGTATTATTCCCTAATAAATGGATTGGAAACCAAGGTCCCGTTCGTTGGCCAGCTAGAAGCCCCGACCTAAACCCTCTAGACTACTTTCTTTGGGGATTTCTCAAAAACCGTCTTTACCGAAACACGCCACAAAATCTTGAAGTATCACGACAAGGCCTAATAAGGGAGATCAGGGCTATCCCTGCAAGGACCATTCAGCGTGCCATCCATAAACTTTACAGACTGACACGAAAATGCATTCGAGCAGGTGGATTACAATTTGAATATTTGCTTTAACTTTCATTGGGTATTCAATTTTATAGTTTTTGTTTGACTTTTTTTGGAATAATTAAAACATCATGACTATTGTTGATCATCACACATTGTTTTATATCAATTTTTAGGAGCTTCTGAGGTCCTTAAAACAATGATGTATCGTTCTGTTTCGAAAAAATTATTTTAACGATGTCCTGCTAAGATCTTACCAAAAATCTATTCTCTGTCTCTCTCTAACACTTGAGTTCTTATGGAAAATGCTATTAATATAAACTTTTCGAATAAGTGCGATACATCATTTGTTTTGGGACATTAGAAGATTTTAAAATCCATAATAAAAAATCCAGGGCCGTATTTAAAAAAACAAAGTTGATGATGGCAGCTCAAATACGAAACGTCTGTTTGAAAATCTGATAACACCATCTTGTAGAACAGAAAAAGTAGCAATGAGAATGTGAAATTTGTTTTGTTATATCTATTCAAATAGAGTCACAAAAAATAAAAATGAAATCGCGAATAATCGTTTTTTTCCAAAAATCTTCGGAAGTATTCGGAATTTTTCAAATATGAAAGCGGCGTTTCAATGAGCACCAAATTGCGCAACTTTGCCTCCATTTAACCGACCTCGTATCTCTTCTGGTTTCTGAAATCCCAATGATGAGGCTCGAATTTGGGACACCCTGTACATATTTCATAGATATATATATATTCCAGATAAGGTGAGTATTTTTCAGATTTAGGAATGCTAATCTACATGATTCTCGATAAGCAAGCTTAGTCATAATCCTAACAGCATAATTAGCATAATAAATTGTCAGAAGTATTTGGTTACTACACTGTTTTGCCATAAAATTAAGAGAATAACAGCTGTCACGAAGCTTTTTACATAGGGCATCTATGTGCTCTGTCAAGTTACTCTAAGAATCTATCACAGTACCCAGCAGTTTAATATGTTCGATAAATGAAATATCACAATCTGCAGCTTGAAGAGGGTCGGGAGTCTGTAGTGATGCTTGCATTGTGAAATGAATGGCGTGGGTTTTTGTTGGATTTAGAATAAGACAATTTTTTTTCTGACCATTCCGCAATATGTTGATAGAGATTACACACAGATGCCCTAGCTTGTTCCATAGTGCTTTCAGCAACAATAATGTTCGTATCATCAGCGTAGCACACTATTTGACAAAATGGTAAAATTTTCTGAAGAGATATTGTCTCATATTCAAAGTCTGATTCACTCTAAAATTATTTATTTAACGAAAATACAATGATTCATAATACTCTAATTTATATAACAATCGTTCTACCATTTATATTTGACTTTCACTTCACTACTCTGACTGTTCCTTTCTGCTGCCTGGTTCTTCTTTTATATATTTACTGTTCATTTCGTGGAAATTTAGCGTAAGCCCTCGAATCGTCCAGTCTTCTCGAAGGTCATATGCGGCCTGCGTGATCGTTCAGGCCCGGCATCGCCCGCAGCGTCGCCACAATATTATTAGATCATTGGTATACATAACAAACAGATAAGGTCCCAAAACCGAACCTTGTGGGACGCCACTTTTAATGCATTTTTGGAACTCAACAGGTTTCCTAGTCTAACCAGCTGGGATCTACCCGCTAAGTAAGATTTGAACAAATCCAAGCAAGGGCCACGTATTCCATATCTAGATAATTTGTAAATCAATAATTCATGACTGACACAGTCAAAGGCACATGAAAAATCAACAAATAAACCTATTACATGTAATCTAGAGCTGATACTATCTTCCTATGAAATTCATATAGTGCAGTTTCTGTGCTACGGTTACGTGTGAAGCCATGTTGTGAAGGTGACAATAGTGAATTGGTATTGAAAAATGAATCTAATTGGTCTTTCATTTCATAGATTTTAGAAATACTGGACAGAACCCGCACGATAATAGCACGATAATTGCTATATACATTGGGAACCGGACAATTCCCCGACAACAATTCACCGACGGACAATTCCCCGACAACAGTTCACCGACTGGATTATTCCCCGACGGTCAAAATCTTACTTTGGTTGTATTGTATGATTTTGACACCGAAATGAGGGAATGGAATGGTAGTAGTATTTTATTAGTCTGATCTAACCTGAACGAACTAACCTAGCTAGCAATAATAATATCCTGACCAATAATGACCTTCCAACTTGCGAGCTAATAAGTTAGTTCGTTCAGGTTAGATCAAACTAATAAAATACTACTATAAAAATTAATTTTTCTTCCACTCCCAAGCTCCCAACTTGCGAGCTGAGTTAGTTCGTTCAGGTCAGATCAGACTAACAAACTGTTGTCGGGGAATTGCCCGTCGGTGAATTGTTGTCGGGGAATAGTCCCCGTCGGGGAATTATCCTCTCGGGGAATCATCCAGTCGGTGAACTGTTGTCGGGGAATTATCCGTCGGTGAATTGTTGTCGGGGAATTGCCCTAGACCCATATACATTAGGGTCTCCCTTCTTATAAATAGGTGTTACTAGTGCCAATTGTTGGAAATATACCTGTCTCAAGTGATAATTTCAGAAGATGCATCAAGGGCTGACATAGCTCAAACTTACATTAACAATGAATTAGTGCCAAGACATCCTAATACATTATGAACTACATAAATGCAACTTTTTCAAATGGCTCATTTTATTCCAGATAGGTTTCAAAGGCTTCGGTATTCCGCAATCCAAGCTTAACACCACCGCTAAGTTCATGTACGATGGCAAACAGTATCCACTGAGACATGGTAGCGTCATCATAGCTGCCATCACTTCTTGTACTAATACGAGCAACCCCAGCGTAATGCTTGGTGCTGGAATCTTAGCCAAGAATGCAGTCGCTGCGGGTCTCAGCGTGTCCCCTTACATCAAGACAAGTCTTTCGCCGGGATCAGGGGTAGTAACCTACTATTTGCAAGAGTCTGGGGTGATTCCCCCACTGGAGCAGCTCGGATTCGATATTGTGGGTGAGTAATAGCATTGTTTATATAGAAGTAAGATAGTTAGTCAATGCCTGTGTAATTGGTGTTGGACGCAAACGTGACTGTCATCTAGCGTGATTAGTTACAAACATGAATATTTGACGTCATTTTAATGCAGGTTCATTCATAAAACCCTGATTTTAATGCTGTCCCATTGTTTCAATCAAGTTACGACATGACTTGGATGCGAGCTCACTATCGCCATCTACATGTCGCATTCATTTTGATCCAATTATAATCCCATAAGGTTGACTAACTATCTTCTTTATAAACATTGGTAATAGACTGGTGCCGATTCGGGTGCCGTTAATTTTCCTGAAAAAAAAAGTAACAGGACCAGGTGGAAAATGTTGTTGAGGTTCCAACTTTGAAGAAAAAGAATATTTGAACCCGAAAACACTCAAAATGGTGAAATGGGGATGCAGTTTAGGGGTTGAAACGGTTTTTTGCAATTTGCGGGGAAACGAGACCTCTGGAAAATGTTCAATGGAAGAGTTGTAGATAATAAAGAAATCAAAAACTTTTTGTATCCAACACTTTTTGACATAACCTCAAATTAAATATCAAAATGGTGAAAAACCGATTTATCAGTATTTGATTTTTTTTCTCGCTTATAAATGATTTAATTTAGATGAAAATTTGTAGAAAAATATTTTTAGGTGTCGAATAAGCATGATATTTTCGCAATTCAGAAGACGACTAGTTTTCGACTAAGGTACATTTTTCAAAAAAATGCCCTTATCTTCCACGAACAATTTATTGTTCTGATGTTTTTTTTGTATTTCGAAGGTCTATACTCTATAAGTGATTATTTTAATTTTTAAAATATCTACTTTCAAATGGTCTATGTAACTTTATGGTTTATTTATCGTTACACCGCTTAAAAGTGATAAACACCGACAAGTCTCTATGAATCATGATTTTCTCAATATTTTCATGACTTCCAATAGTTGTAGAAAAGAATAAAAATGATATTATAAAATTAATTTCGTAGTATAGTCATATGTTCCGATATTTTATTATGAACTAAACTATTTTTTTGTTACAAAAATAATAAAGAAAGTCGAAAATAATTGAATATATTGAGAAAATCATGACTCAGAGAGACTTTTGCTAATGTTGCACAATATTGTGCTGTTTTATAAAAAAAAACTCTTTTTACGAAACGCAAAAAAATATTTCTCGAGTGCTTTTAAATGTATCGTCGAATGTTTAAATATGCCTGAATAAGGGAAATAGCACTTTTTTATGATTATCCTCCCTCCCTTCAAAGGGCACAAAACGAAAAAATTTCGGTGGATTTTTCTGAATTTCTAATATGATGCAGTACAAATTATGTCGAATAGAGATTAATTGCATGACAAACCCCAAAAAATGAATAGTTTCTATGCTAGAGGGCGTTGAAATCATACCTTGCTCAGAATAGGCGGAAACAATATCTCTACGTATTTTAGTTTAGCAGGGCGAACGGATTTGATCTTTGTCAGTTGTCACTTTATGATTATGTGATTGTTTATTGTTTTTTGTGGTGTCCCTAATTTTCAAACTTCCGAACTTGTACTGACTATACTGAACATTTTCATGTCACTGCATTACTAGAAAAATGGAGAAAGTTGCCGCAATAAACAAAATCGTTTGTGACAGGTGACAGATCTCAAAAAGATCGTACTTAATTATTTTCGCTCGTTGTCACGTGGTACACATCGATATCTGCTCGCTCGGCTCGGAATTTTATTAACCGAACTCAGCTATAAACAATGGAATCTCTTATGACTGATGTCATTGGTATTATTGGCAACCTAATAGGGTTTTTCGGAAACTTATTCAGGGTTACTAACCCGAAGCAAAAAATAGTCGAGCGAGGAAAGTGTGTCGTCACAAATGTCATACTTGTCAAAAACTGATTCCAAACAAAAAATTTTAGGTGACATTCTCTGTTGATGATTTGTTGCTTTGCTTATTAGTTTGTGTTTGTTTGTTTGGATTTTGTTTTCTCAGGCAAAAGAAGTTGAAAAACCTTAAGGTTCATATAAAGTCAAATATTTCGCGTTTCTGAACTGTAAGATGGCACTGACAAGATATGTTTTTCTTACCATAGGGACAGCGATCTTTTATAATAATTTCAAATAAATTACAGTTTTCTGCTGAAATATCTACCGAATATCCATCGGTCAATTCTACTGCGAAATAGTAATGTAGTTCAATGCATTATGTAGCTATATTATCAAGGGGGTTGTGAGAGAAAAGGTGAGCCGCCATCTTCTTTCTTCTATTATTCCTTCCATTTTGAAGGGGTCTAGTAACGATTGTATTTATACCTTCTCTACTGTTTGTAATTTGGTGGCTTATTTCATTGCTTTTCGGAATTATGAGTTTATTGTTATCTTTTTGGGCTACATTTTCTGTTTCTTTATTTATTTTCTTTTCTTCTCTTTTCCAGCTCTTCGTATAGGCTTATTGTTCAGTGGTCTACAAAATATTTCAATTTTGCATTTCTCCGGTTTTTTTGTGGATGTAGATCTTGCGGGCCTCATTACTATTGATTAGCGACCTCTACAGAGCCTTGTCAGTGAATTTAGTGAAACTAACAGGGCCTCTAGTTTTTTGTTGGGTGGAAACCTCGGGGAAATAATTTTTCGAGATCAGTTGAGTCTTGTCTGTGAATTTGGTGGAATTCACAGTGCCTCCATAATTTTGTTGGGTGGAGACCTCGGGGACCTCGTTTTTTCGAACACTGTGGGCCTCTGCTGAGTCCTGTCTACGAATTTGGTTGAATTTGTAGTGTTTTCGCTCTTTTGTTGGCTGGAGACCTTCGGTTACCTGTTACCTCGTTATTCGAATTCAGTGGCCTCTGCTGAGTCCTGTCTGTGAATTTGGTGGAATTTACAGTTCCTCCATAATTTTGTTGGGTGGAGACCTCAGTGACCTCGTTTTTCGAATTCAGTGTGCATTGCTGTGTCCTGTCTGAAAATTTCAGGAAATTTGCTGGGCCATCAGATTTGTATTGGGTGTATACCTCGTTTCCCCCGTGCCGAATCATGAATGCAAGTTTCGGAAAATGTATGGAGTCTTCAGTTATGTAATGGGTGTACAACACATTTTTCAGAAACAGTGATGTATTCTCCTTGTCTGCAAATTTCGGTTGATTTGCAGAACATCCAGGTTTACCATGGATAGAGACCTCCTTTTGTTCTTAAAGGGTTTATCTTTTCAATCGTTTTTAGTGTTTCCAAAGGTGGGGACCATTTTCTTTATAGCGGGTTCAATCTTTTTCTTAGATTTTGGTTTATTGTTGATGCCTGTTCCGTCGGTTTTCCTTTGGGAGGAGATTTTAGGAATCTTTGATATTGCCCTTTTTTCCGGTTCACCTGTATATTATTTATTGTATTCATTTCGTTTGTTTTTCTGATATTCGGGGTTGCAGTGCTCATGGGTTTGTTATAGATATAGTCAGTCCGTCATTGATCTTGCTTAGATTAGATTTGCTTTTAGCACAAACAACAATATTGTTGGTAAAATTCAAAAAGAGTAGCTAATATGAACAACTCACTATAATTTATTTTCATCAATATTTTTCAACTTTGTAAGCTGAACTCCGCCTATTATGCCGTTATTTATGAATATAATATAGTGTTATTTAAAAACAACTGGAATGGACAATAAAGACGCTATTATGATTATTATTTTTTTTTCAATTCTGTTTTGCGTCCTGTTTTATTTCCAAAACTGATATTCTAAATCGCAAAACATAAAACTCATTACTTACATACTTCTTCAATTGTGTCCAAGGACTCCAAGGCTTTAGGCGGACCAATCCAACATCCAACTGATGAACTGACAAACCCCTATCGACGTAACTTTCATTTTCGAAAAATTAAACAAATTTCATCGGTTGTACCGCTGTCTAAAACTATTGGCAACGCTGTACAGTAAATATTATAGTGACAATAATTCTGTGCAATACCTTGTGGACAGTAGCAGAACTATTTTTGTCTTTTCGTTCATGTACTACAGAGGAATCACTTACCAAAATATAAATCGTTTGATTTTATGCCTGAAAAATAGTAGGAATAGTTCCTCAATGTTCAGTCTTCTAAATTTCATATACTTGCAAAAGCGATTCTTCTCGACTGTCTTTGATTTTATAACAAGATTTTCAGAATTTTTTTAAGTTCGATGAAAAGAATAAGTGAGATGTCATTATGGTTGAATTCACGAGAGAGACAGAGACATAACTGTAGACCATAGAATTCTATGGCTCACTGCAGGTTAGGCATCAACCCGAGTAGGTTTAATGTTGCTGTCATATATCTATAAACTACAAGATATTTGGTTGCTGTATTGCCTTGTCATATAATGGGATGGAGGGATGGTGAAGATTTTAAATTTAGTCTAATGTTTTTTAATTAAATACACTGTTTCCATTATAAAGATAGAAATCACTGTCTCTTCAAATCTCTTATTTTGAACAACCTGAAGGAAATCGTGTTATTTTTCTGTATATTAAATGACAGTAAATTATTGATTTATGGAATACTGTTGGAGGTTACTAATAATTTCATTGACATTTACACGATTATGTTCAACAGGCTATGGTTGTATGACATGTATCGGCAACAGTGGAGGAATAGATGAAAATATCGTGAGTGCCATTGAAGAAAACGATTTGGTATGTTGTGGTGTTCTCTCCGGTAATAGGAACTTTGAAGGACGCATTCATCCCAACACCCGTGCCAACTACCTAGCAAGCCCGCTGTTGGTCATAGCATATGCTATAGCAGGTAGAGTTGATATTGACTTCGAGACAGAGCCTTTGGGAAAAAAATCAGATGGCTCGGAGGTGTTTCTGAGGGATATCTGGCCGACAAGGAAAGAAATACAAGCAGTTGAACAGAAATACGTGATTCCAGCCATGTTCAAAGAAGTCTATTCGAAGATTGAATTAGGTATGTTTAGTTTGATTTGTTCAAATTCGATGATGGGAGGTTTGATCCCACTAGAGAAATTCGTAAATATACAATAAATATCGGTACTGATACATTTTTGTGTTCCATACATTTTACAGTATTTACACAAGTCCTATGGGCCATACTTACAATTTCTCAACAGGATCTTGGATCATTTACTATGTCAATCATAATAATTTACTATCACAGATTTGACTCTGGAATAAGAGGTCACCCTTTGAGCTAGATATAATTTTTTTTGAAGTACAGAAAACCATTCGTTTAGCAGGGGATGCTTTTCGAGCACAAATAAGAGTAATTAGAAGTATGACTGGCATATCAAAAAGAGAATCCTGTAAAAGTATTTTCAAAGCAATGAAAATATTAACACTACCCGTAGCAAACCTCTATTAGGAACAAATTTTTCGCAGACAACCCGTTATCAACGTATTCACAATAAAACCGCGCTTATGCTGATGTAATTTTTTTTCTATTACCACGTCAAGTGAAAGTAGCTGGTATCAACATACCTGTTTATACCTGGCTACCCAGTAGTTCGTACAGGTAAATAATAGACAACCCTATGTCTGCACATTCTACATGTTTCATAATTTAAGTCCAGTATAAAATTTTCTTATTATCTTGATGTTGCAAAATTTTATGAAAAATCGTTTTCCAAAAAATAATTAAATATATTCTGGCCAGGATTTTATTAGACAACCCATTTAATACAATCCCGATCAATATAAGAAATATAAATAGTTACAGGCAATTTAATATAGAACTTAAAGCACACATAACAAATGAAATATAATTTTAATTAACTAAAAAACGATCCTAATAATCACATCAACCACATAGATAAACATACTCCGATACCAGCGTCTTTGCTGATTAGGAGTCTTAGTACAAAATCTCATGAGTAAATTTATCATAGCAATTATATGTAATTTTATTTTTTATATGTATGTAGAATTATAAAATTTTGTAAACTATTTGTGTAACCTGAAATATGTTTATATCATGTAATGTACCTATACTGATGAATGAATAAATTGTGATAATTCAAAAAAAAAAAATTATTAATGTATTTTTTAATATACGAAATTTATTATAAAATAAGTTTGATTCTGTGAAAGGCTTTCGCGGCCATCGTTGAATGAATGATGGTTTTTCGGGTTTTTAGGCCGACGTTTATTTAGAGAAAATCTCGACGTTTCGCCAACACGAGTGGTTGGCATTTTCAAGAGAAATGTTTACAGTTTCGATCACTGAACACTACTTATTTGGTATGCGTCGTCTCAGCCAGTATTTATGAGTCGACGCACTCGTACCTGCGTCCGGTGCAATCGTCCCTGCGTCGGGTACCCCCTTGGATTCATTAATTTCCCGGTATGGTGTTATTATTGTTTTCTTGAGAACAGGTAGCCATGCTTTATTCAATTGTAACCCTTCTTCAATTCTGTGGAAATTGTTGGGATGTTATTTGATTTCGATTGCTTCTCGGAAGAGTCTTGGATAATATACATGTGTTGTGGCAATTACTTGGGTTTCTTCGAACTTCACTCTGTGATTGTTATTGTTAAGCGCATGTTCTGCGACAGCTGATTTTTCTGAGTGTCCTAACCGGCAATTGGCCTTGTGTTCCTTTATTCTGGTATTTGTGGAACGCTTCGTGGTTCCGATATAAACGTTGCCACAGGTACATGGAATGCGGTACACCCCAGATGAACTTAGTTCATCACGTTTATCCTTCGCCGATCTCAAGTGATCCTTCAGTTTCTTTGAAGGTTTATATATGGTTTTGATATCATACTTTCGTAGTATACGGCCAATCCGATCTGTGACCCTAGGAACATACGGCAGGAATGCTTTATTTTGTTCCTGGCAGCCATTCGATCCACTGTCGCTAGAGTTCTTTCTTTTGCGTTTTATACACCGATCAATTTCGCTTTCCTTATATCCGTTTGAAAGAAGTGCGCTTTTCAAGTGTTTCAGCTCCGCTTCCAAATACTCGGGTTCACATATTCTTCTGGCTCGGTCTACTAGTGTTTTGATAATTCCTTGTTTTTGACACGGATGATGATTTGAGGTACTGTGGTGGTATCGATCAGTATGCGTTGGTTTTCTATATACCTTGTGCCCCAAACGTCCTTCTTTTCGAAAAATGAGAACGTCTAAGAAGGGCAGTTCCCTATCCTTTTCAACTTCCATTGTGAATTGTATATTCGGGTGTATCCTGTTAATGTGCTCAAGGAATTTGTTGAGTTTTTCCAGTCCATGACTCCAAATTATGAACGTGTCGTCTACATATCGCAACCATACCTTGGGTTTGTACTTTGCCGTCTCTATTGCTTGTTTCTCTAGCTTTTCCATGACAAAATTTGCAATAAGTGGGCTCAGTGGGCTTCCCATTGAGACTGTTCGTATATTTTGTCGAAAACAAAGTACGACGATGTTAAACATATTTCAAAAAGTTTTGAGATATCGCTTGGGAACAGTAGTTCTATTCCCCTCATGGCTGCATCTAATGGTACCTTCGTAAATAGGGACACCACATCGAAGCTGACTAGAATGGCACTTGGGTCAATGGCCAAACCTTTGATGTATGATGCTGTATTGCCAATATGTGGTTGCAGTAGTTTAGCTAGATGTTTCGCCAGATCATATGTTGGTGAGCCGATGGTATTGACTATTGGGCGGAGCGGCACGTTAGTTTTGTGAATCTTTGGTAGGCCATATAGTCTAGGGATAAGAGCCTCACTGTTACACATCCTCTTCTTAGTGTTGTCGTCCAGAGAGGATGATTTTATTGAGCGGTTCACGGTTTTTATGGTTGTTAGTGTTGGGTCCCGTTTCAATTCTTTATATATCCTAGGTTCCAGTAGATCATGTACCTTTTTCAGATAATCGTCTCTGTTCAAGACAACAGTTGCATTTCCTTTGTCCGCTGGTAGGATTAGAATTTTCTCATCCCTGTTCAGGTATCTGGTTGCTCGGATTTCGGTTTTCTGCAAATTGCTCTTGGGTGGTTTAGCTTTCCGTAGTATTTGTGTACATTCCGTGCGAATTTCTTCTGCCTGCTCATCGGAAACGTTCTGATAGCAGTTTCTATATTGGCTATTATATCTTCGTGGGGTATTCGGGTTTGTGTTATAGCGAAGTTTCCTCCCTTGGAAAGAACGGAAACTTCATTGGTAGATAGATTTCGATCCGATAAGTTTATCACCGTGCGAGTCATGTCTATATTATGATGGTGTCTCGTCAATTCCTCGTCCACTCTTCTGAGTGTTTCGAACTTGTCCTTCTGTCTATCCGTAACACGGATATTTCTCTTGAAAATGCCAACCACTCGTGTTGGCGAAACGTCGAGATTTTCTCTAAATAAACGTCGGCCTAAAAACCCGAAAAACCATCATTCAAGTTTGATTCTATTATCAGCTCGGTGAAGGTTGATTTAGGTTCGGATCTTCTACTATAAATACGTCTTCCTTTTTATGTAATAGTGATATTCATAACATTAATACCTGATCGAAAAATGATCAGCATGTACCATATAGTAACACAAAAATACACAATAATACAGTGAATATATTAGGTCCCAGAATATATAATTTACTACCCAATAATTTAAAATCTGCGAAAACTGTAATCCTTTTTAAAAAACAACTGAAATGCTTCTTCAATGAACATTGCCATTATTCACCTGATGAATACTTCACATCTCAATGAACAAAGTTCCCCCGTATGTTATATATGTATTGTAACGAATTTTATTGATGTACACATTTTGTCTATTATACATATTTTTTTATTTATATATTTATTCATATTTACACTCTTACTATACTTACTCATGGACACAATTCTGTGGTGACCGACTGTCTGACTTATTCCTATACGTTTGTAGTCTCAAGGAAAATGAAACTATTTTGATTTTTTTTATTTTGAAATACTGCATATAGATCTAACTGAAATACAAATGTAAAATTCAGACTATTCTTCAGAGGAATCTGGTGTGCCACAAGGCTCGGTACTGGGGCCCTGTTTTTTCTTAATATATGTGAATATATTTCTGGAATGTTTGAATGTTTTAGACGATGTAGTAACTTGATTACTTATATTTCGGACGTCCATCATCTTAGTGGTTGAAAGATTTCTATCTCTTTCAATTTTTTTCACAACGTTTCAATTGCTTGAATCCGCAATCGTCTTCTGGTGAATAGTGACAAAATCAGATGCTACGCGACCTTTTATAGGTCTATAATTAAAGTGTAATTACGCGCGGTCTTGTGGCGCGCGTGGTTTCGCGCTTTTTCTCCCTCCAAAACGGTCCATGAGCGGTTTCTATACGTTTTTAATTTCCACGCTTGGTTGACTGAAGGCACCATTGGCTTCTATGTAGGTGGTTTCCATAAATTTCCGTTTGAACCAATGTTCCTCTCTATGAAGAACACTAGCTTCGTCCCAGAGAATTCGGTGGTGCTGGAACGAAGCTAGTGTTCTTCATATAGAGGAACATTGGTTCAAACGGAAATTTATGGAAACCACCTACATAGAAGCCAATGGTGCCTTCAGTCAACCAAGCGTGGAAATTTAAAACGTATGGAAACCGCTCATGGACCGTTTTGGAGGGAGAAAAAGCGCGAAACCACGCGCGCCACAAGACCGCGCGTAATAACACTTTAATTATAGACCTATAAAAGGTCGCGTAGCATTTGATTTTGTCACTATTCACCAGAAGACGATTGCGGATTCAAGCAATTGAAACGTTGTGAAAAATTTGAAAGAGATAGAAATCTTTCAACCATTAAGATGATGGACGTCCGAAATATAAGTTATCATATTTCTGGAAAATCAGCTTTCCATAATGTATGCGGATGACTTATCTTTAGTCATCTCTATTCTATCAGCAACAAAAAATAGTACCGAAATTACAAATTTATTAGAAAATACACGAGTGGCTTGATGAACATGATGTATGATTTGTGTCAATGTAGGGGCGATCAGTTATTAGGAATCAAGATTGATCCAACTCTTAGTTGGAAACCACACTGTAAGACATTGATTCCCAAACTGAATTCAAAACATTACCTCTTCAAAAATGTTGAATGTGATCTAACTAGGGAACAGATGATGAATTTATATTATGCACAAATAGACTCCCGCATTAGATTTGGTATTTGTCTTTTTGAAGTAACTGCACCCTAGCAAGAGATGTGCTAATTTCTGAAAAACGCATCATCAGATGTATTGCTGGTGTAACTAAACACATCATTGCAGGAAAATTTTTGTAGAGTTTAGGATATTACCGTTCACTTCGTTAAAAAATAAAAACAGCTTCAAACTGAACAAAGATATTCATTCAATGAATACCAGGAATAAAAACATGAACTAAATATACAGAAGCCTAGAACAAATAAAGTTCCAAATAACCCAATTGATAGAGCAATAAAAGCTTATAATGAAGTACCGGAGACTATAATAGTTATTTATGTACCAAGGACGAAAAACTGTCTATTATAGTCGAGCCTGCAAATTGATAGCCGAGGCGCAGCCGAGGATAGCAAGCAGGCGAGACAGTAGACAGTTTTTCGCCGAGGTGCATATTACATTTTTTCGTCGACCTCTACATACCTTTATGAAAGTAAGTACTCGCATGTTTGCTGGCCTCAGCTACGTCCAACTCTTCGAACTGCAGACTCGATCATAATTTTAATGAATATAAACAAAATGTATTTGAAGTGTAACAACTCTCTATTTCAACTATACTACAAAATTAAATCAATCTGGAAGATGAATATTGAACGTACAGTTTGTGCAATTATTGATATTAATTCCTGCTGTCGAAGAAGATGCAAGAGACAAGTTTTGATTTTGGGTACTTGTTGATGCAACTTCAGATGCAGGTGCTCCAACAGCACCATTTCCAAAACTTCTCTCTTGAAGTGCTTTACCTGAAATCTAGCGGATTTCGTAAATAATTAATTTGACAACAGCAAATGACAGTTATTGTCACAGGCGCCTATGTATTAATTAAAACGTGGATTTACGAAAATGACTCAATCGCCGCTCTCGTACCGTGCCGTATCATAGTGACCACAGCGGACGAAAAGAGTTTGCGGACGAAAAGTGTTTGCGGACGAAAAGTACTTGCCTTCAAAAATAGTCGATTTTTCGTCCGGAAATTAGTACGTAAAATGTCATTCTTTGCAGAGGTCGACGAAAAAGAATATTGCAAGTTGTAATAAATATAAGATTTTACTAAAAATGGTGTTTGTCAAAGCTATAAAATTAATATAGTATAATTTTATTTAATTCCATTTTATTCAGTTTTATTCTAAATTGTACTTCAATAATGCTAAATATGTGATTGAACACACTTGTCAACAATTTTATGATCCCGATATCGACCAA
Organism: Chrysolina oricalcia; assembly: GCA_944452925.2. Lineage (NCBI taxonomy): Eukaryota > Metazoa > Arthropoda > Insecta > Coleoptera > Chrysomelidae > Chrysolina > Chrysolina oricalcia. Next base: position 3,871,982 of record OX101821.2, on the reverse strand, counting down.
ATCAGGCCGATTTGGGACCATTTTATATTGTGCATATTTGAAAAAAATTTCAATAAACTTAAAATAAAAAAAATATTTTAGTGTGCCATTTTCAAAAATTTGTACAAAGTACCCCAATATATAGGGTTGCCAGAAATAGGTAATTGAAAATATTGAGAGCCTGTGTTCAGGAAAACTCTACAGGAATTTTTAATAGATAAGTGTTTTTACCATATGTCCAAGTATTTTAATTGATCTGTTTTTGTCTCTCACATTACCCAGTTTCCACTTATTATTATTTTTTTTATCTGTATATTTATATATTTGTTTGTTTATTTATATACCGGACTATTGCTATATTACAAAAAGGTAATCTATGGCAAGATAAATGATATCGATCTATCTTCGTCTTTAGCGTATATAGATGTGTTGAAAACATTTTCTTACAGAAATATGTATTTTATTATTTCATTGCATAAAGAAAAAGCCTGAAGTATAACCCAATTTTCATTTGTTTACATGCATACAAACAAAAATACAACTACTTTAAAAAATCAAGTTTGCAAAACAATAGGTCAAAAAAAATTTACTTATCATTCCTCATTTGTACGACTCATTGCCAAATGAAATCAAAAGCATCAAATCATTTTTTCCTTGAAAAAAAAAACAAAAGAATGGATATTAAATAAAGAAAGACAATTTTTCCACAATTTTTGTTAACAAAAAAGAAATCACAAACTGTCCATATTTGTTTTTGTTATTATTATATATTATTATTATATAAATAACTTCATTTCCTTATTTTAATTCAGTCCTTACAACAAGTGAAACTTCGTAAGGCTTTTCCGGTTTATTTGCATCAAACAGACAATTGATTGTGGATTTTATACTGTACTTATTTATATATTATTGCAAATAAACCTATTATTATTATTATTATACAAGATGTCACAATATGAAATTCGTAACTTAAAATTAATAGGCATTCAAAAAATTCCCATGGTCAAAAAAAAACATTCACATTCGTAACAAACTTCATTCTCAGATATTCAGGAAATCTCTTTTTATCCACTATGATCCTTCATCAAAAGATTCGTTTATATCTTGGACAAAAATTCCTTCAATATTAGTTGACAATTTCATGAACAATTCACTTGTTATACCAATTTGAGGCTGGCGGTTAAAACTCTCTTCAAAGAACACTTGAAAGTGAAAACATGCTACATGGTTGGGGAGTTTTAGTTGCCTAATATACAGGGGCGGCGCTTTGGTCAGAAAAGTGGGGGCACTCAAAGAGTAAATTCAAATTTCTTAAGAAAGAAGAGAAATTTTATGGATATTTCGGAAGAAAAAGAGGGGAGCCTGTGCCTCCGAGTCCCTTGTCGCGCCGCCTCTGGTAACATATTTACTGAGTGTTTTTATTCCTTACCTTTTGTTTTTTGGTTTGTCTTGTTATTATTTTATGCGAATAGAATTTTGTTAATTCTGTTTTATCCAACAACACCATGTTTTATGATAAAACTCTGAAATGAATTTTTGACCATGCATTAGGATCGCCGAACTGGCAAAACCTTGAAGCTCCCACTGGTCTACTTTATCCATGGTCCGAGTCATCCACCTATATTAAAAAACCTCCATTCTTTGATGGAATGACGAAAGATTTGACTACAGCAAGGTCTTTGGCTAATGCAAGAGTTCTTTTAATGCTTGGAGACTCAGTAACAACAGATCACATCAGTCCCGCTGGATCTATTGGAAGGACCAGCCCAGCAGCACGGTAAATATGCAAGTAATTCATTAGTGAATCGTGAACTTTTCCCTTTTGGATTCTAAATTCAATTATTTATGACTGTAAGATAAACCTTTATCCTACTATTGATAACTATTGTACGTACACTCTTGTAATAGATTTGTCATGTTTGTTCAGCTTTTTCAGCATTCATTCATTGCTTGTGTGTCACCCCACTTAACAAAATCTTTGTATTGTAAGAAATCAACCATTTATTTTACAAAAAACTATTTAATTTATATTGCATTGGTTTACTCAAAATCAGACTCTATGTTGAACTGTGACTATTTCTTCCCTCTTTGGTAGCGGCCTTTATTTATATCCACGTGCATTCCGTTTTCTTTTGGATCCTTCGGCTCCAGCTCGTTACATCATCTTTCAAATGTCTATTTTGTATCTATCTTCATTTCAGATATTTGGCACAAAGGGGGCTCACCCCAAAAGAGTTCAACTCTTACGGATCAAGAAGAGGTAATGATGATGTAATGGCGAGGGGCACATTCGCTAATATCAGATTAGTCAACAAATTTATGAGCAAAGCTGGTCCCAGAACTCTTTATCTGCCTACAAATGACGAGGTAACTTATGTTTAGAAATACCGTTGTAGAATTTTGTGATTTTGTCAGTCTTCCGGTAATCCTTTTTCATTCTTAGAACTAAAAGATTCCAAGTCTTACTATTATTTATCTCAAACAAATAATGCAATTTGAATGAAACAAAAATGGCAGCTTTCAAATAAACCTAACCTATGATGACACAAATTACTATAAAAAAACCATGAAATAATGAATAATAGCTTTGTTGCCACATCTTTTCGTTATTAGTAAATGAGACTGTAATATAACTTGATGTTTTATGCAACGTATGTGATATTGAACGTAACATCAAAAATGTTATGTGAAAACTGACTCTAAATGGTTTATTTTACAGATGGACATTTTTGATTGCGCCCAACGCTATGTAGCAAAAGAAACACCACTTCTGATAATTGCTGGTAAAGATTATGGTTCGGGATCCAGTCGAGATTGGGCTGCCAAAGGACCTTATTTACTGGTAAGAAAACTCTCTACACGCCTTATCCTGGGAAATCATTTATTTCAAGAAAACACACATTTAATTTTGGTTTTAACCTTGGTTTAATAAACACACTTCGTTAGATGTATTGAAAAAAAAAACAATTAATTCAATTTATTTTCCAAAAAAACATACAGTTTTATGAGAGGGAAAAAACTAATAATTCCACATAATGCATTAATGCAAGTAAATGAAATGTATATTCCAAGCAGTCGTTAAAAATTGTGTCAACTTGATTTATTGCATAATCATGAAATAGAAAATAGTTATTTGTATGATAAGGCTGCGAAATTCCTTTTTAGCGTACCGAAAGAGACCGCGGCCATGGCAACAGTGCGTAACCCATTGTCGTAGGAAAATAGTTGTTTGCACGCGCGCGCGAAAAGTTGAGTTTTCACGGGGTTTTAGGGATGGTTTTCTTTAAAAAAAAAACTGCAGTCAACCGCTACCTCCATACCCATCCTAACCGTTATTTTTCGTTATTTTCAAATATTTCCCAGACTATTGACATTATGGAAAAAAATCATTCAGGGTTTTTGCCTCAGATCAATAAGTAAACATAGATGGGTCCGATGCTACGTAAACATCATATTCACTGAACCGAAGAAAACTTTGTTTATTTACGTACACCTCTCATCCCTAATGTTTTCAAACATTTCCCTAATGTTTTCAAATATTGACGCCCTGTTGTCAAATTGGTAAAAAAATATGATTTTGGTAGGAACCTACCAATAAATGCATAATCATTCACATTTTATATTCAGTTGTATTATTCTAAAAATTCTAGAGAAATGTTTATGTCCAGAAAGGTGTGAAAAATTTACCAAAACGGAAGATATATGTCGTTTTGAACTGATGAAATTTTAAGCACTTCGAGCGGCTACTAGAATTATTTTACTCTTGGCAACACCGCTTGTGACACCGGCCGTGGCGGCCATTGTACCTTGTCGTTTTGTGTTGATGAAGTGTTGTTAAAAATTTTCCTGTGTGTGTTCGTGGTTTTTGTCCTGCTTAAACAACTTAAAGTTACATTTGGAATATTTTTCAAAATAGTGCAGTGATTTAGTTAGTCACAATGTCGAAATACTGCTTTGTTTGCAAAACAAATGATAGCAAACAAACATTCCACAGGTGAGGTTCCAGTGGCGTCGAATGCACGATGCAACTCATGCAATCAAACGTATTCGTCAAATATAATATTGGAGGACAAAGAAACTCATTCAAAATTACAGATACGAAAAGCATATCGATGGCTTAAAGTGTAAACCGGCTCTCTCCAATCATGCATATTTTGCAGGAAACAAAAAAAAACTGTTTGGGAGACCCAGTGTGAAACTGAGGGAGTCTTGGAACACCTTGAGTAGCACAATGAATCTGTAAATTTTGCAATGTTCCTCACACTACCAAACTATAGATTTCAGTTTTCCCTAGAAGATGGCAACAAAATCTCAATTTCTCTAAAAAGTGGAGTTAGCCGGTTTACATTTTAGGCCATCGATATGGCAAAGTGGTGAATTCCTCAAAGTTTTTTATAAATATCTGTAAGCAGGGGGGAAAAACATTGAGGCTTATGAAAGGAAAATTTAATTTATTTTACAATGATATTGACATTGTTAAAATTCTAACAGTGAGGACAATTAATGATATACCAAAGGAAATTTTTGGAAATCATTTCTTTGAGGAAGAGCCTTTATCAAACCATAGTTATGCCTTGGTAAAGGCAATACTTCAATTTTTTTTTTCAAAATCCGAATATACCATGAATTGTCAGTAAGCGGAACTGACAAAGTAGAAAGGGTCAGGTCTCTTTTGACAAAGACAGTTTTATTTAAAAATCAATAAATACCAAGTGTAAAATCAACATTAACACAGGAATTAAAATATTTATCGAATGAAATATATGCTTATACCACACGTATTATTACAAATTGGCAAATATCACTATTATTTAATTAATTTTAAGCCTACTATACAATATTACAAATGTATAAATATAAAATGTCAAAGCTCAGTACATGAGGATTTCAACACTTGGTATTTATTGATTTTTAAATAAAACTGTTTCTGTCAAAAGAGACCTGACCCTTTCTACTTTGTCAGTTCCGCTTATTGACAATTCATGGTATAGTCAGATTTTGAAAAAAAATTTAAGTATTGCCTTTACCGAGGCATAACTATGGTTTGATAAAGGCTCTTCTTCAAAGAAATGATTTCCAAAAATTTTAAACAAGTCCTTTGGTATATCATTAATGGTCCTCAATATTATTGGAAAATAAATTCAATTTTCCTTTCATAAGCCTCAATGTTTTTTCCCCCTGCTTACAGATATTTATAACAAACATTGAGGCATTCACCATTTTGCCATAGGCTTTTCTTATCTGTAATTTTGAATGAGTTTCTTTGTCCTCCAATATTATATTTGACGAATACGTTTGATTGCATGATTTGCATCGTGCATTCGACGCCACTGGAACCTCGCCTGTGGAATGTTTGTTTACTATCATTTGTTTTGCAAACAAAGCAGTATTTCTACATTGTGTCTCACTAAACCACTGCACTATTTTAAAAAATATTCCAAATGTAACTTTAAGTAGTTTAAGCAGGGCTAAAACCACGAAAACACACAGGAAAATTTTAACAACACTTCATCAACACAAAATACTTGCACTTGCATTTGCGTCCTCTGATGCTTTGAGGAACATTGCACAAGTATCTGTTAGATTTAATTCAATTCAGTCGTGGTCTTAGCCAGGAGAGTAGTTGTTTTCTGACAGGTACTTGACATATGAGTGAACTGGTCCAAAATTTAGGAAGGATCATACTCAACAGAATAAACAATTTTTACAAAAAAAGGAAATGGGTTCTGAAAAAATAGATGTTGGAAAAGGTTTCTTAACTCATAGGGCCAGTTGCATAAAGAATTTAACAGACAAATACATATTTGATTTGATGATTATCTACTATGGCAACGCATGTCTCAGCTCACCAGTTATGTTACCTACGTTATCAGAAGGCTTTATGCAACTGGTCCATATTTATTCAAATATTCTTATTGATTCGTTGAAACTTGATCTGCACAGCATAAACCCCCAGACTCCAAACTTGAAATATAGCCAAGGAACTTGTTACCTCTCTCGAATTAATTACTTTAGACCATAAATAATGCATTATTTTTGATAGCTGAAAACTCCTAGAATCCAACTAAGGAAAGAATATCATCATAAATCACAAAACCAATCCGCTGTCTTGAATCCCCAAATTTTGATATAAATTTATTTGCTGCTAACCCCCGGCTTTTTATTGACCATAAGTAATTTTGACCCCCTTAAAAAAGCACGGCACTGTGCTAGAGGTGTTTTGTTTTGGTTCGAATGTCAAAAACCCAAAACAAAACAGTTTCCGCAGGAATTAACTTCGGTTCAGTGAATATGATGTTTACGTAGCATCGGGCCCATCTATGTTTACTTATTGATCTGAGGTTTTTGCAGATTTTCAAGAGGAGATCAAAAAAGTTATCTTGTGAAAATTAAAAATCTGTTGCCACCTATGAATTTTTGGCGGTTTCATAAAAAAAAATCATCAAAATTCATCATTCCGAAAAAAAAAAATCATTTAAACTTTTTGTATAACTTTTTGTATACAATAAATCTGTTAATTTTCTCGATATCACGTATATTTTTCGAGTTATTGGCGTTTTTAGAAGAAAAAAAAATAGTAGAAGTCCATAATTTTTCGTTTTCGTGTACTGTGAAATGAAGAAATCTGTCGCCGTCTTTGACTTTTTGGTGGTTCTATGAAAAGAAATTCTCGCGAAGCGCCTTGGAATATCTTGGGGGAAGGAAATGGGAAAATAAATAAATAATCAAAAAGCCGTAGTAAATAATCAAAAATCCGGGTGCTTTGCACCTGGCAAAATCGTGGTGGGGGGAGAGGGAGATAAATAATAAAAAAATCCTAGCGAGAAGCGCCAGAAAAAAAATTGGGTGGGTGTTGGAAATGGGAGGGAAAATAGTTTTAAAAATGTATCCAACATTTTTGGGGAGGAGCGGATAAAATAATCAAAAATCAATTTGCGAAGAGCCCGGAAAAATTTTGGAAGGGAGAAGGATGGAAAATAATTATTAAAAATCCTGGTGCAAAGCGCCCAGAAAATTTTGGGGGAGGGGAGGGAGGAGAAATAATTAAAAAACTGGAGAAACGGTCGGAAAATTTTGGAGAGGGGGAAATGTCAAAAACCTGAGCGTTCTGAAAATTTCTGGGAGGGGAAGAGGAGGGAAAATAATAAAGAAACCGGGTGTAAAGCGCTCGACAAATTTTTGGAAGGGGGGAAGAGGGAAAATGATTAAAAATCCTGGAGCGATGTGCCTGAAAAATTTTGGGGAGGGGAAATAATCAAAAAAGTGTGGAGAAGTGCTCGGAAAATTTTGGGAAGGGAGAAAATAAAAAACCTGGGCATGATTGCCCTGAAAATTTCTGGGAGTGAGAGAGGAGGAAAAATAATCGAAAATCCGGAAGCAAACCGCCTGGAAAATTTTGGTGACGAGTGAAAATAATCAAAAATCCGGAAAATTTTGAGGAGTGAGAAGTGGGGAAAATAATAGAAAATCCGGGCACGAAGCACCTGGAAAATTTAGGAGCGGGGGGAGATGTTTTTTGCCATAAATTAATAATTTCATTCAGTTATCAGATGGGTGAGTCGACCTCACTCCGGCCCTTAAACTATTTACTTTGCTCAGGTTTGTTGCATATTAAAAAACTTTGGTTTAATTTGTGCCTATATTTTTCTTCTTGGGAACCCTAATAATTTGCTATTTACTTCCAGGGAATCAAAGCCGTTATTGCCGAAACATTTGAACGTATCCACCGGTCGAATCTCGTAGGAATGGGCATTGTCCCTCTTCAGTTTCTTCCCGGCCAAGGGGCCGAAACCGTCGGTCTAACCGGCAAAGAAGTTTACACCATCGACTTACCACTTGACCTCAAACCCGGACAGCACATCAAAGTGAACACCGACTCTGGAAAGGAGTTCGAAGTCGTTTTGAGATTCGATACGGAAGTTGATTTGTTGTTCTACAGGCACGGCGGCATCCTGAATTTTATGATTAGAAAAATGTTGGATTGAGAAGAAGGGGAAATTTTTATTTTATTCGTTTTTATTTGTTACCTAGGATGTTATGGGTTTGGGCTTTTTATAAATGTGAAGTATCTACAATAAAGTTGGTCAAGGACATGCTTTTACTTTATTTCTATAAATATAGGAGAAAGACCAATAATCATTGATTTTTCATGCATCGTTTTGTCTTGAGACTTTTTGCTGTGGTTGTGATTTCATGAAGTTAAAGCTTGAAGTACTTCCAAATGTAATAATAATAAAGTTTATTCAAATTTCAATAAAAAAGCATTAAATCAAATCAAATCAAATCAAAATTACTTTATTGTCTGAAGAATGATAATTCCTATTGACAAAGTGAAAAACAGAACAGTATAAAAACAAACATCAATAACAATTGAATATGTGCATATTTTTCATACATACCTCGTTACACATTTAAAACACATCAAACATTTACCATGTCATTCATTCACATAAAATTTGTAGAGCGGTTACTACACGTCAAATTATTCATATAAGTAAAAGTCTATAAATATTGTGGCGAAGCTGCGGGCGATGCCGGACCTGAACTCTCACGTATAGCTAGCGACCAACCGCGGGAGACTGTCGATGCGCTTGCACCGAGAAGAATCTGGGCGGTTCGGTGAGTCTGGGCGATTCGATGGAAAATTCTGGAGCATTCAGAGAAGTCAACGTCGGATATAAAAAGAACTACGCAGCGGACAGACGGATAGTCAGTGAAGTGAAAGTCAAATATAAATACCTAGTCCCGTGATTGTTATGTAAATTAGAGTATTGTGTTATTGTATTATTGTATTTCGTTAAATAAATTATTTTAGAGTGAATTGGACTATAAATATATTACAATATATACAAAAAACAAATACATAAAATAAATTTCAAACAATATTACTGTTTGTTACTACACGTCAGTTTCAGAATTCAGAATTCTGATCTTTTCAATTAATTAAAATGTGATAATATAAAATAGGAATAAAATAGAATGCAACAGAATAGCACATACAAAGTGAATACCGTTACGTATCAGTCGATTTAAATCGCCCAACAAAAAAAATCTAAAATTTCACGGAATAAAATTCGTCCAACGAGTAGAATGCTCCGCAGAGTAAAACATTTCTCACAGAAACTTTGAATTTTTTTGTATCCTTAATCGTTTTAATTTCGTTTTGTTTTCGTTGTTTCGTTGTTTTCGTGATTGAACATTTTTATGCCATTATATAATGGAGTTTTTTATTTGTGCAGATCTTGGAATTGGTAAAGTTATATTAAGGGTTTGTCTTGTGATATATTGTGCAGTGCTATAAACTCGATCCCTAAACCTACTGTGAATTAGGCATACTGTTTCTAATATATAGATACAAGGTAAGGTCAAGATTCGTTGTTCTATGAATAAAGGCTTACAAGAATCACTGAATTTAGCTCTGCACAAGTATCTAATTGCCCTTTTCTGCAATATGAAAATAGTTTCGAATAAAAATCCACTACAAGAACCCCAAAAGCAGATTCCATATCTCGGATGAGAATCAATTACCGCATAGTATACCTTTTTGGCCATATCCCTACCAAGTTCCCACGAGGTCGTTCTCACTGCAAAACATCCAGAGGCTATTTTTGCACCCAGCTTTTTTATATGGTCCTCAAACTTTAACTTTTCGTCAATGTACAAGCCAAGAAACTTCGTTGTTCTTGTACTGCTAATAACTTCATTACCCAGATACAGTTCTGGCAGATGACCTATAAAAGTGAGGATATTCGTTTTCGATGTTTAACGATAATAAATTGGCATCACACCACTGCTTTACCTTGATAACATCATTATTGATTTGTTGATGCAGATCAACGTCATTTCTATTATTCCAAAGCAAGGTAGTATCATCTGCGAACTGAGTAAACTTTAACGTAATCATAATTGATGCAAGGTCATTTATGTAGATTAAAAAGAGAATTGGGCCAAGCACTGATCCTTGAGGTACTCCCCATTTGATCAATAATTGTTGCGATAATTTGTTCTGAAAAGACACGCTTTGCGTACGACCTGATAAGTACGACTCAAACCACTTCAGAACTATATCTCTGAAGCCATACCTTTCTAATTTCTTCAACAGGATTTCATGGTTGACACAGTCAAACGCTTTAGTTAGATCACAAAAAACCGCTGCCGCAACACCTCCATCATTGAGATTGAAATAAACATCCTGTAGTAGGTTTAAAATAGCATCACTTGTTCCTTTCGATCTTTGGAACCCAAATTGAAAAGAATGGATAACGTTGTGCTTTTCCAAAAAAGTCATCATTCTATTTTTTACAAGTTTCTCAATAATTTAGAAAGGGAAGGTAACAATGAAATGGGTCTAAAATTGGCTGGATTTTCAATATCCCCACCTTTGTGTAACGGAATCACCACCGCCTTTTTTAGACATGCTGGGAATACTCCCGCTGAAAACGAAAAATTTATAGCTTCGCCAGAATCACGAGAGCGGAGTCCAGTAGGTGCGAAAAATTTTGGTAGATAGGTCATCGTATCCATTTCTTTATTTTGTATGAAAAGGTGAATAAACGGTTTAATTATACGCGCGAAGTTAAAAAACTTGTTGGGAGAAATTTCAGGTAAGAATTACAAGTAGGTATATGTTTTGTAAACTTTTAAAATTCAACAAAATGAATATAAAAATAAATTACCTGAGATAATTGAAGTGAAAGATATCCTGAAATAAATTTCGATGAGACTCTTGAATCCATTTTTTTTTTTATTGTTTTTTAATGAGAATAATGACGATCTTTTATATGATTTGAAATTAAATCATAGTAATATGACAATAAATATTTGCAATTTTCCTGAGACCTTGTTTTTTAACTTTGTTTTTCACTGTGACATTATTTTTATTTCTTGTATTATAAATATGATTATTGAAGTTTATATTCGTTTTATGTTTACAGATATGAATCATTATGTTGTATCCAAATAATTGTCTTATATCCATTTTCTTTGTACAGTTTTTCACTTGGATATAAATAATTTTTTCTACTACCTCACTAGAAAACTAGACCACTTGAAGGGAGGAAAATGGTGCTTTTCCTCCCGCCGGGAGGTAAATAGTACTTTTCCTCTCGATTTATCAGGAAGAAGATGCATTGAAATCAATTTTGCCTCTTCAGCGAGATCTTTTGGCAGGTCGTCTTCGCTAGAGCTCATTTTCAAAACTTAGAAGCAACTTAAAAGGGTAAACAACGTGACAGCTTATGACGCAACGCTTACTTAATATTTTGTTACATTGCCGCATTATATAGTTCCACAACTTTCTGCAGTTGTTCTTATAAGTATGTACGCAATATAATTTTTAGGGCGTTATAAAAATGACGACCTTAAAGGTAGTAGAAAAAACTATATACACACCTGAAAATGCTTTTCCTTCCGCGGATATTAATGCCCTCCGCTTCGCGTCGGGCATCAAACTATCCTCGGGAAGAAAAGCATGATTTTCCTCCCTTGGTATGTAAATAGCTATTTTCTATATATGATTTTCAAAAACCATTTCTGAAGAACATCAAGATTTCTGTGGTGCGATTTCATGACTTCTCCCCAAGCCAAAATCCCATAATTCATTGAGTGTATTAATGAAAAATAAAGAATGTCTTGAGTTTTTATGTCCATGAATGTTTTGAGATACTTGAATTTTGATAATAAACTTCGCAATTTCCTCAATAGGAATTCTATTTGTTTGTCCCATTTAAGATGCCTGTCAAGCATAATTCTTAGGTACTTGATACTATCTGTTTCTTCTATTCTGGTGTTATTATCAACAGGCCTGTTGTGAGGGGGGTGGCAACCCCGGGGCCCGGGCGAGGCAAGGGGGCCCGGCGAAGCCGGAACCAATTTCAATAACAGCTCACAATACTTAAATATATAATATGACCAAAAATAAACATATGTGAATTTTGATTCATATAGATACTATTTTTCAACAGATTGGCGATATTGGGCCAATATTATTGGCGTAAGAGCTCAGACAAAAAAAGGAAAAATAAACATAAATCTGGAGCCCAAAAAAGGAAAATAAAATTGTCTAGAGAGGCAAATACAAGCAAATGTCAGCAGACACTGTCAGTACTCGGCTTTATGAAAAAGAGAGGTCCATCACCATCACATGAAGAAGATGATGCTGCTAGATTCTCTAAACAACATCCTAGCACCGAAATGGTTATGACTGAATCAGTTAGCCCTCAATGTCAATCTGTTGACCATAAGATGATACTTACAGATACTACAAGTTGTGAAGAATCAAATAAGTTACTTGTGGAGAAGGCGATACTTTGAAGAAAAACCAAAAAGGTATTACATCTGAACAGAAACAGCCATATGACCACGACATTGGCGATGTTAAGTATTTATTTATTTCACCAGCTCAAGTGGATGAGATTATTTGCAGAGGTCCACAAGAGATTCCTCGTTGTTTTCCAGATGACGCAACTGGTCATCGCTTTCCCACAAGCATATTTGAAATCAGTTCTAAAAATGGCGAAACAATTAAAAGAAACTGGTTAATTTGGAGTAAGAGCAAAAATGCTCTATTCTGCTATCCTTGTCGCCTTTTCAGTAAATTTCCTGAGACCAAGAGATCTGCACTGGCTTTACCATCTGGATATTCAGCAGAGAGAAGTTGGAAAAAGTTGTATGATCGAGTGCCAGAACATGAAAATAGCCATAACCACAAGGCCAGTTATCTCGATTGGAGTGTAGTAAAAACACGATTACAAAATCTAACATAGAATTTTTATTGTCAGAAAATGTCAGAAGTGAGGTTTTGCTGAAAGAGGATTAGCTTTCAGAGGCACTAGCAGTGCTATAGGCGATTTTAACAATTTTCTTGGAATTCTTGAATTAATTGGTCATTACGACCCTATACTTCAAGACCACCTTCACAAAGTGAAAGAACCTCAGACCTTGAAACAGAGGATCCAGGTTAATTATTTGTCACCCTCCACACAAAATGAATTTATTGAATGTGGTGCAAGTTCGTGCTATTAAAAAGGAAAGAGAAGCTGTTAAATATTATGCCATAATTGTTGACGCTACTCCAGATTCAGCTCATGTGAAGCAAACAGTATTTATTCTTCGCTACATTTTATTGGATAAAGTTAATAATCAGTATATACATGAACGATTTCTGAAATTTATCAATTGTAATAAGAAAACTGGTGAAGATATAGCTTCATTAATTTCTGCCACTCTAGAAATACATGATATTCCTCTCTCAGAATGTCAAGCGCAAGGTTAAGACAACGGAAGCAACATGAGCGGCAAATACAAGGGTGCCCAGAGTCATATTCTCCAATGAAATCAACTTGCAATATTTTCACCTTGTGCTTGTCATACTCTAAATCTTTGTGGAGTGCATGCAGCTGAATGCTGTGCAGAAGCAATCACTTTCTTCGGAATAATTCAGAAAGTTTATAACATATTCAGCTCTAGCATACAGAGGTGAGAAATTATCAAGAAAAATATTGGTTGTTCATTGCATAGCATGTCGTAGACTCGTTGGTCAGCCCGTTTAAATGCTGTTAAGACTTTTGCTGGACATATACCTGGTTTAAGATAAGCCATTAGCGATTTGAACATTGAAACTATCGGCAGGGTTTATCCCTGCCGAAAGTCTGACTTAAAAGTTATTCAAAAATATATCAATTCTTTTGAATGCATCATTATGGCATCTATTTTAAAGCAACCATCAATTACCGTAACACCATTTTACAAACCAGAGAGGCAACGGTGGATATTGAAGTAGAAAATGTGAAAAGTTCAATTCTCGACTCACAGAATTTACGTGACAGGTGGAACGGTATTATAGAAGAATGCAAAGCAGTTGCAAGAAATCCTAATATCCTAATTTACTTTTCCTGATAAGAGAAGACAAACTAGAAAGCGGGTCTTTGATGAGTCTCGAGATGAAATAGCTGAAACGAACCAAGAAACAAAATTTAAGCAAACTGTTTTTTGCGTCCTTCTTGACAGTTGATTGGAAACATGACATCACGTTTCACTGCATTGGAAAAAATAGAAGAAAGATTTAGCTTTCTTGGAAATACCTCACCCTTAATGAAGAAGAAATTGGCCTAAAAATAAGAAGTTTTTGCAATTACTACAACGCGGATGTGTCTCAAGACTTAGTGGAAGAAATTGTCCACCTAAAAGCAATTCATAATGTGAACCTGGGTCAAGATTATCTGCCACCACTAAAGTTATTAAATAAGCTTGTAGGACTTAAAATTGAAGTGTTATTTCCGAATATTGTCATAGTTCTCAGAATTTACTGTACCATTACAGTTAGTGTGGCCGAAGGTGAACGATCATTCAGTGTCCTTGCGAGCATAAAAAATGTACTACGATCTACAATGTGTCAGGATCGCCTTACCAGTTTAGAGACGTTAGCGTTAGAACCATCTTTAGCAAGACAACTGAATTTTGATGAAGTGATATCCTACTTTGCTGATCAGAAATCTCGAAAGACACACCTAAAATAGATAGTTTTTTTAATACGAGACATACAGCTTCTATTATTTGTCTTCATTTTTTAGTAAATAGCTTTCGCCAATATATTCTTTCTCGGCTTATTTAATTTTTGCGTATTTTTGGTCTCGACGGCCCTGATTATCAATTATTAGTGGCCCTAAGTCTGGGAGAGTATTATCATAAAATGTGAATGGCATATATTTCGTTTTTTCAAAGTTTATTGTGAGTAGGTTATAATCAAACTAATTTTTAATCTTTTTGAAATCTGATGTGGTCTTAGTCTGTAACTCAATCCAGTTTTTTCCTCCATATAATATAACTGTGTCTCCTGAAAAACTATGAATTTCGCCTATAGTATTAATATTTAAAAGGTCATTGAGATAGATAGTGAATATCAGTGGTCCCAAAACTGTCCCCTGTGGCACACCGAATTGAAAGATTTTTTGTTCACTCCTAACTTCATCAATTTCAACATATTGAGTTCTATTTTCTAAGTAATTTTTGAGATGATCATAAACTTTGCCGTGAAATCCAATATTCTCTAATTTCATTAATAGTCGTTTATGGTCAACTGTATCGAAAACTTTAGCTAGGTCAAAAAAAATAGCCATAGTTGAATTTTGATTATCAAGAAGTTGATGTATATTATTAGTCAGATGACAGATAGCATCCTGGGTTGAAACGTTTTTTCTAAATCAAATTGTTGTGCAACCGCAGACACGTGTTTCGAGCTTATAAGCTCTCATCAGTACGGTAAAATCAAGTGCGAAGATGGACAACACTTGGATGTAAAAATAGAAACAAAGGAAGTCAACAACAAGGAGCAAACCACACATTTGTGGCTTCGGTGAGAAGACCTTGAGCTTTCAAGGCAACAACTAACGTCGCCACGGAGGCAGCTATAGCTACCAGCGTGACAATCCTACCCAGGAAAATACAAATCAGGATGGATTTATCGAGGGGCAATATATAAAAATATAAAGAGAAAAGTTTTTGGGTATAACCCTCAAATTGTTGTGCAAAAAAAATCTAATAGAGTGGCAAATCCGAAGAAATGTTTTTCTCTTTCACAAGTCGCGCCGAAACTTTGCTACCTCCGCCGATGACGGCTACTTATTATTTTTGTTTATTTTACACCAAGAGAAATTGTTTGCAACCCGAATTGATTATGGAAAGAATGCAAAAGTTTTTTGAATTGGTCGAGATCGTCATCTTGGAAAGTTATTTTCATCATTGGGTTTTTCGTGGACGCCCGGAAAAGCATAGAAAAAACCGGATTTGAACATTTGGTCAACATTTGAACATTGTCCCCGAGCAATTCAAAAAACTTTTGCATTATTTCTATAATCAATTCAGGTTTCAGTGTGAAATAAAAAAAAAGTTTATGCAAGAACAACTTCAGCTACTGAACGAGAGATGGCAGCATGTTGAATTCAAAATATTCACAAATATTTAAAAAAGTTCACAAGTTAACCTTGTTTTTTAAAATGCACAAAAATTGGACTTTTTGCTAGAGCTTCCAAATTAATAACAGGTTTTCTACAACTAGCCACAGCGGAATAGTGAAATTTCTGTCAAATTTCGAGTTTTCAAAAATTGCAAAAGAGTAACAACAGTTTATGCATAACGACTTCTGCTATTAAACGAGATATGGCGGTAAATTGAATTCAAAATACTCACTACTCTGCATACGTAAGATATTTATGAAAACCGATTATATTCTTGAATTCTGCGTATCCAAACTCTACCTAGCACAATTTGAGGAATATCTATTTTAAATTTTCACCAAAAAAGTGCTTGTTTTTTTTAATGACCCAAAAAATTTGCGGGAGCTGACAAATTGATGAGAGAGGATTTTAAGCAACTGCTTCAGCAAAATAGTGAAAAACCTCCAGATTTCGAGTTTTCAGAAATTTCAGAGGAGTAACAGTTTATGCAGATCAACTTCAGCTAGTGAACGAGAGATGGCGGTATGTTGAATTCGAAATACTCACATTTATTTATCGCTAAATAACTCTCAATTACTCTAGTAACGTAAAATATTTATGAAAACCGATTCTATTTCTGAATTCTGCGTGCCAAGAAGCTCTACCAAGTACAATTTGAAATATGTAAATCTATTTCGAATTTTCACCAAAAAAGTTCAAAGAGGGACCTTGTTTTTGGAATGACCCAAAAATTGCTAGAGCTCCCAAATTGATAACAGAGGGTTTTCTAACAACTAGCTACAACGGAATAGTGAAATCTCTGGCAAATTTCGATTTTTTAAATTTTGTTCATATGAAAATTGCAATAACTCGAAAACCATAAGAGATGGACCAAAATGCATGTAAAAGATCTATTGATGAAAGTGCCAAGTGCCATTTCAATAATTATTGTACAAATTTTATAAATGATTTGACTTCAAGAAGTCATGACTCCATACCATGATTTGGCGCTTGATACCTTTCAATAGAACTATATTCAATTGGAACTGATGATATTTAAACAATGGACAGACTATCGGCATCCATTATTCCATTATTTTATGTGATTGTATTCTAGTCTTTCATAGTCTTATTTTTGTCTCTATTGAATTTTTCCTTTAGGGAGTTTTGTTTTTATTATATATTTCTTACTCTTCTTTATACCTACATAACTTCTATGAACCATATTGGAGTTTTCCCATACATTGAATTAAACAAAAATGAGAAAGTTGTTTATTGAACCTAAGTATGAAAAATAAGTACATTATTTTATTTTTAAAACAGTTATTTGTATGAGTTCAATCTTCTTTTGGGCAGCAAACTCCAGCAAATCTGTAATTAAATATTAAAAAATCAGTTATACCAAAATGATCAAAATCAGCAAAACAAACGAATAAATAGATGAGAAATGAAAGGAGGAGATGTAGATTTTCTACTCTCTACCAAAAAAAACATACAACTCATATCTAGCAAGTTAAATATGGTTGAAATCAGAAAAACATTCAATTTCAATTTTTGATATATAAAAACCATTTCAATAAAAAAACGGTGACGTCATATCCTGTAAGGTGATGAAAGAAAGTAAGAATTGAAAAAAAAGTGGGAAACTAAAATACAAAATCGACCTGTCTGAGATTTATACCTGTAAAAATGATAAACTCATAAGATAATGGGGCGTTTTCCCAGTTTTTGAACGCACTATGTAATGAAATGGTTCTAGAGGGATTGAAAGTAGCACTTCAGTCCCTTATGAATGAGGGAATGAAATTGTTTTTAATCTACGAATAAATTAATCGCACCTATATTCATTCCAAAAATTATTATTTTCGTATTTCGGAAACAAACTAAAAAAGAAGAGCCGAACTTTCAATTGAGTATGTTCATCTAACTTGGCAAATACTATTTTAATACAGTGAATTTGTTGGGAAATTTCTCGAAAAATGATAAACTTACCCTTTCAAATCACAGAAATATTGTTCATAGAGTTTCTGATCCGTCAGCTGTTTGTAGATTTGTGGACACTTGTGAATCAAAGTGCAACTTCCAGGTACATTAAGGGGTGATTTAGGGCATACTGGCTTCTCCAAAATTGTTTCATTCAATCCTAAGGAAAATACCCCTGAAATCAAATCAAAATTTGATATTAATAATCTCAAGTGCTGTTAAACGTAACTATACCTATCATACATTATTATTACTCTTTTCAACTTCTAAAAGTTATTTCAAAGAACCAAGGGAATTTTCGTAATATTGGATGAATAGATTAAACAGTGATTGATGATGTCTTGTTACTAGCTGAAGACTGATATTTATATACAGTGTGTCCCACTTACCATGCTCACCATGGGTATCTTTTTAATGGTGAGAGATACGAGGTTGGTTAAATCTGGAGTTTATCAAGGCCAACTATAATGTGAAAAAATATTTTGATTAAATCCATTCGTTTTTGTTTTATACGCAAAAAACAGATTTTGATCATTTTCATGTCTCCTCCGTAACTTCTTTATTTATGAAAATATTCGAATAGGAATTTGACATTCTTATGGCAGTTTTTCATTGAGATTTCGAAAAAAATATGAAATGTATACCAACTCTTCTAGAATTTTTTATTTTTCAAATGTAGGTCACAGCTCACTATGACTAAGTTATGAATAACTTTTTTTTCTCTTACAGATGATATGTCACAGTAAAAGTTTTTTGTTGATAACAACAGAGTTATCGTCATTTATACAAAAACAAGAACAATTTTGAAGTCGCCATCTTGAATTAATAAATTTTAACAAAAAAATCATGATCTCCGACCTCAAAAACCCCCACATACCAATTTTGAATGGAATCGGACCATAATCACAAATCTCGTCCGCCATATTGGAGGAGCCGCCATTTTTTTATTTCAATAAAAATTCCATAGTGCATCGTCACCGGAATTGAGAACATCTGCCAAATTTCAAGTTATTAGGACCGCCAAAGTGGGTCAAAATTCACTTGCAAGAGACATGAGAAAATGATCATAGATTTTATCAAAATATTTTTTCACATTATAGTTGGCCTTGATAAACTCCACATTTGGTGTCATTTAACCGACCTCGTATCTCATACCATTAAAAAGATACCAATGGTGAGCATGGTAAGTGGGACACACTGTATATTCATTTTTGAATATATCGAGTGTAATTTTTTTTTGTCAAATCACATCAGATCCTAATAAATACAACTCATGCTAACAATACTATAGAAAATTCTGTTTTTCCATATCGTTGTATTATATTCAATAGTGAAACCATAGTCAGAAAAAAAAAACTAAAAAACTATGCTCGTGGATATCTTTTCTGAGGCCCTGCTATGGCCCAGAAAGCGCAATAATTACATTAGAAAACACCAGCGGCTCTACAGGTATCCAAACGCTTTCTTGGGACCAGCGTGGCTTCGGACAATTTTCTTGAAATGGTTCAAAGGGACCAGTGTGGCGATCAACTTGTAAAAGCATCAGGTAAGAAGGTACCAATTTCAGGAATAAAATCAGATTTGTTTTAAGAAAATACCTAATCTATTACTTTCACATTACACATGTTATACAATGTGAAATACCTGATGTAAGGGTGAGTGTTCCATCTTCATTCAAAACAGAAGAAAGCCAAGGTAAATTCCTCTTCAGTTCGTCAATTTCTGAGACAATAACACCATCATCGACTTTTGCAGTGGTGTCAGGTTTGTAAGTGGTTGATAATGGTAGGAATGGTGTGCTGAAATATGATCCTTCAATAAAACGATCAGCATCAACATAAGAGTCCTGTTCCTCTAGAGCTTCTTCTAAATATAAAGGTTGGTTGAGATTGTAAGGACTAGCAAGAGCAGGGGCTGCAAAAATCTGATGTCAGTATGGATATTACTATTACTTCAGATAAACAGACCTGCTATAAACTGCGGTGATGGTTGTCCTGCTCCAGAAAAACCTAAATAGATAAAATGAATTAATTTATTTTTCAAGTGTTTCCACTTGGAGATCAATCTTTCCATTTTCAGTAAGCCCTACATTAGTTCAATCATTTTCTTTTTTAACAATTTTGGCAAAACTCATTGGGAAACTGACGAAAAAAGGAATATTATACTTCCTTGAGGAAAATAAAATCATCCATTCCAAACAGTTTGGTTTTCGAACAGCAAGAAGCACGGATTAATGTATGTTTTCCTCAACTTCAGGAACTTTACCTACGTTTTGCAGCAATATAGGGTTGTTGTGGAGGTGAAGAAAGATATATCTGACCTAAAAGTGTGTATGCAGTCGTTGGAGAAATGGTTGAGAATGATTTTCTTAGTTACCTTATTTTTTCCAGTGTGGAAGCTACAAAACAGTTCAACAAGAAATTATTTCGGTAAAGGGTTGTTGTGGAAGTAAGAAGGACTACACCTGAATCTGAAGCGCCTCTGCAGTTGGTGGTGAAAGTGTAAAAAAAATTGTTTTAGAAATTTTCTTTTCTACAGTGTGGAAGGTACAGAATAATTCAACAAGGAATTATTTCAATAAAGAGTTCTTGTAGAGTCTCTGCAGTCGTTAGAGAAATGGTCAAAAATAATTTTCCAAGATATTAAATTTTTTTAGGTGTGGAAGCTACCGAACAATTCAACAAGGAATTGTTTCGGTATAGGTTTGCTGTAGAGGTGAAAAGGAATACAACTCACCCAGAAGCGTTTCTGCAGTCGTTGGAGTAATGGTCAAGAATGACTTTCTTACGTATTTTCTTTTTGTCAGTGTGGAAGCTACAGAACAATTCAAAAAGAAAAAATTGAAATGGTATTGCTATATGGCGAAAATTATAATAGCACAAGAGAAGTAGTAGAAGGAAACTGGTTCAGTTGAAAACAAATATAAAAGTGCCTGTTGCCTGTTGCAAATAAAGAAAGACACCAAGAGTTTCGACAAAAATTATGGCAAAGAAGACTTTTATCCATACAAAACAAAATTTGTGAAAGAAATGCGAAACAGGGATTATGACGATCGATTTTATTGTCGTGCATGGTTTTAGGAAATGTTAGAAGTCAATCGTGATTTTTCAAAAAATGTACGTACTTTCTGAAGGAGCAACTTTGACCTCAAAATAATGATGTCGTCAGATCTCAAAATTGTAGATGGTGGGCAGATCATAATCCTGATTTTATTATCGGAGTCAAGGACTAATATAGTTTCAAAGTAAACGTTTGTTGTGGAATTTTAAATGAGCGAATTGTAGGTCCCTCCTTTTTTATACAAAGTAACTGGCGTACGTTATTTGAACTTTTTACAGACCGAGATATCTACATTCAGATATCTGAATAAAAGGTACTTATGTAGAGCGAAATGGCATGATTCATGTAAACCTCTGCGTGGAGAACACAGAATCCGTAGTCATTTCAATATTCATATTGGAAACCGTATCGAGCACACACAAAAATAAGGAAAACTATGAATCTATAGCAATACACCATACAAAACAGTCACATGAAATGAGGCTTCCTTTTTATTTCCAAAAACCCATTTCGTTCAAAATCCATTGATTTGGATAATGGAATCAGGGTGTATAATAAACTTCCCAATGATTTCAAAGAAACAGCTCTTACCACATTCAGAAAAAAAAAAACGAAAAAACTAATAAGCGATAAAGCCTATTACGACCTACAAAAATATTTCGAAGATGCCCTGTAGTTTATAATCTCTTTTAACATTTTTACATTTTTATATGTGATTGTACTGTAGGAAAAGCCATATTTTTATTTATAGTCTTAGTACTTGTACATTTATATATTTGTAATTTCATGTTTTTTGTATAATAAGATTAAATTTACAATCTTCCAGACATACATTTTTTATCACTAGTTATTATTTGATTATTTATGACAAATCGTGTTTGTAACAAGAATTCTTATTCTTAGACAATAAACATATAAACAGCCGTTCAGCGTGACATTAGCCGGGGAAGTAGTTGTTTTCTGTTAGATATTACAAAATATAGCTTAATTTTTACCGTAGGTTTTTTCCATTTCCAGAGGAGTCATATTTGTTTCAACTTTCAATTGAGAAGTTTCCCTTTTTAATCAGTCTATTGTGAACAATGAATAGACATTATTTAGGATAAAATCAATATACAGTGTGGTCATTTAAGTGTGCAACATATGGGAATCTTTTTAATGAATTGCACAACCAAAATACAAATAGTGCCAAAAGTTGGTGCATGCTCGGTAATCATTTTAGGTGCACTTAGAATGGCTGCAAGTCAAATAGCATACAGGGTAGGTCAAAAAATATAAAAATTGCTCAAGAGTAAAGTACCCTTATTTCAGAAAATTCAGCAAAATGTTATTGAGAAAAGTTGTTTACAATTGAAAGTTATGCCCAAATACCAAAACATGGCCTCCCAAGTAATTTTTTAATTTTTTTCGTTAATAATTTCCAAATTTGTAATTTTTTTTTATAATCACCCTTAGCACTTCCATAAAGTAACCACAACCAAATTGGTTGAGCATAGCTTTGTTCAAATTCAAGAATATTCGTGAAATTAACTTGGATTTTTAATTTTTTATGGATTCACAAACTTCATGTTTGTTGCAACGATATTCAGCTTAAGTTTAAAATTTCGCAAACCATATTTTTAACAAGGTAAAACATCATTAATGATAATATGCATATTCAAAAACTTTCATTTAATGTGAACATTTTGTGTTTGAAATGTTTATGAAAAAGCTGTACAAATTAATCGACAACCATTAAATCCTTTTAAAATAATCACGGATACCCAAAGAACAAAACAAATGAGTGTTGACAGTAAACATTATGACAGTTTGGTGACATTACCTTCTCATTCTCGAAGAATTATTGTTCGATTATTGAGTTTATTTGATTTCAAATGCCTCCTCCAAGACAGTTAACGTTAGCCGAGAAGGCAGAATTAGTTTTAATATGTGGAGATAACTATAAACCAGTGCGTGAAGCAGCAGATATATTCAATGAACGTCATCCAGACAAACAAGTGCACTATTCCACTGTAAGCAGAATTTTAAATAATTTCAAACAGACTGGCAGTTTGGATTATAAATATAAAAATGAACGTACGAAACCTGTATGTAATGAGGAAAATCAATTAGAAGTACTTCAGGCAGTTGTTGAAAACCCTAGAAGATCCACCCAAGAAATTTCCAGTTATACGGGTGTAAAACAAAGTTCTGTTAAGAAGATTCTTAAAAAAAATAAATATCATGCCTATAAGCCTATGTTTATTTGCACGTTTCAAGAACGAGACTATGACATACGGTATGATTTCTGCATGTGGATTCAAGGACAAATAGAAGATCAACATGACGAATCTACGTTCACAACAAATGGCGTTGTCAAAATTGTAGGTGGTGGTCGGACGAAAATCCGAATTTTGTCATTGACAATAAAAACCAATATTATCAAAAAACAAATGTATGGTGCGGTATTGTTAACAACAAATTATTGGGGCCGTTTTTTTTTCGCCACAACCTAACTGGTGATACCTATTTACAGTTTTTGGAAAACGAACTAACGGACTTTTTGGAGAATATGAGCTTACAAGAACGACATAAATTATGGTTTGTACATGATGGATGTCCTGCTCATTCTACTAGAATTGTTTCAGAATGGTTAAATGGGAAATTTTATGGTTAGGACGAAATATTGATCCACGATGGCCTCCTCGTTCGCCAGATCTCACCCCATCAGATTTTTTTTTATGGGGATATTTAAAGCAAAAGGTTTACAAGGATCGACCATTTAATAATGCTGAGGAGCTTGAAAATTCGATACGACATCATTGCAGAAATATTCCAGGAAGTGTGTTGCGATCTACTATTCGTGAATTTCATGATCGGACAATAAGATGCATTGAACGAGAAGGTGGACACACAGAGACCCGTCGATAAATCTTTCTTCACACATTTGATAATGGTTAAGTTATGATAAAAATAAGCCAATAAAAATAGTCAAAACCATCGGCACCGCTTTCAAATACAATTGAAATCATTGTATTATTCCTTTTTGATTATTTTATTAATATTTATTAATAATAATGTTTCCTTTCAACCCTCATTTTTTTGTTCCTTGGGTTTCCCGATTATTTTAAAAGGATTTGGCGATTAATTTGTATAGCTTTTTCATAAACATTTCAAATACAAAATGTTCAGTTCAAATGAGAGTTTTTGAATATACATATTATCATTACTAATGTTTTACCTTGTTAAAAATATGGTTTGCGAAATTATGAAGTTGTGTTGAATATCGTTGCAACAAACATGAAGTTTGTGCTTCCCTAAAAAAATTTAAATCCAAGTTAATTGAACAAATGTGCTCGAATTTGAACAAAGTTATGCTCAACTGATTTTGTAATGATTAACTTATGAAAGTGTTTAGGGTGATTATAAAACAAATTACAAACTGGGAAATTATTAACGAAAAAAATTGAAAAACCAAAAAATGTCTTAGGAGGCCAAGTTAATTTCACGAATATTCTTGAATTTGAACAAAGCTATGCTCAACCAATTTGGTTGTGGTTACTTTATGGAAGTGCTAAGGGTGATTATAAAAAAAATTACAAATTTGGAAATTATTAACGAAAAAAATTAAAAAATTAAAAAATTAAAAAATCACTTGGGAGGCCATGTTTTGGTATTTGGGCATAACTTTAAATTGTAAACAACTTTTCTCAATAACATTTTGCTGAATTTTCTGAAATAAGGGTACTTTACTCTTGAGCAATTTTTATATTTTTTGACCTACCCTGTATGCTATTTGACTTGCAGCCATTCTAAGTGCACCTAAAATGATTACCGAGCATGCACCAACTTTTGGCACTATTTGTATTTTGCTTGTGCAATTCATTAAAAAGATTCCCATATGTTGCACATTTAAATGACCACACTGTATAGAAAATGACTATCTCGGATAAAAATCTTATTGTGAAATTTGAAAAACATTTCAATTCTCTATGATTTTTTGTTTTTTTGATATTGCTTTATTAATTTCGTAATTCAAATTCAAGTTATAAACGTACCTGCTACGCTATGAAAACTGCTCAACGGAACTCCACTTGCAGTGATCGGATAACCTTGAAAAATAAAAAAAATTGCGTTACAAAATTGTTAAGAATTAGAATTCAAACTTAGTTCTTCAAAAAATAAAAACTACCCAAACGCCAAGAGTACGTCATTTCACTATAATTTCAGAATTATTCGACGTAGATATTGGTGTACCACAAGGATCGGTCTTGGGACCTTTAATATTGTTACTGTATATTAATGATCTTCCACAGAGTATTGGACTTACGTCGATTACACTTTTTGCTGATGATCCTTGGGTTCGGCTGAAGCCGACAGCCTTGAAGAGCTTCAATCCAAATTAAACATAAAAGGTGAAAGATTTACCGCATGGTGTTAAAACAATAAGCTTATGGTGAATGTGGAGAAGACTACTACTACTTTTTGGGATAAAAATGATTGTAGTCACGTGATCTAGTGTCAAGAGGGCACCATCAACTTTTTGATTCAAATGTATAAGGGGTATCCAACATCGCTTTGTTTGTGCAAATCTGACAAGCCGTTTGAAACTGAGAAGAGATTGAAATTTGCTTCAAATATTTTACAAATAAATTAAAAACCTAAATAAATTTTAATTGCAACAAAATTTCAAGTAACAATTTCAACTAAACAAGTTCACTTCTTGACAGAAAAATAGTCGGTTTTGGAATTAATTCCGATCGTTATCAAATGTTTCCGGGGTGGTATTGCTACACACATCTGTTATTCGGTCTATAAGTTCCTGGAGTGACTGTGGCTGCGTGACGTACACCTTAGATTTAATGTACCCCCACAGAAAAAAGTCCATAGGTGTCATATCAGGTGACCTAGCTGGCCATTCAATGGGGCCACGTCGGCCTATCTACCGTCCAGAATAAATTTCGTTAAGCCATTCTCGGACAGGTCTGTAGTTGTGAGAGGGTGCACCATCTTGTCAAGAAATCACAATGGCTTTTATTTCAAAAAGCAGTTTCGGTTAGACCATTCAAAATGGTTTTAGTTCCATGTTTGTACGTCAAACGGTTTAGAAGTTAAAACTAAAAAAGCCGTACTGTATATTTACCTATCTGAGTGGTTAAAAGCATTAATTATCCATGCCTACTCCAAATTGTCTAATCTAATAGTTTACCTAATTTGAATTTTACCTGATTTACCCAAACCCCAAAATTAATTTTTTACCTATTTGTTTTGTTATTTGTTCTCAAGAACCGGCATAATACAAGAACTTGTAAATAAGCATTTTTTGAAAGCTTTTATTTAACTTGCTCTGTGTGTTTGTCAGAAGGAAAGAAATCATGCAAGCTGGATCAGAACCTCTTCCTCTTATCCTATGGAATTGAAATTTTGCATGTTGGTTCAGTTCCGATGACAATACATTAATGTCGAAGGAATTGTCCCCCCCTGCCCCCCGAAAGCTAGACAGAGAACGCGTAGGGTTTCGGAAGTTTTCTTGACGGGATTTGAACGTCCAAAAATTACAGCAAAAAAAAATTAGGTAGGGGGCTCCCCCCTCCTCTTTTCTCGAAAAAAGTTGGAAAACTCGCGAATTTAAAATCGGAACAAATCCGTAAAAATAGTGAAAAATATCTGACCGTTGAATAATATAGTTCAGAAAAATTTCACCCCCTGCCCCTCCTCAAAAGCTAGATTGAGAACGCAAAGGAATTTGGAAAATGTTTCAACAGTTTCGGATATGGAAAATGATGATGAAAAAAAATCGATTGTGGGGCTCGTTCCCATTCCCAGTCAGGAAAATAAATAGGAAAACTCGCGAAATAGAAATCGAAAAAATCCGTAATAATATAGAAAATTCTCTGACCATTGACTAATACGGTTTCAAAAAAAATTACCCCTCATGCCTCCTCGAAAGCTAGATAGAGAACGCGTAGAAATTTGAAAAAAAATTCCATCGGTAAATTAACAGGCAAGCGACCGTGCAACAATGACGCATTTATTGAAATTAACAGACTAAGAGACATATCCACAGAAAACTAAAAAATAAATAAATAAACTTTTAAAAAACTCTTTAGAGAAAAGCTTTTATTTAAATGCAATTAAATGAAGAAAGTGAAATAAACCCATAATTTTGTTACATCATAAAATTTTAAATGACATATAAGCTTGTCGCGAGAATAAATCTTGAGGTAATTTTAAATTTAATTTACAATAAAAAATACATATATACTCCTCGCGACAAGCTTTAATATCATTTGAAATTTTATAATGTAACAAAATGATTCACTTTAAAATTCATTTTCTTCTTTTAAGTGCATTTAAATAAAAGCTCTTCTCTAAAAAGTTTTCTTTTCGGTTCTAGATCGTTCTTTTTTGTGCTAATTTGGACTGAATTTGTTCATTTTCAAGTGAAGTTTCTTAAAAAATTATTGAACTTACTTTGAAAATTAATGATTTTTCCTTAGGATGATGGTTGTGGGAGGGGGGAGGGCAATTACCCCCATTACCTTAACTTAAATTCATTTTTCTACTCACGTTTATCGCTTGAAGCATCTTCAGTTTCGATCGCATCCGTTGCATTCGGCTTAACAACGACCAAAGAAGAAACGTCACTGACGAAAGAGTATTTCAGAGCTATTCTAAGAGCTTCTTGGGTTGGTCCGGTCTTGTTATCTGCTGCATCGCGTTGCTGTAAAATTTGTTTCAGTGTCAGATATGCCCACAGTCGTTCTAAACTGCCTACGGATTCTTGGATTACGGGCGTTAGTTCTATTGGTCCGTTAATACCCCAACCTTCGACAGATGGTGGAGCAAAACCAGGATCTAAAAAAAATTCAATTATAATTTATGTCTAATTTAATTGAATATCAACAAAATCGACTTTATTTTAGACTAATGTTCTTCGTGTTATAACAAACAGAAAACAATCTGAAACGTTGTTAACAATATTGTAAACAAAGAAATCTGCATTGTTCACAATGCACAATAAGGCAGGACACCTTGTTTCTTTCTTAACAATATTGTAGTTAGAAAGTAAAAAAATAAATAAGATTCAGCCCAATATAAATAATAACCTGTTAGAAGCCTACTTATCAGAGAGAAAATTGTACACAAATTCAGAAAATAGTCAAAATGATGAGGATGATATAAATATTGGTGTGCCTCAGGGGTCTGTACTCGGACACTTTGTACTTCACCTTTGCTGATGACACATATTACTGGATTATTCAAATGATAGTCTTAAGGCGATAGAGCCAATAGCGAATAATACCTAAACAAATATCAATGGCTACTGAAAGAGGTTGAAGTTTAGAAATACATGAGACTGTTGATTGATAATAGACTTCAGTGGATAGATCATATGAACAAGGTGATAACTACATTAGCTGAAATGGGGGTGCATTGTAACGCTGACTGCAAAGTATTTTAACCACAATGTTAAAAAAGCTTATACAGGCCGTTTCTTTTATCATGTGGTAACATTGCTATATTCTAAACCGTAACAGATACGAAGACGATTAAATGGGAGAAAAGGTAACTATTGTGGAGAACAGTACAATGGTCAAAGAAAATTTACAGGGAGTCTCGCTCTTCCCGAGTTATACATGGAAAACTAAAAATGCTGTTATTTGTTTTTTACGAATAGAATTGTTATTTCTGAAAATATAAAAAAATGGAAAAAGAAAGTTTTAATGTATTCTAAATGTACTATAAAAATGTAACAATGAATCTTTGATTAAACGTTTCGTGTCAACACGGCCACCATCAACATTCAAATATTGATAAAGCGATAAAATCACAATTCAGTGGTACATCACACTTGATATTTTTATAACGTTTCATTTAAAACAACTAACATCATCAGTGACAACAATTTTTAATTACGGTCCTGTCGTTAGGTCGTTTATGGATTCCACAAAACCTAACTCTCCGATATAAAAATTATCAGTGACGCTTTGAATAAATGTATGTATTAAAATTATGTTTACACTATAATAAAAGATATCTGTAGTTTCAGAGACGAACGATAGCAATTTACCTCGGAAATAAACTTACTTAAGAGTAGAAGAAATCAAACAAACAGAAAACAATTTATTTCATTTTGAATTTTTGAGTGAAAATAAAACCAATACAGAAAATGAATTCTTCATGATAACCTACATTAAATGCTCGAATTGCCGACCTCTTTGTTGAATGCACATAAGTTGTCTGTCCATACAATTTCTGTGGCAATTTTCTAGCATGATGGGTGTAATACTATTACATGCATCTCTTATTTTTTGTTTGAGATGGTCGATATCTGTACTAGTTGTCGAAAAAACTTTATCCTTTATGTATCCCCAGACAAAAAAATCTAAAGGAGTCAGGTCTGTGGATCGAGCTGGCCAGGCAATTGGTCCATTGTTTCCAATCCATTTTCTTGGGAATATTGCATCTAAATGTTCCCTTACTATTGCTGCATTATGGGGAGGGGCACCGTCTTGTTGAAAATATTGTATTTCACGGCGGATGTTCAGTAGCAATTCATCTAAGTAGCCATCAAACTCATTGGATAAAAAATGTAAATACATTCCACCATTCAAATGCTCGTCGTAAAAGAAAGGACCTAGTATGTTTGTTCCCAAAATTCCCAACCAAACATTTATTCCGAACCTTTCCTGGAAATTGGTTTCTCTATGTAAATGTTCATTTGTATTATTCCACCTATAATGGATGTTTCTGTTAAACCAACCATTGTTGGTGAATTTTGATTCGTCCTTCCATATTATTTTATTACAAATATTTCCAACTTCCCTATTTCTACGTCTCAACCACATCGCAAATCGTACTCTCCTTCCGTAATCCCTTTCATTGAGGTGATGTACTTTGCGTATCCTGTAGCATTTGTATTTGTTCTTTTTCAAAATATTTCTGGTAATTTTACAGAAATCCCTAGTTCGTGGGCAATTGCTCGTAAAGAACAATCTTGATTAGAAATATTTTTGTAACTGACCAATCCTAAATTGAAAAAAAAATATTTTCGTCACTTTGTTAATCTTTATGAAGTAATATTTGCTTACCTAAAACATTTATTTGGTTCCGCATACTTCCAGTAACAACACATTTTCTAGTTTTATTTCTATCAAATGCACCACAGTCTCTCAAATTTCTTTCTAATCGTCTAAACATTTGAATGTTTGGATTACGACGATTTGAGTATAGCTCACCATACATATTTTTTGCCAAAAGAGGATTTCTATTTGATTTTGCATAAGCAACAAGCATATCAGTCCTTTCGTCATTTGAATACATCTTTGATATGACTGAGTGTATAAACGACTGACAGTTCTTAACACGTATCAACAACTCGTTTATTTGTCCTGCCATA
This sequence comes from Chrysolina oricalcia, assembly GCA_944452925.2. Classification (NCBI taxonomy): domain Eukaryota; kingdom Metazoa; phylum Arthropoda; class Insecta; order Coleoptera; family Chrysomelidae; genus Chrysolina; species Chrysolina oricalcia. Next base: position 3,841,646 of record OX101821.2, on the reverse strand, counting down.
GAAACCAATCAAAGCCTACTTGTTTAAAAATGGTAAATGAAGTGAGATGCTATTTAATTGTACCATATCACACAATAGTTGTATTTTGACCAAAAACTAATATTTTCGTTACTTCCAGGATTGAGAATTATAGAAATATTCAGTATGATAATTGATTCAGAAGAAATCAGCCTTGAAACAAGGATTTCTTTAATACAAAAATGCCCAAGAAGGAAAAATACGAATGTTCGTTGTGTTGGGGTATCTTCTTATCGAAATTATTGGGTGAAGTCTGAAGTATGCCAATAGTTGAATAGGTTTTGAAGAAATCAAAATAATTTACAAAAGAACTAACGACAGGACCGTAATTAAAAATTGTTGTCACTGAAGATGCTAGTTATTTTAAATGAAACGTTATAAAAATATCAAGTGTGATATACCACTGAATTGTGATTTTATCGCTTTATCAATATTTGTACTAAAATAGACAGGTCCGTATTTGAAAAAAAAATGTTGATGGTGGCCGTGTTGACACGAAACGTTTAATCAAAGATTCATTATTACATTTTTATAGTACATTTCAAATACATTAAAACTTTTTTTATAAATTTTTTTATATTTTCAGAAATAACAGTTCTATTCGTAAAAAACTAATAACAGCATTTTTGGTTTTTCCTGTATAACTCGGGAAGGGCGAGACTCCCTGTAAATTTTCTTCGACCATTGTACTGTTCTCCACAATAGTTACCTTTTCTCCCATTTAATCGTCTTCGTATCTGTTACGGTTTAGAATATAGCAATGTTACCACATGATAAAAGAGACGGCCTGTATACAGGGTGTTATGTAATAAGTGTCCGATATTTAACAGGACGATTCCTCAGTTATTTATAAGGTAAAAAGTTCATATAAACATGGGTCCGCAAGGCCTTCAGTTTTGAGATAGAGGGTGTTGAAAATTTATTTTTATTTTGGTTTTTCGTGAATAAATTTTGAAATAATGTCTATATTTGAACAAAAATTGGTATTTGGGGACTTTTCAATATGAGAAATTCAAATTTGATCTCTGTTTGGCACCTTATTGTAGGGGGCGCCACCTACAGGTCTTTGTCTCTTTTGGGGAGTCACAACTTTTTCGTGCATGTATGTATCACATTTTCAAGAAAAAAACATATTCCTCTATTATTTTTACGTGAAAAAGGAATACTTGTCAAAAGTCGCTACAAGCAGCCGTTTTCTAGATATTTTAATTTAAATTAACCGATGCATCCAATCGCCTTCTCATTGATTCGCGAACTCTTTGAAAATTAAATAATCAAGTAGGCTAGTAAGTTTATTCCAATGTTTTTTTTGTGGTGTCATTTCAAAAATTATATCTTGACGCATAGTTAAATAGTTTTATTTGTTACTAGTGTGATTATTTTATTGAAAATGGTCACAATTGTATTCGTTTGAGGTCATATACTATACTTCTAAAACTTACCAATTTGTCCGGCAACCACGATTTCAGACCCATGAAACAGAATAGGAAAATGTGTTTTCGTCACTTTGGATACCTTAGACACATATTTGAATGTTACGTTGGATAAAAGAGGGGAGGAAATTTCCTTGTAAAACTGTTCCAGTTGAATGGAAGCATCTGCCCCTTCATAGATGTGTCTCGCGAATCCAAGATTTTTCAGGGAAATTTTTTGGAGGAAGTTCCTGTCAGCACCGTCTCCAAACGACAATGAAAATATAGGAGATTTTCCCCCATTCAGTTCGGTAATGGTGCTGATGATTCGGTCATTTTGGGTTTCACCCACTGTCGCTTCACCGTCTGTTAGGAATACGATGATGGGTTGGTGTTTCTTGTCTTCTACGTGATTTTTTTCTATGAGCTGAATACCAACTTTCAGAGCAGACTGGATATCGGTTCCTCCGAATGCTTTCAGTTTTTCAACTACTTGCTCCGCCTTCTTGATATTTTCCTGGGTTGCTTGATAGGCACCTGGTAATGGTTGTTCCTGAAAAACCAGATCTTGTCTCAAACTCATTCAGAAGATGAATGCGCACTTTTGAAAAAAAATTAATATCTCTCATATTTGAAAAAATGCACCTTTCACCTCTTTTGTATCTATCGGTAAAATCACAAATTTACAACAACCCTGTATGATGAAGAACGAATTTTCTTAGTCACAACTAATACACATCAAAAATTTCAGCTTTTCACGTATTCAAATACTGCAGTATTAAACGTTTAATTGAAGCTGTTTCGCACAAAAAATAAGGAAATTATTGATTTTCTCAAAAACCACTGGAGATAGGTATAGGAAGGTATTATTTGAAAATAATAAAAAAGCAAAAGCAAAGTGAAAAATGCAATAATATAATAATAAAAATAATAATAATTTCTTTATTGCCATGAATTTCCTATGAAACATCAGCAACGTCATATACATTTAGTTTTGATAAAAACACTTATATAAATATATATAAGTAAAAAAGTTATTGGGTATAACCCTCAAAAAGTTGTGCAACCGTAGACACGTGTTTCGAGCTTAAGCTCTCTTCAGTACGGTAAAATCAAGTGCGAAGATGTACAACACTTGGATGTAAAAATAGAAACAAAGGAAGTCAACAACAGGAAGCCAACCACACATTTGTGGCATCGGTAGAAGACCTTGTACTCGCAAGGCAACAACTAACGTCGCCACGGAGGTAGCTATAGCTACCAGCGTGACAATCCTACCCAGGAAGAGAGCTTAAGCTCGAAACACGTCTACGGTTGCACAACTTTTTGAGGGTTATACCCAATAACTTTTTTACTTATATTTTCATATATTGCCCCTCGCTAACTCCATCCTTATAAATATATATATATATATATATACACGCACATATAACAAATCCTTGGAATTAATACGCAAGAATACAAATACAGATACGAACATTAATGAGACTGTATAAAAAACCACATGTAAATAATATTAGCCATACATTACATTTTACAGAAATTGAAAAATTTCGTCCAGTGAATAAAAGGAACTAGCAGTAAAATATTCCTTCAACGTTTTTTTGAAAATAATCATGGTATTATTTTTTTTGAAATGAGGAGGCAAAGCATTATATATTTTTATACAATTGTAGTACGGACCCTTCTCAAATAGACTTGTTTTATGTAGTGTAATGCGTAAAAGTTTGCTTCCTCTTGTCACCATATTGTCTATTTGTTGATTATTTGTAGGAAATGTTTGCAAGAATTTTTTGGCAAAAATGGCAATGTTATATATGTGGGCACAATGAACGGTCATAATTCCCAAGTTAATGAACCACTGTCTGCAAGATGTGTCATTTTTAAGATTAAGCATAGTTCTTATGATTTTTTTCTGATAGATGAATATATCATTAGATGTTGGTGAATGATACCAGAAGATTACGCTGTAGTCAATCACAGAGTGTACATAAGCAAAATAAAACATTTTGAAATTGTGAATACTTATTTGGTCCCTGAGGTATCTGATAAATCTTTATCTATCATTACCCCTAAAAATTTGGAGGAGTTTGTTTCATCCATTCGGGAGTTGAGAACATTAATTTGAAGTTGGTCTTCCATGACGTTTTTGAAAAACATGTAATTGGTTTTATTTTAATTTATTAAAAGAGAGTTATTATCACAGCAATCTACAACCTGGGACACTGTTACATTAGATGTTTCATTCAGAGTACAAATATTCCTTTCTGATACAACAACTGAAATGTCATATGCAAATAGAAAAACTGAACTGATGTCAATTTGGGAGCATATATCATAAATAAATATCAAAAACAGAATTGGGCCGAGCATAGAGCCCTGAGGCATCCCTACGCCAATTTGTACTTTATCAGAATAGTATACCGAAGACTTACAGTTATTTTTGGATGAAATACTGACTATTTGTGTTCGATTATTGAGGTATGATTTCATTAGATCAAGCGCTTTTCCTCTGACACCATAGCACTCTAGTTTTTGCAATAATAATTCATGATTGATGAGGTCAAACGCTTTCGATGGTCAACAAATAAATTTTCGATAGAAGCAGCAACGCTACAATGCTCGACAGAGCAGAAATGATTATTTAAGAAACTAAATTTTCAAAATATTCCTACGTCCCGTTTTCCAGAAACGTCTAATAGGCCATCAAGTTTGGAACACCCTGTATTTTAAGTTTAGGTTAATTTTTAAATGTTTTACTATCCCTATACAGGGTATATCTTGACGAGTTAAAGCGATCCATATATAGAAAACTAAATGTAGGGCGATTCTGAAAATTGGTAGTACCTATGGGTGAAGAACTAATGAAGAATTCAACTAAAATATTATCGTTGATGTGACGTTTCCGGTTTCACCGGAAGTGACGTCATCTTTGTTATTTTCAATGGCAAACCCTGTATTTCACCTCATTTTTAAATTTTTCTCATGATTTCGATTCTAACTCATGTATCATACTCCATACCCAAACTGAACCGTTTTTGAGTTATTCGAGTTTTTTTTTTAAGTGACAGAAGCAGCCTCTCGAACATACGTCATTTTTATATAAATCAACATTTAAAAAAATATGCAGTGAGTGATTCGTGAATACTGAAGGTTGAACGGATCACGCACCATTTTCACATCCACTGAATGATACACAGGGTGCGCAAAAATGTGGGTCCAATAAGTGAATGAGAAAATAAAAAAATCTCAACTTTTTCAAATGGGAACCCCCTTTTTTTCCTTCAAGGTTCAATTCTATTATGAAAATAAGCCCTAGTTACAATACACTTCCCTATACCCAAAACTTATAATTTTGCAGATATTCCATTATACAGGGTGTTTCTTAAGTACGTGTAGAAAATTTAGGAGCGTGTTGCTGACACCAAAATACGAAGAAAAGTTCCAATGTCCGCAAATTATTCGTTTCTGAGATACAGAGTGTCAAAGTTAAATTCTGATTTTTATTTTTTGTGAATAATTTCAAAACAATTTTGATATTTGGGTAAAGTTTAGTATCTGGGAATATTTATCATTTAGTTTATTTAAAAAATATATTCTTGGTAGAGGTCACTGAGAGCAACTGTTTTCGAGTTATTGAGATTTGAAATAATCGATGCAAGTGATTTTGAATGACAAGATTTTTTAATTTAAAATAAATTCAATTAGAAATTAGTTTTTTCGCAATTGACATAAAATTTGATGTTGTCATTGAAAAATCATCCCAGATACCAAACTTTACTCGAATATCACAAATATTTTGGAATTTATTCACAAAAAACAAATATAAGAATTAAACTTTGACACTCTGTATCTTAGAAATGAATAACTTGCGGACATGTGTTTATAGGAACTTTTTTTCTTATTTTGACGTCAGCAACATGCTCCTGAAGTTTCTACACGTACTTAAGAAACACCCTGTATTACTTAATTCTGCATACTTGCCTGAAATGTTGATATTTCTAGTAGGCTTTCAACACAATCTTTGGAGACAAATGAAATAAAGTTGTTTATTGTCATATTCGTGCTCTCAAAAGGTACAATATGGCTCGTGTTGGTTATAATAATCATGATTTCGTTAATTTATTTATGACGAATGTGATAAGGTTTTGACAAGAACTTTGGATCATTCAAAAGGAAAACAATTAAAACTAAAACTGTGGTGGTGTAACACTATAAATTGCTTTTTAAGATAGCTACTTGCTCATTGTATACAGCAGTGCCTGTGAGCTGCTCAGATTGGTACGGGAGGTCGTGGGTTTCGTTATCTGCCAGTCTAATAGATAGATCCTTTGACAAAAATTAGATACTCGAAATTAAAGAAAGTAAAGATACAATCCAGCGAGCATAAACATCTCTGGGAGGTTTTGAGATGTTTCAAAAATGTAGTCACGCCGATGTTTCTTTGAGACGTAATATGTACTTCCCAAAGAGGTCCTGAAGGATATTCAATGTTCAGTTTTTGTTCTTCTGTGGCGTTATTTTAAATGCCTATAGGAACGTATCGGAGATGTGCACAAAATGTTATCTTGTGGATGTTTTCACTTGGCGTAACATAGTTCACCTTTGAGATGTTCGCCGAGAATATATCTAGCGTTCGCGCAATCGCAAATGTGATCATGTGATCTCAGTGATGTTTGAGATGACGGAGAGTATATCGTTTCTAGTTTTGACTTAATTTACCCCATTTTGTTTTCCGTAAAAGTAGTCGTTTTAGAGTGAAGTGAAACGTTTTGTCAAGACAAAATTTTATATTTAGTAATCAAGTTGATCACGGACTGCAAAGTAAGGAATGAATTGTCGATATTCAGAAAATAAATAAACTCAAAAACATATACCGGTTCTGACTTGTAAAATCATCATCATAATCATTAGGTATACCTTATCTATGTAAAGTGATTAGTCAAGGACACTGTATTATTGAGAGTGTATTCACAGTTTTGTTTGAATTCAGTTGAACCAGACAACAATCAGTGTTAGAGTGATATTTACATTTTTGAAAAGTTGTTCAATTTGTATAAACAGAAAATATTTTAGGTTTAAATTTGTATGTGTGTTTCTTTGATCCTATTAAAATAAGTTATATCGATTATTATTTTTTTAATCGTCCCAGAGTTCTCTTCATATTTAGACTATTGTCGATTTGTACAATCAATGACAAAAAACGAGATTTAATGTGCATTTTGTGACGTCTGAGGAACATCTCAAACAATGTTTTATATACAGTGATTTAATGTAGGCGAAAAGCTTTAAAAATGTTATGTTGTGTCTTAAAAAAGGCTTTGAAAAAAACGTGAAAGAAATGCTTTTTGTGATGTCCCAGGAACATCCTAAAAATAGCCGCGTGCGGCGGACATTTGCACCTACATACACGTTCTATTCATGTATGAACAGAACATCGTGGAAGTGGAAGTTTGATGTCTCAAAAACTCTTGCTTTTAACATCTCTGAGATGTTTTTGTGCTCGCTGGGAAGGTGGATGTACTTTATGCTTCTCAACAGTAAAACAAAAAAATTCTGAAAACACTATATTTACAATTTGTTTCTAAATTTGGATACAATAAAGAAAATTATTTAAACAATTGAGGTTTGAATTTCTACAAAAGTATGGTTGAAAAGATTTGAGTTTACAAATATGGCAAATAATCGCTTACAAATATCTGGTTTGTTTACTTTTATGATCAGTGTTTGCGATGGTGTAGGAAGACTTACTCCAGAGCTCTACTTCAACGTTGGATGTAGGAGCCTTGTAGGGTGTCTCGAGACAGTGGCTGCTCTACTAGCTGCCAAAGAGAAAGTCGATATGTAGGTAGATCGATTCGATCAAATAATCGAATCCAAATTAATCGTTATAAAATATACGACCTTTCATTTCTTCGTTGTTGAAAATCAGTACATTTCCCGAAGGAAAACTCAAAACACCCAAACGCCTTCAATGCTCGCTTCAGAAAGGGCCGATGAAGGGCCTCCAAGAAGGATATCCCTTCCCTCTCGCTCTTTCTATTTGCAGTGTTACCAATGTAGTAATGTTGCATTTAACATCACAGAACAATAAGGTACATCGGAACAAACTATCTAAATGAGAAGTTCGGAATGAACTATCTCAATCAGATGTCAAATCTATTTGATTATGATATAATTTCAGATGGAAATTATAAAAGGAACGCAATGTTTTACATTTCGTTACAGTGGACAATGTAGATAATGCAATTACAGTGCTTGCGTACTTCACAGCTTTTCCAGAAGCATCTTTGAAAGATGCGGCAAGAGATTTGGGATTGAATAAAATGTCCATGCAGAGAATATTAGCATAACACAAATGGCATCCGTATTCTCATAATTTAGTCCATGGCCTGAAGCTATCCGATTATGAGAGAAGAGTGAACTTTGCGGAGTTCATCATTATGAAGAATCAAGAAAACGACCAATTTTTGAGAAATATTATATGGAGCAACGAAGCGAAATTTACCAAAAATGGGATATGCAACAAGCGGAATTCTCACTACTGGAGCGATACAAATCCACATTCAGTTCGGGAACGTCAATTTCAAGACCGTTGGAAGTTCAATGTTTACTGCGCTGTAAAAGACAACGCCATAGTGATGGTTCACTTTTAGGACGAAAATTTAAATGGTTAGTTGAAAAGTATGGGAATTGTATTGTTTTACCAAATAAAAAAAAAAATTAAAACACACATCACTCGGGAAAATTCTAACCCGGTAGCTATGTAATAAGCATTCATAGCATGTAGAAAATACATAACAGACCTACAGGTAATTTTATTTTCAGGTGAACGATACCTAGATATTTTGAAAAATCTCGATACGGATCATTTGGAACGACTAACGCTCGCTGACCATAGAATTTGGTATCAACATGATGGAGCACCTCCACATAATCATCAGATGGTGAAGATGTATTTGTTTGAAACGTTTTATGACCAATGGTTTGGAACCGACGGTCCTCAATTATGGCCACCGCGTTCGCCCGATTTAACCCCAATGGATTTTTTCATTTGGGGTTCTATAAAAAACGAGGTGTATTCTCATACGCCAACCACAAAAGAAGATTTTCAGCAGAGAGTTCGTACTGCTTTCAACTCTATTCCACCGGACATGATAAGACGAGCTGTAGGAGACGTCATACGGAGAAGAGAGAAATGCTTAAAAGTTGAAGGCAACGTATTTGAACATTTATTGCAATAAAAAAAAGACGTTAACAAAAGTGTCACACGTTCTTGTTTAGAATTGAAACTAAATTTGAAATTGCTGTTTATTCTAATCATGATTTTTGCCTTGAATATGAGATTATTTTTTTCATGGCATATTCATATTCAATGAAAATTAGGCAATAATAAAATTTTATCAAACAAAATCCTCGCGTGAAAATAACTTCTATTGTGGAATATCTCCAAAATTATAAGTTTTGGGTATAGGGAAGTGTATTGTAACTAGGCCTTATTTTCATAATAGAATTGAACCTTGAATGAAAAAAAGGGAGTTCTCATTTAATAATGTTGAGATTTTTTATTTTTCTCATTCACTTATTCGACCCATATTTTTGCGCACCCTGTGGATCATTCAGTGGATGTGACAATAGTGCGTGATCCGTTCAACCTTCAGTATTCACGAATCACTCACTGCATATTTTTTTAAATGTTGATTTATATAAAAATGACGTATGTTCGAGAGGCTGCTTCTGTCACTTAAAAAAAAACTCGAATAACTCAAAAACGGTTCAGTTTGGGTATGGAGTATGATACATGAGTTAGAATCGAAATCATGAGAAAAATTAAAAAATGAGGTGAAATACAGGGTTTGCCATTGAAAATAACAAATATGACGTCACTTCCGGTGAAACCGGAAACGTCACAGCAACGAAAATATTTTAGTTGAATTCTTCATTAGTTCTTCACCCATACTACCAATTTTCAGAATCGCCCTACTTTTAGTTTTTTATATATAGATCGCGTTAACTCGTCAAGAGATACCCTGTAGGGTTATACTCTGTCATTGAAAGGAAATAAATAAATACAAATACAAATAATATTTTCTTGGTTGTAGACTGCTTTTTCGAATTTTTTTTCAACTGAGCTCATTATACAGGGTGGGTCACGGTCGATGGTACCTTAGACGTTTACGAAGAACGGGAAATAGGATCATTCTGAAAATTTGGTTTCTCAAGTAGTTGCTCTTGGTCTATCGATCTAAAATATTTTCAGCAATGCAGCGTTGCCGCTTATACCATAAAGTAGCAGCATCTTTGTTATTTCAATTGGTCACCCTGTATATTACCGCATTTTTTAACTTGTCATTCCTTTCTGATTATTTTTGCCTCATACTCCTATCTCTAACGGTTTTTGAGATATTGGTTATTTTCCATATTTTTTATCCAAAACAGCTCGAATTGAATGTTTATTTCTGCGGTATTTGAATTCTTAGGAAGTTGCAATTTTGTGTTTAGTTCATCAAGATCATGTACATTGATTCTGTATAGAGAAGTTTGTTCTGCGTTATACAGGGTCGTTCAAAATTCATGATCTTACTGCTAGATACGAAAAGGGTTGAAAATGTGTTTTTTTAAATGGAACATCCTGTATATTATGAAATATCCTGAAAGATGACTAAATTCCCTTCAAATTGATATATCATGTTCCTATGCCTAAATAGCCAGAATTAATAGTAAATACATAATTATCTCCTTTCATATGAAAAATAGACCTCCATTTGTACATTGAACCAAAATATCAACTTGTCACATGTCAAATGTTTGACAGAAAAATTTCCACTTATTAATTTCGCCCAGGGTACCCAGGAGGATAAAATTTCCGGAAATTTTTAGGGTTGCCATGGTATCTAAACAAGAACGAATTTTTTGATTGGCTACAAAAGTGAGGTGTGACATTTTCAAAAAAAATCGATTTATTTTTCTCATATCCATCTAAGGTGGCTATGAAATGTCATGATGGTACATGACATTATGAAAATTTGACAATTAGTGCACTATTAATAATACCGTTGTGTGTTTCTTAACGAAAGTGACTCAAAAATAATTGAAATGGAGGGAAATAACTATTCAAACGAAATTCTGATGAAATTGTTTATTTTTCATGGAAAATGTGAGGGAATTATAGCAAGAACGTGCAGAAAATTCAATGAAACGTACCCTGATTTACAACCAATGAACAAAAGGAAGTTTGTAAGATTACAACATAATTTCATTAATTATCTGTCAAAAATTAGAAAACGTTCAAAATAAATTTTCAAAATGCCGACCATTGGGTTCCAAACATTTCAATATCCGGGTATTTGGAGATATAGTTGTAGCACTCTTTATTTCACTGGCATCTAGCATTTTTTTTTGTTCCAAATTTAAACACATTTATTGATGAAAATGAAAAATATATCAGTGGTTATAAATAGTTCAGGTGAAACCATCTTTAGTTATTTCTTATGAATTGTTGGATGATTTTCATTTCTCGGTGTGAAATTTTCCTACCGAATCCCCCTCGTGCTTGAATTAATTGCCGTAAGTTTATCTCAAATCTCAAAAAATTCATGTACTCTAACAGCCGTATGCATAGTCAATCGCCAGCGACTCGCCAGAGTTTTGCCGTTTGCTACACAAGGATTATAATGCACAGCCGAGCTCCAAAAAAGTGACAACTACGATATAAGTCACATTTTGGCAAAACGCTGGCGATGTACCACTTTTTTGGAGCTCGACTGTGCATTATAGTTCTTGTGTAGCGAGCGGCGAAACTCTGGCGAGTCGCTGGAATTGACTATGCATACGGCTGTAAAAATTTCCGGCAATAATTCAAGCACTTGGGAGAATACAAGTGAAAATTGCTATTATCTCGGAATTCTGGCTATTTAGGTATAGGAACATAATATATCAATTCGAAGGGAATTTAGTCATCTTTCGGAATATTTCATAATATACAGGATGTTCCATTTAAAAAAACGCACTTTTAACCCTTTTCGTATCTAGCAGTAAGATCATGAATTTTGAACGACCCTGTATAACGCAGAACAAACTTCTTTATGCAGAATCAATGTACATGATCTTGATGAACTAAACACAAAATTGCAACTTCCTAAGTATCCAAATACCGCAGAAATAAACATTCAATTCGAGCTATGTTTTGGATAAAAAATATGGAAAATAACCAATATCTCAAAAACCGTTAGAGATAGGTATGAGGCAAAAATAATCAGAAAGGAATGACAAGTTAAAAAATGCGGTAATATACAGGGTGACCCATTTGAAATAACAAAGATGCTGCTACTTTCTGGTTTAAGCGGCAACGCTGCATTGCTGAAAATATTTTAGATCGATAGACCAAGAGCAACTACTTGAGAAACCAAATTTTCAGAATGATCCTATTTCCCGTTCTTCGTAAACGTCTAAGGTACCATCGACCGTGACCCACCCTGTATTTTAGTGGTCTTAGCTCTATTATAGAACATTGAAAGATTTAAAATTGTTGGCTTCTAAGTTTTTCATCTGATTCATTGATATTACATTTCTTCAAATCTTATTATCATTTCAAAATTAATTTCGAGAAGTACCAATTTCGTGAAGGGTTTTAAAAAATCAGCATGGAATATTTCCAAAAGATTTTTGAATAGTAGAGAAAACCAATCTTACCGTTCTATTTTTGAAAATTGCTTCAGGATCTTCGCCCTCGAGTAGCCAAGAATCTATTCCTGACTCAAACTGAACAGCAACTTTTTCTATATTCCATACTTTGACGATGCTGCCAAATTCTACGATGTTGAAAATGTCGTCATTTTTAAGTTCGGATAAAATGCTTCGCATGGCTTCTTTGAGTTGGGTTATTCTAATCCCTTCCATGCTTCCGCTTGTGTCAAGAATGAACACCACTTGTTTTGGAATTGGTTGAATTTCGCTTGGTGCGAAAAAGTGAACGAAATAGCCACCATCCACCAGTACCTAGAAAGTATAAAATAATCAGCAACATCCAATTGAATTGTTTCCCCGATTTAATCGAAAAACTATTTTAGATATGGTATTTAAATATCACTGCAAAGTAGTTCTTGTAGAAACCTTTGCAAGAATCCAACAGATATACTTCAACGGTTGTAGGGGCAGTAGTGTAGAATATGCTGACTGGGTTGAAAAAAATCATTTTTTTTTAAAGAATCAAGATGTATTTATTTAATTTTTTCGATTTTTTTTTGGGAAGACGTTCAGACCTGCAAATTTCTGTCCCAACAAGAAAACCATCCACTGTTTACACTGGGTGTCAATTTGAAAACTTCCTACCTTTAATATCTTCCTTTCACTAAATAATATGAGAAATCGAAAAGACAGGTCAATTTCATTTCAAATTTTACTTTCAGAATATTTGTATACCTCGTGGTTAAACCCCTATAGGACACAACATTTTGATGTGCGTTTAATTTTCTTTCCAACGGTACCCTGACTTATTATTTTTTGATAAGCAGTTTCCAAAAAATAGCGTTCTTAACATACAGAAGTAATTGGAACTTGCCTAATTATTATATTGAGTATCCTTTTAGTAGAACTGGCAAGAAGATTATTTAGTACTGTTCCAACCCTTTATCAGGGACATTTTTTGGAGATAATCTCCAAAAAAATTACATCAAAAAGTAATCTAATAGTAAAATGTAGTAACTTGCGTTTATCAAATTCTAGATTTTCCATTTTCATTGCTGAACTTCCACAGATAGTCCTTTTTGCCACTTTTACTGTAAAAGATTTCTGTTTTTAAGCTAAAAATTGTTCAGGAAATTGTAACGATGTGGTAGTATTGTTGATGCAGTTTTACTTGTTGGGCTGTGAGTGAAGATGCTTTACATTCTTCAAGAAAGAGTTTAAATGATTTTAAATTATGGAGAGGATAGAAAGTGCGCACGAAGGGAGGCATTTCTTTTTAATGGAAGAAATCCAAATTGTAATGTAACTCACCGGTATGTGCTTGATTTGGCGACAAAGTTTTACGAAACTGGTTCGGTGAAAAATAGAGAAAGAAATAACCCCAGAGTACTGAATAAAGAAGCTCTAATTGGAGTTTTGGGAACATTTGCTGCAGAGCCCACGAGCTCCTTACAATCAGCAGAAGCAGAACAGACGGAAATGTCAAGCGAGACTGTAAGAAAAACACTGAAAATGGATGAATTCCATCCATAAAAGTTCATTGAAAGTTTTGTCAATTTCTATAAGATTTTGTTTCGTATTATCGGTTATACAGGGTGATTCACGACGAATTGTACATAGTCCAACCATAAGTACTATGGACCAATGCCATTTCATATCCGGTATTGAAAAATGCCTTGTTTCGTTTTTGACGGATATACAGGGCGATATTTGAAAATATGTGAATTATTAAACGATAAATATCTCTAAAAGTAAAAAACTCAGGCATATGAAATTTTCCACACTGAAAATGCTTCCTGAGCTCTAGAAAATTTTATTTAGTTGACTCAACGATAACAATAACAAATAAACACTACTTAAAAGAGACCTAATCGGATTTAAGTTTATTTTCAAAATGCCATCCATTCGCCTCCCGGCACTTCCTTTCTATTTTCAAGATATTCCTTACGGCTTTTCTTATCTGATCTGGATGCCTTCTTGTGAAGAGAAATGCTTCAATTATTCTCTCACGTAGCTGTTCTCTTGTTGTAATCTCTACCTCATATACTATGCTTTTCAAAACGCCCCACACATAATAATCTAGTGGGGTAAGGTCAGGTGATCTCGCCGGCCAGGGAATCGGCCCACCACGTCCCATCCATCTATTGGGAAAATTTTGATTGAGAAACTGATTAACTGCCCTGGTTGAATGAGGTCCTGCTCCATCGTGTTGAAATCTCATATCTCTCACATTGACTTTCTCATCTTCCAGAAGAACAGGGAGAACATTCTCCAGAAAATCAAGGTACTCCTGCCCACTCAATCTATCGTTCAAAAAATAAGGACCCACTAATTTATTACCGATGATACCTGCCCAAACGTTGACAGAGAATCTAACTTGAGATCTAGTTTGCTTTATAACATGTGGATTTTCATGTCTCCAGTTGTCATTATTTCTGGAATTGTTTATGCCGTCTTTCGTGAACTGGGCTTCATCGCAAAACAATATCTGATAAATGTATCTTCTATTTGCAGAGATCCACCTGCATAATCGCAAACGTGGAAGATTATCTCCCGGATGCAGTCTCTGCACCAGTTGGGGGTGATAGGGATGGAGGAGATCTTTCTTCAACGTCCTGAAAACTGTGGACTGGGAAATGTGCAAAATGCTGGATATTCGCCGGGTACTTATCTTATCATTTTGATTAACCATTTCTGAAATATGCTCTTTTTGGTCTTCAGTCAGTCGCTCACCACGTTCTGCAGTACCAGAAGGAAATTTTCCTGTTTCTCGCAGGTGCGTAAAAACTTTGTTAAACGTTTGGTGGTTCGGTACTCTTCTATGTGGGAATCTTCTCCGGTACTCCCTGACTGCTGCTCTGGCATTTCCATTACAACATCCGTATACAAAAATGATATCTGCGTATTCTGCGTAAGTAAACTGATGAGGCATCGTGCTGAATGACCAACTCAAACTGTCAAAATGGATACCCGAGCTTCTGTCACCCGTTGCTTTATTTGTTTTTCAAAGCGAATTAAAAGCCTACTTGCATTTGAACTGTTTTCAAAAGTAATAATTTCTTCTATGGCAAATGGTGTCTATTTATTTCAGTTAGTATCATCATCATATCTGACGTGACAGTAAGAAAATTTGTTCAACTCCATTTACTGAGTGTTATTTTTACAGGATCAATAAAAACTTGAAAAAAAATACGGCCTGGAATTTCAACGGTTGATTGAAAATACTTTATCTTGAGTAATATGAACTTTCGTTAAAGTTTTTGTTGAAACATGATAATGTGCTATCGATGTAGTGCCGCATCAGTTATAAGCAGAATGAGTATCCTTTAAACTTATCCTTTTCAAAATATTCCATTTTTTTTTGTAAAAAACAAAAACTTTCGTGTTCAATTAAAACTAAATCAGCTCAGGTCATTTTTAGGTAGTTTTATTTAATATGTTATTGTTATCGTTGAGTCAACTGAATTACATTTTCTAGAAAATTGATTTCAGTATTTGTATGTCTGTAATTGCACTCTACATTCCATTTTTCACAATAATAGTTGTTCATATATTTCTTATGGTGACGGTCAGCAGCAAACTTTAAAAAGTGTCCCGCAGAAAAATAAAACGGAGTCGGCTGCCATCTTTATTGGATACGAAAGATTTTGTTTTACTTGCCAAATAGAAATCAATAAGTTTTTAAACATTTCACGTTGATCTTCTTTGATTAATTTTGATCAAGTACTTAGTATTAGCCAGCCTCCAAGGTGACAGGGTATTGTTTTTACAAAACCAATTAGAACGTTAAATAAGTTAGGACTTGTTATATCAGTCTTTAAATCGAGTAAGTAATACTTTCCGAACGATTTTATTTTAAATAAATGTTTTTTTCAATGTAGTGCTGTATTAGCCATGGTAGAAAAAAATACATTTGCACTATTTAAAAAAGAAGTTTTTTCTATCGTACCATCCGCATTGACGTGACAGAAAGAAAATCTATTCAACCCGCTTTTCAGGGTGTTGTTTATACTGAATCAATAAAAACATAAAAAAAATAAATACGACCCTGGAATTTTAACGGTTGGTTGAATAATACTTTATCTTTTGTATTATGAACTTTCCTCATAATTTCTGTTGAAAAATTATGATGTGTTAGCCGCATCAGTCATAAGCGGAATGTGAATCCATTAAAATTATAGTATTTTTGAAAGTGCAATTTTTTTCTGCAGAAAACAAAAACTTCCGCGTTCAATTTCTTTCAACTGTTGCTTAGTATGGTCCTTAAGCTTCAAAGTGAGAAAAATAAAATTTGCCTGATGTTGCTTACAGGGTGTTGTTTTTAAAAAACCAATGAAAATCTAAAAAAAACTAAGTCCGAACCTGAAATAATTTTTTTTTCAAAAACTATTTTATTGAGCTCAGGAAGCATTTTCAGTGTGGAAAATTTCATATGCCTGAGTTTTTTACTTTTAGAGATATTTAACGTTTAATAATTCACATATTTTCAAATATCGCCCTGTATATCCATCAAAAACGCAACAAGGAATTTTTCAATACCAGATATGAAATGGCATTGGTCCATAGTACTTATGGTTGGACTATGTACAATTCGTCGTGAATCACCCTGTATAACCATGCAGGTATCATCTGCATACATAAATACTTCAGCTTGTGTTATATTGTAAGTTGTAATGTATAATAAAAACATTAGCGGCCCTTGTGGGGTACCAATATCATTTTCATACCCTTTGGAGATGACGACGTCAATTTTCACGACAATTTTTCTGTTTTCCAAATATAGGAGAGAAAACAATCGTTAAGACAACCACGTATACCTAAAGCTTTAAGCTTATCGCAAACGAAAAATTCATCAACCGTATCAAAAACTCTTGTTAGGTCAAATAAAACAGATAGAACGTAATTACCACTATCTAATTGATTGGTAATATTCGGTATAACCATTGTTTATATAGAAGATAGTTAGTCAACCTTATGGGATTCTAATTGGATCAAAATGGATGCGACATGTAGATGGCGACAGTGATCTCGCATCCAAGTCATGTCGTAACTTCAGTGATCTGGCCTCCAAGTCATGTCGTAACTTGATTGAAACAATGGGACAGCACTAAAATCGGGGTTTTTTGAAGGAACCTGCATTAAAATGACGTCAAATATGCATGTTTGTAACTAATCAAGTTAGATGACACTCGCGTTTGCGTTCAACACCAATAGAGGACTTCGGATAAGGATTCAGTGATGCCACCACACAACTTTTGGCTTTAAAACTACTGGCACGTTTTTCGGCACTTTTTCTTCATGTCAGGGTTCCTGGCACCCTCAGGAACCCCGTAATATGATTGAAATTGTTCATATAACGACGGAAATATTGAGATTTTCCATAAAATACAAAACACTAGGGACTTTAATTTTGTTTAGGGATTTTTCTTTCAAAATGGCGCTAAATTCAAAACTAGAGCTAGAGTTTTGTTATTAAAAATTGAAAGAGGTATTGTGTAGTCTAGGAAGTGCCGGATAAAGCCACCGTGGGGTCCGTAGCAAATGTGAACAAGCGGCCCTTGATTTGCATTAAGTATTAAAGTATAGAATATAAAATAAAACAAACCATTTACAAAAAGACTTTCCGTGATTTAATCCGAGCAAATTTGGAGATAACACTCGTCAAATCAATATTTCTAAGTTAATCACTTTCTATGTTCATTATATTGAGGTCGTTTGATGTTCTTGTCCCGTTGTGCTCCTTAACACGTTTTTAAAACGCTATAACGCTAAAAAAGAACATTCTCCGCTGTAGTTGGTGATTTTCAAAATCAAGTGAATGCGAAACACTATTCCAACATTCGGGAAACACGATTCCAATGATTTCTTTCTGTTTTCAGCAGCTTCGCAAACTGCACCAGTTCATTGCCCAGACTGTCTTCCACATCGTCTAGGAAATAATTGACGATAGTTCTTCTTAAGATCTTTTCTGCGAAGTATTCCAAATACACTAGTCACTTGATGGTAAGCTTCCATGCATTTAGCTAATGCAGACAATG
Organism: Chrysolina oricalcia; assembly: GCA_944452925.2. Taxonomy (NCBI): domain Eukaryota; kingdom Metazoa; phylum Arthropoda; class Insecta; order Coleoptera; family Chrysomelidae; genus Chrysolina; species Chrysolina oricalcia. The sequence goes on along the minus strand of OX101821.2, from coordinate 3,823,492 downwards.
CAGGTGTTTGATGTTCTACAACTTCTTTTATGAGGTCTGTGAGTAGAGCTGCTGCTGAAATGGTCGTACTTTGTATTTTGCTTGGGTTTTCTTGAAGTCGATTGCTGATATTCTTCATAGCCAATTAGGGCTTTGGCTTTTGCCTCTATATCTGAAAATTTGGATCGTATTGCTTGGAAGTAGCCTTGTAACGATTTATAAAGAGCGTACCTATCTCGTGTTAAGATCTTGATCGGACGATTGCAACGAAGCGTTAGTCGATTGCAAATGTTCTAGAATTTCATTCCATGCTATAGTTATTATTCCCATTTCTAACTTTATTCATTTTCTGTAGGTGGTATAAAAAACATATCTTACTTGATAGTTTTTTTTTACTTTGCGCACAGGCGCGAGGACCCCCAGGCGCGGAACCCGTAGCATTTGTTTACTGGCTAAGTGGCTAATTTGCTCAGTGGTACTTGGTAGCATTCTAGCTGACAAATGCGGCACTGAGTGTAGGGTTATTTCTTTGTCAGTGCACATTCGTTCCATGAAAAAGTTCAAAAGTAGAAATGATATTTAACTATTTTAACAGTTATGATTTAAAATGTAAGGCCGGCCACTCACGTACAGTTTTAACTGTCAGTTTGAACTGTGCAGTTATAACTGTCAGTTACAACGGTACGTGTGTGGCTATTTTAGTCACAGTTCAACTCCAATTTTTCAACTGTACAGTTTAACTGAGAGAAATGAAATTATTCATATTTTTAACTGAAATGACAAACTGAACTGAGTGTGTGTGGCGGTTTGAACTGGCATATTCCACACTTGTCAGTTTAGTTAGTGTCGACAGCCTGTGCATCAACATGTCGCGTAAACAAAACCAAGTTATTGTTGACTTTATCGAACTATATAGATCGGAACCTTGCTTATGGCAAGTTAAATCTGCTGATTACCATGATCGTGCAAAAAAGGATGCAGCATACAATAAATTGGCAAAGAAGTTGGAGGAATTGGAACCTGGTGCCACAAAACAAACTGTTCTTGCCAAAATAAACAGCCTGAGGTCAGCTTTTCGCAAAGAGCGAAAGAAAGTTGAGGCAACAAAGAAGTCTGGAACATCTGCAGACAGCATTTACAAACCGGTGCTTTGGTACTATGACCTGTTTGATTTTCTACATGATCAAGACACCCCAAGAGCGTCAACTTCAAATCTGGACAGTGAAAGTGAAGAGGCAAGAAAAACACGATATCATTATTGTGCATAAGGTATTTATTTGTTTTTTAATATGTGGTTATCTTGCCATGGGAGTTTGCCATCATTCATGAAATAGGTCATGAAATTATTTCTGATTTTTTTTGCCTCATTACCAATATTTCCAGCACGACGATTAAGTGGAATCATGTTCGATTGAGAACTATCGCAACCGATAGAAATAATAGACCCGTCATGACTATTTTCTTGATACATACAGGTTGCAGGGGCGTATGTACTAGATTGATGTTCAATCAAAAAGTTATGTAAAGCACAAGCAGCCATCACTACCTTCTCTACATTCCGTGGTTCTAAATTAATTGCGGACTGAAAGATACGAAACCGTGAGGCAAGTATCCCAAAAGCGTTTTCGACAGTGTGCCTTGCTCAAGATAATCGATAGTTAAAAATCTCTTTTTCGGCGGAATCTGTGAGTCCTTGCCGAAATGGCTTCAAAATATCCGTTCTGAGAGGAAACGCATCGTCCGCAACGAAGACATACGGAACATTCTTGAAATTGTCGGTAACATCGTCAGGCTGGGGAATATTTAAACTCTCGTTCACCAGTCTTTCAAAAAAAGATGTGTTCTGAAGAACACCTCCATCGGAAATTCGTCCATTTGTTCCAAAATCCACCATTATGAATCGGTATTTTGCGTCAACTATTGCTAGAAGTACCATACTATGTTTGCCTTTGTAGTTATAGTAATAAGATCCAGAGTTAGCAGGTGGAATTATATCAATGTGTTTGCCATCCATGGCACCGATGCAGTGTGGGAAATGCCATCTGTCTGCAAACAAAGTTGCAATCTCCTGCCATGTTTCTTCTGACTTAGGACACTGAAACAAGCAGGACACAATAAATTTAATGTTAAAATAGGTGCGTTTTGAGTTTTTTAGTATTTTAACAATATCGTATTATTTTTTAGGAATCGACTGACACTCCACGTCCAGTTGAACAAGCAGTAAACGATGATGTTGATGGCGCTACATCAGCAACTGAGAATGTTCCAGCAAAACAACAAAGGCCACCACTTTCAAGGCCTGGTTTGAATAAAAAAAAAAAGCTGAATGATGAACTGTCAACAGAAGTGCTGACTACAGTGCGTGACCACTTCAAAGCACCTAGGGAACAATCTGACCGGTATGATCTGCTAGGAAAAACAGTTGCTGTGCGATTGAGAAGTCTAGGAAAACGTCAGGCACTCATTGCGGAAAAAAAAATACTAGACGTGCTATTTGAGACTGAAATGGATTCTCTAATGCCATCGCCAATGGATCATTACAGTTTATCAGGACGGCAACTGCCTAATACCACTCAGACACCGTCAACGGTTATAGGTGCGTCATTCAGAGAAACTCAGAACAACAGAAGTGGTCAATCCCTCTACTCTCACAACTCAGCATCCTCTTATATTAATAATTGTACTCCAAGTACCGCACCGTCACCGTCAAGAGAGACACCTAGCTCATTAACAGCAATTCATTATTCTGAGAACAACTCAGCACCTTCTTATTTAAATAATATGAGTCCAAGTCCCACACTGTCAGAAAGTCATTATTCTCAGAACAGCTCAACATCCTCTTATTTTTCTTCTTTCCGTGATGTATGAAGGAATTAGGCACAAACCATTATTTAACTTTGAATTCTAATTTTAAGTCAATTCTTTGATTCAATTCGATTCCTTTGTACAAATAAAAGCAGTTTTCTAGTAACACATGTTTTAATTATTCTTTCAGAAATTATAAATGAACAAATCTGTACATACCTGCATATACTCCCTCAACACTTTGTAAAGGGCTGCACATGTGTCTGGGATAATTTGTCCGAGTGCTTGAGGAGATATTCTTGTAGAAAATTTCAGACACTCATACGAACGTCCTGTTGCTAAAAATCTCAAGGTTGCAGTCAATCTTTCGTGTGGATATATTGCTTTTCTCATGACTGTATCTTGCTTCTTAATCAAAGGAGAAACCAAGGAAAGTAATTTTTGGTACACTGTTTCAGTCATGCGTAAATAATTGAGAAAATCTAATGGCTCTTCCCTTAATTCTTTTAATAAATTTATGTGGGAAGATGCATTTCGTTTTTGTAGCCACTTCTTGCACCACTGTTTACGCTTTTTCTTTTTTCTTTTTTGTAATAACATTGCAAACAGTAAACCGACCGCGGCCATATCGTCGTCCCCGTTTGAATCCATGGAGAAAACTGAAGGAATGCACAATTGAACTGCACGTCTGTGTACATATCAGTTCACAGTTAAAACTGTCAGTTTTAACTGCACAGTTTTCACTGACAGTTAAAACTGTACGTGAGTGGCCGGCCTAACACATACCCACAAAACTGAAACAAAATACAAATTCTGTGATGTAACCTCAAAGTATTCAGGCCAAGAGCGTTTTAATCAGAAAGGTAATAAGGTTTGTTGGTCCGTGAAAGTTGCCACTCAGAATGTTTTCTAGATTTGGCAACTAGGAAACGTGAAATACGCATTTTTTTTTTAAATTCAGGAAAATATATTTTGAAATTAGCGCCATTTTGTGAGAAAAATCACTAAAAAAAATTAAAGTCCCTAGGGTTTTGTATTTTATGGAAAATCTCAATATTCCCGTCGTTATGAACGATTTCAATCATATTACGGGGTTCCTGAGGCTGCCAGGAACTCTGACATGAAGAAAACTTGCCGAAAAACGTGCCAGTGGTTTTAAAGCCAAAAGTTGTGTGGTGGCATCACTGAATCCTTATCCGAAGTCCTCTATTACACAGGCATTGACTAACTATCTTACTTCTATATAAACAATGGTATAACTAACTATACTAATTTCAGTTGAAAATCCTTGTCTGAAACCTTGTTGACAATTTGTGAGTAATGTGAATGACTTCAAATAAACGAGTTTTTCTATAATTTTGGAAAATACACCCAATAACGCCATTGGTGTGTAGTACAAGGGTAGTCTTTTTTTTAAATTAAATTTTGGATGCTATTCTGAGGCTTGTTGGAAAGGCGCCTTGTATAATAGAACTGTTTATAACATGACTTAGCATTGGAGCAATTATCTCTTCACATTGCTTAATAACGTTAATTGGAATTTCGTCTAAACCGGTAGATTTTTTATTTGGTAAAAGTTGAATCGCGTCGATGACTTCTAATTCTGAAACGGGATCGAAAAACATTGTTTGAGGAGCAAGACTACTTTTGTAAAGCTACCGCTTGATCATTTAATTCTTTGAACATCTGACAGAAAACAACTACTTACCTTTACGGACATTGAATTACATCTGCCGCCTACTTGTGCAACGTTTCTCAAAAATGACACTATTGCAAGTGCTAATTGTAATTGTAATTTTTCCTATCCTGATATTAATATTTGAAAATAAATCTCACCTCTCCCCCTTGCGGATCCCTCTCCACGTCATACTCTACGACAAATTGTCCGGCAAGTCCATTATCTCCATCAGTTCCTAACTCGTGAGCGTACTGTTTCTGTTTCTCCAAATCAGGGCTGAATTTAACCACAGAAGAAGTTTTGTTGATGGTCGTTATTTCAGCATTGGGATTCAGTTTTTCATCATTCTTGCTAATTTCATTTCCAGATCTTAATGCAGGTGTTCTCACGAATTTGATGGGACGAGATTCGTCGATATGCACCTGCGAGAAGAGGATTTGTATGAAAATGAATCAATATCAATTAGGTAATCATTATCAACGATATTCTGTTTTTTAAAATAATAATACCAATAGCACATACCATAACAAACTTCTACTAGAAATTTTGAGGACAGAATTAATATTAAAATTCAGTGATAAGAATAAAATCGACAAAGTCGAAATACCCTTCTCTCCAAATATTTCCAAAAAGTGGAAAATATGATGCAAAAATCTGACAGAAAACAACTACGTCCCTGGCTAATGCCACGACGGATATTGAACTACATCTGACAGATATTTGTGCAACGTTCTTCCAAGAAAACTCAATGGACGATTCCAGTAGGTACCCATATTCAGTGTTGCCAGAATTGATTTTCTGGTTGAATTTATTGACATTTTCCAGGCCTTTTCTGATATGGTTCAGGTTTGGAATGTATACAATTTTCAATTAGAAATATTCCTGTTCCCGGATATGCGAATCAAAGTACTAATGATGATATTGTCAAAAATAAAATATTGTAGGGAATTTCACGCTAGTACGTTTTTCAATATGATAGATAAAATTCCCTAGGATATTTTTATTTTGTCTATTTCATCAATGTTATTTCGATTCATGTATCCGGGAACACTCGAGATTTTTATAATTAAAAATTGTATCCGTTTCGACCCTGAAACATATCAAAGAAGGTCTAAAAAATGTCAGAGGTTTCAACCAGAAAATCATTTGTGGCAATACTGAATAGGGGTACTGGAGTCGTCCATTGCAAGTGCTTATTGTAGACAAACAAAAGATTGTCCTTAATTCAGCTGGGGATGACCACCTGCAGACATGTTTCGAGGTTGTTGCCTCTCATCAGTGCTAGGGTAGGTCTGACAACTTTGTTTGTTAATTTATTGTTTTTCTAATAATTCCCTACGGATGAAGCAGCGACTAACAGTAAAGTCAGTCGCAGCGCCATCAGCCAGGAAAATCAATAAGCACTCCTCGAGACAGCAACAGACTCTAGGAAGAGTAATTGCGAAAATTCGAACAAGTTCGAATGTTTATCCGGAGAGTACAAATAAATGATAAGAAAAAAATCGACAAAGTCGAAGTACCCTTCTCTCCAAATATTTCCACAAAGTGAAAAATATTTCATAAAAATTTAGGATGCAAGCTCCTATGAAAATGCACAATTTTGCGAGTTTTTACGTCAAGCTGGCGCAACTTCTCTTATTTTTTTTTCTTGTGTGCTTTGGCATCGGCTCTTAATATCATTATTATTATTTCCTTACCTCGACATCCAGATTTTTGACAGGTTGACCAGGATGTATGTTGATGACAATCGAGTATTTTTCATTTTGACGAGCAAGGAGTTCCTCATATTTCAAGTAAAATATTGCCTTTTTCTGAGGTTCTATGTTTACAGACACCGTAAATCTATTGGAATCTCTAGCATTTACAGCCACGTGCGCAGCTGCCTGACCGCTAGCAACAGCCTGAAAATCGAAAAAAAAAAAAAACTGCTGTTAATAAATGTTGTTATAGTTATTTGTATTTACAGAGATGAATATAATCCAAATTTGTTGCGAAAATGATTCCAAAAATCAACGTAAAATTTTCTTTCAGAATACTATTTTAATAAATATTTTCTTGAAAAAACAAAGAAAATCTGCTATCATACTGATGTTTATCTATCTATAAATATCAAAAATTGTTAAATTTGTTATTTTTTCATTAGTTTAGAAAATTCTGAAACTCATTTATATTCATTAGTATTCAATGTATTATCTTCCTTATACCAGAACTTGTTCTGTATGGAAAATGAATTTACAATAAATAAATAAAATGAAAAATACCTTCATTTGTGACTTAAAAAAATATTGTCATCAACTTAGGCTCGTTTCGAAACCTACTTGGCCCCTATCAGATACACTGAGAGATTTTCAGTTTTTTCAAAAAACACATTTTTCTACGACAACCTCGATAAATGTTCATTTTATAACCGTCAATCATAAACAAGCACATTTTTGTTTGACAAACAATATTACGGAAACTGATATACAATATTATGTTGTTCAACAATATTTAAAACAAAAATAAATAAATAAAAGTGTAAATCTGCATCTTCTATGAGCAGAGCTCATAGAAGAGAACATATGCCCCTTCGCCCAAAAGTGTATTTGGTATGGTAGTTGGTGACACCAGAGAGTCGTTGTACTCCTGCCAAGTATCTGCGTATGGGTGTCTGCAGCAAGCCGTGTAGTGTCCTCTATATGTTGTTCCACTATGATTAGATGAAGCATATAGATTGTAGCGACAAGGTGCTGCGTTTTCCGTTGCGTAGTTGCTCATATCCAATACTAAAGGTATGATAATAAACATTTTTGTCTGAGAGAAACGTATCAAATGGATCATCATAGTTAATGGAAATTTATTTATTGATATAGTTTTCGTGCACTTCGTACTCTCTTTGTATTTTGTACAAGTAGGTTTTTCGTCATCATCCAAAATTTCCTCTCTAGTAAAATAGTCCAAATACTGAGACAGATATAGTTGGCCTGTTGTTTTCGGAATCTGTAGAGAGAAATCCCAGAATTGATCAAACCTTACTGTCCGATGACCACAATATGTACATTTTGATGTGGATTTCAGTTGGCCGACAAAATTGTCTACAAACTTGGAGTTGTCCATCCTCAAGAGTCTTGACCATGCGTCCTCAGCTTTTTCATCGTCATGCAATTCTTTTTCAACCACCGTCAACATATTTAGAGGCTTCTCGTGATTCTGTTTACGTCCTCGTGAAGACCCTCCAGCAGGTATCTCAAAAACTCATGAGCATCTTGTTGGGCGGAACCAGTAAACGAGGAGCGAATATTTGAATTTGACAGTGGGACAGTGTCAACAGCTTGATCTTGTTAATCGTCTGACCGTGGTTTCTTGATCACTTTTGCAAATTCTTTGATCAAATTTCCTTTCATATGAGAGAACTTCGTGTTTATATCCCCTAAGTAGGCATCCTTTATCAAATACTCCAATAACCATTTGGTGTTAGATAAACACTGGATTATACTGTTCATAAAGCAAGTATTGCCGATATTTTTCAACCCATTGAACCCAAATAATTTCATAGGACTATGTAATATGGGCCTGATGGGGTAGAATATGTTTGAGCTGCTTCTGCCATTGTTATCTTCCTCTGAAATATCACTAATGGAGCGAAGAGATAACTATGCCGACTTTATACTGCCGGTGCTGGACATTGAATTTTCTGAGTTTTAGAAAAGTTGCTGAATCTTTTTGTTGTGATTTATAACTATTCTGTTCAGAGTTAGATGAATCATGAGGGTATAAAAAAAAATTCATCCAGTTTTTGGGACGTGGGGAGTGTACCCATAACTGAAGCAGCATTTCCTCTTTGAATAGCTATGATTATACGCTGTATCAGAAATGTATAGGATCTTGGGTCATCAGTGGCTTTAATCATTCTCCTTCCAGTGTCTTCCAAAAGTTATAGGGCATGTATTCCGAATACTCCGTATGTTTCAATAGCCACTGGATAAAAACAGTAAAATTCTTCAATATTGGAGTATTTACGAAACTTTAATTTCTCAACAGAAACGGCTACAGCGCCTTTCGAATTGGAGGTCGCTATAAGGTGGGAAGCTGCTACTGTATCCACGCAGGTGAAATCCCAAACCAAAGGCTTCCCAAGCTTCCACGGTATGAGGGTCATTCCATCGTCTCTGCTTATCCCAACTGGTTCTAATACTGAAGGAATTTCTGCAGTTGTGAGAGCCCGCTTTATTAGATCATTAACCGCATGATGTCTTGAAAAACGACTCGAACTGAACCTACAACCCAAGCCATGTATTACATTTTCTTCTACGATGGATCCACATCGACATTTATGGCTGACACAAATCGATGTGCCCAAGCGAAGGCCAACTGCAATCCTGAATGACTGATCGTCCAACAAAGTACCCAGAAAAGCTACTGGAAGGGCATTAAGCCAAGCTCCTGATTCTTTAGAACTAACAGCATTGAGAATTTAATTTTTGCATCGGTTGCTAGGCAAGTTGCCAAGAAATAAATGCGAAATGGAATATTTCGTGTTAGGTCTAGGTTCACTCTAAAATCACGACTACTACGACTTGTCAAATTATGACGTCCAACGACAAACTGATGAAATGTCAGCAGATCGTTTCTGTCAAAGTTTTAGTAGGTAACGAGTAATTTCATAGTTGTTTTCTATAAAAACTATTGATTAAAATGGAAACTGATAGTGAATAATCATAAAATGACTTTGAATATTGACAAATCTTCCTTCATGTTTTTGTCAAAAAGAAAATCTAAACATATTGCAAATTCATTAGCTTTCAACGGAAAACATATAAAATATTCAGAAACAACAAAATTTTTGGGATTATACATTGATGAAAACCTTTCTTGGAAAAGCCATATTGAAAATCTTAGAAAAAAAATATCTCCTATAATTTGTATTTTGTTCAAAATTCGATATTACATTCCTTTGAAATATCTAAAAATGATTTACTTCAGTTTAATTTCTTCAAAATTACAGTATTTAATATCAGTATGGGGAAGTGCCAATTGTACTATCTTGCGTCCACTCAAATCTTTGCAAAACAAAAGTATCAAATGTTAAGTTACCATTCCTTGAATCTACATCACATTTATATGCTCCAAAAAATCTTTTGTGGATATCAATTCTTTGTACAAATTGAAAATATGTATATTCATCCATTCTGTCATCAATAATAGGAAACATTCATCTCTGGAATTTAATTCAACTGATACCATACACAATCACCAAACTAGACAATCAAATAGTCTCATCACGCATAGAATAAACATTGGGAAAAAATCAATTTTATATATTGGAATTTTGATATTCAATAATATACCCAATAAATTAAAAAATATCGTACAAAAAGATCGTTTCAAATTTCATTTAAAGAAGTACTTATTACAATGATACTTGAAAAAAAAAAACTGATACAAACATTTTCAACTTGAAATTTTGTTGTTTATTGTATTAGTTATAGATTTAGGTCCCTATTATAAACATTTATGTTTCTTGGGGTCAATAAAGATCATTATTATTATTATTATTATATCGACTTGGATTTGACACCTCCGAACATAATAGAAGCAGCGAAGGTAACAACACTAAATTTATTACCGGAAACGTCGAAGAGTATGTATCAACTCGCTTATAACCTTTTTTTGGAATGGAAGGTAGATCAAAAGACAAAATCTTTTTCCGAGAACGTTTTAATGGCTTATTTTGGTGACTTAGCCAGAAAATTTAAAAGTTTCACTTTGTGGTCTCACTTCTCAATGCTGAGAACGACTGAGATATTGCCAAATATTTGAAACTGAAAGCATTCCTCAAGCGGTAGCCTAACGGCTACAAACCCAAAAAGTCAAAGATCTTTACAGCAAATGACATCGATAATTCCATTGAACAGGCTCCAGATGAAATATATTTGGCAACAAAAGTTAGTTTTATATTTCCATTTGATGAAAAATATGTTTAAGTACACTAATTTACATTGGAGGTTGCATTAGTTATGGGAGTAATGGGTGCATGTAGAAGACATGAATTACACAAAATGAAAATTACTCATTTCAATGATCTTGGTTCAGCTGTTTTAGTAACAATACCAGACAGTAAAACCAAAATAGTACGAAATTTTACTGTAACTGGCAAATTCTACGAAATTTATAAAAAATACGCAAATCTTCGCCCTCAAAATGCTAATGGTCTATGGTTTTTCATTAATTATCAAAAAGGAAAGTGTACCATTCAGAGAATAGGTCTAAAGAAGTTTGGAGCTATGGGAAAAGACATTGCCAAGTATTTAAAATTTCCAAATTACGAATTATATACTGGGCACTGCTTTCGCCGATCCTCCGGAAAAATTCTTGTTGATGTTGAGTTGAGGTGACATAACCATGTTAAAACGCCACGGTGGATGGAAATCTACTACAGTCGCTGAGGGATATATTGATGAATCAATCAACTTTATCTCCCCAAGAAACATTACATGTTTATGGAAGGGATAAAAAAAAATCTTAAAAATAACATGAATAAATAAGCATACAAAGATGTGATCAATAAATATAAAAAATAATAATAATCTTACAATACGTTTGCTCAAAATACAAAATACAATGTGGTGAATATAAACAAAATAATAAATATTGAAATATAAATAAATTCAGCAGTTTTCAACTTATATCGAAACTATTTCAAAGTTCTAGTGGTCAAATTCATTGAATAAATCACCTCAAAATTTCTTTTTTCAATTTGATTTTGAATTTCTTTAACGAATTATAAGATTTTATTTCATCAGGTATCGAATTGTAATTTACTAATCCATAATGAAAAACAGATTTTTTTCCAAAAATTTGTTCTAAAATTACTAGCAGCTAACAATTTTGTTTGTTCAGTATTATGAATGTGAATAGTATTCACTTCATTAAAAACTAAATTTGAGGTTTTACCTTTTTTTCTAACTGAGTGGATGAAACTACAAATTTTCAGCTTGTAAAGGGAGTTCAGATCTAGCAAACCATTTGGTTTGTATAAATTAATTGTTGGTTCCATATAATTCAATTTTAAGATACATTTGACATAGCAAATAAAATTGCAAATGCAATACAGAACATACTATCAGGCATACCAACGAATTTAGAAATGGAAAATCGTGAAAAGCCGTCTACTTCAACGTCGACAAATTATCAATTTCGAAAAGAATTAAGTATTCAGCAATCAAGTTCTCCAAATATGATATTCAATAAGTGCACATTCAATTTCAATTAGATACATACATACATTTATAGGCTTCTATTTCTGTGTACCTATCAGAAATAGCAATAAAGAAAATATTTACATATTTCTTCAATTTATATTTTAATTCTGATAGAAAGCCCATTAGCGGCGAATTCGGAGTAATGAAATATCATCAGTTTATTTCTTTCAAAGTTTTTGCAATGTATGCATGTATTAAACGTGAACGATATGTTGTCATAGAAAAAGTATAGTATGCAACTCGCAACAAAATGGGTATAACTTTGTGCTCATTACATAATATACTATTTCAAAATCAGCAAAATCTTCAAAAGTTATATTTTTCAGAACATAAGTAATATTTGGATAAAATTTTTCAATAAATTCACGAAAACACATCACCACCATCGAATACATGATATGAAATCTCAGAATGAACTGAACAACAAAATAAATCAAATGAACAGTAATAAACAAAATAAAATTAAATCTCAACGTATCCTCCGTTACTTTTAATGCAAAGGATGATTCGTCCATGCATTTCAATTAATTTTTTTTTCAATTTAATTTAATTCTTAATTTTCTTATATATGGTAGCATGTGATTTTATACCAACATGGATATGCATCTGTATACATCAGTGGCGGATTTAGGGGGGAGGGGCGAATGAAGTTTCGCCCCCTGTTGGTGTCGGCGTTATTTTGCAATATATAGTATGTTTCACTTTATAATTTCTATATTAATTTTTTTTTTTTCGAAAAATATTACTGTTATTTCGGAATCGCCCCCCTCCCTCAGAAAAATCCTAGATCCGCCCATGGTATACATACACCTTCAATAAAGAATTTGAGTAAGGATGGTGACGATTGTTGAATGAGTAAGGTTTTTTTCTTTAAAATATTGTTAAAGACATTCATATCTGTGATATCAGATTTTTTACTTCTCTTTTGAAGCGTTTCATATTGAGTATACACTTGAGTGAACTTGGAAGCATATTAAATAATTCAGGGTCATAGAAAAATATTGTATTACGTATGTAAGTTTTTTTTTTTAATCTAGTGGTCCGTGTATGGTAATTGTTCATATTTGTTTTTCTCTAAAGGTCCATACTAAAGCATTGAAGACAAAGATATTTCCAATATTGAAAAGCTTATTTGTATTTCTTTTTAAAAATTTTTTTTTTCTCTGTTGTTTTTACATTTCTTATAACTGTATTGTTTGTTCCTCCCCACGCAGCGATACAATGGGCCTTATTCAGGTGCACCTTGAAACTTGTTTATTGAATTGAATATTGAAAAGTATGGCGGATGTCTATTCTGGTGCTCCTTGAAAAGCCCTATTGATTGTTTTGGTTATTGAAAAGTTCTTCACTATTGAATATTTTTCAATTTTTCCAATTCACGTGTCCAAAAACTTTCAACAACAGTTTTCCAAGTTTCATATATCATAAGCAGATGATTAAGGAACTGTTTATAAACTTGAATCTTGAAAATGTAGAGGGTATGTATTGATGTCTCCGAGTATTTTTAATCAACTATACCCAACTAGTCAACTTTTTTTAGTGAGAAAATGGGTATGATCTCCTAAGTTTCCCTCTTTTAATTACAGAATTGCAAAATTAGGAAAGAAGATTAAAACAAATGTACATATTTAGCATTTTTCTGTATTTACATATCATTTTCCAGATTAGATTCCCTTGGTCTTCCTGAAATTGTTTGCAAATCTGTGTATAAGTATCGATTTAAGAAGGATATGTCAAAAAGATACCCCATGAATGAAATAGGACGCGATTCAGAATGAAATTAATTAGAAATCTCCAAATCACAAATAATATTGTGTCCTCTATACTTTCATCTCACTAAAATGCTTAGAGGCATTAAGCATTTTACTGTGCTTTCATGCCCAAGGGACATATCAAAAATCCACTGGACAGGATATGAGCTGTCCCATGAGGTAATCTTTCGTTACCAGGTGCATTGACTTGTAACTCTGCCCTCCTAGTCCTTAGCCAAAACGCAGTATCTGCAGAAAAGTCAAAATTAAGTTTTTGTTTAGATGTCTGACCGTAGTGAAAGAATTATGCATGATCAAAATAAAATTTTGAATAGTTTACAACGGTCAGACATCTAAACAAAAACTGATCTTACTCAATGCTGCGTTTTGGCTGAGGACATCCTTGGACATAAAGTTCATTTTCTTCAAAGTGATGGAGAAAAATATGAGGAAAAGGTTAAGTTTTTTAACAACTTCGATGCGTTTCCAGGTTGGTTATTGATAAAAAATTAGTTTCTATTGTTTAGTCCTTTTTATCTCTTTTGTCAAATAACTCAAATAGTAAAAATGAATTATAAATTCTCCAATCCAAACAAATTTGAACAACGCAGTCGCATCTGTCAAAAATGTATCTTTTGACCGAATTTCCAACGTTGCCAAGTCTGAAAACTTATTCCAATAACAGTTTTTCAACATTCAATAATCTGATTTTCAAGAGTGACACGTGAATACCAAACTTTCCTGAAATTGAAAAGTTACAATATTCAATATTGAAAATTTTCCAATATTCATGTGGACACCTGAATAAGGCTGAATATCTGATAACGCTTTCATTAAGGGAAAAATATATAGTTCTTAAGAGATTCTTGGTGTGTATATCCCTGATATTGTAAAATGTTATGATCATCTGTTTCAATCTTTTGATGTCATGATTTGTATGATCTTGAATCATCAGCTCTAAAATATGATTACAATAATACATATTTACTTCGGAACTAGGGGAGGGTGGGTCACAGTGGATCAGGCACGATAGCTTCGTACATTTTCGCGTACGCGCGCCAACAAACGGTTGATATCCCCTCTGAAGTAATCCCCTTCTGCCGAACTGCCCGAACTAGTCGTAGCGTAGCCACGATATCAAAGCGGCAAGACGCACTGCGGTGCTTCGGTAAACAGACGAAACTTTTTCATCTCGTCTTTCAAAATTTTGTATTGTATTCAAATGAGTATTGAATCTGGATGTTTGGTTACTGTTTTGTGCTTGGTAATGCTTATATTAGTTGTAAACTATGTATGTTTTGTCTTTTGTAGTGTTTATTAACTTCTTATCGGCATTGTTTTTCAATAACCGTCACTGGGTCACAGTGAATCATTTCGATTTGGGGTTCAGTGGATCAGCGATCCAGTGTGACCCAAAATGATCCAGTGTGACCCGCATTCTTCCAGTGTGGCCCATGAAGTTATTGGGATTTCAAATTAAGATTGTAGCGCTACCGGCGGCGGACGATGAAGTACTTTCTACGACATTGATTTTTAAACTTACTTTTTCTTCCATATAGATTTCATTGTTTACTTTTGTTTATTTCGTGTATTGAGTATTTGAAGCGTAATCAAGGCCCTTTAAACATTGTTAAAACTGTGATTTCGATGATTTTTACATTTTATTAATGTTCATTTAAATAAATTATTATTGGTGTAAGGATTTGTGTTAAGGGGTTAATAGGTAGGTACCTTGTTAGAAAAAAGCTAGTGATAAAATACTTCAATCGTCTTCTTACAAACAAAGACAAATGGTCCAATTAAAATTAAGTTTATTGGAATTTCTGAGGTATGTTGAAGGGACCGAAAGTTCTCGGTGTGTAGTAGAAGGTGAAGAAGTCCTCAATGCAGACCATATAATATTATATGGAAAAAATAAATGGAACTATTCAGTGACAAAAGTGTGTGCCCTCTGTCTCCAGACAAGCGCTCTGCAATCCGAGCCTCATCGAGTGGAGAACTCAGAATTATAGACGGTTATATTAAAATTATGCAAATGTAAATAAGTAAATAAAAACAAGATGCCTACCTACCTTTGTTAATATAATCTTCTTGCTTAAAATAGAGCGAACACACTTTCATAAATTTGCTTATTGGTTTGCCAATCTGAACCTTTAATATCCAGGCTTTTAAAATTTTAAACCTTTGGGTCATTTTCCTCGGGATATCTTTGAAAAGTTAATTTCTTTTGGCCTAGGAATTGCAATGTGGCACAGAACAATAACCATTGTAAGACGCCATTATAAGACCGGAAGGGTCGCTTTACCTGTAAAAAGGCAATTTCTCAACACTAAATTAAGATGAAATAAAAACGGTTCAAAGAAAGGCTCTATATTCTTAAAAAATCAATGATAAACAAACGATACGAAAGTTTGGTTAGAAAACAATGTCGCAGAAACTAGTTTACATTAAAGCCACCAGAGTGCGTATCGCTTAGCATGAAATGCCAATACTTACTTTTTTAATACGTGAAAATGCCTCGCAACAGGGAAACAAAAACTAGTATCGGACTCCACACTGAAGAACAGATGCAAAACGCTCTAAGACTTATATCGGATGGCCAAAATATAAGAGCTGTGGCAAGAACCACTCGTATCCCGTACACAACTTCAAACAGGTATCACAAGAAAGTTCAAAATAATGCTGATCCTGAAAAGATTATTAGGCTTACACCTAATTACGCAGTTCATAAGATATTCACCGATGCGCAAGAAAAGAGCATTGCCGATTATTTCTTAAATGCAGCCAAATGTTCTATGGGCTCACAATTATGGACATTCGACAACTAATTTACGAAGTAGCTATGTTAAATAATGTAAAAGTACCAGCGAAATGGCAGGAAATGAAACTTTCTGGCATTGAGTATTTATATAATCTCAGAAAAAGAGACAATCGATTATCTTTACGAACTCCTGAGGGGTGCAGCTTAAGTAGAGCGACATCTTTCAACCGCCACAATGTTGGTATTTTCTTTGATAATTTAGAAAACGTTATGTCTACACAGACAGTCTTTGGCAATGGAAATAGAGTATTTAATCTAAGTAGATGAAACATATACTATGATGGTTGAGAAGTCTGCAAAATTGCTAGCTGCCAAAGGACAAAGGCAAGTTTCCAAGGTCACCAGCGCAGAACGAAGGACGTTAACAACAAAGAAGAATGTTGGTTTTTTAACAATTTTGTGGTATAATATTATTCCGTAGTACCAATAAAAAGTTTACAACTGAGGTTGAACAGTTATTATTTGTTGCACAACTGAATTTATACTAAGTTGTTGTATTTGCTTTGAGACAGTAAGAAAGAAATTTCTAAATTACAATAAATTGTAATCTTTGCAAACTTTTGTAAGATTGTTTCGAAAATTTGATTAGACTATCTTATGGTACGAATAAACGAGTCATAGTATGAAAACCATCATCTTTTACAGTATGCCCCAGTTGATTCACTGTTACCCATGTAGCGATCCAAAGTGACCCACTCCTGGGTCACAGGGGATCTTCCCTCAACTTTTTTATCAAAAGCTATATCTTGTGAATGTATGTATAATTCGCCAACAAATGCTTGTTTATTTAAAGCTTTAATACTCCTCTTACAATTTTAATTGAGAGAACAACGATTAAGCGATAAAATTTGGATCCGCCAGAGTTAGAAAAAAAAGTGATCCACTGTGACCCTACACATGTTACCAGATAATTCATTCATTTTCACGATCTTTCAATCTACTCCACACATCAGTGAATATTGTTTCGAAATAACTAAATGGAATAACTAATTTAAAACGAATGATTATTGGCATACCCTTAATGATTTAAACAGATTCATATAGACTTACAGTTTTGTATGTATTTTGGGCTTGTTCCTTCTCTTGTACATATGCCTCATATTTTACTCCGTCTATCTCCATTATGAACCCTGATATATACGCTTGATCAGGTAAAACAACTGAGAAAGTAGCTTCCTGTGCTTTTCCATCCAAATTCTTCACTTTACTCGTGATTTGACATTTTGCAAATCTGTTGGAAACATTCGTCTCTACTTTCATTTCGTATATTTTCGGAAGAATAGGCCCATCCTGAAAAATATAATTTTCATAATACAGTGTGATCCACTTAAGACCGGAGCACCCTCATAAAATCCACTTTTTCAGATTGATTTTTTTTTCAGCAGGATGAATATCAAAAAGTCTACGTTTGCACCAAATTTTCAAAATATAATTCCAACTTTCATGGCATACTATGATTTTTTTGTGATCTGAAGGACTCCGGAAACTCTTATGGAATTTGGGTCCAGGTGGAATATTTTGAATTTTTGGTATGAAGTAGTCCATGTAATTCTCAACCAATGTTACTAATGCGCCAACTCAAAAAAATGAACAGTTTTGCGCTATAGGGGGCGTTGAAATTACCCCTTGCGCAGATTAGACTATTTATTTTTTAATCCGGTGAAAATTTTTTCACTTGTTTCATTGTTGCTAATGTTGCAAAATATTGTACTGTTTTATAAGAAAATTCTTACCCACCCCCTTCTTCCCCCCAACTCCTTTTACGAAACGCAAAAAAATATATTTCTCGAGTGCCTTTAAATGTATCGCTGAATGTTCAAATATGCATGAATAAGGAAAACAGCAGTTTTCAATGATTATCCCCCCTCCCCTCGTAGGGCACAAAACGAAAAAATTTCGGATTTTTCCGAATTTTAATATGATGCAGTTGGAGTTATTTTGAATAGGAATTAATTGGGGGGCATTGAAATCATCCCTTGCTCAGAATAGACTATTCATTATTATGGGCGGAAACAAATCGTCCCCCTTATCACCTAGGGGCGTATCTGTTTTCTGAATATGTTAGAGGAAAGAGGACAAACGAAAATTGATGACAATTTAATCACCCTGTAGATATGCCATGAACATAAGTTCTATTTGTGACGGCATTATAAGAGATACAGTTACGCCACTTCGTGAGATGAAAAGTACATTGCAAGAAAGCCTAAATACGGCGTAACTCAATTTTGCACTTTTTTGTTACTTACGCCCCTGCGTGATAAGGACGACCAAATATCTCCACCAATTTTAGTTTATATTGTGCTGAACAATTGTGTTTATAAAAAATTATATAAAACCTCCCCCTTACCCCAACTCTTGTTTTAGAACACGAAAAAAAATTATTCTCGACTACTTGTGAATGCTTAATCAGCTCAAATTAAGAAAATCGTTGTTGTTTAATTTCACCATTCCCTCCCTTCAAAAAAATGTTGGTGTATTTCGCTGACTTCTTGGTAGGGCGTAGTTCATGTTATTTGCATATCAATCAATTGGGCGAAAATTTCGAAAATAAATAAAAATTAGACATCTACAATTTGAGTTTGAGTTAGTACCTGAATTAATTTTTAAATAGGGGTTGGGGGTAAGGGGGAAGTTTTGGACTTTTTTATGACATTACACAATTATTCATATCTAAACTAAAATACGCAGTGATATTATTTCGGCCTATAACAATGAATAGTCTATTCTGAGCAAGGTATGATTTCAACGCCACCTAGCATCAAAACTATTAATTTTTGGGGTTTGTCACCCAATTAATTTGTATTCAAAATAACTTGAACTGCATTTGGGGGGAGGGGAAGTGATCATAAAAAACTGTTATTTCCCTTATTCAATGGTAACATTGGTTGAGAATTACATTTACTACATCATACCGAAAATTCAAAAAAATCCACCTGGACCCAAATTCCATAAGGAGTTTGCAGGGTCCTTTATAAATTTCATCAGCGATTTTTTTCGTGAAATTTCGACTGCACCACTGGATTCAGCATCCTTCAATGGGTAAATTCTTGAATTTCATTTGAAAATATTAGTAACAAAGTTATAACAATATTAATTTTGATAACATACCAATTTTGTGAATATATCAGACAAATTCTGAGAATGAAATTTAGCAATTTAGAACGAAAAAAATCATAGTATGCCTTGAAATTTGGAACCATATTTTGTGAATTTGTATAAACGTAGACTTTTTGATACTCTTCCTGCTGGAAAAAAGAAAAAAATAAATCGGTTTGAAATTGTAGATTTTACAAGGGTAACTTCATTCAAGAAAATTCATTGAACGAAGTGGTTTGAACCCAAGGAGACTAAAATTTAACAAGGGGAGTTTAATCCCCATAAGACAATGGGGACACTAGTAGAAAGAGATGAAAGAACATTTGTGACGAAATGTGACGTAGTTGGACGTGTCATGGCCGCCGTTTTCTATAGACAGTGACGCTAGCTCTTGGTATATGAGAGTTACTGCTGACAGTTTTGTTGCTTGGTTCGAGTTCGACTCTGTACTCATCTCCAAGTACGTCACTATGACGCGTTGATGCTACAAGATTCTGATTGGCTAGAGCTTATTAAACCCTCCCTGTTAGTTTAGTCTCTTTGGTTTGAACCTTTCATCATTAAAAATCATAATCTCAAACTGATATTGATTGAGTTCAACTAATTCTTCCTAATTATAAAATTTTTGCTTACAGGCTTTGAAGATTCGACTGTACTTTTTTCAGGAAGTTCGGTTGAAGATATAACCAAACTCTCATCGCTCGTAACCTGGGGATAGCAATTCACTGTGCTTAACCAGAGAACAGCCAGAAAGGCTCGAAGTTTCACATCCATTCTAACGGTTTATTCTCTTTCTCCTGAAAAATGTGATTATCAGTTAGTTTCCAAAAATCAAATTATTACATCCAAGGAATTAGCGTGGTATAATCAACGGATAACAATAATATGTAATAACAATAAAATTTTTTTTTGCTATATGGAACATTTTGTTTTGCCAACTTTGAGATAATATTTGGTAAAAAAAATACTAATAATCATTTTGAATGACGATCCTGACCTGTCCCAATGTCTAAGAAACGAGGAAGCGGCCCAATGTTAAATGTGCAAAAATTAATATCCGAAAAATAAAAATATGAGCGTATAGGAAATTAAAATTCAGGATGAGTTTCTATTTCATGCGACTCGATCCTGATTACCGAACGTAACCTAAAAAATGGGCAAAGTTGCGACAATTGGGTTTTTGTTGATACTTAAAAAACTACAGCTCCGATCAAAAAAAGTTAAATCAAGAAATTGTAGGTATTATAAAGATCTATCAATTGAATAACTTATAATTTTTTGATATCATTGATACTTATCGACTTATATCGGAAAAACCTTAAAAAATCGGGTTTTCTATAACTCGTTTAATGTAAGGTATTGAAAATTGTTACTCGCAATTTTGTGTAGCCTATGGCAAGTCAAAAAAGGTTTTTTCAAAAAAATTGATGAATATTGATTATTTTTCAAAATATATGAAGTTTTCTCAAAAAGGATGCTCTCTCAATATGGCTACTCTTGCTCGGGGAATGATGCTACAGAACCGATTCTCTGTAATTAAGACGCGTTTACACCAAAGTCTTCCACTAAGTTTTCCACAAGTTGCGGAAATTTGTTGCCTTTCTTACAAAATACAGCAACTTTTTCCACTTGTGGAGACACAAATCTTCCACTAAACTTTGGTTCCCCGCGGAGTGTCGGTAAAGATCAAAGAAAGTTGACAACTAAAAGTGGAAGATTTGTTGGTGCGCGCTTTGCACAAGCAACTTGTAGGAAACTAGTGGAGAACTGTTCCCTCTCGACGCGCGTGACGTCGGGCGCTAGCACCCCCCGCCCTACGCAACCCATGACCCATGACCGTCATTGCACGTGTGTACTTCAGCTGCAGGTGTTCTTGGTGATTTCGTTTGTTTTTTCGTTGTTTGTGTCAAGATGGAAGGCTGTAGTGAGAACGAATGGACCAGGACCAAAACCAGTGAACTCATTGAACTTTACCGGAGCAGAGAGGTTCTCTGGAACACAAAAGACCCTATATTTAAAGACAAAAAGTTAAAAAACTACGCCTGGGGGGAAATTGCAGCCCAGCTGCAAATTGATAAATTTGAAGTTCCGAATAAGGTGAAGAACTTAATTACCTGTTTCCGAGAGGCAAAGAAAGAGAAGATTGGTGCCGGTGCTTCGCAATCAGTCAAATGGTGGGCGTTTGAGTCTCTACTTTTTCTCAAGGACAAAACGACACCAAGAACGATCACAGAGGAAAAATTTTGAAAACTTTAAAATTCATTATCTCCCAAAATATTTTTTTTCGATAAAAATGTATTCCTTCATTTCGTTTTGTTTTGTCATCTTCTACTTCCTACTTCATTTATCGCTCCAATTTCGGAAACACCCTGTATATAAGCAACGTTTATTGACTTACCTTGATATTATCTAAGATGTATAAAAACCATGGTGTGTCGAGTGATTCGATTTTGTTTTTATTTTTCAGAAGACAAATAAACAAATGAAATAGTGGTCTGCTTCTTTAGTCGGTTCCAGAGATGGCGCCCTTAAATAGAATTTTAGTCTTGTCAATATTCAAGGGATATAGTGATTGATGACTGTTTTCAATTTTATGGAATTTCAGCAAACTTTAAATACAATCCAAAAGTAAATGATGGTGACAGAATCTAAATTTCATAGTGCAATTTCCTTGTATTGATTACTATTATTAACGTGTTTCTTAATTTTGCTGTATATTTCCTTAGACATTCATTCAATAATTATTTAACTATTCTGATTGACTCGTCATCTACTTGATGAAGATCCATATAGTAATTATACAAACTACACTAAAAACGATTCGATCCTCCACAAACTTTATTTAATCAGACAGTGAAGAAGCTAGTGTTCAGGCAAAACATGTCTGATAAAATAAAATTTGTGAATATCTAATCGTTTCCTGTGTAGTTTTTATGGTTTGTACAATAATAATTTGATCATGTGCCTTCCTTCCGTTTTTGTATCATTTGTGGGCAATCCAGATAGACTAACAAAATAATTATATCCAGTACCGAAAGTGAGTATAGTAAGTACCACCATATTATGAAGATTATCACATAGTATCTTGTATTATTAGAAAACATTTTAATGAAAATCATGGCACGAATGGCACGAATATATTACTCACGGAATCCCGCCATTCCCGCTTATTAGCACAAAAGGTTGACAGGTTCTAATGGTGAATTTTCATGAAGCTTAATAAGATGTCTAAAAACCATGGTGTGTCGACTCATTGCTGCAAAACTGTGGGATAAAACGGGAGACAATTCGCCAGCTTGATTAAGTGAAAACAAATGAAATCGTGACCTGTTTCCCAAATATTCCGCATTTGCGTGTACCGCACAGAAGTTTTCAAGTATTGCTGACGGATGAACTGAATAAAGAAACCTAATTATTGAAATTTACTTAATCACTATCACCAATCAGTTTTATTTGTTACATTTTCGACTCATTTATATAATTTTTTACTGAAATGCAATTAACTACAATAATAACCACGCATTTCATTTGGAAGTATCGAAATTAAGCTTCATGAAAATTGAAAATTCACCATTAGAACCTGTCAATCTTGTGCTAATATAAGCAGGAATGGCGGAATTCTGTGTGCCATTATTTTCATCAAAATGTTTTCTAATAATACAAGATACTATGTTATGATCTTCATGATATGGTAGTACTCACTTTTGCTACCGGATATAGATGAATTATTTTGTTCGTCTCTCTGGATTGCCCACAAATGATACAAAAACGGAACGTGATCAAATTATTATTGTACAAACTACACAGAAAACGATTAGATATTGACAAATTTTATTCAATCAGATATGTTTTGCCAGCACAGTAGTTCTTCACTGTCTGATTGAATAAAGTTTGGTGATCGAATCGTTTTCTGTTTATTTTATACAATTACTAAGGATCTTCATCAAGTAACGGCCGAGTCAATCAGACAGATTGAATTATTATTGAATCAATGATGAATTTCTAGGAAAATATACAGCCAAATGGACAAACACATTAATAATAGTCACCAATACAAGGATATTGCACTATGAAATTTGAATTCCGACACAACTATTCATTTTTGAATAGTATTTAAAGTTTGTTGAAATTCCATAAAATTGACAACAGTCGTCAATCACCATATCCCTGGAATATTGACAGGACTGACATTCCATAAGGGCGCCATCTCTGGAACCGACTAAAGAAGCATACCACTATTTCATTTGTTTATTTGTCTTCTGAAAAATCAAAACAAAATCGAATCACTCGACACACCAGGGTTTTTATATATACATCTTAAAGCTTAAATTCAATATTTCTAAATGAAATGCGTGGTTATTATTGTAGTGAATTTCATTTCAGTAAAATATTGAATAAATAAGTCGAAAATGTAACAAATTAAACTGATTGGTGAAGTTTTTCAGTAAATTCCAATAATTACGTTTCTTTATTCATTTCATTCGTCGGCAATACTTCTTGTAAATTTACCCTAACAAGAAAACCGACCGTGGCGGTACACGCAAATGCGGAATATTTGGGAAACAGACCACGAATTCATTTGTTTTCTCTTAATCAAGCTGGCGAATTGTCTCCCGTTTTATCCCACAGTTTTCCAGGTATGAGTCGACACACCAGGATTTTTAGACATCTTAATATTATCCTTCAGCACTTCTATCAAGGCCTTACAAACTTCAATCACAAACAGTGAAATGGTTGATTTTGAGATTTTAAACAAATAACCGAGACTTGTGTACGAATCACCAGTAGCCAAAAACTGTAATGTTACTGCTAGCTTTTCTTGGACAAGTATTGCTTTCCTGTAGTTTATGTCACGTTTCTTGATTGTATGTCAGTTCATTGAAATGAAATACTCAAAGTCACTACTGGTCATTCTTAAAAAGTTTTTAACACTCCCGTCGCACCACAGCTCACCACTCAACGGTCATCTTCTCGGAGATCAGCTATAATGTCACTGCCACTGTACCTATCCCTAGCTTTCAACGGGGGTCTCACCCAATATCTTCGGGGACCTCTTGTACAGTGGCTGGCTATGATGACACAGGCAGCCGCTGCAATAATTGCGTCTTCTTCGTCCGACATCCTTGACACTAGTGCCCATTTCGCGCTAATTATTTGGCAACAAGTTTTCCACTTGTTACTCTAAATTTGAGAAGAGCAACTTTTAGTTTACTACAAAACATCTTCCATTTTTTGCTCTAATTTTAGAAGAGCAACTTTTAGTTGACAACTGTTTGTTTTCTACAAACAATCTGTTGTCAACTTTGGTGTAAACGCGTCTTTTAAGAGTTATTTGGTTGTACTTTCATATTATCGAATAGGTATATTGATTTTAATTATTTAAAGTGTCAAAAAATTAGTTTAAAAAATTGCACAATTTTTTAACATGTTTTTTTCTAAATAAATTTCTCAATTTTGTTTTTATAGAAATGACTTTTGTGAAAATAGATTTCTAGCATGACTTCACGCATTAAAAAAATTGAATTCCTACGATCACTAGGAGCCGAGATAATTTTGTTATTTCAAAAAAATCTGGAAGGCGCAATAATCATCGTACATGGATATTGAGGCTGAATACCTTTATTTTCGATTAAAAGATACTAGGATATGTCTAGTTCATTTGCAGTATTATTAATTGATGAACAAAGTGAGGCGTGCAGACGCGGAGCGATGCAATTTTAACGGGTGGCGCAGTGGGGATACAAATACTGTTGACATTAAAGACACTTTCGTCCTGACAGTGTTATTGAAAAAGAAAAGAAAAGTTATTGGTTCAATTTCGAGTACTAGTGTACATTGCAAAAGAAACCGTACGTGAACAACAAGCCGAGATACTCAATATTTTTCAAGCACAAGCCACTTAGAACGCACGAAATAAGTTTTCAGTGCTATCCCCACTCCGCCACCCGCTACAGCTATCGCGCACCGCGCCTGCACGCCTCACTTTATTCATCAATTGATAATACTGCAAATGAACTAGACATATCCTAGTATTTTTTTTATCGAAAATATAGGTATTCAACCTTAATATCCATGAAGGTGACTGCTGTACGATGATTATTGTGTCTTCCAGATTCTTTTGAAATAAAAAAATTATCTCGGCTCCTAGTGATCGTAGGAATTAATTTTTTTTTTTTTGGAATGCTTGAAATCATGATAGGAATCCATTTTTATAAAAGTCATTTATATAAAAATAAAATTGAGCAACGTATTTTAAAAAAACATGGAAAAAAATTGTGCAATTTATTTAAAGTCATTGTTGACACTTAAAATTACAAAAATCAATATAATTATTCGATAATATGAAAGAACAACTCTTACAGAAAAAATAAGCCAAGAATCGTTACTGTAGCATCATTCCCCGAGCAAGAGTAGTCATATATTGAGAGAGCATATCTTTTTTGAGAAAACTTCATATATTTTGAAAAATAATCAATATTTATCAATTTTTCAAAGAAAGACTTTTTTGGCTTGTCATAGGCTACACATAACGGTAAGTAACAAGTTTGAATACCTTACAGTTAACGAGTTATAGAAAACCCGATTTTTCACGGTTTTTCCGATATAACTCGAAAAGTATCAATGATATCGGAAAATTATAATCTATTCAATTGATAGATCTTTTAAATACCTACAATTTTCTAATTTGACTTTTTACGATCGGAGCTGTAGTTTTTTAGTTATCAACAAAAAACCGCTTTTCACAACTTTGCCAATTTTTTAGGTTATGTTCGGTAATCACGATCGAGTCGCATGAAATAGAAACTCATGCTGAATTTCAATTTCCTATACGCTCATATTTTGTGTTTTCGGATATTAATTTTTGCACACACTTTTCCCTATTGCTTGGACTATATAAAGAAATTAATGCTTGCATTTTCATCTGATAGCTTTATCGCAGAAAAATGCTTATTACAATATCCGTGCAAATTTGTAAATTCATATTTCTGTATCTGGTAAATGTATCTATTTTGATGTCTATGAATTTGGAAAATTAAACTATGGAATTGTTAAGACTGAGTGTTTTAATTTTAAAATGTCGAAGTTGAAGTTGAGACATCTTCAAACTTTGCATCTGCTTGACTGGATTTGAATTATTTCATTATTATTTTATACATTTGACAATATACAGTCGGTTAGTATATTTGATCTGACTTTCTTTCCTTCTTCTGTGGCGTTGAATATGTTACTATTACATGAAGAAAGTCGAAAAAAAAAGAAAAACCCAGTCACTAACCTCAATTAACGCGAATTCTTAAATAAGATGAACAATTATCCTAAATGAAGTTTATATTATTACAACTTCTTTTTATTATTCAACAATGAATTTTAAAGGGTGTTCTCAAATGAGTGCAAAAGTGTTTAGGTGGTGATTTTTTGTCAAAAATTGAAGGGGTTCTTCGGACTATCCTTGAACAGTTAAACGCTTCCAAAAACAAGAAATAAAAACCAGTTTTCTTTGAAATTGTTGTAGAATTAATGAAATGGCATTTTGTAGGAGTGTTCTACCAATAAAAACACTACCCATGATTTTTTTTGTGATCTTTTAAAGTTGTGGAATAGCAACCTCTATTTATTTTTTTACCGGAACTTTTGAACAAAATAAAAAAAAATTAAAAATATCTGTTGAAAAGAATGATTCAGTACTAAACTTTTTTAACTCTTGTGTTGTTTCCGTGAAAGCAATAGTTACATAATGAAAAATAAAATACAATATCATGTATGGACGTATCAACTGTGAATGAAATCGAAAAAATCTAGTAGGTAGCTGTCATGTTTTGTTTTCACAAATTATGACTTCAACAGAAGTATTTTAAAAATATTCTGCTTGTTTTAACTTTTGATGTTTTGTTTAGAATATCAAATTAAAAATACAAACAAAACAAAATTATGTTTACTAGTGTATTACAACAAAGAAAAAGACAACAAGATCAATATGCTGGCGCCAAAAAGAATTGGAGTGGGACCAGGTGGAGAATGTTGTTGGGATTCCAACCTTAAGGAAAAAAATATTTAAACACGAAAACACTCAAACTGGTGAAATTGGGATGCAGTTTAGGGGCTGAAAACGGTGTTTTGCGATTTGCTGCAAAACGTGACCTCTTGCGGAAAATGTTCGATGGAAAAGTTGTAGGTAGATAGTAAAAAAATCGAAATTCGAATTGTATTCAATACTATTCAACATAACCTCGAATTATCCGTCAAAATGAAAAAAAAAACAATTTTTGAGTATTTAATTTTTTTCTCGCGTATAAATGATTTAATTTGCAGAATTATGTCAAATGAGCATGATTTTCTCGCAATTCAGAAGAGGAATAGTTTTCGAGTTCTGTAAATTTTTCGAAAAAAATACCCTTATCTTTCACGAACAATTGTCTTGGTGTTTTTTGTATTTTGAAGGTCTATACGTGATCACTTTAATTGTTGAAATGTCTGCTTTCAAATGGTTCGAGGTTTTGTGAAAATCAACATTAAAGTTTTATAAACGTTGATTATCTTTTAAATATAATGCAATATTCGTCGTGGTATAAGTCATTGGAGTAGTTGTTTTCAGATGAGGTAATTGCCATAATACGTTGCAGATAGGTGTACAAAGAAGTGAAAAAGGGTCGGCAAAACATGTTATAATTAGAAAACAGGCTGTCGCCAGCTAGAGCCTCATATCACCGATTTTAATAAATACATAAATTAAGGTTTTATAGCCACATTAGGGAGGGTCATACGGATGTATATTTAACTTGTTTGTTTACTTCACTATCAGTTCCGATAACCTCTAGTGCAAATTATAGAATAAAACTTGAGTTTCGTGCTGTATCATTAATGGACTTCCCCAATGAGTCAGTCATATGCAAATTTATATTCGTCCTTGTCCTTTGTTTCTCATCAATTCATATCAACTTGATTTCATGTTGCCTTGGATTGTCTGCCAGTTTATCTTTATTTTTTGTATAGATAATGACAATGAATAATAATAATAATAATAATTTTATTTCTCTTGCTCAAATGTAAAAAGTAGAAAGGAGTTTTATAAATAAATTAACAAGAAAAGCTTCGCATATATCACAAAAAATACGAATTACCTACCAAGAATAAATATAAAATCTATAAAAAGACAGAAATGAACAAACATATATTATCAGCTATAATATCCCAAAGACATTGATAACTAACGAAATAATTTTATAAAAATTTTCGAAATCACGTTATTTGGTAACAGACCGACCGCGACGCCGTGAATTTTTTTTTCTGAATGTTGATTTCATTGGTTATTACGGCACACATGACACATGACTAGAAATAGACAAATTTGATATGGTGTTAATTTGAGCAAAAAAAATTGATAAAAATTGATACCAGGCAACAAAAAAAACAATTGCACCGTTAAAAACCGCATGACCATGAACAGTGTGCCTCTTAACTGCGGCTATTGACATGTTGGTATGCGGTTTTCCACCTGCTTCGCGAAAATTCGGTATCCAGATATCTACGCTTCGTAACGATTCCACGAATATGTATGAATAATAGTACTGATCGACAAGCGTAAGGATGCCTCCGAGAATATTGGTTGCGCAGTAGACAAAACCCTGGAGTGGGGCAGGAGCTCAATCGCTCTGCCTTATTAAACAGTAGTCGATCTTTGTCGCACATCTACTCACGCTTTCTATCGTTTGCACATCTCAGAGGCATCCTTACGCTTGTCGATCTGTAATCATAATGCCTTCCCACAGAAGCCTATAAGGTACTGTACTTCCTGTGACGTTTTGAGTAAGCGATTTTTTTTGCGAAGTTAAAAATTTCGTGGGTTTTTGAAGCGCAGTACAAATATGTCCACAAATTACAAATTCCTTTTCTCCAATTATTTTTGTAACTAAAAACATAGTTTCATCATAGATATCCATGACCATAAAACAAGCCACTATTTGACATTACTAAGCAGTTATTTGAAGGCAAAAAAGCATTGTTTGCATAGTTTTCATGATGTCTTTTAATAACCGCATAATATATAATATATTTTTGGGGAAAGATTATCAAATGGATTATTAAATAATGTTGAAGCAGGTGGAAAACCGCATACCAACGTGTCAATAGCCACGCTGTTAAGAGTCACACTGTATATGGTCTTGCGGGTTTTAACGGTGTCAGTTTTTTTGTTCTGCAAGATCATGTTTATTTCATCAAGAAAGAAGATTGGATAATATCTTCTATAGAATATCAATTTTAATTTATATTTCAAAATCCTGACATAGGAAATTGATGAAACTTACCAAAGTGTAGAATAATTTACTTTGAAGTATAACTGAAAAATATGAATCAAATTGGCAGATCCATTCAAAAATAATTAACAAACATATATAATACGTACAAAACTGATTTCAACTAAGATTTGTAAACACCCCCCGTATATAAGGTGGTCTTATCTTGCTGAAGCCGATCATATTAAGCAATGACATAAGTCTTCCTCAAGTAGTTTCGGCTCCAAAGCGGATTTATTGATTCAAAAAGGCTGTTTTTTGTGGCTATTGTTAAAAACATGGAGTATAAAAAACAAACATTTGAAAAAAAATACTGTGTTGTAAAAAAGTCGAAACTTTTATACAAAATCTTTTTATAATAAGAAAAGAATCCCAATAGGAATTTTCCTAATGAAAAATGATCACTGATGGGACCGATGATATAGATTGGCAAAATATGCTAAATTGTCGATATTTTTTACCCACCCTGTGGCTTCTTCTATCCTAACGACCGAGTGACTAACATGTTATTTGACTTTCTTCAAACCAGCAATGCTATTATTTTGTTACCAATCATCTAAAAAGTAATATTTTTCGATAGGTGAACCTTTACTATGTTTTAACAGCAATTTCTATCATTTTCAAAAATTCATATCGCCGAAACTGTACATAGAAACAAATTTAAACTTGCGTGTGTAACTTCTAGTGACTTGTACTAAAATATCCCAAAAAATAATCAAAATTGGTTGAATCCCATTTTCCTATGTCTTTGGTGCAGGGTTCTTTGCATTTACTCTAGCGCATTTACAGTATAAACTTGTTTTTTCAATTCGTAAATTTCTGGAGTGAGTTGATTGACATTAAACTCTTTTCTCCGTTCTTGAAAGCACTTCGAAGGAAAAGCAACTTTGATGTAATAATGAGGTATCTTCTGGAATATATCAAAGGCCTCGTTTAGGCATGTTTTGGCGTAGAGCTGATTCCACGGTCTTTACTTAGAAGTAGGTACTTATCAATATAGAAATTATCAATATTGTTTCCTGAGATTGACCTTCTATAACTTATGGTATTACAATCTTGTTTTTCACGTTTTATCTTTGCAGAAACTTGAATTATTTGGGTATAATGATCAGACAAACTGAAATCTTTAACCGCCACTTTAGGTTCAGAAATTTCACGGATAATAAAATTATCTAAACATATACTCGAAGTAGTAGCTACCCTCGTTGGTTCATTGATGTTGCAACATGCCGATCATGAAAAAAGTTCAAGTCCCGACTTGAGATTTTGCAACTAGTGGGGTACCTCAAGGGTCCAATCTTGAACCTTTATTATTTTTGATAGTTATTAATGATTTGTGCAACCTATTGGAGTTGAATTACTCTACTATAACCAGTTTAGATGACTGTATGATACTTCAAAATCAAATTACACTTGGTGTCTTGAAAAATGCTTGCATTTGAACATATTTGAATGTAAAATTTCAACAGTGAGCCGTAAACTCAATACGATACAATTTCCATACAGCATAGATAATGTCACATTAGAAAAAACTGATACCATTGAGGATAAGGTGTCTATTTTGATCAGCAACTTAGATTCAATCAACACATAAATTTTATTGTCAGTTCAGCATATCGATGATATGGCTTCATTCTAAGGAACTGTAAGAATTTCAATAATATTTAGCATTGATATCTTCCTATATTTCAGTTTAGTCAGATCCAAACTAGAATATGAGTCCATAATATCTTCAATACTCGTCTGCTATCGATAAAGTTCAAAAGAAATTCTTGAAATTCCTAAGCTTTAAAATCAATGGAATTCATCCTCCAAGAGGTTGCAATTATCTTGAATTGTTGCATAGATTTGACTTTGCACCGTTGGAAAACCGTAGAAATCAAACTTCCGTTTTATGCTTGTATAAATTACTCAATGGTAAAATTGACTGTCCGGCATTACTGTCGCAAATTGATATTTTTGTTCCAAGAATAACATCAAGACACAACACTAGTTTCCTATGTTAAAGAGCTCTAACAAATTTATTGTTAAAGGCACCCATACGGTTTATGACCAAAGCTAGCAGAACCACCTTGGAATTTTCAAATTTTTTTTAGGCCATAATTTTAGGATAAATTTTAGGCTAATTTATTACCCTATTCCCAAATTTTTTGCTCTTCAATTGTGAGATATATCGCGGGTTCTGCTAGCTTAACGTTAAGCTGGCAGAACCAAACCTTAAAAAAGCTACTCAGAACAAATCCAGTTGGACAATAATTTTAGGCTCTATTCAGGCTAATTTATTACCCAATTATAAATTTTTTTGCTCTTCAGTTGGAGGAGAAATCATAGGTTGTGTTAGCTCAACACTGAGCTGGCAGTACCAAAAGGCTAACCGAATCGTTATGGAAAATCTGATCGCACCATAATTTTAGGTTCATTTTAGGCTCACGTTTGAACCCGTCGCCGATTTTTTTAGAATTCGTTTTTCAAAAAAATCCCGGGTTCTGTTAGCTTTACCGTTAAGCTAGCAGAACCCAACCTTAAAAAAGCTACTCATAACAAATCCAGTTGGACAATAATTTTAGGCTCTATTCAGGCTAATTTATTACCCGATTATAAATTTTTCTGCTCTTCAGTCGAAGGAGAAATCATAGGTTGTGTTAGGTCAACACTGAGCTGACAGTACCAAAAGGCTAACCGAATCGTTATGGAAAATCTGTTCGCACCATAATTTTAGGCTCATTTTAGGCTCACGTTTGAACCCATCGCCGATTTTTTTGTAATTCATTTAAAAAAAAAATTCCTTGGTTCTGCTAGCTTTACCGATAAGCCAGCAGAACCCAACCTTAAAAAAGCAACTCTGAACAAATCCAGTTGGACAATAATTTTAGGCTCTATTCAGGCTAATTTATTACCCGATTATAAATTTTTCTGCTCTTCAGTCGAAGGAGAAATCATAGGTTGTGTTAGGAGCTGACAGTACCAAAAGGCTAACCGAATCGTTATGGAAAATCTGTTCGCACCATAATTTTAGGCTCATTTTAGGCTCACGTTTGAACCCATCGCCGATTTTTTTGTAATTCATTTAAAAAAAAAATTCCTTGGTTCTGCCAGCTTTACCGATAAGCCAGCAGAACCCAACCTTAAAAAAGCAACTCTGAACAAATCCAGTTGGACAATAATTTTAGGCTCTATTCAGGCTAATTTATTACCCAATTATAAATTTTTTTGTTCTTCAGTTGGAGGAGAAATCATAGGTTATGTTAGCTCAACACTGAGCTGGCAGTACCAAATGGCTAACCGAATCGTTATGGAAAATCTGATCGTACCATAATTTTAGGCTCATTTTAGGCTCACGTTTAAACCCGTCGCCGTTTTTTTTTTGGAATTTGTTTTTAAAAAAAATCCTGGGTTCTGCTGGCTTGACGGTAAAGCTAGCAGAACCCAGGATTTAAAAAAAAATGAATTCCAAAAAAAAGGCGACGGGTTCAAACGTGAGCCTAAAATGAGCCTAAAATTATGGTGCGATCAGATTTTCCATAACGATTCGGTTAGCCTTTTGGTACTGCCAGCTCAGTGTTGAGATAACACGACCTATGATTTCTCCTCCAACTGAAGAGCAAAAAAAATTATAATTGGGTAATAAATTAGCCTGAATAGAGCCTAAAATTATTGTCCAACTGGATTTGTTCTGAGTAGCTTTTTTAAGGTTGGATTCTAGCTTAACGGTAAAGCTAGCAGAACCCGGGATTTTTTTTTAAACGAATTCCAAAAAAATCGGCGATGGGTTCAAACGTGAGCTTAAAATGAGCCTAAAATTATGGTGTGCTTAGACTTTTCAAAATCATTCGTTTGGCAGTTTGGTTCTGCCAGCTTAACGTTAAGCTAGCAGAACCCGCGATATCTCTCACAATTGAAGAGCAAAAAATTTGGGAATAGGGTAATAAATTAGCCTAAAATTAGCCTAAAATTATGGCCTAAAAAAAATTTGAAAATCCCAAAGTAGTTCTGCTAGCTTTACGGGGGTCATTTACCGTGCAGTAATGCAAACAGACTTTCTAGTGTCTGACTTCTTTTCTGGCAGTGTTTGTGAACTCAATAATAAATCTCGTGCGCATCTTTGAATTTTTGTAATTGAAGTATTCAAATAGGACTTGTGAATGTCATTCATTCATATTTAAAAATTTGTGCTACTAATTAAGCTTGTATTGTGATTATATTTAATTTTTTAAATTGCTTTGTAAATGGGAAACGGGCATTAAACGTTATCAGTATTATTATGATGTAATCGTGATGTTTCATCTTCGAAAAGGAACAAAAATGAATGTGATTCGTGAAACTTTTCCTATAAAGGAAATATTTTTCAAGTTCAGTTATTCCTTAATTTGAATCACAACAAAAATAATAAAAAATTGGATAACCTCCACAATGGTCGAATTTCAATAATAATGAATATACTCTCAATTGTCTCAAAAGCCGCTGGAATAGAAGCATACAGGTACATATTATTTGAAAACAGAACTAACCTTGACTAAAGCTCATGTAACAAACCAGTATTACAGCTAACGGAGGAACAGACGAACTGAGAACTGTTTATCCAGTTTAGATATTTACCGGCTCTTAGCGATACCCTACCACGGAATAATCAACAATAAGATGACCCTGGGTTATCCCCAAGCCCAAGCCCGAAGATGAGACTGAATAACATTATAGTCGTGATCTGGCTATTTTCATTATCTAATACCACGAACAAATTTCGAATAATAGACGACTTGGGAAGTTCATAGCCTGGTCATTAATTGTTCATATGGAAAAATCATTTTTTTTAATTTTAATATTACGTCAATTGTCCCAGAAACATCAAAGACCATTTTTTCAAGTTCAGCTTGATGATCATGCCTTTTATGGCTTTCTTTATCACGACATTTCCAACTCCGTCTCAGCTATATAAAGTTCACCTCAAGATTAATATCACTGGTAGGTCTATACCGGGTGGCTCACCCAAGATGATCCATCCTAATTACTCTTGAACAAATGATCGAATGAAGAAATGCTGAAACAAACACGTCCACTTTTATTTCTTGAGACATTTTTGAAGGTGCTCAACATTATGAAACAATTGGTATCTTTTTTTCCTTCCAATAAGGTCCTCTCGCCAAATCAACACGGGTTCACCAAAAGCAAAAGCACTGATACAGCACTAGGCTATTTCAATGAGCACGTGATAAATGCTCTCGATGGAAAACTTCACGTCTGTGGACTATTCATTGATTTCTCTAGAGGATTCGATTGTTTTGACCATACAATTCTCTTGTTGAAAATTGTAATTGAGTTGAATTTGATGAAATCATACTTGGAAGGCAGGATCCATAAGCAAACCAATGAACAGGGCATACCTCAAGGTTCTATACTCGGGCCTCTACTCTTCCTTAAACCTGCTTCTAAACCGGAAATCATAAACATTATTCTCAATCTGAAAAATAGCAACTCTCAAGACAAATACGTGCTTCAATAGTCTCAAAGCCCATAACTTATTTGATAAACTGATCTATTGAGGAAGGTATATTCCCATCAGCAGCACTCAAAGTGGCCAAAATTACACCTATCCATAAATCAGGTAGTACCATAATGAAATCGCTAATTTTAGACCAGTAGCACTACTCAGCCCTCTTTCGAAAATGTATGAAAAATATGTTGCGAATGAAGTGCCCAATTTTATGAATACCTTCAACAAAGCGTGTTCCGTTTCATGCATTCATCGCATCACTGTTGCAGACATAATCAAGCGTTCCGTTGCTACTACTATTGACGTTGGTGGGTTGAATCGGAACGATTTTTGCTTGCGTGGTGCATGCCGTTTCCCGCAGATGTTGACATTTATCACTTTATCAGTTAACCAAATTCTTATGTAACAAAAACAAATCTGTTAATCTAGTAAATAAATTAATATGGGTAGAACGAAAGTGTTAATGGCAAGAGTAGGAAGCGAGCTTTGTGAAAATGAAAGTAGTTCAGATTCTGATACAAGTGATAGATATGAGGAATATCGTCTGTCCCACGCCAAAACCGCGAATATGCTAATTCCAGGGATCTGACTTCAATATGTAAAATACTAATTTTCTACCAAAATTTCAATGACAAACTTATCAGGTTGTCTACTGTGAACGAGAGTGAATTCGCGAATGTGAAAACTTACCTAGGTTTTCAAAGGAAGAAGCACGAATATTCTTAAAAGTCTTTTCATTCGAAATGACAAATTGCTCATTCGTGGTTTTGGTATGAGACCGACGATATGATGTTGAATGAATTGACGATTTTTCCTTACAATGTACGGTAAGTCAGGTAAATGTGATAATGCACGATACCTGACACTTTATCAAATATAAATTTAAACTTTTAATTCGGTTTCTGACGTTTCTGTTTGAACGTGAAACCACAGACAAGAAACTCTTTGTTTTGACTTTTGAGTTTGACAGATCTAACTTGGATCGCATTCATCGCTGCTAGACGAACGGGCAGTCTCAAGGCCAAAGAGGGGAATATAAAAGTGGGCGTGTCAATGCGTTCCCAATGTAGGAAACGGAACGGTCATATGCGCATTATGTCCTCAATGCATGAAACGGAACACGCTTCTAGTCAACATTGACCAGCCTGGCTTTCAAAAAGGCAAATCTACAATCACTGCAATGATCAAGCTTCTGAACGACATTTACGAACAATAACTTCAGACGTCTTCAAATAAACGAAACTGAAGAAGATGCACAAATGTATGTTTCGCGGACTACAGGACAACAGGAGTCAGAATCCACCATAACAGGCCAAAAAAGCAAAGGGGGCTAATTTACCAGGCATTGTATATTTTCCATGGAAATCCAGAGGACATGCACCACCAATACATAGGCCCATGAATGTTTTTCCGGGCGTCCACGGAAAACTTAATGATGAAAATAACTGTCTAAGATAACCTGATGATTTACATATAAACCAATAAGTCCCCCTGTACAACAAGGAGGAGGCAGGGACAGACCAAGGAGACTAAAAACAAGGAGGGTTTAATAAGCTCTAGACAATCAGAAACTTGTAGCATCAACGCGTCATAGTGACGTACTTGGGTATGAGTACAGAGTCGAACTCGAACCAAGCAACAAAACTGTCAGCAGTAACTCTCATATACCAAGAGCTAGTCCGTCACTGTCTATAGAGAACGGCGGCCATAACATGTATAACTACGTCACATTTCGTCACAAATGTTCTTTCATCTCTTTCTACTAGTGTCCCCATTGTCTTATGGGAATCAAACACTCCTTGTTTTTAATTTAGTCTCCTTGGGGACACACAACATCAAACAGACTTAGACCTACAACAGCATCTAATAGCCTACCAATGTGTGCCAATGGTATCCCACCAAGGGCAGGATGAAACCCAACACCTCAAAAAATGCAATGCTACCCCATCCCAACCCCTCTGTGGCAAATGATGGTTCAACATAGTCATTTTATATTTTTAGATGTTCTAATGTTCTATATTGTGAATTTGATGTTAATACACGTTTTTTGCTTTTGCTTTACTAGAGAATTCCTCAAAAAATTATTTTATCTTGAAAAAGTCAAAAATACTACTCGTTCCGCTCTATCTGTCATGGTTTTTTAGTAATCAAAATTTTCGTAAAATCAAGTCGAGTTTTCAAAAACTCGTCTCTTGAAAAAAAATACTTAACTATTCCGCATCAGTATTGTTCCTAGATCATCCATAGTGAAAAGGATAAAGTTGATTTATAAGCCGTTTAAGAAAACAACCCCTTCGAACTTTTTTCGGTGAAAATTCAGTAGTTGATTTGCACGAAATTGTTCTTGGCAAAGCTTCTTGGCACGCAGAATTCAGAAATGCAATCAGTTTCACTCAAATCAACGTAGTTTTTTAATAACCCTGTTTTTTGTGAAAAAACGTTGATTTTTAAAAACTCGTTTTTCAAAACTAACTTTTTACAATAAATTTTACAACTCGGATTTCCTTCAAATTTGTCACACTGGAGGAGCTTGTAGTGCAAAAGTCAGAAATTTATTCAGTTTTTCTCAATTCAGCATAGTTTTTGAATAATCTGTAATTTGGTAAAAAAATATGGCAAGTTAACTTTGCGCGCCATCTCACAGACGGTAGAGAAAACTCAAAGTCGACCTTGTTTCAATTACAGGTTTCTAACTTACAGCAATTTCAGTTCATCACAACTTGATCCTTCCTATGAAAGATGGCAGTAGGGCAATTACTGCAATCAAGGTTGAGTTCGGCTTGACAACTTCACCCGAGTACCCGATCTTTTGACTCCAAATGTTCTTCAATCGTTCGGGTACAACCACAGAAACGGGAAATTATAACTCTATTCAGTTCGGGTCGGCCAAGGGTGAAACAAATGGAGCTAACTCTTGAAGCTCCACCTTGGCAAATGATATTCCAAGTGCACGCATGCGCATAAGTGTTGTGTCTATTTGATCTGTAACACAGCAAGCTGTGCTTCGAATTGGACGCTGCTGAATTAATGCGCTTGCGCCAGAGATTCTTATTCAAAGACACGATTTTGGTTTTTCATCTCTTTCTAGCGTGCATGGTTCGACAGCAACAATTATCGAAGATATGAGAAGCATATCTTTCCAACATAACCTCATAATACGGATAAGTTACAGAGGGCAACTGTAGATTGTGATAATTATAAGAGGGCGTCACTATATGGGTTTTATTCCTGAGCATATGACACATTTTATAAATTTCTACATTTCTAGATTCATGCCTGAAAGAATTTGAGATCGCCGCGTTTTACTTCGAGTTCGTGTTCAGGAGACAAAAAATACATCACTACCAGCAAACTATTTTTCTCGGCGGTTATGAGGCCGATGTGGAACGAGATTTACCTTTTCAAACAACTGTCTGTCACATACCAAATCCATATTTCTTCAAGTTTAATGAGTTTTTATCCGCTTTTGGCAGAAAATTGATTGATGAAACTCTGGTAGCAGAAAACAAACAGACATTTCAATGAATCGTTTTGTTAATGACACGAAGTTTAATTGACCGTCTTGCATAATTCTCATCCATCCACATTATAGAAAAATGTTAGCCCATTTTCAATATGGGACGGTTGAAAATGTCAAAAGAAGCATAACCTTAAAAATGTATGACATTTCTCGTGATTCAGAATCCCAGCCCCCGTTTGAGAAAAGGTAAGATAGATATTTTTGGCTTCAATTTGATTACATTGCGTTTTATGGCGTGTTATCAATATTTGTAGTTAATAGATATATGCATTACAAATTATGACATGTCCACCACTCTTGCGCGTTCGTTTCGATTGTACACTCTACCACAGTTTATAAAGAATACTGTGACTCTACCACCGATAACACTCTAGAGTCACGTGATCATTCATCCGCTCCTTATCGACTCCCGCTCCCAAGCGCCAAGCCGAACTCAGCCCAAGATGGCAATAAAATGCACAGCACGGCACGTTCTGTGATTGGTCACTGTAATGGCGGTAAGTTTAAGTGACCGACAAAAAGAAGGCAAACTGAGGTGAACATGCGTGAATTACTAGCCAACCTAACCTAACCTGACTAACCTTACGTAGACAGAATAACCATTCAAAATTTAATTTAAGGACTATTCATCCAAAATTTTTAATAACGTAGCATTGGTCAGAGCGCTTATGCCGTGCATTTTATTGTATAGTCAGCAGTCATTCTTTAAAATATTTAAACAATGCTTCAATTGATTCAATTTCACTCAAATTAACATAGTTTTTGAATAATCCTGTTTTTCCTGGAAAAAAGTCGATTTTTTAAAAGGAATTTCACAATTCCGCAGGTCAGCATCGTTCCTAGATCATCCAATGCGACTAGGAAAAAGTTGATTTTCAGGCCTTTAAAAAACTAGGGTCCCTTTTGAACTTTTTTCAGAATTTTATACCTCAGATTGTCTTCAAATGCAGAAGTCAGAAATGTAATCAATTTCACTCAATTCAACATAGTTTACGAATAGTCCTGTTTTTCGTGAGAAATAGTCGATATTTTTTTTTAAACTTGAAAGGAATTTCACTTTCCTGCAAATTCTACTCTGGATTCCCTGGGAAAACAACCCATTGACAGTTTTAGGCAGTTAAGTCTGTCAAATAGTTTGATCAAACTGCCTTGTAGTGGCGTCATTTCCCAATAATTTCTTCAAACAATTTGAAACTGGGCCACGGCATTCAAAGTTGGGTTCCACTAGAGGAACTTTAGGAAATTTTTTTGTTGCTGAATGTTTGTCATGGTGACATAAAGATTTGATCAACCATAAAGTGCAAAGATTATTTATGATTTTGTTTGTATTTTATGGATGCTTTTGAACTGTTCTATAGTATTTGTATTTTATTTTGTGTAAGTTTCAAAGAATCAATAAAGTGATTTATTAATGTTTGATACTATCCGATACGACAGCCGGCTACATATGAGACTTGCCACTTATTTTCTTTTGAAATATATTATTTTTCGGAAATCGTATAATCCAGAAACGGATTTATGTGAAGCCGGCTTATGAATTACAACCAAATGAACGGGTAACCGGTGCATAGACACTTTCTCTACGGTGCGGTTAAGTACCATAGAAACTAAACTAACAGGGTGTTTAATAAGCTCTAGCCAATCAGAATCTTGTAGCATCAACGCGTCATAGTGACGTACGTGGACATGAGTACAGAGTCGAACTCGAACCAAGCAACAAAACTGTCAGCAGTAACTCTCATATACCAAAAACTAGTCCATCACTGTCTATAGAGAACGGCGGCCATGACATGTCCAACTACGTCACATTTCGTCACAAATGTTCTTTCATCTCTTTCTATAATAGTGTTCTCATTTACTTATGGGGATTAGACTCTCCTGTTAAATAATGTTTAGTCTCCTTGTTGAATAATGTTTAGTCTCCTTGCATAAACTACAAGTGATTGAACAGTATTGACATGTAACTTGCACGCTTCCTTGTAAGATTGGTTGCATAGTTTTGCCGAAGTGAAACGATGTCTCACATATAAAACTTTATTGACATTTCCCCACAATTTTTTTAGGTCATTCAGCTAGTCTTGCTTTTCAATGGTCCATGAATATGCCCAAGGGAAGACCGCGTGACTAGAGTCACGTGAATTCGAGTTGTTGACAAAATTATTTACACAGTGTGTCGCATGGAACTGAATTGCATGTATGTAATTGGGAGTTGCTGTTTTCTCGCACCCACGAACCACAAATAGACCGAAATTGGTAACAAAGTGACAAAAAAAGATGACTGTTTATATGTCACGAATGTTTCGTGTGGAGACATGAAAGTATTCGCTGAAAAATTGGCCATCCGCACCGAATAAAAAAATTGTGTTTGTTTGAATTAAGTTTTCGTAAATTTATCGTGTTTACCCAACGTAGAGTTGGTCGTTTGCATGAAATTTGCGAGCAGTTGTCGAAGAACGACCTTAGGGAGGTGCCAGAACGCTCGGTAATTCGGTAGTGTCGGAACTCTGAGAGAAACTCAACTAGA
Source organism: Chrysolina oricalcia (assembly GCA_944452925.2). Classification (NCBI taxonomy): domain Eukaryota; kingdom Metazoa; phylum Arthropoda; class Insecta; order Coleoptera; family Chrysomelidae; genus Chrysolina; species Chrysolina oricalcia. The sequence continues at coordinate 3,782,297 of OX101821.2, read as the reverse complement.
CTTATCAATTGTCATATTTACAATCCACACAAGGCCCTCATAACTTTACTTGATTTTCATGTTCGAGTACGCCATGGTTGTTTTGATTTATTCTAAATGACCCAGGTAACTCTAAAACATTTTTTGGGAGCTATATTCACCTCAAATATTTTCAATAAATCGAAAAATAATCAAATAAACAAGTGTCCTATCACGAAGTGGGATTCAACACGTACTCAACAGTCGATTCAATTTTCAGTTTTTCACGACAAACTAAGCTGTTTATTGTACTTGAACACTGTTGAACGGAAAGTTAAAAAAATTACCGAACACAATCACCAAAGAAAACGATGAGAAAATGTTACTAACAACTAGAAAATGTTACTAACAATTAGAAAAACCGCTGTCTAATAGTATAAAAATATACGGGCTCTTATGGCAGACGAACAGTTCTGTAGGCCTGATGACGTCAAATAACGATTCACTCGCGTTGAAATTTGTCCAATGTACGGAGATGGAAAATAAGTCATCCTATGTCGTGTATAATCGTTGGTGCCAATCTACTACATGACACGTACACAAAGGGCGAAACATTACTGAACATATTCACGTGTATTAGGTTTGTTTATTGAATACTGCTCTAGTTGATCAAGATCACTTTCACATATGTTCCTCTCCCTCTAACACTTGTACTTCATTTGTCTTTCTCTTTTGAAAAATCATCTCCAAGCAAGTAGAGCAATCAGAGTCTGTCTTAACGACCGACACTATTGTGTCAGTGCTAGGATACGCATGTCCCGATATTGTTTACATTTATCCCATTGAATCAAGAACTGTAGACATATTTCAGAATCTTGTAAGATCCTGGTGCGAGTATTTGTACAATAGGTACGTACCTAAATGTACCTTCTAAGGCTGAATTCCCACAGATCCGACGTCCGATGATACGATGGTACGAAAATGTTCTGATTGGTTGGAAAAATGTCCTGATTGGTTGATTTGTTGTCACACCTACTAATTCAACTAATCAGAAAATTTTCGTACCATCGGATCATCGGACATCGGATCTGTGGGAATCCAGCCTTAGTCAATGTGATCCATTTTGATTGATTGTTCTATTCTTTCAGTTACGACAAACGGCTACAAGAGACTTCCCAAATATTTTCGTTTAAAATATATTGTTTTTCGGAAATCGGAAAACGGATTCATGGGTTGCCATGAATTACAACCGAATTAACGGGTAACGGGTGCATAGACACTTTCTGTACGGCAAGGTTTGTTCGTTGAATTAGCTTTTTCTTCGAATGAGAAGGATAGGAACAAAACTTATCTCGAAGTAGAAAAGGACATATATACATGTCAAACTTATAGGAACATAAATACAAGTTATTGAGTTTTAACAGTATTGACATGTAACTTGCACGCTTCTTTGTAAGATTGGTTGCATAGTTTTGCCGAGGTGAAACGATGTCTCCATCTAAAAATTGTGATTATTGACATTTCCCCACAATTTTTTTAGGTCATTCAGCTAGTCTAAGCTTTTCAATGGTCCATGAATCTGCCCAAGGGAAGACCGCGTGACTAGAGTCACGTGAATTCGAGTTGTTGACAAAATTATTTATACAGTGTGTCGCATGGAACTGTATTGCATGTATGTAATTGGGAGTGGCTGTTTTCTCGCACCCACGAACCACAAATAGACCGAAATTGGTAACAAAGTGACAAAAAAAGATGACTGTTTATATGTCACGAATGTTTTGTGTCGAGGCTTGAAAGTATTCGCTGAAAAATCGGCCCTCCGCACCGAAAGAAAAAATTGTTAGTTTGAAGTTTTCGTAAACAGTGAGCTATTTATATTGCTACTCTAATTGACTTGCGGTTTATATTTATTGTGTTTACCCAAAGTAAAGTTGGTCGTTTGCATGAAATTTGCGAACAGTTGTCGAAGAACGACCTAGGAAAGTGCGTGAACGATCGGTAATTCGGTAGTGCGAGAAACACAACTAAAATTATCGATTGTCGTGTTTACATCCACACAAAGCCCTCAATGTTCCAATCGGAAGAAATAGTTTCGGTTTACCATTAGAACTTCAGATAAGTGTAAGTATTTACGTGAAATTCATCTCAGATTGTAATAAAACGGGGGTGTTGTGAGATAAAATTTCGTCAGCGCTCACAAGTACCTACATCCAGTTAAATCGCTGATTATCTTATTAAAATCAATTTCGACTTTGAAATTGTTATTAAACTGTTGGTACTAGAGGTCAGATATATTGTGAGTGGCTTGTCGTCCGCCGTTGTCTTCCACGGAACTGCTTTAAAGTGAATTGTGCGTTTTTTTTCCAGGTACCAAAAAAATGTTTCAAGACCTAACATAGTGGGCTCCTCTTCAGGAGGGGCTGCAGCCGGACCATCAGGAATGTTAATAATGCCTTCAGTCTTGGAAGAAGTAGAAGACAGCTCCAATGTTTTCACCCCCCTTGTGGACTACAGCGGAATCACAGTTGTACCCGCGAGCCCTTCCTCGAAACCCCTCAAGACAATCTGTGATGTGAGAGCCCTTCTGCAGCAGAATCGCAAACAGGATGTGAAACAGCTTCTGCGAAACAACCCCTGGCCTGTGAACAGCCCCATCCGCAAGGATCTGTGGTACCTGCTGTGTACCCAGCATCAGAATGGGAAGTCCAATTTTATGGATGGGTTCTACTGGGATATGGTCAATCAAGTGTTCGGGACTACTGATTTGCCGGATAAATCCATCAGCTTGCCGCCTTTTGTTGAGCCCTCACACTGCCAGTCATACTACATGACACACAAGGGGCGAAATATTACTGATCGTGTTGTGTCAGTGCTAGGATATGCTTGTCCGGATATTGTTTACAGCCCTACCATTTACCCCATTTGTGCACTTCTCCTTCACTTCATGACAGGTGAGTGATGACTTGCATTTTTTAGTAGTAATGGTAGAAGTCATTTAGCCATCTACCGAGGTGCTTTAGCCATTGTCTCTTGGTGATAGTCTTTGTTCCTAGCTCCATACGCCACATTAGGAGTAGCACTGTTACCCCAGTCTAGCAATTAAATTTAACCAATCAATCTGGGACCCTTATCCCCAAAGTCAGATGCTCTTTTGCCATGCCCTGTCATAAATTGCACTTTTTAATACTAGGTATAGATATCAGGACCATTTATATGTGAAAGATTTGTTGTTTATAATATAAAGGATATCCTGATAAGTGATAGTAAATAAATAAATAAATTTAGACTTTCCTGACCTTCTGTGTCAAATCAGTTTTGTAGTCCCCACTCGTTTTTGCAGACAAAGTTAGATTTAATATTCCCCACTCTTGTACCATACCATCATTGCTTATTTTACCTTAATCCCAAGATTCCTCAGAATGGCAAGTTGCCTTGATATTGATCTCTTCTCAACGCCTGAAAGGTCAAAAATAAACAATGTTTGCAGCCATCTTTGTCAGTCTAGTCCCTATTTTATCACTGACTTCACTATATTTAGTTTTTTTTGTTTATGACTTCCCCAATATCTTTCATATAGTGTTTGTTGTACTATTCAGTATTTACATAATGTTATACGTTGTAAAATCCCTAATTGGGCTTGCCCCTATAAACAAATATACAGGGTGAGTCAACAAGATTCCCATGGTCAGTTGCTCCATTGTTAATCACTATTTAGATTTCTTATATTTTTTTTGCCAAACGGACCATTTAAGACTATCTTCCAAAAGTATTCTCATTCATACAGGGTGCATCATTGAAGCGTGGCAAACCAAAGTTGGTCTTTTTCTAATGAAGCAACCAGTTTATTTTCATATATTCCAATCCTCTGTTTCATTGGCTGCCTATCTATTTTTCAAATTTTGAATTCGTTTTCGGCGTTGCCGAGTTATCTAAAAGAAATCTATTTTGTAGACTTCTTTTTACCTACTTATATGTATGTATAAAGTTAGCGAGACAACTTCGAAAAAGTTGCGAATATACTTCTGTACTTTCTATTTTTTCACAGTTCTGAAGTATCCATAATTTGCCGCCTTTTTGCCGCTAATAATAATTAGCTGAAAAAATAATTTGTCTTTTTTTTTATACTTATGTTATGCTAAATAAATATACATAAATGTTGAGAGAGAAACAACTTTTGTAATGTTTGTCTTCGATCAAATTTAAAATAATCATTAATCTCCTTTTTTACGCGGCAAAAGTGCTATTTTTGTGGCTATAAAACAAAAGTGAACAAGAACTCTCCTCACTCCCTATCCATCCTCTTATTCTAAACAATTTTTCTCAAAATAACCAACAATACTATAAAAAATATTTATTTCTGAATCTTTCCTAATAAGAATAAAAACACCACAAAAGTATTTACATTGCAGAGCTGGGTAAAAACAGGTACTTCAAAAGTAGGTAATTACTTACAATTATTATTACAAGGTACTTTTTCAATGAAGTAATTGATTACAATTATTACAAATTACTTTTTCGAAAAAGAAATTAATTACCATATATCTATTAATTACAAGATATATGCTAATTACAGTTACAAAGTACATGTCATAAAAATAGGAATTACTAATTACTTTTTTGTAATTACTTTTCGGATAAAACAATAAATTATGATAAAATTGAGGAATTGTAAAATTTACAATTTTTCAATAATTAAAACTGTTCAACTAAATTGATTGTATGCCAGTACAATTATATGTTGAAAACTATTGATTTTTGGACAAGGTATCAGACCCCTATTAACGAGAGTGCACGTCATTAGGTAAAAAAATTGTTTGGTGTAAAATTATTATTATTTTTTACTGTCTATGCAGATTTGCGTGGCCTGCTTATACCTAATTCACAGTACTTTTATATCGTTACTTTTCAGTATAACCAGTTTATCAATATTAGTGTCAGAGAGCGCATTCCTCCTGGTAGTGTAGACCATTGTGGCCCAAAAGAGGGGGAAGTTCACACAGGAAATATCTTGTTTTTGAAACGTTTAAACAAACATGCATTTAAAAGTTATTGTAATTAGAAAAAGTAATTGTACTAATAAATGTAATTGTATTTATATTATTTGAATTACATAATTACAAATTACAATTTCTTCACAGGTTTTGCTGCAATTATAATTCCAAATTACTTTAAGAAAAAAAAGTACGGGCGTGAAAACAGCCACGGTTTTTTCATCCACGGTTTTATATTTGGCAACACCGCGCAGTTCCATAGCGTTCACATAAGTTACGGCTTTTATGAAACCAATAAAATAGCGATTCAAATGGTACATATGTTATTCTTGAACTGGATATTGTTAGAAGTTACAGATCACGAAAAAAAAAAAGATAATATGAGGCAGTGGTGTGTGCCTCATGAGGTAAAATATAAAACCATATACCGAAAAATTATCGGTTCATGGCACGCAATGTGAATAAGTGAAAAACAGTCTTTTACATCTCAACTTTCATACCTCACCCCCAAAAGTCATTGTCGGGTCGTCGTAAGGGGTAAAGATTTTTTTTTAAATTCCAATTTTTTACCGAAAATTTATATGGCAATGGTACTCGAAATTAATGGGTAGATAACAATCATTTGCATCCTTACTTTCACCCTCCACCCCTAAAAGTCATTATCGGGCCGGGCCGTCGAATGGGGTAGAGAATTTTTTGAAAATTCCAATTATTTACCGAAAACTTATTAGGCAATGGCACTCGAAATGAATAGGTAGAAAATAATCATTTGCATCATTACTTCCATCCTTCACCCCCAAAAGTCATTGTCGGGCTGTCAGAATGGGTACAGAATTTTTTGAAAATTCCCATATTTTTTTTTTAATTTACCGAAAACTTATTAGGCGATGGCACTCGAAATGAATAGGTAGATAACAATCATTTGCATCCTTACTTTCACCCTTCACCCCCAAAAGTCATTGTAGGGCCGTCAGAAGGGGTAGAGAATTTTTTGAAAATTCCAATTATTTACCGAAAATTTATTAGGCGATGGTACTCGAAATAAATAGGTAGAAAATAATCATTTGCATCCTTACTTTCACCCTTCACCCCCCAAAGTCATTGTCGGGCCGTCAGAAGGGGTAGAGAATTTTTTGAAAATTCCAATTATTTACCGAAAATTTATTAGGCGATGGTACTCGAAATAAATAGGTAGAAAATAATCATTTGCATCCTTACTTTCACCCTTCACCCCCCAAAGTCATTGTCGGGCCGTCAGAAGGGGTAGAGAATTTTTTGAAAATTCCAATTATTTACCGAAAATTTATTAGGCGATGGCACTCGAAATGAATAGGTAGAAAATAATCATTTGCATCATTACTTCCATCCTTCACCCCCAAAAGTCATTGTCGGGCTGTCAGAAGGGGTACAGAATTTTTTGAAAATTCCTATTTTTTTTTTAATTTACCGAAAGCTTATTAGGCGATGGCACTCGAAATGAATAGGTAGAAAATAATCATTTGCATCATTACTTCCATCCTTCACCCCCAAAAGTCATTGTCGGGCTGTCAGAAGGGGTACAGAATTTTTTGAAAATTCCTATATTTTTTTTTAATTATCCGCAAACTTATTAGGCGATGGCACTCGAAATGAATAGGTAGATAACAATCATTTGCATCCTTACTTTCACCCTTCACCCCCCAAAGTCATTGTCGGGCCGTCAGAAGGGGTAGGGAATTTTTTGAAAATTCCAGTTATTTATCGAAAATTTATTAGGCGATGGCACTCGAAATGAATATGCAGAAAATGATCATTTGCATCCTTACTTTCATCTTTCACTCCCAAAAGTCATTGTCGGGCCGTCAGAAGGGGTACAGAATTTTTTGAAAATCCAATTATTTACCGAAAATTTATTAGGCGATGGCACTCGAAATAAACAGGTAGAAAATAATCGTTTGCATCCTTACTTTCATCATTCACTCCCAAAAGTCATTGTCGGGCCGGATTGAAGTAGGGATTCACATGATTGATTTCTTTTCAGAAGTGACATCGCCTAATTAGTTTTTGGTAAATAATTGTAATTTTCAAAAAGTTCTGTACCCCTTCTGACGGTCCGACAATTACTATTGGGGAAAAGGATGAAACTAAGGGTGCAAATGATCATTTTCTACCTATTCATGCTGAGTGCCATCGCCTAATAGATCAGGAATAAAATTGGCGTTTAAAAAAAATTCTGTACCTCTTCTGACGGCCCAACAATGACTTTTGAGGGTAAATGATGAAATAAGGATGCAAAATATTATTTTCTACCTATTCACTTCGAGTGCCATCGCCTAATAAGTTTTCGGTAAATACTTATTGGAATTTTCAAAAAAATCTCTATCCCTTCTGACGGCCCGACAATGACTTTTGGGGGTGAAGGGTGAAAGTAAGGATGAAAATGATTATTTTCTACATATTAATTTCGAGTGCCATCGCCCAATAAGTTTTCGGTAAATAATTGGAATTTTCAAAAAATCCTCTTCCCCTTCTGACGGCCCGATAATGACTTTTGGGGGTGAAGGATGAAAGTAAGGATGCAAATGATTATTTTCTACTCATTCATTTCGAGTGCCATCGCCTAATATATTTTCGGTAAATAATTGTAATTTTCAAAAAATTCTCTACACCTTCTGACGGACCGAGAATGACTTTTGGGGGTGAAGGGAGAAAGTGAGGATGCAAATGATTGTTATCTACCTATTCATTTCGAGTGCCATCGCCTAATAAATTTTCGGTAAATAATTGGAATTTTCAAAAAATTCTCTACCCCTTCTGACGGCCCGACAATGACTTTGGGGGGTGAAGGGTGAAAGTAAGGATGCAAATGATTATTTTTTACCTATTTATTTCGAGTACCATCGCCTAATAAATTTTCGGTAAATAATTGGAATTTTCAAAAAATTCTCTACCCCTTCTGACGGCCCGACAATGACTTTGGGGGGTGAAGGGTGAAAGTAAGGATGCAAATGATTATTTTCTACCTATTTATTTCGAGTGCCATCGCCTAATATATTTTCGGTAAATAATTGTAATTTTCAAAAAATTCTCTACACCTTCTGACGGACCGAGAATGACTTTTGGGGGTGAAGGGAGAAAGTGAGGATGCAAATGATTGTTATCTACCTATTCATTTCGAGTGCCATCATCGCCTAATAATTTTTCGGTAAATAATTGGAATTTTCAAAAAATTCTGTACCCCTTCTGACAGCCCGACAATGACTTTTGGGGGTGAATGATGAAAGTAAGGATGCAAATGATTATTTTCTACCCATTCATTTCGAGTGCCATCGCCTAATATATTTTCGGTAAATAATTGTAATTTTCAAAAAATTCTCTACACCTTCTGACGGACCGAGAATGACTTTTGGGGGTGAAGGGAGAAAGTAAGGATGCAAATGATTGTTATCTACCTATTCATTTCGAGTGCCATCATCGCCTAATAAATTTTCGGTAAATAATTGGAATTTTCAAAAAATTCTGTACCCCTTCTGACAGCCCGATAATGACTTTTGGGGGTGAAGGATGAAAGTAAGGATGCAAATGATTATTTTCTACCCATTCATTTCGAGTGCCATCATCGCCTAATAAATTTTCGGTAAATAATTGGAATTTTCAAAAAATTCTGTACCCCTTCTGACAGCCCGATAATGACTTTTGGGGGTGAAGGATGAAAGTAAGGATGCAAATGATTATTTTCTACCCATTCATTTCGAGTGCCATCGCCTAATATATTTTCGGTAAATAATTGTAATTTTCAAAAAATTCTCTACACCTTCTGACGGACCGAGAATGACTTTTGGGGGTGAAGGGAGAAAGTAAGGATGCAAATGATTATTTTCTACCTATTCATTTCGAGTGCCATCGCCTAATAAGTTTGCGGTAAATAATTGGAATTTTCAAAAAATTCTGTACCCCTTCTGACAGCCTGACAATGACTTTTGGGGGTGAATGATGAAAGTAAGGATGCAAATGATTATTTTCTACCCATTCATTTCGAGTGCCATCATCGCCTAATAAATTTTCGGTAAATAATTGGAATTTTCAAAAAATTCTGTACCCCTTCTGACAGCCCGATAATGACTTTTGGGGGTGAAGGATGAAAGTAAGGATGCAAATGATTATTTTCTACCCATTCATTTCGAGTGCCATCGCCTAATATATTTTCGGTAAATAATTGTAATTTTCAAAAAATTCTCTACACCTTCTGACGGACCGAGAATGACTTTTGGGGGTGAAGGGAGAAAGTAAGGATGCAAATGATTATTTTCTACCTATTCATTTCGAGTGCCATCGCCTAATAAATTTTCGGTAAATAATTGGAATTTTCAAAAAATTCTGTACCCCTTCTGACAGCCCGACAATGACTTTTGGGGGTGAATGATGAAAGTAAGGATGCAAATGATTATTTTCTACCTATTCATTTCGAGTGCCATCGCCTAATAAGTTTGCGGTAAATAATTGGAATTTTCAAAAAATTATGTACCCCTTCTGACTACCCGACAATGACTTTTGAGGGTGAAGGATGAAAGTAAGGATGCAAATTATTGTTATCTACCTATTCATTTCGAGTGCTATCGCCTAATAAGTTTTCGGTAAATAATTGGAATTTTCAAAAAATCCTCTACCCCTTCTGATGGCCCGAAAATTACTTTTGGGGGTGAATGATGAAAGTAAGGATGCAAATGATTATTTTCTACCTATTCATTTCGAGTGCCATAGCCCAATAAATTTTTGGTAAATAATTGGAATTTTCAAAAAATTCTCTACCCCTTCTGACGGACCGACAATGACTTTTGGGGGTGAAGGGTGAAAGTAAGGATGCAAATTATTGTTATCTACCTATTCATTTCGAGTGCCATCGCCTAATATATTTTCGGTAAATAATTGGAATTTTCAAAAATTTCTGTACCCCTTCTGACAGCCCGACAATGACTTTTGGGGGTGAAGGATGAAAGTAAGGATGCAAATGATTATTTTTACCTATTCATTTCGAGTGTCATCTCCTAATAAGTTTTCGGTAAATAATTGGAATTTTCAAAAAATTCTCTACCCCTTTTGACGGCCCGGCCCGATTATGACTTTTAGGGGTGGAGGGTGAAAGTAAGGATGCAAATGATTGTTATCTACTCATTAATTTCGAGTACCATTGCCATATAAATTTTCGGTAAAAAATTGAAATTAAAACAAAAACTTTATCCCTTACGACGGCGACGGCCCGACAATGACTCTTGGGGGTGAGGTATGAAAGTTGACATGTAAAATACTGTTTTTCACTTATTCACATTGCGTGCCATGAACCGATAATTTTTCGGTATAGGTTTTACATTTTATCTCATGAGCAACACACCAATGCCTCATATTATCTTTTTTTTTCGAGATCTGTAACTTCTAACAATATCCAGTTCAAAAATAACATATGTACCATTTGAATCGCTATTTTATTGGTTTCATAAAAGGCTAAGAGCCGTAACTTATGTGAACGCTATGAAACTGCACGGTGTTGCCAAATTTAAAACCGTGGCTGTTTTCACGCCCGTCTCAAATACAATTACAAAATACACGAAAAAAAGTTATTGTAATTATTAATTACTTTTTAACTAGGAATTACCCAGCTCTGTAAATTGATAAGTATCAAGTTTTATTCAAAATTATGAAATCATAATGATTACATACCAGAGTGAAACTAGCACGATGGCATCGTCAGCAAAAGGCGGCGCTACGCTTCGATAAAATCGTATGGGTATTCATTTTATCATGTATATTTTCGTTCTTGTTGATGAAACATTTTCACTTATAATTACACGAGAGCTTTTTTTTTGTCGAAGTAAACTTGACATGTATTAATGAGAATTTTGTTGCCTGGCAAATTAACGAAAAAAACTGCCTCTGAAAAAAATACTAGTCCGTAGGACGAGTAATTTTTTCTGGCAGTTTTTTTAGTTGAATTGCCTAATAATGTCAACAAAATTCGAATTATAAAGGTCAAGTTTACTTCGACAAAAAAAAGCTAGAGTGTAATTTGGTAAGACAATTTAAGGAATATGTGAATTAATAAATTAAAAAATAAGATGTAAATTAGTTTATTTAATTTAATTTTTTTCCAAACAAAACATCGCAAATTGTCGCCAAACTGACGTAGTTGAATTCACATTGCGAGGCACATTATTATTGATGGCTTCTTCAATTTCTCCACTCGAAGACTGTTCAAATCGCGACATTTCCACAAATAAGATACTTTTCTTACAACGCGAGTTTGAGAAAAATTGACATAACGTCATCATTTGTTTACAATGCTGGTTGTCATGCTTCCAAAAGTTAGGTTCCGTTTTGTCGGAAAAGTTAGGGCAAACTTTTTTACTAACTCGCAAAGGATTATTCCCAGCCGACTCAATCATCCAGACTTTCACATCCGAAAATCAAGAAAACCCGCACCGGCTGGAAACCGAACATGGGACCTTCGGTCACCGGGCGGGCGCATAACCACTGCCCTGATTGATCCCCTGCGGTCGACTGTGAGGAAAAATTGTTCACGTATTACAGAAGTGGTCACCCCTCGCCTATTAATTGCAATATCAATAACAAACTCGTTGCAAATTAGTCAATCTACTGATTATAGACTAGGTAACAATGTCTACCTTCTACTAATATTAGTCTCTGACTATTGATCTTTAGAATGAATATTCCAAATATTTATTTTATCAATTTTCGCTGGGTCTCTAATTCATATGATTATGTATACTACTAGTTCAAGCATATTTTAGCGATTATTTTTCGACATATCTTGCAACCAGTAAAAACCATCAATTTAAAGCTATGATGTACTTTCAAACCGATCACAACATTATTATATTGGGAATTTTCTACTTGGATTATTGCCTCGGGAATATTCGTGGTATTTTGTTTTTATTGTGTGACAACTGATACTTTTGATTTGACGTCTGTCATCAGTTTGCATGCAAATTGAAAAATGAATTTAGATAACCGTAATGAATAAAAATGTTATATAAAGAATATGTCTATGATTGGGACATCAAAAAATAATCTATCGAATACCACACGAGAGTTCGATAAAGTAGAAAATAATTCTCCACATTTTTTCTCAAACTTGTTGCCATTTGGCAATAGCCACTCGAGCCCGCCATTCGGGCTCTCGTGTCTATTGCCTTTATTCTCACTCTCTTGTGGCACTCAATCTCGTGACGGATGCATATTAGGCAAAAATACAAAAATGGGAAAAAAATCAAAACAATGCACACTTTCACAAAAGTTGTATTTTTGTGCTCAATGTAACAGTAAAAATTTGCGCTCTCCTACAATTTCGGTAACATTTCTGGTTATTTTGTAGATAAAAAATGCAAGAGTCGATGACGGCAACATATTGTTATTAAAGCGTTGAAGGACACTAACGCCATACGGCGTTTTGTAACCGAACGTCAAATGTGACACAACGCTGTGCAGCGTCCACGACTTCATCGACCATTATAACGCATCGCAGTACTGCGTCCACATAAAGGCTCCCATACACGAAGAGATATTTTGCGCGACATGGTATGTGACAGATAGTGTCTGTCTAATTTTGCATATGGGGTACGTACGTTCGTGCTGAACGACGGACCCCGTCGGTCAAATACGTCGTCGGTGAAGGAATTGGTCGCTACAAGTCAAATTTTGTTGCAACTAACGAAAGGAAACAGTCGTTGAGCTCTTCGGTTTAATCTTGGTTTGAATTTTGTGGTGTAATGGAGTGGACAAAAGAAATATTAACAGAGTCTATAGAATTATATGGGGAATGACCATGTTTGTGGAAAATTAAAGACCCGGATTATATAAATGAGAATTTAAAAAGAGAAGCATATGAACATTTGATACAATTTTTAAAAAGCAAAAATTGTAATGATGGTACTATTAAGAATGTTAAAACAAAAATACAGAATATCCGAAATGCTTTTTAATTTAAGTAATTCTTCAAATCGTCTTGTTCGGTTTGTCTCAATTCCCGTACCAAAGTCATATTTTCCTCGTTCTGAAAGCCATTTCTTGACCCACTTTGTTCTTGTCTTTTTTGTATTATTCTTTCGACTGATGTTTAAAATACATAAACCAATGAGAGCAATTTTTTGTCCATTTTGTGTTAACACCGAGTAAAGAGGTATTTTGGACCAGCTTAAAATACGAAGTCGCACTACCCAGTATGTCCAACTTTCAAATACATTCAACTAATTTGAGGGCAACGTATGTGCAGGAACCGATCCTTTGATAACTGGCGGACTAAGTATGGTCGTGTGTAGACACGACACATCAGATCGTTCTCAGACCAAGTCGGGGTCGTGGTGTGACAGATCTGGTCGGTAGACTACATCGCTGCGTCTATGGGCAGCTATTTGTCGTTTAAAATAATGATACTCCACTCCTTACTGCCACGTCTGGTAGAAGCAGATTTGAGTTAGTGTTACACAATCGTGAGTTGTCGCAAGAGTTATCTAGTCACTTCCGATTTTTACCGATCTTCCATTTCTTACACAGAACCGGTCTGCGGCTCAGTTGCGATTTGATCTCCAGTGGTGACGTATCAAGTGCCGTTGCTGCAAACAACTGGTTATCGCCTAGAATTCCTTGTATTGGTAGTTTTGTGTGTGGGAAACGGTGAGTAATTATTCATAATTTCTTTACGAAAAGTGAAATGCCGTAGTTTGTGAAGCATTATTCAGGATATTTCTACAGATTTTTTTTGGATAGGAAGATTGAAATATTTGTGTTTGTATTTTCTCACGAGATGGAGGAAGACGACCAAATAAACGATCCGTACGAAAGGGAGCAGATGCATTTGCTCAATTTATTTGATGAAGTTTCAACAGACGAAGAGGATCCCTATGCAGATAATGATGGAGTGTTTGGTTCTGATAATGATTACGAACCTAATGATCATTCTTCATTATATTCGGATGAAAGTCTCTCATCGAAGTCTGAAATTGAGCAACAAACTCTACAATCAGAAGAAATAGACGAACCTGTTGAAGGCAACGTTTGTCCTGATACGAGTGAATGGGAATCCACAACTGCTCCAATACCTGAATTCAATTTTGACGAGGGTGCTAGTGGCCAGAAAATAAATATTGGCCCTGAAACAACACCGTTACAAGTTTTTGAGAGACTCTTTACGACTAATATACTGGACTATTTGGTTGAATGTACAAACAACTATGGAGAATCTTTAGCAAACACCAATTGGCCTAAAACAAGAAATAGTAGGGATGTAGTTTTTCGCTCTGTCACTAATGAGGAAATGAATTAATTTTTTGGCTTATGTCTACTGCACGGCCAAATTGCAACATCAAATATGCGTCGCTATTTTTCTTACACGGATGTACTGTATTTCCATCCAGTATTAATTCAGCTATGTCATGTCGGCAAGAAGATTTGAACAAATACTAAGGGTTCTATGTTGTTCTCCTCTGAAATCAAGAAACAAAGAAAAGGTACAAATACTCATTGATATGCTATTATCACAATTTCAAGGAGCTTACAATCCCTCAAAAGAGGTTTCTATCGATGAATCTTTATTACATTTTCGTGGAAGACTTGGATTCAGGGTCTACATTAAAAATAAGAAGGCCCGATACGGCATAAAGTTTTTTGAACTTACCACTTCTGAAGGATATCTGCTCAATATGGAAATGTACAGTGGTGCTGTGATAGAGGATGATTCTGACAATACTAAGACTCAGGCCGTGGTAATGAGATTGATGAAACCATATTTCAATAAGGGGCACGAGTTATTCATGGACAACTATTATAATAGTTATGAATTATCTGAAAAACTACTCACACTGAAAACACATACAAATGGCACACTGAGATCTAACAGAAGAAGCAATCCCAAAGAACTTGTTAGAAGAAAACTAAAGAAGGGAGACCATTTTTGGGTGCGTAAAAAACAGGTATATATTTCAAAGTGGAAGGACAAGCGCGACGTGTTGGTCATCACAACACGAAATCATCCACGTATGATTTCTGTAAAAAACAGATTTGGCAAGGAGCAGATGAAGCCAGAAGAGGTCAGCACATACAATAACCATATGTCTGGAATTGATAGATGCGACCAGATGACTGTTATCTTTGGCCAGAAATACTACTATTTTGAAGTTTTCGAAAATACTCACTGGAGTATATCTGGAGGCGAGAGCTCTAATAGGCTCCGCCTTCCAGCGTTTTTGCGATACCATTGGCTGACTTAAATGTTCGGCAATGGTATAAATAAAGGCTCAAATGGCTGTTTTAGGCAGTCATCCAGAAGCCCTCACTTCTGAGAAGATGGCTCAGTAGTGTTAAGTGCTAGTGTAAATAGTATTTCTGGTTTTTAGGTATCTTCGGCCTGGCATGCGAATTAATGGAACCTCGTTGGTTGGCAACACCAACATATCCAGAAAGGATTCGTATGTCAGACACGTTCCTGCTGGTTTTCCAAATAAATGAAGAGCTCCGGAGTTGCTGAGATTTTTGCGACGATGCTGTACTTCGGATAGGCGGTCTGAGCTAGCCGGAAGAGGCAATGCGTCCTAACTTCCTACTATCCGAGTGCACGCATTTGTTGACAAGGCGCCCAACGTGGGGCTAGTAAACAGGAGTTTACGACTGTATCCGGATGGAGCAGGGCCCCCGAATAACAACTTTTCCAGTAACCCGGACTTGAAGATACTTATCGGAAAGTTTTATTGGATGCACTTTCGGAATTATTCTGAAGCGAGTTATGTCAGTGGAATCGAGGATGCCCATGTCCTTCGTGGGTTCGATGGTAGTGTTCCATTCCACAGCCAGTCATTTGTTCCCAAGCCAGGAGGCTGGGGTAATTCGACATAGTGAAAACTACCTCGCCAACGGTTGGTTGTCCTGGCCAGTGGGCAAGGGCGAAGTGAATATGGCGCTTCTTTGGAAGCTGGATAATGAACGAATGTGGATATATGGCACATCTCATAAAAGTTTCGTAAAGGAGTAACCTGGAATTCCTACGCTAAGCCTGCAACAACATCTGCAAGATTTGGATAGCCAGTAGCTGTAACATAGTTCTCTTTTAGGTTTTATTTTTAGGTATACGTTCGAGAGAACTGACCCTTTTCAGGACAAATCCAACGACGTTCCATCCGCATGTCAAGCGATCCCTTAAAGGGTGGTCGTGTTATCTTTGGCCAGAAATACTACTATTTTGAAGTTTTCGAAAATACTCACTGGAGTATATCTGGAGGCGAGAGCTCTAATAGGCTCCGCCTACCAGCGTTTTTGTGATACCATTTGCTGACTTAAATGTTCGGCAATGGTATAAATAAAGGCTCATATGGCTGTTTTAGGCAGTCATCCAGGAGCCGCCCGAGGGCTCGGACAATTCCCAGGAGAGAAGCCCTCACTTCTGGATGGCTCAGTAGTGTTAAGTGCTAGTGTAAATAGTATTTCTGGTTTTTAGGTATCTTCGGTCTGGCATGCGAATTAATGGAACCTCGTTGGTTGGCAACACCAACAAATCCAGAAAGAATTCGTATGTCAGACACGTTCCTGCTGGTTTTCCAAATAAATGAAGAGCTCCGGAGTTGCTGAGTTTTTGCGACATGCGGTACTTCGGATAGGTGCTGAGCTAGCCGGAAGAGGCAATGCGTCCTACTTTCAACTATCCAAGTACACGCATTTGTTGACAGCCACTTATTCCACCCCACGAAAGACTATACGGTGGTATAAGAAAGTTATATTCCATCTTCTAGATATAACCATATGGAATGCATTTTTTTATATCGAAAATTTTGCAAGAATGATTATTCGAAAATATCGATTCATTCAATTCAGGGATGAACTAATAAGATCCTTGTTGAAAATACCTGATGAGTTGGAGGGGAAACATTTAATACGACGACAAAAAAACGACAACAGGCGTCCTGAACATGCATCATATGAACTACCAGAACGCATTGCTGCTGGAAACAGTATTGGAAACCATTGGCCTGAAAAAATTCCTGGTATTCCTGGACCCAAATCGAGAAAAAATCTGTATTTTTGAAATGTCGGTTATGTTCAAAAAAAAAATACGTAAAGAAACAAGCTACAGGTGTAAAGGTTGCGTAGAGAAGCCACCGCTATGTCCTATTTGTTTTGAGGAATGGCATCAGTTGCAGAAATAATCCAGGGATATATTTGGTCATAGTATTTTTTCAGTTTTTTCGAGTAGAAGTGTATTTATTTTGTTTGTTTATATTTTTCAAATAAATGTTCGTTCTTAACGCCGTTTACTTTCATTAAAAAACGAAAATAAAATATAACGCTGATAGACGTCGTGTCACAGCATAGTATGGTTTACTGTCACATTTGTGACACTACTCCGCACGGCGTTGGACGGATATCAGCGTTGTGTCGAGTTGACGATAAGTAAACACTGTATGTTGGGGCAGACAGCTGTACAGCGTCGTTTTAATTTTTTTTTGAAAACCACCGAAAACATCCATTTACATTATAATATCAATTCTTGAATAAACAAAATATAGTCAAAGTCCCTCAGTTCGGAAAACAACCTACTGTCATAGTTGGGTACTATACGAACGGGGCCACTGTCCTTCAACGTGGTAGTATATTTTCCTAGAAAACATCTAAAATTTTTCGAACAAAAAAAATTATTTTGCATTTTTTCAATTCTTTTCATATTTGACAAAGTTCCCGAAATCTGTGGTGTTGGCAAATTTTATATGTTTTCTGGGAAATTACTCCCTGCGTTCCCGAACAATTCAAAAAACGTTTGCATGATTTCCATAATCAATTACGGTTGTAAACAAAATTTTTTGGTGTAAGATAAACAAAAAATATATTGCCGTCATCGGCGGAGGTGGCAAAGTTTCGGCGAAACTTACGACATAGAAATAAACGGTTTTTTGCGTTTGCCACTCTTTCAGATTTTTTTCAGTCGAGTTATTAACAAAAGTATCAGGGTTGAAAAAAAAAACATGTATTTTTAACAAAACACAGGTTTGTTTTGTTTTAAAAATGTTTTACTTTTGTTTTTAAATTTTATGTTTCAAACAAATAAAACTTAGAAAAAAACAATGTTTAAATCATGTTTTTTTCAAGCATAATATTAATTTAAAATGTTTGATCTATTTTTCTTTATTCTACTAAATATCTAAATAACGCTGACGCTTATTTTCATTTTTTGTTTTGTATTTATCCATGTTATACATATGAAATATTTCATGAAATAAAAATTATTTATTATTATTATCGTTATTATTATTAATAGATACCTTTTTTGAAGTCCGACTCGGTACACTAAACTGTCGCGATCCGCTGCGTTACGAACTACGTCGCACCACCGCTGTGAGGCTGTGCCGGTGAGTCCCCGAAATAAGAAAACCAATAGACGAGGAAAGTGATGACGTCACAAATGTCATTCTTGTCAAAAACTGATTCCAAACAAACCTCCGTCGAATTTAAATCAGATTGTCCGATAACTCCTATATTGTTTCCGTTAAGGTAAAAAAAATCACCCTCCTGTAATCACCCTCCTCCTGTTCCCCCTCAAAAGCTAGATAGAGAACGCAAAGGTATGTGGAAAATGTTTCAACAGTTTCAGACATGGAAAATAATGATGAACAAAAATCGATCGGGCGGCTCGCTCCCCTTTCCTGTCACGAAAAAATTTTTTGTAAAACTCGCGAAATAGAAATCGAAAAAATCCGTAAAAATAGTGAAAATTATCTGACCATTGAATGAGACGGTTTCAAAAAAAAGTTACCCTCTTCCCCCCTCGAAAGCTAGATAGAGAACGCGTAGAAATTCTGAAAAATTTCCAACGGCAAATTAACAGACTGGCGACCTTGCAACTATGACTCGTTAATTTAAATGAACCGACTAAGACCCATGTCCACAGAAAACTAAAAAGGAAATAAATAAATAAACTTAAAAATTACTTTGACGGCCTGCAAATCAGTCATCACTCGGTATATCATTCTCGGGATTTTTGGTAGTTTATATACAGAAAGTGAAGTTTATTCGGATCAAAATCCGAATTTAATTTCACACCCGGCGCCACTGGCAAATTGGCTGCTAGATAAAAACAGCTGCTAGAAAGTGGCTGCTAACTTCACACCGGTGGGTAAAATGCATTGGTGACGTATTCAAAAAAACACTCTCCAGTCATCCAACCATTATCTGTTTTTCCCACAGCCCAATCCTCTGGAACGTTTTTAATTACATCATATGGAATCGTTTTATAAGGGTAAACAAGGAATGGGGGTAATATTTTCCCATCAGCTGAGATACACATAGTAACAGTGATCGATTCCTTTTCTGTTCCTTTAGACAATTCATATATATTCTTTTCCCCTCTGGGGGCTACAACTTTCCCAGTCTTAGGGCATGTCTGAAAGGCTGACTCATCAATATTGAACATCCTGGAAGGATGTGTTAAAATTTCTAGAATTCCTTCATTTTGCAAATAAGTTTCAATTTCCACAAACCAATTCCTAATTGGCTGCTCCGTTACGGCTGCTCGGCTGGTTGACAAAGGTTCAGGGATCCTCAAAGAAAGGGCGGATTCATGCCTCTTCATAAAAAGCTTGAACCACTTTCTGCGACTTGGCCGATTATTAGTGAAAGGATTTTCTCTTTTGGAATGGAGCATTAGATTTGCACAGTTGATAAAATGTCATCAGGGACTAGAGGAAATCCTAACCTGGAAATTTGTATTATCCAATCAACTATACGTTGTTCTTCACTAGGAGTCAGCACTGTTTTAGGGCCCATTTTGCAATTCTAAAGAAGCTAGCAAAGCCACACACGAATTTCGACTCGGGATAGGTTACATAATTTTAGGCTCATTTTAGGCTAATTTATTACTATATTCCCGAATTTTTTGCTCTCCTCCTTCATAGAAAAATCCGTGGCTTTGCTAGCTTCGGCCGAACTCAGCAGAGCCATACTTCAAAAATAAACAAAAATGTAATTTGATATAGCCAAATTGTAGAGCCTATTTTAGGCTAATTTATTACCCTATTTATATTTTTTTACTCCTTTCCTTCATAAAAAAATCTGTGGCTTTGCTAGCTTCGGACGAACTCAGCAGAGCCATTTTTGTAAAAGCAACTTTTTCAAAGACTCGAAATAGTAATATTCAAGGAACAAATTTAGGCTAATTAATTACCCTAGTTTCATATTTTTTGCTCCTCGCGTTTTCGAAAAAAACAGGATTTATTGACTAACGCATAGGCGATAATGTGATTATTCCAAACTATAATTACTTGACTATTTGACATGACGAAACGATGATTACCATCGAATACTCGATGAATAGCCAACATTGAATTTTTTTGATCAACGTTTTTTAAAACAAACCTGTGGCTTTGCTAGCTTCGGGTGAACTCAGCAGAGCCATTTTTGTAAAAATAACATTTTCCAAAGATTCGAAATAGTAATATTATAGGAACAAATTTAGGCTAATTAATTACCCTAGTTTCATATTTTTTGCTCCTCGCGTTTTCGAAAAAAACTGGATTTATTGACTAACGCATAGGTGATGATGTGATTATTATTATAACTATAATTACTTGACCATTTGACGTGCCAAAACGATGATTATTACCATCGAAGGATGAAATGGTGGAACCGGATGTAATTTCATCCATGCAAATATGTTGAAAAGTAATGCATTGGAAATTAAAATAATTAAATGTTGGGTTTACAGAAGAAAGAGTCGTGTTTTTTGTAAGTACGCTTAGGTACTTGACATGGTGAATAATGATGAAAATAATCAAGCTTCATTAGGTACTGGAAAGATAATATTAATGCTAAATTCAATCGAAATAAATATAAGAAAAATAAACATAAGAATAAAAATAAACATATTAATAAATAAATATTAAATAAACATAACATGAATGAAAATGATAAATATATACATATGAATAAATTAATAATAAATAAACATAAAAATAAAACATAACAAAATAAACTTACTTTCTATATCTTAAAATAAACTAAAAGATGAGGATGACTCTTGAAATTAGATATGACTTTTTTGGGTTTATCTGTCAGATCATTGAATTCATAGTAGAAATTCGCATTTCTCAATGTGATAGCAGTGTAATGCCCCATTATGACATCATTCGATCGTCTAGTCGTTATAGGGGGCTGTTTGTAGTCAACTAAACCCAGAAATTGGTAAACTGATTTGTTTGGCAGGGTATCACAATGGTTCATGAAATTTTTACCAATTTGTTCTAAAATTAATGAGGGTTGTTCCAATCCGAAATCAATCGGTTCCACAAAAATTATCTTTCCTGAAAATCAAAAAATCATATGATAATTTGTATTCACCATTATCACTACTCACAACTCATTACATATTTGAATCAATATGAAACAAAACAACTTAATGAGAAATACATTTGTATGGGAACGAACGCCGCTCGATCCGCTACATCAGCTGATTCTTCTTCTGACTTTCGCGTTTTTGGACCTCTCCTACCCTCGGTTCCAGCGTTTCAACAGAGAACCAACTCATTCTAATATGGTTGAGAATAAATTGAGAATAAAGAAAAATTAATTCTCATTTTTCTATTTGTGCGAGAGCGATTGAAATTAGGGAAACTTAGTCAGTAAATAATTATAGTTTGGAATAATCACATCATCGCCTATGTGCTAGTCAATAAATCCAGTTTTTTTCGAAAACGCGAGGAGCAAAAAATATGAAACTAGGGTAATTACTTAGCCTAAATTTGTTCCTAGAATATTACTATTTCGAATCTTTGGAAAATGTTGTTTTTACAAAAATGGCTCTGCTGAGTTCGCCCGAAGCTAGCAAAGCCACAGGTTTTTTTTAAAAACGCTGATCAAAAAAATTCAATGCTGGCTATTCATCGATTATTCGATGGTAATTATCGTTTCGGCATGTCAAATTGTCAAGTAATTATAGTTTGGAATAATCACATCATCGCCTATGCGATAGTCAATAAATCCAGTTTTTTTCGAAAACGCAAGGAGCAAAAAATATGAAACTAGGGTAATTAATTAGCCTAAATTTGCTCCTAGAATATTACTATTGCGAATCTTTGAAAAATGTTGTTTTTACAAAAATCGCTCTGCTGAGTTCACCCGAAGATAGCAAAGCCACAGGTCTGTTTTAAAAAACGTTGATCAAAATAATTCAATGTTGGCTATTCATCGATCATTCGATGGTAATCATCGTTTCGACATGTCAAATTGTCATATAATTATAGTTTGGAATAATCACATCATCGCCTATGCGTTAGTCAATAAATCCAGTTTTGTTCGAAAACGCAAGGAGCAAAAAATATGAAACTAGGGTAATTAATTAACCTAAATTTGTTCCTAGAATATTACTATTTCGAATCTTTGGAAAATGTTGTTTTTACAAAAATGGCTCTGCTGAGTTCGCCCGAAGCTAGCAAAGCCACGGTTTTTTTTTTTTAAAAAAAACGCTGAACAAAAAAATTCAATGTTGGCTATTCATCGATTATTCGATGGTAATCATCGTTTCGACATGTCAAATAGTCAAGTAATTATAGTTTGGAATAATCACATCATCGCCTATGCGTTAGTCAATAAATCCAGTTTTTTTCGAAAACGCGAGGAGCAAAAAATATGAAACTAGGGTAATTACTTAGCCTAAATTTGTTCCTAGAATATTACTATTGCGAATCTTTGGAAAATGTTGTTTTTACAAATATGGCTCGGCTGAGTTCACCCGAAGCTAGCAAAGCCACAGGTTTGTTTTAAAAAACGTTGATCAAAAAAATGCAATATTGGCTATTCATCGATCATTCGATGGTAATCATCGTTTCGACATGTCAAATTGTCATATAATTATAGTTTGGAATAATCACATCATCGCTTATGCGTTAGTCAATAAATCCAGTTTTTTTCGAAAACGCGAGGAGCAAAAAATATGAAACTAGGGTAATTACTTAGCCTAAATTTGTTCCTAGAATATTACTATTGCGAATCTTTGGAAAATGTTGTTTTTACAAATATGGCTCGGCTGAGTTCACCCGAAGCTAGCAAAGCCACAGGTTTGTTTTAAAAAACGTTGATCAAAAAAATGCAATATTGGCTATTCATCGATCATTCGATGGTAATCATCGTTTCGACATGTCAAATTGTCATATAATTATAGTTTGGAATAATCACATCATCGCTTATGCGTTAGTCAATCAATCCAGTTTTTTTCGAAAACGCGAGGAGCAAAAAATACGAAACTAGAGTAATTAATTAGCCTAAATTTGTTCCTAGAATATTACTATTTCGAATCTTTGGAAAATGTTGTTTTTACAAAAATGGCTCTGCTGAGTTCGCCCGAAGCTAGCAAAGCCACAGGTTTGTTTTAAAAAACCCTGACCAAAATAATTTTATGTGGACTATTCATCGATCATTCGATGGTAATCATCTTGGCATGTCAAATAGTCAAGTAGTTTGAAATAATCACATCATCGCCTATGCGAGAAAAAAAAAATGAAACTAGGGTAATTAGTTACCCTAAAAATATTCCTAAAATATCACCATTTCGATTCGCTGAAAAATGTCGTGTTTCAAAAATGGTTTTGCTAAGTTCGGCCGAAGCTAGCAAAGCCACAGATTTTTCTATGAAGGAAAAGAGTAAAAAAAATATAAATAGGGTAATAAATTAGCCTAAAATAGGCTCTACAATTTGGCTATATCAAATTACATTTTTGTTTATTTTTGAAGTATGGCTCTGCTGAGTTCGGCCGAAGCTAGCAAAGCCACGGATTTTTCTATGAAGGAGGAGAGCAAAAAATTCGGGAATATGGTAATAAATTAGCATAAAATGAGCCTAAAATTATGTAACTCATCCCGAGTCGAAATTCGTGTGTGGCTTTGCTAGCTTCTTATCATTTTGCAAACAATCGGTGATTTGCCACTAACCTTATTTGATAAAGTACGTCTCGGCACTCCGTACTTCTTGGAAGCAGAATTGACAGAATATCCCAATTTTACATAATCAACAGCTTTTTGCATTTGATCTTGGGTATACCGAAAGAATTGTTTCTTTCCTTTAGACATGTCTGAATAATCTGTAGAAAAAAAAATGCAGTCACCAATAATTGCCAACATTAGAACCAGTAGTTGCCAACCCATGGCAATCATTGGTGTACGTCGTTTCTAGATGTTGTCGATCATTTTCCAACACATTCGTCATGATTATGACAATTTGCCGCGGAATGGAATGCATTTATTGGGAGACAACGACTTCTGTTCAGATGATCTTGTATTCTCACACAAAGAATGGACCACTACTCATATAGTAGATATGGAGTCAGGAGATCGGAACTGATATTTTCCTTATTTTTTGTGACTAAAGAGATATGTGGCAATTCGCTGATTTCCTAAATTTCAAAATGTGTGTCATTGAGATCTTCATATCTCAAATGTATCGAAATATATATTTGTTTAATTTTCACATATCGTTTTTCGCCTGTATTTAGTTATGAAAATTCGGATTTCAGAAGTGTTCTCTCACAGACATTCTACGTCACTGACACAATCCGACAACGTTGGAATCGTGGAGGCATTTGTCGATTGACTATTGTCAAGTCACTAATGTCATTTAATGTACGATCTGTCAGAGCTCTTACTGTTGATGAAAAAGGCTGCTGATATTATATTTACTATAGATTCTTGAATAACCGTTCACCGATATGGGACTCTTTTTATCGGTTCGACGGAGCAACTAGTATGAAAAAGTGGTAGCAAAAATTACCAAAATCTAAGTATGTTGTATGCTCGAAAACGGAAATAATCCGAAACTTACCTTGGGATGCTACACAACATTCAAGTCACAATTTTTTATTTCATCATTACTGTCGTCAATAGTAGCTACAGCAAAGTATGGTTTGCTTGATAATAATAATAATGAGGTTCTTTATTGGGTATGAAAAATACAACAAAAACTACAGTGGGACACCATAGTTTTTGTGCTTCGTACTTTGTGCTCAGGAACTATTCGGCACTTGATACAAATAGAACCCTACCTTTTCAGCTGCATATAAACCACAACATCATAGCCTGATCAAGCAGCCCTTTAAAGGATATTCATGCCATCAGAATGAATTCCGAATAAACAGAACTTTCTTCAACGTTTTCATACCTTTCACCTCCACTATCGAAAAGTTTGAATTGCGAGATAAAAATGCGTGAATCATTATATAATTTACGGGTGGCAAATTTCCACTGCTAGTTTTAAAAAAGTTTTTCTCCATTTTCACAAGTTGTAAAAGTGATCTTCCAGTAACAATTTCACAAGAACAACATAAACAATGTCAGCAAATGTCAGCGGTTCCATTGTTGTCAGATTCAAATCAGTACCACCAACTTAGGTCAACAAAAAATACTAGAATCTAGTGAAGACATTCTACGTCACAAGATCATACATATTCTAATTTTTCCTATGTTTCAAAGGCTCTAATTTTTTTATAACTGAATGTTGAGTTGAATCTTCCACAAGGTGGGGAGCTAATGCAAAATGGTTTCAAAAAATTACATTAATTTCGATTTTGGAGTTTTAGGAAAATAGCGAATTATTGGGTCAATGGCAATTATTGGTCCTACCACTATCTGTTTCAGGCTACTGCATCAGTTGTAGTGTTGTAGACCTATTTCTGATAAAACCCCCGTAACGCTAGCAGAACCACTTTGGAATTTTCAAATTTTTTTTAGGCCATAATTTTAGGCTAATTTTAGGCTAATTTATTACCCTATTCCCAATTTTTTTGCTTTTCAATTGTGAGAGAAATCGTGGGATCTGCTAGCTTAACGTTAAGCTGGCAGAACCAAACCGCCAAACGAATGATTATGAAAAGTCTAAGCACACCATAATTTTAGGCTCATTTTAGGCTCACGTTTGAACCCATCGCCGATTTTTTTGGAATTCGTTTTTTTAAAAAAATCCCGGGTTCTGCTAGCTTTACCGTTAAGCTAGCAGAACCCAACCTTAAAAAAGCTACTCAAAACAAATCCAGTTGGACAATAATTTTAGGCTCTATTCAGGCTAATTTATCACCCAATTATAATTTTTTTTGCTCTTCAGTTGGAGGAGAAATCATAGGTTGTGTTAGCGTGTTAGCTCAACACTGAGCTGGCAGTACCAAATGGCTAACCGAATCGTTATGGAAAATCTGATCGCACCATAATTTTAGGCTCATTTTAGGCTCACGTTTGAATCCGTCGCCGATTTTTTTAGAATTCGTTTTTTAAAAAAATCCTGGGTTCTGCTAGCTTTACCGTCAAGCCAGCCTTAAAAAAGCAACTCATAACAAATCCAGTTGGACAATAATTTTAGGCTCTATTCAGGCTAATTTATTACCCGATTATAAATTTTTCTGCTCTTCAGTTGGAGGAGAAATCATAGGTTGTGTTAGCTCAACACTGAGCTGGCAGTACCAAATGGCTAACCGAATCGTTATGGAAAATCTGATCGTACCATAATTTTAGGCTCATTTTAGGCTCACGTTTAAAGCTAGCAGAACCCAGGGTTTTTTTTTAAAAACGAATTCCAAAAAAAACGGCGACGGGTTCAAACGTGAGCCTAAAATGAGCCTAAAATTATGGTGCGATCAGATTTTCCATAACGATTCGGTTAGCCATTTGGTACTGCCAGCTCAGTGTTGAGCTAACACGCTAACACAACCTATGATTTCTCCTCCAACTGAAGAGCAAAAAAAATTATAATTGGGTAATAAATTAGCCTGAATAGAGCCTAAAATTATTGTCCAACTGGATTTGTTCAGAGTAGCTTTTTTAAGATTGGGTTCTGCTAGCTTAACGGTAAAGCTAGCAGAACACGGAATTTTTTTTAAAAAACGAATTCCAAAAAAATCGGCGATGGGTTCAAACGTGAGCCTAAAATTATGGTGCGATCAGATTTTCCATAACGATTCGGTTAGCCTTTTGGTACTGTCAGCTCAGTGTTGACCTAACACAACCTATGATTTCTCCTTCGACTGAAGAGCAGAAAAATTTATAATCGGGTAATAAATTAGCCTGAATAGAGCCTAAAATTATTGTCCAACTGGATTTGTTCTGAGTTGCTTTTTTAAGGTTGAGTTCTGCTGGCATGACGGTAAAGGTAGCAGAACCCGGGATTTTTTTAAAAAAACGAATTCCAAAAAAATCGGCGCTGGGTTCAAACGTGAGCCTAAAATGAGCCTAAAATTATGGTGCGATCAGATTTTCCATAACGATTCGGTTAGCCATTTGGTACTGCCAGCTCAGTGTTGAGCTAACACGCTGACACAACCTATGCTTTCTCCTCCAACTGAAGAGCAAAAAAATTTATAATTGGGTAATAAATTAGCCTGAATAAAGCCTAAAATTATTGTCCAACTGGATTTGTTCTGAGTAGCTTTTTTAAGGTTGGGTTCTGCTAGCTTAACGGTAAAGCTAGCAGAACCCGGGATTTAAAAAAAAAAACGAATTCCAAAAAAATCGGCGATGGGTTCAAACGTGAGCCTAAAATGATCCTAAAATTATGGTGTGCTTAGACTTTTCATAATCATTCGTTCTGCCAGCTTAACGTTAAGCTAGCAGAACCCGCGATATCTCTCACAATTGAAGAGCAAAAAATTTGGGAATAGGGTTATAAATTAGCCTAAAATTAGCCTAAAATTATGGCATAAAAAAATTTTGAAAATTCCAAAGTGGTTCTGCTAGCTTTACGGGGGTTCTGATAAAAACAAATTGATGTTCATGTAATGATACTCCCTCATACTTAAACACTCGTACAGTGTTTCCAGACATAGTCTGTGCTGGTAGAGGACGGCTATTATTATTATTTACCGTGGCGCTCCGGGGCGACTTACTGATTTGTTTTTAGTGAGATGTAAGACGTTATGTTTATTTATATGTGTCAATGTGTCGTCAGACGTACTTTAAGAATAATTTCAATAATCAAACCCAGGATTGGTATTTACGATAGAGATGGGTCTGTAGTTGTTTGCGAGCTTTTGATCACTTTTTTGATGAGATGTGTATCACTCTGATTATTTCGAAAGTATCAAGGAAAAAGCCTTTGCAGAAATAACGAAAAAGTTCGTATACAGAAACCGTTACAACCAAGAAAATTATGAAATTATTGGAACTAGGTATAGACATAAAAATAGCAAATTGAAAAAATAAATAAATAAACATTGCACCCATTAATGGAAAAAAAATGCTTTCGATGAAGTCATCTGAACAAAACAGTTGATGGAAGCACGAACCTGTGACATAACATCTAATAATATAAAGACGTCATAAAAATCAAATACATGTTTAAAAATCCTCAGATAATAAATCATCAATAAGGATATATCGATAATAAACTTTTTCCAATTTCTGAGTCATTTCTGTTTAATCATATTTCCGAGTTATTTCTGGCTAATAAGAAAGTCGGAAATAACAAATAATGAGTTCCTACGAATCACATGTAGGTAATCAAAGCTGCCAATCGACAGTCTTGCAGCATCCTACTACGAGCTAAATCGCACGTATTTCATCTTCCATATTCACACGACGAAAAATGTAATTAAAAATTATAATTGAGACTGTTATAGTGATTTTCAACGGTTAGTACCATTATTAACAATAAATACATTTATATTAACAAGAAATCGCAGCACATGCGGTTCTCACCAATTTTATATTTCGAATATTTTTCTATAAAATAGTCAATGTTTTAATATTGAGTATTTTCTCATTGGTGTGAAGTTATAGATAACCACAAATGGAAGTACACTGAGAAAAAGCAACTCGGCTGATAAAATCCTCGTTTTTTTATTTTTATTGACGATGTTGAGCTTTCTGAATAGGTTCATCAAATTCACTACGTTGATTCACATTTTTAGGATGATATTTTGTTCTGCTAAGAGATGGTGAAGTTGTTGAATTAATGAATTTAGTATTATAAGGGCATTGTAGATATTTTCGACCACAGAAATGTTTTTAGGAGGTTGAAATACACAACTGTAGGTATATGAATTCATGTATCGCCCGGTCGGAGGGGGTGTGGTGGGGTGAGTTTGTCTTGTTATCTGAAAAAGGCATTCTTTGAAAAGAAGTTGTAGAGAGTTGAATAACCTTCAAGAATATATATATACCTTAGTACATATGCCAATTTGTTTCCAACTGGTAACAGTTGCACCAATTTCTGGTAAGTACAACATGTTCAAATAATCTTTTAGAAGAAAATTACACTTTTGACGAATCATTTGGCATCATTACAAGTAAAGAAACTTAAAAATTCAGACTACCTGCTGAATGACCAACTTAATTTAAATAACTCGCCTGTTGAATTTGCATAGTTGCAGAGAAGCAGCATGCTAGATATCCATAAAAGAATATCCATCTGCTGTGTTTCGTATTTTAATAGTTATTTATGCAACGAGTGCAAAGAGTAAGTGTTAATTGCACTCGACGTGAAACTATCCTACGAGGCCGTTAGGCCGAGTTGAACAACACGTCGAGTGCAATAAACACTTACTTTTTGCACGTGTTGCATACCATATGTTTTGTACATTTGTGCAGAAACCAAAACTGTTTCATTTAGGTGGTACTAAAGTAAGGAAGACATTCTTTGTTCAAATCGAGCTGCTAAAAGTAATATAATACTTAATATTCAAAGAAACAAATTTTATTTTTATTAAATGGCGTTTTCTAGTAATGTTGTAATCCCAGTATGTAATAAATATGATTGACAATAATATAAAATATGTAACTGTTTAAAGCGTAATCAATCTCATAGAAAATGGGCTAAACATGGCGCCGATTTGACTTTTATGTTTGTCATGATGACAGAACGCTGTAGCAGTACGACAGATGAGTGCAATAAAGACTTTATTGCACTCAGTGCAATAAAGTACCAGTTTTTCCACTAACAGTTCAATAAAGTTTTGTTTTTTGCATGAACGTAAAAATAAACAAATTTAAAGCTACCGGCAGTGTAGAAAATCGTTACAAAATTCCACATAGTAGGTATAAGCTCGTCACTAATGAAGAAGGTACCTTCAATTGAGAGGCAGGAACAAACTATATCTGAAAAATTCGCAAGAAGAATTTTGAAGATTGATAAATTTCGTGCATACAAACCTAAATTCATCCATACCTTACTCGATACAGATTTCGATGCCCACTTAGATTTTTAATTGTGGTTCCAAGGCCAAAATCCCGTCCAGAGAAAAGTGGACGGCAAACCTAGTTAAGCCAAATGGGACGCTCTTTTATACAGATGGCCCCAAACTAGAGGAGAAAGTAGGAAGTGGAGTCTTCTCAGAGTCCCCACCCCTCAACCTATCATTTCGTTTGCCGAACTACAGTAGTGTTTTCCAGGCAGAAATGGTAGCTATAAATGAAACAGTCAAATGGATACTCCAAACCGGACTTGAGTCCAAGGAAATATCTATTCTAAGTGACAGCCAAGCTGCCATTAAGTCTCTAAACTCAGTCTACCTGACTTCCAAGGCGGCTATACAATGCCGTAGAGCCTTAGATGCTCCTCCGGAAGTACTCCGCCTAACCAACCTTAGGTGGCGGGAGGAGCTTTCTTGCACCTCGTCAAGACAGGTATGGTTAGAGCTTAACCTGCGACGTACGAAAGATATTTTATCTCTTTCCAGGAACTCCATTGGAAACGCGGTTGCGGCCATCACTGGACACTGGTGGGAATCCTACAACGTAATGACTTCTGTAGAAGCTGTCAAGACGTAGAGGAGGAAGAGACGATGGACCACCTTCTCTGTCACTGCCCAGCCCTATCCAGGAAAAGATTTTCTGCTCTGTGACAGCCCCATTTTGATAACCTATCCGATCTTCAGTCGGTTGGTATCAAAAACCTCATGCTGTTCATTAACAGCAGCAACTGGTTCTCACGGTGATGATGGGGGTGGTAACCACCCCATACGGCATCACAACGGGCCTCTGGCCTACGTGGGTTCCATCCCGACCTCCGTGTTAACCTAACCTAACCTAACCTAATCTAAGGCCAAAATTTTCATAGAAAAATTTTATTTACTGATGAGTTGACTTTTACATCAAACGGCACTGTCAGTTCCCAGAACTGTAGATGGTGGGATGATGAGAACCCAAATTGGAAGATAGAGGCAAAAAGTCAATCTTTCTTCAAAACTAATGTTTGGTGCTGCATATTAGATACTCAAATAGTTGGGTCTTACTTTTTTAGGGGCAATCTTAATCTTAATCAATAAAAGAAGGAATGACATTTTTTCCTGCAAGACTATTCCTATACATAGTTCTTTTGAAGTCAGAGCGTGGCTAAGAACACTTTCCTCATGAATGGATAGGACGATATTCAGAAAACCCGTGGCCTGCAAGATCCCCAGATTTGACGCCATTGGATTTCTTTTTATGGGAGTACCTTTATTATCGACCATTTAGAAGTAATAATACAAGAATGCATCAATAATATTACACCACAAATGCTGCGAAATGTGTCCAGAGAAATGAAATCCCGAACAAATACATGCTATAACATTACGAGTATGTATCGAATTGTTTGGTTTATAATTATTTCAGCTTATAAAGTGTTTCCTTTTATGCCAAAAATTAAATACATTTCTTATTCTAATGAAAAATTCAAATTAAAATTGTGTAGATACTTGGTCCTTTATTATTAATAAACAGTATTTAGATTAGATTAGATTATTTCAGTGGCCTCTTATGAAGCGGAAAATTCACAGATTTCAAATTTTCTCCAAATCAAATACAAATATTTTGCGAATCTTTCCTAAATATTATATAATATTAGGGGGCATCCATTAATTACGTGAGACAATTTTGGCGATTTTTCTACCCTCCCCTTTCCTTGTTGAGATGTCATGAGATTTTGCTCGACCCCCTCCCCCTCCTCTCCCCCACCCCCTCAAACCTCCTCTCCCCCTCCCGCTCTTCACCCCCTCCCCCACACCCTTGCGTCGAAGTTTCGATACCATCCTCTAGGTATGGGTTACAAGCATGCGAAAAAATTTCACTCATTGTAGTTGCATGAAAATGGCAACCTAAAGCGTAACAATATATTCTTCTATTTTATATCAATTTTGGATCACTACAAGTGGTAGAAAGTTATAATTTTATCAAATTTAATGTGCTTTGCAGTTTCGGTAATGGCCATGTAATGGCTTCTCAGCCTGCCCTTTGAGATGTTGTTTTCTACTCATTGAAGTTACACGGTAATGCAGTTTTATAATGAAATATATTACATTATTTGATTTTTTTATTTACTTCGGGCTACTACAAGTGGTAGCAAATGAAAAAAAAATATTAGTTTTATAGATACATAACTACAGGAACAGATTACATAATATCAATCAGTTTGTCTTCACATCAATGGACTCGGCCTATAAACTGTTGATTACTACTGATTGTGGTAGCTCAAAAGTGCCATTTAGGACAAAAAATATATTATTCTTTTATTTTATAGTTACTTGAGCTTACTACAAGTTGTAGAAAATTATAATTTTAGAGGTTTTTCGGGAAGCTGCATGAACAGATTCATAGCGCCTCATGGCTTTGTCAGCAATTATTTAGGCCTTCAAATTGGTAATTTCTACTCATCGTAGTTGCATGGGAATACCATTTCAAGATAGAAAATACTATATTCTTCAATTTTACATAAGTTTTGAGTAACTACAAATGGTAGAAAATTGTTTTTTTTTGCGTTTTTATTAACGTGCGTTATGTGCGCTCGTTAATGGTCTGGAATTCATAACCAGCGTCAGGAAGCATCAATCATAGGAGGCTGTGCTCATTGTATTTTGACACTTCAAAACATCAAAAAAACTCGCGTTTTGATGCAATAAAGAATATTGCACAGCCAGTAGAACCAATAAAATTCTTTGTTTAAAAAATGAATCGATTTGAAAATCATACTATATGCGTGAAATTGTCTGATGTAATGATCAATCATCGTACCATGACTTATTTATTCGCATTAATAGAGGATTGTGGCTATACAACTTGAAGAAAGAAAATTTGTTCCGAATTGTTCACGAAAAGGGCCCCGCACATTTCTTATGGGAAATGGCTTTCCGTGAATTTAGCTGAATTTTTTGTATATTGTAGTTCTTGATGAGCTGATCAAAAGTGTCTATAGCCACAAAGCTCAAAAATGGACAGTTTTCGAGATATGGAGATTTGAAAATGGATTTTTGCCATTTTTTGTAGTATTTGGTCATCAATCCGATAGCTCTTATTTCTTGATGGGATGGCATTTGAATGTTCGGCGCCCCCAATCCGACTGAGAAATAGTCTTTCTCAGTTATGTTATGCACCGCCATCAAACAATTTTCATACACTGCTCCACACTGGTTATGAAATCAGGTACTATTTCCAAGATCTTCCATACATCTTTTAATGCTACAAGATAGCGCCAGTATAATTTTAATTGTCAAATACGATATGTGTTGGGTATTTTTTGAAGAGAGACCATAATAACCGATACTGAATATATCTAATGTCCAATAATATCGAGCATGTTTAAAAAAATCCGTGAAAATGTCTGCATCTTTGATACTTTGTAGTACTTTCCAGTTAGAATAGGGAAGTTCAGGTATTGGTAGCAAACTATGAATGGAACCTTCGATATTTACCACCGAATTAGTGAAAATACAATTTTTTTATAAATGTTGCATATTAGAGTTTACACTTATAATTGAGTATCTACTCATGATCGTTTGCAAAATGAATGGATAGATCAATCAAAAACAATGTAATAGTAGGAGTAAAAGTCATAATAATAATGATATTAAATAAAAAACAATAATAATCTATCTTGGCAATCTCAAAAAATCATTTGAAATATTATAAGCGAAGCGGATTTATTTATTCTTGAAATGATTTATGATTGTGTTAGGTTTGTTGATATAATTATAGTTATATGTTACCAGTAAATCACTTTACCCATGATCTGACTCATAATATTTTAAATGATTTCTTGAGGTTGCTAAGATAGTTTATTTATTTTTTATATAATATCATTATTATTATTAGTATTATTATGAATGCTACTTTTACTATTATAATGTTTTTGAATGATCTACTCATTCATTTTACCAAAAATCATATGAACAGATAGAATTCATTTATTTGTGTAAACTTTGATTTATAAAAAATTATAGTAGTTTCAAGAGTTCGGGGACAAATATCGGAAGTTCCATTCGTAGTTTGCTTCCATCATCTAAACTTCCTTATTCTACCTGGAAAGTACTACAAGGTATCAAAGATGCAGACACTTTCTTTCACGGATTCGTTTGGATGTGAGATGCTATCATCCATTTAGAGCCAGCCTGAGAAAAATGTCTTGGCACACCATTGTCTGATTATCGAGATTTGTGTGGAATAAATGACATATTATATGTAAATGACATTAATAGTGATCAGAATTATTATCTCTGACGATACATGATTATGATTTTTCCGTTTTCCCCATTAAAGCTCTCTGAGACTCGTTATGAAAATTTTGGAAAGCATATTTGATATTACTGGACATAAGATATATCTAGAATCAGTTATTCCAGAGAATACCCAACACATGTTGTTTTTTGAAAATATGAATCATTCTGTCGTTATCTTGTAGCATGAAAAGTTAGATAGAAGATCTTGGAATTAGTACCTCATTTCATGTCCAGTGTGGAGCAGTGTATGAAAAATTATTGATGGCGGTACCAAATGTAACTGAGAAATACCATTCTTCAACAAATGAAAGCTTCCCGATTGATGGGCAAATACTACAAAAAAATTAAAAAATCCATTTTGAAAGCTCCATATCTCGAAAACTGTCAATTTTTGAGGTTTGTGGCTATGAACACTTTTGATCAGCTCATCAAGAACTACAACATACCAAAAATTCAGCCAAATTCACGGAAAGCCATTTCCCATAAGAAATGTGCGGGGTCCTTTCACACCTCTACTTTTTAACCAATAAGATGCCTTAATTTTGACTAGTTGCCATGGCAACTAAAATTAAGTGAAAATGTTTTGACAGTTGAAAAGGTAAACATATGATCTACAACCATTAATAGCTATTTGTGTATTAAGACCGCAAAGTGATATATTGTCGCTTGACAAAGAGAGTTACCGCGCGACGCGAAGCGGAGCGAGGTAATCTTTGGAGGGCGACAATGACACTTTGTGCTCGAAATACTCACAAATTTTTTTCTACAAACGCAGTTTTCAGAAAAAGAAACACCAGACGCTTTATTCAACAAAAGTACATCGCATTATAACAAACTTTCATAATGTATATGCTAACCAAATTGCACTAAATTCAAAAAATACTAATCGCTTCTCAAACTACTAAAAGCATGAAATATTAAAATTTACCTTTTTTAGTAGATATCCTCCATCTGGCGCTTCTTGTAAAAATTTGTGAATATCTTCAGTGGTGAATGTTTTGACTGGCACCACGTCATGCATTTATCGTATTGTAATTCATATTTCTTCCTTGATTTCTCTGGTAGGAGATTCAAAGTAACAATTTTTGCACTTTCTGCTACATCAGGAGGAGTGTTTGATAATTCGCTGTCACTATCATCAATCATGCAGAAATACGTTGGAGAAGCGAGCGTTTTCGAAATATTTCCGCTCTAGAGCGCAAATGCTGTCACAAAATGACATTTCACGGAAAACGTCAACTTTGCGTCGAAATCTGAAAGCGTCAAAGGCTCTTTGTTAAGCGTTTGTAGAAAAATATTGTAGATATATACCTGTGAATAATGCAAAATTTCTATATTATTATTTATTTCATTAAACAGACAACATAAATTTGTTTAATTATTAGGCATTAACAATTTATATGTTGCTTGAAGTCTAACCCATCCTCTCTTCTTAATGGTGAATAGGAAGATAACGAATTAATTAGATGTCTGTGTTTTAAGACATATATGTAATATTTTGAAACAATTTTGTTCAAATCTCTTTTACGCAAAAGGCCATATTTACTTGACATCTACAGCAGACTTTCTTGGATTTTCGTAAACAAACCATTCGACATTCGTTAAATATATTAATTTTGGATGACATATTTGCATTTGACTCAACTCTTTGCAGTATTTACATAAATTGTACTTTTCAAAGCATTTCATTTTTCTCAAATTGTTTAAAGCAAATGCTTACAAATGTTTTACATAAGAATATCCTTGTTTGCTGGTTTACTATACAGTAAGTCAATGTAATTTACCAATATAAACCTCATCTGTTAAAAGCATGGCCGCCTATATCAGGGCCACCTACTGCAATAAACCATGTTAATATTATATTTTTTACATTAGAAGTGTCATGGATTACTTTAACAAAAAATACATTTCTACCACCTTTACTAAACTAAAATTATGAAAGGGCGATAGACTGATCTAATACCCATCTGAGTTTTAGCATTTGGTGTAACTAAAGTTGGTAATATTTTTTATTTAACTTGACTTGACAAGCAGTGAAATTAATTTAAGATGTCAGATTGGATTAATAATTTTTTTCCAAATTATGGTGTGAAATTTTCTTACCGAATACCACGCAGGCTTAAATTATTCCTGGAAATTTTCTTTCGGGCACGAATATTTTAAGAAAATTTTCAAAATATTCGTGCCCTCAAAAAAATTTCCGGAAATAATTTAAGTTCTTGTGATATTACCAGTGAATATTTGCATCTAAACTACGCAAAATTGAAAGTACTGAATGGGGAAAAGGTAAATAAATTAGTGTCTAAATATTAGGTATATATATATATATATATATATATATATATATATATATATATATATATATATATATATATATTATTAGAAAGAGAAAAGTTATTGGGTATAACCCTCAAATTGTTGTGCAACCGTAGACACGTGTTTCGAGCTTAAGCTCTCATCAGTACGGTAAAATCAAGTGCGAAGATGTACAACACTTCGCAATTGTAAATGTTTTCAAACGCCCACGGATACCATATGGTATCAGTGTTTTTTTTCTACACTAAAATACTAATATTGAAAAAAATATTATTTTTCAGCACAATACATTACTTTTTCTTCAAAACACTCGAAAAACATAAACAAATAGAAAAAAAAAATAATTTGGGCGCTAATGGGAAGAAGAGAGGATGGGTTAGAATTCAAGCAACATTTAAATCTTACTGTGTTTGTAGATCCTACGTTTTTTGAAATATAAATTGTTAATGCATAATAATTAAACAAATTTGTGTTTTTTGTTTAATGAAACTTTATGGCGTATAATAAATAATATTGTTAATTCTTATAGAAATTTTGCATCATTCACAGGTATATCTACAATATTTGTAATGGTTGTTGATCATATGTTTACCTTTTCAACTGTCAAAAAATTTTCACTCAAATCTCGTGGCGCCACGAAAAAATTTCCGGAATTTTTTTTAGTTGCCATGGTAACTAGTCAAAATTAAGGCATCTTATTGGTTACAAAGTAGAGGTGTGAAATCTTCAGTATAATCACCTCCACGGTACCCTGGAAGAAAAGCATTTCCGGAAATCGAAGTGGTTGCCATGGTAATAGGTCAAAATAAGAGCATTCGATTTGTCGAAAATTGTTGGTGAGATATATCCATATAAAAAGTTGTTTGCAACATCAGTTTCACATCAACAACCACTTAATTTCTTGGTTTCACAAATTTCATGTATAATTTCTCTTGATTAAATCGAACCGCTATAATGAAAGTAATTTTTTTATGAACGACTTCAAAGTGCAGCGGTAGAGTAACGGCATGCTTTTATTATTATTTCGTGTAAACCATCTTATTTTTATTGAGGCAATTCGGAGGGAAACGAGAAGCTTGGCTGGACCTCGAGGACCATAAATCTTTTTTAACTGCTCGAATTTCAACTCCATTTATTTATATTCTGACGTTTTGCGTATACGAATTTTGATTATCTGTAAGTAGATTGCCAGATTTGTTATTGTGAAATGAGAGTTCTCGATTTTTTGAATAAATAAATACGGGCATTACCACATAATTTTATAAAAATAACTGCTTTCTGTAAGGTATCGATAATTTTTGTAGTAACGATTCTTACTGTTCTAGGCAAAAGGTTGTATACAGGGTGTAACGTAAGACAGAAGTACGTTAAAATATTTAAATAACGTATTCCTGAGATTATTGATCAATTGCCTGGAAAAGTCTTGTTGCTTGTTGCTGAGCATATCATCGAACCACTTACGTATTTAGTAAATTTATCATTTCTGGAGGGATCATTTCCCTCATGTCTCAAACACGCCATTGTTATTCCTGTTCACAAAAAAAAATGATAAACATTTGATTTCTAATTATTAGTATTGCATTGCTGTCTTCATTCTCGAAATTATTCGAAAAATCCTATCTCAATAGACTTGTATCCTTTTGTAAAAAGTATAAGTTGTTCTCAAACAGTCAATATGGCTTTCAGGCTGGTTTATCAACTCAAGATGCTACTCTCTCTCTGATCAATCACGTTCTATCCAAATTTGATAATGGTGAAAAGACTTTAAGTATTCTTTTTGATTTGTCACGTGCATTTGACACCATCAATCATCAACTTCTTCTTGATAAACTTTATGACTTGGGTGTTCGTGGTCATAGTCTTAAATGGATTGAAACTTATTTAACTGACAGAACACAATCAGTTAAGGTTAGGCTCGAATCGGGAATGAAAATCGTAATATCATAACAGGAGTCCCGCAAGGTAGTGTCCTGGGTCCTACCCTCTTCCTTCTATTTGTAAATGACATATCTAATATTAATCAACCAAATTGTACCTTACAGTTTGCGGATGACACGTCCTTCATATTCAGTTCTGCTTCATGTAAAGGGTTGTCTGATCAGGCAGAAAATGCAGTTGCTAATATGCTAAACTACTGCTCCAGAAACGGCCTTGTATTAAATAAAAATAAAACGAATACCATTGTTTTTTCTCTTAGAGAGTTGGATTGCAGTATATTGGTAAGAGTAAATTCAAAATTGATAGTACAGAAAAAATCAGTTAACTTCCTAGGGTTGACCATAGACTCACAATTATCCTGGAACGACCATATCGACTCTATTTCAAAAAAATTGTCAAAACATTGTTTTGTTATCTGGAATCTCAGGAATTTTGTCCCTATTAACATTTTATTAAGCTATTACTATGCCTGTGTACACTCAAGTCTCAATTATTGCTTACTTTTCTACGGTAATTGCGGTAGATTGAATGATTTGTTGATTTTCCAAAAAAGATATTGAGGACTATGTGTTTCAAAAAATATGGCGATTCTTGTAAGCACTTATTTATTGAATTGAGAATTTTAACTGTGATATCCATGTATATTTTGAATTGTGTCACTTATGTGAAACAACACTGCCACATGTTTCAGGAAAGGGACACCACCCGTCTTGCCTCAGGCTACACTCTAAGAAAAAAATTTAATTTCATTGTTCCCAATCACAAATTAACATGTGTATCCAACGGACCTCATATCATGTCTATAAGACTTTATAATAAACTTCCTATATCCATTAAAAAAATTTCCAATCTCAATAATTTCAAAAATTGTGTGAAGAATCTTCTCTACAAGAATGCATTTTATTCTCTTGATGAATTTTTACAAACTGATTTGGCTACCACGTTATGAATGTTTGCTTGTGAACTTTTTGTTATTTATATTGTCTTTTACTTATATCATAGAATTCCTTTCTTACCACTACTATTAATTGTGTTGTATTCTTATATGTTAATTTAATTTAATTTGTTGAAATGATTTTAGACTGCCATTTTATTTCTTAACCTTTTGTATTTGACGATTTCCATGCTTGTAATAGTCTCAGGAAATAAAAGATTGTATTATATTTACGCACTTGTCAGATGAACCAATCAGGAGCTGTGTCAACTTCGGATTATCGATAATACCAAGCTTCACTCTTGACTCTGATTGGCCTGTCATGTTCGGTGTTTTCAAATTTGCACGCAAAATGAGCAGATTTGTTTCCTGTTTATTATACTTTATTAATTTCTTACATCAACTTCTTAACTTTTTTTGCTAATTTCTTCTAATTCTGTCTTTTATTTCTGAACTCAACTGAATTGTGTCGAGAAAACCTCGTCATGCGGGCAGTTGAACCTCGAGATAATTCGATAAAGTGCTAGAAAAAATGTTTGTCCTACAAAATGGATGGTAGGACTGAAACGGGTGTGAAGTTATCCACATCCACAAGATACACCGAGAAAAAAATATCGATTTTTTTTTATTTCTATACTGGACTCTTTGTGTACCTCTAATCATTGAATATGCTTTTTCCGGCGGTCATCTCAGTAAAAAAACATGGTGCCTCTGTTTTCCAAACAGTCTTAAAGGGTGGAAATGGGGTGGAAAACCATAATCAAACTATATTTCGGTAAGTTGACTTTGTACACCATTCGTTTTCGAATATGTTGTTTCTTGTGGTCGAATTGACTAGAAAAATAGTATGTCTCGAGTTTTTCAGGCCGTCTAAGAGGGTGGAAATGAGGTTGAAAATCATAAAAAAACTATATTTCGGAAAGTTGACTTTGTACACCTTCCATTTTCGAATATGTTGTTCCTCGTGGTCGAATTGACTAGAAAAATGCTACGTCTGAGTTTTTCAGGCCGACGAAGGGGGTGAAAATGGGGTTGAAAATCTTTAAAAAACTATATTTCGCAAAGCTGACTTTGTACACCATTCATATTCAAGTATGTTGTTTCTCGTGGTCGAATCAGGCATAGCATTTTTCTAGTCAATTCGACAACGAGAAACAATACTTGAATTTTTCAGGCCGTCTAAGGGGGTGGAAATGGGGTTGAAAACCTTAAAAAAACTATATTTTGGAAAGCTGACTTTGTACACCATTCAAATTCAAGTATGTTGTTTCTCGTGGTCGAATTGACTAGAAAAATAACATGCCTGACTTATTCTGGCCGTCTAAGAGTGTGGTAATGGGGTTGAAAATCATAAAAAAACTATATTTCGTAAAGTTGACTTTGTACACCATTTAAATTCAAGTATTGTTTCTCGTTGTCGAATTGACTAGAAAAATGCTATGCCTGATTCGACCACGAGAAACAACATACTTGAATATGAATGGTGTACAAAGTCAGCTTTGCGAAATATAGTTTTTTAAAGATTTTCAAACCCATTTTCAACCCCTTCGTCGGCCTGAAAAACTCTGACGTAGCATTTTTCTAGTCAATTCGACCACGAGGAACAACATATTCGAAAATGGAAGGTGTACAAAGTCAACTTTCCGAAATATAGTTTTTTTATGATTTTCAACCCCATTTCCACCCTCTTAGACGGCCTGAATAACCCAGGCATGGTATTTTTCTAGTCAATTCGACCACGAGAAACAACATACTTGAATATGAATGGTGTACAAACACAAAGTCAGCTTTCCGAAATATAGTTTTTTTTAAGGTTTTCAACCCCATTTCCACCCCCTTAGACGGCCTGAAAAACTCAGACGTAGCATTTTCCTAGTCAATTCGACCACGAAGAACAACATATTCGAAAATGGAAGGTGTACAAAGTCAACTTTCCGAAATATAGTTTTTTTTAATGATTTTCAACCCCATTTCCACCCTCTTAGACGGCCTGAAAAACTCAGGCATATCATTTTTCTAGTCAATTCGACCACGAGAAACAACATATTCGAAAATGGACGGTGTACAAAGTCAACTTACCGAAATATAGTTTTTTACTGAGATGACCGCCGGAAAAATCATATTCAATGATTAGAGGTACACAAAGAGTCCAGT
The DNA here is from genome assembly GCA_944452925.2 of Chrysolina oricalcia. Taxonomy (NCBI): domain Eukaryota; kingdom Metazoa; phylum Arthropoda; class Insecta; order Coleoptera; family Chrysomelidae; genus Chrysolina; species Chrysolina oricalcia. Next base: position 3,740,544 of record OX101821.2, on the reverse strand, counting down.
ATAGAAATAAAAAAAATCGATATTTTTTTCTCCGTGTATCTTGTGGACGTGGATAACTTCACACCCGTAGGACTGAAGACTCCCAACATGTACCAATGACGTGGTCATCATGTGTACCCAGCGAATTTTTCTACCGTTGCTTGCTTTATATTTGTATAATTAAATGGTCACATTGTCCTAGGTAGGTTTTCCCAGTCCTACGTGCAAAAGCCGTAGTATACAGGGTGCTCCATTATGTTCTTGTTCAAACTTCAAATGGTGAATCTTTGACTAATTACAGAATAAAAAGTTCATATGAACATGTGTCCGCAAATATTTCGTTTGGGAGTTTGTTGTTAAAACTGACGGGAATTGTATGACCAAATATTGATGATGTTTTTTCGGAGTAAAACGTCGAGAAACACATGTATTGTAATACATAGCTGAATTTGTTATGAAAGTGGCTACAAATATCGATGAAAAAAGCAGGTCGTATTTGAAAAAATTAGGTTGATGATGAAATCTAATGAACTAAACGTTGCGACGTCGCATTGAAAATTGTTTCATATCATATTATAACAGATATGAAACATAATTGAAAGTTCCCCTGACTTTTCCTTATATCATTCGAAATGGAGGCGGTAGAGCCATAAAACGAAATTCGACAATTTAAGTTTTTTGCAAATATCTCAAAAACAAACATTGATATTTAAAATCTGAAAAAAGCTTATTATTCCTCCCCAAAATAGAAAACTTTTGTGCGATTCAACCGACCTTGTAGGTCTCTCCGTTTCCGAGATAGCAATAGTATGTCATCAGCTAAAAAGACGGACGGATATAATGTTTAACCCCTTATTACTTCAAACACCCCGTATGCTTAGCTGTATTACATTTTGATCGAAGGATAAATTTCAGCTCTTCAGAAGATGTGGTGTTGCAGGTTTTTCCGGGTTTCCCTGCATTTGTGAAAGCGAATGCGCCATCATTTAAGCCACCCCGGAGGGCAGATCGATTATTTCAATGTTTTTACTTTGTTATTGTTGTTTTCAATATGTTTGTAAAAATTATGAACGCTAAACAAAATTTTCCACTTTTTTCATAAACTTTTCACGCAAATTATAATATTTTTGAATTGAACAAACAATTATAAATTGAAGGTAACAATACTTTACGAATAAAAGTATATTAAATTAGCTAAACCACAATTTCAAAATAATTCGTTATTTTGAATAATTTTTGTAAAACTAGCGATACATACCCGTTTTTTTGTAGGACACTGTATTAATTAGATGAAGAATACACTAACCTTTCATGTGTCATCATTGTCCTACAGTTACTAATACATTTTTTTTACCATGGAATTGACACCTACCATTCTATTTGTAGGACAATATGACCATTCAATTATACAAATATTAACCAAACAACGGTAAGAAAATCCGCTGGTTACTAATAATTTCTTATGACCACGTCATTGGTACATGTTGGGAGTGGGGGACTTTTCTGTCCTACCATCCATTTTGTAGGACAATAGCATATTGTGTATTTAGTAGTAAAAGCAATACATTCCCGGACGACAATGTAAATGTAAATGTAAAAAACAAGCATTGAAGTTTGGGAATGTGCTTTTACTACGATGTACACATACTACTTTTTCTGAAATCGCAATCAGCATTATCAAAAACTAAGGAATTCTAAATATTGTTTGAGTGAATTCAACTGTCTAAAATGTAAACAAGCCGGCAAAAATTTTCCCGTATCGTTTTCGATACGGAAAAGTACTTTTTCGGCAACCATCCGGGAAGTGTTTACTTCCCGGACACTTTTTCTTTGGGAAAGTAGCACTTCCCGGCCTAGTCCGGGAAGTACGCACTTCCCGGACTAGGCCGGGAAGTGCTCGAATTTTAATACAAATCAGCGAAGTTAAGTAAAACTCGAAGTCGTCTCCACAATATATATTTCAACCCAATGTTGAGGGAAGGTATGTAAACGCAAGTTTCACAAGAAACTTAAGGGTTTGCGTTACATAAAATTCAAAAACATGTTTTCAAGCATAGTAATGCTCATCTTCAGTTGAAGTAATACAGGGTTAAAATGGCATGGAGAATTGAAGTGTAAAAACTTAATATATAAACGTATAAAAACTTGAAGATGTGTGGCGCAAATTAGGGCCAACACATTATTATTAAGGGGGACTGGTCAGGGACCATTCTAATGGTGGAACCCTCATCAGTAACATTAGTAATAATTATTGAAACAATTTGTCGAATATCAAACACCAATTTCGTGTAGCGCAGAATGAAGCAGCTTCTGCGCTACACGAAATTGGTGTTTGATATTCGACAAATTGTTTCAATAATTATTACGAATGTTACTGATGAGGGTTCCACCATTAGAATGGTCCCTAACCATTCCCCCTTAATAATAATGTGTTGGCCCTAATTTGCGCCACACATCTTCAAGTTTTTATACGTTTATATTAAGTTTTTACACTTCAATTCTCCATACCATTTTAACCCTGTATTACTTCAACTGAAGATGAGCATTACTATGCTTGAAAACATGTTTTTGAATTTCATGTAACGCAAACCCTTAAGTTTCTTGTGAAACTTGCGTTTACATACCTCCCCTCAACATTGAGTTGAAATATATATTGTGGAGACGACTTCGAGTTTTACTTAACTTCGCTGACATTGAAACTCCACTTTGAGTATGGACTACTTCCTTCAAATTTAATACAAATATTAATATAAATAAGAATTAGAATGTTTCTGTTGGTACCTATCTTCTGTTCGAATTTCAATATACACACATCGCCAAAATTATTGGACCCCCCTATGTTTGTCGAAATGAGACGCTATTATTACAAGTCAAGAAGTGTATGTCAAAATGCATTTAATTTGGTTAAGCAACCAATGCAAAGTGGCTGAATTTAATTTCAACTGAAGCAAAAAAAATACAAATGAAATATAGTGCATAACAAAATGATTACAATAATCTGAAATCTAGTAGAAAATCACTTCAGAGAGAAATAAAAAACGCTTTAATAGTCGGTGTGTCCTCCCCTATTCTGTAGTAAAGTGTTAAATCGCCTGTGCATGGAAACAATAAGGGCGTTAATGGTATCCATTGGTATGTTGTTCCATTCTTCTTGGGCCGCGAGGGTAAGTTCCTGGAGGGTGCTAGGGGGATTAATTCTGTTTGATATTGCTCGTTTGACGAAATCCCACATGTGCTCGATGGGATTCATGTCTGGCGAATTTGCTGGACACGGTAATCTTCACACGGTAATATTCATGTCGGAGAGGATGAATAATGGGTTCAATAATGTTTCGAAGATATCTATCCCCTGTCATAGTGTCTGGAATGGGAATAAGCTGTGTACGACGACCATGCATTATGCCTCCCCAAAACATTACTGATTCTCTTTGGTATGGAACGACTTCTCTGGCAAAAGATAGTCTTTCTTGTCGCCCTGGCCCTCTCCAAGCTCTGTGTCGCCGATTATCACTAACCAAACCAATTCTGGTTTCGTCCGAAAAAAGGACATTTTGCCACTGAGCAAAAAGCCAGTCTCTGTGTTCTTGTGCACACTGTAGACGAGCGGCTATGTGTCTGGGAAGTAACCTGGGTGCTCTTAATGGCCTCCTGGATCGCAAATTGGCTCTAGCAAGTCTCCGCCGTATGCGGTGGTATTGGAAATTAATCGATCGAACGTTCTTCGCTTCTTCGCAAATGAGTTCGGACAGCTGAGACTGTTATGGTTCGATTCCGACGTACATATCCTGCTAGATACCGATCTTCTCTGGCATTAGTTACCCTTCCACGTCTATAGTCAACGCTGTTAGTTTCCTGGTACAAATGCACTATTCGGATAACTGAAGCGCGTGGAATCGTTAGTCTATCCGCGATTTGATGATTCGACACACCCTCGTCATGCAAAGCCACTAACTATTCTTGCTCTATTGAATACTGAAATTCTATTTCCAGGCATAATTGCAAAGAACTCAACAATCACTTGACAACGTTAAATCGATTTGAATCAATTTTTAAACATTGGTAGGTATCTAAAATTGTTTTTGTAAACATTTTTGGATGCCTAGCAACGGTGAAAGAAATAACAATTGAATATATAAAAAACCAGCCATGATAAATATTTCGTTGTAAACTTTACGAGGGGGTCCAAGAAGTTTGGCGATGTGTGTATAATACAAATAAGAACTGAAATGTTCGAAATATTCAAATTTGGAATCGTTTCATCCGGTTAACAGATGGGTGAAAGTCGACCGCTCTTCGTCTCTTAGACTAAATGCGTCTCATTGATTTGTTATTCTACATGGTTGCCGAAAAAATAGTGTACGCAACACGTCCGAAAACAGTTTTTTTGGACTCGTAGAATTTGGTATACTCGTCCAAAAAAACAGTATTTTCCGGACTTGTTACGTAAATTACTATTCCCGTACCGTTTAGGTCCGAAAACGGTCCGGGAAAGTTCGTTGCTTAGCAACGGACTAAAATACTAGATTAGCGTATTTTGAGGCCTGAAGTTGCTCCGAGAAAGTTGGCATTCTTGAAAGATTTCAGAAAAAAGTTATTTCGAGGTTCAACTGAAAAACTGTTATTAATGACTATTTTGCACTCACCAAATCGACATGATTGACGCCTGCGCTACCACTATCGAGAATTTTCGTAGAGGAAAACGTTGGGTGTCTCTGCAAAATGAAGCTAATAAGTTACTGCTACAGGTATCTGATTGGACATAGTCTTGACAGGAGCAAGTTGCCCGGCATTGTCCCGCTAATAAAAAATCCTATCAGAGGTCATGAACTCTACAAAAAATAAATTCATAACAAAATACCTGCTTTGACCGATATCATACTATTTTTAAAAACTCGAAATGAAATAAACTAATTCTGTTTGGTATGTATTTTGAATTCGTGCAGCTTCGACTTGTTTTAAAATAAACCAGAATATTATTAGAATTTGAAGTTGTACAACGAATTTCTGTATTTCGAAATTAAACGAGAAGAAAACCCGAAATCGGCGTGTATGTTTGGAGTTATTTTCATTGGAAACTTCCTATATCTGATCTACGCGCTCCTTCGACTCTTGGAAGCGGGCCAAGCATCATAGACACATATTCTGCGGGAATAATTGAGCACATCTTTCATTCAGCCGTAATACCGTGGATCTCTGGAGCTTGTTATTATTATGCTCAGCACAGAAATAAAAGTTGAAACGCGAAAATGGTTGCCTTTTTTAAAGGTTTACTTTTCTTATTTACAATGTTTTTTTATCGCTGATATAAGTACACACTTTAATAATATCCTGAATGCGAACAGAAGATTTAGATAGTATATGCACAGAAAAAAATCACACTTTAAGCAAGAGTAGTAGTCTTGGATGAAAGCTAAGATAGACTCATATATCCGCAAAGAGAACTGCGTGCTCAATTCAAAATACACGTTATTCTTATACCTGTCCATTAACTTTACTCATAATAAAAATAAATAAACTTGATAATAGTATATAAAAAATCATTTCAAAATCTAATAAAACTTCAACTGAGAATAAGCCAAATTGAATGAAATATAGCAGGGTCCTTCAGCTAAAATTTTCTTATTTTCCGAGGGAACAAGACATACTTTCTGTAAGTATTTGAACAACTAGTTTTAAACACTATCTCCACTTTGACTAAGAATTAATTTGATTGAACTTACTCTAGAACCATTTGTAGTCCATGTTTTTTTCACTCAACTGAAAGCTGAGTAAATTTCAATTAGGTATAGTTACTTTCAAAGGGACTATTTCCTAAATCCCAGAGAAAGAATAAATATACCAGAAATAGGAACTGTTTCCGACGTTGTTACGATTATAAATATGCCATAACAAAATGTTGTGCAACCTTCAGAAGGATGTCAGGGCAAAAGGGTTTATGAAACTAATCAACAGTATAATTTCAACACATTATTTATTTATTACAAAAAAAATAGGTATACTTTACAATATCGGATAATGAATAGAGTGTAATAGAGACAAAACTAAATTAACTCTATGATTTAGAAGCTGTTGCTCAAAAATGAGACAGATACTAAAAGAGCTTCTCTTGGCCTATAAGTATACATACCAATGATTTTTCTGTTAGTTTCTTTTATTTTCCATGAAGTATAATTAATTTTTCTGTACTACGAATTAATTGTTTCATCAACTCTTCAGATAGTTTTGATACTGTTGCAGCTGTTACTTCATGATCTGAAAGATCAAAATGCCTCTAAATTGCGTATTCTTAATATCAGTCCTAATTTTTTAGAATATGCATAGAAAGGAGTCAGACACGCATACCTGACCTGATTCAATGTAATTTAAGATTAATAATAATAATAATAATTTCTTTATTGCCATGAATTTCCTATGAAACATCAGCAACGTCATATACATTTAGTTTTGATAAAAACACTTATATAAATATATATATACACGCACATATAACAAATCCTTGGAATTAATATGCAAGAATACAAATACAGATACGAACATTTACAGAATACATTAATGAGACTGCATAAAAAACCACATGTAAATAAAATTAGCCATACTTTACATTTTACGTTTTTTTGAAAGTAATCATGGTATTGATTTTTTTGAAATGAGGAGGCAAAGCATTATATATTTTTATACAATTATAGTACGGACCCTTCTCAAATAGACTTGTTTTATGTAGTGGAATGCGTAAAAGTTTGCTTCCTCTTGTCACCATATTGTCTATTTGTTGATTATTTGTAGGAAATGTTTGCAAGTACTTTTTGGCAAAAATGGCAATGTTATACCGGGTGGCTACGGAATATCTCAGTTATTGTATGAAGTAGGTTTGTGAAATTTGGAGCGTCGACATAATGACATAAGAGCTAGAATTTGAGCATATTGACATGTCGAAGTTAACTTTCGGTCTGACCGGAAGTAACATCAACTTTCTTATTTTAAATGGAAACCCTATTTTTTTTCTTTTCTCTTTATTCAGCATTCAATTCCCTTTCTAATGACATATCACAAGTTGGTATCTAACCAGAAACTAGATCAGAAAAAAATTATTATTGAAATTCACCGAGTAGGCCGTGGAAGCAAAATGAAAGCCAAAAATTGAAAAGTTGGCTATGGAAACCATACGTCACTTGATAACAGTTGCTACTACTGTGATATTTTATTTTCATTCGTCGGCGTTATAAAAGGCCGCCAAAAAAAATATTGGAAAAATTGGGAAAAAAACAATACTCTGTAGGTCCATAACTTAAATAGGAACATACAACTTTTCCTTGCCTGTACTATTCAGCATAACCATTCCGTTCTAATGATATAATAGAAAATAATTTTTTGAACTGAGATACCGAAAAATCCAATTATTATTCTTCAAATAACAAAACAGATTATCGCCATACGCAAAAATAAAATTAAAAATAATGTGGAATGATAAATTATATCCTGTAGGTTCTAGGTTAAATAGGAACATAAACGTACTTGGTCTGTGCCATCGTCCATAGATTTTCTAATATCTACCTATGGACGATGTTTGTGCTATTCAGAATAATCATTCCATTGCAATAATCATTCGAACCAAAATATTAACAAGTAGGCTGATTAAGATGTATTTTGGAATGAAACAAAAAAGAAATGAGAGCTGTCACGAACGCTGCTATCCATATTATTTTGACGTTCGAAGTAGTGTTTTTGTTCTGCCATTTTAAAAGGGTTTGGAAATGGAAATCAGTTAGTGGAATATTCAAAAAATGCCCCGTTATTCACGAACCGAACAAATTGACATGCTTCTCATTTATGGTGAATGTTTAAAAAATTCTTATGCCGCTGAACGATTGTATTTAGAGCGATATCCAGGGAGGCAGCAACCGTCAAGAAGGTATTTCCAGTGGCTTGAAGAAAAATTAAGAACTGAGCCTGATGTTCACGAAAACCAAGAAGCATTTGTTATTAATGAGGAAACTGAAATTAATGTATTAGCTTTAGCACAATTTCCTCAAGGCAGATTGGCGCCGAATTAGCTATAAGTAAGGACTCTGCTAGGAAAATTTTGAAAAAACATCGATTGAAATCCTTCAAGTATCAGTTGCATCAACATTTGTATGAAAATGACGGTGAAAGGCGCCTGGAATATTGTAATTGGTTTCTTCGACAAAATGCTGAGAATCACCTATTTAACTATTATATCTTGTTTACGGACGAGTCAAGATTTACCAACAATGGATTATTTAACAGGAATAATACAAGGTAGGTACTGTACTTTATTTGGATTATTGTCGATAGTCGAAGTGTAAAGTGCTTAAAAGTGTGAACGGTCTTTTGTTCCAGGTACTGGGCGATAGCAAACGAGCACCGGTTTCGACAAGGCGACTTCCAGGAGAGATTTGGTGTTAATGTTTGGACAGGAATAGTTGGAACTCATATTGTTGGCCCCATTCTTTTTCAAGGCCAACTAACCGGAGAGAGATACTTTAATTTTTTAACGAATGAAATTTCGGAATTCATTAACAACCTACCAGCGGAAATAACTGAGAGAATGTACTTCCAGCAAGATGGCGCCCCTCCGCATAATTCAAGAATAGCGAGAAATTATCTTCAAAATCGCTTTCAAGAGAGACTTATAACAACCCATGGTCCAGTCAGGTGGCCACCAAGGTCACCTGATCTTACTCCGTGCGACTTTTTTCTATGGGGGCATCTTAAAAATAGGGTGTATTCCACACAGCCTACAACTCTACATGAGCTAGAAGTAAAAATTCGTAGAGCTTTCCAAGATATCATGCCCCAAATGTTGAGAAACGTTTTACATGAAAATATCACCAGAGTCAATAAATGTATTGACGCTGAGGGAATGCATTTCGAACATTTATTTTGAATTTATTTCATCTTTAATCCTATCAATTTGAATTTTTTTTTTTCGATAAATCTGTTTTTTCGTTATTTGAAGAATAATAATTGGATTTTTTGGTATTTCATTTCAAAAAATTACTTTTTATTATATCATTAGAAAGGAATGGTTATGCTGAATAATACAGGCAAGAAAAAGTTGTATGTTCCTATTTAAGTTATGGACCTACAGAGTATTGTTTTTTTCCCAATTTTTCCAATATTTTTTTTGGCGGCTTTTTATAACGCCGACGAATGAAAATAAAATATCACAGTAGTAGCAACTGTTATCAAGTGACGTATGGTTTCCATAGCCAACTTTTCAATTTTTGGCTTTCATTTTGCTTCCACGGCCTACTCGGTGAATTTCAATAATAATTTTTTTCTGATCTAGTTTCTGGTTAGATACCAACTTGTGATATGTCATTAGGAAGGGAATTGAATGCCGAATAAAGCGAAAAGAAAAAAAATAGGGTTTCCATTTAAAATAAGAAAGTTGATGTTACTTCCGGTCAGACCGGAAGTTAACTTCGACATGTCAATATGCTCAAATTCTAGCTCTTATGTCATTATATCGACGCTCCAAATTTCACAAACCTACTTCATACAATAACTGAGATATTCCGTAGGCAATACTTCCGTAGCCACCCGGTATATGTAGGCACAATGAACGGTCATAATTCCCAAGTTAATGAACCACTGTCTGCAAGATGTGTCATTTTTAAGGTTAAGCATAGTTCTTATGATTTTTTTCTGATAGATGAATATATCATTAGATGTTGGTGAATGATACCAGAAGATTACGCTGTAGTCAATCACAGAGTGTACATAAGCAAAATAAAACATTTTGATATTGTGAATACTTATTTGGTCCCTGAGGTATCTGATAAGACAACAAGCTGTAGACAATTTACATATTATTGCTTTTACCTAATCGGTCCAACGTAAATGTTTATCTTTCATTACCCCTAAAAATTTGTAGGAGTTTGTTTCATCCATTCGGGAGTTTAATTTGAAGTTGGTCTTCCATGACGTTTTTGAAAAATATGTAATTGGTTTTATTTTTATTTATTAAAAGAGAGTTATTATCACAGCAATCTACAACCTGGGACACTGTTACATTAGATGTTTCATTCAGAGTACAAATATTCCTTTCTGATACAACAACTGAAATGTCATCTGCAAATAGAAAAACTGAACTGATGTCAATTTGGGAGGAGCATAGATCATTAATAAATATCAAAAACAGAATGGGGCCGAGTATAGAGCCCTGAGGCACCCCTACGCCAATTTGTACTTTATCAGAATAGTATACCGAAGACTTACAGTTATTTTTGGATGAAATACTGACTATTTGTGTTCGATTATTGAGGTATGATTTCATTAGATCAAGCGCTTTTATTATGAATAAAAATTGGCGCAGATCCTGTTTCAACAGGACGCACTGATAAAAAGGATTTTTTGCTTCAACGCATAATTGCGTTGATTCAAACAGATTGTATTCTTGAATAGGTCCAACCAAATATTAGTTTGATTTTTTGACGGAATCCTCTCAAGAAACATATTTTGAAACAAGTGAACAATTGCTTCATAAGTTGGTTGAGGCATGAATATTTTAGCTTCAATAATGGGCACTTTTTTTGTTGAATCATGGGAGTAGGTTGAGACAATAATGAATACTATTCTTCTATCAACTTGGAGGTTGAGTTCAAATCTGCACTTTGCACTTGGTTATAAAATATAGAATGGAAGCCATTTTCATTTTCGCAACATTGAATAGATTAAACAAAGCATAGATTCACAACTACGAACAATTTAGGTATAAATAATGTTTTTATATGAGAATAGTTTTAAGTTTAATAACTGTATTCTCAATTAAACCAGTTAGTAGTGATGCATATTGCAGTTTGATTGAAAACATAAACAACGCCAGTCGCTTTTAGACACAAAACTGAAGAAGACCAAAATATATTTCACTCATTTTCACAACTGGCCCGTCGTATTCACAGGTCGCGGTGTCGCCAGCTGCTTTGAAGACGAAGAGAAGAATACATTTTTCCAGTATACTTCCTTATTTAAGAAACAATTGCGAGAATTTCTACTAGAAAAATGTCTTTATAGTGTTGAAGAGTTTATGTCGTAGAACCGTAGTGTCTTGTTTGTAGGCTTTTATTCCGACATGTTGGCATGTTTGTTTTAGAATATTTTTAGGACAATTCTTATTGGGATTGATATTTTTGATTTCAAACCTGTGGTTTCAGATTTTTGACTGTCTAAAGTTTTAAATTTTTCGTGTTTTTATATTTACCTAGATTTAAGTTTTCGACTATTCCTATACAATGTTGTGTTGTCTATTGGAAAATAAAGATCTTATCTTATCTTATCTTATGTATAATGTGAAGTAAAATTAAAAGCTACATTGAGCTGTTTGTTATGTTCATTTATTTCAATAAACGTTTCTAGGACGAAGATGAGACGTACTAATTCCACAAAAAAGCTTATAACTTATAAATTGGTATATTGGACAATATTTTTTTGTTGAAACTGCATTTTTCACATTTTATTACACTTGCCCCAAATACTCTAGCATATAAGCATAACAAACCCTGATTACATTTGCCCCAAATGCTGGGGTAAGTGTAATCAGCGACATAACTTATTATTTTTGTTTATAAAAAATGCACTGTGGCGAGTAGAAAAAATAAATTACTTCAGTTATTTAACGATTTGATCTGTAAAAAAAAGATTTTATCCCTTTTAGGTCTCTTGATAGTATAATTTAAAGTGTAACTATCGTTATTCTGATTACGCTTACCCCACTTCACCCTATAAATCTTCAGTTCTGACACCTCTTATTATGCCGATGCTCGATATTAAGAGGATATTACACGTTTCGCAATTTTTCTTCATCTTTGAAAACTTTCTTGTTATAGACATTGGGCTTACCGGCAATTTTTTTGACATTCGCCAAAGATTGATAACATATCGACGCAATCACTTGGAGAAAACGCGAAAGGTGTGCTGTGGTTTTTGCGCAAAGAAGATATCACTTTTTTGCAAAGAATCACTGATTCGATCTTTATTCGTTTATTTATGTTATACACTGTATGTTTTATATGTTATACACTATAGGTTTTGTATGTTATACACTTTAGGTTCAATATGTTATACACTGTATGTTTTATATGTTATACGCTTTATGTTTTATATGTTATACACTATATGTTTTATTTATAATGACAGTAACATTTATAGTCCGGGAGGTATTGTCACTTGGAAACACGTCATAGTATGCACGATGAGATTTAGTTTTTATTATAGTATACATACCAGCTAATACTAAACCAAGCGTCAGACCGCGCGACCGTGGTGGGTTGAGTCGTGGGAGGCTGCGCAATTTCTCAAAAAAAGTTGAAAAAAAGTAATAGTATGCACGCTGATAATTTTAGAGGATGATATTTAAACACTGTATTTGACAAAAAAACTCGTCAGATTCTTGTCTGTTGGTGGAATGAGTCATAGGTGGCTGCGCAATTTGTCAAAAAAAGTTGAAAAAAAGTAATAGTATGCACGCTGATATTTTTAGAGGATGATATTTACACACTGTATTTGACAAAAAAACTCGTCAGACTCTTGTCTGTTGGTGGAATGAGTCATAGGCGGCTGCGCAATTTGTCAAAAAAAGTTGAAAAAAAGTAATAGTATGCACGCTGATATTTTTAGAGGATGATATTTACACACTGTATTTGACAAAAAAACTCGTCAGACTCTTGTCTGTTGGTGGAATGAGTCATAGGCGGCTGCGCAATTTGTCAAAAAAAGTTGAAAAAAAATTAATAGTATGCACGCTGATAATTTTAGGGGATGATATTTAAACACTGTATTTGACAAAAAAACTCGTCGGACTCTTGTCTGTTGGTGGAATGAGTCATAGGCGGCTGCGCAATTTGTCAAAAAACGTTGAAAAAAAAGTAATAGTATGCATGCTGATATTTTTAGAGGATGATATTTACACACTGTATTTGAGAAGAAAACTCGTCAGACTCTTGTCTGTTGGTGGAATGCGTCGTGGGAGGCTGCGCGACTTGTCAAAAAATGTTGAAAAAAAAGTAATATTATGCACGCTGATAATTTTAGAGGATGATATTTAAACACTGTATTTGACAAAAAACTCGTCAGAGTCTTGTCTGTTGGTGGAATGAGTCATAGGCGGCTGCGCAATTTGTCAAAAAAAGTTGAAAAAAAAGTAATAGTATGCACGCTGAGATTTTTAGAGGATGATATTTACACACTGTATTTGAGAAGAAAACTCGTCAGACTCTTGTCTGTTGGTGGAATGCGTCGTGGGAGGCTGCGCGACTTGTCAAAAAATGTTGAAAAAAAAGTAATAGTATGCACGCTGATATTTTTAGAGAGTGATATTTACACACTGTATTTGAGAAAAAAACTCGTCAGACTCTTGTCTGTTGGTGGAATGCGTCGTGGGAGGCTGCGCGACTTGTCAAAAAATGTTGAAAAAAAGTAATAGTATGCACGCTGATATTTTTAGAGGATGATATTTACACACTGTATTTGACAAAAAAACTCGTCAGACTCTTGTCTGTTGGTGGAATGAGTCATAGGCGGCTGCGCAATTTGTCAAAAAAAGTTGAAAAAAAAGTAATAGTATGCACGCTGATATTTTTAGAGGATGATATTTACACACTGTATTTGAGAAGAAAACTCGTCAGACTCTTGTCTGTTGGTGGAATGCGTCGTGGGAGGCTGCGCGACTTGTCAAAAAATGCTGAAAAAAAATAATAGTATGCACGCTGATATTTTTTGAGGATAACATTTAAACACTGTATTTGAGAGAATAACTCGTCAGACTTTTGTATGTCGGTGGAATGCGTCATGGGAGGCTGCGTCGTCAAAAAAAGTTGAAAAAAAGTAATAGGTGTGCATGCCGAAATTTTATGAGAATGACTTTTTAACACCGTTTTTGAGAAAAAACTCAGAAAAAGTGGAAAATTAAAGTCACAGTGTGTAAGTTGCCATTGATACAGGTGATATGTTGTAGTCCGTATCACCCAAAAACAATCCACCACGCTACATATACCCAATGAGTGCGACAGAGACTTTTAACCTTCTGCATCGTGTGGAGTCTCGCAGTCATACTCATTAGACATACGAGGAAGTTTTTTGGCCATATCTCCGCAGCCGTTTGACATGATCCCATCAAACTTGGTATCACTGGATTCGTAATGACGATCCCTAACCAAATATGCAAAAATATACTGGTTGTCCAATTTAAAATTATCACAAAAGTCATTTTTACTCAATTGCGGATAACCCTATATATTTTGGGTAGGGTTCAAAAATTGGCCCATCGGAAAAGAAAATCGACCTGTCCGAGGATTTTTCCGAAATATCTTTACATTCAGAAATAATGAATTTATTCCTTACTTTATGTACACACTGTATAAGCGGTTCTTAACAGATGTTGACGTAGTTCAGATTTACAAGGTGGCCTTCGAATTTCTGATTTAGTCTCAACATATCCTCATTGGTTTTAATCTTATAGGTTTTTATAAACATAGCAACACGAACCAGACGCATTCCACCAACAGACAAGAGTCTGACGAGTTTTTTTCTCAAATACAGTGCCTAAAAGTCATTCTCAAAAAATATCAGCGTGCATACTATTACTTTTTTTTCAACATTTTTTTGACAAGTCGCGCAGCCTCCCGCGACGCATTCCACCAACAGACAAGAGTCTGACGAGTTTTTTTCTCAAATACAGTGTGTAAATATTATCCTCTAAAAATATCAGCGTGCATACTATTACTTTTTTTTCAACATTTTTTTGACAAGTCGCGCAGCCTCCCGCGACGCATTCCACCAACAGACAAGAGTCTGACGAGTTTTTTTCTCAAATACAGTGTGTAAATATCATCCTCTAAAAATATCAGAGTGCATACTATTACTTTTTTTTCAACTTTTTTTGACAAATTGCGCAGATGCCTATGACTCATTCCACCAACAGACAAGAGTCTGACAAGTTTTTTTGTCAAATACAGTGTTTAAATATCATCCTCTAAAATTATCAGCGTGCATACTATTACTTTTTTTTCAACTTTTTTTGACAAATTGCGCTGCCGCCTATGACTCATTCCACCAACAGACAAGAGTCTGACGAGTTTTTTTCTCAAATACAGTGCCTAAAAGTCATTCTCAAAAAATATCAGCGTGCATACTATTACTTTTTTTTCAACATTTTTTTGACAAGTCGCGCAGCCTCCCGCGACGCATTCCACCAACAGACAAGAGTCTGACGAGTTTTTTTCTCAAATACAGTGTGTAAATATCATCCTCTAAAAATATCAGCGTGCATACTATTACTTTTTTTTCAACTTTTTTTGACAAATTGCGCAGATGCCTATGACTCATTCCACCAACAGACAAGAGTCTGACAAGTTTTTTTGTCAAATACAGTGTTTAAATATCATCCTCTAAAATTATCAGCGTGCATACTATTACTTTTTTTTCAACTTTTTTTGACAAATTGCGCTGCCGCCTATGACTCATTCCACCAACAGACAAGAGTCTGACGAGTTTTTTTGTCAAATACAGTGTGTAAATATCATCCTCTAAAAATATCAGCGTGCATACTATTACTTTTTTTTCAACTTTTTTTGACAAATTGCGCAGCCACCTATGACTCATTCCACCAACAGACAAGAGTCTGACGAGTTTTTTTGTCAAATACAGTGTTTAAATATCATCCTCTAAAATTATCAGCGTGCATACTATTACTTTTTTTTCAACTTTTTTTTGACAAATTGCGCAGCCTCCTACGACTCAACCCACCACGGTCGCGCGGTCTGACGCTTGGTTTAGTATTAGGTGGTATGTATATATACCTATTTCATTTGTATACCATGTAGATTTCATTTTATTCCTAACAATGCTTTGTCAATAAGATATCATCTTGGACAATAACAATAAAGTATATTTTGATTGATTGATTGATTCAAGTGGAGAAGATAATATGAATGTCGTGGTTTTGTTAACCCTTTGTAGTGAAAATCATTCATTTAGTTTCATTATATATAATAAATATTCTATTTATTTCGAAAACTACAACTTTTGTTTTGGTACGGTTTTTAGGAACACCCTGTGAATTCCAAAATATTTTTGACATGAAGCCCAAATTAACTCGCACCTCCCTGCATAGCCATTTTTCGAAAAAAAAAAATATTGTTCAGTCCCTGTAGACCGAGGCGTTACTGGTGGCCCACACGATAATAATTTTCACTGCCTGCTAAATTATTGTTTAGTGTTTCTCTCTGGTGTTTACCAATGTATGCCTTTTATTTGCAAGGTCAGATGCAATTTGAGTTCGTTAGTTCGCTTCAGAGGTATTTAGTTATTTCAAGTTTTATTTACAGTTCGGTTTCGCTAATTTTTAGATTGTTTGGAAAAACAATTTTTTTCTACTCCATGTTAATTACTTTATTAGATATTTCCTATCTGTGCTTCAATTATATTCATTAAGATACTCTTTTTCAATTAAGAAGTTCCATCGCATTATAAATACCAGCTTTTCTGTAATAATATCTCGACAAGATGCAGAATTTTTGAAAAATACTTTCACCTTCTGGTGAAAGTATTTTGAAAATTCTGTATTTCGAACGGATATACCATCAGACAATTTCAACAATCAATAGACTGAGTTAAAATTTATCCGTTTTGCCATAAAGGTTCATTTTGCGAATTTGGCGTCTTACATTTTAACAACAATTTTTTTTTAACAGGCAGGAAATTAACTCTCACCACCAATAACCACAATACAATTAAAAAAAAACAGATAACTTTGTAAAAGTTTTCATGGATGAGTATTGCATAGTTCTATACTACCGAAGGTGCTCTAGAAGACCTATTTGTCAAAATATTTTGACGTCTGGATTTACCCCCATCATTAATAATAATAATTTTTAAAATAAATTCATAAGTTCGTCAGATTTCGTAGATGCATGTAGGTATACTACCAAAGGTGATCCACTAGGCCCATTCGTAAAATAATTTTTTGTCTGGCAGCATTTCAACCCCTATCACCATTAATATTAATTTCAAAAAATTATTATTAATGGTGGTGGATGCAGAAATCCTGCCCTACAAAATATTTTGAGAATTAGATCTTTTAGAGCATCTTCGGAGGCAATGATTTATGTAAAAAAGTCTCCATATGCGAGAACTTTGAGCGAATTATTATTCTTGGTGGTGGGGGTAAAATTCGTGTCCGACAAAATAATTTGACTTATAGGTTCTATCGAGCATCTCCAAACCATAGATTTATTTGAAAACATGTCCATATACGAGAACTTTGAGTGACTTATGAACATGTTTGAATATTATTATTATTGGTGGTGGGGAGTGAGAATTCTGCCAGACAAAATATTTTGATGAATGGGCCTTTGGTTGTGAACATTTTGCAAAATATTCCCATCCACGAAAACTTTGACGAACTTATGAATTCATTGTGAATATTATTATTATTATTGATGGTGGGGGTAGAGAGTCTGCACGACAAAATATTTTGACATACAGGTTTTATCGAGCATCTTCGGAACCATAGATTTATGTGAAAACATGCCCATATATAAACGAGAACTTTGAGAGACTTATGAACTTACGAGTACTTTGAGCGTCGTATGACAAATAGGTCATATGGATCACCTTCGATTTCATCGATTTCTGCAAAAAAAATCCCCATCCATGAAAACTGACTGACAAAGTTATACAACAGTTTTTTTGAAAATTAATATTAATACTGGAGGGGGTTAAAATTCCGACAAAATATTTTGACGAATGGGTCTAGTGGAGAACCTTTGGTAATATACAGGCCGTTTCTTTTATCATGTGGTAACATTGCTATATTCTAAACCGTAACAGATACGAAGACGATTAAATGGGAGAAAAGGTAACTATTGTGGAGAACAGTACAATGATCAAAGAAAATTTACAGGGAGTCTCGCCCTTCCCGAGTTATACAGGGAAAACTAAAAATGCTGTTATTTGTTTTTTACGAATAGAATTGTTATTTCTGAAAATATAAAAAAATGGAAAAGGAAAGTTTTAATGTATTCTAAATGTACTCTAAAAATGTAACAATGAATCTTTGATTAAACGTTTCGTGTCAACACGGCCACCATCAACATTTCTTTTCGAATACGGACCTGTCTGTTTTAGTACAAATATTGATAAAGCGATAAAATCACAATTCAGTGGTACATCACACTTGATATTTTTATAACGTTTCATTCAAAATAACTAACATCATCAATGACAACAATTTTTAATTACGGTCCTGTTGTTAGGTCGTTTATGGATTCCACAAAACCTAACTCTCCGATATAAAAATTATCAGTGACGCTTTGAATAAATGTATCTATTAAAATTATGTTTACACTATAATAAAAGATATCTGTAGTTTCAGAGACGAACGATAGCAATTTACCTCGGAAAAACAAACAGAAAACAATTTATTTCATATTGAATTTTTGAGTGAAAATAAAACCAATACAGAAAATGAATTCTTCATGATAACCTACATTAAATGCTCGAATTGCCGACCTCTTTGTTGAATGCACATAAGTTGTCCGTCCATACAATTTCTGTGGCAATTTTCTAGCATGATGGGTGTAATGCTATTACATGATATCTGTACTAGTTGTCGAAAAAACTTTATCCTTTATGTATCCCCAGACAAAAAAATCTAAAGGAGTCAGGTCTGGGGATCGAGCTGGCCAGGCAATTGGTCCATTGTTTCCAATCCATTTTCTTGGGAGTATTGCATCTAAATGTTCCCTTACTATTGCTGCATTATGGGGAGGGGCACCGTCTTGTTGAAAATATTGTATTTCACGGCGGATGTTCAGTGGCAATTCATCTAAGTAGCCATCAAACTCTTTGGATAAAAAATGTAAATACATTCCACCATTCAAATGCTCGTCGTAAAAGAAAGGACCTAGTATGTTTGTTCCCAAAATTCCCAACCAAACATTTATTCCGAACCTTTCCTGGAAATTGGTTTCTCTATGTAAATGTTCATTTGTATTATTCCACCTATAATGGATGTTTCTGTTAAACCAACCTTTGTTGGTGAATTTTGATTCGTCCGTCCATATTATTTTATTACAAATATTTCCAACTTCCCTATTTCTACGTTTCAACCACATCGCAAATCGTACTCTCCTTTCGTAATCCCTTTCGTTGAGGTGATGAACTTTGCGTATCCTGTAGCATTTGTATTTGTTCTTTTTCAAAATATTTCTGGTAGATTTTACAGAAATCCCTAGTTCGTGGGCAATTTCTCGTAAAGAACAATCTTGATTAGAAATATTTTTGTAACTGACCAATCCTAAATTGAAAAAAAAAAATTTCGTCACTTTGTTAATCTTTAGGAAGTAATATTTGCTCACCTAAAACATTTATTTGGTTCCGCATACTTCCAGTACCAACAAATTTTCTAGTTTTATTTCTATCAAATGCACCACAGTCTTTCTAATCGTCTAAACATTTGAATGTTTGGAATACGACGATTTGGGTATAGCTCACCATACATATTTTTTGCCAAAAGAGGATTTCTATTTGATTTTGCATAAGCAAATAGCATATCAGTCCTTTCGTCATTTGAATACATCTTTGATATGACTGAGTGTATAAACGACTGACAGTTCTTAACACGTATCAACACCTCATTTATTTGTCCTGCCATAGAAACCAAGCAAAGCCTACTTGTTTAAAAATGGTAAATGAAGTGAGATGCTATTTAATTGTACCATATCACACAATAGTTGTATTTTGACCAAAAACTAATATTTTCGTTACTTCCAGGATTGAGAATTATAGAAATATTCAGTATGATAATTGATTCAGAAGAAATCAGCCTTGAAACAAGGATTTCTGTAATACAAAAATGCCCAAGAAGGAAAAATACGAATGTTCGTTGTGTTGGGGTATCTTCTTATCGAAATTATTGGGTGAAGTCTGAAATATGCCAATAGTTGAATAGGTTTTGAAGAAATCAAAATAATTTACAAAAGAACTAACGACAGGACCGTAATTAAAAATTATTGTCACTGAGGATGCTAGTTATTTTAAATGAAACGTTATAAAAACATCAAGTGTGATATACCACTGAATTGTGATTTTACCGCTTTATCAATATTTGTACTAAAATAGACAGGTCCGTATTTGAAAAAGAAATGTTGATGGTGGCCGTGTTGACACGAAACGTTTAATCAAAGATTCATTGTTACAGTTTTATAGTACATTTAGAATACATTAAAACTTTCCTTATAAATTTTTTTATATTTTCAGAAATAACAGTTCTATTCGTAAAAAACAAATAACAGCATTTTTGGTATTCCCTGTATAACTCGGGAAGGGCGAGACTCCCTGTTAATTTTCTTTGACCATTGTACTGTTCTCCACAATAGTTACCTTTTCTCCCATTTAATCGTCTTCGTATCTGTTACGGTTTAGAATATAGCAATGTTACCACATGATAAAAGAAACGGCCTGTATATTTATGCAAAAAAAAATCTCCAACTACGAAAACTTTGAAGAACTTATGAATATATTATGGAAATTATTATTGTTGATGGTGGGGGTAAATCCTACCCGACAAAATATTTTGACACATAGTTTTTTTAGAGCACCTTCTGTATGGATTTATGCAAAAAAAAACTTATTCATGCAAACATATCCCCACCCACGAAAACTTTGGCCGGCTTATGAACTGTTTTGAAAACTATTATTATTGGTGGTATAGGGGTAAAAATCCTGACCGACAAAATATTTTGACAAATAGGTCTTATGAATCACATTCGGTTAAATCGAATTCTGTCAAAAAATCTCCATCTACGAAAACTTTATACAGTTTTTGAAAATTAATATTATTGTTGGTGCATGGCTGTTAAATTCATGCCCTACAAAATATTTTGACGAATGGGCCAAGCACCTTTGGTAGAATCATGACTGGTCATGAAATTTTAACGTATTTTCGGGACCTCTGGCGGTATAGTACATAGAAATATATATTATATACTTACTGCAGAATGCTAATCCCGCCAATTTTCACGGCGAAAAGCATGCCGCGTATGCGACCCGTTTACGATGTGCCCATGCTCGTTATCAGTGTAGTTTGGGTTGATCGTTGCTCGGCAAGTTTGAAAATAATTTGGTGTTCCAATTCAGAGTTTTTTGTTATGAGGCAATAAAACACATGTCATTTGCAAGAGAGAAATTTGACAGCGCTTCTAGGACTTTTTAAAACCGAAAAGAACCTTTTAGAGATATATTACTCCGAATTTTAGGCGCGAAAGAAACTTATTTAAAACAGTAATGTACACTATGCTACTGTAGTTATAATGACCGTGCAACAGTGCTTTTTCATCAACAGGAAGACTTGTCACTAAGATCTGTCACTCTTGTCAGAGATCAGAGACGGTTTTTAGAATTTCAGATTTTCTCTTGTCGTTTTGTGTTGAAATAGCTTAAATATTATTTTAGCTTGACAAAAATGGCAAGATGTTTTGTTATTATTTTTAAGAAGAGACCCCTGTAGAACATTTCAGTGAGAAAATTATAATTTGTGGCAGACATTTTCCTCATGAAGATTCATGTGAAAACGACAATAGAATAATTTGAAACCTAGTGCAGTACCAATACTGTCTGCGTAAGCATGCATGGCGAGTGACACAACTTTCTGCCACACCGCTTATATTATGAGTTCTAGATTCCTACAAAAAGTACTAAACATACACAGAATCGCCTCAGAAAATTAATGTCAATATGGAAGTGCTTTTCTTTGATGGTAAGGAAAATGCTTCTGGCCTCACTTTTTCATGCACCCCCATTGCGGAAATTGCACTAAGGTAATATAACCAGAAATATTCGCAGAAATAGCATGTTAATCTCTTCGAATGATTTCAATTAATTGCAGTTGCATATTTTAACATGAATCGTTCTAGAAAAAAAAACTCGACCTTCCAAGCATCCAATATTATAAATCTAATTTGAGTTGAAATTATTCATGATATTAGCTGAAATGAATTTTCATAGTTTTTTGTACTTTCAATTTATTTTCCAATCCAGTGCTTCCTTGAAATTCGCACCGACGATTTGGGGTGGTTCCGTAGGTTTTTGTTGGTTAACTACAGCGGAAAAGTGAATGTGATACCAAAAATCAGTCGCTTCAGAGCGGTAAATAATAATAATAACCGTTCTCTACTTTTTGATGGCCTTTGCTGAATATTTGGGATCCTAAATATGTGAAAATATGAATTCAAATCGGCTAAATACGAATAATTATTATAATAATACTTTTATTTCCATATGACAATACAATTGACAGGTATAGGTACAATGAGGTTTCCAACCTTATTCTCCAAGATTCAGAATTAACGTGTGTTGACCTTCACAAGTACCATAACAACAACATAACAAGGGCCAAAACGTAGTTCGTATGAGACAGAAACGTAATTTTACAGGAGACAGAAATACGAGCTGCTGCGTTTAAAATTTTGAAATTTCAGTTACAAGGAACTGTTTATTAGAAATTACAGATTTCTGTTCAGATTATCAAGAATCATCTCTTGGGCGACAGATAGAGCCGGCAATTTCAATTTTAATGGTATTAATATATCGTTTTTAACAACATATTATTACATACGAGGTACTGCGTTTTGGCCCTCGATAATATTTTACAAAAACCGGGCCTGTTACAAAAATCACTAATGACGGGCATGCGCATTGCGGACTAGCCTGAACTTTTTACAACACTTTTGACATGGGGATTAGCATTCTAGAGTAAGTATATAATATATATTGCTATGGTTGAGTACGCCAGTGGCTGCTTTCACACGAAAATGTCGACATACGTCATATCAGATTCTGAAGTCCATTAATTACTTGATTAGATAAAATATAAGACGTATTATCCCGAACTAAAATACATTTTTGTATTAAGTGCACAAAATAAGTGTTTTGTCAATGGCAAATGATAATGTTAATTTTTCCAAAAATTTCTAAAATGATTTGGAATGTGCCATAAAGACACGAATTTTATAAACGAAGTACTTCCCGTAGGTACATCTTGAAATGGTTTTTTTCATCCCACGTCTTTGCAATTCATCAAACAACAAATTAGTTGGGTGGTGGTACAGTCATATACTTGACAGAAATAATCAGCTTATCCTATATTCTCTAGAAATTTAAATTTTTTGTTTTTATACTGCATAGACTTGAGTTTTTTCGTAAAATGTTTCGCTTGGTTTCAATTCTATTAAATGTTATGTTTTTCTTTGTTACAGAAGAGGAATGTTACCACTGCATGGCGAGCCTAGTAGCATCAAAAGAGAAAACTTTCATCACTCAAACAAAACTTTTATACGAAGTAACTTGGAAGACAGTTATGCAAATATGCAAGAAACACGTGGTAAGTATTTATATTGATAATTTTTGCTTTTTCTCTATCTGGCTGCATTGTTGAGTGATTCAAGTCACAGTGTAATTTCCAATTCAGCATAAGTAAATATTTTTATTTCTTTAAAGGATTTTTTTGTCTAATTTTTAATCGCCCTTTTCGTTTGTTGCACACGTATCTATATTTTGTATAATTTTACACATTTTTCCATGTCGGATTTTTTTTAAATTTTCATCAACTCTTTGATGTTTTTTTGTTCTTTTTTTTTTAAATTGTTCTAATATAACTATTCAGCTTATTCGAAAAAGTATCGAATGTCTTTCTATTCATAGAATTATAGACTTCTCGCTTAGGAGATTTTCTTTTCATTTTGTTTTATTTATATGTATAGCATTTTTTCAGTTTTTCGTACTTTCTTTTTCTGTATCATGAAAAACTAAACGAAACTTTTCTCACTTAGAATATTTTGATATACCTGCGTATCTTCATTATGTTCATCTAAGAGGCTGATATTGTAGGCGGTGCCAAAACGAATTTTAAACTCTTAAAATAAGAAAAAAGTTACAGGCAAGCAAGGACCAGGTGGAAAATGTTGTTGAGGTTCCAAATTCAAGGAAAAAAACATTTAAACATGAAAACTCAAAATGCTGAAATGGGGATCTTAGCGGAAAATGTTCAATGGCAGAGTTGTAGATAATAAAAAACTTTACGGGTGTGAAAACAAACACGGTTTTTCCATCCACGGTTTTCGATTTGGCAACACCGCGCAGTTCCGCAGTTGCATAGCGTTCACGTAAGTTATGGCTCCTGGCCTTTTATGAAACCAATAACTCAACGATTCAAATGTTGGATATTGTTAGGAGTTACAGATCACGAAAAAAAAAGATAATATGAAGCAGTGGTGTTTGGCTCATGGGGTAGAATGTAAAACTTGGCACGCAGTGTGAATAAGTGAAAAACAGTCTTTTACATCTCAATTTTTATACCGCATCCCCTAAAGTCATTGTCGGGCCGTCATAAGGTGTACAGATTTTATTCAAATTCCAGTTTTTTACCGAAAACGTATTGGGCGATGGTACTCGAAATCAATGGGTAGATAACAATCATTTGCATCCTTACTTCACCCTTCACCCCCAAAGTCATTGCCGGACTGTCAAAAGGGGTGCATATTTTTTTGAAATTTCCAATTATTTACCGAAAACTTATTGGGCGATGGCACTCGAGATGAATAGGTAGAAAATAATCATTTGCATCCTTAATTCCATTCCTCACCCTCAAAAGTCATTGTCGGGCCGTCAGAAGGGGTACAGATTTTTTTTGAAATTTCCAATTATTTACCGAAAACTTATTGGGCGATCGCACTCGAAATGAATAGGTTGAAAATAATCTGTTGCATCCTTAATGTCCCTCACCCCCAAAAGTCATTGTCGGGCCGTCAGAAGGGGTACAGAATTTTTGTTGAATTCCATTTTTTTTTTCCTAAAATGTATTAAGCGATGGCAATTGAAGGTGGAAAACAATAATTTCCATCCTTACTTTCACCCTTCACCCCCAAAAGTCATTGTCGGCCCGTCAGTTTAAAATTTATTTTTTCTGACGGCCTGACAATGACTTTTGGGGATGAAGGATGAAAGTAAGGATGAAAATGATCATTTTCTTCCTATTCATTTCGAGTGCCATCGCCTAATAAGTTTTCGGTAAATTATTGGAATTTTCAAAATATTCTGTACTCCTTCTGACGGCCCGACAATGACTTTTGGGGGTGAAGAATGAACGTAAGGATGCAAATGATTATTTTCTTCCTATTCATATCGGGTGCCATCGCCTAATAAGATTTCGGTAAATAATTGGAATTGTCAGAAAATTCTGTACCCCTTCTGACAATCCGACAATGAGTTTCGGGGGTGAAGAATGAACGTAAGGATGCAAATGATTATTTTCTTCCTATTCATTTCGGGTGCCATCGCCTACTTAATAAGATTTCGGTAAATAATTGGAATTGTCAGAAAATTCTGTACCCCTTCTGACAACCCGACAATAACTTTTGGGGGTGAAGAATGAACGTGAGGAGGCGAATGATTATTTTCTTCCTATTCATTTCGGGTGCCATCGCCTAATAAGTTTGCGGTAAATAATTGGAATTTTCAAAAAATCTTGTACTCCTTATGACGGCCCGACAAAGACTTTTTGGGATGAAGAATGAACGTAAGGATGCAAATGACTATTTTCTACCTATTTCATTCGAGTACCACTGCCTAATAAGTTTGCGGTAAATAATTGGAATTTTCAAAAAATTCTATACCCCTTCTGACCCCCCGACAATGACTTTTGGGGGTGAGGGATGAAAGTAGGGATGCAAATGATTATTTTCTTCCTATTCATTTCGAGTGCCATCGCCTAATAAGTTTTCGGTAATAATTGGAATTTTCAAAAACTTCTGTACCCCTTCTGACGGCACGACAATGACTTTTGGGGGTGAGGGATGAAAGTAAGGATGCAAATGATTGTTATCTATCCAATAATTTCGAATGTCATCGCTCAATACATTTTCGCTAAAAAATTGGAATAAAAAAAAAACTGTATCCCTTGACGGCCCTACTCTGACTTTTGGGAGTACGGTATGAGAATTGAGATGTAAAAGACTGTTTTTCACTCATGCAGACTGCGTGCCATGAACCGATAATTTTTCAGTATGAGTTTTACATTCTACCTCATGAGCCAAACACCACTGCCTCATATTATCTTATTTTTTCGTGATCTGTAACTCCTAACAATATCCAGTTCGAGAATAACATATCTACCGTTTGAATCGCTAATTTATTGGTTTCCTAAAAGGCCAAGAGCCGTAACCAAGATGTATAGAAACCATGGTGTGTTAACTGATTCGATATTGTTTCACACAAAGTTCTCGATTCTGTCATTTCAATGGGCATGACTGTTCCATTCGTCAATGGATGGCGCATCCGTCGAAAATAGCCGTTTCCAATTTTCCGAACCGGAGTGCCAACTGTAGTATTCGAATGTTGACATTGATTTTGTTTGGTTAATTGTCATTGGCATCAACGTATTCAAATTTAAATTTCATCTTGGTATTTATCGTGTTTTTTCTGCTCTACTAAGTAATACTTTTCGTTCAGTTCGATAGTTTTGCGACTTATTCATATTGTTGGGTAGGTACCTAGTTCTTTATTGATTCTTGTTTTTCTTTCGTTCGTAAGTTAGTGATTTATGACATCCTGTCAAGTCATGAATCTGTAATGATTATCCGCCATCTATGTTATGATGCGTAGATATCCTACCGCACAGCGAAGTGGTCGAGGTGTTAGACCCAGACGGTCCGGGTTCGATCCCCGGTCGTGTGTCACTGAGCTGAAGTGGTTCGGATTCCACTTTTATTTAAACTGTAGGTCCCGGACCTCCCTTGCTCGCACAAGCTCTGCTTTTGAGGGGTTTTCTCCGAAAACCTGGGAGTTTCGTAAAAACAAAAAAAAAGCATTAAAATATTAGAAATCATGTTGGCCGCGCATCGACTGTTTTGGGTGACAATTTCACAGCTATAAGTGAATACACTATAGTTTCTATAGATACTTACGTGAACGCTGTGCAACTGCGGAACTGCGCGGTGTTGCCAAATCGAAAACCGTGGATAGAAAAACCGTGGCTGTTTTCACGTCCGTAAAAACTTTTGTATTCTACATTTTTCGACATAACCTCAAATTAACTGTAAAAATGGTGAAAAACCGATTTTTTAGTATTTAATTTTTTTCTCGCGTATGAATGATTTATTTTACATGACAATTTGTAACCATATGTTTTTTTTGTGTCGAATCATGCTCATTCGACACCATTTGGGATTTCAAATTAAGATTGTAGCGCTACCGGCGGCGGACGATGAAGTACTTTCTACGACATTGATTCATAACCTTACTTTTTCTTCCATATATATTTCATTGTTTACTTTGTTTATTTCGTGTATTGAGCATTTGAAGCGTGGCTTAGGCCCTTTAAACATTGTTAAAACTGTGATTTCGATGATTTTTACCTTTTATTAATGTTCATTTAAATAAATGATTATTGGTGTAAGGATTAGTGTTAAGGTGTTAATACACTGCACCGCAAAATTAACGCATAATCATAAAAATCGAAAAATTGACGTTATAAATTTTTTTAAGCCTCACGTTAATGGATTAAAATTTATATTTGGAATATTTTGAATATGTTGTTACAGATTGTGAGATTCAGAAAGCACAAGAGATAAAAGTACGGCACATAGAAAAAAATAGCCAAAATTTTATTTTTTGAAATGGAAATATAACAAAAAATTACGATACCTAATAACGTGTATTGCCTCCCCTTGCCCTGATTACTGCTGAACATCTTCTAGGCATACTCAAAATTAGGTTTCTGATTGCATCTTGGTCCGTCTGCTCCCATATGTCCATCAGCCTTAATGAAAGTTCATTTAAGTTCCTAGGTGGAGGCATTAATGCTCTAACCCTACGACCCATATTGTCCCACAAATGTTCAATCGGGTTAAGGTCCGGACTTCTCGCTGGCCAACGTAAAGTTGCAATTTCAACTTCCTGGAAGTAATTTTGTACTACTCTGGCCACATGCGGGCGTGCATTATCATGCATTAATAAAAAGTCTTCTCCTACAAAGGGGGCATATGGTATCACATGCGGTTGTAAAATATCTGTGATGTATCGGTCAGCTGTCAGACGACCTCCCTGAATTACAACCAACTCCGTGCGGGCCTCCAAACTAATGCCAGCCCATACCATAACTGATCCTCCACCATAGCTTACTGTTCCGACAATGTTACACTGGGCGTATCGCTCACCAGGACGTCGATACACTCTCCTACGGCGGTCATCACTAAAAAGACAAAATCTTGATTCGTCGCTGAACAAGACATTGCCCCATTCACGTTCACCCCAGTTTTGGTGTTCTTGTGTAAACTAAAGACGCTGCCTTCGATGGTCTGCGGTTAGAAGGGAGCCGGTTGCGGCTCGATAGGGATTAAGATCGGCTTCTGCCAACCGTCTTCGAACTGTATCTTGACTAATACGGTAATTATACCTATGGGAAAAATCTTGCTGCAGTGCAGTGCTGGTAACAAATCGACTTCGTAAAGCAGTGAATCGCAAAAATCGATCTTGGTTCGCCGTTGTCACACTTGGTCGTCCTTGTCCAGGTCTTCTTTGGTTACTACCGGTCTCCCGAAATCGTACCAGTGCTCTGGATACAGTGGATTGTGTCACCCCAAGTCGACGTGCCACTTCAACTTGTGGCAATCCTTCTTCCACCAGTGCTATGGCAGCAGCACATTCCTCCGGCGATAAATTCCTGCTCGCACGTACGTTCTGGGCCATTTCACCATACTAAACCTAAACGTTGCCAATACAAGAGTAGAAAGCTAAGTAAACCACATAAATGATGGAATTTCACTTGTTCAGATTTCTGGTTACTTATCATTTTCTCAATATTGTAAAGAAATACTGTTTTTAAAGTACACAACACAAAAAGAGTACCTGAAAACATTGAAAAGAAATACTTCTGATCCATTAGCGTCGGTTTAAAAAATTTTACCAAGTCGATTTTTCGATTTGGATTATTATGCATTAATTTTGCGGCGCAGTGTAGTTACCTTGTTAGAAAAAAGCCAGTGATAAAATACTTCAATGGTCTTTTTATAAACAAAGACAAATGGCCCAATTAAAATTAAGTTTATTGGAATTTCTGAGGTATGTTGAAGGGACCGAAAGTTCTCGGTGTGTAGTAGAAGGTGAAGAAGTCCTCAATGCAGACCATATAATATTATATGGAAAAAATAAATGGAACTCTTCAGTGACAAAAGTGTGTGCCCCCTGTCTCCAGACAAGCGCTCTGCAATCCGAGCCTCATCAAGTGAGTGGAGAACTCAGAATTATAGACGGTTATATTAAAATTATGCAAATGTAAATAAGTCAATAAAAACCTACCTACCTTTGTTAATATAATATTCTTGCTTAAAATAGAGCGAACACACTTTCATAAATTTGCTTATTGGTTTGCCAATCCGAACCTTTAATATCCAGGCTTTTCTTCTTGAGATTAATTCTCGTCCCATCTCCGTTTCAAAATAAACCGTTGGGTCATTTTCCTCGGGATATCTTTGAAAAGTTTATTTCTTTTGGCCTAGGAATTGCAATGTGGCACAGAACAATGACCATTGTAAGACGCCATTATAAGACCGGAAGGGTCGCTTTACTTGTAAAAAGACAATTTCTCATCACTAAAGTAAGATAAAATAAAAACGGTTCAAAGAAAGGCTCTATATTCATAAAAAATCAATGGTAAACAAACGATACGAAAGTGTGGTTAGAAAACAATGTCGCAGAAACTAGTTTACATTAAAGCCACCAGAGTGCGTATCGCTTAGCATGAAATGCCAATTGCAATCGCAATTCAGAAGACGACTACTTTTCGAGTTATGTACATTTTTCGAAAAAAATACCCTTGTCTTCCACGAACAATTATTCTGGTAGTTTTTCGATTTCGAAGGTCCATAAGTGATCATTTTAATTGTTGAAATATCTACCTGTTACTTTTTTTTTCACAAAAATTTTAGGCACCAATCTATTGATGGCTCTCTCTTACGAAAATATGCATATCCACGTTTTTGTTGAGATGATGGAAAATGTATATCTAGTATGCATTTGGGAATGTCATAACAGAAACAGATCAATTATCGACGAGATAATTATCCGGGCAATTGCGTATATTCAATCAAATTGAAAAATTTATTCTTCATCGTAAATAACTTGACTGATAAACATTTTTATGGAATGTTCATTACCTTACAGTGATTTGTTAGCTGAGAATTAACAGTTTTCCTCATTTACACATTTTTTTCTGTGAGTGATTTTCACATACTTGGACAAAATAATTTGAGGCCATTAAAGAAACACATTCACATTTTTTGAAAACATACTCGAAGTAAAATATTTATAAATTCTTTATAAATGTTCATGTACATATCGTATGGAATTACAGCGGGAAGGTGTAGCAAATAACTACCTGTAATATACAGGGTGGGTCACGGTCGATGGTACCTTAGACGTTTACGAAGAACGGGACATAGGATAACTCTGAAAATTTGGTTTCTCAAGTAGTTGCTCTTGGTCTATCGATCTAAAATATTTTCAGCAATGCAGCGTTGCCGCTTATACCAGAAAGTAGCAGCATCTTTGTTATTTCAAATGGGTCACCCTGTATATTACCGCATTTTTGAACTTGTCATTATTTTCTGATTATTTCTGCCTCATACTCCCCTATACCTATCTCTAACGGTTTTTGCGATATTGGTTATTTTCCATATTTTTTATCCAAAACATAGCTCGAATTGAATGTTTATTTCTGCGGTATTTGGATTCTTAGGAAGTTGCAATTTTGTGTTTAGTTCATCAAGATCATGTACATTGATTCTGTATAGAGAAGTTTGTTCTGCGTTATACAGGGTCGTTCAAAATTCATGATCTTACTGCTAGATACGAAAAGGGTTGAAAGTGCGTTTTTTTAAATGGAACATCCTGTATAATATGAAATATCCTGAAAGATGACTAAATTCCCTTCGAATTGGTATATCATGTTCCTATACCTAAATAGCCAGAATTCCGAGATAATAGCAATTTTCACTTGTAATCTCCCAAGTGCTTGAATTATTGCCGGAAATTTTGTACGAGATAAATTTACGGCAATTAATTCAAGCGCGAGGGGGATTCGGTAAGAAAATTTCACACCGAGAAATGAAAATCATCCAACAATTCATAAGAAATAACTAACGATGGTTTCACCTGAACTATTTATAACTACTGAAATATTGATATGTAAAATACTTAACAAAATTTTCATCAATAAATGTGTTTAAATTTGGAACAAAAAAAATAAAAAAGTTATGTTCCTATCGTGGATTGACCATCGACCTAGCGACTCATAGGCCGCAATAATCGTGGAGAAAATATTTTCAGACACATTCCAAATGTCTAGTAAATACATAATTATCACCTTTCATATGAAAACTAGACCTCCATTTGTACATTAAAGCAAAATATCAACTTGTCACATGTCAAACATTCACTGGCTCTCTCTAAGGTCTAAATCTGCCTACTCCTTTGAGAAAACTGAGGATTTGCGGGTTGTGGACCTATATTTATACTAGGTTTAATGACCGTGTGGGCGGGGCCAACCCAGTTCCCGCACACAGCTCTAGCGCCAACCCAGTTCCCGCACAAAGCTCATCACGCGCCAGCCCCGCCCACACGGTCATTAAACCTAGTATAAATATAGGTCCACAACCCGCAAATCCTCAGTTCTCTCGAAGGAGTAGGCAGATTGAGACCTTAGAGAGAGCCAGTGACGAGACTTGGGGAGTAGGCAGATTGAGACCCAGACGTCAAGTCACAAAATCCTAACGCGATAATACCTGACGAGTAGGCAGACTGAGACCTCAGTGTAGAATCACGTTTCCTCACTATACCTATCTTATCCGCAATCAATTATTATCCCATTAACTCCAACTACACAGCAGGCACCAGCAGACAAGACAAACGAGAAAACCCGTAAGACCCGCCCACCTCCAGGTAGCCAACCACCTATAAATACTACAGTGCAACCAACATCGGATCGTCTTTTGAGATCAAGGAGTAGGCAGGTTGAGACCTTGATATCTCTCAAGACCACGACTCGAGGAGTAGGCAGATAGAGGCCTCGCAGTCACACTCTTGAAAATGGCTCCAAAGCAGGAGCCGAAACGTCGAGTTATAAACTCTCAACGCGGTTCAACCCATGAACTTAGTAATGTACATATTTCTGACCGCGGAAACCTTTCCGAATATATATATATATATATATATATATATATATATATATATATATATATATATATATATATAGTTTGTAGTATTTGTGGGGTTACAGTCAGGGTTGCGGGCTATTTCAAAGAAAACTCTTTGATACTGTCAAGCTTTCGGTATAATTCGATACCTTCCTCAGGACAACTGAAAATACGCTTTGTACAATAAATGTAGGAAATAATAAATGGAGTACTTACTAACGTGAGAATGAATAATAAAATTGGCAAAAACGAAAATGAAATATACGTGAAATGAAATGACTGATGTAAGAATGACAGTGACTTAATTTATTTCAGTAATCAAGTTGGAAGATTCTGATTAGAGGGTGATTTTATCCTATGTTTCTCAAAATTAAGAAGATACGTATAAATTTTGCTGAGATTACTCAGGTCAGTTCTTTTGTTCATCGACTGTTCTTCATTATTGATTTGAACCATTTCCATGAAAATTATTTTAGACAGATTAGTTTCACTATTCAAAATTTCGGTATTATTATAATCCATCCTGTGGTCTCTAGAGATAACATGTCCTGCCAAAGCACATGAATCAACATTTCGTCTACAGTCGCTTTTATGTGAAATAATGCGACCATTCAGTGTTCTAGACGTCTGACCAATATATGACTTAGGACAGTCCATGCAAGGAATTTTATAAATAACATTTGATTTTTGTAATTTTGAAATAGGTGTTTTCACTTTACTATGTAATTTTGATATTGTAGTAATATTTTTCTTGGAGATTTTAATATTGTCAACTTTAAAAACGTTTATCAATTTTGGTGTCAATTCTTGTATATATAGCCCGCAACCCTGACTGCAACCCCACAAATACTACAAACTAATATACAGCCAGTCACGAATTTTCACCTCTATATATATATATATATATATATATATATATATATATATATATATATATATATATATATATATGTGCTATTTTGAATACAAACAAAATCAATTGCATATATCGCGATCATAATACAAACTATGCAAAGTACTCATGTAAAGTGTAGCAGGGTTTCTGAACTAGCTGTTGTTTCAGTCTTGTTTTGAAAATATTTATATTGAGGGAGCTCTTAATATGCTCATCAATAGAGTTATATAATTTCCAGCCAGTAGAAAAAAAACTTCTTTGGTACAGCGTAGTCCGGTGATTCTCAGGTTGTAGTTGGCCTTTGAAACGTGTATTATGGTTATGCTTCTCAGCAGAATTCAAAAACTTATTTTTATTTTTATAGACGTATGTACAAACTTCCAGTATATATAAGCTTACATCAGTTAGGATTTTGATTTTTTTTAAATAATCTCTGCTGCTCGTTCTAGTATCGATACCAGCAAGAATTCTAATCGCGTATTTCTGAAGTACCAATACTCTGTTCACATGTGCACAATTTCCCCAAATCAAAACTCCATACTTTAGATGGGAATGAAAATTTGCATAGTACAATGACAGTAGTGTGTACTCACTACAGTGGTTCTTCATAAATTTCAGACTATAACAGCTACTCTGTAATTTTTTACACAAACACTCAATGTGACAATCCCAATGAAGTTTTGCATCAAATGTAACCCCCAGCATTTTCACTGATTTACTATTTACTATTTCTTCATTGGAACCTTCAAAGAGTTTGATTTCATCAGTCCTGCCATTTCCAAAAAGAACAGTTATCGTTTTCCGATGATTCAGTTGTAGATTATTATTGTCGGACCATTTCACAATATTAGCATATACTGCTTCAGCAGTAGTTTTCAGCCTATTGATATCCTTGTCAATAACCAAAATATTCGTGTCATCTGCATAGCAGATAACACAAACATTCTGAGTCCTTTGTATATAGAGAATAAGATCGTTAGCAAAAATGTTGAAAAGTAGAGGTCCCAAGACAGAACCTTGCGGCACACCTTGCTCTACATCCATTTCTTCAGAGAAAATGTTATTGACTCTTATCATTTGTTTTCTTTTACTGAGGTATGATTCAATTAAAGTTAAAGGCAAACCTCTTATTCCATATCTCTCTAATTTGGCAGTAATTATTCGATGATCAACCAAGTCGAAAGCTTTCGAGAAATCAATGAACATACCCAAAGTAAAAATTTTTTTTGTCAATACTTGAAATGATCCAACCGCTGAACTCAGATAGTGCTGTCTCTGTACTTTTATTCTTGTAGAAACCATGTTGGTCAGACGACAAGAGTTTGTATTTAAGTAAGTAATTGGTTAACCCATCCTTAATTGCCATCTCAAATAATTTAGAGATACTGCATAACAGGTTTATTGCTCTATAGTTAACAAAATCATTCGGATCTCCTTTCTTGTAAAGTGGCTGAACTATTGCCAGTTTGAAGGTATCTGGGAATTTTCCTTCCTCAAAACAGAGATTGATTAGGTAATTCAGAGGTTTAATCAATGTTTCCATGGCAATTGCATAGAAGCTCACTTGTGCTCAGTTGCCGAACAGAACGAAGTAAGTACTATGAGAAGAAAGGACCACGCACGTTTCTTATGGAAAATGGCTTTCCGTGAATTTGTCCGAATTTTTGGTATGGTGTAGATCTGGATGCACTGATCAAAAGTGTCCATTGCCAAAAACTCCAAAAACTGCATTCGATACGAGTATAGTTGTCGTCAAACATATAAGATAAATAAAAAAAGCCTCAAAAATGGTCTTATCTTTTCCTGGAACGTGCCACATAATGTTGGGGGCAAGTGGTGCAAGAGTTTGAAATAGCTAGTGCATTATAGGTAAATTCGCCATGGGTAAAGAATTTTTCAATTGCATCAAATTCATTATTGACAGAGGATTAATTAATCCAATTTTATTTAGATTAATGAGTATACTAGAGATCGATACTAAGTACATAGATACGAGTAATTCAAAAAATATATGCAGTATAGTGATTCTATTTATCATTAATGTAAAAGTTATTCAACAAAAAAATTACAAATAAAAGACATTCTTGTATATACAGGGTGTTCATTCAGTACTGCATTCTTCACGACTCAACATCTGGATTGTCAGGAATTCAGATATTTTTGTTCAGATAATTTAAAATTGATCTAGAGAAGGGAATTCTCAAATAAGTGCATATACCAACATGGTCTTCCATGAAAATAAAAAGGGCCAGCTTCACGTGCAGTTATTTTTCGATTCCCGACTCGCACTCCCTTCGCGTCACTCTCGGAGCGAAGTTGCATGCCAAACTACACGCACATTCAAATATAGTACGCCAACTTCATTCCTCGAAGCTTCTCGATAGCTAGTGGGCCTTTTTTCGCGATTTTACATTCAAAGAGAAAAATTGCATGTATAAAATTAGAAAATGAAGATTCCAGAAGAAAGACACAGAGTATTGGTCCAAAAATGGTACTTGCGCCGAAATCACTTTAAGACTACTCGAAGCAACTATACCTGTCTTCACGTTACAATTCAATTCGACTGTTCTTCTCTACAGTCGGAGCGGCGCGGGAATTGTCCCATCACTTTCAGTTTTGGATGACTCCTCTGTTCGAATCGCGCTAGAAGTTTAAGAAGGTTGGAACGTCTCGCGCCGCGTCAGATGCGAGAAGCGCCAGACGCATGTTGACACTTCACGTTCGAATTTGGAGAGGAGCGATGGAGTGTCACTTTGGAAGTCACGAAAAACTGCACGTGAAGGGCCCACTTAATTTCAACTTTCCAATTGATCGCTCTGTGTTTCATTTATATGAACTCTCTTTAATTCTATGTTTTCAGATTGAATAGTGCGTTGCCACGCTATCATTATTTATACAGATTTTATTGCGAAAAATCACTTCACTTTGAACTGGAATAATACTTTCGTGTTTGAAGATTTTCTAATAGATGATATGCACAATGTGTGATTTTTTTCTGATTGAAGCTCTCAGTGTGGTATGTCAATGATCAATTGTGCTAAAATTCCAAAATTATATTTATCATATGGGTGTCTTGAACGGACTTTTCATCCGACACAATTACATTAAATTTTGGTGCCAAATAAAGTTTTCTCGATTTTTATCGGTGATTTCTATCAAGTTTTAGTGCAATCATATATTTATTTCTTACATAAAATTTAATGTACTTTCATATCCTAAAATCAAATTTGGGAATATAATCAATATTGGACACTGGCATTCTGTTTCGTACAATAATATTTTTATTCACCTGCTCTTGGGTATTTTGTGACTCCCTAAAATATTCTGAATAGCTGGGTGGGTGAAAAACATACAGTCTAACTCCCACCATCCGGTTGTACATCCGGTTATATCTCATTTCCACTGGATGTAATGGATCGCTTTCGTTGGATATCTTTAATAGTATGTGATTGGTGATCCTTCAGTAATTAAAGTAAATTCAATATTAATTTTCAACTTTAATGCCCTGCATCTCAAAAACGAATTGTTGTCTTTTACATGTTCACCTATAGCCATTATTTTCTGTGCAATGTGAGAAATTAATGAAAGGACCGGTCCACCTTAGGAATCATCCTGTATGAGCAAATATTGTGCTAGTCCTCACATTTCCTCCAATAAAAATCAATCACAAAATATATATTTCTGCCAAAAATGCATAGTACCACGCCATACACACCTTATATGGTAATCACATGAGAATATTGGCTAAAATCAGTGTGAGTCAATATCAATACTTACATAACTTCAGGAAATTACCAGGAAATTAATTCCTATTTTGTCAATAACCAAACACAGTTTTTTAGACAAAAATTGCAATAAATAAAATTATTGACAACTCTAACTTTATTCAAATTATTCCACCTATCGCCCCCACGTAACACTTAGCGCGGAAGATGTAAAGGCCCGCACAGCAATTAGGAATGTTTTTTCCATGCAGGGTCGGGCGTAGTTATAATAGAAATCACAGCTGTTTGCGGTACGCCCAGCTATTAGCAAATTAGATTTCGACGGGGCAGTTGTTTACCCAATCTAAGGATACTAATAATTATAAAAATGGATTATTTTGAATACAAAAGTTACAGTGCTTTTGTTAAATTAACTTGAATAATCTGCACGCATCACAATATTTAGCGGCATATGTACAAGTCCGACCCTGGTTGGCAGCATGGGAGTTAATTTCATGCTAATCGACCATTTTTTGCGCCTTTTTTTATGTATCTTATATGTTTGACGACAACTATATATATGTCGTCATCCTACATTATGAACGATTTTCTATATGCTCATTTTGCATTTACCACCATTTCTTTGACGACTAGGAAACTATTTTAAAAAAAAGTATCTCAGATTCAGTTCCTATAGTGTGTATCGAATATTATTTTTCTAGTGCCCCTATCGAAAGGTGTTGAATATATGTGACTCTGTGATACCTTGAGCAATTCAGAAGTTTTTGTTTCTACAAAAACTGGACTATACAAATTGAAAATAATAGTCCAGTTACATCGTCAGTGACGAGCAGTGTATAATAATTTCTTCAAATGGCAGTATCTGAAACGAAGAAAGAATTATTTTTCAATCGATTCCTGCAGTGAAATCATTGAAATTCGGTTTTTCCTAAGTATGAGACTGAACTGATTATTGTGTCAAAATCCAAAAAATGCAAAAAAAATTACATTGATAGAGCCATATCTCGAAAACTGTCCATTTTTGGAGTTTTTGGTAATATGGACACTTTTGATCAGTGCATCCAGCTCTACACCATACCAAAAATTCGGACAAATTCACGGAAAGCCATTTTCCATAAGAAACGTGCGTGGTCCTTTATGAAGTAAACAACGTCGTTTAAGATAATTTTTTCGTGAAAAATTAAATCTTGTATGCACGTTACTAGATCCTAACGCTCATCGGCCAAAATTCGTCCCTCGGGCCAAAGGCCCTCAGGTGAATGTTACCCTCCGGGCGTTAGTATCTGTATAACGCACTTGTTACATAAATAGCTATTATTTTGACACATCTAAATATATCTAATAATTAATATAAAATCAAATAAGTATACTTTTTGTCCAAGAAACAATCCTTGTTGACAAAGTAAATGTTAATTGTATAATGTTATAAAAATCTAAAAATATGAAATAAACCTTATGAACAATCATTTTAAAACTTTAAACACAGTACATAAAATATGATCAAAACATTACAGATAAGTAAATGACGGAATCACTTGCAACACAAATAGTTAGTAATCGTTAAAATGTATCATTGTAATATTTGTTTATGTCATAGTAGTTTCTTTTTTTGCGGAAATTAAATTTCTGAATTTTTTCAAATTTGTTATTGTCCTGTATAGCTTATCGGAAGGTGGTTATATATTTTCTTGCTTCTATACTGTTTGTCCATTTTATTTTTATTTATTTTTTGTTAAATAGTAGGTCATAAGCTACTTTTTAACAAAAAATAAATGTATATCCTTGCGGGCCGCCGTTTTGAAAGACTTTTAAATGGCATGGGGGTCGAGTGACATCTTATTCGAAACGTCTTACAATTCTCTATACGTCCATAAAATTAACGAACAAAAATATCCATCCAAAACAAAATGGCGGTACATAATGTAACATCAGGCAGTCTGGTAAATATTGAGCGATAATAATAGTAGCTCTTCAAATACACGCAACGAATCCTATTCTAGTCGCCATTTCACACATTTTTTTTTGCTGAATGGATTGTCTGTATGAAAAACCACATTATACAGGGTGTTTCAACTACACACAAAAAAAAACGTTTTCATCATAAAGCAGCCTGCTTTATCCCAAGAAAATCATTCTGTTATATAAAATCTATAAAATGTATAAGACAGAAATCTTTGGGAGATCGTTTGCTAACGAACAGTCGTTACCGACCGATGATGAACCCTTTACTCCCATAAACACCTAACTATGTAGGCTTATTATGGCAAGAACCTGTCAGAAAACAACTACTCCCCTGGCTAAGACCACGACGGGTATTGAATTAAGTCTAACAGCTACTTGTGCAACGATCCTCAAAACATCAGAGGACGCAATTGCAAGTGCCCTCTATGACCAACCAGCAGAATTATGTTTTGATTTGGACGAGGTGACCACCTGCAGACTAGTTTCGAGGTTGTTGCCTCTCATCAGTGCAAGTGCGGAGTGTCTTCCTCTGTTCGCTAGGTGGAGCGGCCTAGAAACTGCTTTCATCTCGTGAACCAGAATTGACTAATCAGCGGAGTGTGTATTGGTTTGGACGGGGAACAGATGGCTTCAGTGCTGTCTGTGTTGACCTGCCCTTGCACTGATGAGAGACAACAACCTCGAAACTAGTCTGCAGGTGGTCACCCCGTCCAAATCAAAACATAATTCTGCTGGTTGGTCATAGAGGCCACTTGCAATTGCGTCCTCTGATGTTTTGAGGAACGTTGCACAAGTAGCTGTTAGATTTAATTCAATACCCGTCGTGGTCTTAGCCAGGGGAGTAGTTGTTTTCTGACAGGTTCTTGCCATAATAAGCCTACATAGTTAGGTGTTTATGGGAGTAAAGGGTTCATCATCGGTCGGTAACGACTGTTCGTTATAAAATGTATGTTTATTCAAAGAAATCTATTTTTTCAGTGCGATTTACTTCAATCAAACATATTTGCTTTTTACTGTCCAAAAAATTAGGGTTTCTTCATTCAAGAAATTACGTTTTCTCCGTTCAAGAAATTTCATTTAATCTTTCTACGAAATTGATTTCTCTAACCAAGAAATTACGTTTTCTCTATACAAGAAATACATTTACTCTATCCAAGAAATTACTTACTATTTAGAACTTTAAATTCTCCATTTGAAAGAATAATTTTATCGATTATATATATAACAGAATTATATTCTTGTAATAACGAAAGCTACATTATTTCGAAAACTTGTTTGTGTTCATGCAAATCTGAATAAAAACCTGTTTTTGTAGATGTACTGTAAGGAATGATTATTTTGATAAGTTTTTGATGATCCCATGTTATAATAATTTCAATAAGTAAATACCATCGCAAGTTCAATCCTTCAATTCGAAATGATAAATGCAGTTCTGGTCAAAAATTAGTTGCAGTGTTGAGTTATTTTTCGGAAAATATCGAAATTTTTATTACAACCAGATTGAAGAATAGTCGATTACTCCAAATAATATTCATATTTTCTCAGCCAGCAGAAATGTTTATTTGTCTTGAGTATTTGAGAAATTTCAAAATTAAATCATCAGAAATGTTATCTGAAAATAATATTAGTATACTTTGAAAATAATATTATCTTGAAAGGAGAAAATTGAATATTTTGTACTAAAATACGCAAAATATTCTGACGAATACTTTAGTTCTCTCAATACAATAAAATTTTCTCAGATTTAGAAAATTGCTCAAGAAATTAAAGTTTTGAAAGAAAACTTTCGAATTGATTACAATAGCCAAATTTTCTTGATTAGAAACGATATTCTATCAATTCAAGACAATTGATTCAATACTTTTGAAATTGTAAAGTTGAGAAGTAATTTTTTTGCACTTCCGGGACTAAAATGCCAATTTGAAATATACAGGGTGTTCGGTAAACCTCGTACAATATTGAAACTGGTGATAGACCAGGTCATGACTGTTCAGAAAATCGGAATTTCACCTTAGTAAAAATTTCACTGTTTTAGAGATAATAAGCTTTTTCAAAATTTCTGGAAAATCACTACCTCATCTTGGAGTTTTGAGTGCCATGTCTACAAATTGGGACCAATTCAAATATCTTTGCTGCTGAAGATTACTGATGAGTGATTCATCCAGACGTACGAAACAGTTTTTCAGAAAACGATACAATTTTTCAAGAAATGAAGGTAAAATGCCAGATTTGAGTTTCACCAATTTTTTTAACAAAAGTTTGACATTATTTTTTGAAAAAAAAACATAACCAAGTGGGAGTGGATGTTCATTACAAAAGAATGCTCATTTGGTCCAGACTCTACCATGGTATAAAACATACGATAATTATTGTTGGAAGGAGTAGAATTTCGATTATATTAGAGTGTGATGTTATTCTGAGTTAAAATCAACTCCATTAGACTCTATCAGTAATATCTTTTACTTTCATCCTGTCAAGATGAAATGATTAAATAATTATGAGTAATAACGAATTACCTGCTTAGAAGCACTCAATGAGATGTAAGGTAAACCACCCAATAATTGACACCTTTAGAACAAAAAATTCAGATTTTTTTTATGACTGGATAAGAAAAAGTCGTATTTTTTTTCTGTTTATTCCAGATGATGTCTTAACTTGTCCTTCTCCACTTCTACTAATGAAAATGGTTGGGAATCATAAAATTATATTTGTAAAAAAATTGAAGTATTGGTCGTTTTTTGTACCAGTTATTGACAGAACATGTTTCGAGGCTACCCAGTAATTGACACCCAGTGTTTGACAGTATAAAAATTTATTCATTTCAATACTTGTACATATATGAATATATGAATTTCACTTAAGTAGTGTGAAAAAAAAAACAATTGATTGAGACTTAACTTTCTTAAGCAAGAATATAATAAAAAAGTAAGCAGGAATTGAGATCAGGTCATAATAAAATGAAAAGAATCCCTACGTGCTCTCAAAGACGTCAACTGGTTTTGGGAATTGATATTTCACCCTGTCTCCAATTACAAGGATTTCAGGAAATGTCAATTTTCCTATTATCGCCGACATTTCCACCAGTGACACATCACTGTCATCTACTCTAAAAACATCTTTTTCAGTATTGGATACTTTCATTGACATAACTTCAATCTCATTTTCTTCATGTAGTACATTTTGAACAACACAAACATAACGATATTGAGTTGTTTTTCTTTTTCCTCCAAAGAATTTCACTAAGACAGTCTCCAGCTGACACATTGTTCATTCCGTCAAGCTCGCAATATTCTTTTTCTTCAGATATAGTCACATCATCCAAACTATCGCCACTATCAGTCCATTCTTCTTCATCCGAACTTTCTGAGTCAATTTTCGCCTTTTCTCTTTCTGCTTTCTTCTCCGCTCTCACCCTAGCTTTCTGTTCTTTTTCCTCTTGCTTTTTTTCTTCTCATTTTCTTTTCTAGTATGATATTCCTGCCAGGCAGCAGATGTGATAACAGAAGGTATTTTTTCTTTGCTTCTCCTCTTCCTTGTAGATACTTCAGGTTCAGGCCAAAATAACGCTCTTTTAAAGGGGGACGGAACGTCCAATGGTATAGACGACTGAGTCACCACTGTAGAAGGGCTCTTGATGAGTGGTTGTTCATTTATTACATCTTTGAGGGGAGTTTTGAAGCTTTGCTCCAAACGATTTGTACAAATTGATTGACATGTTGCTTCAGTGGTGTTTGAATCTCCATTTTCATTTGTTAGACATTCGCCATCTTGGTTTACTTCCACTGTTTCATGTTCTTCCCCATTATTTGTCTTTTTTCCGGTTTCTCTTTCATTTTCATCCTGTTCTTCTGCTCTGATTATTATTTCTCGGATATTTTCTTGTGTTAGATCTTTCCATATTTTGAAAAGAGACGTGTCTTCAACTGTTCCTTCCCATTTATCTTTATTGAGATTTCTTTTAAATATCATCACTTTATTCTTACCAATTCTGTTTTCCAATTCTGTCAGTAGACCAATGGGTCTTATATTTTCGGGATTTTGTTTATTTTCTAGATTTCTTGATGACACTTTTTCAAAATTTACGTTATCGACATTGAAGGGACATAGGCCACATCTGCGAAATCCATTCTTTAAAGTTTCATGTGATATGGTAGTAAGACATTTTTTGAAAACATTACCAAAATTCTGTTTCTGAAATTTATTTCCAGAATTGTCAATTCGCCAATTTCTAACTTCCTTCTTCCAGGCATTTTTTAGGGGTCTGAAAACAGCAACATCCATCGGCTGCAACAGATGTGTAGAGTTTGGGAATAGAGCAAATAATTCTATTCCATTAGCTGAACAGAATTTCGATAAATGGTGTGTCATGTGGGAGACATGTTCATCAACAAAAAATAGGATTGGACGTTCAATATTTTCATTTTTCAGCCATGGTAGGAAAATGTTCGTAATGTATTCAAAAAAAGTCGCACCACACATCCAGCCATTTTCTGATCTGCCAATAGCCCAAGTGGAATACTGTTAGCAATGTTACTGAGAATTCTTGCATAGGAGAATACCACCATGGGTGGTGCAATAGTACCAGCAGCATTTGCAGTAACTAAAACTGTTAAATTCTCTTTTTCGTCTTTGTTTCCAGCAAAGTATACATTTTTCCCCTTTTTTAACAATGACCCTTTCTCCCTTGGGTTGCAAAAAAAATGCAGCTTCATCCGCATTGAAAACTCTTTCTGGTTGGGAAGTTGATTGATAGAGATTCTTTGATAACAAGTATTCCTTAATTTCGGTAAACCAATTTCGAATTTGAATTTCTGTGACACTCTCTCTGGATGTTGTTAAATTTTGTGATATCCTTTCACTAAGTTCGGGATGTCGTTTCAAGAATAATTTGTACCATTTTTCACCCGGTCGCCCGTTGATAAATGAATTTTTC
This sequence comes from Chrysolina oricalcia, assembly GCA_944452925.2. Classification (NCBI taxonomy): domain Eukaryota; kingdom Metazoa; phylum Arthropoda; class Insecta; order Coleoptera; family Chrysomelidae; genus Chrysolina; species Chrysolina oricalcia. The sequence goes on along the minus strand of OX101821.2, from coordinate 3,696,783 downwards.
CTGTTTGTTTCTTTTATGATATACTCCACACTGTCTAACAGCTGGTCTTTTGTTATTGGATAATGAAGTTTCCACTGTACTAGAATATTTTCCTCCAATGCGGTCAAAGTAGTTGATGGTCCCATTGAACATTCTCTTGGACTCTTTCCTTTCCATTTATAAAGAAGTGTTATTATTGACATTATTATTGACATGTTCTTGTCCAGTAATTGACACTACTGTCGATAACTGGACATTGTAGGTTATAGAAAATGAAAATTATATATTTAAAACCACCTTTTGACGGAGATCTACAAGCAACTCACAACCCAAAAAATATTGATGTTCTAGTGTTCGACACATGTGTCAATAACTGGTTCAAAATGATTTTTTGTGTACCATTAATTGACACTTGGGTTTTTCTCAGTAAAAATATTTATAGGTTATGTTAGATTTGATATGTCTCCCTATCAGAGCATATTGATTGGGTAGAAATATAGACAATTTATAGTTCATACGAAATAAAGGTTATAATAAATATTTTTTCATATCCTTACCTTAAAAATATTTCTAACAATGGGCACAATTATAAACAAATGATGCACCTGTTGACTTCATCCACATACTATGATGGAATGGCGGCTAATAATGGCACAAAATGTGTTGCTCAGTTGCCACATATATCAAGGAATCCAACTATTTGCAGATCTTATACTTTGAAGCAAAACTTTTCTTATTTCAGTAAAATGAATTTGAAAGTGTCGATAACTGGCTAGGTGTCGAAGACTGGGTGGTTTACCTTAAAGAAGTAAATACTAATTCTAGGTTTTTTGAATCAACATAGACTATAAACCACAAAAACGATTATTCAACATCGCACTGAATGATATTATAAAAATGTTAATTTCCATCCACTCGTACGCAGAAACGACATTTTTTCAAGAAGAACATTTTCAAATGCGATAGGTAATAGCCTCCAAATCAGCGATTCTCTGAGCGGCATTGTGCAATCGGATATCGTTCTGCATAAAGCGCTTCTGCAGCAGTAGCACTACCTCCACATTCACCATAAATGTAGTGCTTATGCGCATATTCTCGCGGAATAATTTCAAAAAATTACAACAGAAGTCACAAGTCGTTCAAACAAAATGTGACAGCCCCCTACAAGATTTTTTCAATTCTATTTAAAGAAGATCTGTTCATCCACAATGCTGTATTTCATTTTTTCATTAAGAAACTATTGCTTCTGCGGAGTTAGAGAAGTTTTTAATTTTCACCTCCTGAAAAATTTTGTTTATACCCTGTACATCTGTCGGTCTCTGAAACTTCGATGGAATCTGGATGTTGGACAATTTCTACATTTATCACAAGAATTCGTAGTAATCGGTGCCATGTCGGATAATCGACATTTCATTTCGATAATTTAATTAGGCTTAATTACATGAAAAGTGAATTTTATTGACATACTATTTAATGCTTCCAAGCAGTCTGTTCTTTATTATTAATGATCATTTCCACATTTTATCTTGATAAAATCGAAATAAAATATTTTTTGTGCCTAGAATAAAACCACGCCTAATTCAATGGAAATCACTTCCTCCAAAAATAATTATAGTTTATTTTATACCATGATAAAGTCTGGACAAAATGAGCATTCTTTTGAAATGAATGTACACTTCCATTTGGTTATGTTTCTTTCAGACAGTAATGTCAAACTTTTTTTAAAAAAATTGATGAAACTCAAATCTGTCATTTTACCCTCATTTGTTGAAATGTTTTTTCGCTTTCTGAAAAACTGTTCTGTAAGTCTAAAAGCATCACTCATAAGTAATCTTCAGCAGCAAAGATATTTGAATTCGTCTCAATTTGTATACATGGCACTCAAAAATCCAAGGTTAGGTAGCGATTTTCCAGAAATTCTTAAAATGCCCATTATCTCGAAAACGGTGATATTTTTACTGAGATGAAATTCCGATATTCTGAACAGTCATGACGTGGTCTATCACCAGTTTCAATATTGTACAAGGTTTACCGGACACCCTGTATATGGTTTGCTACGTGTACTGTGTACGTGTAATTCGCACGGTTCCAAAGTTCCGCTCCCGCGTTCCCGCTTTGGTTTGACGGAACCTTTAAAATAAATCATTTTTGACAATTTGTGGGTTGGACGTTTTCTGTTTAACTGCGTCTAGATTTAAGTCCATTTTGATACTGTTCTATGCTGTTGTAACATTCTATTCTATTTTTTCCTAATCTCTGACGTGAAAGGATCTCTAAGTCTTGGCCTTGTGTGCTTCATTTACACCAAATCTAATTACTTTTTAACTCACGGTATCAGAGCAGTATTAACACGCTTCTTATTTCATATTCATCGAAAGTGCCACACCAAATTGAATGACAAACGACATCCTATCATAACGTGTGTCCCTCGGCCGCCTACTCCCACGACTTCCTCCTTAATTAAGATGACTTTGTATCGTCGTGTTGTTCGAAAATGATAATGAGACCGCAAACATGGCTCTCCCTACGCTTCATTAACGCCAACAGTGTCAGATAAGTGCGATTTGCGACACTGGCTCGCGAACAAGCAGGCTGGCAACAGATTCAATGAGCAAGGCAAACGAACAGTCATCTTCATGCAGCAGAAAAATATTTACAAAAAAGTTATGGAATCGAATTGGTTTTTAAGTTATCAAGATATGGTGTAAGAGGTCTTCAACCAATGTCTTATTTGATTAATCGGAACCACGTGGTAAGACTCAATGAAACATGCAGTAGTCATCTGAATATACTCCATGGAGTTCCACAAGGATCAATTCTAGGTCCCTTTATTTACATAAGTAGGCTTTGAGAGTGGCCTAATCAGACATTTAAACAGGAATAACAACCCTGGCAAACACACAATATGTTATGCTGATGATACAAATATCTTGGTAGCTGAGAGAGACTAAATTGTCTTGAAAAACAAAGCTGAAAAACTTGCAGTAGTCATAAATGAATGAACTGAAATTGAATACCTCTAAAACCCGTGTACTGCTATGCACATTACTTTGGCAAAATTTAAGTTGAACTGTATTTGAAAACTCTGAAAACACGGTCGAAATGTCTAAACAGGTGAGCATGCTAGGTTTAACTATAGATGATAATTGGGCTGGACTCCACATAGCTGGTGACACAGCAGACATGTAGCAGCCTGTAGTTTTTTTATTTGAATAGATACAAATTTGAAATTTGCAGAAGTTATGTAATCAATGATAGCGCTTCATTTGAATCTAACGACAACTTTTTTCAACTACCTGTTTGATCGGCAGTAACTCCAACTTCTTTTTTTTTAATGACACCCTGTACATTTATCTAGCCTATCTTATTTATCTTGAAATTCTCTATTCAACCGTGTATCATAAAGTGGCATTCGTTTCTCAATTCGCAGATGAACTGCATTTTATTGAAAAACATCAAGTTGGCTGTTACCCGAATTCGATAATCTTTCGATGCTTGGTAGGCTTGGAAATCCAAAGAGTACAGTTAAACAATATAATTTCAGTTTTTTCCATACCTGATCACTTCCTACAGATTGTCAATAATTTCTTTAATAAAAAGAAAAAACATCTGAAGATAACTCACGATATTGCGAAAACTGAGATAGGAACATATTTTTTTCAATTTGGCTACTTGTGAAGAAACTATCTGTGTTTCTCTTTGGCCATGTAGCCATATCGTGATCTTTCCATTTGGAAACATTAAATTAAAATTATTCCCCTGATCCACCAATTCACAAGTCTATTAGTCTAGATATTTGCAATAATATTTTGCCTAGTAGACGGTGTACACAAAATGTTTTGTGTTTGACAGGTAAATATCATTTGATTGTACTGATTATCTCCGTCAGTTTTATGCTGATTAAAATTGCATCGTTTAATTAGATACTAAATATGTATTCAAAGAACGAAAAGGTCGTTGTTGATATTCGGAGAGTGCAAGAGAAATTGTAGACAGGCTGAACAAATGTATGTCGAAAGATTTCCGGAAAGACTCCACCCATTTGATAATTATTTCGCTAGAGTAAAAGAGCAGTTCTTTTCGAAACACTTCTAGCGGTCTCTCGATTCACGCCGATTTCGTCCTCAATTTGTCTCAGTGATATCGTCGGATCTGCATGTACTATGGCCAAAACGTTTACTTCCATTTACTCGTCGACAATGTATTGGAGATTGTTTTGATTTTCCGGTTCTCTTCTGAACTGCTCTTCTACTCTAGCGAAATAATTATAAGGCTGATAGCGTCTTTCCGGAAATCTTTCGAAATACAATTGTTCAGCCTGTCTACAATTTCTCTTGCACTCTCCGAATATCAACAACATATCGACCTTTTTATTCTTTGAATACATTTTTAGTATCTAATTAAACGATGCAATTTTAATCAGCATAAAACTGACGGAGATAATCAGTACAATCAAATGATGTTTACCTGTCAACACAAAACATTCTGTGTACACCGCCTACTAGGCAAAATATTATTGCAAACAGATAATAATAGACTTGTGAATTGGTGGATCAGGGGAACAATTTTAATTTTATGTTTTCAAATGGAAAGATCATGATATGGCTACATGGCCAAATAGAAAGGCAGATAGTTCCTTCACAAGTAGCCAAATTGAAAAAAACATGTTCCTATCTCAGTTTTCGCAATATCGTCAGTTATTTTCAGATGTTTTTTCTTTTTATTAAAGAAATTATTGACAATCTGTAGGAAGTGCTCAGGTATGGAAAAACTGACATTATATTGTTTAACTGATACTCTTTGGATTTCCAAGCCTACCAAGCGTCGAACGATTATAGAATTCGGATAACAGCCAACTTGATGTTTTTAAATAAAATGCAATTCATCTGCGAATTGAGAAACGAATGCCACTTTGTGATACACGGTTGAATAGAGAATTTCAAGACAAAAAAAGGCTGGATAAATATACAGGGTGTCATTAAAAAAAAGAAGTTGTAGTTACTGCCGATCAAACAGGTAGTTGAAAAAAGTTGTCGTTAGATTCAAATGGAGCGCTATCATTGATTACGTAACTTCTGCAAATTTCAAATCTTCATCTCTTGAAATAAAAAAACTACAGGCTGCTACATGTCTGCTGTGTTACCCGGTATAGACAATCTAAGCTCTAAATTGAGAAAAATATGTTACAGCTCTTTTACATTTATTTTGATCTCCACATTCTCACGTTTCACTATTTGTGAAAAATCTTCGCCAATAGTAAAATTGACGCGTGAACAAGTTCCTTCAACTCGTCATGCAAATGGTGATAAGTTTCTCAATTAATAACTATGAAACTAGTCATAATAGGAAACTGAATTTTTGGGACAGTGTTGAGGAGAGAATGATGAATATATTAAGTAATAATAAAGGAATTTCACCGAGTTGATCGTAAATTACAGAGTGATATCTGAAACGTTGATATTTTGTAATTTTTATCATCGAAAATGTTCATGATCACCCTATATATATCCCAACGAAATCATGTTTATACGGTATCAGCTATCTTCGGAGGATGATAATTCACTTGAATATACAGGATATGCGCGAAAGAACCGTCATATTTTTCATCAATTTTTCAAATCACCCTGTACGAACTGTATGAATTGTGATTAATGATGGAATAAGAATAGTATATTGCCGCCCAAAATAATTTTATCAATATTTCATAATTACATCGAATTTTCGGACATTACTAAAATGTTTTTCAGAGAAGTTAAGTAAAACTCGAAGTCGTCTCCACAATACAGGGTGTTATTTAAGTACGTGGCCAAACTTAAAGGGGTGATTCTTTGAGTGATTCTAAGACGAAAAGTTCATATAAACATAGGTCCGGTAATGCTTCGTTTTCAAGATAAATTTTTAAAAGAAATCGGCAGTGTTATTGAAGGTCGTAAAGGGCGAATTTAACCCTAACTATATCAAAATTATCATGTCCAGTGGCGTCCCGGAAGGCACTGTAACCAATATTTTTGACAGAAAACATGTGCGCCACTGATTTTTTTGCAATTTTTGTATTTGTTTCTGCAACTGAAATTACAACTTTTCTATATCTAGAATTTTTTTCGTATCTTGCTTTGTTTTTGGGAAAAAACATAAAAATCACTTCATTGCACGTCCCTGGCACAACACAATAAAAAATTGTTTTTATAAGGATTTTAATGATTACAGATGAATCTGTTATGCTTAAAAATTGTCTGTTTCATTTGGCCAGTGCGTGCATAGTGGTAACGCCGGAAACGCCAAAGCAACATCAAACAAGAAACACCCTTTATTAAAACCACACTAAAACAAAAATGGTATCTAGGCAATTTGTTTCTGTAAGAATACATTCAATAATAACTAACACAAAACTTACAATAGTTGCTCAAAATGTCCTCCTTCAACTTCAATGCAAGCATTAACTCGTCTTAACATCGATTCCCGAACACGTTGAAATATTTCCGATTACGTATGTACCGTTTCAATTTGTGACAGTTATGAAGTTAAATTTGTTTGAACATTTGTTGTTCCTTCCATGGCCCTCTTACTTTAGTTTCAAAACACTGCAGTAATACATAACAACATTATGTTTAATCGAAAACAGGTAATATGAGCGAAAAAAATTAAAGATGACTTCCATGTAATATAAATTGTTTTTTCATAAATAAAAATGTCTATATTGCATGTCCATGGACAACAATGAGCCCATTTTGCAGCACGAGCCGAAGCCAAGAGCCGAAGGCAAGTGCTGCAATTCATACATACATATTTTTTTTTCATTGCATTAATTTTGATAGAAAATTCTAAGACTAGAATAGAGTATTGATATGAAAAAATATTAGTAAGACCCCAGTTTTTGATGGTTTAGTAGTTGAAATGTTTTATTGTGTTGTCACAGAGATGTGCAATGAAGTGATTTTTATGTTTTTTCTCAAAAACAAAGCAAGATACGAAAAAAATTCTAGATATAAAAAGTTGTAGTTTCAGTTGCTCAATGTGAAACAAATACAAAAATTGCAAAAAAATCAGTGGCGCACATGTTTTCTGTCAAAAATATTGGTTACAGTGCCTTCCGGGACGCCACTGGACATGATAATTTTGATATAGTTATGGTTAAATTCGCCCTTTACGACCTTCAATAACACTGCCAAATTTCAATACAATCGGTTGAAGGGTTATTAAGATATTTACGACAAAAACGATTTCTTTTAAAAATTTTGACACCCTGTATCTTGAAAACGAAGCATTACCTGACCTATGTTTATATGAACTTTTCGTCTTGGAATCACTCAAAGAATCACCTCTTTAAGTTTGGCCACGTACTTAAATAACACCCTGTATATATTTCAACCCAATGTTGAGGGGAGGTATGTAAACGCTAGTTTCACAAGAAACTTAAGGGTTTGCGTTACATTAAATTCAAAAACATGTTTTCAAGCATAGTAATGCTCATCTTCAGTTGAAGTAATACAGGGTTAAACTGAAATCAGTAAAGAACAATAATTACAATATTGAAAAAGTATGAGACCAGCAAAAAGGGAAAACTTGGATTCAAAATGGATACTCACATGGCATGGAGAATTGAAGCGTAAAAACTTAATGTAAATGTATAAAAACTTGAAGATGTGTTGCGCAAATTAGGGCCAACACATTATTATTAAGGGGGAATGGTTGGGGACCATTCTAACAGTGGAACCACCATCAGTAACATTAGTAATAATTAAAACAATTTGTTGAATGTCAAACACCAATTTCGTGTAGCGCAGAATGAAGAAGAAAGAATAAGCTTGAAAACGTCGATAATAAAGACTTGATTTTAAACCGTAGCGTCCTCTATCGGAGAATAGAAGAAGCTGTTAAGAAATGAAATCAAATCAAGTCTTTATTATCGACCTTTCCAAGCTTTTTCTTTCTTCTTCATTCTGCGCTACACGAAATTGGTGTTTGACATTCAACAAATTGTTTTAATTATTACTAATGTTACTGATGGTGGTTCCACTGTTAGAATGGTCCCCAGCCATTCCCCCTTAATAATAATGTGTCGGCCCTAATTTGCGCCACACATACATCTTCAAGTTTTTATACATTTATATTAGGTTTTTACACTTCAATTCTCCATGCCACGTGAGTATCCATTTTGAATCCAAGTTTTACCTTTTTGCTGGTCTCATACTTTTTCAAAATTGTAATTATTGTTCTTTACTGATTTCAGTTTAACCCTGTATTACTTCAATTGAAGATGAGCATTACTATGCTTGAAAACATGTTTTTGAATTTCATGTAACGCAAACCCTTAAGTTTCTTGTGAAACTTGCGTTTACATACCTCCCCTCAATATTGGGTTGAAATATATATTGTGGAGACGACTTCGAGTTTTACTTAACTTCTCTGACATTGAAACTCCACTTTGAGTATGGACTACTTCCTTCAAATAAAATGTTTTTATTTTTCACTCTGTACATAGTGATATTTAGTAATATTAATGTACGTTGATGATAAGAACGAAAAAAAAATGCAGTTGGCACCTTGAAATCCCGAGTAAATGATTAAATAAAAATTACTGATTTTTAACTTGAACGTCCTGTATTTCAAAATCTATCCATCAACGAACTTTGCGATTCTGCACGTTCAATTAGTTCATCGAATACTAGAATATACTAAAAATTCAGACAATTTCACCGATAATCATTTTACCTATAAAAAGTGCGGGGTCCTTTGATCCCTCATGACATTTAATTTTGTTTTACGTGCCCCCCCACCCCTTTCATCGGCCAACCAAATTGTCTTTTCATTTTAAAAAGTAGTATCGGTGATACCATTCAAAATGATTTTTGTTCCGTGTTTGTGCGTTAAACCGTTCTAAAGGACAACGCACACACACCTTATGGGAAAAAGTCATTCGGTGATAATGGCTGAATTATTGATATGTTGTGGCTGGAACCATTCTGAGTAAATGTCTCTATTGGCCCAACTCGATCGTATGACTAGATTCGGTGCTAGAGGGCGCCAAATCATGAATTTTGTGATTTTTGGGGAAATTCAGCTGAATGAAAAAATATCAAGGCAACTCACATCGCACTCGCTTCACAACAAGGTGTGAGGTCACCTATCGATACCAAAATACTTGAGAAAAATTCCCTTATACCCCGGATTTCGACCACAGACGAGGACTTTTTTAGAGTGGCCAGGTAGATCTCCTGATCTAATCCCTCCAGTTTTTTTTTGTTAGGACACCTTAAGTCAAAAGTTCACGTTACCAGACCTAATTATGAATAATATATCTTTTATTTCTCGAAAATACGGTTATGTAAGATAAGAAAAAATATGACATCCATACACAGAAAAATGCGTTCTTTTTGAAAGTATTATCAAAATAGGGTAATGCAATTTAAAAAAAATTATGATAACGTCATAACTCGCACTGCGATGACATCATCAAAAATTTGAGTGGACCAAAAAATGTACAACTGTAAAAGAAAATCGACGTGTCTGAGCTTTTTTTCCCCAATAACCATATCAAGCTTTTAACGAATTTGTTTGAACCTTTACGTGCTCACTGTATATTTAATTACTCCAAATCACAAATTTTAATAATTTTGAGTGAATTCAGATAATTGAAAAACATTTTCATTATTTGTTATCGATATAAAACTGTTGTTCAACTGAGATTTACTAAGATCGTGAATGATTTCTCTATAAAACAAAAAATAAGTATTTTCTACATGGTAGTTTCCAATATAATCAATTTTTAGGTGACTAAATCCACCTTCGAGACTATGAAATGATTAAGTTAATTATTATTGAAGATCGATCAGAATAGAAGTTGATCTCTCAAATCAAAATCCAAGTGAAATACATATCGTTTCACACAAGGAAGGCTCCATTCAATTTGAATAATAATAACTCTTTTCGAGGATTCAATCGTTACATCGTCCTCAACCTAACTATGCCGTAATACCTGAAGGTTCGGAGATAGAGGGCACCAAATGATTACTTTTGTGTTTTTGTAGGATTTAGCAAGCTATAAAATACGAATATATTTTGTGAGTCACTCTAAGAAATATATCGGATATTCCGAGGAAATTGAGTATATTTCCGTCGAATTTATGTTCGAACTGATTGAACCCATTTGAATTCAAGGAGAATTCATTCATAGGCACTATATTCCGATTATAAAACCTAGAGGAACGTATATTGTTCATAATTTGTTGGATATCTTATAATTTGGTGACATTATGGTAGTATTTTTTCTGGTACAGATGGTGACTCCGAACTATTTCCTTTATTACTTTTTCCACTCTAAGGAAGTCGTCACTGTGAGAATTGAGATAAGCTGATATGAAGAATGTTATTTGGGATTATTCATAGTTACCTATGCTTGGTCTACAAACGGGCACATGTAAACTCGGCCGATTGAGGATTTTTAATCTTCTCAATCAAAGGATACCCCAAAATACGGTATGTAATCTCGGCCGATACCAAACCTTGGTTCATCATCATTATTTAGAATAATCGAACCAGAACGAAATAACCTTACGTATGTATTTGAATGCGTGGAAATTGAATACACACATTTTGTAAGAAAGTAATTATTTAATTGAACCAAAACGAACCAACCTGACTTAGACATTTGAATGCGTGGCTGTTTGGCTGTTTGCGACTCCACTTCATTCCGCCTATTTTCAACTCTTCAAAACATGTTAATTATTGTTATATAGTAATTATAGGCAGCCGAGTTTACATACCCGAAATCAGGTACAAAATTTTGGACGGCCGAGATTTCATTCTCGTTAGTGAACATTACCTGATAATCGGACCAGTTTACAGTCGCCCATAAAAATAGGCGAATTCTTTCACCTAAAAATGTATTATGTTGTAAAGTACCATATAGAAAGAGAGTTTCGTTTTCTTTTGTATAATAAGTAAATAATATGTAAATGTGAACTCACTCAAAAATAACAAAATTTGTGATTTGGAGTAATAACATATTTATGTAACATGGACCCTTCCTTATTCCAAACACTCTGTATTCATAGCTTCATTATATTTTGGTCGATCAACAAACCATTCTGATTGATCTTCAATGATAAACTCAATCAACTTTTAACCTCATAGGCGAATTCCATCACTGAAGAATTGAGTATATTGTTGACTACCCTGTATAAAAATAACATCGTAATTTTTCTCTGTATTATGGAAAACTATTTCTCGCGAACATTAGGAATGCCCCGTCGCACACAATATTGGATATAAATGAGATATTGATATATTTTTATTCAGCTGAATTTCTCCAAAAATCACAAAATTCATGATTTGGCGCCCTCTAGCGCCGAATCTAGTCATACGATCGAGTTGGGCCAATGGAGACTTTCACTAAGAATGGCACCAGCTATAACATATCAAATATTCAGCTATTTTTACCGAAAGACTTTTTCCCATAAGGTGTGTGCTTGGTCCTTTAACAGGGGGGGCTAAAAAAAGTCGCTCTGTATACTAAAATACTACATTTTCCGACAACCCGTAAAATACTGCTGAGAATTTTTTTTGATTTTTTGCCTCTGAAAACCCATTCGGTACCGGTCTATGTGGTACAAATGTTGTGAACAAATTAATTATATCTCCGGTTCACGTGTTGTAGGTAGGAACTAAATATAGAAGACAATCGCTCATAAAAATTTAATCGATAAGATTAGTGGCTGTGTAAACTTTGCATCAGCTATCTATCCTCTATTTTCTACAAATATCATAACAACCTCAATGCTACTAATATTTTTATCATACACAATCGAACTTGCAGAGTTTTGCATTACATTCCGATAGTATACAGGGTGGTCCGCTGAAAAAATGTGTAATGCATTAAACGGTGAAAGACAATCATTCGCAAAAAAACCTGAAAAGAAAAGTTGACATATAATTCAAACGAGAACAAATAGTATTTTCCTTTTCCACACAAGTATTTTCACTCCTATATGCGCATTTCGATAACCAAGTTACCTTCATCAGTAGGAATACTAATCGACAGTAAGGATATGTTCCGTATATTGGTCTGATTAACCGAAAGATACCGAAGAGGTTCATCTAATTTTGACACCCGGTTACTATAGTGGTTGCCTGTTACTTTTTTTCTTATCTTAAGCGTTTAAAATTCGTTTTGGCACCAGCTTAAGAGTAGTGACTCAGATTTCTATAAGCCAACCGGCAACCATTTAACAGGGCGTCCCTCAAGGCTCTATACTCGGACCGTTACTCTTCTTTTTATGATAATGATCTGATGAATTATTTCAATTATATTTCAGAAATTCATGTAATTGCCTCTGCAGATGATACCAATTTTCTCGTCATTGGGTAGAATGTGGCAGCTCTCACAGAACTGACACAAACAGTATTTGATCAAGTGATATTATGGGCAAACAAACTTAATTTGACAATTAACGTATTAGTCTAAGAGCTAGCAACGTTTTAGAGAGAGCATTTCAGGTCAGCCAGTTTTTAGAAATGTTATCTATCTCACTCTCCCTGACGTCATACGGGCCATCTGGCTGGCGGTAGAGGTTGCGTTCATCACTGCGCATCGTATCTGTCCTTTACAGGTAATATATTGATTTTTTAAGTTTAGTTTCATTTAACTTTTTGATACATGAATACATTATTGCCAGATATTTTTATCGTTGTTTAAACTGTGCCAGACGCCAATAACAAAATAAAGAAAAAAATTTAATAATATACAAAATAGAATTCAAAATATTTTAGTATGGCTGAAATTTACATATGATGTTTTTTAAGTATCTACAAACCCAAATTTAATTTGTCAAACAATAATTCGGTTGTTAAACCTCCAGCCTGACCGATTTGAAAGTGAAAAATGGTTGGGCATGTTAGAAGAGTAAAGTCAGTCAGGCGCTAGTTGCGCAAGCGAGATAAACCACAACAGCCGTTTGCAGCTTTGGCCGGCTGATGCGACTGCGCATAAGCCTCACAGTGGATCATGTTCTATGGGGTCTGTGGAATCATGTTAAAAACTGAAGTTGGTGATGATTCTCAGAGCACAATGTGGTACATTTTGTTCTCATAATAATACCACATCACTTTTCACCTTCAAATCAGCCTAGCTGGAAGTTTAACAACCAAATTATTTTTTCCCTTAGGTGTTTGTTTACAAAATTAATTTTGGGTTTGTAGATACTTTAAAAACATCATATAAAAATTTCAGTCATATTAAAATATTTTGAAAAAATAAGTTATTTTTTATTCAAAATTAGCGTCTGGCGCAGTTTAAACAACGATAAAAATATCTGGCAATAATTAATTCATGTGTCAAAGAGTTCAATTAAAATAATAATAAGAAAAGAAACCTTCTTAAATTATTTTGAAAAATAAATATTTTACCTGTATAGGAACGATGCGCACTGATGAACGCAACCTCTACCGCCAGCCAGATGGCCCGTATGACGTCCGGGAGAAAGAGAGAGGTAACATATCTATAGACTGGCCTTACTGAAATTCTTGTTTTTCCGACGTTGCTAGCTCTCATACTATATCCAAAACAGCGTTGATGAAATTCACTCTGCATAATGTCCCAAAAAAATCCAAATTCATGAGAATGAAGACTTGCAGGTGGAATCTTGCTTGTTACTGTATTTCTCAAGATGTGTGGCATTATTCTGTGAATAACAGATTCAAAAGCTTATCATTTTTGTATTTAAACTGAATATGGTACTTACAGAATGACGTACGACACACATCTAAAGATTTTTTTTTTATTTTCAGTGCATTTGAATAAAATCTTGTCTTTCAACAAAAGTTTTCACCCAATTTTATTATATTTTTTATTGTATACTTTTAATGTCTAACATAGGGTTTTTGTTCCAGAAATCAGCAGCGGTCCATCTTCAACGAAACGTATCGAGTAACAGATCGGAGAGGATGTACATGGACTGGATATGGTGGGTTTTTCAAGGCCTGCCGTTCCAACATCTGGTGCGGGTGATGGACTGTTTTTTCCATGAAGGCGTCAAGGTAACTTTTTTTATATTCTTGGGATAAGTTCAAACTATATCTACAGTGTCACCGTTAAAGTTATGATCATTCATATAATTTAAAGTTGAAGAACAGTTTGTGCTTTGAAAATAATGCGTGCTTAATCTTCTACGATTTTTTTCTATCGATCGGCTGGCTACCCCTTTCAAATTAAACATTTTTTCTCAAAAATTGATAACAATGTAAAAATGAAATTCTGTAGAAAATGTGATTGTTTATTGAAGTTACGCTTATGAAGTGATAGACCGGGGGATGGTGACAGATTTTGAGACACGATTTTACTCAGTATGCCTTTTGGAGGACAGTATTGTCTGTATTTCCTCATGATAATAAGGCAGGAATAAAAGAGTCGTCCTGGGTTCTTCCTAAAAAAAATTATAAATCATTTGTTCGAAAAATATGTGTTTCGCTATGATTTTAATCAGGCTGCTATGTGTTTTGTAATGAAATAACGAAAATAAAATACTCAGAAAACCATTGGCATACCGTTAGGGCGGGTCCGAAGGGTTGGTGTGGTCACGTGAATTTGTATGAGAATAAGGAAATTTTCCGTGTTTTTAAACAGGCTGCCACTGATAAGTATACAAGTTATTGTTCTGAAACTGCTTAAAAAAAAGATGGCATACTGAATGCGTATGCCTAAGTACGTTAACTCTGCAAAAATTTTGAACAGGTATGGAATAACATTCCGTGATTTTAATCAGCACAAAATTTGTTGTAATATACAGTTTGTCTCCTGAATTGTTGATATGTAACATGGCATACGAGTTGTGCGGGTTCGTCATACTAAAAAATTGAAATGAAGTTGCAAAATAGATTTTAAAAAAATTCCATGTTTTTAAGCAGTATGCCTGTCTGTTTTCATTTTAGCCATGATTTATGGAGATGAAATAAGAAATGGCATACAAGTTGTGCGAGTTTTCTATATAAAAAATTGTAAAAAAAGTTGCAAAATTATAAAAAAAAACATGTGTTTTTAATCAGTATGCCTCTTGGTTTATGAAAAAAGTTAGTGATTCACTTCGTTAAAATAAAAGTGACATACAAGTAGCCCAGGTTTATCACATTAAAAAATGCAAGACGTGCATTTGACAGATTATATAGAAGTGTTTTGTTAAATAAAAATTAAAAAGTGTAAAATATGGGATGCAGTATTGCCTAGAGCAAGACAACTGCATTCCCCTGATGAAACCTTGCTGTCTACGCCGGTTAAAGGCCGGATGGGGACGGATTTTCCGCAGCAGGGCTTGGTCAAATGCGCCTGTTTGAAGGAAGCAACGACCAACCAAATACAGAGAGAGAGAGAGAGAGAGAAAAAATGCAATAAAACTTTCTTACTATTTCGATTTTCCGACATTGCCATGTTGGTCCCCTATCGCAGGACCGTTATATGTGGCTTCTTTTTCATTTGTATATTTTTGTACAGTATAGTTTGTCTACGAATTAGTTTTTGAATTAAATTGATCGTAATCTGTTTTTTTTTCTTAACAGCTTTTATCATAAACTCATATGCCGCCACGAGTTTGAACGTTGCGAGTGCTCTAAAGGCACTTCTTCACCACGTGCATCATACGCTATTTTTATTATGCCTCAATCGTGACATCAGAAATAATACTGGAACTGAATTTTCCTACGACTACATGAGAAAGTAAAGCATATCGCACTGTACAGTCTTGTACACTCCTGCAAAAATGCTGTCAAGTACATAATTTGTTTAGATGTACCGCGGTAAAGCTGACAAATATATAATTCCTATTCAGATTTACCAAAGGAACATATATATTTGAGGAAAAACTATTTGAAATTTGATTTTTTTTTTAAGTTGGTCTCACTTGTAATCATCGATCCCACGTACCTACTACGGTCACAATAAATAAAAATAATTGAAAGAACCCCGCACCATTCTTATGGAAAATGGGTCCCTGTTAAATTCGATGAATTTTTGATAAGATGTAGTTTAAGTCAAGCTGATCAAAAGTGTCCGTGGGCCCAACTCAATCCTATTGCTAGTTTTCGAGATACAGGGCGTCAAAGTTGGTAAGTGGCCATTTCTTTAAAGTATTATTGCTTTCAGGAAAATATCTAAAATAAAAATGTATTTCGCGACAGATATTGCTTACCCATACAGCAATACTTCTAGACTGGTTTTTGATAAAAAATATTGTTGGATACAGGGTGAGTCCAGTATTATTCAAAATGAAATTCACAATCAACCCTACGAAGTGAAGATGTTACCAAACCAAGTATCACAATGATATGCTCATTATTTGAATATGTCAAAATTGATAAATTCAATAGTACGCACGATACAAAATAATGCATTTCTCAAATAATTCACAGGGTCCTCCTTTTTTCAGAGTCAAGCTTTGTTCAACCCTTCAGAAATTTTTTTTCCGCCGCCACTGACATATTATGAGAAGGGAATAATGAATGTTGTTTCATTTAACATCTTTTTGCTCTCTTGATGTTTTTCATTTACTTGTACGGTTCAGGAGTTACAATGAAAATATTAACGCAAACATTTTCCAGTAACGCATAACATAAAGAAATTTGAGAAGCAAATAGTCTAACAAACTTGAAGGGTGATTCTTTGAAAGGTTTCAAGATGAAAAGTTCATATAAACATGTCCCAAGCGGCTTGGTTTTCGAAGTACAGGGTGATCAAAATACATTTTTTAGGAGTTTTTGGAGTTTACTTCGAAATTTTCGACAATAATCGATCCAAATTAGTTCAAATTGGACAAGTACAATCCATTCAATAGTGCGCATGATATAAAATAATTCATTTCTCGAAGTGTCATTGCCACTCTCCAAAGATTAGCGCGTGACGCAATACGTCATTTTGTTCTCATTACACAAATAGCTATTTTCTGCTCGTGTAGAGAAAATGTAATGTTATGGAGCTCCCATACATTTTTTACCATAACTCAGGTTGAATATGTATTGCACAAAGTTAATTATGGCAAAATAATTTTGGACATTTTCAATAGTGAATAACTTGATTATCAAATACTAGAGCAAAGTAACATAAATTCCCTAGGAATAAAATTAAGTTCAGAAAAGGACCATTATTGAAATTGATATGTCAGAGCAGCTCCTGGAAATGGCCACCGCCAACTTCAATGCATGCGTTTATGCGCCTAACCATAGACTGGCGGACACGCTCAAAAATACCAGGAGTGTTTCTTATAATTCCGCATGACTCCTGTATGCGATTCCTCAGGTCTTCTTCACTTTGAACTGGAGTTCGGTACACTAATGATTTAAGGTGCCCCCAGAGGAAAAAATCAAGTGGATTCATATCGGGTGACCTTGGTGGCCAAAGTTGTGGCCCACCACGCCCAATCCAGCGATCAGAATAATTCTCTTCTAAATATTGGCGTGCAACCAATCTGAAGTGTACTGGAGCACCATCATGCATAAACCAAATTCCAATTCTTTCCCTCAGTGGGATCTCTTCTAGGAGTCCAGGTAAGATGAATTCAAGAAAATGTCGATAATGGTCAACATTGAGTCTATGAGGCAGAAAATGTGGCCCGATAAGGAAATTCCCTACAATTCCAACCCAAACATTCACAGAAAACGTCTCTTGAAAATGATTTTCAATCACGGCGTGTGGGTTTTCATCTGCCCACATATGATTGTTGTGAAAATTAATAATGGCTTTACGGGAAAAGCATGCCTCATCGGTGAATAACACTTGAGATAAAAACCATGGATTTTCCAACAATTTATTTCGAATCCAAGTGCAAAAAGTTAATCTCTTTGGAAAATCCCTTGGCAGAAGAGCTTGAACACGCTGTATGTGATAGGGATAAAGTTGTTGCTCTTTTAAAATTTGCCATACCAATACATGGGTTACGTTAAACTGTGCCGCAATTTGTCTTGTACTGGTGTCTGGATGCTGCTCAATTTCGTTAAGTACAGCTTCTTCTATCTGAACTGTTCTAACTCTCCTGGGTCTTCCTATGAGAACAGCAGACCTCTTGAAAGAACCCGTTTCACGAAGACGGGAGTGAATATTGATGAACATTTGTGTGCTGGGAATATGACGTTGTGGAAATCTTTCTAGATACATTCGTCTGGCGGCACGAGCGTTACCATCAGCCATTCCATACATTAAGTGCATGTCTGCCATTTCTGAATTTGTATATTCAACCATTTTATCCAAAGGAATATTGAATGAATCTGCTTTATAGCTTGCACTAATGAAGAATTAACAATGAGACAGTTTCTCAACTTTCGATAACTGTCAAGTTGTTGATATTTAAATAAATGAATTAATATCAAAGCCCACTTTGCTATTAATATCAAAGCCCACTTTGCTATTTTTATGAATTCAAATTGATTACAAAATTTCTGCGTTACTGCAGAAGAAAAAACAAACCGAAATTTCTGATAAAATAATGTACTCCGTACGGAAACAAAAATTTGTTTGATTTAGGGCCGGTATTATAAAACTATTTTGACAGACAACTAGAAGTTAACTTGTGGAATGACGTCACATGTTGCAGTTAACTTCAAAGGGTAGGAGTTAACTTTATCGGGAGGAAAAGGTATCAGTTAAAGTTAACTTTGTAGCAAATGGTGGTTTTCGACAGTTGTTCTGTCAATAATTTAGCATAAAACTCAATTAGATTGTTTTTTTTTCGCAATAAATGTTAGCAAACGATATCCTGGTTATTTTCGAGGAACTTTTAAGCGACAATGAAGGAGATGCTGTGATTATTATTGAAGGCCCTCGGCGCCGAAGGATATTTAGAAATCGGTTAAACCATTTTATCTTGTGGAACGAAATATAATTTGAAAACAAATTAAAACGGATTTCGATCATATAGATAGTCTGTATGCTTGTTAAAGGAGCACATACAGGCAAATTTGCAAAGACCAACTAATAAGTCAACATTTCTAATAGTTCTAATTACTTTGGAATTATAAGTAATTATAAGTAAAAATAATCTTCTACCGCCAGTAACACAAGTGTTTTACACTCAGATTTCATGCAACATGTTTATTTTTGGTAATTATTGGAGATTTTGGAGGATTCTCAAATCTATTGATGGCAATTTTATTATTTATTAGAAAATTTAAAAATGTCACAGGAAAAACTGCGAAAAATTCTAGGTTACATTTTTGCCTTCTTCTTCTTTTTATTTCAGAAATGAGACTTTTATAAAACTGCCATTTTAAAGCCGAAGTTAACTTGACTGTTAAAATTAAAGTTAACTTCGAGAGATCTTTATAATACCGGCCCTTAGTTTTTCGGAGTTATGACCAGAGATTCATAAATGAAAATAAAATGTGTAATGATCTGCGACTATTAGATAAACCCTATTAACTATCTTCCATTACAGGATTACCTTTCGGAAGTTTTTTATGTTGAAAAGGAAACGTTCAATTGAAAACTAAAAAATATCTTTTTTTAAAATAACAAAAAATTTGTATGAGTTCTCTATCAAGACTGATGGGTAAAAACATTTTTAATCAAATATCTCAATGAAAATGCACATTTTTACCATCAGAATCTTCAGGTTGAAAGTTAAGGTTTTCCCAATATCTGTCAGATCTAGTTTAATATCCAGCGTACCGCAGTGACGGGGAGATAGTAGTTTTCTGTTAGATATCACAAAAAGAAATCACATCTTTACAATAACAAGCTTTTATTTAGCTTCACTTGTAACTAACTAACAAACAATTTAATAAAAGTTGAATTTGACCCACTTCTAATACTCCGATTAATTTGAAATTTGGCAGGTTTCCGTAATTCCGGTGACAATGAATTAAAAAAATGTTTGTTAAAAAACAAAATGGCGGCTCCAATATGGCGGACGAGTTTTGTGATTATGATCCGATTCTGTTCAAAATTGGTATGTGATGGTTTTTGGGTTGGAGATTTTCAGTTTCACATAAAAAGTAAACTAAAATGTTAAAAATGAAAATTATAAAAAGAAAACATTTTAAAGTTTTTATACAATACACTGAAAAGGAAAAAATAATAAATACATTTCATTGTTTGATCTAGGTAATCTTGTACAGAAAGATTTTGATACTCACAGAATAACCTACAAAAAATGAAACAAATTATTTTTTCATTTTCAGTGCATTTGTATAAAAGCTTGTCTTTATATTTTTTATTGTATAATTTTTATTCATCGTAGATTTTTCTAATTCTGAAAAAAAAATTCCATCAATTTACAATAATTGAAAATGTTTAATTTTCAAATTTTCTAATGTTATGCCACACTGGAAAATGTTTAAATTAATATTTTCATTATAGCCCCTGAACCGTACAAGTAAATGAAAAAATGCAAGATATCAAAAAGATGTTAAATGAAACAACATTCATTATTCCTTTCTACTAATATGTCAGTGGCGGCGGAAAAAAAATTCTGAAGGGTTGAACAAAGCTTGACTCTGAAAAAAGGAGGACCCTGTGAATTATTTAAGAAATGCATTATTTTGTATCGTGCGCCCTATTGAATGGATTGTACTTGCCTAATTTGAACTGATTATTGTCGAAAATGTCGAAGTTAACTCTAAAAAATCTTGAAAAAAATGTATTTTTATCGCCCTGTATCTCGAAAACCAAGCCGTTTGGGACATATGTTTATATGAACTTTTCGTCCTGAAAACCTTCAAAGAATCACCTCCCGAAGTTTGTCAACGTACTTAAATAACACCCTGTATATAATTATAATTTCAAGAGTAAGCAGTAATACACTTTTTTTTAAATTCCACTTTTACTTACGAAACAAGAAAAAATTTAAGTGATTTTGATATGCAGTAACCACTACAAAAGAGAAGAACGTGTATAAATCAAGAGTTTTAAGTCAAATCAGTCGAAAATTTCACACCTCTACTTTTTAACCAATAAGATGCCTTAATTTTGACTAGTTACTATGGCAACTAAAATAATTTCCGGAAATTTTTTCGTGGCGCCACGATTTTTAAGTGGAAATTTTTTGACAGTTGAAAAGGTAAACATCTGATCATGTTACTTGTAAAAAAAATATTTCTACCACCTTTTTAACTAAAATTACCAAATGGCGATAGACTGAGCTGAGTAGATGAATTCAAATATCTGGGATTTATGATCGATAATAATCTAACATTCAATAGTCATGGAGAATATATCATTAGAAAAATATCTAAAAAATGTACTTTTTTTCAAGAATTTCAAAAGAGCTGTCCATGTTTGCCAGAGTTACTATTTATAATTCCATTATAAAACCTGACTTTGACTATTGTGCAACCATAATTTACTTGTTTAACCAAAACCGCATTTCTCAACTCCAAAAGCTACAAAATAGAGGAATGAGATTAATACTGAAATGCAATAGATATACTCCAATTAAATTGAAGTTGGATACATTGCAATGGTTTTCAGTTAGTTCTCGTTTATTTTACATGAGTATGACTTTCATTTATAAATTGAACAAGCCTACTACCTTCATATTTCAACGAATTATTAATAAGAAATGATGAAATTCATAACTATGACACAAGAATGAGGACTGACTTTCATATTCACAGAACCAATTCTAGTATGAGCATGAGATCGATATTTTTCAAAGGGTTAAATGAATTCAATAAACAGCCTATGAACATAAAATCATCAGTATCTTTATCTAATTTCAAGTCATCATTATCAAAGTATATTAAAACTCTATGATTGTTGGACTTAATGACGTATTAAATTGGAGTGTTTACAACATCTTTGTGGAAAAATCATTCTTATCTTTGTTCAATATTATCAATATTATTGTTATAGGATTCTGAGTCTATTACTGCCATATCTTGTACTTTTATCTTATCTTGTATTTCTGTCTTATCTTGTATTACTCTTATCATGTATAACTATCAATTTCCTGTGATATTTTTATATATGTGTGATGTACATTTTTTATATTTAATCGAGATGTTTGTATATTAGGCTTACCTATTTTGAATAAACTACTGCTACTACTACTACTACCCATCTGAGTTTCAGTATTTGGTTTAACTAAAGTTGGTAATTTTTTTATTTAACGAAACATGCTGGACTTGACAAGCAGTGAAATTAATTTAAAATGTCAAATTGGATTAATAATTTATTTCCAAATTGCTTAAATTATTCCTGGAAATTTTCTTTCGGGCACGAATATTATAACAATATTAATTTTCAAAATATTCGTGCCTTTAAAAAAATTTCCGGAAATAATTTAAGCTCTTGTGATATTATAAGTGATAATTTATACAAAGTTACTTATGAAAAGACCATTGTCAATGAAGAAAATGCTTTAAATGTATTAGTAGCAGTTAGCGGGAATCCGCAAAACTAATCAAGGTAACTTGCTGTTGAAGCAAGCGTTGCTAGAACATCTATGGGGCGAATTATGAAAAAGGAAAAATTCTTCCCTTATTGACACAGATTTGTGCAAGTTTTAAAAGATCGAGATTCAGTCCTATGCTGCATCACTTCCGTCGTGTTTAATGGATTGAGTGCTATTCAGTCAATCCTTGGCCAGCTAGATCACCTGAACTCACCCCTTCACATTTTTTTTGTGGGGATATTTGAAAAATAATGTTTACAAATTCAAGCTCTTCTAATTTTTGAACCACTTGGTATATCGCAACTAAATTTGGAGGGCTTTAATAGGAGATAAAAACCAACTTTTTCATGAAAAAACCAAAGCTAAAAGTTTTAAAATGACGGCTGAGCGCCATCTTCAATATTTTTTTTTATAGAACACCCCGTATATTATATTCCATTTTCAAAAATTGCTCATAATTCTCAACAGTTTTCTCTAATACACTTTACTCTTAAATTCAATTGTTTTCGAAATATTAACGTTTGAAAAGTGACATTCCGGTATGAAATGAAGTATGGATTTTGGTCACTTCCTGTGAAACATTTTGCTAATTACACGTTGTTATTAATTTGTAGTTAAATCTTTTAATTATTTCGACTAATAAGATGCGTAAAGAGAGTTTATTAAGGATAAACAGCACCGCTTACCGGAAAATCTCGAAGCCTACAATTGTGTTCTGTACAATCACAATCAAAACAAATTAGTTGGCCAAAAAATTATATTTTATTTTTGAATAACTCTTTTATTGAACCCCAACAATTATTTTATCAAGTGTTCAAAGTGGCCCTCTCCTAAATCTTGACAATAAAGTGCCCTATTATAAATAGCTTCTCTCACGTTGATGAAAGTCTGTTCATCTATTTCTTCACATGTATCTATTATTCTGCGTTCCAACTCTTCTATTGTTTGGCATTCATTGGCGTAGATTTTTGACTTCAGGTACCCCCAAAGGAAAAAATCTAGAGGTGTAAGATCCGGAGATCTTGGTGGCCACTCTGTACTTCCCCTGCGACCTATCCATCGCCCAGGAAAGTTAGTATCGAGGAAGTCTCTAGACATGCGATCGAAATGGGGAGAAGCCCCATCCTGCTGAAATATGATTTCACGATTTTCAAACTCTTCCTGATTGTTCAATACAATCTGCCTTATTAGAAGTTCAATTTCAGTTTCTAAAAGATTTTTGTAAAGAACTCCTGTAAGATTGCCTCTAATGAAAATCGGCGCAACAACGCGATTGCCTAAAATCCCCGCCCAAACATTCACCTTTTCAGGAAACTGGGTCTGTCCCTCTCTGTAAATATGCGGATTAGTATCGCTTCAGTATCGTACATTCTGTTTGTTGACTTTTCCATATAAGAAAAAACGTGCATTCGTGTGAGAAACATACACGTTTTAGGAAGCCCCGTTCTCCTTCAATTGTTCTTGTTAACCTCTCACAAAATTCAACCCTCCGGTCTGGATCATCCTCCGTGAGAGCATGCAGGATTTTCATTTTATAGGGATGAAACTTTTCTTTTTTTAGGACTCTTTGGACACAGAGGAAGAGCCTTGATTTCGACAATTTATACAATTTTATTTGAAGAGGGGCTACTCGTGTTGATTGAATTCCTAAGACAGTTACTTCAGATATTTTCAACTGTTTAGTTCTTTAAGTTCGAAAAGGCCACCTTGTGATCTTTTAGAGTCTTTTTCAGCCTTGAAAAATACGAATAAATTGTTTTACACGAAAATGTGAATTTGTGGTTGAGTGTCAATTTCTTGATGACGAAAGTATGATTTTTGAACCGGGGTGCCAACGTGAGTATAAATTAGAAGTAATTGATTTGTTTTATGAATTTACTCGTCAATTGAAGTGAAAACGACATGTTAAAAACAAATCGTTACGAGGTGTAGAGTACGATTTATTTGGATCTGGACACCGAATTTTCATCAAGAAATAAGTTTGGATAATATCAACAGAAATCAGAATATCAGTTTTGATTTATATTTCAAAAACCAGAAACCAGGAAACTAATGAAACTTACCCGAGTGTAGGGTAATTTACTTTGAAGTAGGTATAACTGAGAAATATGATTCGAATTGGCAGATCCATTCAAATATAATTAACAAACATACAGCTAGTTCTCCATAAATACACTGAGTCGGATTGATTACCATTTCAGCAACAATTTCTACCTTTTTTTCTTCTGAAAGAGGCGGTCTTCCTGATCTTGGAGCATCTTTCAGCGTACCAGTTGCTTGGAGCTTATTTAAAAGTTTGCGCAAATATATTCTCGAAATAGGATTATCGGGAAATCTATCATTAAACATACGGACTGCTAGATGATAATTTCTTCCAGCTTCTCCAAATATCAAAACTGCTTCAAATTTATCGTCTAAACTACGAGCCATGATCACACTTTTCATAAAATGATTGAGGCAGTCAACGGACTATTTGACAGTTACAGTTAATTTGACAGTAAACCAGACGTTACCGCGACGATTTTCTCCAGTGCAAACTTGATTGAAAGCAACATTAGTGTTTTTGGCTGGGTTTGAAATGAACAAAATTTCACCTTTCAAACGTTAATATTTCGAAAAGGAATTGAATTTAGGAGTAAAGTGTATTAGAGGAAACTGTTGAGAATTATCAGCAAATTTCGAAAATGGAATAATATATGGGGTGTTCTATTTAAAAAATATATTGAAGATGGCGCTCATCCGCCATTTTAAAACATTTTGGCTTTAATTTTTTCATGAAAAAATAGGTTTTTATCTCCCATTGAAGTCCTCTAAATTTCGTTGCGATATACCAGGTGGTTCGAAAATTAGTAGGGGGAGAATGGACTTTAGACGGGCACTGTATATGGCGCGGGCATGTAGAATTTAAGTGATATTTTTCTTTAATAATTACAATTGAAAATAAGGGAAATAAGCATGATTTTTATGTTCTTATTTTTACGAGTCTCCCAGGTTTTTGGAGAAAACCCCTCAAAAGCAGGGGATCTGCAGCTTACATAAAAGTGGATTCCGAACCACTTCAGCTGCGTGACAGGCGTTAGCTACTATGATTTGCTAATTGGTGTAGGATTCTAACCCGCAGTATGCTGATATACAGGGTGGGTCACGGTCGATGGTACCTTAGACGTTTACGAAGAACGGGAAATAGGATCATTCTGAAAATTTGGTTTCTCAAGTAGTTGCTCTTGGTCTATCGATCTAAAATATTTTCAGCAATGCAGCGTTGCCGCTTATACCAGTGAGTAGCAGCATCTTTGTTATTTCAAATGGGTCATCCTGTATATTACCGCATTTTTTAATTTGTCATTCCTTTCTGATTATTTCTGCCTCATACTTCCCTATACCCATCTCTTACGGTTTTTGAGATATTGGTTATTTTCTATCTTTTTTATCCAAAACATAGCTCGAATAGAATGTTTATTTCTGCGGTATTTGGATTCTTAGGAAGTTGCAATTTTGTGTTTAGTTCATCAAGATCATGTACATTGATTACGTATAGAGAAGTTTGTTCTGCATTATACGGGGTCGTTCAAAATTCATGATCTTACTGCTAGATACGAAAAGGGTTGATAGTGCGTTTTAAATGGAACATCCTGTATATTATGAAATATCCTGATAGATGACTAAATTCCCTTCGAATTGATATATCATGTTCCTATACCTAAATAGCAGAATTCCCAAGTGCTTGAATTATTTCCGGAAATTTTTCGAGTACATGAATTTTCAAAGAAACGTCATGTACGATTCGGTAAGAAAATTTCACACCGAGAAATGAAAATCATCCAATAATTCATAAGAAAAAACTAACGATGGTTTTACCTGAACTATTTATAACCACTGAATAAATTATTTGGACAGACGAATCAAAATTTTCCAGATAAGGAAATTTTAATAGAAGGAACGAGCATTTCTGGGCTGATCAAAATCCAAATATTATCAAGGAAATGGGATATCAGGAAAAGTTTAGTTTCAACGTATTTTGCCTTCTAATGGATAACTGAATGAGTTCTCTTATTTACGAAGAACCGTTGAATTCAGCGAAATATCTTCAAATTCTAAGGTCAGTTGTGAACGACTTCTTGGACAATCTGTCATTAGAAGAGTAATTTTTAAAAAATTCATGTACTCGAAAAATTTCCGGCAATAATTCAAGCACTTGGGATATTACAAGTGAAAATTGCTATTATCTCGGAATTCTGGCTATTTAGGTATAGGAACATGATATATCAATTCGAAGGGAATTTAGTCATCTTTCAGGATATTTCATAATATACCGGATGTTCCATTTAAAAAAAAACGCACTTTCAACCCTTTTAGTATCTAGCAGTGAGATCATGAATTTTGAACGACCCTGTATAACGCAGAACAAACTTCTCTATACAGAATCAATGTACATGATCTTGATGAACTAAAAACAAAATTGCAACTTCCTAAGAATCCAAATACCGCAGAAATAAACATTCAATTCGAGCTATGTTTTGGATAAAAAAATATGGAAAATAACCAATATCTCAAAAACCGTTACAGATAGGTATAGGGAAGTATGAGGCAGAAATAATCAGAAAGGACTGACAAGTTCAAAAATGCGGTAATATATAGGGTGACCCAATTAAAATAACAAAGATGCTGCTACTTTCTGGTATAAGCGGCAACGCTGCATTGCTGAAAATATTTTAGATCGATAGACTAAGAGCAACTACTTCAGATACCAAATTTTCAGAATGATCCTATGTCCCGTTTTCCGTAAACGTCTAAGGTACCATCGACCGTGACCCACCCTGTATATCGTGTTCTTTTTTAATTTACAAGTTCATGTTCATGTTCTGGTTACTAAAATGAAAAATAAATTTGTTTAGTTTTTATTTATAAAAAAAAATTGGCGGAAAATATTTTTAAAGGTAATATTGAAAATGAAGTAGCTAATGTATAAAATCTAAAGTTTCCACGTTGTACTGCGGAATACATATTGTTTTCCTTCTTTTTCTATAAAACTTGATTGCGGTCGAGAAAAGTGAAAAGTGACTATTCAAATTTTAAAAGGTTTTGAAATTTGGCACTACCATTTGGGAACAAACTCAAAAAGTTCCATTTTATTGATAACAAAAGTTCATAGTGATCCCTTGAAGTTATTCAAGACCAAAAAAAACACCGTTTTTTAATCAATATCAGAAAAAAATGCAATTTTAATTTTTTTAAAATTTTGCTTGTGGGCCTAAAATCGAAATAATAAACTTTTTCAGTTGACTTTTTAAGCTACCTTTGCAAATAACTCCACTTTAGCCCATTCGTAATTAATTTTTCCAAATTGCCGCCATATTGGTCATGTGAGGTTTGTCAAAATCGATTTTAAGGTTTGGAATATGCAGAAACGATACTATATAAAGTATTTTTTGTAACCCTGATAGAACATTTTCCCCATATGCTGCAAACAATATGGCCCACACTGTATAAACAGTGCAGGGTTTTCTTGTTCTGACAGGAATGAGAGTTTTTCGAGAGGAACTATCTTTATTAAAATTTGAAGAACAGTGGGAAAAAATCAAAAACGTTGAAAATAGCAAATTGTCTAACCTGATAGAAAAAAGTCAATAAAATTCCAAAATTGATTTTGTTTAAATATAATTTTTTATTGATTTCATTGAAAATATAAACAGGATATTCATGAAGTCAGTTGTGGAATCGTCTGCTAGTGAAAGTTTGAATTTAGTCGCTATTTTCCATTGTACACGGAAATTAGTGTGAAGTTACCCACACTTTCCTAGCCACAGTTTCTGACGTGGTGGCTGTCGAAGTTGGGATAGAGCAGAATTTATGGGCGGCGTTGCCAAATTTCTCAAAAATTTTGAGCACAATTTTTATATAGGGAATGAGTATAGTAGACTTTGCAGGATGAATAATCTGGACAGAGAGCAAGCAATTATGTAAAAACGAAATAAATATGGGATCTGTTTTTACCAAAATCCAATAATATCATTTTTCAATGAGCAAATGAGTGAGTTATATGGATGTCTTGACGAAATCCACGAGAAAATGTAAGTGTAAGTGCGATGCAATTTCATGAGCTGCTAAAGAGTACAGGGCGAGCAACAAGATAAAATTGAAAAAATTATATCTTCCTAACTTTGGTCTAAAAGATTTTGAGAATAGCGTTCAGAAGAGGTGATCTTACAGGGTGATACAACGAAATTTCGTGACAACCCGTACAGACTGAGAAAAATCTATTTTTCAGATGAAACTGAAAATATGATATGTTCCTAACCACGGCGAATAAGTCGAAGAGATTTTGAGAATAACGTTTAGAAGGGACGATCTTACAGGGTGATACAACGAAATTTCGTGACAACCCGTACAGACTGAGAAAAAGCAATTTTTTTGATGAAACTGAAAAAACGATATCCTCCTAACTACGGCGAATAAGTCGAAGAGATTTTGAGAATAGCGTTAGGAAGGGGTGATCTTACAGGGTGATACAACGAAATTTCGTGACAACCCGTACAGACTGAGAAAAAGCAATTTTTCAGATAAAATTTAAAAAACGATATCTTCCTAACTACGGCGAATAAGTCGAAGAGATTTCAAGAATAACGTTTTGAAGGAGTGATCTAACAGGGTGATACAACGAAATTTCGTGATAACCCGTACAGACTGAGAAAAAGCAATTTTTCTGATGATATTGAAAAAATGGTATATTCCTAACTACGACGAATAAGTCGAAGAGATTTTGAAAATAACGTTTATAATAACTGTAAGAAAGGAAATATAATATCCGAGAATGAAAAATGTTTGCCCATTGGGAGCCTAAGCATATAAAATTTCATTTACAAACATACATAAATAAAAAACCTTTGCTAATATTGGAAAATAAAGGTTTCTCACGAAAAATCTCTTGGACTTATTCGCCGTAGTTAGGAGGATATCGTTTTTTCAGTTTCATCCAAAAAATTGCTTTTACTCAGTCTGTACGGGTTGTCACGAAATTTCGTTGTATCACCCTGTAAGATCGCCCCTTCTAAACGTTATTCTCAAAATCTCTTCGACTTATTCGCCGTAGTTAGGAACATATCATATTTTCAGTTTCATCTGAAAAATTGCTTTTTCTCAGTCTGTACGGGTTGTCACGAAATTTCGTTGTATCACCCTGTAAGATCACCCCTTCTTAACGCTATTCTTAAAATCTCTTGGACTTATTCGCCGTTGTTAGGAATATATCGTTTTTTCAATTTTATCTGAAAATTGTTTTTTCTGTCTGTACGGGTTGTCACGAAATTTCGTTGTATCACCCTGTAAGATCGCCCCTTCTTAATGCTTTTCTCAAAATCTCTTCGACTTATTCGCCGTAGTTAGGATGATATCGTTTTTTAAGATTCATCTGAAAAATTGCTTTTTCTCAGTCTGTACGGGTTGTCACGAAATTTCGTTGTATCACCCTGTAAGATCACCCCTTCTGAACGCTATTCTCAAAATCTTTTCGACTTATTCGCCAAAGTTAGGAATATATCATATTTTCAGTTTCATCTGAAAAATAGATTTTTCTGTCTGACCCCTTCTTAACGCTATTCTTAAAATATCTTCGACTTATTCGCCGTTGTTAGGAAGATATCGTTTTTTAAATTTTATCTGAAAAATTGCTTTTTCTCAGTCTGTACGGGTTGTCACGAAATTTTGTTGTATCACCCTGTAAGATCACACCTTCTGAACGCTATTCTCAAAATATTTTCGACTTATTCGCCAAAGTTAGGAATATATCATATTTTCAGTTTCATCTGAAAAATAGATTTTTCTCAGTCTGTACGGGTTGTCACGAAATTTCGTTTTATCACCCTGTAAGATCACTCCTTCTGAACGCTATTCTCAAAATCTCTTCGACTTATTCGCCAAAGGTAGGAAGATATAATTTTTTCAATTTTATCTTGTTGCTCGCCCTGTACTCTTTACCAGCTCATGAAATTGCATCGCACTTACACTTACATTTTCTCGTGGATTTCGTCAAGACATCCATATAACTCACTCAATTGCTCATTGAAAAATGATATTATTGGATATTGGTAAAAACAGAACCCATATTTATTTCGTTTTTACATAATTGCTTGCTCTCTGTCTAGATTATTCATCTTGCAAAGTCTACTATACTCATTCCCTATATAAAAATTGTGCTCAACATTTTTGAGAAATTTGGCAACGCCGCCCATAAATTCTGCTCTATCCCAACTTCGACAGCCACCACGTCAGAAACTGTGGCTAGGAAAGTGTGGGTAACTTCACACTAATCTCTTGGAAGGGATTCATGTTGTGAAGAGAAACATACTCAATTGAAAATTGATCTAATACAGGACTCCTCTGGAAATGGAAAAAACCTACGATACATTGAAGTTACTTTTTTGTAATATCTAACAGAAAACAACTACTTCCCCGGCTAAAGCCACGCTGGTCATTGAACTACATCTGATAGATATTGAGAAAGACCCTATATAACTTGAGAGAAAAAATCTGAACAGCATGTTTTCCAATTCTTCCGACCTCCCTGATGATCTTAGAAGAGTGAAATAGATTTTTGTCGACCAAAATGTATTGGACGCCTAGCGAAAGAGATGCAATTCACGCATCAATGGAATGAGCGATTTTCTGTGAGTGATACTTCTGAATAACATTCTCCCTTATCTCATTCATAGATAAGAATCTCCAATGGAAACTGGACATTTAATAAATAATCAACTATGTGAATGAAAATGCAAATTTCCACTTTCAGATTTTTTCTCTCAAGTTATATAGCGTCTTTCTCAATATCAGATGTAGTTCAATGTCCAGCGTGGCTCTAGCCGGGGAAGTAGTTGTTTTTTGTTAGATATTACAAAAAAGGTAACTTCAATTTATCGTAGGTTTTTTCCATTTCCAGAGGAGTCATGTATTGATTCAATTTTCAATTGAGAATGTTTCTCTTTAAAACATAAATTTTAATGTTTTTCAAAAAAATCATAATTTATATCAACCCTTCTCCTAAGTGTATTTTGATCCAATCATAGTCGTATTCTCACATTTGCACCCAATAAAAATTGAAACAACCTTCTTTTTTTCCAGGTACTCTACAGAACAGCCATGGCCATCCTGGTCCTCTTCTACAAGAGCTCGTCGTCCTCGTCGTCGGAATGGATGGTGGAAATCCAGAAAAACAACGTCGACAACGCGCTCACGAAGTTCTGCCGGGAAATCCCCGCTTCTCCGCAAAAAGTATTGAAAGTCGCCTTCGGGATCAGAGGACTGAGTTCCTCTTACATTTCGAGGGTGTTCCTTAAGACTGAGATGATTCTGAAGAGTAAAAACGTGGTAAACGGTTCGAAACAGTTGGTGAGGTCGAGATCGAGCGAAAACTTGCCGAACAGTCAGAGTCAGAATAACATTCAGATGGTATCGCACACGCTTACCATAAGAGAGGTAAGTTTGCTGTTTTTTTTATTGAGCAAATTGATACTACTAGGAAGTCTCTTTTGATGCTTTTGTACGCTACCTGAAGTTTTATACACAAAAAAGGTTTGGGCGTACGGCATTGCCGAACGTGTAGGGCGGATATGACGCGAAGTGGCGCTGTTTGGTGTTGCAAAAGATTTTTAAGGTTCATACAGTGTGACCCATTTCTAATGGAAACACCTCCCTAAAATTTGAAGTTGTGAACCGGCTTTAATAATTTTTTTTTTGAAATGTCAAGTACTAAAAGGTCTACCTTGGGACAAAATTTTAAATGTTTATTCCAATTTTCAGGGCATACTACGATATTTTTTCTTCTTTCGAAAATCGGGATTTTTCATTAGCGATTTTTTTTTTGAAAAAATCACTACTCCACTGGATTCAGAGTGCCTCTAAACAGGTGTGACCAAAATTTCATGAAAAAATATTCATTAATAACAAAGTTATGACAACTCAAAAATTCGAACACTCACACAGCTAACAGTCACAAAAAACACCCTATATCAACAGATATAGCCATGAGAATATTTTTTTATAATTTCAACAATCAAAATAACGGAATTACATTCACACAATTCAACTAATAATGAAGCAAAATATTAATAAACGTAACTCTTTGTTTGAAAGTGGTTGACAATGTTTCACTTTGAGTAAGGTTATTCTGGACTTTCATTGTCTAAAAAAGAACAAAGAAAAATTCAATTCTCTGCAATTTTTAATCACGACGTTTCAACTGTTAAATTCTACTGTCGTTATCAAGTGTATAATGCGACAATCTCAAGGATACTTCTTATATATGCTGTGGATAATTTTGTGTCATTAGCCTAGGGGTAATTTGGCGGTATTCAGGTAAGCGTGTTAATTACAGTGCCAGGTCCCTCCGGTACAGCATTGTTAATTCTTATCGCAATTTCAATTGATCCATGCCACTAATTAAGGGTTTCCACACATCACTGATTTCTATGCTAGCTTGACTGAAGACTTTGTTGTTCATAATATATGCACTCTCTTTAAACTTCCTTCTATACCAGCCGAAGTCATCCATAAAGAAGAGGGCTGGTATAGAAGGAAGTTTAAAGAGAGTGCATATATTATGAACAACAAAGTCTTTAGTCAAGCTAGCATAGAAATCCGTAATGTGTGGAAACCCTTAATTAGTGGCATGGATCAATTGAAATTACCGGAGGGACCTGGCAGGGACCTGGCACTGTAATTAACAAGTTTACCTGAATACCGCCAAATTACCCCTAGGCTAATGACACAAAATTATCCACAGCATATATAAGAAGTATCCTTGAGATTGTCGCATTATACACTTGATAACGACTGTAGATTTTAACAGTTGAAACGTCGTGATTAAAAATTGCAGAGAATTGAATTTTTCTTTGTTCTTTTTTAGACAATGAAAGTCCAGAATAACCTTACTCAAACGTAACTATGATAACTAATTATCGAAATGTTTCGATTCAGTGCAACAATTAATTCTAACTCATATTCTAGTAGCCCCTACTAATCCACCGTCGTAGCGCTTACGAATGTTTCTGATTATGTTCCTTAGTTCTTGAGGGTTAATATCTGCACATACCTGTTTTTATCTCTTGAGCGGTTTTTGTAAACATTTTGTGTGAGATGTCCCCAGAGAAAAAAGTCCAAAACTGTGAGGTCTGGAGATCTGGGTGGCCACTCTATAAACGGACTACCACGGCCTATCCATCGGTTTGGAAAATGTTCGTTAAGCCATTGCCTCACAGCTCTGGCATAATGAACTGAACACCCATCTAACTGAACAATTCAATTTGATCGTTCATTGATTGGCAGCTCGTGAATAGCATCCCAAAACTCTGTGTTTTAAAATTCTAGAAACCTCTGCGCATTAATGTGTTCCTCAAAAAATAAAGGACCAATAATTCGTTCGTTCAATATCCCACACCAGACGTTGATTTATTGGGAAAACTGGCTTTTACAGTTCATTACCCAGTTTGGATTATCCACTGCCCAATAGCGACAATTATGTGATGACACTACTCCATTTGTAGTGAAAGTGGCTTCGTCGGTAAATAAAATATTTTGTAGGAAATTTCTATTGTTTAAATATTCCCCTTGGGCCCATAAACAATATTCCAGACGTCTTGCTTCGTCGCCTTCTTGCAGTGTGTGTAAAAATTTTGGCTTGAAAGGTTTAATATTCTTCGCCTTGAGACATCTCCGAATAGTTTCTCGTGGAATTTTCAAATCTAAAGGTTTTCCCAAACCAACGCGGGAAGGCGGGAACGGGATGAATGCGAGACTAAATTCTATAGTGGGATATGTAAACATGAATAATAATAATAATAATAATACTTTATTAGTCCTTTATGATCACAGTTTCTATGATATAGGATAAGTCGTAGGGAGGAAGTGCGTAGCTGTAATGTATAGTTACAGCAAGTCACTAATCTGTCACATGTGAAAAAATTACCTACGTAAATTTTTTGTTCAAAAATTCTGATATGTCATAGTAACATTCATTACCTAAAAATATTTTTAGTTTTCGTTTAAATACGTTAAAGTTATTTTCCAGTCTCAGACAGGAAGGCAAATGATTCAGAAATTGGATTCCTTTATACATTGGGCTTTTTTCGTACAGTGCAGTTACATGTTTGGAAGGCCTATTAAGTTTAGAGGAACGAGTTGGATAATCATGGTAATCAGAATTGGTAGAAAAATTATGAAAATACTGGTGTGGTTATTCGTAATCCGAAATGCAGACAAGCAGCGAAAAATATATGGTTGTTTTTCTAGCAATTCACATGGTTTCCATGTTCCGTTCCCGTTCCCGCTTTGGTTTGACGGAACCTTAAAGTGGCATTCCTTATACTGGCATTAGGATTATTTCCGAAATAATCTAAAATGATTCGATAATTCCTGTCATTCCTGTTTCGTCTTTGTACAGGATTACTTTTTAACATCATTTTTGATACTGCATTAGTTTCATTGAATATTTTATTTATTTTATTTCCCGTACCGAAGCTAATACGAGGACGATCTGGATGTCTCTCATTAAATACTCTACAAACCTCTCTAGCACTTCTAACGTCATCTCCCAAAAGGCGTACAATTTCAATTTTCTCTCTTACTCTCAATCTTGTAGCCATGACACAAAATAATTCGAAGAACTGTGAAGGTGAATATTGTTGACAATAGTACACTTAAATCTTTCTCAAGTGTCAAACTGTAATATCATTTCCATGGCAACTAAGATTTAAATTTAAAAATCTATTAGGACTTAGTTTTGTTAATTTGAGTGAAAACTTGAATGTAATTCCGTTATTTTCATTAAAAATATTTACACTATTTGTTTGTTTTTTATCTGGCGGCACTTTATTGTTGAAATGATAAAAAAATATTCTCACTGCTATATCTGTTGATATAGGGTGTTTTTTGTGACTGTTAGCTGTGTGAGTTTTCGAATTTTTGAGTTGTCATAACTTTGTTATTAATGAATATTTTTTCATGAAATTTTGTTCACACTCTAAATCCAGTGGAGTAGTGATTTTTTCAATAAAAAAATCGCTAATAAAAAATCCCGATTTTCGACTAAGAAAAAATATCGTATGCCCTGAAAATTGGAATAAACATTTCAAATTTCCTCCCAAGGTAGACCTTTTAGTACTTCACATTTCAAAAAAAAATTATTAAAATCGGTTTACAACTTCAAATTTTAGGGGGGTGTTTCCACTAAAAATGGGTCACACTGTATAAAGTCAAATATTTCGCGTTTCTGAACTGTAAGATGGCACTGACAAGATATGTTTTTCTTACCATAGTGACAGCGATCTTTTATATTTTCAAAAAAATTACAGTTTTCTACTGGAATATCTACCTAATATCCAACGGTCAACCCTACTGCTAATGCATTGTTGCCAAATTTCAACATTATTCGGAGTACTGCGAAATAGCTCTCAGGATTATTATACAGGGTGATTCAAAATTCGATGTAAATATTTCAAGGGCGTATTGTTGGGATCAAAATAAGACTTTTTCTTCGAATCAACATGATCTAAAACTGTGACTATAATAACGAATCGAATCTTCTGAAAATTGGCATACCCCTATTTTTTTAGGCACTCCTTTCTTTTTTTGCTTCAAAAATTATGTAAACCCAGTTTTGGGGGAGTTGGAGGGGGATCCACACTTTTATTGGCCCAATTTTTATGTTCAAAAAGAGAAACTCCAAATTCGAATAGCATAATCTTATTGGCCATAAAAAAACTGAGAAGTCGGTCTCTTGCATTTTTGTCGTACAACCAACCGATTGCCGAAAAATCCTAATCAATATCAAACAACAATATCAAACTAACAAAACACGTATTAGCTAATTTATTCAAAATTCGATGTGAATATTTCAAAAACGTATTGTTGGGATCAAAATAAGACTTTTTCTTCAAATCAACATATGTCCTAAAATGCACCCCTCCGAGCTACAGCCCCTATAATTTAGGGGAAAAAACGAGATTAACTAAAACTGTAGCGCGGAGGGGGTGCATTTTAGGACATGTTGATTTGAAGAAAAAGTCTTATTTTGATCCCAACAATACGTTTTTGAAATATTCACATCGAATTTTGAATAAATTAGCTAATACATGTATTGTGAAAATACCCCCCTTTCGTTGATTACGATTTTCCGGCAAATGGTTGGTTGTACGACAAAAATGCAAGAGACCGAATTCTTAGTTTTTTTTTATGGCCAATAAGACTATTCGAATTCGAAGTTTCTCTTTTTGAACATAAAAATTGGGCCATTAAAAGTGTGGACCCCCCTCCAACTCCCCCAAAACTGGGTTTACATAATTTTTGCAGCAAAAAAAGAATAGAGTGCCTAAAAAAATAGGGGTATGCCAATTTTCAGAAGATTCGATTCGTTATTATAGTCACAGTTTTAGATAATCTTGTTTTTTTTCCTAACTTACAGGGGCTGTAGCTCGGAGGGGGTTTAGGACACATGTTGATTCGAAGAAAAAGTCTTATTTTGATCCCAACAATACGCCCTTGAAATATTTACATCAAATTTTGAATCACCCTGTATATTATCTGGTATTAATTGTGGTAATGTGGTCAATGCATTATGTGGCTATATTGTCAAGGAGGTGTGAGAGAAAAGGTGACCCGCCATCTTCTCTCTTCTATTATTCCTTCCATTTTGAAGGGAACTAGTAACGATTGTATCCATACCTTCTCTACCGTTTGTTTTTCGAAATTATGAGTTCATTGTTATGTTTTTGGGCCACGTTTTCAAGGTTGTTTCGTTCTTTTCTTCTCTTTTCCAGCTCTTCGTATAGGCTTATTGTTCAGTGGTCTACAAAATATTTCAGTTTTGCAGTATCTCCGTTTTTTTGTGAATGTAGGCTTCGCGGGCCTCATTACTGTTGATTAGCGACCTCTACAGAGCCTTGTCAGTGAATTTAGTGAAACTAACAGGGCCTCTAGTTTTTTGTTGAGTGGAAACCTCGGGGACATAATTTTTCGAGATCAGTTGAGTCCTGTCTGTGAATTTGGTGAATTTGGTGGAATTTTGTGCGGTGGAGACCTCGGGAACCTCGTTTTCCGAATACTGTGGGCCTCTGCTGAGTCCTGTCTACAAATTTGGTTGAATTTTTAGTGTCTTCGCTCTTTTGTTGGCAAATCGCAAAACATAAAACTTATACATACTTCTTCAATTGTGTCAAAGGAATCCAAGGCTTTAGGCGGACCAATCCCACATCCAACTGATGAACTGACAAACCCCTATCGACGTAACTTTCATTTTCGAAAAATTGAACAAATTACATCGGTTACCGCTGTCTAGAACATTGGCAACGCTGTACAGTAAATATGACAGTGACAATTATTCTGTGCAATACCTTGTGGACATTAGCAGAACTATTTTTGTCTTTTCGTTGATGTACTACAGAGGAATCACTTATTGGAGCGATTTACTGTTTTCTGTTCGAAGTTTTGAAAATCATTGTTAAAAATATGAATCGTTTAATTTTATGTCTGAAAAATAGTATGAATAGTTCCTCAATTTTCAGTCTTCTAAATTTCATATAAATATCACTTGCAAAAGCGATTCTTCTCAACTGTCTTTGATTTTATAATAAGATTTTCAGAATTTTTTTAAATTGTGAGGGGACGTTGAAGTTACGTGTATGATATACAGCGTGATTTACATAGGTCGTGCATTAGTTTTTCAACTTGCAGTTGGACTAGAAACTTGAAATTTGGTATGCTGTTTCTAGAGAGGCAGTAGGTACTTAAATAAGACCTAATACATGAAATATTTTGCTGGGCAGGATTTTACGTCATACGGCCCTTTCAAAATGTGAAAAAAAACGACAAAATGCTAACCTCGAGAAATCATACAAAACTAACCGCGGATTTTTCTGCGATTTTTTTGAGCTAGAAGGATTCTTAGAGAGGCAGTTAATAAGACCTAATGCACGAAATATTTTGCCGGCCCGGAATTTACCTCATACGGCCCTTTCAAAATGTGACAAAAACGACGAAATGCTAACTTTGAAAAATCATACGAAGCTAAGCCCGGATTTTTCTGCGAATTTTTTGGGCTGGAAGGATTCTTAGAGAGGCACTAAATGACACCTACTGCACGAAGTATTTTGCCGGGCAGGATTTTCCGTCATTCGGCCCTTTCAAAATGTGAAAAAAACCGACAAAATGCTAACTTCAAAAAATCATACGAAAGTAACCGCGGATATTTCTGCGATTTTTTTGGGCTGGAAGGATTCCTAGAGAGGCAGTAAATAAGACCTAATGCACGAAATATTTTGCCGAGCAGGATTTTACGTCATACGGCCCTTTCAAAATGTGAAAAAACGATGAAATGCTAACTTCGAAAAATCATACGAAACTAACCGAGGATTTTTCTGCGAATTTTTTGGGCTGGAAGGATTCTTAGAGAGGCACTGAATGAGACCTACTGCACGAAATATTTTGCCGGGCAGGATTTTCCGATTTTTTCACATTTTGAAAGGGCCGTATGAGGTAAAATCCTGCCCTGCAAAATATTTCATCCATCAGGTCTTATTTACTGCCTCTCTAGGAATCCTTCCAGCCTAAACAATTCACAGAAAACTCCGCGGTTAGCTTCGTATGATTTTTCAAAGTTAGCATTTCGTCCTTTTTTTCACATTTTGAAAGGGCCGTATGAGGTAAAATCCGGCCTGGCAAAATATTCCGTGCATTTGGTCTTACTCACTGCCTCTCTAGGAATCCTTCCAGCCCAAAAAATTAACAGAAAAATCCGCGGTTAGCTTCGTATGATTTTTCGAAGGTAGCATTTCGTCATTTTTTTTTCACAGTTTGAAAGGGCCGTATGACGTAAAATCCTGCCCGGCCAAATATTTCGTGCATTAGGTCTTATTCACTGCCTCTCTAGGAATCCTTCCAACCGAAAAATTCACAAAAAATCCGCGGTTATCTTCGTATGATTATTCAAAGTCGTTTTTTTCACATTTTGAAAGGGCCATAGAACGGACGATCCTGCCCGGCAAAATATTTCATGCATTAGATCTCATTAAGTGCCTCTCTAAGAATCCCTCCAGCCCAAAAAATTGGCAGAAAAATCCGCGGTTAGCTTCGTATGATCTTTCAAAGTTAGCATTTCGTCGTTTTTTTCACATTTTGAAAGGGCCGTATGAGGTAAAATCCTGGCCGGCAAAGTATTTCGTAAATCAGGTCTTATTAACTATTAACTGCCTCTCTAGGAATCCCTCCAGCCCGAAAAATTTGCTGAACAATTCGCGGTTAGCTTCGTGTGATTTTTCAAAGTTAGCATTTCGTCGTTTTTTTTTCATATTTAGCAAGGTTCGTAGGAGGTAAAATCCTGCCCGGC
This sequence comes from Chrysolina oricalcia, assembly GCA_944452925.2. NCBI lineage: Eukaryota > Metazoa > Arthropoda > Insecta > Coleoptera > Chrysomelidae > Chrysolina > Chrysolina oricalcia. The sequence goes on along the minus strand of OX101821.2, from coordinate 3,657,069 downwards.
AAAATATTTCGTGCATTAGGTCTTATTTACGGCTTCTCCAAGAATCCTTCCAGCACAAGAAATTCACAGAAAAATCTTTGCGTTTGGTCTTTTTTTACATTTTGTTTTTATTTTGTGTAAAAGGTCTTATTCACTGCCTCTCCAAGCTTCGTATAATTTTTCAAAATAAGCATTTCGTTTTATTTTTCAAATCTGACATACTTGTCTAAATAATAATTCCCGTAGCTTAATACTTTCTCCTATTTCACTGACCCCAAAGTAGTGGATGAAAATATCGGGATTATGTTTATATTCACAACTACCTCAACGATTCTAAATTTTTTAAAATAAGCGAGACAATATTGAATCGGTTTCTCATTGAGTAAAATCCATTGCCGGCACAATTTGGTAGCCACGAATTCGTGGCAGAGCCACGGTTTTAACTGTGATGTGATGTTATCGATATCGGCTGGCCACGACTTTATCGACGCGGTACAATCCGGTAAATTCGTGGATAGAAATTCGTGGCTGCTGTCACACCGGTAAACAGAATTAATCGTAGTTGTCACTTTATTAGCAAAAAACAAACTACTTTCTATATATATCAACAAGTAACAATATTTTAAATATATTCCAACACGTTTCAGTGTCAAAAGGATCTGCGTACAGAAGAATCGATTGAGACTTTTTTTTATTACAAATGAGTTATGATATCAATGGTGACAGTGGACAAATCTGAAATATACGAACAATTAACGTCTCTGCTGATTCAGTTTGATTAAATTAAAAAACATATAAAATTGCTATAACAGCAAAACTGCGTCAATTTCATTCGACGCCTGTTTCATGAGAGACTATTAATATAAAAAATTCTCATATTTTGCCGACTTCAGTGCTGTCACTGTATCTAGAATTAGTATGAATATTTTACGTTGATTATAACATCGTTTCAGAATTTTACTCTTTCAAGTAAATGTTGAATTTACTTCAACACAATTTGTTCTCTTTTGAACCAAAGTTTCAGGTTTTCTTCAAAAGATTTATCGATATAAATTTGAATATCTCGTTGCAGGTGAATGTACAGTTTTTTTTTGTTTATTGTAACCTGCATTTAAACTAGAAACAGTTTATTGTTCTGTATATTGCAACTATTTCAAAGATGAAACCAAAGGGGTAATATCCAAAATTTTCAATATGATCGATGAAAAAACAGATACCACAGCTCATTTGAGAATAATTGAAACAAACAAATAATAATTAAATGAATTTGAAACATTATTTCCTTCTGAGCATTTTATGTCCGTGTGTATTTATTAATGTGCTAATTTTGAATTTTAACTTATGTTTTGTGCTTTTTTTTCGGTGAATGGATTTTTTGTAAATACATTTCTTTCATGTAGTATGTAGCTATATAATTTAGATTTTTGTACAGTATTTTTAATCTATTAACAGTTTATTAAGTTTCACTATATAATTATTCCACATGGTTGACTCAATTTTCTTTATTTTTATATTATTATCTATTTGATAATAGTGAATAAATAGGTTCGTTTCAACTTTTATGAGACTTATTTTCATTCGAATTGAATAATATTCAATGAAAAATAAAGATTCACATTTCATAGAATTTGAAACGCAGAATCAAGCATTCAAAAATAATTCGTGTATTTGAGATACTGTTTTTGAATGCTTTTCAAATGTAGTCGATTTTAATAATTTCGAAAAGCATCCTAGTGTAGAGACATTCATTTACATTTTCAGAGAATGTCCGAAGAGATGTACAATGAAATGGTATTGTATTCGAATTTTATAGATTGAGAATGTGACAGTGTCTTGTTTGTGTTGACAATCATCCGCAATGATTTTTCGCTTTACCACGCAGGTGATCTTAGCTGGATATTTTTCTTAATGATTAATTTTTCTGCCGGCCAAGTCAAGCTATTATTTTCTACAAGTACCCTTGGTTCGAATTCAAATAGGTTGTGCGTATAAAACCTATTACCGAGATCAACATCCTTTAAGCATTCATGAACGACAAAGAGGTCCCAAATACATATTCATATATTTTTTATTTCTAGTCTGAGTGATTAATTCGATGTTTTTTATTTATGTTCATAAACAACGTGACGTATATCATGTATTGTAAATGATCAAAAAGGACCAATAAAGATTAGTATTATTATAAAAACTATACCTGGTGACCCGGTATCAATTTACCCCCTGGATCTTCGTTGTTATTATGAATGGATGTTTCAATATTTTTTTGTTGAAAATCACGATTCGGTCCAAAATTACCTTTCCTATGATATATCAACATCATACTCACCAATTCACAAACCTCTGATGTATTTGAGATTTTATAAAAAAAATTCTTTTTGTTTTCCCTCGTAACGGAACATTTCCATAAAAGTGTGCTATGGAAGATGAAACAATAGCATTTGAGTAACATCAATTTGATTTAAAAAAATTCACACTATGCCTACTACCTATAATAATGATAATAATAATAGCTAGCTAGGGCGGGGATTAGCGCAGTGGTTAAGCGCTCGCCTGGTAATCGAGAGATTGCAGGTTCGATTCCCAGACGGTGCGATCTTTTTTCATTTTCAGATGTGAAAGTCTGAATGACTGAGGCTCGTGTCGGCTGGGAATAATCCTCCACGATTCACTGTTGCGTTAAAAATTAACAGTGCTGCTCCTAAAGTGGCGTATGGAGTTAGTAACAAGGCCTATCCAGAACACATGGCTAATGACCATAGCAGTCGATGCCAAAACACCAAGGAAAAAAAAAAAAAAAATAATAATAATAGCTGTGGCTAATGACCATAGCAGTCGATTACAAAACACCAAAGAAAAAAAATAATAGCTTCTTTATTTCATTAAAACATACAGAAATAGTGTCTGAATAAGATAGAACATAGAAGGAAAAGAAAAAGTTACATAAATCTATACTGGGCAATTCAAATTCGACCCCCACCAGTGGGATCTCCTAAACTACAGAAGATACGTCGAAGCTTAAATTGGGGCAAAGTTGCGTATTCTGGTGCTTAACAAAATACTGTTTTGAAACTTGGAAAATTCCGAGTATTTCCGGAAATATCGGGAAAAAACTGAAAATCGGAATTTTCGTTTTTATTTTTTTCCATCGTTATTTGACAACATAGCTCAACACCTAAAGTATATTTTCATTGATACTTTTTTTCAGCAACACGTTTTCATGTTTAGATTTATTATCCGACGTTTCGTCTTCTGGCATTCATCATCAACTTTTTTTCTGTTATGGGCGCCATATTGTTTTTTTATACAGAAAAATAGTGATTCTTATTCTGATTTCATTGATGTATAATTTGTTATGATTTGCACTTCTGAAACCACAGATATTTAAACAAACAACTTCATCTGAGATGGTCATGACTCCATCGAAAAATTTTGTTTAATAAACACTAGTTGTCAGAACTCATTAAACATCATAAGTTTGCACAAATACTTCAGTCGAAATGTCCTCATTCTCAAATGAAGAAAAACGAGATATGTTGAAACTTTATTATAAATTTGATAGGAATAGTACGAAAACAGCACAAATTTATTTTGAATTATATCCGGAAAGACAACAGCCGGATAGAACATTATTCGGAATTTTGGACAAACACTTGGCTGAGTACGGTGCGTTTCAAAAACCAAGAATGAAATATGGAAGCAGAATGGAACAAAATATTAGACGTAACTTATTAGCAGAGGTAAAAAAATTGTTCATTCCATATTCGAAGAAGTATAATTATTTCTGGTACTTTTTTAGATAAATTCCTTCCAAATCAACACATCAAGTCTCGACAGAAATGGATGTGCCACAGACGAGCGTTTGGAGGTAATTCAAAAAAAGTGGTTTAAAATGTTATAAGATACATATTTCACAAAAATTACATCCAGGTGATCCAGAGAGAAGGATGGAATTTTGTAGCTGGCTCTCGAATAGGGTAGACCCTACAAATTTCTTGAAAAACATTATTTGGACCGACGAAAGTACTTTTTCGAACTGTGGTGTTTTTAATAGAAATAATGAGCACATTTGGAGTGAAAATAATCCACGACACTTCAGAGAAGTCAGACCACAAGTTCGGGTTCGTTTGAATGTGTGGGCTGGAATTTATGACGACCGAATACTTGGACCTCAATTCTTCTCTAATACTTAGAACGAGGAAACCTATCTTCGGTTCTTAAGAAACGAATTCGAAGAATATATGGATACGTTTCCCCTTGTTAATTATAACAGCTGCTGGTTTCAGCATGACGGGGCTCCTCCACACAATACAAGAGCAGTTTGCGAATATTTACACCAAAGATTTCCTAATAGGTGGTTAGGAAATTCTGGACCAGTGAGGTGGCCGGCAAGGTCACCTGAGCTTACAGTTTTGGATACTTTCTTGTGGGGCACTTTAAAGAACATAATCTATGTAGAGCAAGAATATGACACAGTAGATGAACTTGGAGACAATATCATCACGCAATTCAGGTCTATCAGAAGAAGGGATATTGTTAGGGCTGTTCTTAATTTGAGACGACGATGTATTCAAGAGGAAGGCCATCATTTCGAACACTTGTTGTAATACTTTTTTTGCATTTTTTACAAGCTCATGATTTAATTCTTGTATTTTGAAACGCACTGTACTCAGTGTTTGCCCAAAATTCTGAATAATGTTCTATCCGGCTGTTGTCTTTCCGGATATAATTCAAAATAAATTTGTGTTGTTTTCGTACTATTCCTATCAAATTTATAATAAAGTTTCAACATATCTCGTTTTTCTTCATTTGAGAATGAGGACATTTCGACTGAAGTATTTGTGCAAACTTATGATGTTTAATGAGTTCTGGCAACTAGTGTTTATTAAACAAAATTTTTCGATGGAGTCACGACCATCTCAGATGAAGTTGTTTTTTCTTAATATCTGTGGTTTCAGAAGTGCAAATCATAACAAATTATACATCAACGAAATCAGAATGAGAATCACTATTTTTCTGTATAAAAAAACAATATGGCGCCCATGACAGAAAAAAAAGTTGATGATGAATGCCAGAATACGAAACGTCGGATAGTAAATCTGAACATGAAAACGTGTAGCTGAAAAAAAGTATCAATGGAAATGTATTTTTGGTTTTGAGCTATGTTGTCAAATAACGATAGAAAAAAATAAAAACGAAAATTCCGATTTTCAGTTTTTTCCCGATATTTCCGGAAATACTCGGAATTTTCCAAGTTTCAAAACAGTATTTTGTTAAGCACCAGAATACGCAACTTTGCCCCAATTCAAGCTTCGACGTATCTCCTGTAGTTTAGGAGATCCCAATGGTGGGGGGTCGAATTTGAATTGCCCTGTACAATTTCGAGAATTTTCTTATGTTTTTGTTTCCCTAGAGTTTTATTGATAATATTCAACATGGTTTCATTTTTATTTGACTAATCCCGTATGAGTTATCATACTACTACTAAAAATTCAGAAACTGTAACTGTTGCCATGTTCCATAAGGAAGATGCTGGGTTCTTCCGAGTATGTACACTCGAATTCGTAAAATATTCGGCTCCTCCGCCAATTCGTTAAACTGAAGAACATTTCTTCAGACATCTGAATATGTGTTACTTTACTTCTCTTTAGAGTTTGTCGTGATTATGCTTTTCGTCAAGTTGAAACAGATTGCGTGCCACGTCTTTCATTTATGAAATTCAGCTATATTTTAGCGGGGGCTTCGTCTCTCATCTTTGCAAGACATGCATATCTTACTATCTGAGGAAAATTAGAAAGATTAAGTTTTGAGTTAGTAGTACAAAGTATGAAATCTATTTATTTTTCGAAATAGTTACCTAGCAAACCATTATAAATACAAAATATTGTTGAGTACGCTACTAGATTCTACGCAGAATTCTGTATCAGACTTAGTTTTTAGCTCAGCATTATTTCTAATAACTTCGGAGATAAAGGAGGGGTCCGAAAAGTATCAATTTTCAAAATCGCCCTGTATCTCATAAACGGAAACAGTTATGCAAAATCTGATCAGGCCAACCTGAGTTTCATAAAAACGTGAAAAGGCTCTATCTTAAATAACAAGCGAGAAACGTGGCTGTCTCGCCCAAAATGGGATGCACTGTACTGCTACGTAATTAGACGATTGCTGTAAAAAAAAAAAAAAGTCCAACAAATAACGAAATCACCATTTTGAGTGTTTTGTGTTTAAATATTTTTTTCCTTAAAGTAACATTTTCCACCTGGTCCTTGCCTGTTTATTTTTTTCTTATATTTAGCGTTTGAAATTCGTTTTGGCACTAGTCTAAATAGAAGTCGACCTGTTTCAGGTTTTCTCAAATACATAATAACGGCAAAAGTTAATTTAGAATTTTAATAAATTTTTGTATGAAGTCCATAAGATTTTTAAATGCCAACGCGACTATAACGATTGATGAAATACTGGCACAAAAAAAGGAATCAACCGATGAGAAAGAAGTGTTGAAGTAATCATCAGGAGGGGATGCCCACAAGGAGGGGTACTATCACCTCTGATGTGGAGTCTCGTAGTAGACGAACTACTCGGAACACTTACCGGGAACGGAGTCACTTGCCTTGGATATGCTGACGACATAGTCATTATGGCCAAAGGCAAATTCGAAGGAACACTCTGCGATCTCATAGAAAGGGAGCTAGAGACTACCAGAAGATGGTGCCTCTCTGTGGGATTGAGAATTAACTCATCAAAAACCACAATGGTAACATTCACTAGAAGAACAAAGATTCAGCACCTAAGGACTGTTCGCCTCGACGGATCAGATTTAGGATGGCAGCAAGAGGTGAAGTATCTAGGACTAACCCTAGACTCAAAACTACTCTGGAACAGACACGTAGAAAAGATCGCTAACAAGGCAAAATCATCACTGATGGTGTGCAGGAACATTGTAGGAAAAACATGGGGCTGTAACCCATCAATACTGCGATGGATGTACACCATGATAGTGAGACCTATGATCACCTACGGAGCAGTAGTGTGGCACGGTAGTACCGAACTCGCCATAACTAAGAAAATCCTGGAGAAAGTACAAAGACTAGCATGTCTTTGCATAACAGGAGCAATGAGGTCAACTCCAACAGCAGCAATAGAGGTCATTCTGGACCTCACTCCTCTCCATCTCATGGTGAGGAGAACTGCTTGGGGAGCAAACCTGAGGTTGGCCAAAGTCGGACTCAAAGGGACAGCACACAGTGTAAGGGGCTCAACCCCCACCGGAAGTGCACACCTTGCCGATCTCCCAACTGACGAAATTACCAGGAAATTTAGTTTCGAGAAATTTTTTCGAACGGAACTAAATACCAAGAAACAATGGAGCACAGAATCCATTCGAGCACTGGGTAAGAATACCATTACATGGTACACGGACGGGTCTAAAACTCCCGACGGAACTGGAGCAGGAGTATTTGGACCTCGTACCAAGTACTCCGAACCCATAGGACACTTCCCCAGCATTTTTCAAGCGGAAATTCGCGCCATAGCAAGATGCATTCATTTCAACCTCGACAGGAACTACCGGAACAAGGAAATTGCAATCCTCTCCGATAGTCTAGCAGCCATCAAAGCGTTGAACTCATATAACATCAACTCGAAGATGATCTGGGAATGCCTAGAAAAACTTAATGATCTAGGCAGGCACAACAAGGTGATCCTCCTCTGGGTGCCTGGGCACGTCGGAGTAGAGGGCAATGAATAAGCAGATACCTTGGCACGAAAAGGGGCATCAACGCCACTGATCGGACCAGAACCATTCTGCGGACTTGGAAAATCTTACTTCCAAGAAGAACTCAATAAAACTGAAGAAGCAATAAGAGCAACATACTGGCAAAGACTTCCAGGGCTAAGGCAGGCCAAAGATCTCCTCGGCAATTTCAACCGAGCAAGATCGAAAACACTGATTAACCTCAGCAAAATTAGTCTAAAGACAATCACAGGATTTCTAACGGGGCATTGCAGACTCAAAGAACACCTAAGGAAGCTAGGCTTAGAGGAGGACAACACCTGCAGATTCTGTGGGGAACATCCAGAAACATCTCACCACATATTGATGGAGTGTTATGCTGTACACCACAAAAGATTAAATATACTGGGATCACACCAGCTGACTGTGGAACAAATACCACAAATGGACCCCCTCAAAATCCTAAAATTCCTGAAGGAATTGAGGCTTGAGGGGCTGCTGTAAACGAGAACACCTTGAGATAGCAGAAGAAGATGGGGCACAATAGATCTAACTAGGTCGCAGCGCATCAGTCACCATCCGTACCTACCAATACCAATCATCAGGAGAGTGGAAAAGCTTTCATGGGCAGTAATTCATGCAAACAGACTTAATGAAAATTTTCAAGTATTGTTTATTTTGGTGATTTTCTAAAAATAAACACCGCAGTCTGGGCGTCCGAGTGGTCGGCAATCATTCAATGGCAGCACATAAAATTCTTCGATTCTCAAGGAGCGTATTTATCGCGGAAAGTATTAAAAAATGTTATTAACCCGCCACTCGGGAGGCTTTTTCGAGTGTTTATCCTTTCTTTGAACTCCCGAATTAACGAGGTATGTTAATTGGAAGATCTAAATTTAGTCGAGAAGGCGAATAAGAGCGCTGGTTTTAGCTGCATAAATATTTTTGTAATAGTTATGCAACCGCTGATAACGTTCCATGCCAAATCTTTTTCAAATAAGATAACAGGGGATTACTTATAATTCCCCTAACGATTTGAAATTTTCCTTAAGTGTCGAACATAGGGATAGAAATTAAATATTGATAATAATTTAAAGGAATCAAGCAAAGGAATGCAGCTAGAGGCAAGATTACTTTAAGGTATTTGGAACGCTAGAGCAGTTTTCTTACAAATATAATGAAAATTTGGTATGATATTTCTGAACAGTGGGTACATCAGCTGATTTTTTTTGAGAATTTTCGTCCATTTAGAATCGGAGATAATTGTACTCAAAGTTGCTCCCCGATAGACTTTTAAATCATAGCACCATAGGCCAAATGCAATCATTGTTTCAAATAACACGCTGTACAGAAGAAACGCGTCTTACAAATTTGATAGAAAACTTACACATGTCAATAAAGTCGATAACAATGCTAATAACCAAATCTGGAAAAATTCGTCCATCTAATTATCGAAATACAAGCTCCCTAAGTCGGCAATGTTTTGATCGATGAGAACATAAAAATGACCACGTCAATAACAATGGCAATAACGCGCTAGAACACAAGAAAAATATCCCGAAATAAATAGACCAGGAAATATAGAATATATGGGAATTTTGGAAATGATTAGACGTGGATTTGTAATAATTTTCTGAAAAATGTGCAAAGAAAAGTTGTGATTACTTTTTTGATTTTAGTAGTATGTTTGCCTCTCTTTCTAGTTTGGCCCGATTTCTTTAACGTCGGAATAAATTCAAGAATAAATATCAAGAACGATCATCATATAACAATCCAAGTTTTTTTGGTTCATGTCAAATAATTCGAAATAATGCACAGGTTAGACTAAAAAGAATAAAATAATATCTAAAAAATACCAAAAAACATGCTTTACTTCCAACATGAAAATGAAAAGTTGAATATAATTTTCAATGTAATTACTCAAATGATAATTAGTTTTTACTTTTGACTCCAAGTTGTACTAGCTTTTCTATCAGCAAGTCTTCATCAGGTGGATTGAACATATAATTAATTGAATATCAAATTAGAGTGAGATCAATCCACCTGATTAAGACTTGCTGATAGAAAAGCTAGTACAAAAATGGTGTCAGCTAGTGGAGTTAGAAAATAATAGTTTTAATTTGCCAATGAAATCATAAGGGGAAATATACGCGCATGTATATAGTTGTCAAAATCAAAAAAATATGATTAAATAGTAGAACTGAACACGATTGCACGTGGAGATTTTCTCAGTACAGTGTGTAGGAAATGACATTCAACTCCGACCGTTAAACGGACAGGTCGTTAGTAAAAGTGTTACATCCAAAATACTAAAAGACTATGGTAGTAATTCGCGATTTGATTAACATATAGTGATGATAACATATAGTGGGAATTTGAAATATTATGCTCTGCTTTGGGAAAAAGGGTTATTTCTATTGGAAAGTTAGTTCATCCGTCATCTTTACAAAAGTACCGGTTTTATAAAAAAATTTGTGAATTTGTCTAGAACATATACGAAATGAGAATTTTTTGAGAATTTTTATTGAAAAAATGGGTCAATTTTGGATAGTAATAAAAACAAAAGATGACAGCAACGATTACAGGTAGAAACGAAGTGCGAATTTGGGAAAACCCGCACCAGCGTATACATTAAAATTTTATTTCAGGTACAATAAACGCTATTATCTGTGAACCTCGATTTTTCGAAAACACACGAATATTAAAGATATTGTTTGAATAGTGTCGAAATACTGTTAGTAGAAATATGCTTTTCGTTGACCGACCTGGCTGGGGACAGCAGATTTTCGTCTGATTTTTCGTTTTTCGTTTCATTATTCAAACTGGACAATAAATTCAAGGAATTACGGTATCTGAGGTAACCCCTCTGTAGTTAAGGCAGGTTAAGTTCACGAATAGACTTGTGGCAGGTGTAAACGACCCTTATGTAAATATATCTCAGGCGCCATAGAGTGTTACCTTGCCGGTTTTTAATATGCAAACCCAATCTTCTTTCATTTAAGATGTTTGTCATAGATAATATCCTCTTGCATTTATGACAAAACAAATTTTTGCCAAGCTCGGATAATTCTACGATGCGCCTACCTTCCGAGCTCCCTTCATATATTTTCTAATTTTCCATCTTTACCTTTTTCTTTGTAGCCAACATCGAATCTTTTTTCCAGATTACTTTCTTTGATGAACCGTCCCTTGTGAACTAATTTGGTTCCAGCCATTGTGCTAACAGTTGATCAATTTTCAAAAGAGAAATCTGACTATAAAAGTTACTGACACTGACACTAGCGACAGAGCAGTGTTGCCTAGTGCCTCCGACACTAGATTGGATGGTTGAAATGGCAGGGAAATCGTACAGTCGGAACAACAAATTTACTTTTATGATCAACATATGTCTAATGGGCCGCAAATAGAAAACTTTTGACGCATACCGTACCGTTCCAAATACCTTAAAAAGTTGTTTTCTTAACAATACATGGTGTTTCAAAATTCCGTTTCAAGATTTTAGGGGTGTATTTTTCAGGTCAAAATTAAACTTTTTTTCCTATATACATGTGTCCTCAAACGTTTCGTTACCGCTCTACAGAGCGTTAAAGTTTCAATATTTTTCTTTTTTTTTCAGTTTCTAAGATATTGATATCAAATTTGAAACAGAGGTTACGTTTTAGGGCTATATCCTCTAGCAGCCGAGTTATTGAAGAAATCCAGGGGTCGCCCCATGAACTTTTTTTGTGGTACGCCGCTGGTGGATTTAGACCAAGCTATAGAGGTTTTTTTAACCACAAAATAAAAGACGCGAATGGCGTATACTAATTTTTTATAAGATAGTTTGTTAATGAAAACCTCTGTTTTCGCCCTAGCAAAATCGCTTTGTGGTATTTTTTAAACAAGCAATATTGAAAAAAATACAACTTTTTTGGTTTTTTGGAAATATCTCAAAGATTATTCAAGGAATCGTTTTACAGTCCATGGAACTTTTGTTGAGATTTATAAAACTTACAAAATGGATTTTCATAATAATAATGCGTTTATTCCATTAGGATCATGTACACGATATTGGAAACGTCACAATGTATAAACAGAGTATACAAATACAACATGTTAAAGAAAACAAGTTGAAGTAAATACAATAAAATTATAAATGTAAAATGATCAGTTCTGATGATCAAAATATTCCGAAACACTATAAAAGGATTTGGTGATGAAAAAGTCTTTTTACATCGATTCGAATTTTCTTAGTCTCTTCTCAATTTTTATAGTAGTGGGAAGAGAGTTGAAAAGTTTAATGCTGTTTAAGGGCTGTTCTCAAATAGAGATGTTCTATGTTCTATTCTCAAACCGTGACATATTTTGTCGCATGCGAGATATGCTCTTTGTCGAACGAAATCTCAATATTCTTATTCTCAAATGTCGCATTCGCAAATTTTTGATAGACAAATTGTAGAATGGTCAGAGGCAATCGACAATTTATGTCGAATACGAGAATTTCATATGATGCAAAATTTATAGGTTGGGTCCAATACCTTACAGTAAATGACAAAACATTCTTTGATACTTTTTCAGAGATTTTTGTAGTGAAAGAATGGCATCTTTAGTAATAGCGATGGAAAATTTAGCAAATCAGGAAATTTATCAGCGGCCTCGGGAGAGACGAGTTAAATACAGGGGTGCTTTTTACATTGTCACCTTAGAAAAATTTCATTAAAACGTTCAGATTAACTAAAGAATTCTCCGATTTTTCTTGCAATAAATTTTTTAAAGTTCGCTTTTGATTTTGGGTGCAATAATTTTTTTTTGACTTCACTTTCCATATGTCTACTTTATTCTGATGTAATCTTACTTCCAAAAGCAAATGTCATTTTATTTGTTTTTGTGTTAACGTTTTACAAAAGAAGGGGCATAGAACACGATCTAACATCAAAAATTCGGTGTTGCCAGCTCATGTTATTCGACAAAATTTATCTCATGCGACATATTTGTCGATCCCATTTCAGAATACCACATGCCAATGTTGTGCGACAATTTCCATCGTCATATGTCGAATGCGACAAATCTCACTCGACATTCGGGAATAGGCCGCTTGGCCTAATTAGATCTCCCTGCCTGGTAGGATAGTTGTGAATTTGCGAGTTCTTTTCGAACATTTCCAGATGGTTTCCAATAAATAGTATGCATTTATACATGTAAATACTTGGTATAGAAAGGATTTTATAACGTTGGAAGTATGTCCTGCACGAGTCTCTTCTCCCAAGACCGAATATGAGTCTAATGACTCTTTTTTGAGAGATGAAAATCCTTTTGGCATGTGATGAATTGCCCGGATCGGTGCATTTTCCACTGAGTGAATCCGGGAAAACCTCGGAAATTAGACCATTTTTCAAAAGTTAATAATTTTTATAAATCTGAAGCTGGACAAACAATATTGCTGAAACTGATAGATAATATTATTTATTTATTTATTTATTTATTTATTTAGCGTTGCTAATACAATATCGTTTTATCACATAAATAAAAGATGAAGTATGTTAACGTGTAACAAGACAAAAAAGGAATATTAACATATAAACATTAGTAAATCTATAGATATATAAAGTCTTATAAAATCCTAGTTGTTAATTAAAATAAAGCAGTGGTGGAGCATAACACAGCTTTGAAAAAGATCAGTATACCTGCATAAATCTGAACACAACAAATAGAATAAATTATGTGGTTCAACTGTGCACAAGATGTCTGTCTGATGTAATTTTTGCACAATCGCGTTATAAACAATTTAAGGGCACATTTTGCAAGATGTGCCGATTTAAGGGAAATTCGATATCCACCCAGTGCAAGTGACTCCAATAACAAAAGTGTTCCACAAACAATTCTAATGTATTTGTTATTGGTTGTTAGAGAAAAAATGAATCGCCAAGTGAACAACTATTTTAGCTTTGTTAATGTGGAGCTGAGTAATACATCCACTACAACAGTGTCGTATAAAAGAAAATTTAGTGACAGTGGAATACAAAAATTAAAGTATAGTCTTTATAACGAAAAGTGGAACGAACTTTATGCACTCCCAGACATAGATTCCGCCTTCGAATATTTTCATGAAATTTTTATGTACCATTTTGATGAACATTTACCTAGGAGGAGATCATATAATAGTAGTAAACAAAAAAATCGTGGGATACAAAAGACATTAAGGCAAGTAGTGAGCAATTAAAGAATCTATGGATTCTTAAGCGTAACTTTCCTGAAATTAGTTGTGTATATAATGATGCAAAAAAATGTCACCGTAAATTAGTTAATGATACAAAAAAAAGTTTCTATCAGAAGCAAATCACTTCATCAGACAATGTTGGTAGGGCATCCTGGAGAGTTGTATCAGAACTCTCAGGCAGATACAGTAGCACAAACAATTTGAAGATTAAAACAGGTGATGAGATCATTTCTGATCCCAGAAGTATTGCCATGAAGTTCAATGATTATTATAGATTAGCCCCACTAAATATCATCGACAAAATACCTGAACATATTATTGAAAATGAACCACTTTTGAAGAAGCATTTTCAGGATGAGGTGTTCACATTGAGTCCATTTACTGAACAAGAACTTTATGATCTGTTATTCACTAAAATAAAAAACAAGAGATCCTCCGGGTTTGATGAAGTCCCAATGTTCGTATTGAAAAGGGTGTTATTTATGATAATACAACATATCACACATCTTGTCAATTTGTCGTTTTGCACCGGCAAATTTCCTAATGTGCTGAAAAAAGGAAAGTGGTCCCTGTTTTCAAAAACAATGATCCACAGATCATGAGCAACTACAGGACTATAACGGTGTCTTGCAGCTAGTCAAGAGTATTTGAATATCCCTTTCTGAATAGACTTCTGATGTTTCTAAGCAGGAATGAGATATTGTCAACATTTCAGCATGGATTTCGTGAACAAAAGTCAACATTCACAGCGATTAACTCTTTTTTAAATACATTAATAAAATGCATGGAAGATGGAGAATGTCCTGTTGGGGTCTTTTGCGATCTCAGCAGGGCATTCGATTGCATAAATCATGATAATTTGCTAGCAAAATTGATGAAATATGGTATAGAAGGTGCCGCAAAAAATTGGATAACTTCTTTCGTCAAAGAGCGGGAACAGTACGTGAGCATTCAGTATAAAGAAAACAATATTAATTCTGTTATTAGCTCTAATACTTTGAATATGAGTATTGGTGTGCCGCAAGGATCTGTTTTGGGTCCGGTGTTGCTCATTCTGTACATAAATGAAATTAATTATGCAACAAAAGAAGGATCTTTTGTGGTTTTTGCAGATGACACCACTGTTACAGTCTCTGATAAAAATGAAAATTATCTAACACAGAAATGCTCTGATGTGATCAATGGGGTCAACTCATAGTTCAATAAAAACTCTTTTCACTTCAGTTCCGATAAAACAAAACTCTTACGATTTCATAATCATCAAAAAGTTTGTACTAAACCTAACATATATTTAGAAAATGAATTGCTCTGCTATGATGAAAAAACGAAGTTCTTAGGACTTCACATAGATGAATGCCTTAGTTTCAAAGAACATTGCGAACAATTGGTTGCTAAATTGAATTCATCCAGTTATTTATTTAGAAACTTGAGAACTGTGCTAGAAATCCAGCAGCTACTCAGCGTTTACTACGCCTATGTGGAATCTCGTCTTAGGTACCGGATTTGTTTTTGGGGGTGGACCACTCTATCTCCAAAATTATTTCTTGCTCAAAAGCGAGTACTGAGGGCAATGTTTGGAATTCCATTGACTAATTCATGTAGAAAGATATTTCAAATTAACAAAATCATGACTCTACCGAGTCTGTATATACAGGGTGTCAATTTGAAAACTTCCCACCCTTAATATCTTCCTTCCAGTTAACAATATGAGTAATCGAAAAAACAGGTCAATTTTATTGTCAAGGGGGACACTTTCAAGGACTATTTGTAGCCCTCGTGGTTCAACCCCCTAGGAGGGGTAGATGTTACCCTTAGAATTTTAAATGGGAAGGGGGGTCAAGTGGCACATCATTTTGATGGGCGTTCAATTCTTGTTCCAATGGTACCCTGACTTATTATTTTTTGATGAGCATTTTCCGAAAAATTGCGTTCTAAACTAACAGAAGTAATTATTAGAACGCCTATACTGAGATGCATGGTTTGGCCAGAACTGGTTAGAATATTAGGTGGTACCGTTCCAACCCTTTATTAGGGGTAACATTAGCCATTAGCTCCAAACACTTTACATAAAAAAGTAGTCTAATAGTAAAACGTAGATGGTAGTAAAGTTGTGTTTATTAAATGCTGAATTTTTAAGTGTCGTCGCCTTCCTTTTTTGCTACTTCTGCTGTAAAAAGTTTCTGTTTTCCGGCAAAAAATTGGTTAGCAAATTTGAACTATGTGGTAGTATTGTGAATACCGTTGTACCTGTTGGGCTGTTTAGGAATTACTTTAATAAGTGTATAAAAGTGTAAAAATGGTTTACATTCTTCAAGACAGAATTGAAATGATTGTAATTTATGGCGAAGTTGGAAAGTGCGCACGAAGGGCGGCATGTCTTTTTAACGAAAGACATCCAAATTGTAATGTAAGTCACCGGTATGTGCTTGATTTGGTGAATAAGTTTTACGAAACTGGTTCAGTGACAAATAAAAAAAGAAATAACCCCAGAGTACTAAATGAAGCAGCTCAAATTGAAGTTTTGGGAACATTTGCTGCAGAGCCCACGAGCTCCTTACGATCAGTATCAGAACAGACGGGAATGTCACGCGAGACTATAAGAAAAGCATTGAAAATGCATAAATTTCATCCATATAAAATGCAGATTCTTCAAGAGCTCCACGAGGATGATTATGATAGAAGAATAGAGTTTTGTGAAATCATGTCTCATCGAGTCAATACCATCCCTAATCTTCTGTTAAACATCTGTTTCAGCGATGAGTGTTCATTTTTTCTGAATGGCAATGTTAATAGACAAAATTGTCGCTATTGGAGTGACGAAAACCCACATATTTTTCGGGAAGGGCATACACAACACCCACAAAAAGTTAATGTTTGGGCTGGTATTCTTGGAAATGCCATTCTTGGTCCATTATTTCTGGAAGAAAACTTGACTGGCAATCTGTACCTTGATATGCTTGAAGAGACTATCGATCCTCTTATAACTCACGAGCTAGAAACTCAAATTGATGCAGAAGGTAATGAACTTTTGCAGGAGGATCTGTTACATTTCCAGCAGGACGGTGCTCCACCTCATTATTTTCTTCCCGTCCGACAGTGGTTAAACGAGAGATTTCCGGGTAGATGGATTGGCAGAAGGGGAGCAGTTGAATGGCCTCCGAGATCACCTGATTTAACACCCTTAGATTTCTTTATTTGGGGGCATCTTAAATCCGTTGTTTATAAAACACAACCTTCTGATATTGACGAACTTAAAAGACGAATTACAGCAGCATGCCGGTCAATTCCTAGTGAAGTTTTCCGTAATGTTAGAGGGGAGTTCGAAAACAGATATTACTGTTTAGAGCAAAATGGACAACATTTCGAACAGCTAATAAGATAAGCGTAAGTAGATTTTATGTTGGAAATGTCTTTCTCGCAAATTAAATTTTATTGTGTAGAAGGAAAATAACCACCAAATAAAAAATCCCATGCGTAATAAATTTATTCCTGTCATTCAAGGGTTGGAGCGGTGCCACCTACTCTTCTAACCATTTTTATTAAAGGGAGTCAATACAATAATGCATCTCAGTATAGGCGTTCTAATAATTACTTCTGTTAGTTTAGAACGCAATTTTTCGGAAAATGCTCATCACAAAATAATAAGTCAGGGTACCATTGGAACAAGAATTGAACGCCCATCAAAATGATGTGCCACTTGACCCCCCTTCCCATTTAAGATTCTAAGGGTAACATCTACCCCTCCTAGGGGGTTGAACCACGAGGGCTACAAATAGTCCGTGAAAGTGTCCCCCTTGACAATAAAATTGACCTGTTTTTTCGATTACTCATATTGTTTACTGGAAGGAAGATATTAAGGGTGGGAAGTTTTCAAATTGACACCCTGTATATATGAACCATGTATTTATATTTTCAAAAACAAAGATAAATTTGTCCAACCCAAAACTCATAGTATGCAAACACGACATACCGACCTATTACATACTGATTTTCACAAAAGCAAACTGGGATATAGATTACCTGACAGTATTGGTATCAGAGCCTTCAATTCTTTACCATCCTCAATTAGAAATTTAGAGTCGACGAGCGCATTCAAAAAAGATCTGAAGAATTACCTAACTGAAATAAACTTCTACGAAGTGATTTCTTTCCTTTACAATATTGGGATTCCTTTCATCAATATTTTTCATTGTTATCCATTGTTCTTTGTTAAATTTCACTTTCTTGTACTCACATATTGTGTAAAAATATTGTATATATGTATATTACTGACAAATCCTATACATTTATGTAATGTCTTTGAGGAGAATAAAGACTACTACTACTACTTTGATATAGTCCGGGTATCATTATTTTATTTATCTTTTTTATTGAACCGTCGGCGTCGTTATAATATTTAAACCTTGCTAAATGAAAAGATTAAAATAATTGTTTCCATATTATGTAGCTTTATTTTGAACATTATCGAGCAGACTTGTTAGCCCTAGATCTTGCCAAATTCTTGCGTGACGTCGAATGCGATCTTCTGCCAGAATTTTAATTTGCTTTCCGAGACGTAAACAGAAACTGTACCTGCTTTTCCAAATTGTTTGTCATGTACTTTGTCACGCGATTCCGAAGCATTCCTATAAAATTCAGTCATTTTTCGAGTAGATTTAGCTTTCCACATTTTCATCTATATATGGATTAGATTATAGACCGTCAGATAGTGACCGATTTGGGTGTCCCATTTTCGCATACAAGCCTCGAATAGGGTTAAAAAGTACATCGATGTTGAGTAAAATGGTGGGAAATGGGGAGTTATTTTTTTGACAATTGAAGTGTCCATCACAAATGTATGGTCCTTATAGGTTAGGTTAACACAGTGGTCCAGGATGGAACCCACGTAGGCCAGAGGCCTGTTGTGATGCCGTATGGGGTGGTTACCACCCCCATCATCACCGTGAGAACCAGTTGCTGCTGTTAATCAACAGCATGAGGTTTTTGATACCAACCGACTGAAGATCGGATAGGTTATCAAAATGGGGCTGTCCCAGAGCAGAAAATCTTTTCCTGGATAGGGCTGGGCAGTGACAGAGAAGGTGGACCATCGTCTCTTCCTCCTCTTCGTCTTGACAGCTTCTACAGAAGTCATTACGTTGTAGGATTCCCATACGTGCAGCATGGCATCCTCCAAGCCAGTGTCCAGTGATGGCCGCAACCGCGTTTCCAATGGAGTTCCTGGAACGAGATTAAATATCTTTCGTTCGTCGCAGGTTAAGCTCTGGCCATACCTGTCTTGACGAGGTGCAAGAAAGCTCCTCCCGCCACCTAAGGTTGGTTAGGCGGAGTACTTCCTTCCGGAGGAGCAGCCTCCGTTCAGCGATAGGTGCCCCTGGTCTAGTATTAGCGGATATAGCTGTGAGCGTCGTACCGGCTCTTGCTAACTCGTCCGCCATACAATTGCCTGCTATGTCCCTGTGGTCGGGTACCCAGACAACATTGACTCTTACTTTAGTCTCCAGCTCATCTAAGGCTCTACGGCATTGTATAGCCGCCTTGGAGGTCAGGTAGACTGGGTTTAGAGACTTAATGGCAGCTTCGCTGTCACTTAGAATAGATATTTCCTTGGACTCAAGTCCGGTTTGGAGTATACATTATTGACTGTTTCATTTATAACTACCATTTCTGCCTGAAAAACACTACAGTAGTCCGGCAAACGAAATGATAGGTTGAGGGGTGGGGACTCTGAGAAGACTCCACTTCCTACTTTCCCCTCTAGTTTTGAGCCATCTATATAAAAGAGCGACTCATTTGGCTTAACTAGGTTTGCCGTCCACTTTTCTCTAGACGGGATGTCCACCGAGAACTTGCGGTCGAACATCGGGGTGGGTTTCGTGTAGTCTGTGTTATTTAGAGTGAGATTGAATTCCTTCAGAATTTTTGAGTGGCCGTAGTTTACCTTAGGCCATGGTGAGACTGCATTGAGTCTGAGAGCGGCGCGAGCCGCGCACTCCTTCCCACATAGGTCTAATGGAGTCAGATGTAGGATCATTTCCAGGGCTTTAGTCGGGGTTGCCTGAGACATCCCGTCATGAGAACGGCAGCTAGTCGCTGTATCTTTCCCGCCCTTTTTCGGTTGACTTCCTTACATAGGGCTGGCCACCATACTAATGATCCATACATGAGTGTGGGTCTTACTACCGCCGTGTATAACCAATGGACAATGCTGGGTCTCAACCCCCATTGTTTGCCAATGGTTCTTCTGCGCAACTGTCGCCTTTTTCACCCTTTCTTCTATATTTTCTCTCCATAAGAGCTTTCGATCAAGGACAAGTCCTAGGTACCTAGCTCGTTGGGAGAGTTTTATTTCTTGGCCCCCATATTGAGAACCAGCTCCGTTTTTCCCGGGTTTATCCCTAGGCCGCATTTGTTGCACCAGTGCACGAGTTCATTTAGTGCCCCCTGTACGACATCCGACAGAGTCTCTGGAAATTTTCCTGAAACTATAATTGCAATATCATCGGCGTAGGCCACAATTTTAATTCCTTGCCTTTCCATTTTCTGGAGAAAGCCGTTGAGGGTAAGGGTCCACAGTAGGGGTGAAAGCACTCCCCCCATGCGGAGTCCCCCGGTTGAACTCTTTGTATCTGATAGCCAGAGATCTCTGCGTAAATCTCTCAGCTGCAGAGCATGTGGTTAACAAGCTCGACGATTGACTTGTCGATTCTCAGATTTTTCATTTCTTCTGTAACAGCACTGGGGATTATATTGTTGAACGCCCCTCAATGTCTGAGAAGGCTACCAGTGAGTATTCGTTGCAGTTTAAAGACTTTTCAACTTCTAGTACTAGCGTGTGGAGGGCTGTTTCTACTGACCTCCCCTTGCAGTAAGCATGCTGGGATTGGGAGAGTATTCCCTCCCCTAACAGTGAATCCCTTATATGCGAATCTGCTAATCTTTCTAGCGTTTTTATATGGTCCTATAACTTGTGGACAAAGTAATTCCTTCTCGCAGACCATCTATTCCGATGATTGAGAGTGCAGAAAGAAGGATTCACATCACTAATAATAATAGAAGGTGTGTTATTTTGAAAAGTATATTAATCAAAAAAGAAAATGAAACCAAAAAAATGTTCATCCCAACAAAACTTGTTCAGAACCCGTAAAGAAAATTTGAGTATAAGACGGAAGTCTATTCCATATATAGTCCAGGGCATTTAGATCAAAATCAGCCGGAATAACTAAATTTGGCCGTCACACAGATATCGAGATGCGGTTTTCTGCATTGTGTTCAGGAAGGTCACAGCAAATGAGTCTATAGGGTCTGGTTTCTCGCTTTTTTGAAAAATGCTTTCTGGGCCGGAAAATGCATTTTCCAATTGCATCACTACTTGCACCATTACAGGAACGACTGGAAACTCGGAAAACTCGCTCGGAAATTGTTACTCGGGGGTTGTCGGGGCTGCCGAACTCGATTCTGACATTAGAATCACCCGGGGTGCACGAGGGTGGCTCTGTGTTGGTGCGCGGGGGGTGAATTGGGGGGAAATGGCAGCGTACATGAAACTCGCTCCAAACTCGTTTCTCGGCGGGTTTTCGGGGATGCCAAATTCAATTCTGGCATTAGAATTCCTCGGGGGCGGCCCCATGGGGGTTGCGGGGGTGGTCAATTGGGGGAGAAACGGCAGCATGCATGAAAATCGATCCAAACTCGTTACTCGAGGGTTTTCGGGGATGCCGAATTCAATTCTGGCATTGGATTTCCTCGGGGGTTGGTTCCTTGGGGGTTGCGGGGGTGGTCAATTGCGGGAGAAACGGCAGCGTGCATAAAAATCGATCCAAACTCGCTACTCGGGGGGTTTTCGGGGATACAAAATTCAATTCTGGCATTGGAATTACCCGGGGGTGCACGGGGGTGGCTCTGTGGGGGTGCGCGGGGGTGGAATTGGGGAGAAATGGCA
This sequence comes from Chrysolina oricalcia, assembly GCA_944452925.2. Taxonomy (NCBI): domain Eukaryota; kingdom Metazoa; phylum Arthropoda; class Insecta; order Coleoptera; family Chrysomelidae; genus Chrysolina; species Chrysolina oricalcia. The sequence goes on along the minus strand of OX101821.2, from coordinate 3,635,223 downwards.
GCGTGCATGAAAATCGATCCAAACTCGCTACTCGGGAGTTTTCGGGGAGGAATAAGAGTTCGAACAAGATGTTTAGTATTTAAGTTAAAAATTGACATTTATGAGTCAAGATTAATAAAAACTCCTATCCGTTACTTGAATAAAGTATTCTTTTCATAATTTGTGATTTTTCACCTTCTCCTTTACCATTTGCCACGGAGCCACCTCCGAGCGCCCCCGGGGGAGTGTTTTCATGGACGCTGCCATTCCCCCCCATACAACCCCACAGAGGTGCCCGCGAGCGCCCTTGGGTAATTTCAATGCCAGAATTGAATTCGGCATCCCCGAAAACCCCCGAGTAGCGAGTTTGGATCGATTATCATGCACGCTGCCATTTCTCCCCAATTCCACCCCCGCGCACCCCCACAGATCCATCCCCGTGCACCCCCGGGTAATTCCAATGCCAGAATTAAATTTTGCATCCCCTAAAACCCCCCGAGTAGCGAGTTTGGTTCGATTTTCATGCACGCTGCCGTTGCTCCCCTAATTGACCACCCCCGCCACCCCCAGGGAACCGCCCCCGAGGAATTCCAATGCCACAATTGAATTTGGCATCCCCGAAAACCCCCGAGTAACGAGTTTGGATCGATTTTCATGCACGCTGCCGTTGCTCCCCCAATTGACCACCCCCGCAACCCCCATGGAGCCGCCCCCGTGGAATTGCAATGCCAGAATTGAATTCAGCATTCCCGAAAACCCCCGAGTAACGAGTTTGGAGCGAGTTTCATGTACGCTGCAATTTCTCCCCCAATTCACCCCCCGCGCACCCTCACAGAGCCACCCTCGTGCACCCCGGGTGATTCTAATGCCAGAATCGAGTTCGGCAGCCCCGACAACCCCCTAGTAACAATTTGCGAGCGATTTTTTCGAGTTTCCAGTCGTTCCTGTAATGGTGCAAGTAGTGATGCAATTGGAAAATTCTTTTTCCGGCCCAGACGGCATTTTTCAAAAAAGCGAGAAACCATTTGCTGTGACCTTCCTGAACACAATGCAGAAAACCGCATCTCGATATCTGTGTGACGGCCAAATTTAGTTATTTTTTTCTATCTTTCCTTGTGCATCTTGATACGGGTGGAAATCGTATTTTTTTATTGCCCTAAATGACGGTCGTATGATCGTTTTCTATTATATCCTGTAACAAGAAATTTAATCTCTTCATTCTCGATGATAGGTTTTGGTCTATTTGCCTTTCCATTAGTTAATTTTTCAGTACTACGAAATTCATGTAGCAATCGTGTCATAGTTACCTTGATTCAAAGAATGCTATTTTGAAACGACCAAATCTGAAAAACTATTCTGATTAGGTATAGAGAAAACTAACATGAATAAAAAATCCTATTGCCCATTTGAAATGACAGTTACAAAAAATATACGGAGAAAAAGAAGAAACCATTCCAGCAACAAGTTTTTTAGACAAATTCTTCAGTTCGAAGAATAACTGGGAAATATTTTTATTGTTGGATAATATCATATATCTATTAACTACAAATATTGATAACACGTCATAAGACGCAATGTAATCAAATTGAAGCTAAAATATATATCTTACCTTTTCTCAAACGGGGGCTGGGAAACTATTGCGCATGCCTCGCATGCCGAATTCTGAATCACGAGAAATGTCATGTTATGATTCTTTTCACATTTTCAACCGTCCCATAATGAAAATGGGCTAAGATTTTTATAATGTGAATAAATGAAGAATGAGAATTATGCAAGACGGTCAATTAAACTTCGTGTCATTAAAAAAACGATTCATTGATCCATTTGTAACAAAATGTCTGTTTGTTACCTGCTACCAGAGTTTCATCAATCAATTTTCTGCCAAAAGCGGATAAAAACTCACTAAACTTGAAGAAATATGGATAGGGTATGTGACAGACAGTTGTTTGAAAAGCTAAATCTCGTTCCACATCGGCCTCATAACCGCCGAGAAAAATAGTTTGCTGGAAGTGTTGTATTTTTTGCCTCCTGAACACGAACTCCAAGTAAAACGCGGCGATCTTAAATTCTTTCAGGCATGAATCTAGAAATGTAGAAATTTATAAAGTGTGTCATATTCTCAGGAATAAACCCCATATAGTGCCGCCCTCTTATAATTAGCACAATCTACACTTGCTCTCTGTAAACTTATCCATATTAATATAATATTAGGTCATGTTGGAAAGGTATGCTTCTCATATCTTCGATAATTGTTGCTGCCGAATCATGCACGCTAGAAAGAGATGAAAAAACAAAATCGTGTCTTTGAATAGGAATTTCTGGCGCAAGCGCATTAATTCAACAGCGTCCAATTCCAAGTTGATGCTCATTTTTTTTGGCATCACATAGGCTATCCTTATTATCCATATTCGTAGTTAATAGATATAAGGATAATATGTGGTCTATGAAAGAATCCGTCATAAAAAACCTCATCATGCCAAATGAAGAAACAAAAAATAATGTTTACTACCCTTATAAATTCAAAGGAAGCGCCTGTTCGTCTAGACTTGATTGATGTGCGTCAAAATGCAAAATCGTTGCTGTTCAACCATTTGAAACTATGAATCGTGTGGTTAACCTCAGTCTATTGGGCGATGTTGGAGAGTTATAAATAATATTTTTATGTTTTAAAACTATCCAGAGAGACATTTAGTTAGTGGTGTGAAATTGCACAGTGTCGTAATGCATAACACCGTCCAGTTTATTATTCGATTTTTGAAAATAATACAATGATAAAATGAGGTATCTCCGCCTATGGCAGATCAAACAAAATTGTTGGTAAGGGTTTGGAACAAGTTTTTATATTTTGCAAATTTTTCGAACCAATTTTACTCCCATGAATATCAAGGTGACTTGTAGAACTATCTAAAGACTTGACTGGCAAAACATGAACAGCAACCAAACCATTCTGCATGCACAAACGGTTACTGTAGTAAAATGCAAAAACTACATTTGCTACGTTGAGATAAGATTTTTCTAGGAAATTTCAAATATGAATAATGTTTTGTCGATAGTAATGATTTACTATATGCTACCTTCCTTGTAAAGTAATATACCAATATTTTATTGTTTAATTTGCCATCCGTATTAGAATGATTATATGAGACATTTCTCTATTTATTTGTTCATGAAATCGTACCATGCTTCCGATTTATACAATTTATTACTTATGCCTTGATTTTGATTTATGATTTTATTATTTTGGTATTATCTTTGAGCTAAGATCACCGTGTACATATGAATGTATAACTCATTTCATACATATATCATTGGCACTAACAAATTCATTCACATTTTACTAATACTAAAATATATGATGCATTTCGATAACCCCAAATGGCGATTCATTTCCATATCATTGTCACCTCTGTAAAAATTTACCTTCATTTTATGTTGCGTTTTTCTATTAATGTGCGGTTTTATAGAATACAAGGCCAATCACTTTTGCAAGAATGTCGAAAAATAGCAAAAAAATGTGAACTTTCACAAAAGTTGTACGTTCGTGTGAAATGAATCTATAATAATGTAGCCTCTTGTACAATTCTGGCAACATTGTTAAAAATGTAAATTATGCAAAATTCTGGTTATTTAGTAGAGAAAAATTGCAAAAGTGTCGCAAAATGTGGAAAACAACGGAATACCATTCTTCATCGTTCCCCAATTTTGCAACCATTTTCGAGTTTGGCATAAGAGTAAATTAGTTATTTTTGTATCTAGTGCGCGAAATGCTACTTTGGTGATCGAGAACTGATTTTTTTTAACGAGGCGCAGCCGAGTTAAAAAAAATAGGAGATTACCAAAGTATTTCGCGCATGAGATGCAAACAAAATTTTTTCTACAAACGTCAAAAATATTGTTCTAAAATAAGTAATAACTATGAAAAATAGTATTGAACTGGCTTAAATAATTTTTCCAAATCAAGTAATTACTGTAACTATGGAAATAAAATGGCATTTGTTGACAATTATTTCAAAGTGACAGTTCTTGATAATTATTTTGGAGTGACTTTTTATTCGCGTCAATTTCGTGCGTGATATTTATTATTGTAAAAGAATGGAAATTTCGAGCGACGATGAACTAAGCAGTACCCCACCTAACTTGATAGATGCGGCCAATTCCGTAATTTCCAACCTTTTACCGGAGAAATCGAGGCGGCAGTATGAAAATGCATATCAGCAATTTAAAGAGTGGTGTGAAGCAAATAAAGCCAGAAAAATATCTCTCACAATTTGAAAGCCTTAATTATTGTTCTACATTAATAAATAAACGATTTCTTGTTTTTTTGCTTGATTGAGGAGTTGAGGACCATATAGGTTAGAATATGAAAATCCCATATAGTTTACATGCAGTGTGCGAAATATATTTCGGTAACGAATGAAAATGAAAAAAAGTGCCACTTCGCATACTGTTGTCAATGCGCGAACCTTGTCATTTTTTGACGTTTGTAGAAAAAAATTATTTATTCATACTTTTGTTGGTGAATCTAAGAGTGGCAAGCGTAAAGAAATGTTTCTCTCTATGTCATAAGTTTCGCCGAAACTTTGTCACATCTGCCGATGACTGCAATGATTTTTTTCTGTTTACTTTATACAAAAAAATTGTGTTTATGAATTGTTTATGGAAATTATGCAATAGTTTTTGAGTTGGTTCCGAAAGTAGGAGTTATTTCCTAGAAAACATATAGAATTTCCCCCGTATATCTGATATTTATCTATTGATATACAGGGTGTTTCTTCAGTACGTGTAGAAACTTTAGGAGCATGTTGCTGACGTCGAAATGAAAAAAAAGTCCCCATAAATACATATCCGCAAGTTATTCGTTTCTAAGATACAGAGTGTCAAAGTTTAATTCTTATATTTGTTTTTTGTGAATAAATTCCAAAATAATTGTGATCATTTCCACAATAATTTCACTTTTTAGTGTAAAGTGAAAAAACCATATGTTGCCGTCATCGGCCGAAGTGGCAAAGTTTCGGAGGTACTTTTGACATAGATAGAAACGTTTCTTTGCGTTTACCACTCTTTTAGATATTTTTCGGTAGAGTTTTCAACAATAGTATTAATAAATAATTTATTTACTCTGACGCTAAACTTGGAAATGGTGGCAAAATTGGGGAACGATAAATAATGATATTTTCTTTCTTTTCGCAATTTTGCTCTTTTGCATTTTGTCTCTACAAAATAAATGTTGCCGATCTTGTACGAGGGGAAATTTTTTTTAGTTTCACTGAGAACTGAAATACAACTTATATGAAAGTTTACATTTTTTTTTCAGTTTTGATTTTAAATGCTGAATTGATTGGCCTGTAATAAGTGTACCGTGTCTCTTTAGATTGTGTAGGTGTTGCATTTATCTACTGGTCGAATGCAAAATGATCCACAATTGCAGTTGATAACGAAAACAAATTTTTAGTTGTTTCTTACATGTCCAAAGGAAAGAAACAGAACGTATAATGAAAGAGGTTTATGAAAATTTAGTATTCGTTCAGTAAAGACCAGTGAACAAGGTATTTTAATTTGTCAGGTTATGTTCAAAATTCCAAAGTGATCTACAGGGTGTTTCTTAAGTACGTGTAGAAACTTTAAGAGCATGTTGCTGTCGTCAAAATAAGAAAAAAAGTTCCCACAAACACATGTCCGCAAGTTATTCGTTTCTAAGATACAGAGTGTCAAAGTTTAATTCTTATATTTGTTTTTTGTGAATAAATTCCAAAATATTTGTGATATTCGGTTAAAGTTTGGTATCTCGGATGATTTTTCAATGACAAAATCAAATTTTATGTTAATTGTGAAAATACTAATTCCTAATTGAATATATTTTTTACGCAAACTTAATAATAAATATTCCCAGATTCCAAACTTTACCCAAATATCAAATTTTTTTGAAATTATTCAAAAAAAATTGATATAAGAATTCAACTTTAACACTCTGTATCTCAGAAACGGACAACTTGCGGACTTATGCAACACGCTCCTGAAAAAACACCAGGCGCCGTTTGGGTAAATAATGTTTTTCAAAATATACAGTATGGTCATTGATGTGTTCAACAAACGGGAATTTTTTTAATTAATTGCACCACCAAAATATAAATATTGCCGGTGCATGTCCGATAATCATATTAGGTGCACTTGAAATTCCAGAAAATTCAGCAAATTGTTTCTAAGAAGAGTTGTTTTCATTTAAAAGTTATGCCTAAGTACCAAAACATGGCCTTCTAATTTAGTAGGATTCCACGTTTGTTAATCAATTAGTTCAGTTTTTTAATGTAAATTTAAAATAAAAAAACATTTTCTTTTATTGAGAGTTTTTCAATATGCATATTGTCATTGTTGTTAAAATAATATTTGCGAAATTTTATAGTTGTGTTTGCAACAAAAATGAAGTTTGTGATTTCTTGAAAAAATTAAAATCTAAATTAATTTATCAAATATGCATGGATTTGAACAAAGTTATCCGCAATTGATTTTAATGTGATTGATTTATGAAAGTGTGTAGTGTTAATATACAAAAAAAAATTCTTATACAAATTATTGATGTTTTTTTTTTCAAAATTAAAACATTCTTAGAGGGCCATAACTTTTAATTGTAATGAAACTTTTTCTAATAACATTTTGCTGAGTTTTCTGACATAAGGGTACTTTACTCTTGTACTATTTTTATGTATTTTGACCCACCCTGTATGCTGTTCGACTTGCAACCATTCTAAGCGCACATTATATGATCATCACCAACTTTTTATGAGGCGCCGTTAGGATAAAAAGCGTTCTTGCAAATATGTAAAATTTTGTGTCAATATATTTATTAGTTGTGGCAATATTTTTTATTTTGCTTTCCGATGTATTTATTTTTGATCAAACACAATATATTTACGTTTCAAAGCTATGAGGCGCCGTTTGGGTAAAAAGTGTTTTTGCAAATATATAAAATTTTATGTCAATATATTTATTAGTTGTGGCAATATTTTTTATTTTGCTTTCCAATATATTTGTTTTTGATCACACACAATATATTTACGTTTCAAGCGTTCCAAATATAAAACGTGAATTCCCATATATTTATAAATTCGATCTATTTCATGTTGTCAGGAGATGGCGCTACCTACGCGATTCATTACACTCTCGAGAATATAGCAGCCAAATGATATCGCAGCTGCCAGAATAAATCCTCAGAATACTTTTTCATTATTGTTTTTGAATAATAATTGGATATTTACCTTAGAAGTAAAAAAATTAAAGAGTGTATTGAATCGCGTCGGCTACGCCATCTCTTGCCGACATAAAAAAGATCGAATTTATAAATATATGGGCATTCACGTTTTAATATATTTGCAACGCTTGAAATGTTAATATATTGTGTTTGGTAGAAAATAAATATATCGGAAAGCAAAATGAAAAATATTGCTACAACTTATAAATATATATCGACACAAAATTTTACATATTTGCAAAAACACTTTTTACCCAAACGGCGCCTCATACAAAGCGTTCCAAATGTATTAAAACGTGAATTCCCATATATTTATAAATTAGATCTATTCCATGTTGTCAAGAGATGGCGCTACCTACGCGATTCATTACACTCGAGAATATAGCCGCCGAATGATATCGCAGCCGCCAGAATATATCCTCAGAATACTTTATCATTCGTTTTTTTGAATAATCATTGGATTATTCAAAGTCAAATACCTTATAACTGAAAAAATTAAAGGGTGTATTGAATCACGTCGGCTACGCCATCTCTTGGCGACATAAAATAGATCGAATTTATAAATATATGAGCATTCACGTTTTAATATATTTGCAACGCTTGAAATGTAAATATATTGTGTTTGTTAGAAAATAAAAATATCGCAAAGCAAAATAAAAAATATTGCTACAACTAATAAAGATATTGACAAATTTTTTTTTTATATTTGCAAAAATACTTTTTACCCAAACGGCGCCTCATAACCTTTGGCCATATTTGTACTTTGGATATGCAAATAATTTTAAAAAATCCTATATGTAGCACACTTATATAATTTTGAGTCAATATATTCATTAATTGTAGCATTAGTTTTTATTTTGCTTCCCGTTATATTTATTTTCGATCAAAAACAATCTATTTATTTACATTTCCAGCATTACAAACATATAAAAACGTGTATTCCCATATATTTATAAATTCAATCTATTTTATGTAGTCAAGAGATGGCGCAACCGACGCGATTTAGTACAGGCTTCAGCATGTGGCAACATGACAACAGGGCGGATTCATTAATACGTAATTTAGATAATAAATGGTGACCGAATGATATTGCAGTCACCAGAATGCATTCTCAGAGAGAATTTTTCATTAGTTTTTTGAGAATTACTGGATTATTCGAAATGAAATAGATCGAATTCATAAATATGTAGTAACTGACTCTTACATATTTGTAATTCTTGATATGTAAATTTGATCGAAAAAAATATATCTCAGGGCAAATAAAAAAATATTGCTACATTTAATAATTATATTAAAACAAAATTAAAATATTTGCAAAAATACGTTTTTCTCAAACGGTGTATATGGTTTGCTGTTTTACTAAGTCGTTACAATGGGTAAAAACAAGGTCATCACTACCATAAAGTCTTTTTAATAACTTTTGAGATAAATTTTGTCATATTAATTGCACTTCTGCAAAACAATGTCAGTTTTTTTTACATTTCACTTCGACTCGTGATTTATAATATAAAGTTTGATATGACCTTTCTGATGTGCTTTTTTGACACAACGTTGAAATTTTAAGAATTCTCAAAATGGACAACTATTGATAAGTGCATATGACGAAAGAGATACAGAGGATTGCCTTGTCCCGACCGAAATGAGTAGAACTGAATTAGACACACGATTTAATTTTAGAGATTGGCTTATACCGGGTGTCCGCGAAAAGTGGCTCGCCCCTATAACTTTTTTAATTTTGAAAATAAAAGAACGAAATTTGGAGGACCTGTATACAAGATAAAACTGTTTTGACAAGGGGCTCAGCTTCATGCAACAAGTGACATTAACTTTCGATTTTCAAATGAGACACCCGGTATATTTTCACTTATTTTGTCTCTACATGACATACTAAATACAACCATGTTTCACTTGTCACTCTTTATAACCAATTTTTTTATTATATTGAAATTTAGTTTTCATTATAGAGGGCTATGAATACGTTCAAATCACTAATGTCCGTCCTAAAATTTGGGGAAAAGTACAACTTTACTGTTTTCAGTCAAAATGTATCTGCTATGTTGAGTATAATTTTGAAATTTGTGATACTAATTTTTGTCTAATGAAAAAATGTCTGGTAAAAAAAAGCATTTTATTACGAATAATTTTTATATCAGGTTTCAAATAAACTTCCGTTGAAAAACGTGAAAAGATTACTTTAGATATTTTTCAAAATGAAGCATCTTTTGAGTTTAAAAAAAATTAAAATGCATGTAGTAACCTGTAAGCAACACAACTGATGAAATAAAACGATTAATCCAATTTATAGGTAAAATGAGAAGTCGACAAGTAATTTTTTTTTCATAATTTGTTTTATCAGATTTGTTGGTCATAGGTCACTTGTTACATTTAAATCTTATTGTATCACCGGTTTCCTAACTTTTCATGGGATTCAAATAAAATATTGAGACCTCGTTGGAAATAAATTAGTTATTTGTTGAGGCAAACATGACAAAGAAAAAAATGTCGAACGCTTTATGGAAAAACATCAAACGACTCAGTAACTTTCGACAAGTTTCGACTTCTGAGGGCTGCCGTTCGTAAGGGGGCGACAGCTGGTTAACGGAAAAATAATTTTAAACGAAGGTTTTTTTTAAACCATGACGAATAAATCTACCTCCACTGGTCTGCTGAGTTGAAGAACAAATCCATGCGTTTGCGTTCAGCCACCATGCGTTTGCGTTCAGCCAATAATTTTTTTTTCTCTTGCGCGTTGGTGTTCTCTTCTGTGTGTTATTCGTGTGTTGGTTATTTTTTCCGCTGCTAACAAAGGGAGCGCACTCGCCAGGCCCCCGCGCCCTCTCGATGGGTATCTACCCCATACAGAATATCAATTCGTGTATCCTCAGCCAACAGGATGTAAGTTTTGTTGTTGTCGCAGACAATATTAGTACCTCTTATCTTATCGATGTTTTTATTTTTTCGTTTATTTATATTGCCTCTGTTTATTTTGACACCTGTTGTTTATTGTACACGATTCGGTATTGAAATCCTCAGATTCTCATCAGTATAAAGGTTTTATTGCACAACAAATCCGTCACAACATAAAAATACACGACCTAACCTAAAACATGTACAGGGTGGGCTCAGATCAATAAGTAAACATAGATGGGCCCGATGCGGAAACATCATATTCACTGAACCGAAGATAATTCTTGCGGAAACTGTTTTGTTTCGGGTTTTTGACATTCGAAACAAAACAAAACACCTCTAGCACAGTGCCGTGCTTTTTGAAGGGGGTTAAAATTACTTATGCAAATGCAGTACCTGTGAGCTGCAACAAGTTATGTCGCGGTTTTGTCTTAAAATTCCTAGGGTCAATAAAAAGCCGGGGGTTGGCAGCAAATAACTTTTTATCAAAATTTGGGGATTCAAGATAGCGGATTAGTTTTGTGATTTATGATGATATTCCATCCTTAGTTGGATTCTAGGAGTTTTCAGCTATCAAAATATAGCATTATTTATGGTCTAAAGTAATTAATTCGAGAGAGGTAACAAGTTACTTGACTATATTTCAACTTTGGGGTCTGGGGGTTTATGTTGTGTAGATCAAGTTTCAACGAATCAATACGAATATTTGAATAAATATGGACCAGTTGCATAAAGCCTTCTATTAATGTAGGTAACATAACTGGTGAGATTAGACATGCGTTGCCATAGTAATCATCAAATCAAATATTTATTTGTCTGTTAAATTATTTAAGCAACTAGCCCTATGAGTTAAGAAACCTTTTCCAACATCTATTTTTTTAGAACCCATTTCCTTTTTTTTGTAAAAATTGTTCATTCTGTTGAGTATTATTCTTCCTAAATTTTGGACCAGTTCATTCATATGGCAAGTATCTGTCAGAAAACAACTACTCTCCTGGCTAAGATCACGACGGGGGTTGAATGAAATCTAACAGATACTTGTGCAACGTTCCTCAAAGCATCAGAGGACGCAAGTGCAAGTGTTTTGTGTTGATGAAGTGTTGTTAAAACTTTCCTGTGTGTTTTCGTGGTTTTTGTCCTGCTTAAACAACTTGAAGTTACATTTGGAATATTTTTCAAAATAGTGCAGTGGTTTAGTGAGACACAATGTCGAAATACTGCTTTGTTTGCAAAACAAATGATAGTAAACAAACATTCCACAGGCGAGGTTCCAGTGGCGTCAAATGCACGATGCAAATCATGCAATCAAACGTATTCATCAAATATAATATTGGAGGACAAAGAAACTCATTCAAAATTACAGATAAGAAAAGCCTATGGCAAAATGGTGAATGCCTCAATGTTTGTTATAAATATCTGTAAGCAGGGGGAAAAATATTAACGCTTAGACAGGAAAATTGAATTTATTTTCCAATAATATTGATATTGTTAAAATTCTATCAGTGAGGACAATTAATGATATACCAAAGGACTTGCTTAAAATTTTGCAACAAGTAGTGTTCAGTGATCGAAACTGTAAACATTTCTCTTGAAAATGACAACCACTCGTGTTGGCGAAACGTCGAGATTTTCTCTAAATAAACGTCGGCCTAAAAACCCGAAAAACCATCATTCATTCAACGATGGCCGCGAAAGCCTTTCACAATCTGGCTTTTTTGACGTCAAACTTTACACTGACACTTCTAATAAGTTATTGTTCGTTGCTATGGTAACGCAATATTTTGTTTATGCAGGGAACTGGTCTAGGCTAACTAGATATCAATACATCCTCGTACGATAATTATCATTTTGAATGCATTGGAAATTTAAGTGAACTAAATTATTATTATAAAATTTCGTTACACCTTGTTGATTAATTGCCACTACTGGAGCTCAGGAAAATATATTTTCAACAAGACTGGGCTTCGCCTCACAACACTGCAATTGTCAAAAAATTTTAAGATGCAAATTTGGGTAATTATTGGATAGCCAACCAAGGACCCAACCGTTGGCCGGCCAGGTCACCGAACTTAACGCCTATGGACTTTTACCTCTGGGGAAGGTTGAAAGATCTTATTTTTAAATTGCCGACCAACTTTAGATACGAGTTGGAAGCGGCAGTGATGCAAAGTTTCGCTTCACTCACTCCTATTGAACTAATTAATTCGACAAAAAGCGTTCAGAAAAGGCCTGTGTGTAGGAGAAGCTGGTAAACATTTCGAGTACCTCCTGTGAAGAAATTTATTCCATTGTTTGTTCTTCATCATTATTATTGTTGGAGTTTCATTTATTAGTAGTATATACAGGATGTTTCATAATAAATGCGCAGGACTTCCAGATGTGATAGCTCGTTCAAAAATATGAAAAAAAGTTTCTATTAACTTATCCTCTAAAATTCAACATTTTCGAGATACAGGGTGTTGAAATTTTAAAAAAATAATCGTTTTTTGCGAATATCTCTGGAACCGTTTATCGCACAAAAACAGATTTTGAATGCATTTTCTACGTCACTGGAAAAAGTATGATTTTGAACCGTCAATGTTTTCTACACAAAAAAGGTATTCATGGTCATAAGCTCTAAAGTTGACCGTTTTCAAGAAAAATCAACTTTCATGTCAAACGTGGTAAATTTTCTTAAATAATTTTTTTCCTAATTATACAAAATTTATTTAAACTTTAAAACAAGTAACAAAACTAAACGTTGACTTCTTAAAAGGATAAAAAAAAAACCAATAACAATCATACTCAGTTGAATTGTTGGAAATGTCCGCCGTTAGCTTCAATGCACGCAGCAATTTTTCGAGGAAAAAACATTATTTAAACAACATGAAAGTTGATTTTTCTTGAAAACGGTCAACTTTAGAGCTTATGACCAAGAATACCTTTTTTGTGTAGAAAACATTGGCGGTTCATATAGGAGGCTACTTCTTCCAGTGGCTTAGAAGTTGGAGAAAAAACACCCACTACCCCTTCAAAATTTTCACCAATTATGAATTTGAAAAAATAAAAAATCCGCACAAAACATAGCTTATTATGAGTAGAAAATGCATTCAAAATCTGTTTTCTGTGCGATGAACGGTTCTAGAGATATTCGCAAAAAATGATTATTTTTTTTTTAATTTCAACACCCTGTATCTCGAAAATGGTGCATTTTAGAGGGTAGGTTAATAGAAACTTTTTTTCATATTTTTGGACGAGCTATCACATCGTGAAGTCCTGCGCATTTATTATGAAACACCCTGTATAATATAAATTGTTATCAGTTTTATTGAAACTATGAGTTTTAATTACTGCTGTGAAAAGCTTTCTCAACATTTGATAGCTACTAGCGAACAATTGCTTTTTGTTTTATCTCCGCGTCGTCCAAAGCCTACTTGTTCAAAATGTGTGTATCAAAGTCTAGATGAAAAAATCTAAAAGCTCTGATTTCAAAGATGACTGTAGCAAAATATCAAGTGTGCTGTATTTTTGGAAAGGTGATTTTAAGCTCTATTGAAATAAACAGGAATATACAGGGTGTCTCGTTATTTTTTTTTCCATCGATAACCATCGATATGTTATTTGAAAATATAAATCACACACACACCATTGAATTCTACGTAAAAAAGTGCTCTGGAAATGTTTTTATAGAAACAAGGAATTTTCGACAGGAAAATAGTTACAGCTACTTTTCGAAAATGCACATTTTCGAAAAACACGCTGTAACTCATAAACGATGATAGATATCAATATGCGGTTTTCACCATTAAGTTTGTCATAAAAGGACCCCGCACTTTTCTTATGTAAAGTGGCGACCGGTCAAATTTTCTGAATGTTTGGTATGTTGTTGTACCCGAGTCAGTAACCAAAAGTGTCAATGGGCCCAACCCAATCCGATGGCTAGTTTTCTAAATACGGGGTGTTAAAGTTGAAAATTGCCCAGATTTTCTTATTTATTTTTTATTTATTGAAAGTTAGATCGGATTTCTGTTGCATGCAGACGTTTACTACATGTTCTAGTAATGGAATTAGTGGATACGTATGATTAAAAATATTTATATTTACAAGGTGATTCACGAATGTATGCCAAAATTCACTTATTATACTGTGACGTCAGGGAGGCATATTTTTGAAACGTTCTCTTCGATAAAGTATTTTGACGAGAAAATATTGCAGAGTACACATTTTTTATACAGGGTGTTTCACAGACAGAACCACTAGACATCATTATTTTCTTTTAGGATTAATTCGAAACCCTGTATTTATGGATTGATTTTTGGTAATAGTAATACCACAAATATATGTATGTCTCTAATATCCAAAATATTCAAGGTGGTTTATTCATAGGAAGGTATTCTATTTTGGGAAAAGTACAAAAAACATGAACAACCTGTATTCAAAAATTTCCTCGGTCAAATGTAACTATTTTCTCGCTATATGTTGATTTTTATATCGTCTTCAGAAGTATGGATTCTGAATACTATGACCAGTTTTCGAGATACAGGGCGTTAAAGTGGAAAATTACTGATTTTATCAGTTTTTTCTTCAAATTGAAAAGCCGGATTGATTTTATGTTGCGCAATGTATGTCGAGTTTAATATGAGTTTCGGTCTGATGTACATGCCAAGGTTCAGCTAAAAATATTTACTGTTACAGGGTTATTCACGAATAAATCACAATAGGTTTTTGCAAATACTCAAAATTCTACAGTTCCGTCACAGATAAGTTATTCCATGAAGTTAATACCTAGTCGTTTACAATTTTGAGTCTGAAATGATTACTTTTCATACAGGGTGAGCCAACCATACCATAAATAATTATGCTTTGAAATAATTGAAATGAGAACTTTTTTAGTGAATTTTGAGTAACTGTATAACATTACATCAAGTATGCATAACCATAAGAATTTTAAATATACAAGGTGATTTAGTTATAATCACCTACCAAAAATATACATATTTGTCCGATATAAGTAATCGACAAGCTTTTATACACGTGGCAGCAAAAATGATAATAAGAAGTTTTTTCATTTATTCAATACTTTATAAAGAAATATAATTTAATATTTATGATTCTTTTATAATATAGGTACAATATCTACGAAGCATTTTGTTTCTGATCAGCATCAGAGTGCTGGTAACGGAACAGTATATAACTCGCTCTACACGTATATTGTGAAGTACCTACCTATACAAATGGGTTCGAATTATATCTACACAAGAAGATGGATAATTATCATTTTTTTGGGGGTGATAGCGCAGTGGGTAAGCGCGCTCATAAAGTTACTCAAAATTCACTAAAAAAGTTCTCATTACTTCAAAGCATGATTATTTTTGGTATGGTGGGCTGTATGGCTCACCCTGTATGAAAAGTTATCATTTCAGACTCAAAATTGTAAACGACTAGGTATTAACTTCATGGAATAATTTATCTGTGACGAAACTGTAGAATTTTGAGTATTTGCAAAAACCTATTGTGATTTATTCGTGAATAACCCTGTAACAGTAAATATTTTTAGCTGAACCTTTCCATGTACATCTGACCGAAACTCATATTAAACTCATAGGCGCAACATAAAATCAATCCGGCTTTTCAATTTGAAGAAAAAACTGATAAAATCAGTAATTTTCCACTTTAACGCCCTGTATCTCGAAAACTGGGCAAAGTATCGGATTCAGAATTCATACATCTGAAGATGGTATGAAAATCAAATATATAGTGAGAAAATAGTTACATTTGACCGAGGAAATTTTTAAATACAGGTTGTTCATGTTTTTCGTACTTTTCCCAAAATCGAATACCTTCCTATGAATAAACCACCTTGAATATTTTGGAGATTAGAGACACACATATGTTTGTGGTATAACCTTTCCCAAAAATCAATCTATAAATACAGGGATTCGAATTAATCCTAAAAGAAAATAATTTTGTCTAGTGGTTCTCTCTGTGAAACACCCTGTATGAAAAATATGTTCTGTGCAATAATTTCTCGTCAAAATACTATATCGAAGAGAACGTTTAAAAAATATGCCTCCCTGACTTCACAGTATAATAAGTGAATTTTGGCAAAAAACTACCGTCGTACATTCGTGAATCACCTTGTAAATATAAATATTTTTAATCATACGTATCCACTAATTTCATTACTAGATCATGTAGTAAACGTCTGTATGCAACAGAAATCCGATCTAACTTTCAATAAATGAAAAATAAATCCGAAAATCTGAGCAATTTTCAACTTTAACACCCCGTATTTAGAAAACTAGCCATCGGATTGGGTTGGGCCCATTGACACTTTTGGTTACTGAGTCGGGTTCAACAACATACCAAACTTGCAGAAAATTTGACCGGTCACTACTTTACATAAGAAAAGTGCGGGGTCCTTTGATCGTCAGACACAGCCATCAGTTTTCATCTATCTAGTGTGAAAACAGGACTTTCCCTTTAAAAGTGTCCAATTCGGCCCACCCTGTACAATAAAATGGGAATAACTATAAGGAATTAAATTATTGTATGGGTTGAAAAGTTGCAGGGAAATAAATATCAATTGTATACGGAATTAATCTAGATTTAAAGTATAGGATTTAAGGTACATAATCATTATTCTGAATCATTAGTAATTAATAATGAAAAATAATAAAAACTTTGTTATTTGAGTTCGAATTCATGATGAGAAAGATATTTTGAATCTGAGGATTTTATTTTTTTTTTCAGACACCTTCCTACCTTTACCTAGCCAAGTGGTTTCCTTTCCCCAATCCAGTGTTTGGCGATAAAGAACTCCATGCCAGAGCCAGAAAAATGGTAGAAAATCTAGTTCCTATTTTTTTCGGCAAACAGTTAATTTTGAATGTTCAAATAGAGTTATTTGTTTTGTCACAAATCTGCTACTCACCATTCTTTTAATTGTTATGGTTATGTAGGCCAAGCTGTAGATAAAAATAAGAGGCTCTTTCCACACAAAATAAAAGATGCAAACGTACTATACTCCTTTTTTAAGATAGTTCGTGAATGAAATCTCCAGCAAAATCGCTTTGTGGAATTATTTAAACAAGAAATATTGAAAAAAATTACAAATTTTTGTTTTTTTTTCCGAATATCTCAAAGAGTATTGGAAGAATCCTTTTTCAGTCAATAAAACTTTTGTAGAGAACTATAAAACCTACAAAATGGTTTTTAATACTACCAGATCGGTGCATTTTTCACTGAGATAATCCGGGAAAACTTCGAAAAAGAGCCCAATTTTCAAAAATTCATAATTGTTATAAATCTGAAGCTGGACGAACAATATTGCATAAACTGATGGATAATAACATGTGGTTCAACTGTGCGCAAGATGGTTTCTGTCCGATATGTAGTATTTACACAATCGCATTATAAACAATTTATAGTCCAGGAGCCAGTGACAGATTTCCATGACCAAGTTCCTCTCGAGCGAAAATTAGTGGAATGCATCAGAGAGTTATATTATAAAGCTTCGTGAACGTCAGCTGCGGTTCCGTGGGGGGGGGGATGAGCGGTGGTAGCCTCCCACGCACAAAGAAAAAGAAATGTATTCAATTTTGTTTTCCTACCTGAAAACATGTTAAATTATCGCTAAAGCAATATCTTGAAGGAAGAAAAAATCAGCTGACTATAGCATGGTGTATTATACGACAGCTAGTTGGTCGAACACAAAAAAAATTGTAGTTTCTATGATTTCCTCTCAAATAAAATTTTACCTTATATTCGGATTGCGTCAATTTATCATGTTTCCGTGAAGGAGGACATAATTGAATATATTTTATTTCTTCGTGCGTAGGAAGCTACTGTGCTGATCATCTCCCCCCCACCAACGGAATCGCAGCTGACGTTCACGAATCTTTATAATACGACTCTCTGATGCATTCCACTAAATATCGCTTGAGAGGAAATGACTGACCAAATTTTTACCGGGCTCCTGGACTATTAAGGGCAAATCTTTCTAAATGCGCCGATTTAAGAGAAATCATCTTTTTCGATTTCTGTAAACGGAATTTGGAGGTAGAGATCAATATCTACAATTTTTTTATTTTGGATTTTCACCTGAGAGGTGGGAAATGTGTTGAAAATGTCACTGGAAGTTACTCTAAATGCTTCAAAGTGCAATCAAAGTCGCCCGAACTCAACTCGAGTTGACTTCTGTGCGACTTCGGGTGACTTCGGACGTGGCCGTGGTGGTCGGTTGGTAGTGCGTTCGCCTCGCATGCGTCGTGGGTTTGATCCACCGATTTACCGGTCTCGTGCCTGGCATCACACGTTAAAAGGTAAGGGCTGCGTCTTCCCTAGCTCACACAAGTCTCTCGAAGACTTCTGAGGATTGCGCGAAGGGGTGCGCGTAGGGGTGCAATCGGTTGACGGAAATAACAATTTTAACAACATTTTTTTTAACAACAATAGTATTGACAGTACAAAATATATTTCCCTCTCTATCAACAGTGGCGTTTCGTAAAGAGGGTAAAAATAATCTTATTGGTCAAAACACGCAAGCAGAATATCTTCTCTTTTTTCTCTTTAAATAACATTGAATAATTTTTTAGTGAAATATAGGTATTGTGATCTTTAAAAAATCTCGTAGTCATTCATAGCAATTCAATCAATCAATATGAATTAAAAAACAAGAAATGCCAAGTTGAAAACCCGCAGTTTTTATTTACTTTGAGATGATGATATCACCATCATCATCTCAAAGTAAATAAAAACTGCGGGTTTTCAACTTGGCATTTTTGATTTTTCTATAAATCAAGAACATGGAAAATATGCTCTTTGAAAATTTTACACATCAAGGAAAAATATGTTCTTTTGGAAATTGATAGGAGGAAACAGTCGGGAATAAGGAAGAAGGTCGTCTAGAAAGTACCAGAAAATGAGGAGCTGATAGTTCAAAAGTCGATACGGAAGCGAAAAATGATAGAAAAACAGGAATAATCGAAATAAGTTTCGTTAATTCGATTATAACTCGAGAATAAGTAATAAAGTCATTTGAAAATGTTGACAGTCATTTGAAAATGTTGACAGGATGTGTAAAAATGCATGCTCCTTTAGAAAATAAAAAAACTTATGCATCATTTTTCGCCTCTATGCTGTATTTTCTGATAAATCATGCATTTTTACACATCCTATCAAAATTTTCACATGACTTTATTTCTTATTCTCGATTTATACTGAAAATATCAATACGAATCTCGAATATTTGCGATTTTTTCCGTACAAACTTTTGAAACATCATCTTTCCATTTTATGGATAGCGCGCATTTTCACGAAACTGTAGAAAAATTTCAGATTCCTTATTATCTAGTTGTTGTAGTATATTTAAACTCTAATTTATTTATAAACGTATAATCTAATTAATAATCATTTATGTCACTACTTGTCCAACTAGACTGTCCGTCGCGGCATCTAACTCTCACTCCGCTGAACTAAAAATGTCCCCAATTCTGCTTTGGTCCGCATATACAGTGACCGGCAGAAAGTACGCATCATATGGGAATTTTTTTTATTAATAAATTTTGACAAATATTGATATTTGCAATCGCTTCTGCATCAAAAGAAACCCCAAAAGACGTTGTACAGTGCCGTTCGTCTTTTCGAGGTTGGCGGGAAATTTAAAAAATTTGAAAATTATTTCTCAAAACACGCTTGTTTGTGAAAATATCGAGAAATGTTAATGAGAAAAGTTGTTCAGATTGACATTTTATAGCTATGTACAAGTTTTGAAAAAGATCTGAGATAAAAAAATAAAAATCAATTTTTTGCCACAAAAAAAAAATCTTTTTGGAAACATACATTAGTAAAGCCAACACTAATATTTCAAATAATGTTTTGTGAAGATTCGCAAGCTATTCCTATTTTATTCGGAGAAAATTTGAAATCTGTGATTTTGCAGTGTGATCAGCTGCTTCATAAGAAGTCACTGAAATATCTACAGGACATATTAAGAATTTCAAATTGAAATTGTGTAGATACTTGGTTCTTAATTAATAATAAAAAGTATCGGAATTATAATGTCCTGTAGATATTTCAGTGACTTCTTATGAAGCAGCTGATCACACTGCAAAATCACAGATTTCAAATTTTCTCCGAATAAAATAGGAATAGCTTGCGAATCTTCACAAAACATTATTTGAAATATTAGTGTTGGCTTTACTAATGAGTTTCTTCGTCAAAAATGTATGTTTCCAAAAAGATTTTTTTTGTGGCAAAAAATTGATTTTTATTTTTTTATCTCAGATCTTTTTCAAAACTTGTACATAGCTATAAAATGTCAATCTGAACAACTTTTCTTATTAACATTTCTCGATATTTTCACAAACAAGTGTGTTTTGAGAAATAATTTTCAATTTTTTTAAATTTCCCGCCAACCTCGAAAAGACGAACGGCACTGTACAACGTCTTTTGGGGTTTCTTTTGATGCAGAAGCGATTGCAAGTATCAATATTTGTCAAAATTTATTAATAAAAAAAATTCCCATATGATGCGTACTTTCTGCCGGTCACTGTATAGCCGAAGGAAATCTACACAAGAATTCTCGAGACGCATCTAGATGTCGTACTTTCTCGAACGATAGAGACGAAGATTCTCGAACATTCGTTCGGATCGCAGTCTTATTCAGTTATTCATGGGTATAGCGATAGGTCCGCACTCGCCCGCAGCAACGCCACATATTGTAACGATTATCTCGATTATTCCCGGTTTTTTCAACATTTTCCGCTTCCGTGCGGACTTTTGAAACATCAGCTTTCCATTTTATGGAATAGCGCTCATTTTCACACATCTGTAAAAAAATTTAGATGGCTTTATTCCTTATTCTCTAGTTATAATGTAATGTAACGATTATCTCGATTATTCCCGGTTTTTTTCAATATTTTCCGCTTCCTTGCGGACTTTTGAAACGTCAGCTTTCCATTTTCTGAAAGACCGTGTCTTTTTACATATTCTGTCAAAATTTTCTGGTGCGTTTATTTATTATTCCCGAGTTATAATGAAATGAACAAAATAGACCGGGAGGCGATAGGAGTTTTGCATGTATCATAGGCCCCACGCTGAGACTCTGGAGTCTGGGGGCTGATAGACAAAGTAATTGCCCAATGTGAAATCCCGGTATGGCACCTCTGAAGTGTAGCTTTTAGGGGGGGTGAATTTTCAAACGTGTAATTAATATCCATGCCCATGGATCATAGGCCCCACTTTGATTCTTGTTTTATGTCGTCAAGGAGGTCGCCAAAGTCCGCGAACTCAATATGCCATACTAATATGGCGTCACTTAAGGCCCACCATACTTACGAAACGTGTAATTTTTTCACTGTGGACATGGATCATGGGCCCCACGCTGTTGTTTCGTGATCCTTGTTAACAATGAACTGTAGAACAAAGATTTCGAAACGCCATACCGCTGGGGCGTCGCCAAGTGGCCGCCATACTGGACCAAATATGTCATTTTTAGCAATGAACATGTCTAATAGGTACCGGTATGGCGTTTTGGTTTTAAGATGCTCTGTTGGATCACTTTAGCGGGGATTGCACTGCCACACCGATAGCGTGTCGCTAAAGGGGTGCCATACCGATAAAAACTATTTTTTTTTTATTTAATTTTTGGCGCATGCTTATGAACGAAGGCAAGCTGAGAACAGTGGGGTACATGCCGAGAAACTTAGTACCTGGCGCGTCTATTGAAACAGATAACAGAACAAACTCTACTGCTCAAAAGAACAAAATAACAATAAACAAAAACCTTTTAAAAAACGCTTTTATTTAAATGTTCTACAAAGAAGAAAATAAACTGAAGTAAATCGAACCCATCATGTAATTTCATATGATATAAAAGCTTGTCTTGAGAATAACTCTTGCTACAGATGAATTCAAATTGAATTTATTAGGAATACCTTCTTCGTGACAAGCTTGTATATCATATGAAATTTCGTAATGTAACAAAATGATGGGTTCGATTTACTTCAGTTTAATTTCTTCTTTTTGGTCCATTTAAATAAAAACTTTTTTTTAAGTTTTTTTGTATTTTTTCTCATGTACATGTAAAACATTTTACCCAATACTATCATATACACATACATTTCCAAAACAAGATATATAGGGGCCTGCAACTGCGTTCCGTTGGTCCATAGCTTCTAAACGGCGCAACTTCAAAATTTCTTTCGAATGCAAGCATGTTTCCTTCGTGAGAGAGTATCTTTGGAAAATATTCCGAAGTATACAAGGTGATCCAGAAACGTGCACCAAACCAAACTTATGTTTTTTGTAATGGAACATCCTGTATTTCATAACATGGTTGAATAGAGATTACTTTGACCATTCAAAAAATATAGGGTCATGTATGTCCATCAACGTTATTTCCGGAGATATATCAATATTACTTCAAAAAACATAACGTGTTCAACACTCTGTAACTCTTCGTGGAAAAATATTTCTAATACCTTATGGGAGGCGAAATGACTCCAATATGGTCTAGTTTCTGTAACATGACACAGAGTTGAAACTTCATTACTTTTTATGTACCGGATAGATCGAAACGCAAATTGAAAGATATCTTGGTTTTTTTCAATTGGAAATTTACGTTATTTACAAGGTGAAGTAAATACCAAGTGTGATATATCATTCGAAAGGAAATTTTATGGCCTTTCCAATACTGAAATTGAATGTATGGGTTTCCATTTGAAAAAAACAAGATATCTTTCAATTTGCGTTTCCATCTATCTGGTACACAAAAATTAATGAAATTTCAACTGTGTCATGTTACAGAACCTAGACCATATTGGAGTCATTTCGCCTCCCATAAAGTTTTAGAATTATTTTTCTACGAATAGTTACAGAGTGTTGAATACGTTATGTTTTTTTAAGTAATATCGATATATTATCTCCAAAAATAACGTTGATGGATATACAAGACCCTATATTTTTTGAATGGTCATAGTAATCTTTATTCAACCATGTGATGAAATACAGGGTGTTCCATTACAAAAAACATAAGTTTGGTTTAGTGCACTTTTCTGGATCACCTTGTATACTTCGAAATATTTTCCAAAGATACTCTCTCACGAAGGAAACATGCTTGCATTCGAAAGAAATTTTTAAGTTGCGCCGTTTAGAAGCTATGTACCACCGGAGCGCAGTTGCAGGACCCTGTATATACGATTGATTGTGCACGTTACCGACATGCCATGGCTATTGCAGTGATATATTCGTGCCTTATACTTCAAAATACACATACAAATGCCGGTATGGCAGTGGGGCCTTTAATACACGTATCCTATAAAAATGTGACAACTTTGGAAGCCAATATCTGACGTTAGCGACATCGCATCGGTATGGCAGTGATATATTCGTACTGTACACTTCAAAATACATATAAAAATGCCAGTATGGCAGTGGGCCTTTCATACACTTAACCTATAAAAATGTGACAACTTTGGAAGGCAATATCTGACGTTGGCGACATCACATCGGTATGGCGCTTTCAGAACTTTGTTCAGGACATCAAAATGTACAAAGAAAATACATTTCCATGGTGGGGCCTATTAGACATGTTCATTGCTAAAAATGGCATATTTGGTCCAGTATGGCGGCCACTTGGCGACGCCCCAGCGGTATGGCGTTTCGAAATCTTTGTTCTACAGTTCATTGTTAACAAGGATCACGAAACAACAGCGTGGGGCCCATGATCCATGTCCACAGTGAAAAAATTACACGTTTCGGTAAGTATGGTGGGCCTTAAGTGACGTCATATTAGTATGGCATATTGAGTTCGCGGACTTTGGCGACTTCCTTGACGACATAAAACAAGAATCCAAGTGGGGCCTATGATCCATGGGCATGGATATTAATTACACTTTTGAAAATTCACCCTCCCTAAATGCTACACTTCAGAGGTGCCATACCGGGATTTCACATTGGGGAATAAATAACGTTGTCTATCAGCCCCCAGAGTCTCAGCGTGGGGCCTATGATACATGCAAAACCCCTCTCGCCTCCCGGTCTAAAACGAATCTGGAATATTTGCGATTTTTCATCATTTTCCGTCAAAATTTTCAGATGGCTTTATTTCTTATACTCGAGTTTTAATGAATTGAATGAAACAAACCTCGATTATTCCCGTTTTTTTTTTCATAATTTTTCTCTTTTGCACAGACTTGAATTATCAGCTATATTCGAAGATAATTATTATTTTCCTACCCCGTACCGAATTTGGAAGTTTCATCTTTACTTTTACCGATGGAATATGAATTTTACGCTGTTTGTGAAACTTTCCATGTGGCTTTTTTTCGTGTCCTTTGCTTTCCTGCTTTCAGTTTCCCAAAGCACATATTTTTTCCAGATCTGTAAAATTTTCAATATGTCTGTTTTCCATGTTCTTGATCAAAAATTCCATTTCATTTAAATTGAGATTCCTTCCAAGTTTAGAATGTTCCATCAACCACTTCAAGAATGAAGATACTCAATTCTAAATTTTGTAAAAATGTCTATTCTCAGACTCGTAAATAAAATGTAAACAATCCCGGCAACCAGTGGATATTGCTGAAATTTCGTGGATTTTCAGAACGATTCAATATTTTTGTTTTCTATTTCCTCTTGAGTATCATCCACCTCGAGCTATCAATGCCCAAAAATTTGATTTTGTTTGATGGTAAAATGTTTAATTGCATAAAGTCGTTGCCGGCAAATTCATTGCTAACTTCACACACATGCGTAACATATGCTATATAGGACTGAAGGAATATTTATCTTATTTCATGTTTCTCAAAAACCAGAATTTTCCGTTAATAGTTACAAGCAGCTCACATCTCAGACAAAAACTATGATGAAATTTATGAAATGTACTTATTGATTATAACAACAAGTGAGTGTGGAAATCCGCCTTTCGCTCGGAAATTCGGATGTCTATAATACGACACGTGTGAATCCACCTCTACCGGGAATCCACCTCTAACGGCAATGCACCTCTAACGGGAATCCGTCTAGATCGTAGAAATTTGAAGTGCCTATTGAAACTGAAAGATCGGAAGTTGATGTAATACCCATTTTTTAAACTATAATTATTTTACAATAATTATCTGATAATACGACCCGCGTGGATCCACCTATAGCTCGGAAAACTTCAACGATACCCATTTTTTAAACTATAATTATTTTACAATAATTATCTGATAATACGACCCGCGTGGATCCACCTATAGCTCGGAAAACTTCAACGATACCCATTTTTTAAACTATTCTAAGTCCCGACCTCAATTTGTTTTTTTTTTCAAAATTTGAAGGAAATTCATTGGAACTTTTTATAGATCAGTTCCAGTACTATGAAACTGTACATATACATTTTTTCGATATCTCGTTTCATTTTCGAATTGTCGGTATTTATCACAAAAAAAAACAGAAAATTCTTCCAAGTCCGTATCTCAAATTTTTTTTTTCAAGATATGAAAAAACTCTTCATACACTTTTTGTTAGTCTATTTGAGTACAATAAAACTGTTCATATACATTTTTTCGATATCTCATTTAGTTCTCGACTTTTTGGTGTTTGAAAATCCAAAAAGGGCGATTTTGCTCCCACGTCCAAATTTCAATTTTTTTTTTTTGAAATATGAAAAAATTTCATGAGAACTTTTTGTTCATCTCTTCGAGGACGATAAAATTGTTCAGATACATTTTTTGATATCTTTCAATTTTTGATTTTTTCAAATTTTTTTTTTCATGATATCAAAAAATTTCATAAAAACTTTTTGTTAATCTCGTCGAGTACAAAGAAGTTTCAGGATTCATTTTTTGATATCTCTCAATTTTTTTATTTTTTTTCAAAATTTTTTCTAAGTCCCGTCAAAAAATAGTAACTTTTTTATGTTCATTCGGTTTTCACGACTTTATTTATCGAGATATGGGAAAAGCTGATCTGACTTTTTTGTAGAACCGTTAAGTTCAACAAAATAGTATTCATCTATTTTTGTGATATCTAGCACCGTTTTCGAGTTTTTGGCGATGATAGACACAAAATACACACTTTTTAAACTTTTTTCAGTTTTTCCATCATTTTTCCACTTTTTAATCGAGTCGGAGAAAAACGGTTTGGAGCGTCTGTAGAGTTCGTAGAGACGTATTCGAGGCGATTTTAAAAATTTCAATTTTATCATTAGTACGGTCAATAAATCGATTTTTCCGTTTTTTTGAAATATTTCCTGGGCCATTGATTTTTCTGAAAAAATTTTCAGACATTTTTTGTAGATTTCTTCAAGGCGGTCAAAAAAGTTCTCTTGGTAAATTGTGATGGTATCAACCGTTCGTTGTATATTTTGGTTTTTCAAAAATGCAAGTTTTTTCATTCAGTTTTCTCGGGTTTTTTCAGTTTTCCGATCATTTTATCGAAAACTTCAAAGAGACAAGATTTGTTCGTATATGTTGGTTCTATTCAATGTAACTTTCGAAATTTGATTAAAAATTTTTTTGCGGTTTTTATTCAACTTTTTCACTTTTCGGAAAATCGCCCGGAAAACTTGTACGCATTTTCCGATCTCATCCAAAATCTAATCACTTGATCGTGGCATATAGGAGTATATTTTCAAAAAATATGAAAAGGATCAAATCACTTGCCTGACCTGTATCGTCGAAATTTGAGAAAAATGAAAAAACGCCGTAAAAATTTTCCGGATTTTCCGATCGGAAAAACAAATTAATTTAATAATATTGTCCTCGAGTTATTGACGTAGTTCGAATTTCAAAGCGATATCTCTAAAGGTGCAGAAATGAGAGCGTTTGGCATTGTCTACAGACGTACAGACAGAGGGTTTTCAGAAATTTCAATTTTTTTTCACATTTTTTTCTCTTCAGCTATGATAACTTTTCGACGCAGCACATTTTTTTGAGATCAATTTTTTTCTATCTCTTCGAATAAAAAAGTTATGGCGTTTTAAAATTTTCTTTTGTCATTTTGACAGGGAAATATTATTATTATTATAATTTTTTTTCCGGCTTCCCTCCTGATTTTCGATAAGGATCATTTTGGTTTTTGTTTCGTGATCCTACGACTTCAAATAAAGATTTTAGGCCCCCTGTGCGGTACGGCTGAGCGGCCGTAGTATAATACTCCTAAAGGTCGTATTATAACAAAATTATGAATGAACTATTTAAATCAACAAATCGCTAATAACCAAAAGGTTGATGCGATCACGCTTTGATTAAAAAAAATTGTTATGTTATGTGAGTGAATCGATAAGTGAATTTCCGTTTATGAAAATAGTCAAAATGAATATATTCCCACACCTTGTACGGACAAAACAAACAACTCATTTGGTATTCAAATTTGGTATTTTCGTCATTCATTCATGTCCAAGTATCCTTACCTTTTTTTTAGTACATCTCATTTTCGATTCAGTTGTCATTTTGTTATGGTATAGAACAATCGAGTTTGCTTCACTTTGCTTTCATTATTATCATTGCACGTGCATAAATTAACAGCTTTTTGCTTTGGTGTTTTCTTGTGTAGATCCAGTAGTAATCGTTCAGCAATATGAATGCACTGCATGCGTAGAATGTAATATTATTTTAGTTACACGAATTTTTTCACTCGAATCCGAAGTAAAAATAGTTGTTCATTTTTTTATATGACAGAAAACAAAATTCGATTTGATTAGGCTGGCAAATTTTTATTTTCCCCCTGTTTCCAATACATATCTAGAAACCCTAACATCGAAATCATCATACAGGAGTGATATAACTTTCGCACTGAAAAAATCCATATAATAGTAAGAAAGGAATCCTCGATAGGTTAATACAATTACTCCTTTTCATCTAGTATTATGTACTCTCTACCCTGTCACTCAGAAATTATATTTCTTAAAACCCTTTCAACTATGATTTTCGAAAAGTTCTGTTCGCTTCTGCTGGCAAACCGAAAGATGGAGAAAATGTACGATATTTTTAGAGGTGTATGATAAATATTTCAGTGGCAATTTACAATGTCAATTAAACTGCAATCTAACCAAATCACTTTGTTGCTTTTTCACAAATCCCAACCGATCCAGATATTTCAGGAGCTCGATGTTGATGGCATTTTCCGTGACCTTCGAGATAACAAATAGCGGTGCGATAGATTTGTAGGTCTTAGGTGTAGGGTAGGGTAGGGCCCCTTCTATGTCTAGAAAGGCACATACTACAATTTATTCACTCTCCAGTGGATCCTGAATTTCGTTTGAGGCACCAATGCAGTCTCCGTGGATTTGCCCGTTCCAGGATTTCTGATCTGATGGTGTTATCAGTTGATTTCTCCTCCGTTTTCAGAACGAACGACGTGAGACTAATTGGTTTCATGCCTTAGGAATAAAGATGGCCCTGGGCCTTCTCCATACTTCCGGTATATATCCCACTTCTAGACTGCTACGGCTAATTTTCACTATTGGTGGAAGGTGTTCATGACCCATATTATCCGTCAACTGCTGCAGATGTATCTGGTCATGGCTATGCCATGTCTGGTAGGACTACTGTACCGTTCTGGAGTATTCCTAATAGAAATAGGTTAAGGGAAGTGAAGGTCCAGTAACATTTAGATCTTTCTTTTTACGGTGTAACTACCATCTGGCTTCTTCAGTGCCATTGCGTTATCGACTATACTTTTTTTGCCGTGCTCTATGTAGTCTAGCGCAGCAGGCGTGGAATCAATATCTTCACTACGTTTGCTGATGCTATTTCGTTTCTCTTTCCTTCGTCCTTTGTTGTAGGTATGACAACTCTTCTTAGTTCTTATACAAATGACAATATTCAAAGTTTTATCTGTGTTCTGTTAGTGTTTTCATTTAATGGTCGATTTATGCACGCTTTCCTAAGAACTAAACTTAGACTAAGAACTAAACCTAAGAATTATGTAGACAACGAGTAGGGGTAATGAACTCTTAGTTCTTAGTACTAGTTACAGTTCCTTTAACGTTCGCGTTGTTTCCCTACTAAGTTCTTCAGTTCAGGGTTAGGTTTAGTTCTTAGGTGCGGGTGCCTAAATCGACCTTAAAACGAACAGATTCGAGTGAACAAATTCAATATTTAGATTATATACTTCTATTAACGCAACCGTGCTAGATTGAGTTTCTCCCATTATTACGTTCGTACAGCTCATCCTGGCAAGCTGGACCTCTAAGTTTTGGAAGCTCACTAGACTAAACCTTCTTTCTTTCCGGTGGTCGATCTCTGTTGCACAGTTACTATCTGCATATCAGAGTCCAAGCTTTCCGGGTTGAGCTGTACTTCAATTATTCAATTATTAAAATGACGATGGGACAACTTATATATATTTTTTTTATGGCAAAGGTAATGTTAATGCTTTCGGAATTTTAAACAAACTGAAGTAGAGTTTCTATCTATTGGAAAATGTAGTCAAAATATGCGAATAAAGTTCAATTTATATTATATTGATGAATATTGCATTTCTTTTAATATATCAGGAATGACAAGTTTTTCTTTAATGACGATTATAAATAATAATCATTACGCATTGATAAAATATAATTTTTGAAGCGGAAAGTTTTTTGTGACATGCTGGATTGAATTGTATTTTTCTTATTTTTGCAATTTTTTTCTACGAAGGTTGCTATTTATGTACTGAGAAATGGCAACACTGGTGTTGTTAGAAGCTAACAGAGCTTCTACTATCTCAGTCGGGCAAACATTTTTTTCTATATTCATAAACCAATTTACGACATTTCAAAAGAACCAACTTTCAAAATTCAACAAAATCTTTGTTGAACCTAGACTTGTTAGTGAATGAAACTGAAAATTCCAAATCTAAGGTAATAACAATAATGTCTACAAAATTTCATTATTCTGTATCTCTGTCTATATTTATTGCATTCAATTAGTTAATACAAATACAATAAGACTGACAGTTATTCGCAAATTGACTCGTTTCCAATGATGTATATCAAGCTTTACTTCGAGTTGTATATTTTGAAAAGATCATGCTGAATTTGAATTGAAATATGTTTAGCTACTGACTCTTTGGTCCTGGCTTCCGGTGAGGATCACAATGTACCAACCGATACTGCTATACACGACTGAGGAACACGGATGTTCTCTTACGACGTTCTACGTTAGAGTGGAACAACACGAACCGACGCTCCTGATGATCAAAACGTGCAATAATGAGGTAAGAATAATTATTATTTTTGACACCTACAACTAAAATGTACTATTTTTCAGTTGTCATTTCGATCTGAAAAACTTTAAGTGCGAAACTTAATAGCATGGAACAAATTAATCAATAATCACTTAGCAGCAGAATTATTACCGATAATTTTTCTCAACATCACGAATGTTTTTGTTGATAGAAAATCAGAGAAAGCCGAGAAAATAATTATCGGGAATTAATTCTGCTGCGTGGGGTTGCTTTTAATATGATGACTTATTCTGCGTGGATGTCAAATTTGACACTTAGGTATACTACTACGACTTAATTTTAATTCAAATTTCAAGTCATTTCGAGGTGACAGGTGAGACAGACCAGCAAGTACAATCAGTCGTACCCGTGATATTTATTGTTACAATAATATTATGTAAACTAGAGCGTCCGACTCTGAGTCGAAAGGTCCGGAGTTCGAGCCCCAGTTGCGATTTTTTAATTTAATTTGACCGATTAAATTATTAAAATCTCGTAGTTCGACTGGAGGGAGTCCTGCACGATTCACTGTTGCGTTCCAATTGACAGTGCTGCTCCTAAGGTGGCGCATGGAGTTAGTATCAAGGCCTACCCATAAGACATGGCTAATGACCATACTTTTTTTTCTAGACATGAAAACATTTCAATTTGATAGAATTTTTTTATACCTAGATCTGTTTGAGGGCAATACAACTGTTCATAAACATTTTTTCGAAATCTCGTTTTGTTTTCGAATTATTGGAGTTTTTAGAAAAAATGGTAAAATTGTTCCCTCATTTTTCGTTTTTATTAAAATATTTTTCGGACAATTGATAATACCTGAAAAATTATTAGATTTTTTGTAGATTTACAAAATGTGATCAAAAAATATATCTTCTGAAATTTTAAAATATGCCGCCGCCGAGTTTTTGATGTTTCAAAAAATTTCCAGTTAATTTCTAGGATAAGGAAAAACTTTGTAGATCTGGAAGGAAAATGAATCAGTGTGTATACACTGTTTTGATATTTCTTTCTGCTTTTATTTCATATAACTTTTTGTAGATCTTTCGAAGCCAATTATACAGGGTGGCCCAGCGAAAACGAAATAAGGCCGATATTTAATTTTTATCGTTCGCAGAAAAAAAAACTCTCGGTCCCGTCGATTTTTATGGCGAGGGGGACATCTTCCTATCATAACCTCAACTGTCATACCTCTCCCCCCACCCCTTGGGCACTATCACCCAAACAATTTGAATAGGGAAAGTAGTAAGTGTGACACATTGAAAAGGTAATTTCATAAGGAATTTAGCCATGTCAATTTTTGCAACTTAACTTTTTATTTTGGTGCCCTCTTGCGGGAAAAATAACTGTTCCGTATTCCAAATTATGATACTGCATTTGCAAGCTATTTTGACATAAATTCGGTGACAGTGCATTATGGAATTTTTCTAAGAGAAACAACAAAATGGCGGCTCCAAAATGGCGGACATGATTTGCAATTATGGTCCGATTCAATTCAAAATTGATATGTGGTGGTTTTCAAGGTCGGAAATTATGATTTGTTCGTCAATGCAAAAAAACAATATGGTGGCTCCAAGATGGCGGACGAAATTTGTAATTCTGGTCCGATTTGAATCAAAATTAGTATGTGAAGATTTTCAGGGATTTTCACGCGCGGTAAAATTCTGATTCTGTTACGCACAGAATAACCTACATCACACATCTAAATAAAATATTATTTCCTAATTTGTATAAAATCTTTTTTTCATCTATTCAATTAATTCACTTTAGTCATACTGGAAACTTGTAAAACCTTCATATGCCAATTTTGAATCAAATCGAACCACCATTACCAATTTCGTTCGCCATATTGGTTTTTTGCATTGACAAAAATATCATAATTTTTCACCCTGAAAATCCCCACATATCAATTTTGATTCGAATCGGACCAGAATAACAAATTATGTCCGCCATCTTGGAGCCACCATCTTGTTTTTTTGCATTGACGAACAAATCATAATTTCCGAACTTGAAAACCACCACATATCAATATTGAATCGAATCGGACCTAAATTGCAAATCATGTCCGCCATTTTGGAGCCGCCATTTTGTTTTTACTCTTAGAAAAATTCGATAATGCACTGTCACCGAATTTATGTCAAAATAGCTTGCAAATGCAGTATTATAATTTGGAATACGGAACAGTTATTTTTCCCGCAAGAGGGCGCCAAAATAAAAAGTTAGGTTGCAAAAATTGACACAGCTGAATTCCTTATGAAATTACCTTTTCAATGATGTGTCACACTTACTACTTTCCCTATTCAAATTGTTTGGGTGATAGTGCCCAAGGGGTGGGGGGAGAGGTATGACAGTTGAGGTTATGATAGGAAGATGTCCCCCTCGCAATAAAAATCGACGGGTCCGAGCGATTTTTTTTTCTGCGAACGATAAATATGAAATATCGGCCTTGTTTCATTTTCACTGGGCCACCCTGTATAATGCTTGTCGATATGATGGATCGTTTTCGAGTTTTTGTTGTCGGTATCTTGACGGATTTTGAAAGCGATACAATCAACGATCTTGAGTGAAACGAGTAAATTATGAACGTCAAAAAAAATCAGAAAAAGTGCCGTAAATTTTTCCTAGGTTTCCGATTGAGTTGAAATTGTAGTCAAAGTTTTCCTCCGTGGAGACAATTAAAACAATAAAATTTCTATCTAGAGCGGTTCCGGAGATATAACGATTTATCTCTGGCGACATACAGATGGACAGGCACCAGAATTTTATCAAAAAGTCCTAAAATTTTACCCTGAACATTTCCTCCAGGAACTAGTGACCTAAACCCATAGATAAAGAAATTAGAAAGTCGAGTATAACAAATACAAAACTTAAAGTTTTTTTCCTCTTTTAGAATAGTAAAAAGAATTCGGAATATTTATAATGTAATTAATGTAAAAAATTGTAACAACAATAGGCTGATGGACCGCGGTCAATGGCCCGTTGAATTCATATATTATCATTATAATTATTATTGTTGTTTCAGGTATTCGGTGCTTACTGCTCTTCTCGTTGGGCAGAAAGGAACATCAAAGACGACAGAGGAAATAGGCAGGCCTATTTCGGCACCGGAGAAACCTTTTTGTTCTCCTTGTACCCAGAGAGGAATAAATATACTTGGGTTGGAATGGAAGGCGATAAAGTAGGCCATGGAGCGGAATTATTTATGGCCGCAGATTCCAAAATGATCACCATCGGTGGCGGGTCAGTATCATTGCAATCACGCATATTTCTTGATGAGACTGTATGTCAAATTTCTTGTCGAAATAGAAGGTATTTGAAACTTGAACACCCAGAGTAACTGCCTTTATAATTTTAATAGGCAATGAGGGTCATACCATACATCACTGTGAAGGTAGAATTCAATTCTGACTCTATCAGTGCAAAATTTTCTGAATTTGAATGAGGCGTTCTCGAGCTGTTCGAGTGCAAATGTTCAAAGTGATCTCCATTATTGTCTCCCCAGACAGTAGTAGAGTTCAGTCTTTATTATCCACAGATTGTCTTGTTTTATTTGCTCACCAAGTACACGTTTTAGTTTTTTGTTGTCAACATGATTATCAAAGAAGAAATACTGATCTCTTAGAACCATGTTTTTGTGAAATGGTTGTAGTGTAGAATCGAAAAGTGACCACGTATTTCAACATTATACTTGTATCGCGATGGTTTACACAAAAGACGAGAAAGTTGAAATGATTTTTATTTTTGCTGCTCAAAATGAGTGCGCACGATCAACAGTTCGGATCTTCAAAGAGAGACACGAAAACAGAAACGTAACTCACAGGTGAGGATTAGTAAAAATTGTTATAGATAAAGGTTTTGGTATTTTTTTATCATTCTAGATATATCTTGGATCTGGTGGTAAAATTCCATGAGACTGGATCAGTTGCCAATAAAAAAACGAATAGAATGGCCTCTGTTACAAATGAGTTCAATCAATTGAAAGTTTGAGGGCAAGTTGTATTTGATCCAACTTTGTCTACACGGCAACTAAGTAGCATAACAGGCATATTGAGAACTTTCATAATGAGGGTGCTAAAATTGCACAAATTTCACAAGTTGCATCTTCACCATGAACTGAATGAGGATGACTACGTCAGATGATCAGAATTTTGCGAAAATGTAACAAGAATGATACAGAAGAACCACGGATTCATTAAGCATATTCGCTTCAGAAATGAGTGTTCTTTTTTTAACGGGTTAGTGATCAAACACAACTCTCGCTATTGGAATCAGAACAACACCCACCTTAGAGAAGAGCACACACAATGGCCCCAAAAGTTGAATGTGTGGGCAGGGATTATGGGTAATAAAATCATATATTTATCCAATATTTATCCAAGGTGATTTAAATGGTGCGGTTTATTTGGATATGCTGCAGAATCTGATTGAACTACTTATTTTGGATGCTGTTAACACGAACCTTGATGGTGATGGTAATCCAAATTTATTGACAGATATCATTTATTTCCAGTAAGATGGGAATCCCCCTAATTTCGTATTACAGGTGAGAGAATGGCTAGCCCAAACATTTCCAAACAAATCGAGGTCCAATAGAATGGCCAGCACGCTCGCCGGACTTGGCACCCAATGATTTTTTCCTTTTGGGTCATTAGAAATCCGTTATTCATAAAACTCAATCTACTGACTTGAACGATTTGGAAAGAAGAATTATAACTGAATGCCAGGCAATTACCAGAGAAATATTTTCAAAGTTGCAGAAGGAACTTACAAATAGTCTGAATATGTGATATAGGCTAAGAGACTTTTATACTTTTTTATACTTTGTATTGTCGAATTTTGTATGTACCTATATTGATTGAAATAAAAGCATATTTAAAAAAAAATAGACTCCACTACTGCCTGGGAGTTAATGGAAGTCATTTTGAACATTTTTTGTGAAGACATTTTTTATAACCATTTCGTATAATTTATTTTCTTACAATTAAACAATGTACCATTTGAACTCGAGTATCTCAGAAAATTTTGCACTGCTAATATTAGAATTGAATTACCTTCACAATGATGTATGATACAACCCTCATTCCCTATTAAGGGGTGTAGGGGGTTGAAGTATAAAATATCTTCCTCTCGTCAAATGGTGTTTCCTTCCAAACAAAAATCAACGTGTCTCGGCAATTTTTTGTAAAATAATTTTTCTGGGAGTTATTGAGGGTGGATAGTCTTAAGTGGACCACCCAGTATAGAGACAACCTATACAAATATACATACGAAAATGAAATATCAACAATATTAGATAAGGTGACAATTAAATATAAATATAATTGTTGAATCAGTATTGATAGGCCAATCAACAGGGCTATCAACCTCAACTTAAATTGATCCGCCGATATTTTTTTTTTAATTGTAGAACACAGTGTGTACATTACTTCTGAGAAAAATTATCACCTCCAGGGGGGGTGGAACCCCCCCAAAAATCGCGTTGAAATTAATTTTTGGGGTAATTTCGAAATATCTCAAAAAATTTATTTCAAATCAAAAAAATAACTTGATATTCAGAAGGAGCACAAATTTTTACAAAAAAACTGTCCCTACCAAAATTTTGAGAAATCGCACGGTATTCTTGAAAAAATTGTTGAAGTTATATGCTTTCTCAATGGGGCAGGTGTTGCGCCGGCTACCGCCAGGGTGCATTTTTTCAACCAGCGCGTGAAGAAAAGTTCTATAACTCCTCACATAAATGTTCAATTCGGATGAATCTTACGTTATTTTAGATAAAGATCGCAGCTTTGTATTCTGATATTATTTATATTTATACGCGCAGTTGCCAGCTGCAAAATTGAAATTGAAAATCTCATAATATTAAAGTTCCTGACTTCCTGAAATAATGCTTGTGATTACTGAAATAATGTCTTATCACTTGTAGCAAGTAAAATGAACAGTTGAGGAACACTTTATTGTCAAATTGCATAACGTTTAACCGGTCCAAATAATGTTGGTTTTAAATACGAGTGTGTTCAATTCTTCGCATATTTTAGGTTACAAAATCTTGAGAGAGTTCATAAATTCCAATGCTAATAACTCAGAGATAAAAGCACGTATCAACATGAATGAAAAGCCAGTTTGCAGGAAAAACCCTGCTCTTATTGAAAATATTCATACAAATTTGGTTACTTGTACAAATTTTAAATGCAATCCAGTAAATCTTTTGAGTACTTAAAATAGAGGTTACTCGGCATTTGATCGCATTATTGTTCTATGGAAAGAAAAATAAAATCAGTCCTTGATGGAATATGGGGATTAGAGACCGAGGAAGACAGTGCACCAAAGGAAACTGTCCCGAAGTGTACCTGCTTTAAACTCATTGAGATTCTAAAACCTGAAAATATCGGCTTTGGACCTTGTCAATGCGGAAGCTAGCGCGCCGCTGTATAGTATACAGCGGCGCGGTTCTGTCGGTGCGCAGTGGCAGCAGTCAACGTTGCTCTATGTAAACGTCTGATAATATAAAAGTTCCTGTGCAGAAAACACTAGATACTGGGATAACATCGATAGTCGGAGACGAGGAAACATCTTTTAGTGCTTTGTCACTGTTATTAATTGAAAATGGTGAGTTTATTTTAGAAATATTTGTTTCATGTTCAACTCAGCTCTGTTTCAGAATATCGCAATGTCAGATATGACATTTCCAAAATTCCAAAGGTCTACCTAGGAATTCAGGAGAAAATGCCAGTTTGTTATTAACATTTTATTGAATGGAACTTGCTTAAAATGCATAAATGCTTAGGATTTTATACGCTGATTCAAAAATTTTCCTGCAGAATATAAATGTTTGCCTAGTTGACCAAGTTTTTTCTATTCAACGGAAAGTGCCCAGTGTTAGTGTTGTTTCAGAACTTGGCCATGATGTTACTCAAAATTTTCAAAATTTTAAAGGTCCAAGTAGGAATTTAGATTTTTATGTGCTATATGTACCAATGTTTGTAATAAATGTACCACAGATATCTGTAGAAACTTGGCAGTGATTGTTCCGGATTGTGAAGATGACGACGAGGAGATTGAAGATGACGTAGATGATGAGTTGTATGAGTGAATAAATATACTTTCCTATACATTTCTTGATGGTGATTACTTGTGGATTCATTTCTCCATACCCTTTCTCGATATCATTCGGTACTTCCGATCCGCGTTCGCTTTATACAATAAGTTGATCTTCTATCGAATTTGCGAATAATTCTCTTAACAATATTTCTAAATCTCAATAACGACAGTTCTCAACGATTATTTACCCACATTTATATCTAAGAGTAGTAGTTTGAGAGTTTTTTCAAATATTCTCCCCCTTCTCTCTCACCCCTATGTTTCCGCGATGCGGGGGATATGCCCCGAATGCGGGGGTGGAAAAATCGTTTCTAGTAATTTATACCTATCATTTTTACAAATTTTCGCTGTTTCATTGCTCAAGACTGACAATTTTACATATTCATAGAAAATACCCCAAAAAAATACGATTTCGGGAAGGGGTTGATGCCCCGGGAGGGGTTTTAATTGTTGAAAATAATTCGCCCCCATTATTAATACCGATTTTCACTCATATTTATTGCCCAGAGCTGAAATATCATGAAAATACCTTCCAGAAAAAAGTTTTTACGATTTTGGGGGGGTTGCACCCCCCCAGGGGGTGATAACTTTACTGCTAGTTATTCAACCCTCCGTGACGACCGAATTGCAGAAAAGAAATCGGCGGACCAATTTAAGTTGAACTTTTATGAGAAAAATTGCTCTGTTTATTGGCCTATGACCAGATGATATTGGTCGATAATTGGACATTATGCTACTTCATCTTTAGTAGAAATGAGAAATTTTTAAATTCCTTTTTGAAGTTTGTGAGGTAATCAATAGATCTTATTCATTTCGGCATGCTAGTATAAGCGATAATATAATTAATGTTTGCCAAATTGTGTTTTAATTTGCACAGTTTTGAGGTTATCAAATTATCTGGTTAGATGACTATGACTATCAGAAATAACAATATAGGAGGGATTAGAATGGTTTTTCTTATTCTTTGTTATAGTCCTGGAGGTACTGTCACTGGGAAACACGTCATAGTATGCACGATGAGATTTAGTTTTTATTATAGTATACATACCACCTAATACTAAACCAAGCGTCAGACCGCGCGATCGTGGTGGGTTGAGTCGTGGGAGGCCGCGCAATTAGTCAAAAAAAGTTGGAAAAAAAGTAATGTGTGCATGCTGATAATTTTAGAGGATGTTACTTAAACACTGTATTTGACAAAAAACTCGTCAGACTCTTGTCTGTTGGTGGAATGAGTCATAGGCGGCTGCGCAATTTGTCAAAAAAAGTTGAAAAAAAAGTAATAGTATGCACGCTGATAATTTTAGAGGATGATATTTAAACACTGTATTTGACAAAAAAACTCGTCGGACTCTTGTCTGTTGGTGGAATGAGTCATAGGCATCTGCGCAATTTGTCAAAAAAAGTTGAAAAAAAAGTAATAGTATGCACGCTGATAATTTTAAAGGATGATATTTACACACTGTATTTGAGAAAAAACCTCGTCAGACTCTTGTCTGTTGGTGGAATGCGTCTGGTTCGTGTTGCTATGTTTATGAAAACCTATAAGATTAAAACCAATGAGGATATACCTTGTAAATCTGAACTACGTCAACATCTGTTAAGAACCGCTTATACAGTGTGTACATAAAGTAAGGAATACATTCATTATTTCTGAATGTAAAGATATTTCGGAAAAATCCTCGGACAGGTCGATTTTCTTTTCCGATGGGCCAATTTTTGAACCCCACCCAAAATATATAGGGTTATCCGCAATTGAGTCAAAATGACTTTGGTGATATTTTTTAATTGGGCACCCAGTATATTTGGTTAGGGATCGTCATTACGAATCCAGTGATACCAAGTTTGATGAGATTATGTCAAACGGCTGCGGAGATATTGCCAAAAAACTTCCTCGTATGTCTAATGAGTATGACTGCGAGACTCCACACGATGCAGAAGGTTAAAAGTCTCTGTCGCACTCATTGGGTTTATGGAGCGTGGTGGATTGTTTTTGGGTGATACGGACTACAACATATCACCTGTATCAATGGCAACTTACACACTGTGACTTTAATTTTTCACTTTTTCTACGCGTGCCTGATATGCATTCCACAGACAAGAATCTGACAAGTTTTTTTCTCAAAAACGGTGTTAAAAAGTCATTCTCATAAAATTTCAGATGCATACCTATTACTTTTTTTTCAATTTTTTTTTGACGACGCACCCTCCCACGACGCATTCCACCGACATACAAAAGTCTGACTAGTTATTTTCTCAAATACAGTATTTAAATGTTATCCTCAAAAAATATCAGCGTGCATACCATTATTTTTTTTTCAGCATTTTTTGACAAGTCGCGCAGCCTCCCACGACGCATTCCACCAACAGACAAGAGTCTGACGAGTTTTTTTGTCAAATACAGTGTTTAAATATCATCCTCTAAAATTATCAGCGTGCATACTATTACTTTTTTTTCAACTTTTTTTGACAAATTGCGCAGCCTCCCACGACTCAACCCACCACGGTCGCGCAGTCTGACGCTTGGTTTAGTATTAGGTGGTATGTATACTATAATAAAAACTAAATCTCATCGTGCATACTATGACGTGTTTCCAAGTGACAGTAAATTTTCATTCTGAATAATGAATTATTATCTAGAAGGGTTCTTGGTTTGTATTATTTTGAAGTTGGTTCCAAGAAGGGTAATTTGAAAATAAATTTCATAATCTTATTTTGTAAGGTTTCAATGGTTTCAAAATTGATTTTGTTGCAGTGCCCTAAGTTAATATTGAAACTGAAGCTTTGCATATATCAAACTGAAGTAAATATTTTTAAGATGTTTGAGAGGAATATAAGACCTCAGTCTGTATAAAATGCCAATAATAGGGATTTTTTTTCCTAGATCCAGAACATTCGTAGATCAACAGAGAGTTTGATTATTGGTCTAACCTTAACCTAGAAATTTCAAGTTTTTTTGTGTCGTATGCAAGAATTATCAACATTGAGGGGTTTAATCTGGTTTTCTGGTAAAATCTTTCAAAAATGTACATAAAACTAGATTTAAGTCAACTTATTTTTCTTTAACCATAACGAAATCAAAATAAGGTCACCTTCCATTTGTTGCTTTATTTCTTTATAGACTTTATCCAGAATAGTAAATAATTTTAAATTACCTTTTAAATTCAGGCACTATATCGAATTTTTATAAATAAGGAACAAAACAGGTCCAAGGATAGACCATTGGGGTAGTCCACAAGAAATGTCTCTCCTCGAGTAGGTTGAGCCTCCCATATAAATAAATTGCTGTCTTCCACTGAGGTAATTTTCTAATAAAGCAAAAACATTGGCTTTGATACCAGTTTGATTTAGTTAAAGTAATAAAATGAACAGTTCAAGTTTTTGAGCTATTCAAATTGAAAAATAAATCGCTATCTATAAATTTTGTAAATGTTGTCAAAACGACGTTATCGGAAAATTTAGTCGAAAAACGCCCCCGAAACAAAAAAAGTCACAGAGAATAAAGGTCTCGAACTTAATTCAATGAAGCCATTCAAAAGGTTTGGAGAGAGTATCTATCAGTAAAAATTTTGCCGATAGTTTGTGTTTCTTGAATTGTATTCCCACCGAAGGTGCCAATTATTCAGTTATTTGACTATAGGTAGAATGAATACAAAAAATAGTTTTCAAACTTTGTTTTGTTAACAGAGAAGGTCAGGGGATCTGGATGGACGAGAATATAAGATACGGCAAAACTGACGCATGTTCCACGTTCAACAACCCCCCGCTCGTGCCAGGGGGAGACTTCGAGATACGAGTGCTGGAAGTTTATGGTTTTGCCACCGATCAACTCAACTAAGCAACGATTCTCATCGAACAATCGAACACATTCAAAGTTTTATAATTTATACTATTTTCAATTGTGTGTACCTTGATAATAATTGTTCTTATTCTGATACTAGGAATGTATTTGTAGCTTACATTTTTCTTCGTAAAATGAATTCACGTATTTAAAAAAAATATCATTGTTCGCATTCAACCGGTGCTTAAGTCGATTACGCTTCATTGATTTGATAACTTTAGACAAATTTTCAAAAATATCTTCACTATTGATGGACCGGTGTTGATGGAGGCCAAAAAATATAAAAGCAGGAAAAAAATTAACAGCATGAGACCAACTGGAAGAGGAGCAAAATATTGTTCGAATGACGGAAAAAATAAATTGGAGTCGACAAAATGGAGAAGAGTAGAACGGGGTGAACCTTTATGGGTTGAAAGTGATATTTCACGGTTTTTCGCAAATTGCAACGAAAGTTGACCTCATATCGAAAAAAGCCGAATGGCAAAGTTGTTGATAATAAAAAGATCTACAACTTTTGTATTCAACATTTTTCCACATTGCCTCAAATTTTCCGGGAAAATGGGAAAACCCGATTTTTAAGTTTTGTCTTGCGCAAAAATTATTTTTTGTT
Source organism: Chrysolina oricalcia (assembly GCA_944452925.2). NCBI lineage: Eukaryota > Metazoa > Arthropoda > Insecta > Coleoptera > Chrysomelidae > Chrysolina > Chrysolina oricalcia. The sequence goes on along the minus strand of OX101821.2, from coordinate 3,593,370 downwards.
CACGAAATTTGGTGGTAATATAACTTATCATGTTTCAAGTGAGCTGTAATTGTTTTGTAGATTTTTCTTTGTTTTTTTCGACAAATTCCGAAAAAACTACCTTATTTTCAACTGAAACGTTTCACCGGTAAAGTTCGTCTTTTCAGGCTCGCCAACCGCCATTTTTACCTTTGAAGCGTCTATTTTTTGATCGAGTAATGGAGAGCACTATGATGTAAAAATTTTCCAGAATACGCAAAAAAATTAAAAAAACAAATTTTCAAAAATATTTTTTATTTATTTTTGTTTTAAACTCACATTTACTTATTAAAATTATTGAAATTAATATTTGAAACCTTTCGAGAACATTAATTTCTTGTTACCTCAATGGGTACAAAGAATAATCAGGGACATAATGATAATGATAGAAGGACGAAAGGAAGTGAACTTTTGGGGATAAAAATGGTTTCTCACGATTTGCAGGGAAAATTAACCTCCTACAGACAAAAGTCGAAGAAAAAAGTTTTTGACAATAAAAAGCAGGGTTGGCAGGATTGAGTCATTTTGATTTAAATCATGATTTCGCGATTTAAATCAAATGATTTTTTCACTAAATATCAGTGATTTAATCAAATGCCTCTTTGACGAGGCAATTTTTATTTATTATAAATTAAAATTAGTCAGGAACGCATCACAGCAATAACAATATTGAACAAAACTGAACGAAAGTGTATGCTTTTTAGAACGAAAGTAAGACCGTAACTGCAAGCGAAGTTTACAAAACGCGTGATTTCTTTTGATGCTGGGATTCCCTTTTGGGGTGGGTATTCCCCTTTGGCGCGGGGATTATCCTTTTCTCTTACACCCAAGGGCGCTTTCCGTTTCATTAGTGAAGCAAATCTACCAGGTTTTTTGTAATGTAACCATTTTTACCGGTTATTTAGCAGGCTGATTAACTGGCTATGTATAAAACAAAATGACGTCCTTCCTAAAAGGAAAAGTATTGCGCGATTTGAATGTCTCATTTGATAAAGAAATTGGTTATTTTTTCATGATTTTATTTTATTTATATTTGTTGACTACATATATTGAATAGCCGCGGTTAATTAACCTTTTACATTACTACGTTTTATGCAAATATATAGTTAACCTCTATGAAAATGAAAAAATCACGATTGAAGAGGATTTTTTCAAAAAATCGTGCACAATTCGATTTTTTCAAAAAATTATGATTTTTTCCAACCCTGACAAAAAGATCTACAACTTTTGTATTCAACATTTTTCCACATAACCTCAAATTTTCAGGGAAAATCGGAAAAACCGTTTTGATTTAGTTTTAATTTTTTTCTTGCGTGAAAGTTGTATGTTAGTCTCAAAATTTGGTGGAAATATACCTTTTTATGTTGTAAATTAGACATTTTTTTTGCAGCGAAATAGTTATTTGTCTCGAACCTCTTTGAAGTACTCGGTGAGGGAGCGGCTTCTAGTAGGTACTTCCCTGAAATGAAATCTTGTAAGGTGCATTCGGTTAATGAACGTCGTAGCCGAGCAAGCAGATCTCGGTTGTATCACGTGATCACAGAGCTATTCGACAGTGGTCGAGAACTATCGATAGTCGTCCCCATCGATAATAATCGATAGTTGGGTCTCTCACTATCGATAATTATCGATAGTTGAGAGAACTTGGAGAATTAGGTTATGTGTCAAGGTCTTCTTCTTATTTTAATGTGTGTTAAGACGTTAAGTTAGTTATGTTTATTTTATGTATAAGAAATAAGAATTAAGAAAATGGATAATGGATTTATTTCATGATTCATGATGGTTCATGGCCAAATGCGCCTAACAGGATGCAAAGGCCATGCCATAAAATAATATGAAATATAAAGAGTAACTGATTAATTTTATTTTATGCAAAAATAAATTATAGATTTTGAAATTTTTATTCAAAAAAACTATCATATTGACATTTTTCGGTTTTAACCTTGATCGTCGTTGCTCAATCAATTGTCCAGTCAAACTGAACACTCTTTCACTCTCTGCAGAGGAGGCTGGAATGCAGAAGAATTTTCGAGCCACATGATCCATTGGTTTCAGATCTTCTCCAGCTACCTGCAAATTATTTAATTTGAAAATTTTCCTATACCTTGTATTACAGATTTACCTTCCAAAATAAAAGTGGATCTACATTGGTATTAGAATTTGGTCTTTCCAGATACTGCCTTTTAATTATTATCACATCTGCTGTGATTGATTTTTCCTTCACCTTTAATCTGTCACTCAAAAATCCGAACAGTGTTGAATTTTGTTTAGGTTTCTCTGAAGAATTTTCTGTGAAAGTCAAAGAGTCATTCTGTTTTTTGCTTTCTTCGTCAAGTTTTCTCATTATACTGAACATTTCCTGTTCAAGTAAAGTAGCAGCACATGCAGCATTTTCAGCACTACGAAAACCTTCTTTTTTGAAACGAACATCCAAAATTGTACCCAATCTGGCCACTGAACGAGTTTCATATGGACATAATCTTGTTCTCACCGATTGCAAAAGATTATTGCAGAATGTTTTCCCTTCCTCAGTTTGAAGTTCAGGTAATGAACTTATCAATGAATTATATATCCCAAACTTTAATGGAATCACCAACGAAATTGTGACATAAGTATTACCTGAAAAAAAAAAACTTATATTCAATATAAAAATAATTTTCAACTATATAACCTTGAATTTTCTGTGTTGCCTCCTCAAAACATCCTAGAACTTTCTGAATGTCTTCTAAAATGGTGAGTTCTTCCAAAGAAAGAGGCACAGGGGCATTCCTGAGTTGCAACAAAGATCTATTCAGAGCCTCATTGGTTTTCAAAACTCTTTGTATCATATAGAAAGAACTGTTCCACCTAGTAGGCACTTCTTGCAGTAGCTTCAATGGCTCTTTAGTATTCTGCTCTTTTTTAAATGTGTCCATAGCCACATAACTACTTTTAAAATATGTAACAATAGTCTTCACTCTTTTCAAAATACCACTAACATCATTTATACAGTCTTGTACAACAAGATTCAAGGAGTGTGCAAAACATGGCATGTGACGTTTTTGTAGAATATTGCAAGTGGCAATCATATTATTTGCATTGTCACTCACTATACAGGTTACTTTCTCAGTTATTTCCCACTCACTGAAAATGGCTTTCAAAGCTTCAGACAAATTGTGGGCAGTGTGATTTACGTCTGGCAATGGTTTTGTAGATAAAACGGCTGATTTAAGGCAGAAATCCATATCTACAAAGTGGCAAGTTACTGTGACATATGATTATGTGGCCACAGATGTCCAAGCATCAAATGTTATAGCTACATATTCAACTCTGCTCAGTTCTAGTTTCAATTTTTTATGTACTTCCATATAAGATTCTTCAAGCATTTTATGACACAAAGTATAAGTACTTGGTAATTCATATCTGGGATCAAGTAATGAAATAAATTTTCGGAAACCACTGTCCTTAACAATCGAAAATGGTTGCATATCTAATACAATCATCTCGAGCAGAGCTTTGTCCAGTTCCTTTTTTCTTTGAGATGAACTGTCATAAAAAACAGCTCTCTTAAAATAAGGCGATACAGACATACTTGATCGAGCAGAATACGAGGCACTCGAGGCAGTAGCAGCAGAGCTAACAGATGAACTAGACTCAGACTCAGTAGACTCATTGTCGTTATATCCATATCTTTCCAAATTGGGATGAAAACGTTTCAAGTGATCAGACAAGTTACTGGTGTTACCACTAGTTTTATATTCTTTTTGACATGTTAGGCATTTGGCAAACTTTCTATCACTAGACCGTTTGAAATAGTTCCATACAGCTGAATTTTTCTTCCTTTTATTAACACTGCCTTCATTTGGTTTACTTTTAGAATTGTCTTCAGAAGAACCTCCTATAAATATAATTTACACAAATTATGAATGCTGTAATTATAATATACCCTCTACAAACCGGTTGTGATACTGGTACTACTGGCAGTACTACTTGTACTTGCAGTAGGTTTTGTAACAAATTTATCCATTTTCTCACTTTTCACTTTTCGTTCTAATGACCAAGACCAAATACCAAAACCGTATATAACTCTTGTCGTCTTGTCTATGATACCAAATAAATACCAATACAAAAATTGAAATTGACGGATGACAGTGATGACACGAATTTGTCGCATTTCATGAATGTCAATTGTCAATTATTTGCAATTTCTGTCGTTACTTCGCTAACTGTGGACTATCGAATTGCTATCGATAGTACCTAAAAAATATCGATTGTTTTCGATTGCTCAAAGTATCGATAGTTATCGATAGCGCTATCGATGGTTCTTGACCTCTGCTATTCGAGCAAAATGTAATTAACGAACGATATTTTACCAGACGTATGAGATCTGTCACCTGTCACATCCGATTGTCGTTATTGCAGTAGAATGAAAATACAAAAGTATGTAGCACAATCACAATGAAGAATTTATTGTGAAAATTGTTCCAAAAAAAATATTAAAATTGAAATCTAGAAACTATGTCTACATTTACTACAATCAAAGTTGAGGTTATGTGGAAAAATGTATAATACAAAAGGTGTGCATCTTTTTATTGGCAACAACTTTTTTCTGTAGGAGGTTCATTTCCGCTGCAAACTGTGAGAAATCATTTTTATCCTCAAAAGTTCACCTCCTTTTGCCCTTCTATCATAACCAATTCCTCATTTATGTCTTTGTTTATTCTTTGTACCTATTGAAGTAACATGAAATATTAATATTCTCGAAAGGTTTCAACTGTTAATTTTAATAAATAAATATGAGTTTAGAACAAAAATGTAAGAAATTGCTTTTTGAAAATCTGTTTTTTTTGAAAAAAATTTCTATATTAGTGCTTCTCTTTTATTACATACTCTAAAAGTAGATGCTTCAACGGAAAAAATGGCTGCTGGCGAGCTTAAATAGACGAATTTTACCGGTAAAACTTTTCAATTGAAGATGAGGTCGTTGTATCGGAATTTGTTAAAAAAAAAGGAAAAATGTGTATTTCGCTACAAAAAATTACTGTTTACATAATAAGTTATATTTTCACCAAATTTCGTGAAAAAAAAAAATTTTTGCAAGAGAAAACTGAAAAATCGGGTTTTCTGATTTTCCCAGGAAATTTGAGGTTATGTGGAAAAATGTTTAATAGAAAAGTTGTGGATCTTTTCATTGTCAACAACATTGCCATCCAAATGTTTTCCACTTTCGTTGCAATTCGCAAAAAACCGTGAAATACCACTTTCAACCCCTAAAAGTTCATCCCGTTCCACCCTTCTCCATTTTGTCGACTCCAATTTTTTTCCCCGTCATTCGAACCATATGGTGTTAATTTTTTTTATCTCAAAAATGCATCAGCACTGGTCTATGACACGTATTCGCGGCGATATCCATCATTTACACATTTTCATCAATATCATGGACTATGCGAGGTTTTTGGATAGTTTCAAAGGAAACCTCTTCATATTGTCTTCATACTAGCATTTTGTCAATCTTGAAATCGGTGTATTGAATTTCATATTGACAAGTACTAGATCTAGTCTTTATAATAGCGCATTTTATAATTTATGTTTTAGAATTCCTTGTGCAAGTCGTTAGTTTGTATATTTTAGTTATGAATAAGGTTTTTTATGTGTATATATTTATATATGTACAGGGGGTTCCAAAAAGTTTGCACCATATGGGAAACTTTTTTGATATCCATTTATCAGAAAATTTTATTCCTGATGGAAACTGTTGCATTGCGGAAAACTTGGATTTGAGTTGTCAAAATTCTAAATTTTCGAACGGTGTACAGGCCACAGGGGAGAACAAAAAATAGAAATTTTGTTCCAGAGTAAACTACCCTTATTTTCTGCATTATTCAAAAAGTGTATTCATAAAAGTTGTTGGAATTTGAAAACTATATTCAGATTTGAGATCACAGCCAATTAGGCAACAAAACAAAAAAAAAATTTTAATAGTTCTAGCCTCATAAAGAGTACTAGTATCTCATATACACCTTTGGCGCCTTTCTTATATTTCTATAATAATATTTCAATGCAAAACTTTAGTCCAATTTATCATTCGAACTAGTATATCGATGTTTGTTGAAAATGGTTAAAATTTCTAATAGTTTTTTGCGCAAATTTGATATTTCATTCTGTTTGTATGTTCATAATTACTATCAGTATCAGTAGAGTAGCTACATTGCTTCTGGTGCATCACCCCAAAAAATACATTGCGTTTGGTACCTCAAACGTTTTCCGAGATAAATTCTGGTGCAGCGAAAAAATTTCAAAGTCCGAAAAAGTCCAAGAATTGTGAGAAATATTCCCCAACAGTTTTAGTTCAGCAAAAATTTTTTGGACTTCAAATTTCAAGATTTATTCGGACTTTGAAATTTTTTTCACTGCACCAGAAATTCTCTCGTTTTTAGAAAATTTTGCTGCACCAGAAGCAATGTAGCTTTTGGGGTGCTGCACCAGAAACAATATAGTTACTCTACTAGCATTGTCTAAAGAAGAATTGTCAAACAATCCCTGTGCAATATGCATTGGATGGCCGTCACCTGAGACATCTATACTATTTTACTGGAAACATTGAAAATGTATCCAGTAATGTGGCGCCGTTATCGGATGGCACGCAAAACTATACTTCTGTCTCTTTTTAAAATAGAACGCCAGTTTTCATTCACTTCATTCAGAAATGTGCAGAATATTGTCATTGGTGAGATGTTTAGCAGAATAAAAGACGAGTCAAAGTTTGCATTCGGATGTTTCGAATATCAGATGATTATCAGTGGTAAAATTTTATATTGCTGCAATTAAGCCTAATATAATGAAACACGTAATGTAGCAATATTCTTACTGAAAAATGATCCCTAAGTATAGGTACAAAAAAATGTTCTATTACGATATTATATCGCAGTTGATATGTTTTGAAAACACATAAAGAATATTCATTAGTGCTTGAAGGCACCCAATAAGTAGGTAAATAATAATATATCAGTATTATTTGTACACGCTTTTGTTTAGTTTCACTCACACGTAACAGGTGTGGTATCTACTGTCTAGGTATAACAGGGTCAAAACTTCAGTGGAAATTTTGAGCCAATTCCACTGATCCAATCATCTTTAAATTTGCCAGGTGTCCATTAAATTCATTCAGGTTCGTTACGACATTCACAAGAGAAAAAAACAAGATAACGAACAGTTTTTGTGATTTATTGTCCAACTATTCATAATGCGAATCTCGAGTAGTTTTGTATTTTTTCAAAATTCGAAATGGCGAAGACCAATACTAACATTCAAGATGGAGGACAAATTTTGAAATTCATGTCCGAATCCGTCCATGATAGATCTAGAATTATTTGGGTAGGACAGTTCAAGGACAATTCAAGGAAAATTCAAGTGGCGGACAGGTGTTCTTTAATTGATGGTTCGATGTTATCAACAATGTATATGGACATATAAGGAGAGTTTCAAAGGAGGTTGTCACCAGAAATCATTCATCTCCTACACGGGCCTAAAATACATTTTTTTTGTACAATATAGTTATTTGTGTATTTAGAGCGCGAGGACCGCGGTAATCTTTGGAGAGCGGCAATGGCATTTTGTTTTCGAAATAAACACATGTTTTTTTCCTTCAAACGCAGCTTTTAAACATAGAAACGATTGACAATTCATTCAACATAGGCACCTAACATTACCCATGAGAAAATAAACACTCAATAGTAATCCCAAATGAATAAGCTAACCAAATATCCAATAATTCACATCTCTAACAAAACAAGATAACTTGCTAGAAAAAAAAGTATGTCGAGATCGAATCACAGGCCTTCAGCTTGATAGCAGCTACGCTCTCAACACCACCACAGTTCCTAAGAGTGTTATGAATTTATTGTCTATACTAAACAACATGCAAGAATAGGTTCGTTTTCAACGAAAGCTATGGAGATCGACCGTTGGATATGGATGGTATGGATATGCGTAAAGTTATGTTTTACGCATCGTTCATATAATTCCAAAAGACAGTATTTTGCGTCAGATTTCACTCGAAAGTCATCAAATGAAAACTTCATAGAATAAAATATACTCAACAATTGCTACAATTTGCCAATATAATAACAGGCGTAGAAATAAAATTGTAGATACATTTTCATAAAGAGCTTTTTTGTACTCACGTGTTTCCACGCTCATAAAAAAGTCCTAATTTACGAATTTTTGTATCATATATAAATAATCATTTCATCTTCTTTATATGAGTTTTCTGTGCGTATTGGTCATAAAGTCATAAAGTTTCATTTTTGATAAGGATATCCACTTATAGAAGTTATTTCGAACGATCGACTGAAACTTCAAATTCAGTCGCAGATAATGTCATTATATCAGTACCTAATTTCGAAAAAAAACCCTTGTTAGGTTTTACAACTTTGACTTCATGGTAAATAAATAAACTTGAAAAAAAATATTTTAGAGAAAAGTTTCTATTTAAATGTACTAAAAAGAAGAAAATAAATTTTAAAGTGAATAAACCCATCATTTTGTTACATTATAAAATTTTAAATGATATAAAAGCTTGTCGCGAGAAGTATTTATGTAATTCTTATAGTATATAAAATTCAAAAATTACCTCAAGATTTATTCACACGAGAAGCTTTTATATCATTTGAAATTTTATAAAATGTAACAAAATTATGGGTTTTTCGCTTTAGTGCATTTAAATAAAATCTTTTATCTGAAAAGGTTTTTTAAGTTTATTTATTTATTTTTTTAGTTTTCTGTGAATATGTTTCTTAGTCTGTTCATTTCAATCAATGCGCCATTGTTACACGGTCGCTTGCCTGTTAATTTACCGTTGGAAAATTTTCCTAATTTCTACGTGTTCTCTAAATAGCTTTAGAGGGGGGCAGAGGGGTGAATTTTTTTAAAACCGTTTTGTTCAATGGCCAGATAATTTTCACTATTTTTACGGATTTTTTTTATTTCTATTCCGCGAGTTTTCCTATTTTTTTTTTGACAGGAAAGGAGGGCAAACTCCCCGATCTATTTTTGTTTTCATCATTATTTTCCATTTCCGAAACTGATGAAACATTTTCCGAATTCCTTTGCGTTCTCTACCTAGGTTTTGAGGGGGGAAAGGGAAAGCGAAATTTTTTAAAACATAATTTCCGACAGTCAGATATTTTTCACTATTTTTACAGATTTTTCCGATTATAATTTCGCGTTTTTTTCCATTTTTTTTTTTTCGAGAAAAGAGGGAGACGAGTACCCCCCTAATTTATTTTTTCTTTCTGTAATTCTTGACGTCCAAATCCGTCAAAAAAAACGTCCGAAAACCTTCGCGTTCTCTATCTAGCTTTCGGAGGACGGGGGGGAGACAATTCCTTTTTATAAACCATAACATTCGATTGTCAGATATTTTTCACGATTTTTAGAGATTTTTCCGATTTTAATTTCACGAGTTGGTTTTCCAACTTTTCGAGAGAAGGGGGGCATCCCCCCTCCCTACTTATTTTTTCGTTGTTATTTCTGACGTCCAAATTCGTCAATAAAACTTCCGATACCCTACGCATTCTCTATCTAACTTTCGGGGGGCAGGGGGGACAATTTCTTCGACATTAATGTTTTGTCATCGGAACTGAACCAACACGAAAAATTTCAATTCCATCTCGTGGCCTAAAATTTTTGATAAATCGGTCCTACAGTTGTGTGACATTTTTCGGTATGTCGCAGATTAATGGCGTTTTTTCTTGATGAACCGCATTCAAGTTTGATTTCGAACCGCTTTCAAATGTGACGTAGTAATTCATCTACTCAAGAAAACAAACCATTTTGAAACATAAATGTCAAAATCGAAACCAAACATTAACAGCCTAGAAATCATTGAAATTGAGGAATATGTTCAAAAAGCTTGAAACGAATGGTATAGACTTACAAATAGAATAATTGAACAATGTTTCACCAGGACTCACTTTGATAATAAAAAGATTCAACAGAGTGTTCTTCAAGAGCTGAATCAGTGCACAGGAAGAGATGATAATCTCGAAATATTTGTTTTCCACAATTTTGAAAATCAGAAAGTTGAGAATTATGCAAAAAAAGTCTCGAGAAATATTTAGACTATGACTTTTTCCAGCTGTTCAGGTCCCAAAAGCAAATTTTTAAATAGTAGTTGTCAATATCCTCCCTTCTTCTAACTACTTTTCATTTTGAACCGTTCTTATGGAAGCATTCAAAACAGAATGAATTCATTTGTCACGTCACTGGTTCAACAAGAGAATATTTGGTTTCAAAGCGCACTGAACGCGGTTCTTCAAGAAAAAACGCTTTAAATATTTCTGCTGTTTCTCTAATGCTCTTTTTCTCCATGAATTAGAATTATTTCAATTTTGTCATTTGAACTCAGCGTTGTGAATAAATTTATACGGACAAATCTCTAATTAGGTTATACATTTCGTGATGCTAACACCTCAGTTAAGAAACGCAAAATTGTTCACTACTTAAAATGTAAAAAGTTAAACAAATTTTATTTTAGTAATTCTAGACGAGTTTTCAATATGAAAAATGAAATTATTCCTAAGTCATATACGGTAAATGTTAATATGAACTGTTCTAAGAAGTACAAAATTTCGTTTTGAAAAAAATATACTTTTCTTTTACATATTTGAAGACCATTTCAAAATATGGATGGATTAGAAAATGTTATCAGGCAGTAAGGTGCAAGTATACAGAAATCTTTTTCAGAAATTGTCAATAAAGAATTTTGTATGACACTAAGGTAAACACGTTTAAATTTCCACAGATTTATTGTCTACGCGACATGTTTCGATACACAGTATCTTTCTCAAGCGAATGTACATTACATTATGCTATGTTGAACATTACTTAAATACCCTTCTTATCAATTGAGGTAATTAGGACCTACCTATAATAAAAATAAAAATTCACAATACAATGTAGGTACCTTTAATGAAACGAAAGAAACACAATTTTGTCTTATTTCCACTAGTTTTTTTATATAATTTGTGATTTTGACAACCCAGGTAATTTCCATAACCTCCAGTATTGAATTTATATAGTTTCACCCATGTTCATTTGATTTAATTTATTTTCATTTAATTACCTCTCCATCCAGTTTACCTGCAAACTCCCTATGTAACTAGGTTTAAGAGTACAATTGTATTAGTTAGTTTTTATACTTGATAATGGGATAAAGCCCGAAACCGGTCGTAAATATAAAAAACTAGTGGAAATAAGACAAAATTGTGTTTCTTTCGTTTCATTAAAGTGATCATGAATTTCCACAAAATAAACAAGTCATCAATTACACAAAACAATGTAGGTACCTGTAAATCTAAAAACATACTACTACTAAATTAATTAATTAATTGAAAAGGTTTAACAAAGGTCCAATTGATCATTTAGTCAATTCGAATTTTTCAATTTATTAATTTCCAAGAATTCTAAATAATTAAGTCTAATATTAGACTCAATTATTTACAAATCATTGGTTAATCCCATAGAAATATAATTATAATTTCTATGGCTACTCCCCAGCAACTGAACCAAGTTTACTTGAACTGTTGTTGAACTTGTTTTGTACAACCCGCCCTTAATTGTTTAGCAGTAATCAATTCAGTCAATTATTCATTGTCATTAAATCATACTTATAGTTATCATGGACATACATACAGAGTGAAATATCAAATTTGCACCAAAAAATAGTAAAAATTCAAACCATTTTAAACAAATATCGATATACTAGTTCAAATAATGAAGGGAATAATTTTCGCATTGAAGTATTATAGATAGATATGTTTATTAATCCTTAGAGATCATTCACATGAAATAGGTTAGGTAAATATAAATACAAATATAAGGAAACAAATACATAATACAAGACATAAAAACATGAAAACAGGGTCACTTAAAATTACAAAGAAGCGTATAAATAAAAATTACACAAAAGTATATAATATAAAAATGACAAAGAAAGTATATAAAAAAGTAACAGTAAAAATATAAATACAAAACCATAGTAGAGTCAAGAACGTGTCAGCGTACTGCTTCAATAGAGTGAGTGAATTTATCCAGCGAATAAAACGGACTTTCTTGGAGAAATTTTTTTGTCGCACTTTTGAATTTTCTTAGGCATGATATATTTTTCATTTGTGGCGGTAGCACATTGGAAAAGAGAGATCTAACGTATGCAGGAGACTTTCTGAAGTGCATTTTATTGGATTTTTGGAAATGTATATAATTTTTTTTCTTGTTGGGTATTCGTGAATATCTTTGTTTTTTTTTTGAATTTGTGAATGTTATAAGTCAGTGACACATTTCCATACTACTATATTTGACTAGATGTGTGTGTAGAAACTGTTTACTATATGTGTTCTATGAAAATTTTCTTTGAGTATTCAGAACGCATAATATAGTTTTCCTAGTTTCTTGCAGATTACCTCAACTTTTAGATTAAAATCTAAGTTACAGTTCCTAAGAACGTCGTAAAATTTATTGTCTCTAATTTGGTATTGATTTCGAATGTAAGAGATAATTTGGGGTTTTGCTTTTGCTTGTGAATTCTACACATACCGTTTTTTTTTATTATTGATTAGGTGAATATGTTTGCACCACACAGTAAAAATTTCTATTGCAGATAGAATATGAGGGAGGCTAGAACCATAAAAACTGGATTTGATTTCAAATCTGAATATTGCTTTATATCCAAACAACTTTTCCAAATTCTCTTTTTTAACATTGTCGAAAAATAAAGGTAAGTTCACTTTTGATCAAAATTTCTGTTTTTTGTTCTTCCCGTTCAAAAATTTAGAATTTTGACAACTCAAATCCACGTTTCTCGCCATGCACCAATTTTAATCAAGATTTTTTTTTTCCTTACACATGGATAATAAAAAAGTTTACCATATGGTGCAAACTTTTCAAAACTCACTGGATATACATATTACATGACTTAGTTGAATATTATTATAACTAATTCATGTTAGTGATACTGCATGGTTAGAAAATATGTATGCCTCAAAATGGCGCTGATGTTTCCTGATCATCCTGTGTGTAATTTACTGACGTTGCTTCTGTGCATAAGCTGTGCCAAAAATGTATTCATTGTCTCATTTTCATGGCATAGACAGTATTATTTAGGTAGATTTTTTTTATTCAAAATATTCTTGAGTCCTTTGTTGATTTTTAATTTTTTCGATTATTTATGTTTTAGCCAACGTAAGAACACTTTCATTTTATTGACTGAAATTTCGATTGAAACAAACAAAAAAAAATGAGTTCTTATGGAGACTGTGTTCCGAAATTTTGATACGGTTCTTTAGGTTTGTAAAAAGTTCGAAACTCCCAAGGTTGCTCATTTTATATTAAGGCATATCATCACAAAATTCATTATTTTTTTTTTCACTAGTGACATCACATCAATTATTTAATTTGGATCAAACGATTTCCTAGTGTGTTAATTAATATTAATTAATTAATATATTCAACCTCACGTGCAGTTTGTATAATGTATAATTGATTCAATGAAGAGACATATTGACAATATTAACCAATACCAAGTAACAATTTGAGTTTATGTTGACAGTTCTGAAATATACAATGTTGCCATTTAAGTGTCCAACGTATGGGATTTTTTTTATTAATTGCACAACCAAAATACAAATATTGCCGAAAGTTGGTGTATGTTCGATAATCATATTAGGTGCACTTAGAATGGTTGCATGCAGAACAGCATACAGGGTAGGTCAAAAAAAATGAGCAACAGTAAAATACCCTTATCTCACAAAATTCAGCAAAAAATTATTAACAATTATAAGTTATGCCTAGATTCCAAAACATGGCATCCTAAGGAATGTTTTTATTTTCTTAAACATTAATAATTTCCCTATTTTTTTTATTTTTTATATTCACCCTAAACACTTTCATAAATCAATCACCATCAAATCAATTCCACATAACTTTGTTCAAATTGAAGCATTTCGTGAAATTAACTAAAATTTAATTTTTTTTTAGGTGATCACAAACTCCATATTTGTTGCAACGATATTAAAATTTCGCAAACATTATTTTTAACAAGGTAAAACGTTAGTAATGATAATAGGCATATTAAAAAATTCTCTTCCAAAGTGATTTATTTTTATTCAAAATGTTTATTAAAAAACTGCACAAATCAATCGACAAACATGAAATCTTACTAAAATAATTGAGGAAACTCATGGAACAAAACAAATGAGGGTTAAAAGTTAACATCATCATTATTTATAGTGATGAAGTTTCGACCATCTATGTAATTATTGAATATGGTTGTTGGGGTTAGGTCGTCTTCAAGAACAACCAGTATTTTTCAACAGGTCAACGTTTCGGCAGTATATTTTGCCATCATCAGGGCTCTAAAATATAAAATTATGGACAATTACTTACATGTATACAGTGTGTCCCACTTTGAGCAGCCACACCCTCATATTTCGTTGATCATGAAATAATTCGAAATTTTCTTTGACTCAAGTTGTAGTACTCGGAAATACCTACCTTTATGTTTACGGAACCTTTGTATATCCATTTTCCACGGTTAACTACGACCAAATAAAAAGTGAAAAATTGGGAAAAACATACTAGGCATTTTTTTATCGCAAGAATAACACCAGATTCTGTTTCAGAACACCTTAAAACCCCCAAATCTCAATGCTTGAATCATTTGAATATACAGGGTATCATCTGTAGCTGGTAGCATTATCAACTCTAATCCATAAATAATGCTTGGAAAATTTCCAAAATGTCTTCTCTTGTCACAGAATTCCCAAAAATATTTAATTAATACTTTGAAAAATAGCCAAATATCACTTTACCAAGGCTAACTCTGATCAGAATGAATGATACCCTGTATATTCAAATGATTCAAGCATTGAGATTTGGGGGTTTTAAGATGTTCTGAAACAGAATCTGGTGTTATTTTTGCGATAAAAAATGCCTAATATGTTTTTCCCAATTTTTCACTTTTCATTTGGTCGTAGTTAGCCGTGGAAAATGGATAAGTATACAAAGGTTACGTAAACATAAAGGTAGGTATTTCCGAGTACTACAACTTGAGTCAAATAAAATTTCGAATTATTTCATGCTCAACGAAATATGAGGGAGTGGCTGCTCAAAGTGGGACACACTGTATACATATAAAATTTAGGAAAAAATACATTTGTATTTTTAAATATAAAATAACTTGTAAACGTTTGTGTCTGAAATAAACTAACTAACAATACCAGCCAAACTCAGAAATATTTTTTTTTTCAATATTATTATAAGGTAGACTCACGTGAGTGGTTTTGGTTTTCCTTCGTCAAAATAAAGTATATCACTTAACATAAAAATAAAATAACTAGACACGACTAAAATTGAATATTCAAACCCTTCACGTGAGTCTACCTTATAATAATATTAGAAGAAGAAAAAAGACTGGTTTCTGAGTTTGGCTGATATTGTTAGCTAGTTTATTTCAGACACAAACGTTTATACGTTATTTTAAATTATTAAAAATGAAAATGGATTTTTTCCTAAATTTTTAATTTATATACATGTAAGTTTTGTCCATAATTTCATATTTTAGAGCCCCGAAAATGGCAAAATATACTGTCGAAACGTTGGCCTGTTGAAAAATACTGGTTTTTCTTTAAGACGACTCCAACAACCATATATATTCAATAATTATCATTATTATTATGAAGTAATGGCAAAGTTGTAGGTAATATAAAGATCTACAACTTTTGTATCCACAATTTTTTCACATAAGTTTTTGGTTTTGTATTTTTATCTTAAAAAAAAAAGTCTACGAAATTTTGTGAAAACTCATCTTCTTATGTCCCAAATATACTGTAATTTATTTGATGTGAAATATTTATTTTTTCACCTTATTTTGACTTAATATCAAAAAAGCACTTTAATTTTCAATCGAAAATTCTCGCGTCAAAATATTAGCTTTTTCCAAAAAGTCGGTGTGCTTTTTGTTCGCTGAAATCTCTACTTCCTGATGGTGTAAAAAATATACATTACTATTATAGTAAATATTCTCAGAAAATGCAAAAAATCGAAAAAAAAACTAGAATTCGATTTTTTTTAAAATCATTATGTACAATTTCATCAAAAAATGTGATTGCTGCAATTGTTTTCAGTTAAAAAGTTTATTTATTAAATTCTAATTACATTCATGTCATAGAAAATCTCATAAAATATAAATAAATAGACTTGCAAATCGTACTATTGAATTTAGATACTTCATTCTGATTACGTTATTCATTATAATATTCTTAAAATACGTGAATCTTGTTATTTGTAAATACATTATCTTGAATTCTAAACACTCATCCATTAGGTTTTGTCTCTTTGATAGCTACGAAATAACAGGTATGTAGTAAGGCCCAGGCACTCCTTGCTCCTTTCCCACTTCTCTATGAAATATCTTTCAATGGGCTAAAATTTTCCGTAGGTCATTCAGGTATATAAAATATCTTTTCCCGCTGCCGACACTGTAAATAGTCCATACACAGAGCCGGATTACCACCTTTTTACGCCCTAGGCCAAACTTCGAAAGTACGCCCTACGGAAGAAGGTCTGGGGAGTGTGGAAGGTAATTCCCAACTATTGTCAAAGTAGGGCTATTCAACTATCATATACTTGTAATGTAACATGGATATATCCAATAACTGTCTTTCTTAATGATGAATAGATGATAATAAAGAAAGGATGTTGAGCAATAAATTGAGAAGGCCTGCTGCCTACTTGTTAAAATAAGTTATATATTTAAAAATATTACAATCGAAATATGTAATATGTACAAAAACACTTTCAACTTCTTCTTTCTGGCCTTAGCCCAAGCAAATAACTGTATCGTATTATCAAAGTCCAAATATCTATTAATATCACTTTCAATGTTCAGAAGAGCAAGGGCGTTGTGTTTCGTTTGATGCATGTTTGATCTATGGTATTGTTAGATCCGTTTCAAACAGGAAAATTACCTTAAATTAGAATAAAACAAAAATAATTCATACTTCACTTGTTACTTGAAAATTTACAGCAATTTTATTAATTGATAAGTTATACTTTCAAGTTGATGACAGGCGTTAGTTAATTGTACAAACTTAACCTACAATTTTTACGTGTTCATGCGCGTCTGCCACTTATTTTTCTCCGTTATCTGCGCCCCCTCTAGCCTGCGCCCTAGGCCATGGCCTAGGTTGGTCTTATGGGTAATACTGTCCATACATGCTTAGCAACAAAACAGGTAAATGGCCTATATCATTCGTTTACTAATTCATCTTGACAACGGAACTTAATAGTGTCATTTACATGCCTAGGGTAATAATGACTTTTACTTTGACAAGTCATAACTTCAGCTTCATTTTTATCGATTTTCAGGTTATGAGACTCTTTGAATATTAATTGTAAGAAAATAATGACAGTAAATCGGAAATTTGACATTTTATTAACGTATAACTGGAACAAACAGCTCAATATTGATTAAATTTTTTTGTTGAAATTGAAAACTAAACTACACTGTGAAAATGTTGAATTTTGAGTAACAAAGCCTGCATGTTCTAATACTTCAATATTTTCGTTCTCAAATGACGCTGTAGTGGTTTGCATTGTGTTCGACTGCGTTGGAGGAGATATTGCCGAAGAAAAAGGCATTTCAACTTTCGGAGAGTTGGCTACAATTTGTGAAGTTGACGGTATCAGCTTTCGAACACTTGATGAAGGCATATGATTTTCATTGTACAATATTTTATTAGCAACATCTAGTTTTTTTTTTAATAGACTCCGCCACATAATTTTCAGCCACTGTGGATGATTTCCATCCGCTATGTCTCTTTAGCCCCAAAATATCTTCTCCAGATTCAACCAGTAAAGTGGCGGAAGAACGTCTGAAGCAGTGTCCAGTGTATGAATTAGCTTCTGGTAAATTCAAAAACCGTGCTATAACCGATGGCATCTTAGCAAAAGTGTGCTTTCCCACAGGTTGATTGAAGCACCTTCCAAACTGATATCGCAAGAAGAAACGAGAATTATTAGCTACCTGTTTTCGAATTTCGTAATAATTTTTGAAAATTTTCAAATAATCTATCTTGCTTTCAAGATTTTCAACAATTGTGAACTTCCGTACAACATCATTTTTGGATTGCGGATTCGTTATAGTTATGTATTTTCCATGGTCAACAACATCAGCCATTTCCATTTTACAGAATTCGTCTATTCTGCATGCTCCTGCGATGCCTACTATCATAACAGTCTAAAACATTATAAAAAGATAGAATTTACTCTTAATAACAATAAAATGCCTTACCTTGATTAGGAGATGAGTTTGATCTGAAGCGTTTTCTATGAATTCTTGAATTTCTTCTCTTGTTAATACTTGAGACTTTTTTGGCTGATAACCCTACCAGTTTTGGAAATTTTGATATATCTACATTATCTTTGTAGTTCAGTGTTGTTTTTAACATTGAGTACTCGCACCATAAACTGGCTGATGATTTTAGCCTCTCCGATCGCTCCAACATATACGCCAGCATGCAGTTTTCAGACACGGATTGTACATTTTTCTTAGCACACCATTTTTTAAAAACATCGTACGTGAATTCATACCTTGCCCTTGACTTCTTGGGTAACAAACTTTGACAAGCAATACCTGCAGCTTCACATATATCCATTTTCAGATTTGTTATGACTTTGAATGTCACCTATGGTTTTATTTGTAGTCTGTTTATTCGGTAACCTAGTTACGAACGATAACATAGTCACACGCACAAGCAACTCAAAATGAAATAGCGGAACGAGTAATCATGAAGGAAGGGTGAGAAAAAAACTTCAATCCATGCAAATTTTGAGAAATGTCAACAAGCAGCGGGAAAAACGTAATAAGTAACACGGAATGTATCGACTGTTATCATCCTCGGCAAGCGACAAGCCTCGGCTTTGCCTCGGCTCGTACTCGCTCACCTCGAATGTTAACACGTCTTTACATTCCTTGTTACTTAAATAACTATAAAATAGCAATAAATAGGCATCTAAAAATATAGTTTAAAGAAGATTTTACAACTTTCTCAAAATATTGTAGATGTCTTACTAAATATTAACTTTACTAACTTATTTGTTTGTTAATGATAGTAGTATATTTCGATTTGCATTTTTTTCGTTTATCAATGTAACATGGAATCTTACGTTTTTTGAGTAATTCAAGTGTAAATTTCACACGGTACTGTTAAAACACTAGGCCTCAATGGGTTGAAAAATATTGGAAGCACCTGTTTTATGAACAGTGTTCCAATGTTTATCAAACACGAGATGGTTATTACAGTATTTGAGGAAGGATGCCTATACAAGAGACATAAACACAAGTATCTCTAGTATGAAGGGAGCATTAATCAATGCCTTCGCAGAGGTGATAAAGGAGCTATGGTCAGAAGATTCTTCTGATCGAGTGGTAAATACAGTCTCTTTAAAGAGTCAAAAACAAATATTGGCACCTCGTTTCATTGCTTACTCCCAGCAAGATGCCCAGGAGTTCTTGCGATACCTTCTGGGGGGTCTTCACGAAGATGTGAACAGAATAACGGAGAAGCCAAAACCCATTCTGACGGAGATAGTAGAAAAGTTAAGTGACGGTGAGAAGGCGCAAGAATCTTGGTCGAAGTACTTAAGAATGGACAATTCCAAAATCATTGATAATTTCGTTGGCCAGCTAAAGTCCACATTGAAATGTACGTATTGCGGGCACTGTTCTGTCACCTTCGATCCGTTCTGGGACCTATCACTACCAATACCGCAACAAACAGGCCAACTGAGATTATCACAGTGTTTAGATTCGTTTACGAGGGAAGAAACGTTGGATGGCGACGAGAAGCTAACTTGTGCTAAATGCAAAGAGAGAAGGAAGTGTACCAAATCCCTATCAATTTACAAGTTCCCCAAAATTTTAGTGATACATTTAAAAATGTTTTCTTCGATGGATCGATTCAGAGGAAAATTGAATGTAACCATCGATTTTCCGTTAGAGGGTTTGGATATGAGTAATTATGCTGCAGACAATGTAGCCCCTTTCCGCTACAGTCTGTACGCATTATCAAATCATAGTGGGACTACCTACAGCGGGCATTACACTGCCTACTGTAGGCATCCGTATGCGGGCACGTGACACGAATATAATCTCGCGTATCCCCTATTTCCAGATCCCTCGTGAGCGGAGAAGCTTACGTTCTGTTTTATGAACAAGAAGGCACTAAATCGCACCTTTGAGTTCATATTTAGTTATATTTTTATTTTTATAATATTATTTGTATCATGAGAGAATCAAGAGCTCAAAATTGTACAAATTATAATATTCGAATACGAATTTTTTAAGTTTTTTGTGTTTTCTGAGAACATTTACTATAGTTATCAACAAAAGCACATCGATTTTTTGAAAAAATACTGATATTTTGACGCGAGAATTTTCGATTGAAAATTATGCTGCTTTTTTAATATTAAGTCAAAATAAGGAGCAAAAATAAATATTTCAAATCAACCAAATTACAGTATATTTGAGACATAAAAAGGTAGGTTTTCACTAAAGAACCCCGCACCATTCTTATGGAAAATGGGTCCCGGTGAAATTCGATGAATTTTTGATATGATGTAGTTCAAGTCAAGCTGATCAAAAGTGTCCGTGGGCCCAACTCAATCCTATGGCTAGTTTTCGAGATACAGGGCGTCAAAGTTGGTAAGTGGCCATTTCTTTAAAGTAGTATTGCTTTCAGGAAAATATCTAAAATAAAAATGTATTTCACGACAGATATTGCCTACTCATACAGCAATACTTCTAGACTGGTTTTTAATAAAAAAATATTTTTGGATACAGGGTGAGTCCAGCATTATTCAAAATGAAATTCTCAATCAACCCTACGAAGTGAAGATGTGACCAAACCAAGTATCACACTGATATACTCATCATTTGAATATGTCAAAATTGATTTTTTATGGTGACATTTTGTATATTTTTATTTTATATTTTGAGCTTTAGGGATACTTGACCGCCAACCATTCAACATATTTCTTGAACAAAATTGATATACAGTATGAGACAAACACTAGGTGATGACAAAAATTGCGAAAAGGAGATTTTTTATAACTCATCCTGTAATTGACTTGCTGAATTTTTTATATGATGAAGTTCAAGTCAAGCTGATCAATAGTGTTCATCAACAATACACTTGATTTCCAACGAGGCATGATAGTTTCGTTGCGATAACATGAAAAATACACTTTTCCCACCACTTTGTTGGAAGTCTGAAGACCCACAGTACCACCCCACCCTCTCATCCTCTCACCCACTCTCTCTCTCTCTCTCTCTTTTTCTTACCCACTCTCTCTCTTTCTCTTCTCTTTTCCTCTCGCTCTCTCTTATATTCTATTTGTTTCTGAACTGAACAACCCATCATTCGAATTCTTTACCGAGATATTTGTTCCCTGAGAATTGAAATGTTCAAAAATTAAAAATCAATAAGATTTTTTTTGCTTCACACGATGTTCCCTGGACGTAACAGGAATTTTCCTTTTGTGAGAAGCTGGAAATGTAAAAATATTTTAATATGAATGAAACGAATCGACAAATATAGATCAAAATGTTTGAAACGGTACCCTTCAACACCTTGTAGAGAAAAAACTGTTTATTTTTCAAGGTTGGGCCCATGAACACTATCGATCAGCTTGACTTGAACTTCATCATATCAAAAATTCAGCAAATCAATTACAGGATGAGTTATAAAAAAATCTCCTTTTCGCAATTTTTGTCATCACCTAGTGTTTGTCTCATACTGTATATCAATTTTGTTCAAGAAATATGTTGAATGGTTGGTGGTCAAGTATCCCTAAAGCTCAAAATATAAAATGAAAATATACAAAATGTCACAATAAAAACTGTCACATCTTGACTCACCCTGTACAAAATGTTGAATTTATCAATTTTGACATATTCAAATGATGAGCATATCAGTGTGATACTTGGTTTGGCCACATCTTCACTTCGTAGGGTTGATTGAGAATTTCATTTTGAATAATGCTGGACTCACCCTGTATCCAAAAATATTTTTTATCAAAAACCAGTCTAGAAGTATTGCTGTATGGGTAAGCAATATCTGTCGCGAAATACATTTTTATTTCAGATGTTTTCCTGAAAGCAATACTACTTTAAAGAAATGGCCACTTACCAACTTTGACGCCCTGTATCTCGAAAACTAGCCATAGGATTGAGTTGGGCCCATGGACACTTTTGATCAGCTTCACTTGAACTACATCATATCAAAAATTCATCGAATTTCACTGGGACCCATTTTCCATAAGAATGGTGCGGGGTTCTTTCATAGAAAAAAAAATTTTTTGAGAAAGATAAAAATAAAAAACAATAACTTTGGTTATTTGAATTTTTCTCATAAATTTTGAAGTTTTGTGAAAAAATTGTGGATACTAAAGTTATTTATTACCTACTTTTATTAACTTTTTTTCATAGTACTTGTAATTTTGCCGGAAATCGAGATAAACCATTTTTACCCTTAATTTATTTTTCCTTTCATTTTTATTATATTTCCCTCCTTTTCCAATGAGTTTCATCCTATTTTTTTTTTCTTCACTTTTTACCTTTTTAAAAGGCTTCAGCGCTGGTCTAGTATTTAGGAATCATAACTTTCAATTGCTGTTTGAGTTGCAATCATTCTAAGAGCAACTATATGATTATCAAACATGCACCATCTTCCGGCAATATTTGTAGTTTGGTTGTGCAATTAATAAAAAAATCCCACATGTTGCACATTTACATGGCCACCCTGTAGAGAGAGAACTAGTTGATGACTGAATTATTTTGTAACAGTAATGTCGGAAAACGCGATAATAGTTTTTGAAAGTTATTTCAGGATCTTCGTCATGGTTTTTTTACGACTATATGATACCCAGTGGTCTCTGGAAGATTGATCCAATTCGTGAGTTACTTGGGAAAGTTTTTGGAGAGTATTGTTGAAGAGATGAGTTTTAAAAAATTGTTAGATGTCTCAACAGATAAATTTTAAAGAGTATTATTATGTTTGATGTTGAAAAGGAGAGTATTCTTTTTAGAAATGAATAATTATGTTGCTGTTAAGTTTGTCAAGTGTATCATTTTGAGAGAGTTTTTTTGTTGTTTTTAGTGTAGGAGAGATTTTATTATGTTTGAAATGCGTTATCTAAACATGAGTACAAAATAATACATATTAAAAAAAAATGTATGTGTTGGTAGATTTATTCACAAAGTCAGCAGAAAAGTAACTTGTAAAATTCTCCTTATTTTATAATGAGTACCTTCCTATTTCAAATTTTAGTCAATTATTTATTTCTTTGAAAACATTACATTACAATATGATATTATTGTTTGGGACCCATTGAGAGGTATTTTACTATTTTTCACGTGGGTAAGTACCCAGTGGCCCTGTCATGGACTTGTTTAATTTGAATAATAATTATGAGACGAATGATTAAATCAAACGAGGAAGTTTTAGGGCGTATACAGTTGTTTTGTTTTTATTAATTTCTTTATAGCTATCAGAGTTTATATTCGCAACATATGGATGCAAGGTAAGCAGTTTTTTTCGTGTACTTTTATAATATTCCTTTGAAGAATTGTTCGTTTCTCACTAATTTACAGTTTTCACTAATATGTTGATGTGAGTATTGAATACAGCATTCATAACAATGTTTCTCTTCAGTGTGCAAAAGTGACTGCTGCTCACCTTCGCTTGTTTTCCCTAGTTTCAAATTCAATGGACTTTTTAATTATTGATGACAAATATCTTGTGGAAGTGGCAATACAGGGTGGCCCATCGAAAACGTACCGCAAGGCATTACAGGCTGGGAAAGAACTTTTCGATAAATTCCGAAAACAGGTCAAGTTTGTTTGTCAGGGGGACACATTTTGACGTAACAAGCATAGTAAAACCTTCAACCCCCTAAGTAGGGGTGTCACCCCAACACTTTTTTCAAATGGGAAGGAGGGTCAAGCGATACCTCTGTAAAAGGGGCTTGTCATGCCCTATACAGTGCTGCTTAGATTTTTCAAATCGATCTACTCTTTCAGAAAATATGGAGCGTTGAAACTCCAACCATCATGTAGGAAGAAAAATACAAAAATTGGTTCAATTGTACTTTATTGCAATAAGTTCCTTCAAATGAATTCGCTGTTTTTGCCGATTCGCTGTTTTTGCCGATTTGCTGTTTTTGCCGATGCACAGATTTTTTTATGCTCATTTTAGAGAGTAAAAAATGAATAGGATTCATTTCTTCACGTTTGCATTAGGTCAAGTAGTTGCTAGATACCTGTCGTGGTTAAAGTGTTCACGAATTGTTGACTTTAAAATTTATTATTATGGTATATTCAATTGCAGACAGAGTGAAAATCATTGAGCTTTTTTCAAAAACGATGAATGTGGAAATCGGGTCGCGGAGTTGTTTAACCAACGGCATCCTGACAAACATGCCTCTGGAAAAATTGTTCGCGACTTGGTGAAAAAATTTCGCGAAACAGGTTCAGTTCCTAACAAAAAGAGAGAGCATGAAAATCCAGTACTACAGTGACCGGCAGAAAGTACGCATCATATGGGAATTTTTTTTATTAATAAATTTTGACAAATATTGATACTTGCAATCGCTTCTGCATCAAAAGAAACCCCAAAAGACGTTGTACAGTGCCGTTCGTCTTTTCGAGGTTGGCGGGAAATTTAAAAAAATTGAAAATTATTTCTCAAAACACACTTGTTTGTGAAAATATCGAGAAATGTTAATAAGAAAAGTTGTTCAGATTGATATTTTATAGCTATGTACAAGTTTTGAAAAAGATCTGAGATAAAAAAATAAAAATCAATTTTTTGCCACAAAAAAAAAATCTTTTTGGAAACATACATTTTTGACGAAGAAACTCATTAGTAAAGCCAACACTAATATTTCAAATAATGTTTTGTGAAGATTCGCAAGCTATTCCTATTTTATTCGGAGAAAATTTGAAATCTGTGATTTTGCAGTGTGATCAGCTGCTTCATAAGAAGTCACTGAAATATCTACAGGACATTATAATTCCGATACTTTTTATTATTAATTAAGAACCAAGTATCTACACAATTTCAATTTGAAATTCTTAATAGAACAAAATATTAATTAATATTTTGAAATAACTAGAACTTACACAACTTTAACTTTTAATTTTCATACATTTTATAATAAAATTGGAAGCTGAAATGATTATGTGAACCAAACAATTCGATACATACTCAAAACTTTGTAATTGTTCATTACTCGACATGTCTACCCTGACGTTCAATACATGTACTGGTTCGAGATTTCATTTCTCTGGACACATTTCGCAGCATTTGTGGTGTAATGTTACAAATACATTGCCGTATTATTTCCTCTAAATGGTCGATATTATGGAATGGCCGATGTTTATTTTGCTGTGAAAATTGTCTTGCTATGATAACAATCTTGCTACTGAGAAACAGAATTGACTCGATTGTCCTGTAGATATTTCAGTGACTTCTTATGAAGCAGCTGATCACACTGCAAAATCACAGATTTCAAATTTTCTCCGAATAAAATAGGAATAGCTTGCGAATCTTCACAAAACATTATTTGAAATATTAGTGTTGGCTTTACTAATGAGTTTCTTCGTCAGAAATGTATGTTTCCAAAAACATTTTTTTTTTGTGGCAAAAAATTGATTTTTATTTTTTTATCTCAGATCTTTTTCAAAACTTGTACATAGCTATAAAATGTCAATCTGAACAACTTTTCTCATTAACATTTCTCGATATTTTCACAAACAAGTGTGTTTTGAGAAATAATTTTCAATTTTTTTAAATTTCCCGCCAACCTCGAAAAGACGAACGGCACTGTACAACGTCTTTTGGGGTTTCTTTTGATGCAGAAGCGATTGCAAATATCAATATTTGTCAAAATTTATTAATAAAAAAAATTCCCATATGATGCGTACTTTCTGCCGGTCACTGTATATGAACCTACGGAGATAGCAGTATTGGGGCAAGTTGCAGTTGATAGCACGCTGAGTACAAGACAATTGGCCATTGCGACGGGTGTGTCTCATACCAGTGTCCAACGGGTATTGAAAAAATACAAATTCCATCCTTACAAAATTCGCTTAGTGCACGAACTGAATGAAGACGACTTTGATCGTCGCTTGCAATTTTGCTAAATTATGAGTGAGCGAGCGTTACACAATGGTATTTTTCTATTCAACGTGTGTTTTTCGGACTAGTGTTCCTTCTTCCTCCATGGTTTAGTGAATCGCCACAATTGCCGGTACTGGGCTGACACCAATCCAAGGATTTTCCACGAGACACACACGCAACACCCCCAGAAGTTAAATGTGTGGGCTGGTATTTTTGGAAATTCCATTGTAGGACCTTTTCTCTTTCCTGGAAATTTAACAGGCGATATGTACTTCTACTACAAAATGCCATCGACCCAGCTCTAACAAATATCATTGAGAACGATCCCGCATACCATGAACAGGAACTGATTTTCTAACAAGACAGAGTTCCTCCTCATTATTCCCAAAATGTGCGCAATTATTTACATGACACATTTCCAGGACGATGGATAGGACGACGGGGCCCAATATAATGGCCACCTCGGTCACCCGACTTAAGTCCTTTAGATTTTTTTTGTGGGGACACATCAAAAGCCTTGTTTACAAAACGCCACCAGACACATTAGAACAGTTGCGACGAACGTATGTCGCGAAGTGACACCCCAAATGCTCCAGAATGTACGACAACGGTTTGAAAATAACTTATACCACTGTTCAGGTTGACGGACAGCAATTCGAACATTTACTTGTCTAATAAATGAGTTTTGAAGTTCAATTGAATCAATTTTTGCATTTGTCATCACACATTATCGTTGGAGTTTCAACGCTCCATATTTTCTGAAAGAGTGGATCGATTTTGAAAATGTAAGCAGCACTGTGTAGGGAATGACAAGCCCCTTCTAAAGAGGCATCGCTTGACCCCCCTTCCTATTTGAAAAAAATGTT
This sequence comes from Chrysolina oricalcia, assembly GCA_944452925.2. Taxonomy (NCBI): domain Eukaryota; kingdom Metazoa; phylum Arthropoda; class Insecta; order Coleoptera; family Chrysomelidae; genus Chrysolina; species Chrysolina oricalcia. The sequence continues at coordinate 3,566,267 of OX101821.2, read as the reverse complement.
GAGGTGACACCCCAACTTCGGGGGTTGAAGGTTTTACTATGCTTGTTACGTTAACATATGTCCCCCTGATAAACAAACTTTACCTGTTTTCGGATTTTACCGAAAAGTTCTTTCCCAGCCTGTAATGCCTTGCGGTACGTTTTCGATGACCCACCCTGTATAATTCAAACTACAAGAGAAAGCATATCTGAAAACTTATGTTAATGTTATAATTTTTAACGTTATAATTATTGTCCCAAGCTACATAAATCACAAAAAAAATTCCTAGTACTGGAGATGTCGGTAATTTCATTGTGGTAACTTATAAATTTTATAAAATGATAGTAACCACTTTTTAAAACTGAAATGACTCGGCTGTTAGGTACTTTATAAAAATATCATGAACATAACAACAATAACCAAATACCGAAACAAATTGTTCGATATTAGAAGTTGTTCTCAAAAAAATAAGTAATATTTAAAAAAGGTTGAAAATGTGGTACAGAGTGCCTGTGGTATTATTCAATGAGAACAAATAGTACTTTTTTCTACAAACGCTTAACGAAGTAGCCTTTGACGCTTTCAGATTTCGACGCAAAGTTGACGTTTTCCGTGAAATGTCATTTTGTGACAGCATTTGCGCTCTACACCTTTTCAAGCAGTAAATCAGAAACGGTAATGTTAATTTCGGAAAGCGTAAATTGAAATTCACATTGGTGATTTGTATTTCAGAAAGTATTAATTGAAATTCAGAATAGTTAAGTAAATTTCAGAATGCGTGAATTGTAATTCAGATAGGTAATTTGTATTTCAGAAAGTATAAATTGAAATTCATAATAGTAAAGTTAATTTCAGAATGCGTGAATTGCAATTCAGAAAGGTGAACTGAATTTCAGAATGTATAAATTGAAATTCAGAATAGTGAATTGAATTTCAGAATGTGTGAATTCAAATTCAGAAAAGGTAATTTGTAATTCAGAAACAATAATTTGTAGATCAGAACACATCATTTGAATTACAAAAATGTATGGTTTGCTAATCTTTCATATGTATGTAGAGAAATAATCCATTAAGATATGAAAAGTTATAATACAAGACCACGAATTTGTATAACGAAGATATCTTTCAGTAGAAAGTTTTTCACAGCAGATTTTCCATAGGAACATAGAAAGAACCCTCCATCAAGTAATAAACTTTATTTAATTTAAATGGATATTTCAATTTGTTTTTCCTTACAAAAATATAATTATGAAAAATTAGCGTCTTACTTCCATATCGTGCAATGCTTTAATAGCAACCGCATGAAATGTTGTGAGCTGTGCAGCCCTTGCACAATCTCCTCCAACTATTCTATTACTCCAATAGATAAAAGTTAAGCATACAAAACAACGTGACATTTGACAACAATGCAAAAGAATTTAACTTCGTTATTATCGATATGTATGCATTTATTTACACGTTATTATCGATTTGTATGCATTTATTTACAAAGTTTGATGTGTGGATGGGCATACTTCATTGAAAATTCGATTGGCACTCTTTACCATGTTGATGAATTATTTTGTGTATACAGGGTGTTTCTTAAGTACGTGTAGATAATTCAGGAGCGTGTTGCTGAGATCAAAATAAGAAGAAAAGTTCTTATAAACATATGTCCGCAAATTATTCGTTTCTGAGATACAGAGTGTCAAAGTTGAATTTATATTTTTATTTTTTGTGAATAATTTCAAAATAATTTTGATATTTGGGTAAAGTTTGGTATCTGGGAATATTTATTAGTTAGTTTGTGTAAAAATATATTCTTCTGCAAGAAATTGTTTTCGAGTTATTGAGATTTGAAATAATCGATGCAAGAGATTTTGAATGACAAGATTTTTAAATTAAAAATTAATTCAATTAGAAACTAGTTGTTTCACAATTAACATAAAATTTTATTTTGTCATTGAAAGATCATCCCAGATACCAAACTTCACTCAAATATCACTAATATTTTGGAATTTATTCACAAAAACCAAATATAAGAATTAAATTTTGATACTCTGTATCTTAGAAATGAATAACTTGCGGACATGTGTTTATGGGAACTTTTTTTTCTTATTTCGACGTCAGCAACATGCTCCTTAAGTTTCTACACGTACTTAAGAAACACCCTGTATAATTCACAGCTTGCCACCTCTGATTTACAAGTTACGCTTTCTGAAAATCAATTCACATATTCTGAATTTCAATTCACAGTTCTGAATTTCAATCTACACATTCTGAAATCCAATTTACTTTTCTGAATTACAATTCACGCATTCTGAAATTCAATTCACTATTGTTAATTTCAATTTACACATTCTGAAATACAATTCACCTTTCTGAATTACAACAAACACATTCTGAAATTCAATTCACTATTCTGAATTTCAGTTTACACGTTCTGATTTACATCTTGAAAAGGTGTAGAGCGGAAATATTTCGAAAACGCTCGCTTCTCCAACGTATTTCTGCACGATGATTGATGCTAGTGACAGCGAATTATCAAACACTCCTCCTGATGTAGCAGAAAGTGCAAAAATTGTTACTTTGAATCTCCTACCAGAGAAATCAAGGAAGAAATATGAATTACAATACGGTAAATTCATGAAGTGGTGCCAGTCAAAACATTCACCACTGAAGATATTCACAAATTTTTACAAGAAGCGCCCGATGTAAAATATCTACTAAAAAAGGTAAATTTTAATATTTCATGCTTTTAGTAGTTTGAGAAGCGATTAATTTTTTGAATTTAGTGCAATTTGGTTAGCATTTACATTATGAAAATTTGTTATAATGTGATGTACTTTTGTTGAATAAAGCATCTGGTGTTTCTTTTTCTGAAAACTGCGTTTGTAGAAAAAAATGTGTGTGTATTTCGAGCACAAAGTGTCATTGTCGTTCTCCAAAGATTACCGCGCTCCACTTCGCGTCGCGCTGTAACTCTCTTTGTCAAGCGACAATATATCACTTTGCGCTCTTAATACACAAATAGCTATTCTTCTTTACCACGCAAGTATTTTCACTCCTAGGTGTGCATTCGGATAACCAAGTTTTCTTCATCAGTAGGAATACTAAACTAACCGAAAAAAAAACCAAACCAGTCGTCTTCATAGCAAATGATTAATTGATTGATGAAGTGATATGGAACTTGAGTGTGATCATACCTGTGATCAAATCTGGTTGATGTGGTCAGGTATTACGGAATTAACTCAAATATTTCAGAATTTAATTGGGCATTATCATTATTGAGAAGGGATTTATTTAAACTATTCTTGTGAATAGCAGTACTTTCATAACAATCGAATTTCATGTAATCAAAAACTGGTTTTACCAATTATTGTTATGAAAGTATTGCTATTCACAAGAACAGTTTCAATAAATCCCTTCTCAATAATAATAATAACTGCCTTATTCATCACAGCAATTACACGTCTAGAAAAATTATAAAGTACATAATAATAATGATGTGGTCAAAGGGCGAAGTTCGGTTGAAGCTCCTAAGAGAAGCTTCACGTCGCTCTTCCATTCAACCACTTCAATTGTTAACTAATAATGTATTGAAATATAAACAAACCCAAGTTTTAAACAAATTTAGAAAGTGCAAAAAATAATATGACAAGTATTGGTCAAACAATGAAACAAATGAAGTCTAAATGAGATAAAAGAAAAAAATATAGAATCGTCGATTTCATGTGGGTGAAAAAGTAAGAAAGCTAATAAAAAACGGGATTCAGATGGGTATTTTTTTTAATAGGTGAGCGCAAAGTCAATTGAATTTTAGAACATTCTGAAATCGATAACCACTACAAACTTTCCAAAATGTTATTCCATACCGTATATGTGATTCAATAAGAGAATGGTACACAGGTAAATTAGATAACCTGGCATGCGGCCTGAATGCGATTAGGTTACAAATCTATTAGTTTCTGATTGACCAGGGGTATAATTTTTTTAAAGAAAATGACGTCTCAAATTTCCGATCAAATTGATATATTCCCAAGTCAAACCATCAAAACTAAGAGATTCGTGACAACGTACTTCGAGAGAAGAACAGAGACTATTGCGGGATTATTTAGAAAGAACAATGTAGGAGTAGAATTTAGGCCACATGCCAAGTTGTATAATTTCCTTTTCTATGCCAAAGAAAGAATAGACAAAATGAAAAAATCTGGAGTTGATAAGGTTGTGTCCAGAGTGTAACGGTGTTTATGTGAACGTTATTTTTCAAACCATTTCTTGGAATGCAACCACAAGTATCTGATAAGGTCATTTTGCACTATGCAAGCAAAGGTTGGAAACTGAATTATTTAGAATCCTTAGAAATTCATAAACACAAACCTAACCTACTGAATGACCAACTGGTCTATTCACCGGTTTTTAACACAGCTTACCCAAATTGTCGCAAGTAAACAGGGTTAAGGTAAAAGTAATCAATGACCGTAAGTCACTAATGACAGGTTTCGGATAGTATTCCTTTGATAATGTCCATATAAGACTGCAGCGACGTTAGTTACAAATAAGTGATATAAAAACAAAGAAAGTTTCATTTCCCATTTTTCGTGATTTCCTATCACGTAGTTACGGCTACATCCATCATTTATCTCTATTATAATTTTTAACAATATTTCACTATTAATTCATCTTGTCATAGTTGACCATGGAAAATTGATACTTGGTTATTTTTCGCAATCGAACATTTTTGGGAATTTTGTGACAAGAGGAGATATTTTGGAATTTATCCAAACAATGAAAAATAGTTAAAGTTTCCAACTACAGATTCTGGACCAGAACTTGGTGTTAGTATTGTGGTCATAGTTAGCCGTGAAAAACAGATATTGGAGATCACCATTGACACCAGGTGGCGCTCCAAAACTCCGGGAAAACAAAGCAAATGTCATTTAATTATCGTTTCTTGACAGTTGACGACTTTTTGATATTTTTTTAATTATTGAATTTTACTTCTACCTCAACTTTGGAGTGCTTTTTTATAAATGCTTGTTGTGAACATTCATTTGGATGCAAATTTTCAGTAGTGTTTGAACGGAAAATGGCCCGTGATCCTGAAACTTCAACAGCGTCTAACCTTGATTGACCTTGACAAGTATTGAGTTAACAATTACAATTATAAAATCCTGTATTACTTCATTTATTCCTCTATTTCGTTGCCTCAGTGAACTCGTTTCTGCAATTTTTTAAAAAGAAATGACAATTTTTAGCAATTATTTTAATGCTGTGTCTAGAAAATAAGTGGATTGATTTACGCCAGTTATAAACCAAAATTATCTCACTAGATGTGAAAACATTCAAAGTAAAGAGTTCACACTGTTCACGGATGCAAACACACGTATGTTTATGAATTAGTTTCCCGATTTTCAGTTTCATTCCCAATGTTTTAGCTAATTTCTGGTTTCTGGGAAAAGAGTGCATTGAGACATTTGCAGACGAATAATTCTTGCATTGTGGCACTGGACACTTTTTTTTTGGCTTACTTGTCACATCAAAGCTATGCTTCTTCCATTAAATCAAAAATTGAACCAAATATAGAATGATAAAGAAATAATCACTAATTTATTAACACGCGATTTTATGGCAGAATGTTTGTTTTCCCGGAGATTTATATACAAATTTCGAAATGTAGATGTCGCCCACTCCGTGGTGACCCCGAATAGGAATGGTACATTAACTTGAACTTAAAAAAAAGTCTACTAAAAGTGGGATACAGTGTATTTACAATAAGCAAGGTGAAATCAGTTGTCACTGGAATCAAAATATACTTTCAATATGCGGTTCAAGTATCCTATTGCTATTGTTGAGGGTTTATTTCCTTGAGATATTTCTGGTAGAACGAGTTTTGGTGATGTTTTCAATTTTTATGTATTTTACTGTTTCATATTTGAAGCAGCGTCAATTACTTCAATTTCCAACGACGAAACTCATTATGAAATAAGTCCAATCAATACACATGAGTTCCTTTGTGTCTTATAGCAGTGTTTAGAATGTGATGTTATATATTAGGTGCTTCGAAGGAAGATGTGTTTAAATTTTATGAATTATTCTTATAATGATTAAGCTGTTGCTGTTTTACTCGCCGTGAAAACTTCAAATGAAGTCGAGTTTGCTTGTTATTATGTATATGTATTATGACACAGATATGTAGCTTTATAAATGAATATATTTAGTTTAGCACATTATAAATGATATTTATCGTCGAATTTGGACTTGCGATGAATTCCCTTAAAATCAAACATACATAATCAACAAGGAAACACTTTGTTTTTTCCTCAAACTTTTTTGTACCTCAAGCTCCAAGCAAAAAGTATTCACACAGTTCGTTACTTTGCTTTATTGCTGGAAAATGGACATAAGTTCAGTTGTTGATCTTATGCATTCCAATGTCCAAGGAAGCTGAACTTATGTTTATTTTGATTGTTGTCCTAAGTGATGGAGCTGAAATGTTGGATCTTCCTTATTGCATATTCTTTCGCTTTGTTATGTAAGTTTTATCCTTTCGTCAAAATAAGTACCAATTTTTTTTGTAGAAACGCAATTGAATTTAAATATTTTCGAGCTCACTAAAGGAAAAATACGTGGGTATTTATATCTCTTATAGTGTCAATCAACCGTGTACTTGACTACTCCATACTGATAATGACCAAGATGTCTGAAGGAGGTGTAGATAACCAAGAAGTCACAAGTGCATTCGTTTCAGACCGAATAAATCCATACTAAATATCAACGTGGTATCTTTTACGAGTGTTTGCTATCAATGTCACAATTCTCGATGAAATGAATCTTTCAAGTCAACAAAAATCATCCTTATCTTGGGCACATTAGGTATATATTTTATGAGTAGCCTATGTATTTGCAAGTCTGCTGTAATAGTCTGGTGGGTTTATGCCACAGTTTCCAAACAAGTTCAACAAGTCAGCTTCGTCACTAAGCAAGAAATCAGTGGCTCAATATACCAATCGAATGTACCGGATGGATACGGAAGTATTGCCACCGGAATATCTTAGTTATTATATGAGGTAGATTTGTGAAATTTAAAGCATCTATATAATGACATAGTAGCTAGAATTTAGGCATATTGACATGACGAAGTGAACTTCCGGTCTGACCGGAAGTAACATCAACTTTCTTATTATAATGGCAACCTAATTTTTTTTATCAAAATCAAAACTAAAAATTGAAAAGTTGGCCATGGGAACCATACGTCACTTGATAACAGTTGCTACTACTGTAATTTTTTTTTTAATTCGTCAGCGTTATAAAAAGGCGCCAAATAAAAGATTGGAAAAATTGGGAATAAAATCAAAACTTTGTAGGTCCTAAAACTTAAATAGGAACGTACAACGTACTTGGTCTGTGCCATCGTCCGCAGATATTCTAATATCTATGGACGATGTTTGTGCTATTCAGTAATCATACCATTGCAATAATCATTGGAACCAAAATATTAACAAGTAGGCTGATTAAGATATATTTTGAATGAAACAAAAAAGAAACGAGAGCTGTCGCGAAGGCTGCTATCTAAGATGCCTAAAAACCCTGGTGTGTAAAGTGATTCGATTTTGTTCAGATTTTTCAGAAGACAAATAAATAAATGGAATAGTGGTCTACTTCTTCAGTCGGTTCCAGAGATGGCGCCCTCGTAGAATTTTAGTCTTGTCAATATTGCAGAGATTTGGTGATTGATGACTGTTGTCAATTTTATGGAATTTCAACAAACTTTAAATACAATTTAAAAGTGAATGATTGTGACGGAATCTAAATTACATAGTGCAATTTCCTTGTATTGATAACTATTATTAATGCGTTTGGTCATTTTGTCGTATATTTTCTTAGACATTCATCCAATAATAATTTAATTTTTCTGATTGACTCGGCATTTACTTGATGAAGATCCGTAGTAATTGTACAAACTACACTGAAAACGACTTGATCTCCACAAACTTTATTTAGTCAGACAGTGAAGAAGCTAAGTGTGCAGGCAAAACATGTCCGATTAAATAAAATTTATGAATATCTAATCGTTTTCTGTGTAGTTGTACAATAATAATTTGATCATGTTCCGTTTTTGTATCATTTGTGGGCAATCCAGAGAGACGAACAAAATAATTCATCTATATCCAGTACCGAAAGTGAGTAGTTAGTACCACCATATTAGGAAGATTATCACATAGTATCTTGTATTATAAGAAAACATTTTAATGAAAATCATGGCACGAATGTATCACACACGAAATCCCGCCATTCCCGCTTATATTATATTAGCATCTCCGAGCAATGAAAGATCTTTTATTGCTCGAAGATTAGCACAAGATTGAGAGGTTCTAATGGTGAATTTTCATGAAGCTTGATTTCAATATTTCTAAAAAATTAAATGCGTTGTTATTATTGTAGTTAATTGCATTTCAGTAAAAAAAATATTTGAATAAGTCGAAAATATAACAAATATAACTGATTGGTGATAGTGAAGAAAAAGTTGTATGTCCTATTTAAGTTTTGGACGTAAAGATATCGATTTATTTCCAATTTTTCCAATCTTTTTTTTTACGCTGACGACTGAAAATAAAATATTACAGTAGTAGCAACTGTTATCAAGTGACGTGTGGTTTCCATGACCAACGTTTCAATTTTTTGTTTCATTTTGCTTCCACGGCCTACCCAGTGAATTTCAATAATTATTTTAATCCGATCTAGTTTCTAGTTAGATACCAACTTGTGATATGTCATCAAAAAGGGAATTGAGTGCTGAATAACGTGAAAAGAAAAAATATAGTGTTGCCATGTAAAATAAGAAAGTTGATGTTACTTCCGGTCAGACCGGAAGTTAACAATATGCTCAAATTCTAGCTCTTATGTCATTATTTCGATGCTCCAAATTTCACAAGCCTACGTCATACAATAACTGAGATATTCCGTTGGCAACAATTCCGTAGTCACTTGGTACATTGAAATTTTCTTGCTCATACCATGTAACAACCACAGAGGCAGATTGAGTCATTGAAATGTATTCTAATGAAAACCTTGTCACCTGATCAATACTTTGTTCAGTTCTTATTTAGCAATAGGAATACTGTTACTCTTGGGATGTTTGATTGAGCCTTTTTGATAACTATATAATGGGTAAAAAAGTGTGGCTGCTTAGTTTTATTGCTCAGGAGTAAAAAAACATTGTTAAGAAAAAATGTGTTTCCTACAATGAAAGTGTTATTCATGGAATTCTTGGTCATCCGTGGTAAGCAATATAACTGATGTGATAATTGAGCCGTGACCATCGTTATCCAGAGTTTCATTATGTCCGGGTATCCTGTGGTCCAGGCAAGAAAATGAATGGAAAATTATAATAGGTAGCATTCACACTTGAAGCTTGTTTGTACCCAAGTGTTGAGAATCTTGACTGTTTTACTTGTAGTTACCGGTCTTTGTCCTTTGTACTGATGTATCTAATGTATTATTATTATTCATGTTGGTGTTTATCCAATCTCATAAATGTCTTGACATCAAGCGGTATTTTATTTCTTCGAAATTCCTGGAGAATTTGACTACTTTTCATCAGTTGGCCGCAGAGATAAAAAACATTTGATTGGGTGAAAGTCCCAAACTTGTGATTATGTCCTAGTATACATTTAATTTGAAAAACTGTTATCAAAACTTCTGTCATATTTTTAGGAATCAAATAGCAATGAATTCAAGTTTACACATTCATCGAGGGGATATACATAACAGATAAATTTTATCGAAGTCAAAGTGAAAAGTCGATATGTACTTTTTAATATCAGAAGTTTTTCAACTTATCGGACAAAGTTTTTCATCTATAAATAAAATTGTAGATTGAAATTGTAGTCTCCCCCATCTAAACATAAGTCCAGATGAAAGAAAGAACCACCACCCGTATGCGCTCCGGGGCGACTTGAAAAAAGTGGTGGCGCATTTGCTATTTCAACTGCAAAAAAACGGAAAAATCTAGAGTACCACTAGAGGAGTCACTGGAGGCGAGATGAGCGAATGCAACTATACGAGAATAAAAATACAAACACAGGTGCCCATCACCACAACAATAACCCCTTCATTTCTGCCAATCCATCCGCAGCACTTGGTGTAATCGTTCCAGTCCGTCAATTATGAGAATGCACATGAAATCATAGCAAAAAAATGTAACTTAAATAGTGATGGAAACAATAAAACTTTTGAATTCAACTATGTTCGATTCATGATTGAATTATGATATTCAAAATCCATATTATAGAACTCTTGCAAAGTGTGCACTATTTCAGACAACAAGCACGTTATTACATTATTACTTAACCGAAAAAGTGATTTGATACTTCTAATGTTGTATGCAAGGTGATTAAACATCTAACATCCATTAAAAATTATATAGTTTTTGATCAGAGTACTTTTAGGGACTAGGAATTTCAATTCATTTTTTGTCTTGTAATAAGATCATAATTAAGAACTACCAATAGTGAATTTTGTTTTACGCTTGTATATCAAACACACGGTTTCAAGTGTGACAATTGCAACAAAACTCTTAAATTAAAAAAAAACTAGAAGTCGACATGAATCCCAATACTCTGCTTTGCATAAATATCACAATTTATGCACTAGCGGGCGGTAAAGTACACTTTACCGCCCGGTTCGCCGGGCGTATATAAAGTGGCACTTTACCGCCCGTGGGCGCATTATGGCCCGTTGGGCCGTAAAGTAGACAAAATTCTCAAATTGTCTATACTCACACATCATTTCATGCAATTCCTAACACGAATTAGAAACATTTCAGTTCAATAGAGCAATACTCTTTCTAACATTTGTTCATAATCGTTGGCAATTTTTTCGGTGATGATCTATTTATTTGAAATAGATTCTCCAATATAGCACTCAGCTACTATAGTTTCACATTCCTCATATTATGTTACCCTCAATTATTGTATGCATAACGTAAGAAACGTGTAGACCATTGCAATTCAAGTCAGTATTTGTGATTCGCGCTATAAAAGCGCTAGTGCATAAAATTTTGTATGTAGCACGTGCGTAAAATGCGTTTAAGGCCTTCGGATAACGCTATCGGGCCATTATCGACGCCGCAGGCCATAAACGCCTACTTTACGCCCTTGATACATAAATAACTATTATGGCAGGTTACAAAAACCCTCAAATACTGATTTTCAAGAGACTCGTCAGACCATAATCATAATTAAAACTCGTCCGCCATCTGAAATTATGAATGTTGACAAAAAATCAATCATATCTGAACCCGAAAGTCCTCACATACCAATTTTGAATAAAATCTGACCATAATCAATAATATCTACAATGTATTGTAGATATTCTTTACCATAATCTCAAAACTCGTCCACCATCTGTGAGCCGCCATATTGAATTTCTGAATTTTGACCAAAAAGTCGTAATCTCCCAAAGAGACTAATGGTGGATTTATGCAGCAGTCATAAGTTTTAAGTCATAAGGAAGAATATTCGTCATTGATTGGTTGGCCCGTTTATTCCAACCAATAATTGACGAATATTCTTCCTTCCTTCCTATAATTTCATTTCAGTGGTCCGACACTGACTATAGAGAACGGCGGCCATGACATGTCCAACTACGACACATTTCGTCACAAATGTTCTTTCATCTCTTTCTATTAGTGTCCCCATTGTCTTATGTCCCAGTCAAATAACGTTAATCTCTTTGGTAGTTCTTCGGCCCCGAAAACCCCCATACGCTAGGTACACGTGACTGATGGGAATTCAAAGTGGCGAAAAGACGAACGTACTCGAAAGTGGTTCGACTTTTCGCCATTTTTGCTCTGGACGGCGGACGCCACCTTAGCTAATGTTGAATTCCCAATGGTTCACGCTTTTGGCCTATTGTTTTCCCAAAGCGACTAAATAGTCTCCTTGTTGTTTTCCGACTGGCTGCTGACTGAGAATATGTCATTCAGTGATCAATCGGAAAACCTGACTCACTTTTTTTGTTTTCGCCGTATGAGTCGATTCGCAAAATATGCGAATATTCGCAAGGGTATGAATGAGCCTTAATACAGCTCTTTCGTTTGCATGCGAAACATAATTACGGTGCGTGGGAAAAGAGTTACGTTTCATTGGGTTCTGACCATATACTGATATATTATGATTTCTATGGTTCTGACTGGACCCTTAATGATTCGATATTTGAACACCGAATCGGTATAGTTGTATTTGATTAGAATAAAATACGGTGACTGATCAACGATTTCATATGTACCAGATCAAGCATACCCACTCAAACGTGAGAGCTTTATTTGGTTCAACAATTGATAGGTTACCTACGCAACTAGTGATCACCAGCCCACCAGCTGATGACGGTGTCAGCGGGGGTAATAATAGAAAAGTAAATTTCCAAAACACTAGAATTTTATCAAAATGGCTGCATAATATACAATTATTATCGAAAAATGATTATATATTATATAATACTTACTCAGTGAAAATAGAGTATATAATTAACTTTCTGTTATACTTACTCATATATATTATGATTTCTATGGGCGAATCGCAGAAAATTGCGAATATTCGCAAGGATACGAACGAGCCTTTATACAGTTCTTTCATTTGCACGCGAAACAAACCGAAAGTCTCAGCCAATCGGATGCGTTATTTGCAGAAGAAAAGTTTGGTTTGCTTCTACCCACAGAACTGGGATGTTCTGTGCTTCTACCTCTATCGAAAGAGCTGCCACTCGAGCCACTGATAAATGTCAAATCGTCAATGTCAAATGTTAAGTCAAAAATGACATGACACGAGCAATTTAGGTTATCAAATTTTTCGTCGCATAAATGATGATAATTTAACGAACTTTCGTTGATGTTTTTACGTTTAGTTTTATAGTTTCAGTTACTTTTTATATTTCCATGATCAACGTCGCTTAAAACTATGGCGCCAGGAGTGGTCGAAAATACTTTTTGTGGTCTTTTATCAAATGAAGAGAACCTGCAAGTATTCAAATTACTTGGAAATCGGTGCCAATCTCTGTGCTCGACAGTGGTCCAGTTATATCAGACTCAACCTCCTAGTCATTCGCAATGGATAAAAACTACCACAGGTAAGTATCCGATTAGTTTTATAAGCATTAAAAAGCAATGTTGGAATCCACTATCTTCATTCAATCAAAACTCCACCAGTTCTTGTTTACCTAACTTCATTAATACAATAAGTAATAGGTAAGAACTGAAGGCAACATTTCTAATTCCAAAGAAGAAATAATATGTTGGAATATCAATCTAAGAGACAAATAGGCCAGTAAAACGCTCGTCAAAAGGAGGTTATATATTATAGGAAGCGTATTGAAGTCCGAGCGGTTGGACCCGTGACAACGTGACATTTTTGTATTTTGGTCCGAGCATCTGAACTTGCATTACACCTTGACAATGTAAAGTAATCAAGGCAATATTTACAAGATTTTAAATGACAATTTACATCGAAAATATAGAAAGATTATAATTACAGTTATAGCTATGAAATTTATACAGGGGGACTCAGTAGTGTGCCAAAATGGTAGTATCATGAGTAGCATAGTGAAAACTAGCTACAATAAACAAACAGTAGATGGTTACTGTCATAGGGAGAAATCTAGACAAACCTCCAGTAGAGGGATCTGTTGGAGTACGGATCTGTTGTGCAGTACAGAATAAAAACAGCCTCTCCACCCGAAAATTGTCCAAATTTTCCCCTACTGGTTGGGTAGGATACTTCAACTAGAGCTTTAGGAAAACCCAAGAACATCTAACACATATGCCCTAAATAAAAAAATGATACTATGTAGAAAAATATTCATCTTCACTACTCTGATCTGAATCTGACTTTACTTTACAGTGTGCTTGCATTATCTTCACCACCATTTAACTTGGATAGTAGGGAGGTTTGCTTAGGTTAGGTCATTTTCTTCCTCAAGCCATAAGATAGCCAACAAAGCAAGCTTTTTTTCTGGATTGTTACCAGGCTCATAAGCTCTTTTAGTATGTTTCTTAAGTTCATTTTTAAAATTGTTATTGAATGAATCATTGGCGAAAATTAAACAATTGAACATATAAATGAAGGGAAATTATTTGCTCATATTTAAACTACAATAGTCGGCGGCATATATTCCAAGTGACTAAAAAAATATGATGTTTGTGGTTATAAGAAGGTCAAATTTTTGTGAAAAACGGTTGTTTTTGGCACTAGTTATTATTAAAATAGGTAGATTGGCATCTGAGGAAATCTTTTATTTGGACTATCATCTGCAGAAGTGCTCGGATCAAAATACCAATAAGCCGCGGGTTCGACCGCTCGGACCTTAGTTTTGTGTATCTCATAATACAGATTATAGTGCAAGAAAGCAACACAGTTCAGGACATCTCTTGCTACATACACAAAAACAGAAATATCATTCCCTGGTCATAATGACAATGATAACATACACAATTACCCAACAAGATTTAGCCACCTCAAAATCACTTGAAAATATGCCAGAATGGCCCCGTTTCTAATGGGATTAAGGTATACAATAACTTACTCTCTAATATCAATCAAGAAGTATCCTACTTCAAATTCCTAAAGTTTTAAAGGAATATTCATTGAACAATTTGTTTTATATAATGGAAGAGTTCCTTTCATCATAGTGGGCTCCTTTTGTTCCCATACTCTTTTAACTATTTTATATAATATGAATATGTAGAAAATATCATTTGCATCCTTACTTTCATTCTTCACTCCCCAAAGTCATTGTCGGACCGTCAGAAGGGGTACAGAATTTTTTGAAAATCCAATTTTCTTCCTAAAATATATTAGGCGATGGCACTCGAAATGAATGGGTAGAAAATAATTATTGGCATCCTTACTTTCATCTTTCACCCCCCAAAAGTCATTGTCGGGTCGTCTGAAGGGGTACAGATTTTTTTGAAAATCCAATTTTCTTCCTAAAATATATTAGGCGATAGCACTCGAAATGAATGGGTAGAAATTAATCATTGGCATTCTTACTCTCATCCTTCACCCCCAAAAGTCATTGTCGGGCCGTCAGAAGGGGTACAGATTTTTTTGAAAATCCAATTTTGTTCCTAAAATATATTAGGCGATAGCACTCGAAATGAATGGGTATAAAACAATCATTTGCAACCTGACTTTCATCCTTCACCCCCAAAAGTCATTGTCGGGCCGTCAGAGGAGGTATAGAATTTTTTGAAAATACAATTTTCTTCCTAAAATGTATTAGGCTTTGGCACTTGAAATGAATGGGTAGAAAATAATTATTGGCATTCGTACTTTTATTCTTCACCCCCAAAAGTCATTGTAGGGCCGTCAGAAGTGGTACAGAATTTTTTGAAAATTACAATTTCTTACCGAAAACTTATTAGGCGATGGTACTTTTGAAATGAATGAGTAGAAAACAATCTTGTGAATCCCCTCTTCAATCCTTCACCGCCAAAAGTCATGGTCGGGCCGTCAGTAGGGGTATATAATTTTAAACTAAAATCTGTTAACCTACTGACGGCCCGACAATGACTTTTGGGGGTGAAGGATGAAAGTCAGGATGCAAATGATAATTTTCTACCTATCCATTTAAAGTGCCATTGCCTAATAAGTTTTCGGTAAATAATTGGAATTTAAAAAAAATTCTGTACCCCTTCTGACCATTGGCCGCAGTGGAGGGCCTGATACGGGCCCACTCACGTTCAACCCCTTATGATGGCCCGACAATGACTTTTGCGGGTGAAAGAAAAAAGTAAGGATTTAAATGATTGTTTTCTACCCATTCATTTAGAGTGCCATCGCCTAATGAGTTTTCGGTAAATAATTGGAATTTTCGAAAAATTCTGTACCCCTTCTGACGGCCCGACTATGAGTTTTGGAGGTGAAGGATGAAAGTTAGGATGCCAATGATTATTTTCTGCCATAAAACGGTAATTTTTCAGTATAAGTTTTACATTTTACCTCATGAGCCACACACCACCGCCTCATGTTATCTTTTTTTTTTCGTGATTTGTAACTCCTACCAATATCCAGTTCAAGAATAACATATCTACCATTTGAATCGCTATTTTATTGGTTTCATAAAAGGCCAAGAGCCGTAACTTACGTGAAGGCTGTGGAACTGCGCGGTGTTGCCTAATTGATAAATGTGGATGAAAAAACGGTGGTTGTTTTCACGCCCGTCTCTTTTATCTATTTTATATATGTATATTTGTTCGTCTCACTAATGTGACTGTGCAATTTTTGACTTGTTTTATACCTTGTAGGTCTTTGGAATCAATAAAATTATTATTATTATATTTTTTCCTATCATAACATTTTTAATTAAAATTTACAAATTAATTTTCATGAGCTACATGGTTATATAGGTTTTTCCCACACAAAATAAAATACGCAAATGGCCTATACTAATTTTCATAAGATAGTTCATTAATGAAAACCCCAGTTTTTGCCCCAGCAAAATCGCTTTGCGGAATTTTTCAAACGGGCAATACCAGGGCTCCCAGTCGGTCCCTTTTTGATGGTTTAGTCCTTTTTTTAGAGCTCGGTCCTTTTTGTTCCGTTTTTTTTGTAAAATATCCCTTTTATTCCCTTTTTTCGTTGGTCACAATTTTGTTCTGCTCTGAATAAGATGTGCTACGTCATAATCCGCACAACCATATTATTAAAGTTGCCAAGAAAAGGTTCACAAACTAGAGCGTAGAGCTGTAGAGCGGGAATTCTCTCAGTCCACTTCTACAAAACTTACGCCCTTGACAAAAGCACAGGGACATTAACCCCCTAGTAAAAAATACTCCTGAAACAAAAACAAGTGGAACAAAAAACCCCAGGAATAAAAAATCCTCGGTTCAATATGAACCAAAACACAATTCCACAATATAATTCGATTCCAATAATTTTATTGTTAATTCTAAACAAATAAAGTGATTGAAAAAAAAATAACAACTGAAAAGTCCACCAGAAAAAAAATCATTTGAATATAAAATAGGTCAGTCTTATTAAATTGAAAGTAAGGCCTTCGGCATAACTTTCAAATTACCACGTTTTCGGCCATGGACCAAATTTCTTAACGTAAAAAAGGATCATAACCTAACCCAGCAATCCAAGTTGCTAGTAATTTATTCATTAATTATTTTAATAAAGTGAAAAGTAAGCAGATGCTCGCTGCGCTCGCATTTTATGAATTATCAGAAGAAAGAGACATCCACCTCTACGGTCGTGTCTCTTTCTTCTCAACGAATTCCTTGACGTAAAAAAAGGTACACAACCTAATCTAACCTAGCTTTCCAAGATGCTGGTAATCAGGGGTGAGATTATGATCACTCGACTCGTTGCGAGTTTGACGTGGCTCATAGTGAAATGAAGATCGAAACCACAGCGATTTTAACTGCATATCGAGTGTTCATAATCCCACCCCTGTATAAAAAGGTGAAATCAAAGCAGATGTTCGCTGCGCTCGCAATTTATAAATTACCAGAAGAAAGAGACACGCCTCCGGCGTGTCTCTTCTGGCTGCCCACCGAGTTTCTCAACATAGAAAAGTGACATAACCTAACCTGAGGTAGCTTTCCCAGTTACTGGTAATTCGATCACTAATTAGAATGAAAATGTGAAAATAGAGCAGATGCTCGCATTTTATTAATTACCAGAATAAAAAAAAATTCAATACCAGTTCCATCAAACGTCAGCGAAATAATTATTACAGATAATTGTAAATTTACAACAGATGGCCAAGAATTTCCATTACATGATTTTGACTTAGTTATTTAGTAGATAATAAGAGGATGTTAATTTTTTGGAACCAATAATGATCTGAAGATATTATAGAATCATCACATGTTCTGTTCTATCAACTATACACTGTTTATGCATTAGCAAATTCAGGACAATTACCTATTGGACAAAAATCCCTCAGGAACCGGTGGTATTGTCGGGGGGTTTTAGTCCGGGAGGTTTTTGTCCAGGGGGTAATTGTCTTGATATCCTCAGACCTCCGGCTCTGCTCTACGAAAACCTTTGCACGCCGTGCATACAGTGTGTATCTAGATGATCATTTCTATGGATGGTCATCTGGTAAACAGAAAAAGATAAAAGAAACTTCTGCAAATGGAGGTCAAGAAGTGGATAATATAAGAAGGCGAGTCCAAGCTAGAGATTGATCTTTTAAAAAGAAGAAAATGAAAAGTGGGATATCTATAACAAAATGTTTTAAGAGGCAACTAGAAGGCTCAGAAATGTCTGTATGTGCAAAATATGATCGAGTTAATGTTTGAGGGGATTAATGCCAATCGTAACAGAAACCAATGACAAAACGAGCTGCTTATCAAGCCTGCAGAGAAGAGGAAGAGTAAGAGTAAAATAATAGCTGACTTCTCAAACAAAAATCCAAAGAAAAACTAAGCAGTAAAAGTCTGACAAGATTTATAATCTTATGTATGGGATTTCACTTTTTTTTTTCCTTCCTCGGATGCTGGTCCTTTCACCAGCTACACCTCAGCCTCTTGGGCTTTTTGTGTTTTCCGTGTTTGTTTTAAAGCACCCACTCCGTAACTCTGGTCCCCTGTACCAGTCTGTACAGGTTCTTCACCGGTTGGCTGTTGTATTCTTTGGGAGTTGAATTGGGTTTCCCGAAAATTGCCTGTCTCTTACGGTCTAATGCCTCGCATTCTGACAGTATATGTTTGGCTGTTTCTGTCCCTTTACCACATTGTCTGCAGGAAAGTTCTCCGTTGTACAGACCCATTTTGTGCAGGTGTTTTCTCATTGGACTGTGACCAGTGAGAAGACCCGGATTTCACTTTAGTCATCCCTTAGTCATATCTTAGGGTTGTGGGTTCGATTCCCAGCATGATCACCGATCTCGTGCATGGCATCACACGTTGACGAAAATAACAATTTATAAAAGTCATGCTGGGTTCAAGAATTTTTTAAAATATTTGAACGATCTCAGGTGGTTCTGTTGTTTTTTTAGAGATTTATTTTTAATTTTGCCTTTCGAGTTTACATTTTCATTTTATTTATTATTTTGTCTGTTTTGCAGGAATAATATATTTAGTGATTCTTGTTTTTTTTGGTAAAATTTACACAGTTATCGTTTACACGTGTATAGGTTGACCATTCTTGTCGTTAGTTTTTTCCCTTTCTGGTCCCCTTTTTCGGAGTCACAAATCCCTTTTTCCCTTTTTTGAGGTAGCTGGAAGCCCTGCTATTTGCGAAGCTTGCGAATTGGGTGCCGGCTGAGCCAGGTAGTAAAACCTATCATGCGAGTTGGGTGCCAGATACTTGGGAGTTGGGTGCCAGTAAGCCACAGTCATTAACAAAGATTTACATTTACAAATTCAAATTTTGTCATTTCATTTTTCTTTATATACTACACTTAAAATGAATTTTCATTCAAGCTCCCAACTTGCGAGCTAGGTTAGTTCGGTCAGGTTAGATCAGACTAATAAAATACTACACTCAAAGTGAATTTATGATATTAATTATGATCAGTATATATTTTTTTGGCGCCCAGTCGTCCCTGCGCCCTGTAGTCCTTGCGCCCAGTTGTCGTTAACGACATTATTCAAGAAATCCGTCGCACCCAACTCGTATATGACCCTTTACGGTACCAGGTATAAAGGTAATTAACTTTACCCAATTCCCATCTTTCCGCTATTTCTTGTTTAAAAATTTCCACCAATCGATTTTGCTGTGGCGAAAACCTTTCATTTACGAACTAAGTATCTTATAAAAAGTAGTATAAGCCGTTTGTATCTTTTATTTTGTGTGAAAAGAGCCTCTTATTTTCATCTACTGCTTGGCCTATAATCAATTTTAGGGAATCGTACAAGAGTTGATTGAAGAAGTTGGAATTGTCACAAAATAATACTTAAATTTGAGCAATGAATGCCATTTGACTTTCAAAATCTGTAAATCTATGTAGGTCTGTAATAAAAATCGTGGTGTTACTTAAAAGAGCCTTCCTCCTCCTCCTCCTTCAGACTCGAGCTCTTTCACAAAAATATGAGAATAAACTCGAGCGATTTTAAGATAACACGCTTTTTTTGTAATATTATCGATAATTTTTATGCACTTGTGCAATAGTCTTTGTTTTATTATTATTATGGTTATTTTCATATTTTGTAAATACTGAAAATATGAGAATAAATATAAAAAGAAAGCTATTAAAAATTATGAGCAGAAAATGAAATAATATATGGGGAATTCTATTTAAATGAACTTTAAAACTTTTGGCTGTAATTTTTCCATAAATAAATATGTTTTCATCTCCCATAAAGCCGTCCAAATTTCGTTGCGATACCAGTTGGTTCAAAAATTATTCGGGTGGAGCGGACTTTGGACGGACACTGTATAATTAATTATTGAGTAAACAATGGCAAATTTTTCGCATTACAGAAAGAAGCAAAGGTAACTGCAGTTTTCAAAAATGCGTATGCAGAAAATGTAGGAAAAACCGACCACTTCTCCTTTTGAGTTTTATTTTCAATTTTCAGGGCCATGGAATCAAATAAATCTTACTTGAAAATTTTAAATATTTAAGAAAGTAGGTAATCTGCAGGTTTCGTGCAGGATGTTCAACAAAAAGCGCAGTTGTAGATTTAGTACACGGAATTTCCGAAACCAGTGTGGAAACAACGGCCAAAGATAGCAAACCAAAAAACCCGAACGCGACCAGTAGCGTGCAGACGAAATGAAATTTTGAAAGAACAATCCTTAGAGTCTGTCCATAAAGTAACGTTAGAACTCTAAAAAAGACACCCCACCCTGTTTACTTTTAAATTTTGGCAACAATGGCAAATTTTTCGCATTACAGAAAGAAGCAAAGGTAACTGCAGTTTTCAAAAATGCGTATGCAGAAAATGTAGGAAAAACCGACCACTTCCCCTTTTGAGTTTTATTTTCAGGGCCATGGAATCAAACAAATCTTACTTGAAAATTTTAAATATTTAAGAAAGTAGGTGTGGAAACAACGGCCAAAGATAGCAAACCAAAAAACCCGAACGCGGGAACCAGTGGCGTGCAGACGAAATGAAATTTTGAAAGAACAATCCTTAGAGTCTGTCCATAAAGTAACGTTAGAACTCTAAAAAAGAAACCCCACTCTGTTTACTTTTAAATTTTGTTAGTTTAGTTCCTAAACTACTTTTTACAACAAAAAAGTCTATCTTCCGGACTGCCAGTTTGAGAGATTGTTTGAAATTGCATTGGGACTCGAGTAATACCTCATTTGAATCGTTTTTCAATTCTCTACACCACAACAAAATTTCAAACAAAAATATTCATCCGAAACAAAATCGCGGTACATAATGTTAGGGCACTGCTAAGCTATGAGGGTCTTTTGAATCCTAAGGAGTTCTAGTAAATCATCAAATCTTTTAAGGTACCCTATTATTATTAGCAGACAGATAACAAAGCAAATTGAATAACAATAAAATCAAACATGTCGGGGCGTGGCGCAATGGTTAGAGCGTCCGACTTTGGGTCGAAAGGTCCGGAGTTCGAGCCCCAGTTGCGGCTGGGATTTTTTAATTTGATTTGACTGATTTAAAATACTCAAATCTCGTGGCTGGACTGGGGTGAGTCCTGCACGATTCACTGTTGTGTTCCAATTAACAGTGCTGCTCCTAAGGTGGCGTATGGAGTTAGTAACAAGACCTACTCAGAACACATGGCTATGACCATAGAAGTTAATAACTTCTGGGTGATATACAAGGAGTTTCAAAATGTTGCTTCCTAGGGCAAAAAAACAAACAAATATTCGAATTAAATTGCATAAATATTACAATTTGATACCTTCATTTTGTAACAAAATAGAACACTGAGGTGATATTACTTGATATGTCACACATATGTCCGATTGTGGTGATATGAATAGGAGGATTAGTTCTGTGTAATACTCAAAATGTACTAGTGATTTAAAGCGTGTTCCGTTTCATGCATTCATCGCATCACTGTTGCAGACATAATCAAGCGTTCCGTTTCAACTAACTTTGACGTTAGTGGGTTGAATCGGAACGAATTGCTTGCGTGGTGCATGCCGTTTCCCGCAGATGTTGACATTTATCACTTTATCAGTTAACCAAATTCTTATGTTACGGAAACAAATCTGTTAATCTAGTAAATAAATTAATATGGGTAGAACGAAAGTGTTAATGGCAAGAGTAGGAAGCGAGCTTTGTGAAACTGAGAGTAGCTCAGATTCTGATACAAGTGATAGTTATGAGGATAATTTCGTCTGTCCCAGGCCAAAACCACGAATATGCTAATTCCAGGGTTCTGACTTCAACATGTAAAATACTAATTTTCTACCAAAATGTTCATTGCCAAACCCACGAAAGTGCTATCAGGTTGTCTACTGTGAACGAGAGTGAATTCGCCAATGTGAAAGCTTACCTAGGTTTTCAAAGCAAGAAGCACGAATATTCTTGAAACTCTCCTCATTAGAAATGACAAATTACACATTCGTGGTTTTGGCATGAGACCGACGATATGATGTTGAATGAATTGACGATTTTTTCTTCCATTGTACGGTAAATCAGGTAAATGTGATAATGCACGATACTCGACACTTCATCAAATATCAAATTTAAACTTTTAATTCGGTTTCTGACGTTTCTGTTTGAACGTGACTTTTGAGTTTGACAGATCTAATTTGGATCGCATTGATCGCTGCTAGACGAACGGGCAGTAGCTCATGCACTTTCGATGTCTCAAGGCCAAAGAGGGGAATATAAAAGTGGGCGTGTCAATGCGCTCCCAATGTAGGAAACGGAACGGTCATATGCGCATTATGTGCTCAATGCATGAAACGGAACACGCCTTTAGTTCTTCTGTATTTCCGTAACGCATTGTCCTTGAGTTTTTGCATTAATTGAACATTGGCAGTTATCCACGGTTGTCTTTTGTTTTTTGAATAGATCTGCTTAGTTATTAGTGGTGCATGAATATCTAGCAGATATAGAATGTTGTTGTTAAGAAGATCAATTTTTTCGTCTATTCCATTGATACGATACATATTATCCCATTGTATAGCTTCATGGTCAATTTGAAATTGATGCTTGTCAATTTCAAATAAGTTACGAAAAGTTATTAGTTTGGGTACGCTATTGTTTTCTTAAAATTCTATAATGCAATAGACTAAAAAGTGTTTTACTAGATCAGAGTTTAAAGCTCCAGATTCATTAACTTCAAAATTTGTACACAAGTGGTCTATCAATGTCATGGTAGTATTTGTTATGTGAGTAGGTTCACTTATATTCTGATTCAAGTTAAAAGAGTCTGTAACCGACTGTAAGTCATTTTTTAAAGTTGAGCTGTTATTAAGGAAATCGATATTGAGGTCCCCCATACAAAGTATTTTATTATATTCTGTATGCATGCCGACCAGAATGTTCTCAAAGTTGTCAGTATGTGGGGGTCTATATAAAGTTCTAATTGCGTATTTTTCTTTATTCATTTTAATTTCTAGCCAAATATGTTCAATGAAGTCCAAGTTTTGTTGCATAAATATTCTAAAACTGATTTATATATAGGGCAACTCCACCACCACGTTTATTCAATCGATCCGTCCGAGCGAGTCTGTAGCCATTTATCATTAATAATCTGTCATCAATTCCTGGATGTAACCATGTCTCTGTGATACCTAAGATATCATAATTATTTGAAAGAATTAACTGCTTTGCATCACTTATTTTGGCAGTGAACAAATATGTATATGCCCAATTGCCCAATAGTAAAACAACATAATGGGAATGCATTCAATGAGAATTGAAACGAATTGAAAGTGTTAAATATAACAAAAAAGTTCGAGCGATTTTACTGATGTACATGAAGTTAGAACATTTCACTTCCCATGCTTTTTCTGTGAACGGGTAAGGACACTTCCACCAGCTGTCGATTTGGGACTAAAGTTTATTCGTTTTCTATTTCGCTTATTGCTTCCTGGTCCCTGTGCCGTCTGGTTAAATGGGTTTTCGCTGTCCTCTTTTGACTCATGTGAAGTTGGCGCCAACTTTTTGCAAAAACACAATTTTTTTTGGAATTCTGGGTAGATTTGATAGAGTTCTGGAGTTCCTGATACAAATTTTGAATAGTTCCAGCTAACTGTGGATTTTGATAAGAAAAACAAATTAGTGGCGCTAACTTCACGCGGTGCCATCTTTTTCGAAAAAATGAGTTCTGGTGGTATTTTTCGATAAAGATGGAAGAGTTCTGGAATTCTTGACCATTTTTGAAAATAGTTCTGCCGAAATGAAAAAGTTATTGAAGAAAATCAATTGTTTACTTTCGAGAACTATCATTTCGAAAGAAAAATAACAGATATTTCAGTTCTGATGAGAGTTCTGAGTAGCACTCAGCGAGTTCTACAAAACATGTATACCGAGTTTTACCGAAAAAGCAGAACTTTTCAATTTATTAGCCTTCATAAGGTGCGAAAATCGAAACACCAAAATTTCGAATGAAGACAGAAGGGTTCTCAGAACAGTTCTGATGGAAGTTCTCGGTAGCACTCGGCGAGTTCTACAAAATATGTTTATCGAGTTTTGTCGAAAAAACAAAACTTTTCAATTTATTAGCTATAATAGAGTGCGAAATCCATAAAAAACAATACTCATAATGAATACATAAAGGAATCTCAGAACAGTTCTGATGGGAGTTCTGAGTAGCACTTTTCGATTGAGATATTTTGTGCTACTCAGAACTCCCATCAGAACTGTTCTGAGTTTATTTTCTGACTTCATTCTGAATGTTGATTTTTTGGATTTCGCACCCTATGGTAACTAATTAATTGAAATGTTCTGATCTTTCGATAAAACTCAATTCACATATTTTGTAGAACTCGCCGATTGCTACCCAGAACTCCCATCAGAACTGTTCAGATATTATTTTCTGTCTTCATTTTAAATGTTGATTTTTTTTGGATTTCGCACCCTATTATAGCTAATAAATTGAAAAGTTTTGCTTTTTCGATAAAACTCGGTTAACATATTTTGTAGAACTCGCCGAGTGCTACCCAGAACTCCCATCGGAACTGTACTGATATTATTTTCTGCCTTCATTCTGAATGTTGACTTTTTGGATTTCGCACCCTAAGTTAGCTAATAAATTGAAATGTTCTGCTTTTTCGATAAAACTCTATTTACATATCTTGTAGAACTCGCCGAGTGCTTCCCAGAACTCCCATCAGAACTGTTCTGGTATTATTTTCTGTCTTCATTTTGAATGTTATTTTTTTGGATTTCGCACCCTATTATAAGTAATAAATTGAAAAGTTTTGCTTTTTCGATAAAACTCGGTTAACATATTTTGTAGAACTCGCCGAGTGCTACCCAGAACTCCCATCGGAACTGTACTGATATTATTTTCTGCCTTCATTCTGAATGTTGACTTTTTGGATTTCGCACCCTATGATAGCTAATAAATTGAAATATTATATAAAATGCGATAAAACCCTATTGAGATATATTGTGGAACTCGCAGAGTGCTACTCAGAACTCCAATCAGAACTGTTCTGAGATTCCTTTCTGTCTCCATTCTGAGTGTTGTTTTTTTTGGATTTCGCTCCCTATTATAGCTAATAAATTGAAAAGTTTCGCTTTTTCGATAAAAACCGATCGACACGTTTTGTAGAACTCGCCGAGTGCTACCCAGAACTTCCATCAGAACTTTTCTGAGATTTTTTTCTGTCTTCATTTTGAATGTGTTTTTTTTTTTATTTCGCACCCTATTATAGCTAATAAATTGAAAAGTTTTGTTTTTTCGACAAAACTCGATGAACATTTTTTGTAGAACTCGTCGAGTGCTACTCAGAACTCCCACCAGAACTGTTCTGAGGTTCCTTTCTGTCTTCATTCTGAGTGTTGGTTTTTTTGGATTTCGCACCCTATTATAGCTAATGAATTGAAAAATTTAGCTTTTTCGATAAAACTCAATCATTATGTTTTGTAGAATTCGCCGAGTGCTACCCAGAACTCCCATCAGAACTGTTCTGAGATTCCTTTCTGTCTTTATACTGAGTGTTGTATTTTTTGGATTTTGCACCCTATTATAGCTGATACATTGAAAAATTTTGCTTTCTCGATAAAACTCGATCATTATATTTTGTAGAACTCTCCGAGTGCTACCCAGAACTCCCATCGGAACTGTTCTAAGATTATTTTCGGACTTCATTCTGAATGTTGATTTTTTGGATTTCGCACCCTATGATAGCTAATAAATTGAAATGTTCTGCTTTTTCGATAAAACTCGATTTACATATCTTGTAGAACTCGCCGAGTGCTTCCCAGAACTCCCATCAGAACTGTTCTGGTATTATTTTCTGTCTTCATTTTGAATGTTATTTTTTTTTTGGATTTCGCACCCTATTATAAGTAATAAATTGAAAAGTTTTGCTTTTTCGATAAAACTCGGTTAACATACTTTGTAGAACTCGCCGAGTGCTACCCAGAACTCCCATCGGAACTGTTCTGAGATTCCTTTCTGTCTTCATTCTGAGTGTTTTTTTTTTTTTTGATTTCGCACCCTATTCTGCCCAAAAAAGGCAAAAGGCAGTAAGTGATGAAACATTGAAAGAAGATACATCAATATTTTTTAAATTGAATGGCTTTACTTATTGCGGTTTGCCATCTTGAATTACTCGTCTCCACGTAGAATTTTCGAGGGTTTAGTTAACAAGGTGTGTCACATACTGTTCTTTCGTATTCAGGAAAAAAGTAATTTTTCAAAAATTGTCACTTACTGCCTTTTGCGTTTTTTGGGCAGTATTATAGCTGATAAAATGAAACATTTTGCTTTCTCTATAAAACTCGATTAACATATCTTGTAGAACTCGCTGAGTGCTACGCAGAATCCCATCGAAACTGTACTGAGATTATTTTCTGACTTCATTCTGAATGTTAATTTTTTGGATTTCGCACCCTATGCTAATAATCCTCTACTGAATCAGTTTCCCCTTCTGACTGTTCTTCGAGTTTTTTCAGTTCTTCAGCTGTGAATGTGTCGTTTCAGATTATTAGTTTGCTGCCTCTTATAACTACTTTGATGTTTTGCGTCAAAGCGTTTTTTTGACGTCTTCTCAGATTTCCCTCTCTTCACGATCCTCGAAGCAAAGGTCATTTGTTATCGCTATGCCACTTCCTTTGAGATCGGTTACTGTCGAAAATACTGCTTGCTTCTTTAAATAACTTACAAATTCTAGTATAATGGGCGATTAGTGATGAACGTTTTCAGAAAGAAATAAAAACGATAAAAGAGATAGCCATGAACAAAGGGGATTCCCCAAATATAACGAATCTTTACGATTTTGTTCGTAACTTGCTACTGTCAATGACGACGATAATATGCAATGCACTATCATTAAATTTTTGCGCCATTTTTTCTTTAAAGGAATGCATGATAATAATGTTGTCACCGACTCCGGATTCCGCTGACGCTTCTGATAAATATTATAGGAAAGACGCCTTATCAGCATTTACCGCAAAATCGCAATATATCTCTGGGATGCGATTTTATAATTTATAATTGTAACACGCACTTTCAATCAATTTTTATATTCCATAAATATATTTCAAGGGTTTTTCAAATTTTCCAAAAACAAAAGTGGCGCAGTCGATATGATTTTGAAAGTGAAAAAGTTCATCGTAACATTGTTCGTAGAATAACGAAAATACAAACATAAAGCATACCGGGTGACAAAGAAATCATTGGACAGAGCGTCATTCAGTTGTTTTTTAAGTTTGACTTTTGACATTTGGATCGAAGATATCAGGAGCGAGCCTAGGGTTTGGGGGGGGGAGGGGGTCACCTTTTTCGGAAAGTAAAACTTGATTCACACTAAAGTATTCATATTTAATTCCATATAAAAAAATTAATGAAAATAAATGAACAAATTCTTCAAAACGAAAATGAGTACTCAAAAATGAGAGATGTACAAATAAATAAACAAAATATTCTTCAAAACAATAACTTAACAAATAAGAGAATGTATAAATAAATAAAACAACATATTCTTGAAAACGAAAACAGTAACTCAAAAATAAGAGAATGTATAACTAAATACATCTCACCATAACAAAACAGATTATTAGTCTTATCGACAAATTGAAAAACTTGAAAAATAGAGATTAAAACTCCTGAAAAAAAATATAAACGATTGCTCAATTGATTCGGAATGACCACTAGAAAAATGGTTTTTGAGGATTTTACCGCACGTAAAAAATTGAGATTGTTGTTAAAAAAATAATATGAAAGAAATGTATTTAGATTTTCCACTTTGTGGAAATATTTGGAGACAAGGGTACATCGACTTTGTCAATTTTATTCTCATCATTTATTTGTACTCTCCGGCAAAACAATCGAACTTGCTCGAATTTTCGCATCTGGAGTCTTTTGCTGACTCGAGGAGTGCTTATTGATTTTCCTGGCGGATGGCGCAGCGACTGACTTACTGTAAGTCGCTGCTTCATCCGTAGGGAATTATTAGATAAACAATAGGTTGCAATTCATTTAGCAGAGACAATACAACTCAAAGTTGTCGGACCTACCCTTGCACTGATGAGAGGCAACAACCTCGAAACATGTCTGCAGGTGGTCATCCCCAGGCAAATTAAGGAAAATCTCTTGCAGTCTTCTTTGAAGAACGTTGCACAAATATCTGTCAAATGTAGTTCAATATCCGTCGTGGCATGAGCCAGGGAAGTAGTTGTTTTCTGTCAGATTTTTGCCTCATTTTTTCCACTTTGTGGAAATATTTGGAGAGAACGATATTTCGACATTGTCGATATTATTCTTATCATTTAGATTTTTGTTCATAACTCAAAAAATATTAATATTCAAGAAATTTTTAAAAAAGTTCCGTAAAGAAAGAGGAGGAAATTTCCAATAAAAATGTTCCATTTTTGTAATTTTTATCAGTTCTAGAAAAAAATAAAACCGTTGTTAGAATTGATAATAATGATAATAAATCCTCTATTTCAAGAATTTTTTTTTTTACAATATGTACGTAAGAAGCACAATAAATTTGTAAATTTGTGCGTGCTTATTCTCAAAAAAAATAATACATTTTTTTAAATTTTTTTATTATAAGTCTATTATATAATATGTATCTAAACATATCATATTCATAAAATAAAAGCAATTTTGTGTGAAAAGAAATCAGTCTGTAACGAATATTAATTGAATAAATGGTTAAAGTTAGTGTTTAATATCCATGGTTTTATTTTTCCTTTTATCTTTGCAAATTGAACCGATTTAATTTCCTGCGGCAAGGAGTTATAAATCTTTGGAGCCAGATAAAATAAGGATCTCTTTACGCTGGTATAAAAAATTCTTGGTAACATACTTGCATGTTTACTTTTAGATCTAGTATTTATCTCAGATCTGTGATTAGTTATACAATATTTAATTTTACTATTACACAATAATCTTATCACAAATTTAATATGTAGTTGTTGTATTTGGAAGACCTTAGTCTCATTAAATAGATCTACAGAAGAAAACCTTTTTGATTAAAATAAATATATTTTCAATAGAGCTTTTTGAGTTAATACCAATGGTTGTAAATGGTTATTAAAGGCAGCTCCCCATATGCAAATTCCGTAATTTAGAACCGATTCTGCCTATGCATAATAAATATTTATTAAAGATTTTTTTGACATCGAATTTCGCAATATGTAAAATTTATGTAGTAATTTACGTAATTTAATATTAAAGTAATTAATGTGAGTATCCCATTTTAATAGGTTATCAAAATTTACCCCCAAGTAATTTATATTATTTACTGAATCAATTTTAATATTGCAGTTACACTGATTGTAATTTTCACAATCAGAATCATGAATAACAATAGAATCAATATGTGGTAGACCAGATTTACTCATTGAATAGCAAACAAATTTTGTTTTATTAGTGTTAACTGTAAGTAAACTATAATCTAACCAATGTTTTACAGTAGAAATCATTTTTCCCGCTTTTACAATTGCATCTTTCCAAGTATCCTCTTGAATAATAATACATGTATCATCCGCATAGCAAACGAGATAATCACCCTTAACAACTGAAAAAATGTCATTCACATATATGGAAAATGACAAAGGCCCAAGGACAGTACCCTGAGGCTCGCCACACTCCACCAGACACGGTGGACTCAGAGCATCTCCAATTTTAACTTGTTGGTCACGTTTATCTAAGTAAGATGCGATTAGTTTATTAGGCAATTCAGAGATGCCCCGATTTTCCATCCTTTCCAGTAGTATGCGGTATGGTGCGGTGCGGTATGCGGTTTGTTTATTACATATTGTTAAGTTAACAAGTCTGAGCGTGGGATCCGCCTACGCTAGGATCCACCTAACGCTCAGACTTGACCTCCGGCGGTTAACTCTCGCGCAAGCGCTCGACCTCGCGCTTCGCGCGAGCACTTTTCGAAATGCCTAGAAGTTGTAGAAATTTTTTAATACAACGACCTCAATGTGTAGTCTTGTTTTTTTACCTATAATTGGACACCAATAATATGAATACAACGACCTTAATGCCTTTAAAACTATAATTGGATACCAATAATATGAATACAACTACCTTAATGCCTTTAAAACTATAATTGGACACCAATAATATGAATACTACTACTGTAATTTGAAACTATAATTGGACACCAATAATTTGAATACAACGACTAATGCGAGACTTGGGAAAAAATCCAATTATATTTTTCTTGATTGATTTTCCAAAAAAATACGTGTTGTCAATACTTGACTGTCTTGACTAATTTGCCATAAAAATACGCGTTTTCAATACATGACTGTCTTGAATAATTTCCCACAAAAATACATGTTTTCAATACATGACTGTCTTAAATAATTTCCCACAAAAATACGCGCTTTCAATACATGACTGTCTTGAATAATTTCCCACAAAAATACATGTTTTCAATACATGACTGTCTTGAATAATTTCCCACCAAAAAAAAAAAATCGTTTTCAAAACATGACTGTCATAAATAATTTCCCACAAAAATACGCGTTTTCAATACATGACTGTATTGAATAATTTCCCACAAAAAAAACGCGTTTTCAATACATTACTGTCTTGAATAATTTCCTACCAAAAAAAAACGCGTTTTCAAAACATGACTGTCTTAAATAATTTCCCACAAAAAAAACGCGTTTTCAATACATGACTGTCTTGACCAATTTCCCATAAAAATACGCGTTTTCAATACATGACTGTCTTGACTAATTTCCCATAAAAATTCGCGTTTTCAATACATGACTGTCTTGAATAATTTCCCATAAAAATACGCGTTTTCAATACATGACTGTCTTGACTAATTTCCCATAAAAATTCGAGTTTTCAATACATGACTGTCTTGAATAATTTCCCATAAAAATACGTGTTTTCAATACATGACTGTCTTATTTTTTAAATTTAGAAGAAAATTCGAAGGAGGGGGGGAAGTAAATATTCAAAAATCCGTGCGCTTCGCGCCCGGGAAAATTCGAAGGGAGGGGGTAAGAGGATATTCAAAAATCCGGGCGCTTTGCGCCCGGAAAAATTCGAAGGGGGGAAGAAATATGCAAAACTCCCTAATTTTTCGTTTTTGTGAAATATTTCCTAGACTATTCATATTACAGAAAAAATGTCGGTACATTTTTTGCAGACTATTAGAAGGTGATCAAAAAAGTTTATATGTAAAATTTGAAAATCTATCGCCATCTTGGAGTTTTTTTTGTTTTTTTCAAAGAAAATCGAATATTTTGTTTATTTTCCAAAATATGCAAAAATTTCATAAAAACTTTTTGTAGACATATTTGAGTTCAATGAAAATGTTCGAATACATTTTTTCGATATTTCTTTTAGTTTTCGAGTTTTTTGTGTTTTTAATAAAAAATGTGAAAGTCCCGAATTTTTCAAAATCATAATTTTTTTTTTCAAGATACGGAAAAATTTCATAAAAACTTTTTGTAGAACTTTATGCGAACTGTAAAATTGTTCATATACATTTTTTCGGTATCTCGTTAATTCTTCGAGTTTTTGGTATTTTTAGACAAAAAACCGGAAAATATTTCCAAGTCCATATCTCTATCGTTATTCAAGATAAGGGTAAACTTATTCGAAACTTCTCATAGAACTTTCCAAGAGCAACAAAATTATTGGTATACAACTTTCCGATATCTTGTTTGGTTTTCGAGATTTTGACGATTTTATAAAAAAAGTACAAATTTTCAATTTTTTTTTAGTTTTTTCAGTAATTTTCCACTTTCCTAAATAGTTGGAAAAAATTGTTTCAGAAATATCGACGTGGCTCGTGAAGATGTATCCAAAGCATTTTTAAGATTTTCATTTGTTTCATTAGTACGGTCAATATATCGATTTTCCATTTTTTTTCAAATATTTCCCGTACTATTGATTTTAGGATAAAAATCAAATAACATTTTTTGTAGAATTTTGAAATTTCATAAAAAAAGGTATCTAGATGAATTTAAAAATAATTAACCGTTTCTGAGATAATTTATGTTTTCCAAATTGAATTATTTTTTTTTTGGATTTTTGGAATTTTCACCATTTTCCGATAGGATTTTCGAAAAATGGTTCTTTTAGGATTTGTTCAGTTTTTGGTGCTCTATCGATTGCTATCCAAAAAAATTCAGTTTCTCCTGTTGGTTCGCTGAAAATCGGGTATTCAAATATTGACACTTTTCGGGGAAAACTCCGGAAAACCCGGTTAGCAGTTTCCGATCCTGCTCAAAAACTATACACTTCTGTAGGGGATATTGAAGTATATCTTGAAGAAATATTGAAAGAAAAAATCACTTTCCGAACCTGTATCGAGGGAAGTACAAACGTCAAAAAAAAACTGGAAAAACCCCTATAACATTTTTCCAGATTTTCCGATCACGAAAAAAATATGTATGAGAAATCAAGTCCTCGAGTTATTGAAATGGTTCAAATTTCAGAACGATATCTCAAAGGGCTTTAAAATGCGAGCGTTTTGAAATTTTACCCCAAAAAAGCTACAGACAGACAGACAGACCGACAGACAGACCGACAGACAGAATTTTCGAAAAATTTTATTTTTCGACGGGGATCATTTTCTCCAAAGTAACCATGGGTCTAAAACGTCAAATAAAAAAGTTGGGGTCCGCTGGGGGGCAATCGTAGATAATACAACTTCCTAAGAGGTCGTTGTATAATTATTTATAAAGAAAATTTTATTTTTATTTACCTATTGAGAAGTACAAAGTATGATTTATAAGAAGGAAAAAAATTCCTAAATAATTATTTACAATTGAAATATAAAAAAACGATTATAAACAATCAAAAAATGTATTTAAGAAAAATAGTAAATTAACGTATAAGTGGATAAAAGGTCTTTCAAACACGCGCGATTTTACGAGCACGACGGCGCAGACTAACCTAACCTACCTAACCTAACCTAACCTGTTTTAGGATTTTTCATTTGCATTCATTATTACGTAGAGAATGAATGTATCCGTTACTTTAGGACATCACTGTATACATATGGGTACTTTTATTTGACGTTTCCTACATTGTAATTGTATGATCTAAAAGGAATAAAAGTTTTTTTTTTTTCATTGGTGTTTTGGCATCGACTGCTATGGTCATTAGCCATGTGTTCTTTATAGGCCTTGTTACTAACTCCATACGCCACCTTAGGAGTAGCACTGTTAATTGGAACGCAACAGTGAATCGTGCAGGACTCGCCCTACTCGAGCCACGAGATTTTAATAATTTAATCGGGAATAAAATTATTATTAGTACAGGTTTTTATTTTTGGTGACATACATGATCCTCTTATTCCTCTTAGAAAAGAATGCCTTAAAAAATACTTTTCTCAAATCGTGTTCTATGAATCATAAATAGAAGATTGAATAATAATTTCACCTAATGTTTTAAACGTGATTTGTATAATCACTATCAATACTTAATGAATCAGTAATGCACAACCATTCTGTGATTATGCCAACATAAAAAAATTCAAGATATCGGCTCCTATACATTTTGTTTAAGAACGAATGGATTTATTTATTTATTATACCAATAATTGACACTAAACATAAATTTGGCTACTGCAAAGTACGAGGATGTATTGATATCTAGTTAGCCTAGACCAGTTCCCTGCATAAACAAAATATTGCGTTACCATAGCAACAAACAATAACTTGTGTCAGTGTAAAGTTTGACGTCACAAAAGTAAACCAGGGTTACGCAATAAATTAAAAGAAAAAATATGTCCACCGAAATTGTGAAAATCGAAAAATTGGAGTATCGAGCCATCATCAAGTACCTGTATTTAAAAGGGTTAAGAGGTTAGCAGATTTACGAAGATATGCTTAATACCCTTGGTGATCAATGTCCTTCGTATGCGACCGTGAAAAATTGGACTGCAAGCTTCAAAGGAGGTAAATTTTTCATTGGAGGTGATGACCGATCGGGAAGGCCAGTTTCTGTGTCAGTCCCCGAAAATATCGAGGCAGTTCATGACATGATTTTAACAGACCGTCGAATTGGGCTAAAACGGATATCTGAAGCACTGCATATTTCATACGAATGCGTTCATCATATAGTTCACGTCAATTTGGACATGAGAAAAATTGCTGCAAAATGGATCCCCAAATGTTTGAATGTTGACCAAAAGCGTGGAAGGGTAGTAGAATCGCGTTCGATCTGTGCTCGATTTGAAAACGATGTAGACTTCTTAAACCGAATTGTTACTATGGATGAGACTTGGGTACATTTCTAAGATCCAGAAACAAAGCAACAATCGATGGAATGGCGACACTCCGGTTCTCCAAGACCTAAGAAGATTCGTGTCCAAAAATCTGCTGGAAAAGTTCTTGCTTCAGTTTTTTGGGATTGCCATGGAGTAATCATGATTGATTTTTTGGATAAGGGTAGAACAATAACTGGAGATTACTATTCGACATTACTGACCACTCTACGGGAAAAAATTTAAGAGAAAAGACGCGGAAAGCTATCCAAAGGTGTTTTATTTTTGCAGGACAACGCCCCTGCAAACAAATCTCATGTTGCCATGCAAAAAATTCGTGATTTATGGTTTGAATTACTAGAACACTCCCCTTATTCACCAGATTTGGCTTCGTCCGACTATCATCTCTTTCTTCAACTGAAAAAAAGTTTAAAAGGTCGTAAATTTTCTTCCAACGAGGAGGTAATAAAAGCTGTGGAGGTCTGGTTTGCAGAGCAAGAAGAAACATTTATTTGAAAGGTCTAGAGACGTTGTAGGTTCGCTGTAATAAATGTATCCAATTGAGAGGAGAATATGTTGAGTAATAAAATATTTTGACATTGAAATTTTGTTTGGTTCTATAGTAGGCCAGGAATTTTTCAATATATCCTCGTAGAATTTAGAGATAAATCTTTATTTAATTAGGAATCCTAATGTAAATATGAGATATACAGTACAGTATAAAAAACATGATATAAATATATAAATTGACATACAGTGACCGCCAAAAAGTATGTACCATATGGGAAAAAAATTTATTATTGGAGTATTGGAAAAAATATTCTGGGGAAAAGTTTGTGCAAGTCCGATAACCTAAAAATCGATTTTGACACATGTCACGTGATCGCTAGAATGGCGGCAAAATGAAAAAAATTGTAATGCAAAGGCAAAAAAAGGGGTAAGATGGCAAGATATCAAAAAAAAGTTATTTGAAAAAGTCACTTAGAATTCAATTTTATACAAATAAACGAAGTTTCAAGAGATAATTCAAAAAAATTAAAAATTGCAATTTTTTAAAAATATTTTCCCATCTGTTTAAAAATATTATTATTTTTTCTTATGAATAGCTTGACTATACTGAAACATTTGCATTTTAATAATAATGACAAAACTTTCTCATTTTCTCCACACCAGAGGGCACTAAATTGAAAAAATGGGAATTTGTCAGAACCCTTGCTGTTACATCGGTTCGTATCTAACAGTTATATCCGAATTCCACGACCATTGTGATGACATGACACGACACTCCAAAAAAATGGTAATTTCCAGATTATAATCAAGTTCCGATGATAATCGTGCATGAGCGTTTCACTTCGCACATAAACTTGAAAATAGTGCGTCAAATTAAAGATTCTTAAAGTATATGTGCAAAGTAAAACGCTCATACAGCATTATTATTGAAACTTGATTAAAATCAGGAAACATGGTGTTTCTAGATTGCCATATCAACACAATAGTCTTGGAATTCTGATATAACTGTCAGATAAGAACCAATGTAACAGCGAGGGTTCTGGCAAAAACCAATTTTTTAATTTAGTGCCCTCTGGTGTGGAGAAAATGAGAAAGTTTTGTCATTATCATTAAAATGCAAATGTTTCAGTATAGTCAAGCTATTCATAAGAAAAAAAAATATTTTTAAATAGATGGGCAAATATTTTTAAAAAATTGCTATTTTCAATTTTTTTGAATTATCTCTCGAAACTTCGTTTATGTGTATAAAATTGAATTCTAAGTGACTTTTTCAAATAACTTTTTTTGATATCTTGCCATCTTACCCCTTTTTTGCTTTTGCATTGCAATTTTTTTCATTTTGCCGCCATTCTAGCGATCACGTGACATGTGTCAAAATCGATTTTTAGGTTATCGGACATGCACAAACTTTTCCCCAGAATATTTTTTCCAATACTCCAATAATAAATTTTTTTCCCATATGGTACATACTTTTTGGCGGTCACTGTATAGTATAAATATATAAATTGTCAAATAGTTTAACTATAAATAGAAGCACCTAGGACTTTCTATAACACAGTTACATAAGTTATACGACAGAATATAAAAAAACATGTTTGAAATGTTTTAAAATGCATGACAAATCAATTTTAAAAAATATGGATATTTATGAATACCTAGAGCAAATGCACACATGCTTCAAAAAGAAAAAAGGAAAAGTATTCACTGATAGAGAGAAAAGCATATGTCCAGAAATAACTGTTTAAAATATATCCATATACCGGGTGTCCGCAGAAGGTGGCTCGCCCCTATAACTTTTTTGTTTTTGAAGATAGTGGAATGAAATTTAGAGAATCTGCATAAAACTGCGTTTTTTGACGAATAACCCAAGTTCATGTAACTTCTGGTTTTACCGAAAGTGACATAAACTTTCGATTTTCAAATGGGACACCTATTTTATTTTCACTTCTTTTGTCTTCATATGACATTCTGAATACAACCATGTATCATTTGTCATTTTTTGTAACCAATTTCTTTTCTGAATTTTGAATTCTATTCGTTGATCTAGAATGCTATGGATACGTTCAAATCACTAATTGCAGCCCTAAAATTTATTTATTGTTTATTTATTCAAAGAACTTGTTTATGTATCAGTATCAGTTCATTCGTCACAAAAAAATACATATATATTCAATACAAAAAAGACAAACACAGATGCATTATTATCGGACTAGTCAAAAAAATGGCATATAAGTATACAATTAAAATAATTAATATACAGTTAAAATACAATCAAAGTACATTTAAAATACGTTTTAAAAGTTGAGGAAATCTTCCATACTATAAAATATTTGTTCTGTCAAAAAAAGTTTAAGTTTTGTGCTAAAAGACATATTAGACATATTACAGGTATATTGTTTATCACAGATAGATTTGAATTTATTGTATAATTTAACTCCTATGTAGTTAGGCGAGTTCTGGCAAATTTGTAGTCGTGAGTAACTTTGGTGTATATTTCGTTTCATTCGTGTATCATGCGAGTGCAAGTCCTCGTTTTTCTTGAAGCTGTTTTCATTTTCTTTAACATAGGTAATGCTTTGAAATATGTATAAGCCTGGCAATGTCTGTATTTGTGATCTTTTAAATAGGTCTCTACAGGTTGTCAATGGATGGACATTGAACATAGCTCTTAGTATTTTTTTCTGCGCTCTGAAGGCCTTTTCAGCATTTGAAGAGGAGCCCCAGAATACTAATCCATACTGCAAAATTGACTGTACTAGCCCAAAATACAGTATTCTCAGTACATCGAAGGAAACAGAGTCTCTGAGATGCCTTATCATATAACAACATGTGCTTAATCTGGAGCATACAGTTTGTATATGGGCTTCCCATGTTAATTTTTGGTCAAGAGTAACACCTAGAAATTTCATTGTTTCTGTAGCTTGAATTGATTTGTTGTTGATATGTAGATGATAATATTTATGCAAAAAAATCTTATCTTATTAGCTTTTGGATTATTGATTTTGTTTCATAAGTTGTGTTGGATACAGGTTGCTCGTTGCATTTAATTAAATCTTATTTTAATCTCTTGAGATCCTTCATTTTGAGAAATTTCTAATTTAATCTTTTAAAGTTTTTTAACGGAAGTTTGTTTGAAACCTAATAATGTGCAGTATCAAATTAATCTTAATAGTTAATGGTAATGGTTGTATTCAGTATTTCATAAGGATACAAGAGAAGAGAAAATATACCGGGTGTCTCATTTGAAAATCGAAAGTTTATGTCACTTCCGGTGAAACCAAAAGTTGCTTGAGGTTGAGTTACTTGTCAAATTTCATTCCTTTATCTTCAAAAACAAAAAAGTTATACATTCCGCGGACACCCGGTATATCAAAATTGAAGTAGTGTTCTTTGAGTAAACTCTCGTAGTACTTTGTTTTTCAGGCCAGTCGTCGGAAAAGTTTAGTGTAAAACTCTTGTGCGGAAACTGGATATTTCACACTAGTATGAAATTTCCTATTTATCTCATTAGTTGTACAATATGCTTAGTATTTTCTAAATAAAACTTTTTTTTGTTTCAGGTGTACTATGCTTTGTCAAAGACAACGTCAAGAAAAACTTCTTTTTTCGCCTATTTTGCCTGAAAAGAAACATGAAAGTGTGGGAACAAGAAATGTACAACAACATGGATTACATAGAAGGCACGCCTTTCTTCCACATGTTCGAAGCTGAAGAATGCATGGTAGCGTTCAACTTTGCCAACATCGAAGAAGCTCGTGATCTACGGATAGTAGTTCATCAGAAAATTCAAGCGAGAAAACGAAGAGAAGATAAACGGTCCAGACAGATCAGCCAGAGTCAGACGCTCCCTTCCCCTGCAACGCAAGTGCAACTCTACGGGCACAAAAAAACGATGGACCCTGTCGATAAACAAGCCAAGAGAAGGAGGAACATTACCAAAGAGGACATTGGAATACCAAAAAACTTCCAACACATATCACATGTTGGCTGGAACTCAGCATCTGGGTTTGACATTGATACTGAAGATGAACAGTTGAGGAAATTCTTCATAAAGGTTAAGCTATTTTCTAATGGAGCCCTGAAAGATTTTTCATCTTCTGTTTGTGAAATTTTATGTTTTTTGAACAGGTTACAGTGAGTTTTCAACTTTTAATACGAGTTTGAAAAATGAGTTTTGTCTTTGTCACAACAAATTTCATTGATATTGAAGTAAATCTATAGATTATCCCTCCTTAAGAGAAATTACATTTTCTCTAACTGAAAATGATACCTACGGCCTGGAAATAATAGTTGGAAATGAATGTTTCAAAAGATGTTATTACTTCCTTTGTTTTATCTTCAGGTTCATATGAATGTGAATCTTCTGTATGTTGTAAAAAACCTCTTTAGTTAATGGGTTCGTCACGAAGGCATAATTTTTCGTTGGTGAGATGATTGTTAATTTGACAAATCTGAGCACGTCACAAATCTTATAAAAAACTATTGAAATTATTTTGAATAATAATGAAAACGTCCTCCCTTAAAGCCTGTCCTTGATGAAGAAACCTGCCTTAATAAAGAGGCCCGCCCTTAATAAAGAGGCCCGCCCTTAATAAAGAGGCCCGCCCGTAATAAAGAGGCCCGCCCGTAATAAAGAGGCCCGCCCTTAATAAAGAGGCCCGCCCTTAATAAAGAGGCCCGCCCTTAATAAAGAGGCCGGCCCGTAATAAAGAGGCCGGCCCGTAATAAAGAGGCCCACCCGTAATGAAAAGGGCCGTCCTTAATAAAAAGAACCGCCCTTGATAAAAAGGACCGCCCAAATCTTGTTTGTTTACAAACGCCGCGATTGTAAGAAAAACCGCTTTGCATACATTGAAATTTGATTGGTTACGCCGATGTATGCGAGCAGTCTTAGATATTTGGTAAGGAAATTTAAAAATCTATAATAATTGCATACAGTTTCTTCCATGGGTGTTTCCATAGATCTTCTTTTCAGATATTTCCTTATGAATTTAATTTGCTCCTATATGGTAAAAAAAGAAGCGCAACGTTTTAATCACATACAGGGTGTTAGGTAAATCTTATACAATCTTGGAACTGGAGATAGAGCAGGTCATGACTGTTCAGAATTTCACCTTAGTAAAAATCTCACCGTTTTCGAGATAATGGACAATTTTTACATCTCGGTTTTTTGGGTGCCAAGTCAACAAATGGAGACATTAAAATTTATTTGCTACTGAAAATTAGTGATGAGTGATGCTTTCAGAGATACAAAATAGTTTATTTAGAAATTAATACAACTTTGTGAGAAATGGGGTAAAATGCCAGATTTGAATTCCACCAAGTTTTCGAAACAACTTTGAATTTGTAGACATGGCACCAAAAAAAGCCTAGGTGCAGCGATTTTCCCGAAATCTAAAAAAATGCCCATTATCTCGAAAATGCTGAAACTTTCGCTGAAGTGAAATTCTGCTATTCTAAGCAGTCATAACCTGATCTATCACCACTTCCAGATAGTGCTATGTTTGCCGGACCCTGTATATGAATATTTGAAAACCTTTGAAATAAAAAATAATAGTAATGTTTATTTATAATTCAATTCTAAAAGTATAAAATAAATGTATACCCATTTATTAATAAAAAATATGGTTATTTTTTAATATAAAATTATAAAAGGGTATATTCAATATATGATTATTATGATTTCTGTGGTGGAATAGCATGAACAGTCAATCAGTGTCAAACGGTGGTAAACGGTATGAGACTGATCATGAACCTTTTTGTATTTACATATTTCTTTAAATTAAACTTTTAGAATAACATAAAATACTATAACAAAGAAAGAATTCATTTAATGTCAATTTATTTATTGGAGAAAATATTTTTTTTATTTTGATTTTAAATTCAGTGATATTTCCACAATTTTGTATGTCTTCAGGTATTTCATTGAATTTTGAAAGTTCTTCATGAGTGAGACTTTCCTGGTTAATTATAGAGTT
The DNA here is from genome assembly GCA_944452925.2 of Chrysolina oricalcia. Taxonomy (NCBI): domain Eukaryota; kingdom Metazoa; phylum Arthropoda; class Insecta; order Coleoptera; family Chrysomelidae; genus Chrysolina; species Chrysolina oricalcia. The sequence continues at coordinate 3,525,057 of OX101821.2, read as the reverse complement.
TGCAGAATCTAGATAGAACAAGTTATGTTGTCGTGTATGCTAATTGTGAATTCCTGAATTTCTGGTTGATATAAAATTAAATTATATTGATTATTTCACTTATGCTAAAATTGCGTGTTATGATTGGTTGAAATTTTTGTGTTGATAAATGAAAACATCATGTTTTCGATTTTGTAGTTCGGCTCTTGATTGGCTACTGTATATGTATATGATGTGTTTTCGATTTTGTAGTTCGATTCCTGATTGGTTATTATCAAAACACAAACTTACCACTAGCAAGCTGCTATAATGACACAACACCAAAATTTGACCAAAACTAAATAAGCACTTACTATTAAATTAATTCATATCAACTTCACAATTTTCGACAAATTTTGCATACTCGTTGATTAATCAAATCACTAAATCAAAAACAATATTCTCAAACTAGATAGCACACTTTTGAGCCTGTCCTGTAAAGGATTTCATTTCAAATAAAAACAGCATCTATTGAATACCCAGTAAGTTCAACCTGATATTAGCTCATAATATAATATGCTATAGCTTTCAATTCTCCCTTCCTCCTGTCTTTTTCTTCTTCTTCTCTTTTCTGCTTTTCCTACACTTGTCTGTATCAGTCGTTAGACATTATGCTGTCAAAATTTAATAATTGTACCAAGTCTGGCTCTGGTGGAAGAACAGAAACAGTGCTCCACTGTTATCTGAACCAGTCTGCCATTTACTCGCCTTCGTAATTTTGCATAGAAATTATTTTGTTAGTGCTTACTATCGTAACATATTATCCTTTTATTTTATAATACTCTACTTATTGTAATTTTTGTGGTGGGTAATAAAATTATTATTATTATTATTAAACTCTTATCAAAACATAACCTCGAGCGAGAAACAGTAGACTAGACATGCAATGACGAAACTACGAATGACGCGCTCTGTCAAGTAAATGTTTTGTTAGTTGCATAATTTCAGAACTAAATGCGGGATTAATGTTCCTAGTTAAATTGAATAGTAAATAAATAAAAATGGTTTCGATTTTATTCATGAAAAAATCTTAACAAATACAACTCGTGTTATCGGCGATTATCGTTAATTCCTTCTCGGATTCGAATCAATTTATGTTGCTTTAGGCAACCACACTCGCGCAAGCGCTCGTGTGGTTGCCAAGCAACATAATTTGATTCTCAAATTCAAAGGAATTGCTATTTCGATTAACTCCGATACACTTGTGGTATTACCTACGATAATGTGTTCGTCATTGAATAAAATTGATTTGTTGGAGTGTCAAATTGTAGACGATACAGTACTTTCAACGCTTTTCTGTGTTCAGAAGAAATATATTAATAAAATATTTGATTCTACTGAGAATATGTGAAGATAAAAATATATTAGCTATTTTGGGATTCAATTTGGGACATCTTCTCAGGGCTAAATAATGGAAGATATTTCTTAAATCAGATTCTCAATATGTTTCTCCCACCTTAACTTATCATCATCACAGAAGTTTGTTTCAATTGTTTACTTTCAATTTAATTTAATATTTTGTTTATTTCTTTGTTGAAAAATCATATATTCAGTTTTTCTACAATTAAGAGGGAGAAGATTGAATGGTTCAACAAAAATTTCCCATGTTCACATAACATGAAAATCAGTGAATCATCATTCATAATCCTAATTCAATCTTTATAACAACTCATAATCGTAATTGCTAACATTATTACATTATATGAATGACAAAATTACCAAATTTTTATAATAATTTAATTACATTTAATCTTTTGTGTAATACAGGCTGGCCCATTTTTATGAGAATCTACTCTAGATTAGTTTCAAACCAACAATTTTTGTAAAATTTTTAGGATGAATCTATGGTAACAGCAAATCCTCATTTAGCTTATTTTATTCTTCATCCAAAATTTTGGTTTACTGATAGTTCTTTGTTACTTATAGTGTGAATTACTTCGAACTCAGATCAAATAAATAAAATTATTGTCGAAACTATTTTAGGCTGGGGTATCCGAAAAACAACTTCAAGATAACAGCACCAGAGCCTATATCTACGATTTCATCAACCGCAATGGTGTACGAGAGGCACTTGTGCAAGAAACCAAAAAGGCAGAAGATAGTACCCCTCCTACGGTACCACCAAGAGCACCGTCGTCTAGACCGCCTCATTTCAGAAATGCTCCCCCTCCCCCTATACCTACCAAAACCAATAACGGCAGCACCACAACCACACCGCAGAAACCGAAAATGAATGTTGCTCCTCCCAAAAAGCCTGCCCCGCTTCCGGTAACTGCCCCTTCCGCTCCCCCACCACCGCCGCCTCCACCGCCACCAGCCCCCTTGGAAAATTTGGAAAAGGTTGGGCATGTGATGGCCCCCCCAACGCCTCCTACTACCGCTCCTCATTCGCCTAGGATGGATGTTTCAGAAGATAATGCAGAGTTGTTGCAAAGCATAAGGAATGGAATAATACTGAAGGTATGTCAATGCATATTTTGAGTTTCTTTTGTAGGGATGGTAAATATCATGATATTTATATAAATATTATAATATCGGATATACAGTATCAGACATAAAGTTCGCGACATTTGGAAGTTTTTTTTATTAATAGATATAAAGAAAATTTGACTTCGCAGTTAGTTTGTGCTTGAAAAATGAGTAAAAAACAGCATCTTTCATTTTTTCATGTGCCACTATAAACCTGTCAAATTTGACATTTTTTACGAAAATCCTCAATAAGTCAGTTTTTTTTTTGGAAATTTCGAAAAATGCCAAAGAAAAAGTTGCTCAGTTTCCAATTTTATACATTTGCTCCAAATTTGGACTCTCTACTGTCACTTGGACTTTTTCCAATTTTTTTTATTTTTCGAATCTTTCGCTCTATCGATTCAAACGAAACATGATTCAAATTTCATAATTTTGATGAATATGAGACTTCAATATCATATCTTGCCCAGAAAATACCCACATTGGCCTGTAACCAGAAAATTAAAAAAATGCACCTCCAGAAATTCGTCTTTGTTGTTGCAAAGTTCATCTAGTTTTTTCATTTCATTGTTAAACTGATTCGGATTTTCAATGTATGGACGTTAATATGTTACTAATCGAATAAACGAATTTCTCTTCATTCTTATTACACTCGTATTTCCTTTTTTAATAGATTTTTATCCAGTTTGATTATTTTTCTTACCAATAATTCAGTTACAAACAAACCCGAAATATCATACTTTTCTGTAAACTAAACAATGACCTACAGTTTCATAACTATTCATATTCATCAAAATTATGAAATTTGAATCATGTTTCGTTCGAATCGATAGAGCGAAAGATTCGAAAAATAAAAAAAATTGAAAAAAAGTCGAAGTGACAGAAGGGAGTCTAAATTTGGAGCAAATGTACAAAATTGGAAACTGAGCAACTTTTTTCCTTGGCATTTTTCGAAATTTCCAAAAAAATACTGATTTTTTGAGGATTTTCGAAAAAACGTCAAATTTGACAGGTTTATAGTGGCACATGAAAAAATGAAAGATGCTGTTTTTTACTCATTTTTCAAGCACAAACTAACTGCGAAGTCAAATTTTCTTTATATCTATCAATAAAAAAAACTTATACTTTAATTCAGAACCCCAAAATAACAATTCTCCACTACTTTCGAGTTCCGAGATATTCCCTGTCCAAAACTTCGTGGGACACCCTGTATAAATATTACCTAGTATTTATATTTTGTATGTAGAATAAACAAATTAAAACAATTTTTACTAAACATACTGCAGTAGTATGCCCTGATGGTTATGAAAATTATGATGTTTATTACCATTTATTTTCATGGAAAAGTCAGAGACAGATATGTTTTCGACTCGCAACTGTCATTTATTAATTTGTTATAGACATTTTAACAAAAAAACTTGTTTTTTTTTAAATTTATAACTCCGCCATTTTTCAAGAAGTTGTGCTGAAACCACTTGTGGGAATTCAATTGTATAAAGACATTCTTTATTTAAAACACCAAGGTTCTGTCAGTTGACAAAATCGAGCTTATAACCAACCTATTAACGAGAATTTAATTTAGTTCCCGTATAGTTAGGCACCTTTTGATGCCGAGTCTGTATCGTTGGTTGCAGAAATATCAAATTCAAACCCGCGCACTTGGTAAGATATTTTCAGTGGGAGATATAAAAACAGGACACTTTTTATAACAACTTTTTATTTCACTATCGAAAGTTTTGAACTGTTCAATCGCTGTGGAAATTAGTTGATGGACGATACTACTAAAATCACGTCAGATTTACACCATTATCTTTTTTCTGGAATTTTCATACACTGATAATTTTGAGCCTTGTTGGTTTCTATCGAGTGGCGGACAACACGACGTTTGCGCTTGATGCCTGGTCATTTTATTTAGGTAAGCATTAATTATTTCATGAGGAAATGTACCAGTTTTCTGTTCCTGGTCCCTGAAGGGTCCTATCATTCAGTTGTTCATCTACAAGTGGGTGTTAAAACATTTTATTTAGTTGTAGAAAATATATCGAGAAAACGTGCTTTATCAACCCCCCCAGAATAAAGCTTTGTTGGAACTCCTGGTCCTGTGTATCATTCAGCCAACCCTCAAAACAATTCCTGAGAATAGAGAGTATCTGTGCAAAGTAGGATTGGCCTTTCTCATGAAAGTATTGGATCATGTGTACTTTATGTGTGCACAAAACTGGCGCTGTCGGGTCGTTAGTTTTGGCACAATTGCAATTTAAATTTTTTTTGCACTCAGCGTGCCTGGATGCTTTAGTGAGAGCCCGATTTCAATTTCTCAAACAGATTATGAAAGTAGAAGTGTAATACTACAAAACGTATATCTCATTTTGCGCTACAATGGTGCGAAATGGGTGAAAAATGCATGCAAACATGACTGAAATCGGCCGAGCCCGCATTAGCTGCCGAGTAGAAGGAGAGTCCGGGAGATGAGGGGAATTCTTCTAATGAACGGGTTACGTGATATTACACTTCCCCTGATCTCCCGCTGACTCCTACCACTCGACCGCTTTCACTAGCTCGGCCGATTTCAGTCATGTTTGCAAGCATTTTTCACCCAATTCGCAGCATTTTAGCGCAAAATAGAATATACGTTTTGTGGTACTGTACTTCTACTTTCAAAATCTGTTCCAGGAATTGACTATCACTAGAGCATCCAGGCACGCTGCAAGATGGTGTAAAAAAAATTTCAAATTGCAATTGTGCCAAAACTAATGATCCGTCAGAGCCTGTTTTGTGCACACACAAAGTACACACGATTCAATACTTTCATGAGAAGGGCCAACTCTATTTTCGAAAAATGGTGGAGTTATGAATTTTTTTAAAAATCGTTAAATTTTCTGGTTTTTCCGGTTTTCCTCCGTTACTAATCATCCGATCCGGCCGTAAAACATTTCATTTTGTTCTTATTTCAATTATCTTAAATTATTTCCATTGGAGCAACCATATTGCTCTATAAGGTTTCTATTTATGAGCAAAACAATTCAGAAAAACGCGTTTTTTGTTATTTAAATATTTATAACAAATTAATAAATGACAGTCACGAGTCGAAAACATGGCAGAATATAACTACGGACTATTAGACCGTCAGATAACGAAAGATTTTCCTGACTCATTTTCTCTCTTCTGGGATTTTAACCACTGGAAATTATGTCAGTGTTGAGCCCAAAAAATGAACGTGTGCTAGGCATATAAAAAAATCATTTTCCTTTTGCAGAAATTTTTTTTTTTTTATTATTTTCTCGTTTATGGCATTTTAACACATGAATCGGTATAACAATCTAATAGTGAAAAACCAATGCCATAAGGTTTGCACGTGCTTAAAGGGTTGAAGTAGGGGCGCGATCTTGTGAAAAAATAGTTGGTTGCTGATGCATTTTCTCGCTTATGGCAATCAACAGAAAGAAATTTAATATCGTTAGGAACCCGAAAAAAATTTCTCATAAGCCGGTCAGCTGTTGAAGTATATTTTCCGGACGGAAAATTTTGTGTAAATTTTTTTCGTTTTCCGGCAAACTTTCTCGTTTATGGCATTTGAACCATATGATTCTGTTGATGGATAAACATCATGATAAAATTCCCATAAGCTTTGCATGTACCTCAAGAAAAGCCATAAGTTGTAAAGTTGTAGGAAAATTTGTGGAAATTTTTTCATTTTCTCGTTGATGGGAATTGGCATGTGAGAAGAAAATAGTATTTCAATACCAGAAAAAAAAAGCCATAAGTTGGAAACATGATATCGATGTTTTATAGAGTGTGGCCCATTTAAAATGGAAGCACCCTTATAAATCATACTTTTTTCAACCGATTGGAATGCAATTTCATGAATAAATCTTCATTTTCAGGACCAACTATTCTTTTTTTTTTCGAGGTAAAAAACTGAAAAGTTTATTAGCAATTTTTTGAAAAGAAATCAGACTACACCACTGGAATTGTGACATGTTCAAATGGTTAATTTTGGAATTTTGTTGGAATTCGACCATCGATAAAAAAGTTATGGGATAATTAAATTTAAAAAATATGCCGGTTAAATCAACCCACCATTTCAATTTCTACTCTTATCCAAAATTCAGAATAAACCACTGGATTCAGGGAGTCTCAAAATATCACTGATCAGAATTTCATCAAAATTTATTGATAAATAATAAAATGAAAAATCATTAAATAAAATGATATTTTCATGAAATTCCATCAACATATTTTTCAAATTTTGTTATCCTGTAATTTTCTTATTTATGAATAGATGTTTATAAAATTCTTACCAGTGATATTTCGAGACTTCTTGGTGTATCCAAATTTTGATAAGAGTTCTGAAATTGAATTGGTGGGTTGATTAACCGGCATATTTTTAAAATTTCATTTTTAAATTTTTATAACTTTCTATTGATGGACGAGTTTCAACAAACTTTCGACAAGAACTATTTAAAAATGTGGCGAATCCAGTGGATTGGTGTGATTTTTTCTAAAAAAATTATTTTAGATTTTTAACCTTGAAAAATGAGAACAGTTGGCCCAGAAAATGAAGAATTACTCATTAAATTTGGTGTCCAAATGGACTTTTTGAATGTCTACCTATTGAAAAAAAAAAATCATTCCAATCGGATGAAAAATTAAACTTTGATATGAGTGCTTCCATTTTAAATGGGTCACACTGCATAAATAAATACAATTATTTGAAAATTCTGCTGCGATAAATTAATAAAGATAAAATTGCTCATTTCTTCCTCCATGGGATTTGGCATATGCATTACTTCATTCTTAGGCCATAAAAAAGTCGGAAGTATGATAGTAATATTGGAACCAAATAATTAATTTTTTTAAATAATTTTTTATAGAGTGAAAAAAATAGTTATGGGCATTATTGTGACAAACTGATAGGGGTTGTAAAGATAATTCAAGCAATTTTGCCTCAACCCCTATAAGTTAAAAATCTTAACTGCATAATTCCCCCACGCCTACTGGCTTGCTGTGTCATAATCGGATGATCATTCGAATTTGAATACGGAACATCAGATTTTTTAAATAATGTGATTATGCTCATTACCTGTTTATTGTGACTATGTGACACGATGTCGCGAATCAAAGTTCACAAAAAAGTAAACACAGCAAGCCAGTGTGCGCAGGAATATAATAAACACTAGTTCGTTTCCCCACCACCTTAGAGGCAGAGCTTCCGCCGCGTTTTTTTTATAGTGGCCTGACCTCCAGGCCTAGTTCACCTTTTAGAAGTGAAAGTTCCAGAATAATAAATTGCTTCTATGTCTAAATGAAAAATCGAACTCATTTCCAGATTAGAAGCAGTTCTGGACCATAGGTTGAAATCGATTTGCAGTGTCTTCGGTACAATTCAAATGGTGAACAGAAGGAAATGTAATATTTTGTTGGTTCCTGCTTATCCTAGGAACCATATCACACTGGATATGTGTGCACAAGTCTCTCATGTCCTAGTGTGGAACACCCTGTATATGGTGCTTCACACGAAACGATACGTCGACAGCGCACTCCTATTTTGACACTAGACTAATCAGGTGTCGAAAACAAAAGAGAAGCGCTGTTAGGTCGTCGTACCGGGAAAACCTCCTTCGAGCGGCTGAAGAAAGCTTCACTGATTTATTTATGGTTCGTCACAACACGTAGTATAGAATGCTTGTTAATATGAGAGGAGAAAGAAAAGTCAAACATTGATATAACTAAAATTTATTTATTTAAAGATAAAACAAAAAATATCGGTTTAAATTCTCGGTATGAAATTACAGGATCTCACTTTGTATATAGTCAGACCGTTAAACGTGTGAACAACATGCAAATCTCACTGCAAAGGTATACAGTTCATCAATACAATATTTGTTTAAAACTATAAAATGAGTGAATGGTACACAAGACAACATCAAAAAAAACATGAAAACACTAGCCACTCTTACTGAGTTTTAAAACGAGAAAAAGAATGGCATAATTAATCTTAAAGTGAAATATCGGGTGACAGATAAATAACTGTAAACTCGTTTTGTATCACCCGGTGCAGGTCAAAAACAATTATTAAAAGAAAATGGTAAAAACGAATTTCTTACAAAAAGAGTCTACAGCAAAAGTCATTTTCAAAACGTCAGAAATACGCAAACAGAATTGATTGTAAAACAAAAACAAATATCTGAGACAAGTATAAAAAGGAATATTCAGTTCATTATATAGCCGAAAATGGGTACGAACAGATGTGACAAATATTCCTTTTCGGGAATTTACGGTCATTGACCTACTCACATAAGATAACCATCATCGAACGTAATACTTCAGATGTGAGGGGGAACGTCGCGTGTCCCTGGTTCAACACGATTTATGATGGGACGGCGCCTTCAGGTATTCCAGAGAGATTGCGAATTTTCATTGAAGGGCGTAGAAATACTGTACTTAATATTGTGATCGTAGAACTTCACCTTTCTTTATTTAGGTACGAAGAGCACTTGTTTTGTTTTCGATATAAAAACTCGACGTTTATTCTTCACAGGAACTAACAGATTGAAAACTATATACTTGGGTACACAGATCCATATGGCCGTAACTACTTTACTTAAAATTGTTGCTGGCTCTGATTTGCCTCAACAATACGCCATTTCGTAACGAACTGTCTCAAACTACATATTGAAACAAAAAACGTTTTATTCTGGACATCACTGAACGAAACGCCTAGTTGACGACTACAATGGAAAACCGTCGATTCATTCCTACGACTAGGAATTAAAACTTCGGAACTGACTTGCGAACTGATGATTAAAATTCGCGAAACATTCAGTCTTTTGCCCGGAACTAACTAGATACCGAAGAATACTGGACTGATACTGAAAGGATACTGAAAGTACATACGCTTACGAGTCATTTTATACACTCATGAAGCTATAAATTTTAATATAATGAATAATAAACTAACACAATAGTGACATTAGTTACGGCTATTAATAACACTCTAATAGTCATTTTCTCATATATCATAGTGTTAATTCGGTTTTCTGTCATTCTTAACGGGTTAAAATTTGAGATTTATCGACAGAAAAATGTCAAAAACGCGTGTTGTAATTATATTTATTACACCTATAAATATATCCTCGTGACTTTTATAGTCTGTGAATTCCTAAGACAATAACAACTTTTGTCTTTGGCCATCTGTGCTTCCGATGACTAATCGATTGAAACATTTTGTGCATCTGGAATACGAATATTTATGTTAGATCTTCTCCTTCTGTAGTTTGTTCTACGATAGGATTTTTATTGTTTTGATTATTTTCCCTGCGTTTTGACGTTATCCTGCATTTAATTAACTGATTAAATGATTCTACAAGGGGTTGGCTGGGGGTATATCACACTAGCACTGGACTTCCAAGTACCGTTGTGACCTAAGATGGACTGATCTTCTAGATTATCATTCTTGGTTTCTCTAAAAACTACCCATAACATAGGTTCCTTGGAATTCCTGAAAATATTTGAAACCCCAAAAAATTCTGTTCTTCAATGGATTGGTGAATCTCAAGGGTTTTCAACTGAGCCCCTGCTCCATTAAAAAAAATTGGGTGAATGACTGTCACCTTGAGGGGGGTGCAGGAGGGGTGATTTTTTTATGTCACAGAGTGTCTTTTCGAAAACATAACTCGACGTTTTTCTTAAAAAATAACTTAGAAAATTAATGTATCCGTTACTTCAGGACCTCACTGTATAAAACATCATAATCATGTTTCCGACTTATGGCTTTTTTTTCTAGTCTTGAAATCAGTTTTTCTTCCTTCATGCCAATTCCCATAAACGAGAAAATTAACAAAATTTCCTGTGTTTTTCTGCAAGTTTTCCAGTTTCATATAGTATGATAAGCACGAACTAGACTTATGGCTTTTTATATGACAGACTTTTCTATTTTCTATTGCACATTATTTCGTTCACGAGAAAGTTTGCCGGAAAACGACAAAAATTTTCACAAAATTTTCCGTCCGGAAAATATACTTCAACAGCTGACCGGTTTATGGGATTTTTTTTTCGGGTTCCTAACTATATTAAATTTCATTCTGTTCATTACCATAAGCGAGAAAATGCATCAGCAACCAACTATTTTTTTACAACTTCGCGCCCCTATTTCAACCCTTTAAGCACGTGCAAATCTTATGACATTGGTTCTTCACTATTAATTTGTTATACCTATTCATGTGTTGAAATGCCATAAACGAGAAAATAAAAAAGAAAACAATTTTTTTCTGCAAAAGGAAAATGAATTTTCTATATGCCTAGCACACGTCCGATCGCTAAATTTTCAATTTTTGGGCTCAACACTGACATAATTTCCAGTGGTTAAAATCCCAGAAGAGAGAAAATGAGTCAGCAAAATCTGTCGTTATCTGTTGACCAGAGTATTCGGGCAATGAAACAGTACGTGAGAAAACGAGAATGAACGGAGTTTTAATGAACGTAAACTTTACAATCTGAACGATCAACATTGACATTTCTATCCGTCAAATATATTGGTGGCTGACAACTGCCTATAGTCCAGGACGTCTTAATAGTAGTCGTGTCTAGCAACAATAGTAAAGGAGATTCTTCATCTCTAACATTATCTGACGGTCTATATCTTCCATGTGATGGTATAGTCGGTTTTCTACTAATATTTTTGTTAGGAAAAAATGCTCTATTGATTGGCCTAAATATCAATAAATTTTCAGCCTGTAGAGGAGCAACCTTCTCCCCCAGAAGACAGCCGCAATGATCTTCTGCGCCAGATCCAAAAGGGAATCCAACTACGCCCTATTGATGAGAGGGATATTAAGCCCGCTTCTAGTCCTGTTCTGAAGCGAACTAATGATTTAGCGGAAATACTGAAGGAGAGAATAGCACAGCGTAGCAGAGCAATACACTCTGAAGACGACGACGACTCAAGTGAATCGGCTGATTCCGATTGGGATTGTGATTGATTTGTGTGTATTCTTTTTTATTTTATCTATGATTATTTATTTATTTTTATCGAGCTTATTTATGTTTATATTTTACAAATATAAATGAAATTTTAATCTATGCGTTAATGAAGCAGAAAATAAGTGATATTCATAATATAATAATAATACGTTTTTATTCTGAACTTACATGAAAAGGCGAATGAGCGCTATTATAAGTTTACCTGTAACTATTTGTAAATTTTTCATCGGAATTATACAATGACCGGAAAAAAGTTGAAAACATTTTCATCTGTGAAATCTTGAGAAATAAATGTCAGTTGTCTCTGCGTGTTGAAAATTCGATAGAATCTTCATCTTTCTTTATGTTTTTTTAATAATATCTCTTTCTAATTTTTACATACAGTTTTGAAACTTTACAAAACTGACGTGAATGTCATAACGTCCAACTGTTCATCACGAATTAGGAAATGTTTCACTTTTCCTAACAGGTTTGTAAAATCATCAACTTTGTTTTACGCACTGTTCAATTTTTTCAAAAAGACAGTATTTTGCGTCATACTCTACTATGAGGGCATCATTTGACAATATGACGAAAATTGAAAACTTCATGAGATCATTCAACAATTTCTAAAATTTGTCAATAAAAATGTCATGGAAAAAAAATTGTATGATACATTTTCGTAAAGAGTTTTTTGTACTCGCGTGTTTTGTTGAACTCTGCTTCACCTCAAAGTCCTAATTTACGAACTTAAATCATAAATAAATATTGAAATTAAATAGTGAAGCTTCGAATATATCAAACTGAAGTAAATATTTTTAAAATGTTTCAGTGGAATATAAGAAAATGCCAATAATAGGAGATATTTTTTTTAGTAGACCAAGAGAGAGTTTGATCAATGGTTAAACCTAGAAATTTCAAGTTTTTTTTGTATCTTATGCAAGAATTATCCACATTGAGGGGTTTATCTGGATTTCTGGTAAAGATCCTCTAGAAATGTACATAAAGCTAGATTTTTCAAAATTTAAAGTTAACTTTAAATGATAACCTTATCGAACTGGGGTCACCTTCCATTTGTTCCTTTTTTTCTTGAGGACTTTTTCCATAATAATAAAGGGTAATATCATCCGCAAATAATTTTAAATGACCTTTCAAACTCTGGCAAGATATCGAATTTATATAAATGAGGAACAAAACAGGTCCAACGATAGACCCTTGGGGTACCCCTCAAGAAATCTCTCTTCGAGGAGGTTGAGCCTCTCATAAATTAAAGCTGTCTCCATCCAGGTAATTTTCAAATAAAGCATAAACATTGCTTTTGATACCAATTTGGCTTTCTCTCAATTCTATCAAATTAATCTTTTACTAATTCTAGTGAATCTTATAGAAGTATCCTTTTCTACTTTCTTGAGGAATAACTTCAACATTAGAAATTATCAATTTGTGATCATTTATAGATAGAAGTATTAATCATTGTACGACTAATGCGAGACTTGAATTTTTTTTTTTTAAATACGAAAAAACTTCATAGGAACTTGCTGTAGAAATGTTCGAGGACAATGAGACTGTTTATATACATTTTTTCGATATGTCGGAAAAGGGGTAAATAATCAAAAATTCGGAAGCGAAGCTCCCGAAAATTTTGGGGCAGGGTGATACGTGCGGAACGTAATAAAAAAAATGGGGAAAATAATAAAAATCCGGGCGCGAAGCCTTTGGAAGCGCCCGGAAAATTGGGGGGGGGGGGGGGGAATAGAAGGTGAAAAATCAAAAATCAGGCCGCGAAGCGCCCTTCAAAATTGGAGGAGGAAAAAATACAATATGTTCAAATCCGGATGCGAAGCTAAATTTATCATTTTTTTACCATAAATTGAAAATTTCATCAGGTTTAGCGACTGTTACTTCATTTGTTTTTGAAGTAATGGAGAAACTTCATTTCAACTTTTTGTAGACCTATTCAATGAATATAAAACTATTCATATAAAAGTTTCGATATTTCGAATTTTTGGTGATTTTAGAGAAAAAAAGTACAAATTTCATACTTTTTTCAATCAGTTAATGAGCATTAAAAACTCTGATTGAAACATTTATAATTCAACATTTTTCAGAATCATTTTCTAAAAAAAAAAAAATATGTTTTTTCAAGGGCGAGAATTTTATTCTGTACGCTCTTCAAGTGATTTTTTTGTATGAATATATTTTCCTCTAATACCAGTTTGTCAGGTCAGTTTTTCTAGCAATCAAGCAATCACGTGCAGAGACAATTGATATAAGTAATCATTTTATTCATGATTTTTTCCAAAATTTTGCCGGATGTTTTAAAAATATGTTTACATATTTATACATGATAAATCTTCAATTAAAATATGTGAAAAATTATGAACAACGGAGTAAAATTCATGTTTTCTCAATATTTTTGCCTCCTTAATAATTTAATGGATCATTTTCTTTTGTATATTTGGATAGTCTCATAAATCATTTTCTGATTTCTTCACCTGTGCCTCTATTTATATGCATCTAAATTTCCTGTACTCTCCTTCCTCATCCACATTTAACAAATATAAATATTTGTGTTGATTTTTTTTTGTGAAAGGAGTCGTGTCCATTGTTTGAATGTATATGCATTTTTTACATTTTAGTTGTACACTTATTAATTTATTTTTTATTCTTTATAGGGCATGATTTTTCTTGAATGATTTGCAATATTATTAAATAAATTATATTTTATAATCTGCTTTCTTAAAAATAAATTTATTGTATATATTTATTGCATCTTTTTTCTCAGCCTCAAGATATTAGCAGTTGTTGAAACATTTTCGCTCACAAATTTGTGATTGGTATCTTGTACTGGTAAGTATTGCATAATTTTGTAACCCTTTTGTATTGTATCAGAACCCGACAATAACCCACTGGACTTTAACCCCCTCGTATAAAAACCCCCGGTATAAAATACCACCCACACACCATTTTCCGTTTAAATAATCTGTTTTATTGAATAATGAAATTTTACTAAACATTTTACTTTATTAACTTGAATTTTACATTTACTAATTTTAATATTTGCCACAAACATATTTTTAATTACATTTTTAAAATGAAAGTTTCAATGATATTCCATGTAGATATCACATTACGTTTCGTTCATATTAACAGTAAGGTTATGTTTTGTCCCTTTTTTTACGCTAAGAAATTCAGTCCATCGCCGAGAACGTAGACAGCCAGAAGAAAGAGATACACCAGAGGTAATTCATAAAATGCGAGCGCAGCGAGCATCTATTGTGATATCACCTAAAGTCAAATAATATAATACATAAAAAATTCAAAAAAAGTTGTTGGGGTTAGGTACCTTATAGAAAACCCAGTTTTTCCCAGTTAGCCAACATTTCGGCGATAGATATATTTCGCCATCCTCAGGGCTCTAAAATATAAGATTATGAACAATTACAAAAGAAATTGTTTTTTTTGTGCAATTTTCTTTTTTAATTGTATATTTGCTACACATTCCCGAATGCTTGCTAAAAATTTCGTATCTTCAACAAGAACTTTTTTTATACCACTAGCTCTAATATGCTACCAACTTTTGATTATGAATTATCAACAAAAATATGTTTTTAGAAATACTGCTGAAAATTTCTGTTTGTTGCAAAGTTGACATATCTTCAAGCATTTAGAACAGGAATTCATTTAAATGAATTATTTCAGTATTGAAATACCAGATCATCAATCAAAATATGAGATGTCGCAATGTTGCCTCATTGCGACATCTTTGAGATGTCGCAATTTGGTAACATTGTGACGTCTATGAGATGTTACTTTATTGCGATATCGAAGATTTGCATAATTTTTCTTTTTGCTTTTTCATAGTTTTCCTGGATACTAGAACACGTGCATGCTCACCCCGCGTTTTTTACGCAAGGCGGCAGGCACAGGTGTGAACGTCGACAGGCATGAAATTCTCATGCATAGTCAAAAACTCAGCAGAGATTTCTAATGGCTTTGGACACCCTAATAAAAGAAACAAAAATTCTTAATTTTTTCATCCTTTTTGACAGGGGACGCGCTCTGTAATTGGTCACTATAATGGCGGGGAGTTTGAATGACAAGACAGCTTGATATTTAAGCTCCCTGCTATTTTAGTGACCAACCACAAAGTACGTCCCCTGGCAACAAGAATGGAAAAATTAAAAACTTTTGTCTCTTTATTATGGTGTCCAAAGCCATTAGAAATCTCTATTTGAGATTGATTTGTTGTGATCGTTATCACGAACGTAGACACGGCGTCAGAAGGGGTACGCATATGAAAATACAAGACGTCCTATGGGTAAATGATTACTTGAAGTCATGGAGGAAGAGAACATATCTTGGATGGCAGCATCCAGTTGAGTTGTTGTAGGCGAGCAGCGTGTTTGCACATTGCCGTCCTGATCGCCGCGTATTCGCTGCCAAGTTCTAAACTTATCACCTTTCAGCTACTCGGAAATATTGATACTATTAATTGTGAAATCATACAAGTGTTAATTATCTAAGAAAGGATATCTGACCACGAAATTAATCAACACAAGGGCTCCTACTCAGCTCCGACAGGTATAAATATGGACGAATTAAACGAATATGAAGAAACTTTTATACCCGACGACATAAATCAATATTCATTTCTTTGTTTTATGTGGGGACTTTAACATAGATTTCATTGAAAGTACTGTTAACTTGACACGGCTCCTAGATTTATTAGGGTCATTTGACATTGCTCCACATATTCACCAACCTACACGTAAAAAAAGATGCTTGGATAATATTATGAGTAATCTTAATGATGAATTGGAAGGTGAGGTCGTATATACTGCTTTTTCAGACCACTGCGGTCAATTGCTCTCAATAGAAGTGCCAGATATCACTAAAAGAAATCATGTATCTTTAAATATAGATCTATAAATGAAAACAACACAACACTGTTCCATCAAAACATCTCTAAGGAAAAGTGGTCTGATCTAACAAGAGGTGAAAATAACTACTACCATTCCTTCTTATCTATCTTCTACTACCACTTTGACATAGCATTTCCCGAACAACAACATTTAATAAAAACTGATTCAAAAAAGCTGTGGGTTACCCCAGAAGTCAAAAAAATGTCGCAAGATTTAAGGGACCTATATGTCATCACACTTCATAATGGTAATAATCAAGATCTTCAAACATTGCATAAAAAAAGGAAAGATGACTATAAAAAATTTGTCAATCAAAGTAAAAGATCCTTCAATAATGGGTTAATACTGAATTCTAACAATAAAACGAAGACTATTTGAAAATTAATTAAGCAGGAAATCGGCTTCCTGAGTTCATCGGTGCCACTCGAAATGATTGACAGTCAAAAACAAGTTGTCTGTGACCCACAGGAAATAACAGAAATTTTTCTGGAAAAATTTACCCTACAGTCTAAAAATTTCAACTTGAATACAAATAAAGTCGCTGATCTCAGTAGGCCGATCCCTTTCTCTTTCTTTCTGAGACCAACGGACAGCCAAGAGGTTGAAAGTGTTATAAAAAACCTGGCAACCAAATTCTCGAGTGGTATCGACGGAATACCGAGTATGGTTATGAAAACTGTTGCACGTGAAATATCGGAACCACTTTCAAAATTGGCCAATATATGTTTCTCAACAGGTATCTTCCCAGATGACCTGAAACATGCTAAAATTACGCCAGTCTATAAAAATGGTCTAAAAAGTGACTTCTCAAACTATAGACCTATATCGATGTTACCAGCATTTTCAAAGGTCTTAGAAAGACTGATTTATGCAAGACTGCTTGATTTCTTGAAAGAACACAACATTCTCAGCTCATGTCAATTTGGTTTTTTACCAGGAGAGTCACCCGAAAAGGCCATTTATCATTCACTGAAATACTTAGTTGATCATATTGATAAAGGAGAGCTATTAACAAGTATATACTTCGACCTCTCCAAGGCTTTTCATTCTCTCGACCATGATATTCTTCTGGGAAAACTTCAATGCTTTGGCATTAGAGGTATACCTTTGCAGTTGTTAAAATCGTTCTTGACAGGAAGAACTTAATATGTTGGTTTGAGGTTTGAAGTCAATGGCAGAATTCAGGCATTCAATTCCTCCACTAGAAATATCAGCACTGGTGTTCCTCAGGGATCCATCCTGGGACCCCTATTGTTCATTATGTATGTGAACGACCTACCTGACTGCCTATCAACTCCAGTTGTCTTCCAATATGCCGATGACACCTCATGTTTATTAATGGACAAAAATCTCGTAAACCTCGCAAAAAAGGCAACACAGGTGACACATGAAATGTTGACCTGGTGTAACAATAATAAGCTATACCTAAACAAAAAAAACAGTGTCAGTGCAGTTTAGTAACCGCTTCAAACCAAACAGAAGTGTTTTAATAAAACTCAATAATAAATCAGTTCCTGTACATTCTGATACTAAGTTCCTTGGTGTGGAAATTGATTGTAACCTGTCATTTGGTAATCATATCTCCCAAACTGTGAAGAACCTGAATAAAATGTGTTATGCCATACGTAAACTAAACGATTCCGTGGACTTTGCTGTGTTGAAAACCTACTACTTTGCTCATGCTCAATCAATCTTAACCTATGGCTTGATTTTTTGGGGAGGATCCCAATTGGCTGATAGAGTTTTCTTGGCACAAAAGCGTGTAATACGGTGTATACTGAAAACACACTTTTTAGAACCGTGCAGACCACTTTTCAAAAAACTCTGTGTACTACCACTTCCCTCTCTTTACATATATAGGCTACTTATTTTTGTTAAAAGTAACCCAAATCTATTCATGACAAATGTAAATGGACGTACTAATAGTGATAGAGTGCTACGTTATTCCGACAGTCTGAGAATTCCAGCACACAGTACAGCCCTATTCGAAAGGGGGGCAGAGTATAGGGGAATAAAAATTTTCAATTCCTTACCTGTCAACCTCCAATCAATCAAGGGTATAAATTTATTTAAACATAAAATTAAGGAATATTTGCTTGAACACTGCTTCTACACTGTTGAAGAGTACCTTAGTTACACCTAACTTTTAACATGTTAATGTAAATAACGTTTGTGCTATGTTTGTTGTTTGATATTGAAAGTTTTTTTACTTAATTTACTCAAATTGTTTTTAATAGATACTGACCATGTCAATGTCCAAATTGGATCCAATGACAACAATAAATATTATAATTATTATTATTATTATTCCGGTATGAAAAAAGAGTATGACAGTTTTCGTAACAAATACTGTATTAAAATACATATTATTTTATTATAATAAATAATAAAAATGAAGTGGAATGACACTTCCTAGGCGTCGTAAGTAGAAGCTGACACATTCCCGCCTTTGCCTGTCCAGTTGGTGTGAACGAATTTTCCTTCCTGTCCAAGAAGCTCGTAGGTATGAGCACCGAAATAATCTCTTTGCGCCTGTAGGAGGTTCGCAGGGAGCTGTTCTGTACGGTAACCATCGTAGAATGACAGAGCAGTTCCTAAGGCTGGAGTTGGTATACCTAAAGTCAAATAATATAATAATAAATGAAGATGTTTCGACTTTCTATATTCATGTTGAAATGAAGTTGTTGGGGTTAGCTTTCTTATAGAAAAACCGGTTTTCCCCAGTTAGTCAACTATTCGACAATATTTTTCGCCATCCTCAGGGCTCTAAAATATATATAAAATTATGTGTGTGTAATTTTCTTTTGTAATTGTATATTCGCAACACATTCCCAAATGCCTGCTCGAAAAGACCACTAGCTCTAATATGCTACCAACTTTTGATTATGAATTATCAACAAAAATATCGTTTTAGAAATACTGCTGAAAATTTCTGTTATGTTTGTTGCAAAGAATTGAGAATAGGAATTCATTTAAATGGATTCTTTCAGTATTGAAATGATACCAAAGTCATCAATCAAAATATGAGATGTCGCAATGTTACCTCTGTGGCATCTCTAAAATGTCGCAATTTGGTAACATTGTGACATCTATAAGATGTCGCAATTTGGTAACATTGTGACGCAATGTTACTTCATTGCGACATCGAAGTTTTGCATAATTTTTCTTTTTGCATTTTCATAGTTTCCCTGGATACTAGAACACGTGCATGCTCATCCCGCGTTTTTCACGCAAGGCGGCAGGCACAGGTGTGAACGTCGACAGGCATGAATTTCTCATGCAGGGTCAAAAACCCTGCAAGCGCAGGCAATAGGCATGTATCTGAATCGGCCTTAAGACGTATAAAAAAATTACGGTATTTTTTCATTTTTAATAGGTCGGTATTTAAAATTTAAAAAAAAAACATTTGCACTTGAGTGATGTTAAAAAATAGATTTTCAAAAATAAAAATCGACCTGTCCGAGTATTTTTTGAAGTGTATTCCTGTTATGGTGATATGGATTTTAATCTACACTGTATATGACTTGTTACAAATGGAAATTGTAATTATATAAAATGGCCAAACTTACCCAGATTTACGGCTGTTGACACTACGTTTCGCCAACCAGTTTGCGCTTTTGTTATGGCTTTCAAGAAGAAAGGATCAAGCAGTAAGGAACTCAGTGAGAAATCTTTGTCAAATGCCTTCTTGATTTCTCCCAAGAAAACTGATCTAATGATGCATCCTCCTCTCCACATAAGAGCGATCGCTCCGTAGTCCAAATCCCAATCATGAACTTTGGCTGCTTCTCGTAAAAGCATGAATCCCTGTATCAAGGAAAATATTTGTGGTAAAAAATTAATATTCAACAATATAAAACTCTATTCTCTTAAAAATCAGAAGAAACTTCAGACAGTACCGATTGGAATGATTTCTTAATGAAAAAAACGAGGTAGTAGAAGTGGTGTCACATCAGAAGTTCCCAAATTTTTTTGAATAAAATGGCAGTGAAGACGTCTTACTCAAAGAGAGCAGAAGGTAAAAATAATGGATAAATTTAGTAACCCAGAAATGGTGAAGATTGGTATTCGGCAAGGAACAGTTTTGTGGCCAATACCGTTTTATATGAGAAGAATGGTATTGTTTAAAAGCTAAAGAATCTCGAATTTCTATATTTAAACCCGAGCATGGAACTGAATTGAAAAAAAACTGGAAAGCTAAAGAAAATCAAAAGTTTGGGCAAAGAAAAATGAAAATTTTACACTTCTATACAAATGGCCCTTCTGTTACGCATTTTTTTACAATTAAATCGAAACTATGTATTCTATTGTATGGATCGTCAAAATATTATATATAGTCCAAGATCCTAGACATACTTTATTTTGAGAAAGACAAAATGTGGGGCCTTGAGTAGTGTTCATATGTACATTGAATGCCAGCATACCTGCCGAGTAGTTAGACGGCCGATTTACAGGTGCCAGGTGAGAAAGGTGGGTAAAAATAGGACTAATTTAGTTCAAATTCTGATAGTTGATTTTCTTGTATGTTTCATAAAATATAATTTCAAAATAATATTCAACGCTGCCAGACACTTTCCGCTGGTCATAACTCCCGCCAGACAATTCGAAGCTTCCAAAAAATAATTGAACTTTATTTATATTCCGACACTTGATTTTAATACATGTTATTCAGTGGGTCATTTCAAATATATATTTGTTCAGCCAGACAAATCGCAAGAGCAAAACATTTTGGGCAACAAATCATTCACAGCCGTTTGAGCAATTACTCTCAATTCAGGAGGGGTGCAACTTGAGTTTTCTTCATCAGTCATTTCAATAAAGGTAATTTGCTGATATTTTCATTCAAAATTCAAATAATTTATGTGAACAAATGAACTACTTGACAGCATCCTTCAAATTTTAAATATTTTATCAATGTTACCAAACCGACATTTCTGATATTATTTATTAATACTAAATCCAAATTTTTCCAATAAAAAACTACAAAAAATGCCAAATAGAAAAATTAGTATATGAAACACGTTTCATGACTCATTGTTGCACTTCTCTCGTCGTACTCCAAACAACTCGTGCGACATAATGGTGTCTTATGAAACTTGTATCATAATATACTATTTTGTTATACATTTATACCATTTTCGTATATTGACAATTACCTTTTAATTTATCTCAAATATTGTTGCATGTCTATATGTTTTTATCATGTATTCATATGTTTGTATCATTTGTTTATAAGTTTTTATAGTTAAGTATATTTATGTAACATGGTTTGTCAACAAGTGTTATGTACTTGAATATTTTGAATTGAATTGAATTCCCCTTTAATAAATAAATACCGTATAAGAAAAAATATTTCTTATGTTGATTGTTGACCCACCTGTGCATATGATACAATTTTGGCAGCATAAAGAGCCTGTTGGAGATCGTCGAGGAATTTTGCTTTATCACCTGAAAACTTCGTTGTTGGTCCTGGAAGGCTTTTACTGGCAATCTGACGTTCACTTTTCAGAGCTGAGAGGCAACGGCTGAACACGGCTTCGCCAATTAGAGTGACAGGTATACCGTAATTGAGGGCCGAAATAGCTGTCCATTTACCTGTACCTTTTTGACCAGCAGTGTCACGAATCTTTGGCAGAAGATATTTCCCTGAAAATGTTTTTTATGGTCAACAGTACCATCTACTCATCTACCATCTAGTCAGTGAAATAGGCAGAAAAATGGAAAGCAACTATTTAATAATAATAATAAATGTATTCAACAAATTACATGAAAAAACGGATTAAAATATAAATGATAAAATAACATTCAAGAGTACATTCAAAACAAACTATTATTGATATGTCTGTTGACAAAACGTAAGTAGAAACTTCATTGAGGACTACTAAATCAAAACAGTTTTCGTTATCTCGTATTACTGACAGTTACGATTGATTATATTTGAACGTCCATTGAGATGGACAAAATACTTTCAGGTCCGAAAATTTGAATTATTTATTTTTCGTTTCAACTGGAGATGACTTAAAAAAATGATTATACAGATGAGAAGGGAGCAGGCCGCTGTAAACTTGAAACTTGTACAAAAAAGATGAATGCATTTTTTTTTAAAGTGTGCATATACATGTAGTTTTAGTCAAAGATCGGAATTGTCTTTTAAATTTCATAATAAGTAGCTATGTTTCCTAACTATATTGAAGGTGTTTGAATAAATTTTACATTGCTAGAGTTACTTTGTCCATTGTAATGGACATTCCATATTTTGCTATATAAATCTTTAAGAATACCAATAAAAAAAATGAAAAAGCCAGAAAACTGGTATTTATTTTTAAATATTTAAATCACAATGCCAATATAAATGCCAAAAGCTTGGACTGCATCTCCTCAAAAGCTGTAGTAGTTGCCTTAAGTGTTGAGGATATTCCTCTTTCCCGATTTTGCGTTTCTTGAACTTTTATCACATAACAAGTTTTTTATATTATATTTTAGAAAAAATGTTATTTTTTCCCCGTTTTTTGTTATTTTAAAATACAGTTTGATTTTGTTTGAATAAAGGTATTTTCTGATATTTTTCGGATATATATCCGATATTATGATATTTAAATAAATATCACGATATTTGCCAACCTTGGTTTCAATACAATATCACAATTTCTTCTCACCATCAGTATCCTTAAACATCAAAATATCCCGTGTAATCTCAATCAAAAAGCTATCCAACACCCCTTTGTTCCATTCACTGAATGTTTTTGCCATTTCATCTTGGCTGATACCAATAGCAGACATCAGATGGTAAACTTCGCCGATCAGTTGCATATCTCCGTATTCAATTCCATTGTGCACCATCTTGACAAAGTGGCCAGCACCATCATTCCCAACCCAATCGCAGCAAGGTTGCCCATCAGCTTTGGCGGAAATTCCCTGAAAGATGTCTTTGATGTAGGGCCAGGCATCTTTGTTGCCACCTGGCATTATACTGGGACCATAACGAGCACCTTCTTCTCCACCTACGAACGTTTTAAAACATATAACATGCTATTTTGATTATTTGTTTATTTCAGCAGTTAACCATTTTCATTACACCAATCAATAGTCAATCAATATGTCTCCTACTACACATATTTCTGCTAGCCTAAACGCTCTGGGACACCTGGTATATGTTAATTATCTAATATACATTTTTTGCTTATTTTGAATAAGTAGTCCAACGAGTGTGTATAATTTTTATTATATATTATTTTCAAAAACCATTACTGAAGAGTATCTAAATTTTTCAGAAAGTTTTTCATGAACTTCCACCCCATCCCATTAATTCCATAATTTATATGTGACTGAACAAGTGAATAATATAATATTTATAGATATGGCTATTAAAAACTTTTTTTAATAACTTGAATTTCGATAAGAGATACCTCAATTTTTTTATTACATAGTCAAGTTGTAAATCCCATCTTAAATGCCCGTCAATCATTATACCCAAATATTTGATACACTCAGTTTAATACAAATTTTGTCATCTTCAAAGGTCCAAAATTTGGTAATTTATTTCGGTATGAAGCAGGGTTCGGAGGATATACAGGGTGTCAATTTGAAAACTTCCCACCCTTAATATCTTCCTTCCAGTAAACAATATGAGTAATCGAAAAAACAGGTCAATTTTATTGTCAAGGGGGACACTTTCACGGACTATTTGTAGCCCTCGTGGTTCAACCCCCTAGGAGGGGTAGATGTTACCCTTAGAATTTTAAATGGGAAGGGGGGTCAAGTGGCACATCATTTTGATGGGCGTTCAATTCTTGTTCCAATGGTACCCTGACTTATTATTTTTTGATGAGCATTTTCCGAAAAATTGCGTTCTAAACTAACAGAAGTAATTATTAGAACGCCTATACTGAGATGCATGGTTTGGCCAGAACTGGTTAGAATATTAGGTGGTACCGTTCCAACCCTTTATTAGGGGTAACATTAGCCATTAGCTCCAAACACTTTACATAAAAAAGTAGTCTAATAGTAAAACGTAGATGGTAGTAAAGTTGTGTTTATTAAATGCTGAATTTTTAAGTGTCGTCGCCTTCCTTTTTTGCTACTTCTGCTGTAAAAAGTTTCTGTTTTCCGGCAAAAAATTGGTTAGCAAATTTGAACTATGTGGTAGTATTGTGAATACCGTTGTACCTGTTGGGCTGTTTAGGAATTACTTTAATAAGTGTATAAAAGTGTAAAAATGGTTTACATTCTTCAAGACAGAATTGAAATGATTGTAATTTATGGCGAAGTTGGAAAGTGCGCACGAAGGGCGGCATGTCTTTTTAACGAAAGACATCCAAATTGTAATGTAAGTCACCGGTATGTGCTTGATTTGGTGAATAAGTTTTACGAAACTGGTTCAGTGACAAATAAAAAAAGAAATAACCCCAGAGTACTAAATGAAGCAGCTCAAATTGAAGTTTTGGGAACATTTGCTGCAGAGCCCACGAGCTCCTTACGATCAGTATCAGAACAGACGGGAATGTCACGCGAGACTATAAGAAAAGCATTGAAAATGCATAAATTTCATCCATATAAAATGCAGATTCTTCAAGAGCTCCACGAGGATGATTATGATAGAAGAATAGAGTTTTGTGAAATCATGACTCATCGAGTCAATACCATCCCTAATCTTCTGTTAAACATCTGTTTCAGCGATGAGTGTTCATTTTTTCTGAATGGCAATGTTAATAGACAAAATTGTCGCTATTGGAGTGACGAAAACCCACATATTTTTCGGGAAGGGCATACACAACACCCACAAAAAGTTAATGTTTGGGCTGGTATTCTTGGAAATGCCATTCTTGGTCCATTATTTCTGGAAGAAAACTTGACTGGCAATCTGTACCTTGATATGCTTGAAGAGACTATCGATCCTCTTCTAACTCACGAGCTAGAAACTCAAATTGATGCAGAAGGTAATGAACTTTTGCAGGAGGATCTGTTACATTTCCAGCAGGACGGTGCTCCACCTCATTATTTTCTTTCCGTCCGACAGTGGTTAAACGAGAGATTTCCGGGTAGATGGATTGGCAGAAGGGGAGCAGTTGAATGGCCTCCGAGATCACCGGATTTAACACCCTTAGATTTCTTTCTTTGGTGGCATCTTAAATCCGTTGTTTATAAAACACAACCTTCTGATATTGACGAACTTAAAAGACGAATTACAGCAGCATGCCGGTCAATTCCTAGTGAAGTTTTCCGTAATGTTAGAGGGGAGTTCGAAAACAGACTGTATTACTGTTTAGAGCAAAATGGACAACATTTCGAACAGCTAATA
Organism: Chrysolina oricalcia; assembly: GCA_944452925.2. Classification (NCBI taxonomy): domain Eukaryota; kingdom Metazoa; phylum Arthropoda; class Insecta; order Coleoptera; family Chrysomelidae; genus Chrysolina; species Chrysolina oricalcia. Next base: position 3,499,386 of record OX101821.2, on the reverse strand, counting down.
AGATAAGCGTAAGTAGATTTTATGTTGGAAATGTCTTTCTCGCAAATTAAATTTTATTGTGTAGAAGGAAAATAACCACCAAATAAAAAATCCCATGCGTAATAAATTTATTCCTGTCATTCAAGGGTTGGAGCGGTGCCACCTACTCTTCTAACCATTTTTATTAAAGGGAGTCAATACAATAATGCATCTCAGTATAGGCGTTCTAATAATTACTTCTGTTAGTTTAGAACGCAATTTTTCGGAAAATGCTCATCACAAAATAATAAGTCAGGGTACCATTGGAACAAGAATTGAACGCCCATCAAAATGATGTGCCACTTGACCCACCTTCCCATTTAAAATTCTAAGGGTAACATCTACCCCTCCTAGGGGGTTGAACCACGAGGGCTACAAATAGTCCGTGAAAGTGTCCCCCTTGACAATAAAATTGACCTGTTTTTTCGATTACTCATATTGTTTACTGGAAGGAAGATATTAAGGGTGGGAAGTTTTCAAATTGACACCCTGTATATCCAGTGATATATACCATGATATATATCACGATATATATCATGATATTTATTACTTGATATATATCTGATATATTCGATAATTTTATTAATTAAATTAAAAATGTTTTCCATCATTCTAAACATCCGAAAATATCTTGAAAGGACCTTTTTTTCTTCTTTCGGTTTGGTTCAATCGGATTTACGGAATCGCTTGGGAAACCAAAAAGCCAGTAGACTGGTTTTTATGTTCAAGTGTATGAATCAAAATATAGATAAAAAGAAAACCAACCTTGACTGGGCATGGAAACCAGCCATATCTGAAGATTCTGACGTAATTGTCAATAATAGGAATTATATTGATATTAATATTTCACCTGATGAGGATATACCAATATCAATGTTGACATAATAATGTTATTTAAAATTTAAAATCTATTTATTTTTAGTTTTTTCTTTTTAATTAGAGTTATCAATGTTAGAAAAAGGTTTTGCTGTTTGGAAAAGGTTTTTAATTGTGCGTTTGTGTTGAAATAATAAAATAATGTTAAAATATGTTTATTTTATCAATTGTTTTTGTTTTTTCTTTTTAATTAGAGTTAGAATAAACCGTTTTGTTGTTTAGAATATAGGTTTTTGTTAATGTATTTGTGTTAAACAATAGTTTGTGCTACAAACAATGATGTTTTTTGATTAAATAATTAAATTTTAAATATGATATATATCGGATATATATCCGATATATATCGAATATATATCATATGATATGATATTTATATAAATATCATGATATTTTCGAACCCTGGTATGAAGTGAAAGGAAAGTATTTTGTTTTTTCAAAATTTATGGTAAATGGATTATCATCAAACCAACTTTTACTTAGTTTGACGTTTTTCTCAACTATATACAGGGTGTTAATTAAGTACGTTGACAAACTTCGGGAGGTGATTCTTTGAAGGTTTTCAGGACGAAAAGTTCATATAAGCATATGTCCAAAACGGCTTGGTTTTCGAGATACAGGGCGATAAAAATACATTTTTTTCAAGATTTTTTAGAGTTAACTTCGACATTTTCGACAATAATCAGTTCAAATTAGGCAAGTACAATCCATTCAATAGGGCGCACGATACAAAATAATGCATTTCTTAAATAATTCACAGGGTCCTCCTTTTTTCAGAGTCAAGCTTTGTTCAACCCTTCAGAATTTTTTTTTTCCGCCGCCACTGACATATTATGAGAAAGGAATAATCAATGTTGTTTTATTTAACATCTTTTTGATATCTAGCATTTTTTCATTTACTTGTACGGTTCAGGGGCTATAATGAAAATATTAATTTAAACATTTTCCAGTGTGGCATAACATTAGAAAATTTGAAAATTAAACATTTTCAATTATTGTAAATTGATGGAAATATTTTTTCAGAATTAGAAAAATCTACGATGAATAAAAATTATACAATAAAAAATATAAAAACAAGCTTTTATACAAATGCACTGAAAATGAAAAAATAATTTGTTTCATTTTTTGTAGGTTATTCTGTGAGTATCAAAATCTTTCTGTACAAGATTACCTAGATCAAACAATGAAATGAATTATTTTTTCCTTTTCAGTGTATTGTATAAAAACTTTAAAATGTTTTCTTTTTATAATTTTCATTTTTAACATTTTAGTTTATTTTTTATGTGAAACTGAAAATCTCCAACCCAAAAACCATCACATACCAATTTTGAACAGAATCGGATCATAATCACAAAACTCGTCCGCCATATTGGAGCCGCCATTTTGTTTTTCAACAAACATTTTTTTAATGCATTGTCACCGGAATTACGGAAACCTGCCAAATTTCAAATTAATCGGAGTATTAGAAGTGGGTCAAATTCAACTTTTATTAAATTGTTTGTTAGTTAGTTACAAGTGAAGCTAAATAAAAGCTTGTTATTGTAAAGATGTGATTTCTTTTTGTGATATCTAACAGAAAACTACTATCTCCCCGTCACTGCGGTACGCTGGATATTAAACTAGATCTGACAGATATTGGGAAAACCTTAACTTTCAACCTGAAGATTCTGATGGTAAAAATGTGCATTTTCATTGAGATATTTGATTAAAAATGTTTTTACCCATCAGTCTTGATAGAGAACTCATACAAATTTTTTTTTTATTTAAAAAAAAAGATATTTTTTAGTTTTCAATTGAACGTTTCCTTTTCAACATAAAAAACTTCCGAAAGGTAATCCTGTAATGGAAGATAGTTAATAGGGTTTATCTAATAGTCGCAGATCATTACACATTTGATTTTCATTTATGAATCTCTGGTCATAACTCCGAAAAACTAAATCAAACAAATTTTTGTTTCCGTACGGAGTACATTATTTTATCAGAAATTTCGGTTTGTTTTTTCTTCTGCAGTAACGCAGAAATTTTGTAATCAATTTGAATTCATAAAAATAGCAAAGTGGGCATATTAATTCATTTATTTAAATATCAACAACTTGACAGTTATCGAAAGTTGAGAAACTGTCTCATTGTTAATTCTTCATTAGTGCAAGCTATAAAGCAGATTCATTCAATATTCCTTTGGATAAAATGGTTGAATATACAAATTCAGAAATGGCAGACATGCACTTAATGTATGGAATGGCTGATGGTAACGCTCGTGCCGCCAGACGAATGTATCTAGAAAGATTTCCACAAATGTTCATCAATATTCACTCCCGTCTTCGTGAAACGGGTACTTTCAAGAGGTCTGCTGTTCTCATAGGAAGACCCAGGAGAGTTAGAACAGTTCAGATAGAAGAAGCTGTACTTAACGAAATTGAGCAGCATCCAGACACCAGTACAAGACAAATTGCGGCACAGTTTAACGTAACCCATGTATTGGTATGGCAAATTTTAAAAGAGCAACAACTTTATCCCTATCACATACAGCGTGTTCAAGCTCATCTGCCAAGGGATTTTCCAAAGAGATTAACTTTTTGCACTTGGATTCGAAATAAATTGTTGGAAAATCCATGGTTTTTATCTCAAGTGTTATTCACCGATGAGGCATGCTTTTCCCGTAAAGCCATTATTAATTTTCACAACAATCATATGTGGGCTGATGAAAACCCACACGCCGTGATTGAAAACCACTTTCAAGAGACGTTTTCTGTGAATGTTTGGGTTGGAATTGTAGTGAATTTCCTTATCGGGCAACATTTTCTGCCTCATAGACTCAATGGTGACCATTATCGACATTTTCTTGAATTCATCTTACCTGGACTCCTAGAAGAGATCCCACTGAGGGAAAGAATTGGAATTTGGTTTATGCATGATGGTGCTCCAGTACACTTCAGATTGGTTGCACGCCAATATTTAGATGAGAATTATTCTGATCGCTGGATTGGGCGTGGTGGGCCACAACTTTGGCCACCAAGGTCACCCGATATGAATCCACTTGATTTTTTCTTCTGGGGGCACCTTAAATCATTAGTGTACCGAACTCCAGTTCAAAGTGAAGAAGACCTGAGGAATCGCATACAGGAGTCATGCGGAATTATAAGAAACACTCCTGGTATTTATGAGCGTGTCCGCCAGTCTATGGTTAGGCGCATAATCGCATGCATTGAAGTTGGCGGTGGCTATTTCCAGCAGCTGCTCTGACATATCAATTTCAATAATGGTCCTTTTCTGAACTTAATTTTATTCCTAGGGAATCTATGTTACTTTGCTCTAGTATTTGATAATAAAGTTATTCACTATTGAAAATGTCCAAAATTATTTTGCCATAATTAACTTTGTGCAATACATATTCAACCTGAGTTATGGTAAAAAATGTATGGGAGCTCCATAACATTACATTTTCTCTACACGAGCAGAAAATAGCTATTTGTGTAATGAGAACAAAATGACGTATTGCGTCACGCGCTAATCTTTGGAGAGTGGCAATGACACTTCGAGAAATGAATTATTTTATATCATGCGCACTATTGAATGGATTATACTTGTCCAATTTGAACTAATTTGGATCGATTATTGTCGAAAATTTCGAAGTAAACTCCAAAAAATTCCTAAAAAATGTATTTTGATCACCCTGTACTTCGAAAACCAAGCCGCTTGGGACATGTTTATATGAACTTTTCATCTTGAAACCTTTCAAAGAATCACCCTTCAAGTTTGTTAGACTATTTGCTTCTCAAATTTCTTTATGTTATGCGTTACTGGAAAATGTTTGCGTTAATATTTTCATTGTAACTCTTGAACCGTACAAGTAAATGAAAAACATCAAGAGAGCAAAAAGATGTTAAATGAAACAACATTGATTATTCCTTTCTCATAATATGTCAGTGGCGGCGGAAAAAAAAAATCTGAAGGATTGAACAAAGCTTGACTCTGAAAAAAGGAGGACCCTGTGAATTATTTGAGAAATGCATTATTTTGTATCGTGCGTACTATTGAATGGATTGTACTTGCCTAATTTGAACTGATTATTGTAGAAAATGTCGAAGTTAACTCTAAAAAATCTTGAAAAAAATGTATTTTTATCACCCTGTATCTCGAAAACCAAGCCGTTTGGGACATATGTTTATATGAACATTTCGTCCTGAAAACCTTCAAAGAATCACCTCCCGAAGTTTGTCAACGTACTTAATTAACACCCTGTATAATAAAGGTATCATCTGCAAAACAATGAATTTTTCCTGTACTTTCAAGTTTTATTAGGTCATTAAGATAAAAATTGAATAAAAGTGGACTACTGTACCCTGGAGTACACCATATTCAAGTATTCCTGAGTTGCTGAATTTTTCATTAATTTCTACATATTGATTTCTTTTAAAAAAACAGCTTTCTAATAGTTTGTAAGTTACTCTGCAAAACGCTATTTTCTCCAATCTATGTAATTCATGACTGACCGTGTCAAATGCTTTTGAAATATACAAAAATTGTTGGAATATTTGTGCCTAGTGATTTATATAAATTATTTGGTAGGTAACAAATAGCATATTGAGTTGATACTTTTCTTTTAAAACCAAAGTGCGAATTTGAAATAATGTCATGTTCTTTCAAATAGTTTTCAATTCGAATTTTAGTATTTTTAGATAAGCTGGATATTAGTGAAATTGGTCTATAATTTTTTACACATTGCCACTTTTATGAATTAGTTTAATGATGCCTATTTTGAAAGTTTTTGGACAAACGCCTGTTGTGAAAATTAAATTTATTAGGAATGCCAGTGGTTCAGATATTATTTCAGTGATCGTTTTGAAAACGTCACTAGTAATTTTATCAATTCCTTGAGATTTGTTTGTTTTCAAGAACCTTATGATATTTTCAATTTCACTTTGAGTGGTTTCTCCAATGTAAAAGGATTTCAAAGATCTTTTCGATAGTATTGTAACCACACCCAAATCATCGTCCATAGATATACTAATAAGTCTGGTAACTCCTTTGATGTGGTCGAAAAGTGCCGCTCTTTTTGTGAGCGGTCGTAAATCATACGGACATCGTTGCGGCTATGCGAACTGATACTGGCCAGCCCACCAGGCCGGCGCTCAAGCCAAACAGACAGGGCAAGGGATGCGCGAGGACCGGAGGGGATGATTTGGGTCGCTTGCGAGAGTGAGCGGACTTATTAGTATATCTATGGACGAAGCCCAAATAGTTGACATGTCTTATGCCATGTGTGGTATTCTGCTAAATTAATTTTATTTGATTTGAGGCAATAAATATTGAATTGAAAACGACATTCTCGATATAATTTTATCATGAATGATTATAATAATAATATCCAGTACAGTTGAAAAAGTCAATGCACAATAAACAAAGAAAAAGTCAATTACATAAATTTCTAAAAGTATAGTATAAATATAAATAACTACATATGATCATATACTTAAAAGCCGAAATTATAATCAACACACAATTTATCAATACAAGAAGACAGTAAAAATTGAAATATTTAACACCAGAATATTCTGTGGATTAAAATAAAACACTTAAAGAGTGAATAGAACAAACCAAATATGCTGACGCTGAAGATCTCAGGTTAGTTCAACAGTGAATTCTTGAATGGTGTAACAGATCCTCTGAAGTAACAATTTTTTCGGTTGACTATTGACATGAATGTTTGTAGAATTTTTAATAGCTATTGGAAGGATTTTGTACACTGTACTCTACGCTCTTTTCATATATAGAAGTTCTATGAGCATTTGGAAAAACTAGATCTCTTGATCGAGTATTGTGGTTATGGGATGGACAATTGGACAGAAAAATTGATTTATGTTTGTTTATATACATATGTACTCTAGTATATGAGTGCTATAAGAATTTTCAGCTGTTCGAGAGTATCTCTACATGAATCTCTGTACCCTAGGTTAGCAATTCTATGTATTTCTGGAGAAGAAATATCCTTTGGAAAGAAGCACTCATACCCCAGATGATAATACCATATCGGAGGTGTGAATGGAAGTTGGCTTGGTACAATGTAAACAATATGCTAGCACCTCTTTTTCAGTTTAGCACATAATGCATCAATATAATAATTCTATATTAATTTTTTGTCTAGAACAATTTCTAGTATATTCACCGTTTCTACCTGACTAATTGCTTTTGCACTATTTTCATATAGTATTATTATTCGATTCCTTTTGATTGCGCCTGTTGAGTAATATGGTGATAGTTTTGGCTGTGTTGAGTTTCAAATTATTCTATTCAGCCCACCACAGTATGACTTTATTATATATATTCTCGGCAGTTTTTTGGAGGGCTTCCATATTGTCTTCAACAATCAAAATATTTGTATCGTCAGTATAACTTGTGAAAAATTGTATTACCTATATAGGAGACTTTATTCTGATGAATCTATTGCAAATATTATATCTGAAATTGAAAAACGAACTTGGTATGAGGTTTTCAATGAATTTGACACAAATCTGAAATGGAGTATATTTTCTAGAATTTTCTGTGACTTTTTTAAACTTGTTTTCCCATAAAAAAAAACCAAAGAAAAGCCGATTAATAACAAGAAATGGATAAATGAAAGAAAAAGTTAGCACACTGCAGACAATGTCCCTTGGAAATTAACTTTTAAAAAAGAATATAATGAATATAGGGAATCTTACAGGCTTCTTTTGAACAAAACCAAAAGTGAATATTATGAAAATATGATTAAAGAGAGTGACAATAAATCGAAAACTACTTGGAACTCAATAAATATTTTAAATAACAAGACTGCAAACACGAAAAATGTGATATCTGATAGTCACGGTGATTGGGAGAAATTGGCAAATGCCTACTTTATTAATGCTGCTCCGGTTGTAGATAACCAAGGTTTAGCCTAAATAACGGAATTATGTCAAACTCAATTTTTCTTTACCCGATTAGTGAAGAGTAAATATTTCAGGCAAGCCTCAAACTCAAAAATAAATTGATCAGCGGTATAGATAACATACCATCTAAAACTCTAAAGAGATGTGTCAAATACCTTTCACCAGTGTTATGCCACTTGTTCAATTCCTGTTTCGAATCAGGTTTATTTCCAGATCAAATGAAGCAGGCAATAATAATACCCTTGTACAAAAAAGGAGAACAAAATGACCTTTCAAATTATAGATCAATAAGTTTGCTATCAGCTTTCTCTAAATTATTTGAAGTGATAATTTCAGTGAGAACATGAATTTTTTTAAAGCTCATAACGTATTGAATGAATTTCAACATGGTTTTCTCAAAGGGAGAAGCACAGAAACAGCTTTATTTGATTTTGTTGATCAAGTCGAATCTTTTGATTGTGTAAATTATTTCATTTTACCTCAAAAACTTTAGTTATGGAATCAGAGGAAAGGCTCTAGATCTCCTGAAATCATATTTAAGCAACAGAAAACAAAAAGTATGCATATGGCATGAAAATGAGGACTTTCTATCAGATTTTACTGAAATTAAAAGAGGTGAGCCACAAGGGAGTGTATTAGGTCCGTTACTTTTCATAACTTACATAAATGATCTTTTGGGACTATTTAAAGACTCAAACACTACAGTTGTTAGTTATGCGGACGATTCAAATCTCATTCTACCAGTTGATAATTATATTCATTTGGAAAACACAATATTAAAAAATATTTCCTAAGTATCCTCATATCTTAATGTAAATAAGTTACTTTTGAACACCGCAAAAACGGATTGCATTGTTTTTAAGACAACCCATAAAAATATTACCATTCCGGAATCTATTCATCTAGGTAATGTAGTAGAATTATACTTCTCTACCAACACAAAAATGTTAGGCATATATACAGATGACAAGCTTAACTTTGAAAAGCATATTGACTATCTGGCAAAAAACTAGCATCCAACTGTTTAGCAATCAGAGTTTTGAAAAGAAACCTGAATATGGAGACACTAAAAACTGCTTACTATGGGACAGTCTACACTTTTCTGAAGTTCTCAAATAGAACGAATTTTTATCATGCAGAAAATAAAATACATAGACTCCTGTCGTGGTATTTTTAAGTGTCACAAAATGCTCACCTTATATGCCATCTATATTTATGTATGTGTAGTGTTTGTTAATGAAAATGAATCAAAATTTGAATGTGACACATTCAAACATAATCACCACACCAGGCACAAATCTAATTTTCTTACACCCAAGCCCAGATTGAACAATACCGAGAAAGGACTGCACTATGCAGCAGTCAAATTTTATAATCATATATACTTACCCTCGGAGATCAGACACAACAAAAAACACTTTCAAAAAATACATTTTTGATCTATTGTGTGACAGAGCTGTATTCATTACAAGAATTCTATGACAAATCAGATTTACTATCCTATTAATATTTTATTTATATTCTATATTAAGTATAGTTTTTTTGTGTTCATTTAGAAGTTCCTTCTTTTGACTGTGATATTTTACTAAATGTTTTATGCTAATGTAAATCAAGTTTATAAATTGTAGTTTTTAAGACAATTTCTATATTTATATACATAATTTACTGTACTTATTTGTAATTTGTACTTATGACTTGAGTTTTTCAACTGTTTCAAATTGAAAGCTTCAATGAAAAATCTATCTATCTATCTAAATCTATCTATGATTGAAATTAGATCATTGGCAAACAACAAGAAGGGGCCTAAATTCGAACCCTGGGGAACTCCCTGAATTATATCACAGTCATCCCATATGCATTATATATATATATATATATACAAAAATTATACCTGATACACCAGCTCCAACGAAACGAATGCCCTTCGCAGCCAAATCCTTTGTTCTCCTTTCGCTATCTTGGTACTCAGAATTACCCCCATCTATGATGATATCTCCGTCGCTAAGATGAGGCAGCATCTGGCTGATGAAACTATCGACAGCATCACCAGCTTTGACAAGCATCATAACTCTTCGAGGGCTTTTGAGTTTTGATAACAAATCGGGTATAGACTCAGCACCAATGATGCTTTTTCCTTTCGCTTCGTTTGCAAGAAAAGCGTGAACTTTTTCTACAGATCTGTTGAAAGCTACCACGGTGAAACCATGGTCAGCCATGTTAAGGATGAGGTTCTGGCCCATTACAGCCAGACCAATCAGGCCAATATCTCCTTTTCTGAAACAAGAAAGGAAATTGTTCATTTTCAGTGATTAAAATTTCTTAATTAATTATTTCAGTTCGTTTTCTAGACGTATTGGTAATGAAACCTTCGATTTTAATTGTTGTAGATACGTCCCCACTTTCTCTAATCTAATCGTATGATGTACGGAAGATGACACGCAAAAATATAGATAATTCCGTTAATTAACATTAAAAACGTCTCTAACTGATTAATTTGCTTATTTTGAGGACCAGTTAATGCATGTCAAGTGATTTTTACGAAAACATAATGAAAAACTTACCCGGACATTATTCCTTATTTTTATAGGTTATGGATACAAAAGTGCTCCAAATCTTTCCCGTTCAAGCGACTCACCGTAAATGAACGTAATTTTGAATTGTAAACGTCGATAAGTGTGTCGTTATCGTATCGCACATATCTCTAGCAGTTTGAGGTGGTTTGAGTTTGGAAAGTCACATTGAATCAATCATTGGAGGTCAAGGAATACTCGAAAACTTGACTCAGCTACATAATCATGGCGAAACAATTGAGTTAATCGAACAGAAATAATCAACATTCAACAGGTACCTGTATGTATATACAGGGTATATCGAGTTGACGCGATATATATATACAGGGTGTTTATTAAGTACTTGTTCAAACGTCAAATAGTAAATGTTTGACTAAAATTCAAGATAAGAAATTCATATGAACATGTGTTCGCAAAGGTTTTGTTTCAGAGGATTTTGAAGTTGAAATTTTATTTTTATAGGTAATTATTTTGAATAACTTTTGCACCTAGCGTTATGATGGAGCAGGTAACTTATACCTTTTTTGCTTAGAAAATTTGTATGAATAAGAAGTATATAAAAAATACCAAAAATTCATTGTCAAAAAAGATAGGGCAAATTCAAATTAGAGTGAAGTTATCCACACATTTCCATCCACACTTTTATGCGACGTTGCCAAATTTCAAGAAAAATCATAAGTTATTATTATCATTGTTATTATATAGAAGTAAGATCGTCAATGCCTGTGTAATTGGTGTTGGACGCAAACGCGGGTGTCATCTAGCGTGATTAGTTACAAACATGAATATTTGACGTCATTTTAATGCAGGTTTCTTCAAAAAACTGTGATTTTAATGCTGTTCCATTGTTTCAATCAAGTTACGACATGACTTGGAGGCCAGATCACTGAAGTTACGACATGATTTGGATGCGAGCTCACTATCGCCATCTACATGTCGCATCCATTTTGATTCAATTATAATCCCGTAAGGTTGACTAACTATCTTCTATATAAACAATGTTATTATGTATGCTACAGCATCATGAATTATAAAAATTCATTTAATGAGCTAGGCGAACCAGAATATGGCAAATATTTTAATATACCTATTCAAATTGTTGCTGTACAGTAATATTCACTTGAATAATGATCATCTGCCTTACTGGAGCGTAGTTGAAAAAAAATTACTATAATTTTTACACATAGAAAAATATCTGTGCTGTGCTGAGATGGAAATCGAAAAAATCTCAGAAAAACATAATTTTCTCGATGATTAAAGCGCGAGTCACCTGGAAATAACACAGAGGCTGTTGAACACATCAATACCAATGCGTATACACATAGAAAAATATCTGTACCAAACCGTAGGGGAGATGTAACAAATCAATATCGCCGCCACTGGTATTAAATTCCTTATCAAGTTGGGATGTACGAAATGGTTTTTGCGGGTCAGGTCATGCCACTGCAGTTTTCTCAAAGCATCTTTTGCATTCGACGATTTAAAAGTAAAGAAAAGTGTCTTTTGGTTTTTATGTGCCAAATGGTTCTTTGAATCATCTCGGTCTATACCTGCATTTTTCTTTATAGGTAAGTAAAACACAAATTACCCCGCTTCTATTTTTCTGCATGGCTTTTCAAGCCCATATTCCTACACACACTGTATTTAGTGATGTTCTGGCGTACTTGGCTAATGCATTTATCTTTATAAAATCGCAATCGATCAACCACCACTGTCGTCCCTGTATACAATAAAATAGTATCTAGGACCACCAGAATTGCATTCAGCCAACCTACCAACCCCCGCCTTAGATTGTTACAAGATGGAAATCGCAAAAATATTTATAAAAAATCATTTTCTCGATTATTACGGCGCGAGTCACCTCGAAATAACACAAAGGCTATTAGACAGACACATCAATACCAATGCGTTCAAATAGAAAAATATCTGTACCAAACCGTTGGGAGGATGGAAATCGCATAAATATTTATAAAAAATAATTTTCTCGATTATTACGGCGCGACTCACCTCGAAATAACACAGAGGCTATCAAACACATCAATACCAATGCGTACACGTAGAAAAATATCTGTACCAAACCGTAGGGAGGTTGGAAATCGCAAAAATATTTATAAAAATTTATTTTCTCGATTATTACGGCGCGAGTCACCTCGAAATAACACAGAGGATATCAAACACATCAATACCAATGCGTACACATAGAAAAATACCTTTACCAAACCGTAGGGAGTATGGAAATCGCAAAAATATTTATAAAAATTAATTTTCTCGATTATTACGGCGCGACTCACCTCGAAATAACACAGAGGCTATCAAACACATCAATACCAATGCGTACATATGGAAAAATATCTGTACCAAACCGTCAGCTCTCCAAAGGATGACGTTGAGTTTTGGGACACCCTGTATAGAGAACTAAAATTAGGGCGATTCTGAAAATTGGTAAAATGGGTAAAGAACTAATAAAGAATTAAAATTGAATATTTTCGTTATTGATGTGACGTTTACAGTTTCAACGGAAATGACGTCATCTTTGTTATTTTTGTAAAATGGCACATCCACATTTTTGAATTCTCATGATTTTGATTCTAATTCATGTATACCCTATACACAAAATGTACCGTTTTATTCGAGTTTTTTTTTTTTTGAAAAAGTGACAGATGCAGCCTCTCGAACACACATTATTTTTAGAGTGTGCATATCATTTGCTGACCAGAAAATAATTCTGCCTTAGAAAGTTTATCGTCGAACTCAACTCTAAAACTGAAATGCATGAGGTGTTCATGCCACTGTAGAAATCATTCAAATCAACCCCCTCATAAGGGTAGTTTATACTTATTGTGATTCTTCGAAAACCTTGTCTGATCGGAGGTTTCCACTGGAAATATTTGACAGTAGACTCAAATTAGCCCAAAATATACTTTTTGTTTGATCTGAGGTGCCACCATAGACAAAATTCGGACCAGCTTTCTCACACAGTAGATCATTTGCTTATGATTTTTTTGAAGAACTTTGCTGACAGGAAATATTTTATTGAAACAGTAGGTATATATATATAGACTTAAATAGCCCAAAATATACTTTTTGTGCCACCATAGAAAAGAAATCGGACCAGCTTTCTCATACAGTAGATCATGCTTATGATTTTTTGAAGAACTTTGCTGACTAGATGTTTCCCATGGAAATATTTCATTGAAACGGTAGAATACGATTTCTTGAAACATACCTGCTTCTTTGCCACTATATGGGGAAAATTTGATTCAACAGTTTGTACCAGCAATTTTAGGAAAAACTCGTCTGACCGGGGATTTTCAGTTGAAACATAGCAGATTATGATTTTTCAAAATATATTTTTGTGCCGGCATAAAAAAAATCGGATATAATTATTATGCATTATGAATCCGGTAAATCCGCCTAAATCCCTTTAGAAACACTGCCTTTAGACAATGCCTGTGGAATCGGTATTGGGCTCAAACGCGAGTGTCATCTAGCGTGATTAGTTACAAACAAGATGCATATAACTCCTGGTGGAATTACTTATAGCTGTGAAATTGTCATCCAAAACTGTTGATGTACGGCCTGCTTGATTCATGACATTTTTATTGCGTCAAGAGAGTTTACTCAATTTTAACATAGATGGCAGGCAAATCATTACCGATCATTATGACTTGACATGTCGTTTTGACAAACGCATGCTGCGTCATCGACATAACCTCAAATTGAACCATGTCTCATGATTGTCATGTCGAAGTCGAGACTCACAAAAAAATGCTATACACTACCCTAACTTTTACGAATGACAGAAAAACACAAGAACAAATAAATAACAATAACCCAACAACTAAAAACGTCGCAAAACTACCGAACTGAGCGAAAAGTATTAAAAGAACAGAAAAATCACACGATAAATACCAATTAGGCTATCCAGAACACGTAACCACGGCTCTTTAAAAATGGCCGGCTGTAGGCACACATGAATGGTGTTTGTGTTTGGCACTAGCTTCTACTGCTAATAGTTTTGTTTAGTTGTGATTTGAAATGTTATTATGGCTGTTTTAACTAAAAGTGATTTATTTATCATCATTAGAACAAGTAAACAAAGACACTGCATCGATCTATAGAGACAAAAGGAGAGTGATAAAGTGCATGGATCCTTTTACTTTCACTCGTTGTGAAATGGACATATCTCTAGATCTTTTCACAACAGTAACGGCATTCGACATTATTACATATCTGCTGTTGACTCATAAACAAGAAAGCCAATGAAGGCCTACAAAAGTTTAACAGGCTATAAATATCTTGAAGCTGGATTTGCCCATGATTGTGAAGCAAGAAAAATGGATGAACATACTGTTGTTGCCAAGGTAGGTACTGATTTTTCGTAATTTATGAACTGTTCATTAATGTTTCCAATCAATTTTCAGATGAGGCATTCAAAGCGAATGGATATTCCTTTGTTGAAAGTATAGATTATTTAATAAATTGATGGTTCTCCTGATGCGACGATGTCTTGTGGCTGCTATGGAAGTGAAGTGTCCATATTCATTAAGGAATATTGATATGGGGCAGTAGTCAAATTTGAAAACCTCAACTATAATAAGCGGTGGAATTGCAATTACCCTAAAACGTGACCATGCTTATTATTACCAAACTCATTTACAAATGAAACTAACTGAATGAAAATACTGCGATTTTGTGATTTGGTCACCCAAAGGATATATGTTCATGAGTAAATTTTCCCAGATGAATAATTCTGGATAGTTGATTTCCCAAAAGCGTACAATTTTCGTAAAGTAGTTGTGCTACCTAAGTTTCATAAAAGGAAGACATTTTTTAGAGTAAAGATGGTGTCTTTGTGAAAAGGTGAGGATGGCCGAGTTGTGCTGCAGTGTGAAAATGATATCTGTGAAATTGGACCCTATAGGACTGTCCGATGTACCAAAAAAACCCCTGGATTGGTTCTCAGTGCATGAAGTTATGACTGTTTCCTCAACACTATTATTTGTAATTGCCTACACATTTATCTATTTTTATTTTCAAATCTTCATTGGATTGGTCGTTTTTTTACACACCGAGCATCAGATATCGCAAAGTAATTTATTTTCACTTGTTACATATTTTTACCTACTAATAATTTGTTATTTTGTAACATGGAACTATGTATATTAGGGTATCCTACTTAATAAACATCTATATATCTAGTCTTTGATTTAATATACCACATTATCAAAATGTAGCTAGCTAGGAATTTTTAAAAACTTCAATAAGTCGCGATCTCCACGGCTTCCACAATTTACAACATAACACTTTGTAGGCATGTTTTTTATTCGGCAAAGTTTCATACAAAAATTTCACTCCAATAGATGAAAATTAACAATAATCAGTCTCGTTCAAACAATAACAAATACAATGTGTGCCTTCAGGCGGCCATCTTGATTTTAGTTTGACAGCATCTTGGATAGCCTAATATGCAATGTAATTGACATATAACCTCAAAATAATGTTAACGTTGAAAAACTCAAAAAATGTATCTAGTAGGCACT
Source organism: Chrysolina oricalcia (assembly GCA_944452925.2). NCBI lineage: Eukaryota > Metazoa > Arthropoda > Insecta > Coleoptera > Chrysomelidae > Chrysolina > Chrysolina oricalcia. Next base: position 3,483,474 of record OX101821.2, on the reverse strand, counting down.
TTGGATTGTTGGAAACTCCACTATATTCGACTTAAGCGTCATCCATTGACGAATGGAACAAACTCTATTGACGCAATTACAGGATCAAGAACTTTAGTTGAAACAAAAGCGAATCAGTAAACGCACCAGGAGTTATATGCATCTTGGTTACAAACATGAATATTTGACGTCATTTTAATGAAGGCCTCTTCAAGGAACCCAGATTTTGATGATGTACCACAGATTAAAAAAAAAACTGTGGGTGTACCATTGTTCCAATTAAGTTATGATATGACTTGGACTTGGAGACCAAATCACTTAAGTTACAACCAAGATGCATATAACTCCTGGTGGAATTACTTATAGCTGTGAAATTGTCATCCAAAACTGTTGATGTACGGCCTGCTTGATTCATGACATCTTTATTGCGTCAAGAGAGTTTACTCAATTTTAACATAGATGGCAGGCAATTCATTACCGATCATGATGACTTGACATCTCGTTTTGACAAACGCATGCTGCGTCATCGACATAACCTCAAATTGAACCATGTCATGATTGTCATGTCGAAGTCGAGACTCACAAAAAAATGCTATACACTACCCTAACTTTTACGAATGACAGAAAAACACAAGAACAAATAAATAACAATAACCCAACAACTAAAAACGTCGCAAAACTACCGAACTGAGCGAAAAGTTTTAAAAGAACAGAAAAATCACACGATAAATAACAATATGCAATGTAATTGACATATAACCTCAAAATAATGTTAACGTTCAAAAACTCAAAAATTTTATCTAGTAGGCACTTTGGATTGTTGGAAACTCCACTATTTTCGACTTAAGCGTCATCCATTGACGAATGGAACAAACTCTATTGACGCAATTACAGGATCAAGAACTTTAGTTGAAACAAAAGCGAATCAGTAAACGCACCAGGAGTTATATGCATCTTGGTTACAACATGACCATTGCCTAATCGTTGTATGAGGATTATACAACGGCCTAACTTAGATGCGGGATCACTTTCGCCATCTACATGTCACCCAGGAGACTAAAATTTAACAAGGAGAGTTTAATCCACTGAACTGAAATTATAATAATTTCATTTCAGTGGTTTAATCCCTATAAGACAATGGGGACACTAGTAGAAAGAGATGAAAGAACATTTGTGATGAAATGTGACGTATTGGACGTGTCATGGCCGCCGTTCTCTATAAACAGTGACGGACTAGCTATTGGTATATGAGAGTTACTGCTGACAGTTTTGTTGCTTGGTTCGAGTTCGACTCTGTACTCATATCCAAGTACGTCACTATGACGCATTGATGCTACAAGATTTTGATTGGCTAGAGCTGATTAAACCCTCCTTGTTAGTTAAGTCTCTTTGCATGTCACCTCCATTTGAATCCAATATTTATCGCATAAGGTTGGCTACTGTCTTAATTCTATTCAAACAATGACTAAATCCTGTTTGTTTAAAGATAAATCTTTAAACAAAGGGATACCGAATAGCCGTTTCCATCAAAGTAGGCGACTCACCTTGGCCTCCTGGCAACAGATGGCACAGGGTCTGCTTCATATTCCAGGACATTGTTTAAAGATAATAATGATGTAATTTACACTGCAATATTAGCCCGTCAGCCCGCTGCCAATATGTGTATAATGATTTTATAACGATGGCCCTTTAGGCATTGTCTAAAGAAGTATTAGACAATGCTTTAGGGTTTTGGTAGTTTTAAATATAATGATCAAAGACATGCATAAACAAGTATGGATTGAACAATGCCCTATTTCTCAACACATTTGAGGACATTTGGTGACCTTTTGGACCAACGCGACTCTTATGCCGATCGGTTTCCGTCTGATTTTTATTCGATGAAATGTCGTTTGGTATGCTTGGCATACGCTAAACTATCATTAAAATACGTGATTTCTTCATACGAGCAACAATCGTTTAAGTTTTCAAAAAATTCACCCCTTTTCAAAAGGTAAACAAATTCTTGTATTTTTTATTTATGCAATGTTGGCAACGAGTTTGTTACTGCTTGTTTCTCGTCGGCTCTCGTTGGTTCTCGGCCGACGCTGGCTTTTTGAATTCTGCCCCTGATTTGTTCACGTTTTGAAAAGGGTCCATTTTATTTTTAATGGAAATGTTTTTGCTAAACTGTGCTGAAAACTAGTAAACAACAGTGTGTGTAGTGATTTGATTGAAAGAAGGACAAATTGTGTGTGTTTTCAATAACTGAAATTCGAGCTGTCACAAGGTGAAGTTCCAGTACAAATGGGCCGCCTGTGTATCTTCGAGAATTGTGACCGTCAAAACTTTTCTCTGGATTTTTTTTTACAGGAGACCAAAATACGTAAGTACCACAAATGTTTTTGGAAATTCGTGTGCTTACTGTAACCAAAGATTTACCTTTGGATTTTGTAAAAATCATTCTTATAAAAGAATCACTGTCAGTTTCTTAGGTAACCAGATTTTTTCATCAAAAAGGAACAACTATCGGGCAACTTGCTGGCTAGTAGTAATAATACATGGAATTAATCAGCATGGATTTCTTTTTAGTTTGGGCATTTTTTGAGAACGGTTCCAAGATTTTCACTATGACTAGTTTCATGGCAAGCTGCATCATTGAAAATATTAATAAATGGAGCAAAGCAATCTACGGAATAGACGAGGAAAGTGATGATGTCACAAATGTCATTCTTGTCAAAAACTGATTCCAAACAAACCTCCGACGAATTTGAATCAGCTTGTCCGATAACTCCGATATTGTTTCCGTTAAGGTTTTTCAACTTCTTTTGCCTGAGAAAAAATCCAAACATTCAAACACAAACTAATAAGCAAAGCATCATATCATCAACAGAAAATGTCACCTAAAATTCTTTGTTTGGAATCAGGGAATCATGTTTTTGACAAGTATGACATTTGTGACGACACACTTTCCTCGTCTATTGCTCTTCAATGTAACTTTCTACTTCATTTCAACTCGTAGGTTCCCGTCATATAAAGGTGGTACACTTGATGCTTATAATAATGGTTCATTATCAGGCATTTCAAACACACCGGTTGCGACCGCCCGGACGGTCTTCGGACGGTTTCCAATATTGTAGAATGTGAAAGACGCTATTGCTCCAATAGAGGACTTCCGATAAGGATCCAGTCATGCCACCACACAACTTTTGGCTTTAAAACTACTGACACATTTTCTGGCAGCTTATCTTCATGTCAGGGTTCCTGGCAGCCTCAGGAACCCCATAATATGATTGAAATTGTTCATGACGACGGAAATATTATGATTTTCCATGAAATACAAGACACTAGGGACTTTAATTTTGTTCAGGGATTTTTCTTTCAAAATGGCGCTAAATCGTGTAGTGTAGGCAGTGCCGGATAAAGCCACCGTGGGGCCCGTAGCGAATGTGAACAAGAGGTCCTTGATTTGCATTAAAAATTAAAGTATAGAATATAAAATAAAATAGCACATTTACAAAAATACTTTCCGTGATTTAATCTGGGCAAATTTAGAGATAACACTCGTCAAATCAATATTTCTAAGTCAATCCACTTTCTATGTTCATTATAGTGAGGTCGTTTAGACGTTCTTGTCCCATTATGCTCCAACACATTTTAATACACTTTAACGTTGAAAAAGAACATTTGGGAACCACGGTTCCAATGAATTTTCCGTTAACAGTTTAAGAACTTGAAGTTCCTGAGCCTCGTGTTTTTTCTTTTTGCTGTCAATATCAGCAGCCACTTCTGTTTTGAGCAGCTTAGCAAACTGCACCAGTTCATTGTTCGGACTATCATCCACATCGTCTAGGAAAGAATTGACGATAATTGGAGTTCTTTTTAAGATCTTTTCTGCCGAAGTATTCCAAATACACTATAGTCACTTGATGGTAAGCTTCCATCCGTTTATCTAATGTAGACAATTACGACAATAAAAATATGAATTTCAAAACGTTGTCCAAGTGTTTGATGTTCTACAACTTCTTCGAATGTACCTTGTAGAGCTGCTGCTGAAATGGTCGTACTTTGTATTTCGCTTGCGTTTTCTTAAAGTCGATTGCTGATATTCTTCACAGCCAGTTAGGGGTTTGGCTTTGGTCTCTATAGGCTCTATATCTGAACATTTGGATCGTATTTTTTGGAAGTAGCCTTGTAATGATTCATAAAGAGCGTATCTCGTGTTAAGATCTTGATCAGACGATTGCAACGAAGCGTTAGTCGCTTGCAAGTGTTCTAGAATTTCAATCCACGCTATAGTCATTATTCCCGTTTCTAACTTTATTCAATATTGGTGGGTGGTATAAAAACATTACTTACCTACTTGATAGTTTTTTTTTTACTTTGCGCACAGGCGCGAGGCCAGTGGCATTTGCTAACTGGCTAACTTGCTACATGGCTAATCCGGCACGAGTCTAGGGTTATTTCTTTGTCAGTGTACATTTTTTGTTCCATGAAAAAGTTCAAATGTAGAAATAATATTCAACTATTTCAACTAACTGTTATATGATTAAAATGTACACGTACCAACAAAACTGATAAAAATGATACAAGTTCAAGTTCTGTGATGTAACCTCAAAGTTAAGTTATTGAAATTGAATGAAAGGCCGAGAGCATTTTAATCAAAAAGGTAATAAGGTTTGTTTACCCGTGAAACTTACCAAGCTTAGAATATTTTCTAGATCGATTAATTATTTGGCTACTAGGTGAGGTGAAATAGGTTTTTTTTAAAAATCAAGAGTATGATAATATTTTGAAATTAGCGCCATTTTGGGGCGGGGATTAGCGCAGTGGTTAAGCGCTCGCCTGGTAACCGAGAAGTTGCAGGTTCGATTCCCAGACGGTGCGATCTTTTTTCATATCCAGATGTGAAGGTCTGAATGATTGAGGCTCGTGTCGGCTGGGAATAATCCTCCACGATTCACTGTTGCGTTAAAAATGAACAGTGCTGCTCCTAAAGTGGCGTGTGGAGTTAGTAACAAGGCCTATCCAGAACACATGACCATAGCAGTCGGTGCCAAAACACTAAGAAAAAAAAATTAGCGCCATTTCGAAAGAAAAATCCCTAAACAAAATCAAAGTCCCTAGTGTTTTGTATTTTATAGAAAATCTCAATATTTCTGTCGCTATGAACAATTTCAATTATATTACGGGGTTCCTGAGGCTGCCAGGAACCCTGACATGAAGGAAACTTGCCGAAAGACCACCACCACCACCCCCATGCACCCCATAAGGTTGAGGCCCGGAAGGATGAACGCCCCAGCACTCGTTCGTACTCGAAAGCTCACCCTCCCCTATCCACCACCTCCGCTCGTTAAAGCGGTTCCTGATGATTGGCGATCAGCAGAATAAAATCTGATCTTTGATATGGAGTGCTCGGCCAATTCTCGGCCTGAAACTCTCTTATATCTGACATGAGTTTAATTTGATTTAACAATGACTTTACTTAATGTGCCCCCCTGAAACTGGCTGAAGGCCTGAAAAACACTTGGCTGAGGGCCAAGTGTTGTGTATTGAATTTACTGAGTTTACTACTTGGTCGGTTCTTCTTGGAATCTGAAACATAAAAGCATGATTATCGAAATTTAAGCCTGTTGAAGTAAACGTTGGCGTCGCCGAAGGTTTCGCTTCCGTTTTACTTCTTCAGGGGTGTCGTTGTCTCCCTGGTTCACTGGTCGTCTGTATTTGTCTCTGTCGTCTTGCTCACGTCTGTTCTCTAGGAGCTCCGTGAGCAGCGGGTTCGTGCTGTCTAGAGTAGTCCCCACATGGTTCCTGATCAGTCTGTCAATGTAGTCTGGATGGATGTCTAAGTCTCGATATATAAATCTGTTAGGCATATATCGTGGTGCGTCTGTTGCCATTCTCAGGCAGACATTGAAGAAGGCCTGCATCCTCTGCCTATAACTGTTCGCACATTGCCCCCAAACAGTAGACGCGTACAGCATAATTGGCAGAAGGATTGTCCTGATGAGGCGTAGTTTCAGCTCGAGTGCCATGTTGCTCCTACGCCCGATGAGTGGATACAGCTTATGCCTTGCGGCTTTCGCTATAGCTAATCTGTGGGAGACGTGCCTCTGAAACGTGAGTTTCTTGTCCAAGGTTACTCCTAGGTATACGGCTTCGTCTACCCATGGAATTCTCTCATCGTTCATAGTAACATGGCCCTCGAGTGTCCTACGTCGCCTCGTGAACAGTATGGCCTTGCTTTTGTCTGCATTGATTCCGATCTTCCAACGATTGAACCACGGTTCCAGCTTGTTTATTTGATGTCCGAAATACGTGTCAGTAGTTTTAAAGCCAAAAGTTGTGTGGTGGCATGATGACTCCATCCTTATCCGAAGTCCTCTGTGGCATCACGACAATATTGAAAACCGTCCGGACAGCATCCGGCTGGTCGCAACCGGTGTGGATGAAAACTGCCTAAGCCCCAAGTGTACCAATTATATCTCATGGGCTGGGGGGGGGGGGGGGAATTACTTTTCCTACAACCCTTTACGAAAAGGCGACATTTTGTAATACCTAGAATACTTTCAGCGAAAACGTGATTTTTGTCACAAGTGACAGAAATTCTCATAAAACTGTAACTTTCGTTTTTAGTGACCAAAGTTAAATTTATAATTTCAATCATTTCCCACCCTCGTATATAATGTTTTGACGACTTTAAATTATTAATAAACAAAGACAGGAATAGTTTCTACAGATAGAATGCATTTTATTACTTTTGTTTAATTAAAAAGCAAAATAGAATAGTAAAAATACTTACCGTTAGATTTAAAAATATGATTTATATCTAGTTGCCTGGTTTCATTAATTTGACATTCCTCATTAATTATTTATTAGACTTGTCAGTTTGCACTGAAATCATTGTTAGTTTTCTGATAGCGAATTCCATTGGTAAAACTAGTGTTGCACTAGTTTTGCACCAGTGTGGCATCGACACTGTCCTGGTTTTCTCCAAAATATGAACTAGTTCATTCTCAATGGAATACGAAATATTTGACAGAAAAGTGAAACTTGTCAGTTTTCGTTTTCACAACCATCATAATCAATGCATAATATAGAGAGGTTACTAATAAATTGCTTTGGAAATAAATAATAATTCATATTCGCGACTTAATCCGGAAAACGGCCGATGAGTGCATGAGACATGTGCCAAACCTTCGAGACACATTACTCTTGTAAATGATATATTTCATGCGTCTATACCTATAATAATGAAAAAGTGTAATACAGGCCGTTTCTTTTATCATGTGGTAACATTGCTATATTCTAAACCGTAACAGATACGAAGACGATTAAATGGGAGAAAAGGTAACTATTGTGGAGAACAGTACAATGGTCAAAGAAAATTTACAGGGAGTCTCGCCCTTCCCGAGTTATACAGGGAAAACCAAAAATGCTGTTATTTGTTTTTTACGAATAGAACTGTTATTTCTGAAAATATAAAAAAATTTATAAGGAAAGTTTTAATGTATTCTAAATGTACTATAAAAATGTAACGATGAATCTTTGATTAAACGTTTCGTGTCAACACGGCCACCATCAACATTTCTTTTTCAAATACGGACCTGTCTATTTTAATACAAATATTGATAAAGCGGTAAAATCACAATTCAGTGGTATATCACACTTGATATTTTTATAACGTTTCATTTAAAATAACTAGCATCCTCAGTGACAACAATTTTTAATTACGGTCCTGTCGTTAGTTCTTTTGTAAATTATTTTGATTTCTTCAAAACCTATTCAACTATTGGCATACTTCAGACTTCACCCAATACTTTCGATAAGAAGAAACCCCAACACAACGAACATTCGTATTTTTCCTTCTTGGGCATTTTTGTATTACAGAAATCCTTGTTTCTAGGCTGATTTCTTCTGAATCAATTATCATACTGAATATTTCTATAATTCTCAATCCTGGAAGTAACGAAAATATTAATTTTGGTCAAAATACGACTATTGTGTGATATGGTACAATTAAATAGCATCTCACTTCATTTACCATTTTTAAACAAGTAGGCTTTGCTTGGTTTCTATGGCAGGACAAATAAATGAGTTGTTGATACGTGTTAAGAACTGTCAGTCGTTTATACACTCAGTCATATCAAAGATGTATTCAAATGACGAAAGGACTGATATGCTATTTGCTTATGCAAAATCAAATAGAAATCCTCTTTTGGCAAAAAATATGTATGGTGAGCTATACCCAAATCGTCGTATTCCAAACATTCAAATGTTTAGACGATTAGAAAAAAATTTGAGAGACTGTGGTGCATTTGATAGAAATAAAACTAGAAAATGTGTTGTTACTGGAAGTATGCAAAGTGACGAAAAAATTTTTTTTCAATTTAGGATTGGTCAGTTACAAAAATATTTCTAATCAAGATTGTTCTTTACGAGAAATTGCCCCAGAAATCTACCAGAAATATTTTGAAAAAGAACAAATACAAATGCTACAGGATACGCAACGTTCATCACCTCAATGAAAGGGATTACGGAAGGAGAGTAAGATTTGCGATGTGGTTGAGACGTAGAAATAGGGAAGTTGGAAATATTTGTAATAAAATAATATGGACGGACGAATCAAAATTCACCAACAATGGTTGGTTTAACAGAAACATCCATTATAGGTGGAATAATACAAATGAACATTTACATAGAGAAACCAATTTCCAGGAAAGGTTCGGAATAAATGTTTGGTTGGGAATTTTGGGAACAAACATACTAGGTCCTTTCTTTTACGACGAGCATTTGAATGGTGGAATGTATTTACATTTTTATCCAATGAGTTTGATGGCTACTTAGATGAATTGCCACTGAACATCCGCCGTGAAATACAATATTTTCAACAAGACGGTGCCCCTCCCCATAATGCAGCAATAGTAAGGGAACATTTAGATGCAATATTCCCAAGAAAATGGATTGGAAACAATGGACAAATTGCCTGGCCAGCTCGATCCCCAGACCTGACTCCTTTAGATTTTTTTGTCTGGGGATACATAAAGGATAAAGTTTTTCGACAACTAGTACAGATATCGACCATCTCAAACAAAAAATAAGAGATGCATGTAATAGCATTACACCCATCATGCTAGAAAATTGCCACAGAAATTGTATGGACAGACAACTTATGAGCATTCAACAAAGAAGTCGGCAATTCGAGCATTTAATGTAGGTTATCATGAAGAATTCATTTTCTGTATTGGTTTTATTTTCACTCAAAAATTCAATATGAAATAAATTGTTTTCTGTTTGTTTGATTTCTTCTACTCTTAAGTAAGTTTATTTCCGAGGTAAATTGCTATCGTTCGTCTCTGAAACTACAGATATCGTTTATTATAGTGTAAACATAATTTTAATAGATACATTTATTCAAAGCGTCACTGATAATTTTTATATCGGAGAGTTAGGTTTTGTGGAATCCATAAACGACCTAACGACAGGACCGTAATTAAAAATTGTTGTCACTGATGATGTTAGTTATTTTAAATGAAACGTTATAAAAATATCAAGTGTGATGTACCACTGAATTGTGATTTTATCGCTTTATCAATATTTGTACTAAAACAGACAGGTCCGTATTTGAAAAGAAATGTTGATGGTGGCCGTGTTGACACGAAACGTTTAATCAAAGATTCATTATTACATTTTTATAGTACATTTAGAATACATTAAAACTTTCCTTTTCCATTTTTTGATATTTTCAGAAATAACAATTCTATTCGTAAAAAACAAATAACAGCATTTTTGGTTTTCCCTGTATAACTCGGGAAGGGCGAGACTCCCTGTAAATTTTCTTTGACCATTGTACTGTTCTCCACAATAGTTACCTTTTCTCCCATTTAATCGTCTTCGTATCTGTTACGGTTTAGATTATAGCAATGTTACCACATGATAAAAGAAACGGCCTGTATAGTGGGTTTGACGCCTATAGCTAATACAAGTGTGTTCCTCAGGTTGGAATCCCTCATCAATTCTTCATCAATACTACCTCAAAAAAAAGTTCTTGAGAGGTCAACCCGAAGGACAATATTCTCCATTTATTTCACTATTCAATTCAGGGCCGGATTTAGATCTGTGAGGCCCCTGGGAAGAATCCGTTTGAGGGCCCTACTTTCTATACCATAAAAAAAAAACAAAAATTACACTTCACTTTTATAAATAAATAATATGCATGTGGAAATATGCAATACAAAATAAATATTAGTTATTTGGTCGAATACAAAGTGAAATAATAATATGTAAATTAAGATTAGTGATTAAAGTCCTGGCACTTTTCATGAGTGAGTTTGCGTTTTTGAGCGCCACTCTCATAATTTCGCTCTCCCTTATGTCGATCTATATCCTGAAATGAACAAGTAATGTCGAAATGGGACTTGAAAAATATAACTTGAATTGAAAATGAATTGAAAGTACTTCAGTAAATAATTTAGTAAGAGTGGAACATTTCATAAAGAAAATTTAAAAAAAAACGTGTGTGGTCGGGGGACCCCTGGTAAATTTAATCCTATGAAAAATAAAATAGAACCTACCTACAGGGTACTAAATTTGCAAAATTATAATAAATTTTTCTTGGTTTCTTATTAGTTTGGGTTAGTTATAGCTCGCCGTAGCCTGGCTGATTCGGCGTTACTCGTTTAAGCTCGTTCCTACATTCCTACGCCTACGCGACCCGACAGGCATGAATGTTATCACTGCACTAGTAATCAGTGGTGTAGCGCCTTATTAATAATAGGCCAATAAACAGCAATTTTTCTCATAAAAGTTCAACTTAAATTGATCCGCCGAATTCTTTTTTGCAATTCGGTCGTCACGGAGGGTTGAATAATTAGCAATAAAGTTATCACCCCTTGGGGGATGCAACCCCCCCCAAAATCGTAAAAACTTTTTTCTGTATGGTATTTTCTTATAATTTTAGCTCTGGGCAATAAATATGAGTGAAATTCGGTATTAATAATGGGGTGAATTATTTTCAACACTTAAACCTCCTCCCGGGGCATCAACCCCTTCCCGAAAAAGTGTTTTTTTTGGGTTATTTTCTATGAATATGTAAAATTTTCAGTCCTGAGTAATGAAACTGAAATTTGTAAAAATAATAGGTATAAATTATTGGAAACGATTTTCCCGCCCCCGCATTCGGGGCATATCCTCCTCATCGCGGAAACATTGGGGTGAGAGGGAAGGGGGAGAATATTTGAAAAAACTGTGAAACTACTACTCTTATATATAAATGTGGGTAAATAATCGTTGAGAACTGTCTTTCTAATTGTGTCCAAGCCTCGTTCTACACACACAGTATCTTCTACATCTAAATCTTGATTTTTTTTTTTCCCACAAGGTGGTTGAAACCCTTTATGGGCACCTTATCCGGCCTGACACGCACATCCCATAAGGTAGTGTGGGAGTCCCCTGAGTCCGAATTGAATCCCCCTCAGGTATACCCACTAAACACTCCACCTCGTGCGTGGTAGGCTCGTCCAGCCACCCAAGGCTGACCCGATGACACGTAGGCAGATGCCCATTGTATCGTACCGTACCATTTTCTCGGGCCATCAGAATAAATCTTGATTGCATATGATGCAGGTGGTCATAGAGGCTCGTCATCCATTGTCGAGGGTCCCTCTCCAGCAGAGGTGCTACTGGTACTATGCCAACTGGCATCGTTTAAGGATTACATATACAGGGTAGGGCACCGAAAACGAAACAGATCGAATATCTTCAAAACGCATGTGTTGTGAATAAAATGCAAAAACAGGTCGATTTTTAATCCAAGGGGGACATCTTCCTATCATAACCTCAACTATCATACCTCTCCCCCACCCCTTGAGCCTAAACAATTTGAATAGGGAAAGTAGTAAGTGTGACACATCATTGAAAAGGTAATTTCATAAGGAATTCAGCCATGTCAATTTTTGTCACCTAACCCTTTTTTTGGCGCCCTCTTGCGGAAAAAATAACTGTTCCGTATTCCAAATTATAATACTGCATTTGCGCATTTACCACATATCAATTTTGAATCAAATCGGACCATAATTGCAAATCATGTCCGCCATTGCAATAGTAAATTATTAACGGTAAACTATAGCAAAACACAATATGTCTTTCACATCCTAGGCCAGTCACTTACCCAACTTTTCCTCCATAACATTGAATCTGAATGGCAGAACCATCGACATATCTTCTGTCCAGCAACTTAAGTATCTTGGTATTTTTCTTGATAGCCATCTGAAATGGAATCATCATACAACTTATGTTACTAAAAAGCTAAGAAGTATGCTGTATAAATTTAAACACATCTCTCAAATTTTAGAAATAAATCAAATGAAAATCTTATATCACTCACTTGTGGAATCTCATATACTTTATGCTATAATAACCTGGGGCAGCACCACAGCAAATCACCTTTACAATCTACAGACAGTACAAAAATTGATCCTTAAACGAGTTTACAAACTACCTCTAACTTACCCTACTGAAAATCTATTTTTGGAGACAAAAACCTTTGACATAAGACAATTATTCTATCAAACACTCCTCGTGAGACCAGGGGCGTATTTTAAGATTCAGCGCCCCGGGCCTGTAAGGATTGCCGCCCCACAAATTAACGGAAAAAAGCAAAACATTTAAATCATGAATGAAAATCCAGCAGTTTGATGATGTGGACTGATAATAATGATAATGAATGAAAAAGGCCATATAGGAAGAAATAAACACCATTTATTCAATATTTACATTTTTTTCCGATGTACAGATTGGTTAACAAATTCGTCGATGACACTGTCATAATTAACGGATTTTGTCAGGTCAGCTTCTATATTAAGAATAGCCAAACTGTTTAAACGTTCTTCGCTTAAACGTGAACGTAGGTAATTTTTTATTCTTTTAAGTACAGAAAATGAACGTTCCGCACTGCAATTTGTCACCGCAGTGCACAGAAATATGCGTAATGCTATTTCAATGTATGGAAATGCTTCCTTTAAATCCTTTTGCTTAATAAATAAGCTGAGTTGCCTCAAACTCATTTTACTTTCAGGAGGCGTCAAGAATTGTTTTAGAAGAACACATTCTTCTTGTAGATCATCCGCCAGATCAATCGGGTATACTTTTTGGAGTTTTATGGCATTCACTCTAACTTCTGCTTCAGACATAGTGTCCAATTTGCATAAAAATGCAAAATTGGCGGTAACAGCGTCATAAGAAGTTTTGCGCTTCCTTAATTCGCCCAATAATTGGTCGCATATTGGGAAGAAGGTATTCACCCTGAAATGGTCACGCCCTTGTAACACCACTTCTCCCTCGCGGCACTCATCGTCTTGTTTCTTTCTCTTAATGATTCTCTTGTGAATGTTTCGGTATTCTTCTGAGCATTTTCTTTTACCAGCCTCTTCGAAAGTATCAAAAGATTCCCGTTGTTTTTCTACAAAAGTAATGAGTGACTCGTAAAGTCTGGAAACTACCTCTACGTCTGTGTCGACACCTTGTAGAATTTTGGAAACTATATCAAATTGTTTTAATACAGATCCCCAAAATTCCGATAATATGGCCGTTTCTAGTGAATTTAGTTGAGTCAATAGCCCTGTAGCTTCATTTTTAACCAAAGCTTTTTGGTGAGCAGAGTTTTTTTTGGCTCCAATCCTTATTAAGGCTGGTACAAGCATCGTCCCTCGCTGACCATCGCGTATTTGACAAACTTTTCACAGTTAGATTTTCGGGCTTAGTTAAAAATGATTGCAGTAGTTTTGCACGCTCCGTTGATGCTGTAAAAAATACGTATAGATTTTGCAGCAACCCAAAATACTTCGTAGCTTCTAGGCAACATTCAGCTGCCGATGAGCCGATCAAGTTTAACGAATGTGCGGCGCAAGGTACGTATGTTGCATACTGACATTTTTCTTTGATCTTAGCTTGTAGGCCCTTATACTGCTCAGACATATTGCTCGCATTGTCATAGGATTGACCTCTGCAATTGTTAATATCTATATTCAGTGATTTAAAGGTCTCCATAACGGCTAGCAACATGTCTTCTGCTTTGTGACCAGTGTTTGGCAGAAAACAAAGAAATCGTTCAACTGGTTCTGCATTATCTTGAACAAATCTCAAAATCAAAGAAAGCTGATCTAGATGTGTAATATCAGGGGTTGAGTCTACACTAAAAGAAAAGTATTTAGCCTTTTCGAGTTGTTCTATTATTGTTGCTGTGACTTTAGCTGCCATTATTTTTATAATTTTTTCGTATGTCGCGAAAGACAAATATGACGTGTTGCATTTCCCAGGATTACCGAAATTTTGAATATGTTTTGCCAAAAACGGATCAAATTCTGAAATTGCTTCTAAAAGCATCATAAAATTTCCGTTATTTGTAGATCCAAATTTATCTGTCTTGCCACGAAACGAAAGACCACGCGTAGCTAGAGATTTTACAGCCACAACTATTCTAAGCAACACATTGCGCCAATATTTTCTTTCATCTTCTAACTGCTCAAATAATTTGGAGTCAATTCTGGCTTTGACTTGTCCACGATTTTTCATTTTCAAAACACAATTTTTGTGCCCCAAACTAGTTTCATGTTTATGAAGTCTTTCATGTCCATGTTTCCAATCACTAAAGCCTTGTTCCGAAGCAAGTTGACTTTTTCCACTATCAAAAAGACGACATGGTCCACAAAATACAGACCCAAGTGACTTCGAGTAAATTAGGCAATTTCGAGAAACCTTTTCACCATTTATGAGACTTGTATTGAATAAATCTTTGTGTAAAAAGCGATATCGATCATCAGCTCTTCGTTTAGATTTTGAAAAATTTTCATCTTCAATATTTTGTTCAAAGCCATTGCTTGAAAGAATATCTATTATGTCTTCAGTTATTACCCACAACGCTGGATCATTCTCGACTACTGAAGAATTTGTACTTTGAAGTTTACTGGTGGAAGCAGAATCTTCATGCAAAGGTGCAGACAGCGAAGGAGTTGAACTTAAATCACCTGAGGATGTGGAGGAGGAAGTTACAGTATCAACAGCAATGTTACAGTTGTTAGTGACTTGATCTTGCGTAACTAAGTTGGGTGCTTTTGAATTGTTATTGTGTTTATTTTCGGTATTGTCCCCTTTAACCACAGTCTGCAAGGAACGCAAGAAAAAAAAATTAGCATACTGTTTATTTCTACTCTTTACCTACACAATAAAGGAAAAGTCGAAACATTGCATATAGGTCAGTTAAATATCAAGGCATGCGTAGGTAAATAAAATAAAACTATTATAAACATTGACCAACAAACGAAAAAGAAAACAATATTTCAGTTTGGTGTTCCTTCAATCAAAATGATAATACATAATACGGTATACCCACGTCCTACCTATTAGCTATGAGGTATTACTGGTATTAGGTATTAGGTATCTTTGGGCATCGCGGTTTCAGTGGTTTCACCAACGTTAAATCAAATTTTCCCACGGTAAAAAGTAGTCTATGTTTTAATCCAGATTATTTTTGTGTGCGAAATTTCGTCAATATCCGTTTAGCGTTTGTTTGGCTAATTGAGACAAAAACTTTTATTGAACAGCCACAATGCTCGCGCCAGTCGTACCCGCTACGCCTCTGCCTGCCCGCCCGCTCGCCGCGCCAATATCGGAATAAAAGATTATTTTCTAGATATATTATTGTAAAATTACTCCAGTATGGTTATTTTATAATATTTATATAAATATAAACGTTTGCAGTGACATTTTATAATGGTAGAATCAATTATTTTCAAATGATATTTTAAACAAATCTTCATTTCGAGTGTCAACGAAAACCAAAGTCTAATTAGGTAGATACCTGATAGGTGAGCTATATTGAAGGTTGAAGTGGTTGAATCATTAATTTTTCTATTTTTGTATACAAAGATCAAATTGATACGGTGTAGGTACCTACCTAATTAAAATAGAACGAAATTTTACTAACCTCCTCCGCCGTGATCTCTGCTAGGTCGCTGAACCTAGTCGAACTTGTTGGTTCTTCCGTATTTTTATTGAAAAAGCTGTCAATTTTAGCTGTTTGTTTGACAAGCTTTTCTTCCTTGTGTTTTTTTTTCTAAAGCTTTTTTTCTGTAAGCGTGGCCGCTTAGTTTTTTTTTAGTAGGATCCATGTCAGTAACACTAACAGTAAACTTAGTCAGCTACGAGACACGAGTTATGTTTTAACTTTTAGTTTTGAATTGAACCAATACGTAGCTACAAACTGCTTGATATGATAAAATAATTTGTAAACACTGGCTGGTGACTGATAGGTAAGTATTCAAAGTAAAAAACAAAACCCAATAATTTGATGCGCTGACAAGAGACAACTTGCAATAACTGAAGCACGAATTGCACACCCCAGCCTCCGCCTGCGCCGCCCCGCGCCTCTTCATTCCTCTCCTATGGATGTGAACGAAAACGACAGGTGCAAATTCCGACTAGCCCCGAACTCCCGAGTCGCGGAATACAGCCGCGCCGGCGCGCTTCTTGATAGATGTTTATCAAACGTAATTAGGTAGGCTTATTTTTTAATTTCTTCGCTGAGCAAGGTGCGGCTTGCTCCGCCCCTCGCAGCCTGCCGCCCCGGGCCATGGCCCTTTTGGCCCTATGGTAAATACGCCCCTGCGTGAGACCACATCAAAACAAACATGAATTGATAGATATTCAACATGAACACAATACCCGCTTTCGAAACAATGCATCTGTCATTCCGAAAACAAACAAAAGCATCGCCCAAAGATGTTTCAACTACCTAGGCGTAAAAGCATACAACCTGTTACCTGCTTCAATAAAAAGTATTAACAACATTAATCTATTCAAAAAAAAGTTAAAAACTGGATATTCCTTGAAAAAAGAGAGAACATTCACAAAATTGTTGAAAATCGCCTATAACATTTAAAAAATTTTTTATCTATAACTATATAGAAACAAAAAATGTAAAACTTAGATCTATATTTATATGTAACCAAGTCTACAAACATCCACACCCACATCCGCACAAGTCATTATACACATTATGAACGTACAGGTGTACACCTTTGTTCAATGTGAGAATGACTACATCACACACTCAAACAAACCACATTTACACGTACACACATATACTTACATACTCACACATTATATTACTTTTATTTTTACTTTTAATATCCCCGCTCAAGTGTATACTTATTGGGGTTTTGTCACTATTTATTTCTTTTAAAAATTAATGATTGAATTGTACAAATTATTGCTTCTGAAATAAATATTATTATTATTATTTTGGAGCCGCCATTTTGTTTTTTCTCTTAGAAAAATTCCATAATGCACTGTCACCGAATTTATGTCAAAATAGCTTGCAAATGCAGTATTATAATTTGTAATACGGAACAGTTATTTTTCCCGCAAGAGGGAGCCAAAATAAAAAGTTAGGTGGCAAAAATTGACATGGCTGAATTCCTTATGGAGTTACCTTTTCAATGATGTGTCACACTTACTACTTTCCCTGTTCAAATTGTTTGGGTGATGGTGCCCAAGGGGTGGGGGGAGAGTTATTACAGTTGAGGTTATGATAGGAAGATGTCCCCCTTGGATTAAAAATCGACCTGTTTTTGCATTTTATTCACAACACATGCGCTTTGAAGATATTCGATCTGTTTCGTTTTCGGTGCCCCACCCTGTATATCGTCAATAGAGAAATTATGGAATGTTGGTGTAGAATGTTAGCCATATTCAGAAGAAAACTTGAGAAAACTTGCTTAATCAGCCAAAAGCTTCATATTCTTGAATTAAAATTTTGTAATATAGCACATAAAAATGATGTCAATATCAAATTGGTAGTTTCCTCTAAATTCCTACTTGGGCTTTTAAAAATTTGAAAATTTTGAATAGAAAAAACTTGGTCAGCTAGGCAAACATTTATATTCTGCAGGTGAATTTTTGAATGAGCGTATAAAATCCTAAGCATTTATGAATTTTAAGCAAGTTCCAATTAATAAAATGTTAATAACAAACTGGCATATTCTCCTGAATTCCTAGGTGGACCTTAGAATTTTGGAAATGTAAGTCATATCTGACATTGCGATATTTTGAAACAGAGCTGAACATGAAACAAATATTTCAAAATTAAACTCAGCATTTTCAATTAATAACAGTGACAAAGCACTAAGAGATGTAACCTCTATTTTAAGTACTTAAAAGATTGACTGGATTGCTTTTAAAATTTGTAAAAGTAACCAAATTTGTATGAGTATTTTCAATAAGAGCAGGGTTGCCCCATTGCGAAAGCATATAACTTCAACAATTTTTTTCAAGAATACCGTGCGATTTCTCAAAATATTGGTGGTTACAGTTTTTTTGTAAAAATTTGTGCTCTTTCTGAATATCAAGTTATATTTTTGATTTAAAGTAAATTTTTTGAGATATTTCGAAATTAACTGAAAAATTAATTTCAACGCGTTTTTTTGGGGGGGTTCCACCCCCCCTGGAGGTGATAATTTTTCTCAGAAGTAATGTGCACACTGTGTTCTACAATTTAAAAAAAAATATAGGCGGAGCAAATTAAGTTGAGGTTGATAGCCCTGTTGATAGGCCTATAAGTTTTAATTATAATTGTAATATACAGGGAGGGCCAATGGAAACTTTCCACCCTAATTTGTAGGATTTCAAATCAAAATTTTGAAAAACGCTCTAACATGTCGATATTTGATTTGAGGGGGAACTAATTTTCAGTTTTTTTCACCCCCGTAACTTGAACCCTGTAGCGGGGGGGTGAACAACCCTCAAAATTTGAATGGGGAAAAGGGGTCGTGCCATACCTCTTTTTGAAGGTCTCATTGAGTTCTTCATGACCCTATAATTTTGCCTTATTATTGTCATCGATAACGAAATGACAGGTTGTTAAACTCTTGGAAATAGACTACTTATTTTCTGAATAAAAATACCAAATAATTAGAGGTGGACACGTCAAATTTAAATTCCAAGCTGTTCAAAATGTCAGCCATGAACATTCGTGCTATAATAAAATCACCCCGGTTTTCTTAGGCGTGACATTAGGGAACAGACAATAATTAAAACTAATCTCCGCCGCAGGAATTTTAGTATTCGCCTATTGACATAAAAACTAACAGAAACATCCGATTTTTTGGCCGTTGAAGAATAAAGTATGTTTGTACAAACTTTATTTCTACTAGACATGGTCGCACCATCATTTACATAGCGTTAGTTCGAGAGTTTATAGCGAAATTTGATAAGTATGGTTTACACTGTAACTGAGCGGGTCGAATTGGTGTCTATTTATTTCTAAAACAATGACTGTGCAAGACAAACAGCACGACTATTTAATGAAAGACATCGGGATAAAAATGTTTCACATACTTACGTTAGACAACTGATGGAGAAGTTTTTGGAAACTGGAACAGTGCAGAACCAAAAGTATAATCCGGTTCGTGTCGTTAGGAATGAAGCCGTGCAAATCGCAGTTTTAGGGCACATTACAATGGATCACACATTGAGTACGAGGCAATTGGCCGAAGTTTCTGGTGTTTCACGAACAAGCGTTAGAAGAATTTTGAAGGCCCACAAATTTTACCCCTACAAGGTAAAACTGCTTCACGAACTTAATGAGGATGATTATGATCGACGGTTACAATTTGTAGAAGAAATGAGTGAACGCTGTATTGGCGATCCAAATTTCCTGTATAATATCTGCTTTTCAGATGAATGTTCCTTTTTTTCTAAATGGATTGGTCAATCGACACAATTGTCGATACTGGAGCGATTCAAACCCACATTTATTTAGAGAGAGCCATACTCAACATCCTGAAAAGTTGAATGTCTGGGCAGGTATTTTAGGAAAGCTCACCATTGGGCCATTCTTTTTGCAAGGCAATCTGACGGGGCAGCTGTATCTTACTTTGCTTCAAGAAACTATTTTTCCTAGAATAAGGGAGGTCATTGCCGAAGATAACAACTTGACACACAATAATTTTTTTTTCCAACAAGATGAAGCTCCACCACATTTTGCAGCACCCGTTCGGAACTTTCTAGACGAAAATTTTCGAGGATATTGGATTGGCCGTAGAGGATCTATTGAGTGACCTGCAAGGTCTCCTGATCTTTCTCCTCTTGACTTCTTTCTCTGGGGCCATTTGAAGTCTACTGTTTATAAGACACAGCCGGCTTCTCTTCAAGTTCTGCAAGAACGCATAACTGTAGAGTGTCAAAGAATAACTGCTGATATGTTGCAGAATGTTAGAGAAGAGATAGAGCAGCGATTTTATTATTGCATGAATGTTAATGGCGGACATTTCGAACAGTTTGTACGATAACTTTGACGTGTACACCTGATTATTAAACTTGAAACTTTAATTATTTGGTATTTTTATTACGAAAACAATAGTCTCATACCAAGATTTTGACAACCTGTCATTTCGTTATCGATGAATATAATAAGGCAAAATTATAGGGTCATGAGGAACTCAATGAGACCTTCAAAAAGAGGTATGGCACGACCCCTTTTCCCTATTCAAATTTTGAGGGTTGTTCACCCCCCAGCTACAGGGTTATATCTACGGGGGTGACAACCACTGAAAATTAGTTTCCCCTCAAATCAAATATCGACGTGTTCGAGCGTTTTCTACAATTGTGATTTTCAATCCTACAAATTAGGGTGGAAAGTTTCCATTGGCCCACCCTGTACAAATGTGTTTGGTTTCCATAATGCATAATAAATATAATTCTCTAAGTGTGCGGATTATTCTTATATGTGTGGGGGCCCCTATTTTGTGGGGGCCCCTCTTCTGTGGGGGCCCCGGGCAGCTGCCCATCCTGCCCCCCTTAATTGAATTGATATTCATGGGATTGTCTTACCAAATACCACGTGAGCTCAGA
This sequence comes from Chrysolina oricalcia, assembly GCA_944452925.2. Taxonomy (NCBI): domain Eukaryota; kingdom Metazoa; phylum Arthropoda; class Insecta; order Coleoptera; family Chrysomelidae; genus Chrysolina; species Chrysolina oricalcia. The sequence goes on along the minus strand of OX101821.2, from coordinate 3,462,609 downwards.
TCTAGCAGGATATTTTTTCCGGTGGTTTTCTCATACTTACTTTCATGTAGGTAATTTAACTCGATCTAACAGCTCTCGTTAAATTGCCAATGAAAGTAAGTATTCGAAAACAACCACAAAAAATATCCGGCTAAATCTGAGCTCTTGCGGTATTACCCCCGCTAATTTTTCGACGGGGCCATCTATTTTGAAACACAATGACCTAATCCATTTGCACGATGAACATTCAAAATTTTGTGGAACAATTGTGGTGGCAATAAAGTATTATGCCGACCTCATTAACTATATCATTTCATATTCCGAATACGATAATCATTCCTTATGCTATTAAAAATGTGTAGTAATGAGTACATCTAAGAAACGAAAATGATAAATGCTGAATAATAACAATTAGTCTATTTCAGGAGGATACATTAATTGGAGGTACATGTTTTATTGACAAAAAATAGGTATATTATCAAACATAATTTTTCAAAATGACATTTTATTGCACAAACAACCTGCCCTGGTGCGTGACTAGTTGTGTTTTGTTTCTCTTCTGTTGAGGTAAAAGTGAGTGATATCCACTAATATACTATTAAATTTTTTTATTAAGTTTATTAATTCTAACTAATGTCTAGTTTGTCACATGGTTCGAAAATATAATGAGAAAGCTCTGTTTGTTATCCTATACACAACTGACTTCCATGTATACGATGTATACGAACATAAATCAGATATACTAAGGGACGGTCTTTTCACCTATAGATAAGTCCCAGATAACTCTATCTATCAGATAAGGATATGTAAACCTGTGAAGTTTATCCGATAGATAGTTATCAGAGACTTTATTGTGAGGTGAAAAGACCGGCCCTAAGAAGTCTAAATATTTATAATTTTTTTTTTGTTAAAATTGTTATTACCGTCAACCGATTGCACCCCTACGCGCAACCCTCAGAAGTCTTTGAGAGACTTGCGTGAGCTAGGGAAGACGCAGCCCTTACCTTTTAACGTTTGATGCCATGCGAAATGATAATTTAACTCTGCTCACTTTTTCATGTACAATTTCTTTCTTGCAGCATATAGAAATTTTTTTTATCAATAATTTTACCAAATAAGTTACTCTTCATAAAAAATTCTGCATATGGTCTGAAACCTGAAACACAACCATCAGATATCAATTATTTTTAGTCGTAAACCAGGTTTCCTTAAAAAACTTGAATTCCATGCAAGTATACATGCAAGTATACCTTTATTTTGACAATATTGAAAATTATTATGGAATAAAGTTGATAAGATCTGAAAACTACTTTCATATATCCAGTTACTTCTATCTACCATGAAAAATAAAATTTTTTATATTTTACATTTTTTTTATACTCGCTTTCTTGCTTAGTTTTAGCAAAAAAACTAATTGTTCATGAAATGTTTTGCATGTTTGAAAACCTAAAACAAAACCATCAAGTATCAAAATTACCACGAAATAATATGAATTTTACCAAAAGTAAGTACTTTTATGTTTGACAATATTGAAAATTGTAGTAAAGAAAATGTATTTAGAATTATTATAAACAACTTTCAAACAAATAGTCATGTCTATATTATATTGTTCAAACGATGATTTTGTACGTTTTCCTGTTCTCTACCATACAAAAATGATAAATGCATACGGTGAGAGGCAAAGTTATGGAATAAAATATGTTTTTTCTAGAATAGGCGACTTTGGAGACAAATACCGAAATAGGTAGATTTTTATTTTTAAATTGTGATTTTATGTGATAAATAATGATTTTTTGTATCATGCTGTGACGTTATCCATCTGGGCGTGATGACGTAATCGATAATTTTTTTTAGTAAGAATAAGGGTCGTATGGTAGCTCATTTGAATGGGCATCCAATTCTCGATTCAGTGATATGAACATTAACGTAATTATTCACACAGGGTAGCCAATTTTTTTTTAAAATTAAATCACAACAAGAAGAATCTAATTTATTTAATACATAAAACATTGAACTACTGTCAGAAAACAGAAAAAGATATTTATTTGACAAATTTATATTTGTTTTCTTTATACTAGTAGAAAATAACATCAGTATTCAACATTTATTTGTAAACTTCTTCAAGTGTTTTAACAGTAGACAAACACGGAAAGTCGTGCAAGCACGGAAAAACCATTCATAGACGAGTAATGAACGATATTTTTCATTATATCTACCTGAAAACCACAGATTGTTAAGAAACATTTATTTTTAATGATGAAGCAACAAAAACATGTCTTATTAATTGAAATATTTATGGTACAAAAATATCCAGAAATTGCCACAAAACAAGCGTTATTTACCCTGATGTTGGTAAAGAAATATTCAAACAATTCGCGATTTTTAGAGAATTGTCAACATCATATTATTTAATTATGACATGTAAATAAGCAACACGGAAAAATTTTCCGTGCGGGCGGGCGCACGGAAAAAACCCTTTTTTAGTATACTAAATAAGCATATAAATATACCGGGTGTTTCACAGTGGATGGAACATTAGAAGTATCTAGAGAACAGAAAGACAGATCATTTCGAAAATTTGTGGGCGTGGATAATCAAACTTGCTCTATCCGTCTAAAATATTTTCATCAATACAGTGTTTCCGCTTGTATCAGATAGTAGTAGCTACTTTGTTATTTCAAATGGAACACCTCGTATATTATATCATTTTTGGAATCCTTATAAGATTCCTCACGACTTTCCCACATAATTTTCTATACCTATCTATTACGATTTCCGAGATAAAAATTATTTTGTCCAATTTTTGTGCAAACCTGACCATTGAAAAATATCAATTTTTTCCCAATGCAAATTTACAAAATATTGCAATTTGGGTTATAGCTGCATAAGACCATTAAGTAATCTGACGATGAACTGGATCGCAGTCTCAGCATACAGGGAGGCTCAGAAGTGAGTTCCTTCCGGGGACTCATGAAAACGACTGAAACTCCGTTTTTTTAAATGAAACACCTTGTATATTATTACTTATTTGAAAAGCTGTAACAGTTTTCAATTTAATTGAGTATACTTTAAAGAAAGCGGGAAGAAATATCACAAAATCATCTCCACAACTTTAATTTGACTACATCAAACTAATGGGGGGGGGGTTCATGTTTCAGATTCAGCAAGAATCCATCTTCAGCCTTATACAAGTTCTACAACAAATATGAAAGGGCTACCTATATGTAGTTACAACCGAACCAAAGTTACTTACATGGAGAGGAAAAATTCCTTTAATTTGGCGACGAAGACACTCTCTGTTATACCAAATATCCAAGCAGGTAGTTTTTCTCAGCAATAGAACCTGTTTATATATACGGACTAGTGTTGCTCGACTAGCATTGTTTAATCTCTGGAAGCTGCTTGGATATTTGGTATAACAGAGAGTGTCTTCGTCGCCAAATTAAAGGAATTTTTCCTCTCCATGTAAGTAACTTTGGTTCGGTTGTAACTACATATAGGTAGCCCTTTCATATTTGTTGTAGAACTTGTATAAGGCTGAAGATGAATTCTTGCTGAATCCGAAACATGTACCCCCTCATTAGTTTGATGTAGTCAAATTAAAGTTGTGGAGATGATTTTGTGATATTTCTTCCCGCTTCATCTATACCACTCCACTTTGAGCTGAAATGGACTTCTTCCAGAGATTGAGTATAGTTTCCCTATTCCTATCTCGTACAGTTTGTTAGTTAGGATCACTTATGTTTTATGTTATGAATTCGTCTTCAATAAAATAAATATTGGATAGTGATTTAGGTAGTAGGCTATGAACTTCATTCTGACAGAGAACTAACATGTTATTCCTTCATTGTCATCCTGTATTCAAGTTGCATGGGTGTGAAAGTACTATGGCAGAAAATAATTACTCGAATGTGGTTTTGATGGATTTATTCATCATTTATGGTCAATGTAACAAGAATGTCAGCAGAACATACAGAGAGTTTAATGAAAAGTATGCTGATTTACCTCGAATGAATTCGAGAAAATTTATCAGATTGAGTAGAAATTTTAAAATGTTTGTATCATCATGAAAAGCTAAAAGTATCAAAGTCTGACATGTGTATTAATAAATCTAGAAAGATTTAGCAGTTCTGAATCATTTCAATAAATGTTCAAAATGTTTACCATTCGTTTCCAAACACTTTCTTATGCGAATATCAACGGCATCTATTGTGGCTCTTTGAATTTCATTTGGATCTAATTCCTGAAACGCTAGGGTCACTCGATGTTCTAATTCTTCCATTGTGTTGACCGGTGTTCTGTAGACTCTTTGCTTGATAGTGCCCCACAAATAAAAGTCTAGGGGTGTAAGATCAGGGGATCTAGGGGACCAGTTCCATGGACCCAAACGTCTAATCCATCGATCGTCAAATATAGGTACGGTCCAATTCCAACCCGACTTCTGCAGTGCAATGAGCAGGAGCTCCATCAAGTTGATACCAACATGATCGATATTGTTCTAGTGTCAGTTCTTCAATGAAATCCCCAACCGTTGTCCTCAAGATATTAAAATATTTTCTAGAATCAAAGTTTTCATCATAAATCAAAAAGCGCAGTTGATTGTCCATAATTAAACAGAAAACGTTGAAACTAAATTTTTCTTGAAATCCCATTTCTCTTGTGACATGCGGATTTTTGGTTGCCCAGTAATGAAGATTACTCCTGTTGAAAATACCTTCCCTCGAAAATTTTGATTCGTCAGTCCATATTATCTCTTGATATAATCTTCGTATACTTGTGTACGCACCATCAACATTTCACATAGTTCGATCCTTTGCTGAGCGTCTTGGGGCTTGAGAGCTTGAACTTTATGAAATTTGTAGTTATGCATTCCGTGTTCCTTCAGAATCCTATGAACTGATGAAAGTTTCACACCTAAATCGTAAACCGCACTACGAATGGAAGCTTGACGATTCTCGTGGAAGTATGCCAACACATTTATTGCGTTGTCCTCATTACCTGTCACAAGTCTAGACAAGTTTATTGTTACTTTCAAAGAAGATCCAAACATTTCAAAATTTCTCTTCAATCTAATGAATTTTCTCAAATTCATTCGAGGTAAAATCAGCATACTTTTCATTAAACTCTCTGCATGTTCTACTGATTTTCTTGTTACATTGATCATAAATGATGAATAAATCCATCAAAATCACTATCCAATATTTATTTTATTGAAGACGAATTCATAACATAAGTGATCATATAACTAACAAACTGTACGAGATAGGTATAGGGAAAGTATACTCAGTTAAAGTGAAAAAAGTTACAGCTTTTCAAATAAGTAATAATATACAAGGTGATTCATTTAAAAAAACGGAGTTTCAGTCATTTTCATGAGTCCCCGGAAGGAACTCACTTCTGAGCCTCCCTGTATGCTGAAACTGAGATCCAGTTTATCGAAAGAATACTTAATGGTATTATGCAGCTATAACCCAAATTGCAATTTTTTGTAAATTTGCATTGGGAAAAAATTGATATTTTTCAATGGTCAGGTTTTGCACGAAAATCGTCATAGATAGGTATGGGAATTATGTGGGAAAGTTGTGAGGAATCTTATAAGGATTCCAAAAATGATATAATATACGAGGTGTTCCATTTGAAATAACAAAGTAGATACTACTTTCTGATAGAAGCGGCAACACTGTATTGATGAACATATTTTAGACGGATAGAGCAAGTTTGATTATCCATGCCACAAATTTTCGAAATGATCTGTCTTTCTGTTCTCCAGATACTTCTAATGTTCCATCCACTGTGAAACACCCGGTAGTGTTTTCAGATAGGTAGGTATAATGAAAAGTAAATTTTCTAACAAACGTCAAAAAACTGTTACAACTGATGCCACGAAGTTAAAGTTAAATACTATCTGCAATGGAAAATCCTAAATATTTCATGGCAGTAGGAGCAGATAGATAAAAGTACAATTCAAATAAATTTGAAAGAGAATAAATTTTACCCATACTTATGAACCAAAAGAACCCCGCACGGAATACATGGGATTTTGGTTGGTTGCAGAATTTAATGAAACTCTAGTATTCTGTAGATCATGATCTGTGGTAACAAATGGACCAAAATCAAATCGTATGATTAGTTTCAGTTGTAATACCACAAGAGAGTGAGAATAAAGTGAAAATAATTCGACAGATTTTTCGAAAACTTGTTGCCAGGCAATAGACACGAGAGCCCGAAGGCAACAAGTTTGAGAAAAAATGTGGAGAATTATTTTTTACTTTATCGAACTCTCGTGTGGTATTCGATAGATTATTTTTTGATGCCCCAATCATAGATACATTCTCTATATAACATTTTTATTCATTACGGTTATCTAAATTCATTTTTCAATTTGCATGCAAACTGATGACAGACGTCAAATCAAAAGTATCAGTTGTTGTCACACAATAAAAACAAAATACCATACGAATATTCCCGAGGAAATAATCTAAGTAGAAAATTCCCACTATAATAATGTTGTGATTGGTTTAAATTGATGGTTTTTATTGGTTGCAAGATATGTCGAAAAATAATCAGAGAAACAGGGTAATTTTGAAAGTAGTTACAAGAACAGAAAATTAAAGTAATTTATCACAATTTGAGAGTATTTCTAGTTTATTCTCGTGATTTGGCTTAAATATGTCATGCCTTTGGAAGCGCAGCATAACTATGATCCAAAACAGTAATTAGGTTACCAGGGTTATTACAAACGTACTCGAAGTATACTATTTCGTCGTTCTTTACTTCACTTATCAGAATTTATATTATTTCTAGTTTGATTTCGACATTTTTTGCTGAATAATGTTGACCGTTTAGAAAAGGCCATACAAAAAGTTACTCTTCATATGTATCTGATTACTTGATGTGCATGTAATAATACTTCAGAATATTTCAGGAAGCTAATTTTCTTCTTCCTCAACCTCACGAGCAGTGATATCTTGAACGCATTGCAACATAAAGGTAGTTGGAAATTTAATATATTTTTAGGAGACTGCATGTGTTCAGAATTCTCTTCTTCGAAAGACATTGGAAGAAAACAACGTTAAAAATCACATAGAACAAAATTACTTCAGATGTCGTGGAATTTGGCAAAACCTCATCGGGAATCCGACTATTTTCCCAGACTAGAATTAATAGCCAATAAAAATCTAACTTTTGGAGTTTTTAGCTGCGGCTGTCTTCATCAAATTGTATACATCAGGATAATATGGACCAGGATGGAAGACAATGCATTGATATAGATACGAAACTAAATGAAAACGGTTTCATTAGATTCACAGTATTTTTCAGTTATAGGAACAATATACTAAATATCAGTTGTTCGTGAGATTTTATATGGATGCAAACGAAATAACAAGACACAACTTTGGAATGCGTTCAAAATGTTGCTGTTCGTGAGGTTGCGGAATAAGAAGTTATTTTTGTATGGCCCTTGTATTTTAAAAATATAAGTTTGGCTTAAGGTTTCTCACATATTAAAGTTTAAACTAGAAAAAATATGGATCTTTGAGGTAGCTATTAAAGCAACGAAGTGAATAACTTCGGTATGGTGAAATACTGTTTGTAACATAATAGTATTGAATAGGAAATTGAAAAAACTTACAGTCTATCTCCACCAAAAATATTCTTTATTGCAGCTGTCATGCAGTCAGAAGACTGACATCACGTTGATATCATGTAGTCAGAAGACTAACATTAAGGGGAGGACATGTTTCGAAGGATTAAACCTTCATCTTCAGCAAAATATATGAGTTAGTTACAAGTCGATCTAAGGAAAAACAAAATGGTTACCAAAGAGTAATGAATAACAATAAAATGTGTGAACCTACCATATTATGGTGGAAAAATCACATTCAATCTTTACAAATGAAAACATTTATTCGTTCGTTCTATGGTTCTGTCTGCAGATGTCATTTTCTCAATTTTCTTGTTCTATGAACCATGGGACATTTCACTCTCTTCTCTGTCACCTTGAGCCAGGACTGTCCACATGACAGATGTCATTCATGTCAAATTTATTGTCACTTCCATTTCCTACTTGTTACTTTGTAAACAATTGCTGCATGGTCACAATTTTTTTAAAAAATTTGATTTATTATGAAAAAGTTTATTGTAGGATGGACCAACCATGGTCCCTGACATTGGTGGTTGTGGCCTCCGCTCCAAATGCGGACCACATGGTCTTGTGTTAGGACCAAAATTTTAGTTTAAGAAAAAATTTTTTAAAAAACTTTTTTCCCATTGAATGTGATTTTTCCACCAAAATATGGTAGGTTCACACATTTTATTGTTATTCATTACTCTTTGGTAACCATTTTGTTTTTCCTTAGATCGACTTGTAACTAACTCATATATTTTGCTGGAGATGAAGGTTTAATCCTTCGAAACATGTCCTCCCCCTTAATGTTAGTCTTCTGACTACATGATATCAACGTGATGTCAGTCTTCTGACAGCATGACAGCTGCAATAAAGAATATTTTTGGTGGAGATAGACTGTAAGTTTTTTCAATTTCCTATTGAATCTCACCTCCACTGTATGCGATGGATCGTCTCCGATGGAATAATAGTATTGTTTTTCTAAATGGTCAACATTACTCAGCCAAAAAATCTCTCTGGTAACCCAACTACTATTTTGGTTCATGGAAATGTTGCGTTTCGAAAGGCATGACACATTTAAGCCCAATCACGAGAATAAACTAGAGCTAGTCTCAATTTGTGATAAATTACCTTAATGTTTTTGCAACTACTTTCAAAATCACCCTGTATTTCTTAAACTAATCATACGATTCGAATTTGGTCCATTTGAAGTGTTACCAGCAGATCAAGATCTACAACATACAAGAGTTTCATTGAATTCCGCAATCAACCAAAATGTATGCCGTGCAGGGTCCTTTATTCATCTAAAAAAACCTAGAGACTACAACAGATTAGATTTTTGTTTTCTTATCCGAAGAAAGCTTGTTGACGATGTTTTTATGGTTCGGAAAATAATCTACTAGGATGTATTGATATCTAGGTAGCCTAGTCTAGGTAGCCTAGACCAGTTCCCTGCATAAACAAAATATTGCGTTACCATAGCAACGAACAATAACTTATTAGAAGTGTCAGTGTAAAGTTTGACGACAAAAAAGTAAACCAGAGTTACGCAATAAATTAAAAGGAAAAATATGTCCACCGAAATTGTGAAAATCGAAAAATTGGAGTATATCGAGCCATTATCAAGTACCTGTATCCTTTCATATGACGGGAAATGTACACATGATAAGAGACACCTCTACAACTTGAAAAATGTTGAAGTTATAAATTTTTAAAAAATCGCAAAATTTTCTGGTTTCTCCAGTTTTTCTCCAATACTATAATGATCTGATTGTGTCGCAAAAAATCTAATTTTGTTGTATTTTAATTCTCTATAAGTTTTTTCCATTGGATCAACCAGATTGCATTATTAGTTTTCATTTTATAAGCAAAACACTAAATAAGCACATTTTTTGTATTTAAATGTTTAAAACAAATTAATAAATGACAGTTCCGAGTCCAAATCTTAACAGAATACAACTACGGACTGTCTTTCATATGATGAACAGTACCATTTTTGTTATAAAATCACTAATTTTATGCTCTATATTGATTGGTGTAACGTAGAAATCTTTGAACTGGTACAAAGGACCACGCACGTTTCTTATGGAAAATGGCTTTCCGTGAATTTGTCCGAATTTTTGGTATGGTGTAGATCTGAATGAACTGATCAAAAGTGTCCATTGCCAAAAACTCCAAAAATGGACAGTTTTCGAGATATGGCTCTATCAATGTAATTTTTTTTTGCATTTTTTGGATTTTGACACATAATCAGTTCACTCTCATACTTAGGAAAAACCGAGTTTCAATGATTTCACTGCAGGAATCGATTGAAAAATAATTCTTTCTTCGTTTCAGATACTGCCACTTGAAGAAATTATCATACACTGCTCGTCACTGACGATGTAACTGTACCATTATTTTCAATTTCTATAGTCCAGCTTTTGTAGAAACAAATACTTCTGAATTGCTCAAGGTATCACAGAGTCACATATATTCAACACTTTTCGATAGGGGCTCTAGAAAAATAATATTCGATACACACTATAGGTACTGAATCTGAGATATTTTTTTTAAAAATAGTTTCCTAGTCGTCATAGAAATAGTGGTAAATGCAAAATGAGCCTATAGAAAATTGTTCATAATGTAGGCTGACGACATACATACTCGTATCGAATGCAGTTTGTTTATACCGAGTGTTAAATATCAATAGAAACAAGGGAATACATACCCAATAATCATTTCTAATCGCTAATCGAACCGTTAAGGCAAACGGATCCGTGAAAATGTCTGAATATTTGATATGATGTGGATTTCGATGCACTGATCAAGTGTCTATTGCTACAGACTATAAAAATGGACAGTTTTCAAGATATGGCCGTATCAATATCTGTTTTTTTTCGATTCAGTTCCTATAGTGTGTATCGAATATTATTTTTCTAGGGCCCCTATCGAAAGGTGTTGAATATATGTGACTCTATGATACCTTGAGCAATTCAGAAGTTTTTGTTTCTACAAAAGCTGGACTATAGAAATTGAAAATAATAGTCCAGTTACATCGTCAGTGACGAGCAGTGTATTCCAATTTCTTCAAGTGGCAGTATCTGAAACGAAGAAAGAATTATTTTTCAATCGATTCCTGCAGCGAAATCATTGAAACTCGCTTTTTCCTAGGTATGAGATTGAACTGATTATGTGTCAAAATCCAAAAGATGAAAAAAAAATTACATTGATAGAGCCATATCTCGAAAACTGTCCATTTTTGGAGTTTTTGGCAATGGATACTTTTGATCAGTGCATCCAGATCTACACCATACCAAAAATTCGGACAAATTCACGGAAAGCCATTTTCCATAAGAAACGTGCGTGGTCCTTTATTTCAAATTCACAAAAGTCTCAGAAAAACACACTATGTCAAGATATTTGTTTTCATTCATAGAAACTAGAAAGTCATCATATTTCCTGAGTTTTCTTGCATTAATATGAAAAATATCACTAGTTCTCATTCTGGCGACAACTATATTTGGGATAAGCGCGTGTATAAAAAAAATTCCATAAAATAAATAAGTCGTAGATCAAGTTAGTATTTTAGCAGAGCATCTAATTTTGATGTCAACTTAAAGTTAAATGACCATGCTTTCATCACATATTATTGTGCTTAAATCGTTGTTTATAGTAATAGTGGCTGTGCTGTAAACATTCAAAGGGAAATTGTTACAACCATACCCAGTCTACCCTACATTTGATATGATCAATAATACAAGTTTATAAAAATAATTATGTAGGCTATGAAGTGGAAGTTATGGCCTCATTAAGTAAGTAGGTATACATTATTTCTCTTGTTTTCAATGCGATAACCATTCTTATGTTATTAAAAATATATTTTAATGAGTGCATGCAAAAGCAAAAAAAGCGAGAATGATAGATAAGTCAGTAACAATTACCTAGTCTAACTACGGGTTATTTCCGAAGGATAAATGTCGGTAGGTATGTTTTATAAAAGAGAACTATTCCTCATTATCAAATTGGTATAATTTTTCAAAATGACAACTGTATTGTGTGAAAAACTAATTGGGGATTGTAAATTCTCGATTATATCCACATGGAGGTGACGAAGAATTATTGTTGTCTGAAAAATTTGAAAAAATACGCTGTTGCATAACAGTAATATCATACCGAATTTCAATGTCTAAACTATACAGGGTGGGTCACGGTCGATGGTACCTTAGACATTTACGAAGAACGGGACATAGGATCATTCTGAAAATTTGGTTTCTCAAGTAGTTGCTCTTGGTCTATCGATCTAAAATATTTCAGCAATGCAGCGTTGCCGCTTATACCAGAAAGTAGCAGCATCTTTGTTATTTCAAATGGGTCACCCTGTATATTACCGCATTTTTGAACTTGTCATTCCTTTCTGATTATTTCTGCCTCTTACTCCCCTATACCTATCTCTAACGGTTTTTGAGATATTGGTTATTTTCCATATTTTTTATCCAAAACATAGCTCGAATTGAATGTTCATTTCTGCGGTATTTGGATTCTTAGGAAGTTGCAATATTGTGTTTAGTTCATCAAGATCATGTACATTGATTCTGTATAGAGAAGTTTGTTTTGCGTTATACGGGGTCGTTCAAAATTCATGATCTTACTGCTAGATACAAAAAGGGTTGAAAGGGCGTTTTTTTTAATGGAACATCCTGTATATTATGAAATATCCTGAAAGATGACTAAATTCCCTTCGAATTGATATATCATGTTCCTATACCTAAATAGCCAGAATTCCGAGATAATAGCAATTTTCACTTGTAATCTCCCAAGTGCTTGAATTATTGCCGGAAATTTTTCAAACTTCCTTTTGTTCATTGGTTGTAAATCAGGGTACGTTTCATGAATTTTCTGCACGTTCTTGCTATAATTCCCTCACATTTTCCATGAAGAATAAACAACTTCATCAGAAATTCGTTTGAATAGTTATTTCCCTCCATTTCAATTAATTTTGAGTCACTTTCGTTAAGAAACACACAACGGTATTATTAATAGTGCACTAATTGTCAAATTTTCATAATGTCATGTACCGTCATGACATTTATATAGCCACCTTAGATGAATATGAGAAAAATAAATCGATTTTTTTTGAAAATTTCACACCTCACTTTTGTAGCCAATCAAAAAATTCGTTCTTGTTTAGATACCATGGCAACCCTAAAAATTTCCGGAAATTTTTATCCTCGTGGTTACCCTGGGCGAAATTAATAAGTGGAAATTTTTCTGTCAAACATTTGACATGTGACAAGTTGATATTTTGCTTTAATGTACAAATGGAGGTCTAGTTTTCATATGAAAGGAGATTATGTATTTACTAGATATTTGAAATGTGTCTGAAAATATTTTCTCCACGATTTCTCCAGAAATTGTCAATTCTGAAATCATATTTCAGAAGAAGTTCAATACACCATTTGTCACAAGTTTTTATCACAAGTCCCGTAGCTCAGCGGTAGTGTTGCGGCCTATGAGTCGCTAGGTCGAAGGTTCAATCCACGTTAGAACATAACTTTTTTATTTCTTTTGTTCCAAATTTAAACACATTTATTGATGAAAATTTTGTTAAGTATTTTACATATCAATATATCAGTGGTTATAAATAGTTCAGGTGAAACCATCGTTAGTTATTTCTTATGAATTGTTGGATGATTTTCATTTCTCGGTGTGAAAATTTCTTACTTGAATTAATTGCCGTACATTTATTTCGTTTATGAATTTTCAAAGAAAATTACCCTCGTCGCTTCGCGACTCGGGTAATTTTCAAAAAATTCATGTACTCGAAAAATTTCCGGCAATAATTCAAGTACCTGGGAGATCACAAGTGAAAATTGCTATTATCTCGGAATTCTGGCTATTTAAGTATAGGAACATGATATATCAGTTCGAAGGGAATTTAGTCATCTTTCAGGATATTTCATAATATACAGGATGTTCTATTTAAAAAAACGCACTTTCAACCCTTTTCGTATCTAGCAGTAAGATCATGAATTTTGAACGACCCTGCATAACGCAGAACAAACTAAACACAAAATTGCAACTTCCTAAGAATCCAAATACCGCAAAAATAAACATTCAATTCGAGCTATGTTTTGGATAAAAAATATGGAAAATAACCAATATCTCAAAAACCGTTAGAGATAGGTATAGAGGAGTATGAGGCAGAAATAATCGGAAAAGAATGACAAGTTCAAAAATGCGGTAATATACAGGGTGACCCATTTGAAATAACAAAGATGCTGCTACTTTCTGGTATAAGCGGCAACGCTGCATTGCTTGAGAAACCAAATTTTCAGAATGATCCTATTTCCCGTTCTCCGTAAACGTCTAAGGTACCATCGACCGTGACCCACCCTGTATAGTAGTTATCATTTCTTTGGTACTTTGCATTTTGTTGAAAAAAACAGATACAGATTTTCAAGGGCTGTAGGGAAGAATTGGTCTGAGAGTACATCTACAGTGACATTCTGAAAGTACGCAAGAAACGGAAAAAGTCTTTATTTGCGATATTAAAAAAAAAAAATTTAAAATTGTCGTCAACTTAGGCTCGTCTTCAAACCTACTAAGCCCATTGAATGCCTAAGGCACCATGTTAGAGCCAGATGGTGCCGTTTAGCTCTACCAACGCCAGAGAGAGAAAAGGATATGCCCCAAGCTCAAGAGTAATTGGACAGGTCCCTGTTACCTATTACCAAAACGAATTTTAAACTCTAAAAATAAGAAGAAAATGCTGTTGAGATCCCAACTTTGAGGAAAAAAAAATATTTAAACCGAAAACACTCCAAATGGTAAAATGGGGATGCAGTTTAGGGGTTGACAACGTTTTTTTGCGATTTGCGGCGAAACGTGACCTTCATCGAAAAATGTTCAACAGAAAAGTTGTACATAATAGAAATATCGAAAACTTTTATATTCACACTTTTTGACATAATTTTAAATTAACCGTCAAATGGTGAAAAACCGATTTTTCAGTAGTTAATTTTTTTTCTTTCGGATGTGTGTGTGTGTGAAAGAGAGATTTGGCATCGGAGAATCCATTTGCCACAGAGTTGGAGCCAGATATGTACAGGGTGATTTAGAATGAGAACAACAAACTCCGTGGCGTGTTTAATCTCGGACCTCTTCCTTTAATCTCGGGTGTCCAACTTTAATCTCGGACCCCCGACTTTAATCTCGGACCCCCGACTTTAATCTCGAACCCCCGACTTTAATCTCGGGGGTTCGACTTTGATCTCGGACCCCCGACTTTAATCTCGCACCCCCGACTTTAATATCGGAGCCCCGACTTTAATCTCGAACCCCCGACTTTAATCTCGGGGGTTCGACTTTGATCTCGGACCCACGACTTTAATCTCGGACCCCAGACTTTAATCGGGAAAGAACAAATTTTGAACAAACAACAATAAGTATCATCTTATATGTTTATATAAAGAATCAGCACACGGAGTTTGTTGGTGTCATTCTATATCACCCTGTATATATCTCGCTCCGGATCTCAGTCTGGAAGAAAATAGTTACCTACATTGTTCAGATAGTTTGTTGGGACTAATATTTTCTGACCGACGCGACTCAAAGTTTCGAATTTTAATCATTACATCTTCAACCTTCCAGTGGTGTCGTCAAAGCTTGTTGCACCAGTGGTTGCGCTGGTTTTTTGTTTAAACAAAAAAAAATTTTTTTTGACGTGTTAATTTGGAAAAATTAATTTCTAATTGTAGTACTCTTTCTTGAATGAACCTTTTGTGGAAAGTCATTTAATTTTTTTGAAGAAAATCCCACCCCCTCCCCATTCGATCTGTGACACCAGCGCAACCACTGGCGCAACAAGCTTTGGCGCCACCACTGGAAGGTTAAGGACTTCAATAATGAGTTTTCATGTAGTGAAATGGTTTAGAAATGAAGCGAAGAATGAATGTTTCATTTATTGAAACGCTACAGAAGTAAACTTTTGAAATTTTAAAGCGCCCCCAAGTCTAATGTATACAAACAGATATATTACTTAATTATATACACCAAATTCAACATTATTTGTCCCATGCAATAATAGATACATTATCGAAAAGAGAAACATTCTGAACTGAAAATTTAAACAAAATGACTCCTATGGAAATGCAAAAAACCTACGCTAAAAATTAAGCTGTTTTTTTTAAATATCCAATAGAAAACAACAACTTCCCTGGTAAAAGCCACTCTGGACATTGTACCACATCTGATAGATATTGTGAAAAGACCACTTATAACTTGAAAGAAAAAGTCTGAAAGTGAAAATTTGCAAGTTAGGTTCATTTCAGAATATCTGTCAGATATAGTTCAATGTCCAGGAAGTAGTTGTTTTTTGTTAGATATTATACAAAAAAATAGCTTAACTTTGATCGAAAGTTCTTTACAGAGGAGTTTGTTTCAATTTTCAATTGAGAATGTTTCCTTTTTCCACATGAAAACCTTCCAAGAGGTTATCTTGAACGATGAAAAATAGCAACTGAAATTTGTCTTTCAAACGTTTAATTTTTTTGTCTATATAGCTTTATTTATTTCTTGGTGAAAATTCTAGAATCTGAGAGCACAGTCGATTCCCGAGATTAAAATCGGGGGTCTGAGATTAAAGTCGGACCCCCGAGATTAAAGTCGGGGGTCCGTGATTAAAGTCGGGGGTCCGAGATTGAAGTCGGGGGTCCGAGATTAAAGTCGGGGGTCCGAGATTAAAGTCGGACCCCAGAGATTAAAGTCGAGTGTCCGAGATTAAAGTCGGGGGTCCGTGATTAAAATCGGGGGTCCGAGATTAAAGTCGGGGGTCCGAGATTAAAGTCGGGGGTCCGAGATTAAAGTCACCCCAGAGATTAAAGTCGAGTGTCCGAGATTAAAGTCGGGGGTCCGTGATTAAAATCGGGGGTCCGAGATTAAAGTCGGGGGTCCGAGATTAAAATCGGGGGTCCGAGATTAAAGTCGGGGGTCCGAGATTAAAGTCAGACCCCCGAGATTAAAGTCGAGGGTCCGAGATTAAAGTCGGGGGTCCGTGATTAAAATCGGGGGTCCGAGATTAAAGTCGGGGGTCCGAGATTAAAGTCAGACCCCCGAGATTAAAGTCGGGGGTCCGAGATTAAAGTCGGGGGTCCGAGATTCAAGTCGGACCTCCGAGATTGAAGTCGGCGAGATTAAAGTCGGGGGTCCGAGATTAAAGTCGGACTCCCGAGATTAAAGTCGGGGGTCCGTGATTAAAGTCGGGGGTTTGAGATTAAAGTCGGGGGTCCGAGATTAAAGTCGGACCCCAGAGATTAAAGTGGAGGGTCCGAGATTAAAGTCGGGGGTCCGTGATTAAAGTCGGGGGTCCGAGATTAAAGTCGGACCCCAGAGATTAAAGTCGAGGGTCCGAGATTAAAGTCGGGGGTACGTGATTAAAATCTGGGGTCCGAGATTAAAGTCGGGGGTCCGAGATTAAAGTCAGACCCCCGAGATTAAAGTCGGGGGTCCGAGATTAAAGTCGGACACCCGAGATTAAAGGCGGAGGTCCGAAATTAATCACGACACGCAGTTTGTTGGTCTCATTCTAAATCACCCTGTACATATCTGACTCCAGCTCTCAGCCTGGAAGAGAATAGTTACATTGATGTGTTCAGATAGTTTGTTGGAACCAATATTTTCTGACCGACGCGACGTTTCGAATTTTAATAATTTCATCTCCAGGACCTTCAATAATGAGTTTTCATGTGGTGAAATGGTTTAGAAATGAAGCAAAGAATGAATGTCTGATGTATTGAAACGCTACAGAAGGTAACTTTTGAAATGTTAAAGCGCCCCCCAAGTATAATGTACAAACAGATATATTACTTAATTAGAGAGAGAGAGAGAGAGATATATACTTTATTGTCATCAAGAATAAAAAACATTCTTATGAACAAAGTGCTCATTTAAATCTAAAAATTATATCTATAGCTATATAACGTGGACATGACATGACATTGAGAGAACAACAAAACAAAACAGTAAACATATATGATTGTAAAGTTAGGAGTATAAAGAAAATTAGAGGAGTCAGAGGTTAAAATTTGTCAGAATAAAATTCTTCCAGACTATAGTAAGGTCGATCACTTAATATCACTTGCACAGCCTTTCTGAAATGGTCGGTGTTGCTAATATTCCTTATATGCTCTGGTAAATGATTGAACATCTTGCAACCATTGTAAATAAGTGAGTCCTTCACTAGGGTTGAATTTGGCCTTGGTAGGTTAATATTATTTTGTTTGCGTATAGAGTAATAGGAAGGAGTACTATTGAATTGGTTAAAGTGTTTTTTTATTAAGCATACTGTTTCATGGATGAAGATGGCGAAGACAGTGTGTATTTTATGGGATACAAACAATTGTTTACAGGGATCGCGTGTCTTTGCTGTAGATAAGTATCTAATTGCCCGTTTCTGCAAGATGAGTGTGTTTTGCAGGTGAGTTTTATTGCATACTCTACAAAATGGGATTCCGTATCTTAGGTGGGACTCTATCAAGGCATAGTAAGTTGTTTTTCCTGTTGAGAGTCCTCTTTTGTAACACGTCTCACAGCATAACATCCAGAAGCTAATTTTTTGTTTAAGTTGCAAACATGTTGTTCAAATTTCAGTTTACTATCGATGAATATGCCCAAAAATTTGGTGTTATCACGGCTCTCGATATAACTATTATCCAATTTGATATTGTTTATTTCACACTTGAAAGAGATTAGGTTGGTTTTTGTTACGTTCAAGATCAGACGATTTGAATTACACCACTGTTTTAAAGTTTTTGTATCAGTAAGGATTTTTTCCTGCAGAGAGTTTGTGTTCTTGTCTTGCCATAAAATAGTTGTGTCGTCCGCAAAAACTGTGAACTTTCCTGATAGGTTTATTCCAAGCAGATCATTAATATATAATAAAAATAGAGTGGGGCCCAATATGGATCCTTGTGGTACACCACAATTTACAGGTGCCGTAGCTGACAAGGTTGTTGTTTTCACTATTTGGTAACGATTGGTTAAATATGATTTCATCCAGTCGAAAACTACATCCGTAGTGGTGAAGCTTAGCCAACAGTATCTCATGATCAACGCAGTCAAATGCTTTTGAGAAATCGCAAAAGATAGATACACCAAATTCAACATTATTTGTCCCATGCAATAATAGATACATTATCGAAAAGAGAAACATTCTGAACTGAAAATTTAAACAAAATGACTCCTCTGAAAATGCAAAAAACTTACGCTAAAAATTAAGCTGTTTTGTTTTTTTAAATATCCAGCAGAAAACAACTATTTCCCCGGTAAAAGCCACTCTTTGCATTGAACTACATCTGATAGATATTGTGAAAAGATCATATATAACTTGAAAGAAAAATTCTGAAAGTGAAAATTTGCAAGTTAGGTTCTTTTCAGAATATCTGTCAGATGACTCAGATGTAGTTCAATGTGCAGGAAGTAGTTGTTTTTTGTTAGATATTATAGGAAAAAATTGCCTAATTTTTATAAAAAGTTCTTTCCAGAGGAGTCATGTTTGTTTCAATTTTCAATTGAGAATGTTTCCCTTTTCCACATGAGAACCTTCCAACAGGTTATCTTGAACGAGAAAAAATAGCGACTGACATTTGTCTTCCAGTCGCAGATGATTCCACATCTGATTTTATGAACATCCTGATCATATTTTGAATAAAATCAGGATACCTTATCCTTTTAACCAATAGTGTACGAGAAAAAACGTTTCATTTTGTGTCTATATAGCTTTATAAAGAGATTCCTTGGTAAAAATTCTGAAACCTGAGAACACAGTCGTATCCCGAGATTAAAATCGGAGGTCCGAGATTGAAGTCGGGGATCAGAGATTAAAGTCAGACCCCCGAGATTAAAGTCGGACCCCCGAGATAAAAGTTGGGGGTCCGAAATTAAAGTCGGACCCACGAAATTAAAGTCGGGGGTCCGTGATTAAAGTCGGACCCCCGAGATTAAAGTCGGGGGTCCGTGATTAAAGTCGGGGGTCCGAGATTATAGTCGGGGGTCCGAGATTAAAGTCGGACCTCCGAGATTAAAGTCGGGGGTCCGAGATTAAAGTCGCAATTCCAAAAAAAAAATTGCTTGTGGCCCTTATACACCTTCGTACATCTACGTTTGACTAATTGAAGTTACTATTCAGGACGATATTTCTTTTAGAGCCCTGTATACAAATCAGCGAATTCATTCCAACCTTTACGTGCCCACTGTACGAAGAAGAACACAGTCACGCATATCCGGACCAGTTAATAAAGTACTTACTTGAGAAGTGACGCTTTCGAATTTATGTTCCTACAGAGACGCTAACAAGGGCGATAATTAATGAACGGTGAGCCGCGCTCCGCCCATGGGTTGTCCCACATGGGTGCCGTCCCATCGGGCAGCTTCGCGCCCAGCCGCAGTCCGTTCACGTTGCGCTTTATCGACTGACGTTGTCTTGCATGTCTCATGTCGATTTTTCAACACATGTGATGGTTGTCGGATATCGGTGACACTTTTTTTTCAATCGCACGTGTTGTGACTGTTGCTGTGACACAGGATTTTGTGAAAACTGATTTGTGAATGTAACGCTCGATTCGTTTTTGAGAAAACGTATAGGAACAAGTCCGGTGTGTATTTTGATAATGTACAAGAATCTTATTTTCTGATTTTTTATTTATCCACTATTCTGGCGCTTGTTTTGTTCACTTGACAATTGTGAAGGCAATTCTCATTGGTACTAAAACAAATCAAACTTCATCATGCTATTAATTCAACTTCTAATTAGGAATACAAGTCATGACAACCACATGATTCCTATACCGATACCCAGGAGCACGCTGACAAAAGAATGTATAATATACCACGCCAAAAATATGTTCATTCACTTGCCATTGGATTTCCGATCCTTATCTGTATATTTCAAACTTAGAAATGGCCTTAAAGGAGCTACTATTAGATAATGCATTTTATACATTGAAGGAATTTTTCTATAAGCTGTTTTTATCAATATTTTATCAGGTTATGCATCAATGGATGTTTTTATCCCTATATATTATTAGCTTAGGTTCGTGTATTTTACTCTTTGAATGTTTGTCAGTTTATTATCTTAGTATAGGTACCTATTGTAGAATGCAGTCATTCTAATTTTATATTCTATATCCTTTTTCTGTGTATTCATTATTTGATTACGCTGTCCATGAGATTTGTCATCTTCAACAAAAGCATTTTTTGATTTGACTTGACTTGATTTAATTTGCTAGCTTGTTATTTTGTCCATTTTCTTATTTTGAATCGTTCACTACTGCTAGTGAGGGATATTAGGACTCGAGTCCCTGTATGCAATTTGACATTGGGTCGTATATTAGAGTCGGGACACTCTTTGACAGGACATCGTAAAAACGCGTTTTAGGTTATATCTAAAAAATTATGGTAAAACCATAGAAATATATATTATATACTTACTCTAGAATGCTAATCCCGCCAATTTTCACGGCAAAAAGCATGCCGCGAATGCGACCCGTTTAAGATGTGCGCATGCGCGTCATCAGTGTAGTTTGGGTAGATCGTTGCCAAGTTTGAAAATCATTTAGTGTTCCAATTCAGAGTTTTTTGTTATGAGGCAATAAACGCATGTCATTTGAAAGAGAGAAATTTGACAGCTCATTTAGGACTTTTTAAAACCGAAAAGAACCTCCGAATTTTAGGCGCGAAAGAAACTTATTTAAAACATTAATGTACCCCATGCTACTGTAATTATAATGACCGTACAACAGCGCTTTTTCATCAACAGGAAGACTTGTCACTAAGATCTGTCACTTTTGTCAGAGATCAGAAAAGGTTTTTAGAATTTCAGATTATCTTGTCGATTTGTGTGGTGTTTGTTGTTGGTTATTCTTTCATCATTCGTGAATTTGCATTAATCTTGTTCCTTTAAAGACAATTTCTAATAAAGCCATTTCTTCCTACAAATGGACAATGAACTGTTTAGTGTTGTGTATAGGAAAAAAACCTGAAATAAATAATTTTTGGTATATAATGAAATGTTTTATGTACCTAGGTATATGCTTTGCTCAAAATAGCTTAAATATTATTGTAGCATGACAGAAAAGGCATGGTTTTTGGTTATTGTTCTTAAGGTTAGACCTCAGCAGAACATTTGAGTGAGAAAAATGTGATTTGTGGCAGACATTTTCCTCATGAAGATTCATGTAAAAACGACAACAGATTAATTTGAAACCTAGTGCAGTACCAATACTGTGTCTGCGTAAACATGCATAGCGAGTGATACAACATTCTGCCACAGCTCTTATATTATGAGTTCTAGATTCCTACAAAAAGTACTAAACATACATAGAATCGCCTCAGAAAATTAATGTCAATATAGAAGTGCTTTTCTTTGATGGTAAAGAAAATGCTTCTGGCCTCACTTTTTCATGCACCCCCATTGTGGAAATTGCACTAAGGTTATACAACCAGAAATACTCGTAGAAATAGCAAGGTAATCTCTTCAAATGATTTAAATTAAATGCAGTTGCATATTTTGACATGAATCGTTCTAGAAAAAAAACCTCGAGCTTCCAAGCTTCCAATTTTATAAATCCAATTTGAGTTGAAATTATTTGCTGAAATAAATTTTTATAGTTTTTTGTACTTTCAAATTATTTTCCAATCCAGCGCTTCCTTGAAATTCGCACCGACGATTTGGGGTGTTTCCGTAGGTTTTTGTTGGTCAAAAATCAGTCGCTTCAGAGCGGTAAATAATAATAATAACCGTACTCTACTTTCTGATGGCCTTTGCTAAATATTTGGGATCATAAATATGTGAAAATATGTATTCAAATCGGCTAAATACAAATAACAGGTTTCCAACCTTATTCTCCGAGATTCAGAATTAACGTTTGTTAATCTTCACAAGTACCAGAATATTTTACTAAAACCGGGCCTGTTCACTAATGACGCGCATGCGCATTGTGGACTAGCCTGAACTTTTTACAACACTTTTGATATGGGGATTAGCATTCTTGAGTGAGTATATAATATATATTTCTATGGGTAAAACCAAATAATTTTGAAATGGTGAATTCTATCAGTCAAACAAGAACAGAAAATATATCTATACCGTTGATGTGACAACAGTCGAACGATAGTGGGCCGTGGTGGTCGGCTGGTAAAAGCGTACGCCTCGCAAGCGTGGGGTCGTGGGTTCGATCCACCGATTCACCGGTCTCGTGCATGGCATCACACGTTAAAAGGTATGGGCTGCGTCTTCCCCAGCTCATACAAGTCTCTCGAAGACTTCCGAGGGTTGCGCGTAGGGGTGCAATCGGTTGACGGAAATAACAACTTTAACATTTTTTTTAACAACAATAGTATTGACAGTACAAAATATATTTCCCTCTCTATCAGCAGTGGCGTTTCGTAAAGAGGGTAAAAATAATCTCATTGGTCAAAACACGCAAGCAGAATATCTGCACAAGGGGGATTTTTCAACAGAGTCATTAGTACATGAGATTTGAAGAGATCGACTTTAGGTAATTTCGATCGTAGAACATTAAAACCCATAATTTTTCACTTTCAATGACACTAGTAATGACAGAGATATTCCAACGACGATGATAGTATCATTTATTTATCCTACCCCACGGTTTTGAGATGACATCATTTGTAAATGGATGTATTGCTGGCAACCTTAGCCATCAAGTTCATTTCCATATTCGCAATAGGTGTTATTTTTTCATTACGCAGAGTTTTAGAATTTTATCGAGAGCATTCGTGGAAAATAAATAAGGAACTCCTACCTGCATTTTGTCTGATTTGCATATCAAACTGACGACCATTATCATCACTGTATGCAGAAACATATCAAATTTATTTGAAATTTCCTTCAATAACTTCTCGTCGTTTTCATAAATTTCATTTATTTTCCTTGTTACGATTCTATTTTTTAGAAATGCAAATTTTTTTATTCAAAATTACTGGAAGTTATCTCTTTTTGCTGATTCGATTTGGGTGTGATTAATGTTTAACAAATTATTTATCAATAGATTACTCAAATTAAGTGACTATTGAACCAAATAGGACATAAGTTGACTTGCTTAGTTCAGATGGCTAGTGCAGCCAAGCTGCAAAAGACAGAACCGAAGAGAAAGATAAACTATAAATTAAATTAAATAGCTTGTGTGGGAAGTCATAATAAATATGCAGAAATAATAACAAATAACAACTTTATTTCCTTTTCAAAAAAATTACAATTGGCTGAGGGCCGAAAAATATTAGCTATAAAATTGATTAGCTGAAGGCTATAAAATATGAGTAAGTATCAAAAGGCTGGAAAATTCAGAACAAAATGGGGGGTTCTAAAACTCTGTCGGATCATTAGTAAGGGAGAAAAACTGGAAAAACTGGAAAATTTTGCGATTTTTCGAAAAATTCATAACTCCGCCATTTTTCAAAAAGTAGGATTGGCCTTTCTCATGACAATATTGAATCATGTGCAGTTTATGTGTGCACAAAACAGGCGCTGTCGGATCGTTGGTTTTGGCACAATTGCAATTTAAATTTTTTTTCACCATCTTGCAGCGTGCCTGGATGCTCTAGTGATAGCCCCCGATTTCAATTTATCAAACAGATTATGAAAGTAGAAGTATAGTACTACAAAACGTATATTCTCATATTTCGATACAATGGTGAGAAATGGGTGAAAAATGCATGCAAACATGACTGAAAACGGTCGAGCTCGCGTTAGCTGCCAAGTTATAATAATAATAATATTTATTTGCATAAGTTGAAAAATATAACAAAAAATGTTACTCGTAATACAATATAAATTTACGAATACATATTAAACATATAAACGTATAAAAAGTAAGAATTTGGTACATCATGAATCTTAAAAGTAAATGATATTAATATTGATTATAGCATTTTTTTTCATGCAAACAAATCGGTGCCCA
Organism: Chrysolina oricalcia; assembly: GCA_944452925.2. NCBI lineage: Eukaryota > Metazoa > Arthropoda > Insecta > Coleoptera > Chrysomelidae > Chrysolina > Chrysolina oricalcia. The sequence continues at coordinate 3,438,045 of OX101821.2, read as the reverse complement.
CAAAGTCATAGACTGTCTGTGGTGACGATATCGTGCATTTTTCATTACAAAATTTCAAAAGTTCCATGTGATGAATATCTAAATACTAAATACCTAAATAACCTTTTTTTTGTTTTTCTTTTTTATTTTATATTATTTATTACATTCTATCAAACTATGAATTTCCAGCCTCTCTGTGTCTAGTAAGTATTTTTTGAGATTTTTCACAAAATTATTATACATTGTTATACTTTTTATTTCCGGAGGAAGGAAGTTAAAGAATCGTGGAACTAAATGAGTATAACAACGTTGGCCAATAGAGGGTGAGGCAAATTATGTTCTAAAATGCTCTGATTTCCTTCTCGTATCGTATGTATATTCGAGTGGTAGGAGAATCCGGGTGATGAGGGGAATTCCCCTCATCTCCCGCTCTATCCTATCACTCGACCGCTTCTACCAGCTCGGCCGTTTTTAGTCATGTTTTCAAGCATTTTTCACCCATTTCGCAACATTTTAGCGCAAAATGAGAATGTACGTTTTGTGGTACGGTACTTCCAATTTAAAAATCTGTTTTAGAAATTGAATTCGGATTATCACTAGAGCATCCAGGCACGCTGCAAGATAGTGCAAAAAAACTTCAAATTGCAATTGTGCCAAAACTAATGATCCGTCAGAGCCTGTTTTGTGCACACACAAAGTACACATGAATCAATACTTTCTTGAGAGGGTCCAACCCTATTTCTCGAAAAAAGGCGGAATTATGAATTTTTAAATTAAATTAAATTTTCCGGATTTTTCGGTTGTTCTCCGTTACTAATAATCGTAAAACATTCCATTTTGTTTGTATTTTAATTATCTACAATTCTTTTCATTGGAGTAACCAGATTGCTCTTTTAGGTTTCATTCAAGCAAAACAATTTGAAAAAATACGTTTTTTGTTATTTAAATGTTTATAACAAATTGATAAATGACAGTTGTGAGTCGAATATGTATTGTCGAGGATGTATTGATATCTAGTTAGCCTAGACCAGTTCCCTGCATAAACAAAATATTGCGTTACCATAGCAACGAATAATGACTTATTAGAAGTAAAAAAAAAGTAAACCAGAGTTACGCAATAAATTGAAAGAAAAAATATGTCCACCGAAATTGTGAAAATCGAAAAATTGGAGTATCAAGTACCTGTATTTAAAAGGGTTAAGAGGTAGGCAGATTTACGAAGATATGCTTAATAACCTTGGTGATCAATGTCCTTCGTATGCAACCGTGAAAATTTGGATTGAAAGCTTCAAAAGAGGTAAATTTTCCATTGAAGATGATGACCAATCGGGAAGGCCAGTTTCTGTGTCAGTCCCCGAAAATATCGATGCAGTTCATGACATGATTTTAACAGACCGTCGAATTGGGCTAAAACGAATATCTGAAGCACTGAATATTTCATACGAACGCGTTCATCATATAGTTCACGTCAATTTGCTGCAAAATGGATCGCCAAATGTTTGAATGTTGACCAAAACCGTGCAAGGGTAGTAGCATTGCGTTCGATCTGTGCTCGATTTGAAAACGATGTAGACTTCTTAAACCGAATTGTTACTGTGGATGAGACTTGGGTACATTTCTATGATCCAGAAACAAAGCAACAATCGATGGAATGGCGACACTCCGGTTCTCCAAGACCTAAGAAGTTTCGTGCCCAAAAATCTGCTGGAAAAGTTCTTGCTTCAGTTTTTTGGGATTGCCATGGAGTAATCATGATTGATTTTTTGGATAAGGGTAGAACATTAACTGGAGATTACTGTTCGACATTACTGACCACTCTACGGGAAAAAATTAAAGAGAAAAGACGCGGAAAGCTATCCAAAGGTGTTTTGTTTTTGCAGGATAACGCCCCTGCACACAAATCTCATGTTGCCATGCAAAAAATTCGTGATTTAGGGTTAGAATTACTAGAACACCCCCCTTATTCACCAGATTTGGCTCCGCCCGACTATCATCTCTTTCCTCAACTGAAAAAAAGTTTAAAAGGTCGTAAATTTTCTTCCAACGGGGAGGTAATAAAAGCTGTGGAGGTCTGGATTGCGGAGCAAGAAGAAACATTTTTTTTGAAAGGTCTAGAAACGTTGCAGGTTCGCTGTAATAAATGTATCCAATTAAGAGGAGAATTTGTTGAGTAATAAAATATTTTGACATTGAAATTTTGTTAGGTTCTAAGTATTTTTCAATATATCCTCGTATAACTACGGACTGTCTTCCATGCGATGACACAGTAATTTTCCTTCTAGTATTTTTGTTAGGTAAAAATGCTATTCTGATTGGCATACTATCCTCAAACTGTTGAGGGCCAATCTTAGAACACCCCAAGGCTGACCTCCTGATTGGCGTGATCTACCTTTGGGACGTTCATAGCATATTATGGTCATTTTTTTCAATAATTCAAACAAATATTTATTCAACAGGTACAAAATTACGAAAGCATCTAGCGGTCACACAAATGAAATGAAATAATTTTTCTGAAAAAAAATCCAAAATATTGGATTTCTTTTTAATATATTTCATTTCTTTTCAATAAGTATATTAATTTTTGTTTCACTGTATTGAATTTCTTCTCATTATAATGGATTTCTTGAATTACTGGAGTTTCTACAGAGCGAGGGTAGATTACATTTATACATTTTTTTGAATATTGAAAAAAGAAACCGTTTCTTGGTAAAATTGGTAGCAATCTTGATATTAACAATAATACTCCTTCATAAACACTTGTAGAGTGTACCAAAGACATAGTCTGTACGGCTAGTGTAACGTCCAACGTTTCTCAAGAAGGACAAAATTGCAAGTGCTAATTGTAACAAAACAATGAATAATATCCTTCATTTGGTAGAAATGACCACCTGCATACGAATGTTTCAAGGTTCTTGCCTGTCATCAGTGCTGGGATATGTCTGATAAAACTAAAGTCATATTTTTCAACCTAATAAATACATTGTTCAAAGCTTTATCGTAGGCCTTGAAATATGCATGTATGCAGATAATCAGATATTATTCATTGTTTTATTACAATTAGCATTTGCAATTGTGTTCTCTTTGAGGAACGTTGCACAAATCGATGTCAAATATAATTAAATGTCTGCACGGAGAAGTATATTTGTTTTCTGACAAACAATTTCTTCATATTTTCCATCTTGACAAAAAATTCATAATCTCCGATCCCGAAATCCCCACGTATCAATTTTGAATCAAATCTGACTATGATGACCAAATTTGTTCACAATCTTCAATCCGCCATCTTAAATTCATGAATTTTAACAAAAAATTCATAATTTCCGACCCCAAAAACCCCCACATACCAATTTTGAACCGAATAGGACCATGATGACAAAATTTGTCCATCATCTTCAATTCACCATGTTGAATTCAAGAATTTTTACAAAAAATTCATATTCATCGCATCGAATCGAATCGTTTCTTTACTCAACTTTCACAGTATTCCTAGTTTTATTGTTGGTACTTTTTTAATTCTTAGAATAGTAGTTACAGTGTTAACTCAAAACATCCATTATTCAAAATATTCATTATTGAAAACATTCGATCATTATTTTCCAAACTGTGTACCTGCATTACCATAATAATCAAAACTAATTGCAGTAATAGTAATTAGACCGCAGCACACAATACGTGGTTGAAGAATCCACTAAAAATATCATTGTGACGTCCATTCATGGCATACAAAACAGTAATTCGATTGAAGTTCGTACAGAACAGATGTTTAAATATAAATGCAACCTTCTCAGTACCGAAAAACAATCAGTTTTTCCGAAATTAAAATCGAACTAATTCAAAATCACTCCGTAAACAATTTTAATGAAACCAAAAATTCCAACATACAAACAGAAATACATTTCTAAGTTTCAGAATCACCTGCGTTTAGAACATCTGATTAAAAAAAAGGTTGAACTTATTAGAGATGTTTGCTTTGAATATTGAAACATATTTTATTCAGAGGGTGTCCTACTAACGTTCACCAATGAAATTGCCTCTTCATAGGGAAGAAGTAAGAAATTGACATACTGCACATCCCCTGTATCAAGATTGCAAATGTCACCCTAACGAAATCTTTAACAGATTTCCTTTGACTTTCGTCATATTTGATACGAGTTCGTAAAGTAGGACTTTTTTGTATGAGCGTGAAGTTTGTTGAGTGAAGCGCAGCCGAGTTCAACAAACACGCGAGTTTTTCCTTCGACAGTTATTATATCGCCAAATTGTAGCAATTATATATTTAATTTGAATGTTTAATGATATGAATTGTCGTCGTATCATCAAATTAAGACTTCCGAGTTATTTTGACGCAAAATACTGTATTTTTCAAAAATGCATCAGTGCACAGTGCACCAGTGTGTAAAAAATTACTTTACGTATAGTTGATGATTTTACGCACAGGGGATTTTTTTATGCACATGTGCGAAAAAGGTATTACTTTACGCACTGTCGTAGAAAAAACACTTTAACCTTCCGTCAGGCGCGCCTATAGACCTATGAAATCAAGCGCGGTGTATCAAATTGACCAAAACTGATTTTAGTTGATTTGAATGGAGATTCTTCAAAGAAAGTATTGTTTAATTCAACTTTTATTTTGCAAAAAATATATAAAATAAGAATGATATAATAGATATTTATGATATAAGGATCAAAATGACGATCATTAAAAATAATTGTTTGTGATACGAATTTCATACAACATTTTATATTCCGACAATTTGCATTATAGCAAGTGATGTGAACGTAGCTTAGTTCAGTAATGTGCGTAGAAACGTCAGGTAACAAAGGAATAGGGAATATGCATAATTTTTTTTATTTGTTTAATCAATTTTTTACTTCGTTACATCATAGTAAAAAATATAAATACGGTTGAAAGTCTTGGAATTAATTTTTAAAATAATATATGAAATACCGATTGAATTTAACCTATTTGAACGCCTCCATTTTCGCGCGCTGAAGATGACGTCACACGGCGCTATCAGTGTCGTTCGTTGAGACTTACTCTGATTGGTCTACTTGCTTGAAGTTGATATTTTATAAAAGAGTAAGACAAATGCAGTACAACTGTTAGAGAGAGATGAACATATGCGAAAGTAATCTGGATCAACCAGAGCAGTCTTCAATGAACAAGCCTTTCTATAGTTATGACCATTGACACTATTGACAGTTATTAATTAGGTTAGGGATTTGCAGTTTTAATCGCTTTCACGATGATGGAAAATGCTAAAATAGTTATTTATGTACCAAGGACGAAAAACTGTCTATTATAGTCGAGCCTGCAAATTGATAGCCGAGGCGCAGCCGAGGATAGCAAGCAGGCGAGACAGTAGACAGTTTTTCGCCGAGGTGCATATTACATTTTTTCGTCGACCTCTACATACCTTTATGAAAGTAAGTACTCGCATGTTTGCTGGCCTCAGCTACGTCCAACTCTTCGAACTGCAGACTCGATCATAATTTTAATGAATATAAACAAAATGTATTTGAAGTGTAACAACTCTCTATTTCAATTATACTACAAAATTAAATCAATCTCGAAGATGAATATTGAACGTACAGTTTGTGCAATTATTGATATTAATTCCTGCTGTCGAAGAAGATGCAAGAGACAAGTTTTGATTTTGGGTACTTGTTGATGCAACTTCAGATGCAGGTGCTCCAACAGCACCATTTCCAAAACTTCTCTCTTGAAGTGCTTTACCTGAAATCTAGCGGATTTCGTAAATAATTAATTTGACAACAGCAAATGACAGTTATTGTCACAGGCGCCTATGTATTAATTAAAACGTGGATTTACGAAAATGACTCAATCGCCGCTCTCGTACCGTGCCGTATCATAGTGACCACAGCGGACGAAAAGAGTTTGCGTACGAAAAGTGTTTGCGGACGAAAAGTACTTGCCTTCAAAAATAGTCGATTTTTCGTCCGGAAATTAGTACGTAAAATGTCATTTTTTGCAGAGGTCGACGAAAACACATTTTATAGGTATTGTCTAGTACCAAAATGCCAAAACACAATTATAAGTTCACCAAGTAAAGTATTTTTTTCTGTTACAAAAGATGCGAAAATATACGTAAACAATGGTGTAAGGTTATGAGAAGAGGCGAAGTATCTCCAATATCACATTTACATTGTTGTGAAGATCATTTCAATGTGAGTACATTGTATTTCGATAGTTAACATGAAGTGAATTGATCAGAAGTAAGTTTTGTATAAATAAATGTGCATAAATGTTTTGTATATAACTGCCTCATCCTAAATTACAAAAGGAAAACTATCATTTGATAAACTATTACTACTTATCAGTTCCGGTATTGTCGGATTGTGCTTTGACAAAACCGCTTTCAGTCATTTCTCTTGATAACTTACAATTGTCACTAGACCAAAATCGAACTATGTAATGGAAAACACTACAAATATATAAATAAAAACAAATTTTCTATGAAAGACGACTAGCTCAGTATGAATATCAACACAGATAAATTTCATAACGTTCCATGTGACGACATTCTTCGTTTCGAGCAATGGTGATGCGTTTCGCAAATTTGAATTCCGCGCCCTTATTATGCACTTTTTGATTAAAGTTTTATGGAGTTAAATACAAACTAAATGATTAACTAATGGTTTAGATGTAATTTCAAGACAATAAAGTATATGAGGTAAGAAAATCAAGTAAATTTAAATCACTTGCATATTCCCTATTGTTTGTTTGTATTATCATGTCATTGTCAAAGTTACATTTATTGAAAAGTTCTTCAAGCATATTTTTTAAAATTCATAATTTTAACGTTTCAAATGTGTCTATATTTTTTTTATTATAGTCCACAGTACTCTAATGAAATCATTATAGTACTCAGTCCTATATAGTTTGTCATTTTGACACTAAAAATGAAATCCATAATAATGTCATTATGACACGTCGGAATATAAAAAAAATAATAAACTTATTGATTTGAAGTATTGGTTTCACATTCTTATATTTCTTTGTGGAATTACTAATTTACGAGGATCTATTGAAAAATGCTTAGCCTACTTTAGAACCAAACAAAATTTCAACGTCAAAATATTTTATTACTCAACATATTCTCCTCTTAACCCCTTTCACTCATGAATATTTGTATTTTGAAATAAAAAATTTTGAATTTTGCAAATATAATAAATGAATTTTTGAGCCTATAGAAAATTTTTTGCGACAGCCAATTTTTGTGATATGGGTTGTGCTAAATTTGGTACACCATGAGCAAACGGTATATGGGATATTATAATATGAGAACACAAATTTTGTGATAGTCATTGCAATTCAGTAAAAATGTTTCGTACAAATCAAAAAATATCCGTAAACGAAAGTAGAAATGTCGCAGCATACTCTGTAATATTCAGTTGATTCTGGCAAGTTTTTGTGCTAATGTAACTACCCGTTTTCTTGTTCTTCCTCTGAACCTATGTCCAAGTAAATAAACGAGCATTCTGAATCAATCTCGTACTCATGAAATTTACCCCCAGAAGCTTCCAAATTAGTGCCCTAACTCAAGTCACTTTCGATTTCATTGACATTCTATCAGATAAATTGTTTTCTATTATTGATAATAGCTTCTGATTACTTAAGGCCCTTCTAATAACCATGTCAATCAATGGTACTGTGAAAATAACAAAAAATACATTTTTTAATGATATAAAGTGAGCAGTGTACTAAATTTAGCACACCGAAATTCATGTTCAAAACTTCAAAATAGTGATGAAATGTTTAAATATTTTGAATCGAGTACGTAAAACACTCTAATGTGAACACACAGTATTTTTTTCGATGAATAAATTCCACACTGAGAAATTCAAAAATGACATACACCAAACTGGTGACCCAGATGATAGGATTCGTCCATTCTCGTCAGCTGAAGCATTGTTTATATAGAACATAGTTGGTCAACCTTATGGGATTATAATTGGATCAAAATGGATGCGACATGTAGATGGCGATAGTGAGCTCGCATCCAAGTCATGTCGTAACTTCAGTGATCTGGCCTCCAAGTCATGTCGTAACTTGATTGAAACAATGGGATAGCATTAAAATCAGGGTTTTTTGAAGAAACCTGCTTTAAAATGACGTCAAATATTCATGTTTGTAACTAATCACGCTAGATGACACTCGCGTTTGCGTCCAACACCAATTACACAGGCATTGACTAACTATCTTACTTCTATATAAACAATGGCTGAAGTTTTCCAAAATACTTCCTGAAGAATCTGATAGATGACGGATAAAATTACAGTTGGCAACTAAAATAACAACTTATAAAACCATGGCAACAATACTTGGATTAAACAGTTTTCTGCACACAAAAAAAAATAAGAAAGTTGTGTACTACTAAATTTAGGACACCATGAGCGAAAGGGTTAATTGGATACATTTATTACAGCGAACCTGCAACGTCTCTAGACCTTTCAAAAAAAAAGTTTCTTCTTACTCTGCAAACCAGACCTCCACAGCTTTTAGTACCTCTTCGTTGGAAGAAAATTTACGACCTTTTAAACTTTTTTTCAGTTGAGGAAAGAGATGATAGTCGGACGGATCCAAATCTGGTGAATAAGGGGGGTGTTCTAATAATTCAAACCCTAAATCACGAATTTTTTGCATGGCAACATGAGATTTGTGTGCAAGGGCGTTGTCCTGCAGAAACAAATCACCTTTGGATAGCTTTCTGCGTCTTTTCTCTTTAATTTTTTCCCGTAGAGTGGTCAGTAATATCGAATAGTTATCTCCAGTTATTGTTCTACCTTTATCCAAAAAATCAATCATGATTACTCCATGGCAATCTCAAAAAACTGAACTTTTCCAGCAGATTTTTGGACACGAAACTTCTTAGGTCTTGGAGAAGCGGAGTGTCGCCATTCCATCGATTGTTGCTTTGTTTCTGAATCGTAGAAATGTACCCAAGTCTCATCCATAGTAACAATTCGGTTTAAGAAATCTACATCGTTTTCAAATCGAGCACAGATCGAACGCGATGCTATCACAGTAAAAAGTGGGTGGAAAAATACATGACAAAATGTAATAAATACATGATCCTTCTAGTATTATAACTTGATTGTACACGTAATTCAAAATTTTAATGTAAAATTAGGTAAATGTCCTCCATATCTCCCGTGTTTTACAGTGAGCATGTAATTCTATGCTTTATTACATGTAATTTCCGCTGGTTTACATGATGACTGTAAATTAATGTGATAATCAGTAAAACGACGTATTGTTACAGCGAAATGACGCCAATTTGCAGAAAATTACAGGTAAAGTGTAAATTCTACTTCGTTTAAAAGTAATTCTCCATAACGCTATCGCCATGCGTCTTACCGGCATTCGGCCCAATCCTCCTCATTCACAGTTCATATTGGTAGGATGAACATCGTTGGGCATCTGGCGAAGGTAGGTTTTAAAAACAAACAAGCCGTCTTTTGTGTTTTATGTGAGTATGTTGGTGCCAAATTGTCATCGGATTATGTATCAGGTGAGTAAATAGGTACTGAGAAAAAAATATGAAACATTCATCATGAAATTATAGTCATTTTTTCATTTTGTAGAAAATCGAATTGAAACTTTCGTTGTCGCAGACCCAACTGTGAGATAATTTTGAGAATTTGACATTCAAATCTCAAGTGGATAGATATCATCTCAATTCGACCATGAAATCGGAGAGTGTGCAATCTTATTAAGTCAGCTGAACTATTTAGTTAATTTCCAAGTGAAGTATAGAGAAGGATATTTTGTTAAATAATTGTTTTTGTTACAACATTCAAATGATTTGACAGTTTGAGTTATTTTCCTTCAATATGTGACAATATATTATAATGTTATGATGAATAAAGTATCATTAATACTGATTTTATGTCTTTTTTGCAGATTCCCCCCCCCCCGCTTTGATATTAAGGAATTATAAGCCTTTACGTAAAGTTGATTGAAACTACTTGAGAACAATGGTGAAGACACCTGAACAGACATAAAGTATAACAATTTCCGTCAGATCTGTAATTAGGGGAAAAATCACATTAAAATAAAAGTGATTATCGGGGAATATATGGAAAAGCACATTTGATGTATGTAAAAATTCATATTGATCCAAGTTTAATTAACAACAAAAATTGTATTTTTCCGCACAAATACTTGAATATATATCTAATAATACATATTAAAGCATGCAAGGTATGTCAATTGGCACTACAGACTTGAATATAATGGTAAAAACACCTAATCAAACATGTAGAAATCGCAATTAAATCTGGAATAATGGAGAAAATTATATAACTATACAAGTGATAATCCATGGAATATATTGGAAATTCACATTTGAAGTCAAGTTATGACTTCACATTATATTACATGAAGTATGTAACTTTACATGTATATGCATGGCAACGCATTACCCATATGGAATCATGTAATCTGATGGAAACAATATTTTCAGTGTACTACCCTTGCACGCTTTTGGTCAACATTCAAACATTTGGGGATCCATTTTGCAGCAATTTTTCTCATGTCCAAAAAATTAGGTTTCCATTTAAAATAAGAAAGTTGGTACCGACTTTTGGCATATCCTGTATAAAATGGTTAGGGTTTTCGCGGCCGGAGTTTTCAGTGTCACAATTTTCACTCGGGTTTGAAGGTCGTCGTTTTTTGGAATTTCTTCCTTACGTTTTGCTAGCGCGAGTGGCTAGCTTCTTCAGAGGCTTATACATCATGAATAATCTCAGATGAGTCATCTGAGATTTCTTGATTGGTTTTCCGCTCCATTTTTAAATCATCATTTATAGACTTTAAGGAATATATTCCATTGGTTAATGTTAGAATATTGAATTTAATGAAATATATATCAAGTCACACTGTATTTATATTTTTGTTTGGAGTAAGTTGCTTGTATTTTTCAATGAATGTTTGATAGTTGTTGAAATAAAAAATAGTTCGAAGTTGTCAAAAAGTTTCTTCAAGTAGAAACCCAATTTTAACAGTTAACCTTCCTTTAAAGAAAAGAGAGACTTTGTCACTGTGTACATTATACTCTGGAACTCTAGTAATCACTTCCCGCATACACTAATTTAAATTTTGCAAACAAGTAAAAACCGATAACGGCGTACTTGTTTGACTATCAGAAAATAATTATACCTAATTAGACCCATTTTATTACTTTGTTTAAATGATAATAGCTCGAATTGTATATTCTAGCTGTGGCATGAAATTTCGTATGCACATAATCTCCTCCAATGCCGATTATGAGACTAATTATATAATTTTTACTTAATTACCTACTTTTCGTTTATCGTTTACCTTTTTTGCGGAATGCAAAATTTCGAATTCACGAATGACTGATTTGGTAATTTTAAGCATGAATATATGAATATACATGATTATATCGTGTTGGCAACCGAAAACTGCAAGGGCGAAAAAATGATTAGCTGCCTCTTATCAACGGGTCTCGACTGAAACCTCTGAGTTTTTATGAGTTTTTTTGACGTCGGCCTTGCTAGAACTTCTTTCTGATAACACTTGCATAGATTCTACTATTCCAAGCATTTTTTCAACTATTTTTAGACGTGGCAAATGCTTTGTGCATGAACGTGCTTGGGATCGCAGGTTAAAAAGTAACACCCCCATCACTCCTAGCTCGCACAAGTAACCTGAAGAAGCATGAATACCCATATGATTTCGACTATGAAAAATATGCTTGACGTAGAATCTCGTTTGAATGTTTACTATATACAGGGTGGGTCACGGTCGATGGTACCTTAGACGTTTACGGAGAACGGGACATAGGATCATTCTGAAAATTTGGTTTCTCAAGTAGTTGCTCTTGGTCTATCGATCTAAAATATTTTCAGCAATGCAGCGATGCCGCTTGTACCAGAAAGTAGCAGCATCTTTGTTATTTCAAATGGGTCACCCTGTATATTACCGCATTTTTGAACTTGTCATTCTTTTTTGATTATTTCTGCCTCATCCTCCCCTATACCTATCTCTAACGCTTTTAAAGATATTTGTTATTTTCCATATTTTTTATCCAAAACATAGCTCGAATTGAATGTTTATTTCTGCGGCATTTGGATTCTTAGGAAGTTGCAATTTTGTGTTTAGTTCATCGAGATCATGTACATTGATTCTGTATAGAGAAGTTTGTTCTGCGTTATACAGGGTCGTTCAGAATTCATGATCTTACTGCTAGATACGAAAAGGGTTGAGAGTGCGTTTTTTTAAATGGAACATTCTGTATATTATGAAATATCCTGAAAGATGACTAAATTCCCTTCAAATTGATGTATCATGTTCCTGTACCTAAATAGCCAGAATTCCGAGATAATAGCAATTTTCACTTGTAATCTCCCAAGTGCTTGAATTATTGCCGAAAATTTTTCGAGTACATGAATTTTACGGCAATTAATTCAAGCACGAGGGGTATTCGGTAAGAAAATTTCATACCGAGAAATGAAAATCATCCAACAATTAATGAGAAATAACTAACGATGGTTTCACCTGAACTATTTATAACCACTGAAATATTGATATGTAAAATACTTAACAAAATTTTCATCAATAAATGTGTCTGAATTTGGAACAAAAAAATAAAAAAGTTGTGTTCCTATCGTGGATTGAACCATCGACCTAGCGACTCATAGGCCGCAATAATCGTGGAGAAACTATTTTCAGACACATTCAAAATATCTAGTTAATACATAATTATCCCCTTTCATATGAAAACTAGACCTCCATTTATACATTAAAGCAAAATATCAACTTGTCACATGTCAAATGTCACATGTCAAACATTTACTGATGATAATGTTGTTAAGTATTTTACATATCAATATTTCAGTGGTTATAAATAGTTCAGGTGAAACCATCGTTAGTTATTTCTTATGAATTGTTGGATGATTTTCATTTCTCGGTGTGAAATTTTCTTACTGAATCCGCCTCGTGCTTGAATTAATTGCCGTATATTTATCTCGTACATGAGTTTTCAAAGAAAATTCACGTACTCGAAAAATTTCCGGCAATAATTCAAGTTCTTGGAGATTACAAGTGAGAATTGCTATTATCTCGGAATTCTGGCTATTTACGTATAGGAACATGATATATCAATTCGAAGGGAATTTAGTCATCTTTCAGGATATTTCATAATATACAGGACGTTCCATTTAAAAAAACGCACTTTCAACCCTTTTCGTATCTAGCAGTAAGATCATGAATTTTGAACGACCCTGTATAACGCAGAACAAACTTCTCTATACAGAGTCAATGTACTTGATTTTGATGAATTAAACACAAAATTGCAACTTCCTAAGAATTCAAATACCGCAGAAATAAACATTCAATTCGAGCTATGTTTTGGATAAAAAATATGGAAAATAACCAATATCTCAAAAACCGTTAGAGATAGGTATAGGTGAGTATGGGGCAGAAATAATCAGAAAGGAATGACAAGTTCAAAAATGCGGTAATATACAGAGTGACCCATTTGAAATAACAAAGAAGCTGCTACTTTCTGGTATAAGCGGCAACGCTGCATTGCTGAAAACATTTTAGATCGATAGACCAAGAGCAACTACTTGAGAAACCAAATTTTCAGAATGATCCTATTTCCCGTTCTTCGTAAACGTCTAAGGTACCATCGACCGTTACCCACCCTGTATATTCAGCTATATCATACAGTATCGTTGTTTGGGGCCAAGCCTCTGACATGAAACGTGTATTTATTTTACAAAAACGAATCATTCGGCGTATTTTCGGACTATCCAACAGGGCATCCTGCAAAGATACTTTCAGAAATTATAGTATTCTCACGGCACCATCCATATACATAATGAAACTAATGTCATACATTTTTATCAATAAAAATAATTTTTTCTCCGATTGGCAGCAAATATTAATTTTGCTGACACATATCAATCAGCAAAGTATTACTTTTCCTGCCTAGGCAGCAACTTCAAGTATCTTCCTATATCTACGCCATTTTTAACATTCATAGTGGCCTTCAACATGGAATTTACAGACCAAAGGGTAGAACTCTTCATTGTTTGAGATAATCCAGCAAAATTAGCAAGTAATACATTCTCCGAAAAAGTCTTCGCATTTTTCTCCATGCAATAATCCATAAATCGTTTATAATTTTCTTCATATTTCATCCGAGACATCATCCGGCAACAAATTCAACTCTATATTTTTTGCCACCTCCCTTATTTCTGGAGGAGTAAGTACTTCCAGGTCGCTATCACTGTCCATTATATAATAATTTAAATATACTTATATTTTTTCGCACAACTGTCAGAAATTTCATGAATTGTCAAACTATAATTATTATGGACATTTCCATAGCAACCAACCATTCCAACAACTGCGATTTCTATCAAATTTTATTTTAATTGAACACTACAGGAAAAATAAAGAGATTGTGGGAATTGTAATAATTTGCAAATACAATATCCTCCTATATCATTATGGACAATCGGAGAAAAAATTATATGTTCAACTCGGCAGCAAAGTAGATTGACTGCCTTAGCTGAATTCCTAGCCTCGCTACATTCGGCTATGAATTCAGCCTCGGCAGTCAATCTACTACTTTGCTGCCTAGTTAAACAAATAACTATTATCAAACATTGTGATACTCACGACTACAATACCAGAAATAAAAATAATATATTAATAAACATAGCAAAACACTCTTTTCAAAAAAAATCACCGATCTCTGCAGGTAGTTACCTCTTCAACAAACTTCCTTATTTTTTGAAGAGCTCGAAATGTTTAGAGATTTTCAAATGCCAAATTAAAAACTTCTTATAAAAGAATGCTTTTACTCTGTAGAAGACTTCAAAAGTTATATCAACTCTATTATTTAAACTTACCTCGCTCAGCGCCGCATAATTCGTTCACATATTTAATTCTTGTCTATGTTCAGTATTGTACGAAGGCGTAGAAGGGCCACGAACAATTTTTTTTTGAAATCCCGACTTTAATCTCGGACCCCCGACATTAATCTCGGACCCCCGACTTTAATCTCAGACCCCCGACTTTAATCTCGAGGGTTCGACTTTAATCTCGGACCCCCGACTTTAATCTCGGGGGTCCGACTTTAATCTCGGGGGTCCGACTTTAATCTCGGAGGTCCGACTTTAATCTCGGGGGTCCAACTTTAATCTCGGACCCCCGACTTTATTCTCGGGATTCGACTCAGAGAATAAAGTCGGGGGTCCGAGATTAAAGTCGGACCCCCGAGATTAAAGTCGGGGGTCCGAGATTAAAGTCGGACCCCCGAGATTAAAGTCGGACCCCCGAGATTAAAGTCGGGGATCCGAGATTAAAGTCGGACCCCCGTGATTAAAGTCGGAGGTCCGAGATTAAAGTCGGAGGTCCGAGATTAAAGTCGGGGGTCCGAGATTAAAGTCGGACCCCCGAGATTAGAGTCGGACCCCCGAGATTAAAGTCGGGGGTCCGATATTAAAGTCGGACCCCCGAGATTAAAGTAGGGGGTCCGAGATTAAAGTCGGGGGTCCGAGATTAATGTCGGGGGTACGAGATTAAAGTCGGGGGTCCGAGATTAAAGTCGGACCCCCGAGATTAGAGTCGGACCCCCGAGATTAAAGTCGGGGGTCCGATATTAAAGTTGGACCCCCGAGATTAAAGTAGGGGGTCCGAGATTAAAGTCGGGGGTCCGAGATTAATGTCGGAGGTACGAGATTAAAGTCGGGGGTCCGAGATTAAAGTCGGACCCCCGAGATTAAAGTCGGGGGTCCGAGATTAAAGTCGAACCCCCGAGATTAAAGTCGGGGGTCCGTGATTAAAGTCGGGGGGTCCGAGATTAAAGTCGGGGGTCCGAGATTAAAGTCGAGGGTCCGAGATTAAAGTCGGGGGTACGAGATTAAAGTCGGGGGTCCGAGATTAAAGTCGGACCCCCGAGATTAAAGTCGGGGGTCCGAGATTAAAGTCGGGGGTCCGAGATTAAAGTCGGGGGTCCGAGATTAAAGTCGGACCCCCGAGATTAAAGTCGGAGGTACGAGATTAAAGTCGGGGGTCCGAGATTAAACTCGGGGGTCCGAGAATAAAGTCGGGGGTCCGAGATTAAAGTCGGGGGTCCGAGATTAAACTCGGGGGTCCGAGAATAAAGTCGGGGGTCCGAGATTAAAGTCGGACCCCCGAGATTAAAGTCGTACCCCCGAGATTAAAGTCGGAGGTCCGAGATTAAAGTCGGGGTTCCGAGATTAAACTCGGGGGTCCGAGAATAAAGTCGGGGGTCCGAGATTAAAGTCGGACCCCCGAGATTAAAGTCGGAGGTCCGAGATTAAAGTCGGGGGTCCGAGATTAAACTCGGGGGTCCGAGAATAAAGTCGGGGGTCCGAGATTAAAGTCGGGGGTCCGAGATTAAAGTCGGGGGCCCGAGATTAAAGTCGGGATTTCAAAAAAAATTGCTCGTGGCCCTTCTACGCCTTCGTAGTATTGTCTTTTTACTCTGTTATATCTTTTATATACCCCTTACTTCTCTATCCAAGATGTTTTTATGACCCGTCCAATCTGTATTTTGTGAATAGGAAACGGACTCAATAAAATTTGATTTGATTTGATTTGATTTAGGGTCTTCCACGACCAGCGTTCTTTAGGAAGATGTAGGGTTTTCTAAAAGAACCAAACGTCCGAATATTTCAGCAACGGTTCGACATAAAGTTATAAAATTTGGTATTCGGAGGTTATTAGTACTACCGGATCTGAAAATAATATTTGCTACGTTGCCAGATTTACAGTTTTTCTTATGGAGCCCTCAACTTAATTTTTTTTAATGTAATGCTATGTTTATTTTTAGCCCATTCGATTTGTCGTGTTTGAACTATTGTGACCCTATGATTTCAAATTTTAATTCCCCCAATTTTTGTCAATATGGCAATTCAACATTTCGTTAAAAAATATCACAAGTATCGTGGTGTAATGACAATGAAAATTTATTTATTTCAAATTTGTTCGCAAGCCTGATCTAAAAATACCATTTACAACGTTGTCAAATCCACATGTTGTTTCCACTATATCTTCCGAAGTATTTATTTAAATTCCCCTTTTAAATTTATCGCATTTTATTTGATACCACAACGTTACATTTTTTTAACTGGAACAAATCAAACCCTATCGAATATAGTCATAA
Source organism: Chrysolina oricalcia (assembly GCA_944452925.2). Taxonomy (NCBI): domain Eukaryota; kingdom Metazoa; phylum Arthropoda; class Insecta; order Coleoptera; family Chrysomelidae; genus Chrysolina; species Chrysolina oricalcia. The sequence goes on along the minus strand of OX101821.2, from coordinate 3,420,871 downwards.
CTAATAAAAAAGCACTGACAAACAGGAAATAATACAAAACTACGCAGGAAGTACAAAAATTACGTATTATTATGGTAATTAATGAACTAAATTGTGTTTAAATAATCCAAAGACAAACATTAAAAATTCTTGGTTAACTAAAGGTGAAAATGAAAGACTTAACGTATTAAGTGTTCAAAATGTTGGCCATTATTTGTCAAACAATACCCAAGCCCGTCATAAAATTCACCTATAGTATTATTTAACTCTTCTGGAAAAATAATAGTCGATTCGTATCGTACAGAATTGTTTCCCGCAGATGATCTAAACTTAGAGGTCTATTTTTGTACACCCTTTCTTTTAGATGTCCTCAATAAAAAAATCCATAGGGGTCATATCCGGGGAGCGTGCTGGCCATTCTATCGGTCCTCTTCGACCAGTCCACTTTTCTGTGAATACCTCGTCCAAATATTGTCGAACTTCTCGTGCAAAATGGGGAGGTGCCCCATCTTGTTGAAACCATACTTGATGGATGTCAATGGTCAACTCTTGCAATTTAGGAACCACGTTTCTTCTCAGAAGTTGTAAGTATTTTTGACTCGTCAGGTTTCCATCGAAAAAAAAGGTCCAATAATTGTGTTGTTAAGAATCCCTGCCCAAACGTTAATTTTCTGTGGATGCTGTGTATGTAATTCTTCCATTCAGTGAGGTTTAGTTCTACTCCAAAACTTACAATTACGCCTGTTTACCTGACCATTTAAACAAAAAGTCGGTAAATTTTTTTTTGTTTTTACGAAACTCCCAGGTTTTCGGAGAAAACCCCTCAAAAGCAGAGCTTGTGCGAGCAAGGGAGATCCTCATCACTAAACAATATTTTGTTCTTAAAATCTGGATAATCGTTAATTTTTTTCATTATGACTTCAGAAAACTCGATAAGGCGGTCAGGATCATCTTACAAAAGTTCTTCAGTGTACAGGGTGTCCCAAATTCGAGCCTCATCATTGGGATCTCGGAAACCAGAAGAGATACGAGGTCGGTTAAATGGAGGCAAAGTTGCGCAATTTGGTGCTCATTGAAACGCCGCTTTCATATTTGAAAAATTCCGAATACTTCCGAAGATTTTTGAAAAAAAACGATTATTCGCGATTTCATTTTAATTTTTTTGTGACTCTATTTGAATAGATATAACAAAACAAATTTCACATTCTCATTGCTACTTTTTCTGTTCTACAAGATGGTGTTATCAGATTTTCAAACAGACGTTTTGTATTTGAGCTGCCATCATCAACTTTGTTTTTTTAAATACGGCTCTGGATTTTTTATTATGGATTTTAAAATCTTTTAATGTCCCAAAACAAATGATGTATCGCACTTATTCGAAAAGTTTAAATCAATAGCATTTTCCATAAGAACTCATGTGTTAGAGAGAGACAGAGAATTGATTTTTGGTAAGATCTTAGCAGGACATCGTTAAAATAATTTTTTCGAAAAAGAACGATACATCATTGTTTTAAGGACCTCAGAAGCTCCTAAAAATTGATATAAAACAATGTGTGATGTTCAACAATAGGCATGATGTGTTAATTATTCCAAAAAAAGTCAAACAAAAACTATAAAATTGAATACCCAATGAAAGTTAAAGCAAATATTCAAATTGTAATCCACCTGCTTGAATGCATGTTCGTGTCAGTCTGTGAAGTTTATGGATGGCACGCTGAATGGTCCTTGCAGGGATAGCCCTGATCTCCCTTATTAGGTCTTGTCGTAATACTTCAAGATTTTGTGGCGTGTTTCGATAAAGACGGTTTTTGAGAAATACCCAAAGAAAGTAGTCTAGAGGGTTTAGGTCGGGGCTTCTAGCTGGCCAACGTACGGGACCTTGGTTTTCAATCCATTTATTAGGGAATAATTCATTTAATAAATTTTTAACACATCTCCCATTATGAGGTGGTGCACCGTCTTGTTGCCACCATAGTTGACGTAATACGCCCAAAGGTTCTTCCATTAAGGAATCCAATATATTGGTCCTTATTAATTCTGCATATCTATCGGAATTTAATTTTCCTTGAATAAAAAACGGGCCGATAATTTTATTGTGCCACATACCGACCCATACGTTAAATGATTGTCGTCCCAGAGGTCTTACTTCTTGATTCTGCCTTGGGTTTTCTATTGACCAATAGTGTTCGTTATGTCTGTTAAATAGTCCACCTGTTGAAAAACTGCATTCATCTGTCCATATAGTTTTATTTAGGAAGTCATCATTTTCATTAATTTTAGTTTGCAACCAGTTACAAAATTCTAATCGTCTCTCAGCATCGCCAGGTCTTAGTGTTTGACTAATATGGATTTTGTAAGGTTTATATCCACGCTTATTTAAAGTTCTCCAAACTCTCATTCGCGGTAATCCTACTTCTTCTGAGAAAACTCTAACTGAAGCTCGAGGATTATTATTGGCCTTAAAAAATAATTCAAAATTATTCATTTTATTTTCTACTTTGTAACAGTTTTCAAAGTGTTCAAGATAATTTGTTCCTCTTCTGGATCGATTCGTGTTCCATATTCAACCCTTGGCTTAACAAAACTTCCGTACTGAGCTAAATTATTATCAACATTAGCAAAATAACTATAATGCGGCTGCCGTCTTTCTGGATATTCCAACAAATAGCGCTCACAAGCAGTTTTTGAATTTCGATTCGAAATATAATAAATCCTTATCATGTCTCGTTTTTCTTCGTTAGAAAAAGTCATTTTCGTTTAATAATCGTTAACGATTAGTGAACGAACAGTGAACTGTCAAAATATTGGATAATTTAAACATTAACAAATGAACTAAGATAGCCAGAATGCACGATGCACAGCCACTTTGATAAAATGCAATTATTTTTGTAAATATAGCATAGGGCCTAGAGTTTGAGGGATGACACTTCAATTATATTATTTATTAACCACCCACTTTTACGTTAGTTTTTGAGTTTTATGCAGTGCGTTATTGCAAAAAAAGTTTGTTTTAACTCTATTAAAAATATAATTTTTGTCTCTCTCTAACTCATGAGGTCTTATGAAAAATGCTGTTAATATAAACTTTTAGAATAAGTGCGATACATCATTTGTTTTGGGACATTAGAAACTTTTAAAATCTATAATAAAAAATACAGGGACGTATTTAAAAGAACAAAGTTGATGATGGCAGTTCAAATACGAAACGTCTGTTTGAAAATCTGATAACACCATATTGTAGAACAGAAAAAGTAGCAATGAGAATGTGAAATTTGTTTTGTTATATCTATTCAAATAGAGTCACAAAAAAATAAAAATGAAATCGCGAATAATCGGTTTTTTCCAAAAATCTTCGGAAGTATTCGGAATTTTTCAAATATGAAAGCGGCGTTACAATGAGCACCAAATTGCGCAACTTTGCCTCCATTTAACCTACCTCGTATCTCTTCTGGTTTCCGAGATCCCAATGATGAGGCTTGAATTTGGGACACCCTGTACATTAATTTATAAGGTTTAGTTTTTTCATGCTCTAGAATCCTGTGAATTGAAGATTCACTTACATGTTCCGGTAAATTTTGTTTGCGTTCTGTTATAGACATTTCAGGATTCTCTTCTAAAGATAATAGGATATTCAATTTATTGTCATCTGTAGTGGCCATTGTAGATCTACCAGTTTGCGGAATAGTCTTCACATTCCCCGTTTGTTGGTATCTTTTTATAGTTCGGCAAACATTTCTTAATTTGCTTCTCGGGATGTGAATACAGCATTGAATAATTCACAAACTTCTTGATAGCGCTTCTCATTTTATCGCCGTAACCACGATAGATCAATATTTTAATCCGTTCAGCTTCACTTAACAAGAAAACCATTTTATCTTTATAATAATTCAAGTAACTTTCAGAATAATGACAGATGGTTGACAGCAATGAAAGATTGTTAGCTGTTTCCAAAGGCCACTTGTTAATTTATACCTCATGATTCTAACAAAATTTCATTTTCAGAGCTAAAATTCGATTCAAGATTCGAACATAATCAATGGGGTTTTATTTGTTTTAGTTGAAAAAATGTATGTTTATGGTATCAAATAAAATGCGAAAAATTTAAAAAGGGGGTTTAAATAAATACTTAGGAAGAGTTGTGACTGATATTTTTAGATCAGACTTGCCAACAAATTTCTAATGAATTAATTTTCATTGTCATATCGCCATATTTAAATTTTGTGATATTTTTTAACGAAATGTTGAATTGCCATGTTAACAAAAATTAGGGGAAATGAAATTTGATATTATAGGGTCATAGTAATTTGAACACGATAAATCGAATGCGCTAAAAATAAACATTGTATTACATTTAAAAAAAAGTTGATGTCTCCATAGGAAAAACTGTAAATCTGGCAACATTGCAAATATTATTTTTCGATCCGGCATTAGTGACAACTCCCGTATACCAAATTTCATAACTTTCTGTCAAAGCCGTTGCTGAAATATTCAGTTCTTTTGGGAAAACTTGTATGGACAACCATTAGAAACAAAAACTTGAAATTTTGTTGCAGTGCGAGTTTTACAAAATGGCCTTCTTAACTAAAACATTTTCAACATCCGGCTTCTTTCCTTTATGCCGGAAATAGTGGGCAACTTTCTTATTTTCTTATTTGCAATTTACAATATTTTAACATCTTCCAACATAATATGGGTCAAAATTCCGAAACCAGGTTATTTGTATCATGAGAACTTGAAAAATTTGAAATGCCGTGGCGGCTGAATTTTATATTAGTTATAATTGTTTATTATTGAGTTATAGGAATTACATACGGATTATTCTAAATTTTTTATTTTTAGAGTTTTATACGAGGTTTTGCAAAAAGGCTTCATCAGTAAATTTTTAAAAACTTTTATTCTTGAAAAAATAAATTGTTAGAATGGGTAAAACTGCCAAATGAATTCATCAATTTCAAAGAAACTATCATTTTCAATGGCATCAGCAGTTAAAAAATTGGATCTAGTGTCTGGACGGTTAACGCTAAATTATACTATAGCTTTAGTACAGTGACAGTCCAGAGGAATGATTTTTGATCACTTTGCTTGAACAAATGAAATATTTATAGTCGAAATTTCTCGAAAGTTTCTGAATGGGTAAATCGGTATACCTCAATTACTCTCCTCTAAAAGTTTTTTTTTAAAGACGCCAGACATCAAATTTCATAGTTTTGGAATTTTGACCCATGTAAGTCTTGAGGTTTCAGATTTTGAACCTGGTGATATTTATGTTTGACAAACATGAAATTCTAAGTGAATTTTCTGCGTCTTTCATTGAATTTTCTGGATAACCTGTGAAGTAGGCCAAAACTACAATTTTGTTGTCATCATTGTTGACAAGCTTTGTTGGTGATTGACGAAAAAGATCCGATATCACGATAGTGTCTTAGAAATCTTCTCAGAATATTTTTATTAGGGTGTGTAGATTTGAGAATCTTTCTGAGGAAACACGACAAGTTCTGTCGATTATCTTATTGCATTCGCCATAAATAATTATTAAATTCAGGAAATCTCCATTACAATAACCCATAAACGAGAAATTTTGCACACAAATACATAACTAGGAAATACACGTCAATTACATCGCGTCAAATTTTGACATATTTGTTGTAACTTCATTCGTTTTCAAAGCTTTCTTGAATTGGTATTGTCGCGATTGATTTACATTTAAAATATTTCCCCAAATCGGATATATCTTGCCAGGGCTGTATTTAAGGTATAGGGTATTTATTCTTCATGAATTTGATATACTTTTATTCCGTAGTATCCAAAAATAATAAATAGAATAGTGTAAGGTTTCCATTTAAAAAATTCGCGTAGTTTTCTCGATGTTATGTTTTAGATGTAAATTTTGACCACCCTGTATATAATTTTTGAACATTGGATCGAGCTGTTCATAACTTGATGCTTCAGGTATGATTTTGTGAAATTTCACATTTCCAACTGTTACTGTCTACACAGGTAAAAAGGATTCCTTGATTTGAAAGAATTTGAACTTGCCTCAAGGGCGCCCAGCATTTGATAAGGACGAAATGAATGGATATTTTGAACCAAAATTTGAATTTCTTTGAGGCAAACGCATTATTTTCTTTAGCACCAAGTTATATAAATGTCAGGCAAGAAACCTTAGTTTTGTCATAATATAAAATGATTTTGTCTCAAAATCATTATTTTTCCAAATTGTGAAAAGCTTTGAGGGAAATGCCATCTTTTTTCTAGCTCAAAGTCATGTGAACTTAAAGCAAAAGAGCCTAAGTTTTCGATCAAATTCATTAGGAGATTGTTTGAAAATTACGTGCTTTAAAATAATAGACATGATGTCATTGTCTTGAATTAAAAGGCTTTTGATATAAAACCAACAAATGCTTCATTTAAAATCTCAGGTTTATGTTGAATTCTTGTTTTGAAACCTTCCGTCTTCAAGTGAAAAATTTACTCTTTTTTAAAAAGATCCATAACGGTCTTGTGACAAAATGTGTATGGTATAGGCCAAATTTCCTGAGGATCTTTTTAAAAGAAAGTTCATGTGAAAATTTGGAAAGTTTTAAAGCAACAAACTTGCATTGGTTAAAATCAAATTCAAAATTGAAATTTAAATATTCATAAAAACTTATAGGGATATTAAGAAAAACAAATAATAATAAAAACGAATTTATTTAAATAATAACACATAACACGTTACTTTGGTTACTGAACACAAATCAGGGAAAAATTGGTATTGCTGGTGAATAAGGAACAAAACAAAACTAACTCTAGGTGGTACCAACAAAATCATAAAACTCGTAAAGGAAGTAAAACAAATAAATTTCTACCTACATTGACGAATTTTCATATTATAGCTTAACATTGTAATATTATACAGTGTGGACGTAAATAGTACCACCCTGTTAACTTTTGAACGGTCCGACGTACACACATGGGACGAAAACAGTTTTGAATAGTATCACCGTTACCACTTTTTTTTTAAACCGGTTTCACTCATCATACCTATTCACAACACAAATCTTGCCGGCAAACACCATTTATCAACATCAACTCGACATAAGAAAATACAATGGCAGAATGGCGCTAACTAGTGACCAGTGAACTGATACGCTGACACCTGCACCATGCGTTGCGTTGCGTTGCGTTGCGTTGCGTTGCGTTGCGTTGCGTTGCGTTGCGTTGCGTTGCGTTGCGTTGCGTTGCGTTGCGTTGCGTTACGTTGCGTCGTTGCGTTGTAGACCCGAGCTCATGCATGGCGAAGATAGCTGAGGTAGATTATGTCAACCAAACACATTTGGACCTTGTATCAAGTGAATATGGTTTTGAGACAAGAGTCAACCAAGCAGGACTGGAGACAAAGTTAATAATGTTCTCTCAAAAGCATTTGAAGCCAAAAGAATAGAAAATTTATTATAAAAGCAACAATGATTTTCATTCAAGAGCAAAATATTTGGGACGAAGACAATTTCTTTGTTAGAAGAGAAAATAATCCAAAAGCATGATTCTTTTGTCTCTAATCGGGTATTTTTATCAGTGTATGATTTATGATTTTTTCGTAGTAGTGTAAAAATTTTCAAAAAAAAAATAATATTTTGAAAACTAACGAATTTGGGTATAGGTATTGTAAAAAGTGGGCCTAAAATCTGCTGAGAAATTATAAAATACAGTGAAATACAGGGTGTTCTGTTTGAAATAAGGAGGTTGCCCTCAACTTCCGGTTTAAGTGAAAAAATTGAAAGTTGAAATTATTTCAGTTGAGAAGGCTATATTGTAAAACCCATTACCACAAAATTTTATTTTGAATGGTTCTCCACATATTCCTGAAAGACTCCGTATATGATTATACATGATTATAGTGTGTTGGCAATCGCAAACTGCAAGGACGAAAAAATAATTAGCTTTCTCTTATCAACGGGTCTCAAATGAAACCTCTCAGTTTTTTATGATTTTTTTTGGCATTGGCCTTGCTCGAACTTATTTCTGATAACACTTGCATGGATTCTATTTCAAGCTTATTTTCAATTCTGTTTAGACTTGGTAAATATATTGCGCATGAACGTGCTTGGGATCGCATGTTAAAAGGTAAGACCTCATCATTCCTAGCTAGCACAAGTTTCCTGAAAACTTCTGAAAAAAATTTATAATTTTGAACAAATTTGGACGAAGCAATAACCAAATGGATACGTAAGGCATTGGAGGAAATACGGACTACGGTCACGGACATTTTCAATTTCTTTTTCATATTATATTCTCCAGGTACACTTTTAGAACTGTATTCAAGTCATCATAGAAAATCTTTATGTAAATCTTAACTTCATAAACCCCATAAAAAAGAATTTGTTGCAGCAGTGTTTTGTGACTGCGTTAATCACAGAATACTCCTACAAATCTGGAAGCGTATGGCTTCAGGGGTACTACTTTGAAGTGGTTCGAGTCATACCTATCAAATCGTCATCAGATTGTTAAAACAAATCATTTCGTTCAAACCTAACGCTACTCGTACAACTGGCTTTCTTAGCTCAACTCAATTTTACAACACCATACTGACACTTCAATGCTTTTATTAATCATCAACTGTTGGATCAGGAGGACACACACTGTATATGATTTGAGGTACGCCAATTCTGTTAGAATACCGTTTATAATTTGTATGTAAATAGCTCAAATTGATTGAGTAAATTGGATGGTAATACAGTAATTATTATTTTACTACAGGCAATTATCAATACTAATTAGTGTATACATTATCTTGTGACGGAGTCGAAAAGAAGTCTGTCATCTAGAAAAAAGTTTAGTAGTTATTCATATAAAATAATTTCCGATAATTTGTTCACATTTTGTACATCTTCCAATTCGAAGACTGTTAATTCAGTAATTGTACCATAGATATGTTGATATCATCTATCGATTATTTAATTTTTATCAAAACAAGCCAAGCCGCATCTTGTGAAACCTCTTTTCTTTAATTAAAAAGCCAGACCTTTTCCTTGATTTATATCCTTATTGTAATTTGAGCTGGTAAAATGGCAATTCATCAATTTTCATAATAATTACATTTTTGACGAGTATAATTTGCGGACTATAATATTTAAAAACGTCGTACTTGGGAGGATTGACATAAAAATAGCTATTTATTATACAAGTTTGTAAAGGACTTTTTTGTATGGAAGTGAAGTTTATTGAATGAGGCGCAGCCGAGTTCAACAAACACGCGAGTACAAAAAAGCCCTTTACAAAAGTGTTAATGATATGAATTTTTGTCCTAATATCAAATAAAGACTTACGAATTGTATTTGACGCAAAATACTGTATTTTTCAAAAATACATAAATGTATGAACAGTGTGTTAAAAATTATTTTTAAACACTTGTGCGAAAAAGTATTACCTTACGCACTCTCAGCAGTGCGTGAAAGCCAAAATAGACAAACTTAGGAACTCGTTAACATTGAAAAAAAAATTTATAATAGTATTGATGATCGTACATTGGGGTGTATACGAGGAATAGTAAAAAAACTCGTTTTTCGGTATTTTCATTCTAGCACTATTCCAGAACCAACAAGTTATATTTTGGCAAGACATTATAGATTTAGTCTATCCTAGCTGATAAAACGTGTTTTGTTTCTTGGTGACTCTCTCTGTTTAAAATATTAATTTTTTTAAATTTTGGATTACACCCCTGCACTGAAAACAATTGACAGGTCGTTATTTACTACAAGTAAATAATTTATTACTGTTGTTGGTTGAACAAAAGATGAGGTAACTTTCTTATGAATTCAGCTGTTTAATATTACCTTTCATTTAGATACATTTTTTTGTTGGTTCATTTATAATGCTTTTTTGAATATCTCAAAAACTGTTCCGGTAATTTGCTCATAATTTCACTCAGACGATTATCAAAGGACCCCGCACTTTTCTTACGTAAAGTGGCGACCGGTCAAATTTTCTGAAAGTTTGGTATGTTGTTGTAACCAAAAGTGTCGATGGGCCCAACCCAATCCGATGGCTAGTTTTCTAAATACGGGGTGTTAAAGTTGAAAATTTCCCAGATTTTCGGATTTATTTTTTATTTATTAAAAGTTAGATCGGATTTCTGTTGCATGCAGACGTTTACTACATGTTCTAGTTATGAAATTTGTGGATACGTATGATTAAAAATATTTATATTTACAAGGTGATTCACGAATGTATGACGGTAGTTTTTTGCCAAAATTCACTTTTTCTACTGTGACGTCAGGGAGGCATATTTTTGAAACGTTCTCTTCGATATAGTATTTTGACGATAAATTATTACACAGAACATATTTTTTATACATGGTGTTTCACAGAGAGATCCACTAGACAAAATTATTTCCTTTTAGGATTGATTCGAAACCCTGTATTTATGGATTGATTTTTGGGAAAAGTAATACCACAAACATATGTATGTCTCTAATCTCCAAAATATTCAAGGTGGTTTATTCATAGGAAGGTATTCTATTTTGGGAAAAGTACAAAAAACATGAACAACCTGTATTAAAAAATTTCCTCTGTCAAATGTAACTATTTTCTCACTATATATTGATTTTCATACCATCTTCAGAGGTACAGGGCGTTAAAGTGGAAAATTACTGATTTTATCAGTTTTTTCCAAAAATTGAAAAGCCGGATTGATTTTATGTTGCGCCTATGAGTTTAATATGAGTTTCGGTCAGATGTACATGGAAAGATTCAGCTAAAAATATTTACTGTTACAGGGTTGCTCTCAATCTCCTATTGATCCTATACTGGTTTTAGGTTTCTATTAACAGTGGCTATCTTAGAACTAATTTGATATTATGTATAATTAAATAGTTGGTATTAAAATAATCCGTTCTGGGAAAAATAGTTTTAATGCAGTTTTATGGAGTTCTCTTGATATATTCCTTAAAACACATTAGGAAAACTATTCTATCCTAAGACTATGCATTCTATATAATACCACATTAAATCCTAAAACATAATTTTTACCTTTTAAAGAGTACATCTAGAGTATTATAAAGTTTAAAGGTTTTAATTTAGTCAATTTGGTTAACAGAAATACCTTTTGGTCTTTGGACGACTTCATTAAAACGAATTATATTCCCTCCACATTCAGATTAAACGCCATCTTGTCAAGAAGCTATTTTAGTAAACCAGTGCAGTCCGCATGTTTACGTGTGAAATAAAAATTTGAATCAACGGGTGACATGGAAAGTATTAGCGACAAGTAATGCACTACACGCTTCACTACAAAACCGGCAAAATTTGTGAGGTTAGGATTCCATTCGAGCGCAAGACCACTTTGAATCAATAAGGTCACGAGTTTGAACATATTAAAGCATATTGGTTTTAAAAGGAGACGTAAACAGACTCCTGCTAGAGTCATTGGATTTAAAGTAGTAAACAAAACGCTGTTTTAAATCTAGTGAGATTTAAAACATTTAATAAATGAATAATTAGTTTTAATCTAGATCACGCCGTGTTTTACTGCAATAAAGACTCCGTCATTTTGTATATTTTCAATAGTAAACGAAAAGAATATTATTATTCAAATAATTGCATCTTGGATCTTCTTAAAAATTAGAAAAATGCATTTAGATGCTTAGAAGTCGAATAAAATTTGATGATATTGTTGTAATATTGTTTAAATAAGAGAAAAATACATTAAATTAGTGGCGCTCGAGTTATGTTTAAGTATTTTATAACATTTTATCAGAAAGATGCCATTTGTTGGTGAATTTTTCACCAGAATAGTGCGCTTTCGAATATTATTTTATGATATGCTTAGTATACGTATGCGGTTCAAAATTGTCGAGTGTTACTAAACAAAATAAAACTCTTTTAGGATCAATTAATTATTTTTAAGTTAATTCAGTCCGCTCTAAATACATTTTAAGAGCAAAACTTCAGATAATAAGTTTTAATTTATGTATTTGAACTTGTCTTGAAGAACTCTTTAAGAATATAGAATTAAAACTTAATGGTTTAATACAGTTTTAAAATTTAGTCTTGAAGGCCTTTTTAGGATGGGCCCTTTTTGGCTAGAAGCTGCTTTATGATGGTCTCAGGGCTGTCTTAAAGATCACTTGATTTTATTGGAAGTTTTATTGTGTAGTTTTAAAGCGACCTTGAAGATCGGAATAAGAGCGTTACTTGGGTGGCGTTGTTGAACAAGTTTAGTATACCTCTTTTGTTTAGAAAAGGTGTAAAAATGATATTTGATTATTAAAAATTCCATTAGTTCACTGCGAAAAAAGTTAGGGCAAATTGAAATAAGTAATGATAGCGTACACAGCGCCCTCTAATACATAAAAGTTAATACCAAATTTTGATTTCTTCTCAACCCTTTCTATCAAATATTGTGCAAACATTTATTTTTTGCAAAAGTTATACAAAATAATTGAAAATAAAATTTCAACTTTGTATCTCCGAGACGAAACATTTACAGCCGTATGCATAGTCAATCCCAGCGACTCGCCAGAGTTTCGCCGTTTGCTACACAAGAACTATAATGCACAGTCGAGCTCCAAAAAAGTGGTACATCGCCAGCGTTTCGCCAAAATGTGACTTATCGCGTAGTTGTAACTTTTTTGGAGCTCGCCTGTGCATTATAATCCTTGTGTAGCGAACAGCGAAACTCTGGCGAGTCGCTGGCGATTGACTATGCATACGGCTGTTAGGGATGCATGTTAAAATGAACTTTTTATCTTGAAATCAGTTAAATACTTACCCTTTGAAGTTAGAACAAATAATTAATAAATACCCTGTAGTCCCTTTTTATTTAATTCACTTTTCAAAAGGTACGAAAGTGAAATGGAACCGAACCGAAACAATAATTGGCACACTCGGTAACACCTGAACTATTTCAATTTGAATAAACACCAATTTCGCAGTGCACTAATGACAATGATTTTTTTTCAGTGTTAATGAGTGCGCGGTGCTATCAGAGAAAATCGAGCAGACGGTTTAGTTATTGGCGGTAATTATCATAACATCGCCGGCCGTCTGCGCGAATAGGCGAGACCTACTTGCGAAAAACGAGAGGAAAGAGCGACGTTTCCATGGAGAGCGAGTGTCTGGAAATGGACCTCTCCACGCGACAACGGGACCTCGTGCCGCAGGATCACGCCTGCAAGATCAGGGCGGCCAAGTCTGTTTTTTCGATAAGGAGTTTGGTGGATTTGGGGGACGTCGTCGGCCAGAATATGGAGGACATCGATAATGGTGCCAGTGGTGAGTCATGTTGAAACCTTCATTTGCCATTTTTGTTTTTATTTATTTATTTATTTATTTACCAAAACAGGGGTTACTAACACATTGAACAATCCAAAAACAGAACCCTCTGCATAATTAATCAGATTAGTGGGTTGTGTACAAGAAAAAATAATCGAAAAAACAACATGAAAGAACAGAAAGTAACTTATAGAATAGGCAATAGTAAATTCTGTTATACAGTGTGTCCCACTTTGAGCAGCCACACCCTCATATTTCGTTGAGCATGAAATAATTCGAAGTTTTCTTTGACTCAAGTTGTAGTACTCGGAAATACCTACCTTTATGTTTACGGAACCTTTGTATATCCATTTTCCACGGTTAACTACGACCAAATGAAAAGTGAATAATTGGGAAAAACATACTAGGCATTTTTTTATCGCAAAAATAACACCAGATTCTGTTTCAGAACACCTTAAAACCCCCAAATCTCAATGCTTGAATCATTTGAATACACAGAGTATCATCTGTAGCTGGTAGCATTATCAACTCTAATCCATAAATAATGCTTGGAAAATTTCCAAAATGTCTTCTCTTGTCACAGAATTCACAAAAATATTTAATTAATACTTTGAAAAATAGCCAAATATCACTTTTCCAAGGCTAACTCTGATCAGAATGAATGATACCCTGTATATTCAAATGATTCAAGCATTGAGATTTGGGGGTTTTAAGATGTTCGGAAACAGAATCTGGTGTTATTTTTGCGATAAAAAAATGCCTAGTATGTTTTTCCCAATTTTTCACTTTTCATTTGGTCGTAGTTAGCCGTGGAAAATGAATATACAAAGGTTACGTAAACATAAAGGTAGGTATTTCCGAGTACTACAATTTGAGTCAAAGAAAACTTCGAATTATTACATGCTCAACGAAATATGAGGGTGTGGCTGCTCAAAGTGGGACACACTGTATAATGAGTGTGAAATCATTTAATTTCTCTAGTACTCCATGAAACTGGATTACATGAACTGAAAAATACCATAGCAAGTTTCAAAAATAAAACTACTTCAGGTATTGCGGATATCTCTGTGCGAATATTTGAAAATCTTCCACAAAATGCACTTAATATCCTGGTTCATCTAATAAATGAAACTTTTCGCGATGGTACATTTCCTGATTTTCCGAAAATATCTGTGGTACTACCTCTGCATAAGGGAGGTGACCTTAATGATCCATCCAACTATAGACTTATCTCTCTCATTCCTATATTAGCGAAAATTATTGAGAAGTTGGTGAAGATTAGATTATCTGCATTCTTAGTTAAAAATAAGATCATCACAAATGCCCAGTTCGGCTTTCAAGCTGGAAAAGTTACAAATGATGCAATTTTTTCTTTTTTGTACGGCGTATATACTGAGATAAATCGAGGTGAAGTTACAGCGGCGGTATTCTGTGATTTATCTAAGGCGTTCGACTGTGGGAACCACAGAATACTGTTACGAAAGCTTTACCACTATGGCATAAGGGCTGTCTCTCAGGAATGGCTTGAATCATATCTGTCAGGTCGAAGCCAAGTTGTTGAAACGACATCATACTCCGATGAGTTGTCTGTAGAATGTGGTGTGCCTCAGGGGTCAATACTCGGACCAACTCTCTTCCTACTCTACATAAATGACTTGGCCAGAACAAACATTTCAGGAAAAAAACACTGTTTGCGGATGATACGAGTATATTCTGGAATAATAAAAATCCCGAAACACTTCTTGAAATTATCAAGGATCATATGTATGAGGTGAAAAGATGGTGCGACTCAAATCAGTTAGCTATATTAATATGGAAAAACCTAATATCATGTCATTCAAAGGTGAATTAGATGAGCTGGTCATGGGTGATGATGTTATAGGAATTACTGAACATACAAGATTTCTAGGTATTCATATAGATTGCAGATTAAAATTCGAGGAACATGTTTCAATTTTGAACAAAAAACTGTGTTCTGGGTGTTATGGGGTAAGAGTAGAACTTGGTCTTTCTTCGTCCAATGTTGTGTATCATTCTTTAGTAGAATCCCACTTGAGATATGGAATCCCATTCTGGGCGGTGTGTAATATGAATCTCATAGACTCTGTTTTTGTACTACGAAAACGTGCAGTAAAGTATATGTGCAAAGCAAATATTCGTGATTCCTGCAAGCCTCTTTTTATTGAACACAAAATATTAACAGTATTTGCAATTTTTGTTTTGGAAACAGTATGTCTAATTAAAAAAACATCTTCACTTTGACACTACATACCCACATCATGCCACCCGTCAAGCTGGCAACATTAAACTCTCGATCATTGACACTAATTAAAGATTCAGTGATTTATGGAGGAGATAAGATGTTTAATCACTTACCAAAACATATTAAAGAAATTAGATCCATAGAAAGTTTCAGAAAGGGAGTAAAAGCACTCTTGTTGTTGTTGTGGATAAACCTTATTATAGTATACAAAAATTTTATGATTATATATTTTAACTCAAACTTGTTTTAATATGTTGTAAGGTGTTTCTCAGGCGCTATTTTTTTTATATTGACTTATAAGACATTTTAATACTATATCAGTGACGTTTTTTTCATTTTACCTATTTTTCACTTCAGTTTAAGGTTAGTTTTTAGGCCCTCACTTTGTCAACAGGATCTTGTATCTTTGGACAATAAAGCATATTCTCTCTTCTCTCTTTATCTGATGGCATGTCATGATGACAACGTTATGTCACTCAATTTTGATGACATAAGGAAGCTCATTATGGTACTTGGTGAATTAATTATGGGACTAAGTACCTTGATGAAATTCTATAAAAAGAACATGTAATGGTGAGATCAAAAAAATGTATTGAAAATGCATAACTATGAACAATACTATTTATTATAAATGGCAAAAGAGCAATTACTACAATTTGCAATATTAATTCCAATGGATTCTAGAGTTTTTACATCAGTAGTTGAAGATTTTTGGCACAAAAAATTGCTTCTGATACTTTTTTCTTTTGCTCTTTCGAATTTTCGATGTAACCTTCAGCAACAGTATTACCTTTCCATCCGCCATGGCGTTTCACGGTACACAGATCAGCTCCAGAATCAGCCAAAAATGAAGCAGACGATCGCCGTGTGAATTCATTCATTCATTCACACACTTGATAACGTCGTGACTCAAACACATGAAAAGAATTTATTTTCTTTGTTTCTAGACAATGGAAGTTCAGAAGAATTCTACTAATTTTTTTCTATTTTTGTATTTTCTTCTGATTTTCAACTTTTTTTGGTGGGGAGAGCACACTGACAAATTTTGTGTAAGTGGCGGTAAATCACCCTGTATATAGGAATATACGGGGCTAAGTAGCGACGATATTTCAAACACTTTGGCTGCCAGTAAAAGGTTCAAACCTTAGTGACTGCAGAAATGTTTCTGATGGCCCAAGAAACTGCTCGGAATCGCACGTAAAAAGGTAAGACCTCGTTAATCTTTGGCTCGCACAAGTTTCTACTTCTAAGGACTGCCGTTCGTGAGGGGACAACAGATGGTTAAGAGAAAAACTGATGTTAACAATTTTTTTTAAACAAGAAATTTGGTAAAAGAGATGGAAAATTGCCATTATGAGATGAATCATTCATTGAAACAGCAAGAATACTTAGAGCAGATTCAGGAAAATTTGGAAACATTTCATTCACACCACTTTTTTTTGATGTTCCTGATTACATCAATTATCTCATAATTGTCCGTATCACGCAGAATCAGGTGTTCCTCGACACTAAAACCTCGGAGTTGACTTAAAGGATCATTCTCCGAAACAATAGAATCTGTCAACTTCTCAGCCATGGAACAATAGTAGTCATTCAAAGTATCAGGACACAGTGACGAGACTAGATGTTTTTTGCTGTTTTTTCTCTGAAATATTTCACTATATCTCAACTTTCTTTTGATTAATTTTTAGCTTCCAAAATAATTTTCTTGTAGGTAATAACTTTCGTTTGCAAATTCAATAAATTTTCTATATATTCCGCGATATCGATTGAAGTATCCATAAAAAAATTCAGTGATAGTAAACTTCCTGATATGATGCAAAGAACGTGACATTTGTGGGGAAATCTTCATTCCTTGAGTAACCTATTGCTTTCTATCTTTAATTTTAATCATCTGTATTGAAAAAGCCCTACACGTAGAGGACATGTTTCCAAACTGGCTTGTGCGCATCTAGGAAAGTGTAATTTTCTACAGTATTATAGAAAAACAAAAATTTCAGATTTTATTGACTATTTTCCTTCTCCGCCAACACACCGCAATAAGATCATTAATTAAATAAGCGAACATTGAAGTATTTTGATTACAATTTATTTGCTTGTAATTAGGCAAATAATTATGTTAGCATGATTTACGCATTTGAAAAAGTGGGCTCTGGAACCGTAGACTATTAATTTGATTTGCAATTAATATTTTCCAATCAAATCTTTTTTTATGTCATTATTGCAGTATTTAAAATCTCATTTTGTTGCACGTTGTTTAAAAATTAGCATACATTTATATTAATAGCATCTTCACGTGTGCTAATTAACATTAATTTTTCATCTGAATTAGAAAAAAAAATGGTTTCTCTACCTCGGTTGCGCTGGGTTTTCAGTTAAACAGGATTTCAATTACCTGAAAATTGTCACTTTCGAATAATATAAAAGTAATAAATGTTAATAAATAAATACTTGAATCTGCCTGATCCGAATTTATATACAGAGCATTGTTTTGAAAGATGAAAGGGTGATCTCTTGTCCAGAATGCCTGGTCTGTTTTACAGACGGGTCCAAACTGGAGAAAAGACAAGCCGGAGCAAGAGTTTACTTGGAAAACGGAGAGGAAAGAGCCCATACGCTAGATTCTCTGGCAACAGTTTTCCAAGCAGAGGAGGTCACCCTGGAGGCAACTAGAATGGAAGAGGTGAGGTCCGGCCCAGAGAGACATGTATATGTCTGTTCGGACATTCTGAATGCAACCATAACCAGACCAAACCTGATTCAGAAGTACAGAGATGCCCTGGAGAGTCTTGCGACTGAAAAGGAAATAACGCTGATGTGGTTCCCGGGCCATGCAGGGATTGAAGGCAACGAGTAGGCGGACCAGTAATCAGCATAACAAGGAAACAAATAACAACAGCACTGAATTAGTGGATAAATTAGGATAAGAGTGGAAAGGGATAGATGGCTGCAGGCAGTCAAAGCAGATGATATCGGGGCCGGACAGGGCAAGGACGGCCAAGATACCGAAGCTAAGCCGCAAAGAACTCCGACTCTTGGTGGGAGTTCTAACCCGCCACTGCACCCTCAGGAGGCATCTGATTCTCATCGGAGTTGAGGCAGACCCACTATGCACGGAATGTGGTGAGGAGATCTCCTTCCTCTTCCTGTGCGAATTTATGGCAGACAAAACGTCTTCGGGGCTGCTACTATTAAGGATGAGGAATTGCACTCATTGCAATGGAAGGATATTTGGACTTCCATAAGAAGGTCGAAGAGGTTCGAGCAGGTATCCGCCATGGGATGAGTGAAGATGCCGGGGTTTGCGAAAAGGGTCCACTGGGGCTTAGTCGCTAACAGAATTCTTCTAGCCGATGATGGGGATATCATGATCTGTTAGTCGATTCCTCGAAGAGAAGTTCTTGGATTCTCGACAACAGTTTGTATTTATCCAAGGGTTGTGAGGTTTTTGAACTTATTTTTGACACTGCCTGTACTTCTGAATTTTTTCAAGATCCTGCTCACTGTGGCGTGGTTAACATGTTTCGTCTTGTTTACTGTCAAATTAACTGTAACTGTCAAATAGTCCGTTGACCGCCTCAATCATTTTATGAAAAGTGTGATCATGGCTCGTAGTTTAGACGATACATTTGAAGCAGTTTTGATATTTGGAGAAGTTGGAAGAAATTATTATCTGGCAGTCCGTATGTTTACTGATAGATTTCCCGAGAATCCTATTTCGAGGATATATTTGCGCAAACTTTTAAATAAGCTCCAAGCAACTGGTACGCTGAAAGATGCTCCAAGATCAGGAAAACCGCCTCTTTCAGAAGAAAAAAATGTAGAAATTGTTGCTGAAATAGTAATCAATCCGACTCAGTCGACGTCTGCAGTTGCTGAATTCTGTGGAGTAAGTTCAAAAATTGTCCAAAGAGTCCTAAAAAAAGAAAAAATGAAAATCCTGCATGCTCTCACTGAGGATGATCCAGACCGGAGGGTTGAATTTTGTGAAGAACAATTGAAGGAGAACGGGTCTTTCTAAAACGTGTTTGTTTCTCAGACAAATGCACGTTTTTTCTTAATGGAAAGGTCAACAAACAGAATGTACGATACTGAAGCGATACTAATCCGCATATTTTCAGAGAGGGACATACCCAGTTTTCTGAAATGGTGAATGTTTAGGCGGGGATTTTAGGCAATCGCGTTCTTTACAAAAATCTTTTAGAAATTGAAATTGAACCTCGAATAAGGCAAATTGTATCGAACAATCAGGAAGAGTTTGAAAATTGTGAAATTATATTTCAGCAGGAAGGGGCACCTCCCCATTTCGTTCGCATGGCTAGAGACTTCCTCTATACTAATTTTCCTTGGCGATGGATAGGTCGCAGGGGAAGTACAGAGTGGCCACAACGATCTCCGGATCTTACACCTCTAGATTTTTTCCTTTGGGGGTACCTGAAGTCAAAAATCTACGCCAATGAATGCCAAACAATAGAAGAGTTGGAACGCAGAATAATAGATACATGTGAAGAAATAGATGAACAGACTTTCATCAACGTGAGAGAAGCTATTTATAATAGGGCACTTTATTGTCAAGATTCAGGAGGGGGCACTTTAAACACTTGATGAAATAATTGTTGGCGTTAAATAAAAGAGTTATTCAAAAATAAAATATAATTTTTTAGCCAACTAATTTGTTTTGATTGTGAATTTACAGAACACATTCGTAGGCTTCGAGATTTTCCGGTAAGCGGTGCTGTTTATCCTTAATAAATAGTCGAAATAATGACGAGATTTAACTACAAATCAATAACAACGTGTAGTTAGCAAAGTGTTTCACAGGTAGTGACCAAAATCCATACTTCATTTCATACCGGAATGTCACTATTCAAACGGTAATATTTCGAAAACAATTGAATTTAGGAGTAAACTGTATTAGAGAAAACTGTTGAGAATTATGGGCAAAATTCGAAAATGGAATAATATACGGGGTGTTCTATTTTAAAAAATATTGAAGATGGCACTCAGCAGCCATTTAAAAACTTTCAGCTTTGATTTTTTCATGAAAAAGTTGGGTTTTATCTCCTCTTAAACCCCTCCAAATTTAGTTGCGATATACCAGGTGGTTCAAAAATTAGTAAGGGGGGGGGGACTTTAGACGGGCACTGTATATGTTCCTAAAAAAAAGTAACCTGATATCAACCACTATCAAAATCAAATGATATTTACTTATTTTGCAGGTCTACGCGCTTTTGTGTTTGACTGATTTTGTAAATAACCCTGTATACGGTGTCTCAGAACTTTCCATTACAGCTCAAGTCGACAATATTATTATTGCAATTATTCTCCCTAACTTTTTCTAACAAAATGATCGCATCTACATGTTTGACACCCTGTATCTCAAAAACTGTGCATTAGATCTCGTTGTGCCAATGAAGACATTTGATCAAGTCATCATAAATTACATTATACATAATTTTCAGACAATTCGACTGGGACTCATTTTCCATAAGAACCGTGCGGGGTCCTTTTTGAAAAATGTGTTTTTTCAAGAAACTGAAAATCAGTCAGTTATCTGATAGGGGCTGAGAAGGTTTCAAGACGAATCTAAGTTGATCACACATTAATTTAAAAAATAAAAAAAATACCCTTTGTTGCGTACTTTTTGAATGCCGCTGTAGAACCGAAAACTTTTTTTACACAAATTTTAAAGCTAAAGAAACATATTTATATTTGAACATTGTCTGGCCAAGGAAGTGAGTGACACTGTATTATTGAGTTATATTTTCTTTATGCGGACCAATTCAAGCGCGACAAAACTAATTCTATCACTGTTCTGTGCAGCTGCCTTAATTTGGTAAAACACATCGTTTTCCTTGGAAATGAAATGTATTGTTCGGCCGTTTAGGATGAATGCTTTTCACAGTTAATGTAATTACATGGACAAGTGAGATGCGCTCGTGCATTTTTTATGCACTCGCCTATTTTATGAATGGATTTTATTTCAATTCGAAAGATTAAGCTTTAATTTGTGGAACTTCCGCTGCCCCAAGATTCCTCAAGCATTGAAATTTTAAAGGTGTTTGAAGTAATTGATTTTGTATTTCAAGTTCAATCAATAATAATAATTTCAAATGATGATACAATTATTTATCACGTGTTCAAATCAGGACATAGTAGTCTAGTCAAGATGTACCATTTATTACAAAAAATTTGTATAGTCACCGAAAATTAGGGTCATGGTAGAAAAGTCCGAAATGGGTACGAAAAAAATTGTAAAAGTTATAACAATTGAGTGAAAAAAAAGTGGGGCTTTGGTTTTTTTTAATATCTCGAAAAATATTAAAGATTTTCGAAACATTAAAAGATATCTGAAAAGATCAGTAAATTTACTGAAAAAAAGTTATGACTCCCGAAACTGTACCTCCAATATTTATAATATTTACAGAGCCCTGAGAACAAAAACTATTTTAACATATTAAATATGAATATTAAGGAATAAATAATTCATGTACTATTGGGATACATCAACAATAATCTGATTTTTCAGTAGTTCAGTTTTTCTAGCTTAAAAATCAATTTTTTTTCACGAAAATTGGTGGAAATATAACATCATGTTTCAAGTAAGCTGTAATTTTTTTGTAGCGGAATTTTACTTTTTTTTTCAAGAAATTCCGAAAAAATTACCTTATTTTCAACTATAAAGTTCGTCTTTTCAAGGTCGCCAGCCGTCAGAATTTTCGTTGAAGCGTCCACTTTTCGATTATGTAATAAAAGGGTATCACTACTGTGGAATTTTTTTCCAGAAAACGCGAAAAAATTAAAACACATATTTTCAAAAATCAATCTCTTTTATTTTTGTTCCAAACTCATATTTATTTATTATAATTATTGAAGTCAACAGTTGAAACTTTTCGAGAATAGAAATTTCATATTGCCTTAATAGGTACAAAAATAAACAACGACATAAATAAGGATTTGATTATGATAGAGGGGCGAAAGGAGGTGAACTTTTGGGGGTAAAAATGATTTCTCTCGATTTGCAGCGAAAATTGAACTCCAACAAAAAATAGAAGGGAAAAACTTCTTGGCAATAAAAAGATCTACAACTTTTGTATCTAAGATTTTTCCGTAAAAATTGGAAAACCCGTTTTAACTTATTTGTATGTTTATTGCAAAATCTAGTGGAAATATACTTTTTATGTCCTGAATTAGATGTTTTTTTTTGCAGAGAAATATTTATTTTTGTCGAATCTCTTTGAAGTATTCGAAAAGGGGGCGGCTCCTAGTTGGCTGGTGCCAAAACGAATTTAAAACGCCTAAAATAAGAAAGAAAGTAACATGCAAGAACTAGGTGGAGAATGTTGTAGAAGTTCCAACTTTGAGGGGAAAAATATTTAAACACGAAAACACTCAACACTCAACACTTCAACACTTCAAATGTTCAATATAAAGTTGTAGATAATACAAAAACTTTTGTATTCAGCACCTTTTGACAAATTAACCGTCAACATAGCGGGAAACGGATTTTTCAGTATTTAATTTTTTTCTCGAGTATGTATGATTCAATTCACGTTGAAATTTGTAGGAGGTATGTCTTTTTTGGTGTCAAATGAGAATGATTCTTTCACAATTTACGAAATCGATTCGTTCAAATATTCGAATAAAAAAACGGAGTTTGTCGGTCTCATTCTGACTTACCTGTACTATGTTATGAATACTCCCAACATTAAAAAACGTTCAAGAGGTTGAGAAGTATTTCTATAAGTTATAATAAAGTTGCATCATGCGATTATAGCACTCAGGATGTTATATCTCTTCTCAGGACATATCTTCAGTTTTTCGCAAATATCTCAGAAACCTTCACTTTTAGGCAAATGGAATGTTTTGACTTTCGGGTTGAGTATGGATGATCCTAACTGATGTCAAACGCTCATTTGTCAATTAAGTTGTCCAAAGAAAATGTGAAGGAAAATATGACCACATACCATCGAAACTACGCCACTCACTGGTTTACGAAAATTGAAAATTATAACTTCAAATTATCACGTTGATAAACCTTGATTAGTGCACCAAGTTTGAAATTTTTTTCTCCAGGAGTTTTAGAGAAAAAAAATCTACATTTTTTTCGCACTTTTGACACCCTGTATCTCAGAGGGGATGCATTTTAGGACATACCTTGATTGAAACTTTTCATCTCAAAATGAGGCAAGGAATCTGTAGTCGGAGTTTGTCGGTGTTATTCTGACTCACCCTGTATATTACTTTGGTTACGCATCCCAACAATGCATTGAAGAAGCCTTCGCTGCGAAATTTGAATGTAAACATTTCAAATTCTGACGTATTTTCGTTGCCTTATGTCAAAATATTTGTCTAGGAATCCTATCGAAAATGGAGTTTTCTCTGATGAAAATCAAAATTAGGTCATTCAAACGATTAAGAAATTATTGTTTTTTTATAAACTGTTGCCAAGAATTCTAAGAATCCCCGAAAAACGACACAACGAAAACCAATATGGAGGACAGAAATTTAATCGCGATTAAACAGCTGTTGTGAAATAATCACTTATTTAAACAAAATATATTCGAAAAATGGTGGTATCTGATTGGTCTAAACTACTCAACACTAATTTCGTCGCACCCCAAAATGTTTACCGTATTAAAATCTGAATAACTTTTTTCTACATTGAACAATTTGAATTCTGTAAACACTGTTCGCTAGCCCAGTCCTTCAGTTATAATCTCGTACTTCTTCGTTTTCCGCATAAAATCGCTACAGGGTATTATCTGAAACTGTGCAAAATTTCTGAATTTTCAAAAGGATCCCAAATGAACAAAATTTTTTTTTTTAAATTTGACAGTAGTGGCATGAAGATGAACTCATTACCTCAAGATATTTTTCGAATTGTCTTATTATCTCTTTTGTTTATAGGGTGATCTCAAAAAATTAACTTTTTGGTTTTGCAGTCATAACTTTTTTCCTCGTCAACCGATTTTCAAAATTTTCGGCTCATTTTGAAGCTGAAACTTTAGATGAAGAGATATGAAGATCAGAATAGACTCAAGGTGAAGATTGAAGATCAAGGGTTTCCTCAAAGGTGACCTAAATCTGAAACACCCTAAAAATCCGGTTGGGAGGAGAATTAAACGAAAATCAACTTGTTTTCGGAGTGATTATCCATTATGAATACGTCCAGATCTTTCTTGCTGTCAGTACTCAAGAATTGCGCATGAAAAAACCCAATTGTAACGGCAGGATTTTGAAAAAAATTAAATAAAATCAACCCATTGTTCGCCTGAAATGCATGGCCCGTAACCAAGGTAACAAGAATCACAATCAATGACTGACAAGCTAGGTTAGACGTCAATTTTGATTCGTTTGCAAAAAAAAAATATCATATCGATGCGGCATCTAACGCCAGACCAGCTGGAACTGATTCCACGAATGACGGAACAAGGATTATCTACCCTCCAAATTGCCAATCTGCTTGGAACAACAGTTAGATCCGTCCAAAGGGCCCACGTCCGAGCTAACGTTGGGGATATTCAGTATCGACCTAGGGGGCCAAGAAGGGGTACAAGAAGAAGAACAACTCCCGCTCAAAACCGCCTTATTGGAAGATTGGTACGGCGGACTCGGACTTCAACCGCCCCCAAAATTCGTCGTGAATTGATCGATGCTACGCGAATTCAGATTTCAAGTCAGACAATCCGACTTTGGATCCACGATCTTGGATTACACGCAAGGAGGCGAGCTGCCTGCCCCTTACTGAAACCTGTACATCGAGCAGCAAGACGATTATGGGGGGAAGAACATCAAAACTGGGGAATAGCAGAGTGGAATAGGTGTATGTTTACGGATGAGAGTAGGTTCAACTTGTTTCGAAAGGATGGTCGTGTGTTGGTTTGGAGAGGGAGGAATGAAAGGTTTTTGGAAGGAAATATGGAGGCGAGGGTGGCTTTTGGAGGTGGAGGAGTGACTGTGTGGGGTGGACTATCGATGAATGGAAGGAGTGAATTGGTGATTCTGAGAGGAGAGAGTATGAACGGTGAGAGGTATAGAGATTTATGTATGAGAGAAATCGTGGTCCCTTACGTCGCAAATATCGGCAACAAACTTTCTTCTCGTTGATGACAATGCGAGACCGCATAGGGCTCACAATGTCAACGAGTTTTTGAGGGATCACGGTATTGAGCGAATGAACTGGCCGCCTTTCTCTCCGGATATGAATCCGATGGAACATGTCTGGAGTCGTATGAAATTGAAATTGAAAGAAAGGGAAGGGCGATTGGAAAATTTGGATGACTTGGTGAAAGCGGTACAGCAAGAATGGACAGCTGTACCACAGGAGTTCATTGATAGTCTGATAGACAGCATGCCGGAAAGGATCAATGAAGTAATTGTCAAAAGGGGAGGGCCCACTAAATACAGAATATCATAAATATTTTTCAATTCTGATGTTATCCAAGTTATTTTCTATTTGTTGTTGTTCAATAAAAACTCAATAATAAAACTTGTTTTCTTGTTCTTGCTTACTAACACGATTAATGCTTCACGATTGAGAAAAAAAACCGCTATTGTGGAATGAGCCTCAGCTGGTCAGGCATGTCAGTCACTGAATGTGATTCTTGTTACCTTGGTTACGGGCCATGCATTTCAGGCGAACAATGGGTTGATTTTATTATTTTTTTTCCAAAATCCTGCCCTTACAATTGGGTTTTTTCATGCACAATTCTTGACTACTGACAGCAAGAAAGATCTGGACGTATTCAGAATGGATGATCATTCCGAAAACAAGTTGATTTTCATTTAATTCTCCTCCCAACCGAATTTTTAGGGTGTTTCAGATTTAGGTCACCTTTGAGGAAACCCTTGATGTTCAATCTTCATCTTGAGTCTATTTTGATCTTCTTATCTCTTCATCTAAAGTTTCAGCTTCAAAATGAGCCGGAGATTTTGAAAATCGGTTGACGAGGAAAAAAGTTATGACTGCAAAACCAAAAAGTTAATTTTTTGAGATCACCCTGTAAACAAAAGAGATAATAAGACAATTCGAAGAATGTCTTGAGGTAATGAGTTCATCTTCATGCCACTGCTGTCAAATTTGAAAAAAAAAATTTTTCTTCATTTGGGATCCTTTTGAAAATTCAGAAATTTTGCATAGTTTCAGCTAATACCCTGTGGCGATTTTATGCGGAAAACCTTATGTTTTGAAGAAGTACGAGAATATAGCTGAAGGACTGGGCTAGCGAACAGTATGTACAGAATTCAAATTGTTCATTGCAGAAAAAACTTATTCAGATTTTAATAGGGTCAAAATTTTGGGGTGCGACGAAATAAGTGTTGAGTAGTTTATTTGATCATGGATGAAATAATCTACCAAGTTTTGTTTTTTGCATGAACTTAGAAAAACGTATTTATTATTATGTTATATTATCATTCACATTTTCATAATAGTAGTTATAAAAATGCCCTGCTTTTTTTATACCACATGTTCTCTTCTCAGTCATTCATTGCCTTGCTCTCTCCAGGCTCACACGTATTCCCTCGTGAATATTTCACGATACTCTGATGAAATAAATTAAAAATTCTTGTAGAATATTTTTTTTTAAAGAAAAAACAATACATCAGCGATCTGAGTGAATAATTATTTATTATACGCCTCTGGTACCAATTTATAATTTGAGAAAGTTTTATCTGGGATGCGTGTTGGATTAATTCTAAGATGGCGCAAAAAACTCCTTCATTATAGTGATGCCGACCAATCGTAAACTAATTGGCGGCGGGCCTTGGGCACAATTAATTCTTGAACCCCTGATTAGGATTTATGGCTGGCGTTTTACATTTAATGTGACGTATACATCGAATTTAGTTTATTGCAGTTTTAATGTAAACTAAGGGTTAGGGTGATCAGGCAACGTCGAAATAAATGCAACTTTGTTGAATACTGACTCATTTTAGGCCATTAAATTTAGTATTCAAAATCAATAATGGGGAAAAATGTCAAAACAATGCAAACTTTCACAAAGTCTGTGTTAAAAGTATAAAAATGTTGCCCCTTGTACAAGGCCGGCAAAAATGTAAATTATATAAAAAATCGTACTCTTGAGAATCAGTGTCAAAACTGAAACGGCCGTCGCGCCAGAAACGAAATCCAGATACGGTAATTAACGCACAAGACTACCTAGTCACAATAAATACAATCTCCGCAGACGGAATAATAATAATAATAATAATAATAAATGTCTTTATTACCAATTAATTTACATTTTGTTTATACAGTTAGGGCGAGATTCAGTTTGCATGTAAAAAATAATGTATAAAGTACAATTTTGAATATAAATTCAGCAGTTAACATACATCTGCTCTTCCATCTAACCCCAAAAAAGAAGTCAAAGACAGCAAATATAATAATAAATAATTAAATTAAATTAATAGAGAAGGAATGAAAGTTTAGCGATTAGTTGACAAGGGAAGATATTTCAATCCGAATAACGCATTTATTGTTGATAAAAATAAAAATCAAAAAGAACTCGCTTGAGTTTATGTAGTGATAAGTAACTAAAATCGAGAGGTAAGTTATTAAGACGGTTTACAATACAATAAGAAAATTATCGTTTGAAAAACTCAGTATGGTGACGAGGTACAGTAAGAGTATTTCTATGTCTTAGGTTAAGAGAATGTACATCAGTTCTGTATTTTATTTTATGACACAGATATGATGGATAGTTTTCTTTTAGTAGCTTCACATAAAACATAATAGAATGCATTTCACGACGATTTTTCATGCGTAACCATTTAGTTATTTTTAATCTCCAGTCATCTGAGCTTATTCATGATGTATAAGCCTCTGAAGAAGCTAGCCACTCGCGCTAGCGAAACGTCAGGAAGAAATTGGATAGCGTTTAAGTAAAAGGTTCCATGCGCCAAATTATGGTATTGAATAATGAGTTGATAAAATCAAATAATTTTCAAAAATTGGACAATAATTATGGAAATGGTGCTTGACACTTTCATCAAAAGATGTTACTGTGTTCAATAAATCACTTGGATATTTTTTCATGAAGTAGGTTCCAGCTTTTGGAGTCGTATGGTACCTTTATCTCAAATTTGACGAGCTGGCGCTTAGTACCTTTTAGTTAAATGCTATCCAATTCCAAAAAACGACGGCCTTCAACTTCGGCCGCGAAAGCCTTGACCATTTTGTTGAAAATGTTATTATAGAAGCAGCTGTACAAATGTATTGGAATAGTCGGGTCTAGATAAATTAACCAGACTCTAGCCGATTTGTTTTTTGTTTCTCCAGTTCGATCTCCCTAGCTTCTTCTCTATTTGTTTCTTCGGCCATTGTTCTGAGTGTTTCGATTTCAGTAGCTATTTGTTTGTCTCTCTGTTCTGAGGCAAGTCTCTCTTTTTCCATTGACAACATGAGCTGTTTGAGTTGTTGTAACGAATCTTTTTTGGCTTGCTGTTGTTTTTCTTTTGCTTTCTCAGCTTTCTTTTAGCGTTCTTCCTCGTCGAAAGTCATTGTATTCTGTCGTCGTACAATGAAATCGAGGTATTCCTTGAATTCTTCATATTTTGTTTTATTGTGTTCGAATAGAAAATGTTCTTATTTGTGTGGCATTTTTTCAGCTCCATGATCGTAAAACATCTTTCTCACTAATCTTACTTGCGCTTGCTGTTCAGCTTCTAATCCTCTTGGCAATTTTCACTTATTATATTTTCAGGAATTTTCAAATGGGCTTCTCCTGAACAATCTAGGAAAAAAACCTGTGAAAAAACGAAAAAAAAACCGGTTCAGGTTATATTAGTTACCCAACAATACCCAAGACTAAAACGAAAATTGACCATAAACAATACGTTTACAATATTGTAAAGAAGTACAGTTTAGCAAACATAGCTGAGATTGTGAAATTACCACTTCTTGCGCGAACATTCACTTGAATATCACTGGATAGTCTGTCGTACGACTAATGCGCATCATGGGCGTGAACATTTTCACAATTGCAGCTATGTTTGCCAAGCTGTACATCGATCTCCGTCCGTCACATGTGAAATGAATTAATTCTTTCTAAATTACAAAATAAATAACAGCAGATACTATTGCTACTATGACTGAATTACCCGGTATTCCCAAAAATATTGGGTGCCCACTTAAACTCCCTTGTGAATAGTTTCTATAATTATGGATCACCCAGTATAAATTATGAACATTTCAGTTATCAATATAAAGACAAGGTATCTAGTGAAAAAGATCATTTTGCAAACGTGCTCAGGCACTGTCATATTTTATACTTTCAAAATTGGGCATGCATGCAAAAATAAAAAAGCATATTTTTCAAAAGTCAAGAACAGATATTCATCGACTTCTAGAAATTATTAATTAACTCTCCTTTGTTTATATTTTTATTTATATTCATACCTATATTCTGATATAACATCTACATCTATATATGTCAGTAAATAAATATGTAAGTGTGTGTGTGAATGTGTGTGAATGTAAGTAGATATCTACATGTATGTCGACCGCGAGCGGATTATATATCCATGCGGTTTCAATCATTTATTTATTAATGTTTGTAAATGTAAAATTACCTGTAATATTACTATTACTATATGCAGTTGCGGATAACCCTGTATTCGTAATGATTTCTGCTCACATTTGTCTATGAAAATTACTACGTAAAAATGAAATAAAATGTTTCTTAAGAAACACTGAAGTTCATTTGATTCTGTTTGGAGATATGCTTGAAGTAAAAGTGGGTATTTCTCAACTTCAACATCATGTATCTCAAAAACTAGTCATACGATTGATTTGGCGGCATGGACACTTTGATTATTTATCTAATGAAAAAAAAACATTCTAGTCGGTTGAAAAAAGTATGTTTTATAAGGGTGCATTTTAAATAGACCACACTGTATAAAACATCGATATCATGTTTCCGACTAATAGCTTTTTTTCCTTGTCTTGAAATAATATTTTTCTCTCACATGCCAATTCCCATCAACGAGAAAATGAAAAAAAAAAACTCACAGATTTTCCTACAACTTTACAACTTATGGCTTTTCTTGAGGTATATGCAAAGCTTATGGGAATTTTATTATGATGTTTATCCTTCATCGAAATCATATGGTTTAAATGCCATGAACGAGAAAGTTTGCCAAAAAACGAAAAAAATTTCACAAAATTTTCCGTCCGGAAAATATACCTCAACAGCTGACCGGCTCATGGGAAATTTTTTTCGGGTTCCTAACGATATTAAATTTCATTCTGTCGATTGCCATAAGCGAGAAAATGCATCAGCAACCAACTATTTTTGTTACAAGATCGCTCCCTTATTTCCCTCATGTGTTAGAATGCCATAAACAAGAAAATAAAAAAAAATGTCTGCAAAAGGAAAATGAATTTTCTATACTTATGCCTAGCACATTTTTTGAGCTCAACACTGACATAATTTTCAGTGGTTAAAATCCCATCAAAAACGAGAAAATCAGTCGTTAACTGACGGTCTATTAAGTTTATACAAAATTTCAGACATTTTGTCCTATGTAAGTACGTTGACGCATGTCATGCTATGAAGAAGCGCTACTAGTAGGTACTTCGCTTGCTTCCTTTATTAAATTTCAATTGAAATAATTATTGGAAATTTTCTTAGAAATGCACAGCAGGAGTTCTTATGGCATGGCATAGTTAATCTAGATCTAATCTAAATTTTTCATATTCTGTTTGAACTTTTGATATACTGTTTGTACATTTTATATACTGTTTGAACTTTTCAAATACTGATTTTATTAGAAATATGAACAGGATGTTCATAAAGCCAATTGTGGTTATCTTGTACGATGGAAAATAGCGACTAAATTCCAACTTTCGGTCGCAGATGATTCCACAACAACTGGCTTTATGAGCATCTTGTTCATATTTACAATAAAATCAACATGCCATACCAATGACAGGTTTTATGTCAAAAAAATATTTTCAAAGTGTCACCGCATAAGAAATAGTACAACAATTTCATCATAACAGTCTGAAATTGCTTCTGAAAAGTATGTTTTCCAATTCTTCCGATCTCCCTGATGATCTTAGAAGTGTGAAATAGATTTTTGTCGACCAAAATATATTGGAGGTCTAGCGAATGAGATGCAATTCACGCATCAATAAAATAAGCGATTTTCTGTGAGTGATACTTCTGAATAACATTCTCCCTTATCTCATTTATAGATAAGAATCTCCGATGGAAACTGGACATTTAATAAATAATCAACTATCTTAATGAAAATGCAAATTTTCACTTTCAGATTTTTTCTCTCAAATTATATAGGGTCCTTCTCAATATCTATCAGATGTAGTTCAATGTCCAGCGTGGCTTTAGCCGGGGAAGTAGTTGTTTTCTGTTAGATATTACAAAAAAAAGTTACCTCAATTTATCGTAGGTTTTTTCCATTTCCAGAGGAGTCATGTATTGGTTCAATTTTCTATTGAGAATGTTTCTCTTTATAACATTTTCATATACTGTTTGAACTTTTCATATACTGCTTTAACTTTCCACATACTGTTTAAACTTTTCATGGTCCACAACCAACATTTTTTAATATTATATAGGGTATTTTGGATACATGTATTTTATTTCTTCAACCTACCACCACCTGACCAGCCAATTTTCTTACGACTGTCTTAATTTCATCAAGATATTGTTAATATTTAGTATCACAGCTTACTGGGTAAATTATCTATAGTCTGTTTTCAAGCTGTGTAGCGCCCAACCAAACTGTTTAACTTCCATCTTTTAAGAATTTCGAATTTTGTTGAACGCATAATGTTCTACTGCGTAAAGCTGCCGTTGGCCATGACTATTCTCTAGAATTTTTTATACCAACAATTCAATAATTTTAACAACGAAAGAAGAGGTCACAGGAGTTCATATTTGCATCATTAGATAATACGATTGTTGAAGCCGCTAATCACGTGCCCGGCTATATTTTAAAAAGAAACATTTGAATCGATTATATGCATTTATTGAAATATGATTAACGATCTTTTTAATTGCACACTAATTAGCATTTGCTCTGCTCAGCTGGGTACCCGTATTATTGGGTAGTTAATACTTTTATTACGATTATTAATTATTTAAGACAGAGGCATTTGACCGATTACATTGTGATATGCAAGGTGAGTGGAATTTCGTAAAAAGTTTCCATTTTCAAACAAGAAATCTAGAGAAAAAGAACCGACCGATCACACCTATACTATAGTCCGTATATTGATGGCGCGGAATAATACATCCTCATTTAGCATGCATAATCCATACAGGGAGGATCGTGCAAATTTTGATGTAGAACGTTTATAAAAACTAATAATAAAATGGATTAAGCAATCCAGACTTCTGCATTTAACCTATACAATAGGTATAATCGTCGGCAAGTCTCCAACAGAAAACAACTACTGCCCCCTACGACCATTGAATTATATCTGTTAGATTATTGGCACAGTATTCTACAAGAACTACTTTGCAATGTTCTCCCAATCTCAACGCCAAAACATGTCTCAACCCACACGAGGGAACACCTACGGACCGGTTTCATGGTTCCTTGCCAATCATCAATTCAATCATTATTATTAGTTTAATGGGCTTCTGTCAAGTAGTGTCATCAAATATTTTCTTCTGAATTTATTTGGCTTCAGACGAAGTCGACACCATAGTCGGAGTGCTCTTCGAATCTTGGGGTCAAGATATTTTTCGATTGCGTTGGGTGAGCTACCCTGCGCTGATGATTGGCAAGGAACCATGAAACCGGTCCGTAGGTGTTCCCTCGTGTGGGTTGAGACATGTTTTGGCGTTGAGATTGGGAGAACATTGCAAAGTAGTTCTTGTAGAATACTTTGCCAAGAATCTAACAGATATAATTCAATGGTCGTTGGGGGCAGTAGTTGTTTTCTGTTGGAGACTTGCCGACGATTATACCTATTGTATAGGTTAAATGCAGAAGTCTGGATTGCTTAATCCATTTTATTATTAGTTTAATGGGCTTCTGCCAAGTAGTGTCATCAAATATTTTCTTCTGAGTTTATAAAAACAGCAACAACTGTTTTCTTCATTCGCTAGGTAGTGCCACCCGGCACAATATCTATTTCTCGGATTAGTCATTTGTTTCATTATTTGAAGAAAACATACAGGATTAACCTAATAAAAGTTTCCTAACTGAATACTAAGTGATTATGATTAGAACTATGATAAACAGACTGAAAAAGAATCATAATAAAATAAAATAGAATATGATACATCAGAAACTATAATAAACAGAAAAGTGAATATTCAAATTGACTTTTTTGAGTAAATTGACGACGACTACGAATATACTTGAGAGTGCAGGGATTTTTCGAAAGTAGGAGTATATTGCAAAGATTTTATGTTCAATTAACGATAGGTATACCAGACAATTCATTTCTGAATCTTCGAAGGGTAATATAAAAAAAAATCATGTTTCGAGCAAATATGTTACACAAACAGAGTAGGTATGTCACCAATAAGAGATGTTTCTGGAAGAGAGTCGGTTAAGGGTGAAGTCCAGGAGCAGGGATATTTAATTTTATTTGTGTCAACAAGTACTCGTATTCAATATAGTTGTTGTGGAGCTTATACACAAATGTTATTTTATTGAGACATTTCTGATGTTTCAGCCGAACTATTCCATACAACTCCTAACCAAGGAAAATAAAGATACTTGAGTGAATCAATGTTAGTGAAATCAATAGTAACCCAGTAAGAAAACCTAGCATCTTCATTGATTCATTACCAAATTTAATGATATGATCACTGAATTTGCCATTGCTTTGAAAATTCTCACCCAAATTTTTGACCGTTGTCTCTGGAACTGACTATACCATCCAATGTATCAACAAAATAGTTCGTTTATTGATAAATAGATTTTTTCTACATTCATGCAAAAAGCAAAACTTTATTGAACTATATTCAGTGGAAAAAGAAGTTCTTTATTGCACTAGTGCAATAAAGTTTTTATTGCACTCATCTGTCATTCTACTTCAACGTGCTGTCCAAGCTATTGGTGTGAACACGTTTGCTAAAATCCCGTCTGAAATAGCAAAATTTCTGAATTTGGAGAATCCTCAACTATACACAGGGCACTGCTTCAGGAGATCCTCTGCAACACTTCTTGCCGATACTGGAGCAGAATAGATATACTAGAGCTCAAACGACATGGCGGATGCAAATCGTCGACAGTAGCGGAGGGATACGTAGAGGAATCACATGCAAACAAACTCAGTGTTGCAAAACAAATATTTCAGCCTGAAAGAAATAACGATGTACAGTTACCAAGAACTAGTACGTTTACAGAGTAACAAATCAAGAAGTGGATTTAAAAAGTACTTCACTACGAAATATTCATATTGAAAATTGCACCAATTGTTCATTCACTTTCAACATTGAGGGTAAAAATAAAGTTTGAGTTAAATTGTTCGTAACGTATTAGTTCCTGTTTCAATGCAAAACGATATTAATAATAAAGTATTCAAGTTGCGCTTTTCATTTTCCTACACCTAGTGCCGCACCTCAATAAATCATTTTTTGCTTTTTGCATGAACGTAGAAAAAATGTTGTATGCAACTCGTGCAAAAATTGTTTATTGTACTCGACGTGTTGTCCAACTCGGCCTAACGGCCTCGTCGGACAATTTCAAGTCGAGTGCAATAAACATTCACTTTTTGCACTTGTTGCATAAATAACTATTCCTTTCCATAAAACTATTAAAAACTCAAAAATAGCTACAGATATTAATTTTTTTCAGGATACCTTTTTTGATCGTTTCCTAAAAATCTACAATAAACGTTGATGAACTTTATCAGTAATATTGATAATCCAGGAAATATTCCAAAAAATCGGAATATTATAGGTTTTTTGGTCATTTCCACACCTCCCCAAATTTTTCTGGGCTCTTCTCGTCGAATTTTTTATAATTCACTCCCCATTTCCCCCTTCCTCCCTCACCCACATTTTTTGGGGCACTTTCCGCCCGGATTTTGGATAATTCACTCCCCAGTTCCCAAGAAATTTGTTCACATCTTGAAAAAGTTAAATTGAGATCCGAACTTTTTTATTTAAAAAAACACCAAAAACTTCTAAACGAATTGTAGTTTCAAATGCAATAGACTCGTAGCATTTACATTATTGGTGTCTAATTATAGTTTTAACAGAATTTTAGTCGTTGTATTCATATTATTGGCCTCCAATTATAGTTTTTGAACGCACTAAAGTCCTTGTATTCATATTATTGGTGTCCAATTATAGTGTTGAACGCAGTAAAGTCCTTGTATTCATATTACTGGTGTCCAATTATACTTTCAAGTCGTTGTATTTATATTATTGGTGACCAATTATTGTTTCAAACGTATTAAAGTCGTTGTATTCATATTACAGGTGTCCAATTGTAGTTTCAACCACATTGAAGTCTTAGTATTCATATTATGGGTGTCCAATTATATTTTCAAACGCATTAAAGTCGTTGTATTCATATTATTAGTGTCCAATTGTAGTTTTAATGGCATTGAAGTCGTTGTATTCATGTATTAATATAATTGATTTCCAATTATAGTTTCAGATGCATTAAAGTCGTTGTATTCATGTTATTGGTGTTCAATTATAGTTTGAAACGCATTAAAGTCGTTGCATTGATATTATTGGTGACCAATTATTGTTTCAAACGTATTATTCGTATTAAAGTCGTTGTATTCATATTACAGGTGCCCAATTGTAGTTTCAACCGCATTGAAGTCGTTGTATTCATATTATTTGTGTCCAGTTGTAGTTTTAATGACATCAATGCCATTAAAACGACTTCCAAGTCGTTGTATTCATATAATTGGTTTCCAATTATAGTTTTAAATGCATTAAAGTCGTTGTATTCATGTTATTGGTGTTCAATTATAGTTTGAAACGCATTAAAGTCGTTGCATTGATATTATTGGTGACCAATTATTGTTTCAGACGTGTTAAAGTCGTTGTATTCATATTACAGGTGTCCAATTGTAGTTTCAACCGCATTGAAGTCTTAGCATTCATATTATTGGTGTCCAATTATGGTTTCAAACGCATTAAAGTCGTTGTATTCATATTACAGGTGTCTAATTGTAGTTTTAATGGCATTGAAGTCGTTGTATTCATAAAATTGGTTTCCGATTGTAGTTTTAATGGTATCAATACCCTTAAAATGACTTCAAAGTCGTTGTATTCATATAAAAATTTGAAAATTCCAAAGTGGTTCTGCTAGCTTTACGGGGGTCATTTTGAGGGAATGTTTGGAGAAAGAGGTATTTCGACATTGCCAAAATCGTCCCTATCATTTACTTATACCGCAGAGTATATTCTCAGCAGAAATATCATGCAATATTTGATTGGTGGTACCCCCAGTTTCTTATTTTGTAGTAACCGACGATAAAAACTATTACCCACAAAAACTTCATCGTAGAATTGAAGAAGATAATTATCATTATTATAATTTTCGATTGCATTTTCTCATTGCGTACTTTTGTCAACCAATTAATTCATAGTTTCTAGCGCCATTAGCATGAGGATTGTTGGAGATGTAGGTCCGCCTGCCTTGTGTGGGTATCCAGCTTATTATGAGAAAACGAGTCAGTATCTTTCCCGAGGGTATCCCAATTAAAAATTGTTAAACAATTACCTTTATTCACAATTAATGTGCGACAGGTTGTAATAGAAATTATGAAGCGTTCTCATTCAATATTGTTAATGAAGGAGTTTTTTTTTTCTGTAATGGAATAACGAATTTATATTGCACCCACATTAGGTATTTGCATAAGACAAAGTTACAGGTATAAAATATGCCTGGTTGGTTTAATGACAAATTATTATCATTTACATATTGAAATGTTAACGTAATACTTATTTATGTAGAATATGAAGAATTTTCACTACAAGTCAGGTGAGTCGGATAGAAAACCATGAAACATCTACAAATGATTTTTGTATAATAGTAGGATGATCAACAAGTTAAAAAACGTGAAAAATAGAGATGAAGCTTCTGAAAATGTGAGCGATAGCTCATCGGATTCGGAATGACCAATAGAAAAATGGGTTATAAGATTTTATGTAAAAAATTGTTATTAACAAAATAAGACAAAAAAAAAGGTATTCATGTTTTTGTTAATAACTCAAAAACTGTTAATATTCAGGAAACTTTTGAAAACGATCCGTGAAGAGGGGGAAATTTCCAATAAAATTGTCCTGACTCCCGTAACTCTTTCTACATTAAATAATTTTAATTTAACGCTAAAAATAGTGCTCCGCGAGGTCGTTACAGCACGGGCGCACCGCTGCAAAAGACAGTACGAGGCTGGTCCCAGAAGTACCTGGCCTGACCTAGAGATGGCGATAGTTGCTTGAAAAATACCATTGTATTAGAAAGTACACAATCTATACAGCATATGTTTCAAGTTTGAAGACACCACGTTGTTTAGTATTTGTTTGGCAGCCATCAATAGTAAACGTATTCAGTGAATTTGTAAACATGGAAAAAATTGGTCATCGTTATGTGATACAATACTTTTATTCGAAAGGCCTTAGTCCAACCAATATAAAAGCTGAACTAGATTCTACTCTGGGTGAGACTGCTCCTTCGTTAACGACAGTAAAATATTGGGTAGCACAGTTTAAACGAGGCCGTACGACCTGCGAAGACGAGCATCGCAGTGGTCGACCAAATGAGGTGACAACTCCAGAAATGTTGAAGAAAATCCACAAAGCGGTACTGGATGATCGTCGACTGAGAGTGCGCGAGCTAGCAAACATAGTAGGCATTTCAAAAAGTGCGGTACATCGCATATTAACTAAAAATTTGGACATGAGAAAGCTGTGCGCAAGATGGGTGCCGCGTTTGCTCACAAGGGAATCAAAACATCGTCGTGAAGATGTTTCCATCGAGTGTATGGCAAGGTTTCACAGAAATGAAGCCGAATTTTTGCGCCGTTTCATAACCATGGATGAAACATGGGTCCATCACTTCACACCCGAAACAAAAGATCAATCAAAACAATGGACTGAAAAGGGAGAACCGGCTCCAAAGAAAGCAAAGACCGTTCCACCTGCAAGCAAGGTCATGGCGTCGGTTTTTTGGGATGCGCATGGGATAATTTTCATTGACAATCTTGCAAAAGGAAAAACAATCAACGGCGAGTATTATGCGAACTTATTGCAACGTTTGAGCGAAGAAACCAAGCAAAAACGGCCGCATTTGGCTAAGAAGAAAGTGTTGTTTCATCAAGACAATGCACCAGCTCACACATCCGTGTGCAATGACCAAAATTAATGCATCAATGATTGAATTGCTACCTCGTGCACCCTATTCGCTAGATTTAGCCCGCACGGATTATTTTCTGTTCCCAGACTTGAAAAAATGGCTCGGTGGTCAAAGATTTTCCAACAATGAAGAGGTTACGTCGGCAGTTAATGGCTATTTTGAGGAGCTTGACGATTCTTATTATAAAAAGGGCATCGAACTTATTGAACATAGCTGAGAAAAGTGTGTGGAGCTAGAACGAGATTACGTTGAAGAATAATTATATTTTTTCCAAAATTTTTGTGTTTTCTTTGTTGGGCCAGGTATTTCTGGGACCACCCTCGTATATCACAGAAAATAATTATTCTGTAGCATTAAATGTTAATTTAAAATTTTGAATATATAATGGTATCATGTGGATACTTGAAAGAATTAATCCCATTGGAAAAAAATGGGTAAGTTATACTTTTGTTAGTTAACAAATTTTGTTCTGGTCTCCGATTTCATAAATAACGACGTAAAAGTTTAAATAGTTGACCTATAAATTGTTGGCTTCCTGAAACCCTTTCAATATACCTACTTAACAAGATCACAGTCACGATAAAAGTTTGTAAAATTTTATTATTTAGTTTATTATATTTTTTTATAGCCAAAGACAATTTGAATATCGAAAAACTGTTAAATATTTTTTTTCTACGAATGTTTTATTATTTCTGTTTTTACATCTAACAATGGCAGTAATTAATATACTGGTTACAATTTTTTGATGTCATTGGTTTATAAATTAGTTATAAACAAATATAATATTTAAGATAATTGTATTTCCATAATGCTATCCTGGAAAAACAATGATTTAAAAAATAATTTTTCTTCAATAAATATTTTTATTGTAATTTATAATCGTTTTTTTTTATATTTCGAATGTTTAAATAATTATTTCCTTCTTAAAAATCATAATTTGTACTTCTCAATTGGAAAACATTAAAAAATTCTTCATAAATAATTTCATTGTTTATTAACCTAACAATTTGTTATAAACAATTCTGACAACGGTTCTATAAATCTATAAATTAAAAATAATATTAAAAAGTATTACAAATAATCAGAAAGGATGTTTTTCCTACTTTGTTATACATATATGACTGTTTTTGCAATTTTTTAGTTCCAGAAAAAAATAAAACCGTTGTCAGAATTTATTTATAACAAATTGTTAATCTAGCAAACAATGAAATTATTCATAAAGAAACATTTTTTTGTTAACCTATTGAGAAGTACAAATTATGATTTTAAAGAAAAAAATAATTTCCTAACTAATCGTTTAAACAATCGAAATATGAAAAAAAACGATTATAAAGAATAAAAAAATGTATTTAAGAAATAAAAAAAATTCAAATCAATATTCTTCCAGGACAGCATTGTGGAAATAAAAAAAATTCTTAACCCTTTGAGGCCGAAATTAATTCGAAAATTTTAAAAGTGAAAAATAATGAGAATTTACTTACGATAGAAACGTTCATTAACATAAGCTTCAGTGGAAATAAGACTTAAATAAACAAAAAATACTGTGGTTACTACTGCTAACCACTAGCAACTAAATCGTGTAAAATTGCAAATTTGCAACTTAACAAATGCCTCAAAATTACCATTTTTTGTTTACAATGAACTGAAACTTAATTATTCTTTCATTTTGAATGAAACAACGCAAAACAGTACCTGTCTTTGTTTAGGAAGAACCCAACTTCAATCAATTCGACATGATATAAATGTCACTAAAGACTACCAAAACTCGTTGCAATCGGCAAGAAGAGTAAAAATGATGCGTAGGCAACACAATAAACACTGTGGCTACGATGTAAAACCGGTGGGAAAATAAAAGTATGGCTATTTGTAATGTGGTTTTCACTGATAACCAGTAGTCCTCAAAGGGTTAAATATTATATTTGTTTATAACTCCTCGTTGGACAATTCCATGTAGAGTGCAATAAACACTTACTTAAACATTTGCATGAATAACTATTTGTTAGAAAAGCTTAACAATTATTATACTGGGTGACCCAGGGTTAAACCGCCAAACATCATTGGTTTTTCCTATAACAATGTGTCCTAACTTGCTTCGTTTTCGAAATACGTTCAAAGGTTTTACAAAAATCAGTTTTTTATCAATTATTTGAAAACCTTCTAGCTGATTTTAATAAAACTTGTCATGCTCCTATAAGGTGATAAGGGTTTTCTTTTAATGTACTTATGGCAACATTATTAATGCCAGTGGCGTCCCAAGGGATAATCTAATTAATATTAGGACGAATCATTTTACTCCACTGTTTTTTTGTATGCTCAGTTTTTTTTTCTGGATTAAGCCAGTAAAAATACAACTTTTTTGATCATTGAAGTATCTTCCTTCATTTTTGAGGAACAATTTAAAAAAGAAATTGATAATAGGACAACTGCTTTCATTGTTATTAGTGAACAGAAAAACAAAAATTCACAAAAATGACTTCCATTTTTTCCATTGCAAAGTTCGCATCTATGAATGGTGGATTCTGCAGCTGCACGGCACCTTGCTGGTGTGATCTCTAGAGTTGCTTGAACAATCCTTTCTAGGAAAATACCTTCATCGTTGATGTTCATTGTACCCTATACAAAAATCTGTAGGGGTTACGTCAGGAGATCGTGTAGGCTGAGGAACTTTGACACCTTGTATCTCGAAAACGAAACAAGTTAGGACACATGATTATAGGAAACAAAAGTCTTATTTTTGCCTAAAAAACCGATTCCAAATGTTTGGTGGTTTAACCCTGGGTCACCCTGTATAATACCAAGAAACCTATAAGAAAAGATCGAAATCGCCTTCACAATGAATCTGCACGATGTTTGTTATTCCTAAACGACTTAGTGACAAACAAAATCATTTGCGCCTTAGAGGGCTGAGTGCTGTTATTTTACTTTGATTTTTTCATGTATTAGGTACATTTCTCAAATAATGTTCAGTTTTTATTTTGTTTAGATGTATTCCTCTCAAACACATGATGTTATCTTTCAACTTTCAACAATTGTAATTTTCTCTTCCGACTCTTACATTATTGCAAGTATTTAACTATTTCTTATTGCACTGAAACAATAACATTATGCATGACGAGATTTCGATACTTTTACGAGACGAGACTTGGTACGAGACTAATTTCATCGGAGAAACGAGACAAGACTTTATGAAAATCTCGTATCGTTGGTCTCGTGC
Organism: Chrysolina oricalcia; assembly: GCA_944452925.2. Classification (NCBI taxonomy): domain Eukaryota; kingdom Metazoa; phylum Arthropoda; class Insecta; order Coleoptera; family Chrysomelidae; genus Chrysolina; species Chrysolina oricalcia. Next base: position 3,378,848 of record OX101821.2, on the reverse strand, counting down.
TACATTCTTCTTTTTTATTATCTCACACCTTTGAATATCCTCATGTCAATCTTCACCATTATTATTTTAACAAACCAACACGATTACAGAAAACACATGTACTATATACAGGGTGTCAATTTGAAAACTTCCCACCCTTAATATCTTCCTTCCAGTAAACAATATGAGTAATCGAAAAAACAGGTCAATTTTATTGTCAAGGGGGACACTTTCAAGTACTATTTGTAGCCCTCGTGGTTCAACCCCCTAGGAGGGGTAGATGTTACCCTTAGAATTTTAAATGGGAAGGGGGGTCAAGTGGCACATCATTTTGATGGGCGTTCAATTCTTGTTCCAATGGTACCCTGACTTATTATTTTTTGATGAGCATTTTCCGAAAAATTGCGTTCTAAACTAACAGAAGTAATTATTAGAACGCCTATACTGAGATGCATGGTTTGGCCAGAACTGGTTAGAATATTAGGTGGTACCGTTCCAACCCTTTATTAGGGGTAACATTAGCCATTAGCTCCAAACACTTTACATAAAAAAGTAGTCTAATAGTAAAACGTAGATGGTAGTAAAGTTGTGTTTATTAAATGCTGAATTTTTAAGTGTCATCGCAGAAATTGTACAGATAGCCTTCCTTTTTTGCTACTTCTGCTGTAAAAAGTTTCTGTTTTCCGGCAAAAAATTGGTTAGCAAATTTGAACTATGTGGTAGTATTGTGAATACCGTTGTACCTGTTGGGCTGTTTAGGAATTACTTTAATAAGTGTATAAAAGTGTAAAAATGAAACGTTTACCTTCTTCAAGACAGAATTGAAATGATTGTAATTTATGGCGAAGTTGGAAAGTGCGCACGAAGGGCGGCATGTCTTTTTAACGAAAGACATCCAAATTGTAATGTAAGTCACCGGTATGTGCTTGATTTGGTGAATAAGCTTTACGAAACTGGTTCAGTGACAAATAAAAAAAGAAATAACCCCAGAGTACTAAATGAAGCAGCTCAAATTGAAGTTTTGGGAACATTTGCTGCAGAGCCCACGAGATCCTTACGATCAGTATCAGAAAAGACGGGAATGTCACGCGAGACTAGAAGAAAAGCATTGAAAATGCATAAATTTCATCCATATAAAATGCAGATTCTTCAAGAGCTCCACGAGGATGATTATGATAGAAGAATAGAGTTTTGTGAAATCATGTCTCATCGAGTCAATACCATCCCTAATCTTCTGTTAAACATCTGTTTCAGCGATGAGTGTTCATTTTTTTTGAATGGCAATGTTAATAGACAAAATTGTCGCTATTGGAGTGACGAAAACCCACATATTTTTCGGGAAGGGCATACACAACACCCACAAAAAGTTAATGTTTGGGCTGGTATTCTTGGAAATGCCATTCTTGGTCCATTATTTCTGGAAGAAAACTTGACTGGCAATCTGTACCTTGATATGCTTGAAGAGACTATCGATCCTCTTATAACTCACGAGCTAGAAACTCAAATTGATGCAGAAGGTAATGAACTTTTGCAGGAGGATCTGTTACATTTCCAGCAGGACGGTGCTCCACCTCATTATTTTCTTCCCGTCCGACAGTGGTTAAACGAGAGATTTCCGGGTAGATGGATTGGCAGAAGGGGAGCAGTTGAATGGCCTCCGAGATCACCGGATTTAGCACCCTTAGATTTCTTTCTTTGGGGGCATCTTAAATCCGTTGTTTATAAAACACAACCTTCTGATATTGACGATCTTAAAAGACGAATTACAGCAGCATGCCGGTCAATTCCTAGTGAAGTTTTCCGTAATGTTAGAGGGGAGTTCGAAAACAGACTGTATTACTGTTTAGAGCAAAATGGACAACATTTCGAACAGCTAATAAGATAAGCGTAAGTAGATTTTATGTTGGAAATGTCTTTCTCGCAAATTAAATTTTATTGTGTAGAAGGAAAATAACCACCAAATAAAAAATCCCATGCGTAATAAATTTATTCCTGTCATTCAAGGGTTGGAGCGGTGCCACCTACTCTTCTAACCATTTTTATTAAAGGGAGTCAATACAATAATGCATCTCAGTATAGGCGTTCTAATAATTACTTCTGTTAGTTTAGAACGCAATTTTTCGGAAAATGCTCATCACAAAATAATAAGTCAGGGTACCATTGGAACAAGAATTGAACGCCCATCAAAATGATGTGCCACTTGACCCCCCTTCCCATTTAAAATTCTAAGGGTAACATCTACCCCTCCTAGGGGGTTGAACCACGAGGGCTACAAATAGTCCGTGAAAGTGTCCCCCTTGACAATAAAATTGACCTGTTTTTTCGATTACTCATATTGTTTACTGGAAGGAAGATATTAAGGGTGGAAAGTTTTCAAATTGACACCCTGTATAACACAACACCATCAAAAGTTCAATTTGATAGAGCTCCCAAAACTTCAGTAATAGTTACTGGATAAATCGGAAAATATAATTAGAGACGCATTTAGTGATCTATCAACGGGCTGTTATGTCAGTTGCTTAGAACAACCATTTTTTCCCATTTAATGCACAGATGGGTTATTTCAAATTGCCATATAAAGTTGCTAGGTCTCCATTAACATTAATTAGGGTTATGTACGAGTTTATAACATGACAGTCGGCATTTTCATTGGTTTATACGTTTTGTATCATTAACGTATTGTAAAATTTATTGCTCTTCTGTTATTTTATTCCAAATTTCCTCTAGGTTTATTGCTAGTTCGTTTGACTGCACACTCAAATTAGGTAACATTTTATTCTTTAATGAAAGACTCATGATCAGGCGGTCAGATAAATGTTGGTATAATTTGGTGGTACCATTTCAACTATACACGAATCATAGTTGCCATCTGGAAGTGACCAAAAAAATTATACCATAAACGAAAAATGAAAAATAACACTTTCTATGTTTTTATACAACTTATATTTGTAACCAACGTTACTGCAGTTTCGTCCTATATGGTACATTGAATTGATGAGCCCCCCCCTCTCCGCTCCCCTATCAAGCAATCACCATGCCTTTTATTTCAAAAAGTAACAGAAGGGGGGCTAAAAAAAGCCGCACTGTACAATGGACAATCTACCAATAAGGAGAAATATTTCCGAAAACTGAAGCAGCATTGCCACGTCGCATAGCAATGCTTATTCTCTCTATCAAAAATGTAATTGAACGACAATCTTCGGGTTTTTTATACGTTTTCTAGGTTGGATATTGGTTTTTCATGATTTGTGACTGAAATACTTGATGGTTGTAGATATTTGAAAAACCTAAAACTTTTGTATCAAATACAAAATACATTTTTTGTTATTTTCATTCCTCCCAAAATATATTTTTTTTTATGCAGCTTGGTGAAAACGTTCTTCTTTGTATTTCAAATGAGCTGTAATTTTTTCAAAGCAAAATATTTATTTTTTGATTGTATACGAATTTAAATTGAAAAATAGTATCATTTTCGATGGAAAAAGTTGGTTTAAAAATTTTCAATTATTCAACTTTATCAGTGCTCATTATCATATAAAAAAAACATGTTGTTCGTTTTGAAAAATATCGTTAAAATTGCAAAAATCTAAGAAAAAACGACTTTTTGATAGTCTTCAGAATTTATTATTTTTGATTGCAAATAAGCTTTGAAATTGATGAAAAAAAATTCCAAGTAAAATAATAATGTCATTTACATTCAATTATTTGTTTACAGTTCGACTTCGATGTCCTCCGAATCAATTTTTTTTCGTATGATGGTTTTTTAGCATTGGAACAGATTTAAGAACCAATTTTTAAAATATTGTTTCAACTCATGCTTGAATGTTAAAGAACATTTCATATTATTCAATGTGGTTGGTAGTTTGTTACAAATCTTCTGTCAATCTGAACATTTCTTGTTCCATGATTATGAATTGGAATGTTGTCATAAAGATTTGAATTGGTATATATCTTTTTAATTCTGCTAAGATGAATAAATGAAAATACTCCCAATTCATAAAGTGAATATAAGTTCAATAAATTTTTTGTATGTATAAATTTTCAGTATGTTCTAGATGTGGTAATTTATATATACATTTGATTGATTTGTTCTTAAGTTTTTAAGTGGTTTTAATACAGAAGCTTCTGCAGAAACTTCATATAGCTGCAAACTAAATACTGCAATCCAGAATAAATGACTGAAATGAATGTTCATCCAAATTTTTCTTTCTAAGTGCCATCTAATTTTCTAAAGAAAGCCGATATGAGTGATATTTTTTTGGATAATTTCTATATATGTATCTGCCGACTGAGGATTCCATCAATACGATTATTTTCAAAATGTATAGGTGTATAGGTATTCCTCATTACTTTTGTCGATATGAATATGTTTGAGGATTTGGAAAAATGTAATGTTAATTTATGACGTTGAAAATATTCTAGAAAAACTCATTTTCAAATAATTTTAGATCGGGTCCAAAATAAAAGATAGTTGTATCATCTGCAAATGATTTGAGAGCTCCTATCAATTTCAAAAGTGAAATGAATTGATATAAATCAGGAATAGCACAGGTCCTAACACACACTATAATTCACATTTCCTGGTTGGTGACTCTTATATTCTCCAATGCGCATATTTATTCTATTGGTCAAAAAGTTTTTGAATCAATTATAAACTTGCCCTCTGACACCAATTTTCTCAATAAAATGCCATGGTTAACAGTGTCAAAAGCTTTACGTAATTCAACTTTTCATGTCTTGTGCCACTCTTTCTGTATCTCTGGATCTATGAAATCCATATTATTGATCACACAAAAAACTTTTCTTTTTTAAATGCCAACTCATACAGCCTAAAACTAACGACGTTTTCTAAAATTTTGGAAAAGGTTGGAAGTATGGATACAGGCCTAAAATAATTTAAATCCATTTTGCTATTTTAAAATATGGGTGATAATAGAGCAATTTTCATTTGATCTGATACTATAGCCAACTCAAATGATTTTTTATATTTCTATATCTATGTCAAATCTGAATTGAATCAAATGAATGAGTCTTGTTCTGAACAACGGAAGAGTGGGTTTCTTTTTAGTTTTCACCCAAGTTTGCCAGTAATCAGTTTTTTGAAAGCAGATATAAAACCAGGAAACCGTGCTTTTAACTTCTGATTGTGCAAAAACGAATTTTAAACGCTAAAAATAAGAAAAAAATTACGTGCAAGAACCAGTTGAAAAATGTTGATGAGGTTCCAACTTTAATGAAAAATAATATTTAAACACGAAATCACTCAAAATGGTCAAATGGGGATTCACTTTAGGGGTTGAAAACGGTTTTTTGTGATTTGCGGCAAAACTTACGCTCATAGCGGAAAATGTTCGATACAAAAGTTGTAAATAATGAATTAATCAAAAACTTTTGTGATCAACATTTTTTGACATAATGTCAAATTAACCGTCAAAATGGCGAAAAATCGATTTTTCAGTTTTTTTTTTCTCTCGTATAGATGATTGAATTTAGATGAGAATTTGTTGAAATACCGGGTGGCTACGGAAGTATTGCCTACGGAATATCTCAGTTATTGTATGAAGTAGGTTTGTGAAATTTGGAGCGTCGATATAATGACATAAGAGCAAGAATTTGAGCATATTGACATGTCGAAGTTAACTTCCAGTCTGACCGGAAGTAACATCAACTTTCTTATTTTAAATGGAAACCCTATTTTTTTTTTCTTTTCGCTTTATTCAGCATTCAATTCCCTTTCTAATGACATATCACAAGTTGGTATCTAACCAGAAACTAGATCAGAAAAAAATTATTATTGAAATTCACCGAGTAGGCCGTGGAAGCAAAATGAAAGCCAAAAATTGAAAAGTTGGCTATGGAAACCATACGTCACTTGATAACAGTTGCTACTACTGTGATATTTTATTTTCATTCGTCGGCGTTATAAAAAGCCGCCAAAAAAAATATTGGAAAAATTGGGAAAAAAACAATACTCTGTAGGTCCATAACTTAAATAGGAACATACAACTTTTTCTTGCCTGTACTATTCAGCATAACCATTCCTTTCTAATGATATAATAGAAAGTAATTTTTTGAAATGAAATTCCAAAAAATCCAATTATTATTCTTCAAATAACGAAAAAACAGATTTATCGAAAAAAAAATTCAAATTGATAGGATTAAAGATAAAATAAATTCAAAACAAATGTTCGAAATGCATTCCCTCAGCGTCAATACATTTATTGACTCTGGTGATATTTTCATGTAAAACGTTTCTCAACATTTGGGGCGTGATATCTTGGAAAGCTCTACGAATGTTTATTTCTAGCTCATGTAGAGTTGTAGGCTGTGTGGAATACACCCTATTTTTAAGATGCCCCCATAGAAAAAAGTCGCACGGAGTAAGATCAGGTGACCTTGGTGGCCACCTGACTGGACCATGGGTTGTTTAAGTCTCTCTTGAAAGCGATTTTGAAGATAATTTCTCGCTATTCTTGAATTATGCGGAGGGGCGCCATCTTGCTGGAAGTACATTCTCTCAGTTATTTCCGCTGGTAGGTTGTTAATGAATTCCGAAATTTCATTCGTTAAAAAATTAAAGTATCTCTCTCCGGTTAGTTGGCCTTGAAATAGAATGGGGCCAACAATATGAGTTCCAACTATTCCTGTCCAAACATTCACACCAAATCTCTCCTGGAAGCCACCTTGTCGAAACCGGTGCTCGTTTGCTATCGCCCAGTACCTGTAACAAAAGACCGTTCACACTTTTAGCACTTTACACTTCGACTATCGACAAAAATCCAAATAAAGTACAGTACCTACCTTGTATTATTCCTGTTAAATAATCCATTGTTGGTAAATCTTGACTCGTCCGTAAACAAGATATAATAGTTAAATAGGTGATTCTCAGCATTTTGTCGAAGAAACCAATTACAATATTCCAGGCGCCCACCGTCATTTTCATACAAATGTTGATGCAACTGATACTTGAAGGATTTCAATCGATGTTTTTTCAAAATTTTCCTAGCAGAGTCCTTACTTATCGCTAATTCGGCGCCAATCTGCCTTGAGTAAATTGTGCTATCATATTGTACTGAAGCTAATACATTAATTTCAGTTTCCTCATTAATAACAAATGCTTCTTGGTCTTTGTGAACATCAGGCTCAGTTCTTAATTTTTCTTCAAGCCACTGGAAATACCTTCTTGACGGTTGCTGCCTCCCTGGATATCGCTCTAAATACAATCGTTCAGCGGCATAAGAATTTTTTAAACATTCACCATAAATGAGAAGCATGTCAATTTGTTCGGTTCGTGAATAACGGGGCATTTTTTGAATATTCCACTAACTGATTTCGATTTCCAAACCCTTTTAAAATGGCAAAATCAAAAACACTACTTCGAACGTCAAAATAATATGGATAGCAGCGTTCGTGACAGCTCTCATTTCTTTTTTGTTGCATTCCAAAATACATCTTAATCAGCCTACTTGTTAATATTTTGGTTCGAATGATTATTGCAATGGAATGATTATTCTGAATAGCACAAACATCGTCCATAGGTAGATATTAGAATATCTATGGACGATGGCACAGACCAAGTACGTTTATGTTCCTATTTAACCTAGAACCTATAGGATATAATTTATCATTCCACATTATTTTTAATTTTATTTTTGCGTATGGCGATCATCTGTTTTGTTATTTTTAAAGAATAATAATTTGATTTTTCGGTATCTCAGTTCAAAAAATTATTTTCTATTATATCATTAGAAAGGAAAGGTTATGCTGAATAGTACAGGCAAGAAAAAGTTGTATGTTCCTATTTAAGTTATGGACCTACAGAGTATTGTTTTTTTCCCAATTTTTCCAATATTTTTTTTGGCGGCTTTTTATAACGCCGACGAATGAAAATAAAATATCACAGTAGTAGCAACTGTTATCAAGTGACGTATGGTTTCCATAGCCAACTTTTCAATTTTTGGCTTTCATTTTTCTTCCACTGCCTAGTCGGTGAATTTCAATAATAATTTTTTTCTGATCTAGTTTCTGGTTAGATACCAACTTGTGATACGTCATTAGAAAGGGAATTGAATGCTGAATAAAGGGAAAAGAAAAAAAAAATAGGGTTTCCATTTAAAATAAGAAAGTTGATGTTCCTTCCGGTCAGACCGGAAGTTAACTTCGACATGTCAATATGCTCAAATTCTAGCTCTTATGTCATTATATCGACGCTCCAAATTTCACAAACCTACTCCATACAATAACTGAGATATTCCGTAGGCAATACTTCCGTAGCCACCCGGTATGTCTTTTTTGGTGTCGATTAAGCATGATTTTCTCGCAATTCAGAGGACAACTAGTTTTCGAAAAATGTACAGTTGTGTGCATAAAATAGTCGTACAAGGTACGACGCTAATTGAGGCATTGCACTAATACCACTAGAAAAATGTTAATAGCGCGTTACTGACAAAAATTGTTCGAATTTTGACACTACTTGTCAAAGTCTATAAGAAGTTTAATAATTAGGATTAACAAGCCTGACTCGCAATAGCATATCTGCTGTACGACTTCTTTATGCACACAACTGTACATTTTTCGAAAAAAATACCCTTATTTTCGACGAACAATTGTCTTGATATTTTTTTTGTATTTCAAAGGTCTATAAGTGATCATTTTGATTGTTTAAATGTCTACTTCAAACTGGTCCATGTAGGTTGGTGGTTTATTAATCATAAACTGCTTAAAATTGAGAAAAACCGAAAAAAAGTCTCTCGGAATCATGATATTCTCAATTGTTTCAATGATTTTCGATGGTTTCTTAAATTTGGGACTTCAACAACATTTTCCACCTGGTCCTTGCCTGCTATTTTTTTCTTTTTCACAAAAATTATAGGCACTAACCTACTATTTGTAGCATCTAAATAAACGGATACGATGGTGGTTTAAAACTTTCCATATGTAGGAATGGATTATTTCAATATTGTCATACTGTTATCCGAGAAGAACTGGAATCTGAAGAATCATCGTTACGATCTACTTGTGTCTTTCAAAATATAATATGTTCTGGAAGATTTTTTAATCCTATTAAATAAATAGGTGCATCTAAAAAAAACACACCACACAATCAATTATGATTCGATTTGGTAATATTGAAACACATGCTTTTTATTTATAATTTCACGGTCCTAATTCATTTGTCGGTTCATCAGGTAAAATATTGTATTAGTAGTTTAGTGAGGTTCCTATGAAGGAAAACAGAAATAAATGGTTAAGGATGATGTTAAATAACGAGCTAATAAACAACTTTATGGATTTTATAATGAAGGGGCGTTTTCTCGACGCTGGAGTTATTATGGCTATTCAAACGATTATAGGAATATTTAGAACTTTTATACCTTTCATTCATTGAAATTGATAGTAGACCATTACAACGCGGGGTTGGGGAAAGTTCACGTATTATGAATTTCAGTGAAGGATGAATACAAGATTCCTGAATTTAAACTTTTCTGAGATGAACAATTTCTTTTTTAGTATGTGGAAAAAATTATCTCAACTGAATTTATAATACAGTGTGTCCCACTTTAGAAAATTTGTAAAATTTGGTTTTTGGTTTTTACGAAACTCCCAGGTTTTTCAAAAGCAAAGCTTGTGTGAGCAAGGGAGATTCGGAACCTATAGAAAAGTGGAATCCGAACCACTTCAGCTCAGTGACAGTCGACCGGGGATCGAATGTAACTTGGTGGTTTATTGATCGTTACACCTCTCAAAATTGAGAAAAACCGACAAAAAGTCTCTTTGAGTCATGATTTTCTCAATATTTTCAATGATTTTCAATAGCTGAAGAAAAAAAGTAACAGGCAAGGATCAGGTGGAGATTGTTGTTGTGTTTCCAACTTTATGGGGAAAAAATACACGAAAACACTGAAAATGGTGAATGGGGAAACAGTTTAGGAGTTGAAAACTTTTTTTTGCGATTTGTGGCGAAACTTAACCTCCTAGCGAAATATGTTCGATGAAAAAGTTGTAGATAATGAAAAACTTGAAGCATTCTCTATTTAACACTTCTTGACATAACATCAAATTAACTCAAAATGGCAAATAACTGATTTTTCAGTATTTTTTCTCGCGTATAAATGATTTACTTCAGATGAAAATCTGTAGATATGTCGTTTTTTGTGTCGAATAAGCATGATTTTTTCGCAAATATTAAGTGGTTTTTCAATCAATAAACCACTGTTACGTAGACCATTCGAAAGTAGACATTTCAATAATTGAAATGATCACTTATATACCTCCGAAATGCAAAAAAACTCAAGAACAATTGTTCGTGAACATAAGGGTAATTTGTTCGAAAAATGTACCAACTCAAAAACCAGTCGTCTTATGAATTGCGAAAAAATCGTACTTATCGTACCAGAAAAGACATATTTCTACAAATTTTCACTTATAATATCACAAGAGCTTAAATTATTTCCGGATATTTTTTTGATGGCACAAATATTTTGAAAATTATCCCGAGTCGCGAAGCGACGAAGGATAATTTTCTTAAAATATTCGTGCCCGAAAGAAAATTTCCAGGAATAATTTAAGCTTGCGTGGTATTCGGTAAGAAAATTTCATACCATAATTTGGAAAAAAATTATTAATCCAATCTGACATTTTAAATTAATTTCACTGCTTGTCAAGTCCACTATGTTTCGTTAAATAAAAAATATTACCAACTTTAGTTACACCAAATGCTAAAACTCAGATGGGTATTAGATCAGTCTATCGCCCTTTCATAATTTTAGGTTACTAAAGGTGGTAAAAATGTATTTTTAGTTAAAGTAATCCATAATACTTCTAATGTGAAATATATTATATTAAATGGTTTGTTGCAGTAGGTGGCCGTGATATAGGCGACCATGCTTTTGACAGATGAGGTTTATATTAGGTAAATTACATTGAGTTACTGTATAGTAAACCAGCAAACAAGGATATTCTTATGTAAAACATTTCTTGTAAGCATTTGCGTTAAACAATTTGAGAAAAATGAAATGCTTTAAAAAGTACAATTTATGTAAATACTGCAAAGAGTTGAATCAAGTGCAAATATGTCATCCAAAATTAATATATTTAACGAATTTAATGGAAGATTGCGACCAGGAAGCGTTAGAGTGGAATGGTTTGTTTACGAAAATCCAAGAAAGTCTGCTGTAGATGTCAAGTAAATATGGCCTTTTGCGTAAAAGAGATTTGAACAAAATTGTTTCAAAATATTACATATATGTCTTAAAACACAGACATCTAATTAATTCGTCACCTTCCTATTCACCATTAAGAAGAGAGGATGGGTTAGAATTCAAGCAACATTTGAAATCTATCTTACTATGTTTGTAGATCCTACGTTTTTTGAAATATAAATTGTTAATGCATAATAATTAAACAAATTTGTGTCTTCTGTTTAATGAAACTTCATAGCGAATAATAAATAATAATGTTAATTCTTATAGAAATTTTGCATTATTCACAGGTACATCTACAATATTTAATGGTTGTAGATCATATGTTTACCTTTTCAACTGTCAAAAAATTTCCACTTAAATATCGTGGCGCCACGAAAAAATTTCCGGAAATTTTCTTAGTTGCCATGGTAACTAGTCAAAATTAAGGCGTCTTATTGGTTAAAATGTAGAGGTGTGAAATTTTCATTTAAATTGAATAATCTATACCTGAGAATAAAATTAAATGCTGAAAAATCGGTTTTCGCCATTTTGACAGTTAATATGATGTCGAAAAGTGTTAAAATTCAAAAGTTTTCGATTTTTTTATTATCTACAACTTTTCTATTGAACAGTTTCCGCTAAGAGGTCATATTTCGCCATAAATCGCAAAAAAAGGTTTTCAACCCTCAAACTGCATCCCCATTTCACCATTTTGAGTGTTTTCGTGTTTAAATATTTTTTTCCTCAAAGTTGGAACATGAACAATATTTTTCACCTGGTCCTTGCTTGTTACTTTTTTCTTTCATTCATCTTATTGCACTCTAATACGGCCAACTGTGATTAATTAATAAATGCAAAAAATCTGTTAATAATATCTACGAATATTAACGAAAACATTGGCTTCTAATACAATTTTCTAAATGAAACTGCCCTTATTTACGATGAAGTATTGATTTTCTTTTTCTTTTTCAGGTAAGCATTTTCAATCATCGCTACATTTATGCAGCAGCAGGTGAGAATGTAACATATTTGGGCTATATAAGTGTAAAAATGAGTATTGGGGGTGCTATGACAGCTTTCGAAATTCTGTCATGCAGTTTTGCTCTACTTTGTTCACGATGGAATTGCAAATACAATTTTGACTTCCTTATCAGTTTGTCGAATTCTTATCGACAAATAATGAAACCTCAAGTCATTGGACTATATACGAGGATATATTGAAAAATTCTTAGAACCAAACAAAATTTCAATGTCAAAATATTTTATTACTCAACATATTGTCATCTTAATTGGATACATTTATTACAGCGAACCTGCAACGTCTCTATACCTTTCAAACAAATATTTCTTCTTACTCTGCAAACCAGACCTTCACAGATTTTGTTACCTCCTCGTTGGAAGAAAATTTACGACCTTTTAAACTTTTTTTCAGTTGATGAAAGAGATGATAGTCGGACGGAGCTAAATCTGGTTAATAATGGGGGTGTTCTAGTAATTTAATCCCTGAATCACGAATTTTTGCATGGCAACATGAGATTTGTGTGCAGGGGCGTTGTCCTGCGAAAACAAAACACCTTTGGATAGCTTTCCGCGCCTTTTCTCTTCAATTTTTTCCCGTATAGTGATCAGTAATGTCGAATAGTAATCTCCAGTTATTGTTATACCCTTATCCAAAAAATCAATCATGATTACTCCATGGCAATCCCAAAAAACTGAAGCAAGAACTTTTCCAGCAGATTTTTGGACACGAAACTTCTTAGGTCTTGGAGAACCGGAGTGTCGCCATTCCATCGATTGTTGCTTTGTTTCTGGATCGTAGAAATGTACCCAAGTCTCATCCATAGTAACAATTCGGTTTAGAAGTCTACATCGTTTTCAAATCGAGCACAGATCGAACGCGATGCTACTACCCTTGCACGTTTTTGGTCAACATTCAAACATTTGGGGATCCGTTTTGCAGCAATTTTTGTCATGTCCAAATTGACGTGAACTATATGATGAACGCGTTCGAATGAAATATTTAGTGCTTCAGATATCCGTTTTAGCCCAATTCGAGGGTCTGTTAAAATCATGTCATGAACTGCATCGATATTTTCGGGGACTGACACAGAAACTGGCCTTCCCGATCGGTCATCATCTTCAATGGAAAATTTACCTCTTTTGAAGCTTGCAGTCCAATATTTCACGGTCGCATACGAAGGACATTGATCACCAAGGGTATTAAGCATATCTTCGTAAATCTGCTTACCTCTTAACCCTTTTAAATACAGGAACTTGATGATGGCTCGATAATCCAATTTTTCGATTTTCACAATTTCGGTGGACATATTTTTTCTTTTAATTTATTGGTTTACTTTTTTGACGTCAAACTTTACACTGACACTTCCAATAAGTTATTGTTCGTTGCTATGGTAACGCAATATTTTGTTCATGCAGGGAGCTGGTCCTGGCTAATGTTGGTTTTGTGGTGAATAACTTCAATGCACTGTACTTTTTATGTTTTTTAATAAACGATGCATTAAATGATGAAATATAAAAATATTTGGTTTGACACAACTCGGCTAATGTCAGAATATTTTTCAATGTCACTAATAATGCGTTTCCTAGTAACTGGCAATAATAAGGTATTTCCTAACAGCTAACTAGATATCAATACACGTACAATTTCAGCTAATTTGACAGATAGCCAATTTCCCATATGTTTTCGTGCTGGGTCCTTTCTAAGTTTCAGAATCAACTGCGTTTAGAACATCTGAATGAAAAAAAGGTTGAACTTATTAGAGAATTATGCTCTGAATATTAAGACTTTTTTATTTAGAGGGTGACTGACTAACGTCCACCAATGAAATAAAACATTTTAATGACACAAGAGGAGCCCTGATGTGGTGGCCAGGTGGTCTAGGCTAACTAGATATCAATACATCCTCGTATAGTACAACTCTCGAAGAAAACATCAATGCTATCAAAGCTTTTTCTTAAAAAAATCGTTCAAGTCGGTTAACAAAGAAAAAAGTTACATTGGTGCCCAGCTTTTGAATGGGTTACCCTATATGGTGCTTTCATTAGGTTTCAGATCATCTCGAATTTTGAATAGATTTTCGAGTACGAACCCAGATGAAAAATACTTCTGAAAATTTTATTAAAAATAGCGAGTAATTTAAAACATCAGATTGATCAACATCAACATCAAGGCAACAAGTTTTCGAAAAATCTGTCGAATTATTTTCACTTTATTCTCACTCTCTTGTGGCATTACAACTGAGAATTTGGTGGATTGGTGGGTATGTTATTCGTATTGAAATTAAAAGAAATGGTGGAGGATTAAATTATTAGTTGTAATACCACAAATAGAGAGTGAGAATAAAGTGAAAATAATTCGACAGATTTTTCGAAAACTTGTTGCCAGGCAATAGACACAAGAGCCCTAAGGGCTCGAGTAGCTATTGCCAAATGGCAACAAGTTTGAGAAAAAATTAGAATTATTTTCTACTTTATCGAACTCTCGTGTGGTATTCGATAGATTATTTTTTTGATGCCCCAATCATAGACACATTCTCTATATAACATTTTTATTCATTACGATTATCTAAATTCATTTTTCAGTTTGCATGCAAACTGATGACATATTTCAAATCAAAAGTATCAGTTGTCACACAATAAAAACAAAATACCACGAATATTCCCGAGGCAATAATATAAGTAGAAAATTCCCACTATAATAATGTTGTGATTGGTTTGAAAGTACATCATAGCTTTAAATTGGTGGTTTTTATTGGATGCAAGATGTGTCGAAAATTAATCGGGGGTAATACCACGAGTGCTCGCAATACTATTGATAGAAAAAAAAAGTAATTCTGTCAGTAATCAACGAGATCAAATTGCTTGGTAACACCACGAGTCCTTTAGGACGAGTGTAACACCACTCGCCCTAAAGGACTCGTGGTGTTACCTCAAAGCAATTTGATCGAGTTTAAGATTTCTGACAGAATTATCGATGGTATTGTGAGCACGAGTAGTATTTATTGAGATAATTTCACGAACAAACAAAGTAAAAAAGTTCCATTGTCGTGAATTCTTCAATAGTTATAGATAATGCCTGATAGACATGAAGTCTGTCAGACTGACATTCATATTAGTAGCAAGATGATATTAAGTTCTCCGTTGTTGTTTGGATACGTGGTTGCCATGACAAAGTGGTATTACCGGCTCGAAAGCTAGTAACTGCGTATTATCGGGGCATACGACCCTTATTGGTCCTAATATTGCAGGAAATGAGGGTTTCATACGGCGAGTGAAATTATCTGTGAAGGAGTCGTTTCTGTTGTTATTTTTGCAATTTCTGAAATATTTCATAACGGCTGACTAGGAGTACCTGTAATAATTTGATTTGCAATTTTTTGACAGTTGCCTCATCTGCATATCCTTCCACCACGCTTGTCAAGCGCCAACCACCATGTTTCTTTAATGTTAAAATGTCTCCTCTCGCATTTGCTAAGAGAGACGCAGGATGTTCTTCTCTTACAATGTATGCTGTTTTGTTCTGGATTATGCAAGTTTGAATGTTTTGCAACATCAAATCACATTTTTGACATGGTATTTTTTCCTACAACCTATACAGAGCATTTTGATTTTAAGAAACCTAAAAAGAAGTTGAGATAGCCAATGATATTGTTTCTAACAATAAATTCCCTTTGAATTTTCGTGTTGGTATCTGGCAGTACTATTAAAGTAATATTATCCTTATCTTATATACGAGGATGTATTGATATCTAGTTAGCCTAGACCAGTTCCCTGCATAAACAAAATATTGCGTTACCATAGCAACGAACAATAACTTATTAGAAGTGTCAGTGTTAAGTTTGACGCCAAGAAAGTAAACCAGAGTTACACAATAAATTAAAAGAAAAAATATGTCCACCGAAATAGTGAAAATCGAAAAATTGGAGTATGGAGCCATCATCAAGTACCTGTATTTCAATGGGTTAAGAGGTAAGCAGATTTACGAAGATATGCTTAATATCCTTCGTTTCGTTTCGTTTCGTTTCATTTCGTCACATCGGCATTATTTTTTTAAAAAACGCTGTCATCTTGGAATACTTTATATCTATACCTTCCTTCATCAAAATTGTGGAAATTGAGTATTGAATATCTTGACTATAATGTGGACGGTTGAAAGGTATTTGAGAGTTTTAGAAAACACTCCAAAATCACCTCTTCACTAATTTTTTTCACTCATTTTTCCTTCGTACAATTCAGTAATATATCAGTCTTTTTCACTCCGGAATCTTGAGTTTTCCGGTAATAAAGACGCATTCAGTTATTTTGCATCCTCCTGTATGTCGTAGGGAAGAGTAATACTTTCCTCCCAAGTCAAACAAATAGCTATTCTTTGTTGTTCTTCCAGTTTTGTTCTGCACAACATTGGAGAATATATTTTAAGAACAATATTCTGTGATACAATTAATAGTAATTGTGTATAGCTATAAATGAAAATAAAGGTTTTATCCGACAATTCTGCCCACCTGCGTGATGTTGTACGAATTGTCACGAATTATTACGAAATATAACGATAGGAATGTAGTAGGAATACATTTTTATAACTATGTTTCATTCTTACGGTTGTATACTTGAATAAATATTCAAGGGTAATATAACAAGACCGTGATAAATAGTCGACTATTTTTATTGCATCTAAATTTCGACTGTATTTTATAATAATTTAACGAGACATTATTTTGGCATTAATAATCTGATGAGAGCCCGAGAGCGAAGCTCGAGGGCTTTCATCTCTGATTATTAATGCCAAAATAATGTCTCGTTAAATTAATAAATACAAGAGAAATTTAGCAGCAATAAAATAGTCGACAATTAATCAAGGTCGTGTTATATTTGTGAAGATTATTTCTTGAATCTACTTCTTTATATCAGTCATATGAATGAATGAAAATTAAACAATTTGGAATAATTTATTCAAAATGTCAAGAACAATGCACAAAATCTAAACAAAAACAGCACCATCTTTATAATTTATCAATTGAAATTAAAAACACAATTATTGTATGTGACATTTCCACCATGCGTAATTTGTGACATTTGTTCAGCTTTTGAAGAACTTGCAGTATTAACCGTAGAAGGTCCACATTCATTCTCTTATACAGCTTCAACACGATTGATTTTATTTGACGTTTATATGTATTTATTTAGAGTACTGTCAGATGCTCAGGCTCCTTGATATGAGTATCATGCTGAATAGTCGGTGACTATTGTGCATCATGTAAATAGTCGCTAATAGAGCGTGTTGGTTGGTCCTGTCAAACAGGAAACAAACGTATGATTGGTTGATGACTGATATTTAATAGACGAAGGAAATAATCATTACAATAACTTGTGGCTATCGGATTAGTTTGCCAAGTGGGATCCCTGAAAAAAAGAAGTCAGAAACGATTTTTTTTATTGACGAAGAGATTGAATACTGTATAAAGATGAAAATACTGAAAAACATATCTTCCAAGTATTAAATATATGTGTTGGGCGAGTGCAATGCTAATGGACTGTATTTAAAAAAAAAATTAGAGAGAAACGAGCATGACAAGGATCGCTTACCTCGAATACAATGTAGCTTTGAGCGGTGCTGGCTCCTCCGGACGGCCGTCCTGGGCTGTTCTTCTTGGAAAGGTAGTGACTATGCAAAGTCAACGGCAAGGTACTGTGCGTAATCGCCGAATATCTCGAACAATTCTTGTCGTGACAAAGTATCTGACATCGCACCTATTTTTTTTCTCCGGTGTTGTCAATCTGACATTATTCGGTCGCACTGCCTTCTCGAATCTTCGAGTTTGATATGTGCGACCCTGGTACATGCTACATCGCGATAAAATCCATAATTGGAATAAAATTTCATGAACATAACTTTTGAAATTAATATTTGAATTCAACTACAGTGTAGTATTGAGAAAAACAAAATAAACTTTATAGTGTGAACTAAACAATATGAAAAGGGTATTTCCCCTAATTTTTGGGCATTTTTGATCATCCACCATCGAAACGACAGAATATTTGTGTGTTGTTTCATTTCAGTCAATCGTTTACTTAGTTAAACGACATTTTTCTTTTTGAAGTTTCCGTTATTTTGTAAATAATTTTACAAGAATGTGTTGTTTTCGCGAAATAGATTTCCTCTTTATAAAATGGGAAATATCCAGTTTAATCCAAGTGAAAAATGTTTCCGAAAAACAAAATAAAATTTGGTAACAAACTTTTGGAAATCGTACCAAAATTGAGTCGAATAAAATGTTCACTGAAAATCAATTTTTATAAAAACTCACAATCCTCGTCTGTGTATTCTAAAAGTCCCTTACACGCTACCTTTGTATTCGCGGAACACAATCTCGCCTGTTTTTGTTCTGTACTAGTTGGTTACATCGGTCGATAAATATATTGTATCCTTACGTGAAAGGAACTTTAACTTTAAACAAACGCAGAAAGTGTGCGTGTTACATGCCACTAAACCGCCAAATACCCAGGGTTTCGCTAATTTTATTAGATTTTCCTCGTTAACGATTGAGATGCTTAAATTTTGAACTCCTCTAAATTTGTTTTCGGGTAGTTTGCTGAATTAGATTTATTTCGCTTTATTGAAGTCGGCACGCGACGCTACGTCTAGTGATATTCTGAAGAAAGCACTTTTGTTTTCGACTATAATTTAGTTATGAGAATATAATTTTCAATGTATCTACTGATGTATTGGAAGTAGGAACAGATGGCTTCAGTGCTGTCTGTGTTGACCTGCCCTTGCACTGATGAGAGGCAACAACCTCGAAACTAGTCTGCAGGTGGTCACCCCGTCCAAATCAAAACATAATTCTGCTGGTTGGTCATAGAGGGCACTTGCAATTGCGTCCTCTGATGTTTTGAGAAACGTTGCACAAGTAGCTGTTAGATTTAATTCAATACCCGTCGTGGTCTTAGCCAGGGGAGTAGTTGTTTTCTGACAGGTTCTTGCCATAATAAGCCTACATAGTTAGGTGTTTATGGGAGTAAAGGGTTCATCATCGGTCGGTAACGACTGTTCGTTAGCAAACGATCTCCCGAAGATTTCTGTCTTCTTCGATTAAATCTCTCAACCCGGAGATTCGGAGTGTCTTCCTCTGCTCGCTAGGTGGAGCGGCCTAGAAACTGCTTTCATCTCGTGAACCAGAATTGACTAATCAGCGGAGTGTGTATTGGTTTGGACGGGGAACAGATGGCTTCAGTGCTGTCTGTGTTGACCTGCCCTTGCACTGATGAGAGGCAACAACCTCGAAACTAGTCTGCAGGTGGTCACCCCGTCCAAATCAAAACATAATTCTGCTGGTTGGTCATAGAGGGCACTTGCAATTGCGTCCTCTGATGTTTTGAGGAACGTTGCACAAGTAGCTGTTAGATTTAATTCAATACCCGTCGTGGTCTTAGCCAGGGGAGTAGTTTTTTTCTGACAGGTTCTTGCCATAATAAGCCTACATAGTTAGGTGTTTATGGGAGTAAAGGGTTCATCATCGGTCGGTAACGACTGTTCGTTAGCAAACGATCTCTCAAAGATTTCTGTCTTCTAGGAACAGTATTTTTAGCGTTTGATACCATACGAGGATATATTGAAAAATTCTTAGCCTACTATAGAACCAAACAAAATTTCAATGTCAAAATATTTTATTACTCAACATATTCTCCTCTTAATTGGGTACATTTATTACAGCGAACCTGCAACGTCTCAGACCTGCAACGTCTCAGACCTCCTCGTTGAAAGAAAATTTACGACCTTTCAAACTTTTTTTCAGTTGAGAAAAGAGATGATAGTCGGACGGAGCTAAATCTGGTGAATAAGGGGGATGTTCTAGTAATTCAAACCCTGAATCACGAATTTTTTGCATAGCAACATGAGATTTGTGTGCAGGGGCATTGTCCTGCAAAAACAAAACACCTTTGGATAGCTTTCCGCGTATTTTCTATTAAATTTTTTCCTGTAGAGTGGTTAGTGATGTCGAATAGTAATCTCCAGTTATTGTTCTACCCTTATCCAAAAAATCAATCATGATTACTTCATGGCAATCCCAAAAAACTGAAGCAAGAACTTTTCCAGCAGATTTTTGGACACGAAACTCCTTAGGTCTTGGAGAACCGGAGTGTCGCCATTCCATCGATTGTTGCTTTGTTTCTAGATCGTAGAAATGTACCCAAGTCTCATCCATAGCAACAATTCGGTTTAAGAAGTCTATATCGGTTTCAAATCGAGCACAGATCGAACGCGATGCTACTACCCTTGCACGCTTTTGGTCAACATTCAAACATTTGGGGATCCATTTTGCAGCAATTTTTCTCATGTCCAAATTGACGTGAACTATATGATGAACGCGTTCGTATGAAATATTCTGTGCTTCAGACATCCGTTTTAGCCTACTTCGACGTCTGTTAAAATCATGTCATGAACTGCATCGATATTTTCGGGGACTGACACAGAAACTGTCCTTCCCGATCGGTCATCATCTTCAATGGAAAATTTACCTCTTTTGAAGCTTGCAGTCCAATTTTTCACGGTCGCATACGAAGGACATTGATCACCAAGGGTATTAAGCATATCTTCGTAAATCTGCTTACCTCTTAACCCTTTTAAATACAGGTACTTGATGATGCCTCGATACTCCAATTTTTCGATTTTCACAATTTCGGTGGACACATTTTTTCTTTCAATTTATTGCGTAACTCTGGTTTACTTTTTTGCCGTCAAACTTTACACTGACACCTCTAATAAGTTATTGTTTGTTGCTATGGTAACGCAATATTTTGTTTATGCAGGGAACTGGTCTAGGCTAACTAGATATCAATACATCCTCGTAAATAATCAAATATTATTTGCCATACCAGCGTTCCTTGGCTTTTCGGTGTTTACAAAAATCTCTTGGAAAGTTATCCGTCAAATCGAAAGCAACATGTAGAAACAAACTCAGGTATACGTCAGAAATTCGAATTATCACTAGTGGTTCAGGGTTCAATTGTAGGCCTACTATTCTTTATATACATGCAGCATAACAAGTGAGTTTGTAATTTCTGATAAGACAAAAGTCCCTAAGTGCTTTCCATACAAATGTTTTACTAGAAATCGTATTTTTCTGGTATATTTGCTTCTATTATTTTATCAATTCTGTAGCGAGTGTCAGATCCAACTCTTGACATTTCTCATTTTTGACTGTAATTAATTATTGACAACGTCAAATCTTAAATTATTTCCATAGTTATGTAAATAAGAGGTAACTAACTACCCATGGGATGTTATCGGTTATGATTCACACAAGTGCATAAAAATTATCTATAATTTTTCAAGAAAGCGTGTTATCTAAAAATTGCACAAGTTTATTTTCATATTTTGGCGAAACAGCCCGGGTTCAACTTTCGTTTAGCTGAAATCAGTTACAGAAAAACTGTTACCATGGCAACCGTTGCTAGGATAACGAGAATACAAAAACCCGATTCCCATGGTGCGGAAATGCGTGGTTGCCAAGTTGTCTACTTTAGTTTAGCTGAAATCAGTTATGGAAAAGAGGTTAACATGGTAACCGTTCTTAGGGTGAAGAGTAAACAGAAATGCTTTTCCCGTTTTGCGGAAACGCATGGTTGCCAAGTTGGGCCAGTTATAGTTTAACAGAAATCAGTTATGGAAAAACTGTTGTCATAGAAACCGTTGCTATGATCACAAGTAAAAGAAAACGATTCCCATGGTGCGGAATTGCATAGTTGCCAAATTTTCCGCTTTACTTTAGTTGACATTTTTTATGCAAAAAATGTTGTTATGATAGTCAAGTTACAGGCAAGTTATAGTTTAGCAGCAATTGCATGGTTATGGAAAAACTGTGACAACTATTGCCATGATCACGAGTATAGAAAACCCCAATTTCCATGGTGCGGAAATGCATGGTTGCCAAATTATTGCTGTTACCAAGTAAGGGGCGCTTGAAAAAGATTTATGGAAAGTACTGTTGAATAATATGAAAATAAATTCATATTCATCCTAATCAGTTGGTATAATTTTAATTTTACGAAAATGTATTAATGTCAAGTTGGCTCGTTAGACTTGACATCACTGGAAATCTGAAGGTGCATCGTTCAAAAAGATTACTAATATAATTATTTACATCTGTCAATCTTATTTCGATAACAACTCAGCAAAGCAGTCGCTTGCCCCACACGCCACACACTATAAATGATCAAGAACTTTTTCATAAATTTGAGAAAATGGACAAATTATTAACATGAAGGCGAGCGGGTCCGGCCGACAATCGCAAATCCGCGCGCGCGGATTTGCGAATTGTCGGCCGGACCCGCTCGCTTCGCTCGCGTATCTTGTGATATAGTTTTAATACCTCAAAATACTGTATGGTTTCACAATAAATCCAACATATAACCGAATTATAAATATATTATTCTCCACCGTGAACTTGTTTGTCGCTTCCAAAACTATTAAGTTTAGTTAGTTCAGTACAGTTAAGGTTGGGTCAATATATGTTTCTTTCGAATATTTTTTACATTACATTACACTTTGAAAAGAGTTTTTTATATTACCTGGAGGAAAATGACAAAGTATATAGTAACATGAATGCAAGGACACGCTCGCTGCGCTCTCGTTTGGTGTTTGGTGATTTTGTAGTGAATGAATAATGTAATTTATTCCTAAATGAACAACCCACAATTGGTATAAACAACGGTTACCACGATATTTTTTCTATAACTGATTTCAGCTAAACTAAAGTAGACAACTTGGCAACTACGCATTTCCGCACAATGGGAATCGGTTTTCTGTATTCTTGTTACCATAGCAACGGTTGCCATGGCAACAGTTTTTCCATAACTGATTTCAGATAAACGAAAGTTGACCCACAGCCCGAGTTAGAAGGGAGTAGAGCTCTTTTACAAAAATGAAAATAACCGATTGCAATTTTTATAAGATTATTACATTCATGATGAAATAGACCTATCAGACACCACCATTTTTCGAATATATTTTGTTTGAACAAGTGATTATTTCACAAAAGCTGTTTAATCGCGATTAAATTTTCGTCCTCCAAATTGGTTTTCGTTGTGTCGTTTTTGAGGGATTTTTACAATTCTTGGCAAAAGGAATATCTTGAAAAGAGAAAGGAAGTGCCGGGAGGCGAATGGATGGCATTTTGAAAATAAACTTAAATCCGATTAGGTCTCTTTTAAGTAGTGTTTATTTGTTATTGTTATCGTTGAGTCAACTAAATAAAATTTTCTAGAAAACTGTATTTGTTATTTGTATGTCTGTAATTGCACTTACTCTCCGTTCCATTTTTCACAATAACGGTTGTTGAAGTTGACTAA
The DNA here is from genome assembly GCA_944452925.2 of Chrysolina oricalcia. Lineage (NCBI taxonomy): Eukaryota > Metazoa > Arthropoda > Insecta > Coleoptera > Chrysomelidae > Chrysolina > Chrysolina oricalcia. Next base: position 3,355,317 of record OX101821.2, on the reverse strand, counting down.
AACATTTTCATGTATTTCTTACGGTGACGGTTAGCAGCAAACTTTAAAAATTGTCCCGTAGAAAAATAAAAGTGAGTTTAGCTCCATCTTTTACATTTGATCGGCTGCCATCTTTATTGGATACAACATCCAAGGTTTTGTTTTACTTGCAGGATAGAAATCAATTAGTTTTTGAATATTTTACGTTAATTTTCTTTAGTTAATTTTGCTCAGGCATTTAGTATTAGCCAGCCTCCAAGGTGACAGGGTATTGTTCTACAAAACCAATTAGAACGTTAAATAAGTTTGGACCTGTTATATCAATCTTTAAATCGAGTAAGTAATACTTTCCGAACGATTTTATTTTAAATAAATGTTTTTTTCAATGTACTGCTGTATTAGCCATGGTAGAAAAAATACATTTGCACTGTTTAAAAAAAAAGTTTTTTCTATCGTACCATCCGCATTGACGTGACAGAAAGAAAATCTATTCAACCCGCTTTTCAGGGTGTTGTTTATACTGGATCAATAAAAACATTAAAAAAAATAAATACTACCCTGGAATTTTAACGGTTGGTTGAATAATATTTTATCTCTTGTATTATGAACTTTCCTCATAATTTCTGTTGAAAAATTATGATGTGTTATCGATGTAGTGCCGCATCAGTCATAAGCGGAATGTGAATCCATTAAAATTATAGTATTTTTGAAAGTGCAATTTTTTTCTTCAGAAAACAAAAACTTCCGCGTTCAATTTTTTTCAACTGTTGCTTAGTATGGTCCTTAAGCTTCAAAGTGAGAAAAATAAAATTTGCCTGATGTTGCTTACAGGGTGTTGTTTTTAAAAAACCAATGAAAATCTAAAAAAAACTAAGTCCGGACCTGAAATATTTTTTTTTTCAAAAACTATTTTATTGAGCTCAGGAAGCATTTTCAGTGTGGAAAATTTCATATGCTTGAGTTTTTTACTTTTAGAGATATTTAACGTTTAATAATTCACATATTTTCAAATATCGCCCTGTATATCCGTCAAAAACGAAACAAGGCATTTTTCAATACCAGATATGAAATGGCTATGGTCCATAGTACTTATGGTTGGACTATGTACAATTCGTCGTGAATCACCCTGTATATAAAAAAAAATTCTAAATCGTTTGAATGACCTAATATTGATTTTCATCAGTGAAAACTTCATTTTCGATAGGATTTCTAGACAAATATTTTGACATAAGGCAACGAAAATACGTCAGAATTTGAAATGTTTACATGCAAAATTCGCAGCAAAGGCTTCTTCAATGCATTGTTGGGATGCGTAACCAAAGTAACATATAAACAAACATCATCAACAGAGCATTTGATTCTGAAACGTCTCGTATTTAAAGCTTAAGCAAAAATATTATTTAATAAAGAATTTGTTAGAAAATGTCGGTGTTCAGTATCAATAAAATTCTTTGTTGTTGGTTTTAACCTGCCTCATTCAAGATATAATCTTGTCGTATTTCACACGACCTACGAGGATATATTGAAAAATTCTTAGCCTTCTTTAGAACCAAACAAAATTTCAATGTCAAAATATTTTATTATTCCACATATTCTCCTCTTAATTGGATACATTTATTACAGCGAACCTGCAACGTCTCTAGACCTTTCAAAAAAAATGTTTCTTCTTGCTCTGCAAACCAGACCTCCACAGCTTTTATTACCTCCTCGTTGGAAAAAAAATTGCGATCTTTCAAACTTTTTTTCAGTTGAGGAAAGAGATGATAGTCGGACGGAGCCAAATCTGGAGAATAAGGGGGGTGTTCTACTTTGACAATAGTTGGGAATTACCTTCCACATTCCCCAGACCATCTTCGGTAGGGCGTACTTTCGAAGTTTGACCTAGGGCGTAAAAAGGTGTTAATCCGGCCCTGTGTTCTAGTAAGTCAAACCCTAAATCGCGAATTTTTTGCTTGGCAACATGAGATTTGTGTGCTGGGGCGTTGTCCTGCAAAAACAAAACACCTTTGGATAGCTTTCCGCATCTTTTCTCTTTAATTTTTTCCCGTAGAGTGGTCAGTAATGTCGAATAGTAATCTCCAGTTATTGTTCTACCCTTATCGAAAAAATCAATCATGATTACTCCATTGCAATCCCAAAAAACCGAAGCAAGAACTTTTCCAGCAGATTTTTGGACACGAAACTTCTTAGGTCTTGGAGAACCGGAGTGTCGCCATTCCATCGATTGTTTCTTTGTTTCTGGATCGTAGAAATGTACCCAAGTCTCATCCATAGTAACAATTCGGTTTGAAAAGTCTACATCGTTTTCAAATCGAGCACAGATCGAACGCAATGCTACTACCCTTGCACGCTTTTGGTCAACATTCAAACATTTGGAGATCCATTTTGCAGCAATTTTTCTCATGTCCAAATTGACGTGAACTATATGATGAACGCGTTCGTATGAAATATTCAGTGCTTCAGATATCCGTTTTAGCCCAATTCGACGGTCTGTTAAAATCATGTCATGAACTGCATCGATATTTTCGGGGACTGGCATAGAAATTTGAAACTTGCAGTCCAATTTTTCACGGTCGCATACGAAGGACATTGATCACCAAGGCTATTAAGCATATCTTCGTAAATCTGCTTACTTCTTAACCCTTTTAAATAAGGTACTTGATGATGGCTCGATACTCCAATTTATTGCGTAAATCTGGTTTACTTTTTTGACGTCAAACTTTACACTGACACTTCTAATAAGTTATTGTTCGTTGCTATGGTAACGTAATATTTTGTTTATGAACTGGTCTAGACTAACTAGATATCAATACATCCTCGTATAAATTTTAGTGGATTAAACTATCGAAATATTTTTTGCATGATGGTGCTTTATGATAAATAATTTCATGCACAATAATTTCAAAATAATTAATTAATTATTGTGCATTTAACAATTTTCCAAGCAAAATCATTTTCAAAATATTTTGATAGTTTAATCGATTGAATTTACAAGTCTTGTGATATAACATACGATAAATCTCTTGTCAGATTTTCAGCTACAGAGCAGTAGTATTTCGTGATGTACTCGGTTGTTTTTTCCTTTGAGATCATTAATTATATGCCAACTTTTTTTAACTTTATCGGAGTACTCATCAATTTGCCTCTTGTAGTGATTTTCTTTTGCCCTCTACCATAATAGTTCACAATAGAAGAATACAAATAAAAGCACTAGGGAATTAGCAAAGTCAGGAAGAGACTAAAGATCAGTGAATTCAAAGAAAAAAAAATTAAGCAAGTAAAATCTCACATGTACATAAACTACAAAACAATAATTACGAATACAGACGTGTATATGAATCATTCTTTCAAATTCAGACGTACAAACATTTTTACTATAATCGGTATAAACTTTTTATCATTTTTATTGGTATGGGTGTCCAGTGGGCTAGACGTCGAGTCCGGTTGAAATAGAAGAAAGGCACGCGACAAATGGATGTAAAACTAATCTTGATTAGCTCGTATCGCTGTTTGGAGTATTTAAATAGTAGTGCCACTTAGTGCATTCCACTTCTGAAAAGTGGCCACACATATGTTTTCGACATTTATCTGCAGAAGAAACCTCAATATTTATAATTTCTATTAATAATCCTGTTAATATGAATTCTTCAGATTATCGGCGAAGAACTAATGGACACTCACGAACACTAAAACACTAATTTTTCCAAATGTAATAAATTAAAAACAACTTGGTTGAGGTGAATCACATTTCAGATTGATTCTGAGAATCTATTTAAATACATTTATATAGTTGCTGATATCGAATATTTCAGAATGTCACTGATCGAAGGATCGTCGGAGGATGATGTTACGGTTTTCCATACCTATATTACAAAATTTTTAAAAAGTGTCTGCTTTTCAATAAGTGAATATGCAAGTCATCAAGTTCTGTGGACCCAGATTTCATATGGCTTCCATTATTGAGATGTCCTCTTCAGGACCTCTCAAACTGTGATTTTTGTCTTTCTACACTTGTTTTGATTCAATTGTATTTTAAGTGAAAGACAGCGAAATCCAAAACATTTCTCCACAACCAATGACCTTTAAACACTTTGAAAATACGTTCTAAATAGTTCCAATTCTAGAAAAAACTTTGTAAATATTGGTGCTTGAAACACACTGAAAAAATGAATAATATGAACAAATTATCATTTTTTTGATTCTGCAGTACTGGCAATTTCATCATTCACAATATTATCGTGATCTTCACATTTACTCTGATGGGTTCTGAACCTCATCACTTTGGTATTTTCAGTATTGAAATATAGTGAGTTGGAACTAAATCAACTGAACAAATTACACAAAGCAGTATTACTTACATTAACGTCGCAGAGAACTGTCTTATTTACTTATGGCCGATTTCACCAACTGATTCCTAAACTTAGGAAATACTTAAATCGGATTTACGAATACCCGAATTCCATTTTTTGTTTCAGCACACGTTAAGTAATGCTTGAGGGTGATAGGAAATACCTACGTTGAGTATTTACTATCACTTTCAAGCATTACTTAACGCTTGGTGAAACGCAAATTGCACTTGGGCATTCCTAAATTCGATTTAGGTATTTCCTAACTTTAGGAATCAGTTGGTGAAGTCGGCCATTAATGTCAACAATTATGTCTCATCAGCGTAACAAATTGACCTTTTACTGAGACTTCATCTATTTTATTAGCATAGAGTAATATCAAGATAGGTCTCAATATTGAGCCGTGTGGAACACTAATAGATACAATATATAGGTAATAATATATAAGTAATTAGTTCAACTATCAAGTCAAGTGCAGCTTTGATTATGAAACCATGAACATTATCGGAGCCATAAAACTTTTTAACGAACAGTCGTTACCGACCGATGATGAACCCTTTACTCCCATAAACACCTAACTATGTAGGCTTATTATGGCAAGAACCTGTCAGAAAACAACTACTCCCCTGGCTAAGACCACGACGGGTATTGAATTAAATCTAACAGCTACTTGTGCAACGTTCCTTGTTTTCTGACAGGTTCTTGCCATAATAAGCCTACATAGTTAGGTGTTAATGGGAGTAAAGGGTTCATCATCGGTCGGTAACGACTGTTCGTTAGCAAACGATCTCCCAAAGATTTCTGTCTTCGATTAAATCTCTCAACCCGGAGATTCGGAGTGTCTTCCTCTGCTCGCTAGGTGGAGCGGCCTAGAAACTGCTTTCATCTCGTGAACCAGAATTGACTAATCAGCGGAGTGTGTATTGGTTTGGACGGGGAACAGATGGCTTCAGTGCTGTCTGTGTTGACCTGCCCTTGCACTGATGAGAGGCAACAACCTCGAAACTAGTCTGCAGGTGGTCACCCCGTCCAAATCAAAACATAATTCTGCTGGTTGGTCATAGAGGGCACTTGCAATTGCGTCCTCTGATGTTTAGAGAAACGTTGCACAAGTAGCTGTTAGATTTATTTCAATACCCGTCGTGGTCTTAGCCAGAGGAGTAGTTGTTTTCTGACAGGTTCTTGCCATAATAAGCCTACATAGTTAGGTGTTTATGGGAGTAAAGGGTTCATCATCGGTCGGTAACGACTGTTCGTTAGCAAACGATCTCCCAAAGATTTCTGTCTTCTTCGATAAAACTTTTTATTTTTCACTGTAGCCTGCAATAGGTCAAACATTTAAATTTTTGTAAAAGGCATTAGAAAGATTCATTCATTCGATTTTCCTCTAGAATCACCTAATTAATATCTGGTATATTGCTTACAATTTCGAGTGGGGGCTTATATAAAAAAATCATTGAATAGTGCATGAAGCGATAATGTGTGTGTGGATCATCAAATTCGCACCCATCCCTATATTGATTAAAAGTTTGGTATTGTGGAGGAAATTTCTTTCTTTACATGGCTTTTTCTGAAAATGAATAATGTTAATTCAAGAAATCTATGCAATGGTAGAAGGTCAATGAATCAATTAGCTACTATAAGTTACTGCATTTAGAAGTATCGTAAGTAACGTATCGTATTCTTAAATTAGCCTATATGAAAAACTAAGTTCAAACTAAGTAAAAAATACTTCTCTTTCTCAAAAATCTTTGAAGTTTCGGAGATTATATCTGCCTTCGTTATCATAACGTTTTTATAGATTTACTTGAATTAACATTTTTTCAAACTCTCTATTTCATCTGTTTTTTTTATACATACAGCATCTTCGAATGATATCAGGAGAATCATGAAATTTCATATTGTGTTTTGTGTAATTACTGTTGGCAAATAGTATTCAAAATGTTTCGTTAAATTATATAGCCTGAACCCCAACACTCTAGCCGGTTATGATTATTGACTAGACAGGGCTGTACTCAGATTTTTTGTGCAGGTAAATTCCAGTGCACGATTTAAAGAATGGAAATGAAATTTCTCTGCTTGATCAGACACAAAATAAAAAATCATCGTTTTAAAAAATAATAACTTTTTCAATTTGAATTTTACGAAGTTTGGTGTTTTTGTCATCCGAAATATTTTCGCCCTACTTTCTTTCATACACTTGAAGAATATTCTCAAAGGTGTGGAAGATTTGAATTTGAAATTCAGAATTATAGGCATCAAATCGACACGTAATTTTTTTACATAAATGTCACACATGATATTTTACCAAGTTCACCGAATTGTGTTTCATTTGTACGTCAGTTAGCCCCTTACAACTTTTTACTATCTCATTGTCTTAGAATAATGGAGACAAACTCCTATGGTAAAAACCTCACCTAATTTCAATGCTCAAAGTGTTTGTTATATCAAACAGGGGCGCACGGCAGGTCGGTAACACTAGTCGACCCTCCCCAACTTTCACGCCACTAGATGAATATCTTCTTTTTCTAGTTAAAAAATGATGTTTCATCATTGAAAATTAAAAAAAAAACTGTTTTCGAAATATTTAAAGTTTAATAAGTGTATGTCCTTTAATTTGAAAATTAGGTATTTCGTTAAAATTTCAATGGATTGTGCCAACAGTTGTACTTGTTAAATTTCAAAAAATAGTGGAAAAAATTAAAGCGTTACCTAGGGACAACAATTTACCGTCATCAGTACTTTTTTTAACGCAGTATCCACGGAATTATTGAAGTAGTTTTTATGTTAATTGAATTAATTCGACGAATGAAAAACTAATGAAGTAATTAAGTACAACTCTCCAGAGCAGCTTTACATTTTTTGTTTTCGGTTTTGCGATATCTGCAATCGAGCAAAAGTATAGTAAGTACTACACTGAGCGAAATACATTCAAACAGAAAAATGTGAAATAAAACTTTCTATGTTTTTATAACACTTAAATGCGTAACCAACGTTACTGCAGTTTCGTCCTATATGGACATTATCAAACAATACAATAATCTGAAATAATAAATAACACTCCTTAAACACCTTTAATTCTACCCGAGGCCTGTCTTAATGACTAACGGTCATTAATGACTTTTACCTGGACCTTGTTTATTTGCGACAATGTGACTGAGCTGTCTTAAAAGCCGGTGAATAGACCAAATCCAATTGATCATTCAGTAGGTTACATCCACAATATTTGTGTTTATGAATTTCTAGGGATTCCAAATAATTCAGTTTCCAACCCTTGCTTGCATAGTGCAAAATTTCCGTATCGTTCAGACTCGGAAACTTGTGGTTGCGCTCCAAGGAATGGTTTGAAAACGTCGAATTATTTTTTCCTAGTCTGAAGGACCTTTCATGTTCAGCGTATCTTTTTGAAAAATGTTTGCTATTCTATCTTTGGCATTGAAAAGAAAATTAGACAACCTGGCATGCGGCTGGTATGCTACTTCTATATTATTCTTTCTAAAGAATCCCGCAATAGCCTCTGTTCTTCTCCCGAAGTACGTTAAGGTTACAAATTTCTTAGTTTCTGATTGTTTGACCTGGGGGTATATTAATTTGTGCGAAAATTTAAGACGATGTCTTCTGACTAACTTTTGAAGTGTGGCCGCTTGGAAACCATTATTTTGTCCTATCTGTATGATTGTTTTAATTTCTCTATCTAGATTATTAGCAGACAAAGGTAACGAGAACGCTCTATGTAACAGAGTGTAACGGTGTTTATGTGGGACAATGTGGACGTAATTTTTCAAAAAGATACGCTGAATATGAAAGGTCCTTCAGACTAGGAAAAAATGATTCGACGTTTTCAAACCATTCCTTGGAATGCAACCACAAGTTTCCGAGTCTGAACGATACGGAAATTTTGCACTATGCAAGCAAAGGTTGGAAACTGAATTATTTGGAATCCCTAGAAAATCATAAACACAAATATTGTGGATGTAACCTACTGAATGATCAATTGGATTTGGTCTATTCACCGGTTTTTAAAACCCATTTACACCTACCGTCCTTTTAAAAGGAGTTCAAAACGAAACCTGTATTTTTCTGATTCAGCTGACGGTTTGAAGATGTCGCCAGTGTCACATTATATTTAGTTGACATCTTAAACAAGGTCAATCGCGATCGTTAGGATTCTGTTAAGTTTTGGATCGATAGTGACGGTTAAAAAACGCTGTGTTTCTAGTGATTTTGCAATGAGTGACTCAAGGTAAGACATGTTGAAACTCGTTTATTTTTCCGATGTTGTTTTGATTATTTTTAACAAATAACATAATATACTTACTTTTTTTTATATTTGTGATTATGTTTCACACTTCTCGATCAATCCAGGGGCGTTCTATTGAACGAGTCCTTTTAAAAGGACGGTAGGATTATATGCTACTATGCGTTTTTTTTGCAGGTATTGGAAAAAGCCACTAACCATGGCAGAGCTCTTAGAGGAATTGGAGAATGACTCTACGCCGGACATTCCTACAAGCATTATAATTTTTCCACCCGAAAGTGCCAACGAAAACTGCGATACCGATGAAGATTCTGGGGCCGAAGACGATGTAGTTCCGAATAATTTACCCGGAGTGCAACTAAGGGCCCCGGCGGAAATTGAATTTGACGTGGAAGGTGATGACGACTGGGACAGTGATGACGATCTACCACTGTCCACTTTTGTTGAAAGGCGACCTAAACTCAAAAAGACGTTTGACTATACTCTCAATGAAGATTTAGATTCTACGTTTATGCAATGGCAACCAGTTCAAACTGCACAAAGCAATCGTTCCCCTGGAAATATTTTCAAGCTGTTTTTTGATGAAAACTTGGTAGGAGAAATTGTCAATTTTACCAATATTTATGCACAGCAAAAAAAACGCCCCGGTAACGTTACTGCAGACGAAATGTACTGCTTCATAGGGGTGTTACTTGTCAGTGGATATACAACTGTTCCAAGGCGACATATGTATTGGCAAAATTGCAACGATACCCAGAATAAACTTATATCAGCCGCTATTTCCAGAGATATATTTCAATTCATAATGAGTAATCTTCATTGCAATGATAATACTTCTCTTACTAAAAATGACAAGTACTCTAAACTGCGTCCTCTTTTCAACAGCCTAAATGAAAAGTTTTTTGATTATGCCCCAGTTGAAGAGAATCACAGCTTTGATGAGGCTATGATACCGTATTTTGGGAGACATAGCTGTAAGCAATTTATCAGAGGCAAGCCTATAAGGTGGGGGTATAAATTTTGGGTAGGTACCCTACGCCTTGGATACATTGTTTATTTTGATCCCTACCAAGGTGCGTCGACAACAATTCCGGACAAATATAAACACATGGGTTTGGGAGCGTCACTTGTTCTCCAATATGCAGATGTTTTAGAGAAAATGCCTTACCAGCCCTTTCACTTATTTTTTGACAATTTTTTTACATCTTTGTCACTTCTAAAGGAGCTAAAATTGAGGAACATCAAGGCAACTGGTACTATACGTGAAAACCGGATCCCTCAATCTCCATTTAGCAATGCTGCAGTTCTGAAGAAGAAGACACGAGGTACATTTGAATGGTGTGTTGCCGATAATGAAATCGCTTTATGCAAATGGAATGACAACAGCGTTGTTACTTCAGCCACCAATGCGTGTTCGGTTTTGCCAGTAAATAAGGTCAAACGATTTTCACAGGCTGAAAAAAAGCATGTTTATATAGATCAGCCTCAATTGATCAAGAAATACAACGAAAATATGGGAGGTGTAGACCGTAGTGACCAAAACATAAGCCAATATAGAGTTTCAATACGAGGTAAAAAGTGGTATTTTCCGTTATTTTCCCACTGTGTCGACATGGCCTCACAAAACTCGTGGCACCTCCATAGGAATGATGGTGGTACCCTTGACCAACTTCAGTTTAGGAGGGACCTAGGGACACAGCTGCTCGAAACGTACAGGAAAACAACTAAGAAAGGACCTTCGAAATTGCCAAAAACCGCGCTCCAATTCTCACGTTACGATAGACTAGATCATTTAGTTACATATCACGAGAGTCAGCGAAAATGTGCTGTGTGCCACAAAAAAGCAAATTTTGTGTGCCAAAAATGTAACGTTGGTCTTCACCCAAAAAACTGTTTTGTGGCCTATCATACTAATTAGTTTTTAAAAGTTTTTGTATTTTGCTAAGCATTTTGTGAGATATAATATAAACATATTTTTGAATCTTTATTTATTTTTCTAATAGTAGCCCTTTATCCTACCGTCCTTTTAAAAGGACCGCTGTTTTTTCCAAAACTGCAAATCGAAAATTTTTTCTATGATTTTTTCTCGACTTATGGGACCTTCTATTAACAGTTTTTAAGAAAGAAATATACAAAATCGGAAAAAAATAGTTTCAGGGTCAGATGTGTTTTAAGGCAGCTCAGTCACATTGTCGCAAATAAACAAGGTCCAAGTAAAAGTCATTAATGACCGTTAGTCATTAAGACAGGCCTCGGGTAGAATTAAGGGTATTTAAGGAATGTTATTTATTATTTCAGATTATTGTATTGTTTGATAATGTCCATATAGGACGAAACTGCAGTACCGTTGGTTACAAATAGAAGTGGTATAAAAACATAGAAAGTTTTATTTCTCATTTTTGGTGATGATTTCCTACCACGTAGTAACGGCTACATCCATCAATACATTCAAAAAGTTCTCAAGATCTCTTAATTTCTGTTGGAAAGGTATAGGCACTTATTATTAATAAAATATTTAATCATCCAAAGAGTTTTTGTACCATACAAATCAAATATTTCTTTCATTTATGATAAAAGAGTTATTCTTGCAAAAAGCAAAAAATCAGGAAATACAGGAGCTGTAGTGAAGAATATTTCGAGGAATAATGTGAGAAGAAGGAGTGGACACAAACAGCTTTATATTAAATTATTTTAGGAATAATTTCAAGTGTAGTTTGAGAGTGGCAAGCCTAGATTTGAATTCACCAAGGGAAAACAAACGGAGATGCCCAAATTTTTGCACACCCTGAAAGACGGAGATCAAGAAAAACGAGTAGAATTAATTTTATTGTTGATGGATATCGGAAAATTTGTCTGTTTTAACAATATGAAATCTTTGACTCAGATATCAAGGTTCACGCAGTCGAAGGCTTTCGACAAGTCACAGAACACTGCCTCAATTCCTTTCGATTTAGGTCGGTATTTATTTTATGCAAAAACGAAAAAATAGTATCTCCCGTACTTTCTTCATGCCGGAATCCAAATTGATGGGGTTATTCAAAAACGGCACTTTCAATTAGTTTGCCTAATGTTGGTATCAGTGAAATGGATCTAAAGTTTGAAGGATCAGAAGTACCAGCACCTTTAAAAATCGGTATAACAACGGTTGACTTAAGGAATGCTGGAAATGTACCAGCAGAAAAAGAATTGTAATTCCCAAAGTAAAAACGGTCATGTTCTTAAGAACCTTTACTGATAAGTTATCAAAGCCACAACTCGTATTTTTTATTTGTCGAATGGTTCTCATAAGTTCTTTTATATATGTATCATTATCGGCCGTGCTGGTAGAGCGTTCGCCTTTGGAGCGAAGGGCTGAGCGTTCAAATCCCAGCATGGTCATGGGTCTCGTGCATGGCATCACACGTTAAAGGGTAAGGGCTGCGTTTTCCCTAGCTCACACAAGTCTCTCGAAGGGGTGCAATCGGTTGACGGAAATAACAGTAATAAAAAAATCTTTTTTATATCAATGTTGCTCAGATAAGCAAGAGCATCAGGGGCACCTGGAATATTTTCAGATAATTTTTCTACTATACTGAACAGTAATAATTATTTAGTAGATTTGGGTCTAAATTTTCGGCATTATTTCTTGTATGTTTGTTTTCCTCTGAATTCATTTACAAATTGCCATGTTTCTTTGTAAATTAATTTCACTGTTGGATATTCTGTTATTAAAATAGTTACTTTTAGCAGCTTTTATAGTTCTTCTATACTTCTGTATTTGTTATAATAGTATTATTTATTCGAAGTAAACAAAAATTAAGAGAAAAATGTCCAATGACCAATGTCAATTTAGGAAAATTTCAGAAAGTTACCACGTACCTGATGGGAAATTAATCTACTGAATGTTCAATAACTTAACGTCGAACTTTTTCATCCTGCGTTCATGAAACGAAATACGGCCCTGTCCATATTTACCAAGACAGTAATTCCGTACAATGATAAATAAGTGAGGTTGGTTGGCTACAATAAAAAAATAATGAACAATACGTGAGTGCTGAGATCGAGTTTTGATTGGATAACGTCCCGTAATGAGGGGTTCTATGTAGCCACACTATACATTAGTTTAATCTACTGTAATATCCCATAACTACAGAGTTTATACAAATCTACGAAATTAAAAAATGGTTTGTGTTCGACAAATTGCCCGAGTGTATTTTGGGTTTTGGAAATGGATTATTATAAGACAGTTAGGTTGTACGAATGCGATGAGAGTTGTTGAACGGTATGGTTTGCCGTGACTATTGGGAGACCGATATGAAAGGTAATCGGTATGTGATTTGATCGGTTTATGGTTGGTCGATAAGTTGTTAATGAAAACAAAAGGTGTGCTTAAATCTCATTACGAATAACAAAGGTTGTTCATTGAAAAACAAGTCAACTTGACTCCTGAAGCCATTTGCAGCTCTAGACCCGCGAATGAAGTAAACAAATTAAAGAATAGGTATTAAACGTACGTATACAGTGACCGCCAAAAAGTATGTACTATATGGAAAAATAGTTTATTGGTGGAGTATTGGAAAAATATTTCTGGGGAAAAGTTTGTACATGTCCGATAACCTAAAAATCGATTTTGACACATGTCACGTGACAGGATAAGATAGCAAGATATCAAAAAAAGTTATTTGAAAATGTTGCTAAGAATTCATTTTAATACTCACATACAGAGTTTCAAGCAGTAAATCTGAAAAATTTTAAATTGCAATTTTTTAAAAATATTTTCTGGTCTCTTCACAAAAATCAGGATTTTTGTTTTTCCTGGATGGCTTGACTGTAGACGAACATTTGTATTATGGTGATAATGACAAAACTCTCTCATTTTCTCCGCACCAGATGGCACTAAATTGAAAAAAATTGGTTTTTGCCAGAACCCTCGCTGTTACATTGGTTCTTATCTAACAGTTATATCGGAATTCCAAGACTATTGTGATGATATGACAATCTAGAAACATCATGTTTCCTGATTATAATGAAGTTCACTTTGCATATAAACTTTAAGCTCTTTGATTTGACGCACTATTAACAAGTTTATGTGCGCAGTGAAACGTTCATGCACGATTATCATCGAAACTTGATTATAATCAGAGAACCAGAATGTTTCTAGATTGCTTTATCACCACAATAGTCTTGAAATTCTGAAATGAAATAACTGTTAGATACGAACCAATGTAACAGCGAGGATTCTGGAAAAAACCATATTTTTCAATTTAGTGCCATCTGAGGCGGAGAAAATGAGAAAGTTTTCTCATTATCATCAAATACAAATTTTCCACTACACAATAAATATTTTTAAAAGAAATTTCGGATTTGTTGCCCAAAACTTTGATCGTTAGTATTTTATTGAATTCCAAGCAACTTTTTCAAATAACTTTTTTTCGATATCTTGCCGTCTTACCCCACTGTTGGCCTCTTCATCGAATTTTTTCCAATTTGCTGCAATACCTACTAGTGGCATGTTTCAAAATCGATTTTTTGGTTATCAGACATTCACAAACATTTCCTCAGAACTGTTTTTTCTGAAATCGTTCAAGAATGCCCACTTTCTCGGAACAACTGCAGGCCTCATAATACGCTAATCCAGTATTTTAGTCCGTTGCTAAGCAACGAACTTTCCCGGACCGTTTAATACTTTCCCGCATCGAAAATCGGTCTTAAGTTTATAGTTGTCACTTTGACGTTTCAGGAAAGCACGTAATTTCGAATACTCAATTTATGATAATGATGATTGCGATTTCAGAAAAAATAGTATGTGTACCTCGTAGTAAAAGCACATTCCCAGACTTTATTGCTTTTACTACTAGATACACAATATACTATTCCAACACTCTAATAATAAACTTTTTTCCCATGTAGTACATACTTTTTGACGGTCACTGTATAGGTATATGTAGATAGACACTATTCGAATTTTCTAGCAGCTTTTCTTTCAAATTCCTCGAACTTTCTTGAAATTCTTCTATCAGACTATTCGAATTTTCTAGAAGTTTCTCTTGAAGTTCTTCCTTCAGAGTATTCGAATTTTCTAGCAGCTTTTCTTCCAGATTTTTCGAGTTTCCTTGAAGTTCTTCCTTTAAAGTATTCGAATTTTCTAGCAGCTTTTCTTCCAGATTTTTCGAGTTTTCTTGAAGTTCTTCTCTCATTCCGTCAAGTTTACTCATCATGGAACCCAAATCAATTTCAGATACTTCGAATAAAAAGGTTTCTGGATCCTCCCCCTCCTGAATTAATCCCTCGGCAAGTCGTATCTGAAGCGCGGCCTTTTTACCACTTGTGTCAAGTTCCCTCTCCTCCAGTTCTTGTTTCTTTCCGCAACCTTCAAATCGACCAGGCGAACTTTCCTCGAACACATTTCGCCTTAGTCTATTTCACACAGTCTATTTCACTAGTCTATTATTATTATTATTATTTTTACACGCGAGAAGTGTATCAGTTTAACGGAAATAACAATTTTGGCATTTTTTTTAACAACAATACTCCCGTTAATACACACAACTGCCCACTTGACGAAAAATGTTAATCTGTCACTGTCTATTTTTCTCAAAAATAATTTATTTGCCCGAAATACACAAACTGTCTACTGACACCACTGTAGTAAATTGGCACAAATTCACTCTAAAATAATTTATTTGACGAAATACAGTCCTTCAATAATTTCAAAACAATACTCTAATTTATATAACAATGACTGGACTCATTTATGTTCAACTTCCAATACTAACTGCCTATCTGCTTCACTGACTGCCTGTCCTCACTGCGTGGTTTATTTTTATATCCACAGTTCATTTCGCCGAACGCTCTAGATATTTCTAGTAAGCCTTAGGAACGTTCTTCGATTCGACGAGATTCTTCAAGATGAATAGCGCCTCGAAAGTCATTCGCGCCCACACGCTGTTTGCGTGAGCGTTCAGGTCCGGCTTCGCCCGCAGTATCGCCACACATTACCATACAAATGTGTACTCTTTGCTGCAGATACAACCATCTTAACATCCGACAAAGCAGTAACTAACTTAACAGAGAAGTAGAGCGATGCTTCGGATCATGCTTCTAGATGGTTTAGCTAATTGAATCTTAATGAAGACAAGATACGAGAAATTAAATTTTCCAGTGACAACATTCGATGAGGTTAATTACTGGTGATCATCGATGGAAATTTATCACGTAGACGAATTGTCAAAAAAAATTATCCAAGAATATTTTTGCCTTCAAACAACTCAGGAAATTCTTGGAGCTTGATGAATGGAAGAGTGCATAATTTGCATTGATCCACTCTCAAATAAATTATGGACTTCTTTAATAGGGAAAGTCACTTTAATCTGTGAGAGTATTCTTATTGCAAAAAAGATCATTAGAATAATATTGGATGTTGACTACAGGGAACATTGTGATCCTTTATTTATAAAGATCGGTGTTTTACCGTTACCTTCTTTGTTTATTTATGATACCAATTTAGAAATACATAAAAATAAATCTGACTTCACTAGACATTTGGATGTCCATGATTATAGAACACGAATTTTGCATCTGCTCGTACCACCTCGGTACAGACTAACAAAGTCTCAAAGAAATTCATTGAACGTTAATTTCTATAATCATTTACCAGATGGTAACAAGTTGCTCAAATGGAAATAAAATCATTATTTCTAGGGAGTTGTTTTTATAGTACTGAGGAATATCTACATTCGACTTTTTCCTGGTGTTATAATTTTTTTAATAACTAGTTATATTTATGTTTTAAAGAGAAACATTCTCAATTGAAAATTGAATCAATACATGACTCCTCTGGAAATGGAAAAAAACCTACGATAAAATTGAAGTTACTTTTTTGTAATATCTAACAGAAAACAACTACTTCCTTGGCAAAAGCCACGCTGGACATTGAACTACATCTGATAGATATTGAGAAAGACCCTATATAACTTGAGAGAAAAAATCTGAAAGTGAAAATTTGCATTTTCATTTAGATAGTTGATTGTTTATTAAATGTCCAGTTTCCATTGGAGATTCTTATCTATGAATGAGATAAGGGAGAATGTTATTCAGAAGTATCACAGAAAATCTTTCATTTCATTGATGCGTGGAATGCATCTCTTTCGCTAGGCCTCAAATACATTTTGGTCGACAAAAATCTATTTCACTCTTCTAAGATCATCAGGGAGGTCGGAAGAATTGGAAAACATACTCTTCAGAAGCAATTTCACACTGTAATGAGAAATTGTTGGAATATTTCTTGTGCGGTGAAACTTTGAAAATATTTTTCTGACATAAAACCTGTCATGGGTATGGCATGTTGATTTCATTGAAAATATGAACAGGATGTTCATAAAGTCAGTTGTGGAATCATCTGCGACTGAAAGTTGGAATTTAGTCGCTGTTTTCCATCGTACAAGATAACCTCTCTTGGAAGGGATTCATGTTTTAAAGAGAAACATTCTCAATTGAAAATTGAATCAACACAGCAGCCAAAACAAAAAGATTAAGCTATCCTGACAAGAGCCAACCGGGTCTTGTCATTGATAATATATCAAGAGGACTCTTTATGAACGAACATTTGACATCAAACACCAAGCTTCTCTTAAAAAAAGTCCAACAACTATAAATACGAATGGGTGCGAAACGGTTGTGTTATCTCCCGGAAAAATGACAGGTCCAGAGTTTTGAGAATCATCACTGAAAATGATATCCAAAAAATGACCTAAATTGGCACTTTCTCATCTCTAACCAAAGATACATACATTCTTGTTTTCCGATGGAATTATCAATAATATACCAAAACGTTCGTGGTCTCAGATCCAAAACAAACCTCATCTATAACAACTCGCTTACTTGTGATCAAAGTGTGATATGTTTGACCGAAACATGGTTGAATAACTCTATATCTAGTTCGGAAATAATTTGTGGTTCCTACAACGTTTACCGGAGGGATCGCGAAACTACACCATCTTCTAAATCTGACGGGGGTGGGGTCCTAATAGCCGTTAATACAATCTTCAACAGCTACACCAAGATTCCTGGAACTCAGACGCTGAAGATCTATGGGTGACTATCACCTCAAACAATAACAACAAAACACATATTGGATGTGTTTACATACCTCCAGGTGAATACTTATATCTTCACTGTTTTTGCACGAAACTGAGTGACATAATCATATCTAATCCCGATGATACATTTGTGATATGTGGGGACTTTAACTCCCCTAATATTAAATGGTTGCAAGACCACATCAATAATACATGCAAACCTGACAACTTTTATGATCAATTTTCAAACCTTTTGATAGACACTGTTTCTTTCAACGCACTATCGCAATACAATTACCACACTAATTCGTCTGGTAATACCATTGATCTAGTCTTCAATAACACATTCAGTATCCAAAATGTACATTTGAGCACTTCACCGTTAGTTCCAGAAGATAAATACCATAATACTTTGAAATTTTCTGTTAACTTACATAAATCATTTTTCACTGAGAATAACAGCAAACATAACTCTTTTGATTTTTTTAAAGCTGATTATGAGTTATTGAAATCTAGATTATCTGAAATTAATTGGAATAACATGTTTCACAACTTGAATACTGAAGAATGTACCGACAAGTTTTATAATACTATATATTCAATAATTGAGTCTGTGGTTCCGAGAACACCAAAAATTGTCAATAATAAAGAATATCTCACAACGCTTTACTATTCTTTAGTGGAAAGCCACCTCCGGTATGGAATACCCCAAAAACTCATCTTCACAATTTGGAAGTAATGCAAAGAAGATTTTTGAAGCTTATTCATTCCAAAAATCCTAGATACCCAACAAACCTCTTATATGCCGAATCAAGAATATTTGATATCAGACAATTATATTATTACAACTCGTGCATCAGATACCATTCACATAGGCAACCAAGTCAGTTACCAAATCATCAATATAACACACGGCAAAAACAACATTACTCTATTCCATACATGTCTAAAACAACTACCCAAAGATCTTATTCTTATCTCGCTCCAAAATTGTACAACACTATTCCTGAAAATGTGAAAATAATCTCAAATATACTCTCTTTCAAAACAAAATTGAAAAAATTGCTACTTGAATCAGATAGAACGGCCATTAACTTCCCTTGAAGTTGAAAATACACAAATGAATTGTTTTTTTTTAATATTACATATTCTTAGATATCATTGTTTGAGTTACACTATATCGTCGATCTTAATATTACTAAGAATTGCAATAAATTTTATTATCCATGTCAACATTAATTTTAAACTGAATCCATTCTGTGTACGTCCCGAAATTTATAATGTTCTATTTTATACTATTTTATATTATCACATAGGTATATCGTATATATTTTTTTCATATTTTAATACTTTCAAAATTGTATTGTTGATTGTACCACTAACCTTTTTTATATATATCTTATATATTACTAACCCTTGTTATATATATATATTTTTTTTAACTATTTTCATATTTTGTAAACATGATTTCACCAATGCTGAAACAAGTGTTTTAACACTTATCGGCTTCTGCTACTTTGTTCACGTTAATTGAAATTGAAATATTTTTGCGATTCTGTAACAATTTTTGAATAAAGATCATTATTATTATTATTATTAATAGATATCCTTCTTGGTATGCATACAGTACCATTAAAGTCATTAGAGAAAAGAGAAAATATCATGGATTATGGAAAAAGCATAATAATCAAATTGACTATTTAACATTCAAATTACTGCGTGGTTGTTCAAAATTTTTAATCGAAGAGGATTACAAAAACTATATCAATTATTGTGAAACCAACATCAACTCAAACCCAAAACATCTATGGCAATTTGTAAAATCAAAGAAAAACAGTACAGCTTCAATTAACACGTTGAGAGATCATAGCAAAAACTTTCGAGTCTATTATTTTCGATAACCTATTCTTCGACGTTAAAAACATAATTAATATTGAACAACATGGCTTCATGAAGAAACGATCAGTAGACTCCAATTTATTCACATATACTGAGTATATCCTGCATAGCCTCAATGACAAGTACCAAGTTGATGCTATTTACACCGACTTCAGCAAAGCATTTGACAAAATCGATCTCTCAGTTTTGCTACGGAAGCTTGCTGGAGTCGGGGTAAATGGCAATCTACTAAATTGGCTTGAATCTTATGTAACCGATCGTTGTCAAGCGGTAACAATCGGTAACAACAAGTCTGAATATCACCAAATCACCTCTGGGGTTCCTCAAGGATCTCATTTGGGGCCTCTCCTATTTAATATTTACATTAATGATATCTCTCAATGTTTCCGATTCGCCAACTTTTTAATGTATGCGGACGATCTAAAAATATACCACTCAATTTCTGATGCTGATGACATCTTACTCATGCAACAGGATATCAATAACTTCTATGTCTACTGCGATGCAAATAGTCTATACCTGAACTTTGATAAGTGTTACCATATTTCATTTGGACGCCGAAAAAGTATTCTAAATCACTCCTATCAAATATCTTCTCTACCCTTGAAAACCGTTACAGAAATAAAGGACCTAGGAATAATATTTGACTCTAAAATGCTTTTTGATAAGCATATATTTTACATTTCTAAAAAGGCCCACAGAATGTTAGGTTTCATTATGAGAACTTGTCGTGAATTTAAAAACACACAGACTCTCCGTACACTCTATATGTCATACGTCAATAGTGTTTTGAGTTATGGTTCCGTAATATGGAACCCTGGATACGTCATTTACATAAAAAACTTGAAAGGGTTCAGAATATATTCTTAGAATATGTCAACAAAAAATGTTCCAACAACCGTATCTATGTTCGAAATGAGCTGAATATATTAACACTGGAGAATAGAAGGAAAATTTCGGTCGTGAAGTTCCTCTTCAAAATCATTAACAATTTAGTTGATTCGCCTGCCATCCTTAGTAACATTTATCTTAATGCTCCTACATATACTACTAGGCATCAGCATCTCTTCCGTTACGAACAATCGCAAACAAATTATTTTTTGAACTCTCCCATGCATAGATGCAACATATCATATAATGCGTTATCGAATTCCATGAATATTGATATTTTCTTTTACTCATTGTCAAAATTTTCCTATATTTGGAAAAAACACTTTCTTGCTTCACAGATTTCAATTGAATAAGTACGCCATGTTCGTTTTCATTCACTCATTACTATATGCACTAAATTCATTACTCTTATTGTTTTTTTTCTGTCATTTTCTTTATCTACCACCAATTTTGTAATTTCCGGTAATTTTACTTTAGAATTATATGTTGATTCTGTATATTGAGAAATCACCTATCTGTGAATACTGTTTTGGGTTAGTCCCGTTTGTATTCCCATTTGTAAATAAATAAATAAATAAATAAATAAATAAATAAATAAATAAATAAATAAATAAATAAATAAATAAATAAATAAATAAATAAATAAATAAATAAATAAATAAATAAATAAATAAATAAATAAATAAATAAATAAATAAATAAATAAATAAATAAATAAATAAATAAATAAATAAATAAATAAATAAATAAATAAATAAATAAATAAATAAATAAATAAATAAATAAATAAATAAATAAATAAATAAATAAATAAATAAATAAATAAATAAATAAATAAATAAATAAATAAATAAATAAATAAATAAATAAATAAATAAATAAATAAATAAATAAATAAATAAATAAATAAATAAATAAATAAATAAATAAATAAATAAATAAATAAATAAATAAATAAATAAATAAATAAATAAATAAATAAATAAATAAATAAATAAATAAATAAATAAATAAATAAATAAATAAATAAATAAATAAATAAATAAATAAATAAATAAATAAATAAATGAATGAATGAATGAATGAATGAATGAATGAATGAATGAATGAATGAATGAATGAATGAATGAATGAATGAATGAATGAATGAATGAATGAATGAATGAATGAATGAATGAATGAATGAATGAATGAATGAATGAATGAATGAATGAATGAATGAATGAATGAATGAATGAATGAATGAATGAATGAATGAATGAATGAATGAATGAATGAATAAATAAATAAATAAATAAATAAATAAATAAATAAATAAATAAATAAATAAATCAATGAATGAATGAATGAATGAATAAATAAATAAATAAATAAATAAATAAATAAATAAATAAATAAATAAATAAATAAATAAATAAATAAATAAATAAATAAATAAATAAATAAATAAATAAATAAATAAATAAACACATGACTCCCCTGGAAATGGAAAAAACCCTACGATAAAATTGAAGTTACTTTTTTGTAATATCTAACAGAAAACAACTACTTCCCCGGCAAAAGCCACGCTGTACATTGAACTACATCTGATAGATATTGAGAAAGACCCTATATAACTATCAGATGTAGTTCAATGTCCAGCGTGGCTTTTGTCGGGGAAGTAGTTGTTTTCTGTTAGATATCACAAAAAAGTAACTTCAATTTTATCGTTTCCATTTCCAGAGGAGTCATATATTGATTCAATTTTCAACTGAGAATGTTTCTCTTTAAAACATGAATCCCTTCCAAGAGAGGTTATCTTGTACGATGGAAAACAGCGACTAAATTCCAACTTTCAGTCGCAGATGATTCCACAACTGACTTTATGAACATCCTGTTCATATTTTCAATGAAATCAATAGTTATATTTACTTATATCAACTTGTTCAGTCACATATTTTACATATTTCTGTTGTTTTTGTATTCATACAAGTAATATGAATTAATACATAATTTCAATTATTTTACTTTAGTATTTTAATAATCAATCATCTGGCAGAACTTTAATCATAAAAAAAGAAAAACTGTTGTAAAACACGGACGCAATGGGAAAAATGAAAATTCATTGGAAAAAACATTATGAATGATAAAAATATGTATTCCTATGAATTTTACTATGAATTCTGAATAGATAGTTACCTCTTAATAATCTTAATATCGATCCACACTAATTCGATGATTATCAAAATTAAATTTCATCATCAGAGGGGTTTATTTAACGAAGCTCGAAACAGAAATGGAAGATGAAAAGGAAATTCTAATTTGTTTCTTTTTGAAGGGTTTTGGTTTTCCTTCTTCAAAATAACTCTTCACTTGAGTTTACCTAATAAATATTTAACAAAATCCAGACTGGTTTCTGAGTTTGGCTGGTACTGTTAGTTAGTTTATTTCAGACACAAACGTTTATACGTTATTTTATATTGAAAAATTCAAATGGATTTTTTCCAAAATTTTATATTTATATACAAGTTTTGTCCATAGTTTTATATTTCAGGCAAAATATACTGCCGAAACATTGGCCTGTTGAAAAATACAGGTTTTTCTTTAAGACAACCTTACCCCAACAACCATATTCAATAATTACATAGATGGTTGAAATTTCATCATTTTATTTAATGTTGATTTTATTTCAAATGAGACGCTGGCGTCAAAATTTCTTGAGCTCCTTCGATTCTCAAAATATATCTCAGATGAAAATAAATGACCATTTTCAGTTTTTCCGGTCACTGCCCACCCGAAATTAAAATATGATTCACAGCTATTGTCTAATTTTGCGGAAAAATTATTAGCGTTTTTTCCAACTTCCTGCCACCCGTAGGTACTTCAGAAGAAAATTCGAACAACTTGTTGATTTAGTTCATTGGGTTGTGATTTGTCGCATTAAAAATTGATTGTTTTAGCGGTACAAATTCGATTTGCTTCCAGTATAACGAGGTATTGTCAGATATCAGTTAAAGTAAATAAAGCGACAAAAAGTGCTGCTTCATGCTCGATCCCGATCTCCATTTTGTCGTTAATGAACTTGTGAACACGCCGAGCGGAACGGCGTATAAAAACTCTTTAATTAGAGGTTTCATTGAAAGTTATTTCTTTATCGTTGCTGTGTTCATTTCCGAGTGAATGAATTTTGATTATTTGGGTGGATCGTCTCTTCTTTGGTCAAGTTCAGAAAAAATATACAGTGTCCGGCATAAAGTTCGCAGCATACGGAAAACGTTTTTATTATTGATTTCTCAAAAAAAAATATTCTTGATAAAAACCTCTGCTTCATCCCAAACCTAAATTGCAATTACCAAAATTGAATTTTATACTCCCATATACGAGCGATATTGAAAAACATGCCTTGTTTTCAAAAAAATTGAAACCATCACTTTATTTTTCACGGTTGAATTAAAAGTATGGGGAAAATATTGTTCAGAATCGAATGTTGATTTAGAAATTCAAATCACAGCCACCTATGATCAATTTAATTTATCCACTTTTTTCCAATTTTCTCCTCATCGCCCTGTACGATATGAGGAAAGCTATGCTAGATGGATGGTATATTGTTAGATATGATCATATCACTCTCTGGATGTTCCCTCCTTTCTCCCTCCCATCGGAAAATCACGTTAATTGACATATGTGACGGTATTTCACAAAATCTTGCTGCAAATAGTAAATAAAACTGTGTTTTTCAGTATCACTCGTATATGGTAGTATAAAATTCAATTTTGGTATTTGCAATTCAGGTTTGGGATGAAGCAGAGGTTTTCATCAAGAATACACTTTTTTAATAAAAAAGTTTTCCATATCCTGCGAACTTTATGCCGGACACTGTATACCTAATTCAAAACGATTTTCGGCTGGTAAACTTTAAATTCAAACCATTATACCAGGGTTATACCACCAAACATTTGGATCGGTTTTTCAGGCAAAAATAAGATTTTTGTTTCCTATAATCATGTGTACAAACTTGCTTCGTTTTCAAAATACAGGGTGTCAAAATTCCTTAGCCTGCACGATCTCCTGACTTAACCCCTATCGATTTTTGTACAGGGTACGATGAAACTAAAGTTTATGCTGAGCCAATCAACGATGAAGGTACTCTCCTGGAAAGAATGTTCAGACAGTACGAAAGGTCACACCATTACAGTGTCGTTCAGCTGCAGAATATGTCGTTCTTAGATTTTTTTTCAGATTCAGATATAATTTATTCAATTCAGATCTAAAATAGATACAGATTCGTCTATAAGACAAAAAAATGTGTGTACATAACTATAAAGATTACATAATCCTAGGAGAACTAATTAAAGTTGCGGCTATCTAAGCAAGCTTGTGTTGTAGCCAGCAAACCCAGCAAACCCAGTGACCCTATTCCTATATAACCAGACATACTAATATTGCAGGATGTAGACAGAAAGAGAGAGACAAAGAGCGAAAGAGAGAGACAAAGAGCGAAAGAGAGAGAGAGAGAGAGAGCGAGAGAGAGAGATCTGTTTGAGGTGAGATCTGGAAGGCAACTATAATAATGATTATTCATTATTCAAGAATCAGTAAAAGCATTTCATAATTATTATCAACAAATTTTTTAACTCTCTTTTGAATTTGCGTTTGTTTCAAATGCTTTTTAGTGGTTCAGGTAGACTATTGTAAAGTTTGGTCCCAGATACGTTATAAATTTTTGATTATGCTTGAGTCTGCAGCGTGGAACATTCATGGTCTGAATTGACCTAGTGCGAGTATTGAATGCGTGCTGTACAAATATAATTAAAGAATTAGCAGTCCATAGTAAAATGTGAAAAATGTAAAGTTTCCTAACTCCGAATAATCCCGTTTCATCATACGACTTGGTACAGTATCTCCGATTTGTTTTCATAATAATGCTTATTAATGAATTTGGAATTACCTTCAAGTTAACTAGCGATGTCTTGAAGGTACCACCCCATGCATACTATAATACAGTAACGTATTATGAAATTAGCCAAGGCATCATTCACCATCAGTATCATTTTCCTGCTTAATATGTTCCTAAGCTGATAAAATTTATAGATTAATTTACAGTATATTCGATATGTTCATTCCACCGAAGAGATTGGTCCAGTATTATTTACCCCTAGGTATTTTCTTGGGTCCGTTCAATATATAGTACAGCTACAATTGTGAACATTCGAACATGATGTTTTATGGATTTTCATAATATTTTTAGCAGGTTGGGCTCTAGTAGTTGGAGTAAATGCAATTAATTTGGATTTTTTGACATTGACACTCAGTAAATTAGAACTCATCCAGTTGAAAATTGTTTTGATGCCTACTTCAGCCTGAGTGTATACTTCTTCCCACGTCTTTCCAACAAAAGTGATAGCTGTATCATCAGCAAATGAAGTTATTTTTCCATTGAAGTTAGAAATTTTGAAGATGTTGTTCATATATACAGTTCCCTGGGGTACGCCCCGGGTAACTAGTAGTGGGTCGCTGAAAGAGTCGTTTACCTTGACAATTTGTGTTCTATTTGTCAAATAATCCTCAAATATTTCCAAAGCAACACCTCTTACTCCTATTTCAGCTAGACGTTGAAGGAGTATATTGTGATCGACATCAGTATCAAATGCCTTGGCCAAATCCAAAAACTCAGTTATGCGAACTTTGCATTGAAAAATTTGTCCTAATATCAATTACTTGGGTAGTTTCTTCCTGTTATATGTAAGGAAACAGTTTTTAAAATGTTCCTCAAAAATGAGGCGAGATACGAAATACATTAACCTTCTCACTAACAGGACCAGAAAAAGAACTACGAACATTCTAAGTTTTCATTAGTAGGTAAACCAAAAACTGCCGTTTATAAAAAAATTTCTGTTAAATTGATTTTTTTTTTCATCCCTATACTCTTTATTACCGAGTGTACCTCATAGAGGACAGAGTTCGTGGATCTAAAATTGTCATAAAAATGTTGGTGTCGTCATTACTTTCGCATTAAATTTTTTCTTGTTCCTCAATACTCTCAACAACTTCATGGTCGCTTTGATTGAACAAATCCAAGATATTATCAGATATTTGACTAACTTCGTTTTCATCTCAGCCCAATTCATCATCTGATAAATCTGCAATGATCAAGTTATCGTCATTCTCGAAATGGAATAGGAGTTCTTCCTCTGTCAATGTCCTCTTCTTGATAGACATTATCAGTAAAAAAATTTCAGAGTCGAACCAAGTGTTCCAAAATGGGGTACTATCAACAATAATTATTCAAAAACTAAACGAATTGGCATATGCAATGAAAGACAATTGAAGAAATTACTATCCTGACAGAGCATCCACAATCTACATTATCCGAAATTATCATTGAAATATTGCTATGGCACATTAGTATTATTATCATTATCATTATCACAGCGAAAAACTGATACCGTTTTTTGTTGAATTTCAGAGTTCAACTATGTTTGTCCTTGGTGCGGTACATACGATTTCATCTCATTTCATCTCAATCTTCAATCTTGAATACAAAACAAGCACTCAACATTTACTATGGACAGGTGGAATCACGACTGAGATATGGTGTGTGTTTTTGGGGTTGGTCCACACATGCAAATAATGTTTTTCTTGTCCAAAAACGAATTATAAGAACTATCTCTGGTGTTTCAGGACTGCACAGTTGTCGAGATATATTCATAAAATTGAATATCCTAACGTTACCTTCACTTTATATATTTGAATTATGTTAGTTATATTTTCAAAAATAAAGACCAATTTATCAAAAGATCAGAAATTCATGATAAAAACACTAGGTATAGAGATAATTTTCATATTTCGCAAACTAGATATTCAATCTTATACCGATAGTGCTGGTTTGATTTTCTTCAATAGATTACCAAATGAGTTGAAATGCTGTTCCACTCTCAGAAACTTTAGGAGAAAGTTGATATTGCTCCTTATTGATAAATGTTTTTATTCAGTCAATGATTTTTTTAATGTGTGATTTTATTTATATGGTTGTGATACATAATTTTTATATGTACGTCTTTATGTTTGTAAATTTTTTTTTATTGCTTATTGTGACTATTCCTATACAAATTTGTATTTGTCTGAAAGGAAAATAAAGTATTATTATTATTATTATTATTATTATTATTATTATTATTATTATTATCTCTAGTGTGCCAGCTAATGATATTGACATCAATCCATCAATATCTAAGCCAGAAATAAATTAAACATCCAAAAAAGTGGAGTACAATGATTTGTCCCAATATTAATTATATTACCCTTTGGGACGACACTGTAATTTATAATTTTATCATAAGTACCTTGAAAATAGGCCGTTGTTACCTCAAATAAGCATACCACGCTTCATGCAAATCAGCCAAAAGGCTTTTGAATAATTGAGAAAAATGCGTTTTTTTCTAGAAACTTTGAACTCTCTATATTTTGAAAACGAAGCAATTTTGGAACATGATTGTAGGAAAAAACCTCTCATTTTTAACTAAAAAAATACTGTCCTAAACGTTTGGCTGTTTAACCCTAGGTCACCCTGTATGCAAGATCAAAGGCGCACCCAAGGAGAGGGGCCTGGGGCTCTGACCCCCTCCCAAGTCCACAGGATTACTTACTCTAATTTAAGGTGCCTTCCCCAAAAATAAAAAGGTTTGGTTCGCTCCTCACCTTTGAAGAGATACGAATATGGTTAAATCGGGACAAAGTTGCGCAATTACCTGACTAACAATATGCCATTGAGAATGTTCTAAAATTCCGAGTAAATCTGGAAAAAACAGACTATGTAGCTAATATACAGTGCTACGCTAAATTATGGAACAAATTCATTATTTCTGAATATAAAGATATTTCGGAAAAATCCTCAGATAAGTCAATTTTCTTTTCCGATGGGCCAATTTTTGAACCCCACCCAAAATATATAGGGTTATCCGCAATTGAGTAAAAATGACTTTGGTGATATTTTTAAATTGGACACCCAGTATATTTCGTTAGGGATCGTCATTACGAATCCAGTGATACCAAGTTTGATGGGATTATGTCAAACGGCTGCGGGGATGTGGCCAAAAAACTTCCTCGTATGTCTAATGAGTATGACTGCGAGACTCCACACGATTCAGAAGGTTCTCTGTCGCACTCATTGGGTATATGGAGAAGTTTTTTGGCCATATCTCCGCAGCCGTTTGACATAATCCCATCAAACTTGGTATCACTGGATTTGTAATGACGATCCCTAACCAAATATGGACAAATATACTGGGTGTCCCATTTAAAAATATCACCAAAGTCGCTTTTCCTCAAATGCGGATAACCCTATATATTTTGGGTGAGGTCCAAAAATTGGCCCATCGGAAAAGAAAATCGACCTGTCCGAGGATTTTTCCGATATATCTTTATATTCAGAAATAATGAATTTGTTCCATAATTTAGCGTCGCACATCCCTTCTCCATATTTTTTTGACCATTGTCGCAGCTTTATTTGGATTCAGATTAATGAGCACATACGTTGACACATTTGTGTATATATTAGTTGTATAAAAATCAGCTAAATGTATTGGTGGAAGCTAGAGAGAAAGATAGAGAAAGCATGTCCTTCATGGAAACTGATATAAAATGCAGGTATACATGCATGATTTCATATTCCTAAAAAACGTAAGTGAGCACAAATAAAAAATTACAACAATCGTAAGAAGGCTATTAAGTTACCGGAAGGAGAATTTTCCCACAATTTCAATTAATAATGCATTAAAAGGAGCATGATGTCATTAGAAGAGATTGTGATTATGAGAAGTTTCTAATGATTATAGCGTGGTCACGATTAAATGGTGATACTGCAAAATTACGAGGGAACATAATTTCTTTCCACGTCTCCTGAATCAAATTCTTTAATGCATATTCACCTGTGCTGTTATTCTCAAATGTTTATTGGAGTATTTTGACATATGAGTATATAAATATGATTATTTTCTTTCATTGCTGGCGGCTCGTAAGATAGTATGCTAATTACAATCATGCGACGTTTATCACAAGTATTTACCATGATAGAAAAATATTAGATATGTTTTCGATGCATCTTACCTAACAAAATTTAATTGCAATCCATTACTATTTCAATAGTGGTTGTATTGATATAATCTTGAATAAATCGAAAATATTCCGTTTTTGATTTGATGAATAAATGAAATAGTCGAATTTACCGCCTCTTTATGAACAACCCTCAGAAGTTTTTATGAAACTTGTGCAAGCTGAGAGAGCCGGAGGTCCTACTGTTCAACGTGCGATCTTAACCTTCCGATGACCAACCTCTTACATGGGGGTGAAAAATGACCCCATTTGGGTTAGGAAATAAAATCATGTATTCATAATTTTAATGTTTATACTTTCATCGCATGATGTAATAAACATTAGTAAAACAAATGTCAAATTCCAATTAACCAGAAAAATATCATTCTGAACTTATAACTAAAGAAACAAACTACTTTTTTAAAAATATATGAATTTTCCTTGCAGACAAAATGTCTGCATTTATCGCATTTCAATGTGAATTTTCAGTTGGCTCTGCATCTCCAGAATATTCTGAACATTTTTTTAGTACCATATCTATGGCTGTTTAAAAAGTGGAAATTGAATGATATATTATCTGATGAAATGGGATGTGAGCGTGGAGTCCCACAGGGAACTGTTCTTGGTCCCCTGCTATTCCTTCTCTATATTGATGATATAGTTGGAGTAGCGGGAGAGTGTGGAATGCATCTCTCTGCAGATGACACCCTCTTATATTATTCATGTGATAACAGTTATAGACTCATCAAGATACTGAATGAAACCTTAGAGAATATTTATCGGTGCTCAAATTTCCTGAAAGTCAATATGAAAAAAACCAAATATATGATTATAAGTAGTTTACAAGATTACAAAGAGTTCTGTGAAATTTCTGATAACAACAATGAAATTAGCCCTTTCGCTCATGGTGTCCTAAATTTAGTACACAACTTTCTTGTTTTTTTTTGTGTGCAGAAAACTGTTTAATCCAAGTATTGTTGCCATGGTTTCATAAGTTGTTATTTTAGTTGCCAACTGTAATTTTATCTGTCATCTATCAGATTCTTCAGGAAGTATTTTGGAAAATTTCAGCTGACGAGAATGGACGAATCCTATCATCTGGGTCACCAGTTTGGTGAATGTCATTTTTGAATTTCTCAGTGTGGAATTTATTCATCGAAAAAAATACTGTGTGTTCACATTAGAGTGTTTTACGTACTCGATTCAAAATATTTAAACATTTTATCACTATTTTGAAGTTTTGAACATGAATTTCGGTGTGCTAAATTTAGTACACTGGGAGCTAGTGGCATTGCATATGTGGTAGACATAACCTCACTTTATATCATTAAAAAATGTATTTTTTGTTATTTTCACAGTACCATTGATTGACATGGTTATTAGAAGGGCCTCAAGTAATCAGAAGCTATTATCAATAATAGAAAACAATTTATCTGATAGAATGTCAATGAAATCGAAAGTAACTTGAGTTAGGGCACTAATTTGGAAGCTTCTGGGGGTAAATTTCATGAGTACGAGATTGATTCAGAATGCTCGTTTATTTACTTGGACATAGGTTCAGAGGAAGAACAAGAAAACGGGTAGTTACATTAGCACAAAAACTTGCCAGAATCAACTGAATTACCTACCTACATTTTGATATATAAAAATAGTCTTGGAATATTACAGAGTATGCTGCGACATTTCTACTTTCGTTTACGGATATTTTTTGATTTGTACGAAACATTTTTACTGAATTGCAATGACTATCACAAAATTTGTGTTCTCATATTATAATATCCCATATACCGTTTGCTCATGGTGTACTAAATTTAGCACAACCCATATCACAAAAATTGGCTGTCGCAAAAAAAATTCTATAGGCTCAAAAATCTTAGAAAAATTCATTTATTATATTTGCAAAATTCAAAATTTTTTATTTCAAAATACAAAAATTCAT
The DNA here is from genome assembly GCA_944452925.2 of Chrysolina oricalcia. NCBI lineage: Eukaryota > Metazoa > Arthropoda > Insecta > Coleoptera > Chrysomelidae > Chrysolina > Chrysolina oricalcia. Next base: position 3,323,880 of record OX101821.2, on the reverse strand, counting down.
GAGTGAAAGGGTTAGGATTGGCAAGAATATCATTGAAAAAGTTGAGCAGTTCAAATATTTGGGTGTTATTGTTGACCGGAATGTGAAGTTCAAGGAACATGCAAATAATGTTATTATAATTATATCATTCAAAATTAATGACCTATATAGATGTGCTAGATATCTTACCCAGTGGTCGTTGATGGTGATATACAATACTCTGATCCTACCACATTTTAATTATTGTGCAACAATTTTATTCTTGTTGAACCTGAATGAAATCAACCGATTTCAAAAATTGCAAAATCGTGCAATGCGCATAATATTAAAATGTCCCAAGCAGACTCCAATAAAAAATATGTTGATTACATTGAACTGGTTACCACTTAGAGTATTTTGGCAATATCAAACTATAATATTAATTTTCAAAATGAAATCTGGCAATGCTCCTTCATATCTCCAACATATTATTAATTACAAATATGAAGTGCATAATTATGATACAAGATCTAGAAGTGATTTTTCAATTCAGAGGGTATCAAAAAAAGGAACAGAAACATCTGTATTTGTTAAAGGATTGAAAATCTATAATCAGCTTCCCCTAGTCATAAAAAAATGTTCTACGCTTGTGTCCTTCAAAAGTAATTTGAAAAGATATCTTAGTGATAATCTCTAACTGATCAAATATTTATGAAACTCTTAGCTGCTAAGCCAACAACTTTATTTTTCTTTTCTTTATAATTAATTTTATTATAATTTGTTGTATATGTTATGTGTATCTAAAGTTACTTTTGTTATTTATATTTATGTATATATATATATATATATAAGTGTTTTATATTTTATTTATTGACTTCATACTCTATTTATTGTATATGGTGTATATTTATGTGTATATATGAGTATATTGTTATTTTATGCCATTTATTGTACCGAATATGTATTAGTCATTGACTATGAGTAAGGTTATTCTGGACTTTCATTGTCTAAAAAAGAACAAAGAAAAATTCAATTCTCTGCAATTTTTAATCACGACGTTTCAACTGTTGAAATCTACAGTCGTTATCAAGTGTATAATGCGACAATCTCAAGGATACTTCTTATATATGCTGTGGATAATTTTGTGTCATTAGCCTAGGGGTAATTTGGCGGTATACAGGTAAGCTTGTTAATTACTGGGCCAGGTCTCTCCGGTACAGCATTGTTAATTCTTATCGCAATTTCAATTGATCCATGCCACTAATTAAGGGTTTCCACACATTACGGATTTCTATGCTGGCCTGACTAAAGACTTTGTTGTTCATAATATATGCACTCTCTTTAAACTTCCTTCTATACCAGCCCTCTTCTTTATGGATGACTTCGGCTTCAGTCCATTTTATGTTATGTTGGGTCGTCCAGACATGATCCGCTATTCCTGACTTTGATGTTTCTCCTCGTTGAGTGTTTCTCTTGTGTTCAGCGAGTCTAACGCTGAGTGGTCTCTTAGTTTCTCCAAGATAAGCTTCGTCGCATTCACAAGGGATGCGGTAGATGCAATTTTTGGAGTCAATGTCAGCGTTACGTGGTCTGGTCTTTGTGAGATGGCTGCGAATAGTGTTACCTGCCTTGAAACATGTCCGTATTTTGTATTTCGACCCAATTCGCTTTATTCTTTCCGATAGACCTCTAACATACGGAACGCACAGGGTGGTTTGTGTCGGCTCATCTGGTTTCTTGTTCTTATCCCCCCTGCGAGCTAGAACCTCTTCTATATGTTTTTTTGGGTACCCATTTCGTCGCAGATCATTCTTGATATTGTCCAATTCGATGGTAAGACTTTTATCTGTGTTACATAGGTTGTAGGCACGGTCCACCAGCGATCGAACAACCCCTCTCTTTGTAGCACCATGATGGTTCGATTCGAAGTTCAGGTATTGTCCGGTATGAGTCGGCTTTCTGTATACTGATGTTTGGCACTTATCATTGTTCCTTTGAACTTTCACGTCTAGAAAAGGTAAACCGTCTTGCGTCTCCTTTTCCATCGTGAAGTTTATGGACTTTCTGATGTTATTCAGATGTTCCAATAAGACGTCAAGGTCCTCGTCTCCGTGGTTCCATATGACAAACGTGTCGTTAACATATCTCAACCACATCTGAGGTTTCTTATGGGCTGTCTCTGTAGCAAAAGTTTCAAACCATTCCATATAGATGTTTGCTACCAAGGGTGATAATGGGGATCCCATCGGTAGTCCGTCTTCCTGGGAGAAAAAGCGGTCTTTTTCTTGAAATTAACAATTTCGCAGGCAACATTCTAGCAGGTCCATAAGTAATTAACAAGCTTACCTGTATACCGCCAAATTACCCCTAGGCTAATGACACAAAATTATCCACAGCATATATAAGAAGTATCCTTGAGATTGTCGCATTATACACTTGATAACGACTGTAGATTTCAACAGTTGAAATGTCGTGATTAAAAATTGCAGAGAATTGAATTTTTCTTTGTTCTTTTTTAGACAATGAAAGTCCAGAATAACCTTACTCAAAGTGAAACATTGTCAACCACTTTCAAACAGTCATTGACTAAATGTGTCGTCTGGTTGCAAAACCGGCCAACTCCAAAACAAATTTTTTTTCAGGAGAGCAGATTTTCTGTCACATGTAGGGAAACCGAGATAAGAACCAGAACTCTTTTTGTTCATACAACACTAGGGTAAGGTTTTGAAGCACCATAAGAGATTCTGGGGGTACGTGCAGGGAGGGGGTAATTCGGAATTTAATTTTGGAGTTGGCCGGTTTTGCAAGAAACTAGAGCAAAAACAACCACCAAAATGCGTTAATAATGAGGTTTAAGGTATGAAAAATTATATCCAAAATGTTTTCTGTATCATAACATTACTAAACAATATCCTAAGTCTGAACTTAATCCAACAGAAGTAAACTTTGAAAACGGAATCCTACTGAATTAAGCTAACAAAAAATAAAGAAAAAAGATATTAGAAACTCTGGATTTCAGACCCTAAATAATATTCAAACATTGAACGAAACCCTCGACGAAACCCAACAGACTCTGAAAACGGAATCCAACTGAATTAAACTTTGACTAACGCTACCTGGCGGATTCGGAGATGGCCGGTTTTGAAAAACTCAGACGGGTGGATTTGGCCGATTTTGCAGCACACCGAAATATTATAACCCACAAAACGCAAGAATTTGGCCCGGTTTGTTATTATTTCTTGTTGCCAATAGGTGGAAATGTTAGTAAAGGACTTGCGTGCTTAGCAGCAGAACGCATCTACTGTGTTTGGTACATATGAATCTAAAATGGCATCCTTCGTATACAGAATTTCTGCAGAATGTTGCACTCGGTTTTTGTTGGGGATAAATTGTTTGGGTGTTTAAGAGTTAGAGTTTTGGATTATTGTAGAAGTTCCTTTGACAACAGCAGCGAGGTGATAAAGCTATAATAATAATAATATTAAAAAAGCAGCTTCATTCATCATCAATATTAAAGAAAACAGTACGAGGATATATTGAAATATTCTTAGCCTACTATAGAACCAAACAAAATTTCAATGTCAAAATATTTTATTACTTAACATATTCTCCTCTTTACTGGGTACTTTTATTACAGCGAACCTGCAACGTCTCTAGGACTTTCAAAAATAATGTTTCTTCTTGCTCTGCAACCAGATCTCCACAGCTTTTATTACCTCCCCGTTGGAAGAAAATTTACGACCTTTTAAACTTTTTTTCAGTTGAGGAAAGAGATGAGTGGAGCCAAATCTGGTGAATAAGGGGAGTGTTCTAGTAATTCAAACTCTAAATCACGAATTTTTTGCATGGCAACATGAGATTTGTGTGCAGGTGCGTTGTCCTGCAAAAACAAAACACCTTTGGGTAGCTTTCCGCGTCTTTTCTATTTAATTTTTTCCCGTAGAGTGGTCAGTAATGTCGAATAGTAATCTCCAGTTATTGTTCTACCCTTATCCAAAAAATCAATCATGATTACTCCATGGCAATCCCAAAAAACTGAAGCAAAAACTTTTTCAGCAGATATTTGGACACGAAACTTCTTAGGTCTTGGAGAACCGGAGTGTCGCCATTCCATCGATTGTTGCTTAGTTTCTGGATCGTAGAAATGTACCCAAGTCTCCATAGTAACGATTTGATTTAAGAAGTCTACATCGTTTTCAAATCGAGCACAGATCGAACGCGATGCTACTACCCTTGCACGCTTTTGGTCAACATTCAAACATTTGGGGATCCATTTTGCAGCCATTTTTCTCATGTCCAAATTGACGCGAACTATATGATGAACGCGTTTGTATGAAATATTCAGTGCTTCATATATCCGTTTTAGCCCAATTCGACGGTCTGATAAAATCATGCATCGATATTTTCGGGGACTGACACAGAAACTGATGGCCTTCCCGATCGGTCATCATCTTCAATGGAAAATTTACCTCTTTTGAAGCTTGCAGTCCAATTTTTCACGGTCGCATACGAAGGACTTTGATCACCAAGGGTATTAAGCATATCTTCGTAAATCTGCTTACCTCTCAACCCTTTTAAATACAGGTACTTGATGATGGCTCGATACTCCAATTTTTCGATTTTCACAATTTCGGTGGACACATTTATTCTTTTAATTTATTGCGTAACTCTGGTTTACTTTTTTGACGTCAAACTTTACACTGACACTTCTGATAAGTTATTGTTCGTTGCTATGGTAACGCAATATTTTGTTTATGCAGGGAACTGGGCTAGGCTAACTAGATATCAATACATCCTCGTACATACTAAATGCTAAAGCGAAAGACAAAATGATGAAATGGCGAAGTGTTAGCTAAAGCTGTCCGTGGTTACACCATATCCAGATCCTAATCCATTTACTAAATCCAAAATGACATGCCTAACTATAAGAGAAAAAAAATTAGCACAATGTTTGATGTCGCCATCTATAATTATTACCCTGCTTTTTTCTGGTAGGTATGTTATTTGTCATTCCGTTGTAGATTCCAGCAATACGGTATTAGTTGAATCTACAAAGCCCAAATTTTTATGCCATATTCATCTGGCAGACCCTGAATATGGACATCTTCCACGAAAACGTACAAGTTATTCGTCGATAACACAAACTTATCAGTAACCAAAAAAATCAAAGATTTAGGAGTAATATTCGACTCGAAAATGACCTTCAAGCATCACATAAAAGAAACATCATGTGCTCGTGAAATATAGGCTTTTTTCTTCGATCTGCTAAGGGACTATCTAGTGAAGCTGTTAAATATAATATATTGAGCACAGGTGAGGCTATACCTGATTAGAATTATATAACTTGGTCACCATGTTACAAAGTTGATTCTGACCTTTTAGAAGGATGTCAAAATAGGTTTTTAAGAAGTTCTGCATATCGTATGGGATTTAATAGGGATGAATATAGCCAGTCACAAATATTAAATAGTTTAAATATGAATGCGTTGATACATAGAAGAACGGAAAATGATCTGGTATTCCTTCATAAAATCATCAATGGCTACATTGATTCTCCCGAAATTATGGAACTGACTACTTTTTTTGCAAACTAGAAAAAACAGAAGTAGTGATACTTTTAAGATACCATAGAAAAAATTATGGCCAAAATGAGCCCCCAACAGAATGATGAAAACAGCAAATACTCACACAGAACGAAAAAGGTACATATAAATGATCAAAAAAGTCATCGCGGGAATAAATTTGGACATTAATTTTCAACCGATGCTCGAGTTCATCGATTCAATGTATCATTACTGATTGCCTGATGTTCGAGTTACTATATCAATCCTTGAGAGGCATTAATTTCATCACCTGGATTTCTGTATGAGTCGATCATCATTTTCATCGTACCAATCCCATGAGTACATAAATATCAATCATGATATTAATGTTTTATTACATCGACCAACCAATCGCTGTCATTATTTTGATGTATCCAGGACATTGATTCAATCACCTGAACATCAATTTTAACCTAAGTATGCCCATAATGTCTTTCTGAACATCATTCAATGAACCCACCCACCGCATTCGTTCAATGTTCGAAGACCTTTAATATGATAAAAAAAAACATCATTCTAAAAGTATGCGATACAGAGTTGTCTTTTAAAATTAAACCCCCTTTTAACTTTTTTGTTTTTGAAGATATGAAAGAAGATTAAATGGTTGAAATAACTTGAATATTAATTTCAAGGTTTTTAATGGTCTTTTAGATTTCTGAAATGGGCACTAACTTTGGTTTTTCACTTACTTACTTACTTACCTATCATATTTTTCGTCAGATCGATAGCACTTTTTTCTGGTTCCATTGATATCAACAAGCTGCATATTTCGATAGAATATGTGATATGGAATTTATATTTTATACACAGGGTGTAATCTAACCTCTTGCACTCCCGTGAAAGACGGGTGTATGATGCCATATTAAAACGAATTGCAGGTGACGAATTTTTCAACAAATTATTAAATTTACACAATTTTTTTTCGCAGTTCGATATAACATGGTATTATACATGGTATTATACACCCGTCCTTCACGGGAGTGCAAGAGGTTAGATTACACCCTGTATATGTAACTTATGTATTGAATCAAACATGAATAGAAATTCCATCATATTTTGAATATTTCCCAATTTTCTAATTTACCACACTGTAGATGATGGCATTGTGCACTACCGAAACGAGTATTAGATACCAAAAATATGTTCGAACAGTAATGAAAGATCCATTGGCTTGATCTCAAAACGTTTATTTATGATTTTTCAAATATTTACATAAGATATGCGTTTTACTATATACAGTCCCTGGATTGAGGTTGAAAAAATATTTTTCAATAAATGACCAAAACATAACACTTTCTGAAGGAAAACCTAAATAAAAAACATAAATTATCTTCAAACAAATATCAAGTGCTCTCAGAAAAATTTATATTTAATTCCGTCAAAGCTAAAAAGTTTGTTGTTAAAATTGTTAAAATTGTTTTTTTCGTTAACCAGCTGTCGTCCCCTTACGAACGGCAGCCCTCAGACGTCGAAACTTGTGCGAGCCAAGGATTAACGAAGTCTTACCTTTTTACGTGCGATTCATAGCATTTTCTCGGGCCATCAGAAAAAATTCTGCAGTCGCCATGGTTTGAACCATCGCCGACTGGCAGCCGAAGTGATTGAAACATGTCTCTTAAACCACTCGGCTACAGTTCTTCAATTATTGTGATGTCTTACCGATTGCAAAAACAAAGGGTTGAATTGATGACTTTTTTAAATTCAAGAAGTCATCTTTTTCTTGTGGCGCTTTTGCAATGTATAAGAACGATTGCTGTGAGTCTCTGATGGTGAATTTTGTCGTTTGAGATTTTCCAGTCATGTCTTTTTTAACCACTTTGTTGGTTGGCACGACATATCCGTGCAAAGCCTACAATACTGCCGCATCTCGACCATCTAGAAGTAAATATTACTAGTATTACGGTCGAGAATAAAAAGTAGGGAATTCCAGACATAATATGGAAAATACTTTTCTTTTTTAATGAGAACGTTGTTTTAGTAAATAATAATGTAATATACACGGTGCATACGAAAAATAGACCAGGTTTCCGCGGAAGTTAGCTCGCTACTACAACTTTTTCATTTTTGAAGATATTGGAATAAAATGTGGAGGATCTATATGAGACATAAAACTGCATTTTTTCACAAGTGACTCAGCTCCATACAATTTTTGGTTATACTGGAAGTGACAAAAACTTTAAGCAATGTCCATTGCAATTAACAATTATTATGAAATTGTGTTTTTGTTGGAAATAGATTCGTAAAAATAGTTTCCTCACACCTCACATAAACTTAACGGTTAACCCAAATTTTAAAAAATCACCGATATAATTTTTAGATTAAACAAAAGTTTTCATTCATACGCCACAGAAAGTTAACAAAATAAAAATAAAACAGATACAGTACTAACCTTACATAACAATCTTCTAAAAAACACTTAGGCCACGCTAGGTACCACAAGAATCGACTCGAACACAATCAAATCTTCTTCCGTCTGGCCGTTAGAGATTCGTTTAATGACGAAAGACGACATTGCGAGACAAATTGGCATATATGCGCCGAAGCGGCGGTGGTGCAGGGAAAAATGTATCAACCGAAAATCCTTCTGGCCATCATCTCAATGCTCTCACACATTAATAGAATGACCAAATACCTTAGGCGAAGGACGTAGTGTATTGTTATAACGAACTAGACATTGGTCGATGTTTTCAAGCATTGGGAATGAAACTTTAATGAATTAACCAATAAGGCTGACACATTGATGTAATGCTTATTGAGCGTTATTAAAATGGGCATTATCACAATGCGCCGTAATGATCAAGTGTACACAAGTAGTGATCAAATTGTAGTCATCAATTTAATGTAATTTATACATTGTTCTAATGTATATAACATAATATAGATGACTTTTCTCATCAGTTCTATGATATAACTACATGATCATAATGGACTAGTAGACCGTCAGATAGTGACAGATTTAGGTGCCCCATTTTCACATACAAGCCTCGAATAGGGTTGAAAAGTAAGTCGATGTTGAGTAAAATTAAGGGAAATTTACGAGTGGCTCGTGGGGAAAACATATGGAAAAATCAAAAAGAATTTCCATTAAATTTCCCGACGACAAAATCTACTTTTCCATTCACGCCACATGTTTTTCGGTCTAGTGACGATGTAGGTTTTCATGGTTTCGATGGGCTTGCGTGGGAAAACCTGTTAAAATCTCGATTTTTCTTTACAAGATTACAGCCTCATTTTAACCCTTTAGCCACCTTCAACACTCAAGCCTTTGATCTTCTGAAGCCAGGTTCTATTAATTAATGATTAGGTGAACACGGCTCGCGTTAAAATATGGAAAATCGAATTTTCCATGAAAAATCGAATTTTCCATATGTTATCCCCAGGAGCCACTCGTAAATTTCCCTCCATTTTACTCAACATCGATGTACTTCTCAGCCCTATTCGAGGCTTGTATGTGAAAATGGGGCACCTAAATCTGTCACTATCTGACGGTCTATAGAGTTCATTATGTCAACCAAATTATTGATTGTCCAGTAACTAAAATTAATTATTTTTGATCAATTTTTGGCATTGTAGTAATGAAAAATACGTTGTAGGAATGAATACGTGGCCAATCACTAGAAGTGATTGATATTAGGCTCATTATTTTTTTCTCTGCACAACTACGACATTGATCTGTTCAATTCATTATTATGTTCTTTTAGAAAATCGACAAAAAAAGAACTGTAAATCACCCATTTATAATCCAATTTTTTATTTTTATGTTTGGATCTTCGGTAGACATATGTAAATACTCAGTATCTTCATTATTATTTGTGTGAAATTGTAGAATTGGCTTGTCCGTTGATGAATAAATAAATAATAGGGCAAGTAACCCATCCCGATATTCCCCTCTTGTATACTCCCAGAGTAATCATAATGAAAAACGATGTGCTGTTTCTTGAAGTGGGAATAAAGGCATTTGTCGACTACAGATTATAAATAAACTCACATCTTTATACACGGTGCTACGAAAAGAAATTCCGTAAATTTAACTTTTATATCACTTGAAGTTTATGTGTGACATTTCAATTTGGATTCATATTCAGTCACTTGCTGTTTTATTGACCTTATTTCACCTATCTTATATGATCCCAGCTGTATTTAATGATATCTTGTGGCAGCCAGCCATGTTTACGTATATGACCGCTCTCTGTTGGATATATTTTATATCTCTTAACCGTGCTCACTTTATGTCAATCTTTTAACCATTACGAATGTTGAATTGTATGCATCGATTCAAATACTACCTTCGAAACTATTATCTCAAATTGTTTGCATATCTGCAGAACTATAATGCCGTAATTTATCTGCCAGAGAGGTTTTTACATTAGCTGGTTGCGCTAATGAATTTGTGAGGATTTATCAGTTTGTTTCAAGGATAGAGTGATACTTTTGTATTTTGAAACATTTTAGTTCATTTTTAATTATCTGGTGATATTTTTATTGTTGTAGGATTATAAATCATGTCTTTATAATGTGAAATGTTGCCTCATATTAGTTTGATAATAATTTTGGAACAAACACAATGTAGTCAATATTGAGTTGGAATAATCGGAAAATATCAAATAATTTGATCAACAAGTTGAAAAACGTGAAAAATAGAGATGAATCTCCTAAAAATATTAGCGATGGATTATTGGATTCGGATTGACCACTAGAAAAATGTGTTTTAAAGATTTTACCTCACGTAAAAAATTGCGATTGTTATTATCATAATAATATGGAAAAAAAGTATTTAGTTTTTTGTTAATAACACAAAAATTATTAATATTTAGGAATTTTTGAAAAAAGTTCCGTAAAGAGGGGGAAATAGTGTGTAGGGGCGAAATTTAGGAAAGGAGAGCAGTGAATGTGCAATGATGTGTCACGCCTCTAACATACCCAGCAGCTCAGTAGGCGTGGATTCGACAATAAAAATTGATTTCGATAAGATTGAAATATGGGGTTAATTTTCCGGAGCGCCACGGATTTATCGAGAGTATGGTATTGTTTGAATATATAATATGAAACCTCCAGTGAGGGCTATGCCTGTGACGTCACAATGATAGCTTACAATAATCGATACTTACGCCTTAGGGGCAGTCTTATTCCAAACTTATCTGATACTATGTAGATATTCTCAAGCATGCAAGTTCACCAATTATTGTGGTTGTAGTTCATCAGTGCCTTGGTGTATACAGGTGCACAGTGGGTACGACACAATCAATCAACGTACATGTACAGCTGGGACGAATAGCGAAGGAATGCTGAACAACAGATATACAGCGGGACAACCACAGTCGAGCAGGAACAATCACAGTAGTGGAACAGTGGAAAGACAATCGTATAGCAACGAAACAGTGGAACAATCACATTAGCGGAACTCCAATAATCGGTAGCAGAGTAGTAGCAGGACTAACCGCAGCAGAGCAAAGTAGTAGCAGAGCGGTAGTCGCAGAGGAGCAGTAGCAGAGTGGTAACCGCAGAGGAGCAGTAGCAGAGTGGTAACAGGAGTGGTAGCAAAGAAGTAGCAGAGTGGTAGCCGCAGCAGAGAACCCTAGAATATACAATACCATTCTGACTTCTGATTACACTTGTATGGGGCCATAAGTAGAGCCCAAATGTAAATACTAACCTCTATTAAGTGGGAGGGTTCTGATAACAACTTTGATGGTCTGTTTGCTGTCTGATAGCGAGTTTCTCGTTCCAGTGGTTTCACACAATGATGAAGTGACTTCTAACTTCAAAAATCCGCAAAGCGAACGGAGATTTCTCAAAAAATATATAGCGTCAAAAATCGCAAACAATATGAGAAACTCTCCTGATATGAATTTTCCAAAGATCCATCAACGATGATCAAACTTTAATTGGAAATCTTCAAAGTAGGTCAGTCACTCATCAAGATCAAATAAGGAAGAAGATAATATCTCTCAGACGTCAAAGTCAAAACTGTCAATATCTGACAAGGCGCTTTCTTGTTCGTTAGTGTTCGGTGGGAACAGTCCAGGAACTAACTCGAGCTAATAGGAGCTATGAAAAGAACACCTTAAGATTCAGTGTTGCCAACTGAAACAACACGAAACCGCCAGCCTCTCAATCTCAGAACCAAACAAACAAACAAACAAAAGGTCAAGTATTCGAATGTGAAGTAGGTAACCTCAATGACACAAGATAGAGATAGAGTAGGAATGTTACGGTTTTGTGTTCTAAGTACAAAACAATAGACTAACCATAAGTATGTTTACAAAACAACGCTGTCATACCGCAAAATAGAACGATAACTGTCATTAGCTTAAGGCCGGTTCATGTCCGCTCGAACTAGTACAGCAAAGGTAAGTACTAACATTCGGAACAAGCTATACATGACAACAATCAAGTTGTCATTTTGAGAAATCTGAAGAAGAAGAATACAGTGGTGTACAGAGTGGAAAGTGTAAATCGATGACAGAGAATATCTGATGTTATTGTATTAAAACACAAAGGGTTTTCTAGTGCAAAATAAACCCGTAACAAGTGATTCGCGAGTCCGTTACAGCACAGGCGTACCGCTGCAAAAGACAGTATATCACAGAAAATATTTTTTCCTTAGCATCAGATGGATTTGAAACTTTGAATAACTTATGGTATCATGTGGACACTTGAAAGAATGAATCTCCTTTGAAAAAAAATGTGTAAGTTTACTATCCAAAAAGTGGTACTACTGTTAATTAACAAATTATTAACTAGTCTCCGGTTTCATAAATAACGACGTAAAAGTTTAAATAATTTACCTTTAAATCGTTGGCTTCCTGGAGCCCTTTTACTTAACAAGATCACACAAGAAAGAGGTATTGAGAGGTGTATGAAAAATAGAAGGGAAATCAGAGACGGAAGAATCAATAGTAGACCAAATGACTGTCCATCCAGTGAACCAAGTAGTAGTCAAACCAACACCGAAAAAAGAAAAGCATTCTTACCATATGTTCCCAGAGTTACAGATCGTATTGGCCGTATTCTACGAAAATATTAGATTAAAACCGTTTATAAACCTTCAAAAAAACTGAAAGACCACTTTAGATCAGCGAAGGACAAACTAGACGTACTATGCTCTTCTGGGGTTTATCGCATTCCATGTTCCTGTGGCGGCGTTTATATCGGAACCACGAAACGCTCCGTTAAAACAAGGATCAAAGGCTTGCTGTCGGTTAGGGCACACACAGAAATCCGCTGTGGCAGAACATACTCTCAACAACGATAACCATAGAGTGAAATTTGAAGAAACCCAAGTCATCTCTTCAACATCTGCCTATTACCCAAGACTCTTCCGGGAAGCAGTAGAAATCCAGAAACACCACAGCGACTTCAATACAACCGAAGAAGGACTACAACTGAACAAGGTTTGGCTTCCAGTTCTCAAAAATTCTCAATTAGCTCCCTACCCACAAAAAACTGTACGAACGATTATATGATGTCTGCTAACGCTATGGACCAATCAGATGTAAGAACGTCAAATCACAGGTATTTATTGAGACAACGTATAACAAATGTCAAGCATTTGACAGCGAATTAAGAAACAAGAAACTTTGAAAAAATATCTCTTGAAAATGCTAACCACTCGTGTTGGCGAAACGTCGAGATCTTCTCCAAACATACGTCGGCCTTACAACCTGAAGAACCACCATTTAAGTGACGATGGCCGCGAAAGCCTTTCACAATTTATGAGAAAAATAGAGATGAATCTCCTAAAACTATGAGCGATGGATAATTGGATTCGGACTGACCACTAGAAAAATGTGTTTCAGAAGATTTTTTTCTAGTTGAAATCGAAAATGAAGTCATTATTTGGATACGCATTTTAAATTTTTTTCGAGATAGGTAACAATGGTAACATCAACTGTCAGATGAACGTCAGACAAGAGGGATGCGATTTTCAGATATTAAACAAAGAAGAAGAATAACCTTTGAATGTTGTGGTGTTATTTGTTGCCTTGGATGGTGCAGTTATTATAAACTTTAATTGTTACATGTCTGGTTTCTCGGGCGTTTATAATTGAATTAACTGGTGTGGTTTGGACTGGGTTTACAAAATTATACTCAGTGGTGTGATTGTTTGAAAAGTTATTTTGACTGCAGTGGGAGTGTGGTGAGGCATCGGATACTTCGAAATTGTGAAATTCCTTTTCGTAAACTGAACGAGATTTTTTGGGGAACCAATCGTTCACAGCCGTTTGAGCAAGTACTCTCAATTCAGGAGGGGTCCAACATCTATATTAGCCCAATATGAAACCAAGATTCAGCCAATATGATGTGCTACCTGGGGAGCAATTGTTGAGAACGTCACGAACCATAAGAACATGAAAATAATTAATATTGGCCTCAGTACCGACCCTTGAGGTACGCCATACTTGACGTGTTCCTTATTGGAGTAGGTGTTAAATAACTCCAAACATTCATCAGGCAATTGTTTCTATCGTTGGCATGAGAATGTGTGACAGGAATGTCTCCAATTATCCAGTCGTACTGGGAGGTAGAGTACCCACGCCTATGAGAGGCAATAACAATAAGCATAAAATTGGGATCACAATGCGAGCCAGATAATTCAGAAACATAAAGATCGCGTTTAAAATCGGTTTTTATCACGAGAAGAAGTCGTTTTACCGCAAGCACAGGATATTGTCTGGCGCTACAAAAACCCAAACGAGCATAAAAATAAACAAACACCAGTCGATGTAATTTTCTCGTGTTCAATCAATATACCCGTAATGAGAAGAAAATATTCTCTGAGTACGCGTGCACAATGCGGTTTCCTCGAAAAAACCACTAACCATCGACCTGTGTCATTTTTACAAATAACCGAATGTGTTGTTTCGTATTGTTTCGCTATAAAGGACGATCAGGATTTCTGCTGGCCGACTGCCGTCACTTAAGGTTGTATGTATAACCTGTTTACATATTAGATTTCTGATATTGATGGACATTACGTGAAATGGATTAACTTTTTTCTTATCTGGTATCGATTCTCGGTAGCTTGAAATTGTTATTACTATGTACGGATTATGGGGGTGATAATCGAGTCTGTTGTATTTGCGCGAAACAATTTCAAGAAATGAAAAAAATCAATGAGTACAATGGAAATTGTACTGAAAATTCTCTTAACGTTAAATAACGCTAATTTATATCACAACATACTTAAATAGACTTAAATGGAAACTGTGAGTGTTCGACTGTAACTCTATTTTTATTAGTCTGGTGCCATTTTGGCAAATAACCGACCTAGACCACAGAAAATTATGATACGATTCGAAATGACATCTGGAAAGAAATGACATCTGGAAAAAATGTTGAACTGAAAAATTGGGGCCGGCAAATATTGCAAAAGTTATAAACATTTACCGGTGTGAAGTTAGCAGCCACTTCCTAGCAGCCGTTTTTATCTAGCAGCCAATTAGCCAGTGGCGCCGGGTGTGAAGTTAAATTCGGATTTTGATCCGAATAAACTTCAATTTCTGTATATAAACTACTAAAAAGTCCGACAATGATATACCGAGAGATGGTTGATTTGCAGGCCGTCTAAGGGACAGTTTATACTTGTCGATTTTTGGAAAATCATTCTGTAACATGTTTCAAAAATGTTTAGCCAAGTTCATTTTCTGTATTTAGACTACCAAGAAGCCCCAGAATGATATACCGAGAGATGGTTTATTTGAAGGCCGTCTAAGGGGAAAATTGTAATTGTCGATTTTTGGTAAATCATTCTGACACAACCCTTAGAAATGTTTAGCCAAGTTCATTTTCTGTATATAGTCATCTGAGAAGCTCAAAAATGATATACCTAGAGATGGTTGATTTGAAGGTTGTCTAAGGGGCAGTTTATACTTGTCGATTTTTGGAAAATCATTCTGAAACATGTTTCAAAAATGTTTAGCCAAGTTCATTTTCTGTATTTAGACTACCAAGAAGCCCCAGAATGATATACCGAGAGATGGTTTATTTGAAGGCCGTCTAAGGGGAAAATTGTACTTGTCGATTTTTGGTAAATCATTCTGACACAACCCTTAGAAATGTTTTGCCAAGTTCATTTTCTGTATATACACTACTGAGAAGCTCAAAAATGATATACCGGGATATGGTTGATTTGCAGGCCGTCTAAGGGGCAGTTTATACCTGTCGATTTTTGGAAAATCATTCTGAAACATCCCTTAGAAATGTTTAGCCAAGTTCATTTTCTGTATATAGACATCTGAGAAGCTCAAAAATGATATACCAAGAGATGGTTGATTTGAAGGCCGTCTAAGGGGCAGTTTATACTTGTCGATTTTTGGCAAATCATTCTGAAACATGTCTCAAAAATGTTTAGCCAAGTTTATTTTCTGTATATAGATTACTGAAGAGCCCTAGAATGATATATCGTGAGATGGTTGATTTGCAAGCCGTCTAAGGGGCAGTTTATGCTTGTCGATTTTTGTTAAATCATTCTGACACATCCCTTAGAAATGTTAAGCAAAGTTCATTTTCTGTATTTAGACCACTGAGAAGTTCAAAAATGATATACCGGGAGATGGTTGATTTGCAGGCCGTCTAAGGGGCAGTTTATACTTGTCGATTTTTAGAAAATCATTCTGAAACATGTCTCAAAAATTTTTAGCCAAGTTCATTTTCTGAGTATACACTACTGAGAAGCCCTAGAATGATATACCAAGAGATGGTTGATTTGCAGGCCGTCTAAGGGGCAGTTTATACCTGTCGATTTTTAGAAAATCATTCTGAAACATGTCTCAAAAAATTTTAGCCAAGTTCATTTTCTGAATATACACTACTGAGAAGCCCTAGAATGATATACCAAGAGATGGTTGATTTGCAGGCCGTCTATGGGGCAGTTTATACTTGTCGATTTTTAGAAAATCATTCTGAAACATGTCTCAAAAAATTTTAGCCAAGTTCATTTTCTGAATATACACTACTGAGAAGCCCTAGAATGATATACCAAGAGATGGTTGATTTGCAGGCCGTCTAAGGGACAGTTTATACTTGTCGATTTTTAGAAAATCATTCTGAAACATGTTTCAAAAATGTTTAGCCAAGTTCATTTTCTGTATTTAGACTACCAAGAAGCCCCAGTATGATATACCGAGAGATGGTTTATTTGCAGGCCGTCTAAAGGGAAAATTGTACTTGTTGATTTTTGGTAAATCAGTCTGACACAACCCTTAGAAATGTTTAGCCAAGTTCATTTTCTGTATATACACTACTGAGAAGCTCAAAAATGATATACCGGGATATGGTTGATTTGCAGGCCGTCTAAGGGGCAGTTTATTCTTGTCGATTTTTGGAAAATCATTCTGAAACATCCCTTAGAAATGTTTAGCCAAGTTCATTTTCTGTATAAAGACTTCTGAGAAGCTCAAAAATGATATACCAAGAGATGGTTGATTTGAAGGCCGTCTAAGGGGCAGCTTATACCTGTCGATTTTTGGCAAATCATTCTGAAACATGTCTCAAAAATGTTTAGCCAAATTTATTTTCTGTATATAGATTACTGAAGAGCCCTAGAATGATATATCGTGAGATGGTTGATTTGCAAGCCGTCTAAGGGGCAGTTTATGCTTGTCGATTTTTGTTAAATCATTCTGACACATCCCTTAGAAATGTTAAGCCAAGTTCATTTTCTGTATATAGACCACTGAGAAGTTCAAAAATGATATACCGGGAGATGGTTGATTTGGAGGCCGTCTAAGGGGCAGTTTATAATTGTCGATTTTTGGAAAATCATTCTGAAACATGTCTCAAAAAATTTTAGCCAAGTTCATTTTCTGAATATACACTACTGAGAAGCCCTAGAATGATATACCAAGAGATGGTTGATTTGCAGGCCGTCTAAGGGGCAGTTTATACTCGTCGATTTTTGGAAAATCATTCTGAAACATGTCTCAAAAAATTTTAGCCAAGTTCATTTTCTGAATATACACTACTGAGAAGCCCTAGAATGATATACCAAGAGATGGTTGATTTGCAGGCCGTCTAAGGGGCAGTTTATACTCGTCGATTTTTGGTAAATAATTCTGACACATTCCTCAGAAATGTTTAGTCAAGTTCATTTTCTGTATACAGAGAAATGAGAAGCCCGAGAATGATATACCGAGAGATGGTTGATTTGCTGGCCGTCTAAGGGGCAGTTTATACTCGTCGATTTTTGGTAAATAATTCTGACACATCCCTCAGAAATGTTTAGTCAAGTTCATTTTCTGTATACAGAGAAATGAGAAGCCCGAGAATGATATACCGAGAGATGGTTGATTTGCAGGCCGTCTAAGGGGCAGATTATTCTGAAACATTCCCTATAAAAGTTTAGCCATGTTCAATTTCTATATATTGTTGTTATTAAAATTGTTTTTTTTTCCGTCGACTAGCGTCGTCTCTCTACGAACGGCAGCTGTCAAAACTTATGCTGTCGAAACTTATGCGAGCCAAAGATTGACGAGAACTTACCTTTTAACGTGCGATTTCTAGCACTTTTTCGGGCCATCAGAAGAAAATTTGTAGTCGTGAGATTCGAACTCAAGCCGGTAGCCAACGAATAATTAAAAGATAGATATTGTAACCACTCGGCTATCATGGCCCATAGAAAACAATTTTTAGTATAGTAATTACCTTCTCGAATGTAAAAAAAATCGTGGGGGTTTATACGTATATTCTTGTATTACTAATGTTTAGCGTTCAAGAGCTCAAAACAATTTACAATTGGGAAGAGCACCTTCGCTTTTTTACAGTTGAGTAATGACTATATTTGAAATTATTTTCTACGTTTCAGTCAATGTTAGGAGTAAAGCATGTTCTTCAGTTTTACTATAATTTATTTTTTACTTTTTTCAGTTTTTTTATACATGTTCAAAATTTCAAGTTAACTTAATAATTTTGAATCAAATAGGACCATAATCACAAAACGGATACGCCATACTGGAGCCGCATCTTGAATTTTTGAATTTTGACAAAAAAATCAAAAAAAAAAAATCTGTAGATACCAGTTTTGAATATAATCGGACCATAATCACAAAACTCGTCGTCCATTTTGGAGCCGCCATTTTTTTTTTCAATTTTGCCAAAAGAATAATAACCCGAAAAACTCTAGATATCAATTGAGTAAAATCGGACCATAATCACAAAACATAATCACAAAACTTATATTCTTGTGACATACTGAGTGAGTGGGTTTGTTTCATTTTGTTTAATTATGTTTTAGTTCGTTTTATTTTGATTTTTATATTTTTTATATTTTATGTAAATGACAAACGTTCCAAATCTGTTGTTTAATTTTGATTATTTGAATTTATTTGATACTTAAAAACGTTGCAAATCACTACATCATGTTTCAAAATGATTCTCCAAAACTCAACAAGTATAAAATGTCCTTTAGACGGCCTGCAAATCAACCATCTCTCTGTATATCATTCTTGGGCTTCTCAGTAGTCTATATACAAAAAACTAACTTGGCCAAACACTTTTGAGGGATATTGCAGAATGATTTTCCAAAATTCGACTTATATAAACTGCCCCTTAGACGGCCTGCAAATCAACCATCTCTAGGTATATCATTTTTGAGCTTCTCAGATGTCTATATACAGAAAATGAACTTGGCTAAACATGTCTGAGGGATGTTTCAGAATGATTTTCCAAAAATCGGCAATCACAAACTGCCCCTTAGACGGCCTGCAAATAAACCATCTCTCGGTATATCATTCTAGGGCTTCTCAGCAGTCTATATACAGAAAATGGAGGGATGGTTCGATTTTCCAAAAATCGACAAGTACAAACTGCCCCTTAGACGGCCTGCAAATCAACCATCTCTCGGTATATCATTGTCGGACTTTTTAGTAGTTTATATACAGAAATTGAAGTTTATTCGGATCAAAATCCGAATTTAATTTCACACCCAGCGCCACTGTTGAATTGGCTGCTAGATAAAAACGGCTGCCAGAAAGTGGCTGCTAACTTCACACCGGTTAAACATTTATATAACGGTTTGGTTTTTGCAAATATTTCCAAAACTACTCAAGATATTCAAAATTTGAAAAAAGATTCTTAAAGAACAATAAATACTGGAACTGCACCAACAATATTTTAATTCTAATTTAAAGGTGAAAATTGGGCTAATAACGGTAGTGGCCTTGCACGCTCGCCGACCGAATCAGAAGCGAGATCAAAAAATTTATTTAAACAAATTAAATATGAATATTAAAGAATAATATTATTTTTTTTCATTCAACTATGTTCTTGTTGATTAGTTAATTTTCACCTGTTGAATAAATCTCAGATGAATTCACTGAATGCTGAATTTCTTGCCTTAAGTTCAATACGCTCAATTACAATGGACCTTCACATTTACGAAAAATAAATTACAAAACTCGTTTAAATCGATAGTTGTCAGTCTGAAAAGTCCATTTAACAAAAAGTTCCATTATTTTTCTTTCATTTTAAAAAAATATCACATTTGAAAGTGTGACGTCACGTTCATCGGAAATATCTCCCACCATAATCCACGTTCCGAAACAGGCAATACCGTTCTCCTTAAAAATATAACTTCTAGCATGATATAAGCCGTTGAGAAATAATCAATACATATCACTTGATCAACTCATAGATAAAAATACGTGGATTTTTATCTATGAGTTGCTATGAGTTAGCTATTTTTTATTGTATTTGTAACTTTCAAATTTTCTGAACAGACCATCCTTTTGATAAAGAATGAGCGTTGACAACACAGCAAATCGTAATGACAGTTCTCAACTGTCAAAAATTATATGAAAATGTGAGGTTAATGTTTATTTTATTTACATTCAACAATCAACATTCAACTGATAAATTCACTCAGAAAATTTTCTTAGTAAATCCGACAAAAAAAGTAGGTTGAGTTAACAGTGGTAAGATCTGTATTTGGTAGACCTTAAATTCTGTTAATATAACAGTTTTTATACTATTAGTTGGTCACTTGTATATTATATCCTATAGATACAATAACTTTTTTATTGTGATAATAGAAGGGTCCGTCAAATGAAAACGGTCGATTTCTTTAAATAGTACAGAAAAACTGTTATTGTAATAAAATGCTTGTGAAGTTTCATGGGGTTATTGAAGAATACTGTTACGTGTATATACATCACACTGTTGAATCAACAATCAGTGCTTTTCATAAAAAGTAATTGTTGTATTGATAACAGAGGGTTACTGTCAAATAAACAACTGATAGATATTATTTCTTGACAAATATTTTATTGCATGAACAGAAAAATATTTTTTTTTAAAGTGTTCATAAATTCCCACCTGTTGAAAGAAAACAACCACGTCTAAAAAAAGTGACGACTGACTTATAATCGATTCTGCCTTTTGAAAGAAACACAGTACATAATACTGATACGTAATAATAATAATAATAACGTAATAATACAGGTGTTTTATAAATAAAACTATAAACAAAAAACTTTTTAAACGAACGCAATGCACTATACTTTTATCAACTTCCCGTATTCCACTGAGCCCGAACAATATTTCCATTTTTCGTTTGTATTGTATGGATTTCTTCCCAACACCACCATAATAACTTGGTGAACAAGGACACTGCAAATTCTAAACTCACGAATTACGAAGACACGAATTCTTTGAAAAGTGAAATGACTTATATGAACCACAAAAGTTACAATCGGTCTATTATCGGTGCAACTCGGTTGTTTCCGCTTGCAGTGCTTTTATTATTTCATTTCAATTGCTCTTGTTAGAAGGCAGACAATCACATTGTAAATTTAATATTCCTTGGTTAAAATTCACAGAATAATTTTGTCAATGCAACATTCAAATTGTCGATGTCGATTTTTTGTTTGAAATAATGAAAGACTGTTCTGGTGACGGCATATTTTTATACATAATAATGTATACTGTTGGGTCAACCGGCTACCGTATAGTCTATATAAATTGTTACCATTAGATGCAGAGTGATTATTTTGTTCCATTTATGGAATTATTATTGATGTTTGACTGTAATTTACTGTCAGGATAATAAAAAAATGCGATGTATATAATATATTCGTATACTCACAATAGAGGTTTTATGGTTCCGAAAACAATATAAGATTTAACGACTACAAAAAAGGATTTGTATTTTTCATAGTGTGAATTTTATTTTTGTTATGTTAATAGATATTATACTTTAAACTGTTCATAAAAGTACCTCTGTTAATAATACATAGGAAATTTTCTGAGTGTTCGATAATAGTGTAGTGAGGTGTTATCATAAACGATTTGGTGTGAATTTATTTGTGTTTTTGTGTATTAAAAATATGGTACAAGGCTTCGTGAAGGGAAGTTCGGATAATTTACCGAGGTACAAAGCACCTTTTCGACATGTTCAGTTATTGCAGTGATACAGGTACTGGAGATACAGGAATTAATAACAAATTTTAGAACACAAACAACAGAAGCTCTCAAACCTTAGAAAACCGCATTAACCTCAAAAAATAAATCAAGGTAGTGTTCGTTGAAGTTTAGATCTGATGGAACTGCTTCACTTATATCAAATGGGTAGGCAAATGAGTTAGACAGAGACAAACTATTCTTATTGATCGCACCGTGAAACAGACGAAAGAACCCATCTGGTATCAAATGACAACTGTCATCATACGACACATTATATTTGAATGAGAATTTGGTGCACAACTTTAACAACGTTGCCAAGTTTAGTTTTGATGAACGTGACGTCACGAAACCACTTCTTCTGATTATAGATAAACTAGCGGTCAGAAAAAAAATCCCGAGTGATATTAGCGTATTTACTTTCTAATTTCAGTGTTACCTCATATCTCTTGGAAAGGTCCATTGTTTCAAATCAAAACCAAAACAACACACACTGTTCCACTCTTTTTCCTCTATCGCCGAATATCTGAGAGCGCCGCCCCACTTCTCCATAATGTATCTCGATATCGATTGTAAAATTGTGAAAATTTGGATGTCTGATGTTTGTGATATTTTAGGTGTATATTTCAATGAATTTGAATCAACATTTTGTACCTGATTAAATTGCCAAAAATATAATAGTAACGTGGTCAAATGAATTCTATTCTATTCTGAATATGCCGTTAAATCAACTCCCCACATCAATTTCAGATCCCTTATCCTAATTCTGACTTCACACTGGATAAAGGGAGTCTCAAAATTTCACTGATCAAAATTTCATCGAAATCTGTTCGTAGGTACGACAATTAAGTAGAAGAAATTTAAATTTCAAAACTATGGATTTGTAGATTTCCATTGAACAACATATTTTCCAAATTTTATGGTTTCATGATTTTTTTATCTATAAACAGATTTCTATGCAAGTCTGTTATTTCGATACTTCCTGTATTCTGTGGTGTAGTCAGAATTTTGATAGTTCTGAAATTGAAGTGATTGGGTTGATAAAACGGCATATTTTTCAAATTTTATTCTTTCATCACAATTTCATCTCAACGTTATTGTGATAAAAAGCCCTTCAAATCTGTCGTGCAGTTGAATTTGACATGAGAATGTTATTCACCAACAACACAGAGTTTCGAAGGAGTCTTCCACTTCTTCAACCTTTCACTTTCCTGAAAATGTTTTCCAAAAAATCTTTAAAAAAAATAAAAAATTCTAGTTTGCCGGTGGGAAGATTCAAATGGAACAACCTGCGCAAGTTCTTATGTTTTTTGGAAATCTGTGATACTTGACAGTGTTGACACATGTCAGTGTTGCGAGTCACAGTATTCTAAACATTTGAAAACGAAATTTATTACCAACCTGGCAGCAAGAAAACGATCACCGATAGCCTGTGGAATATTGTCAATTCGCTATTACTTGAAACTTTCATATTTTCAGATAAACTTGGAATCTGTCTGACTTTCGATGACTTAAGATTTCTGACATCTCGTTCACGCCTTGCTTCAAATCAGAATTAAATATCGAGAATTTAAAATTGATTCGAAGTCGAAAGTTTAAGACTGCACAGCTCTCGATGTAGAAATGAAACAGTGTACACAATACAGCCTAATTTCTTGATCGATAAAGTGCATCAGATGGGCATATTTCCATGTGGTCTTAGAAAAAGTACTTTCTACGCACGTACAAAAATTAAATTGTGAGTAAGTGGATATAAACCACTTTATATGGTCGTTGTCGTTGAAATAGTTATTTATGTACCAAGGACGAAAAACTGTCTATTATAGTCGAGCCTGCAAATTGATAGCCGAGGCGCAGCCGAGGATAGCAAGCAGGCGAGACAGTAGACAGTTTTTCGCCGAGGTGCATATTACATTTTTTCGTCGACCTCTACATACCTTTATGAAAGTAAGTACTCGCATGTTTGCTGGCCTCAGCTACGTCCAACTCTTCGAACTGCAGACTCGATCAATTCTTGATTATTATGAACACTAATATTCACACCACGGTCTAAATTCACACGTAAAATCTAGCGGATTTCGTAAATAATTAATTTGACAACAGCAAATGACAGTTATTGTCACAGGCGCCTATGTATTAATTAAAACGTGGATTTACGAAAATGACTCAATCGCCGCTTTCGTACCGTGCCGTATCATAGTGACCACAGCGGACGAAAAGAGTTTGCGGACGAAAAGTGTTTGCGGACGAAAAGTACTTGCCTTCAAAAATAGTCGATTTTTCGTCCGGAAATTAGTACGTAAAATGTCATTTTTTGCAGAGGTCGACGAAAAAATATTTTTGCTGCGCCACTGACTCGAGATGATTAATTAGTTTATCTAAATAAGGTAGTCAGCAGATGATCAGTGGCCAATTGAGTGGACCTATTGTACTTTGATTGATAAATAATGATGGATTGTTGCGTTTGTTGATACCTCAACACATGACAGCTGAAAAATTGCCGTAATAAAGCGAATTCAAGAAGTCGAAGTCGTAATGAGTTCGTCCTCAATAACTAATTATATTGAACCATCCTGAATGCTTTCCGTGTCGATGAACTTCTCCTTGATACGCAATGCCACCCAGGAGAAATCAGAAACATTTTTCCTTTGAATTATCCTCATCACCGATCTATTAATCTCTGCCTCGATGTGTTTTACTGGTGCTCCCTGTTTGGACCAATGTCCGAGTTGCTCACTTGGTTTTCATCCCATCCATTCTAACTATACTCTTTAGGTATATTTGTGTTTGAAAAAAAGTTCGTCTGAAAATGGAAACTGTGAATGGATTTATTTCAACGCGAAGTTCTGTTTCTTAGCATTTTATAGATAGATGGATGAATAGATAGATGGTTTATTAACAACGTTGAGAAAAAAAATACATTTTTCTACAAACGTCAAAAAATGACAAGGTTCGCGCATTGACAACAGTATGCGAAGTGGCACTTTTTTTCATTTTCATTCGTTACCATGACACCGTGCGCGAAGTAATGTGCGAAATATATTTCGCACACTGCATGTAAACTATATGGGATTTTCATATTCTAACCTATATGGTCCTCAACTCCTCAATCAAGCAAAAAAACAATAAATCGTTTATTTATTAATGTAGAACAATAATTAAGGCTTTCAAATTGTGAGAGATATTTTTCTGGCTTTATTTGCTTCACACCACTCTTTAAATTGCTGATATGCATTTTCATACTGCCGCCTCGATTTCTCCGGTAAAAGGTTGGAAATTACGGAATTGGCCGCATCTATCAAGTTAGGTGGGGTACTGCTTAGTTCATCGTCGCTCGAAATTTCCATTCTTTTATAATAATAAATATCACGCACGAAATTGACGCGAATAAAAAGTCACTCCAAAATAATTATCAAGAACTGTCACTTTGAAATAATTGTCAACAAATGCCATTTTATTTCCATAGTTACAGTAATTACTTGATTTGGAAAAATTATTTAAGCCAGTTCAATACTATTTTTCATAGTTAATACTTATTTTAGAACAATATTTTTGACGTTTGTAGAAAAATTTTTGTTTGCATCTCATGCGCGAAATACTTTGGTAATCTCGACTATTTTTTTTAACTCGGCTGCGCCTCGTTAAAAAAATCAGTTCTCGATCACCAAAGTAGCATTTCGCGCACTAGATACAAAAATAACTATTGTAGCAAGTCAGGACAAAAATGTTTGAGCTATACAAATAGATGTATAACAAACATTCTAAGTGAATAAAAATTACAGAGTATGTATTCAGGGTGTTACATAATTCAATACAAATATTTTGATGATATATTCCTGGGGTCAAAATAAGACTTTTTTCCTTTAAACATGTGTCCTAAAATCCACCCCCTCCAAGCTACAGACATCGCGAGATGCGCAAAAAAATCTAAAATTTTGAATTGTAGCAACAATTAGGCATCAAATATTTTGAAAATTCATAGGCACTTGTATTTTCAGATGATCTATTCATTTCTTGATTCAAAAATGAGGTAACTCGAATCGAAAAGGGTGAATGAGGGTTGCATACAGATTTGATGGCAATCATTTTCTATTTCGTCCAAAAATTTTGAATTCAAACATCGTTGAGTTGGCCACTAAAGAACATACATTTCAGTCTCTTGCATTTTTTTGAATTAGCTAACCGTTTTAGAGAAAATCGCTGGTAAATGAAAGGGGTGTATTGAAGTAACAAACAAAAATACCTAGAGGGCTGTGACTTTTCACTTTGTTTCCCCTATTGACGCTTTTGACGTTTAATTTGATTCACTTGTAAGTTTGACGTTTGTTAAACAGTTTAAAGATTTTTTTTGCACATCTTGCGATGTCTGTAGCTTGTAGGGGGTGGATTTTAGAACACATGTTTATAGGACAAAAAAGTCTTATTTTGACCCCAGGAATATGTCCTTAAAATATTTGTATTGAATTATGTAACACTGTATAACAAACATTTCATTTACACGAACAAATATAAACAGAGATGACACAGATGTATATGAAAGAGAAAAACATGATGTAAATAACTAAATTAAAATTCCATAATTAGGCTGATTTAGATTCAACTAGTTGACACTATAAAAATAATGTAATGTTAAGATATTTTTGGTTAACCTCTTGAAACTACATATAGGTAGATCTTTAACCGTGGTTAGCAATACATTATAAATATTTTGTATTTGTAATTTTAGCCTGGGGGGTCTTAGAAGATTTGCATCTCTGGTGTTATGTTCATGAACCTGTGAATTGGTCAGATGTTTGTTTTTGAGGTTATGAATTTCCACAAGAGATTGATAGATAAAAATAGAAGGTACCGTCATTATGTTTAGTTTTTTAAAAATATATATCTGACACCGGCATTTGAAATTATTCTAATAGTTCGGTTTTGTAGTAAGAATATTTTCTCAGCACTGGGGCAGTTGCCCCAAAGTAAAGTTCCGTAGCTAGCATGAAAATGAAACAAAGCATAGTATGCTAATAAAAGCATAAAAGCTGACAAAATTCTTCAAGTGCCTAAGTAAAAATAGGTACAGATCGACAAGCGTAAGGATGCCTCTGAGATGCGCAAACGATAGAAAGCGTGAGTAGATGTGCGACAAAGACCGACTACTGTTTAATAAGTCAGAGCGATTGAGCTCCTGTCCCACTCCAGGGTTTTGTCTACTGCGCAACTAATTCTCGGAGGCATCCTTACGCTTGTCTAGTATTTGGAAAGTTTCGAACCTAATTCTTCAATGTGATATGACCAAATCAGAGTATCGTCTAGGGTGATGCCTATAGTAGTTTGACAGTTTCACTTTTAGTGAGTAAGAACGAGTTAATTAATATCATATCTAATCTAAAAAATAAGACTTCTCCAGGCCCAGATGAAATTTCCTCTTTCACAATCAAAAAACATCATCAATACATATTGGATCCTTTACTTCATATTTTCAACTGTATATTTACAAGCGGAAAAATTCCCCAGCGATTCAAGGAGTCAAACACAACGCCAATATTCAAGTCTGGAAAGAAAACACAAGCAACTTATTACAGGCCAATTACTGTTATAAATAATTTCGCAAAAATGTTTGAGAAATGTCTGAAAAGTAGAGTAGTAATTTTCTGCGAAAAAAACAAAATTTTATCTGACTCCCAATTCGGCTTCAGAGAAAATTTTTCGACTGAAAAGGCAGTATTTGAAATGGTTGATTCTATTTTCAATAACTTTCAAAATAACCAGAAATGTATCACTGTGTTTTTAGACTTAGCGAAGGCGTTCGATACCGTGAACCATGATATCTTATTTCAGCGTTTATATAATATTGGAATCAGAGGGGTAGCTCTGGACATTTTCAGGGATTACCTGACCAACAGGACACAAGTGGTTAGAATAAATAACTCACACAGTGATCCATTACAAGTAACTATGGGTGTTCCACAGGGCACTGTCTTGGGCCCCATCCTGTTCTTATTATATATAAATAATATTTTCAATATCAGTAACCTAAACGGTAAACTAGTCTCTTACGCAGATGACACTGCAGTCATATTCACAGGGAAATCATGGGATGAAGCTCACGTCAGATCCGAACGTGGGCTGCAAAAAATTTTCAGTTGACTGAATCACAGCTTACTGAGTCTCAATATACAAAAAACAAAGTTTATAACCTTCTCATCAACAATTACAGACCAACCAACTATCAGCGAAATGAAAATTCATAAAAATTCTTGCACCGAATTCACAGAATGCTCCTGCCAAACAATTCAAAAAACTAGTTCTATCAAATACTTGGGTATTATGGTTGATCAGTTTCTGAGGTGGAATGACCATGTAGATACTGTAAAAAGACTCCGTAAGCTGACATATAAGTTTTATCAACTGAGAAACATTTTAAACAAAACAAATTTACTTATGATTTATAATGCTCTGGCAGAATCCATAATACGCTACTGCATCATTATTTGGGGCGGGACATTTAAAACCTCTCTTCATCAGATTGGAGTTATCCAAAATACTCTTTTGGAAATATTACTGAAGAAGAATAGAAGATACTCAACTGATCGTCTTTACACCGAATCTGAATTATTTTCACTAGGAAAACTATATATTTATCACTGCCTATTATTTATGATGTTTTCAACTAAAACTTATGTATCTCATATTCACCATACCCGTACAACTACAAATCAAGTCATTCATGTTCCAAGATGTAGATTATCGCATAATCAAAGATTTATTTCCTATATTGGCCCCAAACTGTTTAATCTTTTACCCTGTAATTTGAAAAATATCGTCAATAAAAATAGAATAAAAAAAGAATTGAAGATATTTATCAAAACCAATTATAACCAACTTAATTCAATTTTCGAAAACTGAAACCTCCGTTACTGTTTACCGTTATCTGTGTATGTACGTATATTTTCCTCTCAATCTCTCACACTCTCTCTATTCATATCTCCTCATGACTCATAACAAATTTACCATAAGTAGTACCTTCATGTATTTTATACATATTAAAAAGTGTATGTCCACAACACAAGCATCGCTTAGGTGGCATCACCTTGATGATATGTATGTAATCTATATTACAAAACTGTTATGTTAATTGGGTACAATGTTTGTCAATATGCTATACCATCTGTCTGAATAAATACTTACTTACTTAAAATACTTACTTACTTACTTACTTACTTACTTAGCTATTATTATTGTTTGTAGAGAATGTGATAGTTTGAGTTCTATCTTTATTCAGTTTAAAAAGTTTAGTATTGAACCATTTCTCATCCTGATTTACCACAGTTTTCATTGAGGCAAGCAGGTTCTCGCAGTTTTGGTTAGAACATAGGAGAGTTGTATCATCGGCATAGATTACGCATTTATATGGTGATAAGTGAAAGAAGAAGTCGTTTATATAGATGATGAACAACAGAGGTCCCAGAACGGAGCCCTGTGGTACTCCAGACTCGATTAGCAAAAGATCCAAAGATCTGTTTTCACCAAGATCAATGCATTGTTTACGGTTGTTCAAGTAAGAGCTGGAAAGGGAGAGTGCAACTCCTCTGATTCCATATTCATTCAATTTCATTAGTAGATTGTGATGAAAAACGCAGTCAAACGCCTTGCTCACATCGCACAATCTGGCTGAGCTATGCTGTATTTGTTCAAAACCATCAACTTTGTTCCTGACCACACGAACAACAACAAAAATTTTCTAAAACCATATTGATCAGTGTTAAGGAGATTGTTAACTTCAAAGTAGAGATTTAGCCCTTTTTTAAGAATCATTTTAAAAAATTTGCCAAATATGGGGACGATAGAAATAGGTCGATGGTTTTCAAGGAGGTTTATATCACCTTTCTTAAAAACTGGAATACCCTTACTGATTTTAAATTCACCTTGGAATGTACCCTCTCTTATACAAGCATTGAAAAGACATGCGAGTGGCTCAATCAAATAGCAACTTGTTTTTTTATTATTCTACTATTAAAGCTATAGACATCGAAGCAATTGGAATTTTTCAACTCACTGATGGCATTGAAGACTTCACATAATAATTTTATAATTTTTGGAGGATATAAGCATTTACAAAAACATCCTGAGACAATAAGCACAAATCTTTACTATTCGTTGAAAGAATCCTGATAGTATTGTAGTAGATTTAAACTCTAGTTAACTGACTAAAATAATTTATTTAACGAAATACAATGATACAATAACACAATACTCTAATTTACATAACTATCACGGAACTAGGTATTTTTATTCGACTTTCACTTCGCTGACTATCCGTCTGTCCGCTGCGTAGTTCTTTTTATATCCGACGTTGACTTCTCTGAATGCTCCAGAATTTTCCATCGAATCGCCCAGACTCACCGAATCGTCCAGATTCTTCTCAGTGCAAGCGCATCGACAGTCTCCCGCGGTTGGTCGTTAGCTATACGTGAGAGTTCAGGACCGGCATCGCCCGCAGCTTCGCCACATTATTAGGAAAAAGTTCAGCAGAACCGGAGATTGAATTTCTTAAACCCTACAGTGCATCGGATAACTACTGTCGGATAACTGTCATATAGTGAGACCCAAGATATTTCAAATTCTGCATGAGAGCCACAAATTTAATTATAAACAACTTTTTCAAATAATTTTTTTTGCTATCTTTACAAATAACTCCACTTATGCCTTTTCGTAATGAACTTTTCCAAATTGCGGCCAAATTGGCGGTTACTTGACGTCAAAATCGTTTATTAAATTTTCAAATAATGTGCAGAACGATCCCCACAAAGTATTTTTTGTAACTTTGATAATACCTATATTTTTTCCCATTTGCTGCAAATATTTGACCAACCCACACTGTATTTAAACATTATTTCTGTACCTTGGAAGAAAAAGGGCCAATGTCCACATCATGCAGAATTGAGTTATTTGGCCCAATATACTTGAAACATTTCAATTTTCTCGTAGAAAAATGGACGAAGTCCTAGGTATCTCCAATGAGCAAAAATAATTCAATACTGAAGCCTGATATCCATTCTTCCATAATAAAATGAGGAACATTGGCCATTATTGTTACATAGGCTGTGAAATGAATTGGCCAATGTCCTCTTGAACGATATATTCCTCGCACGGCCAATGTCCAATATTTTCCACTACTTAAGAATTCAGCTAATATATATTTAATTATTTGTAAAATAATACAAAAGAATAAGTGTTAGAAAGACTCAGGCTCATGTAACACAGTTCTTGAAGACGAGCATGATCCTATAACGAAAATCTTTGCACTCTTTTTTCTCGAAACAGCGAAATTGGACATCGGCCCTTTTTCTTCCAAGGTACAGATTTATACTTAATAATTCAACTGGTCAAAATGATTACTTTGAATCGTTATTATTGCATTCAATCCTCCTGACTCTTTAGTAGAATAATAATGCTCCGCGAAAAATAATATCAACTAGGGATAAAGCCTCCGCCACTGAATACGCGAAACACAAAAAGGAACTGACCAATTAGACGACATTTCAACAGCTCGAGGGTGGTCGTCAATTAGTTATGGGGCGCCGCTGAGGTTTTGGCGGTCGCTTTTGATACGTCTAATGACACTGTTTATTTTGACATCCGGTACACCGAATGACATATCCATCAAGGATCATCGGTTACCGCTTTAAATATAGACCCGAGTTGAGGTCGATTCTTTCTTTGTCTACGGCTGATGCCGTGAGAAATTCGCAACGAAGTGAATCAATTTGTCAACCTAATTTATCTTTTGTTGAATGACTTTTTGAAAACGCTTCCTTCTGTCCTAGTAATAATCCTTGTTTTGTTGTTTGAAAAATAGAAAGGCAAAAGGATTTTTTCTTCGGTATCAAGAAATTGAGCATTTGCAAAGTTCATGCAAGTTCATAGATTTTTAAATTGTATGATTTCTTTTATTTTCTGTTTCTCATGTGAAGGAAAATCCTTTAGTGTTCAGAAAACATCGTTGGAGCCGACGAAAAGTGGGAAAGAACTGGTGTTCTTCTAATTCTGCAGGCTGTAGGTAACCAATTTAAATGTTTTTTTCTATCGACAATATAAATATTTGAATCGGGAAGAAGTTTCACAAAATCAGCTCCACAACTTTAACTATGAACAAGTTTCATAAGAGGGTACATGTTTCGGATCCATCTTCAGCCTTATACAAGTTATGGAGAGGAAAAAAAAAGTCCTTTTTCATCTAAATGTGAAAATTGAGGAAACTTAAAAACGAAAATAAGCATTATGTCCAATGCCCACACATGGTTACAGTTAGATGCAATGTAATGTTAGGGCTCTTTGCACTTCAACCAAATAATAATATCCCGACAAAATGCTGAATATTCAAAAAAGTACTTTCACCTTGCTGTAACGAAAACTGCGTTGCTCAGAAACACCACGAGATCTTTCTCGAATGGTGGTTTGTACAGCAACACAGTTTGAGCGACTGGCAAGGTGAAAGTATTTTGAAAATTATGCATTTTGAAGGGATATTCGATCAGACAATTTCACGATTACATTTGCATTATTATGGACTGAAAGCGCATTGCAGGAACTGTTCATCTTTTTTGTCATTAATGTCAGTTGAAGAGTTGAACCATCAACCTGACAGTGATTGTTGTAATTATGGGAACGTATTAATAAGGAAGAGGCGAAACACAGATTTGAAAATACCACGGACTGGAGACAGTATTTTCGAAAAGTATTTTTCTCATTGGTTCGAATTGAAAATATGATGGAATTTGATTGGTTTATATGATATGAAGGAAATTGTCACTAGTGATATCACGACAAAATGCTAAATTTCAAAAAATACTTTCACCTTGCTATCGCGAAAACTGGGTTGCTTAGAAACGCCACGAGAGCTTTGAAAATACCACGGGGCTGGAGACAGTGTGAGTTATGCTGAAAAAACAGCAATTTTCGATTTTTTTTGGCATAACCAAAAATTCATAAGCAAAATATCCCCACCAGGCCAGTAGTTTTATATACAAATTATCCTTCAGTCAAATTAGCCAATTGGTTAAATTCCATACTTCCCTTACTAATGGATTTTTCCAGTCGCTTTTCTGTTAAAAACTCCTTAGAACTTACATTATATTGGCTAGACAGCTTCTTTTTTCCAATTCGAATTTACCTACTTTTCACATTTCAAATTTATGTTCCCTTGTGAATCTAGTTCTCAAACAAAACTTTTTTCAATTTAATAATTCATTTTATGTTCAAAAATCAGGTCTAGCTATGAGCTCCAATCTTAGCCCTTTGCTGCACAACATAGATTTTCAACAAATTTAATGTGGCATCGTTATTTTGATGACATATTAGCACTTTTCAAAGGTTCTTTGGACGACCTGACAATTTCTTAATTCTTTTAAACTCTTTCAATCCAAGAATCTAGTTTACGATGGAAATAAAATCTGACAATAAATTACCCATTGTGAAAGGCTTTCGCGGCCATCGTTGAATGAATGATAGTTTTTCGGGTTTTTAGGCCGACGTTTATTTAGAGAAAAACTCGACGTTTCGCCAACACGAGTGGTTGGCATTTTCAAGAGAAATGTTTACAGTTTCGATCACTGGACACTACTTGTAGAACAACACAACAAGTAGTGTTTTATGATCCACAAAACAGACACTCTAGAATTTTCCATTAACAGAAAACCCACCAACACTGATGATAGTACGGGACCAACCATTGAAAAATTTGAGATAGAGGGACCGGTCTGCTGCATGTACAAATAGAACAGCGCACAATTGCAATTTTAATATTAACGACGGCTATTTTGTTTTCTGTGGCCATTTTGTGTAGAATATGTTATGCTTCCAGATTTCAGAATTTGTACAGCAGACCAGGTCCCGGTACTTTGCTATATTTGCATCGTAGGTATGATAATAATATCATACCTCTTCACTCTAACCACCCATACAATCATTTTTCATCTTTTCATTCACTGTTTCACCGTCTGTTCACTATCCCACTTAATGATTTCAATTTCTCAAAAGAACTCAACATCATCAAACAAATTTCTTATAACAATGGTTCTCCAATACATTTAATTAATTGATTATATTACAGAAACGTTAACAAATTTTCCAATCATATAGATTAACTCTAACATATCCACAGAATAAATATTTTTCTCTGACTTATTTTGGCCCAGTATCATTAAAATTAAAAAACACGTTACGTAATAAACTTAACACTAATAGTAATTCTTATATCCCCAATTCTTTCAAAACTTCTAGTAATTTTAAAAACTTCTTTGTAAATTCAAAAGGCAAAATTCTACTGTAAGACAAGTCGGGTATTTATGAATTAAATTGTTCTAATCCTGAATGTAATGTTTGTTATATTGGCTAAACAGGTCGCAAAATCAAAACTCGACTAGCAGACCACTTTAGATTAATAGATTCCAATTCTGAAAAAGAAGAAATTAGTTCGAATTCAGTTTTTTCTAATCATATTATTAATGGAAAACATAATTTTGTTCCCAACTCAGATTTAAAAATTTGACATGTGTGTGATAAAGGGAAAAAGCTCAATCTACTTCAGACCCTCGCAATAAATGATGCATTTGAAAATTCAGACGTTCAATGTATCAATAAATTAACAAATTTTGACAGCTTAAAACTTTTCAATTCCTCACTATTTTGATTGATCTATTTTTCAATAAATATAATTTTCCTAACCTATTCTTGCGTTGAACTCGTTCAGCAGTGAAGGTTTCACATTGCCATTTCAACATCAAGTTTTCCAATTTTCACCGATAGTATGCTCTCTCGCCTTGAATCGTGACGTCTCACATGACAGATGTCAACTTTCAAATTTCATGTAAAACTTCATGTCAAAATTCATAACCTCTCAATCTCTTGTTTTGTTTCCTTTCGAAAACGTGCATGGTCACAAGTTTTGAACAAATCTTAAAAATCACGATATAATGTCAATGACATAAATTTGTATTTTTAATATTTTATTCACGTAATTTTTGATATTACATACATTTTTTCACCACATATTGGTAACATTTATTACTGTTATTCAATATCTAATGTAGGATATCTCTTCTCTGTAGTTCTTAATGTTGTAACCCTACTTTTACTGGTTAATCCTTCGAAACATGTCCTACCCAATGATGTAAGTCCTTCGACTACATCCTACATCCACATTCAGATTAAGGATTAAATTTGATGGAGTTTGACTGTAAGTTTCCTCCGACGACATTCACATTAAGGATTAAATTTGATGGAGTTTGACTGTAAGTTTCCTCCGACGACATCCACATTCACATTAAGGATTAAATCATGGATCGCCTCTGTTGGATAATAATATATAAAGATAATTTTAACTGCAATAATACAGATCAATTGAGCAGCAGCAATGAATTATTATATTCTGCCATAAAGTCCTCTAAGGGTAGATTTAGTCAACTTTAGCATAAGCATTATCATAAACATAGCGGTAACATCAAAGGTTTTTAGCATAAATTTAACGTTGTTATATAAATGGCGCCATTTGATATAACAGATTCAACTTTCGCTTTTGACACATATTTAAGCACAATTTTAGAATGATGTTGACTAAATGCACCTTAAAATTACACTAATTTCTACAAAATTATTATTCTTGATGTTTAATGACTTTTCAAAATACTGTCACCTTGCCTGTCTGAATGGCCTGCATCATGGATCTGAATATGTGTATTTTTATAATATATAATAACTAAACAAACCATTTCTCATCAAAAATTTGTGTTGAAATATACTTAATAAGTTGAACCACACTTTTAGCACTAATTCAAATAAAATTGACCATTTAAAAGTCTATTAATATGAACCTCACAAAAAAGTAATCTATCTTCTAATCTCTGAATCTTAACATAATTTCACATAATTATACGAAGACAAACGAACCAGCGATTCGAATTAGCCAAAAAGCATGAGTATCTAGTAATCTATTCTTGTAATGTGCTCAAAAATTAGTACTAAACATAACGACCAATTAAACAGAAACAAAGACGGTTGTAGATAGTTGCTGTTTAGAGTTGAATAAGGTCATTAATTCAATCACGTAATTGAACGTGTTACATCTGGTCTAACGTCCAGTCAGTAAAAATCTGGGCCCTAAATTTTGAAAGTTATATTAAATTCACGTTTTCAACTTTTGATTTGTTGATTTTGGTTAAACTAGAAACAACTCCATGAAACGATTACAGCCATGTAACTTCGTACCTGAGTATGCGGAGTATTTTTTAATTATAGAATGATACAAGGTCTGTCAATAAAGCATACATTTATAAAGGACCCCACTATTCGTATGGAAAATGGCTTTCAGTTAAATTCCCTGAATTTTTGGTATTTTGTAAATTTTCACTTCCTAAGCAAAAGTGTCCATGTGCACAAAAAAATCTGTAGACTAGTTTTCGAGTTACAGGGTGTCAAAGACGAAAAGTGAAGCTTTCTGCTCAAAATTTTTAATAATTCCGAGAATTGCCCAAACGGCTATTCATTATGGGAAAACCATGCCTCAATGATGGTACAGAGTTACCTTGATCTCATTTTCATTACACTTTTTCGTGCTTTACAACAGGGCGAACAAAGAATAATTTAATTCGATTAATTTTAAACCGAACAGTGTGAGTTCTCTGATGAGAATTAGAGAATCAATTTATCCAGAATGAACTCCCTCAATCTCGGTCGTAGTTGACCGACATAATTTTTTTTTATACAGGTTGGTTCGAAAATAGGGGTATACCCCTATACGTCAACAACCCGTTTTTTAGTTTGGATAGGGGAGAGCATGTTATATGTATAAACCAAACATTCTCCAATGTTGAGAACGTCGCATTGTAATTTCATGTATACAGGGTGAGTAAAAAGAAACGGTCCAAATTTCTTATAAAAATGCTATTTTTTTCAATGAATACCCTGTATTTCGAAAAAAAATCGGTTAATTTTTATGAGTTTTTGATATAATGTACGGTTTGAGGAGACCAAGACATTTTCATCAATATCAGCATAGGTCTCCGGCGTATACTTTTGAATGTACGTATTTTATTGATCCATTGGAGACCGAAATGGGCTTTTTTCGGGAATTTCTTCTTGTTGAAGAATATTCGGAGTAGATGGGTGAGGTACCAAATCCTATCATGCAATACCTTATACACATAAAATGTTTTTCATTTAAATGCCCTGCCGTTTCTGAAGAAACTAGAGAAAATTTGAATGTATCAGAAGCAATAACCCTCTCAAAGTTGGGACTAATTCTTCATTATATGAAAGCTGATTCAATTCACCTGCTAAATTCAAGTCCATTGAACAACTGGTAGTGGGTCAAACAATCGCCAGTTTATCCCTGACAAACAGACAAACAGTAATCGAAGAAATAAAAGCTTGGGGTATCAATAAAATCGAGTCGAGTCGGGAGACCTATGCTGCAAACCGTACATTATATCAAAAGTTCATGAAAATTAACCTATTCTTTATCGAATTAAAAGGTATTCAATGGAAAAAAAAACAGCAATTTTCTAAGAAACTTGGACCGTTTCTTTTTACTAACCCTGTATACATGAAATAACTTTGCCACTTTCTAAACATTGAAGAATGTTTGGTATATAAATGACATGCTGTCCCCTAGCCAAACTGAAAAACAGGGGGTTGACGTACCCCTATTTTCGAACCACCATGTACAGAAAAAATCATGTCGGTTAACTTCGACCAAGATTGAGGGAGTTCATTTAGGCTAAATTGAATCTCTAATTCTCATCAGACTCTAATTCTTCTAATTTTCTAATTCTCATCACACTGGTCGGTTTAAAATTAATCGAAATGGATATTTCTTTGTTCATCCTGTCGTAGAGCACAGAAATTTATAATGTAACAAAATGGTGGGTTCAAATCACTTTAAAATTTATTTTTTCTTTTTAGTGCATTTAAATAAAAGCTTTTCTCTAAAAAGTTTTTAAAGTTTTTTAATTTATTCATTTATTTTTTAGTTTTCTTTGGACATGTTTCTTAGTCTGTTCATTTACAGTTATGAAAATTATTCGACGATTCGAGATTTGAGTTTAATGAGTTTTCGATATTTTAGGGGGATCTGAGCACCCTGAACAATATTTTCTTTCGTCATAATTTTCATCGTTCAAAAAAATCAGGAAATTTTCCAATTTTCAACGCATTCTCAATCTAATTAGGGGGTAAAATTCGATGGTTAGATATTTTTCACTATTTTTACGGATTTTTGTGATATTGTTTTCGTAAGTTTTCGCAACTTTTTTGAAAAGAGGGTAGGGAGCAAGCCCACCGGCAGACATATTTTTTGACGTAATTTTGCAAGTATGAAACCGTTGGAAATTTTCCAAATTTCTGCGCGTTCTCTATTTAGCTCTCGAGGGGGGAAGAAGGTAATTTTTTTTGAAACCGTTTTATTCAATGGTCAGATAATTTTCACTATTTTTACGGGCTTTTTCGATTTCTATTTCGCGAGTTTTCCTAAATTTTTTCGTGACAGGAAGGGGGGGGGGCGAGCCCTCCGATCGAATTTTTTTCATTATTATTTTCCATTTCCGAAACTGTTGAAACAGGACAGGGAGGGTGACATTTTTTTAAACTATAACTGTCAGATATTTTTCACAATTTTTACGGAATTTTTCGATTTTAATTTCGCGAGTTTTCCAACTTTTTTCGAGAAAAGGGGAGGCGAGCCCCCTCTACCTAATGTTTTTGACGTCCAAATCCGTCAAGAAAACTTCCGAAACCCTACGCGTTCTCTATCTAGCTTTCGGAGGGAAGGAGGGGACAATTTCTTTTAATTAATGTGCTTATTGTCATCCAAACTGAACCAACATCTAAAATTTCAATTCCATAGGAGAAGAGAAAGTGTTTCTAATTCAGCTTGCAAGATTTGTACCCATCTAACACACACAGAGCAAGTTAAATAGTTATTTAAGTAACAAGGAAGTATTCATTGAAAAAAAAACAGCAATTTTCTAAGAAACTTGGACCGTTTCTTTTTACTAACCCTGTATACATGAAATAACTTTGCCACGTTCTCAACATTGAAGAATGTTTGGTATATAAATGACATGCTGTCCCCTAGCCAAACTAAAAAACAGGTGGTTGACGTACTCCTATTTTCGAACCACCCTGTATTAAAAAAATTTATGTAAGTTCGACCAAGATTGAGGGAGTTCATTCAGGCTAAATTAAATCTCTAATTCTCATCAGACTCTAATTCTTCTAATTTTCTAATTCTCATCACACTGGTCGGTTTAAAATTAATCGAAATTGACATTTCTTTGTTCATCCTATCGTAGAGCACAGAAATTTATAATGTAACAAAATGGTGGGTTCAAATCACTTTAAAATTTATTTTTTTCTTTTTAGTGCATTTAAATAAAAGCTTTTCTTTAAAAAGCTTTTAAAGTTTATTCATTTATTTTTTAGTTTTCTTGGGATATGTTTCTTAGTCTGTTCATTTACAGTTACGAAAATTATTCGACGATTCGAGATTTGAGTTTCATGAGTTTTCGATATTTTAGGGGGGTCTGAGCACCCTGAACAATATTTTCTTTCGTCATAATTTTCATCGTTCAAAAAAACAGGAAATTTTCCAATTTTCAACGCATTCTCAATCTAAATAGGGGGTAAAATTCGATGGTTAGATATTTTTCACTATTTTTACGGAATTTTGCGATTTTGTTTTCGTAAGTTTTCGCAACTTTTTTGAAAAGAGGGTAGGGAGCAAGCCCACCGGCAGACATATTTTTTGACGTAATTTTGCATGTGTGAAACCGTTGGAAATTTTCCGAATTTCTGCGCGTTCTCTATCTAGCTTTCGAGGGGGGAAGAAGGTAATTTTTTTTTGAAACCGTGTTATTCAATGGTCAGATAATTTTCACAATTTTTACAGGCTTTTTCGATTTCTATTTCGCGAGTTTTCCTAAATTTTTTCGTGACAGGAAGGGGGGGGGGGCGAGACCTCCGATCGATTTATTTTCATCATTATTTTTCATGTCCGAAACTGTTGAAACAGGACAGGGCGGGTGACATTTTTTAAAACTATAACTGTCAGATATTTTTCACTATTTTTACGGAATTTTTCGATTTTAATTTCGCGAGTTTTCCAACTTTTTTCGAGAAAAGGGGAGGCGAGCCTCCTCTACCTAATTTTGTTGACGTCCAAATCCGTTCCGAAACCCTACGCGTTCTCTATCTAACTTTCGGAGGGAAGGATGGGACAATTTCTTTTAATTAATGTACTTATTGTCATCGAAACTGAACCAACATGTAAAATTTCAATTCCATAGGAGAAGAGAAAGTGTTTCTAATTCAGCTTGCAAGATTTGTACCCATCTAACACACACAGAGCAAGTTAAATAGTTATTTAAGTAACAAGGAATGTAAAGACGTGTTAACATTCGAGGTAAGCGAATACGAGCCGAGGCAATGCCGCTTGTCGATACATTCCGTGTTACTTATTATGTTTTTCCCGCTGCTTGTTGAGATTTCTTAAAATTTGCCGAAATTGAAAATATATTTTTGATCGCGCTGTATCTTCCAAATTCTTGAATAGATGGTTGGTTCAAATGCAAAATATGACCACCCTCTCATGTACTGTAGTTATATCAATTGCAAATGGATCTGCAGAAAAACGAATATTTTTTCAAAAAAAGTTCGATAAAAATTAACAAAAACAAAGTTTAACCCTCTGTATACCTGTTAGTTTTGATTATAGAAACTTTTGTCATTTGAACTTTGTGATGCACATATTGTGAAAGTTCAGATCGATACGATGAAAATGTAATTCCGGATTTTTTGACAAATCATCAAAATATCAAACTTTGACCCCCTGTAGAATCCAAACACCGGCATTCAGAGAGTTGGCGCAATGGTAACTTTTGTTCAGGATTGCTTGGGCTACATCATATTGAAATTTCAGCGATTTTCACCGAAACCGGTTTCCATAAGATTAGTGCGGGGTCATTTGTAATCAACAGGGTAATCAAACAGGGTAGTTTATACTTGATCAAAATTCTATTTTTTGTTCCCCCCTGTACACTGTTTGGAAATTCAGAATTTTGATAACTCAAATACAAGTATTCCGTAATGCACCAATTTTTATGAAGAATAAAATTTTATGACAAATCGATAATAAAAAAGTTTCCATATGGTTGCCGAAAAAATAGTGTACATGGTTGCCGAAAAAATAGTGTATGCAACACGTCCGAAAACAGTTTTTTTGGACTTGTTACGTAAATTACTATTAATTAAAAACAAACAAAAGACCATGTCAATAACTCATACGAGGATATTAGAAAAATTCTTAACCTACTATAGAACCAAACAAAATTTCAATGTCAAAATATTTTATTACTCAACATATTCTCCTCTTAATTGGATACATTTATTACAGCGAACCTGCAACGTCTCTAGGACTTTCAAAAAAAATGTTTCTTCTTGCTCTCTAAACCAGACCTCCACAGCTTTTATTACCTACTCGTTGGAAGAAAATTTACGACCTTTTAAACTTTTTTCAGTTGAGGAAAGAGATGATAGTCGGACGTTGCCAAATCTGGTGAATAAGGGGGTTGTTCTAGTAATTCAAACTCTAAATCACGAATTTTTTGCATGGCAACATGAGATTTGTGTGCAGGGGCGATGTCCTGCAAAAACAAAACACCTTTAGATAGCTTTCCGCGTCTTTTCCCTTTAATTTTTTCCCGTAGAGTGGTCAGTAATGCGAATAGTAATCTCCAGTTATTGTTCTACCCTTATCCAAAAAATCAATCATGATTACCTACTCCATGGCAAACCCAAAAAACTGAAGCAAGAACTTTTCCAGCAGATTTTTGGACACGGAACTTCTTAGGTCTTGGAGAACCGGAGTGTCGCCATTCCATCGATTGTTGCTTTGTTTCTGGATCGTAGAAATGTACCCAAGTCTCATCCATAGTAACAATTCGGTTCAAGAAGTCTACATCGTTTTCAAATCGAGCACAGATCGAACGCGATGCTACTACCCTTGCACGCATTTGGTCAACATTCAAACATTTGGGGATCCATTTTGCAGCAATTTTTCTCAGGTCCAAATTGACGTGAACTATATGATGAACGCGTTCGTATGAAATATTCAGTGCTTCAGATATCCGTTTTAGCCCCCTTCAACGGTCTGTTAAAATCATGTCATGAACTGCATCGATATTTTCGGGGACTAACACAGAAACTGGCCTTCCCGATCGGTCATCATCTTCAATGGAAAATTTACCTCTTTTGAAGCTTGCAGTCCAATTTTTCACGGTCGCATACGAAGGACATTGATCACCAAGGGTTTTAAGCATATCTTCGTAAATCTGCCTACCTCTTAACCCTTTTAAATACAGTTACTTGATGATGGCTCGATACTCCAATTTTTCGATTTTCACAATTTCGATGGACATATTTTTTTATGATTTATTACGTAACTCTGGTTTACTATTTTGATGTCAAACTTCACACTGACACTTCTAATAAGTTATTGTTCGTTGCTATGGTAATGCAATGTTTTGTTTATGCAGGGAACTAGTCTAGGTTAACTAGATATCAATACATTATCGTACATTTTCCTTGAATTTACATTCTTTTCAATTTAAAGTTTTGGATGGAACAAACAAAATACCAGCCCAATGACTCATAATAAAAAAAATACAATAAATGTCTAATACCTAATTATCAAAAAAAATACTTGAGTGTCTTTTAAAACGCAGTATTTTTGTATGCGGACTAATCATCATCGTGATCAAGTATTGACAAGTTTTATTTTTACATAATGCACCCAATAACATACTTTTTGACTCAACGATTGTATCCTAAATTGACTATGAAATAATAACATTATGATATATTGGTTGTACGGCGCCACGTATAAAATGAGCTTTTAAACTTATGCTAATTTATTCCGGAACGTTCATAAAAGATCATTTGTTTCGGAGAGAAAATTATTTTTTGACGTTAGTTTTTTCAATTCATTATGTCTTGGAGTAATGTAAACCCAAATAAAGAAAATTTTAGAGGTCGTTTTTACGAGCACCGAAATATTTAAATTGTTAATTTATTGGAGGTCCAAAAAGTTAAATCATAAAACTGTCCAAACAAATTTGGATAAATTATTCGAATCGGAGGATTATAAAGGTTACACGTTGAAAACCAACACTATTGACTCGGATGTGACAAGGATCACAGAGTAAGCCGAACAGGGAAAAAAAGAGTGAGGAGTTAAGAAAAGTCTTGAATATGAGTTTCTTATGAAATGTATTATTTTCACAAAATTGATGGATGACTTGAATATGTGCGACGGTATTGCGATAGATATACATAAAAAGCAATCTCACT
Organism: Chrysolina oricalcia; assembly: GCA_944452925.2. Lineage (NCBI taxonomy): Eukaryota > Metazoa > Arthropoda > Insecta > Coleoptera > Chrysomelidae > Chrysolina > Chrysolina oricalcia. The sequence goes on along the minus strand of OX101821.2, from coordinate 3,280,534 downwards.
TACAAATCCAGAATTATAATGTTGAATAATTCGAAAACCATTGAATTGATAATTACCAAAAGCAAAAAAAGCCAAAAATGTTCAACTTGCCCGATCACGTTCAATACTGAATTAGATAATCACTTGAGGAATAATAAGCAAGGGTGTGACATGAACATAATCACTGTGGACCTCAACATAGATTTTTATGTGAAAATGATTACCGTCATGAGTATATGATTATTTTGCAGGAATAGTATATCCTGTTTAGAATAAAAAAAAATCGTAATAAATGGAAAATTCTGAGCGTGAGGAACAATGAGTATCGATTTTTTTATTCTGACTGACTATAGAATAGTATAATAGAACTTTATTTAACAACGTTATTTTTACATTTGTAGCAGGTCATTTTTATATTCAGTAATACTGACAGTACTGACATATACACTAGCATATACATTATCAAACTCATGAACATTATAATAGTATAAGTGACAAGAAATAATTACATTTAAAATACAAAAATGATGTCTCTCAATTTAAAAGATTTACACAGTCTACAGTTAAAAGTTGGGAACATGATTTGTGACAAATACAATATAATTAAAATATCTTACAAATTGAAAATATGCATAAATTGCAGTTTAAGAAGCACAGATTGTGTTCAAGAAACTCTTAGTTCTAAATTGGGAATGAGTATTCTGGTGTCAGCTACACAGGGTGTGGAGAAGTAATCCTCAATCGAATAAAAACAGTGTGTAAGGAGAAAGGATTTTATATATTTTTTGAATTCAATATAGTTGAGTGATTTCACTACTGTCGGTAGTTTATTACAAAGTTTTACATCAAGCGAGTTTTGTTTCGTTATAGATAATTTATGCCGGTTCGGTCTTAGTTGTCTGGATGACCTTGTGTCATGCTCGTGAACATCTGCATTTTTTAGGTATTTTTCTTTATTGTAGGCAATTTCAAGCAGTGATTGGTAAATGTACATACTCGGTACTGGCAAAATCTTATATTTTATAAAGAGAGGCCGACAATGGTCACGGTAGCCACTACCATCCAAAATTCTGATTGCCTTTTTTTGCAGACGAAATACTCTAATCGCATGGGAAGAGTTTCCCCACAGTATAGTGCCATAGTTCAGATGCGAATGAAATAAAGAGTAATATGATGATGATAGACTGGAGGGGCTAAGTATTTTTTTCAGGTGTCTCAATAAAAATAGTTGTGAAGATAGTTTTTTACACAACTGTTCAACATGTGAATGCCACTTGAGTTGATCATCCAGGACTATACCTAGCAGTCTAACTGACGATTCAGAAGAAAGTCTATTGTGAGTGGAGATAACAATTGACTGTGTCTTGGCCTGATTCAATTTGAGATCATTAGTGGCGAACCATAATTTGGCTTTTTCTTGCGCATTGGCACTAAGGTTATTCAAAGTATGTTTGTCTTTATGGCAGTTCAATATTGTTGTGTCGTCTGCATAACAGACACATCCTGTGGGAGACATATAGTGAAAAATATCATTTAAATATACGAGAAAGAATAGAGGTCCCAGTACGCTTCCTTGAGGTACTCCGTGGGTGATATTACGATATTCCGATGTCTTATTGTTAATGATCACTGATTGGGTTCTGTTCTGTAAGTATGAACTAATTAGTTTTAGTGGAATACCTCTAACGCCATAAAAACTCAATTTATCAAGTAATTTATTGTGCGAGACACAATCGAAGGCCTTGGAGAGGTCACACAGTGTTACTTCTGTGTGTTCCCCTCTCTCAAAGCCCTTGATTACGTCTGTAACAATTTTACGTACTGCTTGTATCGTAGAGCATTTTGTACGTAAACCAAATTGATTTGAATCCAGAGTATTGTGTTTTTCGAAAAAATTTAGTAGACGGTCTTTTAAAATGATCTCTATTATTTTACCAAAGATTGGAATTATAGATATTGGCCTATAGTTGTCAGCTAAGTCAGGATCTCCTTTTTTTAGGACTGGTATCACTTTGGTAACTTTTAAATTATCAGGGAAGACACCAGATTGAAAACATTGGTTGATAAGTTTAGTCAAGGGATCTAGAAGTAGAGCTGAAGTTCCTTTGATGATTTTCGCATTTAGACAATATACATCAAAACAGTATGAGTCTTTTAGTTTATTTATGGCATTCTTTACTTCTTCATGGCTCACAGGAAGTAAAAATAGAGAGTATTTAGGTTTGGGTAGTTTTTTCAGGAAGTCTGTTACACAATGATCAGAACTGGGTAGAATTTTTATGACTTCTTCAGCAACATTAGTGAAGAAAATATTGATATCATCAGGTTTCAGATTTGTTTTTTTTGTAGAGTTTGCTCTTTTATTTCTCTCATAATTTACAAGTTTCCAACTGTCCTTTTGTTTGTTATGCGAATTTTGAATGAATGAGTCATAGGAGATCTGTTTTGAGGTTGCTAGAGATTTTTTGTAATATAGTTTATAGCAATTGTATGCTGCCCTATCTTGGGGGTCATTTGTTACTTCACAGATTATTTTTATTGAAGATAATGTGTCTCTCATTGTGCGCAAGTGTTCATTGAAGTAATTAACCGGATCTACAAGATATGAGTAGTTATATATTAAAAAATCTGCTAAAACGTTACAATTTTCTTGAGGAGTATCAAAAATATTCCAGTCTAGTTTTCCCAATGATTCTTTGAAAGTTTTTATATCAGTTTTTTTATTCTTCTAACTTAATTATGGTCAGATTGTATATCTAGTATTTCATTGATGGAAATTACTTGAGCCCTATGGTCGGATAGGCATGGATCAACAACTTTCACTGAAAAGTTTTCCTCTTCCATATTTGTTAAAATATTGTCGATACATGTTGCTGAAATTGAGCTCACTCAAGTGAAATCGTCAATTGTCATAACGAGTCCATAAGAATTTACAGTATCAATCCATTCTTTCGAATGTTTGTTAGATTTTTTTATGTCAATATTAAAATCACCCAGTATCACAATATTCTTGTATTTAAGGATAAGCATATCCATTAGTTGACTGAATTGATTAAAAAATGTGTTCAAATCTCCATATTTACAAGATCTATAGGTGTTGATTATGCAAGTTTTTTTGGAAGCGAGTTCAATTCCACAGAATTCTGAATGGAATTTTTTGCAGTAGAGTGTGAGATCTAATGGTTTGTATATTTTCTCCACGACCAGAAAGTATGAATCAAAAACAATTAGATGAAATTCGAACAGAACAAGTCATTTATTGAGATTCATATTTTACATTGTATTAATATTTATATTTATAGTGTTGGTACAGTTGCTAAAATTAAAAACATATGCATTGGAAATATTTTCGGTAATATTTTTCAAAACAGATTGATTCGTAGATGCGGACTTTACAGTCGTGTAGCAGGAAGGATTGGAGGTTGAGGTGGAGGGGACGGTTATTGACGAATTAGATCCAGTAATTGAACTAATTAATTTACTACATTTATTCGATTCTGCAGATAATTTTCTATGTATCCTTCTGCTGCTTGAAAATACTTTTCAATGTTGTAATATCCTCACCTGCATTTACCAGTGTAGTTGCTGAAGTACGGCGGAAACAGTGGCCAGTATACTCTTGTGGTTTGTCTAAATTCAGAGATGTGGCAATTTGTTCAGGCATATTGCTCAGTTTTTTCGTCTCAATTACTTGTCGTGTACATCTATTTTTTTTGGAAATTAATAAAAAATTATCAGAAGGAAAATTACAAAATCTCAGACCCCAGTATTTTTTCACAATGTAATAAAAATATCCCGGGACTGTAAATTCTCTTGGATTTTTAGTTTTTATATTAGGGTTTGCAATTAGTAGTGCTGATATCAAATCCTTAATACCGGAAATTTTAATATTGTAAGGCTCATTCTTGCGCAAGTCCCAAAAATCAATTACAAGGGCGACCTAAAAATAAAAACTGTGTTTCAGTAAAATTGCTATCTAAATTATAATTTTCTTTTATCTTCGTGGCTCAATCATCTGTAGCATTTTCTAAGAATTGCTTAACATTTTCTTCTGTACATTTTTTTGATTTCTTGCGATGGAACCACCCATTTTTAGCTTCTGGCGTGCAGTGTATATTACGTAAGATGACCGTTTTTGTGCAGTGTGTTCATTTCTAGTTTACCTATCGATACTGAGAATTTCATGGTTCTACGTCGAAAATTACGGAAGATACGGGGACGTTTCCATGAGAAGTGAAACAAATTAATAGTTTTTCAGGACCGAACATTTTTCAGAGACAGGTGTTAAAGTAGCAATTTGGAGATTCTGAACACGAATCCGACGGAATTTCCGGCCAATTTTGCCCCCCAATATAACTTTCTGGAAAAATGGATGCTTCCATCGCTGCTGGCGTGCAGAGTATATCTCGTAGAATGAACCTGAAAATTTTATGGTTCCACGTCAAAAATTACGATAGATACGAGAGTGTTTCTATGACAAGTGACGGTATAACATAAGAAAAAACATGACACCCGTACACAGAAAAATGCGTTAATTTCGAAGGTATTATCAGAATAGGGAATTGCCATTTAAAAAAAATTATAATGACGTCATAACTCGAACAGTGATGACGTCATCAAAAATATAAGTGGACCAAATAATGCGCAACTCAAAAAGAAAATCGACGTGTCTAAGTTTTTCCCCAAAGGCCATATCAGGATTTTAACGAATTTGTTCCATCCTTTACGTGCTCCTGGAAATTTCATGGTTCTACGTTGAAAATTACGGAAGATACGAAGTGAAACAAATTAGAGTTGTTCAGGACTGAAAATTTTCCAGGAGGTATATTAGTAGTAATAGGAAGGAATTTCGGGTTCTACGTCGAAAATTGGAGATAGGAGGCTGTTTCCATGAGAAGTGAAAAACACTGTAGATTCTATTATTGAAAATGATATCGGAATAACTACATTTTTTTAATAGTTGTGGAGAAAAATATTTTATTCCAATGATTAAGAAACCCTTGTACAAGGCATGAGAAGAACGTGCTTAGACCACATTTTTGTAAAATTCATTGAAAGATATGAGAATTTTCATCTAATCGTTTTCGAGAGAGCCATATCTGATCACTTTACCGTAATACGTCAATATGAGTTTAAACTTGAAAAATCTAGCATAATAAACAAAAAATAATATGTCGATTATAGCAAATTGAAAAATGTGCTATCGAAAAAACGAAGGAACTGACTCATTCGTCGCTGAACTGAAGAATTGTGTTGGCTAATATTCCAAAAAAATCGAAACTGAAAAAAAAACAAATTGAGAAGGATCATTGGATCCCAGATGGCCTATTAATTTCAAAACACTAAAAATAAGTAGAAATGATAAGAAAATGGAAACTGAATAAAAATATGTGGCTGTGGTTGAAAGTTGAAGGGTATTCCACTATGCATTTTTTTGATTTAATATCGCTAGGAAGCTTGTTTTTCTCTCATTTCAGTAGTAATAATATTATGTCAACTCTCTCAATAGATACTGTGTGTTTCGTATTTTTGTGTCCACCTCTGTAACACACTTACCTATTGCTTATTTTTTTAAATTGCTCAATCGGGCAATGTAGCCAATTGGATATTTTAAGCGATATTACAATTTGATTCAGACAGTGGCGTACGTAGGTATAAGTTTCCCAGATGCTCATTTTTCGAAGAACAGTTCTAGTTATTTTTCTGTTCCAGAATAATTCAAGTGCCCTAATCCTGAATTTTTCGTAATCAGAACACTTGATTGTAACTTGATTGAAACAGTGGGACAGCATTAAAATCAGGGTTGTTTGAAGAAACCTGTATTAAAATGACGTCAAATATTCATGTTTGTAACCGAGGGGGAAGTAACTCTTTCATTAGGTGTACATCATAACATTTTCTTTAGTTCATTAATCATTTCATATTCAACTTAAAATCGAAATCTATGTTTCTGGGGATCCGTGATATGATTTTTTCGGTTCCAAGTTGGCAAATTTATGCCGTCTGACAATCGGTAAGTGATCGCCTCGGTGATCGCTGAGCAGACGCGGATTTTAATCAGTGATTTTCCGATGAATAGTATAACATCATTAATGGTAATTATTTTTCATTAGAGTTAATTACTGCATTATTTTCATTAGGTGTACAAAAAATGGCTAGTTACTTTCCCCTCGTTTGTAACTAATCACGCTAGATGGCAGTCGCGTTTGGATCCAATAACTTTTCCACAAGCATTGACTAACTATCTTACATCTATTTAAACAATGATTATTATTATCAAAAGTCTGAATATAGTTATTTTTGTATCTAGTGCGAAATGCTACTTTGGTGATTTTTTTCAACGAGGCGCAGCCGAGTTGAAAAAAATAGACGAGATCACGAGATTTCGCGCACGAGATGCAAACAAATTTTTTTCTACAAACGTCAAAAATATTGTTTTAAAATAATTAATATGCTTAGCTAAATATGAAAAATAGTTTTGAACCGGCTTAAACTGTTTTTCCAAATCAAGTAATCACTTTACTGTGGAAATAAAATGGCATTTGTTGATTCCTTGGATTTTTCCTTGATTGAGGAACATGAGGGTTAAAATATAAAAATCCCATATGGTTTACATGCAGTGTACGAAGTATTTCGCACACTACTTCGCGCACGGTGTCATGGTAACGAAGGAAAATGAAAAAAGGGTCACTTCGCATATTGCGCGAACCTTGTCATTTTTTGACGTTTGTAGAAAAACTAATTTATTTACTCTGTTGCCAAACTTAAAAATGGTCACAAAATTGGGGAACTATGAAGGATGGTATTCTTTGTTTTCGTCATTTTGCTACTCTTTTGCATTATTTCGCTACAAATTAACTAGAATTAATTATAATTTACATTTTTAACATGTTGCCGACCTAAAATAGAACATTTGTGAAAGTTTGCATCGTTTTGCTATTTTTTCCCTATTTTCTATTTTAAATGCTAAAATGACTGTCAGTCTCTATTAATTCTTGTTCTATCAAGAAAAACAGCCTTCCTTATGTGTCGAAGAAAAGTGTCACCAATACAATCATTGAATTGATAAATAATGATCAAACGAAGTATTGGTTTTGAAAATCCGCGCAATTCACTTTTTATAATTTAGAACGGGTGAAAATGTTTTTGCTGTCTATCGAATAGAATTGATTTCTTGTTTCAAAAAGCGGATGTTCCTAGCACGTACGACAGGCTTCATTTCACATTAAAAATCGGTTTTATAAACAGAATTATATACAAATTAGTCATGGATTAAAGGATGAATGAACATGCAAATGGGTAACTATTAATATGAACAGAAATCATTGTCGGAGTGTTCAACACGAGCTGGATTCCAAGTAATGCGATATTCAAATAAATATACAATTGGAGACGAATTGGAGATAATCGTCCAATTTTATAATGAATTAAATTCAAGGCTCGTTATGACTTTGACTTCTTTTTATTTAAACATCTTTTCACGGTATTACATCACTTTGAATTGAAGGTTACTTTATTTTCATTGTGAATTTGATCTTTGATATATCAACATTTGAAATGAGCTGATCACGTATAATTTTAGACAAATAATAACTAATTATTGAGATATTTCAGCATGTGATATAAATAAATATTTCACAAATGGAATTGGCCGTACCTACTTGGCGAAAGAAAATAATTTCCTTTGGAAAAAATTCCATTGAAACGCTTCTACACAGATGGTCCAATATATGCACGAAAATATTATATATGTGGTATATTTTTTTGTCCTTACCAGGAATTCGAAAATATTAATCCATATTTTCTGTGAGAAAATATAAAGAAATTGGGAATTCGAGAGCCTATAAATCAGTGAATACCATCGAATATGACAAATAGAAAAGTATGGTAAAAATAAGTCAGACGAACAAGAAACAGAACTCGGTATCCCGCAAGGAGGAGTCTTGGGACCCCTCCTTTTTGTACTGTACGTAAATGACTTGCGATGTTTCATAGAACACGGAAGGACATTTTATATGCGGAAGATACTACATTTATAGTGACATCAGAATGCTTGGAAGTTTTGAAACAAAAATTATCAATAGTGATCTGTAACTTCTCTAATTGGTGCTAAAATAATCACCTGAAAAAGCATTTTCCGTAGAATTCATCAATAAACATAGAGAAACAAACAACTTGATCGTACAATTCAATTATACTATTTTAATAACTTCAACCCATACAAGATTCTTGGGCGCACAGTTCGACTATAAATTGAACTTCAAAGAACACGTCAATTTCATTTCTAGCAAACTAAAAAAAAACTCAAAAAAGATTCAGTCGACTGATCTTCAATCTTCGTAATCACGAATCCTTCTGGGACTGTTTTCCGAAATATAATATTATCACGCTAAGAAGTATTTACTTATATAAATTGCTATCTTTCACACACCAAAATATTGCATCCTTCACAAAAACCGCTGAATTACATAATTACAATACTCGTTCCAGGCATGACCTTCAGATCAAACGATTCAAACTGGTAGAATATTAAAAATCACCAAAATATTCTGGAACCAATTCTTTCAATCATCATCCACAAAATTTAAAAAATATTCACGTTCACTTAAAATTTAAAACCGGACTCAAGAATTTTCTACTAAAAAGTTGTTTTCATATGAAGAATTTGTCACATGCAAATGAAATTAATTTTTCTTTATTGAAGTCTGTGAGTGTAATTTATATTTATTTGTAATTGTTTTTTTCTGTTCTATATTCTATGTACGACGAACTTCTCCACTTATCTTATGTACCTATACCTGTATACCTAAAACATAAAAATATCTATCTAGCGCTTTTGTCAGATTGCCCTATACCATAACTCCAGTATCGACTAAGAAATTTGGCAACAGAGCCATCTATAGGACCACAGAAAGCATTTCGACTTGTGGGCCCATACGTCAATTCAAAGCCAAAAATTATTTCAAAATATTATCAAAATCGCTTTTCCGTGGCTAGCTAGTATTGGCCAGTTCAACAGTGAAAGATTGGGTAGCATATATCAGGAACTCTTTTCACGTCGAGCTAATACCAGATCATAGTTCAGAACATCAGATCCCAATGCCTGAATCTATGACATTGTATGAGATGTCTGAAAATAGCAACACGTCTAACTTTTTATTTAATTATGTTGCCACCAACAGATGACACCATATATATTTTAATGATCCAAGCATTGAGTCCTATAGGGGTTTTCTGGTGTTCTGGATGAAAATCTGGTGTTGGTTTTGTGAAAAAAAAATCACCAATATGTTTTCCTCAATTTTCACTATTCAACTGATCATAGCTAGCCATGGAAAAGACGTGGTCCTTACCTTTTAACGTGTGATCCTTTGTACGAGACCAGTGACCATGCTGGGAATTGAACCCACGTTTCTATGATTGAGTTGCAAAAGCTCTACAATCATGACCATCACGTCTGAAACAATTGAACATTTTGGTGCCCTTTGTGGTAAGAGAAGAAATCGTCCAAACATTACGGATTGTTGAGGACTAAGAATAATGTTGCCAGCTACAGATGACTCTTGGTATATTTTAAGAAATCAACTATTTAGATCTAGGATTCTGGGGCGTTCTTTTGCTATGGAAAAGTAATGTGTGAAGAGATGAAATTTTGAAAAATAACAAGTTAATGATGAAGAAGTTAGTCATGATATTGCTAGCTACAAATGATATCCTCTATAATCAATTGATTCAAGCTCTGAAATATGAGGGTTTTGGGGTATTCTGAATTTCTGAACTAGAATCTCATATGAAAAAAAAAAAAAAATCCCAAGTTGGTATGTTTTTTCCAATTTTTTATCTGTTCATCCCAAGACCATGAGAAATAGACGACTATTATTTTCTTTATATTTCTATCGAGAACACCTTGTATTTTGACAATTTGATGAGACCATATGAACACCAATAATCTGAATAACTCCCGAGAGCTGTAGCTCGAGGGAGTTATTCTTTCTTTCTATTATTAATGTTCATTTGGTCAAATTGAATTGTCACAAAATACAATTTACGCGAGATGAATTAAAGAAAATAACAGTCGATATTTGTCATGGTCCAGTGATATTCAGGAAGATTATTTCATGAACAGCATAAAATCATCCATACCTATATACTCGTCCCTATAAGTTTCAACATTTAATTCAACACGTATTCTAACAACCATTCTGTAGTAGAAGAGAGAGTGACTGAGTTATGTCAAACTTTGACACGTATACAAACAAAAGAGCCGCTAATATTTCTTTGTTTACCTAAATAGCAGCTTGTTAACCGCTTGTTTACCTAAATAGCAGCTCATTTCACACATCATGTGACTTCAATCATGAAATTTTATTAGTGCAGCTATGTGTGAATGAAACAATCATAGATATTTGATTGTCAAGAAAATACGAGAGTGTTTCTGCTCAAAGTGGTACACCCTGTAAATCAAAATTTTAAATATGTAACAACTTTATAAATGAAAAAACAAATGTATTACTCTACACCTGCCTAAGATTAGAGTCCCTGTATGCAATTTGACATTAGATCGTATATTAGAGTCGGGACACTCTTTGACAGGACATCGAAAAAACGCGTTTTAGGTTATATGTCAAAAATTATGTTAAAACCAAATATTTTTTAAATGGCGAATTCTATTAGTCAAACAAGAACAGAAAATGTATCTATACCGTTGATGTGACAACGGTCGAACGATAGTATTGACAGTACAAAATATATATCCCTCTCTGGAGTTTCGTAAAAAGGGTGAGAAAAATCTAATTGATCAAAATACGCAAGCAAATTTTAAGTTTTTATTCAAAATTACTGGAAGATATCACCTTTTGCTGATTCGTTTAGGGTGTGATTAATGTTCAACAAATGATTGATCCATAGATTATTCAAATTAAGTGAATATTAAACCAAATAGGACATGAGTTGACAGATTGGAGGGTGCCAGGCTGCAAAAGACAGAACCGAAGAGAAAGATAAACTATAAATTGATATCTAGCTTGTGTGAGAAGGCAGAATAAATATGCAGAAATGATAACAAGTAACAACTTTATTACCTTTAAAAAAACAATAGGCTGAAGGTCGAAAATGATTAGCTCAAGGCTATAAAATTGAAGAGCTGAAGATTATAAAAATTGAGTAGCTAAAGGCTATAAAAATTGAGTAGCTGAAGGCTGGAAAATTCATTCGTTTCTTTTAACATTAACGATATTGAATCCAATATATGAACATTTGTTTATAATTTCTGATAAGTTTTTGCCAAAAATTCTCCGTTAATTTTTTTCCATGTGAAATGATATGATATGAGTTGTTTCCATCCACTTGAAACTCTTTCTAACAGGACAGCCAAAACATGAGTAGCTATTTCTGTCCTATTTCCTAACGTTTCCCTTCCCATATTAGTGCAAGTAGCTACACAGTACTGTTCTCCAGGTTCTATAATTGTTCCATCCAAAAATAAGCAGCAATCTTTCGTGCAATCTTCAAATAATGAAGTTTTTCATGTAATAGCCTGGACTGGAGAAAATTGACTGTGACTTATTTTACGATTCAACGTTTTTATACTAGGTAACGCATAATTTAGTTTTAATAAGGTTTCATAGCCAGAAGTACCACATGCGAATCTAATAAGTAATGCTTCCTCCACAGTCTCAGGTCACCATCTTTTTCCATTACGGATTCTATTTTTATTTGTAAGCTGATCTGAATTCAAGCCAAATTTTCCGTAAACATTCAACTTTGTTTGCAAATTTTCATTTCTGATTTGAATTCGTTCTACCATCTGTTTCAAAAAAAAAATATTTAAAAGATTTTTTGTTCATACTGGACCAATTTTTACTTTAACTCGTCGTTTTCTTTCAAAACATTGGAAAATACATCTTTTTCCATACACAGAAAATTGTGATTCTCTTAAATCGTACTTGAAACAGGAATAGCATCAGTTTTCAACTTCTTTGCGACATACCACTCAAAATTTTGTTTATTGAAGAGTACCTGTTAATCAAAACTATTATTTAAACTCTGAATAACCTTGTATACATTCAGTCGAGTTTTTCTCGATTGGAGGAAACTCTTCTGCCCAAAAGTTTTACTAATTCAATAGATATTACTCTTGACGTATCATTTCAATTCACCTGACAAATTCGCGCTTTTGATGATATTCCACGTGGCTCTCTTGAGCGTCGACTTCCATGTTTGTAATAGAACTGGATCCCCAAGAAAATGATTTAAATCGTTGGAATTGCTCTTACAATTCTGTAACGAACACATTACGGTATGAATATATTATTTATATCGTTTCGGAAGCTTCAGTTGACAAATATTCGATTTTGAAAGATACCGTCACAGTGACTCCGTTTACGTGTATCTCAAAACATATTTTTACATATTCCCTCCTTGACGATACGCCCTTGTACTTATTCGGCCTCACAAGGTAGACATAACCTAAAACGCGTTTTTTTGATATCCTGTCAAAGAGTGTCCCGACTCTAATATACGATCAAATGTCAAATTGCATACAGGGACTCTACCTAAGATATTCTATATCAACAATATAATCGATTACAATTGCCTGGCGTATCTCTGTGACGAATATAAACCTACGCCAATGCGGAGAAACATAATTTTCACGGATTAAAATGAATTCTACTCCATTACTGTTTTAAACAATATAATCAAGTTTTTGTGACTAGTACCACCTGAGTATATAAACCACTAACCAATTATTTTCTTCATCATAAGTTCTCAAAATACCTTGTTTTAATTTATTTCATGCGGAAAAGTATTTTTCGGATTCACTTCATTAATTTCAGTGTAACTTTCGTCGAAGATATAGAATAATTTTTTATAAGTTATTTCTTTTCAGGAATTACTTCCTTAAATAATAATATTAATGATAATATCGTTTTCTAATTATTTCAACATACGATCAAAATATAGAATAAAACAATGACAAATTGATTCGAGGAGTATATACAGTGACCGCCAAAAAGTATGTACCATATGGGAAAAAAATTTATTATTGGAGTATTGGAAAAAATATTCTGTGGAAAAGTTTGTGCATGTCCGATAACCTAAAAATCGATTTTGACACATGTCACGTGATCGCTAGAATGGCGGCAAAATGAAAAAAATTGCAATGCAAAGGCAAAAAAGGGGTAAGATGGCAAGATATCAAAAAAAGTTATTTGAAAAAGTCACTTAGAATTCAATTTTATACACATAAACGAAGTTTCAAGAGATAATTCAAAAAAATTGAAAATAGCAAGTTTTTAAAAATATTTTCCCATCTATTTAAAAAATTTTTTTTTCTTATGAATAGCTTGACCATACTGAAACATTTGCATTTTAATGATAATGACAAAACTTTCTCATTTTCTCCACACCAGAGGTGCGTTTCAATATTACGTCCGACATGCGTCCGACGTTTAACTTTTCTTATGAAGCGTTTCGATATTAGAATGTCTTGTCCGAAAACTTCATTCCATCGTTTCAAAATTCTTGAGTGGAACGTCCGACCGTCAACTATTTACCCCACGATTTAGGAGAGCGTTTCAAAATTCAATCTGACATATCGCCCGACGAAACAACTATGACGTCATACATCGTCCATTACCGGACGACAGACGTTAAGTTGAAACGCACCTCAGAGGGCACCAAATTGAAAAAATGGGTATTTGTCAGAACCCTTGCTGTTACATCGGTTCGTATCTAACAGTAATATCCGAATTCCACGACCATTGTGATGACATGACACTCCAAAAACATGGTAATTTCCAGATTATAATCAAGTTCCGATGATAATCGTGCATGAGCGTTTCACTTCGCACATAAACTTGAAAATAGTGCGTCAAATTAAAGATTCTTAAAGTTTATGTGCAAAGTAAAACGCTCATACAGCATTATTATTGAAACTTGATTAAAATCAGGAAACATGGTGTTTCTAGATTGCCATATCAACACAATAGTCTTGGAATTCTGATATAACTGTTAGATAAGAACCAATGTATCAGCGAGGGTTCTGGCAAAAACCAATTTTTTTAATTTAGTGCCCTCTGGTGTGGAGAAAATGAGAAAGTTTTGTCATTATCATTAAAATGCAAATGTTTCAGAATAGTCAAGCTATTCATGAGAAAAAAAAATTATATTTTTAAATAGATGGAAAAATATTTTTAAAAAATTGCTATTTTCAATTTTTTTGAATTATCTCTTGCAACTTCGTTCATGTGTATAAAATTGAATTCTAAGTGACTTTTTCAAATAACTTTTTTTGATATCTTGCCATCTTACCCCTTTTTTGCCTTTGCATTGCAATTTTTTTCATTTTGCCGCCATTCTAGCGATCACATGACATGTGTCAAAATCGATTTTTAGGTTATCGGACATGCACAAACTTTTCCCCAGAATATTTTTTCCAATACTCCAATAATAAACTTTTTTCCCATATGGTACATACTTTTTGGCGGTCACTGTATATTGATTCAAAAAATTTCGAAAAACATTCTGATGAACTGTGGCTGTATATTCGCCACATATTCCCAAAAGAACTGCTCCAAATTGTCAATATCGTAAAATGGCCGGTGCTTGTATACTTGCTACTTCAAATAACCCCACATGAATAAATCCAGAGGGGTTAAGTCAGGAAAACGAGGTGGCCAAATATAGTCCGATAACTTTATTGTTCAATATATCACAGGATATCACAAGATTCATTTCAATAATAAAATCAGAGTTTTCCTGAGACCACCACCTGCAATTTTGTGAGAAAACAGTGTCTTTTGAAGTGACTGTAGCTTCCTCAGTCCACAATAATTTGTCTGGAAATCTGTAATATTCGTCTCATTCTCCCTTATACCACACTGAAAACCCACATCATTTATCAAAGTCTCTTTTTTTCTAAGTATTAATAATTTAATGCCTAAGTCATTTTTTAGAATTCCTAATAAACTTCTCTCACTTACATTTGTTCTTCTGCTGATTTGAGAAATAGTGGACTTTACATGCTGTATAACATCTAAACCAAGTAACATTTATGGTTGATTTATGCAGCAGTCATAAGTCACAAGTTTTGAGTCATAAGGAAGAATATTCGTGAATGATTGATTGAACCGTTTATTCCAACCAATCATTGACGAACATTCTTATGACTCAAAACTGCTGCATACGTATACTCTTTAGGGTTTTGGTAGTCATGAATATAATGATCAATGAACAAGCAAAATTAGCGCTATCTCGTGGAACATAGCAATAATAATAATTTAAGTGAAAATAGAGTATATTTTGTTTTAATTCCGAGAGTTCCAACCTTTGACAGCTGTTTCGTGCTCACGCACTCATCAGAAAGGATTTATGGAGCTCTCGAAATCAAAACGAATCCACTCAAGAATTAGTCAGAACTCAAGTTGGCCAGAACAACGGATTGTTGGCTGCCTGTCAATTTGTAGACAAACCTCTACTTTGGATTTCTTGGTTCGTGTCAAATTAAGTTTCAACTAGTGACTGTAGATGTCATAAGATACTTTCTGTAATATTTTGTCTTGCCTTCACGGTATTAATTCTTGAGTGGATTCGTTTTGATTTCGAGAGCTCCATAAATCCTTTCTGATGAGTGCGTGAGAACGAAACAGCTGTCAAAGGTTGGAACTCTCGGAATTAAAACGAAATATACTCTATTTTCACTTAGATTCTGCTTGCGTTCCTCATAACGTACTAGAAACTTGATTGAACCTTGGGTTGGTCAGAACAACGAATTGTTGGCTGCCTGTCAATTTGTAGACAAACCTCTACTTTGGATTCCTTGGTTCGTGTCAAATTAAGTTTCAACTAGTGACTGTAGATGTCATAAGTAACTTTCTGTTATATCTGTCTTGCCTTCACGGTACTAATTCTTGAGTGGATTCGTTTTGATTTCGAGAGCTCCATAAATCCTTTCTGATGAGTGCGTGAGCACGAAACAGCTGTCAAAGGTTGGAACTCTCGGAATTAAAACGAAATATACTCTATTTTCACTTAGATTCTGCTTGCGTTCCTCGTAACGTACTAGAAACTTGATTGAACCTTGGGTTGGTCAGAACAACGAATTGTTGGCTGCCTGTCAATTTGTAGACAAACCTCTACTTTGGATTCCTTGGTTCGTGTCAAATTAAGTTTCAACTAGTGACTGTAGATGTCATAAGTAACTTTCTGTTATATCTGTCTTGCCTTCACGGTACTAATTCTTGAGTGGATTCGTTTTGATTTCGAGAGCTCCATAAATCCTTTCTGATGAGTGCGTGAGCACGAAACAGCTGTCAAAGGTTGGAACTCTCGGAATTAAAACGAAATATACTCTATTTTCACTTAGATTCTGCTTGCGTTCCTCGTAACGTACTAGAAACTTGATTGAACCTTGGGTTGGTCAGAACAACGAATTGTTGGCTGCCTGTCAATTTGTAGACAAACCTCTACTTTGGATTCCTTGGTTCGTGTCAAATTAAGTTTCAACTAGTGACTGTAGATGTCATAAGTAACTTTCTGTTATATCTGTCTTGCCTTCACGGTACTAATTCTTGAGTGGATTCGTTTTGATTTCGAGAGCTCCATAAATCCTTTCTGATGAGTGCGTGAGCACGAAACAGCTGTCAAAGGTTGGAACTCTCGGAATTAAAACGAAATATACTCTATTTTCACTTAGATTCTGCTTGCGTTCCTCGTAACGTACTAGAAACTTGATTGAACCTTGGGTTGGTCAGAACAACGAATTGTTGGCTGCCTGTCAATTTGTAGACAAACCTCTACTTTGGATTCCTTGGTTCGTGTCAAATTAAGTTTCAACTAGTGACTGTAGATTTCATAAGTAACTTTCAATAATAATAATAATATTACTTTATAGGACAGGCATTAGCGCAGTGGTTAAGCGTTCGCCTGGTAACCGAGAGGTTACAGGTTCGGTTCCCAGCCGGGGCGATCTTTTTTCATTTTCAGATGTGAAAGTCTGAATGATTGAGGCTCGTGTTTGCAGGGAATAATCCTCCACGATTCACTGTTGCGTTAATAATTAACAGTGCTGCTCCTAAGGTGGCGTATGGAGTTAGTAACAAGGCCTATCCAGAACACACGGCTAATGACCATAGCAGTCTATGCCAAAACATCAAGGAAAAAAAATATATTACTTTATTTTTTCAAAAACATGCATAAACACATTTTGACAGCAGGCTGAATATATTTGGTTTTTAGAAATTTATCAAAATTGAACCAGTGTTTTTGAATTTTGTTAAAATTCGACTGCTGTATATTGTTTTCTGGGTGCCGTATATTAAAATCTTCAGCGACTTGATGATGGGATGTACTTTCTTCACACATTACAACAGTTTTTTTTTGTATAGATAACATTATTACGTTTATCTTATTCAAACGTATTGAACCGCGTATTTAACTTTCAAACAATGCTTAATATCAAATCGTTTTCATTGACTACCTATTTCATTTGTCTCCATAGCCTACTCTGAGAAGTTGTTGAATGTTAAAGTGTTATAGGGCTAGTAAAAATTAAATTTGAGTTCAATTTATTCTGTAAAATGTCATGAACTTTGATTCGATACGTTTTATGGTATTTTGATTGATGACTTTGGTATCATTTCAATACTCAAAAAATCCATTGGTATTTACTAACTGGCAAAATAATTCAAATCATAATTGTTATTCAGATGATTCTAACCAATAATTTGAAGAAATTAGTGAAAGTATAATAATTTGGAAAAAAAATATTTATTCAACGAATATTTAAAACCAGTTGAACTAATGTATTTCATGAAAAAATATAAACCAACAAAATAATCGAACAGTAATAGCCTATAGACGATAATTCTCTATGATGCTTTCATCATTTGCTATACACCTCTCAACCCCTTTCCGATTGTTCTTTACCATTCTTCTCAGGATAGAAGGGGTTCTTCCGCAAGCAGCTATAATTCTTTTCCGTAACTTTTCTTAATTCCTTGGTCTCGATTTGTAAACTTCTTGTTTCAATGTTCCCCATAAGAAGAAATCGATAGAAGTGAGGTCTGGTGATCCCGCTGGCCAATTATTTAAAGGACTGTTGCGGCCTATCCATCTTTCCGAAAATGTTGTATTCAGCCATGGTCTAACCCCTCTAGCATTATAAATGCTGGCTCCATCTAGTTGAAAATATATGTCATGTCTAATTTGTGAGGATAACTGTTTTTTATGCTATATGGTGCGGTATTATCGGGATTTTCTGTGATAATTTCTCTCGCCGTATGAAACCTTCCTTTCCTTCAATATAAGGACCAATAAAGGACGTATGCCTTGATAATATGCAGTTCCTAGCCGGATATACCACTTTGTCATGGCAACCACGTATCCAAACAACAACGGAGAACTTAATATCATCTTGCTACTAATATGAATGTCGGTCTGACAGACTTCATGTCTATCAGGCATTATCTATAACTATTGAAGAATTTACGACAATGGAACTATTACTTTGTTGGTTCATGAAATTATCTTAATAAATATTACTCGTGCTCACAATACTATCGATAATTCTGTCAGAAATATTATAATTATAATAAGGACTCGTGGTGTTACCAAGCAATTTGATCTTGTTGATTTCTGACAGAATTACTACCGATAGTATTGCGACCATTGTGGATTTTCGGTGGCCGAATGCCGTGAGTTTTGGGAACTCACTGTACCATTTGTGTTAACTGTAGCCTCATCACTGAATAATATTTTTCCCAAAAAGTATCATTGAGGAACTCTCCTTGTGACCATAAACAACATTGTGGAAATATTTGGAGAGAATGGTACTTCGACTTTGTCGATTTTATTCACAACATTTTGTAAACGTTTAAAATCGTCTCCATTTTCCAACGAGTGTAGAATTTTATGCTGTTTCAATTTTTTATCCAGATATTTGATTTTGGAATTTCCAGATCTAACTACATTTTTTCTCACAGTTATCTTGTCTATTCTCTCTGTTACTTTCTCACCTTTTTTCCTTATTTATCGATTGTATTTCTATTCAAATTGAATCCCTGTTAGAAACAAGATTCTTTATGAATTATGTTCAGCTATAACCATTGAATACCAATATAATCAATAAATGTGAAATTTCAGCTGCGGATAAATAAAAAAAACTGATGAGAGCAATGCTTTTTAAAATCTGTAATTTTTGCTGAATATTAAGGAGTTAGCCATGGAAAACTGACACTTGTTCAGTTCCTGCAGTCTGCCATCTTTCATCTGTAGATGGCATATTTTAATGATTGAAGAATTGAGATCTGGGGTTTTAGGGTGTTGCAAACTAGGAATTCATGTAGATATAAAAAACAATATCTAGTATGATTTCTCCAATTTTTCACAACTCATCTAGTCAGAGTTAGACCTGTTGGCTATTTTTTGAAATTTTCATTGAATATTTTTGGAAATTTTGTGACAAGAAACAGAATTTTGGAAATTAACCAAACCAAACTGATGAATATGAGTTATTCATGTTGCGAGCTACAGATAATACCCTGTATATTCAAATGATCCAAGCACTGAGATCTGGGGCTTTTAGGGTGTTCTGAACTAGAATATGATATTAAGTTGATTTTACGATAAAAAAATCCCTAATATGTTTTCCCTGATTTTTCACTTTTCAATTGATAGCTGTGGAAAATGGATATTCGAATGTTTCATCATCACGAAGGTAGATATTTCTGAGTACTATCATTTGAAAAAACAAATAATGTAAATAATTTCATTTTCAGAGAAATATAGGCACACTGTATACTATTTCAGAGTAAAATTTGATGGACATTTTTGTGATGAAGGAATGTTTATTTAGTGAATTGTCTATGAGTACGAGCATGGCTCCACACCTAACATAACATTGATTTGACCTGATTTAAGTAGCTAATGTCCATAACTAATGAAATGTTAACATATAATTTAGGTGTAACAGATTATATTTGCTGTTTGCATGTAACGTATTAATCCACCCATTATGCTCTTAACGACGTTTTAAATTGAACTTTTTACATATAAAGATCCATTTACCGCAAGACTATTGTTGAAATGAAGTGAGAATAAATTGGTATTGAATTTATTGTGATTACGATGAAATTGAGTTGGTCGAATTGGTTTCATACATACGGTGAGATTGAATGTAAACTCTATTAAAATGTCAAGAAAAACTGTGTGCATCTTCCTTTCTCAGTGGAAGATTTTGAGATCTCAATCAATCAAGAGATCAATTACTTCATAACATCGAAAACAAGGACGTTTTGAAGTGAAGCACGGAAAACCACAGTGTCTTTTTCTAAGATTTGGAAACCGCACGGAAAAACTAAACAAGGTGCTAGGTATCCGTTCTACTAAAAAAATATCGAAGTTAATCTTCAGTATGAAATCGTCGATTTTTATTAAAAGTTTTTGGGCCTTACTGTGGACTCTCATTCAAGTTGTAGAGCCGGAAAATAAAAAATAAAAAAAGAATTATGATTGACGAGGAAGGAAAAGCTGGAGTGGTATCTAGGACTTTGTTGAAAAACTAAAAGAAAGGGGAGGAAGGAAGCTGAAATTCTCGTGTAAATGAACTACAAGCTTTTCCAAAAAGTGCACCAAAAACATTACAGTCTATCGAGTATACAGTGTGGCTTTTTTTAGTCCCCCCCATGTTAACTTCTGAACCGTTTGGAGGGTTTCACCGATACTACTTTTTAAAATAAAAAATATGGTGATTGCTCCACAGGGGGCGCGAGGGGGCACATCAACTCAAAAATTTTAAATGGCATGGGGGGTCAAGTGTCACATCGTTGAAAAGAGAATTCAATTCTCTTTACAACCATCTATTTTTTTTTTAATTTAGTTGAAATTTTTTTCACAATCCAAATTCGAAATATCAAAAATAAATGCGGATCTGAAAACTAGTCATACCTCGATAAATTTGAACGGTTTGTTGTGGAATAATGAAACCAAAAATATTTTGAAGGGTATTACCGATACTACTTTTTGAGAGAAGAAACATTGAAATTACTCGACAGATGGCGCTAGGGACAGATCAACTTGAAAATTTCGAAAGGCATATAAATCGATATTGAGAAAAAATTTGTCAACTAAATTAAAAAATATTCAGATGGTTGTGAAGAGAATTGAATTCTGTTTTCAACGATGTGACACTTGACCCCCCCATGCCATTTAAAATTTTTGAGTTGAAGTGCCCTTTCGAGCAATCACCATATTTTTGTCTCAAAAAGTAGTATCGGTGAAACCCTCCAAACGGTTTTTTATTCATGTTTCTACGTAGAACCGTTCAAAAGTTAACAGGGGGGGGACTAAAAAAAGCAGCACTGTATAAGGTTCACACGAACATTTTAAATGCACAATACATAGACTAGCAAAATTCTGATATGGGCAATGAGAAAGAATAACATTTTACCTATTTTTGATCAATTTTGAGTATATTTCCTGATAAAAACAAAATTTTTGAATATAAAAAAGACTTAAGATTTAACATGAAAAAGAAACAAAAGGTCAAAAATTTTAAATTGCAGAGGTTTCGTAAACAGCATACGAAATCTTCAATTTATTCAATTAATGATTATGAAATTTGTTATGCATATACAAAAATTATGGAATTTAACGAAAAAGAGTCAGAATATTTGAAAAAAAAAATACTTTTGGTGAAAAAAACCGTTTCAACTCGATTTGAACCATTTAATTCGACAGTGGTTGGAGATAGATCAATTCTGCTGGTGCCGATCGATTCGGAATAGTCTAATCAGTATACTCATGTCGATCGGAGAAACAAAATTATTGATCCCAATATAAGTAGTTGTAAAATCACTAAAAATGCAAAATCGTCAAATGTACTTGAAAATTCGTACTATAATCGAGGTTCCACGAAATATTCAATTATATCGGAAACTATTTTAAATTCGGTATGCATAGGTATACAAAAATTATGGAATTTCACGAACCAAACCGAATAATTTGAAAAAATTAATTTTTGACGAAAAAAAATTTTTTTCAACTCGATATGAACTATTCAATTAGAGAACGGTTAGAGACGTCAACCGATTCAGAATGGTCAAATTAGTATACTCAAGTCGAACGGGGAAAAAAATGTTTGACCCCAAAATTGTTAGATCCCTAAAAATCATCAAATAAGCAAAATCGCTAAATCCACTTGAAAATTCGCACTACATACGTGAGATTCCAAAATTATATGTCGAAAATTTGTAATTTTCATAGAACAACGTGAAAGCCCGAAAAACCCGAATTTGTGATGCCACTGGAGCCGTCTGAAGTTCCATTTCACTTGTTATTTCCTGGATCTTGATTTTTTTCAATCATGAGCATGTTTCAGATATAGCAAATACGAACAGTCAGGTATCAGACTGAGGAAAAATTTCAAAGCTATTTTAGTATTGGGTCAAGAATTATTATATTTTCTTATAAACTTTGCTGTCGTTTAAATCGAACAATTATGTATTTTATTACCAATAAGCATTTATTAGTTGTAAATGCCACATTTTCTCTGTTCAAATAATATTTTTCAAATCCAAATTAAAATGTTTCATAACAAATATAAAAATTGGTCAAATATTAATCACAATCAATTTCAGCGAATAATATGATATGTATTTTGAAACAAATATTTATTTGCTTTAAGTAACATTTAGTGCTTGTAAATAAATAATTTTTCAACAAATGCAATTGTTTCACACAAAAAAATCTAATTCAAATGAACCGATACCTTCAAACAAAAAATATGTTTTGGTTCTAAGGAGTAATATTTGTTTCTCACAAATAAGAAATATTTTTCGCGAAGAAATATAAAGAAACGTTTTTCTCTGTGTAGTTAGGAATTGGTATTCTTTTTTAATTTAATTCAAAAGTCATCGAATATAACACATTTTTATAACTGGGCCGTGGTGGACGTGCTGATAGAGCGTTCGCCTCTGAAGCGAAGGGTTCAAATCCCCGCATGGTTATCGGTCTCGTGCATGGCATCACACATTGAAAGATGTGGGCTGCGTCTTCCCTAGTTCGCACAAGTCTCTCGAAGAATTCTGAGGGGTGTGCGTAGGGTGCAATCGGTTGACGGAAATAACAATTTTAACAATTACAAAAAAAGTATTGGCAAAAACATTTTTTACGTCAATTATTTCAAAATCTCATTCCCAAAGTATTAAAAACTTATCGATAGATAACAATAATTGTTTTCATTTATTATATCATATTCCTTTATTTCGAGTATGGCCGACCTAATTGTAAATTAATGATAATAAATGTAACTGGTTTGTCATTTTCATTATTCGTTGCGTACCGCACAGTAGTAAGCCGAGCCTAAATGAGCATTTTTCGTGCTGGTTCGTACGAGATAGCATCAGCGGCATTGTCTTTCGACCATAGACGACGGTTGCGATGATTTTTATGGGAACTGCGTCTTTTGATTGCTCTTAATTTCGGTTGGGGAGTACGCTTCCACACTAAATTATGTCAAGATTTGTTTCTGGATTTTTCATTCTTAGCGGTTGTGTCGCTTCCTAAAATTATTTAGTGACTTATTCTTTGTCAAGTGTTTGTACATACCTATGGTCAAAATGGCACATAAATAAGAAACAAGGCGCCAAGCAAATGGTAATGTCCAGAGAGTGACGATGATACCCATTTTTGGTAAATTATTTGAAATGGTGAAAACAGGAGTACCCCAGGGTTCTGTTCTGGGGCCCCTTCTTTCCATTATTTATATTAATGATTTTTTCCATACATGCCACCAGGTAAATGTGTCGGTTTTGCTGATGATAGCACACTAATTCGTTCTGATAAAAATTGTCAAAACCTAGTTATAACAATGAAACATTTGGAACATCAGACAGAAAAGTGGTTCACTTTTGAAGTTAAAAAAGACAAAACTCAAACTCTGATTTTTTCGTCTGATAATAAAATGAAAACAGGTGAAAGTGTAAATCTGCTAAGGATTACCTTAGATGATTGTCTCAACTGGTCCCATCGTAATTTATAATTCAAGAATTTGAGACTGATGCCCCTTACATTATATACTTATCATTCGTTCTTTGTCATCCATGAACATGTAAATGAATTCGGTACTTATGCGACCTTTCATGACTACAGTACTCGTAGTTCAGCACTCATTACAGATACCTTCAAGATACAGATACAGATTTCAATAAGTCAATAAGACAATAAGGCCGCATCTAATTCCCTTAATACAAATCTGAATATTATCCTTCCACAAAAGGTGAAAAAATTTACATTATTTCATTCATTCAGAAATTTTATCAAAAAGGAATAAGTCTCTAAATGTACTATAATCTAGAAGAGTATATGGCTAACCCACCTGTTGAAACAGTGTCCAACGGTTGATTTATAACCTCATTGTATGTATGTGAGTGTACATGACATGTATATACGTATATAGTGTACTATATTCCTTCTATCTTGGTTATTGTATTTTTAGAATTATGTATAATATTTTAATATTATTGATACTATATTTTTCATTGTGTATGTATTCGTAGTTTTTCTTATTTAATTTCCTGATTCTAGCATCAGGCTGTACTTGTAACACTTGACTTGCTACAAAGTATGTACTTACATAACTAAAAGACAAATAGACGCTAGCTATCTTTCTATCCAGCCAGAGGGCTACTGTTTTCATTTGAAAAATATATCTGAAATGGCGCCCAGCCTCTATATTGAATTTTGGAAATACCATCAAAATTTACCATTTTTTGCCTAATTCAATTCATCAAAATTGTATAACAATATAAAACGTGGATCAGAAGTTGGCAGGCGGAGATCATATGGGCAAGGTACAACCACACTTTATACATACAGCGGACTGCGCCTCAGACCGCTGAAATTGTTTCTACATTTACCAATTATTAAGGCAGCTGCAATTTGTCAGCTACAGTACTTGAGTACCATTTTGACTACTAGTAAACGTCTCAACAATAATTAAAGAAAATATTCAAGGTATAAAGACTTCCGCAAAAATTTAACAAAGCAAAAACAACTAGAGAATTAAAACATCGTCAACTTTTTTGACAATTAACCAGAGGCGGACTTGAAAATTTTTATTTATTAAATGCGAAACTATAATTTCAGTATTTATTTATTTATCCATCAAAATCAGCCTGAATCCAAACAAAGAACCCCGCACCATTCTTATGTAAAATGGGTCCCGCTGAAATTCTATTGATTTTTGATATGATGTAGTTCAAGTCAAGTTGATCAAAAGTGTCCATGGGCCCAACCCAATCCTATTGCTAGTTTTCGAGGTACAGGGTGTCAAAGTTGGTAAGTGGTCATTTCTTTAGTGTAATATTGCTTTCAAGAAAATATCTTAACTAAAAATGTTTTGCTCGACGAATATTGCTTGCCCATAAAGCTATACTTTTAGACTGGTTTTTGATAAGAAATATTGTTGGATACAGGGTGAGTCCAGCATTATTCAGAATGAAGTTCTTATTCGACCCTATAAAATGAAGATGTGATCAAACCAAGTAACATACTGAAATGCTCATCTTTCGAATATGTCAAAATTAATAAATTCTACTTTTGTACAGGGTTAGTCAAGAAGTGACAGTTTTTCTGCTGACATTTTGTAGATTTTTATTTTATATTTTGAGCTTTAGGGATAATTAACCACGAACCATTATTGAAATAACGACGAAAAAACGGACACCATTATTGGACTGATCCATCTAAAATATTATTCGGTGATAATTATACCTTCACATCATGATGGTCCCTGGACATAACAGGAGTTTTCCTTTTGTGTGGAGCTGGAAATAAAAAATGTAAAAATAATTTAATTTACATCAAAGTGTTTGAAACGGTAACCTTCAACACCTTGTCCATTTTTCAAGGTTGGGCCTTGGGCCCATGAAGACTATTGATCAGCTTGACTTGAATTTCGTCATATAAAAGATTCAGCAAATCAATTACAGGATGAGTTATCTCCTTTTCTCAATTTTTATTATAACCTAGTGTTTGGCTCATACTGTATATCAATTTCGTTCAAGAATGAATGGTTTGTGGTCAAGTATCTCTAGACCTCAAAATAAAATTATACAAAAGCCAGCAGAAAAACTGTCACTTCTTGACTCGCCCTGAATATTGAATTTATCAATTTTGACATATTCAAACGATGAGAATTTCAGTGTGTTACTTGGTTTGATCACATTTTATAGGGTCGAATAAGAATTTCATTTTGAATAATGCTGGGCTCACCCTGTATCCAACAATATTTTTTTATCAAAAACCAGTCTAAAAGTATAGCTTTATGGGCAGGCAATATTCGTCGCTCAAAAAGTTTTTATTTGAGATTTCCTGAAAGCAATATTACTTTAAATAACTGGCCATAGAATTTGGTTGGACCCATGGACACTTTTGATCAGCTTGACTTGAACTATATCATGTCAAAATTCCATCGAATTTCACAAGGACCCATTTTCCATAAGAATGGTGCGGGGTTCTTTAGTATGACTGAATAGGAATCTGCAATACCTTTCAAACGAGATGTTACTTGCCATAAGGTTCTATCAAAAATTATTAGTAACAGTGGCCCTGTAATGCTAACTATGACTATCACGTCACCGTTTATGACTAGTTGACCAGCCTACATCCGTTTATTTCCATCCGCAAAATTTCATTATTATAAGTATAACCGTTCAAAAGATAAGAGGAGGGGAGGAGACGTTTGACTAGAACTGTATATTTTTTTTCCGCCACGATCTTGACTGCTTCCATTTTATTTACCTGTCCCAATTCCCTTTTCTGACATAATGTGGCGCTCATGTTGTACGGCTACGAAAGATAACCGCTGAGTAGGAAATTACCTAGCAATATTAATATTAACATCATTAGGTCCTATTGTTAGAAATGAAATTATATTATAGGTATTATGTTCTACAAATAATAAACTAATCGAAACAATCCGTTTTCGCGTTAGGGTACGATCACATCATTACATCACTCTGATGGGCAAACATTTAATGGACGTTTGCTTTCGGCACTCTGAATTTATGATATATAGAATTTTACGTAGTAAACAAAGCCTTAACAAGAATTTTGAGATTTGCAGTTGTAGTAGTCATTTGTCAATTCTTTCCTAGGATTCCCAAATTATCGATTATAAGTTCCTTGGAAAAAATTACTCTGGAAGATCAACATAAATGATGTGAAAATGAGTCAACAAAATTACAAAATTATTTACGAAAAGAAAGAAAAAAAGAGAAAACAAAAATCAGTTCTACATTATCTGATGAAATAGATATTAGCATTGGTGTTCCCCAAGGAAGTGTACTAGGGCCACTTTTATTCATTGAAAATGCGAATAGCAGCATGGTAATTTCGGTTAGCTTCATCAAATATGATAACGGCTTCAACTTTGTCTGCTACTAAACGAGCCATATTAATGAACAAGAAAATTTGAAAAAACGTTTTAAAAACCTACAAAATATCAATGAAATTTGGCAAAAAGAGATAAGAGTTTTTTTTCGTTGTCATGGATAAAATAAATGCGCCTAGCGTGCATAGCCTAACTCGTTAATTTATTCGTGAACTGGTGCAAAAGTAGTCGAAATAATTATTTACAAGTGTTCATAATTTCAAAACTATTACCTATTTTGACAGAAAACCATTTATCAAGCTTGATCAAAAATTAACGTAGAATCTAATAATGCAATGAAATACATGGTGTTCCATTCAAAAAAATAAGCTTCGGTGGGCTTTTTGGAGACTCTATGGATGGATGAAACTTGAACCATCAAAGAGATCGAATGAAACCCTTCAACTTATGTATTTAACATTTTTTTGTAATATGTAGAATGAAGAAGTTACAGAGGGGGCGACGGACTTTTGGTCCTCATTGTATAGTTGTCGGCAAGAAAAAAGTTCTGTTCGTTCAAAGAGTTTTTGTATCGCATAAGTGTATTTTTTATTGTAAATGATTTTTAATATCAACTTTTCACTGAGACAAATCGATATATTAGCTAATTTTGCTCAAAAGGAGAGAAAAATACATCCAAATTCGAAGAAAAAGGCTGGGTTCGCCTTTGATTGATTCATAGTTTCGTAGTTATTTTGATAACATTGTTGCTTCTCCTAATCTCATAACGTTTTTGAGATAACCATAAGTGAATCCAGCGTATTTCACGATTTGGATTTGCTGTTGACCACAGCCCACTTTCTAGCGGTTGGCCATGTTTCGACTCATCCCAGTCTTTATGATGAAGTGATATGCTTCTTTTCGTTTCTTTGTCTCCACACTGACTTACCATAACGTGAAACTACTTCGTATTCCAATTATGTCTTCAACAAGCACAAAAAAATAATCATCCTTCACATCACCAGTTTAAATGAATTGTAATAACGCAGATTATACAAAATAAAAACACAATTTCACGGTGGATATGTTGAAGCCACCTAACTTCGATTAAAGCCACTAATAGAATAATAGAGCTTCTATTGTTGTCTTGGCGCCCTGAAATGGAGGGAGGTTGCTTTAAAATGAAATATCTAATTGCATTCGAACAGTTTTATGAGTTTTGATATATGAAATTTCAATTATGGAATCCGATTTTTTGTGGAAACTTGAAAATTTTGTTTTTCTACAACCACACTCCAAAACATGCTTTTCTGCATAGTTTTACGTTCGCAAACATGATTATTTCTCACAATAATTGAAATTTGACATTAGTGTGCCGCAAAGTGACATTTCTGTGCCACAAAGTGACATTTCTGTGCCAAAATTTTTCACTACCTAATTTCTAAGCAATACAGTATTCGTGACAGCAAGGTGAAAGTATATTTTGAAAATTCTGCATTTCGAATGGATGTTCGATCAGGCAACTTCAAGAATGAATAGACAAAGTCTATTGGTTTATATAATATGAGGGAAATTGTCGTACAAATTCATAATATTCTGAACAAAAATCATAGACATCACTACTGCTGGCTCAAATACCCACATACACACTATCCATTGCTAGGCAACGGAGCAACATCTATCGAATCATTTGAATGTCAACAAACGTCAAGCATAAAATATTCGTAAAATATTCTTGTCCCGTCATTTTTTAATGAGATTGAACTAAAATGGATAGCGACAGTTCTGAAATTGAAAATACTCCGCCAGAACTAAGAGAACAAGTTAATTCATTGTCATTGAATTTACTACCTTCAACTTCAAGAGGAAAATATAAGAATGAGTCACTGACATTTCATTCCGTCTTATAGTATAGTATTATTTTTAGCAAAAAGGGTGTTGTAGAAAAAGTATAGTGTGTAACACGAGCAGAAATGCAATTTCTCACTCGTTTGAATTGCAGTACTCGCTTGCGCTCGTTGCCGCAACTTTTTCAAACTCGTGAGAAATTAGCACTTTTCTTCACTTGTTGCACAATATACTATTGTTGTACAGTAGTATGAAATACTAAAATCTGGAAGGCACTTCAGGGTGATATGCAAGGCTGAAACTTTGTGTGAACTTAATTGGAAATCAGTTAGGTAAGAAAACAATAGTCTTGCTGGATTTGCGTGGGTGCAACATAACCTCACAAATTTTTGAAAATAAAAAATAATTATAAAAAATAATGCCTTCCGTAAACATTTAAATGTTTTTCTACAACCGTTTACCAAAGTAGCCTTTGGCGCTTTTAGGTTTCAGCGCAAAGTTGACTCTAGAGCGAAAATATTAAAAGACGAACGATCTCCACAACTTTTGTTGAAAGTGAACCTATTGTTGCATGATGGATTTTTTTTTGCATCGTATCTCTATTAGAGAACATAAAAAACTACATTGATTTTTCAATCAATAGCCCAATATCGCTTTTGAGGCATGGTCAAATTTCTAATAAATATAGACTAGGATCCCACACCTATTTTCAAAAATAATTAATAACAGGCTGGATCTTCCTGAGAAGCTTCATTTTGCCCAGACGCCCAACATTTTCCTCTACGAAAATTCTCGATAGTGGTAGCTAATAAACCGCGCAGGCGTCAATCATGTCGATTTGGTAAGTGCAAAAAAGTCATTAATAACAGTTAGTTTTTCAGTTGAACCACGAGATAATTCGATAAAGTACTCGAAAAAACTTTCGTCCTACAAAATGGATGGTAGGGCTGAAGAGTCCCCCACTCCCAACATGTACCAATGACGTGGTCATAAGAAATCATTAGTAACCAGCGGATTCTTCTACCCTTGTTTGCTTAATATTGGTATAATTGAATGGTCATATTGTCCTACAAATTGAATGGTTGGTGTTCTCAGTCCTACGTTCCAAAATTGTCAAGTCCATGGTAAAAAAAATATATTAGTAAAGGAAAGTTTAAACAGCAAATAAAATAGCATAAGAAACTAATTAAAATAAAATTAAGAATATGGGCAAAAAACATCGGTTTATACAGATGAATAAAATAAAATAAGAAATAAAAATAAACCAATCAAATTGTAGCTTTTTTGACAATGACTTTTGTGTTTTTTGCAAGTTCTGTGAATTCTACTTTTTCGTTTTGACAGATGCCAAAAATAACATCCACATCATTTGAAAATTCTATATTGAAGTTTTGATCTTTGGTTTGTTGGAGGTTATTCAATCGAGGAGAGTTCAAACAGCAAATAAAATAAAATAAGACAAAAAGATAAAAGTTGGCCATCTCTTGTTGTTATTCTTATTTCTTATTTTATCTTATTTCTTGTATAAACGCTTTCATAGAAATGTACATGTTCAACTTTCTTATTTTATTTTATTTTGTTCCTTATTTTATTTTATTTACTGTTTAAACTCTCCTTAACTGTAGGACAATGATGAATGACACAGGAAAGGTTAGTTTGTTCTACAAAAAACCGGGTATGTATCGCTAGTCTTACAAAAAGTATTCAAAATAACGAATTATTTTGAAATTGTGGTTTAGCTAATTTAATATACTTTTATTCGTAAAGTGATGTTACTTTCAATTTATAATTGTTTGTTCAATTTAAAAATATCATAATTTACGTGAATATTTTATGAAAAAAGTGGGAAATTTTGTTTACCTTTCTTAATTTTTATAGACATATTGAAAACAACAATAACAAAGTAGAAACATTGAAATAATCAATCTGCCCTCCAGGGCGACTTAAAAATGATGGCTCATTCGCTTTCACAGATGCAAGGACACCTGGAAAAATCTGCAACACCACATCGTCAGAAGAGCTGAAATTTATTATTGAAAACTTTCAAAGAGGTCAGACGAATTGTGAAAATCTGCTCTATACGGTAAAATAGGATGTATGGTGAGAGACCTCAAAAAGTCGAGTTCGAAAGAAGATTTATATTTGATAGCAAATTTCGATTTACACCTCAAATTTCCACCAAATTTTAATCAAAAAGTTATTCAAAATACTTAATTGAATTTAACATTTCAACTTCAATACCCTGTATCTCCTAAACGAAACATTTGCGGAGTTCATATGAACTTTTCATTCTGTAATTACCCAAAGATTCACCTTCTGAAGTTTGTACAAGAACATAATGGAGCACCCTGTATACGACGGCTTTTGCACGTAGGACTGGGAAAACCTACCTTGGACAATGTGATTATTTAATTATACAAATATAAAGGAAGCAACGGTAGAAAAAGCCACTGGGTACTGATGATTTCTTATGACCACGCGTCATTGGTACATGTTGGGAGTGGGGGACTCCCATCCATTTTGCAGGACAAACGTTTTTTCGAGTACTTTATCAAGTTATCTCGGGGTTTAACTGAAAAACTGTTATTAATGACTTTTTTGCATTAACCAAATCGACATGATTGACGCCTGAGCGGTTTATTAGATACCGTAAAACGGGGTTACTTCGACAGGTTTTTGGCATGTTTGTTGCTCTGTAAAGGAAACTATACGCTTGACAACCTTGGCTCCTATTCCATTGTAACAATTGAAGCCTTGGTTCTATTCACTAAAAAAAATATTGTGGCCCCACCCCCCCTTCACCTTTTTTTAAAATTTCTTTTTGGTGTCGAAGTTACCCCGGGTTGGGGGTAACTTCGACACCATGCAGAATTATGCATAAAATCGAAGTTAGCTTTCTCCAGGGTAACTTCGACACCGAAAAATGTAAAAATAAATATATAATAAGTATAATAATAACAATAATAATAATAATAATAATAATAATAATAATAATAATAATAATAATAATAATAATAATAATAATAATAATAATAATAATAATAATAATAATAATAATAATAATAATAATAATAATAATAATAATAATAATAATAATAATAATAATAATAATAATAATAATAGTAAATGGGTTGTTAAAAATAATACTTGCAGAAAATCATTTATATATTTAGCAACTTTGGTAAGGCATATTTGGCATATAAATCTAAACTAAAAAACATCCTTTTAACTAAACAAAAACTCTTAAATAAAGTAGGTAACACAAGAAAAAAAAAATCTAAATATGCTAAGAACATAGGAACAAGTCAGGGACAAATGCTTAATCATCATCGAAACATGAGGCACATTCGTAGCTCGCTTGGTTGGAACCCCCGTTGCAGTGTCCACAAACCCACTTTCCACAAGTCACACACTTAATCCAAGCTTTTTGGTTCGTGTATTCGGAAAACTCTATTAGACAAATGGAACAGCAATTGCAGGCAGGACATTCATATTGAGGGTCATTGGAGCCAAGATTGCAAATACCGCACACCCACTTCAAACACGAAATGCAACAAATCCAGTCTTTTTCTACAGTATAGTGTGCGTAAGAACATTTGCATACAGAGCAAAGAGAATCAGAATCAGTGACTTTTTTTGTGGATCTCTTTCTCGATGGTCCAGGTGCATCAGGTTCAACGATTTTCATTTTCAGTGGTTTAGGGCGACTTGCCTTTGAGTTTTTCTTCGGGTTTTGCGTGATGGAAGTTGTTTCAACATGAACAATTTCTGGTAAATCAACTTGTTCCATTGCTGCTTCCGAGCGGGATGGAGTGCTTGTTGCAACTGGCATCTGCATTTGTTGACCTGGCCGTGTTGCTATTTTCTTTCCTCTTTTGCGAGGCGTTGCCTGCGCATTAGAATATCCTCTAGATTCCTTTAGAAATTCTAGTAAACTGGAATCTAGCACCCTCTCGGAACTCAATTCGTTGCCAGGAAGTTTGGCGAAAACTCTTTCTGGATCAAATGGGCTTAGCCCTGTTGCCCTAAAGCCAGATTGCAGGTTTGTGGAAGCGTTTTCTGCTATATGAGACCACAAGCGATTCAGCAAGTTGGGGAATTGTTCTTTTGGAATGCTTCCTTTCCGACGACACTCCTTCCTCCACGTATCTAAGACTTCTCGCCATTTTCGCTTCATGGGCGCAAAAAAACTCACATCTAAAGGCTGCATCAGATGTGTCGAATTTGGTGGCAGAGGCGACATGTAGATATTATTCGCTATTGCTGCTTCGACGACACGAGGAGATAAATGTGACGCAAGGTTATCTCCAATCACAACCTTTGTTTCTTCTGGGGAGCTATTGGCGTTTATGTGAGGGATCAAAATATCGAAGAACCATTTTTCAAATGTTGTCATATCAAACCAACCACTTGGCGTGACCTCATATACTGTGCCCGCAGGACCTCCTGTCGTCCAATTTTCGTATAAGTGTTGGGCTTTGTAGACCACCATGGGTGGAAGCAGGATGCCCTTAGCTGTTCCGCAAATCATTATACTGATCGATGTCCTAGAGTGCTCTTGAACTCGCTCGACTCTCTTAGTTCCTCTGGGCACCAATACTTTTTTTGCACCAGGATCATCAGTGATGTTAGTTTCGTCGTAATTATAGACATGTTCCGGTAACGCATGTTCCAAGTTGTCTTTAATGTTGTCGAAAAATTCTTTTATTTCCGGTTTACCCACCGCAGAGCGCTGACGTTTGATATTTGAAGCCAACCGGGTTGTCAGGTTGTTTCTTTCAGCAAATTTGTTTATAAAATCCAAACCTGGTTCGTTGTTCTTCCATCCCGGAATATCCCTGCCTTGCTTCGTTACAAACTTTGCCACAACTATGCGAATATCTTGGTGCGTCATGGGGAAGCCCCAGTTGCTAACTGCACCAAGGGTTTTTGCTATCATCTGTTCTTCCTCGACAGTCAGTATACATGGACGACCCGGTTTTAAAAGATGGGTTCCACTAATTTTATCGATCAAAGTTGTTCTTGGAACCTTAAACTTTAGACTTGCTCTAGATTTGGACATGCCTTTCTTCACAGCTTCAATGGCTTTCTCCATGCTCTCCTTATTATAGTTGAGGTACGGTCTACCTCCCAGCTTTTTGACGTAGGTGCGCGGCATCTTACAAAAAAATTAGGTACGTGTTACCTGAAACAACGAGGAAAAACAAAACTAGAAATAATAATAATAATAAAAACAAAAAAATAGTAATAATGATAATAATAGTGATACTCGTAACAATAAACAATAAATGGATAACCGAAAAAACACTAAAAAGTCAATTTGTATGCAAAAAACATGCATGATATTATACGTGTCGAAGTTACCCCCGCTGTCGAAGTAACTCCGTTTTACGGTACCACTATCGAGAATTTTATGGTAGGGGAAAAAGTTGGGCGTCTCGGCAAAATGAAACTACTCAGGAAGATTCAGCATGTTATTATCAATTTTTGAAAATAGGCGTGGGATCTTGGTCTCTATACTAAATAACTGAAAAAAATTATGGCACGATCATATGGACCTTTGTTATATCGCTACTCAACACTATTCGTCGCAGACATTAATATCTTCGTAATAGTGCAGCTTCCTTTTCACCCTGCATAAAAATAGTTAATTACCCCAAAAAAAAAAAACATTTCGTGGAATGAAGATTAATACATCCGATAGTCTTGAAAGCCTTGCTTAAATATCTATAATTACATTCTGAAACAGTTTAAATTTAATTTCACGCATAATGAGATTGGAAAATGAATAACCTATCAGTTATTCTCCTCCTCTGTAAACAGATACTAATAGTTGTTTAGATGAATCTTAACGAACGGTAGCGGGTCTTGCTTTAGAACTCATGCTGTTAGTTCAATTTGAAGTTGCTCAAATTGGATTCCATGCAATCTGTAATATGGTTGTTCAAAGGCTGATTATATTCATAAAATTTGTTATAAAATATTTTTTTTTGCTATATTATCGTTGACTTTTCCAATTAGAGTTCGTTCAATTGAAAAGTTATCAAAATCATATCCATACATATACAGGGTGATTAAAATCAGAGTTTGAATTCTTACAGACATTCTGGAATTAGATAAGGTCAAAATTGCCCAAGTTAGTGTAAATGCACCGAGAAAATTCAAGATAGGTACAGGTCGACAAGCATAAGGATGCCTCTGAGATGCGCAAACGATAGAAAGCGTGAGTAGATGTGCGACAAAGACCGACTACTGTTTACGGCTGGTTATCATCGGAATGTACAATCGGGAGAGAATTTTTTCTGCAACACGTAGGAACGTAGGTTCTTATCTGAATTTTCATTAATTCCTAATGAACTGTTCGAATAATATAATTGTCTGTGATCACTGGACCGTTTATGAAAATTGCATAATTTTCCCGAAGCCATAAGTGTAAATAAAGTACGACTAGAAAAAGAATGCATCACCACACAATATCAGAAATAGGTAAATAAATATAATAAAGAACACGAGAAACATACTTACAGAAGTTGACTAACAATATCACATGACCTCTGACCACTGCCAAATCAGCATTGTCCATGGTAACTTTTGATTTTTTGTTTCTCTTTTTATTTGGAGTTGAGAATTGTTCCATTTCACCTTTTTCAATTTTATTCATTTCTGAATTAATTTTCCTAATGCTTCTAACGCACTCCCGTTACGGCAGCAACTCGTTGTTGAACCTTCACAAGAGGAATTCTGGTTTCACCTATCATTGCTTCTGCCTGCATAAATTTGATGACATTACTGACAAATTCCCTACTTTGTCCACTCAGAATCTTAT
Source organism: Chrysolina oricalcia (assembly GCA_944452925.2). Taxonomy (NCBI): domain Eukaryota; kingdom Metazoa; phylum Arthropoda; class Insecta; order Coleoptera; family Chrysomelidae; genus Chrysolina; species Chrysolina oricalcia. The sequence continues at coordinate 3,244,508 of OX101821.2, read as the reverse complement.
TTCTCACTTTACTCTTTGAATGCATTTTCAAACACAACAAACTACACTGTAACCTATCTAATGATATTTCAAAACTATACACAACACAAGGATTTCAAATTCAACACACAATCAGAATAACGCCACAATAATTTTATTCCACTGACTGTACACTCACGACGTTAACTGCTTGAATAATGCAGAGCGAGTGAGCTCTGCCCCACTCCAGGGTTGTGTCTACTGCGCAACCAATTCTCGGAGGCATCCTTAGGCTTGTCGACCAGTAACTGAAAACAATTCATTTTTGGCGATTGTTTTTTTTTGTGTTTGAAAATTTGATGAGGTGAAAAGCTAAGAGCAAAGGAAAGCATTTAGGAAGTTCTGTAAGAATATAGAACAAACCTCAGAAAGTGCCAGACTCCAACCGCATACTATTCAAAAAACCCATAAACCCATCAGTGGGGACTCTCAAAAAATTCACTGGAGGTTAGATAATACCGGGAATGAAACAACTGAGTTACTACTCAATACACGCTTACCAGGATCTATAATACCATTATCACAAATCCCAGCAATGAAACTCCTGTCAACCTTCAACTAAGGACGAACATGGCTGACTAACTGGTTGCAAACATATCTGAAAGAAAGGTGGACAACAAACTCTTTCAACCCATATAAATCGCCTGGACCAGATGGAATAGCTCCTATTTTATATGCAGAAGGGACTTAATAGCACCAGACCGACAGAATGTGCCTAGTAGGTACTTGTCTGAATACCACAAATCTGTGAACGTCTTCATTCCTAAACTTGGCTGAAACCCATACGGCCAGGTCCAGAATTACAGAACAATAATCTTATCATCCTTTCACCTGAAATGACTGGAAAAACTGATAGCTCTTATAGACCGGCTTTTACTCTAAACCTGCATATCATTCAGCAGAATCTTGCTAGACGGCTTTGCATCAATTTGTGACAAGACTGGAGGACCCTCTGGCGAAAAAAGAAATGCTCTTTCTGTGCACTTTTTTAAATATCGAAAAAGCCTTTGAAATTAAAACGAAAACTTTGCTATTCAAAGTATCTTCCAACCTTACCAACTTTTTGCTTCCTTCAAAAATTACAATTTCCTATTCAAATTTTTACGTTCATCAACTTCATATAAATTATATAAAGCTAAAAAGGCAGCAAATGATAATTACATAAATCGAAATGGAAATCGACAGAAAGAAATGTGGAATTTAATCAATAAAAATAAAAACAAGTCTGACAATTCGTCAGATATGATTTCTCCGGATGATTTCAATAATTATTTCGGTAACATTGCTGAACAATTAACAAATTCCTTACCTCCCATCGATGATAATCGGGAGAGTTATTTTACAAGTTCCCACGAAACATATGCAGATAAGGAATTAAACTTTTCTCACATATATCCAATTTCTGGATATAATCAATAATTTTAAAAAGACGAAAAGTAACGATGCATATGGTATTAATGTAAAAATTCTTAAATGTATTAAACATATTATTCTCATTCCTTTCACCAAACTCATCAATCATTGTACCAGAAATATTGTTTTTCCAAATTTTCTGAAATGCTCAAAAGTCTTACCCCTTTTCAAAGGTAATTGCATAGACGACCCAACAAACTATAGACAACTTATTTTGAAAACTTGAATTTATTCAGTAGTTCACAATTTGGTTTCAGGGCTAATTTATCGACAACCACGGCAATAAATGCACTGATTGAATAATAAATGAAGGTTTCGAGACCTATGGGTACAATACTTAGATCTAAGTAAGGATTTGACTGTGTACCGCACAATATATTAATTAATAAACTGAAATTTTACAACTTTTCCGAAAATAGCCAAAAAATTATTTGACAGACAGACATAACTCAATTTGTTAATTTTAAGGACGTCAGCTCTCAATCGATCAAGTCTGTGTCCTAGGTCCGGTCCTATTTCTTATTTATGTCAACGACCTGCCTAATAGTGCTCCTTCAGCAAAGTTTACTCTTTTTGCTGACGACACCTCATTAGCCCATTCAAATAGAGATTTTAATATGCTGCTAACTGAGGCCAATAATAAATCGTATGTCCTTGACACAATCTTGGCTACATAACAATAAGTTAGTCCTTAACAAAGAAAAGTCTGAGACATTGATTTTTAGCTTAAAACAGCACATAGACCTAAATAAATCTCATTGCGTTAAAATTTTAGGTGTCCTCTTGGACGGTAAACTCACTTGGGAAGAACATTCGACTTTTGTCTGCAAAAGTATGTCACGGAAAATCTTTCTAATACGTAACCTACGAAATTGCTTGTCACACTCAGCACTGTTAACAGCTTACCACGCACTGATTCAGTCCACAATATCTTATGCCCTATTAGTATGGGGCCGCTCAGCACACGCTTCATCAGTCTTCTCCATGCATTGCCTTATAAAGATGATTGTAGTGGTGCTTTCAAACACTTGAAGAAACTAACACTGCCATGTACTTACATACTGCAATGTCTTATGCATGTAAAAGCAAACTTAAATACTAATAGGACAAATGAAAGTTCACATTCATGCACAACGCGAAACAAAGATATGATACATCAACACTATCTGAGACTTTCGAAAACCAGAAATGGGACCAGCTATTATGCAATCAAGTTCTTCAATGTTCTACCACACGATGTCCAAGTTCTCGAGTGTGTTCAATTCAAATCTGTTATCAAGCGGTTTCTGGCTGATAATGCGTTTTATGATTTTGATGAGTTTCTATTAACCGATTTTTCACAACTTATACATTGATTAATGTATATCGTGTACCTACGTATTGCTGTTTGTTAAATTTTATTGTGCATATGTTTTTAACGACAAAGATTGTTAATCATTTGTTATTTTATATTAATATTTAATATTTTAGTTTTATTTTATTACTGACTTGTCAAAGCACTATTGTGTAATATGACCAATAAAGATCTATCTATCTATCTATTCACCTTAAAAACATTCAACATTCCACTTTGTATGGGTTAGCAAGTAATGAGCATGCATACTTATCGAAAAGGAGAAAATATAGCGATCAAGCGTATAACATCCCAACCTTTTTTTTTAACTTCATCTCCGACGAACCTCATCTAAGAATCCCTAATCAACTTCTTGAATTGATCAGTTTTTCATCTTGAACTTTCAACTGTTCAATTTTCTATTTTCTGAGCAAAATATTTAGAAATGAAATAACCTCTACTATATATTTCTAAAATTATTAAACATGCGTTTTGCTCATCTATTCATTTAGAAATACAACTAGATTATTTCCAACATTTCAGTTGTTTCATTTACAGAAAATTTTCAAAATATGTATCTTTACCTGTCACGAGTATGGAAAAATAAAACCCCTTCCTTCTGTACGTAACCTACACCAGGTTCATTTTCAACTTTCTTGAACTCATCGATTTACTAACTACTTATCTCTGTCAATTTGAATGGCAACAAAATTATTTTCAAAAATCATAAATCATTCATTCTTTCGAAGGTATAGTCTCTGCGGACAGAAGGAGATTCGTTGACAAAACCACCTGCAGGTAGATAGTGTAAGTGCTCTAAAATCGACAGGCCCAGACCACAGTGTTGAAGGCACTGCGCAGCCGGAAATTGTTAGGGGAACCCCACAGGGCGGATTACTATCACCCTACTGTGGGGACATAGTAGTAGACGAACTGCCATGCTTAAATCTTTAAATAATCAAGGAGACTGTTCCCAAGGCTACGCGGACATAGTATACCTCGTACAGGGAAAGCATGTCACATAGTCAGTCAGTCCACTTACATTATCAACAAGTCTTTACTGCTTTTCATTTTTCAAGTTATTAAATTGACAAATGTATGATTAATTTTATTGAGTGAGAACTTCAATGGAAACGAACATATTCCTCCTCATTGATAGCATTTATTTTGTACAATATTCAGCTTGTATGAGCTTTGATTCAGACTCTTCTTTTCTTTGTTGTAAAAGTTGCCTTTAAAAACGTCAACAATGCGTTAAAATAAATGGAACGTTGAGCGAGTTTGAAACAACAGAGTGTGGAGTATAGTATTTCCAATACCAATTGGAACAGCACAGAGAAGGAATTCCCGCCTCGACATAGGCGTCGGTATATTATTTTTCAGTGGTATTTCTTCAGTTACTTATTCTTACAATCATAGCAATCGATCGCCCAATGTAAAAGTAGACACATGGTATCTCAACTGAATTTTTCGATCCTGAGTAATTATGAAAAACTTAGAATTTTCAGGTACTTGATTTCCGAGTCGAAAACACTAAAATACAATGAAAACACGAATAATCACCCCGGACACTCATTATTTACAACGAACACACGGCACTGATAAAGAAATATTGTGAAGTGGACAACTAATTTGTATTCAGCCAGTCCAGCTAGCCGAACCTTTATTCCTCAACTACCCTTGATGGCACGTTTACTAACTATCTGGGCGACTGGAATGGATAGACAATACCCCAACGTACAGTGTTAGGTCCACTACTCTTCTCAATATAAGTGAATGACGTATTTTCAATTGATTTTAAAGGAAAAATAAACAGTTTTGTGGACGATACTGCAATTTTTCATGAAGAGGAAGAATGGAACCTTCTAAAAATGATGTAGTAACCGATTTCTCTTTAATAAAAAGAATTTTTGACTATACAAATTATTAACTATCAACATCAATAAAAAATGTATACCTTTCACTATATATGAAAGAAATATGCCAAATTTTTATAATCTTTTGCTTTAAAATAATTTACAGATTTCCTCACTCATATAGGAACCACTGACGACATCAGAGTAATGCCATAGACCCTAGCAGGTCTCAGGGTTAAGGGACACCCCAAGGGTCAACCCGGGAATGTTAATGTACTAGTTAATCTTCAAATGTATTTTGCAGTAATAGCCAGCAAAATTTTGAATTGCAATAATTAGACCAAACACAGAACTCAATTACAATAATTCCTAACATTATCTGACTATTGGTACAAGTCCAAATTAAACGAATTGTGTATAGTGTAGAATGAAGTACCTACCTAATTGATATACTTTGCAAATACCTAATAATTGCCAATAACTAGTAGAGCTTTAATTAGTTCTAATCGCCAACTATTAACCAAATAATCATTATCATAAACACGTGACAACTTATTACCTTGCATTGTTGTGACTAACAATCACGAAAGAATGTTTTCAAATCAAGAATATTTTAATGCTGAAACAAACCTACTTACTTATATCATTCAATTACAACAACACGAAGGTTTATAGTTCCTTAAATAGTCCAATCACTTTAGTAAAAGTGGAGAAAAAACAGCAAAAGAATGCAAAGTTTCACAAAAATTATATTTTTGTGCTCAATGAAACAATGAAAATTTGTGCCCTCGTACAAGGTCTGCAACTTTGCAAAAATAAAAAATTACAAAAAATTCGTGTTATTTTTTAGAGAAAAATCAAAGAAAATATCATTCTTTATCGTTCCCCAATTTTGCGACCATTTCCATTGACATCCGATGACGGAAACATATTTTTTTTCACGAAAAATGAGAAATAAAACTTTCTATGTTTTTATACCTACCACTACTTTTGTTTATTTTACACTTAAGAATTTTGTTTGCAACCTGAATAATGCTAAAGAGTTTTTGTATTGTTCGAGAACTTCAGGAGTAATTTCCCCGAAAACATATTAAATTTACCACCATTTTCGGTAACTTTGTCAAATTTGAAAAGAAAGAAAAAATTGCAAAATTGTTCATTTTTTATTTGACAAAGTTCCCGAAATCTGTAATGGTGGCAAATGTTATATGTCTTCTAGCAAATGATTACCTACGTTTCCGACCATCTCAAAACACTTGCATTATTTCAGCAACGTATTTTTTTTTTGTTTATTTTACAATAACATATTTTTTTGCAACCTGTATTGACTATGGAAATATGATGAATTGAATAAAATCCTATATGACAAATAGAGATATGGTTGTAAGCTGCAATGGATAGTCATCTGAATTAGAAGCTGCACTGGGAGAATTTTTTCCGCTCCCACTAGCGGCAATTTAATTACCGCCCGTTTTAACGGGAATTTACCTTCGAATGGAATTTTGCATACCACGTGTTATATCACCTTGGATATTTACTCTGATCAACTCTGTGCACTTCTTCAATGTAACTTTACGTTGTGACATAATTTTACGATGGAACTTTACATTGTTATATTACTTCACAACAAAAATTTGCATTAGAGTTTTACATTGTAATATTACGTTTTGATTCTCTAACGTAAATAATTTGCGGTGGAATTTTACATTGTAATAGTACGGTTTGATTTTCTTACTTGAAAAATACACTCCGATGAGAAGATGCTTTGGAATTTCATAATGTGGGATTGCATCATCATGAATTTATACAGTGAAGTCCTAAAGTAACGGATAAATTCATTTTCTACCTTATTAGCCGTATTCAAGAAGAACCCTGAAATACATCGATTTACGTTTTCGAAAAAACACTCTGTGACAAAAATAAAATGCCCCTTTTCCACCCTCCCCAAAGTGACAGCCACCCCACCAATTTTTTATAATGAAATAGGGGGTCAAGTGATACCTCATTTAGAAGGGCATTCAATTGTCTATACATCCATGTCTATTTTTTTGAATTTTGAATTTTTGCTTCAAAACAAAACTAATTTTCAAAATGTTAAAAATTACCACGAATACTATCAAATTCGCTGTATATTCAATGCACCCTATTTTTTTGGTTCATTTACCAACTGTTGTTTGTCATACACGTGGCACATAGCTGTATAGACAATTGAATACCCTTCAAAATGAGGTATCACTTGACCGCCTATTTCATTTAAAAAAATTGGTGGGTGGTGGCTGCCACTTTGATGGGGGTGAAGGAGCGGCGATTTTTTTTTTAGGTCACAGAGTATCTTTTTGAAAACATGAATTGACGTGTTTCAGGGGTTTTCTTGAAAATAGATAACAACGTAGAAAATGAATTTATCCGTTACTTTAAGACCTCACTGTATATTTTTTTATTGTATGGGTAGATACATTTTGTCTTTTATTCAACACACCATAGATGTATCCATCAATTTGAGAAATTCTTCTCCAGGTCACCAAAGCACTTCATTATATTATACTCGATTTACGTTTCGCTAATAAAAATAGCATAATCAAGACTGATAATAGTCTCTAGATGAGTATTTATAGCAATAAAGTGTTTTGGTGAAGTGGAGATATATTGCTCAAATTTTTTAACGTTGAACGTTTCCGAAATCCTCAATATTTTTCCATGCATTTCTATACCTTTATTAACCACTCTGGCTGAATGGCAGGCAGATTAACCACGTATTATCTGGGTAAGAATCGTCTAGCATACTTCATGTAGGAACTAGAAAAAAATAATTGAATCTGTGGCGTTCAGTCGTAAAACAAAAATTCTATGTTTTATTAGTATAAACAGAATCTTCATTATCTTACGATATTTCGGTTAATTATGTACAGTTCTCTTTAATAATTGGAAATAAAAATAAATATCAAACATAAACTGAATATTTAATTCCAATATAGCAAAAAACTGAAAACATTTTCGAATAATACATTGCATATCATAAACTAACATTAATCATTATCAATATATTATAAAGATTTATGGGCTGGTCTTCCAATATTCAGTGCGATTGTCCTAAAAACAAAAAATAGTTGTATTATACAACAAGTCACAGGCTTTCCATCGTCTTGTTAATTATTGAAACAGAGCAGAGACCAATAAAATTCAATTTAAATTATCATAGAATATGGACTATTATTCGACAGCTAGATGCTTTCTATTCGGGAAATTGTTATTTTACAATGATGGAACATGTACTAGTGGAGTTTTTGGTGTACGTTTTTTTTTAAGAATTTGAATTTTTGGGAGTAAGTGTCACAAATAAACTCAGCAACAGCCAACAGTCTCCAAAAAAAGTAAGTATATGTTAAGACAAACATACCAAAGAATTTATTGGTTTTGCCATAATTTGGGATTCATTAATCGAAAGTTACACGTTTCAAAACATATAATAACCTTTCGAAATCAAAAGTTTCGATGCGATTAAGTAATTTTTCATATGTAGGTACTCAATTCAACATATGATATCGGTGTTTCCCATAAAACACATCGTGATATTGAGGTTATATTTCTCAATTTCATTAGATATTTATATATTATGAAGAAGAAACCTGAATGCAATCTCGTTCACTTACCTTGTATTGGTGATGCAATGCACAAAATACACTCATTACTCATTACTTGCAATACCTCAGTTGGTCACAAAAAAGAATGAACAGGAACGTGTAGGTGCTGACTTTACACTGAGGATGCATAATTTTACAACCAACGCGAAAATTTACGCCATGAATCTGAAATAATGTTCCACTCTAAGCATTGAAAATACATTGCAAATTCAAAACAATTTTCTCAGTGTGTGAAACTCGGTGTGCCACAGGGTTCTATTCTAGGACCGTTACCGTCAACGATATTCCTGAACATATAATGGAAGACTTTTGTTAGCTGATCGCTATATCGGGTGAAAACGCTGAGCAACTCATATCAGCAAATCAAAACACATTGATCAGTTCAGCTTCTGGAGCCAAAAAAATAACTGTATCCTAAATACATCAAAATCGATAGGATGTAAATTTGTACTTCAAATGAAATATTCCAAATGGTCTATGCACACAGTATGATATTCAAACTTCTGAAGAATGTAAATTTTTAGGTACCTATAGCTATATAGACGACAATTTGAAATGGGAAAAGCAAATGGACCATATTACTGCAACCTTGATTAAAGCATACTATGCCATAAAGCAGTTGAAAACCTAGCTTACTCGATATATATTTTATATATTCTCATCTAAGTTCAAATGTTATGGCCTGGTGCAAGGCAAGGGATTGTTCCAGAGTTTTCTTAGCGCAGAAATGCGTCAGAAGGCTAATCTTCAACATGGACTTCCGAGATAGCTGCCGGCCCGTTTTTATAGAAAAAAAAAATATTGACAGCCTCTTTCATCTTCATCCTCAAATGTATTATGTTTGACAGGCAAAACCCCAATTTATGTGATCTTTTGAGAATCCCACAACATCAACTGTCAAATTATAAAAAATCCCCTCATTATAATGCCATTACAAGTTACCACATGAAGTCAAACAAATCAGAAGTGATAAGATATATTCCATGATTGTATTGAAAATTTCTTTTAGAGAAATGCCACTCTACTTATCAAGATTTCTTAACTGACAGTCTTGCAAATAACTCCAACCAAAGTGATCCCAATTTTACTTTTTTGTGAATTTTTGTATAATGCTCCCAAACATTTTATGTTATGTGTATTTGTCTGTATGTATACGAGGATATATTGAAAAATTCTTCGCCTACTATAGAACCAAACAAAATTTCAATGTCAAAATATTTTATTACTCAACATATTCTCCTCTTAATTCGATACATTTATTACAGCGAACCTGCAACGTCTCTAGACCTTTCAAAAAAAAATTTTCTTCTTTCTCTGCAAACCAGACCTCCACAGCTTTTATTACTTCCTCGTTGGAAGAAAATTTACGACCTTTTAAACTTTTTTCAGTTGAGGAAAGAGATGATAGTCGGACGGAGCCAAACCTGATGAATAAGGGGGGTGTTCTAGTAATTCAAACCCTAAATCACGATTTTTTGGCATGGCAACATGAGATTTGAGTGCAGGGGCGTTGCCCTGCAAAAACAAAACACCTTTGGATAGCTTTCCGCGTATTTTCTCTTTAAGTTTTTCTCGTAGAGTGGTCAGTAATGTCGAATAGTTATTGTTCTACCCTTATCCAAAAAATCAATTATGATTATTCCATGGCAATCCCAAAAAATGAAGCAAGAACTTTTCCAGCAGATTTTTGGACACGGAACTTCTTAGGTCTTGGAGAACCGGAGTGTCGCCATTCCATCGATTTTTGCTTTGTTTCTGTCTCATCCATAGTAACATTTCGGTTTAAGAAGTCTACATCGTTTTCAAATCGAGCACAGACCGAACGCGATGCTACTACCCTTGCACGCTTTTGGTCAACATTCAAACATTTGGGGATCCATTTTGCAGCAATTTTTTTCATGTCCAAATTGACGTGAACTAGATGAACGTGTTCGTATGAAATATTTAGTGCTTCAGATATCCGTTTTAGCCCAATTCGACGGTCTGTTAAAATCATGTCATGATCTGCATCGATATTTTCGGGGACTGACACAGAAACTGGCCTTCCCTATAGGTCGTCATCTTCAATGGAAAATTTACCTCTTTTGAAGCCTGCAGTCCAATTTTTCACGGTCGCATACGAAAGACATTGATCACCAAGGGTATTAAGCATATCTTCGTAAATCTGCTTACCTCTTAACCCCTTTAAATACAGGTACTTGATGATGGCTCGATACTCTAATTTTTCGATTTTCACAATTTCGGTGGAAATATTTTTTCTTTTAGTTTATTGCGTAACTCTGGTTTACTTTTTTGACGTCAAACTTTACACTGACACTTCTAATAAGTTATTGTTCGTTGCTATGGTAACGCAATATTTTGTTTATGCAGGGAACTGGTCAAATTTATTATGTTTTCTGTGAAATAACTGCCTACGTTCCCTACCAATTCAAAAAACTTTTGCATAATTTCCATAATCAATTCAGGTTGCAAACAAGATTTTTTAGTGTTAAGTAAACAAAAGTAATATGTCGGCGGAGGTGCCAAAGTTTCTGCGAGACAAACGTTTCTTCGAGTTTGCCACTCTTTTAGATTTTTTCAGCCGAGTTACCAACAAAAGTATGATTAAATAATTTATTTACTCTGAGGCCAAACTTGGAATTGGTCGCAAAACTGGGGAACGATAAGGGACGTTTTTTTTTCGACATTTTGCGACTCTTTTGCATTTTTTCTCTACAAAATAACTGGAATAGGGAATATGCATATTTTTTTTATTTGTTTAATTAATTTTTTACTTTGTTACAACATAGTAAAATATATAAATACTGTTGAAAGTATTGGAATTAATTTTTAAAATAATATTGTCAATACCGATTGAATTTGACCTGTTTGAACGCCTCCATTTTCCGCGCGCTGTGGATGACGTCACATGGCGCGATCATTGTTGTTCTTTTTCTTCTATGGCCTTTTACGGTGGTATATGCATTGACACTATTGACAGTAATTAAGTAGGTTAGGTATTCGCAGTTTTAATCGCTATTACGATAATGGAAAATGCTAAAAAACCATTTCATAGGTATTTTCTAGTACCGGAATGCCACAACACAATTATAAGTACACCAAATAAAGTATTCTTTCTGTTCCAAGAGGGGCGAAAATGCGTAAACAATGGTGTAAGGTTATGAGAAGAGACGAAGTATCACCAATATCACATTTACATTGTTGTGAAGATCACTTTAATGTGAGTATATTGTATTTCGATAGTTAACATATAAATTAATCAGAAGTAAGTTTTGTATGCATAAATGTTTTGTATATCAAAATATGCTGTCATAAAAGCATCTATTTTTGGTAGATTGTCGGATTGTGCTTTGACAAAACCACTTTCAGTCATTGCTCTTGATAATTTAAAATTGTCACTACACCTTTTTCATATGTAATTCAGAAAGTATAACTTGTAACTCAGATTAGTAAAATGTAATTCAGAAAACGTAACTTGTAATTCAGAATTGTTAATTGTATTTCAGAAACCGTAACATGTAATTCAGATTAGTAGATTGTATTTCAGAAACCGTAACATGTAATTCAGATTAGCAAGTTGTAATTCAGAAAGTGTAACTTGAATTTCAGATTAGTGAATTGTTATTCAGAGAGCGTCAATTGTAATTCAGAAACCATCACTTGTAATTCAGAAACCATCATAGATCTGACCGGTGTGAAAAGAGCGGCCAAAGATAGCAGCCGAAATCTCCGGAGACAATCCGGAGACACCAAAAGGGGGCTATTATGATAAATAATAACAGATATCTACAAAATAGAGTATGAGGACCTTTTGCATAACTTTACTGACGACAGGGTTGAAAGTGGGTGGGTGAATAATGCGGTTGTAGCGTAAAATGACTTCCGGCAATTAAGGTATTGTAATGAAATAATTTCGCTTTTGGACCAGGGCTGGATATTTTGAATATGCAATTTTCGTAAAGTATTGAATAATGGGATTCAGGGTTCAAATTTTCAACCCTAAAATTTTGAATATTCATTTCAAATTGGTTCTAGCATACACAGATTTTGAATGTCCATTTTTTGTTGTAAAAGGACCATTCCGTTAGAGAATTGTTGACCTCCGTTGGGATCCCGTGGTGGATTTTTCAACCCTACTATCGTGGGAGCCAGATGGTGCATTTAGCACTAATGTAAAAAATTCGACTTATGAGTGAAGTCGTCGTCGGTGCACTAACAGATTTTGTCAAAATGTTGCAAATCACCTCTCCTTTACTGTTTGATCAGAAAATTCGACTTCCCGTTTGAGGATTTTTCCACTTCGGAGGGTTGTTGAGGGTAGTTTCCGATTCACAAATTATTTCACCCGATGTTCTGTAGCTGTAATAATTCATTTTTGTCAAAAAAAAAATCGAGCAACGGGTTTTTAAACTGTTTGAGGAATTTTCCACTTCGGAGGGTTGTTGAGGGTAGTTTTTGATTCACCAATTATTTTACCCCATAGAACGTGTGCAGTAGCTGTAGAATAGTGCATTTCCGCCAAAAAACATCGAGCAACGAGTTTATAAATTGTTTCAGGATATTTCAACTTCAAAGTGTTGTTGAGGGGTAGTTTTTGATTCACAAATTATTTCACCCTACAGAGCGTGTTCAGTAGCTGTAGAATAATGCATTTCTGTCAAAATACCTCGAGCAACGGGTAACTCAACTGTTTCAAGATTTTTCTAATTTAGAGGGGTGTGGAGGGGTAGTTTTTGATTCATAAATTATTTAACCCCATGGAACATATTCAGCAGGTTCACAATATTTCATTTCCGTCGAAAAACTTGGAGCAACGGTTATACTTGAAGCGAAAAAAAAAAGAAAAAAAAAACGTTGCTGGAAAAACCGTTGCTGCTTTCACACCAGTGGTCTTCATTAGTTTTTCATAAATTCAATGAGAAAGGTTCAGGGTTTTGTTTGTTTGACTTGATTGAGTTTTTGAGATATGCGTCAATATGCAATGAGGGTCTGTATAGATTTTGAGAAGGATCGGAAATTGCATAACGATTTCCCGGGCAATTTTCCGGAAAGAAAAAAACACGAATAAAAACCGTACCGATGACTGAAATGAAAATTTTAATAGTGCAATGGATAGAGCTGGAAAATGCAAACAAATAATGTCACTTGAAAATTTCCGAAAAAATTATTGGAAAACTGAGGAAACTTGAAAAATATGTATAAAAAAATTGAAATTTTTTAAAATTCGAAATATCTCTGAAACGCTCAAAATTTTCCAAATTTATCAAAAAATCTTTTTTGATTGCCTTCAGATAATCTACAAAAAATGTGAATGAATTTTTTCCATAAAATCAATGTACCGTGAAATAATCCAAAAAAACTGGGGAATCGATAGATCTCCCAAACAATTGAAAAAATCCAAATTTTTTTTTTGCAGCAAATACCTTTTGACAAAATCTGCCTACTCTTCAGAGCGGGGAAAAAATAAACTCGAAAAAAAAAACGGGACTTGGAAACTTTTTTTATAAAAGCATAAAAATCTAAAAACTAAACAAGATATCGAAAAGTTTGTACGAACAATTTCATTGTACAAACTCAGTACTACAAAAAACTACGTCTGAATTTTTTTTATATTTCTAAAAAAAATATAAAATTTCACGACATTAGCGCCTTCTGGTGAGCCTTTATCTTCCACCTAGTCTTCTGGCAATTTTTTCTCCCCTTATTTGTATAACATCCGATTATTCTGCTAATTTCCAGCCTTGCACCTTATGACTTATTTTACGTAAAAAATGCATATTTAACACTCTACCTTCGCGTTATTCTTCCGGGTGCCTTCTGGCGGCCCGTCTCACGCTACGTTGGTGACACCCGAACCTATAAATGCTAAATTTCACTTTGCACCGAGTCACCCGTATTTCTACGTAGTCAGCTCTCCGTCTAATACGGGTTGTTCTTGGTTTCTGAATTACAGTTGACACTTTCTGAATTACAACTCACGCTTTCTGAATTACATGTCACACTTTCTGATTAAGAATTCACTAATCTGAATTACAAGTTACACAATCTGAAATACAACTTACTAATCTGAATTACATGTTACGGTTTCTGAAATACAATTTACTAATCTGAATTACATGTTACGGTTTCTGAATTACAATTTACTATTCTGAATTACAAATTATACTTTCTGAAATACATGTTATACTTTCTGAATTACAATTGAAAAAGGTGTAGACCACAATCGCACCATGTAGTGAAAAACACAACAGATATATAAATAAAAACAAATTTTCTATGAAAGACGAATAGCACAGTATGAATATCAACACAGATACATTTCATAACCTGCCATGTGACGTCATTCTTCGTTTCGACCAATGGTGATGCGTTTCGCTAATTTTGCACTTTTGATTAAAGTTACAAGGAGTTAAATACAAACTAAATTATCAACTAATGGTTTAGATGTAATGTCAAGACAATAAACTATCGGAGGTAAAAAAATCAAGTAAATTTAAATCACTTGCATATTCCCTATTGTTTATAATTTTCATTTTTAACAATGTTGCCGACCTTGTGCGAGGGCGCAAATTTGTATAGCTTCATTGCGCACTAAAACAGAACATTTGTGAAAATTTGAAATGTTTTGCTAATTTTTCCCCATTTTAAATTTTAAATTCTAAAATGATTGGCCTATAATTCATTAAACCGACCGAGCTAACTAAACGATAGCAGCTGTACAAGTTACCCATAAAAATTCCAAAAGCTCAATAATTTTCAAGCAATTAGAAATGTTTACAAATAATTAGCTACCATGATAGTCTTTTCATAATCAACAGTTTCCATTATTTTAATCAAGGCTCGACGCTCCGCCCACTCGGATCCATTGGGTTCGAGGCGCGCACAGGTTCAACCCACCTTTCCCATTGGTCGTTTTTGATTGAAACTCTGGTGGCGCCTTCGTTGAGTGAAAGAGACAGTCAGTTGCGTATGGGTTGTGAGTTAGAACGTTGGTCAATCGTGCGCTGGTTTTATTTTTAGTTTTGTTTGTGTTTAAAATCGCGGCCCTGGGTAAGTGCTGTCATTTTTTTTGTGATGCTATTTAGGTATCATTCTGTGCTGTGAAGTAAATGGCACTTCCCACTTAAACTGCTTCATTCCAATGTCAAATAAGACAGAAACCGCTTTATTACACCAAAAATTAAACAATTGTTAAAACTAGTCATGGAAATATCCGAAACATCAAATAAATGTATAATAACGATAATTACACGCAGAAAAAAACATGGTTAAATCAACAAAATATTATTGAACTGTAATAAATAAAAGTGTCAGTATCCCACAATCAAATAATAATTCGAATGAAACTTAGGTACCTATATTGTCATTGATTTGCTCCTGTTCATAGAAAATCTCGTTTTTTCTTTTTGAAAACATATGAGATGTTTCAGTCGATTATATGATTTGATATTCCAAAATTACCTTTCAGTATTTTGATTTGAGTTTGATTCCAACTAACAAAATATTTTTTTAACTTATTCAGTACATACCTACAGTATATCAAATTCACAGAGTAGGTATATAGGTATACTGAAACAATTCTTTTTGTCCCACCAAATCATCAAATTTTGAGGTAATTCACTATAGTTAGTGCGAGTTGAACTTAATTTGAACTTAAGTTGAACGAATTTTACCAATCCCTTGTGTTTTTATCTATCAGTCTTTACTGCAGACCTTTTCTAATATAGATCTTTTTTCAAAAAATGGTGATGTCCACAACCATGCTACAAGAGCAGCAAGTAAACTCAGAACTCCTATATTCCGACTGTGTGTCACGGAGCAAAATTCTCCAAATGTCAGATTTTTTAATATTTTACCACCTGCTATAAAATCACTAAATTTTATTCAATTTAAAAAATGGGTAAAAAATCACTTACTGTCACAATGCTTTTACTCATTTGAGGAATACCTCTCATTCAACCATGAACTCATGATGCTCACCCCAAATTCCTAATAATTTATAGGTATACCACATTCGTTTAAGTATATGTAGGCATATGTAATTTTACATTTTTGTACATGCCTATGTAATTTTAATCCGGTTGGTTATGTAAATTTTAATCCGTTTGTTTTTGTCATTTGGAACTGTTTTGTTTTCAACCTATACTATGTAGGTATATGTAACTTTTTTATTATTGACATATATACGTAATTTAATTCGATTTTAATCTCAATGTTCTAGCTGATCTGTAGTTTTAGCGCATGTTAGCATCTAACTTCTATGTCTAGACATACAGGCCGTTTCTTTTATCATGTGGTAACATTGCTATATTCTAAACCGTAACAGATACGAAGACGATCAAATGGGAAAAAAGGTAACTATTGTGGAGAACAGTACAATGGTCAAAGAAAATTTACAGGGAGTCTCGCCCTTCTCGAGTTATACAGGGAAAACCAAAACTGCTGTTATTTGTTTTTTACGAATAGAACTGTTATTTCTGAAAATATAAAAAAAATTGTAAGGAAAGTTTTAATGTATTCTAAATGTACTATAAAAATGTAACAATGAATCTTTGATCCAACGTTTCGTGTCAACACGGCCACCATCAACATTTCTTTTTCAAATACGGACCAGTCTATTTTAGTACAAATATTGAAAAAGCGATAAAATCACAATTGAGTGGTATATCACACTTGATATTTTTATAACGTTTCATTTAAAATAACTAGCATCCTCAGTGACAACAATTTTTAATTACGGTCCTGTTGTACGGTCCTGTTGTAAATTATTTTGATTTCTTCAAAACCTATTCTACTATTGGCATACTTCAGACTTCACCCAATAATTTCGATAAGGAGATACCCCAACACAACGAACATTCGTATTTTTCCTTCTTGGGCATTTTTGTATTACAGAAATCCTTGTTTCAAGGCTGATTTCTTCTGAATCAATTATCATACTTAATATTTCTATAATTCTCAATCCTGGAAGTAATGAAAATATTAGTTTTTGTTCAAAATACGACTATTGTGTGGTACAATAGCATCTCACTTCATTTACCATTTTTAAACAAGTAGGCTTTGCTTGGTTTCTATGGCAGGACAAATAAATGAGTTGTTGATACGTGTTAAGAACTGTCAGTCGTTTATACACTCAGTCATATCAAAGATGTATTCAAATGACGAAAGGACTGATATGCTATTTGCTTATGCAAAATCAAATAGAAATCCTCTTTTGGCAAAAAATACACTCAGAAAATTTCCTATTTATTATTAACAGAGGTACTTTTATGAACAGTTTAAAGTATATTATCTATTAACATAACAAAAATAAAATTCACACTATGAAAAATACAAATCCTTTTTTGTAGTCGTTAAATCTTATATTGTTTTCGGAACCATAAAACCTCTATTGTGAGTATAAGAATATATTATATACATCGCATTTTTTTATTATCCTGACAGTAAATTACAGTCAAACATCAATAATAATTCCATAAATGGAACAAAATAATCACTCTGCATCTAATGGTAACAATTTATATAGACTATACGGTAGCCGGTTGACCCAACAGTATACATTATTATGTATAAAAATATGCCGTCACCAGAACAGTCTTTCATTATTTCAAACAAAAAATCGACATCGACAATTTGAATGTTGCATTGACAAAATTATTCTGTGAATTTTAACCAAGGAATATTAAATTTACAATGTGATTGTCTGCCTTCTAACAAGAGCAATTGAAATGAAATAATAAAAGCACTGCAAGCGGAAACAACCGAGTTGCACCGATAATAGACCGATTGTAACTTTTGTGGTTCATATAAGTCATTTCACTTTTCAAAGAATTCGTGTCTTCGTAATTCGTGAGTTTAGAATTTGCAGTGTCCTTGTTCACCAAGTTATTATGGTGGTGTTGGGAAGAAATCCATACAATACAAACGAAAAATGGAAATATTGTTTGGGCTCAGTGGAATACGGGAAGTTGATAGAAGTATAGTGCATTGCGTTCGTTTAAAAAGTTTTTTGTCTATAGTTTTATTTATAAAACACCTGTATTATTACGTTATTATTATTACGTATCAGTACTATGTACTGTGTTTCTTTCAAAAGGCAGAATCGATTATAAGTCAGTCGTCACTTTTTTTAGACGTGGTTGTTTTCTTTCAACAGGTGGGAATTTATGAACACTTTAAAAAAAAAAAAATATTTTTCTGTTCATGCAATAAAATATTTGTCAAGAAATAATATCTATCAGTTGTTTATTTGACAGTAACCCTCTGTTATCAATACAACAATTACTTTTTATGAAAAGCACTGATTGTTGATTCAACAGTGTGATGTATATACACGTAACAGTATTTCTTCAATAACCCCATGAAACTTCACAAGCATTTTATTACAATAACAGTTTTTCTGTACTATTTAAAGAAATCGACCGTTTTCATTTGACGGACCCTTCTATTATCACAATAAAAAAGTTATTGTATCTATAGGATATAATATACAAGTGACCAACTAATAGTATAACAACTGTTATATTAACAGAATTTAAGGTCTACCAAATAGAGATCTTACCACTGTTACCTCAACCTACTTTTTTTGTCGGATTTACTAAGAAAATTTTCTGAGTGTATGTATGGTGAGCTATACCCAAATCGTCGTATTCCAAACATTCAAATGTTTAGACGATTAGAAAGAAATTTGAGAGACTGTGGTGCATTTGATAGAAATAAAACTAGAATATGTGTTGTTACTGGAAGTATGCGGAAACAAATAAATGTTTTAGGTAAGCAAATATTACTTCATAAAGATTAACAAAGTGACGAAAATATTTTTTTTCAATTTAGGATTGGTCAGTTACAAAAATATTTCTAATCAAGATTGTTCTTTACGAGAAATTGCCCACGAACTAAAAAAACAACAAATACAAATGCTACAGGATACGCAAAGTTCATCACCTCAATGAAAGGGATTACGGAAGGAGAGTACGATTTGCGATGTGGTTGAGACGTAGAAATAGGGAAGTTGTAAATATTTGTAATAAAATAATATGGACGGACAAATCAAAATTCACCAACAATGGTTGGTTTAACAGAAACATCCATTATAGGTGGAATAATACAAATGAACATTTACATAGAGAAACCAATTTCCAGGAAAGGTTCGGAATAAATGTTTGGTTGGGAATTTTGGGAACAAACATACTAGGTCCTTTCTTTTACGACGAGCATTTGAATGGTGGAATGTATTTACATTTTTTATCCAATGAGTTTGATGGCTACTCAGATGAATTGCCACTGAACATCCGCCGTGAAATACAATATTTTCAACAAGACGGCGCCCCTCCCCATAATGCAGCAATAGTAAGGGAACATTTAGATGCAATATTCCCAAGAAAATGGATTGGAAACAATGGACCAATTGCCTGGCCAGCTTGATCCCCAGACCTGACTCCTTTAGATTTTTTTGTCTGGGGATACATGAAGGATAAAGTTTTTTCGACAACTAGTACAGAAATCGACCATCTCAAACAAAAAATAAGAGATGCATGTAATACACCCATCATGCTAGAAAATTGCCACAGAAATTGTATGGACAGACAACTTATGTGCATTCAACAAAGAGGTCGGCAATTCGAGCAATTAATGTAGGTTATCATGAAGAATTCATTTTCTGTATTGGTTTTATTTTCACTCAAAAATTCAATATGAAATAAATTGTTTTCTGTTTGTTTGATTTCTTCTACTCTTAAGTAAGTTTATTTCCGAGGTAAATTGCTATCGTTCGTCTCTGAAACTACAGATATCTTTTATTATAGTGTAAATATAATTTTAATAGATATATTTATTCAAAGCGTCACTGATAATTTTTATATCGGAGAGTTAGGTTTTGTGGAATCCATAAACGACCTAACGACAGGACCGTAATTAAAAATTGTTGTCACTGATGATGTTAGTTATTTTAAATGAAACGTTATAAAAATATCAAGTGTGATGTACCACTGAATTGTGATTTTATCGCTTTATCAATATTTGTACTAAAACAGACAGGTCCGTATTTGAAAAGAAATGTTGATGGTGGCCGTGTTGACACGAAACGTTTAATCAAAGATTCATTGTTACATTTTTATAGTACATTTAGAATACATTAAAACTTTCCTTTTCCATTTTTTTATATTTTCAGAAATAACAATTCTATTCGTAAAAAACAAATAACAGCATTTTTAGTTTTCCCTGTATAACTCGGGAAGGGCGAGACTCTCTGTAAATTTTCTTTGACCATTGTACTGTTCTCCACAATAGTTACATTTTCTCCCATTTAATAGTCTTCGTATCTGTTACGGTTTAGAATATAGCAATGTTACCACATGATAAAAGAAACGGCCTGTATATGTAATTCTTGACTTGCTACAAAGATATAACTTATGTAAAGTGGTTAAATAAAATCTATCTATCTATCTAAAATCTTTCAAACGAAGTATTTGTGATAGTAATAACGATTCACATAAAACGTCGAACGAAGTCTGATTCACATGTCCGATACTCAACAAAGTATTCGACCGAAGCATATATATTTTCTCATAATAAAAAAATATTTTAGATATGCTTAAAATATTTTGTTCGTTGAATAAATACTGCTAGTCTATTCAAGCTTGATTTTCATGCAGCTGCAAGTAATTTTTTTCATTCGACAATAAACTCGCAACAAAGAGAATGTGATTGTAACAACAAATACAAATGTTTAAAAAAATCGTACGAAAATAAAGTTAATATAGCAAAAAAAACTTCAGTAATGATAGAATAATGAAGTCAAATAACGTAAACATGAACAGTGCTGGGACATAATAGGGAAATAGTAACAGACAAAACATAAGTAAAATATCAGAAATAAAAAACAACAATGGTGAAATAATCAAAAATGAAAAGGATACACAAAATTATCTTGAACGGAATAAGCAGTTAACCTCTGTTCAAGAAAATTATGACGTCAATACATGTCGAAGAAATATGATCTTGAACCAGGGCAAAATAGGTTTTCAAATTGATCTTGTAATGACATCTTCTTCTAGTAGGTATTCAAGCACTTCACAAATGATTACATACTTGCACTGTATGTTTACAGGATATAATTTGTGAATATGCCATTCGAGTGCAGTAATTTTCAATATACAGTGACCGCCAAAAAGTATGTACCATATGGGAAAAATTTTTATTATTGGACTATTGGAAAAAATATTCTGGGGAAAAGTTTGTGCATGTCCGATAACCTAAAAATCGATTTTGACACATGTCACGTGATCGCTAGAATGGCGGCAAAATGAAAAAAATTGTAATGCAATGGCAAAAAAAGGGGTAAGATGGCAAGATATTGAAAAAAGTTATTTGAAATAGTCACTTAGAATTCAATTTTATACACATAAACGAAGTTTCAAGAGATAATTCAAAAAAATTGAAAATAGCAATTTTTTAAAAATATTTTCCCATCTATTTAAAAATATTTTTTTTCTTATGAATAGCTTGACTATACTTAAACATTTGCATTTTAATGATAATGACAAAACTTTCTCATTTTCTCCACACCAGAGGGCACTAAATTGAAAAGATGGGAATTTGTCAGAACCCTTGCTGTTACAATAGTTACATCGGTTCGTATCTAACAGTTATATCCGAATTCCACGACCATTGTGATCACATGACACTCCAAAAACATAGTAACTTCCAGATTATAATCAAGTTCCGATGATAATCGTGCATGAGCGTTTCACTTCGCACATAAACTTGAAAATTGTGCGTCAAATTAAAGATTCTTAAAGTTTATGTGCAAAGTAAAACGCTCATACAGCATTATTATTGTAACTTGATTAAAATCAGGAAACATGGTGTTTCTAGATTGCCATATCAACACAATAGTCTTGGAATTCTGATATAACTGTTGGATAAGAACCAATGTAACAGCGAGGGTTCTGGCAAAAAGCAATTTTTTTAATTTAGTGCCCTCTGGTGTGGAGAAAATGAGAAAGTTTTGTCATTACCATTAAAATGCATATGTTTCAGTATAGTCAAGCTAATCATAAGAAAAAAAAATAATATTTTTAAATAGATGGCAAAATATTTTTAAAAAATTGCTATTTTCAATTTTTTTTTTTGAATTATCTCTTGAAACTTCGTTTATGTGTATAAAATTGAATTCTAAGTGACTTTTTCAAATAACTTTTTTTGATATCTTGCCATCTTACTCCTTTTTTTGCCTTTGCATTACATTTTTTTTCATTTTGCCGCCATTCTAGCGATCACGTGACATGTGTCAAAATCGATTTTTAGGTTATCGGACATGCACAAACTTTTCCCCAGAATATTTTTTCCAATACTCCAATAATAAAATTTTTTCCCATATGGTACATACTTTTTGGCGGTCACTGTATTTACCAAAAAATACTCAACTGAGATGGTAACGTTGAGTATTTTTTTTTAGTACAGGGTATCACACAAATAGGCGGTTTATTCTGATTCATTGCTCCACTGTAAGGGAGTTTCAATTTGACGATTTAAGTATACAGTTTAATAATGAAATATTTGTGGACTTCGTGTACAGTATAACATTTTCATCGTGAAATATTCATATCTTGTTAGATAAGTATTATAATTCAGTGTTCTCTTTTCAAAAAGTTATTTCCTTCCAAGAAATGAATGTCAAGAAGAACCCATGCTCTTCCTTAATTAAAAGTTTTCAATACAACTAATTGTAATATTCAATTAGAGTAAGAGAAATATTGTTTCTCAAGATCTATTCTGTATTGAAACCACAAAGAACTGCTTGTTCAATTAAAATGCTGCTAAATATCAATAAAAACAAGCATGATGTTTTTAAGTGAAAAGCTTTGAATTGAAATATAAATACTACTTATAAACAAATTGCCAAAATGTTATAAACACACTGAAACCACTTTGAGGATTTCCTTGATCAATCAGGAGTTCCAATGTTCAATTTGTAGGAAACTGAAAAGTTGATGCTGATGAATTGTTATGCATTTTTAGTCAATTACCCAATCTATATCTTGTAATGGCTTTCGGGCACTGACTATAGAAGAAAATTAACATTTTTACGTGTTGAGAATTCTCAAATGCACGTAATGTATTGACCTAAAAGTATTTATTACGATGTTCTAAACATATTTGAAAGATAAGGATAAACGTCCACGTTTCCAGTGTTCAATAAGTCAGTTTAAGAGGGATCTGGGCACAGAATACCTATACAGAACATATATAAAGAAACCACAATAAACAATAGGTAGGTACTGGATTTCAGAAATGTGAAAATCAGAAATTCACTGTAAAATAACGAACAAATACCTCAAATCAATGTCTTTTCGTACCTAATACGAATTAACGCCAGTCTTTAAAAAAATGTATTCTCAATTGTATCAACAGCCAAGATCATCCATTTGGTCAAGAAGGCTATAATTGTTAACATAGCATTGTAAACCAATCACATATTCTTTGGTATAACACGCACAGTTTTGTTTGCTATAAACAAAATAACTATAGTCTAAAATCCATTTTATTTCTCCACAACTATAACCACAACACGGAACATGCGCATACTATGTTGCTAACACCAGGAGGCAATGGCACGGACCGGGATGTTACGAAATAAAACCAAATCTCTTTTCTCTGTATACTATATGACTGAAACAAGAAACCATCATAAACTTCACATTGTATCAACTCGATTATAGGCTCTTTCTTGAATTGATTTCATATTGTGTCAAAATTAGAAAAATGATTTGAAATTGAAAACTAGCAGTTCATAATATGAGAGCACAATTGATTTAGAACGAATACATCCATGGTTTTATTGTGAATAAATTATTTCGCTCATCGGGTATATCATAATTTTTATCCAATAAGTAATATTCATTTGGCGATTCTGATGGTGTTTTTGAAGAGATATGTTCGGAATTTACATTTAAGAGCACGCTTTCAAATTCTGTACATGGATTGAAATATTTCTTGTGCCATTCTCAGATTTAGAATTATTTTGGAATGAAGAATAAAATTTCATTTGAGGGCGCAAGTTTTTCGATTGAGAAAGTAATTTCAATAATTTTTAATCAGATTGTTTGTGTGTATGAGTAACTTTTTCAATCCATTCTTTGTATAGAAACCACAAAAAACAGCATACTCAAAAATGCAGAAAGTCAGACGCAGAATATCCCCACTTAAGTAATTTTATTTGTATCTCACAGATATGCTTAAAAATATCCTATGCCCGGACTCGTTCTAAAGGCAGTCAGGGACTTTATATCACGACCTCTCGATTTCAATCAATAAAAGTTTTTGTGATGGAAAATACCCAGAAGTATACAAAGTTGTTCCATAGTTTTCAAACACAAAGGGAATATGGATCAAGCGAAAAAACACACACCAGTTGCGGTCCATCAATGTCACAAAGGTAAAATATACGAATATTGCTTCAATGCAAGACTCAATAATTATCTCGAAAAACTGAATATTCTTGATAACTCACAGCTCTCGATGAGATGATTACGCTAGGGGTATTATCGATGGTCCTATAGCGAGTCAATAGGATTTTCATGTAACCCCACAAAAAAGTCCCTACGAGTAATATACGGGCATCTTGGGGGCGGCAAGAAATGTATCCACCCTGACCCATCCAACGGCGTGAGCATTCGGTATTCAAAGAGTCTCTCACCAACCACATGACTAAATCATCGAAGAGTTGATCCCTCAAAAATGCCAAATGAGCATCACCAGTTAGCCCCGCTGATGGTGAACGATGGGCCCTATCCACTCATTGTTGTAGAGGTCGGCTCAAAGGTTTATGAAAAATCGATACTGGGACCGAAAAGGGAGGAAGACATGCGGATTTTCCATGACCAAACATGACTATGGAGGGAATTGAAGATATCGTTCCTGGTGAATATAGCATCGTCTATCCATAAAACATTACGTGGGAAATGTGGATCTTGTCTGGTGCACACAAGAAGCCATTCACAAAACTACTGAAGACGTGGCAAGTCTTGTGGCTCTAGGACTTGTTCTTTTCGGAATTGGTATGGATGCAAACGATTTTCGCGTATAACACGCCATACCGTAGTTTGCGTTAAATCCAGTCTCCGACTAATCACACGAGTGCTTGTTGATGGATCTTTGTCGTGAAGTTGCAGAACTGCTTTATCAGTAACAACTGCCCGATTCACTGCTCGTTCAACGTGACTTGGAAAACATAACCCGGTATCACGTCTTTATACTGTACACAAAATTGTTCATGGCGTTTATTTGAGAAATTTTCTCGCGTTTTCTCGAACACAAGCTCTGATGGTAGTTTCTTTCACTGCACCATATGTAACAATCATATCACAATATTCGCTCGAGGTAAACGCTGGCAAATTGAACAGTACCAATTTACGGAAGATGTCAAAATACAATCACTGATGCAAATCAAACTGATCTTGTTTTGACGGGTGACATACATACGTGCACCAGTGTCAATTTCTGTACTTAGGACTGTTATGGTTCATAATTGATTTATCTGGAGGAAACGGGTTATGTCGGGGGATGATTTTGGTTGTTTTCACATACGTCGTGGGTATTCGTTCTGTGACAAATCGGGGACAAATAGATAACGACCATCCGCGATTTTGCACATTGCAACAGTACAATGCTTCAGTTCTCATGACATCTTTCACAGAAGCACGATTGTGCTTTCACTTAGATGGTTCCCAATGTTCAATGATGCAGTGGCGTATCCACTGCGGTTGACTCACAAAAAAAATTTGGTTAAATCATCACGGAATGTGTACCTATTGTATACTGACCATCAATATTTTGACGATTCTTATAATGTACTCTACCTGTACTGTAACATTAAGAGGAAAATAAATTATCTATCTATCTATGAGCATATCAAATGCATCGCTTGATGATGAATATTAATTCCTCTATATTTTACTTGTATATTTTATAATTCAGCTAGTGCTAAAAACAAAAAAAGGTCAATTCGTCGACGAAAGAGTACCTACTCAATTTATCTTGAAAGGTGTAGCGAACAAGAAGTAAGTGAATCTGAAACTTGAAACAGAATGCTACCGAGTTAGATAATTTCAAATCCGAAACTCTAATTGAATAAAATATTGTATTTTTAAGGCATGTTTCTCTTACTGTAATCTTCAAAGACTTATGTTGCATCAAATGAAAAAAGTTTAATAATAATCCAGCCTTTCGCAAATAGGAGTTGTTCGATACTTGCCGACTTGAAACTCTAAATGTTATATAGGTATAGCAAGTATGCCTAAGCTCATGTTGAAATAAAAATAGTAATAGATGTTTTTATTTTCTTCAACCATATTAACATAATACTAATAATGTTAAACTTAACTCCCGGTTGAAAGAGAAATGCCGAAGATCAGGTGACAGCACCATCTGTGGTTGCGGGTAGCACTGTCTCTGTTTTTCATCTTGAATATCTGTTTATTTCACATGCTGCAATATTGATATTCGCGATTTTACTTGATAAGTCCACAAAAAAACGTAAATGATTCTTCTAATGAACCCTATGCATCTGACCTGCGGGCACCTACATGAGGCGGCTTTACTATACATTTTCATCGCTCGTTTCAACGGTATTTATCAAATTCCTTGCATTGCTATTATAATGTACTTATTAGTCGTGGGGCCCAATACCGGTGAAAAGAAATAATAAACTAAAATTGATAATTCGTAAATCAGTTGGACAACATGCTACTGGCAAAAAGGCCCCCCGGAAAACTTTTGGGACTGTTCGACAACTAGAATGCCCCAAAAATTTTGTCGGACAATGTTACCACTAAATTTTGTATATTTATATCATTCTGGAAAAGTTTTCAGAAATAGTAGGAAAGTCCACCAACTCTTACTTCCTCATACACAAGGAACTACCCAAAAAAGTACACCACATATTTCTATTTGACATCATAACACGACTCAAATCCAATCATGGTTGCTTTCCGGTCCATTTAAATAAAATTGGGATCCTTGATTCACCTCTCTGCCAATAGATGAAACTATTGATTTTTCAACTGTAAAAACATTCCTGGAATTAATAATTTTATAAACAAACTCCATCATTTGAACTTGCAATTTCCCACCAGTATTCAAAACGTACTAGCAATGGACGTCAAAGTTATAAATGACCTAATTGTAAAACAAAATATGTGGCTAAAGGCAAACGATTACAGACCATTAAACTCATCATATTTCCTCCTGAAAGGACTAGAAAAACTGATAAGGACATTCGGGAGGCAGCTCCTACATGTAAACCAGCATGCCTGTATTTATCTGGAAAATCGAGCGAGAAGGCTTTGCACCAATTGGTGTCAAGGCTGGAGGACACTCTGGCGAAAAAAAGAATAGCACTATGCACTTTTCTAGATATCGAAGGAGCCTTTGACAATACATCCTTCGAAAGTATGGCCAGGAGGAGAAGCGTTGACGAAACCACCTGCAGATGAATTAATACTGTCACTGCCTCAAAATCGACAAAACCATACCAAGATTCCGCGAACCTGGAAATTGCCAGGGGAACCTCACAGGGAGGGATACTATCCCCCCTACTGTCGAACATGGTAGTAGACAAACTTCTGGAATCATTAAACAATCAGGAATACTATACCCAAAGTTATGCGGACGACATAGTAGCCCTCGTACAGGGAAAGTATGCCCAATAACCTCTCAGCTAATGCAAAATGCACTGAGGATCGTAGAGGAATGGCGCAATAGAGAAGGAATAAGGGCAAACCACAGCACTAATTTTCTTCACACGCAAAATAATTTTGGAGAACTTGAAGTCATACAAAGTATCGTTCATGATGTGCAGAAGAGCTTTTGGAAAAATATAGGGACTGAAACCGAAAGACATGCACTGGCTTCAAATTGCAATCATAAGACCCAGAATCATAAATGGCTCGATTTTGTGGTTGCCCAAAATGTAAAAGTCGAAACTCAACCTTGGTAAAATACAGAGGTACGACTTGTTGGATAACCCCACCACAAACGACACACCAAAATCATCCATGAAGTCAAAATTGCCGAACTGAAAATTATATTAGAGTATATGCTACCACAATACTCGTACGAAAAACCATTCAAAACACAGCTCAAGTGGAATGAAAGGGAATCGGGAGTAGAATCACTATCATCTGGAAACATTATCTGGTATGCCTATAGATGGTTCAAAAACAGATGTAGGAATAAGAAAAAAAATTTCACTAAAATACCTCCATTGCCATGGTGATCTGTCAAAATAACGTATTTTATAGGTGTGGAATTTTCTTATAAATTTTCTTGTTGTATGGGTTCATCATTTTGGTTACCCTCTTCGTTTCTTTTGTGATTGGAAATGTTCTCATTAGACTTATCCCTTGATCTTCAGTTCCAATTTGGTTTCCCGGGATGCTGAACAGATAATAATAATAACAAATCATATCTGTTTCTTGGTTCATCTTTACTCAAAGCTTACGATTTTAAGTTCTCATTAAACTAAATTTTTTTTTGGAACTTCGGTTCTGTCACCTTGAAGCATTTTCATGATTGAATTACAAATTTGACTGATATATCTTGATAACGCTTTTTTGGGTTGATCATGACTTGAGTTTGATTATTGTAAGTTCTCGTTAGACTGAGGTTATCAGACCTTTGTTCACCCCAAGGATTCCTTGCTTGAATAGTCATTTATCAACTTTTCAATCACAGATCATTATTTCTATAGTTCATGTTCCATGTCAAAAATTCATTGTCATTGTCAATTTGCGACACAATGTCAAATGTTATTCATTTAGTTAGACGTTAGATTTTAGTTTCAGTAGACAAACTTTGCTAGAAACTCTTTATCCAGGTTAATCCTGGAATAATTAGTTTTTTAAATGTTAATCATATATTTCAATTTTATAAGTACATGGTCAATTTGACACATGACATTTTTATGGTATGGCTCTTGTACACCTGACGAGTAAGTAACCTAAAAACTTTTAATTTTTCTAAATTTTCCAATTATCAATTTCCTGAAATTCACTTCAAATTTACTCACTCACAGGTACGTACTGATGATGACTTCGTAGTTGAAAGCGCTTTGCTAAAATTTGATAAATAAATACCTGCACGAAATACAAAAGTTTTCTTCCTCCAAGAAATATTAGACACTCTTATAATGTTACCCTTGAGACAATTCAAGTGTCATTCTCCTATAACCTTCTTTGAGGTATTCCAACCACGGATTTAAACATTTGAGTTATTGGTAAGATACCAGCAAATAGGAACGAATATAAAAGACGAGGTATTCCTCGAAAAGTCAGATAAACATAATACTCGGAGACAAAACAAAAGAGCGGGTGCATTTTTAAATCCATCTGGCGATTATGCTGCAGTAAAACTAAAAGCGATCGAGACTGCTGCGACGCAATGTCGCGTTGCTATATTGTCTGTCGACTGGAGTTTGTTTGATACGTGCACTTACGCTATCTTAGTTGGCTCTGACTAATGGAGTCTTTATCTGGCAGAGTCTGCTCTCGACCTGACTTCTCGATACCGTCCTTGTTGTTAACATGGGTTTTCTCGTGTCTTTCTTAATTACGTCGGCTCTCGCGAAGAGAATGCTTGGCATTCTTTTTGTATTATTAGCTTCTATCTCGAGGAATTCTACGAAATCAATAATTCGAGGAAAATCGTACGATGTAAATCAAAAAGACTGCGAGCATTCCGTTAAAATTAATTTCGGATTCGAATTTCACAAGTTTCTTCCATGAATACCAATCAATACAGCATAATATTAGTGATTTTTCAACAAGTAGGGAAACGGACTATGCCGTCACATGAGAGACCGTAGTTATATTTTGTTATGTTTTTGACTCGCAACTGGCATTTATTGCCTTCAGCATTATTGCCTTCAGCACCTCTCCTATAGTCAATTCACCTTCAGTGAAATACTTTTCCTTGCCATTTTTTGATCAAAACTTGTGTAGTGACATTTCCAACTTCATTGAAGTTACAGTACAGATCGACAAGCGTAAGGATGCCTCGGAGATGCGCAAACGATAGAAAGCGTGAGTAGATGTGCGACAAAGATCGACTACTGTTTAATAAGGCAGAGCTATTGAGCTTCTGCCCCACTCCAGGGTTTTGTCTACTGCGCAACCGATTCTCGGAGGCATCCTTACGCTTGTCGATCAGTACCTGGTACTAAAGTTTCCTTTAAAGCTTACAACAATTTAAGTAACCATTTAGTCAATTCTAAAGATAAAATTAGTAAATTGAAAAGTAGCGGTGTGTATAAGCTTGATTGTGCTGATTGCTCTGCCTCCTACATTGGTAGAACCTGTAGACCACTGTAGACCAGATAAATCTATATTTGGTAATCATCTCAAATTTAATAACCACAATTTTAGCCCTAACAGAAATTCAAAAATTTTACACAAAATTGATAATAAAAAATTTTCTTAGATTGGATTTGTTCGAGGAACTGGAGATCTCCAAAGAACTCACCAAAAATCAGCTCTGTTTGAATACGCAAGTAAACCTGGACAGAGATTTCCTTCCTCTCCATCAGAGGTTTGAATACAATTAATTTAACGTTGGTAACACTTCCTAATTAACATTTACTAGACCACTCTTCAAGTTGGTACTGGTATTTTCACTTTGACATTTGACTTGACACATTCTGTGTTGTCCTCACCGCTTTTACAAAAACCACATGGTCTGAGTTCTAACATGCTTTTCGTTAGTTCTTATGCAGTATAATATGTTGTTGTAATTTTAAACAATGTTTTTTACATAAATTGTGAAAGGCTTTCGAGGCCATCGTCACTTACATGGTGGTTCTTCGGGTAGTAAGGCCTACGTGTTTTCAGAGAAGAACTCGACGTTTCGCCAACACGAGTGGTTAGCATTTTCAAGAGTTATTTTAAAAATTTTCGCTTTCTGTAGTCGCTGTCAAATGCTTGACATTTGTTATACGTTGTCTCAATAAATACCTGTGATTTGACGTTCTTACATCTGATTGGTCCATAGCGTTAGCAGACATCATAGAATCGTTCGTACCGTTATTTTGTGGGTAGGGAGCTACTTGAGAATTTTTGAGAACTGGAAGCCAAACCTTGTTCAATTGTAGTCCTTCTTCGGTTCTGTTGAAGTTGCTGTGGTGTTTCTGGATTTCAATTGCTTCCCGGAAGAGTCTTGGGTAATACGCAGATGTTGAAGAGATGACTTGGGTTTCTTCAAATTTCACTCTATGGTTATCGTTGTTGAGAGTATGTTACATATTTCGAAACTTCTTCAAGTGAGTATTTACTTTCAGGAAGCACTGAAGATGACGAAAGTCGAAAGCGCTTTGCAATAAAGAGAATTTATACACTTCTATACAAAACTTCGCTTCATTTATTTATTAATTTGTTACAAACAGTACCTAGAATATCTAGAATCATCCTAGTTCTTGCACAATATTCAGTACTTTTCTGAAATGTAGATCATATAGCCATTGATATAAATAGTTGAGATGAAATGGCCACCTGCGTCAATGATGCTAAACTACTGTCATCTCTGAAAAACTATGGTGTTAGAGGGGTCTCTTTTGATTCGATTTCTTGTTTTCTAAAAGATTGTGAACAATATGTCTCTTCGCAATACTGTCGTAATAATGGAATAGCTAAAATCAACTCCGAGTCAGTTTCTATCAATATAGGTGTCCCACAAGGGTCTATATTGGGGCCAATTTTATTTGTACTGTATGTTAATCAAACTGAAACTGCTCTCGAAGAAACTCGCTTTACTGCATATAAAGTTACCATGGTTGTTAAAGTGACGTACCTCTATCAGAGGTGCACAAATCAAGTCCCTCTATCAAAAGTCAACTTTAAAAAATATCGCTGAAACTGAAATTTTTTTCATCTGATGACTTCTGATTCTACGTTCTATATTTTATGAAAACGGTCTAGTGAATCCAAAACACGCTTTCTCCCATACAGCAAACAAAGCGCATGGATATTATTAGCTGAAGGCAAAGCCTTGATGATTCTCAAGATTTTTCTCTAGGCTATTGAATAATTATTGAAAATCATCCCTTCGAAATCTGACCGTGCATCAAAGAGGTTTTGTGTTATTTATTTCGACACAACCCGTTTCCCAAAATCATACCGAATGTTCAAAAATCATTTTTGCTTTTTTATAATTTTGAACAAAGATAACTTTGTCATTTCAAATAGAATTCCTGTATTTTTTGTCGGAGTAATACAAAATTCAATTGTCTTCTATTTCATATTGGGTTTCCCTATAGCTAACCTGAATAGTATTTCAGATATTGGCTTTTTCAAATGGTACTTCTTATTTCAATGTATTCTTTGAATCAAGGTAGCTTTGACACAGCATTCATTTAACTTGTTGAAAGAATTCCTATTGACAGTTATTCTGTTTTACGTTATTCAAAAATTTCAGTGAACAATTACCGTCGAAAATGAAAACCTATCCCATTCAAGAGCGGATAGATATGATTTTGTGAAGAGAATTGCCTTTTGGCGTCGAGGGTGTATGCCCAAAAATATCCAGACCGGAATCATCCAAACAAGTTAGCATTCAAAAGATTGCTACATGAATTTCGTAGGATTGTAGCTTATGGAGAAGCCAGTAAATCAAAATATATTATTGGAAATGAAGAGAATGAATTCTTTATTATGGGATCTATCAAAGAAATCCTCATACGAGTCAACATAGGATCGAGAAAGATACAGGGATAAGATAAAAAATTACAAATTCCACCCGTATCGTATTCAGATCCACCAGGAATTATATGAAATAGACTTCCATCGACGAATCCATTTTTATCTATGGGTTCTGGACAAGTTTTATGAGGATGAAAAATTGTTTCATTCCATTTTGTTTTCTGATGAATCTACTTTTCATAACATTGGCTTAGTGTATAGACAAAACTTCCATTATTATAGTGATAGGAATCCTCATTTTTTCCAGAATATATGGTATGTTAACATGTGGGGAGAAATTATAGGTACACAAGTTACAGGACCATACTTTTTTGATCGTTACTTGAATGGTCAAATTTTTTTACAATTTTTACGAGATGATTTGCCTGAGCTTCTGGAAAATGTGCCACTAAATATCAGACAACAGATGGAGCTACAGCACATTTCAATTTCAGTGTCAGGCATTTTTTAAATATGTGCTTTCCGATTAAACGGATTGACCACAAAATTGGCCAGCGAGAGCACCAGATTTGACTTGCCTCGATTTTTTCCTATAGGGATACTTGAAGATCGAGGTTTACGACAATCCTCCAACTACAATAGAAAATACGATGGAGAGAATAAGGGTTGCCTTCCGAACAGTAACTCCTCAAATGTTATTAAATGTTAAGCAGTCTTTCAAAGGGAGAGTGGCTCTTTGTATTCAACAGGAAGGATGTTCGTTATATCGAGCACCTACTATGAAATAACTACATTTGTGAGTAAGGTTATTCTGGACTTTCATTGTCTAAAAAAGAACAAAGAAAAATTCAATTCTCTGCAATTTTTAATCACGACGTTTCAACTGTTGAAATCTACAGTCGTTATCAAGTGAAATTGCAGAGAATTGAATTTTTCTTTGTTCTTTTTTAGACAATGAAAGTCCAGAATAACCTTACTCAAAGTGAAACATTGTCAACCACTTTCAAACAAACTACATTTGTATTTCATATTTTGTTGTTGTTGATTACTTAATTTTAGAAAACAGTACATATTTTCAATGAAGTGAAGTATAACAACTGACAATAAGAATTCTGTGAGCAAATCAAATGAATGTCGTGTCAAATCTATCTTGATATAAAGAATGCATTGAAATAAGAACTATATTTGAAAAAGCCAATATCTTAAAAACTATTCACGTCTAGGGAACCTCAATATGAAATGAAAGATAATAGAATTTTTTATTCCTCAGACCAATAAAATACAGGGAGGTTCTATTTGAAATGACAAAATTATGTTTGTTCGAAATTTAAAAAAATCAGCAATGATTTTTGAACAATCTGAATAATTTTGAGAAACGGGTTGTTTCGAAATCAATAGTCCAAAACCTCTTTTATGCATGGTCAGATTTCGAAGGGGTGATTTCTATACATTTCAATGTTATTTCGTTTCTAATCGAACCTAGCATTTTCATAAAAATATCAATAACTCGAGAACAATTAGAGTTGGGTACCTTATATGAAATCATTTTATTTATCCTGACCCTATCAAAAAGCTAACGAACGGGGTGTTCCATTTGAAAATGTCACACTTTTTTCAAACACCCTGTAGACTCCAAAATAATTTCCAGTTGTAGCCTTAATCAATATACATATAATGAAACGGAGAGATTTACGAAAAAATAAATAATAATAATAATAATAATCGCTTTTATTGATAGTTAGAAAGAACAGTGTACAGACATATTATACGTATACTTGGTACCTACTACTATCAAAAGGCAGAGTTAGCGTTTACCCATGTGTGAGATGGGTAATTACTTTCTTACACTCAACCCTGACAAAAACAAAACAAAAACAAAAACAAATGTAGAATATTCATACGATTTCAGCAGTGAAAATAGTAATAGTAATAGAAATGAAATTATTAACAGTGATAATTTAACTGAATACAATACTCATTAGATCATTTCTTTTGGGTAATCAGATGTATTACTTTGATGATGTGGCTTACAGAGACCGTGTCGTATGGGATGCTCCACTCTGTATAATGAAATTATAACTGAAATGATTTTCACTATAGACAGCTGAAAGACAGCTCTTTGGTATTTTGAATTACTTTTGCGATGTTCTATTTCAACACAGAAAATTTGGTTTGTAATCAATTCATTTAAAGTGAAATGTTTCCAAAGCTTCTTCAGTGAAAATCATTTCAGTTATAGTTTCGTTATAGATTTTAACATGGATGTTCATCAAACCATATAATAAGAAGAAACGTGAGACATTACGAAGTAAACTTAATTGATATTATTTGTCGTTAGGCTCCGGTGATGCACCCACTATATCACCGTTGAGGATATTCGGAAACATCCAAAATTGGCAACCAAATATTTGGAATACGCTGTATTATAGCTTTCTTAAGGAACTCCACTTTCTCATAAAAATCACCTCTCCAAAATCCATCCCATGCATCTGAATTCAAACACAATCAGCAGCTGCACATGTGTTATAATTATATCCACATTACATAAAATTTTCCATTTCAACTTTAATTTCGTACCGTTTCACATATTTCTTTATCGAAACCGGCATCTTGGGCTTCCAATTATTATAATTAGATATATTTGAAGTAACTTCTACCTACTTACGAAAACACACAAATTTTTTTCTGTCATTATTCTTTTCAGTGTGAATGACTTCTGAAATACATGTTTCGCATATCGAGCGGTTCAGAGCAGAATTGGTAGAAAAATAAATGCTGGTATAGGATTTTTTAAAGTGACCGCGCTAATATAGAATAGAAGGAATAAGAATTGTACTTTTCTATACAGGCCTTATTTTTCATGTCGTACTTACTGTCGAAGTTGGTTAAATTAGACAAAAGTTGCCTATCTTAGTGAACAATGAAATGATATTTCCAAATCGGAAGTATCACGAACCATTTTCAAAATATACGGGAAACCC
Source organism: Chrysolina oricalcia (assembly GCA_944452925.2). Taxonomy (NCBI): domain Eukaryota; kingdom Metazoa; phylum Arthropoda; class Insecta; order Coleoptera; family Chrysomelidae; genus Chrysolina; species Chrysolina oricalcia. Next base: position 3,208,577 of record OX101821.2, on the reverse strand, counting down.
GAAATGGGTGTTTTCTTTTCTTTGCGGTGGCGCCTCTATTTTTAGGAATTTGGAAATATGTTCATGAAACTTTCTTCTCTGTTATAAATTTGCTTCCATTTTCTGTACTTATCCAGAAATTCTTTAGGCCAATAAACAGAGGAATTTTTCTCATAAAAGTTCTACTTAAATTGCTCTGCCGATTTCTTTTTTGCAATTCGGTCGTCACGGAGAGTTGAATAATTAGCAATAAAGTTATCACCCCCTGGGGGGGGGGTGGGTGGTTTGCATCCCCCCCAAAATCGTAAACACTTTTTTCTGGAAGGTATTTTCTTGAATGGGGGCGAATTATTTTCAACAATTAAACCCCCTCCCGGCGCATCAACCCCTTTCCGAAATCGTGTTTTTTGGGGTATTTTCTATGAATATGTAAAATTGTCAGTCCTGAGTAATGAAACTGAGCAAAAATTTGTAAAAATAATAGGTATAAATTATTAGAAACGATTTTTCTGCACCCGCATTCGTGGCATACCCCCCCACCCATCGCGGAAACATTGGGGTGAGAGGGAAGGGGAAGAATATTTAAAAAAAACTCTCAAACTACTACTCTTAGATATAAATGTGGGTAAATAATCGTTGAGAACTGTCGACATTTAGAAGTATTGTTATGGAAATTATTCGCAAATTTGAGAGAAGATCAATTTATTGTATAAATCAAACGCGGACCGGAGGAAACGAAATATGAGAGTGTTTTTCAATTATATCGAGAAAGGGTATGGAGAAATGAATCCACAAGTAATCACCATCAAGAAATGTATAGGAAAATATATTTATTCACTCATACAACTCATCATCTACTTCATCTTCAGTCTCCTCGTCTTCATCTTCATAATCCGGAACAATCACTGCCAAGTTTCTACAGATATCTGCTGTACATTTATTACAAACATTGGTACATTTTAGACCATTCTTTTTGCATGTGCAGGAGTCTCTGATGCAGCCGGTCGTGCAGTTACAAAAAAACATTTTCTCCTGAATTTCTAGGTGGACCTTTGGAATTTCGGAAATCTAAGTCATATCTGACATTGCGATATTTTGAAACAGAGCTGAGTTGAACATGAAACAAATATTTCAAAAATAAACTCACCATTTTCAATTAATAACAATGACAAAGCACTAAGAGATGTTTCCTCGTCTCCATCTATCGATGCTATCCCAGTATCCAGTGTTTTCTGCACAGGAACATTAATATTATCTGAAGTTTACATGGAGCAACGTTGACTGCTGCCACTGCGCACCGACAGAACCGCGCCGCTGTATACTATACAGCGGCGCGCTAGCTGCCGCATTGACAAGGTCCCAAGCCGATATTTTTCAGGTTTTGGAATCTCAATGAGATTAAAGCAGGTACACTTTGGAACAGTTTCCATGGGTCTCGAATCCCCATATTCCATCAAGGACTGATTTTATTTTTCTTTCCATAGTCCAATAATGCGATCAAATGTCGAGTAACCTCTATTTCAAGTACTTGAAAGATTGACTGGATTACATTTAAAATTTGTACAAGTAACCAAATTTGTATGAATATTTTCAATAAGAGCAGGGTTTTTTCTGCAAACTGGCTGTTCATTCATGTTGATACGTGCTTTTATCTATTAGGTATTAGCATTTGAATTTGAAGAATTGAAAACACTCGTATCTGAAACCATCATTATTTGGACCAGTTAAACGTTATGCAATTTGACAATGAAGTATTCCTCAACTGTTCAATTTACTTGCTATTAGTGATAAGACATTATTTCAGTAATCACAAGCATTATTTCACGAAGTCAGGAACTTTATTAATATTATAAGATTTTCAATTGCAATTTTGCAGCTGGCAGCTGCGCGTATAAATATAAATAATATCAGCAGTGGGACTCTGTGTCATATAGAATTCTACCCCTCGTTTTCTACAGTAGATTACTACTATCGCAAGCAACAGTCACATTATTTGGCTTCAGTCGCCTGCACATCGGGTTTGTTCGGCAACATACTATCCGATTTGAAAGCATTTGCCAAAATTTGGTGATATTCTAGTGACATTTCATATTCTTGTGTCCAAAATTGCAGTCATTGTCACGCATTTTTATTTTTAACGGATGGTAGTTTCATGTGCTTTTCAATTAAGAGTGGATTTATGCAGCACAAATTTACACTAAACTACAATTAACATTTACACTTCAACTTCAACTAAGAAGATGAACCTCTCATTTGACATAGTTCATTTTATAGTTCATTTTATGCAGGGAAATTAAAACTAAATTTAAATTAATAGTTGACCAACTTTCATCTTTCTAGTGTTAATGTTAATTATTGACACTACTACGCAATTGTTGGCACATATTTTGAATTCCGCGGGCTGAACGGCGGAATGATATGGAAAAGACAACGTAAATGACGTTTCAATTTTGTAACCTCCAATTCCAAATCAATTTGAATAAAGGTACAATAAACAAATCGAATTGGTGGAGAAATATAAAATAATGGCAATCGAAGATGGAATGTTCATAGACCTCATTCGCCAATACCAATTATAGTTTTACGATAAAAAAGAAACTCTTTATAGGAATAAAAATGCCAAACAGAATGCGTAAATTGTCTTAATTTTTTCGCATAAATGCCATACAAACCAAAGTTTAATTTTTCCTTAGTTGAAGTTTAGTTCAAGTTGGAGTTTAGTGTAAATTTGTGCTGCATAAATCCACTCTAATTTTGAATAAATTGTGATATTATTGTTGCCTATGAACGGATTGAATTTAATAGCTCTGATGGAAATAGAAAATATTGTGAGAAGACTCATGAGAGAAGCATCAATTTTTAATAGAAGATATAGTTGTCGTCAAACATATAAGATAAATAAAAAAAGGCGCAAAAAATGGTCGATTAGCATGAAATTGACTCCCATGCCGCCAACCAGGGTCGGACTTGTACATATGCCGCTAAATATTGTGATGCGTGCAGATTATTCAAGTTAATTTAACAAAAGCACTGTAACTTTTGTATTCAGAATCATCCATTTTTATAATTATTAGTATCCTTAGATTGAGTAAACAACTGCCCCGTCGAAATCTAATTTGCTAATAGCTGGGCGTACCGCAAACAGCTGTGATTTCTATTATAACTACGCCCGACCCTGCATGGAAAAAACATTCCTAATTGCTGTGCGGGCCTTTACATCTTCCGCGCTAAGTGCTACGTGGGGGCGATAGGGCCGATAGGTGGAATAATTTGAATAAAGGTAGAGATGTCAATAATTTTATTTATTGATTTAGTGCGATTTTAGTCTGAAAAACTGTTTGGTTATTGACAAAATAGGAATTTCCTGGTAGTTTCCTGAAGTTATGTAAGTATTGATATTGACTCACACTGATTTTAGCCAATATTCTCATGTGATTACCATATAAGGTGTGTATGGCGTGGTACTATGCATTTTTGGCAGAAATATATATTTTGTGATTGGTTTTTTTGGAGGAAATGTGAGGACTATCACAATATTTGCTCATACAGGATGATTCCTAAGGTGGACCGGTCCTTTCATTAATTTCTCACATTGCACAGAAAATAATGGCTATAGGTGAACATGTAAAAGACAACAATTCGTTTTTGAGATGCAGGGAGTTAAAGTTGAAAATTAATATTGAATTTACTTTAATTACTGAAGGATCACCAATCACATACTATTCAAGATATCCAACGAAGGCGATCCATTACATCCAGTGGAAATGAGATATAACCGGATGGTGGGAGTTAGACTGTATGTTTTTCACCCACCCAGCTACTCAGAATATTTTAGGGAGTAACAAAATACCCAAGAGCAGATGAATAAATATATAATTGTACGAAACAGAATGCCAGTGTCCAATATTGATTATATTCCCAAATTTGATTTTAGGATATGAAAGTACATTAAATTTTATGTAAGAAATAAATATATGATTGCACTAAAACTTGATAGAAATCACCGATAAAAATCGAGATAACTATATTTGGCACCAAAATTTAATGTAATTGTGTCGGATGAAAAGTCCGTTCAAGACACCCATATGATAAATATAATTTTGGAATTTTAACACAATTGATCATTGACATACCACACTGAGAGCTTCAATCAGAAAATCAGAAAAAAATCACACATTGTGCATATCATCTATTAGAAAATCTTCAAACACGAAAGTATTATTCCAGTTCAAAGTGTATAAATGTGATAGCGTGGCAACGCACGATTCAATCTGAAAACATAGAATTAATTACAGAGAGTTCATATAAATGAAACACAGAGCGATCAATTGGAAAGTTGAAATTAAGTGGGCCCTTCACGTGCAGTTTTTCGTGACTTCCAAAGTGACACTCCATCGCTCCACTCCAAATTCGAACGTGAAGTGTCAACATGCGCCTGGCGCTTCTCGTATCTGACGCGGCGCGAGACGTTCCAACCTTCTTAAACTTCTAGCGCGATTCGAACAGAGGAGTCATCCAAAACTGAAAGTGATGGGACAATTCCCGCGCCGCTCCGACTGTAGAGAAGAACAGTCGAATTGAATTGTAACGAGAAGACAGGTATAGTTGCTTCGAGTAGTCTTAATGTGATTTCGGCGCAAGTACCATTTTTGGACCAATACTCTGTGTCTTTCTTCTGGAATCTTCATTTTCTAATTTTATACATGCAATTTTTCTCTTTGAATGTAAAGAACACATCGCGAAAAAAGGCCCACTAGCTATCGAGAAGCTTCGAGGAATGAAGTTGGAGTACTATATTTGAATGTGCGTGTATTTTGGCATGCAACTTCGCTCCGAGAGTGACGCGAAGGGAGTGCGAGTCGGGAATCGAAAAATAACTGCACGTGAAGCTGGCCCTTTTTATTTTTATGGAAGACCTTGTTGGTATATGCACTTATTTGAGAATTCCCTTCTCTAGATCACTTTTAAATTATCTGAACAAAAATATCTGAATTCCTGACAATCCAGATGTTGAGTCGTGAAGAATGCAGTACTGAATGAACACCCTGTATATACAAGAATGTCTTTTATTTGTAATTTTTTTGTTGAATAACTTTTACATTAATGATAAATTGAATCATTATACTGCATATATTTTTTGAATTACTCGTATCTGTGTACTTAATATCGATCTCTAGTATACTCATTAATCTAAATAAAATTGGATTAATTAATCCTCTGTCAATAATGAATTTGATGCAATTGAAAAATTCTTTACCCATGGCGAAGTTACCTATAATGCACTAGCTATTTCAAACTCTTGCACCACTTGCCCCCACATTATGTGGCACGTTCCAGGGAAAGATAAGACCATTTTTTGCGGCTTTTTTTATTTATCTTATATGTTTGACGACAACTATACAAGGTTTAGAGGCCATGAGCGCGATCATATTAGGGACGGTTCTTTTGGTAAAAGAGCCAATACCTCAAAAACGGTTCGTCGTATCGATTTCAAACAAGGTCAGGCTTCTAGAGGACTTTCGTTGCTATTTACCTACGTCTGCGGAAGCACAATTGACTCTTTTACCCTAAAAAGCGCCCCAAATATGATTGCGCTCATGCCTCTCAAAGAACTCTTTAGAGTAAATAAGGATATTGCTCAATATATTTTTAAATGTATCCTGCCTCAGATGAATCAGTTGAACAGTGGGTAAGCTTTTTACCTCCTGCCTTTAGCTGATCTTTCTTCAATTTTGACTAAGTTTTCCAATATAATAGGTACTAAAATTTTAAATAAAGAAGTTAGTATAAACACTATGGCTAATGGATTGAGGCTCAGCACTATTACTGTACTTTTGTGAATACTTATCCTTCTCCATTCTACGACAGATTTTTCTTCAAAACCTATTAAGCTGTTAAGCTCACATTTTGCCACAGAGCGTGACCTTGTGCTTTGCCCTCTATTCACTCCACACCATCATTATTCATTAGTTTTTACTATTTGCTTTCGAAATTGAAATAAATATATTTGACAATACTGACAGAATTAAATCGAAAAAAAAAAGTTGGGTTAAACATAGAAAACGACATGTCTTGACGTCTTGCTTTCTGGCTACCGGGATAGTCGAGTTTAGGCGACAATTTGTTTACACAGAGTACATATGGAATTCAGTCGATAAGTGGAATTCAATATGACACAGAGTCCCGCTGCAGAATACAAAGCTGCGATCTTTATCTTCAAAATGACGTGAGATTTATCCGAATTGAACATTTATGTGAGGAGTTATAGAACTTTACTGCACGCGCTGGTTGAAAAAATGCACGTTGGCGGAAGCCGGCGCAACACCTGCCCCATTGCGAAAGCATATAACTTCAACAATGTTTTTCAAGAACACCGTGCGATTTCTCAAAATTTTGGTAGGGACATTTTTTTTGTAAAAATTTGTGCTCATTATGAATATCAAGTAAATTTTTTGAGATATTTCGAAATTACCTCAAAAAAAAGTTCAACGAGTTTTTTGGGGGGTTTCCACCCCCCCTGGAGGTGATAATTTTTCTCAGAAGTGATGTGCACACTGTGTTCTACAATTTGAAAAAAAATTATTGGCGGAGCAATTTAAGTTGATGTTGATAGCCCTGTTGATTGGCTTACTTGTGATACATTTCAAACGATTCAACAGAAAGAACCCAAGATAAAATTACTATTTCCATCAAATTTCCTGTAAACGGTTTGGATATGAGCAACTATGCAACAGAAAATGCAAAATGCTGTATCCAATCGCAGTGGGACTACCTAAAGCGGCTACATGGCTTACTGTAGACACGTGGCACATGTACAATGATTCTTGGGTGTCACCAATTTCTTCAACTTTACTTGTGGGCAGAGAGGCATACGTCCTTTTTTACGAGTCCTGCTCATAGTGTACCTTTTATTGTTGTTGCTTTATGTTATTTATTTATGTCGTTTTATTTATACATTGAATTCATTATTTATTGAATATATAACAAACTAAAAATGTGAAAGATTGTAGTCAAAATAATAAAATAATGAAAAAAAGTTTGATCATCATTTATGTTATTTGTACGAGAACCACCCTGTTTGTATTCTGTAGGTTGTTTATAGTTGAGAGGAAATTCTTTCTGAGATATCCCATGTATAACTTATTAATTAAAGAATGTAAATAAGTTGATGATAGACGGTCATCCTCTTACACTAATCCCAATCACATTTAAATATTCATTATATTTGTAGCAATAAAGTGTCATCACTCATAAATATTGAAGTTATTAGATCAAGTCGCAGGAGTACCTAATTTCATTCTCAATCGCAGACATGTTTATCTCGTGTTAAAATTAACTTAAAGTTAATTTGCATCTCTAATGCTTGAGCTTAATTAATTTGACGGTAAATAATGTAAATGAGAAGTTGCTCACGTTGAAGGCAAAGGTACGGACGAGACATCGGATAGCTCACGGCTGTTGAATATAATTCCGACCTAAACGAGATTTTCATATTTTATAACAATGAACAGTCTCGAATTAAATTGAATCGCTTTTTATTTGACGTAAGAAAATTCAGTCGGACACGCTACGTCTACCTCACGTCTCACTGACGCACCGTTTAAAAAAAGAGATGCTGGAGAACACTTCTTGTTGGAACCGGAGTGGAACTTGTCTTGAAAGTAATATTTCTTGTTGAATCAGAGCTATAACAAAGCTTCTCCAGTCACTTAATGAATGCGATATCATCTGTGGTCTTTTAGGATGAAGTGATAATTTCATTTGAATACCCAAATCCTATTTGTTCTGTTCTAGCCTCCAAAAACACTCAAACACGTTTGCTAATGAAACTTTTTTGTGTTCAAATATGAGATTTCCAAACCCCTTTTAATGGATTTTTCTTCAAAACCTCATAGGGGAGAGTTGCCTAAATTGAACTGGTACCCAAATTGAACCTAGGTCCTATTTTTAACAAATCCGCCATCTATAAGTGAATACGAAAAGTGTATTGTACGCCAACACTTAGCCATGAATTTCGGTTCAGTTGGTCAACGACAAGCACGAGAAGAGGTTGTTATGTGTTTAGAGTGTCTTCAATGTAATATTTCAACGGTTTTACTAAGTAAATATCTCTTAAGAGGATACGAGTAAGTAATTTTCGATTACGTTTGCATTTAAAGCATTCATTTAGACATAGTTTACGACAATTCAGAATCAAAATATACTGTTTTTTTTTCAAGAACTGTTTAAAAAAAACAAATTGCGCTGTGGTGCTTAAAATGAACCCCTGTTAGTTTCTTATATTGAACTGGTTCAATTTAGGATACTTGTTTCAGAAAAAGAATCAACAATGTCCAAACGTGGGAAGTATGGCCGTTGGACGGAACAGGAGATGTCTATGGCTATTGGAGCTTATAGGGCTGGCGAGGCAGGTTTGAATGAATGTGCTAGAAGATATAATATTAGCAAATCTACACTGCTGAGACACCTCAGGGGCACTAATACACTAGCTAAAGAAAACGTAAAAAAGATGGGGACCAAATGTGTTTTTTCCACGGAAACTGAAAATACACTAGTAAAGCGTATAATTGAGTTTGAAGAAATGCTCTACGGATTTACAATAATCGACATACGACGTTTAGCTTTCCAGTTGGCCGAAAAACACAATTTACCCCATCGGTTCAATCGGGACAAAAAGACTGCAGGTAAAAAATGGTTTTACGCCTTTATGAAGAGACATCCGGAATTATCTGTTCGCCAGCCTGAATCAACATCCCTTGCCAGAGCACGAGGTTTCGAGAGGAGCAAAGTAATGGAGTTTTTCGATTTATTAGAAAAACTTGTCGACAAATACAAAATTACCGCAAACACTACATTTAACGTTGATGAATCCGGTTACTCAACGGTCCAGAAAAGATGCAAAAGGTAGTGTCCAAGAAGGGAAAACGACAAGTTAGTGGCATATCTAGTGGAGAGCGAGGTGTCAACACTACAATGGTCTGTTGCTGTAACGCCGCTGGTCTCTACGTTCCTTCTATGCTCCTATTTAAAAGAAAAAGATTCGCATCGGAACTTGCTCGTGGAGCTCCAACTGGGAGCCTTATTGAAATTTCAGATAGTGGCTATATTCACAGCGAACTCTTTGTTAAGTGGCTTAAACATTTCCATAGTTCAATCCAATGAAGAGAAACCAGTAGTTCTGCTGCTAGATGGACACTCCACACATAGCAAAAATCTGGAAGCTCTAGAATTTTGTCTTCAGCATCATATTCACCTTTTGCAACTGCCCAGTCATACAACCCATCGTCTCCAGCCGTTAGACGTTGGATTTTTCAAACCTCTACAGACTTATTTTGTACAATAGCAAGATTCTTGGCTGCGAGCTCACATTGGTCAGGCAATAACAGTATACAACATAGCTGAATTGTTAAATAGAGCCTACGGAAAGGCTGCATCGGTTGGTGTGAGCGAGAGTGCTTTTAGAGGAGCTGGAATTTGGCCAGTCAACCGAAATAAATTCGCGGATCATTTATTTGCTTCAGCCACTGCGGTTGAAACACATTTTACCGAGCAAGAAGAAGTAGCTGATGGCTCTGCCGGATCTACTAATCAAGCTATTTCCATCGAAAATTCGACAGTAGCGGACAACTCTTCTAGTTCTAGAAGTAGTGTTATCAAAACACCTATTGATACCGACAAAGTACCAGGTGAAATTACACCAGAAAAGTTGAATCAAAGTTTAAATGAATTGGCACCTGTCCCTGGAACAAGCAAAACTATTCAGCGACGGCAAACTAAAACTACTGCGTCCGCAGTTATCCTCACTAGTACACCATACAAAAAAAAACTCTTGAAGAGAAACAGAAAAAACCCGATAAAGGAAATGAGAGTAAGAACAAAAAGAGGAAAGCTACCGAAAAAAGTAAACATAAAAAACAAAAAGAACAACGAAAAGAAAATCCTCAGGAAGGGGAGAGAAAAGTTCCTCCACGAAACAAAAAAAACAGGTGCGATAAGTCGTTTCTAGACAAAGCAACAGTCAACTTATTCTCTGAAATTCAAAATAAACCTAAACAGAGGCTTGTTAAAGAAACGTCACCGTACCTAAGCGATTCTGATGAAGATAACGATGAAAACGCCGAAGAATTATGTTTGTATTGCTATGAAAAATATTCTAACTCCAAACCAAATGAGGGTTGGGCCAGATGTCAGAATTGCTCCAAGTGGGCACATGAACAGTGTGCTGGACTCGAAGGGGACGAAGATTTTAATTGTGAATTTTGCCTGGGTGTTTATACCTAACTACATCTTTTTTTCAAGAAATTTTTTTCCTGATTTTTATATGATTTTAATCTGTTACGTAGGTATGTCCATTTATTTAACACATTTCTTTTATAACAAGCTATGTTTGATAAACTGATTCGAAATTGAATCCATGTTTATACCTGAAGTTCAATTTAGGTAGCAGGTAGTTCAATTTACGCACCAGGTCTCCTAAAATGAACCATATGTAATATTTTCTAAAATATTTTTTCTACAGTTAGGCTATTATTTCAGTGTATCTTTGATACTTAGTACTAATTGTATACAAGATAATAAAGCTGTGTTTATTTATTTTTTCAAGCAAATTGTTAATGATGTGAAGTTATTGTGAATTTTCCAAAAGTGGTTCATTATAGGCAACTCTCCCCTATAGGTTTTGAAGCTTTCGATAAGATGGATCATAAATTGCTGGTACAGAAGCTGGCTGGGATCGATGTGACTGGTTCTCTAATGTGGTTTCAATCTCACGTTGGCAATCGTGAACAGGTTCTTAGTATTGGTAACTATCTTTCAAGATCACTAAACATAACGTGTGGTGTAGCTCAAGGTTCACACCTAGGACTCCTACTATTCAACATTTATATAAATTACATTTCTGAGTGCTCTCGAATTTTCTTATGTCTGCTGATGATCTGAAAATATTTCATACAGGGTAACACTTGAACAATTGTATGCTTATTCAAGAGGACCTTGACCGATTTTACCGTATACTACTGAAATAACGCCCTTCACCTAAACCTCAACAAATGTCATCAGATAACTTTAAGAAGACAATCTAACTTGATAACCCATTTATACCCTGGAGGATGATTATTTCCAACCTATAGTAAAGTTGGGAATTATTTTCGATTAAAAAATTACTTTCAACAAACATATTTCTTACATCTCTAAGAAAGCGAACAAAATGTTTTATTTAAAGAACAACCATCTTTTCAGAGATTATTATAAGTCATGCGTAAATATTCTGCTAGGTTTCGCCTCAACCATTTGAAATCCCCACTATATAATATCCATGAAACAAATTGAAAGCACCCAGAACAAATTCAAAAATCGTCCAGTCTGAATGACGAAAAGGCAATAAATATTATATTCACTTTAATGATAATAATAATAAATATACTTTATTGTCAAAAAATTGTCAATTTTGTAGACAAAGCATAGTAGGCATACATTAAATATTGTGATAAGACGATGTACTCGTTAGTCAAAACTAGACAAAATTACACAAATATGGTCAATAGAAATAAAAATATACAAGTATATATGTACTTTGTACATGCACATATATCACCATCCCTCACTTTCTTAGAAACTATCCAGAAAGGTTTTATTCTTCACAAAAAATGAATTATCAAAAAACGTTTATGCAAATCTTTCATCGTGTCACTCAACGCTTTTGCTTTATATACAACTTGCAGAAGTTTTTTTCACAGGCACATCTTGCTAGCAATACCCGATTCAAGAAATTTCCAAATAGTATTATTCTGGAGCAAAATGTCTTTGACATTCATAGCACTTTGCAGACGATAATTCTCTACTATTTCTCCTGACAGCATATGTTTAAATGTCTGCTTCTTTCTTTCTTTCGTAATCTCCAGATTTCTGTAGTTATTCTTCAATTGATCATCGACAGCCTCCGCAAATATTAATCATTTTACAACGTCAACCTACTTCTTCTCATGTGATAGCATTTTTTGAACTCTAGTTGCAGGAGTTAAAACATCATCCTTGGTTTGCTCCTTTCCCTATCTGTCCTTATAAATAACGTCACACGTCGTTTGTACTTTTCAACTCTTATTTGAAGATATCTGATTAATTCAACTTTTTGTCTTATTTCTCTACTTCTCGCTTTTCTGTTCTTTGCAGCTCTTCTTTGTGTTTGAACTGTTCGAGAACTTTGAGGAGCTTCAACCTCATTTTCTTCGTTTTCAGACAAAGAGGGACTTATTGCGATATATTGAGTTTCTTCTTTCTTTCTATTTCTGCTGCTTTCGAAATGATTATTTGTTGTTACTGTCGTACCTATTTATTGACCTGTCCTATACATCCACTGTCTGAGAGGATTAATAAAGATTATTATTATTATTATTATTATTATCGTTGGAAACAGAATAATTGGACCAATATTATTTCAAGGTCAGTTAACAGGGGCTAGGTACTTAGGTTTTCTTCAAAATGAAATCGAGGATCATCTTAATACTACCTTTAGCAGTTTTACGACAAATTTACTTCCAACAAGATGGAGCACCCTCTCATAATACCAGATACGTTCTTGATTACTTAATAGAGCATTTCAATAATCAAGTTATTGCAACCAATGGTCCAGTACGGTGACCTGCCTGCTCACCGGATCAGACTGTGCTAGATTTCTTCATTTGGGGATATGTTAAAGAAAGGGTCTACTATGCAACAGCCCCAGTCACTCTCGAAATCTTAGAAGAAAGAATTCTACAGGCATTTAGAAGTATAACGCCACAAATGTTACGAAACGTGTTGAGAGAAACAATTGAACGAGCTGAAATGTGTCTTCAACAAGGAGGAATGCAATTTGAAAATTTACTATAGTGAAAATTTTAGGAAATTAGGATATTGAAAAAAATGTAAGTGCATCGCTGAAATTATTGTTAATTTTGTTAAATTTGTTGATCCAATCCTTTTTTCGGAAAGTGCTTGTCAAAAAATGGTCGCCATTTGAAAAATAATAGTTAGACACGAAAATGTAATTTTGCAAACTTGTCTTATTCATATCTATCATACTAGTCACTAAAACTTCGCGATTGTAATATTCTGATATCACCTGAGGTCCTTAGATTAGTTTACTTCCGATCATGGCCACCTAGATGTAATTTCAAAAGACTCCAAAAAAATTAAGTAGGCATAAAAACTTTCGAAAATGCCACATTCCGATCTAGAATTGTCTCAGAAATCCAAAAATGTTACAATATACAGGGTGTTCCATTTAAAAATTTAGAACCGGAGCCATTTTCGGTGAAACCGGAAGTGACCGGAAAGTGAAAAATATGTGAAAACTCTCCTCTTCCCATACCATTTACCTATACCAAATCTTATTTTGATACACCTAATGGCCTAAGGGTTTAATGGAATTTGGACCCTTATTTTTTCTTGCTCCCGATCCAAGTACACATTTACTCGTTCGTTTATTCATGAGCGTAGAAAATGATATGTAAAACTGTGTGTATCTTTTTGTTAGTAATTCGGTTCTAACTTTTACCACTGCGTCATTAACGGTGCACTCACCGGAACGTAGATAAATATAATTACATTAATTAAAGCCTACAAGTCAATGCCTACCCGCATTTGATATGACAAGTGGAACATGCAAAATAATATTATTCTGTTTCTAACGGATTTCACGAGATGACCAGCTGTTGAAAAATGGGGATTCTAGATAACATCTTAGATGCCCATCACAATAGAAGGAGTATCAACACATTGTGAGTGTGGCTACAGTCGGTAAAAGTGAGAACATCTTTTATGGTCAGCATGGCAAAAAGGATTATTCGAATTGTTACTGAAATAAACACTTCAACATAGGTTTCATACTCATTTTATACAGCAGTGCCTGTGAGCTGCTCAGAGTGGCACGGGAGGTCGTAGGTATCGTTATCTGTCAGTTTAAAAGATAGATCCTTTGACAAAAAAAATTGAATATCCAAAATTAAAAAAAATTAGGATATGAGGTAAACATAATAATGTGGGCACAGATTTGTCAAAGGTTATAGGTACTTTGTGCTTTTCAACAGTAAAACAAGAAATTAGAATTAGAATAATTCGCAATGAATTTGGAGACATTTTTTCGTAAAATAAAGAAACTATCAAAAACATGAACTAAATAAATCTTCCAAACTAAACTAAACCCAAAAAGAAATAAGCATACCTACCAATTCCAAAAAGTATACCAATAACACGGTTTCATCTATGCAATAATTTTATTTTTCAAATTCCATTGAATAAAAAATAGTTCGTGATCCTTTACAAGGTGACAACGGTCTGGATTTTTTAGGCAATACATTTTTGGTTGCTTTGGCTGCATTTTCTTCGATATTTTTTGGTAAATCGGTATTTATTTCTATTACTTTTATTAGCAGACCCACTATGCACGGAATGTGGGGAGAAGGGGGACTCTTCCACTTCCTGTGCGAATGTGGTATTTATGGCAGGCTCAGACAAAATGTCTTCGGAGTCACCACTATCAAGGAGGAAGAATTGCACTCATTGACCTCATTGCAATGGAAGGACATTTCGACTTTCATAAAAAGGTCGAAGAGGTTCGAGCAGGTATCCGCCATGGGATGAGTGAAGAAGCCAGGGATTGCGAAAAAGGTCCGCCGGGACCTAGTCGCTGACGCTTGCGTCCCCCACCCATTACCATTACCATTAGAAAACTAAAAAATCTCAATATTGGGGGTATAGTCAAAGGGTTATTCAACTGATTCATTTGAGGCAGGATACTCTTAAAAATATATGAAGCCATATCCTTATTTACTCTAAAGAGTTCTTTGAACTCGTATCTTCCATTAAAAATGGATCTAACTCTTCTCTCATGGGTCAATTCTCTCGAAATTTTCTGAACGAATGTCTTCTAGCCTTTCTTCTTCCTCCAGACATAATGAATTTCGTCCATTTATAGGCTACAAAGTGTAATAATATCACAATTTATTGAAAATGAATTAAAAGCACATGAAACTATCATTCGTTAAAAATGAAAAGGCGTGACATGGAAGTAACTTTGGTCACAATAATATGAAATGTCAATTTTGGTAAATGGTTTTAGATCGGATAGTATTTTGCCGAACAAACCCGATGTGTATGCGACTGTAGCACAGAGTGCCAAATAATGTGATCGTCGCTTGCGATAGTAGTAATCGACTGTAGAAAACGAGGGGTAGAATTCTATATGACACAGAGTCCCACTGCTGGTCTCGTAATTCCCGATTTCTGTTTAGGCAATAAATATAAGGGTTGTTCGAAAATTAAATAGTTAATTGACTTTCTTTTCGGTTTCTTCTACAATCTGCTTATGCATTCAATATTTTATAACTCAGATATTCCGACGTTACGAGAAAAAAAAAACATAATGCAAATCTGTCGCAGTATGAAAAAAAAAACTCTTTTATATCTAAACATTTGATCTTATTTCTACTTATTTTATGTCATGGATCTTTCTGTATGGTTTGAATCAATTCTCTTAATGGAAATATGACGTTGAATTCATAATGAAACTGATTATTAGATACAAAATATTTTGTTTGAATTTATAAATTCCCCTCGTAACTCGAAGTCGGTATTGAAATGATTTTCATCGGAACCACATGGGCGAAGGTTTTGATGCCCTTCTCGGTATTGTAAATGCTGAATTTAATGGCTTCTGGATGAAGATTCAATATCTTTCGGGGTTCGTCCTCTGTTTAGAACAATAAATAAATTTCAAGATTACGTTTTGTTACAAGATCTTCTCTAAACATACGTCGACCTTACAACCCGAAGAACCACCATGTAAAGGCCATCACAGACACACTTGCATAGCGCATAGCATGAAGACATAACAAAATTCAGCCAATCACAAAACGAATATCCCACGCTACTGGCATTTTGATTGGCTAAACTCCGTTATGTACCCATGCTATGTGCTATGCAAGTGTGTCTGTGAAGGCTTTAAGCAATGAACCGATTCAAAAATCAGTTTTTCATTCAAATAAACTAAATTTTTCGTGAAAAATAAAATCTTGTTTGCACCACGAGCGTTCCTAACGCTCATCGGGCAACATTCATCCCTCGGACTAGAGGCCCTCGTGTTGAATCATGTTACTATCCGGGCGTTAGGATCTATATAACTAACTTTAGTGCATAAAAAACTATGTTGTATTCTCACTTGTACACGCTATATTTGGTCTTCCTGTAGCATTTTCAGTCGATAACAAAACATGAAAATCAACTATTAGTACTGTTGAGGTGTAGAATCGTATTTACATTAATTTGTCGGGCGAGCAGTCATAATTACGAAGTGGTAGTTAGTTGCATGATTCGGAGATAGAGGTAGAGATTGAGGTAGGGAATAAAGCCGGTTCGGTAATTAATCGGAATGACTGGAACAAGCCTTACACATTAACAACTTGTTATTGAAGATAAATTTCGCCGTCGGCTCCACGCATTTCCCTACGGCTCACCTTCCTTCGAAGATTCGAACGAACTTGAATAGGTTTGCTAATAATAATGATATTTATTTTCCATTAGACATAGATTATAATATTGGAATAGTCGAAGTACACATATAACTTCGAGAGCTCAGTTCACAGTGTGAGTAACTAATAACTGTAATAAATAAGAAAAAAATTAAAATACACATTCATATGTATTACGAATCATAAAATTCTTGTTAATTATAAAGACAACTCTCAATCAATAGACCAAGCTATAGAGGTTGTTTTCCTTACAAAATAAAACACGTAAATGGCCTATACTAATTTTTATAAGATAGATTCTGAAGAACCGCCTCGAAAAGCATTTTCCCGAAGTCCAATGTGAAACTTTTAATTCGAAAAGACCTGACATACAGGGTGTTTCATTATAAATGCGCAGGACTTCAGAATGTTATAGCTCGTTCAAAAATATGAAAAAAAGTTTATTTTAACTTACCCTCTAAAATTAAACATTTTCGAGATACGGGGTGTTGAAATTTAAAAAAAATTATTGTTTTTTTGCGAATATCTCTGGAATCGTTTATCGCACAGAAAACAGATTTTGTAGGCATTTTCTACTCATAATAAGCTATGTTTTGTGCAGATTTTTTATTTTTTCAAATTCATAATTGATGAAAATTTTGAAGGGGTAGTGGGTGTTTTTTTCTCCAACTTCTACGCCACTGGAAAAAGTACAGTTTTGAACCGTTAATGTTTTCTACACAAAAAAGGTATTCTTGGTCATAAGCTCTAAAGTTGACCGTTTTCAAGAAAAATCAACTTTCATGTTGTTTAAACAATGTTTTTTCCTCGAATAATTGCTGCGTGCATTGAAGCTAACGGCGGACATTTCCAACAATTCAACTGAGTATGATTGTTATTGTTTTTTTTTTATTATTGCAATTAAGAAGTCAACGTTTGGTTTTGTTACTTGTTCTAACGTTTTAATAAATTTTGTATAATTAGCAAAAAAATAATTTAAAAAAATTTACCATGTTTTTCAACATGAAAGTTGATTTTTCTTGAACACGGTCAACTTTAGAGCTTATGACCAAGAGTACCTTTTTTGTATGGCGGTTCAAGTCGGTGTCTCAAAATCATACTTTTTCCAGTGGCGTAGAAGTTGGAGAAAAAAATACCCACTACCCTTTCAAAATCTTCACCAATTATGAATTTTAAAAAATAAAAAATCTGCACAAAACATAGCTTATTATGAGTAGAAAATGCATTCAAAATCTGTTTTTTGTGCGATAAACGGTTCCAGAGATATTCGCAAAAAACAATATTTTTTTTTAATTTCAACACCCTGTATCTCGAAAATGTTGAATTTTAGAGGGTAAGTTAATAGAAACTTTTTTTCATATTTTTGAACGAGCTATCACATCCGGAAGTCCTGCGCATTTATTATGAAACACCCTGTATATTCATCTTTCAACGTGTTGATATATGATGACAATTTCAAACAGGCCATGAATCCAAATATATGACCAAGTGGAGCTGCAAATTCGCGTTTTTTACACCGGCGTTAGCAGACAGTCCAGAAGACACCCTAGTCTTATGTGAAAATAAACAAATGTTCCCAAATATAGATGACGAAGTTTCCACACTAAACATTTTTTATAATAATGCTCAGTGTATACGAAACAAATTGGGGGTAATTGAAGCTCTGTCAGAGGAAAGGAACTTTGACGTGTTGTGCTTTACTGAAACCTGGTTGCGTGAGCTGGATGGAGCTCAGTTTTGACAAATTTTAATGTAGCTAGTTTTTATTGTAGGGACTCTTTCGAACACGGTGGTGTCATAATGTATGTCAATAGCAATTTTAAATCCTCTCCAGTACATAAGTTTGATGATTTACACCAGGAAAATATTTTTGAATGTGCTGCTTTTAAATTATCTGACATGAACATTATATTTATCACAATTTACAGATCACCTATTACTGATAATGTGGAAGGATTCTTTGAAAAATTTTCTATAATGCTCCAACGTCTAAAAAAGCATAGTAAAGACAAGTTCATAATCAATGGAGACTTCAATATTGATATAAACAACAAAAAACTAACAAGTACACGAGACTTCATAGACATCTTGGAGTCTTCTGATCTTAATTTCTCTGTGCATTGATAACTTGATAACAAACATAAGTGACAATATTCTAGTTGAAGTTCATGACTTCTGTTTATCCAATCATTCTGGCATTTTAGTTACCTTAAGAAAAGATAAACCTAGACCATATGTCGATAATAAAAAATATTTGAATTATTTCTTGACAAAAATTGTCAAATTTCAAACAAATCATCTCTGAGTTAGACTGGTCAGTTTTATATACTAAAAGAGAAGCGAATGATTCATTCAATCACTTTTTTCAAATTTTTATAAACAGCTTTCATGATCATTTTCCGGAAAAATCAATCAAAACTGCTAACAAGACAAATATTAACTGGTTTAGCGAAGATCTGAAAAAATGAGAAATGAACTTGAAACTATCAATATCTTGAAAAAATCGTTACAAACACAAGAAGTAATAAGTCTTTATAAAAAAATTAAATTACAAAAATGCAATTGATAACGCCAAACGGAAAGCAAATAGGGATTTCATTGAGAACTCATTGAGCAATTGATGAAAATAAGTTCTCGTGCGCCACCATGTTAGATTTATCTAAGGCTTTTGATTGCGTCACACATAAGTACCTCTTACAAAAATTAGATTTTTATGGTATCAGAGGTGGAGCACTAGAGTTAATCTCATCCTACTTGAATCACCGACAGCAAAAAGTTGTTATACCCTCAGGTGAGCAATCAGGTATATTGCCCATCGAGATTGGAGTTCCTCAAGGATCCATATTGGGGCCTTTTTTTTTCATTATTTTTATCAATGTTTTACCAGAATACCTGAACGTGCATACGATGACACTCTATGCCGATGTCACCACAATCTTAAATATCAGCCCATAGACATAAAAGAACTATCAGAAATAAATAACGAAATAATAGCTAAAGCTTTGGACTGGTTCTCAGCAAACAATTTTAAGCTTAACGAAGAAAAAACTAATCGACTTACTTTCCTGAATCAAGACCAACAAAGCAGGGTTAAGTTGTTAGGTATTTACATCGATAGTAAACTAAATTGGAAAGATCACATCGATTATACGGCAAAGAAATTAAATAAAGTAGCATACCAAATCAGGAAACTCACAGAGCTCACCAACCTAGATGCTGCGTTAACGTACTATTACAGCAACTCCTATGCTATTTTCTCTTACGGGCTTCTACTGTGAGGCAATTCCGTAGGAAGTGACAGAATCTTTAAAATACAAAAAAATGTTATACGGATAATTGGGCAAGCTGGTTTCAGGGATCATTGTAAACCGTTGTTTAAAAAATTCAATAATTTAATTCTGCCTTCCGCATTTATTTTACAATGCGTTATGTATGTGAAAGAAAATGATAATGCACTCTTTTCTAATTCATCGTATCATTCTTATGACACCAGAAATAAAAAGCATTTGAGCATCCCTTACCATAGGCTGAAAAAAACTCAGCAACCAATTAATTATATCTCCATCAAGCTCTTCAATAAATTACCGATTGCATTAAAAATATCATCTGCCAAACAACTCAAAGCTTTTTACTCTCTTGACGAATTTTTTCTTTTTTCATTTGATGAGACACCACCGTGAACCTCATATTGCTTTGAGGAGAAATACTGTATGTACGTGTATTTTATATAATTTATATATTTTATACTTAAATACTTCAAGTCTGTTTTAATCTTGGTATTTTTACTATTTTGCCTTTATTGATTTGTTTTGTGACAACCTCAAATGTTTTTATACATAGCTTGGGCTAATAAATTATTATTATTATTAGTTCGTTAATGAAAACGCCAGTTTTCGTCCAGCATTATACAAAAATGATATTTTTGATATTATACAAAAATGATATTTTTGATATTTTACAAAAATTTATTTTTGTTTTTTTTTAATCACTTCTGCAGCAAAAAATGGACTTTTTCCGACGTTCTACTTGAAATACGTATTATTTCGCACTGTAAACTAACACAGAAAATTACCTATGAAACAGATCTGGAACAGAAAACACTCACGCGAAATATTTCATTTCATGGTAGATAAACATGTTTTTTCAATTCGGAACTTTCTGATTTGACCTTTTTTGTATGGAATACCCCTTATACTTTTTGACCGTCTGATTTAGGATTGAGATACGAAAGTTTTTGTATAGCCATCTTTAGACTATCCCTAGCATAGCACGAGAAAATGTATTTAAAAAAGTTCAAAATTTTAGCCACCCTGTATAATTCAAGGGTATGAAAATCTATCTATCTATAAAATAGCATTATAATTATTTCCTTCAAAATTCCATGATCGTGACAATTATTATTTTTTCGGTATGCATCTGCAGATGGCGTTATTTCGACAAAAAAATACTAACTTGCAAGTCGATTGGAGATGGTCGAAAATATTGAAAGGGTGGATGGAGGCCACTAAAATGCTTAAAAAAATGTGCTTATTTATATAAGTGACGTTATACGTGTACTCGGTACTGTTGCATTTCCTCAGTTCACCCTGTATTTTCGGCAATAGTTCCGGTTACAGATTTTGTTGGTTATATTTACTTTACTTTAATCGGACTCTGATGCACAAATGCCACACCCTGTATACTTATAGGCAAGATGCAAGAAAAAAATAAAGCAAGAGGCTACCGGACATTTGTGGCTTCGGTCAGAAGACCCTGTATTTTCCAGGCAACAACTAACTGTTTAACTTCCTGTTTGTGAATATATCGAAAGCCAAATCAAATCAAACTCTCACTATGGGAGTTCCCCAGGGGTCAGTTCTGGTGCCTATACAGGGTGTTTCTTAAGTACGTGTAGAAACTTCAGGAGCATGTTGCTGACGTCAAAATAAGAAAAAAGTTCCCATAAACACATGTCCGCAAGTTATTCGTTTCTAAGATACAGAGTGTCAAAGTTTAATTCTTATATTGGTTTTTTGTGAATAAATTCCAAAATATTTGTGATATTCGAGTAAAGTTTGGTATCTGGCATGATTTTTCAATGAAAAAATCAAATTTTATGTCGATTGTGAAAAAACAAATTTCTGATTGAATTTATTTTTAATTAAAAAATCTTGTCATTCAAAATAACTTGCATCGATTATATCAAATCTCAATAACTCGAAAACAGTTGCTCGCGGTGACCTCTACCAAGAATATATTTTATAAACAAACTAAATAGTAAATATTCCCAGACACCAAACTTTACCCAAATATCGAAATCATTTTGAAATTATTCACAAAAAATAAAAATCAGAATTCAACTTTGACACTCTGTATCTCAGAAATGAATAATTTGCGGACATATCTTTATAGGAACTTTTCTTCTTATTTTGATGTCAGCAACACGCTCCTAAATTTTCTACACGTACTTAAGAAACACCCTGTATATCCAATAATAGTTTTTATAATCTAGATGAATTTTTTGCTTCTTAGTAATAATTTGGGACTATTCCTATATGTATTTGACATCTTCGGGAAAATAAACATATTTTTTATTTTTGTGTTTAGTATATCCAGTACTTTGAGATTTCATTCCAAATCAAGAAAGTTCTCTTCGAATCTATAAATTTCAACCAAAAAAAGAAATAATGCGACCTACTGAATCTTGGGGTAAACTACGAAATGTAACAAAAAGATGTCCACGTTTGTTCTGCAGAAAATTGTGTATCCGAGGAAATAACACAGCAAACTTCTCAACACTTGAGGGATGCTTAATTAACTGCATAGATGATAAAAAAGATAATGACAATTTAAGCTGTTCGTATGTTCCGGAGAGACTAATTTAGTTTCCAACAACGACAATAATAATCTAACGAGAATTTAATGATATTGATGTTGTTTGAATCATCATACTTCTATGTCCCTATGCGTGAAATGATTGTCAGCTCGTGAATTAAACATCTCGCGCATTGCAGTGTAAAAACCCACAAATGCAAGTTGATTAGTAATTTACTGTGGAAGATAATATATTTATTTCCCATTGATTATGATTTTTAAGGCACAGATCCGACCAGTTCTGGAAAACTGTTCCCATATGTGGAGTGTAGCCCCTAATCGAACACTGAATCTTTTAGATTCTGTCCAAAAAAGAGATATTCGTCTCGTCGGTGAATCTGAGCTTACAAGCTCACTCACTTCTCTGGAACACCGCAGAAAGGTTGGAGATATGTTTCTGTAGTACAGATATTTTCATGGACTCTGTTCTTCTGAAATGTCATCAGGCGTTCCACTGTTAGCGGGTCCATCGAGACCGACCCGTCGAGGTCAGCCTTCACATCCATTTGCCGCCACTTTGGAGACATGCCAAACATTACTTTTCCAGTGCACCCTGTTCAGTTCAGTGTTCCCTGAGGTCTGTAGAAATTCGAAAAGAACACCAATACCTTTCTACTTTGCCTTGGCTCTCACGATGTTCTTTGAACATTACAGGACTTTCATATTCGTGAGAACCAAAACATTTAAAAATATACAACTAACAACTAAATTTTTTATAAATCAGGATGGATTTATCGAGGGGCAATATATAAAAATATAAATAGAAAAGTTATTGGGTATAACCCTCAAATTGTGCAACCGTAGACACGTGTTTCGAGCTTAAGCTCTCATCAGTACGGTAAAAACAAGTGCGAATATGTACATCACTTGGATGTAAAAATAGAAACAAAGGAAGTCAACAACAGGAAGCCATCCACACATTTGTGGCTTCGGTTAGAAGACCTTGTGCTTACAAGGCAACAACTAACGTCGCCACGGAGGCTGCTATAACTACCAGCGTGACAATCCTACCCAGGAAAATATAAATCAGGATGGATTTATCGAGGGGCAATATATAAAAATATAAATAGAAAAGTTATTGGGTATAACCCTCAAATTGTGCAACCGTAGACACGTGTTTCGAGCTTAAGCTCTCATCAGTACGGTAAAAACAAGTGCGAATATGTACATCACTTGGATGTAAAAATAGAAACAAAGGAAGTCAACAACAGGAAGCCATCCACACATTTGTGGCTTCGGTTAGAAGACCTTGTGCTTACAAGGCAACAACTAACGTCGCCACGGAGGCTGCTATAGCTACCAGCGTGACAATCCTACCCAGGAAAATATAAATCAGAATGGATTTATCGAGGGGCAATATATAAAAATATAAATAAAAAAGTTATTGGGTATAACCCTCAAATTGTTGTGCAACCGTAGACACGTGTTTCGAGCTTAAGCTCTCATCAGTACGGTAAAAAAAAAGTGCGAAGATGTACAACACTTGGATGTAAAAATGGAAACAAAGGAAGTCAACCACATATTTGTGGATTCGGTTAGAAGACCTTGAGATTTCAAGGCAACAACTGACGTCGCCACGGAGGCAGCTATAGCTACCAGCGTGACAATCCTACCCAGGAAAATATACCCAATAACTTTTCTATTTATATTTTTATATATTGCCCCTCGATAAATCGATCCTGATTTATATTTTCCTGGGTAGGATTGTCACGCTGGTAGCTATAGCTTCCTCCGTGGCGACGTTACTTGTTGCCTTGAAATCTCAAGGTCTTCTAACCGAATCCACAAATGTGTGGTTGGCTTCCTGTTGTTGACTTCCTTTGTTTCTATTTTTACATCCAAGTGTTGTACATCTTCGCACTTTTTTTTTACCGTACTGATGAAAGCTTAAGCTCGAAACACGTGTCTACGGTTGCACAACAATTTGAGAGTTATACCCAATAACTTTTCTATTTATATTTTTTTATAAATCTTTATGTAAGTTCTACTTTGTGGCATGTGACGACCCTAAGTTACGTGCTGATAATTTTATGCCTTCTGTTATCCACAGTTTTTTGTATTTTATTTTGCTCTTTGATAGGTGAAAGCACTTCCCAAATATGGTTGTTAAATAATTGTGAAATGCATTGATGGTTGTCTAGAATCGTTGACAGTATTTCATGGCATCATTTCATTGTTCAATTTTTAGTACCTACTAATAATTCTGCCATACATGACCTTCTTTTATGATACTCAATATTATAGTGGTTAGTTTGAAAAAATACTGCCTCATGATCTGAAATACCTGCAGGAAAGGTAAAATGATTAATACTATGTCTAGCTGTATTTGAACACATATAATAATCAATTACCAAAGCACACAAGTGAGAGGCCAGTCATTCCCTTGAGCCGAAGGCGATCAAATGCTTTGGTGATATCAGCAATCAGAAAACATTTATTCATCACTAAAGATTACACACTGTGCGGAGAAGACTACAAAATGCGCAAACTTATCGGACTAGTCAAAAATACAATATAATATATATAAATATAAAAAGTTATATGAGTGAAAACGATAAAATGGTATAAATATATGGGACATCACGTGTATAACTATAATTTTAAAACAAATTCAAGATGTAAGAAACTCTCTATCACACAGAAATGTTGATATCCTATTCCTAACCACTGATATGGTACCGCTCATGTCTATAAGGTTTTCCATCTTTTTAAAGCATTTTACACCAACATATCTTAGGGAATTTTGACCAATAAGCAGCCTGGAAAAGGGCGGATGAATCTTTTTCTTATTCCTTGTATTATGTGTGTACATTTCGTAATTTTTCAAAAAATTATTTTCGTTGTCCTTTATAAAAATAATCAGGTTTGAAATGTAGAGGCAAGGAAGTGTTAATATTTTAGATTTTCTGAATAATGGCTTACAAGTTTCTGACGGGTGTGTTTTGTTCATAGTTCTAATGATTTTTTTTTGGGAACGAAATGCCCGTATAAAGTAACTCGATGATCCCCAAAAGATTATGCCATATTGCATTGCTGACTGAGCCAATCCAAAATAAAGAATTTTTATATATCAGCTGACATTGTATCCCTCAAATTCCAAATAATATAATTATGTAATTGTGCTGAAGAACTTCATACTGTTTTTGCTTTCTACTGATTTTTCATTACCTGTTAATTAGAGATTATTATCAGGATTCAGATTTTTTGGTAAGAATCGAATATGACATGTCTTAGCGGTATTTAGTGCAAGGCCATTATTACTACAATAGTCCCCTAATTCCTTTGAAGCTTTATTTCCATTAATTACTAGTTGCTCATTATTTGTACTAGATATCAAAATATTTGTATCATCTGCATAGAGAATGATTTGATCTGCTGCAACACACGTTCCTCTTATGTCACTTGTGAAGATTGTAAAGAAAAGAGGACCCAGATGGAGCCTTTTATGAAAACTTTCTCTTGCACTGGATTTTATGGAATCTAACACAACAGTTCGTTTTCGATTAGCCAATTAAGAGGTTGCCCAATCCAGGACTACTCCACGAACTCCCATTGCATCTAATTTAAGTGTTAATAAATCATGATCTATTGTGTCGAATGCCCGGCTTAAATCATAGAAAGGACCTATGACATTGTTCCTATCATATGAATTCCAAACAATCATGGATTGCAGTATTGTTTGATTTTTTTTTTTCGAAATCCATTCTGAATACTCGGTATTAGTTGAAAGTTTTCCATAAAAGCCGTCAATCGTGTTGAATATGATGCCTCAAAAACTTTGACACTCCCGAAGTTGCTCCATAGTTCTCGATAGTTAATTGCCATTTATGTGAGACGTAACCAAGAGGTGATCTTTGATGACGGAAGCCATATTGTAGATCGTTGACAAGTCCCAAGCGAAACGTATCAAAAGTTCAATATTGCAGGATCTCAATACAGATATCAATACGATAGGTCTCTAGTTGCTGGGTAGGCTCTAATTTCCGCTTTTAGGGAATGGTTGTGTTCGCGCCATTTTCCCAGGTGGATGAATGAATATTCAAATTATTTGTGTTCCTTAAAATGTCAAAAACAGATTTGGTATAGGAATAGTCACGAAAAAAAAAAGACGAAACAATTTAGAAACTAAAATCTAACTCGAATATGTAGAATGAAACTCAAACACTTTTGAATCACTACTTAATTCACATTTTCGAGGTTTTCTTGAAGTCCATGAGTATATTGACAGATTTTATAGGACTAGCAAATTATTGAAAACTCTGGGCCCATGAATTCTGAAGAATTTTGCATTTTTTGTAGTTGGCAGCAGAAGTAAGTATGAATTCCTTTTTTGTGGATCAATCAATATTGTGGATATCTTTATTGACTCTAATATCGCTTTTACTCACAAAAATATAGATAGCTAACTCATGTATTTATCTACAAGCTGAAAAGGGTTAGAATATTATAAGTCTTCAAAAGAGTCTTGCATAAATATCGTTTTATAGCATTAAATATACAACGTAAAATAAACAGTAATTTCTTGAATTAATCGAGTTTTTGAACATTTAATTAACTGAGCTCAATCTAGAAATTATTGTTTCACATTGTGAATTCCTGTTGAGCTACTGGTCTATGTTCATTTCTACAAATTGATGCTGTGTAGACTTGTGTTGTTAATATTCAATTGGAGGTATTCAGTATTGCTTTGGTAATTATGAAAACGTATTAGTTGCGATTTTGTTCTTTTGAAAAATAAGTTCTGCTCATTGAACTACGTGGAAGTTACATTTAGGAAATCATCACATTGGTATATGAGAGCTTCTGTTCTTTCGCAGTGAATGAAGAGTGGGATATTTCTTTATCTGTATTGTTGATATAAAGAATAAACCAAACTGCCCCCCGGAATAGATCCCTGAGGTACCCCAGAACAAATCTGACTCATATCTGAAGTAGATGTAGATGCTACATTGTATTCGAATTTCAGAGAGACACACTGATTTCTTGAGAGCTAAGTGAGATGTGTTCAATTAATCATAATCCTAGAAAAATTGTTTGGTCGAAATTAGTTGAAATCGGTTAACTCGATTCGTTGGATTAGAATGACAGCTCATTACATTTTTTTTGGACGTGGTGAAACCTCAGTATTTGAGTTTTCGAATTATTGAGAAACAAGTAATTTGCTGAGGACCATTCAAGCAAATCAACACCTCATTGCATTTATCACGCAAAGAAGAGTCCATTTTATGATACGATTAACGATGTATCGTCAGCTTACATTGTGAAAAATGTAGATACCGAAAGTTTATCCAAGTCATTAATATAGAATAGGAATAGAATTGGTCCTAGTATAGACCCCTATGGAACACCAAAGTCTATTTCAGCATGCTGTGGAAAGTAATTGTTGATAGCAAGATATTGTTGATAGCTAGCGGTTTGACATAATCCTATCAAACCTAGTATCACTAGATTTGAAATAACGATCCTTAACCAAATATAGAAAAATACACTGGTTGTCCCATTTAGAAATATCACCAAAGTCATTTTTACTCGAATGCAGATAAACCTATATATTTAGGGTGTGGTTCAAAAATTGGCCAATCGGAAAAGAAAATCGACGTGTTCGAGGAATTTTCCAAAATATGTTCATATTCAGAAATAATGAATATATTCTATCCATTTGCATCGTACTGTATATCAATAGGTATCTTTTTAGGAGCAAAATGCCTCTAATGATTTCCTTAGAGCCCCTAAAACAATGTTCAACACATACATTTTTTTAGATTCTCTTATACTGTTGCGTCAACATGACTTTGATTGATTGTTTTGATTGTTTTTTTCCGTTAACCAGCTGTCGTCCCCTTACGAACGGCAGCCCTCAAAAGTCGAAACTTGTGCGAGCTAAGGATTAACGAGGTCTAACCTTTTTACGTGCGATTCCTAGCACGATCCGAGGAGAATATCGAAGGGAGGTCCGTTGGTCACCATCCAAACCATGGCCTCGCTTAGCGTTGCTTGGCTTCAGATATCGGTAAACCGGCGCTCTCCGTTCGAGCTAACCCCGTTGAAGGAAGGAATGAATTTGCAAAACTTGCCTCTTTCCCATTTACAGTAACCCAAACTGTAAATACAACCTGAAATATTAGTATGTTTTCTATTGACGCGACTCATAATTTAAAGCGTATACGAGTATAATTCAATAAATTTTTTCTCTTCGTCATTACCGGTTATCCATTTGACTCAACAATAAAATAAATTTCTCTCGCGGAGAGAAAGAGCTGTTACCGAGAATTATGCCCGCTATTTTGCACAAAAACTCGCCGCCGCTCTTAGTATCTTTATTTACTGAGGCATTCGACAATTAGTTTATTTACTGGACTCGAAGCGCGATCTTGTCAAAAACACGGCAAAAACTTAAGAACCTTTAATCAGTTTCAATCTTGGACAAAGATATTTTTATTTCGTTGTACCGTACGAAATGCTTTCGTAATTGTGACAAGGAGTACAAGGACTCTCAGTAGCATATGTCGGAATTAAGATAGATCCATTCCAGTATAAATTGAATTAGATTGGGTTACCGTGAAAAATATAATTGAAAGGAAATTGTTGAAGTCACTTTATAGGATTTTGTTTTGACCACTGGACTCGTTTGATTTCAGTTGCATGACTACAACTATTTTTAAATCTGGTAGTAAAATTGATATAGAAAATTACAGCAAAGCGCAACTATAAACAATATCCACTGATTTTCGTAAAGCTTTTGATAAAGTTCATCACGACAATCTTTTGACAAAACTTAGTCAATTTGGATTGTCAGATAAATGTTTACGAATCCTTAAAAGTTACTTGTAACAATAGATCCTTTGTTGTTAAGCACAAGAACACCTCATGAAAGTTTCATGCAAATTCCGGAGTACCACAGGGTTCCAATCTATGACCACTACTGTTTGTCATATTTATCAATGATCTACCGCCATTCATCAATTATTCACAATGCCTACTCTTTGTAGATGACCTTGTAGATGCCGGACTGTATAATGCTTTGAAAAAACATCAATAGCATTTTAGATTGGAGTTATGACAATAAATTATATTTTAATGTGAAAAAATTCATCATTAAACAATAACTCGTTTGAAAAGTGATATTAACTTTGAATATCGGATAGACAATAACGTTATAGCAACTGATATCTGGTCTTGACCCTATCATCAAGTACATCAAACACCCTATCAATTCACGATATGGATATTTACATGAATCTTGCTGATTCACTGATTTGTTTAGTTTTAGGTTTTTTTCAATTGGTGTCTTCACACCTTTAGAATTAGACATACCAAATCGGGATAGAATTTCTTTTATGTACGGTTTCTGGTTAATTTTTATGATTCCTAATTCCCTATTTCTTTCTATGTTGAGACCTAAAAAGACATTTACATCTACCATGTCGAATTTGGTTTTCAGATCTTTTTTAAAAATTTTTATTTCAATTAGATTGTTGCCAACCAAAAGTAGGTCATCTACGAAGAGAAAACAGAAAAGCCTGTCTCTTTGTGTGATTTTAATATACAAGCAAGTATCATATTTAGAGCATTCGAAACCTAAGTGGATCATAAAACAATTAAATTCATCATTCCAGCATTTAGGTGATTGTTTGAGGCCATAGATTGATTTGTTTAATTTACACACATAATCATTTTCTTTTAAATCTTCTGGCAGATTCATAAATATCTCCTCTTTTAATGTACCATGCAAAAAGGCTGTTTTAACATCCATGTGATGTATTTCCCAGTTTTCCTGGTTGGCTACACTTAAAAGTGTTCTTAATGTGGTAAGTTTACCTACTGGAGAGTATGTTTCTTTATAGTTCGTCGTTTGATACCCCTTTGCCACAAGTCTGGCCTTAAATTTCTGTGTGTTTAAATTTTTCTTAATTTTGAAAACCCACTTACTATCTATTATTTTCTTGTTTTTTGGTTTTTCAACGCGTGTCCAAGTATTATGTTTTTTATGCGATTTTAATTCATCTTCTATAGCATTTTCCCATTCTTTACTATTTTCTCCTACTCTAGCTTCTGATCTAGTAATAGGGATTTCTTCCATAAAAAATTTGAAATGCCGAGTGTAATGATTCTGATATTAAGTCTGCGGATAAATCATAATCTTTATGCCATTCAGGTGGTTTTCTAGTACGTTTAGAATTATCTTGGATTTGTTCCGTTTCAATAATTTGTTCTCTTTCCGGCATTTGTTCTTGCTCATGAGTTAACTCTTCAAAATCTTCACCAATTATGAATTTTAAAAAATTAAAAAACCCGCACAAAACATAGCTTATTATGAGTAGAAAATGCCTACGAAATCTGTTTTCTGTGCGATAAACGGTTCCAGAGATATTCGCAAAAAAACGATTATTTTTTTAAAATTTCAACACCCTGTATTTCGAAAATGGTGCATTTTAGAGGGTAAGTTATTAGAAACTTTTTTTCATATTTTTGGACGAGCTATCACATCCTGAAGTCCTGCGCATTTATTATGAAACACCCTGTATATCTGTGAGTGCTGGTTTCCTTTTTACATCGTATTCTAGCTTTCCACATTGACTCCTCATTACCAAAACGTCAAGGAATGGAAGTTGTCCCTTATTTTCTAATTCATATCTGAATTTTATTGATGGAAATCTGTTATTTAAAAAAGAAACGAAGTCCTCAATATTCGATTGAGTTTTACTCTTATTCTATTTTTATTATTATAAAGAAAATGATAGTATCACAAAACATGATTTTCTAGATTATCAGGACTGATTTAAACATATCATGAAAGCCCCAGGTGCACTGTATTGGTCATAAAAAATTGCTAGTTTCATAATAAACACAACTTTTGGGATCGAAAGTTTTTCTGTTCTAAACCTCATCGATTTTATTCACACTCGGTGAACCCCATTACGTTTAATGCGCCTCATTAAACGACATGAACAGCCTAATTCGATCCAAAAATATTTCATAGTATAATCGCTAGTTGTAAAATATAAATGGGTCGAGTTGGCCAAACTCGTTTACCTGACACCTGCCCGCTTTGCGCTTCGATCACGCATGTTGTTAAATATCGCCGGCGAAAACTTGGACCGCCACTGCGGGATTCTTGTTTTTCTGTCAATTTAGAGTGCTATAAAAATGTATAACAAGAATAATATAAAAGTATAAGACGTTAATGTAATTATACTGTTCTGGACGCTAATCGCGTTATGAGATTTACATTCGAAACGCAATTACTTATACCGTTGTTTTGATTATTGACGATCTGTTTGATGAAGGATTGTAACCCATTTATTCAGCTTCATTCAAGTGCACTTTGAAACTTGTTTATTAAATTGGCGTATTTCTATTCAGATGCTTCTCGACAAACCATAGTGGATGTTG
Organism: Chrysolina oricalcia; assembly: GCA_944452925.2. NCBI lineage: Eukaryota > Metazoa > Arthropoda > Insecta > Coleoptera > Chrysomelidae > Chrysolina > Chrysolina oricalcia. Next base: position 3,176,847 of record OX101821.2, on the reverse strand, counting down.
GTCATTGAAAAGTTTTTGACTAATGATTATTTTTCAATTTTTCTTATGCACGTAACCCAAAACTTTCAACAACACACTGAAAGAAATATATTGTAAGTTATAACAAAACGACTTGGTTAACAATTTTCTTGTTAGGGTAGCAATAATTTTCAATAAAATATACCAAACTTCTAATTGTTGCATTGCTACAGGAACAATATGGAAATTAGTAGAATTCTTCTGGACTTCCATTGTCTAGAAACAAAGAAAATAAATTCTTTGCATGTGTTGGAGTTACGACGTTTCAACAGTTAACATCTACTGTCTTTATCAAGTGTGTGAATGCGACAAGATATCTCGGATACTTATTATATAGCCTGCAACTGATGTACCTGCTATAAAGGTAATTATTATCTTCGTGGGGTCTCTCTCAGGTCATCAATGTTAATTAATGTGATACAAAGGTGAGTGTTATTATTGATGACCGATTTTGGTAGGTCTTGACACAGAGTTTATTGAAATCTCAATCGATCTAGCTGCGTGATAAGTGGCTTCCACACATTCCACAGCTTTTATTACGTCCTAGTTGGAAGAAAATTTACGACCTTTTAAACTTTTTTTCAGTTGAGGAAAGAGATGATAGTCGGACGGAGCCAAATCTGGAGAATAATTGAGGTATTCTAGTAATTCAGATCCTAAATCACGAATTTTTTTCATGGCAACATAAGATTTGTGTGCAGGGGCGTTGTCCTGCAAAAACAAAACACCTTTGGATAGCTTTCCGCGTCTTTTCTCTTTAATTTTTTCCCGTAGAGTGGTCAGTAATGTCGAATAGTAATCTCCAGTTATTTTTCTACCCTTATCCAAAAAATCAATCATGATTACTCCATGGCAATCTCAAAAAACTGAAGTAAGAACTTTTCCAGTAGATTTTTGGACACGAAAGTTCTTAGGTCTTGGAGAACCGGAGTGTCGCCATTCCATCGTTTGTTGCTTTTTTTCTGGATCGTAGAAATGTACCCAAGTCTCATCCATAGTAACAATTCGGTTTAAGAAGTCTACATCGTTTTCAAATCGAGCACAGATCGAACGCGATGCTACTACCCTTGCACGCTTTTGGTCAACATTCAAACATTTGGAGATCCATTTTGCAGCAATTTTTCTCATGTCCAAATTGACGTTAACTATATGATGAACGCGTTCGTATGAAATATTCAGTGCTTCAGATATCCGTTTTAGCCCAGTTCGACGGTCTGTTAAAATCATGTCATAAACTGCATCGATATTTTCGGGGATTGACGCAGAAACAGGCCTTCCCTATCGGTCATCATCTTCAATGGAAAATTCACCTCTTTTGAAGCTTGCAGTCCAATTTTTCACGGTCGCATACGATGTACCTTGATCACCAAGGCTATTAAGCATATCTTCGTAAATCTGCTTACCTCTTAACCATTTTAAATACAGGTACTTGATGATGGCTCGATACTCCAATTTTTCGATTTTCACAATTTCCATGGACATATTTTTTCTCTTAAAATCCTTTGTGGCCGAAATTAATTCGAAAATTTTAAAAGTGATAAATAATGAGAATTTACGATAGAAACGTTCATTAACATAAGCTTCAGGATGTGGTTACTACTGCTAACCACTAGCTACTAAATCGTGCAAATTTGCAACTTAACAAATGCCTCAAAATTATCATTTTTGTTTACAGTGAACTGAAACTTAATTATTCTTTCATTTTGAATGAAACAACGCAAAACAGTACCTGTCTTTATTTAGGAAGAACCTAATTTGGCACGTTAAACATTTCCAAATTTTGGGCTTGAAACGCCATCAAATCGACATGATATAAATGTCACTAAAGACTATCAAAACTCGTTCAATCGGCAAGAAGAGTAAAAATGATGCGTAGGCAACACAATAAACACTGTGGCTACGATGTAAAACCGGTAGGAAAATAAAAGTATGGCTATTAGTAATGTGGTTTTCACTGATAACCAGCAGTCCTCAAAGGGTTAATTTATTGCGTAACTCTGGTTTACTTTTTTGACGTCAAACTTTACACTGAGATATCAATACATCCTCGTATGAGTCTTACACTTTTATGTAAAAGGAACATATTTAAAATAATTCACTGGACAGTTAGCCAATCTTCCATCATAAGGTTCCTCTTGCTCCTCTAGTTCTTGTTTTCTCTGCATTTCGAATTGTTGAAAAAGCTCTGATTGTTCTTGTTTACTTTTGGATTCTTGCTTCTTTTTCCGTTTGGTTTCTGGTTATTTCAAAAACTGAAGTATGTCATAATTATTGTCATAATTTATAGCTCGAGTATTCACCATCAAATACACCAAATGTTGAAAATCTGGAACAATGAAGAGATTATTAGAATACAAAAGAATATTCGAAGTTTTGATCTAGAACAAAAATTAGTGCTTCTAGATTTTTTCATCAATTCATCAATTTTTTCTGAGTGTTTCTAGAACAATCCGCTATACTCAAAAAACAAATAATATATTGAATAGATCAATATACTCGGAAAAAAGCATAGCTTTCGAGATATTAATTATGATTGTAAGTGAACGTGAGTTCATAAAATCACTTCACTTTCCACAACAATTATGTACTTCTACAAATAACGTGTTCAAATTAATGTTCTAATGTCTAAGATGATCCATTCAACATATACTATTAACTGTCAGGAATGAAAACTACACATGAGCATATTCATGTAGTCATCAATTACATAGGCGGAAGTTGAAATTTCCACCTATCTCAACTCCGACAACTTCCTGTTTGGGGATATCTGGCTACACGTCGTGTCGTATATTGCAATTAATTCTACTATTATTGTAGGGTGAATAATCAAGTACTCTTCTATATTTGGCAATATTTACGTAAATATTCAACTTTTACCATCTTTGGTTTGAAGAGATAGTTGAACTTATTTGAAAAAGTGCAGGAATGGATCTAAAAGGGTTTGATTTAAATAAAACGTTTTCAAAAAAGGCTCATAACTTTCTGACATATGTCAGGAATCTATGTTTAAAGCGGTAGGTTGATTTTATTAGTTGCTAGGGACAACGTGACGGTAAATAATTTACCAAAGGGTTCTATACCTATCACTCACCGTTCTTTAGATATTAATCATTTTGTATTTTTTATAACCAAAACAAAATAAACAAAAAAATGAATATCGCATGACTCAACTGATACACCAAACTCAAATTCTGGCATCTTTTACATAAGGTATTTCATTTCATAGAAAACTTAGATCTTATTTTATACAGAGTATCTGAAAAATACGTCTTCGTTCGTATCATCGATAAACGCTATAACTCATTTCTTTCAAATGGAACACCCTGTATATTATTCAATTTTTTATTAATAATGTCCTATACCTTTCTCCCACCGTTTATAATATACATCAGGGACCGGCAGATTTATGACAACAAATGGAAAAAAAGTTTATTTCAAATTTCACAGAAAATTGTATTCTTCATAAAGGTACCAGCATCCTCCCAAACTCAAATTGCACTATCCACATTTCAATTATATCCTTTCGTATACGAGGGAGGTGAAAAAAATTGAAAGTGGCCCAAGAGAAAAGTACCTTTATTTTTCAAAAAACACAAAAAAAATATTCAAAGCAAAGACTTAAAATTTAGAGAGTGTTCCAAATTTGAATTCACAGCCTCCTATTCCGAAAACAAGTTTTCACTGATTTTCTCCTTTTTTTATCTCACCCGCCCTATGTATTATGAGGATTTGTAAAATCAGAGTAGACTCATCATTGAATATTATCTAGACGACCGGATAAACTTAAGTTTCGCCCAACTGTCATCTAGAAAATTGCATTAATCGTACTTGGTGCTGACAAAACCTCTTTTATTGTAGCCATTCAGAAAAAAACAAGTATTTTTCAAAATCAACTACAACAAACGACATCTGCAGTTCAAAATCAATTGAAAGCAATCCAACTGTGTTGTAACCAACGGAAAACATGTCTCCCAAATGAATGGTATGATCGTTTATTATCAAAACGAAGCTCTACAGTGAACAGAAAATTGGTATAATACGCAAAGTTGGCTTTGAAAAACATTGGTAAAATAGTAGGTAAACATTATCTTGACATTTCATTTCTGTGTTGTTACAATGGCTGCACACCTTAATCTCCAAGAAAGAATTGAAATAGTTTTAATACACGGCGACAACTATCGAACTTGTCGCGAAACTTCAAATATATTCAATGAGAGGCATCCAAATAGAAATCTCCATTATGCAACGGTGGCAAAAATTGTAAAAAAGTTTAAGAATTCTGGGTCATGAAATACCACACCAAGGAACTGTTATTGTAGATGAAGACGCTGCCCTGAATATTGTTTTATCTGTTGTGGAGGATCCAAGGCTTCCGTTATCTCAAAGGCAAAAAAAGATTGGCTTCTCCGAACGGTCAATTAGAAGAGTCTTGAAAACGAACAAATTCAGACCATACAAACCGAAATTCGTTCATACACTCAAAGAAAGAGACTTTGATGCACGTTTGTATTTTGCTTTCTGGTTCCAAGGCGAAGTTGAAGAAGATAATAATTTCTCCACAAAAGTAATGTACTCTGATGAAGCAACTTTCACATCGAATGGGACAGTAAGTTCACAAAACTGTAGATGGTGGGCAGATGAAAATCCACATTTCAGAATCGAATGTAAGGATCAATTTAATTTCAAAATAAACGTCTGGTGTGGAATTTTGGATGATAAGATTGTCGGTCCAGTTTTTTTACAACAAAATTTGAATGCAGAAAGGTCCACTCAACTCAAGAGGTTAGAGCATGGCTGAATACGGAATTCTCAAATAAGTGGATAGGGCGATACTCAAACAATCCGTGGCCTGCTAGATCCCCGGACCTAACTCCTATGAATTTTTTTTGTGGGGATACCTCAAGGAGAAAGTCTATAGACAACGGCCATTTAGGGATATCGAACATTTGGAGGATATAATAAGAAATTGTTGTCTAATGATCATGATACCCGGTCACTGTAGTATAGTTTTTGACGTCTGTGCAAGTATAAGATTTCAAGTATTAAATTGGTGGAATGAAATACATGAACCTTCCTTCATACTGGGTGTATGACAACCATGATTATGTTGACGGTTTGAGGAATGAAAAATGAAATTGATTAAATTCATTTGAGACCGAAAAAACCAAAACTCGTTAGCTGATCATTCACTTGTAAACATTGATGGATCGAACTTATTACCTGATCAGACGTAGCTCTGCGGATTTCCGACGGGTCGATTTCTCCTATTATTTCTTTCATTTTTTTTCTGAAGTAAAAATCTAGGGGAGTGAGATCTGGTGACCGCGGCGGCCAAATCGAAGGACCCAAACTTCTTTTCCACCTCTCTTCGAACAAATTAGTTAGTTCTCAGACGTGTACAATGTCCAGGAGTCCCATTCAACTGATACCATTAATTATAATATAGGTTCAGAGGTAAATAGTCCACGAAATTCACTCACAGTTGTTCTCAGAATATCCAAATATAATTCAGAAATCAACTTTTTTTTTCAACAGTAAAAACACAAGAGCTTTTTTTATCGGATAAATTTCTTTTTGTAACGAAATAGTTTTGCCAATCAGTAATTTTACGAGAAAAACTGATATGACAAAATCGCTAGACCGAAGGTCGAGCGATTTTGTCAAATGTCAGTTTTTCGAGCAAAATTATTGGTGGAAAAATTTTGAGTTAAAAAGAAATGTATCCTTAAAAGAAAAGCTCGAGTGTTTTTTGACAAGATAAATTAACGACCGAATATAATTTGTCTCCATATTGACGCTTTAGTATTTTTTGTAGATTGCGGGATTGCTTTTTCTATATTTTTTGTTATTTGTTGAGTCGAAACTTCCCCAAAACGACTCATTTTGTAATGTTTCAGTATCGACTATCAACAATACTTAAATAACTGACAGGGCAGACATTAAAGTGACGTAAGCATGCTAGATGTAGACGCTAAAGAGGAACAGGCGTTTTTATCGGTGATAAAAAACGATGCACCTTTTTTATCGCTGTCAAAATGACAATACAGTCATCTTTAAATGACACATTTTATACAGGAGTTAATTTATCAACTGGCAACATGGAGGTTAGTTGGGTTAGAAAAAAAGAGCATCTGATTACGATTAATTTGATACTGCACCTTATCAGGTTTCAAACATACTTCGTTGAAGAACTGTAAAAGTTTACATTAAGAGATTAAAATAAGATTTAATTGTAGCGAGCAACATGTACCCAACACAACTGATGAAACTAGATCAATAGTCCCAAAACTTATAAAATATCTTCTTGCATAAATAGTATCATTAACAATTTTAGACAATATTTTAAACATGTGCTTTAAAATAATTACACAATGAATACCTAAGTTACTTTTGTAGAAGCGAGGTAAAATAGGAAGTCGACCTTAATGATTTTTTTTCATCAGTTGTGTTATTCAAAGGTTACTCGATTCATTTCAATCTTATTTCAATACCGAAAGATGCTTTATTTTATGAAACATCTATCGTAGTTTTTTGAGTTTTTCAACGGAATTTTGTTCGAAACTATCAAACTAATCGTAATAAAATGTTCGTTTTTCCTAATCCGACCAGCCACCATGTTGCCATTTGAAAAAAAATTGTAATTTCTATTTTAAAATTAAATTTCACATTTTGACCAAAAACAGTGAAATGGCTTTTTTCCCAAAATTTTAGGGCTGTAATTGGAAAAAAAATTGAAAACAGTGGCAAATGAAGCATGCATGGTTGTATTCAGAATGTCAAGTGGAGACAAAGGAAGTGAAAGTATACTGGGTGAACACAAAAAGTTATAGGGGCGAGTGGACACCCGGTATATAAAGCTTGTAGCCTGATGAATTTATAACCGTGCATATTATAAAAATATCCCAAAACATTGATAGTTATTTATGTACCAAGGACGAAAAACTGTCTATTATAGTCGAGCCTGCAAATTGATAGCCGAGGCGCAGCCGAGGATAGCAAGCAGGCGAGACAGTAGACAGTTTTTCGCCGAGGTGCATATTACATTTTTTCGTCGACCTCTACATAAGTACCTTTATGAAAGTAAGTACTCGCATGTTTGCTGGCCTCAGCTACGTCCAACTCTTCGAACTGCAGACTCGATCATAATTTTAATGAATATAAACAAAATGTATTTGAAGTGTAACAACTCTCTATTTCAACTATACTACAAAATTAAATCAATCTCGAAGATGAATATTGAACGTACAGTTTGTGCAATTTTTGATATTAATTCCTGCTGTCGAAGAAGATGCAAGAGACAAGTTTTGATTTTGGGTACTTGTTGATGCAACATCAGATGCAGGTGCTCCAACAGCACCATTTCCAAAACTTCTCTCTTGAAGTGCTTTACCTGAAATCTAGCGGATTTCGTAAATAATTAATTTGACAACAGCAAATGACAGTTATTGTCACAGGCGCCTATGTATTAATTAAAACGTGGATTTACGAAAATGACTCAATCGCCGCTCTCGTACCGTGCGTATCATAGTGACCACAGCGGACGAAAAGAGTTTGCGGACGAAAAGTGTTTGCGGACGAAAAGTACTTGCCTTCAAAAATAGTCGATTTTTCGTCCGGAAATTAGTACGTAAAATGTCATTTTTTGCAGAGGTCGACGAAATAGTTATTTATGTACCAAGGACGAAAAACTGTCTATTATAGTCAGCCTGCAAATTGATAGCCGAGGCGCAGCCGAGGTTAGCAAGCAGGCGAGACAGTAGACAGTTTTTCGCCGAGGTGCATATTACATTTTTTCGTCGACCTCTACATACCTTTATGAAAGTAAGTACTCGCATGTTTGCTGGCCTCAGCTACGTCCAACTCTTCGAACTGCAGACTCGATCAATTCTTGATTATTATGAACACTAATATTCACACCACGGTCTAAATTCACACGTAAAATCTAGCGGATTTCGTAAATAATTAATTTGACAACAGCAAATGACAGTTATTGTCACAGGCGTCTATGTATTAATTAAAACGTGAATTTACGAAACTGACTCAATCGCCGCTCTCGTACCGTGTCGTATTATAGTGACCACAGCGGACGAAAAGAGTTTGCGGACGAAAAGAGTTTGCGGACGAAAAGTACTTGCCTTCAAAAATAGTGGAATTTTCGTCCGGAAATTAGTACGTAAAATGTCATTTTTTGCAGAGGTCGACGAAAAAAATATTTTTCATGTCACCAGTCACCGGATTGATTCACAAAAGTGATTTTGATTTTAAAGCAGAATTCGAATTTGAAATAATATTTACGGTGTTCCATTTCAAATATCCTAGTTGATGTTTATAAAGTAGAGATATGGCAGTAATGCGGATATAAACATTTTTTGAAGGCTATAACAACAGTTACGATAGTTACCAAAATTTGGAAACATTATTTTTTTGGTTCTCCAGATATGTCTAATAGGCCATCTAATTTGGAATACCCTGTATAATATGTCCTGATGCACAAAAGTGTTCTTAGAATTTATTACTTCAGGTGTCCCAAAGCTTTGTTTTCGAAGAACTTTATCGACATGAGAAACAGCGCTGACCTTATTCCAAACAACAATAAATTACAGCTTATGTTTTATTTTAATGACATTGTCGGCCGAAAGAAGAATGTGACGTGTGCGAATTATTTCATCAACGTAAGCTTATGGTTATTTTATGTTTTAATTAAATTGAAAAAGATAATAGACGTACGCGTATTTCTCGAGAATTCTCTTTTTGCTTTCTCGTATACAAGGAATGAAATTGTCGTTTCCATTCTTCAAATCGCTCCGTATTTAGTTTTTTGGTCTCTTATTGTTCATGTACCACATCGTTGAAATGAGATATTCTGTTGTACTCTTTGCGACCTTCGCTGGGCAATAAATGTTTTATGGTCTTTAATTGCTACGAAACATGGGAATTAATTAATTTAATTAATAAAAGCTTCCGTGATTCATTATATGCCATTAACTGTTTTAATTTGCTTACGTAACAACAAAAAATTCACTGACATGTAGTAATTAACTAGTAACTATATTCTAATTAATATTTTATGTTAGGAACAATAGTCATTCCATTACAAAGTATTTCTTGTAATTATACTGGACAGTCTGAAATGAAAAAATGAACCTTTCTTGTTTCACAATTAATTAAAATGACATGCGAAAACATCAACACTTTTCTTAATGCATTGGTAGTCCAAAGGTTTCTAAGACATTTTCGTAAATCAAGTGGTCTAGTTGGTTAAGATATGCCCTTTTGACAAATTCCACGCCGTCTGTATGCACGATTGATTGGCATTGATACACGGCGTTTCATAACTTATCCGAATTTTTTAACCATATATGCAGTTCTGAATAATAAATCTACAAAAGCTTTTCAAAATCTACACTGTCACTGCTATAACAGTACTAAAATAACGAAACGAATTTTTCACCTTGGTTTAATACGATTCTTCACCTCTATTATTTTCAATTATTGGAAAAAAGTTTTTTTCGGCAACCACCCAGGAAGTGTTCACGTCGACCTCTCTTCGTCTCTTAGACTGAATGCGTCATTGATTTGTTATTCTACATGGTTGTCGAAAAAATAGTGTACGCAACACGTCCGAAAACAGTTTTTTTGAACTCGCAGACATCCAGGACTCGCTAACGCTCGTCCTAGAATTTGGTCTACTCGTCCAATAAAACAGTATTTTCCGGACTTTCTACGTAAATTACTATTATTTCGTTTTTTGTTGGACTTTTATAACATTTTTACAGTAATCTACTTATTATTCAACAGTGCATGTGTAGTTACATAATTCCTAACAAGTTGTGAAACACCCTGTATGTTTATGTACGACCAGATTATTTTCGATGGTTTACCACAATATTGAAGTTGAACGTCAATTATTACAATAATTATTCTGAACAAAATAATCAATCCCAAATACTCTATATAGTGTGGAATGTCTAACTGGAACAAATTCTGTAACTTGATAAATGAAGGTTTATCGCAAAATTCCTGAAACACGTCAAGTTTTATTTTCAATGGGGCATATTACAAAGAGATGTGTTCATCTTTTTAATTATCTGGGGGGTTGCAGTCACCCCCAACTTTTTATTTTTAAATGGAAGGGTAGGTTTATTGATTTTTTATTGGAAAGCTTGTTCAATTACAAATACAACTCCATGTTTGTTTGTTACGTTTTACAAGCAATGTGTCGGAAAAAAATGAAATAAGGAAATAGTTACTGAAATTACTTTAATGCAAGAAATGTTCAAACTGCTCTCCACCTTGTTGTTGACAATATCCCAATCGATAATAAATAGCATTCCGCACATTTTGTAACACTTCGGGCGTTACTTGCCTAATTTCGTCCCTGATTCTTTGGTGAAGCTCGGCGATGTCGTTAGGTTTAGTGGCATAAACCTTGCTCTTTAGATATCCCCATAAAAAAAATCTAATGGAGTCAGATCGGGTGATCTGGCTGGCCACTCAATTGGGCCCCTTCGTCCAATCCACCTATTTGGAAACACTTGAAGATAAGTCCGTACATGTTGAGCAAAATGTGGTGGTGCCCCATCTTGTTGATACCTCAGCCGTTGGTCACATAAGTTGTGATCCAAAGGATTGGGGAATAAATTTACTAACGTAGGCATCAGTTCGTCTTGGAGCATGTGCAGGTATGTTTCGCCGGTTACGTTTTCATTGAAAAAAAAGGACCCACTATGCGATCCCCAATAATTCCAGCCCAGACGTTTGTTTTTTGAGGCCTTTGAGTATGGCATTCACGCATCCAACGGGGATTTTCGTCAGCCCAATAACGGCAGTTCTGTCGATTGACGTGCCCATGTAATGTGAACGTAGACTCATCAGAAAACAGCACCCATTCCACAGCAATTTGTCCACCATCGATAGCAGCCATCATTCGTTCGCAAAATTCGAGTCTACGATCAGGATCATCTTCGTTAAGCTCGTGCAGGTTTTGCATCTTATATGGGTGCTTTTTGGCTGCTTTCAGAATTTTTAAAACGCTTGTGTGACTGACACCATGAACGCGAGCTATTTGCCTAGCTGGAGTAACAGGATTTTCTTCAACTTCCAACAATATGTTCAACTGGGCGTCTTCGTCGACTTTTAAACGCTTTTGTCGAGGAGCATGCCTTGCGTGGCCCAACTCCCGATATCGCGTTTCAATTTTGCTAATCGTACTTTGAGTACTTGCAGGTAATTCTGGATGAACTTCAGTAAACAAATGAGCGACGTCAGCCTGTGTTCGACTTCTGTCTCCATATCCGATCATCGTTAAAATTTCGATCCGATGCGTCTCGGTTAAATAGGGCATTGTCTTATTTTTCGGTTGTAAGTTACACGTTGGACTGCAAACACGTACCAACAAATCAATCACATCCAGTTCAAATTGACCAAAAACCTATCGAGCAGGTTTTTGCTAGGGCTTCTCCGGTAAGAAACAGTGTACCTATACACAGCAAAAAATATTATACTGTCCACGTCGTAGTCAGGTGTGTACGCGGAGCGTATAATTTCAGTAACTATTTCCTTCTTTAATTTTTTTCCGACACATTGCTTATAAAAACTAACAAACAAACATGGACTTGTATTAGCAATTGAACAAGCTTTCCAATAAAAACTTAATAAACCTACCCTTCCATTAAAAAAAAGGTGGGGGTAGCTGCAATCCCTCCAGATAATTAAACAGATGAACACATCTCTTTGTAATATGCCCCATTGAAAATCAAACTTGACGTGTTTCAGGAATTTTGCGATAAACCTTTATTTATCAAATTACCGAATTTGTTCCAGTTAGACTTTCCACACTGTATATAGTTTTGGATGGTGAATTCAATTTAAATTAAAAGAATGATTTTGCACTTCCGCACTCAGATTATATGATATATTCTAAATAATACCTAACTGCTTCTACACTTGGAATTTAGTTCAAATAACGAGCAAGCAAAATAAAAATAATAACAAATATATCCTCATAAAACATGAAAGCAATATCTTCCCTCGGGAATATCTGAAATATTCAATGATTTCTTAGTTCATGTTCCGTATGAAACTATTGAAAAAATAAAAACATCTGATTTGATAAACTCGGCAAATAGAACAGTTGTAAATGGTATGTTTATTTGCCACATATCTGAAGAAGAAGTCCTGTATATTAAGGAGTCCCACAGCACAGTAAAAAGTGGTTGGAAAAATACATGACAAAATGTAATAAATACATGATCCTTCTAGTATTATAACTTGATTGTACAGGTAATTCAAAATTTTAATGTAAAATTAAGTAAATGTCCTCCGCATCTCCCGTGTTTTACAGTGAGCATGTAATTCTATGCTTTATTACATGTAATTTCCGCTGGTTTACATGATGACTGTAAATTAATGTGATAATCAGTAAAACGACGTATTGTTACAGCGAATGACGCCAATTTACAGAAAATTACAGGTAAAGTGTAAATTCTACTTCGTTTAAAAGTAATTCTCCATAACGCTATCGCCATTCGCACCTACCGGCATTCGGCCCAATCCTCATTCACAGTTCATATTGGTATAGGATGAACATCATTGGGCATCTGGCGAAGATCCGTTTTAAAAACAAACAAGCCGTCTTTTGTGTTCTATGTAAGTGAGTATGTTGGTGCCAAATTGTCATCGGATTATGTATCAGGTGAGTAAATAGGTACTGAGAAAAAAATATGAAACATTCATCATGAAATTATAGTCATTTTTTCATTTTGTAGAAAATCGAATTGAAACTTTCGTTGTCGCAGACCCAACTGTGAGATAATTTTGAGAAGTTATTCGACATTCAAATCTCAAGTGGATAGATATCATCTCAATTCGACCATGAAATCGAAGAGTTTGCAATCTTATTAAGTCAGCTGAACTATTTAGTTAATTTCCAAGTTGATGTATAGAGAAGGATATTTTGTTAAATAATTGTTTTTGTTACAACATTCAAATGATTTGACAGTTTGAGTTATTTTCCTTCAATATGTGACAATATATTATAATGTTATGATGAATAAAGTATCATTAATAATGATTTTATGTCTTTTTTGCAGATTCCCCCCCCCCCCGCTTTGATATTAAGGAATTGTAAGCCTATACGTAAAGTTGATTGAAACTACTTGAGAGCAATGGCGAAGACACCTGAACAGACATAAAGTATAACAATTTCCGTCAGATCTGTAATTAGGGGAAAAATCACATTAAAATAAAAGTGATTATCGGGGAATATATGGAAAAGCACATTTGATGTATGTAAAAATTCATATTGATGAAGTTTAATTAACAACAAAAATTGTATTTTTCCGCAAAAATACCTGAATATATATCTAATAATACATATTAAAGCATGTAAGGTATGTCAATTGGCACTACAGACTTGAATATAATGGTAAAAACACCTAATCAAACATGTAGAAATCGCCATTAAATCTGGACTAATGGAGAAAATTACATAAGTATACAAGTGATAATCTATGGAATATATTGGAAATTCACATTTGAAGTCAAGTTATGACTTCACATTATATTACATGAGGTATGTAACTTTACATGTATATGCATGGCAACGCATTACCCATATGGGATCATGTAATCTGATGGAAACAATATTTACAGTGAGGGATCAGTTCTGGGACCTTTGATATTTCTTCCCTCCATAAATGATATAGCATCTCATATATATATATATATATATATATATATATATATATATATATATATATATATATATATATATAGGAAGTTATTCATGACATCTACAGTCATATATATATATATAAGTTCTAAATGTCTAGACTTATTCATTACCGACGATACAACTATAGGTGAGGAAGCTGACAACCCATCAGATCTACAAATTAAACTATCAGCAATAGCAGACCACTTTACAGCATGGTGTAGGACTAATTGTTATTTCTGTCACTGGCTGGAATCATTTGTTTAATTGGAATGATTCTAAATCAGAATTATATTATTCGACGTAGATATCGGTGTACCACAAGGATCGGTTTTGGGACCTATTATTTTTATTACGTATTAATGATCTTTCACATTATATGGGACGTATGGTTCATTACACTTTTTGCTGATGATACTTCAGACAGCGTTGAAGAGCTTCAATCCGAATTAAACCTAATAGCTGAAAGATTCACCGCATGGCATCAAATCAATAGGCTCACGGTTAATGCGGTGAAGACTGTGCTAATTCAGTTCTTTGGTAGGAAAGCTACAGAGTTACCTATTGCTGTTATAATTGATAATAGTACTGTAAACCATCAGAAGCAGTTGAATTTTCGTACACATAGTTACTTGTTCAAAACTTTAAAATTGCGAAATTATATTAACCATGTATGATACAAATCAATAGTGGTTATTATGATCTGCTCCAGCTAAAAAAAGGTTTGGGATGTTAATAATCTTACCGATGTTTATTATGTGGTGGTGAACTCAGTACTTTCTTACAATTTCCTTCTGTGGGGTAGTTGAACGAATATTAAACTAGCTTTCATTGGACAAAAATGCATAATTCGACTTATATCTAGTCTAAGTTATACCAAATCTATTTTTTAAAGAATAACACTACCCTCTCTATAGTTAAGACCGTAATAAAACGGAGAAGAAACCTGTAGTTCACAATGAGCTTATGACATGAGGCATAAGATGTCCGGGCGACTGCTCATTGCTAATATCCTACACAATGGGTTTGGTTGTCGATTCATTCGTTGCAGTCATTAGTTATCGACTGCTATACCTACCCTATACTGATGAGTGGCAATACCCCGAAATCGATATATAGGCGGCCCGAATGTTTCGATGAACATTCCCATGCAACAAGCAATTGCAGAGATATCCTTGTAGGAACTCTGCACGGAAATTTCATAAGATGTAATTCAATGTTCGTCGTGGCATTAACCAGGAAAGTAGTTGTTTTCTGTTGGATTTTCGACCCAACTTTTCCTATTGTATAGGATATTAGCAATGAGCAGGCCTCCGGACATCTTATGCCTCTCTATAGTTCTCCACATAGATCTGGAGAGAGACAAGATGGGCAACATATAGACTCTAACAAGCGGCCATTAGTCTACCGCAGGCATGTGTCATGAGAGGCAGCGGCATGCTGGAGGGCATAATAGCTCACAACATTCTGGGAATGCCGTCGGACATCATGCCTAAAACTATCAACCTTTACACGTCCTACACTGTGGTCTTCCCCGAAAGAAAAGAGTGGGTCCGGAATGACACCGACCTATGTAGGGCAAATGAACGTTGGTTCACAGACGGTTCCAAAACTCAGGAAGGCGTCGGAGCCGGAATATATGGGATGAACCCAGTAGTGAAACGCTCGTTCAATATGGGTAAACTAGCTACGATATTTCAGGCAGAGGTATATGCCATTGAAATGTGTGTCAGGGAGCTGGAAAATCGACACCACACACGAAAAACAATAAAAATATTTTCAGATAGTCAAGCATCACTTAAAGCGCTTGAATCCAACTGCTTTAAATCTAGGGCAGTATGGAACTGCAGAGACACCTTAAACCGACTGGCGCAATGCAACAACGTTACCCTAGTCTGGATACCAGGTCCCACAGGCCTAGAAGGAAACGAAATAGCGGACATTGCGGACGCCCTAGCAAAAGGGGGGGCCGAAACAACGTTCATTGGACCAGAATCGGTAATCGGTTAAGCATATAGCCAAGAATGTCATAACAGCTTGGGCAGACAATAAAAGACTCGAGAATTGGCGTATTTTACCGGGCCTAGCCCATTCCAAAGCATTTATTGTTTGTACAAGGAATAAACAGGACTCTGACAAACTGCTAGAACTCAGTAGAGCGCATCTCAGAGTTATAGTAGGTTTGCTCACTAGCCACTGCAAACTCAAACATCACTTGCAGAAAATGCATGGATGATGATGAAACGGCTAAACACATTCTGTGTACATGCTCTGCAGAGGTCAGAACCAGAATTTCAATATTTGGCGATACGATAGTAAGGCCAGAAAACCTGGTAAATTGTTTTCCCAATACATTCCTCGATTTCGTTAAGAGATTGGATATACTGGGAGAAATATAAGCATAGTATATAAGCACAGCCATTGGCGGCAGTGGCGAGCCTGATACGGGCCCACTCACGTTCAAACCTAACCTAACCCTCTCTATACATTTACTATTATATCATGTATGTGAAAAAACATGAATATGATTTCGAAACAAATCGTAAATTTTATACCTACCCTACAAGGAGCGGTAAATTACTAAGAGTGAAACAAAGTAGAATTCAAATATTGTAAATGTCACCTTTTGCAGCTGGACCTTCAATTGCCTTCCTTTGGACATTAAGGAAATATCGGCTTTCGTAGGTTTCAAAAAGAAACTTAAAGAAAAGTTGCAGGAAGGAAGTTTTTATCTGTGAAAGAATTTCAGCAAAGGAAAATGTAAAGTTTTATACCTATTTTGTGTGTGTCCTGTACGTATACTTTATTCAATCTCTTGACGATTCTTATATCATTTTATATGATCAATTCAAGGTATACACATTATTAATATTAAATTCTTCTATGATCCTACATCACAAAGAAGCAGGAATAAATACAAACATTACAGACTTCATTACTGTCATGTAATTTTTTTTTGCGAACTCAGTTTTGTTTCGCAGGGACTCCTCTACTTCACCGTGACTTCAAAAACCCAAGACCTCAACTCCAAAGTATAATGGCATGGACTTTGCAATTTTATATTATATTTAGAAATTTCAAAATTCTAACACCTGTAGCGTTTGAGGATCTATGTTTTATGAATTTTTAGTCACGGTATAATCCAAAGAACAACCTTCTGTACGTACAGAATACCCTGTATATATGTTACACTTCTTCCAAGAATGTTTAAGAAATATATTACCTAATGTAGTATGGTGTGCGTCAGTTTACAAGAACATAGATATTGAATTAAAACTTTTCGTCATAATTTGATTCATTTTTGTTACGAAATATTTAATTATTTAAGTCGGAGCTGTGCTGGTATCAACCTTGAATAAATTAAATTAAAGGCCCAATCCTATTCCCGAAAATAGTTGCGGCATGTAAACTTTTGTTGGCCCAACATTTACGGTTAATAATTCTCCTCGGGCTGTAAAGTCCATTAACATTGCTCGAGTTTACTAATAGACCAAGCTACAGAGGTTTTTCTCCCACAAAATAAGATACGCAAATGGGCTATACTAATTTTTATAAGATAGTTCGTTAACGAAAACCCCGGCGTTTTGTGGAGTTTTTTAAACAAGCAATACTGCCCTGATAAGACAAAAAGCGCTATCTCAATCGGAATTAGTTTTGAGAAAATCGAATTTTTGTAAATTGTATTTCCGCACCTTCAAAACCAAAACTTTTTAGAGATATCAAAACTTATTTATACGTATTTATGACTCATAATTATTGAAATACCCAAATTATCCAAGAATTGTACCATTATATATTTTTTGTGAGATATCGCTATTTTGATCAATAAGAGACGCTTCAAAAATTGAGATTATGCTTTGAGCATCAATTTGCTTTTGGAACATTCCATACAAAAAAAACTTTTTATAATTTGGTTAAAATAGGTACGTTATTATAGTTTGTAATAAAACTTCATTCAATTTTTTTTAACTATATTATTGACCTCAGCAGCAAATAACAAAAAAAAAAATGAAAAATTTCGAAATACCCTCTCTCCACAGTTCCCACACAGTGGGAAAACGTGAGGCAAGTATCTGTCAGAAAACAATTACTTCCCCCTACGAATATTGAATAACATCTGACATTTACTCGTACAATGTTCCTCATAGGAGGACACTATTGCAAGTGCTGATTGCTCCCAAGCAATGCGTATCATCCCCCATCCGGTTGGAAATGACCACCTGCATACCTGCATGTTTCAAGGTTCTTACCTCTCATCAGTGCTAGGTTAGGTCAGACAACATTAGAGTCATCCTGTCCCCCCAACGAACGACAACACCCAAAGCCCAAGAGCAAACAGCACTCCTCGACTGCACAACTCCGGGAAGAGTAATGCTACACAAGTTCGAACAAAGTTCGAAAGGTGTGCTCATCTCAAAGGAGAGTTCCATATCAAATGAAAAATTTCGACCAAGTCGAAATACCCTCTCTCCACAGTTCCCACACAGTAGGAAAACGTGAGGCAAGTATCGGTCAGAAAACAACTACTTCCCCCTACGAATATTGAATAACATCTGACATTTACTCGTGCAATGTTCCTCATAGGAGGACACTATTGCAAGTGCTGATTGCTCCCAAGCAATGCGTATCATCCCCCATCCGGTTGGAAATGACCACCTGCATACATGCATGTTTCAAGGTTCTTACCTCTCATCAGTGCTAGGTTAGGTCAGACAACATTAGAGTCATCCTGTCCCCCCCAACGAACGACAACACCCAAAGCCCAAGAGCAAACAGCACTCCTCGACTGCACAACTCCGGGAAGAGTAATGCTACACAAGTTCAAACAAAGTTCGAAAGGTTCCCGATTTTTCTCAGTGAAAAATGCACCGATCTGGGACCCTATATTTGAGTTCGCGCGATAAATTTCGAACGTGATATTTACATCGCCAAAAATTCGCATGTGATACACTTCTCGTTCGATACGCTATTCCCGAACTGAATGCCATACAGAGTTGGTCGGTTTCGAAGGGTGTGACGGAAGTCTTAGCTTGGGTCACGAATTCAACCGATAGCTTAAAGGTATTTAAATCACATGACGTGGCGCGTCACGTTGACAACTGTTCTGCTTGTATTTCTTGTGTTGTTTTACTAATCAATCGATTGAAAATATCTGGTTGATTTAAAGCATCAATTACTTTATCAAGGCACATTGAAACATGATTTACTGCAAGCTACGTGTATATTGAAAGCTGAGTCTAGCTGGTATAGCTGCCACGTGCGAGGAATCCAAGACTTATTAAAACATTCATATAAGCATGTTTTATTATAAATCATATTCATTTACCTGCCTATTTAGACTGAAGGTAACTTACTTTTGTCTCAATATTTATAGCTGACTCTCTACTTCCCTCCTCTATATAGGGAGACATTATTCGAATCAACTCACGAATTAATACTTTTGATAAAGGAAGCATTCTAACAAATTGTCTATCTCAAAGTCAATGCATTCATACGAGGGTAGAAGGGCCTTCGCTGTTCTGCTGCTCCCGCAATCATTGCAATTTCATCAAAATTTGCCATTTCATAATATCACGAGTAAAATGTAAACAATGGATTATTATCGAGGTTAGGATTTAAGTCAATTTTTTCGATCGATAATTCTTATCGCATGCTAAATATCCGCTCGTTGTTTTATGGTCGATAATTATCGCTGGTGATATTCGAACATACCATTTTTGGGGTATCCTTCGATAAAGTGCAAAAATCGCATGCGATATTGCATCGAGTGAACTCAAACATAGGGTCCCTGGTCGTATAGTTCTCTACAAAAGTTCTATTGACTGTAAAACGATTCCTACAATGCTTTTCGAGATGTTTGCAAAAACAAAAAAGTTGTAATTTTTTTCACTATTTCTTATTTAAAAACTTCCACCAAGCGATTTTGCTAAGGCAAAAGCCGAGGTTTTCATCGAACTATCTTATAAAAAGTATTATATGCCGTTTGCGCCTGTTATTTTGTGTAAAAAGGGTCTCTTTTTTTACCTACAGCTTGGCCTAAAAGTCCATTAACATCGCTCGAGCTTACTAATACGACCTGTCGATTAAACAATGGCGAATTAGGCAAATAAGTCCCGACTTTTCAATTTCACCAAGCTGCCATGAAAATTCTCATTTAGTTAATTATTTAATTGTACAAAAGTATAATTATTCTTCGGTTGTCATGAGAATGTCTCAACCGTGAAATTAACTTTTAATTACTCGAAAGAATTACATTTGTGTTCGTTGGTTTCTTCTGGCAAAGCAACGATTTTATAATCTCTTCAATTAATCTCGTATATTCATTTAGTCCGCGTTTAATAATAATGAGGACATATATATCCTTATCACAATCGAATTCATAAGTTTCTTTCAGGAAGTTGTTTTATTCTATTTTGAAAAAAAATTCTTGGTTTTCAATAATTAATAATAACAATTATACCTAGTTTTTATTTATTTCAGAAAACAGCGTTTTAGAAATATCAAAAAACAAATATACAGGGTGTTGGTACTTGTTCAAACTACAAATGAACATGTGTCTGCAAATGTTGAAGTTGAAATTTTATTTCCAATAATTTTGAATAACTTATGTAAAAAATATATTTTTTGCATAAAATTTGGTAAACGGGGTTTTTTGAGAAGACGAATCAAAATTTGGCTTTCATTTTTATGTAGTAGAGGGCTCTGCATACGATATCATTAATTTTAATTTGCCCTAACCTTTTTTACAGTAAGCTTTTGGAATTTTCTATATTTAAATCTCATTCCTACATTTGCAAATTCCTTCATCGATGCAGGTTATGGGGTTACTCAGGCGCCAGATGAAATTGCTCAGAACTTTACAAAAACTGAGTATCTGATAGATCTCGCCAACATAAAAAAAAATATTTATTATTTATTTTTTTTAAAAATATCGGTGTTTCAACATTTTGTATTTTGAAAATTAATTATTTCTCGATACGCCTTCGTAGAAAAAAAGTTGATTATTTTAACGAGCTCTATCACATACTCAGTTTGTGTAAAGTTCTTAGCACCTTCATATGGCGTATAAAAATACCAAAAGTCCACTGTCAAAAATGTTAGAAAAAATTAAAATAAATAAAGAGAGCGTTCGCAGCGCCCACTAAGTGCTACAAAAAAATTAATACCCAATTTTGATTTCTCACCTCAACCAAATTTTGTGCGAAAAAATTATTTTTGGAAAAAGTTATTCAAAATGATTGAAAAATTAAATTTCAACTTTAACACCCTGTATCACCGAAATGTAAAATTTGCTGACACATGTTTACATGAAATTTTTATCTTATAATTAGTTAAAGATTTACCCTTTGAAGTTTGAACGAATTCTGAATAAACACCTCGTATATAAACTCGCACAAATACAAACGTACAAATAAGTATCATGGAAAATACAAGCCATAAACTTCCTTTGAATATAAAAAATGCAATTCAAACACGTACTCCTTAAAAAAGGCAACTATTGAGTTTTCCTACTCCTTCAACAATATCACCTTAGAATGCAACCAACAAACTAAAGATCTTGGGATTGAATTTGATCCCAAACTCAGTGTATCCAATCACTATACCGAATTTTTTCTTCAGCTAAGAGAATGACAGGAATGATTTTCCGTACATGCGAAAAGATTTCCAAAACAAGGACTGCTTCATTGCCTTATATAATCTAGACTGGAATATTGCTCTCTGATATGGTCCCCACTGTATAAATGCCACATTGATCAACTGAAATCAGTACAAAGGATCTTCTTGAAATATGTGTCATCAAGTTGGATGGGGTCTATTCCCCTCATCAGGATTATGACAACATCTTGCTACTCGGCAGATACTCATGTTTATCTCTGGAAAATTGTAGATCATATTTTGCTTGCCTATTCCTCTTCAAACCTACAAACAATCTAACAGACTGCCGAAAATTACTGGAACAATTAAACTTTCTTATCCCTCGAAGCAATTGCAGGCACAAACCGTGCTTTTACTTACCTAAACCCAACACCAACATCCTTGTAAAATCTCCTTTGTATGCAACATGTAAGATAGTAGATGAAGTGTGGGCTAGAATCGACATTCATAATGAACCAATAGTTTCTTTCAAGAACAAAGTATAGTTATTTATGTATCAAGGGTATAAATAGATGTGTATGCCCTGACTTGCATGCGACGTTTTACGAACCCGAGGATCTCTGGCCTAAGGGTCTGTAAGTCGCCCGAGGGCATCGTCCATAGATATACTAATAAGTCCGCTCACTCTCGCAAGCGACCCAAATCATCCCCTCCAGTCCTCGCGCCTCCCTTGCCCTGTCTGTTTGGCTTGAGCGCCGGCCTGGTGGGCTAGCCAGTAACAGAATAATTTTTATATGTGTCAAAGTTAGAAGTCAAAATGAACGAAGATTTTGGAATTCCTGACAAAATTATTGAAAAAGCAAAGAAAGCAACAGAAAATCTGTTGCCTAAAAAGTCTAAAGAAGCTTACGACATAGGATACGAAAAATTATTAAATGGATGCAAGAAAACTACGTAAAATAAGTTAAACAAAAAATTATTTCTCTTTATGCCCGCGCGGGTCATAAAGTGAGCTTTATGCCCGCACGGGCATAAATTACAACATTAGATAGTTCGTAACTAAGCAATAAAAACACAATAATGAACTAGTATGACATAAAAACAATTATTGAACATAAAACAATCAACACCATGTCCTCAATCATAATCAAAAATCAACCTCATACCCTATTTTTGAATTTTTTGTATCTGCACATAGCTGTACTACTTGTATTATCTGTATTTGTTTCAGTGTAATTGTATTATTTGTATTATCTGTTCCATTTGTACTTATTTGTTTTCGTATTTCTCAATCGAAGTGTCTTATAATTGGGAATTATCCTGTGGGTGTTCCTCAGGGTTCTGTGCTGGGTCCACTTATATTTATATTGTATATTAATGACCTACCAGCATTTATGGAAGCGAAGTGTAAGGTCATATATGCAGATGATGTTTCGTTTGCAACCTGTGGCAACTCTCCCGAAGAACTGGCAAATAATTAAAATTTACTATATAATAAATTTACTGAATGGTGTCTGAACAATCATTTAATTCTGAATCACGGGAAAACGGTTCTAATGAAATTTA
The DNA here is from genome assembly GCA_944452925.2 of Chrysolina oricalcia. Classification (NCBI taxonomy): domain Eukaryota; kingdom Metazoa; phylum Arthropoda; class Insecta; order Coleoptera; family Chrysomelidae; genus Chrysolina; species Chrysolina oricalcia. The sequence continues at coordinate 3,153,953 of OX101821.2, read as the reverse complement.
ACATAACAAATGATCCCAACACGTCTTTTGAAATAAATACTGAAAATATTAACATTACGTCTTCCGAGACAAAAAAATTCCTTGGAACTTTTCTCGACTCATCACATGTACATCAGACATGTACTAATCATATTTCTAAGAAGATATGTAGCAGTTACTATGCAATCTTACAACTCAAAAATATATTCTCCCAACAACAACTAATGAATATCTACTATGCGATGACATACTCGCACTTATCTTATAATGTTATAATATGGGGAAACTCTAGATTTTCAATAAAATTGTTTATTTTACAAAAAAAAAAATAATAAGTCTCATCTTTGGTATTCATAAGCGAACTTCCTGTAAAGGCTTCTTTCAAGAAAACAAAATTTTAACTCTCCCCTGTATTTATATCTATAAAACAATCCTATTCGTTAAAAATAATTTAAATGACTTTATTAAAAGTGCTGACAAATATAACTATAAGACAAGGCATGGTAATCTTCTTCTAATACCGCCTCATCGGACAACTTTCTATGAAAAGAGTCCATCTTATACAGGTATACAGTTGTTTAATAAACTACCAATCACTATAAGAGAAATCCAAAATCTTAATGTATTTAAAAAATCTCTCAAAGATCTCCTGTTGCAATACTCATTCTATAGTCTGAATGAATTTCTGAAATGTAGCTTTTAATACCTTTTTATTATTTATATATTTACCTATGTATAACAACATATTTTATGTACTTATTATATTTTCTCTATTGACTTTTCCAATATCGTGTAAATGATCTGAATGGAATAAAATATTATTTATTTATTTTATTATATTTATTTATAAATGTATTGGTATGTTGTCTCGTGGAAAATTTAAAATATCGTTAAAAACGTTACAAAGATTTCAAAATTCAAAAAAAGGTAATGAATAAAACCACATCCAACGATAACGTCACAAAAATAATTCATGGAAAAAAAATTATGTCAAATAAAAGTCATCTATAACATAACAACTCAAGTGCTTATATTGTGAAAAATTATAGGCAGCAGTCTATATACGTTCTAGTTTAAACTCCAGATCTACTTACTTAATGGTTAAAATGTAAATCCGAATTTTCAAATTTATTTTGGCCCCATTGAATTAGTTTACAGAAAAGTGAAGAAAGAGTAATATGCATAATTTTATTCCCGCTTCTCCACATCAATTATTTTCGACGAATTGTTCAACTGCACCAATTCACTTAAATTGCTACAATCAACGCTAACAGGTTTTTCGAGAATATTAAAAACGATTTCAGATCATTCCGAAGTAAATTATCAATACTTTCTACATGTTCTGGGCGAAATTATCAGCAGATACCATTTATAATACCTACATGATCAAAACGAACGATCTTTGACAAGTTCATATAAGTAGGTCATTTATATATTTATTTATTTATTCATGAAATATCTGGATTATTTGATTTGATTTTGTAATTGTGCATTATAGGAGGAACAACATTATTAAAATATTCATCATTATAGATTTTACAGTGAAAAACATTGGAAAGTTGTATATTTTTGTACGATCACAGGGCAATGTTTTTCGAAATCTGACATTTTTAATCAATTCAATCAAGTGGGTTCTCAAACGTGGTTGGACTTATTTCTCTTATATTCCCCATAATAAAATTTCAACTAGTGATAAATTTTACTTCCCATGCTGGTCATCAAGGTAAAGCGTTCGCCTCGCAAGCATAGGGTCGTGGGTTTCAATTCCCAGCATGGTCACCGGTTTCCTACATGGCATCATACGTTAAAAAGTGAGGGATACGTCTAATTTAGTTCGCACAAGTCTCTCGAGGATTTCTGAGGGTTTTCCTAAGGGTGCAGTTGGTTGACGAAAGAAAAAAAAATTGTTTTAGTTACTTTCAATCTTTGTGTGGGCACCTCCAGATGTTGAAAGTTCCTAGTGATATTGTTTGTATTTCTATTAATACTCTAAAAACTTGTTATTTCTGATGTAATATATTGCAATAACTCATAAATGTATGTAGTACTTATGATTGTTAAGATTCCAAGACTTTGAAAAATTGTTCTACAACTTGTTCATCTACCTACTACCGCAATATATCTAACAGCCCTTTTTTTATTTCACATATCCTGAGGCAAACATTAGATACTCCTTATGTCACAATTCCATAAGAAATGATAAAGTGAAAATGTGCATGGCAGTAGATTAATAATAAAGGTTTACTCACACTGCAGCGCAGTTGTTGAATGCAATAAGATATTGGAGCAATTTTTTTTACAACCCATATTTATATTATTGTTCCATTTCAAGTTTTCAGCTATTTTTAAGCCCAAAATTGTTGTCTCCTTCTGTTGATGAATTGATCCATTCACACATTTCACCAGCAAACTGTAATCGAAATTAGTCCTTGGATGATTGAAACGTAAATGCACAGTTTTCTTGTCATTCAATACTTAGCTTGCTTGCTTATCAACTGTTGAGGTAATATTTTTTTCCGTTATTAACAATGATGTTTCATCAAAGTGATCGCTATATAAGTCATTGACATTTATGTATATTATATGCAAGAGTGGACCCAAAATATAACCTTGCGGTACCCCAATAAAGTAAGGTCTAGATACTGACTTTTTACCATTTACACTACATAATGATTTCGGTAATTCAAATAACTGTTAAACGAGTCATAGGCTACTCCCCTCATACCATAAACATTTGAAGTTTTGCGAGAAGAATTTCATGATCAACCTTTGTTGAAAGAATATGTTTACTTCTTGGCAGGATTTTTTTGAGTTTTGTACGTTCCAAATCTATGGAAAAGAGAGTTTTAACAATTTTCGATAACGCAGACAAATGTGAATACAGTGTCCGATATATAGTGTGTCGGTTAAATGACACCAAATGTGAAGTTTCTCAAGGCCTACTATAATGTGAAAAAATATTTTGATAAAATCTATTCGTTTTTGTTTTACACGAAAAATAACAGATTTTGATCATTTCCATGTCTCTTTCACGTGAATTTTGACCCACTTCTGGCGGTCCTAATAACTTGAAATTTGGCAGATGTTTATAATTCCGGTGACAATGCACTATGGAATTTTTATTGAAGTAAAAAATGAAAAATGGCGGCTCCTCCAATATGGCGAACGAGATTTGTGATTATGGTCCAATTCCATTCAAAATTGGTATGTGGGGGTTTTTGAAGTCGGAGATCTTGATTTTTTTGTTAAAATTTATAAATTCAAGATGGCGACTTCAAAATAGTTCTTGTTTTTATATAAATGGCGATAACTCCGTTGTTATCAACAAAAAACTATTACTGTGACATATCATCTGTAAGAGAAAAAAAAGTTATTTATAACTAAGTCATAGTGGGCAATGACCTAGGTACATTAGAAAAATAAAAGTTGGTGCTGATATCTCAAATTCTAGAAGAGTTGGTATAAATTTCATATTTTTTTCGTAATCTCTGCCATGAGAATGTGAAATTCCTATTCGAATATTTTCATAAATAAAGAAGTTATGGAGAAGACATGAAAATGATCAAAATCTGTTTTTTGCGTTTAAAACAAAAACGAATGGATTTTATCAAAATATTTTTTCACATTATAGTTGGCCTTGATAAACTCCACATTTGGTGTCATTTAACCGACCTCGTATCTCTCACTATTGAAAAGATACCCATGGTGAGCATGGTAAGTGGGACACACTGTATATATCGTTTCTTGAAAAAGAGAGATATTTTTAGTTACTTTAACCTTTTTTTGTTTTTTAAGGAATATTAATACAATAATATAATAATAGTAATAATAAAGGAGTATTAATACAGTAATATAATAATAGTAATAATAAACGTCTTTATTGTCAATAAAAAGAAAGACATTACAAATTTATGAAACTAAAGGCGAAGTATAGCTTTAAGCTATTCTACTTAACCAACAGAAGGCAGTTACCCTAAAAAATTGAAAAAATGAAATAAAAAATTATATGAAGAAAAATATAAAACAATCCAACATTAGAGTCACATGGATTATTTTGGTGATGTTGGCAATGTTTGATGAACCCACAACATGTGTATTTATGAAACGATTACAATTCATGAACATAGGAGCGCACCTAGTATAGTTAACATTACAAAAAGAAGTTAACGTACCCATTTATTTCTAAATAAATAATCAAAGAGAGTTTATTGAGCCGGTCCAGTCAGTTTTCGCTGTGTTTCAAGTAGATGAAATTTTAATTTATACTAGAATTTATTGATATTGTATATTTTGAATTCATCAGGAAAATGATTATATATTTGAATTGCATTGAATACAAATGACATTTGGAACATTGCAGTTCTGTGTTATGAATCTAGGAATTAATTTTCGTACCACGGCAGGATCATCGTCTATAGATATACTAATAAGTTTGGTAACTCCTTTGATGTGGTCGAAAAGTGCTGCTCTTTTTGTGAGCGGTCGTAAATCATACAGACATCGTTGCGGCTATGCGAACTGTTACTGGCTAGCCCACCAGGCCGACGCTCAAGCCAAACAGACAGGGCCAGGGACGCGCGAGGACGGGAGGGGATGATTTGGGTCGCTTGCGAGAGTGAGCGGACTTATTAGTATATCTATGGACGATGGCAGGATCATTCAAAAATTTATATGTGAAAGTACCTAGATGGCCTCCTGTTTTCCATGTTGAGCTACTTACAATCTTGAAACTTTTGAGAAATATGATCATATTATCTCATTCCATAAATAATTGTCCTAATCTATCCTTGTTAAGCAATAACCATATGTAAAATCTCAATAGTTGACTTGGCTCTGAACCAATGACTCGCTTAAGGTTCACTTCATTTTAAAGCTGAGCAAATGGCGAGCTCTATAAATGAGTTTCAAGGATGCAAATGCTTTATTTATAATACTCCTGATATGAAGAGAGAAGCGCATATCAACATCTAACACCAAACCAAAATTCTGGGCTGAATCGCATCAATACCTTTGATTTTTCATGATTAAGTTTCAAGTTGTGCTGATCAGAAGAAGTCTTGATTTTGTTTAATTCATTGTTCATAAAGTCCTTGGCAGTTGGCAGTTGGCTTGGACTTTACAGTGTTCTATATTATTCAAAATATTAGCGCAGTGTATATAATAAAAAGCAAAGGGCCCAATATGGGCCCTTATATACTCACAATAATGATATAATTATGTTTTGTATTAATTTCGTCATTTGTTTCAGACTCTGCTCCTTCCGAAAACAACCCTGACATTATGGGAGTTTCTGAGGAAATGACACCGAATGCGGGAATCGAACCAAGGCCTCCGGGTCCAGACCATAGTGACGGCAGTGAACCGGAGCCGGATGAGTTTGCACCAAAGAGGAAACAGAGGAGGTACAGGACAACGTTTACCAGCTATCAGTTGGAGGAATTGGAGAAAGCATTTTCGCGGACTCACTATCCTGATGTTTTCACTAGGTAAGTGATAGTTCACTATCAAATAAACGAGAATAGATTTGAAATCAATGATAGGGGAAGTGAGAAGATATCGTAAATCACGCCAACGGAGGCTCTATAGTAGACTTTAAGCTCCTGAAGCTAATGTAATAAGGATTGTCTTAACGGTTTCAAACTAATTTATTTTTACACATATAACTACTAGTTCATATTTACCAAATAATTCATATTATATAGCATTGCTTTACAAAATTAGGCTGTTTTGAACTGCACTGTCTCTGATAAGGCTGTTAAGGCTTTCGCGGCCGAAGTTTTCAGTGTACAATTTTTACTCGGGTTTGAAGGTCGTCGTTTTTTGGAATTTCTTCCTTAAACGTTTCGCTAGCGCGAGTGGCTAGCTTCTTCAGCATGAATAATCTCAGATGACTGGATATTCCGTCTGCGGAGATTGTATTTATTCTGACTTAGGTAGTCTTGTGCGTTATTTAACTTCCGATATCTACGGAAGTGACATATGAACTTGCGATTTTTAAATCTGGTATATTTTCACTCCATTTGTCTCCTTATGACATTATGAATACAACCAAGTATCACTTGCCACTTTTTGTAATAATTTTTTTTTCATCTGAAATTTATTTTTCAATCTAGAGGGCTATGGATATATTTTGCATCACTAATTTTTGTCTTAAAATTAATGATAATAAAATGCCCATTTTTCCTAATACCCATTTAAAAATGAAATTTCACATAGCTGGTACATTTTGACCGAAAACACTTAAGTTGTTTTTTCCCAAAATGTTAGGACTGAAATTAGTGATTTAAACGTAACAATAGCCCTCTATATTAAAAAATAAATTTCAAAATGAAAAAAAAAAACAATTTGGTTACAAAAAGTAACAAATGACACATGGCTGTTTCAGAATGTCATATGGAGACAAAATAAGTGAAAATATACCAGGCGTCCCATCTAAAAATCGAAAGTAATGTAATGCAATTTCTGATGAAATCGCAAGTTGCTTGAAGTAGAGTCACTTGTCAAAAAATGCAGTTCTATGTCGTGTACAGATCCTCCAAATTCTATTTCATTAACTTCAAAAACTTAAAACTTACACGGGCGAGCCAACTTCCGCAGACACGCGTGAGTGGCAAAAAGTTTACAACATATGGGGAAGAATTACATTATTCATTGGTTAAAAAATATTCTTCGAAAAAATTGGCGGAAAACTTTCATTAAAGGCATCAAATTTCTAAATGCCCAGATGGTATACAGGGGAGAACAAAAAATGGGAATTTTAATCAATAGTAAAGTACCCTCATTTTCGATAACATCGATTAAAAACGGTATGCAGATTTGGAATCACAGTGACAATTTGTGCTCGGGATATTCACAAGATTTTTTTTTACAAAACGCAGCTATTAGACAAAAATCGCTCAATACTGCATTCAACATAGGAAAATAATACCTCTCAATGAGAAAATCCTGAATGTATAATCTATCCAAATATCCAAAAATGTATATGTCTAACGCAAAGAAAAAGGGAAAATAACGCAAGCTGACGAAAAAAAAAATAGGATCGCCGGCTGATATCGAACACGAGCCATCTGTTCAAAAAAGTTTGATCTAGTGGTCTAGATTTTCGTAAAGTCTTGTCACGCCAATGAAATAATAAGTCTCTCGTATCAAGTCTCGACTCGCAGCCTGCACTCTCGTCTCGTCTTGCTTCTTGTACCAGAGTCTCGTAAAAGTATCGAAATCTCGTCATTCATAATCTTATTGTTTCAGTGCAATCAGAAATACATAAATACTTGCTATAATGTAAGAGTCGGAAGAGAAAATTACAATAATCTTTTAAAGATAACATCATGTATTTGAGAGTAATTCATCTGAACAAAATATAAACATTATTTTATAAATGAAACAGATGAAAAAAACAACCCTCAGCCCTCCAGGTCGCAAATGATTTTGTTTTTCACCCAGTCGTTTAGGCATAACAAATATCTTGCAGATTCATCATTAAGGTGATTTCGATGTTTTCTTATAGTTTTCTTGGTATTGTATAATATTTTTTTTTATCAAAACAAATTGATGTAGTGGATACAACATCTTCTATAAAAAAATTGTTTTATACTTTTTAGATAATTTTCTTCTCTTTATATTTTTATGTTTTCAAGTCCGCTCTTAGAAATATTCACCTGCGCGACTCTCGTACGAGACGCGAGATCTCGTGCACGAGACTTGAGACTAGACCAATAAAAGTCTCGTCTTGTCCGAGTATCATCTCGAGTCTCGTCCCGGAGACGAGACTATACGAGACTCTCGAAAACGAGACTCTCGTACGCACCACTAGTTTGAACAACAGAAGCGATGGAGATCGAGAGTTTTTTCTAATATTTCCGCTTTATTGAGTATCAATTGTATAAAACGTTCTATTTGGGACCTTCGCCAGAACAGATATTGAATCCTTCAACTTTTTGGTATCTCCAGAAATTCAACAGTAACTTTCTTATAAATTGAAGCATATATCTTATTCATCTAAAATGATAACTTCACAAAAAAGGCAACGAACCCGGATGCCAAAGAATTCTAGGCTATCGCTGAAGAGTCCCAAACCACAGACGAAATCCACGTTATCTCCGAGCAAAATGTGGATACCGTGTTTCGGTTCCGCAACCGGAGATAAAGCGGATAAAGCAATCGAACTGGCCGTGACAAACATTCCGAGATGTCTGCAATTTGTTCGGCTGGCGCGGAGCGACATTGTAAAGGTCCTCCTATTAGGCAATTAGCCCACCGCCAGAAGAAAAACCAGATGTATCGACGGCTGATCACAATAACTCTTGCTGCTCGCTACCTATAATACCGTTGGGTCCGTTTCTTCGATAATTGACCGTCTAACACCTGATTTCGAAGATGATGGCATGCACAAGTGATGGCTGGTGTCTGACAGACTGAATGAAGTTAATTCTGTTTTTAAACTATAATACGTCGAGTGAACAAAATGTTAAAATGGGTGTTCCACAAGGTTCGGTTTTGGGTCCATTATTATGTGTGCTATTTGCTAATAACTTGCCTGAATATATAAAAGACTGCCACTTAACTATTGAGTTATTCTGAGTTGGCCCTTTCATGACATTCCATCCTAAATATCTTCAAAACTATAAGAAGTCTGTAAATAAAAGTAGCGGAGTGTAAATCCTCAAAATCCATAAAGCAAATTTTGATTTAGAACGTTTATAAAAAGAGAAAACAACTGGTTCCTCTTCATTCGGTAGGTAGTGTCACCCGACACAATATCAATTTGTCGGATTAGGCCATTGTTACGATATTGTTAAGAGATTTCATTTTCTGACCTGCCACTTTTTAGTGGTGTATCTTGGGGTAAAGATAGATAGAAATCTTCATTTGTTCTTTTTGGAAAAGACCTTTTTTTTAAGAAGATGTCATTATTGATGGGTATCCGAGCTGAATATTAAAGAACAGTCATCTGTATACTGCACTAGTGTTTCTGATGTAACTTCCGTAAGGTAAGTAGTGTATAGAATATATAGCAATGGCCTAAGCACTGAGCCCTGCCGCACACCTCTGACTATATTAACTATTTCAGAGTTCAAGAGTTCGCCAGGACAAATTCTGATATAAATTCTGATTGAAAATATAATGGTAAATATTTTATGAAAATATTTAGGTTTACGACAAACAATTTATTGCTACAGAATGTCGTTTCTTAACAATTAGTTGGTGATAAATTTGGAAAAAGATGTGTATTTTCACCGATTATTAGTACTTTGGAAGTTACAAACATTAAATGCAGCAGTCATCAGTTATGAATGGATGAATGAAAACATTAATTTAGAAAAAGGATTTTATAATACATACAAAAATAGTAATAGGCCAATCAACAGGGCTAACAACCTCAACTTAAATTGTTCCGCCGATAAATTTTTTTTTTAATTGTAGAACACAGTGTGCACATTATTTCTGAGAAAAATCATCACCTCCAGGGAGGGTGGAACCCCCCCAAAAAACGCGTTGAAATTAATTTTTGAGGTAATTTCGAAATATCTCAAAAAATTTACTTTAAATCAAATAAATAACTTGATATTCAGAAAGGGCACACATTTTTACAAAAAACTCTCTCTACTAAAATTTTGAGAAATCGCACGGTATTCTTGAAAAAAATTGTTGAAGTTATATGCTTTCGCAATGCGGCAGGTGTTGCGCCGGCTCCCGTCAACGTGCATTTTTTCAACCAGCGTGTGAAGTAAAATTCTATAACTCCTCACATAAACGTTCAATTCGGATAAATCTCACGTCATTTTGAAGATAAAGATCGCAGCTTTGTATTCTGATATTATTTATATTTATACGCGCAGTTGCCAGCTGCAAAATTGCAATTGAAAATCTTATAATATTAAAGTTCCCGACTCCGTGAAATAATGCTTGCGATTACTGAAATAATGTCTTATCACTTGTAACTAGTAAATTGAACAGTTGAGGAATACTTCATTGTCAAATTGCATAACGTTTAACCGGTCCAAATAATGTTGGTTTTAAATACGAGTGTTTTCAATTCTTCGCATATTTTAGGTTACAAAATCTCGAGGCAGTTTATAAATTTAAATGCTAATTCAAAGATAAAAGCACGTAACAACATGAATGAAAAGCCAGTTTGCAGAAAAAACTCTGCTCTTATTGAAAATATTCATACAAATTTGGTTACTTGTACAAATTTTAAATGCAATCCAGTAAATCTTTTAAGTACTTAAAATAGAGGTTACTCGGCATTTGATCGCATTATTGTTCTATGGAAAGAAAAATAAAATCAGTCCTTGATGGAATATGGAGATTCGAGACCGAGGAAGACAGTGCACCAAAGAAAACTGTTCCTAAGTGCACCTGCTTTAAACTCATTGAGATTCTAAAACCTGAAAAATATCGGCTTGGGACCTTGTCAATGCGGCAGCTAGCGCGCCGCTGTGTAGTATACAGCGGCGCGGTTCTGTCGGTGCACATTGGGCAAGCAGTCAACGTTACCATTAGCCAGACTATAAACAAAATGGATGTCAGCCAGATGTTCAAATGAATATGGTTCATTTTCCATTTAAATGATAAACTAATTTTAAACAAATATGAAGACATTACAAGATGAGACAGACCAACTTTCAAACGTCCAAATAAAAATAGTAGTCAAAGCTCACTAATAATTTTTTCCGTTGTTTCCTTGAAATTTTTTAATCAACTCTAGCGAATTACAAAACAGTATTTTAATTTTTTTCTCGGTAACGGTTGCAGATATGTAAAAATTACATGAGGTAAAAAAAAATATTAATGATGTAAAGAATTAATTTCACATTTTAGAATCCACAAGCTGCGCCAAACAAAAAGTTTATGGGGCGAAAAATATCTCCCTGTAGATTCTTACAATCACTCAGGATGCTGGATGATGTAATCTATGTTTCAAATTTGATCCCAGTATCTCATAAACTGAAAGAGCTATGAAGACAAAAATAAAATAATCTTGAATCTTTAACGCTATGTAGATAGATAATGAAGCGTTTTCCAACACATGTTTATGGAAAAAAAGTCTCATTTTGACGTGAAAAATGCGCCACTAGAATACTGATACTGCATTTTGAAATACCTTGTATTATGACCACTTTGTTGTTCAATAAACCGTAATACAGAATAGTACTAATAGTTGTTTTTCATTTGATATCATTCTCATCTTTCCTTCACTCTCAAACACACTTCCAATACTAACTTTATTTCCATTGTTGCAGAGAGGAGTTAGCAATGAAAATAGGATTAACGGAAGCGAGAATACAGGTAAGAAATATTCTTAATCCACAAACTCAACTCAGTTAAAATCAGATATCGAAGATATGAAGGTTATTGCGTTGCGTGTATGAATTTCACTTGAAAAAACGATAACTGTTTCGTATGATATAAAATAAGATGGATTTATTGGATTCCTACGTAAAAGGACTCCACAATAATTACCGTCCAATTAATATGAATGCTGCAGCATCAGGTAATTTGCGGTAATTGAGAAGCATGTGCACAGTTAAGGCAATAAAGTGGTTTAAGTTAATTTGATTACTCATATTTAATTAAATAACAGTACAAATCCGCGCAATAAACAAAATAATTATAATTTTTGCAGAGGGAACGAGAAGCAATCATTCAAATGATTATTATCAATTATTCAGTCAGAATAGAAATAATTAATATCTTTCGTGCTCTCAAAGGTCAGATGCAGACTTTTTTCAATTTGTTGATAGCAACTTTTTTTTATGCAGATGTTCACCCTCGAGTTCCATACGATAATCTACTGATACTGACTTGGAATTCAAGGAATCTACAGGGTGTTCCAAACTTGATAGCCTATCAGACGTTTCTGGAGAACGAGACATTGTATTATTTTGAAAATTTGGTTTTTTGGGTAATTGGTTCACCTCTCGATCTTATACATTTTCAGAGCTGCGGCGTTGCCGATTATATTAAAAAGTAGCAATAACTTTTCAAACGAGACTACCTGAATATTATTGTAGTGTTCGCTTCAACATTGCTTTCCAATTATTTTTGTGTGATACTTCCTTATACCTATCTCCAATGGTTTTCGTGAAATTCTTTGATTTCCTTATTTTTTGTGCAAAAGTGGCTTCAATTGAATGTTTATAACTGCGGTATTCAGATTTGTAGAAGGTCGAACTTTTTTGTGTAGTTTTCTAATATCCTGTATATTAGTCATGTCAGTTATTTCTTGAGAAATTCGTTCTCCATTTCACAGGGTCGTTCAAAATTTGTGAGTTTACCGATAGAAAATAAAGGTAAAAAGTGCATTTTTTCAAATAGAACACCCTGACCATCATCGATTATCCCGAAAGACAATTAAATTTCCTTTCAAGTAATGTTCATGTTCCTATACCTAAATTGGTATTGGGTATTTATGAAACATCATGGAACATGTCATTATGAAAATTCGACAATTATTGCAACAAAAATTATCGTTTATTATCGAAAAAAAATTTATTTGTAAATTTATCAAAATGGAAGGCCATAACTATTCAAATGAAGTTTTGATAACATTGTTTATTCTTCATAGCAAGAACAGGAAAAACGCTCTGTAGTGTATTGGAGTGTATGATTGATGACGAGCTTATTGTACAGGGTATTCCAAACTCGACAGTATTTTAGACATTTCTGGAGATCTGAGAAATATATACTTGAAATTTTGTATAAGAGATTACGACAAATATTTTCTCGGATGCAGTGTTGCCACAGCTACTTGTAACTTATATCAACTTCCGAATTTCAATTGCAACACCTAGTACAGTTCAATTATTTTATCTTTACCAGTACGTCATCATTGTAATGCATATGAAATAAGTCGAGAAATTTTAGTCAAAACAAAGTCTAAATGTAAAACGACGTGGCTGATATCCCGATAAAAATTACAACGTGTAGATAATGAGATAAGATAATGAATTATTAAATTAACTAAATTAACATTTTCAAATTCATGGAAATGGAATTAGAAACTAAATGGAAATGGAATAGAATTAGGTAAGGTTTTTTTCTCAATAGGGTTTCCACCCTCTGAATTACACTGTTGTGTGAATATCCCGGTAATACGGAATTACAGTTACATATATCAATTGTGGGGTTAGAAATTTCAAAGATTTGTGAAAAACACACATTGTATTGTACTTACTTTGAAATCAATGAATGTAAGAGACGTTTAGTGTTGAAAAAAACTGTTTTTATAATGTGTCTGACTGCAAAACGAAGTAAAAGTTGTGACAAACAATGACGTGATTGATGTTACTGCTCTAGTCAATACACTATTTGGCAAGTTTAGTTGAAATGTAAAAACACTGTCAGCTTTATGGCTATCTCTTTTCACTGTTTTGAGTTTCAATGGATCATCACAATACCATAATTCTTTGCTCAGAAGACAAATGTCAACGAATTTTGATTCGCTCATAGCGGTTGATAGAGATGTTACATAGAGGGTGTGTTATTTCTTAGATCATAAATTGATGACGCATGGGTAAAGATAAAATAATTCAACTGTATTTCATTCCGGTTTTGGACTCTACTAACAAATACAAATATCTTCCACAAGAACGCAACGAAATGCTGGGTGTTTACTTTGAAACTTGATATTATATAGGTACAACCCAGGTAGCACATCATAACATCATATCGGCTGAATCTTGGTTCCATATTGGGCCAATATAGATATATTGTAAACGAAATATCAATATTGGTCCAATATGTGTGAATATTCAAAAAACAATATTATATTAGTAATATTGGTGGAATATTGGTTGAACTAGTTTTGAATGTAGATTATCACATGAAATATTGTGTCAAAATTCGTTTGAATAATTTCTACCAATATCGATAATACAGTATTGGTTATATATTGTTGTTCATATCTATGATAAATATTGCAATCCAAATATTCCAGTCATATCGATTATAGGGGAAAAAACTATTGTATTTCCAAGTTTGTTAGAATAATGGTTGAATATCATTTCCACTTTATTTGACAAATTGTAATAACTCATATTGAGTCAATATTGGTTGAATGATATTTACCAATATCGATAAAACAATATTGTCTTCACATCGTTTTTAACATCTAGAATAAATATCGCAATACCAATATTCCCCTAATATCGATTCTAGGAATAAAAGCTATATTGTATATCCAAGTGTGATTACACATTGGTTGAATATTCAACAAATCTTATTAATTAATATTGGGTCAATATAGCTTCAATAATATTTATCGATATCGTTAAAACAATATTGTCTTCATATTGTTTCCTACATCTAGATTGAGATGAAATTTGAATATTGGCCGAATATTCAATGAAACATATTGAAATTATATCATGATCAAACCTGGATAAAAATCCGCTAGGTGGCTCTAAATATAGAACGTCTTCTAAAACCTACGAAAGTATATTAAATACTTCCCGTAACTTGTTTTCAAGACAGCTCACTCAGTGGTTATGGCGATCAAAAGGCAGACTCTGGTGTCACCTTCATCAACTGAAAGACATTTAATAATTTACCAAGGTATATTGAAATCCACCAATATATCCAAATGATATTGTACCAATATCGATAAATATTGTACTAATATCGATAAATATTTTGTGGCCATTATTGCTTCAAGAATATTTCACCAAAACTATTTCTAAAATATTCAAACAATATTCGACCAATATCGCAAAATGTTCACATTTTACTTCTCGACAATATAACTTTTGAATATTGTGCCAATATTGTCAGAGAATATTGTATCAGTGATATTGTACCAATATCGCCGAACATTTTGAGGCCAATATTAGTTCAAGAATATTTCGCCAATAATATTCAAGTAATATTGGACCAATATCGCCGATTGTTCACATTTTTTTTTCTCGCCAATATGGCATTTCAAATATTTCGCCAATATGTTCACAATATTGTACCAATATTTTACCAATATAGGTGTGCTACTTGGGAAGTAGATGTTCAATTAGTTCGTCATATTCTTACTCATACACTTCAATACACTACAGAATCTTCTGCATGTTTTTGCTACAATTTGATCACATTGTCCATGGAAAATAAACAGTTTTATCAAAACTCAATTTGACCCTTTTCTAATGAAATGTTCCTCAATGAACCCGCAAACGATTTATCGTTCATGCACTAATCGTCCTATTTTTGTACTACCTAATTTAAGATATGGGGCAAAATTATCAATTTTTTACAGTAACTTGCTTTTATTACGGAAAAGTGATTATTTAGGTATAGGAATAGGATATAAATTTGAAAGGAACTTTATTTGTCTTTCAGGATATTCGGTAATATACAGGGCGTTCTACTTGAAAAAGTGCACTTTTCAACATTTTGGTATCTATTGGTAAAATAACAAATTTTGAACGACCTTGTATGAAGGAGAACGAATTCCCTTAGACATAAGTAATACATTGGTAAATTACAAACAAAATTTCAGGTTTCTACGTATACAAATACCGCAATAATAAACATTTAATTGAAGCTATGTTTTGCACAAAAAATTATGAAACGCAAGAAATTTCTCGAAAACCGCTGGAGATAGATATTAAGGTTCCGTCAAACCAAAGCGGGAACGCGGGAACGGGACTTTGGAACCGTGCGAATTAACAGTACACGTAGCAAACCATACATATTTCGTTGCTTGTATGCATTTCGGAATTCGAATAATCACACCGGTATGTCCCACTATGGATTTTTGTATCGGATTCATCTCGTTCCCGCTCCCGCGTTCCTTCGTCGGTTTGAGGAAACCTTTAGACAAAAATAATTGGAAAGCAATAGCGTGGAAAAATGTCAATATATAGGGTGTCGCGTTCAAAATATCAAAGTTGTTGCTACTTTTTAATGTAAGTGGCAACGCCGCAGCACCAGGATATATGTTGTGTTCTCCAGAAACGTCCAATTGGCCTTCGAGTTTGGAACACCCTGTATACCGAATCATAGAAGTTTTAATAGCTGACAGTTGGGATTTTCTTCCATTCTTCTCTGTTAACTTTTAGTTTTCTTTTCCCATGTTTCAGTCCTTTAAAACAGAATACTTGGAAAGCGTATTATGTATTTTCTTATCTTTGTTCCTTTGTGGACAGAGTTTGACTATAAGATGAAGTTGAAAAAAACGAAAAAATTTGTGATTTTTTCTAAAATTCATAACTCTATCATTATTCAAGTTGTAGGGTTGGCCCTTCTCATGAAAAAGTATTGAATCATTTGCACCAGGTGAGAGTTACAATTCCACTGCTGATAAATAATGGTCTACAGGGAGAGTTCTGGCATTCGAGCTTTGCAAAGGTATCTAACTGCTCTTATTTGTAAGACAAACACTGATTGCAATAATTTTTGACTGCAAAATCCCTAAAAGGCAATTCCATATCTCAAATGAGCCTCAATCATGGAGGGTAAAAAACCATCTTTGCTGTAGATGTGCTCAGTTTGAGACCACTCTGAGTGTGTAACATTCCGCTGATAGACATTTGGTCAATGTTCTAACTAAATTGTATCCGTTTAGGCTCAAATCATTACAAAAAGTTCTGAAAGTAAGTGCATTTGTTTACTTTGTATCAAAACATGAGTAATTGGAATTACACCATTTTTTAACCATTTCAAGTTCTTTGGTGATAGTATCTTTCTTGCTGGGTATTTTTTTCATGCCAGAGGATGCTAGTAACATTTCCTTGCGGACACCCGAATAGATCTCTTTACTGGGTGATAGTTGTCCATTTGATTTTACGATTTGTTTCACTTAAATAGGAGGTAAACTAGTCAAAACCAACACCTCTGAAACCATAGCAGTAGAGCTTCTTCAAAAAGAGTGTATGATTTACGCAATCGAAGGCTTTTGAAGAGTCACAAAATACTGCTACTACAGTTTCCCCGTTGTTAAGGCTCGTGTAAGCATGCTCGAAAAAATGAATGATGGCATCATTGGTACTTTTTGAACTTTGAAAACCAAATTGAGTTTTTGCTAAAATTTTATAATGGTCTGGAAAGGCTAGTATCTTCTTTTTTTACAAGTTTTTCAATCAATTTCGAAAGTTGAGAGTAGAGAAATTGGTCTGAAATGGCTTGGATCTTCCGAATCACCACCTTTGAATAGTGGAAAAACCCAGAGCAGTTTTGAGACATGCGAGATATTTTCCTATTGCAAAAGATTTATGGATAGCTCTCACCATTGAATCTAAAGCAGCATTTGGAAGAATAAGTAGAATTTTTAGAGAAATTCCATCAATGCCAGTAGAATATTTGTTTTTATGTCCATTTGAAAACAATATCAATTCTAATAAACATGTATCCTCAAAGTGGAAATTGTTGGATATATCAATGTGGTTTAGATATTCCATGGGATCCGACTGGTGGTTCTAAGGTAGATGTTAGTTTTTGAGCAACTGTCCAATAGAAGTTATTGAGAGTTTCGAGATTTATGTTCATATTATGATCTCTTGGTGAGTTTGGTTTACCGCTCTAACTGTTCACTATGGCCCATAGTTTTTTCAACTTTGTTATCTGCCCAGTTTATTCTATCATTGTATATACATTTCTTTAGTACATTTAATCACATGACTATAGATTCGGTGGCAGTTATTGTAATATGCCATCAAAAATTTATCAGAAAAAAATGTTTGCGTAACGTATATAATGATCTCAAGTTTTTCTCTCTCAACGACTAGAGCAGGTTATGTATATCTGCCTCTTCTATTTTTCATGATTTTTTCCAACTCAAGTTGTTAATTACAATTGCAATTTTTATGTGCTGTAAAATTATTGAAAACCAATGAGCTGTCTCTCATATTTTTAGGAGCTTTTTATGATTTGAACTGGTTGACCAGACTATTAGGTCAATGTTTCAAACCGACTGGATACTATGTGATTACATGTGTCTAGTACACTGAAAAAAAAGATAGGGCTTATAGTTAATAAATATTTGTTTGGGTGCCTTTCATTTACAATAAATAAAGAAAAGAAATTTTATTTTGTATTAGGCAATTTTATTTAATATTAATAAACGCGATAATATAATTGACTAATAAAAAATAAATAGTTTGTTTGAGGTCGATGTGTTTATAATTAACAATATAAATTTGTTCCTAATGAAATCATTTGTTGGGTGATATTACTAAATATTAATTCATTATTGATTTTAAGTTTATTTAAAGTGAATAAGTCATAGTCAAGTGCCGTTGTTGGGCTCGCTGATGGGCCACGTGTCACGTCGTACGTCGGGGTTTCGTGTTTCGTCGTTTGTCGTTGAGTCCTGTGTGCGCCATTTGGGTTGTGTAGGTTAATTCGCATGTTGTAATTATTTATTTTTGTGTGATTGAAGTATAATTCAAAATCAAACAATCTCTTCATAAATATAGAAGACACAATAACACTAGTTTAATAATTATTAGAAGCATGGTTTGTGCATCTATTCTCTAATATAATACAATCATAGATTCTGTTGTAAAAGTTTCAAGTAACGCATCAGTTCATCAAGACTGTCTCTCGCCATAATGGACCATGTTCGTGAGCTGGAAAAGTTTTTGAAAGACAACAGTTTTATGGAATTAATAAATGTTAAGGTAATTTTGTATAAACGGTAAATTGATTCCAATTTCTTCCTTATTGATTTTTAGATTTCAGAAGGCTCATTTTGCGTCCCTATTGGTTTATTGATAAAAGACAATATTTTTAATAAATATTCTTTATTTATTTGGAAAAAATGCTGAGATTTTTCATTTACAAACGTCCATTTTCAAAAAATAAAACATATCAATGACAAAAATGTGTTTATTAGTTGTTAATAAAATATATAATATTAATAAATATTCTTTATATATTATAAATACTATTTTATTTACTGTTAATAAATCTGTAGTGAGACCTGTTTATTGGGAATGAATTTGAATTGACTGTTAATGAGGTATATTTAAATAATTTGAATGCATCATCTGTTTCTAATAAACAAACATTTATTCCGAAATATTCGAATAAATAATTTATTAGGCGTTAATTAATTTAGTTAACTATGAATAAACTGTTTTTTCAGTGTAGAATATAAATTCCATGCTTTTTACTTCTAAACATCATGTTTTAATTATTCCCATTTTAGTTCAACAGTTGAGTTGCTTTATCCTTTCTGAACTCGCTGTTCGTGATCAATGTCATTATAAATAACACTTCAATATTCATCCACTTGATCTACTAGCTGCGATCAGTTTATTCCAAATCGATTTTCGCGCTTTGAAAGTCCAATCAGCCCAACTACTGCTGGATACATTTCATCCAGCCGATGACGATACAGAATCGGGCTGCGGTAACTACCATTGTTCTGATTTAATTACTCATTAAAGCATATTATTACCACGCAGAAACAAAAACAAAAAGCAATCGAGAAATGCCTGTATCACGCTCTAAATAAGATGATGTTCATGTGATAAGAGCATAATATCGGCCAATCACAATAACGTTGCGTAGTCTGTAGCATATTTATCTCTATTGATAACATCAGGTATCGGTGACTGTATTCGATTAAGATGAGTTGTTATATAGTTAAAAGAAATGTGCCCACTCACGTTCATCATGGTGTTAACCAGTAGTACCAACTGTAATTGCTTTTCAGTAATTTTATTTCTCGCTTGGAAAACAAGTTATTTGTTGCTTGATCGTATCGATGATTTCATAACTTCGGAAGATATAATTTTATAGTTGAATCATAATATAGATAGTGGCACAAAAAAATTGTCTTTATAGGAATATTTGGGTGTGTTTAACTCAACTGCTATAATCTCATTCAAGCTTGTCCCGAAAATTGGGTGCTTTGGGTTACTTGGAACCTAGTTTGAGTTTTAGAGAGGTACTTGGGGATGACAATTATTGTCTTAACATTCTTTAGCCCTCCTAAATAAGAAACGTATATCGTCAGGTGGCAGTGCGTGTTCTCCCGATGAAATAAATACAAACTCCGCCTCACTTCCAACTGGCGATTCTCGTAAGATACAGGTCCGAATTAGATAATTCGGTGCTCGTTCTTCCAAATTACATATCTAAATTAAAACCTGTTTGTTTTCGTGGTAATCTGAAAGATTGAACGACAATTTCAATAATGGAATCCAGTCACACAATGTATCAAGAATTGAAAAAATATTTTAGGAAAATCTGTTTGAACTACCTATCTCGGAAATGTTTTGAATGTGAATTTCAAGATGAAGTGTACTTACCGCAAAAAGAAATAGATAATGACGTCTGAAATATCAGATGAAAGGTAATGTCAAATAAAACATAACATTCATGCAGCACAAAATAAATATACAACGCTGACGTAAACACTCTTTTCTATTATTTTTTTAAAAATGTGTTGGACCAAAATTACTTTTATGGGATACTTGTTTTTCTTATTACACGTTTCATACTAATTTGACATGTATATGCTATATGTAGGTATGTAATGGAATCGTTGAACAAAATTTACACTTGCAGACGTCTTATTGATTTGATATTTGACACCTAGGTGTTCACTGTTCATAATTCCAGTAGCAGGTGGGTACTCCATTATAAATGTTTAAAAAAAAAACAAAAAAGCGAGATTTGTGATTTGGTTTCTGATTCCATACAAAATGGGTGTGTGCAGGTTTTCGGGGTCGTAGATTATTAATCTTTCCTTAAAATTAATAATTTCAAAATGGCGGACGAGATTTGTGATTATGATCAGATTCGATTAAAAATTTGTCTGTGGGTTTTTCTAGCTCGAGATTATGAATCTTGTCAAAATTGATGAGTTTGAGATGGCGGTTCCAAGATGGCGGACGAGTTTTGTGATTATGTCCGATTCGATTCAAAATCGGTTTTTGGGTTAAGAGATCCTGATGATTTCTGTTAAAATTCGTGAATTCAAAATGACGGAAAAGTTTTGTAATTTCTGGGCGGGTTCTAAGATTATAACCTATGTAGTGGTTTCTGGGTTCGAAGATAATGATTTTTCTGTCAAAATTCAGGAATTCAAGATGGCAGACGGGTTTTGTGATTTATGGTTGAATTCTATAAAAGAATGGTATTTTGGGGTTGGTGATGATGAATTTTTCATCAAATTTCAATAATTCAAAATGGCAGCTCTAAAATGGATTCCGTTTATTTTGTGAGTTATGGTCGTATTCTGTTCAAAATTACTATTTAGGTGTGAATGAATGCATTCATTTGAATTCATTCGAAAATATAAAATCAGATGTGGAATCGAATAAAAAAATTAAAAAAATCATCAGATTTTGACTTTCAAGTTAGTTATTGAAAATAGTCACCAATCTGATCTGATCGCAATTTTCTTGAAAACTATTTTCTCGATTTGAATGTAATTTTTTGCAGAAAAGGTCCATAGTTTAGGTACATATGTTTTATTCCATATAAAGGGTGAAACAATATAAAACTCTATCACCCGTGAAACATGCAATTCAACCGATGTGAATTGATACAACTTTTAAAAATAAATTAAACAATGTTTTAGCTAGATGTTTTATTCTAATATACCTGAATATTGAAACAAATCAGCTATTTCTTAATTTTTTTTACATTTCTTTCTCTACCTCCAATAACAAGAAGCATATATTCCTAATTCTCATTCCGCTAGGAAGATGCCCGTCCGATATTTCAGGTAGAATGCAATTTACATAAAATGCTTTCAGCTTTGGAAGCATTATTGATTCCCAGACACAAACTTCTCTGTGTATTTTTTTTTACATTGAAATCATTTCTCGTATATATCTATAACTCAATAGCAAGGTGTCCTTGAATTTGATGAAAATTATTGTGATTCTTCTTCAATCATTATTGAAAATAAAAAAATGGAGTGAATAAATTCGAATGATTACTATTCTCGATATAAATGCCGCCAAAGAAACAAACAAAGCCGTAACAATCACCTGGTATCAAGTCAATGTTTCGTTTGTTTATCATGACGCGCTGCCCCATTGAAACATTCAAGAAAAGTCCGCTATAGCTTTTCAACTTCAAAGGAACATCAAAAACGCCGCGCCGCCCAAATAAACCGTTGTATCGGAAACCAATGTAGAACGAAGTTGCCGATATGGGAGTCACAATAACAAGTTATTTAGTAATATGCGTAAACATATGCCATTAATTCCGAAATTCTCGCTAAATAGCCCTGACGAAGTGGAGAGTGTATTTCCTGATAAATAAGAATGGAAAAATGTTTTTAAGACAAGATTTTATTCAAATGCACTGAAAACGGATATTTTCTTTAGATCATTCGTATGAAATATGTCATATTGAATTGTGGCGAAGCTGCGGGCGATGCCGGACCTGAACTCTTACGTAGCCGGCACTCGGCCGCGGGTGACTGTTGTTGCGCTATGCACCGAGAATAATCTGGAAGATTCGAGGCTTCACGAGAAATTTCATGAACGTTCGGAGAAGTGAGCGTTCGATATAAAAAGAACTACGCAGCAGACGGACGGATAGTCAGTGAAGTGAAAGTCGAATATAAATACCTAGTTCCGTGATTGTTATGTAAATTAGAGTATTGTGTTATTGAATCATTGTATTTCGTTAAATAAATTATTTTAGAGTTAATTAGAGTTTAAATATACGACAGAATTATTTAGTTTTAAAAAACTCATCTCCTATTCCAAAAACTCCTAGATACAAATTTTGAATAGAATCTGACCTCAAATCTCGGAGCCGCCATCATGAATTTTTTGATTTTGACAAAAAAGGTCAAAATCACCGATCCAGAGAACCCATACATTCTAATTTTGAACGGACTCGGACAATAATTATTCGTTCACCGTTTTGTAGCTGTCATTTCGAATTATCAAACATTGACAAAAAAATCATGATCTCCGACCACAAAAATCCCTGTACCTATACCAACTCAAAATAGAATCAGACCAAGAATCAGAAATTCAGAAGTTTTGATGGTGGAATTGAACGAAAATGCCCAAAAATTGGGGAAAATGTCATTTTCATTCATTTAAAACTCAAAGAATTTTTTTTTCGTTATTTTTATCTTCATACAATCATACAACCCTTCACCACTCAGGAAAAAAAATCGTTTCTAACTCCCCTTTTTTCAGGGATGAAGACCCTTAACAGACAGATTCCAAAAAATAGAAACCCCAAAGTTCAGTGATTACTAAAAACTTGAACCTTTAAAACCACAAGTTTCATTGTTATTGAGAAAAGTTGATTAGAGTTGAAAACTACGTTCAGATATCTACAATGAAAATTTAGGTTTTGTTATTTTTCGCAATTTTTTTTCAGTTCGTTTTATATGAGAAACTTTTTTATTATGAACTTACTTCTATATATTCATCTACTTTGCAAATCTCAATTTTCAATTTTTGTTGAAACTTCTCAAACTTCTAACTAACAGCCATAGTGGCACCGCTGTAGGTATGTAGTTTCATTTTAACAAACTTAAGATAATATTAAAAATTGTTGAATTGTTATTTGTTATTGTTGAAAACCCTCAGAAAAACGTCAACTTCGCGTTGAGATCTGAAATCGTCAAAGGCTACTTTGATTAGCGGTTGTAGGCAAATAAATTATCTTCATTGAAGAAATCGTTTTTATCTAGTACGAGAGAAAATATTGACGCTATTCTATTTTATAAGAAATTTCCTGCAAATAATCCCCATTCTATTATATTGAACAGTGTGCATCGATTTCACTTTCAAAGAGAAAACTCACTTAAGTAATGTTTTTGTAATTTTTTAGGGGTTTTCTTTTATACTTATATTCTTATAGAAATATTAATTATTATTCTAGTCACTTGATTGAATGAAGGTAATTGAATCGATTATTTTTGTTCGATATGCAATTTCCAGTTGCATTCTAAAATGATTCAATTGAAAAGGAACACTTAACACACTAATCAGGGACGGATATTAATGTTTTACACAATGTAATAATTACAGTTTGAAAGATGTAATTCAAATAGACAACAAAATTGCAGCTTTCATAGTGGAGAAATCCATTTTTAAATATGATCAATAGGAATTGAGCACGGCGTAATAATTAAGCATGTATCAATATTATAAGGAAACTGAATTCTGATCTATATCTTTACTTTATAATAACTTTTATTTATATTCGGGCAAGCCCAATTAGGAATACATGAGAAATTATACAGTATACCAAATAGATCGGGATCTCACGCCTATTTTCAAAATTGATTAATAACAGGCTGAATCTTCCTGAGTAGGTTCATTTTGCCGAGACGCCCAACTTTTTCCTCTACGAAAATTCTCGATAGTGGTAGCTAATGAAATGCGCAGGCGTCAATCACGTCGATTTGGTGAGTGAAAAAAATTCATTAGTAACAGTTAGTTTTTCAGTTGAACCTCAAGATAATTCGATAAAGTACTCGAAAATAGTTTTGTCCTGCAAAATGGATGGTAGGACTGAAGAGTCCCCCACTCCCAACATGTACCAATGACGTGGTCATAAAAATTCATTAATAACCAGCGGATTTTTTTAATATTTGTATAATTGAATGGTAATATTGTCCTACAAATTGAATGGTAGGTGTTCCCTGTTCTACGCTCCGAAATTGTCAATTCCATGGTAAAAAAAAATATTAATAACTGTAGGACAATGATAACACATGAATGGTAAGTGTATTCTTCACCTAAATAATACAGTGTCCTACAAAAAAACGGGTATGTATCGCTAGTCCTACAAAAATTATTCAAAATAACGAATTATTCTGAAATTGTGGTTTAGCTCATTTAATGTAATTTTATTCGCGAAGTAATGTTACTTTCAATGTATAATTGTTTGTTCAATTCAAAAATATCAAAATTTACGTGAAAAGATTATGAAATAAGTGGAAAATTTTGTTTAGCATTCATAATTTTTATAAACATATTGAAAACAACAATAACAAAGTAAAAACGTTGAAATAATCAATCTGACCTCCGGGGCGGCTTAAATGAAGTCGCATGCGCTTGAATACATGCAGGGTAACCCGGAAAAACCTTCAACACCACATCGTCATATGAAGAGCAGAAATTTATAATTGAAAACTTTCAAAGAGGTTAGACCTCAGATCAATAAGTAAACATAGATCGGCCCGATGCTTCGTAAACATCATATTCACTGAACCGAAGACAACTTTGTTTATTTACGTACACCTCTCAACCCCAATGTTTTCAAACATTGACGCCCTGTTGTCAAATTGGTAAAAAAATATGACTTTGGTAAGAACCTACCAATAAATGCATAATCAATCATATTTTATATTCAGATGTATTATTCTAAAAATTCTAGAGAAATGTTTATGTCCAGAAAGGTGTGAAAAAATTACCAAAAAGGAAGATATATGTCGTTTTGAACTGAGGAAATTTTAGGCACTTCGAGCGGTTACTAGAATTATTTTACTCTTGGCAACACCGCTTGTGACACCGGCCGTGGCTGCCATTGTACCACAGCTACCTTGTCGTTTTGTGTTGATGAAGTGTTGTTAGAAATTTTCCTGTGTGTTTTCGTGGTTTTTGTCCTGCTTATACAACTTAAAGTTACATTTGGAATATTTTTCAAAATAGTGCAGTGGTTTAGTGAGACACAATGTCGAAATACTGCTTTGTTTGCAAACAAATGATAGTAAACAAACATTCCACAGGTGAGGTTCCAGTCGCATCGAATGCACGATGCAAATCATGCAATCAAACGTATTCGTCAAATATAATATTGGAGGACGAAGAAACTCATTCAAAATTACAGATACGAAAAGCCTATGGCAAAGTGGTGAATTCCTCAATGTTTGTTATAAATATCTGTGAGCAGGGGGAAAAACATTGAGGCTTATGAAAGGAAAATTGAATTTATTTTCCAATAATATTGACATTGTTAAAATTCTAACAGTGAGGACAATTAATGATATACCAAAGGTCTTGTCCAAAATTTAGGAAGGATAATACTCAACAGAATGAACAATTTATTTATAGATGTTGGAGATGGTTTCTTAACTCATAGGGCCAGTTGCATAAAGAATTTAACAGTCAAATAAATATTTGATTTGATGATTACTATGGCAATGCATGTCTAAGCTCACCAGTTATGTTACCTACGTTAACAGAAGGCTTTATGCAACTGGTCCATATTTATTCAAATATTCGTATTAATTCGTTGAAACTTGATCTACACAACATAAACCCCCAGGCACTAAACTTGAAATATAGTCAAGGAACTTGTTAAATTTCTCGAATTAATTACTTTAGACCATAAATACTGCTTTATTTTTGATAGCTGAAAACTCCTAGAATCCAACTAAGGAAAGAATATTATCATAAATCACAAAACTAATCCGCTATCTTGAATCCCCAAATTTTGATAAAAAGTTATTTGCTGCCAACCCCCGGCTATTTATTGACCCTACGAATTTTAAGACAAAACCGCGACATAACTTGTTGCAGCTCACAGGTACTGCATTTGCATAAGTAATTTTGACCCCCCTAAAAAAGCACGGCACTGTGCTAGAGGTGTTGTGTTTTGGTTCGAATGTCAAAAACCCGAAACAAAACAGTTTCCGCAAGAATTACCTTCGGTTCAGTGAATATGATGTTTACATAGCATCGGGCCAATCTATTTTTACTTATTGATCTGAGGGTTAGACGAATTGTGAAATTCTGCTCTACGGTGAAATAGGATGTATGGTATATCCAGAGGCCTCAAAAAGTCCAGTTCGAAAGAGATATTATATTTTACGGGGTTCAAGTGGCCAAGTAATTAAAATACCGATCTTTTATCCACTCTGATAGTCGGTCGTGGGTTCGAAGCCTAGCTACTGCTTATATTTCTCTGATGGCCCGAGAAAGTGGAAAAGCACGTAAAAAGTGAGAATTCGTTAATCCTTGCCTCTCACAAGTTTCGTCTTTTGAGGGCTGTCCGTAAGGGAACGACATCTGGTTAACGGAAAAATTAATTTTAAACAACAATGTATGCAACTATCATCAAAGAACTCCGCACACTTTTAATGAAAAAAAGTCTTACTGTGAAAATGGCTGAATTTTTGGTATTTTGTAGCTGAAGCTATTCTGAGTAAAAGTCTCCATTGGCCCTACTCGATCGTATTACCAGATTCGGCGCTAGAGGGCGACACATCATCAATTTTGATATTTTTGGAATAATTTGAATGGATAAAAAAATATCAATATACCATTCATATCCAATATTGAACTAGTGAGCGACTGGTCATTACTAACATTTGTGAGAAATATGTTTCATAATACAGTAAAAAACAAACTGTTTTTCTACAAGGTAGTCAATAATATAATCAATTCTTCTGTGTATGAATAGAATTTGTAAAATAAAAATGATAATCTAATTGATATTCATCCATTCCTTTGAACAGTGTCTTGTCATGCTATGAAATGCAACACCTTTTGTGAAATATAATTTCTCATTCGAATGGAGGGGCTACAAATTAGATTTAATGTGTTTATTTCTAAAAAAATCGATTTCGAATTAAAGCAAAAAAATCAAATCGATTCATAATATCATATCAAAAATGAGGATAAATGTGCCTAATTACAAAATATTTTGAGTTTTCATTTCAGAATGTATGATCGAAATATCTGTAGGGTTGTTAAGCCCGTGGCTTACGGTCAAATAGATTGATTTTACTGCCTTCAAATGAAGTTAATTCAATTGGTTTGTTTCACCATGAGCCATGAGCTTCAGATTTGAGTAAAACTAATGGTTTTACCATACAATTTTTGCGCTCACCAAATCAACATGACTTTCGCCTACGCAGTTCATTAGCTACTAATATCAAGAATTTTCGTGGAATTGACAATTTCGGAGCGTAGGACTGAGAACACCTACCATTCAATTTGTAGGACAATATGACCATTCAATTATACAAATATTAACTAAACAATGGTAAAAAAATCCGCTTGTTATTAATGAATTTTTATGACCACGTCATTGGTACATGTTGGGAGTGGGGGACTGACTCTTCAGTCCTATACCATCCATTTTGTAAGACAAAACTATTTTCGAGTACTTTATCGAATTATCTTCAGGTTCAACTGACAAACTAACTGTTATTAATGAATTTTTTCCACTCACCAAATTGACATGATTGACGCCTGCGCATTTCATTAGCTACCACTATCGAGAATTTTCGTAGAGGAAAAAGTTGGGGGTCTCGGCAAAATGAAGCTACTCAGGAAGATTCAGCCTGTTATTAATCAATTTTGAAAATAGGCGTGGGATCCCGATCTAAAAAGAAAAATAAGTAAAAAAAATAATATAAGTAAGCACAAATAAGCAAACTAAAGTTCAATTATCCGCCCACAAAATTCATAATACTAATCAATTTGGTTTTCAATAAAAAAACATTACTGGGATGACATTTTCCATCTGTTGAAAAGACTTTATTCAGAGTTTGACTTGAAGAAGGTATATGCAGCACTTTTCAGTGCCCTTAAATTGTATATAACGCGATTGTGCAAATCGGACAGAAAATATCTTGCGCGCAGTTGAACTATATATTATGTTATCTATCAGTTTTCGCAATATTGTTTGTCCGGGTTCAGATTTAAAAAAAAATTATAAATTTTTGAAAATTGGTTTCTTTTTCTAGATTTTCCCGGATTTTCTCAGAGAAAAATGCACTGATCCGGTCGTTTGAAAATCCATTTTGTAGGTTTTATAAATCTCTACAAAAGTTCCGTTGACTGTAAAACGATTACTTGAATAATCTTTGAGATATTTCTAAAAAACCAAAGAAGTTGTAATTTTGTTCACTACTGCTTGTTTAAAAAATTCCACAAAACGATATTGCTAGGGTTTTCATCAACTATTTTATAAAAGATAGTATAGGCCATTGGCGTATCTTATTTCGTGGGGGAAAAACCTCTGTAGCTTGGTCTAATACAGAAAATCTCTTACAAAAGACGTTCTAGGTATCGGTAGATTGAAACTATTATTACTGTGGAGTATGGAATAATTGGACTGAGTACTTTCGAATTTAGAAAAGCGTTTCCTCACCAAACATCCTGTTTCTTAAATGAACAGAGAAATCACTGTCAAAATATTATTTTCTTTGAACAATGGCCTACGTGAGTCACGAGGTTTAACTTTATGGCTTATATTTGAAGTATCTGAACAGATCCAAGCTACACGCTCCCCAAAATGGTATCGCGTAGTTACCTTAGAATAAATGTGACTCAATTAAGGCATAATAAGCTGTTTTAGCATGTTAGCTCTTCAGCCAATGCTTTATTTTTCAACACAGTTGAGGGCATTTGGTGACTCTTCGGACCAACGCGACACGTATGCTGATTGGTTCCCGTCTGATTTTTATTCGATGAAATATCGTTTGATATGCTCAGCATACCAAACGGGTATATCCCTCAAATTGTTGTGCAACTGTAGACACGTGTTTCGAGCTTAAGCTCTCATCAGCACGGTAAAATCAAGTGCAAAGATGTACAACACTTGGATGTAAAAAAATAGGCTATACCCAATAACTTTTAATTTATATTTTTATATATTTTCCCTCGATAAATCTATCCTGATTTGTGTTTTCCTGGGTAGCATTGTCACGCTGGTAAGTTATATCTGCCTCTGTGGCGACGTTAATTGTTGCCTTGAAAGCTCAAGGTCTTCTAACCGAAGTCACAAATGTGTGGTTTGCTTCCTCTTGTTGACTTCCTCTGTTTCTATTTTAACATCCAAGTGTTGTACATTTTTGCACTTGATTTTACCTTGCTGATGAGAGCTTAAGCTCGAAACACGTGTCTACGGTTGCACAACAATTTGAGGGCTATACCCAATAACTTTTCTATTTATATTTTTTTATAAATCTTTATGTAAGTTCTACTTTGTGGCATGTGACGACCCTAAGTTACGTGCTGATAATTTTATGCCTTCTGTTATCCACAGTTTTTTGTATTTTATTTTGCTCTTTGATAGGTGAAAGCACTTCCCAAATATGGTTGTTAAATAATTGTGAAATGCATTGATGGTTGTCTAGAATCGTTGACAGTATTTCATGGCATCATTTCATTGTTCAATTCTCCTGTAATTTTCTAACATTTTTAGTACCTACTAATAATTCTGCACAATTTGAGGGTTATACCCAATAATTTTTAATTTATATTTTTATATATTTTCCCTCGATAAATCCATACTGATTTATACAAAAAAACTGGGACCTATTTTCGAGAAAACAGTTAAGACCCCTGATACTTGGCATATCAACCAGATTTCAAATGCACCACCAGGTATCATTGAATGCAGTTTATTTCAAAAGCACTCCTAGCCTGCTTGCTGTTGCGAGTTAAAAGGAAGTGAGCAATTCAATTATAACTCGAATACCTGCAATAAGTAGAAGTAATAATTAATATTAGCACTCCTGAGAAACACTGGTTCGCCACATATTATCTCCGCAATAATCCAGAGCCTCTCTCTGTAATTATAATTAAAACGACCGAGTTAAATCTATATAATGTTCGATATCTCCGCAACTCAGAATGTTGTATTTCCATACATATACTTAAATATCATTTGTAATTTCAGAAATAGAAGTGTTGATTCGCTGATACTTATCGTGTACTCAAAATCACTAAGGATACGTAGTACTTATTCTTAGTAAAAAACTTGCACAAATTAAACTTTAATTTATGAAAATAAACTAGTTTTCGTAGTACTGTGAATATCCAAATAGCAACTCCTATTAACAAGCAGAAATCAATCGATATCTAATTCATTTGGTAGAAGCACTTCAAAATATAACTGTAGTAGGTATACTGAGTGCGCCAGCTAAAATCATCATTGTGCTGTCAACCCTCTCATCCCCAGCACCTCCTACTTCAGAATTTTGAATAGGATTACTATACTTGTGATACGTCATTTTGAAGGGAATTCAACCACAAATACATTGATGTAATATCATTGAGAATCGATCAATTGCAGTGGAAGTTCTGATGAAAAATGAGTGTAAATCAAGACGATTTTTTTTCATCTCCTGATATGATATCATTTGACAGGTTCAACCATTCAGTACCATGAAGAAGTATAAGAGATTATCGAAATGTATTTACACATTTCCCAATATTTGTGGAATCATTGCACGACTAACGCATCCGCTTACAATTGATATAAACTTTGGATTGCAAAAACCCCCACAAAAGAATTCTAACGGTGATAAATCAGGAGATCAATTGAATCAAATTGAATCAAATGAATGTTGAACCACTTGACCTAACGTCATACTCTATAGACAAAGATATTGAAGTCACTGGTGTAACTTGGAAAACAAAATTTAATGAAAATGTGGTTATTATTACATGCTATCGCATACTCCATCTGGAAACTTTGCAATATTTGCAACAAATATTAATCTTATTCTGAATAAAATTTTCAATCCCAAAAATTCTCTAGTTCTGAAAGTTGATTTCAATTTGAATTCATTGAATGAAATGAAATGATTTTGCACATCTTCTCAGATCATTTAATCTAGAACCCAGAATATTTGAACCATCGAGGTAATTCAGTACTTGATCAAATATATACCAATTTATCTACAGAAGGAGAACACTATGTTTATGATAACACAATTTCTGATCATCGTACATTTGTACATTTGTATTTTATACTGTAGTAAATGACACTCACGAATCAAAGAAAACTCTTTTTACTTAAAGGTCTCTGAATGAATATAATATTAATGCACTAAAGACATCACTTGAGAATGAAAACTGGGAAAACACATATTCGGCTATCGATTTTGACCAAAAGTTCAGCAACTTTCATAACACCCTCATTCTTCACTTTAATCAAAATTGTCCAAAGAAACCTGTGATCATATCTGAGCCAAATAATAGGGAATGGGTGAACGATTCTGTCAAAAAATCTAGTGAAAAACAAAAAAATCTCTTTCCTCTTCAAAAACTTGATTGACTATTCTCTCAAACAACAATACATACAAGCGAAAAAACCCACAAAACTAGCAGAATCGGAAAATATGAACAAACTTACGTGGAATTTAATTTCAAAAATGAGCAAGAATGATAAAAATAGTAACAAAAATATCCTCATAAATCATGAAAACAATATCCTCTCTGATCCGTTAGAAATATCCGAAATATTCAATGATTTCTTTGTTCATGTTCCATACGAAACCATAGAAAAAATTAAAAACCCTGATTCAATAAATAATACACGGATTTCGGCCAATAGAACAGTTTTAAATAGCATGTTTATCTGCCACATATCTGAAGAAGATCAACTTATCGCTACAGGTAAGAATATTTCCAACGAGAATGAAAACAGCTCTAGTGTCTCCTATCTTCAAAAAAGTAAACTCTGAAAATATAGAACCGTCCCATAACAATCCCATCCGTTATTTCGAATAATTTTGAGTATGCTATCTTGGATCAATTATTAAACTTTTGGGATAAAAATTCTATAATTCTTAACACCCAGCATGGTTTCCGCTCTGGTCGTTCCACAGTCACCGCAATTCATGATTTCTTCGAAAAAATATTGGATTCTATGGAAGCAGGCGAGAGCTTGGTTGGAATATTTTGTGATTTCAGCCGGGCTTTTGACTGAGTCCAGCATGAACTCCTGATGGATAGACTTTATCAATATGGGATTCGCGGATAACTCTATGAATGGTTTTTCTCCTACCTGAACGGACGGCTTCAGCAGGTCAAGATTAATCACAAAAAGGATAATGTGAAAACAGAGCACATTTATAGCCTACTTTCTAGTAGAATAGGGGTCCCCCAAGGGTCTGTGCTGGGCCCCATATTATTTATCATTTATATCAATGAATTACCTCTAGTACACCACGATGCGTATACTTTATGCGGACGATTCCACGCTATTATTCACAGACAAATCTTCAGCTCAAATACAAAATAAAATTAACTTCTGTTGCAAGTCACTCTGCAAGGGGTCCTACGAACACTCATTGTTCTCAAATGCTTCCAAAACCAGTCATGTGAACTTCCAGACGAGGCAAAATAATAAAATTACAAATTTAGATATAGAAATGAATAACGAAACAATAGATAATTAGGAATGTATTACTTTCTTAGATGTCAAATTGGACCAGAATTTATCATTCAATACTCACTGTGAAGCACTATCTAAAACATTGAACACTAAATGTTATCAATTAAGATCTCTAAAATCCATTTTGGATATTCATGGAATGTTACTCTTCTACTTTGGTGAAATTCAATGTAGAATTACTTATGGAATAATCATTTGGAGAAACTCGTGTAGCGTTCAGAATGTTATTGTAGCCCGAAAGAGAATTGTGCGATGTTTTGCAAATGTCCTAAATTGTCCTAGGAAAAAAAATTATTCGTATATCCCAAACGTTCATCTCACATTATTCCAAAAATCACCAGATATCTTGGGACTACGAGTTTATAATGTTCTTCCAAAAGAAATAAAAAACATCGAGAGCCTGCTACTTTTCAAAAATAAAATAAAAACACTTCTCCCCAACCTCTGTCCCTATAGCCTGAAGGATTACTTCGACAATTGTATACTGTGATAGATATATTTTTTATATATTTATGTTCCTGTGAATGTTTGTGTTGTCAATTTTCTGTAATTTTAATACCGAATTTTATATGTACAACCTGACTTGTCCTATAGCTATTCTGCTCGATGGACCAAAAATAAATTGAAATTGAATTTGTACTGATCTTCGCCTTCCAATCCATCTCCTATAAAAATTATCATCTGAAACTTGGGTACCGGTCCAACAAAATGTGGAGTAGCTCCATTTCGTTGAAAAGTGAGCTTATTCCAAGAAGATATTTTCTGAGTCGCTGAGCGATTTTATAGTTCAGAGTTGTACCGAGAAGGTCAAGATATTTTTATCCGTTGTGATCATAAAAATTATTGCAGGTCTTGATAAACATACGATTTTCATAGTATTCTGAAATGATTGAAGAACATTTGCTGACAATAATCATTTATAGGCAATTTGTTGGTTCCCATATCATTGTGAACATGTCACTGCATTGGCTCGAATTATCAATGAAATTCATCCACAAAAAACGTATCAAATCAGTAAATGATCCAATTGGTTCATGGAGTAAAGCGACTTCAGAAATGTTAATAAATGTGCGAAGACAGTTCAAAAATCGCTTATACTTCTGTATGGAACTGAATGGTTCACATTTAGAACCTGTCGTGCTTATTCCAGATGAGTTTGTTGTCTATTAGTAGAAATATATAAAGAAAGTTGAACAGTATTTGATGATAGATACGAAAACATTCTGGAATCACTTCAATAACAAGAATCTCAGTAATTCAATTTATAATTGAAGCAATATTGATGAAAAAGAAACTTTGAAAGAATTTGCAGATTTTCTTTTTCGCCAGTCAACAGTAAAAGCGTCATATGATCTGAATTTGGCTATAGATAATATTTACAGAAACGACATATTTGGAATTGATCTCTTATGGTGGGGCATAACGGCAATACAGCTGGACAGTTTGTAGCCAACTCTGGGGTTCAACAAGGTTCAAATTTGGGGCTTCTCACATTTTCACTCTTTATAATTCATTTACCATCAGTTTTGAAATACTCTGAATGCTTATTATTTGCAGACGTTCTAGCATTCTCAAATATATACAAACGGTTGAAGATTGTGTTCAAAACAAGATTTGAATACTATCAAAATCGAGTTTTAGGAAAAAACTGTATTTCAATGTAACCTGTCTGAAAGAACCGATTATCTTTGAGTAAATAATTGAAGAGGAAACTCTGAAGAGGTGTAACATGGTAAACGACTTAGGTATTACCTATAGTCATTCGCTTTGTTTTGCAGAACACATAAAAAATTTAACAAATCTGGTAAATCGACTGTTATGCTTTATAATCAGGCAAGCCTCAAACTTCACCAATATAGAAACCCTCAAAAGTTTTCACTACAGTTTAGTACGACCAAAGTTGGAGCATGGTTTTCAAATTTGGTTCATAAAATACCAATCTACATTATCAATCCAGGAGACGACTCAAAACAAATTCCTAAGATATACGAGGATATATTGAAAAATGCTTAGCCTACTATAGAACCAAACAAAATTTCAATGTCAAAATATTTTATTACTCAACATATTCTCCTCTTAATTGGGTACATTTATTACAGCGAACCTGCAACGTCTCTAGACCTTTCAAAAATTTTTTTCTTCTTTCTCTGCAAACCAGACCTCCACAGCTTTTATTACCTCCTCGTTGGAAGAAAATTTACGAACTTTTAAACTTTTTTCAGTTGAGGAAACAGATGATAGTCGGACGGAGCCAAATCTGGTGAATAAGGGGGGTGTTCTAGTCATTCAAACCCTAAATCACAAATTTTTTGCATGGCAACATGAGATTTGTGTGCAGGGGCGTTGTCCTGCAAAAACAAAACACATTTGGATAGCTTTCCGCGTCTTTTCTCTTTAATTTTTTCCCGTAGAGTGGTCAGTAATGTCGAATAGTAATATCCAGTTACATCGTTTTCAAATCGAGCACAGATCGAACGCTTTTGATCGACATTCAAACATTTGGGAATCCATTTTGCAGCAATTTTTCTCATGTCCAAATTGACGTGAACTATATGATAAACGCGTTCGTATGAAATATTCAGTGCTTCACTTATCCGTTTTAGCCCAATTCGACGGTGTGTTAAAATCATGTCATGAACTGCATTGATATTTTCGGGGACTGACACATAAACTGGCCTTCCCGATCGGTCATCATCTTCAATGGAAAATTTACCTCTTTTGAAGCTTGCAGTCCAATTTTTCACGGTCGCATACGAAGGACATTTATCACTAAGGGTAATAAGCATATCTTCGTAAATCTGCTTACCTCTTAACCCTTTTAAATACAGGTACTTGATGATGGTTCGATACTCCAATTTTTCGATTTTCACAATTTCGGTGGACATATTTTTTCTTTTAATTCATTGCGTAACCCTGGTTTACTTTTTTGACGTCAAACTTTACACTGACACTTCTAATAAGTCATTGTTCGTTGCTATGGTAACGCAATACTTTGTTTATGCAGGGAACTGGTCTAGACTAACTAGATATCAATACATCCTCGTATTTACTAGAAAAAGTATCACGTATATCCAGATTCTAACAGAGTGAAAACCACTCACCTTAGAAATTAATTTAAGATTTCATCCTTAGAAGACAGACGAAAACTAGCATCCATTTCAACTCACTAATTGATTCGGATTGGTCAGGCTCACAACGCATATTCCATAGAATAGTGTTAAGACAAATTATCGAGTTATCATTTTAGCAAGATGATTCAGAGTCAAAAATCAGTCCTCACCAGTAGCCCAATATTATTAACTTAGAGTTAAAATAAGATAACCTCGAAGGAAAAACATCTCGCTAAAATGTGTACGAGACTTAAAATATTTAAAGACTGAAAGACTCAAACCGATGACTGAAAGACTCAAATTGATGAGTGAAAGACTCAAACCGATGACTGAAACGGATATTTAATGACTGAAAATTGACTCAAATTACTCAAAATTTCTAGTTGTACGAGATTTAAAGAAGATGTTACCCCCTCGGATAACCTCGATGAACGTAATAAATAATTGTATTATAATGTAATTAAATCTGACAGTTTTCTTTAAATATAGATAAATAAATAAATAAATAAGTCCAAAATATTTGACCTTTGACATCCATTCAATGGGGAAAAGGTGGTAGTAAGAGTATCCTTTGGTAAATACCTGTCATTATTTATCTAACTCAGTTTGTATTGGTAGTAATATTCTGAACGAAATATATCACAACCCAAAAAGAAGTGACTAGATAGACACTGTCTTTTCTTTTTGTTTGGATATAAATAATCCCATTTAACGAAGAAAAATTATACACATGATTCAAGAACACTCTGTCCAAATCGCCAGTCAGTTCTCATTATGATAGTAATTAGCCCCATTAATGATAGCTGCAATTATATCTTGTAATTGCAGATGCATGTACTTCATTCTCTTTCCACAACAGGATCTTAATCAAGTAATATTGAGATTATTGGAATTTTATTAATTCTATAAAATACGGGAAGTTTATGTGAAAAATGCAAAACTGCACATCTTTTAATTATACTGTACTCAACTTTATGACCTAATAAAACTACTTTTATGAAGGGAGCGCTATAGTCAAAGCTTCAGTCAATTAAAACCAAGTCGTTAATATTATATGAATTTTAACTCAAAATACCGAATGAACTGTTCTTAAGGCTATATCATGTAATTCGATTTTGTTTTGAGGGTATCATTCATTGTCTTGTATATATTGCCTACACAGTGTGCATCACTAAAAAGTGCAGCATCACATTATTCTCAAACGGTAAAAAAAGATAAGATACACATCCACAGCTTGAAAATTAAACAAAGGTAAATCAAGAAAATCTATACAAGTATACACAGGGAAAGTGACTGAATTTGCCGCCATAAGTTACTGCTTTTTCCAGACTTTCATTATATTCAATAAAAAATTATTCAGTAATCGTATTCGGAATATGCCTATCTGAACAAATGAATTGAGAATAACTGAAAATACTTCTCTCTTGTCGTTTTGAAGACATCTCGATATCAAAACTTATCATACAGTGCGACTTTTCCCCCACTGTTTTTTTAACGTTTTGACGTACAAATATGGAACAAACCATTTTGAAAGGTATTACCGATACTACTTTTCGAAATGAAAGACATTGTGATTGCTTGATAGGGGGAGCGACGAGCACATCAATTCAAACATTTCAAATGGTATACGGGATATTTTTACCATTTATTCTCCATTAAGACAATTACAACTGTATAGGAGTCGTCATATAAGAAAAAACTTAATCTAGATTTTAACCTAATATCACAATGTTACAATATTGATTAAACATGTTGATTTCATAGAAAATATGAACAGGATGTTCATAAAGTCAGTTGTGGAATCATCTGCAACTGAAAGTTGGAATTTAGTCGCTGTTTTCCATCGTACAAGATAACCTCTCTTGGAAGGGATTCATGTTTTAAAGAGAAACCTTCTCAGTTGAAAATTGAATCAATACATGACTCCTCTGGAAATGGAAAAACCCTACGATAAAATTGAAGTTACTTTTTTGTAATATCTAACAGAAAACAACTACTTCCCCGGCAAAAGCCACGCTGGACATTGAACTACAACTGAGAATGTTTCTCTTTAAAAAAATGATTAAACACTTATTCACAAAGATTTTTTCATTGAATAATAACTCTGACGGACAAGCAAATCCTTCAGACCTTATTTGAAATGTATTTCCGAAGAACAAGACTTTATTTCGGGAGGTAGTCTATTAAATACGAGGATGTATTGATATCTAGTTAGCCTAGACCAGTTTACCAGTTCCCTGCATAAACAAAATATTGCGTTATCATAGCAACTGTCAACGCTTGCGCGACTCGGGTTGATTTGGAAGGTTGGAATTCCTTTCCTCTTCCGACTAGCTCGATCACCACAAGTACGCAATGTTGCAAAAGTCCAGCAACTCCGGATACCATCTCCATTTACTTGTGGCAGCAGCAGAATAATAACTCTAACATGCACTGTGAGTCTTGAAAAAGACTCAGGCATAAACGTCGTTACGAATTCTTTCTGGATATTTGTTGGGTTTTCCAACGATTTCCCATCAGCTGCAGGCCGTAGATTTCTCAGTGGTTGAAATGCTCCATTATTTCCATATAACATCGCAAATTGGATTAAAATCCATTTAAAGGCAAAACAAGCCATTTAAAGTTTTATTGAGCCACTCGGGGAGTGTGCTCTCAAATCGGACAACTTTTGTCCTTTCGCCAATGCTAGCGAGCAACTCGCTGCCAGAGCTGGCAGGCGACTGGCGAACGACTGCGAACGACTGACTTTTTCCACCCACCATGCACCCCCTAAGGTTGAGGCCCGGAAGGATGAACTCCCCAGCACTCGTACGTACTCGAAAGCTCACCCCCCCTATCCACCACCCCCGCTCGTTAAAGCGGTTCCTCATCCTGATGACTGGCGATCAGCAGAATAAAATCTGACCGTTTGATATGGAGTGCCCAGCCAATTCTCGGCTTGAAGCTCCCTTATATCTGACATGAGTTGACTTTTAAACAATGACTTTACTTTACTGTGCATGGTGCCCCCCTGAAACTGGCTGAAGGCCTGAAAAAACTCTCGGCTGAGGGCCGAGTGCTGTGTGCTGAGTTAACTGAAATTGAAATTACTACTTGGTCGGTTCTTCGTGGATCTGAAACATAAAAGCATGATTAATCGTGATTTGTGACTTTTTCCGTCAAAACGGACTTCTTAAATAGCCGAGCTAGACATTTACTCCGGCCAATGCCGAAGCAAAGTCGCTAGTGGGCGGGGCCTATTGGAGCTCCGCTCTTGGATATACTCCAACTTCAAAATTTCATTTGGCATTTCATTCTTATTTCAGGAGCATTTCCGGGAGATTATATATAACACAACGAACAATAACTCATTAGAAGTGTCAGTGTGAAGTTTGACGTCAAAAAAGTAAACCAGAGTTACGCAATAAATTAAAAGAAAAAATATGTCCACCGAAATTGTGAAAATCGAAAAATTGGAGTATCGATCCATCATCAAGTACCTGTATTTAAAAGGGTTAAGAGGTAAGCAGATTTACAAAGATATGCTTAATACCCTTGGTGATCAATGTCCTTCGTATGCGACCGTGAAAAATTGGACTGCAAGCTTCAAAAGAGGCAAATTTTCCATTGAAGATGATGACCGATCGGGAAAGCCAGTTTCTGTGTCAGTCCCCGAAAATATCGATGCAGTTCATGACATGATTTTAACAGACCGTCGAATTGGGCTAAAACGGATATCTGAAGCACTGAATATTTCATACGAACGCGTTCATCATAAAGTTCACGTCAATTTGGATATGAGAAAAATTGCTGCAAATTGGATCCCCAAAATGTTTGAATGTTGACCAAAAACGTGCATCACGTTCGATCTGTGCTCGATTTGAAAACGATGTAGACTTCTTAAACCGAATTGTTACTATGGATGGGACTTGGGTACATTTCTAAAATCCAGAAACAAAGCAACAATCGATGGAATGGCGACACTCCGGTTCTCCAAGACCTAAG
This sequence comes from Chrysolina oricalcia, assembly GCA_944452925.2. Taxonomy (NCBI): domain Eukaryota; kingdom Metazoa; phylum Arthropoda; class Insecta; order Coleoptera; family Chrysomelidae; genus Chrysolina; species Chrysolina oricalcia. The sequence goes on along the minus strand of OX101821.2, from coordinate 3,113,808 downwards.
AAGTTTCGTGTCCAAAAATCTGCTGGAAAAGTTCTTGCTTCAGTTTTTTGAGATTGCCATGGAGTAATCATGATTGATTTTTTGGATAAGGGTAGAACAATAACTGGATATTACTATTCGACATTACTGACCACTTTACGGGAAAAAATTAAAGAGAAAAGACGCGGAAAGCTATCCAAAGGTGTTTTGTTTTTGCAGGACAACGCCCCTGCACACAAATTTCATGTTGCCATGCAAAAAATTCGTGATTTAGGGTTTGAATTACTAGAACACCCCCCTTATTCACCAGATTTAGCACCGTCCGACTATCATCTCTTTCCTCAACTGAAAAAAAGTTTAAAAGGTCGTACATTTTTTTCCAACGAGGAGGTAATAAAAGCTGTGGAGGCCTGGTTTGCAGAGCAAGAAGAAACATTGTTTTTTGAAAGGTCTAGAGACGTTGCAGGTTCGCTGTAATAAATGTATTCAATTAAGAGGAAAATATGTTGAGTAATAAAATATTTTGACACTGAAATTTTGTTTGGTTCTATAGTAGGCTAAGAATTTTTCAATATATCCTCGTATGAGAAATCCCACGTTATTTGATGGTGACTTAAATGAAATGACGGACTCTGTTGAAGGTACATGAAAATTATCCTTCATTCTCGTGGTCAAATTGTGTATTGTACAATTTTTCGTGAAAAATCACGATTAGTGAAAATGATATGTGTACATGTTTCAAGGATAAATAAACCTGTGAGCGTTAAAACACCCAGTTCCTTGAAAATGTTTCGCCAACTAACATCACTTGGAACACCAGCAATCGTCCTGATTATTCTCTTTTGAGCCAAGAACACATCACCCGAGTTTGAAGACCAACCCCAGATCTTGACCATAATAAACATTTATCAACTGTTTTGTGGTTAGAACTGTTTTTAGATTCTTCATCATAAAATTTAGTGAGTAGAGTTTCGATACTAGAGAGTTTTCCAATTTAGACAGCAATCTATGTGGAGACCTAGAAATTTAACACAAGATGTATGAAAAAGGCATGATACGTCCTCATTATCGGTAGTTATTTTGTAAATTATCACACGTTTTCTGGTGGGTTCTGAACCTCACAGCACCTGCTGACACTCCGCCTTTTCACCAAATTCCATTTTTATGTGGTTTTTTTATGAATAAAGTCGATTTATTACTATTATTATTATTATATACTGTGTTTTTGTGTTGTTTGAGTAAAGGTGGTTAGAAGAAAACCATGCCGAGATTTCACTGAAAGTTTTATTAGTTTTGAGTTCAAGAATAGTGTCAGATTTATCAGAAATGATCACTGATGTGTCAACGACATAATGGGTGAAATGAACATGATCAATAGACTTTTCTAAGTCGTTAATATAGATCAGGAAGAGTATTGGACCCAGAACAGATCCTTGTGGTACCCCAGTCGAAGTGTTAATTAACAACGATTTCTTTCTGGAAATGATTTATTCTCATCTGTATTTCTAATGGACACATACTGTTTCCTATTATAGAGAAATGTTTCAATCCAACTGAGGTCCGCATTATTAATACCATATCTTTTTAATTTGTAAGCTAGAACTTGATGATTTACGCAATCAAAAGCCTTACTAGATCGCAGAAGATTCCAACTGGGTACTCCTTAGCTTCGATTAGTCTAACAATTTGATCATAGAAAGAATGTATTGCAGAAGTAGTGCTTCTGTTCCCACAAAATTCATGTTGATTACCTGATATCAACTTATATCGATCCAGGTGAAGTTTAAGGCGCTCTAAATAACCGCATTCTAAAATTTTGGAAAATACTGTTAGAACAGTTACTGGTCTATAATTAACTGGATCATTGACATTTCCTTTTTTGTGGATGGGAATAACATTTCCAACTTTCAGATTATCAGGAAATACCCCACAGCAGAATGAAATATTTATTAAGAAAGTTAAAGGAATGAAAATGTAGGAGAGTAATTTCTTCAAAAGAAAGTTGGGAATTTCATCCGCTCCACTGGATGACTCATTTTTCAATTTTGTATGAAGAAGATCAAACATCTCAGATTCGGGTACAGAGAGAAATTTCCACATTTTGTATGGAGCTAATTTTTTTCATAATTATCAGAATTCGTTATTTTATCTAGTATACGTAAGAGGTTGTAACTGTTGATTGAAAATGTTGCTCACAGTGAAGGGGTCATCAATAATAACATCAAGAGAACTCTTAACAGTAATATTTCTCGGACAGGTATTTTCATTCAATGACACATCTTTGAAAAGAGAATTGAATTATCTTTTCAACCATCTAAAAATTTTCGGGTTTTGTTAATATTATTATAACCAATTTCATAATGTATGTGTCTGAGATGGTGACATTTTTGATATTCATTCAACCTGAGTGCAGTTTGCGAGGTTTTTCTTCTAAGTTGATAATAATAATAGTAATAATAATTTATTTTCTATCAGATGATTTACAAAAAAAAATTATAGGAATAGTCATATCCGTGATAAATTGAGGAGAAGAACTCTCCTATACAGGGGCCTGCAACTGCGCTCCGGAGGTCCATAGCTTCTAAACGGCGCAACTTCAAAATTTCTTTCGAATGCAAGCATATTCCCTTCTTGAGAGAGTATCTTTGGAAAATATTCCGAAGTATACATGGTGACCCAGAAAAGTGCACCAAACCAAACTTATGTTTTTTGTATATTTCATTACATGGTTGAATAGAGATTACTTTGACAATTCAAAAAATATAGGGTCGTGTATCTTCATCAACGTTATTTCCGGAGATATATCGTTATTACTTCAAAAAACATAAGGTATTCAACACTATGTAACTCCTCGTGGAAAAATAATTTCAAAAACTCATGGGAGGCGAAATGACTCCAATGTGGTCTAGTTTCTGTAACATGACACACAGTTGAAATTGCATTACCTTTCGTGTACCGGATAGATCGAAACGCAAATTGAAATATAGCTTGTTTTTTTCAAATGGAAACCCATATATTCAATTTCAGTATTGGAAAGGCCATAAAATTTCCTTTCGAATGATATATCACACTTGGTATTTACTTCACCTTGAAAATAACGTAAATTTCCAATTGAAAAAAACAAGATATCTTTCAATTTTCGTTTCGATCTATCCGGTACACAAAAAGTAATGACATTTCAACTGTGTGTCGTGTCACAGAAACTAGACCATAATGGAATCATTGGTCCATAATGGAATAATTTTAAATAAAAAATGTCTTAACCTACATTTGTACACGAATCAAAATATATGAAGTTTTAATTTAATAAATAAACATAAATTCAATGTATAAATAAAACAATATAAATAAGTAACATAAAACAACAATCATAAAAGGGTACACTATGAGCAGGTCTCGTAGAAAACATATGCCCCTTGGCCCACAAGTGAAGTTGCTGAAATTGGTGACACCTAAGAATCATTATCCTTGTGCCACGTATCTTCGAAAGGGTGTCCACAGTAAGCCGTGTAGTGTCCGCTATAGGTAGTCCCGCTGTGATTGGATACAGCATATAGGTTATAAACACGAGGGGTTGCATTTTCTGTTGCATAGTTGCTCATATCCAATCCGTTTACAGGAAATTTAATGGAAATATTAATTTTATCTCTTGTTCTTTCTGTTGAAGAAAATCGATTAAAATGAATCACAAGAATTTCTGAAAATTCATGAAGAGATATGGATTTCGTGCACTTTCGACTCTCTTGGCACTTGCTCTGTTCTATTTTTTCGGAATCGGCAGGGAGAAATCCCAGAATGCATCGAACGTGACTGAACAATGTTGAGGATAATACTTATAAAAATTCATTTAGAGAAAACTAGATGGAGCTATAAATCTTTAGGAAATGACCGAACTATTTTATGTTCCATGTTCTGTGAAGCTAGTGTCTGTCAACAGGGTCAATGTCAAGTTTTTGTTTTTTTGAGAATATGCTTTATGTATGGTAGATCGTTGTTGTTCTTGTTGGTCATGTAACATGGTCTTTGTATGTGTAAATGATCTATATTAAATTAGTTAAATAGAAACGTCCAGTTATTCCACATAGATAAATATAAAGTAAAAAAAATCATCCTGAACAGGTTATGGGCCCAGGATATTCTGAAATAAAATAAAACTCTAACGTAAAATAAAAAAGGAAACCAAAATGGCAGCGATAACAGCAGAGGAAACTGGACAGATTGAAAAATTGGATGGCGTAGAATCCTTTCAAATTTGGAATTTTCAAGTAGTAATTCTGTTGAAAGCATGTGGATTACATGAAGTGGTGACTGGCGAACAAAAAGTGGAAGACCTGACAAGAGCTTTGGCAGAAAAAGGATGCCAAAGCACAAAAGGTATTGACAACCACTGTTAACAAGAAAGTGCTTTTACATATCATGAATTGCGACACTGCAGCAAAAATGTATGATAAGTTATGTGCAATTTACAAGAAAGACAGTGAACATCAAAAATGTGCCTTGTTACACAATGTGTACATTTTAATGTAGATTTTACTTGGCCAACAAAGTTATTTATAATCTTGGAGTTGTTCATCCTCAAGAATCTCGTCAAAGCTTCTTCAGCTTTCTCATTGTCACTTGATTTCTCATCAAAATCTGTCAAAATTTTATTGAATCCTGTTTACATCTTTATGTAGTCCAGCAAGTACCTTAAAAATTTCTGAGTATGTTGCTGGGCGATCCGATAAAGTGAGGTGCGAATCGTTGAATTTTACATTTCAATGAGGCTGAATTAACAACTCGATCTGACGAATCTTCTGACCATAGTTTCTTGATCACCTCGGCAAATGATTTGATTTAAAGCTCCTTTCGTACAAGATATATTCATGTTTATATCTCTCTAGTAGGCATCCTGTTTCACATACTCCAACAACCACTTTGTATTAGATAAACACTGGATAACACTGTTCATAAAGCAGGTATTGCCAATATTTTTGAGACATTGAGACCGAGTATGTTGACGACACTATTTTCTACAATAGGTTTGATGGTGTTGAAGCTTATTCGTGCATTCGTTACTGTCTCTATTAGTGGAGGGACCTGACAGTGAAATCGCGTTAATACTGCTGGGAATTTAATTGGATGTAAATATTGCTGATGTGAGTTCTACAGAAGACGATAAATCTATCTGGTGAACATTTTTATTTATTTGTTATCCTTTGTGGGCGAATGAAAATTTCATCTAGGCAATGAGAGGTAGGAATGGCACTCAATATGGAAGCAGCATTTAACATAAAATAAAAGATGCAAACAGCCTATACTACTTTTTATTAGATAGGTCGTAAATGAAAACCCCTTTTTTTGCCTCAGCCAAATCGCTTTGTGGAATTTTTTAAACAAGAAATAGTGAAAAAAATTACAACATTTTTGTTTTTTGGCGAATAGCTTGGTCAATAGTTAATTGATGACAAAATAGTCATTCTGGAAATAATTTCTACCCTTCCTTTGCACGAAAGTGAAACTTTATTTATTCCTTTTTCGTTTGGTAATGACTATTTCGAACTTGAATTTTATCAGTAATTTTCTCATTTGTCTCTTGGGGGAATATCACTTCCATGTTTTTGGATTCTGACATGGTGTGAGACAAATTTTCGAATCAATTGGTTTCCGTTGTCCTCTTCGATTGTTTTCTTTAATAGCATTATAAATTCATGGACTTGGTTTAAATTAAGAAACCGATGAACCGTGAAGTATTCGCAACAGTTACCGATACAAATTCAACAAAGCGAAATTATAATGAGTCAGGGAACAGCTCATTTTCGAGCCATTGCTGGATTTCACGCCTGTATTCTTCATTTATAAAACTGACAAAGATCCGTGGTGTGGCGATAAATTGGAATAAAGCCAACGATAGCTACCTGCGCTAATGATATCGTCTTCGCAGTAATTGCTTCGTTTTTTTAAGAATCCTTCCGAGATACTACGTATTCATGTTGAATAAGCATCCCTTTTTAGATAGCAAATGTATTGATGAGTTTGGATAAATCGTTGGAAGATAAACAGATACAAAATGCCGGAAATATGCAAGTAATCATACTTCGGTTTGTCACATCCGAATAGATTTATGACCCTTTATACAGGGTGTTTCATAATAAATGCGCAGTACTTCCGAATGTGATAACTCGTTCAAAAATATGAAAAAAAGTTTCTATTAACTTACCCTCTAAAATTCAACATTTTCGAGATACAGGGTGTTGAAATTTAAAAAAAATTGCGAATATCTCTGGAACCGTTTATCGCACAAAAAACAGATGCATTTTCTACTCATAATCATAAGCTATGTTTTGTGCAGATTTTTCATTTTTTAAAATTCATAATTGGTGAAGATTTTGAAGGGGTAGTGGGTGTTTTTTTCTCCAACTTCTACGCCACTGGAACCGCCAATGTTTTCTACACAAAAAAGGTACTCTTGGTCATAAGCTCTAAAGTTGACCGTTTTCAAGAAAAATCAACTTTCATGTTGAAAAACATGGTAAATTTTTTTAAATAATTTTTTTCCTAATTATACTAAATTTATTTAACACGTTGAAAAATTATTCTGGTTAGCCACCTCGGTCTCATAGACCGAGGTTGAGGTTGATACACCAGGCCAACTCGGTCTATGGGACCGAGCCAATTGAACTGTTCTTGAAGCCATCGGTCTAAATTATTGTCGATAATATCGCGAAAACAGACCGAGACGGCTTCAGTAACAAGTTTGCGTTGCAAATTGTTCTCATTCGACGCACAGACCGAGTCGGCGAGGCAGACAAATCAGTAAAAACAACGAATTTTTGGAAGATGAATACTGTAAACTCAGAGTCTCAATTTCCGAAAAATTCAACGATATACTATCTTCTGTAGGCTGTACCTACATAGAGTCCATAATGGTTTCTGGGACAAAATTTTCGATTTTGCTTCGGTTCTGATACCAAAAATGAAAAAATGAGCACGGCAGTCAACGTGCTAAACGTTAAAACAAGTAACAAAATCAAACGTTGACTTCTTAATTGCAAAATAAAAAAAAAAAACAATAACAATCATACTCAGTTGAATTGTTGGAAATGTCCGCCGTTATCTTCAATCATTGTTTATATAGAAGATAGTCAACCTTATGGGATTATAATTGGATCAAAATGGATGCGACATGTAGATGGCGATAGTGAGCTCGCATCCAAGTCATGTCGTAACTTCAGTGATCTGGCCTCCAAGTCGTAACTTGATTGAAACAATGGAAAAGCATTAAAATCAGGGTTTTTTGAAGAAACCTGCATTAAAATAACGTCAAATATTCATGTTTGTAACTAATCACGCTAGATGACACTCGCGTTTGTGTCCAATACCTTTTCCACAGGCATTGACTAACTATGTTCTATTTAAACAATGCTTCAATGCACGCAGCAATTTTTCGAGGAAAAAACATTATTTAAACAACATGAAAGTTGATTTTTCTTGAAAACGGTCAACTTTAGAGCTTATGACCAAGAATACCTTTTTTGTGTAGAAAACATTGGCGGTTCATATAGGAGGCTCAAAACTGTACTTTTTCTAGTGGCATAGAAGTTGGAGAAAAAAACACCTACTACCCCTTATAAATTTTCACCAATTATGAATTTGAAAAAATAAAAAATCCGCAAAATACATAGCTTATTATGAGTAGAAAATGCCTACGAAATCTGTTTTCTGTACGATAAACGGTTCCAGAGACATTCGCAAAAAACGATTATTTTTTTAAAATTTCAACACCCTGTATCTCGAAAATGGTGCATTTTAGAGGGTAAGTTAACAGAATTATTTTTTCATATTTTTGGACGAGCTATCACATCCTAAAGTCCTGCGCATTTATTATGAAACACCCTGTATCCCAAGAACCAGTAACGTATTTCAAGTTGTCATTTCATGAGTCGTGAAAATATTGATATTGAATCTAAAATAGGTAGGTATGCCTTAGAAATAGAAGAAACCTCAGAAAGTGCAAGACTAAACCGCATACTCTCCAAAAACCCCATAAACCCAGTGGGGACGCTAGAAAATCTCACTGGAGGCCACACAAATACTGTGAAAGAAACAATTGAACTACTGCTCAATACACACTTTCCAGATTCCACCATTTTTACAAATCCTAGTAACGAAAACCCTGTCAACCTTCAACTAAGGGCGAACAGGGCTGACTGGGAGGTGGCAAAATGGATCGTAACCTGGAAATCCGTGAACGTGGTCTTCATTCCGAAACCAATTGGCGTCAATGCTGGAGGACACTCTGGCGAAAAAAGAAAAGGCACTCTGCACTTTTTTAGATATCGAAGGAGCCTTTGACAATACATCCTTCGAAAGTATGGTCTCACCGACCAGGAGGAAAATCGTTGACGAAACCACTTGCAGGTGGATACTGTCAATGCTCCTAAATCGAATGGCCCAGACCAACATGTTTGAAGACTCCACGAAGCTGGAAATTGCCAGGGGAACTCCGCAGTGAGTGATTGTATGTCCCCTTCTGTGGGATATGGTAGTAGACGAACTTCTGGAATCTTTAAATAATCAGGAATACTCCCAAGGTTATGCGGGCAACATATTAGTCTCGTACAGGGAATGTATGCCTAAATTACATCTGAGCTAATGCAAAATGTACTGAAGACCGTAGAAAAATTGTGCAAAAGAGAAGAACTGAGGGTATACCCCAGCAAAACCACACTCATTCTCTTCGAACGCAAAATAATTTTGGGGGACATGAAGCCATCCAAGTTTTTTGTCGTAACACTAGAAGTTGCTGATCATGTCAAATATTTAGGACTGTTCTCATATAATTAACTAACCTGGAACATGCATCTGTAACATGTAATCAACAAAAGCAAATCATCGTTCATGATGTGCAGAAAAGCTTTTGGAAAATCTTGGGGACTGAAACCGAAAGTCATGCACTGGCTATACACCGCAATCATAAGAGTCAGAATGACATGATTTATGTTTGTAGTGATCCAAAATGAAAGAGAAACAGTTGAAACCTTCGTAAAATACAGAGGCTTTCCTGTCTGTGACTCGCGAGTGCTATGAATAGCCCTCTATGAATATCACTCCAACCGCTGCTATGCCTACACCTTCCACGTTTGGACGTCACAGTCATGCGAGAGGCGAGTCTACATTACCGATCTGGAAGTGATATCAGACCAAAGGTGCGTTTCAATATTACGTCCGACGTGCGTCCGACGTATAACTTTTCTTATGAAGCGTTTCGATATTAGAACGACTTGTCCGACAACTTCATTCCATCGTTTCAAAATTCTTGAGTGGAACGTCCGATCGTCAACTATTTACCCCACGATTTAGGAGAGCGTTTCAAAATTCAATCCGACAGATATCGCCCTACGAAACAACTATGACGTCATACATCGTCCGTTACCGGACGACAGACGTTAAATTGAAACGCACCTCAAGGAGACTAAACGTTATTTGACTGGGAGAGTCTAATCCCAATAAGACAATGGTGGCTCTAATAGAAAGAAATCAAAGAACATTTGTGACGAGATGTGACGTAGTTGGACATGTCATGGCTGCCGTTCTCTATAGACAGTGACGGACTAGCGCACTCTGCACTCTTTGTATATTAGAGTTACAGGTGTCAATGGTTCGAGTTCTACACTGTACTCATGTCCAAGTACGTTACGCGTTGATGCTACAAGATTCTGATTGTCTAGAGCTTATGAAACCCTCCTGTTAGTTTACTCTCTTTGATATCAGACTACATGCTACCCCAATACTCATACGAATAACCTTTCAGAACACAGCTCAAGCGGAATGAATAGGACTCACTATCATCTAGAAACATAATCTGGTATACAGATGGTTCAAAAACAGATGCCGGAACAAGAGCAGGGGTATATGGTTTGAGGCCAAAAAGGAACGTATCAGTTGTACTTGGCAACAAGACCACAGTATTCCAAGTTGAGACATGCACACAGATGATTCTAGACAGTGGGTATAAAAGGAATCAAATCTACAGCGCAATAAAAGCTTTGAATTCAATACAGATAAAGTCAAAGCAAGTTTGGGAGTGCGTGCAGACCCTCGTAAACTGTCTTTGGGACTTGTCAGTATTTAGTTTAAGATTGTGTGCTGAAAAATACTCCTCCAGAAGATTCAACTTGGAAAAGATATTGGATTGCAAACGGTGGCGATCAGTAGAGATGAAAACTACTGAATAGTCATCAGCATATTGTATCAGGTATTCATCAACGACCTCAGGCACATTATTGGTGTGTGGTAAAAACAGTAGAGCAACCAACACTGACCCTTGATACATAATTCCTCTAATTTCACAAGATTTCCATCAGACTCCCTTTAAGTAATACATTGCTGTCTATTTTTAGGTAAGATGTAGTTGAGTCTAGTGGCAGCCCTTTGATGGCGTACAGTGGCAATTTCATGATCAATAGCTGATGGTCAACACTATTGAATTGCTTTTACAAATCCAAACTGACAGTTTTGTGAATTTTTTGCTATAAATAAATTCTCACTTACATAAAGCTTGATTAACAGTGCTACTCCGAAAGCGGCGTATGGAGTTAGTAACAAGGCCTAACCAGAACACATTGCTAATGACTATAGCAGTCGATGCCAAAACACCAAGGAAAAAAATTAGCTCTAATAGTCAATTTGTTCCTCCTAAATTCATTGTGTTATCTCTTAAAATATTATGCCTCTCTAGGTATGGTATTAGCATTGTTTATACAGAACATAGTTAGTCAACCTTATGGGATTATAATTGGATCAAAATGGATGCGACCTGTAGATGGCGATAGTGCTCGCATCCAAGTCATGTCGTAACTTCAGTGATCTGGCCTCCAAGTCATGTCGTAACTTGATTGAAACAATGGGACAGCATTAAAATCAGGGTTTTTTGAAGGAACCTGCATCAAAATGACGTGAAATATTCATGTTTGTAATTAATCACGCTAGATGATACTCGCGTTTGCGTCCAACACCAATTACACAGGCATTGACTAACTATCTTACTTCTATATAAACAATGGTATTAGTCTACTCGATACTATATTCTCAAACACTTTTCTCATGTTTGAAAGTATTGCAAAGGACCTAATTATTAATGTCACATTTTTTCCCTTTTTAAAAATGGCTTTAATATGAACAGTTTTCTGGAAAAATACATGTTAAAAAATAAATTTTGATTATATTATGCAATTGGTTCACAAAGCTCAGATGCTACATGTTTCAATAATCTAAATGGTATTTCATCTTCGCCTACAGAGCCAGTATTTTTTTAATTGTTTATTTTGTCATACACTTTAGGATCTGTGGGCATGCTTCGCTTAAAGGTGTTAGGTTGTGTAAATACAAATTGCTATTATTTCCACTTTTTAAATTTGAACAGTTATTGATGAAGAACTGATTCACTTCATTGAGAGTTCAGATTTTGCCATTTTTATCCAGAGTAATATTTTTTGTAACAGAATCCATTTGTCTGTTGTTGCTTGTACAGGTAAAAGATTTATCAAGGTTCCATACTGCTTTGGACTTGTTCGTGGAAGTTTGTGAATATAATTCATATTAGATAGGGCGTTGTTTGCTTCCCTAACTACTTTTTTGAAAATTCCACAATATGCTTGGTATGTATCATTGGATATGGTGCCATTGTATTTTAGTCTTTATTAATCTTCTTTACGTTTGCTCAATGTCTTCATTCCTAGGGTTGTCTATTCTTCATTGTGAACATTTACAACCCCTCTATATAGAATGGAATAGATTTGAATATTTTGTAAACTGTTATAGACTATTCATTTTGTACCTTGTTATATAATGAAAACACATAAGAAGCAAGTGTTTCAGGAAAAATATTCTAACTGAAGAATAAGAATTTTTTTCGTCAAACGTGAAAAAATTACAAGGTTCGCGCATTGATAACAATATGCGAAGTGACCTTTTTTTTCATTGTCCTACGTTACCACGACACCGTGCGCGAAATAGTATACGAAATACATATTTCGTACACTGCATGTGAACTATATGATTTTTAAATTCTAACCTTTATGGTCAAGCAAAAATCCAATGCCATTTTATTTCCATAGTTACAGTAATTACTTGATTTGGAAAAATGTTTTAAGCCAGTTCAACACTATTTTTTATATTAAGCTAAGTATATTACTTATTTTAGAACAAACATTTTTTACGTTTGTAGAAAATATTTTTTCTACAAACGTCAAAAAATGACAAGGTTCGCGCATTGACAACAGTATGCGAAGTGGCACTTTTTTTCATTTTCATTCGTTACCATGACACCGTGCGCGAAGTAATGTGCGAAATATATTTCGCACACTGCATGTAAACTATATGGGATTTTCATATTCTAACCTATATGGTCCTCAACTCCTCAATCAAGCAAAAAAACAATAAATCGTTTATTTATTAATGTAGAACAATAATTAAGGCTTTCAAATTGTGAGAGATATTTTTCTGGCTTTATTTGCTTTTCACACCACTCTTTAAATTGCTGATATGCATTTTCATACTGCCGCCTCGATTTCTCCGGTAAAAGGTTGGAAATTACGGAATTGGCCGCATCTATCAAGTTAGGTGGGGTACTGCTTAGTTCATCGTCGCTCGAAATTTCCATTCTTTTACAATAATAAATATCACGCACGAAATTGACGCGAATAAAAAGTCACTCCAAAATAATTATCAAGAACTGTCACTTTGAAATAATTGTCAACAAATGCCATTTTATTTCCATAGTTACAGTAATTACTTGATTTGGAAAAATTATTTAGGCCAGTTCAATACTATTTTTCATAGTTATTACTTATTTTAGAACAATATTTTTGACGTTTGTAGAAAAAATTTTGTTTGTATCTCATGCGCGAAATACTTTGGTAATCTCGACTATTTTTTTTAACTCGGCTGCGCCTCGTTAATCAGTTCTCGATCACCAAAGTAGCATTTCGCGCACTTGATACAAAAATAACTATTGTTTGCAACTCGTGCGAGAAATACTTTGGTGATCTCGATTATTTTTTTAACTCGGCTGCTTCTCGTTAAAAAATCAGTTCTCGATCACAAAAGTAGCACTTCGCGCACTAGATACAAAAATTACTATTCTATGGTGACCTTAACTATAGTACTTCCTGCCTTTTTTTCTTAAAAAATCTCGTGTTCCAAATACTTATATTACGAAGAATCGTGCATAATTCCAACCAGTCTCTAGTTTTTAGACAACTGAATTCACCAGAGAATAATTTCCTCATTATAAATTAATTTCAATAGTTTTTTTCTATAATTGATCAAATAATCCGGCTATATTTCAATTATTTGCAACGATGACTTCCAATTAATTGGTCGATATTGCGTCTGAAAAGGAAACAAATGATTAAAGAGTCCAGGTGAACCATAAAGTGTTTATGCGGGTTCGCCAACATGTTATTATTTATTATTAAATTATACCCTACTCAAATTGTTCATTCATGAGCGACTCTACATACCATTTTACAAGAGGAAAGGAGTTTTATAGAGTCCATTATAACGCCACTCCCCTGTTCGAGACGTTAAAAATTTATATTAATAATTATGCGACCATAACTACCCACCCTATTATAACTTCGTTTTACGCACCTTACGTTTTAAAATTGGGTTCATTGACGGGCGATCCCTCCGTGGCTTTATGCAGGGGCCAGTTACAATTTACTTTTGTGAAGCAAGTATTCGGAGCTTTTATAATAACAATGGAACCGTGTCGATGAAAAGTGATCAATTTTATGAGCATTCAAGTGGCTTCGACAGCATAATATACGGGGTGACCCAAAAGTATTTTTTTTATCTTCAAGATCACTTCATGTCCGTCACACGATATACACATGAATTAGGGTTTGCCATCCCTGGGTAATAATACAATACCGGGATCAAATGAATATTATATAATTTAATTTAATAAAATAAATAAATAAAATCTGAAAAAAAGCCTTTTTAGAATTTCAAATTAAAAAATTGTTCGTCAAAGGAAAAATGGAATGAACTTTATACCGATGCATCTCAACGACGTAAACCAGCTGAATAATCATTTTACGATTATTTTAAAAAACTTGTTAAACCTATCAAATGGTCAAATTTTATTGATTTCTATTCTGAACAATCAAAAGATGGCACATCAATGGCTATCTTTCGTTCGAACACGTTAACGAAGCAACGGTTTCGAATGTGATTTACAACATCAGCTTGGTACTGATAAACATCACATTTGTCTACTTTTGCTGCCCTGCTATAATTTCTTATATAACACATATTGTGGCGAAGCTGCGGGCGATGCCGGACCTGAACTCTCACGTATAGCTAGCGACCAACCGCGGGAGACTGTCGATGCGCTTGCACCGAGAAGAATCTGGGCGGTTCGGTGAGTCTGGGCGATTCGATGGAAAATTCTGGAGCATTCAGAGAAGTCAACGTCGGATATAAAAAGAACTACGCAGCGGACAGACGAACGGTCAGTGAAGTGAAAGTCGAATATAAATACCTAGTTCCGTGATTGTTATGTAAATTAGAGTTTTGTGTTATTGTATCATTATTTTTCGTTAAATAAATTATTTTAGAGTAAATTGGACTATAAATATATTACAATATAATAAATGAATGTTTTTTGAAGTCTTATTTTCCCTCTTCCTAGAAAATGGCCAAGATAGTTCCGTTACCGAAGGTCACCCAACCAAGGGCTTTCATTAATATCAGAACAATTATTTTTCTTCCTGTTTTTTAAAGTACTAGAAAAAAATTGAACAGTATAAAATTTTATCACACAGGCAATCCGGGTTCAAACCTGGTTACATCTGTGTTACTACACTTTCAAATTCAAAGACATTATCAAAGGTATTGATGAGAAGAAGGCAACTATACTCATCCTACTGGACTTTTCGAAAGCATTGGATTTGATTTATCACAGAATTCTCCTTCCTAAACTTCACTACTTACGGTTTAACCAAAATGCTTACAAACTTACTACTTCATTCTCATCAAATAGACTTAGAAGTCTTACTCTGAATGATAAAACTTCAATTTTGCTCATGTTTCATGCGGAGTTCCCCAGGGTAGTAGTTTGGGCCCGCTTGTGTTCACCTTATTCACTGCAATATTCCATGAGGCCCTGCAACACTGTAACTACCACATGTATGCTGATGACAAACAGATATATAAAACCTTTGAACCCGATAATGTCATTCAAACTAACAAAGAAATAAATATCGATTTGCATATAACAGACATATTATTATGTGATAAGTATCTACTAAAAATAAATTCTCAAAAATTTAGTAATATTTTAATGTCAGGAACGACGTATGTTATAATCTTGAATTGAGGATAGGAAATGACACGATACCTCTCAGTGAGAGTGCTAAAAATCTGGGATTGATCCTAGATAAAAAATTAAGATTTAAAGAACAGATCAATACTATGTTGAAAATGAGTTACATAAGCTTGAAGATGATTTACCCTTATAAACACTATTTGGATGTAAAAAAATGCTGTGTGATTCGTTAGTTCTTGTCGTTTATGGGCCTTGTTTAGATAGCGTGGATAGTCAACGCATTCAGAAAGTTCAGAACTGTTGTTTGAAACATAGATTTGGTATAAAAAGAAGGCAGAGATTTTCACATAAAATTAAAGAAGTAGAATGGCTCACTATGTCCAAAAGGCGTAAACTTCATGTCCTTTGCAACTCCTACAAACTATTGAAATTCAAGCAACCCAATTATCTCCATAATAAAGTCATACTTAGAGGAGATATATACAAACTTTTTCACCATTCCTCGACATAGCAAAGAAATTTTCAAACGAAGTTTCTCAAATAATATTGCAAGTTAATGAATACCTTCAAAATAACCAACTACAGTAGGTCCTGATTTTCCTTCAAAAAGTCAATGGTTGAATATTTGCGTGAACTACAATATTAAGAATATCACCCTACTCAGAGCAAAGACAACAAATAAATGCAATGCTCACAGTGTCGTCATACAACCAAGCGGATTCATAACCTAAAGGAATCACTATCATCTTTTCTCTCTCTTCTCTTTCTTCTCTTTCTTCTCTTTTTTCTCTTTCTTTCTCCTGCTTTTCTCTCGCATTTTTCGTATACTGTGTACTATTCAGTAGTTGTATTATTAGTTTTAGGTTTATTTTTATAAACAGTTTGAGTGGAAGAGCATTTTCTATCTTCCTGGTGTTGAAAGAAAACTGAACTCTCACCTATTATTTATTTGTTTTTTGTGGTAAATAATAAAAAACGTATTATTATTATATTTTCATTTAATCCCGTGATTTCGGTATTGGGATTGGAAATTGAAAAAATTATGTATTGTGGATAAGCAATGTCTGAGAATTGCTGAGGTCGTTCTATTACTTAAAAGATGTGATCCAATCATACG
Organism: Chrysolina oricalcia; assembly: GCA_944452925.2. Classification (NCBI taxonomy): domain Eukaryota; kingdom Metazoa; phylum Arthropoda; class Insecta; order Coleoptera; family Chrysomelidae; genus Chrysolina; species Chrysolina oricalcia. The sequence goes on along the minus strand of OX101821.2, from coordinate 3,097,396 downwards.
AGCAGGTTTCAGACCCATTCCTTTATTACCAATTTTAGCTAAATTCATTGAAAAACCGATGGAAAAAGACTATACTCCCTTGAGGAAAATAAAATCATTCAGCGTTTGTTTGAAAGTGGTTGACAATGTTTCACTTTGAGTAAGGTTATTTTGGACTTTTATTGTCTAAAAAAGAACAAAGAAAAATTCAATTCTTTGCAATTTTTAATCACGACGTTTCAACTGTTCAAATCTACAGTCGTTATCAAGTGTATAATGCGACAGTCTCAAGGATACTTCTTATATATGCTGTGGATAATTTTGTGTCATTAGTCTAGGGGTAATTTGGCGGTATTCAGGTAAGCTTGTTAATTACAGTGCCGGGCCCCTCCGGTACAGCATTGTTAATTCTTATCGCAATTTCAATTGATCCATGCCACTAATTAAGGGTTTCCACGCATTACGGATTTCTATGCTAGTTTGACTGAATACTTTGTTGTTCATAAGATATGCATTCTCTTTAAACTTCCTTCTATACCAGCCCTCTTCTTTATGGATGACTTCGGCTTCAGTCCATTTTATGTTGTGTTGGGTCGTCCAGACATGATCCGCTATCCCTGACTTTGACGTTTCTCCTCGTTGAGTGTTTCTCTTGTGTTCAGCGAGTCTAACGTTAAGTGGTATCTTAGTTTCTCCAAGATAAGCTTCACCGCATTCACAAGGGATGCGGTAGATGCAGTTTTTGGAGTCAGTGTCAGCGTTACGTGGTCTCGTCTTTGTGAGATGGCTGCGAATAGTGTTACCTGACTTGAAACATGTCCGAAAATACGGATAATGACAATAAAGCATTTCTGATTCTGTTTCTGAATTACATGATTTGAACGAAATCGACAAAGTCGAAGTACCCTTTCTCTCCAAATATTTCCACCAGGGTTGAGTTGAGTAGGAATTGACTAGATTCGTTTAGTCATGACTAGACTTCGCCCATTTGCCCTCTGTGTGTATTTTTTTTGAGGAAAAATAAAGACAAATTATTATCATCATTATTAAGTAGAAAATATGAGGCAAACACCTGACAGAAAACAACTTCTTCTCTGGCTAATACCACGACAGGTATTTGTGCAACATTCCTTCTAAAGGAACCAATTGCAAATGTTTATTGTATTTGAACAAAACATTATCCTTCATTTGACTGAGGATGTCATTAGTGTGATGACATATTAGGCGGTAAATCGCAAAAACGCTGAAACTAGCGGAGCTCTTGATATCCGCCAGCAGATTGAAATTACACTGCTTTCGGTTACCGCAAGCAAGCGCTCCGCTAGTCTCAGCTTTTTTGCGGTTTCCCGCCTAATATGTCATTACACTTACACTTCTTACTCAAACATATGCATTTAATAGAGCCTATATTGAATTGTGTTCGCCTCCATATTTACCTTTGAAAAGGGAAGGAATAGTGTTAGAATTTAAAAACATTTATATTTTGTAGCAAAATATCTGTAAATAGCAGTTGGATTAGTATAGTTTCTTTATTAGAATTAAATATACGTATTAATTTTTTATCACATCTCTTTTTATTGATAAATCGAAAAATTTAGTCAAATTTAAATTTCTAAAAAATTATGAGGTGTTACTGTCGTCAACGTCAATAAATTTCCAGTGTACCTTATTACTTCCAGGGTTCCCTTTCAGGAAAAAAATTACGGAAATCGATGTGGTGCCATGGTAATATGTCAAAATAATATCATTCGAATGGTCGAAAATTGTTGGTGTGGAATTTTCAACAGAAAAAAGAACGTCATTCGATATTTCAAACAAAAACGTCATGGAACTGATGTTATTACATTCATTACAACACTACTTCCTTTTGTAACCGTTTATGGAGATAATCTACGTGAGAAAATAAACTCATTGTTAATTGAATAAAATCAAGTTTAAGACCACACCACGTTTGACATTGGTGAAGGTTGAGTAAGTACCTTTCAATGCAACCGACAAAATTGATTTAATCGCAGTCTAACGAATGCTTACATTTTTAAATAAATTGAAATGTTATGCAAGGTTGTCGACGAGCATACGGAAATAATTGATTCAATTTCTGATAATGGATATTATTACACTTCGGCGGTATTATTGTTTGCATCTTTGGAATAGATTACCAGATATAGGCAAAATGGGGAAAAAACATTGAAACAATGCGAACTTTTACAAAAGTTGTTTTTTGGTGATAACTATACAAAATTGCCCTCTTGAACAAGTCCAGAATTTCCAGGAATATTGTTATAAATTAAAATTATAAACAATTGTGGTTATTTTGTAGAGATAATACCAACAAAAGTCGCAAAATAGTGAAAAAAAGAAAAAATTATCCTTTATCTCGAATTTTGCGACCATTTTGAAGTTGGTGTCAGAGTAAGTTTTTTTATTGTTGTTGTTTCCGTCAACCTGTGGCACCCCTACGCGAAACCCTCAGAAGTATTCTATAGACTTGTGCGAGCTAGGGAAGACGCAGCCCTTACCTTTTCACGTGTGATGCCATTTAAGAGATCGATGACCTGCTGGGAATTGAACTATCCCATGCTTGAGAAGCAAACGCTCTATCAGCACGATCACCACAGTCCATACATTATTTATTCATACCTTTGTTAGCAAGTCGTACGAAAAAAATCTAAAAAAGTGTCATATGATAATATGTCTTTATTCATCATTTGACAACAATAGGTAGTATAATTGAAAAATGGTGCAATGATAATTTAACTGACAGGAACATGAAGATTATTATTATTGTCGATTTTAATATTATTAGATATGGTACGAATACTCAGAGATCGATGGTTGTGATATAGGTTTTTGGTTTTGAGAATAAAGTTGAAGAGTTTTACGAAACTGACAAGTAGTGGGGGTACCTTAATTGATTCAGTGTTGTCAAATTGTGACACCACTGTACAAGTATTGCATTCACCTAGTATTAGTAATCACAGAAATATAATAATGAATCTTGATGTAAAGTAAAGTTAAATTAATCGAGAGTAGAGGTAGGTAGGACTTTAGATTATCAATGAAAGACTAGAGAGTATAGAATGGGATTATAGAATCTATGATATCAATCGTAAATATAAGTGTTTGGGTAACACTATTTTAAAAGTTATTGATACAGTTAGTTGCCCCTAAGAGGCAGATAAAAATATTACCTCATTATCAGGAATGGAGGAATATTATAGTCAAACTGCGACTGCAGAAAGATATTAAAGCTATAGGATATGTGTCAATAATCGTATAGCAGAGAACTGGGATCAGAAACGTAATACTGCTATGAAGGTTATAAGATAAGAAAAAGAGAAATATTCAGATAATAAAAATAAATAGTAAAATTGGCAATCCTACTGAAATGTGGCAGACTTTGAAGAAATACATCAAAGAATAATGTTTCCAGCATATATGCAAGTATTGAATTCGATATCGAAAATGATAATATCTAAATGTCAAATACTCTTAATGAATAAATACTATGTCAAAAATAATAACCAGATCACTAATTCAATAAATATACCTTAAGTCGAAATTCCTATCATAGTCATATTTTACAAAAATTGAGATATTTCAAGATGATTAAAATGACAGTAAAGTTGAAATATGTACAAAATTCTGTAATTATTGTAATTATGAGGAACCTTGACAATAATTACAGAACAACTTATTCAGGACCCGTTTCAGAAAAAATAGCGTCATTTTTGAAAAAAACTAAATTTAAGAGTAGCCTTCAGAACAGATAACACGTTGGGAAGGTTTATGAAAAATAATAAAGACTGGTAGACCATTCAAAAGCCGCGTACGTGAACACCGTATGAATTATGTAAAGAATAAAACACATTCAACATATGCCAATCATATTTTGGAAGAAGACCATGACTTCGATGAAAACTTTGAAATCCTTCATGTTGAATATAATGGTATTTGACTTAATTATTTAGAATTCTTGGAAATTAATAAATTGAAAAATTCGAATTGTTTACTTATTGATCAATTGGACCTTAGTAGTTCCCCTTTCTTAAACCTTTATAATTAGCTAAGTAGTAGCTATGTTTTGAGATTTACAGGTACCTACATTGTATTGTGAATTTTTATTTTTATTATAGGTAGGTCCTAATTACCTCAATTGATAAGAAGGGTATTTAAGTAATGTTCAACGTAGAATAATTTAATGTATTACTTTCGCTTGAGAAAGATACTGAGTATCGAAACATGTCGCGTAGACAATAAATCTGTGGAAATTTAATCGTGTTCACCTTGGTGTCATATACTATGTATTTTCCATCAAGTAACGGCCACGTCAATCCAAAATCTCATATTATGTTGCCTAGTCATTTAACCTGGCTATGTAACCGCAGAATTACGAAGATCCCCCATTTCGTAGCCAATTGTAAAGCAGATTTCAACGATCTTTGTGCTAGTAATTCATTGGCAGAGATCGATTGGAGTTTTTACAAGCCACTTGAATGGGAATCAGTCAGCTATAGAAAGTATTTGCCAAAAAAATGCCTTGCAACAAAACCCTTACGTTTTTGCACTCTGGAATTAATTCTATGAAATGTAAAGGAACAATTGACAGTTTTCAATAGTTTTTCCAATCATTGCAGCTCTGAGACCATCCTAAAAAACAAACGGGGTTTTAAAATCAATTCCTGAATACGAAATTTGTAGTTAAGAGCAAACACTACCTTGGTAAAACGGAAATTCATTTTCAGCCCACAGTTTTTGTTTGAAAATTTTTAAATTTTTTTTGCATTACTCAATGTTTTTGTGTAAATTCCGGAACCTCAGTGATTTTTGCTTATGATAATTTTTAAGAAAAAAAAATTAAATAAAATGATGAATTGAAAAAATTGAGAGTTTCCGGAATTCTTATGGGACCACGAGCCCATACAAAAATTATCTCTTTCTTGAAATCAATGGTTTTTGCAAGAAACGGATTCTACGATCGGGAAATTTATACCTGATTGGCGCTGTAATCGAGAACGGACAGGTGCTGTGTTTGTTGCTAATGTTCATCGAGTTCATTATCTCCACCCCCTCTCTTGATAAGTATGCCAAAAAACGTAAGCTGGAAGGGGTGAGGAAGAAATTCGACTTTTCGGTGATGGTGGCTCTTAATAAAAAAAATTTAAAAATCAATTATGTGGAATTTAAAAAAAAATTCAAATTTTTCCCACCTTCATATTGTTTAATGAGTTTCAACAAAGATCTCCTTGAAAGACTTCATCCAGATGTTACTTATTTTCCGAAAAATATAACTTTTGAGATTTTGCTAATTTTGAAAAATGCGTTTTTACAAGATACTGAAAATCAATCAGTTTATCTGATATGAGCTTACTAGGTTTCTAGACGAGCTTAAGTTGATGACAAATTTACTTTTTTGGAAAATCACAAATAAAGATTATTTGCATTTGTTGCGTAAGTATTTTTTGAATGTCACTTTATATGTAAACACCAACATTCACAAACTTTATAACATGATCATCAAACGCTGGTTATTTGTCTTAGTATAACAAAATATATTCCTCTCAAATATAGTATGAACTATATCGAGAAACAATTCCTACTTATAAGTTATTTTTCCAAATACTCATTTTATTCTCATTAATATAATCATTGTTTCGCCAACTAACTCCGACCGAACACAAATCGGTCCTCTAACAATCCAGACATTTACAAGTCACGAAACACGATCGAAAAATTAATTTCTAAAAAATTAGAGAACGATTTCGGTTAATTCCGATCCAGTGAGAACCATTACGTATAATAACGAATTAGGTCCGTAATTCGTATTATAAACAAATTATAAAGGAACACAATTGCGTACCTAAATAACCACGTAATTGATATCCATTTATTTTTTGTTTCTTCTCCAATTACGAGTCATTATCTGCGTAGGTCTCGACACGAAGGTTCCGTCTTTTTCTGACGTCTCTGTCGACGTGAGACGCAGACAGAGATATGGTTACCTAATAAAGATGCGGGTGTATGTAATTTCCTATGATAACCATGCGTTAGCTCATAGGCCAATCATTTTAGCATTTAAAACCAAAAACGGGGAAAAATAGAAAAACAATGCAAACTTTCACAAATGTTCTGTTTTAGCTTAATGAAACTATAAAAATTTGCGCCCTCGAACAAGGTCGGCCACATTGTTAAAAATATAAATTATAATTTTAATGTTGTGAACTTGAACAATAAAAGCATTTATTATAATAATTATTATTATTGTTATTATTATTATTTTAATTCCTGGCGTCGTTAACCCCAATAACCACTCCCTACGTCCATAGGGTAAGTGACTATTGGGTCCGAGAATCATGTGCTCTGAGTAGACGGAGCCAACCAAGGATAACGGCCTTCTGCATTCGTGCTGCTAAGATTTCTGCCATATTACGGCAAGCGGTATTATCTAAGTTAGAGAGCAGTGTGTTCATCATTCCACCAAGGACTCCTATAATCAGAACCACCATTTTGACAGATTGGCCCGGATACAACCTGCGGAGTTCAAAGAGAAGATCTCGATATTTAGTCCGTTTTTCCTCCTCTTTTCGAACGATATTCATTTCGCCTGGAGCGGAAAACTCCATGACGAATATCGTTCTACTTTGGTGGTCGAGGAGGACAACATCAGACTTATTGGCTTGTATTTGCCTGAGGGTGGGGAATGAGTAGTTCCAATAGATTCGGCACCTCTCATTCTCCACCACGGACTCAATATCGCCCGGAACATATGGCAACACCGGTGTCTCGTCTATACCGTACGAGTGTCGTAGATGGTAGTACAACACTCGTAGCGTTATGCCTGTGGATATAGGCTGAGACCGCATAAGATGGGCATGCTGACAGCAAATGCATTACGGTCTCAGGTGCCCCACGACATGCCCTGCATCGGGTGTCAGGGACGTCTATACCGATCACGCGACTACGGTAGACAAGGGCGTTGAAGACACCATCCTAGCAGGCCATTATGAATCCCTCGTTCTCCGACTTCAGCTCACTCGACCTGAGGAAAGCAAAGGTCAAGCTTTTGGATAAGCCAAGGACTTCGAGGTTGTGAAAGAAGACACCATGCATTGGCTTAACCATATGTAGCTGTAGCAGGACCTCTGTCTCCGCAGCTTTGATGTGAGCTTTTCGCTGAACGGGTCCCAACTCGGTGACAGAGTTTGGGTTAGCCCGTTCAGTGTCGAATACGAGACCGAGTTCATCGGCCGCACGGGTTGCTGCTTTAAAAAGAAATGCTCCAATCCCTGCTTTTTCATGGTCGCGGACCATGCAGAGAAGGGGATCTGAACTCCTGATGACTTTACAGGCCCCATCCAGAACCATTCTGTAATGCAGACACTCCAAACTCAAAAGTCCACGGCCTCCTCGTTGTCTGGGAAAGTATAATCGTGGAACGGACGATTTAGGATGCAAGCTCCAATTGAGATGCATCACTTTGCGAGTTTTAACGTCGAGTTGTCGTAGCTCTTCCTTAGTCCACTTCATCACTCCGAAAGAGTAGAGTAGGATCGGAACAGCAAGCATATTGGTTGCAGCAACTTTGTTCTTCCCCAACAGTTCTGATGACCAGATCTGTCGGAGTTTATGCTGATACTTGCCGCGGAGAGAGCTCTTAACTGTGAATACCTATTATTTTTTTTTTTTGGTGTCTTGGCATCGACTGCTATGGTCATTAGCCACGTGTTCTCGATAGGCCTTGTTACTAACTCCAAGCGCCACCTTAGGAGCAGCACTGTTAATTGGAACGCAACAGTGAATCGTGCAGGACTCACCCCAGTCCAGCCACGAGATTTGAATAATTTAATCGGTTAAATTAAATTAAAATATCCCAGCCCAACCAGGGTTCGAACTCCGGACCTTTCGACTCAGAGTCGGACGCTCTAACCACTGCGCCACGCCCTGACATTATTGTTATTATTTAGTATTATTTAGTATGTTTTCTGCGAAATTACTCCCTACGTTCCCTACGAGTACAAAAAGTTTTGCATTATTTACATAATCAAAGTGTAAAATAAACAAAAAAAATATGTTGCCGCATCGGCGGAAGTGGCAAAGTTTCGGCGAGACTTATGACATAGAGAGAAACATTTCTTTGCGTTTGCCACTCTTTTAGATTTTTTTCGGCAAAGTTATTAACAAAAGTATAAATAGATAATTTATTTACTCGGATCTCAAACTTGGTAATGGTAACAAAATTTAGGAACGATAAAGGATATTTTCTTCGTATTCGTCAATTTGTATTGTTTCATTGAACACAAAAATACAACTTTTGTGAAAGTTTACTTTGTTTTGCTATTTTTTCTCCATTTTTTCTAAAGTTATTGGCCTATTAATTTTAATACGAGTCTATATCTATGTTCAGAACTCGAAAAGGAGATAGAGAGCAGTTTGCTGGACGAGGATAAAAAATAATAACCAGTCAAACACCTGTTGTTGTATGATGGAAATGACACAGCGCAAAGGAAGAGACTCATTTTAGGTAGAATTTTTTTGGACACCGAGTGTAGCACAGTCACGGACTTGTGCCATTAGGCTTAATTAAGTAAATTACATGTCTCCATTTCATACGAATTGCGGTTTGGCCTTTTCAGTGGTGGCAAAGTTGTCGGGAATATCGTTTTTGTTTCGCTAGAAATGAGATTCTGAGTTCTTTATTAATTTTGTGGGTCCTTGAAAAGATACCTACCCTTTAATATTCCCGAGGAAACTTCCTTGATGATAATAATAACAATGTACGGTGACCGGCAGATTTTTCGCATCCTCCCAAACTCAAATTGTACTAACCAAATTTCAATTAACTCCTTTCGTATACGAGGGGGGTAAAAAAATGAAAGGGGCTCAAGAGTAAAGTACCACCCCCGTTAAGCTAGCAGAACCACTTTAAAATTTTCAAAATCTTTTAGGCCATAATTTTATGCTAATTTATTACCCTTTTCCCGAATTTTTTTCTCTTCAATTGTGGGAGATATCGTGGGTTCTGCTATCTTAACGTTAAGCTGGCAGAAGCAATCCTCTAAACGAGTGTTTATGAAAAATCACACCTTAATTTTAGACTCACGTTTGAACCCATCTTTGATTTTTTTGGAATAACTCAGTCCAAAAAAATCGGCGATGAGTTCAAATGTGAGCTTAAAATGAGCCTAATATTATGGTGTGATCAGATTTTTCATGACAACTTAGTGTTGAGTAAAAAAATATAAAATTTGGTAATAAATTATCCTGAATAGTGCCTAAAATTACTGCCAAACTGGATTTGTTCTGAGTGTTTTTTTATGGTTGGGTTCTGATAGCTTAGCAGTAGAAAATCCAGGATTTACAAAAAATGCATTCCAAAAAAATCGGAGATGGGTTGAAACGAAAGCCTAAAATGAGCCTGAAATTATGGTTTGATCAGAATTTTCATAACGATTTGGTTAAACTGTTAACTCATTGTTGAGCTAACAGAACCTATGCTCTCTTGTCCAACTGAAGAGCAAAAATATATATAATTGGGTAATAAACTAGCCTGAATAAAGCCTAAAATTATTGTCCAACTGGATTTGTTCTGAGTTGTTTTTTTATAGCTGTGTTCTGCTAGGGTTAAAAATAATGCATTCCAAAAAACCGGCGATGGGTTCAAACGAGAGCCTGATATGAGTAAAAAATTATGGTGTGATAATACTTTTCATAAACATTCGTGTTAGGAGTACATTAGCAGTACCCGCGATATCTCTCACAATTGAAGAGAAAAAAAAATCGGGAATAGGATAATAAATTAGCCTAAAATTGGCCCAAAATTAGCCAATAATTATATGAGTCAGGATGAAGAATCACGCGAAATCATCTCCACAACTTTAATTATAACAATTTTCAAATTGCGGGGTACATGTTTCGGATTCAACTAGAATCCATTTTCAGCCATCAGTTATACAAAACATATTTTACCTGATATTATTAAAATATATACTGACGACTAAGAGTTTCTTTCATGGAGAGGAAAAAATCCTTTTTAATTTAAATAACAAAACAAATCAATTGTCATTCCATTTCGATTTTCGACAACTCTTGTCTAACCGGGTACATCCCTAAAACTTTAATCAATTTCTCTTGAAAACATGATGCTTTTTGCTGATTGGTGGAAATTTCGATTTTCATTAAAAAATATAGGTGTTTTGGGACGATTTTATCGCCGCTGCCATGTACACCAACGGCATGTTAAGATAGATAATATCAGCGAAAAAATGATAGGCATAGGGGCTGCACGTCGCCAAATGGCACCAACGATGGCGAAAACTTGTGAATTTTTTAAAAAATATTTGGACTATTTTCCTATAGCTGCCAATTGAAATAATGGAAGTTTCCATCATGAATGTCCCATAAAAAATGTGGCATAAGGTTTGCGGATGTCGAAGTGAGGTTAAGTGCCGGAATTGAATTTTTTAAATGAAGGCCCCGCGGCAACCGCTCATATTTTTCATCATTTTGGTCAGAATTTTCATATCTTTCAGTGGTCTCAAAGGCATAAACGAGAAAATCGTCAACTGAAATCTGTCACCATCTCCCAGTCTAATAGTACCAACATTTTTTTTATTTAAGTGTCTTCATCTTTGAACATTTAAATTAAAAAAGATTTTTTACTCTCCATGTAAGGTACTGTTACCTCAATATATATTAAAGTATCAAGTAAAATATTTGTGTAGAACTTGTATAAGGCTGAAGATGGATTCTAGCTGAATCCGAAACATGTACCCCCAATTTGAAAATTGTTATAATTAAAGATGTGGAGATGATTTTGTGATACTTCTTCCCTATTCTTCCATACCCCTCCACTTTGAGATAAAATGAACTTCTACCAGAGTATAGAATTATGTCCTAAAAAAAAATTGAAAATTTCAAAGTGGTTCTGTTAGCTTGACGGAAGTGTATTGAATTCTAGAACTGAGTATTCAGTAACTAAATCACCAAATATAAAGTGTTTCAATCGTGTTCATTGGTTATTATTATATTATCACGGACGTCAGCTCTCAATAGATTAACATTAAATATGGGGTACCGCAAGGCTCTGCTCTAGATCCGGTCCTATTTCTTATTTATGTCAAGGACCTGCCTAATAGTGCTCCTTCAGCAAAGTTTACTCTTTTTGCTGACGACACCTCATTAGCCCATTCAAATAGAGATTTTAATATGCTGCTTACTGAGGCCAATAACAGTCCTGAACAAAGAAAAGTCTGAGACATGATTTTTAGCTCAAAACAGCACATATTTTTAGTACACAGTTTGGTTTTATTTCATAACTGACTTGTCAAAACATTATTGTGTGTCCTTCCGAACTCAGGAGTGGAAGTACTTAAAGACCGTCAGATAGTGACATATTTAGGTGCCCCATTTTCACATACAAGCCTCGAATAGGGTTGAAAAGTACATCGATGTTGAGTAAAATGGAGGGAAATTTACAAGTGGCTCCTGGGGAGAACATACGGAAAATTTGATTTTTAACGGAAATTTAGATTTTCCAAATTTTAACGCGAGCCGTGTTTCCTAATCATTAATTAATAGAACCTGGCTTCGGAATACCAAAGGCTTGAGTGTTGAGTGTTTTAACCCATTAGCCATGGGTCAAAATGAGGGCGTAATCTGGTAAGGAAAAATCGAGATTTTGACCTAAATCGTCACTAGACCGATAAACAAGTCGCGTTTCATTGATCACTAGAATTTATATCTACTAGTAGAAGAAGTAGAGTATCATAAAAACGTAATTTCAGGGTTTCCAATAGAAGTCAGATAATTCTAAAATTTCCTAAATATGTGTAAAAAGTTCGAAACTCATATTTTTATTATTATAAATGATACATTCAATAATAAGTTGCTTTCATTAACAACTACCACAGCCGAAATGGACAATGGAAAAAGGCGCGAGTAATATTATATTTATTCGAGGATTAGATCTAGGCGGGAATATTTCAAGTGCAATAAGCTTATCATATATGCGAATTCCTTGAATAATTTCCACTCAGGAAACTTTTTCAGAATGTAAAAATAATTTTGAAGAAGTGATTCCTAAACCTTCACACCTTCCACTTTCGAGGCTGCTTTGAGTGAAGTAGCAAATAAAATAAAATTATTGTAGTGAGTAAAATTTGCATACCACCAAGTGAAAATTTGAATACTATATTGGACAAGTACACGCTTTATTAGCCACAAGAAAAATTATATTCCTGAATTTAATCACTTATTATTATTGATGTAATTTGAAAAACATAATGTAACCGATATTCTTTATTAGAAGAAAACTTCACATTTCATCAGCCTCAATATACATTCTATTTGCAGTAAGTGATCAGTTTTATAAGTACTAGTGACAAGTAAATTTACTATTTATGAAGATTGATTCACTCTCACATAACTCATATATTTAAATCTACAAAAAAATATATTACTTGCTACTATACAGTATTCCACTGCAGCAACATTTTTAGATTATTAGAGTTATTTTGGAAAAAGAAAACTGTAATTCACAAACAATGAGCTTATGACATTAGTTATTGACTGCTAGACCTACCCTATACTGATGAGGAGCAACACTCCGAAATCGATATATAGGTGGTCCGAATGTTTCGATGCAACCAAGCAATTGCAGAGATAACCTTGTAGGAACTCTGCACGGAAATTTCATCAGATGTAATTCAATGTTCGTCGTGGCATTAGCCAGGAAAGTAGTTGTTTTCTGATGGATTTTCGACCCAACTTTTCCTATTGTATAGGATATTAGCATTGAGCAAGTCCTCCGGACATCTTATGCCTAAGAGTTATTTTGGTTTACTTGGCCTTATCAAATGACTCACTTGAGTAGCTTACCTCTGATAGCTTTCATTCCACCGTTGGTATCAGGATACACCAGACTCAATTGAAATATTAACTTGCCTTCAGTTTACATTAGTCCTCAAAGAAGGGTAATTTGTATTTTATACAGCCTTATTTTCAATATATTCATTTCATACTCAAATTAATAATGAGATTAATGGTTCTGTTGCACCAAGTAAGCAATAATTCAGTTTATATACTCCAAGAAAGTGTACTTGTATAGCATATACAGGCTAGCAAAATACCCTACTCAAGAAAAACTAGAGATAGAGATAGCAGTTTTTATGAGAATTTTTTTTCGTGAACTATTTGTTGATATGGAAAAAGTATACAGCATTTTGATAGTTCCCTTAAAGAAATTATCACCTCTGGACACTATTTCTGGATCACCCAGTACAACCTGTTCCAAAATTAGGAATTTCGGAACTCTGTTGAATCTGTTTGTATTCAGTAAGAATGAATGAACAAGTAGGCAAGCTAATGTCTTTCCCCATTATGATCATAACAAATCTAAGTTATGTATAACATAAGGTAAAATTTGAAAATTAAAAAAAGGCAATGAAGAAAATAAATAAAAATACGTACATTTTTGATATTTTCAACAGAACAAAACTATTGTTCAATCTTTTGGTAAATTCTCCTGGCCCTATTATTCATAAAATGTCAATACCCAATAGAAATGTTTGGTCAAAATCCGCATTCTACATACCAACGCGTAAAATACATATATCAAACTAACACGGTTCACACAACTCACAACAGTAATAACAGTATAATTCCGGCGCACGATGTAACACGTCCACATACAACTACTAACTCAAATGCTGGTATTAGAATGACGCCATTTTTTCGAAAACGTCGAAAATCAACAAGCAGGTGAACACGTTACATTTCCGTAGAAACACCAAGTTCTACCGGAAATAAATTGTATTATGTCTGTAACACGAGTTTCTGTTGTAATGATATGCTTTTCAGAAACCCAAAGTTGATAGATATGAAAATACACTTTTCCAGCGCCAGTAAAATGTTGTCCAGACATTATACCTACAAAGTGAATTAGAACTACTTGCTGTATGTGAACAATATTATAGCTAAGAAGTTCATGCGTTCAGAATTCTCATTTTTCTATGGACAAAATGATTTTTTTTTAAACATGGGTAATAATTTTCTTACCACAATCGAAAAAAGTCAGGAAAACGTTTTACTTGGACCATTTTTTTCCGTGTAAGATTGATACTCTCATCATCTTTTCAACTATATTCAATGTTTTGTTCATTTGGCCAGAAGGACAATTTTCTCCCATCTTAATTTTTCTATGGGATCCATCAGCAATGGGCACAACAATGAGATAATAATGACAAAAATCTCTGTAATGTAATTATGGATGTGTGGATTCCAAGAAATTGATTGATATTTAATACATAATTGAAGAAAAGATTATAAGTACATTTGATCGAGTGGTAATGTAGTTAGTCCACTGGAAAAACGATTCAATCGAGAAATCGCATTAACAAATAACATGCACGTTGTTATTCTTCATAAAACATCACAAAGAAAATGCGTATATAAGTACTAATTGATCTCGCTTATTAACGTATTATAGTCATTAGAGGCAATAAAATAAATCATTAGGGTCTGAATAGCAGGCATCAGATATAATAAAACATCCAAGGAAATTTCTCACTTCCCATTCCCCATTCGATTAACACTACTGCTCTGCGAAAAGGAATTCTTTTTTATTGTTTACGGCTCTCTATGGCAACCTGCATTTTTCAAAATGATGTTTTTTATTACTTTTACTGTGAGAACGGTAAATTGTTTTGTTTTGCTATGTGACAATTAGTAGTTATTGTGATGTTTTTTAATGTGTTTGAAATAACTCGCTAAGTTTTGGAATGATTAACTACGAAGGCGTAGAAGGGCCACGAACAATTATTTTTTGGAATCCCGACTTTAATCTCGGACCCCAACTTTAATCTCGGGTGTCCGACTTTAATCTCGGACCCCCGACTTTAATCTCGGACCCCCGATTTTAATCTCGGACCCCCGACTTTAATCTCGGACCCCCGACTTTAATCTCGGACCCCCGATTTTAATCTCGGACCCCCGACTTTAATCTCGGACCCCCGACTTTAATCTCGGGGGTCAGACTTTAATCTCGGACCCCATCGGACCCCCGACTTTAATCTAGGGGGTACGACTTTAATCTCGGACCCCCGACTTGAATCTCGTACCATCGACTTTAATCTCGGGGGTCCTACTTTAATCTCGGACCCCCGACCTTAATCTTTGACCTCCGACTTTAATCTCGGGGGTCCGACTTTAATCTCGTACCCCCGACTTTAATCTCGGACCCCCGACTTTAATCTCGGGGGTCCGACTTTAATCTCGGACCCCCGACTTTAATCTTGGAGGTCCAACTTTAATCTCGGACCCCTGACTTTAATCTCGGACCCCCGACTTTAATCTCGGGATTCGACTCAGTGCTCTCAGATTCTAGAATTTTTACCAAGGAATCTCTTCATAAAGCTATAGACACAAAATGCAAAGTTTTTTCTCGTTCACTATTGGTTGAAATGATAAGGTATCTTGATTTCAATGAAAAAATTAACATTATGTTCATAAAATCAGCTGTAGAATCATCTGCGACTGAAAGACCAATATCAGTCGCCATTTTCCATCGTTCAAGTTAACCCCTTGCAAGGTTTTCATGTTGAAATGGGAAACATTCTCAATTGAAAATTGAAACAAACATGACTCCTCTGGAAAGAACTTGCGATAAAAATCAGCTATTTTCATTTATAATGTCTAACAAAAAACAACTACTTCCCTAGCTAAAGCCACGCTGAACATTGAACTACATCCGATAGATATTATGTATTATAATAATAACAGCTGCCCTCTACCCGCACAGGCTATGGCTTTGGGCACACACTCTTGGAGTGTTTATCAGGAAGTATTATTATTATTATAACTTGAGAGAATACATTTTATTCAAACACATTTTTTCTTATATCTAACAGAAAACAATAACTTCCCTAGCTAAGGCCACGCTGGACATTGATCTACATCTGATAGATATTGCGAAATGAACCTATCTTGCAAATTTTCACTTCAAGATTTTTTCTTTCAAGTTATATATTATGATCTTTACACATAATCTATCAGATGTAGTTCAAAGTGGCTTTTGCCGGGGAAGTAGGTAGTTTTCAAAAGTTTACTTCAATAGCGTTTCAATACATGGGACATTCATTATTTGCTTCATTTCTGAACCATTTTACCACATGTAAACTCATTATTGAAGGGCCCTGAAGATGAAATGATTAAAATTCGAAACATCGCATCGATCAGAAAATATTAGTCCCAACAAACTATTTGAACACATCAATGTAACTATTATCTTCCAGACTGAGATCCGGAGCCAAATATTTACAGGGTGATTTAGAATGAGAACAATAAACTCCGTGTGCTGATTCTTTATATAAACATAGTATGATATTTGTTGTTGTTTGTTCGAAATTTGTTATTTCCGTCAACCAGCTGCATTCTTACGAGCAACCCTCATTAGTCTCCGGGAAACTTCTGTGAGCTAGGAGAGACCAGGCCCTTAACTTTCAACGTGTGATGCCCTTATGGTTGACAAGCGAACGTTCGACCATCACTACTATCATGAACAGATGGAGGATTTCAGTCGAAAAGCTAATCAGCTTTTCGACTGAAATCCTGAGAAAAGTCGGGGGTCCGACTTTAATCTCGTGGGTCCGAGATTAAAGTCGGACTCCCGAGATTAAAGTC
This sequence comes from Chrysolina oricalcia, assembly GCA_944452925.2. Taxonomy (NCBI): domain Eukaryota; kingdom Metazoa; phylum Arthropoda; class Insecta; order Coleoptera; family Chrysomelidae; genus Chrysolina; species Chrysolina oricalcia. The sequence continues at coordinate 3,080,740 of OX101821.2, read as the reverse complement.
GAGGGTCCGAGATTAAAGTCGGGGGTCCGAGATTAAAGTCGGACCCCCGAGATTAAAGTCGGGGGTCCGAGATTAAAGTCGGACCCCCGAGATTAAAGTCGGACCCCCGAGATTACAGTCGGGGATCCGAGATTAAAGTCGGGGGTTCGAGACTAAAGTCGGGGGTCCGAGATTAAAGTCGGGGGTCCGAGATTAAAGTCGGACATCCGAGATTAAAGTCGGACATCCGAGATTAAAGTCGGGGGTCGGAGATTAAAGTCGGACCCCCGAGATTAAAGTCAGGGTCCAAGATTAAAGTCGGGGGTTCGAGATTAAAGTCGGGGGTTCGAGATTAAAGTCGGGGGTCCGAGATTAAAGTCGGGGGTCCGAGATTAAAGTCGGACATCCGAGATTAAAGTCGGGGGTCCGAGATTAAAGTCGGACCCCCGAGATTAAAGTCGGCGTCCGAGATTAAAGTCGGGGGTTCGAGATTAAAGTCGGGGGTTCGAGATTAAAGTCGGGGGTCCGAGATTAAAGTCGGGGGTCCGAGATTAAAGTCGGGGGGTCCGAGATTAAAGTAGGGGGTCCGAGATTAAAGTCGGGATTTCAAAAACAAATTGTTCGTGGCCCTTCTACGCCTTCGTAATTAACTAAATAATAATAATATGTAAGTTTTACGACCTTTGTTATGATGACTGATTTTGTTTTATATTTTTGGAATTTGAGGTCATAAATTAAAGAAAACTCTGATACTGGAAAATTAGTAGCAAATTGATTACTTTATTATGTTTTTTTTCTACTGTTTTATTAATTTAAATTAAATATACCCTTTTTGTATCTGACAGTGCCCATAAGATGTCAAGAATTAACGAAACGTTGGCTTTAAAGAAATAGAGCTTTCTTTAATTTCAGACCTCAACTCCCAAAAAAATAAAACAAAATCAGTAATAATAATAATGATCCTTTATTGCCCAACAGGTAACACCCAATTTCAGGACAAATATAATTAAATAATAAATATAATAATAAATATAAGTGTTGTTCAAACAGTTGATATCATGAGGTAAAAACATTATTAATGATTTATTTTGAAACTTGATGGGCATTAAGTTCTGCTTTGAAAATTTTGAAAAATGACCTACTCGGATGTGGTTACGTGACTTTCGCTACCTGTTAAAAGTTGTAATTTTCAAAATAATCGCTGGAAATAGGCTTATTCATTCGAATTTTAAAAAAAATAATTTTATAGCAATAGCTCTAATATACGACTAACTGGAAGGTGGCTCAGGTCATTCCTATACATAAAAGTGGATCCCGAAGTGAAGTTTCCTTGTTATCGTCCGTGATTACAGACGAGTTATTTTCTCTATTTAAAAAGGTGCTTTGTTCAGAACATGGATTCTATAAGGGCATGTCATCCACTACGAATTTATTACCATATGTTCAGGATATCTCTGAATCTCTTGATGATAGGTGTCAGGTAGATGCCGTGTACAACGACTTCTCTAAAGCCTTTGACAAAGTCTATCATCCTACATTAATTGCCCGGTTAGAGAATGTCGGTGTCCACGGCAATTTGATCGAATGGACAAAATGTTACCTACACAATAGGATACAATTCGTGAAATTCAATGGTTGTACCTCCTCCTCAACTGGTATCACATCCGGTGTTCCTCAAGGCTCCCATCTGGGGCTCTTGTTATTCTCAACTTTCATCAATGAAATTGGTAGCTGTTTTAGTTACTCAAATTTCGCTCTCTTCGCAGACGTCATGAAATTTTATGAACCAATTTCATCTTTCGCTGACTGTATCGAGTTGCAATCTGATATTGATAGAGTTTCTGATTTTTGTAAAGAATATAAGCTATTCTTAAATATAAAAAAATTTCAATACTTCTCATTTTGTCGCTTGAAAACAAAAATTGAATTTGGATACAGGATTGACCTTGATCAGTTAGAGAATATTCAATATAATTAGTGACTCTTATTTAAAATTTGATTTGCATATCGAAATTCTAGTTAAGAGGGCGAATAGAAATTTAGGATTCCTTCTGAGAGTAAGACACTGATAGTTCTATATAACTCACTTGTGCGGAGCTATCTAGAATATAACTCTATAGTATGGAATCCGTTCTATCAGAAGTACATCAATCGTATTGAAAGAATCCAAATTAAATTTATAAACCACCTGAACTATCGTTTCGGTAGGCAGTTACATTACCGATCTTATAACTTCTGTCTTCACTATTATAACTTGCTAAAATTAAGCGCCAGTCGCGATGTTTCCTATATAATTTTTCTCTTCAAACTTGTCAATAATATTAGAAGCTGTGATTATCTTCTTAAAAAATTATGTTTTAGTGTAAGGAAATATGTTACACGTAAAGACACTCTTTTCTATGTTCCTACTTATCATTCAAATGTCACTAGTCATTTTCCAATTACCATGTTACAAAAAAATTATAATAATATTCTTCAACATATTCTGCTCCTCCCTGTATGATGTTAGAAAATCTGCTGTAATAGTTTTGACCTAATTTTGATCTAATTTGTTAAATCAATCACTTCAGAATCGCCTGTGCTCTCTCTCACTATTTTCTTTCTCTTATATTTAGATTTAAGTACTCACTTGTAATTGTAATCTACTTTTGTTACATATGTAATCATCATGTGCTTTCCTGTTATTGGTGATGTTATACATCTTGTTGGAAAGCCTTATAAATAAATAAAATAAACTTTCAATTACGAATTATCAACAAAAATTGGCTTTCCTTTAGAAAATGAGAATAACTGCTGAAAATTTATTTCTGTTATATTTAATGCAAAGTTAACGTATCTTCAAGCACTTGAGATAGAAATACATTTAAGTGGATTTTTTCAGTATTAAAATTATACCAAAGTCATAATCCAAAACATTTTCAAACTTCTTTACGTATCTTACCAAAGTTTACTACTTTTTACGGTACATCTCAAATTTAATTCTTACTAGTCCGGTTATGAAACTTTTATCAATATGGTTGAAGTAGGCTAAGGAGACAAATGAAATGGGTTATCTATGATAAAAATTGAATATGTTTCAAATAAATATTGTTAACCTCATTCAGTGAAGAATCCTAGAGTGAAAAAAAAGTGAAAGTTGCAATAGAACGTTCAAATTTGAGATGTAGGTGTAAAATCGGAATAGAATCAACTTTTTTAATAAAATTGTTTTGAAATTCGAATGAATCAGCCTATTTTCAGCGATTATTTAAAATAATATTACTTTTGACAGTTAGCAAAAGTCACGTGTCCGAGTAGGTAATTTTTCATATTTTTCAAAGCACAAATTAACGCCTAATAAATTATTATCATTAAAAGTTTTTCCCTTATGATGCCAACTCTTTAAGGGACACTGTAGGTATCCTTTAGAAAAATGAGGCAAGTGGCTGGCACTGTTTTGTAGTTTCTTTCAGTTTGACGGCCACTTAGCCCGACTAAAAATCATTAAAAATTTCAATCTATTACAGAAGAAGAGTAATGATCTCGCAGACAGACTTAATTAGGCCTTTTTAAGGTTAGTTCGTTTGGAACCTTTTCCTTCAGTGTAAACATGACGAATGTATGACCAGCCCGACCTCACATTATAACAACAGAGGCGGGCCAAAGAAAAAGTCACCCGCTGCGTTCGAAATTAGCTGAATGCTGACCTGCTGTTCGACACCCCGGCGCGCCTATTACCACAAAGTAACATATTGTTTCAGATTTACGCGGCACTCTTTGTTGCTCAAATAATCAAGGCCCTGTTGAGATTTTTAATTTAATTATGTACCGTAATTTGAATAATGTCTTTCGAAAATGGGATGCTCCTAAACTATAAAGTTTGTATAACGCATTTTCAATATTTGAATTGAATGAACATTTGGTTTGTTTGATAGTTTGAAGGACAATCGTTACTCTAATAGAATGGTACATATGATTTTTGTGAAGAAGATTAAAGCAACAGTCAAGGACGAATAAAGAATGCGTTGTTCACAATGAGCGCTTGTCAACAAAGAAACAAGGTGTCCTGCCATAACAGGATGGTGCTCATTGCCATAATCCTATACAATAGGAATAATTGGGTCGAAAATCCATCAGAAAACAACTACTTTCCTGGCTAATACCACGACGAACGTTGAATTACATCCAGTGAATTTCCGTGCAGAGTTCTTACAATGCTATCTCTGCAATTGCTAGTCGCATGGAAATGTTAATTGAAACATTTGGACCACCTATAGATCGATTTCGGGGTGTTGCCCCTCATCAGTATAGGGTAGGTCTCTGCAGACAATAACTAATGTCTGCAACAAATGGTTCAATTCACTTTTAGAAAGAAAAATGTAAACACGAAAACACTAAAGTGGTAAAATGGCGATGCAGTTTATGGGTTGAATACGTTTTTGCGATTTGCGGCGAAACGTGACCTTCTAGCGAAAAAATGTTCAAGAGAAAAGTTGTAGATAGTAAAATAATCAGATACTTTTTTATTCAACACTTTTCAACATAACCTCAAATTAACCGTCAGTATTTGAATTTTCTCTCCTGTATAAATGATTTAGTTTGGGTGAAAATTTGTTCAAATGTGTCTTTTCTGGTGTCGAATAATCATGATTTTTTCGCAATTCAGAAGACTACTAGTTTTCGAGTTATATCGTATACATTTTTCGAAAAAAATACCCTTATCTTCCACGAACAATAGTGTTGGTGTTTTTTTTGTATCTCGAAGGTCTATGAGGGATCATTTTAATAGTTGAAATGTCTACTTTAAAATGGATTATGTAACATGGAGGTTTATTGATCGTTAAGGTTCATATAAAGTCAAATATTTCGCGTTTCTGAACTGCAAGATGGCACTGACAAGATATGTTTTTCATACCATAGTTACAGCGATCTTTTATAGTATTTCCATATAAATTACAGTTTTCTGTAACGGTCAACCCTACTGCTAATGCAATATTGCCAAATCTCAACATTATTCGGAGTACTGCGAAATAGCTCACAGGATTTTTTTTCTTGGTGTATTGGCATCGACTGCTACGGTCATTAGCCAAGTGTTCTGAATAAGCCTTGTTACCAACTCCATACGCCTTGTTACCAACTCCATACGCCACTTTAGGAACAACACTGTTAATTTTTAATGCAACAGTGAATCGTGGAGGATTATTCCCAGCCGACACGAGCCTCAATCATTTAGACTTTCACATCTGAAAATGAAATTTGGTGAATTTGGTGAGAGTTGCAGTGCCTCTGGTTTTTGTTGGGTGTAGACCTCGGAGACTTCATTATTCGAATTCAGTGTCCCTTGCTGTGTCCTGTTTGAAAATTTCAGGAAAATTGCAGAGCCCTCAGATTTGTATTAGGTGGAGGCCTCATTTTTCGAACTTACCCCCGTGCCGAATCATGTCTGCAAGTTTCGGAAAATTTGCGTAGTCTTCAGTTTTGTAATAGATGTACTACACCACATTTTTCAGCTACACCACATTTTTCAGAAACATTGATGTATTTTCCTTGTCTGCAAATTTCCGTTTATTTGCAGAACATCCAGGCTTACCATGGATAGAGACCTCCTTTTGTTCTGAAAGGGGTTATCTTTTGAATCGTTTTCAGTGTTTCCAAAGGTGGGGACCATTTTCTTTGAAGATGGTTCATTATTTTTCTTAGATTTTGGTTTATTGATGATTCTTGTGCCGTCGATTTTCCTGTGGGAGGAGATCTTAAGAATCTTTGGTATTGCCGCTTTTTTCCGGTTCACTTGTATATTATTTGTTTTATTCATTTCGTTTGTTTTTCTGATATTCGGGGTTGCAGTGCCCATGGGTTTGTTATAGATATAGTCAGTCCGTCCTTGATCTTGCTTAGATTAGATTTACTTTTAGCACAAACCACAATATTGTTGGTAAAATTCAAAAAGAGCAGCTAATATGAACAACTCACTATAATTTATTTTTATCATTATTTTTCATCTTTGTAAGCTGAACTCCGCCTATTATTCCGATAATTTTTATGTATATATAAATAGTGTTACTCAAAAACAACTGGAATGGACAATAAAGACGCTATTACGATTATTATTATTTTTCAATTCTGTTTTGCTTCCTGTTTCATTTCCAGAACTGATATTTTAAATCCCAAACATAAAATTCATTACTTACATAATTCTTCAATTGTGTCCAAGGACTCCAAGGCTTTAGGAGGACCAATCCAACATCCAACTGATGAACTGACAAACCCCTATCGATGTAACTTTCATTTTCGAAAAGTTAAATAAAGGTTACCGCTGTATAGAACTATTGGCAACGCTGTACAGTAAATATGACAGTGACAATAATTCTGTGCAATACCTTGTGGACAATGGCAGAACTATTTTTGTATTTCCGTTCATGTACTACAGAGGAATCACTTAGTGGAGCGATTTACCGTTTTTTGCCCGAGATTTTAAAAATTACCATTAAAAATATAAATCGTTTGATTTTATGTCTGAAAAATAGTATGAATAGTTCCTCAACGTTCAGTCTTCTAAATTGCATATAAATATCACTTGCAAAAGCGATTCTTCTCTACTGTCTTTGATTTTATAACAAGATTTTCAGAATTTTTTTTAATTGTGAAAGAACGTTGTGGTTAAAAATTCTGAAAAAAATCGTGATTATCTTTTACCTTGACATGATATTTGAAATGGAATCTGATGAATGGTTTTTGGGAAAACTTAAAAATCCTCTAAAAATTAGGTTTTTATTTTTTTTCTCGAAAACTGTTCATCAGATGAATGCCGGAATAACTCGAATTTTTATTCAGAATTTTATAAACTTGTCGTTAATTTTTTCATGGGTTTACATGAACCTTAAACCGCTTGAAATTGAGAAAAATCGACAAATCTCTCTGAATCAGGATTTTTTCAATATTTTCAATACTTGTGAAAAAGAATAAAAATGATATTAATAAATTAATTCTGTAGTGTAATTGTGTTTTCCAATATTTCATTATAAGTAAATTAATATGAACATCTTTTTGTTAGAAAAATAATGAAGAAAGTCGAAAATTATTGAAAATATGGAGAAAATCATGATTCGATAGACTTTTTTCTCAATTTTAAGCGGTTTAACGATCAATGAACCACCAAGTTACATAATAGACTATTTTAAAGTAGACATATCAATCTTCAACATTTAAAATGATCACTTATAGACCTTTGAAATACAAAAAATATCAAGACTATTGTTCGTGGAAAACAAGGGTTTTTTTTCGAAAAATGTACCTAACTCGAAAACTATACTCATCTTTTGAATTGCAAAAAATCATGCTATTCGACTCCAAAAAAGACAAATTTTCATGTAAATGAAATCATTTAAATACTGAAAAATCTGTTTTTGAGGTTAATTTGTGGTTATGCCAAAAAGTATTTGATCCGAAAGTTCTCGTTTTCTACCCCAAAACTGCATCCCCATTTCACCATTTTGAGTGTTTTTGTGTTTGAATTTTTTTTTTCTTTAAAGTTGGAACTTCATCAACATTTTCCTCCTGGTTCTTGCCTATTATTTTTCCCCTAATTTTTAGCATTTAAAATTCTTTTTGGCACCAGCCGGTAATAATATCACAGACTGTAGGATTGTGAAATATGAAAGCGCACAATAGTTATTTTTGTAAGTATGGAAATGCATAAAATGGATGTTTTTTAATGACATATGAAAGTGTCAATTTTTTACTGAGCATGTCATGGCCAAATATTCTCTCCAATGTGCCATGAAAATACAAATTTCATAAACGAAATACAAAGAACATTTTTTATATCGTCTAAAATATGTTGTAAATGAATACTTCCTGTACATCTTGGTCATCTTGACATATTTTTTGTCCCGTTGAGTTACTGCGTTTAAACAACTATTGTCTTGAAAAAGTGATTTGATTTTGTCAGTAAGGAAGTTCAAAAAAACTAAATAATACTTCATTTCCAAACGACGTTGATATCTCAGAGACTAATTCCGACTCCGTTGCAAAACTTAAAAAAACTCTCTTTGTATTAGATTTCGAGTCAAAAAAGATATTCCTTTATTTTCTGTCAAGAATTGAATTTCCTTCACAAAAACCAATTTTTAAAAAAGTAATCTTTTATGTTTTCAATTAAAGTTACTCATAGATGCCTGCCTTTGAGGAAGTTCATTATTATTATTTTAACTGATTTTTGTTTTTTTTGGGTTTGAGGTCTTGAATTAAAGAAAACTATTTCTTCACATCCAACGTTTCGTCAGTTTATTCTGACATCTTCAGGGCAGAAAGGATGAGTCTTCCGCGTAATACGTATATCTATATCCTACGACCATATTAGGTCTGAATCACGTGTAACAGACAATAGTTCGATGTAAAAACGGGTCACAAACAAACAATACACAACACCAGACACGTTCAAATTCGAATAAAATTTTATTCGAATTAATTTTATAAAATTCCAATAAAATTTTATGTTGTGGTGTTGTGTATTGTTTGGTTGTAACCCGTATTTACATCGAACTATTCTGCCTGTTACACGTGATTCACACCTAATATGGTCGTAGGATATAGATATACGTATTACGCGGAAGACTCATCCTTTCTGCCCTGAAGATGTCAGAATAAACTGACGAAACGTTGGCTGTAAAGAAATAGAGTCTTCTTTAATTCAAGACCTCAAACCCAAAATAAACAAACATCAGTCATCATAGGAAAAGGTCGTTTTTTACTCTTCTATTTCGACTTTTACGTTAAAATTCTGATTTTTTTCGAAATGTTATTGTCGAAATTTTGACAATTTTCTCATAAATAAATTTTGCTCGAAATATTGACAAGAAAGTCGAAATGATAGAAAAACCAATTTGTATAAATGTCACAAAAAATTTGACATTTTCGCAATATCAATTGATGCGTAAACGCAATAAATTTCTGAAAAAATAAAGTTTTATGTTTTTTTTGTGGATCATTTTGGCAGTGAAATAGGGAGAAAAATAGTTATGAATCTAGTGCGCGAAATGCTACTTTGGTGTTCGAGAACTGAATAGTCGAGATCACCAAAGTATTTCGCGCACGAGATGCAAACAAATTTTTTTCTACAAACGTCAAAAATATTGTTCTAAAATAAATAATATGCTGAGCTTAATATAAAAAATTATATTGAACTGGCTTAACTCTTTTTCCAAATGAAGTAATTACTGTTACTCTGGAAATAAAATGGCATTTGTTGACAATTATTTCAAAGTGACAGTTGTTGAAAATTATTTTAGATAGACTTTTTGTTCGCGTCAGTTTCGTGCCTGATGTTCTCGGATTTTTGCTTGATTGAGAAACATAAAGGTTACAATATAAAAAATCCATCTAGTTTACATGCAGTCAGTGTGCGAAGTAAGTATTTTTTCTACGCCCATGTCTGTAAACGTCAAAAATCGCATTGTCAACATTCCTTGTAAATGACATATAACAATAACATGCACGTAATGAGATCTCATAACATACACGTGCGTTTTGAAAAGAAAACTTAAACTTCTTGGTTTAATTAAATTACAATAAAAATTTTATTTACGTAAGATTTTATTTGGTCTATTTACACACATTTAATCAATTAAAAAACATAAAAACTTTTAGCATTAGCGAGATATATTTAGGATTGAAAGAGTGATGCCTCTAAATGTAGACAGCACTTTATGCAATTTCTTTAAAAATAGGACACGTTTTCTTAAGTAGCATGCTATGAAAATAAATGTCATGTCATTTATATTGTCAATTTCTTGAACAAAATATAATTGTATCCGAACATTTTCTCAACTTTATCTACGAATATGTCTGATAGTAGTGAAAGTGATGAAATTATGAGCACTCCACCGAAGATTTTAGAAGAAGCTCAAACTGCCACACATAATTTGTTACCGCTGCGCGGCTTCGTGCATAAACTTTTTCATTTCGTGCGTAATGAATGGGTTACTTACAACTCTTGTTACGTAATACACTATTACCATTGTTTATACATATAGAAGATAGTTAGTCAACCTTATGGGATTATAATTGGATCAAAATGGATGCGACATGTAGATGGCGATAGTGAGCTTGCATCCAAGTCATGTCGTAACTTCAGTGATCTGGCCTCCAAGTCATGTCGCAACTTGATTAAAACAATGGAAAAGCATTAAAATCAGGGTTTTTTGAAGAAACCTGCATTAAAATGACGTCAAATATTCATGTTTGTAAATAAAAGAGTAAAGTAATAATAATTAACTTACTTATAAACAGGTATCTATGAGTATACCCAAAGGCGGATAGAGGACGTAGGTATTTGGACTTTTACGTCTCAATTTCAACTTTAATATTGGAATTTCGAATGTAATCTCGAAATTTCAACTTTTTTCTTGAAATTTCGAATTTTACTTCGAATATTGTACTTTTTTCTCAAAATTCCGATTTTTTTCCTTAAATTTCCACATTTTTCTTGAAATTTTGCTTTGATGAGGAAATTTATTATTATTTCCAATACCATAATTACGAAACATATCTATTTTTTCGACTTTTTTCGCAAAATTTCGCCATTTATATTGATATTTTGACTTCAATGTCAAAAATTTGACTTAATTTGATTTCAATTTTGTTTTGTAAATTTCGACTTTTTTCTCAAAATTTTGCTTTTCATGTCGAATCTAAATAATGCCTTTGCTCAAGTTTGCTGTGAGTATTCAAGGAATAGAAACACCAAAACTACGTCAAAATTACACACGACGCGCGTTTCGCCACCAAAGTTAGCATATCAGGAGATTATTTCGACTGAAATGTAGAAATTTCGACAAAGTTTTAGAAACGACTTTTTTTTCGAAATTTCGATATTGCAGTCGAAATGGTGAGAAAAAAGTTTTTTATACAACAACTCGTGCATAAAAATAATTTTTTATTCAAATTTCAAGCGTGTTATCTTACTAAAATTGCACTCCTTTGTTTTCATATTTTTTACAACACGATTTCTTGCTACATTATGGTAATTTTGCACTGCGAAAAAATCCCGTTACCATGACACCACAAACAATACTGAAAAATTTCGGATAAACTTCAAAAAGTGAAAAAATGTCTCGTGTCTAGCACAATTTCATTTGTATTCTTTGTCAGTATAATGATATTTCTCAGAAAAAATCGATATTCCTGTGTTCGTGAAATATTGCATTGAATTACACTCATGCATAAAAATTTCCAGATAATTTTACATTCAAGTGTGTCATCTTATTAAAATTGCACTAGCTTATTTTCATATTTTATAAAAAGCCCTCCGTCGGAATCGGGCTCTATCGCCAAAATATGAAAATAAACTCGTGCAAAATTGAGATATCACACTTTCTTATAAAATTATTGGTAATTTTTTGCACTTCTTCAATTATAACCGAAAAGAGAATTGAATCCTTGAATTTTTAAAAATGTTGGTATTTAATACCATTTATATGTCACGATATTGTATTATTTAATTTTTCTTTGTTCCAGGTGTGGTTTCAAAATCGCCGAGCCAAGTGGAGGAAACAAGAAAAAGTAGGCCCTTCCGGCCACCCCTACAACCCTTACTTGAACCCATCCGCCAGCGGCCCGGCAGCTTCAATCGTCCCTCCAACGTTGCCAAACCCCTTCAACCTACCGTTCGGCCTAAGGAAACCCTTCGACTCGCTCACATTCCGTTACCCTCCTCACGTCCTTCCCGGTTACCTCCCTTCTCCTCCCGGATACCACAGAGGGGGGCCGCCACTTTTACCCCCGTCGGTGGGTTTGTATCCTTCAGCAAGTTCCTTCCAGACGCTTCTGGCAAATATTTCTGCCGCTCAGAGGCCTAAGCAAGAATACACGGCATCACCTCCATTGTCACCTGGATCTTCATCTTCCGGTATTACTCCTCCCGATGTCGACAGGAGGAGTTCTAGTATCGCCTCCCTGAGGTTGAAGGCGAGGGAACACGAGCTCAGGTTAGAAATGCTCAGACAAAATGGAGATTTGATCAGCTGAACGGCCTTGCATAATAGGATATTGAGAGATTTTTTTGTTATTTAGAGCGGCATGTTGAGCAATTCATCTGAAACAAATTTGGTTTTGTTTTACTGACTAAATATTTGTATGCTTTTAAGCAGTTTTTATTGGTTTCGATCTCACAGAAGCACTTGACTTTTGATGTACATTTTTACAAAAGGTCATAAAATTGTCGGCGATTTTGAATCCATGTTACGAGTTGAAGGCTTAAATTGAGTCATCAACCCAAGTAGCTCACCTATATTGGTAGAAAGTTGGTACAATATTGTGAACATACTGGCAAAATATTTTAAACGCAATATTGGCGAAAAAAATGATATTGGTCCAATATTACTTGAATATTGATTTCATTGAAAATATGAACAGGATGTTCATAAAGTCAGTTGTGGAATCATCTGCGACTGAAAGTTGGATTTAGTCGCTATTATCCATCGTACAAGATAACCCCTCTTGGAAGGGATTCGTGTTTTAAAGAGAAACATTCTCAATTGAAAATTGAATCAATACAATCCTCTGGAAATGGAAAAACCCTACGATAAAATTGAAGTAACTTTTTTGTAATATCTAACAACTACTTCCCCGGCTAAAGCCACGCTGGACATTGGACTACATCTGATTTTTCACTTTCAGATTTTTTCTCTGAAGTTATTTAGGGTCTTTCTCAATATCCATCAGATGTAGTTCAATGTCCAGCGTGGCTTTAGCCGGGGATGTAGTTGTTTTCTGTTAGATATTACAAAAAAGTTGCCTCAATTTTATCGTAGGGTTTTTCCATTTCCAGAGGAGTCATGAATTGATTCAATTTTCAATTGAGAATGTTTCTCTTTAAAAAAAATTACTTGAATAATTATGGCAAAATATTCTCGAAGATATTGGCCTCAAAATATTCAGTAATATTGGTACAATATCGATAGAACAATATAATGGAAATGTTGCCAAAATATGCAAACATTATACTAGCGAAATATAATGTGAACATTGTGCGATATTGGTCCAGTATTGTTTGGACATTTTAAAAATAGTATTGGTGAAATATTCTTGAAGCAGTAAAGGCCTCCAAAACATTCAGCTAGAAAGCTTGTTATTTTCTCATTTCAGTAATACTAATATTATTTCAACTCTCTCGATAGGTACAGTGTGTTTTGTATTTTTGTGCCCACCTTGTAATTCACTTACTTATTGCTTAATTTCTTTTAAAATTTTCGCAATTGGAGAATGTAGCCAGTTGGATATTTTAAGCGATATGGTAATTTGATTCAGACAATGGCGTACGTGAGTTTTTATAATAAAATATTTTTTATGTGCTACATTGAGAGTTGTTTTATTAAAAAATTTCACTTACAATGTTTGGGATCATTTTAAGTATTAAAAACTGAAATTAATCCATTAATGCCATTGGTGGCTAAAGAAACATTTGATTTAAAGAAAGAACATTTTATTTCGTTTTTGAACAAAATTACTGGTTTAAGTTATTGGTTTAAAGGACAATTAACGTTCGCCTCATAAATAGTAGTTATACAATATTGTCAAAATTTACCTCAATGGATGAGCCATTCGAGACGTTACATGTTTACATCTCAGATCACGGGTCTAATAAAAAATTTGTTCTCAGGGCTAATAAATAAGTAAATGTAATAGCCGCTCTACATATGTTGTCCGGCAACCTTCTTTTTCAATAAAAAATACTTATTCTTTGAACTATTGAGTCAAATAAATATTTCCGTTACCTTCTATTTAGGAAAAATTCAGGATTAGGGCACTTGAATTATTCTGGAACAAAATTCCCTATTGAAATTCACTTCTCGAATTGTTTTTCGAAAAATAAGCATCTGGGAATCTTATACCTACGTACGCCACTGCCTGAATAAAATTGGCATATTGCTCAAAATATCCAACTGGCAACATTCCCCGATTGAGAAAAATTATGGACAAATAGGTAAGTAATTTACAAAAATACGAAACACACTGTATCTATCGAGAGAGTTGAAATAATATTAATTCTACCGAAATGACAAAAAAACAAGCTTTATGCGATACTAAACATGACATATAGTTCCATTTTAACAAAATGCCGATGACGTCACTTCTCCACCAAAGGCACGTCTCAAAAATATTTGAATTCTTACAAAGGTGCAGAGTGAAATACCCTTCAACTTTTATTCAATTTTTTTTCGGTAACCCTCACATTAACTGAGAAAAATGAGCTGGTCCACACATTTGACCAACTCTGTATAACATTGCTTTCAATTCCTAAAAACGATATGAGAGGAATATTGGGATTGCCGTATTTATTCTGATGTTGCAAGCAATATGTAGACAATATTGTTTTATCGATATTGGTTAATATTATCGAACTTATATTGTCCCAACATAAATTAATATGATTTTTTTTTAATATTGGTGGAATGAAATTCAACCGATCTGCTATTAAACTTGGATATACAATATAGTTCTTCATCCCTAGTATCGATATAAGAGAAATATTGACATTGCAATATTTATTCTAGATGTTGAAAACATAATATGAAAACAATATTGTTTTATCGATATTGGTAAATATTATTAAACGAATATTGACCCAATACAAGTTGATATGATTGTCTGAAAATTGGCGAAATAATATTCAACTAATGTGCAATCAAACTTGGATATACAATAAGGTTTTTCATACCTAGAATCGATATGAGAGAAATATTGGGATTGCTATATTTATTCAGATGTTGGAAACAATATGAAGACAATATTGTTTTATCGATATTGGTAGATATCATTAAACCAATATTGACCCAATATAAGTTAATACAATTGGTTGAATAAAGTTGAAATAATATTCAACCAATATGCTATTATATATTTAGATAGACAATATAGTTGATCATCCCTAGAATCTATATGAGAGGAATATTGGAATTGCAATATTTATTCTAGATGTTGGAATGAAAACAATATGTAGACAATAATTATTTTTTCGTGCAATCGCACGCGAAGTCAGTATTTCGCGTTCTCAGCACAGCCGTTACCCATAGCAACGGCCGCGAAACCAAACGTCACTTTCAAAAATATTTTCAGACATCGTCTTAACATTCGGTTTGTCACACCAATCTTTAAACTCGCCGTAACATTTTTCGTACTGCCGTTTAGATTTTTCGGCTATTAAAACGGAAAGCGCCGAATTTACAACGCTTTTGAGTTCAGGAGGAGTGGAAGGTACTGAAATATCGCTATCAGTATCAGACATTTTGCGTTTTGACAAGAACTGTCAAAATATTTTGTATATATTGAAACATATCATTTCCATAGCACACGGTGATATTGTTAAATAAATTGAACTGCTGTTGATTTTAGAGCAATAATATATTTACAACTATCTATTTTAATAATTTTAACGATTGCACGAAAAATAGTGTGTATGCCATGGCCGCGAAACTTTTTAACGACCTCAAGATTATCTTGCATCGGCCGCAAGCGGCCTCGGCGATAACTGTTCTTTCGGTACGTTAAAAAGGTATTTCGCGGCCTTAGCATACAAATAACTATATCATCGATATTAAATTGTTTTAAATTGTTTTTTCCATTAACCAGCTGTCGTCCCCTTACGAACGGCAGCCCTTAGAAGTCGAAACTTGTTCGAGTCCAGGATTAACGAGGTCTTACCTTTTTACGTGCGATTCCGAGCACTTTCTTGGGCCATCAGAAAAATTTCTGCAGTCGCCATGGTTTGAACCATCGCCGACATATTGGTAGACATCATTCAACCAATATTGACACCATAACAATCTGCATTCGAAATAGGTTGGATCAATATTCCTCCAATGTTATTAATATAATTTTTTTTTTTCAATATTCACCCGTATTGGACCAATATTATTTTTTAATTTACAATATACCTATATTGGCCCAATATGAAACCAAGATTCAGCCGATATGAGGTGCTACTTGAGTTACTTCAGGTTATGACAACATTGACGTCTTTGTGGTATAATGAGAAATTAGTTTATTGTACCATTGTGAAAAAGAGTATATTTCATACGAGTGTGACAAAATGATATCATGAAAACAGAGTTTTTTTGGGAGATCGTTCAGTAACGAACGGTCATTGCCAACCGATGTTAACCCTTTGCTCCCATATACACCTACTTCGAAGGCTTATTATGGCAAGTACCTGTGAGAAAACAACTACTCCCCTGGCTAAAACCACGACGGGTATTGAATTATATCTAATAGATATCATGTCACACGAGTATGTAATGTTTTACACTAAACTATTCCGACGACCTACCCAAAAACAAAATACTACGAGATTTTATTCATAGAACATTTAAATATAAATTAAATTTTGCGAGAGTCTGATTATATCTACCAGCATATAAATTTTACAATAAAACCTAGTTTCATCATACTTTATTTAATATTTCATTTCGCACTAGGGCGGAAATATTTGGCACTAGTGTTTTCTGTTTAGGAACTATTTTATGTGATTTTTCATTTCGCACTATTGCGAAA
The DNA here is from genome assembly GCA_944452925.2 of Chrysolina oricalcia. Classification (NCBI taxonomy): domain Eukaryota; kingdom Metazoa; phylum Arthropoda; class Insecta; order Coleoptera; family Chrysomelidae; genus Chrysolina; species Chrysolina oricalcia. The sequence goes on along the minus strand of OX101821.2, from coordinate 3,064,231 downwards.
TACGTATTTTTTTGTGCTAGTGTACCCATAGGTATTTCTAGTAGGTCGTAGGAAAAATTTATTTTCCGTTCAGTTGGCATGGAAACTGCTGCTACATAAAACCATGACAAACTAACATCATATTAGTGTGGTTGGCAATAATAGATATTTGTTTAACTAGGGAGGAAAGTGTCACCTTTCCTCCCCCGCGTGCAAGGTTTGCTGCCAGAGGGGACGTAGGGCTCGAGGGGATTTGACTCGTTTGTTTACTATTTGTGCACTCCACTGGTTATTCGGAGAACATGAACAATTTATTCAATGAATCTCCTAACATGCCGCTTTAAATTTCGTATTCATCTTTAAGTACTTAATTGTATCTACACGTGAATACTATATACATATTGTTTCATTAAAAATTTCCAATTGTACCGTTTTTTCGATATTTGAGATGACTTGTTTGAGAAGTTTGCAAAACTGCCTCCACTCGTACCTCACTACTTTCACTGAACAACATTTAATTCATTTCATTTCGAAATTCGAGAAATATAGAGATAAAATGGTGGAGTGATTGGTGGAATATGTAAACACCAAAATGTACTTTCCAAGAATATGCCTAGTATTTTAAGTACTATCAGTTTTTATGTTCACGTACTGTTTGTATATATTAAAAATATAGAATTTTATTTATGGATACAAAATTCAACGTAAATTTAAGTAGTAGTTAAGTTATGAAATTATTGTTGAAAATTTGATAAGGAACTTTTGACATACTTTTGCAATAAATTAGATATCTATTGAAAATGTAACGAATCCGTCCAACTGTGTTGTGCTGAATTGAATTATGTAAATAAATATGTACTTATTTTATCAAGATATGTTTTATTTTTATTTTTATCATTGATTTATTGCCACACCCTTATACTCTCATATTCCTATTATAATTTGGTTCGTTTGATTTTTTTCATTGCGATTAGTTCTTGACTTATGCAATAATGGTAATAATAAAATTAGTCTTACCGGATACAATCTTTTTTTTCTTTCACTTGTAAATCACTAATTAATTTATTTCAACAAAGTCACATACTAGTAAAAAAAACATTCAGAACACAGTTCAAGTGGAATGAATAGAACTCGGGAGAAGAATCACTATCATCTGGAAACAAAATTTGGTATACAGATGGTTCAAAAACATATGTAGGAAAAGTTGCAGGAGTATATGGAGTGATGCCAAAAAGGAACGTAATAGTAACACTTGGCAATAACACCACACATACCATAAGGACATGCATACAAATGTATCTTCACAAAGAAAACATCTAGGGTCAATCGAGGCTAATGTATACAAAAAATATAAACTCTTCACTATATTCCTTACCACCTACATAAAGCTATTTTATAAAAATACTGGGATATGTAATTCGTATTGGTAAGTCTATTTATGGTTGCACAAAAAAATGTAGTTGCAGTACCAATGATTGAAAAGTAACATTTGAATCATATGAATACAAAACATTGATAAAACCATAGTAAAAATTTTGAAAGACAACATAAACAAATTTAAAACTATTAAAGTATATAACGAGAAACACAAAAAAAACCGTGGATTACAGAAGGCCTACTTACTTCAATGAAAGAAAGGGACAATCGGTATAAGAGGTATAAAAAGAATAAGAATGTTGAGAACTATAAATCATACAAAACATACAAAATAAAATTGTGAAATTAGCAAACGAAATGAAACGTAAATACTATGAAAAAATAATTATAAACCAAAATCAAAATAACAGTAAAAAAATATGGCAATCTATAAGGAAATATAGCACACAAACTAATGTATTTAAAAATGAGGTACCCGACGAAATTTCACATAACAATGGACAGGTTGAAACAAACCCCGAAAACATCGCAGAAATTTTTAACGATCATTATACAAATATCGGAGAAAAAATGGCACAAGCAATCAAAGCAAATAGTACAATACCAAACGACGATATCGAAGTGGAACCAAATAACATATGCTCGATTTTTTTGAGACCTGTTGATGAAACGAAAATAACACAAACAATTAACAACCTGAAAGATGATTCAGCACCAGGATTCGACAATATCACAACAAAAATACTTAAAAATATTGCACCAATAATTGCTAAACCTCTATGTTATCTAATTAACCTGATGTTTGCTCAAGGAAAATGTCCTAAGCATTGTAAAATTGCCACAGTTAAGCCTATATACCAAAAGGGGAATCGCAATAAAGTGGAAAACTATAGACCTATAAGTCTCATTTTTAATCTGAGTAAGATATTTGAAAGAGCATTCAAAGAGCGTCTAATTAATTTTCTAAACAAATATTCATTATTGTCTCAAATGCAATTTGGATTCCAGACGAACCGTTCTACAAGTGACGCGATTGCCCTGTTAACACAAAAAATTTATTCCAGCTCAGATTCAAGTCGTCCATGTGCTGTAGTTTTCATAGATTTGGCAAAGGCCTTTGATACCATAAGTCATCAAAGGCTTCTGTCAAAATTGGAAAATATAGGGATTCGCGGACCAGTACTGTACCTTTTACAAAGCTACCTCAACAAACGAACTCAAATGGTGAGAATTGGAAGTACGCAAAGTAGTGAAAAAATATTAACACACGGTATCCCACAAGGAACCGTGTTAGTGCCTATCTTATTTTAAATATATTTAAATCAATGACTGTCACAAAAGAGTGCTAATAACAGTACGATAATATCGTTTGCGGACGATACCGTCCTTTATGTTGAGGGACAAACGTGGGATGAAGTCGAACAAAACATATCCAACGAGCTACAAGTAATGGTAAAGTGGTTAGACAAAAACCTACTGAATATCAACCTAGAAAAGACTAAATATGTACCCTTCGCAAACTACAGAACAGGACTTCCAAAAACTAAAACAATTTCGGTAAATCTATTATTCAGGAAAAACATATGGTCAATCGAGAGCACAGACCATACCAACGATCTAGGCATAACGGCAGATAGCCATCTGAAATGGGACTATCACATACAGATATTAACAAAAAAAAATACGGTCACTCATGTTCATGTTCAAACAAATTACTAAAATCACAGACCAACAAAATTTGAAAAATATATACTTTGCCCTGGTTCAGTCACTACTATGTTATGGCCTGATTGGTTGGAGTGGGGCATATGAAAATTCGTTGAAATCATTAGAAATTGCTCAAAAACGAATTATAAAGATAATCCATGAAATGAATATTCGATTTCCTACAGAAACTCTATTTCAACAATTTGAATATCTGATATAAGAAATATTTTTTATAAAGCAGCGCTTACACAAATTATTAAAAAAAAATTATTTACAGATGATATTTCCCATAACTATCAAACACGTTTCAGGAAATATGAAAATATTGTACTACCCAAAACACAAAAAAGCATAGGTCAAAGAAGTTTCCTGTATGTCGGCTAAAAAGTCTTTAATAGCATACCTCAGGACTTAAAAAGCAAAATTAAATTTATAAATTTCAAAAGAAAAATATCCCATTGGTTAGTGACGAACGCTCTTATGATATTATAAATGAATAACATTTTTTTATTATTTTTTCAAACCCTGGATCTGATTTGAAAACGGAACCATACAACAATGTAATAGACAAATAATTTGAATACAAGAAACTATAGTTGAAAGGAAAAAAGTCATCCAACAACTAGATTTGCAGACAAGCTTTGCGAATCTGGTTGTTTTCATCTTTTTTCCTGCATGATTATTTATATTGTTATATATTATTATTCACTATGCATTCTCACCTTTTATATATTTATTCGAGAGAGATATCAAATTGTAATCTCACCATTTTCATCTTTATGTGAATAAATATATTACATTATTTTTTTTTTTTTTTTTTCTCCCGTTGGGAATATACCAGTCAGGCCCTGTCTCCTGTGCTCCGATACATCCGGAGGGCGCGCTGGTGTCGTTAACCCCAATAACCACTCCCTACGTCCGTAGGGTGAGTGACTATTGGGTCCGAGAATCATGTGCCCTGAGTAGACGGAGCGAACCAAGGATGACGGCCTTCTGCATTCGCGCTGCTAAGATTTCTGCCATATTACGGCAAGCAGGTATTATCTTCAAGTTGGAGAGCAGTGTGTCCATCATTCCACCAAGGACTCCTATGATCAGATCCACCATTTTGACAGAATGGTCCGGATATAACCTGCGGAGTTCAAAGAGAAGATCTCGATATTTAGTCCGTTTTTCCTCCTCTTTTCGAACGATATTCATTTCGCCTGGAGCGGAAAACTCCATGACGAATATCGTTCTACTTTGGTGGTCGAGGAGGACAACATCAGGCTTATTGGCTTGTATTTGCCTGAGGGTGGGGAATGAGTAGTTCCAATAGATCCGGCACCTCTCATTCTCCACCACGGACTCAATATCCCCCGGAACATAAGGCAACACCGGTGTCTCGTCTATACCGTACGAGTGTCGTAGATGGTAGTATAACACTCGTAGCGCCGCGTTATGCCTGTGGATATAGGCTGAGACCGCATAAGATGGGCATGCTGATAGCAAATGCATTACGGTCTCAGGTGCCCCACTACATGCCCTGCATCGGGTGTCAGGGACGTCTATACCCATCACGCGACTACGGTAGACGAGGGTGTTGAAGACACCATCCTGGTAGGCCATTATGAATCCCTCGGTCTCCGACTTTAGCTCACTCGACCTGAGGAAGGCAAAGGTCAAGCTTTTGGATAAGCCAAGGTCTTCGATGTTGTGTTGGCTTATCCATATGTAGCTGTAGCAGGACCTCTGTCTCCGCAGCTTTGATGTGAGCTTTTTGCTGAGCGGGTCCCAACTCGGTGACAGAGTTTGGGTTAGCCCGTTCATTGTCGAATACGAGACCGAGTTCATCGGCCGCACGGGTTGCTGCCTTAAAAAGAAATGCTCCAATCCCTGCTTTTTCATGGTCGCGGACCATGCAGAGAAGGGGATCTGAACTCCTGATGACTTTACAGGCCCCATCCAGAACCATTCTGTTATGCATACACTCCAAACTCAAAAGTCCACGGCCTCCCCGTTGTCTGGGAAAGTATAACCGTGGAACGGACGATTTAGGATGCAAGCACCTATTGAGATGCATCACTTTGCGAGTTTTAACGTCGAGTTGTCGCAGCTCTTCCTTAGTCCACTTCATTACTCCGAAAGAGTAGAGAAGGATCGGAACGGCAAGCATATTGGTTGCAGCAACTTTGTTCTTCCCCGACAGTTCTGATGACCAGATCTGTCGGAGTTTATGCTGATACTTGCCGCGGAGAGAGTTCTTAACAGTGAATACCTCTTGGGAGTGGCGTTGCTCCACCCCTAGGTAAGTATACGTCTCTCCGGCATCCAAATGATGTAGGATGCTTCCGTCTACGAGCTGGACATCCTCTCCGTATTCCTCGCATCGTCCTCTTTTGAGATGAACCGTGGCACATTTGTCGATCCCAAATTCCATTCCGATAGCATGCGTGTACTCTTCCACCACCCTAAGGGACTGATGTAGGTCCCTTTCTCCAGAGGCATATAATTTGAGGTCATCCATGTAAAACAGATGGGTGACTTTATGCCTCCGGTTGCTGGGGGTGCCGCAGTTGTACCCACGGGTATTCCTGAGTACAACGGACAATGGCAATAGTGAGATGCAGAAGAGAAGAGGGCTAAGGGAGTCTCCCTGAAACACGCCTCTTCTAATGATGACCTGCTCGACGAGCGGCGTCGTACACGACAGAATTAATCTGCCAGATGGTAGCCTCTTCTGAAAGAACATCGCCAATCTCTGCATCCACTCGTGCCAGTTCTTGCGGCTTCAAGGGCTTCATATTGTGAAGCGCCCTGCGGGTTCTGATGTCCTCCATTGGTGGTATGATGCGAGCCTCCTCTACAGCCAGACCGACACGTGGCATATCTGCCACTTCGTTAATCGGCTGAGGAGGAGCTCTAACATAGCCTCGAGCTCGGAGATAGGAAACATAATCCCTGAGATTTTGGGCGGAAACGGCGGCATGCTCTGGGTGTCTTTCACACCAGAGAGCATGCATCCTTGCCATGTATCCTCTCCGGGCGGGCTCACTGCTCTCGTAGATATACAGAAGTCCGTCTCTCAATTCGTTCGTCCACTCAAAGCGTCCGTTGTCATTGCGGTTGTCATTTGGCAAATCATCGTTGTTGGCCCCACCGCCTTGCCTTTGACCCCTAATCCGAGGGGGTCGGTTGTGGGGGCCTCTTCCCCGATTGTTTGGATTATTATTATTATTATTATTATTATTATTATTATTATTATTATTATTATTATTATTATTATTATTATTATTATTATTATTATATTAACCCCGCCTGGTGGTGCTAATTTGATACGATGAAGTGATACAACATTGTATTTCAATTGATAACGTTGATAGAAGTAAAGCGAGGCTAAAATGATACCGGTCTGGAGCTAATAATGTAATACCAGTAATTTTTTCAAACTTTTATTTTTAGCCATATGAAAGATACAAGCGTGTCTTGATCATATTCTTCGCTCAAAAAAACACCTAGAGAAAGAACAAGTAAAGCACAGTTTATAGTTATTTATTGTATAAGTGTTTTAGATATCATTTTATTTGCGCAAGAATGTTTAAACGCGAGAGCGAAGCTCGAGCGTTTAAATTTCTTAAACAAATAAAATGTATCTAAAACACGCATGCAATACAACGTTTTATTCACAATCACATTCATTTAGAATCAGAATCGCGGAAATTTTTCATCACAAAATGATTTGACGTTTTGCTCTGACAGCGGCTGTCACCTCCTCAAAAATCATTGAAATAACATACAAAAATATCGGGAGGTGTTGAATGGTTGCTATGTATTTTCGATTTGTTGGACAACACGTCGAGTGCAATAAACAATTTTTGCACGAGTTGCATACAACATTTTTTCTACGTTCATGCAAAAAGCAAAAAAATGATTTATTGAGGTGTAGGAAAATGAAAGCAACTTGAATACTTTATTATTAATATCGATTTGCATTGAAACAGGAACTAATACGTTACGAACAATTTAACTCAAACTTTATTTTTACCCTCAATGTTGAAAGTGAATGAACAATTGGTGCAATTTTCAATATGAATATTTCGTTGTGAAGTACCTATTGCCAATCTCACAGAATATCTGCTAAATATGTAGTAGGTTTAAACGTTTATGTTTGTCATGTGCAATAAAGAACTTCTTTTTCCACTGAATATAGTTCAATAAAGTTTTGCTTTTTGCATGAATGTAGAAAAAAGTTATTTAATCAACTAGTGTATTAATGAAAGCGATTAATGATCGAGATATTTTAACGCGTGCTCGAAGCGAGGGCGTTATTTTTCGAGATCATTGTTCGCATTTTAATATAAGAGTTGATTACAATATTTTTCCGTCTACCTCACTCCTGTTGAAATAAAGGAGTCCTAATTTTTTTTGGCAATAAAGTTAAAGATGCTACTTTAGCCGTTTCCGCAAGTTCAGGCAACATACATTTATCGTCAATATCCATTTTAGCGTCCATAACATCTGAATTCATATATGTTTGGTTGCTTATGCAACAATCATGTATTCATAGAGAAATCGACAATTGATGACAAATCTTTCATTAATAGGGGTCATTAATGGACGATTTCTCGAAATCATGCATTAATAACAAATCGTTCATTAATGACCCCTATTAATGAACGATTTCATTTACATTAAGAACATTAAACAGACATGTTAATACGAGGTAGGCGCGGAAAAACTAGTTTTATTGATAAAACTTAACATTTTGCACATTTTTATATATGTTTCTTGTAAGAAAGTTACAGAAACTAATAACATGCAAAATTTGTAATCCAATAACATGCAAGATTTTGTAATCTCGAGACCTTTCGGCTGTGTTAAATAGCCCCTTTGGCTGTATCACAATATGTGACGTAATATAAGGTAGTGTTGGGGCATAAGGCCCGGCCCGGCGGTAAATAAGGCCCACTGTCTTTTTCCTTGAAGACTGGCAATTTTTTTTCAAATCTGTCATCATGATTAGTTTCATCATCCGAGTGGTAAAGCTTTATTAAAAGATCGTTGACTTCAGTTCGCCATTAGCAACACTAGGTGAATGTGCAGTTTTAAGCTGCACAGATTATAAGTTCGCAAGAAGGTGAGACGTCGTTTTTGATTCAACCTTTTTTTTAACCTATTTTACTAATAGTTACTATAACATTGGTACTATCTTTCGCACTTGGAGAAAAAGTAAAAAAAATTTGGTAATTTTTCTGGAAATTGCATGTTTGAGAAAAAGTGCTCGCCCGGTAATGAGGCCCTACCAACGATCGCATAATAAGGCCCGTGGGCACCATGCGAAATTGTCTAGAATATGTGGAACTTGGTTATACCAAACTTGCATAGGACTTACGGCTGGAGATGTTGAGGATGTTTACTGTAAGGAATGTTCTTAAAATTTAGTTTATCATTTTATAAATAATGTTATTTCCTTGTTTGAATTTTTTAAATTTCATTACTTTTTGTATAAAATAATGTTTATTTTTTTTTTTATTAGAGTTTCATTGAGTTCCTACCATTTCTGATTAATATAAATGATCTGTATATATTCATATATATATATATATATATATATATATACATATAAAACCAGATAATATTGGGGATTGCAGCAAAGTCGAAAGTGTACTCTTTTATAGAGTTTATTCCAAGCTTTCGTAAATTTTATTTACATCTTCAGGGAACTACAAAGAATTATTATGTCAATTATACATTTTGATGTTGTTAAAATTTTACTTACAACTATAGTGAGGTTAGTTGACATGTTCTTAGTTCTTTGGATAGTGACATTACAGCTTAAAATTGTAAATAATAAGGAAAAAAGACTTTACGAATATAAATAACAGAAAATTTTGAAATTTCAGTCGAAAAACAAAAGACTTGTTGATTGTATCTAAGGGACACAAATCAGTTGTCAATAGAAAAGAAATCTGTAATTTTCAAGTCAATGTTACCAACTGTAATCTTGTACCAACTGTTGAAATATACGACTGTTGTTTTGTAAGTTAGGAAAAAATTACATTTCCAATTGAGTAGTTATGGAGATAATAATATCTCCATAACTCTCCATAACTACTCAATTGGAAATGTAATTTTTTCCTAACTTACAAAACAACAGTCGTATATTTCAATAGTTGGTACAAGATTACAGTTGGTACAAGATTACAGTTGGTAACATTGACTTGAAAATTACAGATTTCTTTTCTATTGACAACTGATTTGTGTCCCTTAGATACAATCAACAAGTCTTTTGTTTTTCGACTGAAATTTCAAAATTTTCTGTTATTTACATTCGTAAAGTCTTTTTTCCTTATTATTTACAATTTTAAGCTGTAATGTCACTACCCAAAGAACTAAGAACATGTCAACTAACCTCACTATAGTTGTAAGTAAAATTTTAACAACATCAAAATGTATAATTGACATAATAATTCTTTGTAGTTCCCTGAAGATGTAAATAAAATTTACGAAAGCTTGGAATAAACTCTATAAAAGAGTACACTTTTGACTTTGCTGCAATCCCCAATATTAACTGGTTTTATTCTTAACTGGTCAGCAACGACTACCCTTTCTATATATATATATATATATATATATATATATATATATATATATATATATATATATATATACAATTAATTCTGCATAACTTACTATGGGCTTTATTACCCTAATAGGCGGGTAATAAGGCCCAAGAGCAAGGTATTGAAATATGCCTTATTTTGGTTACTAAGGTATTGAAGGAAACGAATATTGATGTTGACATAGTGGCAAACATCACCAGCAATCACCTCATCAAGTTTCGGATTTTTTGAATAAAATATAAAGGTACAAAAATTTGCAAAAGTTAAGTGGGCCTTATTCCCCAACACTACCTTATCTCGTGATTCGGCTGATAATTGTCAAGTTTTCAAATGCAGAAACATAAAGCTATCTTCCCCCAATAAGGGTGGTATATCAAAACATTTCTACTGTAATAAAGAACAGAGTTAGAATGAAAGTTTACATTCAGCCACTGAACATTTTTTAGCTAAAAGAACAACTGTTATTTTTTAGTGTCCACTTACTCGTTAGGCCCAACAATAATAGAAAGTATATATAACTTATTTAGTATTATTTGTTGATATTTTTGTGGCTTATAGCCATATTTTCTGGTGTATCTTATTAGCCCCGATTGACCCTACATTACATCGAACAGCCAGAGTGCAATAAAAGCTCTGAATTCAGTACATCCAGTGCGGATTGTTAGTTCCTCCCATTTTTAACTTTTGAACTGTTGGACATACGAACATGGAACAAAAACCATTTCGAATGGTATAACCGATACTACTTTTAAGCTTAAGCGGGAGGCATGGAGGTAAGTAACACACGGCATCGCCCTTCGGGAGCCAGTTCGTATTTTTGAATGTAACACGTGGGCTGGCCAACAGACTGGCAATATCAAGTGCTATTTTGCGCTCGACTCTTTCCTGCTGCAATTCCCAAAAATGCACAGTCACTTTGTCTTCGTGATACAATGGTGGCAATTATTGTATTATCTGATTATTAATCATAGATTTTTCGGAGTTACCAGATGGCTATTTTTATTTAGAAATAAATCAAAAAGTTAGGGAACGTTATAATTATAAGTTGCATTGTGTACGCTAATTATGCAGAGTTGGTAAATTCCGAAATCATCTTTTTAGATTCAACTGGCAATTGTGATGTAGATAACCACAAAGTCTATTTTTTGCAACACAACCTCCAAGAAAACTCTCAAGTATTGAGTTTATTGCATACTTCTTTTGAATACATGGAATATAAGTCATCCACCAACAACTAGAAAGGGAAAGGATATATATATATATATATATATATATATATATATATATATATATATATATATATATATATATATATATATAAGTGAAAATAGAGTATATTTCATTTTAATTCCGAGAGTTCTAACCTTTGACAGCTGTTTCGTGCTAACGCACTCATCAGAAAGGATTTATGGAGCTCTCGAAATCAAAACGAATCCACTCAAGAATTAGTACCGTGAAGGCAAGACAGATATAACAGAAAGTTACTTATGACATCTACAGTCACTAGTTGAAACTTAATTTGACACGAACCAAGGAATCCAAAGTAGAGGTTTGTCTACAATTTGACAGGCAGTCAACACTTCGTTGTTCTGACCAACCCAAAGTTCAATCAAGTTTCTAGTACGTTATGAATTAACGAAATATACTCTATTTTCACTTAGATTCTGCTTGCGTTCCTCATAACGTACTAGAAACTTGATTGAACTTTGGGTTGGTCAGAACAACGAAGTGTTGACTGCCTGTCAAATTGTAGACAAACCTCTACTTTGGATTCCTTGGTTCGTGTCAAATTAAGTTTCAACTAGTGACTGTAGATGTCATAAGTAACTTTCTGTTATATATATATATATATATATATATATATATATATATATATATATCAGTGCAGCCCACAGCAGTAGCAAAAATACATTCGAAATATTCAGGTATGGCTATTAAGAATAACAAAAAGATGTTATGAGGTTTATCACTAATTTTTATTATATCTCGAAAAAAAAAAGATTCCATAGCTAGGAATTTACAGGAGTGAGTACAGGGTTTTCTTTTATTTGAAGTTCTTTACAGTGACAGTTCAAAATTGTAAGGTTTACGGTTGGCAATCCTGACTTTGAATCCTGAATTTGAATATTATTATACACTGATTTTTACATAAACTTTCTGAATTCGTTGGAAGCTACAAAAACATACAAAAAAATATACATACAGACAAATTGAGAACCTACTCCTTTTTTGAAGTCGTTTGAAAAATACCCAGGTAGCACATCATATCGGCTGAATCTTGGTTCCATATTGGGCCAATATAGATATATTGTAAATGTAAAATCAATATTGGTCCAATATGGATGAATAATCAAAAAACAATATTATATTAATAATATTGGTGGGATATTGGTTGAACTAGTTTTGAATGTAGATTATCACACGAAATATTGGGTCAATATTGGTTGAATAATTTCTACCAATATCGATAATACAATATTGGTTATATATTGTTTTACACATCTAGAATAAATATTGCAATCCAAATATTCCAGTCATATCGATAATAGGGGAAAAAACTATATTGTATTTCCAAGTTTGTTAGAATATTGGTTGAATATAATTTCCACTTTATTTGACAAAATGTAATAACTCATATTGAGTCAATATTGGTTGACTGATATTTACCAATATCGATAAAACAATATTGTCTTCACATCGTTTTTAACATCTAGAATAAATATCGCAATCCCAATATTGCCCTAATATCGATTCTAGGAATAAAAACTATATTGTATCTCCCAGTGTGATTACACATTGGTTGAATATCATTTCGCCAATATTCAACAAATCTTATTAATCAATATTGGGTCAATATTGGTTCAATAATATTTATCGATATCGTTAAAACAATATTGTCTTCATATTGTTTCCTACATCTAGATTGAGATGAAATTTGAATATTGGCCGAATATTCAATAAAACATATTGAAATTATATCCATGATCAAACCTAGATAAAAATCCGCTAGGTGGCTCTACATATGGAACGTCTTCTAAAACCTACGAAAGTATGTTAAATACTTCTCACAACTTGTTTCAAGACAGCTCACTCAGTGGTTATGGCGATGAAAAAGCAGACTCTGGTGTCACCTTCATCAACTAAAAGACGTTTAATAATTTACCAAGGTATATTGACATCCACTAATATATCCAAAAGATATTGTACCAATATCGATAAATATTTTGGGGCCATTATAGCTTCAAGAATATTTCACCAAAACTATTTCTAAAATATTCAAACAATATTCGACCAATATCGCAATATGTTCACATTTTACTTCTCGACAATATAACTTTTGAATATTGTGCCAATATTGTCAGAATATTGTATCAGCGATATTGTACCAATATCGCCGAACACTTTGAGGCCAATATCAGTTCAAGGATATTTCGCCAATATTATTCAAGTAATATTAGACCAATATCGCTGAATGTTCACATTTTTTTTCTCGCCAATATTGCATTTCAAATATTTCGCCAATATGTTCACAATATTGTATCAATATTTTACCAATATAGGTGTGCTACTTGGGTAGTTTCATTTCTGTTCAATTACTTAGGTATCTCTCATCTTATAAATTGAGCAGCCAACAATATACAGCGATTCTAGGCATTGAAATGTAAGTAAGTGCATCAAATAGGGTACCTACATAAAATAGGTAGTAGTTTTATTATTTAACGTTTTTCAATCTTATAAAGTAATGAATATGCATTGAATAGTATAAATCCATTTCCTAGGATTATTCCCCGTATTATTTGTTGTGTAGAATCATCTACAATTTTTTAAGTTATGCGATAAGTAGCACTCGATAGCGTCAAACGGACGCCCAGCCCGCGTACTACAAGATTCAAAAATATTAGGATCGCGCGACGCCGAACGATACCAATTAGCGATACCACGACTTACTTACCTCCATGCAAGCGGGAGGAACATCAATTTGAAAATTTCAAATGGTAGGGGGCTCAAGTGAAACATCGTTGAAAAGAGAATTCAATTCTTTCAACAAAAAGAATTGAATTTTTTTCTACGATGTATCACTTGACCCCCCTACCAATTCAAATCAAATCAAAGTTTATTTCCATCAAAACAAAAGTACAAGGAAAGTGTGTTCGATTTAAAATTATACTCAATACTCAATATTACTCAAAACCATAATGCTGGTACCTTTTAGTTAAACGCTATCCAATCACGGAAAATTCTACAACGTGCTCTTCCCACCAAAAGAAGTGGAAAACGAAGTGAAATTTGGAAATTTTTTACAAAAAGTTACCTTTCGTTTGTGTAGGATAGCGCAACCTCTGGATGGAAACTTGCGGACAGTCACAATCAGTGCTTTTCCTCCTCCATCAAACGTGGAACTGAAAATAAATAATGTTTGTATAGAACAACACATGAAAACATGGAAGTTGAAGTAAATACTGTTGAGTCGAATGCATAGAAATATAAATTATATACCTACTTACTCTAGAATGCTAATCCCCATGTCAAAACTGTTGTAGAAAGTTCAGGCTAGTCCGCAATACGCATGCGCGTCATTAGTGATTTTTGTAACAGGCCCGGTTTTAGTAAAATAGTATGGTACTTGTGAAGATTAACAAACGTTAATTCTGAATCTCGGAGAATAAGGTTGGAAACATCATTGTACTTATACCTGTTATTTGTATTTAGCCGATTTGAATACATATTTTCACATATTCATGATCCCAAATATTCAGCAAAGGCCATCAGAAAATGGAGTACGGTTATTATTATTATTATTTATCGCTCTGAAGCGACTGATTTTTGGCATCACATTCACTTTTCAGCTGTAGTTAACCAACAAAAACCTACACAAGGTCTTCTAACCGAAGCCACAAATGTGTGGTTGGCTTCCTGTTGTTGACTTCCTTTGTTTCTATTTTTACACCCAAGTGTACATCTTCGCACTTGATTTTACCGTACTGATGAGAGCTTAAGCTCGAAACACGTGTCTACGGTTGCACAACAATTTGAGGGTTATATCCAATAACTTTTCTTTTTATATTTTAATTATTTAAAAAGGATTGTTTAAAATTTCTTACTCTTGTTAAATAATTGATAAAATGGTTAAGGCTTTCGCGGCCGAAGTTTTCAGTGTCACAATTTTCACTCGGGTTTGAAGGTCGTCGTTTAAATAATTGTTATAAACAAATTAATTGATTATGAGATATTTGAATTTTTGTTTTTGGAATTTTAATCAGCAATAAATATTATGATCTTTAAGAACAAAATAATTTCTTTAAAAAAATGTATTTCTTATAAACGCATTTGATGATTATCTATTTTTTTTCCTATCAAATATAAATATTAAGGAAACATGTTTTTTAATCATAATTTCCATTTCTCTTCGATATTCTAAAAAAATATTTATTTATATTTTCTTTGTTTATTTAATGAACAATTTGTTATAAACAAATAAATTTTCGCGATAATTTTTTTTTGATACCGCAAAAAATAACGAAAACAACCATGTGTCATTTGTTGTGTAAAAAAAATTAATATTAATATTTGTTAGCAATAAAAATAGTTAATCACAAATGCGTTTTTGAACAACAAAAATTCTGTTTTATGAAATGATTTTGTTCTTAAAGATCATAATATTTTTCACTGATTGAAATTCCAAAAACAAAAATTCAATTATCTTATAAACAATGCATTTGTTTATAACAATTATTCAAACAATCAGAGTAAGAAATTTAAAAAAATCATTTTTTATGTAACCTTAAATAATTAAAATACGAACAAATTGGAATATTGAAAAAAAGGTAATTAATTTTTCACAGCTTTATTTGCTGTTTTAATTTTTTAGTCTCTTAGATTGTTAATAACATAGTGGAAAAATCAACATTTTTTTATTTTTCCAATAGGAATCTTTTTTAAAGCCTTTCAAGAATAGCTCCGAGAAGTGAAACAAATTAGAGGTTTTTAGTATAACAATTATCAGGGTTTGTATGTAAATTTGAAACTTGGAAAAACTAGTTAATTAACAGAAGCATATGCAATAAAACAATTACGGGAAAAAATTATCCCATAGATTTTCGTTTATTCAAGTGTCTAAAAGGTGAGTGAATTTTTTTATTCCTTAATATTGATATTTGATGGGTTGAAATTATTTTTATTGTTCAATGGTCCGTATCCGGCTTTTTTAGGAAATTTCCTCCTCTTTCAGGATATTTTTTTAAATTTTGGATATCTTTAATAGTTTCCGAGATATTTGCAAAAAGCCAACTCCCCCCCTTTTTAATAAATTGTTTATAAATTTTGTAATTTTTGCCAGCGCACATTAGAGGTCATTCCGAATCAAATGAGCCCTGGATCATAATTTTCTGTGCCCTTGAAGAGAAATTCACCAAAATAGTTCTTATAGACTAGAACTATACGGAAACGGCCGACTGACGGCATGCCACTTATCTACACCACAAACATTAGCTTTTCTAAAATAGTTGCATTTTTTGTTTCTCAGCTTTTGGACCATTAGGGATATATTATATATTAATCCTTTATTTAGTCTAAGACTAATGTACATGTATAAATAAATAAAATAAAATATGTCACTTAATTAGATAAAATTACAATAAAAATAAAAACAGACAGCAAGAAACATATCAGTCAACAAATAAAATAAAAGAACAATAAATAAATATCAAAGTCAAGGCTTGCACTCATTCAGCATGATGTTCTTTAATTTTACTTTAAATATAGGTAGCGACCGTGCGTTTTTCAGGTCATCCGGGAGGTCATTAAAATTACTCAATCCTTTGAAAAAAACTGAATTTTGTGATTTCATTGTTTTAACAGGCTCAATGAATATATTATTTCTCGATCGGGTGTTCAGAAACAAAAGATATTTTTCCCTCAGATAAGTTGGGGCATCACCTGTTCTTATTTTGAATATAAAAATCATGGTTTGATAAAATAACATTTTATCTACTGGTAGCCACTTCAATAAACTTAACATTTCATTAATAGGTGTTCGTTTAGAACAAGATAATATTGTTCTCATTGCTCGATTCTGCAGTTTTTGTAAGCGGCCTATTTCATTTTGTTGTAGCAAGTATAGAATGGTGGAGCAGTAGTTGAAGTGAGGAAGTATCACTGTGTTGTATATAATAGTTTTTGACCATTTCGAGAGAATACTGGAGCATCTGTATAAATAATTAATTTTGAATGAAATTGTTTTAATTATATAATTCGCATGATTTTCGAATTTTAATTCTCGATCAATAATGATTCCTAAATATTTAAAAGTATCCACTGCTTCAATTGAAATATCATTTATTTTTATTTCACAATCACATTCTCGAAACTTTGTTATTACCTATCAGCATGAATTTAGTTTTGCTTGTATTTATCTTAAGTTTGTTTGCGCAACACCATTTGTAAACATTTCCCAAAGTTTCATTCACGGTGTCTACCACTGCCAAGATATCTGAATTAGAGAAGTGAATCAGAGCGTCATCTGCAAATAAGTGCACCGAGCACCTTCCAACATTTTTCACAACATCGTCAATGTATATAAGAAATAGTAACGGGCCAAGTACACTACCCTGGGGGACTCCCTGTTCATTCAATATTTCATCAGATAAAATATTATTCAATTTAAGTTTTTGTTTTCTGTTCTCTAGGTAATCTACAAGCCATGCTGATGCATTTCCAATAATACCAATGCTTTCTAATTTCATTACCAGTCTATTCCTATCCACAGTTTCAAAAGCTCTTTGAAGGTCTAGAAAGATTACACCTGTCATAAGATTATCTTCCCAGTTTCTTCTAAAATCATCCAGAACACATTGTATGGCTGTCTCACAACTGTGACCACTCCGAAAACCTGACTGCACACTATTTATCACTCTGTTCTGGTCTATGAAGTCCGCAATTTGCTCATATGCAGCCTTCTCTAAGACTTTTTCTATAATGGGTAACATATTAATTGGTCTCAGGTCACTAGCTTTGGTAGAGTTTTTTACTTTAGGGATTGGCACAATTGTGGATACTTTAATATTATTGGGAACCCTACAGGTTTCAAAGGATGAATTGATTAGATTTAACAGAGGTTGGGCAATATTACAAAAACAGTTCTTGAGGAAAAGGGTGTCCACATCATCTGGGCTACCTTTATTTGGCAGAGAGAATAATTGTCTCTAATTTTTTATAGTCAATTAACATGAAGCTGACAAGAACATGTTCTCTGTATCTACGCAGAATTGGATAGGGAATAGGGATAGGGATAGGTACCATAAAAAAAAGTAAGACAGAAAAATTTACACTGAAAAACCACCCTTTTCTCAGTGAAAGGGTAAAAACCGTAAGAAAACATTATAAAACACCTTCAATCTGTTTTCCACTTGCCGTGACCTATCAAACGATTAATTAGGAAGGTATAAATATTGCCCATCCTGTACCTAAATGGTTATTCCGCGATCGCCTTTGAGTAATTATACAATTAAAATAATTAAAATTTGATCCCCTTTTAAAAGTTGAACTCATCAGAGAAGGCCCGCGGCTAGAATTAATCAAGGAACAATCAAGTCGTTCGTGATGGATATTTTTAATTTAATAAATAATGAGAAATATATTAGGGTCTAGTTAGCAGGTGTATAAAAAAGGTTGGACGGGTCTGGGTCGGAGCCATATTGATATCTGGGTTGTTACCCAATTCTTTTCAATTTCTTTCTGAGATTTAGTGATGGCATGATTAATTAGGTTTTTGTTTTTTGCGAATAATGGTTGATTTGATTTAATACAGAATATGAAAAGGAATTGGAAAATGTGATTGATAAAAGGGGTAATGTCGTGTTTATGAATGTTCTTATTATACCTTATATTTGATTGCTTGACTTTTTCGTATTTTGTTTGCAAACGTTTCAATTTCGGGAAGGGTATTTAATTTTCAATTTCGAGTAAAATTGTTAATTCCTGCCAATGGACCCCGCATATTTCCTATCGAAAACGATTTTCCGTGAATATGACTGCATTTTTGGTAAGTTGTAGTCCTTGATGGACTGATTAAAAGTGTACATATCCACGAAGCTCAAAAATGGACAGTTTTCGAAATATGGAGCTTGGAAAATCGATTTTTCCATTTCTTGTGGTATTTGTCCATCAATCGAAGAGCTCTCATTTCTTGTTGGGATGGAATTTCAATGTTTGTCGCCCAGAAACCGACTGAGAAATGTTCTTTCTCAGTTAGGGCACCGCCATCGAAAAAATTTCATACACTGCTCCACACTGGCTATGAAATGAGGTACTAATTCCAAGATCTTCCATAAATCTTTTCATGCTACAGTATAGTTTATATTTTCAAAAAACGACATGTTACGTATTTTTTGAAAAGATACCATAATAACTGATTATGAATATATCTGATGTCCAATAATATCGATATGTTTTCCAAAATGTTCATATCGTGGCTCAGCGAGCTGTAATGGGGTCAAACATAAAAATCATAATCATATATCATCAGAGATAAAACTTTTTATCACTGTTGATGTCATTTACATAATATGATATGTGATTTATTCCTCACAAATCTCCATAGTCGAACAATTTTCCCCATAATGGCTCGAAATGGATGATACCATCTCACAGCCAAACGAATCCGTGAAAACGTCTGCATCGTTGACACCTGATAGTACTTTCCAGGTAGAATAGAGAGAATCAGATGATGTAAGCAAACTATGAATGAAACTTTCAATAATTACCACCGAATTCTTGAAAATACTTTTTTTGTTTCATTAAAGTTTACACTTATAAATGAGTATCTACTTATATGATCATTTGCAAAATGAATAAGTACCTGTATGAATCAAAAACAATATTATAGTAGGAGTAACGTTCATAATGATAAAAAGAATAATTATAATAAACAAAAACAATAATAAACTATATTCAAGCAATCGAAAAAAATCATTTGAAATATTATGAGTCAGATCGAGGGGAAAAATTTAATTATTTGGTAACATAAAAACTATCTACCTATCATCATAAATCATAAAAATATTGAAGGTAATGGGTTTTCACCCATCATCGCGGAGAATATACATTCGATGCAGAGCAAATCTCACATTGTTCAATAAATAAATTATCAACATTCAACTCGATTTTGATAACATGATAATCGACGTGCTATGAGAATCAAAGTCGTCGTGAATGAAAACCAAACAATTGCTAAAACTGTCACATCAAAATATGTGACAAATTCTTCAGTCGTCAATACTGATTCTAAGAAGTTATAAAGTGGTACATATTGACATTATGGCATATTCAAATCGAATTGAATGCTTCATATTATTATGTGATGTGAGATATGCTCCTGGTCGAATGCAGCTCCTACGCGGTGAAGAAAATTATTTTTAAAAGGGAAATCGCGATTTCAAAATGTTATATGCAATGTTATCCTCTTATCCCTTTGAGGCCGGAATTAATTTTTTGAGAAAAAAAATCAAAAATTCATTTGCAGATGATGATTAATACATTATTAAATAGATCTAAGAGATATTTTTTTATGATTTGCCTTTGTTTTAGCTTTAGAAGGGAGTGCTCACAGTGAGAGGTGAAAATTATTTTTTATTTCACATATATATATATATAAACATCTCATTTTTTATGATATTTCAAGAGGCAGTTTTGTTGGTCGGAGAGGCATAATGCGACGTTACATCTTAAATAAATAAGTGTTTTCATGGAAAATTCAACAAAATATCAAATTTGTTACCTAGTGAAATGTCACCTGGACTTATGAGGTTCCAATTTAGTGCTACACAATGAAACTTTTTATTTCTGTGATATTAGTTGGTACAAAGCCATTGGAATTACCCCCAGCTTTTTGAAAAGTATTAAAAACTATGTGTTCCAAAAGTCGGTTCTAAAAAATATAAAGGAACATGTCGGAAGGCGTTTCTACATTTTCAATAATTTTTGGTCCAGATGTCTATGCAAATTGTTTCAATGTTAGGTGGCAGTTTGAAGCCGATTGCGTCCAAATAATTAATTTTGCCAATTCCTTATTACGGAAAGGGGATATTCATGTCTAGTAAAACAGGATTCCCATGTTCGAAAATTCTGATCTGATTGTGATCTGAAACTAAAGAGAAGAGCCCTCTTGTTCCTAGTGTCTTCAAGCTGAGCACACCGCAAAGTATGCATCAAAAGTATCACTTTTTCTTATGCATATACTGTGCCAACAATGGAAATGTGTTTTCATAATATGCTTTATGAATCAAATTATCTTGAAACACACCTATCATTTTCCACTATTATTTTTATTTCAGATAAAACAGGTGGTACTTATCAGCAAAAAAAAAACACTCGCATAAATAACCGACACGAATCTACATCTATACCGGTTCGTTTGAGCAAATTTTATTTGGTGTAAAGGGACATCAAACGTAAGCGTTATGTTATGTGTATCAGCAATGAAGACTCTAGGCACACGAGAAATAATTAACTTGTAAGTGTCCTCACTGTGTGCACACTAGAAAACAAAGGGTTATTCCTGAGACAAATCAAAAATAATCTCTCTCAATTGTAACAGATCAGTCCTGAACAAAATCACGCTTATTGAACTAGATCCAGCTTGCATTCGTTTAAACGTTATAATGCAAACAACAAACAAATCTTGTATAATTTGTAATTCCGTTATGAATATTCGAAGAATGTTTTTTCCTGATCCTGAAAACAGCTGAAAACTTTATTTGACGATTCAAAAACAGCTCCTTCTGTCGATTAATTTTCTCTAAATCCATATTGAGAATTGGAAAGAATTTAGATTTTCTGCAGAAATCAACTGGTCTATTTTTCAAACACTATTAAAATATTTTGGCAAAGTTATTGGTTTATAATTATATTTTTGATGTTGATCCCCAAATGTATAAATCGGAATTGTGATAGAATATTTGAAAGCGGAAGGGATTCAACCAGTCAAAAAAAATCAATTGAAGATTTGAAATAATTACTTTAAAAGATAATTATGAAATTTATTTTACGATACACAGATTTTGTCTGGACTAGGTGAAGTAGTAATTTTCAAACCAGAGATAAAATTTAAAATTTCATTTTCAGTTACAACATGCAGAACTAACGAGTTTTACATTTATAATATTCTTTACATAATTTTGTTTATACGCTGCGGCTTTTTTTAGTCCCAATTTCGATATTTATGTCTATCGAAATTTTCTAGTTGATGTGCCCCCAGCGCCATCTGTAGTGTAATTGCAATATTTCCTCTCTCAAAAAGTAGTATCGGTAATACCCTTCGCAATGTTTTTGGTTTCATTATTCCACAACAAACCGTTCAAATTCATCAAGGTATGACTAGTTTTCAGATCCGCATTTATATTTGATATTTCGAATTTGAATTGCAAAAAAAAATATTAACGAAATTCAAAAAAAATTAGATGGTTGTAAAGAGAATTGAATTCTCTTTTCAACGATGTGACACTCGACCCACCATGCCATTTAAAAATTTTGAATTTATGTGCCCCCCCGCGCCCCCTTTCGAGCAATCACCATATTTTTTGTTTCAAAAAGTAGTATCGGTGAAACCCTCTAAACGGTTTTTTATTCATGTTTGTACGTCGAACCTTTCAAAAGTTAACAGGGGGGGACTAAAAAAAGCCGTACTGTAGAATTGATTAGCCAAAGCGTCATCCAAGATTTCATTTTGGTCTGGTTTCTCATATTTTGTTATTTAATTTGTGTTCTGATAGCGATATACACTAATATTTGGTTTATAAAACATGTGAATTCTAGTTCAAGAAATGTTTCAATTTGTTATTGTTGATTAAATTTGTTACCAACAAAGTCAAGACACCGTTACGATAAGATTCTGCTCAAGGGATAATCAACATTAATTAACATAATATATAAGTTCGTACATTTTTACTACTTTATTGTCTCATCGAAATATGTATGTATTTATAAAATTAAAGATATTTGTTATTCTTGTTTGTTTTTTTTTGGTAGGCGAAAACCAGTTGTGTGTCACATGTGCAGAAAACGCTTTAGCAGCCCTTAGCATTAGCTGCCCTCGTTTCGCTTTGTTCGCTCGTGATAATAGCCGCGTGCTGCCAAAACTCATTTTCTGCCCTTGTTACACAATATACAATACAATATACAATACAATATACAATACAATATACAATACAATATACAATACAATATACAATACAATATACAATACAATATACAATACAATATACAATACAATATACAATACAATATATAATAAGAAAAATAATACAACGTAAAACTATCTGTAAAAACATATTTTTAGTCTTTTCTAAACTGGATATGATATTTATATCTGTAATTGTACCACTGGATTTACATTTGCCTTCGTCGCACCAATACCCCAAAGTGTTCATCACTCAATTTTTTCTCTCTGGCGGCAATCATGATTGCAAAAGAGGAAAGTCTTTCTACTGGTGCTCACGAAGTAAACGTGTGTTATATTGGCTACTCATTTGAGACTTGTATAAATTTGCTCTTTTATCTTGCAGTTGTTTGAATAATTTCAGCAGAATTTTTGTAGATTTATTGCTACTTTTACTGGGACCGTCAGTATCCTGTTCGTTCATAGTACTACTACTGCTCACTTCTTGGTTATCTTGGGAATCGGTAAATCAAATAAAACATCGTCTTCTTCTTGGTCCACACTCTCATCTGATTCCTTCATATGTCATTTATTTTTTCGCAAAATTTATAATACATTTTTTGATATCTTCAAAAGACTTTTTGGGATTTTTGCAATGTTGTAGTTTAGTTTAAATTTGGGAACCAAAATGCTGCTATAATTGGATCCCATTCATCGAATAATTTTAAAGTATCCAATGATCGAAAAAAGTATTCGGTGTTCGGACACTTTTAAATTTGGCCACGGATACTGAATGCAAAATTTTAATAATATCCGAATACAGCTTTCGAATATCCGGATACTGTATCCGAGTACAGAAGTATTCGGATGCTACCGAACTCTGAATCGCACGTCCTCCCTAGCTCGCACAAGTCTCTCGAATATTTCTGAGGGTTGTCGTAGAGGTGCAGCCGGTTGACGGAAAGAACAAAAAAAATTTAGATACAATGAACTTTGCTGTTTCCGAGAAAAGGCCGAAAACATTTTTGTTCCGCACACTTGTTACGTTGTCCCGTATTATAATTTTAATAATCTAATTATGATCTATGATCGCAAAGTGGTGGGTATAGTAATCTCCGACGGTAGCGCTGTTTAAGTTCTCTTGTAAAATTTCATTTTAATAAAACGTTCACGGAAAAATCAACTACCTACGGAATATTTTCGTCGCTTTCTAACGCTTCGCGAAGATAAGGACGGCGTTAACGACGTGTATTCTCGAAAGGTGTTCGTGTAATTTAATTTCGTCAGGGTCGGACTGGGAGGAGTCCACTGACGCCGTGATTACGGGGTAGTCCAATTGCGGCCAACGCACGTCCAGTTTAACTGGCAACGTGACACATGCGAGAAGTTTAATTAAGAATTTTTTACAAAACTCAACTGGTACTTTTGTACAGCTTGGCAAATATAGCTATGCATTTCGAGAAATATATGAGTTACACGAGTTTAGAATGAGAAAGTATTCGGACGATAAGTAGGGTATTATAATTTTACATTCAGTAATAAAACTTGACAGTCCACTTCGCGATGCGACAGATACAATACGTATACTAAATGATGTCATTAATTTCAACTGGTGATTCCTTGTCATATTTTATGAAAAAAGTTCATATAAACAGATGTCCTAACTTGCTTTGTTTTCAAGTGAGTGTCAGAGTTTTAATAAAAAAATGGTTATTTAATAATTACTCAAAATTCTTTTCCCCGGTTTTCATAAAACCTGGTGTGTTCATTGTCAGTTACAAAGGGCTTGTTTTCATGAGGTTAGTAATTGAGTAATCGATGAAATGCCGATGTTTAACTGAAACTTTGTTTGACACCCCGTATCACGGAAACGACGCAATTTAGGACACACGTTTATATATTTTTTTTTCATGAAATATGACAAGAAATCACCACCGGAAATTAATGACATCATTTAGTATACACCCTGTATAACTGACCAGTACAGTATTGTTTCGGACTGTACTGAGATCTGCTACCGCGCATAGATAGGCGTGGCGATTTCACATTCACAGCTAGGTTTGCCAAGCTCACTACTTACAACTCTCGTGCACAGAAAACACACATAGAAAGGACACTCCATAGGGCTGCACCCGTTATAAATTCCATGCAACAAGATGCTGTGCTCACCGGGCAGATGGCGCAAGCGAATAGTTTTCCTGATGTTCATGCAACCCTAAATACAATATGGGCAGTTTGTTTTATGCAGTTGACAAATGACAGCCACTGAGAAGTTTTTAATTAGTGCGAATGAAAATGAAAATAGGTTTTCCCGCTGCCGACAGGTAAATGGCCTATATCATTCGTTTACTAATTCATCTTGACAATGGAATGTAAATAGTGTCATTTACATGCCTAGGGTAATAATGACTTTGCCTTTGACAAGTAATACCTTCAGCTTCATTCATATCAATTTTTAGGTTATGAGACCTTTTGAATATTATTGTTGTCTGCTTATTCGGTAACTTAGTTACACGCACAAGCAACTTAGAATGAAATAGTGAACGAATAATCATGAAGGAATGGTAGGAAAACAAACTTCAATTCAGGCAAATTTTGAGAAATGTCAACAAGCAGCGGGAAAAACGTAATAAGTAACACGGAATGTATCGACTGTTATCATCCTCGGCAAGCGACAAGCCTCGGCTTTGCCTCGGCTCGTACTCGCTCACCTCGAATGTTAACACGTCTTTACATTCCTTGTTACTTCAATAACTATTATTTTTCAAATTATTTGCAAATGTTTTATAAAGCTTTTGCTGTCATCAGTGTGTGTAATTGTGCCGATGTGAGTGATTTTCATTTGTTTGCCCGTAATTTTCAGTATTTTTTTACGTTGTTATTTTGGAAACCAACTGACTTTTAAGAAATGTTGCTTTCCCAATTGTGATGAGGATAATCACAGCAAACACCACAGATTCCCAAAATCGGATGAGAATCTTTTTAAAATTTTAATTGAGCAAGTGAAAAATCCAGTGTTTGAGGAGAAATCATTGGAACAGATCCATAATACCTATGTTGTGTGTGATACTCACTTTGCGATCAAAGTGGTTCAAACTGTGCAGCAGTTAATGGGCTCATCAAGGACACTAAAGAAGATTGTATTAGACAAGGAAATGCAGATTAAGATAAATGTAAAATATCTAAATTAAAATTTATTTATTTCCTCTGACAGTATGTTTGTTTCTATTTCACATTGCAGATTTATAAAATGTGTTATAACAAGGGACAAGTGCTTGTCACCTTTAATTTCTCTCTTCCATTCCTGGGGCTCGTCAAATTTTTCGGATTTTTGGATATAGCAATTTAGAGGCCAAAA
This sequence comes from Chrysolina oricalcia, assembly GCA_944452925.2. Taxonomy (NCBI): domain Eukaryota; kingdom Metazoa; phylum Arthropoda; class Insecta; order Coleoptera; family Chrysomelidae; genus Chrysolina; species Chrysolina oricalcia. The sequence continues at coordinate 3,038,055 of OX101821.2, read as the reverse complement.
CAAATCAATTTTCTTCACAATCCTTTTGTTTTCTGATTCTACAGGCTGACCCGAGGGCTGACCTACAAAATTGTGTTGAATTTCTAACGCCAATTATGGAAAATACTGTCAGTGAGTGGATTTTTCTTAATCAATGGTTATAATATGCTTTGAAAAATATCGAATGACTTTGTATATATCAATTTTGGTGAACATACTCAGATATAGAATATTATAGTAGACAGCATTTTCTATTAATGACGTTACACAGTCAACCTGTTTTTGTAGCCTGTAGAGTCAGAAGAAAAGATTAATGAAGAAATTTGCTCTTTAGACCTGTAGAATGATATATCCAAAAGTCAAAAAAATGTCACTGAGGAATACATATATCCAGTGCCATTCCCTTTCAAATGCTTCAAATTATCACCGTAAGATGTCACCCTGAAAGTATATTCAAATTGAACTGTAGCGACATCTGTTGACTAATAGTTAAACTATGGAAACTTACAGAATGCTTGAACGTCAAGCCCACTTACGCCATCTACCCGGTGAGCACAGCATCTTGTTGGCATGGAATTTATAACGGTGGCAGCCCTATAGAGAGTCCTTTCTATGTGTGTGTTTTCTGTGCTCTCGTGGAAAGATAATTGACGTTTTATGACGTTGTGGATGTGATAAAATCACTGAAAATTTCCAAGTGCTCGGACGCAAATAAATTAAATTGTGAAGTAATTACTCCTCTTCTGAAAAAAGTTGATATTTCACTAGTTGACAATTACCTTCCAATTTCTATAATATCTATATATGGTAAAATAGTTGATAAAATCCTTAAACAACGCCACACCGCATATTTTGAAAAATTTAAGTTTTTTAACGATTCGCAATTTGGTTTTCATAAAGACCGCTCTACGATGCAGGCTGTTTTAAAAGGCGTTAGCGATGTAGTCGAGCGTCTCTCACGACATCTTACTGTATAAACTATTTTGCTATGGCATCAGAGGAGTGCCTTTGTGTTTGATGAGGTCTTATTCAGGGGGTCGACATCACCCTGTAACTACTTCGAATGTCAAACTTGTTAAGCATGGTGTTCCTCAAGGATCAGTTTCGGGACCGCTCTTGTTTATGTGAATGATATCAGTCGTTTTATGAACCCACATAAATCTGTTCTGTTTGCCAACAATACTACTTTCATTTATTCCGATAAGGACTTATTAGAAGTTGCGAGAATATCTGAAGAGGAAAATAGTGAGGCAGAAACTTGTTTTTTTGTAAACAAACTCAAATTGAATTCTGACAAAACTGAACAACTTGATTTTGCAGCTAGAACCAGAGTTGGAGGGGCATCAGGCATCCACGAACATTGTGGTAGTGGCGAAGAATCATTGTTGATGTTTGTTATTGGCACACGTGAAGGAGGAGTTGTCTCTACTATATTTTTGTGGATCACAGATTTTTCTGGAGTCTGATGGGCATTTTCTCCTAAGGATTGCTGTTCATTGCCTTCATCGTCTAAAGGGATATCTGTCGTAGAAGCTGGTAAAAAGTCACTTTCTTCAAAAAAATTTTCTTTCGGTGGCCAAATTCCAGTTGTTTTGAAAGCACTCATAGCATTTTTCATTGTTGCTGCGTTAACATAGGCAGCTCCAAAAAGAGTCGAAAGTTGCCAAAGTGTGACGACTTTTCCGGGATTACTTCGTAGACACAGTCTTACTTCATTTTCGTAGTAGTTGCTGAGAGGTTTCATAAAGCCGACGTCCAGAGGTTGCAACTTGTGCGAACAATGCGGTGGTCAACAAAGCAGAGTAACTCCATTTTCTCGGGCATAATTAATAAGGTCAAGATTTTTTGTATGACTGGCATGACCATCACAAATTAAAAGTACGGCGTTATCTTTTGAAGCCCCGGAAAATTGAACAAATTTTTTAAACCATCTGAAAAAAATATCTGCAGTCACCCAACCAGAATCACTTGTTTCAACCATAGAACCAGGTGACAAACCAATTTCAAATTCAGGGCGTTTTCTTTTTCTGGGAAAAATAAGGCAAGGAGGAACATAACTGCCCGAAGCTGAGCAACAAATTTCAGCAGTCACGGTTTCCCCCCTCTCTGCAGAAGTGAGAACACCTACTTGGCGTTTTCCTTTGAGTGCTAATATCCTCGAATGTCCCTTTGGATTTACAGTGATACCTGTCTCATCACAATTGAAAATCTTTTCTGCAGTTAGTTGATACTTATCGATAATACTTGTAAGCAAACCAAAGAACTGATTCACAGCAACCTTATTGAAGCCCATTGCTCTAGCTCCTGATGTGGCTTCTGGTTTTCTTAGGGCTATGGTAGGGTGTATTCGAAGAAAATATTCCATCCAGTCAGGACCGGCCATCTGAGTGTCCTTACTAAACCTATTTGCAACACCGTTTACGAGTGCCAACTGATAAACAAATTTTCTTAACTCTCTCATTGTAAAGCCGAACAATCTTGATTCCATGTCTTTTACATATTTCACAATGTCTGACTCTTGAGCTTCGGTAAACACATTTCTGGCGCTTCCTAATTGCGTTATGTTAAACTTTGACCCCACATCTCTTTTTGCTTTTGCAACATACCGTTCTAATGTGGTTTGAGGCACCTTAAATTGCTGCGCTGCTTTTTTATAACCCATGGTACCCTCAATAATCGCCTGTACTGCTTCTTTCATTAAGTCTTTAGACCAATTTTGACGAGTTGTCTTTCTTGCGTACTTTCGTACCATCTGAAACCAATAGGAAAACAATAAATTCTAATGCATTGCTTGGGGTAAAACGGGGTCCCAAGGACGGGGTAAAACGTGACCCCGTTGTACCCCATCATCAACACCCCACTTTGCCCCAAATACACGTGCTCAAATAAAACAAGAAAAAAATCAATGTAAAAGTGTTTTTGAAGCCATGCGTTTAATAAGGTAGACTATATAAAGGCAATAACGATATAGCATAAACAAAACTTCAATAACTTTTCGAAAAATGTACGTACCTTAAGGAAATATATGATCCAATTTTACAACGTACGGCGTTTATAACTCCATGCCGGACAAGGTCAAACTAACGTTCGCCCGATTCGTGCTGCGTCTATTGCAGTGAAGGGTATTGGTGGTGGGAATAATGCGTCTGAGATTTGGCGGGTTAATTCGAATGAAATTTACGTAAAATGGCGGTACCCCGTTATGCCCCAGTACCCCGTTTTGCCCGAGGTTCCCCTACGTCATATTTCAATCTTTACAATCATTTGCCAGATGATTTTAACTATCTCTCTATGTTTCATTTTAAAAAATCTCTTGAGATATTGCTTCTACTCTGTCAATGAATATGTTAGTCATTTCCAAAATAGATATTTGTGAACACTCACCAAAAATGTTTAGTACTTATTTGTTTTTAGCGTGTTGATCTGTCAGTTCAATTTAATTGTTTCGAATTAACTATAATGACTTTATTTTTATTAATTGGTATTTGCTACCATTTTATCTTTTTTTTATACACTTGTATTATTTTGACGTGCTACAAACATTTCGAAAATGTAACGTAGTTAAATAAATGAATCTTAATCTAATTTTGAGTACAAAGGTCACATTCATGTTAGTGAAATATGAGTACGCGGAGAATATTGAAATTCTTCGTGATAATAATGCCCCTTGACTATACGAGGATATATCGAAAAATTCTTAACCTACTATAGAACCAAACATAATTTCAATGTCAAAATATTTTATTACTCAACATATTCTCCTCTTAATTTGATACATTCATTACAGCGAACCTGCAACGTCTCTAGACCTTTCAAAAAAAAAAATTCTTATTGCTCTGCAAACCAGACCTCCACAGCTTTTATTACCTCCTCGTTGGAAGAAAATTTACGACCTTTTAAACTTTTTTTCAGTTGAGGAAAGAGATGATAGTTGGATGGAGCCAAATCTGGTGAATAAGGGGAGTGTTCTAGTAATTCAAACCCTAAATCACGAATTTTTTGCATGGCAACATGAGATTTGTTTGCAGGGGCGTTGTCCTGCAACAACAAAACACCTTTGGATAGCTTTCCGCGTCTTTTCTCTTTAATTTTTTCCCGTAGAGTGGTCAGTAATGTCGAATAGTAATCTCCAATTATTGTTCTACCCTTATCCAAAAAATCAATCATGATTACTCCATGGCAATCCCAAAAAACTGAAGCAAGAACTTTTCCAGCAGAGTTTTGGACACGAAACTTCTTAGGTCTTGGAGAACCGGAGTGTCGCCATTCCATCGATTGTTGCTTTGTTTCTGGATCGTAGAAATGTACCTAAGTCTTATCCATAGTAACAATTCGGCTTAAGAAGTCTACATCGTTTTCAAATCGAGCACAGATCGAACGCGATGCTACTACCCTTGCACGCTTTTGGTCAACATTCAAACATTTGGGGATCCATTTTGCAACAATTTTCCTCATGACCAAATTGACATGAACTATATGAACGCGTTCTCATAAAATATTCAGTGCTTCAGATATCCGTTTTAGCCCAATTCGACGGTCTGTTAAAATCATGTCATGAACTGCATCGATATTTTCAGGGACTGACACAGAAACTGGCCTTCCCGATCGGTCATCATCTTCAATGGAAAATTTACCTCTTTTGAAGCTTGCAGTCCAATTTTTCACGGTCGCATACGAAGGACATTGATCACCAAGGGTATTAAGCATATCTTCGTAAATCTGCTTACCTCTTAACCCTTTTAAATACAAGTACTTGATGATGGCTCGGACATATTTCGTCTTTTAATTTATTGCGTAACTCTGGTTTACTTTTTTGACGTCAAACTTTACTTTGTGTCAGGGCCATTCAACCGGAGCACATTACGAATGCAGTCAAGGATTGAGTAAGAAGAACCGAACTGTGCATGTTGAGGGATGGACATCATACTGAGATGTAAAATACTTCTTTCGGAAACATGCTTTTGTTTTTAAAGCGAATATGAGAATTATTTTAGACAAGAAAATCTCCAGAATCAATAAGTTTGTTCCGAAATACCTATTTTATTTTGATGTTTTGTTATTTGATATTATTGAATATTGAGTTCTTGTTACAAAACTGTATAATTATGAGTAATTTTCGGTGTTAACAAAAAATAGAAATAACTGCACCAAAAAATTTGTAAATTATTTTACTCCTTAGAAAATTTGACCGTGGTTAACACCATAGTTGTGTGATTTGTAATATTACAGGCTTTTAAAATAAACCGTCGTATACAGGATACTGTCTATTTATCGTTTTAGCAAATTATTTTTTTCGTAGTCCCCATTTAAAAAAAATGGGTAAAAAATAAAACTTAGATGGACATGACTTCAAATTTTTTAAATAACATTTCCCAAGATTTTTCAAAATAAGAGTAATTTACTCTTGTCTCAAAATCAAATATTTGAAGGCTCCTCGTACATTACGTGTGTTTTACTGTATTTTGTTGATGCATGTTCAGTTTTAGGGGATGCACAAACTCTTATCAGGAATAACTTTTCGTCGAAAAACCCTTAATAAATAAGTTTACCATATGGTGCATACTTTGGGGATGACACTGTATATATATATATATATATATATATATATATATATATATATATATGTATATATATAAAAATATAAATAGAAAAGTTATTGGGTATAGCCCTCAAATTGTTGTGCAACCGTAGACACGTGTTTCGAGCTTAAGCTGTCATCAGTACGGTAAAATCAAGTGCGAAGAGAGGGCTATACCCAATAACTTTTCTATTTATATTTTTATATATTGCCCCTCGAAAAATCCATCCATCCATCCATCCATGCAAGAGCTCTCTGAGAGCTCTCTGAGAGCTCTAGCAAAGTTGTTCCTTCAAAGTAAGGATCTTTGCACATATGTCTGACAGATATAATTCAATATCTGTCGAGGATTAGCCAGAGAAGTAGTTGTTTTCTGTCGGACATATGCCATACAATCTATACAAAGGTATAGTGAGTTCCTAAAGGATTGTTTTCGACTGTTTTACAGTCACTGGAACATTTATTGCTCCTTGAAACAAGTATTCAGCATATATATATATATATATATATATATATATATATATATAAGCCAAAGAAAGTATCATCTTATATGGAATGTAAAGTCAAATCTGTATTTACTGTAGAATGTATTTTCTTAGTTCGCTCTTAAATTTCAAAATTGTCCTAGACCCGCGGCTCTCTAACTATAAGCAATGTATTTCGAATTTGTTTGTGAAGGTATGCGATGAAAATGCTGATAGTGCAGTTTGAAATAATTCCAGTGGTTTTTCATTACCAAGAACTCGTCAATCCCCTTTCTCGATATTACGAGTGTGAATCGCCCTATATTCAGAGCCACTCTTTAGTAAATTGTTCTATCATTCCATAAATCTGGGTAGGCTCAAAGTTTATTGGAGTACCCGAAGTACCCATCTCTGATGTAGGCGGTACAGCTTCCATGAAATAATGTTCCCAATTAATATGCTGTTATCAAATGAAAATCAGCTTTACCAATATAACGAACCGGGCACCCAGCTGTAATTACAAGCATTTATGCTTTTAATTATTCTTATCTCGTATTAATATAATAACACGGTGGTAATAAGAAAATGTTATATGCGGTGAATTATTATGCTTATGCGGTGAAATTGTTAATTAAAATTTATTTGCTTTCGTAATTTCCTAGCTGATATTATACACGAATATTCTCATGTAAGTGAAAATGTTGAGGATTATGTTTAAACCACGGACAGAATAAGAAACCAGCGATTTTGAAAGTTTGCGAAAGAATCCTGTTTTCTGATAATAAGAAATGGATATTTCAATATGTTCATGATAGCACATTACCATACCTGTGCAGAATAGAGAATAGAAGTATTTGACTAGAGGTTTTCTCCAGGAAATCGATTCCAAGAATGCTTTAGTGTGTAATAAATATTAAGATTTCTATTTGTGCCACTCAGCAGATCTCGTTGTTGAGCCTAATCGTCATTGGACTATTATAACCTTCGACTCAGACTGCCACTTTGACTTTGAGCGAATTCTTACGTTTCGTCTGCTGCAGCTATAATATAAATTGATATTATTAATATTCGTGAATAATTGAGGTTCCGTTTCTCGTATGAGGTTGCAAAGTTTCATATCCACTGAAACCGATATTCTCTTTATTTCCAATCACGATAAAAACTTTTTATCCACAATCACCTTATATTTGAAGTTTTATCCACACTTATGAACCGTATAAAGTACCACTTTATCCACTAGTGGAATAATGAAATTACTTTATTCCACTAGTGGAATAACGAAAAATACAATCTTGAATATCAATCACATTTTACTTATTTTCACCAACTTCACAAATTTTTACAAATGGAGTCGATAAACAATCGAAAATATATAGCATCCATTCAACACCTCCCGATATTTTTGTATGTTATTTCAATGATTTTTGAAGAGGTGACAGCCGCTGTCAGAGCAATACTTCAAATCATTTTGTGATGAAAAATTTCCGCGATTCTGATTCTAAATGAATGTGATTGTGAATAAAACGTTGTATTGCATGCGTGTTTTAGATGCATTTTATTTGCTTAAGAAATTTAAACGCTCGAGCTTCGCTCTCGCGTTTAAACATTCTTGCGCAAATAAAATGATATCTAAAACACTTATACAATAAATAACTATTGTAATTATCTCAATAATTGGGTGTATTACCAACAAATGGAGGAAAATAATTTGAAAATGAGTGATGCGTTTTTAAGACATTGTTGCAAATGTTCATGAATTTGTTAAACAGTTTTTTCATTCATTTATTCTATTTTTTTAAACAAATCACTATGAAAAACTCATAAAAATGAGAATAAACAAGGTTCCGTAACATTCGCAAGGTTGCAAAATCAATGTATGTTTTAAAACATTATTTCTAACAGTATCCCTAGTTTGCAGAACTTTTGCAATTTTCAGTGCAAAAATACAGCAATGAAACGTTTTTTGCCATTCAAACAATGTTTGCTCATACCAGAGTTTTGCAAAATTTTTGTTTTCATCAATGCACTACCATACCACGGCAGATTGAAAACATTTGGAATTAATGTGAATTGATTTTCTACATCTGCTGGTCTATAAGGCGACAAATCCTGCTACACCCTCAAAGGGTCCAATCAAAACCAGAAAGAAGAATATTAATCCCAAACGTGACTTCAAAAACGAGAATATCTATGAAGCACAGAAAGTCGTCGAAAATTGGCCATATTAATAAATAACTCATTTCAAAAACGCGTATTTCGTAAGTTTCTAGAAACTGTCATTATAATTCCCTTTCATAGAGGTGGAGCCCAAGACATTCCAGCTAATTTCCAGCCGATTTTTCTCCGATGTGCACACTAGCTTAACTAATTGAAAAAATTGTAAAAATCAGAATAATAACTCCACATAATATTCCCTAATCAATACGGAGTCCAAGAAAAAAAAAAGTGTGATGCCATATTCTCACTTCTCCAGGAAGTGTACACAAATGTCAACGACTGGGAGGTTGCGGCTGACGTCTTCTGCAACTTCTCCAAGGTCTTTGATTGTGTTGATCATCAAAAACTACTAGCTAAACTTCACCACTATGGCTTCAGAGTAGTAGTAAACAAATGGATAGAGTACCGCACACAAATGGTAAAAACATCAACTATAACAGATAAAGCACTGGTTAACCATACTCCGCCCCACTCTCTTTTTGTTGTATATTAATGATGACGAGAATATATATATCTCACAATTTTCGCAGATGACACTGCAATTGAGTACATCTGTATACTTGATATGAGTATAGTGAAAATCTTATTCCTTTCATTCGTTAGATCTCATCTTGAATATGCTTCGATCATTTGGAGCTCTTATGCTCAAGTCCACATTGAAACATTGAAAAGAGTTGAATGCAGATTTTTTATGTACTACTCCTTTAGGCTGAACATTCCTTACTTTTATTCTTTATAAAATTTTGAACGGTCTGATAGATGCTCCTGAATTATTAGAAGAAGTAAAAATATATGTACCTCCTATAGGGCACTACGTGAATATAGCACATTTTCCTTGGTTGCACTTCGATCGAATTATGGTGCAAATATAGGGATGATTAGATTACTGCGACAGGCAAATGTTCACTCAAGGGCTATAGATATTTTTTCCACTTCGCTTTGGCAAATGAAGAGAGCTCAAGTTTTTTAGCTGTAACTGCTCATTTCATTTTAATTTGTTTTGTTTTTGTTCAGTTAGTGTATAAAACTATTAGATATAGGTAGTTATATATTTTTTCTAGGTTGATGCAGAAAACAAATCTTCATTGAACTGTGTTCAGTGGAAAAACTAGTTCTTTATTACACTCGTCTGTCATTCTGCTACAACGTTCTGTCATCGTGACAAACATAAAAGTCAAATCAACGCCATACTTAGCCCATTTTCTATGAGATTGTATTACGCTTTAAACAGTTGCATATTTTATATTATCGTCAATCATAATTATTACATACTGGGATTACAACATTACTAGAAATAGTTAGTTAGTATTTATGTATCAAGTGAGTAAAGTGATACTTTTTTTACGAGTAGGAAATGTTGACGCACGACGCCGAAGGCGGAGTGCGGCAATTCCTACGAGTGAAAAATACACTTTACTCACGAGTTTCATACAATATTTTTTCTACAACTGTCAAAAAAAGAAAACCATCCAATGTTTTTATACTATTTATTACCTACTTTTCATCCTCATTCAATTTATTTCAAATTAACAACACAAAAAAAATAAACCACAGAAATACAAAAAGACAGAATCAATTTTTCCGTCCCAGGGTTCATTTCGAAGAATTGATTTTGAAAACACAATGGTAAAGGTAAGCTTACCAGGCTCATTCTCGAAACAAAAAGAAGTGGTGTTACTTACGTAGTTTTATCTCCTGAACACGAATCTGAAATAATTTCGTGGGGGTCTCTTATACTTTTCGAGTTATGACCTTTTGAATCTTGAAAATCGACCATTTTCAAACACGATTATTTAGGTAAAAAATCGAAGAAAATGCCTCCTTCATTTTGTTGACACTTTTTTGATACTGTAATCAACTCATATTTAACAATTACAAGCACTAAGACCAAAAGTTTTATACAAAAAATCAACCTTCTTATAAAGTATACATAACCTTTCCCATATCTCTAGAACGAACGACACTGAAGAGTGAGGTTAGGAAAAGTGAAATATAAGAAGGTTAATTTTTTCTGTAATACGTTCGGTTTTGGTGCTTGTAATTGTGAAATAAGAGTTGTTAGGGAATGGAAAGAGTGTCGACAAAAAGAAGGAGGTATTTTCTGCGATTTTTACCGAAAAAATCGTGTTTGAAAATGGTCGATTTTCAAGATTCAAAAGGTCATAACTCGAAAAGTATAAGAGACCCCCACGAAATTCTTTCGGATTCGTGTTCAGGAGATAAAACTACGTAAGTAACACCACTTTTCTTTTTGTTTCGAGAATGAGCCCGATAAGCTTACCTTTACCAACACAATTAATTGCATTATTGCCAATGGAAATTCTTTCTAATTTGCAATCAATTTCGCATATTTGCTTATGTCAATATTATTATGTATTAATATCGTGGACTTCAGTTTCGAATAACTGGACCATAGAGATGAACATTTCATTTTCTTGGATTTATCTTCGAAATAGGCGAGCAATACTCTCTGTAAAGCTTCCAATCCTTTTTTTGACGCCATGTTAAGAAAGACTCATATTCTTTCAAATACGTCTCCTTCGATTTTTCTGGTAGCAAATTCATTACTGCTGCTTTCGCACTATCTACGATCTCCTCTGGTGTGGTGTTTAACTCATCATCGCTTTCCATTTTCGTAGGTACTTGATTCTTAATTTCGAAAGATTGTGAGAGATGCAATTTACTAATTTGAAATAAGTACTGTCACATTGACACATTCAGGATTTCGTTGTTATTCGAATCAGTTTGTCAGTGTTGTTGCCTAGACAACCGTTAAAAAAAGTGTACTTTTTTTAACGCTTTTCCGTGTAATACTGAAATCGTAATTTGATATCAAAATATTCATATACTTTAGGAAATCAAAAGTACACAAAAAAGTGCACTTTTTTGGACAGTTGTAGAAAAATGCAATTAAATAATGAAATAAAATAAATGTGTTTCTTTGAATATTATTATAATACTTTTAGCAGTTAGATTTGAACAAAGAAGGTCTACCGAAGATGCAATACTAAAATTGACATCGGACATTTACAAATCACTCGACATTTCTAAACCGTCGCTATGTATCTTTGTTGACCTTTCCAAAGCCTTTGATACCGTTTGTCATAAAAGGCTTCTAGAGAAACTGGAAAAAATTGGTATGCGGGGTAAGCCGTATGACCTTTTAAAATCATACCTCTCAAACCGAAAACAGGTAGTAGATATTGATGGTGTGGTGAGCACTCCGAGGACAATCACTTACGGGATTCCTCAAGGCACGGTCTTGGGTCCCCTACTATTCACTATCTATATAGACAGCCTGTTGAAAATGACATCTGTGGGTACTATTCTAAGTTTTGCTGATGACACGGTAGTAATTTACAATGACAACACATGGCAACAACTGAAAGCAAAGGCGGAAAAAGACTTCAACAACATATTTAAATGGTTCCAATGCAATAAATTAACTATAAACGCGGAAAAGACCAAACACTTACCTTTCACCTCCTATACTAATAATTTGCCGAATATGGGACTATTAAAAATAAATCAAAATATATCCATCCCAGAAGCCAGCTCCTTACCTTGGTATACAAATTGACAGACATATGAAATGGAATTCACATATATCGTATCTAACAAGAAAACTACGTGGATTCATATCAAGATTTAAACTGTTGAAAGAATTCCTTGATATTTCTCACTTGAAAACTATATATTATAGCCTAATTCAATCCCAACTTATATACGGTATAACAGGATGGGGAGGCGTAAATGAAAGGCATTTAAATAGCCTGAATATTGTGCAGAAGAAAATTCTTAAAATAATCCTCGGCAAAGGAAAGACGTACTCTACCGACAGTCTGTATAACGAATGTGGCATTTTTGATATCAGACAACTCTATTGCCAAAATATGTTACAAGGGATATACAAAAATAAAATTGAAATAACGCACTCAGATCACCCATATAATACCAGAAGACGAAACCACAGCGTCGTGGTTCCGAAATGTATCAAAACAGTGGGTCAGAGGCACTGCAGCTTTCGGGGTCCAAAAGCTTGAAAATTGTTGCCTGAAACAGTAAATACCAGCCGAAGCTACGAAATATTTAAAAAAAAGTTAAAAATTGGATTCAAAGCAATGACAGACAAATATTCCAAAAAATGGTTTCAACTTTTATTTAGCACGGATTGTTCATCAAAATCGAATGACTGTGATGTATGTGTATATGTGACTCTAAACCCCGATTATAACACTCACCTTATGTGGGGCCTACCTGTATGTGACCCTTTTACTAATTGTAATATTTTATCTTGTGTAACACTCACATGGGATCAAGATCATATGACTGTGATGTATGTGTATATGTGACTCTTAAACCCGATAATGCCGCTAACTTAATGTGATACCTACCTGGATGTGACCCTTTTACCAACAATTGTGAAATTTTATTTTCTGTGATACATGGAAAAACTACTTATTATGACATTCCAAACAACTTAAATGTGTTCACCTAAAAATACACAGCAAGATTGCAACTTTTACCCATATATTTTATACTTTATTTTATATTTTAATCTTACGTATTTTATTAGATCTAGATTTAGAGGCTATATCACGCACAAGGAGTAATTTTCTAGAATTGCTCCTTCAGTGATGCCATTGTTTATTTCACTCAGCTCTCAAGTACTACTCACTTGAGCAGTGTTTTATCAAAATTATACTTGATGAAATTTTGTTGTACATTTATGACGAATAAACATATATATTATTAATATGAACAACTCACTATAATTTATTTTTATTAATATTTTTCAAATTTGTGAGCTGAATATAATATAATGTTATTTAAAAATAACTGGAATGGACAATAAAGATGCTAATATGATTATTACACTTCAGTACCACCAGAATGAAACAGTTTTTTGTTTTTGCACAAACGTAGAAAAAATATGGTATGCAACTCGTGCAATAAACACTTACTTTTTGCACTTGTTGCATAAATGACTATTTTATATTTCTTTCTTAGTGTTTTATATTATTATAAATGGATATCTTCTTCCCCTGTAATAAATAAATAAATAAGTAACAGTGGAATGATGGCAGCGCCAACACTGAAAACCTTGAAATCAGTTCTTTTTCATTCGTCAATCTCTGAACGAAAAATTAGAAATCTTAACTAACTTGCTTCCATAACTAATAATCCGTAGAGAAAAATTATTAAAAGATAAGACGTAGCGAGTCAATTTAGAGACTAATTAACCTTTTAATGGCACAATAATCTTGTTGGGAAATTATAAGACAGAATGAAAAAAGCCAGCTCTTATATATCAAAGCTTAATTGGGTTAAAGATGTAAATGATCGCTCTCGCAAATTACACAGTGGCTGGACCGTATCTTCCCAAACAAGTCTTCGGACATATATCATATTTGACGGAGGAATGAGAAAATGAATTGGAATTATGGAAATTCGATGACGATGACCAGATAATAATCAGAGGAATCTATACCATCGAATTATGACTGCGTTTTATTATCTTTGATATATTGGCTCTAATGTAGTCTGTGCTGAAGATTAAGTGGCGCAAGAAACGTATTAAGCTTTTACCTGCAATTGCCCTTTACTTTCGGAACTCAAAATTGAGACACCAACATTCGGTTACGCTGATAATGGCCGCCGGTTTTAAGAGAAGTGAGTTGTTTTTCCTGCCATTTCACTTTATATGAAAAAAATGTTGAAGTGAGTAAGCAAATTGTCAGACTAAGACCGACTCCGCATACAGATTCCTCAGCTCATTTGAGGTGAAAAGCGTATGTCCTGAAATGCATTCTCTCTGAAATACAGGGTGTCGAATGTACTAAAAAAATTAAGATTTTGTTTTTTTCTTCAAAACGCCTCAAGGAAAAAAATGAAACCTGGTAAACCAATCTAGGTTTACCTAACCCAAGTAGCACACCTATCTTGGTAAAATATTGTGAACATATTGGCGAAATATTTGAAATGCAATATTGGCGAGAAAAAAAATGTGAACATTCGGCGATATTGGTCCAATATTACTTGAATAATATTGGCGAAATATTCTTGAAGTAATATTGGCCTCAAAATGTTCGGCGATATTGTTACAATATCGCTAATACAATATTCTGACAATATTGGCACAATATTCAAAAATTATATTTTCGAGAAGTAAAATTTGAACATTTTGCGATATTGGTCGAATATTGTTTGAATGTTTTAAAGAGAAACATTCTCATTTGAAAATTGAATCAATACATGACTCCTCTGGAAATGGAAAAACCCTACGATAAAATTTAAGTAACTTTTTTGTAATATCTAACAGAAAACAACTACTTCCCCGGCAAAAAGCCACGCTGGACATTGAACTACATCTGATAGATATTGAGAAAGACCCTATATAACTTGAAGTAGTTGTTTTCTGTTGGATATTACAAAAAAGTAACTTCAATTTTATTGTAGGGTTTTTCCATTTCCAGAGGAGTCATGTATTGATTCAATTTTCAATTGAGAATGTTTCTCTTTAAAACCTCCGAGCAATAAAAGATATAGAGGTGCCATTTCTATATAAACAACACACGTTGTTATGAAAGCTGGATATCACTATCCTTTGTGATAGATTATGGGTGAGGGGTAACCTCTGAGTTCGGAGGGGGAGATTTGTTATTGTTATGATATTCGGATGTAAGATTAGAACCAGTGGCGGCGTGCTGATAAATTTTTTTCATGTTATATTTTTATCTCTAAACGACAACATGCCTGGTTGGAAATCACGTGTGTTGTCAAGATGTCAATCAATGATACTGTATTGTGCGAAAAATTAGATTCTTGCTGACAAAGCATACAATAAGGTCATAAATACTGAAAAAATAAATGCTGAAGTAAAAAAGTAAATATATTCAAATTGTTGAATCACATCTGTATGCAATACATGTATTATAATACACATAAGAATTTATTTACACATAAACTATAATACACATAACAGATTACATTCAAATTTATGTTGGAAGTGTATCATTGAAATACTCATCCAAAGTGTAGTAAAAGCCTTAATAGCTCTTCAACTCTTTTTCTTATGTTTTTTTTTTCTGAATTTAGATTATTGGTATCCTGGGGCAGATTATCAAAAAGTGTTGTAGAGTTGTCAAAAAGTAATGTCTCTTCTTATGTAGTAAGGCTCAGGGAGCGATCAATATTATACGTCTGCCTGGTAGGAAACCGAGAATTTCTCTTAAACATCAAATAGGTGAGAGTCATTAAAGTTTATGAGTTAAATAGGGGTCGAAATATATCTCTGAAGACATCTCTGCAGACATACCAAATAACAGCTCTATTTTGATGTAGTCTTGATTTGCTCACAGGGTGGAGCGATGACTTGCTTATTGTAAATCGTCTGTCCAGCTCGAAACAAATCAAAATTTTGGAATGCATTCTTCTATTCTTTTGCTGGAGTAGTGTAATTTTTTGTATCTGACGGATTATAGTTCTCGTTGCTACTTTTAAATACTTTCTTCTGGTATCATCTGTGTCCATATCATGGGTTTCACAATCACGAATTCCTCTAAAATAGCATACATTTCAAACACACACACACATAACTGCCAAGTTATTATAATGTTATAGTTGCAGAATAGTGAAGTAAATTCCATGTCCAACAAATTCAAAGTAAAAAAAATATCACTAAACTACCTATCGTCGTTAATACTGCAATACGAGCAATATGTCCAGAAATATTCATTTTACAGAAGACTGTAGATAATAACTACTAATGACCATAGCAGTCGATGCCAAAACACAAAAAAAACTACTACATAAGAATTTCTACCGGTCATTGGTTTGGAATTCAAAGTATAAAATAATCGCGCGTAGAAGTTTTTATGTAGTATCTATTATAATTTTACAGTCTCCTGTGAAATAAATGTTTCGTACAACGCTATGTTTTAAATACTCGAAAGACATTCCAACAAGACAGAAGAGTTGAGTTTGCTTATTTGCTTCTTAGTGTACCTACACTGCACCAAGTTTTTTCCTAATTATTGATAGGTAGTCGTTTTTAAGGTCGACTTAAATAGCAACAATATTTTATACAGTTATTTCAACAAATAGTGTATTTTTATCTCAAAATCGGAATTATGCCATGATTACCATACTGCGACGCCCATGGTTTGATTTGACAAGACGATAAATAAGTCGTAAACGGACGTAAACAAACATGATCGCCAAGTTAAGAGTGAATATAACATGGAATTCCGACCTGGTCCCCGAGTGCAAACGGATATATGCGACAATGCCCATTTTTGACATGATTCGGGCTGAGATGTTTGTAAACAACGTCGGGTATGATGCTTTCAGGAAAGAGACAGAGAAGCCCTCTCTATATCTTTTATTGCTCGGAGTTTAAAACATGAATCCCTTCCAAGAGAGGTTATCTTGTACGATGGAAAATAGCGACTAAATCCAACTTTCAGTCGCAGATGATTCCACAACTGACTTTATGAACATCCTGTTCATAGTTTCAATGAAATCAACATTGTTTGAATATTTTAGAAATAGTTTTGATGAAATATTCTTGAAGCAATAATGGCCTCAAAATATTTATCGATATTGGTACAATATTTTTCATGTCAATATACCTTGGCAAATTACTAAAGGTCTTTTAGTTGATGAAGGTGACACCACAGTCTGCCTTTTGATCGCTATAACCACTGGGTGAGGTGTCTTGAAAACAAGTTACGGGAAGTATTTAATATACTTTCGTAGGTTTTAGAAGACGTTCTATATGTAGAGCCACCTAGCGGATTTTTATCCAGGTTTGATCATGATATAATTTCACTATGTTTCATTGAATATTCGGCCAATATTCAAATTTCATCTCAATCTAGATGTGGAAAACAATATGAAGACAATATTGTTTTAACGATATCGATAAATATTATTGAACCAATATCGACCCTATATTAATTAATAAGATTTGTTGAATATTAGCGAAATGATATTCAACCAATGTGTAATCACACTTGGAGATACAATATAGTTTTTATGCCTAGAATCGATATTAGGGGAATATTGGGATTGCGATATTTATTCTAGATGTTACAAACGATGTGAAGACAATATTGTTTTATCGATATTGGTAAATTTCATTCGACCAATATTGACTCAATAAGTGTTAATACAATTTGTCAAATAAAGTGGAAATGATATTCAACCAATATTCTAACAAACTTGGAAATACAATATAATTTTTTTCCCCTATAATTGATATGACTGGAATATTTGGATTGCAATATTTATTCTAGATGTGGAAAACAATATATAACCAATATTATATTATCGATATTGGTAGAAATTATTCAACCAATATTGACCCAATATTTCTTGTGATAATCTACATTCAAAACTAGTACAACCAATATTCCATCAATATTATTAATACAATATTGTTTTTTGAATATTCACCCATATTGGACCAATATTGATTTTTCTTTTACAATATATCTATATTGGCCCAATATGGAACCAAGATTCAGCCGATATGATGTGCTACCTGGGAAGTTATAATCTGAAGTTATAAATTATAATTTTTATGAACCAGTGGTGTAGTTACGGCGGTATGTGGCCATAATTTTCTTCAGACAAATGAATGGACAAATGAGTGTTTGACGTTGATAAAAGTGGAGGTTTATGTGATATTTGCAAAAAACTGAAGATATGTCCTGAGTACTGACAATTCCCTGTGTGCAATAATCGCATAACGCAACTTTCTTACAACATAAAGGAACAATTGTCAACCTCATGAACATCATTTAATGTTGAGAGTATTCAAACATAGTACAGGTAAGTCAGAATGAGACTGACAAACTCTGTTTTTCTCATTCGTCATATTATCTGATCGAATCGATGTCGTTAATTTATTGATATGTAATTATATCTACTTTCTCGCATAATGCCGCCTACAAACAATACATTAAACACTCAGAAAACTCAATTAATACAGAACCGTCTACCTTTTGGACATTCTTCCACTCTAAAAAGGCTCCTCTAGAATGTATCGCAAAGATATCGAACTGAGTACCGCACAAACCATAGTAAATAGATTCGCTGATTTTTACAATAGTATATTGTGTATCTAGTAGTAAAAGTAATACATTCCCGGACGACACTGTAAATTGTTGGCCGAGGCGTTAAGCCGAGGCCAACAAGCATTAAAGTCTGGGAATGTGCTTTTACTACGAGGTACACATACTATTTTTTCTGAAATTGCAATCAGCATTATCAAAAACTAAGGAATTCTACATATTGTTTGCGTGAATTCAATAACTGTCTAAAATGTAAACAAGCCGGCAAAAATATTCCCAAATTGTTTTCGATACGGGAATGTACTTTTTCGGCAACCATCCGGGAAGTGCTCGAATTTTAATACAAATATTAATATAAATAAGAATTAAGTAGAATGTTTCTGTTGGTACTTATCTTCTGTTCGAATATCAATATACCGAGTGGCTACGGAAGTATTGCCTACCGAATATCTCAGTTATTGTATGAAGTAGGTTTGTGAAATTTGGAGCGTCGATATAATGACATAAGAGCTAGAATTTGAGCATATTGACATGTCGAAGTTAACTTCCGGTCTGACCGGAAGTAACATCAACTTTCTTATTTTGAATGGAAACCCTTTTTTTTTCTTTTCGCTTTATTCAGCATTCAATTCCCTTTCTAATGACATATCACAAGTTGGTATCTAACCAGAAACTAGATCAGAAAAAAATTATTATTGAAATTCACCGAGTAGGCCGTGGAAGCAAAATGAAAGCCAAAAATTGAAAAGTTGGCTATGGAAACCATACGTCACTTGATTACAGTTGCTACTACTGTGATATTTTATTTTCATTCGTCGGCGTTATAAAAAGCCGCCAAAAAAATATTGGAAAAATTGGGAAAAAAACAATACTGTGTAGGTCCATAACTTAAATAGGAACATACAACTTTTTCTTGCCTGTACTATTCAGCATAACCATTCCTTTCTAATGATATAATAGAAAATAATTTTTTGAACTGAGATACCGAAAAATCCAATTATTATTCTTCAAATAACAAAACAGATTATCGCCATACGCAAAAATAAAATTAAAAATAATGTGGAATGATAAATTATATCCTGTAGGTTCTAGGTTGAATAGGAACATAAACGTCCATAGATATTCTAATATCTATCTATGGACGATGTTTGTGCTATTCAGAATAATCATTCCATTGCAATAATCATTCGAACCAAAATATTAACAAGTAGGCTGATTAAGATGTATTTTGGAATGAAACAAAAAAGAAATGAGAGCTGTCACGAACGCTGCTATCCATATTATTTTGACGTTCGAAGTAGTGTTTTTGATTCTGCCATTTTAAAAGGGTTTGGAAATCGAAATCAGTTAGTGGAATATTCTAAAAATGCCCCGTTATTCACGAACCGAATAAATTGACATGCTTCTCATTTATTGTGAATGTTTAAAAAATTCTTATGCCGCTGAACCTAACCTAACGATATCCAGCGAGGCAGCAACCGTCAAGAAGGTATTTCCAGTGGCTTGAAGAAAAATTAAGAACTGAGCCTAATGTTCACGAAGACCAAGAAGCATATGTTATTAATGAGGAAACTGAAATTAATGTATTAGCTTTAGTACAATATGATAGCACAATTTCCTCAAGGCAGATTGGCGCCGAATTAGCTGTAAGGACTCTGCTAGGAAAATTTTGAAAAAACATCGATTGAAATCCTTCAAGTATCAGTTGCATCAACATTTGTATGAAAATGACGGTGAAAGGCGCCTGGAATATTGTAATTGGTTTCTTCGACAAAATGCTGAGAATCACCTATTTAACTATTATATCTTGTTTACGGACGAGTCAAGATTTACCAACAATGGATTATTTAACAGGAATAATACAAGGTAGGTTTGGATTATTGTTGATAGTCGAAGTGTAAAGTGCTAAAAGTGTGAACGGTCTTTTGTTCCAGGTACTGGGCGATAGCAAACGAGCACCGGTTTCGACAAGGCGGCTTCCAGGAGAGATTTGGTGTGAATGTTTGGGCAGGAATAGTTGGAATATTGTTGGCCCCATTCTTTTTCAAGGCCAACTAACCGGGGAGAGATACTTTAATTTTTTAACGAATGAAATTTCGGAATTCATTAACAACCTACCAGCGGAAATAACTGAGAGAATGTACTTCCAGCAAGATGGCGCCACTCCGCATAATTCAAGAATAGCGAGAAATTATCTTCAAAATCGCTTTCAAGAGAGACTTATAACAAAGCATGGTCCAGTCAGGTGGCCACCTAGGTCACCTGATCTTACTCCGTGCGACTTTTTTCTATGGGGGCATCTTAAAAATAGGGTGTATTCCACACAGCCTACAACTCTACATGAGCTAGAAGTAAAAATTCGTAGAGCTTTCCAAGATATCACGCCCCAAATGTTGAGAAACGTTTTACATGAAAATATCACCAGAGTCAATAAATGTATTGACGCTGAGGGAATGCATTTCGAACATTTGTTTTGAATTTATTTTATCTTTAATCCTATCAATTTGAATTTTTTTTTTCGATAAATCTGTTTTTTCGTTATTTGAAGAATAATAATTGGATTTTTTGGTATTTCATTTCAAAAAATTACTTTCTATTATATCATTAGAAAGGAATGGTTATGCTGAATAGTACAGACAAGAAAAAGTTGTATGTTCCTATTTAAGTTATGGACCTACAGAGTATTGTTTTTTTCCCAATTTTCCAATATTTTTTTTGGCGGCTTTTTATAACGCCGACGAATGAAAATAAAATATCACAGTAGTAGCAACTGTTATCAAGTGACGTATGGTTTCCATAGCCAACTTTTCAATTTTTGGCTTTCATTTTGCTTCCACGGCCTACTCGGTGAATTTCAATAATAATTTTTTTCTGATCTAGTTTATGGTTAGATACCAACTTGTGATATGTCATTAGAAAGGGAATTGAATGTTGAATAACGCGAAAAGAAAAAAAATAGGGTTTCCATTTAAAATAAGAAAGTTGATGTTACTTCCGGTCAGACCGGAAGTTAACTTCGACATGTCAATATGCTCAAATTCTAGCTCTTATGTCATTATATCGACGCTCCAAATTTCACAAACCTACTTCATGCAATAACTGAGATATTCCGTAGGCAATACTTCCGTAGCCACCCGGTATAATACAAATAAGAACTGAAATGTTCGAAATATCCAAATTTGGAATCGTTTCATCCGGTTAACAGATGGGTGAAAGTCGACCTCTCTTCGTCTCTTAGACTAAATGCGTCTCATTGATTTGTTATTCTACATGGTTGTCGAAAAAATAGTGTACGCAACACGACCGAAAACAGTTTTTCTGGACTCGTAGACTTCCAGGACTCGCTAACGCTCGTCCTAGAATTTAGTCTACTCGTCCAAAAAACAGTATTTTCCGGACTTGTTACGTAAATTACTATTCCCGTACCGTTTAGGTCCGAAAACGGTCCGGGAAAGTTCGTTGCTTAGCAACGGACTAAAATACTAGATTAGCGTATTTTGAGGCCTGAAGTTGCTCCGAGAAAGTGGGCATTCATGAACGATTTCAGAAAAAAGTGTTTATACACCACCAACAAACAATTACAATTCTCCTCAATCCTGGACCAATAATCCTCAAATTTCTTCAAATACATTTGATGAAACCGAAGTATTAACTGCGTTGGAGAGATTGAAGCCAAAACAAACAAGTGATATTAATAAAATTCCCAGTTACTTGGTCAGGGACTGTGCCTATGTACTTTCGAAAACGCTCCAAATCATTTTCAATTTTGCAATAAAATCAAATTTATTCTCAGACGTATGGAAACTATACCGGGTGTCAACGAATCTATTAGACAAGTCATAACTTCTAGACCATTGGGTGTATCAAAATGAGATTTGGTATAGGTAAATGGTATGTGAAGAGGAGAGTTTTCACATATTTTTTACTTTCCGGTCACTTTCGGTTTCACCGGAAATGGCTCCGGTTCTAAATTTTTAAATGGAACACCCTGTATATTGTAACATTTTTGGATTTCTGAGACAATTCTAGATCAGAATGTGACATTTTCTAAAGTTTTTATGGCTACTTAATTTTTTCGGAGTCACTTTTGAAATTACATCTAGGTGGCCATGATCGGAAGTAAACTAATCTAAGGACCTCAGGTGATATCAGAATATTACAATCGCGAAGTTTTAGTGACTAGTATGATAGATATGAATAAGACAAGTTGGCAAAATTACATTTTCGAGTCTAACTATTTTTTTTTCAAATGGCGACTAATTTATTTGCGATTGGATTACAAATAAGAACATAAATTAAATATTACTGAGGAAAATACTTCATAATAATTTATATACTTTTGTCAAGTGTGCCGAGGATAGGCATGATGCATAATATTTTGCAGTTATTTCGATCAAGTTTTCTTTGGAGAACAAAACACTCACTTAGGTTATGACAGTGACATAAGTTCTAAGAGCAGAAGGTAAAATTTCCTTGATTTTCGTTAAATTTTAGTTCAATTGTCCGTCAAAATAATGTATACTCAAAGTGAAAAAGTGGATATGTTGTTATTGTTTGGAGAATGTCACAGAAATTCAAGGAATGCTGCTGAGTTGTATGCTCAGAGATATCCCAATCGGCAACATCCATCCCATCAGTATTTTCGGTATGTTGAGAATCGTTTTAGGCAAGACGGAAATCGAGAGGCAGAACAGAGGTTTATCTTAAATGAGGAGACTGAGATTAACGTTCTTGCTATGGTTGAGGTTGACAAAACGGGTTCTTCAATAGAAATTAGTCGAGAAAGTCACGAATCAGCAAGAAAAATATCGAAAAAGCACGGATTTCGAGCTTTTAAATATCAGTTACATCAACATTTGTATGCTGACGATGGCGATAGACGAGTGTTGTTTTGTGATTGGTTGCTTCAAAATCATAGAGTTAACCCAAATTTCATCAACTATATTCTATTTTCCGACGAATCGCGATTTACAAATAATGGCTTGTTCAATAAGCAAAATTCTCGGTACTGGGCCCAACAAAATCAACATGCAATGAGAGAGGGAAATTTTCAAGAAAGGTTTGGCGTTAATGTCTGGGCTGGTATCGTTGGAAACAGAATTGGACCAATATTATTTTAAGGTCAGTTAACAGGGGCTAGGTACTTAGGTTTTCTTGAAAATGAAATCGATGATCATCTTAATAATCTACCTTTAGCAGTTTTACGGCAAATTTACTTCCAACAAGATTGCAACCAATGGTCCAGTACGGTGGCCTGCCCGCTCACCGGATCTGACTGTGCTAGATTTCTTCATTTGGGGATATGTTAAAGAAAGGGTCTACTATGCAACAGCCCCAGCCACTCTCGAAATCTTAGAAGAAAGGATTCTACAGGCATTTAGAAATATAACGCCACAAATGTTACGAAACGTGTTGAGAGAAACAATTGAACGAGCTGAAATGTGTCTTCAGCAAGGAGGAATGCACTTTGAAAATTTACCATAGTGAAAATTTTAAGAAATTAGGATATTGAAAAAAATGTAAGTGCATCGCTGAAATTATTGTTAATTTTGTTACATTTGTTGATCCAATCGCAAATAAATTAGTATCGTTAGATTCGTCAAAATATCCTTTTTTCGGAAAGTGCTTGTCAAAAAATGGTCGCCATTTGAAAAGTAATAGTTAGACACGAAAATGTAATTTTGCCAACTTGTCTTATTCATATCTATTATACTAGTCACTAAAACTTCCTTAGATTAGTTTACTTCCGATAATGGCCACCTAGATGTAATTTCAAAGGGGACTCCGAAAAAATTAAGTAGACATAAAAACTTTCGAAAATTTCACATTCTGATTTAGAATTGTCTCAGAAATTCAAAAATGTTACAATAAAAATTTAGAACCGAAGCCATTTCCGGTGAAACCGGAAGTGACCGGAAAGTGAAAAATATGTGAAAACTCTCCTCTTC
This sequence comes from Chrysolina oricalcia, assembly GCA_944452925.2. Taxonomy (NCBI): domain Eukaryota; kingdom Metazoa; phylum Arthropoda; class Insecta; order Coleoptera; family Chrysomelidae; genus Chrysolina; species Chrysolina oricalcia. The sequence goes on along the minus strand of OX101821.2, from coordinate 3,013,790 downwards.
ACATACCATTTACCTATACCAAATCTCATTTTGATACACCTAATGGTCTAGAAGTTATGACTTGTCTAATAGATTAGTTGACACCCGGTATACCATTTGCCCAATCTTCAAATACGGATCAACCTATACATCAGAGGATGGTACGTATCTGATAGGGAGGATGGCTCGTCAGATACGTGCCATCGTCCCTAACAGATCATCGGTACATAAACTTCAGCATCTGCGGAAGCAGTGAAGTTTCGACCTTCTTCAGAAACCTGGGGAAAACCGACTGGGAGACATATAGTTAGAAGCTCCCTATCGCTTAACCTCGACTCTGTGAAATTTTTCAGAGGAGGAGTGTTACTGAGGTGATACTGAACCTCCCGCCTCTGGTTTTGTATATTGCAGCGGAGTCGAGGATGGAAGCCTCCAGACTAAAGTGTCTGGACCAATGGAGAGGCAATACTCATGGACGTATAAATACAGATGGACTCAGCATTGCCATACCTACAACACGGGTTGTTTTGAAGTCGTTCATTTTGTAGGCGCGCGGGCTGCGGTGAAGAGAGAACGTAGCAATAGACTGTGACCTTTTCACAACCGACAGGAGCGCACGCATTTGATGAAAATAGGGTTCAACCACAAGAGAAAAATGATGAATTTGAAATAATGGTGAAAATATCAACGAAAGTGATAGAATATACATTCGATGCGACTTCGTCGAAAAACTCCTTTGACACCTGATGTCATGCAATAATTCATTGACCGAGATAGTATCGATCCTTAGAAAATTAGGTTCACAAAGTTTGCAAAATAATAAAATAAAATAGACTTTCAACACTTGAAAGTCTATTTTCGTTTTCAATGAATGGAAAGCTACAAAACGTATATTCTCATTTTGTGCTACAATGGTGTGAAATGGGTGAAAAATGCATGCAAACATGACTGAAAACGGCCGAGCCCACGTTAGCTGCCGAGTGGCAGGAGAGTCCGGGAGATGAGGGGAATTCTTTCAATGAACGGGTTACGTGATAATACGCTTCCCCTCATCTCCCGCTCTCTCCTTTCACTCGACCGCTTCCACCAGCTCGGCCGTTTCCACCAGCTCGGCCGTTTCCACCAGCTCGGCCGTTTTCAGTCATGTTTCCAAGCATTTTTCACCCATTTCGCAGCATTTTAGCGCAAAATGAGAATATACGTTTTGTGGTACTGTACTTCTTCTTTCAACAAAATTAAATGTTTTAAGACCAGATCGGATCATTAGTAACGGAGGAGAACTGTTCTCACAGGGTATTCTCTTTGAAATAAGGAAGTTGCCCTCTACTTCCGACTTCCGCTATAACGAAAAGAGACCGGAAGTTGAACATATTTTAGTTGAGAAGGCCATATTGTAAAACCCACTAAGACAAAATTTTAAGTTTTTATTTTGATTCTGTATATAGGTCATTTTATAATAAGGTTAACTTTATTCCACGCCACTGACGAGTTTCAGCGTACACCAAGTCTTTTATGATAATTAGCCGCCTTGCCACCCTGGCCACTCAATATATATCATATAATTTATATCTTTGTATGTTTACAAATTTGTTTAAATGGTGATTGTTAATGTAATGATATAAATGAATTTATGGGGAGCTGTCCGATGAAAAAGATATACTATATAGTTTATTAAAAACTGGCGCCAAACAACGATCCTATGTAAATGAGATTCAATCCCTTCTTTCGAAAATTTCACTCCATTATACAAAGTTGCTCATAGATGACAGGCGAGCAATAATAATAGGCAGTAAGAATAGACGATGTACTGGGTACTGAGATGGTGATTGACTGTGGAGTACCTCAAGGTTCCGTAATGCGACCAACACTTTTCAATATATATCTGAGTAGACTCTTCTCGTTGACTGATAACAAAGGAAATATCATTGGATTTGCAGACGACACAGTCATCTTCATAAATCAAATAACTGAAACTGATTGAAAGCTAAGGTTGAATCGGAATTTTCTCTTATAAAGTATTGGTTAACCAAAGAAAAGGTGAGCTAAACTAAAACTGAACTCCGGAAGAAAACACGCAAACTATTCAATAGAGCGAAAAAACTGGTGAGTGGGAGGAATATTCCAAAACACTATAGGAATACAACAGACCAATCAGAGGGTAGCAAAGGAAAGTATGGAGGAAGTTCTGTGTGTATATAGAACAAACCTCAGAAAGTGCAAGAATCCACCGCATACTCTCCAAAAAACCCATAAACCCAGTGGGGACTCTCAAAACACTCACTGGAGGCCACACAAATACCGGGAAAGAAACAGTTGAACTTCTGTTCAATACCATAGAAATATATATTATATACTTACTATAGAATGCTAATTGCCAGTCAAAAGTGTTGTAAAAAGTTCAGGCTAGTCCGCAATGCGCATGCGCGTCATTAGTGATTTTTGTAACAGGCCCGGTTTTAGCAAAATGTAATGGTACTTGTAAAGATTAACAAACGTTAATTCTGAATCTCGGAGAATAAAGTTGGAAACGTCATTGTGCTTATACCTGTTATTTGTATTTAGCCGATTTGAATACATATTTTCACATATTTATGATCCCGAATATTCAGCAAAGGCCATCAAAGGTAAAGTACGGTTATTATTATTATTTGCAGCTCTGAAGCGACTGATATTTGTTATCACATTCACTTTTCAGCTGTAGTTAACCAACAAAAATCTATGGAACCACCCCAAATCGTTGGTGCGAATTTCAAGGATAGCACTGGATTGGAAAATAAATTGAAAGTACAAAAAACTATGAAAATTTATTTCAGCTAATATCATGAATGATATCAACTCAAATTGGATTCATAAAATTGGGTGCTTGGAAGCTCGAGGTTTTTTTTCTAGGACGATTCATGTCAAAATATGCAACTGCATTTTAAATCATTTGAAGAGATTAACATGCTATTTGTTCGAGTATTTCTGGTTGTATTACCTTAGTGCAATTTCCACAATGGGGGTGCATGAAAAAGTGAAGCCAGAAGCATTTTCCTTACCATCAAAGAAAAGCACTTCCATGTTGACATTAATTTTCTGAGGTGATTCTGTGTATGTTCAGTACTTTTTGTAGGAATCTAGAACTCATAATATAAGCGGTGTGGTAGAAAGTTGTATCATTCGCCGCCATGCATGCTTACGCAGACACAGTATTGGTACTGCACTAGGTTTCAAATTATTCTATTGTCGTTTTCACATGAATCTTCAGGAGGAAAATGTCTGCCACAAATTATAATTTTCTCAATCAAATGTTCTGCTGGGGTCTCTTCAACAATAACCAAAAATCATGCCTTTTTTGTCAAGCTATAATAATATTTATGCTATTTTGAGCAAAGCATAATATAGGTACATGAAAAATATCATTATCTACCAAAAATGATTTATTTCAGGTAGTTTTTCTTTATACAATACTAAACAGTTCATTGTTCATTTGTAGAAAGAAACGGCTTTATTAGAAATTGTCTTTAAACGAACAAGATTAATGCAAATTCACGAATGATGAAAGAATAACCAACAACAAACACCACACAAAGCGACAAGAGAAAATCTGAAATTCTAAAAACCGTCTCTGTCTCTGACAAGAGTGACAGATCTTAGTGACAAGTCTTCCTGTTGATGAAAAAACATGTTGCACGGTCATTATAATTACAGTAACATACGGTACATTATTGTTTTAAATAAATTTCTCCCGCGCCTAAAATTCGGAGGAATCTATCTCTTGGCAACGATCTACCCAAACTACACTAATGACGAGCATGCTCACGGGTCGCATACACGGCATGCTTTTCGCCGTGAAAATTGGCGGAATTAGCATTCTAGAGTAGGTATATAATACATATTTCTATGTTCAATACACACTTTCCAGGATATACCATTGTCACAAATCCCAGCAGTGAAACCCCATCAACCTTCAAATAAGGGCGAACATGGCTAACTGGGAGGTGGCAAAGTGGATCGTAACATACCCGACAGTAAAATGGGCAATAAAATCTATATGGGTGCATTTTACAAAAATTTACAAAATTTGGGAACACTTTGATTGAAGTTATTTTTGAGACTGTCAGTTAGGAAATCTTGGTAACTACAGGGTGTTTCATAATAAATGCGTAGGACTTCCGGATAGGATAGCTCGTTCAAAAATATGAAAAAAAGTTTCTATTAACTTACCCTCTAAAATGCACCATTTTCAAGATACAGGTTGTTGAAATTTAAAAAAAATTATAGTTTTTTGCGAATATCTCTGGAACCGTTTATCGCACAAAAAACAGATTTTGAATGCATTTTCTACTCATAATAAGCCATGTTTTGTGCAGATTATTTATTTTTTAAAATTCATAATTGGTGAAGATTTTGAAGGGGTAGTGGGTGTTTTTTTCTACAACTTCTACGCCACTAGAAAAAGTATGATTTTGAGACGCCTACTTGAACCGCCAATGTTTTCTACACAAATAAGGTACTCTTGGTCATAAGCTCTAAAGTTGACCGTTTTCAAGAAAAATAAAATCTCATGTTGAAAAACATGGTAATTTTTTTCCTAATTATACAAAATTTAATTAAACGTTAAAACAAGTACCAAAACCAAACGTTGACTTCTTAAGTGCAAAATAAAAAAAAAACAATAACAATCGTACTCAGTTGAATTGTTGGAAATGTCTGCCATTAGCTTCAATTCACGCAGCATTTTTTCGAGGAAAAAACATTATTTAAACAATATGAAAGTGGATTTTTCTTGAAAACGGTCAAATTTAGAGCTTATGACCAAGAATATCTTTTTTGTGTAGAAAACATTGGCGGTTCATATAGGAAGCTCAAAACTGTACTTTTTCCAGTGGCGTAGAAGTTGGAGAAAAAAACACCCTCAACCCCTTCAAAATTTTCACCAATTATGAATTTTGAAAAATAAAAAGTTCGCTTATTATGAGTAGAAAATGTGCGATAAACGGTTCCAGAGATATTCGTAAAAAACGATTATTTTTTTAAAATTTCAACACCCTCTATCTCGAAAATAGTGCATTTTAGAGGGTAAGTTAATAGAAACTATTTTTCATATTTTTGGACGAGCTATCACATCCTGAAGTACTGCCCATTTATTATGAAACACCCTGTATAGTAGCATTTCTCTACAAGAAATTTTTCATTACAGTCATGGAATATCTTATCACTTCTGATTCTTTTGACTGCATGTGGTAACTTGTTGAAGCACGCAATGGCATTATAGTGAGGGATTTTCTATAATTTGACATTTGATGTTGTGGGATTCTCAAAAGATCACCATTTCCTGTATTGTGACTACGTTCTGTAGCAGTTTTCTCATATAATTTGGGGTTTTTCCTGACTAAATTTGAGGATGAAGACGGATGAGGCTATCAATATCTTTTTACCTATAAAAACGGGCCGGCACCTATCTCGGAAGTCCATGTTGAAGATTAGCCTTCTGACGCGTTTCTGCGCTAAGAAAACTCTGGAAAAATCCCTTGCCCTGCCCCAGGCCATAACATTTAAACTTAGATGGGAATAAGACCATAGCATAATATATGTTGAGTAAGCCAGGTTCATCCAAACTGGATTCCAACTGCTTCATGGCCATAGTATGCTTTATTCAAGTTTGCATTAATATGGTCCACTTGCTTTTCCCATTTCAAATTGTCGTCTAGATAGGTACCTAAAAATTTATATTCTTCATAAGTTTGAATATCTTATTGTGTACATAGACCATCTGGAATATTTCGCCTGAAGTGAAAATTCATACTTACCAATATACGTATTTGGGATAAACTTATTTCTTTGGCAGCAGGTGCTGAACTGATCAATATTGCGTTCTGATTTTCTGTTGAGTTGATCAGCGTTTTCTCCCGATATAGTTATTGTAGTATCATCAGCAAATATTGTAACATAGCCTTTCATTATATGTTGAGGAAGGTCGTTGGCATAGAGGAGAAATAGTAACGGCCCTAGAATAGAACCCTGTGGCACACCGAGTTTCACAGTTTTTGACTCAGATGACAATCCATTGCAAATTACAACCATATCTCTATTTGTCATATAGAATTTTATCATTTTTCGTGGAAAACCAAACGTTGATAGTTTACTTACGAGAAATTCACATATTTATTACTATCAATCTCCGTGTATATATGATTTAGGAGGTGATAGGAGGCTGTTTCTATAGATTTATTTTTCCTAAAACTGTGCTGAAATGCGCATAAAAGCTTATTTGTTTCCGAATGATCTATAACTCAACTTTTTCAAATTATTTGGATAAGGAGCAGAGCAAGGATATTTGCCTGTAGTTATCCATTTCGGCGGAATTACCTTTTTTGTGTACAGGTATAACAAGTGCTTTTTTCAGTACTTCTGGTATCCTTGACTGAGAGATTGATTCGTTAGATAGGGGAATGGAACAATAATGGCAGATAGTATTTTCTTAATTGTGACAGTTCAACAGTACAGGGTAAGGACACGTTTTGCCCGAAGCGATTTGACACGGAAATTTCTGCTGCATTTGAAAAGTATTCAGCAAATAGTTCTGGTACTTCACCTGCAGTGGGACTCTGTGTCATGTAGAATTCTACCCCTCGTTTTCTACAGTCGATTACTACTATCACAAGCGACGATCACATTATTTGACACCCTGTGCTACAGTCGTCTACACATCGGGTTTGTTCGGCAACATACTATCCGATTTAAAAACGTTTGCCAAAATTAGATGATTTTCCACTAACATTTCATACTCTTGTGTCCAAAATTACTGTCATTGACACATTTTTTTTTTAACTGCTGGCAGTTTCATGTGTTTTTTAATTCATTTTAAATAAAATGTGATATTTTTGCATTATATTGCACATAAAAGGATTACATGTATCAGGTCTAGAGGAAGAAGAAAGGCTAGAAGACATTCGTTTAGGAAATATTGAGGGAGGACTCATGAAAGAAGAGACAAAAAACTCTTTGGAGTAATTTATTATATTTTTAACAGATGAATGATTTGAATTAACCTGTGGGTATACCACCAATAATTAGATGATTTCTTAGTGTTCCAAGTTTTTATGCAACAGGAACATAGTCAGCAATATGTATCGAGGGCCATAGAAGAGATAACCATTGCTATTGTAAATACTTTGCCAGTCTTTAGCTGTTTTTTTTTGCAATTTTGCTGCTTTTGTCTTCGTTTTTGACTTCCAGTCTACCACTACCCGACTTTGAATACAACAGAAGTACCTAATCATAAATATTCACTGGCTAATGGATTATGACTCTGCACTATGACTGTACTTTTCTGAATACAAATTCTCCATTCTTCGACAGATTTTCCTCCAAAACCTGAGCTGTTGAGCTTGTAGCTCACATTTTACGACATAGCGTGACCTCTTGCTGTGCCGTCTATTCCATTAAATTTATTTGTTATCAATTCGTTTTTTTTTCACTTATTGGCAAGTATTCACTCCGTACCCTCATTATTTAATATTTTATACTATCTGCTTTTGAAATCGTTACATAAATATAATTGACATACAGCATTGACAGAATAAAGAGAAAAGTAGGGTTAAACACAGAAAACGACATGTCTCGACGTATTGCTTTCTGGCTACCGGGATAGTGGAGTTCAGGCGATAATTTTTATGCACAGAGTACCAGTCATATGGAATTCAGTCGATAAGTGGAATTCAATATGACACAGAGTCCCACTGCTGGGTCTGTTTCTAACCCATCATCTTGTTTAAGGGATATTGGTTTTTAGGTTCTTTTTGTTTCTTCCTAGTTCTTTGTTAATAATCTTCCAAGTCTCTCTAGTTTTGTTTTCAGACGGATTTATTTTAGAATTAAAATAGTTTTTTTTTGACAACTTTACATTTTGTTTGTGTTCTCGCAATCTAGATTTATACTGTTCAGTTAAGTGAGTTTCAGATTTTTGGGAGTTGGAGAGAAGCCAGAACATTCTTAAAGTTTTTGCGTTCAGCGATGATATAATGAGTTATTCAGCTATGTATCTGACACACTAAACAGGGCAATTCAGAGTTTACCACATTTCTGCAACAAATATTTTATGTATATTATTAATAGAGAGATTATTAAGTGTAAAAAATACCAGAATCTGCAATCCAATATATTTTCCAAGTTGAATCTTCTGGAGGATTATTTTTCAGCGCATAATCTAAAACTAAATGCTGACAAGACCCAAATAATATCTATTGCCCAAAATGGCTCTGACAATAATAGTATAAGTAACGGTGTAACCACCTTAGAACCAGTATCCCAACTTTCTTTTCTTGGCATTATAATTGACTCAAAACTGGACTGGAAGAGTCACACTGATAAAGTTGCAACACATATTTAGATACTGCTATGCCCTGAAAATAATATCACAGAATAATTCCACTGAGACTGCAATGCTAGCATACAATGGATATATACAGAGTCACATTAGATATGGTATCATTTTTGGGGGATGTCTGCCCAACTACAAAAATATTCATCTTACAAAAACGATGCCTGAGAAAAATATTTAACCTTTCTCAGAGAGAAAGCTGCAAACCAGTGTTCATAGAAAAGATAATACTAACATTAACTAGTCTCTATATTTATGAGTCTGTGATATTTGTTAAAGATAATGTTTCTCTTTTTACTAAAGTAATCTGCTGAATACCAAGTCACATTTAACTTATCTTCAAAAAAATGTACCTTTTTCATTAATTTCAATTTACAACAAGATACCAGAATCTCTCCGAACCCTGTCTTCCAATACCATGAAGATTATTGATAACATTACTTCTCTCCAAAGCATATTATTCACTGCATGAGTTTTTCACTGATGTGTTTTAAAATTTTGCATAATATGGATAAAATCTTGGGATATTTCAGATTGAATGATTTTATAATGTATGTTTTATACCGTATTGTGTTTTATTTATTTTTATGTTTAATTACGCGACAATAATGTTTATGTATTGTCTTTGCTGTTAATATTTAAACTTATTTTAGCGACTATGGCCTGTAAATGTTTTATATCTTTTACTTGTTTTTATATTATTTGTATATAATATACATACATATTCATTTGTGTATGTGTGTATGAGTGAACTTGTGTACAACTGCAGTTGTACATAGAGATATTATATTTTATTGTAAAATTTTCATTTTTATGTTTGCAGATAAAATGACATGCTCTACGCCCGTAAGGGTATTTGTAAAAAAGAACTAATAAGGACTCTGTCATCTATCTATCTATAAATATTTGTTCTTTCCGGTAACTGTTGAAACTTTCGGTGTTTATGGTCCTGAATCTCTGTCATGTATTCATGAACTTGGAAGGAGATAAGGCCTAGCAACAAGGAGCATATAGCTTACAGTTTAAAAACTAATTCATTATTGTCCTAAATTGAAATATGCCTAATTATTCTCTTTGAAGAACTGCAACCTTCGTAGTTACAACGAACGAACTTCATTTTATGAAAAATAAACGCCGACTCTCGCCGAGATAGAATAGATACGGGTATGGCCATAAATGATAAACCATAATTTCATAAAAAATACAAAAAATGATGCCGTCCGTCCTCACTAGTTAGTCTACTTCATTATCGGCTGATAAGTAATGTAGCTTGGGATTAGTGCATTTGTTGTCGGTTCGTTGTTATGCAGACAAATGAGTGATGTCTGTCAATGGCCACTTATATCACTGTCAATTATTGGCTTTTATTACCGGGCGCCCTTACAGGCTATAAGAAAAAAGTAATTGGGTTATTTACTGATGTACTTCATTTTTTGCGAAATAATATCGTATAAATAAGATGTATTTCAAGTGCTTTCATGACTCATATAATCCTCAGGATTGTAACAAACACGAAAGTTGTCCGAGGGTAATACCACAAGAGGTTTTTATTTCATCGGATAAACTTTTATTTCGAACGGAAACTTGATTGCTTCGGTAATTGACGAGAGCAAAAATAACATGATAAAATCACGACACCGAAGGTGTCAATCGCAGAAAAAAAAGCGCACGGATCCATCGATTTTTATCTTGCGCATACTCTCAAATTTGTCACTTCAAGCCACTCGGAGGGGTTAGCTCCAACCCTTAAATCTTTAATGGGATTAGGGTTTGTGATACCGCATTTTGAAGGTCATCGAATTCTCTTTCTAACGCTTTCCAGTTTTTTTTAATTTGATGCAGTAGTCCTCGAGAAATCATTGTTAATATACAGGAGGGAGTTATCTCTCATGCCAATATTTTCTAGTATCGATTTTAATTTTTCGTGTCTCGATATCGTGAGTCACGAAACTAGAAAATATTGGCATAAGAGATAACTGCCTCCAGTTTTTCAAGAGCTACCTTGAGAAACGCTAGCAATGCGTTAAGATCAATGAAACATATGGCGATTACAAGAGTATAGAGTGTGGAGTCCCACAGGGAACAGTTTTAGGACCACTGCTATTCACCATATTTGTTATCTAACGACTTATTCTCGATTCCAAGTAAAGGAAAAATAATGAGCTTCACAGATGATACCGCTATTCTTTATAACGGAGAAACTTGGGAAAGCCTAAAAAATGAAGTAGAAACTGATCTAAGCTTAATAAAAACATTATTTGATAATAGATTACTCACGATTAACATCGACAAAACATATTTCCTTCCTTTCACAATATATGAGAACACTTTACCAAATTTTCAACATCTCACACTGCAAAATAATTTATATAATGATAGATACACACATGCGATGGGATCAACATGAGAACTTTACTCTCAAGAAACTCCGATTTATCCTCTATAAATTTCAACAATTAACTGACATCCTCGACCTGAAACAGAAAAAAATGGTATACCATAGCTTGATGGAAAGTCATTTAACCTATGGTCTACTTGGATGGGGGGAGGGCTATCAAAAACAAACCTTCGCCCACTTGAAGTCATTGAAAAATGCTTCCTGAAAATGATGCTCTCTAAAAATTCAAGATTTCCAAGTGACCAATTATATAAAGAATCCGAAATATTAGACCTTAGGCAACTATACTATAAAAAAAGTAACACCAGACAATACAAAAATAAAGATAAACTGCAGAAACTCACTCACAATTACCACACTAGGCGTCACTTGCAATTCCGGTGCACTCGAACATACAGATCTATTGGACAAAATGTAATAATTATTTGGGTCCAAAATTATACAATGATTTAACCACTGCACGTTCAGGAAAGTAGAACAACTTTCTCATTTAGAAAAAATTTGGAATTGCAAACAAATCCCCTCGGAGCAAATCCACAATTTGATAAACTGACCGGAAATAATAATTCTGGACATTTATACTTGTATAATGTAGCGTTCCGTGTTTCTCCTCCACATGAGATCTCATACTTTGACGTAGGCTTATATGTGTATGTTTGTGTATATATGAATTTAACAGAAAGTTAATTATGCCATCTACAGTCACTAGTTGAAACTTAATTTGACACGAACCAAGGAATCCAAAAGTAGAGGTTTGTCTACAAATTGACAGGCAGCCAACAATTCGTTGTTCTGACCAACCCAAGGTTCAATCAAGTTTCTAGTACGTTATGAGGAACGCAAGCAGAATCTAACTGAAAATAGAGTATATTTCGTTTTAATTCCGAGAGTTCCAACCTTTGACAGCTGTTTCGTGCTCACGCACTCATCAGAAAGGATTTATGGATATATATGTGCATACAATACCATTTTCAATCCATTTCAGTGTTTTATATCCATGGCTCGATGAACTTATGATAATGTTTCATGGTCTATCGTGGTGGCATTTAACATGTGTAAATTCATCATGAATGATAAATAAAGAGGAAATAAAATATTCCAATTTACACAAAAAATATATACTTGTACGTGCTTACAATTGTTTCGACACACGGTGTCATCATCTGAGCGAGTTATCAACTAAAGAAACGTCAAAATCACCTTCTTAAATATTAAAATAACATGCATGAAATTTCACTAATGACAATTGCAGGTATGAAATTTCCTAATGACATATAGCTTGGATTAGGAGGCATTTGAGTAGTTACTAGTGAGATAATTAATTATAGGTGAATTGTACAGGTCAATTTGGTCATTGAGAACTAAATTGTTACGTAAATGTTTCTTGATTTCTATGGATTCTAATGTTTAATTTTTGACCTTTAGGTTGAATATGCAAAATTTCAGGATTTTGTGTGAAGTTATGGTTATTGTCAATAAGGTGGTTGGCATAGTTTGAGTCCTGTTTATTTAATCTGTAACTTCTCAAATGCTCACCGAATCTTTGATTAAAACTACGGCCTGTCTGGCCTATATATAATGCATTGCAATCCTCACACTCAAGTTTGTAAACCCCCGACTTCTTGAATTTATCCCGTACAGACTTTGCGTTGTTAATAAAAGAATATAAGTTATTGTTGGTTTTGAATGCAACATTTATATTCCGTTTCTGAAGGAAACGGGATATTTTGTTGGTCAGCATACGAACAAAATATTAAATAAACAGGACTCAAACTATGCCAACCACCTTATTGACAATAACCATAACTTCACACAAAATCCTGAAATTTTGCATATTCAACCTAAAGGTCAAAAATTAAACATATTAGAATCCATAGAAATCAAGAAACATTTACGTAACAATTTAGTTCTCAATGACCAAATTGACCTGTACAATTCACCTATAATTAATTATCTCACTAGTAACTACTCAAATGCCCCCTAATCCAAGCTATATGTCATTAGGAAATTTCATACCTGCAATTGTCATTAGTGAAATTTCATGCATGTTATTTTAATATTTAAGAAGGTGATTTTGACGTTTCTTTAGTTGATAACTCGCTCAGATGATGACACCGTGTGTCGAAACATTTGTAAGCACGTACAAGTATATATTTTTTATGTAAATTGGAAGATTTTATTTCCTCTTTATTTATCATTGATAATGTTTCATTTAATTGGTACAGATTCTGATTCAACAAGTTACAAAACCCCTCGATACCGATTATTTTAATATAGTAATATAGATACTCGGGTTTCAGTCTCTTCATATGCAATGTCCTTGTATTGCATTGAAGTTTAAAGTTTATTAAAATTTCATAATTTAGGTAAGGCAGTAGGTACTCTTGAGACAAATTATTTCAATATCCTAAATGATACGGTCATTTATATCAACAATCACCCTTGTATTGTCTTATTTTATTTAATGTTAATTTTAATCATCTAATGTTACACTTTTATATTTTTATTATTAGTGTTTTTATTGGTACGCTTATGTGAACCGGTACTCGTGAGACAAATTATTTTAATATCCTAAATGTTACGGTCACTTTTATCAACAATCACCCTTGTATTGTCTTATTTTATTCAATGTTAATTTTAATCATTTTACATAGACTTCCATATTTTTTATTATAAGTGTTTTTATTGGTACACTTGTGTGAACCAACTCACTAACAAGCGAAAGCTTCAGTGAGTGTTATATTGCTAGAATTTATTAAGATACATTTATTGTAAATACCTTTGCAAATAAACACTATATTATTATTATTATTATACTAACAAGTCAACATTGACATTAATCCGTATCAACTTTCCATTTGAATTGTTAGAAACGTAAATTTTTTAATGTAATGTAAAAATCATTTCCTACCAGACCTACAGCTATAAACAAGGTGTACAAAAAGTCGCTAACAACTTTTTCATTCCCAAAGAAAACCTATTTTTTTCACATGTTTTGATTGGCATTCTAATTCTTAGTTTAAAAATCCTGGCCACACCAAATGTCATGTCTTGCAGAATTTCTGGTCTGACAGGATATGAGTTTCATAATGGTCCTAGTAAGAACTTACATTGAAAAAAATGTTACATTCCTATTTATCCGATATCAACAAGAAATATCTAAGACAAAAATACAAAAAATTCTCATAGATGAGATTTGCAAACGCATGCAATATCGAATTTGTATAGAAACGGGTAAAGTTCTTCAAATTATCTGAATATTATACCAGCATATTCTGAAGGAATGTCAAAATAAATAATGGTTGTCTCAAGTACCTAAAACAAAGCTTCTATCTGTTAGTTAAATTGAAGATCGGACAGAAAATGCTCAGTAGAATCAGTTAACGTTGTCAGGTAAAATGGGCTCGCATGGCAAAGCTTGAGGCCGTTTCATTATTATGATTGGCACATTCATTAGTATTAACATAAGAGGTCAAACTGCTAAGGACCAACATCGGAGTCAATTTGAACACTACCTTAATGGATGAAAACTAAATGAATGGACGTTGTTATGAATTATGGTAGTTCATAGTGATTAGGAGCTGATTCCAATGTGCAGTGTTTTCGAAAACTTTTGGATACATTCATTTAAAACGCTAGAATTGGCCAAATTTTATTTTAATATACGGATTTTTCCAAATGCGATTATTCATGTTGGTACAACGTCATTAAAAACTATTTTAGTGGTGAATGAAGCCAATGTTTTATTACGGAATTTGAAATTAACATACTCCAAGGTAAGAATGAGTATAAGTCAAGCGAAAATGCATTGTGGCCATTTAAGCTGTTCGATAAACAGCATACAAACTAGGTAAAAAAATATGAACTTATAGTCAAGTGACAATATCAATGAATATTTTAGACTGTTTATGGAACACTTCGAATGGGCTTTAGATGCAAGCTGCCCAAAACGAAAAAAGAATTTAAAAAATAAAAATAAATATATAAGTAAGGAGATTCAAAAGGAAATTGATGATCTTGAATTTCTCTATTATGTATCAAATAGTTCAGGAGATCCAGACTTGATAGAGTCCTATAAAAAACACAAGAAGAACATTAATAAACGAATAAATGAAATGAAAAAGGACGACAACAAAAAAAATAGATAATGCATCGAACAAAAACAAAGAACTGTGGCGGATAGTTAACGAAAAGCTAGGGAAGAAAAATCAAGGAAAAAAATAAACCTAATACATAATAATAATATAATAAGTGATAATACCGAAATCAGTAATTTATTTGTTAACTATTTCACAACAAGTGTACATGAAAAACTAGACTCTCACTTCAAATCTAACAAATCCCTGGCATGCACGATACCAAAACAAAATATTCAGAATACAATTTTTGTTGAACCTGTGACAAGCACAGAGGTGGTTCAATTAATAAGCAATTTAAAAAATAAAAATTCAACAGGTATGGACGAAATTTCTATAAAATTATTGAAGGATTGCAAAATTGAGCTATCTGAATCCATCGCCTTTCTTTTGAATAAATCTATTGAGCTAGCACAGTTTCCAGATGATTTGAAGCTAGGAAAAGTGATACCAATATATAAAAAAAATGATCCACTAACAGCTACTTAGTCATCTTTCCAAACTAATAGAAAAAAGTATAGCGAATAGGTTATACAATTTTCTCGATAAAAACAAAATTCTATCCCCTTTTCAATTTGGATATCGAACAGATAAATCAACAGAACTAGCCACCACAGAGTTTACTCAGACTATCTACGGACATCTAGACAAAGGCAGGAAAGTAGCTAGGGTTTTCTTTGACCTGACTGCAGCGTTTGACTGTGTGAATCATCAATTTCTTCTTGAGAAACTATCGAGTCTTGGGATCAGGGGGAACCTACTGAACTGGATAGAATCATATACACACAACAGAAAAATTAGTGTCTCTATAGAAGAGGTAATGTCAGCCGAAGAGTGTGTTGATACAGGTGTTCCTCAGGGTTCTGTACTAGGGCCACTTTTATTTTTAATATTTGTGAACGACCTTCCAGGGTATATTACAGAAGGCCAGATTTTTATGTACGCTGATGATACTTCTGTGATAATCGAGGCATCAACCGTAACAGAACTGGAACTCAAAATACAAAGAATCATTAAACATTTTGAAATCGGTATGTGTGTATTTTTCCAATACAAACAGTGGAATAACTCCTGAAATACAAAGTATAGAAATCAAAGACAGCACAAAATTTTTAGGAACTGTTATAGATAATAACTTGAATTTCACACTGGAAATAGACAGTATATGTTCCAAACTTGCCAAAACGACCTTCGCCATTCTGAACCTAAGGAAGGAAATAGATACAATAAATCTAATAACAGCCTATTACTCCTTGGCATATTCAGTAATGAGCTACAACATAGTTGTTTGGGGTCAATCAACGGATATCTCTAGAGTCTTTACAATGCAAAGAAGGATAATAAGAATAATCTTCAACATGGGCTACAGAGATTCATGTAGAACGGTTCTGAAAAATAATAAAATACTGTCGTTAACGAGCATCTACATATTCAAAATATCATGTTATATATATAAAAATGAAAAAAACTTCCTTAAAAATAGCAACGTGCATAATTATAAAACTAGAAATGCTAAAAAACTGCATCTAACCAAATACAACTTGAGTAAATCAAAAAAATCACCAAACTATGCAGGTCCCGAAATTTTCAATAAACTCCCTGAGAATATAAAAAGCTCAAAATCGTATCAAGCATTTAGAAAAGCATTAAAGGAATACTTAGTTGAAAAATGTTTTTATAACTATATAGAGTTCATGCAATGAATAGCAACTGAAGGTACTATCATTTTCACTCAGAATTGACTAATAAGTTGCTTCACACTTTTATGTTTTTAATGTGTAATATTATATGTACGTATATATAAAAAAAATTGGTAATTCTTCTTCTTATGTGTAATTTTTATATATTTGTACTGACTCTTAATTGACGAAACCTACTTTATGTGTTTTTGTTAAATAAAGAATTATTATTATTATTATTATTATTATTATTATTATTATTATTATTATTATTATTATTATTATTATTATTATTATTATTATTATTATTATTATTATTATTATTATTATTATTATTATTATTATTATTATTATTATTATTATTATTATTATTATTATTATTATTATTATTATTATTATTATTATTATTATTATTATTATTATTATTATTATTATTATTATTATTATTATTATTTCCTTTAAGAGTGTACCAGTCAGGTCCTGTCTCCGGTGCTCCGACCCATCCGGAGGACGCGCTGGTGTCGTTTACCTCAATAACCACTCCCTACGTCCGTAGGGTGAGTGATTATTGGGTCCGAGAGTCATGTGTTCTGAGCAGACGAAGGGAACCAAGGATGACGGCCTTCTGCATTCGAGCGGCTAGGATTTGTGTCATATTACGGCAGGCCGGTATCAACTTCAAATTAGAGAGCAGTGTGTCCATCATTCCACCAAGGACTCCTATAATCAGAACAACCATTTTGACAGAATGGTCCGGATACAACCTGCGGAGTTCAAAGAGAAGATCTCGATATTTAGTCCGTTTTTCCTCCTCTTTCCGAACGATATTCATCTCGCCTGGAGCGGAAAACTCCACGACGAATATCGTTTTACTTTGACGGTCGAGGAGGACAACATCAGGCTTATTGGCTTGTATTTGCCTGAGGGTGGGGAATGAGTAGTTCCAATAGATTCGGCACCTCTCATTCTCCACCACGGACTCAATATCCCCCGGAACATAAGGCAACACCGGTGTCTCGTCTATACCGTACGAGTGTCTTAGATGGTAGTACAACACTCGTAGCGCCGCGTTATGCCTGTGAATATAGGCTGAGACCGCATAAGCTGGACATGCTGATAGCAAATGCATTACGGTCTCAGGTGCCCCACGACATTCACTGCATCGGGTGTCAGGGACGTCTATACCCATCACGCGACTACGGTAGACGAGGGTGTTGAAGACACCATCCTGGCAGGCCATTATGAATCCCTCGGTCTCCGACTTTAGCTCACTCGAACTGAGGAAGGCAAAGGTCAAGCTTTTGGATAAGCCAAGGTCTTCGATGTTGTTGAAGAAAACACCATGCATTGGCTTATCCATATGCAGCTGTAGGAGGACCTCTGTCTCCGCAGCTGTAATGTGAGCTTTTAGCTGAACGGGTCCCAACTCGGTGACAGAGTTTGGGTTAGCCCGTTCAGTGTCGAATACGAGACCAAGTTCATCGGCTGCACGGGTTGCTGCCTTAAAGAGAAATGCTCCAAGCCCTGCTTTTTCATGGTCGCGGACCATGCAGAGAAGGGGATCTGAACTCCTGATGACTTTACAGGCCCCATCCAGAACCATTCTGTTATGCAGACACTCCAAACTCAAAAGTCCACGGCCTCCCCGTTGTCTGGGAAGGTATAACCGTGGAACAGACGATTTAGGATGCAAGCTCCTATTGAGATGCATCATTTTGCGAGTTTTTACGTCGAGTTGTCGCAGCTCTTCCTGAGTCCACTTCATCACTCCGAAGGAGTAGAGAAGGATCGGAACGGCAAGCATATTAGTTGCAGCAACTTTGTTCTTCCGACAGTTCTGATGACCAGATCTGTCGGAGTTTATGCTGATACTTGCCGCGGAGAGAGTTCTTAACTGTGATTACCTCTTGGGAGCGGCGTTGCGCCACCCCTAGGTAAGTATAAGTCTCTCCGGCATCCAGATGATGTAGGATGCTTCCGTCTACGAGCTGGACATCCTCTCCGTATTCCTTGCATCGTCCTCTTTTGAGATGAACCGTGGCACATTTGTCGATCCCAAATTCCATTCCGATAGCATGCGTATATTCTTCCACCACCCTAAGGGACTGATGTAGGTCCCTTTCTCCAGAGGCATATAATTTTAGGTCATCCATGTAAAACAGGTGGGTGACTGTATGCCTCCGGTTGCTGGGGGTGCCGCAGCTGTACCCACGGGTATTCCTGAGTGCAACGGACAATGGCAATAGTGAGATGCAGAAGAGAAGAGGGCTGAGGGAGTCTCCCTGAAACACGCCTCTTCTAATGATGACCTGCTCTGTTTGGACAATGTCTCCACCAGATTTTATAGCGAAGCGAGTCCTCCAGAGCGGCATCAGTTGTCCAATGCATCCCACTATTTGATCGGGTACCTCAAGGCATCTGAGCAAATGCATGATTAACTCATGCGATGTTGTATCAAATGCCTTGCGGTAATCGATCCAGGCCATCGAAAGGTTACGCTTGTACTGCACGGAGTCCTGCGTGATACATCTATCGATGAGCAGGTTCTCCTTGCAGCCGGCAACCCCTTTCTTTGACCCTCTTTGCTCATATATCCGTTCATACACCGGATCAACTGCGGAGAGAATGCGTGTGTATAAGATGCGCGTAAACACCTTATAACACGCATTCAAGCACGTTATCGGTCTGTAATTCTTTGGATCAGACAAATCTCCGTTTTTGGGGATGAGCACGGTTCGCCCCTCGACAGACCACTCCGGAATCTGCTGCTCCCCATCTAGCCATGAGTTGAAAACTCTAGCCAGATGGCGGTGGGTTGCTGGAAACTTTTTCCACCAATAGTTATTCAACCCATCGGGTCCTGGAGCAGCAAAGTTCTTTGAGCCTTTGAGGGCTCTTTGAACTTCTTCCGGGGTTATCGGATTGCGCAGATCATTGAGCTCAGGCTGCCGAAGCCTCCTGCAGAATGCTCTGAACTGCGCTAGGGCTGGAGTATCTACATTGATTGGTTGCGGATACTCATAGATGTTCTTCCAGAAGGTTTCCACCCGATCAACAGTCGGCGGGTTATCAACAACACGTGGAGGCTCTTGAAATAAACGAGAAGGTTTATCGCGGAACTTCAAGTTTTCCGCGACTCCTCTCGCTCGCCTCACTAGTGACTTCTTTGCAGCCACTAGCATTCGTATCCTATCAAGACAGTGCTGTTTGATGGTAAACAGCACCCCTTGATTCAATGTGTGGTGAGCTCGTCTTAATTTTGCGGCAATTCGTCGCACTGCAGGTGTGAAAGGCCTATTGGCCGCCACGTAGTCCACCACACACTGGATACGAGACGCGTGTTGTCTCGCCGACTTGATCTTAGCTTCCATCTTGTGTACGCGTCGTTCATGCCTCCCAACTACAGCGGTGGTGTCCCTCCTCTGCGTTTGGGTTAGAGCATGAGCGGCGTCATACACGACAGAATTGATCTGCCAGATGTCAGCCTCTTCTGGAAGAACATCGCCGATCTCCGCATCCACTCGTGCCAGTTCTTGTGGCTTCAGGGGCTTCACATGGTGGTATGATGCGAGCATTCTCCACAGCCAGACCGACACGTGGCATAACTTGTGCCACTTCGATAACCGGCTGAGGAGGTGCTCTGACATATCCTCGTCTCCGAAGATGATATACATAATCCCTAAGATTTTGGGCGGAAAAGGCGGCATGCTCTGGGTGTCTTTCACACCACAGAGCATGCATTCTCGCCATGTATCCTCTCCGGGCGGGTTCACTGCTCTCGTAGCAATGCATAAGACCGTCCCTTAATCCATCCGTCCACTCAAAACGTCTGTTTTCATAGCGTAAGTCGTCAGCTGGCAAATCATCGTTGTTGGCCCCACCACCTTGCCTTTGACCCCTAATCCGAGGGGGTCGGTTGTGGGGGCCTCTTCCCCGATTATTTGGAACCGAGTGTTAGGGTTTACTGGGGGGTTAACCTAGTAAACCCACGGCCGACACCAGAGGGAAAGATGCCTCTTCCCTCCCGGATGCGCATGAGCTGCCGGTCCGATTTTGCATCCTTTGCTCGGGTAGGTGGTGTCGCAACTCACCAGGGCCATAGGTGTTGGTTGACCTCCCTGCCTATTATTATTATTATTATTATTATTATTATTATTATTATTATTATTATTATTATTATTATTATTATTATTATTATTATTATTATTATTATTATTATTATTATTATTATTATTATTATTATTATTATTATTATTATTATTATTATTATTATTATTATTATTATTATTATTATTATTATTATTATTATTATTATTATTATTATTATTATACAGTGTGCTGTTTCTTAAAATGTATGCGCAGTAACTTTTTTATCTTAGATTTAAGTTGCTTTGTTACCGAAACATTTTTTTTTCATGACCTTCGAGATTTCAATTCATAAAGATGAGGTATGTTCAGTATTTATAACTTTGCCAACGAGGCATTGCTAAGTGGGGAGTGCTTATTCGATTGTCAGATTTGCTGTGCGTTACTATAGTATCCCTAAAGAACAGATTAATCTGTCAATGGCGGGATCAGGTTTCGCTTGAAGTCTAATACAGCTTTGTATGGTGTTCATAAGGTGTTGTTAAAGTTGCTGCTGCGGATTCGTTTGTTTTGGAAGTCCCTCCAGTGTCATTTCTATCATGAAGATTAGTATTTCGCGAGATCTAGTACCCCGAAAACCTGCATTGCACAGTTTATCCGGGACTAGTCGTAATTGTTTACATACAGCAAGTACTCCGAACATTAGATGATTCTCTTTGAAAAATGTCAGGTAAACATTTTACTAGCGCTGGAAAAGTGTCTTTTCATATTTGTCAACATTGGATTTCTGAAGATTATATTTTTACAACAGAAACTCGTGTTATAGGCATAATACAACAATTTATTTGCAGTAGAATTCCAGCATTTGAGTAAGTAGTTGTATGTAAACGTGTTACATCGTGTGCCGGAATTATACTGTTGTGAGTTGTGTGAATAGTGTCAGTTTCATATACAGTTGTCTCACTAAGGGCCGGTCTTTTCACCTATAGATAAGTCCCAGATAACTCTATCTATCAGATAAGGATATGTAAACCTGTGAAGTTTATCCGATAGATAGTTATCAGAGACTTTATTGTGAGGTGAAAAGACCGGCCCTGAGTCATTTTAGGAAAAAAGTTATTCTTCATAAAAAGTTCTGCATGGTCTTAAATTCTAAAATACAATCATCATATATCAAATTTTTTCAGTCGTATTCGCGGTGTGACAAAAAATATGAATTTTACTCCGGAGTAAAGTATCTTTATATTTGAAAATATCGAAAAATTTTATAGAAAAAATTTGTTCAGAATTGAAAATTTCGTTCAAATATGCAATTACGTCCATAGCCATCGAAAAATTGGGTTATGTTACTTTTTACTTTATTTTTATTTTGAATGAACATTTATCTCTTTTGATTATGATTTTTTCATGTAAGTGATCAAATTCAGGAATCTAATTTCTCTTGTGGCTAATAAATCGTGTACTTATCCCATATGGTATGCAATTTTTCAGTTGGTGGTACGCAAATTTTACTATCTACTATTAAATTTTACTCTTAGAAAGTTCATATTAGGAGTAAATCAACTTGAAGGTCTACTCTAAACTTTAGACTAAAAAGTAAAAACCAAAAAGGTAAGTAGTTTAGAAAAAAAAAACACAAAAAGTGTCCAAACCATTCCTTGTCTTCCCTATCAATCAACCTAAATAACTGTTTATAGAGAAATAGACAAACTAATTAAAATCAATATGATCAAAGCCATCCTTGAAAATTCCATTGACATCCATTACCGATAAAACGTTTTATTATTTTATATGACAGATGAATTTACTTCTTCATCAGAAAAGGATGCAATAAAGTTAAACTCGAGCAAGATGAATTCTCACTAAACCACCCAAGTACAATAATTAGAGTTATCTCGTATAGAAAATAAGTCATATGTATCCAATAACAAATCGTTCCCGGTAAACAGGAAATAATATCGCATGTTGGCCGCATTGTATATCGAGAGGCGGCTGCTATTTAGAAAATATTAATTATCCTGAGGATGGTCGAGGTAAAATGTTAATGAACCAATTATATAAATTATCCTAACTCGAAACGACGTCAAATATATCATATCCTCGGCCAGGTATGCTCACTTATTTTTATAGAACTTAAATTATTACCTGTTTTTTCCGACCTGCATGTAGGCATTTCTTTCGGCAATTACAGTTCACTTTATTCAATATGTGGAATAATTGTAATGCTGGTGCCATAAATTGGACATGCAATTTTCAGGGTTATTGAGACAACCAGTTTGGGAGTGAACATCGCCTTCACAAATGTCAAGATTCTCATGATGTTTTTTTATAATAATAATAATAAACGTCTTTATTACTTTCATCGACGATTTTAGTTACAAAAACTACTTATATAAAAGATATAAATCACCATGAAAGCATGAAGTTCCATTTATAATGTTTTAGACGATGTAGTAACTTGATTACTTATATTTCGGACGTCCATCATCTTAATGGTTGAAAGATTTCTATCTCTTTCAAATTTTTCACAACGTTTCAATTGCTTGAATCCGCAATCGTCTTCTAGTGAATAGTGACAAAATCAGATGCTACGCGACCTTTTATAGGTGGTTTCGCGCTTTTTCTCCCTCCAAAACGGTCCATGAGCGGTTTCCATACGTTTTTAATTTCCACGCTTGGTTGACTGACGGCATCATTGGCTTCTATGTAGGTAGTTTCCATAAATTTCCGTTTGAACCAATGTTCCTCTCTATGAAGAACACTAGCATCGTCCCAGAGAATTCGGTGGTGTTTTGTCCAGGCGTGGTCAGCAATTCCCGATTTTGATGTTTTCCCTCGTTGAGTCCACTTTTTGTGTTCGGCTATTCTTACTGATAATGGCCTCTTGGTCTCTCCGATATAGGAATCTCCATATTCACATGGGACTTTGTAAATACAGTTTTACTGGATTCTGTTGTGTTCTCTGGTTTCGTCGTGGTGAGGAAGCTTCGTAAGGTACTGCCGGATTGAAAGCAACTCTTGATGTTGTATTTATTTCCGATCCTTCTGATCTTCTCGGAGATACCTCTGATATAGGGAAGAATGAGAACGGGGTTTTGTGGTCTTTCTTCGGTTGTCTTGGTCTTTTCGAGTTGTTTCCGAACTTCTCCTATGAGCTTCTCGGAGTATCCGTTTCGGCGTAGGTCCTTTTTGATGTGGTTAATTTCCGCCTCCAATGACTCCTGGTTGTTGCAAATAGACATTGCTCTCTCCACCAACGTTCTTACGATTCCCCTCTTTGTGGAGTTTGGGTGATTAGAGCCGTAGTTGAGGTACTGTCCTGTGTGTGTCTTCTTCCTGTAAACAGAGGTGAGGATTCCAGTGTCTGTTCTTTCAGCTTTCACATCGAGAAACGATAGGGTACTGTTAGTTTCCTTTTCCACTGTGAATTTGATTGAATCCCTCATGTTATTCATTCTGGCGAAGAATTCCCCAAGGTGTTTATTTCCATGGTTCCAAATGATAAAGGTGTCGTCTACGTATCTTAGCCATAGTTTTGGTTTGTATTTTGCCTCTCTGATAGCCAATTCCTCGAACCACTCCATGTATATGTTGGCGATTACTGGAGAGAGAGAAAATCCCATCGGCAGTCCATCAACTTGGGAGAAGAAACGGCTCTTTTCTTGAAAGTATGAGTTGTGTAGGCAGCACTGACATGAAAGGACTGACCTCCCCGTACAAGCGATATTGGAACTACTGCAGTGCTGCTTATACAACTCATACTTTCAAGAAAAGAGCCGTTTCTCTCCCAAGTTGATGGACTGCCGATGGGATCTTCTCTACACCATTTTGGGATTTAGCCTCCATGTTTTTCCGTGTGCCCGCCTGACTAACATCAGTGTCATTTCGGCTTTCTTCTTAACTTTTGCCAGCTGTTTATTCCAGGTGAGTTTCGAGTCTAAAATCACCCCGAGATATTTAACTTCCCCTGACAGCTGTATTAGAGGACCTTGTAGGGTCAGAGTTCCTAGGCTCTCTAACTTCCTTCTACGGGTAAACGCTACAATGGTTGATTTGGAGGGGCTAATAGTTAGTCCCTCCTTATCTATCCATGTACTTACCAGATTTAGGGCCGATTGCATTCTTTCCCTAACCCTGGTGTTGAATTTGCCTTGGACCGTGATGACTATGTCATCTGCGTACCCAAGTGTTTTGTGCCCACCCCTCTCCAGTGTGAGTAGCAGGTCCTCCACCACCAGGTTCCACAGCAGTGGGGACAGGACACCCCCTTGCGGAGTTGATGATGGTGGCTGGAAAACGAAACGTCGGATAGCAAATTTGAAACCAACATTATGTAGCAGGTAAAAAGTGGCAATATGGAAGTGCCATTCATTGTCGAATCCTTCGAAAACTAAAGCCAGAAAAAAATAAAACCTTGCCCCAATTTAACCAACTTCGTATCTTTCATAGTTTCCGAGATCCCAATGGTGAAGATCGAATTTGAAACACCCTGTATTGCCCTAGAAACACTCATGGTAGTTGGTTATTCTCTAGAACATACAGTCCATTGCATTAGTCTCACACATAGAACTTTAAAACCGGTCCATGGGTTCCAAAATAACAGAGTGTTGCCGTTTCAAATCTCACTTACGGTATATTGTAGCAACATTCATTTTTATATATGTTCTGTATTAGGTTCATTTGGTTATACAGTGCGACGCTAAATTATGGAACAAATTCATTATTTCTGAATATAAAGATATATCGGAAAAATCCTCGGACTGGTCAATTTTCTTTTCCGATGGGCCCATTTTTGAACCTCACCCAAAACATATAGGGTTATTCGCATTTGAGGAAAATCGACTTTGGTGATATTTTTGAATGGGACACCCAGTATATTTGTCCATATTTGGTTAGGGATCGTCATTACTAATCCAGTGACACCA
This sequence comes from Chrysolina oricalcia, assembly GCA_944452925.2. Classification (NCBI taxonomy): domain Eukaryota; kingdom Metazoa; phylum Arthropoda; class Insecta; order Coleoptera; family Chrysomelidae; genus Chrysolina; species Chrysolina oricalcia. Next base: position 2,988,222 of record OX101821.2, on the reverse strand, counting down.
AGTTTGATGGGATTATGTCAAACGGCTGCGGAGATATGGGCAAAAAACGTCTCCATATACCCAATGAGTGCGACAGAGACTTTTAACCTTCTGAATTTTGGGGAGTCTCGCAGTCATACTCATTAGACATACGAGGAAGTTTTTTGGCCATATCTCCGCAGCCGTTTGACATAATCCATTCAAACTTGGTATCACTGGATTCGTAATGACGATCCCTAACCAAATATGGAAAAATATACTGGGTGTCCAATTTAAAAATATCACCAAAGTAATTTTTACTTAGTTGCGGATAACCCTATATATTTCGGTTGGGGTTCAAAAATTGGCCCATCGGAAAAGAAAATCGACCTGTCCGAGGATTTTTCCGAAATATCTTTATATACAGAAATAATGAATTGGTTCCATAATTTAGCGTCGCACTGTATATGTTTCTTTGTAAGCCCTAATAGCACTATGAAGTCCGATTGTAATCCATTGGACATCCTCTCAGGACGTTCGAAACGTACTTAGGACGTGCAGAATTGGTACCACGGACGTCCATTGGACATCCGTGGGAAGCACCAATGTCTCGGCTTCTCACCAAAATTGGACGTTCTATAAGGATATCCAGTGGGATGTTAATTGGACGTCCCCGAATTACATCAATCAAAAGTACATTTGAGACGTCCTTAGGACGAGCAGTATTGGTACCGCGGACGTCCATTGGACATCCGTGGGAAGTACCAATGTTTCGACTTCTCACCAAAATTTGACGTTCTATAACGATATTCAATCGACATCGACCTGGGATGTTCATTGGACGTCCCCGAATTACATCAATCGAAAGTACATCTGGGACTTCCTTAGGATGTGAAGAATTATCAGATGTATTTGTTCGTACATCTCTTTCAGAGCTGAGATTATGTTGTGGATACCAATTTGGATGGAACCAGATGCACTTACTGTAAGCTCAGCACTCTCTCACAGCCGTATGCATAGTCAATCGCTAGCGACTCGACAGAGTTTCGCCGTTCGCTACACAAGAATTATAATGCACAGTTGAGCTCCAAAAAAAGTGACAACTACGCGATAAGTCACATTTTGGCGAAAAGCTGACGATGTACCACTTTTCTGGAGCTCGACTGTGCATTATAGTTCTTGTGTAGCGAGCGGCGAAACTCCGGCAAGTCGCTGAAATTGACTATGCATACGGCTGTCAGAGTCATTCAGTTCGGTTTTGGAAACATCAGGATACATCTGAATCAGTCGAGACTTCTCTTTTTAAAGCTTCTGACAATCGTTTAGCGATTCTATTGCGCTGGCGTTTTGATATATTTTGTTTTCGTTTGTACATGTTTAAAAGATACACACAACTCTACTTACGGAAACACCTTTTTCAAAACGGTGTTGAATAGGTTAGAAATAGCTATTGAATAGTAGAACAAACTATACTGAATGAACACAAAAAATAACTTCCACAACAGTCACTAAACTAACTAATCACAAAAGATGATAGAAAAGCCGCCATAGCTGGAAAATACTTCTTCTTCTAAGTTGAGTATTGGTTTTCTGACTCCTTCCGGTGTCAATTTAAATAGTCAACAATTGTCTGTCAATTCGTTAACACTTCACTTGAACCACTGAAATGAAATTAGTGACTTGAACACAGAACACAAATCACAGAAAACAACTTTATGCAAGGAATCCATACATAGAGGAATTGTTCGGTTTCAAGTCGTACACAAACAAAAGAAAAAAGCATACATTTTTCATGTTCACTGTTGTGAAACAGTGAACCGAATTTCCATACGTACAAACTCGAGAATATGGCACCTGATGACCTTATTGATAGTGAAAAGGGTTTTATTTCAGATGGGTTGTTTGGGCTATAGAATAGAATACAAGCTTTGTCAATAAGAATTTGTCTCTTCGACAATGAAGAATATTTCTCTCTCTCTCTCTATAATCTTAAGCCCTATTGTAAATATACGATCCAATACCTTTTATGTAAAACCACTAGCTGGGATGGATACACGGGTACTGGGTACACATAGAGGCCTGATTATTGTAACTGTTTTCGAATTTTGTTTTATTTTTTATGATCATCCATCCTTCATCTTTGGATGGATTTACCTAGGAAACATTCCGAAAAAGTTTCAATCCAGGACATCCCAAGAAAGTACTCGCAGGAACATTTTCTAAAATTCACTGATTGGGACGTCCGTTGTACATTCATCAAGGACGTTCCAGAAAAGTCCTTTCGAAGACATGCCGAATACATGCCAACCAGGACAACCAATGGATATCCTAGAAAATTCTACAAAATGTATCCGAACCAGGACATCCCAAGGAAGTCCTCGCAGGGAGATATTCTGAGATTAACCAATTGGGACGTCCAATATTCATTCATGCGGGATGTACCTAAATGTCCCGTACCAGGACAACCATGGGACGTCCTTTCCAAGACATGCCAGAATACTTACTAACAAGGACGTCCGATGGATGTCCTAGGAAACATTACAAAATATATCCGACCCAGGACATCCCAAAGACTTCCGCGCAAAGACGTTTTAAACGATGTACCGATTGGGACATCATTAGGACATCCATAGGAATTCTTTTGGGGAAATTCATGAAAATGCACTGAATAGGACGTCCCAAGGACGATGATTTTAAGTCCCGGACATTCGGACTTGATTTGTACTAAAAAAGGACGTCCCTGGACATGTTGTGCTATATTAGGGAGTATATACGCATGTCTACGAGTCATCTTTTTTTGTACTGTTTTGCATATTGTTCATAATGTTTTTATTAGTTCAAGACTTAATATTATATATATTCTCAATAAATAATATATAAATTCAAAGTTTATTTCGAAATAATACTATATGAAAACAAATACCATCCATTCTGTACAAAATGAAACGACATTCATTCACAACTGAGAGCCGTTAGGCTTGGCCAACTCGTTTCCTCAATAAATTCCTTCATTTCATGCTATTGTCTTAATTATGGATATGGAAAGCTGTTATCACAGCGAATAAATATATTAAATACGTTGAAAAATAGCTACAGCTCGTGCTAAAGGACGCTGAGGTTGGATCTTCACGCATATTTAATAACAGGTACATGCGGCTCGACACAAATTACGTATATAATTTTCGTTTACCTACGTGTTCTCTATACCCGTAACATATAAAGAATTTTATAGTCGTATAAAAATCAAATTCGTAATAAATTTTTGGTACAATAGGCGCGCGGCCAAAACAAAGAATAGTCTCACGCTGGGATGCATTCAGGATTTAATTTTGTTGGTGCTTTTATTTGTATAAAATGTGGTTCCATCTGACGTATATTACGCCTAGAATCCATTGTTTATTATACGTTTGCACGTTTGAAAATTATCATTAAAGAATCATTATGAAATGAAAATATACAAGTTGAGTGACAATAATATAAACCGGCCTATTATTAGTATTTGCCTTCTACTATATTTTGATCTGAGAAAACTAATGGTTCTAGGCCAATCTGAAGATAAAAATAAGAGGATCTTTCACACAAAATAATGGACGCAAACGGCCTATACTAATTTTTATAAAATAGTTCGTAAATGGAAACCCCGGTTTTCGTCCCAACAAGAAATAATGAAATAAATTACAATTCTTTTGTTTTTTGCGAATATCTCAAAAAATATTGGAAGAATCGTTTTACAGTGCGCCGATTTGAGGGAAATCATCTTATTCAAATTCTGTAAACGGCATCTGGAAGAAGAGATCAATATCTGGAAATTTGTATATTTTGTATTTTCATATAATAGTTATTTAAGTAACAAGGAATGTAAAGACGTGTTAACATTCGAGGTGAGCGAGTACGAGCCGAGGCAAAGCCGAGGCTTGTCGCTTGCCGAGGATGATAACAGTCGATACATTCCGTGTTACTTATTACGTTTTTCCCGCTGCTTGTTGACATTTCTCAAAATTTGCCTGAATTGAAGTTAGTTTTCTTACCCTTCCTTCATGATTATTCGTTCGCTATTTCATTCTTGCTTGTGCGTGTAACTAAGTTACCGAATAAGCAGACAACAATAATATTCAAAAGGTCTCATAACCTAAAAATTGATATGAATGAAGCTGAAGGTATTACTTGTCAAAGGCAAAGTCATTATTAACCTAGGCATGTAAATGACACTATTTACATTCCGTTGTCGAGATGAATTAGTAAACGAATGATATAGGCCATTTACCTGTTTTGTTGCTAAGCATGTATGGACTATTTACAGTGTCGGCAGCGGGAAAAAATATAAAATTGTCTTTGAAGGCCTACAGGTTCTTCTTCACTCCAGAACAGTGCCATTTCAAAAAATTCTTGTTTTGTGAGAGCCTTAAAAATCACCTTCATTTTTTCTGGGATTGCTTGCAAAATTTTGCGTTTTGTGTCGCGTGCATTTCTCGCTTTCTCAAACTACAAAAAACAGATAATAAAAAAGTATATAAACGGACAGTATATAAAGTGTACATGTAATGGTGGTTATACCAGGTTACAACACAAATATTCTGAAACCGAATAAAAAACCCCGTTAACTAAAAGTTTTCGAGCTTCATATTTGAATTTATTCACATTTGATAATATCTTAAGCCTAGTGGGAAAGTGGTTGTATAATTTGATCGGCAAGACCAACGGACTGTTAGCCACAGTTGATAAACGGTGGGATGGTATATTGATATTGAAGTTTTGCCTTAAGTTGTGTACAATATTTTCACGAGACTGGTTGAGAATAGCTGGGTTATTTTTTATATATAAAATACAATTATAAATGAAGAGAGAAGGGAACGTTAAAAGCTCAAGTTGTTTAAACAACTGCCGACAGGAAAACATCCTAGGTTTGAACATCATGTTACGTAGGGGAAAGAAGGGTAAGACCGGGTAGTGGGGTGAGATCGGGTACCTTGACTGTGCTGCTACTACTAATGCCACCTGGAGCACAGAACGTGAAATACATTCCGTAAGCTGAGACGACTTAGCGGCAGTAGTATCGAGTCGATGCTGGAGAACGTACGTTGTCAGTTGAGGTAAGTTTGTTTTTGCATGTCGCTTCTCTAATGTTGCTTGCAATTTGAACGATCATTACTTATTGGCATTTATAGTTATGAAAACTTGCTTCAGTATCACCTATTATATGATAAATAAGGTTCAATATATGCATAAGAATGAAGGAATAATTTAAATATCAGAGTGGTTTTAGAGCATTTTCTTAAATTCTGTACTTGGGGCAAGACCGGGTAGTCCGAGTGGGGCGAAATCGGGTACTACCCGATCTTACCCCATTATTTCCGATTTTAATCCATTATTCTATTTTTACAGAGACAATATGCCTAGAACTTAAGAGAGAAAAACAAATCGGCAATCCTGGAGCCAGGAAAGTATGGAAGGCGCTATAGAGGAAGTATTGTCTGGACGCATGGGATACCTAAAAGCCTCAAAAGCCTTCAATGTTCCGCAGTCTACTTTAGAAGATCGAGTAAAAAAGGCTAGAACAAATCAACTAACTTCTAGCCAAGCCGCTAGAAAAGGTAGCTTGGGACCTTGTACGACGATATTTTGTGAAGAGCAAGAAAAAGAATTTCTAGAGCACATATTGCTGTTAGAGAGTAGATTGTTTGGTTTAACTTTGAGTGATGTCAGAAGATTAGCGTTTGATCTTGCAACTAAAAATAATTTGAAACACAAATTCAATGAAGAAACTAAGATGGCCGGAAAAGACTGGTTATATGGTTTTTTAAAGAGGCATAAGAACAATATTTCTCTTCGATTTCCAGAAAACACTTCAATAGCAAGGGCCATGGGATTCAATAAACAAGCTGTTTATAAATTTTTCGATCTGTTGGAGGGTTTGTATAAAAAACACAATTTTTCTCCTAGTGATATTTATAACGTCGATGAGACGGGAATAACCACAGTTCCCAACAAACCATCCAAAATCCTAGCTTCACGAGGAAAAAAACAGGTTGGAGCATTGGTATCAGCCGAACGAGGCGTTTTGGTTACTGCTGAAACTTGCATGAATGCGGCCGGAAATTTTATGCCAACAATGTTTGTTTTTCCTCGAAAGAGAGAAAATCCCGCGCTGCTTGACGATGCACCACCGGGAAGTTTCGCTCAATATCACCCTTCTGGATGGATGCAAACAGACATTTTCGTGTATTGGTTTCGAAGATTTATTGAGTTTTCTAAACCAACGTCTGAAAAACCAGTCCTTCTGATTTTGGACGGTCATACTACCCACACAAAGAGTCTCGAACTTATTAATATGGCCAGAGAAAACAATGTTGTGTTGTTGTGCTTGCCACCACATTGTTCTCATCGACTCCAGCCGCTAGACGTGACCTTCATGGCTCCATTGAGCACCTATTATCAACAGGAGGTGCGCCAGTGGCTTGCAACACATCCTGGTAGAGCTGTTACAATTCAACAAGTAGCTAAACTGTATGGTGCAGCTTTCCTTAAGGCAGCAGGAATGCGGACGGCAGTAAATGGATTCAAGCAAACAGGAATATATCCTTTAAACCGAAATATTTTTGCTGATCACCTGTTTGCTCCCTCAACAACCACAGATAGACCTGTTTCGGTAGAGACAAATGCAGTTCAAGAAGGAGACCCACCCCCACAGGCAGAAGCAGATGTTATTCTACAAGTGGACCCAGCAACAGAAGAAAAACCTGCACAAACAACGTGTGAAACGGTAGTTGAGATTAACGAACCAATACAAACCAATATTGACGAACCATTTCCAAATGAACCCTGCTGTTCTAAAAGTTTAGAACCACACATTTTTACGGATGCAAAGCCAGCTGCATCAACAGCTTTTGATATATCACCCAAACATCTGATGCCACCACCTTCTGCTGAAAGAAAGAACACAGAAAGAACAGATAAACGAAAAGGGAAATGTGTAATATTAACTTCTTCACCATACAAAACAGAACTCGAATCTCAGTTAGAGGAAAAGAAAAAAGAAAATGAAAGAAAAATAACGTCACAGAAAAGAAAATTGGTTATTGATGACTCAAATAAACCAAATAAGAAGACAACATCGAAACCAAACAATCAAAAACACAAGCTTACCAAGGCTCAGAAAAAGAAAAAAGTCTCCTCAAAAATTCTTGTAACCTCTACCTCGATCTCGTCTGATGATTCTTCCGATGGGGAGGATAACAAGTCCGACGATCATTGTTTATACTGCAACGAATCTTTTTCTAACTCAAAACAAGGAGAAGGATGGATCCAATGTGGAAAGTGTTTTGACTGGGCTCACGAAGGCTGCAGTGGAGCGGGCGAAGAAGATACCTTCTTTCAATGTGATTTTTGTTCGTAAGATTAATATTTTTTGTTAAAATTAAAGTTTTCTGAATTAAAATGTAGTTTTTATAGTTTTCCATAAAGTTAATATGTGCACCCGATCTTACCCCACTAGTGGGGTAAGATCGGGTGATTTGACATTTTGAGAAAAACATTTTTTTCTGGAAAAAGTAATGAATCTACGACTTTTCTGAAACATTATATTGTGATACGATAAACAATACGTCAGGTCGTTCTATCAAGCAAGCTCTAGTTGAAGTAATTTGGCTTCAACATGCCGAAAAGTGTAGGCTACCCGGTCTTACCCTTCTTTCCCCTACAATCTTTTTCTGTTGAATAAAAACTTCGTTAGACGTAGAACTGTAGCCCCAGGCTAGAATTCCATTATTCATGGTTGAATAAACGTATGAATAGTAGTACAATTTTATAAGATTGTGGTCAATTCTTGATCGAAACAATGTCTCGCTAATCTTTTTAGAACGTTATCGACTTGATACGTCCATGAAAGTTTAGAATCTATTAAGACACCCAAGTACTTTACTACTTGTTTTTGTTCAATAAATTCATCATGGAATTTTATCACAAGGCTTTTGTTCAAATCCTTCAAGGAGAACATGATTAATTCAGTCTTGCTTTGATTTAATATAAGGTTGTTCTTTCGACAATAACTATTGATATAATTTGCGGCCTCAGTACATGTGTTGTTCAGATTTGCTAGTGATTCACCAGAGCAGGCAATAGAAGTGTCATCTGCGTATAACAATATGTGAGTTCCAGACATGTTTTTGTATGTTATATCATTTACAAAAATGATGAATAACAGAGGCCCCAGCAAACTCCCTTGAGGGACGCCACTGTTTACCGGTTCTACTTCAGAGTAGTACGAAATATCGTTAAGTCGTAATCTAACTCGTTGCGTACGATTTGATAGATATCCTTCAAGCCACTGTAAAGCATTTCCTCGTATCCCATAGCTTTGTAACTTTTGAAGTAGGAGTTCGATGTTTATTACTTCGAATGCTCTCTGTAAATCAAAAAAGAGACAGGCTGCAAACCTACTTTTGTCTAAGTTTTGAAGAACTTCATTATACAAAGCTATGCTTGCTTGATTGGTATACATTCCCCTTCTAAAACCGAATTGAAAGGGACTGAAAAATGTATTATTATCAAGAAATGTCACCAGTCTCTGTAGAATACTTTTTCAAAAACTTTGGAGAATACTGATAACAAGGCCACCCCCCTATAATTAGAAATATCGTGAACGTCCTCTTTTTTATAAATTGGTTGAATGATTGCCATTTTTAGTATGTCAGGGAAATTTCCTTCTGAAAATGAAACATTAATTAGGTGAGTAATAGGACTAGCGATATAAGTTGCCACATGTTTCAATAAAGAGTATATTATCAAAACCGGAGGAATTTTTTTTGTTACTGATATGATAATGTGATTTACCTCCTCCTCGGTGTATGGTGCTAAAAAAAGCGATTGTACATTTATTCTAGAATTGAAAATTTCGGGTAAAGGCATATTTTCCGTTAGCTTTTTTATCGAGTTGATTGAAAAATTATTACAACTTTCAGCAATTTCATTTGGATTGCGAAGTTGTTTGTTCGTATCGTCAATAAAAAACTCTGGTAGTTTGGCGACCTTATTTGTATTTATTTAATTTTTTATTATTTGCCACGACGTTTTTGATTTATTATTTGATGCCATAAACAAACTGTTGTTATAGACTCTTTTTGATTCAGCAATTCTCTTAACATGCTCTCGTTTCCGATTCTTATATTCGCGATGAATATTTTCATTTTGGGAGTTTTATATTGTTTAAATTTACTTCTCAATAAGCGTCCTTCATTAATTATTTCTGGAGACAACCAAGGTTTTACCCTCTTATTCTTTTTTGCTGAATACTTCTCTAATGGAAAACAGTATAAGAGGTTTTCCATAGTATTAAGAAAACTGTTAAATTTATTTTGAAAAGAGTCATTGAACTGTAAGCAAGGCCATTCGACATTAGACAGTTCATTTTGGAATTTATTTATGTTTTCCTGTTTGTTGAAAAAACGTTTATAGACTATTGGCTCATTTTGTTCATTATTTTCCAAATGTAGGGAAATAATCTGCATGAAATGGTCTGAAATATCACTATAAATAACATCTGCATCAATTGCTTCGGGATCTACACTGCTGAAAATATCAATTGTGGATTTGTGGTTATTTTGAATACGTGTATATTCATGAATTGTTTTATGAAGTCCAAATGATAGAAATACATTCTCCAAAGAGTTTGCCTCTCGACAATTGGAATCGTCAAATTTGACATTGAATTCCCCACAAAAAAATTTTAAAGCATTAGATTTGGAATCTAATGTTTTTATCATCAATTCCGTCAGTGATTGAGTGAATACATCAAAGATTACTGTAGGTGATCGGTACAAACAACATACTAAAATAAAAATATTTGATAATTTCACTTCACACATGGCAAATTCAAATTTTTTTCGGAATTTAAAAAAGTCAACTTCTTAATACTCTTAAAATTATGATTATTTCGTACATTGCAGGTGTCTCTGCAAAAGTAGTCAGCTAACTGATATTCTTTCAAAGGACCCCGCACCATTCTTATGGGTTTCTGGGCCCCGGTGGAATTGGCTGAAACTATAGTATGTTATTCTTTTCATTATCCTGATCAAAAGTTCCCATGGGCCCAACTCAATCCTATGACTAGTTTTCGAGATATAGCCCCTCAAAGGTGTGATTTTGTACCTCATGAGTGTAAGTACGACAAAACATTCCTTTGTGTATCTGTACCTCAGAATGAATTTTCCAGTATAAATTGTACCTTCACAATCATTTCTTTTGATGAATACTTAAATTACTTGAATGCGGACTACAGGGTGTTGACTTAATTCAGGACAATATACTTCATCAATATCTTTTATTTTCGTTTAGCAAAAAAAAATTAAAGTATATATTTAGGTTGATACACAATGAACAAATATAAAATGAGACTTTATTTGATACTGGGCGTTGCACAGATTTTGTATCAGCTATGAGTGTTATTAAGACAGATATACTTATATTTTTAACGTAGTTTTTGCATTGGCTGCCTTAAAAAGAGTATTTTTGTTCAAGTTGTAGGTTCATCATATACACATATTTTACATATATATACATATATGGAGACAGAAGAGAGGTAGTCTATTGCTGACTAGTTAGAAACAAATCTTGACAATTTTTTTGGGGCAGCAGCAAAACGCAAGTGTACTCTTATAACATTATATTTCCAATATTTCGACAGTGGTTACTGTCATCATCAGGGAGCTACAAAAATGGATGAAACTATGGTAAAATGGTAAGGATGAGAGTCCGTTAGTGAGATTGGTCGCTTAACAACGATGTTAAAAAATTAAACAAGACTAAAACCATGTGCAACATGGGGTACTGAATAAAAATTATGTAAAACATTTATAACAATTAAAAATCTGAAAAAGTGTGTCGGATGCAGACAACAACTGTAATATATCACGAGGAGCGTGGGAGAAGAGAAAATTATTAGGTTAGGTATATATATATATATATATATATATATATATATATATATATATATTATTTGGGATAGATTAATTCTCATTGACCGATGGAAATACTTAAATTATGAAGTGGGTTGCCCTCCAAAATGAAATGAAATGATGCCATGGATACGATAAATAAATTGTATTGACAATAAACTGTCACAAAGACGCATCTTCCGATTTCACTTTTCATTGTTAGTTTGTGAAGTTGAATATGGCTTACAGAATCCGGTTTCAATGTTACGTTTGTGAAATTACATTTCCTGCACGACAAATGGCACGGATGTGCGGAGAAGAGAATGCACAAAAAAGAGCGATTGCTATGTTCAGACGTGATGGCAATGGGATGGCACCATTAGATTTAAATGAACATAGCAGAATATGTTTGAACTGCAATGTATCAATTGTAGAAGAGTTACAGGCCTTGGAGCTGGATCCTGCCTGCTTACGATTAAATGTTTTGTGACAAACCCGAAACGGTACATGTGCTTTTTGCAATGCAGCTAATGATGTGCACAGATTATCGATCAACTCAAGAGTAAACGTTTTTGTTCTCAAGAATATTTATATACCTGAAGAAGTAAGATCATGTGCACAACACTTAGATGATCGCGGCTTTGTTTTACATCAAGTGCTTCCCACTTTGCGGTACATTAATAGACCATACATAATAAAAGGACAGCAACTGCAAATATTTTTAGAGACACTTCGCCTCGCAGCAACTAATCAAGATAATTTCGGAAATGTTTCAATGATGATGAGTTTCACACTTTAACTTCCATTAATAGAGGTCAATTTCAAGAACTATTTACATATTGTGATCCAGTGCCGAGGGAAAATGGAGCAATCCGGCATGTCTTGAAGAAAGACCTTTTGACATTTTTGGTAAAGATGAGACAAGGAGTGAGTGATTCTTTTCTGAAGGTAATATTCAGATATTCAAGTAGACAAGCAGTTAGTATGGCCGTTGCTACTGTCAGGCATTCTTTAATGGGAAGATTCATTCATCACAATATTGGTTTTAATGCAATAACTAGACAAGCGTATATAGCAGAACATGTTAGTGATTTTACTAACGAACTATATAATCCAAGTCCTAATATCCCAAGGGCCATTGTTTATATTGACGGAACCTACTCATATATTCATAAGAGTTCAAACTTTCGAGCACTGAGACAGTCCTACAGTGTACATAAAGGTTGTCATTTAGTAAAACCTGCCCTGATTGTAGCTACAGATGGTTATATACTTGCAATTCAAGGCCCCTATTTTGCAGATTCGCGCAATAACGATGCGCAAATGTTGCGTAATGAGTTAGAAAGTGATGTGAACGTTATGAGGGAATGGTTTCATGAAGGTGACATTTTTATTGTGGACTTAGGATATAGAGATGCCATACCACTACTTGAAGGCTTAGGTATTTCCTATAGAATGCCAGCACATCTTGAACGTGGATGTCGCCAATTAACAACAGAAGAAGCAAATGAGACACGACTAGTCACAAAAACAAGATGGATAGTTGAAGCAAGAAACGGACATTTCAAATCGCTGTTCAAGTTTTTTGACCATATAATCGCGATGCCACATGTACATCACCTTGGTGAACTTTACCGGATATGTGGAGCAATAATAAATAGGTATCATCCACTTTTGCATATACAAGAAGCCAATGCTGAATTAGCGACAGAACTTTTGGAGAGGTCAAGGAGTATCAATATCGTACAAGCAAGAGTCGAAGCTCAAAATCTACATATCAGACGAGGCCAATGGCTCCGTCTAGATCAGCGCTAGTTGTCAGACTTTCCGCATCTAACGTTAGCATATTTGAGAGAACTTACTGTCGGCACATATCAGGTTCATCTAGCACCATCTTACGTTCAAGACAAGATGCAACGCGAAGGACAAGAAGACTTTGAGTTAGATACTCTGATTGATGAGGCTGGTTTTTTGAGGGTGCGAGTATTTTCCCGATTTCGTAATGCAACGAAATATCAGCTATGGATTGCATATTGCCAAAACGATGATGAGCCAATTTTGGGGTATTACTGTACCTGCAGATCAGGTGCCAGAACACTTGGCTCATGTGCACACGTTGCGAGTGTTTTATGGTTTTTGGGTTACGCAAGACATGAGCCCAATATTCATTACCCCTCAACACATTTATTGAATTCTGTGCTAGGCGCTGCGAATAGGCCAGAACAGAATAATCCTAATTTTTTATACAGACATATCAATTGAGTTTCATACGATATGGGTCATTTAAGAGAAGAATTCACAAATATTTTTTTCTATTTCTATTTATTCTTTGTTCATTGTGCAAGGATCTAAATAATTATTTGGTTTAATTTTTTGTTTGCTAAACGAAAATAAAAGTTATAGTCAATAAAGGTATTGAAGTTGTTATTGTCATAAATTCAGTCAACACCCTGTTGTTCGGGTTCAAGTAATTTGAGTATTCATCGAAAGAAATGATTCTGAAGGTACAATTTACACTGAAACCTCATTACGAGGCACAGATACACAAAAATATGTTTTGTCGTAAGTTCCTACTCACACTCATAGGTATACAAAATCACACCTTTGAGGGGCTATATCTCGAAAACTAGTCATAGGATTGAGTTGGGCCCATGGGAACTTTTGATCAGGACAATGAATAGAATAACATACTATAATTTCAGCCAATTCCACCGGGACCCAGAAACCCATAAGAATGGTGCGGGGTCCTTTATTAATAAAATTTCATCGTCTTTGCACCATGTTTCTGAAACACAGATGATGTCAGGAAAGTTGGTCCGTTTTATTCATTAGGCTCCTAACATTGATGTGGCAAACTGAATATGATTTACCGAACTTGATTTCAATTCGTCTGCTTGAAGAATTACATTGCGTCTGCTTTTATTTTCCTGCGGTATAATAAACGGCTCACATAAGATCCATGAGGCCATATTTTTGGTTCCATGGCTTTTTTGAAGTCGTTTGCTAATATTCTAACGTTGAAAGAAGAATATATTGAATGATGTATTGATGTAATCTGCTCACAACTTACTTCCGGAAAGGTTTCCTTCAGTAGATTTGTGAGGGAAGTTTTGGTCGTATCGGTTTTCAGTCTGGTAACATGTAGGTCAACAAATTTTGGTATAGCTTTAACCAATTCGTTATCCTTATTATCACCAATGATCATTTGTCCTTTTCTATTTTTATTCCTGTTTCTTCTAGGCAAAACTGTACTCTAGTCTTCCCGATTTCGTGAATCCATATCCTTCTTACCCGCGGTTGATGGGACTTCTGCTAAGTGAATAAAATGATTCATTTTTAATTTGGATTGTTCTTGTAAAATACTGGCTGCGACGTCGGCCGTTTTTATCAATTGGGAATTCCCTTGTTTGGGTTCTATTGTTTTTACTTGGTCCTTATCTAGGTCACTTCTTAACATATCTTTTTTTGCTGCGTGAGAAAATGAGTTTTTTCTGTGACAGAAGCGATACGTCTCAGGTGATTTCGATTCCGTTCTACAGCTGTACTACTATTGATGGGAACTGTATTATCAGCCTTTGTGTTGTTTCTCCCTTTGGAAGTAGATGGCATTGGTTGATTGTTATTCGATATTTGCAATAATTTTATTCGTTCTTGTAGGGAAGATATATTCAATTGTTGAGTAATTATTAAGATTTCATTTTTCAATTGTTTTTAAATACCTTATTTCCATTGTTTTGGCGTCTTCGATTTTCAAATCACCTGGCACTATCGAAGAATTTGTCAGGTTCATCTTCCAAGTTGGTTTGGAACTCGTCACAACACAACACATTATTGTTGTCCAAGTATTTAACACCTTTTAATAACTTCAAACAACCGATATGTGAGAGAATGCCACATCTGACACATTTCAAACACAAGGTTTTGTTTCGAAGTTCACATTCACGTTATTTTTCGATTCCGCCATGTTGTTTCATATCATATCAGTGGCAAGATGAAGTACTTCTCTTGTAACATTTTTGCTGAAGTGTTCCAAATCGATTTGACTGCACTCTATAATCTTCTCCATTGTTCTTCTTCATGTTGAATGCCCTGTCACATAAAATAGAAGCTAACTTTTCAGTGGAAGTTTCTGCAAGGAGTTCATATTCTTTTTCCAAACTAAACATCGCAAATTGTCACCAAATTGACGTAGTTGAATTCACAGTATTGCGAGGAACATTATTATTGATGACTTCTTCAATTTCTCCACTCAAAAACTGTCCATATCGCGACATTTCCACAAGTAAGATACTTTTCTGACATCGCAAGTTTGAGAAAAATTGACATAACGTCATCAAAAATTTGTTTACAATGCTGGTTGTCATGCTTTCAAAAGTTAGGTTCCGTTTTGTCGCTGGAAAAGTTACGGCAAACTTTTTTCGCTGTCATAATGACAAAACACCGTGACATATGGCATGTTTAGTGCATGAATTGAATTGGCAGTGAAAAATGCACCGATTCGGTCGTATGAAAATCCATTTTGTAGGTTTTATAAATCTCTACAAAAGTTCCATCGACTGTAAAACTATTCCTTGAACAATCTTTGAGATATTTCAAAAAAACCAGAATAGTTGTAATTTTTTTCACCATTGCTTGTTTAAAAAATTCCACAAAACGATGTCGCTGGGGCTAAAACTGGGGTTTTCATTAATGAACTATCTTATAAAAAATAGTATAGGCCATTTGCGTCTTTCATTGTGTGGAGGAAGAAACCTCTATAGCTTGGTTTATTCAACGTAGTAATGATAGCCAGGTGATCTCCTATATTTGGTACCCTTCTAGCAAAAATCACCTTTTAATCCTGAAACACTACTCATTTTATTAAATTTTGAAACGTTGAAATGAACCGCTTCTATAAATGAGAGCTTCGATTACACACATTCACGATCGCGGCTGTGGTATTTTAATAGACAGATACCTATTTAAGAGTTTAATTAATGTTGTTACATCAGTGGGTGGGGCAGAGCGTGATTGAGCCAGGAGAAACGATTCCCTGAGAGAGCTTCCCTGTGCCTTCTTGATGAGTTACAACGTCACATTAATTAGTTGCATTGACTATAGCTAATAGGTATTCTTCTGCCCACTTTGTTCACTCTAGAAATGCGCAGTACCGGGCTCGAGAAGATTCCAAAACTATGTCACGAGTGATACCTTTTGTTACGGGTTGTCTGGGTTGTTTTTATTTAAACAGGACGTTTCAGTAAATTGTAGTCCGAAACACAAGTGATCAATTAACATAAGTACCTGGAAGTTTTGAACGAATGCCACACAGATAAAAAGTATATCTTCGATAAAAAATGTACATACATACTCTTGAATAGAATAATCTTCTTAAAAGATTAACTATTTCTAATTGATGAATATACTCCCATTTCAAACTAAGTAATTGTGATTTTTGCTTCTTTACGTAAATTCTCTCGAAATGAATTTGCTTGCATTGAAAACATTCTACTCTTCACCCTATGAAACACTCACATTACCTCATTGACAATTATACCAGGATATATTGGAAAATTCTTAGCCTGCTATAGAACCAAACAAAATTTCAATGTCAAAATATTTTATTACTCAACATATTCTCCTCTTAATTGGATACATTTATTACAGCGAACCTGCAACGTCTCTAGACCTTTCAAAAATAATGTTTCGTCTTGCTCTGCAAACCAGACCTCTACAGCTTTTATTACCTCCTCGTTGGAAGAAAATTTACGACCTTTTAAACTTTTTTTCAGTTGAGGAAAGAGATGATAGTCAGACGGAGCCAAATCTGGTGAATAAGGGGGGTGTTCTAGTAATTCAAACCTTAAATCACGAATTTTGTGCATGACAACATGAGATTTGTGTGCAGGGGCGTTGTCCTGCAAAAACAAAACACCTTTCCGCTTTCCGCGTCTTTTCTCTTTAATTTTTTCCCGTAATGTCAGTAATGTCGTATAGTAATCTCCAGTTATCGTTCTATCCTTATCCGAAAAATCAATAATAATTACTCCAAGGCAATCCCAAAAAACTGAAGCAAGAACTTTTCCAGCAGATTTTTGGACACGAAACTTCTTAGGTCTTGGAGAACCGGAGTGTCGCCATTCTATCGATTGTTGCTTTGTTTCTGGATCGTAGAAATGTACCCAAGTCTCATCCATAGTAACAATTCGGTTTAAGAAGTCTACATCGTTTTCAAATCGAGCACAGATCGAACGCGATGCTACTACCCTTGCACATTTTTGATCAACATTCAAACATTTGGGGATCCATTTTGCTGCAATTTGTCTCATGTCCAAATTGACGTGAACTATATGATGAACGCGTTCGTATGAAATATTCAGTGCTTCAGATATCCGTTTTAGCCCAATTCGACGGTCTGTTAAAATCATGTCATCAACTGCATCGATATTTTCGGGGACTGACACAGAAACTGGCCTTCCCGATCGGTCATCATCTTCAATGGAAAATTTACCCCTTTTGAAGCTTGCAGTCGAATTTTTCACGGTCGCATACGAAGGACATTAATCACCAAGGGTATTAAGCATATCTTCTAAATCTGCTTACCTCTTAACCCTTTTTTGGATTCAAACTTTACACTGACACTTCTAATAAGTTATTGTTCGTTGCTATGGTAACGTAATATTTTGTTTATGCAGGGAACTGGTCTAGGCTAACTAGATATCAATACATCCTCGTAATCCTCTTGAGACAAGAATATAATTGCTTGGGAGACATCACTACCCGTGTCACGTGACACACTCAACCAATAAGCAATGATGAATGCTACTTCCATTTCATCCTGTTTGACCATTTGGATTGGAGGTTATGCTTTTATGAATGTTAGTTTTGTGCGTGGTGAAAGCTGTTTCTGTATAATAAAAATGCAATATGGAAAATTGAATTTGGCTCATTATGGGCCAGAGAATATGAGTGAATATGAGTGGAATGTATTTCGGTTTTCAACAGTTTTGTGTCTAATAGCGAAAGGCATTGTTTAAATATTGGATGACATCGCTATATGCGTCACTAATAACGGTTTCTATTGGGAATGCAGTTATTATAAAACCATTCTCATGTATACAGTGTGTCCCACTTTGAGCAGCCACACCCGCACATTTCATTGAGAAAGAGGTAATTTAAAAAAATTTGTTTTCAAATCATAGTACTTAGGAATACCCCACTTTATGTTGAAGAAACATTCGTATATCCATTTTCCACAGCTAACTATGACCAATAAAATGTGAAAAAGTGGAGAAAACGTTTTAGGGATTTTTGAATCACAGAATTAACACCAAAATCTGTTTTAGAGTACCCTTAAACCCCCAGATCTCAATGCTTGAATCAATTGATTATACATGGTGTCATTTGCTGCTGGCAATATGATCAACTCTTTTTCATCAGTTATTTTTGATTAATTTTCAAAATTTCTTTACTTTTCATAAAATTTACAAAAATATTCAATTAATACTGCGAAAAATAACCAAATATTACTTTTCCATGGCAAACTGTGACCACCTGAATAGTGAAAAATTGGGAAAAAATATGTTAAGGATCTTTTATAGTAAAATTAACCCCAACTCCTGGTTTTGGAATGTCCCAGAACCCCAGAACTCAATGCCGAATCATTGAAATATACAGAGAAGTTGGAGGCAACCAGTTAGAACTTTTACTATAGTTTGTTCAATTTCTTGTTTGTTTCTGTGTGTGTTTTACAATTGTGAATGATCCTCGTCCATTGGCTGCGACAGGTTTAATTTTGTTTTGCTTTTCAACAAACTACCTGTGTGTTTCACATTTGTGAATGTTCTTTGGTCTATCCGGATATCGCGGAGGGAAGGAAGGTTTCAAATTCTTCGTAAATGATTAATTTTACACAGGCAAATATTATTTGTTGACACTTCAAAGCATTTGTTCCTTGTCGATTTTATCAAAAAAGCATGTTGATGATTCAGATATCTCTAATAATACGGAAATTTTAGTTTTTCCAAGTTTCTACAAAAACCGTTTATATATGTACAGTGTGTCTCACTTCTAATGGAAACACCCCCGTATCTTCCGTAACAATAGAGGTAAAATGATGAAACTCTCAGGACTGATGGTTATGCTCAAAATGCACCTACCACCTGAATGGGGTTGGCCCACGTGATATACACTGCCTGCCAATCGCGATGGAACAACACATTTTTACGGTAAAACATACTAGGGGGCAAAATAGGCTAAACATTCCTTCAGATTTGTGATCAGGACCACCAACTTACTACAGATACACTTTTTCTCTGAAAAAATTTCTGTCCTGAAAAATCCGAATTTGTCTCACTTCTCATGGAAACACCCTCGTATTTTCTGTAATTTTATACGTAGAACCCTGAAACTTGCAGGATCGATAGATACACTAGAAATGAACTTACTGGACAAAACGAGTCATCCTACATGATGTGCACTGCACGCCAGCTGCGATGGAAAAATGGGTGGTTCCTTCGCTGCTGGCGTGCAGTGTACATATATTACGTAGATTGACCATTCCCGTGCAGTGAGTTCATTTCCAGTGTATCTATCGATCCTGGAAATTTTATAGTTCTACGTAAAAACTTACGGAAGATACGGGGGTGTTTCCATGAGAAGTGAGACAAATTCGGATTTTTCAGGACTGAAATTTTTTCAGGGAAAACTTATATCACGTATATCACTTAGGCCAACCCCATTCAGGTGGTAAGTGCATTTTGAGCATTTCCATCAGTCCTGAGAGTTTCATCATTTTACCTCTATTGTTACGGAAGATACGGGGATGTTTCCATGAGAAGTGAGACACACTGTAGATATATGGTAGTAGAATCCACTGGCATTGAGAAAAATGGGGTTGCCATTTGAAACACAATTTTCGAGATAGTCTAATTCTGCGCAAATTTCTGAGCACCCATTATATTTTTTTTGGAAAGTTTACAAAGATTTAGAAAGTTTCAGGTCTTATCTAAGCCCATTATGGCATTTATTTTAATGACTCTCTTTGTTTTCAAAAAATTTATTTTTTTGTGCAGGGCTGCACCTGTCAAAATTTTCAAAAATAATTAAATAACTGAAAACTGGTGCCCTCAAGACATAATGATGTTTCGAATACCTAACGTTTTATTGAAATACATAGTAGATTCTAAAGATGCAATATAAAACAGGGTGTTCTATTTAAAAAAACATAGTTGTAGTCCACTTCTGGTATAACCGGAAGTTGTAGAGAACTAAAAATATTTGAACTCCTCGGAAAACTCCCGTATGCAGTAGTTTCCCACATACATGTCGACTCACCTCATCGTGGTATATACCATTGTAGCAGTTGCACTCTTTCAGTACGCCACTGCTAGCGGATGTTCCAATAAAATTGCACTGAAAAAACTAGCCCATCTGCTCAACTCATTTTTGAACGAAATAGGACAAATGCAGAAAATTGCTTCGCATACCAAAAAATACAATTCAGGTTTTATAAGAGTAACAAATTGTTTATTGCGAGTTGAAACCCGTCACAATACTTTCGGGTTATTGCAGGCATAAACTCATTCTTTCTCTGAAGAGAGATTTCCACTTTTTATGATCCTTTCAAAACCGCGGACAAAGGAGTAGAAATAGCCCAGATTGATACAGTTTCTCCGAATTTAAAATGCGGGAATATATAATCGATCAAGCAACGGAATCGAATCGATGTGTCATATATAAATATATATTCGTTACTAAGGTTAGGGACGATGATAGTATTTGAGTCATTCGAAAAAATATGGAAGATTTTTGGACATTTTTCTTCCAAGCTAAATATTCCAGAATGATATAATATGTTAATGAGTATGCACGGGGTTCTCCACCCAAACTATCATTAGAGAAAGTCTAGTTATAAGAGTTTTCACACAAAACGATTCATCCGTACCGCAAATCCTTCACGGCTACTATGTCTAAGGGCGTAGCTAAAAACTAAGTAACCATTCAGGGTGAGAAAGTGAATCGATCTTATTTTGAGAATCCAGAAAAAGTCAGTTGAAATGTAGTTTCCGAACCAGTAAGTTGAATTTCAATCATTTTTCGAGTCAGTTGCGTTTCTATCATTATTCAAGTGAATTGTAGTTTTCATATAGTTAGTCGGGCCTCGAATCCCGAAACGAGCAATTTCGTAATTATTCATTAAAGTCAAGTCACTAGATCGCTGCCATGTAGAAGCGTGTTTTGATATCCATGTATGTTCTGGAAAGGTATTTGGTACAGATGAATACGTAGGATTGCATTCAGAGTTAGTTTTGACATTTTCGAGTTTTGAATAACCTATTTGAAAATGAAGTTCATTGTTTTTGTAATTATATTTCAAAAGCCTATGGTAAATGCTAAAGTATCATTTTCTGTTCTTAGTTCAAGTATTTTAATTTCTAGTCATTTTTATACATATTTATTATATTTCTCACACATGACTTTTCCTATCCAATAAATTTGAAAACAACCAAAGCCAATTGAGTTTCCTTATAATTTAGTAGAATTTGAATCAAGTGAGAATATCAGTGAATATTAGTGAACCAGTACATACCGGGTGGCTACGGAAGTATTGCCTAAGGAATATCTCAGTTATTGTATGAAGTAGGTTTGTGAAATTTGGAGCGTCGATATAATGACATAAGAGCTAGAATTTGAGCATATTGACATGTCGAAGTTAACTTCCGGTCTGACCGGAAGTAACATCAACTTTCTTATTTTAAATGGAAACCCTATTTTTTTTTCTTTTCGCTTTATTCAGCATTCAATTCCCTTTCTAATGATATATCACAAGTTGGTATCTAACCAGAAACTAGATCAGAAAAAAATTATTATTGAAATTCACCGAGTAGGCCGTGGACGCAAAATGAAAGCCAAAAATTGAAAAGTTGGCTATGGAAACCATACGTCACTTGATAACAGTTGCTACTACTGTGATATTTTATTTTCATTCGTCGGCGTTATAAGAAGCCGCCAGAAAAAATATTGGAAAAATTGGGAAAAAAACAATACTCTGTAGGTCCATAACTTAAATAGGAACATACAACTTTTTCTTGCCTGTACTATTCAGCATAACCATTCCTTTCTAATGATATAATAGAAAATAATTTTTTGAACTGAGATACCGAAAAATCCAATTATTATTCTTCAAATAACAAAACAGATTATCGCCATACGCAAAAATAAAATTAAAAATAATGTGGAATGATAAATTATATCCTGTAGGTTCTAGGTTAAATAGGAACATAAACGTACTTGGTCTGTGCCATCGTCCATAGATATTCTAATATCTACCTATGGACGATGTTTGTGCTATTCAGAATAATCATTCCATTGCAATAATCATTCGAACCAAAATATTAACAAGTAGGCTGATTATGATGTATTTTGGAATGAAACAAAAAAGAAATGAGAGCTGTCACGAACGCTGCTATCCATATTATTTTGACGTTCGAAGTAGTGTTTTTGATTCTGCCATTTTAAAAGGGTTTGGAAATCGAAATCAGTTAGTGGAATATTCAAAAAATGCCCCGTTATTCACGAACCGAACAAATTGACATGCTTCTCATTTATGGTGAATGTTTAAAAAATTCTTATGCCGCTGAACGATTGTATTTAGAGTGATATCCAGGGAGGCAGCAACCGTCAAGAAGGTATTTCCAGTGGCTTGAAGAAAAATTAAGAGCTTAGCCTGATGTTCACGAAGACCAAGAAGCATTTGTTATCAATGAGGAAACTGAAATTAATGTATTAGCTTTGGTACAATATGATAGCACAATTTCCTCAAGGCAGATTGGCGCCGAATTAGCTATAAGTAAGGACTCTGCTAGGAAAATTTTGAAAAAACATCGATTGAATCCTTCAAGTATCAGTTGCATCAACATTTGTATGAAAATGACGGTGAAAGGCGCCTGGAATATTGTAATTGGTTTCTTCGACAAAATGTTGAGAATCACCTATTTAACTATTATATCTTGTTTACGGACGAGTCAAGATTTACCAACAATGGATTATTTAACAGGAATATTACAAGGTAGGTACTGTACTTTATTTGGATTATTGTCGATAGTCGAAGTGTAAAGTGCTAAAAGTGTGAACGGTCTTTTGTTCCAGGTACTGGGCGATAGCAAACGAGCACCGGTTTCGACAAGGAGGCTTCCAGGAGAGATTTGGTGTGAATGTTTGGACAGGAATAGTTGGAACTCATATTGTTGGCCCCATTCTTTTTCAAGGCCAACTAACCGGAGAGAGATACTTTAATTTTTTAACGAATGAAATTTCGGAATTCATTAACAACCTACCAGCGGAAATAACTGAGAGAATGTACTTCCAGCAAGATGGCGCTCCTCCGCATAATTCAAGAATAGCGAGAAATTATCTTCAAAATCACTTTCAAGAGAGACTTATAACAACCCATGGTCCAGTCAGGTGGCCACCAAGGTCACCTGATCTTACTCCGTGCGACTTTTTTCTATGGGGGCATCTCAAAAATAGGGTGTATTCCACACAGCCTACAACTCTACATGAGCTAGAAGTAAAAATTCGTAGAGCTTTCCAAGATATCACGCCCCAAATGTTGAGAAACGTTTTACATGAAAATATCACCAGAGTCAATAAATGTATTGACGCGGAGGGAATGCATTTCGAACATTTGTTTTGAATTTATTTTATCTTTAATCCTATCAATTTGAATTTTTCTTTGATAAATCTGTTTTTTCGTTATTTGAAGAATAATAATTGGATTTTTTGGTATTTCATTTCAAAAAATTACTTTCTATTATATCATTAGAAAGGAATGGTTATGCTGAATAGTACAGGCAAGAAAAAGTTGTATGTTACTATTTAAGTTATGGACCTACAGAGTATTGTTTTTTCCCCAATTTTTCCAATATTTTTTTTTGGCGGCTTTTTATAACGCCGACGAATGAAAATAAAATATCACAGTAGTAGCAACTGTTATCAAGTGACGTATGGTTTCCATAGCCAACTTTTCAATTTTTGGCTTTCATTTTGCTTCCACGGCCTACTCGGTGAATTTCAATAATAATTTTTTTCTGACCTAGTTTCTGGTTAGATACCAACTTGTGATATGCCATTAGAAAGGGAATTGAATGCTGAATGAAGCGAAAAGAAAAAAAAAGGGTTTCTATTTAAAATAAGAAAGTTGATGTTACTTCCGGTCAGGCCGGAAGTTAACTTCGACATGTCAATATGCTCAAATTCTAGCTCTTATGTCATTATATCGACGCTCCAAATTTCACAAACCTACTTCATACAATAACTGAGATATTCCGTAGGCAATACTTCCCTAGCCACCCGGTATATGGGTATTTTGGCGTATGTGTAAACATCGAACCATTCCGGTATCTACCTATGATAGAAGACGACGTGACAGCGTATTTTGGTAAGTAAAATCATTGTTTTATGATTGAGATCACATATGAGGGTTTTATAGCTGAATTAATCTCCATGTTATTCTGTGAAGTTGTTTGTTAAATGAGAGTATTTCAGACAGAATAGAACAAAACTTAGATTTCACTAGTTTGAAGAATTCACACGCTAACGGCCAACCAGCGCTCTGAATTATTTGTAAATAAATCAAGGGAGGGGACATTAAGAGTCATTCTTATCTGATATTCAATGAATTAAATGTTCAATCCACCTGATTAAGACTTGCTAGAAGAAAAGTTAGTACACCATGAACACTGTTATTTGTACTGATTCCACTAAACTCTATTTTTCTATAAACGTTCATTCGATTGAATTATATCCTGACAACAAATATCACAAAAATGCCAGCAGTTTGATCTGCTTCATTAACGAAGATCATGAACACAAAATATTTAAGATATGCTGAAACCGGCTGGCAGGCACGTTAGTCTCATTTCTGGTGACTCCAAGTTTATGGTTATAGCGGAAATTATTGTTTCAAATTCAAAAGAAACATTCAAAGTGGATCTCAGCACGAACACGAAAAAACATCCGAAATTAGTGAACAATAAACCATGGGGGTCAAACTGGTCCGATGTTTTACACCTACGGAACGATAAAATCTTTTCCATCAAGGCAGTCAAAGTCGACTTAAACGTTAACCTCTGCGATTGATGTGATGCATTTTTGTACAGATATGTTTATTGAAATAAACAACTGTTTGACTAGCAAAATAATTTTTTTCTGTAAATTTCTCTAGTCATCCTCCATTTATCCACGGAGTGAATTTTATATACAAATCTAGAGTCGACAATCGTTTTTTAACACTTCATCTTAAATTCATTTTAGGCCATTCATTTCAGCATATAAAATCAAAAATGGAAAAAAAATTGCAAAACAATGCAAACTTTCAAAAATGTTCTATTTTAGTGCGCTATGAAACTATAAAAATTTGCACCCTTTTACGGGAAAAGTTTATTTACAGTGATTTTTTGTAGATTTTCTGAAGGCGGTAAAGATTTCTTGGCAAATTGTGAAAATATCAACAGTTTTCGAAATATTTCGTATTTATCAAAATGCAAATTTCGATTTTTCAAGTTTTCCCGGTTTTCCTTTAACTTCCGTAGGATTTGTAGGATTTGTTTGTCTATTCGAGCTCTGCCTGTCGCATTTTTCGAAATTCAATTTAAACTAATGGTTCTGCGAATTTTATTTTTATTTTTTAAATCGACATTTTTCGAAAACCGTCTGTATTTTCTGATCATGCTCAAAAACCATACACATAATAATAATAATAATAAACTTTATTTTCCTTTCAGACAAATACAAATTTGTATAGGAATAGTCACAATAAGCACTAAAAAAGATTTTACAAACATAAATACGTACATATAAAATTTATGTAACTGTCATAATCACAACCATATAAATAAAATCACACATTAAAAAAATCATTGACTAAATAAAAACATTTATCAATAAGGAGCAATTTCAACTTTCTCCTAAAGTTTCTGAGAGTGGAACAGCATTTCAACTCTTTTGGTAATCTATTGAAGAAAATCAAACCAGCACTATCTGGAGATCGGTATGAGATTGAATATCTAGTTTGCGGAATATGAAAATTATCTTTATACCTAGTGTTTCTATTATGAATTTCTGATATTTTGATAAATTGGTCTTTATTTTTGAAAATATAACTACATAATTCAAATATATAAAGTGAAGGTAACGTTAGGATATTCAATTTTATGAATAGATCCCTACAACTGTGCCGTCCTGAAACACCAGAGATAGTTCTTATAATTCATTTTTGGACAAGAAAAACATTATTTGCATGTGTGAACCAACCCCAAAAACACACACCATATCTCAGTCGTGATTCCACCTGTCCATAGTAAATGTTGAGTGCTTGTTTTGTATTCAAGATTTTCCTTAAGTTTCTGAATTAAGAATTAAGATTTTGACCTAGCTTATCACGTGAGTTTTCCAACTCAACGTACTGTCAAAATTGATACCTAGAAATTTAACACTTGTACAATTTTGAGCTACTAGATTACCACTAATTTCGATATTCAGTTCTGGGCATGACTTTTGGTAATTCCGGAAGCTAAGGAAGTGTGTCTTTTCAGAATTTAAATAGAGAGACACCGTTTTTGTAGTGAAATATCGTTTTTTTGAGATACAATCACTGATGTATCATCAGCGTATATGGTAAGGGGATTATCACATATTGACACGTTTAAGTCATTTATATATAAAATAAATAGTACCGGTCCCAACACTGAACCTTGCGGTACTCCAAGGGAAATGTCAATTGCTGAGGATTTTACATTACGTTTGATATTATTTCTGATGTTTGTAATACTGACATACTGCTGTCGATTTCTTAAAAAAAAGTTTCTATCCATTTGTTTGCTGAGCTTGGTATTCCATAATTATGTAGTTTCAATAGCAATTTGTCATGATCTACACAGTCGAATGCCCTGCTGAGGTCACAGAAAATCCCGTCAGGGCATTCTCCAGCTTCCAGTAGCTTGATAATATCAAAATAAAATGAATGAATGGCGGTTGTAGTACTTCTGTTATTTTGGAATCCATGTTGGTTTTTTGAAATTATTCTTTCTTTTTCCAGGTACATGTTGAGACGATTCAAGTAAGCGTACTCAAATGCTTTTGAGAATACTGATGGCATCGTGATGGGTTGATAGTTATCGATATCATTTTTGTCTCCCTTTTTATGTACCGGAATTACTTTATTCATTTTAAGGTTTTCTGGAAAAATCCCATTACAAAATGACAAAATGACTAGATATGTTAAAGGTTTTATTATGGAATGTAAAATATCTCTCACTAACAAATTTTGTATTTCATCTGAACCACATGATTTACTATTTTTGAGCTTAGTTTTCAGCAAGAGGTAGAGTTGTTCATCCGTATATGAGCAGGGAATGAATCTGTCACTGCTACTAGACTGTAAAGCTGTTTCGACGTTATTTTTACCTATTTTTTCCACTATGCGAAGAGGCGTCTGTTGAAAATTTATATTGAAAGTATTTCCCACTGTTGAAGGATTAGTAATTGTTTCATTTTGTGAGTCTTTGATATGGATATTAGTAGTTGACATTTTTTTGGCTGATAATTCTGAAACTATCTGCCAACAAGTTCTATTCCTGTTAGTAGAATTGAAAATTCTATTTTGATAAAATGATTTCTTTGTAACTGCTATAAGGTTTTCATGGGCCTTCTTTCTCTCCTTATAGACTGTCCGTAGTTCAGGATAGATACGAGAAGTTAAATGAATGTTTTTCAATTCAGTACTGGACAATCTAATTTCTTTCGTGATCCATTGTTTGCTTGCATTTTTTTCTGCATTTGTGAATTTTTTGTGCAATGGAAAATAAGTTTAAAAATGATAATTGAATATCTCCCAGAAGTATGAGTAGGCTACATTAATATCAAAACAGTTACATCTGTAGGACATATTGAAGTATATCTTTAAGAAATATTGAATGAATTGAATCAATTCCTGAACCTGTATCGTTGGAAATAAAAGGAAAAAATTAAATATCAATATTAAGAAATAAAAAAATTCACTTAACTTTTAACCAAAGGTGTAACCAAAGCTTTTTTAATAACAATGCTTGAGAACTACGAGGAAACGCCAAACGTAAAAATAGAAAAATATTCAAAATTATGTAGAAAATAGAACATAAGTTTTATCCACAACAAATGGCACATAGTTGTTTTTGTTATTTTTTGCTGTATTTAAAAAAAATTTATCATGAAAATTCATTTGTTAATAACAAATTGTTTATTAAATAAGCAAAGAAAATATAAATAAAATATTTTTTTTAGAATATCGAAGAACAATGGAAATTATGATTATAAAAAAATGGTTCCTTAATATTAATATTTGATAGCTAAAAAAAATTGTTGATTATTTAAACAATCAGAGTAAGAAATTTTAAAAAAATCATTTTTATGTAACTTTAAATAATTAAAATACGAACAAATTGGAATATTAAAAAAAAATAGCTCCAAGAAGTGAAACAAATTAGAGGTTTTTAATATAACAATTATCAGGGTTTCTACGTAAATTTGAAACATGGAAAAACTAGTTAATTAACAAAAGAATATGTAATAAAATGATTACGGGAAAAAAATTCTTTCGATTTTCGTTTATTCCAGTGTCTAAAAAGTAGGTGAATTTTTTTATTTCTTAACATTGATATAATGGGTTAAAATTATTTTTATTTTTCAAGGGTCCGTATCAGACAGCGCACGCGGGGCTCGCATCACCCGCTTTTAGCGCTATTTTCGCCTCTAAATTAAAATTCCAAATATTGGTGGTAGAGTTACGGGAGGTAGGACTTTTTTAGGAAATTTCCTCTTCTTTCAGCATCTTTCTTTAACTTTTGGATATCTTCAATAGTTTCCGAGATATTTGCAAAAAACCAAACCCCCTCTTTTTTACAAATTTTTTTATAACTTTTGCAATTTTTGCCGGCAAAAAGTTCTTACATTCCAAGTCGAAATTCACCAATATAGTTCTTGTGGACTAGACTACTAGGCCTCAATACAGTTATGGTCCTGCTGGACATACAGAAGGCATTCGATACCATCTGGATAAAGGGGTTTATCATGAAGATGCTGAAGTCAGGCATGCCGAATGCATGGTAAAGATTCTAGACTGATACCAAGTCGATAGGTCAGTATGAAATTAGGTTCTCGAATTGGGGAACACCTCGTAGAACGAATCTGAAAATGAAACGTTCGGCAACATTTAAAAGTATCACAGCGGGATTTAAATACAAAATTCGTCAATTTAGACGAAACTGCTAACGATGGAACTATTCCGCCATGAACATATTTCAGACTGCCAACATTTCTGCAGTTTTCCAGAGAAGTAAGCGAATGTGTGAGCGCGACAATTTGCTTTTTTTAGTTGGAGTTCTCATTTAATGTGGACAGCACAGTATATATATTTACACATGTTACATAATAAAAACACCTAACAATTAAACGTATACACAGTTTGCTAATGAATGACTTTCAACAAGCTCGACCAGATAAAAACCAGTCGAGGAGCTCGAAAAACTGAAAACTTGGAAACTCACGACTAACTATCTATCCTTTCTCATCTTTCGAACTCCCTCTTTTCATTGCAGGCCAGAAATTAGTAAAAACCCAGGGCGAGTTGCTTGCGTCATTCCAAATTTCCCTAATTCTCCTGAATTACGAGGCTTGTTTGGTAAGTCCGTGACTTTTTAAATTTCCCGCGCAGTAACTTTAAATGCAACACTGCTGCTGTCAACCACCATCTTTCAATAGACTACTGTCAAATTTTGAGCAAGCTGCGACATTTGGTTTGTGTTTGACAGCAATTAGAAGCAGACAACCTCGTGAATTTTAACAAAAATGGAAAAAAGTGAATTTCGTGTGTTGATTAAGCATTATTTTTTGCGTAAAAAAACCATAACTGAAACCAAGGAAAGACTTGATAAATACTATGGGAACTCTGCACCATCAATTTCAATGGTTAAGAAGTGGTTTACTGAGTTCCGTTGTGGTCGTACCAGCACAAGTGACGCCGTACGTTCAGGTCGCCCAAAAGAGGTCATCACGCCAGAAATCGTCGATAAAATCCATGGAATGATATTGGACGATCGGAGAATAAAAGTACGTGAGGTAGCTGAGGCTGTAGGCATCTCAACTGAGCGAGTACATCACATTTTACATGAATATTTGGACATGAAGAAGCTATCCGCGAGATGGGTGCCGCGATTGCTCACACTCGACCACAAGCGCAACCGTGTGACCACTTCAAAGGAGTGTTTGGCAAAGTTCAATCGCAATCCGGGCGAGTTTTTACGCCGTTATATAACCGTAGACGAAACATGGATCCATCACAATACCCCAGAGACCAAGGAACAATCAAAACAGTGGGTGTCAACTGGTGAACGTGCACCAAAGAAGGCTAAGGTGCGTCTGTCAGCCAACAAGGTTATGGCCACAGTTTTTTGGGATGCACGCGGTGTCATTCATATAGATTACTTAGAGAAGGGTAGAACGATCAACGGCGAATATTATTCAGAGCTTTTAGACAGATTCGATATTGATTTGAGGCAAAAACGACCACATTTAGCGAAAAAAAAAGTGCTGCTTCATCAAGACAATGCACGAGTGCACACGTGTGTAGTCACTATGGCAAAAATTCATAAATTGGGCTACGAACTACTACCCCATCCAGCATATCCTCCAGATTTAGCCCCTTGCGACTATTTTCTTTTCCCAAACCTGAAGAAATGGCTGGGTGGTAAGAGATTTGGGTCGAATGAAGAGGTTATAACCGAAACAAACGCCTATTTTGAGGGCCTTGAGAAAACCTATTATTTGGAAGGAATAAAAAAACTGGAAAAACGCTGGACTAAATGTATTGATCTAAAAGGAGATTATGTTGAAAAATAAAACGCTTATTTGCCATTTTTTTTTTCTTTATTCAAATAGTCACGGAGTTACCAAACAGCCCTCGTACAATAACCTTTCAAGGAAAAATGACCCGACTCTGAACTTAGGTTCGGAAATCTTTCAAAACTCCATATTGGCGAACAAGGAGACGAATTAAAATTAATATAACGAAGTCGATTTCTTCTCAAAGAATGGAACATATCTGAGGGCAATATTCCAGCATTTCCTCGTGAACTTCCAATCAGAGATTTTAATTAAAATATAATTTATATGCGGCTCATAAATATAATGCTCAACTCTTTTGTTTAGTTCATTAATGAGTACAGATTCCTGCCTAGTGAAGACTTTGTTGCAATAAAAATATAACAAAGTTAAAGGCAGACGAACTATAACTCATACGGAACCAATAAACGTGTCTCGAAGAGTAAACAAACCGCCAACACGTTGATTTACTAACCTCTTTAGTACACGGATGATTAATGTTCGGTTGTCTCCAAAGGGATTACATCTAGTTGTCATTGAAGGAATGCCGTGCTTCCGTCCCTAATAAAGTCGAATTCCCGATGCATTCAGTTACTAAAATAATAATAATAATGTGTTTTGATGTATGCGAAGGAAGCAAAGAATTTGCCAGCAACGATTGCGGGAATGTCATCTTCTTTTCTGAATTGGTTTATGGAAGATTCTAAATTTGGTCGGACATCTCAAATTAAATAAAAATCCGGCAGTATTCAAGATGGCAATTTTGATTTTTTTATACGTCACGACCATGGAATTAAGGAAAAGCAGAACTTTGAAAATTTTACAGATCAAGGAAAAAATATCTGTTTTGGAAATGGATAGGAGAAAAAATGGCTAATTCAACCATATACAGTGTGACCCATTTTTAATGGAAACACCCTCCTAAAATTTGAAGTTGTAAACCAATTTTAATAATTTTTTTTTGAAATATCATGTAGGTACTAAAAGGTCTACCTTAGGACAAAATTTGAAATGTTTATTTCAATTTTCAGGGCATACCACGATATTTTTTTCTTAGTCGAAAATCGGGATTTTTCATTAGCGATTTTTTTATTGAAAAAATCACTACGCCACTTGATTCAGAGTGCCTCTAAACAGGTGTGACCAAAATTTCATGAAAAAATATTCATTAATAACAAAGTTATGACAACTCAAAAATCCGAAAACTCACACAGCTAACAGTCACAAAAAACACCCTATATCAACAGATATAGCCATGAGAATATTTTTTTTATGATTTCAACAATAAAGTGCCATCAGATAAAAAAAATTGATAGCGTAAATATTTTTAATGAAAATAACGGAATAACATTCACACAATTCAACTCATAATGAAGCAAACAAATTTAATAAACGTAACTATGATAACTAATAATTGAAATGTTTCGATTCAGTGCAACAATTGATTCTAACTCATATTCTAGTAGTCTCTACTTATCCACCATGTATTTCGATAAATTTGTCGTAGCGCTTACGAATGTTTCTGATTACGTTCCTTAGTTCTTTAGGGGTAATATCTGCACATACCTGTCGAATTCTTGCACAAAGTTCATTTCTATCTCTTGAGCGGTTTTTGTAAACCTTTTGTGTGAGAAGACCCAGAGAAAAAAGTCCAAAACTGTGAGGTCTAGAGATCTGGGTGGCCACTCTATAAACGAACTACCACGGCCTATCCATCGGTTTGAAAAATGTTCATTAAGCCATTGCCTCACAGCTCTGGCATAATGAACTGAACACCCATCTAACTGGACAATTAAATTTAATTGGCAGCTCGTGAATAGCATCCCAAAACTCTGTGTTTATAAATTCTAGAAACCTCTGTGCATTAATATTTTCCTCAAAAAAGAAAGTACCAATAATTCGTTCGTTCAATATCCCACACCAGACGTTTATTTTTTGGGAATACTGGCTTTTACAGTTTGTTACCCAGTTAGGATTATCCGCTGCCCAATAGCGACAATTCTGTGATGACACTACTCCATTTGTAGTGAAAGTGGCTTCGTGGGTATATAAAATATTTTGTAGGAAATTTCTTTTGTTTAAATATTCCCCTCGGGCCCATAAACAATATTCTAGAAGTCTTGCTGATTCGAGGACGATCTGGATGTCTCTCATTAAATACTCTACAAACCTCTCAACTTCTAACGTCATCTCCCGAAAGGCGTACAATTTCAATTTTCTCTCTTCCGTTAACCGGGCGCTACAAGCTATCAAAAAAATTTTTTTTGAGACTTACGTAGTTTGACCTCCTGAATAAAAAATCCAAATGAAATTTTTGGCGGTCTCAAGTAATTTCGGAGATACGGGCCTTTTTTTGAATGAAAACTGGCATTATCTAGCACACGTTTCTTCTTCGAAAAACACACTCAAATGCCTCCTGATTTTCACCAACACAATATACACAGCCCAATTCACCAGTTTTACACTTTTTTTTTCATTGAAAACAGTTTTTTATCAACAAATTCTACTTTATTTTAGCAATAACAAAATCAACAAATTCATGCTGTTTTGTTTAGTTAATATCTGTCAGGTTGGTCACAATGGCATTGACGTAAGGGCGAAGCGACATTGCCAGTGTGATTCCAGAAATATTCAATTCACGTATAAAGTCTTGTTCATACCCTCGCGAATTTCGCAGTTTTTTTGCGAATAAAATGTCTGCCGACATGGTTCTGCATCGACGATTGGTCCGGCATGACTGGCAGCCATTTTATTCGCAGAAAAATTGCGAAATTCGCGAGGGTTTGAACAAGACTTAACATGGAATATTTTAGTGAATGAGTAAGGAAAATTAATAACCACAAATTTTTCCCATCAACACTTTAACTGCACCTATGAAACAATGGTACTTATACTGTTTCTAAATGACTAGCAAAATTCAAAGGACGAGACAGATCACGGAAATGTGCGCAAACATAACATGAATACACATGCGCACAAAAAATAATGAGCACTTTTCACATAAAATGAACCTACTTCAATGACTATAACTTATCCCGACAGACCCGATCTCATGCAAACCCAACCGAACTTACCCGACTATACAATACAGTTAGGTTGCGTCTTTTCTATCTGTTTGCGCATGCGCACTTACCAAAAATGAGTGAGATCCGACACGTTTATTCAAGTAATTATTTGTTCGCAAAAAATGCCTCCTAGCTCTGTCTATTTAAAAATATCTTTTGTGCATTCAAAATATTAATACCAAGATTTTTTCCAAATCCTGTTCTCACAACGAAATGGCTTGTTTCATAACAAGGTAGCCAGATCAATGTCTTTCATTGAATCAACAACAGCGAGTCTTAAAAACTTTACAATACAATGCGACGTTGTCAGATTCCCTAAAATTCCTGAATACTGAATACTCATGAATATGAAGTGTTTGTAGTGGATAGTTTTCAGAAGTATTGGCGCCCTAGAGACTGGCACTTTTTTCACAAATAATAATAATAGTTCCTCATAAACACTCGAAGAGTGAACCATTCCTAGTGAAGATATTCAGCAAGAAATACGTAAGCAAAGCGAGCACGCGCATTCCTATTACTACTTTGTAACTTATGTAACTTATATCTTACTTCTTGGTGAAGATATCTGCGAGACAGACACGAGCGCGCGCATTTCCATTACTACTTTGTCGATTTCTGTCAACTTTGAGTAGAAATTTTCATACCTTATCTGTTAGTGAACAAGACCAGAAATACGCGAGCGAAGCGAGCGCGCTCGCCCGACATTTTGCAAATCCGCGCGCGCGGATTTGGGAAATGTCGGGCGAGCGCGCGCATTCCATCACTACTTTGTCGATTTCTGTCAACTTTGAGTAGAAATCTTCATGCCTTATCTGTTAGTGAACAAGACCAGAAATACGCGAGAGAAGCGAGCGCGCTCGCCCGACATTTCGCGAATCTGCATGCGCGAAGTTGATAGAAATCGACAAAGTAGTGATGGGAATGCGCGCGCTCGCCCGACATTTCGCAAATCCGCGAGCGCGGATTTGCGAAATGTCGGGCGAGCGCGCGCATTCCCATCACTACTTTGTCGATTTCTGTCAACTTTGAGTAGAAATCTTCATGCCTTATCTGTTAGTGAACAAGACCAGAAATACGCGAGAGAAGCGAGCGCGCTCGCCCGACATTTCGCGAATCTGCGTGCGCGAAGTTGATAGAAATCGACAAAGTAGTGATGGGAATGCGCGCGCTCGCGTATTTCTGGTCTTGTTCACTAACAGATAAGGTATGAAAATTTCTACTCAAAGTTGACAGAAATCGACAAAGTAGTAATGGAAATGCGCGCGCTCGTGTCTGTCTCGCAGATATCTTCACCAAGAAGTAAGAGATAAGTTACATAAGTTACAAAGTAGTAATAGGAATGCGCGTGCTCGCTTTGCTTACGTATTTCTTGCTGAATATCTTCACTAAGAATGGTTCACTCTTCGAGTGTTTATGAGGAACTATCATTATTATTATTATTTGTGAAAAAAGTGCCAGTCTCTAGGGCGCCAATACTTCTGAAAACTATCCACTACAAACACTTCATATTCATGAGTATTCAGTATTCAGGAATTTTAGGGAATCTGACAACGTCGCATTGTATTGTAAAGTTTTTAAGACTCGCTGTTGTTGATTCAATGAAAGACATTGATACTGGCTACCTTGTTATGAAACAAGCCATTTCGTTGTGAGAACAGGATTTGGAAAAAATCTTGGTATTAATATTTTGAATGTACAAAAGATATTTTTAAATAGACAGAGCTAGGAGGCATTTTTTGCGAACAAATAATTACTTGTATAAACGTGTCGGATCTCAAACATTCATTTTTGGTAAGTGCGCATGCGCAAACAGATAGAAAAGACGCAACCTAACTGTATTGTATAGTCGGGTAAGTTCGGTTGGGTTTGCATGAGATCGGGTCTGTCGGGATAAGTTATAGTCATTGAAGTAGGTTCATTTTATGTGAAAAGTGCTCATTATTTTTTGTGCGCATGTGTATTCATGTTATGTTTGCGCACATTTCCGTGATCTGTCTCGTCCTTTGAATTTTGCTAGTCATTTAGAAACAGTATAAGTACCATTGTTTCATAGGTGCAGTTGAAGTGTTGATGGGGAAATTTTGTGGTTATCAATTTTTCTTACTCATTCACTAAAATATTCCATGTTAAGTATTGTTCAAACCCTCGCGAATTTCGCAATTTTTCTGCGAATAAAATGGCTGCCAGTCATGCCGGACCAATCGTCGATGCAGAACCATGTCGGCAGACATTTTATTCGCAAAAAAACTGCGAAATTCGCGAAGGTATGAACAAGACTTTATACGTGAATTGAATATTTCTGGAATCACACTGGCAATGTCGCTTCGCCCTTACGTCAATGCCATTGTGACCAACCTGACAGATATTAACTAAACAAAACAGCATGAATTTGTTGATTTTGTTATTGCTTAAATAAAGTAGAATTTGTTGATAAAAAACTGTTTTCAATGAAAAAAAAAAAGTGTAAAACTGGTGAATTAGGGTGTGTATATTGTGCTGGTGAAAATCAGGAGGCATTTGAGTGTGTTTTTCGAAGAAGAAACGTGTGCTAGAAAATGCCAGTTTTCATTCAAAAAAAGGCCCGTATCTCCGAAATTACTTGAGACCGCCAAAAATTTCATTTGGATTTTTTATTCAGGAGGTCAAACTACGTAAGTCTCAAAAAAAAATTTTTTGATAGCTTGTAGCGCCCGGTTAACGGAATTTTACCACGCTCAATCTTGCAGCCATGACACAAAATAATTCGAAGAACTGTGAGGTGAATATTGTTGACAATAGTACACTTAAATCTTCCACAAGTGTCAAACTGTAATATCATTTCCATGGCAACTGATTCAAATTGAAAAATCTATTAGGTCTTAGTTTTAGTTAATTTGCGTGAAAACTTGAATATAATTCCGTTATTTTCATTAAAAATATTTACGCTGTTTGTTTTTTTTTTTCATCTGGCTGCACTTTATTGTTGAAATCATAAAAAAAATATTCTGAAGGCTATATCTGTTGATATAGGGTGTTTTTTGTGACTGTTAGCTGTGTGAGTTTTCGAATTTTTGAGTTGTCATAACTTCGTTATTAATGGATATTTTTTCATGAAATTTTGGTCACACCTGTTTAGAGGCACTCCGAATCCAGTGGCGTAGTGATTTTTTCAATAAAGAAATCGCTAATAAAAAATCCCGATTTTCGACTAAAAAAAAATATCGTAGTATGCCCTGAAAATTGGAATAAACATTTCAAATTTTGTCCTAAGGTAGACCTTTTAGTACTTGACATTTCAAAGAAAAATTATTGAAATCGGTTTACAACTTCAAATTTTAGGGGGGGTATTTCCATTCAAAATGGGTCACACTGTATTTATTGATATTCTATACACTGCGCTGGAGTAAGTGTTACCCTTCTTTTAACTTCTTTATTTTTATATAATTAGCCATCTAGTTCACCTGATTTAACCCCATTAATTTTTTTTTTCTATGGGGTTACTCAAAATCCATAATGTGTACAAAACCTAAACTAGAACAATTGATCGTGGTGCGAACATAATTACCAAATTAATAATTTGAAAAAAACGATGTGTAGAATTCACAAGCAAAAGCAAAACTCCAAATTCTCTATCAAAACCAGCAATACCAAATTAGAGACAATAAATTCTACCAAGTTCCTAGGAACTGTAGTGGACTGTAATTTAGATTTGAATATACAAGTTGAGGAAATCTTCAAAAAACTAAGAAAACTATATTTTGCATTCCGAACACTCAAAGAGAACTTTCATAGAGCACATATACTAAACATATACTACGCACTCATCTATTAAACGATATGTTCTTATATTGTAGTATGGGGACAAGCCACTGATTTTTTTACAGTGTCAATGTCAAAAACGATTCATTCGCTTGATTTTTGATCTGGCTTACAATGAGTCATACAGAAAAACCTTTGCAAGTAACAAAATAATGACATGTGCACTTGTATTTACCTATACAAATTACTGACGCACACCTTTCATAACCTCACAAATTAAAAAAAAAACAATCATGAATACTCAACAAGAAAAAATAATGATATATGTGGCGGTTAAAGTGGAAATAATCCAAAATGCTAGTTCAAAATAATTTTGCGGTTTGAAATTTGAAATAAAGTTGGAGAAAGTAACTTTCACCTACCTGGTCAATCCCAGCTTCAGCAAAACTGCTTCAATGTTCAGAGAGGTGTATGGCGGAGTACACTCGCGAATAAATGTTTGATTCGTGAGAAAATTGCGGTGAATCACTAACGTGAAGAAAATCGTTTAGGTTTTCGTGGAAAGATAGCGGAGCGATACGTTGTTGTATTCACTGTTGTCACTCTTCGATTCGCGTCGAGCCCTTCGATCTCCTTCCGCACTTGCGTATAGTGGAAGCTTCCTTTCATGAGCGCGAAAATTTACTTCAATATTGAAAAGAGAATAACTGCTTCGACCATTTGCATTTAGTTTTTATAATAATATATAAATTCACATTAACTAAAATTAAAACTAATTTCGAATTAGACGTACACAAACACTAATGAATAAAGGTATGAGAGAAACCTTAACAATATACATTTCCAAATATCCAATAAAATAAACTTCAGAATGTCTTCATCCTACGCTGAATCTTTCTTCGTCAACGTGCTACCATCACAAAAAAAGAATATCTCATGCGAAAGAAAATTCAAATGTGCGATAAAGAAATATCTCCAAGAAAGTCTATTTTATTCGCTAGATGAATTCACTCAGTATATATTCGACCAGTACGCTGACACATTCTTGACTCTACATTGGTTTTGAATTTTTATTTTTACTGTTACTTTTTATATAAGTATACTTTTTTGTAATTTTTATATACAGTGAGCACGTAAAGGTTGGAACTAATTCGTTAAACGCTTGATATGTCCATAAGGGAAAATAAGCTCAGACACGTCGATTTTATTTTTCAGTTGCGCATTTTTTGGCATACTCAGTTTTTTGGTGACGTTATCGCTGTTTGAGTTATGACGTCATTATATATTTTTTTAAATGGCATTACCCTATTTTGATAATACTTTCAAAAAGAATGCATTTTTCTGTGTATGAATGTCATATTTTTTCTTATGTTACATAACCGCATGTTCGAGAAATAAAAGATACTTCATTTTTCATTATAATGTAATATTAGGTCTGTTAACGTGAACTTTTAACTTGAGGTATCCCCACAAAAAAAAATCAAGTGGAGTTAGACCAGGAGATCTAGCTGGCTATTCTAAAAATCATCGATTACTATCGAAATCATCTTCATTAAGTTCATGAATTACTTTTACTTCATATGGGTGCCACTTATTCTTGTTTAGTCATTTTATAACAGACGTTTGACTCATTGATTGCTCCAATGCAACTAGACACTGACTGTAGGTGAATATGTTTCTAAAATTCGGCTTAACAATTATAGTTAGCTATCAAATAATTGTGGTATAAATAAGTTATTGACACCATGCGAAAAGCGAAAAATGACGCAAAGATATTTTAATGATTCTATGTTATGGGGATAAGACTAGTACGCAAG
This sequence comes from Chrysolina oricalcia, assembly GCA_944452925.2. Taxonomy (NCBI): domain Eukaryota; kingdom Metazoa; phylum Arthropoda; class Insecta; order Coleoptera; family Chrysomelidae; genus Chrysolina; species Chrysolina oricalcia. The sequence goes on along the minus strand of OX101821.2, from coordinate 2,948,820 downwards.
CTGAGGTTTTTGACTTATTTAACTATAAATATCCCGATAGACCTATTACACTTTCGACAGCGAGTAAAGTCGAAGCAAAATTTAGAAATTTTGACAATGTCGGTGATAATAATACGAAAGGTCATCCAGGCTTTATGGAAGATCAACTATCATTTCAAGAAAATCATCATATGAATCATGAACTTAAAGAAGATGATTTCGATCGTAATTGAGGATTTTTAGAATGGCCAGCTAGATCTCACGATCTAACCCAACTAGATTTTTTTTGTAGGGATTCCTTAAGTCAAAAGTTTACGTTAACAGACCTATTATTACATTACTATGAATAATGAAATATATTTTATTTCTCGAACATACAGTTATGTAACATAGGAAATAATGTGACATCCATACACAGAAAAATGCGTTAGCAACATGCTCCTGAAGTTTCTACACGTACTTAAGAAACATCCTGTATATATCAATAGTTGAGTGTTTGGATTTGAATAGTTACTGTTCGGAACAAGAATTTGAAATCTGTGGTATCACATGTAAATCAGACATGGGCCCAACAATCATTTTATGTTGCAACAGGTCTCCATCTTCAGATGTAAACGTATTTTTTAAAAAATTAGTAAGTGTCACTTTTAGACCAAAATATAATATGCTGGTTTGCGGCGACTTCAATATTGACTGTCATAAGAATGTAAATAATGATTTTAAAAAACTGTGTAACGTCTTTAGTTGTTATAATATGAGACATATGGTGGGCTGGCCAACTAGAGTAACACCTGGTACAGCTTCAGTAATTGATCAAATATTTTCAAATTTCACTGATAATGGTACATGCTGTGTGGTCGACAATAATGTTTCCGATCATAAATCAATATTTTTTGATTATGGACTTGATCAAGCTCATTCAAAAGTGGAATGCGAATTTAAACGTTCATTTGATGAAGCTGCAATTGCATTCTTTGTGAAGGCTCTTCAGGAGGAGAATTGGGAAAATTTGTTTGGTGTTTTTGATATGAATTTGGCTTATCAGTGTGTTTGGGAGATATTGTCTTATTACTTTGAAATTAATTTTCCAAAGCGTAAAATCTTCAATAAGACTGTTAAAAATAATAATTGGGTTAACAATGAAGTAAAAATTTCAAGTAGAAAGTTGAAAGACCTCTACAATCTAAAAGAAGTTCGGAAGGACCTTGAGAATAGTTATAAAACGGAAAAACAAAAACACTTTCAGTTAGTAAAATTAACAAAGAAAGAATATTTCCAAAAACGAATTGATGAGTCTGATAATCCTTCAAAAACCGCTTGGAGAATTGTCTCTGAATTATCTAATAAACCAAAATGCACCACTAAGAATATTTCTATAAAGGGCAGGGACGCTGTTGTTGATTTACCGAAAGAAGTTGCTGACACATTTAATAATTATTTTATCGAGTCCACTGAAGTATTATCTAGTCAAATTGATAAGACAAATCTGGATTATGAATCTTACGCGAGAAACATTCCATCTCCTAGTAATTCATTTTTTTACACCCTTATACTGAATCCGAACTGTATGAATTACTGAATAGCAAACTTAAAAATAAAAGTTCTTCAGGTCATGACGAAATCCCAATGTTTTTTTTGAAAAAGAGTCTTCATGTTTTGATTAAACCTCTACTTCATTTGGTGAATCTGTCATTCAGCGAAGGTTTATTCCCAAATATGATGAAAATAGGTAAAATCATACCAGTGTATAAAAGAATAATCCAAACTTAGTGGAAAATTATAGGCCAGTAACAATTTTTTCAAGTATGTCGAAAATATTCGAATATGCTTTTTTGATCATTTTCTGATGATCATAATATCTTTACAAAAAACCAACATGGATTTCTGACCAAAAAATCAACTAGTACAGCTATACAATCATATCATAGACAGATTGTGAACCATATTGAAGCAGGCGAGTGCCCTGTTGGGATATTCTGCGATCTAAGCAGGACATTCGACTGTGTTGATCATAACATTCTCTTAAATAAACTGTTCCGTTATGGCATAAGGGGCATACCGTTGGCATGGATAAAAGACTATCTCTCTTATAGAAAACAATATGTCGCTATTAACTATGCAACTTCCAGCATGGCCTTCTCTGAATTAGGAGTTCCTCAAGGGTCGATATTGGGACCCATATTGTTTGTTTTATATATTAATGATTTGGAATACTCGGCACCAGGAACATTCATTACAATGTACGCAGATGACACGTCAATTATAATCTCTGACAAATCAGAGTTAGTTTTGAAAGAAAAATGTAACACAGTTTTTGAAAATATCAATAAATGGTTTTCTGCGAACAATTTGTTTTTGAATGCAAAAAAAACAGATTCAATGAGATTTCATCATCGTCAACGAAAGTGTGATATTATTAGTTTCAGAGCCAATGATAATTCTGACAATATAACAACAGAATGTGAGAGCTTGAAATTTTTGGGTCTCTATATTGATGAACATTTGAATTGGCAGAATCACTGCGATTTTCTAATAAAAAAAATTAATTCTATTTCATATCAGTTCTGAAATATAAGGCAGGTTTTGAATGTTGATCAGCTGCTGAAGCTGTACTATGCGCAGGTGGATTCTAGACTGAGATATGGAGTGTGTTTTTGGGGTTTTTCCTCCAACTGCTCTGATGTATTTATAGCACAAAAAAAACTCATACGAATCATTAATGGCATGAGTCCCCTTGACTCTTGCAGAAATGCTTTTAAAAATTTCAGAATTTTAACTGTTCCTAGTCTTTTAATTTTTGACTTGTGCTTATCTGTTTTTGAAAATACAAATAAATTGTTTATACTGAATAAATGTAAGCATAATATTGACACAAGACAAAAAAACTATGTTTTTGTACCATTTGTTAAAACTAAATTAGCTTTTAATTCTCCTGATCAGATGGCCCCACGTGTTTATAACTTGATACCAGATGTAATAAAAAAATCCAAAACCGTTTATATCTTCAAACGAAAACTTTCTTATTGAAAAGTGTTGTTATAGTTTTGAAGAATTTATGTGTACAAGTAGGTAGTTTTATTCCATTTTTCAGGGATTATTTTTATCTGCTTTTTCTTTTTCTTAGACGATTCCTATACAAATTTTATAACTTTGTCAAACAAGGAAAATAAAGATATTATATCAACTTCGCGAAAGAATTATCACCGAATGCCAGGGCATTGATCAAGAAATCATGCAAAAAGTTAGAGAAGAAACAAAAAATAGGTTGTATTTCTGCCAAGAAGTAAATTGGGAACATTTTGAACATCTTCATTAATTTTTTGTTTCAATACATCCTTAGCTGTTAGTTGTAATTTCTAACTTCCTTAAACCATTCAATTTGGTTTTTACAATTTACAATTGTTATGCTTTATGAGTTAGAGCCTGACTGACATTTTGTATCTCGCATAAATCGGAATACGTAAATTTGTCATGTTCTAATTCCCAAACTGTTTTAATTTAATTCGGGATTTGGGACACCCTGTATAATTATCAATTACTTGACCGTAAGTAAAAAGGTGCTTTTTCAGAAAAAAAAGTCGTCATATTACCTACGCTTATCACCCTGCAGTATTTAAATTTTATTGGAAAAAACGTAAAAATGAGAATAAATATTGATCTAGGTACTCGGACGTTTATACCAGCAAGTATTTTGTTACGATTTTAACGAATTTATCCACTACTTCATTGAATAAAATCGGTTTGAAAGCTAGAGCCAGCCTAAATAATTTTTGGACACCCTGTATAACCAAAAATTAGCCCATTGTGTGTAAAAAAATGAGCTTTTCCCCAATCCGCAATAAAAATAAGGGGTTTCTATTTAAAAAAATTGCCGATGACGTCATATCTCGTATAAGTATCACCCTGTATATTTAAATTTTTGTCAAAAAGGCAATAATGAAAACAAAAATCAACCTGTCCGAGCGTTTCCCTAATTACATAAAAATAAATAAGATAATAGAGGGGGAGGGGGTGACACTTATTCCAGCGCACTGTATTTATCAACACATACAGTACGGCTATTTTAGCCCCCCCCCCCCCCTGTTAACTATTGAACGGTTCGACGTATAAACTTGAAAAAAACTCGTTTGGAGGCTTTCACCGATACTACCTTTTGAAATAAAAAATTTGGTGATTGCTCGACATGGGGCGCACATCAACTCAAAATTTTTAAATGGCATGGGGGGTCACGTGTCACATCGTTGAAAAGTGAATTCCATTCTCTTTACAACCATCTAATTTCTCTTGAGTTTCGTTAATTTTTTTTTTTCAATTAAATTTCGAAACATCAAATGGAATAATGAAACCAAAAATATTTTAAAGGGAATTACCAATAGTACTTTTTGAGAGAAGAATCATTGCAATTACTCCACAGATGGCGCTGGGGGCACATCAACTTGAAAATTTCGAAAGGCATATAAATCGAAATTGGGAAAAAATTTCTTAAAAAAATTCAAAAATGTTTAGATGATTGTAAAGAGAATTGAATTCTCTTTTAAACGATGTGACACTAGACCCCCCATGCCATTTAAAATTTTTGAGTTGATGTGCCACCCCGCGCCCCCTGTCGAGCAATCACCAAATTTTTTATTTCAAAAAGTAGTATTGATGAAACACTCCAAACTGTTTTTTTTCATGTTTGTATGTCGTACCGTTCAAAAGTTAAAAGGAGGGGCTAAAAAAAAGACGCACTGTATACAAATATATCAACACATTTTTCACTTTCTTTTAAATTTACGAATTTAGGAAAGGTTTTTGAAGTTCTGATTAATTGTATTGCATTGTCTGGATGTTGTAAGTTGCCGCTTGATCGAAAATGTGTTCCGATATCCAATTTGGTAATTATGATTGGAAATTGTTGTTGTAGCTGCCGGCTTTTGTATGACAGTGATTCTGGTATTATTAGTCATTATGCATGATTACCAGTTTACACACTTTAGTTCCGAGTCATTTATTTCTCTTCTTGTACACTTAAGCCATGGATGGTCAGAAGAAAATTGAATATATGTCAAGATATCTCTACTTATGAGCAATTAAGAATGTATAATTTTGTAGAAGGAGACTGAATGAACGAGAAAAAACACGTAGTGTTCACCTACTGGGTGCACCACTACTCCAAGAAAAAGTCGTCAAAATAAACAATCATCATTTATCATCTATAGTTGCTTTCAAGATGCAAAGTACTCGTTGGTAAGTCGCAAATAGAATAGATAATCACCTGAAGTGCAAACAAATTTTTTTCTTCCCTATAAATGGCAACAGGCTCACATAATACCATTTATACCTAAAAATAAGAACGCTGATGGAAGCTTGAATTATACAAGATCTACAAGTATTTTACCAACCATGTCTATGTATGTTTGAAAGTGGTTGACAATGTTTCACTTTGAGTAAGGTTATTCTGGACTTTCATTGTCTAAAAAAGAACAAAGAAAAATTCAATTCTCTGCAATTTTTAATCACGACGTTTCAACTGTTAAAATCTACAGTCGTTATCAAGTGTATAATGCGACAATCTCAAGGATACTTCTTATATATGCTGTGGATAATTTTGTGTCATTAGCCTAGGGGTAATTTGGCGGTATTCAGGTAAGCTTGTTAATTACAGTGACAGGTCCCTCCGGTACAGCATTGTTAATTCTTATCGCAATTTCAATTGATCCATGCCACTAATTAAGGGTTTCCACACATTACGGATTTCTATGCTAGCTTGACTAAAGACTTTGTTGTTCATAATATATGCACTCTCTTTAAACTTCCTTCTATACCAGCCCTCTTCTTTATGGATGACTTCTGCTTCAGTCCATTTTATGTTGTGTTGGGTCGTCCAGACATGATTAGCTATTCCTGACTTTGATGTTTCTCCTCGTTGAGTGTTTCTCTTGTGTTCAGCGAGTCTAACGCTAAGTGGTCTCTTAGTTTCTCCAAGATAAGCTTCGCCGCATTCACAAGGGATGCGGTAGATGCAGTTTTTGGAGTCAATGTCAACGTTACGTGGTCTGGTCTTTGTGAGATGACTGCGAATAGTGTTACCTGACTTGAAATACAAAATACGGACTGGCTTGAAATACAAAATACGGACATGTTTCAAGTCAGGTAACACTATACGCAGCCATCTCACAAAGACCAGACCACGTAACGTTGACATTGACTCCAAAAACTGCATCTACCGCATCCCTTGTGAATGCGGCGAAGATTATCTTGGAGAAACTAAGAGACCACTTAGCGTTAGACTCGCTGAACACAAGAGAAACACTCAACGAGGAGAAACATCAAAGTCAGGAATAGCGGATCATGTCTGGACGACCCAACACAACATAAAATGGACTGAAGCCGAAGTCATCCATAAAGAAGAGGGCTGGTATAGAAGGAAGTTTAAAGAGAGTGCATATATTATGAACAACAAAGTCTTTAGTCAAGCTAGCATAGAAATCCGTAATGTGTGGAAACCCTTAATTAGTGGCATGGATCAATTGAAATTGCAATAAGAATTAACAATGCTGTACCGGAGGGACCTGTCACTGTAATTAACAAGCTTACCTGAACCGCCAAATTACCCCTAGGCTAATGACACAAAATTATCCACAGCATATATAAGAAGTATCCTTGAGATTGTCGCATTATACACTTGATAACGACTGTAGATTTTAACAGTTGAAACGTCGTGATTAAAAATTGCAGAGAATTGAATTTTTCTTTGTTCTCTTTTAGACAATGAAAGTCCAGAATAACCTTACTCATGTCTATGTAATTCCCTAAACCTATCGGTGACGGTTTTCGAAATACAAATGACTGTCAAATTTCTGTGGAAAACTTGACCATTGAAAAATATCAATTTTATCCCAATGCAAATTCACAAAATATTGCAAATATAGCTGCATAAGATCATCAAGTATTCTGTCGATGAACTGGATCACAGTTTCAGCATACAGGGTGGCTCAGAAGTTCCTTCCGGGGACTGATGTAAATAACTGATACTCAGTTTTTTTTTAATAGAACACCCTGTATATTATCACTTATATGGAAGTCTGTAACATTTTCTAGATTAATTGTGTATACTTTCCGTGTACCTATCCCGCACAGTTTTTTAGTTATGATCATTTATGTTATGAAATCGTCTGCAATAAAATAAATATTGGATAGTGATTTGGATGGTAGGCTATGAACTTCATTTTAACAGAGAACTGACATGTTATTCCTTCATTGTCATCCTGAATTCAAATTGCATATGTGTGAAAGTACTATGGTAGAAAATAATTACTCAAATGTGGTTTTGGTGGATTTATTCATCATTTATAGGCAATGTTACAAGAATGCCAATAGAACATGAATAGAGTTTAATGAAAAGTATGCTGACACCTCGAATAAATTTGAGTTGATTCAATAGATTGAAGAGAAATTTTGAAATATCAAAATTAAATGAGGAATGCTATAAGGATTCTAAAAGTGATAAGATATACAGGGTTTTAAAGAGAAACATTCTCAATTGAAATTTGAATCAATACATGACTCCTCTGGAATCGGAAAAAACCCTACGATAAAATTGAAGTTATTTTTTTGTAATATCTAACAGAAAACAACTACTTCCCTGGCAAAAGCCACGCTGGACATTGAACTACATCTGATAGATATTGACAAAGACCCTATATAACTTGAGAGAAAAGATCTGAAAGTGAAAATTTGCATTTTCATTCAGATAGTTGATTATTTATTGAATGTCCAGTTTTCCTTGGAGATTCTTCTACCCAATACTTCTAGACTGGTTTCTGATAAAAAAATATTGTTGGATACAGGGTGAGTCCAGCATTATTCAAAATGAAATTCTCAATCAACCCTACGAAGTGAAGATGTGACCAAACCAAGTATCACATATGCTCATCTTTTGAATATGCCAAAATTGATAAATTCAACATTTTGTACAGGGTGAGTCAAAATGTGACAGTTTTTATGGTGACATTTTGTATATTTTTATTTTATATTTTGAGCTTTAGGGATACTTGCCCACCAACCATTCAACATATTTCTTGAACAAAATTGATATACAGTATGAGACAAACACTAGGTGATGACAAAAATTGCGAAAAGGAGATTTTTTTACAACTCATCCTGTAATTGATTTGCTGAATTTTTGATAGGATGAAGTTCAAGTCAAGCTGATCAATAGTGTTCATGGGCCCAACCTTGAAAAATAAACAGTTTTTTCTCTACAAGGTGTTGAACGGTACCGTTTCAAACACTTTGATCTATATTTGTCGATTCGTTTCATTTATATTAAAATATTTTTAATTTTTTCATTTCCAGCTTCTCACAAAATGAAAATTCCTGTTGCGTCCAGGGAACATCGTGTGAAGCAAAAAAATCTTATTGATTTTTAATTTTTGAACATTTCAATTCTCAGGGAACAAATATCTCGGTAATGCATTCGAATGCTGGGTTGTTCAGTTCAAAAACAAATAAAATATAAGATAAAGATAGAGAGAGGGGGTGAGAGGGTGGGGTGGTACTGTGGGTCTTCAGACTTCCAACAAAGTGGTGGGAAAAGTGTATTTTTCATGTTGATTTCATTGAAAATATGAACAGGATGTTCATAAAGTCAGTTGTGGAATAATCTGCGACTGAAAGTTGGAATTTAGTCGCTGTTTTCCATCGTACCAGATAACCTCTCTTGGAAGGGATTCATGTTTTAAAGAGAAACATTCTCAATTGAAAATTGAATCATGTTATCGCAACGAAACTATCGATAGACTACCACATGCCTAGTTGGAAACCCAGTGTATTGTTGATGAACACTATTGATCAGCTTGACTTGAACTTCAACATATTAAAAATTCAGCAAATCAATTACAGGATGAGTTATAAAAAAATATCCTTTTCGCAATTTTTGTCATCACCTAGTGTTTGTCTCATACTGTATATCAATTTTGTTCAAGAAATATGTTGAATGGTTGGTGGTCAAGTATCCCTGAAGCTCAAAATATAAAATAAAAATTTACAAAATATCACCATAAAAACTGTCACATCTTGACTTGCCCTGTACAAAATGTTGAATTTATCAATTTTGACATGTTCAAATGATGAGCATATCAGTCTGATACTTGGTTTGGTCACATCTTCTCTTCGTAGGGTTGATTGAGAATTTCATTTTGAAGAATGCTGGACTCACCCTGTATCCAACAATATTTTTTATCAAAAGCCAGTCTAGAAGTATTGCTGTATGGGTAGGCAATATCTGTCGCGAAATACATTTTTATTTTAGATATTTTCCTGAAAGCAATACTACTTTAAAGAAATGGCCACTTAGCAACTTTGACGCCCTGTATCTCTAAAACTAGCCATAGGATTGAGTTGGGCCCATGGACACTTTTGATCAGCTTGACTTGAACTACATCATATCAAAAACTCATCGAATTTCACCGGGACCAATTTTCCATAAGAATGGTGCGGGGTTCTTTTTGAAATGATCCGTCTTTCTGTTCTCCAGATACTTCTAATGTTCCATCCTCTGTAAAACACCCGATAGTGTTCTTAATGCTGATTCCTCAAAAATGATCAAGTCTTCTCTCATCCAGAAATCCCAGGCTAAGCTCAATATGAAAATGTCTCAAGCTTTTTGAAAATTACCATCTTGGGACCATTACTTTTTTCAGTTTACATCTCTAATGTTTCCAAAGCCTTCTTATCCTCTTCGCAACATCCCAGATTTACATATCGTTTGATCCAAATGAGTCTACGCAGGCAGTACATACAATTAACTGAAATGATCTGAAACACCTGAAATCTTTTCCGGATGGACATTATGTTAAATTCAATGCTTCTAAAACGATAGGCATCGTATTTGGTAAAAAACGAAAAAGAGATGTATTCCTAGATAACTTTTCAAGGGGAATAGAAAAAAACTTAAGGTGAAGATCGATTTCTTAAACATATAAGCAATTGTTTATAAAAAGGTCACAGAGCCCTACTGACAATCTACCAAAATAAAGATACTCTATAGCTCCATAAAAGCTCTTCTCTGTGAAACATTAGTATTAACTCAATTGAATTACTGTGATGTGATCTATAATCTGTGAAATGAAAAGGAATAATTAATAGTTTTTAATGGTTCATGACCATCATTACATCGCTGAGGTCGTCCTAAAAAATAAACGAAGTTTTTGAATCAATTCCTAATAATCGAAATTTATAATTGATTCAAAAAATTGAAAATATCGAATTTGGTAGAATTTCAAGAAAAATTCAAATTTTTCTCACCTTCACATTGTTCAATAAGCTCCAACAAAGATCTCCTTTAACAGATTCATCAAAATGTTACTTACTTTCCGATAATTATAACTTTTGAGATTTTGCTAATTTTGAAGAGTGCATTTTTTAAAGAAACTGAAAAACACTCAGTATATCTGATAGGTGCTATGTGTAGGTTTCAAGACGAGCCTACGTTGATGATAAATTAATTTTTAATTGAAAATATAGATTTTTCCATTTGTTGCTCACCTACCTTTTGAATGTCACTGTATATGGCACACAGCAATTTTTCCTAAAAAAACAAATCTTTTTGACACACAGATTTTTTTCAATATTTTTTCTTCGAAATAAGAATCAAGTTTTTTTAAAATAAATTTTTGTGCCACCAAACATGATTATCTCAGTAAATGATGGTAAAGGACCCCGCAAAATCCTTTAGGTTGGGTTTTTTGAATTTTTGGTATGATATAGTCCATGTAATTCGCAGACAATATTACCATTGGGCCAACCCAGAAAAATTATGAGTTTTACTGCTAGGGGGCGTTGAAATCACCCCTTGCGCAGATTAGACTATTTATTTTTGAATCCGGTTACAATATTTTCACTTGCTTCCTTGTTGCTGATGTTGCACCAAAATCTTACCTCAGCCCCTTTCTTCCCTCAACTACTATTATGCTACTATGCTTTTAAATGTATCGTCGAATGTTTAATTATGCCTGAATAAGGGAAATAGCAGTTTTTTATGATTATCCCCCTTCCCCCGAAGGGCACAAAACGATAATATTAGGTGAATTTAATATGATGCAGTTCAAGTTATTTTGAATAGAAATTAATTGGTGACAAACCTCAAAAATGAATAGTTTTGATACTAGGGGGCGTTAAAATCACCCCTTGCTTCCTTATTATAGGCGGAAACAATATCTCTACGCATTTTAGTTTAGATTATGCTGAAGAATTGTGTAATTTTTTATAAAAAAATCTAAAATCTCCCCTTTACCCCAAACCCCTATTTTAAAACAAGAAAAAAATTAATTCTCGACTACTTGTGAATGCTTTATCAAAATAAATATTTTAATCAGCTCAAATTAAGGAAATCGTAAATTTTTTTAATTTCACCTTTCCCTCCCATCAAAAAAATATTGAAAATAAATAAAAATTAGACATCAACAATTTGAAATTGAGGTGATGTCTGAATTAAATGTTTTCGTGTTTTGAAATAGGGGTTGGGGGTAGGGGGGAGATTTTAGATTTTCTTTTAAGAAAAAACACCCAATTGTTCAGCATAATCTAAACTAAAATACGTGAAGATATTGTTTCCGCCTATAATAATGAATAGTCTATTCTGAGCAAGGTATGATTTCAACGCCCCCTAGCATCAAAACTATTAATTTTTGGGGTTTGTCACCCATTTAATTTCTATTCAAAATAACTTGAGCTGCATCATATTGAAAATTCAGAAAAATCCACCGAAATTTTTTCGTTTAGTGCCCTTCAGAAGAAGGGGGATAATCATAAAAAAACTGCTATTTTCCTTATTAAGGCATATTTAAACATTCGACGATACATTTAAAGGCACTCGAGAATATTTTTTTGCGTTTCGTGATAGAAGTTAGGGGGACTAAGGAAGGGTTAGCATTTTTTTATAAAACAGCACAATATGGTGCAACATTAGCAACAATGAAACAAGTGGAAATATAGTTACCGGATTCAAAAATAAATAGTGTAATCTGTGAAAGGAGTGATTTCAACGCCCCCTAGCAGCAAAACTATTTATTTTTTTGGGTTGGTGCAATGATAACATTGGTTGAGAATTACAGCCTACATCATACCAAAAATTTAAAAAAATCCACCGTGACCCAAATTCCATAAGGATTTTGCGGGGTCCAATTTGGCCACTAACTGTACATTTACACACGTCTGTATTCGACGACGATCATGATGGAAAAAATAACTATTGTGACATTGTCCATAGCACATACTTAAATTGAGAATCGGAGACTCAATTCGAATTAGGTATAAAACATATTGGTGTTGATTTCGGAAGCCAAAGTAATTTTTGGTGAAAACCGAAAACGTGAATATCGTTGTCATCCAGTGTATTGGTATTACGTTCGCCACTTCAATATACGCCTTTTTTGAACATATAATTACACCGATTAGTTTAATCATCGATCGACAAAGAGTGTTTCTCCGCCAAAAATAGCAATAAAGATGTCTCATTTCGGAGTAATTTGTTCTTAAATTGATATAATGGGACTAGTAAATTGACGATTATATACGAAAAACTCAGAGCTTTATTAAAATTTTATATCTTCTTACACAATTTAATACCAGTTCTTTATTTATGGGCAAGTCATTATTTATTACATTAAAAACACTCAAACGATGGTTTCGTCTGCCCAGAAAAACACTGTGGAAGAAGTCCAGAAATTGAACTAATTTTTCGAAAAACTCGCATGGAATACAAATATGAGAAACATTAAAATTTTTAAAAATTAATAACTTTGAAGATATTAACTTGACATTTTTTATCATATGATCGTGTAGAATACTGATGTAATTAGTACATACTTGTAATAAAGAAATATTGTATCAAGTTAAATGAGAAGTATATAAAAAAAAATCAGGGTTGAGAAAGAGGTTGTTCTTATTTTCATTTTTGTAATAGATTTCGACTTCCGGCAATGGTGGAGGACAGACGGCGTCCTTAGTTGGAAGTCAAGTAAATGTGTGTGAGTGGTAAAATATGTTGAAAATTAGCAGTATTGTGCATCGTTTATAAGTGTTATGTGAATTTGTCTACTTCTCTAGCTTCCTACGCCGGTATCCAGGCCGGATGACAACGGATTTGTCGGAGCTAGGAGCCATACTGCTATTTAAAAATACTTGAATTTCAAATTACCTGATTTGGAGAAATTGTTTCCGTATGGAGACAGAAATCCAAAAAAACTAACTAGAAGAAGAAGGGTTGAAAATGTTGTAGACCCAGCTGTAAGTTGACAAAGGAAAATCGTTGGACATTCTGAAGAAAGGAAATGTGAACTCAAACGGAAGTAACTAATTATCCTCAAGTTTGGCAACCAATTTCTTCAAATGTTGTACCAAAAAACTTTAATTATGGCTCTGATGGACATCTGAATAAGCCAAAAGAGACACAAAATGAAGATGAATGATGAACCAGAAAATTAAGAAGACATGATGAATTTTTAAAATGAAATAACGGACGAATCTGAAGCCATTGCCGATAATGAAAAATCTGAATAGCTGAATTTTGTTTGGTTACTGTAAAGCAACATCCTAGTGATTTTTTCTGTATATCAATCATATTTGGTCGAATAACAATGGTACTTCTACTCAACTCTAGGCTTCATGAATGATCCTTAACAAATAGAAATGAAATCCAAGGATTCGTCAGACTCTCAGGGTACATAAAGTGTTGAGATCATAAGCTACATGTTGCCAATTATTGGCCAACCGAAATGTCGTTTCGAAACCTGTTCGCTCCACAAATCATAACAAAGAAAGGATTGCAATACTTCTTGAGAGTATGTTATTTTTCATTTTTACTGGCATTTTCCATAAAATGAGATTCATAACTGGAGAAACATTATGTATCAATAAATCGCCAGTTCCATTCAAAGGACGGTTGATTATGAAGCAATATTTCCCAGAAAAGGCTATTAAGTATGGAATAAAACTATTCAACCTGTGTTGTGGAAATGAATATACCTACCTATTTGAAATTTGAAAATATATTTTGTGAAAGAACCTGTTTCTGATACACACATAAAATCATTTTCTTCATTGGAGATGATACATTTGTTCAATTCTGAATTCTTGAACTGATGAAACGCTTTCTTCTTGTAAAATAATATATTTGATACAAAATTATTGCATATCTCTAATGTAGAAAATCATATATTTGAAATATTGATTTGGTGTTACCAAATATTCGTTATTCAAGTAATTAAGAGTATTCAGGAAAGAAAACTGCAAGTCTTGAAAAATATAACACAATATTTCTTGTTCCAAGAAAATATATCAAGTATTTCTTCATTAAAGAAATCTTCTTCATTGGATTGGAATTCTAAATTCTCAAATTGAGAAAACGCGTACCTACTTCATCTTCTAAAGTAAAGTATTTCATACAGTGTTATTCAAAATCTCTAATGTAAAAAATTATTTAATTGAAATATTTATTCACTTTTACTAAATATTTTTCAATCAAGTAAGTAATTATAACAGAATTCAGGAAACAAAATTACAATTATTGACAGATATTGGTAACTCAATATCCCTTGTTCCAAGACACCATATAAAGTATTTCTTCATTGAAGAAATGTGCCAAAAATTTCGAATGCAATTTTCTTGAATTAACAATTATGCATTCTTGAATATCATTTCTTTCTCCTCTCAAAGGTATTGTTGCCAAAAGTATGATTACGTACCTATTCATGATTATTTAGCATAGGTAAGGTAACTATCGCTTCAACCAAATTTGTTGTTCTCATTCCTTTCTATAGTTACCTAGCAAGCTATCACACAAACACCAGCTGTAGCAACATTCATTAGTTGTAGGTAGGTATATCTACCTGTTTCCACAGAACTAAAGTGCCTACATATGAGTAGCAACCAACATCAATACCACTAGGTGTACGTTTGGTCCGAAAAAAAAGTGCAAAAGAGACACTATATTTAATAGCTCAAAGCATTAATACATAATTATTATACTAATTCTCAAGTCCGTGAGGACTTGTTGGTAAAAGAATTCACTATATCATAATTTTCCAGGCACTTAGAAAAAGTACTTATAACTGACGAAATCAAAAACAAAAGTTTGCGAAAAGATGATATTTGTTCAATACAGAACGATCTCGTAATTTGTGTCCTTTAGTGGAAGGTTAAATAGGATATATTCGGTCTCAGTACCAAATACCGCCAAGCGCGGTATCAATGAGTCCGAAATTCCCAACTTTATGAAAGCAATATGGAATTCAAATATATTAACAAATTTAGATGTGCAATCGACGAACCAGAAGCAAAATTATACAACATAATAAAAGAAAAGCTTCTCTAGATGTTTCTGATGTATCTGGCTATAATTAGCTACTTAGAAAATCACTGAATTTGTAAAAAAAATTAGCACTAGAACTCATTTTCGATATAACGCTAGTTCACCACAATAGATCTATTTTAAAATATAAGAGCGCATCAAACAACCACAACCACAACCACACAAGAACAAGATCGTCTGCTCTAACAGAAGGAAATGCCGTGAGAGTCAAAAAACATTGTAACCCAATTTTTCAGTAGTAAAATGTACCTACTTATATATTTTTCTGAAAAATCCATTTTATTTTTAATATTATCTATAGTAACAGACTGTAGGCCTGTATTCTGCTTTCGGCGTGGTAAAATATTCTTGCATGTTTTGAGATGAATCAATACCATTACCTCTCCATCTCTACTATTAATTGTGTTGTGAAGTTCAAGAGAGATAGAGAATTGAAACAAAATGGAGTTGAAATGGGAACAGATTTTCACAATAACTTGAAATTTTAAAAGTGGCCAAATTTGCGTGCAACGTAACCAATTTAAGCTTTCTGAGTCGATGATGTTCCATTCGGAGCATATAAAAAATCGATACCGTTCCATTTCCAACCATATTCACAAACGCTTCATGTGTTGGTTTATCCTGATTCATCACTTACAATCTGACCTATATTCTATATCACCCAGTACAATGACAGAGTTTTAAGAAGTACCAATCTAAGATTGAATGTATTCAGATAGATTACCACGACTCCTTTGTAGAAAAAGTATTTAATGCAGCCGTAGTAGAGGTGCAAAATCGGCGGTCATTATGACCGCTATGGCACCATGGGAAAGTATCGTAGCGGTCATAATGACCGCTATGGCACTCAAGGTGTTAAAAAAGTTGTTTGAATTTAAAAACAATAATCAGACTTGAAATATCAGCCACCTACGAAACAAAACAAAAAAATACATTTTTTATGTTTCTTGTCTCATAAAAAGTACTAGTAGGTATCTCATATACACCTTAGGCCCCTCCCTCATATTACCATAATGATATTTGAATGCGAAATTAAGTCCAATTAATTATTTGAACTAGTATATCGATGTTTGTTGAAATGGATTGAATTATAAAAATTATAAACAAAATTAAAAAATATTTAGATGGTTGTAGAGAAAATTGAATTCTCTTTTCAACGATGTGACACTTGACCCCACATGCCATTTAAAAATTTTGAGTTGATGGGCCCCCCTGCGCCCCCCATCGTGCAATCACTATTTATTTCAAAAAGTAGTATTGGTGAAACCCTCGAATTGTTTTTTTTCATGTTTCTACGTCGAACCGTTCAAAAGTTAACAGGGGGGGGGGGGGCTATTAAAAGCCGCACTGTATAAACTAATACACATATAAACTCACATAAAATGTATGGGAGCATTTTACAAAAATTCACAAAATTGACCCAAAGTAAAATTGGGAACGCTTTGGTTGAAGTTATTTGTGAGATTGTCAGTTACGGAAACCTTAGTAACTATAGTAGCATTTCTCTACAAGAATTTTTTAATACAGTCACGGAATATCTTATCACTTCTGATTCTTCTGACTGCATGTGGTAACTTGTTGAAGCACGTAATGGCATTATAATAAGGGGATTTTTTATAATTTGACATTTGATGTTGTGTGATTCTCGAAAGATCACCATTTCTTGTATTGTGACTACGTTCTGTAGCAGATTTCTCATATAATTCGGGGTTTTACCTGACGAACATAATGCATTTGAGGATGAAAATGGATGAGGCTGTCAATATTTTTTATCTATAAAAACGAGCAGGTAGTCCATGTTGAAGATTAGCCTTATGACGCGCTTCTGCGCTAAGAAAACTGGAAAAATCCCTTGCCCTGCCCCAGGCCATAACATTTAAACTTGGATGGGAATAGACCATAGCATAATATATGTTGAGTAAGCCAGGTTGATCCAAACTGGATTTCAACTGCTTTATGGCCTAGTATGCTTTATTCAAGTTTGCACTAATGTGGTCCATTTGCTTTTCCCATTTGAAATTTTCGTCTAGATAGGTACCTAAAAATGTATATTCTTCAGAAGTTTGAATATCATATTGTGTACATTGACTATCTGGAATATTTCGCCTGAAGTGAAAATTTACGCTTACCGATTTAGACGTACCAGGTGCTGAACTGATCAATAATGTGTTCTGATTTGCTGATGAGTTGTTCAGCGTTTTCTACCGAAATAGTTATCGTAGTATCATCAGCAAACATTGTAACATAGCCTTCCATTATATGTTGAGGAAGGTCGTTGACATAGAGGAGAAACAGTAACGGCCCTAGAATAGAACCCTGTGGCACACCGAGTTTCACAGTTTTTGACTCAGATGACAATCCATTGCAAATTACAACCATATCTCTATTTGCCATATAGGATTTTATCCATTTTATCATATTTCGTGGAAAACCAAACGTTGATAGTTTACTTACGAGAAATATTAAACATAAACAAAAACCAAACTACAAAAACGTTCAGAATCTTGAATAATCATCACTAAATCCTTAAATTTCCACGTTTTCGTTCCATCGTCAAACATTTCCAAACATTTAATGGTTCCTGCACAAAATTCTTTTTTGACATTTTCTAAAAAAGATTTCTATATACTGGCACAACAAAAATATATATTTTTTTTTTCATTGTCATTTCTCATTTTGGTTTGTTGAATACTCGAACAGTCACTTATCAAATATTGTGTACTTTCTCGTTCACATGTGGTTGAAGTTTTTATTTCTTCCCCCTTTTTGTACAAAAGGGCACACAGGCTCTAAGCCTACCGTTTTACTTCCTCCTTAATGTCAAAATTTAATGAAAACAAGTATGTTGTCTACTAAGCAAGGTGTTTCATAATAAATGCGCAGGACTTCCGGATGTGATAGCTCGTTCAAAAATATGAAAAAAAGTTTATATTAGCTTATCCTCTAAAATTCAACATTTTCGAGATACAGGGTGTTGAAATTTAAAAAAATATATAGTTTTTTGCGAATATCTCTGGAACCGTTTATCGCACAAAAAACAGATTTCGTAGGCATTTTCTACTCATAATAAGCTATGTTTTGTGCAGATTTTTATTTATTAAAATTCCATAATTGGTGAAAATTTTGAAGGGGTAGTGGGTGTTTTATCTCCAACTTCTACGCCACTGGAAAAAGTATGATTTTGAGCCGCCTACTTGAACCGCCAATGTTTTCTACACAAAAAAGGTACTCCTGGTCATAAGCTCTAAAGTTAACCGTTTTTAAGAAAAATCAACTTTCATGTTGAAAAACATGGTGAATTTTTTTAAATAGATATAGATAGATAGGTAGCTTTATTCAAAAAATTGTACTTATACATATGTTACTGTTACAATGCACAAATTCAATTGGGTGAACCGGCGTCAAAAATTATATGTTCAGTGAACAAAGCACTTTTAGAAATACTTAATATATACTAACACACTATTTCAAGTGGACACTTTAAAAATTGTAAATAGACTCTTTAGTAATTGAAAACTTATTAAGTAAAATAAATTAAGTAAAAATTACATAAAAGAGAAAGTTTGTTTGACAATGTCTCAAAATGAGTGGGGATCAAGAAATTCGTCTACAGTGTATGGTTCAATGTTAATCAATAACTTTTGTACAGATTGTTTGAATTTTTTGAGGCTGGTATATTTAAATTCACTGTTCTTGTCCCATAACCATGCTGTGACTCAAACATTTCGAATTTTTCTTGGGTTTTGAACAGAAATATCAGGCACTCACTTATATAAATACCTGGTACAGTTAATATATTCATTTCTCTGAATTTTCCTATGCATGACTGTGATAATTTTTTTCCTAATTATACAAAATTTATTTAAACGTTAAAACAAGTAACAAAACCAAACGATGACTTCTTAATTGCAAAAAAAAAAAACAATAACAACCATACTCAGTTGAATTGTTGGAAATGTCCGCCGTTAGCTTCAATGCACGCAGCAATTTTTCGAGTAAAAAACATTATTTAAACAACATGATAGTTGATTTTTCTTGAAAACGGTCATCTTTAGAGCTTATGACCAAGAGTACCTTTTTTGTGTAGAAAACATTGGCGGTTCACGTAGGCGGCTCATACTTTTTCCAGTGGCGTAGAAGTTGGAGAAAAAAACACCCACTGCCCCTTCAAAATTTTCACCAATTATGAATTTGAAAAAATAAAAAATCCGCACAAAACATAGCTTATTATGAGTAGAAAATGCCTACGAAATTTGTTTTCTGTGCGATAAACAGTTCCAGAGATATTCGCAAAAAACGATTTTTTTTTTTTAATTTCAACACCCTGTATCTCGAAAATGGTGCATTTTAGAAGGTAAGTTTAATAGAGACTTTTTTCATATTTTTGGACGAGCTATCACATCCTGAAGTCCTGCGCATTTATTATGAAACATCCTGTATAAACCTTTATTGGTAACATGTGGTGACACACACTTTTTTACTCTTTCTACATATAATTCAATATAACAATTTTTTCTTCTACATAATTTAAATTAGCTGATGATGAACCTATTTAGGTTCGAAACATGTACTATACCTACTCTAAATAATACCGCTCAACTGACAGATAGTTGGATATGACCGAGGGGGAAACATCTCGCTAAAATGTGTACGAGATTTAAAATAATGAAAAGACTAAAAGGCTCAAACTGATGACTGAAAGACTCAAGCCGATGACTGAAAGACTCAAACCGATGACTGAAGCGGAGATTTAATTGACTCAAATGACTCAAAATTTCTAGTTGTACGCAGCGGCGTGCCCAAGATTTTTTTCTGGGGGGGGGGTCATCAGTTCAATCAATAGTTTCATAGAAAAAAAACATATTATTTTGAAAACACCAGGACTACAGGCTTACAGCTGCTAGCAACATGAAAATAAACTGAATGAAAAATATAAAATAAAAAATTTCTTACTTCAGTAAGGTACTACAAAAACGAGCACAAACAGTAATATTGAGTGAAACATTACAGACAAAAATTCAATTTTCGCTTCTTTGATTTTCTCAAATAATCTATGACCTCTTCAACACATATTGGAATTTCTCGATGAATATTCAGAAGAGCTAGTCCATTGAGCCTTTGTTCTTCCATAGTATTTCTGATGTAGGTTTTGAGCCGCCTCATAGTGGAAAATGTCCTCTCATTTGAAGAGGTTGTCACTGGTATAGTGGCGAAGATTTTCAAAAGTCTGTAAAGATTGGGAAATAACTCGCGATTTCTTTATTTGAGGAAAATCAGTGCATCTATAACATTTTTTGGTTTATTTTCAATATCTTTCAAAATGCTGTACCATAGTGTGACTTCTCCCAAAACAATATCAAAACTTTGAACTTCTAAAAAGTGTTCGTAGGCGGTATACAACTTATTCAGTTTACCTATGTCTACTTTTATTTCATCTTTTGGGAGTAGTACATCAAAACTAGTTAAAATATCCTCATGTTTCAAAAATCGATCATCTAGATGTGAAATAAATGTGTCTAAAAATGGAATAAAGATTCCTCGCCTATAATACTCTTTGGGAGTTGTTAATGGCATATTTTCCCTATGTGTCTGTCTTGATGTAGTGCGAGGCACTGTTATTTCCACATTATAATTTTCGCATAATGAATTTACATTATAAAAAAATTGTTTGAATTCATCTTCCGCATTTTGTCGGATGTTGCTCAACGTAGAGCGGACACTCTTTGCTAGAGAAATTGCATTGCCCAAGTCTATATTTATTGTTTGTAGAATTCCACATAGAGGTAGAGTAATAGAAAATACTTTTGCAAGAACATGCAGCGTAATTTGAAATTCTCCTGTGAGAATAGATTTAATTAAAGTAAAGGCATCAGAAGAGGCATCTTGATCAGTCCAGTCTTGTATTTCTCTTAAAGAACTGATGGTTATATTCTGCAATTCTACAAAAGTCAATATCAAACAGCCAAATCGTGAAGGAAATATTGAAATCCAAAAAGAAATTGATGAATACATATATCAAAATTAGCGATGATCAAACAAAAATGCAACAGGACATGTTCAAAAATGTGAAGGAAGAGTTGTCCAGTAGAATGGCAAATGGTGAGGTGAATTTGTTCATCAGATATAGAAGAGGTATTCCGAAAATAGAAGAAAAAAAAACTAGATAACACCCCATTACAAGTTTACTGCCAAAATGTTGGAGGTATTCGTACCAAAATACATGAACTAATAAAATCAGTGTCATGTTCTAGTTATGATATCATAATCCTTGTTGAAAGTTGGCTTTCCCAAGATATATTGGACTCTGAATTGAATGTTACCTCGTACAATGTCTTCAGATGTGATCGAAGCTGTGAAACAAGCTCTAAAACCAGAGGAGGTAGTGTTCTAATTTTCATCAAAAACACGATAATGACAAGTAAGGTGAAGATGGCAATAAAGTCAGTTGAACAGCTGTTCTTACATTGCTTAAGAGAAAAGCAACGTTTCATTGTTGGAGGAGTTTATATCCCACCCCAAGTAGAGGAGGCAATCTATCTTCAACACTGCCAGGCTGTTGAGGAAGTGATGCAGAAACACAATCATTGTAAGTCCTTCAGTTTTGGTGATTTTAACGTACCCGAGGCTATTTGGACAAACGAAGATACATGAGTTCTAGTTAATTGCCCGCAAGGTTCTAGAGCGTTGCCCCTAGCACAATGTTATGGATTTCTGAATTGCTATCAAAGGAATCTCATTCCAAACTCAAGAAACGTATTTTTAGACTTAGTTTTCACTAATGTACACAACTTAGAAGTAGTCACTCCTGCAGACCCTCTTTTTTCAAATAGTATGCACCATATAAGCTACACCTGTAATATAAATAATGATGAGAAGACTTCTCATAACATGGATTACACCGAATTCTATTATGACTTCAGAAATGCTGATTATCAAGGTCTCAATAACTATTTGAATGCCATAAATTGGAATGAAAATCTTAATTTAGCCAATATAAATGAAGCAACCACTGAATTTCACCACATTTTGAATTTGGCAATAGCTTTGTTTGTACCTGTAAAAAGATTCAAAACATCCACTTACCCCAAATGGTTTAATGCGGATCTAAGGTTTCTGGTCAAGCAGAAAAAGTTAGCTCACAAAAATTTTTTGCTCAGCAGGAGCGATGAAGACTATCAAGACTTTTCCGATTTAAGAAGAGCTTGTAAAAATCAATCGAAAATTTGTTATGAAAACTATATTCAGGGTGTTAATGCCACGCTCAATACAAACCCAAAATATTTTTGGCAGTTCATTAAACGCAAGAAATCATTCAATTGTTTGCCGTCTACAATGCATTACGAAGAGTTCATTGCAAGGAATAATGAACAAATTGCAGAGTCTTTTGCTGAATACTTCTCCACAGTATATGACAATTCCCTTGGTGAGTCAGACAAGCATTCTTGTGTCAATATAAATTCGTATATATCCAATCCCAGTTTATCAGTTATGATGATTTTCCAGAAAATTTCAGAAATTCCACCCAAACTCAGTTCAGGTCCAGACGGAATTCCAAATATTTTCCTAAAAAATTGTATTTACTCCCTGACTCGTCCTCCGTTTCTCCTTTTCAATAGTTCATTAGACCAGGCAGTTTTTCCAAATTATTGGAAACACAGTTTCATCATTCCAATTTTCAAATCTGGCGACCAGGAAAATATACAAAACTATCGGAGTGTATGTAATCAGTCATCTATTCCAAAAATACTTGACAGTTTAATTTCAAATCAACTCAACTTCTCGTGCCGAGAAAGTTTGATTAATAATCAACATGGTGTTTCTCGAAATAAGTCAACTGTTTCCAATCTACTTATCTATGAGCAAAAAATATTGAATGTCTTGGAAGGTAGAGGTCAAATGGATGCCATTTACACTGACTTTTCCAAGGCATTTGATAGAGTTAATCACCATATTTTATTGAAGAAGATCGAAAATTTCGGTTTCTCGGAACACCTGGTGAATTGGTTCGGAAGTTTTTTGACAGGTCGCACACAACAAGTGAAAATCGGGGGATGCAAATCCAGTAATATATCAGTAACATCAGGAGTGCCGCAAGGATCGCATTGCTCACCCCTGTTATTCAACATTTTTGTGAATGACATCGGGAACTGTTTTGATAACTGCGAATTTCTAATGTTTGCTGATGACTTGAAGCTGTTCAGGCCGATAAAGTCATCCAATGACCAAATTCTTCTACAGGCTGATATAGATAGATTGTATGAATGGTGTGTTAGGAACAACTTGTTTCTTAATGTGAATAAATGCCATTTTATTAGTTTTTCAAGAGTTGGTAGGAAATTTGATACATCATACATTATAAATGATGAACAGTTAGATTATACATCAACTATAAAAGATTTGGGGGTCATTTTTAATGAACAGCTCAGATTCGTTAACCACATTAATAAAATCAGTGTGAAATCATCTAAAACATTAGGACTTATTCTACGCAATTGTACAGATTTTTCAATGGAAGCATTAAAAAGGGTTTACTTGGCACTAGTGGTATCCCAGTTAGAATACGCGTGTATAATTTGGTCTCCATTTTATCAAGTTCACAGTGTAACTCTTGAAAGAGTGCAAAATAAGTTTTTGAGATTTTGTTCGTTTAAAATGGGTGTCCAAGTACTGAACCACGACTATTCAGTATTATTGCGAGAATTAGAACTGAAACTGTTGCAAACAAGAAGAATTCACACAGACCTTTGTTATGTATTCAAGCTGCTCAATGGACTGATGGCCTGTCCGGAATTACTTGAATCTATCAATTTCCACGTTCCAAATAAAAATCTCAGACATAATAATTTATTTTATATACCCTTCCATCATACAAATTATGGCAAACATACACCCTTAGAAAGATCCCTAAAGTTATTGAATGACAAAGATATCAGTTTATTTGGAGTATCCTATGATACTTTTAAAAAATCATTGAATAGTATAAGTTGGTGATTGCTTATGAATGTCGTATTGTAACAGTACCTAATTTTATATCTTATATTTTAATATACTTTTATGTTTTGTTGTTTGCTGCTAAAACATTCTGTATTTATTTTTTAAATTAAGAACTTATATTGTTATATTTTTGTGATATTTTTACATTGTAATGGGGATTATCCCGTAAATAAATAAATAAATAAATAAATAAATAAATAAATAAATAAATAAATAAATAAATAAATAAATAAATAAATAAATAAATAAATAAATAAATAAATAAATAAATAAATAAATAAATAAATAAATAAATAAATAAATAAATAAATAAATAAATAAATAAATAAATAAATAAATAAATAAATAAATAAATAAATAAATAAATAAATAAATAAATAAATAAATAAATAAATAAATAAATAAATAAATAAATAAATAAATAAATAAATAAATAAATAAATAAATAAATAAATAAATAAATAAATAAATAAATAAATAAATAAATAAATAAATAAATAAATAAATAAATAAATAAATAAATAAATAAATAAATAAATAAATAAATAAATAAATAAATAAATAAATAAATAAATAAATAAATAAATAAATAAATAAATAAATAAATAAATAAATAAATAAATAAATAAATAAATAAATAAATAAATAAATAAATAAATAAATAAATAAATAAATAAATAAATAAATAAATAAATAAATAAATAAATAAATAAATAAATAAATAAATAAATAAATAAATAAATAAATAAATAAATAAATAAATAAATAAAATATGGAATCATGCCGCTCAATCCACCGAGTGTTACACAGTTGTTTTAATTTCTGTTTTTTTGTATCCGTACTAGATTTTTCGATTTCCGTGGTAAAGACATTCTGTCTTTTAGGAGTTCTGAAGAAATTACATACTTTCGCCAAAGTTCCCATGCAATTTCGTACTTGAGAAACATTGCAAGCATCTGATACTGCTAAATTCAAGGAATGTGCAGCACAATGAACATATACGCTTGAACACCATGAAATTCTCCGCTCATAGCAGAGGCACCATCATAACCTTGTCCAACCATAAAGTTGCAATCAATTTCAAGGTCTTTTAAGGCAGTTATAAGAACTTTACTCAAGTTCTCACCAGTCATATTCGTTACCGGAATAAACTTGACAAAGTGTTCCTCAATTTTCATAGTATTCTCGTTGAGAAACCGCAAACATAGAGAAAATTGTTCAGTACCTGTAATGTCGGTCGCTTCGTCGGCTAAAACTGAAAAATACTTAGCTTGGTCAAGTTTTTTAACAATTTTTTTGGTTATAAGTGAACCACAAGCATTAATGATTTCATTCTGTGTTTTTGCACTCAAATATGTAGCCGTTTTTGACATGGTCTCTAAATAATTTTTGAGGACTTTATCTCCAGATCTAACTTTGGATCTCAAAATCAATCGCTCTGAAGTTCCCGTCATTTTCTATCGGATCATCAGCAGATTCAATCGGTCCGGAATCTCGATGTCCTCTTAGAGAAAGGCATTGACGCCCGCAAAGAATTATAGTGTCTATTATGGGCACAAGTTTCTTCCTGTTTTCTTCTATTTTTTTTGTGTAGCTAAATCAATTTGAAGACTGATGTCTTTTTTCTTCTATTAGGCTTATATTCCCTGCTTTAATGACGCTGAATTTATGGTATTCACTTGCCTCATGCTGTTTAAATACTTCGACAGCGTGTTTCCAGTTGCTGAAGTTTTTTTTTCGCTAGCTTTCCAAGAACTTGATGTTTTCCAGTGCCTGCTGTATTTCCAGCATAGATAACGCGAAACTTACAATAAGCACCATTTTCCCTCCGTCGATTGAACCAGCTATATTGGAATTTTAAATTTCTTGGTCTAGTAGATGGAAATTTAAAATTTTTCGTCTGGATACCATATGCCATGTAATAACTCGTTCAAATTTTTTGAATTTATATTGGTGACGTAATTTGAGATATCATTTTCGTGGATATCTACACATTCGTCACTTTGAGATGTGGATTCACTATTATTATAATGGGTTTCTTGGTCGATCACTTCAGAGGTAGAAGGTTGAGGTTCTACGACAGTCTTTTGTTTTTTTACTAAAAATGAATCGAGAGTGGCTAGTCTCTTCTTACTGGCACTCATGTTTCGAAAAATATAATCTGGAAACAAAAAATAATATGAATTAATACTGTAAATATTTACTTCCAAAATAACTTTTGTTTTTTGCTGCTTTAGTGGAATGAATAAAAGTAAGATATGTGTAATACTACACTATAGCAATTAACTAATATAATACCTACCTACAAGCCCTTCAACGTCGTCTTACACGTAGTATACACCGCGAAAGATACAACTAGGTACCATAAATTATGCGATGCGAATGACTGCTGAACTGTTGCACGTTTGAAGCTGAGATGTCGACTGTCGATTGGGAGCATTCAGTATTGAGTATTGGGACGAATCGGGAACGAAAAGACTAGAACAATGCTCGACGCGATGCGACGGCTCGACAGCACGATAACTACCGATTAGAAACGACGCTTCCAGATCTAAGAAATGTCGTGAAGTATTCTATCGATCATCGGTCGGATCTTGGGGGGGGGGGGGTTCAAACCGCCAACCCCCCCCCCCTTGGGCACGCCTCTGGTTGTACGAGATTTAAAGGAGATGTTTCCCCCTCGGATATGACTTTGGAGATGACTTTGAGTTTTTCTGCATCGTATAGTAAAAATTGTGCTTAGAATGTGACTCTCTAATGACGGAGTCTAACGGTAATATGTCATTTGTGCAAACTTACTGTATATTTTAAACAGATTGAAAAAGTCAATTTCCAACTACTGCATCTTCTAGAATATGTTATATTCCACTAGCAGACGCTTTCAATTCTTGGAGTATGCCCATCATCAAATCTCATATAAGAATGTAATTGATCCAGGCGCGGTCTGCTTGCTTTGCGACTCAGTATTCTGTACCAAACCCGTACATGGACATCGCGAGAGTGTCTTCTTACGAACTAATTACTCATCATTATATTTATTATTATTCTTCCGCGAAATACCAACTCGGAACGGCTACTTATTACTCGATATTAACTTTCTGACATACCTGTAATCAGTTTAATCTACAAAATGGCACAAAATGATACGTTATTAAATGAAATTAAACTTTACCAAATCCATTCATATAGAGTGTTCATGATGTGTGCGGCATTCTTTTTTCGAAAATTGAAGAGTTTACTGATAAGGATGCGGTTAAATGTTACCGAGAAATTCAATCATGGTGAATATTGCGAAATTTTCGCATTACTTCCACGTATCGGCGTGTATAATGAGAGTTGAATGAAGCTGCAAGACATACGTGTCTATCAAGATAGGAATCATTTCGGAGGATCGAATGCAGACTTAATGCTTTTCTTGAAATAATGCGTTCCCCTCGCTTTTGAGTCAATAATAATAATAATAAATGCTTTTATTGAAGGGTACAGCAATTAAAGTAAATTAAAGGCAGGATTCAATTCCTGCACATGATTACTCATGAGTCATGGCAGGGATTGCTCTTCCATTCAAACAGTAAAGTTGACTCATCCTATAATAGACCGTCAGATAACGAAAGATTTTACTGACTCGTTTTCTCGTTCTGGGATTTTAACCACTGAAAATTATGTCAGTATTGATCTCAAAAATTGAAAATTTAGTGATCGGACGTGTGCTAGGCATATAGAAAATTCATTTTCCTTTTGCAGAAAAAAATTGTTTTTTCTGTGACGGGAAAAAAATTTGACATTTTATCTCTGTTGCCAGGTAACAAAATATAACTTTTCATGAAATTACTTTTTTCCCCGGGAAAAAAGTACTCACTTTTTTTCCCGGGGAAAAAAGTAATTTCATTAACGCATAGATAAAGGAAGATACCTAAGTTTAGAATATTTTATTGAACATAAGTTACATTTCCTTTATATTTACGCGGTTTCGTAAATTTTCCGCGATTTAGCTGGCAATAATTTTCGTGACGCTACTTTCGCTGCTTCTACCAACTCCGGTGGAGTCAGAGAAAACTCGGCATCAGACATTTTTCAACTTTATATTATTCAAAATAACTTTTAAACAATTACTGAGTTCGCAATTTTCAAATCAAATCACAGAATTAAACTGACGGATGTTTGATTACTTTGAAGTTTTCCTTAGCAACGCTGGTCTAATTGTCGCTATACGTACAACAGCTTACTAGTTTAAAAGTTCAAATTTCGTATCGATAATATTCTGACTTCAATATATTGTGATAATGTTTTTCTCACTATTGAATCACAGAAAAAAATAGTGCATTATACACGGAAAAAATAATAGATTTTAGCTCGAGGTTGTGTTGTCTCCCGACGCAAATATTGATGGACGAGTTTCAACAAACTTCCAACAAGAACTACTTGGAAATGTCGCGATTCCAGTGGATTGGTCAGATTTTTTCTAAAAAAATTATTTAATTTTTTTTACCTTGAAAAATGAGAATAGTTGGCCTTGATTTTGGTGTCCTGATGGACTTTTTGAATGTCTACCTATTGAAAACAAATCATTCCAATCGGTTGAAAAATTAAAGTTTGATATGAGTGCTTCCATTTTAAATGGGTCACACTGCATAAATAAATAAATACAATTATTTGAATATGCTGCTGCGAGAATTTAATGAAGATAAAATTGCTCATTTCTTCTTCTATGGGATTTCTTTTTGAGTTTTCTTTCACCACTGTACAAACACCGATACGGTTGAGAGTTTTTATCCACTTTCTATGAGATCTTTTTTTATGTAGCTGCCAATATGAAAAGAAATTGTGTCACTGGTCGTGCATTGTGACTCGAACAACCATCCTGTTGGAACCAAATGTCCCCAAAATTAATAGGAAGTAACTGAATTGTCGAAAATAATTTGATTTCGACATGAAAAACGCATTTTTCAGCGTATTGTACCATATAAAATTGACGGCATAGTAAAATATGTTATCTTTGAAAGATATAAGTAGCATTGAAACACAGCTAAATTTTAGCTTGTATAAAATGACTACCACCACAAGGGGTAAAAATGCGATTTCTGCGATTTCTGACCCCATGTACGACCCTTTTCTGACGGCATAGATGTATTCTAGTGTTTTAAAGAAAGGCAAAGTTAACTGAATCAGCACCCTCAAATATTCGATTAACTGGGGAGGGGGGTAAAATCGCCGATTTGAAAAAAAAAATTGACTTCCGGTACCGCTATTTTTTGACGGCACTGGGTTTTAGAGCATTATTTTTTTATTGCCTCTTTAACGAGATTATTGCCGTCATGTATAATGTAATCAAAAAGTACCCCCTTTTTACGAAATTTCAACTCACCTGTGCACTCATCAAAACTTGTACATAGCTATAAAATGTCGCTCTGAAAAACTTTTCCGTATAACATTTTTTCGATAAGTGTGCTTTGAGAAATATTTTTTTAATTTTTTAAATTTCCCGCCAATCACGAACAAACGAACGGCACTGTGCAACGTCTTTTTTTGGGTTTCTTCTGATGCACACGTATCGATCTCCGAGCAATAAAAGACATAGAGATGCCATTTCTATAATCACAACACACATTTGTTATGAGAGCTCCATAACACTATCCTTTGTTACAGATTGTTGGTGAGGGGTAAAACTCCGAGTTCGGAGGGGGAGATTTGTTATTGTTATGATATTCGGACGTAAGCGTAGAACCAGTGGCGTGCTAATACATTTTCTCATGTTTCATTTTTAATTAAAAATATGTATAATAATTAGACACGGTCGGTGCAGAGAAATTTGTTCTCACATGTATTGGTATCGATAGGAGACCACATGCCTGGTTAGAAAGCACGTGTGTTATCAAAATGTCAATCCTGACGTCTAATGCTTGGCGGAAGTGCTGTAGGTTTCCCTAAGTTAAAAAGTGAATGCGCTACCAATAATTTCTAAGACACCCCGGAGCGCCACAGCAAATAATAGCCGCCATGTACCCTCACAAGCTATGCCTTTGATTACACTCTACGAGTGTTGTCAGTAGAGAGTAACATATTTTATTACGATGGATAGGTACAAAAATAAGTAACAATTGTAAATGACATGAGAATTGTTGAAACGCCATGTCTACTACCATGGCATACACTATTTTTTCTACGATCTTTTAAAAATTGACTTTTATTTGTCAATTGTGAACGCAGAAAGATAGTGATTATTGCTGTGTGGCAATAGAAACTAAATTGCTTCAAAGCAATGAACACTTAGTTTTGATGGTTCAATCAATCAAAAATACTGTATTGTGCGAAGAATTAGATCATTGCTCATAAAGCATAGAATAAGGTCATAAATACTGAAAAAATAAATGAAAGTGCTGAAGTAGAAAAGTCAAAATATCCAAATCTTTGAATCACATTAGTGAATTATACCATACACTTTATATACGATATACATGAATTATAATACACAAAAGAGTTTACTCAAACTATAATACACTACAATACACTAAACAAAATTAAAGTCCCTAGGGTTTTGTATTTTATGGAAAATCTCAAAATTTCAAGCATATTACGCGGTTCCTGAGGCTGCCAGGAACCCTGACATGACGAAAAGTTGCCGAAAAACGTGCCAGTAGTTTCAACGCCAAAAGTTGTGTGATGGCATGACTGCATCCTTATCCGAAGTCCTCTATTAGATTTCAAACCTGCGTTGATTCACAGTGTTCCAATCACAGTAAAGAAGTTTATGTCCACGTCTGGTTTTACCAGAAGCGATACGTCACTGACAACATTCCAGATCGATTATTCATATTATCATATTAAATTTGGTTAATGAAGAGTTGGTTTGCTTACTTACTTACTTTTTAGTATACCTATATTTCTACAAGTTTTTTCCTAATTATTGATAGGTGATCGTTCAGTCGATTTACATAGAACCATAGTTTTTTTTACAGCAATTTCAACAAATAGTGTATTTTTCTCTCAAAATCGGGTTGAAAATGAGCAAATTTAATAAAAATCAACTTATTAATACCAATGAAAAGGTCAACTATGGTGTATGCCATAATTACCATGCTGTGACGCCCATGGTTTGATTTGACAAGACGACAAGTCGTAAACGGACGTAAACAAACATGATCGCCAAGTTAAGAGTGAATATAATACGGAATTCCAACCGATCCGAGTGCAAACGAATATTTCCGACAATGCCCTTTTTAACATGAGTCGGGCTGAGATGTTTGTAAACAACGTCAGGTATGTTGCTTTCGAAAAAGAGACAGAAAAGCCATCTCTATATCTTTTATTGCTCGGAGGTATCGATATTTGACAAAATTTATTAATAAAAAAAATTCCCCTATTATGCGTACTTTCTGTATGAGTTGCCTAGATACCAATAGTCCTTCACAGCTGAAAGTTGTGTCTTTTGTAGACCACAAAAGGCATAAACTCAGTTTTTTATTAAAAATCGATTAATAATGCGAAAGTAATTAAAATAGATACACTACCGCCATCTACTGCTTATGGCAAATAACGAAAGATCTGCCTGAAATACTTTAAATCAGTTCAACCAAATAATTATAGATGGCAATCCTTCAACCTTGTTAAAAACAAAGTTGCCTATTCTCCTTTTCGGAATTACCGGCCTATGAAGGTGAAAGTTTTGTAGACCATAAACTCATTTTTCTGTTTAAAAATTCATTATTAATTGAAAACTGTCAAAATTGGTACACTACCGCTATCTACTGCTTCTGGCAAAAAACGAAAGACCTGAAATACTTTAAATTAGTTCAATCAAATACTTATAGATGGCGCATTCTTTGCGAAAAATAAGAATCTTTTTCAAAAACCAGATAACTGTAATAAAATCAAAAATCACCACCTTAAAGCTTAACCTCAAATTTCGAAATTTCTTGGTGGACATGCATTTAATTTTTTTTTTTGTTCATACTAGTCTCCCAGGTTTTCGGACCTACAATCACATAAAAGTGGATTCCGAACCACTTCAGATCAGTGACAGGCGGTGGCATCGAAACCGGGCCGCATTGGTGGAATCACAATTCATAGTAGCAATTTTGTTTTGTTTTATTGTACACCATTTTAAATAGAGACACGTTTTATGTTTCTTATTTGCCTTTTATTAATTAACATGTATTGATTGCGAGTTTAATTTTGTTCAGAAAATTCATTTGTTGACAATGTTGATATGGTCCAAGTATTATTACAGTCTGAAAATGAAATAATTAAATTCAATGAAATTTAGAAGGTACAAGTGGAAAAAGGATTGATTACTCTTACAAAATAAGTAACTATTATATTGTATTGAATTAAAATATTTCGTAACTGAGATAAGCAAATACATCCACTCCAGAACTATACACCTAAAACCATTGCGATGATGATGACTTGCAGTTTTGAACAAAAATTAACAAATTAGTAATTGCAACTTGTGGAATAAAATTAATTATTATTACTAGATTTATAAAAGTGCATCCTCTATGAAAACTCATTAATTAATAAATTTTTATTGAATAATTTAATTCCAACAATAGAAAATTATATTCACAAAAATTTTACTCCCTCTTGCTATGATCAGGAGCAGCTAAAGAAAAATCTAACCTAACCCAAACTATAACAATAATGAACAGAAGGAAAAGTGCAACAGAAAGCAAAACAGGTTCATGAAGGAGCAAATGTGGCTTCCAGCTGTAGGATATCTCCAAATCTTGAATGTGCTGTTCTACGAGGTTGGTCTTTCTCAATCTTATGACTGTGCGTCCCATGCTGTCAAGATATTTGTGAGTCACTTCATCAGACAACCTCTCTACATCATACGGAGCAGTAACTTTAATGTCAGTTACTCCCACTGGCAAAACAACAGAAGTCACAAGTTCTTCGACAAACATATCATCAAAAACGTGATCAATCAATCTCATGTTGAGAACATTTTGTCCCTTATCTGATTTGAACAGGTACTGGTAACTCGGTACGCTGTATCCGAGAATGTAGGAGCTCTGCCAACCTCCAAAAAGCGGAAATCTAGGTCTCAATTCGAGCTCGATCCATTCTTTCCTTGGCCTCACGGAGGACGTTGAAATATTTCCATTACTGTCC
The DNA here is from genome assembly GCA_944452925.2 of Chrysolina oricalcia. NCBI lineage: Eukaryota > Metazoa > Arthropoda > Insecta > Coleoptera > Chrysomelidae > Chrysolina > Chrysolina oricalcia. The sequence continues at coordinate 2,915,378 of OX101821.2, read as the reverse complement.
CTGTAGTAAATGCTATGGGCAGAAGCTGGTAGGATGGTACGGTAAGCTTTTATACTGTGATGCGCAGAGCTGGTGTCTCTTTGATAATCATACCTTGAAAACGGACCCTTAAGTTTGGCTCCAGTATGGCGGATTTCAATATTCTCTTCTATGGCTATATTTCCCCAGTGCGACACCTCAATTAACCTTTCTAGTCGACTGACAGTCAGGAAAGGAGCATTGCTTTCATAGTGAATAAGCATTTCATCTTCTGTAAACGGTTGTATGCTGGAATACGGTCCGTAAGATATTGTGGTGTCCGATAATGAAACTGGCTTGAGTTTTGTGTAGTTTTCAACGCCTCTAGAGCTGAGAACGACATCAGTCTTTTGCTTAGTCGTGACATAGGGACTGTAGAAGTAATGATTACCAAAGTAGCGTACCAACTGTTTTTCTTTCTGAGTAATGCTATGGGGATAAGGCTCCAGACTTTTCATGAGCACTTCTTCAATTAGAATAACTGTCGATCGCCCAGGTTCGAGCGACTGTTTCAGAATTACATTATAGAATTTCTTATCCTTCTGATTTTCTACATCTGATGGTGTAACTTTCAAATCTTCTTTTGACGAGTCCTTCACGCTACGGTATGAAACTTTACCGCGACTTTTTGGTTCTTCCACGATTAAAAAACTTCGAATCGGATCTTTACCGGTGTTCTCGAGGTTTATAGTGGTGCTGATTTTCACCAATTGTGATGTTAAATCGATGGATCTTTCGACGTTTTTATTGACGAGTTGGACATTTATTTTTTCTGAGGCATTCACGTATGCCAAAAAGAAAACGAACAACAGTATCGGCTTCATTTTTTGTCTGGAAGTTTGGCTTCACACAGCCTACACACGTCTACAACTTACATTTACAAGTTTTACTGGTGACTTGTGACAGATTGACAAGACACATCACCAGCTAAAAATCACAGACCTCATAAAAGAAAATTTTAAAAACCCATCAAATACAAATTTTACACGATTCAGACGATTGACATGGAACTATGGAAGCCATGTAACATCAATTCATTACCAGTGTTGCCACTAGTTTAAGTAGCGGATACAAATTAAAGGCTTGTTCATACCCTCGCGAATTTAGCAAGTTTTCTGCGAATAAAATGGTTGCCGACAAGAATCTGCCATATATCTATTAAATAGATATATGGAATCTGCATCAACGATTGGTCCGTCATGACTGGCACTTGGCAGCCATTTTATTCACAGAAAAATTGCTAAATTCGCGAGGGTATGAACAAGTCTTAAATCTGCAATTCTGGGTAAAGATTTTAATTGCAAGACTAGATTTATAGCAAAAAACATGATTTTACACTGACTAAGAAGAAGTGGTATGTTTTTGGCATTGAGTTATACGATTTGAAATTTCCTTTAACACGAAACGGACTTTTGTCAATTGGCGACACGTTAATTTTCGCCCTATTGAATATACGTCAATATTCATGGATGCCATCACAGGGAGAATGAGAGAGTTCTCTAATGGTTGCCTATTTTGATTCTTGGATGAAAACTAGGAAACTTTATTAGTATGCAAAAAGTGAATTGTACAAAAGCAAGGTTTTCAATAAAAAAATTTCTGAATGAGGAATAAATGATATATTCCAATCTAAAATAAATACTTTCAATACCTCATTTATTCCATATCCAGGGAACTTTTCATTGAATATGTGGCTTACTATATAAAGAATCCAATCAGAGAGTATCCTAGTTTTCATATAAAAATCAAAGTTGGCAATCTTTAGAGAACTCTCCCATCAATGTGCCACTAATTTATTCCTTCACGAATATATTCCATTGTGAGGTTACGTATTTCCGAAAAAATATTCGTCTTCTTAAGGGTCAGTTTCACAGGTCCCAGTTAACCTTCAGATAACTAACTGAAAGTTTAGACGGTGAATGACATTCTTTTAATGGCGTTGACAGGTTCACAATATAACTATTACTCAATTGATCTGGACTCTAACTGGAACCTGTGAAACTGGCCCTAATTAAGTCATCTAATTTCACGTTAAAGGTTGTGTTCCAAAACCTTACTCTCTTACCCGGAGTCTACTCTCAATGTTCCAAAACTTACTGTGATGAATTATTTTGCATTCAAAAACCTGTCGGGTTTACTCCAGAGCTTACTCAACCGTACTCTACCAAAACGGAGGGTAGAAGAGTACTCTGACAGTTATTCTGTCACATTTTTCATTTTAGAACTTCAAAACAAAAGTACGTTATAACAAATAGATTGTTCTGTCTGCTTTTATCTAATAAAATGGATAACTATCAATTTTATAAGATTAATTAATGGTTATAGAATTCTGTTGATTTTGCATTGAGGTAAATACATAATTCTCAAGTTCGTTTTATATAAATCAGTGGTATAACTCCCTGTATCCAATGATTATAGAGATGTTTGCTTCTAAGGTTTGCTTGCTAAAGTAGAAACCCCGAGAAATCAAGTGTGAGAGACAATTTGGTTTAGGTAGCTCAAAAAGAACCAGAATAAGTTTCTTTGAATGATGCAGCTACAAGGTGCCTGATATATTCATGTAAAGATATTGAGAAATCCTTCAATGATAAAACTACAAGAAACGATTGAAGTTTCATTTGCTTTCCTACGTCATAAGATCGAACACTGTTCCAAAACCTTGCTTACTCTCTGTCAAGCTAGTACCTTGACATTATACTTTTACTCGTACTCCAGGGTAAGTTTTGGAACATAGCCCTAGATATGTAATATACTAACCCAAAAGATGATAGTTGGTGAAAGTTCATCTTTATTCGAAGAAACGGACTGCGAAGAAATATTATTTTCATAATTATACGAGGAAACGGAGAGGAGAATACTTCAAAAACATGAATTACATAACGAACATTATTCTTATTCTCTATTGGGAATTCAACATCGCAAAATATTGCAGTGAATTATGAATCATAACGTGTTATTTTTCTAACGCAAATACTGAAAAATTACTTGTTATGATTTATAATTCACTGCAATATTGCATAATATTGCAGTGAATTATGAATCATAACATTTCATGTTTGAGTATTTGTGGTAAGATATTACTACGTTAGCAAAAAATGGAATTTTTTCGTCGTATGTACGAAGGCGTAGAAGCGCCAGATGTAGTGATTTTTTCTAATTCCCAGATAAATCTGTCTATTAGACAGTTATTATAATTGACAGATATAATTGTCTAATAGACAGATTTATCTGGAAATTATACTAATTAAACTAATTCCTTGATACAAGTGTCTAATAGACAGATAATATCTGTCTAATAGACAGTTAATATAAGTCTATTAGACAGTTATTATAATTGACAGATATAAGTGTCTAATAGACAGATTTATCTGGGAATTATAATAATTATAAGTGTCTAATAGCCAAATAATATCTGTCTAATAGACAGATAATATAAGTCTATTAGACAGATGATACCAGTCTATTAGACACTTATACCTAGGAATTAGTATAATTCTCAGATAAATCTGTCTATTAGACACTTTTATCTGTCAATTACAATAACTGTCTAATAGACAGATTTATCTGGGAATTAGAAAAAAATCACTACATCTGGCGCTTCTACGCCTTCGTACTACGAAGGCGTATGAGTCGAATTTCAAAAAAAAATGTGAATATTCGCAAGGGTATGAATGAGCATTAACGAAAATGGTCCATTTTCCAGTAGTCATTGGATTTCAAGTCTGGCAACACTGGTAACGATGACAGATGTCATACATTTGTTTTTGTTGTGGAGCGTAGAGGTTATGTCTAGATTGTAAGTTGGTGCTAAATGATTGTAATGTAATAAGGTGGTCCAACTAACTTCGAGTTGAGAACACTAATTAAAGTCATGGTAAAATTAAAAGTTGATGGAAAATATCGCAGAAGTCATGGTAAGTCTATATAAAATATAATCGGACCGTTTGTCATTCAATAAATCAAAGAATATAAAGTTCTATGTTGAATATACTTTCCAGTGGATTTTTATCTCTGGCCTGTCCACTGCGCTCGATATTTTTAGTGAATTATAAAGCTGATTTAAAGGTTTTTTAAAGTTGGCAAAGACTGCAGATTGGGCCTATAATAGAATTCAAAAGCTTATGTTTCTTTGAAATTATATACAGTGTGCCGTTTAAAATAGAACCGTTCCTGTAGAATCTTCATTTTTCAATCAATAAATAATCTCAGATGACTGGAGATTATGTCTGCGAAGATTGTATTTATTCTGATTTAGGTAGGTGCGTTAATTGCCGCATCTGGATTTGGTACATTCTCACTAACCATAATTGACCCCTTTCTACCTGTCCGCTTAAAAGTCAATACCTTGTAAGGAAACCATTGTCTTTTTTCTGTTATCGTTTGTTATTCAAAGTAATTGTTTATTCTTGTATTATTTCTTTCATTGTTATAAACCACGAACGCACTGACGGAAAATGGTGGCTGCAGGACTTATAATAAAGAAGTTGCAGAGCCCCACTCTCCCCCAAAGCTTGGTAATTCATTTCAAACGATGTAATCTTTCATTGTTCTTAACCACGAACGCACTGACGGAAAATGGTGGCTGCAGGACCTATAATAAAGAAATTGCAGAGCCCCACTCTCCCCCAAAGCTTGGTAATTATTTTCAAACAATGTTATCTTTCATTGTTCTTAACCACGAATGCACTGACGGAAAATGGTGGCTGCAGGACCTATAATAAAGAAGTTGCAGAGCCCCACTCTCCCCCAAAGCTTGGTAATTCTTTTCAAACGAATCTTTCATTGTTCTTAACCACGAACGCACTGACGGAAAATGGTGGCTGCAGGCCCTATACTCAGAGTTGGCCGATATATATCGAGTGATATATATCATGATACATATCACGATATACAGGGTGTAGAAACTTCAGGAGCATGTTGCTGACGTCTAAATAAGAAAAAAAGTTTCCATAAACACATGTCTGCAAGTTATTCATTTCTAAGATACAGAGTGTCAAAGTTCAATTCTTATATTTGTTTTTTGTAAATAAATTCCGAAATATTTGTGATATTCGAGTGAAGTTTGATATCTGGGATGATTTTTCAATGAAAAAACTAATTTCTAATTGAATTCATTTTGAATTTAAAAATCTTGTCATTCAAAATCACTTGCATCGATTATTTCAAATCTCAATAACTCGAAAACAGTTGTTGCAGTGATCTCTACCAAAAATATATTTTATACACAAACTGAATAATAAATATTCCCAGATACCAAACTTTACCCAAATATCAAACTTTACCCATATATCAATTTTTTTTTGAAATTATTTACAATAAATAAGAATTCAACTTTGACACTCTGTATCTCAGAAACGAATAACTTGCGGACATATGTTTATAGAAACTTTTCTTCTTATTTTGATGTCAGCAACACGCTCCTGAATTTTCTACACGTACTTAAGAAACACCCTGTATATCTGATATTTATTGATTGATATTATATCATGATATATATTATTTAAATATTTTCAACGAAATAAATATTTTGCGAAAAAAATAAAACTAAACGCCAGTAAACTGGTATTTATTTTAGAATGTTTAAATCAAAATACCGATAAAAAAGTCAGAACTGGACTGGATCTCGTCAAATGATGAACTAGTTGTGAAGATGATAATGATGATGGTATTACTCTTTCCCGGTTTTGCGTTACTTAAAATTGTTTTTTATATAATATATTTTACGAAAAAATTTATTTTTTGTCTCGTTCTTTGTTATTTTAAACTAAAGTTTAATTTTAGTGTTTACCAAAGTAAGAGTATTTTAAAATTGATGTTTTTTTTTGCATTTTACCCTAGGAACAAAATCAAAATTTCTTATATGTATCGGATATATATCGAATCTGATATATATCCGATACTATGATATTTTGATATTCATATAAATATCATGATATTGATATTATAGGCAGAATAAAGAAGTTGCAGAGCCCCACTCTCCCCCAAAGCTTGGTAATTATTTTCAAACAATGTTATCTTTCATTGTTCTTAACCACAAACGCACTGACGGAAAATGGTGGCTGCAGGACCTATAATATTTTGTTGCTTGATCAAATAATCTTTTTTGTAGATATTCTTTGGTTAAGCGTCAAGCGTACAATGCACGTTGTCGCTTTCTATAGCTAATAAGCCGTCCGCGCGGTATTGGTGGTTGCATACCCTAAAGGTCATAATTCGCAAATAGACTTCGTCGTCGTGAGTCGAACGCATTTCGTTGGGATGGATTACAAAAAAGAGCTATCTACTATTTCGTTTATTTTATGCGAGGTAAAAATCTGGTTTTCAGAGTGAGAAACTAGCGATTGCCATCGACACATTTCCATTATAATTTAATACAGCTCAAATTATTCTAAGTGTTTATGAGATTAATCCAGAAATATAAGTCTTACTCATATTTCTCACGGTGCATCTGCATTTATATAGGTAGGTCTGAATTAGGTGTTTCAACAGGGTTAAACTTTGTTTCCCAAAATACTAATGCATTTATATAGTTTTAGTTCTGTACAAAATCTGAGACTCTTATTGGTGTCACATCTGGTATCTTTTGATCACTCTTTAAATTGGCTAAGTCAACCGGATCCAGGTCTGTCTTATTTGCTCCTGCAACCCGAAAAAAGAAAAAAACCCTGAGATAACGAGATCCTTTGCAACCTATTCCGAAAAAGTTAACTTTTGTAGTATAAGATAGAATAATAGGTCCATATTTTTTTATGGAAACATGAAAGGGTAACATTTTTTGGAATTTTTAAATAACCAATTATCGGACAAAATAGATGAAATTCTACTTGCGGAAAGAGTAAATTTACATTTTCATCTCGACGGCTGTTCCGTTCACAATTCCAGGATTGTTAAACAGTGGCTGAAGACCAGTTCCCAAATAATTGGATAGGACGAGGTAATGACTTAATTGAATGGCCACCTGGATCGCCTGATCTAACAGTACTAGACTTTTTTCTATGGGTTATTCTGACACAAAAAGGATACAAAGACAAAAGAATCGAGCTGAACTCAAGCAAAGAATACGACGAAATTACACCTCAACAAATAAGAAATAGCGTAAAAAATATTCGGAAGAGATTTGATAAATGTATTGAACTAAATTGAGGTTTGGTAAAAGCCACAAAAATTTTAATATTCAGTTTGACATTCATGTTTATTTTAGTTTTACGTTTTATTGTTGAATAAATACTTCAAAACTTGTTTCTGTTCATTTTGATTTCATCAGCTACGGAAGAAAGTATTGCATAATTTGAAAATGAATTTTTAATTTTCTGTTTTTTTGAATACACTTATAACCTACACTTAAATAAAAATTATCTTAAACGACGTTGTTTACTTCATAAATTTCTTCTCATAGTATTTACTGCGTTCTGGTCGGCAATTGAGCACAAGTGAGCTTCTATGCAATTGCCATGGAAACATTGAAGAGGTTGCTAAGGGTTGTTTATTTAATAAAACGACGCTGCAAGCTTGTTAGTGGAGGAAACTAAAAACGGTTGTGTTCATAATAATTATGGAGATCCCACAGAATCTGACGTTCAAAGCTGAAAAAGCGTTAGGAAATTTACTGCCTGTGAAATCCAAATACTTATACGAGAAGGAGTATGACCATTTTTTGAAATGGAAAGATGAAAACAGAGTGAATACCGTAAATGAAACTGCCTTAGGGTGGATTTATTCAATTTTAGCACAAGCATTTTCATAAACATAAAGTTTTTTAGAATAAACTTAACATTGTTGTATAAATGGCGCCATTTGATTTAATAGATTCAACTTTCGCTTTCAACATATACTTAAGCACAATTTTAAAATGATGTTGACTAAATGCACCTTTAATGGCATACTTCCAGGAGCTGGTGAGTTTATCTCATAAAAAATATTAATATTTTTTATTTTTTTATTTATCTTACATTATTTCAGTCTGAAAAATACAGTTCAAATAGTCTATGCAAGGGCGGATCCAAGGGGAGGGTCATGCAGGTCATGACCCCCCCCCCCCCCAAGACCAGTCCAAGTTTCACTATTTCCTATTTCCTGGTAATCTCGCTAAACGGAAGAAAATTCAACGATGCATTAAGCGTCGCCTAACGGGAGTGGCTTTAGCACATATTGTTGAGGATATCGCCAGAAATTTTGATTTGGATTTAGACTCTTGTGTCGGTTTTGGAACGGATAATTGTTCAGTTATGGCATCTGAAGTTAAGGGCGCGGTTCAGGAACTAAAGAAAGTGGCCAAGCATGCTCAACGTTGTCCGTGTATCAATCACATTTTAAATAACTCATTGTGTAGCTCCTCAAAAGTATCATCATGTAGAAATGCTTCTGGAACGATGAAGAAAGTAGTTGCCTTCGCTAATGCTTCTGCGAAAAGACACAAACTTTTCAAAGACTATTTAGGTGCTGCTGTTCAAGGAATTTGTGAAACTCGGTGGGGCGAGAGGCATGATGAGTTCTTCGAGTTTGGATGGATGAGAAAACAGCAACTGATGCGTTTAATCTTGCACATGCTCTCAAAAGTGCAGATTTTCTCCTTTCAGTTGCATGCTTAAGTGACGTTTTAGGAGTTACCGTAGCACTCAGCCGTATTTTACAGACGCCCACCCTGGATCTGAAAAAGGGTATTGATGCAGTAAAAGATACCATGGGTATACTTGAACATAAGCGAGAAAACGTTGACTCTGTATTCTCCAACTTTTATCATGAGGTGCGAGATATAGCTGAAAAGTTGAATGTTGAACTGAAAATGCCGCGATTAGTTAGTCGTCAAACCAGTCGTGAAAATCACCCAGCTGATTCTCCTGAAGAATACTACCGCAGATCTATCTACATTCAACTCTTAGACCATGTCCTGCCTGAGAGTGCTTTTACCTAGGAGTAAAATTGAACCGGGGGACGAATGCTCTCTTAGGAAAATCGTGAATTCATATCAAGAACTTATTGGATATGGTACTACATTTGCAAGTGTGAAACATGAGTTCTTATTGTGGTCTGCTAAGTGGGACAGGGTAGCGAAGAACCAAGGAAGACTGCCAGATTCAATTTTGGAAGTACTGGATAACTGTGATGTGGATATGTATCCTACTATCCATACACTTTTAACTGTTCTTGCTACCTTACCAATAAGTGCAGCTACTGCGGAGCGCAGTTTTTCTACATTGCGTCGATTGAAAACTTGGATAAGGTATAATATGGGTGAAAGTAGACTCACTGGCCTAGCACTCTTGTCAGTTCACCGAGATATTTCTCTGAACCAAAAAAATATTCTACAAAGGTTTGCTAAAGGAGGAAAACGGCGCCTGGATTTGCTTTTACAATTAATATATATACAGGGTGAGTCAGAATAAGACCGACAAACTCCGACTACATATTCCTTGCCTCATTTTGAGATGAAAAGTTTCTATCAAGGCATGTCCTAAAATGCATCCCCTCTGAGATACAGGGTGTAAAAAGTGCGAAAAAAATTTAGATTATTTTTTTTTCTCTAAAACTCCTGGAGAAAAAAATTTCAAACTTGGTGCACTAATCAAGGTTTATCAACGTGATAATTTGAATTTATAATTTTCAATTTTCGTAAACCAGTGGCGTAGTTACGATGGTATGTGGTCATATTTTCCTTCATATTTTCTTTGGACAACTGAATTGACAAATGAGCGTTTGACATCAGTTTGGCTCATCCATACTCAACCTAAAAGTCATAACATTCCATTTGCCTAAAAGTGAAGGTTTCCGAGATATTTGCAAAAAACTGAAGATATGTCCTGAGAAGAGACATAACATCCTGTGTGCTATAATCGCATGATGCAACTTTATTATAACTTATAGGAATAATTTTCAACCTCTTGAACGTTTTTTAATGTTGGGAGTATTCATAACATAGTACAGGTAAGTCAGAATGAGACCGACAAACTCCGTTTTTTTATTCGTCATAATATTTGAACGAATCGATTTCGTAAATTCAGCGATATGTGACCATACATTGTTGCATAATGATTATTCTGAAAGATCCACTGATAAAACCAGCCTCAAATTATAATACTCCTGTTAGAGGAGAGTTAAAGCCTAAAATAATATTTGCGAAAAACTGTAAATACTGTAATAGATTTATACTCTAATTAACTGACTAAAATAATTTATTTAACGAAATACAATGATTCAATAACACAATACTCTAATTTACATAACAATTACGGGACTAGGTATTTATATTCGACTTTCACTTCACTGACTATCCGTCTGTCCGCTGCGTAGTTCTTTTTATATCCGACGTTGACTTCTCTGAATGCTCCAGAATTTTCCATCGAATCGCCCAGACTCACCGCGGCGCCCAGATTCTTCTCGGTGCAAGCGCATCGACAGTCTCCCGCGGTTGGTCGCTAGCTATACGTGAGAGTTCAGGTCCGGCATCGCCCGCAGCTTCGCCACAATACCTACTTTTAAATTTGTTAAATTTTATGTTGGAGTATCATTATTAAAGTCATTTCATACTGAATTATCTAGGAAAATATTTTTCAATCATCATGTTTTTGGTGAAGAAAAACAATTATTGTGTATTTATATCTACTCAAATGATAGAAACGGTGTTTAGGGTACACAACATAAAAACAAAAAAGGCTCAAAGTAAATGTTCAAATGGACCACCATTTGGCATCTCTGTATCATTGGCTGTCGCACGCTTTGGAATATTCCTGGTGTATCCTGTATTAACGAATATGCTGCTAAAATTCTTACCTGTAATATGTTATGAATACTCCCAACATTAAAAAACGTTCAAAAGGTTGACAATTATTCCTATAAGTTATAATAAAGTTGCATCATGCGATTATAGCACACAGGATGGTATGTCTCTTCTTAGGACATATCTTCAGTTTTTCGCAAATATCTCAGAAACCTTCACTTTTAGGCAAATGGAATGTTATGACTTTTAGGTTGAGTTTGGATGAACCTAACTGATGTCAAACGCTCATATGTCAATTCAGTTGTCCAAAGAAAATATGAAGGAAAATATGACCACATACCATCGTAACTACGCCACTGGTTTACGAAAATTGAAAATTATAACTTCAAATTATCACGTTGATAAACCTAGATTAGCGCACCAAGTTTGAATTTTTTTTCTCCAGGAGTTTTAGAGAAAAAAAAATTAATCTAAGTTATATATATATATATATATATATATATATTGTTGTATTTTGAATCAGAGAAACACAGTAGAACAGGGAAAAGGAAAATATATTGACTTGACAAGAATTGACAATCAACAAACTTAACTGTTTTTGTCTTCATAAAAACAAAATATGTACACTGTATGGTATAACATATGAAAGCACACATTGTAAATATCATTTCATTCAACACCCCCTCTCAATGTGGATTAACCTCATCTAAGCCCAAACTTCGTAGGTGTTTCTTGAATTTTTCTTTGGACAGTGCCTTTGTAAAGATATCAGCTGTCATATCTTCTGTGCATAAGTATTTTAGATCTATTTCTTCATTTTGGTAGATTTCTCGAATATAGTGATAACGAATATCTATATGTTTTGTACGGGAATGATAGACAGGATTCCTGGTTAATTTTTGAGCTCCTTGATTGTCACAATATAGAATCGTAGCTTCAGCCTCTTCTTCCAAATACCCAAGTTCTTTCAAAAAGTTTCTCATGTATAACGCTTCCTTAGCAGCTTCAGAAAGTGCCATGTATTCTGCTTCTGTACTCGACAAAGCAACTGATTTTTGTTTTCTGGATTCCCATGACACTGTGGCTCCGGCAAAAGTGAAAGCAAATCCTGTGTATGATTTTCGATTATCCAAATCTCCACCCCAATCAGCATCTACGAATCCTTCAAGAGAACATCCGGATTTTCGAAAATGTAATCCGAGGGAACTTGTTTCTTTCAGGTATCGAAACACACGTTTAGTTGCTATCCAATGCCCTTTCCCAGGGTTATTATTAAATTGACTGAGAGCACTAACTACGAAGGCGATGTCAGGACGAGTTGAAACGGCCAGGTACAAGAGAGATCCAACAGCTTGCCTGAAGGGAATACTTTTCATTTCTTGCATATCTTCAATTGACTTTGGTTCCATCTCCTTCGATAACTTGATGCTGGTATCGATTGGAGTTTGAATGGGCTTACAGTCTTGCATACTGAATTTCTTCAAAATATCCAAAGTATACTTGCGTTGAGACATGCTAACGGATTTTGTTAATTCATCTTGTTGAAATTCTATACCCAGACAATAATGTAATAAGCCTAAATCCTTCATTTCGAATGCTGCATTCAACTCCTTTTTCAGTTTCTCATATAAATCGTTAGAATTTGTGGCTATAACCAAATCATCCACATATACACAAATTATAATGCATGAATCGGTTTGACGATAAGAAGACAAAAACAGTTAAGTTTGTTGATTGTCAATTCTTGTCAAGTCAATATATTTTCCTTTTCCCTGTTCTACTGTGTTTCTCTGATTCAAAATACAACAGGTTATGGGCCCAGGTAGCTCAGAATAAGCATTATAAGGGAAAAGTAATAGTAACATCTTTCTTCAATGGCAGTATCCTTAACTCAAGTGGAGAAATTGGGCAAAAACAATTATGACACCTGGAAGTTGCAGATGGAGGCAATTTTAATCAAAAACGACCATTGGTTTCATGTAAATGGTGAAATGATCAAACCAGACGATCCTGCAGCAGCAAATGCATGGAATAAAATAGATCAGAAAGCCAGAGCAGATATAATTTTGTCAATGCAAGCATCCGAATTGAGTCTCATAAAGCAATGCAAGACCAGTAACGCAGTATGGGAAAAACTCAAGGAAGTCTTCGAATCTCGTGGACCAGCTCGAAAGGCAACTCTCTTGAAGCAAGTTCTCTTCACAAAAATGTCAGAAGGAAATGACATGAAAGATCATCTGAACTCATTCTTCGACACTGTCGACAAAATAAAGGAAATGGGAATAACAATGGCTGACGATCTCCTTTCGATCCTAATATTATATAGTGTACCCAAAAGCTATGAAAATTTTCGTTGCGCCATAGAAGCAAGAGACGAACTCCCCAAACCGGAAGCCCTCAAAATCAAGCTCATTGATGAATTCATTGCAAGAAAAGGCAACGAAACTGATTCTCAAAGTGCATTATATATGAAATCAAAACAATTTCCTAGAAAAGTAGTGAATTGGAAATCAAACTATGAACATTCTCAGTTGCGAAGCGAGAAGTCGGATGATTGTCTTCAGAAGCAAAACAAATTCAGATATAAGTGCAACTTTTGTCACAAACCAGGCCACAGGGGATCCGAATGCCGTAAAAGAGCAGCAAATAGACAAAGTTCATCAAATATTGAGGAAGAGGCACTAATGATTAAAACTTCAGAAGATCCAGCAATTAATGAAGAAATCGCGAGTATCCCAGCAGCTCTCAGTGCAGACAGTACCAAAATACACGATTGGTGTCTGGATAGTGGTGCAACGTCACATATGTGTCACGATATAGCACAATTTTCCAATTTTATCCATGTCAGTGATCAGAAAGTACGTTTAGCAGTGAACAAAACGACTGAAATAATTGGGAAAGGTACCGTCCATTTAACTCTTTCCGAAGGTACAGAAACTAGAAATTTGAGATTGGAAAATACTCTCTACGTTCCTGAAATAAAAACCAACCTTTTATCAATTTCTAAAGCATCAGACAAAGGTCGCAAAGTTATATTTTCAAATATGGATGCAAAGATCGTCAATGAAAATGGTAAACTCATCGCCAGAGCTTTCAGAAAAGGTGAACTGTACTACATTCGAGCTGAATCAGAATGCACAGCCATAGCAAGTGAGGGAGTCAGCGATTTGCAAAAATGGCATCAGCGTTATGGCCACTTAAACGAAAATGACTTGAAGAAATTGAAAAACGAAAACTTAGTTGATGGAATATCATTCAATTCACGTGACCAGCTACCTACCTGCGAAGTTTGCATCAGGAGTAAACAACCAGCAACAATTTTGCCGAAATCTTCCATGAATAGATCTAAAAACTTACTGGATATCATCCATTCAGATGTTTGTGGACCGATTAAAAGTAAATCCATAGGAGGTGCATTGTATTTTGCTACTTTTATTGACGATAAGTCAAGATGGGCTGAAGTATACTTCTTGAAAAATAAAAGCGAAGTCAAAGATGCTTTTTGTAAATTCCAGAAGTATATAGAAAAACAAACAGAACAGAAAATAAAAATTCTGAGAACAGATAATGGACTGGAATATTGTGGACCAGAATTTACGAAATACTTAGAAGAAAATGGTATAAAAAGGCAGTATTCAACACCTTATACACCACAACAAAATGGGGTTTCTGAAAGAATGAACCGAACGCTGGTAGAAATGGCAAGATGTATGCTACTTCAATCGAATTTACCGAATCATTTTTGGGCGGAAGCAGTTGCCACTGCAGCATATATCAGAAATCGGAACTGTTCGAGTAGTCTAAACAACAAAACTCCATTTGAAGTTTTCAAAAATAAGAAGCCAACAGCATCTCATTTCAAAACTTTTGGATGTAAAGCTTTCGTTTTAATTAAATCACCCAAGGAAAATATATTGACTTGACAAGAATTGACAATCAACAAACTTAACTGTTTTTGTCTTCATAAAAACAAAATATGTACACTGTATGGTATAACATATGAAAGCACACATTGTAAATATCATTTCATTCAACATATATATATGTATATATATATAAAGAGAAAAGTATATATAGCCCCTCGATAAATTCTTTCTGATATATATATATATATATATATATATATATATATATATATATATATATATATATATATATTATAAATAAAACTTGGTATTATTTCTTCACAATATGTACTCAATCCCCGATTTCACACAACATGTACAACTCAAGATCTATGAATGAGAGAATGAGTGAGACTCAGGTCAAAGTAAGTTAAATTAAGCAGAGGGCGGTAGGTTAAGTTGAGTGAAGTCAGGTCAGGGAAAATTACATGACCCCCCCTAGGATTTCAGTCTAGATCCGCCCTTGAGTCTATGGACCAAAAAATACTTACAGCTGAAATCAACATTGAATGTTAAAGAAAATATCAGCATTCAGTCAACTGATTGCCTTTCTGAAAGTTAAATCAAAAGGATACATTCCTAAATAATCAAAGGTGTTGGAAGGTGGACAAGTATTAGTTTTCATAAGAAAAGCTCCAGATGATACTTTTCTGCTACACACAATTGTTCCGGTAATGGGCGTATTTGGAGGCTTAAGACGTGATGAAATGGTCAAGATGACAATTGATGACATTGAAGACAGAGGAGCCATTTTTCTGATCAAGGTACCAGAAACCAAGACCTGCACCTCAAAAAGATTCACCATTGTTGAAAAAAGCGAAATAGGAGCCTTGAACTTAGTTAAAAAATACATTGCACTACGACCAAAAGGATGTAAACAACGTAGGTCTTTTTTAACCTACAGAAATAATGACAAGTGAAAAATAAATGATTTTAACCCTTTCAGTGCGCCTGGCATACATGCATGACGCAGCGATTCCTCGCGCGGTGCGAATGGCACTCATGTATGCCGCGGATCTCCGTGAAAACAAATGGCCAGTATTTCTCTATCCTTACAGCAAGCTCAGTTATCGTTGGTAGCACGTTGTGAAGACCCGATACGACATAAAATTTTGTGCCGATCTTGATTTTAATTTTGTTTGTCGGTACAGCATGGAGGGTAGTGGGACGAGGATAGTAGTGCAGCTTCACTTGAGTTAGTCACTATGCCGATCCGCAGCGAAAGGGTTAAAGGAATATAATTTATAAATGTGGCGTAGTCTGATTTTTATTATAAAATCGCTTCCACTACAAATCGCTCACATTACCATAATTTCAGTAGTTTTAACTATAGAAGGGAATGAGCTATTTCCACTATACAAATTCACTAGTGTTCTACTTTGTATCGACAGTGTTGCCAGATTTTAAACATGGCTAATCTAAAAAAAATTAAAATCAAATACTTTGTTTCCAAAATTGAAGTTGTTGTAACTTCGTTGTTAATCAATATTTTTTTATGAAATTTTTATGATGACTACGAATCCAGTGGTGTAGTCGAAACTTGAAAACAAAAATTGCCACCATTGAGTGCCTTGGAAATGAAACTAAAGTTTTGAAAATTTGTGACAAGACACAGTTTTTGATGATTGATATTGAAAAAATTGATTTTTGAGATTGATTTAAAAATGGATATTCAACAGGCCAGGGTGCTTCCATTTAATGTACTCATGATGCTTATTAATTATTGATAGTGTTAGGATATTTTTCTTCTTTGAATTTCACCAATTTATTTGATATGTTGTACTTAAATTTTAAAAAGTCCTGTTTTTAAGTTACTAGATTCTATCATTGTTTTAACTTTGGTTTCACAATTTCTTTTACAATCCATATTGCCATATGGTCGTGATTGTGTGAATCATCTACAATTTTCAAAAATCGCTTATATTGAATAATTCAATTATAGGATAAGTCTACAAAATTAATAACAATATCTGTAGCTGCTTTCATCTGTTATTGCAACACCCTCATGGGATCCTTTGTTTTTGATGATAACGAAGCTATTGTAAAAAATAAAGATGTAATGCCATATACCCCCATTCAAAGTTTATTCAAAAACGACTTTTGGGGCACAGACATCACTCTGAATAGCAGTCACAAATCTTACAGACCCCTAACAATACTCTCTTACAGGTAAGTCTTGACTAATAAGAAAAAAAGTTGATTTAATGGTTATGTTTCCAGGTTAAACGTATTGTATTCAAACAATAAACTGGATGCTTTCCAATTTCATGCCACCAATGTGATTCTCTACGGATTATTATGTCTGCTTACAGTACCTGTGTTCGAACTGTTTCTCAAAAAATCCAAATATGCGACAAACATTCATGACGTTGCATACTATTCCAGTCTTCTATTCACCGTTCATCCAATACATACGGAAGCTGTTGCTGGACTCGTCGGAAGGGCTGACATTCTGAGTTCAGTGCTCTTTTTTATAGTCATTTTATTGTACCAGAAAATTCGAACTGCAAGAGGAGAGGCAGCTGCACTGTGGTATATCGTTACCACCGTTTTGACAGTCTGTGCGGTTTTGTGTAAGGAAACTGCCATTTCAGTTTTGGTAGGTAAAAATAAAATAAAAAAAATGAGTTGTACAAGCTTTACAGAACGTATTTACGTATTAGAAATAGTGTCCGAGAACTTGAATGTATATAAGATACAAATTTATGGGAGCTCAAAGAAATCTTGCCAGAAGTAAAAATTATAAATCAAAAGACATTGACCTCCGATCAATAAAAGACATAGAGATGCCATTTCTATAATCACAACACACATTTGTTATGAAAACTCCATAACACTATCCTTTGTTACAGATTGTGGGTGAGGGGTAAAACTCCGAGTTCGGAGGGGGAGATTTGTTATTGTTATGACATTCGGACGTAAGCGTAGAACCAATGGTAATACATTTTCTCATGTTTCATTTTTAATTAAAAATTTGTATAATTAGACACGGTCGGTGCAGAGAAATTTGTGCTCACATGTATTGGTATCGATAGGAGACCACATGGCTGGTTAGAAAGCACGTATGTTATCAAGATGTCAATCCTGACGTCTAATGCTTAGCGGAAGTGCTGTAGGTTTCCCTAAGTTAAAAAATGAATGCGCTACCAATAATTTCTAAGTCACCCCGGAGCGCCACGGTAAATAATAACCGCCATGTACCCTCACAGGCTATGCCTTTGAGTACAATCTACGAGTGTTGTCAGTAGAGAGTAACATATTTTATTACGATGGATAGGTACAAAAATTAGTGACAATTGTAAATGACATGAGAATTGTTGGAACGCCAAGTGTACTACCATGGCATACACTATTTTTTCTACAATCTTTTAAAAACTGACTTTTATTCGTCAATTTTGAACGCAGAAATATAGTGATTATTGCTGTGTGGCAATAGAAAATAACTTGCTTCAAAGCAAAGAACCCTTACTTTTGATGGTTCAATCAATCAAAAATACTGTTGTGTGCGAAGAATTAGATTATTGCTGATAAAGCCTAGAATAAGGTCATAAATACTGAAAAAATAAATGAAAGTGCTGAAGTGAAAAAGTCAAAATATCCTAATCTTTGAATCACATTAGTAAACTATACTATACACTTTATAAACGATATACATGAATTATAATACACATATGATGAAAGTATATCATTGAAATACGCATCCAAAGTGTAGTAAGCTAGTAGCTCTCTAACTCTATTTCTGATGTTTTTTTCTGAATTCAGGTTATTGATATTCTGGGGCAGATGATTGAAATTTTTTTAGAGTTGTCAAAAAGTTATTTCTTAACTTCTTTGGAGTTAGGCTTAGGGAGCGATCGTTCGGTTTTACTAGAAGCGATACGTCACTGACAACATTCGAGATCGATTATTCATATTGATATATGTGAAATTCCGTGTATATAAAATTTTATTCAAATGGGAATATCGACAACTTCTGATGAACGGATTACCTACGTGATAATCCCAGTATGTCAACAAAATATTACAATGCTCATTAGATATAGCTAGTGGCTTATGACTTGAATATGGTTAATGAAGAGTTGAGTTTGCTTACTTACTTTTTAGTATACCTACATTTCAACAAGTATTTTCCTAATTATTGATAGGTGATCGTTCAGTCGATTTACATAGTAACAAAGTTTTTTTTACAGCTATTTCAACAAATAGTATATTTTTGTCTCAAAATCGGGATGAAAATGAGCAAATTCAATAAAAATTAACTTATTAATACCAATGAAAACATCAACTATGGTTTATGCCATGATTACCATACTGCGACGCCCATGGTTTGATTTGACAAGACGACAAATAAGTCGTAAACGGACGTAAACAAACATGTTCGCCAAGTTAAGAGTGAATATAATACGGAATTCCAACCCGATCACGAATATTTCCGACAATGCCCTTTTTTAACATGAGTCGGGCTGAGATGTTTGTAAACAACGTCGGGTATGTTGCTTCCGAAAAAGAGACAGAAAAGCCCTCTCTATATCTTTTACTGCTCGGAGGCATTGACGAGATTTCTGTAAAAATTTTGAATCATATTCCTGATTCCGCTATTAACTTCTAATAAATGATTCGGTTGTAGCATAGAAGACCTTCTGTTGAATTTAAAATTCATAATTTTTGAAAAATTCTAACTTAACGTGAAAAACTATTTTTTGCAATTTCGTAAAAAATGCCGTTTTCTTCATAATAACAATTGGGGTTGATTAATGAGGGTTGAAAAGTTACAAAATGAAATTAGTACATATTGCAAGCAACAGATTCCTTAAATTAAATTAATGTGAAGAAATAATCATTTTTAGGGTAAATCTTTTTTTACATTAAGCTCTATCAAGGATTTATTTTTAAGGTTTGAAATATTTTGAAATTGTGTTCCAAAGCATAAAACAGTCTTTAAAATTTAATTTTATAAGTTTTGACAATTAGGGGTAGGTTTCACCCCTGAAAAATAAACAACGCCCATCGGCATAATATAGACTTTGAAGTAAGATGAGCCTAATTCCAAATTTTTATGCAAATCGATGTAAGACAAAAAAATTGCGAGGATTTGCCATTTTTTGAGATTCATTTGCTGGACTATATGGTATTGCAATAAATTTATTTCCCTTGTGGACCAAGGATGGGTATATTGAATATGAAATTTTCAAATGACTCTTTCAACCAACAAATTTTAATAATAATTTCTGAAAGAAGGCTTTGTTCTAGCATAAACAGATTACTTAGGCAATCAATTCTGTATTGCAAAAGGTTCATTCAGTGAAAAAATCGACTGTCCTTGGGATCCTGGGGTGGATTTTTCAAATGATTTAAATCAACTGATTTTTAATTTTTAATCGTGATTTAAATCAAATTATAAATTGCTGTAAAAACAAGTCGCCTAAGAAGGTAGCACATGAGTTAATTAAAAAAAAGGAGAAAGTTTAAAACTAAGTATTAACATACATTATGTAAGTGTAAAAATATAACTAAACAAGAAAGGATAGGAACACGCAATTTACTTATGAACATATGGGCCCACTATAAGTTAAGAAATGATCCGTCTCGCGTCAACCGCACATTATAAAAACGAACGATTTTTCTTTTTTCGACAGGAAAGCCGCGGCATGCTGCCGTAACTTTTCATGTTAAGTTTTTTCGTATGTTGCCGAGGAGATTTTGTACTGTAAATCAAGACAACAAATATTTTTGGGCGAATGGAGAAAAATAATGAAAACAAGTGATTTTAAACTTCATTATTTCCATATTTGAGGAAAAACTCAGTACAAATCGTGATTTTTTGCATCTCTGTTAGTACCATGAACAGATTTTGGCAGTCGATTTGGTGTTATACAAGGATCATTCCGTGAGAAAGTTATGGAATTCCCGTGGAAAATTCGTAAACTTCTATTAGGATAAAATTTTTCGCAGACAACCCTATATCAACGTTTTCACAATAAAACAGCGCTTATGCTGATATATTTTTTTTCTATTATCACATCAAGTGAAAGTAACTGGTATCGACACACCTGTTTATACCTGGCAACCCAGTAGTTCGTCAAGGTAAATAATAGACAACCCTATGTCTGCACATTCTACATGTTTCATACCAGTATAAAATTTTCTTATTATCTTGATGTTGCAAAATTTTATGAAAAATCGTTTTTCAAAAAATTATTAAAAATGTTCTGTTCAGGATTTATTTAGACAACCAATTTTTAATATATTTTCTAATGTACGAAATTTATTATAAAATAGGTTTGATTCTATTATCAGCTCGGTGAAGGTCGATTTAGGTTCGGATCTTCTACTATACAGTGCGACGCTAAATTATGGAACAAATTCATTATTTCTGAATATAAAGATATTTCGGAAAAATCCTCGGACAGGTCGATTTTCTTTTCCGATGGGCCAATTTTTGAACCCCACCCAAAATATATAGGGTATTCTGCAATTGAGTAAAAATTACTTTGGTGATATTTTTAAATTGGACTCCCAGTATATTTTTCCATATTTGGTTAGGGATCGTCATTACGAATCCAGTGATACCAAGTTTGATGGAATTATGTCAAACGGCTGCGGAGATATGGCCAAAAAACTTCCTCGTATGTCTAATGAGTATGACTGCGAGACTCCACACGATTCAGAAGGTTCTCTGTCGCACTCATTGGGTATATGGAGAAGTTTTTTGGCCATATCTCCGCAGCCGTTTGACATAATCCCATCAAACTTGGTGTCACTGGATTTGTAATGACGATCCCTAACCAAATATGGAAAAATATACTGGGTGTCCCATTTAAAAATATCACCAAAGTCGCTTTTCCTCAAATGCGGATAACCCTATATATTTTGGGTGAGTTTCAAAAATTGGCCCATCGGAAAAGAAAATCGATCTGTCCAAGGATTTTTCCGATAACTTTATATTCAGAAATAATGAATTTGTTCCATAATTTAGCGTCGCACGATATATTCAAAAAGTCAATATTATACTAATGTTTCACGTAGATTTATTAATAATTATCGTAATAGCCCCTTCATTTTCTTGAGAATTTTATCGGTACGCCACTGGTCGATCGGGTAACCTCGGCGATATGGTCTGCAAAGTTTGGCCGCTGTTTTTTCACTGGTTTAAATAACCACATGTGTGAAACTATTTCACAAAGTTTTTTTTTCAGGGTATTATAATAATGTACGATATTTATCGTGAAAAGAGAAGAGCCATTCCATGGTTTGAAACATTCAATTTTCAATTAACTACACGAATCTTGAAAGTGATTCTCCTCGGACTGGCAATCGTGTTTTACCGTTTTAAAGTCATGAATTTCGAAGGTCCGATATTTACAAGCATTGATAATCCAGCGGCGTACGCTCAAAGTTTTTTCACTCGTGTAAGTACCGAAAAGTTTGTTCTAACAATTAACCCAGTATTTCATATTTTACAGGTTTTCACGTATAATTACATTTATTTGTTGAATTTTTTGTTGTTAGTGTGGCCTCAATGGTTGTGCTTTGATTGGTCAATGGGATGTGTCCCACTGATAGAAACAATGTGTGATATTCGAGCAGTTATTATAATATTAGTTTGGGTGCTAGGCTTGTACTCATTATTTGTTTTGCTGAAGAAGAATTACCAAAATGAAGTTCTGTAAGTATGTCATAATTTGCCTTCTCTATTTTTTAGGAAGGACCACACATAGATTTTTTTAAAATTTATTATTATTATTATTATTTATTTCCTTAGGTAAACTAATTCAATATTTTCATTTAGAAAATGTGGATGATTATTGTATGCCTACAATTTTAGTGAAAAATAACATTTCAACGTTGTTTCGCATCATTTAGTTATTTCAAGAATTTCTAAAGTATATCACTTTAACTTAAAGTGAGATAACCTAAATGAAATAAAAATGGTTTTGGATCATGAATTGATAAGGAGGAATATTTATAATGATATTCTTTGAGCAAAATATCCCTAAATATTTTTGTAACGATTTCCAGCGCCCACGACTTGGCAACATTGGCGCATTTTTGCAAGGATCAAATATCATTGCCCACTCATTTAATTGAATAGTAAGGGATCCACTCAGAACTATCCTCATATCAGATTTCCAGTTATCCAAAGAGACCAAATCTTGGCAACAGTGCATTTTCGCAAAACAAAAATAGTATCATTAGAATAGGTTGAGACGCTCAATTGTTTTTTACATATTAGATTTCCAGTACTCCGAAGTGACCAACTTGGCAACAGGGCATTTCAGCAAGACAAAAAGGGTTCTATTACAATTGGCTGAGGGCCCACAAACGCTACGTTCAATTGTTTTTTCAATATCAGATTTCCAGTAATCCCAGGATCCAAAACCATTCCGCAAAAAAATATTACCAATAGAATATGTTGAGGGTCTATAATAGAGACGTTCAATTTTTTTTTTCATATCAGATTTTCAGTAATACGAAGAGGTCAACGGGGCATTTCCACAAAACAAAAATGGTACCATAACAACTGGCTGAGGGTCCAAAACCGGTTTTTTCCATATCAGATTTCCAGTAAACTAAAGTTCAGCTCATTTGCAAATGATCTCCTCTACAAAAAAATCCAATGAAATGTTTGGCAGTCACGACTATTTTCGAAGATACAGGCATACCTATTTTGTTGTGAAATATATCAAAATTTATCCTTTTTTTTATCAAAACACTTAATTACTTTTTTTCAGTATTTTTTAGCGGAAAAAACTATTATTTTGTTGAAAAATTCACCTTTCTTCAAAACGTAAACAAATCATGGTAAGTATTTTCAATTGTTATTGTACGTTTCTCGACGGCTTTTCGAATTTTGCTCATGATTTATTCACGTTTTGAAGAAGGGTGAATTTTTTGAAAAAAAATGTAACTTTTTCGGTTAACATTGGTGAAAACAAGTAAATAAGTGTGTGTGCGGTGTTTTGATCGGATGAAAAACAAATTTTTTCTACAAACGTCAAAAAATGACAAGGTTCGCGCATTGACAACAGTATGCGAAGTGGCACTTTTTTTCATTTTCATTCGTTACCATGACACCGTGCGCGAAGTAATGTGCGAAATATATTTCGCACCAAGATGCATATAACTCCTGGTGCGTTTACTGATTCGCTTTTGTTTCAACTAAAGTTCTTGATCCTGTAATTGCGTCAATAGAGTTTGTTCCATTCGTCAATGGATGACGCTTAAGTCGAATATAGTGGAGTTTCCAACAATCCAAAGTGCCTACTAGATACATTTTTTGAGTTTTTGAACGTTAACATTATTTTGAGGTTATATGTCAATTACATTGCATATTGGTATTTATCGTGTGATTTTACTGTTCTTTTAATACTTTTCGCTCAGTTCGGTAGTTTTGCGACGTTTTTAGTTGTTGGGTTATTGTTATTTATTTGTTCTTGTGTTTTTCTGTCATTCGTAAAAGTTAGGGTAGTGTATAGCATTTTTTTGTGAGTCTCGACTTCGACATGACAATCATGTCATGGTTCAATTTGAGGTTATGTCGATGACGCAGCATGCGTTTGTCAAAACGACATGTCAAGTCATCGTGATCGGTAATGATTTGCCTGCCATCTATGTTAAAATTGAGTAAACTCTCTTGACGCAATAAAAATGTCATGAATCAAGCAGGCCGTACATCAACAGTTTTGGATGACAATTTCACAGCTATAAGTAATTCCACCAGGAGTTATATGCATCTTGTTTCGCACACTGCATGTAAACTATATGGGATTTTCATATTCTAACCTATATGGTCCTCAACTCCTCAATCAAGCAAAAAAACAAGAAATCGTTTATTTATTAATGTAGAACAATAATTAAGGCTTTCAAATTGTGAGAGATATTTTTCTGGCTTTATTTGCTTCACACCACTCTTTAAATTGCTGATATGCATTTTCATACTGCCGCCTCGATTTCTCCGGTAAAAGGTTGGAAATTACGGAATTGGCCGCATCTATCAAGTTAGGTGGGGTACTGCTTAGTTCATCGTCGCTCGAAATTTCCATTCTTTTACAATAATAAATATCACGCACGAAATTGACGCGAATAAAAAGTCACTCCAAAATAATTATCAAGAACTGTCACTTCGAAATAATTGTCAACAAATGCCATTTTATTTCTATAGTTACAGTAATTACTTGATTTGGAAAAATTATTTAAGCCAGTTCAATACTATTTTTCATAGTTATTACTTATTTTAGAACAATATTTTTGACGTTTGTAGAAAAAATTTTGTTTGCATCTCATGCGCGAAATACTTTGGTAATGTCGACTATTTTTTTTAACTCGGCTGCGCCTCGTTAAAAAAAAAAAGTTCTCGATCACCAAAGTAGCATTTCGCGCACTAGATACAAAAATAACTATTGTGTGTTTTCAATACCAGAAATTCGATCTGTCAAATGGTGAAGTTTGACAACATGGAAAATAGTCATGACCGCCAAAAATTTCATTTTGAAACCGAAATACGCCAGAAGTCCCAAGTGTTTTTCTTTAAATTCAGTTGGTCACTCTAACCAAAGTTACCGTTTTGGATTGTTGAAATTTTCACAAACAAAAACTTATCAGTTGCTTTTTTAAACTGATGCAGGAGCGAGTAATTGATCCCAAAAAGTTGAGTTGCAAAATGTTAAAAGTGACGCGTAGAAACCACTGACCAGAGGTAGAAATTTGATATCAATGAAAAACTGCAGAAATGCCAGTTCAAAAGTGAAAATGAAAAGGCTAGGTACCTTTCGAATTGTATTAGTAAATAGCACCTACCTGATCTAACTGGTGAAGTTGGAAAAGCGTCCTAAACTCCAAGTACCGGCAAGCGTTTTCCGAACATTTTGGAAATCAAGGTATTGAAAATACTCACTTTAACTTGTGTATGTCCATTCTGTTAACTGTCTGATTTACAAGAAGCAAAATACCTATTCATCGAATTGTGAGAAATACAGAAACGCACGAATATTTCGTATCAAAGCCATACAAGTTTGTCAAACTGTCATATATATCACTTTTTTGCACTCCGAAATACAATTATCACATTTAAAAACTTGAAAAATTAATGAAAATTGAATTTTTCGTGAATTTTCGAGGTTACGCACGGACGCGTCGATGTCGGGTATTGCTCAAACTATGGCACGCGCAGACGAACACATTTCTTTGTGTTGAACCATTGTTTACAGATAACTATAAACAATGAACTAATCTTGAGTAACTCACGCATAGATGTCGCTAATAGATAATCTATATTTTGAGATTTGTAATAGATGCTTCTATATTAACAATGGCAATAGCATATAATATAAAATTAGTAGGAGGATATCAGTAATAATTCAAATTCTTGATAGCATCAAATGTCAAAGTTATGTACAGGGTGTATCACCGATGCGTGGGTGGACGATAGCTGCTTCCCTATTTAAGATAGGAAAAAATGTTTCAAATAAAAGTTGTAGAGAGCAATAGAAGCTATGTTCCAAAAGTAACTACCAACATACAGGGTGTCCGATGAATGTGTGACTTAACTGAAATAGGGAAGCAACCATCGTCCACACACGCATCGTTGATACGACATGTATTGTAATGCCGAAAATGTTAAACCATGGCAAAAAGTTATTTATTCTTAGTCCCACCGCGCGAAGCCCACATTGATTGGCACACGCGTTTTCTTCAGAGAAGATTCCATAGTTTTTTTTCACCATAAAGACCCCCGAGGAAGGAATGTTCTTATGACTTGTTCGAATGAACTTTTATTCAAAATATCATTATACAGGGTGTTATTTAAGTACGTGGCCAAACTTAAAGGGGTGATTCTTTGAGTCATTCTAAGACGAAAAGTTCATATAAACATAGGTCCGGTAATGCTTCGTTTTCAAGATACAGGGTGTCAAAATTTTTAAAAGAAATCGTTTTTGTCGTAAATATCTTAATAACCCTTTAACCGATTTTATTGAAATTTAGCAGTGTTATTGAAGGTCGTAAAGGGCGAATTTAACCCTAACTATATCAAAATTATCATGTCCAGTGGCGTTCCGGAAGGCACTGTAACCAATATTTTTGACAGAAAACATGTGCGCCACTGATTTTTTTGCAATTTTTGTATTCGTTTCACATTGAGCAACTGAAATTACAACTTTTTTATTTTTAGAATTTTTATCGTATCTTGCTTTGTTTTTGAGAAAAAACATAAAAATCACTTCATTGCACATCCCTGTGACAACACAATAAAACATTTTAACTACTAAACCATCAAAAACTGGGGTCTTACTAATATTTTTTCATATCAATACTCTATTCTAGTCTTAGAATTTTCTATCAAAATTAATGCAATGAAAAAAAAAATATATATGTATGTATGAATTGCAGCACTTGCCTTCGGCTCTTGGCTTCGGCTCGTGCTGCAAAATGGGCTCATTGTTGTCCATGGACATGCAATAAAGACATTTTTATTTATGATTAAACAATTAATATTACATGGAAGTCATGTTTTAATTTTTTTCGCTCATATTACCTGTTTTCGATGAAACAAATAATGTTGTTATGTATTACTGCAGTGTTTTGAAACTAAAGTAAGAGGGCCATGGAAGGAACAACAAATGTTCAAACAAATTTAACTTCATAACTGTCACAAATTGAAACGGTACATACGTAATTATTTGATAGTAATTATTTGAAGTGTTTTCAAGAGTTTTGAGATATAAAATTTGTTACTGATATCTGAAAATGGTTCGGTTTACAAACTCGGAAATAGCCGATATGCATTTTGTCTATGGAATGGCCCAAGGCAATTCCTGAACGGCCAGACGCATTTATCAAGAAAGATCATCGAAATGTTCCAAATAGGCAAACATTTGTGAGAATACATGAAAGGCTGTGCGAATCAGGCACCTTTCCTGCTCTTATTGGGAGACCTGCAACGGTAAGAACAGTGGCGCTGGAGGAAGAAGTTTTACATGAAGTTTTACATGAAGTTGAGCGTTGCCCCGATACAAGCACACGCAAAATTGCACTACAATTAAACATTTCTCACTTCACTGTATGGAAGATTTTGAAAGAGTACCAACTGTATCCTTACCATATACAGCGTGTTCAAGCGTTATTTCCTGCGGATTTTCCCAAGCGAGTTGATTATACTACGTGGCTTTTGCAACAACAGGTTGCATCTCCGACATTTTTATCCAGTATATTATTTAGCGATGAAGCGTGTTTTTCCCACAATTCAATTATGAACTTTCATAACAACCATATCTGGGCAGAAGAAAATCCCCATGCGGTTATAGAAAATAATTATCAACAGCAGTTTTCCGTGAATGTCTGGGTTGGTATTGTTGGCGATTATCTCTTTGGACCTCATTTTTTACCCCCGAGATTAAATGGTCAAGAGTATCGTCATTTTTTGGAATTTGTATTACCTGTACTACTAGAAAATGTCCCACTGGCAGTAAGAGGAGCAATGTGGTTCATGCACGATGGCGCTCCACCTCACTTCAGCATAGTAGCACGTCAATTTCTGGATGAAACTTATGGAGAATACTGGATCGGTCGCGCAGGTCCACAGTCATGGCCGCCCAGGTCACCGGATTTAAATCCCTTGGATTTTTTCCTTTGGGGACATTTAAAGTCCCTCGTTTATAAAACTCCAGTCAACACTGAAGAAGAATTAATCCAACGAATACGGGATTCATGTGATCAGATAAGACATACGCCGGAAATATTTCAACGTGTTCGGGAATCGATGTTAAGACGAGTTAATGCTTGCATTGAAGTTGAAGGAGGACATTTTGAGCAATTGTTTTAAGTTTTGTGTTAGTTATTATTGAATGAAACAAATTGCCTAGGTACCATTTTTGTTTCAGTGTGGTTTTAATAAAGGGTGTTTCTTGTTTGATGTTGCTTTGGCATTTCCGGCGTTACCACTATGCACGCACTGGCCAAATGAAACAAACAATTTTTAAGCATAACAGATTCACCTGTAATCATTAAAAACCCTATAAAACAATTTTTTATTGTGTTGTGCCAGGGACGTGCAATGAAGTGATTTTTATGTTTTTTCTCAAAAACAAAGCAAGATACGAAAAAATTTTTAGATATAAAAAAGTTGTAATTTCAGTTGCTCAATGTGAAACAGATACAAAAATTGCAAAAAAATCAGTGGCGCACATGTTTTCTGTCAAAAATATTGGTTACAGTGCCTTCCGGGACGCCACTGGACATGATAATTTTGATATAGTTAGGATTAAATTCGCCCTTTACGACCTCCAATAACACTGCCAAATTTCAATAAAATCGGTTGAAGGGTTATTAAGATATTTACGACAAAAACGATTTCTTTTAAAAATTTTGACACCCTGTATCTTGAAAACTAAGCATTACCGGACCTATGTTTATATGAACTTTTCGTCTTAGAATCACCCCTTTAAGTTTGGCCACGTACTTAAATAACACCCTGTATATAGGGAAGACGACGCCCTCACCTTCTAAGGTGAAGCACTAATAATGTCATAGAAACCACAACATTCAATTTAAGTCCAATCCACCCAACGAATTTTTGAGACCCTGTCTGCTCTATATTAAATTTCTACTCACAAACGCAACTGGATCTACTTATTATTGTCCTAATTTACAAATTTCCACAGCAAGAACTATATAATAGTCCTTCGTGCAGCATCACACAGGGAGTTCCACAGGGATCAGTCTTGGGACCTCTACTTTCCAACGTATTTGCGAATGACCTCATACATTCTGTAGAAAATATTCCGAATGTTAAAATGATATGTTACGCTGATGATACTAACATCATTATATCTGGTGAAAACCAACAATCACTGATCTGTTCTATAGAAATATTGTACAATAACATACTACGCTGGTCAAAAAATAATTACTTTCTATTGAACCACAACAAAACAGTGTTGATATATTTTGGACGTAGAATACAAGTTTCACCTATAATATTTAAAGGCACAGAAAAACAATTACTCTGCTCTGAAAACGTGAGACTGTCAGGAGTTACTTTTGACAGACAATTATTATGGACAGAACATACTAATCAATTATGCACGAAACTTCGTAGTGCTTGCTACATCATCAAATATTTGAAAAATCATTGCAGCAAACACATTCTTATTACATTGTATTATGCCAATTTTCCTCCCACATGAGATATGGAATACTAAGTTGGGGAAATAGTGCTAATGTAAACAGAGTTTTTATTTTACAGAAATACGTATTAGGCATTATTGAAAATATTAATATGAGGACTAGCTGTAGGGAACTTTTTAAAAAACTCAAAATCCTGACTCTGTATATCGTATATATTTTGGAGGTGTGCATATATTTCTACAATGTAATTTGAACAACATTACAACGTGCTTGCCAAAACATGATCATAACACTCGCCACCGCAGTATGTTACAGCCCAATTCTCACAGCACTGCACTATATCAAAAAAGTTTATATTTCGTTAGGTGCAAACTGTACAACAAATTGAATACAAAAATTAAATCTGCACCAAATGCCAGAATATTCAAAAATAGACTAAAATAATGCTTAATTGAATAGTGCTGCTACTCACTAGACGAATTTTTTTATTTGTGATATTTTTATATATATATATATATATATATATATATATATATGCATGTGTGTATGAGTGTATATGTGTATATGAATGTGTGTATATATACATATATATATTTTGTATTTGTAGGTTTTTTTCCTTGACGTATTACTCACGAATTGTTCAGTCAACATTGTAACTTTACTAATTATTACTATTAAATATTATGTTTGTGAAATTTTGTGATATATTTATATTTTTTGTA
This sequence comes from Chrysolina oricalcia, assembly GCA_944452925.2. NCBI lineage: Eukaryota > Metazoa > Arthropoda > Insecta > Coleoptera > Chrysomelidae > Chrysolina > Chrysolina oricalcia. The sequence goes on along the minus strand of OX101821.2, from coordinate 2,884,896 downwards.
TTTGTACTTGTATTATTTGACGTGTTCGTTCATTTATGTTTTCATTGTGAATATTTTAAACGAAGGACGAATAAAGTATATCTATCTATGACAGGATATGACACGTCCATAATAAGTCTGGCGTATGAGACACTGCTCTCACAGCTCATGACCTGAACTGGGAGCATATTGCCCCAAAGTATGGGTCCATTGTCGGCTTTGATATCATGGAGAGATGATCCTGTACTGAGTTGACTATATAGCCTTGGTTTCCTCCAACAGTCGCATTCGCTGACGACTGCGACCGGGTAGCCGCGACCACGTCGTCACGACCGAACCTGTTTTCCTAGGCGAAGGCTTCGCCTTTCGCCAGTCGCAATTAAGTTGCCTGGATATTTTATAAATAGCTGATTTTGTTTTCTTGTGAGTCTTTCAATCAGTATGAATACTTATCTCCGAAAGGTCGATTGTTCTAATATTGCTGAACTATCAAGTGGAACAACAGAATCATCTCCACTTATTAATATTACACCATGAGAAATAAAGGGTAAAAGTTAATGAGATGTTTCGGATGAGAGAGATAGAATGATTTCAAGCAATTCTAATTGGGAATCACTTGAAAGACAATGAGACATAATTCAAAGAATTCTTCACAGTTACAAGTTTAATTACATCCTGGAGCTCATCAAAGGTGACCTCCCTACAAACAATCGAAAAACAACGGTCACAATAGCTGTTTCAACTTTCAAATTCGTTGCGAAATGGACGTGCGTCTACTCCCAGAGTGGTGAAGCGACCGGCGACCAAACGAACGGCGACCGGTAGTTAGTAGCAGCGACTCGGCAGCAGCTAAGAAAACAGGAACATTGGAATACACTGGAGATGTATTTGCGACGTGGTCGCGGCTACCCGGTCGCAGTCGTCAGCGACTGCGACTGTTGGAGGAAACCAAGGCTTATGAAATAAACAGATACATTCATCTTCTTTCTTTTGGGATATTCAAGGGTTTCTGAAAACCCCGCGGTTCGACAAAATTGTTCATGTTTTTGAACGGCCTTTGATTTTTTTGAAATTCAGACATGATTTATGTTTGTTTATGTATGTTTTTTGGCATGTATAAGTGAGACCTGTCTCACTACTCTTAAATCGTTGTATACAGTCCAAAGAGGATAATAGTACCTGCTTTAGTATAATGATTCTATATTAACTAAAATATCAATGATTTTTGCATTCTCCGTAAACTGTGCAATAAGGATTATGTGAAGTGGGAAAAAAACATTTTAGAGGCTCAGATACCCACATTTTATATATGAATGAAGTCTAGAAGTCTTCAGGAACAAAATTCAGTTTTAATTTTACTTTTCTGATAATTTGATGTCGGCGTTCAATCACGTTTTCTGGAAAAACGGTCGGATTGTGTGAGATATTAATAGGAATCATTCTTGGAGGGAATTGAATTATCTTCCACCCCATTGAAACCGTTTTTTTTTTGAAAAATATAATTCTTTCCAAGGTAAAAGCAAAATAAATTAATTTTTTCAAATCAAACATTTTTTGGATCCCACCCCTGGATTTTTGGTAAACATTTTTTTTTATTTGTCATGGTTCCAACTGCTAACATGCCAAATTTGGTGCTGCTACAACCGACAACCTGGCATGCGGTTTCATAATGTCCATGTGGACAAAACTGCAGTAACGTTTACAAAAAATAGAAATGGTATTAAAACAGAAAGTTTTATTTTTCATTATTCGTAAATTTATTTGTTTTCTCATAAATAGCAAATGAAACTCACAAGTTTTTTAATATATTTTCAGAGATGCTCGAATAATGGCAGCTTGTCTTATCGTTTTACCATTTTTGCCAGCATCAAATTTGTTTTTTCCTGTGGGTTTTGTAATCGCGGAAAGGACGCTGTTACTGCCAAGCGCAGGTTTTTGTCTTCTGGTTGTCATAGGATTCAAAAAGTTGCAGCGAAATGGTGACAATAAGAAGGTACGTAAGCACGTATGGTCTGATCTACATGTTGAAAAACGTGAAAAATAATATGTCTGATTATTTCATTGGCGCTCAGGAAGTGTGGCGGAGAAACTCCTGGCGGGTCAACCAAGCCTCCATTCGCACATTTAGTATAAGTATAATATGGAGAAAATAATGGGCCATAACTCAATATATTAAATGTTACATTCAACGTAACTATTGAACCTGGTACCGTTGAACCTAATGAAAAACTCTCATAACTCAATATATTAAATGTTACATTCAACGTAACTATTGAACCTGGTACCGTTGAACCTAATGAAAAACCCTCGAAACTTTCAAAGCCATCTACAGTAAAATGGTTTTTTTTCTACATTAAAGGGATGCAATGTTTTCATATCATCCAGTACATACCTCACATTTTAGAAAGTTAACTAGACAACTAGATCCTGTTGACCAACAATTTATTGCCACACTTACAGGGCGATACGAAGAAAATTGGGTTGGAAGATGGAGTGCATTATTTTAAAATGAAATATTAATAATAATAATAATATTTATTGGTTAATTCAAATATCAGCGTAACCTTCACTCACCCCTAAACTATTATTGATTGTCTCTGAATCGCTTGGGTGTTACGAATTTTTGGTCGAAGTGAGCCCATTTGCAGATGCATTCCATAAAAATCCCTGACGTTACAATGATAGACTTAGAAAAAAAAAATAAGTAATGCCATTTTATAGACAGATTTGTAATATTTCTTATACTTTCTCATGCCTTGAAATTATACAGGATGGTCGAAAAATATTTTCCTACGGAACTTTTCGAATATAACTTTAGCTTTGTTTTAAGAGGAGCACTCTTTACGGAACTTTTTTCAAAATTTCTTAAATATTGATAGTGTTTGAGTTATTAACAAAAACTAAATACCTTTTTTTCATATTATTTGGTTAATAACAATCGCATTTTTTTACGGGCGGTAAACTACTTAAAAACCCTTTTTCTAGTGATCATTCCGAGTCCATATTTTCAGGGGCTTTATCTGTATTTATCATGTTTTTCCATATTGTTGATCAGCCTGGTAAGCATTTATAGAGAAATTGAGCATGCCCTTGACTCGAAAAAAATTGTGAGTACTAGCAAGAACTTTTTTTTAGATGTACTCAGTTTTACTCCATACTTTACTTGTGATATTCACTTTCCGGACAATACTGAGGAACATGAACTGGCTCACGGAAGAAAAACTGTTCACGTCCGCTCTGGAAGTTTGCCCTTTGAATGCAAAGGTTCACTACAATATAGCTAAAATTGCAGCAGATAACAACAATAAAGTCCTGGCCTTGACAGAATATGAGAAAGCCATTGAACTAAACCCTAATTATGAACAAGCAATGAATAATTTGGCCAACTTGTTGAGGGAAAGCAAACAATTCGAGGAAGCAGAAGTGTTATTGAGAAGAGCTATAGCTATAAGGTGAATAATGTAATTTTCTGTTCAGGAGTTGTCAGACTACAAGTTCCCATAACTACCTTTTTGACAGGGGTCCGTTTTAGGGGGACTCCCTCATAGTCATCGGGCCCTATACCTATGAAAATAAAAAATGATAACCTAACCGTTGAGATTTCCTATAATTATCTGTCTTTATGTCAAGTCGAACAAGTTTTCGAAGCAATTCTCGGTATCAGGGTATTTTTTTTTGGTAGTACCGCAAACTCGCTGATCATATAAACCGATGAAAAAATTAACGACAAGGTTGAAAATTCTTTAAAAAATTCGAGTCATTTTGGCATTCAAATGAAATAATTAGAGAGATGTAGAAGAAAATCTGATGAACAGTTTTCGAGGAAAAAAATAAAAACCTAATTTTTTTAAGTTTTCCCAGAAACCATTCATCAGATTCCACTTCAAATATCATGACATATCAACGTCAAAGTAAAAGATAATCACAATTTTTTTCAGAATTTTCAATTTCAACGTTCCCTCACAGTTTGAAAAAAATTCTGAAAATCTTGTTATAAAATCAAAGACAGTTGAGAATAATCGCTTTTGTAAGTGATATTTATATAAAATTTAGAAGACTGAACATTGAGAAACTATTCTTACTATTTTGCAGACATAAAATCAAACGATTTATATTTTTAACAATGATTTTCAAAACCTCGGACAAAAAACGGTAAATCGCTGCAATAAGTGATTCCTCTGTAGAACATGAACGAAAATACAAAAATAGTTCTGCTACTGTCCACAAGGTATTGCACAGAATTATTGTCACTGTCATATTTACTGTACAGCGTTGCCAATAGTTCTAGACAGCGGAAACCGATGTAATTTGTTTAATTTTTCGAAAATGAAAGTTAAGTCGATAGGGGTTTGTCAGTTCATCAGTTGGATGTTGGATTGGTCCGCCTAAAGCCTTGGAGTCCTTGGACACAATTGAAGAAGTATGTAAGTAATAAGTCCCCCAGGTATCCACCCAACAAAATTATGGAGGCACTGTGAATTCCACCAAATTCATAGACAGGACTCAACTTATCTCGAAAAATTATTTTCCTGAGGTTTCCATACCCAACAGAAAACTAGAGGCTCTGTTAGTTTCACTAAATTCACTGACAAGGCTCTGTAGAGGTTGGTATAATCAACAGTAATGAGGCCCGCGAAGTCTACATTCACAAAAAAAGGAGATACTGTCAAACTGAAATATTTTGTAGACCACTGAACAATAAGCCTATACGAAGAGCTGGAAAAGAGAAGAAAAGAAAGAAAGAACATTGAAAACGTGGCCCAAAAACATAACAATGAACTCATAATTCTGAAAAACAATTAAATAAACCACCAAATTACAAACGGTCCCCTTCAAAATGGAAGGAATAATAGAAGAGAGAACATGGCGTCTCACCTTTTCTCTCACAACCCCCTTGACAATATAGCTACATAAATTGAACCACATTACCACAATTAATAAAACATCAAAGAAAAAAAATACCAGATAATAATTAATAATCCTGTGAGCTATTTCTCCGAATAATGTTGAGATTTGGCAACAGTGCATTAGCAGTAGGGTTGACCGTTGGATATTCGGTTGATACTCCAGCGGAAAACTGTAATTTATTTGAAATTATTATAAAAGATCGCTGTCACTATGATATGAAAAACATATCTTGTCAGTGCCATCTTACAGTTCAGAAACGCGAAATATTTGACTTTATATGAACCTTAATGCGAGAAAAAATTGATGACCTGAATATAGTCTTAGGTTAGGTTATAATTTTTTTATAGGTATCGGACCCTAGGACTATCAGCCCTTTTCTTGTACTTGCACTCAGGAAAGGCCCGTGAGTTAGTGAATATCGAGGGGGGAACCGCTGGGGAATTTTGGTGAACAAGCCTTGGGTATTAGTGGTATTAATTACTTAGGTATCAGTGGGGAATTAGTTGAAAATTATGGGTATTAGTCGGGAATTAGGTGTATTAGTTGAAAATTATTGGGCATTTGTGGGTATTACTGGGGAATTAGTGGTATTAGTCGAAAATGAATGGGCATTAGTCGGGAATTAGAGGCATTACTCGAGTAATACATGGGTAGTACGGAATTATTTCGTGCAAGAAAGACAAAAAAAAGGTCCTCAACCCTTGAAATCGGGAATTTGCGGATAACAGAAAACATCGGAAAAAAAGTCTTCAAAATAGTACTTGACAAAAACAAGGAAAATTCGGATTTCTATTGCTTTTATTCCTTGGGTATTAGAGGAATTAGTGGCATTTGTTCGGGGTATTACTCGGAATTTACTTGGGTAATAGAGGAATTACTTAGGATTTTTGGGAATTACTGTACACAATTTCCCCATCGGTTTCCCCCTCGGTGAATATTCATTAATTTTGGGATGTAACAGAAGTTTTTATCAAAAATAAAAATTTCCGAGAAACTAAAAATTCAAAAGTTTTTCATGTGCTGCGAACTTTTGCCGAACATTGTATAATTATATTAATTTTGTGTTTGTTCGGAGTTTTCGAAATATTGGCAGTCGTGCCCAAACATCATCTAAAATATAAACTTTTTATCTACTTTACCTCAATATTTTTTAGACCCAACTTCGCTGCAGCTTGGATGAATCTAGGAATAGTACTGACTAATTTGAATAAATCGGAAGAGGCAGAACATTGTTACAAAATGGCTATTAATCATAGAAACAAATATCCTGATTGCTATTATAATTTAGGAAACTTGGTAAATATTTATTGGTTATAGAAAATACACAGTGTTCTCAAAGGTGAGGTAGTTATATATTCATGTGTAATAATTTTGATTTAATTGTTTGATTCACAAAGCTTCGTCAAAAAGAATTTCTCCTTGACAAGTATTTTGATTGATTGATTGATTGTTTCTTGCCTGTTTCAAACAAGCTAGATGAAACAATTATCTACATTTACAACATTCCACTTCATTTATTACACTTTTTGACATTGTTTACACGTAAAATCTCCTTTTTGTGAGTAGTACACTGATAGGGTGAATTCGCCAGTAAGCCGGACACTACCAGTAGTCGGACAAAACTCACATTATGTGAAATAACTTTAAATAAATAAAAAGGAATTTGTCGCGCCAATGTCCCTAAACCATTCTAGATCATTTTTGAATTGGCAGTTGCCATCACTGAACTGTTAAAAGCGCGCAAATTTAGTGATGTGCACGGGGTGGTTTATTGTTCTGCATTGAAGATAGGCAGATGATATTTCAAAGGCAAGAAAAATATATTTTTTTTTAAATTTATGAATTTATATAAATATTGTATATGTTATAAATAGTCTAAACTTGTATTATAATAATGTAAAACTGGAAATTTTACAATTTTGAAGTCATAATTGGGTGGCCGGTAACTGGAAAAGTTTTTTGGTGAAATTCCAGAAGTCGGACAAGTGTCCGACGACTGGTAGATGAAAGCCTGATCAGTTTGTTTCTTTCTGACTTATTGATAAGGCCTATTGTACATTTCTTTCTTACATCAAATAATATCATATTTGTTTTAAGCTCTAGCCAGAAGTCGGACAAGGAACTATAATGGTAAATATAGATTATGACCAATAACAATCTGTCCGACTATTGGGTGTTATAAAATTTGTTGAGGTTCCAAAAGTCGGACACTACTAGTTTTTTTCAGCATATCCTGACAAACATCCTCATGATTTTTGTCTTATTTCGATTCAGGCATGAGACCCAAAGGAAAAATAAATAATTTTCGTAACTATGACGAGAATAAACCACAAAAAGCGATGCCAGCAGTGAAAATCAGTGGGAAATTAAAGAAAATTTGCCGACGGTACAAGACCGCTGATGTTTTCAAGACCATGCGGGACCAGACCCGGTTTTAACTATTGAATATGAGAAGAAAATTGTGAAGTGGGGTGAAAACCCAGCAGAGTGTAGGTTCCCAAGAAATAAACAGGAATTATTTTATACAGCTTCATAACACCCTTCAAAAATGACAGGCCTGGTCAATTTCAATTTTATTTATTCACAGCAAAGGTTCACAATATACATTTAAGTATTTGTTTAATAAATGATGTTTAAAGTGTTTTGTTTCTTTTTTTCTTCCCTGTAAACTTTTTACGAAGATAGCACAATAATATAACCTTGTCATAAATTCACATCAAAATCAGAACATTTTTATTGAATGCTGACCTGTTCAAAATTAACCAATCACAAGCTGTCCGACCTCTAGCAACTGCCTGGCCGACTACTGGCATTTTGTGTCCGTCTACTAGCAAAAGTGCACTTTTTTCATTCTATCTTAGCTGCAAATTCCTATGAAGATGACGAAAAAATGTTTTATGAATAAATTTGCAGCCAAATACTCAATTTATTGCTTGGAGAAAGAAAGTTCTAGTATGATTACTCCGATATTCAATTTTCCAGTAAAGTTTAAAATTTGGTTTTGCCAAAACTGTCCGACTACTGGCCAATCCACCCTACAGACGTTATCAGTTCGGACATCCTACAACTTGTTAGTTGCATTAATTAAAGAATCTTCATAATATTCCTTAAAGAATCTTCATAATATTCCTGCCCTTTGTAGGACATTGTTTGTGAATTTTCTCAAACTCGAAATATCCTTTTAAGTTCACTTCTTTTTTTTTCTTGGAGTATTTGGATTTGAAGAGACCCAAAGAAGCACTGAAAGCCTGGGAAATGACCGTTTTGTACCGTCCATCACACGTAGCAGCGTGGAGTAACACTCTGGTGTTGTTGGACACTCTAAAAAGATACGATGAAGTACTTGAACTGGGGAGGACGGCCCTGATGCACAATCCGAAGTCGGCTGCTTTGCATTTCACTTTCGCGAATACTCTAGGAAAAATACAGCAGTTCGAAAAAGCGGAAGCTCATTTTTTGGAAGCTATAAATATGAATTCTGGAAGCGGGCTGTATTACTCAAACTTAGGTAATATTTTCTGCTGAACAAGAACTATTGTGATAGTATAGCCTATTTTTATATTTTACAAGCTTTTGTTTAACTTGTTTTGTTCATATGTCTGTCTTTCCGGCTTTAAATCTGGCAATACATTTTTTAAGCACACCGTTAAGCGCTGATTTCAAAAATATATGATTGGTATATATACAGAAACGGAAGAAATTTATCGGCATATGCGATTCTCAATGCATTTGGTTGAAACTTTATGTAGCCAGTCGACCACTACAAAATAAATACACGGGATGCAAGGGGGACAGTGGTCCAGTTGAATACTTGAATCTCCATCGCGTGTATTTGTTATATTTTGTACTGGTCGACTGGCTGCATGAAGTTTCAACCAAATGCATTGAGAATCGCTATACCGATACATTTTTTCCGTTTCTGTATATGCTCAGACATAGATTTAGCCGAAAAGGGAATAAGGGTCCAAAATTAGAAATTGCAGAGGTTCCGTAAAATGCCTATTCGTTATGCATATTCCAAAAAGATGAATTTTACGAAACTGAGTTCGGAAATTTGAAAAACTGAATTTTGAGTGTAAAAAAACCTTTCAACTCGATTTTTACCTTTCAAATCGAGAACGGTTAGAGATAGAGCAATTCTGCGGGTACAAATCGATGGTCGAATTAGTATATATTCAAGTCGATCAGAGAGAAAAAATTGTTGAACCCAAAAAATGCAAAAACGTCAGATCCACTTGAAATTAGCACTATATACGTAAAATTTCACGCTGAGTCCGAAAATTTATATTTTGTAATGTTCAGACATAATATTTAGCCAAAAAAGGGAATAAAGGATCGAAAATTGGAAATTGCAGAGGTTCCGTAAAATCCTATGAAATCTTTAATTAAATCGGAAAAGATTTGAAATTCGGTATACATATACCAAAATGATTGATTTTTACGAAATGAGTCGGATCCCCCCTTTCCTTGAAAACTCGCGAAAATAAGAAGGGAAAAATCCGTAAAAATAATGAAAAACATCGAACCGTCAAATAATTCAAAAAACATTACCCTCCTGCCCCCCTGAACGCTAGAAAGAGAACATGTAGGAATTATAAAAAATATCGCCTGTGGAAAATTACTACAAAAAATAAAATTATGAAGTTATATAGATAAATGGTGAGTGAAAAGTATTCTACATCTAAATATCAACAAATGCTGCTTCATGAGTTTTTTAAAGGGTATAAAAATTATATATTAAATATTATATTATCCACAATTAATAGTCCTTTAACGTCTCACCTGATATAGGTGTAGGTAAATCTGTGATGAACAAGTAAGATTTGTATATTACTTAAATATGACATTTCATTAAAATCGTTTTAAATTTTAGGAACGGTACTCCTAAATTGCTCTGAATTCTCAATAAATTGTATTAGGAAAGAATGCATTTCATTAGAGCTTTATAAACTGAATGATGGGTCTATAGTTGGTCCCTTTTCTACCAGATTCATAATGCAATGATTGAAATCGTTAAAATAAAAAAAAGTGCAATAAAGCATATACTCATTTAGTGTCTAATTAGATAATCTTCAAATGTCTTTTTCCATTTTAGTCACTTGAAAACATCGCAGAAACATCTAAACAATAATTTTTTTTTAGGTGTTTTGTATCATCGATGGGGTAAGACAGATAAGGCCCGGGAAATGTATAAGAAGGCTCTCCAAATCGATCCAAACTTGAAATCAACAGAACTCAATTTGAAAAAACTCTCTACGGTTCAGTGAAGGCAGTAAAAAACTCAACATTTATTTATTATGTGTGGTTGTGTACAAATATATTATTTATTGAGAACTTTTTGAAACTATTTCCACCTTTCCCAAAAAAACAGAAGAACTGAGTGCTATCTGCTGCAAGACATGGAGAAACTCTGGCTGTGGCATCGGGTATATCCAAATCATTTTTGGTACTAGAGACTCCTTGCAAAGATTCCATCTTACGGCTTGAATGTCAAAACGTCGGATATATTTGCTACGCGCTCGTGTTCCAACATTCACGTCTAATACAAAAAAACACACTCATTTTTCCACTTGTTATTTATAAATAGCTATATTTTTGTAGTCTTTGAGCATTTTTTTCTCATTGAGTGCTTTTATGTAACAAATTATATTTCTTTCATAATTTCGGTACATTATTTTTGCCACCGTGTACGTATGCCTTCAGATTTGTGTTGTTGATTGCTCCACGCATGAACGGTTTTGGCAAAGAAAAAAGAGGACATATATATTACAGGTAAATATGACAATTGTCACAAATCATCTTTACCCAACCTTGCGCCGGCCCTGAAGAACCCTAACATCTGCCATGAACCTTTGTGGTCGAGCGCAGACAGTAGTTGAACATTTGCAGTTGACCTAGTCGCGCGGGAAGATACATTGTCTTTGCGTTACGAAAGATTTTTTCCATGTATTGTAAATTCCAACCGAAAATTCATTAAATTATTAATCTTTGTTTTCCCAAGCGTTTCTGTGAACTCTAAATTCTATAAATCACCTTTTATATTGGCGCCCAACGTGGGGCGCGGTACTATAAAAGGTGATTTTTAGAATCTTCGTTTTCCCAAGTGTTTTTGTGAACTCAAAAATTTTACGAATCACCTTTTATATTGGCGCCCAACGTGGGGCCGGCACTATAAAAGGTGATTCATAGAATCTTCGTTTTCCCAAGTGTTTCTGTGAACTCTAAAATTCTATAAATCAACATTTACACAATTGATTTTCGATCTTCAGACAAGACGAGATCGGAAAAACTCTGCCGCATTACTTTAAACTGCATAATTATTTCTGCAACATTGACTCTTTCAAACCACAAGATCCACCAACAGCCAATTTGTTCGGAGGTTTTGGTGAGTTACTTTTGTTATCTGAAGGGCCGTCTAGTTTAATTTTTTATTTGTCTCATACATCAACACCAAGGTTCAAATGAATTATATCAAATATCATTATATTTATTCGATTAACAAAACATTCCAAGTAAGTATACAAAATTTTTGGTTGGAGGAATAATTTGAATATCTTTTAAAAATTCCAAGATTATGTTCCGAAAGTGGAACAAAAACATATCATAACCGAGGGTATGGTCCGTATATCGCCGAAAATATAAGTTTTCAGGCAACCGGCTCCACATATCTTTAGTGAACATTTTGAGTATTTTGAAATAAATTTGTTAAACATATTTTTCTGTCGTCAGAGAAAATTATATCTAATTAATGCTTTCAAGTACAAATACGTTTTTTGAAATAAATTGTTACTGTTTAATTCAAAACTGTCAATTAATAAAATGAGTCAAATTGATAAATGACAAGTGGTTCCCGAAACTACCGGGAAAATGTTCGGTAGCTCTATTGACAGATAAGTCAATTTAGTTTCAGGAATTTGATATATACGGACCGCCAAATTACCAACCAAGTAACCAAGAAATATACGGACCATACCCTAAATCATAATAATAACTTTTTAAATAAAAACAAAAAATAAATTATCACAATACACTGGAATTAAATAGGTGAACACAGATTTTGTATAATTAAAGTAAAATAATATCACAATGATCGATGATACAACTACAATGTTTCAGGCCGTTCTATCTTTAGATATATTTACACAAAACAAAATTCCTAAATCTAACCTATATTATCAACAATAAATAATATCAACAGAAATAACATTTTAATGCTTCGGAGTTAACTTATAAACATAAAAGTCGATATAAGTTATAGAACTATTTTTTTCGAAAAATTTGGAAACAGATTAATTTCTATTTTCAAGTGCCCATTTGCCAATAAACATGTGAAAGAGGTTACTTGCGTCACAAGTGGCGTAATCAATGATATTTTCGAACAAAAATAGGTTCATTTAGGGGATTACCTGGAAAGTTGACCGTGAGGTTTGAAAATTGGTGATTTTATAGATTTCGACGCGCTCTTTTCGAATTTATAATTTGCTACTCACGCCGCCATATTGAAAAAATGGCACCCAAAAACAGTTTTTACTGTTTCATTTCCAGCTCATTTTACGACGTAAATAGTTCAGTAATAAATTAAACGAGTGAAAATTTCCTATAATTAATTTACCATTTTTTTTTTTGTAAAAAAATATTTTCATTCATAAAAGAGGTGAAAATATACCAGGTGACCCATTTTAATATCGAAAGTTTATGGCACTTACGGTGAAACCGGAAGTTGCACGAATCTAAGTTACTTGTCAAAAAATGCATATTTATATCGTTATATAAATCCTTAAAAGTTTGCTCCATTATCTTTAAAAACAAAAAATATATATAATGGCGAGACCCCGGTATATTCAGTGAGTATATTTAGTATGACGCTTTCCACCAAGAAAATTAAACTCATGTGATTATTTTAGTCTTAAATATTGAAATAAAACTTGGTGAATCACAAAGTATAAACAGATTGAATAACTGAAAGCTATTTGACTTTTATGTTATAAGAACATCCTTAACAAAAATTTGAAGATTTAACATAAATATTCTTCACTAAGTGTGGTTGAAGTTCATACAATTTGAAAATTATTTCTGTAGAGTAATGCTATAACACATGTTTAAGTTACTTAGCTGATATAAGCTACAAACGTTTAAATAATATTCAACTATTTACAATAAATATGAGATTGACTAATTTTCGAGATAATAATCTCCAGTGGTCCAGAAGAATTATTCAAATATGGAAAGTGCTCCCTTAACAAAATAGCGTATTTCAAAATCTGCTCAAGTCGAAAAATATATAAATATGTGATGTTTACGTCATCCCATTCAACTCTTGAGTATTCTAAGTAACGAGATACGTTCCATTACAGGAAACACTTTACATAAAACTAACTTTACATCCTCTCTGGATTCGTCTAAATGGATACAAATAAGTTATGGAAACCTCATTTCCGGAAAGAGTAACCTTCTCAGCTCTTACTGGTCCCCGGTTGGTCTCTTTTATCTTCCGACGATTTGTCACTTGTCGAGAGCTCTTGAAGTTTCGACGGTAAATCGGAACTTGTCACAAGAGCGTGCTGACCTGAAGAAATTAGCTTCAATTGGTAATTTGAAATTTCTGAGAACATACAATGCAGATCACATCTTAAAAAAAATATTTTCTGAAATGCAACACACCTTTTCAAAGTTATGGGATTTTTTTTAAACAATTCATGCAACCTGCACATGTATCTGTCAATTGTGGTTGAATAGTCCTTGTGGTATTAGGCAGGGATGTATGTCAGAGAATCATACCATATCCTACCTTGTGCTCATACTGGAGGAAAAAGTAATTCCAGTAGTTTTGAATTATTTATTATTATTCCTCAGATAAAACAAAATGGACAGTTTCTCAGTTAAAACTCACCTAAAATATCAGGCAGAGCATTGCGACGTCCTGTACGTCCAGATGATAAAAATTCTTGAGCATTCGTAGAACTTTCAGGGGTGACGGGTATATTGTTTGCAGAGTTGCTAGGGCCTGCAGCACTCTGAGAAGCCTCCATCACTGCTAGCATTTTTAAAACTGAAGTAGAAACGATTATTTAAAAATCTATACAATTATAGGTGTGAAAGTAGCCACAAATTTCAACCATGAATTTGTCTCAAACGATTCAATTCTAATCGCTGTAAACCGTGGTTCTTAAAACTGGCAATCCTTACATCTCCATCGCTATATTTCTTTAATCTGTTGTGTTCGTCAAGAAAAATACTGAATACTTCCAAAGAAATGATGGGGTGGTATGATTAAAAAGAGTATTTGCTTGTACTTCAAGTTAATACTCCATGTTGTAGTTTTCACTTCAAAAAATCAAAGCATTTACTCCACATAATTCTTAAAGTAACACTTAAGTAAGTACTAGTAGCAATTACTATATACTTTGCTTTATTTACTTCGATATATAGAAGTTAATACTGCAGTAATTGCTAATGTTGTCAAGTATTACCTCCATTTGGGAGTGTTTGGTGTAGTTTTTGAGAAGCTACTCATAGACTAACTTCATATCTTCAATTGAAAAGGTGTTATGGCTTTTTTATGAATTATGATAGAAAAAGGAGGGAAATGTGTGAACGTAGAATGTATGGGGAGGTACAATATAAGAAAATTAATTCGGTAAGTCAATTATTTTAGCTAGATTGCTACTATTGAGCTCTGTACTTTTAGGTTTAATAAAAACAATGTTGAATGGATAGCTACAGAGTTCTTAGGAAATCATATTGAGATGATGGGAGCAGCTTCATCAAATTTAACAGAAAAGGAGGTATTTTTAAGTGATCCGGGGTTTTAACAAGAAGTGGGTGTAGATGTCGGGGTACATCAAACAACTGTGTCAAAAGTAATCAAAGAAGTTTCACAAAAAATTGTGTACTCGTACATCTTCAGCAACCTCGGCACTTGGTTCAACACTATCATTACTCTCACTCATGATTATTATTTACCACAGAACAAACAACAACAATCGAACCAATTTGAGGTTAACCACGTACTAGTGTTTACTAGTAGTTTATACTTCTAACCTAAGTCAACACTTCCCAACGAAGAATTTTACTTTATGTAAAACATTATACTCCTCAAAATACTAGGAAGTAAAAGCTCTTACTTGAAGTAAAAGCAAATACTCTTTTTAATCATACCACCCAATTGATAACTATTCACTTGGGATGAACGACAAGAGGTGACTCCTCCACATAAATCTGCTTTCTTTGTGAAGGCCCTCTCATATAAGACAATTGAAACATATCATCTACTACCTCATGACAAAGAACTTGTCTAGTTTATATAGATTTAGATAGGAAACGATACATTTTCTAAAAGACAAGTGTTTTTATTCATTTGAATTTAACGAATGAAAAATTCACTGCATTTAAATATGTTTGTGATATTCTATCATTTTGATAATAGTTATTTATGGAACAAGTGGCATTTTATTTTGTGAGTGGGGAATATTGCGAAACGAGCGGTAGCGAGTGTGGCAACCCCACGGGCAAAATAAAATCACTTTTAACAAATGTATCATACAATTTTTTTGCACAATTGCATAGGCTTCAGCTACATGCGCTAATGCACTTTATTACTGACTGTGATGTTCTGTACTTTAAAGCTAATAGTAGGCATGACAGTGAGGCAGGTAAAAAACAACTAAAAATAATTGTTTATTGGTTACCACAAATTAATAAAAGTTCCTAGCTTCTTTGTAGTCGTAAATGAATGATTTAGATTATTCTCTTCCCCAGAAATTCAAGAAGCTGTAGACAGCGTAACTTCAGATCTGTTGCCAGAAAAATCACAATATAAGATATTGCTTATAATGTGTTCATTGAATGTAGACAAAACCAAATACTTGTCATTCACCTCCTACACTAATAACCTACCAAACATGGGTCCGTTGATAATCAATGAGGATACATCAATACTTGGGTGTGATTTTAGATCGACATATGAAATGGGATCTACATATGTCACATTTAACTAGAAAATTGCGCGGGATCTACATATGTCACATTTAACTAGAAAATTGCACGTTTCAAATTATTAAAAGAATTACTCGAAATCCCACAGCTAAAAACAATTGACTACGGATTAGTACAATCACAACTAAATTACGGAATTATAGCATGGGGCGGTGTCAACGATAAACACTTGAATAGTCTGAACGTAATACAAAAACATATCCTGAAAATTATTTATGGACTTATCCGAGTAGAAAGTTGTTTGAGGAAGCGGGGTTTTCCATATTAAACAGTTATTTTACTTGAAAATATTTTCTAAAATTCAGGAAGGCAAGATATTACCGAAAACTCGTCAACACCCATATAGTACTAAGAACAAAGAACATACCGCCTTGGTACCAAGATGTAAGAAACTAGTCGGTCAGAGGCATTGCTGCTATCTGGGCGCGAAAATTTGGGATTTAGTACCAGATAGGATAAAAAACATAAAATACGGTTTAAAAAAAAGATTGAAAACTGGCTGAAAAACTTTGATGATGACGTATTTCATGAAACTATCAACCAGTACAATTGAAACTGCATTATCCTTGTCCGATAACTTGTCATTCATTCTCAACATTGGCACTTTGAACCTGATTAATTGAATTGATTGATTGATTGATTATTTGAAATATATGTGATATGTTGTTGTTATTCAGCCTTGACTAATGTTACTAGTTTATTTATTTATTTGTTTTTTAATTGTATTGCTTTTGCAATAGTTATTTAATATTATACCCGACTTGTTATATGTTTTACTGTCCACCACCAAAATGTATAGGAAGAGTTCCATTCTCAGTAGGTTGGCTATACCACGCACAAGAAACTCCTAGTGTTAAAAGTGAATTTGACACCTAATGTGAAAACGTCAGTTTTTGATTCATATGCCTATGAATTTAATACGTAATTTTTAATGACAGTTGTACAAAAAAGTTATTATTATTATTAACTGAGGTTTCAAGTATTTTTTTAATATGATGTTAATTCATTGAATAAGTTGGAAGATTACATGAATATGACATGTATTACTTGACCAATAAATGCATCAATCAATCAATATAATATAATCTTTGAAGACATTTTATTGTAGATAGAATAGGGGTTATCCTCTCTGTGATTTTGATTAGTACTTACCTGTAAAAGGCACTTCTTAATGATTGCAAAGGGGTATGTATGTATATAAATGATTATTTAGCTTGTATATTCTCTTGATGAAGCTGCTGTGTAAGCGAAACATGTAATTAAATGAAGTTTGTGAAGATGAAATCATTTTCTGTATAGTTTGTAGAAGATCTATTATATTTTAAATGTCAAGGTTTCACGCTAACATGTCAAAAGATACAATAAAACAAGAATAAAACAGAAAATCAATATGCTACCAAAGGAAATATCAAGTAGGTAGATAGTTCTACTTCTAACTGTTTTTTTCGAATATAAGTATCTGATTTAATTATAAACGTAGCAAAGAATCCAGTCTTTCCCATAGTATCCATAACATTTTACATGTTTGTGAACTTTATATTAATAATGCTTCTTCAAATAAGCTGATTATATAACACTCAATAATTATTTTTCTAACATCAGTTGGTCTGAACATCTGGATTTACCTGATATAAACTTATCGGTTTGCGATTTTTTCAGATTTTAAATGTGGCGGTTTCCTTTTCCAAAATGGTTCTCGAGTACTCTAATGCATCTTGTCAAACAAAAGAAACTAGCTAACAAGCAATACAAAATCGCTTAACATTATCTGAACTATCAGGAGTTCTCCAGGTTGAAAACTTCATCTAATGCTTGCCATTCCGAACATGTTAGAAATGTAGACGTTGCTTTAATTACAAATCCGATTTTTGGCAGTATCTCAATAGCAAAAAATATTTGAATCACCTCGGTGATTTTGAGGCCAATGATAACAAAAAGATCGCGGAATATTTTGCTGAAATACAGTGGTTATCAATAAATGACTTATTTGAGTAAAATAAAAAATCATTAAATCTTAACACTCCCGTCAATACATATCTTCAAATTTAATTTTATATGCCAGAAATATTTTCTCCGAATTCCCCGTAAATCAATATTTCCATACTTACTCTACAAGATATGGCGATAAATTTTGTATCCCCAAGTACTTAACAGCTCTCTAGGAGCATAGCCCACTTAACAATAGAATAAAATTCTTCAATCATCTCCTACCATCCATGAAAAACGTAAAGGATCTCAATCTTTTCAAAAAACACCCGAAGAACTTTTTAGCGGAGAAATGTGTGTATAACATTTCCACTGATTTTGTGTTGAAGTAATGTCCTTTTAATACTCGTAATTTTCTCTTATTTTTATTTCTACTGGCCTGAACTGTCTTATATACAATGTGACCGAAAAAGATTAATAAAGTTTATTATCATTATTACAGGTAACATTTGCTGAACATATAAATACATAGCTGTATATATGAGTGAATAATGCATTTGTTTATTTAATAAATCGTCTGTATTTTTGTATAAATTGAATTCGCCCCGTTAATAAGTATTATTATTATTACTGCATATTGAATATTTCTGACCAATTCAACATTATATACTGCAAATAAAGATCTATCTATTTATAATTTGGAAGATGTTGGTATATTGTTGTTAAAATTAAAAAAATGTTTTTTTAACAACAATATACCAACATCTTCCAAATTATAAATAGATAGATCTTTATTTGCAGTAAATTTGGAAGATGTAGGCATATTCTATTGGTCTATTTCAGACCAAATTTTCAGGGCCAGTTTTTCATGTTTGAGTTAAACTCCAGATAACTAACTAATAGTTTGGATGGTGAATGACATTCTTTGAATGATGTTTGAAGGATCACATTCTAAGCATTAGTTAATCCATCTAGAGGTTAACTGGAACTTGAAAAACTGGCCCTAATGGTAGTGTCTTCCCAAAAATTTGTATCAATCAGTTTGCATGTCAGCAGGTTTGGCATTCAATAATGTTTAAGAACTCTCAAATTTAATCTCTTTTTGAATATATGCATTTGTCGACTAGCTTGAGATTTGCTGAATGTCACAAGCTATAAAAAACAAAAAAAAATTATCAAGGATCAAAGTGCCAACAATCATTATTTCACCATCAGTTATACAATCTAATCTAAAAATCAACTGCAAACTAGACACTGTTGGTGGTTGGGTTTGCACCTGGGAAACTCACGGCTACTTTCACGATGATAATAATAATAAAAATCATTGGAAAATATTTCTATAGGTTAAAGATTAGTGCTCAGTACATGCAAAAAATTTTAGGCCAGTTCCACATCAACCTCTTCGATGTAATTCTCGATTAATAATATTATTTAGACCATTATAATTAAATAAAGCATTTGATGTAAATGAAAGCTTTTCTTACTCAAAAAACATCGAATATTTCACCATGTTGCTCATACATTACAGATTTTTGAAAAAACATTTCTAAGGAGTGTTTGCCTTCAAGATCACTCTTGTCCTTCCAGGATAACTGTCGAATATGACTTCATTCAAATGATTATGCATGCTAGTTGTACGTAACTATTTATAATTAAAAAATGTCATCATGCGATAGGTGCTCAAAAGTTTAAACCCGTTAGACATAAAAACCAACGCAAGCTTGAAAGGGTTAAAGAGCACTATTGACTGCTTCATACCTGATTTTCGCGTTAATTTCATTTTTCTTTCACGTTTTATTCGTTTATTTGTTTTGGGGTTCAAACCCACTACACTGTTTTTCTGTGACATTAACTCGGATAACAGCACAATGAGTAAAACCTACCATGTACATGAGGACAAGGTGCAATTTATCAAATTCGGGATTTTCAGGTAGATTGTTAGAAAAATGGAATAATTTTCCACAAATTGAGGACTAACAAACAAACATCGCCATATTAATAATATGTCAACGTCACAACACACGTCACCTTATGTCTCCTGTCAGACGTCAGTACCACAGATTACATACAACCCACAGAACTATAATAGTTCTGTGATACACCCCTGTCCCTGTGTATGTAATCTGTGTCAGTACTGTCCTACGAACCACAGAACAGAGTATGTGTGCTGTGCTACTAACCAAGGTGATTTGCGGTACATGGGCAAAGGGAGTACCATAGGGAGTACACATACAGGATAGTCTAATAAGCTCTAGCCAATCAGAATCTTATAGCATCAACGACTCTAATGGCCGATTTCACCAACTGATTCCTAAAGTTAGGAAATACCCAAATCGGATTTAGGAATACCCAAGTGCCATTTGCGTTTCACCACACATTAAGTAATGCTTAAGAGTGACAGAAAATACCTACGTTAGGTATTTCCTATCACTTTTAAGCATTACTTAACGCTTGGTGAAACGAAAATTGCACTTGAGCATTCGTAAATTCGATTTAGGTATTTCCTAACTTTAGGAATCAGTTGGTGAAATCGGCCAATAATGACGTACTTAGACACAAGTACAGAATCGAACTCGAACCAAGGAAACAAAACTGTCACCTGTACTCTCAGATGCCAGAGAGTGCTAGTCCGTCACTGTCAAGAGATAAATGACGTTCCTCAGGTTCCGATAATACTGAACAGTAACAGTACTGCCCAGTGAATGTAGACTCTCTTTTCCCCTATAGTTTATATGTGGTGAGAGAGACCACATTTACTGGGCAGTACTGTTCAGTAATATCGGAACCTGACCATGACATGTCCATCTACGTCACAAATGTTCTTTCTAAGTGTCACCATTGTCTTATGGGGAATAAACTCTCCTAGTCAGATAACGTTTAGTCTCTTTGGTAATGAGCTCTGTGACGAACAGTATTGTTAGATTCCCCGAAATTTGATAGAGAAGTCCGCAAAATGATATATTTAGAAATTCTCAAAATGTGTCGAGTAAAGGCTCATTCATACTCTTGCGATTCGACTCGTACAACGAAAGAGTTGCAGTGAGTGATGTCGAATCAACGTAATTTTTCAGTATTTTTCGTTAGATGTTACTAAAGTGCCGAAAAATTACGTGATGGTTCATCATTTACCACAATTTTTTTCCCGTACGCGTCAAATCGAAAAAAAATTAAGAATATCAGCAAGGCTATGAACGAGCCTTAAGTTGTTGATATTGACCGTTTATCAATCTTTTCTTGATGACTCAGACTGTAAAATAAAAAAATAAAGTTATGTTCATACCCTCGCGAATTTCGATTTACTATTTCACAGTAATACACATGAAATATGTATATTAGTCTCTTTTATTCGTATACGAATTGGAAGCAGAATGATTCGAGAATACCACCCCACAACGGCCACAACCATGTCGGCAGCCATTTTATTCGCAGAAAAATTGCGAAACCCGCGAGGGAATGAACGAGACTAAAATCTGTTTTATTTTTATTTTACTAATCTGCTTGAAAATTCACTCAGTAGGGGTGAGATTATGAACAATCAATCAATTTATTTATCCTGTGGAACTTACAAAAGTCACAGGACAAGTCAAGTTGAAGAATTAAAATATAGGTGTATAAATGTTTATAAATATACTTAAATAAAATAACATATTTGTATCAAATCAAGTAAAACACTCGGCTCGTTGCGAGTTTGACGTGACTCGTATCGAAATTAATGTCGAGTCATAAAGAAATCACAGCGTTTTTAACTATGTATCGTGACAGCTCTCGTATCGAGTGTTATGATCCCAAGCAATGGGCCACTGAAATGAAATTATAATTTCATTTCAGTGCAATGGGCACGATGAGCATTGCATTCTTATTCAACTAATGGAAAATGACAATGACAGCACGAAATACGAATGCGCATTATCCATCTATGTGGATCAAAAGAACACTTTTCTTATTTAACGGCAAAGAGCATGTTAAGATTGTTTCACAAAATATCCCTGATTGTTTTTCATGCAAACGAAATCCGAAAAGATGTTAAATTTCGTTCGAAATATTTTCCAATTTTTATGAGGTTTCTTTTCATCACACGAATTTCAGAAAAAGGTTAAAAAATTTCAACTTTTTCGACAGTCTGATGAAAGTTGTAATTTTTCGGATGAAAATTAGAACATTCTCGTACCATGGGATCGTCGGATAACGTATGCATGAAAATCCGCCCTTAACCATTACGTTTCCATCTGAATTTGTGAGAGCCAAGGCTGACCCTGTCACTTCTTCAATAATCTGCCAATAATCTGTTTTGGATTTAATATCTGATTAAACCTGATAGAAAACCACCACTTATAGCTAAAGGAAAATAAAACATCTAAATTTTTTTAGATCAATATATTTCTGATAAAGCACTTGACAACCCATAAGAAACATATTGAAACAGTTTTATCCAGTACAAACATTCTAATCATCCTTCTTCGTCTCCACTTTTCCTCCCCTAATACGACCAGTCCTGCGGGCAGCAATAAGACCAACCTTGCGACCAGCGGAGGTACCTCTTTTAACAGTCGATGCCTTACCAATATGTTGATGGTTACCACCACCGTGGGGATGTTCAACAGGGTTCATAGCAACACCACGAACCTTGGGCCAGCAGTTACGCTTAACCTTGTACTTGTGATAGGCGCGACCAGCTTTCAATATGGGTTTGTCAATACGACCACCACCAGCAACAATACCTGCAACAGAAAATTCCTACAGACTCTGAAGGAGAGTCAAAAAGAGGCATGTTTCTATTTATGCTTTCATCAGAAAGAGCCTCTAGAAAGTAACTTAATCATTATTATAATCAGTTATCTAGAAATCATCATTAACACATTACTTTTTCGGTCATATTTGGATGAAATCATTTCTTTCACAATCTGTAAGAATGTCATCTACACAGACGTTGGAGAAATTAATTGAGGAGTACCTCAAGGCTCTGTATTGGGTCCTATTCTGTTTCTGTTGCATATAAATGATGTGAGCAATATACCAATAAAGATTTCTAATAGCTTTGGACACCATAATAAAAAGAGACAAAAGTTGTGATTGGTGACTATAATGGCGGGGAGTTCAAATGACAAGACAGCTACAGATGAAAACGACAGGAACTTTACCTTATTTGCTAACTACACCACATAATTGTGGCATGGCAAAGACAAAAACTACGCGCATAACAGAATGTGCCAAGACATGTAAAAAGTGAAGAAATGGTGTGAGCAAAACAAATGAAGGGAAAAACGATGAGGTTCCATTTTTTCCGAAATTGACATTTTAGCGGCATCTGTTAACTTGTAGTATGAATAATCAACATACCAAACCTTACAGAGGACAAACAATGAGATTCCATAAAAAACTGCGGTTGAAAGTAGGCAGCACATTGGAAAAACCATGAGACTCTCACATTACTGGACCCTTAAAATGTATTAGCATTCAGATGCAACATCAACGATATCCCCTAGACGACACCATAATAGAAATTAGGTTCAACTTCAAATTTTAGAGAGTTTATTTAGACGAAAATTTTAAATTTGATCAGCATATTAATCATATCAACAAAAAATCGGCTCAAGATGTTTTGCACTGAGAAACATCTCAAGGGAACTAGGGTTTGCCGAAGCGAAAGTGGTGTACTATGCATAAACACGTTGACTGCCATGTCGGTCTATGAGACTGAGGAAAAATTATTCTGGTGAGCCACCTCGGTCTCATAGACCGAGGTTGAGGTTGATACACCAGGCCAACTCGGTCTATGGGACCGAATCAATTGAACTGTTCTTGAAGCCATCGGTCTAAATTATTGACGATAATATCACGTTGCAAATGTTCTCATTCGACGCACAGACCGAGTCGGCGGGGCAGACAAATCAGTAAAAACAACGAATTTTTGGAAGATGAATACTGTAAACTCAGAGTCTCAATTTCCGAAAAATTCAACGATATACTATCTTCTGTAGGCTGTACCTACATAGAGTCCATAATGGTTTCTGGGACAAAATTTTCGATTTTGCTTCGGCTCTGATACCAAAAATGAAAAAATGAGCACGGCAGTCAACGTGTTAATAGACTCTCATCTAAGGGCCTATTGGGGCATTTGCATTAAACAGCTTATGCAATCGGTTTTTGTTTTACAAAAAAGGGTGGGTTTTTGTTTTACAAAAAAGGGTGCTGTCCGGTAGTTATGTAGAGCGAAGTTCAGTCATTTCAATATTCATAAGGATAACTATGAATCTATAGCCATACACCACGAAGACAGTCGCATGAACTGAGGCTTCCTATCCCAAAAACTGATATCAAGAGACACCTCTCATCATATTCAGAAAAAAAAAAACGAAAAAAACTATTAGAAAAAAAAATCCAATAATTTACTCAATGACCAGGTAGATGTTAATCTTTCACCTCTCCTTAATCTCTTCAATAATCAAGTGCATCTTTGTGATTTTACCTTGAATGAATTTCCTATATTAAGGAAACTACCTGTTTATCATCATGCTACCTTTTCATAATTAATACCTTCTTTCTACTTACCAATTTCAAACTACTATAAATAGGATTGTATGAATAACCATTGTTGTTGTTTGAGAAAGCTATAGTAATAGCGAAACGCGTCACAAATTACGTGTTGTAATATATTGTGGATATTTAAAAAACAAGTGTTTTTCATTTAATTCTTAGTTATTATTCAATTATTTATGACATCGTATTTGTAACAAGAATTCTTATTCTTAGACAATAAACATTTTGGGATTTGCTGACGAGTTGTTCAACAGCAAACAATGTAACATTGCTGTCCATAATGTGTTGTCATTTATGTATAAGAGGATTAGCAACGGTCCTAAAACAGAGCCCTGGGGCACACCTAGTTTCGAAATTTCTAGGCGGTAATCCACCATTGCAAGATACGACCATATACCTATTAGTGATGTAGTACTTAATTAAACTAATTTATCAAATTACGGGGAAGACTACATTTTGTTTTTTCACTGTGTCGAAAGCTTTTGATAGGTCAAAAAATAATGACCGGACATATTTGTTATTTTCAGTCTTGATGTATATGTACATATATGACTAAGTATATGGTAAGAAGACTAGATTTGTACATTTCTTTTCGATTTCCTTTTTTATATACAGGGATAAAAACTGCTTTTTTAAGAATATCTGAAAAGTAGCCTAATGTGAAAGATTTGTCCATTTGGTGAGTTAGTGGTTTAATAATGGCTGAGATTTTTATTTACTGTAACAATTGAAAGTTCATCAAACAGCATGCAGATTTCTTATTCTTAAATTCAGATAATGATTTTAACTATCTCATATTAATTAAGTGGTTGAGATTGAAAGGGTTCAGATGTTGAATTTTTTTGGAAAGGTACAAGGTTGAGACAGGTTTTGTGGAAAATTATTTGATATATCAGTTTCTACTACATTTGATGAATAATATGCAAACAATTCGGATTTTTTTATTTGTATTTACTTAGCCTTCTTGGTAGTCTTACTCTATCTGTTCCTGTTATACTGGTGAATATCTGTGTTATCAATGTGGGATTTTTTGTGAATTTCGATCAGAGTTCCAAATACATTAAAGGAAGAGATGAACTGAATCCCATTGCATATGTCACAAAATAAGTGAGACTTGCCAATTAACGATGTCTCTAAGAAACTTAATGAAGCAACAAAAAATTGGCATCAGGATGTTTCACATTGAGATACTTGGATTTGCCACAGTGAAAGTAATAAACTCCTATCAAAAGTATTATATACCTTTTCTGACAGGCTTCATTGGACAAATTTTGAGAAAATTTCGGAAAATATACATCTGAAGTATTTACTCACCAACCATGGCCCTGTTGTTGGAAGGAATCACTTTTTTGGCGCCAGATGGCAATTTGACCCTGGTCTTTTTTGTGTCGTGATTGTGGGCAATAACTGTTGCATAGTTTCCAGATGCTCGAGCAAGTCGGCCACGATCACCAGTTTTTTCTTCTAAGTTACATACGATAGTTCCTTCTGGCATGGTTCCAACAGGCAACACATTTCCTTAAACAACACTGCAAGTTAGTTATTTGTGACTCTTTTGAAAAAAAAGTATGAAAAATATTAAAAAATTATTCAGAAAGAGCCTCTAGAGATATGGCATCAAAAATAGTCAGGTAGGTACTAGAAGTCATCATAAAAAGGTATACCCCTTGAAAATCAATTGTGGTTGTTGAAAGATATACCTGTTCCAATAACCAAGTGCAACTATTTATTTAAACAATCAAAAATATAGGGAATGCTACAATAAAATACATATAGATCTCTTAAGTTGGTTTCCACAGAATTGAAATAAGCATTAATATAAATTTAATTAGGTTTGTG
Organism: Chrysolina oricalcia; assembly: GCA_944452925.2. Lineage (NCBI taxonomy): Eukaryota > Metazoa > Arthropoda > Insecta > Coleoptera > Chrysomelidae > Chrysolina > Chrysolina oricalcia. The sequence continues at coordinate 2,858,712 of OX101821.2, read as the reverse complement.
ACCCAGTTTACCATGAAGTTTGTTAGGACTTGCTATCAAACTTTAGTAAAACCATTGTTTAAATAGACCATAGTTAGTCAATGCCTGTAGAAAAGGTATTGGACTCAAACGCGAGTGTCATCTAGCGTGATTAGTTACAAACATGAATATTTGACGTCATTTTAATGCAGGTTTCTTCAAAAAACCCTGATTTTAATGCTTTTCCATTGTTTTAATCAAGTTACGACATGACTTGGAGGCCAGATCACTGAAGTTACGACATGACTTGGATGCGAGCTAACTATCGCCATCTACATGTCGCATCCATTTTGATCCAATTATAATCCCATAAGGTTGACTAACTATCTTCTATATAAACAATGGTAAAACTTATACATTTCATAATTCATACTCATCAAAACTTAAACGTACCATCACTGAACATCAATTTAAGTAATAGTACCATTAATACAACAATCGATGTTAAATTTCTAAGTATATTCTTTAATTCCACATTATCTTTTAAGACTAACTGTAAATTAAGCAAAATTTTGAACTCAAAATTGAGAAACCAAAAAAGTGCATTATATCTGAACCACCTCCTCAAATTTAACTATGCTGAAATTCATTCCAGAATTTACTGTATGGGGAAACACTCACACTTAAATGCATCATGGGCTGTCCACCAGATCACCGACGTCAAAACATTTTTAAATAATATAAAATATTAACAATTAATGGCATATTAATTCTTGAGCTGTTTGTTGACATATGTACATTGCAATCAAAATGCCTTCATAAGGAACTGTGATACTCATATAATACTAGGAAAAAAAAACTTTTACTTGCCCTTTAGGTACCAGAAACTGGCCAAAAAAAACTCTTGGTTTGTACTTGTACAATTCAGCTCCAAAGAGTTGAAGAGTTTACTGACCCATATTTTTAAATGTGAACTGAGGAAAGTTCTAGTGGATCTGTGTCCATAAACAACACATGATTTTTAGAGTAAATTTAGCTTAGATTAGACAGATTATCTTGTCCAGTTTCAAATATTTATATCATTGTTTATTACGTTTTTTGATAACTGCTGCTTAGGTTTATTTTAAGGAAGTGTATTGAGGTCCGAGCGGTCGGACCCGAGCATCTGAACTTATGCGAGGAAGTTGTAACTATACTTAAAACAGTGTATGCAAGTGTTTGGTAGTCCCTAACCTTTTCAATTCATTTTACACTTTGGGTGAATTAAAAAATCAGTAAATATTGGTAAAGATGTCATCTATGTTCCCTTATTCTCACTTTTTCAAAATTTGATTCTGATTTTTCTGAAAAATATCGCCAAAGTCCATGTTTTTTGATGATATTCCCATTTTTTTTTTTTTTTTGAAAAGGACCAAATCAAATTTCGAAAAAGTGAGAAAAAGGTAACATAGATTAAATCTTTACCGACACGTTCAAATTTTTTCATCAACAAATAATCAAAAATAAACCTTGAAAGTAAGGGACAACAAAATCCTTGCATGGCAACATTTTGTATGCAGATAGTAGCGCCACAGTCTTTCAGTTTGTAAGGTATCACTTCCAATTAACAGGGAGGTATGTTACAGTATGCTTGCATTTCCTTTGGAAGTAGAACACACTGAAGGAGTGTCTTCTTCCCTAAGCCTTATGAAAGCAAGCATATTTTAATTTATATTATCAGTCATGTTAGGTGACGGATTGTAGTGTAGGGAGGTTTGTTTAGGTTAGGTCATTTTCTCCTTCATTTTTCTTCCTTAAGCCATAAGATAACCAGCAATCAGTTTTTTTCTTGATTGTTACCAGTCTCATAAAAGCTCCTTTGGTATGTTTCTTAAGTACATTTTTTAAATTGTTATTAAATGAAACATTGGCGAAAATTAAACAATTAAACATATAAATGAGGGTGTAATTATTTGCTTATATTTAAATTGCAATAGTCGGCGGCGTATATTCCAAGTGACCAAATTACCGCTACAAAGAAAGTAACTAAAAAAATATTAAATGTTTGTAAGGTAAAATTTTTGTGTAAAACGGTTGTTTTTGGCACAAGTAATCATTAAATTAGGTAGATTGGCATCTGAGGAAATCTTTTATTTGGACTATCATCTGCAGAAGGGCTCGTATCAAAATACCATTACACCGCGGGTCCGATCGCTCGGACCTCAATACACTCCCTTATTTTAATTTGTAGTTATGTCCTACATAATTTAAGATCTCACAGGATGAATAAACTATACTACTTGAATCACTGTTTTAGAACAAAAAAGACATTTATTCAGCCCGAATTACAGGACAGTGATACATTATCACTTTTAAGAGTTAAAGCAAGAACAGTATAATTCATGTGTAGTTTTGTATTATTCACGTTATATATTTATATTAGAGATAACAATAGGACATACCTTCTTCTCATCTTAATTGTAAAAATTTTGCTTGATATTTGTTTTGAAAGTGTTTATCGATTTATGAAATATGTATACAGTGGCATCGACATCACTGATCTGTAACCTAAAGTATGAACTCAACCACCCTACTTACCAATCTGTAGACTGGCTTTCTTTCCACAATAAAGAAACTGTCCAGTGTACATCCCTTCGGGAGCAATGAATAACTCTTTTCTGGTCTGGAATTTGTATGGATCCCTGAAATGAACGAGGGCTAAGGGAGCACCACGGCCAGGATCGTGCATGATTTCTTTAACGACTCCTTTAATGTATCCATGTCGTTCAGAAAAATCTAAATAACGTAATTTTGGTGCTCCTTTCCTTCTTTTGGTGTGGGACTTGAATACGGAACCCGCTCCCTTACGTTGGGCACGAATTACACGACCCATTTTGGATCAACTGAAAATAAAAGTATCTTAACCCAACTTTACATATGTTTCATAATTAAACACAAAAAAATGATTTTAACAACAAAATATCACAGAGCATATTTTGTCGAAGGAAATTATAGTTTATCCGCAGGTAATAATAATAAGGATGACATAAATTTATGCTAGATTTTAAAAAATACAACTCAAAATTGGAAAAATCATACCTGAAAAGTCGAATACTTCAAATGAAAGATCTCTACATCCACTGTTGCCACTTTAGGCCATTGACCACAAAATGACATGTGACAGGACTGAACTCCAAGGCAGTGATGCTCCTTCAAGGCTCGTTCAGACTTTTCGAAATTTTTTTGCGATTCGCAAATAGCAAGAAGGAAGTTGGCTATGAAAGGTTTTGCTTCCCAAAGTGGAGTTCGCAACAAACCTTTTTACCTTTTGCTTTCAACATTTCGTATTCTGATTGGTGAAGGAAAATCTGGAATTAAACTGACGCAAAAAGCAGAGCATAATGACTACTCTCTAAGCTATGTGTCTCAATTTTGGTTATAAGGTCACAGATTCAATGGACAGAAATAATTTCCTAGGGAATTTTCAGCGTCATGTTTTATTTCTACAGATATTTTTAACAGTTGACAGTCAATCCATCTATAAATGGCAAGATTATTACTTTTTATTTTTCAATTTGATGTCAATGCATGTACTAGAGCTGTTATGGGGAATTCTCAGACCTGATCAAAAAACAATATGCCATAAGGCGTGACCATTGCTAAAATTTCTATCCCTCAAATATTTCAGCTGATTACGCGACAAAAATGCGTGGCTTTTTCCCGCTATTGAATGGTTTACTAAGGGCCGGTTTATGATTTTATGAATTGTCAGTCAAATGTCTTTGCAACGTGACTGAGGGCGGGTTGTACAAAACAAAAGTTCTCCAAGTTCTACTAAACTGAGTTCAGTTGCTAAGGAACTAGAAATTTCATTGGCTAATCCCTAGCAACCGCAGCGAGTTTACTTAAAACTATTGTTGAACTTGTTTTGCACAGCCCGCCCTGAGGTCAAAGAGAGTAATCTAACAGGAGGGTTTAATAAGCTCTATCCAATCAGAATCTTGTAGTATCGACACGTCATAGTGACGTACTTGGACATGAGTACAGGGTTGAATTCGAACCAAAAAACAAACTGTCAGATGTAACTCTCATATACCAAGAGCTAGTCCGTCACAGTCTATGGAGAATGGCGGCCATGACATGTCCAATTACGTCACAAATGTTCTTCCATCTCTTTCTATAAGTGCCCCCTGTCTTTTGGGGATTAGACTCTCCTAGTCAAATAACGTTGTCTCCTTGCCCTGAGGTTACTTTCATTTTGCAAATGTCTCATTCATTCTAATCATTATCATTTCCTCGGCCAATTTTTCATTTTTTTTCAGCCTTAAGGCTCGTTCATCTTCTTGCGAATATTCGCAATTTTTTGCGATTCGTCATACTGCGACAAAATTGTGGTGCATTTAATTACCGAAACAAAATTAAGTTAACAAAAGGTATATACTTGACACAAAGGCCAATCAATGGACCATGACAAAAGTATGATACGTCGATTAAAAATCAATGTTTATATAGGTACCAAGAAAAGTTTACTCTATTTGCGCTATATCGACACTCATCATAGACAAGAGTTATATACAACACTCATTCACTGACAGATAAAAAGCTTTCGAAAATAATCCCGAGACGAGACCCCGAGTAGTTCGGTAAAATTCGGGGACTTGCCGTGCCCGAAAGCTGATGCTTTTCAACTACACAAGTTTTTCGCGGTTGCGCAAAAGCATGTAATATAATGATAATAGTAGGCCAGCAGCCAGCACCGACGATAAGGGTCTTGACTTGACATATATCTATAAAATGACAACTAATCATTTCACAAGTTTTGTTATAAAAATTTTCGTTCATTCAGCATATTTCAATTAATTGAGAAAATTTCATAAATTTCAACTAACCTTTCATTTGACTTGCGCAGTGACGTAGTGACGTTTTATCTTCGCCACAACACAAATCGAGTTTCGTGAAATCGTGAAGTGTCGTCAGTGACCGGAGTGGAAGGCTTTTGTGAAATTTTGAGGACGCTTTTTCTGAATTCTATCCTAGAAGTTTTGGCAATAAAAAACTTCTATTACACGTTCTGAATTGTTATAATATGAGTAATGCACCCAACGAAAATGGATCAGGTCTAGAGCAGCAGGTGAGTGGCAACATTTACAAATATCAGTAGATACCACGTTTCTACGACCCGGAAGCCCTGACAATGGAGGTCGTGGATCCTTCAACCATCGATCGCCTCTCCAATCAGATCATTTTCATACTTAAAAGTCTAATACGAATTGATTATTTGATTCGTATTATTCACACCAGATTTTTATTTTGCTCTTTTATCATTGTCTACTCTCCTGCTTGCTTGTCTCTGATAATTCCAAAAATAACAAAGAAGTTTTAGCTGTAGTCTTCAACGTAAAATTTACTAGGTACTAGTTCAATTTTATTAGTGTTATGTAAAATGCGATAATAACTTTTGAAAATCAATAATTCCCATAGCTAATTGGCAATGAAAGGAGAAAATTGCATCTTTACTGAGCTGTCAAAATACCTATTTTAGTATTTAATGTCAAAATTAAATTTTTTATTCCTCAATCATTTTGGTTAATCCATTTGTTGTAACCACAATTCAATTTTAATAGCCAAATAAGTAGTTATTTTCTGCTGTATTTTTGAAATCGCAACATTTACCCACATATCTTTGAGATCAATCCTCAAATGGTCTGATTACAAATGATATCAAGGCAGGGAAATTTGTTGCATATTTCAACAAAGAAACACATGGAACTCATGGAAGAAAGTTAGGGATATCAATGAAATGTTAACTAAGCAATATTGGTATGTTCTTTTAGACTATAACTACTAACTGTGTACTTACAAATATCCCTAAATTTTTTTCATAAAATAGTGCATAAACTTTACTACAACACATGAGATCTGAATTGACCATATCTGGAATTGATTTTACACCAGATAAGGTATCAAAAGTTTCAATTCCGGCCATATTCCTACAAAGCTAGAAAATTGATTAAACCTTTTCCAATAATTTGCAATCAATTGTCAAATAATTATCGAGAATGTGCCCTGCTCTTAGCTGACAATAACAAACTGTATTTAAATAAATGATATGCAATTTTAGAGAAAAAACCTAATCATAACTCAAAAGTTATTGTTGTAGGGGACTTTAATTCGATTTTAAAACTGATATTAACCCCGTAAGGGATTTCAAAAACAGATGTTCTGCATTCTTACTAGAATCACTGAATAATAATAATAATACTCCCTCATGAACACTTGAAGATGTACCCAAGCATACCCTGTGCGGGTAGAGGACAGCTATTATTATTTGCCGTGGCACTCCGGAGTAACTAACTAATTTTTGGTGGCATATTCACTTTTCAGCTGCAGGAAAACCTACAGCACCAATAATAGTAATAATAAGAATCTAGTTGTACTAGAGCTGGCAACCTTTTACTAAAAGTGGAGACTTTAGTAGTTAGTGTGAAGTTATCCACAATTTCCCAGCCACGGTTTATGACGTATTTGCAAACTTTACGTGCGATGTTGCCAAACTTCAACATATTTCCCATCCATGTTTTTCACAAATGTTCGTTATATCTTCGGTTTTACTGTATTGTAGAATATTCCTCCACTCAAATACTCTCAATAGAGTACCTAATACATACAGTGCCTTGAAATAATTGAAGGTTCCATAAGAGAGAGAGATTTAAAAAGAAACAAGATGTTTAACATATTTTCACGAATATTGTTATTATTGAATTTATATTTATTGTCTCAATTAATTTTGTGTTCGTTGATGGTTTTTTCATAGATTGACAAGAGGAATCCGAAAAAAAAAAATGTTACGAACTATGTATCACCGTAGAGGAGACTGGAAAAATTTAAAGAATTTAATTTGACTATTTTTTAAATTTCACCCTGTTTCTCACTTGATTTTGCGTGTTCTCTAATGTTCTTTTTCACAGAAGTTAAGTGAAATTTTTTTTATTGAATATACTTAAATCACAGTAGGGGAGACTGGAGAAATAAAATTCTTTTTTTTTTTTAATATTTCACTTGATTTTGTATGTTTGTTGATGGATTTTTCACATTAGTAAGGAGAATGACAAAAATATACCGAAAAAAAATTAATTGAATATGTATCACCGTAGGGGAGACTGGAAAAATTTAATTGGTCAATTTTTTACATCAATCTCATGTATCTCAATTGATTTTGCATGTTTCTTGATTTTTTTCTCATTTTTAAAGAGAATGACAAGAGGAACCCAAAAAAAATATCGAATATGTATCACCATAGGGGAGACTGGCGAAATTTAATTCGGCAATTTTTTTTTACATTTCACTCTGTACTTATCACACTTGAGTGTGCATGTTAGTTGATGTTTGTTCACATATGTGAAGAGAATGACGAGAGGAATAAAAAAATTCAAATATGTATCACCTTAGGAGCGACTGGAGAAATTGAATTCTGCACTTTTTTTAATAACAAGAGTAATAAAAAAAAGTTGTCAAATTTGTATCTCACACTACTTGATTTTGCATATTCGTTGAAGAAGTGAAGAAAGTGACAAGAGGACAAGAGTAGTTTGCTAGCCACGGTTTATGAAGTATACGCAAATTTTACGTGCGATGTTGCCAAACTTCCACATATTTCCTTTCCAGGCTTTTCACACATTTTTGCACATATCTTCCTTTTTATTGTATAAGTAGTTGTAGTAGATTCGTCCACTGAAATACTTTGAATAGAGTACTCGATATATACAGGTCATCAAAATAATTGAAGGTTCCATAGAGAGATTTGAAAAGAAAAAAAAACAAGATTTTAATACATTTTTCACGAATATTGTTGTTATTGAATTTATATTTACTGTCTCACTTGATTTTGCGTGTTCGTTGATGTTTTTACAGAAGGGGAGAATGACAGAAGGGGAGAATGACAAAAGGAATCCGAAAAAAAATTTTACCGATTATTTATCACCATAGGGGAGACTGGAGAAATTTAAGGAATTCAATTCTGCTGTTTTTTTAATTTCACCCTGTTTCTCACTTGATTTTGCGTATTCGTTGGTTTTTTTTCACAAAAGTGAAGCGAATGGCAAGAGGAATACTAAAAGAAAATTATCGAAAGTATATTACAGTAGGGGAAACTGGATAAATAAAATTCGTAATTTTTTTATATTTTACATGATTTTGTATGTTCGTTGATGGATTTTTCACATAAGTGAAGAGATTTACAAAAATATCACGAAAAAAATGTTATTGAATATGTATCACCGTAGGAGAAACTGGAGAAATTTAATTATAGGCAATTTTTTACATTTCACCCTGTATCTCACTTGATTTTGCGTGTTCGTTGACTTTTTGTCACTTGTGTGAAGATAATGACAAGACGAACCCAAAAAAATATCTTAGGGGAGACTGGCAATATTTAATTCGTCATTTTTTTTACATTTCACCCTGTATCACACTTGAGTTTGCGTGCTCGTTGACTTTTGTTCACATTATGTGAAGAGAATGACGACAGGAATTTACAAAAAAAAACTCAAATATGTATCACCTTAGGGGCGACTGGAGAAATTAAATTCTGCACTTTTTTTTACATTTCACCCTGTATCTTACTTGATTTTGCGTGTTCGTTGTTTTTTTTTACTCGAGTGAACAGAATGACAAGAAGAATTAAAAAAATGTCGAATTTGTAACTCACACTCTTGATTTTGCGTGTTCGTTTTTTCTTCACATATAGAGGAAATAAAAAAAAAAGTTATGGAAAATGTATCACCGTAGGGGAGACTGGAGTAATATTTTTACATTTCACCCTGTAGTCACTTGATTTTGCGTGTTTGTTGATGTTTCTTTTACATAATTGAAGGGAATGATAAGAGGGATACTTCAAAAAATGTTACATATCGAATATGTATCACAGTAGGGGAGACTGAATGTTATAGAAAATGTATCGCAGTAGGGGAAACTGGAGTAATTTAATTCTGCGATTTTTTTATATTTTACCCCATATGTTACTTTAATTTGCGTGTTCGTTGCTGTTATTTTTTCAAAGAAGTGAAGGGAATTACAAGAGGAACATTAAAAAAATATTCGAATATGTATCACAGTAGGGGAGACTGGAGTAATTTAATTCTGCATTTTTTCACATTTCACCCTGTATCTCACTTGATTTAGCGTGTTCACTGATGCTTATTTTTACAGAAGTGAAGAGAATGACAAGAGGAATCGGAAAAAATGTTATCGAATATGTATCACCGTAGGGGAGACTGGAGCAATATTTTTACATTTCACCCTGTACGTCACTTGATTTTGCGTGTTCGTGAATGTTTCTTTTACATAATTGAAGGGAATGACAAGAGGGATACTTAAAAAAAATGTTACATATCGAATATGTAGGGGAAACTGAATGTTATAGAATACGTTTCACAGTAGGGGAAACTGGAGTAATTTAATTCTGCAATTTTTTTATATTTTACCCCATATGTCACTTTATTTTGCGTGTTATTTATTCACAGAAGTGAAGGGAATGAGAAGAGGAATATTAAAAAAAAAAAATCGAATATGTAACACAGTAGGGGAGACTGTAGTAATTCAATCCTGCAATTTTTATATTTCACCCTGTATGTCACTTTATTTTGCGTGTTTGTTGATGATTATTTTCATAGAAGTGAAGAGAGTGGCAAGAGGAATCGGATCTTTTTATCGAATATGTATCACCGTAGGGGAGACTGGAGAAATTTAATTCTGCATTTTTTCACATTTCATTTCAGTCCATATCATTGAGGGTGCGTGTTCGTTGATAGTATTATCACAAGAGGAATCAGAATGTTGGCGATATGTATCACCGTTAGGGAGACTGGATAAATTATTTGATTCGGCAATTTTTTTACGTTTCACCCCTTGAATTTACGTGTACGTTGATGATTATTTTCATGGAAGTGAAGAGAGTGGCCAGAGGAATCGGTTTTTTTATCGAATATGTATCATCCTAGGGGAGACTGGAGAAATTAAATTTGTAATCTTTTTTCATTTCACCCTGTATCTCACTTGATTTAGCGTGTTCACTGATGCTTATTTTCACAGGCGTGAAGAGAATGACGTGAAAGAGGAATCGGAAAAAAATGTTATCGAATATGTATCACCATTGGGGATACTGCATGAAGGAATTTAATTCGGCAATGTTTTTTTTTTACATTTCACCCTTTATGTTAATTGATTTAGCGTGTTGCGTGAAGATGTGTGAGAAGTAATTTAGAGAGTTGAAGAGATTACAGTACGTGAACCTTCACGTGACGTTAACGTACGAAATATAACGTTTACGGGTTGTTATGAAATTGAGTTGAAGTTGAACGTATGTCAACCGTTAACCCTAACATATTAATTTGTGTTTATTTCGCTTTTATGCTGTTTTCTATGAACAACTGGAAGATGAACTCTAATTTGCGGATCTTAATAGGCATTTTGACCATATACCTCCCTTGCCAAATGCAAATCAAATTCTTCCGGAATTGGCTTTTCGAAATGTTCATTGTTTTAAATAAAGCGAAATACCGAGCAAGATCATCAAAAATACATTGAAGAAATGATGATTGATGTAAAATTGTAAATATTGCTTTGTCACTTTTTGATTTTATGGCTTTAAAGTCAAAATTCGCTCATTCGCAACTCATTGGTGTGATTCGTACATTTTTCGGTTAACGTGCGTTGATTTTTAAGGTATCCGTGTGAGACCGTTAGGTTACGTATGCCCGTAAACCTATTTTCAACGTTAACGTGAATAACTGACGAATGCGCATGCGTAGATGTTAATTCGTACGTTAACGTTTACGTTCATGGCTGCAGTTCAACTCTCTTTATATCTGTAACTTCTTCACTTTATTTTCGACTATATCCTCTGTTTTGATAATTGTTTAAATATTTCTGTGGAAAAAATAAAATAAAATGTTGCACGTAATAATCATAACACTCTTACTTTGTTGATATATCATGATTATAAACATTGATAATGCTTTTAATAATCAGTAATTAATTTTTTAATCCAACTGTAATTGACGCCTTACAGCTTTGTTTGTAATTCCAGCAAAAATAATTGAAACGTGTCTTATAACTCAATTTATTAATTATTTTTATTAGTGTTAACCCAACGTGATTTCTATTGTAGAACATAATTATTTATTATTCATGCGTATGCATATTTACTTTGTAAATAGAGCTAATCTTTGACAAAGTAGGAGCATGGTACTTCGCTGATGTTATTATTTTTGCCTCTCGTTTCCAAAGTAGCACTCTGTCTTCTTCTGCACAATCAAGTGAGATACAGGGTAATCTCTAAAATTGACGAACTTAATTTCCCCAGTCTCCCTTACGGTGATATACAGTGTGTCTCACTTCTCATGTTAACACCCCCGTATCTTCCGTAATAATTGAGGTTGAATGATGAAACTCTCAAGACTGATGAAAATGCTCAAAATGCACCTACCACCTGAGTGGGGTTGGCCTAAGTGATATACACTGCCCGCCACTCGCGATGGAACAACCCATTTTTACGGTCAAACATACTAGGGGGCAAAATAGGCTAAAAATTCCTTCAGATTTGTTATCAGGACCACCAACTTACTACAGATACACTTTTTCTCTGAAAAAATTTCAGTCCTGAAAAATCCTTATTTGTCTCACTTCTCATGGAAACACCCCCGTATTTTCCGTTATTTTATACGTAGAACCCTGAAATTTGCAGGATCGATAGATACACTAGAAATGAACTCACTGCACAAAACGGGTCATCCTACATGATGTGCACTGCACGCCAGCAGCGATGGAGAAATGGGTGGCTCCTTCGCTGCTGGCGTGCAGTGTATATTACGTAGATTGACCATTCCCTTGCAGTGAGTTCATTTCCAGTGTATCTATCGATCCTGTAAATTTCATGGTTCTACGTAAAAAATTACGGAAGATACGGGGGTGTTTCCATGAGAAGTGAGACAAATTAGGATTTTTCAGGACTGAAATTTTTTCAGGTGAAACGTGTCTCTGTAGTAAGTTGGTGGTCCTGATCACGAATCTGTAGGAATTTTGAGCCTATTCTGCCCCCTAGTATGTTTCACCGTAAATTTGGGTTGTTCCATCGCGAGTGGCGGGCAGTGAATATCACTTAGGCCAACCCCATTCAGGTGGTAGGTGCATTTTGAGTATTTCCATCAGTCCTGAGAGTTTCATCATTTTACCTCTATTGTTACGGAAGATACGGGGGTGTTTCCATGAGAAGTGAGACACACTGTATATTCGATATATATTTTTTTTCGGATTCTTCTCTTCACTTTTGTGCTAAAACCCCAATTCACATGTAAAATCAAGCGAGATACAGGGTGATCTGTAAAAAAATTTGCCGAACTAAATTTCTCCAATCTCCTAACGATGATACATATTCGTTATAATTTTTTTTCGGGTTCCTCTATTCATTCTCTTCACTTCTGAGAAGAAACCATCAACGAATATGCAAAATCAAATGAGATGCAGGTTGAAATGTCAAAAAAATTGCAGAATTAAATTTTTCCAGTCTCCCCTAAGGTGATATATATTCGATATATTTTTTTTTTCGTATTCCCTTTGAAATTCTTTTCACTTTTGTGCAAAAATCATCAACGAACATGCAAAATCAAGTGAGATACATAGTGAACTGTGAGAAAATGCCGTATTAAATTTCTCCAATCTCCCCTACGGTGATACATATTCGATATAATTTTTTTCGGATTCCTCTTGTCATTCTCTTCACTTATGTAAAAAAAAACATCAACGAAAACGCAAAATCAAGTGAGATGTGAAATGTTGAAAAAATTGCCGAATTAAATTTCTCCAGTCTCCCCTACGGTGATATACAGGGTGTTTCTTAAGTACGTGTAGAAAATTTAGTAGCATATTGCTGGCGTCAAAATAAGAAGAAAAGTTCCCATAAACATATGTCCGCAAGTCATTCATTTCTGACATACAGAGTGTCAAAGTTGAATGCTTATTTTTGTTTTTAGTCAATAAATTTCAATATAATTGTGATATTCGAGTAAAATTTGTTAGTTTTTCTCTTTAGTGAGGGTGGCGCCACCTACACGTCTTTTCAATCATTTGCAATGTCATAACTTTTTTGAACGTACTTGTAACGTTTTCTAGTGGAAAAATCGATTTTTCGAACATTTTTATATAAAAAAAATCTTGGTAGAGGCCGCTGTGAGCAACAGTTTTCGAGTTATTTGGATTTGAAATAATTAATGCAAGTGATTTTGAATGACAAAATGTTTAAATTCAAAAATAATTTAAAATCATTTTTTCTCCACGATCATCACAGAATTTGCCAATTCTGAAATCAAATTTGATTACAGAATGCTGGAATTATCTCTCTTGAGATTGAAGAAATATTCTGCAACACCTCTTCCCCCATGCAATTTAAATGTATTTACATTCTCTCTCTTGTGATAGAATAATATTCTCACACTGGTTAGCAATAATAACATTAGCCTTGACGCAGTTGATTGTCATCGTAGTGGCAAAATTTGAGTGTCAAAATTATTGCTCTCACGTTTCCTATCTTTGATCGTGGAGAAAATATAGTCTGCTACTCGGTTAGAATGAAAATTCGTGATGCTCGTGGTTCCTTACGCTCGCCTTCGGCTCGCGCTAGGAACTTTCCACTCGTATCGAATTTTCATTCTAACCTTGTTACAGAATATACTATTCTTTAATTTTATTTTAAAATAGGAATCGGTCGTTATGACAATTCAATACTAATAATAATAATAACAGTAATTAAGACTAATTTAATACTAAAACAGTTGAGGGTACTAATTAAAGTAATTGATGAATGGTCACCTTCCACCATTATGCATGCGTCGGATCGTCGTCTCAAGGATCCACGTACATGCTCCATTATACCTAGTGTATTTCGGATAGCGTCACATCCAGCAATGATTCGTTCGTGAAGTTCTTCTGTTTCTATTGGCACTGAATAAACAAGGGTCTAGAAGTGACCCACAAAAAAATCGATTGGATTTAGATCTGGAGACTTCGGAGGCCAAAATTGATTTGGAACTTCAGCGCCTCAACCAATCCATCTGTTTCTAAGTCGCTGATTTAAAAATTCACGAATTCACGAAGTATTGGACAAACCAATACAAAATTTGTGTCATTGAAAAATAATGACAAATCTCAAAATTAATTCGAATATCACAATTATTTTAAAATTTATTCACAAAAAAACAAAAATAAGAAGTCAACTTTGACAATCTGTATCTCAGAAACGAACGTGCGGGCATATGTTTATAGAAACTTTTCTTCTGATTTTGACGTCAGCAGCATGCTCCTAAATTTTCTACACGTACAAGAAACATCCTGTATATTCGATATATATTTTTTCGAATTCCTCTTCAATTTTGTGCAAAAACAAAAATCATCAACTAACACGCAAAATCAAGAGAGATACAGAGTGAACAGTAAAAAAATTGTCGAATTAAATTTTTCCAATCTCCCCTACGTTGATACATATTCAATATATTTTTTTCGGATTCCTCTTATCATTCTTTTCACTTCTCTGAAAAAACATCAACGAATACGCAAAATCAAATGATATACGGGGTGAAATGTAAAAAAATTGCCGAATTTAACTTGTCCAGTCTCTCCTAATTTGGTAAATATTCAGTAACATTTTTCTTTGACTCCTCTTGACATTCTCTTAATTTCTGTGAGAAAAATCATCAATGAATACGAAAAATCAAGTGTTATATTATAGGGTGATCTTTTAATAAATTATCAATTTATACTCTACTTTATATACTCATCTATTTATGTTTATCTATAATTTTACGTCTACCTTTTTATATATATATATATATGTCGGAGCTGAGGTTTCGGAGTAAAGTAGGGGCAACCTTTGTGTTGATTAATTTCGAAGTTAGACATCTTTTCTCAGGTAATCAACACCTAATATACACAAGCAACTATTAATCCAAAACGATTTCACAATTAATAATATCAATATTTCCGGGTAGCTAAAAGATGGTAAGCAGAGAACTTGGCAACGAATACATGGCGATCAGGACGGCAATGTGCAAACACTCTGCTCGCCTACAACAACTCAACTGAACTGCTGTCATCCAAAATCTTCCTTTACAACTTCAAGTAACTGTTTTCCCAGTAGACCAACTGCCTCTCTTTTGCATTTTCGTATATCTGATCCAGTCGTCGTGTCTACGTTCGTGATAACGATCACACCAAATCTAACCCCTAATTGAATAAGCCCACAATATTTTACCTTAGGATTGGCACGATTAAATCATTTTGATTTAAACCATGATTTAAATCTCGGTTTGATTCAATTGATTTTTTCAAGACAAATCAGTGATTTCGCGCACGCTACACAGCAATAGCAATATTGAAGAAAATTGAACGAATGTATGCTTGTTAGAGCGAAAGTAAGACCGTAATTGCATGCGAAGTTTACAAAACGCGAGATTTCCCTTTGACGCGGGATTCCCCTTTGGCGCGGGATTCCCCCTTGGCGCGGGGATTCCCCTTTTCTCTTATATCCAAGGGCGCGTTCCGTTTTATTAGTGATGCAAATCTACCAGGTTTTTTGTAATGTAACCATTTTTACCGGTTAATTAGCGGCCTGAATAACCGGCTACGTATAAAAAAAATTACGTCTTTCCAAAAATAGCAACCATATTGGAAAAGTGGCGCGCAATTTGAATGTCTCATTTGATAAAAATAGGTTATTTTTACAAAAAGCTTTTATTTAACTTGCTCTGTGTGTGTTAGATGTGTACAAATCTTGCAAGCTGATTTAGAACCACTTCCTGTTGGTTCAGTACTTGTAATTGCACTTCCACATTGCCACTTTTTCCCTGCTACATAATGGTGTTTTCAGATTTGCTATCCGGCGTTTCGTCTTCCGACCACCATCATCAACTTTATTTTTTCTTATGGGCGCTTCATTGGATTCTTTCTGTTTTGAATAGAACCAGATTTTACCTTTTCAATGATGAGTTATCATTCTTTCTCGAAAAATTGGAGATATTGAAAAAAATTTATTCATATCACAATAGGCTTTGACTTTGATGTTTCTAAATTTGACTTTCCATTTGTTACACTCGATGACATTTTGTTATTGTACAAGTCATTGAATTTTTGGCGAAAAATGGCTTTCACGAATGAAGAAAAAAGAGATATGATACAAATTTATTACAAATACCATAGAAACGGTGTTAGAACATCGGAAATGTATTTAAACTCGTATCCCGAAAGACGACAACCGCATTGAACTATGATCAAAATCTCGTCGAGTTTGGTTCATTTGAAAAGCCAATGAAAAAATACGGAGACAGAATCAACAAAAATTTGATAAATGAGGTGTGTACGAGGTAAATTAGACATTTTGACTTTTTCAATGAAAATAGAACTTTGAACAAATAACAATAATTAACTAAAATGTAAAGACAGAAGTAAATCACAGCAAATGCTGAAAATGCTGGCCTTGTTCATGATAACACAACTGTGCTCTTCTTCGAATATTATTCACTGCACGAGTAATTCCCCTCCTCTTCAATCTTCCGAACTCTCTAACAATGCTGTGTTGAAGTTCCTCAATATTTTGATATTCGCTATGATCATAAACTCTATTTTTCAGTGTACCTCATAAGAATGTTTCCATAACATTTAAGTCTGGAGACCTTGCTGGCCACCTCACCGGTCCATTATTCCCTATCCATTCATCACAAAACCTTTCAGTCAGGTAATTAGATACTCGTCTGGTAGTGTGCGGTGGAGCACCATCATGTTGAAACCAGATGTTGTTATAGTTAGCCAAAGGTAGATCATCCAAATAGTCTTCGAATATCGACATTAAAAACTGGTGATAGGTGTCTCCATTCAGAATTCCGTCAAATACCCAAAATTCTATCTTTGTAAATTCCTGCCCACATGTTAATACTAAATCGCACTTGAGGTCGAATTTCTCGGAACTGTCTGGGGTTGTTTATGCTCCAAACGTGTTCGTTATTTCGGTTGAATATCCCACAATTCGTTAAAGTGCTTTCATCTGTTCAAATGACATTTTTCAGGAAAACGGGAAAATCAGGTCTTCTTATTAGCCAATTACAAAATTCTAATCCCCTTTCGGGATCACCTGGATGCAATTTTTGAGATATGTGTATTTTGTAACATTTCAAACCGCTTTTTTTGAGATGTCTCCAAGCACTTGTATGACAAATATTCATATCGGAGGAAATTTGACGTCTAGATTTCACCGGGTTCATGTTTATCTGCAAATTATTAATTTTTATTGAAAATGACACAATGTCTAAGTTACCTCATCCATACCTAATTTATCAAATTTTCTTTAGTTTCCTGGTCCATTCTGTCTCTGTATTTTTTCTTCGGCTTTTCGAATGAACCAAACTCGGTGAGATTTTGATCCAATAACTTGAATTTTCGAGATCACCATTGACACCAGGTGGCGCTCCAAAACTCCGGGAAAACAGAGCAAATGTAATTTAATTATCTTTTCTTGACAGTTGACGACTTTTCGATATTTTTTCTTTAAATATTGAATTTTACTTCTTCCTCAACTTTGGAGTGCTTTTTTATAAATGCCTGCTGTGAAAATTCATTTGGCTGCAATTTTTCAGTAGTGTTTGAACGGAAAATGGCCCGTGATCCTGAAACTTCAACAGCGTCTAAACTTGATCGACCTTGACAAGTATTGAAGTTAACAAACTCAATTACAATTATAAAATCCTGTATTACTTCATTTATTCCTATATTTCGTTGCCTCAGTTAACTAGTTTCTGCAATTTTTTGAGATGAAATGACAATTTTTTATCAATTATTTTAATGCTGTGTCTAGAAAATAAATGGATTGATTTACGCCAGTTATAAACCAAATTTCTCTCACTAGATGTGAAAACATTCAAAATAAAAAGTTCACACTGTTCACGGATGTAAATACACGTATGTTTATGAATTAGTTTCCCGATTTTCAGTTTAGTTCCCAATGTTTTAGCTAATTTCTGGTTTCTGGGAAAAGAGTACATTGAGACATTTGCAGACGAATAATTCTTGCATTGTGGCACTGGACAATTTTTTCTTGGCTTACTTGTCACATCAAAGCTATGCTTGTTCCATTAAATAAAAAAAAATTAACCAAATATATAATGATAAAGAAATAATCACTAATTTTTTAACACGCTATCTTATGGCAGAATGTTTGTTTTCCCGGAGTTTTATATACAAATTTCGAAATGTAGATGTCGCCCACTCCGTGGTGACCCCGAACGGTTCGATGTGGTTGTCGTCTTTCGGAATACAAGTTTAAATACATTTCCGATGTTCTAACACCGTTTCTATGGTATTTGTAATAAATTTGTATCATATCTCTTTTTTCTTCATTCGTGAAAGCCATTTTTCGCCAAAAATTCAATTACTTGTACAATAACAAAATGTCATTGAGTGTAACAAATTGAAAGTCAAATTTAGAAACATCAAAGTCAAAGTCTATTATGATAACAATAATTTTTCAATATCTCCAATTTTTCGAAAAAGAATGATAACTTATGATACATCATTGAAAATGTAAAATCTGGTTCTATGCAAAACAGAACGAATCCAATGTAGCGCCCATAAGAAAAATAAAGTTGATGATAGTGGCTGGAAAACGAAACGTCGGATAGCAAATCTGAAAACACCATTATGTAGCAGGGAAAAAGTGGCAATGTGGAAGTGCAATTTATTTTCGAATCCTTCGAAAAATAAAGCCAGAAAAAAATAAAAGCCATTTTCCGAAATTTCTGTTTTTTCCGGATATCTCCGGATATGCTCGGAATAGACCGGGAAAGTGTTTAGTCACAAATGTCATACTTGTCAAAAACTGATTCCAAACAAAGAATTTTAGGTGACATCCTCTGTTGATGATTTGTTGCTTTGCTTATTAGTTTGTGTTTGGTTGTTTGGATTTTGTTTTCTCAGGCAAAAGTTCAAAAACCTTAACGGAAACAATATCGGAGTTATCGGAAAAGCTGATTTAAATTCGACGGAGGTTTGTTTGGAATCAGATTTTGACAAGAATGACATTTGTGGCGTATCACTTTCCTCGTCTATTTCAGAACTTTCTCAACGGTACATTGTTAGTCAGGTAAATGTGCAACTTTGCCCCAATTTAACCATCTTCGTATCTCTCATAGTTTCCTAGATCCCAATGGTGAGGATCGAATTTCAAACACCCTGTATGCTATTGACATATCTACACTGGATGAATGTGAATGGTTCATCTGTTTGTATTCAGTATAGGTAAATAAATAATTTGCTTTTCAGTTTGCTGGTCTGGACTTGCAGAGTCGCAGCTCGAGCGGCCGCTACGTGCCCCCGCACCTGCGCAACAAACCGGCGAGTCAAAGTCAATCCGAAAACAGTAGCGGCGGCTACGACAAAGGCTCCGATTCTAGAGGTAGTGGAGGCGGTGGCAGAGGTAACAGCCGCGGCGGTAACTACAATAGGGACGGCGGCGGTGGCGGTGGAAGTCGCGACAATCGCGGCGGAGACTTTTCCAGCTTCAACACCAGAAACCGAAGAGATTTCCAAAATGGAGATGAAAGGTAAGCCAAATAAATATACTTTTTCTACGACTTATATGAATAATACGAAAAATTCTTTGGTTTATTTCATGACTAAAAATCCATATAAACATAGGGGACCAATCTACAGGGTGTCGAAATTTCAAGATTTTTTGTTTACATTCTCCTGCAGTGTTTGAGATATTTAGCTGAAATTTGTAATACAGTTTGCACTGTAGGGCTCATTCTTCATCAATTCATGTCCATCAAAAGAAACTTCTGAACACCTTGTCTTGACATATGCTACTAGTAGGATTGTTGATTCCGATTTTAAATTCCAATAGATGAATGACTTATTTGTTTACCAAACCATAAATATCATACACAGCAATGCTGCTGGAGAAGATAAATTCAAGATTTTTGAAACTATGTTATCCGCATATAATTCCTTACCTTTCCCATATTGCCAACTTCTGTTTGAGTCACAATACATTTCCTGAACTATGGAAAAGAGCCGTTATAAAAAACTTCCAAAAAACCAAAACTCCTTGAGTTTGAAGATTTGAGACTGATAAGCACTGCCAACCTTGTCTAAGGTGCTTGAAACAGCTATAGACGTTCAGTTAACAAATCATATCGACGAGTTTTCGCTGTTGTCTGTAATACAATCTGGATTTCGTAAAAATTATAGCTGCACATCGGCTCTTCTCCATATTATTGATGATGTTGTTAGGGCTTTGGATCAATGCACGGTATTGGTCTTACTAGATTTTAGCAGAGCTTTTGACACCATTAATTATAATTTGATGATAGCATCACATTACATTGGCCTTTCTAAAAATGTCATTGACCTGCTAGCATCTTACCTTCGTGGTCGCAATCAAATGGTTCAAATCGATGACGCACACTCCCAATATATGGAATTGAAATGTGGAATCCCTCAAGTCTCCATTCTAGGGCCTCTGTTATTCGCAATATACACTTCCAATCTTGTCAAGAGTTTGCAATTTTGTAGTGTACACTTATATGCGGATGACACTCAACTTTATTACAGTTTTCATCCTGCTACAGTATTAGAATCTTGTCATCACGTAAATGAAGATCTTGAGACTTTCATCAAGGCTGCGGGAGATCATTGCCTAAATATTAATTGTAGCAAGTCTAATTTTGTACTTTTTGGCAATAAAAATAAGCGAGACCAAATTTGTGATAATGGGTGTAGTAAATAAAATCTAGCAAATGCTAATACTATACTTTAATCCCTTTCATTTATGTATGAAATGAATAAGTCTGTCCCAAGAAACTATAAGCATTTACTCAAAATTTGTTCTATTCACATCCAAAAATGTAAAAATTACAATAAAAAATTAACTTTTAGAAAATGTAGATATTGCTAAGAGCTTAGGTGTATTATTAGATCCTGATTTGAAATTTGATCATTACGTAAATCAGCTTATAAAACGGGCTTATGCTACATTGAAGATTATGTATAATAACAGACAATTCTTCCATAGACATATAAAATCAATGTTGTGTGAATCATTGGTCTTGTCAATTTTCAATTATGCCGATATACTCTATGAGCCATTCTTAAGTAGCCATTATCAACGAAAAATACAAAAGGTGCAAAATTCATGCTTACGTTTTATATTTGGAATTCGCAGAAGATAGCATATCTCGCACAAACTTGAAGATAATAATTGGTTGAATATGAGCAATAGAAGAATTTTACATGCTATTTAAAAAAAGAATTGTGGATAAAAAGCCGTCATACCTATATAAAAAAATCACCTACAGAACAGATGTGCATAATTTGAATATGCGTCACAAAGGAATTCTTTCCCACCACCTTTTAAACTTGAAATCTTCAGACGTAGTTATACATATCAAATATGTTCCATATACAATGAAATACCTAAGGCACTCAAAACTGGCAGCTTGAAACGATTTGAGGAAATGTACAAGAAATATTTGTTATTAAAACAATCTTAGCACTACTGCTTATGTTCTGTTGATTTTTAAATATTTTGTCATTCATAAATGTATATTATGTTAGTCATATTTAGTCATCTAGAGATATGTTGTTGTAAGGGTTAAGTGGAAGAACAAGATACAACAGGATTTTAAATCACCTTGTAAATTGAACTTTGCTTTCACAGTAACTTATATTTTTCTGCAAGTATTTTTTGTAACTAAAATACTCGTTGAAAGTAATAAAGACATTTATTATTATTCAGGGGTCATACATAGTCCCTTTTCAACCCCTGAACTTTTTTGTAATGCGTCGATGGTAGATTTTAAATTACAAAGTCCATGTCATCTCATCACTAAGCGGACGACAAATTAACCATTCCTATAATCCCAAAAAAATTAATAAGTACTCAGCCTCAACTGACGATCTCAATAATTGATCGATAGCGTCAATAGACCACTGCTTGAATCACTTATAGACCTTCGAAATACAAACAAATATCAAGAGAATTGTTTGTGGAAGGTAACGCTGTTTTATTCGAAAAATGTACATAATTCGGAAACTAGTTGTCTTCTGATTTATAAACAAGGTCAAACACAAAATTTTAAAGTCATCGCAAGGGCATGCCAAGGTCATAGACCCGCACAAAGGTAATTATCCAGCAAGGTCATCCCAGAAAGGTCACCCTAAGATCTCTGATGATGTCATGGTGGCGGGGGGGAATCCCAGAACCGGCTCAAATCTCCTACTTATATTGAAATAATAATTAATGAACATAACACAATGAAAGACTTTGTTGCACGAACTGAAGCGCATTCAGTCGATGATATGAGGTTCCACCTCATTTCCATTTCGATTTCCCGCATCGATAATGTATCCCAACAAGTTTGTTAATGCTGATATGATCTGAAATTTTATGTTTTCAACTTTCAATAGAAGCAACGAATGGAATCAAGGTGGCAACCGAGGTCAGGACAGGGAGAATGACCTGCCTCGTAATGACAGATGGCAGGAGCCGGAGAAACAGACGCGCGAAACGGGTCGTTGGAATGACAACTCCAGCGGAGGCGGCGGATCTGGCGGCGGAGGAGGCGGAGGCGGCTCGGGCGGTGGCAGATGGAGCGAAAATCGAAGAAACGAGAACGACTGGACCGTTCCCGTGGCCAGAGACGAGCGTATCGAACTTGAGCTGTTTGGCACTGGCAATACTGGAATCAATTTCAGCAAGTATGAAGATATTCCTGTTGAAGCAACCGGGGACAAAGTCCCGAGTCACATTGCATCTGTAAGTTTATTTTTTGTAATCCTTTTATCACTCGTCAATGGGTAATTATGACTCAACTTATCAGCGAACATTGAGAATTTACAGTGATAACATGAATTGCTAATATCATTGTTTAAATAGAAGGAAGATAGTCAACCGTATGGGATTAATATTAATGGAGGGGACATGTAGATGGCGTCAGTGGTTTGGCATCCAAGTCATGTCGTAACTTGATTGAAACAATGGTATAGCAGTAAAATCGAGATTCGTTGAAGAACCCTGCATTAAAATGACGTCAAATATTCATGTTTGTAACTAATCACGCTAGGTGACACTCGCGTTTTGGTCCAATACCTTTTCCACAGGACTTGACTAAAGGCGGATTTACCGGATTCATAATGCCTAATTTATTGCATATGCGTAATTTTAACGCATACCTAATCCATAAGAGTTCAAAACAGGGACTCGATTGAAATGATTTACCCGTTTCACAATTTATAAATAATAATAAAATTGCGCCTTAAAATTACGCATATGCAATAAATTATTTATTTATTTATTTGTGTAAATACCTTCCAGTCAGAACAAGTTCTGGTATAAGGAAGTTGTAAAAATATAAAATTAACAAAAATTATGCATTATGAATCCGGCAAATCCGCCTTAACTATCTTACTTCTATTTAAACAATGCTAATATCATTTATGAATAAGGTTCCAAGTACCGTTCTTTTAAAATCCTACCACATTGTTAACAAATTTATTTTGTTCTCGTCATCTAATTATACAATGTATGTTATACACTTTATGCTCACTTTATACACCATGCTTTGTCAATAAGAAATGTTGTGTTCTTGGACAAAAAAAGTATATTTCTCTCTCTACCTCTCTCTCCATATTCTTGATTTAAACCGGCTCATTGGTATAACGGATTTTGGTGAGTAGATATAAAAAGCCGTTTCAACAATGGTTGTAAGGCAAACAGTGTGTTAGAGTGAGAGGGTGAGGGTAAGCGTGGTTGTGAGTGAGATGGAGAGAAAGTCGTTCGTAATTCGCTGGTCGTTGTGACCTAGTCGAGAGAAATCCGTTTGAGAAAGATAGTGTCACACGCGCTGAGTAGAAATATTGAAAATGAATTAAAAAATATTTCAAATGGTGTGGGTTTGAACTGGCGAATTATTGCTCATGTAACAAATCGACCCCTCTTCGTCGCCCCCAATAACGATCCTCTCTAACTACTGACAGCTAGGCAAGGCAAACACTATCCAGCTGTTTTGATTAGAAGAACCGTACCACAGACAACTAGAGGTGAAGACCCCACAAATGACCTTTAATGGTAATTAAGTACACTATGTTGACCCGGTTGGGAGATGGAAACCTAATCAACCTGATCGTACATTTATTTAGAAAAGATAATCGACTAGCGGTAACCGATTACCTTTATGGGGACAGTAGTAGACTTGGTTTTAATGTCAAGCCGATCATGGAATGAAACACATATGCTGAGAATATGACTATATTAAATGGTTCTAAATCTAACACAGTTCAATCGGGGACAATGCGCCCCGAGGCACTTAGTGAT
Organism: Chrysolina oricalcia; assembly: GCA_944452925.2. Classification (NCBI taxonomy): domain Eukaryota; kingdom Metazoa; phylum Arthropoda; class Insecta; order Coleoptera; family Chrysomelidae; genus Chrysolina; species Chrysolina oricalcia. Next base: position 2,834,366 of record OX101821.2, on the reverse strand, counting down.
TATTACCTCGATCACTAGCTCACACAAGTCTCTCGAAGACTTCCGAGGGTTGCGCGTAGGGGTGCAATCGGTTGACGGAAACAACAATAACATTATATTCAAGTATTCAACTGGACCACTGTTCCCCTTCCTTCACAATTTTGCATTGTGCCAAATTAAGCACTATTCGACACAAGTGAACACTGCTAGAGCTCTTAACCTGTTCGCTGCGTGAATAATATTGAAGCCTCATCCCTGTGCTGAAATATGTTTTATTTTTTGATGAGAAATGGTATGCGTCACCCGTCAATTGGCGTCATACGTAGCGAATATGTTAAACTGCTTGGTTTTTTCTCCGTAATTATATTCAACACAACTCAACAACCATACTCATTATAAATTAGTAGGATTTGTCCATTTTTGTTTTGTTTTTATTTTAACCCTTTTTCCCCCTTGCAAATAGATGAAATTTATTGGAAAAACGTGTACTGTGAATTTCAAGCTGGCAGGTTTTTTTTGAAAGCATTTGTCCATTTCAATTATTTCGGATGTTGATTTTAATCCTTCATCCCTCTTGTACATGGATGACATTGATACGGGACAATATTTCATACTTTCGTCTAAAATTGATTGTAACGTTCGAGTTCCTGAGTGCAGTGCAGTTTTATTCATGCTGTATATAAACGATCTACAGTTGTGTGTTGATACAAATGTTATATTCAGATTATATCCACTGCTTGCTACTAGTACATGAATTATACACAATTATTTTATATTGCAGTTTGAGGAGGTACAGTTGACAGAACTAATTCGCAGCAATATTGCAATGGCTCGTTATGATTCCCCTACACCGGTACAGAAGTACGCGATACCGATAATAATATCGAAACGAGACGTGATGGCTTGCGCTCAGACAGGATCCGGTAAAACAGCCGCCTTCCTGGTGCCTATCCTGAATCAGATGTTTGAGAACGGACCTCCAAACATCCAGCATGGCAGAAGTAGACGCAAGCAATTTCCTTTGGGACTAGTGTTGGCTCCAACGAGAGAGTTGGCCACGCAGATTTACGACGAAAGCAAGAAGTTCGCCTATAGGTCGCGAGTGAGACCGTGCGTTGTGTGAGTATATTTCATTGACGATTTGTTTATTTTATATTTCTAGAGTCTTCTTAATCTATTAAATCCCGAGATTTCATACCCTCGGCCATCGTTTTTGCATTTGCATTGAAATTCGTTCGAGTACTTTATTCATGGCTGGGTTTTATTTACATCATTTTCCATAGTTTTACCATATACAGCATTGTTCATCAACCTCAAAAAATCGCCAAAAAACAAATACCAATTACCAAAGATATCTGGTTCGAATTGTACAAGTTAGAAATTATAAGGAAATGTCCAGGCTCAAATATGATAAATAATAATAATAGTAATTTAATTAATTATACTTTAATGTTATGACGATGGGGCAATGGGATTAGCGTGTTTTATCGTTGTATTGTTACAAAGGACTATATGGTGGTACTGTGGGTTTTTCCTTTTTTCATGTAGTTGAAATACTATACTGTCGAGTCGCTTCGGAGCGCATATAGTAGGGGTGTTCTCCCTCATTTGTGTTGATGTGTAGATGGTAGGTGGCATCATCGTTCTAGTTTATAGTTGTTAAGTGAGAACAAAAATATTTTACCTCTTCACCGCACAAGTAATTTAATTCCTAGATGCGCATTTCGATAACAAAGTTATCTTCATCAGTAGGGAAGACTAAACTAACTATAAATCGTCACACCAGTCTTATTTTATATCACATAATTAATTACTATGAGGTAATCTGACAGAACCATTAACATAACCTTAAAATCTATTTACAGTTGGTGTTGTGCTAATTATTTAAAGATCAATGTTGAGAAGACCAAGTACATGGTAATAAGTACAGAAAACCGATTTAGAAGCTTTTGTAACCAAAATTTTGAGATAATGCTAGGACCTGATAATGTGGAACGGGTCAACCAATTTAAATATCTCGGGGTTCATGTGGATAGGGGATTACAGTTTAAAGATCATGCCAACTTTATTATGAAGACGATATCATTCAAAATATATTTTTTATCTCGTTGTGCCCCATATTTGACAAGGTGGGCAAAAATTTTACTATACAATTCATTAGTTCTTCCTCATTTCACCTATTGTTCTACAATTCTGTATCTGCTGAAACAGAATGATTTGGCTCGTTTACAGAAACTCCAAAATAGAGCTATGCGCATAATTTTAAATTGCAGAAGGTTAACACCCATAAGAGAGATGTTGAAGCAGCTAGAATGGTTACCAATTGATTCTTTTCTTGTCTACCAAATATTAATCTTAATTTTCAAAATAAAAAATAAAATTTCACCAACATATTTACAAGAAAAAGTTAGGTACAATGACCAAATCCATGGATACAATACAAGATCCAGAACCGACTTTCACATTCAACAAGTCACATTAACCATACCCAAAATTCAGTTTTTTTCAAGGAACTTGATAGCTACAATAATCTGCCAGAAGAGATCAAACGTATAGAATCTTTAACATCCTTCAAGACAAAGTTAAAATCATATTTTCTTGATCAACAAAAAAACCTAGTAGCCACTTCCTCATTTTGTTAAGTTCGTTTTAGTATTTAGCTTTGACTGGAGTACATATGTTTTAGTATGTTTAACGTATTTTGTGTATTTATCAAATATTTTTTAGAATGTGTATATGTGTATAGATGTGTGTTTGTGTGCTTATAGATGTTGTAGATATGTGTATTTCTGTTGTATACAAGTATATATATATATATATATATATATATATATATATATATATATATATATATATATATATATATATATATATATATATATATATATATATATGTGTGTGTTTATTTTTTGTGACAAGGGTTCAAATGCCCAATTTGTGAGAATATGTTGTATTGTTCATTCTTGAAACTTATTCAATTACTTGAAAATGTATATTAGCCAAATGGACTAAATAAAGGATTTATATATCTGTTTACTAGGAAGTGGCCCTACCTGATGGACAGGTACAACCCCACCCAATAAACAATACAACAAAGGCACTTAATTATTCCTTTACTGGTATCAAATCAAATAGTTTGGAATTTAATGGACCTTTATCATTATTAAGCAAGGGTTTCGAGTCCCCTTTTCGAATAGCAATTAGCTAAACAAAAGATCTACGAATGTTCGTTTCCGCGAACATTGGACACATGCTAACTATTCGCGAGAAAATAAATCGAGTGTTGCGTATCATTTATTAGAAACTCATCACAAAATTAATATCCAACATTTAAAATTAATATAGCCTGTTGATGATTACAGAAAATTAGATTCTTATGAAAGTATTGCTATTCGAAAAAGAGGCTCGAACCCTTACTTAATAATGATAATGGTCCATTAAATTCCAAACTATTTGATTTGATACCAGTAAAGGAATAATTTAGTGCCTTTGTTGTATTGTTTATCAGGTAGGGTCACATCGTAGTACTCATATTAACTCATGGTGATTGATTATTTGGTATAAATAAGACTGGTATACCGATTTACATTTAGTTTAATAATCCCTACTGTTAAAGATAACTTTGCTATCGAAATGCGCAACTAGGAATTAAATTACTTGTGTGGTGAAGGGGTAAAATACTTTTTGTTCTCATTTTATTCTCGCATTTCATAAGTTACTTTCAAATTCAATATTATTCTGTCTATTTCAATCAGCTATGGCGGTGCTCATATTGGCGACCAGATGAGAGAACTAGACCGTGGATGCCACTTGCTAGTGGCGACCCCTGGCAGATTATTAGATATGATCGATAGAGGGCGTATTGGACTCGACTATTGCCGCTACCTAGTACTGGATGAGGCAGATAGAATGTTGGATATGGGTTTCGAAGTGCAAATTAGAAGAATAGTAGAGAAAGAGACGATGCCGAGGACGGGAGAAAGACAGACGCTGATGTTTTCAGCTACATTTCCATCTCCTATTCAGATGTTGGCTAGGGACTTCCTAGATAATTATATTTTCTTAGCTGTCGGACGAGTGGGCAGTACATCAGAAAATATAACTCAAAAAGTAAGTAAAAAACTAATGGTGGATTTATGCAGCAGTCATAAGTTTTAAGTCATAAGGAAGAATATTCGTTAATGATTGGTTGGAATAAACGGACCAACCAATCATTGACGAATATTCTTCCTTATGACTTAACTTATGACTTATGACTGCTGCATAAATCCACCATCAGATAATCAAAAATATTTGAACTTCCAACAAGCTTTATCTATTATTACATTTGTGTAATTGATGACTTGTTTATTTTGTGGAAATTCATGATCACTTTAATGAAACGAAAGAAACACAATTTTGTCTTATTTCCACTAGTTTTTTATATTTACGACCGGTTTCGGGCTTTATCCCATTATCAAGTATAAAAACTAACTACTACAATTGTACTCTTAAACCTAGTTATATAGGGAGTTTGCAGGTAAACTGGATGGAGATAAAATTAAATGAAAATAAATTAAATCAAATGAACAGGGGGAGAAACGATATAAATTCAATACTGGAGGTTACGGAAATTACCTGGGTTGTCAAAATCACAAATTCAAAAGTGGAGACCTACATAAATCGAGTTGCTCGTTGAGGGTTCTATATTTCGGGTTTTTAATTGATTTATTGATTTCCATGGCTTCCAACAGATTCATTTTCTTTCCTTTATTACATGTGTGTAGGATTTTGAGATGACACATGTAATAAAGGAAAGAAAATGAATCTGTTGGAAGCCATGGAAATCAATTAAAAACCCGAAATATAGAACCCTCAACGAGCAACTCGATTTATGTAGGTCTCCACTTTTGAATTTGTGATTTTGACAACCCAGGTAATTTCCATAACCTCCAGTATTGAATTTATATCGTTTCACCCATGTTCATTTGATTTAATTTATTTTCATTTAATTACCTCTCCATCCAGTTTACCTGCAAACTCCCTATATAACTAGGTTTAAGAGTACAATTGTATTAGTTAGTTTTTATACTTGATAATGGGATGCAGCCCGAAACCGGTCGTAAATATAAAAAACTAGTGGAAATAAGACAAAATTGTGTTTCTTTCGTTTCATTAAAGTATTATTACATTATTATTATGTACTTAAACGTGAGTAAAAAACTACTCTTTGGACGAAAATGTTTATATTAAATTTTAGATTTTTACATGTGCTAACTGCTGTGTGCTCATATCATATACATACACCGACAAATTTAAAGGAACGGAGATGAATTGTATTATTTTTCCTCATAATTTTTTTGCGGCACATTTTAATAGAACTAAGAAATTCTACTATGAGAAATTACGCGTTTCAAATGTAATGTATCAATCGACAGATATTTCCGCTTTGATTTGGCTTTGACGTTGACTAACTTGATAGAAATGTGCAAAATGCCTAGGCTGCACAAAAATCAAATAAAGCAAAAAAAACCTTTCATTTACTAAAATATATCTCCGTTCCTTTAAATTTGCCGGTGTGTGTATATATAAATATTATGTGTGTAAATGTAGATGAAATTGTTTTTCTCTTTTTCAATTTTAGGTTTAGTTTAAAAGTTAGTATTAGTGACTTGTCCACATGTCATGTAATTTTGACCAAAGCACAAATCAAATGAGAAATGGATCCCTGTCGAATATTCTGAAATTTGGATATGTTGTAGTTTATACCCTTCTTATCAAAAGTCTTCATGGGCCCGAGACCAAAAAATGGACAGTTTTTTAGTTATCGAAGGTCAAAAGTTGCGAATAGTGCAAATCTCTCACGCGATCGAAAAAGAATTTGCATCTCTTCCTTTGCTCTCGTCTGCGTATGGCGATTTCACGTTTGTCGGCATTTTCTTCTAAAAGCCATATTATTCAAAATAATGCGAGTATAAGAATCTTCAAAACATTACCTTTTGTAGAAACTTGACATTTATCGACAATTCAGAAATTGTTATTATTCCTGTCAAAACTGGACAAAGTCATCGCCGTTATACATGGTCGATTTGCACAAGTTGCAACTTTTGACTTATGATACCTAAATAACTTTCCATTTTTAGGTATCGGGTCAATGGAGACTTTTGATGCGAAGGGTATAAAATACAACATATACAAATTTCAGCCAATTCGACAGGGATCCATTTCTCATTTGATTTGTGCGGGGTCCTTTGGAATGAATAAACTGAATAAATTATTGTTATTTTTTTCAGGTGGTTTGGGTAGAAGAACATGACAAACGCTCCTTCCTTCTCGATCTGCTCAATGTTGCCGACCTGCAACAGCCCTCTGCAGAAAGTCTTACGCTTGTGTTCGTCGAGACGAAAAAAGGTGCAGATTCACTGGAAGAATTTCTGCATAACGAAGGTTATCCGGTAACTTCCATTCACGGTGACCGTACTCAGAGAGAGCGTGAGGATGCCTTGAGACAGTTCAGATCAGGAAATACCCCAATTTTAGTTGCTACTGCTGTAGCTGCGAGAGGTCTTGATATTCCACATGTGAAACATGTGATAAACTTCGACTTGCCTTCAGATATTGAAGAATACGTCCACAGGTATGTTCAATATGTTGATTTCTATTTTGATTGATTTGATCGATACTTGATGAATATCCATAACTACTCGAAATTGAATAGAAAACACTTGTTTTTTACTATCCACTTGTTATATGTGAAGCGTTTTGATATCACAATAGCTTTCTCAAACACATTATAGTCATTAGAAATACGGTAAATAGAAGGAGGGTATTATAATTATAAACAGGTAGCATAATGATAAAAGGGAAACCCATTCAGGGTATTATCACAAAGATACATTCAGTCATTAACCCTGCGGGCGGGGCGCCTTTGTGTAGCTCATGAGCCGGGGCGCCGGGTCTCTGAGACCCATCATCAAATATCGCATTTTTTTGGCAAAAAAATTAAAAAACTATATTTTAATGAAAAAAATATACCTTAGTTTATTCAAATATTATAATAGGAACATGATTTAAATATACATAGACAAATTTTATCTTGTTCTAAAATTTGTTGTCAAAAAATATATCATTTTCTAAAAACTAGGAAACAACCGGTAAATAAGTAAACAAAATAAGATTTTCTACTGAAACATTATAAAAATATTATAGAACAACAGTTTTTATTGATTTATGTCAATTTCTGAGCACTCAGGACACCAAGCTTCCATGTGAGAGAGACAAACAAATTTTTTACATTTTTTGCAAAAATATTTCGTTTTTGAATCCTTTTTGCAAAAAAAACATCTTCTTCTGGTACCTGGTTGGATTTCTTAATTTTTCATGTTTTCTTGTGTTCCAGCGACTTCTTGTCTTCTTTCTCTCACCGACCTTGGCACATTTGTTTCATAGGAACGTCTTGCCAAATGTTCCTTAGTCAAAGAAAGCCCAATGTCTCTTAGAAATAATCTTCTTTCGATTTTATATGTTTTGTTGTTGCATGCAAAAATTATTTGTAAATGAACCCCAGCCATGTTCATCATTGAAAAAAATACTACCATTGGCCACCTTCTAGTATTCCTAGCGACATTATAGGTAGCAGATAATTTGTCAAGATTATCTACACCTCCCTTGGTGTGATTATAATAAGTAATTATATCGGGTTTGCATTTTTCTGCCGTAGATGGATCAATTCTATCATCATGGTGCAAACTGGATATAAGATTTACATTTCTATATTTCTTTGGTATGTAAGACACAATAGTCATATCTTTTTGAAAGCCAAATACTGAAGAAAATTCAGGGCGAGCTCTTGTGTTGGAAAATTCAGGTGGCAATTCTCTTTTATTCTTTTTTATTGTACCCACATATGTTATTTTGTGTTCGTCAAACAGTTTTTTTACCAATTCGACACTGGTAAACCAATTGTCACTAGTAAGGTTACGATTAGTCCCGGATATAGGTTCTATTAGCCTCAAAACTATATCGTGTGGCTTATTAGACTGTTCATATGGACCCTCAGGCTGCTTACCTACGTAAACTTCAAGATTTGACGCATAAGATGTAGCCGAGTCAACTAAGGCGAATATTTTTATACCATACCTGTTAGGCTTACTTGGTATGTACTGTTTGAAGGAGCATCTTCCTCTAAATGCCTCAAGCTTCTCATCAATTGTTGTGTTTACTCCAACTGTATAGGTGTTTTTACATTTTTCAACAAAAAGGTCAAATAGGCTTCTTATTGGAGCTAATTTGTCAAATTTTTTTCGTTCATCTCTTGTTGATAGATCATCAAACCGAAGGCAACGAAGTAGAAAATGAAATCGATCGTGAGACATTACCAGCCAAAAACGTTCAATTCCAAGTTCGTTTCTTTGCCACAGCTCTTTTGTGTTTAGTCGTCCACTTTTGAGAGTACCCGCCAAATATAACAACCCAAGAAAAGCTTTTATTTCACAAATGTCTGTGGGCTTTCCTCTTCTCTCTCTCGCATAATTTTCCGCTAATCCAGAAATATAGTGATTTGTGTTCTCCACTATAATGTTGAGCATTTCATCAGTAAAAAATAACGACCAACATTCAACGGCTGTTTTGGCGTTTTTTCCACAGTTTCTGACGCCTGATAATCGCACAATAATATTTTCCCTTCTCGTTCTTACTGTTTTGTTTGGGCAATGTTTATGCCACCGCGTTGTCCCATCTTTTCCAATAAAAGTTGGAATTCTTGCTAATTTTGCAAGGTTTGCAAGGGGTACATCGTCGTCACTACTATCAGAACACTCTTGTTCGGATTCACTATCGGTGCTTCGAGTTTCAACATGATTTTCCTCAAACACCAACTCCTCTTCTTCATCAGGCTCTTCCTCTGATTCAACTTCCTCCCATAGACGACGCAGTTTTTCTTGTTCTTCTTCATAATAATTAGACATTGCTGCTAAATAAAACAAATATTTATAAAATCTATAGAATATAAATGATATTTACCCTGACTTACCATAGAAAAATATATCCTGCCAGATGTAGAAAAAATACACTGAACCGGGGCGCCGGGTCTCACAGACCAAAATCAAAATAATTCAGAAACTAAAATACTTGCGCATCCACGAATTACTGTGCACGTACTGAGTCTAAGCATAAACAGGTAGATAGATCGCCAGGCCATTACGACGATTTTCCGAACATTGCCGATCGGTTTTCGGAGCGCCGGGTCTCAGAGACTAGGCGCCCCGGCCGGAAGGTTAAAGAGATTAAGAAGTGGTGAATGGTTTAAATCTAACTGGTCATTGTGTAAATTATTGGAATCTTTTCTTTTGTTGATCTCTAGTGCTTGAAGTTAAGTTTTAACTCTTTTTTTTCTGAATGTAAAATTTCAAAATTAGTATCAAAAGTTTGGTTTTCAAGGTGCTTTGAATAATTTGAATATATCTTGTGGTTATCAAAGCTTCTTTTATGTTCAAGAATGCGGGTTTTGAAATTTCTAAACTTAAAGTCACTGGTGGGCCAAAAGCATGAAGACCATAGACTAGGTGGGCCGCAAAACCTAATCTTAAAGAAGACAAACTACTGAAAATCTTAACGAAGTATATTTATTAAATTTCCAATAAAAAGGACATTACAAAAACTTACAAACATTAACTTCTTTTGCCAGATATTTGACATCTTTTGTCTTTAATTAAGTTGTCTATTTGTGGCGTGAATTTCTCGTCGGAAATAACTTTTAAAACTGCGTCCAAGTGTGCGTCCGTCAATCGCGATCTTGCGGGAGATTTGTTTCCTTTCATCAAAGAAAATAATTGTTCACACTTATAGGTACTTCCAAACATTGACAGGATTTTACAGGCAAGTTTTCTCATTTCTTGGTATTGAAAAGGCAAGTACTTATAAATTTCGAATGTACCAACACTATCAAATTTTTCTTTTAAATGGGTTTGACACTGAATCTCAATCACTTCCATCTGCAAGTGAGGGGGAACTTTATCAATATCGATAGTGAAAAGACCAGTAAATAAAGAAAAATTGTTTTCTTGGGACTTAAAATCCCGAAAACGCTTTTCAAATTCTGACAGAAGGCTTCCCATTTTCTCTGTATACATTTTGTATGATATTGGGCCACTTGTACTTTCCTGATACACCTTGCAAGTCGGAAAATGTGACAGATTATCCACCGCTAACTGGTTTTTCCACAGCATCATCTTACACTTGAAAGCTTTAACATGATCATGCATATCTGTTATAACTTGACGTGGTCCTTGCAATTTCGTATTTAAGTCCGACAAGTGTTTTGTGATGTCTACCATAAATGAAAGATCTTGTAAAAAAGGTACGTCGGATAATAAGCTGACATCTTGTTCTTTCACTTCCATGAAAAGGCGTATTTCTTCTTTGAGTTTCCAAAACCGATCGAGAACCATAGAACACGAAAGCCATCGCACTTCTGCATAATAAGGTAAACCAGTGTACTCACTTTCTAAATCACGTAAAAACGCAGAAAACTGTCGCTGATTCAAGCCACGTGACCTTATGAAGTTTATCATTTTTTTCACTGACTTTAAAACGCTTTCCAACTTGATCACATTTGAGCATAAAACTTCTTGGTGGATTATGCAATGAACATGATGAAAATCTGGTTTGTCACTGCCCGTTTCTCTGACATTTGTTTGTAATATTTTAATGAAGCCATTATTTACTCCAGTCATTGAAGGAGCTCCGTCTGTTGCAACGGAATACAGTTTTGACAAATCTAAATTGTACTTTTGCAGAAGTCCATAAACAGCATTGAAAATATCCTCCCCAGTTGTTGTATCATGCAATGGTACTAATTCCAGTAATTCTTCATAAACGTTGATATCTCTATCAACAGCACGAAGAAAAACAGCGAGTTGCGCCACACCACACACATCTGTACTTTCGTCACAGGCAATAGAAAATGCAATGAAAGAGTCTGATTTTGTTTTTATCTGTTCGCTTATATTGGCAGCCAACTCGGTAACTCTTTCAGCGACAGTATTCCGGGACAAGGATATATTTTGAAAAGCCTTCACGCTCCCGGGACTTACAATTTCCGCGGCCTTTACAAGGCACTCTTTTATAAATTCACCTTCAACAAATGGTTTTGAGTGCTTTGCGATCAACTCCGACAGTACGTAGCTCGCTTGAACGGCAGATTCATTTTCTTGCTTTGGACGTGTAAACATAAGCTGTTGATCTTTTAACCGTGATTTTAACTCTTTTAACTTTTCGTTTCTAATCATGCCTGTATACTTGTCAAACTTAGTTTTATGACTATCATAGTGACGTTTTATATTATATAATTTTGGGACACCGACTGTACTGTTACAAATCAAGCAAATAATTTTGTCTTTCACTTCACAGCAAAAAAACTCTAATTCCCACTTTTCTTGAAAGATACGATGCTCATCTCCAAGTTTCCTCTTACTTCCACTTGGTTTTGAAACAGACATGTTAAAAACTTTATCCGAAATAAATAACAATAAGTACTGTTACGTGTTGTAACAATAAGTACGCAACTAAACTCGCAATTCTATCGCAACTGACTCATAACTGACTGAACAACTGAACTCAATCGAGCGGTATTGGCTTATATACGGATTGTGATTTCTCGACAGTTCTTTCCAGAATGTTCAGGTAGCGTCATCTGTGTTCTCGCGCGATAGAACTTTCCGGAACAAGCCAGGCTTTTAGGTTGAGCGCGCATCTTAGTTCATCATCACAGTACTTTATTTTCGGTTTTTAACAGGCTCGCGGGCCACATTACATGGCTGTTTTCAAAATTGATTCGGGGCCGCAGGAAAATGCTCAGTGGGCCGCATGCGGCCCGCGGGCCGCATGTTTGACATGGCTGTTTTAGGGCAATCCCCACATTTTAATTTTTATTCCTCTGATTTTTGTGCTTTTTCGGTTTCAGTTTTATTGTTTTTAATGAATTTACTTCAAATTATTGTTCGTTTTGAAAGATATTGTAAAATTGTGTTGTGTTAAGAAAGATTTTATTTTGTCACTATGTTTGCCTATATAGGTTAATGAGCAATACTTAACTGGTTCTTGTTTTTGGATGGGGTAGACTTACAGTATTCTTTCTTTTTAAGAATTTCATCTATCAATAGGGAATATGCATAATTTTTTTTTATTTGTTTAATAAATTTTTTACTTCGTTACAACATAGTAAAAAATAAAAATACGGTTGAAAGTCTTGGAATTAATTTTTAAAATAATATATAAAATACCGATTGAATTTGACCTATTTGAACGCCTCCATTTTCGCGCGCTGTGGATGACGTCACATGGCGCGATCAGTGTTGTTTTTCTTCAGTGTCGTTCGTTGAGACGTACTCTGATTGCTCTGCTTGCTTGAAGTTGATATTTTATAAAAGAGTAAGACAAATGCAGTACAAGTGTTAGAGAGAGATGAACATATGTGAAAGTGATCTCGATCAACCAGAGCAGTCTTCAGTGAACAAGCCTTTCTATAGTTATGGCCATTGACACTATTGACAGTTATTAAGTAGGTTAGGGATTTGCAGTTTTAATCGCTATTACGATAATGGAAAATGCTAAAAAAAACACTTTATAGTTATTGTCTAGTACCGGAATGCCAAAACACAATTATAAGTACACCAAGTAAAGTATTTTTTACTGTTCCAAGAAATGCGAAAATACGTAAACAATGGTGTAAGGTCATGAGAAGAGGCGAAGTATCTCCAATATCACATTTACATTGTTATGAAGATCAATTCAATGTGTGTACATTGTATTTCGATAGTTAACATGAAGTGAATTGATCAGAAGTAAGTTTTGTATGCATAAATGTTTTGTATATACCTGCCTCACCTTATAAAAGGAAAACTACCATTTGATAAACTATTACTATTTATCAGTTCAGGTATTGTCGGATTGTGCTTTGACAAAACCACTTTCAGTCATTGCTCTTGATAATTTACAATTGTCACTAGACCAAAATCGCACTATGTAATGGAATAACATTACAACATTATATATATAAAAACAAATTTCCTATTAAAGACGAATAGCACAGTATGAATATCAACACAGATAAATTTCATAACGTGCTATGTGACGTCATTCTTCGTTTCGACCAATGGTGATGCGTTTCGCAAATTTGAATTCCGCGCGCTTATTATGCACTTTTTGATTAAAGTTTTATGGAGTTAAATACAAACTGAATGATATACAAATGGTTTAGGTGTAATGTCAAGACAATAAAGTATCGGAGGTAAAAAAATCAAGTAAATTTAAATCACTTGCATATTCCCTATTGTAGGTCATAACGATTGTTAACATTCATGGACATAAAAACTCTTGACATTCTTTATTTTTCATTAATATAGTCTCAATTGAATTATGGGATTCTGGCTTGGGGAGGAGTCATGAAATCCCACCACAGAAATCTTGATGTTCTTCAGAAATGGTTTTTGAAAATATTATATATTAGAAGTTATTTATATCCAAGTGAAAAACTGTACAAATAGTCAAAGAAAATGGATTTAAGATAATTATTTGGATACAACATAATGATTTATATCTAAAAACAAAACGAATTTAAACTTCAATAATCATATTTAATACAAGAAATAAAAATAGTGTCACAGTTAAAAATAAAGTTAAAAAAACAAGGTTTCAGAAAAATTTCAAATATTTCTGCCATTTTACTATGATGTAATTCCAAATCATATAAAAGGGATCAAGTCATTATTCTCATTCAAAAAGCAATTGAAAAAATCGATCAAAGAGTCTCATCGAAATTTATTTCATGATATCTTTCACTCCAATTAACTCAGGTAGTTTATTTTTACTATCATTTTGTTGAATTTTTAAAGTTTACAAAACATATACTTACATGTAATTCTTACGTGAAATTTCTGGCAAAAAGTTTTTAACTTCGCAGGTATAATTAAACCGTTTATTCACATTTTTATACAAATTATACAATATATTTCATTGAATTTGGAAACTTCATTATTATTTGTTTTATGATATGGAGTTCTTTTTTGAAGTTGGAATCTAACATGGATATTTAGTAGTCTATGTATCATGCTATGATACTATTCATAACATTGTGGATATTAAAAAACAAGCGTTTTTTATTTTTCCGAGTAATTTTCACTTTTTTATTGTTTAAACAAAACTGATATATTAACCGTTAGGTTGGAATTGAACAGTATCAGTCTGAACAAACATAACGTAGAAAATAAACCATGTACCAAGTTTCTGGGCGTGCACATCGATAATAAACTTAAATTCGAAGACCATATTGTTGTCAAAAAAAAAGGTTAGCATCAGACTGGTATGCTATCAGAGAGGCATCAAACGAACTTGGTTCAGTACTGCTAATTATACTAATTTTTCCCTCATGGAATCTTATTAGGTATAGCATAGCTTGTATAATGGTTTTTTCTAGTGAAGAAATTCTTAATTACATATTTGCTATGGTCCCTTAAATACTCATCCTAAAATGATTAGGGGTATACCTGACTCCAATAAACTTCGGACAAGTAGCAATACATTACTAATTATATTTCGTCTAACCTTTCCAGGAAAACATATTAAGTCGTGGTGAATTATTCAGTTTGAGTGTCCATTAAGAAGGCTTTGAGAATTTTCCATATATTGATGTACATACTTTTTGAAAGATTCAGCTTCATGCCTTTTGTTTTGAACATGAAGGGTTTCAAAATCATGGTTAAAAGTATGGCTTTCGGTTAATAAATGGGTAGCAATGTTGAATTTGTTTTTCCGGTTACAAAGCTGTTTCTATGTCCGGTTAGGCGCTTTTTGAAGGTTCTACCAGTTTGGCCAAGATAAAACTTGCGACAACTATCACAGGTAAATTTATATACACCACACTTTTTTTGTTTCCCCACTTTATCATTCGATGTACTGAAGAGGAATGCTAACTAATCTATGTATCATACTATTGATCATTTTGAGGTGACGTCACGACAGGTCCGCCATATTGCCGGTAGGGCATACAAACCGTTCGCGTCATTGTAAACAATTGGCGAAAGAAAATAAGATCGCAGCGCCACCTATAGCAAGACTTTGAACTACGAATCACGGACAAAGGTTTTTGACTTTACACGTGTTTATATGGCGTTTTGACGATCTGTACTCCTATTTTCAAACAATTTGTGAAACTTTGTGATTTCTCTAACTAAAAAGTGATTGTGTTTCTATTGAAAGACTCTAAAGAGAACCTTTCAGTAAGGTGATTCAAGGGTATTTCATCTCCGATTAGTTTTGAATGCTTCTGCAATTCAAGGTTGTATGGCGTTTTGATTATCTGTTCTACTATTTTCAAACAATTTGTGAAAATTTGTGATTTCTTTAACTGAAAAGTTAATGTGTTTCTATTAAAAGACTTGAACGATAGTTTCAGTGTAGTTTATAAATATTTTACTTGTTTTTGGAGGTCATGATTTGCGATCAATTATTGATCTGATTCATTCATCAGTCTGTTTGTCAAACAAGCATATACTTCGATATTATTTAGCTTGCCAATTTTTAGTTTCAAAATCCATGCTTTCCTTTGGTCAATTTCTTCAATCTGGTCGAACCAATTGGTGATTTTTTAACCTTGCTTTTATTTTTGGGGGAAATTTGTGATATCCCACATTTTCCTTCTTGCCATATGTCCTGCATCCTGAGACTGAACAACTAGGATTGTATTTTCCCATATTTGGCAGTCTATCAACAGTATAAACCAAAAAAATACGAACAGAAACAGAAATCGAGTATGGAAATATCCTTAATCAACAGAATGAATCGGATCAATAACTCACAAATCATGACTTCAAGAAACACGTGAAATATTTGTAAACTACACTGAAACTATCGTTCAAGTTTTTTAATAGAAACACAATAACTTTTCAGTTAAAGAAATCACAAATTTTCACAAATTGTTTGAAAATAGGAGAATAGATCATCAAAACGCCATGCAACCTTGAATTGCAGAAGCATTCAAAACTAATCGGAGATGAAATTCCTTTAAATCACCTGACTGAAACGTTCTTTAGAGTCTTTCAATAGAAACACAATCACTTTTTAGTTAGAGAAATCACAAATTGTTTGAAAATAGGAGTACAGATCGTCAAAACGCCATATAAACACGTGTAAAGTCAAAAACCTTTGTCCGTGATTCGTAGTTCAAAGTCTTGTTATAGGTAGCGCTGCGATCTTATTTTCTTTCGCCCATAGGAAAGATCGATTTTTAAAGTGTGAATAATTTAATATGCCAGCGTTTTGTTCTGTTGTGGGGTGTTCTAAAATGGCAGAAAGGGATAAAATTCATCATTTCATAATTCTGAAAGCCTTACAAAACCGAGGAGAAATGCTGAACGCCTTATCAAAAGAACGTCGAGAATAATGGGTTGGGGCTTTGAAACGGGGCAATTTGAGAGATACATTCCTTAAACATGCACGAATTTGTGCAGATCATATTGTATCAGGTAGGTAAATAATACTAATACATAAGAAAAACAAAAGTTATGATCCAAAATGTTTGAATTTTTAGTTAAATATGGTGTTGAACTAAACGTCTTTTTTCAACTTTGTAGTACCTAGAACCAGCCAAACTGGAAGATAGGGATAGCCCTGATTGGGTCCCTTCAAAGAACTTAACTTGCTGGTCAGTTCACTTGCACCGAGAGAATAGGGATCAACATTGTCTATAATTTGAAGTTTGGAGTCGTAACGCGATTTCACGTCTCCTTTGAGAGATAAGTAGTATTCACTCCTAGCCATATTGTAATTAAAGTTGATAAAATATGCACTACACGCAATAAAAACTCGAAATAAACAGGACAAACTTGCAGAAAACAATGAAAACTCAATGGCAGACCCGTCCTTGTGTGCCATACCGACAAAATGGCCGCTCTGTCAAAGTCACGTGACTCAAAATGATCAATTGTAAGCCGCTACTTGATGTTGATATAGGTTAGATGAACTATCGTGAATTGTGATATCTGTATGAGATGGTTAGTGGAAAATAGAAAATTCATGTTGGACTTAAAAATAACTTGAGTAAATAATGAACATGAATTTTCTATTTTCCACAAACCGTCTGATTCAGATATCACAATTCACAATAGCTTATCACAACCATATCAACATAAAGTAGCATCTTACAATATAGAGTGAGATACATAGATTAGTTAGCATTGCTCTCAGTACATAAAATTTTAATAAGGAATAAGAAATTATCAAACAGATTGTTGTCAATAATGTTTATGTATAGTCTTTGATAGATAACCTTCTGTCTAAAAAACAATATTTATTTATTGAAAATGCACCTTCCAACAGAACAAGTTCTGTTATAAGGAAGATGATACATTTAATATAAATATAATTTCAAAATTAATAAAAAATAACAAATTTAACAACTCTGCATATTTATAGATTGATTGAACATCAGTATGATTGGAAATTTTAATTAAGTTTTTTCATGGAAATATTTAATGGCATTGATTTTTTTTATATCATCTGAAAGTTTCTATAGAATTAGATACAGGATTATTTTTGCCTTTATTTGAACGAATTTTATTTAAAAGGAGGTTATTTGCATATCTGATATTATTGCCATGTAATTTTGACTTTTGTGAACTGACTTTTACTTTTTGGAATTTTTTTGTCGATTTGTATGCAAATTTTGCTCTTTCGAACTTTTATTAGTTTATACTAAGTGAAATTTTTAGGATCCTTATATAATTCTGAAGATGGTGTTTCTCATGGTTTTTTAAAAATGTATTTCATTATTTCATTCATTAAATGATTAATCATACCTTTTTGGTAAAAACATTTGTCGTTAGATACATTTTTAAGTAACGTAGAATCGGGAAAGAGGAATATCATCATCATTAACATCTCTTAAGGCAACTAGTTCATAATTTGACGAGATCAAGTCCACGCTTTTGGCTTTTTATCGGTATTTTGATTCAAACATTTGAAAATAAATACTAGTTTACTGGTTTTTTTGTTGTTACGTTTTAATTTTTACGCAAAATATCAAGGATGTTTTGCTCCGGCATTTATTTCGTTAAAAATAAGTAAATGAAATATAATATGATATGAAATGTAACTTGTGATATCTACAGTCCCTTTCCGCAATATCATGTTGTATATCAATCAATAAATATCAGTGATATGTATCATGATATACATCACTTGATATACAGTGTGTACATAAAGTAAGGAATAAATTCATTCTTTCTGAATGTTAAGATATTTCGGAAAAATCCTCCGATGGGCCAATTTTTGAACCCCACCCAAAATATATAGGGTTATCCGCAATTGGGTAAAAATGACTTTGGTGATATTTTTAAATTGGACACCCAGTATATTTTTCCATATTTGATTAGGGATCGTCATTACGAATCCAGTGATACCAAGTTTGATGGAATTATGTCAAACGGCTGCGGAGATATGGCCAAGAAACTTTCTCGTATGTCTAATGAGTATGACTGCGAGACTCCACACGATTCAGAAGGTTCTCTGTCGCACTCATTGGGTATATGGAGAAGTTTTTTGGTCATATCTCCGCAGCCGTTTGACATAATCCCATCAAACTTGGTATCACTGGATTCGTAATGACGATCCCTAACCAAATATGGAAAAATATACTGGGTGTCCAATTTAAAAATATTACCAAAGTAATTTTTACCCAATTGCGGATAACCCTATATATTTTGGGTGGGGTTCAAAAATTGGCCCATCGGAAAAGAAAATCGACCTGTCCGAGGATTTTTCCGAAATATCTTTACATTCAGAAATAATGAATTTATTCCTTACTTTATGTACACACTGAATATCGGCCAACCCTGGGGGTGGCTAATTAGATCAACTATATCTTTCAAGTTTTTTAAAGTTATTTGATCTTCACCAGGGCCAATGTTGAATTTGAGTGATATTATAATTTTATGAATATCTTTTTCCGAAATTGGTTTTTTTGCTACAAAGTGAAGACATTATTGGTTTGGTTTTGAAATTTTTTTGTTAAAGGTAATCAAGCAATTCAAGAAGTTTATCCTCCCCTAAATAACCACCAAAGCTTTAAAACGATTACTGATAGAACCTTCAAAAAGTGCCTAACCGAACATAGAAACGGCTTTCTGAACGGAAAAACAGATTCAACATTATGCTACACATTTATTAATCAAAAACCATACTTTCGACTATGATTTTGAAATCCTTCATGTTCAAAACAAGGGCATGCAGTTGAATCTTTTAGAAAGTATAGAGATTAATAAATGAAAAAACGCTCAGAACCTTCTCAATGACGAACTCGAACTGAATAATTCACCACTACTTAATATGTTTTCCTGGGAAGAGATGAAATATTATTAGTAATGTATTACTTATCTGAAGTTTATTGGGAGTCAGGTATACAACCTAATCCTAATCTATATACACTGTGAGAATTCAAGGGAACACAGAAAATATGTAATTTCGAATATGTTCTCCACTCTGCCATATACTAGTGATATACAATTCATTCCCGAATGAATTAAAAAAGCGTCAATCTTTGAGAACAAAGTCAAAAAGTATTTCCTTATTTTCTAGAATTGGACGTACCGGACGAATGGGTAACTTGGGTTTGGCGACCTCCTTTTTCAATGACCGAAACAGAAATTTGGCCACTGGCATGTTGGATTTGTTGATCGAAGCCAAGCAAGAGTGTCCGAGTTGGCTAGAGGGCGTTGCTGCAGACGGCAGGATGCCCAGCGGTGCCGGTAGAAGAGGTGGCAAGGGAAGGTACGGCGGTAGCGGGGGAGGATCGAGCTTCGGAAGCAGAGATTACCGACAACAGTCTGGCGGAGGAATGCAGAGAAGTCAGAGGCCCAGCGGAGGTGGTTATGGCAATAATGGATATGGAAATGGAGGTAAGAGTCGGGTTGTTTCATATGCAGGTGTGATATACCCGATGGTACGGTTTTGAAAACCAAATCTTTCATAGTTCCCCATAAATAATCCAATGGAGAAACATCAGGTGACCGCGCTGGCCAACAAAACTATTTCTTTCGTTTTGAAAGTAATAGTTTTTCGTAGTTTTCGTTTTTAAATGTTCACTAAAAGTTGCTCACAATTTTTGGGTAACTGCTCTCATCGCAAATTAACAATTTTATGTTTTTCTCGCACATAGAAGACCAAATTACTGATAATGTCTCCATATACACACAATTTATTGGATCCGAATCCAGTAGTGCATATGTGTATCCATGTTATGAAATGGCTTGATCCAAGGATCGCCACTAATTTTTGGGTGCCATTGGGTGCCAAACAAGGATTTTAAATGAATGTTTCAAGAATCCGTGAACAACACAAATATCACTCGTATGACAACACGTTCTGGGGGTCTATTCTCGAGTTTATGCAAAATCATTTTCAAACGTTTGAAGTAACATAGAGCGATACAAACCCCGCGCATTTGAAAGAGATACAACATTGAATTCGTATACGTTGAAACTCGAGAATAGACCCCCTGGATACGTTCACCATAAAAAATATCAAACTTCACTATGACAGTGTCAGATTTAACAATATGTAATTAGTATTTTATTGTTTTATTTTCGTTATGATAATATTTATTTATTTATTGTTGATAATAACAAATACAATGTCAATAAATAATGAATAGAGATAAATTTCTCAAGGAAACATGATCAAAAAAGTTGAAAACTTGTCCATGGTCATGTGAAATTAATGATAGTCTTATATCATAATACACAAATATGCTGAATATCCATAATATATACATACAAATAAAGAAAAATAGCAAATTGAACTTGAATGTATACCTAAATAATATTGGTCACATTTTGTAATCATAAAAACAATAACAAAACTAAAAAACCTAAGCAGATAAGTACCTATTAAAACATCAAAATTATTTCACATACAAATAATTATTAAAAAAATTCAGAATTCTCAAACCAATATTTAATTAAATTTTTAAATCCGATAAACTAGTTTTTTTTAGAAACTGGCAATTTATTATAATTCTTTTTACCTAAAAAATGGCATGTTGTATCAAAGTTGTAGAGAACGTTTCAGTTAATATCCAACCATCCATTTTATTCTTTTTTTCATATTTATTCTGTTTTATATTTATATTGTATTTGATTATGAATTTGTAATTTTTTTCTTATGTAAGCTGTCCAAGCTTTATAAAATAATTGTTTACCTAACAGATACAATTTTATATTGTTCAAATATAATTTTAGAAGAATAATCAAAAGGTTTTTTAAAATAATTTTCAAGATATACTTTTGAATTGATGTTAGTGGTTTTGATACTTGTTTAAAAATGCATCCACAACCTATTATACCAGAGGCTAACATAGACTGAAATAGACTATAATAAAAACTTTTAATTAATTTATGACTGGCAATGTTTAACAATCTAAATTTATAAAGTTTTTTATCAATTCATTAATTTGTTTATACCACTTGAGGTTGCAATCAATCTAAGTGAACTAGATACTTTATAACATCAATTTTGGAAATATGTTTGGTACAGTTGCACTGTTTTTTTCATCTTTTAGGCATGAAAAATAGCATGGATCTTCAATTTTTAAATTTATTTTGGTTGCTTATGCAACGTGAATGTCACAAAATGAGACTTTTTCAAATTCAAAATTATTTAATGATTGAGATTATTTTTTAAAATTGGTAAATCAAATTCAACATTTGAAACTATTTCTTTCCAGGTATTCCCACTTCCTATGTAAACAGTATCGTCGGCATAAGAAAACAACTTTTCTTTAATTTTCTTATTTAACAAATCATTGATATAAATCAAAAATGAAATAGGTCATAGAACTGACCATTGGGGAACACCACATTTCACTTTTCTGAATAACTTTCAAATAAATAGCTTTCAACTAGTTTTAGGCAGATTCCTCTTATGCCAAACCGTTCTACATCGATAATATTTTATGTGAAACTGAATCGAAACTTTCTTCAAATCTAAAAATGACCTACATTTGTGAAAGATAAGCCAGAGACAGGTATAAGTAAATCAAGAAAAAGATAGATAAAGTTTGATCAAACTAGAATCATCCTGTCATGAAATCAAATAGGAGACAGTTTTGGGAAAATTTACCTGAGTGGAGGAGTGATGGTTCTGCTTACCAACACGGAGATTGAGTAATGAAATTTTGAAGGTTTTACATGACATAAATAATGTACTATTTACTTTAATACTGTTTCATTTTTTAATAGTTTTCATGATTTCAATAAAAATAATGCTATCAAGTTATTTTTGATGTTGAACATATCATAAACTATCAATCGATGTACGTGTGTATGTAAAAGGGGTGGGTTGGCATTGGATGAATCCATTTGCCACAGACTTTTGTTAGCTATCAATCGATTTAATAGAAATAGAATTTATTCATCACTGAAATATTTACATATACATACGAATACATAAGTACATGTAAAAACTTATCGGACTAGTCACAAAGAAAAAATTCAGGAATATACAATTTAAAATATGAGGAATATACATACAATTAGATTAAAATTCTCTACAATGTAGCGTCTAAAAACTCTTCAATGGAGTAGAATGATTGACTTATCAGATAACGAGTCAAATTATCCTTCAACACATTTGAACTCGCTGAGCTTAAGTGCGGGGATATATTCATAAGTCGGTTGTAACACTTGATTCCTTGGTATATGTGAGAGTCTTGACCAATGCTCAATCGTGAGTATCGCTGGTGGATGCTCTCACTGTTTCTCGTACTATATTTATGTAAATCATGTCTTTTACTCAGGTTACTTTCTTCTTTTTTGACATTGATGATAATCAGAAGTATGTAAAGTGAAGGAACTGTTAGAATTGAGAATTGTGTGAATATGTTTCTACAGGAGGTTCCACGAGCTACACCAGCCATACATCTGATTATTTTCTTTTGCAAGATGAAGACTTTATTCATATGTACTGAATTTCCCCAGAAAATCAATCCGTAGCTCAATGCAGATTGTACAAGTCCAAAGTAGGCTAATTTAAGTGTGTCTAACGATATTGTGCCCTTGAGTTGCCTGATAATGAAGCAAATTGTACTCAATTTATTTGTTAAATCATTAATATGAGGTTCCCATGTCATTTTCTAATCTATTTTGACACCCAGAAATTTAATGGAATTTACCTGTTCTACCGATTTATGATTCACTCGTATTAAAAAATTCATATCATGATTTATATTTTTTGTTGTAAATACCATAAAGAATGTTTTTGATAAGTTAACTAATAGTCCATTGAACGAACACCATTTATGAAAATCATTTCCACAAATGCTTGCTCTGGTAACAGCATTTTTTAAATTATTTTGTGATATGAGAATATTAGTGTCATCAGCATACATGACAATTTTTCGAGCATTAGGACATGAGTACACCATATCATTGATAATAATTATAAAGAGAACAGGTCCCAAGATTGAGCCTTGAGGGACACCAGTATTTACATTTTTTTCTGTTGATCTATTTTCACCTAATACTACAATTTGTTGCCTTTCTTTGAGATAGGATGCAACCCATTCATTTGCGACTCCTCGTACACCAATCCGATATAGTTTATCCAATAAAAGATTATGGTCAACTGTATCGAATGCTCTAGTCAGGTCAAAGTAAAGTGCAATGGGATTTTTGATTCAAAATACTATGCTTAAAACGTATCTACCATAGATTTTTTTTAAATAAAATTCTTTCACTTGATCTTGTCATGGTTATATTATTCTCATCAAATAAAGCCTACTACGAAATATTTTCCATATAATCATATTTTATCCTGTTGATAAAAAGGTAAAACTTTTAACCGAATCATCTTCATACTATAATTTTGGAGATACCACTTTAAGCTTGGCACAGCAGAATACTCTAAGAATTGAATATTCGATTTCAATATTTATGTAATTTTCATTTAATTTTTCAGGTGGTCAATACGGTGGAATGGACAGAGGAAGTAACTTTGGCGGCAATTATGGAAATTCCAACAGTCGTGACGACTGGTGGGAGAATTAGATTAATTCAAGATTACTTAGAACATTTACTACCCATCTTTAGTGAATCCCTGTATATCATCATCCTCCCGTGATATTTATTGAGTAACTTTTATTCCTATTATATATCATTCAAGCGCGGACATCCGTTATATGCATTTTGCGTGTAGCGACAGTGATTTCCTTCTCGAGTTCAAGTGAAAGGCAGGGCATTAGTGAAGACTACGATGTAATGTGTTCTTCTATTTTCTGTTCCTGTTGGAACATCCTCAATTATTCTCCTCACCCCCGATAACAATAAAGCATAATATTAGCCAAAAATATTTATTATCTGTACGGATAAGTTTATTTCTGGGCCGATCGATAAAGGATTTTTTCGTAACAAAAATACTAGTGGGATACCGACTGCGCCATCACATGAAAGACAGTTCACAGTTATATTCTGGTATGTTTTGGACTCCCAACTGTCATTTATTAATTTGTTTTAACCATTTTAATACAAAAAAAACGTGTTTTTTTAAAGGTTTAAATGAAAACCAATACAGCAATCTGGGACAAATTACAGTATCTACAGTGCTGTGTAAAGTGTTTGAAAAATGCATCTACAACAAAATGCTCTCTTTTCTAAATAAACAACCTACTAAGTCCATCTCAAACCGGCTTTCTTCCTGGTAGATCAACGGACAGCGCGGCTTGCGCACTTTGGAACTCTATCCATAGCTCCATGGAGCAATGAAGATGTGTGGGCGCGCTCTTTTTTGATCTATCGATAGCATTCGATACCATTAAAGGTAAGTTCCCAATGGATCGTTTTTGCTTTTCGCGTCGCGCGTCACGCCTTCTGATTGGTGACGCATTTTAACAGAAATTCTTACTACTTTCTGATCGTTCCCAATAGAAACGTCGCGCGTCGGGAAGTTGATAATTTAAATTTTCCATTTACAGAAACTACTTTTTTTCTTGAAGATTGGTGAAACGGTCAGAAAGCTCTGAATTTGTTGTTGGAAACTTTCTACTGAATGTTAAGTTTAAAAGGTCAATTTCAAGTTTAAGTCTGTCTCTTGGAATCATATCTTGGAGTAAATTTGAAATTTCCAAACAAACTGGGTTTATTGTAGAATTTGTGGGTGCTTGTGCTGGTACCTCTATCGCTGTAGCTTTAATTGCATCTAATATTTCTTCATCAATATTCCTTTTTCTTTTTGTTGAAACATTACTAGTACTAGGAATATGATTTTCTTTATTTTCTTTGGTTATTGTGACATCATCAGTACATTTTTCCAAAGTAGTTATTGTATTGCGGGGAACACTATTATCTGACAGGAATTTTAACATAGAGAAATATTTCCAAGTAATTTTATTGGCTTTTGCTCCACTTGGAACATACTCCTCATCATTGCGAATGCGGAAATACCTATCTCTTAAAGACTTCCATTTTTTTTTAATAAGTTGTAATGTCCAATCATTATTCAGTTCTTCTTTTATTTGTATCCATAATTTGTCCCTTATTGTTTTGGTTCTTTCTGTGAGTGGCATTTTGTGGTCCCACAGAGGTCTTCTGTCTGCCACCAAAGCTATCAGGATTTCTTCTGTGCTCCGGTCATCATCTTCATAACTTTCTTCGTGGACTTCACTTTCGGCGTTTGTTTCTTCACTTTCAAAACATGGATGTTCAGACATATCAGAAGCAGTGATTATTTCACTGCATATTCCACAATAATACTGCAATTATTTACGAAACTTATAATAACATCAAGAGGAGCATGTAAACTTACACTAACATCTTCATTTCCTTGTATCTCCATAATATTGTTGATTAGATTATGATAAAAATATGAAAATTAAAATAGATGTAACCTAACCTCAACACTAGAATAATAATCTATTACAACGTCTCAAAACGTGCTCAAAACTCATTCACCGCCATTCGTCATTTGCAGTGACGCAAAAAAGTTGAAATATTTCAACTTCATCACAAATAATATTTGAATCCAGCGTCACCAATCAGAATGCATGACGCGCGACGCGAAAAGCAAAAACGATGCATTGGGAACTTACCTTAACACAAATGTGGCCGCAAACAAGCTGGAAAACCTTGGTTTATCAAGAAAATTTTCAGATTGGCTTGGGTCTTACTTAAATTTCGGACAAATGTACGTCAAAATCGATGATTTCAAATCTTACACACATGAAATCAATCGTAGGGTACCTCAGGGATCTATCTTGGGCCCTCTAATATTTTTGTGCTACATAAATGATATGCCCTAATGATATCAGCACAGTCTCAGGAAGAATTGGCTGTCAACCTAAATACATTATCAAAACAGTTCACATTATGGTGTAGACAAAATTATCTGATTGTAAACTCTGATAAAACTGTTTGCATGCAGTTTCACTCAAAAGTGGCGGCAATTACCAATGAATACGGGGTAAATGTAAATAAAGAAAGTATCAAACTGTCTTCGTCCACAAAATTTGTAGGGTTACATATACAGGGTGAGTCAGAATAAGACCGACAAACTCCGACTACAGATTCCTTGCCTCATTTTGAGATAAAAAGTTTCTATCAAGGTATGTCCTAAAATGCATCCCCTCTGAGATACAGGGTGTCAAAAGTGCGAAAAAAATTTAGATTTTTTTTTTTTTCTCTAAAACTCCTGGAACAAAAAATTTCAAACTTGGTGCACTAATCAAGGTTTATCAACGTGATAATTTCAAGTTATAATTTTCAATTTTCGTAAACCAGTGGCGTAGTTACGATGGTATGTGGTCATATTTTCCTTCATATTTTCTTTGGACAACTGAATTGACAAATGAGCGTTTGACATCAGTTAGGCTCATCCATACTCAACCTAAAAGTCATAACATTCCATTTGCCTAAAAGTGAAGGTTTCCGAGATATTTGCAAAAAACTGAAGATATGTCCTGAGAAGAGACATAACATCCTGTGTGCTATAATCGCATGATGCAACTTTATTATAACTTATAGGAATAATTTTCAACCTCCTGAACATTTTTCAATGTTGGGAGTATTCATAACATAGTACAGGTAAGTCAGAATGAGACCGACATACTCCATTTTTTTTTATTCGTCATATTATTTGAACGAATTTTCTTTGGACCACTATGTCGTTGACATAAGTTAGACTCATCGATACTCAACCTAAAAGTCATAACATTCTATGTGTCTAAAAGTGAAGGTTTCTGAGATAATTGAGAAAAACTGAAGATATGTCCTGAGCATTACGTAATTTCCTGTGCAATAATCAAAAAAAAAAAAGAAACCCAACTTCAAATTAATAATACTCCACTCAAATAAGAGTTTAGATCTGAACCAATTTTTGCGAAAAACCGAAGATAAGTACTCTTGATTTGTTGAATTTTATACCTTAAATCCCTGGTGTATTCGACACCTGTAGAATGTAGAAGATTTAAGAGGCCATGAGCGCGATCATATTAGGGACGGTTTTTTTGGTAAAAGAGCCGATAACTCAAAAACGGTTCACCGTATCGATTTCAAACAAAGACAGGCTTCTAGAGGACGTTCGATTCTATGTACCTACGTCTGCGGCAGCACCTCACGATGCTTTTTACAGATTATCGAGGAAGCTGCAATGATATTTCTCTTCCATTAAAACTTGAAGCAATCTTCATCCAATCGAAACAAATTTGGTATCAGAGGAAAGTTAAAACGTTGATCTATGTACGTGCTGTAATGTTTTTTTGAAATTATTTGTTCATCTACCCAAAAACTTGCTTCAAAGTAACTGCATTTTTGGGACATTTTTGAGATTTTTTTTGTGAAAAAGTGGATTGAAATTTCAATTTCCATTACAGCACGTACCTAGAATTGAATGTCCTCTAGAATCCTGTCCTTGTTGGGAATCGATACGACGAATCGTTTTCGAGTTATCAATTGACTCTTTTACCCTTAAAAGCGCCACAAATATAATTGCGCTCATGGCCTCTTAACGGCAAGAATTTTAGCAGCATGTACGTTAATACAGGATACACCAGGAATATTCCAAAGCGTGCGACAGTCAATGAACAAAATGGTGGTCCATTTGAACATTTACTTTGAGCCTTTTTTGTTTTTATGTTGTATACCCTATAAACCGTTTCTATCATTTGAGTAGATATAAATACACAATAATTGTTTTTCTTCACCAAAAACATGATGATTGGAAAATATTTTCCTAGATAATTCAGTATGAAATGACTTTAACAAATTAAAAGTAGGTACTTATTTACAGTTTCTCGCAAATATTATTTTAGGCTTCAACTCTCCTCTAACAGGAGTATTATAATTTGAGGCTGGGTTTGTCAGTGGATCTTTCAGAATAATCATTATGCACCAATGTATGGTCACATCGGTGAATTTACGAAATCGATTAGTTCGAATATTATGACGAATAAAAAAACGGAGTTTGTCGGTCTCAATCTGACTTACCTGTACTATGTTATGAATACTCCCAACATTAAAAAACGTTCAAGAGGTTGACAATTATTCCTATAAGTTATAATAAAGTCGCATCATGCGGTTATAGCACACATGATGTTGTGTCTCTTCTCAGAACATATCTTCAGTTTTTTGCAAATATCTCGGAAACCTCCACTTTTAGGCAAATGGAATGTTATGACTTTTAGGTTGAGTATGGATGAGCCTAACTGATGTCAAACGCTCATTTGTCAATTCAGTTGTCAAAAAAAAATATGAAGGAAAATATGATCACATACCATCGTAACTACGCCACTGGTTTACGAAAATTAAAAATTATAACTTCAAATTATCACGTTGATAAACCTTGATTGATGCACCAAGTTTGAAATTTTTTTCTCCAGGAGTTTTAGAGAAAAAAATACAAATCTAAATTTTTTTCGCACTTTTGACACCCTGTATCTCATAGGAGATGCATTTTAGGACATACCTTAATAAAAACTTTTTATCTCAAAATGTGGCAAGGAATCTGTAGTCGGAGTTTGTCGGTCTTATTCTGACTCACCCTGTAGATAGTAATATGAGTTGGGCGACACATAAACAACTTATCCAAAAAAATAAATAGTGTCTATTATGCCATTCTTCAATTAAAACGTATTTTAACAACTTCCCAGTTAATAGATGTATACTACGCCATCATCTACTCGCATATGTCATATAACATTAGTCTGTGGGGGTGTGCAGTTGGTGCTTCTAAAATAATTTATAAGCAAAACACGTTTTTTGTATTTAAATGTTTTTGCTAATTATCAAATGACAGTTGCCAGTTCAATACATAACAGAATATAACTACGAACTGTCTTTCATGTGACGGCACAGTCCTACTAGTATTTTTGTTAAAAAATCACTCAAATGATTGGAGTATTCCAACAGAATATACAATTAACACGAAAAATAACACGAACGACTTGTTGACGTATGAGAAATAGATGGGTATGTAATGAATATATGTTGTATGTCTTCTATTTTGCTATCCGACTGCGAGGTAGCAAGTTATCTTGAATATTATTGTTATTAGTGATGAAAGGGTATGCCGCACCTCTCAAACATTTCAAAAACCTCGTGTGATAAACTTGTATGGTGAGCTTGAAAAGTTCTGCCTTCACACATTTTTATGAACCTCTATTTTTCCGTATTATTTCGAAAATCTACGAAACTTGTAACAACCGGAAGTTTTGACACAAGTCAATATTCAGTCCCCTCAAAAAAATAGGAATTTGTGAAAAATTAACAAAATTTTTATCATATGATTATCCGACGATGGTTACTTTTTAACACGTTAAGTGCCCACCATACATTTGAATTTTTGGTCCGGGGGCCCAAACACGAAACTAAATGAAAATCGGTTATTTGGTTTTGTAGTTTACACAGGGTGTTTCCGAAATAGGGTAACAAACTTAGGGAACTGATTCTACATTCGAAAATATGACACCATAGGTCGGAAATAATGCTTCTTAGGGTAGATAAGAAAGGTCTCAAATTTTTTTATTGTTTACAATCGTTTCTTTTATATTTTTATTGTTTGAATAATTAATTGAGAAATATTTTTTTTTCTTTAAAACTCCTAATTCGTATTTCTCAATAGTGTAACAAACAATTTATTTTTTTCTCATTAATTCCATTGTTTATTGAGTTAACAATTTGTTGTAAAGAAATTCTGACCAACTTTAATTGTTTTTTTCTAAAAGGAATTAAAATTACAGAAACAGCTATGAACAAATTAACTCGAACAATAAATTTATTGATAAAAAAAAATTGTTATTCGATTGAGAAATGCCAATTATGATTTTTGAGGAGAAACTGATTTATAATTAGTTATTTAAACATTGGTAATATACAAAAACGATTATGAACAATAAAAAAAGGTTTTTAAGAATTTGTTTATTTTTAATCATTATTTTCCCAGGACAACATTATGGTAAAAACTATTCTTTTTATATACTAAACTTATCTGTTTGTTTATAAATAATTCATTTACAAAAAAAATTATCCAGCCCCAATTATGTCATTGTTGCGATAACAGCAATAACAATATTTGTTAAAAAAATAAAACAATTTTTTTTTGGATATTTAATTTATTTTTCACTTTAAAACAAGAGTAATGAACAAAATGAAAAACTTTTGTAAGCTTTTATCACGTAATCTTCTTTAGTATGTAATATATAAGAAGGGCTCCGAGAAGCAAAAATTTCATAAGTCAATTATTTAAACTTTTATGTCGCCATTTGTGAAAACTGAGGCCGGAAAAAAATTGTTGGTTAACAATTGCATAATTTTTTGAAAGGTCAATATAAGAATATCTTTCCATCGGGACTATATTTTTTCAAGTTTGTGGATCACGCGGAGCCCTATTTTCGGCGTTAAATTATAATTATAAATGAATGAAGATAGAGTTCTGGGAGTTGGGACTTTTTTATTGTGGAAATTTCCTCCTCTTAGAAAAACTATTATTTAAATTTCTTAATTATCAATAGCTTCTGAATTATTAGCGAAAAATAAATGTCTTCTTTTTTTCATCTTAATTTTTTAATAATAATAATTGCAATTTTTCATGTGCTGTAAAATCATTGAAAAACATTTTTCTTCCCGTCATTCCGAATCCAAAGAAGAAGATCATGTTTTTATGAGATTTATGTCTAATTAACACCGACTTATTGATCATATTAATTTCAATTCCAATTTATCCTTGATTATCTCAAAAACTGTCCATTTTTGGACCTTACCCATGACATCGATATCTACAATATTTTAAAGTTTCATCGAATTTCACCCGAGAGTAATTTTCGATAAGATTTGTTGTTGCCCATTGTCATCATGTAGTAATTTTTTTAGAGCAGAATATCTTGTTAACGGTTGATCCCCCATCAATTTATGAAAGAACATTATTTATGTAATTTTAACTGAATATTCACAATTCGTAATCGAATTGTGAAAAAACTCTGACATAAAAAAATACGGAAAGGCAATATTCAGGTTTCACACACTTATGGTTACAATTGGTTTTGGCTGATTTCGGAAAATTTCAACTCTCAATGATATTGAATCGTCTACCGACATAGATACATATATCTCGACGAGTTCCTTAGATATTGAATGAAAAGCAGTTCATGAGGGCTATTTTCAAAGGACCCTAGCCTCCTCGGGAAGTATTTCAACGGACCTATGTTTATGGTAACTTTTTCATATTTTTTCTTGTAGAATCAGCACCCGAAGTTTGTTATCCTTCGGAAACACCCTGTAAATGACACTTATCTTAGAAATTGAGATAAAAGAAATAAAAGAGATTTTAAAATGAAACCCAACTTTTGGGTTTCGGAGCCTGAACTGAAAGAGTAAAGTCAAAATACGTAGGCTCATTTTTAGGTCTACCAGGCCCCTGGTGATCAGCCCTGTGTTGTATCACTTCCGTTACGTTTAGCGATCAGACGTTATCCCAACTTAATGGCAATTTGCCATTAAGTTGGGATAACGTCTGATTGATAAACATAACGGAAGTGATACAGCATAGGGCTGAATGTTGCTCCATATGCTGTAACCCTTTCTGAAACCCACTTGTTGACTTTCAGTTAAGTGCAAATGTACTTGAGTTTGGGTTTCTGGGCCGATTTGACCAAAAAAATGAAACCCACGGTTAGGGCTTCGGAGCCATTTTAACCAAAAGGCAAAACCCACGGTTAGGACTTCGGGACCAATTTGACCAAAAAAGTGAAACCCACAGTTAGAGCTTCGGAGCCGAATTAACCAAAAAAGTGAAATCCACGTTTAGGGCTTCGGAACCAATTGACCACAAAGCAAAACCCACGGTTCGGGCTTCAGGGCCGATTTGACCAAAAAAGTTAATCCCACGGTTGGGGCTTTGGAGCCAATTTGACCAAAAAGCAAAACCCATGGTTTTTGCCATTTGCCATTAAGTTGGGATAACGTCTGACTGATAAACATAACGGAAGTGATACAGCATAGGGCTGAATGTTGCTCCATATGCTGTAACACTTTCTGAAACCCACTTGTTGACTTTCAGCTAATAAAGTGCAAATGTACTTGAGTTTGGGTTTCTGGGCCGATTTGACCAAAAAAGTGAAACCCACGGTTAGGGCTTCGGAACCGAATTGACCAAAAAAGTGAAACCCACGGTTAGGGCTTCGGAGCCATTTTAACCAAAAAGCAAAACCCACGGTTAGGACTTCGGGGCCGATTTGACCAAAAAAGTGAAACCCACAGTTAGAGCTTCGGAGCCGAATTAACCAAAAAAGTGAAATCCACGTTTAGGGCTTCGGAACCAATTGACCACAAAGCAAAACCCACGGTTCGGGCTTCAGGGCCGATTTGACCAAAATAGTTAATCCCACGGTTGGGGCTTTGGAGCCGATTTGACCAAAAAGCAAAACCCATGGTTAGGGCTTCGGGGCCGAATTGACCAAAAAAGTGAAACCCACGGTTAGGGCTTCGGGGCCGATTTGACCAAAAAAGTGAAACCCACGCCAAGGGCTTCGTGGCGCTTAACGTGTTAAACCCAAGTACGGAGTAACTGTATGAACATTTGAAATGATTACTAATGTTTGATATGGGTCTCAAGTCCCGAGTATTTGAGTGAACAATGAAGTGAGATACAAGGGCTCAAATAGCGTTGCAGTTACAGCTATTTAGGGCGCTAAGAGTATTCTTTACATGACTGTGATATTTACCGATCTACTGAAGATAATCGTACTTGATTATTGAACTGCGTAAGGACGGATAAGAAGCAGTCAAAGCGAAAACGTCGCTCATGCGAATGAATCTTAGCGTATTTAATTTATTGAAAGTTTAATTTTTAAATTATTAGAAATACTAATAGCTAATAAGGGTAAATTATCTTGTTAGAGTGGGCACAAACTTCCTTTTGTGCCTCTTCAGAATGATTCTCGATGTTGTGATTGAAATGGTAAAAAATATTTGATATTTAGGTCAGTAGATATAGACATGATTTTTCCGAAATTTAGTGGTATTTACAAAAGTTTTAATACTTCAGTAGAATGGAGAGTACGTTCCAATGATATTAGGTCTGATTTTGCAACCTTTTTTTCTGGGCAGAAGATGTTGAAAACCAGGAAAAAAATTGCAAGTTTTGCAAACTTTGGAAGGGTTCAAAAATAATAGTTTATAGCTTTTGCAACCATTCAAACAAAACGGAAATGTTTGTTTAAAAAAAAAAAAATGTTTGTTTTATCGTAATTTCGAAAAGTTCTGCAAACTTGAAAAAATAACTGAAATATTGTTCTTGTGAAGTGCTTTAATTTGCAACCATAAAGCGTATGGTAATTTTACACTTGAAATGATAAAAAAATCTTTGAAATACACTAAACCCAAATGTTAAAAAAGAAAAGAATTATTTATTTAATTCACAGATACTTTGATAAAACATTGAAATAAATAATTTTTTCCTTTTTAATGCATTTGTCTAAAAACATTTTTAGTCATTTGTAGGACAACTTGATTGTCTCAACCCCCCCATACTAATTTTGAATAGAATCGGATCATAATAACTCATCCGACAATAGATTCAGACAAAAATTACAAAGCTGTCCTCCATCTTCATTTCATGAATATTGCCGTAAAATCTTAAACTGCACCGATTCAGTAAATGCAAATATCTCCCTTCACATTGCTGCACGTCACCACTTGCCAAATTTTCACCGCAAACTAAACACGTCTTGCCATCCATAACGAAAATGTTTGATTTTATTTTTTAATTGTGCACAAATTAACCTTTCAGTATACACCTCATGCACCTAAACAGTAACAAAACACCGATCTGGAATGATTCAGTTCCAATCAACCAGACAACCAGTACAAAATGTAACAGATATACGCGATAGATAATCAAGTATTTAACTGGACTACTGTAGAATGATCCCTTTATAGTATTTCGCTTTGACTTTGAGTGATTTCTTACGTTTCGACTGCTGCAACGATTATATATTAATATAATTAATATTTGTGAATAATTGTAATGTTTTTGAACAAATTACAATGGAAAACTAATGACAAAAAACAAGGTTTTGCAACATTTCGAAGGTTGCAAACTTAATGAATGTTCAAAAACATTACTAGCAGTATTCCTAGTTTGCAGAACTTTTGCAATGTTCGATGCAAGAATACAGCAATAAAATGTACTGCTAAAGTTTGAAAACTTTTGGAATTAAAATATGAATTGATTGTCTATATCTACTGGCCTAATTAGGCTGATCGTTCTAAAAGCAGCAGTTTTGAATATTCATCTCTGAAATATTCTTGTTTCAGGCAACTTTGTCATCGCTTTCAAATAACTATAAATATTCCAAATGTTTTAATGTTTGTGAACATTCAAATGTCATCGTATACTTTTTTAGAACTATGAATGAATACTCAAAATGAATTATCAACACCAAGCAATTAGAGATTAACTCTCTATTTACTGTCAATATTAAACAAAATACCTTGTCACAACATTGGGATCCATTGTTGATTTCAAACTATGCACTCTTTTCAGGTGGTTCTTAACAGAATATGTTGATTACAAACGTAATATTTGTACATGTACATTTCTCCTTTTCTTTGTAGTGTTTTTATTTATATAAGTTGAATGATAGATTTTAAAATGA
Source organism: Chrysolina oricalcia (assembly GCA_944452925.2). NCBI lineage: Eukaryota > Metazoa > Arthropoda > Insecta > Coleoptera > Chrysomelidae > Chrysolina > Chrysolina oricalcia. The sequence continues at coordinate 2,799,220 of OX101821.2, read as the reverse complement.
TTGAATAGAGTAATGGCCTTGGTCAGTAATTTTTGTGCATATCAGTCAATATGGATCTTTTATAGTTTCACTTTGGAAACCTGTTTACTTTTTGGAATCTTTAAAACAAGGGGCAATAAATATTGCAGTGCTTTTTTGAGCATAAAATATAACTACTGTATCATCGGACTTGTTTTGCGGTATGGCACATATTTGATGATGAATTTTTTTTGGCGTCCAGGAATAATTATGATGAATGTTTGTGAAAAAATATTGCCTCGATACAGTTTTCCTTTTTTTAAATTTACTTAAAGATCGTACAGAAATAGTTGGTGCACAAAATCCTGTTGTACTTGGACAGATCTTTCACATGAAACTTTCCTATGTGTGTTTGTCAATACAGGGCATAAATTCTGGCCATTTCAAAGACATGTTGAAATTACCAGTTTGCCTCAATCACTGTCAATATCAATTATTGTTTTGCTTTCTTCTAAAGCTTCATGAAATTTTTTATCTATTCCTGGAAAAGCTTGAAAAATATGAGTTCTACTTTTGGTGTTTTTAATTTTTTAGTTGTACCGGGATGGATATAAAAGCAGTTATGCCTGTGACCCTAGTATAATTCCTTTGTTTTTCATATGATATGCGATTGGGAATAGAATTCTTTGACATACTTTTTCTTCTCATTGATAAACTGGAAAATTACTCTATTCACTCATATAACTCCCTGTGATATGGTTAGAAAATAATGTGCCTATTCTAACAGAATGTGCGAGCCACATTCTAAACACTTGAAAGTTTGATGAAATGATAGGGGGAGCTGTGACTGCAACAAAGTGAATAATTGTTTGTCGCAATTAACCCTTTCAGTACGAGGGCGGGTTTGGAAACGTGTTCTCCCTGTATATGCTTCGTCTTATAGAGTGTATTGTAATAAAATAAAACGAATTAATTATTTGAAAGAAAATTACATCCAAAAATAAAGGAAGGTTTTATTATGAAAAATTCGAAAAATAAAAATTCACCGTGCCCATGATGAGGATGAACGCATGGTTAAATTAACAAAAAGTTGCGCAAATAAACAAACAATCATTTGGATGTCATTGTTTTTATACAAATTGAAAATATGTATATTTATACACCCTGTTATCAATAACAGGAAACATTCATCTCTGGAATTTCATTCAACACATACTATTCACAATCACCAAACTAGACAATCAAATAGTCTCATCACGTATAGAATAAAGACAAACTTCGGAAAAAAAATCAATTTTATATAATGGAATTTTGATATTCAATAATATTCCCAATAATTTAAAAAGTATCATACAAAAAATAAAAAATAACTTATTGCAATGATGCTTTTAAAAAAAAACTGATGGAAACATTGTCCTCAACTTGAAATTTTGTTGTTTATTGTTTTAGTTATAGATATTGGTCACTATTATAAATATTCTTGTTTCTTGGGGTCAATATAGATAATTAATATAGTATTATGAGTTGATGGTTTCTTCGGTACGAAACGTTGTACGGATATTTTGTGAACGCCATTGTGTAGAACTAAAAAAGTGGCATTGAGAAAGTCTCTTTGTTTTTTTTTCGAAACTTTACAATTAACTTCAGAAAAAAGAAAAACAAATCGCCAAATTTCGGTTTTTGTCATAATCTCCGGAAGTCCAAAACATTTTTAGAGTTTCTCAACATATATTTATTGATCCCCATGCTATTCGTCCTTATCTTGGGCAGACTGTATATTGAAAACAAAAATTATACAAAAAAGCAGCCATTCGAAGTTTCAGCAAAAGTTTTAAACGTTTCCAAGCTTGTGCCGTGAGGCCGTAAACGTGCCGAACATAGTTACGGCGATCGTGCTGAAAGGGTTAATTCGATGGACACGTAAAATTTTGCTTCAACGGTAATGTTGAAAATTTGTGTCTATATCAAGTGGTTTCGAGGACAGTGGTGTTTAACAATTGGATTTCTATGATGCAAGGGGTGGCAAAATGCTCCACAAATTGGGATGTGAACAGCGAGCATTATGATTTTAATGCATTTACACATTTGTTCTGTTAGAAATGCTTCTACAGCATTTGTAAATTAATAAAAATATTGAAAATTCAAAGTGGTATATTTTAATTCTACTATTCCTACATTTTATATTCATCTATCTCCTAAAATCCAGTGCGTTACATTAACACATATGGCATGCTGTTTCTATTAACCTTCTGCCAGACTTGTTGAGTCTGTCATCTTCAGGAAAAAGCTAAGACCTGAAGAAGGGAAATATTGCAATTATTTCATAATTTTTTACGTCTAGCCATTGTTTATACAGGGTGGGTCACGGTCGATGGTACCTTAGACGTTTACGAAGAACGGGAAATAGGATCATTCTGAAAATTTGGTTTCTCAAGTAGTTGCTCTTGTATATCGATCTAAAATATTTTGAGCAATGCAGCGTTGCCGCTTATACCAGAATGTAGCAGCATCTTTGTTATTTCAAATGGGTCACCCTGTATATTACCGCATTTTTGAACTTGTCATTCCTTTCTGATTATTTCTGCCTTATATTCCCCTATACCTATCTCTAACGGTTTTTGAGATATTGGTTATTTTCCATATTTTTTATCCAAAACATAGCTCGAATTGAATGTTTATTTCTGCGGTATTTGGATTCTTAGGAAAATGCAATTTTGTGTTTAGTTCATCAAGATCATGTACATTGATTCTGTATAGAGAAGTTTATTCTACGTTATACAGGGTAGTTCAAAATTCATGATCTTACTGCTAGATACGAAAAGGGTTGAAAGTGCGTTTTTTAAATGGAACATCCTGTATATTATGAAAGATCACTTCGAATTGATATATCATGTTCCTATACCTAAATAGCCAGAATTCCGAGATAATAGCAATTTTCACTTGTAATCTCCCAAGTGCTTGAATTATTGCCGGAAATTTTTCGAGTACATGAATTTTTTGAAAATAACCCATGTACGAGATAAATTTACGGCAATTAATTCAAGCACGAGGGGGATTCGGTAAGAAAATTTCACACCGAGAAATGAAAATCATCCAATAATTCATAAGAAATAACTAACGATGGTTTCACCTGAACTATTCATAACCACTGAAATATTGATATGTAAAATACTTGACTTGACTTGACATGTGACATTTGATTTGTGACTAGTTGATATTTTGCTTTAATGTACAAGTGGAGGACTAGATTTCATATGAAAGGAGATAATTATGTATTTACTAAATATTTTCTCCACGATTAATGCAGAAATTGTCAATTCCGAAATAATTTTTCAGAAGAAGTTCAATACACCATTTGTCACAAATTTTTATCACAAGCCCCGTAGCTCAGCGGTAGTGTTGCGCCCTATGAGTTGCAAGGTCGATGGTTCAATCCACGATAAGAACATAACTTTTTTATTTTTTTTGTTCAAAATTTAAACACATTTATTGATGAAAATTTTGTTAAGTATTTTACATATCAATATTTCAGTGGTTATAAATAGTTCAGGTGAAACCATCGTTAGATATTTATTATGAATTGTTGGATGATTTTCATTTCTCGGTGTGAATTTTCTTACCGAATCCCCCTCGTGCTTGAATTAATTGCCGTAAATTTATCTCTTACATGAATTTTCAAAGAATTTCCGGCAATAATTTCATAATATACAGGACGTTCCATTTAAAAAAAACGCACTTTCAACCCTTTTCGTATCTAGCAGTAAGATCATGAATTATGAACGACCCTGTATAACGCAGAACAAACTTCTCTATACAGAATCAATGTACATGATCTTGATGAACTAAACACAAAATTGCATTTTCTTAAGAATCCAAATACCGCAGAAATAAACATTCAATTCGAGCTATGTTTTGGATAAAAAATATGGAAAATAACCAATATCTCAAAAACCGTTAGAGATAGGTATAGGGGAGTATGAGGCAGAAATAATCAAAAAGGAATGGCAAGTTCAAAAATGCCGTAATATACAGGGTGACCCATTTGAAATAACAAAGATGTTGCTACTTTCTGGTATAAGCGGCAACACTGCATTGCTGAATATACTTTAGAGCGATAGACCAAGAGCAACTACTTGAGAAACCAAATTTTCAGAATGATCCTATTTCCCGTTCTCCGTAAACGTCTAAGGTACCATCGACCGTGACCCACCCTGTATAGAAGATAGTCAACCTTATGGGATTATAATTGGATCAAAATGGATGCGACATGTAGATGGCGATAGTGAGCTCGCATCCAAGTCATGTCGTAACTTCAGTGATCTGGCCTCCAAGTCATGTCGTAACTTGATTAAAACAATGGAAAAGCATTAAAATCAGGGTTTTTTGAAGAAACCTGCATTAAAATGACGTCAAATATTCATGTTTGTAACTAATCACGCTAGATGACACTCGCGTTTGCGTCCAACACCAATTACACAGGCTCTGACTATCTTACTTCTATATAAACAATGGTCTAGCTGTTTGTCTATCAAAAAGATGTATAGTTTTTCCAAAGTCAGTTGAATGAACCAAAAAAAAATTAAAAAATCTAATAGAATTTTCCGCCTTGTTCCACGGACCATAGGCGGAACAATTTTTATTTATTTTTTTGTTGTCCTTCATTATTTATACATTCTTATTTACCAATTCGAGCGGAACTTGTACATTGAGTCGAATGTAAATATATTCACCTGACTTTGGAAAGACTATAAAAATAAATCCAGTTTCAAGTTTCGCATAGCGCAAAATACTCTAACATTCCATGCGAGAATAGTTATTTTTGTATCTAGTGCGCGAAATGCTACTTTGATCGAGAACTCATTTTTTTGACGAGGCGCAGCCTACTTCTTGGTCGGTTCTTCTTGGAATCTGAAACATAAAAGCATGATTATCGAGATTTAAGCCTGTTGAAGTAGACGTTGGCGTCGCCGAAGGTTTCGCTTCCGTCGTACTTCTTTAGGGGTGTCGTTGTCGACTTGCTCACGTCTGTTTTCGAGGAGCTCCATCGCAAGAGGCACGACCTGCACTTAAATACATGCAATAGGGTGGGAGTTTTTCTGTTTCGTATAAATATGACTGTTGACAACTAAATGCGTGTGCACGGAGGTACGGAAATCGGAGGTGAGTACCTCATCCGGTGGGCTACTCTCCGCACACAGCATCGTCGCAATCCAGCAACTCCGGAACTCTTCTTACTGGATCAGACAGGAACAGTACGAATTCTTTTTAAATGTTGTTGGTGTTAACCAACGACGCTTCATCTATCTAAGCCAGGCCGTAGATCACACCAGAGCCATCCGGGCTACCACTCGGTAGGACTACTACTCAAAGGTCTGTGGCTCCCGGACAACTGCCAAAACAGCCGAAAAGGAGCTCTTAAATAGGTTTTGTGTACATTTACTTCGGCCAATGCCAAAGTAAAGTCACTGGTGGGCGGAGCCTATCGGAACTCCGCTCCGAGATATACTCTCAAGTGAAAATTTTATTTTAGTATTTCTGGCCGAGGTTCACACTCCCCCCATCAAAGGAATCGCTTGGCTTAGGGATGAAACGTCGTTGGTTTGTCCTGAAAAGGACCCTTTCTTTTCTTTTTAGGCTCTCAGCCTTCTTACTTCCTATATTCACAATATGTACATGCTGTAAGAGAGCCTAAAAAGAAGAGAAATGATTAGTATTGATGAAACGTCGTTTGGTACTGCTCCTGGCTGTCCAAACTCGTAGATGTTATGGAGTTTTCAACTTATCGTAGGGATTCCAGGATACTCCTTTACGAGACTTTTATGTAACGGGATGTTACATATTTCCACATACGCTCATCATCCAGCTTCTGCAAAGGTGCCACATACTTACTTCGCACTTGCCCACTGGCTAAGGACAACCAGCCGTTGGTGAGGCAACATCCGTTGAGTCGAATTACCCCAGCACTAGGCATGGGAACAACTGACTGGCTGCGGGAATACGATGAACATCGGAACATCGAACCCACAAAGAAGTCGGACATCTTCACTTCCGCTGGAATAACTTGCTTCAGAATCGTCTCGAAAGTGCATCCAAGAAAACTTTCCGATAAGTTCTTCCAAGTCCGGGTTACTGGAATTTTTCGGGCCCTGCCTCCCACTGGAGTGCAACGCAAATGCATCCACAAATGCTAGGCCCCACGTTGGGCGCCATGACAACTAAATGCGTGTGCACGAAGGTACGGAAATCGGAGATGAGTACCTCATCCGATGGGCTACTCTCCGCACACAGCATCGTCGCAATCCAGCAACTCTGGAACTCTTCTTACTGGATCAGACAGGAACAGTACGAATTCTTTTTAAATGTTGTTGGTGTTAACCAACGACGCTTCATCCATCTAAGCCAGGCCGTAGATTTCTCAAGGAAGCTATGACCTGGCCAGAAATCTAATCACACCAGAGCCATCCGGGCTACCTCTCGGTAGGACTACTACTCAAAGGTCTGTGGCTCCCGGACAACTGCCAAAACAGCCGAAAAGGAGCTCTTAAATAGGTTTTGTGTACATTTACTTCGGCCAATGCCGAAGTAAAGTCACTGGTGGGCGGAGCCTATCGGAACTCCGCTCCGAGATATACTCTCAAGTGAAAATTTTATTTTAGTATTTCTGGCCGAGGTTCACACTGTTTTAATTAGATTGATGTTTTTTAATCCTTTCATTATATTTTTTCACCTTCACGACTGTCATCAGTAAACTCAAGTAAAAAGTGCAAGTTTTGTAGACTTTTTCTTCCATTATAATAATATATCTTCATTTACCAAAAGAATATTGATTCTATCGGTATTCAAACCTTAGTTTTATTTCAGCCCTTATTTTTTATAATTCTCGTTTCTATATAATTTGATTATTTTTTAAGGTAGTGAAAAGCTAGCCATCTACTATCATACAATATGATTTCAATGGCTACATCCGTTTGCTGTTCTTGGAAATTCATGACAAACCGTGAGGGATAGGAGACTACTATTCATTTGGCGTAGATAAATTAGCAGTACCATTCTATAAAAATTATATAATAGTACAATAAATAAACTACTTAAAAAATAATTAGTTAAATGATACATAAAATCTATCAAAATGTACAAATAATAACAACTTAAAATTCTTCGTCTTCATCCTCAAAATTCTCAATTTCTTCATATGGTACATCTATTGTTTCAATTGTGTTGGGATGTTTATTCCTGACGAGGAAACCAGAAAAGAGCTCTGTTAGGTTGATAACCGAATATCCAGAGTGATTCAAATACTTCTCTACTGTTTCTCGAAGTGCATGATATCCTGATTCCAATTCATGGTCCAGTCCTAAAGCAAGAAAGGAATATCAGTAACTAGAGAAATTTGCCATACTGAAAAAATAACTATACCAGATGGCAACGAGATTTGTTCCGTCACTGCATCGGTTATTTTCAAATAAAGAAAGGACTGTTCCTGAAAAGCGTTCAATACAGTTTTTGTGCTCTTACCCAATGTAAAACCATGTTGATGGGAGGGAGCATTTCATTTTTATTTAAAAATGACAGATGTTGGTTCTACATCATGTTAATTTCAAAAAGTTTTACCTATGACGGATAGACTAACAGCCCTGTAATTCTCTATTTGGTGCGGGTAATTTTTTTTTGTATATTGGATTGATTTGTCATGAAAGATTATTGAAAATTTAATTGTAACCGCTAGCATTCAGTTTTCAGAGATCTCATTAAAGCTATAACATTTTTAGTTATAGTTAAAAAGCTTTGTCGATAAGCTGAAAAACATTTAACATTAAAGTATATTTTTCTTGTTCAACGGTCAGGAGGAAGTGAAGAAAATTCTCAACAACACAAAACAACTCAATCTCCACACCTTCTTCAATAAATTCAGTCCAGACAAATCAGTTGTATAGGTATGATCTCGAATCGAAACAGTATCATATATTCCACATCCATACTCCTTTTTACGACGAATTTTATGGATTTCTCAATGAAAAATCGTATTTTTACATAACTTACATCATTATTCTAATTACACTAGAGGTGAGTAGGCAAATAGTCACTTTTGAAATTGTTCTGATATATGTTTTGGGTTCTAAAGAATTCCTATTCACAATAATCTTTTTACATTTTATTTTTCCACAACTTTATCATATAATTTTAACTATAGGTGTATTCATTTGTGTCAATAAATCTGCTGATCTAAGCAGCTATTTGACATCTGTACATCTATCTCTAACACGTGTAATTCATATGTCTTTCTCTTTTGAAAATAGCTGCTCAGATCAGCTTCGCCGACACAAATGAACAAACCTTATATAAACATGTATATTTTGTCTGTTTGAAATCGTAGGATATTTCTTTTTTGGATCCTTTTGTTATAGCCCTGGAGAAGACTTAACTTAAATGCAATTTTAATTAATTACGGCAGTAGAAATCTACCTAATCTAATCTAATATTCCAAGAACCCAAAAAGTATATTGATAGCAATACAATGTACCTGGAAATCTCCTTAATGACTTTTCATTAAGAAAATAAATACAACAAAGGGGAATTATTTGGGTCAAGTTGGTCAGTAGACAATTTGAATATTTCAGTTTATTAATTAATATATATTTACGAAATGAAGCAACAATCAGGTTGAGGAGTAAAAGAATACGTCCATAATGTAATCTTCAGAAAAAAAATTAAAACTAAAACTCCCCATCTAAAAACTTACCTTTATTGAATTTTCCTTGGTCAAATATGTGCTGAAAGTAAGTGAGCTGTGTGTAGAGTTGCTGTTCTGTATACACTCGATACATAACACCTTTTTGGCAAAGCGTACACACTGGGTATTTCTTAACGAACTTCAAGGGCAATCGACTTGTTTCGTTCGTACATGCTGGATCTTCACAGGTGAGCTCATTATCATAATATTTAGTTATGTAGGACTGAATTGACAAAGTGAGTTGGTTCTGAATAAAAGGCAAGTATTCCACAGGCTTAACGCTACATTCAGAGTTCTTGCACTTTTCCAAGAAACGTACGTTGCTATCCAAAGTGTTATCAACAATATTTTCTTGCTTGCAGCTATAACAATTGAACTTGAATTTATCCACGTTTCTGAATTTCACTTCGGGTTTAGAAATGTTTTGCCCGACAACTTCTACAGATTGCTGTTTCGGCTTCTTGAACGAGTTAGTATCGAGACCCAGACACTCTGCTATCTGAAACGAGTCTGTACCTTCTATAGGTTCACAAATTCTCGTGACCACGGGATGTATTTGTTGCCCCAAGTAGTACTTCATGTCTACTTTCAAGGTATCGGATTTGTGCAGTTCCTCGATATGATAAGCGCGTTGAGACGCGGAATTAGTCGTACCATCCTCGCATATGACATACGGTACCGTATCACCAGCTCTGAAATGACCACCGCTTTGTTGGTTATATCGAAGAGCTACTTGTACATGTGGCAACGAGTTCTTGTCAGTATACATTTTTGGATCCTTGGTCAACTGCTTCGTTATGACAAGTAGAGCAATGGGCACCTGCCCCTCTTCCAAGTCTTGTCTTACTTTTCTCAAGTACTCATGGATATTAGTTATTCTGTCATCCGAAGACTGATCGCTCAAAATGTGATCCAACACGTACTTTCCAGCTTCACTTGCTAGCTGCGACCAGTCTCTCCTTACAATGTCCAAACCCTTATATTCCTTTACCTCCTTCAATTTATTATCCTTTGTTTTTGTCAAAGTAACAGCCGCGTACTTTTTCTTTTTCAGCAACAAAAGGTATTTGAATACGCCGTCAATGTCAAGTTCTACCTGTTTATACAGTTTGTTTACTTCCTGTTTGATCTTCGTTCCGATTTTGAATACTTGATCGTATTCCAAAATGTTTGTATTAATCATTATACTGTCGGTGTCACCATAAACTACTTCATAATTCATCTTTTCGACCATGTCCCGAGTATTTGTGAGAATTTCACGCCCCTTGTGGGTCACCAGTGCTGCCAGATTCTTGGCATAAAATCTTGAGTTTGAGAAACCAAGACATCCATACATACTGTTGGCTGTCAATTTAAGTGCCATTTGCCGAATGTTATATTGCATTTTCAAATCATTCGATATATCAGCATTGTTCATTAAATTCTTAACTTGCCTGCGGCTTTCCACAAGTTTCCGAATTTCAGTAGGTAAAATACCGGGTGGTAGTCCGCGATCAGGCAAAACTAGATTATCCTCGCCATTAGTCACTGAGAGAGTGGTGAAACAAATATTGTATTCTTGGATAATACTCGGATATAAAGAATTGAAATCCATTAGCAAAATTAGTTTATCGTAGAAGCCAACTTTGGGATCTAAAACTAAGCCTCCCGAATAACTTGGCTTTTTCCTTGCTGAACTCGACTGGGCAGTATCTTTTTTCTTATACTCCTTATCAGGGACAATATAATCCTTCTCTGAAAATGCATGTAATAGTAGAAATTCATTACGTTCTGATCTACCACCCATCAAGGTACGAGACATTACATTACCCGCTATGTTAGTGATTTGTAAAGCTAGAGGAATGACATTCAAGTCATACATCATTTTAAGGATGTACGATGTATCTTGCATGGTAAACGAAATCAGTTTCAATAAATCATCGGCTGTTTGGTACATTTTAGGAATATCTTCGGGTTCCAGCTCGATTCGCTGATTTTCCTTAAGTTTAAGGACGACTTGACAAAGCGCGTCCAAGTCGTATGATCGTGATTTTATCAGTTCCTTGGCTGATATTTTAAGATCACACACAAGTCTTCCAGCAAACAAGTTCTTTTCCAAACCTTTCTTTTCGAATCTTTTGATTCTTCCTAGTTTGCTGAAAGTTTTGTTATCTTGCTTCGTGATACGATCAGACAAAATATTAATCTGATAACCTTGTAGATCGTGCCCTACTATTAAGTCAGGATCGATTTTAGCGAATTGGGTAATGAAATAATTGAGAAGTGCCCTTTCAGAGTCCATTTTTTGTACTTTTGTTGCTTTGTAACTGCTAAGAGCCTCATGAATGTTAAGTGGTAAGACTTGTTGCTTTGGGCATGAAAATACTGCAAAAAAAGGAAAAGTGAAACAGATGATATTGTTGGTTCTTTTTCGAAATGTAATTTATATACTCTTAAACATTTAAGGTAGTAGTTCCATGTGTTCGAATATTTTTAATATTGATTAAGAAAGACGACTCTATACCACATGACCAAAATTTAAATTCAGAAATAAAAAATAATCCCACTACTACTATTGAAAGTTTATATGTAATCTTACATTCATCTACTTATTTTCATTTTTACAGTGACGTGTTTCTTGTGACTGTATGAAAATGTTTCTTGTGATTATATTCTACAATAATAATATAATATAAATATAATAATAATACTAATATTTTTAAGTAAAATTATTTAAGATCCACTGACTCATCTGATGAATTCAGGTCAAATTCCAAAGTGGGCATTATCAAACTGATATATAAATGTGGTGATAAATTGGAAGCTAAAAATTACAGGCCTATTTCGCTAATTTCAAGTTCAGCTAGACTTTTTGTGAAAATTTTGAAATACAGAATGTTAACTTTTTTGGTACAAAAATCATCTGATTTCAGAAAAACAATTCGGATTTAGAAAAAATGTTTCGACCTAGGATGCTATCTGTCATCTGACTAATTATATACATCAACATCTTGATAATCAAAATTCAACTATGGCTATTTTTTCGAAACAGTTGTCCATACGACTATTAATGAAATTAGCGAATATTCGATTTCGAGGCAATATAATCTTTTCAAAAATTATTTGGAAAATTGAATTCAATAAGTTGAAATTGATGAAGCTAGATGTTAACAAAAAATATTTCAATTTGGAGTGCCACAGGGGGCAGTTTTGGGGCCACTGCTATTTACTTTGATGAAGCTAGAAGTTAACGAAAAAAATTCAATTTGGAGTGCCTCAGGGGATAGCTTTGGGGAAACTGCTATTTACCAAGACCTTTTTTATATGCATACTCTCCATACAGTTATATTATATAGAGAAAAAAAAACTGGTTTGAAATTTATAAAGAATTAAACATTGGTTTGATTATAACCTACTCACAATAAACTTTGAAAAACTGCTATTCACATTTTATAAATTACCCACCAAGACTTAGGGCCACTAATACTTGATAATAATACTAGAATAGAAGAAGCAGATAGTACCACGTACTTAGGAATTATGCTTGACAGACATCATCTTAAATGTGACAAACAAATAGAATTCCTATTGAGGAAATTGCGAAGTTTATTATCAAAATTCAAGTATCTCAAAACATTCATAGACATAAAAACCCTTGATATTCTTAATTTTTCATAAATACAGTCTCAATTGAATTATGGGATTCTGGCTTGGGGGGGGGGGAGTCATGAAATCCCACCTCTGAAATCTTGAGGTTCTTCAGAAATGGTTTTTGAAAATCATATATAGTCGGAGTTATATATCCAAGTGAAATACTGTGCATAAAATCAAAGAAAATGGACAAGATAATTATTTTCATACAACATAATGATTTATATTTATAAACAAAAATCATATTTAAAATACAAGGAATAAAAATGGTGTCACAGTGAAAAATAAAGTTACAAAACAAGGTGTAAAAAAAAATTAAATTTTTTTTATCCATTTTACTATGATTTGATTCCAAATCATATCAAAACAGTCAAGTCATTATTCTCTTTCAAAAAACAATTGAAAAAATGGATTCAAGAGTCTCATCGAAATGTATTTCAAGACGCAGGTAGTTTATTTGTATTATCATTTGTTCAATTTTAAAAAATTACAAAACACCTATACGCAAATCTTACCTGTAATTTTCATGCAACAAGTTTCAAACTTCGTGAGTATAATTAAAGCGGTTATTCATCTTTTTATACAAATTGATGTAATTAATGCTTTTTATTGAATTTTGAATAAACTTCACTATTATTATTAAATATTAAGCTCATTGTGTTTCTATCATTCTCTTTTCGCATTACTGAAAGTTATTGAATGTGGTGAGTTTCATTATTATTAATTTTTGTCCTATTGAAATTGAAATTTTGCCAGTCAAAATAATAATAATATTGTTTATTTTACAAGAAAAAGAGCACTTTTCATGGTACTTCCTGGAGAAAAATGTCAGTTTTGATCCATTTCTATATGGCTTTATAAGAAATTTCAATACATTGTGAGCGCCAACTGACTTTGAAAATTAGGCAAACTAAAATCTTGAAAAAAAATACTTCGCAGTGTTTATTGATCTAAAGAAAACCTTTGATGAAGTAGATCACACAACTTTACTGTATAAACTGGAACAAATTGGCGAAAAGGCAATATGAATGAACTAATTAAATCATACTTAACTAACAAAGCAATTCGTAATTACTGATAAGAATAAAGTAATCTACTAGATATAAAATTGAATTTTTGAATTTTAGGTAATTTTGGACAATAAGATATTGTGTTTTTATTGTCTTTATTGTTTTCATTGACATTCTGTACTCTAATTTTAAATTTTATTAGTTAGTGGTATTTTAAAATTTTAGACTTTTAGAATTTTAGACTTGAAATCGTGGAATATTGTGATTTTATTTCTGACTTTCTTACACTAAACTTTCTTATTTGTATATGGTATTTTAAAATTTGTTATGATTCTAGTCGTGATATCGAAGAATATTGTGATTTTATTTCGGAACTTCTACACTTAGAAGTTGCCCTTTGGTAATACATTTATTTATTTTATTTTATTTCATAAAATATGTACATGTAATATACGGTCGATGGTACCTTAGACGTTTACGAAGAACGAGAAATAGTATCATTCTGAAAATTTGGTTTCTCAAGTAGTTGCTCTTGGTCTATCGATCTAAAATATTTTCAGCAATGCAGCGTTGCCGCTTATACCAGAAAGTAGCAGTATCTTTGTTATTTCAAATGGGTCACCCTGTATATTACTGCATTTTTGAACTTGTCATTCCTTTCTGATTATTTCTGCCTCATACTGCCCTATACCTATCTCTAACGGTTTTTCAGATATTGGTTATTTTCCATATTTTTTATCCAAAACGTAGCTCGAATTGAATGTTTATTTCTGCGGTATTTGGATTCTTAGGAAGTTGCAATTTTGTGTTTAGTTCATCAAGATCATGTACATTGATTCTGTATAGAGAAGTTTGTTCTGCGTTATACAGGGTCGTTCAAAATTCATGATCTTACTGCTAGATACGAAAAGGGTTGAAAGTGCGTTTTTTTAAATGGAACATCCTGTATATTATGAAATATCCTGAAAGATGACTAAATTCCCTTCGAATTGATATATCATGTTCCTATACCTGAATAGCCAGAATTCCGAGATAATAGCAATTTTCACTTGTAATCTCCCAAGTGCTTGAATTATTGCCGGAAATTTTTGGAGTACATGAATTTTCAAAAAAAATTTAATTTGGAACAAAAATAAATAAAAAAGTTATGTTCTCATCGTGGATTGAACCATCATAAGTGGAAATTTTTCTGTCAAACATTTGACATGTGACAAGTTGATATTTTGCTTTAATGTACAAATGGAGGTTTAGTTTTCATGTGAAAGGAGATAATTATGTATTTACTAGATATTTGTTATGTCCGAAAATATTTTCTCCACGATTATTGCAGAAATTGTCAATTCTGAAATCATATTTCAGAAGAAGTTCAATACACCATTTGTCACAAGTTTTTATCACAAGTCCCGTAGCTCAGCGGTAGTGTTGCTGCCGGTCTCGCCAGGCTAAGAGTACATGACAACCTACCCCGCAAACATGGTGGGGTGTTTTGCTTCTAGCCTTATCCGGGGCAACATCCAAATTATGGTCCTCACAAACTACCAACCCTCAATTTTTTACATTGAATGGGACGACAACACGCCCATAAGCTTTGCAGGAGGCACGAATACTCCAGTTACCACCATTATTTCTGCCAAAGGTCGACATTTCCACTACACATTTGCACCAGCGGAGGTAGGGTCACTGAATCTAGAAGGTCGTGCCGTCCTTACGGGTATGGCCAATGGGCGTGGTCTAGTACCTGAAATAGATCCAGTGTTCAAATAACCCACAAAACTTGCTCTCTAATTGGTGATTTTGTGGGTTATTTGAATACTGGAACTATTTCAAGTATTGGACCACGCCCATTGGCCATACCCGTAAGGACGACACGGCCTTCTAGATTCAGTGACCCTAAGCGGAGGCAGTGACCAGCGTCCTCTCTATATGGGGACCCTTGGCACTGTCAAAAGGCACCGTGCACGTCACCAGAGCTGGCAACAGCAGGGTGGCGTGAAGCACACTTGACGCCCTCTCCTTCCTTTCATCCTAAACTTTGATAGAATAAACTTTTATTTATTTATGAGTCGCTAGGTCGATGGTTCAATCCACGATAAGAACATAACTTTTTTAATTTTTTTTTCCAAATTTAAACACATTTATTGATGAAAATTTTGTTAAGTATTTTACATATCAATATGTCAGTGGTTATAAATAGTTCAGGTGAAACCATCGTTAGTTATTACTTATGAATTGTTGGATGATTTTCATTTCTCGGTGTGAAATTTTCTTACCGAATCCCCCTCGTGCTTGAATTAATTGCCGAAAATTTATCTCGTACATGAATTTTCAAAGAAACCATCGACCGTGACCCACCCTGTATATTTACGATTTAGCGACATTCCAAAATCTCATTTTGGTAGAACCATTTCACGTTTTTTCTTTAACTCTTATTTTATTTACACCTGTTATAGTATATTATTCAAGTGATACATGCTTTGTCAATAAGGTTGATATCTTCAACAATAAAGTATTTTTTGATTGATTTGAAAAACCGGCGTTCCCCAAGGATCTATCATTGATCCGCTCTTGTATATATTATATATTATGAGCCTTCAGTGAAAGCTAGGTATTTCACTTTATACATGACAATATTATGGATTATAATGACTCATCACTGGAAAATTTGTTTAAAAAGTCAATGAAGATCTAATAATGTATAAAAAATGGCAAATAAATTGAATCATAATTTTCAAACAAAAAAAATCTGTTGTATATTAAAATTAAAACAAAAATAAAATACACTCACCACAAAAATGTTGCTGGAATGGTGGATTAGGGGCATGTTTGTCGATGGCATATTTGGTGTGTGTTAGACATGAAATCATAAGAATTTCATTTGCATAAGTCTTTGGGTTTACGAAACTTCTCATATTAATAGCTGCTACTACTAATGGCGGAGGCGCCAACGGTTTTTCTGATTCCGTTATTTTCAAATCTGCAACCTTCATACAGTTAACCTCGAATTTGCACCAACTCAGAGGATTAGAAACTGGCAATGGATTATTGATGTCTAGCCAGCACGGTCCTTTGATTTTTCTTTCCAAAAGAAGTATTTCCAAAAAACTTGAATTTGTACCAAATACTTTTGAAAAGGTTTGAGGTTTCTTTTTCAAATCTCCAAAGTCTATTTTCACGTCCGTGGCCTGAAATTATTAAATTAGTAATCTTACACTTCCATTGACTTTTTTGATTTCAGATTTTTATTTGTACTGATTAGACTTAAATAAATAAAATTAAAATATGAAAGGAGAGGGAAGAGTTAGGGAATAAGCAAGGTGGAGGGGAGAACACATAGAGGAGAGGTATTCTGAGGGGAGAACGGGGGAGAAGAGAGATATATGTGCGAGTAATGATGAGGAAAGGGCGAGAACAGGAGTTTTTTTTTATTAATTTCTTTATTTGGCATAGCATACGTATAAATTTAAAAAAATTAAAATCATCTTTAACGCTGAATCTTTGAATATTTGATGTATACATGAAAGAATTCCATTTAAAAGAGTTTACAAAAACAGCTACTTAAAAAAAAAATCAAACTATATGATTACTTCAATAAATATCGCAGAATATATAAAACATTGATAAAAACTGCAAAGGATGGTTATTATAAGAGAAGGATATCTGAAGCTAGAAATTCATCGAAGGAAAGTTGGAACATAGTAAATGTTTTTAGAGGAAAAAACAATAGAAAACATAGGGTCATCATTGAGTCCTGATACTTTAAATGATTTTTATTGTTCCATTGCTGAGAAATTAAGTAGTTCTATTGTTCCTATCAATGATCCTTTGATTTATCTCCAGAATGTTAATATCAAGGAAGATCTGATCCTACGTGATATGGATATGAATGCGATGATTGATGTTATTAGGGGTATGAAAAATAAAAGAACAAGTGGTTTTGATGAAATTTCCATTAACATTTTTCAAAATCTTCCAAAACAAGCTCTGAGTATCCTTGTTATTTTAATACATGATTCATTTCAGCTAGGCAGTCTTCCACCTTTTCTGAAAACGTCTCTGGTTATTCCAATATATAAAGGTGGAGATTTTGATGATCCATCTAACTTTCGTCCTATTTCACTCACACCAATTTTAGCAAAAATTATTGAAAGATTGATTCATTCGAGAATTACGGAATTTTTGAGATGTCATAATTTAATCAATTTGGATTTCAGAAAAATAAAAATACAGGAGATGCTATGTTGTCCCTTTTATATGAGGTATATTCGCGAATGAATGGCGGGGAAGTGGCGGCTGCAGTGATTTGCGATCTTTCCAAAGCTTTTGATAGTATGAATCATGATATACTTTTGCTTAAACTTCATCATTATGGTTTCAGGAACATCACTCTCAAATGGTTTGAATCTTATTTGTCCGAGCGAAATCAAATAAGAATCGAAGAAAATTAATTGTGGAGTACCTCAAGGTTCTATACTTGGACCAATTCTCTTTTAATAATACATAAATGACCTGTTGAACATCCAGGTATCAGGTTCTTTTACAGTTTTTGCTGATGACAGTACTATATTTTGGCATCATAAAAACAAGCACTACCTTGATCAAATGATACGCTTTGATCTGAAAAAAGTTAAAGATTGGTGTGATTCGATTCGAATTTACTATCATTCAACAAAAAAAAACATGATATCTTTTAGATGTCATCTTGAAAACATTCCGATTATGATAATAATGATAATGGTCCATTAAATTCCAAGCTATTTGAGTTGATACCAGTAGAGGAATAATTAAGTGCCTTTGTTGTATTGTTTATTGGGTGGGGTTGTACCTGTCCATCAGGTAGGGTCACTTCCTAGTACACAAATTACCTCATGGTAATTAATTATTTAATATAAATAAGACTGGTGTGCCGATTTACAGTTAGTTTAGTAATTCCTACTGATGAAAATAACTTTGTTATCGAAATGCGCATCTAGGAATTAAACTTGTGTGGTGAAGGGATAAAATACTTTTTGTTCTTGAGTGACACCACAGGCGTCCTATATTCCATTTTCGATAGTAATTATTGACTATATCTGGCAATGTACTAATTTTAGTGCTGATACCATTGTCAAACTCAATACTATTCATAGATTTGTTTTTATTTTTAGTCATCAGCATTTTCATCGTCTCCCACATTTCTAACGTGTTATATTTACAGCCATCAATTTTTGATTAATAGTTTCTTCTAGTCTAATTGTATCGACAACCATAATTTTATTCCATTTATTAGCTAATTTTTCTTCTGCCAATTCAACTTTATACTCCTTAATCTATATCTATATCTTAGAGATAATAGGTCTACTGCATTTTTTATATTTTCGTTCCACCAATGCTCAAATCGAGGAGATTAATATTCTTCTTTGGAACCACTTCTTTCACAACATTAAAAGTATACATTCATACAAATGTCTTTTATATGAAAACTCTTTACTTGCGACAATTTTTCACTTATATTTTCTTAAAGGTAAAAACTGATGTTTTGAAAAAAGTTCAACTTCCAAAGTTATGATGAAATCGTCACCAATTCTGAGAAAATCTTCAATTTGGAATTTTAAATCAGTCAAATTTGTAAATCTATAATAGTTCCAGATGCTCATTAATAATCTGTTTCAAACCTCTCTCAGATGATGATATGTGAGAGAATGGGGTGGAAATAAAAAAGAGGGAGATAAGAGAGGGATAGGGAGATAGTATAAAGGAAATAAAGAGAGAAGTGGAGGAAAACGGAGGCAAATAAATAGAGATGCCAGAGACAGGGAGTGTGGAAGTGGAGGGGGGAATAGAGAGAACACACCATTCTAGGACATAATTTCTTTCTGAAAAGGTTAAATTCTTACCGGGTATCGTAACTCCATATAATCAGATTCGGTAGGAATTTCAGGATTAAAAGCATATTTTTTGTTAACATATCTTGTTCTGAAGGTACTGATATGCAAAGGTTTGATTATTTTTTCATTCAATTCATCATACATCTTCTTAAAAGTGACGGGTTCTTCAGTGGGCTGTCCATCTGCTCCAAGTTCCTTAAATTTGACTAAATCAATTTTGATTATTAAAATTTTTCACAACTTACAAATGGTCTTGGTAAAAGAAACACTCTTCTACTGATATTTCTGACAGCAACGCAGCAACTTACAAAACTATTAGTCTTATCACAGTAGGTTTTTCCAAAGAGAAATACTACTCCTCTTTGTTTTTCAGGATCTTCATAAGCATCCCACCAATAAAATCGGAAAACCTTAAAAACAATTTCTGTAAATTCAACACAAAATGAAGGTACTTGAATAAAACCAAATCTCTAATCAGAAATAAAATTTCCAACAGTTACTTATTTGTATTTTGAACAATACAAAAAATTCACTGGTCAAAATCCTTTACCTTTTTATCATCAACGTCAACAAGAGGTATATCAGATCTATCCACTAATTTATCAACTTCAACATCATCAGACTCGTTTGTGAAATTTTCCCATTCACTCATAAATTCTGACTGTAACTCATCCGAAATCTTTTCTTCATCCAATGCAGTATCATGAAGCTGCTGCGACTCAAACTCTTCTATTTGTGTCATGTCAAGATCATCTTCAAAACATTCTTGAGTGAAGTCTTCCTCAATAGTTAAGTTTTCACTTGATTCAACAGGCTGTTCAACAGGAATTTGTGGAGGGGTTTCTTCTATGATAAGGTTTTGTTCAGAATCAGATATTTCATCAAAATCTTCATTTGTTGTTACTTCATTTCGCACTTCTCTCAGGATATTAGTAGTACTAACTTCACTTCTTTTTTGCGGTGTGCTACGAATGGATCTGTTAACTGAAGTATTTCTGGATGGCACAGTAAAGTTTTTCATGTAATCCTTGGCAGCAAGTTTTCGTGATATGACTGAATATTCTTTAATCTTTGGTTTTATGATACTAGCTGAAGGAGTGGCATCAAGTTCACCTAATATTTCAGACAGCATTTCGTCGTCATCGATTTTAGTTTCCTGAAAATGTTATACATTTTGATACCTAGTCTAAATATATATAGCATGTTTCTCATTCACAGTACCTCTTTTTTTTTGGTCGGCATATTTGAAAGCATCTGTTGCAAATTACCTCTTCCAGCATTTTCAGAAACATTTTTCTTCTTCCTTTTAATACCTTTTCCTCTTGAATTTGCTTGAGCAATAGATTCAGAATCTAAATCATCATCGAATATATCTCTACCATCTTCTAAATATCCACTACCATCTGAAAATTTAGATGATCAATTGAAATTGATGTTTATATTGTAGAAAAAAATTATATGACAATGATAATGGAAATATTGTCCTAGACAATATACTCATAGGATTGAGTTGGGCCAATGGACATTGTTGTTCACAAAATCAAGTACCACAAGATATGAATAACTCGAAGACAAAATCTTAGAGAACCATTTTGTAAAAGAGGATATCTATATTGCAATTACTTGGATTGCTTGGAGGCTGTAGAAGTGATCTTTTGAAAAGGTCTTGATTTTTGTTATCTCAACACTGAAATCAGTATCCAGATAAAGTTCACAAAAATTACAAATTTGTAACTTTCAACTACTATATTGTGTATACCATCATCAACAATCCAATCGTCATCTTGACGGGAAAGAACTTTCTTAACATATTCTTTTTCCTCTACAACTTCATAAACACTATCCAGTTCTTCGATTTCATACTTGTTTCGGACACCACTTTTAAGTTGTTTAAACTTTTCAAAAGCTTTTGCCTTGTACGAAGTCTCTCGTTTTGACCTCTTTGGCTTCTGTTCTTCAGCTGAAAATAATAGAACGAATAAAATATTGATAATTTTCATATATTATTATAGCCTCACAGGAGTCTTCCATTATGAATTGATTGTTTTCAACTATAATAAACTTCAAACAAAAATTGGCGGCAACGACATTTCTTTCTAACCTAACTTTTTTGTGCTACTTCTGTCTTTTCTGTGAGTCTGTGACCACAGAACTTAGTTTAAGTTCTGTGTCTGTGACACATACCTAGGTATGTGGTCTGTGACCTGTGACATTAGCTGCTTTCCATTTAACGTAAAGAGCCCCTCAGAGCTACCCAGAGCGTATGACCCTGCGTTCCATTTAGTGGGGCTTCAAGCACCGATTGAGATTCCTCTTGCCCCTCGAGCACCACCCGTTTTATTGGTGCATGAAGCACAAGTAGACAAAAGTCAAAACGCGAATACACAGTTTTTTGGCGAAAAAGTCAGTGATAACGTAATTTCCGATCCAGATATAGTTCTGTGGTTCAAAGAGACTAAACTAACAAGGAGGGTTTAATAAGCTCTAGCCAATCAAAATCTTGTAGCATCAACGCGTCATAGTGACGTACTTGGATATGAGTACAGAGTCGAACTCGAACCAAGCAACAAAACTGTCAGCAGTAACTCTCATATACCAAGAATTAGTCCGTCACTGTCTATAGAGAACGGCGGCCATGCCATGTCCAACTACGTCACGTTTAGTCACAAATGTTCTTTAATCTCTTTCTACTAGTGTCCCCATTGTCTTTTTCCATTTTTTTCCGTTAACCAGCTGCCGTTCCCTTACGAACGGCAGCCCTCAAAAGTCGAAACTTGTGTGAGCCAAGGATTAACGAGGTCTTACCTTTTTACGTGCGATTCTTAGCACTTAACTCAAGTTACTCGGATCTCGGAATTTCGTTCGTATTCAAAACTGTTATTTTCTTTCTGGTTGCTCTAGGATTGGTTCTGGAACTGTCAGTTGTTTTTAGGTTTTTTCATTTGTGTCAACATATTTGATCTAAGGCTGAGTCAAGTCTCCGGTCTGACCAATATGATTAGATCAGCGCGGTCATTTGGTTGACTTGACGACCTAATTAGAACTGTTTGTATGTGACCAATATTTTCAATCATCTGATCGGTCCGACTCATCGTCATACTTCATACTGAACGCGCGTGCCTTGTCCGACCGGTGACTTGACACAGCCTAAGCAACATTTTACTTGTGTTCATATCTCTCCAATCCTTGTAAATCATTAGTCTCTCTCTTTTGAAAATAGATTCTCAAATCAAGCTATACTGACACAAATGAACAAACCTATTCTGTTGCTTCCAATTTAGTGCAGGAAAATTTCAAATCGATGAAAATGCAGCTAGCGTACGTTGTACTAACATAAGAACAGAATATTCATCATAGTTTTGGTACAAATTATATTGAATATTCTGTTCTTATGTCGGCACAACGTATGCGAAAGTGGTTCGACCTTTCACTCAAGACTCGTTCATACCCTTGCAAATATTCGCAATTTATTATCGACTTGACTCATGCGGCGTTAAAATTGCGTTGATTGATGAATCATGAATATCACCGTATGAGTCGAATCGCAAAAAAAAACTGTGAATATTCGCAAGGGTATAAACGGGCCTTTAGCGATGACAAATTATGTAAATTGACATTGGTAAGGTGGTAACACTGAATTTGGCATTGACATTGACAGAAATGACAACATAGACTGTTTTTTGTCAGTTTTGTGGTTTGTTTTGGCGGCGTTGGCGCCAAATACACCATACAAAAAGAAGTTTTCGTTTTTACTTTAACCACCATTTTTTAATCGTTGGAGTTTTTGAAGCTCAAAACTTTAATTTTTAGATTTCAATTAAAGCTATAAAATGGCTAAGCGTGATTATGATAAAGATAAAGGTAGAGTTAGAATAAGAACAATACTGAATACATTTTTCAATTTTTCTCATTGCAGAACAACTTAAAATGTTCCTGATGGAGTTTTGCATACAGGATGCCTCCGGGAAAAAGACTTTCAAATATTCCAATCAACTTACTAAGTTGGCTCATCGAGAACAAATTGCAATGTGGGTCGATCTGGACGATGTATGTGAATTCAATGAAGAAATAGGGAAGGCCATTAAATTTAACACAAGGCGATATAGCACTTTGTTGTCTGACATTGTTTTTGAAATTTTGCCAACCTTTGTTCAGAAAGAAATCACGGCTAAAGATACCCTGGACGTTTATATAGAACATCGTTTAATGATGGAAAACCGATTGAGACAACCAAATGAGCATAGAGATGCCCGTAATAAGTTTCCACCAGAATTGATGAGAAGATAGTGAGTACTTATAAACTTGGATCCTTTCATGTTATTGCCATTGGCCATATCATATACAGTTACTTATGGTTTCATAAGAAGCAACTTTTCTTGAAAGAGACTGATTTAGTATCATTTTATATACCTGTTCCTTAAGATATATGTTTTATCTATATGTAAACTTTTTATTTTTTCACACATGTACACTATTAGTCTTGGACTAAATAAAGTATTAATATATATTTATTTGCAAAGGTAGTTATGTATACATTGTAAAACATTCAATTCTTAAAACTCTAATCTTAACTTCTTTTGCATGATCTAAGAATCAGTGAAGAAAACTGTAATAGTATTGTATTTAAAGAAAGTAAAATTCATATGGATCCTTTATTGTGAATATCTACAAACCTAAACTAGATACAGACTTATTAATCAAATCAATTTATTTCATTTATTTATCAATTCAATCTCAGTTTAGTTATAGTAGCTCATGAAGTCTTTGCTGTTCTGAAAAAGGCAATAAGTGTTATGGCAGGTGCTAGATACAGATAACGCTGCAGGCCATTATTTATATATTTCAATGTATTCACTATGGCGCAAGCTTGCTCATTCATCAAACTTTGATCTACATCAAACGGAATATTTCTTGTCTACCAAAGAATGGAAAATGGGATATTGGACGCCTGTGGTGTCACTCAGTGAGAACAAAAAGTATTTTACCCCTTCACCACACAAGTAATTTACTTAATTCCTAGATGCGTATTTCGATAACAGAGTTATCTTCATTAGTAGGGATTACTAAACTAACTACTAGGAAGTGACCCTACCTGATGGACAGGTACAACCCCACCCCATAAACAAAACAACTAAGGCATCACCCTGAATTTGGCACCCTTAATGATAGCACCCTTCCAAATTTTTAGAGTTCTGAGCTCTTTTTGAAGAGTTCTATAGTTCTCGCCGGGGTGCAGAAAGAGTTCTGCAGTTTAAATGCCGTTTTTTTTAAAAACAAATTTTGGGGTGCCAATTTCAGGCCGCACCCCTTTTGTGCGGAAGGGTAGTTCCAGGTGCACAATTTGGAAGAAAATAAAGAGTTCTAGAGTTCTCAATAGTTTTTTTAAGAGTTCCGTCATAGTACGCGAGTTAGGGGCATTTGAAAAAAATGCGAGGATTTGCCGCCGCATGCGTATTGAACGATACTTGAGAATTATTATAGTTTAATATTATTATAGTATTATAGTATAGTAGTATAGTATATATTTTTTGGTGCTAATACAAAAGTTTACACAAGTCAAATACAAGTTAAATAGGACATAAGTTATTTAGCTAAAACTAAACATACAGTCATGTATAAATAAAATGTTGATATAAAATAATTTCCTCAAAACACAGTACGGGTCATAAGAGTCATTAGTAACACTATACAGGTTCGGTGATGCTACATGTCTTGGAAATTGTTATTAAAATATTCTTCTATACAATAAAATGCTTTTTTTATAAGATACTCCTTAATTTTATTTTTAAATATATTCAATGGAAGATCTTTTATATTTTGAGGAAGTAGTAGAACATTTTTGGAGCATAGTAATTTACGCCAGTTCTGGTTCTGTCGACTCTGTGGCCGTCGAGATATAGATTTGCTTTATTGCAAATACTATCATAATGATCTAATTTTCTGTAATCATCAACAGACTTTATTAATTTTTAATTTTAGATATTAATTTTGTGATGAGTTTCTAATAAATGATTGATTGATGAACACTCGATTTATTTTCTCGCGAATATTCAACATGTGCCAAATGTTCGCGGAAAGGATCATTCGTAGATCTTTTGGTATGGCCATTACATTATCGCAGTTTTGACAGGTAATTTCATAGATTCCTGATCTCTCTAAAGTTGGAATTTTATCTTTCGGATTACCTAACAACATTTGAAGATTGTTCGTACTTCTATGTACTAGCTGAAGGTTTGGGTCTCGTAAAATAGAGTTGAGACCTCTCGTAAGCCGTGTATCGTGTGTAATTTTAATGAAATTTTTCCTGTCTTTAGATTGTTCTAGAGTGGTTATTTGTCTTAAGGATGTTCTGAACTTCCTTAACGCCCCTAAGACAAATAACCACACTGGAACAACTTAAAGACAGGAAAAAGTTCATTAAAGTAATAATAATATTTATTTGAAATATGTATTCCTAATATACATTTACAAAAATAATGAGTATACATACAAAAATTATCATATTACATGTAATACATAAACATAACATAAACATGAATTCTCAAAATATACTGACAATTGGAAAAAAACAAAGACATTTATAAGTTATTTCACCTGACAAATATGGACTTTAAAACAAATTTTTCTTTTGAATTAGATGGTTTATCATTTTTGATTTGAACTGTTGAAGAGTTTCTGAGCCCTTTGTGTCATTTGGCAGATAAATCCCTTGAACATTAAAGTTTTTGTATTGTATGCTTTGACTTGAGTAGTCACATATAAGTTGTATTTAATTGTGGTATCATGTTGGTGGATTTGATTATTGAAAATTACAAACTTTTGAAAATATGATGGGAGAAGATTATGTAGCATTTTATAGATGTAACTCATAGTTAAGTAATTGAGTCTATTTTCTATTGACAGCCATTGTAATGTTTCCAACATTAAGGATATTGGTGTATGCCTCTTACATCTTAAGGTGATTCTCATTGCACGATTTTGAAGTTTTTGTAGTGATATCATTTTATTAATATCAAAAGCATACAGTAAGGTAGGGCAATATTCAAAATGGGGATTAATAAAGGTGTTGTAAGTGGTAATTCTTGCATTCATACTTAAATGCTGTGATACCCTCGAAAAGAAGTAAAAAAAATTATATTTTTTTTCTGTATATAATTGAAATGGCCATTCAATGTTAAGTGATTGTAAAGCATGAAACCTAGATAGTTAAACTCTGGTACTAGTTCAATTTTATTATCTTGTATTTTAATGTGAATTCCATCAATATTAATTTGTCTGTACATATAAGGTGTAGCAATTATAATCTCTTTTGTTATATCAACGTTCAGTTTTAATTTGTTCATTTTGAGGTATTCTGTTATTTCATTTAAAGAATTATTCATCTTTTTTACGGCATCATTTAAATTTTTATCTGTTACTGATATTAAAGTGTCATCTGCAAACAGGTGTATATAATCACATTCATTATGTTGATTCATATCATTTATATATAGAAGGAACAATAATGGGCCCAGAATGCTACCTTGTGGAACTCCATGTTGTACATCTAATGGCACTGAGAATGAATTTCCAATTTTTGTTCGTTGTTTCCTATTGGTGAGATAGTTGCCAATCCACTCGCGTACTCTTCCCCTTATGCCATAAAGTTACAGCTTTTTTAGTAGTATATCATGGTTTATGGTTTCAAATGCTCGTCTTAAATCCAAAAATACACACAATACACGGCTTACGAGAGGTCTCACCTCTATTTTCCGATACGCAAACCTTCAGCTAGTACATATCAGTACGAACAATCTCCAAATGTTGTTAGGTAATCCGAAAGATAAAATTCCAACTTTAGATAGATCAGGAATCTATGAAATTACCTGTCAAAACTGCGATAGTGTATAATATGGCCAAACCAAAAGATAAAACATTTGGCACATGCTAAATATTCGTGAGAAAATAAATCGAGTGTTGCGGATCATTTATTAGAAACACAAAATTAATATGATGATTAAATTCCAAACTATTCGATTTGATACCAGTGAAGGAATAATTAAGTGCCTTTGTTGTATTGTTTATTGGGTGGGGTTGTGCATGTCCATCAGGTAGGGTCACTTCCTAGGTAACAGATTACCTCATGGTAATTAATTATGTGATATAAATAAGACTGGTATGACGATTTACAGTTAGTTTAGTAATCCCTACTGATGAAGATAACTTTGTTATCGAAATGCGCATCTAGGAATTAAATTACTTGTGTGGTCAAGGGGTAAAATACTTTTTGTTCTTACCAAAGAATGAACAAATACATGACCATTACACCAGGAATAATTTACAATTACACCAACCCTTTAATAGGTTCACAGTGTCACCGAATCATCCCATGTACGACAGTGGTGTAAAACTATACAATAAGCTCAACTATGAGCTAAAATCATCTCCAAATGTCATTGTATTTAAGAATAAACTAAGATTATTTCTGTTGAAGAAAGCATACTGTTTAGTCCGTTCACCCTGTATATATATTTGGGTAATTTAGGGAATATTTCATTCATTTGTTTATTTAAACTTCATTATGATGAAAATCATTACTATTCAGTTTTTTGTTATATTCATTTGGCTCGAGGTATCGGGACTCGGCGTTTTTCTATTCATTTTTATTTTTCGCGAAAAAAAGGTGGTTTACAGGCACACAGATCAGTTCGTAAATGATTTCGGTATCGACAGCAACATACTTTCGGCGAGCAAGACAATTGTTGCAACCCATCAACTAATGGAATTCGGTAAGTGGCTGTAACCACTCGTTTAATTATTTATTTCTAATCGATCCGAATTCTAAACACATACTCAGTTGATGAATTTCTCCAAGATTCATAGTTTGATGTGATGTAAGAAAATATACTACTGTTTCAAATAACATTTTAACACTTGTATGTTTCACTCTATTAAGTGCCTGTCTTAGTGTTTATCTTGTGTGTTTTGTCTTTTTGACTTGTTGGAGCAGTTAATATTTTCCAGTTTTGTTAGGTTTCACTTAATATTATTGTAAAATTTAATAAAATTTTGATTGATTGATTGGTATTCTGGGATGTGTTGTTAAAAAAGCATTCATTATAATTTGGAAATGATTCAATTTTTTTTAAATAATAAACCATCAAAATAATTTGTTTCCTTCTGATCTTCTATATAAAAAATTTGAAAATTTGATCTACAATTATTTATGTATAGAATTCTCACACATTGTCAAAAGTAAAAAGGATATCAATTTTGGAGATCATCTTTATGAGACGAGGTGTAAAAGAACTGTCACAATTAAAACTAGATTGATTACTTATATTTCGGACGTCCATCATGTTAATGGTTGAAAGATTTCTATCTCTTTCAAATTTTTTCACAACGTTTCAATTGCTTGAATCCGCAATCGTCTTCTGGTGAATAGTGACAAAATCAGATGCTACGCGACCTTTTATAGGTCTATAATTAAAGTGTAATTACGCGCGGTCTTGTGGCGCGCGTGGTTTCGCGCTTTTTCTCCCTCCAAAACGGTCCATGAGCGGTTTCCATACGTTTTTAATTTCCACGCTTGGTTGACTGAAGGCACCATTGGCTTCTATGTAGGTGGTTTCCATAAATTTCCGTTTGAACCAATGTTCCTCTCTATGAAGAACACTAGCTTCGTCCCAGAGAATTCGGTGGTGTTTTGTCCAGGCGTGGTCAGCAATTCCATATTTTGATATTTCCCCTAGTTGAGTCCACTTTTTGTGTTCGGCTATTCTTACTGATAATGGCCTCTTGGTCTCTCCGATATAGGAATCTCCACATTCACGTGGGACTTTGTAAATACAGTTTTTACTGAATTCTGTTGTGTTCTCTGGTTTCGTCTTGGTGAGGAAGCTTCGTAAGGTACTGCCGGATTGAAAGCAACTCTTGATGTTGTATTTATTTCCGATCCTTCTGATCTTCTCGGAGATACCTCTGATATAGGGAAGAATGAGAACGGGGTTTTGTGGTCTTTCTTCGGTTGTCTTGGTCTTTTCGAGTTGTTTCCGAACTTCTCCTATGAGCTTCTCGGAGTATCCGTTTCGGCGTAGGTCCTTTTTGATGTGGTTAATTTCCGCCTCCAATGACTCCTGGTTGTTGCAAATAGACATTGCTCTCTCCACCAACGTTCTTACGATTCCCCTCTTTGTGGAGTTTGGGTGATTGAGCCGTAGTTGAGGTACTGTCCTGTGTGTGTCTTCTTCCTGTAAACAGAGGTGAGGATTCCAGTGTCTGTTCTTTCAGCTTTCACATCGAGAAACGATAGGGTACTGTTAGTTTCCTTTTCCATTGTGAATTTAATTGAATCCCTCATGTTATTCATTCCGGCGAAGAATTCCCCAAGGTGTTCATTTCCATGGTTCCAAATGATAAAGGTGTCGTCTACGTATCTTAGCCATAGTTTTGGTTTGTATTTTGCCTCTCTGATAGCCAATTCCTCGAACCACTCCATGTATATGTTGGCGATTACTGGAGAGAGAGAAGATCCCATCGGCAGTCCATCAACTTGGGAGAAGAAACGGCTCTTTTCTTGAAAGTATGAGTTGTGTAGCCAGCACTGCAGTAGTTCCAATATCGCTTGTACGGGGAGGTCAGTCCTTTCATGAAGCTGGATGTCTTCTTCCAGTTTCCTCTTGATGATGTTAAGGGATTCTTCTATGGGGACATTGGTGTAAAGGCTCTTCACGTCAAAGCTGATGAAACGATCTTCAGGCCCTAGTTCAACATCTTTGATAATGTCCACGAAGTGTTTAGAATTCTTGACGAACGAACTGCTAGTACCCTGTAAGGGTTGTAGTATCGGTAGGAGGTATTTCGCCTGGTTATAGGTCGGTGAGTTACGGGAGCTAGTGATTGGTCTTAATGGCATGTCGGGTTTGTGAATTTTCGGAAGTCCGTAGAGATGAGGAGGTTTACTGTAATGTGGCGTCAAATGTGTCCGTTCTTTGTCTGGAATAAAGGTTTTGTACTTTGACAGAGTACTGTAGATTTTCCTTTACATCGAAGATGTTGGATCCTTCTGTAAGAGTTTGTAGTTTCCTGTTTCGAGTACTGCTTCTAACTTGTCATCATACGTCTGGGTGTCCATGATGACTGTGGCATTTCCTTTGTCTGCAGGGAGAATTTTAAGGTCGCGTAGCATCTGATTTTGTCACTATTCACCAGAAGACGATGCGGATTCAAGCAATTGAAACGTTGTGAAAAAATTTGAAAGAGATAGAAATCTTTCAACCATTAAGATGATGGACGTCCGAAATATAAGTAATCAAGTTACTACATCGTCTAAAACATTCAAACAAACGTTAAAACTAGATTGAATAAAAAATAGGCACAAGAAATTACATTCACATTATCCCAAAATAAAATTGTTTGGCATACTACCAGATATTATTAAAATGAATAAATCTATGCATTCTTACAAACATAAAGTAAAAGACTGGTTGAATAACACAGAAAGGCGTATTTTTCATATAATTTGATAATGGTTAAATTTATTTTGTTTTACACAAAAGTTTGAAATATTCAGATTAGACAAAAATTCATTCAGAAATAAGATTGATAATTAATAAAAAATATTTTTAGTTTTAAAATAGTTCTTTAGTTAAATAGCTTGCCTTACAACAAGGTTACTTAGAAAGGTTTATTTTCTGTTTAATCACTACAATGTAACACTTCTATAGTTATGTATGTATTTATTTATGAATAAACTTATATCAATCTCAAGTCCTCTCTTTCTTGAAGATCAAACTTTCATAACTGGTTCAAAAGTTATTCAAAGTTAAAATTATTTCAAAGTCTTCCAGATAATCTGGTCTAAGTATAGTAATGATAAATAATAATAATTTTTGAATATTTGAAGGGTATATCTGTGAAATATTCCTTTTTTCTATCACCCACTAGCCCAGAGGAAGTGAAAGAAATGATAAAGGATATAAAAAATAAACATTCTTCTGGATGGGATGAGATCTCTGCTAATGTTTTACTACACCTAACACATAATGCAATGTTTACTTTAGCTGAGGCAATTAATGGATCATTTTTGAATGGAACATTCCCGAAATGTCTTAAGATAGCGGTAGTAAATCCTTTGCCCAAAGGAGGGGACTGTGATATAATATCTAATCTAAGGCCTATTTCACTATTGCCAACTTTGGCCAAGTTAGTTGAAAAATTAGTTAAAAAAAGGATGTCTTCATTTCTGCTCTATAATCATTCACTAAGCTCTCACCAATTTGGTTTTCAAACAGGGAAAAGCACAAATGATGCCATGTTTGCTTTACTGGAGAATTTATATCTCAAAATCAATGAGGGTGATGCAGTTGCAACAATCTTTTGCGACCTTACAAAAGCTTTTGACTGTGTTGATCACAAGATACTCCTTCAAAAATTAGAAATTTATGGTTTTAGAGATGTAGCATTTAGATGGTTTCAATCATACCTAACGGAACGCACACAAATGGTCTCGCTTAACGGAGAAAGTTCGAAATCTCAACTAGTGAGTTGTGGGGTACCACAAGGATCAGTGCTTGGACTCCTTTTGTTCTTGGTGTATATCAATGATCTGGCAAGCATCAATATCAGAGGTTAATTCACTATGTTCGCAGATGATACTACACTACTGTGGCACGGCACCAACAGTGATGGAATGAACACATAGCTACAGACATATCCTTGGTGAAAAACTGGTGTGATGCCAATAAGTTATCATTTAATGTCTCAAAAACATGCATTGTAACCTTCAGATGCACTCTGAACGAGATAGTCTTAGGAAACTCGATAATAAGTACTGTACCATCAGCCAAGTTTTTGGGACTCCATGTGGATAACAGTCTGTCTTTCAATACTCATATCAATACTTTATGTAAAAAATTGTCATCAGGGTGCTTTGCAGTAAGGGTCATCTCATCAGAATTAAATACATCTGTAGCAAGAGCAGCATATTTTGCTCTGATTGACTCACTATTGAGATATGGAATTTGTTTTTGGGGGAATAGTTCTCAATTTCTATTGAACTCGGTGTTCGTATTACAAAAGAGGGCTGTGAGATACCTTTGTAGAGCAAAACCTAGAGATTCATGCAAACCCTTATTTATTGCTAAAAATATATTGACATTGACATGTATCTTTATTCTGGAAAGTGTATGTTTAATCTATAAAAAATATTACAATAATATCCAATCTTTTCCAACTCACAAGACGAGAAGTGATAACTTCACGGTGTCCCTACCAATTCCCAGAAGCTCCTTGATAAAGGGGTCAATAATATATAATGCTAAAAAAATGTTCAACCACCTGCCTTCACATATTAGATCCTTGGTGGCACATAATAGATTTAGGAACGCTGTCAAGGAGTTACTGCTAGATAGAGCATATTATAATTTGAAAGAATTCTATGATGATGTATTTTAGGAAATTGTGTTTTGATATCGATGTGTATTGTTAATTTCGCTTTAGATGTGTATCTGTTTATATGTGACGTTGTATATGTTATATACAAATTTTTATTATGTGATTAGGACAATTTAATTGATCTTGTCATAATTGTGACTTTTCATATATATATGTCTCTTTGTGTGTTTATATGTGTATATGTGTGTATGTATGTATGTGTATATGTATGTGTATATGTGTATATATGTATATATGTATCTATATATATATATATATATATATATATATATATATATATATATATATTAAATATAGTTTGTTTATTTATGTTTATGTTTATACAGCTATATTTTTATGTATTTTCTCGCTTTATCAATGAGAATTCAGTTCTTTCGATAATAAAGCATATTTGATTTGATTTGATTTAAAAGCTTCTTTGTTTCAAACATTGTCAATAAAAATAACATCATACATAATTTATTACATTTTTAGTGAAATCTATTTCCAAGACCATAATGCTAATAAAAACGTCCCAATCAGAGAAGTTAAAGCTGAGCATATCGGCAAACTCGTAACAGTCAGGGGGATAGTTACACGCTGTACTGAAGTAAAGCCTATGTTGTGTGTTGCAACTTATACCTGCGATCAATGTGGGGCAGAGACTTACCAGCCTATCGCCTCTCTTAGTTTCATGCCACTTATCATGTGCGTCAGTGACGACTGTAGGATAAACAAATCAGGTGGACGATTATATTTGCAAACCAGGGGTTCTAAGTTTGTCAAATTTCAGGAAGTAAAAATACAGGAACATGTAAGTACCTACTGCTAATGACCATTAATTAGTGGTAGTATAAAATAGTTATAATAACACGAAACAAGTAATGATGTGAACAAAATCAAGAAGCACACTTTGGAATTTGGATGCAATGACTCCAGGAAGAGTGAATGCGAAAAATACAAGAATCAAAGTCATGAGGGGAGTCCAAAATTTAGGTGAAATTTAGGGTGTCCCATTGAAGATAACAAAGAAGAAGGAAACATTTTGGTGGAATATTTCATTATACAAGACTTTATACGGTTCTCCAGTGGAAACATTCTGTCATAAGTATTTCAAACCGTTACATTATCCAAACTCTTTGAGATATCACGTTGAAATTTGAAACATTTTGACAACTTGAAGACAATATTTGTATTTTTTTTTGCGATCGGAAAATCCGGAATACAAGCTCAGGATTTGATTTGATGCATTATTTTTTGAAGTTATATCACAGCAACCGTTGATATTTTTACAATTTACCAAGATTTATTTTTTGGCCGCTTTCAAAACCTCTACAAATAATGTCAATCCACTTTTTCCGTAAAATCAATAGTCTGGGAAATATTTCAAGAAGATGATGATTTGATACTAGTAAAGGAATAATTAAGTGCCTTTGTTGTATTGTTTATTGGGCGGGGTTGTAACTGTCAATCAGGTAGGGTCACTTCCTAGTAAACAGATTACTTCATGGTAATTATGTGATATAAATAAGACTGGTATGACGATTTACAGTTAAAAGTCAACTCATCTCAGATATAAGGGAGCTTCAAGCCGAGAATTGGCTGGGCACTCCATATCAAACGGTCAGATTTTATTCTGCTGATCGCCAGTCATCAGGATGAGGAACCGCTTTAACGAGCGGGGGTGGTGGATAGGGGGGGTGAGCTTTCGAGTACGTACGAGTGCTGGGGAGTTCATCCTTCCGGGCCTCAACCTTAGGGGGTGCATGGTGGTGATTTACAGTTACTTTACTGATGAAGATAACTTAGTTATCGAAAATGCGCATGTGGACAGTAGCAGAACTATTTTTGTCTTTTCGATTAATCGTTTTTTGTGTGAGGATTTGAAAATCATTGTTAAAAATATAAATCGTTTGATTTTATGTCTGAAAAATAGTATGAATAGTTCCTCAATGTTCAGTCTTCTAAATTTCATATAAATATCACTTGCAAAACCGATTCTTCTCAACTGTCTTTGATTTTGTAACAAGATTTTCAGAATTTTTTAAATTGTGGAAGGAACGTTGAAATTCTAAAAAATCGTATTATCTTTTACTTTGACATTGATATGTCATGATATTTGAAATGGAATCTGATGAATGGTTTTTGGGAAAACTTAAAGAAACCTCTAAAAATTGGGTTTTTATTTTTTTCCTCGAAAACTGTTCAGCAGATTTTCTTCTACATCTTTCTAATTATTCAATTTGAATGCCAAAATAACTCGAACTTTTTTCAGAATTTTTTACCTTGCCGTTAATTTTTTCATGGGTTTATATGAACCTTAAAAAAAAATCACGATTTATTTGAAAAAAATTTTATTAATTTTTTCAAAAAAAAAAATGTGATTTTTTACAACTCAGGACTGTCTAGGTTGAATTATAACTGTCTCTGCTCTCTTTCATTACGGCTTTCTATATATAACCAAGTAGATTTCTTCTCTCGAATATTCGCGACCCTCTAGAAAATACGAGAGAGGCCTAGAGAGGTCGCTTGCTGTTCGACTGCTCGCTTCTAGATGGTGAGGTGAGATATGCAAATGAGGCGACAGGCCCGGCTCCAATTCGTTACATTATCATAAATTTGTTTTCTTTTTTTTGTATTTATTTTCAGTTGGTTAGAGGAACACCACATGTTGATATTTTCCAAAGTAGTATTGAGATTATCATCATCAAATACATGTATGGAACAAGGTCCAGCTGCATTTACTATATCAACATATACAAGAAGAAAAAACGTTACTGTTTTTACACATCAAATAACCTTTTTTTAGAGCGATCAAGTACCAGTTGGCCATATACCACGTTCTCTTACAATATTCTGTAGAGGGGAGGTGACAAGAAAAGTACTACCAGGAGATCATGTGGCTATAACCGGCGTATTTTTGCCGTTGATAAAACAAGGTTTTAATCAACTGCGAGGTGGTCTACTATCGGAGACTTATTTGGAAGCTCATGTAAGATTTTTTTTAAATATAATTATTATTTTGTATCTAAGTTACTGGAGGGGATAAAATTTGAAAAATAGCCCGTTTAATCAACCCTTCACTTCAATTTCAGAACTTTTATGTTCCACTGGATTCAATAAGTCGCGAAATTTCAATAATCTGAATGTCATCGAAAGCAGTTCATAAATAAAATTATATGATAATAAAATTTGAAAAATACGTTGTTTCGAATTTTTATAAATTTTGTTTCAACGTAATTTTGACATATAAACCGTTTGAAAATGTCGGGAATCTAGTGCCGCGTCAAATATTTTCTAAAAAACCAAATATTCGTTCTTTTCAAATTTGATGAATTCCTGAAATTTGTGATACGTTGATACATTATAAATATTATTTTTACCAATTCCTTTGTTCTTCCAAATTCAATTGAATGATCTGAAAAACCGGATTAAGACATTGAAATGATATATATGTTTATTGTACATAAGAATAAATTCTTGTTGACAAACAGGTAAAATTATAAATAACATGTAATATACAAACTCTTAAAATTAAAAATATAGCCAAATAATAACAATGTAGGCATGATAAAGATATGTTACGGTTAAAATAAGAAATGTAAGTATAAATAAAGTTTATTATTTTAAAATTACAAAAGAAAACATCAAAATGAATCGTCATAATACTCTGCTAAACTATAATATGCCTTATCACTAAGTAGTTTTTTTGTCAGGTTTCTGAAAATATTGTACCTTTTTTCCTTAATTTCACAAGGTAATTTGTTATACATCTTCATCCCATTATAGATCAGAGAGTCTTTTATTAGATTTGTCATGGGAATGGGGAGCTTTAAACTATTTTCGTTTTGACGAGCATAATTCGTAATCTAATCTATTTTTGTGGATTAATGAAACCGTTTCCAATATAAAAATTGAAACAAGGGTCAGGATCCCATGTTCAATAAAGAGTGGTTTACATGAGGCCCTAAATTTTATTTTACACAGGTATCTAATTGCTCGCTTTTGTAGTATAAACACTGACTGAAACAATTGGTTGTTACAAACTCCCCAAAATGATATACCATAACGCAAATGGGATTCCACAAGTGCGTAATAAACTGATTTTGCAGCAGCAAATCCCAACTCATTAGAAACCACCCTCAAAACATAACAACCAGATCTACTAAATCTGGTCTACTGTTTTCTTTATATAGGGGATAGTATTTATTTAATTTTCCGTTTTTATCCTTTATTCATTTTTATACCACGCACTGTTTTGAACTAACCCTATATTGAGACAACTGAGTTTGGATATACTATTATACCACTTGTTTCCTCAGAACGAAAATAATAAATTCAATAATTCATGCTGTAAATTTGTATTTCAGAAACTTGTGTGCTTAAACAAAATGGACGAGGACAACGCCAATAATCCTCTAACCCCACAACAGCTGGAAACTCTAACACAAGATGATTTCTATACCAAATTAGCAATGTCTTTAGCTCCAGAAATTTACGGACATTTGGACATTAAAAAAGCTCTTCTGCTTCTTCTTGTCGGTGGAGTAGATAAGAGACCTGACGGAATGAAAATCCGCGGGAACATAAACATTTGCCTCATGGGAGATCCTGGTGTGGCCAAATCTCAATTATTGGGATACATCAATAGATTAGCGCCTAGGGGTGAGTGGGTAAACAAACCGCTTGTTTGTGAACTCTGCATTTGAATTGAAAGTATGTTTCTGTGGAAGTCGCAGAAAAAAACTAAATATGCAGTTGTTTTCATGACTTTTCAAAAGTTGAGTTTTAATATTGGTCTCAATTATACAGTCAGAGTCAGTTTATGAGTGCTTTAATTTTTTCAATGCTCATATGAATATTATTCATTCTTATTATTTATTTATAGGTCAGTATACTACAGGACGTGGTTCTTCTGGTGTGGGATTGACAGCTTCTGTAATGAAAGATCCAATAACTGGAGAAATGATGTTGGAAGGAGGGGCTCTAGTATTGGCAGATCAGGGAGTTTGTTGTATTGACGAATTCGATAAAATGGCTGATTACGATAGAACTGCTATACACGAAGTCATGGAACAACAGACAATCAGTATAGCAAAGGTAAACATTTCAATGCCATGTCATAACAAAACAGTGTAATAATGCTAAGCGAAGCTAATTAGTTAATTACGTAGATACATTCAAGAAAATTGAGTGAAAAACTCGTTGAGTTCTTGAAATATTTTGTCATCATAATTAATGGCATAGTAAATAGTTCGTTTAATTTCTTGGAGCACGATTCGATAACATCTGGAAATCGAGTTAAAAGTTTGTGGCAAAGGGGATACAAGTTGTTTTTGCTCAATATGTGGCTCCACAAGAGTCTAGAAACCCATTCTATTTATTAAATTAATGAGAACAGATACAGCCGTATGCATAGTCATCAAATCAAATCAAAATATACTTTATTGTCAGAAGAATGAATTCTTGTTGACAAAGCTTTTATAAATATAAAAATAAAGACGTACAGAAATATAAAAATGGTATGCGTAAATATGTGTTGATAAAATCACAAGTCGTCAAAAAAAAGAAGAAGAAAAGAGAACAGGTACATCATAGAATATCATCATAAAATATAATATAGTATAATGTAAAAGCGTGTATAGCATGGAAGAAAATAATGCTACTTACATGGCACAATGATGATAAAATAATTAGTAAACTACAACATATATATTAGTTTTGCTCAAGTGTGAAATTATATTACATGTGGTTAAAATAGGACTACGCAAAGAAGCGAATGTCATATAAAGAAAAGAGAATGAACATACGAGAGTATGAGGTTAAGATAAGTTCGAGCAATTCCAATCTTTGTCTAGATACTCTTGAACACTGTAGTATGGTTCACTGATAAGAAGACTTTTTACAGATCTCCTGAATAGAACTGGAGAGACAATTCTTCTGGTAGTAACCGGGAGATGATTAAATAATATCAAAGCATTATAAATGAGAGACTTTTTTGTTAAATTCGATGATGGAATGGGAAGTCTTAAATTATTATTTTGGCTGGTAGAACTAACAACCGTCTCATATGACGATTTGTTGCTGTGGACCAAACATACAGTCTCAAGAATAAATAAAGTT
The DNA here is from genome assembly GCA_944452925.2 of Chrysolina oricalcia. Lineage (NCBI taxonomy): Eukaryota > Metazoa > Arthropoda > Insecta > Coleoptera > Chrysomelidae > Chrysolina > Chrysolina oricalcia. Next base: position 2,760,491 of record OX101821.2, on the reverse strand, counting down.
GGAAGGGTAAGGATTTTGAGATCCAAGAAAAGAGGTTTACATGATACCCTAGGTCCAACATTGAGGAGGTAGGTAGGAGGCATAACAACCAGAGGCTAGTTTTGATCTCAGTGTTTTCACATGACTTTCGAAGTTGAGCTTATCATCTAGATGAATACCAAGAAACTTGGTATTATTTTTTTGTTCAATGAACATTTCAGTACCCACTTGAATCTCAGGTAGATTGCACTTGATCGATAAGAGGCTGGTTTTATTTATGTTAAACGAAAGCAAATTCGAGTCACACCACTCCTTCACAACGGAAATATCCTTGACGATTTTTGTGTGCAGGTTCTTTACTTCATTGTCATGCCAGAGGATTGTTGTGTCATCCGCAAAAATAGTAAATTTACCGTCAATCTTTAGATTAGCTATATCATTGAAATAAAGTAGAAACAAGATAGGTCCCAATACAGAACCCTGTGGTACGCCATGACTAATCGAACCAGTATTAGACAACGTATCTGTTCTCACAATTTGGGTACGCTTTCCTAGGTAAGATTCCATCCAACTGAGGCTAAGATTTCTGAACCCATAGTGTTGGAGTTTGCGCAGCAGGATTTCGTGGTTTACACAATCAAATGCTTTTGAAAGGTCGCAAAATACCGCCGCGCAAACTTCCTTCTGATTCAGTTTGCAGTATAGTTCTCTCAGGAAGGAGAAGACAGCATCGCCTGTGCTTTTACGTGGCTGAAAGCCAAATTGCTGAGGATTGAGAATGTTGTGCACATTGATGAAATCAATTAATCTAGATTTGACAAGCTTTTCTATAATTTTTCCCAAGGTCGGAATAAGAGAAATCGGTCGAAAATTAGAGGGATCCGTTGCATTTCCACCTTTATGAAGGGGAATCACAAGACTAACTTTAAGGAAGTTTGGGTAGAGTCCCTTTGCGAAAGAGTCATTAATGAGTTGAACCAACAATTCTAGAGAGAAGATGGGCACGTTTTCAAAAATATTTATTGAAATATTATCAATTCCGCAGGAGGTTTTATTTTTAACTTGTTTAATTGTATTCATGAGTCAATCGCCAGCGACTCGCCAGAGTTTCGCCGTTCGCTACACAAGGATTATAATGCACAGTCGAGCTCCAAAAAAGTGACACCTACGCGATAAGTCACATTTTGGCGAAACGCTGGCGATGTACCACTTTTTTGGAGCTCGACTGTGCATTATAGTTCTTGTGTAGCGAGCGGCGAAACTCTGGCGAGTCGCTGGAATAGACTCTGCATACGGCTGATAGTATTTTATCTTTACCACACAAGTATTTTCACTCCTAGATGCTCATTTCGATAATCAAATTATCCTCATCAGCAGGAATAGTAAAATAACAGAAAATATCCATCCCAGTCATATTTATATCAAATATTAATTACTATGAATTAATATTGATGTGAAACTTGAGTGTGATCATACCTGTGATCAAATGTGATTGATGTGGTCAGGTATGATTTCACCCACCCACGCTGATAATTGGTAATTATACTTTTATCGAAATTAGTTTAGAATTTAATGAACCATTATCATTATCGAGAATGGATTTACTGAAACTGTACTTGTAAATAAGCAAATGGCCTGAGGGGAGGGCGGAAAAGCCTGGACAAATTCCCGGGGCACAGGCTACAAAGAGGCCCGACGTAACGGGCTATATTTAAACTGACAGTATTTACGGGGGCCCGTAACATACAGTGTGTCTCACTTCTCATGGAAACACCCCCGTATCTTCTGTAATAATTGAGGTTGAATGATGAAACTCTCAGGACTGATGGATATGCTCAAAATGCACCTACCATCTGAATGGGGTTGGCCTAAGTGATATACACTGCCCGCCAATCGCGATGGAACAACAGATTTTTACGGTAAAACATACTAGGGGGCAAAATAGGCTAAAAATTCCTTCAGATTTGTGATCAGGACCACCAACTTACTACAGATACACTTTTTCTCTGAAAAAATTTCAGTCCTGAAAAATCCTTATTTGTCTCACTTCTCATGGAAACACCCCCGTATTTTCCGTAATTTTATACGTAGAACCCTGAAATTTGCAGGATCGATAGATACGTCAGAAATGAACTCACTGCACGAAACTGCACGCCAGCAGCGATGGAAAAATGGGTGGTTCCTTCGCTGCTGGCGTGCAGTGTATATTACGTAGATTGACCATTCCCGTGCAGTAAGTTCATTTCCAGTGTATCTATCGATCCTGGAAATTTCATGGTTCTACGTAAAAAATTACGGAAGATACGGGGGTGTTTCCATGAGAAGTGAGACAAATTCGGATTTTTCAGTACTGAATTTTTTTTAGGAAAAACGAGTCTCTGTAGTAAGTTGGTGGTCCTGATCACGAATCTGTAGGAATTTTGAGCCTATTCTGCCCCCTAGTATGATTTACCGTAAAAATGGGTTGTTCCATCGCGAGTGGCGGGCAGTGTATATCACTTAGGCCAACCCCATCCAGGTGGTAGGTGCATTTTAAGCATTTCCATCAGTCCTGCGAGTTTCATCATTTTACCTCTATTGTTACGGAAGATACGGGGGTGTTTCCATGAGAAGTGAGATACACTGTATAGCTATTCCGGCGCCCGCATTGGCTCTCGGCGGTCCTGAATAGCAATACTTTCATAACAAGCTAATTTCCTGCAATCGTCACTTGGATTCACCGATTCTAAATTTTGAATGTTAATTTTATGGTGAATTTCTAATAAATGATCCGCAACAATAGCTATTCAATGCAGTTCCAGTAAATCGACGACAGCTGGTCTGCCAATAATACCCTTAATTAATCAAATAGCGACCCTAAGAATTAAATCGTAATTCTGAATGCATAGTAATTATATCTAGTCGCCTATTGAAAATAATCAATGATTAAAATCTGGATTGATGTGGCCGTTACTTGATGGAAATTGATAGTATATGACACTAAGATAAACACGATTAAATTTCCACAGATTTATTGTCTTCGCGACATGTTTCGATACACAGTATCCTTCTCAAGCGAATGTAATACATTAAATTATTCTACAAGGTACTTTATTGTCAGAAGATACAAAAAATCTCATTATTACTAAATACCCTTCGTATCAATTGAGGTATTATTATCTCGTTATTATATTGTTTTGTATTTTTATATTGTATTGTACCACTATATTGTATTGTATTACTATATTGTATTGTGTTTTATGTTAGTAGTATTGTATTATGTATTTAATTATTTTTAGTTTTGAGATTTTACAAATTTTTGATAACAAATCGTAATTGGGGCTACCCGTTGAATAAATAAATAAATCAGGACCTACTTATAATAAAAATAAAAATTGACAATACAATGTAGGGACCTGTAAATCTCAAAACATAGCTACTAATTAAATTATTGAAAAGGTTTAACAAAGGGGAACTATTAAGGTCTAGTTGATCATTTAGTAAACGATTCGAATTTTTCAATACCCTTATTTACAACATGAAGGATTTAGAAGTTTTCATCGAAGTCATGGTCTTCTTCCAAAATATGATTGACATATATTAAATGTGTTTTATTCTTTACATAATTCATACGGTGTTCACGTACACGGCTTTTGAATGGTCTTCCAGTCTGGCCTACATATATTTTGGAACAAGATCCAGAATTCAATTTATAAAATCCTAATATTTCAGATTTTTGCGTTTTATCTTTATTATTTTTGATAAACCTTCCCAACGTGCTATCTGTTCAGAATGCTACTCTTAAATTTTGTTTTTTCAAAAATGACGATATTTTTTCTGAATAAGTTAAAGTTCTGTAATTATTGTCAAGGTTCCTCATAGTAGAATGTTATCTTTGAAATGAATAAATTTGATTTGAATTGTTTCTAATATCAAAAAATCTGCTGTGATCTATATTAATTTTTTTTTCAATAATTAATATCTATAATTCTAGGCGGGAATTATGACTTGCTTGAACGCCAGAGTGTCGATCTTGGCCGCCGCCAATCCCGCGTACGGTCGGTACAATCCCAAGCGATCCATAGAACAGAACATCGATCTTCCTGCCGCCCTTCTGTCACGTTTCGATTTGCTCTGGTTGATTCAAGACAAGGCCGACAGAGACAACGATCTCAGGCTCGCCAAGCACATAACTTACGTCCATCAGCACAGCAAACAACCACCTTCAGACACGGACATGGAGGTGTTGGATATGACCATCATGAGAAAGTACATTACCATTTGCAAGATGAAGGATCCCGCCATTCCGGAAGATTTGACCGATTTTATCGTTTGTATGTTGTGAAATAATATAACTTATTCCAGTCTTTACTTTCAGTGGAGAGCACAGTGTACAGGGGCGCACTCAGGTTTTTTGTCGGGGGAGGTTAATTTTTTCATTTTGATTTTCGAAATGCATAATACGTCTCAACAAAATAGTTTCAGTGATTAATCAAGTGGTATTGAGAAATTTCGGGGAAGGGTTATACCCTGATTTCCCCCTCCCTTGGGTGCGCCCTTGACAGTGTAGGAGATTATGATAGTTGGTCGTTTTTGGTATGAAGTTATTAAGGCCTTCCTAGAAGATTGTGAGCTGTTATTGATGTTTTCTTGGTGTCTTTTATCGCTTCTTTGTATGTTCTTCTTGAGTTTTCGTAATTTCTTCTAAGTTTTTCAATTATCTTACAGTTATCTAGATCCTGGTATGTCTGTCCATAAAGTAACCCTCCCCTAAAAAAATGTGGATCAACCGGGATTTGAACCCGGGATCTCATTGTTTCCGGCAATGTGCCTTAGACCGCTATGCTATTGATATGTATTCAAAAACCGTCGATTCACATTTCAAATTCAGCTCTTTGTTAGTTTGAGATGATGATTAGGATTAAATGAAAAGATGGAAAAATTATCCATGTTTCTATCTTTTCATATGAAGGGTCCACTTTTCAAAAAGTTGAGAAAAGAGAAGTCTAATGTTTATTATGGAATGTCATTGTTTGCCCCCTGTATGGTTTGGTGTGTTGATACTTCATGCTACAAGCTAACATGTCGATTCGGAAAAAATGGAAACTCATCGTTTTTCCACTGGACCCTTCATATGATTCTCATCATCAGATCAGTTCTGATTTTCATTTTCCCGTTTGCTATGCTATAAACTTATTTTCGAATTTAATTTAACTACAGACGTAAAACTCCTAAAAATATTTATCCAAAACAAATTGGCTGCTATTAATGAACTCTAGTAAAATCATCAAATCTTTTTTTGGTATATTTTCTCTTACTTGCGTATTGCTGTGTAAATATTTTTATTTTAAGTCAGTTAATTGGGCTGACAAAATGGAAAGGAGCATAATGGAACTGAATATTCAATAATTTGTTGATTTGAATTCGAATGACGTCCTCCAGAAAAATGTTTCCAATGTGTTCAATAAAAATACGAATGAAAATGTAAATTTCTACTTTCAGATTTTTTTTTTGAGTCAAGTTTCTATCACAATATCTACCAGATATAGTTCAATATCCAGCGTGGTATTGGCCGGGAAATTGGGTTTTATGGTATTTATTTGGGTATAATTTGAATAATAATAATTTAGGTAAAATTCTCTCCAATGCAAAACCCAATCGCGATAGAATGAAGAAATAGCAGGCAAATATAGAATAGAATGTGGTGAATGCTCTGCAGTATATACAGGCCAAACCGTTATAAATTTTGACGTAAGACTCCGTGAACACATACAAAAAATCTACGATGTATGAACATCTGCAAGAAACAATACATAAGTAAAGACATTGTTTATATAGAAGTAAGATAGTCAATGCCTGTGTAATTGGTGTTGGACGCAAACGCGAGTGTCATCTAGCGTGATTAGTTACAAACATGAAGATTTGACGTGATTTTAATGCAGGTTTCTTCAAAAAACCCTGATTTTATTGCTGTCCCATTGTTTCAATCAAGTTACGACATGACTTGGAGGCCAGATCACTGAAGTTACAACATGACTTGGATGCGAGCTCACTATCGCCATCTACATGTCGCATCTATTTTGATCCAATTATAATCCCATGAGGTTGACTAACTATCTTCTATACAAACAATGATTGACGTCATTTTAATGCAGGTTCCTTCAAAAAGCCCTGATTTTAATGCTGTCCCATTCTTTCAATCAAGTTACGACATGACTTGGAGGCCAGATCACTGAAGTTACGACATAACTTGGATGCGAGCTCACTATCGCCATCTACATGTCTACATTTTGATCCAATTATAATCCCATAAGGTTGACTATCTTCTATTTAAACAATGGTAAAGATAACCTCATACTCCACTCACATATTATGTAATAAAGGAAAGATAAGGAATTGGTTGGGAGCCATAGAAATTAATAAATCGATTAGAAACCCGATGTATAAAACCCTACAGCTGGATTAATTAAGGTCTCCACTCGAATTTATAATGTTGACAACCCTGGTAATTTATGTAGTCTCCACTCTTGAATTTGAATAGTTGGCATCTCATACATTAATTATCTCTTAATTATCCCTTCACCTAACTCACCTGCAGTCTCCTTATATAAACATAAATAAACACGTCATCAATTACACAAATTAAAGTAAACAAAAATACTAAACACTAGAGAGTTCACAAAAATATGTTTACAAAAACCATTACACTTGTTTCAACAGGAAGGTAACAAATATTATACACGGTACGCTACTGTTCTGCATGTCATAAATAACTCTATAGACTATAGACGATTACACTGCAATAAAAATAATCAGCGCAATTACTGATTGGTTTCCAGGAGGCGAACCTATATTTGTATAAAGAATAGTATTTTTCTGAAATCGTTCAAGAATGCCCACTTTCTCGGAGCAGCTTCAGTCCTCAAAATACGCTAATCTAGTATTTTAGTCCGTTGCTAAGCAACGAACTTTCCCGGACCGTTTTCGGACCTAAACGGTACGGGAATAGTATATTGTGTATCTAGTAGTAAAAGTAATATATTCCCTGACGACAATGTAAATTGTTGGCCGACGCGTTAAGCCGAGGCCAACAAGCATTGAAGTCTGGGAATGTGCTTTTACTACGAGGTACACATACTATTTTTTCTGAAATCGCAATCAGCATTATCAAAAACTAAGGAATTCTACATATTGTTTGCGTGAATTCAATAACTGTCTAAAATGTAAACAAGCCGGCAAAAGTTTTCCCGTATCGTTTTCGATACGGGAAAGTACTTTCCCGTATCGTTTAGGTCCGAAAACGATCCGGGAAAGTTCGTTGCTTAGCAACGGACTAAAATACTAGATTAGCGTATTTTGAGGCCTGAAGTTGCTCCGAGAAAGTGGACATTCTTGAACGATTTCAGAAAATAGTATATTATTCACTTCAATGCTTGTTGGCCTCGGCTTAACGCGTCGGCCAACAATTTACATTGTCGTCCGGGAATGTATTACTTTTACTACTAGATACACAATATACTATTCCCGTACCGTTTAGGTCCGAAAACGGTCCGGGAAAGTTCGTTGCTTAGCAACGGACTAAAATACTAGATTAGCGTATTTTGAGGCCTGAAGTTGCTCCGAGAAAGTGGGCATTCTTGAACGATTTCAGAAAATAGTATATTATTCACTTCGATTTTTCCCCCTGAATGAGATTGAATGAATGAATGAGATTCAAGTGACAAGGCAGGTGATACCTCATTTCATTGAATCTCAGCAAAATTAAGAAAATAGTCAAAAATAAAGAGCAATGTTTATTTTATGTGAAAATTTGAGAAAAAAATCAAATTAAATGTTCAAAATGTGCGCCATTGACTTCCTGGCACATGAAGATGTGATTCTGAAATTCGCTTCTTACATTTCATATATTTTTGAAGTAAGTCTCCTAAGCGTTCCTCTAATTCAACGATCGTTTCTGGAGCAGTTCTGTAAACTTGAGATATCCCTACAAGAAACAAGCTAAAGGGGTCAAATCAGGCGAGCGAGTTGGCCATACAATAGGACCCCTCCTACCGAACCATCATTTCGGAAAATGTTCATTCAAAAAGTCACTTACTCACTTTGTAAATGTTTGTTTCTCCCAAGAAGCACAACGTAATAATAAATGGAAACTGTTAATTTATAATGTTTGATCAAAACATATTAGACTTATTGTGAAAGGCTTTCGCGGCCATCGTCACTTACATGGTGGTTCTTCGGGTAGTAAGGCCGACGTGTTTTCAGAGAAGAACTCGACGTTTCGCCAACACGAGTGGTTAGCATTTTTTTTTTTTTTTTTTTCCTTAAGGGAAAATTACTTTCGGATAAATCCCCTGATTTTTTGGTATGTTGTAGATTTTGACTTCCAAATGAACTTGTTCACGCGTACATTCTACTGGTGGCCAAGAAAAAAAAAAAAAAAAAAAAAAAAAAAAAAAAAAAAAAAAATGCTAACCACTCGTGTTGGCGAAACGTCGAGTTCTTCTCTGAAAACACGTCGGCCTTACTACCCGAAGAACCACCATGTAAATATTAGACTTAACTTGAAATAATCATTATCATTTCATTTAGTAGTTCCAAGTTTCAAAACCCCAGGTTTTCTTAATAATTATTTTGTTTGTAACGTTTTGATCTGCTTAATTTTTTACTTTTCAGCTGCTTACGTGGAACTGAGAAAGGATGCTCGAAACTCGCGAGATATGACTTTTACTTCAGCCAGGAATTTACTTGGAATTTTGCGTCTATCGACAGCATTAGCACGTCTGAGGCTATCTAACATTGTCGAAAAAGATGATGTTAATGAAGCTATCAGATTGATGAATATGAGTAAAGATTCGTTGAATCAGACATTCGAAAATAAGGGATACAGGTAATTTTTAATTAATAAGATCACAAACGTTTTCAAATTAAAATTATGCTACTAAAGATAAATAGATATATGTCAATTTTTTTAATTTCAGGCCTCCAAATGTCCACGACAAAATATTTGCTCTTATCACAGAGCTTGCTGGAGGGAATAAGACTGTCTTGGTGTCGGATGCTCTGGAGAAATGCGCCAGTAAAGGCTACAACCCTGATCAAGTAGATGCATGTATAGAAGAATACGAAGAATTGAATGTTTGGTTGTTGAATCAAACTAGAACTAAGCTTACTTTCATCTAATAGTATGTCTGACCAATAAACTATTTTTGACTAAGATTTAAAAATGTTCGAATTTTCATTTTACTGCATAAATAAAGAATAATTTTTTTTGTATTTAATTTCAATTATTGTCTATGAAGAGATGTAAACAACCCCGCTCCATCCTTAAGGGAAAATGACTTTCGGATAAATCTCCTGATTTTTTGGTATGTTGTAGATTTTGACTTCCAAATGAATTTGTTCACGCGTACATTCTACTGGTGGACAAGATTTTTCACAAATAGTGAAAAATCTTGGCCACTAGTAGAATGTACGCGTTAACAAGTTCCTTCAACTCGTCATGCAAATGACAAATAACTATGAAACTACAAATTGTGAAAGGCTTTCGCGGCCATCGTTGAATGAATGATGGTTTTTCGGGTTTTTAGGCCGACGTTTATTTAGAGAAAAACTCGACGTTTCGCCAACACGAGTGGTTGGCATTTTCAAGAGAAATGTTTACAGTTTCGATCACTGAAACAAGTAGTGTTCAGTGATCGAAACTGTAAACATTTCTCTTGAAAATGCCAACCACTCGTGTTGGCGAAACGTCGAGTTTTTCTCTAAATAAACGTCGGCCTAAAAACCCGAAAAACCATCATTCATTCAACTATGAAACTAGTCATAGTGGGAAACTGAATTTTTGGGACAGTGTTGAGGAGAGAACGATGAATATATTAAATAATAATAAAGAAATTTCATAGTATTTATTAATCGTGAATTACAGGGTGATTTTTGAAACATTGACATTCTGTCATTTTTATCATAGAAAATTTTCATGATCACCCTATATATCCCAACGGAATCACGTTTATACGGTATCGGCTGTCTTCGGAGGATGATAATTCACATGAATATACAGGATATATACGAAAGAACCGGTCATATATTTCACCAATTTTTCAAATCACCCTGTACGAAATGTATGAATTGTGATTAATGATGGAATAAGAATAGTACATTGCATGCCAAAATAATTTTATCAATCATTATTCCATCGAATTTTCAGACATTACTAAAATGTTTTTATTTTTCACTCTGTTCATAATGATATAATCTGCACCATCTGAATGATATTTAGTAAAATGAAGGTACGTTGATGACAAGAACGAAAAAAAATGCAGTTGGCACCTTCAAATCCCGAGAAAATAATTAAAAGAAGTTACTGATTTTTAACTTGAAATCTATCCATCAACGAACTTTGCGATTCTGCACGTTCAATCAGTACATCGAATACTACAATATACTAAAGATTCAGAAAATTTCACCGAGAACCATTTTACCTATAAAAAGTGCGGGGTCCTTTGCTGGTGTGCGAAACAAGTGCTAATTATACGAGCATAAGGTTGATTTTCGTCAAACGGTAGTGCTAATGCAGAGTGCTTAAATACTATTGGGTTTTGCGTGTTTGGTGCACCCTTACGAGCAACCCTCGGAAGTCCTCGAGAGACTTGTGCGAGCTAAGAATGACGAGCGTCTTACCTTTTAAGGTGCGATCCCAAGCACGATCGACAATTTCTACTGAAAAAGTCTGCCAGACACCCAACCAAACGCACCAACGCTTGAATTTATGATTGACACTATCCTATTGCAAATGGAGGGTTAAATAATTTTCATTATAATGGACGGAGTTCTTAATTTGTGTTGAAGATGGTATTAGAAGACTGATATTATATTTGAGTCAAGTGTTATAGTTTGACTCTTGTCAGTTTCCTTTTTTTGGGGTATTCAGAATAAAAGGGCAAGCTAGTGGTACAATTTCTTGTTGTTTAATAAGTGGTCTGCAGGAATCTCGGATTCCAGCTTGGCACACATATCTAAGAGCTCTTTTTTGAAGTACACCACAGAAAAAATACTGTATAGCCAGTAAGACTAACAAGGTGCAAAGTATACATTTCTTGCTGAAAGAAGAGGTTAATATTTTTGGAAATTGCTCTTATGGCAAATTTCTGCATAAACCACAAACTTTACAATTGAATCTATGGGGTAAAATTCAGGATGCAATAAAAACGATACCATTCTCTTATATTATTTAACATTCTGCAAGTATGAAGAGTAATTACAAAATACAACATTGCATTAACAAGGTTATCCCATTTTCATCTCCTTCCTTTGCCCTTTCCTTTTCCCTTACTGCTAGTAGCCGCTTGCTGGGGTGCTTCTCCTGCTCCTTTGTTTAGCCTAGATTTTAACTTCGGAATCATTTCGCCAAGGTGGAACATTATGCTCTCTCTGGTAGGAAAACTGCTATTGACTAAGCTTTCATCGTCATTTTTCAATTGCACTCTTATTCTGCCTCGGTGTTGGAGTTCTTTACTTCTTTCTCTGCTGTACAATTTGTTTTCTACTCCAACTTTGAGGTTTGATGCGACTAGTACATCTCGAATTTCTTGATGTGTTGGATTCTCCACACATTTATCTTTATTTATTTTTCTTCCTTCGGCTAATGTTTTCTTACTATTGATATATGCTGGGTAAATACATATCCACCTGTAAGGAAAAAAATTAGAAAACATATGGTTCATGACATATATTCATCCAATACCTCTCCCTGTCATTGTGTTTTTTGTCTGGACTCCATTGTAGAACGGGTAAGTGACCTGAATGCACACCACTAGGAGTCTGCATTTAAGAAATGTTTTTTAAATTTATAATGATCGATTTAAAACTTGTAAATAGGAAATGTAGGTACAACTAATAACAAACGTAAACGTAGAGACGATGTTGCCAACAGTTCTCATCAAATATGACATTTTAATTTTGAAGTAACGTTTTTACATTATAGCAATAGTGCGCATGTTTAATTTTATAATGGAGGTGATTTTCACTGAAATGAAATTATAATATGATGATCATATTATAATTTCATTTCAGTGGTTTTTTTCTGCCGTGTGGCCCTTTCATATTCCAATGGAAATGCGGCTTTTGTAGTTTTTGTACGAGATCGAAACACAGACCAAAGGTATTTTGTGGCAGTGTGGCCAACTGCTAATTTGTGTGATTGATGTGTATTCGCGAATTTCGTTTCCGGTAGATGGCGCGCAACTAGTGGTGTCATTGTTTAAATAGAAGGTTATTTAACGAGTATGATTCTCTAACAATTCCCAACACTGAACGAGTCTATCCCACATGTCTATCCCCGTAAGACGATGGGGACACTTATAGAAAGAGATGAAAGACCATTTGTGACGAATTGTGACGTAGTTGGACATGTCATTGCCGCCGTTCTCTATAGACAGTGACGGACTAGCTCTTGGTATATGAGAGTTACTGCTGACAGTTTTGTTGCTTGGTTCGAGTTCGACTCTGTACTCATGTCGAAGTACGTCACTATGACGCGTTGATGCTACAAGATTCTGATTGGCAGAGCTTATTAAACCCTTCTGTTAGTTTAGTCACTTTGATTCGACCATAGGTCCATATATATATATATATATATATATATATATATATATATATATATATATATATATATATATATATATATATATATATATATATATTATATACATGCAGTGTGTTTCACTTCTCATGGAAACATTCTCGTATCTTCCGTAATTTTTGACGTAGAGCCATGGAATTTTCAGTATCGGAAGATACACTATAAATGAACCCACTGCAGAAAAGGGGTCCCTACGTAATGTACACTGCACGCCAGCCGGTAATGTAATAATATCTAACCCCAAATACTGAAAAATTGCTTGTTAATAATAATAATAACAAAAATATGCTTTATTGTCAGAAGAAATCCCTTGTTGACAAAGCTACAGGTATATATAAAACGCAAGACAATTTTTTTGCCATCGCAAAAAATGCGAATATTGGCAAGGGTATGAATGGGCCATAATGTTTCACTCTAACAACGGCAACAGTGGCAACACTGATGTTTTCTTAATCAGCGTTGGCAACCTTCAACTGCGTGACTGAAGTCTACAATTTATTTGAAATTTTTGACTGGGAGTATTTTGACATAAATCATATGACTGATAGATAGAACCCTAATTAAGCTGTGCCCTAGTATTCCTAGTACTCCTAGTACATCTCTAATACTCTTTCGAAAATGGGTGAGCAATCGATCACTCCCAACAAAAAGGGATTATCTAAGAATGACCAAAACGAAAATATGGAACCTGAAGTGAACTCTGATAATGAGCAAATTGACGATATGACACCAGAAGGTAAGAATTTGTGGTGGCACCGATAGAAGTCCTGATTTTATCAAACAATTTTAGAATTTGCTAATCTGGACACTCAGCTAGACGCTTTGAATTCCGCTCTCGATGACATTGAGCAGAAAAACGACGATATACATGCCAAACTTCTACAACTATTACGTGCCAACAGAGAAGTTCGTGAACAGTTAAAACTTGATCAACAGGACAACTCTGTAATGGAGACAGATTCCGACATGACTAAGCAATAAGTATGGTACTTATGCATTCCATTGGTTTGACATCTACTTTATTTTTGTCAGATATTTCCAAATATTTTAGAAAGTGTATATATATATTATTATTGTTATAGCAAAGTAAGAACTAATAAATGTTCCACGTTTATTATCAAATGGATACTGACTCTGTCATTGTTATCAATTAAGTTTTTGAGACATTTTCAATACAATTGAATTGAATGCAAATTTTTTGTTTTTCTGTTCAGTGAAAATCATACAAATTGTGTTATTTGATTAACTACTGCATTTATATTTATGTGGTATCAGGTAAAGTTCAATAATTTTCCAATGATGAATCAGTAACCTGTATATTTGAAACAAAATCATGTGTAAGATGTCTCATTTTATAATGAGATGTATAACAAATCAAAGAGTTGATGATCGAGGTATTTCAATGAGTTCAGAGTAAAGGATAAGAGAAAATCAGTTGTAAAAATCCTAATTGACATTTATTGTATCCCCAGTATATTTTATTACCCCCAGTGTATTTCATTGTTTAAATTTTTTGATATACCATTTTTGTTATCAAGACAAGCAACCTTCATTTTACACCAATCAATATAAAATGAGTGATTTTTAACAAAAATACTAGTAGGAAACCGACTGGTGCCATCAAATGGAAGACAGTCTGTAATATTCTGTTATGAATTGAACTCGTAACTGTCATTTATTAATTTGTTATAAACATTTAAATACAAAAAACGTGTTTTTTAGTGTTTTGCTTGTAAAATGAAAACAATACAGCAATTATTCTAATGTGAAAAATTGTAGAGAATTGTAACACGAATATAATGAGATTTTTTACGACCCCATCGGATAATTAGTAACGGAAAAACTTCGCCATTTTTCAAGTTGTAGGGTTGGTCCTTCTCATGAAACTATTGAATCATGTATACTTTATGTGTGCAGAGAACAGGCGCTGTCGTACCATAAGGTAGTTTTGGCACAATTGAAATTTGATTTTTTATGCGCTATCTTGTAGCGTGCCTGGATGCTCTAGTGATAGTCCGATTTCAATTTCTAAAACAGATTTTGAAAGTAGAAGTATAGTACCACAATGCTGCCAAATGGATGAAAAATGCTTGCAAACTTGGGTGAAAACGGCCGAGCCCGCGTAGGCGGTCGAGTAGAAGGAGAGACCGGGAAATGAGGGGAATTCTTCTAATGAATGGGATATGTGATAATAAGCTTCCCCTCATCCACTGTGTCAAGGCTAATGTTATTATTGCTAACCAGTGTGAGAATATTATTCTATCACAAGAAATAGAATGTAAATACATTTAAATTGCATGGGGGCAGAGGTGTGTTGCAGAATATTTCTTCAATCTCAAGAGAGAGAATTCCAGCATTCTGTAATCAAATTTGATTTCAGAATTGGCAAATTCTGTGATGATCGTGGAGAAATATATATTAATTACTTACTCTAGAACGCTAATCCCGCCAATTTTCACGGCGATGTGCGCATGCGCGTCATCAGTGTAGTTTGGGTAGGCCGTTGCCAAGTTTAAAAATAATTTGGTGTTCCAATTCAGAGTTATTTGTTATGAGGCAATAAAACACATGTCATTTGAAAGAGAGAAATTTGACAGCGCATTTAGGACTTTTCAAAACCGAAAAGAACTTTTTAGAGATAGATTACTTCGAATTTTAGACGCGAAAGAAATTTATTTAAAACAATAATGTGCCCTATGCCACTGTAATTATAATGACCGTGCAACAGTGCTTTTTCATCAACGGGAAGACTTGCCACTAAGATCTGTCACTCTTGTCAGAGACAGAGTCGGTTTTTACAATTTCAGATTTTCTCTTGTCGTTTTGTGTGGTGTTTGTTGTCATTAGTTATTCTCTCATCTTTCGTGAATTTGCATTAATCTTGTTCCTCTAAAGACAATTTCTAATAAAGCCGTTTCTTCCTAAAAATAAACAATGAACTGTTTAGTGTTGTGTAAAGGAAAAATACCTGAAATAAATAATTTTTGGTAGGTAATGAAATTTTTTATGTACCTATATGCGTTGCTTAAAATAGCTTAAATATTATTTTAGCTAGACAAAAAAAGGCATGGTTGGTTATTGTATTCAAGAAGAGACCCCAGCAGAACATTTGAGTGAGAAAATTGTAATTTGTGGCAGACATTTTCCTCATGAAGATTCATGCGTCTTCCCTAGCTCACACAAGTCTCTCGACGACTTCCGAGGGTTGCGCGTAGGGGTGCAATCGGTTGACGGAAATAACAATAACAAAAAAAAACGACATTAGAATAATTCGAAACCTAGTGCAGTACCATGTGTCTGCATAAGCATGCATGATGAGTGATACAACTTTCTACCACACCGCTTATATTATGAGTTCTAGATTCCTTCAAAGAGTACTAAACATACACAGAAACGCCTCAGAAAATTAATGTCAATATGGAAGTGCTTTTCTTCGATGGTAAGGAAAATGCTTCTGGCCTCACTTTTCCATGCACCCCCATTGTGGAAATTGCACTAAGGTAATACAACCAGAAATACTCGTAGAAATAGCATGTTAATCTCTTCAAATGATCTAAATTAAATGCAGTTGCGTATTTTGACATGAATCGTTCTAGAAAAAAAAACCTCGAGCTTCCAAGCATCCAATTTTATAAATCCAATTGAGTTGAAATTCTGAAATAAATTTTCATAATTTTTTGTATTTACTTTCAATTTATTTTCCAATCCAGTGCTTCCTTGAAATTCGCACCGACGATTTGGGGTGGTTCCGTAGGTTTTTCATGGTTAACTACAGATGAAAAGTAAATGTGATACCAAGAATCAGTCGCTTCAGAGCGATAAATAATAATAATAACCGTACTCTACTTTCTGATGGCCTTTGCTGAATATTCGGGATCATAAATATGTGAAAATATGTATTCAAATCGGCTAAATACAAATAATAGGTATAAGCACAATGAGGTTTCCAATCTTATTCTCCGAAATTCAGAATTAATGTTTGTTAATCTTCACAAGTACCATAATATTTTACTAAAACCGGGCCTGTTACAAAAATCACTAATGACGCGCTTGCGCATTGCGGACTAGCCTGAACTTTTTACAACACTTTTGACATGGGGATTAGCATTCTAGAGTAAGTATATAATATATATTTCTATGGTCGTAATCCACATCATAGTTCGCGATTTCTGTTCAACTAGTAAATATGTTGAATACAAAATTTTTAATCACTAGATTTTATTACATAAACTGAAATTTTCGAATCAATGTACAAATCGTTCTAACGACCTATTCTTACCATTGTCGGGGGTTATACTACGAGTGCTCTCAATACCATCGATAGTGATTCTGTCAGAAATCAACAAGATCAAATTGCTTGGTAACACCACGAGTTTGAAAGGAAGAGTGGTGTCATTTAATAGTTATTTTTGTATCTAGTGCGCGAAATGCTACTTTGGTGATCGAGAACTGATTTTTTTTAACGAGGCGCAGCCGAGTTAAAAAAAATTGTCGAGATTACCAACGTATTTCGCGCATGAGATGCAAACAAATTTTTTTCTACAAACGTCAAAAATATTGTTCTAAAATAAGTAATAACTATGAAAAATAGTATTGAACTGGCTTAAATAATTTTTCCAAATCAAGTAATTACTGTAACTATGGAAATAAAATGGCATTTGTTGACAATTATTTCAAAGTGACAGTTCTTGATAATTATTTTGGAGTGACTTTTTATTCGCGTCAATTTCGTGCGTGATATTTATTATTGTAAAAGAATGGAAATTTCGAGCGACGATGAACTAAGCAGTACCCCACCTAACTTGATAGATGTGGCCAATTCCGTAATTTCCAACCTTTTACCGGAGAAATCGAGGCGGCAGTATGAAAATGCATATCAGCAATTTAAAGAGAGGTGTGAAGCAAATAAAGCCAGAAAAATATCTCTCACAATTTGAAAGCCTTAATTATTGTTCTACATTAATAAATAAACGATTTCTTGTTTTTTGCTTGATTGAGGAGTTGAGGACCATATAGGTTAGAATATGAAAATCCCATATAGTTTACATGCAGTGTGCGAAATATATTTCGCACATTACTTCGCGCACGGTGTCATGGTAACGAATGAAAATGAAAAAAAGTGCCACTTCGCATACTGTTGTCAATGCGCGAACCTTGTCATTTTTTGACGTTTGTAGAAAAAAGTAATTTGATAGAGTTCAATATTTCTGACAGAATTTTTAGTATTGGGAGCAAGAGTTATATTTATTGAGATAATTTCACGAATCAACAAAGTCAAAAAAGTTCCATTGTAGTGAATTATTCAATATTTGTAGATAATGTCTAATAAACCTAGAGTCTGCCAGACTGACATTTATGTTAGTAGCAAGATGATAATATATTCTTCGTTGTTTGGAAACGTGGTTGTCAATGAAAACGTGGTCATGCCCGCTTAAAAGGGAGGAACCGTACACTACCGAGACACACTGTTCTTATTGGTCCTTATTTCGCGGTAGATGAGAGTTTCATCTAGCGAGAGAAATTATCTGTGTAATGTATCAGCTGTTAATGTAAATTTTTTATTGTTCAAAACCACTGTTTATGTTTTTTTTATCACTTTATGATTCATAAGTATTTGTACTAGGCTTGTCCCGTGGAATAAATTGATAAAAAAAAAATAAAGAACTCCTATTAGGTGAAAACATTTTAGGATGCAGAGGATGGAGAGGTAATTGAGAATCAATATTAAATTTGACATATTGGTTTATTAACTCTACTATACTCAGAAAATGAGAGGCGTAAAGCCTCTTTATATGATCTGCTGATCATCATCACATCATTAGTTTATTCCTAAATTTAATCAATAAACAATAATATATCAATCGATTCAATATGTCCGTAAGACATAACGTGAACATTAAAACTTGACAAAATGTTTGACTACTCCATATTATGACTATAATTTCGTTTTATCGAGGAAAAGAGCAAGAAAATTATGCTTGACGTATATTGGAATGAAACATCATTCAACACAAGTATGGCACGTTAAATAAAACCAAAATCCTGATTGAAAGAACAATTGAAGGCAAGGATAGTCGGCGCGATCCATGAAAACTAATCACACACTTTATCAAATCTGTTCACTCAAACCAAAACGACAGGCATAAAGAAATGTCCATAACATGGCTCCAAATGAATCCTAATTTTTTTGTACAACTTTTACAAGAATAAACCATTTTTAATATCAACGCTTACATTAATAAAGAAACCAATGTGATATTTCGTCCAAGATGGCCCCCGAGTCAAAACAAATGAATTTGATTCTGTATGCCTGTCGCGAATTCTAAAATAAGGAGAAAACCTGTCCAATATCATGAATATGTAATTTTTTCAAAATATCATGCATACACTCTTAATATTTTACATTTAATGATCATTACATAAATATCAATATTATACTTTATATTTATATTTTTCAAAAAATAATCTGTTAATTTTTTACGTTGTTGTTCTCCTTATTTCCGAATAATCTCGCCTTTCTTACAGGATTATTGTGAATGAATTCCTTAATTAGTGACCTCTTGCAAAAAAATGCCAAGAATATAAGTGTATATACTCAAATGATTTCCAACGTTACGTTGATTAAATTATAGTGTATAACTTTCAAAAATAATATGCTTGAAAACGATTCTTTCTCTTCAAAATGAAGACAGAAACAAAAAATCTTGGCAATATGATGCAACTGGACGAAACTTACCGGGCAAGCCAGGCAATTGTTGATTTGTGCAATTATAGTCCAGTTGGCGGAGGTCACGAGAACAAGTAATTAGTAATCTTGCTGACGTTTTTTTATAATTAGTTTAGAGTATATTAGTTGATACAAGAAAAGGTTCATCGGTCAATCGATTTCCTAAAGTCGAAAAAAATTCGAAATATATTTTTATTTTCAAAATCCTAGAATATTTTGGGCTGGGATGAATATAATGAAAAATAAAAAATTCCATCTTGTAGGGGAAGTTTTTTTATACCAAAAAGATATTCTGTACTTTTTTTGTCAGAGTTATAGTTTGACCGCAAAAAAATCATTTAGGAACTTATGTATACTACTATACAGTTCGTTCATAAAGTGTGGAAACGCTCTATTATCTTACGAGTTGATTATTTTCGGAGGAAAAACTCGGACAGGTCGATTTTGTATTTT
The DNA here is from genome assembly GCA_944452925.2 of Chrysolina oricalcia. Taxonomy (NCBI): domain Eukaryota; kingdom Metazoa; phylum Arthropoda; class Insecta; order Coleoptera; family Chrysomelidae; genus Chrysolina; species Chrysolina oricalcia. Next base: position 2,740,713 of record OX101821.2, on the reverse strand, counting down.
AGTTTTCCACCTTTTTTTAGAAAAAAATAATTTTTTCCCCTACCACCTTTCAATATATGACGTCATCGATATTTTATCTTTAAATTGAAACGGTATATTTTTATGTCAAAAATTGGATGCCCATATTTTTCTGAGTTCAACCATACCACATACGTCATATCTTACACTTCGAATTACAGTATTCCGAGTATGAAGGAAACCAGTGTTCATATTTCTCAACATTCATTTTGCAATGTAAACCTGAGAATTACTCAGTAGTTAGTACGAGTATATTGCTACACTTGAATAGTAGGCTAAGCAAACATATGAAAGCCCTTAGCAACCAGACAATAAGTTCTTAGTTACCATTGCATATGTCACACTGGTTTTCTTTATACTTAGTATACTGTGATTCGAACTGTAAGATATGACGTATGTGGTATGGTTGAACTCAGAAAAATGCAGGCTTTCAATTTTTGACATCTAAATATACCCTTTCAATTTAAAAAATATCGATGACGTCATATCTTGAAAGGTGGTGGGGGAAAAAAATTATTTTATTCTAAGAAAAGGTGGAGAACTAAAATAAAAAATCGACCTGTCCGAGCTTTTCCTCCGAAAATAATCAACTCGTAAGATAATAGAGCGTTTCCACACTTTATGAACGCACTGTATATTTATATGTTTAGATTCCGAAAAATTTCAAAATCACCACAAACCATATTTCGTAACGAGACAAAACGAATGACTGGAATATTTTATTCGTGAATTAGGTCACTTAATTACCAATTTTCCGAAATGAGAATATTTTTCCGAATTATAATTATGTTTGCGAAAATTTTAAATCTGAACGCTCAATTTTCGATTCTAATATATGTATATATACGCGTTTTTTAACATACAATGTATTATTAAGAACGAAAAATAAACTATAGCATTAGAATGTTCAGATTTCCTACTTGAAAATCCAATTTAAGATCTCGTAAGTACGTATTAGATTATAATGTCATACGCCCGGTTCTAAAAAATAGGTCCTCACGCGGCTGACCAGACATCCTGTACGTAGCATGCATAAGTACCTAAATGAATTTTTTGCGGACAAACTATAACTCTGACAGAAAAAGTGCGGAATATCTTTTTGGTGAAAAAAACTTCACCTACAAGACGGTATTTTTTATTTTCTATTATATTCATCCCGGCCCAAAATATTCTAGTATTTTGAAAATAAAAATATTTTTCGATTTTTTTTTTACTTTAGGAAATTGATTGACCAGTGAACTTTTTTTACATCAATCAGTATACTCTAAACTACTTATAAAAAAAATCAGCGACATTGCTAATTTTTTGTGCTTTTAGTGTAAAATTTACTCCACCAACTGGGCTATTATAGCATCCCAACCATTGCTTGTACTTCCGGCTAAAGTTCAACAGAACTGTGGGAAAACAATTGCGAGATTATCTCATCCGATGTGCTTTTGTTTTCCTTCAGAGAGGGCGCAAACCTATCGTCTGCATTTGTGATGTGACTTAAATAACAATCATTACTAAAAATATCACAAACTTGTTGTTGATAAATGAAAAAATAATAAGGAGCCACTATAAATATATACAAAGTATATTTATACAAATACTTATATATAATATTAAAGAGGGAATAGATAAAAGGTCCTTTTCTATTTGTGGCTCGCTTCGCCGGAAACTACTTTTCGGTTGATTCAATTTCAGGCAATTTTATAGGGTGTTCTCTAAAAATATACCAATAACAACAACTACTTTGGACCTAAACGTTAGGGTAGGTCGCTCTGCTTAAAGAGTAAGAAAACCCACACAACATAACTACTATTGTCAGTTACCAAACAACAAACAAAACTTCAACAAAAATACATGAATATATAAAAAATATAGTAAAAATTTAAAGAAAAACTATGTAAGAACTGAAACAAACAGGCAACTGACGGGCCTTACGAATATCTATAACAATAATTCAAGTGAATAAAAGTGTTAGTTTCAAAATTCTGTCAGCGAAAAGGCTCGGGCTTAGCAATAGCTGGCAAAGCTTGATCGTGCAGGATCCAAGAGTCTGAAAATTGGGATACACCCTGAAGCTCTTTTTTGAACAAACAATTCAACAAATGGAAAGCTAAAGCAGTTACTGAAAGCTCAAAGTTGAAGATGCATTTTTTTAAAACGAGTGTAATTCCGAAGTAATTATTTGCCGTTGTTGTCACAATTTTTTCAGGGCACTTTTATAACTGTGACTCCAACTAGGGTTCCTTTCTTTATTTGATCCTTTTTTTTTAATGATACTTATCAGCAACATAAACACATTTTAAAAAATATCTCAGTGTATGAAAAAGCTTTGGGATTCATTGCCTATAAGTTCAAAATATCAGCCTAACTTTGCTTACATTCGATTGTATCACCGTATTCCATAAGGTGAATTTGTTTTGCTGATGCTATGCAACCGAAATTATCTTACTGATAGGACAAACTACCACTGTGCCATCACCCTCGTGACTACAGGTAGCACATGTTACTCAAATGACGTCATAATAACGTCTTATTCGAGTCACTATTGGTCCATGACGTGCACGACCAAAATGAGACCCACAAATGACGTCACATTTCATGGCATCATGCCTATTATTACTGGAAGTCAAAACGATGTCTCAACAGAGTCAAATTTATTATTTAAATTTATGTTTTTAGAATGTGTTTCTAAAAAATATCTGGACTCACTTCTGTTATCAGTTTCGCAAATAAAAAATACAAAGACCACAGCTCAATATGTGATGAAATCACCAACTCAATCTCAGAAGTGAAACTGGTATATTTTGTCTCACTCTTTATTTTTTACATTTCACATAAATATAGGTCTTGTTTTGGTCATTCTACAGAAGTTAAAGACTTCTTTTGGCTGTGTCCACAGAAGTCTTAAAGACGTCAGTCTCTTCGTCAGTTTGGTCACTCTTTGACCAAATTATGACGTCAGTTGGACGCCACCATGCATTTTATGTCTTGGTTACACCATCATTGTTCCTTACGATATTGCTTGCGATTTTTTTATATATGACTCCATTTATTATTATATGTCTATGATCGCTTGCATATATTTCATTTTATTTCATATTCATCAAATGAGACCTTGTGTTTTCTGGTGATGGCCGAAATTGCAATCAATTTACTTTATTTTGTAAGCGATCTTAGTGGGAACTGCTGTTTTTTTTCTAATAGACATTGGTGCGCTGATAAATTATTTGAGATAATACTCCAGGTAGCGCGGTAACTTTGACATGACGTCCCAATTTGGTCAAACAATTGACCAACAGACGTCAAAAAGTGACGTCTCAGAGACTCTGAAAAGACGTCAAAATATAACAGCTATCATCAACAGGACGTTACTCTGATGTCTGAAAATATAAGCCTAGAAAAGACAAACTTCTTCTGAAATGTAAAAAATAAGGTTAAGAACGGGAAATGGACGTTTTACTTTTGAATTTATCGATGAATACGTCTGTGGAGATTTTGAAACAATTCTCAGCAACCGACTCTTTTCGTCGTCAATTCTCGAATGACAAATTGTTGATTTCTCAAGGAACGTCATTATTGTTGGAAGTCGTCGAATCATCAAGTTTACTTTGGATCAACTTTGGATGATCGTGTTGTTATTGATAAAATGTGAATGTAAAAATAATTTTGAAATTTGTCATTTTGTACATTTTCTTAATAAAAGTTTGAGTTCTGTTTTGCACTGCCTTATCCAATAATAAATATTCTAACAGGTTATGGGCCCAGTCCATGTTTAAATAAGGCACTAGTAAAATTGAAACAGAACAGTAAAAGTAAAGTTAAAGTTCAGTCAAACGTCAGTCAAAGTAATGGAGTCTTCAGAAGGCAAGTTTGGGTTTTCTAAGCTCAACAATAATAACTATCAGCCCTGGAATTTCAAAATGAGGAGCATTTTCGTCTACATATCCTTCTGGTTGCAGAGTTCTTCATTCACTGAATGAAGAACTCTACATGCTGCAACCAGAAGGATATGTAGACGAAAATGCTCCTCATTTGGTATACAGACTGCACAAATCAGTTTATGGTTTAAAACAAGCTGCAAGAGCGTGGAATGCAACTTTAACAGAAATTCTCAAGGAGTTTGGTTTTGTGCAGAGTCAAAATGATCCGTGCTTGTTCACAAATAATGGTACAGAAGGGTGCATTTATCTTTTGATATATGTAGACGACCTAATTATCTGCCATAAAAAGGAAGACGTCATTACAAAACTAGGAGAAAATTTAAACAAACACTTCGACATTGTTGATTTGAAACAAATAAGCTATTTATTGGGTATACGAGTTCAACGAATCCAGGATGGAAGTTTTCTCCTTGACCAAGAAAAGAAAATCAATAATTTGATTGATGACTTCGGTTTGAAGGATTCTGCGCCTGTTACAATCCCTATGAATCCCGATTATCCAAAATTGAACGAAGAAAAAGGATATTTGTCCAACAATGAAAAATATGCCAAAGCAGTGGGGGTTCTACTTTACCTTTCTACCACAACTCGCCCGGATATAGCTACAGGAGTGGGTTATTTAACAAGAAAAACAAGTCAACCCCGTCAAATGGATTGGGATGCCGCCAAAAGAATGATAAAATACTTGAAGGGAACGAGTTATTTCAAATTGAAAATAAGATCTGATGTCAACACGACTTTGACTACTTACGCAGATGCAGATTGGGCAGGCGATATCGCAGATAGAAAGTCGGTTAGTGGTTTTGTGTTGTTTCTTGGAGAAAATCCGATTTACTGGAGTAGCAAAAAGCAAACATCGGCTTCTCTTTCATCGACTGAAGCAGAATATATAGCTGCAGCCTCTGCAAGTCAAGAAATAATTTGGACAAGACGTATTCTGGTGGATTTTGGACTGACATGTGATGAAGCAACTCGTGTTTTCGAAGATAATCAGAGTTGTATAAAATTGGCTACAAACGAAAAAGTTAGTTGCAGAAGTAAACATATCGATGTGAAATATCATCATTTACGGGACTTGGTGACATCTGGAGTAATCGAATTCGCATACTGTCAAAGTGAAGATATGATTGCTGATGGACTGAAAAGCCTTTGTCAAAAGAAAAATTTTGGAAATTTAGACTTCAGATGGGTTTGGTTGATGATTGATTCGTCGAGTGGGGGTGTTGGAAGTCGTCGAATCATCAAGTTTACTTTGGATCAACTTTGGATGATCGTGTTGTTATTGATAAAATGTGAATGTAAAAATAATTTTGAAATTTGTCATTTTGTACATTTTCTTAATAAAAGTTTGAGTTCTGTTTTGCACTGCCTTATCCAATAATAAATATTCTAAAGATTATGACCTCCACAAAGTGCGCCAATTTGACGACATATTTGAAATATGACGTCATATGAGGTCTCATAGTGGTCAAGGACGCCATCGATCAAAACTGACTTCAATAAGACGTCATTAGGACGTCATTTCACTAACCTTTGCTACCTGCATTTGCACTATTAAATTTGTGTAAACTCTAATCGCGCTGCATATATCGATAACAATAGTAGCATTGTAGTGTTTTTTGAAGTTAGGTTTTCGGAATCAAAGTAGACAGTGGCGTAGCTAAATTTTTAAAGTGCTATAACTAACTTAAATGTTTTCCATCAAAATGATAAAAATGGACGAATTGGAACGAAATTTCAATTACTCTGGTACAAATGACTTCACTTTCAAACTATCTGGATGCACTGTATATCTGATGATGAAATATAACCATTGTTGTAGACATATTGATGCATTTTATTCATGGTGGTATAACAGGTAGGTATACCAGAGAAAATTTATTTCCTCCTAAATGATCACTGGTGAAATGGTTTTCCGGTTTTTTTTTGAAATGTTTGTCATCAAATTTGACATAAATTTGATTGCAGAGTCAAAAGATATCATACTTTAGTCTAGTTATATGGGAAAAAGATCGAAATTTCTACGAAATAATTTTGCGTTAATTTTTACCTAGTTTTTTATGGTTCCCACGATATTTTCTGAACATTCAAGAATTTTCCTTTCAGTGAGATCAAGATTTACAAAAATTGCGACCAGTGTGTATCACAATTAACAGATCATTGGCAGACAAAAAGCGTCCTTTTAAACAGGGATTTGTAAAATTACCAAAAATTTCTAATAGTCCTTGCAACATTTCATCATCAACAACCACACAACAAAAAATGATCAGTTTCAGGACGAGCAGAGGAAAACATCGAATTTTTTCTTAGGTATATTAATAAAAATGGAAGCCAAACTGGATTAGAATTTACATCTTCCTCTACCGTGCCCTTATTGAAACGAAATCAAAAACTGAAAACTTGTCATGTACATAAACAAAGCAAAGCGAAAATATATCGTAAAAAAGCCAGGGTTCTCCTAAAAATACAACTTGCAAAAAAAATCGCTAAGAGCTAAATCTAAGTCTATGTTAAGTGTATAGTAAGTGAATGTTCGTTCTAGGGACATGCAATATATTGTTATATGTTAGGAAAAATTATTCTAGGTTAGGCTAACTATGGACTAATCATAATAATAATAATATAGCGATGGGTATATAAACATGTAATATTACCAGACTTGTGTCAAGTACAGATAGCACAGCCGCCATACACCAAAGAAAAATTTCGTTGGGGTCAAACATCAATATTCATAAATCGAGGTAAGAGAAAATGTGAGACTGAGAATTAAATATGCAATTAAAAAAATGCCTGCTAGATGTTGATGGATTGTTTTGATTCTAATACTTGCAACTGAAGTTTTCATATTTTCAACATTCCTTGAATATAAACTGAATGTTCTTTATGGACTTGTCTTTCCAAATTTGATTACTGAATTACAAAATCTCGATTATCAAAAATCGCCAATTTCCCAACGTGGTATTCACTATGCATTCTGTAGGAAACACAAGATCAGAAGAAAATGCAAGGTAGTACACTCTGCACACCCAACGAAAGAGCTAATCTAGCAACCAATGCAAATGCACAATAAGCAAAGCACAGACCCGCGCTCTTGATTGTGGAAGCTCTCACTCTATCTTGGTATTAAAGGGAAAGACTTTGAAGTCATTGGTCCAAATATTCAAACAAACTTTTTTCAAAGAACTCAAAAATCCGAATAATAAGAAAATGATGGACCACGTGAATCGCTTGGACCAATGCTTTAAGTAACCATATCAACAAGTTGTTTTAGAGTTATTTGTTACATCTATTAGTTTTTAACCACTATCAATTAGACAAATAAAGAAACTCTTCATGCGAGTTTTTTTATTACAACCTAGGTTCTATTTACAATATTAATATAACAGTATATCATCATACATACGAGTTGGAAAACAGCGAGACAACTTGACAGATCTGAACAAATCTACATCGTTGAATGAAAAAGTCAAACAATAACTTAAGAGATCATTAAATCTTCGAGTTGTTTTTATACAGGGTGTTTCATAATTGAATGCTGATCCTTGAGGGTGATAATCCTTGGATGATTTTAAGAACAATGCTTCACATGAACATAGGTGCGCAACCGCTTCATTTCTGAGATATAGTATGTCGAAATTCAACAAGAGGTTCAGGCTCTACTTCGTCGAGACTTTCCAGTACGAGTGAATTTCTGCCAATGGTTTCTCCAAAAAGTTACTGATAATCTTTTATTTGACAGGGAAACTTTATTCACGGACGAAGCTAGTTTTACTAAAAACAGGATCAGAAATTTTCAAATAACCATTTTTGGTCCAACGAAAATCCGCATGCCATTGTGGAATCTCATCACCAGGAGCAGTTCTCATTAATGTCTGGGCTGGAATTAGGACCTTGTTTTTTACAACGCAGATTAAGGGTCAGTCTTTTCAGTTCCAGTTAAACTGCATGTTAATTAAGTGATGGTTAGAATCTGATCCTTCAAACGTCATTTGAAGAATGTCATTCACCATCTAAACTCTTAGTTGGTTATCTGGAGTTTAACTGGAACTGAAAAGACTGGCCCTAAATGGACATAATTATCGCCGATTTCTTGAAGACAATATGCCAATTCTGTTGGAAATTGTTCCTATTTTAATGCAAAATTCCATGTGGTTTATGCACGATGCTGCACCTGCTCATTTTAGTGCTCCGGCAAGAGAATATTTACACCAAAACTTCCTAAACGTTGGATAGGTAGTCATGGCCACCTAGATCACCAGACTTAAACTGTCTCGATTATTTTCTTTGGGGACGTCTTAGGACTTTGGTGTACAGTTAACACGGACGCAATTGATGAAAATTAGGAAATTCTCTATCATGGAAAAACACAAATTTTCTGAGTACTTTGAATTTTCTAAAATTGAAAAAGAAGCCAAAGCGGTTTCAGAGATATTGGGAAACAACTGATTTTATTGTTAAATTTCTACATCCTGTATCTCAGAAACAAAGCGGTTGCGGACCTATGCTCCTATGAAGTATTTTTCTTAAAATCATCTAAGGATTGTCGCCCTTTAGGATCAGCATGCAACCCCCTGCCTGTATATTCGGGCATTTATTGCAATTCTGAAATAAAACGTATCTGTCAAACTGGCTAGAGTTTTCATTTCAGACCACCCGATCTCACAACCGGTCGCCATCTTGCCCTTTAATACCAGACCGTTTCTATATAACATTTATTAAGTTTTAAATGTTTTTCCAAGGAACATTTGTTCATTTTTTTCAGTTGATCATTTGTTTTTCTTAGTGGCACTTGATTGGGAGATATCGAGTTAATCATCAAAATCACACAACTATTTTTGACTAGACCAATCTTACCATTAGCCCATGGTTCGGATGTCGCTACTCCTTTCAAAAAACCATGTAGGCAGAGAAGATTCTTCTTATACAACTAATATCCTTAGACATTAAATCATTATCAAATACCGTCATATGTAACTAAATAATCACTAATGGATGCATACTTTTTTTTCAGTTTTCAAAGAAGACAAATCTAGATTTATTTCGTTGTTTTTATGTTTCATTAAAAAAGATGGCTCCATTCGAATTTGAAATTTTGACAAACTGAATCTAATTCGTTTTTATGCCTACCAGATACATGTTTCGTGCAATAAATGACGGACTCTGATTCAATGACGTCAGGAGGATTATCAATATTAATTGTGAATATTTTAGAATATGTATATCATCCAACACCATTATAAATCACAGCAAATATACAAAAAGTTAAACAAAGATTACTTAATAACACAGTGATATTCATCACATTGGAATAAATGAGGATACTCTGCATATCTCCCTGTTCGACAATATGTATAAATGGTTTATTCAACACAGAATCAATAGACTAACTCTTTTCAATTGATCGAAAGAGGGCGTGGCTTCAATTCAGAATGAGCCACAGACAGCCACACGTTCACAGGAACTGAACAAAAATTATCAACACGATATTTCTATCATTTTTGAGTCAAGTTTGGATGGTTTTCGACAATGTGATAAAGAAACAACATTCAGAAGATTACCCAGGTAGCAAGCGCACGTCATAATGACGTACTTAATTGGTGATTTTCTGACGGTGGACGTTATTGACGCAAAAATTACGTCAAATGGGCGTCATTAAGTGGACGTTGCTATGTCGTTCTTCACATGGCGTCGTCATAATGACGTACTAATTGGTGATTTTCTGACGGTGGACGTCATTGACGCAAAAATGACGTCTCATGGACTTCATTAAGTGCTATGTCGTTCTCCACATGACGTCATTATGATGTGTTGGATTTGTTGGTTACTAATGCAACACAAAGAAATAGAAGAACTTTTGAAATAGAAAATCTATGTAGGTAATTATTTATGTCTTATAAAATGCCAACGTTATAGGAGATATTTCACAAGATAATCTATACGTGTTGTGTTAATTGTCAAATTGGTTTAAATATAGCTCAAAACGATCAATGACGTTGGGATACTATTCTCTATTCAACGTTTATAATAAGTGATATTATCCCGTAGCATATCGAATACGATAAGTAACTAATTTGTTTTGAGTTTTGTGTTGTGATAAATTGAATTATTTTTCCATAATTACGAGTTTTATATAATAGATTCATACCGTAACTAAGTTGGATTGAGTTTGTTTTAAGGTAAGTTGAAATTATTTCCATGGTTACGAGTTTCTTATTAATATTCATTGCATTAGAAAATGTATACACGATTTTGAGTTTTTTTCAATGTAACTAGTTTTAGTTCTAGTTCACTGCATTATGATTTTATGATGTTTAAAGTAATTGTGATTCTCTTCAAGGAAAAAAACGAATATCCCGACAGTGCATGGTTCCAAATGTTCTGGTATTTTTCTTTTTCATTTTAAAGGTCATTAATCACCATAACATTCGGGAAGCTGAAAACAACGTTGCATTTTTTGCTGCAAATCCCAAAATTACCCAAAAAAAGTACGTCTTAATGACGATGATCATAACGTTTAAATGACGTCATGTGTACGTCGCGAATATGACCAAACAGGTCATATAAAAGCCATCTATAACGTCAAAATGATGCCATATACTGGCGTCTTAATGACGCTGACATTTAACCGTCATTTAGACGTCCATTTTCGGGGTTAATATGAAGTATGACATGACCGAAGAAGTATGTCATTATGACGTACGCTTGCTGCCTGGGTGATGAAGTCTAGTTTGAATGATTTGTATAACCACACTGAGAAAAATTGAATATTTCATATAAAATATGTCTAAATTAATTTCTGGCTGAATACGAATTCATTCATTGTTGAAAATTATTGTATTCTGGGGCATATTCAAATGGAACAAAACTAATAATTTATACTGAATTCTAACACACTATTTGTAGCTTGTTTAACCTCAAATTTGATTGAATACTGTGATTTCCTGTAAACCGATCTACAGACGATCAACCAGTTGTGAAACAAACATGTCCAACAGAGAAAAATCAGCATTACAAAGTAGGTATCAAATATCATTCGTTCACTCATTCACATATAATTTTCTTGATTTTTTCTGACTTATCCTATATTTTTCAAACAAAAAACGAAACAGTATAACACAAAAAGTATTTTTTGTCATTACATGACTTTGTAGATATATAATATTGGTAATAAAAAGTTTCTTTACAAACATTGTGATAAATAAGGAATATCGATTCGTCGTTGTTACTGCTGCAGGTAAGAGGCCAGGGCGGCCATGACTGGTGCAGGCGGCAGCGCTATGGGGATGTGGTAGTATTTACAGGCGGACCGACAGCACTGCCCCTTGGCAGCATCACGGCACACGGCCACTCGCTGTTCCACTATTTCCACCCCATCTCCTGGAACAAATCATCATTAATTAGTAAAAATTAAAGAATATCTTGAGAGTAAATGGATTGGTAGATACACAATAAAGCCATGGCCAGCAAGGTCTCCCGATCTCGCCCCTTTAGATTTTTTTCTATGGGGTTACTCGAAGATCATTTCAAAACATGGATGGATTAGAAATTGTCATTAGGTAGTGTTGTGCCAGTAAACAGAAATCTTTTTTGAAAATGTCAACAAAGAAAGGCGGAATTTAAGGATTTAGTGATTGATTATTCAGGTTTCTGAACGTTTTTGTAATTTGGTTTTTATTTATGTTTAGAACGAGGCTACGAGAGCTTGTTTTCCCGACTAGGCACCTCCCACCATCACTATAACAGCGGGAAGATAGACGCATTCAGACGGACTTGAAAATTTGTAGTTTATTAAATATAAAATAACCTGACCCGACTAATCTTAAGCCCCCCATAGACTTCGTTCTTTCACGACGGTTTTCATCGCAGCAACGAAAATCGTCGTGCCAAAACTGAAGTGTGTGGTAGCAAACCGTCGTGTTCTATCGCCAGATCAAAAATTTGTCCGAGCTTGATATTTGGCACGACGGGTCGTCGGTTGTCGTGCCAAACCGAGGGGCAGCGACGGGAACCGACGTTACTGTTCAGTAACGTAGTATTTAGCGGAAGGTATAGTCGTGTATGTCAGTATCAGAAAGCTATGAATAAACAATTTTGGGTAGAATTCTCATGAGGAGATATTGCTTTCCTCAAGTGCGTACTTTGCTTTACTATTAACGGAGTTACCAATCTTAATAACTCCAGATATGTCTCTTCATCCATCCTCAAATAATTGAACCAATCTCCTTTTTCAAATTTTAGCTCTTTCATCAAATTGGCATGCGATAAAGTCTGTCTTTTTAGCAGCCAGTCTTTCATCCAAACCTTACGGCCATTTTTTCTCTTCTTTTTTGCGATTACAGCTACCGCTGCCACTGCGAACATAATTGTCCGATTCATTTCGCACCAAAACAATAACTGACCGTAAATCGCGAAGTGTATGGCTGAACCAGGTTGGCGATGGAACACGACGTGTTTGATCGTGGCGATGAAACCCGTCGTGAAAGAACGAAGTCTATGGAGGGCTTTGTAGAAAGAATAACCATCCAAAATTGGCGTTTTTCGTTTTGGCCTCCAGCGGCAAATTTACACCCAAACCCAACCGAGCAAGCTAACCTTGTACAGAACATAGTCATTAAGCCACACCTCTTCGGTATTTTTTGTTTTTCAAGCGAATCCCGTGTTCGGGACCCTAGACATTTTCTTATGTTTGATACATACAGTGTATTTCACTTCGCAAGGAAACACCCTCGTAATTTTCAGTATCGATAGATACACTAGAAATGAGGTAACTGCACAAAAGTGGTCACCCTACGTGATACATACTGCACGCCAGCACCGATGGAACCATCTATTCTTCCATCGCCGCTGGCGTGCAGTGTGTATCACGTAGGATCATTTTTTACAGTGAGTTCATTACTAGTGTATCTAGCAATCCTGAAAATTCCATGGTTTTACGTCAAAAATTACGGAAGATACGGGGGCGTTTCCATGAGAAGGTAAAACAAATTTGAATTTTTCAGGACTCGTGTTTTTTTCTCGAAGCAATTCAGTTTCGTTCAGAAATTAATCGAAAAAATTCAATCACTAGTGGTATTACTACTGAAAAAACAACATGTGTTTTGGATAAATTGAATGAAAGCAAATTACTATCGCACCACTCTCTAACAGCAGCATCGAGTCATTTTGCTATGAAGATTAAATAGATTCTTACCTGCCACAGAATAGTTACATCATTGGCAAATAATACAGAAAACATGTCTTCAGTTCTTAAATTACCCACGTCATTAAAATACGGTAGGAACAGGATTGGCTCAAAAATAGAACCCTGTGGAATACCATGCCTAATTGAACTAATACCTGAGAAACTTGACAACGAAATGGGTATGTATCTTCGAAAATAGTCGTGACCGCCAAAAATTTCAATGCTATTAATATAAACTTTTAGAATAAGTGCGATACATCATTTGTTTTGGGACATTAGAAACTTTTGAAATCTATAAAAAAAAATCCAGGGCCGTATTTAAAAAAACAAAGTTGATGGTGGCAGCTCAAATACGAAACGTCTGTTTGAAAATCTGATAACACCATCTTGTAGAACAGAAAAAGTAGCAATGAGAATGTGAAATTTGTGTTGTTATATCTATTCAAATAGAGTCACAAAAAATAAAAATGAAATCGCGAATAATCGGTTTTTTCCAAAAATCTTCGGAAGTATTCGGAATTTTTCAAATATGAAAGCGGCATTTCAATGAGCACCAAATTGCGCAACTTTGCCTCCATTTAACCGACCTCGTATCTCTTCTGGTTTCCGAGATCCCAATGATGAGGCTCGAATTAGGGACACTCTGTACAAGGGTATAAATATCAAAATCCTATCATGGTGATCTCACGGAAATTAGAATTTTTTTTTATTTTAATAACCTTTTTTACCGATTCTCCAGCTGTAAATGTTAATGAAAGATTTAGTTCCAAAATATCTTACAATTAATATCATTCCTAAATATTTTTAACAATCCTCTAGAAACCACCTGTATAGAACTCTCTTATTATGAGCCACTGCAATATAATCCCGTTCCATTTCATATCTACACGAAAAAGATCCTCAAATATTCAACTGAAAGAAGAAATAGGCTATATTTTTATCAACGTTGCCATGAGCTATGGGCAAAAAACAACATTTTATCGTTTTGCTGTCATAAACCCCAGTTTCTTCCAATGCAGTTGAATTGAAAGCAGTTGGTTGCTCTTGTTTTATGAAAAAATGTGTATTAATAATAATTATTAGATTTTGTTTACACACATATGATTTGACCAAGCTCGCTGTGAGTCGGTGAGAGAAAAGTGGGACGTGTAATAGTAATAGTGTTGTTGATGTTTCGTCGGAATAATTTGGCCGGTTGTGCAATGAAAAGTGAATTTAACCAGTTCTGTCGGTGCTTTGAAGAAATTATGGTTTTGCATTTTCATCCAGGTAATCATTTCGAATGAAAAAAACATATTTTTTTGAGTAAACCCATGATGGTTTTCAGGTGGTAAATGCTGGGAGAATTGAATCTACAAAGGTAAGATCAAACTTTATCAAATATTGTTTTGGAACGTTCCCATTGTTTAAATCGAAATTGTCTTGGCAAGGTACTGATAATTCGCGAGTGTGTATGTTCAGAAGTCATGAAACATGACAAACAATAGACGAGGAAAGTGTATCGTCACAAATGTCATACTTGTTTAAAAACTGATTCCAAACAAAGAATTTTAGGTGACATTCTCTGTTGATGATTTGCTTATTAGGTAGTTTGTGTTTGGTTATTTGGATTTTGTTTTCTCAGGCGAAAGAAGTTGAAAAACCTTAACGGAAACAATATCGGAGTTATCGAACAATCTGAGCCATATTTTCTCGAAAGAGGATTTTGAAATTATTTCGAAACCATATTTTAATAACTACGTTATCGATTTTGTTGTTGCGAAAATGAATGTTTTCGAAAGAATCACGTCATGACTTCAAATTTGTCACATCTCGAGCAATAACGAATAACATAACCACAAACCACATTGAATTCAAATAATTATGGACATGTTAAGGTGCATTAAGTCAACATCATTTTAAAATTGTGCCTAAATTTATGTCAAAAGCGAAAGTTGAATCTGTTATATCAAATGTCGCTATTTATACAACAATGTTAAGTTTATGCTAAAAACCTTTGATGTTACCGTTATGTTTATGATAATGCTTGTGCTAAAGTTGACTAAATCCACCCTTATTAGTATCATTGTTTATATAGAATATAGTTGGTCAACCTTATGGGATTATAATTGGATCAAAATGGATGCGACATAGAGATGGCGATAGTGAGCTCGCATCCAAGTCATGTCGTAACTTCAGTGATCTGGCCTCCAAGTCATATCGTAACTTGATTAAAACAATGGAAAAGCATTAAAATCAGGGTTTTTTGAAGAAACCTGCATTAAAATGACGTCAAATATTCATGTTTGTAACTAATCACGCTAGATGACACTCGCGTTTGTGTCCAACACCAATTACACAGGCATTGACTATCTTACTTCTATATAAACAATGTTAGTATCAACACAGCAGAAGGGTTCTCAAATAACCCTTTTGATTAATGATTTGATTCAACAGTGGCATGAAGAAGATGAGGAATTCGTCAATTACGTATTTTTACTTTTTAATCCCAGCCCAAGTACTCCCATCAGGGATGAGAATTGGATTACAAATTTTACAGACTATGAATCTTTCATACACTTCCGGGTGTCATTTGCAGTTGCATTGTCTACTGTTAATATGAGATCTTCCAGCTGGATTTTCACCATACATTTCACAAACTTTCAATTTCTCTGGACGATTCAGAAAAAAAAGTTATTTTATTTTCCTTGTTTTTGAACTCGATGTCGTCAAACTAAAAAATTTCACCTGACGTGCGTCATACTGTTTTGAAACATCCTCTCGATTGATTTTGAAATACTTTCAATATTTGACAGTTGTGACGTCATTGTTCGAAATAATTCCATGGAGAAAATAGAGTGTTTTGAAATTATTTGAAATACTTTCACGAGAAAATATGGCTCTGATTTAAATTCGACGGAGGTTTGTTTCAAAAAGACTAAAAACAAGGAGTGTTTGATTCCCATAAGGCAATGGGGACACTAGTAGAAAGAGATGAAAGAACATTTGTGACGAAATGTGACGTAGTTATACATGTCATGGCCGCCGTTCTCTATAGACAGTGACGGACTAGCTCTTGGTATATGAGAGTTACTGCTGACAGTTTTGTTGCTTGATTCGAGTTCGACTCTGTACTCATACCCAAGTACGTCACTATGACGCGTTGATGATACAAGTTTCTGATTGGCTAGAGCTTATTAAACCCTCCTTGTTTTTACTCTTCTTGGGTTTGTTTGGAATCAGTTTTTGACAAGAATGACATTTGTGACGTCATCACTTTCCTTGTCTATTGATTTTTTGATCAGTAGATCCCTTTTAGACAAGTCCTGTCGAAGCGTTTGTCTGGGGCAAACAATCTAAAAATGTCTTAGCAGTATATGAGAGGTCAGAAAATGTGGTATTTTAGTATACAGAGTGTTTATTAAGAACTTGTTCAAACTTCAAAGGGCAAATATGTGACTAATTTCAAGATAAAAAATTCATACATGTATCCGCAAATGTTTCGTTTCGGAGATACAGGGTCAGTGGCGTAGCCAGAATTTTTCTTTGGGGGGCCCTGGTAGAAAAAGTCTAAAACCAAATAATCAATTTTATTTGAAAAAATGGCAAATTGCCAAATCGTCGAAACTTTGAAAGATTTCGGGGTGGGGGAGGGGGCACGGGCCTACACTACTATACAGGGTATTGAAGTTGAAATTTTATTTTCAATTATTTTGAATAACTTTTGCAAAAAAATATTTTTATGCACGAAATTTGCCAAACGACGTTTCTTTGAGAAGAAAAATCAAAATTTGGTGGTATTTATTTTTATGTAGCACTTAGAGACGGCGCTGTATACCCTATCATTACTTATTTATTTTAATTTATCCTAACATTTTTTACAGAAAACTTTTGCAATTTTTATATTCAAATCTTATTCCTAAACCTTTCCTAAACAAAATTGTATACTTGTTCAACAACGCTAGGGACAAACTTTTTTGAGAGGCGTTTTTTCAAATTTTTTCATCGATGCAGGTTATGGGGTCACTCATGCGCCAGATGAAGTTGCTCAGAACTTTACGAAAACTAAGTATATGATAGATCTCGCCAGAATAAATAACTTTTTTTCTATCAAGATGCATTTAAAAATGATTGGTTCTCAAAATATCGGTTGTTCAACATCTTGAAAATGCATTATTACCCGATACATCTTCGTAGAAAAAAGTTATTTATTTTAGCTACATCTATCATCTATCAAAAGTTATTCAAAATAATTGAAAAAGAAATTTCAACTTCAACACCCTGTATCATCGAAAAGAAACATTTTTCGACACATGTTCATTTCAACTTTTTATTTTAAAATTAGTCAAAGATTTACCCTTTGAAGTTTGAACAAGTACTTTATAAACACCCTGTATAGAAGGAGGGACAACCGATTGGATCGCAACAAATAACCCCAAGTGGAGTGGGGGGTGCGAAAACTTGTGTTTGTATGGGCGAAACTTAGTTTTTTACGTTTTCTGGCAACGTTTCCAGCTATAAAAAAAGTTAAATGTAAGAGTTTATAGATAACTGAAAGATCAACAACTTTTATTCGAACAATTTTTTTTACATTACCTCAAAATTATGATAAAAACGCGCCAAAAACCATTTTTTGGGTTTTTTATTTTCATTTTCCACAATTATTATTTGATTTTGATGAAGATTGCTGAAAATGTACTAACTGTTTTATATCTCAAAGAAGCTTTAATATTTTTAAAACAAAATATAATTTTTTTGTCTTTTTGCGAATTTAGTTTGAAAAATGGGATAATTTTCAATAAAAAAATTTGAATAACAAAGGACCTCGCACAAAAGCATAGGAAAATGGCCCACAGTTGGATTTGCCTGAAATTCACATATGTTATTGGTATTGAGTTTCTGATCAAATGTTCTCATGTGCCCAATCCTCTAAGACCAATGATTTAGCTTACAGGGCCGTATTTAGTATAGGTGCCAAATAAACAATGACACTTTTCTCAAGTCCATGATTTTTGTATTCCCTATTAGAATTTAATTGAATAAGAAATATTGCAATATCTCAGAAATTGTCTTTAAGCACCATTCCTCTGTGAAACATGTTTTGCCCTACAGGACCGTATTTAGTAAAACTGTATGTGCCAAGTGATCCACAGAAACCTGAATTAAAATGGTTTTGTTATAACTTTCTTATTTCTTGATCTATGTCAGGAGTTGATAGCTCGTTTGATCGATGAATGTAGCTTTCTTTGTGTACATAACAAAAGTGGTCGCCGTCTTAATATCCAAGATGGTCGGACAAACCTATAAACCATATAGGACTTATCTTGTAGCATTTTGAGAAATAAGAAAACAGGAAAAAATAAGAACTACAACGTTTTGATTGTTGAAATCGGTCATTTACTTTTTGAATTATCTAATTTTTTAATATAAATATAACTCTACTATCTTATTAAAACTATATCTAATTCATAACAAACAACGTTGAAACAGATATTTCCAGAGTGGTGGAAGAGAACAAAAAATCAAAATCAACAAAATAATACTTGAACACTTACAGATGCGGGAGTATTGCAACTTGCACTGGACCATTTGTGGCATCTTTAAAATGCTGTAACACAGAAGTCGATGGATAATTTGCATTTAGATTATGGCGTACAAATCTCAAATACGACAATATACTACAAACATGAGCACATGTTACTGGTGTCCTTGCCCCTGATTGCACAGCAGTAGTATCCCATTATCAAAACATCTTCTTCATTATTCTCGCCAGGCTGGTTTTCATGCATAGTTTATTGAATACATACTTGATATTTTTCTCTCCTTCTGAATCGAGAATATACTCTATGTCTAACAAATCCAGGTTCATTAATTTTTTTAATGTATTGAACCTTATGAAATTATTACTCTAGGATCAGATAGTAGAGTTATATTTATATTATAGAGTTAGATGATTCAAAGAGTAAGTAAATGACCAATTTAAACAATCAAAACGTTGTAGTTCTTATTTTTTCCTGTTACTTTCTTTCTTAAAAAGCTACAAGATAAGTCATACACAAAGTTTATAGGTTAAGCCGGCCATCTTGGATATTAAGATGGCGACCACTTTTGTTATATAGACAAAGAAAGCTACTTTCATCGATCAAACGAGCCATCAACCACTGACATAGATCAAGAAATAAGAAAGTTATAACAAAATCAATTTGATTCAGTTTTTTGTGGATCACTTGGAAAATACAGTTTTTCTAAATACGGTCCTGTAGGGCAAAACATATTTCACAGAGGACTTGTGCTAAAAGACAGATGCTGAAATTTGTAATATTTTTTATTTTATTAAAATTAAATAGGAAATAAAAAATTATGGACTTGAGAAAAAAGTGTCATGGTTTATCTACCACCTACACTAAATACGGCCCTGAGAGCTAAATCATTGGTCTTAGAGGATTGGGCCCATGAGAACATTTGATCAGAAACTCAATACCAATAACATATGTAAATTTCGGGCAAATCCCACTGTGGGCCAATTTCCTATGCTATTGTGCGTGGTCCTTTTTGATATTTGAAAATTCCTGGATGGATTTCTTTTCGTTGAAACCTTCACTTCAAAATGGTGTAAAAAATCAAACTGTCAATGTGGAAAAACATTGCCAAAAATTGGAAAATCAAAAGAGCACTTTTTTAGTGATTGGTTTTTCTGAAAATGTCACTCATCTTCATTGTTCCTTTAAATAAAGTGGGAAAAGGTGATGCAAAACGGTAATTTCAATGTACTTAATATCTAATGAGGAAACTTTAATTAAGGTTCGGGTTGCTGAAAAACAAAATGTTTAAACAATAAACACAAACAGTGAGACTTTTTACACCATTCTGAAGTAGATGTTTAAACGAAAAGAAAACCGCCCTGAAATTTTGTTAATCAATTTTTTTATAAAAATTAGGTTTTTTTTCAAATTAAATACCTACTTCAAAAACACAAAATAGTAACATTTTGATTTAAATTTTTTTTTGAGATATAAAAGTGTACATTTTCACCAAATTTCAACAAAATCTGATTATTTTTATGGAAGATAAAAGTAAAAAACCAAAGAATTGCATTCGAATAGCATTTGATAACAACTTGGATAACTTACCTTCCTGTAGGTGAACAAATTTGCAGGCAGGCCGGTTACAAAGACCATGATTAAAATCTTGGCACACCGGGAGGGTGTCCAGTAACTGAAAAATTAGAAACGTATAAATAATCAGTCCAGTTTCACATTTTATTTTGATACATCGACGACGGTATATTAATAAAAATGGTACATATGTATGCAGAGGGAATATTTTTTCTTTTCTAAAAGCAGCATACATAGGCACTACTGTAAAACCGTAACATATTTAAATTTAAATAACGAATGCTCATGCCAACGGTTGAAAACGTTATAGTAAATTTTGGTGAGTTTCAAATAAACTATAACTAGATAGTTCAATCATTCTGCACAAAATAAAAACAACAAAGGATTACAATAAATGTTTGTCTTAATGTTTTATTCTTGCAAATAGCAGTTTTGATTATTATTATTAGTCATATAAATAAAATGAATATATATTCAGCTGTGAATACCAATATATAAATATATAAAGCTTACGGCAGCATAGGCCTAAACCAAAAAGCGGATGTGTTAATAAAACAAGAAAACGATAGAGAGGTAGTGTTCACATGCAGAATGTTTGAAAATCTTCAAGAAAAATAGCAAAAAACTAAAAAAAAACCTGCCATATATCAATACGGCAATGCAAAAAACTACTAGGCATTAATAATTCACTACTGAAATTGCAAGCAGATTGTGATGGCTAGTTCTCAACTTCACTATCTGCTTGCAATACTGGACCATAACAAGTTACAATGTGATGTACAGCAACATGAAAAGAAAGTATAGTTTTATGGCATATAACACCTATTAAAGAAAAAAATTCAATAAAAAAATAATATTTAGAAGTTTAAACAAAGAAAATTTTATTATCTTTTTATTTTTTCCTTTTGTCATGAATTATGAGACAACATTTTGTGAATCAAAAGTACTTTAAAAATTTTGTGTGAAAAAGTATACAGCAGGAAAATGTTGTATAGCTCTGTCTTCATACTGAAATACATCTTAATCTTGTGTGTTTAATTTCAACTTGCAAATACAATTCAAAATGGTTTGTGAAATCCACTCAGGAAAAGACATTTTTTACATCAGAAGTGAATCAAATCGGATTGGTTCATTTATCTCAGAATTAGAGTAGAGTAGAGTTTATTGACTATGTTACATAATTTTATTACATTAGTAGCAGGTCCTTGAGAAGAGATTTTTTAGAAATATCTATACTTAAAATAATATCACCAGTTAAAATTATGATTGAAAAAGACAGTACCTACATATTTAAAAAGACAATAACAAATACTTTAGTTAGTTGACATTATAGCTGCAGTTTATCGTTTCTCTAAGGAAAGATAATATAATTATTAAGCCTATTGTTTATTGGAATCTATATCAGATTTATTTTTATTTATAGTTCATTTATATTTTTGAATAAGACCCAGTCTTTACCACACCCATTTTTTGCCAACATTCCTAGATGCGTATTTCATAACCATGTTATCTTCATAAGAAGGATTTCTACATCTACTGATGAAGATGTGCATCTGTAAATGAGTACAAAAAAGTGTGCGGTATAATTTTTTGTAATTGTGTGATAACCTAGGGATCCATCATTCCATTTTTTACATTTTTTAAATCTGCTTCAAGATAATCTAATTATCAAGGTATTTATTGTTCAAATTTTCAAAGAACTTATGTACAAGGATGTATTGATATCTAGTTAACCTTGACCAGTTCCATATAAACTCTTGGAATATGAAAACTCATAACGTCAAAAATTAAGATAGAACTGCAATTACGAACAAAATATGTAGTATACAAGATCCTGAAGGAAAACAACAAAATCATCAATGTCTTTGAATAAAATTCCAGAAACATAAATATTAAATTCTAAGCAAATTCAAAACCATGGTTCAATAGCAAAATTGCCCAAATTATTAAACAAAGAGATACATTTTATTATAAAAAGAAAAACCAATCCTGAAATTTACGTATTTACGAATATTAGGTATAATAAATTGGTGAAACCAACTGCCCTTAACCAAAAAATGTGTATTTTCAAGAACTGTTTAAGGATACATCACCAAAAGCACTTTGAAAAACTAAAATCCGTTTAATATAATAAAATAAGTGGCGAATCATTTCAAATTAATATTGAATACATCATCATAAATTAATTGAAGATCAAATGGAAATATATGAGCATCTCAATGAATATTTTGTAAATATTGAAGCTGAATTATCCAGGAATGTAGCAGATTTTCTACCAGTTCCTCTTCCTGTTTTATCTTCCTGAATCCCAACGAATGTCAGGAAATTCATGATACAAGAAAGCAGCAGGAATTGATGGAATTGATGTTGAAATTTTCAAAGCAGTCAAAGATGAAATAGTACCATTATTAAAAAAATTGATTAACACATCCTTTGAAAAATGTATTTGCTCAGAGGAATTAAAAACAGCTAAAGTAAAAAAATGTGGAAAAAAAAATAATTAGGAAATTACCGTCCAATTTTGATTCTGCTAATATTTTCAAAAATTATTGGAAAGATAATGGATAGAAGGTTAAGAGAATATCTGAAAAAATCAAAAAGTTTTCCTTCAGAACAATATGGATTTCGGAAATTTAGTGATACTGTCTGCTGCTGCTGCAGTAGACATGATATCCAGAATAAAACTGAAACTAGATTTGACAAAAAAATATATTATCACTTGATTTACGGAAAAACTTTAGAATGGTTAACCACAAAATCCTTTTGAAATTTTTTATGTTATCGGAATAAGGGGGAAAATTAACGTTTAGTTCAAAAATTATTTGACAGACCGAAAACAAATAAGTATATATCAAAAATACACTTAGTTCAATTAAAAATATAAACTGTGGGGTACCACAGAGATCTATCTATGCTTGCTCCTATCGTTTTTTAATATACAGTGCGGCTTTTTTTAGCCCCCCCCCCCTGTTAACTTTTGAACGGTTTGACGTACAAACATGAATAAAAAACCGTTTGGAGGGTTTCACCGATACTACTTTTTGAATAAAAAAATATGGTGATTGCTCGACAGGGGGCGCGGGGGGGCACATAAATTCAAAATTTTTAAATGGCATGGGGGGTCGAGTGTCACATCGTTGAAAAGAGAATTCAATTCTCTTTACAACCATCTAATTTTTTTTGAATTTCGTTAATATTTTTTTTGCAATTCAAATTCGAAATATCAAATATAAATGCGGATCTGAAAACTAGTCATACCTTGATAAATTTGAACGGTTTGTTGTGGAATAATGAAACCAAAAACATTGCGAAGGGTATTATCGATACTACTTTTTGAGAGAAGAAATATTGCAATTACATTACAGATGGTGCTGGAGACACACCAACTAGAAAATTTCGATAGGCATAAAAATCGAAATTGGGAAAAAATCCTCAACTAAATTCAAAAATATTTAGATGGTTGTAAAAAGAATTCTCTTTTCAACGATGTGACACTCGACCCCCCATGCCATTTAAAAATTTTGAGTTGATGTGTCCCCCCGCGCCCCCTGTGGAGCAATCACCATTTTTTTTTGCAAGAAGAAATAAAAATCATAAAACAGATTGCAATAAATAACCAAATTCCAGTCTACTTAATTGATAAGATCATCTCCAATAAACAGCAGACAATGATCAGGAATGAATTATATCCAAATCAAATAGGACCCAAAGGAGATAAAAAATATGCTAGTATAAGCTACTCGGGAAAACTCTCAGAAAATATTAAAAACTATTTTTCAAAATTTAATATAATAACTTCATTCACTAGTAGGAGTAATTTAGGGAATATACTATTCAATGAAAAACCCAAAAAGGATAAATGGAAAAAATCAGGTATATATAGACTGGAATGTGGTGATTGTACAGCAGCTTATTCAGGACAAATGGGAAGAAATTTTGAAATAAGGTACCGTGAACATGTGTTATCAGATAAAAAATCAGCTATATATAGACATTTGCAAGAAACGAATCATACAATAAATAAAAATAACATGAAAATCCTTCATACGTGCAATAAAGGAAAAGAAATGAACTTGTTGGAAGCCTTGGAAATAAACAAATTGAATAAAAACCCCAATTTTGATACTCTCAATGACCAGTTAGAATTATGTAGCTCTCCACTTCTGAATTTTGATAACAAAGTTGGACCCACCGATTGTATGAACCCCTATTAGATAAATTAGATTGACTCATCAGGTAGATTCCAGGTATTTTCCCAACTTGTTTTGAAACATCAGTTAGGTAATTTAAACCCAACCTTTCTTTAATTACTTTCTTATGTATAAATATTCACGAACTTGATGAAATCTGTAGTTACTTGAAAATGGTGTAAAAGCCGAAACCGGTCGTAATAAAGTAGTAAAGTGTTAGTGGAAACTGGACAAAAGTTATATTTTTTCTTCCTTTTCTTATTTCACCATATTTTTTGTTTCAAAAAGTAGTATTAGTGAAACCCTCCAAATGGTTTTTTTTTCATGTTTGTACGTCGAACCGTTCAAAAGATAACAGGGGGGAGACTAAAAAAAGCCGCACTGTATATATAATCTCGATATCAGCACTTGAATCGAAAGGTTAATTTGAACTTTCTGCTGATGATGCAACAATTATTATATATTTTGCAGCGAATGAATTCGAAATTCTATCTAATATTGAACAGGATCTTAAAATCTTATTTAATAGGCTGCTCACTCATTAACTAAAGTTAAATTTTTCGAAATCATTAATCATGTTTATTTCTAAATGGAGTATTGCAACTGATTCTCTAAAACCAATACAATAAAAAAATCCACCAATTCAGTATACCAATACCGACACAACACTCACTTGTTTCAATTATATCAACATCTGAGAAAACAACTCTCACTTTTTATTGGAATACTATATTCAGAATAAAACTAAATACTACACTAAAATATTTGAAAATAATATACTTCATTTCAATTTATTCAAAATTGCAATACCTAATTTTTGTTTGGGGCTCAGCAAAATTTCTTTTTTGATACCACTACAAACTTTGCAAAACAAAGCTATAA
The DNA here is from genome assembly GCA_944452925.2 of Chrysolina oricalcia. NCBI lineage: Eukaryota > Metazoa > Arthropoda > Insecta > Coleoptera > Chrysomelidae > Chrysolina > Chrysolina oricalcia. Next base: position 2,715,416 of record OX101821.2, on the reverse strand, counting down.
AATGCATGTGCATATGGCTCTTTTTAGAACCCTCAAAAAAATTAGATAAACCTAAAAACTTGAATATTCGGTCATTATAAGAATTTAAAATTTTCATCCACTATGTTGAAACAGGAAAAAACATTCAGATCTTACTTTTGATCATACTTCGAATATCGATTACCATAAAACAAGAAAGGTAAATGAAATAAACGAGTTACGTTTAAAATCAAAATTCGGAAAAACATTAATTGAGATATGTAAAAAAATACCGCAGCCACTAAAAGAAATTAGGACTAAAACTAAATTGAAAAATGAACTTAGGAAATGTATACTCAACAGATGACTTTTGAATTCCTATAATGAATATTACAATATTTCACCTTTGACTGGTTTGCCTTTTTTCTTTTTGCTTTGATGACTTATTTACTCACAGATTATTCTTATCACCCCTTTTCTAATAATTGTTTGATTTCTTCATCAATTTGTATTTCATATGTATTGCCGTTATTCAATTCATTTAAAAAAATTGATTATCTTGGGATCAATAAATAAATAAACAAAGTAAATTTGATGGTGTTCTCTAAGTTTATTTGAATCGGGTCGCGAACTGAACTTAGCCAGAAATTTCAAGTTTTTTCGGACGATCGGTATGTAAAAAAATATTTCATTATATATTTTTAAATCTAAAATAATAACAATAAAAGGCAAATTGTTACAAGAGGTGTTGCACATTCGTTGTAATATATGTTTTAAATTCAATAATTGAATTAAATTAGGAGGTAGTACGTTTAACTTATTTATTTTACATTTTAGGCACATATGAAATTTTTAATATTTTAATTGTTTGACATATCACGAGTTTGTGAATTGAACCATAACTTATTATTATTTTTACCTTATACATTGTCTATTTTTACATATAAATGTTTTTAATAATATTTTCTAACTTTATTATATATTCGTGAAACTGCGTTTGAATTGCAAACTGTTTATTTTTAGCATTTAGTTAATTTTTAATTTCACAAGCTTTGTCAATAAGAATTTGTTTTTTGACAGTAAAGTATATTTTTCTCTCTGCCTCTCTCAATAATAAAACATATCATTATCATAGTCACAATCACTATCATATTCAATCTTAGTCGTTGTCATAAGAAATTTTTATATTTACAGTAATAAGCTTGAAAATAGAAAATGAACAGGTGACAACACTGCCATTATTGTCTTTTTATCTCAAAGGGAGACGTTTCTCAATCATTTCAATAAGAGTACCCTCTTCCTAGCTATATTTTCTCCGAAACTCAATGAACAAATAACAAGAATCACAAGTCAAAATAAATAATTATTTATGTCATTTGTCAAATAGGTACCGACGCACATGCGCGTTGTGCATGTCGTTCTAACCATAATCATAAAAATTGAAAATTGCGAACGTCGAAGGTCAAATTCTTATGATTATAATTGAGACTAAAACTAAAGAAATTGCATAAATGCTCCTACTGATATGTACAGTTTTAATTTGATTTTATGATTGAGACAGTGACTGACTAGGACTGTGATAATGATAATGTTGCAAAAATTGGCCCTGATAGACTAGGAATTTTTCAATACATCCTCGCACAACCACGTTGCTGTGCTGTTCTGAGATCCAACGACCATACTTTTTATTTTTTCTTCAGAAAAATAATTTAAAGTATTTTAAATTAATAACCTATTAAAGTAAACATTGTAACTTGTTATATCGGGTTATTCATGTAAGCTGTGCCACATACATATAATGTTAAAAAGTATCGGGTGAATACCAAAAACTGCTAGCAAATGTAGTACAGCATACATGATGTTAAACAACTTGAATACCTGTCCTTGTTCGTCAGTGTAGATCACAAAGGGGGCGTTGGAAGGCGCACCATTGTCTAGGGCGTCATGCAGTATTGTGCAGCACAAAGCGTCATCGCAGCCAAAAATGAGCAATGCGACAACAGAACGTTACAGCCATTACGTTTATACCCACCAGACACCGAGTATGTGAATAGTTAGGCAGCGTGTTATATTTTGAGGTTATGTAATTCGTTGTGTGGTGTGGCGGATGGTGGCACACGTGTTAAAGATAGAGAAAAGTATGGTGTGTGTGATGTGTTTCGGTGTTATATATGGGTGTTGGTGGGGGAGTTTCCAAAAAACCACGGCAGCGCCGATAAAAGAACAATAACACAGTCCAGATCAGCGTTCGGGAATAGGGTTGCAAAATAAAGTTTAAAAAATTCGTTATTTTGACGCAACAGAACAGAGATGGTTTGTGGCGGAACCATAGGAATGTATGCATGAAAAAAAGCAAAAAAATAAAATTAGGTTTGAGAAAAATCAGACACCGCAAGAAACAGAATCGTACAGGACAGTTATGGAAGTTTTGCATGAAACTGTAGGTGGATATAGTTTAGAATAAGTCTCAGGAGTCAATTATTTTGAAATTTCTTTCACAATTTTGAAATTTGGGCCTTGTATATTCATAAATATCACCATGAATATTGTAACGAACTGAGGCCGGTCCTGTCGCCGTATTTGCATAGTACTCCTCACCGGCGTTCACACGTAAACAATGATAATGTCACCACTAACGTACGTCGGAATGACAGAACAGCCCAGAGCCATCTAGTCGAACAGCCTAGAAGTTCTTCTTTCCAACTATTTGAACTTTCCAAGCTCTTCGAATTCCGCTGATGTTCTTCTTTTGAATTCACCGAATTTTTGTCGAGTTTATTCTCATTATCGAACTCAAGTCAATTCAACTTCGAATAAAAAGGTTTCGGGGTCTTCCCTCTCTAGAACAAATCCTTCTGATAATCTTTTCTGGAGTATAGCCTTCTTAGCAGTTGTTTTGAGTTCCTGTTCCTCCAATTCCTGTTTCAATTCCGCTACTTTCAAGTTCACTAGGCGCACTTTCCTCAGTTTTGCACAGAAAGTTTATCAATTTCAAAATATTCTGTATTCGGAAACTATTCACCTCGCAAACACTTGGTTTACCAGTCTATTTTAGCGAAAAGTCAAACAGCATACAGGGTAGGTTAAAAAAATTTAAAAATTGTACAAGAGTAAAGCACTCTCATTTCAGCAAAATTTTATCAGGAAAATTTGTTCATAGTTAAAAGTTATGACTAAATATCAAAACATGACCTCCTCAAAAATGTTTTAATTTATTTTTAACATCAATTTCAAATTTTTTTATTTTTTTTATATTCACCATAAACACTTTTACGGCAAACATTATGTTTAACAAGGTAAAACATTAGTAACGATAATGTGCAAATTGAAAATTTCTCATTTGAAGTGAATATTTTTTTAGTTCAAATGTTTATCGAAAAACTGCACAAATTAATCGAAAAACATAAAACTGAAATAATCGCGGGTACCGACGGCACAAAACAAATGAGGGTTAAAAGTAAACATTATAAATAATATTATTATAAATTAATATTGACAAAACAATGTATGCATTATTGACGCACTAAACGCACCCAAATCTCAAAAGCAATAATACAATGTTTTTAAAAGTATTTGAATCTGGTGCCGATGGTTTTGCCAATTTTTATCGGCATGTTTTTATTATAACTTTGCAGTATACAAATGAAAATACATAGAACAGTAAATATTTAAAATGTACAAAAGATATGATTATCTGTAAAGGAAATTATAGGTCCATGCTCTCGTTCAAAGCATCTCATTGTCAAAAAATTCACTAAGAGTAGATCGCAATACAGTTCCCGGAATATTTCTGCAATAAAGTCGGATCTAATTTTCAAGCACCTCAGCAGTATTGAATGGTCGATCCTTGTAAACTTTTTGATTTCCCCGTAGAAAAAATTAAATGGGGTGAGATCTGGCGAACGAGGAGGCCACCGTGGATCCGTATTTCGTTCTAACCATTTATCAATAAATTCCCCATTCAGAAACAATTGTAGCAGAATGTGCGGGTTATCCATCATGTACAAAACATGATTTATGTCGCTTTTGTAAACTTATATTATCCAAAAAATCCATAAGTGCGCTTTCCAAAATCTGTAAATAGGATCACCAGTTAGGTTTTGGTGAAATAAAACGGCCCTATTAATTTGTCGTTAATGATACCGCCCCACAAGTTTGTTTATTGGTAATACTGGTTCTTATTGTTAATGACAAAATTTGAATTTTCGTCCGACAACCACCTACAATTTTACAAAGATCAACGCGATTTGTTTGAACGTAAATTCATCTCCAAAAAGAATGTGTCTATGCCTAAGTCATAATCTCGTTCTTGAAACGTGCCAATAAATATTGGCATGATATTTATTTTTCGTAAGAATCTTCCCAACAGAGCTTTTTTTTCGCCCGTATAATAAAAAAATTAGGAATTTATTGTTTAAAAAAATAAAAAAAAATTTCTTAGAATGCCATGTTTTGGTATAACTTTCCATTGTAAACAATTTCTCTTATTAACATTTTTCTGAATTTTCTGAAATAAGGATACTTTATTCTTGTACAATTTTTATATTTTTTGACCTACCCTGTATGCTGTTCGACTTGCAACCATTCTTTGGGCACCTAATATGATTATCGAATATGCACCAACTTTCGGCAATAACTGTATTTTGGTTGTATAACTAATAAAAAAAAATCCATTTGTTACATAATTAAATGGTCACTCTGTATATCATAATTTATATTGCACTATTTCACTTCAAATCAGATTGTCCTTGCTGAACTGTAACTGTATCTAACTGCCCCCTTCAGATTCGTCGCTATTTATTTATATGCGTACAGATTTCTCTTCAGAATCCTTTCTAAGTTCTAGAATTTCTAGATTGGTAGCTCGCTGTTCCACTAGATGGCTCTGGGGTGTTCTGGGCATTCCGACATACGTCAGTAGTGACATCATCCTTTTTAACCGGTGAACGCCGGCGAGGTACACTATACAAATGAGGCGACAGGACCGGCCTCGGTTCGTTACAATATGTTCCATATACGACTCAAATCATAACAATTAAATCGAAAAACCAAATCATACGAACTCGAAAGTTCTCCTGTTTTATAAGTTTGATAGAAATGATTATTTGGATATCAGATATTATTGAAATTAGAGATTTTTAAAGTGAATTTTAAATCTGGCCTTTTTTGGAAGGAATATTATATTGACTGAAATCAAAAATAGAATTCAATAAGTGCAAATTCAATAGATATAAGAGATAATATGATGTTGGTTGAATGAAAGAAAAGTTGTCTATTGCGGTGAACAATGTTGACTAGTGTGAATATAACGATTCATGCTAGGCTCAACTTTTTATAGCTCTCATTCAGAGAACAGTTAATAATACAAATGACAAATTGTTGGTTATTATTGCACAAGTGCATGAAAAGTACCGATAAATTTGCAGAAAAGCGTGTTATCTAAAAATTGCATGAGTTTATTTTCATATTTTGGCGAATTTTACTGCAAAATATGAATATAACCGAGTGTACAATGTTTGTGGTGGCAGTCCTCTTATGAGACATTTTCTATATGAGGGAAATATTGGATAAAATCGATTGACTGAAATGACAGTAATAATAGTAAGTAATTTGCTGTTTTTTAATAACGATATTTTCTCTTGATACCCAACCTTGGTTGGTATGATTTTCTCTGAACATACAGGAGTTTTCTTTTCTCTCTTGCTCGCATAGAGCATAGATGAGCTTCTGATGGTATTTTTTCCGAAAGCCTGGGAGATTCGTAACAACAAATTTTCATTTTATTTTTATATGGACTTATTTATGGAAAAAAATTGAAACGGTTCATCAAAAAGGCACTGGTTCGATTCCACCGTCTGCCACGAAGCTAAAGTGGTTCGGTCTCTACTTTTACAAGATGTTCTCCATTGCTCGCACAAGATGTGAAGATTCTCAAAAACAAATTTTACAAAAATATTTGTTCAAAAGCATGAACTATGAAATTTGGTGTAGTATAGACCACTCAGGGTATTTTTTTACACCATAATAATGTCCTTTTTTGGAGACTACCGAACTGCGATAGGTACATGAAAAAATGCAACATGAGAATGCAATACAATAATTTAAGAAAATAAAATAGACGGTGGCACTTAAGTACAAAAAAAGTTATCTGAAACATGCACTAGTTACGAATTGTAGCATTCTGGCAATTGAATATTAAACTCCCTCATAGTGTTTCTCTAGTGTTTTGATTTTCAAAAACCACTTCAACTTCCCACAAATACAAAACTTTTCTCTAATATAACCAACATCAAACTTTTCTCTTAACATAACCAAGACCATAATATATCAAACCGTTCTCGAGATAGTCATAGTGGGCAACTCAAATTTTGACATCCATGTCCAGTAGAAAGAATAAGGAAGATAGACAGAAAGAATAGTAATAGGTATATCGAATGCTCTATAAGGATAGGATATTTCTCTTCCAACTGAAGGAGTATGGATCAAATAAAGTTGAATAAAATGGTTACTTACAAATAAATGGGTAGGTATTAAGCAAAGAAGCAAAGGATTTTCTAAAAAAAAAAATTAACGTATGATTTAAGAAGCTGTTACGTGTAGAACAAATCTGCGATGCTACAATTAGTCTATGCGGCTGGATTCTGCAAACATAACATATTAAATATTGCGTTGTAAACAATAATAATAAATAATTCCATGTAAATGTTAAAACACTCTTATAGAAATATATGATTCCAATTACCTAAATATTACATCTTTACTTACTACAAAGCTACAAAGGTTTTTAGCAAATGAGAAAATGTAGAAAACATTCGAAATGTATAAAGCCTCTAATAGTCTCACTCATTGCAAAACACTACTGTCGATTTTTTCAACGCGTCGCTTCATCACTTGTTAGTCAATGTTTGTCCAAAGCTCTTCGAAATTTTCTCAATTTAAATAGCTTTGTGCAATGTGCGTTTTTATAGTTGAAATGTGCACAATGGATGAAAGGGGACACTAAATGAGTAAAACACCATTAGACGTTTGATCTCTTAGCTTCTTAGCACATTACACAAGCATAGGTAAACTTTGCTGGAAATCTTTTTTGAATACACCAAGCTAATATCTTCTAATACCTTTTTGTGTACAGGAGGTGAGGGGATCACTTGCCTCCCATTTTATTTTGTGTTGAAATTGAGAAAACTTGTTTTTATAATTCAATAACACCTCTAACATGAAGATATTCAAATGTTTTACTAACTTTTTTTAAACTCACTTCAGTATATGTTCAACAGCTTATTTTTCAACTTAAAAATGGTGACAGGAAACAGTCTAATCTATGGGACGCCGTAAGTGTCAAAAATAGTTGTACCCAAATATTTTATTTCCATCAAAATACAGGGTGTTTATCAAGTACTTGTTCAAACTTCAAAGGGTAAATTTTTCAGTAATTTCAAGAAAAAAAGTTCATATGAACTCTTTATCTTCAAATTAGTCAAAGATTTACCCTTCGAAGTTTGAACAAGTACTTAATAAACACCCTGTATATTTGTTCAGGCCTATATAGGATGGACCATTAGAGTGAGGTAGTTTCAGATAAAAATTATACTGTTTACTTTGTTGCTTCATATAAAAATATTTCGAATTATACAAGTATTTCTTTGAAGCGGGACAACACAAAGAATCAATGTTTTAAATGGACCACCCAGTATATTTCATCACCGTTGAACTGAGCAAAACGTTTCACGTACGGAGGTAATTTCTTTTTTCGAAAATTTTGCGGCGTTGTCAAGTTATTGCTGAAAAAAAGAAAATCTTCGGAAAAACAGACCATCACAAATAGCATTATAAAAACCTTATGAATAGAATTTAAGTAAAAATATTTGTGTCATGCAACACCAAGAGTGAGTTGAAATGTCAATATGGACTGAAAGTTACATTTCTGAAACAGAATATTTTATACAGAGGCATAAAGTAACTCGACAAGCTTGAAATATCAAAAACTTGTTTTTTTAAATGAAACGTCCAGTATGGTATGTCACCATTTTTTAAAACTATTTCATCCCTACAAATAACATGATATAGTCTCTAAAACTGACAATTTTTGAGAAACTTCAATTTTCAATTTGTCAAAAATTGTCTTTCTTACGTAGGCTAGGATTTTGATAATTGGTTACTGTTACTGTAATTAAACATAATTGTACTGTCAAACGTCAAACTGAAAACCAGTAGATTATAGTCTAAGAAAACATGTTTTTGTTGAAGTATTTATGAAAGAAAATAATTGGAACGATAATTTTAAAAAAATATTAAAAATTTATAACAACTGCTCAAAGTGACCTCCGACTTCTGCCAAACAATAATGTATTCGGTTTTAAAATTCTTCACTAACTCGCCTCAACATATTGACTGTAATATTTTGGTACGCCCTTAATTATATTTTTCATATCCTCTTTCGTACATGGGGGTGTTCTATAAACTTCATCTTTAATATAGCTCCGCATAAAATAATTTTTGTCAAATCTGGTGAGCGAGGTGGCCACTTAAAAAGGCCTCCTCTACCTATCCATAGTGTGGTGGACAGGTGCTCCGTCGTGAAAATACCATATCCTTCGTTTGATTGGAATGGGTAAATGATTACTTAATTGTGGTAACTGGTTTTCCAAAAATTCAAAGTATATCAAGCCATTAACTCTTGTAGCAACTGTTGCTGAGCCCATTCACAAAATGTTACTCTTTTCTCAAAATCATCGTCTAATAACTCTTTGATGTAACCGAATACGGTACGGGTGAAACTTATTCTTCTTCATAATTATTTGTATGAAAGTCCGGCTTTTGTCATTTTGTTTGGATGCTTCTCTATGCGAGATACGAGGATCTTCTGTAACTTTTTAGAGGACAGTCATTTCAGTTTCATTATTTAATGCAGTTTTGGTTCTTTCTACTTTTTCATATGCGACATTTCATGTGCGAGTGAATCAAAGAAGCAAATTTTCAAACGCTTCTTTTCTGGGTTGCCGCCTGTCTGAATATGGTTCATTATAAATTCTGGTAGCTAATAATAGTACATTATATACCGCGGGACTGAAGTAGTACATTTAATCCTGAAGGTAAAGTTTATGGCCCGACCGCAGGGAGGGCCATAATTTACCTGAAGGATTAAATGTACTTCAGTCGCAAGGTATATACGATACTTTTCGTACTTCCGGTATGATTTTATTAATTATTTCAATAATTTCAATCAGTTTTTTCTCTCTTCAACTCATTTAATAAACTGTCTTTAAAATAAGTTACCATAGTAACATTGCGTTGTGACAGTTATAATTTAGAAACATTGTCATTACTAGTGTCATTGTAAAGAAACATTGTTATTGATAATTATTGGTATCATGAGCGAAGAAGGTGTATCTGATATTGATAAAAGAGCAGCCGAAGTAGGTGAAGAATTGTTACCACCGAAATCTAGAAAACTATACGAGCAGCAGTACGATGCTTTTAAAAAGTGGTGCCGCTTAAAAAATGTGAGACAACCTACTGAAAATGCGCTGTTAGTCTACTTCGATGATAAATCAAAAGCGGTTTGTGCCTCAACTCTCTGGGCACATTACTCAATGCTGAAATCGGTTATTAACATTAGAGAAGATATTGATATAAGTAAATTTCCAAAATTATTAGCTTTTTTGAAGAGAAGAAATGAGGGATTTAAGCCAAAGAAGTAAAGAATTCTCACGTCTGAGCAGGTAGATCAGTTCTTACGGGAGGCTCCGGATGATAAATATTTAATGCTTAAGGTAAATTTGGAAATTTGTTTATATTCAGAAATTTTAAGAAATCAATTTTTTTGTAGGTTGCACTTATTTTGGGCGTTGCGGGAGCTTGTCGTGGAAAAGAGTTGGTTGATTTAGAAATCGACGATGTGAGAGATTTGGGCGATTCCTTCCTAATTGCGATTAGAAACACCAAAAATAAAATTGACCGAAATTTTGTGATCAAAAATTCAGAAAACAGTGCCATCAGTTTTGTGGCGATATTTCGGAAATATGTGGCATTGCGAAAGACAGGGACAACTCATTCAAAATTTTTTGTTCAATACATCAACAAAGAATGTACTACGCGAGTAGTAGGAAAAAACATGTTTGGTACATTTCCACGGCAAATAGCAGCTTTCTTGAAATTAGAAAATGCGACGTCTTATACGGGACATTGTTTTAGACGCACATCTGCGTTTTTGTTAGCTGATTCGGGAGCAACAATAGACGTGCTGAAGAGACATGGAGGATGGAAATCCTCCAACGTGGCCGAGGGATATATTGAATCGTCTATTAAAAATAAACAAAAAATTTCAGATAAAATATTTGGTCAAGTCGCCGATTCGTCCACTATAGTTATGCCACAGTCCTCATTCTCGCTTCCTGTTTCCGCAGGATCTTCGAAACAAACACCAGTTCAATATGAAAAGGACCTATCTGTTACTCGTCAGTTACCTGCTGCATTAACCCAGGAAAGACTGGTCAATATGACGAACTGTCACAATATTAATTTGAATATTAACGTTAATTACCATTCTAATTAATTATATTTTTCAATAAAATATCCCTTAAATTCGTTTGTTTGTGATTTAATCGTTCCGGGAGTTTCGTCAATATTTAATCCCGGAGGGATTAAATGTGACACTTTAGTACCTGTCACAAGGGAGTGAAGTTGTCACTTTAGGCCCGGAAGTACGAAAACAGTTTTTATCACTTGTCTCCAGTACAAAAATCATATCGGTCAATTCTTCGATGGAGAAATTCATTTCAAATACTATATCTTGTTTGAAACGATAGGTACAAAATTTGATAACAGTAATTTTTATCTCGATCATATAATGTCAAATTCATAGCCCACTTTGATAACAGTTTCATTTCGCATGGCGCATTTATTTGCGCGCCATGAAGCAGTATACAAGCGACCGGTTAGTATTATTTTAGCATTGTGGATACTTGTTTGTGATCGAGTGTGCGTTTTGTATGCAGCATAACCTATGAAAAACTGTTAGTTCTTGAATTTTGTAAATGTCAAAGTGATAAACACGCAGTTTTAGTCTAAATGAAATTGAAAATATCACATAATCTGTTAATTTTAGGGGCGTAGTCACTTGGAAAATTTGTAGGAATAAAGTAGTTCTAAAAAATGGTAGAATAACATACTGGGTTGATTTTATTGAATATGTTCATAAAGTCAGTTGTGGAATCATCTGCGACTGAAAGATAAACTTTTGTTGCTATTTTCCATTGTACAAGATAACCTCTCTTGGACGGGATTCAATTGAAAATTGTAGGAATACATGACTCCTCTGTTACAAATACATAATGGGTGTTAAAAAAACAAGTTTTGATATATAAAATTTGTCAAGTTTATGCCTCTGCATAAAATCTCCTGAAATATAACTTTCAGTCCATATTGTCATTTCCCCTCACTCTTGGTGTTGCATGACACAAAATTTTTTGCTCAAATTCTATTCATAAAGTTTTTATGATGTTATTTGTGACGGTCTGTTTTTCCGAAGATTTTCTTTCTATCGGCAATAATTTGAGAGAGCCGAAAATTTTTCGAAAAAAGGACAATCCACCGTGTGTAAAACGTTTTGCTCAGTTCAATTGTGAGAAAATTTACAAGGTGTTCCATTCAAAAAATGGATGCTTAGTGTTGCCCCGCTTTAAAGAAACACTGTATATTCAGAAATATTTCTATAATAAGCAAAAAAGTAAACCGTATAATTTTTAACTGAATCATTTTTTCATGCTCCTCATGATAGACGAGAACTACACTACCTACCACTACACTACCTAGTTGACACCGATATATGAGTGTCCGATATTTTACAAACATATTTTAGTGAAAATAAAATATATGGGCGCCCCATACTTATCTACAGTGTGACCCACTTAAGACCGGAGCACCCTTATAAAATCTACATTTTTCAACCGATTCGAATGATTTTTTTTTCATTAGGTAGACATTCTAAAAGTCTACTAGGACACCAAATTTCATGAATAAATCTCCATTTCCAGGGCCAACTAATCTGATTTTTCAAGGTCAAAAATCTAAAAAAATTACTAGTGATTTTTTTAGAAAAATTCTAACTACACCACTGGATTCGCGACATTTTCAAATGGTTCTTATGTAAATAACGTTGAAATGCGTCAATCAATAAAAAAGTTATGAGGGAATTAATTTTGAAAAATATGCCGTTTAATCAACCCACCAATTCAATTTCAAAACTTTTATCAGAACTTTGACTACACCACTGGATTCTGAGAATCGGCAACACTGTCAACACAAACGCTGAAGATCGTTGAGATTACTGGTAGAAATTCAAATTCTTAACACAAATTGTTCCCGAGTTATAACATCTAGGAACGAGGAACGAGTACACATTCGGAATAAAGTAATGAAGTCGAAAAGACAGCTTATCATAAAAATTTATTTAAAACAATTTTTGAAAGATACTGTCAGAGTTTTTGGGTTCTGGCATTATTTACTCATACAGGCTATCCGATTTCTTCCACAAAGTTATTTTGTTTCCCTCTTCGTTCGCTAGTATCAAAATACAATTACTGAATTGAAAATTTTAAAATGTATCGAACTCGAGAAAGGTAGGCTGTGATGACGTTATTATTTTTAATAGTTATTTGAATAAAACAAAAGTAAGCCCTGACAATGACAGATTGAGTCTCAATTCGAATGTGAGAGAGGTATTGATCAATATTCAATTGCAATAGGACTAAATTTCGTTATGGCTTTACAATTGTCTTTGCCAGAAAAAATTGAAATTGTGCGTCTTACTGGATACAATGATAGGAGTGAAAGAGATGTGTGCAGAATATTCAATGATCGATATCCAGATCGCCCCCCTATCAGTAATAGTACAGTGCACAGAATAAATAAAAGTTTCAATGAAACAGGCGCTGTATCGAAGAATATTTTGAGGAATAATGTGAGAAGAACGATTGGACACGAACAGGTTGTATTAGATTACTTTACGAATAATCCCAATGCCAGTTTGAGAGTGGCAAGCCTAGATTTGAATTTACCAAGGGAAAAGATACGGAGATGCCTACGAAAAAACAAAATGAAACCATTCAAACCCAAATTTTTGCATACCCTGGAAAACGGAGATCACGAAAAACGACTTGAATTTTGTTTGTGGGCACAAGGAGAATACCTGAGTAACAGACGATTTTTAGAATGTATATTATTCAGCGATGAAGCCACTTTCACGACTAACAGTGTTGTTTCATCTCAAAACACAAGATTTTGGGCAACCGAAAACCCTAATTGGGTTATATACTGCAAAAGACAATATTCGGAAAAAGTTAATGTATGGTGCGGAATATTAAATGAACGAATTATTGGCCCATTTTTTTTCGAAGGAACTATAAATGCCATCAAATTACTGGAATTTCTCAGAACTGAACTATGGAATGCTATTCATGATCTTCCTATTGTTGAGCGAATAAACTTACATTTCCAATTAGACGGATGCTCTGTGCATAATGCTGGAATTATTAAACAATGGCTGAATGAACAGTTTCCTCGTCACTGGATTGGTCGAGGAAGTGAATTGATTGGATGGCCACCAAGGTCCCCCGATTTGACCCCACTTGACTTCTTGTGGGGTCTTCTTGTACAAAAAGTCTACAAATCCCGCCCAAGAACTAGACAGGAGTTGTGTGAAAGAATACGTCAAGCTTGTAGAGAAATAACACCAGAAGGACTCAAAAATACTGTAAAACATATTCGAAAGAGATACGAAAAATGTATTGAATTGAATGGTGGTTTGGTGGAAGCAACAAAAATTTGAAATTTATTGATTAGGACCAAAATTACTCAATGTTGTATTATCGATGTCATTTGTTAGCCATCGTAAAATTTGGAAATTAAATCAAAATAAAGTTTTCAGTTCATTCGAAAGTTCTTGGTTGATTGTACAATTATCGATATCTCGAGGAGCCGGTTTCTCGACGTTATGGATTTTAATTTTTTTCCAAAAATACCATTCTAGATGTTATAACTCGAGAACAATTATTTGTGTTATGAAAGCGAATTTCTATCAGAAACCTCAATGATCTTCTACGTTTGTGTTAACAGTATTGCCGATTCTCAGAATTTGTCTGAAATATTCAAAAATAATGGCATGTTATCAAAATTAATAATGTTATAGCTTTGTTGCCAATGAATATTTTCAAATAAAATTTTAGAATTCACCTAAATGAAGAATGCTGAATCCAGTGGCTGAGTCGAAATTTCACGAAAAAATTCGCTAATGAAATTTAGCAATTAGAACATTGAAATTTGGAATATTTTGCAAATGTTTTGTTCAAACGTAGACTTTTTGTTACTCTTCCTGCTGAAAAAAATTGAGTCGGTTGGAAATTGTAAAAATATGTTAATGGAATTTCAGGAAAATGTCAATTTTATCTCCTAATTTTTTTTTTATTTGTCAACAGATTTTGATGAAATTACAGTCAGTGATATTTCGAGACTTCCTGAATCCAGTGGTGTAGTCAAAGTTCTGATAAAAGTTTTGAAATTGAATTGGTGGGTTGATTAAACGGCATATTTTTCAAAATTAATTTCCTCATAACTTTTTTATTGATTGACGCATTTCAACGTTATTTACATAAGAACCATTTGAAAATGTCGCGAATCCAGTGGTGTAGTTAGAATTTTTCTAAAAAAATCACTAGTAATTTTTTTAGATTTTTGACCTTGAAAAATCAGATTAGTTGGCCCTGGAAATGGAGATTTATTCATGAAATTTGGTGTCCTAGTAGACTTTTAGAATGTCTACCTAATGAAAAAAAAAATCATTCGAATCGGTTGAAAAATGTTGATTTTATAGGGGTGCTCCGGTCTTAAGTGGGTCACACTGTATCACAACTTATATAATTCCAATATTAAATTGGTTCAGTTTAGATCACTAGATTTTGGAGAACTGAACAATATGTTTTTTTTTTATACAAATTTATGTAAATTAAGATTTTGCTATCTTCATGTTAGTGGCGAGTTTTTCTAGCAGTAGGTGTTAGTTATGATAAGCAATGATGTACTGGGGGTCAACTGTGGACATACAAAAACACAATAAATAAAATGGTATGGCAAGCAGAACGGGTAGATTACAGCCTGTACAGTCATCTTGTTTGATAGTAAAAATAAGCCAAAAGGCACGTGACGGATAGGTATCATAACAAAAAACGTAGGGTATTTTGGAAAAATAATCAAAATAATAAGCAATGATTAATAAAACAAATATCATGCATTTTCAAGCATTATTATTACAAATAGTAGCGGTGATAATACATACACCTCAGGATTAGAACAGTACAGTACACAATAAATCATATATTTTATGGAAAAAAAGAATGTTTAACACTAATATGGCGAACGTGACCCACACCTCAGCAAAGCGTGATCAGCAGCCTAAAAGGCACTACGTTATTGTAAGTCATGATCAAGGTGGCTGGCAGCTGATTACGCACAGCCACAGCAGTAACAAGTGAGTGTAGCCCCACTTGCACTGTCAACCGGGGCTTTAACCAAAACTACTATAGCAGATTAGGATTTCACCCCGTACGTTAAACTTCAATTCCAATGTATCTGTTGAAAGGCCGGCTTTGACGAAAAGTTGGAAAAAAATCTGGGCATTATGTTATACAGAGAGTTTCGAAAAGTTTGCAACATGTGGGAAACTTTTTCATTATCCGTTTGTCAGAAAATTTTATTACTGATAAATTAACTCCTGTATAAAATGTGTCATTTAAAGATGACTGTATTGTCATTTTGACAGCGATAAAAAAGGTGCATCGTTTTTTATCACCGATAAAAACGCCTGTTCCTCTTTAGCGTCTACATCTAGTATGCTTACGTCACTTTAATGTCTGCCCTGTCAGTTATTTAAGTATTGTTGATAGTTGATACTGAAACATTACAACATGAGTCGTTTTGGGGAAATTTCGACTCAACAAATAACAAAAAATATAGAAAAAGCAATCTACAAAATATACTAAAGCGTCAATATGAACACTCGAGCTTTTCTTTTAAGGATAAATTTCTTTTTAACTCAAAATTTTTCCATCAGTAGTTTTGCTCTAAAAACTGACATTTGACAAAATCGCTCGACCTTCGGTCTCGCGATTTTGTCATGTCAGTTTTTCTCGTAAAATTACTGATTGGCAAAATTATTTCGTTACAAAAAGAAATTTATCCGATAAAAAAAAGCTCTTGTGTTTTTACTGTTGATAAAAATTGGTGCATCGCGGCAAACTTAGATTTGAGCTGTCAACAATCTGAATTTTAGAACAGTGTACAGGAGAGAACAAAAAATTTAAATTTTGATCAAGAGTAAACTACCCTGAACGTTTTTGTAATGCAGTTTTTATTTAGTTTTAATACAAATGTAAATTAGGACTAGCATTTAAGGTAACACTATGATAAAAGAGATCGTGAAGTTACAGATTTGTTTTACATATGGAAATTTTAGGATTTAGTAATTGATTATTCAGGTTTCTGAACGTTTTTGTAATGTGGTTTTTATTTATTTTTAATACATATGCAAATTAGGACTACCCTTTAAGGTAACACTATGATAAAATGGACAGTGAACTTACAATAGTTATTTGTATGCTAAGGCCGCGAAATACCTTTTTAACGTACCGAAAGAACAGTTATCGCCGAGGCCGCTTGCAGCCGAGGCAAGATAATCTTGAGGTCGTTAAAAAGTTTCGCGGCCATGGCATACACACTATTTTTCGTGCAATCGTTAAAATTATTAAAATAGATAGTTGTAAATAAATATATTATTGCTCTAAAATCAACAGCAGTTCAATTTATTTTACAATTTCACCGTGTGCTATGGAAATGATATGTTTCAATATATACAAAATATTTTGACAGTTCTTGTCAAAACGCAAAATGTCTGATACTGATAGCGATATTTCAGTACCTTCCACTCCTCCTGAACTCAAAAGCGTTGTAAATTCGGCGCTTTCCGTTTTAATACCTGAAAAATCTAAACGGCAGTACGAAAAATGTTACGGCGAGTTTAAAGATTGGTGTGACAAACAGAAAGTTAAGACGATGTCTGAAAACATTTTTGAAAGTGACGTTTGGTTTCGCGGCCGTTGCTATGGGTAACGGCCGCGAAATTAAATTTCGCGGACTGTGCTGAGAACGCGAAATACTGACTTCGCGTGCGATTGCACGAAAATTTGTTTTACCTACCTAAATGTTTAGCATTAATTAATTTAGTCAATTACTTCTTGTTTGAAAGTGGTTGACAATGTTTCAGTTTGAGTAAGATTATTCTGGACTTTCATTGACTAAAAAACAACAAAGAAAAATTCAATTCTCTGCAATTTTTAATCACGACATTTCAACTGTTAAAATCTAACGACTGTAGATTTTAACAGTTGAAATGTCGTGACTAAAAATTGCAGAGAATTGAATTTTTCTTTGTTCTTTTTTAGACAATGAAAGTCCAGAATAACCTTACTCAATTACTTCTTGTTATCAAATCATACTGTTAGTTATTATGGACATACCTACAAAGTGAAAAATCAAATTTGCACCAAAAAACTAGTAAAAATCCAAACTATATTCAACAAAGATCGATATTCTAGTTCGAATGGTAAATTGGACTGAATATCGAATTGAAATATTATTATAGTAATATGACGGAGGCCCCTAAAGTGTATAATTAGATCCCAGTAGTCTTTATGAGGCTAGAACCATAAAAAAATTATTTTTTAGTTTTGTTGCGTAGGTCGCTGTGATTTCAAATCTGAATAATAACAGGGACTGCTTGCTTATATGCTATTTTGAGGAAAAATAAAAAATTATAAAACCTTCTACGTTATGGAGTTTCCATTCAATGTTCCATTCAAAAGTACATTGAATGTTAAGGAAAATATTGATATAAGGAAGTTTTCAAAATTGGCCCCCCTCATCAAGAACAAAAGCGTCAGATACTGAGGAAAGAAATCTAAAGTTTTATCAAGGGATGATATCAATACATTTATTCAAGATGCTGATAACAAAACAAATTTACTTTATAAGGTACAGACATAATCATAATTTTGGGAGATTAGTAGTAATTTCTATATTTTTCATTTGTAGGTTGTCCTAAGCTGTGATTTTGTCGCCGTGAAGAATTATTACATATAACTATTGATGCCATTGAAGGTGCTGGATCTATATTGATTTTTAAAATACCTGATACGAAGATCTATTGCGCAAGAACGTTCACTGTTTCAAATTCTGATTATATTGAGATAAGTCCATAGTATAGAGCACTGCGGCCGCCTCATACAATAAGTAACAGATTATTTTTGAAATATTCGGGAGGTAAATGTATTAACCAACATGTGGGGATGAATAAAATAGGAGAAATTTCCAGCTTGATTGCAAAATGGCTTGGAAAAGACATGTATAAGAGCTACACAGGTCACTGTTTCCGGAGAAGCTCTGTAACTCTTCTGACAAATGCAGGGGGCAACATTACATTCATAAAACGTCACGGTGGCTGGAAACCTGCCTCCGTAGCAGAAGCATATATAGAAGATAGTTTGAATAACAAAACTGAGATTTCTAACAAAATTTTGATTTGTCCATATTCTTCCAAACAAATTAAAAAATTGAGGAATCAACTCTTCAAGAAATATCTAACGTTTCTGATCAGCAGAAACATGGAACATCTTCGGGAATTTATAATAATAATAATGTTCATTTTGCATATGTTGGAAGTAATTGTTCAATTTTTACTATCAATTACTATTCCAATAAATGAAATTGTTTTATGATGAATAATCAATTAAAAATTGACTCTGTTAAAAAAAAATCCTCAAAAAAAATATTTCATGTTTATTTTGAGAATTACTTGGGCAGTGAAAAAAAGTCTTTGTATCACGGTGAAAAAAATATTTACGCATCAATAGAGATGCAGAAATTTCAAGTTTTTTGACAGTTACACAAAAAAAACTTTTTCAATAATGTTGAAAATAAGGGTAGTTTACTCTTGGTCAAAATTTCTATCTTTTTTTCTCCCCTGTGTATAGTGTTCGAAAATTTAGAATTTTGACAACTCAAATCCAGCTTTTTCGCAATTCACCAATTTTAATCAAGAATAAAGTTTTCTGACAAACGGATAATAAAAAAAGTTTCCAATATGGTGCAATCTTTTTGAAACTCACTGTAAAATACCATTAAAAGTATAGAAAAGCAGTTGAAAGAAGAATGCTGAGAAGTTGAACGTGCGCTGTGCTTTCCGTCGATACTGAGTATCCAAACTAACCTGTCTGTTACATAGTAATCCTACTTAAAAAT
Source organism: Chrysolina oricalcia (assembly GCA_944452925.2). Classification (NCBI taxonomy): domain Eukaryota; kingdom Metazoa; phylum Arthropoda; class Insecta; order Coleoptera; family Chrysomelidae; genus Chrysolina; species Chrysolina oricalcia. The sequence goes on along the minus strand of OX101821.2, from coordinate 2,696,111 downwards.
GCAAATTCTTTACATAACCTATATGTATTACTAGTTGAAATTAATGTATACTAAGATTAAATATACATGCATCACAAATAACATGTGTACTCTTTTGAAAAGTACAAGTGAAAGTTTAAATGCTAGATATAGTAAGACACATCTTTTCAGAAAGTTTATAGTAACAGCTATCATTAAAAATACATCACAATACTAGATCTATATCTATTCCTATATCTTACAATAGAAAGGTTAACTTTCAATCTTGGACACAGGACAAATATTTAGTTCTTTGAAACTAACATAAATTTAGAAAATATGTTAAACGCTTCGTTGTTTTGTATAAAAAAAATATATTAGTAGAATTCCGTTTCAATTGTCTCACTGTTTGTCGAAACCAAAAAAATATAACAAATAACAATTCATTGGATTAGGATTCTAAAGAATATGCATTTTTCTCGCTTAAATTATTTAGCAACTAATAAATTTGGTAGAATAGCTTAGGGAAGTCTACTAAGATAGCACTATTAGCCTAGTCAATATGTACCATTTAAAAAAAATTGGATAGTCAACGAAAATTATGATTATGGTGTCATTCGATTGGTAATGTCATGAAGAAAGTATAAGAGAAGGTCCCAGAAGGGGCCGGAAAAAATTGCAAAAGTTTTATAAACAAATAAGTGAAAAAAAGTAGGACTTTGGTTTTTTGAATATCTCGAAAAGTATTAAAGGTTTTCGAAATATTTAAAAAGATCTGAAAAGCTCAGCAAATTTGCCGAAAAAAAGTTTCGACTCCCGAAACTGTACCTCCAATATTTACAATTTTTACAGAGCCCTGAAAATAGAGCCAAAAACGGGTAGTCTGGCTTCGCACACGTAGCCATTCTGACACAACAACAAAAAAAATTTTTCAACATATTAAATATGAATATTAAGGAATAAAAAAAATCATGTACTATTAGGATACAGCAATTAACAATAACCGGTTGAAAAAATGTTATCCCAATTTCTCAATAAAGTATGAATTTGTTAATTAACACATTTTTCTAAACTAAATGTAACATAAAAACCCCGATAATTATTGAACTAAAACCCAACGTTTTTTTTGTATTTAGTGAAGTAACTCTAATAGGCTTAAAAATAGATAATCGATGCAAAAATTGTAAAATTTAGATTTTCCACTTTTTTATTAACGAAAATTATAAACTTAAAAAAAAGGAAATAATTTTTTTTCAACATTTCGAATGCTTCGATTTCTAAGGATTCAAAACTAAATAAAAACAATGTTTTAAAAATTTTTACCACTATTGATTGAAAAATCGTTACAAACAAATATGTTATAAACAAATATGTTATAAACAAATATATTGTTTATGAGCAAATCTAATTTTTTTGGTAATATATTTATTGATCAAAATTATGATTTTTAAAGAAAAAACGATTCCTTAAAAAAATTATTTGTTGCTGAAAAATTTTTATTTACTTTTTTTTATATTCAATTGTTAATAAAAAAGTGGAAAATCAAAATTTTACAATTTTTGCAACGGTTGTCTTTTTGTAAGCCTATTGAGAATAACTTCGCGAAGTGAAAAAAATTCTAGGGTTTTAGTTCAATAATTATCTGGATTTTTATGTTGTTCAGTTTAGAAAAAATTGTTAATTAACAAATGCATATTTTATGGAGCAATTGGGATAACATTTTTTTAAACGTAGATTACTGTTAATTGATGTATCCCAAAAGTACATGATTTTTTTTGTTCCTTAATATTCATATTTAATATATTGATTTTTTTTTGTTACCACCCGTTTTTGATTCTGCTTTCAGGGCTCTGTAAAAATTATAAACACAGAGTGTAACCTAAATGATGTCATTAATTTCAGGTGGTGATTCCTTGTGATATTTTATGAAAGTGTATATTAATTAACATATGTCCTAACTTGCATTTTTTTCAAGTGACGGAGTGTCAAAGTTTTAATAAAAATTCGGTTATTTATTTATTAGTCTTTTCGCCGATTTTCATGAAACCTAGTGTTTTTATTAGCAGGTACATGGGACTTGTTTTCATGAAATTATTCTTCAAGTCAAAAGTGGCAGGTGATTACTTGATTGGTATTTATAGTAAAAATCATTGTACTCCACTGTTTTTCTTTAAGTTTCATATATTTTCAGAATGAATAATAAAAAATACAACTCTCTTATAATGCTATGAATTTGAAATAGCCAAAATTTTGTCAAATCAAAGTCAGTGGCGTAGGAATGGTGGTTAGGCACCATTAAAAAGGCATGTGAATGATCTCTTTTTCAGATTCTCTATATTTTCTTGACATTCTATTTAATTTTATGCACAAATGTTTTTTAAAAAGTTTTGATAGAAACAATTGATGATAATATGCCCAGGAACACAACAAACAACCATCAACAACGAAACCAATAGAAGAGTTCAGGTAGAAATAAATAATTTCATTTCAAATTGACGGCTTTATAAGAGATTTGTATTTTTAAATGTTTAATCTGATGAAAATATGCAACTTAGAAAAAACAGTGGCGTACAATGATTTTTACCATATTTCTCAATCAGGTGACCCTTCGCTGCTTATAATTTGAGATCTAACCTCATGAAAACAAGCCGCTTGTAACTGCCTATATACACACCAGGTTTCATGAAAATCGGCGAAAAGACTTTCAAGTAATTAATAAATAATCGAATTTTTATTAAAACTTTGATACCCCGAAAAAAAAGCAAGTTAGGACATACTTTTATATGAAATTTCCTTCATAAAATATGACAAGGATTCACCACCTGAAATTAATGACATTATTTAGTTCACACCCTGTATTGGAGGTACAGTTTTGGGAGTCGGAATTTTTTTTCAGCAAATTTTCTGATCTTTTCAGATCATTTTTATTGTTTCGAAATCTTTAATATTTTTCGAGATCTTCAAAAAAAAAACAAAGCCCCACTTTTTTTTTCACCTAATTTTCTATAACTTTTGCAATCTTTTTCGACCCCTTTTGGGACCTTTTCTCAAACTTTCTATAGGACATTACAAATCGAATGACACCATGATAATAATTTCCGGCGACTATACAAATTTTTTGAAAGAAATGGTACACGTTGACTGGACTATATGAAACATCTAAATATTTGCTCTACATACAAGATAACTACAATGAATGAAGAGATGACACGCAGAACATATAAAAAACTACATTTGTGCTTCGAGATCAAATCCAGAAAGACCAAAAAAACATATGCCTTGGAGGCATCTGCATGTCTAACAAAATACAGGAATAAGATATATTTCAAGGAACCAAGTTTCATAAAGTATACACAAATGTAACATACGTCAACATATGTACGTACGAGATTGACTGAGAGAAAAGCCAACCCAAAAAGAATACCAAGGAAAATCCTCTAGAATGAACATGCAAAACGATTATTCAATAAGCCCCATGCAGATTTGGAACTAATACACAAAACGCAGATCATCAAGTTGTCCCTGATAATCAAAGTCTGTACATATTAGCATGAATTTAAACAAGTTCGAATTAATTATTGAATTTACATGAAGCGTATCATCATTGGGTGATGAAATAAAGTCAAGCAAAGAGCGAATATTTTTACAATTTGGAAGAATATTATACTTCTGACAAAGGACCCCGCACTTTTTATAGGTAAAATGGTTCTCGGTGAAATTCTCTGAATTTTTAGTATATTGTAGTATTCGATGTACTGATTGAACGTGCGGAACCGCTAAGTTCGTTTATGGATATGTTTTGATATACAGGGCGTTCTAGTTAAAAATCAGTAATTTTTATTTAATTATTTTCTCGGGATTTGAAAGTAACAACTACATTTTTTGTGGTTCTTATCATCAACGTATACCTCTATATTACTGAATATCATTCAGATGGTGCAAATTATATCATTATGTACAGAGTGAAGAATAAAAAAGTTTAGTAATGTCTGAAAATTCGATGTAATAATGAAATATTGATAAAATTATTTTGGCATGCAATATACTATTCCTATTTAATCATCATCAATCACAATTCATACATTTTGTACAGGGTGATTGAAAAAATTGGTGAAATATATGGCCGGTTCTTTTGTACATATCCTGTATATTCAAGTGAATTGTCATCCTCCGAAGATAGTTGATACCGTATAAACATGATTCCGTTGGGATATATAGGGTGTTCATGAAAATTTTCGATGATAAAAATTACAAAATATCAACGTTTCAGAAATCACCCTGTAATTCACGATAACTCGGTGAAATTCTTGTATTATTATTTAATATCTTCATCATTCTCTCCTCAACACTGACCCAAAAATTCAGTTTCCTACTATGACTAGTTTCATAGTTATTAATTGAGAAACTTATTACCATTTGCATGACGAGTTGAGGAAACTTGTTCACGCGTACATTCTACTAGAGACCAATATTATTCACAAATAGTGAAACGTGAGAATGAATGAATTTAATAATGTGAGGTACAGATAGTTAACTGAATTTTGTTGATTCAAGCTTTGTCGGAATAAAATACAGACTATCTGGGAAAAGTGAAAATGATTGATAGAACGCTTTTTTTTCTAATAGGAGAATTTGAATCTGGGCAGCGATGGTTTTTTTCCACTGCGTGTTCCACTCAGATAGATGTTTCCATGATTTTTATATTTGCTTGCTATCAATAGAAACATATAGACATCTATTATATTTCATCAATATAGGTAATGAAATACGTAAAGGTAATAATAATTATCACTGATATAAATAATTAGTTTTTCTTTTTCATTCACTTTCAGACATAATCAAAATGTATCCGATAGCCGATAGGGTTTTCTTGTTGTATGAGGTCCGTAGCGCTGCTACGGGGGAGGTGGATTCGGTTAAGGCTGTTCCTTGCCGCCTTCAGTGATAAGTGATTTCCCGTACCGAGGCCTCATACACGATTGGGCGAGTCAATCTATAGAAGCATTAGAAATTTTATCTGGCTCATGTCTGAGTTGTAAGTTGTAACTGATGTGACGTATATTCAGTTAGTTCCTAAATGGTAGATGGAATTGGATGGACCGTCATTGGTCATCACCCTGCATATACTGTTACATTTATTTGATCTCCAAATTCTCACGTTCCACTCACTATTTGTAAAAAATCTTGGAAACTAGTAGAATGTACGCGTGAACAAGTTCCTTCAACTCGTCATGCAAATGGTGATAAGTTTCTCAATTAATAACTATGAAACTAGTCATAGTAGGAAACTGAATTTTTGGGACAGTGTTGAGGAGAGAATTATGAATATATTAAACAATAATAAAGGAATTTCACCTAGTTAGTTGTGAATTACAGGGTGATTTCTGAAACGTTGATATTTTGTCATTTTTATCTTCGAAAATTTTCATGATCACCTTATATATCCCAACGAAATCACGTTTATACGGTATCAGCTATCTTCGGAGGATGATAATTCACTCGAATATACAGGATATGTACGAAAGAACCGGCCATATATTTCACCAATTTTTCAAATCACCCTGTACGAAATGTATGAATTGTGATTAATGCTGGAATAAGAATAGTATATTGCATGCCAAAATAATTGTAACAATATTTCATTATTACATCGAATTTTCAAATATTACTAAAATGTTTTTATTTTTCACTCTGTACATAATGATACAATCTGCACCATCTGAATGACATTTAGTAATATGAAAAAACGTTGAAGATAAGAACGAAAAATATGCAGTTGGCACTTTCAAATCCCGATAAAATATTTATATAAAAATTACAGATTTTTAACTTGAACGCCCAGTATTTCAAAATTCATCCATCAACTAACTTTGCGATTCTGCACGTTCAATCAGCACATCGAATACTACAATATACTAAAAATTCAGACAATTTCACCCAGAACTATTTTACCTATAAAAAGTGCGGGGTCCTTTCAATGATAAACCATCTTATAGAAAATTCCCAAAAATGTAGGTTTCTATGTTTTAGTTAGGGTTAAAGCACACATATGGTAGCAAACTTCTCCTACCTACCAGGCACGGAATACTCTAACAGCCTAGCTTCAATGAGTAGAAAAAACTCTCATTGATGAGTTTCAAATTATGTTTGAATATAGAATATTTTTAAAGACCCATTACATTCCTCTAGACCTTTTATAAGTTTTTTTTTAAGGTTGGTCGTTTGATTTCCTTTGTCTATATTATTATTATGAGAATATAATGTCGGCAACAGTATATTTATTTGAATTTTTCATTGAAATATTTAATTTTTTCTCACACAATGTGATATAAAGTGAGGATGTAAAAAGTCCCCACCTCGCTTCCTTAACTTTTGGACTGAACGAGAAATCGAGGTCGGGTAAAATTCAGGTAAAAAGGTACCACTTTTACTACTTTTTGACATAAAATGATTGTGGACACGTGGCTCCGTGGCAAACGGGCACCATCAACTTTTTTTTTTCAAATGTAGGGTGGTCACGTGGCACCTGGTTTGGAAGCCCTTCCGATTTCTAACCAACACCGCTTCGTTTGTGAATATCGGCAAAGCCGTTTGAAACTGACAAGCGTTTGAAATTTGCTTCCAATATTTGACAAATAAATTATTTTACTATCATTAATTGCAGCAGAATTTTAACTCCGTTACTGATTCTGGTCTAAAAGTAAATTTTTTGTGGTAAAAAAGGTTCGCATATTATTCGTATTTCAAAACGTGTTTTTCAATTTTTTTATACCTTAGTTATTTTGCTGGAGACTCCAAATAGCATTTCATTTTAATGACAGTCTAATATTGACTTCAAACATATTGATACCTTTGATAGGCATTCCCGTTGTCATTCCTTTATAATTTTCAAATGCACCGTCCTTGTCCTTTAGAAGAAAAAACCGCAGCAATTTCATGTAACGCTGAAGCTAGACCATGAAGCAGAAAGAATATTTAATGAGCGCTTCCCAAAAAATCCTGGAAAGGGAAGTGGTAAGTAAATTTTGAAGGACTAGTTGCGTAACAAGGAAAAAGGATCTGGAAGAAAATATTTTTCAGAAGAAAAGCAAATCGAAGTTCTGGCATCACTACAAGCAACGAAAGCGGTAGTCACGGATTGTAATGTATCTACGACCACTGTGAAAAAATATCACCAACTAACAGAAGACGACCCAGATAGAAGACTGCAGTAACATCCCGGTTACATTAACTTTATTTGTTTCAGTGATGAAAGTACGTTTTTTCTAAATGGTATTTTGGGTGACCATATCATAGGTCTAATATTTATGGCAGAAAATTCAACTGGGCATCTGTATTTCAATATGCTTCAAAATCAGATCTCTCACAGTATTCAAAAAGTAGTTGGGTCAAACCCAAATGAATTGACCATGGAAGTTACCTTTCAACAAGATGGTACATCCTCTCACTACTACAGGCCTGTCTGAGAATGGTTTAACGAGAATTATTGAATGGCCGGCTAGGTCACCTGATATGACATCTATGGATTTTTTTGTGAAGGGTCAGATGAAATCCAAAGTGTACGTCACGCAGCCGCAGCCACAGTCACTCCAGGAACTTATGGACCGAATAACATATGTGTGTGGCAGAATTAACCCGGAAACATTTAATAACGTCCGGAATAAATTCCAACACCGATTTTTTTTCTGTGATAAGTGAACGGTTTCTGTCAAGAAGAAACAGTGAAAATTTCGAACACTTGTTGAAATAGTTAAAATTCTCACTTAAAATTTTGTTGGAATTAATTATTTAGGTTTTAAACATATTTGTAAAACATAATCGATCCTACAATACGCTTTGAAACCAATGAAAATCAGCCAACAGAAGTGAACAATGAAAAAAAGGAGATTTATGAACCCACTATTCCATATTTCAAAGAAAAATTTAAAATTAATGGTGAAATTCAAGTGACGGGGATATTTATCGGGGCTAGGGGTACCATTTCAAAAATTTTCGTCAATTTTGCGAAGACTTTCGGAATTCCAATGAAAACAGTTAAATTCATTGGATTAGAGGCACTCAAAGACTCTGTGAAGATATTGAGAAATCCTATATATACCAAATAATTATTTATTTTATAATTTATTATATACAAAATATTTATTTATTTTAAGTTTATTGACTAGTTTACTTAGTTTTTACCTTTTTCTTTTTTATTCTATCAACTTATTTTATTGTATTTAGTATTCCTTGTTTTTATACAGACCACAAGGGTGGTAGGATGTTTATTCGATTAAAATATATATATATATATATATATATATATATATATATATATATCAAACGCTTGTCAGTTTGAAACGGTGTTGGATAGATACTCGGAAGGCCTTCAAAAACCAGGTGACATGTGACCCACCTTTTCTTAAAAAAAGTTGATGTGTTCTCTTGATACTAAGCCTGACCACAATCATTTCTATGCAAAAAAGTAGAAAGAGGTATCTTTTTACCTGTATTTTTCATTTTTCATATTGATCTCCTACCACGTAGTACCGGCGGCATCAATCAATTTAATAGCATAGATGTTTCCTGTTCTATCAGAAGGCTTCCAGGTATCAGATCACTGGTTTCTTTTTGTATAGACTTGATTATAAAAGCACAAATCCCTCACAGCTATGTTAATAATCAAGATAGTTTAATAAAAATTTTATTTGGTATTTGGTAACATGGGCTTACCAAGTTGGTGGTAACGTAGAAACCTACATTTTTGACAAGGAATCTAGTATCAAGCAACAATTTGTCCGCTGATCCAAGACGCATCAGAAACACCAGAAAAAATTAATAAATGAATATAATATAATATTTTGTTGTTTTCTTTATGTTATGTACAAACCTGGTATCTTTTTGGGTCAGTTAACATACTACTCTGAAATGGCACTGTCTAACGAATACAACGCATAAATCTACCATGCTACTCAATTAGGCTTCCAAAATTCAATAAGTATATGAACATTTTTCATGCAAGAAATGTCTAAATATAAACATTTTCATTGATTCGGATTGCAAAATACATTGTTCTAGACTTAACCACCATAAAATAGTTTTATACCTAAGTGACAGGTGACATTGCAAATAACGTCACCCCTTCCGTTTCGCATTCTAATCAAGTGAAGCGAAGCTTTAAATGCGGCTCAAAAAATTATGTTATATTTTTATACACTCCCAGACAAAAATATTGCATATTTTATTTGCGGTCATTACTCATTTGTCCACTTATCCACTGGAGTGTTTTAAGTATTTTGCAAAATAGTTAAAAATTAAAAAAATATGAGGGTAATACCGGCCATGAGGGTAATACCGGCCATGCGGGTAATACCGGCCATGAGGGTAATACCGGCCATGAGAGGAATACCGGCAATGAGGGTTGCACCGGACATGAGGGTAATACCGGCATACAGACATTTGCTATGGTAAACTAATATTTATGGCAAAACCACGCTGTTCCATCTGTTACAGCTTGTTGGAATGTGTGCTAGAAATTTTGTCAGGATACGCAACTCAGACAGGTTTGCTACGTTGCTTAACAGTATTTGACAGGTCTTTTTGAATATTTTGTCACCGTAAATGTATTCGAGTTCTGTATGTTTCATGCACTATTCATCATTATATTTAATTTATAGGAAATACACTAGGACACATATATCTAATAGGTTATTTCAGGTAATGCCGGTCAGTGCAAGCGGGAAATGCCGGCCAGCCGTCATTGCCCAACCGCATTTACCGAGTTTTATTTATGGTATGTTTTAGGTTATGTATCGCTCATGATTACCTAGATATATTTGAATTGTAGATAACAAGTAAATATATTAGGGCAACAGTGAAACCACGTGGTCTTCTGAACATTTGCAAGCCGCATTACAGGATATCCATAATGGGAAAAGTATCAACATTGTTATCTTTAGATAATGATATAGGTGTCAAGAAAATTTTGTATTGCTAGGAGCACTCTGCAAGAAGGAATTAAACAAGACAATAACACATCGGGGTTTCAGTGGGATGTCATCCAGTATCTACCAAATCAAGTTTTCCAAAATTTCTAAGGAGATGGTGTTCAAGAACCAATCGTAGATTCGTTTTTGGACCTTATACCATTACCTGGGCCATCAGGAATAAAGAAAGCAGAGAATAAAGGCAACAAATAACAACACAATATAAAACAGCATTAAAAGATATTCACATCTACATCTATGAAAACAGTTTTAGACGAGATATATCCCCTAAGAAACAATTTCAGCTTGATAAGAAAAAGTTGATAGTAGAATCAAAATGTAGAGGAACAAAACACACAATTTTAGAGGAAGATGATGTAGCTGAACAAAACAAATCACTGAAACTAGAGAAAGTATCGGAAGCAGCTGCAAAAAGGCAGTGGCACTGACAGAAAAGGGCAGTTCTGAAGCAGTCGTTACTGATGAAAAAGAAGTGAACGAAGACATGAATCATAGAGAGATTATTAGCTGCAATGCTACCGGTATGGTCATGAAGCGTCTGCAGACACTAGACGTGGATGGTTCGTTTGCGATTTCTGTCTTTACTATATAATATAACGTAGGCCGCCATTACCTACGGTGGCAGGTAATGACGGCCACTGAAGGACTAAAGAAACAAATTATTATATTTTCGTTTCTAAGCATTGAGGTGTTATTATGTCGCGTTGTTATTTAGTCTAACAGTAGTTAATGTCACATTTTCAAATAAAAAATTCATCCAAAATACTAGTTATTGTAATAATTCCCTTAAGAATCTATTATTGATGTTGAGTAAGAATTTATTTGATTCATAACACTTAAAACACTCCAGTGAAGAAGATATACCAGTGCATATCACACAAATTTTGGACAAAAAAAATACAGACCGAAAATGAAATGTGCAATATTTTTGTCTGGGAGTTGATTGAAGTTTGATATACTATTTCAATTATTTATAATTATGATGGTAATAACAACAACGTCGCAAGAAGCACAGCCGAAGTATTCCTAAAGGAAACTGACAGTTTTGTTAAAATTAGACCAATTTTCAAAAAAATTACTTGTGATCTTTAAAATGAAAGAGGTGATTCGGTATTTCTTGTCAGCTGTCATTATAATGGTGAATAATGAGGAGTGGGAGGAATAAGGATGTTAATTTTAGCGGTGCAATTAGCGGGTGTGTGAGAGGTATCACAGTATTGAGGCACTCGCTTGGTCCGGGATAGCTCAGAGCATTGCCCAGTTTTATCAATTTTTTTAAAATCAACCAAAACTTTTTGACTAGATAATTTCTTTTGATAAATGACGAACAAAATTTTATTACACAAATCCAATAGTACAAATACACTAACATCCATAATATAAATACAACTTCATTTTGAAAAAATGTACCATCCTACATTTCTCTATAAAACACTAACCGTAAAAATATATAGTTAATATTATTTTAGGACATGGATCGAAAAATAATCCAGTGGGTAGAAGGGTTACCTTACAAACGGTCCGGTAGTTCTAAATTATTGATGCTGTCTAGAATGATTACTAAGTGTTTAAAATGCAAAATTCACTTTCCCCCCCATACGCGCCCTCCGCCATATCGAAAAAACCAAAAAAATCTGCTTTTTTAGAATTTTGCTTATATCTTCGATTCGGTGCATTTTACCTACAAACGAGTTTCATTCAATGTTGTCGAGTATTACATTTCCTATAACAAATTTTGTTTCTAGAAGTGATAGTTACGGATATACGAACATTTCAAAAAAATAAAAACCATCGCATTTTCCAGAAATTTGTCAAACTTCTAACTTTAGAACGCAGTTATTCAGTTATGGTCTATTCTGGGAAAACAAGATAGTTGGCTGCATTTAAGGACATTATTTATGGAAAAGTATCAGAAATAAGGAAATGTCTTAGAACCATCACAAAATGATTAGTAATATTTCGATCTAAAATTTTGAAAGTTTGTTGAATGTTTTTGAATTGAGTTCAATTTAGGAGGAAAAAAATGCGGAAAACTTGGTTAGCTATCGTCAGAAATAATTTTTTGCAACTTTCTTAATGTAAATCATCAACATATCGACATAAATAAATCCTTGAGGCTTTTCAGGCTTAATTTCATTGGGAGCCTGCTCTACTACGGACAAGAGTCAAGACACAAGTTTAGTTTCAGTAGGTTTATTAAAGTTTATTAAAGTTTATACACTGAATTATCGACGAGAAAAAGTTTCAAACGAAAAAAATTACCAGGAATTAACAGAAAAAAGGGTAAATTCGAAGAAGTTGGAAGTGGTGAACTTTGAGTGGACCTCTTTTGTAGATACGAGGTTGGTTTGAAGAATTCGGAGGACTTTAGGCATGGTTTCGTCACTGTGGATGAAAAATGGATACATTATTATACTCCTGAGACCAAACAACAATCTAAACAATGGGTTACCAAGGGGGAATCTGCACCAAAAAAGGCGAAAACCGTTCGTTCAGCCGGAAAGGATACGGCGACTGTTTTTTGGGATTCGCAAGGCATGATCCTCATCGATTATCTGAAAAAGGGTAAAACTATTACAGGTAAATATTATTCATCGTTATTGGACTGTTTGGAAACCGAGCTGCAAGAAAAACGCCCGCGATTGGCCCACAAGAAAGCACACACCTCAGCAGTTGTGGTCGCAAAATTATTGGAAATAGTATTCCAACTCGTTTCACATCCCCCCCCCCCCAGACTTGGCTTCCTCGGACAACTATTTGTTCCCCAATTTGAAGAAATGGCTGGCGGGACAAAGATTTCGTTCAAACGAGGAGGTGATTGCAGACACTAATTGATAGTTTGCAGACATGGACAAATCCTATTATTCGGAATGGATAAACAAGCCGGAACATCGTTGGACGAAGTGTATGAACCTAAAAGGAGACTATGTTGAAAAATAAAAAAAGATTTACCCCAAATACGTTAGTAGTTTTTATTTTTGCACGGACTTGTCAAACCACCCTCGTAAAATGCACCGAAACGATGGTATAAGCGAAAATCTGAAGAAAGTGGCGATTTTCTTCAGTTTTTTCAATATGGCGGTGTGCGCGGATGGAGGAATTGTGCATTTTGCATTTTAAACACTTAAAAACCATCATAGCCAACATATCGAAAATTTGAAACTACCGGACCGTTTGCAAGGTCACCCTCATCTTTTTGCCACTGGATCAAAACGTACAATCACTATTTTTGTCCAATCATAAAATATTACACAAACCAACAAAATTTAAACAATACAGATAACTATCCAACTTTAGTTAGTCTTCAGTTTTTTATACGGCTGTAAAGCAACGTTATTATTATTGTTCTGCGCAGCAGCGACAGCGATACTAGCTTGCGCAGTAGTGCTATTTGTCATCGGCGCGGCAGAAACAGTGACCGGATACTGTGCGCTAAGAAGGTTATTCCCGTAAAGCTGCGAAGCGCCAGCTGACGCAGCAGCTGCTGCATACTGCTGCTGTCTCATGATAGAGTACGGATTGAACTGAACCGGGGGCGGCCGGCTCATGTTGAGCAGATTCTGTTGCGCTATGGCTTGGTAAGGATTGGCCAGCCCGAAGTTCATAGCGGTGGCGTTGAACTGAAAAGGCAGCGCGGAGTATCGAGGAAAAGCGGTACCTTGCGGCATAGCCGCTAGCGTTTGCTTGTTCAAAGACACCCCCGTGTAGTTCAAAGGGTTCAAATGGCTGAACTGCGAGGCAGCTATGGACTGATTGACAGCGGCTAGTTTGACGGCTTTGGCGTAATTTTGCTGGGCAACCTCTTTGGCAAGCGTGGCGGGATCGGGAATCTGTGATTGGGGCGGCAAGGTGGACATAGAAGCTGTGCTAGTTATGCAAGAGTACATGTCGTCTTTGATGGGATGTTGTGGGAGTTGCTGGGACTGTTGTTGTTGGGATGTAACTATGGATTGACCGGCCTCGGAAACTGTGGGCGAAGCGCAAGAGGAAGGCGGAGCTGGGGAGGTGGAATACTCACATGACACGGGTACGAAAGGCTGCTGCAGCTGCATCAGTTGCTGGTAGGTGGTCGCGTTCGGTTGGTATACCGGAACACCAGATTTGTCGGCGGCTGGTCGTTTGTATGGGACCATTCCCGCTGGGAAGGCCTGCTGACATAACCATTCATGAGAATCATAGATTTATTTTTATGCCAATTAGGCCAATCACTTTATAAATAATGAAGAAAAATAGCAAAATAATGCAAACTTTCACAAAAGTTGTATTTTCGTGCTCAATGAAACAATAAACATTTGCGCCCTCGAGGTTGGCAACATTGTTAAAAATGTAAATTATAAACAATTCTGGTTATTTTGTAGAGAAAAAATGCAAACGAGTCGCAAAATGACGAAAATATCATCCTTTATCGTTCCCCATTTTGCGACTATTTCCAAGTTTGGCATAAGAGTAAATAAATTATTTATTCATATTCTTGTTATTAACGCAGCCAAAAAAAATCTGAAAGAGTGGAAAACGCAAAGAAACATTTTTTTATGTCATACGTCTCGCTGAAACTTTGCCAACTCCGCCGATGAGATTAACACATTTTTTTTGTTTATTTTACAATGAAAAGTTTTGTTTGCAACCTGAATTGATTATGGAAATAATGCAAAAAAAATTTGGATTGATCGGGAACGTAGGGAGTAATTTCCCAAAAAACTTATTAAATTTACCACCACCACAGATATCGGGAACTTTGTCAAAGGACAGGCACCAAATACCAAGAAAATGACTTTCAACAAAATATAATAATTTTTTGATATTTTGTTTGGTCCAAGACCCTATACAATTTCGACAAATTATAGGAGGATCGTATGATTAGAAAAGTTGCTAGATGGCTGCAAAGTTCAATGATTCAAAATGCATTGTGAAGGTATTTTCCATAGAAAAATCTTGATTAATTGAATTGCAATGCAATTTGATTGCAAAAATTTTCCCAAATCATGGGTCAGTAATACTCAAATGTTTACAATGAACACCAAGATTCAATAAATTGAGTAATTACAAGTAGTGGCGATGAAATAATAAAAAAAGTTCGAAATTAAAAGGCTCAAATCAATAACAATGAGTAACTCAATGCAATAACATGAATGAAAATACAACATTCTTATTCTCATAGTTTCTGAAGCATATCGTTGAAAATTAAAAAATCGCAAAGTCATTCGTTGAAGAACGCTCAAGGCAGTGAATCTGCTCATTCTGGAATTTCTGGCATTTCTTCTCAAGATTGAGAAGATTTGAAAGGTATTAGAAGTGTATAAATGCACCCGTATGCATAAACATGATTCAAAAGAAAGTAAACCTGTCCTTCTCTCCAGATGATTAGCTTATCTATCAACAAGATTTTGATTACGAGTTGAATAAAAACTGTTTTTTCATTAGGTATATCGGTATATGAGTAGCGTTTTGATTCAAATGATGATTATCAGGCACCCTAGATCATTTTCGCTTTTTTCATAATTTCGTTTCTATTTGATGCATGAGAAACAGTTCAGACATACCCGAGTATTATTGTTATTTTTTTCCTCGTGTCTACCTATAGAGAGCATCTACCAGTAACGCTTATGATTCTTTTTTCTTCGTCTTCCTCCCGGTTAATTGACAAGTCACTAATAATTGTGACTTTTCTCAATTGTTTCCAGGCAATTTCACATACGTAATATCTACAAGCAATAAATGAAATAATTACAAACATGCATAGTCTCCTTCGTGAGAATACTGTATTGGTTGATGATTCTTGAAGTACCCTAAACCTAACTCTGATGTGAATAACTTGAATACTATAGTTTGCCACGCGGCTTCTGTATAACAGTTCAAGTAACAGATACTCATATACCCAAATGGCGTAACAGTTTTTCGAAATCAAAATCTTGTCGATGGTTAAGCTATAATATTTTTTTCGACGTTGGACACACCCTGTATAATAATATATAACTCTTTTGTATCGCCTGTTTATGGATAAGAGTGCATTCCTTCACTTCTCATAACTTTCAAATCTTGTCAATTTCGATAGGAAATGAATATATTTCCAAAATGAGCTGTTTCACTTCCTTGAACGTTCTTCAATGAATGACTTTTCGATTTTCTAATTTCGATATGCTTTGAAAACTCTGTGAATGAGTTACCAGTCTGTTATATTTTCAATCATGTTATTAACACCGTAGTTGCGTATAATAATAATAATAATAAGACGTTTATTAATCCAAATTCACAAAAAAAAAACAAAACAAAAATCCAGTAATATCCGAAACATGAATTTGAGATTAAAAGGCTTATAAATTCAGCTTTCTGATGCGAAATCAGGTGCTGTTGAAGCCTAGTGAAAACTAAAATCTTAAAACTAAATAACAAAATATATTCAAAATAATTCAACAGAATACAAAAAAAATCTTGAAATATCAATATTGGGAAAGCCGAATATTAACCGCAGACAGGAGTTCTGTAGTTTTTGCACTCGCCTAGCATCATGACTGTCCAAAAATGGTCCATATATAGTATCGCAAAAATTCATATGCGAGAGGACAATTGAGTCACATAACATTTTTTTGGTGTTTTCATTCAGGAATTTTCGATGTGGGTAAATTAATTTCAAGTTAGCGTAACCGATTAAAAACTTTGATGTAACATGTTCTGTGAATTTTAACTTCGTATCGATAACAAGACCAAGGTTTCTACAGGAGTTTTTAAATGGTATAAGTTCATTATCTAGATGAATATACAGACCAATTTTTCCCTTATTTTTTCATTACAAAAAAGTAGAGCCATAGATTTTTTTGGATTTAGTTTGAGTAAATGTCGGCTGGATATCTCAAATAGCTTCTGTAAGTAATCGTTGATATTTTCATTTGCCCGCGTATAAGTGATAATTGCAATTAGTTATCGATGTCACAAATTTAGAGGTATATACCGAATAGAGTAGTGGACCCAGAATGCTTCCTTGAGGTACCCCTGAGTTGACAACTAATGATGTTGATATATTATTTTGGTAAACTACCCTCTGCAATCTGTTGCTCAAGAATGAATCTATTAATCTGCAAGCCCGATTCGAAAAATCAGTGTGATCTAAAATTGTTAATAAAATTTTATGATTCAACATATCAAACGCTTTGGTGTAGTCTAAGAGTATCAAAACAGTTGCCTTATTCACATCAGTTCCTCTCAAGACATCGTCTGTGACATCAGCAAGTGCAGTATCACAACTGTATCCCGGTCGAAAACCAGATTGTTTTTCAGGTAAAAAATCAATACAGTAGAGTATAACTTATTGTTACTGATTATTAAAGGTTTAGATTACTAACTTTTTTTTTCTTTTCATATCATCCCCTTCATTACTTGTAATTAATGAAACCTTTGAGTTTTGATGTTCAGTTCATACATGAAAATATTACTGAGCCTCGATTTGAAAACATTTTTGCTTTAAAAATGCATTGCAATCAAATAAATCGTGATTTTTCTATGGATAATCATAACAACGCATTTTGGATTATTCAACTTTGCTGCCCTCTAGCAACTCTCCTAAGTCCTAAGTCCTTATAACAATCAATAGGGTGTTGAACCGAACACAATAACAAAAAATTCTTAGAGTTTGCTGAAAGCCATTTTTATATGGTGTTGTGGCCTGTCCTTTGAAGAATGAAAAAAATGTATTTTTTTATTTGACAAAGTTCCCGAAATCTGTGATGGTGGCCAATTTTAAATGTTTTCTAGGAAACTACTACCTACGTTTCCGACCAACTCAAAAAACTTTCCGCATTATTTCAGCAACATATTTTTTTTGTGTATTTCGTTAGGGAAGAAATTGGTGGCACATTAATTTTTACCATATTGGCAACCATGAAAATAAGACATTATTGTTATATTTGGAAGAATAAAAACTCGAAGTCATCTTCCAAATTCCACACCACTCCACTTCGAGACACCATGGACTTCTACCGCAGATTATTGTTATATATTTATCATCACAGAAAAAATGAATGTTGCCACCAACTCATTCCTTAACGAATGCTTTTGTTAATAAAAGTGATCAAATAAAAAATTCAAAATCAGTAAGTGCACAGGTCGAAATATATGAGGCGCCGTTTGGATAAAAAGTGTTTTTGCAAATATATAAAATTTTGTGTTGTAGTTGTAGCAATATTGTTTATTTTGCTTTCCGACATATTTATTTTTGATCAAACACAATATATTTATGTTTGAAGCGTTACAAATATGTAAAAAACGTGGATTATCATATACTTATGAATTCGATCTATTTAAGGTCGTCAAGAGATGGCGCAACCGACGCGATTTAGTACACGCTGACAACTAGGCAAAGTCATTGGTGGCTAACAGAAGGCAGTGGCACAGGCACTTGCAATTGTCCCAGTTGTCTTCCTGCCCTTAATTTTTTCAGTTCTTAGGTATTTCACCTCGAATAATCTAGTGATTACTCAAAAAAACTGATGAAATATTCTGAGAATGCATTCTGGCGACTGCAATATTATTCGGCCACCATCTATTAGCCAAATTATGAACTAATAAA
Organism: Chrysolina oricalcia; assembly: GCA_944452925.2. NCBI lineage: Eukaryota > Metazoa > Arthropoda > Insecta > Coleoptera > Chrysomelidae > Chrysolina > Chrysolina oricalcia. The sequence continues at coordinate 2,677,607 of OX101821.2, read as the reverse complement.
TTCGCCCTGTTACCATATCATCCTGGAGTCTGTACTAATTCTAGTCTGTTGCGCCATCTCCTGACTACATATAATAGATCGAATTTATAAATATATGAGAATTAACGTTTTCATATAGGTATTTGAAATGCCGGAAATGTAATAGTTATTTATTATACAAGGGAACAAAATATTAGATTTTAGCTCGAGTTTGTGTTGTCTCCCGAGGCGAAGCGGAGGGAGACAAAAAACCAAGAGCTAAAATCTAATATTTTTCCCGTGTATAATACACTATTTTTTTACGTGGCGGGAAAAACGACGATTCAATAGTGAGAAAAACATATCACAATATATTGAAGTCAGAATATTATCGATATGAAATTTGAATTTTTAAACTAGTAATCTGTTCTACGTATAGCGACAATTAGACCAGCGTTGCTAAGGAAAACTTTAACGTGATCAAACATCTGTCAGTGTAATTCTGTGATTTGATTTGAAAATTGCGAACTCAGTAATTGTTTAATAGTTATTTTGAATAATATAAAGTTGAAAAATGTCTGATTCCGAGTTTTCTCTGACTCCACCGGAGTTGGTAGAAAGAGCGAAAGTAGCGTCACGAAAATTATTGCCAGCTAAATCGCGTATCTTCCTTTATCTATGTGTGAATATGTCCGGGAAAAAAGTACTCACTTTTTTGCCGGGGAAAAAAGTAATTTCATGAAAAGGCAACAGAGATAAAATGTCAAATATTTTTCCCGTCACAGAAAAAATATATTTATTGTGTTATATAAAAATAAAAATATCGGAAAGCAAAATAAAAAATATTGCTACAACTAATGAATATATTAAAACAAAATTTTATATATTTGCCAAACGGCGCCTCATAGAGATATTTTTGAAGGAAATATTCCATATACTTACAAAATTTTCGTAGTAGAACGATCCAACAGATTTCATATCCATCTGAAATGAACGAACACCATGTTTATAAATGGAATTCATTAGAGCATTGAAAATATTAAGAAAAAATAAAACAAATTAGTACCTATAATTTTGTCTGTATTTCCAGATAAAGACAAAACACAAAATATACAAGTTATTACAAAAAACGAAGTTATTTTCAAAAATTAGGTATCGCTGTAATTGAGTTGCTAGAATGTTGCGAGATAATATAAAAAATCGAAGCCAGAGCCTAGAAACTGAGGAATTAATTTCAATTATTTTCATGCACACGCTAAAAAAAGAAAGCATAAGCTCAAGTGGACAAGCAACAACTATGTGATGTGTTTTTGGGTTGGAATCAGTGTATGCCACAATGTCTATAACTCTATTTAGTCTAATGCTTGGATAAAACGACCTTCTATCAACATTTTCTAAGGTGTTTTCTGCAAGTAAAAAAAAATAAGTCAATAAATAAATAATGTTTCGGAATATTTCCTTATTCAACTAGAGGTTATCATTTGAAAGGAACGATATAGAGAATTTGATAATATTTCATATTTTAGAAGTGATTAGTGTAGAAGCAAATTGCTTCGTATCATATTTGAACAAGTACGGTTCCACTATCCAACAAGAATAAGATTCAAAGTGTTATAGAAATAATGACATAGTGCAATCCCAAAAATCAATAAATTTAGGATATGTGGTTGAAAGCAATATACAAAGATTATATAGTGACCGGCAGAGAGTATGGGAATTTTTTTGTTAATAAATTTTGACAAATATCGTGCAATCGCTTCTGCATCAAAAGAAGCCACAAAAAACGTTAGTCAGTGCCGTTCGTCTTTTCGTGTTTGGCGGGAAATAAAAAAAAATAAAAATAATTAAAAAAGACGAACGGCACTGTACAACGTCTTTTGGGGTTTCTTTTGATGCAGAAGTGATTGCACGTATTGATATTTGTCAAAATTTTTAATTAAAAGAAATTCCCATATGATGCCGGTCACTGTATAATTTACCTCATACTTCAAAACTTATTACAGCGAATGTACAATTGTTCAAAACAAGAAAAAAATCAAGGTGTAGTTGGAAGCAGTTCTATAATTATTTTTTGTTGGGATATAAAACACGTTTGTACTCATTTGGGCAATGTGGCAAGGAAAGTAAAATACTCGTGCTAGTATATTAAGACCTATTATTATTATTACAGTACCATTTACCAGGTATGATCGGAGCAACATGCATAGAAATAATAAGAGGCGTTTTGGCAAGTGTTGGCTTGAGATTCTATCGGGAGTGGGTTGATAACATTTTTGGTATCAGGGTAATTTCCCCCTGGACAAAAACCCCCCGGAATTAAACTCCCCAGAAAATAACCCACTGAACTTCAAACCCCTCGTATAAAATACCTCCGGTTCAAAAAATATACGGTATAAAATACCACCCACACACTATTTTCCGTTTAATCTATATTTGTTTGAACAATTGAAAAGTATTAAACATTTTACTTTATTGATAAGAATAAAATCCACTAAGTCCAAGTACCCTTCTCTCAAAATATGTTCACGAAGTGGAAAATATGGGGCAATAATCTGACAGAAAACAACCACTTCCCTGGCTAATGCCACGACGGATATTGAACTACATCTGACAGATGTTTGTGCAACGTTCTTCCAAGAAGACTCAATTGCAAGTGCTTATTGTAGACAAACAAAAGATTGTGCTAAATCTGGCTGGAGATGACCACCTGCAGACATGTTTCGAGGTTGTTGCCTCTCATCAGTGCAAGGGTAGATCCGACAACTTTGAGTTGTCTTGTCCCTGCCAAATGAATTATAATTTATTGTTTATCAAATAATTTCCTACAGTAAAGTCAGTCGCAGCGCCACCTGCCGGGAAAATCAATAAGCGCTCCTCGAGACAGCAAAAGACTCGAACAAGTTCGAAAGTTTTGCTGGAGAGTACAAATAAATGATAAGAATACTACTTACTCTCGAGGAGTGCTTATTGATCTTCCTGGCAGGTGGCGCTGCGACTGACTTTACTGTAAGTCGCTGCTTCATCCTTAGGAAATTATTAGATAAACAATAAATTATAATTCATTTGGCAGGGACAAGTCAAAGTTGTCGGACTTACCCTCGCACTGATGATAAGGATATTCTTTTGTTTGTCTACAATAAGCACTTGCAATAGAGTCTTCTTGGAAGAACGTTGCACAAATATCTGTCAGATGTAGTTCAATATCCGTCATGGCATTAGCCAGGAAAGTAGTTGTTTTCTGTCAGATTTTTGCCTCATATTTTCCACTTTGAGGAAATATTTGGAGAGAAGGGTACTTCGACTTTGTCAATTTTATTCTCATCTTTTATTTGTGCTCTCCAGCAAAAATTTCGAACTTGTTCGAATTTTCGCATTTTACTTTATTATCTTGAATTTTAATATTTGCAGCAAATATATTTTTAGTTACATTTTACGCATAAAAGGTTCAATGATATTCCATGTAGATATTCCATTACGTTTCGATCATTTTAACAGTAAGGTTAGGTTGTATCCATTTTTACACGTTAAGAAATTCAGTCCATGGCCGAGAACGGTAGCCAGAAAAAAGAGACACGCCGCAGGCGTGTCTGTTTTGGTAATTTATAAAATGCGAGCGTAGCGAGCATCTCATGTGATTTCACCTTTCCATCCTAATTAGTAATCAAATTACCAGCAATTCGCATAGCTAGGTTAGTTAGGTTAGGTTGTGTTCCTTTTTTTATGTTAAGAAATTCGACCCAAGGCCAAAAACGTAGGCAGCCAGAAGAAAAAGACACGCCGATGGCAGTGAGCATCTGCTGTGACAGCTTTTTAACTTTTGTCATAAATGATTTTAAAAATTTTTATTATCAAGTTACTTTTTGCAATTATTGTATTATTGATTATTTTGTACTGGGAGATTTTTCTACTGGAGTTATTTTATATTTAAGGGTTATTGTTTCGGTGGGTTTTTTTCGGGTGTTTTTTTTTCAGGTGTTAATTTTTTCAGTTTGTTTATTTTTTCCTTAGAATTAACAATAAAATGTTTTGGAATCAAATTATATTGTGGAATTGTCTTTTGGTTTATCTTGTACCAGGGTTTTTTCCCGTTTTTTTTAGTACCGATGGTTTTTTGTACTGGGGGTATTTTTCACTAGGGGGATAATGTCGCGGGGTTATTGTCGGGGGGTTATTGTCCGGGGGGGTTATTGTCAAGAGGATAATTTTACTACAAGCAACATTTTTGTATTATTGATTTTTTTTGGGGGTTATTGTCAAGAGGATAATTTTTCTAGAAGCGACATTTTTGTATTATTGATTTTTTATACAATCTGAATATCGGTTACATTTTCTTGAAGCGTTTACAATCTCAACTCGTTCATGCATTAGTCTTGTCAAGAAATATCCTTTTATGGAACAGAATCCTAAACAACCAGTACAAAATGAATCCGACTCGTAATAAATATCCTAGATGTAGTTTGATACAAAGTGAATACAGCCTCTCACAACATGCTAACAACTTAGACAGGTAGCAGTTCGCCCTTTCCACATAACGCAACGTTTTATTAAAAAAGTTCCGTAGAAAGTTGGCTTCGTCTCGTGAAATACAGTGTGCGTCTGAAAGTATCCCTTCGTTTTATTAACTTTTGAACCACATTGACGATCAGCTTTTGTATAATTAGTGATACCGAAAATTTTAATTCAGGCATGAATTTATTTTTCAGTGACGAAAAATTGGTTGATTTTTGTGTTCACATTACACTGTATCAAATTTAAAAGTTGCCAATGCATTTCAGAGCTTAGACAAATAATAATTATCCTGTTTCGCATACATTAAATCCTTTCTTCCACTGAGGAACCCAAAAATGGCTTTTTTGTTATAAATTGTTAAAAATTTTATTAAATCCACACACCACCACGACCAATAAACTGGTAGAGACAAAAAAGAAAATTTACGAACACGAAATATGTTGTGAAAACTAGGTTCCAATAGAGTATCCAATTTTAGGGACCCCTTTAATAAAATATATTGTATTCATATAAAATTTTGAATAAAAAAAATAACCGATATTAGACGACTGTCCTCTGCCTATTGCTGTATTAATTTTTTTTTCTAATTTGAAACGATGGGATGAAGAGTTAATGGATTTTCGAAATCTCTAGTATATATTGGGTTTTCTTTTTATTTGCAATAAATCATCAATTTTTCGTTGCAAAAGGTTGCAAGGGAATTAGGAATTTCCCATGAATTGGCGAGGAAACTTCTAAAGTATCATAAGTTTTCTCCGTACGAAAATTTTGCAAGAATCAGGTGATTACGACCCTGATAGAAGATTGGAATTTTGCGGACTGATAACTTATTTAATCAATGTTGATCCTGGAAATGCGAGCAAAACCGAGATCATCAGCTTCAAGGCGGACGTCGAAATTTCTAAGAAAAAGTACCATGGAAAGTTTCATTTCATCCAGTTTTTATTTGACTTGAATATCACGTCTGGTTCAAAAGTTAGTAAGGAAAGGAGGGCTTGAATCAGTATGGATATGGTGTATTTCAATATTTCAATAATAATACTGGAAGTTACATAGGTAGGTAGAAAGGCCAAGAGAAATTTCTGAAATTACTAATAACATTATAAATAATTGTTGAATTCAGGTCTAATTGGTCCTTCAGAAGTATTTTTTTTTATTGGCCAGATGTTTTTTGATTTCAATAGAGTCCAATATATTTAATTTCAGACCTTTTGGTTGAAAGAAACAATATTGTTTGTTGACAGTTTGGCTTTAAGAAAATCCTTTTTAGCAAAGGTTCCCAAGCTTGACTGTTTAATGAAAGGAAAAGGGCGTTTGGCAGATATCCATGATAAAGAAAAAAAGAATGGGCACACTGAAGTCGATCTCGTGAAACTGAAAAATCTGTAACGGAAAAATAAACACTGACGAAATTTCAGTACAGCATCATAATGTAAAGCAGAAACATATATAGCCAAATTCGTTGTCAAAGTTGCACATAACGCAGTCACAATGATGGTAACTGTGAGAAAGATTCGCATGAATAAATATTTTTGATAATAAATACCCGAATAAATGACTTTACTAATTTGTTAGCTGCATTAAAGAATTCAGTACAGCATGGAATTGAGTTATTTAAGACCTGACATTAGGACCTTCAGATTTCACTATCAATAATAGGTTTCCAATATTTCCCAAAAAACATTGTTCTTTCTGTCAACCTGCTGCACCCTTATAAGAAATCCTTAGAAGATTTCAAAATACTAGGAACGTTAAGGGCCTTACGTAAACTGTCATCCCAAGCACAGTACAGAGTACAGATTGCTAAAATACTTCTTTCTAGCCAAAATTGATGCTCAAACTCTTAAAAAGATGAAACTGTCACAAGGGCTAGATTTTACCATATCCATAATGATTGAAGCCATATTTTGATCGCAAATCGTGTGCGTCATTTTATCACATTGACATCTTTTACCAACCAAACTACATTTTTCGACTTCTTACTTTCAATTTTACAGTTTTGTTTAGGCTAAGAAGCTTCACAAATAAACCTTTAATAATAAATAATTGAATGTGAGAACTCAGCAAAAAAGCACGATTACAAAATACGACAAAAGCCTGGTAACTCTTTGTAGATGCCATTGAAGCGCTAGAAACTATTTCAAGAAACAAACTGATACAATAGAAAAACGATTTCGTTCAGATATAAAGCAATATTTACAAAATAAATGGTGGTGTCAGAAACTTATGAAACGTTTTGTGTAAATGGACATTTGAAAAAAGTCCCTAAAGCGTTCAGGGCAACTTATTCCATAAATATCTGCACACTTTTTCTGTCATTAAAACTTGGAGCAATTTTGTGCTAAGTACTGGTTGAAAGCAATGCAAAAGGACGAAAGCTATGATTTTTCGAAAATATCCTGTCTGCATAATATCTCCAGGTTGTCGAGTATCTGTAAAAAGATGCAAACCACTACCCAAGATGTCTGAGGAGTGAGGTGTTCTGTGTTATGAAATTAAATATTTTTATACTGTGTACATTTTCAGTTTGAATCATTCAATTCACATACTTTCATAGTTATTATTTACAAGTGAAAGCTGTATACTGGTAATTTTTGTGAAAAATAAATCTGCAGTGTCTACTGTTGAAAGAGAACAATTATTATGGTAGTCCTGGTTATAAAGGCATAAAAGAATGTTTTCTCAGGACCTTTACATAAAAACAATCCAATATGGTTGAAAACTATTGAACATCATTCGTAAAAAAGTGAATCAAAAACAAATTTTTCGCTTCTTCTTGGTATGAGCTGTAATGAAAACTGACTCAAATCATAATCCTGATCATATGGAAATCTTTGGATAGCTGGAAAAACCACAAAAAACTGATGTTACTTCTCTTACAAACTAATCATCATTTAAAGTAATAATTATTGACGGAATGATGAGTATTTCACGTATTTTCTCAGCACTTCAGTGTTGAATCTAGTTGGTTGTCGATGTGTTTTTTTATAGTGAAAAATATTTGATATGGTGAATTTTTCATTCGTAAATTGGGGAACTTCAACGTTGATAATTTTAATGCATTTTTGTGATCTTGGCAGTAGCCCGAAAAGTAGGTACTGTCACTTAGGAACACGTCATGGTATGCTTGATGAGATTTAGTTGTACACATACCACTAGACACTAAACCAACTTGCCAAGAAAAGTTGAAAAAAAGTAATAGTATGCTCGCTGACATTTTTTAAAATAATGGTAAAATATTGTATTTGAAAAAAAAATTCGTCAGACACTTGTCTTTTGGTGAAATGCGTGTCAGTCACGCGTACGAAGTTGTTGGAAAAGTGGAAAAATTAAGTCTTGGTATGATAACTCATACAGATGATAGGATGTAGTCCATACCACCCAAAAACAACCTGCCACGATCATGGTGGAAAGACCGTCAGTCAGGACCAAAAAGTGGATAGCAGCATTCTAAATTGTTTATTCAGCCACATTACATGAAATAAAATTCATTTGTGGTAGGTCAATATATAGCAGTAAAAGCAGTAAATTTCCAATATTAAAATAGACGTACAAAACGAATGAAAGTACAATTTAAAACATTAATGGCATGTTTTGGGAAGATTATGTGTTTATTATTCTTAAGATTTAGTTTCTCAAGAACTCACATCAGCCTCCAAATACTCACCCGCTTAAGCAGTGTGACGGCAGGAAAGGGGAAAGGGAGAAGGAAGGAGGAAAATGATCAATAATTAATAAATTTGGGGAGGGGAGAAGTGCGAAAAACGGTTAAAAATTCTGGCGCGAATTGCCTGAAAAATTTTGGGAAGAGAAGGAAGGGAGAACAATTGTAAAAAATTTTGTGGAGGGGGGAAATGGGGGGGTAAATAATTTAAAATTCGGGCTCAAAGCGCACGGAAGATTGTGAAAAGGGGGAAGGATGGAGGAAAATAATCAAAATCGAACGGAAAGTTTTTGGAAAAGGGAGAAAATAGATAAAAATCCAGGCGGAAAATTTATAAGAGGGAGAGGAGGGAAAATAATCCTAAAACCAGGCGAAAAACGCCCGGAAAATTTTGGGGAGGGAGGTGAGGGGAAGGGGGGAAAATAATCAAAACTCAAGAAATGGAAAAATTTCATAGAAACTTTTTGTAGATTTGTTCGAGGACAATGAAACTGTTCATATACATTTTTTTGATATCTCATTTCGTTTTAGTTGTTAAAAAAATGGTAAAATAATTCTTTAATTTTTTGGAAATATTTCCCGAATTATTCACATCACAGAAAAAATTCATTTACATTTTTTGTGGGTTTCTAGAATGCGATCAAAATGGGTGAAATTTGAAAATCTGTCGCGATATTTGAGTTTTTTGTGGTTTTCTGTTTATTTTGGTGTCTTTAGAAAAAAAATTTAAAATTTTCCATAATTTTTCGTTTCTGTTAAATATTTTCCGAACTATTGACATTACGGAAAAAGTGTTTTGTAGATTTTCAGAAGACAGCCAAAGAAGATTCCTTGTTAAATTTAAAATTATGTCGCCATCTTTGAGTTTTTATAAAAAAATTACAATTTTCCAAAATACGAAAAAACTTTTTGTAAACTCTGTAGATCTGTACAAGGACAATAAAACTATCTATATGAAGTTTTCCGATATCTATCGAGAAAAGTGGTCCATGTCGATACCCCCCAATATACCTTAAAATTTCGAGTTCTATACGTAACTAACATTTCATGTTCGTATCACGACGCATAAACACCTATGATATCAAATTTTTGAGGTGATTCATATCCATCTGTGAGATGAATCAAGTATCTTCGATTCATCTCATTAAATTCATTGTGTGCAAAATGAAATTCATTAAGGTGATAGTTTATACGTTATATAACATGAAAACAATCGTCAGTCGGCACCAGCGTGGTGGAAAATCCGTCATTCTAAGCTGTGCTCCACTTTATAGGCCAGACTGGCAGTCTTTGCACCATGCTCGTGACAGCTGACGATTGTTTTTGGGTAATATGAACTACTGCCTATTACGTGTATGGATAATCCTACTATAACTTTAATTTTTCACGTTTCCAACAACTTCGAACGCGTGACTGACACGCATTCCACCAACAGACAAGAGTCTGACGAGTTTCTTTCTCAAATACTGTGTTTAAATATCATTCTCAAAAAATTTCAACATGCGTATCATTACTTTATTTTCAACTCTTCTTGACAAGGTGCGCTACTTGATCACTACTTGGAGGTCTGACGGTTGATTTGGTATTATTACGTATGACAAACTACCAACGAAATAAACATACAGCGTCATTCAATGACGTGTTCTAAAGTGACAGAACCTCCCGGACATCAAAGTGGACCTTATCGATTCACTAAAAAGTGATGAACTAGTAAAATAAGCTACTTCATCATGTACACAATATAAAAAAAACAAAACAAAAATAGTGTCATGCAAAGCAAGCGGAATGGTACCAGTAATAGATCTGTGTCGGTGGTGCTAGGCTCGCGGGGTCTCTTCTTGCCTATCTCAAGGGCGGCGGCTGCGGTGGCGGCCTGGGGAGCCAGCAATGGCGAAACGGCGGCGGGCTATTAGTAGAGCAGCGATTTTCAAGGCCAAGCACATCCGCACCAACGGGAAAAAATAAAACAAACCAGCACTAAATTAATATCTGTTCGGAGACAGATGGTAATGCAGATACTGATTTTACGATAGGCGCTTTGGTGCTGCAGATACTGCCTCTGTATTATACAGCTGTACAGTGAAGCGATTCATGTCTTCTCGGTGGTAAGGACGAATCATTTCTGAAGTGCATTTCTCAAGTGCAGGATAAATTTGTTTTTGCTTTTCATTATTTAAAAGTGTATCCTTTCAAATAATCATTACAATTACAAATAACAATATAGAGGGGTCCCTGCACCGTATTTCAAGTTGTCATTTCAGAAGTCATGGCAATTTAGTTACTGAATCTTGAATACCTATTGAACAAAAAAAGTCGATTCTAGCAGTCCATAGTGGCCGGGTTCTTCTCGAAAAGATTATTAAAATGTCAACTGGTCTAGCGGTCCCACCTGCTAACTAGGTACTTCAGTGACAGACGCAAATGGTGGCACCGTGATAGTTTTTGTCAGAAAAGCTTCAATTTAAATGAAATAATGAGTGAAGAATCGAGTAAATCAGAGGAATTTGACAGTACTCCACCTGAAATAACAAATTATGCAAATAATATAAGCGAGAACCTGCTGGCGCAAAAAATCGAGACAGGAATATGAAAAGTATTATACACTTTTAACGGATTGGCAACAAGAAAAGAAAACGGACTCTTTTTCTGAAAATGTTCTTGCATTTTTCGGTGATTTATTGAAAAAATTGAAATCCTCGACTTTATGGAAAATATTCAATCCTAAAAGCAACGATAAATGTGGAACACAATATCGATATTTCAAGATACAAAAAATTAAAAACTTTGTTGAAACGTTCTTCTGAAAATTATGTAGCTAGGAAATCGAAGGTTTTTACAGAAGAAAATTTTAAGAAATTCTTAGAATATGCTACGGATGAGATATATTTAACCACGAGGGAAATAGAAAATTATAATTTTCGTACTTCCGGGCCTAAAGTGACAACTTCACTCCCTTGTGACAGGTACTAAAGTGTCACATTTAATCCCTCCGGGATTAAATATTGACGAAACTCCCGGAACGATTAAATCACAAACAAACGAATTTAAGGGATATTTCTTCTCTTCAAAAAAGCTAATAATTTTGGAAATTTACTTATATCAATATCTTCTCTAATGTTAATAACCGATTTCAGCATTGAGTAATGTGCCCAGAGAGTTGAGGCACAAACCGCTTTTGATTTATCATCGAAGTAGACTAACAGCGCATTTTCAGTAGGTTGTCTCACATTTTTTAAGCGGCACCACTTTTTAAAAGCATCGTACTGCTGCTCGTATAGTTTTCTAGATTTCGGTGGTAACAATTCTTCACCTACTTCGGCTGCTCTTTTATCAATATCAGATACACCTTCTTCACTCATGATACCAATAATTATCAATAACAATGTTTCTTTACAATGACACTAGTAATGACAATGTTTCTAAATTATAACTGTCACAACGCAATGTTACTATGGTAACTTATTTTAAAGACAGTTTATTAAATGAGTTGAAGAGAGAAAAAACTGATTGAAATTATTGAAATAATTAATAAAATCATACCGGAAGTACGAAAAGTATCGTATATACCTTGCGACTGAAGTACATTTAATCCTTCAGGTAAATTATGGCCCTCCCTGCGGTCGGGCCATAAACTTTACCTTCAGGATTAAATGTAGCGATTTTACCAAGACGATGTTTTTATTTTTAGGTCTTCCTTCTCACTGGTGTATAAATATACTAATTGCAATTCCGAATACAAAAACTAAAACACCAAGAGAATTTACAATCACGGGAGATTTTATAATATTGTAGAAAAATACTGGGGTCTGAGACCTTGTAATGTTCATTCTGATAATTTTTTTACTAATTTCCAAAAAAATGAATGTACACAAGAAGTAAACGGGATGAATAAACTGAGCAATATGCCTGAACAAATTGCCACATTTCTGAATCTAGACTACCCATAATAGTTACTGCATTGGTAAATGCAGGAGCGGATATTACGACATTGAAAAGGATTGCAGGGTGTAAGTCTTTTCAAGTAGCAGATAAATACATAGAAAATTCTCTGCAGAATCGAATAAATGTAGCAAAACAATTGGTTTTTCAATTACTGGATCTAATTCGTCAATAACCGTCCCCTCCTGCTCAAGCTCCAATTCTTCCTGCTACACGACTGTAAAGTCCGCCTCTACAAATCATTCTGTTTTTAAGAATATTATGGAAATTATTTCCAATGTAAGTACCTGTTTTTTATTTTAGCAACTGTACCAACATTATAAATATTAATACAATGCAATTCAAATCTCAATAAATAACTAGTTTTTTCAGATTTAATTCAATTGTTTTTGATTCATACTTTCTGCTCGTGGAAAAAATTTAGTCTGTTACTCAGAATGAAAAAATTTGATCCTCGTGGTTCCTCACGCTCGCAAGCGCTCGCGTACGGAACTTTCCATTCGTATCAATTTTTTTAATTCTAACCTTGTTATAGAATTCTATTCTTGTTCAGCAGGCATAGTGCATACAAAATTAATTCCTAAATTTTAAAGAAAACTTGAAATACACCCATTGTATATGGTTTCCATGATTGAAAAACACTATTGAGAGTATCTTCATGAAATAAAAAAAAAGTACCGACTAGAAGACTCGAACCCGGTACCTCTTCCTCAGTACGCTGGCGATAGACCGCTACTCCATTAAAGGTTGGTATTCAAATTGAGTGAATCTTATTTCTCATTATTTTAATTTTTTTAGAAGAAACCGACCGCTGTGGACTGCCAGACTTAACTTTTATTGTTCACTAGGTATATGAGACTCTCTACCAAAAATATCACGGTTTATGAAATGAAAACTCAAAATACGTTTCTGGCTCTTGGTATAATAAAAATCATGCAAGATACTGAAACAATATTTGAATGGAAAGTTGGTTGACAGTTTCAGAGGATTTATTACCCAAAGAATCAAATTATGTTGACATACAGGGTGTGGCTCCCCATACGACACAATCTCTGGACGCCAAACGAATAATTTTTTCGGAAATCAGTCAATTTCAATGCATGGACTGGGAACTTTCCACCCAAATTTTCAGGTTTTTAAATCAAAATTTCGAAAAACGCTCGAACACATCGATTTTTGATTTGGGGGTGAACAAATTTTCAGCTTTTTTCACCCCCATAGCTTCGACTCTGTAGCTGGAGCATGAACAACCCTCAAAATTTGAATAGGGGAGATCGTGGCATCGAGTTCTTCATTACCATTTAATTTTGCCTTAATATTATCATTGACAACGAAATGACAGCTTGTCAAATTCTCGAAAATAGAGTATTGTTTTAGTAGGTGTAAAGGCGATACTTCAAATAAAAATATCAAATAATTTTCAAGTTTAATAAACAGGTGTACGTCAAATTTATCTTAACTGTTCAAAATGTCCGCCATTAACATTTATGCAATAATAAAATCACACCGGTTTTCTTACATTCGAGAATAGACAAGAAATAAAAATAACTCGGCAGCAGGAATTTTATTATCGCCTACTGATGTAAAAACTAGCAGAAAACCCGTTTTTTGGAATTTGAAGAAAAAAGCATGTTTTTGTAAAATGAGAACATACCCCATTCAAGAGCGGACAGATATGTTTTTAGCGATTGTGGAGTGTGAAGAGAATTGCCTTTAGGATTCGTATGGGGTGGCCTACCCTGTATATCCTTCTCATACGCAGTCACGTTTGCAGTATCAGTAAAAAATTTGACGATAAAAAACAACAACAACGTGTGTTTCAGCTAACAATTGATAAACTATGGAATAAAACGTATCTGGCACTTGGAAGACGAAAATTATTGAAAAAGGGAAAAACCTTACCAACGGAGAGACAATTTATCTTAAGCAGTTCTCGAAGGAAAATTTCATGTACATAAACTGTGGTCCAAAAAGTGTGCAACATAAGAGATTTTTATTGGATTTATGGCCAGTTTTTTCAGTTCGAGTTGAACTCCAGATAACTAACTAATAGTTTAAATGACATTCTTTGAATGACGTTTGAAGAATCACATTCTAAATTAGTTAATTAATCTGGAGTTTAACTGGAACTGAAAAAACTGGCCCTTTGAGGAGTATTGAAATATCAGTACCAAGTGTTGGTGTATGTGTGAGAACTATGATAGCAGCAATTCGTTTCAGAAGAGTAGAAGATTGTATTTGGTAAAAATGAAAAATATACAGTGTCACACATAAAGTTCGCGACATATGGAAGTTTTTTTTTATTAATAGATATAAAGAAAACTTGACTTAGCAGTTAGTTTGTGCTTGAAAAATTAGTAAAAAGCAGCATCTTTCCTTTTTTCATGTGTCACCATAAATCTGTCAAATTTGACATTTTTTTCGGAAATCCTCAAAAAATCAGTTTTTTTTTTTTAAATTTCGAAAAATGCCAAAGAAAAAAGTTGCTCAGTTTCCAATTTTATACATTTGCTCCAAATTTGGACTCTCTACTGTCACTTCGACTTTTTTCCAATTTTTTTAAATTTTCGAATTTTTCGCTCTATCGATTCGAACGAAACATGATTCAAATTTCATAATTTTGATGAATATGAGACTTTAATATCATATCTTGCCCAGAAAATACCCACATTGGCCTGTCACCAGAAAATTAAAAAAATGCACCTCCAGAAATTCGTCTTTGTTGTTGCAAAGTTCATCTAGTTTTTTCATTTCATTGTTAAACTGATTCGGATTTTCAATGTATGGACGTTAATATGTTAGTAATCGAATAAACGAATTTCTCTTCATTCTTATTACACTCGTATTTCTTTTTTAAATAGATTTTTATCCAGTTTGATTATTTTTCTTACCGATAATTCAGTTACAAACAAACCCGAAATATCATACTTTTCTGTAAACTAAACAATGACCTACAATTTCATAACTATTCATTTTCATATTCATCAAAATTATGAAATTTGAATCATGTTTCGTTCGAATCGATAGAGCGAAAGATTCGAAAAATTAAAAAAATTGGAAAAAAGTCGAAGTGACAGTAGAGAGTCCAAATTTGGAGCAAATTTATAAAATTGGAAACTGAGCAACTTTTTTCTTTGGCATTTTTCAAAATTTCCAAAATACTGATTTTTTGAGGATTTTCGAAAAAAGTGTCAAATTTGACAGGTTTATAGTGGCACATGAAAAAAGGAAAGGTGCTGTTTTTTACTCATCTTTCAATCACAAACTAACTGCGAAGTCAAATTTTCTTTATATCTATTAATAAACAAAACTTCCATACGTCGCGAACTTTATGTGTGACACTGTATATATCAAGAGTAAAATAATCTTATCTTGAAATTATGGAAAAAAATTGATAAGAGCTTTTAAGGGACAAAAATCTATTCCAACAAATATACTCACCTAAAAACGCCCTGTGAATCAAAACGCAATTGTTTAATTTTTACCTATTTACATTGTGCTTTTTGGATTTTGATTGCGCAATAATGTCTACGAGGGAAATCCAAAATTAACTGATACAATAATTTTCTTCAAATGGGAAACTATTATTTTATATTTGAGCACAACCTTTTATTACAAACAAAATATTTTCAGATACTAGGCGTACTTTACTCTTGATAAATTTCACATTTTTCTTTTGCCAGGTAGTTATAACCTCTTACTTTTTCTGAAACTAATTACTGCTTTTGTAATCCTCAGGCATGCACCAACATTTGGTATTCGTTCGTCATTTGATGGTGCTATTATTTAAATATTCCTCTAAATGAAATAAAGTCACATATGTTGTACACTTTTTGGACCTCACTGTACAGTGTGGTCGACTAAGTGTGCAACAAATGGGAAACTTGTTTACTATCGATTTCTTAGAAAAAATTATTCTTGACAAAAGTTGGTGCATGTTCCAAAACTATACCAAGTGTACCTGAAATGGCTTTATGACAAACACCATACAGGATAGGCCAAAAAATATAAAGTTCGTTCAAGAGTAAAGAACCCTTATTTCAAAAAATATAGAAATATGCTGAAGAGAAAGTTGCTTAGAATTAAAAGTTATGTTCAGATACGAAGTCATGGCCTGCTATTCGATTTTTTTTCGTTTGGAAAATATTGAATTACCCCCGTATGATACATATTTTTACTATTTTGATTTTATATGTATGTGAAGTAGCCACAATCAAACCAGGTTGGAGTATTTTTTATCAAATTAAAGTGTATTTGTAAAATTTACTTGGATTTGTATTTTTTAGGTGACCGTCAACTTCATGTTTGTTGCAACGATATTTAACAGAACTCTAGAATAAAACAAATACTCTTTTTAACGAGGCTAATACTTTACTAAGTAAATGTTCATATGAATAAACTGTCAAAATCTATCGCGGATAGCCATGAACAAAAAAGAACCAATAAGCGATAGTACAGAAACTTACAGTAGGTAACTGAACAGGTGCTAACAATAAAAATTATCGAAGCGTCTCTGTATGTCCACCTTCTCTTTCGATTCATCTAATTGATCGCTCATAAAATTCGTTTACTGTAGATCGCAACACATTAGCGGGAATATTTCTGCAATGAACTCGTATTGAAGTTTCAAGCTCAGCAACATTATTAAAGGAGCGATCTCTGTAGACTTTTTGTTTTAAGTATCCCCATAAGAAATAATCCAGAGGTGTAAGGTCTGGAGAACGAGGAGGCCATCGAGGATCGGTATTTCGTCCTAACCATTTATTACGAAATGGCCTATTCAGCCACTGAGAAACATTTCTAGTAGAATGGGCAGGACATCCGTCATGTTGGAACCATACTTTTTGCCGTTCTTCTAATACCATATCATCCAAAAACTCTCCTATTTTAGTTTCCAAAAAGTTCAAGTACCTGTCACCATTCAAATTCTCTCGAAAAAAAAACGGACCTAGTAATGTATCATTTAATATACCACACTGATTGTATTGATTTTTGTTGTCAATAATAAAATTTGGGTTGACATCTGACCACCATCTGCAATTTTGTGATGATAGAACCCCATTTGTTGTAAAAGTCGATTCATCTCCAAACAGAATACATCGATGAAAATCTCTTTGTTCTTCTATTTCACCCTGAATCCACATGGAAAAATCATATCTCAAATCATAGTCTCTTTCTTGCAATGTACAAATGAATGTAGGTGTGTAAGCATGGTACTTATGTTTCTTGAGAATACGCTTCACAGAGGTTTTTTTATGCCGGTATAATCACTAATTTCTTGGGTGGACCTTCTAGGATTTTCTACTACTGCTTGAAGTACGTCAAGCTGGTTTTCTTTCTGGTATTATGTTTATATTCTAGTGAGCCGGTCTGTTTGAAATTCTTTAAAATTCTACTTACACTTGAATAGCAAATTTGTTTGTCTGGATGCCGCTCGTTGAAAATATTTGCAGCTTCGCGCATTATTTTATAACCATCATCACAGATTAAAACTAATTCTGCCTTTTCAGTTAACGTTAATACTACTGGGCGAGGCATTTTTAATTAAGGACAAATATGAAAACGTTTGATAAAAAATACTCCAACCTGATTTGATTGTGGCTACTTCACATACATATTAAATCAAAATAGTAAAAATATGTATCATACGGGGGTAATTCAATATTTTCCAAAAAAAAAAAAAAAATCGAATAGCAGGCCATGACTTCGTATCTGAACATAACTTTTAATTCTAAGCAACTTTCTCTTCAACTTATTTCTATATTTTTTGAAATAAGTGTACTTTACTCTTGAACGAACTTTATATTTTTTGGCCTATCCTGTATGGCGTTTGTCATAAAGCCATTTCAGGTACACTTGGTATAGTTTTGGAACATGCACAAACTTTTGTCAAGAATAAAATTTTCTGAGAAGTCGATAATAAACAAGTTTTCCATTTGTTGCACACTTAGTGGACCACACTGTATATAGGTATATACATAGAAAGTTAGTTGTGACATTTACAGTCACTAGTTGAAACTATACATATATAATCATTCAATTATCTAATGAAAATATATTCAAATTTGTTCGAAATTAAGCGAGATCCTTTACGAGAACGAAAATTAATTCATAATAATAATAATCTGCACTTTTCGAGTTTTCTTTTCCATTGGCTTAAAAGCATATGCAATAAAACTATATTTGAGCTGCGACACATTTTTTTTCATTTCAACTTGAACCTGTTATATCAGATGATTTTCGATAATGACATCAATAATAGTAAATATATCCAAATTTTGTCCCAATGTTGTTTTGTCGAGAGAATTGAGAAAAACAAATTGAAACGTGACGTGGATTAAAAAAAGATGCAACGAATATTGCTATGCTGTTTCCATTCTCTTTATTTTTATAGAAAGTATTGAATCTAGTTCTGAGCAAAATTTGATTCCGATATATTTCAATAATAATAAAAAGTTTCATCCTGCATTAATATTCATAACGTATTATTAATATCCACTCATCATCTGAGATTTTAGAGACGTTTTTATATTCAAGTTGAAAATGAGCAAATGCTATAGTCTGCTTGAGGTAGAAGTCGGATGGTAATTTCAAAGCTAGGTATATTTACAGTTAGATCATGCACTTTGCTGAAAGAGAAAATGTTCAGTTGAGATCTTTGCTATAATTCCTTTCTTCTGGTTAAGTGGCTGATTTTATCTTTGTTTTCTAAAGATCTAGTAACAAATATGGTTTCTAGTTATTGAGAAAAATTTTGTATGACAATATTGGCAGCAAATAAGTGGCAAAAGTCATAAAATTGCCTAAACAATATAACGACAAAATGCTGTCATCATATGGAATGATCTGTTTTTCAAGATTAACTTAACAAATATTGTAAAATATCCAGAAGCTCAACTAAGAGCTAGTGCTAGCAAGGGTACTAGAAGTACATATGATGCCACATTTTATAAAAAACAGACAGACGCATGCACTATCTGCAATATATCATGGCAGATGACAACACACTGTACAAACACCGAAAGCTTTATATCTAGAGAAGTATCATAATACAGACATATTCCAAAACATAAACTTCAATTACAGCTGTAAATCCAAATTTGTAGAAAATAGTTAAAATAAATCGAACCTGAAAAGTAATCACAAATAAAGTCAACAAATTCAACGCAATTATGAGCGGGCAACTGCTAACAAGCCCAACCACATTATATTTGTTTTGTAAATGTGTGTTTCCATGTACTGAATGTGTGAAGGGAAATCTATTAAAAGCGAAGTAGCTATATCGACTAGTAATTATTAGGATGTGAAGGATAAAATTTTAGGAAACAAAACTACCTTCTTTCTATTTGGTATTTGATAATATAGACACCTCGTTCTTTCAACTTGTAGATGTAAAGGATGGAATAAATTGCAAAAGTCTTTACAGAGCCAGAAGAGAAAATTCGCCAATTCAAATATAATATTCAAACGTGCATCATAAGAGTTCAAGTTATAACTTCAACGATTTTTTTTACATAGCAACCTCCTTGATTACACGGAAGAATTATTCCAACGCCAAACCACTTTTTCAACATCTTGACACGTGTTTCAGTCACCAAGTGACCGTTTTCTGGCTTTGCAAAATGATAATAATAATAATTATAATGAATGTCGTTATTTCCACATTATTCCACAGTAATACCAGGTACAATTTTTCGGAAACACTCTAAAGTGCTCTTCCACTCAACCCTTGTCATGGTCATAACATAATTTTCAATTTATTGTACTACTTTACCTAATCTATGATCAAAATGAAAAGATGAAAATAACAAAAAAGCAATTGAAAAAAAAACATATAGGAGTGTTATTGATTTAGATATGATGTTATAGCCCGTTTGAATCTAGACGAGTCGAAATCTTCAAAGTGAGATGGCAGAGCATTACACATTTTATAAACGTTGAATTTGAAACCCCTTTCGAAAATTTTCGTTTTATGAGGTGGGCACGTCAGTAAACCCTTATATCGGATGTTGATATTGTGAACCTCACTTCGGTAATTTATTTTTCTTGTTGAATACGAGAGCTGTGTTTTTTTGATATTATTTTATGGTTTAAACAAAGAGAAAGAAAGTCTCGCCGTTTCTTCATATTCAACCACCCCAATTCTTTGAGTTTTTGTGAAACCCTGTTGTAGATATAAATGTGACACAAGAATCTTCCTGTCACCTAAAAATTTTTCACAGAATCAGCAAATTTTAGGTGGGGTCTGTTGACGTTGATGTGAAGCAATTCATTCAAATCTTCGGATTTTTTTAAAAATAAAATAATAGTGGATTTGTTTGGATTGAGTTTGAGAGAGTGATCTGCGGATATTTCGGATTTTTTTAAAGGCCATTTTTAATTTTGAATTCTGCTATTACCTCGCCGCTAGGAATAAATGAGTGGTATATCTATGTATCATCTGCAGACATGTGAATAATACAGTAGTATAAAAATGTTGGTGCTTGGCTGGTATATATTGTGAACAGTAGAGGGTCAAGGATTGATCCTCGTGGCACACCACTGCTGATCGCTTTAGAGCTAGACAATTCATCTTTCATTCTGCAAGCGACAGGTCAATTATGATTGAAATAATTGAAAACTTTCTAGACATATACCGCAGGATTTCAAAATTGGTAGCAAAATATCGTGCCTGATTGTATCAAAGACCTAAAATCTAGGAGCACGAGCGCTGTACAAAAGCTTGTACAATATCATCGATAATATTGAGTGATGCAGTTGTGCAGCTGTGATTAGGTCAGAAACCAGACTGGTCAGAAGGTAAAATTTCATTAGAACTCAAGTATACTCTCATCATGATCCATGAATCCATGTTTCTTGAAGTAAGTAAATAGATAAATTTGTTGATATTGGGCATCTGATAATATACAATGGAAAATAGCGACACCTAATTTTTACAAGGGTACATTTTCCACTGGACGATTCTTGAATGGTGAAAATAATGTGGAGTTGCTTCAACGAAACATAATTTCGGGAAATACCGCAAATTTCCGAATTACCACAATGTATCCGGTAACTCTTGTGTGGTTTCATCATGATTTCTTACCACCTCTTTTATATAAACAGTTCTTAATTATTTGGACGGAACTTTCCCACACAGATGAATTGGTAGACGCGGAATGGCCAGCTCTTAGGACCTAACGCTGTTAGATTTTTGTATCATACAGATTCGGACACATTAAAATGGAACAGTTTTAAATAAATGTGAAGGAGAACTATGAAGTGAATAAAAATAGGCATAGCAATCACTTCCAATCGCAGTGTTTATGCCCATTCACGTCATCTCGTCGGAACTGAATCTACGCGCAAGCTAAATTTTTATTGTCCACTTATGTTGAGTTCCCTTTGATCGGTTTTAAAGTTTCTGAATTCGTTTATAAAATTTATTACAATAGATCGAGTAATGTTGAAGAATTGAATGACATAATTGATGACAATATAACAAAAATTGGAAATGAAATAATTACACAAGTTCTATTGGATTTTCAGTATCGCTCTGGGTTTCATCAACAAAAAAATGGCAGACAAGTTAAGCACCCAATTTTATAATTTTTATCTGGATTTGATAATTCTTTTTTTTATTCCATCCTCAGTTGAATTTCTTTTCTTATCGCTTTTCTTTTATATCAAGCTATAAAACTGAATGAGAGATGGGGTTGCTATTTGAAGAAAAAAAAACGTCATTACTGGACGTTAACGTCATTACTGGCACATTTATGAGGTCACCCAAAATATAATACGTTGACACCTACACGTTCGATTGAATATTACAACTGACCTATAAAAGAGAATTTTATTTTCTGGTCCTGTGAAGAATTTCGCGATTTTTTTTCAACTTTTCCGTAATCACTAAGTACAGGGTGTTCCTAAATGTCATGTACATAAGGAAGTAGGTAATTCTTTGGCTTATTTCATAACTAAAAAGTCATAAAAACATAGGTCCGCAAACGCTTCGTTACCATTCTACAGGGTGTTGTAATTCCAAGAATCTTTTGGTTTTTTCTTTATAATTCTTGTGATTTTTGAGATATTTTGCTCAAATTTGGAATACAGGTTACGCTGTACGGCTCAAATAATTGAATATTGAGAGAATCTACAGAGATATATTTTTTCAAGGGACATGTCCCCTTTCCTTCCCCTTCACTTTTTTGTAGTGCACCGCTGGCGCTGGTACATTCTAAATTACAAAATGAGTTTTTTGTAATGTAATGTGATGTGTAATTTTTGTTTCGTGGTAGTTTTTTGTATCTGTGACCGTTATCGAAAAAAAAAAATAAAATAAAAATCGATAATCTGTAATTCGCTCTGGCTTTATAATCTCTCACACTTACAAGTATAATATTTCAATCTGAAGAATCTCTGGAGAAAAGTCTTTTTGCGAAAATTAATAGGTGTAAACGGTTATTAGTCGTCAAACGCCAGCATTTTGACAGTTCACATTCGAAATCGTAACTTGTATCTGCATATGTTTATAAAGTAAAGGTTCAAGTGGTAAACTCTAAGGTGTAAACGTGTTTTAAAAGCTAGTAATCTCGCCAAATTTTAAGAATTATCACATGTCTGAGATGTATTTCATCTACGGACTTGTGAATGGAAACGCAAGAGAAGCCATGGCGGTATTTTAATAGAATGAAATCTGATCATTGAATTTTCTCGAATATTCATAGGCGTCTTGTAGAAACTGGAATTTTTAATAAGAATAACAATGATGGTATAGGCCACGTATTCTTAAAATACCACATATCGAAGAAGCTGTTCTAATTGAAATATAAGAACATCCATTTACTAGCACCAGAAAAATCTCTGAACATTGAAACATTATCATCAAGTCATGAAAATTTTCACAAAACAACACAACAATGTAAAATACAATGTACGTGATTACGCGATAACAAAAAATGTTCGAATTGTTTTCCTTCTGCTCTGATACAAGCGTGACATCTCCTTAAAAACGATGTTTTCAACAAACGCAGAGCTCTTGGGTTATTATTCATTTCGTGGGCTGCATATGTCGTATTCGGTTCAGTAGTTCCCGTTCGCTAGTGATTGGGTTCTGATAAACCTTCTCCTTCAAACATCCTAAATGAAAAAATCTAATGGGTTCAAGTCCGGTGACCGTGACGGTCATAGTATTGTCCTATCTAAATATCCTCTCACTTGTCTGCCGTAGTGAGCAGGACACCCATCATGTTGAAACCACATGGTTTGTCTGACTTCCAGCGCCACATTTTCCAGTAGATGGGTTAATTGGATTTGTAAAAATATACTAAATAATTTTCGGAGTTCATTGTCGGTGAAAACTTGAACAGACCAATCACGTAGCCATTCAGTATATCGGTCCAAAGATTTATTTTAAATTGATTTTGGAAGCTGTCTGATCTTATTATATGAGGATTTTCCAACTATAAAGTGCCAACTGTGGAGGTTGTTGATATTATAAACACCCCGACGATTGCAGGATGCAATGATTTACAGGACACCCTGTATAATTTTAAAGTAGTTTCTTTATGTTTGTTTGAATGTTTTAGACGATGTAGTAACTTGATTACTTATATTTCGGACGTCCATCATCTTAATGGTTGAAAGATTTCTATCTCTTTCAAATTTTTTCACGTTTCAATTGCTTGAATCCGCAATCGTCTTCTGGTGAATGGTGACAAAATCAGATGCTACGCGACCTTTTATAGGTCTATAATTAAAGTGTAATTACGCGCGGTCTTGTGGCGCGCGTGGTTTCGCACTTTTTCTCCCTCCAAAACGGTCCATGAGCGGTTTCCATACGTTTTTAATTTCCACGCTTGGTTGACTGAAGGCACCATTGGCTTCTATGTAGGTGGTTTCCATAAATTTCCGTTTGAACCAATGTTCCTCTCTATGAAGAACACTAGCTTCGTCCCAGAGAATTCGGTGGTGTTTTGTCCAGGCGTGGTCAGCAATTCCCGATTTTGATGTTTCCCCTCGTTGAGTCCACTTATTGTGTTCGGCTATTCTTACTGATAATGGCCTCTTGGTCTCTCCGATATAGGAATCTCCACATTCACATGGGACTTTGTAAATACAGTTTTTACTGGATTCTGTTGTGTTCTCTGGTTTCGTCTTGGTGAGGGAGCTTCGTAACCACGCGCGCCACAAGACCGCGCGTGCCACAAGACCGCGCGTAATTACACTTTAATTATAGACCTATAAAAGGTCGCGTAGCATCTGATTTTGTCACTATTCATCAGAAGACGATTGCGGATTCAAGCAATTGAAACGTTGTGAAAAAATTTTAAAGAGATAGAAATCTTTCAACCATTAAGATGATGGACGTCCGAAATATAAGTAATCTAGTTTCTTTATTATTGTTATTATTCTGTTTTTTTGTATTCCGTATTCCAATAAATCAATGCAAAAACTAGGTCATCCCTGTTTTAATTTTCAAGAAGTATTGCCGACTGCAATGCCAAAAATGAGATTATCCACATGAAGCCAGAGCCTACTGGACCATATCAAAAAAATTTAATTTCTTCTAGCGAATTGGAGAAAATCGCTTTTTATTTTTTTTCGTGATAACGGTCACAATTACGAAAAAACTTCAAGAAAACAAAAACATTCCTGATGAAACAGAAAACTCATTTTGTAATTTAGAATCTACCAGCGGCGCACTACTACAAAGTTCAGGGGGAGAAAAGGGAACATGACCACTGAAAAAATATTTCCCTGCAGATTCTCACAACTATTTGGCACGCCCAATAATGTGAGCCCTACAGCGTAAAGTGATTTTCAAATTTGAGCAAAATATTTCAAAAACTGCGGGAGTAATAAAGAAAAAACTAAAAAAAAATTCTTAAAATTCCAACAACCTGTAGATCGCCAACGAAGCATTTGCAGACTGATGTTCATGAAATAAGCCAAATAATTATTTCCTTCCATATGCACATCACATTTAGGAACACTTTGTATCTTAAAAATAATAAACAAATTTTCAATCTGTACGGAACGATCGTACAAAAACAAGTCTGGGGTATTTTTCTGCACATAAAGCCTATCAGAACCTGTTGCTTGCTATCCCGTCAATTTCAATATTTACCCAAATCGATTACCTACTTTCCCAAAAATGATCAAAGAGAAACACCACAAAATTGCCCTTTGAAGTCTTTAGTAACTAAATAATGGAATAAACGTGTAATTAACACAAGAATTTCGCAAGACTTGTTTGGGGATTATGATACAGAATTAAGCTATCGAATTATTTCCCCGAAAATTAAGGTCTAAAATTCAAATAATGGAATGTGAGATTTTTACAGTGATTTTTAATTATTCTCTCACGTCATTCCCCAATTTGATTTTTCAAAATTCTATTATCTATTGTTGACGTTGGGAAGGAAGTCACGTTGAAGTTTTTTAATGTCGTATGGAATTCACCACAGAGTGAGCAACAAATGAAGAAGACATACAGATTCGTAAAAAAATCTTGGTTTTCAATGTTTTTTCCGATGTTTCGAACATGCTAGCAAACAACCATAACTTTCCCTTTTCAGTGTACAGCATCAAGAGACAGTAATACAAGCATTACTGAGATATTTACAATTTGCTGAATGGTGTTTGTCGTTCAAAACTCCTCAAATTCGAAATACCGCCAAAAAAGCATGAAATATTTCTATAAGAAGCAAAAATACCACGTCTTAACAATCTTAATTTTGACGAAAAGTACGTAGGCTTATTATGGCAAGTACCTGTCAGAAAATAACTACTCCCCTGGCTAAGACCATGACGGGTATTGAATTATATCTAACAGATACTTGTGCAACGTTCCTCACTGCATCATAGGACGCAATTGCAAGGGCCCCCTGTAACCAACTAGTAGAATTATGTTTTGATTTGGACAGGGTGACCATCTGCAGATAGTTTCGAGGTTTTGCCTCTCATCAGTGCAAGGGTAAGTCAACACAGACAGAACTGAAGTCATCTGTTTCCCGTCCAGAGGGCACTTGCAATTGCGTACTCTGATGCATTGAGGAACATTGCACAAATATCTGTTAGATATAATTCAATACCTGTCGTGGTCTTAGCCAGGGGAGTAGTTGTTTACTGACAGGTACTTGCCATAATAAGCCTACGTAGTAGGTGTATATGGGAGCAAAGGGTGAAACATCGGTCGGCAACGACTTTTCGTCACTAAACGATATTTAGAAAAAACTAAATTTTTAAATTCTCTCTCCCGCTTCAGAAAGTTAGCTGTTCAATTTTCGAATGGTAATCTCTAGGGTAGATATCGAACTTTATCTATCTTTTTGAGTTTGATATTTAGTTTAAAGTTACTGCACTAGTTTTTTTATTGTGCTGAAACGGCCCTGTGCCAGCTAAACATACATTCCCTTAAGTACAATTGGATTCTCAGCAATGTGTTATATTAAAAACGGATTGATAGAATAAAAAAACTATCACCATTGAAATAAACCCGAAATTTTAAATGATGTCCAACATGATCCCCTGTCAGTTGATACTCTTAAAACTATTGAAAGTATGTCAGCAAAAAAAATACGTTACAGATGAATGAAATTAGGGTCATTAAAATTTTGATGAAATGTCCTGCATGACGAAAAAACGGTGTGTTTGTAAACTTGAGTGTATGAACATAACATAAAAGGCAGTGGAACACTAGAGAAAAACTTCGCTTCTAATGTAACGAGCTAGAGCCAGACCTGTCAACTATACCCGTCTGCTTGACGTCATCAGCTCGTGGAATGCATGATTCATCGCTCTCGGCTGTTCGAGACCAGATGGAAAGTCACGCAGAGGCTAGCCACAGAACAAGGAAAAATTATCGACGATTCTAGGCAAGTTCCAATGGAAGGTCTGCGGTTATACAGGGGGGCCCAGGGTTAAACCGCCATCGGTTTTTTAGGTAGAAGGGATACCTTGTTTCTTATAAAAATGTGTATTAGCTTCGTTTTCGGAATACAGGGTATTCAATGCGTTTAGAAAAAAATCAGTTTTTTACCAATTATACATTTTTGCTAATTTCCCTAAAACCTTGCAAGATAATTTGCAATAATAAGAGCCTTCTTTTACTCCACTGTTTTTTTTATATGTTTTTCAATTTATTTTGGGATAAGGATTTATTGATCATTTTCGTATTTTCATTTTTGAGAAATAATTTTTATAATTCCTGATTCTATTCTATTTTTTGTTTAAGTAATTTTATTGTTATTCCATGTTGTTTTGTTTTAGCAATACCTAAAACAAGTCAACTTGAACGTTTGATTTTCTTGATCGTCTACGATACTCAACTTCATTGAATTCAGATGGAAAAATACTTCAAAGAGCGAAATTCTTCGAAACAGGGCCGTATTTAAAAAAATGAAGTTGATGATGGTTGTTTGATAACGAAACGTTGAACAGTGAAACTGATATCATCACAATAAAGCTTATAGAAAGTTTCTGTGAAGAAATATTTTTTATTCTGTTCCAACTTCGACAAAAATATCACAAAAAAATAGAACAAGAACTCAAAAAATTTAGTTTTTCCAAGATATCTTGAAAATTAAATATTTTCTGCAATTACATACATCCATATAGATGGACCCTCTGTTACGCAACTTTTTCGCATTCAATCAAAACTGTATATATTACCGTTTCGGATATCTCCATGGTGGCCAACCTGATCTTGGACGCATTGTATACAGAGTGTTTTTCGAGTATTTGCTCAAATTTCAAAGGGTAAATATCGGACTAATTTCAAGATAAAAAGTTCATATGAACATATGTCCGCAAATGTTTCGTTTTGGACATACAGGGTGTTGAAGTTGAAACTTTATTTTCAATTATTTTGCACAAAATTTGGTAATCGGGTTTTTTTTTGAGTAGAAAAATCAAAATTTGGTAGTAATTTATTTTAGTTTGCCCTAACTTTTTTTACAATAAACTTTTGGAATTTTTATAGTTAAATCTTATTCCTTAACCTTCTCTTAAAAAAAACGGTATGTTGCTCAGAACTTTACAAAAACTGGGTGTCTGTCTGATAGATCTCGCCAAAATAAATATTTTTTTTCTTATTAAGATGCATCGAAAAAGGATTCGTTCTCAAAATACAGGTTGTTGAAATTAAAAAAAAAAATATCGGTTTTTCAACATTTTGTATCATGAGAATAAATTATTTCTCGATACATCTTCGTAGAAAAATGTTGTTTATTTTAGCGAGATCTATCACAGACTCAGTTTGTGTAAAGTTCTGAGCAACTTCATTTGGCAACCAAGTGACCCCATAACCTGCATCGATACAGAAATTTGCAAATTTCTCAAAAACGGTTGACCTTAGCGTTGTGGAGCAAGTATATCTTTTTTGCTTAGAAAAGTTCTAGGATAAGATTTGAATATAAAAAATATCGAAAGTTCACTGTCAAAAAAGTTAGGGCAAATTAAAATAAATAATGTGAGCGTTTGCAGCGCCCTATCAGTGCTACAAAAAAAATAATACCAAATTTTGAT
This sequence comes from Chrysolina oricalcia, assembly GCA_944452925.2. NCBI lineage: Eukaryota > Metazoa > Arthropoda > Insecta > Coleoptera > Chrysomelidae > Chrysolina > Chrysolina oricalcia. The sequence goes on along the minus strand of OX101821.2, from coordinate 2,649,028 downwards.
ATCTCACCTCAAAAAAACCCTGTTCACCAAATTTTGTGCGAAAAGAATATTTTTTGCAAAAGTTATTCAAAATAATTGAAAATAAAATTTCAACTTCAAAACCTTGTATCTCCGAAACGATACATTTGCTGACACATGTTCATATGAACTTTTTATCTTAAAATAAGTCAAAGATTTACCCTTCGAAGTTTGAACAAGTACTTAATAAACACCCTATAGACGCAGACCTTCCGTTGGACCAGCCTAAAATCGTCGGTTTCTTTCCTCATTCTGTGAGTCGCCTCTGTGTGGCCTCGAAAAGCCGAGAGCGATGATTCATGCATTCCACTAGCTGATGAAGTTTTGTAGGCGGGCGGAGTGGACAGGTCCGGCTCCAACTCGTTACACTATGAATTTCTCATAGCTAATAAAATCAAATTTTTGTAAAGGAATAGCAATACTATCTCGTAGAACGTCGAAGGGGAATTGCAGAAAGGAACTGGTGTATATAAAAACTGCAGTGACCAAGGGAGGATAATATAGCGGAGGGGCTTGTTGGCAGAGCACGCAGCTATCTATGCTAGAGGGCGCGCGTCACTGTGGAAAGGGTGGGCTATAGAAATTCAACAAAACCTAAAAAAAGAATTGTCTTCAGCTTCACTATCATTTCAGAAATTTGAACGTGAAGACGTTTCTTTTTATAATAAAATACATATATAAGGAATCTACAGGGTTGTTATTAGTCGGCATCTGATAGCAGAGAACATAGCTGCATTTTACTGCTTCGTAAATAGGAGCGAGACAACATTCTACCAAGCTTAAGGATACAACGATGGTAATTGCCTTACGAACCAACTCTGTCTCCCAACTTGTGTTTTAATTCATCAGTTGCAATCGGATGTCATCGGGAGTATTCGGATTCATTTGGTTCGTAAGACAACTGGCCGAAAGAAGAAAAAATCACCAACTCAACAAAGATATGTTCATACCACTATGGATTTAATGGTATGAACTAAACCCATTTTGGTTAGTGAGGGAAAACACAAATCAACACAATTGAGCAGTTAGCTTGCAAAATAAGAGACGTTGCCAATTTCGAAATCAAATCTGATAATTCCATTCATGTTGTTTGTATACTTTGGTCTCTGCTTTCTTTTTCTGGATTGTTTTTCGGCAATTAAACTCACTGTCAACCAGGAAATATATTAGGTACCGTTTGGGTAAAAGTGTTTTGGCAAATATATATAATATACAGTAAATATATTTTTTTAACTGCAGCAATATTTTTTATTTTGCTTCCAGATATATTCATTTTTGATCAAACCCAATTTATTTACATTTCCAGAATCACAAATTCATAAAAACGTGAATTCCCAAATATTTATAAATTCAATCTATTTTATGCCGTCGAGAGATGGCGCAATCGATACGAGTTAGTACAGGCACAAGCATATGGCAACAGGGCGAAATCATCAGTATATAATTTGACAAATAGATGGCGGCCGGATGATATTGCATTCTGAGAATATTTCATTAGTTTTTTTGAATAATAACTGGATTTTTCGAAGTCAGGTACATTGATATTGAAAAAATTAATGACTGCGACAACTACACAATGACAACTGACTGTGCTAGTGCTATCTGTTAGCCACTTTATGTACCAATGACTTCGCCTAATGGTCTTATTGCCATATGCTCGAGCGTAAATTGAATCGCGCCATCTCTTGACGACACAGAATAGATCGAATTCATAAATAAATGGGAATTCACCTTTTTTTATCTTGAAATGCATATATTCCAGAGCTAAGTTGAGTTTGATAAAGACTAGAACGATAACTTGTGTAGGTTTATGCCATGGGCGCCCATGGGGGGACAACATTGGGCATTCACAAGAAGTCAAAATGACATGAGTTACACAAAATGTTTTTTCGTAACATGTTACATACAATATTTTTTGTAATTCTGAATAGCTGAAAAGCCTTTGAACATGAATGAAATATGAATTTTTTATTAAAAAAATCTGGAAAATCAAGTGGATATCTTTGTAGGTATCTTTCCATAGTTACCACTGTTACTGACGATCCTGACAAAGTAAAAAAATTCCTAACTGGTGCTGAAAAGTTGGAAGTTATGACATTCACGTCAGTTTTGAAAAGTGTCACTGTATACATATGACAAAATTGGAAAAAAATTATTTATAATTCAAAAGCTTTGTCTATAAGTTGAATAACTTCTGACATTGAAGTATTTTTTGACTTTGACTATATACTATGGAGTTAGGAGAACTTCATTGCCAACCCATTATTTGAATATTATTTCAAGCCATATTTGGGATTAGATATAAGACGGCGGTAACCAGAAAAATAATGGTAATATTTCCACATCGTCAAATTAACCTATGTTGTTTTTCAAAATTTTACTTCACATTGTGAAATTAATCAGCGAGAATCACTGAAAAATTCTTTGTTTTTTGGTTATTTTTATAATGAATTTGAAAACTGGGTTTTCTATGAGGCGCCGTTTGGGTAAAAAGTGTTTTTGCAGATACATAAAATTTTGTGACAATATATTTATTAGTTATAGAAATCTTTTTTATTTTGCTTTTCGATATATTTATTTTCTAACAAACACAAAATATTTACATCTCAAGCGTTGCAAATATATCAAAACGTGAATGCCCGAATATATATAAATTCGATCTATTTTATCTCGTCAAGAGATGGCGCAGCTGACGCGACTTATTACACGCTTTAATATTTTTAGTTCTAAGGTATTTGACTTTGAAAAATCCAATGATTATTTGATAAAAACTAATGAAAAAATATTGTGAGAATATATTCTGGCTGCTTCGATATCATTCGGCCACTTTATTCTCTAGGGTGTATTAAATCACGTAGGAAACGCCATCTCTTGACAACATAAAATAGATCGAATTTAAGAATATATGGGTCTTCACGTATTCATATATTTGAAATGCTCGAAACGTAAATATATTGTGTTTGTTAAAAAATAAATATATCGGAAACCAAAATAAAAAATATAGCTACAACTAGTAAATATATTAACTCAAAATTTTATTTATTTGCCATTACACTTTTTACCCAAACGGCGCCTCAAAGTTTTCATTGGTTGATGAGTTGTAATGGAGAGTGAGAAGATAGCAGAGACGCAAATTGACCAATCAGCACAAACAGCGACTTTTTCGAAACTGGCAACCAAAAACAACATCGAAGTTCCGTACGAACAATCGGGGACAAGACGAATAAAAAAAAAACATAAAAAAAATAGCGAGCGTGCGCACTAAGATTGCGTAGCATACCGCGCTAGCCCGCGACTGTGCGGCCTTGATTTGGGCTTGGAGGTGCAGAGGGGGGTGGAAATAGCGGCAGGGGTCGCGGTTGCAGCGGCCCTTGACTGCGTCCATGCAGACAGTGACGGTACCGTCCTCGTTGGCGGTCACAGAGTCAGCGGGATGCGCAAAGCGACATTCTGACTCTGCTCGTTTGCACGCCCCGCGCTGGTATTCACGGCACACCTACAGCAGAGTATCCCGCCATAAAATCAGCGCAAGCCGCCGCTGCGTTTTCGTTTTCGACACCGCGACGCGTCCTAGGCGAGCATCTTGCAAACTGCGATTTGGTATATACTATGTCAAATTTTTCAGTTTTTAAGTTTGACTTGAATGTATCTAATCTATCCTCTTGCCTTTCAGGGAATACCCTACAAAAGCTTAGAAAATGTAAATTCAGTCCCATTCCCATATTCCTATGTTGAATGAGTCCCAGGTTTCAATATGAGCTACGTAAATTGAGTCACTCCTTATTGCCACGTTAATTGAGTCCTGGGATTCGATATAAGCTACGTAAATTGATTCACTCCATACTCCTATCCATATCCATATGACCTGTCCCACCTACTTAATGTATCACAAAGGATCAATAAAGGTACCCATCTATCTAGATATGTTAATTGAGTCCCGGGTTTTAATTTAAGCAACGTAAATTGAGTCACTCTATATTCGTTTGTTAATTGAGTCTCCGACTTTAGTATGAGATACGTAAATTGAGTCACCCTATATTTCTATATTAATTGAGTCTCGGGCTTCAATATAAGCTACGTAAATTGAGTCACCCTATATTCCTACGTTAATTGAGTCCTGGGTTTCAATGTTAGCTACGTTAATTGAGTCACTCCACATTCCTATATTGATCGAGTCCCGGGTTTCAATATAAGCTATGTAAATTGAGTCACTACATATTGCCATGTCAATTGAGTCCCGGGATTCGATATAAGCTACGTAAATTGATTCACTCCATATTCCTATTCATATCCATATGACTTCTCCCATCTACTTAATGTATCACAAATGATCAATAAAGGTATCTATCTATCTATACAGTGCGGCTTTTAATAGTTCCCGCCCTGTTAACTCTTGAACGGTTCGACGTAGAAACATGAAAAAAAAAACCGTTTCGAGGGTTTCACCAATACTACTTTTTGAAATTAAATAAATAGTGATTGCACGATAGGGGCGCAGGGGGGCCCATCAACTCAAAATTTTTAAATGTCATGTGGGGTCAAGTGTCACATCGTTGAAAAGATAATTCAATTCTCTTTATAACCATCTAAATATTTTTGAATTTCGGTTATATTTTTTTGTAATTCAAAATCGAAATATCAAATATAAATGCGGATCTGAATACTACTCATACCTCGAAAAATTTGAACGGTTGTATGTGGAACAATGAAACCAAAAAATTTTTGAAGGGTATTACCGATACTACTTTTTGAGAGAAGAAACATTGCTGTTATACGACAGATGGTGCTGGGGGCACATTAATTTGAAAATTTCGAAAGGTATAAAAATCGAAATTGGGAAAAAAATTATAAACAAAATTCAAAAATATTTAGATGGTTGTAAAGATAATTGAATTCTCTTTTCAACGATGTGACACTTGACCCCACATTCCATTTACAAATTTTGAGTTGATGGGCCCCCCTGCGCCCCCTATCGTGCAATCACTATCTTTTTTATTTCAAAAAATAGTATTGGTGAAACCCTCGGTTTTTTTTTCATGTTTCTACGTCGAACCGTTCAAAAGTTAACAGGGGGGGACTATTAGAAGCCGCACTGTATATGTTGATTAAATCCCGGGCTTCAATATAAGCTACGTAAATTGAGTCACCCTATATTCCTACGTTAATTAAGTCCTGGGTTTCAATATTAGCTACGTAAATGGAGTCACTCCACATTCCTATGTTAATCGAGACCCAGGTTTCAATATAAGCAACGTAAATTGAGTCACTCCGTATTCCTACGTTGATCGAGTCCCTGGTTTCAATATAAGATACAGAAATCGAGTCTCTCCATATTTCTACGTTAATTGAGTCCCGGGTGTCGATATAAGCTATGTAAATTGAGTCACTCCATATTCCCATATTGAATCGGGATTCAATATAAGCCACCTAAATTGAGTCAATCCATATTCCTACGTTATTGAATATCGAGTTTAAATATGAGCTACGTAAATCAAATGACTCCTTATTTCTACATTGAGTCCCGGGTTTAAATATAAGCTATGTAAATTGAGTCAAACCATATTCCTATGTTGGATGAGTCCAGGGTTTCAATATAGCTTCGAAAATTGAGTCTCTCCATTTTCCAACGTTAATTAAGTCCCAACTGTTAATGTAAGATATGTAAACCGAGTCTCCGGGTTTCTATATACGTAAATTGAGTCACTCCACATTCCTACGTTAATTGAGCTACAGCTAAGAAAATTGAGTCACTCCATATTACTATATTGAATGAGTCCTGGATTTCAATATAAGCTACGTAAATCGAGTCAATCCATATGCTTACGTTAATTATGTCCCGAGTTCAATATGGGCTACGTAAATTGAATGACTCCTTATTCCTACATTATTTGAGTCCCGGGTTTAAATATAAGCTATGTAAATTGAGTCACTCCGTATTCCTATGTTGGATGAGTCCAGGGTTTCAATATAGCTACGTAATTAAGTCCCGTTAATTAAGTTCCAACTTTCAACATAAGCTATGAAAAGCGTGTCTCTGGGTTTCGATATTAACTTAAATTGAGTCACTGAATAATCCTACGTTAACTGAGCCCCGGGTTTCAATATGAGGTATGTAAATTTGAGTCACTCCACATTCCTATGTCAATTGAGCTACGGATTACAGTATAAGCTACGTAAATTGAGTCACTCCATATTCCTACGTTAATTGGGTCCCGATTTTCAACACGAGCTACGAAAATTGATTGACTCTTTATTCCTACATCAATTGAGTACTGAGTTGTTTCAATATAAGCTATGTAAATTGAGTCATTACATATTCCTATGTTGGATGAGTCCCGGGTTTCAATATAAGCTACGTAAATTGAGTCCCAAATTTCAATATAAGCTATGTAAAGCGAGTCTCTTGGTTTCAATATGAGCTACGTAAATTGAGTCACTCCATATTCCTACGTTAATTGAGTCCCGAGTTTCAATATGAGCTACGTAAATTTATTAACTCTTTATTCCTACATTAATTGAGTACCGGGTTTCAATATAAGCTATGTAAATTGAGCCACTCCATATTCCTATGTTGGATGAGTCCCGGGTTTCTATATTAGCTACGTAAATTGAGTCACTCCATATTCCCCCGTTAATTGAGTCCCTAATTTCAATATAAGCTATGTAAAGCGAGTCTCTTGGTTTCAATATGAGCTACGTAAATTGAGTCACTCAGCCTCGGGTTTCAATTTAAGGTACGTAAATTGAGTCACTCCACATTCATACGTTATTTGAGCACCGGGTTTCAATATAAGCTAGGTAAATTGGGACACTCCATATTCCTATGTCAATTGAGTCCGAGTTTTAATAAAAGTTACGTTAATTGAGTCCCGGGTTTCAATATAAGCTATGTTAATTGAGTCACTCCATATTCCTATGTTGGTTGGGTCTCCGAGTTTCAATATAAGCTACGCAATGAAATTGCAGATGGTATAATGTGTTGAAATATTTTTCCTGAATCCAAATTGTATGTTCGATAAAATATTTAATTTTTCCACGAAATTTTCCATTCAATACTTCAGATTTCTTCCAGACATTTTTGCTTAACTAGAAATAAATGTGATTGATCTATAATTTTGTGTTTCATTTTTTGATCTCAAGTTGTAAATTGGTTCGATAACATTTGATAAAAAAAATTGAATTTTTTGGAAGCTAAGGGTTCGGCAATGACATCATTAATTGCTATTAGAATTTCAGACATTATACTATCTATACCAGAAATTTTGTTGTACTTTAAATTTAATCTTCATTAGTTTTGAATCATTTATCATTCTCTAATAATAATAATTTATATCGTACCATTGTTAATAGGTAAAATAAGTAAATATTATCGATAAACTATTATTAAATGTAGGTCAGATATATTTGGTGGTTTGAAACTTTCCTAAAGTTTGAACAGATTTAAGATTCAAATTGTGTTTGACAATTATACAATCAATATGCCATAAGTTTTTTCAGATGCTTCAAGATGCTTGTCTAGAGTTCGCAGTGTCTAAAAACTTACGGAAACAAGAGCCTATACTGTTGAATGATCATTTAATTGGCTTACATCCTTGGCCATTTATATTATTTTTGCCTAGGAAAGATTATTATGGATATGTGGAAGTAAATTAAACAATTCCTATGAATGAATAAGTAACCCACTCTTTCTAATCAACAGAAGTTAGATGGTAGAAATATGAGAATATTAAAAAAATATACTTATTTTTGATTTTCCTCCAATGTTAAGTGAAGTTAATTGAGGTACGAGAAATTCAAGTGATGTCAATTAAAACCTAGTGACAATCAAAATACTTATGCATATTGGTGATGTCAACTTCATTGCTAACAATGTTTGTGATGATTTTATTTTCCACCTAATATAACAGAAAGTCATTTAGCGCAGACAGTGCAATTTTCTTTGATGGAATTGATTCAAAAGACGAAATGTTGTGATTATTTTTGTTTTTAATTTACTGCTATTATGTATAATTTTGTCGTTAAAATCAAATTTATTTTAGTTCAGTTCAGTGATTCATTGATTTTTAACCGCCTTAAAAATGAAAAATTTAACGTTTTTCAATTTTCTTTTCGAAGTTTTATAGATGGTTTATATTACTGCAAAAAACTTAGTAATAGTAACGCCTTGAATCATTTAAACATCTCATCACTGACTACACCAATACAAAAACGCAAACAATAATGAAAGGAGTAGACAGGTATTCAGGAAAGAGCAAAATATCAATAACCAAGGATTTATAAGTGCACAATAGGAAAATCCAAAAAATTAAAAACCGAATGATCATCCAACAAGTCAATAACCTTCTATCGAAAAAAGCGAGACACAAGATCGCTTGCGACTGCGAAAAAGACAAAGGGAACTAAAACTACACAGATGAGAGTCAACGGATAAAAAATAGCACACCGTGCGAAGTCAAAAATCAATCGATAGAAAGTTACAAGTGCTCGAAACAGGTAATAATAGAAAACGAATACTTGGTTTGTATATACAGCAGTTTAACTAAAAATTCTATCAGTTAGGTCAACATTTTCAGAACATCCAGTATTGCTAATTTCAAAAAACATGTCAAATACATGTAAAAACCGTTATTCAACATAAGGTAAGCTGTGACACTTTTTTTCTACGCAAGTAGGTACTTTCAAATTTTCTACTTGTAAATTGCTACAATATACCGGGTGTTTCACTTCAAGTGGCGACAATTCATTATTTCATGACAGGTAGACCGATTTTCGAAAACTTTTTTTTTGAAATATAGTACTCCGAGAGCTCTACATCCTGGTGTACATTGTTTTAATATTACGCTTTTTCACAGCCTACTACGATAACAGAATTTGAATTTTTGGGGTACCTATTATTTGATAAGCATATTAGACATTTTTTTACGAAAAAATCAAGTATCTCCTTCAATTCAGGCACATCTGAAACACTCAAATCTCATGTTTCAATATCGTAACTTATACCGAGTGTTCAAAAATTGAGTGCAAAAATTGAAAAATTCTAGTTTTTGAGGGTGCCCTGTGTAAACGCTACTGAGAGTATGGAAAATTTTAGATTTCCAATAGATTAAGAGTCACTTAGTGTATCAATTCACAAAATATCATCCGCTTGTCTCGTACAGAGTGTTCATAATAAATATGGAAATATACCGTTTTGCAATGTATTATTCAATTTGGACCAGCATCTCGAATTTTGCTCCATTAGTTTTGAAGGTAGCTTTATCGCTAAACATTATTTTAGACAAGAAAGTTCTATCGGTTAAATAATTTATTTGGCGACATACCTATTGAATATTCTGTTCCTAACATCTTCGTTGCAATTTTCCAAGGTAGCGTCTACTATTTTCGTCAAGATTGCCATGGAAATAAACGAATCGTCTACAGTTTGTCAGTTTATAGTTTTATTTTGACAGTTTATAATATTTGACAGATCATTGTTCACGCAATACGAGGTAAAATCGACGCAAATATGGTCAGAATTTTAAGTTAGTCAAAAAATTTAACTATTTCGATTCGGTTGTGATAACCATAAGACATATTATTGGCTTGGTCCTCTGATAGATCCTTATTGTTAAATTCCAGTAAAACTAATTACACAGTATTTCATACCCATCAAAACTTAAACATACCGACTCTGAACATCAACTTGAATAATAGTACAATTGATACAATGGCAGACATCAAATTTCTAAGAGTATACTTCGATTCCACCTTGTCTTTTAGGACTCATTGCACTAAATTGAGTAAAAATTTGTTATTAATTAAGAAACCTAAACAGTGAATTAAGTGTGAACCATCTCCTCAAATATTACCATGCCGAAATCCACTCCAGAATTTCATATGGAATTATAAGTATGGGGAGACACTCCAGCTGCACACATTGTTTTTCTATCGCAGAAGAGCATCATAAGATGCCTTGTCGGCTGTCCACCTAATCACAATGCTGAAGTTTTTTCAACAAATACAAAATATCAACAGTTACTGGCATATTCGTTCTTAATAATAATAATAATAATAATAATAATAATAATAATAATCTTTATTGGTTTCAAAGACCTACAAGGTATAAAACAAGTCAACATTTAAATAAGTGAACAAACAGATACATTTAATTACACAAAACAGTTCAAGGAACAACGAGAGTCCACTATGAAGATAGGAACTCACCCATTGTATAAAACATGTTATTTAATAAGTACGTCTTTAGGGCTTTTCGGAATTTGAAGTAAGTTACTTCTTGTTTAATATTTGGATTTAGGTGATTGTATACCCTAATTCCATTAGGTATGGGCCCGTTAAGGCATATATTCAAATGATTTTGAGGTGTGTAGAGGTGATAACTAAATCTTGTTGGATAGTTGTGTATGTCGTTAAGACAAGGAATGCTGTTTCTGTTGTTATAAATGTAACAAGAAATTTCCAATATATATATATATGCAGAATAGTGGTAGTATTTTTAATTTGTCAAAAAGAGGTCTGCATGATTCTCTTTGCTTCTTGCTTAACATTGCTCGTATGCATTTTTTCTGAACCGTAAATAGTTTTTGTGCTGATGAAGTCATGCCCCACAGCAATATGCCATATGCTAGTCGAGATTGTATTTCAGAAAAATAATAGTTTTTCAAAACATTTAGGTTAAGCACTTTCTGAAGGCATCTTATTTGATACACCTTACTGTTCAAATTTTTTGTTGTATCGCTTATGTGAGACTTTCAATCGAGTGTATCACTCATAGTTATGACTAGAAACTTAATAGTGTGGCATTTCTCTAAAGTCATTTCCCTTAGGTGAATTTCTATATTTTCAACCGTTCTCTGTTTAGTGTGGTATATAAGAAACTGTGTTTTGCTAGCATTGATATAGAGATTATTAATGGAGAACTATAAAATTAGTTTTTCCATGAGGTTATTGCATGCTTGTTGATTAAGGTTGGAGGAACCATTCGATACTAGTATAGAAAGGTCATCAGCATAAAGTGTTAATTTGAAAGGGGAGAGGTATTTTACGTATTCTTGAGCTATTGACATACATTCACTGCAATCGAAATACCTTCTTAAGAAACAGTGACACTCATATTCATAACACAAGGAAAAAAGATAACTTCCATGTGCCCTTTAAGCACCTGGAATTGTCCAAAAGAGCACCACATGCTTTTGGTTTGTACTAGTACAACTCCCTTCCTCACAATCTGAGAAGTTTGCCAAAACATACTTATGAAAGTCAACTAAAAAAAGTTCTAGTGGATCTGTGTCCTAACTCAATACTAGAATTTTTAGAATCAATTCAGTTTTACTATATTTAGGGTTTGACAGATTGTCATGAACATTTTAATTTATTTGTATGATTGTATACGTTCCATGTTCTACTACTGTTATTTGTAAGAGCTTTTGTATGTTTTAATTGATTTGATACAAATATGTTATTTTATTTTAGTATATTATGTTTAAATTGACTAGTCTTATGACTTTTGTAAGTTCTACAGGATAAATAAATTGATTGATTGATATGGAGAGGATGCGGCAGAATTTAACAGGCGTTAGTCTGATATTGAACCTGTGACTTTTCAGAAAGTTGCAAAAGTAAACATGCATTTTGATAGAACTGGAAGTATTGCTTCACCAAAGCGCACCAGAAATGTGAATAATCTTGAAGACAAATTGTTATTGTTAAAATTGTTCGAAAACCAGTGTGAGGCAACTAGCAAGACACCAACATGAAACTAACGAAAATTTGGAGGTGCCTCAAGCGAAACAAACAAAATGCCTTTAATCTCAAATTTTTGCATACCTTGGAAAATGGCGATGATTATGTTAGGATGGAATATTCATTATGATGCCAAGGATATTTTTTAACCGATATACATTTGTTGTCTAAAATAATGTTTAGCGATGAAGCTACCTTCACAATGGAGTGTTGTCTTCCCAAAATACAAGATACTGGTCCAATCAAAATCCAAATTGGATTATACATTGTAAGAGACAATACTCTTCCAAAATTTATGTCTGGTGTGACATATTTCAGAATCAAATAATGGTACCCTTCTTTTTTGAGGAAAATTTCCTAAACTTTTCAAACAACAAATTATGGGGAGGAAATTTAGAGGATATACCGATAAGACTGAGACATGATGTGATTTTTCAACTAGATGGTGCTTCTATCCATAATTCCATCCATAATTCAGAAAAAGTTTTTGAGAACATTGCATTTTAGTAGGTATGGAACATATCCCATGTTGATATCTTATGAAAGCCAAAGAACTGACTTCGACCTCACATTATTAAAAAAATGTCGTGAAAAAAATCAAACTTCGTTCAGTTTTGAGGTGTTACATAGTCTTATCAATGTACCTGATATTGTATCACTCCTCAGTTTTAATGTACCTGACATAAGACCGACAACTAGAAAGGTCATGTTCAAAACTGTTAACAAGAATTTCTCTAGTGATAACTGTTTAGCGGCTGTTAATGATTTCCCCAAAATCTCTGAAATAGACCTACTAAATATCTCAACAAACTCATTAATCTCCACACTGTGACAGTGCATGTTAAATATTAACAACTTGTTTTATACTCATTTTAACTTAAATTATTCATGATATTTTATCGCAATTTATATTAGATTAGTTGACCCTGTTATGTCGTGTTGTGATATTTCAATCTGTTATATATTATATGAATTTCACAATATTTAGTTTTCAAGTTATATCTCTCACACTGCTACATGTAATTAGATTATGTCTGTTTGTGACCAGTATAAATGAATAAATAAAAATAATGCAAGAATAGTAGGAGTAGTAAGAGGTAGTTTGAAACAAAATTTTTGGGGAAATGTATAGGACGAAGCAGTCCCCTTATTAGATGGTCTTCACGCTCACCCGACCTAACACCACTTGATTACTTTCTTTGGGGCACCCTCAAAGAAACAGTTTGTCGAGATCGTCCCAAAAATGTGAACGATTTGAAAGAAAAAATTCGTTACGTGTGTAGATCTACTATATGTAGGAATAAGTATTACGAAAAGTCACAAACAACTGTAGGAAGAGACTGCACAATTGTATTGCTGCACAGGGTGGTGTAATTGAAATCGATAAAATTTAAAATTGTTAACTTTTACTCAATATTCATTTTGTTTTCATTCCTGTTTTTCTGTATGAGCCCATAAAAAAGTAAAAATTTGATAAACTTTTTCGAGTTTGAATTGAATTGATTTGAATTGAGCACGATTCACGATGCACATCAGAAGCAAGATCAATAATCGACTCGTTTTCAAAACTTCGTGGCGCAAGTAGTAACAAAACCTCCTAGCAAATTTTTTTCGAAATTTCCATATTTATTATGAACACTCTGTATAACATATGAAAATGATATTGCGTGAATTGATACACTAGGTAACTCTTGATCTATTGGCAATCTAAAATTTGCCATACACTCAGTTGCGTTTACATAGGGCACTCTCAAAAAGTTGAATTTTTTAATTTTTTGCACTCAAGTTGTGAACACTCGGTATGAGTTACGATATTGAAACATGGGATTTGGGGGTTCTAGATGTGCTTGAATCGAAGGAGATATTTGTTTTTTTCGTAAAATAATGCCTAATATACTTTCGTCATTTTTGGGGTCTTATTTGTAATCGTAGTAGGCTGTGGAAAGTTAAAACAATTTATAGCAGGATGTAGAGCTCTTGGAGTATAAATAACCAATAAAAAGTTTTCGGAGATGGGCAGACCCGTTTTGAAATAATAAATTATCGCCACTTGAAGTGAAACACATTGTAGTTATTCAAAAAATTTAAATTTCGTTTTTCAAACATGATTCTTAACCATAAATAAATTATGGAAAAGTATTTCAGTTATATATCTTCTTTGGAAGTTATACTGCTTTTTCATTTTGTAATAGCAGTACCTAGTAGCTGGAATGTTATTCAATATCTGAATGTCTAGATAGTGGAAGAAATTTCCAACTGAAAATGATTCCTTAACCTTTTCTATCACTTGTGTGGGGGTATTTGGAAGAACAAACAAAAAACATATTTACACACGGGGAAGACTGAACTACAACTATTTCTGCTAGGTTAGCATGAATTGTGTGTGAAAAGTGTTAGTGTATAATTTACCTTAGAACTATAAGTTCCAAGCATTAATAAACCCAAATAACCTGCGAAAAAAAAAAATAAAAAGGAACAAAATATAAAAATAAATAAAAAATAAAAAAGAAGGAGAAATTATTACGCCAAAATGAAAGTTATATTTATATATTACCGAATTAACAATAAAATTAATAGTATTAGTTACCGTATTGAGTAAAAAAAGGGTTAAGTACTAGTATAAAAAAGTAATAATAAAAGTAAGCAACATAAGATAAAAAATAATGAAAATAGAACAAATGCTGCGTTTTCTCATACAGTTGGTGTGGTTGGTGAACATTGTTGTCTTTTTTGGGGGTTTGAGATATTGGAAAGATTTATGCAAATTAGGTACAAGTAACTTAGAATCTAACAGAACTTAATGTGTAATATCTAGTTGAATTCTTCTTGAATAACTGTAGACTTTCCAAAATCCCGCGTTACCAACCTCATTTTCGAAAGAGTACGATGATGAATTAAATTCCTAGTAATAATCGAAAAAACAAAAACTCATCAAATAAGTCGATAAAAAAAAGGAAAAGGAGGGTGGACTAAAAATGGACTCCATACCTCCAATCTGTCGGAACGAGGCATCTTCTGTTGTGTCACCACAGTCTGAGGCACAACTCCCAAAGGAGAACCAACTCCCGATGGGTCTGGTCCCATTATTGTAGGCATTATGGGACCTGGAGCGAAGTATGGACTGTAAGTGCTTCCAACTTGTGGCATTCCTGTGAGGTAGGGGTTAGCAGCCTGGAAAAGAGAATAAAAAAAATCGTTTTATTTCGTAAAATTACCGTAGAAAATAATCTAAGTCTGGTTTCGCAATACCGAAAATATTTGTGACAGTTTTTCAATAATTCGGTTCTATCATTGAATTAATTTCGATGGCAAAACCATCGATTTGAGCCAGCTGGAAGTTTCGTTTGTATGCAGAAGCGTACCAGTCTTGAATTTTACTCACTTACTGGCGACATAAAAGTCACATTCAATATTATAAATAATAATTGGTGAAAAAAATTAAAACATGTTGATGCAAACATATGGAAACATACGGAAAGATATAGGAAAGAAATTGACTCTCGGTCAAATTGGCTGAAAGTTTTTCGTGTTATAGTCGGGTAGGTCGTTAGAAAGATGTGTGAGTTTGAATGATGTATATCAAAATGAGTTTTTGGCGAAAAAAGACTCTTTCAACTCGATTTGAATCATTCAATTCAAGAAAGGTTAGAGATAGAACAATTTTGCGGACGCCAGTCGATTCAGAATGGTCGAATTAGTATATTCAAGTCGATCAGAAAAAAAATTTAAGTCCAAAATACTGTAAAGGGGTAGACCCTTTAAAATGTAAAATCGTCAGATCCACTTGAATATTCGTACTATATACGTAAAATTTCAGACTGATGCCGAAAATATCACTCTATGGTTATCTTGAAGAAACCCAAGTCATCTCTTCAACATCTGCTTATTACCCAAGACTCTTCCGGGAAGCAATTGAAATTCAAAAACACCACAACTTCAACAGAACCGAAGAAGGACTACAATTTAACAAGGTTTGGCTTCCAGTTCTCAAAAATTCTCAATTAGCTCCCTACCCACAAAATAACGGTACGAACGATTATATGATGTCAGCTAACGCTATGGATCAATCAGATGTAAGAACATCAAATCACAAGTATTTATTGAGACAAAGTATAACAAATGTCAAGCATTTGACAGCGAATTAACAAACCAGAAACTTTCTCTTGAAAATGCTAACCACTCGTGTTGGCGAAACGTCAAGATCTTCTTTTAACATACGTCGGCCTTACAACCCGAAAAACCTCCATGTAAGTGACGATGGCCGCGAAAGCCTTTCACAATTTATCCGTTTTCTTCTTTTTCAATTCTACCCAATCACGACTTTTTTTCGAAATTTGACCGCTTATATCTTCTCAGAAACGAGAAATCATTTAAACTTACACACTTTTCTAACGCTATAGCAAATTTGACCAAGAGCTTATTTTCCATGTTTTCGTGCGGGATCCATTGATTTTTATTCCTATTTGAAAATCACAAACGCACAAAAAATATCTCAAACATTGAGAAAAATAAAAAGGAATACTGCGAACTTCCATTTTGATTGGAAAGTTTCATCTATATTAGAAGCATAAATAATTGAAATTTTCACAAGTTGTTGAATATTGAATATTTCTTTCAAAACTCCCAAACTTTATCGAACTTTTACACCAAACGAATTTCTTCCTAAATAATAAAATCAACAAAAATTATCGGAGGAGTACGTTTTGTAGAATGAAACAAACATCAACAATTAACAGGTGGTTTAGAGAACTGTCAAAAATATTTTAGGTAGAGCAAAATAGAGTTAGAAAATAATGGAGCATGCAAAGCTATAGCCTAAGAGCAACTAAATGGAAAATTATACTTTGTTATATCAATTGTGAGTGCTGCATGAATTTTTGAAAGAATCAACAAATAATGAGGATTTTCATATTTTTTGATTTTGTCTATAATGGAATATGACTAATTTAACATATGTATTTTAATATGATCTACAAATAGAATCCATTCACTTTCACTTCTTATATTATGTTTATGTTTACCCCAAGTAACAATTTGAATGTCATTTGAATGTATACTACTTTTATGAAAGTATTATGAAGGTTAGGAAATAGCCGATTTGATTTATGCAGGCTATAAATTGTTCCTAATACCTACACTCCCAGAGCAATTAGATTTATAAAAACACTCCTGAAGGCATGATAAGATCAAACCATTTAGCATTTAGTTTTTACAAAAGTTTTACAATGGCTGTATACACATACACGATAAATCTTTTTGGTCTTTGAATAACCCATACAGAAATTTATAATGGTTTTATAACACTCCTCAAGACCCCTATACTGAAACTAACAGTGAGGTTTTATCTAGGTTTGGAAATGTACTCTTCAGAACCGCTGTAAAATCAAAGCGTAAAACTATTTCTACCTAAATGCCAGTAGCTCCCTCTAAACGGTAATAAATAAACCCAAGTAGTGGCAAAAGTTCTTGAGATTATTCAAATATTTAAATGGTCTTTATAAAACTGAACGGAAGTGATGGAATGTCAAAAGTTAAAATTATAATTTGAAAAAATAAAAAGTATTTAAACGTTTCACAAGAGCTTAGACACTAATGGCCGATTTCACCAACTGATTCCTAAAGTTAGGAAATACCTAACTAGGATTTAGGAATACCAAAGTGCAATTTGTGCTTCACCATACCTTAAGTAATGCTTAAGAGTGATAGGAAATACCTATAATAGGTTTTTCCTATCACTTTCAAGCATTACTTAACGCTTGGTGAAACGCAAATTCCATTTGGGAATTCCAAAATTCAATTTAGGTATTTCTTAACTTTAGGAATTAGTTGGTGAAATCGGCTATAAGTACTGATGACGGGAGTATAGACACTGAGTACCTGATCCCAGATCTCGACCATCACGAGATGATGAATGTCAGGCAGGATTGACATGATCCTCGATTTGAGGATTTATTTGAAGTTTAATAAAAATTTGTGAAAATTGGATCAAATTTGACTAAAAATACTTTTTTAGGAGAAAATTATTTTAAAATGTTTTATTTTGAGGTGGAAAGACTTTATGATCAGCTCACGTTTCTTGTAATTTGGTGTGTTTGACGGAAAATATACGGAAAATATTCTACAATAACTTCATTTAAAAAGGTATTTTGATGCCAAATAGATTTTTTTCATACAGGTTCATAATAGATTTGGTTTCATATCGACCTCCAGGTGAATTAGGCAAAAAGGTTTCAGGTTTGCATTCGAAAATAGCCCTGAGAACTTTCATAGGAGTGGACCCTCATAGATTTATTATAGTAGCTTTATAGAGGTTTTTTAGATGTTACAGCAAAACAATTGCATCATAGTTGTGATTGTTATGGTCTTAAAAACCTTCTGAGAGCTATCAAAAAACTAAAATTGTTACTCGGGACAGCTTTCGTGGATTCTGACTATTCTACTAGCTCAGTGAAAAATGGGATTTGTTGATTTTTTCAATACGACGCGACGATCTCGAATCAAAAGATGTGCAAATAATATATTATGTCGATATGAAAAAAAAATCTTCTGATTCCACTTGCTTCCAGAACTCCAAGAAGCATACAGTCAACATTCATGTTTATATTATTGACAGATTTTTCTCCAGAGCCAGCTGAAACATGAATAAAAGGGATATTATTGTAACAATATCTCTTTTCTGAATTTAATTTTTTAGCTATCTTTGGAGAAAGATCTTTCAAAAATATGATTACTGTGACTTCACTTTCATTTTACAATTTTATTAAAGGAAAGTTAGACCCAAATGCAATGCCAGTAAATTGAAAAAAATACTTACTATATTTAGCCCAGTTGGTGGAGTAAATTTTACACTAAAAGTACAAGTAATCAGAAACCTCGCTGATTTTTTTTTGATAATTGGTTAAGAGTATATTGGTTGTTATAAGAAAAAGTTCGTTGATCAATCGATTACTCAACGTAAAAAAATAATTCGAAAAATATTTTTATTTTCAAAATCCACGAATATTTTGGGATGGGATGAATATAATGAAAAATAAAAAATATCATCTTGTTTTGAATTGAATTGGAATTTCTAATACTCTATTTTCAAGTAAGAAATCTGAACTTTCTTATGTTACAGTTTATTCACGTTATGAAATATGGCTCTTGTGAGGATTTTGAAATTTTTCGGAATCTAACGATCATAGCGAATACCTACATTCGTTTCTATTGTATTTCTTACCTGGGTTTTCTCTTACCTGTCCACTATAATATACATTCTATTCTTTGAGTATTCATCTGTTTAGTATAACAGTATCGAAATTTATTTTCAACAATTAGAACAAAAAAGTGCCATATTCTTTTTAAACACAAAAAATTATTATAATTATAAATTTCCGCACTGAATGTATCTCTGCTTAAAGATTCTTAACATGTATTTTTCAACCTACATTTTAAAAAAGTTTCATCCAAATAAGTTTATTTTCAATAATTTTGCAGAGGCCTATATATTTATATCGCTATGATGAGTAGATTCCGAAATTTTTTAAAATCATCACAAGAGCCATATTTCATTTCGAGACAAAATTAATGACTGGAAAGCTTTATTCGTGAATTAGGTCAACTAAATAACAATTTTCCGAAATGAATTTTTTTTCCGAATTTTAATTATGTTTGAGAAAATTTATAATCTGAACGCTCAATTTTAGATTCTGATATACGCGTTTTTTTCTATACAATGTTCTATTAAAAACGAAAAATAAACTATACCATTAGAAAGTTCAGATTTCCTACTTGAAAATAGAGTATTTGAAGCATGCATAAGTTCCTATTTGATTTTTTTGCGGACAAACTATAACTCTGACAAAAAAGTGCGAAATATTTTTTTGGTAGAAAAAACTTTCCCTTCAAGATGGTGTATTTAATTTTTCATTATATTCATCCCAGCCCAAAATATTCAAGGATTTTGAAAACAAAAATATTTTCCGAATTTTTTTTTTACTTTAGGAAATCGATTGACCAATGAACTTTTTCTTATATCAACCAATATACTCTAAACTAATTATAAAAAAACTGCAAGATTGTTTGTTCTCGTGACCTACGCCAACTGGACTAATTATGTAATTCAGTAATTCAGTTAAAATGAGATTCCACTTATTTTACGAAAGAGGTTTTGTAAATTATTTAAAGGTTAAGGTTGTGAATGCAAGCCCAGCAACTATTCAAAAATAAATTTATATCTTTCGAACACCTTTCAATTCAGCGATCAAAAATGAAGCGGAAAAAATGTTAGTAAGAAGCATTAAGTGAGGATTCAAGGGTAATTTTTACCATAAGTGCGTACTGCTCTTCAATTGTCATGGACAAGTGGGGGAAGTAGGTCAGGGGTAGGCTGTCTATTGGCGAATCCACCTCCAATACAAAACCATGAATAATTAGTACAACACCACAAATTAATAAATAAAATGTATAAAAAGGCCAGCACCAGATATTTCATGCACGACGTGCCGCTTACAAAATATACTGAAAACAGCACATAAAAATTAGTTCAACATAAATAAATTTTGCGTGCCTCACGTGCAAACCAATGAGGGTTCCGTAGGTCAACCGGGAGAACTGAGAAAAAATATATTTCAAGACATTTATAATAATTTTTGTTTAATTAAAAATGAAGGAGAAATAATAAATAAAATATATAATTTTATGATAAAGAGCATCTCCACTTCATCAAAACTTTTTTTTATGAAATCCATTGGCAATAGTACGCTTGAAAAACTTAAATATAAGCTTGGTGATGAGACCTGAAGCACAGATCTGACCTGTGCTAATTGTTCCGCTATTGTTGTCAAGAGCTCTTCCTTTCCAAGCACCTTTCTGTTTCTAATTGAGAAACATATGGTACAAAAGCTAGCAATCAAGATTTTTGCCACATAGAAAATGGCTGAAACTGTATGAAATCGATAGATTATATGACCCTGTACCCAGAGATGCAGTTTTCAGAGATTTAGCTTCTGATCTGAGCGTGTTTTAAAAAATTTCAACAAATCTGACCGAAATGACCCATAGCAAAATGTCTGATATCTGAAAAGTAGTTAGATGGTAGTTCTAAGATATCGAGAACACAGGTTTCAGACGCACGTGGCGCGTATCAAGAAGACCATTTTGAAAAAAAATTGACGAAAAAAACTTACATTAAAACGGCTGAAAATAATTTTTCTAGGTAAATTAGGGTGTGTTGATAAGAAAAAATCAAATTTTAGAGAAACATCATTCATATTGATGGTAATTCGAAAATGTCAACAAATCTGACCAACGCAACGGAACCATAACAAAATGTCTGAAATTGGTCGGAAATGTTGCCCGGAAATACGTTGCCCATATATCGAAAAATAAAAATATTACCTATATCAAACAAATTGAATGTGGCATCTATCTAATTAAAGGACTTTTCGGTACAGTGAAACCTGTATAGGTTTACAGTCACCTCTTTTCGATTCTGTATAAAAAAATATTGATCGAAGGGAAAAACAATATTGTAGCAAATTGAGTGTTAAACAAAGTTTATTATCGTTTTTACGTTAAAATAAATAATAAACAAAATAATGCGATAATTAAAGTTCCCCCCTTAGTTGGATCTTGATAAAAAAATATCGATACTAGGGAACAAATGATAAGGATCAAGTAGCAAATTTAAGCCCAAACAAATTTGGGTAGTACCAATTTTTGTGTGAAATTGAAAATAAACTAGTTATTCAATAACTAATAAATTTGCTCTTTCTTAAATTCAAGAATTTTTTTTCCTCTATGCGACACTAAATATGTCTGAAAACAGTATTTTTGTAATCTGAGCAGCCAAACGGATGATAAAAAATATAAACCGTGCTGCTATGCAGGTCAAACGCTATGTGCAAAATGTCTGGAAAATCCACATTTTAGTAATTTTGACAATTTTTTTGGACATGCCTTCCTTGCGAAGGTCTTCTGATCTTTACTATCCACCAGACCAGTGTGAAAACAGCGGCCAAACTGAGCAGACCAATTCACTGAGGATACCAGATCGATCAGTGGTGTAAGGATAAAATTTTCTAAAAATTAAGGAGCTATTAAAATAATTATCAATAAATTCTGTAAAACTGAGTTTAATGACTTTTTGTATAACGTCACTGATAACTGGGTTGGAAGTGGGGGAAGTGGCGGTCAATTTTGGGTTGCGAAAGAATAATTTTAAAAAAAAATTATCGACTTCCCTTGTGATTCTGGGGTGGATTTTTCAATCATTACATTCCAAAAATTATTTCTGAAAGAAGTCTTGGTTCTAACAAACAGATTTTAGCAGTCGATTATGTTTTGCAGAAGGATCATCCCTTAAAAAAATTACCGACTTCTCTTGGATTTTTCAACCCTATAACTTTGAACATTTCTGAAAGAAGACTTTGTCCTAGCATAAACAGATTTTGACTATCAATTCTGTGTTGCAAAAAGTCCATTTAGAGAAAAAATTATCGACTTCCCTTGTGATCCTGGGGTGGATTTTTCAACCCTTACATTTCAAAAATTATTTCTGAGAGAAGTCTTGGTTCTAGCCTTGGTTCTAGCATAAACATCATTTAGTCACCTCCCCATTCGCATAAGTATTCGCATAAGTAACGTGTTTGATATTGTTATGGTTATTATCGTAGTGTTTTGAATGGCATTGAGATATTTGTAAATTTGTTTAAACACAAGTTTTGCCGTGGGCCTTGGCTCGTTTAAAGACCTGCTACAAATGTAAACTTACATGAAAGTAGTTAAATAAAGTATGTCTATGTCATATTTTGGCAGACAATTATGAGTTACAAAAGGTTCATGGTTGGATGGAAGAGCAAGGTCTGATCATGGTACTCTAACATCCTGCCATTAACTGTTATGGCTATTCCTGTCGACAATAAAATATATTATCATTATTATTATCATTTCTTAAAAAAATTATGGAATTAACTGCCAAAATCTGTTTATGCCAGAGCAGTATTCTTACAAAAATCAATATTGAAATTTAAGATTTTTATCTCTTTCAAATTTTTTCACGTTTCAATTGCTTGAATCCGCAATCGTCTTCTGGTGAATAGTGACAAAATCAGATGCTACGCGACCTTTTATAGGTCTATAATTAAAATGTAATTACGCGCGGTCTTGTGGCGCGCGTGGTTTCGCGCTTTTTCTCCCTCCAAAACGGTCCATGAGCGGTTTCCATACGTTTTTAATTTCCACGCTTGGTTGACTGAAGGCACTATTGGCTTCTATATAGAAGCCAATAGAAGCCAATAGTGGAGGGAGAAAAAGCGCGAAAACACGCGCGTCACAAGACCGCGCGTAATTACACCGTAATTACACTTTAATTATAGACCTATAAAAGGTCGCGTAGCATCTGATTTTGTCATTATTCACCAGAAGACGATTGCGGATTCAAGCAATTGAAACGTTGTGAAAAATTTGAAAGAGATAAAAATCTTTCAAACATTAAGATGGTGGACGTCTGAAATATAAGTAATCAAGTTATTACATCGTCTAAAACATTCAAACAATCATTATTCATTAGTTTGTAAAAACCTGTTCGAGTTAGAACCCAGTATTCTATGAAAATATCATGTTCAAAATATTCACTCCTGTCCCACTAGCGAAATGAATTTATGGCAATAAGTACCATAACTTAAGGGGAGCCTTCTCTGCTACAACCGAATCATTCATTAGAAGTTCTTATTGAAAATGATCGGCTAAAATATACAGCCCTGTATCTAACAGTCGAATCATTTTCTACCTATTTCGCATGGGTTTCTTGAATCAATAATTATGCAATTAGACCCTTAATTTTTTTGAAAATGTATTCAGTACGACACTGTTCGATCGGGTATCCTCGGTGATTTGGTCTGCCAAGTTAGGCCGCTGTTTTCACACCGGTCCCAACTAGTCGGGTCTAGAGTTATCTAATCTATCGATATTGCAAAGTTTTAGCCATTTTTCTATTATACTTGGTTGTGGTCAGTAGCTCTCTTACTATATCTAATAAATCCTTATGAATCTCTTTTATCAACGATCCATTTAACAATTTCAACTAAACGGTCCTGCAAAGAAAGCAAATAGGTACCAATACAGACTCAGAATTAGATATATGACAAGGCTCTTTCGAAAAGTAAAAGTAATTTTGTTTGCTAACCTCTCGAAATGAAATCGTCTCTAAACGAACGTCGACTCACTCGAGACGAAGTCGCTATCAAATATCAACGGTGATATTATCATTTGTGTTTGTGAAACGTGTTAAAGTACGTCAGTGGAGGTTTATTTCGAGGAACTATCTCACATTTCACCGTCCCGAAATAACTTGAAACCCATTAAATGTGTTTGATATTGCTAGCCGCCTTTAAAACGCTCTGTTGATATATTCATTTGGACGCGGCTCGAGAAAAATCCATGTTTCGAGTCTGACAAATCGCATCAAAGAATCGTGGAAGTCTGAGTAGTTTTTGTAATAATCACCATGTAGTTTATCAACAGAGATCCAGTTCACAAACCGTCTCATTATTTTGCAAGTGTGGGCATAACGTTTGAAATTGGCATATTTCATATTTTATAACTAGTCCGGTGTCAGCAGTGTTCAACAGCCTGTATTCGTTTGGCTGTTATCCTTCGTTAATTCACATTTTTGAGCATCTGATTCAGAGCCAGGTTTATTCTTGAAGATATAATCGATCAGTCAAAACAACTGAACGACTAGAGTATATTGAACTATCAAAATGTTTGTTTCAATTTATGCTATAATCTTCATTTCTTATTCTGATTGGATGGAAGAGCAATCCTTGCCTCGAGTCAATATGTGCAGGACTTGAATTCTGCCTTTTGTATTGCTGTACCTTTTTAATATTGCATTTTTATTGATCTGGTTCCCACTTAAAAGAAAATCCTGTAATGTTCAAAGAACATCCTGCACAGATAAAAAAGATTTCTTCAATCAAATATCTACATACTCTTGAATAGAATAATCTTCTGAAAAGAATAATTATTTCTATTTGATGAATAGACTCCCATTTCAAACTGATTGAGATGTTTGCTTCATTACATGAATTCTCTTGAAATGAATTTGCTTGCAGTGAAACCATTCTACTCTTCATCCTAGAAAACGCTCACATTAACTCTGTGAAACATAATCCTCTTGACACAAGAATATAATTCCTTTGTAGATATCACTACCCGTGCCACGTGACACATTTAACCAATGAGCAATCAAAGCAGGTGGCGGCACCGCGACCTGAGAATACAACTTCCATTTCGACCATTTCATCCAGTTTGGGTTGGTGGTTATAAGGCTATGCGTACCTATATGAATGTTAGTTTTGTGCCTAGTGGAAACTGTATACAATAAAAATGCAATATCGAAAATTGAATTTGGCTCATTATGGGCCAGTTGTAAAAATGAGTGAAATATATTTTCGTCTTCCACAGTTTTGTGTCTAAAACCGAGTTGCGTTGTTTATGTTTTCATTAAAACTGCAATAAGCGTCACTACTAACTAGTTTTATTGAGAATACAGTTATTAAACTTAAACTATTCTCATATAAAACCATTATTTATAACTAAATTCTTCGTAGTTGTGAATCTATGCTTTGTTTAATCTATTCAATGTTGCCAAAATGAAACTGGTTTCCATTCTATATTTTATAACCAAGTGCAAAGTTCAGATTGGAACTCAACCTCCAAGTTGAAAGAAGAATAGTATTCATTATTGAAATTGCAATATTCTTGTCTCAACCTACTCCCATAATTCAACAAAAAAGTGCCCATTACTGAAGCTAAAATATTCTTGCCCCAACCAACTTATGAAGAAAGTGTTCACTTGATTCAAAATATTTTTCTGGCAAAGAGGAATCCGTCAAAAAATCAAACTAATATTCGGTTGGACCTATTCAAGAATACAATCTCTTTGAATCAACGCAATAATGCGTTGAAGGAAATAAACGTTTCCCCAGGTAGTGAGCTCCAAAGCTTATTCTTAATAGTTAGTATTCTTAGCTTATTTTTATTCTTGATGGTGCAGTTATTTGATCTCTTCTGGTTGTAGTTTTCCAGTAGTAACATGGCCAGCCTCATTCCTTGTGATTCTATCCATTACTGGGATCTTTTGTTGTGTACTTCTTTTTCAAGTTCATCAAGTACTATGTTGATACTTATTCCACAGAATGGTTTAGGTCCCAGAAATAATGTTTCAGCCACTTTTTTTGCCAGCACGTCTGCTATTTCATTTTCCCCCACTTCATTGTCTCCGAGGTCATAGGAGAGTAACAGTGACATCCTTGCCTAGTTCATTTAGTTTCTCTAGGAACTCCCAAACCATCTTGGAGTTCAAAGCATTAATTTTTGCTTGGTTGTCTAAATGATGATAATCTCTGATTTGCAAAAATTTCTTTCTATATTGAACTGTACACATTGTTCAATGGCGTAGATTTCCGCATCGAAAATGATTGGAAATTTACGAAATTTAACTGCATTTCTGTTGAGTTTTGTTTTGGTCCCATTCACTTTTGCTACTTAGCTTTGTCTTGAATCCTTTCACAAACCTAAACTTTTTTGCCAGCTCATCTTGGGGCATATCCCAGGTTATACCTTGTCAACAAGTCCAGGAAACTAAGATCTATATTTCATTGAAAAAAGTCACGAAAAAACACTGTAGTCCATTGCTCACAAGGAGTGATCTGATAGGTGTCTCCAATTTTCCTATAACTTTTTTAGGAAGAAAAAAAAAGAGTCTTTTTCAACTCAAATCAAAATCCTCACATACTTCTCGACAACCAGTAGAAACAGATGGCTTTAAGTTGAAAACTATACTTTCTGTGATGCATCTCAGTTTTCTTATGCTGCTGTTATTTTTCTTAGATGCAAACCGAATATAGTATACATGCTAAATACAGAGTATCTCTAGTGAAAAAGATGATATAACATGTTTAGAATTAGTTGTTCCTACAACTAGAGGAGTCTAAACTTGAGTTTGGTGGCTCCTCTGGTTATTTTGCATGTTGTCATTATCGCTATACTTTTCACTACTATATAGAAGGTGTAAAGCTCCATAGCGGCCGTCGGTCACGTTCTCATTGCACCTGTTATGCATACAAAGGCTAGTCTTTGGATTTTCGAGACATTCGGTCTTGTACTAGCTAGCTTAGTTCTGTTGCCCCATGCCACTGCCACGTAAGTGATGGTCTGTCTGACTATTGACGTGTATATCCACTACAGGGTTTTAGGTTACATCCTCAATTCTTTCCCGCAAAGTTTCTGCACACCATTAGGGCTTTCGTGATTTTGTTGGTTACTTCCTTTACGCGCTTATTCCAGATGAGTTTACTATCTCTGGCTTTCTTACAATAACTTTCCTGTCTAATTCGATGGTTTTGAAGTTAATGTTTCTTTCCCTTGTATATGTAGATGCAACTAGGCTGGTCTTGGTGGGGTTGACGCTGAGTCCTATCGATTGGTTGGTTCGTTAAAGACTGACAAGCGAGATACCGGGTTCACCTTTAAGGTTTCCCTAATACTGAAACCAGCTAGGGTCTATTGTATTGTATTGTATTGTTCTGTCGTCAGTAGTATATGCCTGTATTTTTCACCAGGTTTGGTATTCTATTTACTAGGTGTTTCGGATTCATGCATATGATGTGAAAGGCTGTTTCCTCCTCGTCACCAAAGAGTCTACATTCCACAGTTTCTCTATTTATTCTCATGGTGTGTAGGTGTTTTCTAAGACTGCACTGTCCGGTAAGTAAGCAGGTAATTGTGCGTATCTTAGATCTGTTGAGGTCGACGGTGTCAGTCGTCAGTGTTTGGCTCAGGTGCCTCACCATGGCTGTGCTGTGTCGATGCCCTTCGATTTGGTCTCAATATGTTGTTGTTTTGATTTCTTTCACTTGATTAGGTTTCCGCATCGGGTTTTGCTAATTCCAAACGCTAATTCTAAGCCTGTGAATGGTGTTTCAGATGCTTGTTTTGCAAGTTTGACTGCTTTTTGACTGCCTTCAATTCCTCTATGTCCGGGCACCCACACAAGTGTAATCTTGTTGTGTTTTGATAGTTTATTGATGCTCTGAAGGTTTTTCCAGGCTTGCTTTGACTATCTCTTTGAATTCAGAGCTCTTATTGCGCTTTTGCTGTCAGATAGAATGTAGATGTGTTTACAGTTCTATACACACTGTCTAGATTCATCTGTATGCATTTCCGTATGGCTTGGAATACTGCGGTGTTATTGCCAAATAGGGCTATAACGTTCCTTTTTGGTCATATATTCCTACTCCTATTCCTACATCTGTTTTTGAACCTTATGTTTCAAGATGATAGTGATTCTACTCCCAAGTCCCATTCATTCCACTTGAGCTGTGTTTTGAATGGTTGTTCGTATGACAGCATTCTTTAGCTTATCACAGTAAATACTGTGAACTATATCACAGTAAATACTCTCGAATTTGCCTCTCGCGACTATGACTGTCATCTGGACATGGAGACATGCTTCTGATTTGTTTGCAATAAATTCCACCATGTTGTTGGATACCTAGTGTAGAATTTTCTTAAAATCCATATTCATTTTTATTATAAAACTCTGATTTCTGGTAACATATGATAATTTACAATTGGAAAAAAATCTCATATGAATATAACCGTTCCTACCAGTACTATTGATACGTGGAACAATATTTTTTCTCAGTTCTCTCCAGACACGCCAAAAAAATGCAAAGGAATGAAAATGCAGAAGTACAAGCCCAATACCGAAAAGTAACTTACCACTGCTTGCACTTGCCCAGGAACTAAAGCTTGACCGGGTGTTAGGCCCATTTGTTGCATCAGAGCGTTTTTGAGCGCTAGGTGATTCCTTCCATTTATCAGCAACTGGTCCTTGAGATGTTGTGGCGGGTGGAAATATTTGCAAGGAGGTTTCTCCCTATTACATCGACCCTGAAACAATAAATATATTTTAATAATTCGCCCTGTAGAAAATATACACAACAATATATTATTAATTGTCAATAACATCTTACGCTACAGTAAATTGCACCCGTGGAGATTGAAGATTCAATAGGTCATTAACATAAATATTGAATAAAAGTGGACTTACTACTGTACCCTGAGATACACCATATTCAAATATTCCTAGATTTATACATATTGAATTCTGTTAGAGAGATAGCTTCCTAATACCTGCGAAACCTTATTTTCTCCAATTTATGTAGTAATTCATAACTGACTGTGTCAAATGCTTTTGCAAGAGTTTTTGTGTCTAGTGATATATGTAAATTATTTGTAAGTTAACAAATGGCATCTTGAGTAGATACTTCTCTTTTAAAACCAAACTGTAAATTTGATAATGTCATGTTTTTTTCAAATAGTTTTCAATTCAAATAGTTAGTATTTTTTATCAAATATTTTGGTTAAGCTGGATATTAATGAAATTGGTCTATAATTATTTACACAGGATTTATTACCACTTTTATGAATGAAAGTTTTGAAAGTTTTTGGACAAACTCCTGTTGTGAAAATGAAATTTATTAGGTATGATAGAGGTTCAGATAATATTTCAGTGTTTTAAAACTTCACTAGTATTTTATCAGTTTCAGGGGATTGTTTGTTTTTAATGACCTTATGGCATCTTCAATTTCTCTTTGAGTGGTTTCTTCAATATAAAAGGATTTCAAACATCTTGTCGATAGTGTTGAACATTTTTAAATATTCTTTATATTTTTTCCTTTTTTGCTTTTAACTTGAGAAAAGTACTATAAGAATTCGTTTGACATAATCAGTTGTTACATTACCATCAGCCATTTCAATTTCATTGATAGATCTGGAAGTTTCTTTTTCATTGCATAATTTTTTTTTATATTATACCATAAATCTCTTGTTGAAATTGCATGTTTTTCTAATTGAGCTTTATTATATTTCATTTTGGCTTCATTCACAATAGATGGAAGTCGGTTTTTTATATAGTTTGTACTCATTTTCCAGTTCAATATTGTTATGACAATTCTTCAGTTTTTTATACATTTCACTTTTTTATTAATCGATTTTAATAATACTGGGGTCATCCATTATTTTTTCTTCCTATCAATACTTTTGATTTTTACTTTATGTGTACTTTTTTCGATACAATTTTGAATTTTTGTATCATGGTATTTCATCTGAAGTTTTCAGATTGTAGTAATCATTCCAATTTTCATTTGAAAAATGTTCATATAATTTTCATCGTCTGTTAAAAAATTAATTTTATTGATACTTTTTTATCTGCCCAATTTCAATATAGATTTGTAGAACAATGGAAAAATTATCAGTTATTTAATAGGTGTGAAGATATCAGAATGTTCATCACTTTTTATAAATATGATTTTTGTCTTCCTATTTTTTTGGTTGTTTTATTAATATAAAACCACAATAAAATATTAGAGTATTCATTGACATAATCATAATTTTAAATTAGGTCGTGGTTCAGATCATCAATGATAATTTTGAAGTTTATTTGCTCAGTTCCGTTTTGTATCGACAAAAAAAAATGATTTCAAATGATTATTGAACATATAATATGGACAGAAAGAAGGTGGTTTGTATATCGAAAACATATCGATAAATGATAGATTTTTCATTTTCATTTGTATATCAATTATTTTTGAATTTTCAAACGAAATAATATCATATTTGAAATGATATTTGTCTTTTATGAAAACCATTAGACAATCATTTTGTTTTAAGTTTCCATGATTGTAAATTTGTTAAAGTATTACAGGGTTACATCTAGGGCCAACGTTTTACGTAAGTTTGGTTTGAATTACCACACGGAGTGGTAAATAGTTGAAATGGGTCCGACCTTCCGACAAAATATTTTCTCGCATACTCACATACTAACTATTGAACAAACAATTGAAAATTAGATCCATTCGAAAATGTAACAATCAGGTGCCAATCGAATAACCAAGATCACATCAACAAAAAAACTGTCTGTCAATAATTGTATATTATTATTAGTATCATAACCACGCAAATTGCCGCGTCACGGCACATAATCACGGAAAAACCTCTCCCCCAATAAAAATTCTAATGAAAAATCCAATTTAATCCCGGCAAATTTATTTCTGAGTCGTGTGACACATAGTTTCACAAACGCGTTCGCCGTGTATGATGTATGAGCCTCGCATCAATCCTGTTTCTCACTTCCCCAACGACCCAAAACACCCCACGACTTACTTTACTCACTCCGAGAAGACCCTCCCTTGATGGATCGGGTAGCAAAATATCACAGGTGAAATACAGCGAGTTACGTTATTTTTGGGGATGGTGGAAGAATATTTTTTGTTGTGCAGTATTGTACAACTGAAAATAAACTTGGCCCTTTATTTTTCATAGTATTTGAATTACAATTATATTAGTATTTGTATTTTGTATTGAAAGTAATAAAGACGTTCGTTATTATTATTATCATTATTAATACTTATGTTTTGAGTAACTTTTGATTTTATCTTAAGGTATGGTGATGAAATTTGAATAATTTAGTAATAAATGACAGCTGATAGTATAGTAGACAAAAAAATAGCATAATGATTGTGGTTTTATCCACTATCACCTTATGAACCGTATAAAGTATCACTTTATCGACCAGTGGTTTAATAAAAAATACAATCTTGAATCAATCATCTTCAGCATCGAGTAATTCGACCACATGGACAAAATTGCATAATTCTTCCAATTTAAGAAATACAATAGCAGGACTTCCTCATTTATTGTCATTACCCTCCGTTTTTCTTTCCATTAATTGAATTCGAAATAGTTATTTGTTTAACTAGGCAGTAAAGTAGTAGATTGACTGCCGAGGCTGAATTCATAGCCGATTGTAGCGAGGCTAGGAATTCAGCTAAGGCAGTCAATCTACTTTGCTGCCGAGTTGAACATATAATTTTTTCTCCGATTGTTCATAATGATATAGGAGGATATTGTATTTGCAAATTATTACAATTCCCACAATCTCTTTATTTTTCCTGTGGTGTTCAATTAAAATAAAATTTGATAGAAATCGCAGTTGTTGGAATGGTTGGTTGCTATGGAAATGTCCATAATAATTATAGTTTGACAATTCATGAAATTTCTGACAGTTGTGCGAAAAAATATCGGTATATTTAAATTATTATATAATGGACAGTGATAGCGACCTGGAAGTACTTACTCCTCCAGAAATAAGGGAGGTGGCAAAAAATATAGAATTAAATGTTTTATTCCCATTGAGTATAATCACTTTGCTGCCTAGGCAGCAAAGTAACCACTTTGCTGCCTAGGCAGGAAAAGTAATACTTTGCTGATTGATATGTGTCAGTAAAATTAATATTTGCTGCCAATCGGAGAAAAAATACTTTTTCGTAATGTTCCCTCGATTTGGTAGGCAAAATTGACGTGTTGCTTCTTCAGCTTCCTCAAGGATTATAAAGGAACAGATTTTTTACAACACCTCCCGGTATTATTGTACGTAATTTCAATGATTTTTAAGGAGTCGACAGCCGCTGTCAAAGCAAAATGTTAAATGGTTTTTTGATGAAAAATTTCGGCGATTCTGATTCTAAATCGATGTGATTGTGAATAAAACGTTGTATTGCATGAATATTTTTAAATACATTTTATTCGCTTAAGAAAATTAAACGCTCTAGCTTCGCTCTAGCGTTTAAACATTCCTGCGAGAATAAAATGCTATCTAAAACAGTTATACAATAAATAAGTATTAATAACTGCTTCTTCAAATATTTGCTAAATTTCTTTCAACTCAATTTTTTTCATAAATAATATTACTAGAAAGATGGATATGAGACAAAATTACTAGACCTACGGTCTCTCATTTTTTTCGTGTCAGTTTTTTTTGTGAAATTGCCGATTGCCGATGAAAAAGGCTATTGTGTTTTAACTATTGATAAAACCGCGGTTTTATTTTTTACATTGTTCATATTTCGGTAGAATTTTAGTGAGGGTAACTACATACTCAAATTCCAGTTCTGATTCATATTTTAACGCAAATACTTTGGATAATACAACAATAACATGATATTGCCCGAACTGCTTACAATCAACGCCAAACTTTTACCTTTCTTGGTCTAATAACGTAGATTAGAGGCTGTAAAATAGTTGATTATGTATCAAGTGAATATAACGGTACTTTTTTCAAGAACAGAAAATATTGATAGCTGGAGTGCGACAAAACCTCCGAATAAAAAAACCCTTCAATCATGCGTTTCATTCTATTTTTTTTTTTTTAATAATATTGGCATTTTCTACAAGTGATAAAAATATGCGTGTGGTCTCTATTTTGGGGACGTATACGAATGTATTTGCGTAATATTTCTACCAAGTTCATACCTGCGATATTTCCACAGGTGACGACAAATTGACATGTCGTCTTTGTATATTGTAAAGTAAAATTATACGAATTTCCTCTATCACCAATATCATCCACACATTCTACATAACTCATCTCGTCGACATCCTTCTGCGACTCCAATGATTAATACCAATATTAATGGAACCCAAGAGAAATTGTTTCATGCAAATTATTTCCATCCATAAAAAAATCGTCTTCAGTTCTTGTCAAAAATGCTTCAATATTCAACCTTCAGCCCCACAAATAACGTTAATTCTGGTGAAGTTTTTAACTGTAGAAATTAGATGCATATTCCGTTTCTCATAACAATTTCTACTTTCAGGTCATATGTCACTTTGTCCTCCTTTGCTAGTAATTTTTGAATACTGGTGGGAAATTGCAGGTTCAAGTGTAGGAGTTTGTTAATGAAATTATTGATTTCAAGAACGTTTTTACAGTTAAAAAATGGTTCTTATCATCGCGTATTGACTCCTCGCTGACGAATGATTCTGTACTTTTGATTTTTGAAGAGAGTAGGCCAATAAAACGATTTCCGTGGGTTGCTCCTCTTTCATATTCTCACCATTTTTGGAAGCGTTGAACGCTGTCTCTTATTGTACACGGGATTTTTCTGGTACAAGACTGTTCAAAGCCAATTTTGATCCGTACAGAAAATAAAAACTGTAATTTTGGCAGATATCATTCCAGTGTTGTTTACATTTTCAGTTGTCTAGCAACAACAGTGAAATAAAGTGAACTTTCTTCACACATACTTTTATCACATTTTTCCGTAAAATAATGAAATAGTATTTTGATATTGAATTACACACTTTTGGCACAGATAAAATAATAAACGAAAAAATTTTTCAACCACCAACTCTCCCACAGAATTCCACAACTTCATAAGGAACTGAATTTCATTTTCCAGAATAGATTGGGGATCCTGTCGAAATTGAAACACGTACTCTTGCAGCTTATGAAAATTCTTATGGGTTCCTATTTCAGCGGCAATCATTACTTTTATTTGTAGCCAACTCCGGCTCCCCCAAAACTTTCTTAATATCATCACACTAAATGTGTGCTTAGGCGAAACTTCCCGAGAGTTAACTTGAGCATCATTTGTCAGTCTGTGCAACATAAATCCGATACATGTTCCCAGCATCCCCAGCGGATAGAATTCCCCGGCTCGGGAAGATGACAGCTAAACGCCTTTCGTATGAGGAAAATTCCGAAACCGTAAGGGCGAAATTCCCGAAAAGCGATAACTTTTCGAGCGATTCCGCTGGTGCAGCTTTAGCCCGCAAAATAAGAAATGATGTAGAATACGAGACTGGACAGGCAGCGAACGAAATGCCGATGATATCTTTCGAAAGTTTTGTTAGCGGGTGAAAGCACATCATGCAACGCCATTTTGGTTTCGTTGTTATGGAAAGGATGGAATACGAAATCCACTCACTCAATGTGTTCAGATCAGAGCGGTTGGAAAGGCAATTTTAGCAAGTTTTGTACACACGAGAAGGTTAATAAATGAGAGAAGCAGGTTTAGAACGGTTGGAAGTTTTCTGTTGGTTGATAGTTTTTGCATTTTCAAGTATAGAAATATGATACATCAACAACTGCTAGTCCAGTACCTACAAAGGACCCCGCACAAGAGCATAGGAAAATGGCCCAGAGTGGGAATTGCCTGAAATTCACATATGTTATTGGTATTGAGTTTCTGATCAAATGTTCTCATGGGCCCAATCCTCTAAGACCAATGATTTAGCTGTCAGGGCCGTATTTAGTATAGGTGTCAAATAAACATTGACACTTTTCTCAAGTCCATGATTTTCGTATTTCCTATTAGAATTTAATAACAGAAGTCGATGGATAATTCGCATTTTGATTATGGCGTGCAAATTCCAAATACGACAATATACTACAAACATGAGCACATGTTACTGGTGTCCCTGCCCCTGATTGCACTGCAGTAGTATCCTATTATCAATACATCTTCATTATTGTCGTCAGGATGGTTTTCATGCATAGTTTATTGAATACATACTTGATATTTTTCTCTCCTTCTGAATCGTGAATACACTCGTAAGTCTAACAAATCCAGGTTCATTCATTTTTATAAAATGTATTGAACCTTGCCACCAAGCAATTGCAGAGATAACCTTGTAGGAACTCTGCACGGAAATTTCATCAGATGTAATTCAATGTTCGTCGTGGCATTAGCCAGGAAAGTAGTTGTTTTCTGATGGATTTTCGACCCAACTTTCCTATTGTATAGGCCTATTGTATAGGATATTAGCAGTGAGCAGTCCTCCGGACATCTTATGCCTCTTGTCATAAGCTCATTGTGACCTACAGTTTTCTTTTCTGTTTTATATACGGTCTTGACGATCGTGGTCATGGGTATTCTTGGTTGGACTTCCGGCGCTGGGATGGCGCTCGCAGTTTGGAGTTAATCCACTGTGCGGGCGCGATCTCAGTTTCGGTCTTTAAATGGGTTTGGTCGTCGATTCATTCGTTGCAGTCATTAGTTATTGACTGCTAGACCTGCCCTATACTGATGAGGAGCAACACTCCGAAATCGATATATAGGTGGTCCGAATGTTTCGATGAACATTCCCATGCAACCAAACAATTGCAGAGATAACCTTGTAGGAACTGCACGGAAATTTCATCAGATGTAATTCAATGTTCGTCGTGGCATTAGCCAGGAAAGTAGTTGTTTTCTGATGGATTTTCGACCCAACTTTCCTATTGTATAGGATATTAGCAGTGAGCAGTCCTCCGGACATCTTATGCCTCTTGTCATAAGCTCATTGTGACCTACAGTTTTCTTTTCTGTGAACCTTATGAAATTATTACTCTAAGATCAGATAGTAGAGTTATATTTATATTATAGAGTTAGATAATTCAAAAAGTAAATGACCAATTTAAACAATCAAAACGTTGTAGTTCTTATTTTTTCCTGTTACTTTCTTTCTTAAAAAGCTTCAAGATAAGTCCTACATAAAGTT
This sequence comes from Chrysolina oricalcia, assembly GCA_944452925.2. Taxonomy (NCBI): domain Eukaryota; kingdom Metazoa; phylum Arthropoda; class Insecta; order Coleoptera; family Chrysomelidae; genus Chrysolina; species Chrysolina oricalcia. Next base: position 2,612,896 of record OX101821.2, on the reverse strand, counting down.
TATACGTTAAGCCGGCCCTCTTGGATATTAAGATGGCGACTACTTTTGTTATGTACACAAAGAAAGCTACATTCATCTATCAAACGAGCCATCAACCACTTACATAGATCAATTAATAAGAAAGTTATAACAAAATCAATTTGATTCAGTTTTTTGTGGATCACTTGGAAAATACAGTTTTGAATGATGGTTTTTCGGGTTTTTAGGCCGACGTTTATTTAGAGAAAATCTCGACGTTTCGCCAACACGAGTGGTTGGCATTTTCAAGAGAAATGTTTATAGTTTCGATCACTGAACACTACTTGTTTTCAAAACAAGTAGTGTTCATTTTTTGTTTTTATTTTATGTTGTCCATGGATAGCTTTTAGAATGAATGAAACCGATTTTTTTTGTTTTTTCTCGAAAAAAAAAATTGTTTTTACGAAAACGAAGCTAGATATCAAGAAAACACAAGAGTTGCATGATCTTAAAAATAAAACTAAAAAAAAGTCACTTGGATGTTGTGCTCATAAGGCCACTGTGAGGATAATGCTTCATATTTGAAGCAAATCCGTCGTTTGAGCGCTGAAAACGTTGCTAATCCTCCTAAAATTACGATGGGGAATTTCTACCATTGTAGAGAAGAGGTGGCAATAGTTTTTTAGGTTATGGTTCGGCCTCACATCTTGTTCGTGAATATTATGAGGAAGGTCAATACAAGTGGTATAACATGTAATATGATTGTGCCAAGAAATTTTTCATTCCACAGGTTATTTAGTATAGGGATCATGATGTTTAAGAAAAAACAGCTAAATTCTTTTCTGCGTTTCGAATTTAATTAATTTCATCATCAGTGTCCAAAAAGTCGTAAAACATAATGAGAAATGTTACAGATCTGTTGGCATACACAGATAATATACTTGCGATTTCTTTAGATGATTAGTGCGTGGTAATGTACAACATTCCACTATTTTTTTCACTTCAAATATCCCCGGGGAAAAAATATTCTTACGACTTATGACTCTTTTTTACATTTTTTATTCTGGGTGAAATATACATTTTTGTCCAGCGTGGCTTTAGCCGGGGAAGTAGTTGATTTCTGTTAGATATTACAAAAAAGTAACTTCAGTTTATCGTATGTTTTCTCCATTTCCAGAGGAGTTTCTCTTTACAACATACCTCAAGTTATTCTACTTTAAATATTTTTTCATAATCATTGCTGGATCTTTCACTTATTCTTTTGAGTGACTTTTGAAGGTGCAAATTATGAGTCAGCATAACTTTTTGACTGATATTTACTGATACCTGACACCTTGAATCCCAAATGATAAATTGTTTGTCCAGTAGGCCAGCACTAGTTTCAAATAATATCAGAATCTCTGATCAGTTTGTTTAATCCACAAACATAAGCAAGTTTTACCAGGTCAATTTTACCTACCCTACCCGACAATACAATCTCTTAAAATTACCGCCACCCTCATCCACTCTTGTGAAAGATTCTTTAATTTATAATGGCTGTAAAATGATTAACAACATACCGGAAAATATCAAGGAAGTAGTATCTGGAGTTATTTTTAGAAAGGAAGGAAGATTTGGAGGAATATTTCAATAATCACACTTTTTGAAACTGCGTAGTAGCCAGAAGAAAATCAAAATATTCACTTTTCAACCAAGAGTATTACGTTTATAGCGTTTTTCATATTTTTTTTTATATTGGTGTTGTTTTTATGTATACATTATTATCAATTTTTATATATTTTTAAATTTATATCCTTTTGTACAGTTTATTGTTTTTTCCGTATTTTGACAATATGTTTTTATTCATCCCATTTTTATTTTTTATATTTATTTATTCATGCTTTATCAACAAGAATTGTTTCTTCGGACAATAAAGTATACGAGGATGTATTGATATCTAGTTAGCATAGACCAGTTCCCTGCATAAATAAAAATTGCGTTACCATAGCAACGAATAATAACTTATTAGAAGTGTCAGTGTAAAGTTTGTCGTCACAAAAGTAAACCAGAGTTGCGCAATAAATTAAGAGAAAATGTATGTCCAGCGAAATTGTGAAAATCGAAAAATTGGAGTATCGAGCCATCATCAAGCACCTGTATTTAAAAGGGTTGAGAGATAAGCAGATTTAAGAAGATATGCTTAATACCCTTGGTAATCAATGTCCTTCGTATGCGACCGTGAAAAATTGGACTGCAAGCTTCAAAAGAGGTAAATTTTCCATTGAAGATGATGACCGATCGGGAAGGCCAGTTTCGATGCAGTTCATGACATGATTTTCAGACCGTCGAATTGGGCTAAAACGGATATCTGAAGCACTGAATATTTCATACGAACGCGTTCATCATATAGTTCACGCCAATTTGGACATGAGAAAAATTGCTGCAAAATGGATCCCCAAATGTTTGAATGTTGACCAAAAGCGTGCAAGGGTAGTAGCATCGCGTTCGATCTGTGCTCGATTTGAAAATGATGTAGACTTTTTAAACCGAATTGTTACTATGGATGAGACTTGGGTACATTTCTATGATCCAGAAACAAAGCAACAATCGATGGAATGGCGACACTCCGGTTCTCCAAGACCTAAGAAGTTTCAAGTACAAAAATCTCCAGGAAAAGTTCTTGCTTCAGTTTTTTGGGATTGCTATGGAGTAATCATGATTGATTATTTGGATAAGGGTAGAACAATAGCTGAAGATTACTATTCGACATTATTGACCACTCTACGGCAAAAAATTAAAGAGAAAATACGCGGAAAGCTATCCAAAGGTGTTTTGTTTTTGCAGGACAAAGCCCATGCACACAAATCTCATGTTGCCATGCAAAAAATTCGTGATTTAGGGTTTGAATTACTAGAACACCCCCCTTTTTCACCAGATTTGCCTCAGTCCGACTATCATCTCTCTCCTCAACTGAAAAAAAGTTTAAAAGGTCGTAAATTTTCTTCCAACGGGGAGGTAATAAAAGCTGTGGAGGTCTGGTTTGTAGAGCAAGAAGAAACATTTTTTTTGAAAGGTCTAGAGACGTTGCAGGTTCGCTGTAATAAATGTATCCAATTAAGAGGAGAATATGTTGAGTAATAAAATATTTTGACATTGAAATTTTGTTTGGTTCTATATATCCTCGTATATTGATTTAAAAATATTTCGAAACAATAATAATAATAGTTCCTCCATCATATAATCGCTATAAATATCATCTATATTACGAGCGGAAATTCGATCAATTGTCATAATAGTTTGAATAAATCATAGACGGACGGTTGTCGGATAGAATGATCACAATAAGTTCACGTTACACGCGAAATCGACCCTTTCAATTTGGCCCGGAATAATTAACTGCGTAATCCCTTTAAACGAACTCGAATATTAGTGTTTATTTTGCAATTCTATATGCTGATGGGCGTACGCTCAAAATAGCCATATTTCGATTGAGAGAGGGAACTGAGCCAATATTTGCTGCATATAAACGGAAACCGCGTTTGAGGCAGGTACGCATCCGGGTTTGCGAATTTCAGGAAAACCCGACATCGTGAAATATCGACAGGAAAAACTGCTGAAAATCTTTTCAGATAAATAGCTTTCTTGACAAATTACTTATTAATTTTGAAGGACCTCGACCAAACAAAAAACTAATATTTAGGTACGGAGGAGTAGGACCACGGATTTTTTGTTTATTCGAAAAACAATAATGTCGACTTTATTCATGAAATTTCGACATTTATCTCGAAAATTTGATTTTTCTCTCTAAATTTAAACTTTTATCTAGGAATTTTTCAAGCTTCCATAGGCAATTTTACTCTCCGACGTTTGGTTATCGATCAATCAGATACTTAATTTTTTTAAATACGTCCCTGTTTGGATAAATACAGTTTAAATGTTCTTAAATGCAAATGATATCGACTATTAATGACCCTTTGTTATTTATGGATGATTTCAAGAAATTGCCCATTAATGATCTCTAATAATGGTCGATTTGTCATAAATGGTCGATTTGTCATAAATGGTCGATTTGTCATAAATGGTCGATATGCCATAAAAGGTCAATTTATCTATGAATGCATGATTTGTTACATGGGCAACCAAACATAAAATAATTCAGATGTTATGGATTCTAAAATGGATGTTGACGATAAGTTTATTTTTTAAATTCAAATATATCGAATTTCACCAACTTTGATACAGTACAAAAAATATTTCCATGTTCAGTTGGCATGGAAACTCCGACAACTATCTAAATTACACACTTCTGGGATGAAATACTATGAAATAATAAGGTCAAATTTTCCATTGCTGAATATGATCTGGAGTCAGAACACAAATGTTGACCTTCGATACTACCAATAACTTAGGATTTGTCCAAAACTAACTTTTCTTTGGTTTCCACTCCATGTTCGTTCATTTCTAGAACATCGGCGGCTTTAAATTTATTTGGGTTTCTCGACGCGGAGGATCATCATTTTTTGTCATCGACCCCTGTCTAGGGGAGGGCTATCAATAGTATTCGGTAAAAAATAGGGATATTGGTAACATGAAAAATCTATACCGATCCAAGCAAACCGACCACTTCATGAAGATATCAATCTTTGGAGCTTTTAGGTTTTTATAACACCTCTGATCCTTTCCGGATATCCCTTCTATTTGGCCATCGCTGATTTAGGAGTGTACGCAATCAAAAAATGTTATATTAAAACATATTTTATTAGAAATGTCGAATGCCCATTTTTTTCAAACATTGATTATAATTAACACAATGAACAAAAAAAAAATAGCATTGAAATAAATTTTTTCTACAACCACACTCCAAAACATGCTTTTCTGCATAGTTTTACGTTCGCAAACATGATTATTTCTCACAATAATTGAAATTTGACATTAGTGTGCCGCAAAGTGACATTTCTGTGCTACAAAGTGACATTTCTGTGCCAAAATTTTTCAGTACCTAATTTCTAAGCAATACAGTTTTCGTGACAGCAAGGTGAAAGTATATTTTGAAAATTCTGCATTTCGAAGGGATATTCGATCAGGCAACTTCTAGAATGAATAGACATAGTCTATTGGTTTATATAATATGAGGGAAATTGTCGTACAAATTCATAATATTCTGAACAAAAATCATAGACATCACGACTGCTGTCTCAAATATCCACATACACACTATCCATTGCTAGGCAACGGAGCAACATCTATCGAATCATTTGAATGTCAACAAACGTCAAGCATAAAATATTCGTACAATATTCTTGTCCCGTCATTTTTTAACGAGATTGAACTAAAATGGATAGCGACAGTGCTGAAATTGAAAATACTCCGCCAGAACTAAGAGAACAAGTTAATTCATTGTCATTGAATTTACTACCTTCAACTTCAAGAGAAAAATATAAGAATGAGTCACTGACATTTCATTCCGTCTTATAGTATAGTATTATTTTTAGCAAAAAGGGTGTTGTAGAAAAAGTATAGTGTGTAACACGAGCAGAAATGCAATTTCTCACTCGTTTGAATTGCAGCACTCGCTTGCGCTCGTGCCGCAACTTTTTCAAACTCTTGAGAAATTAGCACTTTTCTGCACTTGTTGCACAATATAGGTACTATTAGTCAAATAAATTTGATATTTCCATATGGCGAAATAAACCTATTGTTTCAAAGAATACAAAAAAACGCTTGATAAAGTCAAGTTTTATATTTTTTCAACCAAATCTTTCGGTTTGCTTGAAAAGAATCACAATAATTCAAAATTATCATTAAATGCATTTTGTTGATCTTTATTCGTTTCATCTGAGAATTTATTGTAATGAATGATAATTGGGTGAATTCAGAATTATTAGAAGTATTAATTTTTTTCGTAGAACACGCCTTTATGTCCCTGAACAATGTGCCATGAAAGCAATTTCTTGATGATAACCTTGAAAGAATTCCACCAATTTCTAAGGACTAATTTGGAAGTTATTAACAAAAATAGTTTTCGTGGCTCACTCTCTAGTGGCAAATAGGTCCAAAAGAGTAAAATGAAGGTACTCCAGTGTTATTTTTACTCATTCCACATATTTGTGAAGTGTAGTAATCATTTGTGGGGTTATCAAACTCTATACCCTTTTACCCAACCATAAAAAAACAACTCAGAACAAATCCAGTTAGACAATAATTTTAGGCTCTATTTAGGATAATTTATTACCCAATTAATTATTTCTTTGCTCTTCAGTTGGATTAGAAATCATAGGTTGTGTTAGCTTAACATTGAGCTGGCTGCACCAAAAGGCCAACCAAATCGTTAGAAAAAATCTGATCAAAACATAATTGCAGGCTCATTTTAGGCTCAAGTTTGAACCCGCCGATATTCTTGGAATGCGTTTTTTGAAAAAAATCCTGGGTTTTGTTGGCTTTACCGTTAAGCTAGCAGAACCTAACAATAAAAAAACTCAGAACAAATCTAGTTGGACAAGAATGTTAGGCTCTATTCAGGCTAGCAGAACATAGGATTTTAAAAAAGCATTCTAAAAAAATCAGAGATGGGTTCAAACCCTTGAATGATACTGAAATTATGGTGTGATCAGATTTTTCATAACGATTCAATTAGCCTATTGGTACAGTCAGCCCAGTGCCAAAACAACCGATGACTTCTCAAACATCTGAAGAGCAAAAAAAACTGAAGAGCAAAAAAATATACAATTGGGTAATAGATTAGGCAGAATAGAGCCTATAATTATTGTCCAGCTGGATTTGTTCTGAGTTGTTTTTTAATGATTGGGTTCTGCTAGCTTAAAAAATACGCATGCCAAAAAAATCGGCGATGGGTTCAAATGTGAGCCTAAAATGAGCATAAAATTATGGTGTGATTAGATTTTTCGTAAACATTCGTTTAGCGGTTTGGGTCTCAAAAAGTTTTAGCTTGAGGTGTTTCTTCTTCTGTCTAAGACTGATTTTAATATTTCAATTCGAGTTTCAACTCGAATTAAAATTCGTACTGATATTGCGGCCTCAACAGAACTTATTTCTGGGACAAAGTTACGCACATACCTTGAGAATCTTCAATAGTTTAATTCAGACCTTTAATAAAGCCATCACAAGAAATTTCCTATCCTGAAAAACGTAGGATGTACCTAAAACCAGCTACTAAAAACTTCTATTCTTCATTATGAGTGATATCAACTAACCCGACACAACACAAGTTAATAAATTCAACCAATCAAGTTGCTCTTAATCATGTAGGTGTTTAAACAACAAGCTGACGTTGTTACGAAGTTTGAAGAGAAGTTGATGAATTTTCACTCGACTTCCTACCGATCCGGTGTATTGTCTCAAACTGTTCATTATTTCCTGAATAGGCAAACTCCGGCAATGGAGGTGATCGGCCAATGGTGCAACACAGGTTTGTGTGTTTATCGATACATTACGATAGTTGGCACCGAATGGCGCCATTCTTGCAAACTTAGTCGAGCTGATTCGGTTATATTGCATCGATTTTCCATATAATTTTACTCTGTCCTATGGCACATGGAAAATGTACGCCGGATAAACTGAATTATTGTGGTGCAGCAGTATTGATTGAAGGACACCAGCAGTTTGTACGAGGCGACGTTAGGGCAAACAGTGTTTGTGCAAATATATAAAAAAAATTGTCAATAGGTTTATTAGTTGTAGCAATATTTTTCATTTCGATTTCCGATATATTTTGATCAAACATTATATTCACGTTTCAAGCGTTATAAATCTATAAAAAGGTGGATTCCCATATATTTATAAACTCGATCTATTTAAGGTCGTCAAGAGATGGCGCAACCGACGCGATTTAGTACACGCTCGCTCAACATGGCAACTAGGCAAAGTCATTCGTATATAAAATGGCCAATAGAAGGCAGTGGCACAGGCAGTTGTCATTGTGCAATTGTCCCAGTTGTCTTCATGTCCTTGGTTTAATTGTCAAACACCAAACAGGAACTGCGTGAAAGAATAAGACAGATATTACCTCAAACCAATGATCGAATCTTGATCGAATTCTATGATTAATTAGCATTAGAAAATGGTAGAATAAATGTGTCGAATTAAATCGGGATTTGGTTGAAAAGTACGAAAATTATCCATTCTATTGTTGTAGTTCATTTATATTATGAATATTGGTTATTATTGATTATTTGATGTGAAGATGTACCAGAGGCGGATTTAGGGAGGAGGGGGGCGAAGGAGGTTTCGCCCCACCTGGCGTCGGCGTCCCTGACGAAACGCATACGCTGACGCAGCTTCGGTGCAGTCAGTCGTCAGTATTATCCAAGAAGTTGTGACATTCTTTAATGCATCGGCAAAGAGGCATTTTGTTTGAAACCAGGTGGATTGAGAGGCATGACTCTATACTTCAGTTCAAAATAGATTTTTTAAAAATATGTTCGTCGCCTGATGAAATTTCGGAATGGAATAAAGGAAATTCATCAAGTTAGGCCCATATACTTTCTAAAGCAATTTGCGACTGCGAATTCATTTTGACAGTGCGTGTACTTTCTGAAATTTTCAATGTTGCCTTGCCGTTAAGTAAGTTTCTTCAGGGAAAAAGAATCGGATTAGATAATGCTGCCTCATATGTAACAAAAGTTATTGATGTTTTAAAAAAAAAATTAACACATTCAGAAAATGAATTTGCGTCAATAATCCAGAGTGCTTCCAACACCTTAGAAGCCTTTGCTGTAGAATTGAAAGTTCCTCGCTTATCATCTAGACAAACCAAACGGGACAATCGTCCAGCTTCAGATGCAGTAGATTATTGGATAAAAGTAATTTTTATTCCAGTTTTGGACTACATCATATCAGATTTAACTGAAAGATTTTCGAAAAAAGTTTTAAAATGTTTTTCACTTAATTCTCATCAGTTTACTGCATTTGATGGACTACAATAGCCTTAAAGAAAAGATTAATATGTCATCAGTTTTCAGGATTAACTGAGAATGTTGAAGATGAGAGTGGGAGATTGTTGGGTGAAGTACAAATATTTCAAAAAGCCATTCATAAAAGCACATGTCGCCAAACTACTATCGAAACACTCATGAGCATAGACCAAAGTTTTTATCCCACAATCGCAAAATGTTTGAAAATTTTAGTAATGCTACCAATATCAGTGGCTATATACTGCCGAAAGAAGCTTTTCTACTTTGCGAAGAGTCAAAAGTTTGATGCGTTCTTGTATGAAACAGGATCGTTTGGATGGATTGGCCATTTTGCATATACATAGGGATATTGACATTGAAATTGAAAGGGTTGTTGATAGATTTGCCACGGAGTCTAGAAGATTACAGTTTGTTCTATGAGTATTATCATTGTTTATATAGAAGTAAGATAGTTAGTCAATGCCTGTGTAATTGGTGTTGGACGCAAACGCGAGTGTCATCTAGCGTGATTAGTTACAAACATGAATATTTGACTTCATTTTAATGCAGGTTTCGTCAAAAAACCCTGGTTTTAATGCTGTCTGTTTCAATCAAGTTACGACATGACTTGGAGCCCAGATCACTGAAGTTACGACATGACTTGGATGCGAGCTCACTATCGCCATCTACATGTCGCATCCATTTTGATCCAATTATAATCCCATAAGGTTGACTAACTATGTTCTATATAAACAATGGTATTATTGTGTTTTTAGTTTTTATTTCACAGAACTTATTTCTAACTCAACTAATATTAGCACTCATTGCTGATATAATAATTTTGTTTATTTTGCTGGTTTCATTATTCAGTAATAGTAATTTTTTTTTTCGAAAAATATTACTGTTATTTCAGAATCGCTCCCCCTCAGAAAAATCCTAGATCCTCCCCTGAGATGTGCATTTCATTTCTTTGGCAAAAAACTGCAGTGTTCTGATGGACATAACTATCTGCCATACTATGGAGTTATGTTTGGAAGAGACAGACTTATGCTATATTTTTATAAAAAATAATAATTTTATCGTGAAATTTTGGTCTCACCCGTTTGAAAGTATAATCCAAATCCAGTGGAGTAGTCAAATTTTATTTAAAAAATCGCTAGTATGTTTTTTGGATTTTTGACCTTGAAAAAATATGGTAAAAAGAAGTAGGTATTGAAATTTTAATTTTTATTTCGAATTTATGGCACTCAACTAGATCTATTGAAAAAAAACTTCTGAATCGGATATAAAATAACAGTTTTAGAGGGTGGTCCGCTTTCAAATGGGTCACTCTGTATAATAAAACTATAAATGAAATGATTTTCGCTAGAAAGGTTCACAAAACATAATTGTTTCGCTGTGCAACAGTTTCTTCATGTGGAGAAAAAATCGTACGCAAAATTTTTAGTGATTGACATTAGCTCATACTAATTCAATTATTGTATGTTGCAAAGTAATACTTCAAAGACTTAACTGGATGTAGCACGTCAAAGTAATTTATTAGAATAAATTATTTATATAAATAAAAAAAAAATTCAAAATGAGATTTATCCTACATAAGTATTTCAGATTTTGTAAAGTTTTCACGGATTTCTTCAGAATTAGACAAGCGTCCATAATCCACACACGAGTGTTTTCTATACATATAGTTTCACATGAGTCATTGAAAACAAGAAGTCAAAAAAACACCCAATGTTTTGGATTATGAGAGAACCCAACAAAGCTATTTGGTATTTAGGGCACTAGAACACAGGCTGAAAGCAGGCACTTTCAATTTTCATCATTGAAAGAAACTATACATATTATTATTAACTAAATGTACCATTATTTTGGCCATACTTAACAGTTTCATAATGCTGAATCCACGTAAACTCTTTAATTTCCCTCCTCCACCAAACCTTATCAACTTTTACATTCGAGCGAAAGAAATTAGGAAGCTAACCGGCAATTCCCGTTCAAGAGTTTAATATTCTCTAGAACCTTTCTTGATCCAAAACGTCTTAGGAGGATTCAGTTTTATAGCCTAAGCGGATTAAAAACTGGATCAATTATATTTAATGGCAAATTTAAAATAAGAAAACGGAAATTAATTTTTCGGTACTTACGAAAATACCAACGTATTCATCCATTGAAACAAAACTTTTTGGATTATCGAAAGAATTGGCGGTAATGAATAATAAAACTGGAAAACATCGCAGGTCTAATAGAACCCCGCGAATGCTGTGGAAAATTAAATTTTCCGCTGAGCAGACTTCTTGCTATATTTGATGATGCAATGAGTCGAGCATCCTCAATTAAAATGAACGTGATCCAAGTTTCGCAATTCGTTCTCCTACCTTGCTCCGCGTACATGCTGTCGTTTACAGGATATTAAATTAAGGACTTTTATTCATTCCCTTTTTCCGCTAGGATTTGTATAAGGACTACATTATTGAATTCCGAAGTTTTTAATGGATTTATTCTATCTCGCCGAATAGGTTGATTAGGTTATCCAATGGAGCTTGGTACTGGGACATAAGAATGATTTGGGATATTGATTGAATTATTTGGAGATTGGTTCAATTGTGGATCATTCAAACTATACTCTTGTTATAATTTCCATGAGACTATAAGGTTTTTAAACCTTTTAATGGATTTTTTCGACTAAAACTCATATAATAGTGCGAAGTCTTTTTGGTTGATGATGAACCCAAAGATATTCTTAGAAATACAATTATTGACAGAGAAAATTAAAAAATTAAATTCAAGTTGTTATTTGGACGCCATCTATAGAAATTCTAATAATACTACGACCTCCAGATGGTTCTCCAGACTTTTTATTTGAATAGTTAGACAAAATGCTAACAGGGTTTAACCGGCGCTGTTCCAAAAAAATGGCGATTGGAAAAAAATTAAAATAAGCCGAACCGTTCATTTAAGTTGAATTTTAAAAAATGTGACGTATACAGCTCAACTAGACGAACAAAATCCTACTCGAACTATTTTTCACAAAAATGATCGGAAAATTGGGAAAATTTGAGAAATGTGAAAAAAATGCATTTAAAAATACGAAATATCTAAGAAACGATCAATATTTGCACAATTTCTCAGATATCTTTTTCGTCCGCCTTTGGAAAATCTACAAAAAATTAAGAGTTTTTTCCGTAAAATCAATAGTACAGGAAATATTTAAAAATAATGGTGATATTGACCGTACATGAAATAAATGAAAATCCTAAAATTTCTTCGGATAAGTCTTTACAAGCCTCATGACATTTCTGAACCGTTTTCGTCCAACTCGATGAAAAAGAGTGAAAAAGAAAAAAAATTTAAAACCTCAAAAACTCGAATACTTAACAAGATATCGAAAAATTTATATTTACAGTTTTATTCTCTTCGAACAGGTCTTCAAAAAGAGTGTGAAAAGTTTGTTTCATATTTTGAAAAATTGTATTTTTTTTAAATGCCAAAAACTCAAAGATGGCGTCAGATTTTCAAATCTCATGATATTTCTTTTTTGATCGTCTTCTGAAAATCTAGAAATAAAGTATATGATTTCTTGACGAAATATTTCAAAAAAACGGAAAATTAAGGACTTTTTACAATTCTTTTCTAAAAACAACAAAACTTAAAAACGTAAAAATGTATATAAACAGATTTATCGTCCTCAAACAGATCTACTAAAAGTTCTCACGGAATTTTTCATATCTTGAAAATAAACATTGAGTACCAATATCTCGAATACGAAACGGAATATCAAAAAAATGTATAGGAACAGTTTTATTTTTCTCAACAGAAAGTTTATATGAAATTTTCTCATATTGTGAAAAACAAAGAGAAAATGAATTTTTCTAAAAACACCAAAAACCCAAAGAATCTTGAATTTTTATTTTTGATAATTTCCCCCTTCAACCCCCATCCATAATTTTCCGGCGCTTCCTGTCCGGATTTTAGATAATTTATTCCCCATTTTCTCTGCTCCACTCCCCCTCTAAATATTTCCGAGCATTACGCGCCCAGATTATTAATAATTTTCCCTCCATTTTCCTCCCTTTATCAAGCCCCCAATTTTTCCGGGCGCTTGGTGCTCGGACTTTCAATAGTTTACTCCTCATTTCCCCCCTCCACTTCCCCAACATTTTTCCGGGCGATTGGCTTTCAGATTTTTTATTATTTTCTCCTCATTTTCCCCCCTCCAACCCCCCAATATTTCCTAACGCTTCGAGCATATAATTTTTGATTATTTCCTTCCCATTTCCTTCCTCCACACACCCAAAATTATTCCGGTCGCTTCGCGCCCGGATTTTTGAGCCTTTTCCGAGACTTTCAACTTCCGAGCTGTTCAACTCCCAAGCCCTTTAACTTCCGAGCCCTTCAACTTCCGAGCCCTTCAACTTCCGTGATCTTCTACTTCTGAGAATTTCAACTTCCGAGCCCTTCAACTTCCGAGCTCTTCTACTTCCGAGAATTTCAACTTCAGAACCCTTCAAATTCCGAGCCCTTCAACTTCCGAGTCCTTCAACTTCCGAGCCCTTCAACTTCCGAGATTTCACTTGTTAAGTATCTCATTCCCAAAACCAATTTAGACAGCCTTTATTACTTGATGTACTAAAAATTTGTATTGGCAACAGCCAACATTTCTGCAGTGTTCCAAAGAAGTGAGAGAGTTTGTAAGCGACGCATCACCGACGAGACCATTTTGGACATAATCTAAAAGAAAGATTTGATAAATCACCAGGATAATGATTAAAGGTTGGGAGGACTGAATTCGTCCGGTTGATCTCAGTAAAACTGTTAAAGGTGGAATGGACTGGGAATGGGATCGACGGAGGAATCTTTGAAGAGCAAGAAATGTAAAACAAAGAACATAAAATATTTCCTGAATTGAAATAATGATTCATTCACCAAATCATCATTTATTGGTGTTGTAAAAGTTCTTTAGCGGTGAATGTGGAGAAAACTGTTCTCCTGCAGTTTTATTCCAGTAGAAATAAAAAAATTGATGATTTTCATGTTAGAGTGGGTGACGAAATAATTGAATCATCAGATAATACCAAATTTCTTGGTAACATGACCTGGGAGTCAGATATAAACCATGTACGTAAAAAAGTTAACAGTGGGTACTATGCAATCAGACAATTGAGATCCCATTTCAATAAAGCCCAACTTTTAAACGTTTATTTTGCTGTTGTATATTCCCATATTTCTTATAATATTGCAGTTTGGGGATGCTCCACAAAACTCAACAAAATATTTGTCTCCCAGAAAAGGGTGTTGCGCCTAATCTATAAAATAGACTATAGAAAATCTTGTAGGCAATATTTTATAAGGAATAAAGTCATGTGCGTACCTAGTATTTATATTTACAAATGCATTCTGTTGTTAAAAAAAAACAAATACAGAATTACAATCGAAATTCTGACTTTCATGCATATCCTACTAGGCACGGTGAATTGATACGGCTGCAGAAACATTCAACATGTTTGTTTGAAAATTCTCCATCTTATCAGGGAGCAAAATTTCGTAATCACTTACCTGATGATTTAAAAAATCTAGTCAGGGAAAATCTTTTCAAAACAAAGCTGAAAGAATTTTTGATTAATAGTTGTTTTTATAGTACTACTGAGTATATCAATCAATGATGTGGTTATATATTGTATATATTTATATTTATTTTGTGGAACTGTTATATTTTGTGGAAATGTTATATTTTTATGTATATAAATGTAGATTGTACGTATTTGTAAAAAAAATTGTTTTTACGAAACTCCCAGGTTTTCGGAGAAAACCCCTCAAAAGCAGAGCTTGTGCGAGCAAGGGAGATCCGGATTTAAACTGTAGATTGTACGTATGTATGTATATTTGTTGTCTGACGTATCCTATATAATTTTTTATGATCGTAAAGGATTTAATAAATTTTATTATTATTATTATTATTATACCAAAGTGTGCTTCAAATATAACTAGTTATCCTCGTGTGATATGACATTCATGTCGGAAAATGTCCGTCGTCATTTTTCCGTTAAACAGCCTGCATTGCAATTTGCACCAGCCAGATAAAATTAGTTAAAGTTTAATTGGTCTCCGGGGCCCCATATATAATCAGGCGAGGCTCACGGACTTCCAACAGTGAAGGGAGGATCCTCGATGGATCCTCGGGGAATTTATTAAATATCACGATGAATTTTATGAACCCAACACCAAAATCGAAATGGTGTGTTCGATAGATTTTTCTTGCCTGATATTCACCAAGGTATTCAATTCACTTGAAAATATGACAAAAAATACAAAGTTTTGAATTTTCGATTCACGACAAATGATTCGCACAGTTTTTCAGTGTGAAAAAGACATTGTTATTGTGATTTTGCAATAGCTTAACCATTTATTACTCCAAAAAACTAAAACGTCCACACATCTGGTCATATCTTGAACAACTTTCAGCATTTCTTTGTTTTCTAGAGTTTTCCTATATTTTCTAGCTATCACGATTTTATTTGAAACAGAAACAAATTTGTCCTGGTTCAATTCATATCTGTCAGGACGTAGCCAGTTCGTGAAACTATCAAGTGGACAGTCTGATCTCAGTGACATTAAACATAGACTACCACAGGGGTCTGTTTTAGGACCCATCATGTTTTTAATCTATGGCACTAAGGTAAACACGATTAAATTTCCACAGATTTATTGACTACGCGATATATTATATTTCTCAAGCGAATGTAATACATTAAATTATTCTACGTTGAAACATTACTTAAATACCCTTCTTATCAATTGAGGTAATTAGGACCTACCTATAATAAAAATAAAATACCCTGTCAATTAATTAAGTAGTAGCTATGGTTCGAGATTTATAGGTGCCTTAATTATATTGTAAATTTTTATTTTGAATTTTAAAGAACATGTAACCAACTCATTTGAGTAAATAAGTCTACAGTGTATGTTACGAAATTAGAGTAATATCAAGTGAACTGGGGTATACCATAGCTAGAATGGCTAACTTTGCATTATTTAAATCACATATTCAAGGCTACAAGGCTACTGTAACCAATAGTTCTGAATGGGACCTTATGGCACGTGGCATCTCGTTTGAAAGGTATTGAAAATACCTACTCGGTCATACTAAATTTGTTTGGATTTATACTAATTTTTATGGATGAATTGAATAAATAATAAAACTATAGTTTCGCATTCAATTAATAAAGATTTGACAAACAGTTCTTATATTAGAAAAATCTAGTGGTGTGAGGTCCAGCAACCGAGCTGGCCATTCTATCGAACCTCGTCGTCCAATCAATCTACCACAATCTTTAGTCATCATCAAGATTTCGTTAAAGGATAAAATGTTTTTAAGCTTAATTTTTTTTTGCTTCCGAAGTAGCCAAGAACGAATTTGTCAATATATACTCGATACTTTGAAAAACAGTACCTCACGTACACAAGATTTTCGCGTTTTCTCGCATTTTCCGGATTGATATCTCATCGTCGCCATAGATATAATGCTCATCATGGCGTTGGGCGTTAATTAACTCAAAAAGCTCAATTCCGCTACGAGGTAAGTCCTTCGGGAGAAGCGCGGGACGGATTATTCGACATCGATGGGATTTCGAAACCTCTTCGGAGACGATTTTGTCACCCCGAGGGTTGTTTTATATCAGGAGTACAAGACACGTACTAAATTGAAAGCGGTGCGGATGGACTTGAATTAAGTCGGAACGAACGATTTCATTAACGAAATTAACTTAGTTTCGTTCGGCTCGGGAAACCATTCCGAATGGAATAACAGCGAATAAAAACGGCGTATAAATACCGAATCATTTCAGACTTGTTCGGGTGCCAAGTGATTCTTTTGGTTATACTAAGCATATAATTTGTTAATTGTTGTTTGTAAATTGTTTTTCAATATAAAAAAATGCACTGTTTTAACAATAACTCGGTCAAAAGATAAAGTTATTTTTGATTATATGATGAATGAAGAAACTCTTATAAGAAAAACTGAGATAAAAGATTTAGGAGTTACATACAATGATAATTTTTCTTTCAAAAGTCATATTACAAATGTAGTAAGATCTGCCAATCGTATGTTAGGATACTTGATGAGGCAATCACGATCTTTCAATGAATTAAATACAGTCAAACTTTTATATTATACGTTGGTTAGACCTAACTTAGAGTTTGCATCAATACTTTGGTTTGCAGAATTTGTTACAACTTTAGAAAGTTTGGAAAAATTCAAAACAAATTTCTTCGTTATTTGTATTTTAAAAAATATAAGAAATGGACTGATTATACCGCTATACGTTCAACTCATTTGAGAATGGAATTCAAAATCTTAGCGCTGGATCAAAGAATAATTCTAACAGCTATTATGTTTTTGCATAAATTAATTAATAACAAAGTAGATTCAATACAAATTTTGGAACTACTCCCGTTTCATGTACCCTCACGCCGAACTCGAAACTCGCTCCTATTTAATATTTCTGCCGCAGTCTCTACACCTAGAACACCTCTTACAGCTTTGTTGAAATTGGCGAATCAATTCAACCAATTCATTGATAACGAATGGACAATGCCTCAGTCAACATTTTATAAGAAAATTATAAATCACATCTTGATGTCATAATTCAGAATCTTGACCTCTACCCCTACCTCTACAGTTCTGAAAATTAGTATTATTGTTCTGGTTATTATTATTGATTTTTTTTAGTAACATGGTAGTACAAATATGTTTCAGCTAAGGAATCCATGTAACTAAGCTTAAGCTTGTATGGATTTAATAAATAAATAAATAAATAAAATAAATAATGATTCCAGACGCAGAACATTCTAGTTTTGTTAAGGAACCCGAGCATTTTTGGGCTCCAATAATAGCCCTCATCTCCGACCAATTTTAATGTTTATTGGAGTAGTGACATGAACAATAACTTGAAGTCAAAACTATCAGTGATGAAGCTTCATAGAAACTTATATTCTAAATTATGAATCTCCACAGTCGTTCTTTGGGAAGGCCGTAACCACAGCCAGGAAAGTAGGTCCTCATGGACCCTTTTTGCCATCCCCTGTTCTCCACTTATCTACATTCATCCTCCTAGTCTTCCTTTTCGAACCTTTGTGACCTCCTAATGAAGGTCAGTATGACTCCTAGTCGATTAGTTCCTCTTGTTGGAGTTTCTCAACTCCGAAGGTTCCAAATCTTAGCCTCCCGTAAGCCTCACACTCGCCGAGGAAGTGAGATGAAGTATTCCTATAAGGAGGCGTAGTGCCTGGCGGTTTCTGCCTAAGAGCCATGTCGTCCTTGACTTATTGGAGCCGACCACGAAGTCTTTCGACTGCCTTCAAAATTTATTCAGCTCTTCTTCCGCCCACTTGTCGAAGGCTGAAAAGTTTTGGCTTCTTGCGATGCCTAGTACAGGCTCCGGCCTTCAAAATGGCGTTTCGGATTCGGATCTGGCCAGTTCGTCTGCCACCTCGTTTCCGCGCACCCTTCTGTGACCCGAGACCCATACCAGCTGAACTTCCTTCGTTTTAGCTAGCTTCTCGAGCACATCTCCGTAATCCTGTACATAGGTACAAAATCACATCTTTGAGGGGCTGTATCCCTAAAACTAGTCATATGATCGAGTTGGGCCCATGGGAACTTTTGATCGGGATAGTGAAGAAATAACATACTACAGTTTCAGCTATTCCCACCGAGACCCAGAAACCCAAAACAATGGTGCGGGGTCCTTTGAAACCGCAGAAAACGTAAGGTTCGTGTATGTCCATAATCTTTTGTCTGTGTGAAGGGCAGTGTTGTTAAAAGTCTTTTTGGTTTCTATAATATAGAACTCTCAAGATCCACTTTCGTGTTAGTAAAAGTGGTTTTAATTCGTGTTGGTAAGTTCCACCCCGTATGATAATACTATAAGACAAAATATTTTCAAGATACGACACGAGCCAGTATAGGTTAGGTTTGAACGTGAGTGGGCCCGCATCAGGCCCTCCACTACTAGACCGTCAGATAGTGACAGATTTAGGTGCCCCATTTTCACATACAAGCCTCGAATAGGGTTGAAAAGTAAGTCGATGTTGAGTAAAATTAAGGGAAATTTACGAGTGGCTCGTGGGGAAAACATATGGAAAAATCAAAAAGAATTTCCATTAAATTTTCCGACGACAAAATCTACTTTTCCATTCACGCCACTCAAGCCATTATGTTTTTCGGTCTAGTGACGATGTAGGTTTTCATGGTTTCGATGTGCTTGCGTGGGAAAACCTGTTAAAATCTCGATTTTTCTTTACAAGATTACAGCCTCATTTTAACCCTTTAGCCACCTTCAACACTCAAGCCTTTTATCTTCTGAAGCCAGGTTCTATTAATTAATGATTAGGTGAACACGGCTCGCGTTAAAATATGGAAAATCGAATTTTCCATGGAAAATCGAATTTTCCATATGTTATCCCCAGGAGCCACTCGTAAATTTCCCTCCATTTTACTCAACATCGATGTACTTCTCAACCCTATTCGAGGCTTGTATGTGAAAATGGGGCACCTATATCTGTCACTATCTGACGGTCTATACGGCCAATGGCCTATTGTGGCTCACCCTATGGTTATATTTCTCCCAGTATATCCAATCTCTTGACGAAATTGAGGAATGCATTGGGAGAACAATTTACCAGGTTTTCTGGCCTACCTGTCGTATCGCCAAATATTGAGAATCTGGTTCTGGCCGCTGCAGGGCATGTACACAGAATGTGTTTAGCCATTTCATCATCCTCTGCATCTTGTGTAAGTCCGATTTTATGCATGTGATGTTTGAGTTTGAGTGGGCAGTAAGCAAATCTACTATAACTCTGAGATTCGCTCTACTGAGTTCTAGCAGTTGTCAGTCCTGTTTTTTCCTAGTACAAGCAATAAATGCTTTGGAATGGGCTAGGCCCGGTAGACTACACCAGTACTCGAGTCTTTTATTGTCTGCCCAAGCTGTTATGACATATTCTTGGCAGTGCTATATGCTAAACCGATTACCGGTTCTGGTCCAGTGAACGTTGTTTTGCCCCACCCCCCTTTTGCTAGGGCGTCCGCTATTTCGTTTCCTTCTAGGCCTGTGTGATCTGGTATCCAGACTAGGGTAACGTTGTTGCGTTGCACCAGTCGGTTTAAGGTGTCTATGCAGTTCCATACTGCCCAACATTTAAAGCAGTTGGATTCAAGCTTGACTATCTGAATTAATTTTCGTGTGTGGTGTCGATTTTCCAGCTCCCTGGAACACATTTCAATGGCATATACCTCTGCCTGAAATATCGTAGCTAGTTTACCCATACTGAACGAGCGTTTACTGGGTTCATCCCATATATTCCGGCTCCGACGCCTTCCAGAATTTTGGAACCATCGGTGAACCAACGTTCATTTGCCCTACATAGGTTGATTTCATTCCGGACCCAGTCTTCTCTTTCGGGAAAGATCACTGTGTAGGACGTGTGAAGGTTGATAGTTTTAGGCATGATGTCTGAGGGCATTCCTAGAAAGTTGTGACATATTATGCCCTACAGCATGCTACTGCCTCTCATGACACATGCCTGCGGTAAACTAATGGCCGTTTGGTAGAGTCTGTATGTTGCTCATCTTGCCTCTCTCTCCAGAACCATGTGGAGAGGAAGTAATCCAAGGAGGACTTCCATTGCTGCCGTTGGCGTGGAGCGAATGCTTCCAGTAATCGCCAGGCACGCTTGTCTCTGTAGTCCGTTAAGTTTAGCAATGGCCATTTTTTTATGTCCCTTGCTCCACCAGACTATAGAGCCATACGTTATCATTGGACATGTTTTGGTGACATGCCCCATGTTTTGCCACATATTCTGCGGCATGTCCATAATGATAGGCTAGCCTTCCGGATAGTCTTTTCCAAGTGCGAGTTCCAATTTAGTTTTTTATCTAGGGTTATTCCCAGATATTTTGCTTCACTCGCAAAAGGAATAGTTACACCATTGATGGAAGGAGGTATTAAATGTTCCAGCTTCCTTTTTCTGGTTTCGAGGTAAGTATAAACATATTTCGATTCACCTCGTGATTTGTGATGATTTAAATACAATTTTTTCAATTACTTTGCTCTATACTGGTGGTACTGCGTAATAGATTTGAGTTTTGTGATGTTATCACCAATCACCACCAACCGATTATTGTAAGATTATCAGTTTATTCTTCTATATACCACTATATCGATGTTTTAAATATTAATATCCCGAAAAAAATCCAGAATTTTCGAAAAATACTTTCACTTTGGTATCACGAAAACTGTGTTGCTTATAAACACACAGCTTGCTCGAGTGATGTTTTATACTGCAGCAACTTGTAATAGAGATGAAAGGAGATCTATCTTCCTAACTGGCAAAATGTCAAACGTTTTAGGAAAAATCTCTTGTATCTGAGTACAAAGCTCTATAGCAAGTCGCTTCACATTGTCTCTTATCGTGAAGTTTATCTCCCAACGACTGGTATTCTATAAGCATAAACTCCATATAGAATATTGCATTTTCGAAAGCGATTTTTTTGAATTCGTGCCAGCTCAATACCGAACCAGTTAAGGCGATCGCCCTTCTGAAAAATAATCGGGGATATCTGGTGAAATATGGCCGACCGTTTTCTCCGATACATTTCAATGGATAAGGCGCATCGTCGGTCGTAATGGAATCCCGTCCGATCTGTCCAGACAGCATGAAACCCATTTAAAATAGTATCTTGTCGGCGTTGTTTATTTTGGCATACAACGTGTCACAAGAGCGCACAGTCCGACCTTCATGCTCACGATAATTGACCGCCATAATGGACGACCCTTCGTTCGCCGTTTGTTTTTCCGATTGCGACTTTAATTGGTCTCTTTGGATCACGGCGCTCGGTGTTCTGCCTGCTATTTTTATTGTTTATTCTTTGGCGGAATTGCTTTTTGCTGATTGGGGTCGAGCTGAAGCTAAAGCGAGTGCGGGATGGAGTCAAAAAATCAGCCACCAACTCTTTTACAGATTGACCAGTACAGCTGCATTTTTGTATCTTCTCACGTGCGTCATCGATTTATGATCAAAGAAATCACACACTCTCTATGTAACACAGCTTTCTTTCAACTGTTCTGAGCAGTTCAAAATTAGTTATTTTTTTTTTTTAAATTGAATTCCACTGGCTATCAGTGATCGTTTTTGATGTCAGGTTAGTAATAAATTTTGTTTTTAAATGTTTGAGACACTGACATATATCAACTCTTTTATTTTGGATTGACGTGCCGTTTCTTGATGGAAATTCATAGTATATGACACCAAGGTAAACAAGATTAAATTTCCACAGATTTATTGTCTACGCGACATGTTTCGATACACAGTATCTGTCTCAAGCGAATGTAATACATTAAATTATTCTACGTTGAACATTACTCAAATACCATTCTCATCAATTGAAGTAATTAGGACTTACCTATAATAAAAATTAAAATTGACAGAACAATGTAGGTACCTGTAGATCTCAAAACAATACTTAATTCATTGAAAAGGTTTAACGAAGGGGATCTATTAAGGTCCAATTGATCATTTAGTAAACAATTCGAATCTTTCAATTTATTAATTTCCAAGAATTCTGAATAATTAAGTCTAATACCCTTATTTTCATCATGAAGGATTTCAAAGTTTTCATCGAAGCCATGATCTTCTTCCAAAATATGATTGGCATATGTTGAATGTGTTTTATTCTTTACATAATTCATACGGTGTTCACGTACGCGGCTTTTGAATGGTCTACCAGTCTGGCCTACATATACTTTGGAACAAGATGCACAATTCAAATTATAAACTCCTGATTTTTCAGATTTTTGTGTTTTATCTTTATTATTTTTGATAAACCTTCCCAACGTGTTATCCGTTCTGAATGCTACTCTTAAATTTAGTTTTTTCAAAAATGACGCTATTTTTTCTGAAAGGGGTCCTGAATAAGTTAAAGTTCTGTAATTATTGTCAAGGTTCCTCATAGTGGGGTACACTTCTTGGAGAGCCTTTCTCTGTAATTTTTTAGCAAGAATATTCTCTATTAATTTGACTTGATATCCATTGTTAACTGCTATCTGTTTTATGATATTTAATTCTTTGCAGAAATTTTCTTCAGAAAGAGTTATATTCACTAATCTATGTATCATACTATGGTATGCTGATATTTTATGTATATATGGATGTATCGAATTATTATGAAAAATAGCAAAATGGTGTTTGTTGTTGGTTTTGCCTATTGTCAAATCTAAAAAATTTAATGATTTTTCTACTTCTATTTCTATTGTGAATTTAATGTTTGGGTGAATATTGTTAATATATATTTTATGAAAGGTGTCTAACTGTCTGTTGGTACCTTTAAAGTACCTTTGAAACAAACTATAACGTCATCCACATATCTGCACCAATACAAAAACTGTTGAGAGAGTGGGTGCTTGTGAATTATTCCTCAAGGTTGTCCATGAATATATCTGCCAGTAGAGGGCGTAGCGGATTTCCCATGATCAAACCTTCAGATGAAGAATATATTTTATTGTCAAATTGAAAGTAATTTTATTCAAGACATATCGACAACAGGTCTAATATCTCTTGTTTATTAACAGGGTTGACATGATTTCTATCTAGTAAACCTTCGATTTAGAGTGGTATCTTGGGGAGGTATACTAGGGAAAATATTTTGAACGTCAAAAGAAATGAATTTCGCATTATCTGTACCAGAAATATTCTGAATTTTATTTATCAAATCATAAGAATTTTTAAGGCTGAATTCCGGTACAAATATAGAATGTTTGTTATTAAATGTATTAACTTTCTTGATAACTTAACAGATGGTGTTGTAACAAATGATACTACTGGACGGACAGGGTAGTTTTGTTTATGTAATTTTATCAAAGAATATAATTTCGGGGTTTGTGGATTCATAAAAGTAAGTCTGAACTTCTCGGTTTCGTTAAAAATAGATTTACAGTTTCTCAAGAATTCTTTGATTTGTAGGTGATTTGTAGGTGTAGGTGGTTTCGTGTTTCGTCGTTGAGTCGTTTTTGCGCCATTTGCGTCGCATGTTCTTATTATTTATTTTTGTGTGATTGAAGTGTAATTCAAAATCAAACAATCTGTTCATAGTTATAAGAGACACAATAACACTAGTTTTATGATTATTATATACATGGTTTGTGCATCTTTTCTCTAACAGAATACAATCGTAGATTCTGTTGTAAAAGTTACAAGTAACGCATCAGTTCATCAAGGCTGTCTCTCGCCATAATGGACCATGTTCAGGAGCTGGAAAAGTTTTAGAAAGACAACAGTTTTGTGGATTTAATAAATATATGTTAAGGTAATTTTTTAAATTGATTCCAATTTTTTCCATATTGATTTTTCGATTTCAATCTTGCGTCCCCATCTTTTTTTCGATCTTGCGTCCCCATTGGTTTTTTAATAATAAACAATATTTTTAATAAATATTATTTATTTATTTGGAAAAGATGCTGAGGTTTTTCATTTACATTCATTTTCAACAAATAAAACTTATTAATAATGAAAATGTGTTTATTAAATGTTAATGAAATATATGATATTAATAAATATTCGTTATTTATTATAAATAATGTTTTATTTACTCGGAAAAGAAATCTGTAGTTCACAATGAGCTTATGACATGATGCATAAGATGTCCGGAGGACTGCTCTCTGCTAATATCGTATACAATAGGAAATGTTGGGTCGAAAATCCATCAGAAAACAACTACTTTCCTGATGAAATTTCCGTGCAGAGTTCCTACAAGGTTATCTCTGCAATTGCTTGTTGCATGGGAATGTTCATCGAAACATTCGGACCACCTATATATCGATTTCGGAGTGTTGCTCCTCATCAGTATAGGGTAGGTCTAGCAGTCAGATGTAATTCAATGTTCGTCGTGGCATTAGCCAGGAAAGTAGTTGTTTTCTGATGGATTTTCGACCCAACTTTTCCTATTGTATAGGATATTAGCAATGAGCAGTCCTCCGGACATCTTATGCCTCATTTTATCTACTGTTGATAAATCTATAGTGAGAGCTATATCAATTGGAAATAAATCAGAATTAACTGTTAATGAGGTATATTTAAATAATTTGAATGCATAGTTTGGGTCTAATAAATAAACTTTTATTCCGCAATATTCGAATAAATGATTTATTAGGTGTTAATTAATTCAGTTATCTATAAATAAACTGTTTTTTTCAGTGTGGCGAAAAATTTAATAAAAATCAAAAAAATTCTTCTTTTTTGATATACCTTGAAAACTGAAAAATGTTTGACCGTTTCATCACACTCCTGTTTACGAGATTCCCAGGCAGTGCATCCTTGATGTCTAGGAACACATTCGAGCCGTACTGTACGAGACGGCAATGCTGAGCATCGTTCCATAATGGAGAACATTTCTGGCATGGAATGTTGATAATCTGGGCGGATGCACATCGTCATGTTCGTCCACCTGCACGACATTCCCGAATGCCCGAGATCCCCCATATCGTCCATATCGTCGACCTTTTCTCCTCTTCGCGGTCGTTCCCGTACGCTTTATTGCGCTACGCACTCCTGTCCAGTTTTACGGCAAGCCCCATTTAATTTCCTTCACGCAGATTGACCACAGACGCGTGTGAAGTTATGGAAGTTTTCTGCAATTTGCGTCCCGAAAACCAATTCGAGTTCAAGTACTGAAATTATTTAAAAATGATTTGGGAGTTGGATGCCCACAAATTATTTTTTCCAACACCTCCTTTGAAAGTTTACTTTTTCTCCCAAGTTTTAAAGTTGAAAGTGGCACTTTTTCGCTAGAGAGAAAAAGTTACTTTTCCTCTCTTAAAATTAAATAAAGTTTCACATAAATACAGGTTCTTTACAAATGATTTGGGAGTTGGAACTCAACAAATACAGGTGTTTTTCTTTACAAGTGGTTTGGGAGTTGGAACTCCACAAATTATTTTTTCTAACACCTCCTTTGAAAATGTACTTTTCTCCCAAGTTTTAGGGTTGAAAGTGACACTTTTTCCGATTCCCTTCTAAAAATTAAATGAAGTTTCACATAAACACAGGTATTTTTCTTTACAAATGATTTGGGAGTTGAAATTCCACAAATTATTTTTTCTAACACCTCTCAAAATTTACTTTTTCTCCCAAGTTTTAGGGTTGGAAGTGGCACTTTTCAAGCGTGCGGAAAGTTACATTTTCTACAACCACACTACAAAACATGCTTTTCTGCATAGTTTTACGTTCGCAAACATGATTATTTCTCACAATAATTGCAATTTGACATTAGTGTGCCGCAAAGTGACATTTCTGTGCCACAAAGTGACATTTCTGTGCCAAACTTTTTCAGTACCTAATTTCTAAGCAATGCAGTTTTCGTGACAGCAAGGTGAAAGTATATTTTGGAAATTCTGCATTTCGAAGGGATATTTGATCAAGCAACTTCAAGAATGAATAGACAAAGTCTATTGGTTTATATAATATGAGAGAAATTGTCGTACAAATTCATAATATTCTGAACAAAAATCATAGACATCACTACTGCTGTCTCAAATACCCACATACACACTATCCATTGCTAGGCAACGGAGCAACATCTATCGAATCATTTGATGGTCAACAAACGTCAAACATAAAATATTCGTAAAATATTCTTGTCCCGTCATTTTTTAATGAGATTGAACTAAAATGGATAGCGACAGTTCTGAAATTGAAAATACTCCGCCAGAACTAAGAGAACAAGTTAATATAATATAAGAATGAGTCACTGACATTTCATTCCGTCTTATAGTATAGTATTATTTTTAGCAAAAAGGGTGTTGTAGAAAAAGTATAGTGTGTAACACGAGCAGAAATGCAATTTCTCACTCGTTTGAATTGCAGCACTCGCTTACGCTCGTGTCGCAACTTTTTCAAACTCGTGAGAAATTAGCACTTTTCTGCACTTGTTGCACAATATACTATTCCGCACGCATGCGGAAAGTATTTCGCACGCTTGCGGATAAGTTGTCAAAAGCATAATTTCTATTAAGATTTACCGAAGTCAAGTTGTCAAATATATAATTTCAATTTAGATTTACTTAATTTGAAGAAATCTATTTGAAAAGATTTTTTTTTATTCAGAAGGCCGAAACTATACCAACTGATACTATCTAAAAAACAGTATATATACTATCTAAAATCCTACCAACAAAATCTTGAAGCAATCTATTTGAGAAGTGTAATTTTTTTCATATTCTTAAAAAAAAAGTTTCCGCGAACGAGGATCGAACCCGGGTACTCTTCGTCAGAAGTCACGTCGAGTCCCGCTGCTTACCAACTGAGGTATTGGACACATATTATGACAAGAAAATATATTGTATTAGAGTGTATCCTGATTAGTAATTATTATCAAAAATATAAGATGTCTAATTATGATTTTGATCTCGTCGGTATTACATCATAAAGAAAATATTTTGTATTTAAATTAATTATTAAAAATAAATGAAGTCAGAATGGTTCTCAGTCGGACTATTCATTCGATTTTCTTGGACACATGCATATGCATTATAATAAATATGTCGTCTTTAATTATAATATTTTTATACATTATTTGGTAAAATTATTATGTGGTCGTAGGAAAAATAGTGTACATTACTCGTGCGAAAGTGATTTTCACACTCGATTGCCGCACTCGGCTTACGCCTCGTGCCACAATATTTCCCACTCGTGTGATAAATGTCACTTTCCGCACTAGTAATGCAATATACTATTTCCTCCCTTTTCCTTCCCTTTCTTCGCATGCGGAAAGAAAAGTGCTACAGCAACAGCTATTTCATTACTATCTTCTTTTAGGAACTTTAGATTTTTTTGTTCGATATTCTACTGTTTTTCTTTCCAAAAATGGTAATAATATTCTGTTTGTTACACCAATCTTTGAACTCAAAGAAAAAATGGAAAAAAATCTCAGATTTGTTATTATCGCACTTTCAAAGTTCATGTTCAAGTCGGAAAAAATTGTTAATTAAGTAATGCATAATTGAAAGAAAAATCGCAATAAAAATTTTTTGACCGTGGAGTATTGTTCATTAATCTATCCAATAGATGCCTGAATTTTTTCAATTCTAAATTTTCATATTTATTAAGTTTAAATAAGTAATATTTATTCATTGAAGGTCCAAAGTGGGAGGGGCTTAGGCAAGCCAAAGTACTCGCTTTCGGCCGTAATATAAACCCTCTGGGAAAATTATAAATATTGGTCATACATTTTTTTTGGGAAATTTCCTGCTCTTATTGAATTTTTTTTTCAAATTTGTAAAATGTCAAATGGTTTTTGAATATTTGCAAAAAACCAAACGCTTTGTTTTTTCAGTTAATTGTTAATAACTTTTGCAATTTTTGCAAGCGGCTCTTGAATTTTTTCAAAAATCATCTACACGTTATTGAATGAAAATACAAGTAAAACACACAAGAAGTAAGTGTTTCAGAATAAATATTCCAACTCAAGAGTAAGAATGTATATGTTCTATTATTAAAAACGATTTCGGAAATCACTACATTCTTTAATAGTTGTGGAGAATGGTATATTGTACAACAAGTGGGGAAAGTTCTACTTTTCCCACGAGAGTGGAAGTTTGTGGCACGAGCCTGAAGGGTACTTTCCCCCCATGTTTCACACTATACTTTTCCTAAAATTGCAAAAATTTCAAAAATTCAAGTAATATATCTCAATATTTATTTTTTCCTACAACTGAACAACTACAATAATATTAAAGTATCCTACCTCTTGACAGATAAATAATTTTTTCGTATGCCAATTCATACTTTTTTTATGAAATTTCCGGCAGCAAATCCAACGTTACTTTCGCAGCTTTTTCCAATATCTCTGGAGGAGTATTGTTATCAAAATAGTCACTATTGTCAGTATCCATATTATTTATTATGAGTAAGTATGTCTTATTGAAATAATATTCAATAGAAATTGCGATTTCTAATCTAAACTATCTGAAGAGTTTAAAAAACTTCTATAATATGACAGTTCTGATAACTATCTAAAAATGAACAGCAGCCAACTACCTAGCCAACTAGTTTTTGTCGGTTTTTGTTGATTGAGGGCAAAGTGCCGTGAGAAAAAATATTTCTCACAGTACCTATGAGCCAAACATCGTTTTGAAATGAGAAATTCGCTACTTTTCATAGCAGTTGTAGGAAAACTATATTTCCAAACAGACATCATATTGAATTGCTGCCACTTCTCAACATTTTTGTTTCCCACACGTAATTTAGTTTTATACTTCTCTCAACTCGAGAATTATAAACGAAATGAAAAACAATCTGATTTCGCTTCGCGAATCCGGAAGAAATTCTGTTTAGTAGCGTCGCCTCGTTCAAGAAAATCATGTTGTGGGAATACACTGCAATTTCTGATGTGACCGCAAGAAATCCCATGGACCAGCAGTCTGGAAAATTAAGAAGAGATTTGACAAAAGCTACCTTACAATAACCGGGAATTTCACCTGAACCGTAACGTTTCTTCTTCAATATCATATATACGGACTAGTTGGATGTTGCTAGTTTCGCTATTGGGGAATTGATATCAAATATTTGTTCTGATATATTTGATCGAAGTGAATGAATAAGTGGATTCCTGTTTGTTGGATTCGTTTGTGATCGAATGGAAGAATGTATTAAGTCTGAATATTTGCTTTAAAGTGATTTTTATTATAGTTATTAACGTTACAAGGCCGATATGTAGCAAATAACGGATGAGGTTGAATATTTCGTAATCCCTCTGAAAGATTACATTCTGATTCCGAGGAAAGAACAAACCATGTACCTAGTAAATCTACTGAAAAATCCCAACATCGTGTTGTCATGGAACAGCTTAAAAATATCACAACAATATTATAAACAAATTCAGTTTTTTGTGTTGGCGAGTTCGCTTTAACAATGACCATGGATGAAATTGAAGAAAATGGACCTTTACATTTACGGAAAATAAATTACAAAACTCGTTTAAATCGATAGTTGTTAGTCTGAAAAGTCCATTTAACAAAAAGTTCCATTATTTTACTTTCATTTTAAAAAAATACCACATTTGAAAGTGTGATGCTGACGTCACGTTCATCGGAAATATCTCCCACCATAATCCACGTTCCGAAACAGGCAATACCGTTCTCCTTAAAAATATAACTTCTAGTATGATATAAGACGTTGAGAAATAATCAATACATTGTCACTTGATCAACTCATAGATAAAAATCCACATATAAGCTATTTTTTATTCTATTTGTAACTTTCAAATTTTCTGAACGGATCATCCTTTTGATGAAGAACGAGCATTGACAACACAGCAAATCGTAATGACAGTTCTCAATTCTCAATAGTTATATGGAGATGTGTGGTTAATGTTTATTTTATTTACATTCAACAATCGACATTCAACTGATAAATTCGATAAAAGTGTAGTGAGGTGTTATCATAAACGATTTGGTGTGAATTTATTTGTGTAATTGTTCACGGTCTTTCTTGCAATGACTAAGATTTAAAATCATTCCTTGAACTCTGCTTTGAATACAATAATAACATAACTTAAAGTACTCACTTGGAAATGTTCTTCACAAAAACATATATTTCCGCTTTTCACAAAAGGTTTATTCACTGTTTCGAACCACATTTTCCGACGCGCTTCATCTTTAGTTGCATAAAAGAATTGTTTATTGGAATTTGCACTGGTGTTCAGACAACCGGGTACAAAGCACCTTTTCGACATGTTCAGTTTTTTTGCAGTTTTATTGCAGGGATACAGGTACTGGAGATACAGGAATTAATAACAAATTTTAGAACACAAACAACAAAAGCTCTCAAACCTTTCCAAACTGCATTCATTAACCTCAAAAAATAAATCAAGGTAGTGTTTGTTGAAGTTTAGATCTGATGGAATTGCTTCACTTGTATCAAATGGGTAGGCAAATGAGTTAGACAGAGACAAACTATTCTTATTGATCGCACCGTGAAACAGACGAAAGAACCCATCTGGTATCAAATGACAACTGTCATACGACACATTATATTTGAATGAGAATTTGGTGCACAACTTTAACAACGTTGCCAATTAGCGGTCAGAAAAAATAAATAAAAAATCCCGAGTGATATTAGCGTATTTACTTTCTAATTTCAGTGTTACCCCATATCTCTTGGAAAGGTCCATTGAGGAACAAAATCAAATTTCTTTAGAAATATTGAGAGAATCATGTGCAGCGAGTGTTGATTTACTGCCGAAAATAAATCAAGAGCGATATCGAAAAGAATATGAAAATTTTGAAAAGTGGCGTAAAAGCAAGAATGTAAAGGTGGTAAATGAAGATGTATTATTAGCCTATGAAGGAAAATCAGAAGTTCATTCTCGTAACTCGCTGTGAACCAAGTTTTCAATGTTGAAACTTGTTTTGGAAGTTTATGACAATATTGACATTTCAAAGTTAGTTATTTTAAATCGTACACCATATTAGAGTATTATCTACAGAAATGGTATTTTCAGATTTGGAAAATTATTTTTGTTCTTGAGACGAAAGTCTGATGGATACACACCAGAGAAAGCAAAACTTTTGTCTGAAGAAGAAGTAACTAAGTTTTTGTTAGAGGCAGATGATCATACATGGTTGCTTGAAAAGGTTGTATTAATGAGTGGTATTTTTGGCGCCTGTAGACGTGACGAACTTGTTAAGCTAACTTAGGATGATTTTGAAAGCAGTATACAACAGGCCCACAAATTTTCAATTTTTTTGTCTACCTTCAAACCTGAAAAGTAAGATATTTCAATTTTTTTGGTAATAAATTGAAAAAATCTACTCGATAACAGAAAAAATATCAAGTTCTTACCATGATAAAAAATAAATAACAAAACTTATATCATTCGCTTAAAAAAAAAAAACTGTTTCAGTCTTCTTAATCATCAACTTAACCAACTAACATTGTATACTATAAGTATATGTTATTACTATGTATATTATTTTCTACTTTTTCCTCTTACTGACTAGAAAACTGTCAATTTAGGATAAGTATTTTCATGTATAACGGTGTAATTTATTTAATTTCATAAACCAATTGGTACTTAAATTTACTAATCAGGCACACTACAACTAATCAGAAGTTAGGAGAAATGACATTCAATAAAATTATAGCATTTATACTGAAATGAAACATTAGTTCAATAAAATTATCTATCTAATTATCTATCTATCTAGTTTCGATTGATTTAGGTAATAATCCATGATGTGAATCGTGGAAAACGAGATTATTAATTTCATTTCAAATTTGATATCCCATTGTTAGATGTTTGAATTCCTTGGTTCGTTTCAATTTAGGTTTGAACTAGTGACTGTAGATGTCATAAGTTACTTTTTGTACGGTACTGAATCTGAGTGGATTCATTTTGATTTCGAGAGCTTCCATAAAGCCTTCCCGATGAGTTGGAAACTACGAAATAGCTGTCGAAGGATGTTGGATCTCTCGGAATCAAATCGAATAATACTCTCCTTTCGCTTAGATGCTGTTTGCGTTCCTCATAACGTACTAGAAACTTGATTGAACCTTGGGTTGGTCAGAACAACAACATTGTTGACTGCCTGTAAATAATCATCTAACTCTGGATTCCTTTATTCGTTTCAAGTTTCTACTTGTGACTGTAGATGTCACCAGTTACTTTATGTAATTTAATGTCTTTGCCTTTCGGTACTAATTTTGAGTGGATTCGTTTTGATTTCGAGAGTTTTTCCATAAAGCCTTCCTGATGAGCAGGAAACTACGAAACAGCTGTCGATGAATGTTGGATATATCGGAACCAAATCGATTAATACTCTCCTTCCACTTAGATTCTGCTTGCGTTCCTCATAACTAACTTGATTTATCCTTGGGTTGGCCAGAATAACAAAATTGTTGGCTGCCTGTCAACGAGTAGAGTCATGGATTCCTTGGTTCGTTTCCAATTACGTTTCAACTAGTGACTGTAGAAGTCACTAGGTACTTTTTGTAATATTTTCTTTACGTTATAATACGTTCGTTGACTATTTTTCAATTTTACTGACCTTTTTCTCTTTATTATTTGTATTCCTACGCTGTTATTGTTTAAATTAATTTGATAAAATAAAGAAATTATAAACTAAATCAACGATTTAACGATATGAGTTGAAAGATAACTGAATAATTCCATATCTGTCATACCACATACACCGACGAGAAGATCTCGATATCGCGCTAACGCTCCAAAGCAAACATTCTCCTTGTGGAAACATGGAGTTATTCCGATTGAAAGGGTTCGAGCCGATGCTGATGGCGGCGTTAAGACACCCTTCGAGGAAACCGTCGACGGAGGAGACGTTAGTCGTCACAGCCCTAATCCAAAGTTGATGGTATCGCCGGAGCATGCATAGATCAATCCGCATGGGAACTCCGGCTTTTCTATGGCCGTGAATACAGACAACTTTAAATGAGATTGAAAGTTGGATTCGGATGCCGACGCGGAAAAAGGAGATAGATGAGGATACTATGCGGAAATATTTGGTGGAACGGTAACGGGAGGTATACGGGGTTTTCAAAATCTTGAGAATGGACCTTTACATATACGAAAAATAAATTGCAAAACTCGTTTGAATCGATAGTTATCATCCATTTAACAAAGAATTCTACTATATTTTTT
This sequence comes from Chrysolina oricalcia, assembly GCA_944452925.2. NCBI lineage: Eukaryota > Metazoa > Arthropoda > Insecta > Coleoptera > Chrysomelidae > Chrysolina > Chrysolina oricalcia. Next base: position 2,579,344 of record OX101821.2, on the reverse strand, counting down.
TCATTTTGATGAAAAATCACGTTCATCGGAATCACCCCCATCATAATTCACGTTCCGAAACAGGCAGTACTGTTCTCATCAAAACTATAGCTTCTAGGTTGTTATGTGCCGTTGAGAAATAATTAAAACTTTGTCGCTTGATCAACTCATAGAAAAAATCCACATATTAACTATTTTTTATTGTATTTATAACTTTCAAATTTTCTTAACGGACTATCCTTTTGATGAAGAACGAGCATTGACAACACCGCAAATCGTAATAATAGTTCTTCATGGAACAAAAGTTATCTCAAAATTTGAGGTACAGATTTCACAAGTAATCATGAATTACACAAATGTGGCTGTATCATTCATTTAAAAAAATATATTTGTGATATCACAATAGTTGGGGAAATCATAAAACATGTTTCTATATTTTTTGAAATTATGGTGTTTGAAAGTTGACCTCTTTTTTAACCTTGGACTGTAATTTTGAAAAATTTACAACACAAACAGAGCATAAGTACGAGGATGTCTTGATATCTAGTTAGCCTAGACCAGTTCCCTGCATAAACAAAATATTGCGTTACCATAGCAACGAACAATAACTTATTAGAAGTGTCAATGTGAAGTTTGACGTCAAAAAAGTAAACCAGAGTTACGCAATAAATTAAAAGAAAATATATGTCCACCGAAATTGTGAAATTCGAAAAATTGGAGTATCGAGTCATCATCAAGTACCTGTATTTAAAAGGGTTAAGAGGTAAGCAGATTTAAGAAGATATGCTTAATACCCATGGTAATCAATGTCCTTCGTATGCGACCGTGAAAAATTGGACTGCAAACTTCAAAAGAGGTAAATTTTCCATTGAAGACGATGACCGATCGGGAAGGCCAGTTTCTGTGTCAGTCTCCGAAAATATCGATGCAGTTCATGACATGATTTTAACAGACCGTCGAATTGAGCTAAAACGGATATCTGAAGCACTGAATATTTCATACGAACGCGTTCATCATATAGTTTACGTCAATTTGGAGATGAGAAAAATTGCTGCAAAATGGATCCCCAAATGTTTGAATGTTGACCAAAAGCGTGCAAGGGTAGTAGCATCGCGTTCGATCTGTGCTCGATTTGAAAACGATGTAGACTTCTTAAACCGAATTTTTACTACGGATGAGACTTGGGTACATTTCTACGATCCAGAAACAAAGCAACAATCGATGGAATGGCGACACTCCGGTTCTCCAAGATCTAAGAAGTTTCGTGTCCAAAAATCTGCAGGAAAAGTTCTTGCTTCAGTTTTTTGGGATTGCCATGGAGTAATCATGATTGATTTTTTGGAAAAGGGTAGAACAATAACTGGAGATTACTATTCGACATTACTATGGTGATGATAATAATACTCACTCAAAAACACTCGTAGAGTGTACCTCAGCACGTCCTGTGCGGTTAGATACAAGCACCAAATTAGGGCGATAGTTGAAGAAATTTTGCATCTCTTGAATCTTCAAGAAATCATCGGACATTTCGGTAATTCAAAATTTATAACAGAAAATATTGAAGATAATAATTATGACCGAGAATGAACGAGATATACAAAATAATCTAGAGATTTGGAATAAGACATTTGAAGAATACAAAATGAGAATGAACAAGAACAGAACAAAAGTGATGGTAATTTCCAAATAAAAACGATAAATATATAAATAGAAGAAGTGCATATAGAACAAGTAGAACATTACAATTATTTAGAAATAGTAATACAAGTAAATGGAAAACAAGAAATAGAAATCAACGATAGAATACAAAACACATTAAATCTAAACTACTAAATGAATAAAACCTTTATAAATAAAAACGAAATTTCTAAGCAAACTAAAATCAATGTTTTTAAAACGATTTTGACATTTGGTTGCGATTCCTGGGCACTCTCACAAAGACAAAAAAAGCAGAATCCATGCCATTTAAATGAAGTATTTAAGAAGAGGAAAAGGACTTATAAAAATGGACTAAACTAAAAATTACGAAGATTAGGGAAGATTTAGAAATGCAAGCAACATTGAAAAGGTGCAACTCAGCTGGTGGGGTCATTTTCAGAGGATGAGTAACAAACGCTCGGTGAAACAAATATGGCAGACGAAGATTCAGAACAAAAAAAAAAGAGGAATACCAAGACAAACATGGGATGGGGTAATTGCAGACATTTTGAAAAAGAGAAAAAATTACACAGATGCAAGAACCAAGAAAGAATGGGCGAAGTTTGTATATGATTAACAACATCAATGAAGTAATAATGTATTGTGAATAGTAAACAATCCTACACCACTAGTTGGTAGAGGGGATTTTGATAATTTATATACAGGGTGTCCGGTAAACCTTGTACAATATTGAAACTCGTGATAGACCAGGTCATGACTGTTCAGAATATCAGAATTTCACCTCAGTAAAAATCTCACCGTTTTCGAAATAATGGACATTTTTGAAATTCTGGAAAATCGCTACTTCACCTTAGATTTTTGAGTGCCATGTCTACAAATCGAGATCAATTCAAATATTCTTGCTGATGAAGAATACTGATTAGTGATGCTTTCAGATATACAGAATAGTATTTCAGAAAGTGATACTATTTTTTCAAGAAATGAGGGTAAAATGCCAGATTTGAGTTTCACCAATTTTTTTAACAAAAGTTTGACATTATTGTCTGAAAAAATCGCAACCACGTGGAGTTGGACATTCATTACAAAAGAATACACATTTTGTCCAGACTTCACCATGGTGTGAAACTTGTGATAATTATCGTTGGAAGGAGTGAAATTTCGATTACATTAGAGTATGGTGTTATTCTGAGCTAAAATCAACTTTAGACTTTGTCAATAAAGTATTTTATTTTTATCCTATCAAGACGAAATGATGAAATAATCAGGAGTCATAACGGAACAATTATGTAAAAAAGTAAATACCAATTCAACGTTTTTGTAAATCAATATACATTTAATAAACCACAATAACGATTATTCATCATTGCACTGATAATATTACAATAAAAAAATGTTCGAATTGTTTCCGATTCACTCGTATGCAGAGACGACATCTTTTCGAGAAGGACTTTTTCAAATGCGGCATAGCCCCCGAATCAGCGATACTCTGAGCGGCAGTGGGAATACGCCGTCTCAATTACTCCACGTCCAAATTTTTTGAATTGAATCGTTTGTCTCAACACATATTTTGAAATAAAGGAATTGTGTTTCGTTAAAAAGTTCTTGTTGAAACGGAATAGGGGATGTAATGTTTCACCCCTTTCAAAGATATCAACACAATTAAAAAATATTCATAGGTATCCTTGTTATTGGTAGAACATGTCCACAAAATATAATTTCTTCAATTCTTCAGCAATTTGTAGAAAAAGAAAATAAATTTTTTCATGTTTTTGGAAACGTGTAACGTTTCAAGGAAAGGGCTGAGAGCTTTTGTTTACATGAAAGACCCCCTTTAATTTTCGACAAAGATTCACCTCCTAAAAACTATTGCACTTATTTATTTTTATATCTTTCGACTTCTGAAATTTCGTTGTAATCTGGATGTTGGACAATTGCGACATTTATCACATGAATTCGTGTATTCATCGGTGCCATATCGGATAATCGAAAATTTCATTTCGATAATAATTTTATTAGACTGATTACATAAAAAGTTAATTTTATTGACATACTATTTAATGCCACCAAGCAATTTATTGTTTCTTATTAATAATCATTTCTATATATTTTTATCTTGATAATAATATCGAAACAAAATACTTTTTGAGAGTAAGTATAAAAGTAGAAGGAAGCTTAGAATAACACCACACTCTAATTCAATGGAACTATCACTCCCTCCAAAAATAATTATAGTATGTTCTATACCATGGTAGAGTCCGGAGAAAATGGGCATTCTTTTGTAATAAATTTCCAACTCCACGTGGTTATGCTTTTTTCAGATAATAATGTCAAACTTTTGTTAAAAAAATTGGATAAACTCAAAACTGGCATTTTACCCTCATTTCATGAAAAATGGTATCACTTTCTGAAAAACTGTTCTGTATGTCTGAAAGCATCACTCATCAGTATTTTTCAGCTGCAAGGATATTTGAATTGGTCTAAATTGGTCTAAATCCACGATGAGGTAGCGATTTTCCAGAATTTCAAAAATGCCCATTATTTCGAAAACGGTGAGATTTTTACTGAGGTGAAATTCTGATATTCTGAACAGCCATGGCCTGGTCTATAACCAGTTTCAATATTGTACAAGGTTTACCGGACACCCTGTATATTTACTAGAAGAATGATAGTTTGAAATTCAGAAAAAAAGGTATGATTGTTCATCCTTGGTATTTGGGAAATATGAAATAATAATTCAAAACCGTTTTCGAGTAAATAAATCTCCGTTTGGACTATATCTCACTCAATCACATTATTAATTCAAATACCTATGCTGATTATGGATTATCTTATTTTCCGACATTATAGTCAAAGTTTCACCTATGAATATTCAAATAACGACGACACGTAACAACGAAAGTTCAGATGGAGTTTGGTATAATCACATTATTGTGCGGAGGCGGCGTTTTGGGCAATATTGTTTTTTGATGTTGTAGTAACACCGCCCTTGTCCTCTTATCAGGTCTGTTATGCACGTCGGATGGAGGAGAGTGAATGGATAAGGATAATAAGGAAGTGACTGGTGTGGTAACCGACTTCCGTTGACCAGCAAAAGGGAAATGGCCCCATTTGCTAAACTGAGTATCAGACACTACTGTCCTCTCAGACCGTGTTTCAAAATGACCGAATAATGGAGAAAAACGGTTTCCTTTAGTATAGTTGACGTGAACGACAGGATAATCGCCAAACTAAAATGAGATAGATAGATATTTATTTAAATGAAGCGAAGATTTATTAATTGCAAAGTTTGAGGTTATGAAATTCAGAAAATTGATAATGAGTACTTACTATTCAGGCATCAGCAAGTATCGCAATTTGTAAATACATTGTTTGTTCAAATACATAAACTAATTAAGCCTAAGAATTAACGAAAATTCATGTTAGAGCTTGAGACCATGTGTATCATCTCAAATGAATGATGTACAACTTGTGACAGAGTCACAACCTTATATTATTCATAAACTTATTAGTAAATTCAAACATAGCACAGATCGAAGACTAGCCTTTAACACAATTACCATGGAAAATTTACCTTCAGTGAAATATTTATCTCTACCATATTTTGATCAGAACATGGTACTAAAGTTTTCTTTAAATCTTATAACAATCTAAGTAACTATTTAGTCAATTATAAAGACAAAATTAATAAGTTAAAAAGAAGCGTAGTCTATAAGCTTGACTATCCTGATTGCGCTGCCTGGTAGAACTTGTAGACCCCTTATTACCCAAATTAACGAACACTTAAGAGACAACTTTAGCCCAAACATAAATTAAATTTTTTTACATAAAATAGACAAGAAAAATTTCCTCAGATTGGATTTGTTTGAAGAACTGGAGAGTTCCAAAGAACTTTCCAACAATGATAACTGCCTGAATACCCAAGTGAAATTGTACAGAAATTTCTTTCCCCTTCACCAAAGGATAACTAATTTTAATAAAAAAAAAATATGTTGGCTATGCTACAAAATTTTAAAATTCATTTTGGATCACTCTTCATGTTAGTACCATTAGCTGCGTTTTATTGACCATCAAAGTTTAATTCTACTAGTAGAAGAAGTAGAGTATCATAAAAACGTAATTTCAGGGTTTCCAGTAGAAGACAAATGATTCTTAATTCCCTATATCACTGTATAAAGTTTGAAACTTATATGTTTCATTATTATTTCATTTTGAATGATTTGTTTCAATTAACAACGTCCACAGCCCAAACAAACAATGGAAGAAGGCGCGAGCAGTATTATATCTTATTGAAAAATTATTCAGGCAAGAATATTCGTGGAATAATAAAGTTATCATATAATATGTGCATCCCTTCAATAATTTTGACTTAAATTTTTCAGAATGTAAAAATTATTAAGAAGAAGTGATTCCAAAACCTAACACCTTCCACTTTCGAAGTAGATTTGGGTGAACGAAACCGGAATTATAAAAAAATAGAGCATATTCGAAGATTGGGAACAAGTGGGAACAGCTTTTTTTCAAATGTCTATTTTTCTCTATTCATCATACGTGAATCGATTTGACAAAATATGTTTCTGTATCATCCCACTGATGTTTTTGAACTTTCGCCGCTTTCTAAAAGGAAGGTTCAACAGAGAGAGAATTTCAAATCAGTAAGTATGAACCCACCTTCATCATCTCCTTTTCTGGTATCCATTTGCATAACATGTGATTTGAAAAGGGAGCACCTACAGAGGTGAATTAATAATCAATATGATCTCACATATATTTTATAAATAAAACTCGTTAAACATTTCCATTCCGTAACTTCAGTTACGTCTATAACACTCATATTTATTTTAACTAGAAGCTCTTCACTACCAAAATCATTTTAATGTGAGTAAATGAAGTTTTTTTTTTAACAAAATACAATTAAAATGAACAGATATGGTCCATAGTTTAATGCAATGTCAATATTGTCAATTTCTGCCATAATTTAGTGAGTTTAATTTTTCAACCAGTTTCATAACCTCAAACTTCACTTTCAATTTTTCAATTCAATTTTCTTCAATCAGATTATTTACTTCCAGGTAAGCACTGAAGATGACGCAACTCAAAAACGTTTGGCAATAGAATAAATTTTATACACTTACTTAAATATACAAAATCTTCGTTTCATTTATTAAAAAAAGAGTATTCAGCTTCCCACATTCATTCATATATTTATTTGCCATAGAAGTGCTACAAAGAACACAAGGTTTTCAAAATCTTTGAAAATTTTCTGTTTTTCGGAGTCGTCGACTGAAAACACTAAAATCAATAGAGAGGAAATGTCGACCAATTTCTACTGCAGACATCAATTTTCACCAAGTGCCACGATTATAAGTGAATCGAGTAAATTTCCAGGTACCTACGATTTCCCTGAAAAAGAGGAACCGACCGCGCTTCTAGAAGTGAATTGCGAAAGACTGAAAAAGTCAACTTCAGAGTCGCATTCGCCAACAAAGATTTCCCAGATAATGCGAAAACATCTTGTCCCATTTTGTGGCATCACTCTTCATTAAGTTGCGCACTACGAGGCTTTTCAGAAGCTTTATAAAAAGACTGTGTCGAGGGGGCCGCAGGCTTCTCGCCTGCATTTAACTATTCTCTTTAATGTCGACAACGTTGCTGCGTGTACAGACTACAGGAAATATATCGAGGGAGGAAAATTCCAAAACTGAGAATAATAAATTGTAAAGGCGCCACATAAAAATGCATGTGTAGGTACTTATACAACATGTGCTTTCGAAGCTGACCTATTTCTAGAACAGGATTAGTTGACATGTAGTAACTTCTATTGCCCTATATTTTCATCTCACGGAGAATCACAATTTGCTTTTGGAAAAACTGTATCGATTCGAAGTGCGTGGTGTCGCTAATGGGGTAGCAAATTATTTAGGAAACAGAACACAAATTATAATTTACAACCTTAGTCAGTCAGATCCAGCCAAGTTATAAATAGGAGTGCCGCAGGGTTCAATTCCTGGTCCAGTGTTTTTTCAAAATCAAAATAAAAATCAATTTATTCATCACAGAAATATACATGTGAATTTGATCTACACCAAAGACAAACGCATACTTATTGGACTAGTCAGAAAAATAGAGTAAAATTTAAATATTAAATACAATTATACAATTTTATAATATTCATGGCTGAAATTCAATGCAAGTGCAATACTGCAAAAAATACAGTCATATATGCTGATGACACCAATCAACTGGTAACCAATGAAGCACTTTTGAACACCATAAGTTTATCAAATATAGTTGCACATGATTTCTACTATTGGTGCATACACCACGGTATTATGGTCAACACTTAAAAACATTTCGCAGGATATTCTAACAAAAAATGTGTCTAATGATTTCAGTCCTCTAATAAAATCAATCACAATTCAATTGCAGAAGTTGACTATGTACACTTTCTTTTTATTTAAGACAATAAGGAGACAGTCTCGTAGAATGTTCTTAAAACAGCATATTCATGGTTTTGTACACTTAATCTTAAGCTATGGATTGATATTTTGGGGTAATTTAGCCCACACACAAAAAGTTTTTGATAATGCACAAAAATATCATCAGATGGATGGGGAAAGCACCTGCCTGAGAACATTGCAAACATATATTTATTAATCTTAAAACTCTACTATGCCTCTATATTTACTTACGTAATTCACTCGTATCATAATTTACTAATTTTCGAGTTTGTAGAACTTTTGGAATTTTCTTCAACAAATTACGATTATTATTTTTTTTATACAAAACAAACATTTCCGTTCTGTTTGAATGGTTGCTAACTTATCAGATCTAAACTGCATTTTTCAAATCTTCGCAAGTTTGCTTTTTTTCAAATACTATTTATTTTTGATTTCACCCTCATTTTCATATTGCAGGAGCGGTTAAAAATTATTGAAAACATTATGTATGAGGGAATCTTCATTTGCAACCATTATTAAAAACTTTTGGAAAAAATTCGATATCTATTTCAGTAAAAAAAACAATTTAATGACAAAATATCCTTTTCGTTTGAAGCAAGAGGTTGCAAATTAACTTTTGGAATTTTCATTGCCATAGGATTAATAACAATATTTTTTTGTAAAACAAACATTTCCGTTTTGTTAGAATGGTTGCAAATTTATCGGAAGATTTACCACAGTTTTCATTGTTGCAAGCAGGTTCTCACAGTTTTGGTTAGATCTATATGGTAATAAGTGAAAGAAGAAGTTGTTTATATAGATGATGAACAACAGAGGTCCCAGAACGGAGCCCTGTGGTACTCCAGACTCGATTGGCAAAAGATCCGAAGATTTGTTCTCACCAAGATCAACGCACTGTTTACGGTTGTTCAAGTAAGAGCTAAAAAGGGAGAGTGCAACTCCTCTGATTCCATATTCATTCAATTTCATTAGTAGATTGTGATGAGAAACACAGTCAAACGCCTTGCTCAAATCGCACAGTGTGGCAGAGCTATGCTGTTTTTATTCAAAACCATCAACTATGTTCCTTACCACACGAACAACAGCTTGTATAGTGGAACAAGATTTTCTAAAACCATATTGATCAGTGTTAAGGAGATTGTTAACTTCAAAGTAGAGATTTAGCCTTTCTTTAAGAATAATTTCGAAAATTTTGCCAAATATGGGGACGATAGAAATAGGTCGATGATTTTCAAGCAGGTTTATATCACCCTTTTTAAAAATTGGAATAACCTTACTGATTTTAAATTTATCTGGGAATGTACTCTCTCTTATACAAGCATTAAAAAGACATGTGAGTGGCTCAATCAAATAGGAACTTGTTTCTTTTATTATTTCACTATTGAGGGTATAGACATCGAAGCAATTGGAATTTTTCAACTCACTGATGGCATTGAAGACTTCAGTTGTGGTCACAGGTTCAAAGAAGAAGGATCCTGCTGAAGAAGGTTTGAGACTAGAATCGAGTGATGATGGACAAGCAATATCATTAGAAGGAAGTTGACTAATTTATATATAGAGGGTGTTATGTAATAAGTGTCCGATATTTAACAGGACGATTCCTCAGTTATTTATAAGGTAAAAAGTTCATATAAACATGGGTCCGCAAGGCCTTCAGTTTTGAGATAGAGGGTGTTGAAAATTTATTTTTATTTTGGTTTTTCGTGAATAAATTTTGAAATAATGTCTATATTTGAACAAAAATTGGTATTTGGGGACTTTTCAGTATGAGAAATTCAAATTTGATCTCTGTTTGGCACTTTATTATAGGGGGTGCCACCTACAGGTCTTTGTCTCTTTTGGGGAGTCACCACTTTTTCGTGCATGTATGTATCACATTTTCTAGAAAAAAAACATATTTCACTATAATTTTTACGTGAAAAAGGAATACTTCGCTACAAGCAGCCGTTTTCGAGATATTCTAATTTAAATTAACCGATGCATCCAATCGCCTTCTCATTGATTCGCGAATTCTTTGAAAATTAAATAATCAAGCAGGCTAGTAAGTTTATTCCAATGTTTTTTTTGTGCTGTCATTTCAAAAATGATATTTTGACGCATAGTTAAATAGTTTTATTTGTTACTAGTGTGATTATTTTATTGAAAATGGTAAAATTCACCAATGCAGAGTATGCTGACATACATTTTACATACGGACTCGCTAACGGAAATGCATATTAGGCTACACGTTGATATCAGGAGCGTTATCCGAACCGCACAACTCCTACTTAATAATAATAATAATAAAAAGCGTCTTTATTCACTACAAAAAATAAACAAATAATGACAGAGATTGTGAGAAAAGAAAATCATAGTGAAAAGGCGGAGTGTCAGCCTGCGCTGTTTTTGAACTCAACCTTGACAACACATTTTCAAAAACCTTTTCAAGAATTCACACTCGGTTAAGGGAAACAGGAAGTTTTGAGAAAGCTAGTCATCTGTCGGGTGCACTTCGGACGGTAAGAAACCCAGCAACCGAAGAAGCAGTTCCTAATCTGGTAGGAGAACACCCGGAAACAAGCTCCAGGAAAATAGCGCTGACGTTGAACCTTTCTCATGTTCTGGTATGGAAAATTTTAATTGATAATTTGTTATATCCCTACCATATTCAGAGAGTTCAGGCACTCCTCCCTCGTGAGTTTCCGTTACGTATCAACTTCTGTCGTTGGTTTCTCCAACGCCTTATTCAAAATCCTTTATTTGAAAATCAAATCCTGTTTTCCGACGAAGCAAATTTCTCACGCAACGCTATACGCAATTTTCACAACAATCATTTGTGGTCAGAGGAAAACCCCCATGCGATACAGGAATCACATTTTCAAGAACAGTTCTCTCTCAACGTGTGGGCAGGAATCCTTGGAGATTATCTGATAGGCCCATTCTTTATCCCGGGGAGATTAAACGGAGAGAGATATCGTCATTTTCTTGAAGCAGATTTGCCTATTTTACTGGAATATGTGCCGCTTAGACTACGACATGAAATGTGGTTTATGCGTGACGATGCCCCGGCACATTTTAGCATACAAGCGCGAGAATTCTTAGACTAAACTTTCGGCAACCGTTGGATAGGTCGGGGAGGGCCTCAACCATGGCCCCCTAGGTCACCAGACCTTAATAGTTTAGATTTTTTCCTGTGGGGACATCTGAAATCCTTAATTTACCAGACACCTATCCAAAATAGAGAATAATTCAGAAATCGAATAATTATTGTAATTTTGAATTAGATTAATATTTAGTGTTCCGTTATTTATGGTTTATTAGGAATTAGCTTTTGAAATGTTTCTAGGTTAAATAAAAAAAACAAAATCTTTTTTTTTCATTTTTGGACAAACGCATACTTACATCGATTAATTTAAATTAAAATATCTCGAAAACGGCTGCTTGTAGCGACTTTTGACAAGTATTCCTTTTTCACGTAAAAATGATAGTGGAATATGTTTTTTTTCTAGAAAATATGATACATACATGCACGAAAAAGTTGTGACTCCCCAAAAGAGACAAAGACCTGTAGGTGGTGCCCCCTACAATAAAGTGCCAAAAAGAGATCAAATTTGAATTTCTCATATTGAAAAGTTCCCAAATACCAATTTTTGTTCAAATATAGACATTATATCAAAATTTATTCACGAAAAACCAAGATAAAAATACTTTTACCTTATAAATAACTGAGGAATCGTCCTGTTAAATATCGGACACTTATTACATAACACCCTGTATAATAGTTTCGGCTATGGTGGTAAAAAAATATTGAATTCATGGAGTGTGATATCATCACAGGTTAAAGAGCCCACTATTATTAAAATGCCAAACCATTTCATGAGATACTCCAATCCAGACCTGGGAATCTTTTAAGGGACACACTTTTACGTCTTATATTCTATATTTCGAACAATAGGTAATAATGAGGGTCGTCGGCTAATATTGATTAACGACGAAATCATGTTCCAAATATTTTGAGAGTTCAATCGATTAAATTTATAGGTCTTTTGATATAATAATAATAATAAATGAATATTCCCCAGTTTATGCCACTTGAACTAACGAACATTCGTTCGCCTCGTTTGTTTCTCCAACTTTAATTGGCTATTTGGATCACAGCTTGATGCTCCCGGTCATTTTTATTCTCGGCGATATTAGGTATTAGTGCGGTTATGGTCAGAGCTTGCTGCTAATGTGCAATATAAGAGCCATTATACGTCGCAGACGACGATGCGGACGACGTACGTGAGCTCGTTCAAGTAAAGCCCCGACATCGCATTCGAGATCCTTCTAATTTTCTTCGCAGTTCTCGTTTTGGCCCGGAAAGGGATTGAGAACATGCAAAGATGCTTCAGATTTTGAAACCGAGTAGAAATAAGAGGGAGTATTTTCTCAAGCCATGGATAAGCTGAAAAAATCTTTGAAATCTTATTTTCGAGACGAATTAATCACTTTTGAGGCAATAGCGACACAGATCTATTTCAAATACGAAATACGAACATTTATTTGTCCGAAGGAATTCAAGATATTCAGAGTTGAAAAATACCTCAAGGTTCTATATACTTGGAACATTTCTTTTTTATTGTTTATAAATGACCTAATGAACATCCAAATATCAGATTCTTCTACTGTTTTCGTAGATGACAGTACTATATTTTGACATCACAAAAACAAGCATAATCTTGATAAATAATACGTTTTGATCTGAAAAAAGTAAAATTTTGGTGGGATTAAAATTTACTGTCATTCAACATAAGAAAAACCAACATGATATCTTTTAGATGTCATCTTGAAGACATTCTGTCAGACAATAACATCGTTGAAAATAAAATGGCTCTGATATACCTTGAACTTTATCTGGATAATTCGTTGAAATGAATAGCATGTTGAAATTCTATGCAAAAAGCTGTCTTCGGGTTGCTACACATTGCGAGTTGAATGGATTAGGATTTTTAGTTTCTAAGACAGTTCATCATTCTCTTATTTAATAACATCTATGATATGGTATTGCATTTTGGGGAGTTTGCTGTAGTCGTCGTTTGAAGACTAATTTTACAAAAGCGGTATTTATGCAAAGTGAGATATCGGGATTCATGCCGAACATGAAGTTCGTACAGTTATTGCAATTTTTATGCTTGAAACATGTTTGATACACAAACATAAAACAAAGCCTGCGTATGGCAAGTGGTGCTGTCGGTTTTTCTTTCCAGAGGGCAATGACAAATAATAATAATAGCCATCCTACGCCCACAGGTGTGGTTGTTGAGTACACCCGTGAGTGTTTCTGAAGTAGATTACTCTAATCATCATTGATTATATTAGAGGATGATAGATTATTGAATGATGTAGCTGCTTTCAGTTATTTCAAGTACTGCAACTGTTCGTCGACATTACTAATATTTGAGATTTTTCAGTGAATTCTGAGGTGTCCAATACGATAAAATGAATACCAAAAGAAAACTATAAACTCATCAAAGAATTCACCAAAAATGAAGAGCTGTTGTTGGTCAATTCACCTGTTTCATGAGTAAAGAAATCCCGTGTTTGATGCCTCTCATTATAAGAAGGGTAACATACTTTCAAGTATTAGAGTAGAAAAATATATAAAGTATGTGAATCAAAATATCTCATGCTATTACAGAAATGAAACATTTTTAAACTTCCAGTTGTTTAACGAACAATTACATTCAGTTCAAAAACTACTCTCACGTGAGAATTGTTTAGTACAGACAAAATGAAACGAAAAAAAAAATACTTTTTTCCATTCCTCTCGCCTATATATAGCTAACGGATTTCAGTTTATATCGAAATATGTATTCCTGTTATACTTTTATAATCATTATTACAACGCGTTTTACCTGCACCCATAAAACAAATATTTGTCAGGATGTGATACGGATCACGAATTAAACAAATATTTGTTCCACGACAATATCGAATAGTAACGCGAGGGAAAATACTTTCCGAATATATAACTGTCAGAACTCCGCCTAACAAGGCTCTCAACAATATCGACATGTTCATAACTTTCATTTTTCCATACATACATGCATATTTTAGCAAACGAATGAATTCGACACGAAGTCGAAATACCCTTCTCTCCAAACATTTCCACGATGCGGATGGAAAATATGAGGCAAATATCTGACAGAAAATAGCTAGTTCCTCGACTAATACCATGACGTGCATTGAACAATATCTGACAGATGTTTGTGTAACGTTTCTCAAGGTGGATACAAATGCAATCTTGTATTTAAACAACAACATTCAAAAGCATAAGAATTGTGTAATTTTATTAACTTTGTAAATCAAAGAGAAGTACTGAGATGTGTGTTAGCACAAAAATGTGTTCTGAATTCATTGACAGAGTAGAAGCACTGTCTCAATAAATATTTCTTGAATTTTCTTTTGAAAGTTTTCAAACTGAGCTCTTTGAGATCTTGAGGCAAGATATTGAAGAGAGAATAATCTAGGAATATTTTTTGGGATGAGTGAAGACGAACTCGATTTAATCTAATGTAGTGAGACTTTAATTTATTATGTTTGTTAATTCTTCTTGTGTATTTCAATCAGAACATGATATTCTGAATAGGTTATAAAAACCTTTTTACACTAAAAATGTTTGTATTTTCTTTCTGAAAATATTAAAAATGCAGCAGATCTGATTTCTAACGGCAGTTTATTATAGATTAAGCTTCTAATCTATAATCTAAGGTGATTTTTTTAATGTTTGTTATCAAAATTTGAGATGTGGATTTCTTCACTTCCTTTTTATGTTTGTGAATGAATCAAGAAAATTTGAAAATATATATTCCAGTCGCAGACAATATGATCTGTTTCTTGAAAGTTATTCTACAAGATTATCTGTATTGCAAATTATTTATAATTCTTATGATTACTTTCTGCAGTTCAAAAATTCTGTCAATTTCGGTGGATTGGCCCCATATTATTATATTAAAACTCATGATTGAGTAGACAAGTGAATAATAAAACGTTTTTAGTTCGCGTTGATTGATTTGTTTCTTCAAGTTTAGAATGGCAAATGTATTTTGAACAAGCTTGAAGCACATTTTGAGTCTATTTATTTATGAAACGTTAGATTACCATAGATGGTTGTTCCAAGAAATTTTACTTGGGATATTACTGATTTCCAGCATTTTAAAAGTTCATGGTCATCAAATCCGGCAGAATTCTTGTTTTTCAAACTGTCTATAATTTCTATGACTTCTTTTTCGATTACAGTGTTAATGAAGATACTGATTGACATTATCAGGCATTGAAGTTGATATAAGTCGCCTAAAATGGCTATGTAACTCTACTGTGGTTACGAAATAACTAAGAAATGAATCACAAATGACCTTTTTGTATGTTATTATTTCTTCATCAATCTTCAAGTTGATATCATTTCTTAAATTCTTTCTGCCCAGTCTTTCATTCACAAAAGTTCACCCTGTTTTATTTTCATTATCAGATTCTATAATTTTTTCTATTTCATCGATTTCTTCTTCAATCCTCGGATTTTTGTATGTTTTTATATAAAATCTATAAGTAGAGGAAAGAGCTATACTTCTTGGAAAAATAGACCAATCATATTCAAACTTGAAACAGCTATAAACACCTGAACTATCATCTGTTTCATGTCAACATTTTCGAAAAAGATCTTATACATTTAAACCATCCTAGCTGTTTCAATGTAATACGTAGGTATATTTTCAAAACTCTTTTTCCGCCAGCTAACGCGTTTCATAATTTTTTTCCTAATCCACTTTATTACAATAAAATTATCCCAATCATCCTCGCCACAGATTTATCACAGCAATCAAGAGGCGACGGTAAAAAGTAGTTGATGAGGTGCTGTGAAATTCGAGCAAAATACGACTCTTCATCGCATTAATCACCTGTCTCGTGATTGAACATCTTAAAGACGTGTTCTTTGGAATTTCAATCATTTACTGTCTGATGATGAATAAATGGAAAATCAAGAAAATCCATACGAGTGTAAAGAAGGACAAACTAATCAATTTCCACCGATAAGTTACGGTATTCACAAGACTGGAGTCTGGAAAAACGATGAATTTTTTCATAGCTTTTTTCACCCAGCTTTCTTCCCACATATAAAGCTATACTTCTTTTTCCATCCATGCAACGTTGATGGGGCTGTTTTTGTCATTTCGCTAGCCACCTGTTGCTCCCTACTATTTATTACCCTGAATAACATCAACACAAAGCGGGCGTTTTTCATTCTTGTTTTGTGACTGTTAGGAGGTGTTCATCAGCAAAAACTGAGTTTGCTTGTATAACGAATAAGTGGGGTAGTTGAAAGGGGAGGTAATCGGAATAAAGTGGTTGGGAGTATTTATGAAAATGGGTGCATAAAAATGCGGTTTCTGGACTACAATGTTCCTGTGCTCATACGAGTACTCCTATTTTGAAATATAAAGAAGCAGACAGGACTAGACAGGGATTTTTGTTGAGAATGGTCCTTTCTGAGTCATTTTCCGTTCTGTGGGCAGCCAAGACGTGTTGTCAGAACCCTTATTAATGTATAGAATAAAAATAGAAAGCCATGAATATCAAGCTGGTTGTGGCTCAATAAGTAAAGAGGAACTAGTATAAATATTAACGTTACTCGGAATGAACTAGGAAATGTGAGAATGATACTGGACTCGGCACAGAAAACACAGTGAAGGTAAAATAACAGAGTTTATTCAGCAACATCTTTTCATCAACCTGATGGAGACCAGACGAATGTTAACCCGTAGGGGTGGCTCTTGCTTTAGATAGCCGACAGATTTTTAGAACTGATTATATTAGAAAAACGTTTGTTCCTTTATTTTGTTCTTTGCAATCTCTAAATATTTAAAAACAATACCAATACCTACTTATTTTTTCCCACCACACTTGGCTCTTACAGTGGTCTGTGAACATAAAGAATGTTTCTTTGTGTGGGAGTCTGATGTGAGGAAAAAGTTACGGAGAGCATAGCGCAACATATAATAATAATGTTAATTCATTCATATGTTATAAACAGTTGATTGGTGGTAAAAGAGTAAAATTACCATAATATCATTATAAAATATAATGTAAGAATACGGTACAGTCGAAATTACTATACCAGAATCATCTCAACTGTCAAATGATATTGGCAGTTACCAGACGAAGCTTCGAGGTAAGATCCCATTGAAAATAGGGGCCAGGAATTACAGCTTCTGTATTTTTCAACAATTATTAAAAATTGTGTCAAAACTGAAAAGTACCCTTGAAGACTATCCTTTCTCAATACTTCGTCATGTTGAAAAATCAACAAAGAGATAATGTGTTCTACTTATTCAAGATCAATAAATGCTGCTTTTTGTTTTGATCTCTTATGTTCAAAGTCACATTCGTTAAAGAATGGCCAAAATTGAGAAAAATGAAACATGTTGAATCGTCGATTCCTTTCGGAATTCTCCAAAACTTTTCAAACTATTAATCTGATTTTTCTATATGACGATGTGAAAAGAGCTTGTTCCCATTTGAGAAATAGTAGTAGATGTATGGTTATCCAGAAAATCAGAGACCATCAGTATCAAAATTGTGGGAAATGAAAGTCTAGTCTGAAATATTTGGAGAATGATAAGTAGAACGGGAATTCATGAAATGGATCTTTTTTGGGAAACCGAATATTACTGGAATGATACAATGTCAAGTGCTGGGGAAAGAAAGAAACCCGAGAACGATGCTTTCAAAAACGATTAGTGGAAAAATATACAAGGAGGACCGAAAGACAGTTGAATTTGAGTCTCCTGAATCACATTCAGTAGAATGAGAAGAAATGTAAGGAACAAAAAATGGTGTACATGATTAAAATAATTGCATGTGTTAAAAGTCAGTGGAGCAAAAAAATAAGCATTTTATATGCATTCATTACGTTGAATATTTTTTGACTTTGACTATCAACAACTTGTCGAATGTCCCATAACACATGTAAGAAAAAATGAATGGAGAACATGTAGAAAACTTCAAATAGCACCCTCTAATCTGTATCACCTTCGTCGAGTGCAATCACGTGTGCAAATGGAGTGACGTTGTCGTAAAGGTTTGGAGTATGCGTTTTTCGTAATAAACCACCCTTCGATATAATAACAAGAACTTCACGCGACGTCTAGGTTGCCAGCCGGTCGATATCTGGCATCAAGAAAACAAATGAAGATAATCGCTTTAACCCAGTTTTTCTATGTGGATGTGAGAGTTCTAAGGACAATAAATATACTCAGTTCATTGTGTCCACAAGAAGGTTTCATAGATTTCATGGTAGGAAATGATTGAAAAATATCGTTTGAATGCAAAAAGGGGCATTTATTTAATCTATTTTTCGGTAATCTTTATAATTTCTTATTTTTCATTGCAATTAAATGTTGCAATTGATGAAAAAGATTAATGTCAGCAGTATAATCATTAGCAACACAACTGATCCATCCTAATGACTATATCAGCTAAAACTAACCAGAGAAGTAAATGAATACAAAAGGTTTATTTAGATTTTGATGAAAAATGAAAGGTTTTTGCAAAAAGTGTGGCATTAATATTGTTTAATCCATGTAAAGGGTAATCAATTCATAGCCACGGATTGGAGAAAGAAACATCATGTTAACGGTACATTCACAGAGAAAGAATTGATTCCCGAAAAATTGCTGAAAATTATCTGCTGTAGCTGCGAAACAAGATGCACTAGTAAAAGTTGTGGCTGTCGCAAGCATGACTCGACATGCACACAATTTGTGCTCTAATTGTTACGATTTTGAAATTTGTTCGAATGATGAAAAACCGTCGTACGATAAAATTATTGATTCCGAGAACATGGAAGACGAATACAATACACACTGTCCAATAAATTCAAATCAAAATAATACTGAACTCGAAAATCTAGAACTGAGAGAAATCGAAGAGAATGAAGACGAACCAGAAGAAAACGAAATCTGCATTAGTTCTGATGATAAAGAGCATACTACGAAGAAAATAAAATTAGAATAAAATTATTTCAACATTTATTTTTCTATATTTGACTGTATTAAAACAATTTTATATTTAAATTTCGAAAAATGAGGTTCATTATTTACGGTTAATGCACAATTTTCTTTTAATTTGAATAAGTGGCCGTTGATTTTTGAAGCTTTAACGTATTTGATTATTGTTTCAACAATGTTTTCAGTAATTTCATAACCATTCCCAAACAAGTAAATGTAAATGACATTACATTATTTGAAAATAAAACTTTTTCATCAATTTCAATGCTTATTTGCATTAATAAATAAGAAATTCTCAAGATTAATGAAAAATCGATTATGAAAAAGTCGTCTTTTAGGATCTTTTCCATTTTTAACGAATTTTTTCAATTCGAATAATTTATTTTTTTCAAGCCATCATAGAGTCAAGTTTTCAACAAATTGAAAAGTAAACCAACTTTTTCGATTGAAAATTAGACTTTTTTAAATTTGAATTCGCATACAATCGAGAAATAAATATTTAAAATTACAGCTTATTTAAAACACAAAAAATAAAAAATTTATACAAAAATAACGGTTTTGATTTTGTATTGTTGAAAATTGATTGATTTTTTAATTATCTACAACTTTTGCATCAAACTCTTTCTGATAGGATGCATATTTCAGACACAAATCGTAAAAAAACAGCATCCTACCCTCAAGTTGTATGTTTTGCTACTTACACCCTTTTCTAGAACATTTACTTGATATTTCCTAATTAACTTATAATTAATTTAGCCTACATTTTCCGACCACTCACATACTGCCAAGAATTTCCCAGGAAATGAATCCAAGTACCTATTTAAAATCGGTTTGGCCTTGAAAGAGGTTTTAGGAAATGATTGATATGAATTAAATTGATTTCGTGTTACACTAAAGTCACCACAATCCACAATTTATATAAATTGTCGGTTGAATATGCGAATTTGTATACCTAACCTCATTTCATGAATTAGTAATGTTAAACAACTGGATTATTATTATTCAGAAAGTAGCATCAATCAAGGCGTCAATAACGATAAAGCAAATTCCGATCAGTTTTCTTATATTGCGAATGCTTTGTTCATGCTCTCACGACAAAGGACTCACTCTCGATAAACATCAAATGGACTGCGGGTATTTCCAATTCCTCCTGCTCCGAACAAAATCGAACAATAGCCTCGCAGATTCCTGTTGGCCATAAACGATTCAGGTCCCACAAGGAAGCGAACTTATTTTGTCACAATATGAAATTTATACACAAAAAACCAACTGGTACTGGAAAATAACATTATAATTTCAGGTCTCGTAACGGTAAAAATCTCGAACGATGCGATGCGTTCGCTTTTCTGCAATATGTTCGATAGAACAAATTTATTGCACCTATGGAACATCCCATCCCGAAAATCTACGTCCGCCTGATACGAAAATGATATTTTGCAGGAGCACGTACTTTCAGCCGGTTATATGCTGACTTTATTGTTATTCATGGACGGACAGCAACATAAAGTCTTAGTGTTTCTGGCTTTCTCTGGCAATAAGTTCCGTTTAAAATGTCGGAGAGCAAGACAGAGAGCAGAGTTTCGCTTTTTCAACGGCAACGGCCACTATTCGTCTGCCTGCCGTGGAGACAAATACATGCAGCGCCCCCCAGAGACATACATGGACGCAATATATGGTTATTGAATATCTATCGACCTCTGCTTTGGTCATACTGCCAATCAGTTCTCCGTGAATCTCCTCCATTATGTTCACCTAATTCAAAGGCAAAAGAGCACTAATGATGCAATATTTTTCCTTTTAACAAAAGTTCACTACGAAATTAATGAAGGTAAGGTAGCCGCAGCAGTGTTTTATGAACTTATTTGAGGCATTCGAATGTGTAAGACACACATTCCTGGTGGACAAACTTTATATTATATTATGGTATTTTCGTAATCTCATACTGTTATTTTGATTTTACGACATTCAGATGACGATTGGAAAGTTAATGCCTCCGTCCGTTAAGATTTTTTAAAGGCCGGCGGCCGTTAACAAATCACTTGTTCAAATATTTTTTTCAAAACTTTATTCTGCTTACAATAACAATGATTATAATAACTATTTATAAATTTGTAAAATAATTTGACAATTGATATTATTTGAAATTTATATTCCATCGATGAGAGATTTACCATCTATGGCACCAGTATATGAACTTGTTGTCGGTGTGGCCTCATTACTATGAAATAGTTGTCGCGTTATCTTCATTCTCTTTGAAACTGAATTTTCAATATACGACTCCGCCACTGCAGAGGAGTTCCAACCTCCAAGTTCTTTTTCCGATAGTAGATCGCCACCATTTTCTACATACATAGTAGCCGAGGATCTGCGAAAGGAGCGCCCTGTGTGGAGCTGAAAATTTTTCCAATTTTAAGAGCAAGTTGTACTATAATATAAATAGTGTTTGCAAGGGTTTGGTAGTCCCTAACTTTTTTGGTTCATTTTTCACTTTTAGTAAATAAAAAAATAAGTACATATTGGTAAAGATCTAATCTATGTTCCTGTTCTCTCACTTTTTCAAAATTTGATTTAGTTTTTTCTGAAAAAAATCGCAAAGTCCATGTTTTTTTGATGATTTTCCAAATTTTTTTTTAAGAGAACCAAATTAAATTTCGAAAAAGTAAGAAAACAGGGACATAGATCAGATCTTTACCAACACGTCCAAATTTTTTCATCCACTAATAATGAAAAATAAACCTTAAAAGTTAGGGACTACGAAACCCTTGCACGGCAACATTTTGTATCCGGAGAGTGGCGCCGCTCTCAGAATTTAAAGGAACTGTTCATTTATGAAGTGAGATGAAATACATTCACATTTCAACATGTTTACGAGGGATAGCCGTATGGGTGAAGAATTATAATTTTCATGGAATATTATATTATTATTTCATATCCACAGGTTAGTAAAAAAAAATCTGGAGAGTTACTCAAAATTTAATAAAACTACCTGAATCGAAATTAGTGGCACATACTCAAGCCGATGACCTGAGGGGGTTTCAATTTAGAACTACCTGATTATCAGGCATTATCTAATTATTATCTGCAGCCAATAGAAAAGTGTTCAAAGTCATAATGCGGTTTTACTTGTGTTTTTGTGTGCAGTGAAAGTATTACGATTTTGATTTCAACAATGCCGCGTATAAGTAAAGGTCCGAAGCAAAGATTATGGATGTCATCTACAAGAGTGTCATCTCGATCCAGAGGTCACCAATTGCATAAGGTGAGTGGAACTGGAATTGTACGTAAAAGATTTTATTATGCAGGGTGAAGTTACAACGCCAATTTCGTTAGCGCTCACTTCTAAATTAATCACATAATTTCGAAAATCGTATACCTATACTGTGACAGTTACGGCAGTTATACCTACTTTTATTTACTTTTTCCACAAAAGTCGATTTACTTAACATGAAAATTTTTTGCTCAAGCGAAAATCCAATGAAATTAGTTAAACTGAGGTCATCTGACTGAATACAACAAATCAGAACATCTGTTATACTGATAACAGGCCAAGTGGTCTGTTATCACTCTCACGTTGCTATGGATATATATATTTTGATTTATTTCGAATTTGAAGTTTCAAATATTCAATAACGTCAAAATGTCATTCTCACGATTTGGTTGTAATACTGACGAGAAGATTAATGAAATTTTCGTATTAAATATATCAAAATATGCTGTTTACAATAACAAATTTGTATGGAAAGCATTCATAGACTTAGGCAATATTGAAAAATATCGCTTAGCAAAAAATTTTCTATGCGTATAACCCTCGGACATTGATTAATATAACAAATTCCTCAAGCTTGTTGCTTATAGGAAACAAGCTTTCGGAATTTGCTATAATTATCAATGTCCTTGGGTTATTACTACTGATAATTACTGTGACTATGATCTAGAGTACTACATGTTGATTTTTTTTTAAATCGGTCTTCGAATAAGAAAATAAGGAGGTGTGCTGCCCAAAGTTGGACACACTATAATATATTTAGTGTATAAGGTGTGGTGAGGGCAGAATGTAAAATTCGGTTAGAGAAAAGGGTGGGCAGTGAAAAGAAACGCTTTGAAGATGAATTGTAACTTATGCATTAACACACCGGAAAGTGTACATTGGGGGCTTTGGGGGGCTATAGGGGGTCTGGGGTTGAAAATGGAGGATTGTGCCCATTGAGACTTTTGATCAGCATACCGAATACTATCTTTCTGCAAAGTTTCAGTGAATTTAGCCGAGAGCCATTTTCCATAAGGATTTTGCGGGGTCCTTTCTTGGGGAGATGAAAACCTATCAAAGCACTATAATCAAAAGCTGCAAAGGAAATTGTGTATGTATATCTTCATTGAACAAATAAATACGTCCACTAAAAATATTGAGAAATGAAGTGTTGAATACGATGAAAGTGAACATTTTTTTGAGCATTCATTTGACCCCTTTCCACCACTCTGGAAACAATGATCCAGAAATTCTAGCTCTCACATACACGCTTCCGCGATAACGAGCATGGCTTTATCGAAGCGTAACGCTGTTCGTCTTGCTGGCGATGTCGTATTGCTGCTTTCATTGCGATATGAAAAATTAGAAATGTCTTACCTTTTGTGCAATTCTCTACCATGCAATATATTGGACACATTGAACATATCAAATAACTATCTGTATTTTCAGCTCTATACGATAAACTAATGGAGTTTGTCAGATACCTCGCAAATCATTCCAAAAGCTTAATATACGATGTAGACAACAATTGTGCAGAACAATTCAACAGTGTAATCGCAAGGCACTCTGGGGGAAAAAGAGTCAACTATATCATGAGGAGATCTTACCAAACTCGTTGTTATGCGTCTGTGGTTGCCATGAATACCAAAAAAGAATTGAGCACTCTCAAATCGAAGTATGGAAGGTTGAACGACCCCTTCGTTTTGAAATATGAATTACAAAGACAAAAAAAATTGATGCAGGCCGCTGTTTCCAATCGAAAAAATAAACACAAAAAACGACGGGAGCACAGAGGAAATGATCTTTTCTACGGAGAGCATTGCACAAAACCAGATATGGATGATGCTTCTTTTAGCATGGCAGCAAGAGATTTTTTGAAAAATTTGTCAATATCTGTTGAAGAGGCTAAAAAAATTGAGGTGCTTACACGAGATCAGGCTGATTCTGCTCTATGGCATAGTGAAAGGCGAAAACGCGTTACTGCCTCTAAATTTGGAGAGATTTGTAAAAAGAGGGAATCGTCTTCAGTAAAAAATTTGGTTAAATCTATTGTGCATCCGGTACCATTTTTCTCAAAAGCCACTCAATATGGCATAGACAATGAAGTAAGAGCACGAGAAGAGCTAGAACATCACTTGAAAAGGAAAATATCAACATGTGAACTATTCATTGATGAAGAATTCAGTTACATGGCTGCCAGTCCTGACGGAATTTTAGAGGGAGAAAACTCCATTGTGGAAATAAAATGTCCATATGGAGCCAGGACTATGACTGTTGATGAAGGAATAGTTCAAAGAAAAATAACATTTTGGAAAAAGGACAAGACCATCAACGAATGCCATAATTGGTACTTTCAAATCCAGGGTCAATTGCGGATCGCCAAAATGAATTATTGTTTTTTATGTGTGTGGACCCCTCAAGGAATTAAAGTGGAGAAAATTCCTCGAAAGCACGAATTCTGGAGTGAAAAAATGGAAAGAAAAATAACAAAGTTTTATATTGAATACATTTTACCGGAAATTGTAGATAGTAGGACAAATAGAGGCATGGAAGTTCGGGACAGAATAAAAAATGAAAAATGAGTTGTAGGGTCTTCCCTACAATGAAATTTTAAATTTAAATCAGTTATAAACTAGAGCAATAAATTGTTACTTTAAAATTTTGTCTTCTGTTTAAAATATTTAATTCTCCGAAGGTTTATGTTACTTCCGGTGAAACCAAACGTGACATTAAACTGAGCCATTTGTCAAAAAATACAGTTTAATGTCACAAGGCCTATTCAGATACATGGGTGCTCACCCAGGGTTTTTCACCCTGCATGATAAATTCCTCCAATATTAACGAAATTAATACTTCTGAACCAAAGAAAATGATTTTTTGAACGTATGTGAACTGTTATGCAGTATACAGGCACAAGGGTCAGAAATATATACTTATAAATTAAACATGCTTCAAAAACCCTGCATGGGCCATTTACAATCATATATTTTTGATTCTTGTGTCTGTAAACTGCAAGACAGTCCACATACGATCCTTTTACTTGCGTTTCTATCAAAAAGTCATTTTCAGAAGTATTAAATTTATTAATATTGGAGAAATTTATCATGCGGGGTCAAAAACCCTGGGTGTGCAAAACCATGTGTCTGAATAGGCCCTTAAACATACGAAAGCGTCTCAGGGGCAACATAGTTTCTTTTTCAATTTTTTCGACTTCAAACACGGAGTTTCCGACTTTAAACTCGGAATTTTATTTTCCCGACTTCAAAGTCGTAAATTCTGAGTTTAAAGTCGAAAGTTCCGACTTTGAAGTCGGAATTTTGTTTTTCCGACTCTTAACTCGGAAATTCCGACTTTAAACTCGGCTGCCATTTCGGAACTTTTAGCTGTGCTTTTTTTATGAAAAAGTAGATTTTTATCTCCTATTCGTTGCGATATACCAGGTGGTTCAAAAATTAGTAGAGGGGGAACGGGCATTGTATATTGTAATTGTGCATTATATCTGTTGGATATAATACAATACCCGTCGTGGTATTAGCCAGGTGAGTAGTAGTTTTCTGACGGGTATTTGCCAAAATAAACCTACGTCGTAGGTGTATATGGAAGTAAAAAGTGAAACATCGGTCGGCAACGACTATCGTTTTATTAGATTGTTTATATGCAGTAACCAAAAATTGCCTTCGTCACACTGAAGAAGATTTACGATGTGTGACTTGAGTGAAACCAAAGTACTAAAGTATCAAGATAAAACTTCAAAATTCCGACTTTTAAGTCGGAATTTCCTACTTTGATGTCGGAAAAATAAAATTCCGAGTTTAAAGTCGGAAATTTCGTATTTGAAGTTGAAAAATAAAAAAAAAAACTATGTGACCCTTAGACGCTTTCGTATATAGGTACAGATCCATCAAATTTCATTTCTTTATTTTAAAATCCAGTTATAGGTACGAGCCACCTTCTGCGGAAACCCGGTATGTATGCAATTGTTCATACATTTTTAATATTTCAGAAAATTCTCTGATGCTCAAAGTTGTGAATACGCTTTGTTATTAGACTATGTTGCATTTGGTAAACAGATAATCGGAACATGTTTTCAGCTATTTGGAATCCGATATAAATGCTCGATTCGAATGCACTCGTCCATCACCCAGATTCAGTACCTACATTCTTCAAGCTTATGATGATGGCTAGTCGACAGACGCGCGCGTCGGTACCGCCACGCCGTACCGAACTTCGAATCCCCCTCGTAATTGTTGAATATTAATGAGCTTCGGTCTAAGGGAATGCGTTTACAAGCGATTATCATGTTTCCGTAGTATTTAGACTCCGCCCACCAGTGGCGAATTTTGTACCTCTGCCTCACCCGCTGCCCCACAGGTCTTTCAGTTTGTAAGGTATCACAAAATCTTAAGAATGCTGCAACTTGTTTTACACGTTTACTATTCATATAACCAATGAAGAATCGTCGATTTTCCAAATTTGAAGGCGGCAAATATACGTATTTTTGGTATAAACCATTAGCATCAAAAGGAAGTCCTTCTTTGGAAATGACAAATACCCTGTTGTTTTTGTTTTTAGTATACCTCAATGTAACCAACACTCTAGTACTGGTACTCTAAAAATCATCCACAGTCAGCTTAACGAGCTCATCACGTCTACAGGCGCCAAAAATACCACACATTAATACCTTTTCAAGCAACCATGTATGATCATTTGCCTCCAACAAAAACTTCAGACAAAAATTTTTATTTCTTTGGTGTATATCTTCGTCTCAAGAACAAAAATAATTTTCCAAATCTGAAAATACCATTTCTGTAGGTAATACTCCAATATGGTGTACGACTTAAAATAACTGACCTTGAAATTTCAATGTTGTCATAAATTTTCAAAGCAAGTTTCAACATTGAAATCTTGGTCCACAGCGAGTTAGGAGAATAAACTGATTTTCCTTTCGTATAGGTTAATAATACATTTTCGTTAACCACCTTTACATCTGTGCTTTACGCCACTATTCAAAATTTTCATATTCTTTTTGATATCGCTCTTGAGTTATTTTCGTCAGTAAATCAACATTCGCTGCACATGCTTCTCCCAATATTTCTAAAGAAATTTGATTTTGTTCCTCAATTTCTTCAACACAAAAAACTGACGTTGTTTATAATATTGTTAAGCTGTTCCATGACAACACGATGTTGGGAATTTTCTGTAAAATTACGAGGTACGTGGTTTGTTCTTTCCTCGGAATCAAAATGTAATCTTTCAGCGGGATTACACGAAGAGTCTTGAACGACACACGGCCGATACGCAAATAAAGGATTCGGTTGTTATAATCCACGGCTGCGCCTCGACTATTCAACCTCATCCGTTATTTGTTACATATCGGCCTTGTAACGTTAAAAACTATAAAGTCAGCCAACAGTGGTTCAAATCCTAAATAGAATTTCGCACTCAACTAGTAATTGAGGCAACCCAATGTAGTGTACCACAGTGGTGGCCGTGCGGGTAGAGCGTTCGCCTTTGGAGCGAAGGGTCGAGGGTTCAAAGCCTCGCATGGTCATCGGTCTCGTGCATGGCATCACACGTTAAAAGGTAAGGGCTGCGTCTTCCCTAGCTCACACAAGTCTCTCCGTGGGTTGCGCGTAGGGGTGCAATCGGTTGACGGAAATAACAATTTCAACAACAACAATAACAGTGGTCTGTACTCGGACCAACACTGTTACTACTTTATCTAATCGATATTACATATACATTATTTGCCGATGATACTACTATATTTTACTATTGGCACTTGATGTGGGCTATCAGAATATGTCCATGAATCCTTTATACAGGGTGTCATCTGACTTGGGCCACCCCCATCTTTGAATTTTTAAATACGGGCCTGTATTTTTTGGATCGTCGACGTTTACTTCATTAATTTCATATTTCGGGATGTTTCGTTAATATTTTATTATAATTGGGTGAATTATTCCCTCTTAAATTACGGCCCTGGAAATTGGTTGACTGAGTTAAATAAAAACACAACTAGAAAACTTTCACGATTCCCCATGTACCATAGTGTTTTTCGAGAGTATTTTTGTCATTTTTAGGAACCAATTCATATTTCTTCACATTTTCAATGCTCTTTGAGCGTTTTCTATAATGAACTTCGAAAAGCAAAACCTTTTATGATTATCTGAAACATATCTACAACAAAAATAAATTATATGTATCATGATAAGCTGAAAATGAAATGATAGCAATAATTACATCCGAAACGAACACTATAATTGTAATGAAAATTAAAATGAAGTAATTTATATACACAAAAAAATTAATGGCGCAATAAATGTTCGAATTGGAGTCCTTCCATTTCGAGACATTTTTGAACTTGTTATTTCATATTATTTATTACCCTTAATACACTTCTTTGCTGCTTTGTTGCGAAAACATTCAAAATCCTCAATCTCAAGCCTTTCACATTTTTATCTCTCCGCCAGCGTAAATCCTATTTTTCAATGTCCCCCATAGAAAATAGTCCAAAATAGTAAGGTCTGGTGATCTTGCAGGCCATCTTATTGGCCCATTATTTGCTATCCATCTGTTGTTGAATGTGGTATTCAGAAACTGATTAACCTCTCTTGTACAATGAGGACGAGCTCCATCATGTTGAAACCAGATTCCATTCAACCTACCTATTGGAAAATCTTCGAGGTATTCAGTGAAGGTGGTCCTTAAGAACTGCAAATAACGTCCGCCATTCAATGTCTCTTGGAAAATATATGGCCCAAGAATTTTATTGTAAAAAATTCCTGCCCATACATTAAATCCAAATCACACGAACTTCTCTGAAATTATTTTCATTGGTCTGAGACCAGACATGTTCATAAATTATTTCTATTGAATACACCGCAGATTGTGAAACGACTCTCATCGGTCCAAATGATGTTATTCAAAATATTGCATCTGCAATTTGTACCGATGATTTCGATGAATTTTCATTTATCTAAAATTTTGCGAGGCTAATTGAATGATCCAAATTCGCTGAGGTTTTTGTCTAATTTCGGGATAAATTTCCATATACCGTTGGGCTGTAGCATAACTGTTTCTATGGTTTTCATAATAAATTTTAATCATATCCAGTTTTTCTTCAGCGGAAAACATCATTTTTACACCATTAAATTCAAAGATATACAACAAATATGACAAATGTCAAAATATTATCGACAATTGTTCTCATAGTCTACTGAGATTAAATATGGTAACTAAAGACATTAGCAACTTATAGGTGAGTATTATTGCAACTCGCGAAAATGAGGTGTTATGATCTTTTTATCTCCAAGAATCATATGGTGCAAGAAAATTTGGAAGACTTGAGATTGAGGATTTTGTGTGCTTTCGCAACAATGCAGCAAAGAAGTGTATTAAGGGCAATAAATAATATGAAAAAACGTGACGTGAGACGTGAAAGTTGATATTGTGTTTTTATTTAACTCCAGTCAACCAATTTCCAGGGCCGTAATTTAAAAGGGAATAATTCCCCCAATTATAATAAAATATTACCAAAACATCCCGAAATATAAAATTTAATTCAATTTCTCAGTATGAAGTGAACGTCGACGATCCAAAAACTACAACAAAAAATACAGGTCCGTATTTAAAAATTCAAAGATGGGGGCGGCCCAAATCAGATATCACCCTGTATAAAAGACTCATGGACATATTCTAATAGCCCACATCAAGTGCCAATAGCAAAATGTGGACAAATTTTCAATATGTCTGCGAATAAAGAAGATACAGGCAAAAAAATAATTTGGGATTTTTTGTTTTTTTCTGTATATCTCCAGAACCAAAAGAGCTAAATTCGATTTTTTCACATCATTGAATAGGTCTCTAAAATACGCAACTTTGCCACAATTTAACAGATACCCTGTATATTTTTTTACTACCGCTTACCAAAGTAGCCTTTGACGCTTTCAGATCTCTACGCAAAGTTGCCGCTTTCCGAGGAATGTCATTTTGTGACAGCTTTTACGCTCTAGATCGAGAATATTGAAAGAACGCTCGATCTCCCTAGCTTATGTTGAAAACGAACCTATTCTTGCATGATGGAAAGTGAACACAAGAAATTCAAAGCACTCTAAGGAACTGCGGTGGTGTTAGGGTTAGAGATGCTTCCTACTAAACTGGAGTTCGGGCCTCGGTCATTTTTTTAGGCTAGTTTTTTCACTTCTTTCCTTTTGTTAGAGACGTAAATTATTGGATGTTTGGATAGCTTATACATTTGGGATTACTACTGATTGTAAATCTTCTCTTAGGTAATATCAAGTGCCTATGTCGAATGAAGTGTCTATCGTTTTTATGTCTATAGAGGCTAAGTAAAACTCGAAGTCGTTTATTTGACTCCTAAGGTAGGGAAGGGTGGGCTGTTGTCAACACAGCTTCAGCAAAAAATTGTCAAAAGTGTGGTTGTATCAACATGATACCATCAAAAACATGTTTTCGAGCATAGAAATGCTCATCATCAGTTGAAATTACAGGTTACAGGTCAAACTGAAATAGCAAATATAAAAATTACAATTGTGAAAATGAATTTATAAAAAATTTTTCATAAATTCATTTTGAAAAATTATGAAAAATTTTTCATAAATTCATTTTCACAATTGTAATTTTTATATTTGCTATTTCAGTTTGACCTGTAACCTGTAATTTCAACTGATGATGAGCATTTCTATGCTCCAAAACATGTTTTTGATGGTATCATGTTGATACAACCACACTTTTGACAATTTTTTGCTGAAGCTGTGTTGACAACAGCCCACCCTTCCCTACCTTAGGGGTCAAATATATATTGTGGAGACGACTTCGAGTTTTACTTAGCCTCTATATACTGAAACTCCACTTCGAGGATGGACTACTTCCTTCACACGTTTTTATGTCTTATGAGTTTTATGAGTTGCGTTTGTAGAAAAAATCATGTGTGTATTCGAGCCGCTCTCCAAAGATTACCGCGCTTTGCTTCGCGTCGCGCGGTAACTCTCTTTGTCGAGCGGCAATCAATCACTTTGCGCTCTAAATACACAAACAGCTATTTCTTGACAGTTGTCGATTAGAGCTTGAAAAAAAAGTTTTGTCGATTAACTGACGAGGTTTAAGTGGAACCACAACAAATAACGTACAACATACACAAAAACACTCCCAAATATCAGTATCTTCCGCATTAATATATTCAACCGGTCGAGGGATGTACGTTATAGTAGCAGTAGTGCGTAAAGTCGTTAACCGGACCTTACACGCTGGCAAAGCCGAAAGGACCTCTAGATTTATCGCTATGCCGACGACGACGCTAGTTCTACAGACGCCCACCGCCAGCCCCCTTAGTCCTCGAACCTCTGGGGAAACGTGAGTTAGCCTACGTGTATGTGTGTGTGTATGCCTCGGACCTGGTCCCCCGGGACCAGTTCACCTGCCATACGACTGATTAGGAAGCCACCGACGTCCGTCTATCCGTCCGAACCCCCAGGCCGTGCCTTTGATCACTGCCCTCGACAATGTACAATCTCATTTGCAGTTTGCTTTGCGAATGTCGGAGCGCGGAGCAGGTCTTTGGCCCACTGTCGAATCATGTCGGACGTCTATACTGCACCGTTTGAGCCGGAAAACAGAAATGAATTGGGATCTCGGAAATGAAATCAGGACAAGGGCGTCGCTACGGAGAACGTGACGGGGGTACTTAACCACCCCTCCAATAGACCTTTCCACGACATATGAGAGAACACTGTAATTACAAAGTGTATACGCTAATATCACTCGGGATTTTTTTTTTCTGACCGCTACTTTCTCTATAATCAGAAGAAAAGTGGTTTCGTGACGTCACGTTCATCAAAACTAGACTTGGCAACGTTGTAAAACTTGTGCAACATGTAATCTCAAATTCTCATTACACTGGATTGTGTCGTATGACAGTTGTCATTTGATAGCAGATGGGTTCGTTCGTATGTTTCACGGAACATCAATAAGAATCGTTTGTCTCTGTTTAACTCGTTTGCCTACTTCAATATTTGATACAAGTAGAGCAGTTCCATCAAATATGTATGCTGCAAACGAGTAGGCCCTACCTGATTTCTTTTTTGAGGTTAATGCGGTTTTCAAGGTTTCGAAATGTCATTGTTATTTGTGCTCTAAACTGTGAACATGTCGAAAAGGTGCTTCGTACCCGGTTGTCTGAACACCAGTGAATATTCTAATAAACTATTTTTTATGCTCCTAAATATGAAGCGCATTGTAAAATGTGGTTCGAAGCAATGAACCTTGTGTAAAAAGCGGAAATATAATTATGTTTTTGTGAAGAACATGTCCAACACCAACGATTTTAAATTTTTGTCATTGCAAAAAATAAATTCATATTTGTCAATCATCCCATAATCTACCCTCGGTAAATTATCCGAACTTCCCTTCACGAAGCCTTTCCATATTTAATACACAAATAAACTCACACCAGATCGGTCTTAATAACACCTCGCTACAGTAATAATTAATGCTTCAGTTAAATGTTGAATGTAAATAAAAACAAACATTAACCTCAAATCTCGAGATCACTTTTGTTGCATGAGAACTGTCATAATGATTTGCAGTGTTGTCAATGCTCGTTCTTCATCGAAAGGATGGTCCGTTTGAAAGTTACAAAAACAATAAAAAGTTGCTAAAATGTGGATTTTTTTTCAATGAGTCGATCAAGTGATGAAGTTATTATTATTTCTCAATGGTTTATACCAAGATAGAATCTATATTTTTGAGGAGAACGGTATTGACTGTTTCGGAACGTGGATTGTGGTGGGGGTTGTTTCCGATGAACGTGACGTCAGCTGCACACTTTCAAATGTGATATTTTTTCAAAATGGACGTTTCAGACTAGAATTTATCGATTTAAAAGAATTTTGCAATTTATTTTTCATAAATGTAAAGGTACATTGTCACAACGTGAAATGGTCAAAGCTGACAGTAAAATTATAGCAACTGATATTCAGATTCACAAGTGGTGCAAATAAATCAATTGGAAAATAAAAAAAATTGGTGGTTTGGATGAAATATCGGTGACAATTTATTACAAAATTTGCCAGATGACGCATTGCATGGGTTGATGGAAGCATTTAACATTTCATTTATGATAGGTAATAGGTAAATTCCCTACTTGCTTAAAAACTGCAATTATAATTTTCCTTTATAGAGGAGGTAAACTCGACGATCCATCAAACCCATCGCATTACTGTCAACTCTTTCGAAAATAATTGGCAAGTTAAGTTAACAAAAGACTCGTAACATTCAAAAATCGCAAATCTGGTTTCAAACTAATGAAAGTACCAACGACCTGTTGAAGTATACACAGAATTGAACAACAGTGAGTTGTTGGAGCAATGTTATATGATTGTTCCAAAGCATTCCATTTCGTAAACTATAGAATACTGCTCACGAAGCTTGATTGTTGTGTATTCAGAGGTGTATCAAAGAACTGGCTGGCATCATATCTCTCCAACCGAGTCCAGATGGTTAAATTTGAAAATGAATTGTGTTCCTCAACGTAAATAAAACAATCATATTAACCTTCAAATTCAACTTTGATAACCTATCTTTAGGCAACTATAGGGTAACTAATGAACTCCTCACCAAATTTTTAGGTATGTACCTAGATGACAAACTGACATTTGAAACACACATAAGAAAACTGACTAAAACATCAGGCTGTTATGCTGTCCGATTCATTACCAAAAAACATGGTCCTACTGGTTTACTTTCCACTGATTGAGGGCCAGTTTCACAGGTTCCAGTTAGGGTCCAGATCAATTAACTAATGGTTAGAACGTGAACCTGTCAACGCCATTGAAAGAATGTCATTCACCGTCTACTCTTTCAGTTAGTTATCTGAAGGTTAACTGGGACCTGTGAAACTGGCCCTGAATCTCACATAAGATATGGCATTTCCTTCCGGGATTTTTGCACCAACTAATTAATGAACTCAATATTTGTACTAAAAAAACGATGAGGTATTTTTGAAAATGTCTATCAAGAGTTCACTGTGAGCCTCTTTTTATTGAACATCGAATCTTAACAATAACTTGTATGACTGTAGAGTAGTTTTTGGGATTTAGGTCTCAGATTAAAGAAAACGATATTTCTTAAAAGCCGACGTTTCGTCAATTTATTTAGACATCTTCAGGACACTGTAAGATAAATGGGAATGTTACAATTTTATAAACAGTAACAGAAAAAAACAATTATTAATATAATTATATAAAGTAATTTCTTCTCTTTTTGGACATTACTATTATTATTCCAGAAACAACAACTGAACATTGTTAAGGTGACGGATAATCATTCAACTTGTTAATAAAGAAAATAGTATTTCTACTTACATAAGAGGAGTTTTCAGTGTTAAAAAATAATGAGGTCATGTCCACCATGATAGTTGGTTTGTGTCTTGACAGATATACATATAAAACTCAGCTTAAAACAACAGACACAACTATGAAACACGTTAAAATTTAAATAAAATAATGACAAACTGATGTGCATTCGAAATAGAACTGATGAAATGCCAGGATTGTACGTTTGAAAAAGTAGGGAAATAAAAACAATACAAACAATTCAAACGTAAAATCCTGGCATTTCATCAGTTTGTCATTATTTTATTTAAATTTTAACGTGTTTCATAGTTGTGTTTGTTGTTTTAAGCTGAGTTTTATATGTATATCTGTCAAGACACAAACCAACTATCATGGTGGACATGCAACCTCATTATTTTTTAACACTGAAAACTCCTCTTATGTAAGTAGAAATACTATTTTCTTTATAAACAAGTTGATTGATTATCCGTCACCTTAACAATGTTCAGTTGTTGTTTCTGGAATAATAATAGTAATGTCCAAAAAGGGAAGAAATTACTTTATATAATTATATTAATAATTGGTTTTTTTTCTTCTGTTACTGTTTATAAAAATTGTAACATTCCCATTTATCTTACAGTGCCCTGAAGATGTCAAAATAAATTGACGAAACGTCGGCTTTTAAGAAATATCATTTTCTTCAATCTGAGACCTAAATCCCAAAAACTACTCTACAGTCATCATCAGAAAGGTCGTAAATAAATTGCAATAATTTGTATATTTATTCTCGAAACAGTGTGCCTAATGCATAAAACAAATCTAGTTACCTGATCCCAAGTTCAGTTTTGATAATGTTCTGAAATGTCTTTCGACAAACATAACTTTTCGGCACATCATCATTTTTTAATTAATCCGAAACAATGCGAACATGTTCCGGACAGCCAGCAACAACACCGCAGAACTCTGTCGACGTAACGAACCGTGATCGAATTAAAAAGGATCAGATAAAACACAAGACATTAACCTGGTGTATCTATGGAGGATAGATAACACAGCGAGCCATCGACAATACGATCGATATCGGTCTTTATGGAGCGCTGGCAGGCGATATACCTTGCGGTCATTGTTGGCGTTCAAACCGCTAATGAAATATTTCCATCTGCCTGACACAATAAATCTAATTAAGCGTCACGCAATGACACAATTACAAACTGTCTGAAATATTTCAGCTCGACGGGAATTGAATTTCAGCATGACATGATGATGTGCCGCACTCGAAGTTGCCTTGTCTGTCGACTGAATCAAGAACTCTGGAATAGAGGGATGGGATGGATTTGGTCTGTTTATACTCATTAGAAGGGAAGTATATATTTTATTAAATAGATTTGTAGCAGATGAACTCTTTCAGTACGCCACTGCTTGTGGATGTCGTTCAATAAGATCACATTGAAGAAAC
The DNA here is from genome assembly GCA_944452925.2 of Chrysolina oricalcia. Lineage (NCBI taxonomy): Eukaryota > Metazoa > Arthropoda > Insecta > Coleoptera > Chrysomelidae > Chrysolina > Chrysolina oricalcia. Next base: position 2,543,168 of record OX101821.2, on the reverse strand, counting down.
CGCCTATCTGGCAAACGTATTTTTTGAATGAAAGAAGCCCAAATTCAGAAATTGCTTCACATACCCAAAAAATACAATTCAATTTTATAAGACTGACGAATTTTTTATTGCGAGAAAACAGTGTTTGGAACCATATCCTTTTTAAAACCGCGGACAAAGGAGTAAAAATAGCAAAGATTGATACAGTTTCTCCGAATTTGAAATGCGGGAATACGTAATCGATCAAACAACGGAATCGAATCGATATGTCATATGTAAATATATATTTGTTACTAGGGTTAGGGGCGATGATAGTATTTAAGTCATTCGAAAGAATATGGAAGTTTTTGGACATTTTTCTTCCAAGAATATGTACGGGGTTGTCCACCCATGCTATCATTTGGGAAAGTCTAGTTATTAGATATGGACAATGAAACATAGAAGATTGGAAATAATGATAACAGCTGGAAAAATTTTCACAGAGAGGTTCGACATCATTTTAGGATATGTTTGGAAGGAAAAAAGACCAGCTTCAACAATAAAGAATATGAAATAAAAATTCCGGAAAAATATATTAACTTATTTCATGTTAATTTCGATTGGGGATGTTTTCTACGTTTTACACTATTTTCGTCTGTTTTCTCTAATTGATATAATTTTTGAATGATTCACCTTATTTCAAATTGTGATTTCTGAAAATAATTTTCAATATGAATAATAACTAACACCTAGTAATAAAATAATAAGTTCTTGAAACAGCCAGTTTTCAATGTTGTTTCTAAGATAAATAGCATTGTAAGTTACAAATATAGTTATTTATTGTTCAAATTCGTAAAGCAGGGCTTTTTTGTACGAGCGTGAACTTTGTTGGCGCAGCCAAGTTCAACAAAACACGCAATCATACAATATTTTTTCTACGACAGTTATTATATTCACAAATTCTAGCAATTATTGTTGAATGTTTTAACTTATGAAATTTTCAATTTTCGTAATATCACCGTATCAAATTTGACGCCAAATACTGTCTTTTATAAAAATATTTTACACACAGGTGATTTTTTATTTCAAACTTGTGCTAAAATTATCATTACATGCACTGTGAACAAGAGGTCGAAATACAATAAAAAACATGCAGAATAGACTAAACGTAATACGCTTGGTTGAAAAGTTGAAATTTTTATTTCCTTCATCGAAATATTCCTATTAGGTTAAGGTCTATCAGGGAGCAGTAACTTAACTTCCTTCCTAAAATTAATTCCAGATACTACTTCCCTGATATTTTCTGGTTATGTTGAATGTGAGAAGGTTTGCATCACACCATTTTTTCACTTCCTGCTATGCCATAAAATAGTAGTATAATCGACGAAAAGAGTGAACGATCCTGATATATTGAGTGCTGTCAGGTCATTTACATGAAGCAAAAACAAAATTGGCCTACTGACTGAGCCGTGTGGTACGCCACAACGTATATCGGCAATATTGGACATAGTTTTTGTTTTTACTAGCTGACAAGTATAACTCAAACACCTACGAGCATCATGTCTTATTCCATAACAGTGAAGTTTTTTCAGAAGTATTGCATGATTGACACAGTCACCATACAATTCACATAAAAGTGAGAAAATTGCATCATTAGTGCTCTTATTATTTGGAAATCCAAATTGTTGAATTCTAAAGATATTGTTGGTGCATAGAAAATTGTTTAACGTATTATTATTATAAGGATGTGTAGAAGTAGCAGATACAAATTTCAAACTCAATTTAACGTCAAATAATACAAAAGAAAATAATTTGATGTCGAATGTAAATAGCCGTTATTCCCAAACACTTCAACCATTGTTTACATAGAAGATAGTTAGTCAATGCCACAATAGGCCATTGGCCGCAGTGGAGGGCCTGATACGGGCCCACTCACGTTCAAACCTAACCTAACCTAGTCAATGCCTGTGGAAAAGGCATTGGACCCAAACACGAGAGTCATCTAGCGCGATTAGTTACAAACATGAATATTTGACATCATTTTAATACAGGTTTCTTCAAAAAACCCTGATTTTAATGCTGTTTCATTGTTTCAATCAAGTTACGACATGACTTGGATGCGAGATCACTGTCGCCATCTACATGTCGCATCCATTTTGATCCAATTATAATCCCATAAGGTTGGCTATCTTACTTCTATATAAACAATGCTTCAACTTATGGAGTAAATATAAGTAATAATACAAACTGTACAATTAATGTTAATATTTATCATAAATTATAAAAGTATGTATCTGTTGTTAATTAAAAATTCAATAAAAAATAATCTTTGTCGTGGACGTACTTAGATATGTCAAATTTGGAAGTGACGTTACACCAATTAATAGAGCACATGAGTGATTTTTTTAACAAAAATACTAGTAGTAAACCGACTATGCCATCACTTGAAAGACAGAACTTATATTCTGAAGAAGTTATATTCTGTTACAAATTGGACTCACATTTATTAATTTGTTATTAACAATTAAATTTAAAAAAATTTGCGTGTTTTAATTTTCGTGAAATATTCCAATGATTACATCATGCATAAAAATGTCTAGATACTTTACATTCTAGCGTGAGATCCCTTCTCTTTGAGACTTGGGCTCTTTCGCCAAAATATGAAAATAAATGTGTGCTATTTTTAGATGGCAGGCTTTCTTGCAAAATTATCGGTAATTTTTATGCACTTATGCAATTATGAAAAAATCGCTCAGGGTCTGTATTAGACGGCGCCATCGGCCATATCAGTAAAACTTCGCAATGGACCAGTTTTCAATTTTTTATTGTGGATTAATTCTAAAAATTCCAGTAAAATGAATCAAATATATGAAAGAATCATTGATATATCTCTAGAAATGAAAAAGTTATGGGACTTTGAAGTTGCGCTTGGAAGAATAATTCCATAGTACGCAGCGCTCTAGTGTGTGACGTCACGCCACATGAACGAGGCGACTGGTATTCGCAGAGTGCTTACAAATTTATCGGTGTACAATCACTTGCGCCGTTCGTCTCGTGTATTGTTCATTACACGATGGCTGAAACTTAAAAAAATATCCTACAAATATTGTATCGTGCCTATGTTTGAAAGCACGACAATTAAAAACCCCAATAAATTGTTTTTTCATGTACCAAATGACATGAATAGAAGGAAGAAGTGGTGCAAACTGATGAGGCGTGACTTAATTGGACCTGAAAGTACTACATATGTGTGCCTTGGCGCGGCTAAGGATCTAATAAGTAATTATTTGTGGTGTGGCGATCTCAGACATGTGGCGTGACGTCACAGACGAATCGGAGACCAAAGATGTTCCGCGCTAAAATACTTAAATTTAAATAAGCTATATCTCAGTCATTTATTGATGGATTAAAAAAAACACTGATTTACTAATTCTGATCTATAGTTTAATTCCGTCGCGTCTAATATAGTATTTTCAACATCACTAAAATAGTCTATTGAGCTAATTTTTCACTACATTTATTTCCACCACGAAAATCACACGATAAATCACTGAATTCTCCGACTCGAAAATGCTTTAGCTAAGAACCTGAATAACGCCAGACATGAGCTTGCTTTATTATTATGAGAATCCGTAACTTAAATAATGAATGCTTTTTACCGAATTTCACGGCTATCGCTAAACGATAAAACGAAATGGGTGTTTATAGTTGCTGGAAGGTAGAAATTTAATCATGAAATTGGCTCAAAACATTAGCTTTTTGTTTGGATTCCCAGGGTATGCAATCTCGGCTGGGATGCTGTATTGCGTCTGAAGAATGGACAGAGTGTAAATAAAACCGTTTCAGATCGACTTTGCGAATGGCCAACAAAAAATTATCTAAGAAGTGGACGATGCCAATGAAAAGGATTAAGTATGAAAGATGGGTTGACTGCAAATAAGTCCATTAACGTTTATTACCATCGGTGTATCGAGAAAAAGTGTATAAGCTAATCGTAAAAGTGAATGTAGATACATGGTGCATTTTTTACGTTGTTTTAATACGGCTTTTTAGCTAATAAAAACGTTGTTTAGATGTTCTAAAAAAAGCGCATATATTCGCAATTCGAAACAATCATTAAAAAACCTCAAATTCAATTAGCATAATATTAGAAAGAAAATAACAGAACGAACTTTAATACTTGGTAATGTGTATAACCAAATATTCATAAAATAAGACAGCTAGCAGAGTTGTACGTCTTCCTGATTTCGATCACATATTCAAAAGTATAAAGCCGACAAACAAGACCGAAGACCTATGCTGATATTGATGACAAAACCTTGGTCTCTTCAAAGCGTACATTATATCAGAAATTCATGAAAATTAACCAATTCTTTTTCGAACAGGGTATTCATTGAAAAAACAGCATTTTTCTGAGAACCTTTCAACATTGAGGGATATTTGGTATATATATATATATATATATATATATATATATATATATATATATATATATATATATATATATATATCGAAACTAAAAAACGGGGGGTTGACGTACCCTAATTTCCAAACCACCATGTACAGAAAAAATCAAAAAATCATGTCGGTTAACTTCGACCAAGATTGAGGAAGTTTATTCAGGCTAAATTAAATCTCTAATTCTCAACAGAAGAAGTCATACTTTGAAATTAATCGAATTGGATATTTCTTTGTTCACCCTGTTGTAGAGCACAGAACGAAAAAGTGTAATGAAAACGAGATCAAGGTGACATTGTACCATTATTGAGGCATGGTTTTCGCAGAATGAATAGCCGTTTGGTTAATTCTCGGAGTTGTTAAAAATTCTGAGCAGAATGCTTCACTTTTCATCTTTGACACCCTGTATCTCAAAAACTAGTCGGCCGATTTTTTTGTGCCCATGGACACTTTTGCCGAGAAAGTCAAAATCTACAACATACCAAAAATTTAACTGAAAGCCATTTTTCATAGGGATAGTGCGAAGTCCTTTCGAATATTTCAAAAAAATAACGAATTTTTCTTCAAACTAAAAGAACTAAAAAAGGGTTGTCGTTGTTCCAGGGTTTTTATACCAGGTGTTTCTTAATTGAATGTCAATGTCGCAGAGCGTTAATGCATGTTTTAAAGACAATATTTACATAAACATAGAGTTGTTTATGCTTTATTTTTGACATAGAAATTGTAAAAGATTTATTTGAAAATATTTTTTTCAAATTCTATTTTGATTACCAAAGACCAATACTGATGTTTTAGCAGCATTAATGTGTAGTGAATATCGTCTAGAGGTGGTAATCAACGCTGCTATATCATCATTCAATGCCTCCACAGCGTTATTTATGACCATAGGGTAAAAGGACAAATGGAGTTGCTTGTCGTCAGCTTAAAGATTTGTAATCAACTGGTTTATAGCACGTTGGAAATCAGAAGTAGGTTAGGTTAGGTTAACACGGTGGTTCGGGACGGAACCCACGTAGGCCAGAGGCCCGTTGTGATGCCGTATGGGGTGGTTACCACCCCCATCATCACCGTGAGAACCAGTTGCTGCTGTTTTAATGAACGGCATGAGGTTTTTGATACCAACCGACTGAAGATCGGATAGGTTATCAAAATGGGGCTGTCCCAGAGCAGAAAATCATTTCCTGGATAGGGCTGGGCAGTGACAGAGGAGGTGGACCATCGTCTCTTCCTCCTCTTCGTCTTGACAGCTTCTACAGAAGTCATTACGTTGTAGGATTCCCATACGTGCAGCATGGCATCCTCCAAGCCAGTGTCCAGTGATGGCCGCAACCGCGTTTCCAATGAAGTTCCTGGAAAGAGACAAAATATCTTTCGTTCGTCGCAGGTTGAGCTCTGGCCATATCTGTCTTGACGAGGTGCAAGAAAGCTCCTCCCGCCACCTAAGGTTGGTTAGGCGGAGTACTTTCTTCCGGAGGAGCAGCCTCCGTTCAGCGATAGGTACCCCTGGTCTAGTATTAGCGGATATAGCTGTGAGCGTCGTACCGGCTCTTGCTAAACTCGTCCGCCATACAATTGCCTGCTATGTCCCTGTGGCCGGGTACCCAGACAACATTGACTCTTACTTTAGTCGCCAGCTCATCTAAGGCTCTACGGCAGAAGTAAGTATATAAAATGAATAGCAGAGGTCCCAGAACGGAGCCTTGTGGAAAGCGGCGAAATATTCCTAAGGGGCCTGATATTTCATTTCGTATTGTATTATTTGTACCCTATCACCTAGGTAACTTCTGAAAAATTAAATCGCAGCATTTGAGAGAACAATATTTTCCAAAATAGAAAATAAAATTTCGTGACCAATAGTGTTAAGAGCTTTTTAAAAATCTAATAGTAGCTTTTTTGCCATCTGTTGCTGTTGAAACATCATCCGTGATATTCAGTAGCGCAGCAGCAGGAACAAAGTAGTGGTCTGAAAGCAGATTTCACAATTCAATATCAAAATAGTACAAAAGTACTTCATTAATTTAAGGAGAAGCGTGAAAAAAAGTACTGACCAATAGATCCGAATGACAATCAAATCCTGTTGAAGTAACAATTTTCATTTTCTGCAGCCACCAAAAGCGTGTAAATAACTATACACAAATATTGTAGAAAAAATATTGCATGAAACACGTGAGTAAAGTGTTATTTGAATTTGTTGGAATAAATATATCATACTCATGAATATGGGTCGATAGAATATTGAAAACCTCTTTTATAATTTTATAGTTGGCATTGGATACCCCCCGATACCTGAATGATATGGCATGAAACAGCTGAACAGCGTTCATCAGGGAATGGCCATTAATATTTAAATAAACAATGCATCAATGTACTGGTTTGCAGCTATTTGGTCACTTTTAAAATTGCATTTTATCATAGGCAATTCAATTTATTTCGAATGAATTTGATTTGCTGATGTATCCGTTGAATTCAACGCAACAATAATAACACATAAACGTACATTCGTTTGCGTCTAGAATCGAAATAACAAAACATATGTCGACTTATGAATTCGGAAAATGATACTATCGATAATAACATATTAAACTGAACCTCGTCAAGAATCTAGAACAGTTTCCATATTAATCTATTCGTGATCATCATTTGTACCAGGTGGCGCTCCAAATCTTCAGGAAAACAAAGCAAACGTCATTTTTCTGAGGGTTGACAGTTGCTTTTCTGATATTTTTTCAATTATTGAACTTTTACCTCTAACTCTCACTTTCAAGGTTCTCTTGTAATACTATGTAATTATTTTCAAATCATCTGCGTAGACAAGTTTGGAACATTGTATGTCTTCACAGATGAAAAAGATTTCTTCAATCAAAAATATAAACTCAAGAAAAAAAAACTGGGTACTTTTCTTTTTTCTTGAATCGTATTCACACCAAAGGTTCCAAAATATTCATTTATCTGAAAAATATACATACTCTTGAAAAGAATAATCTTCTGAAAAGAATAATTATTTCTAATTGATGAATATACTCCCATTTCGAAGTGATTGAGATGTTTGCTTGTTTACAAAAATTCTCTTGAAATGAATTTACTTGCAGTGAAAATATTCTACTCTTCATCCTAGAAAACACATACATAAACTCATTGTGAAACATAATCGTCTTGACACAAGAATATAATTCCTTGGTAGATATCACTACCCGTGCCACGTGACACATTCAACCAATGTGTGTGAATACGCCTTCTATTTCGACCATTTCATTCAGTTTGACCCTTTGGGTTGGAGGTTATGAGGCTATCATGCGTACGAATGTTAGTTTTGTGCCTAGTGGAAACTGTTTCTATACAATAAAAATGCAATATCGAAAATTGAATAATGCTCATTACGGGCCAGTTGTGAAAATGAGTGAAATATATTTTGGTCTTAAAACTAATCTCATATAAAACCATTATTTATACCTGAATTGTTCGTAGTTGTGAATCTATGCTTTGTTTAATCTATTCAATGTTGCCAAAATGAAAATGGCTTCCATTCTGTATTTTATAACCAAGTGCAAAGTGCAGATTGGAACTCAATCTCCAAGTTGATAGAAGAATAGCAATATTCTTGTCTCATCCTACTCCCATGATTCAACAAAAAAGTGCCCATTATTGAAGCTAAAATATTCTTGCCTCAACCAACTGACGTTGCAAAATATTTTCCTTGTATGTTGCCAAGAGGAATCCGTCAAAAAATCATACTAATATTTGGTTGGACCTAATTTTTGATGAAAACAACTTTATTCAAGAACAAAACTCATCTGTTCCATACAAAAACGTGGTATGTTCAACACATAAAAGCGAATAAAACAATTCACTATACTCGTAAACCGAAGGCAATGTGAAGTAACACGCCAGAGCCGAAATAATGAGTAAATTATAATTTACGGAACACTTCACCGTCACTTTCGCCATTATTTGAAAAATAACAGCTTCGCGATTATTCACGGGAACGTCCTCGAGAGTCTGATGACGACCTCTTGACGAATGGCACTTCATTAAGCTAACCCTTCATGGATGAAAAACTGCTCTACGAGTAGGTTCTCGACGGCGTCGTTGACATTCGGTGGCATTCGGAGCGTTTTAACTATACAAGTTAAATTCATATCCTCATGTGAGAAATTTGTTCGTGACATGCATTTTATTTCATTCATTCTTGTACCTAGCATTACTAGCATTACTAACATTAACAAAAAAAAATCGAAAGTTTCGAAATCATTTTATAACATTTAATCTCTGAAGACCAACACGGCTTTCTCATCAAAAAGTCTTGTCAAACTAATTTAGCATCAGTTAGGCAAGTTTCATCAGTTATAGATAAGCGAGATCAGATCAATGCCATTTACATGGACAAAAAAGCTTTTCATCAAATTGATCTTTATATTCTTTTGAAAAACTCAGATGATTACGGTTTGTCATCCAACCTACTGTCCATTTCTAAATCATATCTTTTTAATTGTAAATTTTTAGTTAACCTTTCATTCATAAGTGGTACTTTTCCAACAGGTTTGAAATTGGGAAAGGTAACTCCAATTCGAAAAAATAATAAATTAAACTCTTTGGACAACTTCAGGCCAGTGACTGTTCCTCAGAGCTTTTCTAAGATTTAGGAATATGCATTTTTAGAACGCTTGATTGATTTTGTTAACACATCATGATTCCCATGCAACACGGTTTCCGTTCTGGAAAATCCACTCAGACAGCCTTACTAACCTTCTTCAAGAATTTAATGGATTTCATGGATAAAGGCGAATACCCTGCTGCAATTCTATGTGATTTGAGCAGAGCCTTCGATTGCGTGAATCATTCAAATTTGTTGCAAATTCTGGAATCTTACGGTGTCAGGGGAACACCTCGACTTTCCTCAAGAACAGAAATCAGTGTGTGTCTCTGAAATTCGAACACAATGGTGTAACATCGACCTCTACTTCAGAAACGAGTCAGGTTCGGTCTGGGGTACCCCAGGGTTCTATTCTGGGGCCAGTCTTGTTTCTTCTGTATATCAACAATATATAGATAAAGAAATATCCCACTCTTTATTTACTGCATATGCAGATGACATATCACTACTGATTTCCCATGAAGATACAGAAGCTCTCAAATACCAATGTGAAGATCTCTTGAATGCAACTTCCACGTATTTCAATGAGCATGACTTAGCTTTCAATACGACAAAAACTCAACTGATACGTTTTCATAATTATCAAAGCAATATTGAAGGCCTCGAATTAAATATTAATAACACAAGTCTACGCAGTACCAACTGTGGAGTCAAATTTTTAGGAATGAAATAAGAAACTTTCTCTTTGAGAAATTTTTGATGGCCCTACAGGGCGAGCTACAATATGGGTTCCATTTCCTTTGATGGTTTTCAGATGTGAACTAAATAGATACTTTATTTGTGCATTTCGGTAACTGTTTTGAATAAATTCCCGAAGTACGTTTCCTTACATTTATAAGTAAGTTAAGTACAGGTGTTTTTCTGATCGTGGTCAAATATTAATTTAAACGCCACGTACACATCTAAAAACGTCACGCATTTGTCAAAAACGTCATGCGAAAAAGTCAGATATATGTGCATTCGGATAAAATCTTCACGCGTATGTCAAAAAGTCATGTATTACTTCAGAAACGTCATACGTACTCCTCAAAACGTCACGTGTGTAGAAAAAGTCAGAGGTATGTCGAAAAACGTCATGTATTTGCCTAAAAACGTCATAAATGCATCGAAAAAGTAACATAATTGTCGAAAAAAGTCTTACATATTCACTTAAGAATATCACATATACGTCAAAAATGTCGAAAAATGTTGAAACAAATCGTGCGTTCTCCTAAAAACCTTGTATAAACGTCGAAAAACCTGTATAAGTCAGAAAGCATCTCGGATACTCCTAAAAAGTGTTAAAATATGTGTTGCATTGTACTAAAAACGTCACGTACTTATAAGTACGTCAGAAAACGTCATGCGACGAAAAAATTATGAATCAATATGTCGAAAACTGTTATGTTTACTCCTAAAACATTACAAATACTTCGGAAAAGTAATGTAATTGTCACAAACACATCGAAGAAATCCGTAAAAGCCAAAACACATCGTGAATTAGTCTGAAAAACTGAGCAAGGGTCTAAAAACTTGAATGAAAGTCATTAAAGTCAGAAAAACGTCTGCATTCGCATAAAAACCACACACATATGGAATATGGAATTCACACTGTGAAACAATTATATCCAAATTGAGCTCAGTAAAATATATGTTCAAAAATCTACGATTAGTTTTAGATAAGAATAAACTGAAAAGCATTTACTATGGTCACGTTGAATCTAGATTACGTTATGGTGTTTGCTTGTGGGGCAACTCAACCATGAGCAAAAAAGTTTTTGTTGTACAAAAATCCATTTTACGGTGTATATTCAATGCTCCAAAGCCATATTCATTTTTACGACTTATAATATTCTAACCCTTGTTAGCCTATACATATATGAGTTAGCTATCTATATCTTTCTCAATAAAAGCGATTTCAAACTCAATAAAGATATTCACAATATTGATACCAGGAAAAAGGAATTTATACATACTTCTGCTGCCAAGTTCAAAACAACTCAAAATTCTCCAGATTTCATGGGCCAAGTTATATAAGATCTGCCAATAAACTGACAGACTTCAAGAAGACTTTGAAATTGTTTTTATTGAATAAATGTTTTTATACACTAAATGAATATTTTAGCCTAAAATGAGTAGTAATTTTAAAGTGTTTGTGAATTTTGTACTTTCTTTGTCTTTTTTTGTCTTTACATTGTTTCGTCCTTTGATTTTATTTTTATGACTATTCCTAAATAAAACCTGTTTTTGTCGTTTTAAGGAAAATAAAGAATTTGAATTTGAAACAATATGTAGAATATGCAGGATACAGATCTTCCATTTTTTCACCAACTTCGTGTGTACCTCAAGGTTCTAATTTGGGCCCGCTCTTGTTTATACTTTACATAAATGATTCAACACAAGACTGATTAAAAGGACAACTACCGAAACTGTGGTTACTGCCACACACAAATTCAGCGTTTGAAGAAAACCTTAGGCGAGTTCACTTACATAATTGCATTACGGATTCTATAAGAATGCAAACTCAAGATGCCTGCTACCCACGACTTTACCAGAAATTCTGAAATAAGTTGAGTGCTGTTGTGAAACTATATTGCCATGCAAGAGCGGTAGATATAGTTGCAGGAGGGCCAGCCTACCATGCACCATGTTTTGCCTGTGCAAAAATATCTATAATTCGACGCGATTTGCGGAAGTAGTAGTGGAAGAGGATGAAGACAATGTTTATAAACCAATTGATGGCGATATTTTCCAAGAGACTACACCTGACTCCATATTGTAAAAAACGCTGGTTTCAATTTAGACATTTCATCAGACTTGATTAAATTGGAATAAATAAGCCTACTTTAGCGATTATTTTAAAAAAATATCACTTTTGACAGGTAACGAAAGTCAGGTGAACACATCCACGAGGACAGGCAAGTATAATAAAGAGTACATTAGGTCGGATTTTTTTTTAGTTCCATTTTCAGTTTCCAGTTTAGGTTTTTGAATAAGACCTTCAATAGTTTCACCACTTAATATTTCCAAAGATAAACGAAAGTGAGGTTGGGTTTTTTCGTGACACGGTGCATCTCTCAATGCGACTATACGTAGACACCTCAGCCAATAAGATACTGTGCTCAATGGTGGTGTGCTAATGTAACATTTAAAGAAACCTTTACATTCTAGACACATTGCAGGACCCCGCACACCTTATATGGGAAAATTCCTTGAATTTTTTATATGTTGTAGAATTGACCATTCTGATGAAATGTTTCAATGGACGCAACACGATCCTATTACTAGTTTTCGATATGAATATGAAAATTGAATATGAAAATTATTCACTTTTCATCACTCCATATCTCAATTATAATTTAGTTCTAATTTATCTTTTGTGGTATTTTATCATTACATCCTTGTATGAAAAATTCATGAGAAATTCATTTCCAAATCTTTTCGTAGTACAGGGCAATTTCACTTGATAATAATGCTATTTTGAGACTTTCACAATTCTGTTGTTTTATAAAGATAAAATGCGAAAAAAGGTAGAATTAGCACATGATATGATAAATTCATTCATCTATCATCACAGTTGATACACTTTATACAAGGTGATTTACGAATATGGAAAAATAAGGAATTTTGGTTTTTCGGACACCTACCTAAAAGGACAAAATTTTCGTGAAGAATGTTAAATGATGTGTTTCATCGTATACAGAGTCGAATGATGTCAATTTGAAAAATTAGTTATACTTTAATGAATGAAAACCTAGAATTTTTTAATCACCCTATAGCTCATAAGGGAGTCCGAAAAGGTAGCGATATTTTTTTATGGGAGAATTTGAAATACTTTCATTCATATTGCAGAAAATTTTCATCGGAATCCTATGACGGGTTTTTCATACACAAGACGAAAAATGTGTGGAAAAATCTAAGATCTGTACATTTCCCCATTGCTATATTTTCAGTTTTTAGTTTTCGGCGGGTTTGCTATAGTTCTTTCTCATCGGGCATCTTTCATTCGAGATTTTGATTTTTCAATAAGAAAGTGATCGGTTATAATACCGTACAATAGCGTACCGTATCCCTCTAAGAAAAGCCATGACTCGAATTATTATCTTCAGCGATTCAATGGAGAAGTTACATTTTCATGCTCAGTGTTTCTTATGCAGAAGTCAATTCAAATTCATTTCAATTCAAAATATACTTTATTGTCTTAAGAGGCCATGAGCGCAATTATATTTGTGGCGCTTTTAAGGGTAAAAGAGTCAATTGATAACTCGAAAACGGTTCGTCGTATCGATTCCCAACAAGGACAGGATTCTAGAGGACATTCAATTCTAGGTACGTGCTGTATCCACTTTTTCACAAAAAAAATCTCAAAAATGTCCCAAAAATGCAGTTACTTTGAAGCAAGTTTTTGGGTAGATGAACAAATAATTTCAAAAAAACATTACAGCACGTACATAGATCAACGTTTTAACTTTGCTCTGATAACAAATTTGTTTCGATTGGATGAAGATTGCTTCAAGTTTTAATGGAAGAGAAATACCATTGCAGCTTCATCGATTATCTGTAAAAAGCATCGTGAGGTGCTGCCGCAGACGTAGGTACATAGAATCGAACGTCCTCTAGAAGCCTGTCTTTGTTTGAAATCGATACGATGAACCGTTTTTGAGTTATCGGCTCTTTTACCAAAAAAAACCGTCCCTAATATGATCGCGCTCATGGCCTCTTAAGTGCTATGATACTTGTTGACAAAGCTTGTTAAACCTAAAATGACTAACAGTTATCAGTATATAAAATAAGAGTATAAACATAAACAATCAAATAAAAACATTCAAATTTGTACAATTTCACTAAAAAAATGTATATATATATATATATATATATATTTATATATATATATATATATATATATATATATATATATATATATATATATATATATATATATAAAAGCATAATTGCTGCAGACAGGTATAGAAAATTTAAAATTTTTATATTAAAATTCAGATTACTCTCATTAAAAACTATTTAAAAAATATTCTTCCAACTTATAAAATGGGGTTTCTATAAGTATTGCCTTAACATTTACTCGAAATTTTTTATTGCATGATGTTATTTTAGTTTCGTTTGGCAGGTGGTTGTATATTTTAATTCCGGTATATATAATTGAGTTCTTAACCATATTAGTTCGGGGTCTTATCAACTCAATTTGGCAAGTGTGAATTAAACAAGCTGTTTCCTAAATATATAAACAAACTACAGTGAGAATGCCACATTTCTTGAATAAATCCTTACAAGAGTCTCTTGGCTTTGCTTTACACATATACCTTATGGCTCTTTTTTGTAGAACAAAACCCCTCTGGAATAAAAGATTACTGCATGCTCCCCAAAAAGCTATTCCATATCGTAGATGGGATTCGAGCACTGCAAAATATGCTGTTCTGGCGGATGCATACCCTAATTCGCGAGCAATGCTTCTGACACCATAACATCCAGATGCTAATTCTTTGCACATATTTGTAACATGATCGCTGAACATTAATTTGTTATCGATGTGTAAGCCTAGAAATCTTGTTGTCGTTTTATTTTCGATAACTTCATTACCAATGGCTAAATTGGGGATATTGCATTGGAAAGACGAGATATTTGTTTTCTTAATGTTAAGGAAAAGTAGGTTTGATTCACACCAATCTTTGATCACTTGGATATCTTTCATTAGGTTCGCATGTAGCCTGTTATGATTTTCTTCTTACCAAAGTATGGTGGTGTCATCAGCAAATAATGTGATAGAACCTTTCATATCAAGGGAAGCCATATCATTCACATAAAGTAGGAACAATGGAGGTCCAAGGACTGATCCTTGTGGCAATCCGTGTCTTATATGTGCAGTCTTTGATACAATTCTAGTTTTTACCGCTTGCTCACGATTGGCCAGTCATTCGGAGAAATTCCTTTTTTCGAATTTTCACTCTATAAAACAATAAAATAGCATTATTATCGCCTTTACTACAAAAAGATTTGGAATGAATAAATCCGAACTAAATCATAACTTGGAAGATACGGAGTGATGAAAAGTGAATATTTTTCATATTCAACACCCTGTACCTCGAAAACTAGTCATAGGATGGTGTTGCGACCATTGAAACATTTCATCAGAATGATCAATTCTAGGTACTGATCGACAAGCGTAAGGATGCCTCCGAGAATTAGTTGCGCAGTAGACAAAACCCTGGAGTGGGGCAGAAGCTCAATCGCTCTGCCTTATTAAACAGTAGTCGATCTTTGTCGCACATCTACTCACGCTTTCTATCGTTTGCGCATCTCAGAGGCATCCTTTCGCTTGTTGATCTGTACAACAAATAAAAAATTATAAGGTATCGAAAAGGAAGGAACGATATAGTCGAGTTCGTGTTAACAATGAATAAATTTCAAATGAGGCCGTTGGTTTGAGACTTGAGTTATATTGTTATACAAGAAGAAAAGCCGACCTTCGTTACCTGTTGTAGGGAATATGACGGTTTTTACGGCCGGCGTTGTTTTACGTCGGTTCTTCTTCTACCTTTTTATTACGCGGGATCCTTTTTGCGCTCTCTCTACTATACCTTAATATCGCCAAATGGAGCTTTCCAAATTGCTCCGCAAACACATTCGACAGAGGAACGACGGACAAATTTCTCAGATATAACCTATGGAGTAATTGAAATATAAAACTTACGGGGTATTTCGACGTGCTCTCGTGGCGACTCTGCGGCTTACCTGCGAATAAAAGATATGTCGTTAATAAAAGTCCGGCGATAAATGCGTTTTATGGAGTATTAATAATAAAAGAGGGCGAGGTTACAGAGGTTTTCGAGATTACAATGAGGGCGATTCGGAGTTTTGTAGACGTTATACGACGCGGTCGTAAAATTTCCGCCTTTACCGTTGGACTTCTCATTTTTCATACCGAATCTACAATCTTTCATGGGAACGGTTTTCATCGAGGGTTCCACGAGTTTATTTATCTCTGGTAGTCATTAAAACACGCAGGTTTATCGATGATAGTACACTGGAAAAAATATTTGGGTCACAATGTGAATTTACGTAGATATGACTGGAGAGTCAAACAGCTCCAAAACTGTAAAAAAATTGTCAACAATAACAAGTGCTTTTCACAAAAACGTTGTGAAAAAAATGTGATTTCTCGGTTATTTTATCAAATTCCATATAACCTGTGGAATTAACAAGATACGTCAGTAATAAAAGACTTTTTTCTTCTAAATTGCTACATAAAATTTAAATTAAAAATCACAGATACTTGTTTTTTCAAATCGTATCGTAATTTCGACATTTTTTATATTTTACAGTCCACTTTGTGAATTCACATTTTGAAAATACAACTAATTTACCTACTCTTCTCTGAAATTACAAGACCTGAGGAGTAAAATCTAATTTGTTGTTAATTTACCAGTAAATTGTGAATTTGCATACTTGAATATCATATGGTAATATTACATAGATAAGGATATCACACTGTAATTTTACACTGATAATAATATTACATTGTTCACCTGTAATCTCCATAACACACACCGGCTAGAATTTTTGAATAAATTAATCACCCAAGGTGTCCATCATCATTCTGCTGAGCACATTCAAGGAAGAGATTTATAGAACAATTGTGTAAATTTTGATCAAAGAACAAATCTCAATGTAAATCTTTTATCTAATTAACTAATAGCTATTATCTAATTAACTATCATTAAAAAAATCTGTGGCAGAAAAACTCTGTTTTGATGCCAACACCCACACACAAAAAAAATTAAATTACAACAATGTCACATTGTAATATTACAGTAATGTTGAAATGTTCACGTGTTTTCGTAGGGAATTACAAAAGATATATTTTGCTCTCTCATAATTATCTGCATCTTGGCTATTTTTCTAAACGAGTTTTGAAAATGTGGCTAAAAATTATTATTAAGGCGAAAACTTTCCATTTACTATAAAGAAACTTTGATTGAGATCGATTCTGAGAAACTAAAAATGGTGTATTAGCTTGTTCCAAAAAGATGACAATTTCAAAATGAGAGAATGTCAATTACGTAACCTTGCCTCAATTATAGAAAACAATATGAATGTCAAATTCTAAAATAGAGTAATTCGTTTTCATAAGTCTCTATTGTTGAATTTTTCCCTTTGGCAGGAAACCGCAAAACACGGGGATGTGAAAGCACGTTGTAAATACAAGACCAACGTGAATTCACAACAACTAATGTTTTTCTATAATGAATTAATACAAGCTCCATGTATGTTCACAAAAGAAAATTTAATTTCACAACACGTTTGAATATTTAGTGGGTACATCACAATACTCTTGTAGTTGAACTGTGATTTTTAAATTGTCATTTCACAAGTTTCAAATAATTTCACAACGTAGAAATATATATATAATATTGATTTCACAAGTATTCTGGAGCCTGCTCAAGCCGGAGCGTTCACTGTAATTTCACAATGAATTTTTGATTTTTTAAATTTTTTTGTGAAATTTCCCAATTACAAAGGTAATCAATTACAATGAAAATCTAGGAACCATTAACCCATGATTTTAACTGTAATTACACAAAACACTTTTTTTCATTTTAGATAGGTGTACAAAGTGAACTACGATCAATTACGGAATATTATACAGAGTGCTCTCTCCACCAGAAGAAGTGTAAAACGATATGAAATTTAGACCAAAACTGAATTTTTCGTGTTACTATTTTATTTTTTTGTTGTGTCATCGTCAGAGCTGGAACAAGATAAAGAATACTTAATCATCATGAATTTTTATGGATATTTTCAATAATCATTCAACATGTCAACCCAAACTATTGGTTTTCTCCAGATCTAGGATATCAAATTCCATAGTTTTTCCAATTCTGGCCCGTACTCGAAAATGACTTGAAAAATTTGAGATGATCTGAAACACGAAACTGCCGAATCTGATACATTACTGAATTTAGAATCAAAAATACAATTAAAAAATTGCATTTTTCGTTAAAGGGCCTTATTTAAAAAAACGAAGTTGCTGATGGTTGTTCGATAAGGAAACGTGGCACAGTGAAACAGATATCATCATGAGAAAGCTTATAAAAAGTTTTTGCGTAGAAGTATTTTTTGTCTTGTTCCAGCTCTGATGAGCCACAAACAAAAATTAAAAAGTTTAATTTTTCCAAAATAATTTGAAAACCAAAAACATTCAGCAAGTTATTTTCCATTTTTCTTTTGTTGGAGATGTAAATTATTTAGATATTTGGATAGCTTATATACATTTGGAATTGCTATCGAGTGTTAATTGTCTCATGGGTAATATTACGTGCCTACGTTGAATGAAGTTTCTATCGTTTTTGTCTACGAGCTGTGTTTGTTGAAAAAAATAATGCGTGTATTTTGTGCACCAAGTGTCAGTGCCGCTCTCTTTGTCGATCGGCAATCAATCACTTTGCGCTCTAAACACACAAATAGCTTATTCCGACGATCTACTTGAAATACTTATTTCGCATTGTAATCTAGCACAGAAAATTGAATTATTTGCAAGAAGTGCGAAATGATATATTACGTTAAATCCTTTCAAAACGAATGGTAATGAAAACACGAGGGTTGCTATTTATGTATTGAGAATGAAGAACTAAAACAATAATTGGGGTGTGGAAACTTCTTTATTGTTTTTCAAAATACTCTCCTTTCAAATCTACACATTTTTGCATTCGATTAAACCAATTGGCAAAGCAGTTTTTCCACTCCGAAGTAGGTATCTCCAAAACATGAATTTTGAATGCATAAACAGCGTCTTGTGGCGTCGAAAAGCGTTGACCACGTGATTTCTTCTTCACTTGAGGGAACAAATAGAAATCATTGGGTGCTAAATCAGGGCTGTACGGCGGATGACCATCAATTTGAATGCTCAAATAGCGGGTTGTTTGATCCAATGTGTGTGAACTCGCATTGTCATGATGGAGAATTATCCTTCGTCGACGGTTCGTTTTCCTTATTTCATTGATGACTTCTGGCAAACAAATAGTAGTGTACCATTCAGAATTTACCGTTCTACGTTGCTCTAAAGGCACGGTTGCCACATGACCGTTTATACCGAAGAAACAGGCCACCATTTGCTTCGAAGTGCTGCGAGCACGAACAACTTTTGTTGGATTTGGTTCATTTTGAAAGACCCATACAGTCGACTGCTGTTTAGTTTCGGGCTCATAACAATAAATCCAAGATTCGTCACCTGTGTATATGTTATAAACTGCATTTGATGCACCGCGGTCATATTTTGTAATCATTTCCTTGCACCAATTTACACGAGTCTTTTTTTGATCGATTGTCAAATTGTGCGGAATCCAACGAGAACAAATCTTTCTGACTGCCAAATGTTCATGCAATATCTTACGTATACTTGTCATACTAATGCCCAGGGATGCCTCGATCTCGCGATATGTCACATGACCATCCTGCGTTATCAGTTCGGACACAGCATCAATGTTTTCTCGCACAACAACCGATTTTGGACGTCCGTCACTTCGTCCGCCAGCGAAGTACGGCTACCTTTGAATTCACTAAACCATCGATATACTGTGGCCTTGGATGGTGCTTCATCACCAAAAATCGCAGTAAGTTGATCGGCACACTGCTGTTGAGATAATCCACGTCGAAATGGCAAGAAATTGTTTACGATTTAGCTCCATTTTTTGTCCGAGATAAAATTTTCAAATGTCTATTAACATTACAAATAGCGTATGTATGAGAAAAAGTTCTGATTACGTATACTGTCAAAAATGTCAAACTTTGCGATAGCGCAGTTGGATCGCGCCTAGCAACACCAGTGTTGCCAATTCTCAATACATAAATAGCAACCCTCGTACGCACAAAAAGTCATCAAGTAAAATGAAGAAAATACAAAAAAATCTTGGCATCAGGAAATGCAATGATATCAGGTTGGAATCGCGTCTCTTCATTACTGACTCAAGATATAGAGAGTAGATCAGAATTCAACGTGGGTTGTTGCACGTGTAAACATCAAAGCTCACAAACATATACCACAACAGAGAACAAATGACGAAACAAAGGATTTCATATAACGGCAATCTGCCCGGGACAAAAGCAATACGTTGTCAACGTGCTCTTGCTTTATTCGAAATCATCACTCTTCGACGTGTACTTGAGCGACGATTACAAAATGGTTCGGCAAAACGTAGTTGTTAGTCAACCCCAAAACGATTTGTCACCAGTCAGTCATGAGCCTTTATTGTCGTCTAAATGGTATAAAATCGGACAAATCGACATGAACTCTTACAATATGCACGACTTCAGTTACTACATTCAAGGGAATCATAATATTTATTTCTTTGGTTGAAATGTACAGTTGAAAAAAGCAATGCATAATGAACAAAGAAAAAGTCAAGTAAATAAATATCTAAAAGTAAAATGAAAAGATGTTATAGAAGACAGAGTGTCAACATCAATGGCACAAAAAGTAAAGAAATAATTATTGGATATGGTGTCCCTCAGGGTACAGTATTGGGGCCGATACTCTTCAATGTTTACATCAACGATCTGTTCAATACTCCAACCAAAGGCAATATTATCAGCTTTGCTGATGATACTGCCATCTTTTATGAGGAATCTTCGTGGGAAACATTGAAAAGTAACGTTGAAAACGATTTCATTGAAATAATACAATTCTATAACAGTAGACTCCTCACAAAAATTTTTGATAAAACTGTGTTCATACCTTTTACTAGTTATGATGATACTCTTCCAAATTACACGCTATTAAAATTCAAAGACACCAACATCAACAAATCATCAGTTACACAAAACAAGTATTTGGAAATTATAATAGATAATCACCTAAACTGGGATTATAATGCTAGTAAAATATTGAAAAGCATAGCGAATAGATTCCAAATATATTGTGAACTTTTTGACAAGAAATACACCACAATAGAAACCCCACCGAATCTTTATTTTTGGAATCAAAAACTTTTGATATTCGTCAACTGTACCAATCGCTTATAATCCATCATCATACGCATAAAAATAAGCAAGAACAAATTAAACATAAACATTATACCCGCTTCGAGAAAAAAAAACACAGCCATACCAAAGGTACACAAAAAAAGTCAAAGATCCTTGCTATACCTCTGACCTGTACTATAATGAAATTTCTGAAGAATTACGATATACAGTCACTACCAGATTATTTAAGAAAAAACTGAAGATGTGGATACACACACCTTACCTACAATTAAAATTAATCGTTCTAGTGATAGACAGAAATACACACCAAAATTTGACTTTCATTTTGATTTCATCAAAATCAATGAGGCATGGTAAACCAATTCATTCTTTTATCAGAATTTTCATCTATACTTACATTATTACTAATTTTTTTTATCTATACTTAATTTGTTACTCAAATTTTTTATCTATAGTTGTTTTACTACTCAAATCACTCCGCCGCGCCCATGCTCAAGAAAAACCTTTTTTTGGGAGTTCGATTATTTGTTCAACATTTTTGAATGTTAATTGTTCTGAATTATTCTTATGTAACAATATGTTTGGTAAATAAATTGATTTATTGATTGATTAATAAAGTATAGGAATAGTATAAATATAAAAAAGTACATAAGGTCACGTAAAAGTCGAAAATATAAACAACACACAATTTATCAATACAAGAAGAAGAAAAGTTAAAACATTCAAAAACAGCCTATTCTGTGAATAAAAATAAAACACTTAGAGTGAATAGTAAAAACCAAATATGCTGAAGCTGAAGATTTCAGGTTAGTTCATTAGTGAATTCTTAAATGGTGTAACAGATCCTCTGAGGTAACAATTTTTCAGTTAACTTTTAGAATTTTTAATAGCTATGGATATTGTAGAATTTACACTTATTGTACTCTACGCATTTCTCATGTATAAAAATTCTATGAGCATTAGAATAACTAGATCTCTTGATCGAGTATTGTGGTTATGGGATTGACAATTGGACTGAAAAATTGATTTATGTTTATACACGTATGCACTAGCCTCTAGTATATAAGTGCTGGAAACTGCTATTTGAAAGAAAGCATTTCTACATGAATCTCTGTAGCCTAGGCTAGCAATTATTCTAACTATGTATTTCTGGAGAAGAAATATCCTTTGGACAGTAGCACTCATACCCCAGTTGAGAATACCGTATCGGAGGTGTGAATGGTACAATGTTAACAATATACTAAAACTTTAGTAATTTGACATAAATCTTATAGAATAGCAGCTCTTTTTCAGTTTAGCACATGATGCATAAACACAATGATTCCATATAAATTTTTTGCCTAGAATAATTCCTAGCAAATTCACTGTTTCTACTGGACTAATTGCTTTTGATTCCTTTTGATTGCGCCTGTTGAATAATATGATGTTAGTTTTAGCTTTGTTGAGTTTCAAATTGTCAGCCCACAGTATGACTTTAATACATATATTCTCAGCAGTTTTTGGAGTGCATCCATATTGTCCTCAACAATCAAAATATTTGTATCGTCAGCATAACTTGTGCCAAGTTTGTATTACCTATGAATGCAATCAGATCTTTGACAAACGACAAGAAAGGGCCTAAATTCGAACTCTGTGGAACTTCCTGAATAATATCACAGTCATCCCCTATGCATTTAGCAATCCTCACTTTTTGCCCTCTACCTATAGTGAAACCCGCCCACAATCAAAAGTTCAAAGTTGTCCTCGGGTGAATTTCAAATTTTATAATTCCATCTACACGTTGCGACAGAAACTGAAATAAATAGCAGAGCTCGGCTTATATTGAAATGGGAAAATCAGGATTAAAATTAAAATGTTTTCTTTCGGAAGTTTAATTGGAGGCATTTCATGAGATCTGGAGAAACACGACAAGAAGTTTCAAGTGCTCCATCCACATTTATAGAACGAGTGGCTTTTCACATTCAAGTAATTCGACTTCAATGGTATTATGAAACCAAGCTCTGGGTTTGAATTTCACAAAAACAGAGTGATACTTATGAGTTCAAAAATGCTTTGCTTTTTCCTGTTGGAGAGGCTCAGTAATGATACAACAAAAGGTGACTTTCAATGGAGTAACATCTGCGGAACAGGAAATAAAATACGGGGTACATCAGGGGTCTGTTCTTGGTACTCTTCTGTGTTTACTGTTAAAATAAGTGATTCCTGTAGACCTCTTTTTTATCACAACAAATGTTACCCCTAGTAATCAGTTTGTATAATTCATCAGAACTACAAGGAGAACATTATGTCTCATCATATTCCCTCAACTTCCAAATCAAATCCGATGACTTAAATTCCCAGGGGCAGACGATTTCACATCTGAATTCAGTGACGCCGGTTTTTGACACATTGAATGATAGCTGATTAGAGTCGCCATTTTTGTATCTGACATCCTCACAAATTGATAATTTCAGATAAATCTGTTCTGGTTGTACCATACCATAGTGGTGTCATCGGCATTTAGTGTGAATTTTCCAGAGATTTCAAAATCTGGTAGATCATTAATATATATCAAGAAAAGAAGGGGGACAAGTATCGATCCTTGTGGAACTCCAGAGTTTATGTATGCTCCATTAGATTTTGAGGTCTTTACTATTTGGCAACGCCCAGATAAAAAAGACCAACACCAATCCGAGGCTACAGGGGAGTATCTTCCCATAATGTTGAGGTTTCTACAGCAGTATTATATGATTAACACATTTATTATCATCAGTTCTTGATGAACTCTGTTGTTAATGAAAAAATCAGAACACTCCCGAATGAATTCTTCCATCAGCAGATACAAGTGTATGTTTCTACAGATAAATACGTAACTTTTTTCAACTGGATGAATCGATTTCAATCGTCCAATGGTATATCCATACTGAAATTGCAATTATGCCTTTGTTGACAATAAACCGCGTGGGTTCGGATTTCATCTGGAAAATATTTCAATTGAAACGATGAAAACTGCAGAATCTCTAGTTCGCCAGCATTCAGTCCACTATTTTTCAATATTTAACCGAAATTCCAAAAGAATTATCAATTTGAAATGCAACTTTCAGATTTTTGTGGGACCAAATTGTTTCACAATGAATTGAAACTGGCAATATACAGGGTGTCAATTTGAAAACTTCCCACCCTTACTATCTTCCTTCTAGTAAACAATATGAGTAATCGAAAAAACAGGTCAATTTTATTGTCAAGGGGGACACTTTCACGGACTATTTGTAGCCCTCGTGGTTCAACCCCCTAGGAGGGGTAGATGTTATCCTTCGAATTTTAAATGAGAAGGGGGGTCAAGTGGCACATCATTTTGATGGGCGTTCAATTCTTGTTCCAATGGTACCCTGACTTATTATTTTTTGATGAGCATTTTCCGAAAAATTGCGTTCTAAACTAACAGAAGTAATTATTGGAACGCCTATACTGAGATGCATTATTGTATTGACTCCCTTTAATAAAAATGGTTAGAAGAGTAGGTGGCACCGCTCCAACCCTTGAATGACAGGAATAAATTTATTACGCATGGGATTTTTTATTTGGTGGTTATTTTCCTTCTACACAATAAAATTTAATTTGCGAGAAAGACATTTCCAACATAAAATCTACTTACGCTTATCTTATTAGCTGTTCGAAATGTTGTCCATTTTGCTCTAAACAGTAATACAGTCTTTTTTCGAACTCCCCTCTAACATTACGGAAAACTTCACTAGGAATTGACCGGCATGCTGCTGTAATTCGTCTTTTAAGTTCGTCAATATCAGAAGGTTGTGTTTTATAAACAACGGATTTAAGATGCCCCCAAAGAAAGAAATCTAAGGGTGTTAAATCCGGTGATCTCGGAGGCCATTCAACTGCTCCCCTTCTGCCAATCCATCTACCTGGAAATCTCTCGTTTAACCACTGTCGGACGGGAAGAAAATAATGAGATGGAGCACCGTCCTGCTGGAAATGTAACAGATCCTCCTGAAAAAGTTCATTACCTTCTGCATCAATTTGAGTTTCTAGCTCGTGAGTTATAAGAGGATCGATAGTCTCTTCAAGCATATCAAGGTACAGATTGCCAGTCAAGTTTTCTTCCAGAAATAATGGACCAAGAATGGCATTTCCAAGAATACCAGCCCAAATATTAACTTTTTGTGGGTGTTGTGTATGCCCTTCCCGAAAAATATGTGGGTTTTCGTCACTCCAATAGCGACAATTTTGTCTATTAATATTGCCATTCAGAAAAAATGAACACTCATCGCTGAAACAGATGTTTAACAGAAGATTAGGGATGGTATTGACTCGATGAGACATGATTTCACAAAACTCTATTCTTCTATCATAATCATCCTCGTGGAGCTCTTGAAGAATCTGCATTTTATACGGATGAAATTTATGCATTTTCAATGCTTTTCTTATAGTCTCGCGTGACATTCCCGTCTGTTCTGATACTGATCGTAAGGAGCTCGTGGTCTCTGCAGCAAATGTTCCCAAAACTTCAATTTGAGCTGCTTCATTTAGTACTCTGGGGTTATTTCTTTTTTTATTTGTCACTGAACCAGTTTCGTAAAACTTATTCACCAAATCAAGCACATACCGGTGACTTACATTACAATTTGGATGTCTTTCGTTAAAAAGACATGCCGCCCTTCGTGCGCACTTTCCAACTTCGCCATAAATTACAATCATTTCAATTCTGTCTTGAAGAATGTAAACCATTTTTACACTTTTATACACTTATTAAAGTAATTCCTAAACAGCCCAACAGGTAGAACGGTATTCACAATACTACCACATAGTTCAAATTTGCTAACCAATTTTTAGCCGGAAAACAGAAACTTTTTACAGCAGAAGTAGCAAAAAAGGAAGGCTATCTGTACAATTTCTGCGATGACACTTAAAAATTCAGCATTTAATAAACACAACTTTACTACCATCTACGTTTTACTATTAGACTACTTTTTTATGTAAAGTGTTTGGAGCTAATGGCTAATGTTACCCCTAATAAAGGGTTGGAACGGTACCACCTAATATTCTAACCAGTTCTGGCCAAACCATGCATCTCAGTATAGGCGTTCTAATAATTACTTCTGTTAGTTTAGAACGCAATTTTTCGGAAAATGCTCATCACAAAATAATAAGTCAGGGTACCATTGGAACAAGAATTGAACGCCCATCAAAATGATGTGCTACTTGACCCCCCTTCCCATTTAAAATTCTAAGGGTAACATCTACCCCTCCTAGGGGGTTGAACCACGAGGGCTACAAATAGTCCGTGAAAGTGTCCCCCTTGACAATAAAATTGACCTGTTTTTTCGATTACTCATATTGTTTACTGGAAGGAAGATATTAAGGGTGGGAAGTTTTCAAATTGACACCCTGTATGTATGATGGTTATAGGACTTGTTGAAAAACGTTTCATCAAGATGTATATACTCTACGGGTATAGAAATACTATATGGACTATTTATTAGTTTCAAATGAAATTAATCAGTCTTCAACATTGTTAAAAATTGTTAAAACTGTTATTAGTTCTTTCCTTTTCTGTTTGCATTGTTGACTGAAAGGAGTGCAAGGGTGACATCAGTTTTGTCGATTATTCTAATAACTTTTATTTTTTAAAGAGAAACATTCTCAATTGAAAATTGAATCAATACATGACTCCTCTGGAAATGGAAAAACCCTACGATAAATTTGAAGTTACTTTTTTGTAATATCTAACAGAAAACAACTACCAGATTACTGACACCTTCTGCATGTCGCCTCCATTTTAATCCAATCTTAATACCACAAGGTTGGCTACTTACTTCTGTTTCAACAATGATCTAACTTTGGGTTCTTTTGTTCGTTTCCAATTAAGTTTCAACTAGTGACTGTAGATGTCACAAGTTACTTTCTGCCGTAAAAGTAATAGCTAAATAGATAATAGAAGAACCATATGATGAAGAGGCGAAATAGCTATAGCTGTTTTTCCATTTGAGCATGACAAAATAAAATAACAAGATAAATAATAACTATAAATAGAAAGTTAATCACAAATTAGAAATCGTGTCATATTTATACTTATGGTGAGTTGTGATTGAATGTCAATTTAATTAAATTCAAACAATCCTTTGGCGTGCTTTCTCAATTGTTTACTTTGGTATTTTGAGCTTTCTCTCAACATTTTCTGAAATTTTCAGAAATTTTTTCTCTGTCCCTTGTTTCGTAGTAAAATAATAAATATCGAGTAGGTACCGTCAACACGGGCTACTTTGGCCCTGGGGTAATTCTTTGGCTCAAAATAATGAAATATCAAAGAGTTCGGTAATTATGTATAGGTACTAGTTTTTAAATTAGTTACGGTACTTTGAGCTTGGCAGCAGCACCAGGCAGCGAACGTAATGTACCAAGAGGTTCACAGACTGTCTCTTAAGACGCTTTTACACCAAAGTTGACAACTAAAAGTTGCTCTTCTAAAATTAAAGCAATGGAAGATGTTTTGTAGAAAACTAAAAGTTGCTCCTATCAAATTTAGAGTAACAAGTGGAAAACTTGTTGCCAAAGAATTAGCGCGAAGGGGCACTAGTGTCAAGGATGTTGGACGAAGAAGACGCAATTATTGCCGCGGCTACCTATGTCATCATAGCACCGGCACCAATCTTCTCTTTCTTTTCCTCTCTTCGGAAACAGTTAATTAAGTTCTTCACCTTATTCTGAACTTCAAATTTATCAATTTGCAGCTGGACTGCAATTTCCCCCCAGGCGTAGTTTTTTAAGTTTTTGTCTTTAAATGTAGGGTCTTTTGTGTTCCAGAGAACCTCTCTGCTCCGGTAAAGTTCAGTGAGTTCACTGGTTTTGGTCCTGGAAATTCGTTCTCACTACAGCCTTCCATCTAGACACAAACAACGAAAAAACAAACGAAATCACCAAAAACACCTGCAGCTGAAGTACACACGTGCAATGACGGTTATGGGTTTATGGGTCATGGGTTGCGTAGGGCGGGGTATGCTAACGCCCGACGTCACGCGCGTGGAGTGGAAACAGTTCTCCACTAGTTTCCTACAAGTTGCTTGTGCAAAGCGCGCAGCAACAAATCTTCCACTTTTAGTTGTCAACTCTCTTTGATCTTTTCCGACACTCCGCGGGAAACCAAAATTTAGTGGAAGATATGTGTCTCCACAAGTGGAAGACAGAAAAAGTTGCTGTATTTTGTAAAAAAAGCAACAAATTTCCGCAACTTGTGGAAAACTTAGTGGAAGACTTTGGTGTAAACGCGTCTTTAGGAAGCAGCACCTGTTGTATCATTCCATGTGCAAACACGTATTTTTTCGCCTCTCAAACTTCCAACTGAGGACACTACTACATCGTCTGCAAGTTTGGTGAGTACCTATCTGATGATTGCCAATTTGGTTGACATATAGGGGTTTTCCTTGAAAAAATTATTTATAATTTTGGTCTATTGACGTCAAAATAACGATCTTGTTTGGCCCAGCAAGTTTTTGGGCCAATACCTGAAGAAAAATAGGTAATGTGTGCAAGGACCTCTCATTCATTGATGATGATAGTAACAACTATAGTCTCGTGTCATCAGGTCACAGCGACATGGTTATTACAAGTGATGAGGAACAGGAACTGGATATGGTAGTTGATAAAATAGATGTTCCGATTTAATCCAGTTCAAGCAACATTAATCCTTCTGTAAGCAGTCCAGACGAAAACTGGAAGAAGAAACTGCAAGAAGGAAATTTTCTTATCATTGTACCATTGGAATGGTGGGCTGTATCTAGGGATGGTGATAACTGTGACAGAAGATGGTGCAGTTGTCGAATGTATGGAGCACTACATGAAGTTTTGGAAGTGGCCCAAAGAAAAAGACTCGTTCTGTTATGAATGGAACGAAATTGAAAGACTTATTGTACCCCCAAAACTAGTCAAAAGAGACCTTTTCATTGTCAATAGCTTGTAATGCTCAATTTCTTGAATTGTTTGCAAGTTCCAATAGTTGTAACCTTTAGCACATTGAAATCTAATTTCTTTTGTTCAGAAATAAATTATCTTCCAAACCCAAGTTCTTCTTTGGCCCTAGCTCGTTATGCAGTGCTTGAAAGTAGGTAAAAGTATATTGGGCCAAAGTTACCCTGTCATAAAGGTAACATTGGCCCAATAGAAAAAAAATTCTCTGGTAGCCGACGTGAAATAATTGCAAAATATCTGATTGACGAAATTTATGATAGACCAGTTGTATACAAAAAATACTGGAGCTTGATAGTGGTAAAAATTGCAAATTCATCGACAGTTGAAATTATTTTTTTTAAAGTGGGCCAAAGTCAAGGAGACTAAATTAAAAACAAGGAGTGTTTGATTATCATAAGACAATGGGGACACTAGTAGAAAGAGATGAAAGAACATTTGTGACGAAATGTAGTTATACATGTCATGGCCGCCGTTCTCTATAGACAGTGACGGGGCGGACTAGCTCTTGGTATATGAGAGTTACTGCAGACAATTTTGTTGCTTGGTTCGAGTTCGACTCTGTACTCATACCCAAGTACGTCACTATGACGCGTTGATGCTACAAGTTTCTGATTGGATAGAGCTTATTAAACCCTCCATGTTTTTAGTCTCCTTGGGCCAAAGTAGCCCGTGTTCACGGTACATACTAGCCAAGCGACCCTTCTAGTCGTTGTGTATCTATTCCAGGGGCTAAATTCAATTTAGTCGATGATCGATTCCATAATGCACAGGTCCCTCTACAAGTATAATCGACGCGCGGGCACGGAAACACATTCTGTAGCAGCATATGGCGACAGAGCAGTCATCCTTCCCACATCCGTGTTTTGGCGTCGATAAGAGCGTGAAAGAAGCCGAAAGCACGAGTCGGGGGATTCACCGAAGTATCGTCAAAGCTTATTCTGTTCCGCTGATTACAGATTCTCTCGCAGAGATTAGTCGCTCAATTTTGCGAGAGCGCAGTATATATACATATCTCGAGAAGGACGATCACGACGCCGAAAAGCCACTTATACATTCAGCTGGATGATACCGTATAACGCGGAGTGTTCTTGCTCTCTTCTTCGCTCTCAAAGTTTACACAATACTCCGTGGGGCGTGCAGTTTCGCACTTGAGATTGACGGTATTAATATTGAAGGATAACACTTCATTAAACCGGATCGATTTTGTCTCGGTTCTGTTTGTTTTTCTGAAGAAAAGTGAGACTCACTGAGAAAATCTTCCGTCGCGAAGTGGGTACTTCGTTTTATAGCTGAAAGTTCTTCGAATTAGGAAACGAAAATCTTTCAGATTTCAAGTGTGATTTCTCATACCGGGAATGTGAACCTTAAAACATAATACATGTGTCGTTTATGAAATCGTTCAACATTTGTTTGTGCAATCCGAATCTGATATTAAATTCGAGTTGGTCATTGAGAATGTTCTAAGAACTTTTCCATTTATTAATCTCCACACTTTCTAAAAGAGTCAGCCTCATGCCTTTGTTTTGAACATGAAGGATTTCAAAATCGTGATCGAAAGTATGATATAGTAGCTATTTATCATAAAAGTTCGTAAAGTAGGACTTTGTGTAAGAGCTTGAAGTTTGGCGAATGAGGCGCAGCCGAATTCAACAAACACGCGAGTACAAAATGGTCCTTAACGAAAGTGTATCATACAAAGTTTTTTCTTCAGCATTTATTATATTGCCAAAATGTAGCAATTAAATCATTAATTTGAATGTTTAACGATATGAATTGTATGAATTATTGCAAACAAGAAGAATTCACACAGACCTTTGTTATGTATTCAAGCTGCTCAATGGACTGATGGCCTGTCCGGAATTACTTGAATCTATCAACTTCCACGTTCCAAATAGAAATCTCAGACGTAATAATTTATTTTATATACCCTTCTATCATACAAATTATGGCAAACATACACCCTTAGAAAGACCCCTAAAGTTATTGAATGACAAAGATATCAGTTTATTTGGAGTATCCTATGATACTTTTAAAAAATCATTGAATAGTATAAGTTGGTGATTGTTTATGAATGTCGTATTGTAACAGTACCTAATTTTATATCTTATATTTTAATATACTTTTATGTTTTGTTGTTTGCTGCTAAAACATTCTGTATTTATTTTTTTCATTATTTTTTTTTTAATTAAGAACTTATATTGTTATATTTTGTGATATTTTTACATTGTAATGGGGATTATCCCGTGAATAAATAAATAAATAAATAAATAAATCATCAAATAAAGACTTCCGAGTTAAATTTGACGCAAAATACTGATGTATTTTTCAAAAATGCATAAATGTATGAACAGTGTGTAAAATAGTTATTTTTGTATCTAGTGCGCGAAATGCTACTTTGGTGATCGAGAACTGATTTTTTTTAACGAGGCGCAGCCGAGTTAAAAAAAATAGTCGAGATTACCAAAGTATTTCGCGCATGAGATGCAAACAAAATTTTTTCTACAAACGTCAAAAATATTGTTCTAAAATAAGTAATAACTATGAAAAATAGTATTGAACTGGCTTAAATAATTTTTCCAAATCAAGTAATTACTGTAACTATGGAAATAAAATGGCATTTGTTGACAATTATTTCAAGTGACAGTTCTTGATAATTATTTTGGAGTGAGTTTTTATTCGCGTCAATTTCGTGCGTGATATTTATTATTGTAAAAGAATGGAAATTTCGAGCGACGATGAACTAAGCAGTACCCCACCTAACTTGATAGATGCGGCCAATTCCGTAATTTCCAACGTTTTACCGGAGAAATCGAGGCGGCAGTATGAAAATGCATATCAGCAATTTAAAGAGTGGTGTGAAGCAAATAAAGCCAGAAAAATATATCTCACAATTTGAAAGCCTTAATTATTGTTCTACATTAATAAATAAACGATTTCTTGTTTTTTGCTTGATTGAGGAGTTGAGGACCATATAGGTTAGAATATGAAAATCCCATATAGTTTACATGCAGTGTGCGAAATATATTTCGCACATTACTTCGCGCACGGTGTCATGGTAACGAATGAAAATGAAAAAAAGTGCCACTTCGCATACTGTTGTCAATGCGCCAACCTTGTCATTTTTTGACGTTTGTAGAAAAAATTACTTTACGCACAGTAGATGATTTTACGCACAGGTGATTTTTTTACGCACTTGTGCGAAAAAGTATTACTTTACGCACTGTCAGCAGTGCTTAAAAGCTTAGTTTACGCACTGTCGTAGAAAGACATATAAATCATGATAAAAAAAATTTAAATAAATCATGTAAACCCCGTCATTGAACAGGAGGTCGATTATGGGTAAAACCTTAAGCCTTTTATTGGCTGAAATTTTCATGGAAAATTCAAATAAAAGGGAATAAACTATTCAAAAACTTCATATATTGGTATAAGTATGTTGATGATTTTAAAGAGAAACATTCTCAATTGAAAATTTTATCAATACATGACTCCTCTGGAATGTAAAAACCCCTACGATAAAATTGAAGTAACTTTTTTGTAATATTTAACAGAAAACAACTACTTCCCTGGCTAAATCCACGCTGGACGTTGAACTACATCTGATAGATATTGAGAAAGACCCTATATAACTTGAAGAAAAAATCTGAAAGCGAAATATTTGCATTTTCATTCATCTAGTTGATTATTTACTGAATGTCCAGTTTCCATTGGAGATTGTTATCTATAAATGAGATAAGGGAGAATGTTATTCAGAAGTATCACTCACAGAAAATCGCTCATTCCATTGATGCGTGAATTGCATCTCTTTCGCTAGGCCTTCAAAGAGATGCAATAAAGAATATTGTGATTCTGTATATGCTGTGGGTAATTGTAACATGTATTTCTTGTTCCATTCATAACCTGGGGTTTTAAATAATTGAATTGATCTTTTTTTGAAGAAATGTAAAAGGCATTCTTGTATGAAGATCTCATAGAAAGTTAAGATTTTACTATCTTTAAACTTTACTTAATTTGAGAATAGTTTTTAGAATGTCTATACTCCGGGGAAATGTTCACCAAGTATTAATAAATGTATATCATCTGCATAACTAGTGACATTATACTTTACGATTTTGATATTTAAAATGAGGTCGTTCACATAATATTATGAACAAGATTGGTCCAGTTACGTTTCCTTGAAGAACACATCTATTGAATATTCTTTCATCTGATTTGATAATTAGATAAATTGATGGATGTAGCCGTTACTACGTGGAAGGAAATCATCACGAAAAATGAAAAATAAAACTTTCTATGTTTTTATATCACTTCTATTTGTAACCAACGTTACTGCAGTTTCGTCCTATATGGACATTATCAAACAATACATAATCTGAAATAATAAATAACACTCCTTAAATACCCTTAATTCTACCCGAGGCCTGTCTTAGTGACTAACGGTCATTAATGACTTTTATGCACTATCGGGCGTAAAGTGGCACTTTACCGCCCGTGGGCGCATTATGGCCCGGCGGGCCGTAAAGTAGACAAAATTTTCAAATTGTCTATACTCACAAATCATTTCATGCAATTTCTAACACGAATTAGAATCATTTCAGTTCAATAGAGCAATACTCTATCTAACATTTCTTCATAATCGTTGGCAATTTTTTCGGTGATGATCTATTTATTTGAAATAGATTCTCCAATATAGCACTCAGCTACTATAGTTTCACATTCCTCATATTATGTTACCCTTAATTATTATATGCATAACGTATGAAACGTGTAGACCATTGCAATTCAAGTCAGTATTTGTGATTCGCGCTATAAAACCGCTAGTGCATAAAATTTTGTATGTATCACGTGCGTAAAATGCGTTTAAGGCCTTCGGCGTGTGATGGCCCTCGGCTAACGCCATCGGGCCATCATCCACGCCGCAGGCCATAAAAGCCTACTTTACGCCCTTGATACATAAATAACTATTACCTGGACCTTGTTTATTTGCGATAATGTGATTGAGCTGTCTTAAACACCGGTGAATAGACCAAATCCAGTTGATCATTCAGTAGGTTACATCCACAATATTTGTGTTTATGAATTTCTAAATAATTCAGTTTCCAACCCTTGCTTGCATAGTGCAAAATTTCCGTATCGTTCAGAATCGGAAACTTGTGGTTGCATTCCAAGGAATGGTTTGAAAACGTCGAATCATTTTTTCCTAGTCTGAAGGACCTTCCATGTTCAGCGTATCTTTTCGAAAAATTACGTCCACATTGTCCCACATAAACACCGTTACACTCTGGACACTTAAGCTTATCAACTCCAGATTTTTCCATTTTTGCTATTCTATCTTTGGCATTGAAAAGAAAATTAGACAACCTGGCATGCGATGCTACTATATTATTCTTTCTAAAGAATCCCGCAATAGCATCTATTCTTCTCCCGAAGTACGTTAAGGTTACAAATTTCTTAGTTTCTGATTGTCTGACCTGGGGGAATATTAATTTGTACGAAAATTTAAGACGCACAAATTAATATACCCCGGGTCAAGCAATCAGAAACTAAGAAATTTGTAACCTTAACGTACTTCGGGAGAAGAACAGAGGCTATTGCGGAATTCTTTAGAAAGAATAATATAGAAGTAGCATACAGGCCGCATGCCAGGTTGTCTAATTTTCTTTTCAATGCAAAAGATGGAATAGCAAAAATGAAAAAATCTGGAGTTGATAAGCTTAAGTGTCCAGACTGTAACGGTGTTTATGTGGGACAATGTGGACGTAATTTCAAAAAGATACGCTGAACATGAAAAGTCCTTCAGACTAGGAAAAAATGATTCGACGTTTTCAAACCATTTCATGGAATGCAACCACAAGTTTTCGATTCTGAACGATACGGAAATTTTGCACTATGCAAGCAAGGGTTGGAAACTGAATTATTTAGAATCCCTAGAAATTCATAAACACAAATATTGTGGATGTAACCTACTGAATGATCAACTGGATTTGGTCTATTCACCGGTTTTTAAGGCAGCTCAGTCACATTGTCGCAAATTAACAAGGTCCAGGTAAAAGTCATTAATGACCGTCAGTCTCGGGTAGAATTAAAGGTATTTAAGGAGTGTTATTTATTATTTCAGATTATGTAATGTTTGATAATGTCCATATAGGACGATACTGCAGTAACGTTGGTTACAAATAGAAGTGGTATAAAAACATAGAAAATTTTATTTCCTATATTTTGTGTTGATAATTAGATTTTTTTTGTAACTATAACTCTTTGTTTTCTGTCAAGCAAGTACGAATGAAACCAATGCAAGGTAGGTCCCCAGACACAATATCTCTCCAATTTTGACAGAAGTACATCATGGTTTATCCGATCAGAGTAAATCTAGAAAAAATCCAAGAGCTAATTCTTTTCGTTCTAGTGTCATAATTGTACTCTGAAAGAACTGAAAGATAGCTGTTTTGGTTGATTTGCCATTTTGGTATCCATGTTGATACTAATTCAATATATTGTTGTATTTCAGCCATTGTGTTACTTTCTTTCGACCTGCATGTAGATATGGTTGGGATAAGTGATAAATTTCATCTCGATTCTAATCCATCCTGGAATTATTATTTTGCTTTACTTCGCATTTCGTTCGTAGCTTCGCCAGAACATTCTTGTTTATTTCTTATTTGCATAACTCACTGGTTCGAGTGTGTTTGGAAAAAGAGCAGCGACGAACGCAGAACTCTTGCAACGAACGAAGCATAAAATCGGGTCACGAAGACAATATAGAACCATCCGTTCGACATGCAATTTACCCTCTGTCAATGACGTACGTTATCAGGAAACGATTGTTCGGGGGTTGAGCACGAAAAAAAGAGCACAATGCGGTTGCCAGTGATTATTATGTGGGTTTCGGTAAGGAAGTTGTTAAATATAGTTGTCGTCAACGTTTAGAGACATCAATTCGATAGAAATTGATATTACTCGAGTGCATCTTATCTTGCATGATACATTTTGATATATTCTGTAGAAATTCAAGTGAGCTACTCCTGACAGGGAGTCATAGAGGGAGAGAGAGATTAATGTTTACAATATTTTTTGTAAGACCACACTATTTAAAGGTGAGAAAATTTCTGTAATTTTTCGTCCATGACGGTGTTAACCGAAACATTATTTCAACGTATCTTCGTTGATTAATCATTGACAAGGCAGTGATACACTTGGATCGAATATAATTTGTTCTCAAAGAACACGGAAATATCACTCGAAATTAACATTATTTACTTTGTGATATGCAATCAGTGCAATTGTTCAAGGATCATCTATTTTTGCAATTTTGCAACACCTTTGGATAGCTTTCCGCGTCTTTTCTCTTTAATTTTTTCCCGTAGAATGGTCAGTAATATCGAATAGTAATCTCCAGTTATCGTTCTACCCTTATCCAAAAAATCAATCATGATTACTCCATGGCAATCCCAAAAAACTGAAGCGAGAACTTTTCCAACAGGTTTTTGGAGAGGAAACTTCTTAGGTCTTGGAGAACCGGAGTGTCGCCATTCCATCGATTGTTGCTTTGTTTCTGGATCGTACAAATGTTTCATCCATAGTAACAATTCGGTTTAAGAAGTCTACATCGTTTTCAAATCGAGCACAGATCGAACGCGATGCTACTACCTTTGCACGCTTTTGGTCAACATTATAACATTTGGGGATCCATGTTGCAGCAATTTTTCTCATGTCCAAATTGACGTGAACTATATGATGAACGCGTTCGTATGAAATATTCAGTGCTTCATATATCCGTTTTAGCCCAATTCGACGGTCTGTTAAAATCATGTCATGAACTGCATCGATATTTTCGGGGACCGACACAGAAACTGGCCTTCCCGATCGGTCATCATCGAGGGAGAAGTAACTCTTTCATTAGGTGTACATCATAACATTTTCATTACTTCATTAATCATTTCATATTCAACTTAAAATCGAAATCTTTGTTTCTGGGTATCCGTGATATGATTTTTTCGGTTCCAAGTTGGCAAATTTATGCCGTCTGACAATCGGTAAGTGACCGCTGAGCAGACGCGGATTTTAATCAGTGATTTTCCGATGAATAGTATAACATAATTAATGGTAATTATTTTTCATTAGAGTTAATTACTGCATTATTTTCATTAGGTGTAGAAAAAATGGCTAGTTACTTCCCCCTCGGTCATCATCTTCAATGGAAAATTTACCTTTTTTGAAGCTTGCAGTCCTATTTTTCACGGTCGCATACGAAGGACATTGATCACCAAGGGTATTAAGCATATCTTTGTAAATCTGCTTACCTTTTAACCATTTTAAATACAGGTACTTGATGATGGCTCGATACTCCAATTTTTCGATTTTCGCAATTTCGGTGGACATATTTTTTCTTTTAATTTATTGCGTAACTCTGGTTTCCTTTTTTGACGTCAAACTTTACACTGACACTTCTAATAAGTTATTGTTCGTTGCTATGATAACGCAATATTTTGTTTATGCAGGGAACTGGTCTAAGCTAACTAGATATCAATACATCCTCGTAAGTACCACAAAAAAACTTGCTAGGGGACATCAGGAATTGCAAATTTCAAAAAAGGGGTTTAGAGAAATAGTTTTTCATACAACTGTCAGAAAACTTGACAATCAGCCCTATGCTGAATCACATCTGTTATGTTTAGCGGTCAGGCGTTCTTAATGGCAAATTCCTATCAAGTTGGGATAACGTCTGACCGCTAAACATAATGGAAGTGATACAGCATAGGGCTGATTATTGCATTTCTATTGATATGTAAACGTTCTCTTTTTTTCATGGTAAAAAAACACTCCTTTTATGCAATTAATACAAAAATAAAGATGAGAATGACGTAATCTTTGGTAATGTATATCCGAAAAAATAACGTTAAAATTCCCAATGAAATGCGTTCAATAGCTAGTAAAACTAGTAAAATTCAGTTTTGTAAGATGCTCAAATAATAGTATAATTTCAGACGTTGCGAAAGCAAAAAAAAATAACCTGTCATCTTGTGACGTCACTCTCATCTCAACGTAAACATACTTTATTTCTTGCATTCAGAATTGACGCATCCTTGTTATGTGGTCCTCGTTAAAAAAAAATAACATCAATTGTCACTCGTTGAATCCTGCAGACAATGCAAATCCTTGTTGGATATAACCATTGTAAATAGTGGCAAACAGTAACTGCTGTCGAGTTCTCTCCAAAAAATCCTTGAGCAGTTCATTTACCTATCTGGAGCAAATATTAGAATGTTGAATTATTTTAGAATGAAAAAATAAGACTCCGGTTTGCATGTTTTTGAATGTACATAATCTCATTTCGCATGTTATTATAGTCGACATCGATAAATCTAGATTTGCACGTTGTGTCGCGAATATCGTATTGATTTTCATTTTATAACCTGTTTAGCCGTTACCGATACGTCCATCAGATATTATCGCCCAATAATCTGCCTCTCATTATCGTTCGTTCATTAATTCGGCGAATTCAACAGGAGTGACTATTTCTAAAATACAAATTTTCGGAAATCCAATAATAAAACGATTTCCATAGAGCCAAATCAGATTAATGGCTTTCGAAATTCAATTCACTAATGTGCAAGGATATTTTTATTTAGGAATATACAGTGCGCACCACGGACTTGGAAAAATGCATTTATTGGTAGTAATAATAGTACAATCCATCCTACCAAAAGGTATAGTTAGCGCTTTCCCATACCAGATGAAAAAGTACCCTCTTACACAACTGGTTCAAGGATTTTCTCTCGTGGTACGAGTTCATGGCCGACTTCATTTGTTGAAGTTATTGATCAGTCATTCAATAAACTTCCACCATTGAATATGTCACTTGAAAATATTACAGATGGGTTTAGTTTTTGAGTTGATTTTCAATTAATAATCGAAAATTTTAACTGAAATTATTCATAATGATACATTTCAATGTAAAAAAATAAAATATAACACTAAATTGGTCACTGACAATGTTTCAAATTCTAACAGATTGTCTGAAAGAAACGGATAATCTTTTTCAAATCAAGAAAAAAATAAAACACATTTATTGCCGAATACCAACAAATTTCATCTATACTTTTGATTCTAACCTATATTCTAAGGAAATGTATTCTCAACATATTATCAACAATTGTATATATAACTTTAGTGTTCAAATATGCCCTTCTACATTTTATCTATGATTTTATTCATCCTATTAAGGTGACTTTACGTCCTCTGTCTAATTCTCTTTTTACTTCTCATTTTACTATCTACTTTATGTTTAGAATTTTCTACGTTTATCTTTACTTTTGGTATTACACTATATTATTTAACTGAAAAAATCAATTTTTCATACATAATTTTATCTAGAATTCATACATAATTTCTTTACATTTTTTCATAATTTTATCATAGATAGTTCAACAAAGAATATACAAAAAACAAATTGATATCGAATGAATAAAAATCTCACGCACAGGCTAATTGAGACCCTCAATTTATTGAAGGTTCAAAATTCTAATTAACTATTTTATGTATTTTTGAATAAATACGATTACTACTCAATGAACTATATATGATATTATATTATATTATTATTTCATTTTTGGGTTGAGTGACTTGAGAATGGATTCAGCCACTTGAACTTCAATAAATCTGAGCTCAGTATTGCAATTATTGAACGAATGATTGATTTTCACCTGCCCAATCACGTGCTTTTTTTGTATCCAAAAAATTTCGAAGGGGAACGGTTTATATTTCTATACTTGTTTTATTTATTAAGTTAGGAAATTCATCCAAACTATAAAGGGAAATCCCTTATTAAACAAAACTGCCTCCAAATAGCCCATTTTCTCTTCAGGCCTGGCAATAAATACAAGGGTTGTTCAAAAATCAACTAGTAAATTGAATCTATTTTCGTTTTCTTCTACAGTCTGCTTATGCATTGAATATTTTGTAACTCAGATACTCCTACGTTACGAAAAAAAATATAATGGAAATTCTTCGCATTATGAAAAAAAACTCTATATCTGAACGATTATTCTTATGTCTACTTATTTTGTCATGGATCTTTCTGTAACACGCAGTTATGGTTTGAATCAATTTTCTAAATGGAAATATGACGTTAAATTCACCATCTCTCGAGTCTGTATAGGAACGATATTCATAGCTAACTCATCTGAAGCTTTAGGGCCTTTCTCGGTATTATGAACTATATGCTGAATTTAATGGCGACCGGATGTAGATTCAATGGCTGTACCTTTCGAGCACTATTTAAAATGAATTAAAAAATTAGGTTTTCTTACACAACTAAACGGTAGGTAGGGAGTTTTCTCTAGATACTACCGCGATTACTTCGCTTCACTAAATTATACAGTGCGGCTTTTTTTAGCCCCCCCCCCTGTTAACTTTTGAACGGTTCGACGTAGAAACATGAATAACAAACCGTTTGGAGGGTTTCACCGATACTACTTTTTGAGACAAAAAATATGGTGATTGCTCGAAAGGGGGCGCAGGGGGGCACATCAACTCAAAAATGTTAAATGGCATGGGGGTCAAGTGTCACATCTTTGAAAAGAGAATTCAATTCTCTTCACAACCATCTGAATATTTTTGAATTTTGTTGAGATATTTTTTCTCAATATCGATTTATATGCCTTTCGAAATTTTCAAGTTGATCTGTCCCTAGCGCCATCTGTCGAGTAATTTCAATGTTTCTCAAAAAGTAGTATTCAAAATATTTTTGGTTTTATTATTTCACAACAAACCGTTCAAATTTATCGAGTTATGAGTAGTTTTCAGATCCGCATACATTTTTAATATTTCGAAAAAAATTTCAACTAAATTATAAAAAATTAGATGGTTCTGAAGAGAATTGAATTCTCTTTTCAACGATGTGACACTTGACCCCCCATGCCATTTAAAATTTTTGAGTTGAAGTGCCCCCCCGCGCCCCCTGTCGAGCAATCACCATATTTTTTATTTCAAAAAGTAGTATCGCTGAAACCCTGGAGGTTTTTTATTCATGTTTCTACGTCGAACCGTTCAAAAGTTAACATGGGGGGGGGGGGGGGGTAAAAAAAGCCGCACTGTATGTACTTTCACGGGAAGTTTCAAAACTCAGTTTCATAAAATTTTTGGGGCGCCGTTTATTTTGTGGTCATCCAGTGTATTCTAATTATTATTGGTGATATAAAAAACTAAGAGACCTGGTCGAAAACATTAATATCCTCACTTCCTATCAATCAATCAAGATATCCTTTATTTTCTGAAGATTTACATCTTATTGAAAATGTCAAATTCGTGAATAGATATTCTCTCACACAAGAAACGTCAGAACAACATTTACCGATTTGTGAGTAAACTTTCGGAGAAAAGCCAAAAGTCCAATGGATTCGATTTACCTACTAAATTACTCCAACAGACTTGGGAGTCAGTTACAATTCAAGTTAAAGATCGTTACGATGAAAAATCGTTCGACCCTAAAGTTGCGCCATTAGCGTTCTGGAGCAGTTCCAATGAAGTGGGAAAATAGCCAATTAGAGTATTTTTCTACACAACTTCCTCTTTCAACATTTGTCATGGGAATGGCATATCAATGTTTCTCCTTCTTTCGCGTATTAGTTCGTAAGACTCACCACGAATGGCGTGATAGGTTAACTTTTTTAATTAAAATCCAACCAAGACGGAGTCGAGTCGCATAAAAGTATCAACAGCCAACAAAAATTGACAAAGAAAACCGAGTTTGCTACAAACAATTTTAATAAAACCACAGTACAAAGTTATTTATGCGTAAACTTTTTATTTTCCGGATAAACTTGGAAAAAAGTTTTGAAGGCTTCCATTAGATGACATTCAATGGTAACAGCAAAAGGACAACATCATTTCAATATTAGCAGGAGCGCCAAAATAATTCACAAAATGAACATGAAATATTACTTTTTGAAGGATTAAGTTTCAACAGAGTCAATTATTAATTGATTATTCATCTTAAAACAATTTCATTTAATGGAATAATAATTGGTAGTTAAGCTTGAAAAATTACTTCCAACAGAAATTCCCGAAGATGTTCCATGTTGATTAAAATTCTCCCTGCAGACAAAGGAAATGCCAGTCATCATGGACACCCAGACGTATGATGATAAGTTAGAAGCAGCACTCGAAACAGGAAACTACAAACTCTTACAGAAGGATCCAACATCTTCGATAGAAAGGAAAATCTACAGTACTCTGTCAAAGTACAAAACCTTTATTCCAGACAAAGAACGGACACATTTGACGCCACATTACAGTAAACCTCCTCATCTCTACGGTCTTCCGAAAATTCACAAACCCGACATGCCATTAAGACCAATCACCAGCTCCCGTAACTCACCGACCTATAACCTGGCGAAATACCTTCTACCGATACTACAACCCTTACAGGGTACTAGCAGTTCGTTCGTCAATAATTCTTAACACTTCGTGGACATTATCAAAGATGTTGAACTAGGGCCTGAAGATCGTTTCATCAGCTTTGACGTGGAGAGCCTTTACACCAATGTCCCCATAGAAGAATCCCTTAACATCATCAAGAGGAAACTGGAAGAAGACATCCAGCTTCATGAAAGGACTGACCTCCCCGTACAAGCGATATTGGAACTACTGCAGTGCTGCCTACACAACTCATACTTTCAAGAAAAGAGCCGTTTCTTCTCCCAAGTTGATGGACTACCGATGGGATCTTCTCTCTCTCCAGTAATCGCCAACATATACATGGAGTGGTTCGAGGAATTGGCTAACAGAGAGGCAAAATACGAACCAAAACTATGGCTAAGATACGTAGACGACACCTTTATCATTTGGAACCATGGAGATGAACACCTTGGGGAATTCTTCGCCAGAATGAATAACATGAGGGATTAAATCAAATTCACAATGGAAAAGGAAACTAACAGTACCCTATCGTTTCTCGTGAAAGCTGAAAGAACAGACGCTGGAATCCTCACCTCTGTTTACAGGAAGAAGACACACACAGGACAGTACCTCAACTACGGCTC
Source organism: Chrysolina oricalcia (assembly GCA_944452925.2). Lineage (NCBI taxonomy): Eukaryota > Metazoa > Arthropoda > Insecta > Coleoptera > Chrysomelidae > Chrysolina > Chrysolina oricalcia. Next base: position 2,500,121 of record OX101821.2, on the reverse strand, counting down.
TAATCACCCAAACTCCACAGAGGGGAATCGTAAGAAAGTTGGTGGAGAGAGCAATGTCTATTTGCAACAACCAGGAGTCATTGGAGGCGGAAATTAACCACATCAAGAAGGACCTACGCCGAAATGGATACTACGAGAAGCTCATAGGAGAAGTTCGGAAACAACCGAAGAAAGACCACAAAACCCCGTTCTCATTCTTCCCTATATCAGGGGTATCTCCGAGAAGATCAGAAGGATCGGAAATAAATACAACATCAAGAGTTGCTTTCAATCCGGCAGTACTTTACGAAGCTTCCTCACCAAGACGAAACCAGAGAACACAACAGAATCCAGCAAAAACTGTATTTACAAAGTCCCATGTGAATGTGGAGATTCCTATATCGGAGAGACCAAGAGGCCATTATCAGTAAGAATAGCCGAACACAAAAAGTGGACTCAACGAGGAGAAACATCAAAATCGGGAATTGCTGACCACGCCTGGACAAAACACCACCGAATTCTCTGGGACGAAGCTAGTGTTCTTCATAGAGAGGAACATTGGTTCAAACGGAAATTTATGGAAACCACCTACATAGAAGCCAATGGTGCCTTCAGTCAACCAAGCGTGGAAATTAAAATGTATTGAAACCGCTCATGGACCGTTTTGGAGGGAGAAAAAGCGGGAAACCACGCGCGCCACAAGACCGCGCGTAATTACACCGTAATTACACTTTAATTATAGACCTATAAAAGGTCGCGTAGCATCTGATTTTGTCACTATTCACCAGAAGACGATTGCGGATTCAAGCAATTGAAACGTTGTGAAAAAATTGAAAGAGATAGAAATCTTTCAACCATTAAGATGATGGACCTTCGAAATATAAGTAATCAAGTTACTACATCGTCTAAAACATTCAAACATAAATGTTTTTGTTATGTAATTCTTTAAAAAATATGTACATTATATGTGCATTGCTGTTCTGTTTAGTCACTCGATTGTTTTAATACTTTTTTGTTAGTTCTGAATGTGTTTTGTTGTATATTTGTATTTGATATGTACCTGATACTGACTTCTCCAATTGCTTTTGTAAGCTCGTTTTAATGGATTAATAAATACTTGACTTGACTTAAGTTAGTTTAGCAATAAATATAGATCCAGCATCTTCAATTGCATCAATAGTTATATGTAATAATTCTTCACGGCGACATGCACCGCTGATACCCAAAATTAGGACAACCTACAAATAAAAAATATAGAAATTACTACTAATCTTACAAAATTATGATTATATTTGTACCTTATAAAGTAAATTTGTTTCGTTATCAGCAACTGGAATAAATTTATTGATATCATCCCTTGATAAAACTTTAGTTTTCTTTCCTCGGTATCCGATGCTTTTGTTCTTAATGAGCGTGACCAATTTTGAAAACTTCCATTTGTCAATATTTCCCTTAACATCCAATGTACTTTTCAACATTGAGGAGACACTCCATAACGTAGGAGGTAATTTTAGATTTTTCCTCAAAATAGCATATACTCACATTTTCAGAAACCTTTTTTACATGTTTCTTGTCGCACCATTCACAAAATTGGTCATGAGTTTTCTCATATATTAACTTGGATTTGGCCAGTAACATATTAGATACTACTGCATTTGCTTTCTCAGATATATCTGATGGGGTATCACTACCACTATCATAATCAACATCCATCTTCTTGAAAATAACTTCAGTCAAACTCGAGTCGTGCCACAAACCGTTTCTATAGTAACGACACAGAAAGACCACTTTATGCAGTATTAGTATTATTTAGTTATTTATATTTTAGTTTATTATTTTGTTATTTTGGACTTATTTTTTTCAGACAGGAAAAATTTTTGAATACGATTTTGCTGAAAACAATGAATAATATTTTCATGACAACAGTCGTTTAAAAGCAATAACTTAAAGGGGAAAAAACCACGTCAAGATGTATTGGAAGTATATATTTTTAATATAATTCAGACGATGTAAATTCACATTCACAGTAGTACAAAAAATGTTGTTTGTATTTCGTGTATAAAATTCGTGTTTTCATGGCACATTCGAGAGAAATCAGCACTCTCATGTGCCATTAAAAAAACACTCATTTTACTCATTACTCATTTTATCTATAATAATAAAATAGTAATAATAGCTAGTTTACTGGGATGATCTGAAGTAACATATAAATGTGACTTTTTTTTAAATGTCAAAACTCTCTAGCGTAATTTAATGTTTCGATGAATTTCTTGCTATTCGATAGACTAATCCGAGGGGGAAGTAACTCTTTCATTAGGTGTACATCATAACATTTTCATTACTTCATTAATCATTTCATATTGAACTTAAAATCGAAATCTATGTTTCTGGGGATCCGTGATATTATTTTTTTCGGTTCCAAGTTGGCAAATTTATGCCGTCTGACAATCGGTAAGTGATCGCCTCGGTGATCGCTGATCAGACGCGGATTTTAATCAGTGATTTTCCGATGAATAGTATAACATCATTAATGATAATTATTTTTCATTAGAGTTAATTACTGCATTATTTTCATTAGGTGTACAAAAAATGGCTAGTTACTTCCCCCTCGGACTAATCTCTTCAGACACTCTCGTTCTTAAAATTGAGTTATTATCTTGCTCAGCTCAAGAGAAGCAACAAATAATAAATGTGCATGTACTATTTCGATATCAGGAGACTTTCTGAATGATTAAAGATAGACTTATGCAAAATGAAAGTTGTACAACATATTGGGAAAACTTTTTTATCATTTGAAGATAATCTTTTTTCAAAAGTAGGCCTCGTGATCGAGCCGTGCTTAGTTGTACAGTTGTGTGCATACAAAAGTCGTACAGCCATTGCGAGTCAGGATTGTCAATCCTAATTATCAAACTTCCTATCGACTTTGACAAGTAGTGTCAAAATTCAAACTAATTTTTCAGTTACGTACTTTTAACATTTTTCTAGAGCAATTAGTGCAATGTGTCAATTAGTGTTTTACCTTGTACGACTTTTTTATGCACATAACTGTACGTGTGAATCGCGTAACTACCCTCACAAATCTTGAAGCTGAAAAAGTACAAATGTACTTAGACAATTCTAATGAGTCCAATAACTACAGATAAATTTGAGCCAAAAGTGGAGGATGAACTGTGGCAGCATGAAATGCGGCATGGTACTTCTTGACATTATGTATAGTGAGAAAAAAATTGTACAAAAATTACGAAGTGGAACTAAAAAAAACTTGAAGTTGATAAATAAAGGTTTTTGGATTTTATCAGAAAGTAAAAGGGCTGTAGGAAAACGGATTCGATGGAATGAGAGGCGATACAATAATTATCTACAAAATTGTCCAAGAATACTTTGAATAGAGTATGTTAGGTTAGGTTGGATGAGGTTAATGCTTCATATTTCGAGTAACTCAAACTTTTTTATTTCTGAAAATTGAGGAAAACGTCCTGAAAATGCGAGTAGGAATATCTTCCATAGAATAGAAGAAGTAAGAATTCTTTCAGAAAGACGCCCCTACCAGTTCGTGGTTATTCTCTCCCCCAATGAGGGGGACAATTAACGATTTTTTTTGTTGCTACCTCAACAATACAAAATACAAGCTTTCAATTGGTCGGCAGTACTGGGTGTGAAATTTTCAAACGAACTTTACCAATAATTTTTGCAAATTGATTTAGGACCAGTTTTTCATGATCGAGTTAAACTCCAGATAACTAAATGATGTTTGAAGGATCACAGTCTAAGCATCAGTTAATTAATCTGGAGGTTAACTGGAACTTGAAAAAACTGGCCCTTAATTGACATAAACATCTAGGTATTACATTTTCACTAGAAATATTCCATGGTGGAAGTTTTTTGAATGAAAAATTGATGACTTCAACAAATAAAACCTACTATGGGCGTGTAACAGGAGAGCTAATTCGGGATATTTCAGTTTACCAAACCCGTAGCTTGGCAGGTATAATCCGATATAATGCATCAATCCCGGACATTACTGAAATTGATTTCCAAAATCATAAATTTGATTAGACTCAATGGAAATCGCATTAACAGTGGCTTTCCAAAAATTTTACTATTTAGAAATAAACACTACAGGTGAATTTGCCGAGTTAATGAACGAACGGTAATGAGAGGCAGTTTATTGGGCAATAATATGAAAATCAATACAAAATTCACATACAAGTCCACAGTTAGGGATGTTGACATTATGTGGAATGAGATTACAAATATTCACAAACATGAATTTCAGAGTATTTTTCATGGTCGTAATTATTGTATATGCTAATATTTGCTAGAAATGCACATGTGACGGAATTTATTGAGAAAAGTTATAGCGGTTATCGTTTCCGACTAGAACTATTATTTTAAATAGAAATTTGAATTCAATTATATTTGCATATGACGTAATATGAATTCAAAATCCAAACTTCCGCTACATCAACTTGTTTATCAGAATATACCAGAGATACTCACCACAGAAATAATTTAATTATAATTTTTGTTTGGCATTCATTCTAAATGGTCGTATAGGTAATAACCCAAGACCATCACAAATAGCCTATTAATTTCTTCATAATTCTATCGAGAGTACCATGCATTTTGACAATTTAATGAGACCATAATATTATTAATATGAATAACTCCCGAGAGCTTCAGAGATACAGAGACGCTTCGATAAATTTGATTGTTAGCACCTGTTCAGTTACCTACTGTAAGTTTCTGTACTATCGCTTATTGGTTCTTTTTTGTTCATGGCTATCCGCGATAGATTTTGACAGTTTATTCATATGAACATTAACTTAGTAAAATATTTGCCTCGTTAAAAAGAGTATTTGTTTTATTCTAGAATTCTGTTAAATATCGTTGCAACAAACATGTAGTTGACGGTCACCTAAAAAATACAAATCCAAGTAAATTTTACAAATACACTTTAATTCGATAAAAAATACTCCAACCTGATTTGATTGTGGCTACTTCACATACATATTAAATCAAAATAGTAAAAATATGTATCATACGGGGGTAATTCAATATTTTCTAAACGAAAAAAAAAATTCGAATAGCAGGCCATGACTTTGTATCTGAACATAACTTTCAATTCTAAGCAACTTTTCTGCTTAACATATTTCTATATTTTTTGAAATAAGGGTACTTTACTCTTGAACGAACTATATATTTTTTGGCCTATCCTGTATGGTGTTTGTCATAAAGCCATTTCAGGTACACTTGGTATAGTTTTGGAACATACAGATTGTGTATAGAATTCAGAATCTTCAGATTATCAGCAAAAAAGAACTTCATAGAATTTATTCGAGTACTTAGATTATTAACGAATAGTGAGAACATTAAGGGTCCCAAGTTCGATACTTGGGGAATGCCAGATGTAGAAATTATAGCATTCGACTTGTATCCGTTGTACTGAATAATTTGATTTCCGTTAAAAAGGTATGATTCGAAAAAACCTAGCAACTTCCAACTAAAACCAATATCATCCAATTTAGACAGATCAATTTCATCAAAGGCCTTTGGAAAATCCGTGCATATCACATCCTGTCCTTGTTTATCTAATGGCGAGCACACAGAATGGGAAAACAATGCTAGATTTGTTGCGGTGGAGCGGTGGCTCATGAAACCATGTTGAAATTAACTAATTTGAATGTCAATACAGAATAGTTTTGCATTCAAATCTTTTTAAATTACCATCGTTTCGAATATCCAATTCCACCCAGAAACCCAGTGTTACCGGATCACGACTACCAACAAAAAAAACAAATTTATAACCTAGTCATGCGATATCGATAAATCAACTATGGCCTTGACCACCATAATCTCAACGAAAGATACCCGAACGACGTTTTGGCAAAGGCCGTTTTTAGCCGAGTTACAAATCAAAGACCATTCCTCTCGGTCGGCGGCGGCAAGGTCACGTGGTTTGCGGCGGTAAGAGGCGACCGACTGGCGACGTTTCCGCCTGTCATCCGATCGATACGGCGTCGCCACGGCAACGACGCCACGCGGTTTCCACCCGAGACGTGGCGCCACCTCTTATGGTTATGACTTGTGTTTGGAAATTACGGCACTAGGTCTTTTCGAATAGCGATGTTATTAAACCAAATGACGTTCTTGAGAATTGGACATAAATCGACTTTATACTGTTATCAAAACAAATGACATACATGTTCGTAAATACAGTGTCTTTCAAAGGTTTGGGAACGGTCTCATATTTCACAAACGGCTCGGAGAAAATTCCAGAAATTGAATGTGTGGGCCGGAATCTTGGGAAGCCATATTATTGGACCTTTTTTCATTGCCGGCAGCTTGACTGGTTCGAAATAATAACATCTTCTGCAACATCAGATTCTACCCAAATTGCGATAATTAAATATTGATATTCAAGAAATATGGTTTCAACAAGATGGGGCACCATCCCATTATTAAAGAATGGTGCGTACCTTTTTTGACCATACATTTCCAGACAGATTGATTGGACGAAGGCGAAGCAGATAATAGCCAGTCAGCTCTCCCGATTTGACTCCTTTAGACTTATTTGTCTTTGTTGTCGTTATCTATTTATATTTCAGATTTCCACAAGCATCTAAAAATCTGTACCACCCATCACCATGCTGATGATACACAAGCTTATTCCTCATTTTCCTTTGAAAACATAAAAAGTGCTGAAAAGTTGATACATGCAGATCTTCAAGCTCTTGTTGAAATTTCGAATGCTCATAACCTATACCTCAACGCTAAAAAGTCAACCATGATGCTATTTGGTTCGAAAGACGAACGAGCATCTGCACAGTCTCAATTAAATATTAAGGTGAATGAATTAAATATTAAGGTGAATGGAGAAAGTATTCCCTTATCATCTGACTAAAAGCTGGAAGATTGAAACTCAGCTAACGCAGAAAACTTCATCTAACGACTCTAGCTAATAAAGTATTGTCTACCAGAAATCAATGAATTAAAACGATTTGGGGATTTGAACAAATTCAATACCCATATCAAAGATGTCTTAGTGATTCCTAAACACTCCACCTCCATCTTCAAATGAAACTTCACATACAATGCCTGTATTTGTTACAATGATTCGCCAACAGATTTTTATAACTACTCTCTGATAAATTTCAACAAGAAATTGAAAAATTTACTTTTTGCTATTTGATTGGAATTTAGTTTAGCGTACGCTTAAAATGGTAATGATGAATATGTAGTATATACTTAGAGTGCTGTTTAGTACCACTTCAGTATTTGTTTTTGAATAAAATGTTTATTTTTTCCTCCTCAGGTCAAGTAACAATAACGCTCATTGAGCGATACTTCGCCTTTTTATGTAACTTAGGTTCAGAATAAAGACATATTATTATTATTTTTTTTGGGGACATTTAAAAAATCGGGTTTTTGTGGAACAACCAGAAAATTTGGAAATCTTACAAAATAAAATATGTCAGGAAGCTATTTCAATTACACCTCAAATGCCTAATGATACCTTAAGGGAATTTTATGACCGCTTGGGATAGATATTATTTAGCAATGGCTTTCTGTTATTCCATTTAATTATTAAAAAGTTTATTAATTAAAAATCATCTCCTATAAAATTTCATGATATTTTCGAGCCCTTTTGATAATATTGGACCGTTCACAAACATTTCAACGAAAATGTCATGTTGTCATATTTCAGTAACCACATTAATTTCAAATTAGAAATTTGGAGACATTTTTTCATTCGTGCGTGGCATGCTGTTTACAACACTTAATACATAATATGATATTACGAAAAAGCAAAATTTTTTCTGCCACACTTGTTATACTGAATTGATTGTTGACTGTTTTTTCTTATGGGGTTTTCTATTTTCTTCGTATCAACTGATGACTTCCGAGTAAAATAGGATGTAAATTAATGTCTTTTAAAAAAATTCATAAATTTATAAAACATTACTTTACATTACGAGGGTTGAATTTGTTGTTTTTGTGCACAGTGATTTATTTACGCTTTTGTGCAAATAAGCACTGTAAACGATAGAAGGGAAAATATTTTTTTTCAAACATTTTTTTGGCATGTTCTAGTTTGGCATGGTTCCAACTACTACCATGCCAAATTTGGCGCTGTTACTATTGATGTGCGTGTCAAAACCTAATTGGAATTAATTATTATAAGATTAAATAATTTTACATTTTTTTGGTTGGATGCAAACTATTTAATCAATCATAAATATGCTTTTCTGCCTACCTCGTATCAACATGTCCGTTTAATGTTCGTCAATGCAAACGAAATCGTTCATTAATAGGGGTCATTGATGAACGATTTGTTATTAATGCATGATTTCGAGAAATCGTCCATTATTGACCCCTATTAATGTACGATTTGGCACTGATTGTCGATATCTCTATGAATGCATGACTGTTGCATAGGCAACCGAATTCAGATGTTATGTACGCTAAAATGGATATTGACGATGAATTTATGTTGCCTGATGTTGCGGAAAGTAGCATCTTTAACTTTATTGCCAGAAAAAAATTAGAATTCTTTTATTTCAACAAGAGTGAAGCAGACGGAAAAATATTGTAATCAACTCTTATATTAAAATGATCTCGAAAATTATTAATTAATCGCCTCCATTAATACACTAGTTGATTAAATAACTATTGTTGTCTAACAAAATCTTATTTACATAGCGTGATTATAGTAATATACGCAGGAAAAGTTACAATATGTTTCGAGATCAATATTTAAGTACTTGAATGTAAAATTTATAAATATAAAAATTGGTTTAAAATGGAGAGACATTGCATATAAAATAATATAGAATAACAGAGAATAAAGTATCACAAACACATTTTAATCATAAAAACTTTCTAAGCGCGTATAAATATATCACAATTTGTCACTTCAATATTCTTGTGGGAAATAGTAGACTTTTATACACAATATATTTTTAGCTCTCTTCCGGAATCTAGGTAAGTCAGGCATTTGCTTCAAATGAATTGGTAAATGATTGAACATTTTTTTACTTTCAAACATCATTGAATTTTTTGCTAAAGAAGATTTTGGAATCGGTGAAGGTATATGTTATTAATTTGTCTAGTTTCGTGTGCTCTTAGACTTGTCATGTTTAGATATTTCTTTTTTATAAACATACTGTATCGAGTATGAAGATGCCATGCCATGAAGATGCCATAGAGTTAAAATTTTGTGGAACTCAAATAGAGGTTTGCAGTGATCGGAGTTTTCAACTCGGCATAAATAGCGTATTGCTTCTTTTATTCATTACAAAAACAGAATTGAACAGTTGTTGGCTGAAGAAGCCCCAGAAAGGGATGCCATATCCCAAAAGCGATTCAATTAATGCAGGATGGTATAGCAATAGAAAATCCAAGTTCTTTTCTAATTATTCGTACAGCAAAACAACCGCTTTTTTGTTCAAGGACATTACATGGTTATTGAATTTCAACGTATCATCTAGAGTTATACCAAGGAACTTAGTATTTGACTTATTGATAATTGCTTGGTTCTCTCAATACAAACTATCACAGTTGAATTTTAATGTCAGAACATTAGTTTAATTTGCATTGAAACGCAGAAAATTGGCATCACACCAATTTTGAACCATTTCTGAATCGATCGATATTATGTCTTTCATTTTATCTTAGTCATTCTTGTGCCCACATTGAATTAAGGTTGTATCGTCAGCAAACATTGTGAACTTTACTGAAATATCGATACTTGCTAAGGCATTCAAATACAACAGAAAGAGAATAGGGTCGAGTACTGATCTTTGAGGTACCCCACAACACATCTTTGATTCCTGCGATGTCATATTTTGCATTCTGATTTGTATCTTGTCTGAGACATACGATTCTATCCAATTGTGGACTTTATTGTTGCTGGCGGTTCTAAACTGAGCCACGACTGGCCTCAGCTGAAGTAATGAAACAAATCACGAAAGTACTCAACTGAGCCCGAAGTCGAAACACAACCTTGAAATTATTCAGTACGTTACATGCGCCCTAATTGACTAAACCGATTATCGACAATGGCCGCCTTGTTAACCGGAGAGCTCTTTTTCGTTCGAAAATGCTCCGGAACAAAACCCCGAAACATTAATTGCGCTATAAATGGCGGTGTAAGGTGTGCAAGCAGGAAAGCAATAAATTAGTAGCTGTCTAAGGAGATTACTGTCTCCCGTGTAATTTAGTGACAAAACAAGGGTACAGTGCTGGAATCTTAACACGTAACTACATCGCCGTTCTCCGGCAATGCCGCATAAATTTAAAGGATTCCTTCGATCCGACGATAAAATCTCGTCCCGCTGTATGTGCTACGGATTGAAGACGGTCTGAGGAGAGTGTGCGAGGCGGAATCGGCCCGGAAAAATGTTTAATGGATGATCGTTAGAGGATCAGAAGGAACAGATACTTGCCAGCGAGAGATGCCACGCGCTGTCCAACAGAGACCATTGAATGTTTCAAATGGTATGTACAGTTTTGAATAAGTATCTCCTTGATTATACAGAAACGAAAGAAATTTACCGGCATATGTGATTCTCAATGCATATGGTTGAAACTTCATGTAGCTAGTCGACCAGTACAAAATATAACAACTACAATCAATGGAGATTCAAGTATTCATCTGGACCACTGTACAATGGCTTGTCCCCACTTCTAGCTACCTAGAGTCAGAAATATTGAATATTAAATATAGCTATATATGTATATAGATCCTAACGCCCGGAGGGCAACATTCATCCCTCGGGCCAAAGGCCAAAGGCACTCGGGTGAATGTTGCCCGATGGGCGTTAGGATCTAATAACGCTCGTGGTGCATACAAGATTTGATTTTTCAAGAAAAAATTATCTTTAACAACGTTGTTTACTTCATAAATTTCTTCTCATAGTAGTACTTTTTTTTAAAGCCGTTATATGAGCTTCGAACTTCAGATTGAGGTCAATTTGTTTTCAATTACTTGAGAACCTAAAGGTACTTGTTCTAGATCCATCTTGAAAGTGACCAGATTTGTTTTTGTTACATTTAATGTCAGCAGGTTAGCCTCACACCACTTTTTGATTTTTTCTACGTCAACAGAAATAGTTCGAACCAGAGCATCATGATCTTCATTGTGCCAGAGAATCGTGGTATCATCAGCGAACAATGTAAGATGTCCGGAAATATCTAGGTTGGCTATATCGTTAATGTAGAGCAGAAATAGAATAGGGCCCAAAACTGAACCCTGGGGAACTCCACGTACAATTTTTTCCCTGTCAGAACTAACATTGTTTAATAGTGCTCTTTGATTTCGATCAGTGAGGTAAGATCTGATCCAGTCTAGAGATTTGCTGCGAAATCCGTACTATATGTGCTTTTTTAAGAGTACTTCATGACTTACACAGTCAAAGGCCTTAGAAATATCAAGAAATATTGCTGCAGTCGACTCTTTTTCGTTTAGGCTCATATACACTCTTTCAAGAAAATCAAAGATTGCATCATTCGTACTCTTTTTGTTTTGGAAACCAAACTGTTCAGCCGCCAATATATCATGTCTCTGCAAGTGCTACGGAACCTATTATATGAGTCTTTTTATTACTCCATTTGAAAACCAATAATTTATTTTCTAAAGTGTGATACTGCAATGACATTACAAAAAAAGTTTTGCATGCAAACAAAGTAAAAACACATTGTCAGAAGAGTTATCCATATCATTCTTGTATAGAACAAATAATACTGGTCCCAATATGGATCCCTGTGGTCCGCCTATGGCTGTATCAAGTAAAGAAGTATACCCATTTAGCTCAAAGGTTCTATTTCCTCCTGAAGACTTCTAACAAACGTGATAATAGTAATAACAACGTTTGTTCCGATTTTTCGGGAAAAGCTTCTTCACATACATCGGTAATCGAAAAAGTCCGTTCGCGTTCATCAGATAGGCGTCGCAGTGCAGACGCCGTAGCGTCGAGAGCCCAGCGAGTCGCTGATTGGCGTGATAACGTCCTGTGGCGCCGACAACCGATATCATCGACGTCGTCTGCACACTACAACTGCTTGCTTTTATGGCTTTTTAATGAACATACCCCTCCGCAGCCGGGTAATCTAACTTTTATGAGCTCGATCAGGGCAAAGGCAATATGTGTTTACAACTGAATTTGCGAATAACCAGTTATTGTTAATCGTTAAATGTTAAGTTTGAGGAATAAATTTGATATCGGAATTTATGGCGGAGTCGCCAGTTAACTTTACTTTGTATCATCGATGATCGACATTGGTGATGACATCGGTATATGAAGCATAAAAATAGACCGTACAGCCCGTGGATCACATTCAATATACGCCGAATGCAAAAACTCAGAAGGGAAGCACTGAATAGATATAGGAATACCAAAAGTCCTAAACATAGAGAGTATTATAAGAACTTGAGGAATCTCACAACCTCTGCTATAAGAGCCGAAAAAAAAGCGTACATCTGATAGATATTGAGAAAGACCCTATATATATAGGGTCTTTCTCAATATCTATCAGATGTAGTTCAATGTCCAGCGTGGCTTTTGCCGGGGAAGTAGTTGTTTTCTGTTAGATATTACAAAAAAGTAACTTCAATTTTATCGTAGGGTTTTCTCCGTTTCCAGAGGAGTCATGTATTGATTCAATTGTCAATTGAGAATGTTTCTCTTTAAAACATGAATCCCTTCCAAGAGAGGTTATCTTGTACGATGGAAAACAGCGACTAAATACCAACTTTCAGTCGCAGATGATTCCACAACTGACTTTATGAACATCCTGTTCATATTTTCAATGAAGCCATCATCAATCCGTTGGCAAAAATCATCTCTTCTACAGAATTCAACCATCTCCGTTCAGTTTCGATTTTGCCTGTAATGTCCAAAGTACTTGAAAGAGCAATCGAGTCTCAAATCGTACCTTTTCTCAACTCTATTGATTTTTTACCTGAAAAACAATCTGGTTTTCGACCGGGATACAGTTGTGATACTGCTCTCGCTGATGTCACAGACGATTCTTGAGAGGAACTGATGTGAATAAGGCAACTGTTTTGATACTCTTAGACTACACCAAAGCGTTTGATATGTTGAATCATGAAATTTTATTAACAATTTTAGATCACATTGGTTTTTCGAATCGGGCTTGCAGATTAATAGACTCATTCTTGAGCAACAGATTACAGAGGGTAGTTTACCAAAATAATATATATCAACATCATTAGTTGTCAACTCAGGGGTACCTCAAGGAAGCATTCTGGGTCCACAACTCTATTCGGTATATACCTCTAAATTTGTGACATCGATAACTAATTGCAATTATCACTTATACGCGGACGACTATACTTTTCCTTCAACCCTCCAGATGTAACACAAGCAAATGAAAATATCAACGATGACTTACAGAAGCTATTTGAGATATCCAGCCGACATTTACTCAAACTAAATCCAAAAAATTCTATGGCTTTACTTATTTGTAATGAAAAAATAAGGGAAAAATTGGAAGCTACTCTGTATATTCATCTAGATAATGAACTTATACCATTTAAAAACTCCTGTAGAAACCTTGGTCTTGTTATCGATACGAAGTTAAAATTCACAGAACATGTTACATCAAAGTTTTTAATCGGTTACGCTAACTTGAAATTAATTTACCCACATCGAAAATTCCTGAATGAAAACACCAAAAAAATGTTATGTGACTCAATTGTCCTCTCGCATATGAATTTTTGCGATACTATATATGGACCATTTTTGGACAGTCATGATGCTAGGCGAGTGCAAAAACTACAGAACTCATGTCTGCGGTTAATATTCGGTCTCAGACGAAGACAAAGAATAAGTCACAAACTGCCTGAAATCAAATGGCTGAACATGTATAATCGTAGAATACTTCATGCAACTATCCTCTACTATAAAATTATAAAAGTTAAACGTCCACCATATTTATTTGGTAAAATAATTTTCAGAAGTCACGTGCACAACTTGAATATTCGGAGAAGAGAAATTATAACTCACAGAAAAGAAATCTTTAAACGCTCGTTTACCTACTCCTCAGCGAACCTACTCAACAAATTTCGAATCACTGACTTCTCAAATTCGATTTGATCGTTCAAAAATGTAATGAAAGAAAGGCTTTCCCAATATTGATATTTCAAGATTTTTTTTGTATTCTGTTGAATTATTTTGAATGTGTTTTGTTATTTAGTTTTAAGATTTTAGTTTTCACTAGGCTTCAACAGCACCTGATTTCGCATCAGAAAGCTGAATTTATAAGCCTTTTAATCTCAAATTCATGTTTCGGATATTACTGGATTTTTGTTTTTTTTTGTGAATTTGGATTAATAAACGTCTTATTATTATTATTAAGTGTAGTATTCCGCAAATCACAGTCCCAGGACTTCTCCAAAGTTTGATATGTGATCTACAAGTATTTAGGAAGTTTCAGTTTTACAAATTGCATTAATTGATCTATTGGATATGTTTTTAATTAATCTTAGAAAGCTCTGGAAAATAACTACGTGCGATGATTTCTAAAAGGAAGATGAAGTTCAAAGTTTCCGTTGACTGGAAGAACAAGTTTTGTGACGATTTGCTTCCACAAAAATTGAACTCCTCCTTTTATTTTCAGTTTATTTGCTATTTTAACATAGTTTTGTTTGTTATGACATTGAAAATAATATTGAGCCGATTATTATTATCACAAAAATCACAGTTTGTACTAAGAAATCCGTTAGGATGTGGAAGGCAGCAAATATAATCTGTTTTGTGAATCTGACAAATACAAATCTTTACAAATATTTTCATATCTTCCCGACTCCGCCCTTACAGTAATAGGAATTTTTCTATAACGTTTGAAAAACGCAACAGTCATTCCATTACATAAAGGACGTGATACTGATAATCCTGTAAAACATCAGACCTATTTCAAGTTAACCATAATCTCGAAATAACAGAAGAACTTGTGAAAAAAAGAATAAATAATGGCTTTTCTGAATAAGCACAATACTATCAATCCTACTCAATTTGGATTTCAGTAAGAAAAGGGACCAAATGATGCAATATTTAACATTCTACAAATTGTTTAACTGAAAATTAATAATAGAGAAATTGCCGAAGCAGATTTTTGTGACCTGGCAAATGCCTTCGACTGTGTTAATTACAAAATATTTTTGCAAAAATTGGAGATATATGGGTTCAGAAATATAGTTATCCAGAGGTTTGAGTCATATTTATCTGGATGAATTCAAAGCGTATCTCTTCAATGCAGTTTATCGCACAAACTAGTAATTAAATAGAGAGTACCTCAGGGTTCAGTCCTAAGACCAACACTTTTTTAATTTACATAAATGATCTAACTTCAATTGATATTTTCGGAGAGTTCACCCAATTCACAGATGACACATACTGTGGCATGATAAAAATTACTCAAAACTGCATCAAATGATTGAGAATGATGTTGGTAAAGTGAAAGATTGATGTGATGCTAAGCTATTTTGATATATGAAAAACTAACATTCTTACTTTCAAATGTAATCTTCGAGAACTTCATCTAGGAAATCAAGTTATATACAGGTTAGAAACAACATATTTGGGTTCTCATATTGATGATAAATTGAGATTCGAAGATCACATTGAAAAGCTTAGAAGAAAATTGGCATCAGGATGTTTTGCAGTTAGAACCACCTTATGGGAACTTGATGAAGATATTGCAAAAAGTGTGCATTATGCATTAGTTGAGTCACACCTAAGATATGGAATTTGTTTTTGAGGATCATGAAGTCAATATTCTTTCAATAGTGTTTTTGTTTTGCAAGAAAGATCAATGAGGTATATGTGCAGGGCTAAATTCCAGGATTCTTGAAAGCCACTGTTTATTAGGCATACAATTGTACAACTACAGTGCATTCAATTCTAATATGTTTAATTGATTCACTAGTTCTATATTTGCATAAAAAGCAATTTCCTATTGTAATTTTAATATTTATATTGTACTGGTATGTTTTATGTTTTTATTTTTTATATTTGTACATGTTCGTTGCTGACCAGTACGGTGAAAATGTTGCTCCAATTTTATTTTATTTAGTATGCCAATTTATTATATTCATAATTTCATTTAAACAGGGTGTTTCTTAAGTACGTGTAGAAACTTCAAGAGCATGTTGCTGACGTCGAAATAGGAAAAAAAGTTCCCAAAAACACATGTCCGCAAGTCATTCGTTTCTAAGATACAGAGTGTCAAAGTTTAATTATTATATTTGTTTTTTGTAAAGAAATGCCAAAATTTTTGTGATATTCGAGTAAAGTTTGGTATCTGGGATGATTGTTCAATGAAAAAAAATCAAGTTTTGTGTTAATTGTGAAAAGACTAATTTCTAATTGAATTTATTTTGAATTAAAAAATCTTGTCATTCAAAATCACTTGCATCGATGATTTCAAATCTCAATAACTCGAAAACAGTGACCTCTACCAAGAAAATTTATTTTTAACACAAACTAAATAATAAATATTCCCAGCTACCAAACTTTACCCACATATCAAAATTATTTTGAAATTATTCACAAAAAATAAAAATAAGAATTCAACTTTGACACTCTGTATCTCAGAAACGAATAATTTGTGGACATATGTTTATAGGAACTTTTCTTCTTATTTTGATGTCAGGAATATGCTCCTAAATTTTCTACACGTACTTAAGAAACACCCAGTATATACTATTTATTTTGTACCTGTTTTTTATCATATCCAATAACAATTGTTTTCTTCAGTTTCAGTTCAGATCAGTTTCAGTTTCTTCAGATATTGTTTGACAGTTTTCTTTGGATTTACGAGTTAAATGAATGGTTTGACGTACATACATGGAACAAAGACCATTTTGAATGGAATCACCGACGCTACTTTTTGAAATGAAAGACAATTTGGTTGCCCGATGAATGGGGTGAGGGGGGCAAATCGATTTAATCATTTCAAATGACATGGGGGATCAAACTACATATCGTTGAAAAAGAATTCAATTCTTTTTTCAATATAAAATATTTTGTGATTTAACTTTTTACGTATTTTCACAATTTCCACCTTTTCAGTAGATTTGATAGAAATTTTAGTAAATTCTTTTTCAATTGATATTTCGTAGATTTCGCAAAGTACTATTTTAATAGATTTTTGGTAGATTTCAAAGGGTACTTTTTTAATTAAATTTTTTGAAGATCTTAAGGTTTGGATATGATAAAACTAGAGAACGATGGAATATAAAATCTGATACAAAAATATTGAATATAAATTGTGAAAGGCTTTCGCGGCCATCGTCACTTAATCAATCAATCAATCAAAATATGTTTTATTATCAAAGAATAATTTCTTATTGACAAAGCGTGTACCTATGTATAAGTGTAAATTAAATTATATTAATAATATTTTATAAATAAATGTATAAAAATAGTCACAAGTAAAATTAAATTGAAGACAAAACAGTCCGTCAAATATTGAAATTGTCACACAAATATGCAAATAATAATAATAATGATAATAATTGTATATATATATATACATATATACACACATATATAAATAGTCACATACATTTTTTAAATATGAATAAAACAAATGTAAAAATAAAAAAAAAAATTAAAATTAAAAAATCTAAAATTTTAAAAATTTAAAAAATCTCCAAAATTGAAGAATACAAAATTTGAAAACTTAAAAAATAAAAAATTGTAAAGATTTAAAAATTATAGACAATAAAAGGGTAAATGGTGGTTCTTCGGGTAGTAAGGCCGACGTATGTTGAGAGAAGATCTCGACGTTTCGCCACGAATGGTTAGCATTTTCAAGAGAAAGTTTCTGGTTTTTTATGTCGCTGTCAAATGCATTTGACATACGTCAGCCTTACTACCCGAAGAACCACCATGTAAATATTGAATATGTTGAAATAAGAGAAGTGTTTATAAATAAATTAATTATTTGACTTACATCACTATTTTATAACTTTTTCTTAGATTATAGTGTGTCACCCACATAATTGTCAGTTGGATTTCGTTAGATAGTTGGAGCACCTTGTTTATAGTTTAAACATATGAAGTTGTAAAGTCGACATTATATTTTAAAAGTGTCAAGTGTGTTTTTGAAGTGTCAAGAGTTTGTTTTTGAAGAGGAAAGTCGATTGTTGACAAGGCTTCTTAGGTGTTTTAATATTTTTCCAGATAGGCAAATTTTAGAAATTGTACAATACAGATCCGCGCTTGAACGTGATATTTCAAGTGCATGTATTCAAAAAAATATTTTAAAAATCCGTAAAATTTTAGATGGGTGAAAAAAAATTGAATTCTTCTTTCAATGATGTGTCACTTGACATCTCTTGCCATTTGAAGTTTTGAAATTGATTTGTCCCTCCGCCTCCCTATTACAATTATAATGTCTTTTATTTCAAAAAGTAGTAAGTCATACCATTGAAAACGGTTTTTGTCCCATGTTTGTAAGTCAAACCGTTTAAAAGTTAACATGTGATGGGGGACTAAAAAAAGCCCCACTGTATACTCTCTATATACATAATTGTGACTTTTATCGTAGATATCATAAAAGCATCAGTAGAAGCTAAAATTGGGAAATGATATGGGAATTGGAGGCAGAAATATCATACCTCCAATGCGTCATACCAAGATCAACTCAAATCGTAGATGAATCAATAAATACCCTCCGAGCAATAAAAGATATAGAGGTGCCATTTCTGTATAAACAACACACGTTGTCATGAAAGCTGCATATCACTATCCTTTGCGATAGTTGTGGGCGAGGGGTAACCTCCGAGTTCGGAGGGGGAGATTTGTTATTGTTATGATATTCGGATGTAAGATTAGACACAGTGGCGGCGTGTTGATAAATTTTTTTCATGTTATGTTATTGTCTCTAGACGACAACATGCCTGGTTGGAAAGCACGTGTGTTGTCAAGATGTCAATCAAAAATACTGTATTGTGCGAAAAATTAGATTCTTGCTGACAAAGCATAGAATAAGGTCATAAATACAGAAAAAATAAATGAAAGTGCTGAAGTAAAAAAGTCAAAAAATATTCAAATCGTTGAATCACATCAGTAAACTATACACTATATATATGCTATACATGCATTATAATACACATAAACTTTAATACACATAAGAATTTACAATTTACAACTATAAACACATGTTTACGTAGAAAGTGTATCATTAAAATACTCATCCAAAGTGTGGTGAAAGCCTCAATAGCTCTTCAACTCAGTTTCTTATGTTTTTATATTATTAATATCCTGAAGCAGATAATCAAAAAGTGTTTTAGAGTTGTCAATGAGTACTTAATATCTCTACTTATGTAGAGTTAGGCTCAGGTAGCAATCGATATTACAAGTCTGCCTGATAGAAAAACGAGAATTTCTCATCTAGTTATTATTTTACTTCTGTTTCTTAAACATCAAACAGGTGAGAGTTATTGAAGTTTATGAGTTAAATAGGGGCCTACAAACATGTATCTCTGAAGACATCTCTCCAGATATATCAAACAACAGCTCTATTTTGATGTAGTCTTGATTTGCTCACAGGGTGGAGCGATGACTTGTTAATCGACTGTTGAGCTTGAAACAAAATAAAACTTTGTGTCCACAATCACAAATTCCTCTAAAATAGCATACATTTCAAACACACACACACATAACTGCCAAGTTATTATAATGTTATAGTTGCAGAACAGTGAAGTAAATTCCATGTCCAACAAATTCAAGGTAAACAAATATCACTACTGCAATACGAGCTGTGTCCAGAAACATTTATTTTACAGAAGACTGTAGATAACTTTTATTGCTCGGAGTAAATAACAGCTTTGAAAAGAGCTGTTTTTCCAGAAACTTCATTCCTGTTTATACTCAAAAAAACTCATCCCTCGAGTCAAATTTTCTACTTTTTCCAACTAAACGAAAGTATATTATAAAATGAGCTACCACACAAATCATTTTGTAATATCGTTTCATAACGAATACACAAGAAATCGTTTTTTCTTCGCGAGCAAAAGACGAGGATAATATTACGAAAGCACTCCGATAAGAGAAGATTTTCAAAGTTTATTAAAGTTGATTAGCAATGCCCTTCGAACCGAATTTATGAAGCTCAGATAATAGAGCGGAAGTAACCGATTCTGGCTCCGTCCGCGGATACGTGTAGAAAGAAAGTGTAAGCGCTGACGTTAAGTGCCAATTTATTATTAACGCCGAACCAAATGAATGTTAAAGTCAATCGAACCGGCTAAATCTCCATTGAGTACTTTCTCGCCCGCTCGCCCGTTTCATAACGAGTTCCCATCTTCGTTTTACGGACTCCTTATAGACTAGTCAATCGAATTCTTTTCGGGTAAAACTTTTTTCTCCGCCTCCGAAAAATGTGAACGAGGTGTCATTCGATTCGGGATGGCGTGTAGATGATTTTTGAAAAAATTCAAGAGCCGCTTGTAAAAATTGCAAAAGTTATTAACAACTAGCAGAAAAAACGTAATGGAGTTTGGTGTTTTGCAAATATCTCAAAAAGTACTTGACAATTTTCAAATTTGAAAAAATATTCAAGAAGAGGAGGAAATTTCCCAAAATTTCCCAGAACTAGGACCAATATTTATAATTTTTTCAGAGGGTTGAAAATTTGGCCGAAAACGGGGACTCTGGCTTGCGTAACACCCTCCCTCTTTGGACCTTTTATGAATGAATATTGTTTAAACTTGTTTAAATATGAAAATTAAGAATTGAATTATTCAGGCATAGACAGGATAGATGAATGAACAATAATCCGAGGTCATAAAATTTTTGTCGCGATTTGTCTATTAATGATGATGCATTAGATAATTAACAATTTTTTCCGACTTGAACTTGAACAGTGCAAGCACGATAATTGTTAAATATCTGAGATTTTTTTGTCTTTTTTGGAGCTATTTTTAAAGGTCCTCAGAAGAGAATATCAAAAAAAATTAACTTTGTTATCAACAATTTATTTGAAAATTAAACAACTTGATTAATCATTGAGAAAAAAATTTCTTTTCTTTAAATTTTCATGTAATAAACAATTTGTTTTAAACAATTAAATGTTCTCTATAAATGATTTTTCTTTTTCTACACAATGAAACAAAAACAACCATGTGATATTTTTTGAGAATAATTATTTATATTTTTCATCAAATTTTAAAAATTCTGTTTACCGTTACACCATCATTCTCTACTGTTTTTTGTATGTTTAAACTTATTATAACTTATAAACTAATCAAGATACGATGAAAAAATCTGAGACTCCATATTCATTATTAAATTTTTTTTTTCTAAAGCAAGATAAATTATAATTGAAAAAAAATGTCCCTTGATAATAATTACAGGTGATAGAAAACTTGTTTATTAACAAATCCGTTTTCAAGCAATAAACATTTTTTTAAGGAACGATTTTTTTAAAATCATAATTTGCATCAAAGATTATGTTTCCAAAAAAAATCAAATTATCTTATAAACAATGCAATAGTTTGTAACAATTTTGTAAACAATAGGAAATAAAAATTTTTAAGAATCATTTTCATGTTGCTTTTGATCATAAAAAACGGATCAATAGTAATATATACAGTGTCCGCCAAAATGTTGGAACCATATGGGAAACTTTTTTATTAACAGTTTCTCAAAAAATTTCATTCCTCATAAATGTTGGTGCATTCAATTAAACTGAGTATGCGCATATCGGTTATTGCTAGTGGCGTGCGGCTAAGCGGGAAACGACCAATATTCTAATTTCACTATGGAGTAAAGTGACATCAATATGCAAAATATCGAAAAATGTTTTTGAAAATATTTGTTTGCAATTGAATGATATCCTCAGATATCCAGTTTAGTCTACCAATTCGCTGATTTCCTAAATTTCAAAATGTGTGTCATTGAGATCTTCATATCTCAAATGTATCGAAATATATATTTGTTTAATTTTCACAT
This sequence comes from Chrysolina oricalcia, assembly GCA_944452925.2. NCBI lineage: Eukaryota > Metazoa > Arthropoda > Insecta > Coleoptera > Chrysomelidae > Chrysolina > Chrysolina oricalcia. Next base: position 2,478,153 of record OX101821.2, on the reverse strand, counting down.
ATCGTTTTTCGCCTGTATTTAGTTATGAAAATTCGGATTTCAGAAGTGTTCTCTCACAGACATTCTACGTCACTGACACAATCCGACAACGTTGGAATCGTGGAGGCATTTGTCGATTGACTATTGTCAAGTCACTACTGTCATTTAATGTACGATCTGTCAGAGCTCTTACTGTTGATGAAAAAGGCTGGATATTATATTTACTATATATTCTTGAATAACCGTTCACCGATATGGGACTCTTTTTATCGGTTCGACAGAGCAACTAGTATGAAAAAGTGGTAGCAAAAATTACCCCAAAGTCTGAGTATGTTGTATGCTCGAAAACGGAAATAATCCGAAACTTACCTTGGGATGCTACACAACATTCAAGTCACAATTTTTTATTTCATCATTACTGTCGTCAATAGTAGCTACAGCAAAGTATGGTTTGCTTAATAATAATAAGAATGAGGCTCTTTATTGGGTATGAAAAATACAACGAAAACTACAGAGGAACACCATAGTTTTTGTGCTTCGTACTTTGTGCTCAGGAACTATTCGGCACTTGATACAAATAGAACCCTACCTTTTCAGCTGCATATAAACCACAACATCATCATAATAGCCTGATCAAGCAGCCCTTTAAAGGATATTCATGCCATCAGAATGAATTCCGAATAAACAGAACTTTCTTCAACGTTTTCATACCTTTCATCTCCACTCTCGAATACTTTGGATTGCGAGATAAAAATGCGTGAATTTACGGGTGGCAAATTTCCACTTCTAGTTTAAAAAAAGTTTTTCTCCATTTTCACAAGTTGTAAAATTGATCTTCCAATGACAATTTCACGACAAGAACAACATAAATAATGTCAGCAAATGTCAGCGGTTCCATTGTTGTCAGATAGATTCATATCAGTACCATCAACTTAGGCCAACAAAAAATACTAGAATCTAGTGAAGACATTCTACGTCACAAGAGCATACATGGGATAATGACCATAGAAGTCGAAGCCCCCCCCCCAAAAAAAATACATATTCTAATTTTTCCTATGTTTCAAATGCTCTAATTTTTTTATAACTGAATGTTGAGTTGAATCTTTCACAAGGTGGGGAGCTAATGCAAAATGGTTTCAAAAAATAACATTAATTTCGATTTTGGAGTTTTAGGAAAATATAGAATTACCAAATTTTAATTTTTTAAAGGATACTGGTTTAATTTCTTAATCTTTCCATTACTGTTTTTTTGACTCAAATTAAAAATTTTGTTAATTACTTTTTTCTTATTTTTCAATGAAAATTCCAATTTTTTATTTTTGACGTCTATTTTTCTTATATTGACAATCAACAACTTTTTATTTCAACTTTTTGGTATACAGGCCGAAAATAATAACATTAACAACATGAATATACTGAAATAAAAATTATTAACTATATCAGGTAATGGCTTCGACAGATGATTTATGCTAATTCAGTAACTTACTACTCAAAACTTATTGTGGATAATTCCCATTAAAAATTGAGTCCAACTCTTCAAGTAGCTATAAAAATTAGTAATTGATAAACTAAACTGGATAACTGAGAACACCATTCAGTTACAAACAACTTTTTTCAAACACATTTTTCGATATTTTGGATATTAATGTCACTTTACTCCATAGTGAATTTAGAATATCGGCCGCTTCCGGCTTAGCCGCACGCCACTGGCAATAACCGATATGCGCGTACAAAGTTTAATTGAATGCACCAACTTTTATAAAGAATGAAATTTTCTGAGAAATTATGAATAAAAAAGTTTTCCATGTGGTTCCAACATTTTAGACGGCACTGTATAACAAAATATTTCAATGATTTATCAAGGTTTTTAATTTGAAACCTACGTGAATTGTTGGTAAAGTAAAAAACAAATATTTTTTTAAATTATTCCAATGGAAATCTCTTATGACACCTTTAAAAAATAGCTCCAAAAAAAGAAAAAACCTCAGATTTGTGAATCTTGTCGTATTGAAAACTGCCAAATAGATTTTGAGATATTTGCAAAAATCCATTTTGTTTTTTCAGTTATTAACGATTTGTTATAAACATTTGCAATTTTTGAATTGAATTGAATCATCTACACGCTATTTTTCGAAGGCGGAGAAAAATGTTTGACCCAAAAAGCTCTGGTTGACTAGTCTATTACCGGGAGAACGCCTTTTCATTCCTCTGTAATTTCGGCACTCGATTATTTGCTTCGCGTCCGCAGTATAGGCCCTTTGTAAATGTGGGAACTTTCAGACTGGGTCGCGGCATAACGGGAAAACAGAGGGTCATAGTGCTTCAGACAAAGAGAGGAGATATGCCCGTTTCGTGATTAGATTCTCAGAATTTATTGGTTTTTGATAAAGAATTCAAAATCTTTCATTGCCAATGTCTTGAAAAAGTAAAAATAGACAAAGGCTGAATACTGGTGCCAATCAATTTCGAGTTTAAGCTTTCGGAAGAATTCCAAAATTTTCCAGTTCATAATGTATACGACATTTAGAACCAAAGCAAATATCATATTCGTTCCTATTTCAACGTTCATTAAATTTTCTAACAAATACTGCCGCCCGCTTCATTTTAACTTGGAATTAGAAGTAACAGAATGTACCATATTTCTTGGTACACAACTAGATTGGGAATAATTCAACAAACATATTGACCACTTGTGCACATCTCTAAAAAACATGTTTGCTGATAATAAAATCATAGTATGACCTAAAAATTAGAATTATATTTTGCAAATTTGTATAAACGTAGACTTGTTGATACTTTACTTGCTGAAAAAGAAAAATGTACTTAGTTGAGATTTATTAAGGGTGTTCCGGTCGTAAGTGGGTCACACTACATAATAATAACGTTTATTCTGGAAATCAATAATGGATAAAATGTATAAATGTATAAATAACAGTAAAATTACACGATGAAGTTTTTCATAACAAAAACAAGAAAAAACCACAAAAGGAAACTTAATGCGTGGGTATATCACGAAATAGAAATAAAATCTAATTTAAAACACAATAACACCCGAATCAACATATATACATAATAACAATTAATAATAATAAAAATATTCAGTCACTAATAATTATAATATAAGCTGAATGAAGTAATGCAAATCGTGCTTGTTTGTGATTTCATTTAATTAATAAAACAATATAAAAAAAGTAATAACATTTGCTAAGGAAACAAAATTTCATTGTATGAGAGAGAATAGATTTGTGGGAAAATTTACTGTTAATTGGAATAACATAATAATCTCTTTTTGCGTAAAGGGTAAGTTCTAGACTACAAATTAAGTGAGTTGTATTCATTCTGGTTTATAGTGGAATAATGGTGTTTTGGAGCTAGGAAGTAAGTGTTGCCCAATTGCTTTCTACGCTAGTGGCATAAGCTGTGACTGCTGTTGTAGTGTTGTGAGTATGTTTAGGGTATGAGATTTTTTGTTTTGTGATAATTCTCAACAGCTTTGAATGTTCCTAGAATTTTTGATATTTCCGGATTCCGGGTTTCTCCTGTATATTTTTCCAGATACATTATTCAACAACTTCTTCACAGTTAGATGATTGAAGTAGTTTACAACATTGAAGGGAGGAACAAAGTTTAAGTAGGTAGATAGATAGAATTTATCAATCCTTTTTGCTACAGGTTATGTAGATGGGACAAGTCACAGTTTTATGTATATCGATAAAGATACAGTAATAATAAAGTACATATAAGCTGCAAAGGCATTTTGATACACATATACATACATACAAATTTAAAGTACATATAAAATATGACGACACAGGACATTTTAGAATAAAAAATAAATAAATTTATACGTTTGGTTAAAAAATATAGATATAATAAAGTATATACGTAATTATGATAAAGAACATAGTACACTAAGACAAGAACATTTTAAAATATATTAAAATTTTCAGAATAAATACGGACATACATTGCCCACTTCGAGTGTAAATTCACCTACCGTATAAAAACATTTTTCTGATAAAAAAGTTGCAATTTTTTCTTAAGTGTCAGGTGACAATTTATTCAGATCATTTGGCAGTAAATTATGAAGTAATTATGAAGTACTCTTTGCTGTATAAAAATCCTGCTTGATCCAGTAGCTAGTTCTCAGACAGCAATATATTGGTATATAATCGAATGGAACCATTATACAGGGTGTTTCATAATAAATGTGCAGGAAAAAGTTTCTATTAACTTACCCTCTAAAATGCATCATTTTCGAGATACAGGGTGTTGAAATTTTTAAAAAACAATCCTTTTTTGCGAATATCTCTGGAACCGTTTATCGCACAGAAAACAGATTTAGTAGGCATTTTCTACTCATAATAAGCTGTGTTTGTGCGGATTTTTTATTTTTTCAAATTCATAATTGGTGAAAATTTTGAAGGGGTAGGGGGTGTTTTTTTCTCCAACTTCTACGCCACTGGAAAAAGTACAGTTTTGAGCCTCCTATATGAACCGCCAATGTTTTCTACACAAAAAAAGGTATTCGTGGTCATAAGCTCTAAAGTTGACCGTTTTCAAGAAATATCAACTTACATGTTGTTTAAATAATGTTTTTTCCTCGAAAAATTGCTGCGTGCATTGAAGCTAACGGCGGACATTTCCAACAATTCAACTGAGTATGATTGTTATTGTTTTTTTTTATTTTGCAATTAAGAAGTCAACGTTTGCTTTTGTTACTTGTTTTAACGTTTAAATAAATTTTGTATAATTAGGAAAAAAATTATTTAAAAAAATTTACCATGTTTTTTAACATGAAAGTTGATTTTTCTTGAAAACGGTCAATTTTCGAGCTTATGACCAAGAGTACCCTTTTTGTGTAGAAAACATTGGCGGTTCAAGTTGGCGGCTCAAAATCATACTTTTTTCAGTGGCGTAGAAGTTGGAGAAAAAAACTCCCACTACCCCTTCAAAATCTTCAACAATTATGAATTTTAAAAAATAAAAATTCTGCACAAAACATAGCTTATTATGAGTAGAAAATGCATTCACAATCTGTTTTTTGTGTGATAAACGGTTCCAGAGATATTCGCAAAAAACTATAATTTTTTTTAAATTTCAACACCCTGTATCTCGAAAATGTTGAATTTTAGAGGGTAAGTTAATAGAAACTTTTTTTCATATTTTTGAACGAGCTATCACATCCTGCGCATTTATTATGAAACACCCTGTATGCCTACCGATATTAGTAATTTGGTATCAAACTTATTTTGGAGAAATTTTATCAGGTAATATGATTCATTCAATCTTTTACATGTAAAATCTATATGTAACAGATCGCTAAGATTTTCTCCACCTAATTAGTGTTCTCTCAAGTTGCAATAAAACGATCAGATTCTGTAATTGTAAAACGGAGAAATAAGCGTCGTAGGATGTTGACATTAGCAGTAGAATATTCTACTACGATGACCACATCAGAGCTCTCGCAGTATTGAACTAATGATCGGTGGCATTGTGACATTCATACCATCTCTGAATTTTGGCCGAATTTCCGAGTCGAATAAGCCATTCAGGCCGAACATTACAAAACTGCCTGCCAGCTGTTTAGAAACAAATTAGGCATTTTCAAGCGAATAAACGATACTGAATGAAGAGCGCTTCAAAACGTTGCCGGAATTCGACGAAGCCACGTCGAATAATTGCAATGGAAACAATTTGCGGGAGAAGCGGACAATTATGAATTTACCGCTGGCGCTAATGAGAGATGCGAGTGGATTTTGTAATCAAAATATTGTTCGGTTACATCCACAGCGCTCGGGGTTAATGTACTCGATGTAAAGTTTTTTGAGCGCGCGAAATGCACAAAGTGACGATGTAGAAAACTCTTATCTGCTAATGTTCACACATTAAAAATGATTACGTAAGGGATATCTTTCGACTTTAATGTCGGTTGGAATTCCACAACTTCCTCTGTTTAAATTTAAAAAGAGTTTGCAGGAGGTTGGTTCGATCATCGGCCTACAAATTGGAACAAATTTACAGAGAGCTTTGCATAATTGAGCATTTCTGCTGAAGGGCTCTATTAAGGGGATTTAAATCTGATGATTAACAAAAAATTCTTGAACAAGACGAAAATACTTCTCTCTCCAATATTGCTAGAAGGAATTATAAGGCAGAAATCTGTCACGAAACAACAACTTTCCTGGTAACATCGCGATGGATATTGAATTCAATTTGGCGGAAACTCATGCAAAGGACCGCTGAACTTTCTTTGGTTTGGATTTGTTCTTATGACTGAAATAAAAAATAAAAGATCGAGTTCCACAGGTCGTTGAACGAGAATATAATATAAGAAACTCTCTAGGGGCATATTTTCTCCCAAGAAACTCAAAAAGAGCAGTGGATATTCATGCTTTGAAAAGTGGATATTTACGTACACATATATATTAAACGTTGGGTTGATCGTGACTGACCAGTTGAAAGAAGAACTTCGAAACCAAAAAACTGATTTCTGTTTGTGGGGCTGCAGTCAAATTTGAGGATGCCAGGGAATAAGAATGAAACTCTTGTAATACATAATACCAAAGAGTTTCATTCTTATTCCCTGGCATCCTCAAATTTGACTGCAGCCCCACAAACAGAAATCAGTTTTTTGGTTTCGAAGTTCTTCATATATATTAAGGTATGACTTTGTGGGATAATTTCTCCGTTTCCATTAAAATAATCAGACAACAGAAAAATGCTCTGAGAATAATAATGAACGCTGAGCACTGCAAAACAGTTTTCAAAGTCAAGAGAATAAATCGGTTAGTCAGAGAGTCCAGAATGATTGAAGATTGTTCTTTCCTGATTCCAAGTTTCTCCTGTTCATGTTTCCACTGTAAGACTCCATAAGTTATCAAGGGGCTTCACCACCGCTGTGTATAGCCAAAGGGATTGTTTGGGTCCGAGTCCCCAAGTTTTTCGAAAGGAGCGCTAGTCCATCATCAGTGATGTTCTTGCCCTTGTTAGCACTTTTTCCAGATATTTGTTCCAGGTGAGCTTCGAGTCTAGGTTTAACCCCAGATATTGTGTCTCTCCTGACATCTTTAGGCTTTCACTAAAGATTCGAAGAGCTCTGTTGGTCTTTAGGTTTCTCTTCCTGGTGAAAGAGACCATCGTGGTTTTTTGAGGGTTGACTTTGAGGTCCCCCCTCATACACCATGGTGCTGTGAGAGCTGATTGCATCAGATCCAGCCACACCCCCATATACTTCCCTCTAACTATTATGACGATATCGTCAGCATAGTCCTGAGCATACATTCTCTTTCGGTTCAGGTCTGAAAGGAGGTTATCTACCACGAGGTTCCACAATACCGGGGAAAGTACTCCCCTCTGAGGGCATCCTCTCGTATCTCTTACCTCCATTGGGTCCCCGAATAGGTTGGCCTGTATTACCTTGCACCCAAGCATGGCCTGTAACATCCACTAGTTCAGGACTGGAGCAACGTTTTCTTCACTTAGAGCTAATGTGATAGACGAATATGAGGTGCTATCAAGCGCACCTTCTACGTCAAGAAACGCTGTCGAGAGAGATTTCTCAGTCCTTATTTCGACTAGGCTGTGGAGCGCCGTCTGACAGGATTTTCCAAGTTGATAGGCGTGTTAGTACTCCTAGAAAATTGGATTATCTGAATCATTATCTCAGGTTTGAGGCAGATTAGTCTGAATGCCTTAGCCTAAGCGTATATGAAGGCCACTTTGGACCTTCGCCAGGTATGTGTCTGTAGACCAGGCTCACCCTGAACAGCCTGACTAGGTAAGGAATCAGTAGGTCTGCTCCTTGCTGTAGTAGTATAGGTTGGATTTCGTATTGCACTGCTGATTTGGTTGGTTATAGGATACTATGGCATATTCTACCTTCCTGTAAGTGATGTCCCAGGTTTTCGTTGAGTGCCTAGCCACAACTGTTTGTACTCCCACAGATTCAGGAAAGTGAGTATCAAGGAGTATCCCTAAGAGATCATTTCCCTGGTTTGGTGAATGATCCGTCTGCTAGCGTTAGCGTACCTACAGGATTCACCGGATCTTTTGACAAGGTCTTGTTCAGTCATGAGCGTTTTGCCGTGCTCTCGACTTCTTCAAAGAAATTCTCGTAGGGGGAAGTAAGCAGTTGATTTTTTTGGAGACTTATCATCAAAATATCGCTATTGTTGTTGGTTTATGCCAAAGTTTTGTTTGATTTCAATCAAATTATCATTATTTTTAGTTTCCGAGTCCACGGTACATAAATATGTAATGAACACAGGTTTATGTCTATGTTTACTGGTTGTCGTCACGGAAGACAAGAAACACAGGGCTAATCGTTGCTAACGAATCTGACGAAATCAGCGATAATTTCGAAATGCACTGAACGTAGTTAACAGCTCTTCGGGACACTCTGCCAGTTTTCCATTACCATTAAAGATGAAACGCCGCGCCGAAACGAATCAAAGTGCACATACAACAGTAATAACAATTTTGAGTTTTCCGTCGTTTAATTGGGCTTTTGTTTCCCGGCGAGAACGGCATTAATTTCGAAAATAATTCCCAGGGCGCGTGTACAGCAACGCCGAACAGTTGTCGTTGTCTCTCTTAACGATCATCTTTATGATTCAAGTGAATATGCAATTAACGAGCAGATTCTCATTAGGGAGACAAACGCCGAAATACGAAACAATATTATAGTGGGAATTTAGTCTTGTCCCCCGACCCCCTCCCTCTCTTTGTATTATCTTTCGAATCGGAGGAAGTGTGATGATGGGACAACAGCTGTATCTAAATCTGAAAACTTTAGTGTCATTCGCCTGTTAACTCCAGTCAGTGAATTGGTTTACAAATTACAGTTGTAGGTTTTAAATCGGCGACATTCTTAATCAATTAATCGTTCGACACCATAAATCATGAAATCCTGATTTCTATATTACATTTCATTGGCTTTGATCATTTTGCTTGCTCTATCCTGAGGTCATATCTATTCGACAGTTAGTAAAGCTAGACTATTCAATTTCTAGTTCATTGGAGCTGCGCCAAGGTGTTCCACAATGAAGTATATTGAGTCCACTCTTATATATTATCTATACTAGCAATTTCTGTTCGCATATAGAGAATTGCAATTAAAATTTCTACTCAGACGACACAAAGCTGAATAATTCATTCAATTTATGTGATATAGGTGAGACAAAACCTCATCAGTTCTGACTTGAGTAGACTTCGTGATCTCAAAAATGGGCACTTATTGAAGATCAATTCAAATATAGCTATTTACATACCAAGGGAGGAAAATCATGATTTTCCTCCCGCGGATAGTTTGATAGAGGAGGAAAATCATTTTCCTTCCGAGGTATGTATATAGTTTTTTCTACCACCTTTAAGGTCGTCATTTTTATAACGTCTTAAAAATTATAATGCGTGCATACTTATAAGAACAACTGCAGAAAGTTGTGGAACTATATAATGCGGCTATATGACAAAATATTAAGTAAGCGGTGCGTCGTCGTCATCGTGTTGACAACGATTTGTTGCTATGGCGTTGTTTGATAATACAAACATAACAGTTGACATAAGCTGTCACGTTGTTTACCCTTTTAAGTTGCTTCTAAGTTTTGAAAATGAGTTCTAGCGAAGACGACCTGCCAAAAGATCTCGCTGAAGAGGCAAAATTGATTTCAATGCACCTTCTTCCTGATAAATCGAGAGGAAAAGTACTATTTTCCTCCCGGCGAGAGGAAAAGTACCATTTTCCTCCATTCTTTAGGTGTCGAAAATAAAGTTTTCTAGTGAGGTAGTAGAAAAAAATCTGTTGCGGTCTTGTTGTTGTTTATTATGGATTTCAAATTACGATTCAAGGACGACATAACTTGGAGATTAAAAAACGCATCTCTGAAATTCAATCACAATCAAAGAAACTTTTTGAATGCGAAATTGAAAATTCGGCTGTGTGAGAGTCTCGTACTCTCCCACTTTAATCACTGTGACGCTCTTTATGGTCTCTGCCTTGACAATGCCAACATCAAGAGAAACGATAAGACTATCTTGCTTGAGACTTATACAGTGCGGTCCAAAGGTATGGAATAAATTCATTTTTAGCGTTATTATGTATTTTATGAAAAAATCCTGAAACAGGTCAATTTTTATTGGCAATTTGACAATTTACAGTATGAAAATATTACCCCCTTCTTGCACCCCCTCTGAATTATGAGCACCCCCTCAAAAATTTTAAATGAGAAGGGGGGTCGTGTGGCATCTTGTTCGAAAGGGATTTTCATTATCTGTTCAGCAATACTAAGTTTTTCATATTTGGTGCAACCATAACGAAGAAAATTTTTTATTAAAATTTAAAAATATTGACACTGTAAATTATGTATCCGTTGAAACAACCTGAAACAGGTCGATTTCTATTCTCAATTTGACAATTTATAGTATGAAAATATCACCCCCTTCTTGCACCCCTTCTGAATTATGAGTACCCCCTCAAAAAATTTGAATGAGAAAGGGGGTTGTGTTGCACCTTTTTCAAAAGGGATTTTCATTCTCTGTTCAGCAATACTGAGAAAATTTATTCTGAATATGTAAAATGTTGATAGACTGAAGGAAATAATGTAACATAATGTTTAGGAAGTATATTTCAATTTGTTTTACAGTTAAATTAAATGTTCAAAATGACCACCATTCACTTCTTGACAATAAGCAAGGCGATCTTGGAATTCTCGTAGAACATTTTGTAGGACCTCAGGGGTTATGTTGTTAATTTCTTCCGATATCCTAGTTTTTAAATCTGCAATATTGTCTGGTCTATTGAAATATACTTTTGATTTTAAATAACCCCATAAAAAGTAATCGAGAGGAGTCAAATCGGGGGATCTAGGCGGCCATTCAATCGTTCCACGTCTGCCAATCCACCTATTGGGAAAAACTTCTGTCAAATAATCTCGAACAATACGTGTGTAATGCGGTGGAGCTCCGTCTTGTTGATACCAAATTGATCTATCTATTCCATTTGGATCATTAACATCGGGAAAAAGTCTTTTTGATGTAGGCACTAAAAAGTTCATCAAAAAACCTAGATAAACCTCACCATTAATTGTGCCTTCAAAAAAATAGGGGCCAATAATTTTGTTTTTAATGATACCAGCCCAAACGTTCACTTTTTTGGGATATTGTGTGTGAGCCTCACACATCCAATGAGGATTTTCTCTGCTCCAATATCTACAGTTTTGTCTATTAACCGTTCCATTTAAATAAAAAGTAGCTTCATCAGAAAACACAATTTTGTTTATGAACTGCAAATCTGCTTCGATTCTATCCATCATCAGTTCACAGAATTGTTGCCTTCTATCAGGGTCATCCTCATTTAACTCCTGAACCAACTGAACTTTATAAGGATGGTATTTTTCTTTATGTAAAGCTCTCAATATCGATGATTTACTTACATCATTGTCGGCGGCAAGTTGTCTACTTGTCATATGCGGATTTTCCTCAATCGCTAACAGTACATCTAACTTTTTCTCCTCATCCAATGCAGCATTTCGACCTGGTTTTTGACGAGTTTTTACATGTCCAGTTTCACGGTATTTTGTTTCTATTTTGCTAACTGTAGATTGTGATACGTGTTGACCAGGGTATTTATTATTGAACATTTCACAAAGTTCCGTTTGAGTTCGTGTTTTATTACCGCATCCAAGCATAATTAAAATGTCTATTCTTTGAGTTTCGGATAAATGAGCCATAGATGAATCGAATACACACAAAAATATTTTTCAATACACCGACGTCTGCCAGCAACTCACAAATATCAAAATAACAGTAGTTTACTAGATTGACATTATATTATTTATGGGTTTTGTGAATAATTTTTTGGTGTCTTCAACGACTTTTTCCTGACTTTTTTAGCAAGACAGATAAGAAAGTATAAATTGTCAAATTGAGAATAGCAATCGACCTGTTTCAGGTTTTTTCAACGGATACATAATTTATAGTGTCAATATTTTTAAATTTTAATTTCTCAGTTATGGTTGCACCAAATATGAAAAACTTAGTATTGCTGAACAGATAATGAAAATCCCTTTCGAACAAGATGCCACACGACCCCCCTTCTCATTTAAAATTTTTGAGGGGGTGCTCATAATTCAGAGGGGTGCAAGAAGGGGGTAATATTTTCATACTGTAAATTGTCAAATTGCCAATAAAAATTGACCTGTTTCAGGATTTTTTCATAAAATACATAATAACGCTAAAAATGAATTTATTCCATTCCTTTGGACCGCACTGTATATGAATAAATCGTCCTCAACGTATCTTTCCTAAATTAAAAGAGGTATGGCATCACATGGGATATTTTTTTTCTACAAAATACTGATGGACAAAACACCTGAGTAGGTACGTACTCAGGAGAGTAATCTTCAGAAGGTACATTATCTGAACTTGCGCTGGAAAAATATAATAACGATACCTAAACATAGGAAAGATATTTTCAAGCGGTCTTTTTCCTATAATATTGAACTATTTGGCGACGTCCAGGATGTACCGAATTGTCTTTTCAAACCACAGGCATTAAAAATTTGGTACAAACTATATTTGTTTGGTAGACAGTATTTTATGACCTCAATATTTCTATTAATATTGTTTATGAAATAATTGTGAATGAAATCGTTTATATATCTCTTTCTTAATATTATTATGTCTCTGTATTTTTACTCTATAAGGGATCTGTGGAAGAATTGGCTTTATAGCCCATCTGGCTCCTTTTATTTACCAATTGATAATAATTAACAATTAATTTACAATTAGGATCTAATCACTGAGTTAGGTGAAGTTAAAGTATGGTAAATAAATGAATTATTATTATTAATTATGATGCTAATTTCTACCAGTAGGGAGTCCTGAAAATGGGTGCCGCATGGCTTTATTGCTAGCCGATGTAGTTGATGGTGGAACTGAAAGATGAAACTTTTTGTTTTAAACTGAATGACAACAGCTTTCGGCCTTGACAAAAGATTCTTCAATTTATGAAAAAAAAAATTATAATCATATACCTGCAACTATTTTAGAAATAAGAATACGTACATTTTAAAATGATGTTAAACAATCCCTATTACACTCGTGATAAATTTTACAAAAATACTTTGGTATAATCCTGATTTTATTCATTTTTAATTGTATTGCGTATGTATTGTAGTGTATATTTCTGTTGTTTTGTATAATTGTTGAGAGTTTATTTTTAACTCATTTATTTTTTAATTTTAGGCAAATTTGTAATTTTTATATTTTAATTGTGTGGATTTAATCATAAATTATTAAATTTTTCTTACCTTATACATTGTCTGTTTTTACATATACATATATGTGTTTAATAATATTTTTTAACTTCATGCCATATTCTGAAACTGCATTTAAATTGCAAACTGTGTATTTATAATATTTAAGTAGTTAATTTTTAATTTTACAAGCTTCCTCAATAGGAATTTGTTTCTTCGACAATAAAGTATATTTCTCTCTCTCTTTCCCAAAATCTAAAAACATACTTATGTTCTTGCTGTGATGTGGCCGTGTTAGGTGACGCCAAATGACCTTAGTTACCAACAAACAATTATTAGTTGAGTAAAATGACGCTTTTTATAAAAAATTTTGCAACTGCGTTTTGGCAACTGGTAACAATAAGCAATTTATTTGAAAACAAGCAAATGGTTACTATCGTAACATCATAAACAAATTGTTATTAATGATACAAGTTCAACAAACTTCACACTCATACAAAGAAGTTCTACCTCACGAACTTGTATCATGAATAACTATTAAAATCTCTCAATTGAAATGTAAAATAAAACATGTAAAAGTTTTAATTTTGAAATAAAATAAAATGACCAGAATACAGAATCGTAAAATGTAACACTGTTGAGTATACAGAAAGAAGATAAATACACAAGAATCGTGTATCCCTGACCAGTCATCCCGATCTTTCAATCCAACTTATTTCTGTTGTTCAGCCATTGACGGCCGTAACAAAAAAAAACGTTCCGCAAAATTATTTATACCGATAAACGTAAGTTAGCAGCGCCGAGGCGATTCTCCGGATAAAATTCCCGAACGGATATTGCGATATTTTTCTCGCTTTTCATGGCCCATCTGATCTCGGACTCGGAGTCCTGAAGGGAAAAGACCGCGTAGCCAATTACGGTTGAGTGCAAAGTTTCATCCGATTCCTTTCCTGCGAAACACGTGAACCACTAACGACTTCGACTTGATAAAACTCGCTCGTTCTCCGTCGCTCCCGTCGACTCTTTCTTCGCTCCAATATTTCGGGCCATTACAATCAATAAGGCGGCAACTTGTCGCTATAACGTATAACGTATATCGGTTTAGTTTATCGGAAAATGTATGGGATAATGGCAGGCGCGGTCGGGAACACCCTGAGACGCGATTCTAAATAAAAACCGTATCGAGGCTTTCTCGGATAGAACGCCCGGTGAAAATACCGGTTACTCACGTACCACTCAACAATAATTATCGGTTTGTGTCGGAGAAATGTTCTGAGACGAATTTAGTTCGATACTTTCCCATATATACAGGTTGACCCAGGTTTAAGCCACCAAATGTTTAGAATCGGTTTTTTAGGCAAAAATAAGATTTTTGTTTCATAAAATCATGTGCACTAACTTGCTTCGTTAAAGTTCCTTGGCCTGCAAGCTCACCTGACTTAACCCCTGCGGATTTTTGTAGAGGGCGTAATGAAAACCAAAATTTATGCTGAGCCAGTCAACGACGAAGGTACTCTCCGGGAAAGAATTGTTCAATGATCTTTGTAATATGCTACTCAAAGGGGAAATCTATATCTTTGCAGATGACACAGCCCTTCTATATTCCAGCGAGAATGAAAGTAAAGTCCTAACTAATATATCCAAGAAAATTATAAAATTGATAAAATTTCTAAAGCCTTCATCGAAAAATAATTTTTTAATGAAAATCCCTTTCGGACTAGGAGCCACATGACCCCCCTTCTCATTGGAAATTATTGATGCTCATAACTCAGAAGGAACACAAGAAGGGGTAAATATTTTTATACTGTAAATTGCCAAATTGAGAATAGCAACCGACCTGTTTCAGTTTTTGTTTAAACGAATACATAATAACGCTGAAAACGATTTTTCTCATAGCTATGGACCGCATTGTATGAATATATGAGGATATGCCATAGCAGAATAAATATCTAGTTAGGCCCAATGATTCAGGCATGATTTCATTCATTATTTAGCAAAAAATGTCTATTTGAGTTTGATGCAGATCCCATAATAACGTTTCATCCAACTACGTTCTTAAAAATGTCACTTCACAACTCATTTTGATTTTTCATCTACTGTTATTTGCTAATACCCTTTTACTACATTGTTACTGGAGGTCAATTAGTTGACAATACATTTCACTTTAATAATCATCAATATTTCACCCTGTGCCATATGCAACTTTACGTTCACTTGAAATTTGTTCATCGTCAACCCATCTTTACTTACAATATTAAAACTCTATAATGCTATCAACGTCAAAACTATCCAATCCATGTACATCCAGCTCTGTCTGGTACACACATTCACCTGAAGTTGATGATAAACTGCAGTAAAACAGCGTATAGGTGAGACACTGAGCTTATGCCAGATATTACTAACTTTCATAACTCCCTCTACCCTCTATCCGCCTTCGTTTCAACTTATGTTTCCTATAACTTTTATTCCTACCCTCAGTCGACAACTTTCCGGGTTTTTTATAACTCCCACTATCCTCTATCCGCCCTCACTTCAACTATGTTTCCTCTAACTTTTATTTCCACCCGCATTAGACTATTGCCCGGGCATTCTATAACGCAATAATTTAACTCTCGTTTCCCGAATATAGAGCAACAGATAGTCAACTGATATCCCTTCTAAATGTACCAACCTGTTGGGATGAAAATAGTGTGTTACTGATAAATAGAGAGAAAATAAAAAGTTCCAATGCAAAACGTTGATCGGATTTTTCTTTTTGCTATGTATATCCAACATATCTCGGTCACTATACAAACGAGAAATCTCGTTCTCTTCCAGAAATAAAACATAAATTTTGCATTCGAAACTAACAGCAACCTTCATACAGGGTGGCCCAGGGTTAATCCGCCAAACGTTTAGAATTGTTTTTTTTTTTTTATAAAAATAAGAATTTTTTTCCTATGAGTATTTGTCCTAACTTGCTTCGTTTTCGAGATAAGAGAGAGTTGAAGTGATTACAGTACGTGAACCTTCACGTAGACGTTAACGTACGAAATATAACGTTTACGGGTTGTTATGAAATTGAGTTGAAGTTGAACGTATGTCAACCGTTAACCCTAACATGTTAATTTGTGTTTATTTCGATTTTATGCTGTTTTCTATGAACAACTGGAAGATGAACTTTACTTTGAGGATCTCAATAGGGATTTTAACCATATACCTCCCTTGCCAAATGCAAATCAAATTCTTCCGGAATTGGCTTTTCGAAATGTTCATTGTTTTAAATAAAGCGAAATACCGAGCAAGATCATCAAAAATACATTGAAGAAATGATGATTGAAGTAAAATTGTAAATATTGCTTTGTCACTTTTTTATTTTATGGCTTTAAAGTCAAAATTCGCTCATTCGCAACTCATTGGTGTGATTCGTATATTTTTCGGTTAACGTGCGTTGATTTTTAAGGTATCCGTGTGAGACCGTTAGGTTACGTATGCCCGTAAACCTATTTTCAACGTTAACGTGAATAGCTGACGAATACGCACGCGTAGATGTCAATTTGTACGTTAACGTTTACGTTCATGGCAGCACTTCAACTCTCTAAGTAGAGAGTATTGATTTTTTTTTATAAAAAAAATACTTTTTATCAATTATTCGAAAACCTTTTTTTGATTTTTCTAAAACTCTCTATGCTCATTTTTGGTAATAAGGGGTCTCCATTTCATGTACTTATATTTAAATTGTAAATTGAAGTGGCGTCCCAAAGGGTAATATAATTGATATTGGGAGAAATCATTATACTCTACTTTTTTGTATCTTTAATTTTTTTCAAATCTCGCGTCATTTTTGGGAACAATTTTAAAACTGTTTCCTTGCACGTAAAAAAGTACCCCACTCACTTATTTTATTTTATTAGAAAGCGAGAAAACAAAATTCACAAAAACTGATTGAAATTAACACCATTCTTTTCAATGAAAAGTTCGCACCTACGAACGACAGTCTCTAATGGTGTGATCTTTCGTACTGCTTCAACAATTTTTTACAGGAGGCCCCCTTCATAGTTGATGGGTTCAGCATAAAGTTTGGTTTCCATCGTACCCTATACAAAAATCTATATGGGTTAGGTCAGGAAATGGTGCAGGCCAAGGAACTTTGACACCCTGTATCTAAAAAAAGAAGCAAGTTAGGACACATGATTGTAGAGAACAAAAATCTCAGTTTTCCCTAAAAAACCGATCTTAAACGGTTGGCGGTTTAACCCTGTATATAAGCCAGACAGGCCGCAGTTTCAATCGAGTTTCAATAAAAGATTCGGGGACCATTTAAGATTTTCATTCATAAAGATTATGAAAGGTACTGTCCCTGTTGTGCTACCTTGAGGGATTCCAATCTTGATCTCTTGTAAGTAAGACTGAGTAACTGTACACTATTCATAATTTTGACTCGCTGTTGATGATATGTTGAATAAGATTCAATCCAATCTAAAGCATATCTTCTAATGCTATATTTTGCGTGTTTTTTCAAACGTTACTCATGATTCAAGCAATCATATGCTTTAGAGAGATCTAAAAGAAAGGCCTAGCAAAATATCATTTTTCGAAAAAAAAT
The DNA here is from genome assembly GCA_944452925.2 of Chrysolina oricalcia. Lineage (NCBI taxonomy): Eukaryota > Metazoa > Arthropoda > Insecta > Coleoptera > Chrysomelidae > Chrysolina > Chrysolina oricalcia. Next base: position 2,460,333 of record OX101821.2, on the reverse strand, counting down.
CAATATATATATATATATATATATATATATATATATATATATATATATCATAGATGAGGTGTAACTAGAAATAAAAATATCTAAGATAAAAATATAATATAAATTATTAAATCTCTGAAATATGGTGCTTACATGAATTTAGGACAGGCAGATCGATATACATCGTGTGGAATATTTTTATAGACAGAAAGGATATTGAAGTATTTGTGATGCTGTTTGAATACATCGTCAATCCTATAGGACCAATCCCAGAAACAAGTACCATATCGAAGACGACTTTTCACTTTTGCAGAATACACCATCTGTTGATGATTGTACGTGAGAACTGTTCGTGAATTTTTAAATAAATAACATTGTGAATGAAAAATGGATAAAAGGTTTTTCTAGTTTAGTTGTTCACACATTTGACGTGTGTAGCTCTGCCTGATATAGGCACATCATTAGGCACATCAAGACAAAATTAGGTTTAGAGCAATATCATTGTCTATTGTGGAACCTAAGATACAGTATCTTCTCAATATTGAAAAAAAAATGAGTTTTCCATAGATCTAGACGCCAAGGACACAATGAGTTCGTTACATTTGCTTTCCAGAATATCATTAAATTTATCCACAATAAATAGTTATTCGAACAATGGCCGCCTTGGCCAATTAATTCCAAAGAATGATCAGCGTTCGAAGCGGTAAGATGTTATCAATCGAGATGACACGGCACTTTCCTTGTATACAGCCTCCGATAATGCACGGAACAATTATAGAAGACGAAAAGGCGAAAATCGCCGAGAAGAGATACCCCACGATAGCATTTGATATTCATCGAGTTGTGCTATCCTTAACGTACATACTGACATCGCCATTAAAATAAACAAGCTTTCTATAAAAGGGAGCTTTGGCTCGGATGACGAGCCAGATCGTTCATTACCATATTTATCGACATCGGGATGTCGGAAAGTTGTGTAAAAAGTTTCGGCACCGTGATCCAGCCAATCTAGTAAATTCCCGTTAATGTACATCGAAAAGTCCCCGACTGCGAAACTTTCCGATGGCTCAATCTACAGTTTGAAGGCCCTATAATGTGTTCCGGGAAACTTTCAAAACGTGCAAGTACAGCTAATATGTTTCGCCATGTGTTGTGCGAGGATCATCCCGAAAAAGGGAGGCGAACTTTCGCTGCCACTTTCATTTTGATCTTTCATATTTTCCGGAATGGTTCTCTCTCTCTATAGCGCGCAGTAAGACAAACTCTCTGGTTCTTGATTACCGGTCGGAGACCGCCACATGTCGCTGGAAACTTCCCAGATAAACTCGAAACAATCACGAAATCGATAAGGAACTTTTGTATTTGATAAATCAATCCTGGAATCCTGTTAGGAGGAGACAACGGCGACAGTTGCGGCCAGATTTCGTTAACTGCCATCCCTGAGTCCTCCTGCAATTCATTCAATTCAATTCAGTTAGAATTTACACAAGACATCGTTTGTTTTTCCCGGTTTATCTATCTATCGTATACAGGGTCCTGCAACAAGAGCACGGTCTTCTATATTGTCAGTATGGATGGAGATCATCAACGAAGGTATACTACTCCGTGATATTTTTAATGTGAGCAAAATACAATTCGACGAAGTCATTAACGAGCAATATAAATTTCTCTCGAAAAATTATAGAGTAAAAATCGACCAATCCAAAAAAGAATATTTCAGCAACAAATTTCTTGACGCTGAGAACAAATCCAAAGTTACCTGGAATATAATTAAACAGAATACGGCATTCAATAATATGAGTAATTGTTTACCAAGATACACTGATACTGAAAATGGAAGTAGTGTTTATGGAGGTCATGATATTCCTCAAGTCTTTAACGATTTTTTTGTTGACTTTGTCAAATCACTAATTGATGGATACTAAGCCTGTTGGAGAAGATCATCACGACATAAAAACTAACAAATTTTTTTCTCCATCCGCTGGACGAAATTGAACTTTTCGATATTCTTAGGTCTATTTCGTCTAAGAAATCTAGCGGATTTGATCAATTGCCTGGAAAAGTCTTGCTGCTTGTTGCTGAGCATATCATCGAACCACTTACGTATTTAGTAAATTTATTATTTCTGGAGGGATAATTTTCCTCATGTCTCAAACACGCCATTGTTATTCCTGTTCACAAAAAAATAATAAACATTTGATTTCTAATTATAGAGGTCTTCATTCTCTAAATTATTCGAAAAATTTTATCTCAAGAGACTTGTATTCTTTTGTAAAAAGTATAAGTTGTTCTCAAAGAGTCAATATGGCTTTCAGGCTGGTTTATCAACTCAAGATGCTACTCTCTCTCTCTCTGATCAATCATGTTCTATCCAAATTTGATAATGGTGAAAAGACTAAGTATTCTTTTTGATTTGTCACGTGCATTTGACACCATCAATCATCAACTTCTTGATAAACATTATGACTTGGGTGTTCGTGGTCATAGTCTTAAATGGATTGAAACTTATTTAACTGGCAGAACTCAGTCAGTTAAGGTTAGGCTCGAGTCGGGAACTTATTATTCTGAAAATCGTAATATCAAAACAGGAGTCCCGCAAGGTAGTGTCCTGGGTCCTACCCTCTTCCTTCTATTTGTAAATGACATATCTAATATTAATCAACTAAATTGTACCTTACAGTTTGCGGATGACACGTCCTTCATATTCAGTTCTGCTTCATGTAAAGGGTTGTCTGATCAGGCAGAAAATGCAGTTGCTAAACTGTTGCTCCAGAAACTGCCTTGTATTATTTGAATGTTTTAGACGATGTAGTAACTTGATTACTTATATTTCGGACGTCCATCATCTTAATGGTTGAAAGATTTATATCTCTTTCAAATTTTTCACAACGTTTCAATTGCTTGAATCCGCAATCGTCTTCTGGTGAATAATGACTATAAATGAGAATAAAACGAATACCATTGTTTTTTCACTTAGAGAGTTGGATTGCAGTATATTGGTAAGAGCAAATTCAAAATTGATTGTACAGAAAAAATCAGTTAACTTCCTGGGGTTGACCATAGACTCACAATTATCCTGGAACGACCATATAGACTCTATTTCAAAAAAATTGTCAAAACATTGTTTTGTTATCTGGAATCTCAGGAATTTTGTCCCTATTAACATTTTATTAAGCTATTACTATGCCTATGTACACTTAAGTCTCAATTATTGCTTACTTTGCTACGGTAATTGCGGTAGATTGAATGATTTGTTGATTTTCCAAAAAAATATATTGAGGACTATGTGTTTCGAAAAATATGGCGATTCTTGTAAGTACTTATTTATTGAATTGAGAATTCTAACTGTGATATCCATGTATATTTTGAATTGTGTTACTTATATAAAACAAACTTCACACTCATACAAAAAAGTCATACTTTACGAACTTGTATTATAAATAGCTATTATTTTCAAGCAAAGCAGTTTTTATCATTTTCAAAACAATTTGTTTATCATCCATGAATGGTCACTATTTTAGTTCAACATAGAGATATGAACTGGGTTTTTTTTTCGAACCATCAAAGATACACCGGACGAACTCCCACTAAAAGATCATATTTTTATACACATTGAGTGGTATAAATTTCCATTTAATATTTCACTTTGGATGCTGGGCAGTTAGACCAGTGCTGACGAAAAGCCGAAAAATATGAAAACGGGAAAAAAATGAGACCCTACTTCAGTTTTTTCTGGGTTGGTTACAACTTTGTTATTTTGAATGGCAACCTATAAATCTTTTTTTTCAAAAATATTGACGGTTTTCGAGATTTTTAGCAGCTTTTTTTTCATAAAATTCGTCACTCATGATATTTGAAAATACAAAGTTGTGCCAAGAAAAACAGCTTGCCAAACGTTGTAAATTAAATTCAATAATTTTTCTTAAAGAAGCTTTATTTCGAAAAATGGAAATCTTAATGAAAGACATATTTTACGTCGAAATCCATTTGAGAACGACGTTGCCAAACAATTTTTTCATTTTTGTATAATATGTATGTCTCACACTTTTCGAAATGGAAAACCTATTTTTTCCATTAGGTGAAGCATTTTACTCATAAATCGTACAGTATAAATAAAACCAAACACGATTATAGAACAAAAAGTTTTGAATATTACTAATCAATTCATCAATGGTGAATATTCATTAATAATAAAGTCTCCACTTAAGCTCCAGGTTGTTATTTAAATTGTCAACTGGCAAATTACAACACTGTTATAGGGAAAGATTAATGAAAGTTAATAATGAATTTTTTACAAAATATGTTAAACATGTCTTCCATTTTCTTGAATGCAGAGCTTAATTCTATGTTCGAAAGACGCATTCGTCTCATATTTTTGGAAGAAGTTGGTGGCTCAATGAAAAGAATATTTTTCCATTTATTGAGAAAAACCTCAGATTCCGCCCTATCCATTTATTGGGAAATACTTCATGTTGTATGGAATATCTTCTTACAAACCTGGTAAATCATTTCGTAAGAAATTGAGATACATTCAGGTGTCCCTCAAAAAAATATGGACCAATAACTTATTTTCTAATGATTCCTCCCCAGACATTCATTGACCACCTATATTGATGATCCACCTGTCTCAATACGTACAAATCCATAACCATAACTTGTTATTGAAAAAATTGTATCGACGAATTTTTTCGATGGCCCAATTGCAAAATCTCACTCTTCTCGAAATCTGCATGTACATTGAACAATACTCGTTGCACTGATCTTTCACTCATATCCACTATTTCAGAAATCTGCCGTTGACTCCTACGAGGATCTTCTTCAATAGCAAGAAGAACTCTCAATTCATTATCCTCATTAGTGGCAGGGTTGATGCGCTCATGCTTAGAATAATTGAAACATTCAGTTTCAACAGATCTAGTCAGGACATTTCGGAATGATCTTTCAGCTGTATGCCTTCTATCTGGATCCTGTTGAGAATAAATTCTAATTGCCAATAAATAATTCCAGTTTGATTCACCTGATATAAAAATAATATTACATCAGTTTTCGAAATCAACATTTTGATTCAATTGTATCGAAACTTCTGGATACAACAAAATTCACTGAAGATTTCAATTCTTGTATTGGCATTCACTAAAGATTGCATGGAGCCATAATTTCAAAAAGGGGTTGGACAAAAACATCAAACGAAGAAATTAGAAATTGTTTCATTATGAGAAATGTGTTACATACAAACATAACATATTTCTCGATCGCAGTTGTCAAATATGGATTTCGTCGTAAAAAGGTCGTTTATTAAAGTATTGGGGAAGAAATAGAAATAATTTCCAGTTTTCTACAAAATAGGTTCATAAAAAAAAACTGTTAATTTTAACCATAGGAAACATTTGATGAAATTTGTAGAGCCCTTGTTGGCGCTTCTTATGGATCGATAATATATAGGGTGTTCTATTTCAAATAAAGAAGATTTTGCACATTTTTATTTACAATGTTAGGCAAACTGTTAAGCACCCTGTATATCACAGGTCGATTTCAGATATATCGTCAACATACATTATTTGACCAAAAATTCATTTCAATGGGACTTGGCACAACTTTACAATTTGAAATATTAAGAGTGACGAATTTTGGAGAGAGAAAAGCTGTCATGCTAAAAATCTCGAAATCCGTCAATATTTTCGAAACAACAATTCACATAGAGTACTTTTTATTTCTCACGTAGACACCGAAAAACTGATAAAATATACAGGTTGCCAGTTAAAATACAAAGATGTGACCCACCCAGAAAAAATTGAACACCCTGTGTAAGTGTCATCATTTTCATTTTGTAAAGCTCAGATGATAGTATAGTTCTGCTGATAAAGTCATTCACCTATCTATTACCATAATGGAGACATGGAAGACTTCACCCTTGTTGCCTTACCCTGTATGTTATCCTGGAGAGTCCCTCTTTGAGTGTGCTCGTGGTCAGCAGTTTATTTAATTACAAAATGGAGACCTGGAGTTCGTCGTTTTACTCCGGAGAAATAAAGAGAAAAATATTCCGTCGCTTCCAATTTTCGTTGTCGAGACTTCACATCTGATAAATGATATAGATCTGATTTATCTTATTGCTGAGGGATCTGCTACACAAGGGGACTACATCCCTATAACAGTTAAGATTCCCAAAAGGATAACAAATCAAACTTGTTTATTGTTCCTAGGACGAACAGAACGAGTCAATTTGTTTCTTAGTGGACAATTAGTGAAGTTTATCTTTTGTAACTAAACTTTTTGGGTTTCATAAATCATGATAGTTACATATGAGTTTGTTTATCTAGGATATTCAGAAAACGAAATAGAGACAATATCCAGAACTGTGTCAATATTTCAGACAAATCTTCGGGCACGTCATCAAAGCATTTTCTCATCAAAGCGGGACTCTCGTTTCCGATATTTTCAACTGCGGCTCTTTAACCCCCGAAAACGGGGATGCGATTCACCCCAATATAATTTAATGAGGGTCAAGTTCTTGTTTGAGAGCCCTTGCAAGTTACTTTACATGTTCTATGAATTTTATAAATAGGACTTATACATAAGGCTTCCAGGAAAGTTACCCCCTTGACAAAAACCCCCGGTACAAAAAAAGATCGGAACAAAAAAACCTCGGAACAAAAAAACCTCGGAACAAAAAAAAATCCCGGTATAAGATAAACCAAAAAAAATCAATTCCACAATATAATTTGATTCCGAAATATTTTATTGTTAATCCTTAAGATAAAATAAACAAACTGAAAAAAATAACACCTAAAAAAACACCTAATCAATAACCATCAAGTATAAAATAACACCAGTAGACTTGATTATAAGTTGATTATAAAAAATTCTATAATTATTCATGACAAACGTTCAAACGATGTCACAGAAGATGCTCGCTGCGCTCGCATTTTATAAATTACCTGAAGAGACACGCCGGAGGCGCTCTTTCTCCTGGCTGCCCACGTTTTCGGCCATGGACCGAATTTCTTAAAGAAAGAAAAAGAAGGGACAAAACTACTAAGTTCCTAGGAACTGTAGTGGACTGTAATTTAGATTTTAGTATACAAGTTGAGACAATCTGCAAAAAATTGGGAACATATATTATGCATTCCGAACTCAAGAACTCAAAGAAAACTTAGATAGAGAACATAATAAGGTAAACATTTACTACGCAGTCATCTATTCAACAATAAGTTCAAATATTCATTCTCTTGATATTTCATCTCGGTTACAATGAGTCATGTAGAGAAACTTTTGCCCGTAATAAAATATTGACATGCACTTGTATTTATCTATAGAAATTTTTAACGCACATAACGTTAACAAAAAAAACAGATGTTCATGAATACCCAGCAAGGAAAGAGCATGATTGGATATACATTTTCAAAAATCCTACCATAAATGAAGAATATCTCATGCGTATGAAAATTCAATATTGCGACAAAAAATATCTCCAAGTAAATCCGTTTTGACTGTACCTATAAATGAATTCAAGCGAAACAAGACCAAAAACCCACTTTTGTTAATTCCATTTCGGAATGGAAGTTTCATTTACGCAGTCACTTGGTCACACTCATGAACAACTGATAACCATCTAAACATGAATATTATTCAAAAACTGGTCTCAAGGACAATGCGACGCCTAAATCATTTTTCGGTTTCGTGATGGAAAATCCGATGCAGCAAACTGTGCGCATTAAAAATTTTGCACACGTATCAAATTGGCCAATGATTCGATGCAGAAACTGAAGAACAAGCCATGAATTCGGAACGAACTTTTTGAATGCACTTTCTCGAGCTGCACGATTCTCGAGTAAATGGACTTATTGCATCAGCAGCATTACTTCGGATGTGTCTGGACTGGACCCCATTTAATTTCGTTGTTGTACCTTGCCAAAAGTCAAGTTTGCGATAGAATCGGTAACGAAAAATTAAATTCAATCAGGAGACTTCGTAATTTTACAGATGAAATTTATTACCACATACATTTTTGTTGTTTAGCAATGAAATGAGAAGAAACCAATGACTAAATAATATTTATATTAATAATTATTATTATTTTGTTATATTATAAAATTTTAAATGATATAAAAGCTTGTCGCGAGAAGCATCTATGTATTTCTTATTGTAAATTAAATTTAAAATTACCTCAAGATGTTGAGAATGGGGTATTTTTTTCATAAATAGTCACTTACAATATCCAATTTTGATCTGGGGTGACAGTGCCAACATAAAAACCCTTTTTACATTGCAAAAACAAATAATCCGAATTATACCCGGTGTTGATCCAAGGACACACTGCAAGGACTCATACAGGGTGTAGCCTTACCACGGTACGAAATTACAGAGGGTGATTCGTTGGGTCGTTTTTAAGAAAATGAAGTTTATACGAACATAATAATTATGTTCAGAGTTGCTTCGTAGAGATAAATGGCGTTGAAGATTAAAAAAAGAGATATTTATAGAAAGAATATCATAAATATCCTTACACCGATTTGGTTGAAATTTGATATAGTTATTTGAACTAATGTGTGACGATATTTTATGCGATAGAAACCTAGTTCTTTTTTTCATAACAGTATAATACGGATAAAAAAATGTAACTACTAAAGTTGGTAAAAATATTGAAAATGAACTAACTATCAATACTAACAGCTCCAACTAATAATGTTTTTAGTTTGGATTGATTTTTCTGAGTACAAATTTATCTCTATGTCTATGTCAGATAAGGTGGACGAAACATCAAAAAATATTACAGAAATGTATCTAAAAAGACTCCCTTAACTGCTTATTACTCATTTATTGTGTCCCACCTACGGTATGCAATTCCATTCTGGAGTTTTTGAAGTTAAGTTTTATTCCAAATTGTTTTCGTCCTCCAGATACGAACTTTAAAACTTACCTTCAAAGTGAAGATGCGTGAATCGTGCAGGCCAGTAAAAAATACTGACGTTTTACGAAATTCTCATTTCAGAGAAAGATTGCTTGATGCACAATACAGGGAGAAATTCATTAACTCCAACACAAAGCGATTTACATGTCAGGAAAAAAAAACTAACTCTCCCTCTTCCCGCTTCAACTCACACGAAGCAGTCTTTGATTTATAGAAGCAACCAAATGTATATCATGCACCTGATCCAATTAGAGACAATAGCGACATGAAGCATTTTCGAAATTCAGTTAAATAGTCGTTCTATATTTAATATTTTGTATTTGATATTATACAGGGTGCCAATTTGAAAACTTTCCACCCTTAATATCTTCCTTCCAGTAAACAATATGAGTAATCGAAAAAACAGGTCAATTTTATTGTCAAGGGGGACACTTTCACGGACTATTTGTAGCCCTCGTGGTTCAACCCCCTAGGAGGGGTAGATGTTACCCTTAGAATTTTAAATGGGAAGGGGGGTCAAGTGGCACATCATTTTGATGGGCGTTCAATTCTTGTTCCAATGGTACCCTGACTTATTATTTTGTGATGAGCATTTTCCGAAAAATTGCGTTCTAAACTAACAGAAGTAATTATTAGAACGCCTATACTGAGATGCATTATTCTCCATTATACTTCCTTTAATAAAAATGGTTAGAAGAGTAGGTGGCACTGCTCCAACCCTTGAATGACAGGAATAAATTTATCACGCATGGGATTTTTTATTTGGTGGTTATTTTCCTTCTACACAATAAAATTTAATTTGCGAGAAAGACATTTCCAACATAAAATCTACTTACGCTTATCTTATTAGCTGTTCGAAATGTTGTCCATTTTGCTCTAAACAGTAATACAGTCTGTTTTCGAACTCCCCTCTAACATTACGGAAAACTTCACTAGGAATTGACTGGCATGCTGCTGTAATTCGTCTTTTAAGTTCGTCAATATCAGAAGGTTGTGTTTTATAAACAACGGATTTAAGATGCCCGCAAAGAAAGAAATCTAAGGGTGTTAAATCCGGTGATCTCGGAGGCCATTCAACTGCTCCCCTTCTGCCAATCCATCTACCCGGAAATCTCTCGTTTAACCACTGTCGGACGGGAAGAAAATAATGAGGTGGAGCACCGTCCTGCTGGAAATGTAACAGATCCTCCTGCAAAAGTTCATTACCTTCTGCATCAATTTGAGTTTCTAGCTCGTGAGTTATAAGAGGATCGATAGTCTCTTCAAGCATATCAAGGTACAGATTGCCAGTCAAGTTTTCTTCCAGAAATAATGGACCAAGTATGGCATTTCCAAGAATACCAGCCCAAACATTAACTTTTTGTGGGTGTTGTGTATGCCTTTCCCGAAAAATATGTGGGTTTTCGTCATTCCAATATCGAAAATTTTGTCTATCAACATTGCCATTCAGAAAAAATGAACACTCATCGCTGAAACAGATGTTTAACAGAAGATTAGGGATGGTATTGACTCGATGAGACATGATTTCACAAAACTCTATTCTTCTATCATAATCATCCTCGTGGAGCTCTTGAAGAATCTGCATTTTATATGGATGAAATTTATGCATTTTCAATGCTTTTCTTATAGTCTCGCGTGACATTCCCGTCTGTTCTGATACTGATCGTAAGGAGCTCGTGGGCTCTGCAGCAAATGTTCTCAAAACTTCAATTTGAGCTGCTTCATTTAGTACTCTGGGGTTATTTCTTTTTTTATTTGTCACTGAACCAGTTTCGTAAAACTTATTCACCAAATCAAGCACATACCGGTGACTTACATTACAATTTGGATGTCTTTCGTTACTTTTTACAGCAGAAGTAGCAAATAAGGAAGGCTATCTGTACAATTTCTGCGATGACACTTAAAAATTCAGCATTTAATAAACACAACTTTACTACCATCTACGTTTTACTATTAGACTACTTTTTTATGTAAAGTGTTTGGAGCTAATGGCTAATGTTACCCCTAATAAAGGGTTGGAACGGTACCACCTAATATTCTAACCAGTTCTGGCCAAACCATGCATCTCAGTATAGGCGTTCTAATAATTACTTCTGTTAGTTTAGAACGCAATTTTTCGGAAAATGCTCATCAAAAAATAATAAGTCAGGGTACCATTGGAACAAGAATTGAACGCCCATCAAAATGATGTGCCACTTGACCCCCCCCCCCCCTTCCCATTTAAAATTCTAAGGGTAACATCTACCCCTCCTAGGGGGTTGAACCACGAGGGCTACAAATAGTTCTTGAAAGTGTCCCCCTTGACAATAAAATTGACCTGTTTTTTCGATTACTCATATTGTTTACTGGAAGGAAGATATTAAGGGTGGGAAGTTTTCAAATTGACACCCTGTATACTGTGATAATATAATATATTTTACATGTTATTTTGCTTATGTCATTTTGTAACTTTAAAATTTGAATTAGTTTTATCCTTACGGGAGATTTTCTCTAAAGACTTCTTATGAATATGTGAAGAATTAACAGTGTTATTAAGACAATAAAGTTTATTTATCTATCTATATATCTACCTTTAAACATTTACGAATAACAATACAAAATGGGTACATGTTAAATATCAGATAGCATATTGACTACCTAAAATTTAGTTTACTTTGCTATATTTTTATTTTAATGCCATATATTAGGTATTATTATTACATTTCTTACATCAGATTAAAACAATTTTTTAAAGAAGAAAATTAAATAAAGATTTTTTCTATCGTCGAAAATCAATTTGTTGAAACATATTTTACTGGTGAGGCCTTCAGTTATCCAGTGTTGAGTTTTCTAATAATGCGAAAATAAATATCTCTATAGTTTTCACGATTACTGACTTGTTTTACCAAAGAAGTAATCTAAGGTCCAGCCAGTCTAGTTTCAAATTTAATATTCAAATTATCGGATATGACTTGGTATGTGTATGAATGTTCCTTTCCTCAGGTATGTTCTACTACAAAATCGAATTAATCTACGATGCTGGTTAAGTAGATTATGCCGATAACAAGGGAGAAATTACTACGATGTCTGCCTAATCAACGTGGTAAGCCTATAATAACACGATATATTACCGATTCCGTAAGCATATCCTGGATTATCCAATATACTCAATAATACACCAAATACCCTACAGGGCAACATTGGCGTACAGGATTTGGTGTAACAGCATAACATAAACCCTGTCTCCTTTTTACTGAATCAATTCAATTCATTTTATTTCCTTTTTTGACAAATATACATTGTATTGGAAACTTCACAGAAAGAAGTAATATTCATACAAGAGTTGATAGAAGAGAGGAAGACACTATTTACAGATAAGTACAGTTTTTACAACTAAAATGCACAATGAACAAACGGTTTTCACAACGACAAAAAATTATTAATGGTATTAAAACAGTTTTCAGTCAGGAATGTTTTCAGGCTTAACTTGAACGAATTAAGGGTTTTGATGAATTTTACGCGGTCTGGTAGTTTGTTAAACAGTTTCAAACCCATGTGATCTGGCGAACAGTATATTATTTTATTCCTCGACAAAGGCACAAGAAATTGATCTTTTTGTCTGGTATAATAATCATGAAAGTATTCATTGAGTGAAAATTGTAACTTATTTTTAAACACATATATACATGGCTCATAGATATAAAGACAGCTTAATGATAAACTTTTGTATTGGGCGAACAGATTTCTACATGACAACATTTTCGAAACTTTGCTATACATCTGATAATGCTCTTCTGAGCAATAAATATCTGTGAAATGGCTGTAGCATTACCCCAGAAACAAATGCCATAACGTAATCTAGACTCCACTTGAACGTAATACAAATTAATGAGTTTTCTCTCTAATTTATTTCTAATACATTTCTCAAATTTAAGAAAAGAAATTTCAAGGAACTTCGATGTAAGTTCTTCACAGTGATCTTTCCAAGCCATGTTTTCATCTAGGGTAATGCCCAAGAATCTTATAGAGCTGTGACTATTTTGCATTTGACTATTGTTAATAGTAAATTTCAAATCATCTAGATGTTTTTGACTAGTGTGAATTCTAATTATTTCTGCCTTCTGTGTGTTAAAAAATAAAAAGATATCGTTGAAGAAATCTGAAACACTAGTCATCAATTCAATACACCTGCTCTCAAGTGTAATGTTGTCTGCTACCGAGATAACGAACGAAAAATCATCTGCATATGCAGTATAATGATTATCACCAATAAAGTTATCAAAGTGATTCACATAAAGAATAAAAAGCACAGGTCCCAAAATTGATCCTTGTGGAACCCCCATATTCAAAGTTAAACTATCTGAGTTGAATTGTTGAATTTCATTATCTACATGGGATTGTATTGATACAAAGTAAAAAATTGTTTGCGGTTTTCTAGAAATGATGATACTCAGGATAAGGATGCACCTCGCAAACCATACAATTCTAATTTTGCTAATAGTATTTTGTGATTAACGCAGTCAAATGCTCTGCTCAGATCGCAAAATATCGCAGCAGGACAGTCACCGCAACAATATATTCTACACTTTGTTTATAAAATGAGAACATAGCAGTTGACGTAGATCTTTCCTGTCGAAAACCATGTTGTTTGGAGGTTAAAAACAAATATTAAATCGCTCTAACAAAAACGTGAACCTGTTAAGAAAAATGCACTCAAATATTTTGGAGAAACTGTTCGAAATTGTAATTGGTCTATAGTTTTCTAATTGGGTACGATAATTTTTTTTAAATAATAATAAACACTTTTCCGGTTTTGATTTTCTGCGGAAAAGAACCAGACTCAAATGATTTATTTATCAAAAAACTTAGGGGCTTAGATATCATTGCGAGGAATTTTTTCAAAAGGAATCCTGGAATATCATCATCATTTTCGCATTGAGGATACTCAAAAGTTCGCATTTAGAAACTGGATTCAAAAACATGGTTTTGATATTGAAGTCTGTCGAATTCACTGGACAATTGAATGAATCAAAGAATAACGCAAACGAAGAAGTTAAATAAAAACCGAGGTTAAGGAAAAGTCCTTATAAAACGACTAGATTTTGAGAAATTTGCGTCATATTATTATAAACTGTACTTGTGTATTTATCCACTTCTCAAAATTGTATTTACTTCAAAATAAATTCTGTATAATAAATAATAACACGACATCCCTTGTGTATTCCAGGTTTTTATTTAGTAAACTTGGTCCTCAATTCGTGTTAGAATTTACAGTTAGGAAAATAAATCTTGCGTTCTTTTGGATCTCAATTCGTGTCTGCCCAATAAAACTGCCGAAAAAATATTCTAGGAATTTCAAATCAATTACAAATTGGGAAAACCGGCCAAGCTCGGTAAGCGTAGGCATTCGTTAAATCGGATTATAGGAAAGCAATTTGTTAACTGGTAAAATATTATGAGTTGGAAAGTCCCGGTTTGTTTTCATTAGTTGGAAATTCCCGGTTTGTTTGTAAGATGCGACACCTCGGCCAGATTAAATTTGAAATATATACAGTAGCTTAGAAATAATATTTGAAATTGGAATGTGTGAAAAATTCACCTACTTAATTAATAATATACATGTATGAAGTATAATTGGATAATTCCCGTTTTTATATTGAGCTTATGATAAGTATATACGAAAAAATTACCGATTCTTGAATGAGAGAATCATCGCTTTAAACAGAATTGACGCTGCCCTCTCAACGAATGGCAGGAAAGAGAACCGAGCTGAAATAATTATTCGCTGAACGTTATTAAAACCATTATAGCGAATGGAATATTATTGGGAAATATGCTGAACGCGAATCGGGAGGTATTACATTCGCGAATATCAACATTTCATCCGATTTACAGCAATCAAAAGCTGATCGAATATTTTGTTTCCGACCGGCCGTATTGAACGCGAATAATCCGAGAGCGCCGCATGATATTCGCACATCAACTATTATATTTTTCGACAAAATATTCTATTAAAAAATCAGACTACATGCTACCACAATACTGTACGAAAAACCATTCAAAACGCAGCTCAAGTGGTATGAATGAGACTCGGGAGTAGAGTCACTATCATCTGGAAACATCTGGTATACAGCATATATCTATTAACTATAATATTGATAATAAAGACAGCCTATCTGATGCCGAAACAAAAGAGCGCCATTGGCAAAAAGGAGTTTCTGCACATGCGCCAAAATAAAAAGTAGAAGATGACAGTCAAGAGCGACTATCTTAATGTTGTTTCTCTCTTCCTTCCTTGTCGCTGTCTAAATTGGAAATAATCGTATGTCGTGTATCACTTTTTGCGCCATTTTTCAAATTATCTGCTTTTTCAATGTGATATTCTTGTATCTGTACGGTATAATTTCTTAAATCTGTAGAATAAAGTATAACTGTGTTTTTGTCAGTGTGTAGAATTTTCCTCGTTTTTGTTCATGATAGTTTTTCTGTTCCGTTCTGTTCGATCCTAGCTCAATGATTACAAAGTTTAATTGTGAATTCATATGTAAACCAATTAGTATTTTTCGAGTTATCTTTTGACTTTTGCCACGATTCCAGAAGTCAATTAGTTCAGTCAAACAAAATATTGGAAAGTTCTGTTCCTATTCCAATTCCTACCGTTTTTTTTTCAAATCTTGATTGTTACATTCCTTTTATTCTCAAAGAAATGTTCCGGCTTTTGAAGATCACTCTATCATAGCTGAGTATACTTATGATATTCTACCATCAATATATACAATTATTCAGATATTTTCCAAACGACAATATTTATGTACATGAGAAAATTCTGGTGAAAGTCTGAAATTAAATAAACAACCTGTAAACCCAAGTCCAGAGATTGACACATTCCTCATTTCAAAATTTGAATTTCGCGCTTGACTTCGCACATGTGCCGTCGATCAGCTTTGCCAATTTGACAAAGACAGACATATAAATTTGGCTTCACTTTGCTAACATTGTCACTCATGGCGTATGGTCAATATCCGTAGTTAATAGATGTATAGTATACATATGGTTCAAAAACAGATCTAGGAACAGTAGGAATATATAGGGTGAGGCCAGAAGAGAACGTAATAGTCCCACTTGGCAACAACACCTCAGTATTCTAAACTGAGACGCATGCCTTAAGGTATTTGGAACGCTAGAGTAGTTTTCTTAAAAATGTAATGAAAATTTGGTATGATATTTCTCGACAGAGGCTACATCAGCTGAATTATTTTGAGAATTTTCGTCCATAGAATCGGAGATAATTGTACTCAAAGTTGCTTTCCAATAGACTTTTAAACGCGTCTTACAAATTTGATGAAAAAATAACAATGTCAATAAACTCGATAACAATGCTAATAACCAAATCTGAAAAAATTCTTCCATCTAATTATCGAAATACAAGCTCTCAAAGTCGGCAATCTTTTAATCAATGAGCATAAAAAAGACCACGTCAAGAGCAATGGCAACAACACGCTGCAGCTAGTAAGGAACACGACAAATATATCCCGGAATAAATAGACCTGGAAATAAAAAAAAATTTAAACTCTATAATTGGAGAATTGCCCATATTGTCGTCAGAATCTAATTATATGAGAATTTTGGAAAGATTAGACGTGGAATTGGAATACTTTTCTGATGAAAATGGTCAAAGAAAACTTGTGATTACTTTTTTGGTATGCATAGTATATTTTACCTCTCTTTCTAGTTCGGCCCGATTCCATTTGCGTCAGAATTCCTGATTTTTTCCCTTGAAGTTCTGCACATTTGCATAAATCAAGAACGATCATCATATAACTTTCCATTTTTGATTTTTTGCAGCCATCATTGCTGCGACTGCATTGCGTCTTTTTTTTCCATATGGCTTTCTTTAATGAACCGCCCCTTGTGAACTAAATTGGTTCGAGCCATTGCGTTAACATTTTATCAGTTTTCAATCCTTGAAGCAATCTGATCGTCGGGACTGTAAAAGTTACTGACACTGACACTAGCGACAGAGCAGTGTTGCCTAGCGCCTCCGACACCAGATTGGATGGTTGAGATGGTGGGGAAATCGTACAGTCAGAACACCAAATTTACTTTTATGATCGATGTATGTCTAATGGTACGCAAACAGAAAACTTATGGCGCATACCGTCCCATTCCAAATACCTTAAGGACATGCCTACAAATGAATATAGACCGTGGGTATGAAAGAAAACACATCTACATTCTATCTAACAGCCAGAGCGCAATAAGAGCTATGATTTCGTCAAAGCAAGTTTGAGAATGCTTTCAGAGCCTAAATGAACTGTCACAACACAACAAGGTTGCTAGGTTACACTTGTGTGGGTGCCCGGACAAAGGGAAATCGAAGGCAATGAAAAAGCAGACAAACTTGCGAAACAAGCATCTAAATCACCATTCACAGGTCTAGAACCAGCGTTTGGAATCAGCAAAACCCGATGCGGAAACCGAATCAATGAGTGGAAGAAATCAAAACAACAAACATATTGGGACCAAATCGAATGGCATCGACACAGCACAGCCATGTTGAGGCACCTGCCAAATACTGACGACTGACACTTTCAACCCCAACAGATCTAAGATACGCACAATTACCTGCTTATTAACCGGACAGTGCGGCCTTAGAAAACACCTACACATCATGGGAAACCGCTAAAGCTACTTTGGGACCTTGGTCATACTGGAGTACCTGCAAACGAATAGGCTGATTATTTGGCCAGACAAGGTGCGAAAAGCCCAACATTGGTCCAGGACCTATCCTAGGAGTTTCTAGATCATGCTGCGTCTCAACCATGAAGGAAATCCTGGAAATAAAATTCCAGGATCAATGGAAAGATGCACCGGGCATGAGGCAATCGAAACTCCACGTCGGAGGCCCTTCTACTGGGAGGACCAAGACTCTGCTCACACTGAGCAGAAAGGAAATCAGATTAGTGACAGGGCTCCTGACGGGACACTGCCATGTTAACAAGCACCTTAATGCAGGTGGTGCTTGGAGGATGAGGAGTCAGCCTCCCACATCCTCACGGAATGCCCGGCAGTGGCAGCAATACGGAAAGCACACATCGGAAGCATGGTACTGAACCCGGAGAATGTGAGGGAGGTATCGGTTAGAAGGCTGACCTCTTTCGCTCGCTACCTTCAAAACTGTACCATTTCCCAGAAGTGGTGGGTGCATAACAGGCCCGATTGAGAGGCCTGCATGCGTATGGCTCCGTCCTCCCATACAAACCTTATTCAATATATCTATCACCCTCAACCTCAACAGATCTAAGATACGCACGATCACCGGCTTACTAACCGGACACTGCGGCCTTAGAAAACACCTACACACCATGGGAATAAATAGAAAAACCGTGGAGTGTAGACTATGTGGTGACGAGGAGGAAACAGCCTCTCACATCATCTTCGAATGCGACGCGCTGCTCAACGAGCACAACAGAACATTCGGACAGATCAACCTAGAAACAGACATGAATCCGAAACATCCAGTAAATAGACTACCAAACCTGGTGAAAAACAAGCCTATTCAACTAGGAACCACTGACGACAGAACCATACAATAGACCCCAGCTGGACTCAGTAAGGGAAACCTCAAAGGTAAACCCAGTATCTCGCTCGTCCGTATTTCACCAACCAACCAGTACATTGAATGGAATATTATTGTGAAATATGCTGAACGCGAATCGGAAGGTATTACATTCGCGAATATCAACATTTTATCCGATTTACAGCAATCAAAAGCTGATCGAATTTTTTGTTTCCGACCGGGCGTATATTGAACGAGAATAATCCGACGACGAGCGCCGCATAATATTCGCGCAGAGCACGTCGACTATTAGTCCAAGAACCAGAGGGGTTTTAACCTGACACTAAAACAAATAGAAATGATTTTTGGCACACGAGCAGTTTTTGAGGAGTACTTTCAAAGAAATAATGTTTCTGTACGCGAGCACCTATGGAAAGTGGGAAAAACTCCCGGGAAAACTCGAAAAATCGGTATTCCATCAATAACTTAGAAGGGGTTGAACATTTTGATATAATGTATCGAAACAAACTTGTAGAGCGTACAAATCTCCACATAAAAAATCTTCATATGTTTTTTCGAAAATTGCTTCCCATGAGAAATAATTAGCTATAATTGATATTTTTAGATTTCCGCGCGAACAACTTCTAGTTCTATTGTACACGTTGTTTTTTATTCGCTCATTTTTCATGACTGTGATGCCTTTACAATCAACGTAAAAATATCAAAGTGGATATTTCTGAAAAAGCGTACTTGTCATTTTATTGCTAAGATCCTGTACTTTCAGAATATGTATCTAAAAACCTCTGACAACAAAGTTTTCATTCATAATTTTCTATATTTTTCGGAAATATCCCAAAACGCATCAAAATTCTTCTGATAAGTCTCGCGTGTTTATCTTATCGACTATAGCTCTATGAATGTGAAAATCTTTAGTTGAGAATCTGCTCTTTCTTGCGGTAACTTTTGCTTTTTTGTTGAAAATCTCGGCGTGTTGTAAACAAACACGTCGCTGGTATTGCTTTTATGAAAAACTTGATCGAAAGTTGTGTCAAAGTGTATACATATCTGTGTTTTCATAACGTGTGATTTCGTAAAATGTTACATTTTTCATAAAACATTGAGGGAGGTTGAAGTAACCACAGTCATGTATGCCGACTTGACGCAGTATTTCTTTTGAAACAAATGATGGAATATACAGGGACATTAAACATTAATCAGAGTTGGAAGTGCACCGCATTTGTTTCCAAAAATTTTCCAAGCGTAGATGCTCGCAATTTTTGGTTGAGAAATAAAACTTGCTTCGTTAAATGACTGCTCTCAAAGCTCTTAGAATAGACGAGAGAAATCATCAACAATCAAATCAACCAAAATCATCCTTCATTGTCGACGATATCAACCTTATTGACAAAGCATGTATCACTTAAAATAATATACCATAACAGATATAAATAAAATAAGAGT
Source organism: Chrysolina oricalcia (assembly GCA_944452925.2). NCBI lineage: Eukaryota > Metazoa > Arthropoda > Insecta > Coleoptera > Chrysomelidae > Chrysolina > Chrysolina oricalcia. Next base: position 2,440,444 of record OX101821.2, on the reverse strand, counting down.
TAAAGTAAAAGGTAAAATTGAAATGAAATTTGGGAATGTCGCCAAATCGTCAATATAATATTATATGTACATATTTTATGAAATAAAAAAAATATTACCAAAGGGTAAGTTACAAATGTAAAAGTTCAGAAATAAAATCACAATATTCCACGATGTCATGTTTAAAATCACAACAAGTTTTAAAATACTGCATACAAATAAGAAAGTTTAAAATAACAGTACAGTATAGAACATCAGTAAAAACAATAAAAACAATGAAAACACAATATATAAATGGAAAAACTTAAAAAAATTCAAGAGTTGAACGATCATCCATCGTTTATAACTAGCAAATGAACTTTATAACAAACAATAACTTAATCCACTCAAAACACGAAATCACACGGTTACGCCCAATTACTTGAGCATGCACGTAGCCCACTTCGCTCCAGTAGCCCATTTCCGAGAAACCACACTTCAGAGCCACGTTTCTCAAAAATGGAACATTTTTCAAAAAACATGTAGATACCTTTTTTGTGAAAATTTTTACGCCATACAAGTTTGTTCCCATACTTTATATCGGAATTTTCAACACCTTCCAAGTTATTGATGGAATACCTATTTTCCGTGTTTTCCCGGGAATATTTCCCCACTTTCCATTGGTGCTCGAGTGCAGAACAATTTATTTTCTCAAAGTACTCTTCAAAAACTGCTCGTGTACCAAAAATCATTTTTATTGGTTGTATTGTCAGGTTTTAATAACATTTTGGCTGCAGCGCCTGGGCTATATTATATTTTTCAACAAAATATCCTAATAAAATATTCAGCGGTGATTGGCGTTACAGTGTAAATGCATCCGTTATACGACGGCCGAACTGAAGTCATCAGAGAACGGCGTGTATATATCGCATGACACATGAAATGCGGAAGTTGTGTCATTCTCTGACAACATTTATTCATTCCATACAAATTCAAATCCCAACATGGTTACCGGCCTAGAACGAGATGGAAATGATCAATTGAACATGTTGGCAGTTGGAGTTTTTTGAAACGTGCATGTGTGTTCGGTTGTTGCCTACATATTGACAAAAATCTCATACGTGAGCCGTCACAACTCACAAATTTATTTTTATGAAGTCTGGAACAAATTCTAAGAAATTAATTACCAAACCATCGATGTGTATTAAGGCAAGGGAAATGGTAATAACAGAATCTCAATCAATCTTGAATTTTTATTTTTTTCTCTACTCACATAACTGAAATGGCAAGAAGGTTGTTGCTACGTAAAAACGCCAAGTTCTTAGTTTCAATCAGATAAAATGTCGAATTAACATCCATGTCCACAATACTTGACATCATATGTCGGCTGGGAATAATCCTCCACGATTCACTGTTGCGTTGAAAATTAACAGTGCTGCTCCTAAGGTGGCGTATGGAGTTAGTAACAAGGCCTATCCAGAACACATGGCTAATGACCATAGCAGTCGATGCACCAACACCAAGAAAAAAATATAAGTGATTTTGAAGTAAAAAACAGAGTATGATACACGCGCGTATACAAGTGCCTTTAAAGCACTCGCAAAGTTCAAACTAATAACGAATGCTTCTAAAAAACCTGGACCGCATACCATAACCACCTGGATACAGCACTTATATAAATAACATAATAAATATTCAGAGGCGATTTTTGAAGTACATGAGTTTCAGATGTGATAAGAGTTTATCCAAATCGTGGCGTTCCACACGATCAAGTGCTCTCAAGATATCAAGTCAACTCTCTATATAAACGTCGTGAATATTTGGGAATAATATTTTTGCATAAAATCCTTGTACCACGAATTGACTGTCCATTATTCTCTCAAAAATAAATTTACATGTGCCTCGGCTACCTGTACGTAATATTTCTACATTTTACTTTCCCGCTCCACTAACGAATGTACTTCATTTCTCGCCTCTGTATACTATATGTCGAGACCACTTGTCAATTCAGAGTAATGTGGACATTTTTCATTGTAAGCCAATCGACATTAAGCGGGCTATTCTGACATGATTTTTCTTTTTTTATATATCAAATTCTTTCAATCACTGCTGTAGTGCCGTGTGTGAACTTTTTTCTCACTGAGTTTTTTTCAGTTCACACACGGAATTTCTGCATGTGTTATATTTTTTACTATATGATTTTCTACTTTTCTTTTATTGTGTAATATGGCGAAATGCCCTCAAAACTTTTTGGCTCATTCTGTGAAAGGCCCTGGCTGTAGAGAATGATGTACTAAATAAATAAATAAATAATGACATATAAAATAAGGTGCACAAGATTACAAACATTGGTTTATCAATTCATCCACAAGATTACAAACATTGGTTCATAAATTCATCCAGGGAATAAAAACAATTGTCGATCAGAAATGATTTCAGAATGGATTTGAATTTGATTATATTTGTCATATCTTTAATTTCGTCTGGTAGCATGTCCAGGTGTTGTGGTTCAAATTTCGGGAGCAACAATCATTTAGAATATTATTCATTGCATAGAGAGGACGTAACTAAAATTTGAGTGTCGAGTTTACAATTGGTGTTGTAAAAATGCTGGTGGTGAATGTGAAGAAAACTGTTCTGTTGCAGTAGTATGCCATTGATCTTAGGATTCCCCAAGGTTCTAAATTTGATCCTCTCATCTTTCTTCTATTTATCAACGATATACCTAGTCATATAAGCATAGATAATATAGTTTTGTATGAAGATGATACAACGATTACAGTGAATGCCAATGACACAGAGGAATTCCAAGAAAAATTGACAATATGAGTCTCGAGTTTACAGCTTGCTGTTGCCAAAACTCTCTGGTGGTGAATGTGAAGAAAACTGTTTTATTCCAGTGTAGAAATAGAAAAATTCACGATTTCCATGATAGAGTAGGTGATGAAATAATTGACTCATCAGATAATACCAAATTTCTTGGTACTTATATAGATGGTAACATGATCTGTGAGTCAGGTATGAATGTTCGTAAGAAAGTTAACAGTGGGTACTATGCAATCAGACAATTGAGGTCTGATTTCCCCAAATTTTGAACGTTTACTTTTTACATATTTCGTATAATATTGCCGATTGGGGTTCTACAAAACTTAATAAAATATTTGTCACCCAGAAAAGGGTGTTGCGCCTAATCTATAAAATATACTATAGAGAACAAATTCATATGCATAACTAGCATTTATATTTACATATGCATTCGGTTGTTTGAAGAACAAACACAGAATTACAATCAAAATTGTAATTTTTGTCAGAAACATTCAACTTGTGTTTTTTGAAAAAGGGAGCAAAATTTCATCATCACAAATGATGATTCAAAAATTATAGTCATGGAAAACTTTTTTAAAACAAAGCACAAATAATTTTTGAGTAATGGTTGTTTTTATATTTAATAAGTATTTCAGTCAATGATTGTCGGAGATTGAATATCAAAAAGAAGAATATCAAGCGAATGGTAAATATTCCGGCTTAAACTCTGAATTGATTATTACATCTAGTAAGATTTGTTATTTAATCTCTTGATGGGTTGTCTCAAATTTATTTTAATACGTGTAGGATTATCTTTGTACCGCAAGAATCAGGATATTCCTACGTACACAACAATTGGTTGTAGGATCACGTGGTGGGCTTATTCAATTAGGGATTAGATTTGGTGTGATCGTTATCACAAACGTAGACACGGCGACAGGATGGGTAGATGGGAAAATGATTACTTGAAGTTGTAAAGGAAGAGAACAGATTTTGGACGGCAGTCGAGTTGTTGTAGGCGAGCAGAGTGTCTGCATATTACCATCCTGATCGTCGTGTATTCGTTGCCGAGTTTTGAACTTATTACCTTTTAGCTACGCGGAAATATTGATACTAATATTTATTGTGAAATCGATTTGGATTGATAGTTGCGTGTGCATATTTAGTGTTAATTACCTGAGAAAGAATGTCCGACTTTGAAATTAATCAACACAAGGGCTCCTACGCTACTCGGGAACCTCAGCTCCGACATAAACATTAATTTTGTGAAACTGTTATATTTTTGTTTTTGTGGAAATGTTTTTATGTTTTGTGGAAATGTTATATTTTTATATATGATTGTAGACTGCACGTATGTATCTATTTGTTGACTGACGTATCCTATATCATATTTATGATTGCAAAGGATTCAATAAATTATATTATTATTGGCTTGACCCGTTTGACAAAATCACGAAAGTACAGCTCTTATTGAATTGCCAATTAAGGTAAGTATTGACAAAAATGAAACCCTCCTTTCCTGCAATATTAGGACCAATAAGAGACTATGACTCGATAATACGCAGTTCCTTCCTTTCGAGCCGGTAATACCACTTTGTCATTGCAACCACGTATCCAAACAACAACGGAGAATATTTATCATCTTGCTACTAATATGAATGTCAGTTTGATAGACTTCATGTCTATCAGGCATTATCTATAACTATTGAAGAATTCACGACAATGGAACTTTAGTAGATATAACCTTACTTGAGAGAACCCCTCCTTTCCTCCTTTTAAGCCCCTCCCCCTCCCACTATCGACCAATCAGAGCTCACTTCATCTGTTATCCGTCATCAGTCAGTTGTCATACGTCGTCATCCGTCAGTTGTCATCAGTCACGTCAGTTGTCATGTCATACGTCATCTGTCATCTACTACATTACTATCGATAGTATTGCGAGCACTCGTGGTATTAACCCCAATACCCACCAAGATTTATTTTCATGAAAAATTTATATTTTTTCCATAGTTATCTCAAGTGAAGGAATAATATTTTCATTCGAATCGATTGAACACAAACTCTAAATTTGTTCTCTCGATTTGTCTCAACGGAAACCTGTGGAAAAACACAACACCTGAGTAGTCACAAGTGAAATCCGGGCAATACATATATAACAACGGTACTTGTTTTAACGCAAACTTCCTCCAACTTTAATAAGCACGGAACGGAGTTGTTTGGAGTCTCGAGCGAAGCAAATTTTCACCAACTTTCCCTGCAGAGAGAACTTTAAATAAAAAGGTGTCGATCTGATTGTCCTCGAAGGAAAACTGGCTGAGTGTATTATAATAACTGGATTATGTTTTTTGCCCGAGGGCAGCAGTTCGAACCTGGAAAACCGCCTCGTCTTCCTTTGTGAATTCCCTCTTTTTCCTCTGATTTGTTTTTCCTTCGGGTCTCCGCCGTATCTGGAAGTATGTGTAGGACGGAGTTGAGTTTGCGAGGAAAATATGATTTATAAGTTTGGCGTTCTATTATGCTCGAACCGGTTAACAAGACAATTTTATATTCGCCGATTATGTTGGCAGAATTATAGACGAAGCACTTATTCGAGAAGTTTCTGGGAAGAAACTCGTCTACTTCAACTACTGTTTGCATTTGAATATATTTACCGAAGACTTTCTGTTCTATATTTTATTTTTAAGGTTAATTTTTCAATTTAAGTTTTTCTATTTGCGATGTTACGATTAATGTAACTTGTGAAACTCTATTATTGGAATTTAGTTATAATTTCAGTTAGGTTTCCGAAACAAATAAATAAAAGTAAAATATGATAAATACTGTTCCGAAATATTATTATGGCATTGATACCATATGATCCTGGACTGTGTTGATTATATGAAATGAACAGATTAATTCATCTTCTTTCATACCAATCTGATAATCAGGGGTTTCTGAAAATCCCGCAGTTCAAAAAAATTCCTTATGGCAAAAAACAAGTGTTTTTGGACGGCCTTTGATTTTTTTTAAATTTTGACAAGATTTAGGATTGTTTTTGTACGTTTAACAACAGAAATGTAAAGTGTAAGTCTCAAGATTGAATTCGAATAATTTATTTTTCGTGCAGGATGTGTATAAGAGATTATTTCCAACATTTACTGAAGATAATGGCGGGATTACTTCGGTAATGGGCTTAAACAGTAATTTGGTCAATCAAGGAAAGATTCTAGAATTTTCACTATACACAAAAGAATAATGAGAGTAATCTTCAACATGGGACATATAATAATTATCCGAGATATCTTGTCGCATTCACACACTTGATAACGACAGTTGATGTTAACTGTTGAAACGTCGTGACTCAAACACATGGAAAGAAGTTATTTTCTCTGTTTCTAGACAATGGAAGTCCAGAAGAATTCTACTATGGGCTAGAGAGGTTCATGTAGAATAGTTCTGAGCAAAAACAGAATACTCTCCTTAACGAGCATCTCTATACATTCAAAATAAGGTGTTGTATGTATACATAATTATGAAACTAATGATGCGATGAAACTACATCACACCAAATGCAACCTGAGTGAATTTAAAAAATCACCAAAGGTTCTGAAGTCTTCAATGAACTCCCAAGAAATATAAAGATCTCATAATCATATCAAGCATTCATAAAAGCATTAAAGGAATACTCAGTAGAAAAATTATTTTCCTAACACCTTCTTTGAAAATTGGCTTTCCTCTCTAGTTTTATGGTTGAAATTGGCACTTTGGTCAATTCCAAAGACAAAATCAATAAACTACCAAAAAGTGGCATTTATTGTTATTGTTGTTGTTATTGTTATTTCCATCAACCTGTCAAACAAACTAAACTGTGATGATTGTGAAGCTTCTTACATAGGAAGGACTTGTAGACCTTTGAAAGTTCGGATAGACGAACATCTGAATAAACCTGGAAACTCAGCATTTGGTCATTATATTAAATTCCTTTGCGAATTCCCTCTTTTTCCTCTGATTTGTTTTTCCTTCGGTTCTCCGCCGTATCTGGAAGTATGTGTAGGACGGAGTTGAGTTTGCGAGGAAAATATGATTTATAAGTTTGGCATTATATTATGCTCGAACCGGTTAACAAGACAATTTTGTATTCGTCGATTATGTTGGCAGAAGTATAGACGAAGCACTTATTCGAGAAGTTTCTGGGAAGAAACTCGTCTACTTCAACTACTGTTTGTATTTGAATATATTTACCGAAGCCTTTCAGTTGCACAACTCCCAGTTGTTTGTTTCTGCCGTGTCACATTGATTTATGTCCGTGTGCAGTTTTCATAACACGGTATGGAAGAAAACAAAATACGTTTACAATTTAATGGTACATTTATCTAGGTGTACTGTGCGCTAAACATTAGGAGGAATTGAATGTGAAAAGTTGAATGAAGTTGACTAATGGTTCCATACGCAAGGAACAGGAAACAAAAACGATTGTGTATGGAGTAAAAGGTGAAATTTGTTGGTATGAAAATTCACATAAGTTATGTGAATATAAATTATGATGAATACTTGTTTTGGAGTTGTATTTGTACAACTTCCAATTTAACAGTACTGGTATAAGACTCACGAAATCAACATTTTATTATACGTATCATTATTTTAGTAACCAAATTATTTTTTGATGTAGTATTTTATTGAATTATCCTCTATTAAAAAATGTCATTTTCCTACTCGTTCCGAGTTGCAGTATCATTTATTATGTTGAATTTTGTAGAGGTTGTGCACCAAATTTGCTTTCTTTTTAATATTATACTGTATATTAACTACTGACAAATCTAGCCTAGGATTTTGATTTTAACTCTTTAAATTTTGAACTTTTCATGAGATGTATTTCTATGTGGATCTTTCTCCATTTTTTTTCCTGTTGAGCCCCCCTTTTTTATTGTGACACTTATCTTTCACCAATCACATTCGTTTCAATTTATAAGTAATAAGTTTCAATAATCAGTTTTATAACTAGAACAATCTTATTTAGAAACGGTATTAAAATAATTAAAAATATCATTACTTATTTAGAATTCCTACAATTTAATTCCAATAATATTGTACCATTTTCATATTTTTGAAAAGAAATTCCCATCTGTCAGTTGGTAATTAAATATTGTAAATATCACCACTCATTTTTCTCCGTGTAGTTTTGAATAAAAAAAATGGATTAGGCTTGGGAAAAATTTACAGATTCAGCATAGATTACATAGATATATCAAAAATGAAAATAATTATCTAAAAGGGGACAAAAATAAATGAAATTACGGGGGTGTTTCCAAGAGAAGTGAGACACACTGTATCTTGTTAACAGCTATTGATTCATGAATATCCCCTGAGAAAACAAATTTTGCTTTTCATTTTATGTAGGTATTAGTGATTTTCATGGTTATTCACATTCATAGAAAGACAAGAATCTCAAAAAAACTTGAAGTTAGTTTCCGAACCTCAAAAAAAAGCGTCCAGTAGAGAAAAAATTATTTTTCTACTACCGTTCGTAAAGTACGTACTTCACGCACGCTCTGGAGTGCGTAAAGTTTTACTTTTTTTATTGTGCGTAAAGTTAAAAATTGTGTATAGCAACCAAATAAAAAGTTTTAATTTAAATTGCCCCTTATGGTATCTTCTTCTACGATTAAAAATAATTTTTGCTTATGTTTAGTATGCAACAAAATATTTTGTTTTTTTCGTCAAATAAATTTATGTTCGTAAAATGTACATTCATTACCATAGTGTGTTGAATACATTTTGTATTTCTAATCTCAGTGAAAAATTATGTACGGTAGTAGAAAAAATATTGTATTTAATTCGTGTGTAAAGGCTTTTTTTGACTCATGTGATTGTCGAATTCGCCTTCGGCTCATGCGACAATATTCACATTCGTCAAAAAAAGCTACATTACACACTAGTTACATAAATAACTATTTCAGACGACAGTGCGTAAAATAATCTTTTACGCACTGCTGACAGTGTGTAAAGTAATACTTTTTCGCACAATTGCGTAAAAAAATCACCTGTGCGTAAAATCATCAACTTTGCATAAAGTAATTTTTTACACACTATTCATACATTTATGCATTTTTGAAAAATACAGTATTTTGCGTCAAATATAACTCGGAAGACTTTATTTGATAATACGACGACAATTCATATCATTAAACATTCAAATTAATGATATAATTGCTACAATTTGCAATATAATAACTGTCGAAGAAACAACTTTGTATGACACACTTTCGTAAAGGGCTTTTTTGCACTCGGCTGCGCCTCATTCAACAAACTTCACGCTCATACAAAAAAGTCCTACTTTACGAACTTGTATCATAAATAACTATTAATGCACAATTGCAAATGAAACCCTTTTTGAGATTACAATAACACAAAGTACCAATTCACAGAACAACTGCTCTCTTAAAATTTCAAAAAGTGTCCTCATCTGTCATATCACAAGTTCAAAGTCCAATGAATAAGAATGAAGAAATGGACTGTTGATTACGACAACAAAAATTCAAAACGAACATATTGCAGTATTATGAAAGTTGCCATGAAAGCTCGAGCACATTTTCAAAAGTTCATTGTTTCATTATGTAAATTCGTCGCATAAATTAAAAGGGAATCCCATAATACCTGCTTACTGCATTACAAAGTTATACGAGACTTGAGGATAATATGCTTACCCAAACAATATTATAGCGATTCGGTGCTGAAGATAATAAAAATTAGTATGCATTTTTAAAATCCGCCTTCTCATGTCGGATACTACGGAGGACGTGTGTGTTTACATAAAACTTCTGATTCTGATTTTATGTTACATATTTTTGGCAGGGATTGGAGGGTTGCTATTCATGTTTTGAGAATGAAGAATTAATCCAAGCTGTAGATACAAATTTGGTAATATCGGTTCGTGGAAACCGTATCACCTATTTGTTATTTTTCGTGGGTGACATTTCTATTGCAAAGGCGAACACTGAAGATAACTTTGATAAATAACTTTATTAATTAGCTTGTAGCATGTGTATACAGGGTGTCAATTTGAAAACTTCCCACCCTTAATATATTCCTTCCAGTAAACAATATGAGTAATCGAAAAAACAGGTCAATTTTATTGTCAAGGGGGACACTTTCACGGACTATTTATAGCCCTCGTGGTTCAACCCCCCAGGAGGGGTAGATGTTACCCTTAGAATTTTAAATGGGAAGGGGGGTCAAGTGGCACATCATTTTGATGGGCGTTCAATTCTTGTTCCAATGGTACCCTGACTTATTATTTTGTGATGAGCATTTTCCGAAAAATTGCGTTCTAAACCAACAGAAGTAATTATTAGAACGCCTATACTGAGATGCATTATTGTATTTACTCCCTTTAATAAAAATGGTTAGAAGAGTAGGTGGCACCGCTCCAATCCTTAAATGACAGGAATAAATTTATTACGCATGGGATTTTTTATTTGGTGGTTATTTTCCTTCTACACAATAAAATTTAATTTGCGAGAAAGACATTTCCAACATAAAATCTACTTACGCTTATCTTATTAGCTGTTCGAAATGAGTCCATTTTGCTCTAAACAGTAATACAGTCTGTTTTCGAACTCCCCTCTAACATTACGGAAAACTTCACTAGGAATTGACCGGCATGCTGCTGTAATTCGTCTTTTAAGTTCGTCAATATCAGAAGGTTGTGTTTTATAAACAACGGATTTAAGATGCCCCCAAAGAAAGAAATCTAAGGGTGTTAAATCCGGTGATCTCGGAGGCCATTCAACTGCTACCCTTCTGCCAATCAGCCATCTACCCGGAAATCTCTCGTTTAACCACTGTCGGACGGGAAGAAAATAATGAGGTGGAGCACCGTCCTGCTGGTAATGTAACAGATCCTCCTGCAAAAGTTCATTACCTTCTGCATCAATTTGAGTTTCTAGCTCGTGAGTTATAAGAGGATCGATAGTCTCTTCAAGCATATCAAGATACAGATTGCCAGTCAAGTTTTCTTCCAGAAATAATGGACCAAGAATGGCATTTCCAAGAATACCAGCCCAAACATTAACTTTTTGTGGGTGTTGTGTATGCCCTTCCCGAAAAATATGTGGGTTTTCGTCACTCCAATAGCGACAATTTTGTCTATTAACATTGCCATTCAGAAAAAATGAACACTCATCGCTGAAACAGATGTTTAACAGAAGATTAGGGATGGTATTGACTCGATGAGACATGATTTCACAAAACTCTATTCTTCTATCATAATCATCCTCGTGGAGGTCTTGAAGAATCTGCATTTTATATGGATGAAATTTATGCATTTTCAATGCTTTTCTTATAGTCACGCGTGACATTCCCGTCTGTTCTGATACTGATCGTAAGGAGCTCGTGGGCTCTGCAGCAAATGTTCCCAAAACTTCAATTTGAGCTGCTTCATTTAGTACTCTGGGGTTATTTCTTTTTTTATTTGTCACTGAACCAGTTTCGTAAAACTTATTCACCAAATCAAGCAGATACCGGTGACTTACATTACAATTTGGATGTCTTTCGTTAAAAAGACATGCCGCCCTTCGTGCGCACTTTCCAACTTCGCCATAAATTACAATCATTTCAATTCTGTCTTGAAGAATGTAAACCATTTTTACACTTTTATACACTTATTAAAGTAATTCCTAAACAGCCCAACAGGTACAACGGTATTCACAATACTACCACATAGTTCAAATTTGCTAACCAATTTTTTGCCGGAAAACAGAAACTTTTTACAGCAGAAGTAGCAAAAAATGAAGGCTATCTGTACAATTTCTGCGATGACACTTAAAAATTCAGCATTTAATAAACACAACTTTACTACCATCTACGTTTTACTATTAGACTACTTTTTTATGTAAAGTGTTTGGAGCTAATGGCTAATGTTACCCCTAATAAAGGGTTGGAACGGTACCACCTAATATTCTAACCAGTTCTGGCCAAACCATGCATCTCAGTATAGGCGTTCTAATAATTACTTCTGTTAGTTTAGAACGCAATTTTTCGGAAAATGCTCATCAAAAAATAATAAGTCAGGGTACCATTGGAACAAGAATTGAACGCCCATCAAAATGATGTGCCACTTGACCCCCCTTCCCATTTAAAATTCTAAGGGTAACATCTACCCCTCCTAGGGGGTTGAACCACGAGGGCTACAAATAGTCCGTGAAAGTGTCCCCCTTGACAATAAAATTGACCTGTTTTTTCGATTACTCATATTGTTTACTGGAAGGAAGATATTAAGGGTGGGAAGTTTTCAAATTGACACCCTGTATATTACTTAATGGAGTTTTTGGATCGCGAGTAAAAAGTAAAAAATGTAAGCTGAAGTTGAACGGGTGAAGTCTTCGAACGAACTGTCCTTTTCGAAGTGCGAAAAGTGAAATTAAAATGGTCACACAGATGACCCTCAACTTTCCTAGAAGAACAACCATGCAATTGCCTGTTTTGTGTCCTCGGAAAAAAGTTTTAGTATGGAGACTATTAAATAAGGTTTTTTTATCCTCTCATTCTGTTTGAATACTTTACAGAGAATTAGTTGAGGTATCTGATTTTGTTCTCATACATCGAACGTGACCTTAAGTAAAAGTTACGGATTAGATCGGTTATAGTAGATAGGTTGTAAATGAAATGTCTTTACAACTGAATTGACTAGATAAAGAAAAGTTTGATTTCTAACAATAAACGTCTCTAGACTTGAATACGAAATATGTACAGGGTGTGTAAATATTATAACATGAGAAATTTACATGAAAAAATATTATATAAAATATACAGAATATATGTGGAATAGTTCCCCACACAAATAAGAGGCTGTTTTCACACAAAATGAAAGACGCAAACGGCCTATACTACTTTTTATAACATAGTTCGTAAATGAAAACCCCAGTTTTCGCTCCAGCAAAATCGCTTGGTGGAAACTTTTAAACAAGAAATGGTGAAAAAAATTTATCTTTTTTGTTTTTGCGAATATCTCAAAAAGTATTGGATGTATCGTTTTACAGTCAATAGAACTTTTGAAGAGTATTATAAAACCTACAAAATGGTTTTTTATACGACCAAATCGGTGCATTTTTCACTAAGAAAATCTGGGAAATCCACGAAAAAGAGACAATTTTTTAAAACTCTATAATTTTTATAAATCTGAAGATGGAAAAACAATATTGCGGAAACTGATAGATAATAATATGTGGTTCAACTGTGCGCAAGGTATTTTCTGTCCGATGCGTAGTTTTTGCACAATCGTGATATTAACAATTTAACGGCACATTTTGCAAGATGATATTTGAAATCAGCTAGTCGAGATACGTCTGAGGGAAGTTTGCAATTTTTCAAGAAATGTAAATTTTATTTTTGCCAAATTCGATTTCCTTCCATATCGAATATTAGTCCAATCAAACGGTGTTTTGGCCAGGAAAAAAATATAGTAGTTGCCTTTTCATTTGCTTTATATATTTTTTCGGCTACTGAATCCGAATATCAACTTTGCTATCTCCCTCGGATATGGCTTCATAACAAAAATCGCAAAAAAATCAAAATTTTCGTTCTTTTTTCAGTTTTTTGCCAAAAAGTCATAAAACTACGCAATTTTCGAGGTAGACCACTCAATACAAAACTAAAGTAAATCAAATTTACTACAAAAACACTCCTCAAGTGTATTTTTTGGTTGAACGGTTTGGCCGCGAGAGTGCGCTGAAAAAAGCCAAAAATTTCCTACTTTGCAGGTGGAATACCCAGTTTTCTCGTTAGTTTTTTACTTGTTACTCGAAAACTATGCTTGTAGCTACAATAATGCTTCGCTTCTGCTCAAATGACATTTAGTTTTCAACAAAATGCACCAAAATCTCTTATTTTGGCCAAACCGTGTAGCCATTAGCGAGCATTCTAATTTTATGTCATGTTATGCGGAACCGTAGCCCTTCACGAAAAATTCAGTAAAGACCAATATTATCACTATCTATTCATTAAAAACTGTTTATTTGGTCTTTATAACACTCAATAAAACAGAAGTTATATATGATCTAACATTTTTGTGATCTTTAGAATTTAGTAAAATTTCGAAAGATGATCTAGTATAAAAAATAAATTTGGAGTGGCCTCTCATAACATCTGCGTTCAAGGTGACATCTAACATCGCCATTCTCCCTCCAGCAGAGGCTGTAGCACAGCAGCACTCATTGAGAGTTTACCTCCAAGTTCAGTCGTGGCTGGGGTTTGTGAAAGATCCTACACAGTTGGGGTGGATGAAGAACAGATACGGTCTTTTTTCGTTCAGCTACTTATAAGTATCGAACTTTTTATGTAACTTTTCTGTTTGAATACCCTTACATGCCAAATAAATAGTGACTAAAATTTCAACGCACTTTAGTTTGGCCAAAACAAGTAATTATGCAGAACAATTTGAAGGGAATTTAATGTTCAACCAAAAATTCGTTGGAGGAATGCTTTTGTAGAAATTTTAATGTACTTCATTTTTGTAAGGAATGGTCTACCTTGAAAACTGTGTAGTTTTATGACTTTTTGGCCAAAAACTGAAAAAATGTTAAAAATTTGGAAGATATTTCCGATTTTCGTTGTGAAGCTATATCCGTGGGAAGTAGCAAATTTGAAATTCAGATTCAGCACCCCAGAAAACATATATAACGAGTGAAAAACAAACTACTGTAGTTTTTCCTGAAACAGGTACCCTCGGAGACGATTTTACTGAACTATACTGCGTTTGTTGACATTGAATATTTTAGAATTGCGTAATCACGCGAGTATTGAAGAAAATCTACTTCTGAATCCGAAAATGTACTAGTTTTTTTAATACGGGTGCTAATGTATTTAGGAAATGTCGATTTTGGGAATGGGTGCATTTTTTCGTCGAAAAAAATGCTTTTTTTGTTATCCCTTTGTCTGATTCAATTTTTGAGGTGATATTCAAAATCAGCTCGTCGAGATACATCTAAGGAAAGTTCGAGATTTTTCTAGAAACGGAAAATAAAAGTTTTCGAAAAATTCGATTTTCCTTCTATATCGAAAGTTGCGTTTTTTGAAATTTTTCGCCTGGAAATATGTCAAAAGTGCGCGAATATTACTTGATCTTATGGTAAATTTTCTTCTGAATCCGAAAATATACTTGGTTTTTGTATACGAGTGCTATTTTATTTAGGAAATGTGGATTTTGTGGTTGGGTGCATTTTTTCGTCGAAAAAATTCCTCTTTCCCAGTTACCCCTTTGTCTAATTGAATTTTTGAGGTGATATTCGAAATCAGATCTTCGTGATACGTCTGATGAAAGTTTGAGATTTTTCGAGAAATGGGAAATAAAAATTTTCGCAAAATTAAATTTCCATATCGAAAATTGCGTTTTTTCACTTTTATGGCCTGGAAATATTTTTAAAATGCGCCATTCCGCGAATATTACTTCATCTTATGGTAAATTTCCTTCTGAATCCGAAAATGTACTTGACTTTTGATTGAGAGTGCTAATTCATTTAGGAAATGTTGATTTTGTCAATGGGTGCATTTTCCATCGAAAAAATTGGTCTTTTCCAGTTAACCCTTTGTCGAATTAAATTTTTGAGGTGATATCCATTCTTAAGTTTGAGGAAAATTTTTAGTTTCGCAAATAGAACAGAAATAATTTTTTATAACATTTACATACTCACCAAATGGATGGAATCTTATGTTTTGATGGGGACATCAACTTTTGCTTACCTGAAAAAGAAAATAATATTTAAAATCGCTATAAAAGGCACGAAAAATATGTTCTGACGGACATTTTGAATAGAATAGAATTTTATTGGTGTTTTTGGATATTTCTTTCATTACACAAGTCAGCAAGTTTGGAACATGTCAGTGGGTTCAGATATCTAATTATAAATATATAGGAACATAACAAATAAAAGCAACGTGTTGTATAAATATATAAAAAGTTACACAATAAATTATGATGTAAAAATAAAATGAATGTTTTCCATAAATATATCATGGTGATGGTATTTATATTAATACTTATTTTATTCGGTTAAATCGCTTGAAAAATTCATCCACCGAGTAAAAGCTGTGTTTCAGTAGGAGCTGTTTGACAGCTAGTTTAAATTTATATGAGCTGAGCTTTTTGATTGATTCGGGTACCTTATTGTATATATTCAAATCGATTGTGTTTTTTAATGATGTACTCAGACGAAATCTAGGATAGTTATTTCTGGTATTTCTGATAGTTATTTCTGTGTAAATCTTTGTGTCTGTTATAGCAATGGATGTGGTTATGTATCTCAATCAAAGAATAATAAACATATAGTGCAGGAAGTGTCAATATTTCCAATTCTCTGAATAGTCTGCAAGATTCTCTGTAGGCAGCTTTAGCGAATCAATGATGCGCACATACGACAAACAAGTAGAACGGTATGTATAAGCATTTGCAAGAGGAAAATTTTAAGAACTGCAGAAAATCGATTCTATTTTGCAGTTGGTAGACCAACATTACTTACAAATACGAGACTATGTCGCATATTTTGATTCAATAAGCGAAGAATGTCAATTCTGAATTCATAGCCAGCCATCAAGTCTGCCATAAAAATGCCAAAACTCAACGAAAACCAAGTTATACGAGATATTTGAACTTTATGCAGCACCTTCCTATACTGGGTGTTCCTAAATATACCCTCCAGCTATTGTTGTACTGTAATTTTTTTGTTATTGTTATTATTCTGGTTTTTTGTATTGTAATAAATCATTGCTATACAAAAACCTGGCCATTCCAGCTTTAATCTTCAACATGTACTTAGTGCCGACTAAACAGTCAGAAACAATAAAAACAAGAGATTATTGAAATAAATCTAAAGCCTACTAGACCATTTCAACACCTAGAACACCTAGAAAATAGACTACTAAACCTGGTGAAAAACACAGGCCTATTCAACTAGCTGGTCTCAGTGTTAAGGGAAACCTCGAAGGTTAAACCCGGTATTTTGCTCGTCAGTCTTAAACCAACCAACCAGACCATTTCCAAAAATTTAATTTCTTCTTGCGAATTACAGAAAATCGTTTTTCAAGAACAACAATATTTTGAAAAAAATTAAAGTCCTACAAAGTAATCCGTATTCCAAATCTTGAAATTTCAACACACTGTAGGTGGGTCAAGAAATAAGCCAAAGAATCACTTCCTTCCGTATGTACATGCCATTTAGGAAGGCCCTGTTAATCCTTTATTTGTCCTAATTTCACCTACTAACAGATTTTTTTGTTGAAATACCACACCAAACGACATCATAGAAGTGTTTTCGGCATATGAGCTTAACTTCAACATTATATAGTTTCGGCATTTTATACCTTCATAGACATAAATTTAGTTGTAATATGTCGCTCGGGAGTACTTAGTAATAATTATGCAATCTCTCGCATATTGTTGAACGAAGGTTGCACAGCGGTCTACCCGAAAACTTCTTATTTCCTGTAACCCTCTTATTCACCGAATTTTGTTGGTAAACGTCCTAATAATTATTCATTCAGTAGTTTCATTATCGGTTTTGATCTTCATGAAATACGATTACATTATGTCAATATTAAGGCAACATTGAAAATGTGTTTTATTTACTCTCGTCACGTAGCAGGAATTCCGCAGGAATCTCATACAGGGCCCTTCTGTATCCATGGTCCATCTATCATCCAAGAAGCCTTTCGAGAACTTTCTGACCACTTTAATAATATTATTGATGGGGAAGATAAATCCGAATGGGAGATATTTATATTTTTAACAAGAAAACGGAAGTAGATTTTAATGGTATATTTGAAAGAAATTTTACAAGTTATAGGACAAGTCACTAAAGAACTCATATGAGTGAAAAGATACAAATTTGTCAATTTTACAATCCAAAACATAATTTACATACAAACACATATCCTTATACTAAATATATACACATATTTAACTGAAAGTAACTTGTGACTCTATTGTCATTAAAACATATTTATATCTTCCACGTTAAAAAGCATCCAAAAATTCAAAGACGCAACAAAATGACTCTATTAAGATAATAATATTGTGAAGACTTACGTCAAACATAACCAATTTGACATTCTTTTGAAATGATCCAACTTGGTAAAACGTTTATATTCATTGGGTAAAATATTATACAGCCTAACGCCAATTATTTGCTAGGATTTATGGCACAATGATGCACGATTCCTTGGAATATGAATATCCTTTGTCATCCTTGAATTATAATAATGTACCGATTCCTTTTTCACCAACTAATTTCGATTTTCTTTGACAGGCAGTCATTGAAGATACATTAACAATGTTTTCAATATTCTTTTTCGTGGTACGAAAATATCTTTCATAGAAGACGAGTTAAAATTCCATATATCAGTCTGGACTGAATTGAACACTTTCTTTTAAAATTAAAAATTCAGAAGTTCAATGCATAAACGAACAAACCAATTTCGACAGCTTAAAACTTTTCAATTCCTTACTATTTTGATCGATCAAATCGTGAATAATTTTCTTTTCTTGTCACACTCGATCAACAACCAATGTTCTACATTCTACATTACTAATAAATCTTTTATTTTTTCTATTATTATAGTCTAATATCACTGACAGTCGATGTTGTATGATGATTGCTCTTTACAGGTCCACGGAACAGTCACTCTGTCACTTTGAGTCGTGACGTCTCACTCGACAGATGACAGATTTTATCCTCAATTTTCACTTTCACTTTTCATAACATAACCCTATTGTTTTGCATTAAGAGCACGTGCATGGTCACGGTTTAACAAAAGTTTTGATAAAATGATGATTTATTTAGCGAGATCCAATCATACCCCCTAACAGTTAGGGACCCGCTCGTTATGCGGTTACTGTCATTTTGACAATTGTTTTAATTTAATTATTCTACATTTATATAGAAGCACTTTTTCCACCACATATGGTATGTTCGAAATTTAATACTGTTATTCTCAATATTGTAACATTTCTCTTTTCTGTAGATCATTAGTTTGTAACCTTTTTTCGCTGAAGATGAAGGATTAATCCTTCGAAACATGTCCTGCTGCCGATGTAAGTCTTCCGACTACATCTCGTAATGTGCTGATGTGTGTCCTCTGACTACAATCACACTATCAATAAAGATTTTATTTGGTGGAGTTCGACTGTAAGTTTTTTACCTATCCAGTACTTGCTTTTCAGATTCTTCATGAGATTTACACAATAAGAAGTTAGTTTCAAAATCTATTTCTAAAAATTTAACAAACAGTGATTGTTCTTATGATTTATCATTTATATTTATATATAGTTGTGACGTATTATTACGTTGACGGTTTTGAAAAGTCTTGTATTGAGTCTCGGATGAGTTGGGAATAAAGAATGGCTAGATAACCAGCCATAGAGACTCTGAAGAATTGAGTGAATTTTATCATTCCTTTCTCGGAACAAAAGTGCTGTGGCTCATTAATATAAAGTACAGACAACACCGGCCCCAGAACAGAGCCCTGGGGTACTCCAATTCTGTTGGGCCTAGGTGTCGATACGAATTGATTTTGAATATTTTCTACTCTAAGATTTATTATAACACTTTGAGTACGATTTGAAGATAGTAGGTAAGGTATCATATTAAAAAAAATTCGTCGAGAAAGTCGGTGTAATAATTTTCTCTTGATTCAGATTAATGTTATCTGAAAGTATCGAACCGATTATACCATCTAGCTGTTTTTCTGTTCCTCTCGCTTCGGCAACTTTTCACCATGGATATCCGCGAATTTTCTTCTGAAAACAGACAAACTCCGATGATAGTTCGCTAAATCGGAAGGAGCTGATCGGATTTGGGAGTGCTAACACCACGTACCGCCCGGAATCTTTTTACATCTTGGCAAGAGGCAACTGTTCGCTTCTCAAAGAGGATTTTCTCGGCGAGATTGGGTTAGAGACGTCGCTCCGTTTTCTTTCTGACGTACGACTCATCAGCACGTACGTTACTCAACAATCACGTAGGCGGTCTGAATCAACGAAAAAAAGAAAAACTCATCAACCCCTTGTCTTCATTTTTATGATGCTGATGTATTTGTCGGGAGAGAGTGGATTTGAGCAGAACAATGAGAATAAGTTGATATGCGAATTGGGGTAGTAGTTGTGAAAACAGTTCTCACTAAGGAGCGAATTTGCTTACACAAAGTTCCACTTTCATGGAAAAGAAAGAGAGAGAAAGAAATGTGTTCGTTATCGTTTTTATATAGTTTTTAAAATCGCGGAATGCTAGTCTCTTTGGTAATGACATGCGTTTGATAGTTATAGCAAAAATGAAATAAAAGGAAATGTTTTTTATAAAAATTAATTTTGGAGAGGAAGGAAGTGTTTGAAACTCCATTAGTCCATTTCTGACCTGGTAACGCTTGAAGCTCGCTGGAGGTTGATTTTGAGTTTATTTAATTTTGGCAACCTACCTAATATTGCTGAAGCACACAAATGACAGGTGAATATTTTAGTTATTTAGAGATATATTAAAGATAACTCGATTCAGGAGAATTAAACATATACATTTGTGTAATTGACGACTTGTTTATTTTGTGGAAATTCATGACCACTTTAATGAAACGAAAGAAACACAATTTTGTCTTATTTCCACTAGTTTTTTATATTTACGACCGGTTTCGGGCTTTATCCCATTATCAAGTATAAAAACAAACGAATACAATTGTACTCTTAAACCTAGTTATATAGGGAGTTTGCAGGTAAACTGGATGGAGAGGTAATTAAATGAAAATAAATGAAATCAAATGAACATGGGTGAAACGATATAAATTCAATAATGGAGGTTATGGAAATTACCTGGGTTGTCAAAATCACAAATTCAAAAGTGGAGACCTACATAAATCGAGTTGCTCGTTGAGGGTTCTATATTTCGGGTTTTTAATTGATTTATTGATTTCCATGGCTTCCAAACAGATTCATTTTCTTTCCTTTATTACATGTATGTAGGATTTTGAGATTATCTTTATTTATCTTGTGTTTGGATGCTTGCAGATGTTCGTACATTGTGGATTTTTTGTCGAAACAGACGTATTCACGGAGCCTTACGTCAAAATTTCTACCGGTCTGGCCTGTATATACTGCAGAGCATTCCCCACATTCTAATCTATATATCCCTGATTTTTTCATTCTATCTCGTTTAGGTTTTGCATTGAACAGAATTCTGCCTAAATTATTATTACTTATGAAAGCTGTTGTTACTTTGAATTTAGAAAAATAATTTTGAATGTTTTCTGAAATTTTACCTGAGTAATTAATGCTACCATATTTACATGTATTGTGTTCTTCGATCGAAACCGGTCGTAAATATAAAAAACTAGTGGAAATAAGACAAAATTGTGTTTCTTTCGTTTCATTAAAACATATACATATTTTTTTTATAAAAGCACTCCTTAAATTTTCATTTCTTCTTGCCATAGCTAACATTATGGCATCCGTTTGACTACAATAGTTTTTACTGTATTTAGGCCTAATTTTAATTTAAAATTCCTTGTTCTTATTTATACATATAATCTATAGCGTTTTTATTTATACTGAATTCTAGTATTTATAACTTATTTTATTGCACATGACTCCATTGTATATTATTCAATTGTATTTTTGCGAAACAAGTGTAATAACACTTATCGCCAACCTAATTTATTCACTTCATATAGTGTTCTTGTAAGACCGTCTTGTTTTTTTGAATAAAGTTATATTATTATTATATTATTATATTATTATATTATTATATTATTATATTATTATATTATTATATTATTATATTATTATATTATTATATTATTATATTATTATATTATTATATTATTATATTATTATATTATTATATTATTATATTATTATATTATTATATTATTATATTATTATACTATTATATTAATTATTATAGCTACGCCAGGACTTTAAGAGAAGAAAATAAGACAGATAGTATATGGACTAATCGGCAAATTGAAAGAGATAATAGATATATTTAAGGCCAATTGAACAAAGTAATATTATAAGCTCACATGGTATTGTAAAGCCTGTTATGATGTTGTAAAGCCTATGATGGTGTTGTGAAGCCTATGATGGTATTATAAAGCCGGTGATTGTATTGTAAAGCCTGTGATGGTATTGTAAAGCCTGTGATGGTATTTTTCCTCTCAAAATTGGCATCAAATTCTGTTTCAGAGTACCCTTGAACCTTCAGATCTCAATGCTTGAATCAATTGATTATACAGGGTGTCATTTGTTGCTGGCAATAAGATTAACTTTTTTTCATTAGTAATATTGGCCTAATTTTCAAAATTTCCTAATTTTTCACAAAATTCACATAAATATTCAATTATTACTGCTAAAAATAACCAAGTACTACTTTTCCATGGCAAACTGTGACCACTTGAATAGTGAAAAATTGGGAAAAATATATTAATGATCTTTTATCGACAAATTAACCCCAACTCCTGGTTTTGAAATGTCCCAGAACCCCACAACTTAATGCTGAACTCAAACTGAAATCTTTAACAGTCACTTTATGTTCACAATTGTCATGTGTAAAAAAAAATTCTAAACATCTACTTGAAATAGCAGTTACCCTCGTTGGTTCATGGTGGTACTGAATGAACACCTTCACTATACAATTTTCGTCAAGAAATTTTTTCAGAGCACTACTTTGGGTAATATTTATCTCTGAACTATATCTAATGGAATGACGTCAATTCACAAAACAGCCAGTCATATTTGGAGGGTTTCTTAAACATCGTATACTTAATACTGCTGTTCAGTTCCATGCTTGATGTCAGTCTCCATTAATTTACTTGCTCTTTTTATGATATATTAGCCGGGGCTGCCTTTCCATTTGTGGCGAGGCTTTGAGAATCATCTGCTGCTTGGGTTTCTATTTATCAAATGTATTTACAGTTTCTTGCTTTCATCGTGAATACTAAGTTTCGGCGTTACATTCATTTCAGCTGCCAGAGAATGACATTTTGGATGAATCAGATGCTGCTTAGGGCCTTATTATAATACGCATAAAAGATGAAAACCATTTATATTACGATTTTTTGAAAATTTGCTTCTGGATACATATATTTTTTCTTTAATCAACAAGGAGTACCCTTCTGATTGCTGCAAGTTTTAATTTGAATTGAACTTGAACTAGATTTAAAATAAATAAGTGTCTCATTCTCTTAAAATAATTTCCGAAATATATTATGTTAAAATTATTCAATAACAAATGGATGATATATTATATGTAACAGTTTATGTTTCGCAACTTTTAGAAGAAAAGAAGTTAAAGTATGGAGGAAGTAGTCAATCCTCAAAGTGGAGTTTTAATATAATGAAACTAAGTAATACTCAAAGTCGTCTCCACAATATATATTTGACCCCTACCGTAGGAAGGGGGGCAAAAACTGTTGACAATAATTTGTCAAAAAAGTTGCGGAAACATAATTCTATCAAAAACATGTTTTCGATCATAGAAACGCTCATCTTCAGTTGAAATAAAAGGTCAAACTGAAATAAGTAAAGGCACTAATTACAATTTTGAAAATTGCAAAGAGAAATTAGCCAAAAAAAGTGAAGTTGGGAACCATAATAGAACCTTACATGGCATGAAAACGAAGTAAATTAAAATAAAACAGAGTTATTGAAAATCATGGCGAAAAAGAGCCCTGCACCCTACGGTAAAGGTGAATGATATGTGACCATTCCTTCATCAAAATCAACAACATCGGTTGATCTTCAATTACTGAAAAAAATTTGTTGTAAACTAAAACAATGGCTATCAATAATAAAGGTTTTTGATATTGAGGTGCCATCTATCAGAGAAAAACGTGAACTTAAAATCGTAAATCTGTGAAAAATAAAATAGGTATCCAACTGCAAAGGGGCGAACAAGAGACAAAAATTCATATAATAAATAATAATATAAATTCACTGTAATTCAGAAAAAACTGTAATGGGTATCTTGATTATTTTTCGAAAAGTAGAGCATTCAAAAATGAAATACAGTCAAATTTAATTTGTTCATTCAAATAATCTATATTATGGTCCTTGTTAATTCTATTGATCTCGAAAATCTCCAGTTCAGGACTTTTATTACAAATGTGTGAAATATCAAGATCTGAATCAATATCAAATAGATGTTTTTTTTTCAACGACATGGTTAGCAAATGAATCAGAAGAATTAATTTCATCAAGAACCTTATGTTCTTGAATTCCTTGAGAGAATTTACGACCAGTTTGACAAATAAATGTGGCATTACAATACTGATGCGAACAATAAATTTTGTATACACCTGATCTATCTATTACGGGAATCTTATCTTCGTTATTGATCATAACCCAGATTATTATTGGTATGGAAAGAAATTTTTGCAATCAGGAATGGATCTGTCAATTATATTTTTAATGTCGTAGGGAACTTTACCCAAGAAGGTAAGACTTGGTAATTAAAATCCTGTAGGAGAAGGAACGGAATTAGCGTTCAAAACTTATCAAAGATTTGCGTTTATATAGTTTGGAAACAAATGAATCAGGGTAACCATTATTAAGTGTTATTTGTTTTATAATACTCAATTCCTTATCAAAATTAACTGGGGATAACGGTATGGACAAGAACTTGGAGATTAAAGAGCTGAAAGCTGCTGCTTTTTGATTGAAAGGATGGATGAAATTTAAATGAATAACAGTATTAGTATATGTAGGTTTTCTATAAATGGAAAAATCTAAAGTAGTATTCAATTCAGAGGTAAGCAAATCCCAGAACGGAAGAGAATCCTTGTTTTTTATTTCCATCGTGAAACAGTGGAATGGTGTTAGGAATTCAAAAATAGTGAAAGGCTGTTGAGTTCATCTAGATAACCTTCAAAAAGGACAATTGTATCATCTACATATCTAAAGCAAAAAATATTTTTTTGAAAATGAGGATTAATTTGAGTTTTTTCTCTAAATCGAATAAGAAAAGTTCTGCCAGAAGCGGGGATAAATTAGAACACATTACCAATCCCGAAACTTGTTGATCAGATTTATTGTTAAATTCGAAAAAATCAATAATACTATGTCTAAGAGCGAACAAATGTTCAAACAATTGAAAAAATAAACATCATTATCAGCAGATACTTATACAATCTTTAGGGGGGATAGAAGAAAATAAATTAACCACATCAAAGGTCACCAAAATGGAATTAATAGGAATATGAGTACTTATGTTGAATCTTTTTTTTATAGAGAAAGGATTGTTGAAACCAGTGAGATCCCTAATTTTATAGTTCAGCTAGGACGAAAGGAAATGAAGTCGATGAAAGACCTGTTGTTTCAACAGAAGATGAGCATTTCCATGCTCGAAAACATGTTTTTGATAGAATTATGTCGACGCATCTTTTTTTAACAAGTTATTTCCAAAGCTGCTTTGACAACAGCCCCTCTTCCTACTATAGGGGTCAAATATATGTTTTGTGGAGACGACTTTGAGTGTTAATTAATTTCTTTAGAAGTTAAATTTTTTTAACGGCACACAAATGATTCTGTTGATCCTATTAAACAATTTTGTACATTTTGTAGATCTATGGAATCTATAAAATTCAGAATTCTATGGCAAAAATTGCGAAAGTTTCGGGAGTGTTTCCACGAGAAGTGAATCACACTGTATATTTCATTTATATTTCCCATCTCTCATTATATCCCTTCTAGGACCAGTGCGAAGTTTTCATTCGGGTCATTCCAAAAAGAGTTTGAATTGACATCAGTGTACGTCGAACCCCTCTTTTCGAATCAATCCAACTAAAGTATGTTCTAAATCCAATTCCTCCCACGGTTTACTCACATACGGATGATTTCGATATCCTTTCACCGAAAACACCAACGGGACTGAGTAATGGGATTAATGAATAGCCGGGGAAATAGCAGTAGCAACGCTAAGACGATAAAAAAAGTTTCCAGAAAAACCAAAGCTTTGATAATTGAACACGTTAATTAGTCTTCCTAATGTTCTCTTCCAACGAGCTACGCGAACCTTTATTTGCTTACAGAAATCCACTTTTGCATTTGGCTGACTTTCAGTTTCTCCGTTTCCAGAAAGAGTAAAAACGGAGATCGCGAAATAATGCAAATTAAATGAACTGTATTTACACAACGGAGAGTCGGGATCCTCGGATTATACCGAATAACATACATGTAGAGTAAGATGATATAAATATGTATGCGTGCCTCATCACTCTCTCAAATTGGTTCATTAACTGATGAGCTGATTGGAATGATAATAATAAGGGTAGGTTTTTCAATCTACACTCAAGCAAATTCATCTGTTAGCTATCTCTAACTTCGTCAAAATAAAATATTACCTGTTGCAAGTATGTTCTGAAAACACTAATGTATATCCATGAAAATAAAAGGCATCTAAAGGCCACATAAGAAGTTCATACTTACAATACCAGGAATAACAACATACTAACTACCCAAAAACACCATCAAGCAAAGTATGATAAGTCTCGAATGCATTATGGTTATCCGTCTCTATAACATGCAGTCGAAATATATGAAGACGTCGTCTCAAGTTTTCGAAAAGGGGCTAAAACTATTTCTGTTAGAAAAATGCTGTTACACAGTAAATTAATTTTATCCACAATCACCTTATAATTGAAGTTTTATCCACACTTATGAACCGTATAAAGTACCACTTTATCCACTATAGTGGAATAATGAAATTACTTTATTCCACTAGTGGAAACGAGAAATACAATCTTGAATATCAATCACATTTTACTTATTTTCACCAACTTCACAATTTTTTACAAATGGAGTCGATAAACAATCGAAAATACATAGCAACCATTCAACACCTCCCGATATTTTTGTATGTTATTTCAATGATTTTTGAGGAGGTGACAGCCGCTGTCAGAGAAAAACGTCAAATTATTTTGTGATGAAAAATTTCCGCTATTCTGATTCTAAATGAATGTGATTGTGAATAAAACGTTGCATTGCATGCGTGTTTTAGATACATTTTATTTGCTTAAGAAATTTAAACGCTCGAGCTTCGCTCTCGCGTTTTAAACATTCTTGCACAAATAAAATGATATCTAAAATACTTATACAATAAATAACTATATACTTGGAGGATGACAATGTCTGATAACTTTTATTGTGACGAATATATTCAAATATATTTTTGTTTGTTTGAGATAGTATCCCACGTCGTCACACTATCAAAATGTTCAAGTTACTATACTGTCAAATCTTCTATTATTTATTTTTTAAATTGTTTTGTCATATTCAACTATTAAATCATTTTATTTATTATATAGTTATTATATATTATTGTTATACTGACTTGTAATAGTATATTCTGCAACAAGGTTAGAATGAAAATTCGATGCGAGTGTAAAGTTCCGAGCGCGATCCGAAGGCGAGCGTAAGGAACCACGAGCATCACGAATTTTCATTCTAACCGAGTAGCATACTATATTTTCTCCACGATCAGAGCTAGGAAACGTGACAGCAATAATTTTGACACTTACTCAAATTTTGCCACTACGATGACAATCAACTGCGTCAAGGCTAATGTTATTATTGCTAACCAGTGTGAGAATATTATTCTATCACAAGAGAGAGAATGTAAATACATTTAAATTGCATGGGGGCAGAGGTGTTGCAGAATATTTCTTCAATCTCAAGAGAGAGAATTCCAGCGTTCTGTAATCAAATTTGATTTCAGAATTGGCAAATTCTGTGATGATCGTGGAGAAACAATATTCTGTCATGACTTTTATTGTTCATTAATTTTTTCAAGTCAAATAATGTCAATTATTCTATCGATTGAATAAACTACACTTTTAGTAATTTGACCTGTCCCAGCTCCATAATGTAGCACAAAGGATCAATAAATCTATCTATCTGTTTCCTCAAAATGTTTCTTAATCCACAGTAAGCTAGTTTGGTTGCTATATTAGCTGCAACTTCGAAATTCTAGACATGCTTGTGAAAAAGTGTTAGGGGTTAGGAGTGACGTGTTCACGTGTTGAATTTTATAATTGTATAAGGAAATAATTCAGTTCATATAGTACGAAAGAACAACCCGTGTGGTTAGGGCAAGCCTATTTTTATGAAGGTTTTGTAATAGAGCCTCCTAAAAATCGAGTATTGAATAATGCAACTATAACAGAATGAATAAGGAATGACAAATGGTTGATTATACTAAGGTAAAACTTTCGAACGGAAATATTATGGAGGGGGATTTTAAACAAGGATATTGATGATGACAAACAAACGTCAAACAAGGTTGAAGGAGAATTAAACGCTACTCAGGCTGATACCATTAAATGTAAGACCTAGTGCTGCCCTCGTCAGTTTTTATACCAGCGCTCAATTCTAACACATCAGAAAAAATTACATATCAGATCTCAATCTTCGGTAAACCATATCCGGGCTGTTGAAAAGAAGAGAAATGCTACAATTCCTTCTATTTCATGGTCGCGGGCCAAGCAGAGAAAGGACCTTATTATTATTATTTCTGTTCTTTCCATACAGTTATTTCAAACAGTTTCTCCGAATATTCACTTTGGTACTTTCATTTCTCTCTCGACATTTTTTATTCGACAATTCCCAATTTTTACATTTTGCTCTGGATGAAATCTTATCAAAGATCTTCGAGTATATTTTTCTTAATTTTTAATCATTTTAATCATTCTTTTTTTCCCATGAATATCGAATTAATTCAACAGTAAATAAAGTGGTGTCTGTTCTCTGTCTCCCTTTTATGTGATCACTCACTTGTACACGCTGTATGAATAGTAATAATAATAATAATGTTCATTCATAAATATAAACATCACACACACACAAAAAAATACATATTTGTGTTTTAAACATATACACGTCTTAGATAAGTTTTTGATATTTTAAGTCGAGTCTCTTCTCTGTACTTTTTCAACCATCTACCATTTTGTGTATTTCTGTTCTGCCTGTTTCTTTAACAAATGATAAAAGTTGGGTTTTGAAGCGTTTTAAAGAAGTTTCATCGTTTATTTTTTATGTCACTTGCCTCTCAATAATTTTGGTGTAACTTTTTTGACCTACTGTTTTAGAAGCCATTGGTATTGTTGTTGTTGTTTGTTTTTTTTTGTTTTTTCCGTTAACCAGCTGTCGTCCCCTTACGAACGGCAGCCCTCAAATTCGAAACTTGTGCGAGCCAAGGATTAACGAGGTCTTAACTTTTTAAGTGCGATTCCTAGCACGATCCGAAGAGAATATCGAAAGGAGATCCGTTGGTCACCCATCCAAACCCTGGCCTCGCTTATCGTTGCTTGGCTTCGGATATCGGTGAACCGGCGCTCTCCGTTCGAGCTATCCCCGCGTATACAATATTGATTCTTCGTTCTTGTCGCGTATCTATAGTTTTGAGAGGTAAGTTCGTTTTTATTTTTATTGTGTGTCAGTATAAGAGTAGAGAGCTTGGATATCTTGCAGGTTTGATGAGTATCATTCGGAGGAATCGTTTTTGAGAGATTTCGAGAGCATGTAGGTAATTTCTTGATACAAGCAAAGTGCTTATTTCTTTTTGTGATTTCCATTGATTTTTGATTCAAATACGACCCTGAGATCGTGGCAACATAGAAACACAACTGAAAATCATCGATGACAGCGGGGTACCTTGGTATAACTGACCCTTTTCTAATTACACTCTTACTAAACTACCAGTTCCGTCATTTAGAAAAGAACAAATCAGTATTTTCAAATTACCAAGTCATTATTAAGATTATGGTAACAGATCAAATACTTACATAAGCATGTGACGAACGTGCGTTGCTTGAAATGATGTGCAAGTCAAGGATCCACCCTTCATTTAAAAACCAATTAGGCAGTGACAAAAACTCAACGCACAAGTTCTGTAATTGCAAGAAAAACCGCTCAGTTTTTCCAAATAATCCCGAATATCTTGATTTACCGTCCAATATCGAAATGTAGGGCACTTATGGGACCTGGTTAAAACATTACGATGTCCCTTAACGGTCTCGTGAAGAAGCCTTTCATTATAAGGGTTATGAGGAAGGCCGGGTGAATGGACGGCACGTATATTTGATAAATTTCAGGTCTGATTCTACAGGAAAAACAAGATATTTTACTTGGACTTTTACCATTTCAGAATTTGATTCCAGTTAACACGCCGCAAGGTTTAATCAAAAAATAGGTCACCCGGCCAATATACGAAATAATCTGAATATATTTCAAATTGTTTTGTTCATCATTCGACTAACATTTCTCATTGTTTAATTTTGGAGCATGTGAGCATCTATTCACATCAGAAGAGCATTTTGGTGTACATTTGGTTACTTTTCAAATAGGACAATACTGAATTAGTTGTAACTTGATTGTTTTCGGCAATTCTAGGAGATGCTAACGAATTTTGGTTTTTCGTCAGTAATTTGTGTCAAAATAAATGAACTTGGCCTACGTTATCTTATAGTATAGTTATTTTTTATTATTATTTAGACATAGGTAAATGGAAAATTCTGGCTAAATAAGTGTAGTGAAGTATATAGTGAATCGAATAGTTTCCCAGGCCACCTATACACCATAGAAGTATGTACAAATAACACAACACATTATTATAAAACATATTGAGAATGTAGAGCACTCATTCGCCAAAATCGAAAAACCAAGAGGCTGTTTGTGATGGAATTCTATGAATTATACGGAGCATCATTAAGAGAATTGGAAACAAATTCAGTCATAGTGCAAAATGTCTTTTTCAACACCGTACCAAAAAATGTTACGTGGGCTGATTTCGCTAAGAGCAATATAAACATCATGTGTCAATTTTCAGTATTATTATCAGTGAGGATGTCATCAGCTAGCATAAATGGAAAGTAAAGTATGAAATTCTTAATGCTATCCTATGCTATTAGTTTATTCTCTACTATATGGTGTATTTTTCTTCTATCTTCAGTCAAAATCAATTGCTTGAGATTCAGTTTGAATAAGTTAGTTACGGAGACTTATAGTTTTTAAGTTTTAACTACCGCAATAATTCTGGATATCTATCATGGACAGATTCGGAGAGAAATAACAAAATTTGTCCGTCACCTTGAATGTTCGAATTGGTCTCCAACACAATAAGCCCCTGTTTAATAGGTAACAATTGTAAAAGAAACGATAAATCACATCCGCCATTTTAAATTTCGAAAAATTACAAAATCTCCGACTCAAGCTACGATTTATGAATAGTATTGTAAAATAAGTCACAAAAACTCTTCTGCTATTATGAATTTTGACAAATAAATCACGACCTCAACCGCTATCTTGTTTATTCTCTTTTGGGAATGAATGAACCCGAATGAGTTTAATGGACACCTGCCAAACTTCAAGATGATTGGATCACATAAATTGCCTCAAATTTCCATTCAAGCTTTGATCCCGTTAGATAGGTACCTAGTTACGTGTGAGTAAAACTGAACAAAAGCATGTACAACTAATACTGATTATTTGCCTACCTATTATTTATCATCTTCAAGCACTAAAAAATATTTTTTTTCTGCATTCATGCAAAAAGCAAAACTTTATTGAACTATATTCAGTGGAAAAAGAAGTTCTTTATTGCACTAGTGCAATAAAGTTTTTATTGCACTCATCTGTCATTCTACTTCAACCTGCTGTCATCATGACAAACATGGAAAACGTCGACAGTAGCGGAGGGATACGTAGAGGAATCACATGCAAACAAACTCAGTGTTGCAAAACAAATATTTCAGCCCGAAGGAAATAACGATGTACAGTTACCAAGTACTAATACGTTTCCAGCAGTAACAAATCAAGAAGTGGATTTAAAAAGTACTTCACTACGAAATATTCATATTGGAAATTGCACCAATTGTTCATTCACTTTCAACATTGAGGGTAAAAATAAAGTTTGAGTTAAATTGTTCGTAACGAATTAGTTCCTGTTTCAATGCAAATCGATATTAATAATAAAGTATTCAAGTTGCGCTTTTCATTTTCCTACACCTAGTGCCGCACCTCAATAAATCATTTTTTGCTTTTTGCATGAACGTAGAAAAAATGTTGTATGCAACTCGTGCAAAAATTGTTTATTGCACTTGATGTGTTGTCCAACTTG
This sequence comes from Chrysolina oricalcia, assembly GCA_944452925.2. Taxonomy (NCBI): domain Eukaryota; kingdom Metazoa; phylum Arthropoda; class Insecta; order Coleoptera; family Chrysomelidae; genus Chrysolina; species Chrysolina oricalcia. The sequence goes on along the minus strand of OX101821.2, from coordinate 2,408,561 downwards.
GGCTAACGGCCTCGTCGTATTTTCAAAACATGTCAACTGTGATAGAATATCGTAATAGTAAATTTTTTTTTTACCTACACTTAGATATAATTTTTCAGTAATAACAGGCTTAATTGCAGCAGTATAAAATTATCAATGATCACACATCTGATATTCGAAACATCCGAATGCAAACTTTGGCTCGTCCTTTATTCTGATCATCTTTCCATTGATAATAATATTCCGCACTTTTTGAATGAACGGAATGAAAACTGACGTTCTATTTCAAAAAGAGACTAAAGGATAGTTTTGCGCAAAGAGACTAAACTAACAAGGAGGGTTTAATAAGCTCTAGCCAATCAGAATCTTGTAGCATCAACGCGTCATAGTGACGTACTTGGATATGAGTACAGAGTCGAACTCGAACCAAGCAACAAAACTGTCAGCAGTAACTCTCATATACCAAGAGCTAGTCCGTCATGTCTAGAAGCAAGAAACATAATATTTGACAATTTAGTTCCTTCAGCAAGGCAATTAAATTTATGTGTCATTGTCCAGAGCTTATTATTGATTGTTTTCAATGTGAATATTCCATTTTAAGTGTTGATCTATTGTAACACCCAAATATTTGACTTTATCTGACAATTTAGTTTCAATAATTTGGTTTTCGTATGAAATATCAATATTTCGATATCAGGTAATCCATTCACGTAGCTTGAAAGTGGAAGTACCATGTTTTTTTTAATTGATAGTCAACAATGTATGCGAACCAGTCTATGAAGTTAGTGAAATCATTCCCAACTTTCCGCTTCAGATGTGTCGACGAAATAAAGCACTGCAGTGCGCTGATATTACTTACTTACTGCCAGTAAGCTTTTAGCTCCTGAAGATGCTAACTTTGTTGGCGAAACGCGCGTCGAGTGTGATTGTGACGTAGTTTGGGTATTCACACCAAAGGTTCCAAAATATTCATTTATTGGACCATGATATTAAACTATTCAAGTATAATAGTAGTGGTCCTAAAACGGGACCTTGTGGTCCTCCCCATTCAACTCCATTAGTATTACTACTAATGTAATTATTGATTTTTATAATTTGTTGTCGGTTTAACTTTAAAATATTTGGCATATTTAGCAAGGGTTTCAATAATTTTTCGTATTCTAAGGTGTCAAATGCCTTTGCAATGTCTAGAAATATACATAATGCATGTTTGGTGTCATCGAGGGTTTCGTACATTTTAGACGTCAAGGCTAAAATTGCATCCTCCGTTGATCGGTTCTCTTGAAATCCAAATTGATTTTCGTTCAACAACTTGAATGCCATCATAAATGACACCAATCGAGATTTTATGGCTTTTTCGAAAAGTTTTTCATAGCTATTAATCAAATAACTTGTTCGTTTATTACCCGATTTGTAGAGTGGTTTAATGACAGATATTTTATGTTCGGGAGAACTAAAACTTTTTTTGAAACCACAGGTTGATTACAAATGACATTGGGGAAGATATTTCTCTAGCTATTTCTTTAACGGTTTCGGATTTATTCATTTATTTATTTATTTCACTACTTTATGCATACACATACATTTGTAGCAGGCCAGGTGAATAGAAATAAAAAAATTACATCCTTCTCATGAAAGCATAGACATAAAAACATAAGTAAAACATTTACATTACTGAGTTGACTGACACACAAAAAAAGACATGCATATTCATGAGTGGATGGAAACAATATATTAAATAAACTGTCTAATAAAAATTGCATGAAGATAATATGGCAGAATATCGAAAAAAATATACGAACAAACAAGTACTTGTATAATTGTCAACAACAATAAGTAATCATTGTATTTCTGGATCAAAAATTGCTTAGCGTTAGTATGTTATTGATATCGTTATTAATTCCATCTTATAAATCCCTTCAATTCACCCTTTTCAGTAAGAGTTTGTATTTGAAAATAAATATCCATTCGACATAGTTTCAGGTATCCGAAGTAAATTATTTCGACTATTACTTCTGAACGTCCAACTATCTTTCGTGTAATCTTTTTTTCAATCAACCTATTAATGCCTCCATTCGTTTCGTTAGTTTAATGTTCAACTGACATGTCAAAAACTATAAAACCTCCCATTTCGTTTAAGTTTACTTCCAAAGCGCAATGAAGTTACCAATTTACGGCTCGAACTGGAATGTTTACATAATACTGAATTATTTGTACAGATATTCTCTGCACTTGGACGGTATTTGTTGAATAATAGTCAAACTATTCGAGGCTTCGTGATACACTGGCGATAATTTGCGGGGTTGCATGGTCTGAATATTTCCGGAACTACGGAAATAACCGCACAACATCCAAGAAAAACAAATAACTGCAAATAATGTTTGAAACACCCAAACATAGACAGTATGTACGCCGACTACGCAAAGGATGAAGTGAGAGCTCGTTCGGAAGAGAAATGTAAATTGAGAAAAGAAAATGTAGAGGCAAGATGAAATGGAGTGATAAGCCTTCCTAGTTTGTAGGCTTTCGAGAAGACACCCCGTCAAATTTGCAGTAATATACGTTGTGGATCTCGTAAATGAGAAAGGGGGAGCCTGGAAAATATGGAGCGAATTATTCAGAAATTTAATTTTTCCTTTCCAAACGTGGCTGGTTGAATCGAGAAATGTAATTGAAAATTATAAAATAGTGCTAGGATGTCAGTGTCTTAGATATCCCTGTATTTTTAACATGCAATGTTAGGCAATTTTGATTAAATGATGTCCACTTATCAAAATTACTTTCTTTCTTTATTTCTTCTTTGTCAGACAAAATTGTCACAATATAAACCTATAATCTATAACTCAATCTAATATCACAGTCAACACTTGAATAGCATGAAAACAAAAACAGGAACAAATGCCACCAAATGTGGTCTCACAGAAAATCATCTGCAGAATAATGAGATTATAACAATAGATTTTGTTTCAATTTTGTTGAAAAAAGTTTGGTTGAGCAACAGAATTTAATGTATGGTGGTATTTTGTTATAAAACATTATTAGGCTCATATAGTTTAGTGATTTGAAAATAGGAGTCTTCTCAGTAGTAGGTAGTGTTGATATTATGAATTTGAGAATTTTTCAAGAATTATTTCTTATTAGGCACATATACACACATTTCGAAAATATGCAAAACGTCATGCAAGTGTTAATACTTTCAATTCTTTAAAAACATTTTTACAGCCATCAGTACGTGACATATCCAAATTTAAAACCAAAAGTTAATCGATGATTCTTCAGATAAGTATTCATTTTCGTTGTATCTGATATTCAATTCTGAGGATACTTTGTGGGTGCTACGGAATCTGATTTATTGAGTCTTTTTTATTCATGTAAAGATAATTTTCAGAAAACTTTCATCAAATTTGTAAGATATTATTAAACCATCTGCAAGAAGAGTAAAGAACACATTGTCCGAAGGGTTATTTATATATACAGTGTGTATGAAATAATTCGAAATTTTCTTTGACTCAAGTTGTAGTACTCGGAAATACCTACCTCTATGTTTACGGAACCTTTGTATATCCATTTTCCACGGCTAACTACGACCAAATGAAAAGTGAAAAATTGGGAAAAACATACTAGGCATTTTTTTATCGCAAAAGTAACACCAGATTCTGTTTCAGAACATCTTAAAACCCCCAAATCTCAATGCTTGAATCATTTGAATATGATATGAATATGATTTGATCAGAGTTAGCCTTGGAAAAGTGATATTTGGCTATTTTTCAAAGTATTAATTAAATATTTTTGAGAATTCTGTGACAAGAGAAGACATTTTGGAAATTTTCCAAGCATTATTTATGGATTAGAGTTGATAATGCTACCAGCTACAGATGATACCCTGTATATTCAAATGATTCAAGCATTGAGATTTGGGGGTTTTAAGGTGTTCTGAAATAGAATCTGGTGTTATTTTTGCGATAAAAAAATGCCTAGTATGTTTTTCCCAATTTTTCACTTATCATTTGGTCGTAGTTAACCGTGGAAAATGGATATACAAAGGTTCCGTAAACATAAAGGTAGGTATTTCCGAGTACTACAACTTGAGTCAAAGAAAATTTCGAATTATTTCATGCTCAACGAAATATGAGGGTATGGTTGCTCAAAGTGGGACACACTGTATATATATATATATATATATATATATATATATATATATATATAGATATATATATAAAATTACAGGAATAGCTGGATGCCAAACTTTTACATTTGCTTTTTCTTTCACCTTTTCTTCAATTCAAAGTAGTAAAATCGACCGTTCATACACCTTTCTCCATCGATAAATTTGAGGTGTTTTAATTTAAACTTTTCTGTTTTCTTCATTATTTAATTTTTATAATGTTTATTTCTACTATTGAACAGCCAGTGGAACAGCTGAATATTCCCTATTATCGACCATATACATTCTTCATACGATTTAAAAAAAAATTATTAAATGACAAAATACAGCACTTGACAAGTATCAAAAAGGAAAAAGTTAATAGGGCTATGTTGAAGCATTGACTCACGCACAGAACGTACATAGTATATTGTGCAACAAGTGGGTAAAGTTCAACTTTTCTCACGAGTGAGAAAAAGTACTTTCCCCACATGTTTCACACTATACTTTTTCTACAACTGCAAAAAATTAAAAAATATAAGTAATATACCTTAATATTTATTTTTTCCTACAACTGCACAACTACAATAACATTAAACTATCCTACCTCTTGACAGATAAATAATATTTTCGTATGCCAATTCATACTTTTTTGAAATTTCCGGCAGCAAATCCAACGTTACTTTCGTAGATTTTTCCAATATCTCTGGTGTAGTATTATTATCGAAATCGTCACTATTGTCAGTATCCATATTATTTATTGTGAGTAAGTATGTCTTATTGAAATGATATTCAATAGAAATTGCGATTTTTAGAAAATCACGAATGAAAACTATCTGAAGAGTTTAAAAAACTTCTATAATCTGACAGTTCTGATAACTATCTAAAAATGAACAGCAGCCAGCTACCAAGCCAACTAGTTTTTGTCGATTTTTGTTGATTGTCGGCAAAGTGCCGTGAAAAAAAATATTTCTTACAGTTTTGAAATTAAGTAAGCTATGAGAAATACGCAACTTTTCATAGCAGTTGTAGGAAAAATCATTTTACTTTAACGATTCCTGAGGTAAAAATTGAGGCTTACGAACTTTTGTTAAGGTAAAAGCATGTTGTATGAAAGCTATTACTGAAATCCACTACAACTTTCTTGAAGTAGAAGTAAAAGATAAGGTAAAATTGCAAGTTTGATCTATGAACCAGGCATAATAGAGAGTGTTCATTATATTATGGCATCGTTGGTGAAGTGAAATTGTTTTATTGAAGTAAATTGACTGAAATTGCCCCCCAAACATAATCAATCAATCATCCCATTCTAAATTCATGATTGAACTATCTTACTTTTCTCCGTCTTTCAAACAGTTGAAGATCTTATTAACCGAAGACGACGTAACAGAACTCTTCGTGATAAAAACGTACTATATACATCGGGTCAAAATGAATAATAGAACAGATTGTGTTGCAGGCGATGAGGAAAACACAATAAGGGATGTAGAAAAATGAAAAATTCACACGATCCCCGTACGCCAATTGCGCCGTAGGCGACGCTAAATCAAATATTCAACACCTAAGGAGTGCATCCGAGGAGTATCCGGGCTTATAAAAATGAATGAAATTTGCGCGCGTTCGCATCCTTTGTGGAACGGTACCTTTGCGTTGCGGGATATTTTACATATGTAAATGTGTATTTGTTGGAGATGAAAGCACTCATTGGAGTTCGAGATCTTCGGATCAGGATGGTTATTGTTGACATGCTTCGTATGTTCAATCTGATTACCTAATAGATCACTTTATTCATTCGATTGCCAATGCCAGTTCCCTGCATAAACAAAATATTGCGTTACCATAGCAACGAACAATAACTTATTAGGAGTGTCAGTGTAAAGTTTGACGTCAAAAAAGTAAACCAGAGTTACGCAATAAATTAAAAGAAAAAATATGTCAAACGAAATTGTGAAAATCGAAAAATTGGAGTATCGAGCCATCATCAAGTACCTGTATTTAAAAGGGTTAAGAGGTAAGCATATTTACCTTGGTGATCAATGTCCTTCGTATGCGACTGTGAAAAATTGGACTGCAACCTTCAAAAGAGGTAAATTTTCCATTGAAGATGATGACCGATCGGGAAGGCCAGTTTCTGTGTCAGTCCCGGAAAATATCGTGCAGTTCATGACATGATTTTAACAGACCGTCGAATTGGGCTAAAACGGATATCTGAAGCACTGAATATTTCATACGAACGCGTTCATCATATTGTTCACGTCAATTTGGACATGAGAAAAATTGCTGCAAAATAGATCCCCAAATGTTTTGAATGTTGACCAAAAGCGTGCAAGGGTACCTATAGTCTAAGAGCTGAGGGACCAAAACTGCAAGAGTTTTATAAAAGCTGATATTTTGATATTGGGTCATGAATAGGTTGAATATCAATAGCCTGCCGTCAGTCAGCCAGTTTTTGGGACAACTGGCGTGGGGGTGGTTCCAAACTTGTAAAAAAAACACGTATGTCGCAACTGTTTTATAAAATCTGAAAATTTGTTTGTGGATAGCTAGGCAACCAACAAACTGTGTGGACATAGTCAGTCAGCACAATATTGGAACACTACGCGTCAGCGGTCCGGTAAACACGTCAAAAAAAATGGGTTCGTGAAAGAGTGTTATAAAATCTGAAAATTAGTCTGTGGATAGCAAGACAACTAACAAACTGTGTGGACATAGTCAGTCATCAGAATATTCGGACACTTCGCGTCAGCGGTTCGTTAAACCCGTCAAAATAAATGGGTTCGTGAAAGAGTTTTATAAATACTGAAAATTAGTCTGTGGATAGCAACATAACTAAGAAACTGTGTAGACATAGTCAGTCAGCACAATATTGGAACACGATGCGTCAGCGGTCCGGTAAACCCGTAAAAAAATGGGTTCGTGAAAGAGTTTTATAAAATCTGAAAATTAGTCTGTGGATAGCCAAGACAACTAACAAACTGTGTAGACATAGTCAGTCAGCACAATATTGGAACACGATGCGTCAGCGGTCCGGTAAACCCGTAAAAAAATGGGTTCGTGAAAGAGTTTTATAAAATCTGAAAATTAGTCTGTGGATAGCCAAGACAACTAACAAACTGTGTAGACATAGTCAGTCAGCACCATATTGGAACACGGCGCGTCCGCGGTCCGGTAAACCTGTCAAAAAAATGGGTTCGTGAAAGAGTTTTATAAAATATGAAAATTATTCTGTGGATAGCAAGACAACTAACAAACGTAGTGGACATAGTCAGTCATCAGAATATTCGGGCACTTCGCGTCAGCTGCCGCTAAACCCGTCAAAAAAAATGGGTTTGTAAAAGAGTTTTATAAAATATGAAAATTTTTGTGTAAGTAGTTCATATTACCTAAAATAAGACTAACATAATCAGTCAAACGTTTCATGGAACAAACGCCGTCAGCAGGCAATAGAAAGGCGCCGTTATTTTGACATGTACTCGAGAGAATATGGAAAAAGAACAACGTTACTAAAATATTCCTTTATTAGAGGACGTATAAAGGCGAGGATTGAAGTTCCTTTATGTTCTTTTCTGTTCCTTTATTTGACATGACTCATGATTGATAAATATATAATATGTTTAACAGGAATCGATGTTTCAACCCCTATCTATCACAAGAATAATTTTATCTGATACTGAAATGAATTATGTAGAAAGAAAAATCGAAGTTTCTAAGATTTAATTTAGGTTATGAATAATGAACGACACATATAAACTGGCAGAATAGCGGCAGTCACTATTAAAATAAAGTTGCCTTAAATACTGCCTGACGTTATTGCAATATCTCTCTAATGAGTCAGCAGAATCTGTCCTTATCTGACGGTCTGTAATAAATGAGTGCAAGCATATTATTTGTCAGCCATTTTTTTCATGAACAAACTAGTCAAACGTATTAATATACGTTTACTAATTTACAGATGCTGAGTCGGAGGTGACCCACACCGAAGAAGAGTCTGATAAATCCTATTATAGCAGCGATTCTGATTAGAACATTTATTTTTATTTTTAAAGTATTGATTTAAAAATAATATTGAAATAACCTTAATTTTTTGAAAGAGGTATATACGACATTCAAATTGAGACGTTTGTTTTTCATATTTCCAATCCCATAAACACTCAAAGAACATAATAGTTTAAATTAACCAAAAAGAGCATACTAACATGAAATTGCGTCTATCTAGTTTAGCATTTATTTCAAGTAGCTAAAAATAATGTTTAAGCGTATATAGCTACTATACTATTTATATAGATATTTCGAACAATAATATTAGTTCTTTATGTAAGTAAGCATTTTTCAGTAACATAACAAATGTATCTGATTACATGAAGACACAATAGCTCGTAATTACTACCATCTTGTTGCTCAACAAAATTAAAAGTAAATGAACCACTTTTTCTTTGTTTTCCAATTGTCAATTCCTGGAATTATTTTCTAACGTTATCATATAAAGGTTGTTTCATTCAACAAAATCAACGATATTGTTGACGGAACATTTCTTTGCATTGAATTAACCTGTAGTACTATTTCTTTGAATGAACTAATTGTTATATAAAACATTTCTCCAACCACATTTTGTCCCATTGTTTATTTGAATGTTGCATGTTGACCAAAATATAGATATTGCTTGTTGCATTATTAAATATCTCTTTCCTATCGTTTCTTATTGAATATCTTTTCATCATTGTATTGTAATATTGAACAACTTAGTCAGCGCCATAAAACACGCTATATGAATTAAGCGCGCGGCGCGCCTTTCCATTGCCTGCTGACGGCGTTTGTTCCATGAAACTTCTGACTGACTATGTTAGTCTTGTTTTAGGTACTATGAACTAGTTTCTCGAAAATTTTCTGATATTATGAACAGTCTTTCACGAACCAAATTTTTTTGGCGGGTTTAGCGGCAGCTGACGCGAAGTGCCCGAATATTCTGATGACTGACTATGTCCACTACGTTTGTTAGTTGTCTTGCTATCCACAGAATAATTTTCATATTTTATAAAACTCTTTCACGAACCCATTTTTTTGACAGGTTTACCGGACCGCGGACGCGCCGTGTTCCAATATGGTGCTGACTGACTATGTCTACACAGTTTGTTAGTTGTCTTGGCTATCCACAGACTAATTTTCAGATTTTATAAAACTCTTTCACGAACCCATTTTTTTACGGGTTTACCGGACCGCTGACGCGTCGTGTTCCAATATGGTGCTGATGACCGACTATGTACACACAGTTTGTTAGTTGTCTTGCTATCCACAGACTAATTTTCAGATTTTATAAAACTCTTTCAAGAACTCTTTTTGTTTGACGGGTTTACCGGACCGCTGACGCGTCGTGTTCCAATATGGTGCTGACTGACTATGTCTACAGAGTTTGTTAGTTGTCTTGCTATCCACAGACTAATTTTCAGATTTTATAAAACTCTTTCACGAACCCATTTTTTTTTACGGGTTTACCGGACCGCTGACGCGTCGTGTTCCAATATGGTGCTGACTGACTATGTCTACAGAGTTTGTTAGTTGTCTTGCTATCCACAGACTAATTTTCAGATTTTATAAAACAGTTGCTACATACGTGTTTTTTTTACAAGTTTGGTACCACCCCCACGCCAGTTGTCTCAAAAACTGGATGACTGACGGCAGGCTCTTGATATTCAACCCATTCATGACCTAATATCAAAATATCAGCTTTTATAAAACTCTTGCAGTTTTGGTCCCTCATCTCTCGGTCTAGTAGTAGCATCGCGTTCGATCTGTGCTCGATTTGAAAACGATATAGACTTCTCAAACCGAATTGTTAGTATGGATGAGACTTGGGTACATTTTTACGATCCAGAAACAAAGCAACAATCGATGGAATGGCGACACTCCGGTTCTCCAAGACCTAAGAAGTTTCGTGTCCAAAAATCTGCTGGAAAAGTTCTTGCTTCAGTTTTTTGGGATTGCCATGGAGTAATCATGATTGAATTTTTGGATAAGGGTAGAACAATAACTACTGGAGATTACTATTCGACTTTACTGACCACTCTACGGGAAAAAATTAAAGAGAAAAGACGCGGAAAGCTATCCAAAGGTGTTTTGTTTTGCAGGACAACGCCCCTGCACACAAATCTCATGTTGCCATGCAAAAAATTCGTGATTTAGAGTTTGAATTACTAGAACACTAGAACACCAGATTTGGCTCCGTCCGACTATCATCTCTTTCCTCAACTGAAAAAAGTTTAAAAGGTCGTAAATTTTCTTCCAACGAGGAAATAATAAAAGCTGTTGAGTTCTGGTTTGCAGAGCAAGAAGAAACATTTTATTTGAAAGGTCTAGAGACGTTGCAGGTTCGCTGTAATAAATGTATCCAATTAAGAGGAGAATATGTTGAGTAATAAAATATTTTGACATTGAAATTTTGTTTGGTTCTATAGTAGGCTATGAATTTTTCAATATATCCTCGTATAAGTCTGCGGGTCCAGATCATATCATAAAGATCCAGCTGCTGCTCAGAAATTATCTGGAAGCAAATCAGGATGGTATTTTATTAAATTGGTGCAAACCAATTTCAGTTAAATCCTAGTAAAAATTAAATCCACAATTAAATCAAAATATCTTTGCTCCACTTGGTTTGATCAATAGTTACCATAATGATTTGATTATTAGGTAATAGTTAATCCTTTTTTAGTAAAGCCGAATTATAATTCAAATTGTTGCAAACCGCCGTAAAACCGCTATAGAATATGGTGTTCCTGAATATTTATAGTACTGGATCGTAGGCAATTGAACTATTCCCGCTATACCAGAATAGGATGTAAAAAGCAGAACACAATAGCCTATTTGGCAGCAGTGTCTTCAGAGTCATAAATTTAGACATATCCTGCATGAAAAAATATTCACATGATTCTCCTCTACTAACATAATGAAGAATTTATTAGTTTTCCCTGATTGACAACGGTATGTAATTATTTTCTAATGTTCGTAACTCAGAGATGACAGTAGCTTCCTAGTTCAGAAATCGCTGGTAATCGATCAGACCTGAATGTAATTGTCAAAAAACTGTGGTAATGCAGCAAAGTCAACTGAAATACATTCAAAAGCTGAGCATAAGCTTCATTACAAGCAAAATTATTAGTAAAACATAAGTTTTAATAGTCGGGTTAGTTGTGTGATGAAACTGTAAATTTTTCATGATTCAAAGTTTATAATTCGCTAGCAACCTATAACAAATCGCCCAGTCACCTGAGATTCTTCATGAGTTTGCAACATTCTGGAAAACTCCGTCGAAAATACCCTCGAAACTAACTTGAAATAGCCTCCGCTAAACTATTATTGAAACTTTGTTTCTTATCATCCCATAATGCCGGCCGTACAAAGTCAGTTTTGAACAGTATTAAAGTTCTCAAGAGTGGAAGATCAATGGAAAATGGGGATAGGATAGGGAAAATCCCTGCCGATAAATCTCGGTCGGTTTCGCAACAAAGAGCGAGGGGCCAAACCGATATCAGAAGAAGAAGAGAGTATATAATTGCGGTATTAATCATCTCCCATAATAACCTGAGATCCAGACACGTAGCGCGTCCTGTAATTACGACAGTACATTATAATTAGGGGATGACACCTCGGAAGCGTCTTCGGCAGTGACATCATGTTGGGGAATTGGCAGTGGAGACCCTGATTTTTTTCGTGAAGTCTCTTGGAATTCTCTGAATACTTTACTATACCTTTACGATAGAGCAAGGCTGTAATTGAGAAATTCCTGTAGTCTACTTCAGGTAAATGGTAATAAAAGGGTGATGTTCAGGTAATTTGAAAGTTTGTTTGGTAAATAGAGAAAATATATGGAATTTCATATTTAAGATGTTTGTACTGCAAGTTATATATTTTTTATCTTTTATCCTTTATACACTTTTACCCTTATATCAACTAAGCTTTGTCTATGAGAATGATATTCTCCGACAATAAAGTGTATCTTGATTGATTGATATATTCGACTTCCAGCAGCGGTTGAGGTCAGACGGTGGCTTCGTGTTGGAAGTCAGGTTAATGTGAGTGATGTCCGCAGACTTAAAGGCGTTTGAAAATAAAGTGTTTTGTTAAAAATTAAAGTGTTAAAAATATGGGATGCAGTATTGCTTAGAGCAAGACAACTGCATTCTCCCGAAAAAACCTCGCTGTCTACGCCGGTTAAAGGCCGGATAGGAACGGATTTCTTGCAACGGGGCATGTTCTTATGGCACCGAATAGAAGCTTATGGACAATAATTGAAGAGAGAGAGAGAGAAATAGAGAAAATACTTTCACAGTTCATTCCTATAAATGGGAGTACAAATATCTTTCGGGAAATTATGATTAGTTGCATTTTTGTGAAGTTTGGGAATTGATAATAAGGAATTCATAATTTAAAACCGGATGCTAAAGGTCCAGAGTTTTAGAAACGCCAGAAAGATGCAAAGATTATTAGTATTTATGAACAATTTAAAAAAATTACTTGATCATTAGTGATCCTATGATGACAAAATCAAATATTTTTCGAGTAAGATCTAGGAAATATTTTGTAAACTTGAAATAGTTGAGAATTACAGAGTATTGCATATATTTAAATTACATTTGAAGATCACTCACGACGTTCTTTGCTTATGATCATTTTAATAAAAAAAATAGCCTGAACCACATTTTGATAGGCGTATTCGTCTATTTATGAAAAGTTCATAGAAAATTTGTTTCATGCAGTTATCAGATGGGTGAAGGTCGACCTTTCTCCGGCTCTTAGACTAATAGGACTAGGAGATTTCAATATACAGGGTTTCGGTACGGGTACGGTACGGGTACGGTACGGGTACGGTACGGCATAGAGTGATTTGTTAGATCGTTTCTGAGATATGTCCAATAAATATGCCTGAAGAAGGGAAACAGCAGTTTTTTATAATAATCATCACTCCCCCCAAAGGGCACAAAAGAGCAAGGTATGATTTCAACGCACCCTAGTATCAAAACTATTCATTTTTGGGGTTTGTCACTCTATTAATTTCTATTCAAAATAACTTGAACTGCATCAAATTAAAAATTCAGAAAAATCCATCTAAATTTCCATCTCCCCTACGGTTTGGTACAGATATTTTTCTATGTGTACGCAATGGCATTGATGTGTATAATGGCCTCTGTGTGATTTCGAGGTGACTCGCGCCGTAATAACCAAAAAAAAATTTTTTCATATGTTTTTGCGATTTCCATCTCCCCTACTGTTTGGTACAGATATTTTTCTATGTGAACGAGATGGTATTGATGTGTGTAATAGCATCTGTGTGATTTCGAGGTGACTCGCGCCGTAATAACAAAAAAAAAGTATTTCATATGTTTATGGGATTTCCATCTCCCCTACGGTTTGGTACAGATATTTTTCTATATGTGTACGCAATGGTATTCATGTGTATAATAGCCTCTGTAGGATTTCGAGGTGACTCGCGCCGTAATTATAAAAAAAAATGTTTTTCATATGTTTTTGCGATTTTCATCTCCCCTACGGTTTGGTACAGACATTTTTCTTTGTGTTCGCAGTGGTATTGATGTGGTATTGATGTGTATAATAGCCTCTGTGTTATTTTGAGGTGACTCGCGCCGTAATTACCAAAAAAAAAAATTTTATATGTTTTTGCGATTTCCATCTCCCCTACGGTTTGGTACAGATATTTTTCTATGTGTGCGAAATGGTATTGATGTGTATAATAGCCTCTGTGTGATTTCGAGGTGACTCGCGCCGTAATAACCAAAAAAAATTTTTTTTTATATGTTTTTGCGATTTCCATCTCCCCTACGGTTTGGTACAGATATTTTTCTATGTGTACGCAATGGTATTGATGTGTATAATAGCCTGTGTGTAATTTCGAGGTGACTCGCGTAGTAATAACCAAAAAAATGTTTTCTTATGTTTTTGCGATTTCCATTTCCACTACGGTTGGTACAGATATTTTTCTATGTGTACGCAATGGTATTGATGTGTATAATAGCCTGTGTGTAATTTCGAGGTGACTCGCGTAGTAATAACCAAAAAAATGTTTTCTTATGTTTTTGCGATTTCCATTTCCACTACGGTTGGTACAGATATTTTTCTATGTGTACGCAATGGTATTGATGTGTATAATAGCCTTTGTGAGATTTCGAGGTGACTCGCGCCGTAATATAAAAAAAAAAATTTCTCATATGTTTTTGCGATTTCCATCTCCCCTATGGGACACAAATTCCATAAGGAGTTTGCGGGGTCCTTTTGTACAGTTATTGGAACTAATAAGGCCTTATTTAGCCCTAACTATATTGCAATTATTAGGTCCAGCGGCGTCTCAGTGGGCGCCACAGACAACAATACTGAGAAAAAAAAGTTGGAGTTGGAGTTTTTTTTTAGATCGAACAACTAAAAATACAACTTTTTGGTCTCTTGAGTTAAGTATATTTCGTTTGGAGTCTGGAAATAAGGAATGCATGCACGGAAAAAAATATTTCTGGACGTGTTATGGAAGATATTATTCGTCATACTTCATTGAAAACGAAAATTCAAAAACAAAATACTCACTATTCTGATTCATTAGAAATTGTTATTATTATTGATTCTTTTGTAGTTTTTTATTATTTTAGATTGATAATCAAAAAATACATGTTTTTCTTGTGATTTATTCATATCTAGCAATTGCAATGTCATAAGGACCACTCTAGATATTCTTTAACGTGTCTGACAATCAATGACAAATCGATTGCTGTCATGTATTTTATCAGAAACTTACTGTAAGGTCGTTATTGATTATATTTGAATTTGTTTTCCATAGATACTTTTTAGAACGAGTTGAAGACAACTTTTTAGTTTTTTTCTCGAAAACGAAGATAGATCTGAAGAAAATACAAGAAACGAAAAAGTTGTGTTTTTAGTTGCTCAATCTAAAAAAATAAAAAAACTACAAAAAAGTCAGCGGCGTACTTTCTGTTCTTGTCTCACAATATACTATTTTTGGACGATCTAATCGGAATAAGATTAGATGGAATATTCAATTTGTACTGATATTACATGTTGCTACTTTATGTTGATATACATAACAAATATACAGAAGCAGCAATTCATGAATTTATATATACTACTTACATAAATACATTGGGCAATAACAATTATTACTGAAAAGGATTCCTATACATTTACAGAGATTTATTTAATATTCGTTATTGTTTAAAAATAAAACGAACTTAAAATTCAAGTGATCAATGGTACCTGTACCTCCTTCTCAGTCGTAACCTTACCATAAAGACAAATAATTTGATTGTGTATTATGCAAGCAACACGAAGACTAGTTATACATACAACGGCAAACAATCATTATCATAACACTTTATTTGTCTAGGAAACCATAATTTAATTCAAAATATATCGCATTTGACTAATAACTACTCATAGTCGCCTTATACGGAATATATTCGCTTTAATGTTATTATTCTCGTTCGAAAGTGTTTATATCCCCGTGGGTACAGCGCGAGTGGGTGTAAAGGAGGTCACGAGGGTCAAACCGTCTTAGAACTTAGAAATTAATCATAATCAAGACGGCGTTTTCGAGTTATATTAGGGTTAATAGACGGTTTACATTCCTCGGTGTGAAGTGCAGGCCACAATTTTCGAGTGACCTCTCGCACCTCTCCGGCAAATTGTGTGTAGGCCAGTGCCAAAGACTTTTTTTTATCTTCCACAAAAAATTTCATTTCTTTTTATGTCTCAAACACACTTGCAAAGGATCTCGTTATCTCAGGATTTTTTTCGGGTTGCAGGAGCAAGTAAAACAGACCTGGATCCGGTTGACTTGGCCAATTTATTGAGTGGTTAGGAGAATATCAGATGCGACACCAATGAGAGTCTCAGATTTTGTACAGAACTAAAATGCATTAGTATTTTGGGAAACAAAGTTATACCCTGTTGAAACACCTAATTCAGACCTACCTATATAAATGCAGATGCACCGTGAGAAATATGAGTAAGACTTATATTTCTGGATTAATCTCATAAACACTCATAATTTGAGCTGTATCAAATTATAAGGGATATGTGTCGATGGCAATCGCTCGTTTCTCACTCTGAAAACCAGATTTCTACTTCGCGTAAAATAAACGAAATTACAAAAAATAGTAGATGGCGTTTTTTTGTAACGAAATGCGTTCGACTCAAGAAGACGAGGTCTATTTGCGAATTATGACCCTTAGGGTATGAAACCACCAATACCGCGCGGACGGCATAAAAATTGCCTAGCTCTTATTAGCCATAGAAAGCGACAACTTGTACGCTTGACACTTAACCACAAAAACGGTTATTTGATCTAGCAACCGACAAAATGAAAGAAATGATACAAGAATAAAAAATTACTGTAAATAACAAACGATAACAGAAAAGGGACAATGGTTTCGTTACACACTGTAATTTTTTGGATTCAAAATATTTATTGCTTCCCCTTTTTGATTTAATACCGAAAAAGCACCCTAACTTTGAAACGATAATTCTCACGTCAAAATATTTGTTTTTGAAAAAAAATTCGTATACTTTTTGTTCTTTGAAATCTCTACTTTCCGATGGTATAAAAATATATATACAGGGCTATTCAAATTCGCTTTTGTACATGGGGATCTCGTAAACAATAAGAGATAGAGTGTCGGTTAAATTGTGGCAAAGTTGCGTATTTTAGAGGCCTATGGAATGATGTGAAAAAATCGAATTTAGCTCTTCTGGTTCTGGAGATATACAGGAAAATTCAAAAAAATCCCAGATTATTTTTTTGCCTGTATCTTCTTTATTCGCAGACAGGTGCAAGAAAATGTGGAAGATTTGAGATTGAGAATTTTGAATGCTTTCGCAACAATGCAGCAAGACGTGTAATAAGGGCAATAAATAATATGAAAAAACAAGTTCACAAATTTCTCGAAATGGAAGGACTCCAATTCGAACATTTATTGTGCCATTATTTTTTTTGGGTATATAAATTACTTCATTTCAATTTTTATTAAAATTATAGTGTTCGTTTCGGATGTAATTATTGCTATCATTTCTTTTTCAGCTTATCATGATACATATAATTTATTATTGTTGTAGATATGTTTCAGATAATCATAAAAGGTTTTGCTATTCGAAGTTCACTGTAGAAAACGCTCAAGAGCATTGAAAATGTGAAGAAATATGATTTGTTACTTAAAAATGACGAAAATACTCTCAAAAAATGGTACATGGGGAGACGTGAGAGTTGCTATTGTGTTTTTATTTAACTCAGTCAACCAATTTCCAGGGCCGTAATTTAAAAGGGAATAATTCACCCTATTATAATAAAATATTACCGAAACATCCCGAAATATAAAATTAAATTCAATTCCTCAGTATGAAGTGAACGTCGTGGATCGTCGAAAACTACAACAAAAAATGCAGGTCCGTATTTAAAAATTCAAAGATGGGGGTGGCCAAAGTCAGATGACACCCTGTATAAAAGATTCATGGACATATTCTGATAGCCCACATCAAGTGCCAATAGCAAAATGTGGACAGATTTGTCTGCGAATAAAGAAGATACAGCCAAAAAAATTTTTGGAATTTTTTGGTTTTTCCTGTATATTTCCAGAACCAAAAGAGCTGAATTCGATTTTTTTACATAACTGAATAGGTCTCTAATATACGCAACTTTGCCAAAATTTAACCGACACTCTATCTCTTCTCGTTTACGAGATCCCCATGTACAGAAACGAATTCGAATAGTCCTGTATATTACTATGGCAAATTTTCTCAGAAGATGCAAAAAAAAAGAAAAACCTCGAATTCGACAATTTTTTTTCAATAATAATTAAGAACTCGATAGAAATTGCCAGAGACAGTAATAAAACCCACTAGTTGTGGGTCAAGATATTGATCTTCTGGTCCTTTTGAATCAATTGCATTCAAATATGATATTTATTTTCTCAAGCCAGGTTTTGGAAATGAAAAAGGTCTATTTTTCAAGTCCAATAGTTTCAAATATGAATCCTTCCAAGCAAAAGCTAATAGATTAGTGATTAGAATTCAAGATAAAGTATTTATAACTAAAAAATTCCCTTCAAATCCTATCTTTACTACTTAAAAATTCACCTATTTTCGCATGTTTTTTGCAATCTCTATGCCTGATGGATTTGCAATTTTTTAGTTCAATGTCACATGGAAACTCACATTTTTCGAGTAACTGAAGTGTATATTTTAATAAATAGCTCAAAATTTTACATGATTAAAAAAACATTGTCGAATTCGAGTTTTCTCGATTTTTTGCATTTTCTGAAAAAATTTGCAATAGTAATGTATATATTTTTTATATCATTAGGAAGTAGAGATTTCAACAAACAAAAAGCACACCGATTTTTTTCAAAAATCAGATATTACTACGTGAGAATTTTCGATGCTTTTTTATATTGAATCGAAATAAGGAAAAACAATAAATATTTCGAAGACAAAAAATGACAGTGTATTTTGAGACATAAAAAGGTAAGATTTTACCAAATTTTGGGAAGAAACAAACATTTTTGAGGGAGATAAAATTAAAACATCAAAAATTCGTTTTTTTGGATTTTTCGCATAAATTTTGTGTGAAAAAAGTGTAGATACAAAAGTTATGAACCTTTTCATTGCCTACAACTTCACAATTCAATTTTTTTTTATAGTTTTACAGAAAATCATTAAAATATCACTCCCTTTCACTTCCCGACTTCAAATCGCCCGTAAATAATTTTTCCTTTTATTTTGTTATATCATCCTATTCTGAATTTTTTTGGTTAATTATCGACCCTGGCCTATTAGGGTTAATAGACGTTTACATTCCTCGGCGTGAAGTGCAGGCCACAATTTTCGAGTGACCTCTAACAGTGACTCCGGCAAATTGGATGGACCCGAATGAAGGTAGAAATTCCCGATGCGGTCGAAAGAGTCATCCTCATCCCCTTTTCGGCACGTGCTCGTCTCTCGAAACGGGGCCCTTCGAAGCCAGATCGGGGTCTTATACATGTCTTTAATTCTAAGGGTTGTTGTCTGTCCCATCAGCAAATGGCACACGACCGCAGGTAGGTTTTTGTGGTCTGCGGAAAGTGATACCTCTATTACCGAACGGCCGCACAACAAAAAAGATAATAGAGCATGTTTTGACAATGGTTTTTATCGCCTTTTATTGCTGGGTGCTAAGCGGTAACAGGTACACGATTTCTTGAATGGCTGTGTTTGTGTGGCAACATAAATTTTGACTGTTTTGAGACGGTTGACGGAAATGTCATACTTACCTATTTAACAAACCTTTTCAATTGAAAAATGTTTAAATTTGTATCAGAAATTGAAAAATACCTTCGAATGAAATTCATCCAAAGTTTATTTGTTTTTCAACGTAAAAAACATATAATTTCGTTAGGCAGTTATTGTCGTTTGTATATACCGGGTACCCCAAATATGTGACAGGCAACATCTGGTTTGTTCGAGAAAATATACAAAAATGTTTCATACAAAAGTATCATGAGAACTATATTTTGATATAACTTTCACATATACAGGGTGTTTGGTGTAAGTAATTCAGACCAAAATAGTATTTTTTTTCAATGCATGGCATCACACGTTAAAAGGTAAGGGCTGCGTCTTCCCTAGCTCACACAAGTCTCTCGAAGACTTCTGAGGGTTGCGCGTAGAGGTGCAATCGGTTGACGGAATTAACAATTTTAACAATGGAACGCCCTGTATATCATTACATATTCTGATTCTACGTTGAATTCTGATATCATTTCATGTTTAGTTTTTGAAATTCGGTAACGACGTTGATGCACTTTTACCTTAAATGTTCGGTTTTCAAAAAGCTTTATAATGGAACACGAATCCTGATTTCCATATCTTTCTTTGATGATCTAGAATCCTACTGTACAAACCATTTTTCTCACCTCTTCGATAATGGGCGATTTTTCAATCGATATCAGTTGAATATGATATTGAAAATGATTCTAAAGAAGGTGACTAACTTGAGCGTGAATTGCTTTACATTACACAATTTCATCGTAGCTCATGCTTGTTGATGCCATAGTAACAAATGTTGTTGAATTCTCCTATTCGATTCAGTGATTCTTTGCAAAACTGTAAGTATGCTCTTTGCGCATCATAGGACCTTACTTCTTCAATGAACTTCTCTACAATATGATTTGATCCAGCTGATGGAAAATATTCCAGTAGAAGAACGACAAGGAAAAAGATGGTACTCCTCACAATTCACAGGTTGTCACTGAATATCAGGATAGAACGTACCCAAATAGATGGATTGGTAATAAGGGTCCGATTCGGTGGCCGTCTCATTCCCCAGATTTATTACCACTTGATTTTTTCCTATAAGTTACTTGACAGATATTGTTTTCACTAGTCCTTTGCATTTGGATGATCTGAAAGTGAAGATTCGACTAGCCTGCAGTGATTTAAATCTTATAAGAGCGACTCGTTCGAGAGAAGTGATTCGCTGTTTCGAAGCATGTGTAGTGTCTAATGCTACTATTCTTGTGAACTGATTCATCAAGTTATAGTACATTGTCATTAACGTTTTATTCCTGAATACTCCTCTTTCAATTTCGCAGTTGTTTCATATTCGATATAATTCCTGACTGATTTCAACAACAAAATTGTAACCATTACTTGAAACACCCATAACTATGACTAATTTTTATGTGATCTGATGCAGAGAGGGTTAATGAATAAGGTATCTTTAAAAGTGATAGTCTTTCTCAAGACCTTACATTTTAAGCAAAAACTCAACAATGCCACAACCGAAATTCGAAAACCAAACACGAAATGATATGAGAATTCATCGTAGAAATTGTAATGATACACACGGCGTTCTATTTAAAAAAAAATCAATTTTGGTCTATAGCACTTACACCAAATACCCTGTACATTTGAAAATTATATCAAAACATAGTTCTCATGAACTCCTAAAACTTTTGTATGAAACATTTTTGTATATCTCCAGTAACAAACCAGATGTTGCCTGTCACATAAAATGTGGGACACTTGGTATAGCTTTACATAATATCTGAAAAATACCTAACAAATTTAATTAACCCATAAAAATGTTATAAGAAGCTTAAATCATAATCCTTGGCTTTCAACCAAAACTACAATGACAAAAATACTTCACTTTTCACTAAACGGAAAGAACATTTTACTGATCTATTTTGATATTCTCCGCATGTGACGCACAAAAATTCCGCAGAAATAAAAACAAGTAGATGATAAACAAATAATAGGCACTTCGCGCCACTTTTCATCAAAAATTCTACTATGTTTTTCGGAAACAATATGAATGTGAAAGATATTTTGAATTTGCGCCTATAAATATCTAATCATTGAAAAATTGTGTTGGGTTTATATGGGTTACATTGAATTTTCTAATACCCAAAAAAATATAGGGGTTCTATTTGAAATCTTTGTTCGAAATTAAAAAAGCAACAATGATTTTTGTACATTCTGTATAATCTTGAGAAACGGGTTGTATCGAAATCAATAGCCCAAAACCTCTTTGATGCATGGTCATATTTGAAGGGGTGATTTCGATAAATTTCGATGTGATTTAGTGTCCAATTGAATCTAGCATTTTCATAAAAAATCAATAACTTGAGAACGGTTAGAGTAGGGACCTTATATGAATTCATATTATTTTTTCCTGACCCTTTCAAAAGTGTAACGAAATACAGAGTGGTCCATTTGATCTGTCACACTTTTTTGAGCCACCCTGTAGACTCCAAATTAATTTCCTGTTGTGGCCTTGATCAATATGCATATAATGAAACAGAGAGATTCACGGAAAAAATTATTGATGTTATTTACTTACAGGGACCGTGTCGTATGGGGTGCCCTACCATGTATAGCAGGTTATACTATATATTCACTATATATTTTATTTATATAGTTATATTAATTTTTAATATTATTTTATATATACAATATATATACCGGGTGACCACGAGGTGAGGTACGCCCCCCAATTTTTCTAGTTTTGAAGATACAGGTTTCAAATTTGGCATTGTATTTCTGGTTCCTTTCGGAATTCTTCAAATCTTTTCATTCGAGTAATCTGATAATTCATCATCTTTCAACATAACAATGTGAAAAGAGTATGTTGCTATTTGAGAAATGGCAGTTGTAAGCCTTTCTTTATGGGTACTAATCCGTTTTGAGGAAATGTTTGATAATTGATGGGAAATATGGTTGCTGCAATTACATGGGAAGCTCAATTTTCAGGTGTATCTTACCTCGAACCTTCCTCTCGTAAATGCTGACGCCGTTCGTCAGTTGTGATGATTTGAGTTTGATGTTCATGGCCAACTTTGTTCGATTGAACAATCAACTGTATCTCCGCCATTTTTCAACCGATTTTCAATTTTGGAGAACAGTGTTATCACAAATTGCGTGTTCTTCCTGATAATGAAAAAAATTGTACAGGGTGTCATTTAAAAAAAAAAGTTTGGGGTCACTTCCGGTTAAACCGGAAGTGGTGAATTTTCGGTTATGGAGTCAAAATATGCGTATTTGAGTAATATATCGACGTGCCAAATTTGAAACCTGTATCTTCAAAACTATAGAAAAATTGGGGGGCGTACCTCACCCCGTGGTCACACGGTATATATATATATATATATATATTATATATATATATATTATATATATATATATATATATATATACAATGCTGACTGTTTTATACTGACTCTTCCAATATCATGTAACAATGATCTTACT
Organism: Chrysolina oricalcia; assembly: GCA_944452925.2. Classification (NCBI taxonomy): domain Eukaryota; kingdom Metazoa; phylum Arthropoda; class Insecta; order Coleoptera; family Chrysomelidae; genus Chrysolina; species Chrysolina oricalcia. The sequence continues at coordinate 2,385,646 of OX101821.2, read as the reverse complement.
GGAATTAAATTATTATTATTATTATCGTCCTTCTTGAGAACTTCTTGAGAATTCTAGTCGGTGCAAGTCTTGAGCATGCAAATGTAGTTGTGAATAGAGTGATAAACCAACAATCATTATAATTATTATAATCGGGAGTAGTAACTAGGAGGTACCGTTTGGAAAAAAATATTTTTTGCGAATATGTTTTGTGTTAATATATTTATAAGTTGTAACAATATTTTCTATTTTGCTTCCCGAATTTTCATTTATTTGTAAATTCGATCTATATTATGTTGTCAAAAGATGGCGCAGCCGACGCAATTTAGTTCACGCTTAAATCTTTTCAGCTCTTAGGTATTTGCTTTCTAATAATACAGTGATTATTTAAAAAAAAGTATGGAAAAATAATCTGCGAATGTATTCTACCAACTGCGATATCATTCGCAAGTCAAATTACGAGGATATATTGAAAAATTCTTAGCCAACTATAGAACTAAACAAAAGTTCACTGTCAAAATATTTTATTACTCAACATATTCTCCTCTCAATTGGATACATTTATTACAGCGAACCTGCAACGTCTCTAGACCTTTCAAAAAAATGTTTCTTCGTGCTATGCAAACCAGACCTCCACAGCTTTTATTACCTCCTCGTTGGAAGAAAATTTACAACCTTTTAAACTTTTTTTCAGTTGAGGAAAGAGATGATAGTCGGACGGAGCTAAATCTGGTGAATAAGGGGGGTGTTCTAGTAATTCAAACCCTAAATCACGAATTTATTGCATGGCAACATGAGATTTGTGTGCAGGGGCGTTGTCCTGCAAAAACAAAACACCTTTGGATAGCTTTCCGCGTCTTTTCTCCTTGATTTTTTCCCGTAGAGTGGTCAGTAATGTTGAATAGTAATCTCCAGTTATTGTTCTACTCTTATCCAAAAATCAATAATGATTACTCCATGGCAATCCCAAAAAACTAAAGCAAGAACTTTTCCAGCAGATTTTTGGACACGAAACTTCTTAGGTCTTGAAGAACCGGAGTGTCGCCATTCCATCGATTGTTGCTTTGTTTCTGGATCGTAGAAATGTACCCAAGTCTCATCCATAGTAACAATTCGGTTTAAGAAGTCTACATCGATTTCAAATCGAGCACAGATCGAACGCGATGCTACTACCCTTGCACGCTTTTGGTCAACATTCATACATTTGGGGATCCATTTTGCAGCAATTTTTCTCATGTCCAAATTGGCGTGAACTATATGATGAACTCGTTCGTATGAAATATTCAGTGCTTCAGATATCCGTTTTAGCCCAATTCGGCGGCCTGTTAAAATCATGTCATGAACTGCATCGATATTTTCGGGGACTGACACAGAAACTGGCCTTCCCGATCGGTTATCATCTTCAATGGAAAATTGACCTCTTTTGAAGCTTGCAGTGCAAATTTTCACAGTCGCATACGAAGGACATTGATCACCAAGGGTATTAAGCATATCTTCGTAAATCTGCTTACCTCTTAACCCTTTTAAATACAGGTACTTGACGATGGCTCGATACTCCAATTTTTAGATTTTCACAATTTCGGTGAACATATTTTTTCTTTTAATTAATTGCGTAACTCTGGTTTACTTTTTTGACGTCAAACTTTACACTGACACTTCTAATAAGTTATTGTTTGTTGCTATGGTAACGCAATATTTTGTTAATGCAGAGAACTGGTCCAAGCTAACTAGATATCGATACATCCTGTACCTACTAATGACTTTCCTGTTGCTATTTTCTCGAGCGTGTACTAAATCGCGATGGTTGCGCCATCTCTTGACGACATAAAATAGATCGAATTTATGAATGTATGTGAATTCCTGTTTTTATTTATTTAGAACACTTTAAACGTAAATATTTTGTGTTTGATAAAAAAAAATATATCGGAAAGCAAAATAAAAAATATTTCTACAACTAATAAATATGTTGACATAAAATTTGATTTGTTTGCAAAAACATTTCTTGTCCATACGGCGCCTCATAAGTAACTTCAAAAAAGTGAACGCACTATTTTCCATGGTAGTATATGGACCGTAACTCTTTCAAAAACACCCGAAGAATGCCTCGAAGCGATTAAAACCCATCGAAGTCCCATCTCCGTATAAGGAAGCAGTATGATAATGAGTTCTTTAACGGCGAGTTTTATCAGCGAGTCGCAGCTTAAAAAGTTTATGTCGGAAAAGTAATTTGTGCAGCAAAGAATTAAGTCTGGCGACACTCTTATTGTCGATGGCGTTTTCCTCGTTGCACTCTCTGAAATAATTCATGGTCCTGAAATAGTAACTGCAAGGGCACGGGCGTGCTGCAACTTGCAATTCGCTGAACTGAATAAACGCCCTATAATTCAAAAAGCTCGCTCCGTTTAAACGGCGTTCTTTCGCCTGATACGGTTGTAAAGTATGAAAATAAATGCAGCACAACACCAATAAGCATTTTCGAAGACAATAAAATTATCAAAGGTAAATAAATAGTTGTAACGTGTTCTTTCTCGAAATCGCCTTTTCCCTTTTTAAAACTCGACATCGAAAGGCAACTCGTGCATTTTGCAACAAATCACAACATTTGTTTGAAGGTTTTAGAAGATGTAGTAACTTGATTACTGATGCTTAACAAAAGTAGTGTTTTATTTGGGTATTTATTGCTTGTACATGACTCTCAGCACATTGCAATTGAGTGAATAATATGTTCAGTTTAGCTATCGAAAATCAAGACTTGTAACGTGCCTGTGTGTGAAGTTACTCGTCATTCGGTGATTTGCAACGTGCCTGTGTGAAAAGTTGCATATCACCGTTGTCATTTCAGCCTGGTGATTTGTAAACTGTCTGTGTGTGAAGTTACCTATTACCGGGCTGATTTGAGTGTATAGAGGCTTGCAAGCTTGCAACGTGCCTGTGTTGCCTTCTTTTTGGATTTTCGAGCTACGAAGGACTGTAACGTGCCTGTGTGAGAAGTTACATGACTGTTAGCTGTATTGGAAATATAATAAGTACTAACGTGCCTGGGTGAGAAGTTACGTGTTGTTATATTTACAGTACTCAGATGAGGTACATTGACTTGCAACGTGCCTGTGTGAGAAGTTGCTAGTCAAAGTGTTGACTCATCAGTTTATTTTTATGAGTTTATTGAAAAATGAGATTTGCTTGATTTGAAAAATGAGTTCTAGCTCATGATATTACCATTTTGGTGCCTACCCAACAAGTTCTTTGGATATTGATACTAAATCATTTATATGAAAGAAATCATTATATTCGAAACTTGGGAATTCCTTTTTATGTGGTATTATTTGCTTGATTGAACCTAAAGATTATTTTATGTCCTGATATACAGGGTGTCCAGTAAACTTTGTACAATATTGAAACTGGTGATAGACCAGGTCATGACTGTTCAGAATATCGGAATTTCACCTCAGTAAAAATATCACCGTTTTCGAGATAATGGGCATTTTAAGAATTTCTGGACCTGACCTTGGATTTTTGAGTACCATGTATACAAATTGGGACGAATCCAAATATCTTTGCTGCTGAAGATTACTGATGAGTGATGCTTCTCGATGTACAGAACAATTTCTTAGAAAGTGAAAACATTTTTCAAGAAATGAGGGTAAACTGACAGATTTGAGTTTCACCAATTTTTTTTTTAAAAGTTTGACATTATTATCTGAAAGAAACATAACCAATTGGAAGTGGACCTTCATTTCAAAAGAATACTCATTTTGTCCAGACTCTACCATGATGTTTGAAACTGTACTTCTGTATGTGTACTCACTCTAGAACAATAAAATTTATTATTATGAAATAAAACAAACCATAATTATTTTTGGAAGAAGTGATTTCCATTGAATTAGGCGTGGTTTTAATCTAGGCTTCCATCAACTTTTATTCAAGAAAAAAAGGAAACTACCCAAACACCAAACCTACGTCACAATCACGCGCGTTTCGCCAACAATGTTAGCATCTTCAGGAGCTAAAAATAAGCTTTTAAGATTTTAAGATTGTGACGTAGTTTTGGTGTTTGAGTATTTTATTTTTTTCTTGAATTGTATTTACACTAAAGGCTCCAAAATATTCATTTATTTGATCAACTTTTATACTTACGCCCACAAATTATTTTATTTAGATTTTATCAAGATAAAATGTGGAAATAATCAATAAAGAGTAGACTACTTGGTAGCATTAAATAGTATGTCAATAAAATTAATTTTTCATGTAATAAGTACTAATAAAATTATCGAAATGAAAATTCTTGTGATAAATGTCGCAATTGTCCAGATTCCAACGAAGTTTCAGAGACCGACTTATATAAAGGGTGTAACCAAATAAGTGCAAACTTTTTTAAGAGACGAATCCTTGTCGAAAATTAAAAACTTTTGTTTGAACAACTTGTGACTTCTGTTGTAGTTTCATTCAGTGGTATTTATTTCTTTGTCATGCCGTACACACGTTATACTCCCCGAGAATATGCGCATATGCACTACATTTATGGTGAATGTGGAGGGAGTGCTACTGCTGCAGCAGCGCTTTATGCAGAACCATATCCGATTGCACAATGCCGCTCATAGAATCGCTGATTTGGGGGATATAACCTATAACGCATTTGAAAAGGTTCTTCTTGAAAATATGTCGTCTCTGCGTACGAGTGGATGGAAAATAACATTTTTGTAATATTATTCAGTGCGATGTTGAATTATCGTTATTGTGGTTTATAGTGTATGTTGATTAAAAAAAACGTTGAATTAGTATTTTACTTCATTACATCTCATTGAATGCTTCTAAGCAATTGATTCGTTATTACTCATAACTATTTGATCATTTCATCTTGATAGGATAAAAATAAAAGACATTACTGACAAAGTCTAATGGAGTTGATTTTATTTCAGAATAACATATCACACTCTAATATTATCGAAATTCCACTTCTTCCAAAAATAATGATCGTATGTTTTATACCATAGTAGAGCCTGGACGAAATGGGCATTCTTTTGTAATGAATATCCAGTTCTACTTGGTTATGTTTTTTCAAACAATAATGTCAAACTGTTATTAAAAACATTGGTGAAACTCAAATCTGTCATTTTACCCTCATTTCTTGAAAAATTGTATTGTTTTCTGAGAAACTGTTTCGTACATCTGAAAGCATCACTCATCAGTAATATTCAGCACCAAAGATATTTGAATTCGTCCCAATTTGTATACATGGCATTAAAAAATCCAAGGTGAGGTAGTGATTTTCCAGAAATTAAAAAAATGCTCATTATCTCGAAAACAGTGAGATTTTTCCTAAGGTAAAATTCCGATATTCTGAACAGTCATGACCTGGGATATCACCAGTTTAAATATTGTACAAGGTTTATTGGACACCCTGTATGTGTAGTGTGTCAATGTATATGTGTATTCTTAGTCACAACTGTTTGAATAAAGGAATTCATTCCTCAGAACTAGGTGCAGTATCAATATGAAGTTACTACAACCCACTCCCCCCAAAAAAAAATCCTAACACGAATTATATTAGCATTTATAATGAATAAATCTGTAGATACAGAAACTTGTCCAAATATGCTTAAAGTGAGAATAGTCATTCCATAATTTAAAAAATTATTCGCTTGTCATTGATAACTACAGATCAGATCGATCACCATTCCAAGTGCTATAAGCAAAATAGTGAAAAATTTATCTACAATAAACTTTATCTATTCTTAGTGAAGTATATTAGGAGCAGATGTATACAAACGGTTTTAGTCCTAGTAAGTCGACAAAAAGTGCCACTGCAGCGTTACTAGAAAATATCTATAATGTTATTGATAAGGGCAAGTAGGTTGCTGCACTTTTTTTATTTATCCATATATTTTTGGCTCCATTGATTTTAATATGGTCGCTGATAAATTGTATCCACCAAGTATTCGGGGAAAATTCCTTGCATGGATATGTCCTATATGAAATAGGAAAATAATTGTTGAATGAAATGATACCAATTCAGAATTATTAGACGTGGATATTGGTGTACCACAAGGATCGGTTTTGGGACCTTCACTATTTTTACTGTATATTAGTGATATTCCACAGTCGATTACACTTTTTGCTGATAATACTTCAGTTTCGGCTGAAACCGACAGCCTTGAAGAGCTTCAATAACAATTAAACATAATAGGTGGAAGATTTACCGCATGGTGTCAAAACAATAGGCTCATGGTTAATGTGGAGAAGACTGTGCTGATTTAGTTCTTTGGCAGTAAAGCTCCAGAGTCACTTATAGCCGTTATAATTAATTATAGTACTGTACACCCATCGGAAACAACAAAATTTTTAGGTGTACACGTAGACACTGGTTTGTATTTAAAAAAATCAATAGTAGATATTATGCTCTGGTACAGCTAAAAAAAGTTTTGGATGTTAATAATCTTATGGATGTTTATTATGCGATGGTGAACTAACTCAGTACTTTCCAAGGAATAAATATCATTATTAAAATAAATAAATAATGTTGACTAACGAACAGAACCAAAATAAAATCAAAGTAATTACTAAATCAATTATTTTCACACGGTAGCATTTATTGTTACTAGGGTTACTCTCCTAGAGATCGGAAGATGATCAAAACACAGTAAAATATAAGGTACAGGTTTTCAAAAAAATCGTTATCGTAGCTCATTGAACTGGTGCACGAAGCAGGGTGCCAACCGGTTTTCTCGTAAGGAAATTACGAGCAAAGAAAGCGTAAATAAAGGAACATCTGTTCCTTAAAAAACCTTATATATGCATATACGTATAATTTGGGTGTACAAGTGGCACGACAGCTAGCAGTGTTTATAGTGAGGGGCATATTCAAATGCTAATGCAGAAGCAAAACAGAGAGAATTGTTTTTTTTACTTTTTATACAGTTAGGCGAATTATTAAAATTAGTATAACGAGACGCCGTTTCAGCGAATTTTATTACTGCAATTTTCTCCGGGATATCAAAAACATTTTACGCATTGAAGTATTCCGGGTTTCACAGACCAAGTCACTTAGTGAAATTGTACAAATTTATTTAGAAAAATTGTTAGTCAGGAACAGACATAAAGTTAATTCAGAAATAGGCAAACAATTGGAAATAGGAATATTGTGACGAATATTTTAAATATAAAGTTTTGAGTTTTAATAACATTTCCAATGCCCTCGTACCTAGTCAATTTACGAATCGGCAATTATATCAATATAAGTAGGAAGGAAATGACGAATTGATAATTAATAAAATTATTCACCAAAAAGTGAACAACGAGTATTGCCGCCTTGTTACTAATGTTATATACAGGGTGTTTCATAATTAAATGCTGATTTTGGATGATTTTAAGAAAAACTCTTTATATAAACATACATCATGTGGTAAACAGGGTATTGAAATTTAATAAAAAACTCTAGGTTTTCCCGAATTATTCTAAAACCACTTTTTATATTTATGTCAATTTCGGCAAATGCAAAGCACGCATAAAAAACACTTTTCCAGGATAATTTTTTGAAGTTTTCATCATCGGCGCCCTGTTAACATGCTCTGCAATAAGTTTGATCAAAAAATGAAAGAGCTCCTGTTTTTTTTTTTAAATAAATGTTATTTTTATAATTGTCGTCCATCTTCTCATAAAATTGCCTCTTTGTGGTATTTCGTAAAATACGTTACTGACGAAATAATAAACTGTTTTCAAGACAACAGTCTTCTAAACGCAGTAACTGATCGGGGCAAATTGATTATTGCCCCTCTACACTTGTACAGATTTCTTTGAATTAACATTTTTTCATTTTCAGACTGTGGAAGGTTAAAATTCCCAAAAAGGTATGTCAAGAAATGAATATCCTCCACAAAAACAAACTTTCATTCAATATGTAAAATAATATATTATTCAACGAGCATATAATGATGGCTATTACTCATGAGATGAAGTTTGGGGCTTATCATGGCTTATCTGATTTAAATATTTTACTTTCATCTTGTACAACTACACCTGTTGAGTAATGAATCTGCTTGTCGCTGATTAGCCACAGTCCGTTTGCCATAATTTCTTACTCAAGGGGCGTGGCTTGTTTTGTGTAACTCATAAGGTACTCAAAAAAAGTCACATAAAAATGGTTCTTTTTTCAACAATGGTAGCAAATAGTTATTTGTACAACAAGAATATAAAGCGACTGTTTTTGCACGCCCGATAAGTGCAAAACAAAGGCTTTATAATCGAATGGTACACATGATTTTTTCCAAAACTTTGGTTTTTTATGTAATACATGTCCAGCGTGGCTTTAGCCGGGGAAGTAGTTGTTTTCTGTTAGAAATTACAAAAAAAGTAACTTCATGTTTATCGCAGGATTTTTTCCATTTCCAGAAGAATCATGTTTGGTTCAATCTCCAATTGAGAATGTTTCCCTTATCAACATGAATACCTTCAAAGAGAGGTTATCTTGAACAATTAAAGTTTGTCGTCATTCAGTTGCAGATGTTTCCACATTTGATTTTATGAACGTCCTGTTCGTATTTTCCGTAAAATCATTACTGATTATATTTAATATAAGTTTTCTAGGAAAACATATTAAATAGTGGTGAATTATTCAGTTCGCGTTGGTCATTGGAAAGGTTCTGAGAATTTTTCTATTTATTAATCTCCATACTTTCTAAAAAATTAAGCTTTATGCTTTTATTTTGAACTTGGAAGGATTTCAAAATCATGTTCGAAAATATGGTTTTAGGTTAATAAATGGGTAGCATATGTTAAGTATTTTTGCGTACATCACATTTTTATAAAGAATTAGAAATTATCGAACAAATTGCAGTCACAAAGGTTATAAGTCTTCTTTGGTAGATAACCTTCTGTCTAAGAAGCAATATTAGAAAGCAGTTCAAGAAGTTTATCCTCCTCTAAAAGATCACTAAAGATTTAAAACAATTACTTATATCGGTGAACCAAGCATTGGAATAGGTAATTTCTTGGAAACGTAAGGTTTTAATATTGCTTTCATTGGAAACGTAAGATTTTAATATTGCTTTCAAGGCAGACAATACTTTAGGCAAACATATTAAAAACGACAAAGATAAAGTGGAAAAACAAGAAAAGTGTGGAGTATAAATTAACTTGTGGTAGTTCTCCTAAGTTTTATCTTGACCAAACTGGTAGAACTGGTAAGACTTTCAAAACGCGTTTAACCGAACATAGAAACAGCTTTGTGAACGAAAAAATAAATTCAACATAAGATACCCATTTATTAAACGAAAGTCATACTTTGGACCATGAGATATTAACATGGTTTTTCAAATCAATTATATTTAATGGAATTCGATAGAAATGAGAATAGGGGGTATTGGGTATTACCTGTATTTAAACTACGTGGTTCTGTACTTTTTTTAATGCCGTGGACAAAAAATTATTGCAATCTGTTCGAAAATAACTTACTTGTGAAATTTTAAAGTCATTTAAATGATACGTTTTTGACATAAGTATTGGAAAAACTAAATTATTGACTGAATGCCACATAAATGAAGTACTATATGTACTGAAAAAAGTTTCAAACAAGTCAGACCATATCAACTGAGTGATTCAGTACAAAATAGTAGGTAATGTTTCTTTATCATTATCGAAGATAACTGTAGTGGACACTACAACTGAATTTTAATCTATAATATAATGATATAATCTATAATGAGCTACTAATATTAATGTTCTGTCAAATATCTATCTTGAATTGTTGGTTTAGTTTTAGGTTCCACAGGTTGAGTGGAAGAAAGCACTCGTTCAACTCTTGAGTTGAACCTGAGCTAACTCTGCCTCTTGATAGGTGATAATAATGTAATAATGTCATACTGTATTTTTCTGTTTATCTATCGATAAAAACGATTATTATTATTATTATCATTAATAGAATCTTTACTCTTAAAGGACCCCGCAAACGCCTTATGGAATTTGGGTCCAGGTGGATTTTTTTGAATTTTTGGTATGATGTAGTCCATGTTATTCTCAACGAATGTTACCATTGCGCCAACCCAAAAAAATTTACAGGTTTGCTGCTAGGGGGCGTTGAAATCACCCCTTGCGCAGATTAGACTATTTATTTTTGAACCCGGTAACAATATTTTCACTTGTTTCATTGTTGCTAATGTTGCACAATATTGTGCTGTTTTTAAAAAAAAATTCTTACCCCCTCCCCTTTTTCCCCCAACTCCTAATACGAAACGCAAAAAAAATATTTCTCGAGTGTCTTCAAATGTATTGTCGAATGTTTAAATATGCCTAAATAAGGAAAATAGCAGTTTTTTATGATTATCCCCCCACCCTCAAAATGACACAAAACGAAAAAATTTCGGTGGATTTTTCTGAATTTTTTATATGATGCAGTTCAAGTTATTTTGAATAGAAATTAATTGGGTGACAAACCCCATAAATGAATAATTTCGGTTCTAGGGGGCGTCGAAATCATACTTTGCTCAGAATGGACTATTCATTATTATAGGCGGAAATAATAGCTCTACGGATTTTACTTTAGATTATGCTGATCAATTGTCTAATTTTTTATAAATTGAAAATCTAAAACCTTCCCCTTACCCCCTACCACTATTCGAAAACACGAAAAAAATTAATTCCCGACTACTTGTAAATGCTCTATGAAAATAAATGTTTTAATCGGCTCAAATTAAGGAAATCGTACAGTTGTTTAATTTCACCTTTCCCTTCCTTCAGAAAAATATTGGTGGAGTTCGCTGACTTCTTAGTAGGGCGTAGTTCATGTTTTTTGAATATCAATTAATTGGGCGAATATCTTGAAAAGAAATAAAAATTAGACATCCACAATTTGAATTTGAGGTGGTGCCTGAATGATTTTTTTTCATGTTTTAGATTTTCAATTTTTTAAAATTTACACAATTGTTCGGCATAAAATAAAACAAAAATTCAGAAAAATCCACCGAAATTTTTTCGTTTTGTGTCATTTTGGGGGTGGGGGGATAATCATAAAAAACTGCTATTTTCCTTATTTAGGCATATTTAAACATTCGACGATACAGTTGAAGACACTCGAGAAATATTTTTTTTGCGTTTCGTAATAGGAGTTGGGGGGAAAAGGGGAGGGGGTAAGAATTTTTTTTATAAAACAGCACAACATTGTGCAACATTAGCAACAATAAAACAAGTCGAACTATTGTTACCGGGTTCAAAAATAAATAGTCTAATCTGCGCAAGGGGTGATTTCAACGCCCCCTAGCAGCAAAACTGTCCATTTTTTTGGGTTGGCGCAATGGTAACATTGGTTGAGAATTACATGGACTACATCATACCAAAAATTCAAAAAAATCCACCGGGTCCCAAATTCCATAAGGAGTTTGCGGGGTCCTTTACTGAATCTTGTTCTCACTAAGAAGGGGTGATTAAGATATCGTCGAAGACAGTTCACGAACTAGTCGAATAGAAGTGGGTGGTTGCTTCATGCAGTGTGACATCGAGTAGAGAGCTTATTAGTGAAAAACCGAAAAACCATATATAATACAGACGAGAGCACTCGAGAACATCCCAGGGAGCCATCTATTATCAGCCTCGTTATTTGCTATCACTGCCCGAGGATGTCACTTATCACTTGCCGGCTCGCATTGCATCCGCAGACGCGAAATGGCGGACTTGGGCCGCAGGTGACCGTCGAGATTTTCAGAACTTTGCGATCCACTATTAATTGCATTTACTTACGTAGGCCAGTCACTTTAGCATTTAAAATCAAAAATGGGAATAACAAAACAATGCAAACTTTCACAAAAGTTGTATTTTAGTGCGCAATGAAAGTTTAAAAATGTCCTCCCTCATTCAAGGTCGGCAACATTGTTAAAAATGTAAATTATAAACAACTCTAGTTAGGTGGTAAAAAAAATGCCGAAGAGTCGCAAAAAGACGAAAACCAAGAAAATATTATCATCCTTTATCGTTCCTCAATTTTGTGACCATTTCCAAGTTTGGCATCAGAGTAAATAAATTATTTAATAATACTTTTGTTAAAAACTCGGCCAAAAAAATCTTAAAGAGTGGCAAACGCAAAGAAACTTTAACTCCATATCATAAGTCTAGCCGAAACTTTGCCACCTCCACCGATGACGCCAACATTTTTTTTCGTTTATTTTGCACTAAATAATGTTGATTGCAACCTGAATTGATTACACTGAAAAAACAGTTTATTCATAGTTAACTAAATTAATTAACACCTATTCGAATAAACGTTTATATATTAGAAACAAATGATGTATTAAAATTATTTAAATATATACCTCATTAACAGTTCACTCAAATTTAGTTCCAATAAATATAGGTCTCACTATAGATTTATCAACTGTCAATAAAACATTATTTATAATAAATAAAGAATATTTATGAACATTATATATTCATTAACATTTGATAAACACATCTTTATTATTAATAAGTTTTATTTATTGAAAATGAACATTTGTAAATAAAAAACCTCAGCATTTATTCCAAATAAATAAAGAATATTAAAAATATTGTTTATTATTAATAAACCAATAAGGACGCACGATGAACCTTCTTACATTGAAAAATCGATATGGAAAAAATTGGTATTAATTTACCGTTTATGCAAAATTACCTTCACATATATTTATTAATTTCTCAAAACTGTTGACTTTCAAAAACTTTTCCAACTATGAGCCCTATTTTTTTATTATGTGTATGATTATGAGTAGGTATATTAATACTATTCTGATTTGTTTAATGTATATGTATAGATTGTATAATTAGAAAATCCTGTTTTTTTCAAAGAGAACTTATTTATTTCCTGCTTATTGTTATCCTTTATTGAAATATAAATTTGTAAATGTGATATATTTCATAAACAATTTTCAAAATTGTTTAAGAAACAAAAATAAAAATGAAAAGTTTTGGCAGGATATTTATAAATTTTCTAATTTATTCAAGACAGTTATGCAATATTTTCATGTACACAACAGATGAAGTGTTGAAGAATAAAGTTGAAGGACATTTGAAAAATAAATAGGAATTTTAAAATATTTGAAAGTTACATTTTTCGAACATAGAAGTATTCCAGAAATAAAAAATCAGAAATGTTTCGAAACATAAATGAAATGTTTCTTTGAGATATTCAAAAACTTGGAACATTTATTAAGTTTCACAGAACTTTTGACACATGAATGAGATGTTTCAATGGGATATTGATTATGCAAGAGTTTTTTGAATTGGTCGGGAACGTGGGGAAGAAAACATTAAATTTGCCACCACCACAAATTTCGGGGAAAAAATGCAAAACAGTTTTTTTATTTGACCAAGTTCCCGAAATATGTGATTTTGGCAAATTATCATTTCAAAAAACGTTTGCATTTTTTCCAAAATCAATTCAGGTTGCAAATAATTTTTTTAGTGTAATATAAACAAAAAAATATGTTGCCGTCATCGACGGAGGTGGCAAAGTGTCGGCGAGACTTAACACATAAAGAGAAACGTTTCTTCGCGTTTGCCACTCTTTTAGATTTTTTCGGCCGACTTATTAGAAAAAGTATGAATATAAAATTTATTTACTCTGATGCCAAACTTGGAAATAGTCGCAAAATTGGGGAACGATAAAGGATTATATTTTCTTTGTTTTGGTCATTTTGCGACTCTTTTGCATTTTTTCTCTGAAAAATTACCAGAATTGTTTATAATCTACATTTTTAACAATGTTGCCGACGTTTTACGAGGGCGCAAATTTTTTATGTTTCATTGAACACAAAAATACAACATTTGTGAAAGTTTGCATTGTTTTGCTATTTTTTCTCCACTATTGCCCTAAAGTGATTGGCCTATTTACTTCCAGTGCTCTGTTGATTTTGGCCAGCTGGACAAGTTATTGCATTAGCGCATCCTGATATTCCCGATTGTTGAACTGGTCATATACCAGGCGATAACGGTGCAATCCGATCCTGCAATGGTACAATTGGGATTGCTAGCGATTAAATTGCATAGAAATAGCGAAACGCACTGGGACCGCGTCAAGTATTCTGATTACTTGATCAATCGTGTTCCGTTTCGGTGTAAAGTTTCCATGTGAAAAGGTTATGCAATAACATTACTATAATAACGTTGAAGGCAATATTGTCTTACAATGTCCATTGATGCCGAGCAACTCTCCTCCCATTTCAAAGTAATGATATCCAGTGAAGTAAGAAAATTTGTTTTAAAAAAATTTCTGGATTTTTGCGATGAAATAAATTCGAAGTAGGCCTTGAAATTTTTCATTTCATTTTGAAAATATGGTATTGAACCAATACTATTGATGATCCATCTGTTTAAGTAAAAAAAAATTCAAATCAGATAATAAATAACAATTTTAGAGGAGTAACCCGCATTCAAATGGGTCACTCAGTATAATTACGAATCTGAACTCATCGACATAGTACAACTATTATAAGAGACAGAAACAAAATGAAAATAGTAATGGCTACATTTAAAAAACTATTATCCAAAGATTCTTGACGTCAAGAATGTTAACTAAGTATAGTTGTAGTCAAACATATAAGATAAATAAAAAAAGGCGCAAAAAATGGTCGATTATCACGAAATTGATTCCCATGCCGCCGACCAGGGTCGGACTAGTACATATGCCACTAAATATTGTGATGCGTGCAGATTAATCAAGTTAATTTAATAAAAGCACTGTAACTTTTGTATTCAGAATAATCCATTTTATTATTATTAGTATCCTCAGATTAGGTAAACAACTGCCCCGTCGAAATCTAATTTGCTAATAGCTGCGCGTACCGCATACAGCTGTGATTTCTATTATAACTACGCCCGACCCTGCATGGAAAAAAACATACCTAATTGCTGTGCGGGCCTTCACATCTTCCGCGCCAAACGTTACGTGGGGGCGATAGGTGGAATAATTTGAATGAATGTAGAGATGTCAATAATTTTATTTATTAATTTATTGCAATTTTTGTCAAAAAAACTGTATTTGGTTATTGACAAAATAGGAATTAATTTCCTGGTAATTTCCTGAACTTATGTATTATTGATATTGACTCGCACTGAATTTAGCCAATATTCTCATGTGATTACCATATAAGGTGTGTATGGTGTGATCCTATGCATTTTTGGCAGAAATATATACTTTTTAATTGATAACTTGCTTAATTTTTTTGAAGGAAATGTGAGGACTAGCACAATATGTGCTTATACAGGATGATTCTTAAGGTGGACCGGTCCGTTCTTTAATTTCTCACATTGCAAGGAAAATAATGTCTATAGGTGAACATGTAAAAGACAACAATTCGTTTTCGAAATGCAGGACGTTAAAGTTGAAAATTAATATTGAATTTACTTTTATTACTGGAGGATCACAAAATACCCAAGAGCAGATGACTAAAAAATAAAAATATGATTATACGAAACAGAATGCCAGTGTCCAATATTGATTATATTCCCGAATTTGATTTTAGGATATGAGAGAACATTCAATTTTATGCAAGAAATAAATTAATGGTCCAGTGGAAAAACGATGAGATTCCACTTTATAAAAAGTTGAGAAAAGCGAAATCTAATGTGGGAGTGTCATCGTTTTTACACTGTGCTGCCTACTTTCGATCACAGTTTTTTATGGAATGTCATTGTTTGTCCCCAGTAAGGTTTGGTATGTTGACATACCATACTGAGAGATTCCATCAGAAAAATTCACACAAGGTGCAAACCATCTATTAGAAAATCTTCAACCGCGAAAGTATTATTCCAGTTCAAAGTGAAGTAATTTTTCGCAATAAAATCTGTATAAATAATGACATCGTGGCAACGCACCATCCGATCTAAAAATATAGGATTACAGAGAGTTCATATGAATAAAACACAGGGCGATTAATTGGAAAGTTGAATTTATTTTCATGGAAGACCATGTTGGTATATACACTTATTTGAGAATTATCTTCTCTAGATTATTTTTTAAATTATCTGAACAGAAACATCTGAATTCCTGACAATCCAGATGTTCAGTCGTGAAGAATGCAGTACTGAACGAAAGCTGTGTATATACGAGAATGTTGTAATATTTTTTAAATGTTATTCTTTTTGTTGAATAACTTTTCAATGAATGATAAATCGAATCATTATACTGCATATATTTTTCAAATTGTTTCTTCTAATAATCTCTTAGAACCTACTGCCGTACAAAAATAATGGGACTGGAGGCCAGGAAAAGTTTACGGAAAATTAAAAAAAAAATCCTGGATTCCGGTCCCATTATTTTTGTACGGCAGTAGGTTCTAGGAGGTTATTCTTTTATAATCTACCAACGTGAGGGATGCCGTACAGGAATATTTTGTCGGAAAAGCACATCTTCAGATGAAAAATTAGTATTATTATTACAGTCATTTGCACCACCAAGAATTGACGGCATAGTGACTAAAGTTGTTTTTTCATATAGCAGCATCGTTCTGAATATGTTTCATGCTGTATAAAATGAACCCCCAAAATCGTTATATGGGCTTGTAGTCTATTATTTACCCATGGCGAATTTACCTATAATGCACTAGCTATTTCAAACTCTTGCACCACTTGCCCCCAATATTATGTGGCCCTTTCCAGGCAGAGATGGACAAGATAAGACCATTTTTTGCGCCTTTTTTTATTTATCTTATATGTTTGACGGCAACTAAACAAGTTTGGCTGGAAAAATTTAAACAAAAATTCTTTTAAAAAATTAAACAACAGCTATTCAATTCTTATGTGTGAATTAATTATTACTTAAAAAAATAATTAAATAAAAATCAAATATCCCAGATACACACCTATCTTGTGTATTTATGGCAAATCAAACCGACCTTTACCTAATACATTCAAACTTTCCCAAATTGGAAATTACAGAACTTTTAGCAAAATTCAAGCTAGATCAAATACTAACTTTCGAACATACAATATACAGAAATTGGAACATTTTGACCTATACAACTAACCCTAAATAAAAAAAGTAGAAGTTAAGTTAGATAATACGAATGTTAGTTCTACAAGTTAAGAATTTTGTCAAAATAAAACCAATAGTTAAATAAATCAAAGTACAAAAGAAAAGTGAAGTGTGATTTGGTCAGGGTAAAAAAACGGATACAGTGAATTTTGTTACTTAGTGACGGAAAACAGAGGCGGTTGTTTCTGAAAAGTGTAGGTGAAAAAGAAGGAAGAATGTTCAAGAAGGCAAAATTTATAACAAACACACAGCATTGAAGAAAACCCAGAAAGAATCACTCACAGATCAAACTGAGAAACCTAAGGAATGAGTTCCAAACTAGAAACTACGTACCAGATTTGAAACTACGATAATCATAAGACGCATATGCAGATCATTAGACTATAGTATATTGTGTATCTAGTAGTAAAAGCAATACATTCCGGACGACTATGTAAATTGTTGGCCGAGGCGTTAAGCCGAGGCCAACAAGCATTGAAGTCTGGGAATGTGCTTTTACTACGAGGTACACATACTATTTTTTCTGAAATCGCAATCAGCATTATCAAAAACTAAAATATATAGTGGGTTTTACTATTTTTTAAGGTTCTGTACAAAACAGAAACATAAATGCGCATTCTTTAGAAAAGCGGCCTTACATAAGTGTTTGAGACACCTATTCACAGTGGCTATTGAAACGAACTAGTGAAGATTTGAAGACAATTTTCATAAAAAATAAGGTTTTTAGTAGAAAATAATTAGTCTATATGAAGAGAAATCTTAAAAAATATGTTTAGATAAATATCGTAGATAGATAGAATAGATTTCAAAAAAGTCATATGGTTTTTTAACTGTCTTGTTATCGTTGTTTTGAAAATGAAATTTAAAATAGTAAAACTACACTTTTGAGTTCAATTTAAATTTTTGGTAAAATTTTTCTATGTCACATTTGTGTAGCTACGTCACTTTGCGACAGTATGATTGTAGAAAAAGTAGCCTTCTAAATATTTGGCAATATCATGGTTATGGTAAATCGGCATCATTTCAATATTCACTGTATTTACTAGATTGCTTGTTGAGAACTTTGAGTTGTATAGTCAAAATTGGAAATTAGATCTCACTCATCTCATGGATGTTTGTGATTCTATCTGAATAAATTTGTTTATATTAGTTTTCGTGGAAACATCGTATCTTCAGATATTGTAGTGAAAATTTAGAAAACATTTTCCACAAGACAAGTATCCAGGCATCTTTCTCCTCCGCATAGATCAAACTTTTTAATCAGCCAAAGTGACTTCGAAACGACTGGATAATTCAGCCTTCCTACCGACTGTTTTATTGAATCTTAATAGTGTGAGACAGGCACCCATTACCCGTGTGTCGTAACCATTTACCGATTTTAAAAATTCAATAATTTACATTGTCCGTAAACGGTATCACGGTCTCTTGAGTTGTTTTGGATTAGGCGCGAAAAGTGGGTCAGGACATTTCTACCGATATTACGAGCGCGATCTAGAAGGCAGAGATACACGAAGGCCCGTGAGCACGAGCTGCGTGTCTGGCTGTAGTCACGCGAACGGTTCGGTCTACCTACAAAGAAGTCAACTTCGCTAATCAGGATTGATATGAAGTCGATCCGTCAAATATTCACGGAATAACTTTCAGTCGAATTTTTTTGCTATACCGTGATTGTATGTATCAATCACTCAATATTTACTTATTGTCTGAAGAAACAATTCTTGTTGGCGAAGCATGACAAAACTCAGGTTATTCGTTATCATAACTAGGCATCAAAATAAAACCAAAGCAATTCAATTGAAGCTCAAAAATGAATGAATCAACAAAAATCAGTAATGAAAGAATTATATTCAATTTCCACAAAACCAGAACACAAATATGTCAGTATCAATTATGCAGGTAGAATCTCCGAGAATATTAACACGTTGACGGACACCTATGTAAATGAGGTGTCTGGTCAAAAAAAACACTATGGTTTTTTGCTGAATTTGAACTAATAATTGGCCAAAAAATTATGTGAGAAAAAAGAAAAATATTTCTTTGCATTTTTTTACACGAAAAACAAAGCGACGGCTGAGGCCGTCATGTCTTAGCAGTTCGCACAAGAACTTTTCATGCCAGGATGGACACTGACGGCCATACCCGTCGTGTTGAAAGTATAGCCAAAAAGTTTTATTGGTAGAAAAGTTGACAAAATTTTACCTAAAGTAATAAATAAATAAATGTATAACATTATAATCATAAAAAAATCATAACTAAAAAGAAATTTTATTGGTTATGCTATTCCTCAAAACAAGGAGCTGGACGAAGTGGTGGTTTATCTGTGAAATTCTTGCATTGCCAAGCTGTCTCTTTTCTGCAACGCAGAGGATTATTTTCCCTTCTTTTTATAGGTGTTAGGTACAGGAATTATTTCCATGTAATGTAGAATATATGCCATTTCTTTAGTTTATACAGTTTATACTCGTTTTCTCATTTTTGACGGTTGTGTAGGTACAAAGTCTCGTCTATCTAAAACTTCGTTTGAGGGTAGCCCTAACAGACTATGGATTATGTATTCTCGAAACTCAAGCAAGCCTTTGTTGACATTGACAAAAGTGCACGCGTACTAAAACAAATGGCAATATAATACAATGGCCCCGCGAGCATGAGATAATAAAAAGGGGGCTAATCACATGTAAGTACCAGAATAGACACCCCTTTTTTTGTTTTACTTGGACACTTTACACCATTCTACTTGTTAAATCGACGGAAGGCTCCGTTGGTGCCTTATTAATGCAAATAATACATGGACGGCATAGGCCGCCGAAAATATCAAGTGTCCCAGCCTAGGGCACAGACAACGACGGACATGTCCATCGGTGTCCATCAACGTGTTAAAAATTATCTTTCAAAATTCAATCTACAAACATCCTACACAACCAACGGGAAATTAGGAAACAGATTATTTAATGCCAAACCTAAATTAGACAAAATGAAGAGATCTGGTATATATCGACTAGAATGTGGTCAATGCCCCGCCATATTTACAGGTCAAACTGGTAGCAATTTTAATATAAGGTACCATAAACATGTCATTTCGGATAAAAAATCATTAATGTGTGACCAAAGGTTGGATGGAAGAACAAGAAGCGAATTAGATTTCCTAAATTTCTAATTCGTCTATTGAATCCTGCCTCTTGATAGGTTTGTATCTCATTTCATGTCAATAAAAGCCATTATTTTATTATTATTATCTTCAAAATTCGAAACATGAAATAGATAAAGATAATTAAAAAATCCTTCACACATGCGAAAACGGGAAAATGATGAATGTGTTGGAATCTATGGATATAAAGAAGTCTAAGAAAAATCCCAATTCTATTATCCTCAACGAACAACTCGATTCAAACAACAGCCTTCTCCTGAACCTATACCAAATTCCCAAAACCTGCATTTATCAAATTATTTGTTATGTTCATTTATCATTCATATTGATTCTGAGAATCGATATACTGCTACTAATTAAGGTATATCCTAGGTATAGGCAATGTAGGTATAAATACTCAGAACTGAATGTAATCTAAGGACCAAAACTAGTCAACAAATATAAAATTATCGTGTAAATAATTTATGCAACAAGTGCACAAAGTGAATGTTTATTGCACTCGACGTGAAATTGTCCGACGAGGCCGTTAGGCCAAGTTGGACAACACGTCGAGTGCAATAAACAATTTTTGCACGAGTTGCATACAACATTTTTTCTACGTTCATGCAAAAAGCAATAAATGATTTATTGAGGTGCGGCACTAGGTGTAGGAAAATGAAAAGCGCAACTTGAATACTTTATTATTAATATCGATTTGCATTGAAACAGGAACTAATACGTTACGAACAATTTAACTCAAACTTTATTTTTACCCTCAATGTTGAAAGTGAATGAACAATTGGTGCAATTTTCAATATGAATATTTCGTAGTGAAGTACCTATTGCCAATCTCACAGAATATCTGCTAAATATGTAGTAGGTTTAAACGTTTATGTTTGTCATGATGACAGCACGTTGAAGTAGAGTGACAGATGAGTGCAATAAAAACTTTATTGCACTAGTGCAATAAAGAACTTCTTTTTCCACTGAATATAGTTCAATAAAGTTTTGCTTTTTGCATGAATGTAGAAAAATAGACAAAAAGTGTTTTATTGAGTATACTCAGTGATTCTCAATAATACATCTTACAAAGCACCCATAATGTACTAAACTTCTTAGGTATGAAAATGGATGAATTTCATAATTGGATTCCACACTGTTACCATCAGCTGGTTTTTAAATTGTGTTCCCTAATACAGGGTGTTTATTAAGTACTTGTTCAAACTTCACGACGTCTAGTGTTTGTTCGAAGTGTGCAACCGACAACCAGGATGGGGCTGTAGGTTTTTCTGGACTTTTCTGCAGCTGAAAATTGAATACGCCACCAAAAATCAGAAAGTCACCCCGGAGCGCCACGGCGAATGATGATAATAGCCGTCCTCTACCCGCAGACGAGGATTTTTAGAGTGGCCAGTTAGATCTCCTGATCTAACCCTACTAGATTTCATTTTGTGGAGATACCTTAGGTCAAAAGTTTACGTAAACCAACTTAATATCACATTATTATGAATGAAATATCTTTTGTTTCTCGAACATACGGTTATCTTACATGAGAAAAAATATGACATCCGTACTCAGAAAAATGTGTTATTTTTGAAAATATTATCAAAATAGGGTAAGCCCATTTGAAAAAAATTATAATGACGTCATAACTCGAACAGCGATGACGTCATCGAAAATCTGAGTAGTCCAAAAAATGCGCAACTGAAAAATAAAATCGACCTGTCTGAGCTTATTTTTCCTAATGGCCATATCAAACGTTTAACGAATTTGTTCCAACCTTTACGTGCTCACTGTATATATAATGTTGAAGTACTGGTAGAGAAACAAAATTTAGTCACTATGCCGTCAATTCTCCGCGGTACAGGTAAGTCCACAGGTGAGTCGAAATGTCGTACTTTTTGATTACATTAAACATGACGGCACTATTCTTGTTAAAGAGGCAATGAAACAAGAATGCTCTAAAACCCAGCGCCGTCAAAAAATAGATGTGCAGGAAGTCAGATTTTTTTTTGAAATCGACGATTTTAACCCCCCTCCCCAGTTAATCGAAGTTGTTAAATACTCCAGACTGTGTTGGAGCATAAAAAGTTGTTCAACTAATTTTTAACCAGTTTTTCTATAATTTGAGAGAGATTGGTCTAAAATTTGAAGGGGAATTTGTGTCACCACCTTTATGCAAAGGTTTCACCAGTGGGAATTTTTAAAATGATGGAAAAATGCCCAAGCGAAAAGAATCATTATTTATCATACCTTCTGCAATTGTGCATTGAGAGGAAGATTTTCGAATTTTTTTAAAGATATTTCATCAATTCCAGATGTTATTTTTATTCCTTATACTATTTATTATTTTTCTCAACTCGAAAATCAAGTTACCAAGAACATTCTCTTCATTCGAAAATCGTCGAGTCAAGAGAATCGAGACAAAAATCGCAATTTTTTTATCTTGATGAAACACTGTCATTCACACGTGAATTCAGATTTTGGTTGCTACGTCATTAAGAATGCGCCTTTTATTTTGTTTTTCTGTCAAAAAGTAATAGAATTTATAGGAATTAGGTATTCATTTTCACCGTACCTAATTGTTTGTTTATGAAAGCAAACTCGTGCTGTATTAATTAATCATTCCATGAAATAATCTCTGAATCCCATTCCATTGAGTCGTTTCGTTAATAACATCGTTAACGAGTTGAATTACATTAATTAAAATTGACAATATCGCGTAACATATAATTATCGACTTATCCTACGCAAAATGTGAATGTGATAAAATTATTGACATATTTCTGGCATAAACTAATTATTTGTGGATCAAGTTTCATTGTGATAAATTTTGAATTTGTAGCATTGATTTACTGACACCACAACAAAATAAAGTAGTATTATGCTTCTCATCTATGTAAAAATACTTTTTTTTTTCTTTGGTGTTTTGGCATCGACTGCTATGGTCATTAGCCACGTGTTCTGGATAGGCCTTGTTACTAACTCCATGCGCCACCTTAGGAGCAGCACTGTTAATTGGAACGCAACAGCGAATCGTGCAGGACTCACCCTAGTCAAGTCACGAGATTTTAATAATTTAATCGGTCAAATTAAATTAAAAATCCCAGCCCAACCAGGGTTCGAACTCCGGACCTTTCGACTTAGAGTCGGACGCTTTAACCACTGCGTCACGCCCCGACATTATAAAAATACTTACCCACAATATTGACGTATATAATACTATATTGTGTATCTAGTGCGTGATTGTGCGGATTGTGAAACTCGCCTGCGGCTCGTTCCACAAACTTCCATACTCGCGTAAAAAAGTCTTCACGCACGTGGTGCACACTATACTTTTTTTACGACCTTTTACTTAGAGATTGAATCAAAGGAAATTTTCATCGGGTGCCTCTTTGAGAAATTTTAATACGTGTTCCTTTTCCAAAACAAGTGATTTTTTAGGAATGTATCCCTCGTTTTTCCGTTTTAAGAAAGCGCGAACTTTCGGATAATCACCTATTTGTACGTTGTACTTAACACTAAGGGTGCTTTTCAACATTGAGTAGTGACTCCATAAGGTAGAAGATTTAACCTTTGTTGATAATTCAGATAGGTAGGCTAATATTACCCTTTCGGAGAATGATTGGACGTTGTTTGTATTGCGCCATTGCATAAACTTTTCCAACGTGTTTTCGTAAATTCCCAACGATTTTTGTGGCAATAACGATGAACTTGCTTCACTGGCTGCTAACGTTATATTTGGGGGAGTTGATGGGAGTACTTCAATGCTGTCCATCAGGAATTTGCGTGAAATACACGGCTAATCGGTTTAAATCAAAATTTCGTAGTACTATTTATTAATTCAGAGGGTAATTAATTACTATTTACGGTCTATTAACTGACGTAACTCTGAACTTCACTCTGCGGGAACTGTCATATTTGTCAATTTCTCTCGCCACCGCTACCTAGACCAAAGACAGGTGTGTGAATTTGTATTGACTCTTATGGCACCGGTGCGTGAAATAAATCCCATAAGAAAAGCATGGCACTTCACACACCAATTCGTGAAATGAAGCTTTACACATTTTTATTGATGTGTGACGTTAGTAATTCACATACGGGAGTAGAAAAAATTCATTTCAGTTTTACAAATTGTGAAAGGCTTTCGCGGCCATCGTTGAATGAATGATGGTTTTTCGGGTTTTTAGGCCGACGTTTATTTAGAGAAAAACTCGACGTTTCGCCAACACGAGTGGTTGGCATTTTCAAGAGAAATGTTTACAGTTTCGATCACTGAACACTACTTGTTTGGTATGCGTTGTCTCAGCCAGTATTTATGGGTCGACGTACTCGTACCTGCGTCCGGTGCCATCGTCCCTGCGTCGGGTACCCCCTCGGATTCATTAATTTCCCGGTATGGTGTTATTACCGTTTTCTTGAGAACAGGTAGCCATGCTTTATTCAATTGTAATCCTTCTGCAATTCTGTTGAAATTGTTGGGATGTTTTTTGATTTCGATTGCTTCTCGGAAGAGTCTTGAATAATATGCATGTGTTGTTGCAATTACTTGGGTTTCTTCGAACTTCACTCTGTGATTGTTATTGTTAAGCGCATGTTCTGCGACAGCGGACAACAATTTCAACAGAATTGAAGAAGGGTTACAATTGAATAAAGCATGGCTACCTGTTCTCAAGAAAACGGTAATAACACCATACCTTGAAATTAATGAATCCGAGGGGGTACCCGACGCAGGGACGATGGCACCGGACGCAGGTACGAGTACGTCGACCCATAAATACTGGCTGAGACAACGCATACCAAACAAGTAGTGTTCAGTGATCGAAACTGTAAACATTTCTCTTGAAAATGCCAACCACTCGTGTTGGCGAAACGTCGAGTTTTTCTCTAAATAAATGTCGGCCTAAAAACCCCAAAAATCATCATTCATTCATTTCAGTTGTTCTACTTTCTCATTTATATTAAATTATATTAAATATTGTTTGCATTTTAATTATTCCAGTTTCAATAAGTTCAAATGTGAAATTTCTTTTATTAAGGGTGTATGCAGAATTTGAAAATGTAAATTCAACGTCCTGTACTTTGTCATGCCTTTGTATATCTGTTATATTTGCGAGAAATCAGAGTATTTTATGCAAAACAATGCGAGGTATGACTTCACTTCATGTGATTTCTCATATGTTATTTTATCAAATCAAGTTTCAGCAGTGTGAACCTACCATAAGGAACAAAAGCCGTTCACATTCTATAAATAATACAACATAGCCAAGTAGTTAGTCATCTGTCTTTCAACAGACACATTTTTTTATACGAGGAGACAGATGTGGATGCTTGCGTTTAGTTTGCATGTTTGAGAAGGTGAATGATTTCATTTAATTTGTAACCGTCATATATTGATGGTATGAATGCTAACTGACATCGGTATTTTTTGTAGAATTTGAATGTAAAATATTTCGTTTTCTTCGGTAACTGCATGAGAGAAAAATGGAAGGTAGCTGAAATCAGTTGAGTGTGTGGTATTAGAGGCACTGCTTTGAATCTGATAGAAAATTATTTGAACAATCATTTCAGCTTTTTACAATAATAAATTTTCGGAGCAAAGGCTGACTAACCTAGGTATACCACTGGGATCTGTTCTGGGTCCGCTTTTGTTTGTCATTTATGTTAATGATTTTTACAACTTTATGAAACCAACATAACGTAGTCAATAAATGTTTCCTCTTCTGTGGTACATTTGATATCTCTGCAAATGCGTTCTTGAATGTACATGCGATTTTTATATTTCTTACAACTCTTTTATTGCACTCTTTTTTAATTTATTTATAGAGAGACCACTTAAATGGATCCTAATCGACATCACATACACTTCCAAGGGATGATAAAATATTCCTCTTGTTGATTAGTTCTTGACTTAACCATTTAACAGGAGGACGGTTACCGCACAGACTTGTGAAAACAATCGCCAACTATATTTTTGGACGTATTATATATCTGAGGCATCAATTTGAAATTCGATAATAGTACATTATATACCGCGGGACTGAAGTAGTACATTTAATCCTGAAGGTAAAGTTTATGGCCCGACCGCAGGGAGGGCCATAATTTACCTGAAGGATTAAATGTACTTCAGTCGCAAGGTATATACGATACTTTTCGTACTTCCGGTATGATTTTATTAATTATTTCAATAATTTCAATCAGTTTTTTCTCTCTTCAACTCATTTAATAAACCGTCTTTAAAATAAGTTACCATAGTAACATTGCGTTGTGACAGTTATAATTTAGAAACATTGTCATTACTAGTGTCATTGTAAAGAAACATTGTTATTGATAATTATTGGTATCATGAGTGAAGAAGGTGTATCTGATATTGATAAAAGAGCAGCCGAAGCAGGTGAAGAATTGTTACCACCGAAATCTAGAAAACTATACGAGCAGCAGTACGATGCAGGAAAGACTGGTCAATATGACGAACTGTCACAATATTAATTTGAATATTAACGTTAATTACCATTCTAATTAATTATATTTTTCAATAAAATATCCCTTAAATTCGTTTGTTTGTGATTTAATCGTTCCGGGAGTTTCGTCAATATTTAATCCCGGAGGGATTAAATGTGACACTTTAGTACCTGTCACAAGGGAGTGAAGTTGTCACTTTAGGCCCGGAAGTACGAAAAATTAATTTTAATCCACAACTTGAAGTTTATATAGCTTTCTCAGAGAAATTCAGTGGGAGGTCAATATGGCCAGACTCTGTACTTTTTAACATCTGTTAGTTAACTATAGATGTCACCAGAGGAGTTCCAATCGCGAGAAGTATATACATACAGTACGATACAAATGTATGGAACAAATTCATTATTTCTGAATATAAACAGATTTTGGAAAATTCCTCGAACACGTCGATTTTCTTTTCCGATTGGCAAATGTTTAAATATTTAGTTAAGAAATTATTTCTCCTTTTAAAATCATAATAGGCATTTCTTATTCGATTCAAAAAAAATATTTTTTTATAAATAATTTCATTGTTTGTTAACTCAACAATGTGTAAATATAAATTTTTAAATATTTGAAATATTTCAAATGTTCAGTGTTGTCTTGTGTTTTTACTTGAAATGTACATTGTATTTGTTATTACTATTACTTCTACTCTTGACCTGCTATAAATATACATCAGTATGTAACATAGTTAAATAAAATTATTCTATTCTATAAACAAATTCTAACCGTTATATTATTTTTCAAGTGCTGAAAAAAAATAAAAAAAAAATAAAAAAAGGCACGTAAATCAAAGTACTAAAAAATGTTCTTTTATTTTTTATAAAACTTTAAAATATTACAACGAACCGAAGTTGAACCGGCCGCAAGATCTGTCAAGTAACAAATTGATATAACTTATTAACTATTAGAGATACGATAAAGGACATCCAGGTTGTTCTCATGAAGGATTGAATAATCTTCGACATAAGCTGATGAACAAGTTCATAACTATTGTTTATCCGCTATTATAAGCAATTGTTTATAAAAAATTGAGATTTATTTTGAATTTTCTTTTCTTTTATGACTTATAACTTGTTGAATAATGAAAATTCAGCTAAAAACCTTGGTATAAATTTGTTAAGTGATGAAATGTCTATTTTATCCACAATCACCTTATAATTGAAGTTTTATCCACACTTATGAACCTTATAAAGTACCACTTTATCCACTAGTGCAATAATGAAAAATGCAATCCTGAATATCAATCACATTTTACTTATTTTCACCAACTTCACAAATTTTTACAAATGGAGTCGATAAACAATCGAAAATACATAGCAACCATTCAACACCTCCCGATATTTTTGTATGTTATTCAATGATTTTTGAGGAGGTGACAGCCGCTGTCAGAGCAAAACGTCAAATCATTTTGTGAAGAAAAATTTCCGCGATTCTGATTCTAAATGAATGTGATTGTGAATAAAACGTTGTATTGCATGCGTGTTTTAGATACATTTTATTTGCTAAAGAAATTTAAACGCTCGAGCTTCGCTCTCGCGTTTAAACATTCTTGCGCAAATAAAATGATATCTAAAACACTTATACAATAAATAACTATTATATCATTTCTGTGTCTCATAAGTTTAAATTGTATATGTGTTTTAAATAATATTTATTTAACTTGTTTTTCGTTACATATGAATTTTCATATCCTTATTACATCTCTTACCTATATTTTGCAATATTTTCATTTTCTATGCTTTATAATTTTTTTTCAACGGAGATTTATTCTTTCAAGTGTTTTGATGATACCATAATTTATTCAAATCTTTAAATTGATATTTGTCACTAAAAAAAAATATTTTACGCGGTAAACTGTCTTTAGCGGTAGTGCGTCTATGTCGTTACGGCTGAATGTTAATAATTTTTGAGTTATTAACAAAAAACGAAATGCTATCTTCTTTTCATCTTAATTTGTTAAAAACAATTGCAATTTTTTATGTGCTAATACATACTTTCAATATATTTTTAGGAGCTTGATCAAGAATTCACACTTTTTTGAACTTGTTAATCAGACTAAAAGTGAATTTTGGTAAGACATCGTCATAGCTTTAGTCTATTCTAAGCGATAAAATCGTATTTTGTTTCTTGATGACTCTCCCTGTTTGAAATGTGAATTTTGAAAACAACTGACAGGTCGTTTTTTACTGCAAAACAAAAATGTAGTGCTCTGTTGATTGAACAAAATGTAAGGCAGGTTTTTGATGAATTCAATCCGATTTCTCGAAAACGAAATCCTTTAAACTAGATGATTATTCATATACTTTCAATGAAAGGAATCAAGATTTGCGCTCTTGAATCTTGTAGGGCCCTCGTCGTTCCGAAAAGGTCAAAAGGGACGCGTAATTATCGCGATGGCGAATTCCCACTCCTTTTTGACATTTAACTTCCCTGCCGTACAGGATCCATATCCCTCCGTTCATTAGCACAATGAAACGGACGCCAGTCGCCGGCTATCTGGGTAAACTCCAACTGGGTCAACTAGTGCCATTTTCTAACAACATTAAACACTTTTATTTCGTCCCCGCGTGATGGACGGCCTTCTAGCACGCTAGCTCGCCCAACGATTCGATTTTGCTTGGTTGGTAACAGTTTCAGCTTTAACTAGGTTTGATACACGACGGTTCATTACACTGCCTGGTCTGTTCTTGTTTTGTAACTTGCTAACATGTAGCATGTGCCGTTTTTCATCTCTGATAGTTATAAACATCCATACTTTTGGTAAATTAATGGTCATTTGTGGTTATTCGTCATGTCTCGACCTATTTCTGATAATGATGAGGTAGGTGTCGAATACGAATGTGGGAGATAATTCGCGAGGGTGTTTTGGATATCGAGGCCAATAGGCATATCGATTGAGAAATGCAGTTGATTTTGAGAAGCACAGTAATAATTCAGACTATCCTGGATTGAATTCATTAAATTCCACATGAAATTGAATTAAAATGAAAATAGCTGTTATACTGATCTTCATTCTATACAGTGCGTTCATAAAGTCTGGAAACTCTCTATTATCTTACGAGTTGATTATTTTCGGAGGAAAAGCTCAGACAGGTCGATTTTGTTTTTCAGTTTTCCACCTTTTTTTAGAAAAAAATAACTTTTCCCCCCACCACCTTTCAAGATATGACGTCATCGATATTTTTTTTTAAATTGAAAGGGTATATTTTTATGTCAAAGATTGAAAGCCTGTATTTTTTGGAGTTCAACCATACCACATACGTCATATCTCATAGTTCGATTTACAGTATACCGAGTATAAAGGAAACCAGTGTTCATATTTTCAACATTCATTTCATAATTTATTTGCTATCAAAATATCATAGGTTAGTAGTGAAAATAAACAAATAAGAAATCTACAGCAAATACTCGAATTGAGCTCCTTGGGTCAGTTGACAATATCCAAGACGTCTAATGAATTCTTGGGTTACGTTAGACAGCACCACTGGTGTAATTAGTTGAATTTCAGTTCGAATTCTCTCCTCAAGGTCTTCCAAATTGGTGAATCGGTTTATGTACACTTTACTTTTTAAGTAACCCCAGAGAAAGAAGTCCATGGGAGTTAAATCTGGGGACCTAGCAGGACATTCAATTTGTCCGCGTCGTCCAATCCAGCGATTGGGGAACGTTTCATTAAGAAAATCTCTAACAAGTCGAGCATAATGTGGACCTGCTCCATCCTGATGGAACCAAATGGAAGAAACTATTCGATCAGGTTGGTTGATGTCTGGGAATGTCTCAGTTAAATAAGTAACCACATAAGTTTGTAACATTTCCAAATAATTTCCACTTGTCACATTACCGTCAAAAAAATATGGTCCTACAATGGTATTCCTGAGAATCCCAGCCCACACAGTTACTTTTTGGGTATATTGGGTATGAGCTTCCATTGTCCAATTGGGATTTTCTGTTGCACAATAACGACAATTTTTTGTATTCACAGTACCGTTTGTAAAAAAAAACTTGATTCGTCGGAAAATAAGACATTAAATTCAAATCCATTATTTTGATTGCACACTTCTTGCATAATTTCACAAAACTCCATTCGTATATCGAAGTCGTCTTCATTAAGTTCATGTATGAGTTTAATTTTATATGGATATAATTTGGCTTCTATCAGAATTTTCTGCATGGCACCACGACAGAACTCATTGTTGTCAGATAAAGTTGTAATTGAACAATGAGGATTTTCTTCAATTCCAAGTAATACATTCAATTGAGTTTCTTCGGCAACGGTAGGTCTGCCACTCTTAGGCTTATCCCTAACATTGCCAATTTCATTGAATTTATGTAATATTTGCTCACCGTCGATTTGTTTATTGGTTCTCGATTGGGATATTTTTCATTGAAGATTTCGCATACTTCTGCCATACTTCTTTTACAATCGCCGCAACCTAAGATCATCAGAACTTCTATTCTCTGTTTTTCTGACAGCACCATCGTTATTTCAAATAATTGCTTTTAGGATAACATTTTTCAGAAAGTTATTGCAGACTTATAAATCGATATGCTACACAACAAATCAATAGAATAATGACATATGTAATGGTAACTAAGAACTTATTGTCTGGTTGCTAAGGGCTTTCAGATGTTTGCTCAGCCTACTATTCAAGTATAGCAATATACTCGTACTAGCTACTGAGTAATTCTCAGGATTACGTTGCAGAATGAATAATGAAATTAATGTTGAAAATATGAACACTCGGTATACTGTAAATCGAACTGTGAGATATGACGTATGTCAAAAATTGAAAGCCTGTATTTTTCTGAGTTCAACCATACCACTCAGAAAAATACAGGCTTTCAATTTTTGACATAAAAATATACCCTTTCAATTCAAAAAAAATATCGATGACGTCATATCTTGAAAGGTGGTGGGGGAAAATTATTTTTTTCTAAAAAAAGGTGGAAAACTGAAAAACAAAATCAACCTGTCCGAGCTTTTCCTCCGAAAATAATCAACTCGTAAGATAATAGAGCGTTTCCACACTTTATGAACGCACTGTATATGATTATACTTATGTAACTTATAGAATAGTATGTTTACCATGTTTTTCAAGATACGTTTTTGTCACGTTAATGAGGTTTTGATGAGTGACGACAAAATTTGTTTTGATTCAGATTTTTAAGTATTTTCTCCGGTTTGAAATAGATCGAGGAAACCATTATTTTGGTATATTCAAAATCGGTTTTATCATGCGGGTTGAAAGGTCAGCAAGCACATGAATCAAATCGAAAATCCTAGTGGTTACCAAAATGTTTTATAATAAACATTTTTAATATACACAATACCATATAAAAACAATAAAAATAAAACATAAAATAAAACTGAGTATGATCGGAAAGCAGCGATTTGGTGCTTTCCTGCTCATATAAGAGAACATAGGCATCTCCGCTCACCAGGGATCTAGATGAAATTGGGGTCACATGTGAATCATTATATCCATGCCACGTGCTCGCATACGTCTACAACAGTAGGCTGTGTAGAGTCCGCTGTAGGTAGTCCCACTGTGATTAGATAATGCATAAGGGATTACGTTTTCTGCTGCATAATTACTCATATCCAATCCATTGATATAGAGATATCAATGGTAACATTCAACTTATTAAGGTATATTTTCACGATATCATGCATGATACGAAAATTGTTTGTGCAATGTTATTGAAATAACTCTGTGGGTGAAAATAAATTCTAATGAAGAGAAAAAATATTAATAGATAAACAAGATGAACTCAGAGACTCTCATTGTCACTAATAAGATCATCACTTTCAGAATCGTTTTCAAATGGAACTATTATCACAGGTGCTACTTCGACATCTAGTAGGTGTTCTCGATCCCACTAATCCCTTATCAAACCGGTATGTATTCAACTATACAGGCCGTTTCTCATATCATGTGGTAACATTGCTATATTCTAAACCGTAACAGATACGAAGACGATTAAATGGGAGAAAAGGTAACTATTGTGGAGAACAGTACAATGGTCAAAGAAAATTTACAGGGAGTCTCGCCCTTCCCGAGTTATACAGGGAAAACTAAAAATGCTGTTATTTGTTTTTTACGAATAGAATTGTTATTTCTGAAAATATAAAAAAATGGAAAAGGAAAGTTTTAATGTATTCTAAATGTACTATAAAAATGTAACAATGAATCTTTGATTAAACGTTTCGTGTCAACACGGCCACCATCAACATTTCTTTTCAAATACGGACCTGTCTGTTTTAGTACAAATATTGATAAAGCGATAAAATCACAATTCAGAGGTACATCACACTTGATATTTTTATAACGTTGCATTTTAAATAACTAACATCATCAGTGACAACAATTTTTAATTACGGTCCTGTCGTTAGGTCGTTTATGGATTCCACAAAACCTAACTCTCCGATATAAAAATTATCAGTGACGCTTTGAATAAATGTATCTATTAAAATTATGTTTACACTATAATAAAAGATATCTGTAGTTTCAGAGACGAACGATAGCAATTTACCTCGGACATAAACTTACTTAAGAGTAGAAGAAATCAAACAAACAGAAAACAATTTATTTCATATTGAATTTTTGAGTGAAAATAAAACCAATACAGAAAATGAATTCTTCATGATAACCTACATTAAATGCTCGAATTGCCGACCTCTTTGTTGAATGCACATAAGTTGTCTGTCCATACAATTTCTGTGGCAATTTTCTAGCATGATGGGTGTAATGCTATTACATGCATCTCTTATTTTTTGTTTGAGATGGTCGATATCTGTACTAGTTGTCGAAAAAACTTTATCCTTTATGTATCCCCAGACAAAAAAATCTAAAGGAGTCAGGTCTGGGGATCGAGCTGGCCAGGCAATTGGTCCATTGTTTCCAATCCATTTTCTTGGGAATATTGCATCTAAATGTTCCCTTACTATTGCTGCATTATGAGGAGGGGCACCGTCTTGTTGAAAATATTGTATTTCACGGCGGATGTTCAGTGGCAATTCATCTAAGTAGCCGTCAAACTCATTGGATAAAAAATGTAAATACATTCCACCATTCAAATGCTCGTCGTAAAAGAAAGGACCTAGTATGTTTGTTCCCAAAATTCCCAACCAAACACTTATTCCGAACCTTTCCTGGAAATTGGTTTCTCAATGTAAATGTTCATTTGTATTATTTCACCTAAAATGGATGTTTCTGTTAAACCAACCATTGTTGGTGAATTTTGATTCGTCCGTCCATATTATTTTATTACAAATATTTCCAACTTCCCTATTTCTACGTCTCAACCACATCGCAAATCGTACTCTCCTTCCGTAATCCCTTTCATTGAGGTGATGAACTTTGCGTATCCTGTAGCATTTGTATTTGTTCTTTTTCAAAATATTTCTGGTAGATTTTACAGAAATCCCTAGTTCGTGGGCAATTTCTCGTAAAGAACAAATTCGATTAGAAATATTTTTGTAACTGACCAATCCTAAATTGAAAAAAAATATTTTCGTCACTTTGTTAATCTTTAGGAAGTAATATTTGCTCACCTAAAACATTTATTTGGTTCCGCATACTTCCAGTAACAACACATTTTCTAGTTTTATTTCTATCAAATGCACCACAGTCTCTCAAATTTCTTTCTAATCGTCTAAACATTTGAATGTTTGGAATACGACGATTTGGGTATAGATCACCATACATATTTTTTGCCAAAAGAGGATTTCTATTTGATTTTGCATAAGCAAATAGCATATCAGTCCTTTCGTCATTTGAATACATCTTTGATATGACTGAGTGTATAAACGACTGACAGTTCTTAACACGTATCAACAACTCATTTATTTGTCCTGCCATAGAAACCAAGCAAAGCCTACTTGTTTAAAAATGGTAAATGAAGTGAGATGCTATTTAATTGTACCATATCACACAACAGTCGTATTTTGACCAAAAACTAATATTTTCGTTACTTCCAGGATTGAGAATTATAGAAATATTCAGTATGATAATTGATTCAGAAGAAATCAGCCTTGAAACAAGGATTTCTGTAATACAAAAATGCCCAAGAAGGAAAAATAGGAATGTTCGTTGTGTTGGGGTATCTTCTTATCGAAATTATTGGGTGAAGTCTGAAGTATGCCAATAGTTGAATAGGTTTTGAAGAAATCAAAAATATTTACAAAAGAACTAACGACAGGACCGTAATTTAAAATTGTTGTCACTGAGGATGCTAGTTATTTTAAATGAAACGTTATAAAAATATCAAGTGTGATATATCACTGAATTGTGATTTTATCGCTTTATCAATATTTGTACTAAAATAGACAGGTCCGTATTTGAAAAAAAAAATGTTGATGGTGGCCGTGTTGACACGAAACGTTTAATCAAAGATTCATTGTTACATTTTTATAGTACATTTTAAATACATTAAAACTTTCCTTATACATTTTTTTATATTTTCAGAAATAACAGTTCTATTCGTAAAAAACAAATAACAGCATTTTTGGTTTTCCCTGTATAACTCGGGAAGGGCGAGACTCCCTGTAAATTTTCTTTGACCATTGTACTGTTCTCCACAATAGTTACCTTTTGTTCCATTTAATCGTCTTTGTATCTGTTACGGTTTAGAATATAGCAATGTTACCACATGATAAAAGAAACGGCCTGTATACAATATGCTACCCACGGACATCAAATCCATTGAGTTTACCAGACACTTAAAAAATCAACTTGAGACTTTTTTAATAGCGAACTGCTTTCATAACCTCGACGAATTTATGACTTACTGTAAATCTCACTAAATTTTATCTTTCATTTGTGGTATGTTTACTATTTTTAAAAGGTTTTTAATTTTGTGTTTTGTTTTTTAAATGATTCAATATTCACTGCCATGTGAAGCTATTGACGACACTTATCCATTACATTGTAATTGGCATGTAGTTAATAAATAAATGAATGAATGTAATATAATGTACCGTTTTCCCGGACCGCATCCTCTTTTTATTTCAACGCTCAGTACGGACTCATCCGCCACGATTTTGACCCACTTCCTTTCGAAAATATCCACGTATTCAATTTTGACAACACTGTAAGTCCAATTTAGAAATTTTTTCAAAATTGGAAGCAGCATCACGTTTGTTTTCAATTCATATAAATCAAATCACATTATGTACCATTTTGATACAACCTCTCAAATCCTCAGTCTTTGGTTTTTTCTTTTACTGTTTTTGGAAATTTTGGGGATTATATTATTATTTTTCTCGTTCACAATTTTCTGCACAAATCTCAAACTTGCTCCCAGTGCTCTTGCTACTGTTTCCTTCCTGTATATTATTAATAGATTTTTACTTTTGAAATAATTGAAAAGATTCAGTACCATTTTTTTTGCTTGTTTGGTGTAAGAAACCGGAGAATTGATTTTTATTCTCCATACTCCTGTGACAACGCGTTCTGAGTACGTTCACCATTAAAAACGTCAAACTTTACGATGATAATGTCAGATTTGACATATTCACATCAGTGTTGCCATATCTCAAAATTCAAGTAGCACTCCTCGTACATAAATATCTGTTTCGGAGGTATGATTTTTTTTTCATTGGGGGTTTAATCATAATTTGGAACTACTCCACTGGCGACATAATTTTTAATCAGTTACCAAGTTGTTGAGTAAAAATTCATAGTTACGGCTCCTGCCAACATTGCAGACGTAAATTTGCTTATAACACCACACTCGGGAGCACTTACCACTAATTATACAACCTCTCCTGCTCGGAGTACGAAGGGTTGCATACCGAAAGAACGCATGATTGTTATTAAGAGTTTCTTTGAGGTGAACGCGAATTGTGTGGATATTCGGCGAGAGGGAGAGATATGAAAATAAGGGATGTTGTTACAAAATAATACGCCAGGGAACGGAAAAATCTGTTGTGTTATTACGACATTATATTTAATTAAATGACTGACTTTGAAGATGTCAAAAGAAATTGACGAAACGTTGGCTTTAAAGAGATTTAGTTTTCTTTAATTTAAGACCTCAAATCCCCCCAAGAAAACAAAATAAGTCATCAAAACAAAGGTAGTAAAACTTACATTTAATTGAATTCTATACCATGGGTCGACAAATATATTTTTACAATATGGTTTGTTGTGAGATTACTTGGGATGGATTTTAAGGATTTTTTTGGGAATTTGAATAAAAACCTGGCTGCTATTACTGAAACATTTTTCTTTATTAATAGAATGCCAACAATGAAAGGCTTATGTGATGGTCATAGTGTTTTGATCACCATTTCGTCCAAGTTTGGGCATTAAAATCTGTTAAAAAAGGAAGTCAACATTTATAACCAATCATGATATTGAATACCTATTTAGAAATTAAAGTTTGTCTTTAGAAGACATCAAAATTGAATTAAATTGCATCAAAAGTAAACTGCTATATTTGAAACAGTCTGCACATTGAAAATTTGAAAGAGTGAAATGCAAATTAATGACAAGGCAAAATTCAGGCAAATAAAAACCATTAGCATCTTTGTGAATACTAGTTTTTTATGGTAGAAGTAAAAATTACAAACAATTTAGGATATTGAGGTTAAAGTGAAAAGTTATTTAATGTTGTAGATTGTTGTTGATGGGTTAAAATGGACAAACAAAAATAATTTGGAAAGGAGAGTTTTGATGAATATAATTTGGAGGACAATCAAGAATATATTATAACTCAAAGATACCTACCACAATCAGTCAAGAGTTGAGAGAGTGTCCAGAAATAGTTAGAAGAGATATAAAGATACAATACTTATACACAAGAATAGCCTGGAAAAATCACAGTTATAATCAGAAAAGCAGTCTATCAGAAATAACCAATTAATAGTCCAAGGAATTCACGTTTTTTATTTAAGATCACTGAAGTAAATATTTAAACAACATCGTAACCAGAAGGTCCATAGATTCAAAGTATTAATCCTCCAAATGCAAATTTTTAAAATTTTCTTCCCAATTACACTGAAATAGACAGTTTGATTCCTCTGTTACTTGGCGAACATATTTCGTATTTGAGTCACGAATAATGACAATATTTAAGGTTCATATAAATGTTCCAGTGACTGTAAAACAGTCGAAAACAATCCTTTAGGAACTCACTATACCTTTGTATAGATTGCTCCTTGAAACAAGTATTCAGCATATACCATTTATCCGAAATGTCCTTCTGGAGCGCTCTCTAATCTGTTGCCGTAGTGGATCCTGTAAGCGATTGCAGTGTTCATCCCGGCGAACGATGACGGGCACCGGGCCCGCTCGTGTATACAACCGTGATAACCAGGACTGCACTGATGAGGGACTTCATCCCGAAACCGGTCTGCAGTTGCTTCCTTGTTTGGATCAGGCGGTGTCCTGCTGTCTGTCTCTGAGAGCTCTTGCAAAGTTGTTCCTTCAAAGTAAGGATCTTTGCACATATGTTTGACAGATATAATTCAATATCTGTCGAGGTATTAGCCAGAGAAGTAGTTGTTTTCTGTCGGACTAAGTTTTCAAATCATTACTTAAAACAATTTAATAAAAATGTATTCATTACTAAACAATTTAACGTGGTAGGAAGTAATTTTCAAAGATGGGTATCTCTAGAGCAGGTATTGATAGAATAATAAATTTCACGTTTTGATTTGGAGATTTCGCAAATTTACATTGAATAGGAAATTCATTTAAATTTAAATTTATGGATTGAGTACAAAATATTTTATGACATCAAAAAAGCTCAACGTTTTCAACCCAACTGACATTGAGGGTGTCATGGTCTCCAACATCTGACTGAGCTGAAAAGGTGAGGAAGGTAAGTAAAAGGGTAAAACAAGGTAATGTAAAAGTTTTGAGCAATGTTTACTAATAATTTTCTTTATTCACAAATCCATTAAAAAAATAACAAAATAATATAACAAGATGAACGAAAAATCAAAAATATTCCCCATTATAGAATAGCTAATAATGAATAGTCAATGTAAACTTCTGAGTTGTTAAACACAACGAAAAACTCCTTAGGTACTGATTCGACCCTCAACGAGTTTATGTCATATGTAATAAATTTAATAGTGTATTGTCAGTTCATCCCGCATATTTCACTCATTGAAAAATTCCATTCTCAGTCGGCTGCGATCTTTTCATCTTCACGCCGAACGAATTGGTCCATAAAATAAACCCGAGAATGTGATGTACGTATTGTATTGTGTGAACCGATGTATACCGAACGAGCAACATCGCATGAATCGCGAAACGGCGGGAGTCGACAGCGACCATATTGGACCGATGCAAATCTATGGTAATGAGAGTTGCCTGATTGTGCGGCCGACAGAGGTCATTGTTTATGTGATAGGGACACATTGTTGCAAAGAGCGTTACTCAGCGGGATATCTTCGCCCGGCTTTTTGGGGGCAATTTGTTGGTGATTGGGTAAACTTAGGAAGCTCGCGAAAGTGAATTTATGTCGTACCTACTGAGATTGTGATCGGGAGAGCAGGGTTTTGACTGAATATGGAGGAAAATTCGTTCAAAATATTGCATATCGTATAACGATAGATATCATCTGAGCCAAGACTCTTAACCTACATGTAGGAAGTACTAAGAAGAGTTTGGATCCAACCTATTCATCAACAATATGCCTAATCATATAGGCAGAGATAATATAGTTTTGTATGCAGATGTTACAACGAACGCAGCGAATACCGATAACCCAGAGAAACTCCAGGAAAAATGGAATAACTTGAGTTTCGTATTTGAGGACATAAAACTTATTGCCCCCATCTAGGGATGCCATAGCCGACTTGTACGGAAGGCAATAGAGATCCACAAATACACGGAGAATTTCAACAGAAAAGAAGAATCTGTGAACATACATTTGTAAAATACTGTTTTTCTACTGTAAACGGATAAGACTTTATTGAACAACTTGCTAAAGTGCTCATTATGCCCCGGTCTCCCCTATGTATATTTTTGATTGAAGAAATCTTTTTTACCTGTGTATAAACATGAAAATATGATGGGAAAATATTATAGGTATATGAATGAATTATAAATCACATAGGTTCAACAAAATTATCTTCCGAAAATCTTCATAAAAATTCACAGCTGAATGATCATAAATAAATATTTAGCACAGTTTGTAATTACAATGGTTAGTCTTTTTGGTGAAATGCATCTTCAAATTTAATAGATAACTAGTTATACCTAATTTTCAAGATATATATGTTGATTAGTCGCGGACGGATAGAGAAACTTTGGTATCTCATCTATTCCACTAAACTATTACCGAATTTTCACTTGTTTGTGTAATTTGCTCGGAGCCATTGCAACCAGCAACATCTGTACATTTTCTAATCACTTATTCATTCCGAGCCGCTCCGAATCCTACAATTAAATTTGCCCCAAAAGACAATATCCTTACATCAAGTAATACGTTTCTCTGCACATAGCCGTCGCATATTCCAAAATTCTGTTCGTGTACGGGGAAATTAAGACACGTTTATATGATTTCTTAACAATTAAATTGTACTAACAACGGTTCACCTGTTTTTTGAAGAAATATCAGTTATTAATTTTATGGAAAATATGAACATCCTGCTCATATTTTTAATATCAACATGCCATAACCACGACAGGTTTTATGTCAAAAAATGTTTTTCAAAGTGTCACCTCACAGAAAATAGTGCAACAATTCCATCATTACAGTGTGATTTTGCTTCTGAAGAGTATGATTTCTAATTCTTCCGACCTCCCTGGTGATCTTAGAAGAGTGAAATAGATACCAAAATGTCAGTGATACTTCTGAAAACATTCTCCCTTATCTAATTTATATATACGAATATCCAATGGAAACTGGAAATTTGAGAAATAATTAATTATCTGAATGAAAATCCAAATTTTCACATGCACATTTTTTCTTTCAAGTTATGTTCTTTTCACAATATCTATCAGATGTAGTTGAATGTCCAGCATGGACTTAGCCGGAGAAGTAGTTGTTTTCTGTTAGATATTACAAAAAACTAACTTCATTTTTATCGTAGGTTTTTTCTATATGCAGTGAAGTCTGTTTGGTTCAATTTTCAATTGAGAATATTTCCCTTTTTAGTTGATTAATGTTGTTCGAAATACAAATCAAAGTTTCTGGCCGATACTGATGCTGTACAGTTTCCGTTCATCTATTTACATTTAAATCAGTGTATTTTCCCGACTATGAAAACTGAGGAGTAGCCACAAAAATAACAATACCATTGGAAAAAGGACACCGAGTTATCATGCACACAGTTGTGCATGAAAAATCATTCAAATTTCAATGGAATGTATTCGTTTAAAAATTAATAATACTAGAAAGTCTCCTAAAATAAAATAAGTTTATTTGTACCTGCAACAGCAGCCATCTACATGATGGATATACACGTCAGTCACATTTATCAAAATACCAATATAGGTCAACAATACCGTCAATAAAATACATAAATACAAATGAGACAATACATAAACAACAATATATACAATACAAAAAGTTACTTATGACATCTGCAGTCACTAGTAACTTTCTGTGTATACTGTCTTGCCTTCACGGTACTAATTTTTGACTGGATTTGTTTTGATTTCGAGAGCTCCATAAATCCTTTCTGATGAGTGGGTGACCACGAAATAGCTGTCAAAGGTTGGAACTCTCGAAATCAAATCGAAAAATACTCTATTTTCACTTATAAAATACAATGTACACACAAGCATGTATAATGAAAGAAATCTAGAAATATAAACCTGATGAATCATTGAGGTATATTCTTTCACAGAATAATATTTCTTTTCTAGTAAACTTTTTTTATTTCAATTTTTTACCTTCTAAGGCTCATGATTCGTATACATTCGGGAAGTTTCTTGAAAAATTTGTTTCCCGCATATCTAGGTGTTTTCTCAAATTTTGCAAATCTGTGGTGGACTGTACTTAGAGCTCCAGCATTTCTTGTTCGATATTGACGAAAAACTGTTTTGTTTTTAAAGTATGCAAATTTTCTTTCATGAAGATCAGTATTTTACATATATTTTATTATAAATGCACAGAAAAGTTAATATTTTGTTTTGCAGGAATATAGGTTTACAACTATTTCCAAACTTGACGTCAAATATGAACATCAGAATAAGCTTCTAGCTAAAAAAAATCTTTCAGAATAAGCGCAATTTATTTTTTTTAGGACGAAAATATAGTAACGTTATCGACGTTTTCTCTCAGGTGATATGTTTGAAATTCCATCGTAGTCTTATCTTACGAATATAAATTCAAAGACAGAAAATCAAAAAGTATATGATTTTTCAAGCCCAATTCTCTCTCTTGAACTTATTGATTGATCTGATGAAGCTTCATTATCCGAATAGACACTTTCTCCAATCAATGCGGAAAAATCGCGGACCCCGCCCAATCTCTATCATTCTACGCCTATGTCCGTCATCTCCTGGAATTCCCTTATTTTCTCTTCACGTGAAAGATGAACTCGCTTGGAATTCAAATCGAATTTCTGGATTAATGAGCTGTACTGTCTTCGCCATTTTTCCTCAAATTAGTTACAATGTAGTCGGAAAAGTAGTTGTTTCGTGGAATTCCAGTGATTATTTCTCTTTTGTGATCCTTCACAGTTGTTCCATTCCAGACACAACAGATATTCTCCTGTAGAATTTCGTTCTTAAGCCTGCACAACTTCTGTAAAAATTTGAAGTTGTCTTTCCATCATTGTATACGGATAAATACTTTCGTCTACGCCTCTTTGCTATTTATCAGGTACTACCGATCTCAGATTTGACTGGAATTCAAAAAATAGTTGTCTGTGGTGCCGAAAAATGGGCCAAATTGACAAGATGTCGAAAAATTTTATTGAAAAAATGTGTATGTAATCCAACGAGGACCCCATCATATACCAATTTTTAACTAGATTAAAAAAAAACTAAAATACCATTTTATTCCTCTACCCTTACTAAGAAACATTATACCTTCTTGTTTTATCTGGCAACAGTTTTAATAACCTAAATCACATAACTTTGGGTCAAAACTAAACAAATATTCGTGGAATAGACATTTTACGGCAGATTTATTATAAAAACACGATTTAGTCTTGGCGCTAGGTGTAGTCATGCCCTTTATATTGATGCATATAAATAAGCTTATTAGATATTCTCAACCCGTAAATGAAACAAACAAACTAATATTTTAAATTGAAACTTAATAATTCATTATTTATCCTAATTGAATTTACTCAGTACTGCTTAGTTGGATTTGGAAAAGTAAAAAAACTCACTAAACAAACAATGCACAAATTTTCAATATTCTACACGACCATCATGGCGTGCCATACATAGAATTGTTCTGGAAAACATTTCACGGCGACCATTTTTCAACATAGTTCTGTTGGTCAGTGCTGCCCAATTCCTTACA
Organism: Chrysolina oricalcia; assembly: GCA_944452925.2. Taxonomy (NCBI): domain Eukaryota; kingdom Metazoa; phylum Arthropoda; class Insecta; order Coleoptera; family Chrysomelidae; genus Chrysolina; species Chrysolina oricalcia. The sequence goes on along the minus strand of OX101821.2, from coordinate 2,342,606 downwards.
CAAATTTCGAAATAGGCGTTAGGTCTGGAGACCTAGCAGGCCAAGGATTACCTGCGAAAATCGAACTATCACCCACTGCTCACAAAAATCATTGAACAATGCAGATTTCTTTTTTTTTTAAATCGTTGTTCAATTACTCCCGCACTTCTTGTTGAAAGAATAAACGAATCCGCTCTTGTAAAGGTAAGTTGTCGATAAATATAGATATCTCGGTCCGTAAAAAGTTCAAAAACCGTTCGCCGTTCAAACTTTGTCTAAAAAAGAAGGGACCTACAATGCGATCATTTAAAAGTCCACACCATACATTTTCTTTGAAACTATATTGGTCCTTGGCTTCAATTATAAAAGTAGGATTATGATCTGCCCACCATCTAAAATTTTGAGAACTGACGACACCATTTGAGGTAAAAGTTGATTCGTCAAATAATAGTACATTTTTTGAAAAATCACAATTGTCTTCTAACATTCCCTGGAACCATGCACCAAACTAAAATCGAAGTTTGAGATATTTCTGCCTTTTCTGCCACAATTTTAGCCGAAACTCTTGTTGTCTCAGTGACGGTCATTAAAACTTTCTTTACATTATTTTCTTTATTTATAACAAGTTTAACGTGAACACTTTTGTATTTGTTTTCTACCGAACCAGTTTTCTTGAATTTTTGCAATTTATTTGCAGGCGTAGTAAAATGCAAATTTTTGTCGGATGCCTTCCATTGAAAATTTAAGCTACTTGTGCTATGTTAATTTTCGCCATATAGTAATACTACTTCTATTTTTTGTTGTAACTCACTTTTGTTGATGAATTGGAAAACACAAAAACTAAAAAAGAATAATATCTCCAACACAATTGTCAACAAGTTATTGTGACATTTGTAGTTGTTTTTTCAAAGCCGCCTTAACTAAGTTACTACCAATATTTAATTTAGTAGCCAACTGACGCACATCAGAAACCTAAGAAAAGAAAATTCACTGTTCATTTCCAAGAATTTCAAAGAAACTTGTGTTACAATGGCTGTAGAATCGATAATAACTTACCAGAAGAAGTGCAAAGTGCCCCAAATATTTTCATTTTCAAAAATAGCCTCAAAGACCTCTTGACCCAAAAGAACTTTTACAGTCTTGACGAATTCTTTTCTTAAGATGATGTTGGGATCAATGTGTGTCTTGTTGTATATATTTATCTGTATATTTATGGTTGTCTGTATTCGTGTTTTAATCATAATTTATTTTACATTACTAGTTTTGAATGTTTACTGTGTATACTTCCATTTATTGACGCTCTCGGCAATTTGTTATGGATATCATTGTGACGGTTTTGATAACTTATTGTTGATTGAAGAATATTATTATTATTATCAATAGTATCATTCTCTTGAACTTTTTTCAATACGGCATGTCAAATCGGGCATTCTGTGAACCCTTCCATGCCTCTCGTTTTCGTCCTTGAGGATTAGTTAAGAAATTGAGACTTTTTTAAATGTTTGCCCAAGTATATCTGTATTCTGAGATAAATCTTTTTCGTTTGTATAGCTCTATTATGTACATTCGGGAGGTAATAAAAGTCGGACGGAGCATTATGAAAATGAAGAGAATGAAAAATGGATGGCAGCAACGTAGCAAATTTATAGAGAGAAGTGACAGTAAAGGCGGACGCATGATATACGGACAAATACTCTAGTGTTATCAGATACAAAAAGTTTGCTGATTTGATTCCCCTTCACGATTTATTGTTGGGCTCTTATTGTGATTGCGTTTCGACGGTTTGACAAAGTCGCTGTACAAATTACTATTTCTCAACTATACAAGGTGTATTTTAACTTGTAGTCCCGTATAGGACAGATATATAGTGCTACTTTATAATGATTTACAGTGGGTACAATTAAGAAAATTAAAGTCAGAAAAACGTCATGAGTTTTAGTCAAATTCAACCTTATTTCGAGATCCACTGTCCGCACCTAGAAAATAATCCGCCACTCGAATTCCTAAAAAACACTGGCCAAATGTTCATAAATCCTTCCCAAAATATCAATAGTCCGGGAAATATTTCACAAAAATAGAAAATAGAGATGCTAATGCTAATGGAATAAATGAGAATCTTAAAATTGGTTCGTATACGTCTTTACAAGCCACATCGATATTTCTGTTTTTCTCCAACTCGATTAATTTTGAAAAAATTTAAAAAAACTATGAAAGGACATGGCACTGGATACATGTATTCCTGGGGCTGAACAGATTTTTTTTTGGGTATATGATTAAATAGGTCAAGAAAAGCAACTTTCTTCATTAGTTTTTTTTCTGACCCTACAAGGTGCGCTAAAAAATTGTGGAATGTCTAATGTCAATTGTGGAAAATACTGTCTATGAGTTGATTTTCTTGATTTTTGGGTATAATATGCTGTGAAAAATATCAATTGACTTTGAATGGTGTACATACTTACAGGATGAGGCAGAATACGCGATTTGTTTAAAACCTGTTTATTAACTTCTTGCCCAAGTGACTTTTCATTGAATTTCTCGGAGCCAAAAGTTCTCCCGAGGTTGCTCGTGTTAGAATTTTTTATTTTTCACATGTTTGCACCGTAATTTTTTACGTAGAACCATGCAATTTTCGGGATCGATAGAAACACTAGAAATGAACACACTGCACAAAAGGAGTCATTCTACGTGATATACACTGCACGCCAGCAGCGATGGAACCACTCATTTTTCTGGAAATTTATCCTGAATATGGGTGCAAACATGTAAAAAACAAAAATGCTAACACGAGCAACCTCGAGAAATTTAATAAAAAGTCCAAGCTTAGACCATTACCTTTCTAACAAAAATTCAGATTCATTAGATTGTTCTGTAACTTCTGTGGGTGTCGCACATTCTTTTGAACGTGTTATTGAAGATTCCATCATAACCTCCTATGCAAATTCGCCAATACAAACGTGGATCCGGAGATTTGAGGGAAAGATTTTTGTCTTATTTATTCATGAACCTGTGCCGCTCTTCATCACCAACCCGCCTCCGCCTTCAAAGTTTTAAGGCGACCCGTTGAAAGAAAACGCCGTCCTCATTTATTCTTGACAGCGCCGAGTCATCATCCGACATTAAAAATGTCTAACGCGTATGAACTTAGATGTCTGAGTCACTCCGTTGCGATGATTATAAAGTATGATGCTCCAACTTCACAGCAGACATGAATGCGTAATTCTCGGAAAGCTTGAACCGTCGACGAGAAACTGCCACGGTTATATATTGCAAACATACAGTGGAATCCCTCACTCGAGTTTTGGTTCTTTATAAGGAACATAAAACTTGGCGTTGGGATTAGAGAGTTTCTGAGAAGGTGGCCCGAAGGTTGAGGAAATCAGTGGTGGAACATGGGACAAACCACTGAAATGTTTTATATGGGCTTTTGAGAACGTATACAATTTACCACACAAGTATTTTCCCTCCTAGATGCCCATTTTGATAACAAAGTTATTTCCATCAGTAGGAATACCAAACTAACAGTAATTAATGAAACCAGTCGTATTTAAATCAAATTGCATGCGTGGAATTTCCCTTGTGCTAAGACTACTATGTCATCTGCATATCCATGGGCTCCATGTCATCGTTTAGTGTCTCCAACAGCGAGTCCGCGATCAGATTCCACAGGACCGGAGATAGTCCTCGTTGTGGGCATTCTGGCTTCTATGGTCTCCTCTGATACAGTAATGTGTATCAACCGATTCCTTAGCACAGAGTCTATCCAGGCAACACATGGTTCCTCGACGTCTCTGTGTCTAGAGCTCTGTTGATTGAGTTTATAGAGGTATTGTCGAAAGTCCCTTGTATGTTTAAAAAAGACCGCTAACAGTACCACTTTATTTTCCAGCGTATTTTCCACCCTCGTTACTATGCTGTCTCTGTTGAACACCCAGTCCTGTCCGCTAGCTTCTCCGAAGTCTTGAGTACAAATGACATCAGACTGATTGGTCTTAGGGACTTAGGGGTTTCGGTATCCTGACGTGTTTCCAAGGTTTTGGATGTACCCAATAACGAGACTGCCTCTGAGTGTGTTTCAGACTCTGATTTGCAGTGCTTCGGGACCATTTTGCAGAGTGGCAGGGTAGATCCTGTCTGGTCTCGGTGATTTAAAGGTTTCGAATGTGCCTATTGCCATTTGAACTTTATCATAGGTCGCGACTTTCTTTGCTATGTTCCAGCCAAGCCGGTACCCTTTTTCAGAGTCTCCAGAACTACTGGGTTTCTCATAGCACGAGGATCTTTCTGAGCTCCATGGAAGTGAACTTGTTGGTTAGTTGGTTGGTTGGTAAAGACTGACGACCGAGATATCGGGTTTACCTTAACACCGAGACCAGCTGGGGTCTATTGTATTGTTCTCTCGTCAGTGGCTAATAGTTAAATAGTCCTGAATTTTTCACCAGGTTCAGTAGTTTATTTACTAGGTGTTTCGGATTCATGCCTGTTTCTAGGTTGATCTGTCCGAATGTTCTGTTGTGCTTGTTGAGCAGCGCGTCGCATTCGAAGATGATGTGAGAGGCTCGTCACCACAGAGTCTACACTCCACTGTTTCTCTATTTGATCTCATGTTGTGTAGGTGTTTGCTAAGGCCGCAGTGTCCGGTTAGTAAGCCGTTGATCGTGCGTATCTTAGATCTGTTGAGGTTGAGGGTGTCAGCCGTCAGTGTTTGGCTCAGGTGACCCAACATGGCTGTGCTGTGTCGATGCCCCCCGATTTGGTCCCAATATATTTAGTATTTTGATTACTTCTACTCTTTGATTAGATTTCCGCATCGGATTTTGCTAATTCCAAAAGCTGGTTCTAGGCCTGTGAATGGTGATTCAGATTCTAGTTCAGCAAGTAGGTCTGCTTTTTCATTGCCTTCAATGTCCGGGCACCAAACAAGTGTAACCCAGTTGTGTTTTGACAGTTTATTGAGGCTCTGAAGGCTTCAAGTGAATTCTTAGTAGTTCTTTGATTGTTTCTGTTAATTTTTCAGGGAAAATATTGCTTGTTGGGTATCCTTCGAAAGTACACTTTTCTGGCTTGCTTTCCCAGTTCTGCAAGTTATGAATATATCAACTAACTAGTCTTATTTATAGAAAAAATCAATAAAAATCTTGATTTCTTTCAAAAATAACGCGAATTTTCATGTTTTTCAAAACAATCCTAACTTTTTCCACTCTGTGAGGAAGTATCACTGATATTTTGTGAACTTGTTGATGTTTATACGCCCATTTTCCTCGGATAGTTGAACCGGTTTCAAGTTCAAGTGAATGCTAATGAATGTTAGATGTTGATTTTCCAGCGCATATACGGAAGGTCTCTCCGAATAGATGCTAACAAGCTGCATGATAGACGTCGAACTGATAGAGGCAACAGAAAAAGGAAGAAGCAGAAGCAACGCGCTGAATTACAAGCAGTGACGGAATTAAAGGGGCGAAAATGTGGTATATCGAGCGAAACAAGTGAGATCTCGATGCGGAGGCGGCAGCGCCACCCACAGAAATATAACGTGTGGCCTAATTTCTTGTATTACTAAATTTCGGGTACAACGCGGTCCCCAGGGCGAGCTCCGGCTCGGATGCAAGCACTTCCTTATCACTTTCCTCTTTCCAGGCTGGATATTACAACTTTACCTCGTGAATTCTCGAAAAGCATTGTTTAAGATATTATATCAGCTCGGAACAGATGTTCGTAAGCCGGATTGTAATTTCGACTTAGCGAGGCGATTTATTGAAACTCATCTACCTATGCTCTTGTTCCACACTAAAGTAGCAGTCCAAAGTGTAATAAGAGGGACAATTAGGACTGTATTTCGAATATTATACGTGAGGAAAGTGCTTTGGTTTGTTTTCAAATTTTCGAGCAGAATATCTATTTTCGTCCTAAATGAATGGACGAAAACTTTCTAGTCGACGATATTACAACTACAGGGTAGCTACACTTTAGCTATTTTTGCTGAGGTAAGGTCATAAAGGAATTATTTATTCAACTTTATCCATAATTTCAGAGACACTATCTCAACAGAAATTTTAACAATATGCGTTGTGTTTCAAATACTTTGAGTAATGTCAATACTGAGACGTTGTTGACTATAGTCCGTAAAATAGGCATGGAGTAATAAACTGCTCAGTTTGATGGATAAACCAAATATTGCGATGTGGAGAATATTAAACAATCCTGAAACGAAGATCGACGCATTTATTACCTGAACAAAACGTGGATAAACTAAGATACTGTATCTCTGTATTGGCAGGACAGCAATATTAAGAGCACAAGGCAGCCTTCATCGAAGGATCAACGGGTTTGAATCCACCATTAGGCAAGGGGAAAAGATTAATAATCGTTCACATAGGTAGTTCAGAAGGGTTTGTGGAAAGAGTACTTGTGACTTTTGTATCGAAACGAACTGGTGACCATCACGAAGATATGAATGGTGACGTTTTTGAAGAATGTTCTGAACAAAGTGATCGATTTTATTCCGCAGGGATCTACTTTTAAATTGTTATGGACAACGCGAGTTACCATTCTAGATTACAAGAACATTTACCCACAAGCAATTGAACTAAGACAAACTATTGGAGTGGCTTAGCTCAAAAACATTTTTTTTGTAGTACTTCGCCTTCTCCCGTATCACGTATCACGTAGAACTAATAGGGACTCAAGTGAAGAAGAATGTCGATATTCAGTTATTGTTTGAATGTGCGGTTAGTGAAGTGGCAAGCAGAAGTTGGAGAAAAGGCATTTACCAGCAAAGTCCGTAGTTGCATTTCATTAGCATTTCGAAAGTTAGTAAATATACAAGTTTTTATAAAAAGAGAACAATGAAATCTTCAAAATGAAGAAAAACCAAATTAAGGTATTTGGAACGGTACGGTATGCGTCAAAAGTTTTCTATTTGCACCCCATTAGACATACGTCGATCATGAAAGTAAATTTGGTGTTCCGACTGTACGATTTCCCCACCATTTCAATCATCCAATATAGGTCGGAGGCGCTAGATATTACTGCTCTGTCGTTAGTGTCGTAACTTTTTTAATCCCTACGATCAGATTGCTTAAAAGTGAATGAAAACTTATGAATGTTAACGCAATATGGCTCGAACCAATTTACTTTACAAGGGACGGTTCATTACAGAAACCATTTGAAAAAAGACGCAATGTAGTCGCAGCGATGTTGGCTGCAAAGAAAAGTTAAAAATTGAAAATGGAATGTGATATGATGATCGTTCTTGATTTATGCAAATGTGCAGAACTTCAGAAAAAAAATGTATTCCGACGCAACTGGAATCGGGCCAAACTAGAAAGAGAGGTAAAATATACTGCGAAAACAAAAAAAAATCACAAATGTTCTTTGGCCATTTTGTTCAGAAAATTATTCCAATTCCACGTCAAATGTTTTCCAAAATTCCCATATAATTATTATATGCTGACGACAGTATGGGCAGGTAGGCTGCCCAATTCTCCAATTCTAGAGTTACAATTTTCAATATTTTCTGATCTATTTATTTCGGGATATATTTCTCGTGTTAATAATAATAATAATCATTTATTTTCCATCAGTTAATTTACAAAAGCTTATAGGAATAGTCATATATATATATATATATATATATATATATATATATATATATATATATATATATATATATATATATATATATATATATATATAGTGACCGGCAGAAAGTACGCATCATATGGGAATTTTTTTTATTAATAAATTTTGACAAATATTGATACTTGCAATCGCTTCTGCATCAAAAGAAACCCCAAAAGACGTTGTACAGTGCCGTTCGTCTTTTCGAGGTTGGCGGGAAATTAAAAAAAATTGAAAATTATTTCTCAAAACACACTTGTTTGTGAAAATATCGAGAAATGTTAATAAGAAAAGTTGTTCAGATTGACATTTTATAGCTATGTACAAGTTTTGAAAAAGATCTGAGATAAAAAAATAAAAATCAATTTTTTGCCACAAAAAAAAAATCTTTTTGGAAACATACATTTTTGACGAAGAAACTCATTAGTAAAGCCAACACTAATATTTCAAATAATGTTTTGTGAAGATTCGCAAGCTATTCCTATTTTATTCGGAGAAAATTTGAAATCTGTGATTTTGCAGTGTGATCAGCTGCTTCATAAGAAGTCACTGAAATATCTACAGGACATTATGATTCCGATACTTTTTATTATTAATTAAGAACCAAGTATCTACACAATTTCAATTTGAAATTCTTAATAGAACAAAATATTAATTAATATTTTGAAATAACTAGAACTTACACAACTTTAACTTTTAATTTTCATACATTTTATAATAAAATTGGAAGCTGAAATGATTATGTGAACCAAACAATTCGATACATACTCAAAACTTTGTAATTGTTCATTACTCGACATGTCTACCCTGACGTTCAATACATGTACTGGTTCGAGATTTCATTTTTCTGGACACATTTCGCAGCATTTGTGGTGTAATGTTACAAATACATTGCCGTATTATTTCCTCTAAATGGTCGATATTATGGAATGGCCGATGTTTATAAACCTCATTTTTAAGGTAACCCCATAAAAAGAAATCTAATGGCGTCAAATCTGGAGATCTTGCAGGCCATGGGTTTTCTGAATATCGTCCTATCCATTTATGAGGGAAGTATTCGTTAAGCCACGCTCTTATTTCATAAGTACTATGTATTGACGCTCCGTCTTGTTGGAAAAAAATTTCATTTCTTCTTTGCAGTGGTAATCCATGTAAGAAATCAAAAATTTCGTTATTTAAAAACTCTAAATAATTTCTTGAATTAAGGTTGCCCCTAAAAAAGTAAGTCCCAACGATTTGAGTATCTAATATGCCGCACCAAACATTAGTTTTGAAGGAATATTGACTTTTTGCCTCTATCTTCCAATTTGGGTTCTCATCAGCCCACCATCTGCAGTTCTGGGAACTGACAGTGCCGTTTGATGTAAAAGTCGACTCATCAGTAAATAAAATGTTTCTATGAAAATTTTGGCATAATTCAATCATGCCTTGGAACCACAATGAAAAATCTAAGCGGGCATCGAAATCTCTATCGAGTAAGGTGTGGATGAATTTTGGTTTGTATGCACGAAATTTATTATTCTTCAAAATTCTTCTTACGGATTTTTCAGATATACCAGTTTGTTCCTGCCTCTCCGAAAGTGCCATCCGTGGATTTTCTGTTACCGATAACAAAACATTGAAGGTACCTTCTTCATTAGTGACGGGCTTACTATGTGGAATTTTGTAACGATTTTCCACACTGCCTGTAGCTTTAAATTTGTTTAAAATACGCAACACAGTAGATCCATGGATATTCTTATTTGGATATCTAGCATTGAATATATCTGCTGCTTCTCTGCTACTATGAGAATGCTCACCACATATTAAGACGAGCTCAATTTTTTCTTGCAAACTCAGCTTTTCTTGAGGCATCTCTAATTATTGTTAACGCACAACACAAAATAACTTTCACAATGGAGAAAATACAAGAAGGACGATAGAAATATCTGCATGAATAATAACACTACGAAATCGTTTGACAACTCTCAATGACAAGCTAGCATTATTAGTCAATTGTTTCATGGCCTCTTCGATGACAAAGAAATTTTTCGATGCACGCATCAACAATGATAATATTGTAGGTATTATTAATAAACAGTATCGGATTTATAATCGGGTCAATTCTGTTTATCTCTGGCAAGATTGTTATCATAGCAAGACAATTTTCACGGCAAAATTATTCTAAAATTTGGAGAAGGCTTTTAATATCTACATTGCTTTATTGGCAGGAGATGATGTGACAGCAACATTTCCTGCCGATATTTTTCAAGTCTTCTATAAAATTGAGATATATTTTGCTGTGAAAATTGTCTTGCTATGATAACAATCTTGCTACTGAGAAACAGAATTGACCCGATTGTCCTGTAGATATTTCAGTGACTTCTTATGAAGCAGCTGATCACACTGCAAAATCACAGATTTCAAATTTTCTCCGAATAAAATAGGAATAGCTTGCGAATCTTCACAAAACATTATTTGAAATATTAGTGTTGGCTTTACTAATGAGTTTCTTCGTCAGAAATGTATGTTTCCAAAAAGATTTTTTTTTGTGGCAAAAAATTGATTTTTATTTTTTTATCTCAGATCTTTTTCAAAACTTGTACACAGCTATAAAATGTCAATCTGAACAACTTTTCTCATTAACATTTCTCGATATTTTCACAAACAAGCGTGTTTTGAGAAATAATTTTCAAATTTTTTAAATTTCCCGCCAACCTCGAAAAGACGAACGGCACTGTACAACGTCTTTTGGGGTTTCTTTTGATGCAGAAGCGATTGCAAATATCAATATTTGTCAAAATTTATTAATAAAAAAAATTCCCATATGATGCGTACTTTCTGCCGGTCACTGTATATATATATATATATATATATATATATATATATATATATATATATATATATATATATATTTAATAATATATAATAATAGTGATAAAATTAGGAGAAGAACTCTCCTATACTATAAAAACATTTCTCAAGTAAAAAATTTCTTAACCTACATTTGAACACAGAAATACTACTACCTTTCTTGATTATATCAGGCAAATGATTGAACATTTTCAGTCCAAGATAGTTTGGAGAGGAGGACGATGTTTTGAATCTGGCGTAAGGGATATGGAACAAATCTCTGTTTCTTGTATTGACGCTATGGATATTACTATTCAGTGAGAAATTATGTTTGTTCTGGAATACAAATACACACATTTCAAATATAAAGACGCACGGCAATGGTAAAAGTTCATATTTGACAAAAATTCTCTGCATGAAAACTTCTTGGATATTCTTGCTATACATCGAACAATACGTTTCTGTGCAATGAATACGTTTTTGGTCATTGTAGAGTCGCCCCAGAGACATACACCGTACCTCAGTCTTGAGCCCACCTGAACATGATACAAATTTAGCAATTGATTCGTTTCCAACACAAAACGTAAATTCACAAATAGGTATGTCAAAGAATTTAATTTCGAAACTAGCTGTTTACGAGCTGCAGCGCGTTGTTGCCATTGCGCTTGACGTGGTCATTTTTACTACAAGAAATTTATTAGCATATGGTCCAAATGGTCCCAAGGTTTCTGCAGCGATTGGGGTAAACGCTCGAAAGTTTATTATTTATTTCAGTTTTTTCAGCTGCGGATCCAGCGGAAACTGCATTCTGTACCACATGTGATGGTTCAACCTTATCCACAGTGGTAAAATGATGCTTTCCATCAATGCGAGCATTCAAATGCTCTGCTTATGATGTTATATAGCTTCCCTGTGTCTAGATTGGCGCCCCTCACTGAACAGGCAAGATAAGCCGTGTGTCCCAGACTGATAAACAATTTCTCCGCAACGGCAGATGTGTGGCTCGGTTGTTTTGGAACCAAGTCTCAGACAAATTGCAGTTCTAATCATATTTCTATTCACCAAGGTCCCCAAGCTAGAGACAGGTAAAGCATTCAACCAAAGATTGGAATTCTTGTTAGAAACAGCTTTCAATCTAGCAATATCTTTCACATCGGGTAGCGTGTGCAAAAAGTTGGTTAGAGGCTACTTCACTGATAGCTTTGTCCTACTGTTTTTATTTCGTGGATGCAGGAGGGTTAACTATGTTCGAAGGTTGACTAATTCAAATGTTACTGACCTTAATAAAGATTATTCAATTTTTTCCGACTCTGATATAATATAGATATTGTAAATACTGCACCTACATGCTTATTGTATATTTTTTAAATAAAAAATAAATTCAATTGGTTGTGACTTGATACGAATAATTTTTTGTAATAATTTAAGTCGGCCACATCATTGTTATTTGATTTCTTGGTTACTTTAATATAATTTCTTACTGCTGCATTTCACGTTTTCAACTTCCAAAATACTATAATCGGTGAAAATACAGATCTTACTATTTTTTTTAAAATTCATTACCAACTGATGTTTTACGTAAACCTAAATATTTTCATGAAATATTTATCATAAATAAAAAAGGTCCTCAAATGAAATTCGTTATAGATTGAAATATTTTTGTAGACAGGCAGACAATCAATGCCTATAAATGTTAGTTCCTCTGGACTAGAATAATAATAAAATGAATTCATGATAATCTTCTATTGTTTTATTGTCGATGAATTTTTTTTTGGATATAGATAGATAGTTTTCTCTAACCTTTGATCATTATTAGTATCAAACGGTACAGTGAGGAATGCCTGGTGCCAGTCACAACCCTTTCCGAGCAATAGACTGAAATGTAGTCCGAAAGCGGCCACAATCGATATACAATAACTTATACAAAAACACAGAAACTACCAATTATCCGACAGACTGACTCTCAGCGATGCGCAAACATTTCTTACGAGCAACTATCCGAATTACACTTCCGGCCATTTCCGAAATTACTGCGTTCGCCTTAGAATTTCGAAAACTTTCGAGCATAATAGTTCCCGAGTCGAAAATTACTCTGATTTAGACGTTTTCCCCGCCGCGCCGAAGAAGATAACCTAGTTGGGCGAAAGGAGCGCGAAAGCATGCGATATTTCAATTCGCCGTGCCTATATAATATGCTCAAGGAGATGTTTGCCTTCCCTATATTATGCGCCGGAGCCGGCGTGTTTCATATAAATATAAGACAGATTTATAAGTATAGAGGGTTTTATACCTTGGGCACGAGAAAGAATAAATTACCGCACGGGAAAAAGGCGCTCTAAGCTTGAAGAATGTATATTACATATGAATGGAGGAATATCAAAAATACAGGCAAATTATATCCCCATTTTTCGGAAGACATGCAGGAGTCAGAATATCCTTGCGTTTATTTATTTGGTGATCCTTCGTGATCCTGATTCAGTTATTGGGTATTATTTTGAATATTATCTTCCTAAGAATTACCTTTATAGTTAATCAATACTAAATTCAAATGTTCTCCTGCAAAAAACTGAGAAAACTCAACACCTATTGATGTCACCAAGAAGCGTAACGGGAAACCCAAAGTTTCTAGGTTTGATGTTAGATTTTAATCTCAACTGGACAGCTCATATTTCTACTCTGAGCAAGAGGTTGTGTACAGCTATATACATCATGAGAAGAATCAAATCTGTATCGACTCACCAAGCAGCAAAAGTAGCATAATATGCTAACTTTCATAGCATAACTAGCTACGGTATTCTCCTATAGGGGACTGCCTCCGAAGCGAAAAAAATCTTTATACTCCAAAAAAAGCTATCAGAGTATTATGTGGTCTGAAATAGAGAGAATCGTGCAGGAATTACTTTAAATCTGAAAATGACAGTGGCAAACATATATAGTGTGTCCCACTTTGAGCAGCCACACCCTCATATTTCGTTGAGCATGAAATAATTCCAAATTTTCTTTGACTCAAGTTGTAGTACTCGGAAATACCTACCTTTATGTTTACGTAACCTTTGTATATCCATTTTCCACGGCTAACTACGACCAAATGAAAAGTGAAAAATTGGGAAAAACATACTAGGCATTTTTTTTTCGCAAAAATAACACCAGATTCTGTTTCAGAACATCTTAAAACCCCCAAATCTCAATGCTTGAATCATTTGAATATACAGGGTATCATCTGTAGCTGGTAGCATTATCAACTCTAATCCATAAATAATGCTTGGAAAATTTCCAAAATGTCTTCTCTTGTCACAGAATTCCCAAAAATATTTATTTAATACTTTGAAAAATAGCCAAATATCACTTTTCCAAGGCTAACTCTGATCAGAATGAATGATACCCTGTATATTCAAATGATTCAAGCATTGAGATTTGGGGGTTTTAAGATGTTCTGAAACAGAATCTGGTGTTATTTTTGCGATAAAAAAATGCCTAGTATGTTTTTCCCAATTTTTCACTTTTCATTTGGTCGTAGTTAACCGTGGAAAATGGATATACAAAGGTTCCGTAAACATAAAGGTAGGTATTTCCGAGTACTACAACTTGAGTCAAAGAAAATTTCGAATTATTTCATGCTCAACGAAATATGAGGGTGTGGCTGCTCAAAGTGGGACACACTGTATATATTTACGTGCGTGAAATACGTCTATCTAAATAGAGATTAAATTATTATGAACTCAGAAAGCCACTCCTATTCTACATGATTTGAAAACGACCTCAGAACCCCACTCCATCATCGGTTGGAAAAGACACAACAAGGAATTGATTATTGGGGACCGAAACTGTATAATAAAATACCTCCAATATTGAGAAATAAAACAGAAAAAAGTTTCCATGCATGGGCGAAATCACACTTACTGAACCTGTGCTGCTACTCCATTGATGAATTCTTAAATAGTTGATGAATATATACAAATAGTTTTATGAACATAAATTGATTAAGTGTAAGTTTTTGAGTGTTTCATGTTCGTTATTGGTTATCAATGTCTTAATTTTTTTAATATTTTATTTTATTATTCTCATTAGTTCTAATTTCATGGCGTTTCTTGTAAAAATAGCATTTACAATGAATAAACTTATCTAACATAATAATAATAACAATTACTCAAATTAATTCACTGCTGTTTTGTAGCTTTTTTCAAACTCACGAAAGTTTTATAACAGTATTTTACCTAAAAAGTGTTATAAACGTCCATTTGGTCACAACTATTCGATGAACGAGTGCCCAGAGAGGCGATTTTATTACTCGATGAAACAACATTGTTTTTGTATTACAGATTGACGCTCAGTGTTGGTTCTCTTCTCGGAAATTTGCACTAGTGGTGTTGTATTCATGTTCTTAACGTAAGTTATTTAAATTGTATGCCCATCATTTTAGCATTTAAAATCAAAAATGAAGAACAAATAGCAATAATTACTGACATTTTGATGTACATTCTCTATAAGAAATGAAAGAAGTGAATGTAATTTGTAGAACCATTGGAAAATTGTTTTTATATTCGGTTTTCTGGTGACAATTCCAGCTACATCCATGATGCTAAATTTACTACAATGCGTTAACAAATGTAAGGTTCCGTTTGAAAGAATTGTGAAGATTTCATCAGTTCACGTAAGTCTGCAATTTTTTTGAATAATTGTGATATATTATCCTGACAGCAACAAGGTTTATTAACAGAATTCAAACTTACGTACTCACTTTCTAGGTGACACAGATCTCTTCGCGAGATTTCTTAGGGGTTATAATTATGATCTTATGTAAACTATCATTGCTAGGTCTCGGTTATCGCTATGTGCTGTAACTAAGCGAAATTCTCACGGATGTCCCCACGAGATATCTTGGATACCTCACATTCTATTTGCCTCGTTCCATATTTTTGCAAGATCTTTTATATGTCCCGAACGTAACTTGATTAAGAAATTCTAATTGCGACTTCCTAAAGTTTTCCCTAACCTAACCTAGATAAGAAATGTTAATTGCAAGTTCCTGAGAACAAGAAATTACCACTGCGAGTTCCTAAAGTTATCCCGAATGTAACCTGAATGAGAAATTATTACGAATTCTTTCCCCTTTCAAGCTGTACACGCAATGCGAACTCTTGGAGATCACGCCAGAAGCCACACTATTTCGCAGAGAACTTGGCAGGGTGTATTTATTCTTCGAGAATTTCCACCTGAGATATCGCTAAGACCTCGCTGAGAATATCCCGGCGGCGGACATTTGGAGAAGACATATCGCTCTCAACCTCTCAGAGAAGTTACAAAAGGCGTCACAACTTCCTAAAAAGTGGTTGCCGAGATATTTTTAGGACCTCTTTGTGTTGCCTGGGTATTAGATTGAGAGAAGATAGGAGTTATTTCCATGATTTTATCGGCTACTGCTGCTTATGATTCTAATGATAACTCGTCTCCAAGGGTGGTTTAAATCATTTTAACTGTTGTGTGAAGTTTTTATATAAAGATTTCTCTCAGAATTAATTTGTCAATAAAGCTCGCCTGGTCACCGAGAAGTTGTTGCATCCTTCTCAGTGCTGAGATGGTTTTAAATCACCTAACTCCTCAATAGATAGGAGTTTTTGAACTCGTTTTCCATCGGTGAGTGGAGTTCTTTTCAATATATCTTTCAACGTGACATATGCATTGTCTAGCGGCGGATTTAGCAAACTTCTTTGCTAGTTCTGAAGATAATGTTGATAACAATACATTGAATTTGGTTTTGTCTGTTATTACTTTCCTGGTTGCAAAAATGGCTTCTATCTGGGAGAACCAGATTATAGGATATTTGGAATATAATTCTGGAAGTTCAAAATTCATAAATTCCGAAATTTCTGCAGTCCATTCTTCCCGTGAATTGATCATAGTTGAAAGTCAAGGTCACCAATTTATAGAGAATTACTGATATTTGGTGGAAATTCTCTATGAGAAATAAAAGACATGTAAGTCATTTATAGAAATTATTTTTATTATTCGATTTCCTTGTGACAATTCCAGTTACATCCGTGATGATAAATGAACCTACAAGGCGTTAAGAAAATGTAATATCCTACAAACATATTCCATTATAACTCCCAAAAGCTTGATATGGTGGCTATTCAAAAGGTGTGGAGTAAGCGGTCGAACACATGATATTCAATTTAATTTTCAAATCCAATATAGAAATGAACGATCGGTGTTTAAACTGCGAAATTCGGTATCGTAATAAAAAAATTGCATCAATCAATGAACGTGCCTTTTTTTTCTTAATCAATCCTTTACTCTTAAACTCTCAAAGTGTCTGCAAATGATTGAAAGAATAGACAATTTCAATATTTGGGTAAGTGGTTTTACTTGAATGTTCCCCTGAAAATAACAATCTTCAGCTACTTGCAGCCGAAATTGAGGACAAATTCACCGGTCTATCATCAGAAACGTATGAAAGATTTATCGGTATCCTGGTGGTGGATTCCTGTTGCAAATTACTGGCTTAGAGGTCTCCCGAATACCTAACCCGCTGTCATCAACACGCTGCTACTCCTGGTATGTTAATAACTGAAACGGTCCTGCTATTAATGCCTGTGACAATTGACAAATTAAAGGCGAGTACCGAGGTCAGAATGTGTGTCATCTGGAGAAGCTGTTCGATCTAGTCGGCCGTTGCATTCGAACCTGTCAAATAAATATCCTGAGGTTGGAGAGTATTGTTTTGTAGAAGTTCAATACAATTAGAACAATAACTTTAGGAAAAATAGGGAAAAACACGATGCAAACTTTTACAAAAGTTTTATTTTTGTGCTTGTTGAAACAATACAAATTTGCGCCCTCGTGCAAGGTTGGCAACATAGATAAAAATTATAAACAATACTGGTTATTTAGTAGAAAATGAATGCAAAAGAGTCGCAAAATAACGAAGACCAAGAAAATATCACTACTTATCGTTCCCCAAGTTTGGTATCAGAGTAAATAGATTATTTATTCATACTTTTGTTAATAAACGGTTCTTTCTATATCATGTAACCAAACGTACAGAGGCATTTTAAGACCGGAAACACTAATTTAAATGAGACCAAACCCAGAGTTGAAATATCCTTTCAAGTCATAAAAACATCTACCCTTCTTGTAACTATCGGATGACTTACCATTTCAGTTATTTGAGGATGGTCTGGAATTATTCTCAAAAATACAGTTGTTTAAAATAAACCACTGTAACAGATTATTTTTAAGTGTTTAAGGATGCAGGAACATTTCCAAATGTGACATTTCAGAATAATAGAAAAACAAACAACAACTTTTAAATATTCGAACAGGATACACAGGTGCATTTTCTGCTAAGAAGCCCAGATTTTTATATACTTATAGGCCACCCAAAAGTTCTCAGAGAGGGGTAGCACGTCAACTTTGAAATTAGATAGAATCTCGAAAATTAGTTAGTGTTTCGTTTCACTCGTTAACATGTAGTCGCGCAAATCACTATTTTATTTTTTTGGTTAAATTATTGTAATTGTCATAATTAACATTCACTCCGGGTAATATTGTTAATTTTCATTCTTTAAATATAAAGTCGATCTTCTCTCTAAAAAGTTTATTCTTCCAATCAACTTCTAGTGTATTCATTGTATTTCAATTATATTGAGCCTATTATTATCTTGTTCAATTATAAGTAAATCATCTGGCATCATGCATCTTTTTCCAGATTAAGTAATATTATTAGTCAAAATTAGGAGTTGCTCTATCAATTAATTTGATGAATGTCCCTAACATCTTTGGTTGTCATTCCTCATTGTTTTCTTTAATAAGTTTAATCAATTCTGGCTTTTTATTCACAAAAGTCCGGTTTACAAATCCGTTTATGAGTTAAAAAATCCTAGAAATTTGCCAACACTTCAAATTTCTAGAACTTTGTCAAATTAAAAAAAAAATGTTCCATTATTTTCGTTCAAAGTTCCCGAAATCTGTGATGGTGGCAAATTTTATGTTTTCTGACAAATTCAAAAATCTTTTATATTATTTCCATAATCAATACAATTTCGGGGAGAATTATGACAGAGAGAAACATTTCTTTGCGTTGCCACTCTTTTAGATAATTTTCGGAAGAGTTATTAAAAAAAAGTATGAATAAATAATTTATTTACTGTGATGCCAAACCTGGAAATGGTTGCAAAGTTGGAGAACGACAAAGGATGATATTTTCCTTGTTTCTGTCATTTTACGACTCTCTTGCATTTTTTCTCTACAACTTGACCAGAATTGTTTATAATTTACATTTTTAACAATGTTGCCGACCTCGTACCAGGGCGCAAATTTTTATAGTTTCATTGCACACTGAAATAGAACATTTGTGAAAGTTTGCAATGTTTTGCTATTTTTTCTCCATTTTTGATTCCTTATACTAAAATGATTGGACTAACAGTAAGGATTCTCTATTCGTATAGCCGACCGACTTGTGGGTATTTTTAGTCGATCAGCAGATATTTGTCCTTGACTGATGGAAAAATATCCATCGAACTTGTTGCCAACACGTGAAAATTGGACTACTCACGGACATTTTCGCATATTGCTAAAGTTTTAATTGAATCTGGTGAGACCTAATCCGACAAAAACTTTCCTCTTGATTGATGTGTTAATATTAATTTTGTAATTTCATATTTATTTGAGGAATTTGCCATTAACGATTTATCGGAAAATAAATCGAAGGTCGTGCCAAATATTTATTTAATTCAAAGAAGAAAACTGTAGTTCACAAACAATGAGCTTATGACTTGAGGCATAAGATGTCCGGAGGACTGCTCATTGCTAATATCCTATACAATAGGAAAAGTTTGGTCGAAAATCCATCAGAAAACAACTACTTTCCTGGCTAATGCCACGACGAACATTAAATTACATCTGATGAAATTTCCGTGCAGAGTTCCTACAAGGTTATCTCTGCAATTGCTTGTTGCATGGAAATGTTCATCGAAACATTCGGACCACCTATATATCGATTTCGGGGTGTTGCCCCTCATCAGTATAGGGTAGGTCTAGCAGGGTAGGTCAATAACTAATGACTGCAACGAATGAATCGATAACCAAATCCATTTCAAGACCGAAACTGAGATCGCGCCCGCACAGTGGATAACTCCAAAACTGCGAGCGCCATCCCAGCGCCGGCCACCCAACTAAGCAATACCCATGAACCACGATCGTCAAGACCGTATAATACGAAGAAGAAAACTGTGCTTCACAAACAATGAGCTTATATGACTTGAGGCATAAGATGTCCGGAGGACTGCTCATTGCTAATATCCTATACAATAGGAAAATTCATCAGATGTAATTCAATGTTCGTCGTGGCATTAACCAGGAAAGTAGTTGTTTTCTGATGGATTTTCGACCCAACTTTTCCTATTGTATAGGATATTAGCAATGAGCAGTCCTCCGGACATCTTATGCTTCAATTTAGTTAATTTGTTGAAAAATTACAAACAAGTCTGGTTCATGTCTAAATTTGTTCAAAAGTGAAAATATTACTTCATTATGGGCGAGGTGAAATGGTGGATTTATTCAGCAGTATTAAGTCATAATAATGTTCGTCAATGATTGGATGGAATAAATGGTTCAACCAATCATTGACGAATATTTTTCCATGTGACTGAAAACTTATGAATTAAAACTAGCATACTAACATTTTATTGTACAAATATCTTTTGTTCCAAACAATTTGAATGTTTAGGATATTTTTTCTATTTTCTCACATTGTCTCTTATTTTACGATTTAAAACCCACGTTTTCCAGAATATTACTATTATCTAGTTAGACGGACCAATAATCCCACTCAATGGACCAATAATCCGACTCGAAGGGCTAATTATCCGACTCGAAGGACTAATTATTTATTTCACTATACTAAAATATCACCGTGGACTTTTGAATGGCCTTTCCTAGAGCTTCTATTGTTTATATGTCCAAATGATTGGTGGGTTCATCTAGAACTATAAAATTTTGTATTCCCAAGCACATAGTAGAATTTTACTGCTCTAATCCCTTTTTTCCAAACAATTTGAATGTTTTAGGACCTCATTTTTATATTTTTCTACTTATCCTCATTTTCTCTCTTTTTACTATCTAAAATCTCCGTTTACAGGAATATTACTGTTACATAGTTAGAAGAACCAATAATTTAGCAAAAAAGACCAATAACCCGATTCGAAGGACCAATAATTCGGCTCGTAAGGCCAAAAATCCAGTTCGAAGGACCAATAATCTGGCTCGAAGGACCAATAATTCGGCTTGAAAGACCTATAATTCGGCTCGAAAGACCAATAATCCGGCTCGAAAGAGCAATAATTAATTTTACTACATACATCAATCCATCATAAAAGAAGTTATTTCAAAGTAAACTCTGAGCTCCATCTGTCGTGCCAGCCCAGCTGATCAATGTTGCCAAATTGGTACCAATACACCTACTGTGTCCGTTTATTCTCCCCTTCATGTGCCGACTCATGATGTGGCACCACAGCAATGTGTCTTGATTATGGTTAGCTGTAACCTTAGATTAGCTCAGTTTAACATGTTACCATTCATACACTATTGATTCAGTGCACATTTGACAGGTCTGGAGGTAAAAATATCTCACTTCTCACTTTACTATGTATCTTAAAAAAAGAAAGAAGCTCTTCCAGACGATAATTTTGAATTGAGATTTTTTTATGTGTGCCTTGAATCTCAGCTTATAATCAATTATCACCCCGAGAAACTTGGAGTGTGGCTGGGGGTCAATTCTCGAGTTTCAACGTATGCGAATTCAATGTTGTATCTCTTTCCAACGCGCGGTGTTTGTATCGCTCTTTGTTACTTCAAACGTTTGAAAATGATTTCGCATGATCTCGAGAATAGACCCCCTGATGTTCGATTATCATATTTTCATTCAGCAAATAAGATCAATTTTCCTTTAATGTCAATAGTTGCTAGGTTAGGTTTGAACGTGAGTGAGCCCGTATTAGGACCACCACTGCGGCCAATGGCCTATTAGTTGCTAAGTCATTTATATAAAGAAGAAAAAGTATAGGGTCAAGCACCGAGCCCTGTGGAACCCCGCAGTTAATGCTGGCTAGAGAAGTTGTCGTTTTGACAAATTGTTTTCTTTCAGTTAGGTAAGATTGAAGCCATTTAAGTGCAGCTCCTATTATGTCTTAGTTTCCGAAACAGAATTCCATGATTAACAGAGTCGAAGGCTTTAGATAAATCACACAACACTGCTGCGACCAGCTCATGTCCATTCAAAGAGGTGTAAAATTAATATAGGATCGAAAATATTGCATGATGTTTCTGTTCTGTGAAATAATATTACATTTTTGTGAACTACTATGAGTTTATTGCAAAGTAATGTGTTATTCATACTTTTTTTGTTCTGCAGCTAACGTTCTGTATTCATTCGAGAAAGTGCTAATACCAATACTTTTCCTGTCGTTTCCAGTTATAATTTTAAGAAAAGGTATATTTCTCGGGATGCTATTTTTGATGGCCAGTTTTTTCTCTCGTATTTGCATATCTCCAATTATGATTTTCGTTACCTGCAACTGGTCGATCTGCGATTATTGCGCGTTATTCATTTGTTTGTGACTGAATAAAGCCCCGACAGAGGCAAGAACTCGTAAATAGCTTCTGAAATTTTTAATGACCTCCAAATAAGAAAAATTTGCAACTGTTTGGGACTGCTGGACATCAATATGCCGCGGGAGACACGGCGCGTTCTAAGTTATGCGTCTAGGCATGCCCGAGATGCTCGTATCTTGCATAGAAACAGCGAAGTGCACGCTCAACTACTCCCACTGCACAAGATGCTGTTTTACTCTCCGTCTGGCCGAATGTATACAAATACTTTTTACTTTATTATCATTCCGGTCATTAACTTACTTAAAATCCCTCGGAATAACTTCAGTCACCAGTCATGATGATGCTAGTTTTATTAGCGAAACGTTAATCGAGTATAATAAAATGAAGTGCTTTGATGACCTGGAGACGAATTTCTCAAATTGATGGATACATCTAAGGTGTGTTGAATAAAAGACAAAATGTACCTACCTATACAATAAAAAAATATACAGTGAGGTCTTAAAGTAACGGATAAATTAATTTTCTAAGTTGTTATCTATTTTCAAGAAAACCCCTGAAACACGTCAATTCATGTTTTCAAAAAGATACACTGTGACCTAAAAAAAATCGTCGCTCCTTCAACCCCATCAAAGTGGCAAATGAACCAAAATAAAACAGGGTGCATTGACTATACAGCGAATTTAATAGTATTCGTGGTAATTTTTAACATTTTGAAAATTAATTTTGTTTTGACGCAAAAATTCAAAAAAATAGACATTGTTGTATAGAATGAGGTATTACTTGACCCCCTATTTCATTATAAAAAATTGGTGGGGTGGCTGTCACTTTCAGGAGGGTGAAAGAGGGGCATTTTTTATGTCACAGAGTGTCTTTTCGAAAACATAAATCGATGTATTTCAGGGATCTTCTTGAATATGGCTAATGAGGTAGAAAATGAATGTATCCGTTACTTTAAGACTTCGCACTGTATAAATTCATGATAATGTAATCCCACATTATGAAATTCCAAAGCAACTTCACATCGGAGTATATTTTTTAAGTTAGAAAATCAAACCGTAATATTACAATGTAAAATTCCATTGCAAATTATTTACGTTAGAGAATCATACCGTAATATTACAATGTAAAACTCTGATGCAAATATTTGTTGTGAAGTAATATAACAATGTAAAGTTCCATCGTAAAATTATGTAACAACGTAAAGTTACATCGAAGAAGTGCACAGAGTTATTCAGAGTAAATATCCAAGTTGATATAACACGTGGTATGCAAAATTCCACTCGAAGGTAAATTCCCGTTAAAACTGGCGGTAATTAAATTGCCGCTAGTGGGAGCGGAAAAAATTCTCCCAGTGCACTAAGTTTGCCGGAAAGGGTATCAATAAGAAAAAAAGCAAATTGAAAAAAAATCCCCGGAAAAAATATCCCTTGTAAACAAACAACCAGGAAGAAAAATCCACAAGTGGAAATTTATTCGTACTTTTAAATTTTTTGATTAGCCAAAGTCCAGTGAAAATCGTCAGTTGAAAGCAAATGACCAAAAACAGCCCATCATAACCTACTTACAGCGAATATTTCCCCATATACATGAAAATTTTTCATAAGAGGAATGCAATTATCGAAAAGTAAAAGAGGTAATTGCCATGACACCACACAATACTGAAAAATGTCAGATAAACTTCAAGAGGTGAAAAAATGCCACGTGTCTAGTCTAGCACAATTTTATTAACAGTCTTTGTGAGTACTATGATATTTCTCAGACAAAGATCAATATTTCTTTATTCGTGAAACATTCCAATGAATTTTACTTGTGCATAAAAATAAGAATTGCACTCGATTATTTTCATATTTTGAAAAAGAGCCCCCCTCCTTTGAACTCGGGCTCTTTAGCCAAAATATGAAAATAAACTCGTGCAATTTTTTACACGCAAAATTATCGTTAATTTTTATTATTATTATTATGTTGTGATGTGTTTTCTGATTTGCAAAAACATTTTATTGATTTTTGCCGTTTTGTTATGTGGGCACGCGGGTAGTTTATATCCAGTGGCGGCGCGTTCCTACAATTCCTTTTGGTTTTCAAGTTCTTTTAGTGGGGAGACACTGACAAATTTTGTGTAAGTGGTGTGAATTGTGTTTAGAATTAGCCTTCTTCTTTTGGCACCACAAAATGTCGAGCTTTATTCAGTGATTTTCCATGTCATCTCATCGTATTAAACCTATCCACGGCACTAAGTCACTTTGAGCGTGACTTGGCTTACAATGAACGTTGCATTAAAAATATGGTTTTATTACGTCGATAAACATGAATAGATGTCGTGTTTGGTATTTAACAATCGAGAAACGATTCAACTATTTTTGTACGGCAGTAATTGCTCTGTCATATCGCGAAGAATATTTTGTAATAATGGGTCTTATTTATTAGGATTACTATGATAAGCTTATCCTTTCTCGAACGAGCAGCTTTAACGTTACCAGTCACGAACGACCAATCTCCGTTGGAAATTTCTTTGGGGATCGTAAAAGGCTCTGCCTATCCGTCATTCGTCAATCGAAAAGGATGAAGGCGGAAAAACTTGTTTCAATATTTTCCGTTGTGTTGAGTGTTCGATAACGCGTTTATATAATGGAGTTAACGATTTTTTCCACTGCGAATACGCTGCTTAGGGTGAGGTTCCACTAACCGGGCTGAAAGTTTTCTAACGTTGCTATAGTTCTTAAAATAAATGCATGGAGTGAAAAACCATGCATCGATTCCATAGACATACCGCAGTAGGTATAAGTTCCAAACCCATAATATTTTGAAGACCAGCCCTTTTTAAAGCTGTAGCTACTGATAGAAGGGTATAAGAATTGGTTACAAGCAAGAATTGTAGTAGTAGGTACTCGATATCGCTGGTATAGAGTGCTTTCTGGAAATCATTTGTGTGTGCTTTTGTGTTTAGCTTGTGTAAATAAAATAAGAATCAAGTATTATAGATGCTGAACAAGAAGCAACAAAACGGCCAAAATTGGGACCGTTATCTTTAAATGGAAAAACATTAAGGCGGATTTATACACGTTGCTTTTTAATTAATATGTACTTTAATGAAACGAAAGAAACACAATTTTGTCTTATTTCCACTAGCTTTTTATATTTACGACCGGTTTCGGGCTTTATCCCATTATCAAGTATAAAAACTAACTAATACAATTGTACTCTTAAACCTAGTTATATAAACTATAAACCGTGGACCGTCTAGTAGACTTCTCTATGTCAACAGATGTTTGCGACATTTTGGGCTGTGGTGGAATAGTCCGGTGACAATGATTTATACAACAAACATAAATAAACATTGCACTTGCTAGAAAGTATTCTTGTTTTTCCCGTACATCATCATCGTCATCACTCATACATTCAATATCTGATAAACCTTGTTCAATTATTTGCAATAGCTCATCGTCAGTGAGAGGTCTCCTGACCATTTTTTATGCACTGAAATATATCATAGTGATATATAAAAAAGTTACGTTGATTTTACCGTTGACTCACAATGTCCACAAAACAGTACACCATACAATATAAAAATCTTAGAGTTCAAAATATACGAAAAACGAATGATACACTAATTATCAACCGAAATTCAACAAGTTTTCTCCACAACAGACTTTATTTGACAGTTGCCACTATTCGAATGTCACCAAGAAGAATTACAGAATAAAGCTCTACACGGTCAAATCCGCAGACTTCTAAAAACGCTTATTTTATTTGAATTTTACCTTCTTACTATATTCTACAGATGGCTGCACATGTGTTCCTTTGAAATAATATACTATCCTGATCAGAGTGCGATAGAAGATTGCAGTGAAAACAAACAGAGCTCAACATAAATAATGTTTGAATAGGTTGTCCCTAATTGGGGACACGGTGAGCGAAATGATTAATATATAAAAATGGCGCTTACAAAATGAAAAGATGAGATGTTTCCAAACACAAACAAATAAAAATAATAAATGATTTGAAGGATTGTTTCAACTTATCTAATGTCCGAAAAGTGCTTCGATTCTATCGCAAAATTCAAACTCGTATATCAAACATAATAGGTTAATTTTTTGTTACGCGCGGGTTCTCAGAAGCAGACCGACACGATAATTCAATTTTGTCTGAAGAATTCCAAGGCTCAACCGGCAGACAAAAAAGTCGAACCATTATTATGCAACAAAAAGTTGGGAGAACATGTGCGCGGCCATTAATCCAAGAATAAACACATCAGGACGCCCACCGATTGATATAAATTTGCATCTGTGTACGCCATTTCGAAGGCGGTCGTGGGCGGCTATGGCCGGCTGTAGAAGAAACAAATGAACCGTGAAAATTGTCTATTACCTATGCGTGCGGACTGCAATGCACTTATGTGCCTAGTAGGTTAACGCATTTCCGTACAAATTCAGAACCACTAAACTAAAGATACGGAATTCAAACCTCACAAAAAGTAACCTCTAAGTCAAACTGAAGAATCACAAGGATTTTATATTCAATTCAACTATATTATTCATTGTTATAAGTGCATACCACTAGTTGACAAAACTTGATACCTAGGTATACTTAAAAATACAAACATTTACATAAAAATAACAAACTAAACATATAAATAAATGTTACAAACATATAAATAAATGATAAAAACATAGACAATGCAAACTATACTTGAAACAAATCGAACAGTTAACGAGTATAAGCTTGTATAAAGCCATAGTTAAAAAACAAAATAAAAAAATATAAATATAAACCTATAACAAGGCAAAATCAAAATTATATAGCAATTTAGAGTTCCTGTGAAAAATATTCCTCCAGGTTATATAAGGGATTTAGGATAAGTAATGCTTTCACTTTCGAACACATGAGATGCTTTGTATTACACTTGGCAAATGATTACATATTTTTATTCCATTGTAAATAATTAAGTTCTTGATCATAGTTATACAGGGTGCAGACACGCTATTCCGAACGATATTCGTAGCTCAGAAACGTGCAGATAGGTACCTCTCTAAGGCCAAATCCTGTTTATAAAATGTAAAATATTAACATTAGTGTCAATCTTCATACTCGAAACTGCTTGTCTTATACATAAGAATAGATACAACCTCGAGATTGCTTCTACTTATTATGCAACATGCTCTTGAAGTTTCTACACGTACTTAAGAAACACCATGTATATATATATATATATATATATATATATATATGCTGAATACTTGTTTCAAGAAGCAATAAATGTTCCAGTGACTGTAAAACAGTCGAAAACAATCCTTTAGGAACTCACTATACCTTTGTATAGATTGTATAGCATATGTCCTTCAGAGTAAGGATCTTTGCACATATGTCTGACAGATATAATTCAATATCTGTAGAGGTATTAGCCAGAGAAGTAGTTGTTTTCTGTCGGACATATGCCATACAATCTATACAAAGGTATAGTGAGTTCCTAAAGGATTGTTTTCGACTGTTTTACAGTCACTGGAACATATATATATATATATATATATATATATATATATTTGTATTTTATTTAGCTAAGCTTTGTCAATAAGATTTGTAATCTTTGTACAATAAAGCACAGTCAATCAATCAATCAATTTGACCTGGCTGGAATGCATTTTTTTTATGTACCTATCAGAGGAGCTATTTCTACAAATTACCGTTAATATTCTACAATTTTTAATAAATCCCGACAAAAGGTCCTAGATTTGGCCTCACACATAATATCAGAGTCCGTAAAATCGAAACTCATTTGGAATAACTGGAATCCTGATTTTAATGTTGCCCCTTTGTTTCAATAAAGTTACGACATGATTTGGAGGCCAGACCACTGACGCCATCTACATGTCGCCCCTATTTGAATCCAATATTAATCCCGTAAGGTTGGCTAACTATAATATTTCTATTTAAACTATGGTATATGTAAGTAATCGCCTCATAGTTAACAGTAAAAACTGTACTCATGCAGTATTCGAAAAATATATAGAAGCATAACTACAGAAATTGAAACTCTGATAATAATAGGCTGATGAATGCGAAATCACCGAAGTTTTTGGGTACGTTTCTTGAAACCACTTTTTTATTAAATATGTATTATGCTCTTTTATACACACACCTTACCTATTATGTAATAGCATGGGAAAACGCTGCTACATCTCAGCAATTTCTTACCTCACAAAAAAAATCGATTGATATTTGGAATCAAACTAACCTATTCATTCAGAAATTAGTATAGTGAATATAACCTATTGACAGCGCCTTGTATATATTTAGAATTCCGATAGCTATGTTCAACAAGCTGTGCGATAAAATAAAGCAAAGAAGAAGTGATGTTTTCAAAAATAAATTGAAAAAATGTCTAACCAGAAAATGTTACTATAGTAATATGTTGATGTGTATCTGTAGGAATAAGTGTGAATTATAATTATATTTATTTTAATTTTATTAATATCACTGGCGTATTTAATTTTACTCATTACAATTGATCAGTTTTAATATTTTTTGTGGCCCTCATTTTACCTATTTCAAGCATGCCTCAGCGAGTTTAAATCGAACTTTCAACAACTCGAGAAAAGTATTCGTGGATAACTGCTTTCAAACACTTGCTCTATTTTAATGTACTTGCCATTTTACTGTTTATTCTTATACAATTTGTTTTTAAGGTTTTATGATTCCCATAACAGAAATTTAAGCATCAGTTTTATAATATATACACGATTATCACCTCTGATATTTCCAGTAACATGTAATTCTGATATTGATGGAATAAATACATTATTATTATTAGTAAATATATAAACGTCATTCAGCCTGTTTCATTGAAATATATTGAGGAAAAAAATTGTGAAAATGATGCTCAATTCTGAAATCAAGTTAGCCTCTATTGTAAGATTCGTTAAGTCTGTTGAAACAAATACATAATAATAATAATAATAATCTTTATTCACAAAAAATATCACAAAAGATTCGTAATTCAAAATGCTTGCGTGAATAAAGCAGCAGAAGCCGATAAGTGCTGGAGCACTTGTTTCAGCATTGAACAAATTAAACATTACAATTAACTGATTTTAAATGAGCATACTCTTTTATTTCAATAACAATTCAACCTTGTAATTTATAAATGGTGACTATTGCGCATAGCAGTTTTCAGAAATGGTCGATCGACTGGCAATGCACGCTGCACAAAATAATACCTCAGGATAAACAAGGATATTCGGCGTTTCCAGGATATAACGTGTGAGATACAGTAATGGTAGGGCCTAGCGTAGCTAGCCAGTCTGGCTAATCACTGATTCTGGCCGGCCACCAAGCCTAATGCGACATATGGCCGCCATTGTTTCCAAATGTGGGACTTTAGGTTCCATTATGTCCAGATTACAAAGACAGGTGTGGAACAGAAATATCTGATCGTACTCAGACGTCGTCCTCCGCAAAATACCTACCGCACTTTTGTTCGTCGTCCTCCATTCAGTCGTGTTTTGTTTGTATCCTATTCTTTACAGTAATAATTAACATTGTCTGGGCAAAGAGCTATGGTTGTGTAATCAATTCATTAGGTCGGACATGAATGCGAACATCCATTACAGGTAGAGGACAATTATTTAGACAATCGATGTGTCCTACAAATGATTACTTATTCAGGAAGGGAGTTGAATTATTCCGATTCAATTTGTAAGATTATAAATAAGGCTCAGGATATGTGGGAGACAAACTGTGGTCCATTGTTATTTTGAGGTGACTGTATTTGAAGACGGACAGGTGATTTTTGAAATATATTGCATTTGATTTTTTCAAGCTCAATTCTCTGTAGTAATACCACAAGTGATTTAATTTTCGGGGGTAATACTTCGAGTGCTCGCAACACTATCGATAGTAATTGCTTGGTAACACCACGAGTCCCTTAGGACTCAAAGCAGTTTGATCGAGTTTAAGATTTGTGACAGAATTATCGATAGTGTTGTAAGCACGAGTGGTATTTATTGAGATTATTTTTTTCACGTGTCAAAATCTGACATTTGGTGGTTTCAACTAATAGCAATGCATTATTCTAGCCAATCATTTGGTATTATACTGATAAAACTGCTTCCTCATCGATAATACCTTGTTTACATTGAAACGTCAAAATTTTACATTGCATTTGTCATTATTGACAGATTATAGTGCTTCGAAGTTTATTGAAAATGAACACAAATCGATTCAGTGCCATCACCCAAGAAAATATTGAACATTTAATTCAAAATTTCACTCCACAAAATACAATTAAATCCAAAAAATGTGGTACAATTGCAGTTTAGGGTAGTAACCCCGATTTTGACGAAATTTTTTTGGGGGGTTATTTCGAGGTCCTTGAACACAAATCTGAAGTTAAAAAGCCTCGCTCTCACTTACTTTTTGATTTACGGCCAATTAAATGTCCCAAAAAGGGTATTTTCAACATCAAATTTTTTCCACAAAAAAGCAACAAATTTGCCTTTGCATAATCTAGACACATCAATTCACGCATTTTTGGAACTTTTTGCAGTATTTTCAACTTTGTATTGAAAATATAAGATTTAAATTAACATAATATATTTGATGAAAATCGTTTATTGACAGCAAGTAACTAAAAATGACAGTATGACAGATCTAGATATGGATAACAAACGGTCGTGTTCCGATATTCTGAAATTCACAAGACACTTTTCGCGCTATTTCTCATGAAACCCTGTTAAGTCTCGTTCATACCCGCGCGAATTTTGCAATTTTTCTGCGAATAAAATGTATGTGTGAATAAAGTATATATAATATATATCTATGGAATAAACATGTGTTCTGCATCAACGACTGGTCGGGCATGACTGGTAACCATTTTATTTCGCAATATGAAACAACCGTCGCAATAACTACGTGACATTTTATTACCCTACTTTTTGGTATAACATCGTAATGTTGCAGTTTATCGAGTATTGCATTATTATTTCTACACGTAAAAATTGAACCTTTCTACAAAAAGTAGAGAAAAAAATAGTGCTAGAAAAGCGCGCGCTCGGCCGACATTTCGCAATTCCGCGCGCGAGGAATTGCGAAATGTCGGCCGAGTGCGCTCGCTTCGCTCGCGTATTTCTGGCTATGAATCTTCACCAAGATAAAAGGAATGAACCTTTCTACAAAAAGTAGAGAAAAAATGAAATAGTAGTAGAAAAGCGCGCGCTCGCTTCGCTCGCGTATTTCTGACTATGAATCTTCACCAAGATATAACCATAAATAATATAAGATTTAAATTAACATAATATATTTGATGAAAATCGTTTATTGACAGCAAGTAACTAAAAATGACAGTATGACAGATCTAGATATGGATAACAAACGGTCGTGTTCCGATATTCTGAAATTCACAAGACACTTTTCGCGCTATTTCTCATGAAACCCTGTTAAGTCTCGTTCATACCCGCGCGAATTTTGCAATTTTTCTGCGAATAAAATGTATGTGTGAATAAAGTATATATAATATATATCTATGGAATAAACATGTGTTCTGCATCAACGACTGGTCGGGCATGACTGGTAACCATTTTATTTCGCAATATGAAACAACCGTCGCAATAACTACGTGACATTTTATTACCCTACTTTTTGGTATAACATCGTAATGTTGCAGTTTATCGAGTATTGCATTATTATTTCTACACGTAAAAATTGAACCTTTCTACAAAAAGTAGAGAAAAAAATAGTGCTAGAAAAGCGCGCGCTCGGCCGACATTTCGCAATTCCGCGCGCGAGGAATTGCGAAATGTCGGCCGAGTGCGCTCGCTTCGCTCGCGTATTTCTGGCTATGAATCTTCACCAAGATAAAAGGAATGAACCTTTCTACAAAAAGTAGAGAAAAAATAAAATATTAGTAGAAAAGCGCGCGCTCGCGTATTTCTGCCTATGAATCTTCACCAAGAAATAAGGAATGAACCTTTCTACAAAAAGTAGAGAACAAATAAAATAGTAGTAGAAAAGCGCGCGCTCGCGTATTTCTGGCTGTGAATCTTCACCAAGAAATAAGGAATGAACTTTTCTACAAAAAGTAGAGAAAAAATAAAATAGTAGTAGAAAAGCGCGCGCTCGGCCGACAATTCGCAATTTCGCGCGCGCAGAATTGCGAAATGTCGGCCGAGCGCGCTCGCTTCGCTCGCGTTTGTCTTTGCTACTGATCTTCAACAAGAAATAAGGGATAAACCTTTCTACAAAAAGTGGATATAAAAAGATAACATAGTAGTAGAAAATCTTCGCTCGCGTGTAGTTCTTGCTATACACCTTCATCAAAGAATAGACGAGGAAAGTGTATCGTAACAAATGTCATCCTTGTCACAAACTGATTCCAAACAAAGAATTTTAGATGACATTCTTTGTTAATTATTTGCTGCTTTGCTTCTCAAATTGTGTTTGGTTGTTTGGATTTTGTTTACTCAAGCAAAAGAAGTTGAAAAACTTTAACGAAAACAATATCGGACAAGCTGATTTTAATTCGAGGAAGGTTTGTTTGGAATCAGTTTTTGACAAGAATGACATTTGTGACGCCATCACTTTTCTCGTTTATACTGCCGTGCTTAGCCCAGAGTGGCGGTAACTGACATTAGTCTATATTATAGGAAAAAGAGTTTTGAATTTTTATTTTTTAGTACATGTTCAATTTGCACCTTCATTTGGGTTGCTTTAATTTATTACCAATTAAAGCATCCCAAGTGAAGTTACAGATTCAAAATATACTAAAATATCAAAACAAAAATTGAACACTCTCTTTTCCACAATATACCTAGTCGAATGTCAGTTACCTCTGAAGAACGTTTGTTTCCGCTTAATATCAGTAAATTTTTAACTTCTAAAAACTTGATCATACTCTCGCGAAATTCGCAATTTTTCTGCGAATAAAATGGTTACCAGTCATGCCCGACCAGTCGTTGATGCAGAACACATGGTTCTGCATCCATTTTATTCGCAGAGAAATTGCGAAATTCGCGAGGGTATGAACGAGACTTAACAGGGTTTCATGAGAGGTAGCGCGAAAAGTGTCTAGTGAATTTCAGAATATCGGAACACGACCGTTTGTTATCCATATCTGTCATTTTTAGTTATTTGCTGTCAATAAACGATTTCCATCAAATGTATTGTTATGTTAATTTACATCTTATATTTTCAATACAAAGTTGAAAATACTGCAAAATGTGCCAAAAATGCGTGAATTGATGTGTCTAGATTATGCTGATATAAGGCAAAGGCAAATTTGTTGCTTTTTATGGAAAAAAATTGATGTTGAAAATACCCTTGTTGTGACATTTAATTGGTCATAAATCAAAAAGTAAGTAAGAGCGAGGCTTTTTGACTTCATATTTGTGTTCAGGGACCTCGAAATAACCCCCAAAAAAAAAATTCGTCAAAATCGGGGTTACTACCCTAAACTGCAATTTTTCCAAAAATGTATATGGAATCAGTTTGAAGCATTTTGCAGAATCAGAAACTACCAGCTACAAAGCGATACGACTATTCAAGAAATCGCAAAAATTCTTGAAGACTGGGCAGCAAATATGAAAAAATGTAACGGCGAAGACTACAAAGAGTATACGTTGAAAACCATTTGGACTGTAACTTCCAAGTTGATACAGGAAAAATACTTCCTAGAATTCAATACTAGCTTCAATCCGTTTCAAGATTTGGAATTTAAAAGAGCGAGAGATGTGCGAAATGCCAAAAGAAAGGAATTGCAAAGTTTTATAGAAAAAAGAAAGCAAAGTGCAACAGCACTTGAAGAAGAAGAATATACGAGTATGATCGATTCGTGTGACGAAAATACACTTTCGGGTCTACAAATGAAGTTCTTTCATATTATTTCTTATGAATTAGCATGGCGCGGAGGCGAAGGTGTTAATTGCCTTATCCATTATATCAGGGAGGAATTAAATAATGCAGGTGATAAAACAGGACGATTAGAATATAATCCTATATTTAGTAAAACTTGCCAGGGTGGGAATAAAAAATGCACCGACACAAAATGGTTGACACCTAACTCAGAGAATCCTCAACGGTGCCCCATAAGATTGTATAATAAGCTTATGGATAAACGCGGTAAAAATATCACCACTGATCGATTTTTTCTCACTCCAAATCCCTATTGGAAAAATGCAAATGCTACTTAGTATAAAAATGTATCAGTGGGGAAGAATGAAATGGGCAAATGGTTAAATAAATCAGCTCAAAAATGTGGATTTGACACTAAGAGAAGAAAAATAACTAATCGCTCAAGCCGATCAACTTTGGTTTCTCATCTAATGAAGGAAGGTATACAGGAACAAGAAGCCATTAAAATAACAGGTCACGCCACAGCATCTTCGTTGAAGCCTTATTTACATATTGATGCATAAAAATATCATGGGAAAAGTTAGAACGAACAAATTGGGATGTATTGCAAATACATCAACAACAGCCGCAACATTAACCAATACATCAACAACTGCGGCAACATCAACCAATATTATATCCACACATGAGTCGGAAGAGACAGCTGTTTCTGCTGGCCAAACTATTCACAAAAACTGTGTTTTCAATAACTGTAATTTTTCAAATAATTCATTTTTTCACTTGTTCAAAAAGTTAACATATTTCCAGTTAGCTTATGTATTATTTGAGTTCAATAAAATAATAAAATGAAAAACATAATCTTTCCAAATACAACTCGTTCTTCAAATTTTATCAGATATTTTTTTATTTTCATCACTCAAACTTCTTTATTGGAGCAAAAACATTCAAACAAATCGAATTTAGATAAAATCACTCGTCCTGACGGACTCGTGATTTTATCAATCGGTTTGTTTTCATATTTTTGCCAAATAACTAAGTTTTCGTGGAAAAGAAAAAATTATCGATAAAATTTGAAGCACTCGTGGTATTACCTTCGATAAGTCTGTTGATTAATTTCTGAACGAAACTGAATTGCTTCGAGAAAACACCACGAGTCCGCAGGACGAGTCGTGTTCTAACTTTTTAACCAATTGGAATGGGATTTGGACCAGAATTTATTACAAATAGATTACTACTGACTGTTCAATGAAATCAAACACCAATTCTAACCATCCCAAGGGCGAAAAACACCCCAAAATCAAATATTCTGCCTTGATGTTGTGAATTACTCATTGAGACATGTAGTTTTTGCTGCAGAACCAGGATGAATCACAATTCCCTGAAGTGAGCTGGGACATCCGGAATGTTCGTCTTTAGGGGTGGAAAACTTCATCTTCATAATATAAGGAGCAGAATGAGATTAAATAACGCCCAATTATTCAAACTCTTATACAAGCGATGGTTTGGAATTTAAATCGAATATGAAGTCCTTCATGTTAAAAACAAAGGGATGAAGTTGAATCTTTTAGAAAGTATGGAGATTAATAAATGGAAAAACTCTCGGAACCTTCTCAATGACCAACTCGGAATGAATAATTCACCACTACTAAATATGTTTTCCTGGAAAGATTAGATGAAATATATTGTACTTATCGGAAGTTTATTGGAATTCAGGTATACAACCAAACCCTAATCAATTTAGGATGAGTATCAAGGGAACACAGCAACGTTAGTTACAAATGTATACAAATATAGAAAGTCTTATTTCTCATTTTTCCTGAAAGAAAAAATAGTTTCCCTCCGATTTTATTGACTCACTTCCCAACCAAATCTGTAAAAAAGCAAATTTATGATAACCAAACTTATCAGTTGTTACTATATATGATATTTGAAAGAAGGTTTCATTCCGTCCCTGTCCATAACGTCGAATATCCTTTATTAACACCGGCGCATTTATATTTATATGCCTCTCACGTATGATGCATGTGCAGGCCACCAGACCGCGCCAAATTAACTCCCAGTTTCCAAAACAATCTAACGACCATCAATCGGTTGGTCCGCTGTTAAAAAGGGTCGCACGTACCACCTATGCTGATGCGGTGTTAATTAAGGCCTGTTTATTTTGTCCCGAAATCGAGTCCGGAATATTAAAAGAATCCTATCGATTTTGCACGGGACATTTCGTCCCGACGAGCGACCGTACTGTTGCTCCGACTGATAGGCTAGTCGCTTGGGCGAAAAATGGAGAAAAAATTGCGAAACAGTGCAAACTTCCACAAAAGTTGCATTTTTGTGTTCAATGAAACAAAACAAAAATTCGCCCTCGTACAAGGTCGGCAACAATGTTAAATACGTAAATTAAAAACAATTCTCGTTATTTTGTAGAGAAAAGATGCAAAAGAGTCGCAAAATGACGAAAACAAAGAAAATATCATCCATTATCGTTCCCCAATTTTGCGACCATTTCGAAGTTTGGCATCCGAGTAAATAAATTATCTATTCATACTTTTTTAACAGTGGCGGCGTGTCTAAGATTTATGACCCCCCACGAGTATTGTGCCAAGGCCCCTTGTTTTCAAGTGAATCTCTTAACTAACAGCCGTATGCATAGTCAATCGCCAGCAACACGCCAGAGTTTCGCCGTTCGCTACACAAGGATTATAATGCACAGTCGAGCTCCAAAAAAGTGACAACTACGCGATAAGTCACATTTTGGCGAAACGCTGGCGATGTACCACTTTTTTTGGAGCTCGACTGTGCATTATAGTTCTTGTGTAGCGAGCGGCGAAACTCTGGCGAGTCGCTGGAATTGACTATGCATACGGCTGTTAGTTTATTGTGATAATATGCGTTCTACTTCTATGCTATATAATCAACTACGATCACTGTGAATAAATAAATTCTCAAAAAACTGGGAGAAATTATATTGAAATCTCAAAACAAACGTATAATTCTTTAAAATAACATAAAATATAGAAAAAACAAAGGAACAAACTGAGATCAGTATAAAAACTGATTTTTCTATTGCAGCTGCTTCTACTGCTTCTATGGATAATATTGCAAGTCCACTTAGGGCCAGTCTTTTCAGTTCCAGTTAAACTCTAGATAATTTAACTAATGGTTAAGATGTGATCCTTCAAACGTCAGTTAAAGAATGTCATTCACCATCTAAACTATTAGTTAGTTATCCGGAGTTTAACTGGATCTAAAAAGATTGACCCTTAGTATCTCTTGTGATATTTTGTTCCGTAAATAATTTTTGCTCAGCAGAGGCCACAGTTATAGGTTAGGGTCAGAAACAGTAACAGATATGTAATTACTTAAGAAAAGGTGGAAGAAAGCGAAGAATTTATGACTGTTAGGAACTCTGCAAACTCTCTAATATCTTTTTTCTACATTCATGCAAAAAGCAAAACTTTATTGAACTACATTCAGTGGAAAAAGAAGTTCTTTATTGCACTAGTGCAATAAAGTTTTTATTGCACTCATCTGTCATTCTACTTCAACGTGCTGTCATCATGACAAACAAACGTTTAAACCTACTACATATTTAGCAGATATTCTGTGAGATTGGCAATAGGTACTTCACTACGAATTATTCATATTGAAAATTGCACCAATTGTTCATTCACTTTCAACATTGAGGGTAAAAATAAAGTTTGAGTTAAATTGTTCGTAACGTATTAGTTCCTGTTTCAATGCAAATCGATATTAATAATAAAGTATTCAAGTTGCGCTTTTCATTTTCCTACACCTAGTGCCGCACCTCAATGTTGTCCAACTCGGCCTAACGGCCTCGTAGAACAATTTCACGTCGAGTGCAATAAACATTCACTTTTTGCACTTGTTGCCTAAATAACTATAAACTTCAATTTCTTCTTTTAGAGGTAAAAACGAAATTGTCTCGCTAGGAAAAGTGGAAGTTAAGTCACTGGGGTATAACTTCTGTATAGGTTTTCGGATGATCTGAACAAATCTTCTTCCGACATTTCAACTAGCAATTTTGGATTAAGAAAGTTGAACATGCTGACAGTGGTATTCATGACTT
This sequence comes from Chrysolina oricalcia, assembly GCA_944452925.2. Classification (NCBI taxonomy): domain Eukaryota; kingdom Metazoa; phylum Arthropoda; class Insecta; order Coleoptera; family Chrysomelidae; genus Chrysolina; species Chrysolina oricalcia. Next base: position 2,304,643 of record OX101821.2, on the reverse strand, counting down.
CAAATCTATTATTGATTTGGCAGAGAACGATGTCAAGAATCTTACAGTGAATGTTTACTTTAAAAAAATGTTCTCTTTCAGAAAATAAATACTTATTGTGCGTTTGGTTCCCCATAAATTTTTTTCCATGTATTGTTTCTTTTTTCCTGAAGCTATGGTTGAATAATCCATTTTTCGGCGACATTAGTAGCTTCCATCTTCAGTCGTAATCATCTCTATATTCTTTTATTTCTGTATAAGTTGACTCTATAGATTTACAAGCCGTGGACAAATTAAAATCATCCAATTGCAGCACTTTTGATGCTATGTTAGCATTTTCTAGTATTTTAGAACACATAGTTAGTTTAAAAATGAACTCAAATTGTTCTAGACTTTTCAGTAGGCTGATGGCGTAAATTCGTTCTTCTGTTTTTTTTTAAATTAGCGAAATATTGTTACCGGGTTTTAAAATAAATAGTCTAATCTGCGCAAGAGCTGATTTCAACGCCCCCTAGCAGCAAAACTGTTAATTTTTTTGGGTTGGCGCAATGATAACATTGGTTGAGAATTACATGGACTACATTATACCAAAAATTCAAGAAAATCCACCGGGACCCAAATTCCATAAGGAGTTTGCGGGGTCCTTTAATATGTTTTTTTGGGAAATAACTACCTACGATCCTAACCAATCCAAAAAACTTTTGGATTATTTTTATAACCAATTCAGGTTGAAAAATTTATTATCATGAAATATACAAAAAAATATATGTTGCCGGTGGAGGTGGCAAAGTTTCTGCAAGACTTATGACATAGAGAGAAACGTTTCATTGCGTTTGTCACTCTTTTAGATATTTTTAGCCGAGCTATTAACAAAAGTATGAATAAATAATTTTTGTACTCTGATGCCAAACTTGGAAATTGTTTCAAAATTGGGGAACGATTCTTTGTTTTAGTCATTTTGCGACTCTTATGCGTTTTTTCTCTACAAAATCACCAAAATTGTTAATAATTTACATTTTTAACATTGTTGCCGTCCTTATACAAGAGGGCAAATTTTTATAGTTTCTTTGTGCACTATAATAGAACATTTGTGAACATCGTTTTGTTATTTTTTCCCCATTTTTGATTAAAATTCTAAAATGATTGGCCTATGACTGCCGCTTGAAAGGATATATTCAGTTTTTTTTTCCGAATGCACTTCAGTCCGTCAAGGGGTTTTCATAATAAACCGCATTTATATTCATGGACTTCTGTGATGAACTCTTTGTGATGTTTTTTCGGTGTGATCTGAAATTTTAATTCGCGAATATTTGCCAGAGACGTTTATGGTAATGAAGGGACGGGGAGTTGTGTGTAGCGTGAAATTTTTCCCGTTATTGCGGTTCTGCTATAATTTGTAGGGTTCGAATAAAAATTGAAGTAGGAGGATACAGACCACCCTGTGAAAATTTGAAATCAGTTGTTCAGTGTCTATGGTTTTTAATTCAGTTTGGTGGATGCAAGTTAGATTGATTGTGTTTGTAGTGTAAATTAATATTGATCTGCCTTAACCAACTCACCTACAGAGTGACCCATTTAAAAGCGTGCTACCCCTTTAACTTTTTTATTTGTTGTCCGATTTGAACGATTTTTTCCAGAAGAATATAGCTTCAATGGCCGAGTTTTTGAATTCATCGATGGATAATGCCCATTCGTGCTGTCATTGTCATTTCCCATTAGTTAAATAAGGATACAATGCTCATCGATGGATCTATCCATGAATTTAAAAAACTGCCCAATAGCTCTTTTAAACCGCCATAATTTTGAAATAAAATTCGAAAGCCTTCTTTAGTTTTGCAAGAATCTAAAAATTGCACGAGTTCATTTTCATATTTTGGCGAAGGGGGTGGGGGCTCTTTTACAAAATATGAAAATAATCGAGTGGAATGTTTATAAGATAACACTCTTGAATGTAAAATTATCTGGTCAATTTTATTCACGAGTGCAATTCATTGTAATATTTCACGAATAAAAAAATATTGACTTTTTTTGAGAAATATAGTACTGACAGAGACTATATAAATACAATTGTGCAAGACACGCGAATTGTTTTCACTATTTGATATTTATCAGACATTTTTCAGTATGGTTTGTGGTGTTATGACGACGGGATGTTTTCGCAGAGCAATTATCGCTCCGCAGTTCATTTAACTCTATAATTTTTCGATAATTGCATTCCTTTTATGAGAAAATTTTATTCAAATTGCATATTTAATATTATTATCAATCATATTTATTACATAGTATATTACGAATTTTCTGCAAAAGCATTTTATCAAAATTAAAATTAGTTTCCTTTGAATATCAACTGAATTACCATTAATCTTTCAGTTTTTTGAAAAGTTTTTCAAACTGTTTGTTATAGATTGTTGCAATATTTGGCATCGCAGAGGCATGTCGTGGGGGTGAGCTCAAAAAATTGAGGATCAAAGACATAGAAGAAGTAGACTCAATAACTAAGACCAACTGATAACTTACGTGAAACTCCAAATATCCGTAGATAATTTTAAAGTCGAGTAGAGTTTCAGAAACATAACACCCCCAAAGAAACAGTTCTGATTAACAGTAGTACTACCACAAGTGATAAGTCTGTCTATTCATTTCTGAACAGAACCAAATTACTTTGTCGAATATTTATACATAAAAACAAGGACTTGTTCACAGAAAATGACATGAATATCAACTACAATACACGAATATTAAATATTAACTTCCCTATACACAGATTAACACTAACAGAAAAAAATCCTTCATATATGTGCATCAGAATATTTAATAAATTACCGAACAGACTTAAGTCAATCATAAATCATAAAATCTTCAAGATTAAAGTAAAACAACTTCTGTTGAATCTGGAACCATATAATTCGAAAGAATATTTTGAAGCAAGTTTGTAAAGCTTGTAAAATACTGTTTTTGTTGACGTCTTTTCTTTCAATGTTTGTTGTGCCATATATATATATATATATATATATATGTATATAGTGTGTTGTATATACAGGGTGTTTCTTAAGTACGTGTAGAAAATTAAGGAGCGTGTTGCTGACATCAAAATAAGAAGAAAAGTTCCTATAAACATATGTCCGCAAGGTATTCGTTTCTGAGATACAGAGTGTCAAAGTTGAATCCTTATTTTTATTTCTTTGTGAATAATTTCAGAATAATTTTGATATTTGGGTAAAGTTTGGTATATTAGACCGTCAGATAGTGACAGATTTAGGTGCCCCATTTTCACATACAAGCCTCGAATAGGGTTGAAAAGTAAGTCGATGTTGAGTTAAATGAAGGGAAATTTACTAGTGGCTCGTGGGGAAAACATATGGAAAAATCAAAAAGAATTTCCATTAATTTTTCCAACGACAAAATCTACTTTCCATTCGCGCCACTCAAGCCATTATATTTTTCGGTCTAGTGACGATGTAGGTTTTCATAATTTCGATGGGCTTGCGTGGGAAAATCTGTTAAAATCTAGATTTTTCTTTACAAGATTACAGCCTTATTTTAACCCTTTAGCCACCTTCAACACTCAAGCCTTTGATCTTCCGAAGCCAGGTTCTACTAATTAATGATTAGATGAACACGGCTCGCGTTAAAATATGGAAAATCGAATTTTCCATGGAAAATCGAATTTTCCATATGTTTTCCCCAGGAGCCACTCGTAAATTTCCCTCCATTTTACTCAACATCGATGTACTTCTCAATTCTATTCAAGGCTTGTATGTGAAAATGGGGCACCTAAATCTGTCACTATCTGACGGTCTATATGGGAATATTCATTATTTAGTTTGTGTAAAAAATATATTCTTGGTAGTGGTCACTGAGAGTAACTGTTTTCGAATTATTGAGATTTGAAATAATCGTTGCAAGTCATTTTTAATGACAAGATTTCTTAAGTTTAAATAATTTCAATTAGAAATCAGTTTTTTCGCAATTAACATAAAAGTTGATTATGTCATTGAAAAATAATCCCAGATACCAAACTTTACTCGAATATCACAAATATTTTGTAATTTATTTACAAAAAACAATTATAAGTATTAAACTTTGATACTCTGTATCTTAGAAACGAATAACTTGCGGACATGTGTATATGGGAACTTCTTTTCTTATTTCGACGTCAGCAACATGCTCCTAAAGTTTCTACACGTACTTAAGAAACACCCTGTATAAATGTTTATAGGAAATAAAGAATATTATTATTATTATATTACTTCGAGAAAACACCACGAGTCCGCAGGACTCGTCGGAATTATGTCGGGATATAATTACTGATAAACTCAAACACGATTGGAATTTCAATGGACTATTTCACAAACAAAGTGAAAGGTAAAAAATCTGATATTCAGCAGAATTAGAGGGAAGTAGCAAAAACGTTAAGAAGTTAATAAAGTTGAGAAATTAATAAAGTTTAATATAGGAAACATTTGACGTTCAACTGTCACAAACAACAAATCTGAAAAACCGAACTTGACAGGACAATCAGAGTCAAGAGTCAAGTTTGGTATTATCGATTACTTCACTTATGCTAAAATAGCGTGTTATGATTGGTTGAAATTTTTGTATTGATAAATGAAAACATCATGATTTCGATTTTGTAGTTCGGCTCTTGATTGGCTACTGGATATGTATATGATGTGTTTTCGATTTTGTAGTTCGATTCCTGATTGGTTATTATCAAAACACAAACTTACCACTAGCAAGCTGCTATAATGACACAACACCATACTTTGACCAAAACTAAATAAGCACTCACTATTAATTCATATCAACTTCACAATTTTCGACAAATTTTGCATACTCGTTGATCAATCAAATCACTAAATCAAAATGTTATCAAAACATAACCTCGAGCGAGAAGCAGTAGACTAGACATGCAATGACGAAACTACGAATGACGCGCTCTGTCATTGGTAACTGAAATAGAGGGATGTTTGAAATATCAAGTAAATGTTTTGTTAGTTGCATAATTTCAGAACTAAATGCGGGATTAATGTTCCTAGTTAAATTGAATAGTAAATAAATAAAAATGGTTTCGATTTTATTCATGAAATAATCTTAACAAATACAACTCGTGTTATCGGCGATTATCGTTAATTCCTTCTCGGTTTCGAATCAAATTATGTTGCTTTAGGCAACCACACTCGCGCAAGCGCTCGTGTGGTTGCCAAGCAACATAATTTGATTCTCAAATTTAAAGGAATTGCTATTTCGATAATCACCGATACACTTGAACTTAACAAGAGTTTCTAATTGGTTCAATTGACGAGTACGTGAAATAGTAACAGAAATCACAAAAATTATGTTTAATTTTTTCCTTTTCCAACGCGAAGTATTCCACCAAATATTTTTATAACTTTTCTCATATGAACAACTTTTACAATATAAACTCGCAGAAACTTTCTACAACCGGTTGTTTTCATGCAGGCACGAGTACAATTCTGCGAATCGCCATTGTCGTTAACGTGTTAACCAGACAAACAAATGACTTCATTCCTACCATTGTGCAGAACCCTGTTTTCAATAATACCAATGCGACGAGGAGTGAAGTCAAGGCCCCACACAAGTTTCTTGAATTACAGGGGGGTATTTAGCGTTTATGGCATTTGCTTACTGATTGACGCATTTGTGGGTTATTTGGGACACTGAAACTATTTAAAGAGATTGAAACTAGGATTCAGTGACTCTAAAGGCAGGTCTTTTCTCTTACAGATAAAGTCCTTGATAACTTTATCTTCCACAGAATTTAATGGTTTTATGGGGAAATGAGTGTGAAGAATAATCAACTTTGGCTCCGACTTTGACAGGGCGGTTAATGTAAAGTTTAAATTTGAAATTTTGCAAAATTTTTAATTTTGTAACTATGGACGTAGTCCAAGATATATATTTGCTGTTAGACGACGATTTAAACGAAATAATTAATATTGGAATGCGAGAATATAATATCAGACCCTGAATAGACCATGTTAACTATTGGGAAGACCAAACATTTTTTAAACGTTTTCGACTATCTAAACCAACCGTAACTTTATTATTAGAAGAAATCGTTGCAGAAATCAGGAATCCTACAGAAAGGTAAAGGTCCAGAGCTAACCGCTTCTTGTTAAATATTTACATTATGCTGTTTATGCCCAATTACAGATTTTATGATGTGTAATAGGTATATTTGTAAGCAAATATTATCGAGTAAATTTTTTTATCAATCCTGATCGAGGCGTCACAACTATGAATAAATTATTATTGACATTAAGATATTTAGCAACTGGTAGTTTTTATATAACAGTGGGAGATTTTGGAGGTGTTCACAAATCAACAGCTGGAAGTTGTAACTGCTATTTGTCGCCTCCAGAAACTGCAGTAGATAAGCAAAGCATTAAAATGGACTTTTATGGAATGTCGCGCTTTCCAAAAATGTTGGGAGTTATAGATTGCACACATATTAAATTTTACCCAAAAAACCATTCTCGCATATGGGATATTACATAATTTAGCCTGCCAGCAACACGAACAGATATTTGAGGAAGATAACGATGAACAGGATCTAGACCAGCCATGTCAAACTTAAAGTCACTGGTGGGCCAAAAGCATGAAGACCATAGACTAGGTGGGCCGCAAAACCTAATCTTAAAGAAGACGAACTACTGAAAATCTTAACGAAAAAAAGTACTATTATGTTAGAAGTATATTTATTAAATTTCCAATAAAAAGGACATTACAAAAACTTACAAACATTAACTTCTTTTGCCAGATATTTGACATCTTTTGTCTTTAATTAAGTTGTCTATTTGTGGCGTGAATTTATCGGCGGAAATAACTTTTAAAACTGCGTCCAAGTGTGCGTCCGTCAATCGCGATCTTGCGGGAGAATTGTTTCCTTTCATCAAAGAAAATAATTGTTCACACTTATAGGTACTTCCAAACATTGACAGGATTTTACAGGCAAGTTTTCTCATTTCTTGGTATTGAAAAGATAAGTACTTATAAAATTCGAATGTACCAACACTATCAATTTTTTCTTTTAAATGGGTTTGACACTGAATCTCAATCACTTCCATCTGCAAGTGAGGGGGAACTTTATCAATATCGATAGTGAAAAGACCAGTAAATAAAGAAAAATTCAGATTCATTTTCTTGCTTTGGACGTGTAAACATAAGCTGTTGATCTTTTAACCGTGATTTTAACTCTTTTAACTTTTCGTTTCTAATCATACTTGTCAAACTTAGTTTTATGACTATCATAGTGACGTTTAATATTATATAATTTTGGGACACCGACTGTACTGTTACAAATCAAGCAAATAATTTTGTCCTTCACTTCACAGCAAAAAAACTCTAATTCCCACTTTTCTTGAAAGATACGATGCTCATCTCCAAGTTTCCTCTTACTTCCACTTGGTTTTGAAACAGACATGTTAAAAACTTTATCCGAAATAAATAACAATAAGTACTGTTACGTGTTGTAACAATAAGTACGCAACTAAACTCGCAATTCTATCGCAACTGACTCATAACTGACTGAACAACTGAACTCAATCGAGCGGTATTGGCTTATATACGGATTGTGATTTCTCGACAGTTCTTTCCAGAATGTTCAGGTAGCGTCATCTGTGTTCTCGCGCGATAGAACTTTCCGGAACAAGCCAGGCTTTTAGGTTGAGCGCGCGGGCCGCATGTTTGACATGGCTGATCTAGACAGAGCTGCAGATGATGTTTTACAAAGTTTTTTAGATTATTTTAGAAACCTATTTATTATAAAGTATCCACGTTAAATTTTAATATTTCTTTATTTTGTTAGCTTAGTATACATCTAATTTCAATTGTCACGTTCCTACCATTACCTGTATTTCATTTGATTGTAATTCTTATAGTTAGGGAGCCGCCAGTGGAAAAATGCTATACTTCTCCCGAGCTCAGGAATGGAAGTACTCACCTCGAAGATACCAAATCCAAAATATGTTTGATTTTGAGTAGGGCCCAGCCGAAAAACAAGGGAAATTATTTTGATTCATTTTAGCCGCCTTCTATATTCCTTCCTTTGAGAAATGTTGTTAAAAATTTGATGAGTTATTATCTGACAAAGCGGAAGGAAATTTGGTTGGGGCTGGAAAAAAATATTTGAAAATTTTGCTCCCGAAAATGTCTGAGGTCAAAAATCAGCTGGTTTCCTATATTCTCACTTTTTAGTTCATTAGTTTAATTTTGTCCCCTAGATAGCTAAAATCGAGGTGGAAGGAATTTTTAGCAGGGCCTGGTCACAGGAGTGTCAAAAGGGGGCACTCGAAAAACTCGCGAAACCGACCCCCTGGGACCCGGTCCTGCTCAAAATTCCTTCCACCTCGATTTTAGCTATCTAAGGACCAAAATAAAACTAATGAACTATAAAGAGTGAGAATATAGGCGACCGGCTAATTTTTGACCTGAGACATTTTCGGGAGGAAATTTTTCAAAAAATATTTTCCAGCCTCGGCCCCAACCAAATTTCCTTTCGCTTTGTCAGATGATAACTGATCACTTTTTGAACAACATATCCCAACGGAAGGAATATAGAAGGCGGCTAAAATTGATCAAAATATTTTCTCTTGTTTCTCGGCATGCCTTCAACCAATTGCAGAACGGGGAATTGTAGAAAAAAAACATAGGCATCATGGAGGTAACAGCATGTTAAAGCTAAGTATTATTGGAAAAAAAATATCTCTTTGATACCTTCATTTATTCATTAAATTACGTCTCCAAAACTGTTTAATATTCTATTTTACATTACCTGATGGTGCATTGAATTCCAAACATATCTTCTGCCAAGTCTCATTTTTTAATTTCCACAAATTAGAATCTGTTTTTTTGTTTTCTGATGAGTTTGGCCTTCAAACACAAATTCACTAACAAACGGGTTTCATTTGCTGTAAAATTTGGAGCCCTATCCACTTTTTTTTCCCAAAGTTTTCTTAGTTTTCTTTTCCATATAGAAAGCAAAAAATATCAAACAACTCCTACTCACGAAAGATTTGAAAATTTTCTATCCACTGTTATCACTAGCACACACCTCTGTTTAAATGTAAAGATACTTGGAAATGATTCAATTTTGACAGCAACGTGACATTAGGTACAATTCCAACTAATGGATAGGTATCTGTGAGATATAATACGATGAAAAGACAGAAGAAAGTTATTCGTCAGATATTTCTATCTGAGAAGTTTATCCGATAGATAGGTATCAGATAATTTATCGTAAGGTGAAAAGACCGGCCCTAAACATGCTACTTTGTAAACGACATCTTTTAACACTCTTGACAGCCATCGAAAAATGTCACTTTTGATGACAGTTATAGAAAAAATATCTTCCTAAATGCGTCCCAAAAGATTCTATCGACTTAACTACATCAGTTATCCTATACGGTAATTGACCTATGGTCAAGTTGAAAATTTCCGAACAACCTGAAACGCATTTATTTCAGCCATTCGGCAATAACCATGACCGTTCGGTCGTTCTGTCGGTATGTAGCTTTCGGTTAGACGCTCTCCGGCCACACTACATTTGCTCCAACGATCCGATCCGGCATTAGCCGGTAAAATCTTCGAGCTTACAAGAGTTCGGGCGCTGTCTGATCGAAAGTATTCCACGCGGCCCAATAGCGAGTCGCGGAGTTCGATCGTTGCATACAAACGACGGAGTTATGTCGAGAAGGAGGCCCAGAAAAAAGAAAAAAGTTTTCGCTTCACCTTTCCCGATCGAACGTCTGATCCTCCCGTATGCCCGCACGTGAAATGACTCATTTTCATTCAAATTACCGGAACGGCGGCAATTTTTCGTCCCGAGCTTATTTTCTAGGGTTCTTCGATTTGATTAGGCGGTAAATCAGCGGGGATTTTTTTTAAATTTGAAAAGGAAATATTATTCTCGGGTAGTACGCCCAGTAAAAATGAAGAAAAAATGGCAAAACAATGCAAACTTCCACAAAAGTTTGTATATTTGGGCTCAATGAAACAATAAAAATTTCGGCGACATTGTTAAAACTGTAAATTATAAACAATTTTGGTTATTTTGTAGAGTAAAATTGCAAAAAAGTCGCAAAATGACGAAAACAAAGCCTTCATCGTTCCCCGGCCAAATTTTTATTTAAATAGTGGCAAACACGAAGAAACCTTTCTCTCTAAGTAATTTTTATTTAATTATTTTCTCGGGATTTGAAAGTGCCAACTGCATTTTTTTTTCGTTCCTATCATCAACATACCTTCATATTACGAAATATCATTCAGATAGTGCAGATTATATTATTATGTACATAGTGAAAATTAAAAACATTTTAGTTATGTCTGAAAATTCGATGTAATAATGAAATATTGATAAAATTATTTTGGCACGCAATATTTATTTAAGATTTTCCTCTTACAAACACAACCAGGAGTATTTACATATAAGAGTTAGTGCTTCACAACACATAGACTTAGAGCTAAACTAGAAAACTAAACTTAAAAACTACGTTAGAGATACTATAAAATACATTCAATATTGAATACTGCTGATATATTACATTGTCGTAGCATTTCATTCATAGGGGAACAATCTAAATGATTTGTATAAAAAAATTTTTTGTTATTTATTCTTAAATTAAATTTAGGTACTAATATTTTTATAAAGTTGACTAGGAACGAATCTTTGTATTTTATACTATTGATTATATAATAAATGAATACCACAGCATGGAATGAACGTCTCTGTTCTAATGTAACCATATGGAAAATGTCTAGCATACTCCAATATGAGATCATGTATGGGTATGTATTATGTTGTCGTACATACAAGTATCGTAGGAACCTTTTTTGGACTTTTTCAACAAGGTTTATACTCACTTCAGCTTTGGGAGACCATATTATTGAAGCATATTCAAGATGTGGTCTCACTAATGCATTGTAAAGTTTAATGATAGAGTTAACATTTTTAAAGAATTTTGTATTTCTAATAACAAAACCAAGAATTTTATAAGCCTTGTTTACTATGTAGTTCAAGTGGGTGTTAAATTTTAGGTTAGATTGCAAATATGCTCCCAGATCCTTACACTCATTTTTCCTAGGAAGATCAGCGCCTTTTATAATATAAGTATTTTTAATGAATTCATGTTTACGAGTAAAAGTTATGACTTCGCATTTATCAATGTTATTTTGATCAAACCATGTAGTCATTGAGTTGATATCCTTCTGCAAAAGATGTAGTAATTGGCCTAAAGATCTTGAAATCATCCGCAAACAAGAAACTTGAGGAATGTTCAATACATTTGGGCAAATTATTTATAAAGAAGTTAAAAAGTAATGGTCCCAAATTGCTACCCTGTGGCACACCTGAGCTTGCTAAGAAAGGTTCAGAAAAACACTGTTCAATTTTTACTTGTTGATATCGGGAAGTTAAATAAGATTCTATAAACTTCAACGCTTTGCCTGAGAAATTTGATTCACCTAGCTTATCCAGAAGAATGCTGTGGTCAACTTTATCAAAGGCCTTCGCACAGTCTGTTATGATTACATCTAATTGGGTTTTGGCATTCACTGCCTCCGCTGCAGTATTTGTAAGAACACATAGATTTGTTACCGTGGACCTATCGGCCATGAAACCATGCTGTTGACTTACAAATACATTTTTGAAATTATTTAATATGTCATCATTTAAAATAGATTCAAAAATTTTGGCTAATGAATTTAAAATACTAATCGGTCTGTAGTTTTCTACCTCCTTTTTATTTTTACTTTTGAACACTGGTGTGATAACAGACTCTTTCAATTTATCTGGGAAAATACCTTCTTTAAGTGCCAAGTTGAAAATAAGAATCATTGGTTTAATAAAGAAATCAACACATCCCTTGAAGATATAAGCAGGAATATTGTCTTTTCCAGTGGCCTTTTTTGGTTTTAGTTCTTTAATTGCCTTCCTAATCATTTCTTCAGTTATTAATGAGAAATCAAATTCTCCTAGGTGTTTGTTAGTATTGTTAGGCGATGGACTTTCATATACTGACTCAAAATATTGTTCGAATGCATTCGCTATGTCTTTCGGTTCAGCAAATACTTTATTATTATAGTGCATTTCACACGGTATACCTTTTGAGACACTTTTCGATTTAATAAACAACCAAAAGCTGTTAGGATCAAAATTAGCATTATTTTCAATTGTTTCTTGGTACATTTGATTCTCCCTTTTAGTTTGAAACTTTATTTCTTTCCTAAGTTCCTGATATTCAAGCTGATTTTCTAAGCTTCCTGTACCATGCTTTGTCTTTTTATGCAATCTATTTTTCTTTTTTACTTTTTTATAAGATCTACTGAAAAACAATTGGGATATTTACTTTTACTATTCTTATTCCATCATTAATCGCAATTCATACATTTCGTACAGGGTGATTTGAAAAATTGGTGAAATATATGGCAGGTTATTTCTTACATATCCTGTATATTCAAGTGAATTATCATCCTCCGAAAATAGCTGATATAAACATGATTTCATTGGGATGTATAGGATAATCATGAAAATTTCCGATGATAAAAATGACAAAATTTCAACGTTTCAGAAATCACCCTGTAATTCACGATCAACTCGGTGAAATTCCTTTATTGTTATTTAATACAAAATTCACTTCACACTATCTGTACCTTACATTATTAAATTCATATATCTGATGTGATTGTTATCTCTAATCTTCACCATCTTTTACATTTATTTTGATCTCAACATTCTCAAGTTTCACTATTTGTGAAAAATTTTGGCTACTAGTAGAAGGTACGCGTGAACAAGTTCCTTCAACTCGTCATGCAAATGGTAATAAGTTTCTCAATTAATAACTATGAAACTGGTCATAGTAGGAAACTGAATCTTTGGGACAGTGTTGAGGAGGATTAAATAATAATAAAGGAATTTCACCGAGTTAATCGTGAATTACAGGGTGATTTCTGAAACGTTGATATTTTGTCATTTTTATCATAAAAAATTTTCATGATCATGAATATACAGGAAATGTACGAAAGAACCGGCCGTATTTTTCAAATCACCCTGTACGAAATGTATGAATTGTGATTAATGATGGAATAAGAAAATGAATAAGAAAATGATTTTTTCAATATTTCATTATTACATCGAATTTTCAGATATTACTAAAATGTAATACTGTACATAATGATATAATCTTTACCATCTAAATTATATTTGGTGATATGAAGGTACATTGATGATAAGAACGAAAAAAATGTAGTTGTTACTTTCAAATCCCGAGAAAATAATTAAATAAAAATTACTGATTTTTAACTTAAACGCCTTGTATTTCGAAAGCTATCCACCAACGAACTTTGCGATTCTACACGTTCAATCAGTACATCGAATACTACAATATACTAAAAATTCAGACAATTTCACCGAGAACCATTTTACCCATGAAAAGTGCGGGGTCCTTTGCCACTACTACAAATTTCGGGAACTTTGTCAAAAATGCAAATTTGATTTTTTTTTGACAAAGTTCTCGAAATTTGTGATGCTAGCAAATTTTATATATTTTCTAGAAAATCACTACCCACGTTTCTGATCAACTCAAAAAACGTATGCATTATTTCCATAATCGATTCAGGTTGCACACAATTTTTTTTTGGGTAATATAAACGAATAAAAATTTGCGTGGTGGTTCTTCGGGTAGTAAGGCCAACGTATGTTGAGAGAAGATCTCGACGTTTCGCCAACACGAGTGGTTAGCATTTTCAAGAGAAAGTTTCTGGTTTTTTATCAAATGCTTGACATTTGACAGCGTGTTCGATTGTATCTATAGGCCGGTAAAGCAAAAGATTGATTTCTCATCGAATATGTGTGTCTATCTGATGACTTAGAAAGGTTATTACGATTTTTTTGTATCAATATAGAAATCTTAAATATGTACGAGTTGAACAATGTGAAAATACCAGAGCTTTTGAAGTAGTCTCTACAAGATTCTCTGTGCTGGAGTCCTAGGAGAGTACGAATAGCTCGTTTTTTTATTGTAAAGGTAGTTTTGGACGAGACTGCGGTTCCCCAAAGTTCGATACCATATTGCAGATGACTCTGAAAATATGCAAAGTAAACTGACTTAGCAGTTTCTAAATTTGTATTATGTTTTATTGTTCGAATGGCGAATATAGCTTAATTTTGTGTTCAATTGGTTGAAATGAGACTACCAGCTAAGGTCGTTATCAATTAGGATCCCTAAAAATGTCGTTAAAGGCCGATTCTCACTAGAGCGGTGCCGAGCGGCGCGGCGCGGCGCTGTGCGGCGTGGCAAAAGTTGCTTGCAATTCTTTGCATGTAATTGAGTGATCCCGTCCTCACCTGAGCAGAGCGGCGCGGAGCAGAGCGTCGCGTTCGTAGGCAGCAAAGTTCTAACGCCTCCGGGAGCATTGGCTCGCGGCACTGCCGCTTTGAAACGCTCCCTCCCGCCTGTTGACGGACAAGTGGGAATCACGTCGCGTCACAAGCAAGCTGCGACTTGTAGAAATTAACACAATTTCAGAGGCACACCAAACAAATATGGACGCGGAAAAAATAGAAAGATTAATTGTATTAGTGAATGATTATCCTGAACAATATTGTCGCTTCTTTTTTCGTCTATTTTCGTATTCATGACATATTGCCGCTACAAAAACAAAATCGTCTGATGATGACGATGTAGGATCCTCTTCTGTGATTCCCAAACTCATATCACTTTTTTTACAAAACTCAAAATACCTACCTACTTATATAGATTTTACTATTTCGCACACCGCTGCTGCTACAAAATGCCGCTCAGGTGAGAATAGCCTGCACAAAAACTGCTTCGTCCAGTGCCGCGCCGCGCGGCACCGCGCCGCTCGGCACCGCCCTAGTGAGAATCGGCCTTTAATCTGTAGCATTGATAGTTTTATTGTTTATGGTTATACTTGAATATTTCAAAAATAATCTGTTATTTTTTGTATGAAGCGGCCGTAGTGCTCTATACTTGCGGTTAACAAAACTCATAGGATATTGTTCAATCTGTATCGAGACATAGATAATCCAAGAGAATAATGTATTAACCAACATGTGGGGATAAATAAAATAGGAGAAATTCCCAGCTTTATTTCAAAATGGCTTGGTCACTACTTCAGGAGAAGCTCTGTAACTCTTCTGGCCAATGCAGGGGACAACATTACATCCATAAAAGGTGGCTGGAAATCTGAACCCGCAGCAGAAGCATATAAAGAAGATAGTTTGAATAAAAAATTGAGACTTCTAAAAAAATATTCTTCTTCCAAACAAATTAAAATATTTGACAAAATTGTGAAATACATAACGTTTCTGATCAGCAGCAACATGGAACATCTTCGGGAATTTATGTTGGAAATAATTGTTCAAATTCTACCATCAATTATAATCCCAATAAGAAATTGTTTTATGATGAATAATCAATTAATAATTGACTGTGTTAAAAATAAACCCTTCAAAAAGTAATATTTCATATTTATTCTGTGAATTATTTTGGCAGTGAAAAAAATTAAACATTTACAAATCAATAAGAGATGCAGAAATGTCAAGTTTTTTTACAGTTGTATAAAAATTAACTTGTTTCTCAAAAACCGTAACAGATAGGTACAGGGAATTACCTGAAAAAATTGTGAGAAATCCTATGAGGATTCCAAAAATGATATAATATACGGGGTGTTCCGTTCGAAGTAACAAAGTAGCTACTACTTTCTAATACAAGCGGCAACACTGTAGTAATGAAAGTATTTTAGCAGGAAAGATTATGTTTGATTATCCACGCCCACAAATTTTAGAAATGATCTGTAGTTCTGCAAAAACAACGCCTGGAGCTGATGAAATTGATGGTAAAATAATCAAGTCAGTTGCAACAATCATTGCTCAACCTTTGAGTCACCTAATAAATGAATCTTTTGTGTCTGGGATCTTTCCAAGTATAAAGGAATCTAAAGGTATACCTATCTTCAAAAATAAGGGATCTGCCAGAGATATAACGAACTTCAGGTTAAATTGCATCCAAAATCAATTCTCAAAAATTTTTGAATCAGCTTACTGTCAAAGATTGACAAAATATCTAGAATTCTTCAACCTACTTCCCGATACACAGCATGGATTTAGGAAACTAAAGTCTACTACAACTGCAATTCAAGATACGTTGGAATGTTTATATAACTCTCTTGATAATAAAGAAAACTCACTCTGTCTATTCTACTATCTAAGCCGCGCTTTCGACACAATAGAAAGGAATTTATTGATTCATAAGCTAGAGGCTGTAGGTGTCCGTGGGGTACCCCTTGATTGGGCAAAATCATATCTGTCTAACCGTACACAAGTATCAATGTTCAATAACACTAAATAACAACCAAGAGAAACCAGTCTAGGAGTGCCCCAAGGATCAATTTTAGGTCCTTTATTCTTCATTATTTTCACATCAGATATCAAAAAAATGTTGCGACTCTCCTGATCAAATAGTACTGTATGCTGATGACACAAATATTCTGATGTCCCATAAGGATATCGACCAACTAGTGGCAAACAGCAATGCCACTTCTAATGAATTTCACGAGTATTGCTTTCAGAATGGACTCAAACTGAATGTTATGAAAACATACTTCATGCGATTTATACCAAGAAATATATCTCCTGACTATGATCTCCATTTACATATTCAAGGAAAATCAATTCAAACTACAGACACAATAAAATTCTTGGGTGTAACACTTGACCCAAAACTAACCTGGGAACCTCACATAAAAATGGTATGCACTAAGTTAAGCATATGCTCATACAAGATAAGGAATCTGAGAGAAACAGTGTCTTTAGATGTATTGAGATTGTTGTATTTCGGTCTCGTGCAGTCAATTCTACAGTATGGTCTGATATTCTGGGGATCATCGGCACACTTTGAAAAGGCGTTTATTGCCCAAAAAAAATACTAAGAACCATGTTCAATGTTCACCCAACAACTACCTTTAAAAATTTGTTTATTAGAGCACAAATAATGACATTACGCAGCTTATATATCTATCGACTAATCCTATACATTCAATCCAACGAACATACGTTTGAGAAGAACGAGGACGTGCACTTTCACAACACCAGACGAAAAATTGATATTCATCAACCTTATTCCCGATTAAAAATATGCCAAAATTCACCTAACTATATCGGAACCAAATTGTATAATAAAGTCAAACTAATGTACAAGAATGATAAACATTATAATGACATTTGAGACTAAATTAAAAAAATTTCTAACAGAAAATGCATTTTATACAATTGAACAATTTTTACAATTTTGAACAAACAATTATCTTTTTAATCAACACCAGGTATACTTCGCTCTATGAGTACGTACATCTGAAATCAAATTCTATAATTTATAAAATCTTGATACATTTTCTGTTGATACCAAACATTGCCAGATAAGACAAAACCTAAGTGCCACCTCACATTCCTGTCGACGTCACGTTTTCAATCTCGCGCCATTCATGGTGTCAACCGGCACCCTTAACAGTATCACCGGAACGCCTTGTTCGTACCTGTTGTGATTAATTAAATATCAGAATTCACTCGACTCCGTGAAACTGCCCCCGTCGCTCGGATTAATTTATGACGTAAGGTTGGAAGAGCTCCGAAGTCGGCAGCCTCCCCTGCGATACCCATTAATAAATGTCATCCGCTCCAAATAAGGACAGATCTCCGTCGAAAGAGCAACCTCCATTGGCGGAACGAGAATTATAGACTGGCCGCATAATAATTTTCCAATAACGAGCACGTTTATGTGGCGAAAAAGTCACTAAATCAGCAACACGCGGTACGGCGAGCTGCAGTTGTATTCGTAATAAATATTATATTGGCGTTTTCGCGCCCAGTATTATTAGGCGGATCAGGGACGTGGGGTCTGCGTAAAACGGGATTTCTGAATGAAAGTACTTCCAAAAAAAACATATCTCCTTGAGTTTAAAGATTTGAGACCGATAAGTGTATTACCAACCTTGTCTCAGGTACTTGAAAAAGCTATAGAAGCTCCAGAAATATTCCATTTGAAATAACAAAGTAGCTACTACTTTCTGATAGAAGAGGCAGCACTTTATTGATGAAACTTTTTAGGCATGTCATAACATGTAGTTGTACTCCCTGCGCATAGATGGAGCCACAATAAACCACCGAATATAAGTTATGACGCCTCTACACACTTACCCCAAATACACATTTACCTCACCTTACTATATGCTGATTTACCTGGAATGAATTTGAGAAAATTCATTAGATTGAGAGAAAATTTGAAATGTTTGGATCTTCTTTGAAAGCATCAAGAAACTTGCTTAGTCCTGTGACAGGTACTGAGGATAACGGAATGAATGTGTTGGCATACTTCCACGGGCTTCCCCAAGCTTCCATTCTTAGTGCAGTTCACGATTTAGGTGAGAAACTTTCATCAGTTCAGAGGATTCTGAAGGAACAGGGTAGGCATGACTACAAATTTCATGAAATTCAAGCACTCAGGCCCCAAAAAGCTCCACAAAGAATAGAACTGTGGAATGTTGATAGTGTAGACGAGTTGATATGGACTGATGAATCAAAATTTTCGGGATAAAGAATTTTCAACACAAGGAATATTCATTACTGGGCAACCTAAATTCCGCATGTCACAAGAGAAATGGAATTTAAAAAAAAATTTAATTTCAACAATCAATTGCGCTTTTTGTTTCATGAAGAAAACCTTGATTCTCGAAAACATTTGAATATCTTGAGGACAACGATTGGCGATTTCATGGAGAACTGACACTAGAACAATAGCGAACATGTAAGTACCAACTTGAAGCACCTGCTCATTGGCACAGCAGAAGTCGTTTGGGTCCATGGAATTGGCCTCCTAGATCCCCTGACCTTACACCACTAGACTTTTATTTGTGCGGCACTATCAAGCAAAGAGAATACATTACATCGGTCCATCCGAGGAAAGAATTATAACATAGGGCGACTCGAACGTTATTTCAGGAATTAGATCCAAATGAAATTCAAAGAGCCACAATATATGCCGTTGATCTTCGCATAAGAAAGTGTTTGGAAAAGAATAGTCAACAATTCGAACATTTATTGATATGATTCAGCACCGCTACATCTTTCTAGATTTATTAAAACACATGTTCGACTTTGATACTTTTAGCTTTTCATGATACAGATATTCAAAAATGTTTACTCAATCTAATGAATTTTCTCAAATTTATTTGGGGTGAGTCAGGATACTTTTCTTTGAACACCCAGTATGTTCTGCTGACATTCTTGTTACATTGACCATAAATGATGAATAAATCCAACAAAACCACATTTGGGATATTATTTTCTGCCAAAGTACTTTCACACCTATGCAACTTGAATACAGGATGACAGTGAAGGGGAAACATGTCAGTTCTCTGTCCGAATGAAGTTCATAGCCTACTGTCTAAATCAATATCTAATATTTCTTTATTGAAGACGATTTCATAGCATAAATGATCATAACTAACAAACTGTGCGAGATAGGTATAGGGAAAGTACACAGAATTAAATTGAAAAATGTTACAGGTTTCTAAATAAGTAATAATATACAGGGTGTTCCATTTGAAAAAAACTGAGTTCCGGTCATTTTCATGAGTCCCCGCAATCAGCCTCCCTGTATGCTGAAACTGAGATCCAGTTTATCGACATAGTACTTAAAGGTCTCATGTAGCTATGACAGTGGTCAGGGTTTGCACAAAAATTGGACAAAATAATTTTTGTCTCGAAAACCGTCACAGATAGGTATGGAGAGTTACCAGGGAAAGTTATGAGGAATCCTATAAGGATTCCAAAAACGATATAATATAAGGAATGTATAGAATTGTAGAAACTAGGAGATTCTGCTTTTAAAGATGAATCAGATTACAATTACGTGCAGTACTATTTTGATCACGTCTTCGAGGTTACCATAAAAGTTCAGAGCTCTGACCTGAAAGTCGCTGAGAAAGGCCACATTTTTCACTAGGCGATGACTCCAAAAACTTGAAAACCAACTAATGGCAAATATCTGTTAGAAAACAACTACTTCCCTGACTAATACCACGATGGATATTGGATTAAATGTAACAGGTACTTGTGCAAGTTCACCTCCATTTCGAAGTAGATATCTATCCATGAAAGAATGAAGATACCATTATTTAAAGTATTCTACTTCACGTGGCTGAAATGTAAAGCTTTTGATCGCAAAGATGCCGTACCATTTAGAATGGACATTGAAAAACAAGTTTTATGGAAAAATGCGTTAGAGACGTAATAAACTCGTTCAAATATGTATATGACATGAAAAAGTATCAGATATCTGTCGAATAACTGGATACTACACTTTTAAACTGAAACAAAACTTTTCAGAGACCATTCTGATCCAGCACGTGCGCGTCGATATTCCAATTCGAAGTGGTGCGACCTTTATTCTGCCAATAGGCCAATCACTTTAGGAAAAATGGGAAAAAAATAGCAAAACAATACAAACTTTCACAAATGTGCTCAATGAAACAATAAAACTTTGCGACCCCGTACAAGGTCGGCAAAATTGTTAAAAATGTAAATTATAAACAATTATGGTTATTTTTCAGAGAAAAAATGCAAAAGAGTTGTAAAATGACGAAACTGTCATCCAAATAAATGCATATTTTGGAACCTTTGGTGTGAATACAATTCTAGGAAAAGAAACTACCCAAATACCAAAACTACGTCATAATCACACTCGACGCGCGTTTCTCCAACATAGTTAGCATCTTCAGGAGCTAAAAGCTTACTGTAGTAAGCTGAATTGATTATGGAAATAATGCAAAAGTTCTTCAAGTTGGTTGGAAACATAGGTAGTAATTTTCAAGAAAACATAAACTTTGCCACTATCAAAGATTTCGGGAAGTTGTCAAATAAAAAAATAACAATTATGCATTTTATTCATTCTTTTCAAATTTAACAAAGTTCCCGAATTCTGCGGTGGAGGCAAATTTAATATGTTTTCTGGGAAATTACCGACCAATTCAAAACACTATTGCATATTTCCATAATCAATTCATGTTACAAATAAAATTTATCAGTGTAAGATAAATAAAAAAATTATGTTACCATTATCGGCGGAGGTGGCAAAGTTTCGGCGCGGCTTATGACATAGAGAGAAACGTTTTTTATCGTTCGCCACTCTTTTAGATTTTTTGGCAGACTTATTTACTTTCCTAAAACCGGGTGTACTCCAGAGTGATGGTTTTCTATCCAACTCGGTGGAAAAAATGTTCATCAACTTTTTCATTATTCTATTTTCAAATTATTGTTTTAGCTGCAATTACCAAAATTGTCTATTTTTCTCTTGTATTTAGTTTTCGATTTGAGAGGTAATTTTTGAGATGGGCTTTTTCTATAACCCAGTGGTGTAGATTTGGCAGATGACATTTGTGTGAAAGAAAAAGAGATGAAATGAGTCAAAAGCTGTGCTTCAAATACCATAACATTGTCGTCCAAGAGCATTCAAAAGTTCATTACATTGATAAATGTCAGTAATTACATTTTATAATAATGTTATCACTTTATTTGTGAATCAATATTTGAATGCATTTAATTATCAATTCAATCAAAACTGACAGAAAAAACACGTGTACCCCACTCGGTTTTGAACGTAAGTTTTTCGAGTCGGTCTTAAAAAGGTTTTAGAAAAAGTAAGAAAAAATAATTTATTTTCTCGGATACCAAACTTGGAAATGGTCGCAAAATTGGGAACAATAAAGGATATTTCCTTTGTTTTCGTCATTTTGCGACACTTTTGCCACAATTGTTTATAATTTACATTTTTAACAATGTTGCCGACCGTGTACGAGAGCGGAAAATTTTTATGGTTTCATTGAGCACAAAAATACAATAGATGTCAAATTTTGCATTGTTTTGCAACTTTTTATCCATTTTTGCTGAAAAGACCGGCCTATTTATCCTGCCAAGTTTCCCGTAACGCAATAGCGGGATAGATACTCGGCTTTCTGGCGATCCGTCTTCAAACAAGCCACGCCGAGAAAAGTTAATATTTGATCGTATGCAAACTCACCCCGAGAGGCCTCCAGGAGTTGTTTTCCCGGCCGCCTTCCTAGACTTTATATACTGACCTGGAACAGAAAATAGCATTTCAGAAACTCTTCAATTCAAATATTAGCGAGACTTTGATATGTAAGACACCGGAGGCTAGATCAAAACCGCCGAAGTTTCTCTTTGATTTATTTATCTAAGTTACTTTAACGTGAACTTGGGGTTTGGATAAGTTTGGGGAAAAACGTGGCTGACGAAAATTAGGTGAACTTGGGAAGTTTAAATTAACTTTGATTTTTTTTAAAATCATTATTTCGAAAAATATTTGTAGATCATAATATACTTTTGAATGATTTGAAAGTTTTCATGTGGAAAACACAGAAATTAATCAGTAAACCGTAGTATTTCCCTAGCTCACACAAGTCTCTCGAAACATGGGTTTTACAAAGGAAGGTCCACCGCCACCAATTTGGCTGTTTACCAAAACTTCCTCACAAATAAACTTGAACAAGGGTTCCAAGTTGATGTTATCTACACGGACCTTGCTAAAGCCTTCGATTCAGTTTGCCATGAACTATTAATTTTGAAACTTAAGAATCTCGGAATAATAGGCAAATACTTGAAATTTATTGAATCTTACCTTTCTAACAGAATGCAGAATATAAAGGTAGCTGGCAGATTGTCAGAAACAATCCATGTAACTTAAGGGGTTCCGCAAGGTTCGCACATTGGGCCTATATTATTTTTACTTCTTATTAATGATGTTAAATCTGTGTTTCAATATTGTGATATATCTCTTTATGCAGATGATCTTAATTTTTTAAAACAGTGCAATCTACCGATGATATTGAACGCATTCAGAGTGACCTGTATAACTTTTGTACCTACTTTGATACTAATTTATTAAAAGTTAACGTGAAAAAATGCAATGTATTGAGATTTTATAGAATGCGGCAGCCTGTTATTTCTAATTACTCAATTAACGATGCAAATCTTCAATCTGTCAATAGTTTAAGCGATTTAGGGATTATCTTCGATATAGATCTCAACTTCAATGATCATGTCAATAATATTTGTAACAAAGCATTCAGAATGCTCGGGTTCGTTAAAAGAAATACTCGCCATATAACAGACTGCGATGCGATAAAGACGTTATACTTTTCACTGATTCGGAGTATAATAGTGTCATTTGGTGTCCTCTTTATGCTTGCCATAAAGAGAGACTGGAAAAAGTTCAGAATCGTTTCACCAAAAACCTAATATGGAAACTCGGCCTACCATATTTTGGATTCAACCCGAAAATGAGGCTTTCTGTTTTTGATATAATGTCACTTGAGGATAGACGTAAACTTGCAATGGTTCTATTTCTCCACAAAATATTACATTCTTTCTTTAATTGTTCTGCTCTTCTAGGAGAGCTCCGCCTTTCTGTTAACTCCAGAAGCTTGAGAAGTAATCGTATTTTTTTTACGGTTCCACAGAAAAAACTATGGTTCGATGGCAATTAGTTGTAGACTTCAAAAAAATTTCAATATGCATTTTTCTGAACTTGATCTTTTTCATCTTTCACATCATAAATTTAAAAAAATGGCAGTTAGACAACTTAATCTTGCCATTGTTCAATAGACAAGATAAGTCATTGTGTAGATACTTATTTTCAGGTATATTACTTACCTCTTAGTGCAATAATAATGATATCTTTAGGTGTATAACTATATTCGAGTGTTTGAATGTTTTTTTTATGTACGTTTTATGTATTCTTTTATTGAAACTTCCTTTTGGTATTTTATAAAAAATCTGTATTGTAAGTACTTGACTAAGGGAAATGAATGGGTTTATTTATCTCTAGGTAAATACATTTGCCCATTTCCAACTTTTTAAATTTTTAGGTTTATAACTTAACTCTAGTTTGTGTTGGACTGGTTTCTTTATCTGAAACTTACTTCATGTACCATTTGGGATTTTATTACAATTCTGTAGTGTACTGGACTAATAAATAAAAAAAAAACATATCTCGCACGCTCTGAAAAAGCCTATTTTCTGAAATCCTAATGAAATATACTATTCTCCTGGTGCACAAAATTTGAACAAATAATTTAATTAGATAGATATACTTATTATTCCTTATATATAGATCATTGGCATGTGGGACATACACAAGATAACACGAAATCTAAGACATAACACTGGCACTTAAAATTACAAATAAGTATATATGATAATTACAAAAACACTATAAATATGTAAAATGTTTTAACAGTAAAAATATGGATGCCTATTTAAAGTCAAGAAAGTATCAGAGTAGTGATTGAATATAGACTGAGTAAATTCATCTAGCGAATAAAACGAATTTTCTTCTATATTTTTTTATCGCACATTTGAATTTTCTTTTGCATGAGATTTTGTCCATTTGTGGCAGTAGCATGTTGGAGAAGAAGGTCCAGCGTAGGTAGGATACTTTCTGAAGTGCATTTTATTGGATTTTTGTAAATGTATATAATTTTTTTTCATCTTAAAAAGTCAGTGGCACGTCCTCATACTATATTATTTGAACTTATCATTGAATAGAAAGTGCGTGTAAATGTTTACTATATTATGTGACGTATGAAAGTCATCTAAAAATATCCTTCTGTTCCCTACTGTCAAAAACGAAATTCGTGGTGACCGATACGCACTTGAAGAGGAAGTTGAGACCTTGTTTTCGGACTATCACGTCTGAGTTAATAAAATTTAGTTCAAGTGTCTTCAGAAGTTATTAGATCTTGAAGGCCATTAGTTTGGAAAACAATAAAGCCATTTGTTTTAAAAGTACCTTTTTTACAAACGTCAAAAAATGACAAGGTTCGCGCATTGACAACAATATGCGAAGTGACCCTTTTTTTCATTTTCCTTCGTTACCATGACACCGTGCTCGAAGCAGTGTGCGAAATACTTACTTCGCACACTGCATTTAAACTATGGGATTTTTATATTTTAACCTTTTTGTTCCTCAATCAAGCAAAAATCCAAGAAATCATTTATTGTCAACAAATGCCATTTTATTTCCATGTATAGTTACAGTAATTACTTGATTTGGAATTTTTTTTAAGCCAGTTCAACACTATTTTTGTATTAAGTTAATCACATAACTTATTTTTGAACAATATTCTTTGACGTTTGTAGAAAAAATTTTGTTTGCAACTCTTGCGCGAAATACTTTGGTGATCTCGACAATTTTTTTTAACTCGGCTGCGCCTCGCTAAAAAAATCAGTTATCGATCACCAAAGTAGCATTTCGCGCACTAGATACAAAAATAACTATTTTCTACGACAGTGCGTAAACCAAGGTTTGAAGTCATACTTTTCAGAACAAGTGCAAAAAAACGTGCGTAAAGTATATTTATACATTTTTCAAGACAGTATTTTGCATCAGATTTTAGTTGAAAGTCATCATTTTTGATCATAAATAACTATTTTCATAGTTTTTAAGTAAAAAATTATGCAATGAGCAAGAAAGTAGCGCAAGCCGACGGCAAAGGCTGCAAATTTTAACTGCCTTTTTCGACGAATTGCATACTATACTCTTTCTACGACAACCTACTACTCACATTTAGTATTCTACTAACGTTCATTTTTATTTTTCAATTTGTTGTTATGTAACAAATTATGGCAGCAATAGCTTTATTTCCAAATCAACTAAAATGTTGAAGGGTATGAAGCACAGTGAAGATACCTGATTTTTTTTTAATTTCAACTCGACATGAGAAATTCCTACATAAGAGCATTGTTTATATAGAATATCAACCTTATGGGATTATAATTGGATCAAAATGGATGCGACACGTAGATGGCGATAGTGAGCTCGCATCCAAGTCATGTCGTAACTTCAGTGATCTGGCCTTCAAGTCATGTCGTAACTTGATTAAAACAATGGAAAAATATTAAAATCAGGGATTTTTGAAGAAACCTGCATTAAAATAACGTCAAATATTCATGTTTGTAACTAATCACGCTAGATGACACTCGCGTTTGTGTCCAATACCTTTTCCACAGGCATTGACTAACTATGTTCTATTTAAACAATGATAAGAGCTATGTCACTTAAAGTAGAAGTAAATACAATGTATTCTTGTTGAGTCACCTGACTTGTCGAATATTTCCATTCAAGAACTTTTTGTTATAAATGTCTGTCTGAATAGAACGATCCAGTCCTCGTTTTAGCATTATATATGGCCGAAGTAGACCTTTCGTATGTTAATATGTCGAAGTTCTAGACTGATGTGAAAAGTTTTCGGCAACTTTTCGACTCGGTGGATTCTTTCGTGGCTTTTGTGTTCAATAATCGAAACATCTTAGTTTCGTAGAAGTTTTTTCCGTAATATGAAACTACTTATTTATAATGATATGACCCACGCCTAACATCGTTGATGTTTTGTTATATATCTTCCG
The DNA here is from genome assembly GCA_944452925.2 of Chrysolina oricalcia. Taxonomy (NCBI): domain Eukaryota; kingdom Metazoa; phylum Arthropoda; class Insecta; order Coleoptera; family Chrysomelidae; genus Chrysolina; species Chrysolina oricalcia. Next base: position 2,278,143 of record OX101821.2, on the reverse strand, counting down.
TTCTGTGAGAGACCTCCCTGGCAGCCGAATTATTTTTGGAAGTGGGCTTGGTTAGCAGAGAGCATGAAATAAGTTGACAACACGTGTGATTTGTGTGATTAGTTGTGTTATAAATGTTAGTGTTGAGCTTGATAAAGATTGAGTTGAAACTAATGTGAACTAATGTTAGTTTACCAATGGAACTTTGAATTATGCAGCTCAAAATTAATTTCGTAAGTTTTCGATATACAGGGTGTTTCATAATAAATGCGCAGTACTTCAGGATGTGATGCTCGTCCAAAAATATGAAAAAAAGTTTCTATTAACTTACCCTCTAAAATGCACCATTTTCGAGATACAGGGTGTTGAAATTTAAAAAAAAATAATCGTTTTTTGCGAATATCTCTGGAACCGTTTATCGCACAGAAAACAGATTTCGTAGGCATTTTCTACTCATAATAAGCTATGTTTTGTGTGGATTTTTTATTTTTTTGATTTTGAAGGGGTAGTGGGTGTTTTTTCTCCAACTTCTACGCCACTAGAAAAAGTACAGTTTTGAGCCGCCTATATGAACCGCCAATGTTTTCTACACAAAAAAGATATTCTTGGTCATAAGCTCTAAAGTTGACCGTTTTCAAGAAAAATCAACTTTCATGTTGTTTAAATAATGTTTTTTCCTCGAAAAATTGCTGCGTGCATTGAAGCTAACGGCGGACATTTCCAACAATTCAACTGAGTATGATTGTTATTGTTTTTTTTTATTTTGCATTTAAGAAGTCAACGTTTGGTTTTGTTACTTGTTTTAACGTTTAAATAAATTTTGTATAATTAAGAAAAACATTATTTAAAAAAAATTTACTATGTTTTTCAACATGAAAGTTGATTTTTCTTGAAAACGGTCAACTTTAGAGCTTATGACCAAGAGTACCTTTTTTGTGTAGAAAACATTGGCGGTTCAAGTAGGCGGCTCAAAATCATACTTTTTCCAGTGGCGTAGAAGTTGGAGAAAAATAAATAGAATTTGAAAAAATAAAAAATCCGCACAAAACATAGCTTACTATGAGTAGAAAATGCCTACGAAATCTGTTCTGTTCTGTGCGATGAACGGTTCCAGAGATATTCGCAAAAAACTATTATTTTTTTAAATTTCAACACCTTGTATCTCGAAAATGGTGCATTTTAGAGGGTAAGTTATTAGAAATTTTTTTCATATTTTTGGACGAGCTATCACATCCTGAAGTCCTGCGCATTTACTATGAAACACCCTGTAGATAAACTAGATAGAAAATTTATTGTTCTTTCGTATAAAATACATGAACAAGAAAGTGACGAGTGACAAAGCTTATTTCATAATAAAATAAGATTAAGATAATAAGAAAAAACAATTTGTTTTTAACAAATTGATTCGATCAGTTAAATATTGGATATGTTACAGGAAAGGAACGTATTATTTCTTCATACATTGTACATACAAAGAATAAATGTTGTAGATATTCTAAAGCAATGCGGTTGGGAATTGTTATTAGTTTTTATTGTTACTAATATACATACATATATAGATTTTTATGTTAGAGTAGTACGTATCTGTGTGATGACGCGTTTAATACACAGAAAAAAAAGATTTCTTTGTTATATTTCATTTGGAAGAAGGTTTATATTTGTTTCAGTCAGAACTGTTTTTTTTCTATTCATGAATAGAGTTATTCGTAGTAAATAAATATAATTTGAATTTGAGGAGTCAAAGTTTGAAACAAAAAGAGAATTGTTTGGAAGAAACAAAATAGGTATTTGTGAGAAATGAATTTATTGGTTCTTAGAAAGAATGCATATCCAGTTTGAAAAAAGAAAAAAATCACCTTAAATAATAGACATCCTCACAAGAAATGAATATTCCTTAAATTTTCATAATTGTATATTAGCACGAAATGGAAATGGAAATTCCTGAATTCGAAGAAGAAGAATCTTCATCTTACGAAATCCATTCTTTAGATAAAAATGTTCCATTCATTGTATATATTTGTTCTAGTGGATACAATATTATTTGTTTCTCTCAAAACATTGATTTTTCATATCCAAATTTTGAATTCCTATTTCACCATGATCATAGCAAATTTTTTGGACAAAAACAAATACAATTACCTATTACTTGAGACGAGAAAATTTGTATGAAAAATTATTCTGTAATTTTTTTGTCAAAAACTTGGGAAGCAAAAATGAAATTACACAATTTCATACTATTACCGTGATTAAGCCTTTTTCATTAGTTTCGCCATTATACAGATTCTTTCAATCAGATTCCCTTGCTTCTGTTCTTCAAAATATCTATTTTCTCACTTAAATTTTGGTCTGGATTATGTCAGTTTTATTCTGCGATTTTTCTAGCATTTCGAAGTTTTACTGTAATTTGCATATTGTTTATAATATAACCTTCTCCATGACTTCTTTGATCTCTTTATTTTCTTTCCCTATATCCAACAGTTCCTTATACGCTTCTTTTTCCCGGATTATTTTATTTCTTCCATTATTTCTTCCATTATCTCATCGTTCTTATTCATAAGTTGTTGTTCAGAATTTCTTGTTGATCGTTTTGTAACCCTAATACTAAAAAATATCTTGTCTAATTCTCTTTTTCTTTTATATTCATCATGAATATTTGTCCCGTTTTCAATATCCCAGTAGCATCAATAATAGAATTCTAGTAGCTCTGTAGTAGCCATCACTTGTTTTTTTCGATATGTATAGCTGTGTACGTGGTACGTGGTTTTCGTCTGGAGTCGAGTTTCCATATAAGGACTGAAGATTGCAGAACAGTATGTAGTACTCGTTATTGTGCCAATTGAAAGCATTAGAAAATTATCACCTTGTTTGTGGTTTTTATTACACAACACAGCAAATTAATGGTTTCTTGTCACACATCTGTAGCTATTTTTACGGCCGTCTCGTTCTACTGGCAACTACATTAAGGACAATTGTATTTATTGTTGTTGATGATTATCGATGTGTGGCTGATGATGATGAAGTCTTTGGAGGAGATTTATCACATATCTGAGTAACCGGGATGGGTAGAAATAATACGATGCTTCCAAGAATAATGTTGGTTCATTATGTCTCACTTCACAGAGATTGAGTGAATGCAGGAAAGAGCTGTTGATGAAGCATTTGTCTTTGTAGGTTGATTTCGATGATTCTGCATTCAATTTTAAATAATATTTTACCTGCTTAAGAAACATGTATTTTTTGGACAATCACTTTATTGCCAGATGTTGTAATTTTGATATTATCAATTATACAAAACTATAGAGGCCGAACATTTTTTACCTCAGGGCTCGTTCTTCCAAAGAATTGCCTTTGGAACTCACACTGATAAAATAGTATGTATCTAGTGCGTGAAGTATACTTTTTTACGCGAGTGTGGAAGTTTGTGGAACGAGCCGCAGGCGAGTTTCACAATCCGCACGAGCGTAAAAAAGTCTTCACGCACGTGGTGCACACTATACTTTTTCTACGACCTTTTACTTAGAGATTGAATTAAAGGAAATTTTCATCGGGTGCCTCTTTGAGAAATTTTAATACGTGTTCCTTTTCCAAAACGCGTGATTTTTTAGGAATGTATCCCTCGTTTTTCCGTTTCAAGAAAGCGCGAACTTTCGGATAATCACCAATTTGTAAGTTGTACTTAACACTAAGGGTGCTTTTCAACATTGAGTAGTGACTCCATAAGGTAGAAGATTCAACCTTTGTTGATAATTCAGATAGGTAGGCTGATATTACCCTTTCGGAGAATGATTGGACGTTGTTTGTATTGCGCCATTGCTTAAACTTTTCCAAAGTGTTTTCGTAAATTACCAACGATTTTTGTGGCAATGACGATGAACTTGCTTCACTGGCTGCTAACGTTATATTTGGAGGAGTTGATGGGAGTACTTCAATGCTGTCCATCAGGAATTTGCGTGATGTAACTCTGAACTTCACTCTGCGGGAACTGTCATATTTGTCAATTTCTCTCGCCACCGCTACCTAGACCAGCGACCGGTGTGTGAATTTGTATTGACTCTTATGGCACCGGTGCGTGAAATAAATCCCATAAGAAAAGCATGGCACTTCACACACCGATTCGTGAAATGAAGCTTTACACATTTTTATCGATGTGTGACGTTAGTAATTCACATACGGGAGTAGAAAAAGTATTTTTTGTATCAATGCATTATTGCATTAATTCAAGGAGATATTCTTGAATAGGTCCTCTTGGCCACTTACAAGGAAAATGTTTTGAAACAAGTGAACACTTGCTTCTTGAGTTGGTTGAGGCAAGAATATTTTAGTTTCAATAATGGACACTATTCTGAGCACATTTTTTGTTAATACAAGAATATTGCAATTTCAGTAATGTCTATCAACTTGAAGCTTGAGTTATTTGCACTTTGCACTTTGCACTTGGTTATGAATATATGCAATGGAAGTCATTTTCAGAAGGTACAAGCTACATTTGTTTATTGTGCACGAAATGAGACCGGTAAACCACCTGTTTGTTGTAAGTTGTAACGCATGAAGTTCACATTAAAAAATAATTTTGACAACAACGACCTAGCAAAGCATAGAGATATAACTGCTAACAATTCAGCTAGGTGTAAATGACGGTTATGAGAATAGTTTTATAATAACGGTATTTTCAATAAAAACCGTTATTGGTGACGCATATAACAATGTGATCGAATACATGAACAACAAAAACACAAAACTATTGAAAACCAAAATATATTTCACTCATCTTCACAACTGGTCCATAAAGAACCAAATTTAATTTTCCTTGTTGCATTTTTATTGGATAGAAACATTTTTCACTATGCATAAACGCATAACCACGACCAAAATGGTCAGACAGGATGAAATGAAAGTCGAATTCGCAGGTCATGGTGTCGCCACCTGCTTTCATTGCTCATTGGTTGAGTGTGTCACTTGGCACGTGTAGTGATATTACCTGAGGAATTATATTTTTGTGTCAAGGGTATTATATTTCACAATGATTAGTATGTTTTAGGGTGGAGTGTAGCAAATTCATTTCAAAATAATTTATGTAACGAAGCAAAAATCTCAATCAGTTTGAAATTGGAGTATATTTATCAATTAGAAATAATTATTCTTTTCAGAAGATTATTCTATTCAAGAGTTTGTACCTATATTTTTTATTGACGATTTCCGTTTTATCTGTGTATTTACTAATGAGAAATATCTTGCAATATCGAATCATTCCCTATTCCAGTCTTTCAGTCGTTTTCCAACATCCCTTACTACAATATCGTGCAGCTACGAGTGCTGCAGCACTACTGAATACAAAAGAATATGGTAATTCATCCTATTATATTGACTCCTAGTCGTTTTCCAAGCTTTTTTTTCTTTCCGAACGTTGCCCGGACTTCAAGTCTGTTCCCGCATCTGTTCCACTGTTCCAAGATTAATTAAGACATCCATAAATCATGGGGCACTTCCAGATGAAATTAAAAATTTCTTCATAATTCTCCCATTAGTATAAATACGCGGTTTTTTTATTCACGCGACGGGGTCGCTTGTTGAAACTTGACAGCGGTGCATTCCGTTCTCTTCTTATTCGCGTCGGCGTCGGGACGGTACGTAAATCTTCATTTCTGAAAGGCCGCGTAATCAGAGATTCAGTGCGCGTCCGTCCCTCAGGAGCCCAATTGCCGCCCCCTCCTCCCGCCTCTCTGGCGGAGCGTCTAATTCTTTTCGGTGTTACCAGGCTTACTGGCGTAGGCCAATCGTTGTAGCATTTTAAGTAAAAAATGGGGAAAAATAGCAAAACAATGCAGACTTTATTGTAGGAAAAAATGCAAAAGAGTCGCAAAATGAAGAAAATAGAAAGTATCATCCTTTTTCGTTCCTCGATTTTGCGACTATTTCCAAGTTTGGCATCAGAGTAAATAAATTATTTATCCATACTTTTGCCGAAAAAAGCAAACGCAAAAAATGTTTCTCTCTATGTTATAAAATCTCGCCAAAACTTTGCCACCTCCGCCGATGACGGAAACATATTTTTATTGTTTATTTTATATAAAAATGTTGATTGCCACCTGAATTGATTATGGAAATAACGCCAAAGGTTTTTGAATTAGTCCGGAACGTGGGGAGCTGTTTCTGAGAAAACATACTAAAGCCACCATAAATTTCGGAAACTTTGTCAAATTTGAAAGGAATGAAATATACTTAAAAAAACATTTTAGAGAAAAGCTTTCATTCAAATGCAATAAAGTGAAAAAATATTTGAAAGTGAATTAGACCCATCATTTTGTTACATTTTAAAATTTTAAATGATATAAAAGCTTGTTGCGAAAAGTTTCTATGCATTTCTTATTGTGAATTTAATTTCATATTACCTATTTAAAATTTTATAATGTAACAAAATGATGGTTAATTAACTTTAAAATTTTTTTTTAGTGCATTTAAATCAAAGATTTTTCGTGCAATCGCACGCGAAGTCAGTATTTCGCGTTCTCAGCAGTCCGCGAAATTTAATTCTGTTTGTCACACCAATCTTTAAACTCGCCGTAACATTTTTCGTACTGCCGTTTAGATTTTTCGGGTATTAAAACGGAAAGCGCCGAAATTACAACGCTTTTGAGTTCAGGAGGAGTGGAAGGTACTGAAATATCGCTATCAGTATCAGACATTTTGCGTTTTGACAAGAACTGTCAACATATTTTGTATATATTGAAACATATCATTTCCATAGCACACGGTGAAATTGTTAAATAAATTGAACTGCTGTTGATTTTAGAGCAATAATATATTTATTTACAACTATCTATTTTAATAATTTTAACGATTGCACGAAAAATAGTGTGTATGCCATGGCCGCGAAACTTTTTAACGACCTCAAGATTATCTTGCCTCGGCCGCAAGCGGCCTCGGCGATAACTGTTCTTTCGGTACGTTAAAAAGGTATTTCGCGGCCTTAGCATACAAATAACTATTATGTAAAGAGTTTTTTTTTAAGATAATTTATTTATTTCTTTTTCAGTTTTCTTTGAATATGTTTCTCAGTCTGTTCATTTCAATGAATGCGTCATTGTGTCGCTTGCCTGTTAATTTACTACAATCTAGTTCTTCAATGAGGAGACCTTCCAGTGACTTGAGCCTACTCAAAGCCACATTTGCTTGGCTAGCCGCGAAGAGCTTCGGGCCTAGATAGACAACGGAAGGTCAAAAGTACTACCCTGCATTTTTTGTACTGTGCAATCCCAGCATAATATAATTGGCAACATTCTTTGTTCAGTAGCGCCGTGGCCATATTTTGACGGAAATAGGCCATATTTTGACGGAAATTGCACAAATTTGGGCTGAATAACGTGAACACCATCTATGCCGAAGTCTATACGGACGGATGGTATATCAGTTTCGTACATTTGTGCTCTCCAAAATCAGGGCCATATTGTTGTTTTTTCCGTTAACCAGCTGTCGTCCCCTCACGAACGGCAGCCCTCAGAAGTCGAAACTTGTGCGAGCTAAAGATTAACGAGGTCTTACCTTTTTACGTGCGATTCCTAGTACTTTCTCGGGCCATCAGAAAAAGTTCTGCAGTCGCTAGGGTTTGAACCTTTGACTGGCAGCCAAAAGTGATTGAAACAATGTCGCTAACCACTCAGCTACCTGGCCTGGATTGATTTCTGTCATTTGTCCAATGGCACCATTCACCAGATCTCTGGACACATCTACATTGTAACGCAACATGACTTTGGCCCCAACGAATATCTCTAACTCTCTAGGTAACCCTCCTGTCTTAGTAATATCGGACGGTATAATATTATTTAGATCTGAGCTCTCAGTTTTTCGAGTTGTATCTGTTATTTTTTGTTAATCGTTACAGCAAAAGTAAGAAAATGTTCCAGGACAGTTTGATTATGCTTGTGTACTTGTTGATTAGTATGATAAATTCGAAGAGCCTTTCCAATTGCAAATTCGCCAATCGCTTCTTTGTTTAGCCTACTTTAGGGGGAGCTGAGCACCCTGAACAATAAATTTATTTCGTCATAATTTTCATCGTCCGAAACAATCAAGAAATTTTCCAATTTTCTACGCATTCTTAATATAGATGAGACGGTAAACATTTTCAAAACTATATTATTCGATGGTAAGATATTTTTCAATATTTTTACGGATTTTTCCGATTTTGTTTTCGCAAGTTTTCAGACATATTTTTTGTCGTAATTTTCCATGTTAAAATTTTTTCCGAATTTCTACGCGTTCTCTATCTAGATTTCGAGGGGGGAGAGGGGTAAATTTTTTTGAAACCGTATTATTCGAAGGACAGATAATTTTCACTATTTTTACGGATATTTTCGATTTCTATTTCGCGAGTTTTCCTAATTTTTTTCGTGACAGAAAAGGGGGGCGAGACTCCCGATTCCGAATTCCTTCGCGTTCCTTATCTAGCTTTCAAAGTGCGACAGTGAGGGTGAACTTTTTTTAATCCATAATATTCGACGGTCAGATATTTTTCACTATTTTTACGGAATTTTCTAATTTTAATTTCGCGAGTTTTATGACTTTTCTCGAGAAAAGGAGGAGCTTTCGGGGAGCAGGGTGGAACAATTTCTTCGACATTAATGTATTGTCATCAGAACTGAACTAACATGTAAAATTTCAATTCCATAGGATAATAGGAAGTGGTTCTAATTCAGCTTGCAAGATTTGTACCCATCTAACAAACACACACTCAGAACAAGTTAAATAAAAGCTTTTGATAATAATAATAATAAAAAAATTTGTTTTCGCCATCGTCGGAGGTTGCAGGGGTTTCGGCAAGACTTATGACATTGACAATTGTTTATAATTTACATTTTCAATAATGTTGCCGACCTTGTACAAGGGCGCTAATTTTTATTGTTTCATTGAGCACAAATATACAACATTTGTGAAAGTTTGCATTGTTTTGCCATTTTTTCTTAATTTTTGTTAAAGTGACTGGCCTACAGCGACCTTCTATCACGCTCCGCGCCGCCTAAGAATCCCGACTAATTGATGAACTGCTCACCCTACTTGATTAGCACTTAAACAAAGAGAAAATCCAAGTTTGCTCTCTACCACAAATTATATTAAGGCTATAGACTGGAAACTGAATTACCGGATTACATGACCCTTTTTGTAATTAGTTTGCGAATAAAGAGTGACATGCCTTCCTATTATGTGCTGCGGATATCTATAAGTCGCTAGAATTATCGTCATGTTGTTTTACGAAGACTCAAATTGTGATAATATCGAGTTGGTACTGAACGTTTTTAGAATCGCAGTGTGTCATGCCAATAGCGAGTTGCCAATTGATTTTCCTCTATTGGTGTCCTTAATAAGACGAGTGATACATTTATATGATTCAATATCAGTTAGAATCCCCCTCTTGTACTATTGCTTTGGCTATTGCCGCGGCGTGTACTCTCTTAATTGAAGATTAAATCTTTTATGCCCTCACCCCCAGTTCTTTACAGGTCATTCTTAGCACTGGTAGGTCGTTAACATGTGAATTCTGGCCTATTCTGGCCAAAAGACTCTCATTAAGCAAACAGAATCAGAGAATAACACTTTTGTGGAGATTTAACTCAATTCCAACAATTATCAAACGTACCCAATTCATTCTAGTCTTCCTCTAGACAGGTTACAGGCCTGATGACTCTGATAATATTGGTTGCTTTGACTTGATTCAAATTCTGCTTGATTCCGAAGAAACTCAATTGGCTTTGGTTATTTTCAAGTTTCTTTGAATAGGAAAAGTCATGTGTAAAATGAGATGAGTGACCAGACAATCAAAATAATCTAACTAATAATTGAAAATGATACTTCAACATTTACTAGAAACTTTTTGAAATTCTCTCCAAATTAATATACTTCAACCTTCAAATAGGTTATTCTAGATGTGAAAAGACAAAAACTGCGACATTCGTGGTTTATCATTACGTCATTTTGAGAACTATCTCATAAACAGCATACCGAGAACGAAGATAGGACATGAACTGAGCACTGTACTGACAGGAGTACCACAAGGTACAGTATTGGGACCCATACTGTTCCTAATATATATATATATATATATATATATATATATATATATATATATATATATATATATATATATATAACAGAAAATTACTTATGACATCTACAGTCACTAGTTGAAACTTAATTTGACACGAACCAAGGAATCCAAAGTTAGATGTTTATCTACTCATTGGTTCGTGTCAAATTAAGTTTCAACTAGTGACTGTAGATGTCATAAGTAATTTTCTGTTATATCTGTCTTGCCTTCACGGTATTAATTCTTGAGTGGATTCGTTTTGATTTCGAGAGCTCCATAAATCCTTTCTGATGAGTGCGTTAGCATGAAACAGCTGTCAAAGGTTAGAACTCTCGGAATTAAAACGAAAAATACTCTATTTTCACTTATATATATATATATATATATATATATATATATATATATATATATATATAAACAGTATTACAAAAATCAATAATATCGAAAGTCAAATAGTCTGTTATGCTGACAATACACCAATCATTTTCACTGGGAAATGTTGGGATGAAGTATATAGAACATCTGAAAATGTGGTTGAAACTATCAAGCCCAAACGTTGCGAAAACCTTCGCACCTACAATTAGAGACCAACCCAATACAAATATTATACTACACTCCCCCAAATGTGAAAGTTTCGTTGGGTGTAGCTGTCTCAAATTGTAAAAAGTTGCAGGTCTAAGATATCTTGGTGTCATGATTGATAAGCATGTCAGGAGATCCGACCATATTACCAAAGTGATAAAACGACTCGGAGCACTGATTCACAAATTCTTACAACTGCGAGATATTCTTTCACGAAAAAATTTAATTAGGTTAAACAACTCGTTGGTTGAGGGCTAGTTTTTTGACTTCCAGTTAAACTCCATGTTAATCAACTAATGGTTAGAATGATATCCTTCAAGTGTCATTTAATGAATGTCATTAACTATCTAAACTTAGTTATCTGGAGCTTAACTGGAACTAAAAAAACTGGCCCTCAATCCACTTTGAGACACCGCATAAAAATTTGGGGAAACGCTTTCGCAAGCACAATGCAAAACCTACAAACATCACAGAACATTTTGATGAAAATATTGTTTCACGAGGAAAAACTCTTCATTTATATTTACCAAAGTCTCCTGAGAATGCATCAATATCATGAACACTTTTCAGAGAAGCCTCTCAATACCAGAGCAGCAACCAATGTCAACGTCGGATTTTCAAAAAATCTGTCACACAAAGATCTTTCCTTTATTTTGGACCAACACTATTCAATACTTTCTCAGCTGACTTTGAAATAATCCGCTACGAAATTAAATTTAAATGTGAAATAAAAAACTTATTGTCAACAATGCAGGAAAATTTTATTTTTTCTGAGAAATAACTTAAACGACTCTTCTCCAAACATATTTTCATACTCTTTGGTTATACATGAACTATCGTTCTTCCTTGATGTCGGTTTGATACTAAGTTTGGTATTGATATCAATAACATTTCCTGGTAACTACCAACTTCTATAATTCCCTTTCTGTATCCATACATTCAATGGGTCATTTGTTATTTATTTCAACTGTGTAAAATTGATGATGACACAGCAGGCACGTGCCCATGTCGACCCTTTTAACACGTTGCATGCTAATAACGCCTATGCGCGTCATGGTGTTTGTTTATCAGGATGCTGATGACGCTCATGAGCGTTTAAAAAAATATTTTGATGCTGTCAAATACATTCACCAAGGTAAGCTTCAAAATATATTCTGACGAAGCGAAATCGGCCCATTTACTATTATATTGTAAGGTGTACCCATCAGAATCAACATATTACATTAGTTGAGGGCATTAGCATGCAACGTGTTAAACAAAACTTCATTCATTTTGGTCCTAATTACATAATGTGACGCCAGATCGTAGAAAATATATTTTTCTGAAATCGTTCAAGAATGCCCACTTTCTCGGAGCAACTTTAGGCCTCAAAATACGCTAATCTAGTATTTTAGTCCGTTGCTAAGCAACGGACTTTTCTGGACCGTTTTCGGACCTAAACGGTACGGGAAAGTACTTTTTCGGCAACCATCCGGGACGTGTTCACTTCCCGGACACTTTTTCTTTGGGAAAGTAGCACTTCCCGGCCTAGTCCGGGAAGTACGTACTTCCCGGACTAGGCCGGGAAGTGCTCGAATTTTAATACAAATATTAATATAAATAAGAATTAGAATGTTTCTGTTGGTACCTATCTTCTGTTCGAATTTCAATATATAATACAAATAAGAACTGAAATGTTCGAAATATCGTTTCATCCGGTTAACAGATGGGTGAAAGTCGACCTCTCTTCGTCTCGTAGACTAAATGCGTCTCATTGATTTGTTATTCTACGCTAACGCTCGTCCTAGAATTTGGTCTACTTGTCCAAAAAAACAGTATTTTCCGGACTTGTTAAGTAAATTACTATTCCCGTATCGAAAACGATACGGGAAAATTTTTGCCGGCTTGTTTACATTTTAGACAGTTATTGAATTCACGCAAACAATATGTAGAATTCCTTAGTTTTTGATAATGCTGATTGCGATTTCAGAAAAAATAGTATGTGTACCTCGTAGTAAAAGCACATTCCCAGACTTCAATGCTTGTTGGCCTCGGCTTAACGCCTCGGCCAACAATTTACAGTGCCGTCCGGGAATGTATTGCTTTTACTACTAGATACACAATATATTATTTTGATTTGATAACCCATCATGACTTTTTCTATTTCCATCTTGTTGAGCAAGTAATCGTTCTGGCACCCGCTATGAATTCGAGTATTTCAAGTCGTGTATATATATGTATATCCTCTCCTTCGTAAACATTATCCCCACAAAAGAAAATTTCTACAACCAGTAATTGCATTTACATCTTCCCGAACTCCGTCTCTTCCGTACTTCATTCGGCAACATCTTGCCGAGATCATCAGGGCGCTGAGAGGGATCCTCCCATTACATAAGGCATAATGAGGGCCTAACTATTATTTTCTGGGTAATACACCCCAATATCACTCTACGAAGTGGGGAAAATGCGGACGCGTCCTGACGATATGAACCCCGGCATTATGACGTTTTCTTGTCAAACGTATAATGGCAGTGGTATTGTTTGAGTTATACGGACGTATACGGATATATGCGGGGAATGTTGGAGTTAACCTCGAAACGTGATAGTTGGATGTCATTAGTGGGTTGAGTGTGGGCGGAATATGAGGTTTTTGTGGGGCTTATTCATATTCAATAAACAGGAAGTGAATAACAGAGGGTGACTTTTTATGGATTCTACTGTTTTAGTGCTTTCTAAAATCGTACATTATTAGACGACTACAATTCCAATGTGAGCAATTAGAATATACAGGGTGATTTACGTAGGTGCATTCTACCTAAAATATTTTTAGTCCTACAGCTATACAGGATATGCCAAAAGTCGGTAGCAACTTTCTTATTTAAAATGGAAACCTACATGTTTTTCTAGATGGTTCGATTGGTCTTTAGCCAACCTAAGTTAATGCTAACTTTCCATTACAGTTATTGATATACTTCCATTTTTCTGATAAAAAAGCAAAGCCGCAGTATGCCCAATGCATGGATCAAAATATGCACCGATAGCCAGGCGTCACTGAAGGCTCTTATGAACCCGAAAGTGACATCAAGACTGGTATGGGAATGCCGAGAACTCAGTGTTCTCACAGAACACAACAAATTAACTATGATGTGGGTTCCAGGACACTGCGGTATCGAGGGCAATGAAAAAGCTGATGAGCTAGCTAGAAAGGGCTCATCAACTCCATATATTGGCCCAGAACCCGCACTCGGGATTAATAAATCCGACATTCGAGGATGCATTCGGGACTGGGTCAAGCGAAAACAAAAGGAGAGGTGGCACGAAGCCCCCCTCATGCACCACGGGAAAACATACATTAAAGAACCGTCAAAACACAAAACTGAAGAACTACTCAAGCTGAGCAGGAATCAAGTTACAACAGTAACGGGTCTTCTCACTGGTCACAGTCCAATGAGAAAACACCTGCACAAAATAGGTCTGTACAACGGAGAACTTTCCTGCAGACAATGTGGTAAAGGGACAGAAACAGCCAAACATATACTGTCAGAATGCGAGGCATTAGACCGCAAGAGACAGGCAATTTTTGGGACACCCAATTTAACTCCCGAAGAATACAACAGCCAACCGGTGAAGAACCTGTACAAACTGGTACAGGGGACCAGAGTTACGGAGTGGGTGCTGTAAAACCAAAACGGAAAACCCGAGAGGCTGAGGTGTAGCTGGTGAAAGGACCAGCATCCGAGGAAGGAAAAAAAAAGCCACAGTAATTTAGGAAAAAATGTATATTTCGCAAACCGTTAAAAATTAGGAAACCAAATTTGTGAAGCAGTTAACTGGTAGTCCAGGCTAACACCTGATGTCCCATCGATGCTCCCCTATCATACCACATGGGCACAGGCGATTTTCGAATCACATTAAAAATTGTCAAAAACTCAATTATTTTTCAATTGGCACCTTCTATTTTTGTCAATAGATTGCGTAGCACAACTTCGTCTTTAAGCGGATAATACAGAGTTATTCACGTTTTTCGACACAAAGCTTATGGCTAAAGCATTTGATTTTGAAAATATCTTCATGTTGTACAAAGTGTACCAAAAACACGAAACGTATCAAAGTTGTTATTTTTTAAATGGAATACCCTGTAAATGATTTAATTCTCGGATTTCACGATAAAAATAAATGCATGTTTCTCCAAGCTTTAATTCACCTAAACCTTATGGTTTTTGAAATATCTCTTATTTTGTGATAATGTAGTATCAGTTTTAATCTTAAATTCTCAACTGAAGATTTCTTGTTTTCAACCAAAGTAATACTAGAGTCTACTAACTGAACAACTTTCATGTCGATATTTAATAACTTATACAAGGTGTGTTGAAATTAAGGCAATATTTTAACGCAATAACTTGTTTAATTAAAATGGAATGCCTTGTATTTTATGACAAGAACAAGTGTCAAAAATTTAATTCTCATAGAGCACACGTTTTCAACAAAAATGCACATTTTTATTTTGGAAACTGGTTGCAAGAAATTTATTATTCATCAAGTCGCCTATGGTGTTTTGACAAGTTGTATTAGTATTTACTTATGGTTGTCAGTTATTTATGAATGTTTAATTCCAAATTGCCGAATTAGTGATAGCGGTAGTTTGTCATTTTATCATTATTTTGTTATCAAAAATGCTTCCCTATGGAACGCTACTCTGTGATCAAATGATATCACTCATTATTCAGTTTCCCAAGAACTACTTCCAAACATAGAACATCTATCTAAAAGCTGTCGATCTATTAGTCGTCGCAATTTTTATTGAACATTTTTTAGTTAGTACTCAGGTATTACCCCGAAATAATTACTTTTATGGGAATGCTACTATTTGAAGAAACAACAACTTGTTACTGTTCCCCAAGAACTGCCTAGCCTTGAACATCTACAGCTATTAGTAAAATGGAAAGTTTTATCAAACATTCTTTCATTTGTCCCAAGAATTACTCACAGTATGATACTATGTGAGTTAATAACGATAGTACTCATTATTTTGTTTTTTCAAGAACTGCTGTCACCCTTGTGAAAACCAGAATCTATCAATTCAG
Source organism: Chrysolina oricalcia (assembly GCA_944452925.2). Taxonomy (NCBI): domain Eukaryota; kingdom Metazoa; phylum Arthropoda; class Insecta; order Coleoptera; family Chrysomelidae; genus Chrysolina; species Chrysolina oricalcia. The sequence continues at coordinate 2,262,441 of OX101821.2, read as the reverse complement.
TTGACATTTTTTAATTAGACATACTAATTGATGAAATACTGATAATGCTTTTTATGCAGTGTCCTAAGAAATGTTGTCACCCTTGCAAGGTTCTCAAAAGATGTTTCATGACAAAAAGATTAGATAAAACACTTTAATGTGGATAAGATATTGTGCTGTTTCTCCAGTTTGTATACAATGTTTGTTATCAACCAGTTTTTCCGCCTACGTTCTCTCTCTTTCCCGGTATTTAAAATATAATCAACACGTAAACACAAAACTAGCAGAAGAATCTGACACGAAGGGAAATGGGAGAATTTTTTAACATACACTACAGTGTAATATTGAGGAAGTGGCCACTTGAAGTATAATTACGAGTTTATATCATATACCCAAAGCCTGGAGCTTCAAGATGGTCCAAATGGTCCAATGTTCTAAGTATAATAATGTGAAACATCAATAAAAAACGATAGTTATTCGGAGAGTATCAAATTTGGAATGAACAGTTATTCCATTCAAAGAAAAATTGGTAAGAATTATAAATAAATATAAAAAGAATGGAATCGATCAATCAGATCACACTGGAATATCTTCAACTGCAGTGAAAACTCTTACTATTTCTATGGAAAAAATCATTGGAAAGTGGGCATTTTGAAGCCTCTTGTACAGAATCGGTCAAACTGATTGTCACAATCAACCTCCGCGATAATGACCTCAAATGACATAAAAAAACCTTCCATTCCTCCGTAGATTTTTTCGAAGTCCACCGTGGCAATTTCTCCCTGAATACATTAGTCCGGAAAGAGAGAGTTTGAAAGCGCAGAGACGAAATAAAGCAGATGCGACGCAGGGATGGACGACGTGGTCGTAGACAATGGAGTTAATTCACAAACGAGGGTTTGGAACAAAGAAAGAAATCCAATTAAACGCCGCCGAGCGAGGTTACAAGACGCGCGGAGGGGGCGGGATATATCGAGCCTGACGTGCCGTCACTGACGGGAATACAAATGTGGAACGGCGCACTGCGGCGAACTCCTCCGACATATGTGAAGAGACTTATCGACGAGAAATTGTGATCGTTCAAGAAACAACGAAATCGATTACGGTCAAATCGCATTATCAAGCGAGGTTTTACAGTTGACTGCACGGCGCCAGAGCGGTATCAATGAATTTTCCACGGGGGATGAACAAACAAATTCTATGATCTTTCTGTGGGTGTTCCTCAAGGCTCAATAATGGGACCTACCTTGTTTTTACTGTGTTAATGAAATAGATTAAGTCTCACAAAAAAGGCCAATTACGCTGATGACACATCATTGTTGATATCAAGTAAAAGACCCCGCACGGTTGTTATGGAAAATGGGTCCCAGTCGAATTCTGAAAATTTAGTATAATGTAGTTTATGATGTCCTGATCAAATATCTCCACGGGCACAACGAGATCTAATGGGCAGTTTTTGAGATACAGGGTGTCAAACATGAAGAGGTAGCGTTGTTACTTGCCTTTAAAAAATCAATAATGTGGCGATTATTTTATACAAACAGTTAAGGATAATGATTGCAATCATAATATTGTCGACACGAGTTATGATGAACAGTTCTAAGACTCCGTATACAGGGTTACTAATAATTACATAATGTTTATGTAATTCTTTGAACAAAATCAGTCAAACGCAAAAGCTCGTAGACCTGCAAAATAGGTAAATATAATTTGATTTTGATATTGGGTAATCTGAGATTACTATTATACAGGGTCACCCAAAATTTTCCCTTTTAGAGTTATTTTTTAATTTTTTTAGGAACATGTGTATACAAATTACAATCATCAAGTAGAGAGTTAAATAAAAATGGTCAATATTTATGTCTATTTGTTGCATCTTATACGGATCTTGGTCAACGGCTTTCGGCTTCTCGGCTTTCGGTTTCACATGGGACACTACTGCATTAAAAATGTTGATGCATACCACAAAACGCCTATGAAATTATCGATATGTGGAAGATATCGACACTTCCTAGCACCAGATTTACAAGTGGAGTAATATGTGTATACAAATTACAATCATCAAGTAGAAAGTTAAATAAAAATGGTCAATATTTATGTCTATTTGTTGCATCTTATACGGATCTTGGTCAACGGCTTTCGGCTTTTCGGCTTTCGGTTTCACATGGGAGACTACTGCATTAAAAATGTTGATGCATACCACAAAAAGCCTATGAAATTATCGATATGTGGAAGATATCGACACTTCCTAGCACCAGATTTACAAGTGGAGTAATATCGATCTAGGGCATTTTATTATTCATTAAACATTTATAATAGTGTATAAACATTCAAATTCATGGTCACTCAAAAACTGCCCATTTGATCTCATTGTGCCCATGGATACATTTGATCAGGACTTCATACTACATTATACTAAATTTTAAGCCAATTCGACTGGGACCCATTTTCCATAAGAACCGTGCGGGGTCCTTTGACAGTTCTGTGCAAAATGAATGTAATATAGCTTTGAGTAATTTGTTCAGTTGGTTTAGTTCCAACTCACTATATTTCAATACTGAAAATACCAATATAATGAGGTTCAGTACCCATCAGAGTCAGTGTAAAAATCTCGATATTATTGTGAATGATGAAATTGTAAGTAAGTAAGTAAAATTTCTAGATTTTACTATAGACCAACACCTGAATCTCTTATATCAAAGTTGTTTTTATTTCATAATCTTAAATCAATCTTGACTGTAACGCAACTCTTGAGACTTTATTATTCACATGTTGAATCTCGTCTTCGGTAAGGTATTTGTTTCTAGGGAAGTTGCACTGCATCAACTGATGTGTTCCTTTCAAAAAAGCGTATAATTCGAAGAATTGCAGGAAAGCCCCATTCCTAATCTTGTAGAGATTTGTTAAAAAATTTGTCAATATTGACATTACCCAATCTCTATATACTTGAGCTAGTTGAGTACATTTACACAAATAAAAGCAAATTTCGAAACAACTTCAGTTATCATGGTGTAACGACACGACAAAAGGATGACTTTAAGTATTGTGATAGAAATTATTTTATAATAACAATTAAGAATTTTTTTTTAAAAGGGTGTTTTTAAGTTCAAGTTTAAGATATCTCCTACATACTTTTTGTGAATCAGACATACCATTTTCAAAATGAAGATGCTCACCACAGTTAATATTCTTTGTAGTACAAAAAGATGTCTACAGCTATATCTATAGTCATAAATTTCTAAGAGATCTCTTTTGCAGAACAAATACCTGAATAAGGAGTTCTTGACTACAAAATCCCCAAAACTCAATTCCATATCGTTAATGGGATTCTACTAAGTTGACGTGGCTGTAGTTATGTCGAGTTCATTTGCGACAGCTCTCAAAGCAGATGATCCAGAGGCTAACTTCTTTCATAATGATGATATGTTCATTGAATTTCAACTAATCATCAATATGCAAGCCAAGAAACCTAGTACAGCTCATTTAAACAGTATTAGTACCTTCTAGTAGTAAGTTATCATAGTTGAATTAGAAGTTAACGGTTTTAGTCTTATCGACATTAAAACAAAGAAAATTTGAATCACATCATTGTTGGAACTTAGATAAATCTGAAGATACCAGTTGTTTCAAAATTTAATTAATTTTTCCATGCCATAATAATGCTGTATCGTCTGCGGAAATTGTGAAGAATCCTTCAATATTTATTGTTCTGAGATCGATAATGTATAGTAGGAACAAGATAGGCCTCGAAACAGCTCCCTGGGTACTCCACAATATGTTGTCGAAGGATTAGATTAGAATTTTTTTACCATTTGTGATCTATTTTTACGGTACGACCTGAACCACTCGACATGTTCCATCTTATTCCATAGCGATGCATTTTCTGCAGCAGTAATCCATGATGCTTTAAAGAATCACAGAATACCGCTGCAATAGCTTCACCTTCATTCAAGCTCATGCATAAAACGAGAAGATTGCCTCATTATTATTTTTAGAAGTTTGAAACCCGAACTGACATTAATTTATTATATTTCCATTTGATAAAAGTTTCAACAACCTTTTCTTCACTAATTTTTCTATGATCTTGGATTTTGTGGACAACAATGAGATTGGTCTGAAGTTTGAAGGAATGGTGTGGTATGATGACAAACCGCAACACTCAGATTTTGGTAATCCTGTTTGGAAGACCAGCTGGGAATGAAAAAACGACATACATCCAACCCAATATTTATAGTGGCACAAGGTTAAAGGAGTAGTTGTGTTGGATGTTTTTTTTTGTCCTTCATAGGGACAAGGCGTTTATATAAAGTGTGTCAAGTAGGTATCAATATTTCATTCTTTAAGAATGAACACTCCTCGAAAGTTGAGCAAAGAATAATAGTCAATGTATCGTCGTCACCAATCGAATGGCTGTTGTTGAACGGTGATACTTCATATTCCGATTGTCCTTCATTCATTTTAATTAATATCAGATATGGTAACCTATAACTGGTGATTTCGCACTTGATAAACTCGAATCATCATTCCGCCCACAAGTTTGTATATTGGAGTGCCCCGGCATTATTAAGTGTTGGAAGGGGAATAATTGAACAAGTTCGGAAAGTTTCACAAGATGTTTCGACGAGATTTAATCAAGTGGCTACATTAGAGCACCAAAAACTTATCTCGTCAAAATAACTTTGTACGATATTATATATCTTGCCGTTCCGATTTTTTATTATTATTAACAACTTTCGTTCTTAACGGTTCCCTTGGGTTTCTATATCCTCAAGACATTAATGAAAATGAAGTTTGTTGTAAGTGTTCGCCAAATAAGGGAATCATGGCATTTACAAATTCAGAACTTCGTAGATTTGGGGATTCCATAGTAATTGAGTGAACATGTCACAAATGAAAGCCAAAACAAACGAGTTATTGTCAGAATTTACTATACCAACGAAGTCTCCATGCACTGATTCATTTTCGGGTTTTGACGTGGTCTTCTTTGGGTAAAATCTGTAAACGTTTCGACTGCAACTGCAGCAGTCATCTCCAGTGGCGTGGACGAAGTACTCTCCGCTACGTCAATTAAAACTGAATCTCTCGCACCTGGCACGCCATTTATAGTGTTGTATCGGCACACATTTTCGTGCCCTTTATCTTCTGTCCCAACCTTCTGTTAGGTATTACCATCAAAAATACTCTTATTGGAAAACCAAGTGGCGTTTACTACCAAACCTCCATAGCTCGGCTTCTCAACGGTTTGCTTTGCTTGCTCCCAGACAGTTCTCTCAATGCTATGGTTGCATATGTTCCATCTGACTCTCCACGTAAGATGTTGGAATTCCAGAGATCCGATTTAGCACCTAATATTTTTACTTCCATATGAACCATTTGCTGGAAACAACCTCTTGTCTAGTACACAGGAATACAGAACGGTAAAATGTCAAACTGATATTGTCTATAATTTTATCGAACCTATAAAATTCAGTAAAGATATTCTAAAGAAATTTTCATAAAAAATTAATTATCCCAGAATCCTAAATCATTACATAGGACTTTTGAAGAACCGAACATTACAAGAAGACAAATTTGTAATACGATAGGAAGTGAATGAACGTAAATGTGAAGATATTATTCGATCAAATCAGCACATCACAAAAACAATATTTTGTAAAAGTGGTAAAATACTGTAACAGAATATCGTAAGTCTGCAAAGCGTCATATTCGGAAGTCATAAGAATTAAAATCTTCGAATCCATACATCAGAAACTCGAATTGCAGAACCACAATGTACAGAACCGAAAATAATCAGAAATTGGAGAGGGGATGTCGGATTGCTCTATCCTCTCAGAGATGGCGCAGCGTGCGGTTAATATAAATACAGTCTTGTTTGTTGTTTGTTTGTCACCTTGTTGCTATAAAGTTCACATGCGCTGTTTCTTCCAATGTGCTTGCAGTTCATCATTCAGCAACACAATTTGCATTTGGGACAAACAAAATAAACAATCTTCATAATTCATCCTGTTTTCAGCTACCAGTGAGTAACTACATGCATGGTGAATTCAACGTTTACAAGCCAGCGGCATCTAGGGGATAATAGTGCAACTACGAGTTGATTGTTCGTTACAGGCATGGTTCTTCAATCGCTCATCCCCTCCACATATTCTGCTAGATTTCGATTCATGTATATTACGTTATTACCGATTGATTTTCAGATAATTTACGTTTTTAGATGCTATTATATTGAATGATGTTTTCATTAAATTTTGTTTCGTTATTTTTCGGGTGTAATGGTTTTACATTATATTAACTTCGCCAGAGTTGGTATGAGCTAGATTGGTCGAATGATGTTTTAAAGAATGGGGGAAAATATCCAGTGCGAAAACAATTATTAATGAGGCAGATCACCAAACTATGCGCAGTATCTGGAAGGTTTTCAAATATCTGCACAGTTATACCATCTATCTCAGCTGTGTATTTATTTTTGATACAACTGATAACTTCTCAGAGTTCTTGAATGAAGGTAACAGTAATACTCAGTACATGCACTCCTGTTAAAATATGACAATGGATCAATCTGTGGATGGATGTTTTCTGAGAGTTTAACAGCAACACTACAGTAGTATTCGTTCAGAGTACTGGGGCAGAATGAAATTTCTGTGTTTCTCCTTCCCTACAGCCAATCCGTTTCTGAGACCAAAACTCTTTTAGTGATTATTAAATTTCTGACCAAAATATGAGAGCATTTTGAAGATAATTTCTATTTTCTGAACTTTAACGACAAATACTGGATCTCAAACAATATCACAGCCACAATCGACGTATTAATTTCGTTTCCTTTTCTTGGAGTGCTCTCCCTCGCACTCATTTCCACATTTTTATGTTTCCGGGTTTTGCCATCGTTTTCTTTTGTTACAATATCCAAACGTTTCGACTGCAACTGCCGCAGTCGTCTTCAGCGGCGTGGATGGAGTACTCTTTGCGAAGTATCAATTGAAACTGAAGCTGTCGTTCCTGGCACACCATTTTGTGATGATGTTTTGGAGCGCATTTTCTGCGTGGATGGGCTTGAGCGTAGTTTCCGATCAGTTTGGGTGGCAAGGATTTGTTTTGGCGCCTTTATTTAGTGCTGAGTACCGAGCCTCAGCACCACAAATGGCGAAACAGGAACGAGAGCTTCAAAAGTTCCAGTTGATACTTCGACAATAGTACTTCTTTCACGCCAGTGAAGATGACTGATGCAGTTGTAGTCGAAACGTTGGGATATTTTTTACAGCACCAACCAGCACATCTAGGCAAGTCGTTGGGTTCTGTCAGACATTCACCTTGTACGATTCCTGAAGAAAAGTTTCTACTTTCCTTCTAGTGTTCCTTCCATTCACTTATGGTATTTTCAGTGTTCTATGTTCAATATCGAATAATTTTCGAGCCACAGCAGCACAGCCGAGTGGCGCCCTCTGTTCGGTATCCAATTAGTTTCGCCCTCTAATTGAATCTTATCCTGGTTGGTGTTTGCCGTGGAATCGTCGCCACAATGTGATCTTCCACGGTGGCACTCACACCGATTGTTTCCGTAACTGTTTCATATGCATGAATGTAAATGCGGGGCTGAATGCAGGCTAATGATTATATAATAGCGGACCTCGGTACACCTTGTTATGTTTGGTTTGATTGTCCTCGCACGGTGTTTGAAGACGCCTCCGCAAGATTTGCTCCTCTCCTCTCGATGGACCGTTCATTAGTAATTGCGTGCCATTGATGAGTCACGTTGTAGACGATCATTACTCTTCGTTTGGTGCCTGGAGCCATGACAGTACAGAACTAATCTAGGATGAAATCTGAATAACTCTGCTGTCACGGATTTAATTCATCAGGTAACTGTAAAAAGTTCATGAAGAATACCATACACTGTTAGTACAATGTGTTCCTAACAAGCCATTCTCAGAAGGACTTATTAGAAATCAGTAGTATTTCATGAGATGACAGGATGATGGAGCAACTCCTATACCAACCTTAATGCCAACTCTTAATGCCCCCTTTGTTCTTTACATAGAGTAATTTATAGCGCCGGTTGGCCATTAGCGTGTGAATTCTTCAAGCAAGTGTAATAATTACTTTGGTTTTTTTCTGGCCAAATTACTCTCATTTAACAAACAGAATCACAAAATAACACTTTTGTGGAGATTAAGTCAGCTATAAAACCCCCATATGTGTTCTCACTTATAACAATGATCTTACTTACCAAATAATCTTTCTCGTCTTCCTCTACGTAGGTACAGGACAGGTTCGAAGAATAAACATACGCAAGGATATCCATACGCATTGGTTCACTAATATTTTAAATGACTCTAATAATGTTTGTTGCTCTAACTGTAACTTCAACTCTAATATATTATAAAGAAACTCCATTGGCTATGGTTGTTTTCAAATTTATCGGCTAAAAAAAGTCATGTGTGAAAATAAGATAAACATATAAAATCACTAGACAGTTGAAATGGTTTAACTAAGAACTGAAAATAATACTTCAACATGTACTATAAGCTTTCTGAAATCCTTCTAATTACCAAATAAATGTAGTTAAATCTTTTAATGTGTTATTCTAGTTATTCTAGACTTAAAAATGACCAAACTAACTCAAAATGCAGCCCTACGTTTTCATGTTTACCAAATACCTTTCCAGAACACACACAGATATCCGAAATACGTTTCTACACGACGGATTCACTTTTTGCTTTACTTGAAACGGTATTGGTTAAATCGGGACCCGTAGGCACGGTCATCACAGTCGAATGAAAGATAGTCTTTTGTTTAATTACAGCAAGCATTTGCAATTATGTCCTCTTGGAGAAACGTTGCACAAATATCTGTCAGATATAGTTCAAGGTCCGTCGTGGTATTAGCCAGCGAACTAGTTGTTTTCTGTCTTGGTGGAAATATTTGTAGAGTAAATGTATTTCGATTTTGTCTATTTCATTCAAATCACTAAGTTGAAAAGAGATAAATTTCAAAAAAATTCAAATTTAATGAACAAACTTTCAATTAAGTCAATATTCAGTCGAAGGAATATTGTTGATTTCCATTTTAATTTTTTTGTCAATAAAATTTATTTAGAAATAAAGATCAAGCACTTTCCATAAAAGTAATAAATAATCTTTGATAATTTTTATACATAATTATATTTTCATATTGGCAGTATTTTTAACGGACACTGTACGACATATTGTAAATATCCTTATTCTAACTGTTGGCATCTCTTTGATGACTCCGTTGTATTTTCTCATGTGGGATGTCTATTTCTAAGAAGAAGTTGATAATCCTCACTGTTTCACTCTTCCACACTGTAGTAATGAGAAATATTGCTGCTGTGTATAAAGAAATTGAATTATTTTACAAAAATATTAGGGATTGCTACCCTCCAACAAATGTTCAGAGTAATTTTGAAAGAATTGAGAGAACGTGCACCTTTCATTTCAGTTGGTAACTCATTGAATGCTCTTCAAGCCCTTGATACGAATGGAGTTTTGAATAAATCTCTTATGAAATTGCGGAATATGGAAATCTCTTGTAGATCTCGTTTCATAGTGATGATATTTAAAATTATAGTTTACTTTATATTTCAAGGAGTTTGGTACACTTCCATCACTTCAGCATCACATCCAGCATGATTTAATAAAAAAATACTGACAACCACTCTAGTCTGCTCAACATTGTTGTAATAGGCGTGCGTCCATTGCACGAGAGGATTGTGCGCATTGATCGGTTCTGCAATTTTTTGAAATCTTTATATTAGATTTTTATTCCGAAAATACAAAATAGTTGAGCAGTAAGTGAAATGCGGAAGTATAATAGTGTTGCATATAATTCTTTTGGTTCGAGGGGTCCCAGGTTCGGTTCCCAGACGGTGCGAGCTTTTCTCATTGCCAGATCTCAAAGTCTGAATGATTCAGGCTCGTGTCGGCTGGGAGTTAGTACCAAGGCCTATCCAGAACACAGGCTAATGACCATAGCAGTCGATGCCAAAACATGAGAAAAAAATCTTTTGGTCCCTTGATTGAGATATCTTGAACATCTATGATGATAGTTTACCTCAAAAGATATTGTTTTCATTAAATAGTCTGCATGTTCTTTGAAATTTAGTCAGTAATCAACTACAATTTCAAGATATTTAATTTTTTTTACCTGCTCGATTATTTCATCATCAATTTTTATTTCCATTTTCTTGATGAGTAACTTATTATAATTTCTATCAATGGAATGAGTTTAGTTTTATTAACGTTACTTTTCAGTAGAATTGTTAAGAGCATGAACCAAAAGCACTGAGTCAGATGTAGAGAAATAAATTAAAGTGTCATCAGCAAACCAATGAATTTTACAATTTTTTGCTGCTTCATCTATTCGCGAAAATGCGCAAAGGGTGCGACACCTACAGTCAAAAATATACACTACCAGGATGGGGAAAACAAACCAATAATTCGCCATTAGAGTACGCGTGATTTGAGTAGCAAATAATTAACGTTTTCTTGGTTTTTAAAACAGTTTGCTGAAGTTTAATGTACCAAAACACTTCTTAAGATTCTCATAATGAGCAGCAAGTGCAAGAGGTATTTCTGGGTGCTGCAGTGTAAACACTTGAAAAGATACAAATGTATCAATATACATCTTCCCAAAAGATTCAAAATTATGCAATTTGTGGCAGATCATTTTGAAAATTAAAAAACCTATTTATTCCAAATACATATCTGTGCGTAGCAGGCACTTCGTAGAAACATCATAAAAGTAATTTCAGAAGATCTCATACCATACTCTAACTTGGTGATTTCACGCATTTCAAGGAAACGTCTTGATGTTCAGTATTGGCTATAATATTAAAATAATCTTTATATTTCAATTCACTTCATAGGCCTTCGATGTTAAAGCACAAGTTTGTTGAACCAGCCCAAATATATCGAGTTTCTCCACATGTTCGACTTGACACAAAATGATATGTCCGCTTTCAATGCGTTCCACTATCCACGATTTCTAGCGCCAATATATTTATCATTGAATCAAATGGGGGTTCACATTTTTTCCCCTTTCCACTGACAAGTTTGACAGAAACTTCAACGCCAACTGTCGGAAAAATTTCCCCGAATAAGTATACTTGATATCAATGTAATGTTCTGTAATTTAACATATTGCTTTTTTTCAGTATGTACGTAGACTTCAACACATTTTGACACACTCGAATATTTCACAAATTCCGAGTTTCCTATGAAGATACACGAGACCTAATATCTTAACATAAAACAATGCTAAAGAGAACAAGAATTCATCTGCTGTCAAAAACAAACTCCCCTTGTACAATAACCACACTCCAAACAGAAAAAGTGACTGGAGAACGGCGGATAAACAAAGAACAAACACTACAACCCTAGGATTCAATTAGGGGCAAAACTAATTGGAAGACGCCTAAAATTACACTTGCTCCTCGAAAATAATTTGAATATAAGCAATATTAAACGTGGAAATGAATGAGAGGGAGAGCACTCCAAGAAAAGAGCTCCCAGGAAATTAATACGTCGATTATGGTTGTGGGTTTGTTCGAGTCTTTGTCGTTAAAGAAAATCAACAGAAAATAGAAATTATCTTCATAGGAGTATAATTTTCTGATGCGAAAGTTTCAAGTCACGCATTCAATCACAAAAAAGCTGAGCTAAGTTATTACTGGTGGCTATGTTATTTTACAATTTTTTCTTCGTCATTTACGACTCTGGAAATTAGGCAGCGGCGCCTATATGCTATTTTTATTTTTGGATGAAGGTATTTCCTTCAATTCTATCCATTCCAGTTTCAATGGGTATTTAAATAATTTTCGTGAAAATCGTATAGAGAAAAATAAAATCCCATTAAAACACATAAAAGCATTTTTGGACTTTGTGTTACATTCACGATTAATTAACTAGGAGTTACCCAAATAACTTTTTTTTGCTGCCTACTGACCAAAAGATTTCGTTTCCTTTCACAGCTTCAATTTACTTACAATGTTTTTATTTCAAAGCAAAATTCAAAGCTTGATGAATCTGCAGATTTTAATTTCTGGTTTTCTATGACAAGCTCATCACTATCAGTTCTCAATCAGGATCTTTTAATGTCTGTATCTCTTCAATTCTTTTATTTTGTCGACATAGATATACGAAATATGACTTTCAATATTTGTGGTTCGTCTGTATTCGTGATTTTCATTATTTCTTTTTTGTACAACCGTCATTAAAAATGACATTTTTAATTCATAGCTATATGAATTAAAAACTGACCTTTTCACATTATGTGTCAAAATCACTTTTAACACTAGTATTGAAAGTAAAATGACAGATGAGATGATGGATACTCGATAATATGAATCTCTCCAATAGAAACACTTAGAAGGAATTATTTAGAAACGTTCACATGTATTTTACAGTTTGTGCTTTTCGTAATATCAATTCCATGTGAAGTTACTGAAAAAGTATTCTGTCTAACTGTAGAAGATCATTGATCGCTAACTGGTGCAGAACTAGAACAGAAGTTGGATATAATACAGCATATTCACGGTAATGATTCATGCAATGTCGAAAGATGCAAAAACTTCTTTGAATGTTGGTTTTGGTATCCAAAATATGAATTTGTTATGACTGTATTGTTTCTTCAATGCCATCTACGCTCAATTTGCAAAGTTCTTCATGACAGCACGCTCCAAATATTCCATAAATGGGTGGCCACTATAACCGAAAGATATTTGGTATCAGGAGCTTAATTAAAAAATGTGTCAATTTGCCATTGTCAGAATTTTCAAATTTTTTCGGACGGTATCTGACACTTTTTCGTTTAAAAAATATGAGCAATTTATGGTTTTTACTTATATCCACGTTTTTCTTGATTTTCAATTCAGTTTTTATCATAGGGAATTTAGACCACAGCGTTGATGCCATAACTTCAATTTTTCTTCGAAATAAACTAAAAGTACGCTTTCAGAGAACTTGCCTTCAACTTTCTTTATTTGACTCCATTTGACGAATCCATTGTAAGCAATTGCAATACGTTTCCGCGATTTTTCAGGCAACAGATCTGAAGTTACTCTGTATGTATCTTCTTGAATTTCTAGTGGAAGAGAAAAGTGCAACAGCTATTTGCACCGGTTGTCCTTACTAACAAACTCAGCTAAGTGGAGGATCAGCTTAAGGTACACCTTAAGGTAAAGATGGTTTGCACCGATGACTCCTGGCCTGAACCGTACCTGAGTATTGGAAATGTTTGGCAACAGCGCAAAAATGATCACGTAACCAAAGACAAGACGTTAAACAACGCAAAATTTTAAAAAAATATGCACATTGCGCTATCAGTTTTGTCTAATTTGAAAGGCTGGCGGGAGTATGGCAAGTAATTTGGAAAATTTGTCTCCACCAGGAAAACTAGCCACAATATCGCCAAGAGAGCTGCAGGCACATTAATTAAAATGCGTATTTTATAAGCTGCCCCAACCTGACCTGACTTACCCTAGGTAAATAGAAAAGTATCCATCCAAAATGTTTACGACATAAAGATGTGGTTAACAATTTTGAATAAATAAGAAAAATTTGAAAGACTCGCCATTCCATTCCTCTAGTACAAAGCAACAGATATAAATTTAAATATCAATAGACATTTTGTATTAAGAAATAGGTACAGTGTTGAATCTGAAAATTATTTTCCTACTTTCACATCATAGGGATATATCAGCCTCAATCAGGTTTAGTATATAGAGAGTTGTAGGTTTGGTCGCCCTAAATAGAGGGAAAAATACAATAACATCAGCAAAATCCAGAAAAAGTGCTCGAAATCTTTGAACATAAAGAAAATAGGAAAATATTTCGTGTAGGAATAGTGAGGTTAAGTAGTTAAGTGGAACCTAAGCCTGGAGAATCTGAGGCTTATCTTGACTGAGGCTTATGTTGTCCTCAAATAGCGGTGCAAACCAAAATCGTAATATAAGGTCCACTCAAGTCGTAAGGTAACCTTAAGTTGAACCGGTGCAAAGAGCTGTAAATCATCCATTTCAACTTCCACTGTATTTATATTCGCAGCAGTAAGAGCTACGACCACAAAGAAGCTAGGAACTTTCATTAACTTGAGGTAACGAATAAACAATTATCAATTGTTTTTTGCCTACTATTAGATATGAAATACAGAATATCGCATTCAGTAATAAAGTGCTAGCGCGTGTAGATGGTACCTTCGCCTTGTACTCCAGAGATCGTGTGTTCGAATCCTATGGATCTTATAAACATTTTTTCTTTGTTCTTACTAGCAGTAACAGTTGTACAAAAAAAATTGTATAATACATTAGTTTCTCCACTCGTGGAGGTACTGCTGAGGCTGCCACCGCTCCCAGTCAGAATCAAGAAGGAGGCAATGGCAGCCCATTTGAAGATGCGGGACTCGGGAATCTGGGTAAACGAAGGAGCGATGATAGGTCATGCGGAAATCGTGAATTGTGCGGAGCAGGAGATCCCGATCTCTACCCTCAGAGTGAAAAGCGCACAAGACAAACTGCGATGGAATAGAGAGTTTACTCTCACCATCCGAGCAGACAACAAGAGGAAGGAAACACGGTGGAGTTCAATAGAAGAAGCCTAATATGTTATACGGATGGTTCGCGAGGAAAGAGAGGCAATAGAGAGCTTTGAGTAGATATACAACAGTTTTTCAAGCTGAAGTGTTCGTCATCCTATCCGTAGCTACGTGGCATGAGGTGAAAGAAGGCTCCAAACAGAGAATTTATATCTGTTCGGATATTCAGGCAGCGCTCAGAGCCATCTGCCATCTTAAACCAAGCTCGGCGCTGATACAGGAATGCGGAGATGCGCTCGAGAAGCTAGCTGAAACGAAAGAAGTTCAGCTGGTATGGGTCCCGGGTCAAGGAGGGGTGCGCGGAAACGAGGTGGCAGACGGACTTGCCTGATCCGGATCCGCAGCGCCATTTTGTGGGCCGGAGCCTGTACTAGGCTTCGCAAGAAGCCAAACCTCCTCAGCCCTCGACGAGTGGGCGGAAGAAGAGCTGAATAAACTTTGGAGGGATAACACCGGCTGCAGGCAGTCGAAAGACTTCGTGGCCGGCTCCAGTATGTCAAGGACGACGTGGCTCTTAGGCAAGCACTACGTCTTCTTATAGGAGTAGTAACAGGACACAACGAGTTAGGCAGACACCTACACTTATAGATATAAAAGACAACCCCATTTGGAACCTTCGGAGTCGAGAAACTCCAACAAGTGGAACTAATCGACTTGAAGTGGTCGGACATACTGACCTTCATTAGGATGTCACAAAGGTTCGAAAAGGAATACTAAGAGGATGAATGTACAGGGGATGGCAAAAAAGGTCCACTCGCTGACACTCGTTTCGCAATATTCCCCACTCACAAAATAAAGCGCCACTTTTTCGGAAAAGTCATCAAGAATAAAGTCTATCTTTCATAATACAGAAAAAATTAATTGGGAATAATTTGTTATCATCTATTGAACTATCCAGATTTCGAATGACACAAATTGAAATGGAAACCTGTTGTAGTTGATTGAGCAGAACTATTTTCTCAATTGGAAACGACGGGATATTTCTGCTTACTTGAAAACCCACTTTTCAGCCGTTGTCGACGATGACAAGAACGCAAACATCAAGTAAACACTTGACGCGTTCAAGTCTATCCGGAAGTCAGGTTTGCATTATCACGACCTTATTGCAAGCCAAATTTAATGATGCCCTACTTTGAGTTGGGATCGAGCATAAAGCGATGATAGAAGGGAAATATACCGAGCCGCGTTCAAACGTTCGAGGATCAACTCGAGGTTGACACATTTTAACTATTAAGTTTGCTTGCTCTCTGCATGTTCCCATCTTATCCCGACGAGATCTGCCTTGTAAGATCGCGGGACAACCGCACAAAGCATGCTGATGGATGTCTCGCTACATTAATTTTGACTACAGGGATCTCGAACGAGTTGATGATTTAGGATAAACCTGCACTTTATTTTAGTATTAGTCAATAAGCATTTGAATTCCAATCGGCAGTCGTCCAACAAAAATTATTGAATCAAAATATTTAAAAATAAATAAATTTAAATAGAATCTTCCTAAGCCAGGAATCACACTGATCGACCAGGAGCGACCGTCCACCTACTACCAAAAATTGAAGTAGATCAATGAAAACTTTCGAATTGACTGATCGTTTACGTGAAAAATTGTTGGAAGTTTATCACAAACATGTTTCCAATTAATTTAGCCGACCAAAATTTCCAACATGTTGGAATTTCAAACACGGTCTTTGAAAACCGGTCGAAAACGGTCGAGAATGATCGAACAGTGTGAGTTGTGCGATAAGAATATACGTGAAGGAAATTTTGGTCGTAGGTGGACGGTCGCGGACGGTCGGTCCTGGTCGATCAGTGTGAATCCTGACTAATAATAACCCCTCCACAAATTGAACAAAAAAGTTCAAAAGCCTCGTCATCTAGAAAAATAAATTGAAATTTTCATTTAGGAATAGCGAGTGGTAACAAAAAATATCAACAAAAATAACTGAAATTCCATAATGGGAATTTTGACAATATTTTCAAGAACATAATCACATTCTTCCAACAATCATGAACCTTCCAAACATCTTAGGATCTTTCCAGGGAAAAATAGTTAAGAGAAAGGGGATTTGGTAGTTTACAATTCGACATCCATCATTTGATATAATGATTTTTCAATCATACAATTATCAAGAACATTATTCCTGAAATTCCAATTTCTTGTTGAAACACAGACTTTGCACAGGTCTAAACGTAATTTTTCCAAGTACATTTCTTTGGCATTTCTTCATTCTTCAAAGATGACAAAAGATTAAAGATAATACAGATACAGATTTGAGAATATAACGAATGAAATAACGGAAATGAATCGACATATTATATGCAGTATATTGTTAATTGTCCATGATAGTAGCATTTGATACATTCGAAAGAATATGGAAAGTATTTGATGGACATTTTCTTTCTGACAAAGTGGAAATATTCACGAATGTAATAAGAATGTCCAACCAATACGAATCTGTCAATTGGAAAAGTTTTAAATAGATTTGTCACACAAACAGTTTTTTCGCATAGACACGTACTTTGGATATCCGTGTGTGTTCTGGAAAGGTATTTGGTCATGATGAAAACGTAGGGTTGCATTCCGAGTTAGTTTTGTCATTTTCAAGTCTAGAATAACTCATTGGAACACTTTAATTAATTTGGTAACCAGAAGGATTTCGGAAAAATGATGAAGTATAATTTTCAGTCTTAGTTCAACTATTTTAAATGTCTATTCATTTTATATATTCATCTTATTTTCACACATGACTTTTCCTAGACAATAAATTTGAAAACAACCAAAGCCATTCAAGTTTCTTTATAATCCAGTAGAATTTGAATCAAGTTAAAGCAAGCAATATCATCTGAGTCATTGAAAATATTAGTGAACCAGTGCGTATGGTTATCCTCGCGTATGTATATTCTTCGAATCGGTCCTGTAGCTACCTAGAGGAAGGCGAGAAAGATTATTCGGTAAGTTCAAGGATTTTTTATCTGAGTTAATCTCCACAATGGAGTTATTCTATGATTCTGTACGATACCAGGGGGCCTGGTTTGTATATTAATAGCAACGGGGAAGACAGAGTCACGTATATTTTATAGCTTATAATAATCGAAAAACTAATTAAATTTTACTTGTCATTTTGTCTCTGAAAAGTGACACATGATCCCTTGATACAAATTCTTCTTCTCATTTTGCCATCGGGACTTTTATTCTATTGACCCAACTTTCCAACAATACCATGTCCTTTTGCTTGTTGATGGTTTTCGAAATAACCTCTGTTCGAAACACCGTTGGCACCGCCACTGGAAGCTGCGGCGATATCTTCCGAAATTTACACACGCCGAGGGATTTGCATGGTCTAAGGAAGGCAAACAAACTATCATGATGACAAGCTGGCGGCTTCAGAGCTCGTCGAAACGGACCAGCGATTTGATTAAGCTAATAAGATCAATACCCCAACATCCGGATGTTGGTCGAACTAATCGCGTTTTCCCAATCTGCACACTTGCGGCGATCGTCACATTACGACCTACTCCTAACAGGGATCGCGTCACTCCCGAATTATTCAAACGACTTCCCAGCCGTTTTTGGTCGTTTTGTTTTATCCGTAGTCGGCGTATTCCGCGGATTATATGAAATATTTATGGGCGTTCATGAGCAGCGCGTGCATATTTAGATGTTTATGAATTTTAATTAGGCAATGAATACAGGACGACAATTTGGGGGCGAGAAGTTCGGGGAGAATATTAAAGAACGGGAGACTAATTACAAGTAAGATTGTGTTTCTCCATGAACATTATACAGTGATAAAAACGGACAGTAAAATTACATATTCAGTTATTTGAATACGTGCAAGGTATTCCATCTGAAAATACAGAAAAGTCATTGTAAATTATTTTGTTAAGTATTATTATTATTGTTGTTATTATTTTCATTCACATTAAAATGTGTGTTTTGATATTTACAATAATTTCAATCATCTCGAAATTTGTGCCACTATATTCTGGTCTACAACAATCTCTCAAGGAAAAGCAAATGAATGATTCTCTGAAAATGAATTTGTTTGGAAAGTTTGAAAATCAATAAGTTTGGCAGGTCAAAATAGTTGCCTGCCAGTATGTATAAGTATTGAAACCTTTAGTGAATGCCAGTACAAGAAATGAAATCTTTAGTGAATATTGCTGTAACAAGAAGTTTCGATACAATTTAATCAAGATGTTGATTTCATAAAAAATTTTATTGGCGAGTAGAATTCATTCTCAACAGTCTACAGATAGAAAGCATCCAGATGAAAGATCATTCCGAAAGGTCCTGACTAGATATGTTGAAACTGGAAGTAAAAATTATTTTAAACATGAGCGCATCAAACCAGCCACTAATGAGGACAATTGAAAGCTCTTCTTGATGCTGAAGAAGATCCTTGTAGGAGTCAACCGCAAATTGGTGAAATAGTGGATTGAAATGAAGTATTTTGGAAACCTCTGTCCGCCATCCTTCCAGACAGAAGAGGCAATTGCCGGTGAAGAAAATACAAGAATGTCGAACCGAATTAAGATTACGTTTACAGAGGTCTAGAGAGACCCACATTTCATAAAATTTTAAAATACTCAAACATTTTTTTTCGAATTTTTCACACCTGCCATTCGTTCTAACACTACTTTATACACCCCTCCTTTACGGGAGTGCAAGAGGTTAGATTACACCCTTATATTGTAACAGCAGTTACTTTGCAAATAAAATGCCAGTTTACCGAAATTCTTTCATTCTCTTTGTTTTTAATTGTAAATATGAAATTAGCAATATTTTTTACGGTTTAATTATATATTTCACATATTTTATGTTGATTATTATTTAATTTATTGTTTAATAATCGAAAGATGCTGTATCTTTTATTTCTCATGTTTGAATTATATGTTGTTGGTAATAAGAAACATAGTGATTCCATGTGGATGGATGCTCAGCTACCTCAGCACACTTCGTAAATAAAACATGTAGATGCTTCTGATATACTTATCACATTAACTTTTTTGTATAACCTTTGACCTGTATACACTATGCAGTTTTTAAAGTAGTAATATTTCCGCATTTCTCGGATTTATTTATTCAGCACATCGGTATTTCGGTATTTCGAAATTTTAGGCAATCCTTAGAAAAAATCAGAAAATTCCCAAATACATCACGTCATCAAACCAATTTTGTCCGCAAAATCAAGCTTTTAATCAATAATAATCATGTAGATCGTATATTCAACGTTATAAAGAAAAAAAGGGAAAAACATCTCGAAATTGTATAAGTAGATCCTCACCAAAACAACCGTAGACCCAATCATCATCATCGGAGCATATATCAATTCCCTTCTTTGCGAGAGCCCAGTCACGTTGCCATTAGCGATACCTCTATAAATCTCCATCTCGGAGGAACATCACAAAATAATTGTGAGGCAAGTCCGAACGAATAGCGATGATTCATGTTTATGCAACCTCGGTCGCTGTCTTTATACATTTCATCGGCGTTGGCAAGCTCCTCGAATTTCTTCACAATGACACTGACAGATCGACTTCGAGGCCAAGTACCGGAAATCGAGGTCGCGGTGTTTACATCTTACCCTCCAAAGCGCCCTGTATGCATTGTATTCGACAAATGATGGATGGCCCCGCTCGATTCACGACGAATGTTATGCAAAACGGATATGAGAAAGCTGTGGACGAAAAATTGTGATCCGCCTTACAAATAGACCAACTTTTCTATTTGATACAAATGCAGGATGTGTACTCCTGCAAAGGAAGTCCTTGTATCTCCTCAGAGGGTTGTTTGTGGTTGTTCATTTTCCGACAGAAAAGAATGTCTATTAGATTGAAAATGGATTCAAGTCACAACTCGAAATATTTGGGGCAATCATGGTAATGGTAATCGTAATGGTAAGTGTGGATGGTAATTGATGCGCTGCGACTTGGTTAGATCTATTGTTCTTCTTCTGCTATCTCAAGGTGTTCTCGTTTACAGCAGCCCCTCAAGCCTCAGTTCCTTGAGGAATTTAAGGATTTTGAGGGGGTCTATTCATGGTATTTCTCCCACCGTCAGCTGGTGTGATCCCAGTATATTCTTGTGATTTGGAGCATAAGACTCTATCAATATATGGTGGGGTGTTTCTGGATGTTCTCACATAACCTGCAGGTGCTGTTCACCTCTAAGCCTAGCTTCCTTAGGTGTTCTTTGAGTCTACAGTGCCCAGTCAGAAATCTCGTAATTGTCTTTAAACTAGTTTTGCTGAGGTTAATCAGTGTTTTCTTGCTCGGTTGCAATTGCCTAGGAGATCTTAGGCCTGCCTTAGCCCTGGAAGTCTTTGCCAGTATGTTGCTCTCATTGCTTCTTCAGTTTTATTGTGTTTTATTGTGTGCCAGGGTGTCTGCTTGTTCATTGCCCTCCACTCCAACGTGCCCCGGCACCCAGAGGAGGATCACCTTGTTGTTCCTGCCTAGATCATTGAGTTTGTCTAGGCATTCCCAGACCATTTTCGAGTTGATGTTATATGAGCTCAACGCTTTGACTGCTGCTTGACTATGATGGCGATTTCCTTGTTCCGGTATTTCTTGTCGAGGTTGAACTGAATGCACCTTTCTATGGCGTGAATTTCCACTTGAAAAATGCTGGGGAACTGGCCCATGGGTTCGGAGTATTTGGTACGAGGCCCAAAGACTCGTGCGAGGCCCAAAGACTCCTGCTCCAGTTCCGTCGGAAGTTTTGGACCCGTCCGTGTACCATGTTATGGTATTCTTTCCCAGTTCGAAAAAATTTCTCGAAACTAAATTTCCTGGTAATTTCGTCAGTTGGGAGATCGGTAAGGTGTGCACTTTCTGTGGGGGTTGAACCCCTTACACTGTGTGCTGTCCCTTTGAGTCCGACTTTAGCCAACCTGAGGTTTGCTCCCCAAGCAGTTCTCACCATGATATGGAGATGAGTGAGGTTCAGAATGACCTCTATAGCTGCTGTTGGAGTCGACCTCATTGCTCATATTATACAAAGACATGCTAGTTTTTGCTCTTTCTCCAGGATTTTCTTTGTTGTGGTGAGTACGGTTCTGCCGTGCCACACTACTGCTCCGTAGGTGATCATAGGTCTCACTATCATGGTGTACATCCATCGCAGTATTGATGGGTTATAGCCCCACGTTTTTCCTGCAATGTTCCTGCACACCATCAGTGATGATTTTGTGGGGCAATCATATATACATACTAAATCCTACAAGAATTACTCCTGGAACTAAATCATGTATCGACCGTATTTTTGTTAAAAATCCCAACAGTAACCAAAATTTGGCTTTTAATTCATATATTCTCAAGTATCACTAAACTATAGAGTCAAATTACAAAACAAATAGAAATTCCAGATAAAAGATATAACTTGTTTACAAAAGTTGATTTTAAAAAGTTAGAGAACTTATCACAGAAAGAAACTTGGGATATAATATTCAATGAAAGTGATCCTCAAGTTGTAACTGGCTTCTTTTTGAAAAAATTTAACAAGATTATTGAAAATTACAAATGTATTAAGGTTATGCACCAAAAAACACATAAAAATCAAACCATGGATAACCGAAGGGTTTATTATGTCGATAAGAAATAGGGACAAATCAAAATGTAAATTGAATGAATGTTTCTCATATGAATTAGAAGAAGAAAATAAAACCTTCAGAAAATATACTAAATAAATTACTGAATCTAAGTAAAAATAACTACTATCTTCGACAAATCGAAAACAACAAAAATGTTCTAAAAAACTTCAGCTAATATCAGAAGCTACCAATGAAAGAAATAGCAATAAAAACATATTCCAGATAGTTGATGATAATGGTATTGCATTAAATGTTAACAAATTAATTGCAACGTATTGTATGTACCTAATAATACGAGTGTTAAGCTGGCATTGACGACATATCGGAATCAAATTCTGAATAGTTAATAATTTGTTGCCTTTTTGTTGCTAATTTGTTACGGCAAAATTAATTTTGTTGCTCCAACAGTTTTTTTAAAAAAAAGGACAATGCCAGCTTATAATCAAGCTGGCATTGTCATGTATGAAAAATGGCGTAAATGGGATTTTGAATAGTTAATAATTTGTTGCTTTTTTGTTGCTAATTTGTTACGGCAAAATTAATTTTGTTGCTCCAACAGTTTTTTTTAAAAAAAAGGACAATGCCAGCTTATAATCAAGCTGGCATTGTCATGTATGAAAAATGGGGTAAATGGGATTTTGAATAGTTAATAATTTGTTGCTTTTTTGTTGCTAATTTGTTACGGCAAAATTAATTTTGTTGCTCCAACTTTTTTTTAAAAAAAAAAAGGACAATGCCACCTCATAATCATGTTGGGGCATTGTCATGTATGAAAAAGGGGTAAATGGGATTTTGAATAGTTATTAATTTGTTGCTTTTTTGTTGCTAATTTGTTACGGCAAAATTAATTTTGTTGCTCAAACTATAAAAAAAAGAGGACCAGCTTATAATCAAGCTGGCAAGTGGGATTTTCAATAGGTAATAATATGTTGCTTTTTTGTGCTAAGTAATTTGTTACGGGAAAATTCATTTTGTTGATCCCAACTATTTAAAAAAAGTGCAATTGCATGAAAAATTAATCGGACCAATCTGAAATTTGTTACTAATTAGTTGCTGAGCACAAAAGAGCCATTCTAGTAATATGGGAACTAGAAGATAAAACTAGAAAAATATTTTCTATACTTTATAACCTCCACAGATTGAAAAATAACACCAATTCTTACCTTTCCCTGTGTTTGCAAACTTTTGCCCCTCAAGATTTTAGTTTAGCAATGTGAGAAAGAAGCAACTTAATTTTCGACCATAATTAAGTAGTATGTTTGTAATTTAAATAATTTGCGATATTTTATCACCCTAAGAAGATATATTATGATAATAGTTAAATCATCTTCAAATAATTGCAAAGTCTGATAAAAATACATCATAGTTTTGATGATGAGAAGTTGTAATTCGGGTAGAAACGAATGTTTTCTAACCCACCACAATACGACCAACTCAAATTCAACTATTAAGTGCACTTCAAATAATAAAAAATTCAACAGAACCCCTCTGTCGATCCGACAATGACTTTTGATAATGAGAAATTGTTATTTGGATTGAAACGAATGTTACCTACCCCACCACAATGCGTGCCAACTCAAATTGAATTTTTGAGGGCACTTAAAAAAATGAAAACTTTGACTGAACCCCTCTGACGACCCGACAATGACTTTTGATGATGAGAAGTTGTTATTTGGATGGAAATTAATGTTACCTACCCCACCACAATACGTACCAACTCAAATTCTATTTTTGAGGGTACATCGAAAAATAAAAAAATCGACTGAACCCATCTGACGACCCGACAATGGCTTTTGATAAGGAGAAGTTATAATTTGTGTAGAAACGAATGTTTTCTACCCCACCACAATAATACGTGCCCACTCAAATTCTATTTTTGAGGGAACTTCGAAAAATAAAAAAATCGACCAAACCCCTCTGACGACCCGACAATTGAATTTGTTGATGAGAAGTTGTTATTTGAATGGAAACGAATGTTTTTTACCCCAATACAGTTCGTACCAGTTTAATTCCTGGTCACTTTAAAATTTAAAAAAATTATATTTACGAGTTTCCCAACCTATCTGACCCTACACCTTTTATTGGAAGTATTAAAACTCTTAAATGATCCATTTCCATAATATTACATGGTAAAGTCCCAAAATTGTTTGATAGAAATGGGTTGTTTCGGAGGTCGACGTCAGCCGCGCGGCGTTGCGTTTGAGCAACAAAATTAATTTTGCCGTAACAAATTAGCAACAAAAAAGCAACAAATTATTAACTATTCAGAATTTGATTCCGCTATGTCGTCAATGCCAGCTTAATACTCGTCCTAATAATTATTTTATTGATGTCGGCTTGAACATGGTAAAAGATATTGATACTTCTTTAAAAACTAACGAAAATATTGAAGTAAATCCCAATTCCATGTTTCTCAATCCAATAACAGAAAATAAATTAATACAGCATAACTCCACATTGACAAATAACACTTCCCCTGACGTAGATGGAATAACTACTAAAATATTTTTTCTACGTTCATGCAAAAAAAAAACTTTATTGAACTGTATTTAGTGGGGATACAGGTGCTTTGTTGCACTGAAGGCCAGTTTTTCGAGTTCCAGTTGAACTCCATGTTAATTAATTAATGGTTAGAATGTGAGCCTTCAACGTCATTTGATGAATGTCATTAACCATATTAACTATTAGTTAGTCGTCTGGAGCTTAACTGGAACTCAAAAAACTGGCTTTGAGAGCCAGTTTTTTATGTGAATACACGAGATCTAGCGAAAGCAAAATACAATATAAGAATTACAAATAACCGACAGCTGAATAAACAAATTAGGATAAATGTAATTATAAAAATCACAACAATTTAAAACTCGTCACTGTCCGTCCCATTGTACCTAATGGGTATGATATGCATCTTAGATTCCCATTTGTTATGGAACATGGAAATGGAAACAGAATAAGACCCTTTTCATACCTTGACACTAAACCTATATTAGCATTTATAAAACAATCGTCACAGCATTGAAACGTCCTCGTTGATTACATGCAAAAATTAATGTAACGTTTTTGTCGATGGAGGAAAATGGGAAAAGTCATTATTATTAATGGTGAACCTCATACAAATTCATTCGCACAAAAACAGCCCTCCTACTTCGGGACCTTCTTGCCACGTGAAACTACTATACTGATAATTAACTAACTTTTTGCACATAACTAATTTCAGAGCAGTATTTGAGATATGTCCTAAAGAATACCCACTATTTGAACGAACTGATAGCGTTTGCCTGTTAGGGATAAATCAAGATCCAAAATCCAAGACTTGTTTGTAGGAAAGTATTTTTTTCTACGAAAGGTTACGATATGATATAATTTTGTAACTTTGTTTGAATGTTTTTGTGTACCAATTGTATAATATGTAGTAGTAGGAAAATATTATTTGTATAGAGAATAAAAACACAAAAAGTAACTTGTGACATCTGCAGTCACTTTTTGGAACTTAATTTTACACGAACCATGGAAACCAAAGTTAGATCTTCTCATTGTGCACGTTCTGTAAATGCAAATCTGACAGTTCGATTGAATCTGTAGGCGTGATTTACCTATACTTGTAGTGGAAAACAGAGCAGACAGATTGAATGGAGCTGCCAGATCTGCATTTATCGAACACGCCTATTGGCAGACAGCCAAGAATTTTGTTGCTCTGACCAACCAAAGGTTCAATAAAGTTTCTGAAAACCACGAAACAGCTGTCGGCGAATGATGGAACGCTCTGAATTAAATCGAAAGCAATGTCATCAATACTTACACTTACACTACAATATCATACGATCAACAAGAATGTCAAAAACCACATGACTTTAAAAACTAAGTATATCTACTCTACGCTAACTAGTCTTATTCTAAAAATGTCTCTGCATAAATACAATTTATTGTTGCTACCAAAACGTTTCTATGCCGGTATGTCAGTTTCTCGACTTGGTTTTATGAGTTTCCTTTTTGGATACTTTGTTTCATATTTGTTTAAAATTTTTGAATCTCTATAACAATAACCTATTTTTTTTGACAAATAGACATTGGTTATCGTTAAATTATCAAATGGTGGAAAATTTTAAGTAAAACAAGTGAACGACATATAGTCGGGTTTGGGTAGATTTACTTCCAAAAGTTTAATTTTGAGGAAATGGAAGATTTTGCTTATTTCTCCATTCGCTACTTCTTTTAGTGTTTCCCAAGTACTTCCAGTGTAAATTATTGTAGGTTCATCCGCAAAACTCTCTATATCCCACAAATTTGGGTGTTGAATAAATCATTGATGTCTATTATAAACAACATCGGCCCCAAGACTGTACCTTGAGGCACTCCATATTCGAGAACTCGTTTTCGCGTTCATTGTAACCCTCGGTTATCGGTTGGATTACCATGAAAAGAAACTGATATTGAATATAACAACTACGAGCAAATCAAATAAACTAATCCAACTTCACCGGAAGCAATTTTGCATAAAATTAGCCGGCGTATCAGTACCGTACAAAAAACAATAGAAAGCAAATGATATTCGTACAAATCCCGGAAATTCCCCACACATAAACATTCTCGAAAGTTTTCGCTGCATAGCGCCGTGGCGTTTGAATGTTCGGAACATCGCGTGACGTAACGAAACGACGCCATGTGGTCTCAGCGTTTTGAATCCTGGCGCCGCCGTCGGCCAGATTTCCTGAATAAAACTTTTCCTCCAAACCGGGAAAAACTTATGACCTGCAACACGCCATACACATATATACTACTACCTGACACCGAATATGTGTGGCAGGTGCCAGAAATACGCTCTGGAGTCGCTATTATTTGAACTTTAAAGTTCATTTAATAAAGGATTATCACACCGGTTTTTGATACAGCTGAAAGGTCACGAAAGTACTTGGATCAATCTATAGTCCAGTTCCAAAATTGTGTATAATGACTCATCGTCAGTTTACGTTGTTTCAGAGTGCGGAATGCACGTAAACTGACGATGAGTCACTAGTCACTATCTACAATTTTGGAACTGGGCTATAGAAGACCGCAGAATAATTGGTTTATAAAATAGTAATGTATACAAGTCATTATATTTGAGTTGTATACATGATTTTTTCCAATACTTCAGTCTGACAAAGATGCATTAGATTTACTAGACAAAAACTACAGCACGGTAAGAAAAAATTTTCTGAAACCATTGGTCATAGATGATATTAGAATATTCATTAACAAAATATGATCCAAAAAACAGAAGACATATACGGTTTCAGCACATTTGTTATGAAAAAGTCTGCAATGCATTTATTAGAACCTCTCACAGATATTACAGAGTTTTTCCCGAAAAAAATAAAACTGCACAAGGAAATTCCTGTCGGTAAAACAAAGGTCGCTTCCAAACATTTCTCGACAGATATCTATTCTCCTAGTCTTCTCCAAAATATGGAAAATGGTATAACGAAGCATAATTTTCCGACTTGAAATGGATCATATAATGTGCTTCGTTGGGCTACCCATTCATTTTTCAGAGTTTCTTTGTTTTGCTATTTCCGAGAATTCTGTTTGGCTTCACCATTTCCGCCGTTACTATTATTATTATTATTATTGTCATTACTATTATTACTGTTTTAACTGTTGTTATTATTACTATTATTATTACTTTTATGCAGATAATAATGTTAACGGGAAAACAGGTTCCGATACCGTAAGGGAGGATATAACCTCACCTTCGTTTGTTTACAAAGTTAATTCGATTCCTTGCTGCTCAACACCGGTTTTACTGATTCCCTGCTTTACCAAGAAGTGCCGTCCCTTTTTTACACACGATTTAGTTCTTGTCCTTTAAAAATTTTCTTTTCAATAGGTTTCCAACTCCATTTCTTCACCCAAAGAAGCACTTTAAAAAGTCAGAGCAGACTTTTTTGTATTTTTTATCCGCTGTACACGATAGCCTTGACATTCCAATGATTTGCTATAAATACGAAAACCCTTTTCAAGACAGGGCTTTTTGAATTGTGACTCCCGTAGAAGCGATTAAGAATTAGTTTGCCAAGTTAGACTTTTCCGAGTATCCATCAGTTTTTGTATTTTCTCGATCCCTAGTGCATCCGTTAACAAGTGAAAAATAACCGTAAGCATTCCGATATTTTATCTCTCATTATTTGCCTGGCCATTTGATATTTATTAAGTGTTGCAATCAGAAACGATTAACTAGAGAGCTTTTCATTATTTTTGGTATCTGTGACTTATTCATAAATCTGTATAATTTATCAGAATAGATTTCTCCGACGGCCGTTTCAAGTAATCACTCGACATCTCTTCCCTAAGGTGTTGTCAAAGTTGCTGCTAGCAGGAAGAGGTGTTAAGCGAGTATTTTTTTTACTTCAGTGTCCCCAAGGTGTTGTCAAAGTTGCCGCCGGCTGGACCTGATCGCGACCCGTTGCTAAAACCGTAGAGAAATCAATCTGTGTGCATATTTTGTTCAAAACGAGGTTGTGCTCAAACTAGAGATTTTTCCAACGACCATCACAGTAGCTGTGCGTCACTAGCATCCCTAATGGACAGAGTAATCTGTCACTGGCCGGATAAGGTCTCGCTCGATACAGCCTTGCTTAGTGTTCCTAAGGTGTTGTCAAAGTTGCTGCTGGCGGAACACACGCGAATTCCTTACAATTGGAAATCTCTGTCTACTAAATAGTGGAAGTGGCTAACGTGCCGTGGGCCGTGAAAGAGCCGGTTGAAAGGGCAAATATACTGGGTATTTGCCAGAAAAGTTTCTCAGAGCACCTTCGTCGTAGTCACCGATATTCTCAATCTATTAAACATACCGTGAGTTACGAAAATTGAGTAAATCGCTTCGGATACGAATCGATCTGATTGAAACACCCGTAGAACGTCTCTGAAAGGCCTCACTTGCTCGAACCGTTTGAAATACCTAGAACCCGCTTACCGTACCGAACCTGAAAAATAGTGTAATTTTATTTAGTAAGGTTAGAATCTGTCATTGTAACTGAGTGACCATGTGAAGACAGACTTCAATAAATTCCCCATTTGTCACTGTACACCTTTCGTTTATTTTCTTACTACACCATCTTGAATGCAAACTTTGACAGTTAGCAAAGCAGCCGGTATTCCATGAATTGCAAGGGTTGCAATTAAAGCCTGCAGTCCCTTGCTCACTGTTGCTCATAAATCACTACATTTGACCCCTGGATTACCGTATCTCCATATGAAGCTGCCCTGAGCCTCCCTCCGAATTGAATGAGGGAGAGTGGAGCATACCACTTTAAATAACTGTCGTCCGAGGCACCTGTTGAGTTTTGAGTTGCTCTCGTTAGAGAGAACAAAATAAGCTCAGCAACTGATAGTTGCCATAGTGACGTCCGCCTTTCAGCCAGTTTGGGAAAAAA
The DNA here is from genome assembly GCA_944452925.2 of Chrysolina oricalcia. Taxonomy (NCBI): domain Eukaryota; kingdom Metazoa; phylum Arthropoda; class Insecta; order Coleoptera; family Chrysomelidae; genus Chrysolina; species Chrysolina oricalcia. The sequence continues at coordinate 2,232,851 of OX101821.2, read as the reverse complement.
GAGCGTTACAATGGCAATACATTGGGCTCGAACCAAGTCCAAGCCTTCTCCAAGATAAGTGAAATGACGTTCAGTATCTTATTCTCTTCCAAAATCAATGCCAAATTTGTATTGCCCGCATAAGTTTATAGAATTCATAGTGAACGGAAGGTCATTTATATAAATCAAGAACAGAAGGGGCCCAAGATAGATCCTTGCGGTACTTCTCTCTTGGCAATAGCTATATCCCTTCGTTCTTCGCCATCTACTACAATATGTTTTCTTACTTGTAAGTCTGAGGAACTAAAAATCATGATCATATTTTTGAAAAGTCTGTACCATAACTTACCATAACTTACTGTAGGTAGGTAAAAAAATATGAGCAACTATCAAGCACAAACCGGTCTTCACAGACAAGGCACATGAAATAAATCTATGACAATGCAACCCCACACTAGTACAATTCATCACCAACCGATTTCGCGATCTTCATTGTTCAAATTTTCAAAGAACTTCAAAATTATTTTGGAAGATAACTATATATACTCATTTATTGAATATTTCATGTTAACCATAGACAGATGCAACTAGATAAACTCATGTACATGATTTTTTATATTTTTATTTGTTTTTGTATTTTTATTCAGTCTTATAACTTTGACTATTGTCTTATTTTAAGTTTCATGATATTTTGGAACTGAATAGATTCAATTCAATTAAGTAATGAGCATTCCATAGAGCAACTTCTGTGAAAACGTCTTTGGTAAAGTGTGACTTACATATAAAACAACTTTTTGCCCTTACTTTATCATGGATATTTCCACCTTCTAGTCTGAAAATTGAAAAGGATAAGTTACCACGATAGTTTACAAGACTGTGGAAGATCAAAATACCCAAAAAAACATACCCTGGAATCATTATTTCAAATGCGAACCCGCCTAGTTTTACTACCAAATTTTTCAATATTTTTTTTAAGCGTTTCTGAAAAAATCAGCTGTAAGATGCTAAATCTCATGGCGCCAGAACCTTGCCGATCGGCATCACTAGTATTTACATGCAATTGTAAAACAATAAAATGAACTAATTGAGACTAATTAATTTCATCGCAATTATTATACCAAACAAAAATGCATTCTTGCGCGCTCGCCTAACAATTAATAATTTGTAATATCAATTAGCAATCGGTATTTCTCCCCGATAATCTGATGTGATACACATCAGAGACTAATTGGACTCATAACAGCACAATTCTGTGAAATCAACCCATTTATTAAGCCCCTATAACTAACATTCTTGAATTATTGATATATAATTCGAGTAATTACTTCAGAGTTAGAACTAACATACTATGGATGAATCGGTGGCAAATAATTGAGTAGAAAGAGACACGGAGAGAGATGGGAAGAGCAAATAAGGGTAGTCGTTGCTGAAGTGGTTCATACAATTTGAGAGGTAGGTGCTTGATTCAGAATTCATATTTTTTTCTTTCACTATTTTCTATATTTTGGTTTGTACATGCTTCTATTATAACTTGAATGTCATCAACACAATATTTATAAGGTTATTCTGGACTTTCATTGTCTAAAAAATAACAAAGAAAAATTCAATTCTCTGCAATTTTTAATCACGACGTTTCAACTGCTAAAATCTACAGTCGTTTCAAGTGTATAATGCGACATTCTCAAGGATACTTCTTATATATGCTGTGGATACTTTTGTGTCATTAGCCTAGGGGTAATTTGGCGGTATTCAGGTAAGCTTGTTAATTACAGTGCCAGGCCCCTCCGGTACAGCATTGTTAATTCTTAATTCTTATCGCAATTTCAATCGATCCATGTCACTAATTAAGGGTTTCCACACATTACGGATTCCTATGCTAGCTTGACTGAAGACTTTGTTTTCATAATGTATGCACTCTCTTTAAACTTCCTTCTATACCAGCCCTCTTCTTTATGGATGACTTCGGCTTCCGGCCATTTTATGTTGTGTTGGGTCGTCCAGACATGATCCGCTATCCTTGACTTTGATGTTTCTCCTCGTTGAGTGTTTCTCTTGTGTTCAGCGAGTCTAACGCTAAGTGGTCTCTTAGTTTCTCCAAGATAAGCTTCGCCGCATTCACAAGGGATGCGGTAGACGTCTTTTTGGAACATCTGAATAACATCAGAAAGTCCATAAACTTCACGATGGAAAAGGAGACCCAAGACGGTTTACCTTTTCTAGACGTGAAAGTTCAAGGAAACATCTTGTAAAAAAATCCTTATTTTTAAAATGTGTTTCAAATCGACATACATGTACTCCCCCAGGCCGTTTACTGAAAAAAATACCATACGGCCACGAGAGTGATGAACAGGAGAAAGATGAGTGGGCCCAATATATAACCTTGAGGAACCCCAAGATTAATGTCATATTTTTTTTAAAAACAATATTGCTGCGACTGACAATTGTCAACTTTGACTTATCTTTATTATTTATTGTTGAGATTAGAAATTATTTCGAGTATGTCACTCGGATGAACCGGAGTGAAATAAAAAGTATGATCCACATACATAGTGGTGTAGTCATTGAACAATGTTGACTCAAAGTTTGCATTGATTGTATTCTTCATTTATAATTTTGTTGTCTACTGATAGTTCCCGGTTTATCATTTGTTTTCCTCTTCCTGTTTTATTTTTTCCTATATTCCAAATTTTTTTCTGCTTTTGATGTTGACTCATGTTTGCAAGAGCACCCTGCTTGATCGCTTCATGTATTTGTTTTCTGTATATTTTTATCGAGTCATCATAATACTTTTTGAATTCTAATTCATCTACGTTTCTTGTAATCCAAAAAAGATTTTTTAAATTATTTCCCATGTGAATGATATCTTCAGAAACCCACAGTTTTTTGCTGAGCTGAGCTTCATGATTAATGGTTCTTTTTACCGTTGGGCAGGATAGTTCTATCCAATAAGTAAGTATATTAATAAAAAACACTACTGAAATTTTCATAGACATCGAGGAAGTTTTCATTTGAAAGACAGTCTAGGAGTCGACCAAGATTATCTGTGCATGTGTTCATGAAACTTATTTTTCGTCGAGTATCTTTTTTTTCTACTGAAAGATCAATTAATTCGAATGAAAGGCACAAATATTATACGGGTCCATACTTTTAGAATTTTTTAGACAAGAAATAACATTTGAGACTTTTGTTTCATTTGTAGTCTTAAGAAAACTGAATCTTTAACAGATATTTTCATTAAATCTGACCCTGTATTACTTGAGGGTGGAATATTGGCTATTATTTTATCAATCATATCAGCGGAAAAATCGTTGAATTCATCTGCTGTTCATTTACTGTTATTTGTCAACTTTTTAGGATTATTGTTTCCACTTGCTAACTTTTCAACATTGCACTCGCCTCTGCTACGTCTTGACCTCTCGAAATTAGCCCTTTCTCACCTTTCGGCGTCTTCGGCGCCATCCGCTAATAACGGTCGTTAGTATTCCTACATTAATTTGATACTTTTGACGCTCACCCGTGCCTCTCGCGAACCTCTTCTCCCCGAAAACGACGTTCTGCTACTTTATTGCACTCAGTCATTTTAATTGCGAGTTTATGCTGTCGACTACAAGATTTACCTCCCCGGGCTCGAAAACGTACCTCATTTGTTCGATGCAACATTTACAAACTCCGTTCTAATTGCCTCTCTGTTTACACTGTCATTCGTTTTCGGAGTGAACGGGGAGAGTTTTGGATGAAACGGAAATTCCGCCACATTGATTTTCATTTGAAACTGATAGTTCAGTTCGGGTGATTCACATTCCTGTCCTTTGTCGGTGGAGCATGAAATGTCCTTGGTTTTATTTGAATGAATATTTCTAGTGAGAAATGTATGCTTGGATTTATTTTTACATGTATTTGTTTATTTTTGAAATTCCCTAGGCAAGTGCTTAAAAAAACATACACTCAGGATATACATGTGTCATCCTATGCCAGAAACACTGAAAATAAAATTTTACTTCGAGTGTATACCTGGGAGCGGATCTCTAATAGGCTCCGCCCACCAGCAGCTTTGCTCCGGCATTGGCCGGAGTAAATGTAAGATTAATTTATTTAAAAAGCCCGTGACAACTAAATGCGTGTGCACGGAGGTACAGAAATCGGAGGTGACCACCTCATCCGGCTGGCTACGCTCCGCGCACAGCATCGTCGCAATCCAGCAACTCCGGAACTCTTCTTACTGGATCAGGCAGGAACAGCACGAATTCTTTTTTAATTGGTTGGTGTTACCAACGGCGTCTCATACGCCTATGCCAGGCTGTAGATTTCTCAAAATGCTACACCCTGGCCAGAAATACATTTGAAAACCATCATCGTGGATAACCATTAATCGCAATTGACATTAGCTAAAATAGCCGAGAAGCTCGGGTGAGCCATCCGAGTACCACTACCCAGCAGAACACTGTCCGGACTCTCTCGTGGCACCCGGACGACTGTAGATTTGAATAATCTCTCGTCTTCATATAGGAAAGGCTGAGATTTGCTCCGGCCAATGCCAGAGCAAAGCCGCTGGTGAGTGCTGGTGGGCGGAGCCTATTGGGCCTCCGCGCCCAGATATACTCTCGAGTACAACATTTTTATTTTTGTATTTCTGGCCGAGGATGACACCCGTTTTGGCTGAAAAGTCAGTAATCCGGGTGCCACGGAAGAGCCCGGACAGTGTACTCTTCGGGGAGTGGTAGCCGGGTGGCTCACTCAGACTTTTTATATTATTTGCTGAGTTTATCTACGTTTTAAAGTATTTCTGGCCAGGTCATAGCTCCTACTGGAAATCTACGGCCTGGCATAGAAAATGGAACGTCGTTCGTTAACACCAACCTGTTAAAAAAGAATTCATACTGTCTCTGACTGATCCAGTAAGAAGAGTTGCTGGATTTGCGATTATGCTGTGCTCGGAGACAGTGCTAGCCGGATGAGGTGGAATCCTCCAATTTACGGATCTCCGAATACACGCATTTGTTGACACATGACATGATATTTCTGATAAATCTGATGAGATTCTGGAAAGAAAATGCAATGAATTGATCCAGTCCTTGGCGTCTTGGTCATTTGAAAACTCTCTTTTCTTTGATATTGAAAAGATACAGTCTCTTCGATTTCATAATAGACAACGATTTTGCTATAAACCTAATCCTGTCGTTAATAATGTGCCCATATCAAGCACAGCTACACACGCAAATTTTTGGGATTGAACATTGGTGAACATTTAAACTGGAAAATCCATTGCACAAACCTAATTTCCAGCCTTCATTCTCAATGTTACTTATTGAAAAATCTACGAACAGTTCTCACATTCAATCAACTGCAGATGGTGTATTATGCACAAGTGGAAAGTCGTCTACGATATGGTGTTTGTTTCTCGAGTTGGTCCATGATGACTGATGATGTGTTTATAACACAGACAAAAATAATGAGGTGTATTGCTAATGTGTCTAGTACCACCAGCTGTAAAAACCTATTTATTAGTCACAAAATATTAACTCTTTCATCTTTATATTTATTTGAGTTATGTCTTCATGTATTTAGGAATAGATCAACATTTATTAAAAATTCGGATGTTCATCAAATGCACACTCGTAATCGAGGATAATTCTATATGTACCATATAGCAAAAATAATGTTGAATTTAATTCTCCAGTTAAAAATGGCCTTCGGGCTTTCAACAAACTACCACAGGAACTCAGAAACTGTTCTTTCAAAAGAAAGGAGTTTCTGATATCGAAATGTTTTCATTCAACAAAAAATATTTCACTACCTACTAATTAGCGAATAAGTGATAAAAATCTGTGTTGTGTCTGATGTACATTTATGTTGTCGTGTTACTTACTTTCTGTACTTATATTTATTGACTTTTCCGATTCAATTGTATTGTCATATGGAAATAAAAGTGTATTATTATTATTATTATTATTATTACTATTACAAATCTGTGCATTTATAAGGTAGTGAAAGACATTTGAAAAAAAATATATTGAATCAATTACACGATATAAAATTTATCGTCAACTAAAAGTAGAATTTGTTTATTTACACATTTCCTGAATAATGAAACTATTACCAAATATAACATATTTATTAAGAGTCAATTCAAGTAAAATTTGCTTTATTATCGGAAGAACAGAAATTCTTATTGACCAATCAATGAGTCTAATAAACCTAATAAAAAACTCTTTACAAAAAGAGTTTTTATTTAAATGCAATAAAAAAAAGAAAATATATTTTAAGTCAATTAAACCCATCATTTTGATACATTATAAAATTTTAAATGCTATAAAAGCGTGACGCGAGAAGTATATATGTATTTCTTATTGTAAATTGAATTTAAAATTACCTCAAGATTTATTCTCGCAAAAAACTTTTATACCATTTAAAGTTTTGTAATGTAACTAAATGATGAGTTTAATTCACTTTAAAATGTACTTTCTTCTTTTAAGTGCATTTAAATAAAAGATTTCAAGTTTTTTTCAGCTTATTATTTATTTATTTCTTTTTTAGTTTTCTTTGAGTGTTTCTTAGTCTGTTTTTTCGATTTCTATTTCGAGAGTTTGCCTATTTTTTTACGTGACAGGAAAAGGGGGGCAAGCCCCCGATCGATTTTTTTTCATCATTATTTTCCATGTCCGAAAATGTTAAAATATTTTCCGAACTCTTTTGCGTTCTCTTTCCAGCTTTTGAGGAGGGACAGAAAGGGTGAAATTTTTTTAAATATAATATTCGACGGTCACATAATTTTCACTATGTTTACGTATATTTCCGATTTTAATTTTGTGATTTTTCCAACTTTTTTCGAAAAAGGGTTGGGGGGGGGGGGGAAGCCCCCCAACCAAATTTTGTTTCGCAGTAATTTGGCATCTGGGGTATTCGAAAGATGGACTTTTATCTCACCAAACGGAAGACGTATGTGGATGGGCGACGCCCATTTTGGCCCGAAAATTGGAAATTCCAGGTAATTGAATTTTAATGAGCTTGGATAAATGTCTATTTCGGCCCACAACGATAAAATAATTAGAAGTTAATTTACGCCTAAGAAAAATGGTGCAAAACCTACCTACGTCATCAATTTCCACGCACTTAAATGTATACGTAAGGTTAGTTCGTTCTGGTTAGATCATACTACAAAATTACTCCTCACAAAACGTATTTTCACAAGGAAAAATCAATTTCCACGCGCTTAAATGTCTAAGCAAGGTTAAAATAGGTAAATTTTGTGTTTGGAGCCAAATTGGGCTGTTTGTATGCACGTTACTTGCCTCGTCGGGCCGAAATTGGCAACGCCCATGTGGGTCAACGCGTCTCAGAGCCAGTGGCGGCGATAAGGACTCAGGGGCCGCCCCACCAAATTTTGTTTGGATATTCATATATGTGGCAGTAAAATCTAGAAATACCAGACATAATACTGCCCAAAAAAGGCAAAAGGCAGTAAGTGACAATTTTTGAAAAATTACTTTTTTTCTGAATACGAAAGAACAGTATGTGACGCACCTTGTTAACGAAACCCTCAAAAACTCTACGTGGAGCCGAGTAATTCAAGATGGCAAACCGCAGTAAGTAAAGCCGTTCAATTTCAAAAATATCGATTTATCTTCTTTCGATGTTCCATCACTTACTGCCTTTTGCCTTTTTTGGGCAGAATAGGGCATAAATACATATAATAATAATACACAAGGTACTTATTTATTATATTATATCATTTATATTAAAATATTTCCAAACAAAAAACATAAGTGTGCATTATTCTTAGATATTAGCGATATTCTGGTATATGGTTTTATTGCCACTCTGGATAATATAAATGCCATAATTTGTTTGGATATATCTTGCTATTCCATTTGGCAAAACTACTGATCTGCTTTATAATATAGCCTATATTGAACTTCGTCCACTAAACGTCAGTCGAAAAAAATATTATTACTATTATCGTTCATAAATTCCAGAGATATCGCCAAAAACGCGAGGCGGCAATTGTTCTTGCCAAATGTATGTATGCCTGCAGAGTGCGAAAGAGACGGATATAATGATGACCTAGTGGAATGGAAATAGGGGCGCTCCACCCAGGCGTCCTGGAGTCTAGACGCCTGCCGTCGCCATCGTCGTTTACAATATCATATATATGTATTTAGCATTGCCCACGAACATGCCAACCAAGGAAATCGATCGAAACGTCCCTAGGATAACAGCACTTGATTATCAAATTGGCAGTGGCGGGTGGATCTGCCTCTACTCCGTTATCCTGCCTTTCCTTCTAGCGTTATCTCTGGTAGATGATCTTTATCATGACTGAGGATAGATAGGAGGGGTACTATACCCGCTGATATTGAGCAAGTGAGATAATGTTCTTTTACGTAACTTGTATTGCTAATTTCAACATATTATTCACTGTTGTCTAAAGTAAAAACTAAATTATCCATAGGTTTTCAACTTCCCCTTTTACATGGGTTTTTTTTCTATTTTTTCTATAGTTTATATCTTTTGAAGGGAACGCAAGCAGAAAAAATCTTCCATTTACTATCCTCTTTCTATAGTTATACCACAAAATGACAGCTAATAAACGCTTCTCATAAAATTCAGTGTATCGAAACCAACCTACTACTGTCTCATATGAATCTATTGTAATCGATAATCTGTAATAATTATCAAAGTAGACATTTGAGTGCGTTAATATTAAACACAAAAAATTTATGAGTAGTAATTTTAGTATGTTCTAAACCAGAACGAATTTATCTTGCATAGACATTTGAGCGAGAGGAAGTTAAACACAAAAATTTTGTGAGGAGTAATTTTTTAGTCTGTTGTGACCAGAACAAACTAACCTTGAGTAGACATTTCAGTGAGTAACTTTTTAGTCTGTTCCAAATAAAAAGAACAAAGCTTACGTAGAAATTTGAGTGCGAGACAGTTAAACACAAACATTTTGTGATGAGTACTTTTTTAGATTGTTCTAACCAGAGCGAACTAACCTTACGTAGACATTTGAATACGAGGAAATTAAACACGAAAAATTTGTGAGTAGTAATTTTTTAGTCTGTTCTAACCAGAACAAATTAGCCTTGAGTAGACATTTCAGTAGTAACTTTTTAGTCTGTTCCAACTAAAATGAACAAAGCTTACGTAGTCATCTGAGTGCGAGAAAGTTAAACACAAACATTTTGTGATGAGTACTTTTTTAGATTGTTCTAACCAGAGCGAACTAACCTTACGAAGACATTTGAATACGAGGAAATTAAACACGAAAAATTTGTGAGTAGTAATTTTTTAGTCTGTTCTAATCAGAACAAACTAACCTTAAGTAATAAGTGGACATTTCTGTGTGTGGAAACACGAAAAATTTATGAGGAGTAACTTTTCATTCTGGTCCAAACAAAACGAACAAAGCTTACGTAGACATTTGAGAGGGGGAAAGTTAAACACAAACATTTTTTGAGGGGTAATTTTTTAGATTGTTCTAACCAGAACGAACTAAAGCTTTCGTAGACATTTGAGTGCGTAAAAATTTTTTTTTTTTCAAATTGTAACATGTTAGCTCGTTGGGTTAGGAAAAAAGAGAATTTGGTTACGAATAATTTGATACTGCACATTATTAGGTTTCAAACACACTTCTGTTAAAAAACAAAACATTACATTGGATTACATTGGAAATTTATCATAATGAAGGATATTAAGAGATTAAAATAAGATTTAAATGCATCGACCAACCGGCAATCAACATAACTGATGAAACAAGATCAATACTCCAAAAGCTTATGAAATATCTTCTTGCATGTATATTATCATTAACATACCGTTTAAATAATTACACAATAAATACCTAATTTACTTTTGCAAAGGAGAGGTAAAATAAGAAGTCGACCTACTTAAAGATTTTGTTTCATCAGTTGTGTTTGCCACAGCTTACTCGATGTTAAATGCATCTTATTTCAATATAATTGCTTCATTTTATGAAACATCTACCGAAGTTTGTTAAGCTTTTAACGAAATTTTGTTCGAAACATATAAGTGTGGGGTATCAAATCAATCGTAATAAAATGATCTTTTTTTCTAGCCTGACGAGCCGCCAAGTTGCCATTTGAAAAAAATTCGTAATTTCAATTTTGAAATCAAATTTCACAGAGCACATACCAAAAACAGAGAAGTTGTATCTTTGCAAAAGTATTGGGGATACAATTAAAAAAAATCAAATAAAAAAAAATTGGTTACAAATAGTGACAAATTATAGATGGTTGTATTCAGAATGTCATGTGGAGACAAAAGAGGTGGAAATATACTGGGTGTCTCATTTGGAAAACGAAAGTTTAAGTAAGTAAAATGCTGTTTTATGTCTTATACAGATCCTGCAAATTTCATTCAATTATTTGCAAAAACAAAAAAGTTATAGGGGCGAGCCACCTTGTGCGGACAACAGGTATAGGTAGAGATACTCTATCAACCACCACGTGAAGAGAAATGTCTGAGAGAAAGCTATATAACATGGAACAAAAATGTTGTAAATTACCATTAGTGAATACGGTTCAAATTTCACTACAAATTTTTCTTTATGAGGAACTATGTGAGACATCCTGTATATTATATAATCAGGCTGAGTGGTTATAAAATAAAATTCAATGTAGAACGTGAATGCTTCCAAATGAGTAATGCATCTAGATGAGCAATTTTCCTTACAATACTCCTCCGAGTGACAAAGGGTGGACCCCACCTGTATTTCCCTTAGCTACGCCACTGTAAATCATATTGCCGTTCCCGCAGTTCCGAGTAGACCTCGATTGAGGCTAACTACCTACGCTTCGAGGGCAACTTTCGATAAAGAAGGCTTATGAATAGCTCTTTCCAATATTTCACCCTGCTCTGCACGATATGCAATTTATACTGGTAGGTTTATACCGGGGAAAGGGTTGAATTTTATTGGGATGGACACGAAAGGCAGTTTGGAATGGAGGAACTCACACACCATCCGTGTGATGGAAATCCAACTGTAAGGCTCAGTATAGTTTTTCAAAGTCATGAAAAAAAATTGTTATTTCCGTCAACCTGTAGCACTCCTAAGAGCAACCCTCAGAAGTGTTAGAGAGACTTGCGAGAGCTAGGGAAGACGTGTGATGCCATGCACGAGAATGAATGGAACTCGAGAGTAGAATCATAATCTACTTTACAAATGATTCAAAAACAGATGTAGGAACAGTAGCAGGACTATATGGAGTGAGTCTAAAAACGAATGTGACAGTTCCACTTTACAATAACACCACAGTATTCCAATCTGAGACACATGCCATGAGGACATGCATACAGATGAATCTAGACAGTGGATATATAAAAGAAAAAAACATCTATATATTATTTGTCAGCCAGAGCGCAGAAAAGCTCTGAATTCAGTACACATGAAGTCAAAACAAGTTTGGAAATGCCTTCAGAGCCTCAATGAACTGGCAAAACACAATACGGTTACACTTGTGTGAGTGCCTAGATATAGGAAAATAGAGGGCAAAGAAAAAGCAGACTAACTTACAAGACAAACATTTTGATCACCATTCACAACCCCAGAACCAGTGCTTGCTTGAAAAAAAAACTAGGCACCAAACATATTGGGACCAAATCGAAGAGCATCGATACAGAACAGCCATGGTGAGGCATCTAAGCCAAACACTGGCGGCTGACACCCTCGACAAAAATCAGCCAACCAAGACCTCACTCTTACCATCAACCTTGAGATTTGAGAATAGTATATTCGGTAACAAGGTTAGAATGAAAATTCGATGCGAGTGGAAAGTACCGAGCGCGAGCCGAAGGCGAGCGTGAGGAACCACGAGCATCACGAATTTTCCTTCTAACCGAGTAACAGTCTATATGTTCTCCAAGATCAAAGATAGGAAACGTGACAGCAATAATTTTGACACTTACTCAAATTTTGCCACTACGATGACAATCAACTGCGTCAAGGCTAATGTTATTATTGCTAACCAGTGTGAGAATATTATTCTATCACAAGAGAGAGAATGTAAATACATTTAAATTGCATGGGGACAGAGGTGTTGCAGAATATTTCTTCAATCTCAAGAGATTGAAGCATTCTGTAATCAAATTTGATTTCAGAATTGGCAAATTCTGTGATGAGCGTGGAGAAAATACATTTCATAATTTTGCAAGGTAAACCTCCGCATCTGTCTTTTAGTGGCTGAAACCTCCAATTTTGTAGACAGAAGGTTCCCCTAGAATACATTTGCAAACACTATTATATTTCAACAATACTCTACGATATCTGCACATTAATTCAGAAAATAAAAATAAGTAAAGATGACACCTTTGCTAATACTTGACCTTTTTTTCTGTAGTGTTCCTTATTCAACTCCTATGTAATGTATATAATGTCTGGAGGTGGAATAATGGCTCACAGCCAAGAGATAAGAATATACACCAATTTAATGGCTTTCTCAATTTGATTAATATCGCATTACCCGTAAGTAACGTAACCTTATTTATCTCATCGGATGCATTTAAATCCTCTTCTGCGACAAAGTAATTTCTAGGAGGAATGCAATTTTGCGAAAGAGATGAAAAACTGATGATGTCAATACGAAATTTCGCGACAGTGCCAGGACAGTACCAGGATTTGAAATAATTTCTCATATCATTAGACAAGGAGAAAAAGAAGGTGCACGCATGTTGGGACCAAAAGAGAAAATCTACATATTAGGCCAATCTTTTCAGTAAAAATGGGGGGAAATAGCAAAACTATGCAAACTCCCACTAAAGTTGTATTTTAGTCCTCAATGGAACCATGAAAATTTGCCCCCTTGTACGAGGTCGGTAACGTTGTTAAAAATAAAAAATTAAAAACAATTCTGGTTATTATGAAGAGATAATTTAACACATGTATAAAATCGTCCATGAGATACGTCAGTTTTGGCAGTTTGATATAGGAACGTAACTGTTAGCAAGTGGATAAACTTTTAATTACGGCAACAACCTTTAATGGAGCAGTTTTTGAGGAGTGCTTTGAGAAAAAAAAAGTTCTGTATGCGAGCGAGGGAAAATTTCCGAGAAAGCTCGGAAAATTGTTATTCAGTCAATAACTTAGAAGGGGTTAGAAATTATGATATAACGTATGGGAACAAACTTGTAGTGCGTGAAGATTTCCACAAAAAATGCCTTCCCAAGTTTTTTCGAAAAAAAAATTCCTATGAGAGATAATGAGCTGTAATTGTTATTTTCAGATTTCCGCGCAAACAACTCAGGATATAATAAGATTTACCCCTACGCTAGACTGAAATATCTGTATCTCCCTTGTTTTTGGTCGAAAATTCATAAACTTATTTAACGGTATTTTGAAGGAAAATCCTCCAACAATTATCATAAGTCGTAAGAAGTGGATGTATTTGATATTGGAAGGTGAAATAATCATCTTTGATAAATAAAAAATGTAAATTTACAAATTTTTTTATATTTTCCTATCGAATTAGCTCGACAAGCTGAGTTTGCTCAAAGATTCAGTTGGTCAACTTTGAACAAAGCAGATATAGGATTATTTCCCAATTTTTCTTGGGCCTAACTAAATCAAGTTTTTCTGTACTCGTTGTTTTCTTGCTCGCTAATTTTTCATGACTGATGTCTTTACAATCGACGTGAAAATATCAAAATGAAGATTTCTGAAAACGCATATTTGTCATTTTATTGCCAAGACCTTGTACTTTCAGAATATGTATCTAATAACCTTTTATAAGCAGTAATGGGTATTCGCCGAAAATAGTAGATAATTTGTTAAAAAAGAAAAAGTTTAGAACGTCCTTAAGACAAATAACCACACTAGAACAACCTGAAGACAGGAAAAATTTCATTAAATTACACATGATACACGGGTCTCAACTCTATTTTCTGAGACGCAAACCTTCAGCTAGTACATAGCAGTACGAACAATCTCCAAATGTTGTTAGGTAATCCGAAATATAAAATTCTAACTTTAGAGAGATCAGGAATCTATGAAATTAGCTATCAAAACTGCGATAGAGTATATTATGGCCAAACCAAAAGATCTACGAATGTTCGTTTCCGCGAACATTTGGCACAAGCTAAATATTCACGAGAAAATAAATCAAATGTTGCGGACCATTTAATAGAGACTCATCACAAAATTAATATACAAAATTTAAAATTAATAAAGCCAGAAAATTAGATTGTTAAGAAAGTATTGCTATTCGAAAAAGGGGCTGAAACCCTTGCTTAATGATAATGGTTCATTGAATTCCAAACTATTTGATACCAGTAAAAGAATAATTAAGTGCCTTTGTTGTATTGTTTATTGGGTGGTGTTGTACCTGTTCAACAGGTAGGGTCACTTCCTAGTAAACAGATTACTTCATGGTAACTAATTATGTGATATAAATAAGACTGGTACCATCATATAAGATGGGGAAGTTACATCAGGGGCCATACCAATGCTGTCAAGAGGGCAAATCTGGCTCAAAGACTAGCAAACGAGTAGGGGCTGGAATATACGGCATTAGTCTAAGCCTCGGTACTCAAGCCTCCATGTTCCAAGCCGAGGTAACGGCAATCTCCGTCTGCACGAGAGAGATTCTAAGGAGGGGTCCTAGAAACCAACCCATAGCGATTCTCTCCGACAGTCAGGCGGCAATTAAAGCCCTGCGTTCATGCAGGTTCACTTCAAAACTGGTTTGGGAGGCACACTAAAACCTTAACGACCTAGGAGCACAGAACAGGGTAAAACTTGTCTGGGTACAGGGAAATGAGAGCGCATATGCCCTAGAAAGAGCGGGGGCAGCAACAACTCTCACTGGACCAGAACCAGCCTGCAAAATCCCGTTTGGGGATATTAAGCAGGACACAAAGAAATGGGTTAAAAACCATCATCAATCTCTCTGGGAGAGTGCCTCAGGCAATACTCACGGAAAAATTATGATGATGGGGAAAACCGACCGGCTATCAAGACACCTTCTTGGACTAAGCCGAGACTCTCTTAGGAAGGTGGTAGAACTGATGACAGTCCACTGCCACCTGAGAAAACACCTGCAACTGTTGGGGATACATCAAGAGTCCACACAATGCAGATTTTGTAATGAGTAGGACGAAACAGCCTCCCACGAAATGTTTGAATGCGATGCTCTGGCTCGCATGAGGATGGATATTTTCGGACACTGCAGTGCAGAAGATATCATCCCGCAAAAAAACCTTGTGAGGAATCTCCAGGAGTTCATTAAAAGATCCGGAGTACTCCGAGATAGACCTGATAGCGGGGTGCAGAAAGGTTCTATACAGAACTGACTGCGTGGATCACGAGATACTCCTGCGGAAACTATATCGTTATGGATGTACAGGAATGACTCTGCAATGGTTCAATCATACCTCATAGGCCGCAGTCAATCCGTCAAAATGAGTGGTGTGCCTCAAGGATCTGTTTTAGGTCCTATACTTTTCTTGATATATGTCAATGATCTCACAAATATCGACTTGACTGGTAAATTCACACTTTTTGCAGATGATACCACGATTTTGTGGAATAGTAAAACAGTAGAAGATCTCGAAGACAGAATATCTAACGATGTGAAAAAGATAAAGTTATGGTGTGACTCAAATCTTCTTTCATTTAATATCAAAAAAACAAATATAGTAACTTTCAGATGCTCACTTGATAATCTTTCTTTGGATAACGGAGTCATTGTGAACTCAGATTGTACCAAATTTTTGGGACTATTCATAGACAAAAAATTAAAGTTTGATAAACATGTAGAGCATCTCAAGAGTAAAGTATCCTCCGGGTGCTATGCAGTGAGGGTAATTTCTAAAGAGCTGGGATCTCGTACTGCTAAAACAGCATATTACGCTTTAATTGAGTCCCATTTAAGGTACGGTATACCGTTCTGGGGAGTGTGTAGCTTGGACCTGTTAGATTCTGTTCAGATACTTCAAAAAAGAGCAGTACGATATATTTATAATGCTAAACCTCGTGACGCGTGTAGGCCATTGTTCAAAAAGAACAAAATTTTGACAGTCATATCTCTGTTTATTTTAGAGACCGTATGTTTGGTGGGGAAACACTTTTCCAAATTTCCCTATGCTCAATCCACTTATGCTACACGTCACAGTACTAATAGTTTGAAACTACCTATTCCCAGCACATCTCTTGTAAAGGATTCCTTGTACTATAATGGTGTTAAAATGTATAATCACCTACTTACCTATATTAGAGGTATACAAATAAATATGAAAATATTCACGAGAACTGTCAAGGAACTATTGAACACCAGGCCATATTACAGCTTACAAGAATTTTATGATGACCATTTCTAAAATCTTCAGAAATAATAGTCTTGATATCTCCCACAATTTGTACGTAACTCAGGGTGATGATTAGTATCGGTGCAAATATTTTCTCTAAATTGGTATAGTTTTTATATATATATATATATATTGTGTATGTGTATGTATGTGTTTATATATGTATATATGCATGTACATATGCATGTCTGTGAGCAGGTATACGTTATATTTTATGTTAATTTGTTTTAATTTATATCATGTTTTAACAATCAAGTTACATTTTATCATTGTTAGTTTTAGTTTTAAATTTTAGTTCAAGTTGTAAAATTGACTGTATCTTTGTATCTTTTCTCTTGCCTTTTTCTTTTTTCATGTACAAAATGCTTTCTAGTGTATCATGCTTTGTCGACAAGAAGAAAATTTTTATGACAATAAAGTATATTTATTATTAATATTATAGAACTACCTGCATTTCAGCCACTGGCTAGCCCCGCCATCTAATAATAAAAATCTAATAATAATAAATCCCTACCGATGAAGATAACTTCGTTATCGAAATGCGCATGTAGAATTAATGACTTGTGTGGTGAAGGAGTAAAATACTTTTTGTTCTCACTGAGTGACACCACAGGCGTCCAATATCCCATTTTCGAGTATTGCCAGGTTTAAGTAACATTTTGGCCACAACGCTTGGACTAACACAAACAGCGACCCCTATAACGTCCTGCCAAAAATGCCTACCCACTTCCTTGCCGCGTCCTCATGTCCTGGAAGTAAGTGATAGTTAGTTACCTTGCGATCGTTACCATCGTGGCATTCAAAGATGCAATTTAGAGTAGCGAGGCGGCGGCGGAGAAAAGGGGCGGCAGGGAGCGGCGGGAGCGAAGGCAAAAGTCGCCTGCGACGGCGGAGACGTCGTCGTACGCGACCTGTGCGGAATTCTTATCACGATATTAAATAAGTGAACTTTTGGAATAGTTCGGCGTGGCATTACCGGTTAAAAGGGCCTCTGCAATGCGCCTCGTCTTTGCGGGCTTATGGTAATGGACGGCAGCCGTACCGTCTCGACATGGTAATGTACGACCGAGAAGAGAACGCGGGCTACACACGCCACGAGGCGGATGACGATGACAATGTTCTTTATAGGCCAAACATTTTTGCATTTAAAACCAAATATAGGGAAAAAGTAGCAAACACAATGCAAACTTTTACAAAAGTTTTATTTTAGTGTTCAATAAAACCACGAAAATGTCCCTCCTCGTACGAGCTCGGCAACGTTATTAAAAATGTGAATTATAAACTATTCTAGTTTTTTGTAGAAAAAAAATACAAAAAGCCGCAAAATGACAAAAACAAAAAAAAATTGATTTTAAAATTTTGCGACCATTTCCAAGTTTGGCATCAGAGTAAATAAATAATTTTTTCTACAAACGTCAAAATTGACAAGGTTCGCGCATTGACAACAATATGCGAAGTGACCCTTTTTTTCATTTTCCTTCGTTACCATGACGCCTCAATCAAGCAAATATCCAAGATATCATTATTTTATTGTCAACAAATGCCAATTTATTTCCATACATAGTTACAGTAATTACTTGATTTGGAAAAAACATTTTAAGCCAGTACTACACTATTTTTTGTATTATGCTAATCATATTACTTATTTCAGAACAATATTTTTTGAAGTTTGTAGAAAAAATGTTGTTTGCCACGCGAAATATTTTGGTGATCTCGACAATATTTTTCAACTCGATTGCGCTTCGTTGAAAAAAATCTATTCTCGATCACCAAAATAGCATTTCGCGCACTAGATACAAAAATAACTATATTCAAACTTTTGTTAATAATTCGGAAGAAGAAAATCTAAAATAGTAGCAAACGTGAAGAAAACATTTATAACATTTCAGGAAGTGTCATTACCATTTTATATAAAAATAAAAAATTATACGAAGATGTATTGATATCTAGTTAGCCTAGACCAGTTCCGTGCATAAACAAAATATTGCGTTACCATAGCAACGAACAATAAGTGTCAGTGTAAAGTTTGACGTCAAAAAAGTAAACCAGAGTTATGCAATAAATTAAAAGAAAAAATATGTCCACCGAAATTGTGGAAATCGAAAAATTGGAGTATTGAGCCATCATCAAGTACCTGTATTTAAAAGGGTTAAGAGGTAAGCAGATTTACGAAGATATGCTTAATACCCTTGGTGATCAATGTCCTTCGTATGCGATCGTGAAAAATTGGACTGCAAGTCAAAAGAGGTAAATTTTCCATTGAAGATGATGACCGATCGGTAAGGCCAGTTTCTGTGTCAGTCCTCGAAAATATCGATGCAGTTCATGACATGATTTTAACAGACCGTCGAATTGGGCTAAAACGAATATCTGAAGCAGTGAATATTTCATACGAACGCGTTCATCATATAGTTCACGTCAATTTGGACATGAGAAACATTGCAGCAAAATGGATCCCCAAATGTTTGAATGTTGACCAAAAGCGTACAAGAGTAGTAGCATCGCATTCGATCTGTGCTCGATTTGAAAACGATGTAGACTTCTTAAACCGAATTGTTACTATGGATGAGACTTGGGTACATTTCTACGATCCAGAAACAAAGCAACAATCGATGGAATGGCTACACTCCGGTTCTCCAAGACCTAAGAAGTTTCGTGTCCAAAAATCTGCTGGAAAAGTTCTTGCTTCAGTTTTTTGGATTGCCATGGAGTAATCATGATTGATTTTTTGGATAAGGGTAGAACAATAACTGGAGATTACTATTCGACTGACCACTCTACGGGAAAAAATTAAAGAGAAAAGACGCTGAAAGCTGTTTTTGCAGGACAACACCCCTGCACACAAATCTCATGTTGCCATGCAAAAAATTCGTGATTTAGGGTTTGAATTACTAGAACACCCCCCTTATTCACCTGATTTGGCTCCGTCCGACTATCATCTCTTTCCTCAACTGAAGAAAAGTTTAAAAGGTCGTAAATTTTCTTTCAACGAGGAGGTAATAAAAGCTGTGAAGGTCTGGTTTGCAAAGCAAGAAGAAACTTTTTTTTTGAAAGGTCTAGATACGTTGCAGGTTCGCTGTAATAAATGTATCCAATTAAGAGGAGAATATGTTGAGTAATAAAATATTTTGACATTGAAATTTTGTCTGGTTCTATAGAAGGCTAAGAATTTTTCAATATATCGTCGCATTCATAGAGAAAATGTATCGGGATGTTTCGATATACGGTGTTTCACTTTTCATGGATACAGCCTCGTATCTTCCTTAATATTTGACGTAGAACCATGAAATTTTCAGGATTAATAGATACATTAAAAATAAACTCACTGCACAAAAAGGACCATCCTACATGATATACACTGTACGCCAGCAGCGATGGAACCTCCCATTTTTATGGAAAGTTATATTAGGGAGCAAAATTGGTACTGAATTCCTTTCAGAATCCCCAAATTACTACTAATACAAGTGCAACAATTAAGAATCTTTCAGAAACGAAAAATTTTTAGGATACAGGTGCATTAGCAGTAATTTGGGGATCCTGAACACTAATCTGAAGGAATTTCGGACCAATTTTGGAAAAATGGGTGGTTATATCGCCGCTGGTGAGCAGTGTATATCACGTTAGGTGACTACCATTATGCAATGAGTTCATTTTTAATATATCTATCGATCCTGAAAATTTCATGGTTCTACGTCAAAAATTACGGAATATACGAAGGTGTTTCCAAGAGAAATGAAATACACCGTAAATTTTTATGAAGATTTAAAAAAATTAATTTTTTTTGGAAGAAAATTATAGATATTTGGTCCATAGTGAAAACTGAATTTTGCGTAACAGTTTTCTTTTAAATATTCAACTTTAACGTCTTAGTTGGTTACTGATCGATCGAGTGTCTCTTGAGTGTAGTTGATTGAATTTGTGTTATTCTCGAAATATTTTTTTCAAGTATTGATGAGCACAGATCGAGCAAATGTTTAATATTTTGAATTCTTGATATGGCTGATTTGTCGAAAAAAGTCTAGGTTTCTCAAAAATAATTTCAAAAATAAATTGTGTGCAATTTGGAATGACCTGAGATGTGATTTGAATGTTGGTCCCCAAACAGGGATGCAATATTGAATTAGGAAGGTGGAATGGTAAGATTTTTTTTTTGCTAATATTTCTCGTGATTCATAAAATGTATGCATAAGGAGTAGTTTTGTGACATGGTTCATATGTTCTGTCCATTTTAAATGTTGGACTAGAAAGACGCCAAGGTATTTTATACAACGAAACTTTTCTGTAAAATGGCATTTCACATCATCTGTATTATTACAAGAAATGATATGCAATTTGAGTTTCATGTCCTCTGGTTGTTTTCGATGCGTAGGAGAAAAAGTTTTAAAATTTGTTTCTGTAAGGTTTAGGGACAACATGATGCTATTTAACAATTCGTGGACTTGTTTTATATCTCTTTTTGCAATTTGTTTTTATTTCTTTCCAAGTTGGTCCAGTACAGAATAGTATCATCTGCATAACATATGACATGATTTTTCATGCCATTTAATTATTGTTTATGTACACTGTACCCAATACAGTTCCCTGCGGTACTCCAGTATGGACTTTTTTATCATGGCTTATTTTATCGCTAATCTTAACCTGTTGTATTCTCCCTAATAGGTAGTTCGTTAATAATTCCACTGCAATACCTCTAACACCATAATCGTATGGTTACTTAGTAATAGTTCATGTTTAACGGTGTCGAAAGCCTTAGCCAGATCTAAGAAAATTGCAAGGCATTTAGATGATTTGCCTAATGCTTTCACCGTTGTATTAACAAAATCCACTATGGCGTTTTCGGTATTTGAGTTTTTTACAAATCCAAATTGTTGTACGGTTATGAAGATTATTAATTTATAACAAATATGAGTTTGATAGACTTTTCCCATTTTAAAAATAGCATTAACATTAGAACATTTCCATTGTTGTGTAGCTGACCAGTAGAAAAACAGAGATAATTGCAATAGTGGATATTGTATGTTGTTATGAATATTTTTTAGCGTTTTTGAAGCAATTTTATATGGTCCAGGAGTGGTACAATTTTTTAAATTTGAAATTAATACTATAATTTCATTTCTATTTACAGGTTCCAAAACGTTGATCGATCCAATCTGGTGTCAGAGAGAAAGTTTTTAGGTAGGGTTATTCTATTAATATTTTCAAACAATCGTATACCAATATTTGCAAAATAATTATTGAATTCATTTGCTTTTGTTTGATTGTTACCAGTACTACCGGTTTCTAGAATTATATTAATTTTCTCCTTCTTTTTTCGCACATTTCTTTTCTAATATTCCACATTTTCTTATAGTTTGTACCTGAATCAATAATTTGTTGTTGGTAATAATTATTTTTAACATTCCTTACTAGAGTATTCAGTTTACTCCTGTATTTTATATAATTCGCTTTTAATTCCTGAGAGAAATTTTTCTGGTTCAGTGATTGATTTTCATCATGGCTCATTCATTTTGTTGTGTAATGTAACTTCAAATTATGCTATCATTGCTTCAATTTGAAAACCTGGTAATAAAAGGAAATGGATACAATATTCGAAAAACTTTCAGAGATAAACTAAAGAATAACTTGAATCTCTTTCACTGTATAGGTCATTGAACTACTGCAATCAGATTCGAACCGACCAGTAATTTCACAAATAATGCCTAATTCATTTCAATCAAGCGTCAAGTCATGAAATATTATTGACTTACCTCGTGCACTTAGGAGGTTATCGGACCGTTGATCGCAACTCTGAACTGAGCTTACCTGAAAAAGAAAAACAAAGGAGTTATTATGCGCATTTGAAAGGTGAACACGACTGCCGAACATGCAATCCAGATTCAGGAAAAGGTATATAATTTTTATGACTGGAATCCTGATCATTTCAACACGTCATTTTAGTTATGTTACACGAACAAAAGGATTCGGAATTTCCGATTAAACAATATTTGAATGGTTCAGTCGTATTCTACTGGAATGGAATTACCATTGAAAAATAGCAAAAATTAGATTCAAGTTCAACACTACTTTCAATAAGAACGAACATCATTTGACTTGAAGAAAGAGTTTCATGTTCAGATACATACTACTTGGGTTTAATATGACCTACAGAATTGCTGATCATTATTTCACAGAAACAAATCGAATGTCTACAAAAATAAAATATACATTTTACAAGTTTCTGCACAAATCTCCATGTATGTCTTCCATAATCGGTTAAGCGTCTCTAGTTGATAATTTTGCTCTTATATACACCAATCAAACGCCACAATTTGTTCGATCTAAACCAATGACAAGACTTTTTGAAAACCCTGCTTCCAGCTCGTGGTATTTTCAAAGCGGTGTTTCGACGATTTCTGAGTTCTATATTTCCATAGTTACAATCATCTATTCATTCTTGTCTGATCGAATATCCCTTTAAATGCAGAATTTTTTTGCCTGTACTCAAACTGTACTGCTGTACAAAACAATACTCGAGCCAGCAAGCTCTCGTGGTGTTTCTGAGCAACACATTTTTCCTAATAACAAGGTGAATTTTTTTTTGAAAATTCTGCAATTTGTCGGGATATTTTTACTGATAATTTCACTCGCCGTATGAAACCCTCATTTTCTGCAGTATTAGGACCAATAAGGGACGTATGTCTCAATAATACGCAGTTCCTTCCTTCTGATCCGGTAATACCACTTCGTCATCGCAACCACTATTTAAACAACAACGGAGAATATACCATCTTGCTACTAATATGAATGTCAATCTGACAGACTTCATGTCTATCAGGCATTATATATAACATTTTAAGAATTCACGACAATGGGACTTTTATACTTTGTTGTTATCTCAATAAATACTACTAGTACTAGGTAACCAAGCCATTTGATCTCATTGATATCTGACAGAATTACTATCGATAGTATTGCGTGCACTTGTGGTATTACCCCGATAATCCTTGCTGTAAAAGTTTAATATGAAATTCTACTTTCTTCAATATTTGCTTATAGACCAATTTTTTGTGCCCTTCATGTAAAATACACTTCCTTTCTCTCTCCGACAAACCCTGAGGAACTTAAAAATATACCGAAAAATAAACGTACATCCGGCTAGGATGACGTTTCTGCCAAGGTTTACTTCATCTTCCAGTTGATGCTATGAATGTGCTAGATGTGAATGGAACTTTTCCAGAATGTTTGAAGACAGCTATAGAATTGCATGGCTTCAGAGACGTTTCAATGAGATGGCTCCACACATATTTATCTGAGCATAGCCAAGGTGTCTAAGTCTCAAGTCATGTCGTGTGTGGTCCCTCAAAGCTCGGTGCTGGGCCCACTCTTGTTCCTCTTATATATCAACGATTTGGCCTCATTAAACGTAGAAGAAAAATTCACTCTATTTGCGGATGATACCATAATATGGCATTTGCTCAGATCCAAGAATATGGCAAGTGTTGCTTCTTTGTTTTCCAAGCCATCAGTTATAAAATTGACTAATTCGAGCACTTTTCTAAATCCAAACTGTCTGTCTGTCAAAATATTTGTGTGATCTAGATAACTAATAATTGTTATAGCCATTATTTTTTCTGTAGTTTTTGCCATGACTGGAAGTAGTGCAATTGGTCTGTAGTTAGAAGGAAAGTTGATATAACCATTTTTTAAAATCGGAATTATTATCGCAATTTTCAATTTTGATGGAAATACACCAGTTTTCAAAATCAAGTTGACAACATACGTAATTGGTTGCAACAGCGTCGACAGATTTTCTTTGTACATGACCACTGAGTGATTGTTTATGTCAAGCGAGTCCGAGTATTTTATGGATTTGATGACTTCTTCAACCTCTGTACTATAAGTTGGATAGAATTGCATTGTCAGCGTTGTATTTAACTTGGTGAAAATATTCTGAAAATGAATTATTGGGTCTGCTTATTTGACTGTTCATATCACTGGCTACATTACTAAAAAAGGCATTGAACTGCTCTGATGTAATACAAGATGCAATTTTAGCAATCTATGTTTTTATTTATAAGCTGCCAGATAGTTTTTTGTTTATTGTTTGATTCATTAAGTTTTTTATCGCCAATTCTCTTTTCAATTTCATAAGTAGCTATTCATAATTATATTTTTTTGATTTGAATTCGGCTTTTATTTGCTCACAGTTATTAAACAGTTTTATTTGATCGTCAAGTTTCTGTATTTCATTTTTTGCAGTAATAACTTCTGGACATGAGTACATGCTTGGGTCAATTTTCGTATTCATTATGATTTTCATTGTAGGAAATGAGACTTCCATATAGTATGTTTGAATGTTTTAGACGATGTAGTAACTTGATTACTTATGTTTCGGACGTCCATCATCTTAATGGTTGAAAGATTTCTATCTCATTCAAATTTTTTCACAACGTTTCAATTGCTTGAATCCGCAATCGTCTTCTGGTGAATAGTGACAAAATCAGATGCTACGCGACCTTTTATAGGTCTATAATTAAAGTGTAATTACGCGCGGTATTGTGGCGCGCGTTGTTTCGCGCTTTTTCTCCCTCCAAAACGGTCCATGAGCGGTTTCCATACGTTATTAATTTCCACGCTTGGTTGACTGAAGGCACAATTGGCTTATATGTAGGTGGTTTCCATAAATTTCCGTTTGAACCAATGTTCCTCTCTATGAAGAATTCGGTGGTGTTTTGTCCACAAAGAGGGAAATCGTAAGAACGTTGGTGGAGAGAGCAATGTCTATTTGCAACAACCAGGAGTCATTGGAGGCGGAAATTAACCACATCAAAAAGGACCTACGCCGAAACGGATACTCCGAGAAACTCATTAGGAGAAGTTCGGAAACAACTCGAAAAGACCAAGACAACCGAAGAAAGACCACAAAACCCCTCATTCTTTCCTATATCAGGGGTATCTCCGAAAAGATCAGAAGGATCGGAAATAAATACAACATCAAGAGTTGCTTTCAATCCGGCAGTACCTTACGAAGCTTCCTCGCCAAGACGAAACCAGAGAACACAACAGAATCCAGTAAAAACTATATTTACAAAGTCCCATGTGAATGTGGAGATTCCTATATCGGAGAGACCAAGAGGCCATTATCAGTAAGAATAGCCGAACACAAAAAGTGGACTCAACGAGGGGAAACATCAAAATCGGGAATTGCTGACCACGCCTGGACAAAACACCACCGAATTCTCTGGGACGAAGCTAGTGTTCTTCATAGAGAGGAACATTGGTTCAAACGGAAATTTATGGAAACCACCTATATAGAAGCCAATGGTGCCTTCAGTCAACCAAGCGTGGAAATTAAAAACGTATGGAAACCGCTCATGGACCGTTTTGGAAAAAGAAAAAGCGCGAAACCACGCGCGCCACAAGACCGCGCGTAATTACACTTTAACTATAAAAGGTCGCGTAGCATCTGATTTTGTCACTAATCACCATAAGACGATTGCGGATTCAAGCAATTGAAACGTTGTGAAAAAATTTTAAAGAGATAGAAATCTTTCAACCATTAAGATGATGGACGTCCGAAATATAAGTAATTCCATATAGTAGTTCAGAATGTTATAGTAGACTTGGATCGTTTATGTCACGTTGTTCATAGAGTTCATTCCAATTTTCTGTTGCTAATTTATCGTAGAATGGAGTTTTATTGGCCGAATTTTTATTCAAGATAATTTTATATTTTGGTAGAACCTTTCGATCTGTGTTTAGGCATATAATTTGGGACTGATGGTAAGATAGATGAAAGTTATAGATTTTAGATGCACTAATATCGAAGTTTGTGAACATGTTATCGATGCATGATTTTGAATTAACATAAATTCTAGTATAGCCAAAAATTTGTTTGGATAGGCCAAAAGAGGAGAATAACTCTATCATATCTTGAGTGTGTTTGGAATCTGACGCAAAGATAATATTGAAGTCACCGACTGTATTAAACGTTTTAAATTTTTCTGGTAATATTAGCAACATAGCAGAAATATTATCCTCAAAAGTATTTATATAATAATAATAATATATAATTGTCAAAATACAAGGTAATCTCGATAGAATTATGAAGAAAATAATAATCGACTATTTGTCATGGTCTTGGGATATTATCAACGACTATTTTCTAAGCTTTTGGCTTGTGTTCACGATTCACGAGATTCCATTGGTGCCGATCTGTCCATCAACTGTTTGGTTGATTGATTCGGAATCGTCGATGCAACGAATAAACAAAGTACGTGCCTCGAGCGGAATTACATTTGGTTGGCGATAAAACGCAGAGAGTGAGAGCTTTGTACGTACTTAGAGGTACGGCGGAGTTTTATTGCACACACTTTACGATCATCAAGATCACCGTTTATTGCCGGGAACATTGCGGAGACAATATCTATTCAATTGCGGTGCGGTGGCTGACGAAGGATATTCAGTATTGGGACGAAATCTACATTCCGCAAAACGAGTCCACATATACATGGAAAAGACATTTCACATGCATATCAAACGGATGTACGGTTTCGATTGGAACAAGGTCTATTTTGCATTCCATATTACATTAATTTTTTCACTTGTAGATGTAGATGTACCGCAGGGATCCATTCTGGGCCCTCGCCTGTATTTAATGTATGCAAATGATCTACCTTCACATATGTCAATGATGCGTGAGTTACTGACAATTCAGTCTGCAAATGACACTTCCTTTTCTCTTCATGTTGATAGATGTACTGATGAAATTTCAGCAGATGCTACAGCCCATGCCAAAGCGTGGTTTGATTAAAATGAATTATTTTTTAATAAGACCAAAACAGAGATCTATCTACCCTGATCGAAATACTTGCTGAGATCAGTGTATGTTCTGATGTTCGCAAGTGGATTTGGTCTCATATCACTGAAAGATCAGATACTGTAGACGTTAACGGTTATAAATCAGATCTTTTCGTGCTATAGTATTGGGTATACCGCGGGGGACTCATGTAGAACCATTATACTCTTCATAATCCATACTATATTAAAATCAAATTCTTATTGTATGCCGATGCAACGATCTGAAAGTTATCGAACTATAGAACTGTAAAATCGAACTATAAAATTTTACCGAATGAAATACAAGACTCCATTATTCTGTCGAAATATGTAAACATTTCAGCGTTTGGTTTTGAACTATGATAATTGCTCCAGAAATAGGAATACAATTTACATTCAAGACAAATAGAATAATTATGGAAACAATATGATTTTATTATGAGGACAGATTAAATACACTTTATTGATTCGAAAATAAAAAATCAAAGTATAAAATGTATTACAAATGAAAATCTGAATAAAACGCGGAACCATTGGTTGAAAAAAAAAACGTTTCAAATATATGAATAATCTTTATAAACTCTATTCTTTCCCTAATCGAACTTGCAAGTCTCTTATCCTGTCAGAATTTTAATGCATTGTGTTAAAACCAAAATTTCATTCGGCAAGTCTGGAATAGGAATTGAGAGAGCGCAGAAAGGATGACAAGTAACTGAACAATACTTGCAGAAACTACATATCAATGTAGACTTCACCAGTATCAACCACATTGAAATTATCATTGGACAGATTTCTTGCCCACGACTTTGAGGCTTTTTCATTATCATTCAAAAAATCAGATTCGGAGATGCCGCATGTTTTCCTCTCTTATCCTACTCAAGTCTTCATGTAAACCAACAAGAAGGTATCTTAGAAAGTCTTCCGCATCTGCTGGGGCGTTATCATCAAAAGTGGAAGCAAATGGCGGACAAAAAGTACCCACCACTTTATCAGAAGAATCAGGATACAAAAGCTATCAATCTAATCAGAAACAGATCTCAGTAGATCTCCTCTCATTATCACCATACAATATTCATTTTTGAAGAATTTCAACAAAACCTTGAAATTTGAAAGACCCTGGATCAGGGTATCCATTAAATATGAATATTCTGCATTATTCAATTCTCTTGGACCAATTGTGGAAAAAAATCCATTTGCTCGAATCCTATCCAATCCAAAGTCTAATTTAGCTAAAAAATTCTGGAAATACTCAAAAGAAGACTGATTCATCTGAAGTTATGATAAAGATTTGACTAATTTTTTTTGAAAATTGGTAACACAAACGCTGTGGGATTAATATATTATTAGAATGCAAACTGCTAATAAATTATATTCAAATTCTATCAACTGATATATTTCAAATTTATAGCTCTAAGACAATATTTATTTACAGATAGATTCATTCGATTTCGATTTTCGGATAGCAAAGTTTCGTCTAACGTCAAAGTCGCAACGTGATCGTGATTAATGGTGGATTTACGATTTTAAGTCATAAGTTTTTGGTCATAAGTAAGAATATTCGCCAATGATTGGCTGGACCGTTTATTCCAACCAATCATTAAACAACATTCTTATGACTTATGACTTGAAATTGCTGTATAAATCCACCATAAGTGCCAGCAAAATATTTTTTAATGATCGAAGCTTTCATGATACAGCAATTGTGTTTCAGCGCATTCAATTCCGACGGAATGTGAAAATTAACAGAATGAACCAATTATAGAATCGATTGGAATTTATATCATATTTTGTGTGTACAATGTGCGTTTTGTGAGAGGCTGGTTTTTTGGTGACATGCTGGAAAGCTCTTCATTTGAATGTAGAATCAAAAATACCAAATTGCAATCAAAGCCTTTTGTTCTTGTCGCACTCTATTTCAAGCGTTTAATGATATTTCGTCTCGATCTGATCGGTACATGAGTGATAGCAGGTGGATGTATGAGGAAGCTGATTATTTATTTCAGTGACGTTGGCGCCAACTTTTTGCAAAAACACAATTTTTTTTTGGAGTTCTCTATAGATTTAAAAGAGTTCTGGAGTTTCTAATTTTGAACAGTTCCAGCAAATTGTGGATTGTAACAAGAAAAACAAATTAGTGGCGCTAACTTCACGCAGCACCGTCTTTTACGAAAAAATTAATTGTGGTGGTATTTTTTGATGAATATGAAATAATTCTGGATTTCCTGATTGTTTTTGAAAGTTCTGCGGAATAAAAATCATATTGAAAAGAAAAATCGACTTTCGAAAACTATCGTGTTGAAAGAAAAAATTAACAGATATTTCAGTTCTGATGAGAGTTATGAGTAGCATTCGGCGAGTTTTAGAAAATATGTTCATCGAGTTTTATCAAAAAAGCAAGCCTTTTCAATTTATTAGCTATCATAATAATATGTTACGAAATTCGAAAAACCCATTTTTGGAATGAAGACAGACAGGAATCTCAGAACGGTTATGAGTAGCAATCGTCGTGTTTGAAAAAACATGTTCATTGAGTTTGACCCAAATCCAAAACTTTTTATAAATAAGCTTCGAAAAACTATCATTTCGAATTGAGACAAATAAAGGAATCTCATCGCAGTTCTGTATCTGTAATTCTTTTATACCGAGAAAAATATGATGATTTAAAAATATTTTCTGGTAGGTACTATACAGGGTGTTTCATAATAAATGCGCAGGACTTCCGGATGTGATAGCTCGTTGAAAAATATGAAAAAAAGTTTCTATTAACTTACCCTCTAAAATTCAACATTTTCGAGATACAGGGTGTTGAAATTTAAAAAAAATTATAGTTTTTTGCGAATATCTCTGGAACCGTTTATCTCACAAAAAACAGATTCTGAATGCATTTTCTACTCATAATAAGCTATGTTTTGTGCAGTTTTTTAATTTTTTTAAATTCATAAATGGTGAAGATTTTGAGGGATAGTAGGTGTTTTTTACTCCAACTTCTACGCCACTGGAAAAAGTATGATTTTGAGCCGCCTACTTGAACCGCCAATGTTTTCTACACAAAAAAGGTACTCTTGGTCACAAGCTCTAAAGTTGACCGTTTTCAAGAAAAATCAACTTTCATGTTGAAAAACATGGTAAATTTTTTTAAATATTTTTTTCCTAATTATAAAAAAATTATTTAAAAGTTAAAACAAGTAACAAAACCAATGGTTGACTTCTTAATTGCAAAATAAAAAAAACAATAACAATCATACTCAGTTGAATTGTTGGAAATGTCCGCCGTTAGCTTCAATGCACGCAGCAATTTTTCGAGGAAAAAACATTATTTAAACAACATGAAAGTTGATTTTTCTTGAAAAAGGTCAACTTTGGAGCTTATGACCAAGAATACCTTTTTTGCGTAGAAAACTTTGGCGGTTCTTATAGGAGACTCAACACTGTACTTCTTCTAGTGGCGTAGAAGTTTGAGAAAAAAACACCTACTACCCCTTCAAAATTTTCACCAATTATGAATTTGAAAAAATAAAAAATCCGCACAAAACATAGCTTATTATGAGTAGAAAATGCCTAAGAAATCTGTTTTCTGTGCGATACACGGTTCCAGAGATATTCGCAAAAAACAATAATTTTTTTTTAAATTTCAACACCCTGTATCTCGAAAATGGTGCATTTTAGAGGGTAAGTTAATAGAAACTTTTTTTATATTTTTGGACGAGCTATCACATCCTGAATTCCTGCGCATTTATTATGAAACACCCTGTATAACAGCAAAAATATATAGGTACCACATTCAACTATAAAATATTTTAACTTTTGATCAGTACTTTACCACTCACAATCTAAGTCTTCTATCAGTTACCAAAAAACATTGGTATTCTTATCACAATTTCTTGAAAATACCAGTTTGTTCACTAGATTTTTCTCAGTGCATCGTCACAAAAAAAAGGATTTAATTAATAGTGGAAGAAAACAACTTTTTCAAATACTCCCATTGGTCTCGAATCCTTCAACGCGATGCCCCGAATAATAAATTTTCAGTTACACAACCCTTAATAAATTATTATCAAAGGCTTTCCCCGTACAACATTTACAGCCCTTTTATGGCCTTGTGGGCGAACCGTAGATCATGAGAAGAGCAAAATTCGCCTGAGCGTAAGATGGTCTCCGGAAGTCCGACGTCGCAAATTTGACATTCACTGTTGCATCCAAGAAAATTTATTGCCGAGTTGTTCATCCATTCGGTTTATGTGGTAGGTATTAGTTGATTCATAGTTTATAGAGATGCGGTTTTCCTAATACGATTAGATTATTGAGAATGAAAATCAGATTTGGACAGGGAATATCCGATTCACTTCAGTATTAAGAGTTTCAAAATTCGTCCCAAAAATTGATAAGAAGGTTACTATGGAGATAAAACCCTGAAGCGTTTTCAAATGGGGAGGCTATAAGTAGGTAGGCTATAAATAGGTAGTTCTGAAAAAGCTACCTGTACGGAATCGATATAAACCGCATTTATAATGCGATTATAGCAGTGAATGATTTTAAGAAACCTTTTCTCTATATGATCACCAAAAAATTTTTAATGAAGGTAAGATTGAATTGCATTGAATCTACGATGAATAAAAATTATAAAATAAAAAATATAAAGACAAGCTTTTACAAAAAAAAAACAATTCCATTTTTCCGGCGAATCTTTTATCTGAACAATACAAATCATATATTTTCGGAATCACCGTGAATTTTTACATATGTTGTGCAAATTTTCAAGTGGATCTGACGATTCTTTATTTTTGGTGATTTACAACTATTTTGTGGTCAAGAATTATTTTTCTCCGAATGACTTCAGTATACTAATTCTGAATCGATTGGCGTGTGCAGAATTGCTCTCAAACCGTTCTCGAATTAAATGGTTCAAATTGAGTTGAAAGGTTTTTTCTCGCAAATTTTTTTTTCAAATTTACATACTCGGTTTCGTAAAATTCCACAATTTAATATATTTATATTTAAATAGACGACATAAAATTAGGCATGAGCCCGTAAGTTTGCAATATAGTTATGAAACTAAAAATAGGTATACTTAATATGAATGAATTCCCAAAAGTATATGAATCTATAACATAAAGAAGTAACTTTTTTCTTGCTCCTAGACTGTATTTTTGGAGCTGAATTGAAACAAATAACATATTTACTATTGTTTAAAAAAGAGTGAATGACTGAATTTATAATAAAAGTGGAATGTTCATACATCGCCTGGCTGATTTGAAGAATATATATTATTTAACAAAAGAGTTTTTCTACAACAATATAATGGAGGTGCTAAATATAGGTTTCTCTTGATTTCGATTGATATTGAGGAGTTCCTATGGAAGTTCCATCTCCCCCCCCCCCGAAAAGAGCAATGAAGTTTATTGCTAATTTCATTAAAAACCATGACATTTTGCACTTATCGCGCGTGCGAAAAAGAGTCACTTTAAATTCTTGTTGTATACATAACTATTACAGCTATAGCTTTTAGTTTGTAGGGGGCCAACCATATGCACTATATATTTATCTAGGTAATGGTCATGAAAGATACTAACAGACGAAACCCCACTAAAGTATCTAGGTACATTATCACATGATTAATATATCTTATTAGTAATAAGTATAACACTATAAAATGTACATATTGCACAGTCACTTGTATTGGTGTTTTCATTTATAGTTACTAAATCTTTGTTGAGAAGTTGTAAAACATCAAAGTACATTTTCACTTTGAAATTAACTTAAACTTAAATACCATTTCAAACCAACAATTGAGCTTAAATGTATAATAAATAACAAAGTAACCCATAGAAAAGTAGTTTTTTACACATTTGCATTTACTAATTCAAATAGAAACTCCTTGCTACATTTTGAAGGAAAGTAGAGAAAAAGTCGATTCCTGTTAGTATAGCGGACAATTCTACTTAAAAGAGAATTTTGAAACGAATAAATTCTTCGAAAGGGTATGTTACAGCAAGATCCCAGGGCCGTCAGACGTTACTTATTTTTAAACTAACGAAATGTGTACGATTGAGTAGTGTTAGTTACTATGTTCGCATGCCTACCTGCTAGCTTGGCCAGATGACCATTCTTCAGATATTAGGGAATCAAGGTACGCAAAAACACTACTCACTTAGTTGAATTGCCAGTCTAGAGATTCATTTCTGTAACCCATGGTGGGTTAGTGGACAGAGTAACTAGCTCCCCAGAGCTCCGAGTTCAAATCTCGTCTGCAACAATTTTTTTTTCGAAGGCGCATCACGCTAGGGTTAGCCATCTCGGTTGGAAACGGCTTCGACTCTGGGAGGATTTTTGTTCAAAAAGAAATTTAAAAGAAAACAGAATTTTGGTAAATAAAAGATTTTGAAGATTTACTTGTAAGTAAAATCCCTGGGCCTTCAGACATAACTTATTTTTGAAAAGATGAAGACTTCTAGAGACTTGTAGAGTTCGCTCTGTGACACCTGGGCAGGTACCAGGTGAGAAAGGTAACAAAAAATAAGAGTTACTCAACTTGAATTTGTGTGGCTGATTTTTATATATATTTTGTAGTATATCACTCTGAAGTAATTTGAGGAGCTTTAAAGCGTCTGACAAAAGTTCTGGTCTATGGAAAGCGTCTGACACTTTTGAAATTACTTCAGAGTGATATTCTACAAAATCTATATAAAAATCAGCCATACAAATTGAAGTTAAGTAACTCTTATTTTTAGTTACCTTTCTCACCTGGTACTGCCCAGGTGTCACAGAGCGAACTCCACAAGCACGCAGAAAGTGCTAGGAATCGCACGTAAAAAGGTAAGACCTCGTTAATCCTTGGCTCGCACAAGTTTCGACTTTTGAGGGCTGCCGTTCGTAAGGGGACGACAGCTGGTTAACGGAAAAAACAATTTTAACAAAAATTTAATTTAACAATTAAAAGTACATGAGACACCACAAGTCTTCATCTTTTCAAAAATAAGTTATGTCTGAAGGCCCTGGGATTTTTCTTATAAGGAAATCTTAACAATATCTTTTATTTATCTACCATAATTCTGTTTTAAATTTCTCTTTGAACAAAATCCTCCCAGAGTCGAAGCCGTTTCAAACCGAGATGGCTCACCCTAGTGTGATGCGTCTGCTAGGTTAAATTCCGGGGTGGTAGCTAGTTACTCTGTCCACTAACCCACCATGGGTTACAGAAATATATCTGTAGACTGGCAATTCAACTAAGGGAGTAGTGTTTCTACGTACCTTGATTCCCTAATATCTGAAGAATGGTCATCTGGACAAGCTAACAGGTAAGCATGCGAACATAGTACATACTAACACTACAATCGTACACATTTCGTTCGTTTAAAAATAAGTAACGTCTGACGGCCCTGGGATCTTGGACTATATGTGGAATAAATGGTTTGTTCTAAGTTGTCGAATGAGAACGTTGATTTGAATTTGATTCAGTATATTGGCATTATCTAAGGAATTTGAGATAATTTTGTGTGAAAATGAAATATTAGAGATCACTCTTCTACTCGATAGCGATATAATATTGAGTTAGAAACCCATTACATTCTCCATGCGTTCCTATATGTACAATACTTTTCCCCAAGTTACATCGTGCATTCGTATACTCAAGGATACACATACAGCGTAAATTCAAATTGTTCGTTTCGGTATTCGACACACATACTCCATCAGGAACGCGAGAGGCTGGCGGGACGAAAAACGAAGAAGAGCGAAAACGAAAAACTCTTAAGAGTTATTCAAATGGTGAAAATGCAATTTTTCACATGTAAATTTTCCGATGGTATCTCGGCACGCATCGATATATCAAAATGCTGGGGCGCTTGCTGTGTGTTATGTTCGCTCTCGGAATGAAAAGTCGAAGAGTGTCACTCCTTGGATGAATGCCATGCTGAAAAATGCGAACAAACAAATTATTGGACACATTCGATTTCCATAAGAATACAGAAACTGGCTGTTTGGTACACCGAAATCAACGCGAGCAGTCCCTTCGCCGTCAATCATTCTATCAATCTATCTTTTATTTGCTCATTCAACAAGTTACATTGTTTCACATAGTCATATTGTTCCGAGAATAAAAATACAGTAGATTTACATGGAAGCGAGCAGAGCATATTTACATATTTGTTTTTATTTCATCATTTCATTGAGATTTTTTTTTGTTTGAGTTAGTTTACGGAATTATACGGGAAAAGTATGATACTAATATAGTATAAAAACGGTAACCAGGGTTACGGTTTTTTAGGAAAATAAAAGATTTTTGTTTCTTATAATCTTGTGTCGTTACTTCCTTCCTTTTCGAGATACCAGGGTGTCAAAGTTCTTTGGCCTGTACGGTCTCCTGACTTAACCCCTATAGATTTTTGTATAGTAATGAAATCAAAAGTTTATGCTGAGCCCATCAACGACGAAGGTATTTTCCTGGAAAGGACTGTTCAAGCAATAAGAAAAATCAAACCAGCAGAGTGCCGTGCAACAGCAGAATTTGTCGTTCGTAGGTGCGAACTTTGCACTGAAAAAAGTTTTACTAATGTTGAGTAGTTTTTATTTTCCCATTTTCTAATAAAATACAATGAAAAAAAATTGTTCTTATATCAATTTCTTCGGTAGTTTTTTTCTTGTTACAAGGAATCGGTTTTTAAATTGTTTTTCGAAAATAAAGGAAGATACTGAAAAATTGAGTTAACAAAAAGTTTGTATTTTTATATGCTTGATCTAGAAAAAATACAGTGGAGTAGTCCTAATATTAATTAGATTACCCTTTGGGACGCCACTGAAATTAATAATTTTGCTATACGCACATTGAAAGAAACCCCTTATTACCGCATATGAGCATGTCAGATTCTATTAGCCAAAATATTTTTGAATGATTTATAAAAAAACTGTTTTTTTTTATGTTAACCACTCTGTATTTCGAAAAAATAAAATATATTCGTATGGGGAAAAAGTTCCATTTTCACCTAATAAACCAACATCTGTACACTTCCAACATCTGTACAAATTAAAAACCACATTATACAGTGTGTCCCACTTTGAGCAGCAACACCCTCATATTTCGTTGAGCATGAAATAATTTGAAATTTTCTTTGACTCAAGTTGTAGTACTCGGAAATACCTACCTTTATGTTTACGGAACCTTTGTATGTCCATTTTCCACGATTAACTACGACTAAATGAAAAGTGAAAAATTGGGAAAAACACACTAGGCATTTTTTATCGCAAAAATAACACCAGATTCTGTTTCAGAACACCTTAAAACCCCCAAATCTCAATGCTTGAATCATTTGAATATACAGGGTATCATCTGTAGCTGGTAGCATTATCAACTCTAATCCATAAATAATGCTTGGAAAATTTCCAAAATGTCTTTTCTTGTCACAGAATTCCCAAAAATATTTAATTAATACTTTGAAAAATAGCCAAATATCACTTTTCCAAGTCTAACTCTGATCAGAATGAATGATACCCTGTATATTCAAATGATTCAAGCATTGAGATTTGGGGGTTTTAAGATGTTCTGAAACAGAATCTGGTGTTATTTTTTCGATAAAAAAATGCCTAGTAT
The DNA here is from genome assembly GCA_944452925.2 of Chrysolina oricalcia. Lineage (NCBI taxonomy): Eukaryota > Metazoa > Arthropoda > Insecta > Coleoptera > Chrysomelidae > Chrysolina > Chrysolina oricalcia. The sequence goes on along the minus strand of OX101821.2, from coordinate 2,196,151 downwards.
GTTTTTCCCAATTTTTCACTTTTCATTTGGTTCTAGTTAGCCGTGGAAAATGGATATACAAAGGTTACGTAAACATAAAGGTAGGTATTTCCGAGTACTACCACTTGAGTCAAAGAAAATTTCGAATTATTTCATGCTCAACGAAATATGAGGGTATGGCTGCTCAAAGTGGGACACACTGTATATTATAATGGCATAAAAATGGCCAATCACTTGGCTGACGATAAAACGATTGATAAAAGAAAATTAAATTTTCCTTGAGAAATATTTTACTCGGCAGGGCATTCTACTTGCTGAACGAATTGAATTTTGTCAAATTTTAGATTATTTTTCTTTGTGTGTGTTTTAAATCAACTGGTACGTAACAGTTAACATTACGTACGTGCTACTCTATTTAATTTTTACCTCATTTTAATATATTGAAAATATCAGAATTTTGTGTTTATTCCTCATTTTATTATACATTTACTCTGTAATTAACAACTGGAATTTTAATAAAATGACTACTAGTAACCAACAGTAGGTAGTAATTTTAAGAATTTTATGTGTGTTTTTATAAATTATCATGGAAATTTACGTGAAGAAATTGACTTGAATCTTATGTTGTGAATTATATGTATATGTTTTAATAAACTGATAACTATCGACTGAAAAATGTTATTGGGGAAAAGGATAACGGGAATTTTCAGTGAAATTTGAAACGGCTAAATCTTTTAATTACAAAAAGCTTTCGTGTCAACTTCGACACTTATTGCCAATACTTTATTTCTTACAAACGTCATAAAAATGTCAATCAAAAACATAATTTCCCAACACGTTATTGTGAAGTATGTCACCATACAAATTTATACATTTCTACTTTTTTATTCTTTTTGAATGATTATGTTTCCTACTTTTACTTAATTTTTTTACATGTAAGTATATTATATTAGTTACCAATTAGGTTATATTTGAATATTGTATATTTTAGTGCCCTGAAGAAGTTGACACGAAAGATTTTGCCGTTTCAAATTTGACCAAGTCCCCGTTATCCTTTTCTCCTAAATAAACTGATCGAAAAAAGTTAAGGATATTGTGATTTTGCGATGCCGAAATTTTTTTTAGAAAACATCTGGTACAGCTATGAATACCTATGTCTTTTACTTTGAAAAAAAAAGTTGTTGTAGACATATACAATTTTACCCGAACAGATAAAAAGCATATTGGGGTTATTCTGTCATCAACAATATGAATAGACGTCATTTAAATGTAGAGGAAGCCAATCAAGCCATTGGGTTGCTTCTTGGAGGTGCGCGACAGATCGATGTGGCTGATCGGTTTAATGTCTCTCAAAGTGTAATTTCCCGACTTAATAACCGATTTAATGAGACTGGATCTGTCATGGACAGGCATAGGGAGGGTAGACCAAGATCGACAAATGCTAGGGAGGACCGAAGACTAGTGAGAGGAGCTAGGATGGATCCTACAGCAAACTGTACGGTACTCAGCCAGGACCTTTTCGCTGCCACCAGAATTCGTATTACCCCTCGGACGGTTTTAATCGATTGAATGACGCAGGTTTACATTGCTATAGGCCTATAAGACGCCCTCCATTGACCGCAGTCCATAGAGCTCAACGTTTGCTTTGGTGTAATGAAAGAGCCAATTGGAATGATGAGTGGCGTACAGTGATGTTCAGCGATGAAAGTTATGACCGATATGTTCAGGAAGTACATCCATTCCAAGGTGGAGGTATAATGGTTTGGGGTGGAATTTTCTACGGAGGTCGAACGGAGTTGTATGTTTGTGAAGGTACAATGACAGGTGAAATTTATGCCAACGACATCATTGATAACATGGTATATGATTACCGTTGGAATTTGGAGCCCAATTTCAGACTTCTGGATGATAACGCTCGCCCGCACAGAGCCAGGGTAGTACAAGAACGGCTAGCAATCAATGAAATTGATCATGTGCCATTACCCCCGCACTCTCCAGATTTAAACTGCATCGAACATGCTTGGGACATGCTCGGAAGGGCACTAATTGCCCATCAACCACCTGTTCGGGACGTAAGCTCACTGAGGCAAGTTGTTCCACAATTATGGGATAACCTTGATCAAAATGATTTGGATCATTTAATTTCAAGTTTGCCTCGCCGAGTTGAAGCAGTAATAGCCAATAGAGGTGGAATCACACGCTATTAATATATTTTTCCTTTTTGATAATAATCTGTTTTGTTACATTATCAAAGAAAAGTTGCCTGTAAATTCTTTTTTTCAGTAAAACAAATATGTTTCGTTTCTGAAAGAGATGGGAGTAAACGTACGTTATACAATGTTTCTCGAAAACTATTTTGTTCTCAGAGAATTTCCAATATCCTTAACTTTTTTCGATCAGATTTTAATATATTTTGACAATGTAGCGTTGCATGTATGGAAAAGGTGCTTGTATTCAATTTTTTTTTTCTTTGGTATCTTGGCATCGACTGCTATGGTCATTAGCAACGTGTTCTGGATAGGCCTTGTTACTAACTCCATGCGCCACCTTAGGAGCAGCACTGTTAATTGGAACGCAACAGTGAATCGTGCAGGACTCACCCCAGTCCAGCCACGAGATTTGAATAATTTAATCGGTCAAATTAAATTAAAAAATCCCAGCCGCAACTGGGGCTCGAACTCCGGACCTTTCGACCCAAAGTCGGACGCTCTAACCACTGCGCCACGCCCCGACATTGTATTCAATTATTATTAATGTTTATCTTTCTCTTTTCATTTCACTTCGTCAATTAGAATTATCACTCTTCAGACAATAAAGTTATTTTGATTTGATTTGTTAATAACAGAAGACGTGTCAATATTGCCCTCAAAGGGGTGGGGGCTTATTTGTCCACATATGGGCATTCAACTATTTACCATATAGAACTTTTTGCTCTTGTTCTTACTCAAGGACATGATAATAAGTGCAAAAAGTGCAAAAAGTATTTATTAAGATGAATAGTATAAAATGTATCAGTGGTGATAATAAGTAGTGACTTTTCCGGGGCGTAAATATAATCAATGAGAATAAAGAAGAAACGATCAATAGAAGATTGAAGCGTGAGAAACAACAATGAATGTAATCGTTCAATTGCCCATATAGCAATTATTCAAATGGAACCGTTGACAAACCAATTGTTCCGGGCAATTTAAAACAAAATACGGGAAGAACAAGAGTTCCAAATACCCGAACATAATTTATATAAACCACTCATCTTCGTGAATGGGACCTATTATGTTCGTAATAAGTTCTGTATTCGGTATAAACTCGACAATACATTCGAATATCGAGCGCGACTCCGGAGTTCTCCTTTCTTTAGCAATTTCCCAAACTGTATTTGAATATAGTTTGAATTTATATTCAGAAGGTTCATTTACGTCAGCGATAATGCAATATTTATAGATGTCTACGCAGTGGAGTAGAGTTGGCGACTAAAAATTCATACCGCAGCACCTATTCAATTCAATTTATTGATCATCATCTTAATTTTTCATACATATTACATATTAAATTTTTAAATCATATACTATTTATCCACAAACCTTTTCTGAGATAGTAAGTGCTCTTTTTTTGAGACGGGAATAATAATATAGCATGAGTTCTAATTTTCTTTTAATCAAAATGTATCAAAAACTGTGTAGTTGTTTTTTGAATACGTTTTCTTCTCTGCTTGAAATTTCTTAAAATAACGTAATTGTTCTCTTTTGTTTGGTAGTAGATTGACCAGTATTGGTCCATAAAAGATGGCAGATTTTTGTGTTACTGTAGGGATTTGGAATTATTGATTTGTTGTACTTCTAATGTCCGAAGATTTGAAAGTTGCGTAATTCAAGACACATTTGCAGAAACTACTATTTTTTGAGAGAAATGAGGCTGAAATGATTCAAATACAATTTTTTTCTGAAATAAGTTTAAAAATGACCTGGATAATAATGATAGTTATCTTGGATGAAAATTACAGCAGAAAGATTCATCAACCTCTCCAAATCTCTCAAGATCTGCCATTTCTCCTTTCAATTCAATACACTGTAAAAAAAGGGTGTAAATCACATTATAAATACTTGTTTATCGTTGCGAACTATACAATACAGGTTTGGTATTATTACATTACAGTTCGTTAATAGCAAAAATATACTCAATTTTTCCGCTATTAATGTAATTTCCCGTGAAATTGATGAAGTTTACATGCCTTTACAGTAAAATTACTCATCTTTACATAAAATTCACAATTGTTTCCATAGTTTCACAGGAAACATGTGAATTTACATTGCTGCACAAGTAAATTCAAGCGCCATCTGGTTCCTCTTCGCGTACATGCGCATCAAAGGACAGCGATTGCATGCATGCGGCATTTGTATTCTTGCGGCTGTTTTGAACGTCACTCTGCATTTGTTTGCATTTTCAATTGTGTATTGATGTGATTAAACAGTGAAGTATACCGGTGAGTACCTACCTATCTATAGTTACGATGTTCAAATGCTCTTTTTGTTCGTGTGCTTTCGAGACAATAATAAAATATAATAGTCATCAATATTTTCATCGAAAGACTTGCTTGCCGCTATTTCATTTGTTTGTATACAGAATGCGGTGGTATTTTTCACACATATAACTCATTCAAGAGTCATTTGATTCGGAATCATAAAAAGTTATCACTGAAAACTGTAATAGAGAAAGCATATTATAAATGAAAGCGACAATAGTAGAGATACCATGAAACATGTATACAAATATATTGAAAATTACTATACTCGTATGGCATATTTACAAGTCATATTTGGTGAACATACAATGAAAGTATGTAATCATGTGGAAAGTGTCTGTAAAAGTACCTATTATAAAAAGTAAATAATATATGATAATTACTAAAATTTACGAAAGGGTTACATTTTTCCTGTAATTTTGCTTGATACATCATGCAAACATCATGTAATTTTCTATTAAAAATACTCTGTGGTATTTGTAAAAAATACAGGTCAGCATGTACAATTTTTTACATTTCGAAAGGTAAATTTACTTGACTGATCATGGCATCACGTATCCCAAATTAAATCATGTATTTTTACATAATCTGTTTTTACAGTGTAGTCAGTAGTCTTAACACTGGTCCATTATCATGCTGTTCCAATGGGAGAATTTTAGAGAACACTCAGTTGAAAGATGAATGCAGCACAAATAAATACCTTTAGGGTTGCAGTAGTACACAACAACGTCAAAACTCTCAGTGGACTTAAAAATACTGGTAATACTTGCCATTTGGACAGTGTTATCCAGTGCTTATCCAATACAAGATGGCTGCTGAATTATTCGAGAAATGATGCCTATACAAGGGATATAAACACGACCATTTTCAGTTTGAAAGGAGCCTTAATCGAAGCCTTTGCAATAGTGATGAAGAAATTATGGTCCGGTGATTCATCAGACTGTGTAGTCAACACTTTCTCATCAAAAAGTTAAATTCAGAGGTTTGCACCTCGTTTTATCGGTTGCGCCCAGCAAGATTCTCAAGAGTTCTTATCATTTTTACTAGATGGTTTGCTGCATGAGGACCTAAACAGAATTACAAAGACAGAAGACAGAAATCGACGATAAATTAAATGACACTGAAAAAGCTGAAGAGTTATGGTCAAGATTCCTGATGATGGATTAGTCCAGGATTCTAGATATCTTTGTTGGCCAACTGATATCTACATCAAAGTGTACATATTGTGGTCATTGTTCAGTGACGTTTGATCCATTGTAGGACGTTTCCTTACCGATTCCGCAAATAATAGGACAACTAGGTCTGGCTCATTGTTTGAATTATTTTACCAATGAAGAAACTTTGGACGATGATGTAAAACCTACATGTTCGAAGTGCAGAGAGAAAAAAGTCCCTATATATTTGTAAATTTCCTAAAATTCTAGTGATCTATTGAAAACTTTTTTTTCAAAGAGAAACATTCAAAGAAAAACTGAACATGGCCACTGATTTTCCATTAGAAGGACTGGATATGAGCAACTATGCAGCCCCTTATCGATACAACCTTTATGCATTGTCCAATCATAGCGGTACTTCCGATATTGGTCACTATACGACTTACTGTAGACACTATTACGCAGATACGTGGATTGTGAACAGAGAGGCATAAATCAAATCGAATCAAAATATACCTTATTGTACGAAGAATGAGTTCTTGTTGTAAAAGCATTTATAAATACAGGGCTATTCAAATTCGTTTCTGTACATGGGGATCTCCTAAACGATAAGAGATAGAGTGTCGGTTAAATTGTGGCAAAGTTTTGTATTTCAGAGACCTATTCAATGATGTAAAAAAATCGAATTTAGCTCTTTTGGTTCTGGAGATATACAGGAAAAACAAAAAAATCCCAAATAATGTTTTTGCCTGTATCTTCTTTATTTGCAGACATATTGAAAATCTGTCCATATTTTGCAATTGGCATTTGATATGGGCTATCAGAATATGTCCATGAATCTTTTATACAGGGTGTCATCTGACTTGGGCCACCCTCAACTTTGAATTTTTCAATACGGACCTGTATTTTTTGTTGTAGTTTTTGGATCGGCGACGTTCACTTCATACTGAGAAATTAAACTTAATTTTATATTTCGGGATGTTTCGGTAATATTTTATTATAATTGGGTGAATTATTCCCTTTTAAATTAAGGCCCTGGAAATGGCCGAGTTAAATAAAAACACAATAGCAACTTTCACGTCTCCCCATGTACCATAGTGTTTTTCGAGAGTATTTTTTTCATTTTTAGGTACCTATTCATATTTCTTCACATTTTCAATTCAATTCAACAATTTAAAAAAACAATTAAAAAAAAATTCAATGCTCTTTGAGCGTTTTCTACAATGAACTTCGAATAGCAATAGATATCTATAACAAAAATAGATTATATGTATTTTGATAAGCTGAAAAAGAAATGATAGCAATAATTATATCCGAAACGAACACTATAATTGTAATCAAAATTGTTCTGAAGTAATTTATACACACAAAAAAATTAATGGCGCAATAAATGTGAAGAAATATGAATTAGCACCTAAAAATGAAGAAAAAAAAACTCTCGAAAAACACTATGGTACACGGGGAAACGTGAAAGTTGCTATTGTGTTTTTATTTAAGTCAGTGAGCCAATTTCGAGGGCCGTAATTTAAAAGGGAATAATTCACCCAATTATAATAAAATATTACCGAAACATCCCGAAATATAAAATTAAATTCAATTTCTCAGTATAAAGTGAACGTCGACGATTCAAAAACTACAACAAAAAATACAGGCCCGTATTTAAAAATTCAAAGATGGGGGTGGCCCAAGTCAGATGATACCCTGTATAAAAGATTCATGGACATTTTCTGATAGCCCACATCAAGTGCCAATAGCAAAATGTGGATAGATTTTCAATATGTCTGCGAATAAAGAAGATTTTTTGGTTTTTCCTGTATATCTCTAGAACCAAAATAGCTAAACTCGATTTATTCACATCATTGAATAGGTCTCTAGAATACGCAACTTTGCCACAAATCAACCGACACTCTATCTCTGATCGTTTACGAGATCCCCATGTACAGAAACGAATTTGAATAGCCCTGCATATAGAAGTATAAATCAAAGAAAATATAGAAGAAAAGATATTATGTTCATTACAGAAACTAGTACATCATCAAACAACTAGACATCAAAACATATCTAGATCACGTCATAAGTGGAAAATATAGTATAGGTATTATAGAGTCTTAAAATATAGCCTGCCATAAAAATAGCAATAATCACAAATTATTAGACAAAGACATAGATAAAAATATGGTAGTATAATGTAAAAGCGTGTATAGCATGAAAAAAAAATAATAAAGATAAAGTGAATAATAAACAACAACATAGATATTACTTTTATTCATGTGTAAAATTATATTACAAGTAGTTAACATTGGACTACGCGAAGAGGCGAATGTCATATAAAGAGTAGTGAATTAACATACGAGTATATGTGATTAAGTTCGAGCAATTCCAATCTTTGTCTAGATACTCTTGAATACTGTAGTATGCTTCATTTATAAAAAGACTTTTCACAGTTCTCCTGAATAGAACTGGAAAGACAATTCTTCTGGTAGTCACTGGGAGATCAATAAATAATGTCAAAGCATTATAAATTAGAGACTTCTTTGTTGTGTTCTATTATGTTTATACTTCTACACAATATATGAAAAGGGTTCTTTTTGGACGTATTATTATTTTACTGCAAGTAGATCTGATATTCTGGCATTGAGTAGCACGCCAATGGCAGGGAGTCATACATAGCTAACTTGGAGCGATAAAACTTCTCGCCAATGGAAACATAAAAACTAACGGCCGAGTAAACATTTCCAGTTTCGGTTCGACGAAAGGCATTACGAATTTTCATTTCTCTGAGTAATACAGGATTCTTCGTTATTGATAAACCCCGAGGAGGCATCAAGCCTGATTACTTCGTGCGCTATAACAAAAATATTTATGTGAAACGCGGAAATTCGAGCAATTACGTCCGAAGTAATCGCATCAACGAAGTCGTCTATTTCGACGATATTGGCAATAGTGACTCCTCAAAAACTTGATTTTCTGTTTCGTGCCGAGAGCTATTTCATTTCTTGTCAGCTATTTATGATCTATAATGCACAGATTCGACCTATCATGAAATACTATTCCCAAACATGTCTTGCTCACAAACTCGCCTACTTCTCTGGAACACTACAGAAAAATTGTCTGTTTTATAGATGTTTTCATGTCGATGCTGTTCCAAAACATCATCAGACGTTCAACCGTTATCAGTCTCAACAAGATTATCCCGATGAGGTCAGTCACATGTAATTGTCGTAGTTTTGGAGACATGCCTTGCGTCACCATTCCAGGACTCATGCTTTCTACAAATGTCAAAGCTGTGGATGGAATTTGTTGTCCATTATACCGACTGGTCCGCTTAAGATTATCCACCCTCAATAAATCCCCGAAAATTGATTTTACAAAGAATCACCGAGACACGTCGATTTTTGTTTGGAGGGGGGCACCATGTGACGTGAAATAGGTATTTGAAATTTCAACCCCCTACTCCCCAGAGCAACCCCCTTCATAATTTTAATAGCGAATGAACCATTGTGAAGGTAGGTAATTCAATTCTGACTCTATCGTGCAAAATTTTCTGAATTTGAATCGTTCTCGAAATATTCGAGTTCAAATGTTCAAAATGATCTTCATTATTGTCTACCTGACAGCAGCAGAGTTCAGTCGTAATCATCCACCGATTGTCTTATTTTATTGTCAACATGATTGTCAAAGAGGAAATACTAATCTCTTAGAACCAATTATTTGTGAAATGGTGATGGTGTAGAATTGAAAAGTTACCACGTATTTCAACAATTCTACTTGTATCGCGAAAGTTTACGAGACGAGAAAATTGAAATGATTTTTATTTTTGCTGCTCAAAATGAATGTGCGGTTTATTTGGATATGCTGCAGATTCTGATTGAACCACTTATTTTGGATGCTGTAAACACGGACCATGATGATGATGGTAATCCAAATCTATTGGCAGATAACATTTATTTCCAGCAAGATGGAGCACCACCTCATTTCGTATTACAGGCGAGAGAATAGCTTTCCCAAACTTTTCCAAACAAATGGATAGGTCGTCGAGGTCCAATAGAATGGCCAGCACGTTCGCCGGACTTGGCACCAAATGATTTTTTCCTTTGATATCCGTTATTTACAAACCTGAACGATTTGGAAAGAAGAATTATTATAACTGAATACCAGGCAATCACCAGAGAAACTTGTTCAAAGGTACAGGAGGAATTAGCAAATAGACAACTAGTGTTTGGGAGTTAATGGAAGTCATTTTGAAAGTTTTTTGAGAATGAATTTTTATAATCTATTTCGTATAATTTATTTACTTACAATTAAACCATGTACCATTTGATCTCGAATATCACGAGAACGCCATTTTCAAATTCAAAAAAATTTACACTGCTATTATCACGACCCTCTTTATCTATTGAAATTATAGAGGCGGTTGCTCTGGGGAGTATGGGGTTGAAGTATAAAATATCTTCTTCTCGTCAAATAGTGCCTCCGTCTAAACAAAAATCGACGTATTCGGCGATTTTTGTAAAATTATTTTTCTGGGAGTTATTGAGGGTGGATAGTCTTAAGTGGACCACCCAGTAGAGGAAGGTTGGATCACCTGATTTAATGTTTTTGAATATAATAGTAGTTATTTATTGTGTGTCTTATTAGCCATATAGAACACGAAAGAAAGGCAACCCGAGAGCGCAGATTATGGCACTGGCGTTTTACCGACATTGTAAGACTTTTGTAAACAGAAGCATTATGGTTCTATAAGATGCCAGTTGTGCTTAATAGTATATTATTCAATAAGCGTATATATGGCTCGTGTTACAATTTTATCTTTGTGGGTAATACCCATTATATGCATACTATATTTTATCCATAACTATGTACAAGTTTGTTCAAAAAGTACAAAAGATATTCCAAATAAACAATATTTTTTATTAATGGTAACGTTATTAATACACAAAAAATTAATGTTTATATACATAATAATTATTAATAGATACATTACAGTTGTTAAAATTCATGCCAGTGAATACTCTGTCAGTCGTCTGAGTGGGATTGAAAATCACGGGACTTGAAGTGGCACTAGGGCAAGTACAAGATTTTTCATTGTTATTAGAGTTCGTATAATGTTTGTTACTTTCCTTTGAAAACGGGTTTCCTCTTTTTACTTTATAGGTTATGTTGTCATATATATATAAACTCCGGCAACTGTGATTGATCCCCATATTTAACTGCTGTAATGTCATCACCTACGCTAACGCAAATGCTTGCATAATATCTTTGGGACGAGTGTCCTGTATACAATTCGGGTTTTTTTATTCAAAAAACGTGGCAATTTGCTTTCCAATAGAAGCTAATTTTGTTTTTGAAAGGTATACATTTGCCATTCTGATAATTTAGCATGAGATGGGCGAAGATTTATATACTTTTTGCAAATTTCGTAAAATTCACCTGACATAATAAATGATCTAAAAGTGTTTGTTATTTTGAAAGGTATTTTGACCATAATAAGCTCCCATTAGCCCCATGATTGAGGTTGCCTTAAAAATAATTGGGTTAAATTGGAAGGCCAACATTATTTATAAGTTTATTCAGTGAACATCTTTCAGAGGATCAAGTTGAGAATCATACAAAGTATTTTACTTGTTCTGTCTTCAACTGAAACAAGTAAAATCATAATTCATATCCACCAGAAATTTCTCTGAAACAAGATTCAGCTTTGATGCCATTTCCTATTATTACTAAAATCGTTGGAACGTGAACAAATAAAATCATTATTTCAATAGTGGATTTTCTATAACAACAGCAATCTCTATAAGAGCAGCAATCTGTTATGATCAATAAAACGCTTCACTGGGCTCCTGAATGCCGCCGTAACAAAAAGTGAAATTGTTTGCCGTAGTATATGAAATATTTCATCTTGTTTCTAAAGCTATTTGACTTTTTCTTCGAATACTTGAAATGGAACTCGTCGATTATAAAAATGTTTACTCTGAAAATTTTTCAGGCGAAAGAAGGATCTACGTAAATGTGCTATTAATAAATGAATCTGTTTTATAACTCGAAAGTGATCTATTAAGCGAGTCCATATGATTTCAGTTCCCGTAATAACATTAGAGCTGTATTCCACGTATTCCATTCCCATTATAAACAAGGTTCCAAAATATCATGATATTTATATAAATATCATATCATGTGATATAATATCCGGTATATATCTGATAAATATCGGATATATATCAGACATAATAATATATCATTTCGAGGATGCAACTATGCAATAAACATTTTTTGGGTTAATTGTATTTCACCACAAAAATAAATTGATTTTAATTTCATAAAAACAAACTTTTATTTTATCTAAAAACACATAACGTTTCATTATTATAACATTGATATTGGCATATCCTCAAATGATGAATAATTAAAATAAACATCAAGGTTGCAATTATTTTCATTCACTTTTTGATTTATGTATTCAAACATGAAAACCAGTCTACTGGCTTTTTAGTTTCTCAAGCGATTACGGAGATCAGATTGAACCAAAGGAAGAAAAGACCTTACAATTCCTGCCATAGATGTCATTGCAGAGTGTAACTGTTCATATAATTCTATAAATGTATTTTTACTTGGCCAATCTATGTCCAAAACAAGAATTGATTTCTACCACGTTAAAAACATTGAAAATGGGATTAATTTTGATGTAATAGGTATAACAAATGGAACAAAAGAACTCTTAATATTGTTCAATACTCATACGTCAGAGGTTAGGTATGCTTAAAAAATAAATTTATCAAATGAAATAATCGAATATATCGGATATATCAAGCTATAAATATCATAATATAGAACGTGTATTCTTTTCGACCGTACTTCAGTAACTTATTTGGAATTCATGGGTATGCGGTCTATTAACCAATAAAACTCATTTGTTTTCAATCTTCAATATTTCGTAATTTTTTTGTAGACTTCTTCAAGAAGAACTACAAAGTTGATTAGGGAATAGACAGACATTAAAACTTATAAAAATCACAGAGATGGTTCAATCCTATTGTAAGTTATGGTGGAAATTATACCTAATACTACAGAGAGTTAGGTTTACTGTCTGGCTACATTGTGACTTGGTGAAACCAAACTCATATTGATTTTGACAACTTCTGTTCTAAAATTGATGACAGTTATAAGTCATGGTGACTAACTTAGATTACTGCCTAAAGGATACCAAATATCAATTGCACACAAACTCAGCTGTCCTGTATCAGTTTTGTAGTTGACAGTATTCGGTTTTTTATGTATATGAAACATTTCAAGGAACAATCTGGTTTTTTGACTACTCACTTGATCTAAAATTTTGGGATTGGATTAATCAAAACGATGGCCGGTTTTTTGAGTATGGTCTACTGCAGAGCACAAGAGTTTTTTCCCAGACGAGTATCACTCTTAAGCAAGGCTAACCGCTGTTTTAACCATTGAGAGGTCTGTCCGACGTAGCTTCTTTCACATCCTAAGCAGGGGAGTTCATAAATAAGATTGCTAAGGAATGAAGTCGGTGTTTTGTCTTTGATTCTGGAAAACAAGTCTGACACTTTTGTGGTATTAAACTTTGATATTTTTATATGGGGGTAGTTTTTGAAAATGTTAATAATTTGGTGAGATAATTTGTCAACGAAAGGGATTGATTTGTATTTGTATAGCACGTTGCAGTCATCTGATGGTCCGTCATGAAAAACAAAAAAGTTGAAATTTTTTCACTATTTCTTGTATAAAAAATTCCACAGAGCGATTTTGCAGGGGCGAATACCGGGGTTTTTACTTACGAAAAAGTAGTAGAGGCCGTTTTTTATTTTGTGTGAAAAGAGCCTCTCATTTTTATCTACAACTTGACCCATAGTACTAGATACTTTTGCGTCTTTCTGTGAGCAAAGTTTTATCCCATAGTTCATGTGAGTTGTATTTTTCTATTCCGATTCTCAAAGAAAGGAGTTGTATTCTTAGCATAGAATACTGGTGTGTTTGCATAGTGTCTTAAATCTTCAGAATTATGAAGAAATTCAATTTGTTGCTAAGATGTTTGCTACAAACCGCAATATTTAGACCTTTGATGAGTCCAAGAAACTATATTTGATCCATTTTGCCCATTAGAGCTTTTGCAATGTTGCAATGTTGCAATATTGAGCTTGTGCACGAAAAAAAACAATTAAAGATATAACTGAACTATACGCAAGATTAATGTCATACAACATGAAAGATTAACACTTGAAATGGCATGATTGCAATTAAACTAACGTACTTGAAATCCCTAAAACCACTGCAGCAAACGTAGTTCCTCAGCGTCTGTAAACTTTTGCAGTCGACATTAAGTGCATGTTTGTTGTGTACTCATCTTATTAAATCAAAATAGGAGGGCATTAGTCAACCAGAAGTACCGACTCCGGACTGAAACTAAACAAACCGAGGGCTAAAATTATAAATTAATTCCTACTTCTGTGCCATATCGTATTTCATGTAACTAATGCTGTTTTATTTACATTTAATTTTGAAATTTGAATCCATCTCGCTGATAAACTAAAGCTGTCAACTGACGTATCTCTCACGCCGCAGATATTCGATTTCAGTTTGAATTGTCACGGAACTATGAAATCTTTTTATTCTATAGAAGTTGTGGAGATTGAGATTCATTTCCGACAAGTTTCGTTAGTTAGAAATGTTTGAGTCAATTTATTCGACTGTAACGAATGAATAAAAGAAGTAATTTCACCACTATTTTCATTACAAAATACAGATTGTAGACTAACTTTTTACACCACTTCGTATAATAGTTTATAGTCAAGTGAAAGATAAAAATTGAATTAAATTAATAAGAGAGAAAACCAAATACGTATTATCTATATTCAATTACCTACCAAAACACAGCAAAAACCCTAGAAATATTCAGGAAGGGAGTAAGGGCACTACTGTTGGATAAAAACTCTTTGACAGTTTACAAGAATTGTACGAGGATGCACTTTAAATCAAACTTGTTTTAAATATGTTGTAAGTGTTTCTCGTCTTAACTTTTATATTTTTATAAGAAATGTTATTGTTACCGTTATTTTATCATGATGCTCGTGTTTCTTCGGATTTTTTCATTTTAGTGTGTATTTTACTTCAATTTGAGGTTGTTTTAAGGACCTGACTTTGTCAACAAGATTCTACATCATAAAGTACATTCCCTCGCTCTCTCGCAATATATATTTTTTAAGAGCTTAAATAGCTTTTCCCGCTGCCTACACTGTAAATAGTCCATACATGCTTAGCAACAAAACAGGTAAATGGCCTATATCATTCGTTTACTAATTCATCTTGACAACGGAACTTAATAGTGTCATTTACATGCCTAGTGTAATAATGACTTTGACTTTGTAATACCTTCAGCTTCATTCATATCAATTTTTAGGTTATGAGACCTTTTGAATATTATTGTTGTATGCTTATTCGGTAACTTAGTTATACGCACAAGCAACTTAGAATGAAATAGCGAACGAATAATCATGAAGGAAGGGTAAGAAAACAACCTTCAATTCAGGCAAATTTTGAGAAATGTCAACAAGCAGCGAGAAAAACGTAATAAGTAACACGGAATGTATCGACTGTTATCATCCTCGGCAAGCGACAAGCCTCGGCTTTGCCTCGGCTCGTACTCGCTCACCTCGAATGTTAACACGTCTTTACATTCCTTGTTACTTAAATAACTATTATTATACCGTCATAACTTTGAAATTAAATTCGAAGTATCAAGACCTTCTTCGAAATTTCTTCAAGGCCAAAAGTAAAATAGTTACAATCTGCAGTGACACCTGTGGCAGGAATTGCAAGTTTTTTTCTTCCTTTGGTTCAATCTGATCTCCGTAGTCGCTTGAGAAACCAAAAATCCAGTAGACTGATTTTCATGCTTGAATATACTGAGTGTTTTCTAAGTACGTGTAGAAAATTTAGGGGCATATTGCTGCCGTCAAAATAAGAAGAAAAATTCATAAAAACATAGGCCCGTAATTAATTCGTTTTTTGAGATACTGAGTGTCAAAGTTCAATTCTTATTTTTTTTTGTGAATCAATTCCAAAATGATTGTCATATTCGAGTGACGTTTGATATTTGGGAGAATTTTTCAATTAAAATATCAAACTTTTTAGTCACTCGAAATGTGATAACTTCTTTGTACGCAGCTGTAGCAGGTTTCCTTTCATTCAATGGTCTTCTGCAATCAACGCTTAAATGTGGTCAAAAAATTATTCTTGCTGTTTTATTATTAAATTGTTCTTAACTACTGTTATTACTATTTTTATCAAATTCCGATTTTAAAATGAAATTAAACAATAATTTCCTCATCTACTTAAGTTAATTTTGAATTCAGACATCTTGTCATTCAAAACGAGTTGCTCGCAGCGATCTCTACCAGGAATATCTTTTTTACACCAAAATGTTCGAAAATTCGATTTTTCCACTAGAAAACGAAATAAAGGTACTCCCAAAAAATGACATTGAAAATGACTGAAAAGGGGAAAACTAAAATTACATTTGATTTTATCATTGAAAATTACTCCGAAATACCAAACTTCACTCAAATATCAAAATTATTTTGGAATTTATTCGCGAAATATACATTTCTCGAAATCATCCATTAATATCAATTCGTTCATCAATGACCCCTATTAATCATGGATTTTGCGAATTTATTTGGAATATCAATGAAAACAGTAAAATTTAGGACTCGATATAGTTATTTACCTAACAAGTGCGGAAAGTAGTACTTTTACGCACGCGACGGCAGTTGCACGAACGACGCGGAGCGGAGTTCGGGCAAGCCGTCAAGGGCGGAAAAGACGTTTTCCTACGACTGTTTTTGTCCATCTTATTTATGAAAAAAAAAAGGTTTTTATTAAACAAGATTTTATAATAATGGTACAAAATGACACATAAGACAGAATAGTTCATAGATCATTAAGTTAGTCCTAAATATCCTCATTTTCAACAATATAAGAATCGAGAAAACTAGTGCGGAAAAGTAACTTTTCCGCATGATTTTATCTTTCCGCGAGATTTATAATATGAGATCGAATCTAGTCTATTAACGACTGTTTGATAATAACTTTCCGATATTCCGTAATTTTCATAAAATTAATTTCAAAATATAACGTAATTAAGACATTAACAAAATAAATAGTGATATTTAAAATTTTACAGGATTTGATATGGTATTATAGCATTTAAATTAATATCTGAAATAGATCAGTTGGCAAAGTAAGGGAGCAGTCGTTCTACGCTGGTTAATAGGGTAGGTGGTTCGAATCCTGGGGAAGTAACTTTTTTTTTGTTTTTGTTTTGAAATCGATGAGAGTACTCACTGTTCAATTTTCGTTATATTTTTCAATATTTGTATATTCAATGACGACATGAGTGTTTTTGATAGAATCTGTTATGAAAAAAATAATTCGCTCGTACTACAAAATTTCATATACCTACCTACTCGTGGGAAATGTATGTCATTTCTTGCTCATTGTACAATATACTAATCTTGAATTAAAATATTGTGCTTTAAAGAGAAAATCTTGCGTAAAAGTAAAAATCGTGCGGAAAAGTAAAAATCGTGCAGAAAAGTAAAAATCGTGCGGAAAAGTAAAAATCGTGCAGAAAAGTAAAAATCGAGCGGAAAAGTTACTTTTCCGCAAGCTCGTAGGAAAAAAATAATGAGAAATCACATACAAAATGATTGTTTATTTCATAAGGTTTTTCAATTATTTACTTTAGTTTTTATCTTTAAACATCTTTTATATTTTCTATTGATTTGTTTTATATGATTTAAGTATTCATTGTTTTTATACAGACCACGTGGGTGGGTGGTAGGATGTTTATTGATTAAAATATATATTTTTTGTTATGAATGTGATAAAAAGTATATGATTATCTAATGTTTTAGCCAGATTTTGTAATTTGTATTTTTACTGAAAATTTTAGCTAGACTCTTTCTCTCTCTGGGTTGAGTTCCCATAGGTTAGGCCCAGTTGTTTAATTATTTGTTTGGTTAGAAAATAAAAATCCCAGACCTTCCTTTGATTTTTGAAAAATACTGTATTTGGCGTCAAATATAACTCGGAAGTCTTTATTTGAAAATGCGACGAAAATTCATATCATTAAACATTCAAATTAATTATATAATTTCTACAATTCGAAGAAAAAACTTTGTATGAAACACTTTCGAAAAGGGTTTTTTTGTACTCGCGTGTTTGTTGAACTCGGTTGCGCCTCATTCAACAAACTTGACGCTCATACAAAAAAGTCCTACTTTACGAACTTGTATCGTAAATAGGTATTTTATGTATCAAGGGCGTAAAGTAGGCGTTTATGACACCTCGTCTGATAATCTTCACAGCTAGTACCGTAATGATCGCCATTATGATCTATATATCATAAATATCTATTATTGTCTGAAGTATTACCATATTGAAATAGCAAATCAGTTCAAGTCTCAAAAATACATGAAAAATGAAAAATGCTGCCAATCACAATCCATGAAAACATAAATATACAGGGTGTTAATTAAGTACGTTGACAAACTTCGGGAGGTGATTCTTTGAAAGTTTTCAGGACGAAAAGTTCATATAAACATATGTCCCAAACGGCTTGGTTTTCGAGATACAGGGCGATAAAAATTCATTTTTTTCAAGATTTTTTAGAGTTAACTTCGACATTTTCGACAATAATCAGTTCAAATTAGGCAAGTACAATCCATTCAATAGGGCGCACGATACAAAATAATGCATTTCTTAAATAATTCACAGGGTCCTCCTTTTTTCAGAGTCAAGCTTTGTTCAACCCTTCAGAATTTTTTTTCCGCCGTCACTGACATATTATGAGAAAGGAATAATCAATGTTGTTTCATTTAACATCTTTTTGATATCTTGCATTTTTTCATTTACTTGTACGGTTCAGGGGTTATACAATAAAAAATATAAAGACAAGCTTTTATACAAATGCACTGAAAATTAAAAAATAATTTGTTTCATTTTTTGTAGGTTATTCTGTGAGTATCAAAATCTTTCTGTACAAGATTACCTAGATCAAACAATGAAATGAATTATTTATTCCTTTTCAGTGTATTGTATAAAAACTTTAAAATGTTTTCTTTTTATAATTTTCATTTTTAACATTTTAGTTTATTTTTTATGTGAAACTGAAAATCTCCAACCCAAAAACCATCACATACCAATTTTGAACAGAATCGGATCATAATCACAAAACTCGTCCGCCATATTGGAGCCGCCATTTTGTTTTTTTAACAAACATTTTTTTAATGCATTGTCACCGGAATTACGGAAACCTGCCAAATTTCAAATTAATCGGAGTATTAGAAATGGGTCAAATTCAACTTTTATTAAATTGTTTGTTAGTTAGTTACAAGTGAAGCTAAATAAAAGCTTGTTATTGTAAAGATGTGATTTCTTTTTGTGATATATAACAGAAAAGTACTATCTCCCCGTCACTGCGGTACGCTGGATATTAAACTAGATCTGACAGATATTGGGAAAACCTTAACTTTCAACCTGAAGATTATGATGGTAAAAATGTGCATTTTCATTGAGATATTTGATTAAAAATGTTTTTACCCATCAGTCTTGATAGAGAACTCATACAAATTTTTTGTTATTTTAAAAAAAGATATTTTTTAGTTTTCAATTGAACGTTTCCTTTTCAACATAAAAAACTTCCGAAAGGTAATCCTGTAATGGAAGATAGATAATAGGGTTTATCTTATAGTCGCAGATCATTACACATTTGATTTTCATATATGAATCTCTGGTCATAACTCCGAAAAACTAAATCAAACAAATTTTTGTTTCCGTACGGAGTACATTATTTTATCAGAAATTTCGGTTTGTTTTTTCTTCTGCAGTAACGCAGAAATATTGTAATCAATTTGAATTCATAAAAATAGCAAAGTGGGCTTTGATATTAATTCATTTATTTAAATATCAACAACTTGACAGTTATCGAAAGTTGAGAAACTGTCTCATTGTTAATTCTTCATTAGTGCAAGCTATAAAGCAGATTCATTCAATATTCCTTTGGATAAAATGGTTGAATATACAAATTCAGAAATGGCAGACATGCACTTATTGTATGGAATGGCTGATGGTAACGCTCGTGCCGCCAGACGAATGTATCTAGAAAGATTTCCACAACGTCATATTCCCAGCACACAAATGTTCATCAATATTCACTCCCGTCTTCGTGAAACGGGTACTTTCAAGAGGTCTGCTGTTCTCATAGGAAGACCCAGGAGAGTTAGAACAGTTCAGATAGAAGAAGCTGTACTTAACGAAATTGAGCAGCATCCAGACACCAGTACAAGACAAATAGCGGCACAGTTTAACGTAACCCATGTATTGGTATGGCAAATTTTAAAAGAGCAACAACTTTATCCCTATCACATACAGCGTGTTCAAGCTCTTCTGCCAAGGGATTTTTCCAAAGAGATTAACTTTTTGCACTTGGATTCGAAATAAATTGTTGGAAAATCCATGGTTTTTATCTCAAGTGTTATTCACCGATGAGGCATGCTTTTCCCGTAAAGCCATTATTAATTTTCACAACAATCATATGTGGGCTGATGAAAACCCACACGCCGTGATTGAAAACCGTTTTCAAGAGACGTTTTCTGTGAATGTTTGGGTTGGAATTGTAGGGAATTTCCTTATCGGGTCACATTTTCTGCCTCATAGACTCAATGGTGACCATTATCGACATTTTCTTGAATTCATCTTACCTGGGCTCCTAGAAGAGATCCCACTGAGGGAAAGAATTGGAATTTGGTTTATGCATGATGGAGCTCCAGTACACTTCAGATTGGTTGTACGCCAATATTTAGATGAGAATTATTCTGATCGCTCTGGATTGGGCGTGGTGGGCCACAACTTTGGCCACCAAGGTCACCCGATATGAATCCACTTGATTTTTTCCTCTGGGGGCACCTTAAATCATTAGTGTACCGAACTCCAGTTCAAAGTAAAGAAGACCTGAGGAATCGCATACAGGAGTCATGCGGAATTATAAGAAACACTCCTGGTATTTTTGAGCGTGTCCGCCAGTCTATGGTTAGGCGCATAAACGCATGCATTGAAGTTGGCGGTGGCCATTTCCAGCAGCTGCTCTGACATATCAATTTCAATAATGGTCCTTTTCTGAACTTAATTTTATTCCTAGGGAATTTATGTTATTTTGCTCTAGTATTTGATAATAAAGTTATTCACTATTGAAAATGTCCAAAATTATTTTGCCATAATTAACTTTGTGCAATACATATTCAACCTGAGTTATGGTAAAAAATGTATGGGAGCTCCATAACATTACATTTTCTCTACACGAGCAGAAAATAGCTATTTGTGTAATGAGAACAAAATGACGTATTGCGTCACGCGCTAATCTTTGGAGAGTGGCAATGACATTTCGAGAAATGAATTATTTTATATCATGCGCACTATTGAATGGATTGTACTTGTCCAATTTGAACTAATTTGGATCGATTATTATCGAAAATTTCGAAGTAAACTCCAAAAACTCCTAAAAAATTTTTTTGATCACCCTGTACTTCGAAAACCAAGCCGCTTGGGACATGTTTATGTGAACTTTTCATCTTGAAACCTTTCAAAGAATCACCCTTCAAGTTTGTTAGACTATTTGCTTCTCAAATTTCTTTATGTTATGCGTTACTGGAAAATGTTTGCGTTAATATTTTCATTGTAAGTCCTGAACCGTACAAGTAAATGAAAAACATCAAGAGAGGAAAAAGATGTTAAATGAAACAACATTCATTATTCCTTTCTCATAATATTCTGAAGGGTTGAACAAAGCTTGACTCGGAAAAAAGGAGGACCCTGTGAATTATTTGAGAAATGCATTATTTTGTATCGTGCGTACTATTGAATGGATTGTACTTGCCTAATTTGAACTGATTATTGTAGAAAATGTCGAAGTTAACTCTAAAAAATCTTGAAAAAAATGGATTTTTATCACCCTGTATCTCGAAAACCAAGCCGTTTGGGACATATGTTTATATGAACATTTCGTCCTGAAAACCTTCAAAGAATCACCTCCCGAAGTTTGTCAACGTACTTAATTAACACCCTGTATATTTTGCAGCCATTGTATATAAGCGTATTTGACAAGTGTGTAGCGGGAAGGGCAATCCAAGTTCATTAGACTGACGAGGAGCGTTTTATGAATTTATGTTTATATTTATAAATTATGCAAACAGTTTCCAGAATAAAGATCGAAATTAAAGTGAGTAATCTGTGTTCTGCAAATAGCGCCCTGCAAGACTGTAGCCGATTTGCTATACATAGGTATCGAATTGCTCTCTTTTGCAGAACAAAAACTGTCTGAAGTTGGGTTTTAGTACATTCCCTCCAGAATTATTGAATTCCATACCGTAATTTTGATACTACTAACGAGTGGTATACTGATTTGGCAGCGCTTATCCCCAGTTCTTTCGATGTGACCGTCACTGCATAACAACCAGACGATAATTTCATATTGAGATTTTTTATGTGATCCTCGAATCTCAGTTAATCAATCATAACCCCGAGTAACTTGGATTGTGGCTGATTATCATATTTTCATTCAGTTCTAGATCGCATCGAAAACTATACTAGTTTTCGAAATATTCATGAATAATACTATTTGAATAATATTAAAGTTGATAAATCACACCTTTCCAAACAAAAAAAGCCACTGCTTATTATCCGTTAGGTGTCCTTAGTTATTGAAAAAAATAATAGATTCCAACCCTCGATATGCGTTTTTCCCAAGGAAAAGCAATCATACCAAGACGCTATCGAACCCCTGTCGGGCTACAAAACTCGTCCACGTCTGTGCAAATCAATTTCCATCTGATACAACGAAGAAGAAGAACCATGCAACACGAAACGTCTAGTAACATTACTGCCACAATAAAAAATGACCTTTTCACTTGGGTATTATATTACTTCATCCTGAACAAATAATAAAGGCCATAAATCTCGACTGCCAGCGAGTATATTTATAGTGCGATTGTTTTCGGAGCGGTCGGCGTATTATTCATCTGTTGTTCGTTCGGATAAACATGTATTCGATATTTCAAAGTACTTCCTCGAACAGACATGAATTTCATATGTATTCTCCACATCACTGCTAAAAAGGATTTTTTGCATCAATACATAATAGAGAATCACTCTATAATAAAAAATACGTTTTATTTGTAATATATATATATGAGATCAAGGAGTAGGCAGGTTGAGACCTTGATATCTCTCAAGACCACGACTCGAGGAGTAGGCAGATAGAGGCCTCGCAGTCACACTCTTGAAAATGGCTCCAAAGCAGGAGCCGAAACGTCGAGTTATAAACTCTCAACGCGGTTCAACCCATGAACTTAGTAATGTACATATATATATATATATATATATATATATATATATATATATATATATATATATATATATAAACAAACTTGACAATATTTGGGACAGCAGCAAAACGCGAGTGTACTCTTATAACATTATATTTCCAATATTTCGACAGTGGTTACTGTCATCATCAGGGAGCTACAAAAATGGATGAAACTATGGTAAAATGGTGAGGATGAGAGTCCTATAATTACAATGTTAGTGAGATTGGTCGCTTAACAACGATGTTACAGAATTAAAAAATACAAAATCCATGTGCAACATGGGTTACTTAATAAAATTTATGTAAAACATAAAACAATTGAAATATTTTTTTAAAAATGTGTCGGATGCACAACACCTGTAGGAATACCACGAGGAGCGTGGGAGAAGAGAAAATTGTTGGGTTAGAATTTATTAAAATTAATCATATGTCATATGTCAAAAGTCAAAGTCAAAGTCTAATTTTTTCATAGAAGTTATAGAACAAGAGAACAATTGGCCTGAGCTGCTGGGGTTTCCAGTACAGTTGCAATTACTGCTAAAGAGGATATATAATTATGGATTTCATGTAATTGTTGAGAAAATTATTAACAATTGTTTGAACAAGTTTTTGAATTAATGTGGAAATTATGGGAAGTAAAAAAGTGTAAGGAATACCGAATGAAATTAAGTAACGCCAAAGGAGCTGTTATTGAGAGCACTTGGGTTCTTGTCCAACAATAATAAATAAGAATAGATCTCGCTCAAGTGGTTAAGATCTGTTCTTTTGTTTAAACAATGATCAGATTGAGAAATAAATGTAATTTCCAAGAATATTCGTTTTGAAGAATTACCTTCTTTAGTTAAAATTTTTGTGGAATTGTAGTCCATTGAGTGACCTTCTTTGAAAACATGTTCACTGAGAGCACATCTCTCAGGGTGCAATCTACTATCACTTTTGTGTGAACTTATACGGTCTTTTAGCAACCTTGCTGTTTGACCAATGTATTCATCAGTACGGTAAAATCAAGTGCGAAGTTTCAAAACTGTTGAAAACCAACATATACATAATAATTCACTCATCTTCACAACTGGCCCATAATGAACCAAATTCAATTTTCCATATTGCATTTTTATTGTTCAGAAGCAGTTTTCACTAAGTACGCACAAAACTAAAATTCACGAACTCATAACCTCCAACCTAAATGTTCAAACAGGATGAAATCGAAGTGGTATTCGCAAGTCGCGGTGTCGCCAGGTGCTTTGATTGCTCACTGGTTGAGTGTGTCACGTAGCACGGATGAGATCTCACAAGGAATTATATTTTTGTGTCAAGATGATAGATTATATTTCACTATGAGTCAACGCTAGTAGACCGTCAGATAGTGACAGATTTAGGTGCCCCATTTTCACATTCAAGCATTGAATAGGGTTGAATAGTACATCGATGTTGAGTAAAATGGAGGAAAATTTACGAGTGGCTCCTAGGGAGAACATATGGAAAAATCAAAAAGAATTTTCATTAAATTTTCCGACGACAAAATCTACTTATCCATTCGCGCCACTCAAGCCATCATGTTTTTCGGTCTAGTGACGATGTAGGTTTTCATAGTTTCGATGGGCTTGTGTGAGAAAATCTTTTAAAAGCTCGATTTTTCCTTACAAGATTACGTAATTATTTTAACCATTTAGCCACCTGCAACACTCAAGCCTTTGGTATTCCGAAGCCAGGTTCTACTGATTAATGATTAGGTGAACACGGCTCGCGTTAAAATATGAAAAATCGAATTTTCAATGGAAAATCGAATTTTCCATATGTTCTCCCTATTCGAGGCTTGTATGTGAAAATGGGGCACCTAAATGTGTCACTATCTGACGGTCTATAGTGTTTTCCAGGGTGTAGAGTAGAATGTTTTCACTGCAAGCAAATTAATTTCAAGTGATTTTATGTAAAGAAGCAAACATCTCCATCAGTTTGAAATGGGAGTATATTTATCAATTACAAATAATTATTATTTTCAGAATATTATTCTATTCAAGAGTATGTATATTTTTGAGTGAACATATTCTTTTTACCAAACCGACTGAAGCTATGCCCCGTTTCTCGACTAATTTGAATAGATATTGGAGTCTATTATTCCCTCATCAACGTCGACTGGCTGATTCGCGAGCGAATTTTATTTTTTTCTTTTCTCTGATCGATGCGACTCATTACCTACGAATGGGAGCGGTATCGGGACCATTCCTTTTCCATGCTGACGAGTTCGGGCTTTAAGGACCGCCGAATTTACATATTTGTTTTCAGAACTGAAGGAGAAGAACGTGTGGTCTTGAAGAATTTTCCACAAACAGTGGGGGCGGCATCAGAGTTTTTCATATGGAAGTGAAAAATAATAAGCTGCTCAGGAGTATGAAATTTGTCGACTAAAACGAAAGTGAAAGTAGAAGATAATGTTATGAAATGCACCTATTCCAGCATTAGCGTTATTAAAGTGAAAGTTTCGTCCGTGGTTCGAATTTCAGTTTACGCAGAAATTACTGGTACGATGGATGGTGGGACTTCAATTTGCTTGCAATTATCTCCTGCTTTTCCTAGTAACCTTTCACCAGCTCTTTCTACCAGTTATTTTGACATTTTTTAGGATTTATTTTCGTGGGTAATTTGTGGGTGGTTTTTTCTCTAGTGGCAATAGAAGTTTCACCACCGTAAAGCTAGCAGAACCACTTTGGAATTATCAATTTTTTATACCATAATTTTAGGCTAATTATAGGCCAATTATTACCCAATTCCAGAATGTTTTTATCTTCAATTGTGGAAGAAATCGATTAACGTTAGTTAAGCTGACAGAACCAAAACGCTAAATGAAAGTTTATGAAAAATCTAATCACACCATAATGTTAGGATCATTTTAGGCTCACGTTTGAACCCATCGCCGATTTTTTTATATTCGTTTCATTTAAGTCCTGGGTTCTGCTAGCTTTGCCGTTAAGGTAGCAAAACCCAATCATAAAAAAAAACTCAAAACAATTATTTTATGCTCTATACAGCCTAATTTATTAACTAATTATATATTTTTTTGCTCTTCAATTGTAGGAAAAATCATAGGTTCTGCTCATAGCTCAACACTGAGTTGGCTGTCCAAGAGACTAATCGAATCGATATGAAAAATCTGACCACACTATAATTTTAGGCTCATTTTAGGATCATGTTTGAAACCATAGTTCTTTTTTATTTGAATGCTATCTTTTTTATCTTGGGTTCTGCTAGCTTTACCGTTGAGCTAGCAGAACCCAACTACACAAAACCAACTCAGAACAAATCAAGGTGGATAGTAATTTCAGGCTCGATGCTGGCTAATTTATTAACCAATTATATATTTTTTTGCTCTTCAGTTGGAGGAGAAATCATAGGTTCTGTAAGCTCAACACTGAGTTGGCTGTACCAAAAGGCTAGCCGAATCGTTATGAAAACTAATTTTGGGCCCATTTTAGTCAAAGCTAGCAGAACCCATGATTAAAGAAAAACGCGTTTCAAAAAATCGGCAATGGGTTCAAACGTGAGCCTACAATGAGCTTAAAATTATGGTGTTATTAGTTTTTTCATAAACATTCGTTTATATTATTTCATCTCGTGAACCAGAATTGACTAATCAGCGGAGTGTGTATTGGTTTGGACGGGGAACAGATGGCTTCAGTGCTGTCTGTGTTGATCTGCCCTTGCACTGATGAGAGGCAACAACCTCGAAACTAGTCGGCAGGTGGTCACCCCGTCCAAATCAAAACATAATTCTGCTGGTTGGTCATAGAGGGCACTTGCAATTGCGTCCTCTGATGTTTTGAGGAACGTTCCGCAAGTAGCTGTTAGATTTAATTCAATACCCGTCGTGGTCTTAGCCAGGGGAGTAGTTGTTTTCTGACAGGTTCTTGCCATAATAAGCCTACATAATTAGGTGTTTATAGGAGTAAATGGTTCATCATCGGTCGGTAACGACTGTTCGTTAGCAAACGATCTCCCAAAGATTTCTGTCTTCTTCGATTAAATCTCTCAACCCGGAGATTCGGAGTGTCTTCCTCTGCTCGCTAGGTGGAGCGGCCTAGAAACTGCTTTCATCTCGTGAACCAGAATTGACTAATCAGCGGGGTGTGTATTGGTTTGGACGGGGAACAGATGGCTTCAGTGCTATCTGTGTTCTCCTGCCCTTGCACTGATGAGAGGCAACAACCTCGAAACTAGTCTGCAGGTGGTCACCCCGTCCAAATCAAAACATAATTCTGCTGGTTGGTCATAGAAGGCACTTGCAATTGCGTCCTCTGATGTTTTGAGGAACGTTGCACAAGTAGCTGTTAGATTTAATTCAATACCCGTCGTGGTCTTAGCCAGGGGAGTAGTTGTTTTCTGACAGGTTCTTGCCATAATAAGCCTACATAGTTAGGTGTTTATGGGAGTAAAGGGTTCATCATCGGTCGGTAACGACTGTTCGTTAGCAAACGATCTCCCAAAGATTTCTGTCTTCTTCGATTAAATCTCTCAACCCGGAGATTCGGAGTGTCTTCCTCTGCTCGCTAGGTGGAGCGGCCTAGAAACTGCTTTCATCTCGTGAACCAGAATTGACAAATCAGCGGGGTGTGTATTGGTTTGGACGGGGAACAGATGGCTTCAGTGCTATCTGTGTTCTCCTGCCCTTGCACTGATGAGAGGCAACAACCTCGAAACTAGTCTGCAGGTGGTCACCCCGTCCAAATCAAAACATAATTCTGCTGGTTGGTCATAGAGGGCACTTGCAATTGCGTCCTCTGATGTTTTGAGGAACGTTGCACAAGTAGCTGTTAGATTTAATTCAATACCCGTCGTGGTCTTAGCCAGGGGAGTAGTTGTTTTCTGACAGGTTCTTGCCATAATAAGCCTACATAGTTAGGTGTTTATGGGAGTAAAGGGTTCATCATCGGTCGGTAACGACTGTTCGTTAGAATTATTTTTTATTGAGTACCGGTTGTTTTAATATTAAGTGTATGAGTATTTCAGTCAATGATACATATTTATTTTCTGGAAATATAATAATTATATTTTTAGTGGAAATGTTATTTATATTTTTATGAATTAATCTAAACTGTACGTATATGTACGTATATGTATTTGTTGTCTGACGTAGAACTATACATATAATTTTTATGATCGTAAAGGATTTAATAAGTTTCATTATTATGATTACTCTGCCTTCAGCACAATCGATTGGAGAGTGGAGTTTTTTCATGGGGCCTTACTTCGAATTGCTGTACTTTCAGAACTATCAAGAACTCAAACTTTTTTTTACGTCATATTCGTCAGGAATGCTTTTACGTACGTCCAGAATATAAAACCCAGAAATTGCCCGCTTGCCTGCATTGATCGTCCAACAAAATTATCTAGTCCCGCAACTGACAGTGACCTCTCAGACCCCTCGATGCATGAAAGAGCCATTTACAGGAGCTCTAGCGAGGTAATCAGAGCAAAACATGGAAAATTTAAAAAGCAAATACCACCGCACCGAAAAGGATCCGTAACGTCTTTCCTATGGAGATATTCGGGAAAAGTTAGGGCGTGTAACCTTCTCTTTAAGGTGATGGTAAAGCATTTTAATACGATTTTTTGATCCGAGCGCGAATTTCCCAGGGGTGGGTTTCTCCACGAGCCAAGGTGAGAGAAGGGGTACGCTTCGAGTCCCCGAGCTGCAAAGAAAACGCGAAAAAGAAACTGAGGAATCGGTCTCTAATGAAAACGAATGGAAGCCCGGCGTAAGTTTCAAAGACAATATTGTCGGCGTGAAGCTAATATCTCTATCGCGCTATCGCGCAGACAGTTGCAGCATTTCCGGAGGTCGTGGATTGCATTGATTCCGAAACAGAAAACAAATTAACAAGAAATGCCACCTGAATGATTGAATTTGCTGAGTACTTGTCCATAGTGATGATCACATCATGGCATAGAAAAGAACTGGGATTCTTCGATACAGCGGCGTATCTTAAAGTATATGGAACAGTCAAGAAACCGTTAAAAATTCAAAATTATAAAATCAAACTACGAAATGTTATACAAGGTGATATCCCACCAATTACACAAAATTTGTCAGTGTGCTCTCCCCACCAAAAGGAGTTGAAAACCAAAGGAAATTACAAAAATGAAACAAAACAACGACGTGGAACCGTGCAGGCTCACAATAAAAAATGGCAAAAATAAACAAAATATTTTTGAAAATCACATACAAAACACATCACAATATAAATTAAATGTAATCATATTGAAGCAACTAGTTTGCGTTGAACCAAGTCATCGACTAATCACATGGGTGCTTATGGATGGATCTTCTTCGAAGAACTGCTTCATCAACAACAACAGCTCGATTCACTGCAAGCTCGACGTGAGTTGGAAAACATGACCCGGTATCACAAGTGTTTGCACTGCACCCAAAATCGTTCGTAAGGTTGGATGGCGTCCATTTGGGATGTAGTAAATAAAAAAAATATTGTTTTATACTTTTTAGTTAATTTTTAAAATATTACAATAACGCGTTTTTTAAAGTTTTTTAAGACAAGTTCATACTTTTATTATGTTTAACAAAGATTGGCAAAAAAAGTTGACTGAAAACCAAAAAGTCGTAACTCATCGAACAAAAGTTCAGTCGGTAACTAAAATCTTTTCTATAAATGATATTTAGTATCCATTTCTGGGTGTCATGTAAGATTTTTAAATGTTTGTGGTTTCTGGTTCCACCTGAGGAAAGGACATCATAATCGAATCGAAACCAATTTGAAAATATGATATTTTACGAAACAGATTCGAAAAAATCACAAAAAAATGCAAAATCGTATAATAATAATAGATGCACTTGAAAATTTGCATTATAAATATACCTACGTAAAATTTCTCGCTGATTTCGAAAATACACGATTGTTAATGTCCAGACAAAAAATTTAGCCGGAAAAGGGAATAAAAGGTCAAAAAATTGAAGTTGCAGAGGATCCGTAAAGAGCATACGAATTCTTTAACTGTATAGGAAGCGATTTAAAATTTGGTATGCATATACAAAAATTATGGAATTTCACGAAACCGATTCCAATAATTTTAAAGAAATAGTTTCAACGCGTTTGGAACCATTCAATTCGAGAACGGTTAGAAATAGAGCAATTCTGCGGACGCCAATGGATTCAGAATACTCGAATTGGTAAATTCGCACCATACACGTAAAATTTCACGATGATTACAAATATACAGTGCGTTTCATAAAGTGTGGAAACGCTCTATTAATCTATTATCTTACGAGTTGATTATTTTAGGAGGAAAAGCTCGGACAGGTCGATTTTGTATTTTAGTTTTCCACCTTTTTTTAGAAAAAAATAATTTTTACCCTACCAACTTTCAAGATATGACGTCATCGATATTTTTTGTTTTAATTGAAAGGGTATATTTTTATGTCAAAAATTGAATGCCCATATTTTTCTGAGTTCAACCATACCACATACGTCATATCTTACACTTCGAATCACAGTATACTGAGTATAAAGAAAACCAGTGTGACACATGCAATGGTAACTAAGAACATATTGTCTGGTTGCTAAGGTCTTTCATATGTTTGCTTGGCCTACTATTCAAGTGTAGAAATATACTCGTACTAACTACTGAGTAGTTCTTAGGTTTAAGTTGCAAAATGAATAATGAAATGAATGTTGAGAAATATGAACACTGGTTTCCTTTATACTCAGAATACTGTAATTCGATATGACGTATGTGGTATGGTTGAACTCAGATAAATATGGGCATTCAATTTTTAACATAAAAATATACCCTTTCAATTTAAAAAAAAATATCGATGACGTCATATCTTGAAAGGTGATAGGGGAAAAAATCATTTTTTTTTTAAAAAGGTGGAAAACTAAATTATAAAATCGACCTGTTCGAGCTGTTCCTCCGAAAATAATCAACTCGTAAGATAATAGAGCGTTTCCGAACGCACTGTATATGATTTGTATTTTTCAGACATGGGATATAGCCGGAAATGAGAATAAAAGATCGAAAATTTTAAATTGCAGAGGTTCCGTAAAAATCATACGAAACCTTTAAATGTATCGGAAACAATTTGAAATTCAGCATGCATTTACAAAAATTATAGAATTTCACGAAACAGTCCGAAATTTTCAAAAAATGAGTTTTTAGCAAAAAAACGATTTCAACTCGATTTAAACCATCCAATTCAAGAATGGTTAGAGAGAGATAGAACAATTCTGCGCACGCCAATCGATTCATAATGGTCAAATTAGTATATTCAAGTAGAACAGGAAACATTTTTGACCCCAAAATCCACTAAAAAATCCCAAAAAATCCATGCATCCAAAAATTCAAAATTGTCAGATACACTTGAAAATTCGCACTATATAGGTACATAAAATTCCACGTTTATTCCGAAAACATGATTCACAATTTTCAGACAAGATTCAGCTGAAAAATGCTGTCATACATGGGGTCCTTTTTTTTTCGTGCCATATACCAAAAACAAAGTTGATCATGGTTTCTTCGAAACGAAACGTTATAGTGAGATTGTATGAACGTCATTTTGTAGATCTTAAAAAGTGGCAATAAGAAAGTGCCTTTAGTTTTTCAAAACCCTTCAACCAACAGAATATATCCGCAGAAGTAAATTAGAAATTTGGTCCCAACATGTATTTATTGACCCTTAACTGAGCAACTTTTTGCTAATTTGAACTAAGTACTGTGTAACTCTTACGGTTACTGAGATTACCATGCTGTTCATCCTTATCATGGGCACACTCTTGACTGTAGAACGTAGTACGAACACTTTCATTTCAAAAACAGTCCCGAGGTTGAGAATTTTGTATTTACTATCATTCCGAAACAGTTTTCATAAATGCAACATTTTCTACACAATTTCACAGCAGAATTCTCGCTGTTCGGTATAAAGTAGTTGTAAACTTAATTACCTCTAAAATTTCATCCCCATAAATATGATTTCATTAAATTACTTGGTATTTTACGAGCTCGATTATTTCATTAAAACTTGCCTATCTGGTGTACTTCTTAAAGAATTTAAAACAACACGAATTACTCTAAATAAGAATAAAAAGAAAATTTTCAAGCTCACTAGGAGGATATTCCTCGTCTGGGTGGATATTATCTCAAAAAGAGGATTATACAGTTTGTATATCAGTAAAAATGGAATAAATTCGATAATGAATAAACAGGAGCGCATTTTTTTCAACAAAAACTTTCTATACAGGGTGTGTTATGTAAGAGTGGCCAATACCAACTTTCTCATTTCAAATAAAACACCCTGAATTTTATTAAATTTTTGGATTCTTCAGACAATAATTCTAAACATATAGTATTATGAGGTATGTTTTGGTTGGTTTACGGGTTTTGCCGTGGTCTTCTTTGGTTGAAATCTCCAAACGTTTCAACTGCAACTGCGGCAGTCATCTTCAGTCATCTTCTAGACGTGTCAACTGACAGTTGACACGTCTAGAAGAGTACTTCGACCACGCCACTGAAGATGACTGCCGCAGTTGCAGTTGAAACGTTTGGAGATTTAAACCAAAGAAGACCACGGCAAAACCCGGAAACCAACCAAAACATTCACACAGAAAAAAACATGGTTGAATCAACAAAATGTCATTCAACTCGAATAAATAAAAGTGTCAGTATCCCACAATTAAATATTAATTTATTTGAAACAAATATTGTCATTGATTCGCATCTCTCCAATCCTTTTGGACTGAATGCAATTTTCTTTCCATTGAGTATAATGTTTCTTTCATATGAAATCTCGTTTTGTCTTCTTAAAAACATCAGATGTTTCATTAGATTATAATCTGAATTGACATTTCAACATTATCTTTCATTATTTTGATTAGAGTTTGACTTCAACAAACAAAATATTTTGTTAACTTATTCAGTGCATCTTGGGATCGAATTCGCATTGTACTGAAACAATTCTTTTTGTTCAGCCAAATTATTAAATTTTGAGGTAATACACAAGTTAGTTCGTCGAACATAATTTCTTTCAAACAAAATATTTGTGATAGTCATAACAATTCAATTAAAATGTCGAAATAATTCTGAAACACATGTCCGATACACAAAAAAG
Source organism: Chrysolina oricalcia (assembly GCA_944452925.2). Classification (NCBI taxonomy): domain Eukaryota; kingdom Metazoa; phylum Arthropoda; class Insecta; order Coleoptera; family Chrysomelidae; genus Chrysolina; species Chrysolina oricalcia. Next base: position 2,162,948 of record OX101821.2, on the reverse strand, counting down.
TATTTGACCGAAGTGTGTATTTTCTCATAATAACAAATTATTTTGTATACTTGAGTAAAATATTTTGTTCTTTTAATAAATACTGCTAAGTCTATTCAAGCTTGATTTTGCTGTAACTGCAGTCATTTTCTTTCTTCGACAAAAAACTCTCAAGAGAAAGAAAGTGATTGAAACAACAAAATTGTTTTTATCGTGTTGACGCCAACCGTGAAAGCCTACATTCCTACATTATGAGGTATGTCCTACATGCATCTTTAACTGTTTCGGAAATACTAAGTGTTGTCAGATTTAATGCAAAATTTGATTACAGAAATTTGCTTCAACACACTCAAAAACTAATGGGTACTGGGTTCGGTTTATTTCTTGATAATAGAAAAAAATTATTTCTCTATTTTACAGCAAATTTGCAAATTTTTCATGAAATAATCGTGAAACTTCCATTTGTGGGGGGGTCATTAAGGGATAATTTTGGGTGCAACGTGCATATTTTTCAATGTTTTTTAGAAAAGGCACAAAAATGGACACATTTTCATTTCAGCGTATGACAAAGACTGTGTTAGACTACAAACTGCTGCAAATATTTTTGCTCCGAAATGATACGTGATGAATGAAACCTTCAATAATATATAGTTTATAACAAAATTTTAAATAATATTCAAACTATTTATATTTGAATTCCACAACTTGACATAATATCGTTCAATTTTGTTTTAATATATAGTTTGACGATGTACTCACCATCAGAAACTATTTTCATCTCGATTTACAAACTGTTTTCCATGTTTTATATTGACGAAAAAAGCCAAATTATGTAACTATGAAGGTTGTACTTCGAAAAATTACAAATTTTGGACTGAAGGGAAGCATAGCTGACTTTGATCTGTGAGCATAATGGTATTTTGTAGGTGGGGATATTCCATAAATAAAATCCATTGTAAGAAATATAATGCAACACTTTTCAACCTTCATTTTTGGGCAGGTTTTTGAAATTTTTCAACACTGTGCGACGTGTTTTTTGAACACACTCACATTTACTCCTAATCGAATTTATTTATTCATTCCATTTGGCTGATAGGTACACACTGTATGCTGAAGCTGTATCGATAGATATACGAAATATTTCAACAATTACTGCTGAAACTTGAGTACATGATTTATTACGATGTCCGCGGTCGAGAATAATCAGTTGAAGAAGAAATAATAATATATGCTAATAAAATAATCCATAAACACGAGGCGAAAAACAACAATCTCTCGTTTCTTCCAGGAAACGCACTAACCACTGAAATACGACGCTTAATGTCACATTTACGATGTTGATACATTCATCTAGCAGCTTGAATTGCCGGACAAATATTAACTGTAGCAGGGCAGGGCTCTTGAAGTGTTTTCATAATCGGCTAATTTATGGAAATGGGGTTTGGCACGGGTTATCAAAACTCGTATCCTTGATGTGGCTGTTATGATACATCAAGTAATATCGGGGTATGTTAATGGCATATGTAAACAAATTAGATACAGTTTTTGCATACAATTTTAACGTGATCTACGAGGGGCGCTATTTGTCTATTGAGAATGAAGAACTAAAACAATTATTAGGGTCTAGAAACTTCCTTGTTAATGCAGTGATCTTGATCTCCCTAGAACATGGCACTAGTGTATATTACAATTATTTGAGTAAGGCCTTCAAAAGTTTCAGAAATTGCAAAACTCTTGCTTGAGGTTCTCTAAGCCAGAAAACACACTAATCGACCAGTCTACCTACAATAAAAAATTGAACTAGATCAATGAAGACTTTCAAACTCACACTGATCGACCATCTACCGACCGCTAGAATAATTTTATAAATCTAACATTGCTCTGACATTCAAAAGGTTAGGTGAATTTTTTATTTATTCAATGAAAAAAAGTTAAAATCATAATTTTAATGCTTTTGTTGTCAATAATGTGTAGGAGTGATAGTGACAAAAAGAAAGAATTGTGAAAGTGCATTATTTTTATAATCGATCAATGAAAAAAGGTAGAAAAGTTTGTGGAATAGAGAACTTTATTTACATCGGGAACAAGAGGGTGAATTTTGAACCAGTTATAGAAAAATGGTTGGTTCCATCGCGACTGGCGGGCAGTGTATATCACTTAAGCCACCATCATTGAAATATATGTAGGTGCATTTCCATAATTTCCGTTAGTCCTGAGAGTTTCATTATACTACAGTGAAAATCAAATAACCCATGATAATAACTGTAATTTCACAAAATACTTTTTTCAGTGGTGCAGTATAATCAGAAATCAATGAGACAAGTAGCAACTGCTTTAAACAACGATCTTTCTGAGGTTTCAAAATGATTGTAAATCATGAAATACCTGTTAAGAAGGTGAAAGTAAATTTGCGGTGTAAAGGGGGAAGTAGGAATCCCGAGCGATGGAGGCGGAGTCTAATATTAAAAGAAATCTAATAGCGTCTCACTCCAGCTCATTGCCCATTTACGTTATAGTAAAATTGGCCTTGAACGCGTCCATGCCGCCTGAAATTCCAAACGCACCTGCTCTTACAACCTGGGCGAACCCGGCCTACCAAATAAAAAATGTGACCTACGTGACCGCGATCCTCGTCGGGGCTTTGTTTCTGGATATCAAAGACTGCGGCGGACAAAATGCATTGTTTCCTTCCTTGGATGAGTATTTCGCATATTGATAATTATTGGTACAGGTAATAAAAAAATCTAAGAATGTTGGTAGGTGAGCACACATCAGACATCATTCGAATACAAAATTCTTTTTATCTACGTCTAGATAGAAACGCTACAAAAACGATTCAAGATATGAAAAAATAAAACCTAAGGGACTTCAATATAGACATTTGCAACAAAATCTGTAAAAAAACTATATGCTGCTGCATATTGTTTAGTTGCTTGGTTCTGTGAAAGACTTTCGAATTTCCTTGTTTTCGAAGAATACGTTAGACTATCGTTCTGAGTTCATATAAAAGTTCTTATATTTATAAAACATAATAACCATTCTTCATAATTATGTCGATAAAAATTAATTGTTCTGAAATTGAACTGAATATTTTTTATACATATTCAACAAGCCGTTAGTTACTGTTCGGAGACTGGCTTTGTTCAACGTCTGACACTCCATGCGTATTATACTTGAGGTCTTAGATATTTGAAGTAAACAAATTATTTGAGATAGTACCAGATGAAAAAGTCCAGAGGGGTAAGATTTGGCGACCTATCAGGCATTTTACCCCCCGTACGATTCGATGTAGTTATGATGAAAATGTATAGTGCTTCATATGGTGGTACTAGAAATGACAATATCTATCATAATTCGAAGTAAAAAATATGAGCACTCCTTTGAAAAAAGGTGACAGAGCAGAAAATGTGGATAATTATTGGAATCAATCATTCAATAAAATAAATAAGGGACGTTAAAGATTTTTTTCAAATGAAAAAGTTACAGGATCCGAACACTTGGGCGAATCACCGCAAGTATAGTGAAACATCGAATTCAATAGTTTTTAGCAGTTTTCGGGGCGAAGGTTTAGCCATGCATTGATGAAATCCCTGCCTCACTCATAACAAGAATACATGAACATTACATGTATTGCATTGTGAATATATGAGATTCTCTTGGTGACTGCACGATAGTGCATGGTGACTGCAAGGAAAGTAGATTCAATTCAATTATAGAATAGTTCCTGTCTAGTAGCATAACAACGAAAGTTTCAATGATAGTTTAGAAACATACAATCGGTTAGTTAGTATTTTATTTTTCATTTGTTTTTGTTAGATTTTAGTTTTCAAGTGAGAGAAATCTTTTAATTAGGTCGTTAGGGCAACGTTTGTATTTCTTCTACAATAATTAAAATACATCATTCCTATAGTAATAGAAGAGTTTGGATAGTTACAGGGTTGCTTCCATGAAAAGTGGGCTGAATTCGGATTTTTCAGGACCGAATTTTTTCATAAAAAAGGAGTATCTGTAATAAATTGGGGTCCTGATCACGAATCTGAAGGAATTTTGCTTCTATTTTGCCCCATAATATGATTTACCGTAAAAATGGGTTGTTCCATCGCGACTGGCGGGCAGTGTATATCACTTAAGCCACCATCATTGAAATATATGTAGGTGCATTTCCATAATTTCCGTTAGTCCTGAGAGTATCATTATACTACCTGGAGAGTTACAGGGTTGCTTCCATGAAAAGTGGGCTAAATTCGGATTTTTCAGGACCGAATTTTTTCATAAAAAAGGAGTATCTGTAATAAATTGGGGTCCTGATCACGAATCTGATGGAATTTTGCTTCTATTTTGCCCCATAATATGATTTACCGTAAAAATGGGTTGTTCCATCGCGACTGGCGGGCAGTGTATATCACTTAAGCCACCATCATTGAAATATATGTAGGTGCATTTCCATAATTTCCGTTAGTCCTGAGAGTTTCATTATACTACCTGGATAGTTACAGGGTTGCTTCCATGAAAAGAGGGCTAAATTCGGATTTTTCAGGACCGAATTTTTTCATAAAAAAGGAGTATCTGTAATAAATTGGGGTCCTGATCACGAATCTGATGGAATTTTGCTTCTATTTTGCCCCATAATATGATTTACCGTAAAAATGGGTTGTTCCATCGCGACTGGCGGGCAGTGTATATCACTTAAGCCACCATCATTGAAATATATGTAGGTGCATTTCCATAATTTCCGTTAGTCCTGAGAGTTTCATTATACTACCTGGATAGTTACAGGGTTGCTTCCATGAAAAGTGGGCTAAATTCGGATTTTTCAGGACCGAATTTTTTCATAAAAAAGGAGTATCTGTAATAAATTGGGGTCCTGATCACGAATCTGATGGAATTTTGCTTCTATTTTGCCCCATAATATGATTTACCGTAAAAATGGGTTGTTCCATCGCGACTGGCGGGCAGTGTATATCACTTAAGCCACCATCATTGAAATATATGTAGGTGCATTTCCATAATTTCCGTTAGTCCTGAGAGTTTCATTATACTACCTGGATAGTTACAGGGTTGCTTCCATGAAAAGAGGGCTAAATTCGGATTTTTCAGGACCGAATTTTTTCATAAAAAAGGAGTATCTGTAATAAATTGGGGTCCTGATCACGAATCTGATGGAATTTTGCTTCTATTTTGCCCCATAATATGATTTACCGTAAAAATGGGTTGTTCCATCGCGACTGGCGGGCAGTGTATATCACTTAAGCCACCATCATTGAAATATAAGTAGGTGCATTTCCATAATTTCCGTTAGTCCTGAGAGTTTCATTATACTACCTGGATAGTTACAGGGTTGCTTCCATGAAAAGAGTGCTAAATTCGGATTTTTCAGGACCGAATTTTTTCATAAAAAAGGAGTATCTGTAATAAATTGGGGTCCTGATCACGAATCTGATGGAATTTTGCTTCTATTTTGCCCCATAATATGATTTACCGTAAAAATGGGTTGTTCCATCGCGACTGGCGGGCAGTGTATATCACTTAAGCCACCATCATTGAAATATATGTAGGTGCATTTCCATAATTTCCGTTAGTCCTGAGAGTTTCATTATACTACCTGGATAGTTACAGGGTTGCTTCCATGAAGAGTGCTAAATTCGGATTTTTCAGGACCGAATTTTTTCATAAAAAAGGAGTATCTGTAATAAATTGGGGTCCTGATCACGAATCTGATGGAATTTTGCTTCTATTTTGCCCCATAATATGATTTACCGTAAAAATGGGTTGTTCCATCGCGACTGGCGGGCAGTGTATATCACTTAAGCCACCATCATTGAAATATATGTAGGTGCATTTCCATAATTTCCGTTAGTCCTGAGAGTTTCATTATACTACCTGGATAGTTACAGGGTTGCTTCCATGAAAAGTGGGCTAATCGGATTTTTCAGGACCGAATTTTTTCATAAAAAAGGAGTATCTGTAATAAATTGGGGGTCCTGATCACGAATCTGATGGAATTTTGCTTCTATTTTACCCCTAATATGATTTACCGTAAAAATGGGTTGTTCCATCGCGGCTGGCGTTCAGTGTATATCACTTAAGTCATCACCATTGAACCGGTAGGTGCATTTCCATAATTTCCTTCAGTTCTGAGAGTTTCACCATTCTACCTTGATAATTACAGGAGTTACGCGGGTGCTTCCATGAAAAGTGAAACACACTGTATAAAAGCTTTTAAAAAGTTACAATGGTGCACCGCTTTTGAATGGGTCTGTATATCTTTTTTTTCGATTAATGATAACCCCTTTTCAAACAGAATTCAGTCTCAAAACCTTCCATATATTTATTTCAACATAAATATCAATTCCCCATTCTTTCAAGAAGAACTGTTTTTTGTACTGCGCAGTCTAGTGAATTTATAGGATGCAGCTCAGAGCCTCCGCTTCATTACTGAATTTTGATCGAGTCCCCAGTTGAAAGGAGATTCGGGTGAGAAACTCACGCATGAACTGTCGGCGCGCAAAGTTCCTTCTCTCTCTCTCTCTCTCAAGATCTGTTTCGACGTCTGCCGTCGGTATCTCGGATTCAATCGAGCGAAAACTCCAATTAAAATTGAGATTGCTTCCAGCGAAATGCTAGCGGAATATCGAACGAACTGCTCATATGGGAAAAAAGCGTTATCTATACCGAGCTGGTGGAAAAGAAGTGGCGGAATAATCACAAAGTCTCATTTCGAGAAACAGTAACGAATCGTAATTCCTAATCCGAATCGTTGATTTTACTCCATAAAATTGTGCTAGTATATCATATTATGTTATCTGATTCAAATGAAACTAATATTTATTATTTTCAATAACCAACAACTTTATCAAAATATAGAATAAAACAATAACAAAGTAAAAATAAAAAAAAAATCGGCGCCGATTTTTTACTGATTGCTCTGAATGGAATGAGGGTTACAAAAATTATTTTTACTTTGAGAAAAAGCAGTGGTGTATCACTTGTCTCTGTAAAACGATTCAATTCAAATCACGTACACTGGAAAGAATAAAAAATTACCTTCTCCACCAGAAAATGTCTTTTGATGCATAGAAGATGTAGTTCGAAAGTAAAATGATTAGGACATAGTAATTATATTCATATGAAGATTTTTTTTCTCTCAAAATGGTACCAAGAATAACATCTCAAAATATAAGCATGTTATTAGAAACACCTTGTATAAAGTGAAGCTTTCCCTACCACTTGAAAATTATATCTTTTTTGTCGAAATAATAATATATAGACGCGACTTCATCGTGATCCAACTCGTTTTTTCTTGTGTTTAACCTGAAAGAATAGTTTTATTTTAACAATTGTTTATACATACAAGGATATATTGAAAAATCCTTAGCCTACCATAGAACCAAACAAAATTTCAATGTCAAAATATTTTATTACTCAACATATTCTCCTCTTAATTGGATACATTTATTACAGCGAACCTGCAACGACTCTAGACCTCGTCGTTGGAAGAAAATTTACGACCTTTAAAACTTTTTTTCAGTTGAGGAAAGAGATGATAGTCGGACGGAGCCAAATCTGGTGAATAAGGCGGGTGTTCTAGTAATTCAAACCCTAAATCACGAATTTTTTGCATGGCAACACAGTGCCGGTTTCTCCTATAAGCGGAGTAAGCGGCCGCTTAGGGCCCAAACTCCCAGAGGGGCCCGGTTGTGGCACACTTTGTTTAAAAGTGTAGTGAACTTAGGGCCAGTTTCACAGGTTCCTTAGAGTCCAAATTAATTAACTGATGGTTAGATTGTGAACCTTCAAACGCCATTTAAAGAATGTCATTCACCGTCTAAACTCCCACTTAGTTGTTTGAAGGTTAACTGGGACCTGTGAAACTGACACTTAGAAAATTTTAACCATATTTTCATCCGTTTTTTTTTTATGAATTCGGTATCGAAAAGAGATTTAAATTTGCCCGCTTAGTCAGTTGAATTATCATGATCTCTGATTATGATTATGACAACTTTAGGTCACTGGTCAATATGAGCTACAAGCATTCGTCATGAGCCGAGAAAAGGAAAAAAACTTAACTCCAAGAGGACCTAAGAAGTAGTTGTAATGAAATAACTTCTCAGTCGACGAATTGAATGTTATAAAAGTGAAAATTTCAAGAGTTTTTTACTGCCGATGAATATGCGATAGAATAATCGATCAATGATCTAAAAACTACAAATAGTTTAGATATTAATGCTCAAGTTTTCAATGAGGAAATAACCCACTTCCTTCTATTATGTGATAATATGAACAAAGAAACAATTTCTGATAAATTTGAACTTGTCTAAGGCTGGAAATCTATATTTCCAAATATTTTGAACATTTTGTAAAAAGAATTCACAATTTCCATTTCTAATGCATCTGGTGAGAGATCCTTCTTGGTCCTGAAAATGATTAAAAACTAACTGAGATCCACAACTGGTCAAGAAAGACTAGATGCCCTCTCTGTTACGTTTTCACTTATACTTAGTTTAATTTTCAACTATATACCAAAGAAGATTCTCTATTTTACCTTTCTTGTTTATTTCAATGATTTTGTTTACTCCTCCATATTTTATTTATTATTATTTCGTTTTTTCATGTACCTTTATTCCGATTAATCAAGAAAAATATTTATTTTATCGCCCACTATAAATAATTCAATAAAAAATGTTTCCATATTGGTTCATCGTTTTTAATTCATTTAATTATGTTTCTATTTCATATATTTTAATTCACATTATACCAACGAAAATTTTTTATTTCACATTTTTATTTATTTCAATGATTTTGTTTACCTACTCTTTAATATTTTATTTATTGTTTTCAGTTTTGTTTTTTTCGTAACACATGACATGTAGTTATGTTACTATGTAATTCATTTTATTTTCAAAATACAATTTTAATTTTTTATCCACAAGAGAGCCCGAAAAAGTTGAGCGCTTAGGGCCCGTAAGTTCCTAAAACCGGCTCTGTGGCAACATGAGATTTCTGTGCAGGGGAGTTGTCCTGCAAAAACAAAACACCTTTGGATAGCTTTCCACGTCTTTTCTCTTTAATTTCTTCCCGTAGAGTGGTCAGTAATGTCGAATAGTAATCTCCAGTTATTGTTCTACCCTTATCGAAAAAATCAATCATGATTACTCCATGGCAATCCCAAAAAACTGAAGCAAGAACTTTTCTAGCAGATTTTTGGACACGAAACTTCTTAGGTCTTGGAGAACCGGAGTGTCGCCATTCCATCGATTGATGCTTTGTTTCTGGATCGTAGAATTGTACCCAAGTCTCATCCATAGTAACATTTCGGTTTAAGAAGTCTACATCGTTTTCAAATCGAGCACAGATCGAACGCGATGCTACTAACCTTGCACGCTTTTGGCCAACATTCAAACATTTGGGGATCAATTTTGCAGCAATTTTTCTCAAGTTCAAATTGGCATGAACTATTATATGATGAACGCGTTCGTTTGAAATATTCAGTGCTTCAGATATCCGATTTAGCCCCATTCGACGGTCTGTTAAAATCATGTCATGAACTGCTTCGATATTTTCGGGGACTGACACAGAAACTTGCCTTCCCGATCAGTCATCATCTTCAATGGAAAATTTACCTCTTTTGAAGCTTGCAGTCCAATTTTTCACGGTCGCATACGAAGGACATTGATCACCAAGGGTATTAAGCATATCTTGGTAAATCTGCTTACCTTTTAACCCTTTCGAATACAGGTACTTGATGATGGCTCGATACTCCAATTTTTTTATTTTCACAATTTCGGTGGACATAGTTTTTCTTTTAATTTATTGCGAAACTCTGGTTTACTTTTTTGACGTCAAACTTTACACTGGCACTTCTAATAAATTATTGTTCGTTGCTATGGTAAAGCAAAATTTTGTTTATGCAGGGAACTGGTCTAGGCTAACTAGATATACATCCTCGTATATATTTCTCAAACATCTTTTTTGGATTACAAAAATTCTGTGGGCATACGTAGAATTAGCCCAAAATATAATTCCATATCTAACACGAGATGGAGGTTTGGATGATTCGCACTTAATGCAGCCTCTGTGTTTACTGATTGAACCAATATATGATAATGTATTTCATAAGCATATCTGACATTACTGGACTATACGAGTTCCTTTAATTTTTCTACGAATCTTCTATAAAGCTTTCAGCCACAGATGTCTCAGTATATATTATTCTAGATAGCCAGTTCCAGTACGGCACTCAGTATTTTACAATACGTCTATGTTTGCTTTACTTTCATTACCGCGATATGACCGTCGGAATCTGTCGAAGATTTATCCTTCAAATTTGGCCCTAAACCGATAAATATTTTCCCAACGACGCTCTTATTCAATATAGAACCTATAGAAATATTGAATAAAAGATGAAGGAGGCTCGCGGCGTATAGATATTGGTGTCACGATATGGCAACTTGAACTTTCTTTGGAAAACTCCGTCGGAGAAAAGGGCCCAAAGCAGCCGTCATAGTGTACACGTCTGTCGCCTGAGGCACCTGTTCACTTCCGTCGGATGAGTTGTGTAGCGATATAGACCGGTCTCGCATTTTCCGTTTTTCCGTCACTGTTCCCGATCGCATAGGTTGTCCTCGCGATATTTTCCTCGCTTTCGAATATCGACAGAGGAGTTGATATTATTTCCATGTCATTGAATGTTCAATCTGATACGATTATTGAACGTATTCGATGCTGTCATTTATGTTTTTACTGGTAATTATAACGATGTTCCTCATCATGAAACCACCATTTTTTGAATAAATTCTGTTCGGATAAGTGACACAAATCGTTTTACTCAACGACATATGATCAATTCCTGGAAAATCAGATACAGGAGTACCTCAGGGCTCCATTCTGGTGCCACTATTTTTTATAATTTTTGTTAGTGATATAAATACATTCTGCACTATTCCTGATGACACAAATATTTTAATGTCAATAATTGATGGAATTGTAAATCTAGTTAAACGTAGTAACGAAGCATCCAGACAGTTAAAAAAATACTGTTATTAAAATGGACTAATGATGAATGTTTCAAAAAGAAATTTAATGAGATTTCAACTTACAACGAAATCACCAGACTATCTATTTACATTTAAATGGTAAATCTATACAGAGCACTGACTCTCTTTATTGGGACTCACATCTAAAGATGACAGTATCGAAACTAAGTACCACTTGTTAAAAACCTTTGATCCTTTGATTTCCTGAGACTACTTTATTTTGGACTAGTGCAATCAGTACTTCAATACGGACTACTACTTTAGGGTGTCTCACCTCATTTAGAAAAAAAAAATACTTTTAGCACAAAAGAAAGTAATGAGAGCAATGTATAATATTGCTCTATCATCATCTTGCCGACAACTTTTCAAAGAACCTAAAATATTAACCTTACCAAGCCAAGCCTTCATCTTCCTCAAGTGATAATTTACATAAAAAATAATGAACATAAATTCATGAAGAACAAAGACATACACTCGTATAAAATTTTTGTTAGAGAAAAAAATGGCGGCTGCAATAGGGCGAACGAGTCTTGTGATAAAGGTCCGAACCATTTACTTGTTTTGTTTTATTTCAAACATTTGATTCATTGAATTTGGTTATTTACAAACAAGTAAAAGATTTTCATAAAATAAAATAGAAATTGGTTTTGGATATATGAGTACAATTTTATTTATTGAATTTGCATACAACATTTTTTGCTCAAAACTGCAACCCTCTTGAAAGAGAGATATATAAGAGAGATATATTAAAAGATAAACGCTTGTTTTTGACACAGTGAGAGACAATTGGTTAGAATCGCACCATCTTTCGATCTTTTCAGTATTCTAACAATTTTTTAAATTTATATCAGTACGGTTCTGATTGTGCCATATTATTGTGGTATCATCGGCATAAAGTGTTATGTGCCATGAGATTTTTATATCTGGCAAATAGTTTATGTGAATCAAGAAAAGAAGGGGACCAAGAATTGATCCCTGTGGTACTCCTGAGAGAGAGAGAGCCCTTCTCATGTTCTTTACACCCGATTGGACTAGAAAATTAATAGGTAAAAAGAAAGATGGTGAAAAATTTCTTTCTATAAATCCTGGCAGATTTTTAAAGATTGTTTTACAAAATCTACAAATATTATTTTATTCATAGGCCGTGGTGGTAGAGCGATCGCATTTGGAGGGAAGGGTCGACAGTTTAAAGCCTCACATGGTCATCGGTCTCTTGCATGGCATCACACGTTAAAAGGTAAGGGCTGCGTCTTCCCTAGCTCACACAAGTCTCTCGAACACTTCCGAGGGTTGCGCGTAGGGGTGCAATCGGTTGACGGAAATAACAATTTTATAACAATTTTTTTAATTTTATTTACAAAAATATGCAGATCATAACACTTAATCCTCATATTAATTTTTATTGGTTCACAGATTGAGATGAAACAATGAGCAGCATTTTCCAAGAGTTTTCATTCGGTTTGTTGAAATATATGTGATTCTCGTTGTCGCCACTTTGATTACACCGTTATCACAACACGTAGACGTGTCGGATGCTGGATGCTTTCCGCCACGCGAGATGATCCGGAGAGCAAAAACCAGATAATTAACGTGATTTTCATCGCAAACCTTTTTCGTGTTGCTACAACGGCAGAGTAACGGGGTCGCGATAATTTAAATTTTAATGCCTTTCCACCGGAATATTCAAATTTTAAAAACATCTGCAAGTTTGTTCTCACTTTGCCAAACATTATTCTGAAACTTTAGATAATTAGGATCGGGCGGGAGAATTTCTACCTTAACGCTCGAAAACAAGTCTCGGGGAAATTTTATTGGTCGGGTAAATTTATGCAAACTTATGGTAACAAATTTACGCGGACTTCTTAGAAGTGGTCGACATAATTTTCGCTAGGTCGGGGGAGAAACAGAAGGAATCGGGGATCTGTAATTTATAGAAGGAATAATACATTTTCATTTCAATATTGCATGGTACTTGTTATAATCTCCCGGAAATGCTCCTGAAATGAAAATGAAATTTTGAAGTTGGAGTATATCCAAGAGCGGAGCTCCAATAGGCCCCGCCCACTAGCGACTTTGCTTCGGCATTGGCCGGAGTAAATGTCTAGTTTGGCTATTTAAGAAGCCCTCAGCCGAGAGTTTTTTCAGGCCTTCAGCCAGTTTCAGGGGGGCACCATGCACAGTAAAGTAAAGCCATTGTTTAAAAGTCAACTCATGTCAGATATAAGGGAGCTTCAAGCCGAGAATTGGCTGGGCACCAAACGGTCAGATTTTATTCTGCTGATTGCCAGTCATCAGGATGAGGAACCGCTTTAACGAGCGGGGGTGGTGGATAGGGGGGGTGAGCTTTCGAGTACGTACAAGTGCTGGGGAGTTCATCCTTCCGGGCCTCAACCTTAGGGGGTGCATGGTGGGGTGAAATAGTCAGTCGCCTGCCAGCTCTGGCAGCGAGTTCTCGCTAGCACCGGCGAAAGGACATAAGTGTCCGATTTGAGAGCACACTCTCCGAGTGGCTCAATAAGACTTTAAATGGCTTGTTTTGCCTGTAAATGGCTTTTAATCCAAATTGTGATTATATGTGGAAATAATGGAGCATTTCAACCACTGAGAAATCTACGGCCTACAGTTGATGGGAAATCGTTGGAAAACCCAACAAATTTCCAAAACGAATTCGAGACAACGTGTATGCCTGAGTCTTTTTCAAGACTCACAGTGCATGTTGGAGTTATTATTCTGTTGCTGCTACAAGTGAATGGAGATGGTATCCGGAGTTGCTGGACTTTTGCAACATTGCGCACTCGTGGTGATCGAGCTAGCCGGAAGAGGAAAGGAATTCAAACCTTCCAAATCAACCCGAGTCGCGCAATCGTTGACAACTGCATTATTCTGAAATAGCATTTTTCATTCCTACGTGTTTTCGTCTTGTATCTTCTAACAATTTCTTTTCTTACAGAACGAAAATGTCTGGAAATGGAAATTTATTTCGAAAACGGGATCTCAAAAATTTATAAGATTTGGTTTGTGGAGGTAAAGGTATGCCGATTACTCCTATTCGTGCGTTGTTGCCATAGTTACGTTTTTTCGATAATATTTGTCACTTTGGTTTTTCTAAATGCAACAAGATTCAAGATTCAAAAGTTTTTACTTTCTTAATATGGCTAACATTGTATACATTCCTCGTCTAGTCACATAATTTTCTTCTTTCTTCTTCTGGGAAGAGGAAAGAATAAGGACAGCCAGTTGCATACCGAGTGATGGCCACCACTCGGTTTCAACGCCACGTCGATTCCTGGCCCCCCTTGTGGGAGACTCTTGAAACGACCCCCCACGGTCTTAGTGGGCAGGTCCGTGACTACTCAGGGAATGGGTGGATATTGTGCAGTATTCACGCCTCCTGCAGAGCTTATGCATGACTTTTGAGTGTATTCAAAACAGAGAATGGATGTCCTTGATCGTTGCAGAGGTTAGTATGTAGAGCATCCCGGAAAAGGCTCACTGCAAAAAACCGGGGACTAAATGCAACACACTGTAGGTATATTATTTACCGGTTTTGATTCCTCTCTTCAATGGTATCTCTATCTCTTGAACGGTATCACCGATATTACTTTTTAAAATAAAAGACATTGAATCATGGCCTACTTTCAGAAAATTATTGTCACAAAAATGTCGGTATGTGACCGATATGCAAAATTTAGTTGCTTCTGTGTACCTTGGGGGTTATCAGTAAGAAATCCTCTTGTATTCTATCCTAAGTATTGATATAATATATTATTTAACTTAAACTCTTCACATAATCGAGTTATTGCAGTGCTCTCTATCCAAACTACGTAAATAGATATATCGTATTAATCATATTAGTACGAAATAAACCCCATATAATAATAAAGCTCATCATTTGCGGAAATTGCTTTTATACTATGACATGCAGATTTCAGCGAATGGAAATGCAGTAGATGCAGATTTGTCGTATTTCCACGTTCGTAATTAACTTTTGGGGAAACTACTAGTGGAAATTGTTCAGGAAGAATGTTTGTCAGGTGCTGGTGATCGAAAAGATTGCGATTTAAAACGATTGTTGTATTTCTGAGAAATGTTGATATATAGGTATCGAAAAATATCCAAGATTGTCAAACATTATACTTTTTTGAGAAAAATTTGACAACCCACTTGAAAAATACTTCCCCAGAGATCATACGCTCATGCTTAGTCTGAAATTTAATTTTATTCACTGATTATTTTTCGACTTATCTTGCAACCAATAAAAACCATCAATTTAAAGCTATGATGTACTTTCAAACCAATCACAACATTAATATAGTGGGAATTTTCTACTTAGATTATTGACTCGAGAATATTCGTGGTATTTTGTTTTTATTGTGTGACAACTGATACTTTTGATCTGACTTCTGTCATCAGTTTGCATGCAAATAGAAAAATGAATTTAGATAACCGTAATGAATGAAAATATTATATAGAGAATGTGTCTGATCGGGGCATCAAAAAGTAATCTATCGAATACCACACGAGAATTCGATAAAGTAGAAAATAATTCTCCACATTTTTTCTCAAACTTGTTGCCATTTGGCAATAGCCACTCGAGCCCTTCGGGCAACAAGTTTTCGAAAAATCTATCGAATTATTTTCACTTTATTCTCACTCTCTTGTGGCATTACAACTGAAAATATCGTATGTGTTATTGGTCATTCTTTTGAATCAATGTTTGGTTTGCAGGATTGTAAATTAAAAAAATCTTATGAATGTTTACTTCGTTGATGTAGATTTTAAATATTTTAATATCTGTGTGTCTTTCTGTATCAATTTCGAAACCTGACTCTCCTCTCCAAACGTTTAAATTTTTCTAAATGGAATGAATAGCAATAATTGGAATTATTTTAAAATTATCATGCATGAAACTATTTGCCAAAAAGCAAAAAATATGACAGTTTAATCCGTTTAAATTTACAACTACATTATTTTCTGAATAACTAAGATTATTTCATTCATGATGAAATAGACCAATCAAACACCACCATTTTTCGAATATATCTATTTAAAATAACTGATTATTTCACACGAGCTGTTTCATCGCGTTTAAAATTTCGTTTACCATATTGGTTTTCATTATGTCGTTTTTCAGAGATTCTTACAATTTTTGGCAACAGTTTATAAATAAACAATAATTTCTTAATTGTTCGAATAACCTTATACTCATTTTCATCAGTAAAATTTCCATTTTCAATAGGATTTCTAAACAAATATTGACATAAGGCAACGAAAATACGTCAAAATTTGAAATGTTTACATGCAAAATTCGCAGCAAAGGCTTCTTCAATGCATTGTTGAGATGCGTAACCAAGTTAAACATACTCAACGAAGCGTTTGATTCTGAAACGTCTCGTATTTAAAGCTTGACCAAAAAAAAAAATTATTCACGTTTCAGTAATATTTCGTGTGAAAATATTTGGCAATTCATAATAGTACACCAGTCAACACTATGAAAACCCTTGCTTCTGTATGGCTACAGTTTTCCGACTTTTGTAAGCAGGTTAATGTGTGTAATGTCCGCCATCTGAGGATGTGCATCGACCAAAGTTTAAAGTGTTTCAAAAATTGAAAATGTAAATTAATATGGGTTGCAGAATAGCCTAGAGCAAGACATCTGCGTCCCCCCGATACAGCTTTGCTGTCTACGCCGGTTAGAGGCCGGATGGGAACGGATTTCTCGCAGCAGGGCATGTCCTAATGGTGCCGTATGGAAGCCAAAGGACAATAATTGAAGAGAGAGAGAGAGAGAGAGAGAAACGTTTGTAAGACAAAAGGTTACTCTTTGAATGAACATACCAGAATTGATGAATTGGCTGTAATATTGAAAGACTGGGGGTTTAATGTGCGAAGGAAAGACGGAACGGAATATAAAGAATGTGTGGTGAAGACAATGTGGAATATCGTAGCAAAAAAATTGTGATCTACACAAATTGCAATATTCATTACAACTGTACGGATACAAAATAAAAGTTATATTTTCTCAATGTACTTATAATAAAGAAATTGTTAGAAAATGTCGGTGTTTATTATCAATAAAATTCTGTGTTGTTGGTTTCAATCTACCTCATTCAAGAAATAATCTTGTCGTATATCACACGACCTATAAATTGTAATGGATTAAACTATCAAAATATTTTTTGCGTGATTCTGCTTTTTGATAAATAATTTCATGCAGAAAAATTTCAAAATAAAACTCCTCGATCGCTTCGCGGTATCGGGATTTTATTAAATTATTGTGCATTCAACTATTTTCCAAGCAAATTCATGCTCAAAATATTTTGATAGAATAATCAATTAAATTTATAGGTCTTGTGATATAGCATACGATCAAAACTAACAACTATGAATTTTATTAGCAGCTATTAGGAGCTTGATTGAACCTTGGGTTTGTCAAAACAACAAACTTGTTGGCCGCCTGTCAAAGAGTAGTTCATCATCTAACTATGGATTCCATGGTTCGTTTCAAATTGAGTTTCAACTAGTGACTGTAGATGTCACAAGTTACTTTTTTGAAAATTATCGCTAAAAACGCGAATGGTGTAAAGTTGAGTATTGGAATTCCACATAGTATTCAGTGATGAAATTTGTTGGTATGCAGATACATATTGGCAATGGGTAGATATTCATATTCAGACTCCATTCCCCTTACTTGGTTCTCATATTTGTATTGATTGCTCGATATCATTTCGAGCTTCCTTCACCTTCGGCCATACAAATGATATTCCCGATGCGATCCTCAATATCATCCATTGGTTATGCCGCTTGTTGGGTGCATGTATGAAATTAAACGGTCTCAGGCACGGTGCAGGCTTACCGTTATTATTGTATTGGTGGTTTATGGGTATTAGACAGTTTCTCATTAGCAAATGATTGCTTTACCTCTTGCCGCTGAATAACTGAAAGCGTTTAATCGGTGCATGTAACGGAGTATGCTACAACGTAGAAGATTATATTTCCAAATTACTACAAAATCAAATTTGTCTTGCCGATAAGACCTTTAAACAGTCCTTATATCGAATGAATTTCAATTAATTGTTTTTGCGATTTCTTGGGATCCGACTTTAAAGCTGAGATTCTTCAAGAAGCCGACTTTAAAGTTGAGATTCTGTAAGGAACAATTTCTCACTGATGGAATCAAAGTCTAAAGTATGAATTTATAGAATAACTAAGTAGGAACACACCTGCACAATTTCAGCGAAACCTGTGATGATTTTATATGATTTTTTGTTCGCTATTCCTGAATACGCGCTACTGAATCAAATACGTTCGTTTTGACTGTCTGGTGGTGTTCTTGGTGGTGTTTCTGAGATACTATTTCGACTTATCGATCAAAAAGCATAAATACTTATGGCTTAAAGATAATTGGTGCACAAATTAACATTGTGTTCGCGTACATGAAAAGCTCATTCGACATCAACATTATTAATTTACTTCAACTTTCACAATAATTTATTTTTACAATTTTCCATTGATACCCAGGTAGCAGATCATATAATCTTGAGAATATTGAGCTAATGTAGATATATTGTTAGTGAAAAAATAATATTGATTCAAAATGGGTGACTTGAAAAATCAATATTATATTAATAATATTGGTACAATATTGGTTCAACCTATTCTGAATGTAGATTATTACAAATAATATTGAGTCAATATTGGTAGAATTTTTACCAACATCGATAAAACAATATCGTCTACATATTATTGCCAACATCTAGAATAAATATTGCAATCCCAATATTCCACTCATGTTGGTTCTACGGTTAAAAACTATACTATATATCCAAGTTTGAAAACACATTAGTTGATTATTATTTCAACTATATTCAACAAATTGTATTAACTCATTTTGGGTTAATGTTATTTTAATGATATTTACCAATATGTATAAAACAATATTGTCTTCATATTGTTTCCAATAGAATTAATATTGCAATCCCAATATTCCTCTCATATCGAGTCTGGGAATGAAAAACAATATTGTTTATCCTTGGGTTTGATAGCAATTTGGTTGAATATTAGGTCACCAATATTTAAAAAATTATATAAACTTATAATGAGTCAATATTGGTTTAATAATATTTACCAATATATACAGGGTGTTTCTTGAGTACGTGTAGAAAATTCAGGAGCGTATTGCTGACATCAAAATAAGAAGAAAAGTTTCTATAAACATATTTCCGCAAGTTATTCAGAGTGTCAAAGTTGAATTCTTATTTTTATTTTTTATGAATAATTTCAAAATAATTTTGATATTTGGGTAAAGCTTGGTATCTGGGAATATTCATTATTCAGTTTGTGTAAAACATAAATTCTTGGTAAAGGTCACTGCGAGCAACCGTTTTCGAGTGATTGAGATTTGAAATAATCGATGCAAGTGATTTTGAATGACAAGATGTTTAAATTTAAAATAAATTCAATTCGAAATTAGTTTTTTCATAATTAACATAAAATTTGATTATGACATTGAAAAATCATCCCAGATACCAAACTTTACCCAAATATTAAAAATATTTTGGAATTTATTCACAAAAAACAAATGTAGGAATTAAACTTTGACACTCTGTATCTTAGAAACGAATAACTTGCGGATATGTGTTTATGGAAACTTTTTTTCTTATTTTGACGTCAGCAATATGCTCCTAAAGTTTCTACACGTACTTAAGAAACACCCTGTATATAAAACAATATTGTCTACATATTGCTTCTAACATCTAAAATAAATAGTGCAATCCCGATATTCTTCTCATATCGTTTCTATGGATGACAGCATATGGTTGAGTATTATTTCACGAATATTCAACAAATTATATTGATCAAAATTATTACGACAACATCACGCTAATATTGATACAATATAACAAAGAACACCTATAACCATTATTATATTTTGAATAATGGCCGAATATTCAATAAATTATATTCAAATATATTATGATCAAACCTGGATACAAAAATGCTTGATGACTCTACATATAGAACGTCTTCTGAAACCTAAGAACAAATATTGTATACTTCTCATGTCATCCTCGGCAAGAAATACTAAAAATAAAATTTTACTTCGTGTGTATATCTGGGAGCGGAGCTCTAATAGGCTCCGCCCACCAGCAGCTTTGCTCCGGCATTGGCCGGAGTAAATGTGAGATTTGTCTATTTAAGAAGCCAAATATCGCTGATTATATATACATATATATGTATTTCGCTGATATTATTCAAGTAAGACTGATCCAATATCGCCAAATGTTCACATTTTTTTCTCACCAATATTGCATTTCGAATATTTTGCCAATATGTTCACATTATTATTGTACCAATATTCTACCAATAGGCGTGCTATTTAGGAAAGTTATGCTAAACCTTCATTTAAAACCAACAGCTTCAATCCCCTTCTATAGGTGGGGAGAGCACGCATCCAAATTTTTCCAGAAAGTTCCAAAATGTTCTAGAATTACTTGAAATGTTTCAAAACGATCTAGAATGATATATAATGATCCAGAAGCAAGGGAATCGCTCAACAATAGTAAAGAGTAATTTAGAGTGTTCCAAAATAATTTGGAATGTTCTTAACTCAAAATGATCTAGATGCTATAGAATTTTCGAGAAGGTTCTACAGTACTCTAGACTGTTCGAGAATACATTGAACTACTACTAAGATAGTCTAGAATTGTAGGATAATCTGAAAGGTTCTAAAATAGTTAAGAATATTCTATGATATTCGATCTGTAATGTTTCAGAATGATCGAGAACAGATTGAAATGTTCTAAAATAATCCAGAATGATATCGAATTTTCGAGAATGTCTCAAAATATTTCATGATCTTCGATGATAATCTAAAATGATCTAAAACGAATAATAATGTAGAATTGTTAAAAAATTGTTCATGATAAAAATTTTATTTCCGCCAACCGGCTGCACCCTATGCGCAATCCTTAGAAGTCCTTGAGAGACTTGTGCGAGCTAGATAAGACGTAGCCCTCACCTTTCAACGTGTGATGCCGTGCACGAGACTGGTGGCCATGCTGAGAATCGAACCCTTTGATTGAAAAAACATTACCAAATAGCAAATCTAGTAGTCCTGGAAAGATGAATATGAATGAACTTGTGATCACAAGGCGTAGTAAAATATACTGACTTTGTTCGGTATTTTCAATTCTAATTTACTCTGACCGGAATTTCAAACAATCAAAGTGTCTCTCCTTCTCGTGCTTTTCTTGAAAGTTTAGCCCTCCGTATATCGTATATCGCTGTTTGTCGTTGTGCTTTTTGTGAAAAACCAACCGTCCGCAAGAAACCTATTGTTCAGTGTATCGTGTTCTACACTTGGCGGATTCTTCACGGCATTCGAGAGACGCAGACGGTCAAACGATTTTGGTTTTACGGCCGTTCCACCGTAAAGTCCCATCTGTATATTACCGAGCGTCGAATGTGTAATAACAGCGAGACGAGGAAAGAAAGGACGATATCAACTTGTACACCTTCGGTACTCCTCTCGCCGTACGGTCTACTATGTAGGATTTTATTAAAGGAAATCCAATAGTACAGTCACGTTGGGGTTTCATCTTGGAATGAGAGGTAAGAAGCTGAATATTTGCATAAATGTTTGTTTTGACATTCTGAATGACGCTTCAAAAGTCCCGTGAAATGTCGTTACCGCGTCTTGAGATATTGAATGTCAAAGGTTGCAATAACCACTTTTTCGCAAATATCTCGCTTCCTATGCGTTAAATGATATTTCCATTGTATAAAAGTTGTAGAGCAGGAAATTCTCTATAATATTTGTTTTAAATCTTTTTTCATATGATTCACCGTTTTTGAGATACAGCGCTCAACCATGTAAGACATGATACAAGGTCAACAGTGAATCCAGTCAATAGTACGTTGTATAAAGTTAACTATTCATTGAATCAATAAATTATAATTCCAAATAAACTTTCATTCTGTATGAATTAAAACTCAATATTTATTAACGCATAGGAAACAACTTGCAAACTATAGAGCAAACTATAGAGCTATAACGTTGTGCTCAAGTTTCAGTAAACTATTTGAGGCTATAATGAATAAGAAGGTTCTGAAATTCCTGACAGATAATGCTAGACTCTGATATTGTCAACATGGTTTTTTAAAAAACAAGAGTACTGACACAGCGCTGTGTGAATTTATTGATGAGATGAGATAACTAGAGCTTTGGATACGAAAAAAGTGGCACTAGGGTTATTTTTTGACTTCTCCAAAGCATTTGACTGGGTAGATCATGAAAATCTTCTCCATAAATTGCAGAGATACGGTGTCAGGGGAATTGCTCTTCAATGGTTTGGCTCCTACTTAGGAGATAGGTATCAGCAAGTAAAATGTAATGGTTTTACTTCCGATTTGAAATTAGTAAATATGGGAGTTCCTCAGGGGTCCATTCTGGGACCAACATTAATTCTTATATATGTTAACGATCTCTTAGAACAAATGAGACAGCTTTCTACTCGACTTGTTGCTTATGCTGATGACACAAATTATTTGATCGTAAACAGTAATATCGATGACGCCATAAATCAAGCGCAAAATGTTTACGGCAATATTTGTGAATGGAGTATGAAAAATAGTCTCTGCCTCAACAGCGATAAAACTGTAATAGTAGTTTTCAAAAATACTAAGACTCTGATGGAAACTCTTGAAAACATTGTCTTAAACAACACTGATATTTCGTGCTATGATTCCACTAAGCTTTTAGGTCTTGCACTGCAAAGTAATTTGAAATGGAACACTCACATTGATGCCTTGTCATCAAAACTAGCAAAAATGTGTTATGCACTCTGCATAACTTCTCAACAATGTAGCAAAGGTATTGTTAAAAGTCTTTGTTTTGGCTGTTTCCATTCGAATCTGAAATATGGTATAATGCACTGGGGAAATTCTACAGAAGCCTATCGAATATTCACTTTACAGAAAAGAGCTACCCGTATTTTAAGTAAAATTGGACCAGGGTTTTGAAGTGTTCTCTACATGAGTACACTTCAAAACCCTGTCAATTTTAACAATGATTTCGGTATGTATCTATGAAGTTGTTTGTTACGTTTTCAAAAACAAAAATTACTTCGAATCCGAAATGGTGCAACATAATTATGGAACGAGAATGAAAAACAGATTGCTACCATCTAAACATTCATCTACCCTATATCAAAGAGTATTATAATGGCTGCACAATATATGCATCTTCAAAAGAGAGGTGAAACTTCTTCTGTTGAATAAGTCCTACTACTCCTTAACAGAATTTAAATTTTTAATTATTTTAAGAGTCAAATATTTCTATTTTATATGTTAACCTGTCTGTCATTATTTATTTTTGTGTTTTTATATCTACATCTTATTTAAAGAGTAACATTGCCACATTAGTCAACTATATAGTATCCCTACTGTATTGTATTTCTTTTGTGACTGAAAATAAATGAAATGAAATGAAACGAGATATTTGCAAAAAACTGATTTTTGTGACCTTTGACCTTCAATATCCCAAGAAGCGGACACGAGATTTTATGAGACTTTTGACACATCATTTAGAATGTCAAAACAAAGGTTTACGCAGATATTCAGCTTATTCCGAGGTTGACCCCGTTTTTTGGCTTAAATGACTGTACTATATGTAGGATTTTATCAAAGGAAATCCAATAGACTGCGCTGGTACGGCAAAGACTGTCCGCTTCGAAAATAAAACCACTAAAATGGAACCATTTCTACTTCTAGTGCGGGAGCGAAGGAATTGTTTGCATCTGTGAAGGAATATCGAAAGATGTGGCTTAATTTAGTGACGCGAACAAGTATGTGCATTCTTGTATTGATCGGGCATTCTATTTCGCGAAAACTGAAAATGTCCAACAGGGAATGATATCTGATTACTCGTCTATTTACATTTCCAAGAAAATTTTTGTGAAAGTAGCACTCCTTGGCTGATTCGATTTGGAGTTGATATAATTCGAAAATATATCTTACATGAGACCCATATAATTTTCATTTCATATACGTTCAAGTGTGGAGAATAAGATATTATCGAATTCCGATCTAATTTTGATTATCTTACATACCTGTTGTTCATAATCTTTAATAGATTACTCTAATCAATGAGTTGTAAAACGTAAACATAGAGTAAAGCCCCTAAAAATATTTTTAACAAAATAAGATGAAAAAAATAGTATATTATGTATCTAGTAGTAAAAGCAATACATTCCCGGACGACAATGTAAATTGTTGGCCGAGGCGTTAAGCCGAGGCCAACAAGCATTGAAGTCTGGGAATGTGCTTTTACTACTAGATACATAATATACTATTTTTTCTGAAATCGCAATCAGCATTATCAAAAACTATAACATATTGTTTGCGTGAATTCAATAACTGTCTTAAATGTAAACAAGCCGGCAAAAATATTCCCGTATCGTTTTCGATACGGAAAAGTACTTTCCCGTACCGTTTAGGTCCGAAAACGGTTCGGGAAAGTTCGTTGCTTAGCAACGGACTAAAATACTAGATTAGCGTATTTTGAGGCCTGAAGTTGCTCCGTTCTTGAACGATTTCAGAAAAAAAGTATTTAGTTTTTGTTAATTTTTCTAGTGGTCATTCCGAATCCAATAAGCTATTGCTCATATTTTCTGGAGCTTTATCTCTATTTTTCACGTTTTTCAACTTTATTCAGAATTCGTGATTGTTCTAGAAGTAAAAAAAGTCTGATAACTTTACGAAATTTTCCAGAATTTCCAATTTGAGTTTTTTTGGAAAAACGTTGCATCTGTCACGATGTAGTTCAATATCCGCCGTGGTATTACCCAAGGAAGTAGTTGTTTTCTGTCAAATGTTTGCCTCATATTTTTCATTTGGTGGAAATATTTGGAGAGAAAGAGTACTTCGTTTTTGTCGATTTTATTCACGTCATTTACAGCAGAGTTAATTACCAACGGATTCCTCGCACGTTTTCGTGGTTTTTTAGTCGCCCTGGCCCGATCGTGATCTCTTTTAAAATTCCGGCAGGGATTGTTTTGATTCATATAAATTACCAATCAGCGTCCTACGAGGGAACATACATTCTAATTAGGAGCTTTCCATACCGTGTCGCTCTAGAAGTGAACCTTAATAATTTTGAGTTAGCGAACGCGCCAAAATGTAAAACCTATAAATTTTCATTAGACTGGTTGACTTCACGTTTAGGCGGAAGGGAAGCCGTAAAATGCTAAGCAGCTGTTACGCAGTGGATCTGAAGATGGAGTAACTTACAATTAAAAGGGTTTTTATTAATCGTGTGTCAAGCGTATTCAACCATATGTTTTGATTATGTCTGTATAAGCGAGCAAAGTTTTCATGGTTCGAAGACAGCGTGTGTGATTTGAGGGCACGTATCGCTTCGATACAATATAATACAAATACATTTATTTAGCCTTGAGACCTTACACATCCACAAATTTAAAAATTCATAAAAACTCAGGGACTATTAGCTTTGTACACATTTAGGATAGTGGGTAAAATTGAAAATACAATAAGTATACAAGGTGTCCCAAAACTCAACGTCATCCTCTGGAGGACTGACAATCCAGCTCATGACTGACCAGAATATCACAATATGACCTCAGTAAAATATTAATAGTTTTGGAGATATTGGCAGTATTTCGTGAAAATTGAAACCTTTGAACAGTATTTCGAATGTTACAGGTACAAAACTTCATAGTTTAAGATTCTCATTTTTGTTATGCAACCGTCAATAACCTTTCTATTGATTAAAATCCAAAATAAAAATATTGGTGCAATACCTTTGGAGAAAAAAAAAACATATTTGCCCGATTCACGTGTTAATTTATTTTATTAGCTTACTTAGACTCTTCATACTGTAATCAAAATCACCAGGCGAACCTGGCAAGTTATTTCAAAAAATTGGTCATTCGGTGTAGTTTTTGACATGATACAACATTAACCATCTTCCACATGAGGAAGAACGATATTCCTGGTTTACTGCATTAGGAGCTCATTGTGAAATTATTTCAATAATTGGGAATTCCAATGAAAACACTTGTTAAATTAAAGTGACAGGTATTTATTAACAACTAAACAAAAGACAAAGAAAAATTAGAGAATGTGTACAAACTGCCTGCCACCAAGTCGAATTCAAGCGTGTCATCTTTTTGAAAACGATCTTTATAATAATTCATGGACCGGCATCTAGAACGGTACAATAATTGGCCCTTTTGAATTACATGACATTTTAAACGGGAAAAATGTATCGCGATTTTTTAGAAAACGAACTGCCTACTCTTTCGGAAGATGTATCTTTGGCCATACGCAGGAAAATGTGGTTCCAAAATGACGGCTGTCCAGCTCATTACGTACGACCAGTGAGAAATTATTTGGATCAAACTTATCCACAGAGATGGATCGGCCGTCTTGGTCCCATTTTGTGGCCTCCCCAGCCTCCAGATTTAAACCCGCTAGATGCACACCCAGTAAATGATGAACATGAATTGAGACGTCGTATGAAGCCGCTGAAGCCGCTGTATTAATGAAGCCCCATTCAACAAACTTCACGATCATACAAAAAAGTTCTACTTCATGAATTTGTATTATAAATAGCTATTTTGAGCATACTCCCCAAAATTGGATTCCATATCTTAAGTGCGATTCTCTCAATGAGAAATAAACAGTTTTTGCTGCAAGGAATCCAAGTTCAGTAGAAGTAGAACACCCTGAAGAAAGCTTTTTATTGAGCCCAATCTTGAACAAACCTAATCTGCTATCTATAGATACCACTAGAAATTTAGTATAAGTTTCGTTTTCTGTCATGAAACTTTTTATTATGTTGGTTTTTGAGATGTTGGACGATAACAGATTTGAGTCTCATCAATCTTTGAGTTTTTTAACATCTGAACTGATGATTTTATGAAAATCTTTCGTATTTTTTCGTGCCATAATATAGCAAATAAGGTTTATTTTCTTACGATATACGTACGTCTTAAGTACGTGTAGAAAATTTAGGAGCGTATTGCTGACATCAAAATAAGAAGAAAAGTTCCTATAAACATATGTTATTCGTTCAAATGTATTTGACAGCAACTTAAGAAAGCAGAAATTTGTAAAATATCTCTTGAAAATGCTAACCACTCGTGTTGGCGAAACGTCGAGATCTTCTCTAAACATACGTCGGCCTTACAACCCGAAGAACCACCATGCTCTTGAAGTTTCTACACGTACTTAAGAAACACCCTGTATATAGTTAATAAATCATTTATATAAAGCGGAAAAAGTGTTGGTCCCAGTATTGAACCTTGTAGAACACCGCCGTCTACATTGGCCTTCTTCGAAGGTAATGTGTTTTTCACCATCTGACATCTACCTTTAAAGTATGATTTGAACCATTTGTGAGCCATGCCATCGTTTCCATAATGATTCAGCTTTTGGAAAGAAAAGTATCAGATACAGATGTGCATCATTAAAATAATTTCAATGTTACTCATCAAAAGTTGGATTATGAACATAAATCGTATAGGAATTGATGCATTTGTCTAAAACTCGAAATGTTCCAGTTGTGAATCCTGCTTGATCCACATTTTCATTCAAACAACAGATGCATTTATCAATAAAGTCCATTAGATAGTGCATCAAAACCCACTGTTTCTGAATGTAAATCGTCGATACTTCTATTGATTGAATAATACTGGCTCAGCTCAAATTCCAGGTATTTTTCATTTCACATATCGCAACCGAGTTATCAAAAAACACAATAAAACAGCCGAATGTGTGCCGGTGAAGCATCACAATGAAGAACATACACGCGCTATACCTATTTGGACCCCAATTTTCAGAATGTTTTTAGAGCTGCAACATGTGAATATGCGATTAAAAAAATAAAAATAGTACGGTTATTCATATCTTTTGGGAATAGCTGCTGAATGTTCAGTTCGTGTTTGTGGATAGTGAAGGGTACGTGGACAATAACAACCGGCGCTGTTTCTCTCGAGGGAGTTCTGAAAATTGTGCTTTGAATCATCGCCAATGACATTTCGTGGATTACAATGTTGAGATTGAATTTCTACGAAATGAAGGCATTGATGAGTATCATTCGACGCGAGAGTTTCATTGTGCAAATTGGGGTCAAGGTGTCATTCAGGATGCAAAAAACTAGATGTTCGAAAAATATTTTGAATTTCGAAAAAATACTGAAACTAGTGTAAATTTAATAAATTTAAAAAGGCTTTCGCGGCCATCGTCACTTACATGGTGGTTCTTCGGGTTGTAAGGCCGACGTGTGTTCAGAGAAGAACTCGACGTTTCGCCAACACGAGTGGTTAGCATTTTCAAGAGTTAGTTTCAAGTTTCGAGAAATCATTAACATTATCATAACAAAAGTTCTATCAATTCTAAAACGATTTCTCCAATATTTTTTGAGATATTCGCAAAAAATAAAAAAGTTCTAATTTTTTTCTCTATTTCTTGTTTAAAAAATTACACAAAGCAATTTTGCTGGGGCAAAAACCGGGGTTTTCATTCTTATAAAAATTAGTACTTATAGGCCGTATACTATGACTAAATATGTCACTCAAATGGCAAAGTTCAATCTCACCATTAAATCGCTAATTGCTCTTCAACTCAACCATGTGCTCTTCCACTAAACCATATCAAAAAATTATTTCCGAAAACCAAATCAATATCCACATACTCCCACCTTCCGAACACAACAAAACCAAAACGAGCTCCCCTGCAAAATTAATAGAATATCCGCCGAAATACGTCCATATTCTATCGAAATATCAATAGCGCAAGAGTAATAGTTCGATTAACTCGATACATAGAAACGCATTAGGCGACGGGAAGCATCATTTCCGATTCGAGTGCTAATGCCTCGGTTACGTAGCAATCAGCCTCTATAATTAAAGATATAAATGGGGCCTGTCCTCCGACCGAATGCGGTAACACCAATCACTTGGTGCGCCGGACGCATACATAATTTTGGCGAAAAACTCGAAATGTTTACCAATACCAATAGACAGGTGTACACAGATAGACACGGCTAGATTTCACGAACGAAAAGCACACATTTCCTGTTTGTATCACACATTTATACGAGTAACCCCATGTTAGTTTTTGTTCAACTTACAGTGCTTTTTACGAAAGCGTATACAGCGTGTCTCACGGTCGATGGTAGGTTAGACGTTTATGGTAAACGCAAAGCAGGATTTCCCTGAAAATTTCACATCTTACATTTTGTTACCTGATCTATCGATCTAAAATATTTTCAGTTTTGCGGCGTTGCCACGTCTATCAAAAAAAACTAGCAACTTTATTTTTTTAAATAGAACACCCCGTATATTAACTAATTTTTTGAATCGCTCTTTCATTATAATACTTTTTTGTTAATAATGTCCTATACCTATCTCTATCTGTTTTCGAAATAAAAAATAATTTGTGTTAAATATGGTCCAAAACATAGCCCTAATTAACTTTAGTACATCAGTACTCTCAATTCATGAAAAGTTGATATTTTGATTATATGTTGGACAAATTCGAAGTATTTACTTAACACCAAGAAATCGACTCCATATCATACAGGGCGTGCTAAAATTACTGTTATTTCCATAATGCATAAAAGTGGTCAAAAGTT
The DNA here is from genome assembly GCA_944452925.2 of Chrysolina oricalcia. NCBI lineage: Eukaryota > Metazoa > Arthropoda > Insecta > Coleoptera > Chrysomelidae > Chrysolina > Chrysolina oricalcia. Next base: position 2,133,275 of record OX101821.2, on the reverse strand, counting down.
CATTTTTTCAAATGAAACCCCCTGTATATTACTCGATAAATTGAAAGATGATGAAAAATGCTTCAAGATGATATATCATGTCCCTATACCTAAATCATCAACTTTTATTAATAAAATTGCTTTTTAAGAATATGGTTTTAGGTAACAGTGGATTTGTCAAGCTTATAACAGTTTGGTAACTTTTATAAGTAATTTACGAATAGTTATCGACGGTGATTCAAATTATCTTCCAAAGTGAATGCAAATATCGATTATTCAAACAAAGTTCTTATGAAATTATTTATTATACACGGACAGTGTGATCAAATCATTGCCAGAACTTGCAAAAATTTCAACCAAATGTATCCTGAATTAACACCAATGAACGAGAGGAAGTATGTAAGATTACAAAATAATTTTCTTAACTATGGCTGAAAGTTTCCAGGGAATAACTGTCCAAAAACCAGGCATTTCTAGGTAAAAAGTACGATTTTCTGGAATATAACATGTGAAAGTACAGAAAAAAACAGAATTCTATTAAAATCGTAAATTTTGATTCGTCGCTCCAAATTATTTTTGACAAAAATTCCCGATCTTCCTGTATATGTATTAGAAGGGATCGCAAAAATGCACTCTGCGTTCAAAGTCTTCTACTTTGAGAGCTTGAACTTTGGTAAATTTATACGGATGCATTTCGTGAATTTCCAAAATTCGTTGTACTGAAGCATGTGATACACCCAAATCTTTTTCTGCACTGCGAACGGAAGCTTCTGGATATGCATAAAAATATGCCAAGACGTTAACAGTATTTTCCTCATTTAAAGTAACAGGTTTTGGTAATGTTGAAGGCGCTTTTAACTTTGAGCCATAGTTATGGAAATTATTTTGTAATCTTACAAACTTCCTCTCGTTCATTGGTGTTAATTCAGGATACATTTGGTTGAATTTTCTGCAAGTTCGGCAATGATTTGATCACACTGCCCGTGTATAATAAATAATTTCATAAGAACTTCGTTTGAATAGTCAATAGCATTCATTTTTGGCGATTTTTTAAAACACCGTCAATAACCATTAGTTAATTACTTATAAAAGTCACCAAGCTGTCATAAGCTTGATACTTCCACGGCCACCTAAAATCAAATTCTTTAAATATTTTATACAACTGTCCGAACTGTCATTAAAAATCTCTTTAATAGAAACAATCAGAACATCTACTTAGAAAGAATTATTTAGAAAAGTTCACACATGTATTTGGCAGTTTGTGCAATTGGTAATATTTATTCCCTGTGAAGTAACTGACGAAGTACCTACTATTCAATTCAACTGTAGAAAGTCGTTTATGAATAACCAATAATAACATTTAAATAAACATGTGCGCTGGTGTATGTAGTTGAAGCATCTGCCTTGTAATCCAAAGATCGTGTGTTCGAATCCCATGGACCTCATTCAGTTTTTTGTTTTTTTTATTACTAGCTGTAACTGTTATACACAAAAATGTGTATGATACATGGATTTGCTCCACTCGCTGACGTTCGTTTCGCAATATTCCTCACTCACAAAATAAAATGCCACTTCCATCACTTGTAGGTATCATAAATAACTATTTTTCCACAAAAACAGCTTTATTAAGAAAAGTTGATGATTTAGGTATAGGGACATGATATATCATCTTGAAGCATTTTTCATCATCTTTCAATTTATCGAGTAATATACAGGGGGTTTCATTTGAAAAAATGAACTTTTGACCACTTTTATGCATTATGGAAATAACAGTAATTTTAGCACGCCCTGTATGATATGGAGTCGATTTCTTGGTGTTGAGTAAATACTTCGAATTTGTCCAACCTATAATCAAAATATCAACTTTTCATGAATTGAGAGTACTGATGTACTAAAGTTCAATTAGGGCTATGTTTTGGACCATATTTAACACAAATTATTTTTTATTTCGAAAACAGATAGAGATAGGTATAGGACATTATTAACAAAAAAGTATTATAATGAAAGAGCGATTCAAAAAATGAGTTAATATACGGGGTGTTCTATTTAAAAAAATAAAGATGCTAGTTTTTTTTAATAGACGTGGCAACGCCGCAAAACTGAAAATATTTTAGATCGATAGATCAGGTAACAAAATGTAAGATGCGAAATTTTCAGGGAAATCCTGCTTTGCGTGCGTTTACCATAAACGTCTAACCTACCATCGACCGTGAGACACGCTGTATAAAGGCCACAAAGTTTTTTATTGTTTTTCCCTAATCCTCTTGACACAAGAATATAATTCATTGGTAGATATCACTACCCGTGCCACGTGGCACATTCAACCAATGAGCAATCAAAGTAGGTGGCGGCACCGCGACCTATGAATAAGAGACGACAATAAAATGCACGGCACGGCACGCTCTGCGATTGGTTTAAATGATTTAAATGACCGACAAGAAGAAGGCAAACTGAGTTGAAAATCCTTGAATTACTAGCCAACCTAACCTAACTAACTTTGCGAAGACAGAATAATCATTTAAAATTCTTAGTGATTTAACGACTATTCATCAAAAATTGTTAATAACATATAGCGTTGGTCGGAGCGCTTATACCGTGCATTTTATTGTATAGTATGAAAACGACTTCCATTTCGACCATTTCATTCAGTTTGACCATTTGGGTTGGAGGTTATGAGGCTATGCGTACCTATATGAATGTTAGTTTTGTGCCTAGTGGAAACTGTTTCCATACAATAAAAATGCAATATCGAAAATTGATTTTGGTTCATTAAGGGCCAGTTGTGTCTAAACTCTAAAAGCGAGTGGCGTTGTTTATGTATTCAATCAAACTGCAATATTCGTCACTAGTAACATGGTTTTATTGAGAATACAGTTATTAAACTTAAAACTATTCTCATATAAAACCGTTATTTATGACTAAATTGTTCGTAGTTGTGAATCTATGCTTTGTTTAATCTATCCAGTGTTGCCAAAATGCAAATGGCTTCCATTCTATATTTTATAACCAAGTGCAAAGTGCAGATTGGAACTCAACCTTCATTTGATAGAAGAATAGTATTCATTATTGAAATTGCAATAATTTTGTCTCAACCTACTCCCATAATTCAACAAAAAAAGTGCCCATTATTGAAGCTAAAATATTCTTGCCTCAACCAACTTATGAAGCAAGTGTTCACTTGTTTCAAAATATTTTCCTTGTAAGTGCCAAGAGGAATTCGTCAAAAAATCAAACTATTATTTGGATGGACCCATTATTCAAGAATACAATCTCTTTGAATCAACGCAATTATGCGTTGATGCAAAAAATCTTTTTTATCAGTGTAGAGAGAAGACAGACAAAATATTCCTTGATGATAAACGAAGAAGATGTGACGTGAAATCACACCTAGGAGAGCCTATAACTTACTTATGCAATTATCAAAAATATACGAAATTTGAATAACAGTGTCCGAATTAGTTTTTTGGTACTGAATTTAAAAAGCGAAAAATAAATATCGCAGAAATTATAAAAAAAATTGAAGTCATCTGATAACAATCCAGTCTTTCAAGACAAGTGATACAAATTACTAGCTACAGGTAATTACGAACATTATTATCCTCTCATTCCGCGAATGACTGTAATAATGAAACAATAACAAACTGTACAATGCAACTAAATCGGTAATTCCATTCATTTTTTTACACTACAGTCAGTAGGGTATAATTTCGTATGCGTTTCTTCATTTATGCAGAAATGGTATATTGTGCAATTAGTGCGGGAAATAGGATATTTCATAAGAATGTGACGAGATGATAAACCACGAACCATAGCAATATTAAACGATCTCCCAAAGAACTCTGTTTTCTTCAATTAAATCTCTTAACCCGGAGATTCGGTGTGTTCTTCCTCTGCTCGCTAGGTGGAGCGGCTTAGAAACCGCTTCATCGCGTGAACCAGAATTGAGTAATCAGCGGAGTGTGTATTGGTTTGGATGGGGAACAGATGGCTTCAGTGCTGTCTGTGTTGACCTGCCCTTGCACTGATGAGAGGAAACAACCTCGAAACTAGTCTGCAGGTGGTCACCATGTCCAAATCAAAACATAACTCTGCTGGTTGGTCATAGAGGGCACTTGCAATTGCGTCCTCTGATGCTTTGAGGAACGTTGCACAAGTATCTGTTAGATTTAATTCAATAACCGTCGTGGTCTTAGCCAGGGGAGTAGTTGTTTTCTGACAAGTACCTAATAATAATAAGCCTACGTATGTCACACAGCATAAAATATTCAGTTTCCGCACGAGCTTTACACTATACTTTTTTGACGAACGACCGGAAAAACAAAATACGACGAGATTTTACCTCCGTACTCCCGAATTTTTTCTATCCAATTGAAGGAGATATCGCGGGTTCTGCTAGCTTAACGTTAGGCTGGTAGAACCAAACCGTTTATGAAAAATCTAATAACACCATAATTTTAGGCTCGTTTTAGGCTCACGTAAGAACCCATCGCCGATTTTTTTGGAATACGTTTTCAAAAAAAAACTGGGTTCCGCTAGCTTTACCGTTAAGCTGCAGAACTCAACCATAAAAACAACTCAGAACAAATCCAGTTGGACAATAATTCTAGGCTCTATTCTGGCTTATTTATTACTCAGTTATGTATAATTTTTTGCTCTTCAATTGGAGGAGAAATTGTATTATCTCAATACTGAGCTAGTTGTACCAAAAGACTAACCGGATTCTGACCATACCTTAATTTTAGGCTCATTTTAGGGTCACGTTTGAGCCCATCGTCGATTATTTTATAATGCGGTTTTTTTTAATCCTGGGTTCTGCTAACTTGAATAGAGCCTAAAATTATTGTCCAACTGCATTTGTTCTCTAAGTTGTTTTTTATGGTTGGGTTTTGCTAGCTCAACGGTAAAGCTAGTAGTAGATCACATTTTTCATAACGATTCGGTTAGCCTTTTGGTACAGCAAACGCAGTGTTCAGCTTACAGAACCTCTCCTCCAACTGAAGTGCAAACAAATATATAATTGGATAATAAATTAGACTGAATAGAGCCTAAAATGAATGTTCAACTGGATATGTTCTGAGTGGTTATTTTATGGTTGGGTTCTGCTAGCTTAACGGTAAAGCTAGCAGAGTTTTTTAAAATCGGCGATGGTTTCAAACGTGAGCCTAAAATGAGTGTAAAGTTATGGTGTGATTAGACTCTCTATAAACATTCATTTAGCGATATCTCTCACAATTGAGGAGAAAAAAATCAGGATAAATCAGCCAAAAGTTTGACTAAAATCATGCATGGCATAAAAAAATTTGAACAATCAAAAGTGGCTCTAATAGCTTTACGGGAGTCGAGATTTTACTCATAGAACAAGCTTGCTTGACTCCCATTACATATTATAATTATTCTAGTAAATCTACTATGACTAAACGTGCTTCAGTAGTCTGAATCTCAACTCACAACTCAAGGGTTACACTCAATACTTTTTCTTTCTTGTATATCTTTATATTGCCATTCAATAAAGGACCCCGCACATTTCTTATGGGAAATGGCTTTCCGTGAATTTGGCTGAATTTTATGTATATTGTAGTTCTTGATGAGCTGATCAAAAGTGTCTATAGCCACAAAGCTCAAAAATGGACAGTTTTCGAGATATGGAGATTTGAAAATGGATTGTTTCCATTTTTTGTAGTACTTGGTCATCAATCCGATAGCTCTTATTTCTTGATGGGATGGCATTTTAATGTTCGGTGCCCCCATTTCGACTGAGAAATAGTCTTTCTCAGTTATGTTATGCACCGCCATCAAATAATTTTCATACACTGCTCCACACTGGTTATGAAATCAGGTACTATTTCCAAGATCTTCCATACATCTTTTTATGCTACAAGATAGCGCCAGTATAATTTTAATTGTCAAAAAACGACATATGTTGGGTATTTTTTGAAGACAGACCATAATAACTGATACTGAATATATCTAATGTCCAATAATATCGTGCATGTTTTCCAAAATGTTCATAACGAGGCTCAGCGAGTTTCGATGGAAAAAATGGACAAATCATAATACTGTGTTCACAGAGACAACAAATGTGATCACTATCGATGTCATTTACATGAGATTACGTGATTTATTTCTCGCAAATCTCGATAATCTGACAATGGTGTGCCAAGACATTTTCCTCAGGGTGGCTCGTAATGGATGATAGCATCTCACAGCCAAAGAAATCCGTGAAAATGTCTGCATCTTTGATACTTTGTAGTACTTTCCAGTTAGAATAGGGAAGTTCAGGTATTGGTAGCAAACTATGAATAGAACTTTCGATATTTACCACCGAATTCTTGAAAATACAATTTTTTTATAAATGTTGCATATTAGAGTTTACACTTATAATTGAGTATCTACTCATGATCGTTTGCAAAATGAAGGGATAGATCGATCAAAAACAATGTAATAGAAGGAGTAAAAGTCATAATAATAAAGATATTAAATAAAAAACAATAATAATCTATCTTGGCAATCTCAAAAAATCATTTGAAATATTATAAGCTAAGCGGATTTATTTTTTCTTTATATTCTTGAAATGATTTATGATTGTGTTATGTTCGTTGATATAATTATAGTTATATGTTACCAGAAAATCACTTTACCCATGATCTGACTCATAATATTTTAAATGATTTCTTGAGGTTGCTAGATAGTTTATTTATTTTTTTATATAATATCATTATTATTATTAGTATTACTATGAATGCTACTTTTACTATCATAATATTTTTGAATGATCTACTCATTCATTTTACCAAAAATCATATGAACAGATAGAATTCATTTATTTGTGTAAACTTTGATTTATAAAAAATTATAGTAGTTTCAAGAGTTCGGGGGCAAATATCGGAAGTTCCATTCATAGTTTGTTTCCATCATCTAAACTTCCTTATTCTACCTGGAAAGTACTACAAGGTATCAACGATGCAGACACTTTCACGGATTCGTTTGGATGTGAGATGCTATCATCCATTTAGAGCCAGCCTGAGAAAAATGTCTTGGCACACTATTGTCTGATTATCGAGATTTGTGTGGAATAAATGACATATTATATATAAATGACATTAATAGTGATCGGAATTATTATCTCTGACGATACATGATTACGATTTTTCCGTTTTCCCCCATTAAAGCTCTCTGAGACTCGTTATGAAAATTTTGGAAAGCATATTTGATATTACTGGACATAAGATATATCTAGAATCAGTTATTCCAGAGAATACCCAACACATGTTGTTTTTTGAAAATATGAATCATTCTGGCGTTATCTTGTAGCATGAAAAATTGGATAGAAGATCTTGGAATTAGTACCTCATTTCATGTCCAGTGTGGAGCAGTGTTTGGAAAATAATTGACGGCGGTGCCAAATGTAACTGAGAAATACCATTCCTCAGTCGGGTTCTGGGCGCCAAACATTTAAATTCCATCCCAACAACAAATGAAAGCTTCCCGATTGATGGGCAAATACTACAAAAAAATTTAAAAATCCATTTTGAAAGATCCATATCTCGAAAACTGTCCATTTTTGAGGCTTGTGGCTATGAACAGTTTTGATCAGCTCATCAAGAACTACAACATACCAAAAATTCAGCCAAATTCACGGAAAGCCATTTCCCATAAGAAATGTGCGGGGTCCTTTCACCGTCATTTATATTTTTTTAAGGGCCGGTATTGTAAAACTATTTTGACAGACAATTAGAAGTTAACTGGTGGAATGACGTCACATGTTAGAGTTAACTTCAAAAGGTAGGAGTTAACTTTATCGGTAGGAAGGGGTATCAGTTAAAGTTAACTCTGTAGAAAATGGTGGTTTTCGACAGTTCAATAATTTAGCATAAAACTCAATTTAATTGTTTTTTTTTTCGCAATAATGTTTGAAAACGATATCCTGGTTATTTTCGAGGAACTTTTAAGTGACGATGAAAGGAGATGCTGGTGATTATTCTTGAAGGCCCTTTGCGTCGAAGGATATTTAGATATCGGTTGAACCATTTTATGTTATGGAACAAAATAGAATTTGAAAAGAAATGAAAACGGATATCGATCAAGATAGTCAGTATGCTTGTCAAAGGGGCACATAGAGAGGCAAAGTTGCAAAGACCAACTAATAAGTTAACATTTCTATTTCTAATTACTTTGGAATTATGAGTATTTTCGATTTTAGAAATAATCATCTATCGCCATTAACACAAGTGTTAATTACACTCAGACTTCATGCAACATGTTCATTCTTGGTAGCTGTTGGAGATTTTGAAGGTTTCTCAAATCTATTGAAAGCAGTTTAAATTACCTATTTATTTGAAAATTAGAAATGTCACAAGAAAAATGACGAAAAATTTCAGGTTACATATTTGCCTACATCTGTTTATTTCAGAAATGAGACTTTTATGAAACTGCCATTTTAAAGCTGAAGTTAACTTGACTGTTAAAATTAAAGTTAACTTCGTGATATGTTTATAATACCGGCCCTAAGTAGGATTGTCACGCGGGTAGCGCGATTAAATACGACGACGAAACGTTTTGCGACGATAGCCCCCGGACTATAACGAATCCGACAAAATGTCAACTGTGAAATCATTTATTTCAACGAGGCACTGAAATCAGGAACTATACACACAAGAACGAATAATTCGAGTGCTTAATAATGCAGATAAAATCGTCGTTCACGTACCTAATGTGGTTCGAAATCCATAAACGTTAAAACCACCTGCGGAAATGTACCAGATAGAGAATTGAGTAATGCGAAAAGGGCTGGAAAATTATATGATCCGTATAATAACATAATTTTAACACGACCGGTTCTTGGCACTCGGTCGCCATCGTCTTTCAATACTGTCGAAGTTCGACCTGAATTACATGCTCGAACACACCGGGTGTGGCAATACTCAGTATACGAGAAATTTTTTTAACCATGGATACTTTTAGTATCATAATAAAATATGGTTGGTTGAATTAGTGTTGATTTACCAATACAAGATAAATGTATGTTATAGTTATTTACGTTACAAGTCTGGTAAATAATAATAATAATAGCTTTCAATGATATGTACAGAGTAAAAACAGTATTGAATTTTTGTGTTGTTCCCACCTATCAAGAAGCAGAGCTAGCTCTAGTTCGAACTCAGTTAAGAGTTAAACAGTTTACAGTATGAGTAAGATGTTTCCGGGTCCAAGCGACCGTTTTCCAGTCGGAATAATGCTATTGAATTATGTGCAGAAAGATTGGAGGCAACCAACCTCACACAAAAGTCAATCAATTTTTTTTCGAACATTCTAGCTGCTTTGAAAGTACTTGGCTTGTGTCGATCAACGTTCAAGTTGGAACTGGAATGGAACTGTCAATTAAAACCTCAGGACCAAACAAACAAAGAAAATCAATACATACCTTTGGTCTGATGCAATCTTTAAAATATAGAGATTCTCTAAAAAACGGTCATTGAATAATTTTTCTTATGACTATTTCAAATGAACCAATCAGGAGCTTTAGTCAAGTTCGGATTATCGATAATACCGACTCTTGACTCTGATTGGTCTGTCAAGTTCAGTGTATTCAGCTTCCTATGTGACAGGTGAACATCAGTTAAACGTCAAATATATGTAATGACACCGCATGGCATTTAAAAACGAAATGATTTGGGATAAATTCTATCGAATTAATCAATGGTTCCAGTTTATTGAACTTTATTAATTTCTCAGATCAACTGTTTTGGTAACTTCGTCTGATTCTGGTCCAATATATTTCTATTCTGTGTGTATTGTAATTTATTGTAATACCACAAGTGATTGAATTTATCTCATAAGTCTGTCAACTGAATTATATCGAAGCAATTCAGTGAAAATAAATTACAATACACACAAAATAGACATTGATTGACCAAGCTTATAAAAAATACTGAAAATGATTATTACACAGTGTGTCCCACTTTGAGCAGCCACCCCCTCATATTTCGTTGAGCATGAAATAATTCGAAATTAACTTTGACTCAAGTTGTAGTACTCGGAAATACCCACCTTTATGTTTACGTAACCTTTGTATATCCATTTTCCACGGTTAACCACGACCAAATGAAAAGTGAAAAATTGGGAAAAACATACTAGGCATTTTTTTCAGAACATCTTAAAACATCTTAAAACCCCCAAATCTCAATGCTTGAATCATTTGAATATTCATTGAATATTCATTCTTATCAGAGTTAGCCTTGGAAAAGTGATATTTGGCTATTTTTCAAAGTATTAATTAAATATTTTTGGAATTCTGTGACAAGAGAAGACATTTTGGAAATTTTCCAAGCATTATTTATGGATTAGAGTTGATAATGCTACCAGCTACAGATGATAACCTGTATATTCAAATGATTCAAGCATTGAGATTTGGGGGTTTTAAGGTGTTCTGAAACAGAATCTGGTGTTATTTTTGCGATAAAAAAATGCCTAGTATGTTTTTCCCAATTTTTCAGTTTTCAATTGGTCGTAGTTAGCCGTGGAAAATGGATATACAAAGGTTCCGTAAACATAAAAGTAGGTATTTCCGAGTACTACAACTTGAGTCAAAGAAAATTTCGAATTATTTCATGCTCAACGAAATATGAGGGTGTGGCTGCTCAAAGTGGGACACACTGTATATTTTTTAACTCCAATTCCTGAAAATGGAGTGATTGAAAAAATATCAATCTTAAAAAATAATGTCTCTCCTGGTGCAGATGGCATTTCAGCAAAAATCATTGAAACATCACAATATCTTGAATAAACCCCTGGTAAATCTCATAATTTGAATATTCAACAGTGGTATGCTAGCTCAGCAATTGAAAAAGAGTTTACTGACCCCAGTGAACATGAAGAACTGACAAACTACCGTCTATTTCAGTTATAAACAATTTTGCTAAAATATTCGAAAGAATAATACCACGGAGTCATTTTGGATTCGAAAAAAATATTGGCACAGAGAATGCAGTATTGAAAATAAGCAAACAGATAATTTCTCACCTTGGGGGCTCAAAAAATGTATGGACGTTTTTCTTGATCTGACGAAGGCGTTTGACACCGTCTAGCACGGTGTCTTGATTAATAAATTATGCAAGTTTATGAGTAATTACTTTTCCCACAGAGCTCAAAAAGTGAAAATTGATAACCATCTGAATGACTCATTATACCTAAATAAATATCGGAGTTCCACAAAGTTCTGTAATAGGTCCTCTGCTATTTCGAAAACGACCCAAGGAAGCTTAATATCATAAGCTGATGATCTGCTATAGTGTTGTATGGAAAGATTAGTATACAGTCGCCGCATAGGATCTTAAAAAAATCGAGACCTTGCTAAATCATAACTTGTTGAGCTTGAATTTAAAAAAATAACAGAATATATCACTTATACTCCTCAATCCATAGACCAACCTAGGAATGAGCTATTTTAAATACATAAATTCACATGTAAAAACCAATATAATGAATGTAACTGCCCACAAATTATTAAAACTACCTCAGTGACATATTTTGAAATTCTCTTAGATCAGCACATGCGATGGGGTGATCAAGGTAAGTTACAACACGAAATCAGACGTCTTTACCACAAATTCTATAGTTTGAGAGATTTTGATAGAATCTGTGGTGAGATAATGTATGATTATTTGAGATGGCCACAAAAGTTATTTTCTAAAAAATATTCAGCTTGCTCAAAATTCAGTTATAAAAATTATGCTAAAGGAAAACAGACGTTATTCAACGCAGTCTCTGATCAGGAATCCAATCTTATGATCAGAATCCTTTACGCTTAACAGTGCTTGATCTGGGCATTCAAACAAAAAAACAATTTTTCCATAAATCACACATTATTCACTGAAATCCTGCCATCTGGTCTATATCACCCACCTATTCATAAATCATTTCAAAAGTTAAACCGAATGAAATTTTGAGAAATTCTACAATCTAAATAATAATTAAGTGAAGATATATTTATGTAATAAAATAAATATGACTGCAAACAAGTAGGTATGAATGACCATGTATTGAAAAAACTGGGAAGATATCAAATTGCAGTACAAGCTATTGAAGCTTAGCTGATGTTGATGTAATCTGGTTTTCTATATTTCATTTAATTATTTATAGTTGCTTATATACAAACTGATATGAATAAATTTGAATTTGAAGCTGAACGTTAATTTGCCGAACATAGTGAGGCAAATAATCCAGCATAAATTCAGTTTTATCGAATAAAATATACGATTTTATCCGCAACCGTATTCAGATAAATTGATTGGTAGTGATTTAAAATTGGTAAAGATCGAGAGTAAAAACCACCGTGAATTAGCGAAACTATCAAGACGCTTTGCAAGTAATCAAATCATAGCAACGCTTATAAACAATCTTCACGCGTCAGTATTGGAATTTCCGAAAGTGTTTATTAATATAACAATCTGAATTATAGGCATTATGAAATAAACTTCTTATTTTTCTTTGGGGTTCATTTAAGCTTTCCAAATGCATAAATGTAAAATTGGTAAAAGTAAAAATGCCTAGGAACTTTTTTACTCCATGGCCAAAAGGTAAAACCTCTACTCGTGACATTTAATTATAAAAAATGTTAGCTGTGTGACGTTTGAGGATAAAATTGTTTATAACTGTGGTGCTAAACACATTTCCGACAATCATGCTAGTATTTAGGGACAAAAAACGAAAACAGAAAGTTCAGTTGAAAAAATCTGGATGAACACATAGAGAAAAGACTGCAACAGGTTCATGCACAACGTTGTGTAAGACACAGTTGTGTAGATATTTTACACAATTGTCCATTTTTTCATCACACGCGTTTCGTGAAATTCAATAAATATTTGTGCAAGTCAATTTGTATAGTATTCGTGCACTTCCACATTGCCGAAAAATACACAAAAATATGCACATCCACCATAACACAATTTATATGGAAAATATCTACAACGCATCTTAGACCTGTTGTGCAGTTTCTATTTGATATGCACAAATTGTATACTATTTCAAGACAATTGTGTAATTTGCCACAACTTGACCAAGGCGTCGTCTCACCCAACTAAATACGCATGCGCGGCACTCCAAATGTCAAGTCCATCATTGTTTGATTGTTTTGTGCTGATCGAAGGGCGAAGCTCATTAAGTGTACTTACCTATTATTTATTATTTCCTCATGTGTATGTGGTTTTGTGTCAAATGGAAGTGTTAGAATATTTGCAAACTGAGACTAATATTTGATGGTTGGTATTGCTATTATTTTTTGTTATAACATGAAACCTGCAAACTGACTCATTTCCATCATTTTTAACGGTTTGGAAGGTGCATCCTCGTACCTACTTGAATAATATAGTTTGACACGAAGATTACTTTAAACTAAATTATTATTCAACGCGTTCCAAAATAACATAATGTGTGGTTGATATATATGTTCAGTTTGGTATTTTAAGATTCTGTTATTTTATTTGTAATTAGAGTTTATAGTTCAGTTATTTTTGTTATTAGTTCTTTGTGATGAAATAAACATTTGAATGACATTTAATTTTATTTCAACCTTCTGGAAAATGAAGCTTATAATTTCTGAACAGAATACGATATGAAGAAGCGAGCAGGTTGAAACTGATGATTATTCCTATCTTATTCCGTTTGGATGTTACGTGTTGGTACCTGTAAAAATTGGCCTTGCTTTGTCACAAATATGTATAATATACCTACACAATTCATGTATGCGGAGTACACAAATTTGTGACATTTTTTGCATCCTATATTTAAAATACCTACACAATTTGTACAAACTAGGTACACAAATTGTTGCCATTCATTATAATTTATGCATAAACAGTTAGTTCACAAGTTGTTGACATTCGCCGCACAACATACCGATTAATTTTGTATATTTGTGTATAAAATTAAAACAAAACTATTCAGAATAATACAACACTGAAGTGTATCGTTTATACACAATATTTCTAATACAATATTATAGAAGAAAAATGAACAAATTGGTGCTGTCAACTTTTTAGAAACAAATTGTTCTGAAATTATTCACTATTGTGTAGAAAACATACATTTATTTTTCTCTGTGAATTCAATAAATTGATTTCGAACCGCCTCACTGCTACGCTTTCATATGCACTGTATACCGCTCAAGAACGCTCCGCGAAGCGAGAGAGACCTCACCGAGCTCCACCTCTATTAATGAATATAAAATAGTGCCGTTCCCGAGCAATTACACCGCCCCCGAATGTACATATCCTTAGCGAAATGGGGCGCCGTATCACATACTTGAAGCGTCGACTGGCGACGCTATTAAGGGCAATATCTCGGTGATTAAGGGCGAACACACACGCCGCCGACTATGCCCATACGTCATCTTAATAAACAGGCCGATTAATTTTCATAGCCATCTAATGTGTCTTTTTAATTGGGCGGGTAAAGTGGAGTCCGTGTCTGTCGGCAGTTTATGCCTCACGATGCAGTTTCGATGAAATATGGCATTTGGATGGACCTGCAGTACGAGGCGCTGTTTGGGTCAAAAGGGTATTTGCAAACATACAGAAATTTGTGTCGTTATACTCATTAGTTGTAAAAAAAATTTATTTTGCGTTCCGACATATTAATTTTCGATCAAACACAATATAGGTATTTACGTTTCAAGCGTTGCAAATTCCCATAAATTTATACATTCAAGGTCGTCAAGAGATGGTGCAACCGACGCGATTTAGTACAGGCTCGCTCAACAATGAAATACAAATAAAAAAGGTCCTATTGTCATAATCTGCCAGAAATACTAAAGTTTTTTGAAGTTTGGAAAAATACTCGGAGAGTATACCTGGAGGCGAGAGCTCTAATAGGCTCCGCCTACCAGTAAATTGTTATACCATTGGCCGACTAAAATGTTCGGCCAGTGTATAAATAAAGGCTCAAATGGCTGTTTTAGGCAGTCATCCAGGAGCCGCCCGAGGGCTCGGACAATTCCCAGGAGAGAAGCCCTCACTTCTGGATGGCTCAGTAGTGTTTTAAGTGTAAATAGTATTTCTGGTTTTTAGCGATCTTCGGCCTGGCATGCGAATTAATGGAACCTCGTTGGTTGGCAACACCAACAAATCCAAAAAGAATTCGTATGTCAGACACGTTTCTGCTGGTTTTCCAAATAAATGGAGAGCTCCGGAGTTGCTGAGATTTTGCGACGATGCTGTACTTCGGATAGGCGGTCTGAGCTAGCCGGAAGAGGCAATGCGTCCTAACTTCCTACTATCCGAGTGCACGCATTTGTTGACACTATAACTTTTCACGATTGAGTTAACATTTTTAAAGATATGAATTTTTAAAGGTTCGAAATATCTCAAATTTGGGTACTTTCGACACAAAAAAATATAAGTAATGTTTTTTTTATTCTTTATACAATAGTTAATAATATTGTGAATTGAGATTTTGAAAAATTTCGTTCTTCATACCTGTTTTTTATTTGTTAATTACGCGTGCTCACAAGTATGCGTCTCTTACCTTTGAGTATCGCCGTCTCTCTCTGACTCATGTGCTGCATGTCTGTGTATTGAATCATTATTTATCATTTATCTTAAAAACTATCAACTTTATCAAGATTGTTAAGGAACGGAATGTTATTAATAATTAAATTGTCTACTATTTGTTTTTATAAATTGTATTTCTGAAATCAATTGTTCAAAAGTTAGTTGAGCATAAATTGGAACATGTAATTAAAATACCTTTTTTCTCAGTTTATTTTACTTTTTTGTTGTTAAAACGGAAAGTAATTGAATAACTTCTTCAAACAAAGGTTATTGATGGAGAAGTATGAAATAATGAAACAAGATCTGAAAATAAGTATTTATTTATTAACAATATCATTTTTATATATTATAATCTTACAGTCTTCTGAATCACAACCACATAGAAGTATGCAACTAATATTATTTTTTTACAATAACAAGCTTTGGTTTTACAGGATTTCTTACAATTACACGGTTTTTTAAGATTAGTTGGAAATGGGCTCTTGTTTATAAATAAAGGTAGTAAAGTACCATTCTCTAATTTGTATCCGGAATAGATAGATTAATATTAGTGCCAAAGCAACGAGAAAAATAATTTGTCTAGCTTCATCCGCGGTGATACCGTTTTTACCCAAAATATTTAAAGATTCCAAGCCTTTCAACTCCTTAGTATTTAATTCTAATAAAAAAGTTATATCAATTACATGTTCCGATTTATGCTTCAATAACTTTTGAAAAATTGATTTCAGAAAAAAAATTGTAAAAAACAAATTTTGGACAGTTTAATTATTAATAACATTCCTCTCCTTGACAATCTTGATAAAGTTCATAGTTTTTAAGATAAATAATAAATAATGATGCACAGAGAGGCCGACGCAGCGCATGAGTCAGAGAGAGACGGCGATACTTAAAGGTGAGCGACGCATACTTGTGAGCGCGCGAAATTAACAAATAAAAAACAGGTATAACCAATGAATTTTTAAAAAATCTCTATTCACAATGTTATTAACTATTGTATAAAGAATAAAAAAAATATTATTTATTTATATATATATATATATATATATATATATATATAAGAATCCTTTAAATTCGGGTATGCAGTCAACAAGGGTATGGAAAAAAAGTGTACTCTTTTTTCTATTCAAGCTTTCGAGTCATTTATTGGCTCTTCATCAGGAACTGAAAGTGAGGTTATGAATCCTTTCACTCGCCGTACTATATGAAATATCATGTCACAACGGACAACACTCTTGATACAATATTAAAATGACAAAACTTTTTTAAAATATGATTAAAAATGATCATGGTAGATTAAAATAATTGCGAAACAACATTTAAAATTACACAAGGGCTCTTATGGAGGCCATGATGAATTAAAGAGGAAATGATGTATATGAATGACAATGACAAAAAAAAAAAACATTTTTTTTTTCATTTTTTTTTTTTTTTTGTCATTGTCATTCATATACATCATTTCCTCTTTAATTCATCATGGCCTCCATAAGAGCCCTTGTGTAATTTTAAATGTTGTTTCGCAATTATTTTAATCTACCATGATCATTTTTAATCATATTTTAAAAAAGTTTTGACTCGAAAGCTTGAATAGAAAAAAGAGTACACTTTTTTTCCATACCCTTGTTGACTGCATACCCGAATTTAAAGGATTCTTCTTTAACTTAGACAGTCGTCTAACCTTCACAACTTCTTATATATATATATATATATATATATATATATATATATATATATATATATATATATATATATATATATATATAGGAAGTTATTCATGACATCTACAGTCACTAGTTGAAACTTAATTTGACACGAACCAAGGAATCCAAAAGTAGAGGTTTGTCCACAAATTGACAGGCCTATTTTCACTTAGATTCTGCTTGCGTTCCTCATAACGCATTAGAAACTTGATTGAACCTTGTGTTGGTCAGAACAACGAATTGTTGGCTGCCTGTCAATTTGTGGACAAACCTCTACTTTTGGATTCCTTGGTTAGTGTCAAATTAAGTTTCAACTAGTGACTGTAGATGTCATGAATAACTTCCTATATATATATATATATATATATATATATATATATATATATATATATATATATATATATATATATATATATATATATATATATATACAGTGTGTCCCACTTTGAGCACCAACACCCTCATATTTCGTTGAGCATGAAATAATTCTTCGAAAATTTCTTCGACTCAAGTTGTAGTACTCAGAAATACCTACCTTTATGTTTACGGAACCTTTGTTTATCCATTTTCCACGGTTAACTACGACCAAATGAAAAGTGAAAAATTGGGAAAAACATACTAGGCATTTTTTTATCGCAAAAATAACACCAGATTCTGTTTCAGAACACCTTAAAACCCCCAAATCTCAATGCTTGAATCATTTGAATATACAGGGTATCATCTGTAGCTGGTAGCATTATCAACTCTAATCCATAAATAATGCTTGGAAAATTTCCAAAATGTCTTCTCTTGTCACAGAATTCCCAAAAATATTTAATTAATACTTTGAAAAATAGCGAAATATCACTTTTCCAAGGCTAACTCTGATCAGAATGAATGATACCCTGTATATTCAAATGATTCAAGCATTGAGATTTTGGGGTTTTAAGATGTTCTGAAACAGAATCTGGTGTTATTTTTGCGATAAAAAAATGCCTAGTATGTTTTTCCCAATTTTTCACTTTTCATTTGGTCCTAGTTAGCCGTGGAAAATGGATATACAAAGGTTACGTAAACATAAAGGTAGGTATTTCCGAGTACTACAACTTGAGTCAAAGAAAATTTCGAATTATTTCATGCTCAACGAAATATGAGGGTGTGGCTGCTCAAAGTGGGACACCCTGTATATATTTTTTTTTCATGGGTCTAAAGTACCCAAATTTGAGATATTTCGAACCTTTAAAAATTCGTATCTTTAAAAATATTAAATTTATCGTGAAAAGTCATAGGCCCTTTTTTATTTGTATTTCAATGGAGAATATAAAAAAATTGTCCGGTTGAAAACTAACAATTCCTTGCAAATGTTTAAACAATTTCGGATTAAACAATATGGCACGGGATTGTCCTATGGCAACATGCATTTATATCATCAGTAAGGCAATTTGAAGAGGATCGCATTAAAAAAATGAGGTGGAATAGTTTTCGGTACTCATGCGCCGATTCCTCCCGGGACCTACAGCTTAGATCAAAGTGTATTCCGAACCCCTTCAGCTCCGTGACAGGCGGTGGAATCGAACCAGGGCCGCATGAGTGGAAGGCAATCGCTCTAACACCACTACCACTTCGCTTACCTGCACTAGCACAGAACGTAAGTGGCATTTGCAGCGAAATTGAATGCATATTCGTGGTCTATGTTGATTTATGTCAGGCCCCACGTTGGGCGCCATATCTTAGCAATCCTCTTTCCTTAAAGTTAAATAAAAAGGAGCAATGCAGACGACAGCTCTTATTCGGTAGGCACTATGGGTTCGTTTATACTTTATAACAGAATTATATCATTGAACAGTAACAGAATGGTCACAAAAATAAGAGGGGGCGCCACAGCAACTTTCAATATGTCTATGTCAAAGAGTACTTAATTGGGAAGTTGAGCAACCGAATAACGACAATTAGATGTTATACCTAAAACTATAAGAGACCATACCATACGATGTGGTCAAGTTGAAGAGTGTTAATCAATAAATAAATATAACGTAAATAAACACACAAACATTTAATATGAATTAATCTTCACTGGTCAGAGTAACAGTTTCTCAAAAATAAGACTTTGATTCTGATAATATTCAGAATTCGATAAGTTGCAAATGAGGTTGAATTCATTACATGTAAGATTTTATTAGGAAATCAATTTTCCCAGCGCATAGTACTATGTGGTGGTTTACAGATAGTCGTTGAAAGATATAAACTTCAACCGGAGATAATATCAATATTGAATAATAATAAATAATTAAAATTGAAATGGAAAGTGAAACCTGTTGTTTGTTGTTTATTTAGCATCGTTCTAAAAAATATAGAATTCAGTTATTACTAGGATTCACAGTGATCCTATGAAAACTTGTACTTGGGTAGCCGATAGCTTTAGAGACAAATATCGTTATAGTGCTGTCTAAACTCAAGACATTTTGTAGTCAGTCTATGGTTGGCTTACAAACATTTCAGAATATATCAATTCGAATCGATATTTTAATTTAGTTGAAACCACCTCTTTCGGGTGGCCAACACGTCCTGGCCTATGTTGAAGTTTATTTGTTATTCTTTACATCTAAGTAGTATAATTGAACTAAGAAAAAAACTGAGTTAGCAACTTTGTAAATCACCCCACTAGGCTACCATTCAATGAATGAATGACTTCGTAAGACGGAATGGCATCAATTATACTGTTTTTCAACTGTTTCCGGAAAATCCGAACAGACTAACAAAGTGAAATAAAACAGTAGCGGTCGGAATGAACCGAGCACGGTTTTCCTAGAAACATTTATGAGGGTCGTTTGAGAGGATAACCGTGTTAGTTCCTGTTATAACCCGTATTTCCTAGCCAAGCTGCTTAGCAAAACTTTTACGATCATGTCTGGGATTCGTAAATATTAAACGAGTGTTTATTTTCGCGAGAAGAACGAGCACATGCACTCTTTCTCTGGAAACGACGCTCGACGTCGCGATGCTAGTCAACTGAGCGTTCTGTATAAATGCAGATGAGCAAACATGCAAAATTCTAAGTAAACATAAAAATGTCAAATGTATTTATCGCGGCAGCGTTAAGCACTTCAAGTGGAGTGTTTTTCTTACCATATTGATTCGTGGTGAGTCATTCCCTTTCTGCAATCTCCTGATGATTAATTCAGACGATCTAAACATAATTACAGATATTTATTGCTTTTCATTTAGGAATTCTTGGGGTTCCTCGAGGAGAAAGTGCTACGAATCGCACGTAAAAAGGTAAGACCTCGTTAATTCTAGGCTCGCACAAGTTTGGACTTCTGAGGGCTGCCGTTCGTAAGGGGACAGAAAATAGCTGTTTATGATACAAGTTCGTAAAGTAGGAGTTTTTTGTATGAGCGTGAAGTTTGTTGAATGAGGCGCAGCCGAGCTCAACAAACACGCGAGTACAAAAAAGCCCTTTACGAAAGTGTTCCGTACAAAGCTTTTTCTTCGACAGTTAATTATATTACCAATTTGTAGCAATTATATCATTAATTTGAATGTTTAATGGTATGAATTGTCGTCATATCATCAAATAAAGACTTCCGAGTTATATTTGACGCTAAATACTGTATTTTTCATAATTGCATAAATGTACGAACAGTGTGTAAAAAATTACTTTTCCTACGACCACATAGGAAAGTAACAGTTCCGCGGAAAGTGGCTCATATCCACAAGCGTGCGAAATACTTTCCGCAAGCGTGCGGAAAAGTAATTTTTCCGCACGATTTATTCGTTTTGAAAGTTCTACTTTTCCGCACGATTTTTACTTTTCCGCACGATTTTTACTTTTAAGCAAGATTTTCTTTTTGAAGCACCATATTTTAATTCAAGATTAGTATATTGTACAATGAGCATGAAATGACATACATTTTCCACGAGTAGGTAGGTATATGAAATTTTGTAGTACGAGCGAATTATTTTTTTCATAACAGATTCTATCAAAAACACTCATGTCGTCATTGAATAAACAAATATTGAAAAATATAACGAAAATTGAACAGTAAGTACTCTCATCGATTTCAAAACAAAAACAAAAAAGTGACTTCCCCAGGATTCGAACCACCTACCCATTAACCAGCGTAGAACGACTGCTCCCTTACTGTGCCAACTGAGCTATTTCAGATATTAATTTAATTGCTATAATACCATTTCAAATCCTGTCAAATTTTAAATATCACTAATTATTATGATAATGTCTTAATTACTTTATATTTTGAAACTAATTTTATGAAAATTACGGAATATCGGAAAGTTATTATCAAACTAATAGACTAGATTCGATCTCATATTATAAATCTCGCGGAAAGATAAAATCATGCGAAAAAGTTACTTTTCCGCACTAGTGCTGAAAAGTTACTTTTCCGCAAGATTTTTATATTGTTGAAAATGAGGATATTTAGGACTAACTAAATGATCTATGTAACTATTCTGTCTTATGTGTCATTTTGTAGCATTATTATAAAATCTTGTTTAATAAAAACCTTTTTTTTTTCATAACTAAGATGGACAAAAACAGCCGTAGGAAAAACATTGTACCTAACTCTTGCGGAAAACGTCTTTTCCGCCCTTGACGGCTTGACCAAATTCCGCTCCGCGTCGTTCGTGCAACTGTCGTCGCGTGCGGAAAAATACTACTTTCCGCACTTCCGCACTTGTCAAATGCATATTTTCTATTAAGATTTACCGAAGTCAATTTGTCGAATATATAATTTCAATTTAGATTTATTTATTTAATATGTAAATTTGAAGAAATCTATTTGAAAAGATTTTTTTTTCATTCAGAAGGCCGAAACTCTACCAACTGATACTATCTAAAAATCAGTATATATACTATCTGAAATTTTACCAACTAAATCTTGAAGCAATCTATTTGAGAAGTGTAATTTTTTTCATCTTCTTAAAAAAACAAGTTTTCGTGGACGAGGATCGAACCCGGGTACTCTTCGTCAGAAGTCACGTCGAGTACCTCCGTACCTTCCGTAATTTTTGACGTAGAATTGTACATTTGTCGTGTATCTTTCGATTTTGAAAACTTTTTGATTCTACGTCAAAAATTACGAAAGTCGCCATCATAAGTAATGAGCCAAATTTGGACTTTCAGAACTGATATTTATGCAGGATCAAGGTGAATTAGCAATATAATAGTTTTTCTGATAATGAATCCGAAGACATTTTCTATCTATTTGTCTCCTACTATTAATTTTCGGAAATGTCGGTGGTTCCATCGCTGTCAATTTGTTCATTTTATAAATCCATGAATTCTTCAAATTTCGTAATTCTACGTCAAAAATTACAAACGTTCCATGAGAAGTGAGACACACTTTATATAGGATATGTCTCTTGGTAATTCAATATGGAATGCAAATAAATAATATTTTTCTACAAACGTCAAAAAATAACAAGGTTCGCGCATTGACAACAGTATGCGAAGTGGCACTTTTTTTCATTTTCATTCGTTACCATGACACCGTGCGCGAAGTAATGTGCGAAATATATTTCGCACACTGCATGTAAACTATATGGGATTTTCATATTCTAACCTATATGGTCCTCAACTCCACAATCAAGCAAAAAACAAGAAATCGTTTATTTATTAATGTAGAACAATAATTAAGGCTTTCAAATTGTGAGAGATATTTTTCTGGCTTTATCTGCTTCATTCACACCACTCTTTAAATTGCTGATATGCATTTTCATACTGCCGCCTCGATTTCTCCGGTAAAAGGTTGGAAATTACGGAATTGGCCGCATCTATCAAGTTAGGTGGGGTACTGCTTAGTTCATCGTCGCTCGAAATTTCCATTCTTTTACAATAATAAATATCACGCACGAAATTGACGCGAATAAAAAGTCACTCCAAAATAATTATCAAGAACTGTCACTTTGAAATAATTGTCAACAAATGCCATTTTATTTCCATAGTTACAGTAATTACTTGATTTGGAAAAATTATTTAAGCCAGTTCAATACTATTTTTCATAGTTATTACTTATTTTAGAACAATATTTTTGACGTTTGTAGAAAAAATTTTGTTTGCATCTCATGCGCGAAATGCTACTTTTGTGATCGAGAACTGATTTTTTTTAACGAGGCGCAGCCGAGTTAAAAAAAAATAGTCGAGATAACCAAAGTATTTCGCAAGATACAAAAATAACTATTTCATGATTTGATTGGAATTCTCTATTATCTCTTTCGATAGTTATTTATGCCGTTAGGCGGAATTGAACAACACGTGAAATAGTGAGATTTTTGAGTAGTTTTACTTTTCCACACTCGGTGCGGCAAAAAATCTTATCCGCACGGGGTGCGGAAAAGTGTAACTTTACGCACGTGTTAGATGCAATATTTTTTCTACTAGCGTGCGGAAAAAACCCAAAAGTTAACATAAAGAAACATTTATCATTAAATACATATCAAAAAATTTATTATTATTAATATTAATATTGAATGTGCAATTTGTAGCATTCTGTAAATTAATTGCAGAGGATAAAATTTTATTCAATGAAGTCGGAGACTTGAAGGTTGGGTTTCCGACGTTGGCAAGAAAAGGTCGTTTTTGAAGGCTGCTGCTGTGCTGGTGAAAGTTACTGACAAGTGGTAGGGCCAGCGACAGCGTCACTGAAGTTCAATATTTTATTGGATAGGCCCTTTTTGAAACTTGGTGAGCTAGCTCTCTACATAACCTTCTGCGACGCTGGAAGATTTCCAACTTCCGAGGCGTTTAATGTTTCTTATTCCTTCTCCAGAATCTGCAGGCATTGTGGAGGTGGAACGTCGAAAACTGTGGCCCGTATATAATTCAGGATTTGGAAGCTTCAGTAACTTTCCGAAGGTGTTTATTCCGATACATTGTACAGTGTAAGTTCCTTTGTTATATTTCACGAAAAACAGCTTATGTGGGGTTTCAGGCTTTATTAAACTCACATACTTTCTGACCAAATTGAGCAATTTTCCATTTTCAGCTTCCTCAGAAATCGCAAAGCTTCTGAAAGAGTGGATTTTTGTGTCTGGGATATTTATCAATAAAATATTTCCTTTGTTATCAATATGATCAAAAGACAACTTTGTTAATTCTTCTCGCTTACATGCGCCCGCCAAACCAAAAATTGTAGCGACTTTTAAGTATATGAAGATAAATTTCATCAGGTGCTCCATTTATAAACTAAAAATTTCTTCTTTTAAGAAAATTTTAGCCATTTTTGGTCTAAATCCAATGTTTTGTTTTTTATATATGCCGTGATCTTGAAAACCTTGCTTAAATCAACGACTTTTTTAATTACACTATTTAACATTGAGTACCTGGACCAAAGAGAGTTTGGCTTGCATGTTTTGGAAATTTCAACCAAAAAAATGTATTCTTCAAAAGTTTTAATTCACTTATTCTGGCACCAGTTTTCAAACAAAATAAACTCCTTTTCATACCTATGACGGGATTTTGATGGTAGTAGATCCAAGTTTGCAGTTCTAGCCGCTACCAAAACTGACTCTGGCAAATCTTCGTCTGAAGAATCCATGAAACATTATCTTACTAGAAAAAGCTGCGACTGTAAAATTGGTTTTGACAAGGTAGTGTTTTGACTGACAGGTTTTTTTTCTCTGTTGCTACGGTGATTCAAAGTAACAAGTAAAAAATGTCAGATGTTCATTACTATTTGACATTCATTTGATGAGGTTTATACCAGGGCCATTAAAACATTATTGAAACATACTTTTCTTTTTATTAAAAATTATAGCAGAATTCTAATAAACTTAATTTTTCAGTAATTTTGCAAACTACAACCATGCAAATATATATATTTTATATATTCAAATGTCAGTATAGTTTCCAAAAACTTAACGAATACACTTTTCCGCACTAGTGGGACTTTTCCGCGCGCTCGTCGGAAAAAAACTTTATTGCACTCAGTGCACTAAATACAGTTCTATTAAGTTTTGCTTTTTGCATGAACGTAGAAAAATATTGTTATGCAATCGGGTCATCATAAAACACCACGTTCGAAAAAATAATGCAAAAATTCATTCTAAAAACATTCCCTAATCCAGTCGGTGCATTTTCAGTATTATTTCATGCAGCCAGCGGCACAAACAGGATCATTTAATATTAATACTAATCCATGTAAATGTTCCGACGAATTTCCGTACAGAGGAAAATATACGGCGTGCCGCTCCAGCTTCCGCCACATTTAACAAAAATACGATGCAGAATAAAACTCGATTAAATAGTAACGTTTCGAGAACGGGGGAGAGAAAGTTAAAGCGTTAAGAAACGCACCCCTCGTTCGAGAGTATCTCCCCCTGCAACCCCTTTTACGTTCTTTCGAGAGCAGCAGGTCGGGCTAATATATAAGTGTGCGCTTTTCGGGGAAAAGTAGTAATTTCGGAGAAACACATTTCACAATTAAGGTGAAGCCGAAAATGTATATACCGAGCAATAGCGATAGCGCGAGAATACAGACCGAGAACATCTCCCGGCTCTCTGGAGTATAGCAGGAAACCAATTCCTGCATACACTTCACCTCTAGGAATAGCCTCTGTTCGGAGCCGTCATCCAAAATGTATCAGATGGGCCCCCGCGATTCCTTTGGAGTGGAAATTTTATTACGCCTATCGTAAACGAGTTGATTCAACTTTGAATAACTGAAATCTTGTAATTTCACAATTTCGAGACGGGTGGTAGTCATGAATACGTGAATATCTTTCAGTAACTTTTTTATGATACGAGTACACAAAAGAAATTAAAGTGATTCAAAACCCATTCGTCATTACTTTCAAAATAATCTTCGACGAATATTCAATACCATATATCAATGTAGAGACACTAAAATGCATGTACTTTGCATTAAAGTTATGGTACGACTTTATGGGGCAACTCCTCGAATTCTATACAAATTTTTCGTCAACAAAAAAAGGCTTTAAGAATTCTGGCAAAGTGTGGATTTAGAGATCACAGCCATCCCCTATTTGTTCGCTTCAAGATTCTACCATTACCATCAATTTATATTCTCCAGAATTTGATCGAAATACACGAAAAATCTAAAAACTTAGTGACGCATTCTCAAATTCACAACTATGGTACGAGAAATGCAGATTTAATCAGGACGCCTAGGTTCAGGTTATCGGTATCCCAGAGAAACTCGTTAGACTACAGGCTATATAACATCTTACCAACAAATATGAAATCTCTAGATGTGGCTTTGTTCAAGAAAAAATTTAAACAATTCCTCTAAGAGCATTGCTTTTACTCAGTTACAGACTTTATGGAACACTTTCAACACCCTTCAATGTAGGTGTGAAAACATACTCACCACTCTTCTCACTCCTCTCGTAAACAATGAAATTTTTAACGTGTGCAGTTATGTATGATTGTTTTATTTAAATTTTTAGTTTAGTATGATTTACTTTTGTATGACTTTATTTTGCAAGGAATGACTTGATATAAATGTACCTTTGTGCATAAATAGTCAAACAAACATTGTATTATATGTTACGTGTAGGTGTATATGTGTGTATATATGTGTATATATGTATAAATATATATATATATATATATATATGTAAAACAGTCGAAAACAATCCTTTAGGAACTCACTATACCTTTGTATAGATTGTATGGCATATGTCCGACAGAAAACAACTACTTCTCTGGCTAATACCTCGACAGATATTGAATTATATCTGTCAGACATATGTGCAAAGATCCTTACTTTGCAGTTGGTTCCTTGTTTGGATCAGGCGGTGTCCTGCTGTCTGTCTCTGAGAGCTCTTGCAAAGTTGTTCCTTCAAAGTAAGGATCTTTGCACATATGTCTCACAGATATAATTCAATATCTGTCGAGGTATTAGCCAGAGAAGTAGTTGTTTTCTGTCGGACATATGCCATACAATCTATACTAAGGTATAGTGAGTTCCTAAAGGATTGTTTTCGACTGTTTTACAGTCACTGGAACATTTATTGCTCCTTGAAACAAGTATTCAGCATATACCATTTCGCATCCGAAATGTCCTTCTGGAGCGCTCTCTAATCTGTTGCCGTGGTGGATCCTGTAAGCGATTGCAGTGTTCATCCCGGCGAACGATGACGGGCACCGGGCCCCCGCGTGTATACAACCGTGATAACCAGGACTGCACTGATGAGGGACTTCATCCCGAAACCGGTCTGCAGTTGGTTCCTTGTTTGGATCAGGCGGTGTCCTGCTGTCTGTCTCTGAGAGCTCTTGCAAAGTTGTTCCTTCAAAGTAAGGATCTTTGCACATATGTCTGACAGATATAATTCAATATCTGTCGAGGTATTAGCCAGAGAAGTAGTTGTTTTCTGTCGGACATATGCCATACAATCTATACAAAGGTATAGTGAGTTCCTAAAGGATTGTTTTCGACTGTTTTACAGTCACTGGAACATTTATTGCTCCTTGAAACAAGTATTCAGCATATATATATATATATATATATATATATATATATATATATATATATATATATATATATATATATATATATATATATATATATATATATGTATATATGTATGATAGCTTTATGTGAAATCTCACTTTGTTATCTTCTACTTTTCTAAGGGTTTATTTTACCCAAAATGACTTGCTATAAATGTACCTAATTTGAGGAGGTAGGTATAAATAAATAATCTATTTTACCCTGTATCAGAATTTTCCTTCTTGATTAGTTATCAAATTTAAATTGTCATCATCATTGTCATTCATCTGTCATGTTTTCTATCCGTTTGGTCCCAATTTCATTTTAATTCTCACGTTATTTATACCAACTGTAAACCATACATTTCGTAGTGGTCCTGAAGAAGACAATAAACATTGTCGAAAGCTCGACAAATTTCAAAGAGTATTTCTAATTAGCTCACCAATTGACTGCAACCTCACGAATTTACTACTTCTTAAATAAATAAATAAACAAATAAATAAATGAACATTGTAATGCTCCCAATGAAGGTGTGGAATTTACTTTTGAAATAAGAGATCAGCCGTTAGGCACTAGAAAACAAGTGAAATGCGATTGAAGAATTGAGAACAACAATAAAATTGACAATTCTAAACAAACAACGATGGTTCCGTTTGGTACCAAATGTGCGCAGGGGATTCTCTAAAGTCGCATTCAAGAACTGTCAAAAACTCAATTTTTTCGAAAGGCACCTACTATTTTTATTCAAAAGAAAATTGAATTTTAAGCTTTCCCTGTACAACCTCTATCAAGTCAATAAAAATCAAGAAATGCCTTGTCTTGCCGAAGTAAACACGAGTTGTGCTAATTCTTGAAAAAATTTATTCGAAAATTGAAATATTATCCAAGCGAAGTTACACCCAGGTGACTTTTCACATATAGTAAACTTTTAGAACATATTTATAATTTGAACTGATGAGGCAGTTTTGTGAGCAGGGAGTTTTCATCAGGCGAAATCGACATATTTGGGCTTCTGAAAATCCACATATGGTGCTCGAAGTTGAAAATAAAACATAAGTTTTGATTGGTGATGAATCAAGAGGTATGCTATTTTATGTGCGATGAAAATTTAAATAGTGAGGAGTACTTATAAATTCTTCAAAACGTGGAAGAAACATTTCTTGGAAATTTGCCACTTGCCAGAGCTGCCAGTACTAGACATATGGGGCACCACCGCACAATTCAAAAACAGTGTATACCAAATTGACATCCTTGTTCGATCACCGTTGGTGGGGAAATCCAGGACCCTTTCTGTGGCCTGCAAGATCTCCAGATCTCACACCTTTTACTTTAATATTTGAGATAGGGTAGAAGATTTGGCCTATTCTTCATCAGTTTACAATATAGATCAATTGAGACTACAGACTTTTCACAGTCTCGATCCCAATGAAATCAGAAATGTTATGCAGTCTATAAAAAGTAAAATAATAGAATGTTTGAACAAAAATGGTGGACATAATGAACATATACGCTAGAGATCTGTCAATATTGTTCGTGTTCATTAGTAATAATTTGTCTTATATAATTTTCTTTTGTTTCCATGGCATATTTCAGAAGGCAAGAAATATCTCAACATTTCTTGATTTTTATTGAATAACTCGATAGAGGTTGGAGATACAGGAAAGCTGAAGTAACTCACCCTAAAATTCAATTTCCTTTTATGGTGTCAAAAAAAATAGTAGTTGTCATTTGCAAAAATTGAGTTTTTGACAATTTTTGAATGCGACATTCGAAAATCGACTGAGCCCATATGATAGAAAATAGGGCCATTGATGCGACATCAAGTGTCAGACTGGACTACCAGCTAACTGCTCCACAAATTTGGTTTACAGATTCTGAACGGTTTGCGAGCTACACATTTTTGCCTAAACTACTATTTTAATTTTCAGAAAAATGGCAATATATCAAAAACTGCAATGGATGAGTTAACATAACTTAGGTTGTCTAAATTCATAATCAGAAGACCAATCGAAAGAATGTATGTTGCCACTCAAAATAAGAAAGTTTGTAGGACAAAAAATATTTTAGGTAGAACAGACATGATCGATTATAACAGCATACCAAATTTTAAGTTACTAATCCATCAACTTAAACTTAAACACTTCTAATGCAAGGCCTACGCAAATTACCCTGTATGTGTAAGGGAAAAGTAGATTTTATATTTACATTCATATTGTGCTCAATTGCTTCTGTTTCCACTACTGTACTATATTTCAATTAAACCTATATTATATACTATATTTTATTTATACCTATACTACATATTATTTATACCTATTTCTTTATGTTTATAAATTACTCTACTTGTAATTTAAACGCATTAACGTCGCTAAGTCTGTTTGTAGATTTTATGATAATAAAGGAAATTATTAAAACCAATTTCTGCAATGCTGCCAACTGACTCGGGAAACTCGAGACCAAGAAAACAAAGTATGGAGTCATCGATGAGTTCTAATAGCACATTAGCAGCATCTTTTGTGTTATTCAAGCCTCCCAAGATATCCGATATAATCCAAGGACAGGAAATCAATTGATCATCATAACTTGATATACGAGAAGCATTAGCATCCTAATTCAACTCAACTCTCCCTCGCCATCGCACTCACGTACAGTGTTGCCGTAAAGGTCAAAAATTTATCGGTGGAATGACAGGTGAAAAAACTGTAGATTCATTAGCTTTCTCGGTAGATATTTGCGTATGCGCATTAGTCCATGTGAAATTCCTCTGACAGCACTTGGTGAAACCTTAAAACATGATTAAGAGAGGGAGAGAGAGGAAGATATTCGACCAATGGGATTGATTTCAGTACAAGTAAAATAACCAAGGTCGATGATTTGTCAGATTTTCTGTTGGCAAACAAAAGTAGGGGAATTTCAAAATGCATCATAGCCATCGTTTTCAGTTAAAACATTATTATGGCATATTCTTTACCCTGAGTAATTGGACTCTTGAAAGCAGTGTCAGATTCTCAATTCTCCAAATATGTCTACCATAACGAACTTTTTTTTCCTGTGGCGGTGAGTTGTCATTGCATTTTGAATCTGAATAGTCAGAAGAAATTTTCAGTACATATACAGTGACCGCCAAAAAGTATGTGTAAAAAGTTTATTATTAGAATGTTGGAAAAACAATTCTAGGAAAAAGTTTGTGCATGTCCGATTTTGACACGTGACCACTAGTATGGCGGCAAATTGGAAAAAATACCATGAAGAGGCCAAAAGTTGGGTAAGATGGCAAGATATCGAAAAAAGTGAATCGAAAAAGTTGATTGGAATATAATTTTATACTCATATACAGAAATTGTAATTGAATTTGAAATTGCAATTTTTTAAAAATGTTTCTTTTAAATATTTTCAAAAATCAGAGCTAATTTCTGAATGGCTTGACTGTAGTGAAACACTTGTATTTTTCCATTTTCTCCGCCCCAGGTGGCACTAAATTGAAATAAACTACTCGAAGTGGGACAGCCAAAAAAATTGCCTAATTTTGACTAGCTATAACTTGGACATTTCTTGCCGATGTTGGGTTTTCAACCAAAGGTGCAAAGCGTCATCTTTGGTATATGCGTCGGCTTTCATTCTTTGCAATTCGTTCTCTTTGTACAGGGTGAGAATTTAGAGCCGGAAAAATTTCAAATTTTTGACCAATAATTTGGGAAATGTGAGAGACCATAGAATTTTTTTTAGATGTGTGAATTGTTGGGCCGATACCTCAAGACATCTTTGAAATATTCTTCAAAATTGCGTTGCTATGGAAATATCACCATTTTATGAAATTCCGTTTTTATTTTAAAATGTGGCCTTGAGGTGTGCAAGTAGTTCATTGACAGCCTAAGATATCAGCCCTTCGACTAGGACGTTTTCAAACCATAAGGACAGCTCCGATAGTATTGATGATAGTTAAAATGAAAGAAGATTCTTTCACGAGACAGGCGCTACTTATTATGAGTTACTGGTGTCCATATTAGCATTGAGCAAACATAGCTGCAGAAAAATTGATCATGTACAAAGGAACTGCTGGGTCAGACCAAGATTTAGAAGTCCAAGGAGAGAAAAGTCATGGTCGACAGGCAACGAAACGAGGTAAAAAATTTCGAGCCCTGTAACAGAACAACATGATCTCGTTCACCTGAGAAAAACAATTACGATGAGATGGCGACGTCAGTAGAAATACTTCAAATTTTGAAAGAACAAGAAGCTAAAATAAAACAAGAACAAGAGAGAGAAAAGCTAAAATGAAAGTAGAACAAAACGAACAAGAAAACCGGAACAATAGGAGCTCCTCCAACAACTACAACGGGAAGAAAACAAGAACGACAAGAACAGGATATCAAGTGGAAATTAGAACAAGTAGAGTTGAGTCCAGCAATTGCAACAACATCTACACTGAATCCAAAATGAAATCACTGCAATAGTAGAAGAGAGAAAAGTCATGGTCGACAAGGAGTGAGGCAAGATACAATTTTTCGAACCACGGAAAGACCGAGTAATTGAAACTTTGTGTAATAAGTTTCAAGATTTGAGATTGAAAGTATGAGTTAAAGAAATGAAACAGGACGCAAAACAGAAATGAAAAATTAAGCTTGAATTTTACCAGTAAGAGTTTATGAAACGTGACCACTATAATATTGACAATGTCCGTTTCGAAAACAAAATCTTGATTCGAGAAACTTAATACTGAAAACATAAAACCAAAGTAACAGCGAAGGTTCTGGCACAAACCAGTGTTTTCAATTAAGTGCCATCTGGTGAAGAGAAAATGAGAGAGTTTTGTCATTATCATCAAAATACAAATGTTCCACTACAGTTAAGCCATTCAGAAAAAATAAATAATTTTTTTATAGAGATCGGAAAATATTCAAAAATAAATATCATTTTCGAATTTTTCCGATTTATTGCTTGAAACTCTGTATGTGAGTATAAAATTAAGTTTCGATATACTATTTTCCAATATGGTACATGTTTTTTAGCGGTCACTGTACATAATAATATAGAAAGTTACCTATTCCATTGAAAATAAAAATTGTAACAATTTCAAATCATTAGTCACTGGAAACTGTCAGTTGTCGTTGTCACTGTCACGAGTCGAGATTATCAGAAGTCAGAACGGACAGAAGATAAATATGAATTGTCAATAATGTCATGGATCATAAAACACTTACTTGCTGTTCTTTTTTCAAATGGCGTGTGTCACTATTTTATGGAACATTAATATCAGAAGAGATATTGATTGATTGACAGATTGATTGCAAATCTGCATAGATCTGTAGACGAAGGCGAAAATCGGTAGATTTACCGAAAAATCCGTAAGAACGACAACGCCGCTTTCGCACTGCCTACTCGATAAACGACCATGATGGTGTATCCGAGCGTATACATCATCGCCGGCCTAATCTGATAATAACTGGCAAGTGACAAAAGGGGTTGTTGTACGAGATTAATAAGGTGGTATCGATGCGCCATTACATCGCCCCGCCGCCCCCCCGACAACCTCTTGGGCACACATTCGGTAATTCGGACAAGCTCGTACAGTAAATCCGGCAGTTCCGGAGAAAGGCACGAACCACGTTTATGTAACGATGTAGGAGTCGAGATCAAACGCTGTCCCTGACGGCTTAGCGAAAGCTCATCGATATCGGACGATATAATCAAACTTTATTGAAATGGGAGGTCTCCAGGATTATTGAAAAATATGAAGTTGATTCAGGATCGACCATGTAACGACAACGACAAGAATTATGGTCCTTCCAAATAATTAATCATCCAACCGTTAGAAACTTGAGAGTTGTTCTGTATTAGAATATTTTTCAACGCTGAGAGAGCTGTGCCCGAGAAAAAGTTGAAACTGTCGAAATACGGAGGTGACGGGTGAGTTAATGTAACCAAATAACGGACACAGCAGCTAATAAGTAACCATAACCATATATTTACACACGTTACATAATGAAAAACACTTAACAATTAAACGTATATACAGTTGCTAAAGGATGACTCTCAACAAGCTCGACCAGATAAAAGCCGGTAGAGGAGCTCGAAAAACGGAGAACATCGCGGCTTGAGAACTGAAGCCCAACTCCCTATCTTTTCTCGTCTTCTGAACTCCCTCTTGTAGAGAAACACTTTTTCTATGTGTTTTTTATCGTGGGTAGGTTGTCAGGAATATAATATGCGAGCTGCACTCTGAGGAAACTTTACTCTGTGACAATATAGAGTGATGTAACACCGTATTAGAATCGTGTAATATCACACAGATAGAATAAATATCAAAACCCAAAGCAAAATCTGTTTAGCTGTGAGACCAGAGGAATCAGCGTATTCAAGTTAGTATTCGTATGAAAAGTCAAACCAAATCTATTTAGCGATCTACCGAGGTACAAATGGCAAATAAAAACCGACGGGTGGTTTTTATATGCATTCCAGTAAAATGTGAAATGTATCGATTTGTATAGATGTACCCGGTGAGCCAGAATTGATGATTGATGAGTAAATTTGAAGGAATATACCAAGTCCCATTTAGATTTTGTTACACTCTTTTCATTGCAGGTCAGAAATAAAGAAAAAGCCAGTCTACGTCATTCCAAATTTCCAAATTCTCCGGCTTACGAAAGCGTAGTCATAAAACTAATAGCTGGCTGGCAAATATTTCGCATCGTAGGTAATCCGATTACCAGAAATCCATCTATGGAATTCCAAGTTCTGAAACTATTTTAACGGATTTAAATATTTCCCCATGTGACCATTTATAATCGGACAAGGCCCTTTGAATTTAAGAAAGAAAAAGAAATAAAAATATAAAATATTTAGAAATGTTGTTGAAGATTATTTTCTTTGGAAAGAAAAGTTTTATTGTTGGTAAAGCCGCTACAAAACATTTGAAGAAAACTACCTCTTCGGCTGACGATGTTGCCTAGAGTAGTTCTTACCATCGATTATTTCGCACATCATGAAATGGTAAACAGTGAAAATATCCCAGGAAAAAAAAAGAAAAAAAAAACGGGAAAAACCATGAAAATAAAACCCACCGAAAAAAACAGGAATAAACAAATTAGTTCGTTCTGGTTAAACCATAATAAAAAATTACTCCTCACAAATTTTATTTTCACAAGAAAAAATGGCGCAAAACCTACATACGTAGGAGTTTAATCCTAGAGGTTTTCTTCCAGAATGTTTTCATTCCGTGAGTTTTAATTTCGGTTTTTTTCTGGGAATCTTTTTTCCGGGGGTTTCATTTCTTAGATTCTCATGAAATAGACTAATCAGAAATCACCATTTTTGATAAATACTGTTTAGGAAAGTAATTGAAACATAGGCCCTGTTTAACCGCAGTTTATCACTTATTCTGGCAATTTTGGGCAACAATTTATAAAAAAGCATTAATTTCTTAATCGTTTGAATGACCTTATACTGATTTTTATCAGTAAAAACTCTATTTTTGAATTCTTATACAAATATTTCAACATAAGGCGATGAAAATACGTCAGAATTCAAAATGAAATTTAACCATGAAGTCTACGAGGATGTATTGATACCTAGTTAGCCTAGACTAGTTCCCTGCATAAACAAAATATTGCGTTACCATAGCAACGATCAATAACTTATTAGAAGTGTCAGTGTAAAGTTTGACGTCAAAAAAGTAAACCAGAGTTACGCAATAAATTAGAAGAGAAAATATGTCCACCGAAATTGTGAAAATCGAAAAATTTGATTATCGAGCCATCATCCAAGTACCTGTATTTAAAAGGGTTAAGAGGTAAGCAGATTTATGAAGATATGCAATACCCTTGGTGATCAATGTCCTTCGTATACTTTTATTGATGAAATATTTGACGAACATATTTTTTGCCTCAATGTTAATTTTCCTTTTGAATTCATTTGTACATATTATGTTCTAGTTAGGAAGGCAGGTATGAAAAGAGTTCTTATATAAATATGTAAAAGCATTTCTCGTCTCTCTGATAAATTTCTTGACTTGCCAAAATCTCTGAAAAAGTATCAAAGAATGTTTTGACGTTTACTAAACTATTAGACCCAGCTTAAATTTCGCATCTAATGACATTCTCGCATTCGACACAAATTGTTGACTTCCTTTTGTCCATTTTACAAATTGTCTATAAAAAATTTGCGACGTCGCGGCGTCATTGTTTGATAAGAATATTCAGATTTCGTTAGACAAAGACAATCTCTCGCATACGACAAAATATGTCACGGTATGAGAATAGGGTCCCAGATCACCAACTAAACTGTACCGAGTAGAATGGAATACAGTACCAGGCGCAAGCACTTATAAACAATCTTTAGGAAGGACACATTAATCCTTCTCAGGAGATGTAATGACAGCATGTCCTGTTAAAAAAAATAAAAAGCAATGAAAGCTGAGCTCTCGAACACAGCCGAAAATCGGCCAACACGGTTCGAAATATTTATACTGCTTCATTAATACCAACGACTTTATAGTTACAACCGACAATGGGGTGTTTAAATCGAAGTGTAGACTAAAAACCGAAATAAAGTAAGCTACCTCGTTCGCAGAAAGCAATTGAACATAAAATCACCCGAAAACGGAGAAACTTCTGCGTTGAAAACGATATGGCATCTCTCTCGTTCAACGAGTGGGGCGTCGTTCGGGAAAATTCGAAAGGAGTTTTAATATAAGCGCGCCGTTCTGCCGGCGCGAAACAAATTACCGTACAATTTAATCGGCCATTTAAGAAAATTGGTTGAATTTAGCTTTAATAAATTCGAGACTTTACCTTATCTTAATGCCTTGCGGCCTACCTGGAATGACTCCGCCTGCTCTAATCCCGTGGACTCACCTGGAACAGAATACAATTTCAAATTAAATACAATAAAATTCATTGGTGAAAACATTCGTTTGTGTTGGGGTTTTATTATTTTTGTCATATTTTTCATGCGAGGGAACATTAATTTGCAAGAAAGTAGAAAATTAATTCTGAGCGAAGGTTTCAAGTAGGATTTGATGTGGGTAAAGACGTCAAGAAATGCTCTTCACAACTTCTTAGAAGACTACCAGAGTCTTAAAGAGAAAAACATTCTCAATTGAAAATTGAATCAATACATGACTCCTCTGGAAATGGAAAAACCCTACGATAAAATTGAAGTTACTTTTTGTAATATCTTACAGAAAACAACTACTTCCCCGGTAAAAGCCACGCTGGACATTGAACTACATCTGATAGATATTGAGAAAGACCCTATACAGGCCGTTTCTTTTATCATGTGGTAACATTGCTGTATTCTAAACCGTAACAGATACGAAGACGATTAAATGGGAGAAAAGGTAACTATTGTGGAGAACAGTACAATGGTCAAAGAAAATTTACAGGGAGTCTCGCTCTTCCCGAGTTATACAGGGAAAACCAAAAATGCTGTTATTTGTTTTTTACGAATAGAACTGTTATTTCTGAAAATATAAAAAAATTTATAAGGAAAGTTTTAAAGTATTTAAAATGTACTATAAAAATGTAACAATGAATCTTTGATTAAACGTTTCGTGTCAACACGGCCACCATCAACATTTTTTTTCAAATACGGACCTTTCTATTTTAGTACAAATATTGATAAAGCGATAAAATCACAATTCAGTGGTATATCACACTTGATATTTTTATAACGTTTCATTTAAAATAACTAGCATCCTCAGTGACAACAATTTTTAATTACGGTCCTGTCGTTAGTTCTTTTGTAAATTATTTTGATTTCTTCAAAACCTATTCAACTATTGGCATACTTCAGACTTCACCCAATAATTTCGATAAGAAGATACCCCAACACAACGAACATTCGTATTTTTCCTTTTTGGGCATTTTTGTATTACAGAAATCCTTGTTTCAAGGCTGATTTCTTCTGAATCAATTATCATACTGAATATTTCTATAATTCTCAATCCTGGAAGTAACGAAAATATTAGTTTTTGGTCAAAATACGACTATTGTATGATATGGTATAATTAAATAGCATCTCACTTCATTTACCATTTTTAAACAAGTAGGCTTTGCTTGGTTTCTATGGCAGGACAAATAAATGAGTTGTTGATACGTGTTAAGAACTGTCAGTCGTTTATACACTCAGTCATATCAAAGATGTATTCAAATGACGAAAGGACTGATATGCTATTTGCTTATGCAAAATCAAATAGAAATCCTCTTTTGGCAAAAGATATGTATGGTGAGCTATACCCAAATCGTCGTATTCCAAACATTCAAATGTTTAGACGATTAGAAAGAAATTTGAGAGACTGTGGTGCATTTGATAGAAACAAAACTAGAAAATGTGTTGTTACTGGAAGTATGCGGAACCAAATAAATGTTTTAGGTAAGCAAATATTACTTCATAAAGATTAACAAAGTGACGAAAATATTTCTGATCAAGATTGTTCTTTACGAGAAATTGCCCACGAACTAGGGATTTCTGTAAAATCTACCAGAAATATTTTGAAAAAGAACAAATGCAAATGCTATAGGATACGCAAAGTTCATCACCTCAATGAAAGGGATTACGGAAGGAGAGTACGATTTGCGATGTGGTTGAGACGTAGAAATAGGGAAGTTGGAAATATTTGTAATAAAATAATATGGACGGACGAATCAAAATTCACCAACAATGGTTGGTTTAACAGAAACATCCATTATAGGTGGAATAATACAAATGAACATTTACATAGAGCAACCGATTTCCAGGAAAGGTTCGGAATAAATGTTTGGTTGGGAATTTTGGGAACAAACATACTAGGTCCTTTCTTTTACGACGAGAATTTGAATGGTGGAATGTATTTAAATTTTTTATCCAATGAGTTTGATGGCTACTTAGATGAATTGCCACTGAACATCCGCCGTGAAATACAATATTTTCAACAAGACGGTGCCCCTCCCCATAATGCAGCAATAGTAAGGGAACATTTAGATGCAATATTCCCAAGAAAATGGATTGGAAACAATGGACCAATTGCCTGGCCGGCTCGATCCCCAGACCTGACTCCTTTAGATTTTTTTGTCTGGGGATACATAAAAGATAAAGTTTTTTCGACAACTAGTACAGATATCGACCATCTCAAACAAAAAATAAGAGATGCATGTAATAGCATTACACCCATCATGCTAGAAAATTGCCACAGAAATTGTATGGACAGACAACTTATGTGCATTCAACAAAGAGGTCGACAATTCGAGCATTTAATGTAGGTTATCATGAAGAATTCATTTTCTGTATTGGTTTTATTTTCACTCAAAAATTCAATATGAAATAAATTGTTTTCTGTTTGTTTGATTTCTTCTACTCTTAAGTAAGTTTATTTTCTAGGTAAATTGCTATCGTTCGTCTCTGAAACTACAGATATATTTTATTATAGTGTAAACATAATTTTAATAGATACATTTATTCAAAGCGTCACTGATAATTTTTATATCGGAGAGTTAGGTTTTGTGGAATCCATAAACGACCTAACGACAGGACCGTAATTAAAAATTGTTGTCACTGATGATGTTAGTTATTTTAAATGAAACGTTATAAAAATATCAAGTGTGATGTACCACTGAATTGTGATTTTATCGCTTTATCAATATTTGTACTAAAACAGACAGGTCCGTATTTGAAAAGAAATGTTGATGGTGGCCGTGTTGACACGAAACGTTTAATCAAAGATTCATTGTTACATTTTTATATTACATTTAGAATACATTAAAACTTTCCTTTTTTATTTTTTTTTATATTTTCAGAAATAACAATTCTATTCGTAAAAAACAAATAACAGCATTTTTAGTTTTCCCTGTATAACTCGGGAAGGGCGAGACTCCCTGTAAATTTTCTTTGACCATTGTACTGTTCTCCACAATAGTTACCTTTTCTCCCATTTAATCGTCTTCGTATCTGTTACGGTTTAGAATATAGCAATGTTACCACATGATAAAAGAAACGGCCTGTATAACTTGAGAGAAAAAATCTGAAAGTGAAAATTTGCATTTTCATTCAGATTTATGAACATCCTGTTCATATTTTCAATGAAATCAACACTATCAGAGTCATTTAGCATGCTTTTAATATTGAGAATCGTATGAGACCACTTGACGATTGTAGCTCTTTGCACATTAAAATATTAATGGTGGATTTGTGCAGCAGTCATAAGTCATAAGTTTTAAGTCATAAGGAAGAATATTCGTCAATGATTGGTTGGTCCGTTTATTCCAACCAATCATTGACAAATATTTTTGCTTATGACTTAGAACTTATGACTGCTGCATAAATCCACCATAAGACACATAGGGCATTCAAACAATATTTTAGATTTCACCCCATACAAAGTGTAATGAAAATTCTTTTCCAATCCATTTTGTAATTGTGTATTGAGAAAATTTGTTTTTTTCCATGTTAGATGAAAACACTTTTTACAAACATTTTTCAAAATAATTTTCAAATATTTGGTAATAATATTTTTTTTTCCAAAAAGATTTCGAAGTAATTTTCCTCAGTTTGGTGAGAATTTCTTTTCTCAAAACATTTTGTCGGGTGATCAAACTTTTTTTTTTTAAATTGACAAGTGCACACACAACCAAGAGCCAAGTGCCTGCCAAGTGCTGAATTTCAATATTTTTCATGTTACGTACAAATTCCTTCTTTTTTCGAAATTTTCAAAATATTTTTCGTTATGGTATATTTTTTTTCGAAAATGTTTTGAAATATTATTTCCCAATTCTGTGAGATATTTTTCATTTCATGTTGGGAGAGCACATTTTTTTCCAAACTTTTTCAAATGTTTCCTGAAAACACTTTTTTTTATAAATATATCAGGTTTTTTCGATGTTAGGTGAAAATCAAAAAAATAATTTTAGTTCGAATTTTCATGTTGGATGAGCACACTTTTTTTTTCCAATAGACAAGTGCACATTGCCAAGAATCAAGTGCCATACCATACTTTTTTAAAACTTATAATAAATTAACCTATACGAAAAGAAAGGACTCTGTACCCTCAAGATACACCGTTTTGATTGGTACTTATATCGCATGAATTCATATTCGAATTGTTCGTTCTAACGGTTTCGTGGTGTTAAGTACGGACAGCATATTTGGTAGTATTGTGAGCACGAGTTGTATTTATCGAAACCTTCTGAATAAAGTATTTTTTATATCATAAGTTAGTACATATATACGTTCTTGTAATTATAAAGCAATAAACGATTCAAAATGAAGATGAGAAAATGTAAAAGATTAATTTGTGGTATCAAATGTTCCCAGGACACTACATGCGTTTCCCCTCGTAATGCTAAGGGAAAATCGTTCCTTGAACCACCTACTTTTTATTTCCTCTAAATTCTACCAGCCACCTTCATATTTCTTCAATGAATTTATTTGCATTTGGTCCAAAAAGTTTTCCCAAGGTTTCTTTCTGCAGAGATTAGGATAAACTGCCAACACGAAACCAACAAAATAAAAAATGTTCCATTGTCGTGAATTCTTCAATAGTTATATTATATATAATGTCTAATAAACATAAAGTCTGTCAGTGACGGAACTATTTAATTGTCTAGTTTGGTGATTGTGAATAGTATCGGTTGAAAGAAAATCCAGACATGAATGTTTCCTATTATTGATAAAAGAATGTACTGATATACATTTTTTCAATTCGTATAGATAATGGATATCCAAAAGATTGTTTAGAGCATATAAATGGGATGTAGATTCAGATTCAAGGAATGGTAATTTAAAAATATATTTAATGATTGTGTTTTGCAAATATTTAATTGGACGCAAGCTAGTTGAATTGGCAGTTTCCCGTAATGATATTAAATATTATAGTTTTGAAAGAATCAAACTGAAATATATCATTCTTAGATATTTCAATGGAATGTAACATCGAAATTTTATCAAAATACCAATTACAGGAGATTTTTTTTTCGAAGATTTTCAATATAGCTTTTACAAGAAAACTGTTCATAAATGTATATAATCCCAAAAATTTAGTTGTTTTTGTTTCAGTTAAGGACTAAAAAATGGTGCAACTGTAAACCTGTTGTCACTGTATCTTTCTAAAAACAATCTGATGACTTTCAAATTTTCCTGTAGATAACCTGGTATTAGGCACACAGAATATTGAAAGTAAATCTGACTTTAATTTTCTTGGTCTGCGTATTGATATATAGGAAATTGAAATTTGATTGTCATGTAATGAGCCTGAGCAAAAAATTAGCATCAGGGTGCTTTGCTGTCAGAGTTGTTGTTGAGTTAGTTATCATGGTGGATTTATAAACTCAACTAAACTAAGAATTACATTAACAACTAAGAATTAATAAAGATAAATACAAGGAAACCCCATCAGTGCTTTATAAACTTTCAGCTGTCAATTAAATTAAGAATTAGCAACTAAGAAGATGGTTATCTTTGATCTTTTCAACTAAGAATTAATTGTCTTACTTAGTTGAAAATGGAAACGGGCATGCGCAAAATCGTCGAATGAATGTTTGAATATAAATTGGTTTATATTTTGCAGTGATTTGTTTACATATTTTCTTGCAATAACAATACAATGGATCGTGAAGAAATGTTGACCATGATGGCTTTTCTTATAGTTGTAAGCACCTTCCCCACATGACATAATTCTTAATTTCTTAGTTGACGTTTATAAACACCTTCTTAATTGCTCATTTTCAATTCTTAATTGATAATTTTAAATTATTAGTTTAGTTGAGTTTATAAATCCACCATCATTATCGCTAAAATATTATATTTCTCTTCAACAGACTCGCATTTGCGATATGGAGTTGCTTTTCAGGGTGTCTCTAACTAGAGCTTGTTTAAAACTGTATTCGTTCTCCAAAAAAAGGGCACTAAGATACAGTGACCGCCAAAAAGTATGTACCATATGGGAAAATTTTTTATTATTGGAGTATTGGAAAAAATATTCAGGGGAAAAGTTTGTGCATGTCCGATAACCTAAAAATCGATTTTGACACATGTCACGTGATCGCTAGAATGGCAGCAAAATGAAAAAAATTGCAATGCAAAGGCAAAAAAAGGGGTAAGAAGGCAAGATATCAAAAAAAGTTATTTGAAAAAGTCACTTGGAATTCAATTTTATACACGTAAACGAAGTTTCAAGAGATAATTCAAAAAAATTGAAAATAGCAATTTTTTAAAAATATTTTCCCAACTATTTAAAAATATTATTTTTTTTTCTTGTGAATAGCTTGACTATACTGAAACATTTGCATTTCAATGATAATGACAAAACTTTCTCATTTTCTCCACACCAGAGGGCACTAAATTAAAAAAATTGGTTTTTGCCAGAACCCTAGCTGTTACATTGGTTCTTCTCTAACAGTTATATCAGAATTCCAAGACTATTGTGTTGATATGGCAATCTAGAAACACCATGTTTCCTGATTTTAATCAAGTTTCAATAATAATGCTGTATGAGCGGTTTACTTTGCACATAAACTTTAAGAATCTTTAATTTGACGCACTATTTTCAAGTTTATGTGCGAAGTGAAACGCTGATGCACGATTATCATCGGAACTTGATTATAATCTGGAAATTACAATGTTTTTGGAGTGTCATGTCATCACAATGGTAGTGGAATTCGGATATAACTGTTAAATACGAACCAATGTAACTCGGGTTCTGACAAATTCCCATTTTTTCAATTTAGTGCCCTCTGGTGTGGAGAAAATGAGAAAGTTTTGTCATTATCATTAAAATGCAAATGTTTCAGTATAGTCAAGCTATTCATAAGAAAAAAAATAATATTTTTAAATAGATGGAAAAATATTTTAAAAAAATTGCTATTTTCAATTTTTTTGAATTATCTCTTGATTATCTCTTTTTTTTTTAATTATCTCTTTATGTGTATAAAATTGAATTCTAAGTGACTTTTTCAAATAACTTTTTTTGATATCTTGCCATCTTACCCCTTTTTTGCCTTTGCATTACAATTTTTTTCATTTTGCCGCCATTCTAGCGATCACGTGACATGTGTCAAAATCGATTTTTAGGTTATCGGACATGCACAAACTTTTCCCCAGAATATTTTTTCCAATACTCCAATAATAAAAAATTTTCCCACATGGTACATACTTTTTGGCGGTCACTGTATATGTGTGA
This sequence comes from Chrysolina oricalcia, assembly GCA_944452925.2. NCBI lineage: Eukaryota > Metazoa > Arthropoda > Insecta > Coleoptera > Chrysomelidae > Chrysolina > Chrysolina oricalcia. Next base: position 2,089,456 of record OX101821.2, on the reverse strand, counting down.
GAGCAAATTTAGCGACATGTTTCGGACACATAAAATTCTAACGCTCCCATCAAGTAACTGTATGTTTAATACATCAAAAATATGTGGGAAATGATAATAACAATACATGTTATAATACAAGGCAAATTTTCAAAATACCATTGACAATTCTCAACTCGGATACTATTGGGCACTCGATTATTTACAACGGAAAAAAGATATATAACCATCTACCGACAGAAATGAGATCTACACTCCCTTTCAATTAATTTAAACAATCTGTAAAAGTCCTGTTAGTCGACAGAGCATATTATGATCTCCAAGAATTTTTTGATGACAGATTTAATGATTGAAACAATAATCGTTCTGGTCAGCTGAGTGTGTTTGTATCTGTTTAGTCCCATGCATGGCATTATATGTTTTTGTCTGTAAGTATTTAATTTTGTCTATATTCATAGCAAACTTGTACCTGCTTACTTAACATACAGGGTGACCCAGGGGTGTGTGCATACTAGATTCCTCAAAAATCATCCACATTTCTTATTTTCAACATATTTCGCAAACTACACAAGTAGACCCCACAAATGCTATATTGACGAAAAGCTCTTAGAAACTGCCATGTAATGGTGTAATAAAATACAGGGTGTTGCATTTGAAAAAATCGAGTTATTGCCATTTGTAAACCGTCATTTGAAAAAAATCGTAGTAGGCGATGGAAGATTGACTTCAAGTTCGCCAGCATTTCAAAAGATGCTCTGAAGCTTGAGAAATAGTCTGGGAAAAAGTAGGCTGAGTTATCTTGAAAGTTATGAATTTTTCTGTGGGTCCATGCACGACGCGATTTTGACACATAAATTGGCATAAGTCAAAAACTATTGCAGATAGGTATATGAAACCAGGGTCGATTGCCATTTAAAAAAATTGAACGTAGTTGTGTATTTTATTTTGAAACATCTTGTATATTAATGAAAATATTTTCAGAATGTACTCATTGTTGAACCTCTCGATTGAAAAAAAAAATCAAGTCGATTGCTTGCATAGAAAAAAAGTTATGGACCATGCACACACCCCTGGGTCACCCTGTATATGTCTATTTAAACTTTGTCAATAATAATAATTCTTCTTGGACAATAAAGTACAGTTATGTGCATAAAAAAGTCGTACAGCAGTTATAGAATATTATGAGTCAGGCCTGTCAATCTTAACTATCAAACTTCTAATCGACTTTGACAAGCAGAGTCGATACTCAAACTATTTATATCAGTAACGCGCTTTTAACACTTTTCAGTACAATTAGTGCTATGCCTCAATTAGTGTCGTACCTTGTACAACTTTTTTAGGCACACAACTGTACATTGATTGATTGATTTAATACTTTAACCGTTGAAAATTGTTGAATTGTTTTTTCCGTCAACCGATTGCACCCCTACGCGCAACCCTCGGAAGTGTTCGAGAGACTTGTGTGAGCTAGGGAAGACGCAGCCCTTACCTATTAACGTGTGATGCCATGCACGAGACCGGTGAATCGGTGGATCGAACCCACGACCCCACGCTTGCGAGGCGTACGCTTTTACCAGCCGACCACCACGGCCCATATGAATAATGAATATCCGATATGTCTGGATTTTTTTTTTGACAAAAACATAACAACCGCTGTATTAACATTTACCATACACGATATCGAAATGACCATCCTGTAAATAAAAATATATCGCATCCTTTTCGTATGTAATTTTGCGCCATTCGCCCTGGCAGCCAAGGGCCTCATTCTTATTCCATAAATGTCCCGTACAGTCGTTCCACCCATCCGGGTTGGCTTATACTTTTCCCGGAGATCTTTCCGTGATAGATGCCCGACGCCGCGCGTTCGAAATTGCTAAAATGCAACGCTCAGCACTTGGAAACGTTCGCGGGGCCGCGGCAGGCGTATCGAACGGCATCAGCATTCGAACAACTTTTGCGGCGGCCTTAAGGTCTCATATTAAAACTTTAATGGGCTTCCGGACGCTTGTATCACTTTTCATCTTTTTGACAGATGGCTGCGGAGAACTTGACATTGCACGCTCTGGTTCTAGGTCTCGGGTTTCTATTCGCCCAAATAGTCAGCTGACAATCCAGTCAGTGAGGATTGTTGCCCTACAAAGGGTGGTGTAGTAACAATTTTGAAATATGTCGTTTAGGTTTGTACTCTGATGAAAAATCCAAGTTTGTGATCTTGAGGAGTGGTCGCTCTGTCCGCCATCTTGGATGCGAAATCCTGGTGTTTTTCAATATGATACTTCAAAGGTTGATCCTACGTCGAAAAACGTTGAGTACAAACTTGAAGAGAATACAAATTCACACATTTTTTAATTCGTTATAGCAGCGTAAAGATGAAAATTTGTTCACAAAACCGTCAATTTGCCAATTTTCTAGATTTACTTTTGTTATTTCTAGTTATTCCTCACAACATTATGATAACTTTAACATTTTTCACAAATTCTCTGCTTTTCCTTTGAATTCATTGTCTGTATTTTCAACATCAACATTTTTTTATAATATTTAATGGTCCGGCTGGATAATGGTGATGTCTTCGTTATAGTCATCTTCTATCTCGTTGTCTGTACCCAGAAGAAATTGGGCTTCCATTGATACGAGGATATATTGAAAAATTCTTAGCCCTACTATAGAACCAAACAAAATTTCAATGTCAAAATATTTTATTACTCAACATATTCTCCTCTCAATTGGATACATTTATTACAGCAAACCTGCAACGTCTCTAAACCTTTCAAAAAAATGTTGCTTCTTGCTCTGCAAACCAGACCTCCACAGCCTCTATTACCTCCTCGTTGGAAGAAAATTTACGACCTTTTAACTTTTTTTCAGTTGAGGAAAGAGATAATAGTCGGACGGAGCCAAATCTTGTGAATAAGGGGAGTGTTCTAGTAATTCAAACCCTAAATCACGATTCTTTTGCATGGCAACATGAGATTTGTGTGCAGGGGCGTTGTCATGCAAAAACAAAACACCTTTGGATAGCTTTCCGCGTCTTTTCTCTTTAATTTTTTCCCGTTAGAGTGGTCAGTAATGTCGAATAGTAATCTCCAGTTATTGTTCTACCATTATCCAAGAAATCAATCATGATTACTCCATGGCAATCCCAAAAAACTGAAGCAAGAACTTTTCCAGCAGATTTTTGGACACGAAACTTCTTAGGTCTTGGAGAACCGGAGTGTCGCCATTCCATCGATTGTTGCTTTGTTTCTGGATCGTAGAAATGTACCCAAGCCTCATCCATAGTAACAATTCGGTTTAAGAAGTCTACATCGTTTTCAAATCGAGCACAGATCGAACGCGATGCTACTACCCTTGCACGCTTTTGGTCAACATTCAAACATTCGGGGATCCATTTTGCAGCAATTTTTCTCATGTCCAAATTGACGTGAACTATATGATGAACGCGTTCGTGTGAAATATTCAGTGCTTCAGATATCCGTTTTAGCCCAATTCGACGGTCTGTTAAAATCATGTCATGAACTGCATCGATATTTTCGGGGACTGACACAGAAACTGGCCTTCCCGATCGGTATTAAGCATATCTTCGTAAATCTGCTTACCTCTTAACCCTTTCAAATACAGGTACTTGATGATGGCTCGATACTACAATATTTCAATTTTCACAATTTTGGTGGATATATTTTTTCTTTTAATTTATTGCATAACTCTGAGTTACTTTTTTGGCGTCAAACTTGACACTGACACTTCTAATAAGTTATTGTTTGTTGCTATGGTAACGCAATATTCTGTTTATGCAGGGAACTGGTCTAGGCTAACTAGATATCAATACAACTATTGTGTCATCTTCGTCCTCACTCTCGATGATAAGTTCTAGTGCATTCACCATTACAAAATCGGCACACAATAGAGTACTTCAACCCAGCTTTTCTGCATCCACATGCTCCACCGCATACTTTTTTGCAATTGCATGAAATAACATTCAATAAGGTCTAGGGTGCTGGTAACTTTGTCATTTTTTATGGATCGAGTAAACCCGTTGGTGCCAAGTTCCTACCCCAGTCTTCCGGATTTTTTTGGATTCCATACCATTCCTGAACCTGGTGATACGTTCTGAACGCATGATGTCGTATACACTGTTAAAAAGTATTTTTTGCATCGACGCATAATTGCAAGTGAACACTTGCTTCATAAGTTGGTTGAAGCAAGAATATTTTAGCTTCAATAATGGGCACTTTTTTTGTGAAATGAGACAAAAGTGTGTTTCTTTCGTTTCATTAAAGGCATTAGTAATGTCATTGAGTCCTGCGTTTTTCTGTACAAGCGAACAAAATTTCGATTGTCCTTGGTTTAGAGGAACGACGTCGTGTCACATCCACTAAACGCATGTAGAAACAGGATGTTTTCAGCTGCTCCTTCATTTTTCAAGCTATTAGCAGAATATAGCCTTTCAACAGTTTTTCCCTTGCCAGGTTTGCGAGAGTACATTTTGCTTTCAGCAAAACTGTAAGATCGACTTCTTCAACAATGACGAAACAGCATCGAATGTTGAGCAGAGGGAAATTGCTGTCTGATAATGAAAACATCTGCATCTTTCTCGGCCTGCTTAACTGTGATAGCAGCTAGTTCAATTTTATTGTCAGCAACGAAATCAGAGGGCTTTTTCTTTTTCATTGCGTCAAAATGGTTCATACGAAATTTGAGCCAACATTGTTTCATCGAAAATAACTTTTGTTGTTCTTTCGAAATTTACCCGGAAAAACTAATTTGACAATTTTGTAAATAAATTTTCATTTTTACGCTGCTCTAACACTATACATGTTAGACAAAAAAATGTTGAGTTAAAATATGTGTGAAATTTTATTCTCTTCAAGTTTTTATTGAACGTTCTTGGACGTAGGATAAATATGCTCAAATATTGCTCAAATTTACCCGACCTCGTATATCTTATACTGAGATACCCGTGGTGGAGCTCGAAAAACGGACACTCGGTATATGCTTATAAGTGTCCACTCATGCACGAAAACGTCTTCCAGCGCAGGTTTGCTTATCATAAATTCGTTCGAATAGAATATTATAAGGCCAATTTGCAGCGATAGAAAAATTTTAATAGGTCCATAAACGTGAATTGTTACACGAGAAACGTGTCGTGTCTGTGCTGGAGAATTTTCATTCCGAATGTTCCGATACAGTTTGGCGCAGTCGAAAACACCTGCCGCCCTCCCGAAACGCCTAAAATGGTGATTTGTTGTTGCAAATATTGCCGTCATTTCCGGCAAAAAACACCATGATATTGAGAAAGGGGAGTTCTGCGGGCATAGCCGAAGAAGTCACGTCTTCAACCGTATTTACTTTTTAGAAAATATATAATGACATAGGCAATATCGTCGCGAGCAGAGTTTTCGTTATTGAGCGGGAGAAAACAGGACTGGGCTGTATTGAAATGTTCGTATGGAATTTTGTAATGCCATTCCATAAAGAAGTTCAAATTGATAATATGGATTATATATAATAATTGAGTGGATTATTTTTTTGTTTAAAATTTTTAAAAGAGAACGAAAATCATTCATACATTCGCATGAAAGAGACTATCATCATGTCAGATAGCCAAACAGCAATTAATGCCCTGAACTCCCATGTAACCAACCCTAAGATAATGTGGGAGTGCTTTATTCTTTATTGTCAAAAGAAGTTATTCTTATACACAGTGTGACCCACTTAAGACCGGAGCACCATTATAAAATTTACAGTTTTCAACCGATTCGAATGTTTTTTTTTCCATTAGATAGACATTCCAAAAGTCTACTAGGACACCAAGTCCAACTAATCTGATTTTTCAAGGTCAAAAATCTAAAAAATTACTAGTGATTTTTTTAGAAAAATTCTAACTACACCACTGGATTCGCGACATTTTCAAATGGTTCTTATGTACACAACGTTGAAATGCATCAATCAATAAAAAAGTTATGATGGAATTAAATTTGATAAATTTGTCGTTTAATCAACCCACATATTCAATTTCAGAACTTTCATCAGAAATTTGACCACACCACCGGATTTAGGGAGTCTCGAAATATCACTGACTAATTTCATCGAAATCTGTTGATAAATAAAAAAAAAATTAAATAAAATGGACATGTCCAATATGAGATAAAGTTAATATGTCTATTTTATCTCATAATTTTTTTTTATTCATCAACAGATTCTGATGAAATTACAGTTAGTGATATTTTGAGACTCCCTAAATCCAGTGGTGTAGTCAAAGTTCTAGTAAAAGTTTTGAAATTGAATTGGGGGGGAGGGTAAAAAACGGCATATTTTTCAAATATCATTCCCTTGTAACTTTTTTATTGTTTGGCGCATTTCAACGTAATTCACATATGAACCATTTGAAAATGTCGCCAATACAGTGGTGTAGTTGGAATTTTTCTAAAAAAATTGCTAGTAAATTTTTAGATTTTTGACCTTGAAAAATCAGATTAGTTGACACTGGAAATGGAAATTTATTCATGAAATTTGGTGCTCAATAATTTTTTTGATATAAGTAGGTATTAGGTGATTATACATCTTTAATCCATTATATTATACAGTATCCGCCAAAATGTTGGAACCATATGGGAAACAATTGTAATAGTTTCTCAGAAAATTTCTTTCTTCATAAAAGTTGGTGCATTCAATTAGACTAAGTACGCGCATATCGGTTATTGCCAGTGGCGTGCGGCTAAGCGGGAAACGGCCGATATTCTTAATTCACTATAGAGGAAAGTTACATTAATATGCAAAATGTCGAAAAATGTTATTGAAAAAAGTTGTTTGCAATTGAATGATACTCTCAGTTATCCAGTTTGGTCTATCAATTACCCATTTGATTTTTTTAAGGATCCAGGCTTTATTTCACTATCTTTCCATTACTGTTGACTCATATTAAAGATTTTGTTAGATCGGGTAATTGCTTTGACAGATAATTTATGCTAATTCAGTAAGTTACAGTAAAAATTATTGTGGATAATTCCAATAAAAAATTGAGGCCAACTCTTCAAGTAGTTATCAAAATCAGTTTTAGGCAGATTAACTGGATGTCTGGAAATATTATTCAATTGCAAACAACTTCTTTCGGCAACATTTTTCAATATGTTGCATATTAATGTCATTTTTCTCTATATTGAATTACGAATATCGGCCGTTTGAATATATATTTTTAATCATTATTATTACTATTCCAGAAGAGAAAATTCTATATAAATGGATCAAAGTAAAACATCCCTCTGAAAAACAATCAATCAGTATCTAGAATTTATATTTAATTTAAACAACTCAAATATTCACGAGGATCGACTAATTTCAATAGTGTATGCACAAAACAAGTGAACTATGTAGATAAGGATAAGGAACGAACATATGAATAGGATGAACTAAGAAATAGCAGAATGGTAATTGACTAATACCGGAAACCATCAAGATAGCAAATGTCACGCTGAAGAATTACAAGCTGATTTCATTTGACTTTGTCGAAGAAAAATCTTATCTCCATATATAATATAAATAGAGTTCAACAAGTTTTGATAACGGAGACAGATGTATCCTGAAGAGTTTTTATTTGCAGTTTTTTTTAACTTATTTTTTTAGATAGGCATATCCAGAATACGATGGATTATAAACTGTGGAAGGCTAGAATTCCCCAACCCCCCACAAAAAAAAAAAATTCTAAAACACAAACAAACTTTATATCACTAATCAAATATTTTTTGAAATAGGTTTCATGAATCAGTTTTTCAAATTATACATCCTATGGGAAATTCTCCAAGAACATTGGTCCACAAAAAAACTTCAATCATTTCCTTCCATATTCCATAGAAGATCATCATAAAAAACAAAAATAAGGGGATTTTCTTAAAGTTGATATGCGAATGTGTCATTCCAAATCACTCCATGAGCGCAATGGTTACTAATAATACCCTCCCTAACATATACATCCATGGGAGTGTTCGCAAAAAACATTATTAATTTATTATTATCACCATTAATCTTTGGTCTATCTTTATATCACAGACTCTTTCAATAGCCATGTCAAATTCTCCATATATGATTAACAAATTTAAGTAATGTTCATTTTCAAAATTCTAAATGGGACACGATAAAAAAAATTCAGTACGCTTAAACGCAAATTATTAGCAAAAATTGTTGGTTGACACTTCAGCATTTATTTTGTTTACAAAAACCGTTTAATTTAGATATAGGGTTGTAAGCATCAACTCCCCCTATTCTTTAGCGTAAAATCGTAAAATCGTCTTATTCAGGCAAATTTTGCCAATTTTGTCCTGACTATCATTATTTTCAAAAAATTATAATTATCTTTCTAAAAGGCTGCATCTGTGAAAATTAAAATAAATAAAATTACCGATGCACTTTAGACATATGATGTATCGAAGTTATATTGAAATTCATCGTAGGTTTTAAAAATACAATGAAAAACACGGTGTTCCCATTAAAAAACCGGAAGTCGTAGACCAATAAAAATATTTTAACTAAAATGAGCTTCACGGAAAACTCCCGTATACCAATTTTCAGAAAGATACTTTCAGTAGTTTCCCATATAAATGTTGACTCAGCTCATCGTATACTCATACTATCATATTCCCTGGTTTTTTGGAATACATATAATTTTCGGAAATAGATTCAAAATGTATTCTTTTAAACCAAGAATAATCTGGCCAAGAATAAAAATTCTCAGAAAGCCTGGGACATACCTATAATCAATTCAATATACGAAAAACGAGTCAGCTGGATACTCCAACTTTGAAAAGGCTCGTCTCATGGCTGTTTGTTCAAAAGAATCAGGTGCAATGCTCTTCTTGTAGCTTCCCTATGTACTCTCCTAGACGACCAATCATCCAGGACTGCTATTGGTCTCCGTTTGGGAACATCAGTTTGTGTAAGCCATCAATGTAAATGTGGATCTGTCGTTGAGGAAAACAGAATACATGGTTTGAGTTGCAGGTTCAGTTCTGGTCGCTTCTCAAGACATCACGCTGTTAATGATCTGATTAAGTGGGCTATGTCAACTGCGGAAGTTTCGTCAATTTTAGAGCCTAGTCGGAATAAGCATAGATGATGGAAAGCGTCTAGACGGAATGAGCTTTATTCCTTGGAACTGTGAAAAGCCTTTAGTTTCGGATTTCACTTGTGCAGATACGGTTGCAACTTTCCACCTCTTGTCAACCTCCATTATGAAAGGCGCAGCAGCTGTTTCAGCAGAGAAAAATAAAATTCATAAATGTTCCTGTTTGGGCAATTCCAGAAAATTGGATGAAATGTTCTTGTACCCACGAAAACGAGGTCTTCACGGAATTGAAAACAATACCTTCAGGACAAAAATCAAAAATACTTTCTACCTCAAATCTTCTGCGAACAGTATGAGGATCCCTGTACCAATAAACAAATTTTACATTGTTCCTGCACTGCCAGCTCCCAGTACTTCGGCAACTACTCCAAAATCTCTCGGTCTACATGGGTTTGAAAAATATTGGTAACACCTGCTTTATGAATAGTGTTATCCAGTGTGTAGCGAAGCATTTCTATACTTGGTTGTTTGAAACATATTCCGTAAAATATGTTCTCGACTCCCGCCACAAGCACGGCAACCCGCAATTCTCTCAATGGTATAAAGGGTTGTCTACCTTGGAGACCAGTTTGCTACTTGGAACCGCCGTCTATGGCGCCATTTTTATGAAAAGTGATAAAAAGGGCTCGGGCAGAAAAAAATGAAATACGTTGTTGGAATGATTCTTTTATTAGCAACTAGACATTATACGCATACTTTCTTCTGAATATTTTCCGTCATAACTAGATGTTGAACCTCTTGGTTATTACCTTATACTAAATATTTGTGAATATTTGTGGATATTGGTGCCTGGTCAATTTTAGGTAGGTATTGTTTTTGTTTAATCTGGTTCACTCCAGTAATGTAGGTATTGAAGTTTAGGACTAAAGTTACCGTTGTATTTAATAATTTTAGTTATTGTGGAACACCAATAAAATATATGCACTACTGGTATCCTAGCAGAGTCGAAAGAAGCACTGGTATTTTCCTTTGAAATCAGCTAACCCATAAAATTACCCTGAGAAAGAGTTCTGTCACAAGTGTTTATCGAATATAAGAAGGTTATTAGAGTAGGTATTTGAACAGAGATGCTTACACAAGGGATATAAACACTAATGTATCTAGGGAGGGAGCTTCAATCAAAGCATTTGCCGAGGTCATCAAGGAACTTTGGTCAGAAGATTGGTCAGATAGAGTTGTTGATACAGTCGCATTAAAAGTCAAATCCAAAGATTCGCTCCTCGTTTTTATCGGTTATGCCCAGGAAGATGCTCAAGAGTTCTTACGATTCCTGTTAGAGGGACTACATGAAGACGTCAATAGAGCAACGGAGAAGCCGAAACCCATAATGAGAGAGATAGACGAGAAATTAAGTAATAGTGAGAAGGCCCAAGAGCAATGGTCAAGATACTCAAGGACAGACAATTCGATCCTTTCTGGGATCTTTCACTCTCAATATCACGAATAACAGGTCAACTAAGACTATCACAATGTTTGTATTTATTCAAAAAGGAAGAAATCAATTGAATCACCTATAATTTTGCGATATCATTGATACTTTTCGAGTTATATCGGAAAACCGTGAAAAATCGGGTTTTCTATAACTCGTTAACTGTAAGGTATTCAAACTTGTTACTTTCCGTTATGTGTAGCCTATGACAAGCCAAAAAACCTTTCAGATCATATTTAGTGTTATTCAATATTTCATTTCTATTTTATTATGTTTCATTGTTTATATGTTTTACTGTGGTTTTATATATGTAAATATTATTTTATGTGAAATATACGTGTTCAGTTGACATCTTCTAATTTTATGCACGTGCGCACACAACGATTTCATAAAACAAAAACCCAACATTTACGACCAATTTGTGATTCACAGCGACGATATCGTATATCTCTCAGATGGCGTATGAACAAAATCACCGAACGCCGTAAGCAAACATCCAATTAATCAAATCAAACATTGAAGATTTTCGGAAAGCCCGCAAAACAGAGAGAAAAAACATTATTGCATATTCGAGGGCTTATTTCGGAATTTTACAACATACCCTTCATGCATAAAATATAATCGTAAATCGCTTCTATTGAAAATCGCATTGGGGTTTCCACGTCGTGTATGACTCGTAAAATTTGGGATAGATCGCGGTGAAAGCATTTTATGCCACAATATTGTCTTCATGGAGGTTTCCTTCCGAAGCGATTTGTTGTGGAGTGCATGTATAGTACAAGCTTTATGCATGGATGGATGAATAATGGAAATGAAAAATTGCAGAGAGTAGTAATGGCATTTCCCATCAAAATTTCTAATGTTATCTCGAAGAATATTGCTCAAAATATACTCTCAATCGTGAAATAAATCTAGTTATTTTAGAGTAGTAAGTAGTTGTAATTTATTGTACAGAAGAAACATTGTTCATAAAAGTACATTAAGAAATTTTACAATTCACAATAATTTCGTATTTAAATATATCTAAAATAATTACAAATCAGGATGGATTTAGCGAGTGTGTTGTGGTTCTCCGTTTAGAAAAAGATTAGATATGAAAATACTGTGTTGCTTTATTCAACTGCACTTGAACACAGCAAGATGAACACTTTTCATTAACTATTTTTAGAAAAGGTATGTTCTGTTCACATCTATTGTCATAGATCATAGTATTATTTTAGAGTAAAAGAATTAATTATTATTAATATATTCATATTCATCATGTTCGTATAACCCTGTATAGTTATTTTCGCGTATTAGAGAGTTTATTGTTTCAATACCGATGGTCGCCTCTGGACTCAAAAACGACTATCTCTATAAAAGGGCAAAAACGGAGTACCTTTTCGAGGTGAAAGAAAATCACTACAGTTCGAGCGTTCGAGGCATCCATATATGCTCGTGAATGCCTTCTAATTGATAACAACAATCAACAATTTTCAATTTTTCTATAAACAATTTCGTGTTGTGTGCGGTACATCATTGGTTTCCTGTTGGACGACGATAACACCGGCCGGCTGTTACCCTGCAAGAGCTGCAGTCATCAGATCTACAAGACAAAGGTACATAACTTTAAACTCTCTCGCAAGTGTTTGCTATTACATAATCAATCCCTCTAAACATACAGTCCGCTTCTCAATTGAATATATCTTCGTTTCATGGTGAATCGGGAAATTTAACAAACAAGGTAAAATAAAAAATGTCAACTTGAAGTAAAACTCGAACTCGGACCATGCGATAAATCTGTTGTCATAACTGCCACTGTCAACCTACATAACCCTCAACGAGCAACTCGATTTATGTAGGTCTCCACTTTTGAATTTGTGATTTTGACAACCCTGGTAATTTCCTTAACATCCAGTATTAAATTTATATCGTTTCACCCATGTTCATTTGATTTCATTTATTTTCATTTAATTACCTCTCCATCCAGTGTACCTGCAAACTCCCTATATAACTAGGTTTAAGAGTACAATTGTATTAGTTAGTTTTTATACTTGATAAAGCCCGAAACCGGTCGTAAATATAAAAAACTAGTGGAAATAAGACAAAATTGTGTTTCTTTCGTTTCATTAAAGTGATCATGAATTTCCACAAAATAAACAAGCCATCAATTACACGAAAATTATTTACAGTAGACAATTTGAATTGGAATAAACAAAAAAATACGACAACTATACATAAACACTATAAAATTATAAGTGAAATTAAAAATAATACAATGTATGTCAGTGGGCAAAAGTGGAAAAAGACGAGATAAATTTTGGGGAAGATATTAACATCAAAAAATATATATAAACTGAGGTCCTAAAGTAACGGATAAATTAATTCATTTTCTACGAATGCAAATGAAAAACCTGAAACAGGTAAAATTTTTATGAAACTACACTTTTCCAATTAAATTATTTATCTGCCCCTTCAACCCCCTAATGGTAATAGCTACCTACCCCTTAAAAAAACTTAATGGAAAGAGGTCACGTGTGATACCGCTTTTGAAAGGGTTTCAATTACCTATTCAGCAATATAGCCCTTTTTATTTTTGGACTTGGATACTCAAGAAAAAAGTAATTTTATTCCATACAAACAAAAAGCCCTCGAATTAAATTCCTGTTACGATTTTGGCTAAAAAAATAAAATCGGATATTTTTGTGACATTTAAACGTGACAAAAAGATCAGATGAATGTATAAAAATTTATTTTAGTTCGCTAGACGTCGTTAATAATTGAACAATTGAAAATTGATTTTTCTTGATACCAACGGCCAAAAATCAAAAAGTGCTGTATTGCTGAATAGAGCATTGAAAACCCCTTTGAACGCTTCAATCCTGTACAATTTCACCTGCCAGATTCTCACCCACCGAAACATAGTTCGAGTTCACGACATTTGCTATTTCTTGTCTATTTTTCAGACTATTCCCATTGGCTTTAATTTTATGTAACCGAGTAACAGAGTGTTTTATTCTCGAACTGAGTTGATCTAGAACCTAACACAATTGTTTGGGATTCTTTTGGGATAGCTTGATTTTATTTGTGAAGAAATTTGTTTTAGTACGTTTTATCAAAGCCGTTAATCTGTTGCGGATTGGCCTGTAAAAGTCCTTATGTCTCTCATTATTTGGATTTTCTATGAGTTTGACGCATTTCATCCCGATCTCTAATCATTTCACTAATTTCTGTAATCAGCCATACTTACATTCATTTTGTATGTGCATGAACTCTTTTATATTTTTCTTGTTACAGATTTGGCATCTTGGGCCTCGAAAACACTTAAATAAAATGTTAGTAGATCTGATTTTTAATTTGTTGTAATTAATTTTCGTAATTGAAGTAGCATTGGGTTTGCTATGTTTCTTTTCCTGTAATTCAAATAGAATTTGCAAAAAGCAAAGGGGAGTGATCATTCAGATTTGTCTTGACAATTATTGGAAATAGTATATTGTGTATCTAGTAGTCAAAGCAATACATTTCCGGACGACAATATAAATTGTTGGCCGAGGCGTTAAGCCGAGGCCAACAAGCATTGAAGTCTGGAAATGTGCTTTTACTACGAGGTACACATACTATTTTTTCTGAAATCGCAATCAGCATTATCAAAAACTAAGGAATTCTACATATTGTTTGCGTGAATTCAATAACTGTCTAAAATGTAAATAAGCCGGCAAAAATTTTCCCGTATCGTTTTCGATACGGGAATAGTTATTTTCCTAACAAGTGCGGAAAGTGATACTTTCCCGCACGCGACTGCCGTTGACCCGAACGACGCGAAGCGGAGTTCGGGCAAGCAGTCAAGGGCGGGAAAGACACTTTACGCATGAATTAGGAACATTATTTTTTCTACGACCGCATAAATATTCAAAAAGCACATTGAAAATATATATTTTATTTCAACATACAAAACATTCCATGAAAATCCACTAATTATTATTAATATTAATGAAGAAAACACAATTTGTTGCATTCTGCAAATGCGTCAGAATAGCCGGTCCAGAGTAGTTGGTTGGTGGTACCTGGCTGTTAAGAGTAACACTGTAGATTGCAAAGTGCATGAAGATGACGGAGACGGCATCGGTTGCAAGTTGCCAGTACATGAAAGAATTTTATTCGAGATGGTTCTCTTCTGTTCTACGGAGTCCTCCAAATAACTCTCAGCAACAATGAAATGTACATTTAATAACGATAAATTGACATATTTTACTTTCCCGCACTAGTGCGGGAAAGCGAGTTTTCCCGCACTAGTGCGGAAAAGTGACACTTTCTAAACTAAAATGAGTGCGGGAAAGTGGGTAAAAACGCACGGTCGTAGAAAAAGTACTTTCCCGTACCGTTTAGGTCCGAAAACGGTCCGGGAAAGTTCGTTGCTTAGCAACGGACTAAAATAATAGATTAGCGTATTTTGAGGCCTGAAGTTGCTCCGAGAAAGTGGACATTCTTGAACGATTTCAGAAAAAAGAAGATTATCACAAGAAAAAATCTACTTCTGGAAAATATTTAATTTTCAGAGTAACCATTTGTTGCTTTTAGATCTAGAAGTTCTAGAAATAATACAGTTTTTGGCATCATGGTCTTTATTTTTATCGAAAAATTAATATTTTCTGTTCGATTTCTTTCTTTTAATGAAGAAGAAAAAAATAAAATTTTTGAACAGGTGTTCTAAATGATCAAGAACCAATTGTTAATTTGTTCAATAATTGGAAAATCTTGAAAATGGTGCGAGTTATAAAAAACGCTTCAGCGTAAAATAATTCAAATTGAAGAATAATGTAGCGAGCTGGAAACGGATCTCTCTGATTAAATTCCGCGCCTGTTTCCGGACTTTTCACAATATCCACTCTTTTTACATGTCTCAATCTACTCAATCCAACCGCCCTTTTCGCAATCTTGACCCTCTTCGACAGTCATAAAACTCAAAATTCGCAGCCTCTTCCACGACATCTATAACGCCTCAAAACACTTCGGCAATACGAATTGTCTGCGTGATACATTCGGGGAATTCGTGGCAGCTTTTTGCGGTTATCTAACAGACTAGGCGTCGTCGTCGCGACCACTTCAGACGCCGTAACGTAGCGTCGGTTCGAGATTACTGTGTTGGTCTTCCAAATAAACGGTCTGGTTTTTGCTTCGCTTTTTTCTATGTCGATCCGTTCTTTTCAGGCTTTAGAATTCGTTGTGTCAATGTTCTGTTATCCACCACCGCTTTGGACTACAAGGATTTAGTCCATGCCAAAATATACAGGGTGTCCCATTAAAGATTTTGAATCAGATGTCTTGTGACCGGAAACACAAGGCTCATTGGGTAACATATTATCAAAAAATCTGCAATAATTGCTTTAATTTAGAACCCAAAATCACAATTCTCCACTACATTCGAATTCCGAGATAGTCCAAAACTTCGTTATCAAACTTTGACACCTTTAAATTAAAACTACACTTTGATTAGCACTAGACATTTCATAGTACAATGCAGAAATGATATCTGTAACTATTCAAATTTAATACCATATCAATTTAATTCATTGGCCGCTAGATATTAGCATTGTTTAAATAGAACATAGTTAGTCAATTTTTTTTGGATTGACGTGGCCTTTACTTGATGGAAATTCATAGTATATGACACTAAGGTAAACACGATTAAATTTCCACAGATTTATTGTCTTCGCGACATGTTTCGATACACTGTATCTTTTTCAAGCGAATGTAATACATTAAATTATTCTACCTTGAACATTACTTAAATACCCTTCTTAACAATTGAGGTAATTAGGAGCTACCTAGGTAGCTCAATTGTTGAGAAGGGTATTTAAGTAATGTTCAAGGTAGAATAATTTAATGTATTACATTCGCTTGAAAAAGATACAGTGTATCGAAACATGTCGCGAAGACAATAAATCTGTGGAAATTTAAACGTGTTTACCTTAGTGTCATAGTAAGTCAATGCCTGAGAAAAAGATATTGGACACAAACGCGAGTGTCATCTAGCGTGATTAGTTACAAACATGAATATTTGTCGTCATTTTAATGCAGGTTTCTTCAAAAAAACCCTGATTTTAATGCTTTTCCATTGTTTTAATCAAGTTACGACATGACTTGGATGCGAGCTCACTATCGCCATCTACATGTCGCTTCCATTTCGATCCAATTATAATCCCATAAGGTTGACTAACTATCTTCTATATAAACAATGACGCTAGAGTACGATTACGATGAAGTGGGTATTATGGAATCTAATGTTATGCTAATGTATCGATTCTAAGAGTTTCGATTCCATTAGAATCCTCATTCTTTATGTTCTTTTTTATTTCCAAATTCACTTTGTATGACGTAATGTTTAAACGCCAATACGACGATTCGTTGTCAAACCTCCTTTCGCCGTTACACCCAATTACAGCCCCATTCTCGAAGAGTATATTTTATACATTTTGCGGTTTTATCGAGAGCTGTGATGAACTAATTTCATCTCACCGGGTCGCGTAATCTAAGAACAGTCTCGTTGTTTACGTTTTGTGGTGTCAAAAGGAAACCGCGAACGAACTTCCAGCGAAGCGTCGACGACGTTATCGATATAGTAGAAATCAAAATCCCACTCGCATTTCAGGCGCGCTCGCTATTGGTCGCTCGTCGTCGGGAAATTGAAACTTTGTTATATCCACCGAACGGAAACGTATGACATTGATTTATATCCGCGCAACTTTCACTCTTCCGATATCAAAAGCTCAACATCGCATACACAAACCTCACCTTTCGGCTTTTATTCGTACGAAGGTAATATATTTATGTTCGCGTTAGAAAGAAAAACGTCGAGAGTTGTGTGTAGCGCTTATTTAATATAAGGATCAGATCATGCGTATACGACTTGATGGTAAATCCGATATTCTTTCTCTTCGCAAATGTTTGCAGAAGATATTTTCGAATTCACTCGAGCCGGTTGGTATATGAGGCGAACGAATGGAATGTATTAAATATAGATTTGATAGGCGTTCATGACACACGTTCCGCAGCGTGTTAAACTACTGTCATCACTTCGGGTTGTTAGGGGAGAACGAGTCATTTCATTTTAAAAGAATTTACGAGAAAGAAAGTAAATTGTGTATGGAAATAATCACTTGTCAATAGAGTTCGGGGGATATATATCCAGTGATATATATATCATGATATATATCACGATACATATCATGATATTTATTACTTGATATATATCTGATATATTCGATAATTTTATTTATTAAATTAAAAATGTTTTCCATCATTCTAAACATCCGAAAATATCTTGAAAGGACCTTTTCTTCTTTCGGTTTGGTTCAATCGGATTTACGGAATCGCTTGAGAAACCAAAAAGCCAGTAGACTGGTTTTTATGCTCAAGTGTATGAATCAAAATATAGATAAAAAGAAAACCAACCTTGACTGGGCATCATAACCAGCCATATCTGAAGATTCTGACGTAATTGTCAATAAAAGGAATGATATTCATATTAATATATCATCTGATGAGGATATACCAATATCAATGTTGACATAATAATGTTAATAATGTTATTTAAAATTTAAAATCTATTTGTTTTTAGTTTTTTTCTTTTTAATTAGAGTTATCAATGTTAGAAAAAGGTTTTGTTGTTTGGAAAAGGTTTTTAATTGTGTGTTTGTGTTGAAATAATAAAGTAATGTTAAAACATGTTTATTTTATTAATTGTTTTTGTTTTTTCTTTTTAATTAGAGTTAGAATAAACCTTTTTGTTGTTTAGAATATAGGTGTTTGTTAATGTATTCGTGTTAAACAATAGTTTGTGCTAGAAACAATGATGTTTCTTGATTAAATAATTAAATTTTAAATATGATATATATCGGATTTATATCATATGATATGATATTTATAGAAATATCATGATATTTTCGAACCCTGCTTGTCAATATCAACGACAGTAAGACATGGTGTCCCTCAGGGTTCGGTTCTCGGACCTCTCCTCTTTCTTATTTTCGTGAAAGATTCGAAATTCTTCAATACTCACCTTGATTGCCTCAAAACATATGTACATATGTAAGAAAATAGGTAATTCGTGACTGACAATAACTGTAGAATTGAAAATATCTTGAGGTTGCAGTCGGATATTGGTATTAAAGTAAACTCTTTGTCATCTTGCCAGGCTTTCGGAAAGGTTTATTTCCTTCCTCAGGACAACTATAAAAGGATAATTCAATAAATCGAGAAAAAATATTAAATCTATTTACATAACTTGAGTAAAAATAGGAATGAGCATCAAAAAAAGAATGTTGTATATGATAAAAATATTGGACGGATATAATTTGAAAATAAATATCAATCAACTTCAAAATTGATGAGAAACAATCAAGTTACTCCACTGGGTATATCAGCATAACCATAATTTCCCAATTTATCTCAGTTAAGTTTCAAAATATAATTGTAAATTTTACTCAAATTATTGAGATCAGTTTTTTCACTAAGGCTCTTATTCTCCTCATTATGTTGCAACATTTCTAAAAATGTCCTTTCAAATATGTTGTTTTCTATACCAAGAACACTAATATTATCGAAACTCATTCGATGGTCAAATTGATCAACATGTTGAGCCAATGCACATGAATTCAAATTTCTTTCACAATCACTTTTATGTGAAGTGATTCTACCTTTCTAGAATCTAGATGTTTGTCCAATGTATACTTTAATACAATCGTTATATACAACATTCTTTTTTTTACTCAAGTAAATACTTTCTCTCCATTTATTGAATTGTCCTCTTATAGTTGTCCTGAGGAAGGAAATAATCATATCCGAAAGCTTGGCAAGATGACAGAGATTTTACTTTGATGCCAATATTAGACTGCAACCTCAAGATACTTTCAATTCTATTATTTGTATGAGTATTCATGTGTATATACTGATAGTTCTGATTTAAATGTACGTATGATTTTACTGTAAATTTTGATTTTACGGTGTTATTGTATGGATTGCATCTTGTATCGTTAACTAAATCTGTCTATGTTGTCGGAAAAATCTCCTTGCTGAGGTCTCTTTGCAAAAATATTGTTTGTGAAGTTTTAACAAGATTTATCCCAAATTTTGTTAACTTCAAAGTTTCTCTACAGTATAACGAGAGAAACATGCCACATGCGGAGACGTGGAATAAAATAATGCTTTGATGATAATAATATGGACCATAATTTGTTTACCAACAATACGTTTACAAATTTCCGCCTATTCACAAATTAGCGCCTATGGCGTCTACAGTCCTCTTGCTATTGTTTCCGATCTCAAACAACAGAACGTATCTCCGTTGTAGAGAGTTATATTGTTTATCGTTTAGTAAAATATATCTTTTCGTCGGACTGAGAATCATTTCCGACAAACAGCCAAAACTAACATCTTCGGATAACTGGATGAATTCTTAATTTGATTCGCGTTCGGAACAGAGTTGATTTCTTGAATTATTAAGTGACTAGAGAACACTTGATATCGTGATGCAAATCGAAATGCATATTTCTGTCGCTATGCTGAAGTAGACAATCGACAAACTGAAGCGATAAAAGTATGAATAAAACGTTAATGAACTTTAGCTATAAAAGACAAGCACGTTCAAAAGAGGAAATGCTACAGTTTTCATGAATCTTTTTGTACTGATAGTGAAATAAAATCCCAGGTTTTTTCGCATTTGAGATTTCACTAAATATAAAATGGTTTATTGAAATGAAGACTTTATAGCAGTGCAAACTATAATAGGTTCTATGAGAACTGTCTTGAATTTGACTGGGAACGGGTATTACTGTTAAACGAACCTTTCATTGCTTTCTATAGCAAACTTTCAGAACTTTTCAGTCTATCATTTCCTATCCAAAAAATTGAAAAAAAAAAACGTAAAAAACCCTGGATAACATCTGGAATCAAGACATCCTCAAGAAATCTACGGTCTCTTAGTTATATAAGAAAATTCACCTTGAATCCAGATTTCCATGCCTATTTTCATAACTACCGTAGAATTTACCGAATCTTGCGAAATCTAGCTATTTCCAAAATAGAATTGATTCCTCGAATAATAAAATGAAAGAGACATGGTCCATAGTGAATGACCTGAGAGCGAATCCTAAAAAACGGAATAGTGCAAAAATTGCAATAAGTGCAGATGAGATCAATGAGTTTTATTGTTCAATTGCTCGTAAGCTTAGTAATAACATAATTGTCCCTTACGACCCTCTTAACAATGTTCAAAATTATCATACAGGAGATACTTTAATATTATACGATACTAGTATTGATGAAATCTTCGAAGTGTTCAGGGACATTAAGAATAAAAAATCAACTGGATACGATGCTCCATGAACATATTTCAGAATCTTCCAACAGAAGCACTCGAAACTCTTGTCTCATTAATTAATCTCTCTTTTCGCAACGGTAGATTTCCTTCATTTTTGAAAAAGTCTGTGGTAATTCCATTGCACAAAGGCGGTAGCTTGGACGATCCCTCAAATTATCGGCCAATATCTCTTATCCCGACTCTGGCAAAAATAATTGAAAAACTTGTGAAAAAAGGCTCAATGAATTCCTCATTACTCATAAAATCATCAACGAAAATCAATTCGGATTCCAAGCTAAAAATAACACCCAAGATGCAATTTTTTCCTTCCTGTATGAGGTATATTCAGATATAAATGCCGGAGATGTAGCTGCAGCAGTATTCTGTGATCTCAAAAAAGCTTTTGACTGTGTAGACCACAAAATACTTTTGCGGAAACTACATCGATACGGCTGCGAGGGAGTTACTTTGGAATGGTTCGAGTCTTTTCTAACTGGCCAGTCAATTCGTAAAAAGCGATACTATTTCAAAATATATTAACATTGATTCTGGAATGCCACAAGGATCGGTTTTAGGACCTACTCTTTTTCTTGTATATATAAATGATTTAGTGAGAATACACACTTCTGGAAAAATTACCTTATTTGCAGACGACACCACAATTCAACTCAGAATCGATGGTAAAATATAGGAAAATAACGTTGGTCATAAAATAACCAAGGTGATTTACCTAAATTTTACAGATCTGTTTTTTATATTGTACTTTCACAATCAGTAACAATCATACTTAATAATATTAAACTCAGTATTCAGTATTGCACATTTCTCGTCTACGATTTACTTTAATTTGAAAGTTAATCTTAACGATCATAATGTGTGCAATGATTCAATCAATGCTGAGCTTTAAACAAATCATGATTGAAGGATTGAGGATATTATTCTATGTTAAAAACAGTCAATCTAGCATTGGAATAGTATTGCGAGAAGTAAAACAAATATTTAGACGTACCATGAGTTATATTTAGATAGATAATGTTACGAGTAAAAATAAGCATCAGGAAGAAACCGTTTTCAATTTTGATGGAGTGAAATGCCGCTCCAAACGTCATGTGATGTTGTAAAAAATTGAGTCTTTCCTAAAGTTGAGGTATTGATTCAGTTTTTTGTTTATTTTATGTTTAAGATCCTATGAAGAGAAAAATCTTGTAATGTCCAGATGTTCAGAAAACATGATCAGAGCAGAGGGAAAACAAAGTAAAGTAGAGTAACGTAATGTAATGTAAAGTAAAGTAAAGTAAAGTAAAGTAAAGAAAAGTAAAGTAAAGTAAAGTAGAATAAAGTAAAGTAAAGTAAAGCGAAGTAAAGTAAAGCGAAGTAAAGTAAAGTTAAGTAAAGTAAAGTAAAGTATGTCCGTAGGTAGGACTTGGTGTTTTTCTTGAATTTGTGCAGTCTGTATGTCTCAGGGTACACTTCCGAAAGCAGAAAGTTTTGCCGATCGTTGAAAGAACATGTTCTAGGAAAGAGATATTCGGCATGTCGCAAAAGTGATGACAAAATGGTGTGAAGTGTGATAGCAATGATTATTTCACTTATGCTAAAATAGCGTGTTATGATTGGTTGAAATTTTTGTGTTGATAAATGAAAACATAATGTTTTCGATTTTGTAGTTCGGCTCTTGATTGGCTACTGGATATGTATATGATGTGTTTTCGAATTTGTAGTTAGATTTCTGATTGGTTATTATCAAAACACAAACTTACCACTAGCAAGCTGCTATAATGACACAACACCAAACTTTGACCAAAACTAAATAAGCACTCACTATTAATTCATATCAACTTCACAATTTTCGACAAATTTTGCATACTCGTTGATTAATCAAATCACTAAATCAAAATGTTATCAAAACATAACCTCGAGCGAGAAGCAGTAGACTAGACATGCAATGACGAAACTACGAATGACGCGCTCTGTCATTGGTAACTGAAATAGAGGGATGTTTGAAATATCAAGTAAATGTTTTGTTAGTTGCATAATTTCAGAACTAAATGCGGGATTAATGTTCCTAGTTAAATTGAATAGTAAATAAATAAAAATGGTTTCGACTTTATTTATGAAGTAATCTTAACAAATACAACTCGTGTTATCGGCGATTATCGTTAATTCCTTCTCGGTTTCGAATCAAATTATGTTGGTTTAGGCAATCACACTCGCGCAAGCGCTCGTGTGGTTGCCAAGCAACATAATTTGATTCTCAAATTAAAAGGAATTGCTATTTCGATAATCACCGATACACTTGTGGTATTACCTACGAAAATCAGTACACACTCATCTATGAGCTTAAAAGTAATCTTAAAGCAACATTTCTATATCATTTACAGAAGATATGATCCTTCGTGAGAACAGGAAGTCGAATTCAATAGTATGTTAAAAAAAGAATCTTATACATTTGGGGGATATTGTCAAAAATAATCGGTTTTATTGCCTTACTGAATTGTCGAGCAACCTCTTTCCAATTTCAAAATAATGACTAGCCATTACCACCAAGACAGGAAATATGATTTTCAAGTTCAGAAAATTATTGTCATTCACAGCATCGGGCTGAGAGAGATTCGGAGTTACAGACTAAAAGCACACTTGACGACGCAAAATACCGAAAGTTATGAAATTTCTGAGGAAGGGTTTGAAAACTTTCCGATGCAACTCGTTATTTGTCACCTAAGTGCCAAGTCGGACATTAGACAAGTTCGGGACTGGATGGGAAAACTTTCTGGCATTTCCGAAAAGCCGAAAGCCATTAGGTAGCGATAAATTTCGCCAACATATATAAAATTGTGAAGTGTATGATCAAGCATGATGAACCGATTTTTCGATATTGTAAAGTAAGACTGACAAGCTTGAAAATAATCAAATATTTGTGCAACACCTTTGATATGAGGATTATGGGAATTCATAGAAAATGATGGTATACAGGGTGTGAATTTGAAAACTTCGCACCCTTAATATATTCCTTTCGTCTCCTAAGTTCACCAATATCAGCAGGTTGTCTTTTATAAACAACGGATTTAAGATGCCTTCAAAGAAAGAAATCTGAGGGAGTTAAATCCGGTGATCTCGGAGGCCATTTAACTCCCTTCTGCCAATCCATCTATCCGGGAACCTCTCGTTTAACCACTGTCGGGCGGGAACAAAATAATGAGGTGGAGCATAGTCCTGCTGGAACTGTAACAGATCCTCATGTAAAAGTACATTGCCTTCTGCATCAATTTGAGTTTCCAGCTCATCAGTTACAAAATAATCGATAGTCTCTTCAAGCATATCAAAGTATAGGCAAGTATTCTTCAAGAAAAGGATCAATAATGGCATTTCCAAGAATACCCTGCCCAAACGTTGACTTTTTGTGGGTGATGTGTATGTTCTCCTAGAAAAATATGCGGATTTTCGTCAATCCAATAGCGACTATTTTGTTTTTTAACATTTCCGTTCAGGAAAAATGGAAATCGTTCGCTGAAACAGATGTTTAACAAAAGATTAGAGATGATTTCACAAAACTCTATTCTCCTGTCATAATCATCGTCATGGAGCTCTTTTATATGGATGAAATTTATGAAGTTTATGTGCTTTTCATACTGATCGTAAGGAGCTCGTGGGCTCTGCAGCAAATGCTACCAAAACTCCAAATTGAGCTTCCTCATTCAGTACTCTGGGTTTACTTCTTTTTTTTTCACCTAAACAGTTTCGTACATTTGTATCACCAAATCAAGCCCATACCGGTGATTTACATTATACAATTTGGATTTCTTCCATTAACAAGAAAAGCCGCCCTTCATTTCTTTCTTGAAGAATGTAAATAATATACCACATCGTTAAAATATGCCGAACAATGTTTTTTAAAAAAGAGAAGTTTTATACAGCTGATGTAGCAAAAATGGAAGACTATAATAATATGAGGAATTTCAGCGATGAGAATAAAAAATTCAGCATTTAATACGAAACTTGACTACCATCTACATTTTACTATTAGATTACTTTTTGATGTAAACTTCTCGGAACTAATGGCTAATGTTTTGTTGTTGTTTTTGTTAAAATTGTTATTTCCGTCAACCGATTGCACCCCTACGCGCAACCCTCGGAAGTCTTAGAGAGACTTGTGTGGGCTAGGGAAGACGCAGCCCTTACCTTTCAACGTGTGATGTCATGCACGAGACTGGTGAATCGGTGGAACGAAACCACGACCCCACGCTTGTGAGGTGAACGCTTTACCAGCCGACCACCACGGCCCATGTTGGCCCATGTTGGAACGGCACTATTGGAATTTACTAGTGATTATCATTGCGTCAGTTTTTGTAAAGTCTCGTTTTATTGATTTTCAGATATTTTTCTACCTTCGCTAAAACTGTATTCATATTGACAATAGTTAATTATAAATTCACTCCACTACAGCCAATAAAGTAGCATCTGCAAATGAGCTGATGAACAGTCTGTTAATAATTATGAAACATGCAGATACAAAATGAATAAGAGGGGGCCAAGTACACTACCTTGTGGTACTCCTGTAGATGGAGTACTACCTTTAAACTTGCGATCCCAATTACGGCCAATTATCAACTAGAATGTTCATGTTGGTCACCCAAACTCAAGCAAAGCACGCTAACTATTTACTGCTATTGTTTCGGATCTATACTACCAGACCAGCTGTTTCATCTATTATTTGACTATAATGAAAGATAGATGCTCAACAGCTCATTTATTCCGCCCTGTGTGCATTCAATAAGGGTTTTACAAATTAGGGAAAGCGATAAGATAGATAGTTTTTTAATCTTTAAGATCACAACAGTGACATCAGACAAGTAAAAAAATACCTACAAATGGTATAAAAACATTTAAAATCACTGTCGTTTAGTATCAAGGCATACATATTCGTTTTTTAATGATTAAATAATAAATTTATTAAGTAAAGTAACAATAACAAAGCAACAGAAAAAAAATAATTAAAAAATTATTGGCGCTTCGTTTATATTATAGACACTTCCTTCAATGAGAAACATTTTCAGTTTCCTTTTGAATGCAAAAAAATTGTCTTCATCTCGAACATCCTTCGGTAAACGGTTATAGAGTTTTATGCTCAAATAAGATGGACTTTTTTCATATAACTTGGATGTGTGGAGACTCCTAGGTTAACGTCACAAAAGTCCGAGGTCTCATTTTTGAGTTTCACATGAATTCGTCTATTTACAGGATATAACATTATCCAGGATAGAAAGTTATCCCTAAATCCTAGATTGTATAATTTCTTTTCGGTAATAGAGTGATTCAGAATATCAAATACTTTTAGTAAATGGAAGAGCGCACCAACGTTACCATTTTTCTCGAGGTATGTATACCCATGTTCAAATAGATCACAGGAGGCATTCTCCGTCGATTTACCTTATAGAAAGCAATTTTGGTGATTAGTAATGATTTTATATTTGGTACTAAATGATATTATTTTATTGTATACGATACTTTCAATTACTATGAAACTACTTTTCAACTTTCAATTACTTTTAAGTGTCTCAAAATTAAAAATAAATTACATCTTCAATTAAATATTGTATGGTTGGTTTTCCCTTATAAACCCTAAACTTTGATGAAGTCTTGCAAGCCGGTACACAGGACGACGAGCAAAATTGGAATACTAAATAATTCCTGTCAAAAAATACGTATTCAATTTAGGCCGATAGCGAACATCTGGTCTGTGTTGCAGTTATTTGTCAGCATTATGCGAAAAAAAAACAGACTATATAATATAATCACATTCGGTATGCCTTGAAGAAACCTTGGATAACAAAATGAAATATTCATGGTCAACCTCCTCAAAATGGGAACTGTTATTGCTCAGGATTAGAATTTTGGCAATGTCTACGATGTGCGATTTATCGGTTGATATTTTTCGCATATCGCCTTCAAGTTTGAATAAAATGACTGCAGGCGTGAATAAATTACGACTTGGTATTTCAGAAAAGCAACACAGTTTCTGATTTAATGGAGGCTCTACGTTATTTATTGGTTGTTACCAATTTCGGCTAGGTGGACATCCTGAGTCAGACTTTATTTTTTATCGAGAAACGAAATTGATGCATACTTTTTGAAATTACTCGTTTCCCTCGTTACTGGAGAAATATATTTGTCTCTGTTTCATTGAAACACTGCTATATTTTAATTAACTAGTATTTCATTTTATATATTTACTGACGTTCGTTTTTTATTGTGTCTTATTTGTATTTTGAAATATCTTAACCTACTTCATCTTTGTATTTATGTGATAAAAACGGTATTGTATTGGCAATGCTAAAGATAAATAGATCTATCATGTTCAATCTAGAGGCATATCTATAGAAATCCATAATTTTATTACAAACCTTCTCGAACTAATATATCATAATTTTTATTTTCAGCATCTAACCATGGCTTAAGGAAGGCCCTAAACTCAGCCATTATGGGATAAGAGGAACCATATGACCTGGCTCGATTCATATCTGTCAGGACGTAGCCAGTTTGTTAAAACATCAATTGAACAGTCTGATCTCAGTGACATTAAATGTGGAGTACCACATGGATCAGTTTCCGGACCAGTTTTGTTTTTAATCTAAATGAAAGACTTAGTAACCATTCACATAGCAGGACGATTTACTATTTCTGCTGACGATACCTCTTTTATATGGAGTAATAAATAAATGTAACAGATGCCCACATATTCAAACACGAACTCTTTATGTTCCAACCTAAACAAAACAAGTTCATTTCAAATCTGTACTAGACGATCTAGAATTGGAGAATCACTACATAGAAAAGGAAAAAGTATTCTAAATTACAGGTATGAACATAGACAAAACATGTAATTTTAAAGAACATGTAACGCAATTATACTAAAGCTAGAATGGCTCACTTTGCATCAATCGAATCACATATTCGCTATGGAATACCAAGATCAATAACATCAGAAATATTTATTTAAATTTTGTTGTTGATAATATCAGAATTGCATTTATTATCCAAGTTACTTATTATTATTTTCAATTCTTTTTTAGAGTAAATGATCTGAATGATGAGAATCTGCATTGAATTCTGGATAGTTTGAAATCAAATCATGGGTGGGAATGTAGAATTCTATCTCTAATTGATATTTTCAACGAAAACTTAATTGGGTTTAAGCCTTTCCCATATTTTTTTCGGGTTCTGTGAACAATTATTAACCTTTGTTTGGTAATACTATTTTTTTTAAATTTTGATTGATGTGCGATGTTGACTAGCAAGAGGTAAACGGACATTAAGTGACGATTAAGTATGTTGTGATTTATTGGCAGCCAGTTTAATTTTGTTGCTGTCTACAATGTGCATGCCTCAAGGATGTATATTTTAGCCTTAATAAATTTTCTCGACTACAGTAATCAACCTGAGAGAATAAAAGACACGTTTTAGTTTGTTACATAAATTACCTATTTGTGGCATGCATTGCAATCTGTTATCAAAAACAACATCTAACATTTCGTTCTTGTTGTTTTGAAATCAATTCCAAATCGATATTCTCAAATAGATGCACCACAAATTGTCATCTATTTACCATGAACTGTAACATATTGGTTTTTGTTCTCAAATTAGTTTTTTCAAACCATAAGATAACTTTGTTGATTTTTGATTTCAGCTGTGTTTCACAAGGTATTCAAGTCATCTTCAAAAAGGAGAATACGAATTTCTACATTGTTATACCTTTTTATATTGCAAAAAAAAATAACAAACATCGATCAGTAACTAGTTGCAAGTGGTTCCTTTCGCGTTCTATATCAGACGAATCGTGGTTATCACATGCACATGAAATATTTGATTTTCTAACACTTATATAATCTGTTTCACAAAAATTCCATCAAATTCCAGATGATTATTGAGGTGGTTTTGTTGATCGGGATATTACTATTTCATGAACTCAGGAAATATATTAATATCTTACTAGAAGCAGTCGTTCTGATGATCCCTCATAGAGTATAAGATTTTTCAGGTTATCTGCATACATTAAAAATTTCGAATTCTTGAACATTCATTAAAATCATTTAAATATGAAGACTAGACTCAAAGGGTTGTTATGGAGAGAACAAAATTGGGTGATAAAAGTGAACGAAAAATACATTTTTTGGAAAAAACAAAACGCTAGGAAGCATTGAAATGTAATTATGATAAAATTCAAAGTCAACCAAAACCAGAACAGACGTGTATCTCACCTCCGCCAAAGAATTTGAAATTGGCGAGACAAGAAACTTTTTTGGTCGAAGTGACTATAAAAATTTTAGTAATTAGGCTTGTTTGATTTTCATTAGCTCACCCTGTATATACAATGGTCTTGTTAACTAATGGATGAGTAAATTAGTAAATTGAAGCATCTCCCACATACATATATTGCAAAGATAGTAACTCCAAATCAACTCCACAATGTCCACAATCAGATTTTACATTTGTAGAATTTCCTCTAGCTTCCTAAAAACTGAAAAAAGTGACCTAGTTGAACATCGATAATGTTCTATATTCTTGAGAACTATCGCATTCGGATAGCGCTTCGTTGTAATATTTCTAGTTCTTCAAATACAAATCTGAAGCGATGTGGGGGGGAAATTGCACTCTTTCCGCCGTTTCCACGAGACAACTTCATCTTTCCTTTCGGATTGCACATTTCCAAACAATAGCGCGATCCGATTCTTCCCCGTCTCTCCGGCACGATCGTCTCATTTTATTGTGTGCATGCTCTTACTTTTGCTCATGGAACGCAAATATGACTAGCCAATCTGCCGGAAAGGCCGGATCCAATTTTTGCAGTTTCGCATAACATAAAGAGATTCAAGTTTATTGCCTTGTTTTGTTTTCGAGGCGTTCCCTTTTATTCGCCATATCCTTTCTCTGTTCGCATTTTGAAACGCATGACTTGTTTTCTCTATTAATATTCTTTTCGGATTTTTCTATGGCTTATGAAACCCAAATGAAAATAAAACGAAGGAATTTCTCGGATATCGCGAATAGCTAACGAGTGCCCTTTTATTTATAAGCGACTGGATGGCAAGATTTGTACAGTATCTTCTTGAATTAATAGTTTATATATTTTATATTTCGACGTGTCATAATGACATTATTATGGATTTCATTTTTAGTGTCAAAATTACATACTTTATAGGACTGAGCCTATAATGATTCATTAGAGTACTGAGGACTATAATGAAAAAAATATCGTCTGATAATCTTCACAGCTAGTACCATAATGATCGTCATTATGATCCTTATATCATGAATATCTATTATCGCAGGGAATTTGCTGTTTGCATAGCAACATTCACTATTAAACTAAGGCGAAACCTCGATACATTTTCAGTGGTATCTTCGGTTAAGAGATGACTTGCCATATAATTTAATTTTTTGTTGATTATCAATCTAAAATATTCCTCCTCAAACGTAATTTCGCTTTAATTACTATTCATTCAAACCGAACAATCATTTTTCACAGTTACTGAACTGAAATGAAAACAAATATGACAAGTAAATGATTAATGAGAACAATTTTGTAGAACTTCCACGAGTTAGGTATTTTTTTCGAAATGTTAATGAATCGCCAAACATTCTTAGTGAACATTACCTAAAAGGTCAATGATATCAGTTTTAGATTTAATATAAATCATATCTTGTAGACATGATACATATCTTCAAAATCTCCACTGAAAGCTCGGGTATCTGAATACTAGATCAGGAGTTACTCAGGGATCAGTTCTTGGCCCTATTTGTTTTGTTGTATGTCACAAATGACGGATAATTGATATGAAATGCTGAATTATGAGTGACGGCAGATAGCATGTCCCCTGAATCTAGGAAATGAATCCTCCGGAAGAGAAACCCCGGAATAAAAAACCGGAATAAAAACCCAGGCAAAACACCCAAGGAACAAAAACCTTCTGAAAAAAAAAATCCTTGGAAAAAACCCATACGAAAAATATTTTAATGATATACACACATTAACAGACTTAAACCTTATGTTATGCCATACGGCATTAAAAAACCCACCTATATTACAATGCTGACCTACCTATCCTGCAGTATCTAGTATAGGTGGCCCGTTTTTGAAAATACATTTGGTGAGGAGTTATTTTTTAGTATGATCTAACCAGAACGAACTAACATTTGAATGCATGGTAGTTGATAGGGTGGGTCGGTTTTGCACCATTTCTTAAATATGGTTTTTTTCCTGTTTTTTTTTGTTTCTAGGGGTGTTTATTCCGGTATTTTCGGTGGGGTTTATACCAGGTTTTTTTACTATCACTAATACAGTTTCCACACTTGTATTACTTGTATATCCACCTTTTTTATTTTAACGTCACGCTTTAAAAAAAAAGTCCTATTTTACGAACTTGTATCATAAATAACCATTTCTCTCATTCAGAAATCAACGAATTGTGCCGAAAGTCCCGTGGCCATTATTGTCCTTGCTCCGATAAGGCTAATTAGTATTTTTATCTAAAACGTTAATGCCGTTTTCGATATGTAGAAATGCAATAAAGTTCACAAACAGCTAATTAGCAACATTTAAAAACAGGTTCTGGTCGGGTTTAACGAAAAACCTAATCTGCGCTGTGTAGGAGCCGGGCTGAAACGATCTCACGTACGTAAGCCTTCCTAGCAATTAGCGAGAATAAATCACTTTTTATAATCTCGCTGCATGGACCCGTATCAGGGATATGCAAATTTTTTTTGCCGTTTGTTTTTTAAAGGAACAGTTGAAAGGGATTGTTCGACTTGACACCCCGTCAAGATATCGGGATCGGGAAGTTTCAACTATGTTTTTAACTAGAGGAATATTAGATTTTCAAAGGGTCTTCTACTATTTATTTTCATTTTGGTTTGAATATTCAGGACCGTTCTTGATAGTATGTTGTTTTCTTGATTGGGAAACATTTATTTATATTCAAAGATTCACTTGACGGACATTTAGCTAACAATGTTCATAATCAGAAGCTTCAGTTACCTGCATAAGAATTAAAATATACTTCAGTCACGTGGTTATACCTTATTTTTAAATTAACTAGGGAGGAAAGTGTAATTTTTCCGTCCGCTCCCGAGAGACATTTACTCCAGTATAAAACATAAGATTTTTTCTATCACCTTCCCATGTATGACCAATCGGTTTAAATGAGTTATCTCTATGTATTATTTACTCAAGTCTAGATTATACCATAAATTGTATTTATTGAATATTACTTGAGCTAAATAAACATAATATTATCTTCTCTCCATCATAAAACCACCATTAATAACAAAAAATATAATTAGTGTTTCAAATATATTGAGCAACCTTATAATTTTCAATAAATAAATAAAATAAATAAAATAAATAAGCCCATTTTTAAACACCAACCAATAAAGCTAAAATAGCCATACGATTGAAGAACAAAGAGAAATTAAAAATTCAACCAGCAATCTAGTTATTTGAAGACGTTTAATTCGTATCCATAGTTACGTATAATAAACATCAAACATTTTGAATGTAATTTTGACGTCTATATCCATTTGATATTGAGTTCAATAAAGTTATGGACGAATTAAACGAATACGAAGAAAACGTTATACCCGACGACATATTTCGAGAAATCGTCCATTAATGACCCCCCTATGAACGGTCGATTTCTCTATGAATGCATGAGTGTTGCATGAGCATCCAAACATAAACGAATTCAGATGTTATATAAAAACTACAATGGATTTTTATTTAAAAGATAAAAGATATGCCAGATGCTGCGGAAGCTGCTAAAGTAGCATCTTTAAATGTATTGCCAGAAAAAATTTAAATTCCTATATTTCAACAAGAGTGAGGTAGATGGAAAAATATTGTAATCATCTGTTATATTAAAATGCGATTAATGATATCTAAAATTAACGCGTCGATCGCTCAATCGTTAAAATATATCGATCATTAATCATCTTAATTAATACACTATAAATAACTATTAATAATACTGTCAGACACCAAGACGAACATTAATAAGTATACAGCTCTGAAATCAGCGAAAACGGATCATCGTCGATACTTCTCAAGTTCTATAAAATCAAAATGCCCAGAACAGGTTGTCAGAAAAACTAACATGTCAAAAATACCTCAACAAAGTAATGTGAACTCTGATGAATTAGGGAGAATTTTTTTAAATCTTTTGGTTTCATTAACAGTTACTAAAGTTTTCGTTGCGAATTTTACTGGTGCTTTCACAGTCAAGTACCCCATTTACATTTCCCTGAGTGGTGGTACTTCACCCTGTATACATAACTGGGCAAGTCAAAAACCTGTCAGTTTAACTCTGTATACATAAACCGATAAAATTACACTCTCAAACTTTTTACAGGGAAAAATTACTTTAAGCGTCTGCTATGTTTAGTTTGCAGAATGGAGACAATTAAGCCTTTCTTCAACTCTTCTGTATCTCCTAGAACGATTATTTTTCGACTACCAGCCAGCAATCCTTCGGCAAAAAATCTATTCTAGTTTCTCGATTTTAATCCTTTCCTTATGTACGCATTTAAACTGAAACAGCGATTCTAATTAAAATAGAATGCCCTCACGATGGCACGCCATCTGACATCGCCGCCGCCTTGACTTTATGTTGTCGTCCGACTTCTCTCCCTGTCAGTCATTCACCGCCTCCGGCTCCAGTCCGGGGCGATTGTGAGGGAATGTGTTGGGAAAACAATTAAAGGATCTACGGTTCATCTCTGAGAATTAACCGCGAATTCGTCCTAGGCGAGGATTCTATCCAGACAGACAGGTTAGTCCAACTCAGTTGCAACAGATTCGAGGATGTTTATGATTATGAATTTATTTGGATGAAACTTCACTCAGATTAGTTTATCGTATACGTATACGAGAGCGCCACATTTTTATAGGTTATAAAATATTGTCCAAAATGTATCATTGGGAGATCATACTAATTTAATCATTTTCTTAAATTAGTTTGCACATCAACAGCGTAGGAATCCAAATAAAAAAACAGGAAAACGCCAGTAAAATTAAAAAAATAGTCGACATGAAATAACATACTGTAACGAATTAGAGCCGGACCTGTAGCCTCATTTGCATATCTCAACTCAACATCGCTTCGGAATTCCAGCAGGCGTTTTCTAGAACCTGCCAAGCCACCTACATTCGTGCAGTCGAACAAGCAGCGACCAATCTAGAAAGTCCAGTACAATCGCGAGAGAGATCTTCTTGTATACAACTACTTGTTTGTAAATCGACAACTCATCTCATAGAGGGCACAGAGTAACAGTTAGATCATTGACAGGCTGGTTTTAAATTCAATAAATAATTGTGATATGAATTAGTTGTTAAATTTTATGTGTGAAATAAATTAGAGTAAAACCGTCGAATTATTTTCATTACAGTGGAATCAGAAGTGGGATTTTTAAAATAAATACTGCGTACTGGACAATCTGTATGCGCGGAAAAATAAATGAACTATTAACCTTCATTCGGGTAAAATAAACTGATAGATTTTCTTAGGCAGAGACACTAAAAAACAAAAATTTGTTGTGGACTTGAAAATCGCGGAATTGAAATAGGAATTGGAGGAACGGGAAGTCAAGACAACTAGTAAGGAGGACGCTCTGTTGAAAATACTTCCAGACGGACTAATAGACGAAGGAGAGGACCCTGAAACCTTTTTATTCGAAGTTTTTGGAATTGACATAAGTACGATAATGAATTCTAGACGAAGATGCGGTGAGTTTGAAACAAGAGATTGTGAAGAGTTTGGAAGATAAGCTTTAAGAAAATCCGAATAATCTCAAAGAAGATCTTCAAGAAAATACGAGAAGGGAAAAGTTACAGGAAAACACAAAAGGCTTAAAAAGAGGGCTTGTGGCGAACAGATTTGAAGACAGAATAGGAACCATGAAGGCAGAAATAAACAAAATGAAAGAAACGATCAGCGATAAAATCAAAGATGAATCTGAGGTGGAAATGGACAAAATGACGAAATTAATCAGTAAGAAAATCAAAGATGAAATCGAAGTAGAAATGGAAAAAATGAGAGAAACAATGTGTAAGTTGAAAAACTGAATTGATATTGTATCATATCTAATTGCTTTAAATGAGCAGATTTAGGAAAGCACTAACTATATCTGGTAATAAGTCAAAAAGTGACAAGTGAAAGGACAAAAAGTGTAGTGATTGGTTTGTTTGGAAAAGTACGAAGAAAAAGCAAAGTTTGGTTTCTAGGGGAGGCGAAAAACAAGTTGGGAAAGAAATACAAAAATTGAAATTTGGTCAATAAAAATCTAAGATTATTGAAAAAAAAACAAGAATTATAATGCTAAAACGACCAGAAAGTACATAAATAAGAACAAAGATTTGAAGACAGCAGCCATTCCAAGTTGAGATATTTTACCAGAAACATCATTATACATACAGTCCAGGAAACTGATTTCCAGTTCTACTTCGTCTACGTAAGCTTTTATTTAGAAATCTGCAGATATCAGTTATACGGAAACAAGGTATTTACCAAACCAATACACTGAATGAATCAGTTGAACTTTGATGTTTATTTTTGCAAATTCACATACAGTTTATGAAGAAATATCCCAGCCTGAAAAAGAAATAGACTTACAATAAACTTTTTAAATCATTTTACGTTCCCAAATGTAAAACAAAACTGACTTTGTTATTTACTTGATATCAAAACTCCTTCGTAACTCTTTTCATTACTATTGAGTGCAACTGAAGTAGCACATACTACCTATTTGACTTAATTTATTGTTATTAGAGAAAATTATTAAAAGACAAGATAATTGTCGTACAGTGGGTATTTCTAGGCAAAAATTGATATTCTGATCACGATTTTTTGACACACCATTTTGATTTTTGGAATTCTTGAATAAAAACTGATCTGAAGCTGGAGCTACTACAGGTAAACAACAACAAAACAAAAAGATATTAGTTTAGGAGTCAGACAAATTTCTATAACAAAATTTCGATTTTGTATACTATAATTTTTCTATGGTTATGATATAACTATCAATTTCAAAACACACTATTATAACAGTTTATATGTATATGACTCTCAGGATGTAAAGTATAATAAAGTATAAAGGATAGTAAAGTATAGTAACGTATAGTAACGTATAGTAAAGTATAGTAAAGTATAGTAAAGTATGGTAAAGTATAGTAAAGTATAGTAAAGTAAAGTAAATTAAACAAGACCTTCGGGATTTTACTCTTTAAAAGCGAATCCTGGACTCTAGGCACTTTCAGTGTCCAATTTTACTATTGCTTTCGACTGAAAACCAACTAACATAACCCCACAAAGATATTCAGATTAGCAGCCCATCCACTTTACGAATTCATTCGCCGTTTGCGGTCACGGCAGAAAACAAAATGAAATTTGTTTCGAAATTGTTAGCCGACACGATTCCAACGCCAACGCCAACGTCACGAAAACAAACAAAGTAACCTAATCCAATTGCGGGATCCTCTCGGCCTCTCATAAACTTAGTACCGCCGCACCGCCGCCGCCAACTAGATAGAGAGACGGCGACCTGGTGTACGCTATTTGCCAGAAGGGCGTACACGTAATGCACTACACGATATTTCTAATTGGATCAAATGAGAGTAGATTTTTCTGTTTTCGTAGCTTCGTTTGCCGCCACTGGGAAAGCTTCGCGAATAAGTGTACAAAGCGATTCACTGGTGAACGTCACGGAAACTCAAAGGACTCATTTAAAAGAACCGGGAGTTAAGATAATAAAATTAGTTTCTGCAAACATTAAAAAACTTACTTATTTTAGAGCTTTTCTATGCAGAAATAAACTTTAGATTGCTAATTAAGATATCTTATAAACAGCAATACCCACCACAACACAATTTCATTTATCTTTTACTAAATCATTCCACAAAATAATGGTGAAAGAAAGCCGTGTTTGTCGATTTTGTCAAGAAAAATGAGCTTTGCTTCCCGATGATAATTCACTACTAACACAAGTTGGTATTACATTTTAGTCTTTGACTTTGACAGTTGAGGTAACTAAAGGCAAATTTTATCTTCAAAAATTGTAATTCTTCCAGTAACCTGACTTGTAAGTACTCACAAACTTGAAAATCTTTTTCCAAATTTCATAACCTACAAATTTATTAAATTCAAATTCAAGAATCTCTCACAATCAGAGTATTTACTTTCAGGAAGCACTGAAGATGACGAAAGTCGAAAGCGCTTTGCATATTTAAGAAATTATGCACTTTATACAAACATTCTCTCTTTATTTATTCTACGCGAGTATATTCAGCTTTCCACATCAATTTAAAATGAAACTAGTATAACGAAGAATCTGCAAGTAGCCACGAATTAGAAGGCACTAGAATGGAGAAAGAAAATATCCGATTAGTGAAAGAGATTCTGAGGTTTCTGGTTAATGCAGCCTCAACAAAAAAAAATTATCACACAGAAAATCCAGTCTGCCATCACGGATAAGAGAGGTTATTCCGTATTCGCCATGTTACCGTCAACCGAACTAATTCCCAGGGATTTGATAGTTGTTAGTTCACGTGAGAAAATATGATTATATGCATATTCTATTTATACGCTAAATAACTGGAGAGAGCGCCCTCATCCTAGTCTCGTATTCATGGTGTTGCGCATTTTGCGTTCTCTCCAAAACCCCCGGGCTTTCATTTCTTGTCATGTCTCGAGCGTTTTATTTGCGTGGTTCTTCGGATTTTTCTTTTCTCCTGTCGCTTTTCCAGACTTCTACGAGTTAAGCAGAAAATATGACATTTACTCTTCGCATCACAGATAGGTATTTACTGCGTCCCTACTGCAAATCAGCGGCGTAGAATTGAACCATAAGCTGGAATTAAGATTTTTGGACGCATTTCAAGATGAGGAAACTGATGAAATTAAAAAAGATCCAAAGTGAAACGACAGATTGAATTTTTTTAAATGTTTGCCATAGTCCGAATAAGGTTTCTGTGCAAAGACAAATTGGAAAATTGCCAAGAAAATTGAAAAATTCTAGAACAACTGATATAATTTATTTCCGAGGACAATAAATTACAGAATCGTAGAGAAAATTATCAAACAAGAGCGAGCATGAAGTATTCTAAATAATATATGAAAAAGAACGATAAATAAATACAGAAACATAGACATAATTACAAAAATTAACCATATACATACAGTGATCGTTACATATGGAACTATAGTAATTTGTATACTATACAAACACAAACAAATGGTCTTTACGTCAAGAAGTCTATCAAATTATAAAAGGATTTTTCTGAAAGATAACTTTTGAAGTTTATTTGAATGAACTCTCAAACTACATTTCATTGTTCGGTCAACAAATTAAAAATTTTCATTCCCAAGTGTACGATGCAAATGTATGGAATAAATTCATTATTTCGGAATATAAACATATTTGGAAAATTCCTCGAACACGTCGATTTTCTTTTCCGATTGTCCAATTTTTGAACCCCACCCTAAATATATAGGGTTATCCGCAATCGAGTAAAAATGACTTCAGTGATATTTTTAAATAGGACAGACACCCAGTGTATTTTTCCATATTTGGTTAGGGGTCGTCATTACAAATCCAATGATACCAGGTTTGATGGGATTATGTCAAACGACTGCAGAGATATGAGCAAAAAACTTCTCCATATGCCCAATGAGTGCGACAAAGACTTTTGACCTTCCGAATCGTGTGGAGTCTCAGTCATACTCATTGGACATACGAGGAAGTTTTTTGCCCATATCTCCGCAGCCGTTTGACATAATCCCATCAAACCTGGTATCACTGGATTTGTAATGACGACCCCTAACCAAATATGGAAAAATACACTGGGTGTCCTATTTAAAACTATCACTGAAGTCATTTTTACTCGATTGCGGATAACCCTATATATTTAGGGTGGGGTTCAAAAATTGGCCAATCGGAAAAGAAAATCGACGTGTTCGAGGAATTTTCCAAAATATTTATATTCAGAAATGGTGAATTTATTCCATACATTTGCATCGTACTATATGTTACACTAGATTTATAAAAATGGAATAGTCAAGTATTTATCCTGCCTAGTTAATTTCTCACGTTTACAGTGTATTCAATATTACACTATATTTATTACTATGGAATATACAAGTCTTTATCCTGCCTAGTTAATATTTCACAATTACAGTCATTGGTCAGAAATAGTTTCCTATTTTTAAAAACATAAACGGACATTTCCAAAATGAATAGATAAACTAGAAGCAGAATACTTAAAAAATTAAAAATTTACAGAAACTGCATTGAGAAACACCAGCGATTATGCTCACAAGTTTTTTTGTGCTGTGAATACAAATTTTCCCAAAATTGAGTCTGAGTTGAGATTCGGCTTGAGCGTAGTATAATATAACTAGCTGATTAAAAGTTAACAACGGTTTCAAATTTCGAAATAAAAAACAAATTGAATTTAATTTTCATATAAGAGAATTGCAATGAGCTCTCCAGTTCCCAAGAACCTAACAGAATCTGACTGAGTTCAATGTTCATGCCCATTAATTACACTGATCTTTGCGCATACTTCAGTCTGTTATGAAATCTCACATTAAGATTTTTTGGGATTGATGAATTAGCTGTCATTAGAGTACCAATCTACATGCTGTTCATTTAAGATGTTAATGTTCTTATCGCTAACGATAATGGAAATATTGTCTGCACATAGAATACGAATTTTTATCAAGTAGTTTATCTATATCATGAATAAAACGAGGCCCAACACGGATCCCTGCGGGACACCCAGAGATACTACTCTTTTATTAACTGTTGCTGAATAATTTTTATTCCTGCGGAATTCGAGGTCCAGCTTATGCGTGTTGAATAATTTTTGTCTTATAAAGAACAGTACGCGATAGTGCTAAAGAATATAAGTACAGTTCTTATAAAAGAGTAGTTTTTTTATTAAAACTGTACTTATTTTCTTTAGCACTATCGCGTACTGTTCTCTATAAGACAAAAATGATTCAACATATGCATAAGCTCACATTGTTATCTTTTGCCAGAAATACTACAGTTTTGATACTCACTAGAGTATATCTGGAGGCGAGAGCTCTAATAGGCTCCGCCTACCAGTACTTTTGCGATACCATTGGCCGACTCAAATGTTCGGCAATGGTATAAATTTGAGCTTGGTTGGCTGTTTTAGGCAGTCATCCAGGAGTCGCCCGAGGGTTCGGACAGTTCCAGGGAAGTAGCCCTCACTTCTGGATGGCTCAGTAGAGCTAAGTGCGCGTGTAAATAGTATTTCTGGCGTTTTTAGGTATCTACGGCCTGGCATGCGAATTGATGGAACCTCGTTGGTTGGCAACACCAACCAATCCAAAAAGAATTCGTATGTCAGACGCGTTCCTGCTGGTTTTCCAAATAAATGAAGAGTACCGGAGTGGATGGGATTTTTGCGATGAGATTCTCCGAGCTACCTGGAATTGTAGAAATTTTGAACTCGCTTCGGAGCGTTTGGATTAAGCTCCGGTGAGCTAGTAGGAGGCTGAAGTATTTCCCCGCTTCGTAGTTTTTTCCCATTCGTTTCCGAATAGATGTCAACATAAGTTCACAACTTTTTCCAAAAATGCACAGATGGCACTGCTGGTTGACCTGCCTGGGTAGAATCCATGCTGACCAGCTGTTAATAATTCTTTTCTTATGAAAAAATCCATAAGTCTTGTGGAAAATAATAGTTCAAATACCTTCGAAAAACAAGATGGTATTAATTGTAATTGGACGATAATCATTTAAATTTCTAGAACTGGGTTCCTTCTATATAGGCACAAATTTACCTATTTTGAGACTTGAATGAAAACAGCTTGCGGTAAATGAAAGATTCACGAGATATACCAGTGGATCAATAATTATTGATAGTATTTTCTTCAGTATGAACATCGGGATTTCATCAGGACCTCTGGCGGACTCATTTTTCAAATTATGATTGAGTAAAGTTATAGAAGCTCTCCAAAGACAGAAAAAAATGGTGAAAGTGCTCACCAAAGAACTCGTGATCAGAAAGATGAATGTAAATAATTCTTTTATGTTTTGTTTTGTTCATTCAGCACCAGAAAAAGTTCCCAGAAAAAAAATTCAGACAATTTCTCGGAAAATTAAAAAAAATTACAATAATCATGATTTTTGTATGCACTCTCGATCATAACTAACGATAGAAATGATATATTTGGTTGATTCTGTTTTTGTTTTGTTCGTTATGTTCCCGGAAAAAAATCTGGAGAAAAATCTGGATAAACTCATTTCTTTTGGCAAGAGTGCAAACCAACATTTTTGAGGGATAGCCTTCACAAGATTTTTCCCAAGAAAAGGAATTGTTTAAAGTAACACCAAGCATCCAAATGGAAAACTTGAGCACAACTGAACATTTTTTAAATTATTTAATTGTCTACGGTTTTTAATACTTGTGAAAAATTTGATCTCAATAGGAAGCCAGCAAGAGCTTGAAAATATATTGCAAGGATTGAACAGCCAGAAGGTGGCGTATGAAGTTAGTAACAAGGCCTACCCAGAATAAATAGTGGACAATGATCTGAACTATCGATGCCACCATAAACAACAACAAAAAAATATATTGAACAAAATTTCTCATTGCACAAATCGTTGAAGTCACGAGTTTTGGCCATAATAGACTTCAATTTGAAACATCGACAATTACTCATATGATATTACAACAAATTTAACATGGAGTTCATGACGACATTTTCAGTTTCATCTCTGCTCGATACTTTTTCTGGTATAATCTGTATTCGACTTGGTATTCAGAATGAAGACAGTGAGGGTTGGTTATGTGAAAATTAAACCACATGTTTGCTATGCCTATAAGGCTCAATATACTAGATTTGTTCAGTACGCATAATCACTAGAAATTATACATTCTGACGATTTATTAATGGCAGCATATGAATTATTCAGTAGGGTCTGATGTGGATCTCTTTCGCTTTTGAAAAGGACGTAATTTTCTCGATTACTATTCATGATAAACAAATAAACTTTTTATATTGCACATTGGATAGAAATAGAAGAGAGAAATTATGCCCGTTATTATTCAGATTTTCTTCAACCTAGATACTATACAAGTTGTCAAAAAATTCAATACAAATATTCCAAGGGCATATTCCTGGGATAAGAATAAAACTTTTTTCCTCCTACCCATATAGAAATTACACACTTTCCTCCCTCAAACCAGGGAGGAAACTCATACTTTTCCTCCCTAGGGAGGAAGGTACTTTTCCTCCCCCTCATTTCAAGTAAGTTGTAAACGATGAAACTTGTGAATCTATTATAATCAAATTGTTTCCGTAATTTCTAGAACATCTTATATATCATGTATTCTGGTAAAAATCAAACATGAATGTTACTTCTACTCTAGTTCTTTGATAGCTATTTGTGTATTTGGAGCAGCGCAAAGTGGTTGATTGTTGCTCAACAAAGAGATTAATCTTTGGAGAACGACAATGACACTTTGTGCTCGAAATACACACATTATTTTTTCTACAAGCGCAGCTCTTAGAAAAAAAATGATCGACACTTCATTCAAATAGGCACATAACATTACTTGTGAGAAAATCACTCAACAGCAATCCGAAATGTATAAGCTATCTAAATGTCCAATAATTCAAATCACTAACAAGAAAAAAGTAAAATAACGTTCCTGAAAAAAAAAAAAGTTGTAATTGCCAGGAGATGAACCCGGGACCTTCGGATTACAAGCCCAAGACGCTAGCCATTGCACCACCGCAGATTCTCAGATACACATGACTCTATTGTGTATACTTTCCATCAAGTAAGAATAGGTCTATTTGCAAACAAAGTCACCAAAAGGTTTTATTGAGCGGGTAGAAAAGAAAAGCTATAAAGAAAAACGCTATTCATCAGAAGAAAAGGTCATTTCCATATAGTAACAACGCCCCCTCGATATTATTACCAATGTCCGTGTCATCATCACAAACAAAAACGACCAATTTCCAACAGCCGCCTAAATAAGTGGACCACCAGAAGCGGGACACCATAATTTTCCGCTACGGCCGTAATAAATAAAGTGGACTGCGCGTATGAAACTCGAACAGAGTATATTTGCATTGGTACCAACTGTTGCTATGCTGCAGCGGACACTTCACCTTCCGGCGCGCACTGTATGACGTATGGCGGTCGTTCATAATCCAGAAAGGTTGAACACGACGTCCTCCGGAGCTGCAGCAACGGGAGGTAGCGCCTGAAAATCGGGATTTCTGGCAGGAATTCGTTCAAGACGTTTCGACATAACATTTAATTCGCGTTTTTATTACCACACATGGTGTGACTGTGCGATTTTCATAATATGTAAACACCATAAATCTGATTGAAAATTACTTCAACAATCGTTTCTAGACAGTTTTTTTAAATAATAATTTTTCGAAGCAAAGACCGATTAACCTTGGTGTGCCACAGGGATCGGTTCTGATGGGTAAGAATTGTCTAGCACACTTCATGTGGGAACTAGAAAAAAATAATTGAATCTGCGTTCAGTCGTAAAACAAAAATTCTATGTTTTATTAGTATAAACAGATTCTGTCCTTATCTTCGATATTTCGGTTAATTATGTACAGTTAGTTCTCTTTACTAATTGGAAATAAAAATAAATTTCAAACATAAACTGAATATTTAATTCCAAAAAACTGAAAACATTTTCGAATAATACATTGCATATCATAAACTAACATTTAATCATTATCAATATACTTATTATAAAGATTTAAGGGCTGGTCTTCCTATTCAGTGCGATTGTCCTAAAAACAAAAAATTGTTGTATTATACAACAAGCCACAGGCTTCCCATCGTCTTGTTAATTCTTGAAACAGGGCAGAGACCAATAAAATTCAATTTAAATTATCATAGAATATGGACTATTATTCGACAACTAGATGCTTTCTATTCGGGGAAAATGTCATTTTACAATGATGGAACAAGTACTTGTGGAGTTTTTGGTGTACGTTGTTTTTTTTAAGAATTTGAATTTTTGGGAGCAAGTGTCACAAATAAACTCAGTATATTTACATGGTGGTTCTTCGGGTAGTAAGGCCGACGTGTTTTCAGAGAAGAACTCGACGTTTCGCTAACCACTCGTGTTGGCGAAACGTCGAGTTCTTCTCTGAAAACACGTCGGCCTTACTACCCGAAGAACCACCGTGTAAGTGACGATGGCCGCCAAAGCCTTTCACAAACTCAGTATATGTTAACGACCAAAGAATTTATTGGTTTCTCCATAATTTGGGATTCATTAATCGAAAGTTAC
The DNA here is from genome assembly GCA_944452925.2 of Chrysolina oricalcia. Classification (NCBI taxonomy): domain Eukaryota; kingdom Metazoa; phylum Arthropoda; class Insecta; order Coleoptera; family Chrysomelidae; genus Chrysolina; species Chrysolina oricalcia. Next base: position 2,045,241 of record OX101821.2, on the reverse strand, counting down.
ACGTTTCAAAACATATAATAACCTTTCGAAATCAAAAGTTTTGATGAGATTAAGTATTTTTCATATCTAGGTACTCAATTCAACATATGATATCGGTGTTTCCCACAAAACACATCGTGATTTTGAGGTTATATTTCGTAATTTCTTTAGATATTTAGATATTATGAAGAAGAAACCTGAATGCAATCTCGTAAATATCATGTAATGATTTAAATAAAGTTCACTTACCTTTTACTGGTGATGCAATGCACAAAATACACTCATTACTTATTACTTGCAATACCTCTATACCACAGTTGGTCACAAAAAAGAATGAACAGGAACGTGTACCCTGTGGATGCGTAATTTCACAACCAACGCGAAAATTTACGCCAAAACGGATGTACATTCCAGTTGCAGGTGGATCTTCTCATAGTCGAGGAATATTCACACAATTATTTTCAGTATATCGAAGGAAATTTTACGCGCTGAATGAAATCTCATTTCTAGTAAAAATTGAACGATAGAAGTAAGATTCCCATGAATCTGAAATAATGTTGCATTGAAAATACATTGCAAATTTAAAACCATTTTCTCAGTGTGGGCCCGCATTTGTTCATCATTTATGTTAACGATTTTTACAACTTTATGAAACCATGTCACAGTGTATTATTTGCTAATATACTTCTCTCTAACAATTATTCATCTCTTGTTGAGCAGTCTGTAGACGTACAAGAAAAGGCTGACCATCGATTCAATGTCAACAAACTTATGATGATTAATGAAAAATCAGATAACATGATTGTTTCTACGGCTTTGCCATTACCTGAATTTCAGTGCGTCAAATTATTGGCTTCTACTTTAGACAACAGGTTGAATTGGTCGGTCCATATTTCAGGTTTAAAAAGTAAATTATCGAGTACCCTATTTTTAATTCGGCAATTACAAATTTCACCTCATTGGAAAAAGTATTTCGCTTACTGATTCACTCCCACATTTCTTATGGAATATTACTCTGGGGAAATTCTAGTGGTGCTCATTGCATTTTTATATTACAGAAAAAAGCATAGAGAATTCTTGTTGGAATTGGTTTTAGAGACTCTTGCCGTGAATCATTTATGAACCATGAAATTATGCCAGTACCTCTATATATTTATTCAAGTCTATAATATTGGAGATTCACAAGAAGGCTTCCCTTGTTAGCTAAGAAATTCTGTTTAATCATAATACACGTAATAGCAACATTTCGAACTGACAAAATCACAGAGAAATTTATGAGATTTCAGATGATTAATGCTCTACCTGCCATTATAAAAACTATAAATATGTTATGTTTTTAACAAGTCATGAAAAACTATTTCACGAAAAATTGTTTTTATTCTATTTTAGAATATTTAGATCATGTTCAGACACTTTTTATGCAAGGAATATCCTTGAGGATCCTCCACACTTGTTTTGTATGTTTGTTTTGAACTTGCTGTTCGTTTGTTGTTTTCTTTTTGTTTTTCTTACTACGTAGAAGTAATGACATGACATGCTACAAATGTTTGAGTGACATATTTCAATAGCAGTCCAGCAATTTACGCAGTTTTTGTCTTAGAAAAATTATTCCTGAATTTTCGCACACAGAACTCAAAACAAAATTAACGAATTTCAAAAAAAGATTGATTGGCAAATGAGGCAAATAAAGAAATAACTCAGGAATGAAGCTCTCTCAAAATTTTTTCAATTTATATAAAACTGTGAATAAAAGACGCGGGTTGAAAATTTTGTAAATAACCCTAAAATATTTTAAGTGGATTCTGTCGTATATGACAGATCGTAAACAAATAATTACAATCAATGAATTTGAATCTCGTTTCATGCTCTACTGGAATACCTCAAGGTAGCCACTTGGGTCTCTTACTGTTTTAGTGTTTCAATATTTTGATGTTTCAGTATTTTGATATCCTGATATCTTATTATTTCACTATTTTAATATTTTTATGTTTTAATGTTTTGATATTTTAATGTTTTAATATTTTAATGTTTGGATATTTTAATGTTTTAGTGTTTTAATGTTCCAGTGTTTTGATGTTCTGAGGTTTTCATGATTCAATGTTTCAATGTCTCAGTGTTTTAATATTTCAATATTTTAATTTTAAGGTTTTAATGTATAGATTTCAAATTTATTTATATTTTTATTCTGCGATTAACATTTATAGATAGATATCAACTGTTATCAAATGTCATCACATAAGCTTCACGATTAATAATGAAAACAAACAGAATTACTTGTATACAATTAAGCAAAAACCAAAGGTTGGCGAGATAAGGGATTTGGGGATCAAAATGAACGATAAACTTAGTTTCAAAGCACATATAAACGAAATTGCAAACGGAACAAATAAAATTATGGAATTTGTTATCAGGAATAGCAAAGATTTTAAGGATCCTAATACATTAATTTCTTGATTAATGCATTTATCCATAGCAAACTATGTTTTTGTTTTATAATCTGGAACCAACTATATGCCATAACAGCACAATTTTATAAGATTCTTGGAATATTAAACTAACTCCCCTTTACAAGATAGCAACTACGACGTCATCAGGACAAAAGTCAATATTCTCCGACTGGCTGATAGAGGATATCTTAGCGTATTATTTTTAACTAAAATCCTCAAAAACCAAATTGACTCGCAAGAATTACTGTCACAATTACAATTATATGTTGAAAAGAGAAACATTCTCAATTGAAAATGCAAATTTTCACTATCAGATTTTCACAATATCTATCAGATGTAGTTCAATGTTCAACGTGTCATTTGCCGGGGAAGTAGTTGTTTTCTGTTAGATATTACAAAAAAGTAACTTTAATTTATCGTGGGTTTTTTTCCATTTCCAAAAGAGTCATGTTTTGGTTTAATTTCAAATTGAGAATGTTTCTCTTCACAGCATGAATCCCTTCCAAGAGAGATTATCTTGTACGATGGAAAATAGTGACTAAAGTCTGTCTTTCAGTCGCAGATGATTCCTCAACTGACTTTATAAACATCCTGTTCATATTTTCAATAATATCTACAATTCGATGTTTCACCAAGAAGCCTTCGGACAAGAGAATTTTTCAATCGCCCAAAGAAAAGGGCAAACATTGGTACAAATACTCCTCTCATACGAACTAAAAAAGAATTTATCCTATTTATGCCAAAAATAGATATAGACATATTTTCCAAAAACTATACCTACTTATCTTTAGAAAAAGTTATAAAATCTTCATATTTCTAACACTGTTCCAGCTTGATTTCAATTGAAGTTTGAACCCCGTTAGATTAGTTAGATTTGTCGATTATTATTTGATGTAAAATATTTTTCCCCAGTTTCATTCGTTATCACTCTATGTATATGTGTAATAATTACCACAAACACTATCAATTCACTGTATCTATTATTGCAAAATATCTTTGGGCTGTATGTGTCCCCAAGCTGCTAAATAAATAAATAAATAAATATAATGGAAAATGTCAAATAAACGTTATTGAAAATTAGGAATATCCACTAGAACTCCTTGTCCACTTTCCTAATCAACAATCTTAACATTCAAACAAGGGCTTCATCACCCATGGTATTGCTTAATGGAGTTCAATTATATCGTATTCTCATTCCAAAATGGACGCACCAACGCCATATTCTTGTACATCGGTTATATATAAACAATGATCCATCTGTCTCATATCCACGAAGATATACGCGTGTACAAATTGCGCCGCATAAATATCCCCGAGGGTGTGAAAACTTGTCGGGTTGGGATTATTAACCTTCGCCCTCCCACCGATTTTTTAAATCTTATGAATAATCATAAATTGCAGCCATCAATATATAGATACGAGCTCGTAGGAGTCAGTCGTCTCATTAAAACGAACAATGGACTTTTTGCATCACGATTCCGGCTGTCGAGATAAATCGCGATAATTACAAGACTTTCCAATCCAAAACGTCGGATCTCCAAACATTATTTGTGGTACCATACCAAATAAAAACGTTGTTTAGAAACACCGAGATGTATAAGGAAAAGTAACACCAACTAGGAATTATTATGCCAGTCCTCAACTCCTTAATCATTTGATATTTGTGACAGGTTCTGACTAACGTTTTCGTAAAGATAATTGAAAGACTTTTTTGGATGGACTCGTTCTACACTTCTTAGAAATTGACGATTCCATTTGGCAGGATTGTGAAACAACTTTCCTGCTTTGGAAAAACATCAATCTTCTTATTTCATAAATCTTTCATTCCAATTTAATGGCACTTTCGAATTCGTTTCAGATTGTGAAAAACCAATTCATGTCATTGGATTTTTGTGTAACGAAAACGTCCACAACGTTAAATACTTATAATAAATTCTTACAAGGCAAAACTCCAAAGTGGTAGTTTTTATTCAATTTGATCTTGAAACCTTAATATTGCTACGATATTCAAAGGTAGGAAATAATAAATTATGTAACTAGTAGTGTAAGTAATATATTCTGGGCGACAAAAGCATTGAAGTCTGGAAATGTGCTTTTACTACGAGGTACACATACAATTTATTCTGAAATCACATCAACATTATCATAAATTAAGGAATTTTTATGAATGCATAACAATTTTCGATTGCCATCTTATTGACAGTGAAATCGTTTCTTAGGCAATCACTGTTTATAATGACTGATAAGACTAATTATTTCGGTTTAATACCTATTTATCGCTAAAAATATATTTAAAATGGTCAGTGATGATGTCCTGGTGTGCCACCAACGGAGTTAGTAAATGCTGCTGAAAGTGCCATCTTAAATTTATTGCCAAATAAATACAAGGAAAATAGGAATACCTAATCTTACAAACGTAACATGGATTATTGCCAAGAAAAAATGACGACCTCCCGATCTAAAAAATATCATGATTGCATACTCCGATTCATCTATAAAGTTGATGGCATCGACATTATGGTCAAATTAATCCATGCTGGGCTACACTTAGTACAAAAGAAAATTTTAATAGGAATACAAGTAAAAAAAAAATGAAAAGCACAGAAAAAATTATGTCAAAATGATGTTTGGAAGTGACTTCAAATTTAGATTTCTGTATGTGAAAGGTGAAATCTTGATGACTTACATTCTAACATATGGAGAATGATGAGATAAATGTGAATGAGAGAAAAAAATTAAAGTACAATTTAGTTTAGCTATTGTTGATATTCAATAAGTATATGTAAATCTGACTGAGTCCTTCAATATCAGTTCTTTTATTCATTAATTTTTCATTTTTACCAATTTCAATCGTCTCTAAAAATGTTCGTTTATGATAATTTTTTTTTAATTGTTTATATTTTAGTGTTACTAAAGTCCATTTACACCTACTTATTAAATTTTAACAATACCTAAAATAAATAAAATTGAATCTAGTGAATTCATAAATAAATATACCATTCAGACTAATAAATTAAAAAGTTATATTACCATATATTTTTAAAAAAATTTTCATCTAATTCTCATTTATCTCATCAGTTTTTATATGTTATAGAATGCAAATCTTCAAGATTTTAACCTTCACATAGAAATCAAAAAAATCAAATAATGAAATAATTTTTTGACAGCATTTTATCTGTGTTTTTCATCTTATTAGGAACTATTTCGATGTTTTTACATGAATTGCTCCAAGATAAACATTTCAATCTGCTGCTTACATTACATCACGAGGTTTACGTGATGTAATTTAAGCTGCAGATTGAAATATTTAGGTATTTCTAATTTTTTAACATATATCTCTTTAGATTCCTTTGAAAATGAAATAAAGAATATAGGTTGCATTAATATTTGTTGTTGCAGATACATGTCGCTAATTGAATTCTTCAATCAAATTTAAATAACATAGAATATTTTGAATCCAAGCTTTTGATTAAAATACCCAATAATAAAACGAACAAAGCCAAATTACATGGTGGTTCTTCGGGTAGTAAGGCCGACGTGTTTTCAGAGAAGAACTCGACGTTTCGCCAACACGAGTGGTTAGCATTTTAAAATAACTCTTGAAAATGCTAACCACTCGTGTTGGCGAAACGTCGAGTTCTTCTCTGAAAACACGTCGGCCTTACTACCCGAAGAACCACCATGTAAGTGACGATGGCCGCGAAAGCCTTTCACAATTTATCAAAGCCAAATTATTTATGATAAATGAAACTTGTATGCCATTGTATAGAAAACATATTGCATGTCGTCAAAAAAAATTTGAAAGATGCTTCTGTTTCTTTAAATATGCCTCAAATTGACGCAAAATTTTTAATTTACCTTATGCACATAAATACACAGGAACTTGTTTCTGTAGGTGACAATTTTGGTTAGTGCTGGGGCATATTTAATTGCTTTAAGGAGACATGGGGGATAGAAATCCTCAACCATTTCCGAAAAATATATAGAGGAATCTTTCACAATATAGTAGACATAACAGCTAAAATATTTAGAGGGGGAAGTGACAAAGAGAAATTTGCTAATACTGTAATATTGCCAAAGAAAAAAACAGCAAAAACTACTCAGGTAACATAACAGATAAATTTAAATTTGAAAATAAAATTATTTTTCAGGCTGAGCTCAGCCTATATTTAATAATTGCACAAATTGCAACACAACTATAAATATATCAAAATACTTATAATAAACGTTCCACATGTGTAATAAAATATTTAATAAAAGTTCTTGAAGTGAGTGATTGAATGCGTGTTTCTATTTACTGTCTAAAATAGCGTATTTTGGGGTTTGAAGTTGCTCCGAAAAAATAGGCATTCTAGAGAGATTTCAGAAAAACTATTTTCATTCCAAATTTTAATTTTTTTGGAGCGGAATTTGAAATAAAATTCCACCCAACTGGAGTAGTAATTTTTCAGGGTTTCATTTGATATTTTTTGGTAATTGGTCTTAAGAAGTCGAATATAAGTCGAAGTCACAGTACAAATGTTTTTTCAAAAAATAGTGGTTTATTTTCTGTACCACGGCCCCATATGCACAAATTATCACCGAATTTTTTTTTTCAATTTATTCCTAAATTGAATTTATTTCCTAAGTTGAAAAAATACAAACACTAACAGGTTTGCAGAAATCAGTAATGATAAGATTGAAAGCAGGCTCTTTGTTTTCCCAAACACAGGGGTGCTGATATAAACCAAATATTTTAGGAAATTTTCATGAACTGGAGCGGTGGTACAAGCACTGAATCAGAAGATAAGAATGTCTCGTTAACCTATTCACAATTGGTTAAAATACGATATGGCGACAGTGATTCAAAATATGTGCGGGTGCAACAGTAGATTAATTATTTTGAAATGGTGGTCTGAATTTAAAGCTACCACCTCAGATGGGTGGAAATTTTGGTGGTCTACTTTGTGTACCAACTCCTCAGTAAGAGATACGTTCAATCGGGTTTGTAGTTTTGCATGAAAACAAACTCTGAAACACCCATAACATTTTTATATACATGTATAGAAGAAATGAAAGAATATATTGCGACATTCAAGTGCACCAGAATTCAGCACAATTTCTAGAAATGGATGAAATTAACATTTAAAAAATCGGCCTAAACAAACACAGAGTCAACTGAAGTTGAAGAATAGTATATTCTGTAACAAGGTTAGAATGAAAATTCGATGCGAGTGGAAAGTTCCGAGCGCGAGCCGAAGGCGAGCGTGAGGAACCACGAGCATCACGAATTTTCATTCTAGCCGAGTAGCAGACTATACTTTCTCCACGATCAAAGAAGGAAACGTGACAGCAATAATTTTTACACTCAAATTTTGCCACTACGATGACAATCAACTGCGTCAAGGCTAATGTTATTATTGCTAACCAGTGTGAGAATATTATTCTGTCACAAGAGAGAGAATGTAAAAACATTTAAATTGCATGGGGGCAGAGGTGTTGCAGAATATTTCTTCAATCTCAAGAGAGAGAATTCCAGCATTCTGTAATCAAATTTGATTTCAGAATTGGCAAATTCTGTGATGATCGTGGAGAAAAGTTCTACATAGATGCGAATAGAATGAATTGATATTGGTTCAAATAGAATGAATTTTGATTTTTTCACCAGAAGCATGCCACTCGCCATCAACGAACACACAAATCTCAAACAATCGCGAAAGTTTCAGAGTAGCTATGTGCAAACATTCATCGATACCCGCTAATATTAGAACAGACTCGGAGCGCGGAGCGACTCGGATCAAGCAGTAAAGGATCACATGGTTATTACATTTCCAGACAAACAGTTCATGAAACACCTGCGAGGCTGCACGGTTTCGGATCTCTGCCCTATCGATTCGGCACGGGATAGCTCCCGGTATCTGTTTCTGTCTACCCCGATAAATAATTACTTCTCCACCGAACGACGTCACGAAATTGATTGTCTTTTGTCGGATCGTCGGGGAAATGACTCGTGTAATATCTCGTTTTGATTGCACTATTAGGGCTGGAGGGTTGTGAGCTGTATGGAGTCAAAAGTAGGATCCACGTTACGAGGATGTCGCTCAAAAAAATAGAACACTTGCACAGACAATATCACAGACAATATCTTCATAGCCATATGTTATTTTTGAAATTCACAGTGCAAGTGACATGAGGAAATGTTAATTTAATTTATTGAATTTTCTTTCAATTGAATTTTCTTTCAATTGAATTCCTTTAAATACGAAAGGAATCCAAAAATTATCATTGTGCAAATGATTGAAATGTTCTAGTAGCGGAGAAAATAGTGTATCAACTACGTTAAAGAAAAAATTTCTCAGCCTCGCAACTTTTTATACACGACTTTGTAAGGAGAGTATACTACGGCCTTCCAGGCTATCTATCTTTGAAGTTAGACACATCGTTACTGAAGAGAAAATGATTCCTATCGAAAAATTAAAAAAAAAAACTGTCTGTCCGTCTGTCTGTGCATCTGTGGCATTTGAAAACGATATCTATCATTTCTTTACCTATTGAGATATCGTGTTTAAATTTTAACCCTTTTGATAACACGAGGACAAATTTGCTCAGCTCTTTTTTGTGATCGGAAAACATTTTTACTGGGTTTTTCCGTTTTTTTTTCGACCTTCCTAATTCCGTCGATACAGGTTCAGGGATTAATTTGACCCCTTCCATATGTCCTACAATATAGTGTATATTAGTCTTTGAGAGGGATCGGAAAATGCTAAAAAAAATTCCGGCGATTTTCCGAAACATGTAGAGTTTAAATTTTTTAAAAATATATACGCCGAACTGTTCAATTGAATTGAATTTCGAAAAATGCAATGGGTACAGCTCCAATAGATGAACACAGATCCTACTGGAACTATTTTTCACGAAATTGATCGGAAAACTGGAAAAATTTGAAAAATCTGAAAATCGAAATTTGCATTTTGGGAAATGCGAAATGTATCGGAAACGGTTGATGAATATCAAATTTACCAGGAGGTATTTTTTAATCGCCTTCAGAATATCTACAAAAAATAGTAAGTAAATTTTTTTCGTAAAATCAAAAGTCAGACAGATATTTCAAAAAAATGGAAAATCGAGATATTGACCGTACTAATGATAAAATTGAAATTCTTTAAATCGCTTCGAGTATGTCTTCACAAGCCCCACTGACGCTCCAATCTGTTTTCCTCTGATTCGATTAAAAAATGGAAAAATGAAAAAAAAAGTTGAAAAAAAAACTGTAAAATTTGTACTTTTTTTTACAAAATCGACAAAAACTCGAAAACGAAATTAGATATCACAAAAATATATTATAATTTCACTTCCATTGTTTTCTAATAGATCTACAAATAGTTTTCCTAAACTTTTTCTAAATCTTGATAAAAAAAACTGGGACAAATTTATTAAACTTTAAAAAAATCGTGGATACATTTTTAATTTGACAAAAACCCAAAATTGGAAAATATCACAAAATGAATATAAACAATTTTGAAGTTCTCAACTAGGCCTACAAAAAATTCTTCAAATATAAACGGAATATTAAATTTTGTTTTATAAAACGACCAAAAACTCAAAGAAGGCAATCGCTTTTCAAATTTCACAAGAAAGATAACTTTTTTGATCGCCGTTTGAAAAATAGTCCCGGAAATATTAAAATAAAAGAAAAATAAGCGACTTTACCATATTTTTCTAAAAATAAAAAATCCGAAAACAAAACGAGATATCAATAAAATGTATATGAACAGTTTTATTGTCCCTAAACAGATCTACAAAATGAAAATTTGTCATATCTTGAAAAATAAACGGAAAATTGAATTTTCCATTTATAAAACGACCAAAAACTCAAGACGGCGACGGATTATCAAATTTCACGTGATACCTTTTTGGTCACCTTTCAAAAACCTACAAAAAAGTTTAATACATTTTTCCGTTTAATAGACCGGTAAATATTTCTAAAAAAAATTAGTTAAATTTAACCATTTTTTCTAAAAACACCAATAACTAGAAAACGAAACGAGATTTCAAAAAAATGTATATGAAGAGTTTTATTTTCCTCAAACAGATCTAGAAAAAGTGCCCATAAATTTTTTTTATAACTTGTAAGAAACGTATTTTTGTGGGAAAATATCGTTTTTCCTATTATGGAGTTTTTAGTTCAAGTTAGGTCAAGTAAGATTAGATTTGGTGATAATTTTTCAATTGCGAATATCATTTTTTTATTCATATCTTTGAGGTTAATTATTAAGCCTCAAAAGTATGTGTTTTAGGGACTATGTGAATCGATGCAGGAAATCGAGAATGGAATTTTGGACACATTTAAAAAACGGAAAAAAATTATTTGAACTATACCTACCTGATAAAAGTGCATAGAACCTAAAAAACTCTCCACGCTTTTTGAATAAACGATTAATTATTTTTAACTTTTTAATGCGTGATGAAAGCCTTTTTTTTAGTTTTTAAACTATATATTTTTATTTTTTAGTTTTTCGTCTTAAAATTCAGATTATTATTATTACAATATTATTATGGAGTTTTGTATTGACGTCGGTCCTGGATATGTGTGTCAAATTTCAGAAATTTCAGGTGATTGGCAGTGGTGAAAATTGAATTTATAGATTCACATTATTATTATTATTACATTTATATTATGAAATTTTCGGTTCTAGATATGTGTGCCACATTTCAGATTTTTCGGACTATAGGAAGTTGGTGAAAATTGACTTCCAAGATTTTATTACATTGTCTGTTATTAAGAAAATTGATAAATTATTAAAAAACAGGTAATTTTCCCTAGCTTTACGACGTCGAATCTATGCAACCGGCGCGACGCCTCTTACCAGTGACGGCCTAGTAACAAAACCATTGTGGTCGCCGTAGTAGCTAGACATAACCTTGAATATCTCGGATGTCCGCTACGCAAAGGCCTGAAGGTGTACCGAGGACGAAAAAACCGGTTGTGTTGCGGGCTGCGGCCCTCTCTGAGGTCAATAAATCCGACCGAGCGCATAGCCAGTCGACATTCTTCTGTTTTCGCGACGAAAAACTGGTATCATCCCGGCCGAAAGTGAAATCAAGAAAATTAATTCCTATACACAGCGGTAGCTTTTTTTAATGAATTGACATTGACTGTGGTACAATTCAATTTGAAGTACATTTATTGTCCAGTCAGTAAACTGTTTATGCTGTTGTTGTGTTAACTCTTCTTCCTTTTTTTGGGGAAAAAATTTGTATACGCTTTCTTTCGATTGCAATTCATCTAAAGCCCCCTAACTTTTGTTTTTGTGTGTGTAATTTTCGATAATAATTGCTAAAAATAATTTTGTAAGAAAGGTTATCTAAAAATTGCATTAGTTGGTTTATTGTCATATTTTGGCGAAAGAGTCCGTAAGAGGAGGTCTGGTTCTTTTACAAAATATCTATGACCCACACCATCCTTAGGTCTAGTCGAAGCATAAACAAAATTCTCTCGGACAGTTAGTTATACGTATAAAAAGGGAAATACGAAAATATCCTATGACTTTATACAGATTTTTGAATCAAAAGTTAAGTGCAACAAAAGAAAGAGAAAATATAAAATTAATTGCAATAACTGTAACAAATGCTATGTGGGACAAATTGGAAGATACTAGAAGAAGCGAACGTCAGAATATGAGAGAGACACAAAAAAATTAACATTACTAACTCTACTGCTGGAGTCTCGAGTATGCTAGAGAAAACATTTATAATTATGATTTCGCAAATCCAGTTGATCTAGATGTAGATTTTCCAGGGTACACAGTAAAAACAACATTGTGAAATCACATAACATTACGTTGGCAACTTATAATCAACGTAATATTATGTGAAAATATTCTACAATACAAAAAATGATGTAATCAAAACCATTATAGGCCGTCAGATAGTGACAGATTTAGGTGCCCCATTTTCGAATACAAGCCTCGAATAGGGTTGAAAAGTACATCGATGTTGAGTAAAATGGAGATAAATTTACGAGTGGCTCCTGGGGAGAACATATGGAAAATTAGATTTTCCATGAAAATTTCGATTTTCCATGAAAATTTCGATTTTCCATATTTTAACGCGAGTCGTGTTCATCTAATTATTAATTAATAGAACCTGGCTTCGGAATACCAAAGGCTTGAGTGTTGCAGGTTGCTAAAGGGTTGAAATTGGGGCGTAATCTTGTAAGGAAAAATCGAGATTCTAACAGATTTTCCCACACAAACCCATCGAAACTATGAAAACCTACATCGTCACTAGACCGAAAAACATAATGGTTTGAGTGGCGCGAATGAATAAGTAGTTTTTGTCGTCGGAAAATTTAATAGATTTTTGATTTTTCCATGTTCTCCCCAGGAGCCACTCGTAAATTTCCCTCCATTTTACTCAACATCGATGTACTATTCAACTCTATTCGAGGCTTGTATGCGAAAATGGGGCACCTAAATCTATTATATATTACGAAGAATCCAACAAACTGTCTTTAATTTCTCCAATAAATATTGTGTGATTTTATATTTGATAATTATGTGACATTTCTAGAAACTAATGAATTTTGAGTAAAGAATCATGTTATTTTCATTAACTTGTCTTGTAAGATCACATCAAAAATCATATGAGATCACATGCGACGTAATGAAATTTTCATAAATTATGTACATTTACATTGTACTTTCACAATGAGTTTTCACATTTTTTATTGTAAAAACAACAGTGTAATGCTACATTTCAACGGTGTTTTCACACAACTAACGGTATTTTCTCTGTGTTTTCATATTGTTGACTGTATTTCTACATGGTATATTCTCATTTCATATTGTATTCTTCATGTTTTTTAAATGCATGTTTGCACAATTTTCACATTGGTTACTGAATAATCACATTATAATGAATATTTCCAAAAAAAAATTATCATGTACGTACTTTTTACCTGTATGGTTTGTTGTAACAATATGAAATTAAAACTCTGTCAACTTCGAAGGAGGAGGAAAGTGACAGTGACATTTTCACTATAAAATATTGCTTTAGTTATCTTATAAAAATAGCCAAATCCAAAAGATTGAAAACCGAAAAAATATTCATAAAGACAACATTTCAATTCATAAGTCAATCTCATATCACAAACTTAAAAAAATAAAAACAATAATAAATGCTATCTCTTAAAAATTGTCAAACCTAAAAAAAAATGAAACGGAATCTATACCTATTCATGAAATGTTAAAAGATAAACTTCACTAGAGTTACGTATGGACTTTCATTGTTTTCTCGAGTGTGAGTATTTTTAAATGCACTGATAAAAATACCCGATTAGAGACAAAATAATCATGCTTTTGGATTATTTTCTCTTCTAACAAAGAAATTGTCTTCTTTCCAAATATTTTGCTCTTGAATGAAAATCATTGTTGCTTTTATAATAAATTTTCTATTCTTTTGGCTTCAAATGCTTTTGAGAGAACATTATTAACTTAGTCTCCAGTCCTGCTTGGTTGTCTCTTGTCTCAAAACCATAACTACTTGATACAAGGTCCAAATGTGTTTGGTTGACATAATCTACCTCAGCTATCTTCGCCATGCATGAGCTCGGGTCTACTCGAAGTTTGCCGATACCCATTTGAACTTGAGCAAGTCGCAACGACCTGCGCCCGCTGCGCGGGCGCAGGTGCAGGGTGCAGGTGTCAGCGTATCAGTTCACTGGTCACTAGTTAGCGCCATTCTGCCATTGTATTTTCTTATGTTGATGAGTTGATGTTGATAAATGGTGTTTGCCGGCAAGATTTGTGTTGTGAATAGGTATGATGAGTGAAACCGGTTTAAAAAAAAGTGGTATCGGTGATACTATTCAAAACTGTTTTCGTTCCATGTGTGTACGTCGGACCGTTCAAAAGTTAACAGGGGGAGACTATTTACGTCCACACTGTATAATATTACAATGTTGAGCTATAATATGAAAATTCGTCAATGTAGGTAGACATTTATTTGTTTTATTTCCTTTACGAGTTTTATGATTTTGTTGGTACCACCTAGAGTTAGTTTTGTTTTGTTCCTTATTCACCAGCAATACCAATTTTTCCCTGATTTGTGTTCAGTAACCAAAGTAACGTGTTATGTGTTACTATTTAAATAAATACGTTTTTATTAATATTTGTTTTTCTTAATATCCCTATAAGTTTTTATGAATATTTAAATTTCAATTTTGAATTTGATTTTAACCAATGCAAGTTTGTTGTTTTAAAACTTTCCAAATTTTCACATGAACTATTATTATCTTTTAAAAAGATCCTCAGGAAATTTGGCCTAGACCATACACATTTTGTCACAAGACCGTTTTGGATCTTTTTAAAAAAGAGTAAATTTTTCACTTGAGGACGCAAGGTTTCAAAACAAGAATTCAACATAAACCTAAGATTTTAAATGAAGCATTTGTTGGTTTTATATCAAAAGCCTTTTATTTCAAGACAATGACATCATGTCTATTATTTTAAAGCACGTAATTTTCAAACAATCTCCTGATGAATTTGATCGAAAACTTAGGCTCTTTTGCTTAAGTTCACATGACTTTGAGCTAGAAAAAAGATGGCATTTCCCTCAAATCTTTTCACAATTTGGAAAAATAATGATTTTGAGACAAAATCATTTTATATTATGACAAAACTAAGGTTTCTTGCCTGACATTTATATAACTTTGTGCTAAAGAAAATTATGCGTTTGCCTCAAAGAAATTCAAATTTTGGTTCAAAATATCCATGCATTTCGACCATATCAAATGCTGGGCGCCCTTGAGGCAAGTTCAAATTCTTTCAAATCAAGGAATCCTTTTTATCTGTGTGCAGGTTTTTTATGTGACTGTTATCGATATTCCTGTTTATTTAGGTACCAAAAGATGTAGCTGTTTAAAAGGGAAAATATTATGTATGCAAATAAATTTGGCATAGTTTTTCCCGTGTGCTTTTCAATTAAAAATCTATTGCTTTTTGACAAATTGCAAAAAAAACTTTTGGAGCACACGTTCTCAAAACCTTCCTCCACACTGACGCGCTTATTAGCAATATTACGATACATTGTTCCCACTTTCCGAAGAATCGAATCCATCGCAGGAAACAATCTGCTTCGTTATCAAAGTGGATGCGGCCATCGAAAAGCGTGACACAGCACAGAGCACAGCCGAGAGCGCGGCGCAGCGGTCTGGCGAGTTCGAGTTCACTTTCGAACGAGTCATAAATCCAAAGGGTTCGCTCCGCCGGCCCCGCTGATATATTTGCCAATTAATTCTCAACCTTGAAATTAAGAGGAAAGATGCTATGCACTAAAGATACGGACGAATTCGACGCATTACGAAAGCAAGGCCTGTTGAAGCCGCGACGAGAAAGCCATTGCGAAAACCTTCTTCGCTTCCAAGAACGATTATGGCTAAATTCGAACATTCGTTTCCACAGCAGGCCTGACTGGCGGCCTGTTGGATCGATAGGATGGATGTAATTAAAAGAGGATTTGGCTGGATGTGCCGTTTACAATCCGAGTATGAGCCAACGTGATTTTTTTTAAACCAAACTTATATTTTTGAAGATGACTAATCCACTCTACTTGAAACATTCACGTAATCTGACCAATCACAAATCAAAGACAACCTGTATTATCGCGAAAATACCAGCTGTCTTTCAAATGTGATTGGTTTGTCAGCGTTGGTGTTTTCAACGATGTAACCATGGATGACAAAGAAATGTTTAACATTGTTCACTTATCGCGAATAATTAATCACTTGTGCTATTCGTATTACTACTGAGAAGTCAACCTAATTTTTATTAACTCCTGGAACATTTTTGATAAGTTCGTTAATAATGATAAGGGCCTATAATTATTTACTCTTGTTTTGTGTCCCTTTTCATGAAGTGGTATTATAATATAGTTTTTGAAAGCTAATGGCCATATACCACATCCCATGCGCTTATTTTTTATTTAAGATGATGGTTTCATAATAAAATTACCAATAATTTCGATAGTTTCAGCTCTGATTCCATCAGTTCCAACCTATTTTGTATCCTTCGAACCATTCAATATCGTTTTCAGTCCGTTTTCATTCGTAGTGAATTTAACAAACGAGACTGAAGTGAGATACCTATTTGGAATAAAATACTGGTCTCTGGTCATTTTATCAGCAAGGATTTTTCCGGTTAAACCGTTTAAAATACATCGCCCATAGGTCTATTCGGTATAAAAAACTACAGAGTATAATTGGGTGAAAATGCTACAATTATCTAGCACAGCATATTTATACAGAATGCAGCTTCTGTAACAATTTTAAAAAATCGACTGAAAAAAACATTTACTACTCAAAAACTGCTACACCATAGAAAAATTTTTCAATAGGGGAATAATATCATTCTAATTCAAGTTAAAGTTCACATATTTTTACGTTTTTATTTATATATGTATATTACAATGATTTAGTTAGTAGTTCCTTGTGCTTTGTTAAATACCTATGCTTTTTGACATTTTTCACAATTTGTTTGTATTTTTGTACAAATCAATTACTGAAATAAATATAATATCATTAGTGATTCACATTCAAGAATGTTTATTAGTTTTGTTCAAAACTAAATATTTTGTAAAATGAATTCTTCCCTAAAACAAGGCGTTTTTATGGGTGATAAAAAACGATGCACCTTTTTTATCGCTGTCAAAATGACAATACAGTCATCTTTAAATATAAATAAAAACCAACTGCCATCCATTGCATGGGTTCTTACTATGTATTTATTACTGGTTTATGCTAAATTGAAGGTCTTCCAACATATAGTTAAATTAGAAGAATAGTCTGTGATAATTTATTCATCATTATCAGTTTTCTGTTTGATTATATAAAGAACCAAACGTTTTATAACTCATCAGAGTTTACTTATTTTTGGAAATAAAATCATGTTGATAGCAAATTTGCTTTTCGCGGTCAATTTAGAAATTTTCTGGTAAAGTAAATAAACCACAATTTAAAAAAATCAACGAACGATATCCATTCGAACTCCATCCGACACAAAGTGACCGCGCATAAAAGCGATATAGCAACTGAAACAAAACGATAAACATTCGTTTTATTTCTCATTGCGAAATTCCTTCCGCATGTTCGGCAAAGATTTATTCGAGGAAACGGGCGCAATTGTAGGAACACTGAAATCATAATCCGTGCAATGATGACATTATACTACAATACTTGTCACTGTCAGACGTTTCCCCTCTCTCTCTCTCACCTCTCTCTCACCCGTTCCAGGATTTGATACATCGCTTCGGCCGGGGACCTGACGCCGCATCCGAGAGATGAGATGGAAATCATTACGTTACATCAGCCTCAGGTTGTCTATCAATTATATCGCTTTATTTTATAGAAATGTTGGGTTTATGGATATGATTAGGCAATCATAAGTGTTTGTGTTAATGATTATTAGTACTAGCTGAGTATTGACGTTAGCAAATGGTATAATTATAGTTTTCTTCCTATGCCAGAGAGCAATTAACACCGAGCATTACTGTAAAAGGAAATTATCGAAATTATTAAATAATGAATTTCGAAAACTGATTTTCATTAAGAGGCAGATCGGTCGTATTTTGTGTATTGAGGCATTGTTTAAATAGAAGTAAGATAGTTAGTCAATGCAAATGGAAATGGTATTGAACCCAAACGCGAGTGTCATCTAGCGTGATTAGTTACAAACATGAATATTTGATGTAATTTTAATGCAGGTTTCTTATAAAAACCCTGATTTTAATGATGTCCCATTGTTTCAATCAAATTACGACATGACTTGGAGACCAGATCACTGAAGTTACGACATGACTCGCATCCATTTGAATCCAATATAAATTCCATAAGGTTGTCTAACTATCTTACTTCTATTTAAACAATGATTCAGGGTTTTCCATAAGTACGTTAAAATATTTAAATGACAAACGCTGTAATTATTCATTTAAAATTGCCCTAACATTTTTGATAGTAAGCTTATGACACTTTTCATGAAAAAACTTATTCCTAGAGCTTTTTTAAGTAAAAAAGGTACAATTCCTCAAATCCTCAACAACGCAGGAGGATGTGATCGTTTTCGAGATATTCACAATTTTCAAATAAGGCCTTATTATGTACATTACTATATATATATATATATATATATATATATATATAATTTGAAATTATTTGAAATAATTTTTTTTACGAGTTTTTGAAGAAAATTACTTAAATAAAACTGATAGATATGTTTATTTATGTGTTTGAAACCAGATTTTAAACAACCATACTATAAATTCACTATTTCAGTTGATATAATAATTTTGAAAGGCCAAATGAGAACATATTTCAGGTAGATTATCAAAATTTACAATTTTACTCTCGGAAACCAAATTGAAAAACTTTGAAACATTCAGTATGGAGACTAGGAGATTTGAGAGTGACAGTTAGAAGTTTTGACATAATGGAATGAATATTGATAGAAAGGCAAAAGTTTGAAGTAAAAGTGAAAGTATAGTCAAATACAATGAAAGGGACACATTCAATGAAAAGAATTGTTAATAGAATAGTAAGTTTATTGATTTAGAATGCGGATTGGAAAGAAAATGCATAAATTGTAAGTGATAGAAAGGTGTCTGAGAATTCAGATGAAAAAGAAAGTAGGTTGGTGGATGGATGGACATGACGACGGTTGTTTGGATTGGGAGGAGATTGTTTTTTATGGGAAAACTGAAGGAAGCAAAAAACTAAAATTTTTGAAGGAGAATTTAGAAAAGTTAGAAATCAAGAGGAACGAGAATAAAAAAAAAACAAGTAAAACATATCCGAAGCACCAAAACTAATAGTAAAATAGGAATCATCTGAAACAAAGTTTAACATTTAAAGGAGGAAGCAGAGGAACTAGAAATTAAAAAGAAGGAAGCAGCAGGACTAAAGTCTGAAAGGCAGAGGAAATAGCATCAACACTAAAGAAGTAAAAGAAGTAGAATTGGAAATAAGAACTTTATAGTACAAGGTGTTATCCTTTTCATTTATAATTTCTGGACTTCCAAGTTATCAACAAAAGTCGTTGTGATTTTCTTAGAACTGTCATTTCAGTGTCATAAAATTATAGGCAGGGACGTTATTGATACATTTCATTTTCTTGAAAGTGTTAGGACAATCAATTTTGAATTTATCTAAATTATAGTTATTGATAATATAAGGTGGGTTTCTCGTAGAAAAGGTATTTTATAGGTTAAGGAGATTTTCATTATTATTTGACTAAAAGTTTATATAAAGATTGTATGAATTTGAATTGGAGTTTATAATTAAAAAAAAAAAATTGTATCAGTATTTCATTCTTATATGTTTGAGATTCAAAATTTAGCCTAGAATCCTGATGAGATTGAGAGTTTTTCATGTTGTATGACTGAGTTGTAAAAATTATAGTCCAGGGAATAAATTTATTTGATATATAAATTAAATTAAATAAAATTAAATTGAATTAAATTACATTAAATTAAATTAAATTAAATCAAAAATAAATAAAATTAAAATAAATCAAAATATAAATAAAACAATAATTTTTTTTATAATAAAGTAAAATATATAACAATATATATATATATATATATATATATATATATATATATATATATATATATATAAGTGAAAATAGAGTATTTTTCGTTTTAATTCCGAGAGTTCTAACCTTTGACAGCTGTTTCGTGCTAACGCACTCATCAGAAAGGATTTATGGAGCTCTCGAAATCAAAACGAATCCACTCAAGAATTAATACCGTGAAGGCAAGACAGATGTCATAAGTAATTTTCTGTTATATATATATATATATATATATATATATATATATATATATATATATATATATATATATATGTTTAATGTTCTTTGTTGCTTTGATTTTGTATTTTTCTAAGATTTTCCCGCCTCTGATTTTTTCTACCTTATTGTTTTATAACATTCTCAATTCTTTGTCAGTTGGAAACGGTTCTATAAAGTAGGCCTTATTCCGACAACTACTTTATCTGGAAGAGATCGAACGATAAAACCTTATTAATATTCAACTGAAAAGGCAGTTTGGCTACTATAATATTCAGGACGTATCCGAAACCCTTTTTACTTATAGCAAACCTTTTGCCGAAACTAGGACGATCAATTCCGATATCCATTTATTTTCTATCGAACAAATAGCAAGAAGCTACATCTATCATGTCGCATGGTTTCGCAAGAACTTATCTATTCGAGGGTCTCTAGACAGGAATCCATTCCAAAGTGAATCTCAATAGAACAATACTTTTCAAAAAGTTGTACTTTAGAGAAAGCAAGTTGAAGTGTAGTATATTTTCATAAGGAATGATATATATCAGTCAATTATCCAACTGTAAGTACAGTTTGTTCGAAAATATATCCTCACTTTGCGGTAGAAATAAGCCACAAACAAAACAGGTAGTCAGTACAGGTTCGTTCTCAAGAGTATTGTTTCAGATATTGGTATTTGATTTATATTGAGGAAGGCTTTATTTCTAATTTTCATTTAAATAATTTATTTATTACCTCGTTTGTACTCATCTGTACAATGAAACAGTTAATTTTGTAAATATAGATCATTCATTAAAAATATTGTATTAGCATGTGTTAGAGATTTTCAAGTACAATATTCGAATTTTAAAAAAGACAACGTTAAAATCACCAAGTAGAACAATACACGATATATTTATTTTTAATAACACATAATTAGATATCTTTAGAGATAATGATAAGATATTGTACAATGGGGTTGATCAGAATTCCTGGTATCATAATGATGATTTGAAGAATTGAGCTAAAATTTATCAATGTTTTTTCTCACATATAGAATACTTTGGTAGATGTATAAGCTGTAGAAAGGATGCATAATTGTATATTTAATAAATGTGAGCTTACAAGTTTGTTTGAAGTCTAAGCTAAACATTTTTCGTATGATTTTATTTATGTGTAACAAATATTTAACAGCGGAATTTATAGAGTTTCCCCATAAGATTGAATTATAACATGAGTGCATGCAGTCTTTTATTCTTGAAATTGCATAAAAGGCCTTATTCAATTTTTTGTTTACTGTTACCTTGTTCTGTCCATCTCGTGAAGTGTATTAACACCATATACAGGGTGGGTCACGGT
The DNA here is from genome assembly GCA_944452925.2 of Chrysolina oricalcia. NCBI lineage: Eukaryota > Metazoa > Arthropoda > Insecta > Coleoptera > Chrysomelidae > Chrysolina > Chrysolina oricalcia. The sequence goes on along the minus strand of OX101821.2, from coordinate 2,023,658 downwards.
CGATGGTACCTTAGACGTTTACGGAGAACGGGACATAGGATCATTCTGAAAATTTGGTTTCTCAAGTAGTTGCTCTTGGTCTATCGATCTAAAATATTTTCAGCAATGCAGCGTTGCCGCTTATACCAGAAAGTAGCAGTATCTTTGTTATTTCAAATGGGTCACCCTGTATATTACCACATTTTTGAACTTGTCATTCCTTTCCGATTATTTCTGCCCACTCCCCTATACCAATCTCTAACGGTTTTTGAGATATTGGTTATTTTCCATATTTTTTATCCAAAACATAGCTCGAATTGAATGTTTATATCTGCGGTATTTGAATTCTTAGGAAGTTGCAATTTTGTGTTTAGTTCATCAGGATCATGTACATTGATTGTGTATAGAGAAGTTTGTTCTGCGTTATACAGGGTCGTTAAAAATTCATGATCTTACTGCTAGATACGAAAAGGGTTGAAAGTTCGTTTTTTTAAATGGAACATCCTGTATATTATGAAATATCCTGAAAGATGACTATGTTCCTATACCTAAATAGCCAGAATTCCGAGATAATAGCAATTTTCACTTGTAATCTCCCAAGTGCTTGAATTATTGCCGGAAATTATTCGAGTACATGAATTTTCAATTCAAGCACGAGGGGGATTCGGTAAGAAAATTTCACACCGAGAAATGAAAATCATCCAACAATTCATAAGAAATAACTAACGATGGTTTCACCTGAACTATTTATAACCACTGAAATATTGATATGTAAAATACTTAACAAAATTTTCATCAATAAATGTTTGACATGTGACATTTGACATGTGACAAGTTGATATTTTGCTTTAATGTACAAATGGAGGTCTAGTTTTCATATGGAAGGAGATAATTATGTATTTACTAGATATTTGGAATGTGTTTGAAAATATTTTCTCAACGATTATTGCGGCCTATGAGTCGCTAGGTCGATGGTTCAATCCACGATAGGAACATAACTTTTTTATTTTTTTTGTTCCAAATTTAAACACATTTATTGATGAAAATTTTGTAAAGTATTTTACATATCAATATTTCAGTGGTTATAAATAGTTCAGGTGAAACCATCGTTAGTTATTTCTTATGAATTGTTGGATGATTTTCATTTCTCGGTGTAAAATTTTTTTACCGAATCCCCCTCGTGCTTGAATTAATTGCCGTAAATTTATCTAGTACATGAATTTTCAAAGAAAATTCATGTACTCGAAAAATTTCCGGCAAAATTGCTATTATCTCGGAATTCTGGCTATTTAGGTATAGGAACATGATATATCAATTCGAAGGGAATTTAGTCATCTTTCAGGATATTTCATAATATACAGGATATTCCATTTAAAAAAACGCACTTTCAACCCTTTTCGTATCTAGTAGTAATATCATGAATTTTGAACGACCCTGTATAACGCAGAACAAACTTCTCTATACAGAATCAATGTACATGATCTTGATGAACTAAACACAAAATTGCAACTTCCTAAGAATCCAAATGCCGCAGAAATAAACATTCAATTCGAGCTATGTTTTGGATAAAAAATATGGAAAGTAACCAATATCTCTAAAACCGTTAGAGATAGGTATAGGGGAGTATGAGGCAGAAATAATCAGAAAAGAATGACAAGTTCAAAAATGCGGTAATATACAGGGTGACCCATTTGAAATAACAAAGATGCTGCTACTTTCTGGTATAAGCGACAACGCTGCATTGCTGAAAATATTTTAGATCGATAGATCAAGAGCAACTATTTCAGAAACCAAATTTTCAGAATGATCCTATGTCCCGTTCTTCGTAAACGTCTAAGGTACCATCGACCGTGACCCACCCTGTATATTCACATTCACAGTGAATTTTCCTATTTACTAATGATGAATCTCTTAGTTGTCTTTTATAGAAATGTATGGGATTGATTACTGCTACAAAATTACAAAGTTTTCCCAATTACATTTAAATTAAATTCGGAGCTTTCAAACCAGGCCATTAAATACTTCCCACCGGACATCTGCCGTTGACCAACGTTTCATGAACACAAGGGGTTATTCTGAATTTAACGTCGACTTCATAGAAACGAACGGAAATACCCGAGTCGAGATCCACAGAAAGGGTTCGAAAACAAAAGATTAGCATCCTCCCTCCTGCAGCTCCAAAGCAAGAAAAAAAAACGCTGAAAGAAACTATAAAATGTCTTCACAACGAGACAATACAAACATAACGGAAAAATGTATATTGTAATTTTTTTGCGTGAATGTCGATTCACCATTAGTAAATGGCGGATTGTATCTGCGCGGCCAATTTAGAGCGATAATATTGTTTCGAATTCTGTTTTAATTAAAAATTCAAACGACTATCTAAATCATTGTTTTCAGAGTTCCGAGCAGCGTTTTGCCAGCTGCAGTCTTTGATTTTAATACGAGTGCTCGGCCGCAAAGTTGTTGAAAGTTCGTTTTCTCTTCCGTCTGTTCTGGCCCATCCGTCTAAATTTATCTTTTAATAAAAGATTCGGAGGCCACACACTGCTAAGAAAATTTAATTCGAAACTTGCTAATGAATTCATTACGAAACACAACTGCCAGTGTTTCAGAACCCGCGACCATTGTGCAGCACGTGTTGCTTGAATATAGCGTATACATAGTATAATAGTAATAATAATCAAAGCCGCTCCCAAGAGGTAACAACAGTTGAAAACTCCCAGATCTGGTCGTCAGAACAGTCGGGGAAGAACAAAGTTGCTGCAACTAATATACACCAAGCATATCATGAAATAAGTGAGTTTTTAACGAAAATACTAGTAGGAAACCAACTATGCCATCACATGAAAGACAGTCCGTGGTTATATTCTGCTGTTTTAGACTCGCAAGTGTCATTTATTAATTTGTTCCAAACATATACAAATATTTTTTTAATTGTTCTGCTTATAAAATGAGCAATTTGGTTGCTCCAATGAAAATAATTGTAGATTATTGAAATACGAACAAAATGGAATGTTTCACGACCCGGTCGGATCATTAGTAACGGAGAAAAACTGAAAAAAAACGGAAAATTTTACAATTTTTAAAAACTTCATAAGTCCGCCATTTTTCAAGAAGTAGGATTGACCTTTCTCATAAAAGTAATGAATCTCATGTGTACTTTAAGTGTGCACAAAACAGGCGCTGTCGGATTGTTCGTTTTGGCACAATTACAATATAATTTTATTGCACTATCTTGCAGCGTGCCTGGATGCTTTAGTGATAGCCCGATTTCAATTTTACAAACAGATTATGAAAGTATAAGTATACAGTGAGCACGTAAAGGTTGGAACAAATTCGTTAAAAGTTTGATATGGCCATTGGGGAAAAAAAGCTCAGACACGTCGATTTATTTTTGGGGGCACGTTTTGGTCTACTCAGATTTTTGATGACGGCATCGCTGTTCGAGTTATGACGTCATTATGAATATTTTCAAATGGCATTATCCTATTTTGATAATAGCTTCAAAAAGAACGCATTTTTCTGTGTATGGAAGTCATATTTTTTCTTTTGTTACACAACTGTATTTTCGAGAAATAAAAGATATGCCATTCACAACTAGGTCTGTAAACGTAAACTTTTGACTTGAGGTATCCCCACAAAAAAAATCTAGAGGGATTAGATCAGGAGATCTAGCTGGCCACTATAAAAATTCTCGTCCGCGATCGAAATCCGGAATATGAGGGAATTTTCCTAAAGAACATCGGTATCAATAGGCGACCTCATACCTTGGTATGAAGTGAGTGTGATGTGAGTTGCTCAGATGCCAAACCCGTCGTATGGTGTTTGCTCAAAGTTTACAACCAACCACCCGGAGTGGGGCTGTAGGATTTTCCGGGTTTTTCCGAAGCTGAAAAGTGAATACGCCACCAAAAATCAGGAAGTCGCCCTGGAGCGCCACGGCAAATGATAATAATAGCCGTCGTCTACCCGCAGATGGGGATTTTTAGAGTGGCCAGCTAGATCTCCCGATCTAACCTCACCAGATTTTATTTTGTAACCTAACGTGAGAAAAAATACGACATCCACACACAGAAAAATGCGTACTTTTTTGAAGTAATTTCAAAATAGGGTAATGCCATTTAAAAAAATGTATAATGACGTCATAACTCGAACAGCAATGACGTCATAAAAAATCTGAGTAGATCAAAGAATGTGCAACTGAAAAATAAAATCAACTTATTTTCCGTAATGGCCATATCAAGCGTTTAACGAATTTGTTCCAACTTTTACGTGCTCACTGTATAGTAAGTACTACGAACGTATTCCCATTTTGCGCTGCAATGGTGCGAAATGGGTGAAAAATGCATGCAAATATGAGTGAAAATGGCCGAGCCCGCGTTAGCTGCAGAGTGGTAGGAGAGTCCGGGAGATGAGGGGAATTCTTCTAATGAACTTGTTACGTGATAATACGTTTCATCTTATTTCCTGCTCTCTCCAACCACTCGATTGCTTCCACCAGCTCGGCCGTTTTCAGTCATGTTTGTAAACATTTTTTACCCATTTCGCAGCATTTTTGCGCAAAATGAGAATATACGTTTTGTGGTAATGTACTTCTACTTTCAAAATCTGTTTTAGAAATTGAAATCAGACCATCACTAGAGCAACCGGGCACGCTGCAAGATAGTGCAAAAAAATATTGAATTGCAATTATGCCAAAACTAATGATCCGTCATAGCCTGTTTTGTGCACACACAGAAACACTTGATCCAATACTTTCATGAGGAGGGCCAGCTATATTTCTAGATAAATGGCGGAGTTATGAATATTTTAAAAAATCGTTAAATTTTCCGGTTTTTCCGGTTTTCCTCCGTTACTGATGATCCGATCGGGTCGTAAAACATTTCATTTTGTTCTTAATTATCTACAATTCTTTTCATTGTAGCAACCAGATTTTTTATTAGTTTTCATTTTATAAGCAAAATAAAAAAAAACACATTTTTTGTTATTTAAATGTTTATAACAAATCAATAAATGACAGTTGCGAGTCGAACACATATCAGAATATAACTACGGACTGTCTTCCATGTGATGGCATAATCGGTTTTCCACTAGTATTTTTGTTAGGAAAAAATGCTCTATTGATTGGCCTAATATGCTTGCCGATCCGGTCCTACTTTAAAAAAGCCGTATCACATTTGCAAGTTCTGTGCAAGAATTGCATGCCTCTCGCCTTGCACCTTGTTTTACATTGATGCAAGTCGTTTGCAATAATGTTTGAACTGAGGGTTATTTCCAGCTTTGAAAGTGGGTATGCGTTCAAAATCTCATTCATCTAACAAATATATTCATTATTTGCCATATTATTAAACACTATACATCTTTATTGATTTCGAAAAATACCGGTTTTGTGACAAAAATACAATTACTTGATGTAAAATATATTAGAGATATGTCTAAATAAGGCTCTTTAGATTAGTTATCAATTGTTAGTGGAAAAAAAGTTGGTTTTCTCCATGACTCTTTATTTATTTCGAATAGGCAAAAACGTCTTATTCCTTCAAAGCCCGCTATTTCTGAGTTGAACTACCTACTTTAAGTTGCTCGACATTTAAAATTATTACAACTGCAGGTACTTGTTGCAGTATTTATAAAACATAATAATTATCGCACAATTTATTGATGATGTATTATATCCACTTGCGCTGCAATTTCTATATTGCGCGATAAAATAATCTAGGCCACGAGACTTAATATAAATCTCGAACGAAATTACACAAGTTTGCCATACCTCTCGCCAGTAGCGATTCTTGTTCTTAAAGTTGCATCCTCCAATTACATTAGGTGGATTAGCCGGGATAATGTCGCCGAAACATTGGAGAAACGCCGCAACATAGACAACTTCAGGACCTCAGTGCTTGGATTCTCCGGCACGTATGGCAAATAATATATAAATTAATAGTTCGCCAGGAGCTCCGGTGAGAGTTTAGTATAAGCCACTTTCGTCAATTTCTCCCGAAGGGAGCCGTAAAAACGACGTGGTGTGTCTCCGATTGGGCACATCTCTCGGTGTTTGTTATTATTAAGAACAGAGAGAAACGGACGGATTTGAGGAACGGCTGGTAGTTATGGCACGAACGAATTTGGTCGTAGTATGTTGAAACAACGAAATGGAAACAAAACACGAAATACAAAGTAATAGTTTTTGGTGGTTACTATGAGGCTTCCCGTCGTTTATATATCTATAATTTTGAATCAATATATTTATTAATTGTAGTCATATTTCTATTTTACTTCCCTATGTATTTATTTTCGATCGTTCACAAAATATTCACATTTCCAGCATTACAAATACTTATATAAAAACGTTAACTTTCAAATTCAATCTATTTTATGCCGACTCGATTCAGATATTCACAGTCAGTCCTTGGCTTGTAAACAAGGAGTATCACAGGGATCTATACTAGGGCCACTGCTTTTTGTTATCTAAGCTAATGACTTGATAAGTTTATCTTCATAGTCTTTCGAAGATACAAATAGTGGCATATGCTGATGACACCAACTTTCTTGTCACTGATCACAATGCAGTAACAGTTGCAGAAACAACAAAAACCATATGGAAGAGTAATGACATGGGCTGATAAAAACCATTTAGCAAAACAGTATTGGTAAAATTCATAATGCACAACACCACCAAGACTTTCAAAATATATGAAAACAGCCAAATAGGTGACAAAGGTGACTTCCAACTCTGTAACGGAAATGCTGGGTCTAACTCTAGATTATAAACTCACGTGGAGCCATCATACTGATTTACTATGTGATAAACTGAGAAAGAACTATTAAGCTTGAGATTTACGTAAAATCATTGTGGAAAGGAAATTCTGTTGAATGTGTATTACGCCTCTATTCGCTGTCACTTGCGCTATGCAATCTTGAACCGGGATATGGGCTCTTCCGCTGAAAAGGTATATTCATTCTGCAAAAGTATGCTGTCAGAATAATTGTCAAGTTAGTATTAGCATAATATCTTTCGGAGAACTGAACATACTCGCAGCCGGTATATTTATGTATGAGATGTGCATATACGTTCATAAAAATAAACAAAAATTTATGGCAAATCAACAAGATATCCAACTAGAACTAGAGGTTCACAAATACCGAATCCCCACTGAACCTCTATTTAGCAAAAGAGTCATCTCTAACTCGGACCGAAACTATATAACAAGTTAGATGCTTCTATTAAGGATTCAGTGAATATTTCTATTTTCGGAAGAAAACTGAAAACATATCTTATAGGAAGAAATTGCAACACCGTTGATGAGCTTTACTTAATTTTATAATAATAATGATGATTTATTCATCATTGATGTAATAAAATTTAGTACAATTAGCAGTATTGTTAACATATGACAAATAAAACAAAATATCAATTATAAAGAAAGGGTCATGATCTGTATCAACGCGAATAAAATGTAACTTAGCTCTATGTTTTAATAAATTTTCTTGTCATTTTGTTGTCTTTATCAATATATTATTTATTTTTACTTACGATACATAATAAAACACTTTTTGTCAATTTTCCATGATAATTTTATATTTGTTGACTAGTTTCGGTCATTACACTATTTTCAAAACTAACTAGATTACATCCAAATCTGAGTATTTATTGCATATACCTAGGTGAACGACATTTTGTAGAGCTAAAAAAATAGCAATAATATAATATCTTTAGTTTTTTAAACTATTCAAATTTCTTCAAAAAAAATTGATTTTGTTCAAATAATTGAATAAAAATTATATAATTATTGATAACCCTGTATACGGAGTCTAAGAACTCTTCATCACAACTCGAGTCGACAATATTAAGATTGTCATTATTATCCTTAACTTTTTGTAACAATATAATGGCCATATTTATTAATTTACTAAAGGGAAGTACCAACCCTGCCTCTGCATGTTTGACACCCTATATCTCAAAAACTGTACATTAGATCTCGTTGTGCCCATCGACATATTTGATCAGGACATCATAAACCACATTATACTAAATTTTCAGCCAATTCGACTAGGACCCATTTTCCATAAGAACCGTGCGGGGTAATTCATTTGTTTTTTATGAAATTTGTTTTAACGAAACCCCCAGGTTTCCGGACAAATTTTAATTTCAGAATGACCAAATGTCTCGTTTAATTTACACTCAGTAGGCCACTCGTCTCCCACACCAGCTCATGAATCATCATTACAGTCATTAGGATGAACATCATTATCGCAGCACACATGTTTGATATATAAATAAGATTGAGGAAGTACTTCATTTGTTCAATGAATTTCCTACAAAGCCGTCTTCCAGACGCAAATCGGAGTCTCGCATTTATAGGCCAGTCATTTTAACATTCAAAAACAAAAATGAGGGAAAAAATAGCAAAACGATGCAAACTTTCACAAATGTTCTATTTTCGTGTGCAATGAAACCATATAAAATTTCCCCCTCTTACAAGGTCGGCAACATTGTTAAACATGTAAATTATAAACAATTCTGGTTATTTTGTAGAAAAAAAAGCAAAAGAGTCGCAAAATGACGAAAACAAAGAAAATATCATCCCTTATCGTTCCCTATTTTGCGACCATTTCCAAGTTTGGAGCCAGAGTAAATAAATTATTTATTCATACTTTTGTTAATAAATCGGCAGAAAAAATCTAAAAGAGTGGCAAATGCAAAGAAACGTTTCTCTTTGCCACCTCCGCCAATATTTTGTTTCTTTATTTTACAGAAAAAAAATTTGTTTGTAAACTGAATTGATTAATTTCCCAGAAAACATATTAAATTTGTCACGGCATCACAGATTTCGGGAACTTTGTCTTCAAAAAGAATGAAGAGAATGCAACAATGTTTTTTTCTTAATTTGACAAAGTTCCCAAAATCTGTCACGGTGGCCGATTTGATGTTCTGTAGGAAATTACTACATACGTGTCCGACCAACTCAAAACAATTGCACATTATTTCCATAATCAATTCAGGCTGCAAACAAATGTGTGCAAACAAATGTGTAAAATAATCAAAAAAAAAAATGTGTTGCTGAAATACTGCAAAAGTTGGTCGGAAACGTAGGTAGTAATTTACTAGAAATATCCTCAGAAAAAAAAAAAACCAAATCTCCAAATTTCATTTCTTTTCAATTCTCCAGAAGTAAACAAAATTTTTGTGATATTTCAACATCTATTTATTGATACTTTTTGCTACTTTCGCTAATTCAGCCTACCGTACAACTCTTACAATTATCGAGTTCCCAATGCTGTTTAGTAAAGAAAAATTCTAGGAGATTTTTCCAGCATAACGTAAACCTAAAAATAAAATTTGACAAATAACTCATGACCATCAATGAGTCGAAATTTTTGAAAAATTAATTACTAAAGGGCAGAAGTGGAGTTTTTTTCTAAAAGCGAAAAAATGTATTTGAATAACATATTTACAGTTTAATTTTAGGACTACATGCAAAATTTTAATATCTATCTGAATATTTTAATTTTTTCGAAATACTTTTTCGTCAATTGATAAACGCTTTTATTTTGTTTTAAATAGCTTTTACGAATCATAACTGTTTAAATTTACATAGTCACAATAGACCAATGTTCTCGAAGGCAATCAAATTTTTTGAAAAAAAAGTAAGAAAACAATATGTATTCTGTAGTACAACGTGGAAACTTTAGTTCCTTATTTATTTATTATTTATTTTCTCATAACAGATTCTCTTTTTCATTTGTGTTGATTTTTCAGTTTAGAAACCGGAAAAGATTAATGAGTAGGGAAAGAAATATCAGTAAAATTAAAAAAGAACAAGATATCTATTAAATTGCTGAAAGTTTAAGTAGATGCCTTAATTTCAATTGTAATAATTACAATTTCTCTATCTACTATTTGACACAAAACACAACACATTTTTAAATTTGACACTTTCAATTTCTAAAAACAGAAAAATTTCGTTTCTCTCTATGTCATGAGTCTCGCCGAAACATTGCCATCTACGCCGATATTATAATTGTTTATTTTATACAAGAAAAATTGTTTTCAATCTGAATTAACCATGGAAATAATGCTAAAGTTTTTTTAATTGGTCGAGAACGTAGGTACTTATAGTAAAGTTCCCGAAATGTGTACATATCCGACCAACTGAAAAAAATTGCATTATTTCCATAATCAGTTCAGGTTGTAACCAAAATTTTTTAATGTAAAATAAACAAAAAAGAGTGTGTTGCTGAAGTAATGCAAAGGTTTTTTGAGTTGGTCGGAAACGTAGGTAGTAATTTTCTTGAAAACACAAAATTTGCAACTATCACAAATTTCAGAAAGGACCCCGCACTTTTCTTATGTAAAGTGGTGACCGGTCAAATTTTCTGAAAGTTTGGTATGTTGTTGTACCCGACTCAGTACCCAAAAGTGTCTATGGGCCCAACCCAATCCGATGGCTAGTTTTCTAAATACGTTAAATTTGAGAGTTGCCCAGATTTTCGGATTTATTTTTTATTTATTAAAAGTTAGATCGGATTTTTGTTGCATGCAGACGTTTACTACATGTTCTAGTAATGAAATTAGTGGATACGTATGATTAAAAATATTTATATTTACAAGGTGATTCACGAATGTATGACGGTAGTTTTTTGCCAAAATTCACTTTTTCTACTGTGACGTCAGGGAGGCATATTTTTGAAACGTTCTCTTCGATATAGTATTTTGACGGGAAATTATTGCACAGAACATATTTTTTATACAGGGTGTTTCACAGAGAGAACCACTAGACAAAATTATTTCCTTTTAGGATTAATTCGAAGCCATGTATTTATGGATTGATTTTTGGGAAAAGTAATACCACAAATATATGTGTGTCTCTATTCAAGATGGTTTATTCATAGGAAGGTATTCTATTTTGGGAAAAGTACAAAAAACATGAACAACCTGTATTCAAAAATTTCCTCGGTGAAATGTAACTATTTTCTCATTATATATTGATTTTCATACCATGTTCAGAGGTATGAATTCTGAATCCGATACTATGACCAGTTTTCGAGATACAGGGCGTTAAAGTGGAAAATTACTGATTTTATCAGTTTTTTCTTCAAATTGAAAAGCTGGATTGATTTTATGTTGCGCCTATAATATGAGTTTCGGTCAGATGTACATGGAAAGATTCAGCTAAAAATATTTACTGTTACAGGGTTATTCACGAATATATCACAACAGGTTTTTGCAAATACTCAAAATTCTACAGTTCCGTCACAGATAAGTTATTACATGAAGTTAATACCTAGTCGTTTACAATTTTGAGTCTGAAATGATTACTCTTCATACAGGGTGAGCCATCCAGCCAACCATACCAAAAATAATTATGCTTTGAAATAATTGAAATGAGAACTTTTTTAGTGAATTTTGAGTAACTGTATAACATTACATCAAGTATGCATAACCGTGAGAATTTTAAATATACAAGGTGATTTAGTTATAATCACCTACCAAAAATATACATCTTTGTCCGATATAAGAAATCGACAAGCTTTTACACACGTGGCAGCAAAAATTATAATAAGAAGTTTTTTTATTTATTCAACACTTTATAAACAAATATAATTTAACATTTATGATTCTTTTATGATATAGGCCCAATATCTACGAAGAATTTTGTTCCTGATCAGCATCAGAGTGCTGGTAACGAAACAGTATATAACTCGCTCTACACGTATATTGTGAAGTACCTACCTATACAAATAGGTTCGAATTATACCTACACAAGAAGATGGATAATTATCATCTTTTTGGGGGTGTTAGCGCAGTGGGTGAGCGCTCTCATAAAGTTACTCAAAATTCACTAAAATAGTTGTCATTACTTCAAAGCATAATTATTTTTGGTATGGTTGGCTGTATGGCTCACCCTGTATGAAAAGTAATCATTGCAGACTCAAAATTGTAAACGACTAGGTATTAACTTCATGGAATAATTTATCTGTGCCGAAACTGTAGAATTTTGAGTATTTGCAAAAACCTATTGTGATTTATTCGTGAATAACCCTGTAATAGTAAATATTTTTAGCTGAAGATGGTATGAATATCAATATATTGTGAGAAAATAGTTACATTTGACCGAGGAAATTTTTGAATACAGGTTGTTCATGTTTTTTGAACTTTTCCCAAAATAGAATACCTTCCTATGAATAAACCACCTTGAATATTTTGGAGATTAGAGACACACATATGTTTGTGGTATTACTTTTCCCAAAAATCAATCCATAAATACAGGGTTTCGAATTAATCCTAAATGAAAATAATTTTGTCTAGTGGTTCTCTCTGTGAAAAACCCTGTATAAAAAATATGTTCTGTACAATAATTTTTATAAAAATGCATTTTTTTATTCTTTTCAAATGTGTGAAATCTGTGATAGTAGCAATTTTTGTGTTTTCTAGGAAATTACTACATACTTTTTTGACCAACTCAAAAAACTTTTGTATTATTTCCATAATCAATACAGATTGCACACAAAATTTTTTAGTGTAAAATAAACAAAAAAAAATCGTTGCCGTCATCGGAGCAAGTGGCAAAGTTTCGGCGAGACATAGACACAAACGTTTTTTTGCGTTTGCCACTCTATTAGATTTTTTTCGACAGTTTTATTGAAAAACAGTATAAATAATTTATTTACTTGGATGTCAAACTTGGAAATGGTCGCAAATTAAGGGAAAGATAAAAGATGATATTTCTTGCATTTCTTTGCATTTTTTCTCTACAAAATAACTAGAATTGTTTATACATTTTTAACAATGTTGCCGCTCTTGTACAAGGGCGCAACTTTTTATTGTTCCATCGAGCACAAAAATACAATTTTTGTGCAAGTTTGCATTGTTTTGCTATTTTTTCTCCATTTTCGCTAAAGCGATCGGCCTATTATTTCAATATTGCATTCGAACCCACATTCCAGCGATATAACGGCAGCGTAATTTTTTAATTTTCGTCTCTCCTCCCACCGACAACATTATGGACGCTGAAAAGGCGGATTTAAATACATTACCTGATTGTCTGTCGTTGTGTTGGTGCAGTTCGCTTGGCACGATCAACAAATGACATTTTGATTTGTGTCTCGACCCACACCTTCATGACGTTATACAAATTAGAGATATTGTTATTCGACACATAACAGTAGTGACAATTTTTTCAGGTTCAGGTGTTGAACGATAAAACATTTTCTATTTTCATCAACTGCTTTTGATATTTATAGTGACACCATTAGAATCGGCAATAAATGGGATTTTTTATTTATTCATGGAATCACATCAAACTGGATTTTGGCACTGGTTTTTGTTTCGGATTGAACCAAAAATATCATGAACACTTTGGTCAAAATATGTCATTTCTGCAATTTTTTGGCAAACATTGTCAATTTTGACAGGGAACAAATGACAGTTAGTGAAAAATGTTCGTTATTTTTGGTATAATTCGGAGCTGAAACCAATACCATTTTCCAATTTCATGTGAGTCAATTAAAAAAAAAAACATTTTTACCCATTTGTATATGTCACTATAGCATCTTGAAATAAGTAATGAAATCCATAATAGATATGTATGTACAATTAGTTTCTAATCAATTAACAGTAATTTGAGTTGGAAATGTTCTAACCGGGTGACAACAATATCACTATACCGCCCTTTTGCCTTTTGTTTTCAAAGATAGCAAATAGAAACCTGGCACAGATGCAGATATGACAGGCCAAATTTTGCCATACCAGACGATTTTTATAAAGTACATCAAATATTGATTTTTAAATCCAGTATAATATTGCGAAATCTGAATTCGCTTGAACTTTTGGTACGATTTTTTAGAGCTATATTTTCTTTGGTATTTACGAGTGCAGTCACGAAAAACTTCTATTAATAAATCCAGCAGAGCAAATAGAGACATAAATGGCCACATTTTGCCATACCAGACGATTTTTAAAATACATCAAGAATCAATTTTTAAATATTAAGTATAAGTAAGTTTATTGTTGCCTTTTCTTAATACGGTTGAACTAAATTGGTACGATTTTTTAGAGCTATATAAAATTCTTCGCAATTTAGAATGCTGTTATAAAAAACTTCTATGTAGAAACCCTTCAGAGTTAATAGGTACATAAAAGGCCACATTCTGCCATACCAGACGATTTTATGAAGTACATCAAGTATCGATTTTTAAATAGAATACCCAGTATATTATTGCGTTTCCTTAATAGATTTGAACTATTTTGGTAAGATTTCCTTAAAGCTATATTTTCTTTTGATTTTAGAGTGCTTCCATAAAAAAAAAACATAAATAGAAACACGGCACAGTTAATACAGAAATTAAAGGCCACATTCTGCCATACCAGACGATTTTTTTAAGTAGGTACATCAAGTAATGATTTTAATATAGATTATCCAGTATCTTATTGCGTTTTCTGAATACGTTTGAACTATTTTGGTCAGCATTTTTGAGAGCTATATTTCATTTTGAATTCAGAGTGCTACCATAAAAAAACTCATATTTAACGTTAGGGGTGTTGTAGGTAAGTGCCATTTGAAAAAAATGTCTTTTGACACGATTTAAAAGTAACAACAGGACATTGCAAAACTTGTCAATAAAAAAAAATCAAACTGGCGTAATATCTCAACAATATATCTCTAACTTTTTCAAGGATTCTAAAAATGTAATAATATATATATATATATATATATATATATATATATATATTTAAAAATAAAACCAGTTGATATTGGGGATTGCAGCAAAGTCAAAAGTGTACTCTTTTATAGAGTTTATTTCAAGCTTTCGTAAATTTTATTTACATCTTCAGGGAACTACAAAGAATTATTCCTGTCAATTTTACATTTTAATGTTGTTCAATTTTATTTACAACTATTGTGAGGTTGGTTGACATGTTCTTAATTCGTTCAATAGTGACATTACAGTTTAAAATTGTAAATAATATATATGAAAAAAGGCTTTAAAAATATAAATAAACAGAAAATTTTAAAATTTCAGTCGAAAAACAAAAGACTTGTTGATTGTATCCACGGGATATACATCAGGTGTCAATAGAAAAGAAATCTGTAATTTTCAAGTCAATGTTACCAACTGTAATCTTGTACCAACTGTTGAAAATTGATATATACGATTGTTGTTTTGTAAGTTAGGAAAAAATTACATTTCTTATTGAGAAGTTATGGAAATATTATTGTTCATAGGGAGAGTGTGGTCTAACGACAGTAAGAAGGATTTATATCAGTTCTTATATTCACACAGTTTTATCTTGAGATATGAAGGACATTTCCAAAAAAGTTCTCTTAGTCATATGTGTCTCTTTAGCTAATATTTTTGTAGAATTATAATTTATTCGATGGGCAAATTTGTTAACATGATCAGCAAGAGCACATCTTTCAGGATGAAGTCTACAATCACTTTTATGTGAGAAAATTATACTTTTCAGGCATCTAGAAGTCTGGTCAAGGAATGCTATACTCTACATTTGAAGTGGAAGTTAATGGAATTTTATCTTTTACTTTTGAATAAATTGATCTAATTGGTAAAATAGTTTTATTTGCTATTTTGATATTGCACACTGAATGAAGGAGCCTGGACAATCTTGGTGTAATATCTTTAAATATATATAAAGTATTCCATTAAAAAAAAAAAATTTGCAGGATGAATCAGAGGCCTGAAAAAATTGTCTAATATGTCAAAATGTGGAATTTACCTAATGTCTACATTGCCGAGTTTCATTATGGCATTTTGAAAGGGGGAAAAGGCGGGAGCTAGTGACTTTGTTGAAATAGAAATATTGTCAGAAAAAATAAAGTATAAATGATATCTTAATAGTATTCTTGTAAATATCTGAAATTATATCAGAAATTGTCTTACGTAAAGATAACTATGTACTCGGATATACCAAAGGAAACGTCATAATATTTCTATTTAATTTTGTTTAGTGAAACTTTAATTGAGAGCACTTATTTATCCAATGTTTATTATATATTTCACGTTTCACTCCTATTATGTTCAACATTATATTTGAAAATGAACTACTGAGCGGTTTTCTGGAAAGATATGAGATCCTCAATGACAATTCAATTTAAACAAGATACGTATAGATCCTTTGACAAAGTCATGTATGTTCAAGATGCAATAATTATACAAACTACTCCCAATACGATATGATCTTCATAAACTTTATTTAATCACATGTTTCGCTAATACAGTAGCTCCTTGAAGTGAACATCCAAGCTAAATAATCTAAAATAAGCTAAATAATCATTAATATGAACTGCTTTTCACAAGTATCAATCAAAATTACGGAGAGTATATATAACCCGTATCATAACTACATTAATGAAACAACCACAAATATTTTAATGACTACTTCCAAGAAAATGAATTCAAATAAGGTGGGTTATTCAAATCTTGTTGGAAGTTGAGCAATAAGTCTGTTAATTTCTAATTATTCTAAATGATTCAACTTCAATCCTCTTATTTATATATGTAAAATTTTCAATTCTCCGCCAAATGTGTGATTTTCTTCTATAGGATGGCTTGGAAATGTTGAAATTGTTTTCATGTTCACAGCACTTATATGATGTTCCTCAGTGCGATTTTTAAATTTTCTACCTGTTTGGCCAATATATACCTTGGGCAAGTTCCACATGTAACTTATTTACTTCTGATTTCTCGAATTTGAAAGTTCTGTTTTCATTGTTTTTGATATACCTTTCCAACATATTATCTGTTTATATACAATTCTTATATATTGTCTACATAAAAATGAAGCATTTTTGTTGATTGTCCGAAGTAGGTCAAAGCTCTGTAATTTTGATCATCTGTTATTTTCTTTAAAATCACTTGGTACTTATTTTATTTTACATTTTCACTCCATTGTAAATTAAAGAACCATCTACTAGATTGGATGTGGGAATGGGGAGCTTCAAGTGAATTTCGTTCTGGCGAGTATTATAGGGAGTGTGTTGATTTCGTACCCTAATCTATTCTTATGAATTATAGAAACCGTCTCCAATATAAAAATTCAGACAAGAATTAGGATTTTAAGATTTTTAAACAGAGGTTTTCATGATTATCTCAATATTGCTTTGAAGAGATATCTAATTGCCCGTTTCTAAAGTACAAGTACTGACTGGAAGAGTCTCAAAACATAACAACGAGAAGCCGTTTTTTATTAATTGAGTTATGTGCTCTTCGAATTTTAAATCATTATTCAAAAGTAATCCCAGAAATTTTGCTAAATTCTTGTTTTCTATCAGTTGAACTTCTAAATGCACACTTGATATACTACACTTGAATGCAATAACACTTGTTTTTTCTAGAATTTAGAGAGAGTGAATTAGAATCGAACCAATTCTAGATTTTAACCATGTCAGAGATAATATTTCATGCAGTTTACTTTTATCTTCATAGAAGACAAAGGATTGAAGTTGAATCATTTAGAATAATCAGAGGCTAATAGACTTGAAAGTTCCAACATACTGTCTTGATTTGAATAACTCACCTTTGTTGAATTTATTTACTTGGAAGTGGAGATTATTAGAATCTTAATCTGTAGATATTATGATAGCGGTTTTACTTTCTGTAATTTTGATCAGTAGTTACCTGTAAAAGGTACTTCTTATTAATGATTGCAAAAGGGCATATTTTTTTATTATTATTTAAAGTAGAGAGTATATCATATTATTTTTGATGTCATAACTTTTATTTTTGTAACTTAAATTAATTTTTTGGTTTTTATTTGATATACTTGTGTGTGTTTTTTTCAGCTTTCTATTGAATGTGTCAATGGACGGGCTGTTTTTTATATGCTCGAGAATAAACCAATGCAGACCTTGATATGTAGTTTTTTTTGGTCCAACATTTGTAGCACTTAGTGATATATGAAAATATTGATTTGTTCTCATGTTGTAATGATGTATTTCACAATTTTAAATCAGGAAAATTTCTGTTTCAGTTTGGTTGTTTTTGATTTTATAAAAAAAATTAACACTATCAAGTTTGATTATGTCGGTGAGTTTCAAGATTTTTAGATCTTTGTTGCATTTGTGATGTATGGGAGTTTAAATGAAGTTTTAAATGTTTTAACATATAAATGATTATTTAAAGTTTGTGAAGATCGAACCGTTTTAAGAGCAGTTTGTATAATTAATAAAAATAATACCCAAAGGCATAGTCTATGCGGGTAGAAGATTACTATAGATCTTCATCAATTCGAGTCAGGAAAAACAAAACCATGCAATAAAATGAAAAAATCACTCACCTTAATACTATCGTAGCATGCCGTGACGCGCCCATTCTGGACCTCGACGTTTGCGGGTGGATGTGCGAATTTACACTCTGTATCAGGCCTGGAGCACTTGTTCCTCTGGAACTCCCTGCAAACCTCCAACTGCAACCATCTGGAATCTTTCCCGTTCAGCAAGTTGTTCATGTTAAGCATCGCCATTTTGGATACTTGGTATTTATTTTCCGAAAAAAATTACGCGAATATTTTCTGATTAGTTAATTGTTGGACGCGATAGCACTGTGGACGTAGCGCAACAACAGTTTTCAAAAAGTGATCAAACAGGATTCAGATCAGGTAGAATTATTGTCCATTTCGAGTAACTATAGTAACTATCACTTGTTCCGTATAAAAAATAAACACTGTTCCTTTTTTATCGTAATTTGTGTGGACTAGACGAACGAAATTATTGGATATCTTTGCACAAGCGGGTAGGCGAAAGCGAAGCGATTGTCGAATATTTTTTTTTTGTAGAGAAGGATCTAGCGCATGGTCTCTTATCTACTGGAGATGATGATGCGTTGACCAGAAGTCTTCGGTATTCTGCAAGCAAAAGCAACAATTAGGATACTATCGTAACCCCTTCCAAGATGCTTACAGCGTTGCCAGATTTTCTGCTGGACCAAACTAACGGTCAGTTCTTTTTAAATTACTACGTTGACTATATCTATACATATTTATGAAATTTGATAATAAATTGTCACATGAAAAAGGAAGCTAGTTCTTCTTTCTTTCGATACTATATTTTTTTCACATTCTGAAATTAAACCGGAGTCTGAAAATTAGTTTCTGAAAGAAAATTAACTTAATAGGAAAATTTGATGACATTGAGTGCCAGTCATCAAGTATGTAAGATGTGGGGAAAAAGTTTATTAATAGAGTATTGGAAAACAATTTTAGGTGATTGATTGTACATGTCCGGCAATCTGAAATAGATTTGGACACACATGACAAGTAGAACAAAAAAAGACTATTGAGACGTCAAAAGTGAGGTAAAGTAGCAAGATATAAAACAAAAGTGATTTGAAAAAATTGTTTAGAATTTAATTTCAGACTTTCGATGATGATGAGAGATCTTTCTCATTTTAATTTAATGAAAAATTTGGTTTTTACAGGACCTTTGATGTCAAACTATTATAATAATAATACAAATATTTCACTATAATTATGTTATTCAGAAAAAAACGATTTGATATTCAAAAAGAGATCAGAAAATATTATAAAATAGCAATTTTCAAATTTCTCGATTTAAGTAACTTTTTCATGTACCATATTTTCGATATATTGCCAATTTACTGAACTTTTTACGCCTTAAAAGATTTTTTTCAATTTGTCGCAATACCAGAGTTTTCAAGCAATGAATCGAGATCATGGAATTTTTTTTTATATATTTTAGGATTTCTTCACAAATATCAAAATTTTGTCCTCTAGCTTGACTGTAGTGCAACTTTTGTATTTCGATATTAATGAAAGACCCTTCTCATTTTAATCACACCAGATGGCCATTAATTGAAAATAAAAATGTTTCTTCCAGGACCCCCACTGAAACATTGGTTCGTTTCTAATCATTATCATAGAAATACAATTTGCCTGAATCTCAGAATCAAATTCAAAGTAACTTTTCATATTACTTTTTTCGATATCTTGCCAACTTTTGCTCCATAAAATATTTTTTTCAAGTTGCCGCAATTGGCGAAAGAAAATAAGATCGCAGCGCCACCTATAGCAAGGCTTTGAACTACGAATCACGGACAAAGGTTTTTGACTTTACACGTGTTTATATGGCGTTTTGACGATCTGTACTCCTATATTCAAACAATTTGTGAAAATTTGTGATTTCTCTAACTGAATAGTGATTTTGTTTCTATTGAAAGACTCTAAAGAACGTTTCAGTCAGGTGATTCAAAGGAATTTCATCTCCGATTAGTTTTGAATGCTTCTGCAATTCAAGGTTGCATGGCGTTTTGATGATCTGTTCTCCTATTTTCAATCAATTTGTGAAAATTTCTGATTTCTTTAACTGAAAAGTTATTGTGTTTCTATTAAAAGACTTGAACGATAGTTTCAGTGTAGTTTACAAATATATTACGTGTTTTTTGAAGTCATGATTTGTGAGTTATTGATCTGATTCATTCTGTTGATTAAGGATATTTCCATACTCGTTTTCTGTTTCTGTTCGTATATTTTTGGTTTATACTGTTGATAGACTGCCAAATATGGGAAAATACAATCCTAGTTGTTCAGTCCCAGGATGCAGGACATATGGCAAGAAGGAAAATGTGGGATTTCATAAATTTCCCCCAAAAATAAAAGCAACGTTAAAAAATCACCAATTGGTTCGACCAGATTGAAGAAATTGACCAAAGGAAAGCATGGATTTTGAAACTGAAAATTGGCAAGCTAAATAATATCGAAGTATATGCTTGTTTGACAAACAGACTGATGAATGAATCAGATCAATAATTGATCGCAAATCATGACCTCCAAAATCAAGTAAAATATTTGTAAACTACACTGAAACTATCGTTCAAGTCTTTTAATAGAAACACAATAACTTCTCAGTTGAAGAAATCACAAATTTTCACAAATTGTTTGAAAATAGGAGAACAGATCATCAAAACGCCATGCAACCTTGAATTGCAGAAGAATTCAAAACTAATCGGAGATGAAGTTCCTTTGAATCACCTGACTGAAACGTTCTCTAGAGTCTTTCAATAGAAACACAATCACTTTTTAGTTATAGAAATCACAAATTTTCACAAATTGTTTGAAAATAGGAGTACAGATCGTCAAAACGCCATATAAACACGTGTAAAGTCAAAAACCTTTGTCCGTGATTCGTAGTTCAAAGTCTTGCTATAGGTGGCGCTGCGATCTTATTTTCTTTCGCCAATAGCAGAGTTTTCCAGCAACAAATCGAAAAAATTAAGAAAAAATATTTTCGGATATCTTCACAAATATCAAAGTTTTTTTCTCTGACTAGCATCACTGTAGTGGAACATTCGCATTTCGATAAAAATGAAAGATCTTTCTCAGTTCATCAACAGCAAATGGCACTTAATTGAAAAAAAAAATGGTTTTTGCCAGGACCCTCGCTATAGCATTGGTTCGTATCTCTAACCATTATCATAGAAATATAAATATCGCACTACAACGAAGTAAGAAAAAAAATTGTAAAGAGACAAGAAAATATAAAAATTAGCAATTTTCATTTTTATTACCTAGATCCGAAACAGTTTAGCATCCTGCCTGATTTACTAAAAAGCAAACCCAACCAAACAAAATTTAAAAAAAAATCTGAAACTCTTTGTAAAACATACTTCCCGTGTACAAATGCTCGAGGAAATAAATGCAAAAAATCTATTCCCAGTTTTCTATTCCGATCTACCGATGTTTATTATATTTTGAATCTTTTACAGAATCCGATTTAATATCATTATGTCTATATTCGTAGATTTTTATATTTAATATTTTTAAAAATTTTCATTTTTACATTATTACGTTTTTACATTTTGTCTATCTACATTTTTAGATGTTTATATACATTTTTTAATTTCAATATTTTAACAATTTTACATTTTGACATGTCCACTTTATTACAATCCAGAATTGTTTCATTTATTAATTACCCAAGTTGCTCATCCACACGGTTTTACCTTTCACGGGGAAAAACCTAATTTATTTGCTAAGAATATCTCTTCTGCAATTAAATTTTTTCTCATAATCCTTGTTAGCAAATAAATAAATCATTGTTATTATGTATACTAGTAATTATTATTACTTTCGATAATTATTTATTTATTATTGCAGAATTTCATTATATGAGATTGTATCTGTTTGAATTGTATACTTACAAACAAGCAGAATCTTTCTGCTTCGTAAGCTGTTTTAATTTATTTACCAACTGATGTTATATTATTCAAAAATGTATTGTTATTTTAAATTTGAGAGTGAATCAATTATTATTATTATATTATTTTCATTTTCTCGATCTATTGCTTGAATATGATTATAAAAATTATTTCTAAACAATTAAGTATTTCAAATCACTTATTTTGATAGATTTTGGCCCCTTTAAATAATGTTTCTTCAATTTGCCGACATACCAGTCGTCACGTGACATGTGTCAAAATTACATACACAATCAACACCCAAAATATTTTTTCCATTACTCCAATATTCTTTACCATATTATCTTACATACTTTATGGCAGGCAGTGTATATTATAATTTTATAATATAATATAATAAAGTGACAATCAATAATCTTCCATCGTCAAGAGATATCAGACATTCCTATATTTCTAAAGCAATCTGGCAACGAGGCGCGCACGCAATATTGAAGGGTTGATAAGAGTAAGAGCAGATGCAAGTCTACTGGACCGGTCAAGATTGTATTTAACTGGCTGGACACTACACCCTTTGATTCTAAGGTCACTATAAAAAAGAAAAGAAGCCAAGGAAATTTGAATTTCAAATAATACTCTCATTCAACTACACATTCTTCGATATTTTTAAATCTCCAGACTGAATATCTTAAATTATGCACCAATGTTACCCCCATCGAATCTACATATTTGCCTGAGAAAATGTTTGAACGCTAATGGGAATATTTCGAAATCGAAAAACATGTTTATCCCTGGATTTGTTCGGTAGGTCATACTTTTCTAACAAAAACTACGCATGTAGATTTCTCATTCAAGGTTGGAATATCGTGTAGGTTTTTTTTCCTTTATTCTTTCTTATTTGATAATTATAAAATTGTATTGAAATTTGTCACAGAACTAAAATTAAAACGCATAAAAACACAACAATTAAAACCTATAATTCAGCAAACTATCAACATTCATTGAGGTATTCTTGTACTGGGTAATTACACTTGTGTGTTATAAAGTATGAGGTACGATTATAAAATTGTATACAACCCACGTACCACATCATATTGGCCGAATCTTGGTTTTAAATTAATATACTTAGATATATTGGAAACAAAAAAATAATGTTGCTCCAATATGAGTTAATATTGAAATAACAATATCATATTAATTAAATTGTATCAACCTATTCTGAATGTAGATTATTGTATATAATATTGGGTCAATATTGGTTGAATAATTTCTAACAATATAATAATACAATATTGTCTACATATTGTTTTCAACATCTAGAATAAATATTGCAATCCCAATATTCCACTAATACTGATTCTAGGAATAAAAATCTATATTGTATATCCAAGTTAGCTAGCAGATTGATTGATTATTATTTCAAATATATTCAACAAATTGCATTAATTCATATTGGGTCAATATCTGTTTTGTGATATTTCCCAATATCGATAAAACAATATTGTTAAATATTTATCTACCCATTATTCTTTCATTGTTTGTGTCGTTATAATATTTGAACAGAAAGAAATTTATTTTATTTTATTTTGTTACCAATTTTCATTGTTACCAATTTATTCAAATTGAACCGCGTATATCAAGTTGAAAGTCGCTCATATTGAACACCGCGCCCTCTAACGAGGTCGCAAGACGACGACCAGTTGAAGAAAACGGCTCGATATAGTACAGGCAAGAAAAAGTTGTATGTTCCTATTTAAGTTATGGACCTACAGAGTATTGTTTTTTCCCAATTTTTCCAATATTTTTATGGCGGCTTTTTATAACGCCGACGAATGAAAATAAAATATCACAGTAGTAGCAACTGTTATCAAGTGACGTATGGTTTCCATAGCCACCTTTTCAATTTTTGGCTTTCATTTTGCTTCCACGGCCTACTCGGTGAATTTCAATAATAATTTTTTTCTGATCTAGTTTCTGGTTAGATACCAACTTGTGATATGTCATTAGAAAGGGAATTGAATGCTGAATAAAGCGAAAAGAAAAAAAAATAGGGTTTCCATTTAAAATAAGAAAGTTGATGTTACTTCCGGTCAGACCGGAAGTTAACTTCGACATGTCAATATGCTCAAATTCTAGCTCTTATGTCATTATATCGACGCTCCAAATTTCACAAACCTACTTCATACAATAACTGAGATATTCCGTAGGCAATACTTCCGTAGCCACCCGGTATACACACCAGTGAATTCGCAATTAAAACGCTTTCCGTGCATTTTATGCTGTGCAACGCTTTGCCGCTTTTACCGTTACTACCGCTACTTACCTACGCTCATAATCTTTCCATAATACATAATACAGTCCACATCTAAAAGGAGTTGGAAGTTGATACACCGAGCAAGTCCAAAGGTGAGTGCATTTTCAACTTGCGATTTCCTTTTACAATCGAACCAAATTACGCGACAGATATTGTCTTCATATTGGTTCCAACATCTAGAATAAATATTTCAAACCCAATAATCCTCTCATATCGCTTCTAGAAATAAAATACTATATTGTTTTTCCAAGTTTGAAAGCACATTGGTTGGTTATTCCATCTATATTCAACAAATTGTATTAACCATAGTGGGTCAATATTGGTTTAGTGATATTTCCCAATATCGATAAAACAATATATTCTTCATATTGTTTCCAACATCTAGAATAAATATTGAAATCACAATATTTATAGATTCTAGGAATAAAAAAGTATATTGTACATTCAAGTTTAATAACTCATTGGTTGATTATCATTTCAACTATATTCAACAAATTGTATTAACTCATATTGGGTCAATATGGATTTAACGATATTTACCAATATAACAATATTGTCTTCATATTGTTTGCAACATCTAGAATAAGTATTGCAACCCAATAATACTCTCATATCCTTTCTAGGAAAAAAAGCAATGTTATAAATCCAAGTTTGATATTGGTTGAATATTTTTTCATGAATATTCAACAAATTATATTAATTCATATTGATTAAAATTATTACAACCTAACGCAGTATGATATTGAAATAATAATATTGATACAATATTACAAAGAATACCAATTACCATAATTGAGTTTTGAATATTGGCCGAAAATTCAATAAACCATATTAAAAAATATAATAGGATCTAACCTTGATAGAAAAACCGCTAGGTGCCTCTATATATGGAACGTCTTCTAGAACCTAAGGCATAAGGTAATGGGACTAATAGATGACACCCATATTTATCAATACCAATAAATGACACCCTCTTACAAAAGTACAAATATTAAGATGTAGATGTGCCATCTTGTAATTTAAGTAGTTCGGAAACAATGTTCATTACCTTCTCTACAAGCAGATATATACACAACTTGTTATAGATTATTTCTTGTCAGACCCTCAACGTTTTTATACAGAGGCTGCAGTTCCAATTGGACTTTGGAACATTTCGTAACTAAAGTGTTAAGGTAAGTTGAAAAATATTTCGCATTATATTTTTTGTCATTGAAATTAGTAGTAGTTTAAAAGGTTAGGTCTTAAGAAGAACATTTTATAACTAGTTTGCATTAGAAAATATTATTATACCTTTCTTATTTTAGAGGTTAATTAGGGGTGGAAAAAATGCAGTAAACTTATTTTACATTCAGTTTTTGTACTCATTTCATATTGATTCTGGGCAAATAATTTTCAAGTCATTGTGACCACTGAAACCATTAGCTGACACATATGTCATATATTGGGTTTCTAAGGTGTCAAGTAGTGATGTCAATTTTGTACTAATTTTTTTGCAGAGTTCACATTAAGAAAAACTGATCTTTCTATCATCAGCTGTAAGAA
The DNA here is from genome assembly GCA_944452925.2 of Chrysolina oricalcia. Taxonomy (NCBI): domain Eukaryota; kingdom Metazoa; phylum Arthropoda; class Insecta; order Coleoptera; family Chrysomelidae; genus Chrysolina; species Chrysolina oricalcia. Next base: position 1,997,656 of record OX101821.2, on the reverse strand, counting down.
AAAAAAATGAAGAACTAAGTATGTTTGTTTACCTTTAAAATTTGACTAATAAAACAATCATTGTCTAATTTTTGTTTAATTACTCATTTATAAATATGTGAAAAACATGGTATCATAGTGTAAGGTATTTGTTTTGGCCATTTTAAGGGTGTCATGTATTGGTCTGAAAGTATGTGGGCACATCAATTCAAAAATTGTAAAAGGCATGGGGGGGGGGTCGAGTGTCACATCGTTGTAAAGAGAATTCAATTCACTTTACAACCATCTAATTTTTTTTGAATTTCGTTAATATTTTTTTTGCAATTCAAATTCGAAATATCAAATATAAATGCGGATCTGAAAACTAGTCATACCTTGATAAATTTGAACGGTTTGTTGTGGAATAATGAAACCAAAAACATTGCGAAGGGTATTATCGATACTATTTTTTGAGAGAAGAAATATTGCAATTACACTACAGATGGCGCTGGAGGCACACCAACTAGAAAATTTCAATAGGCATAAAAATCGAAATGGGGAACAAATTCCTCAACTAAATTCAAAAATATTTAGATGGTTGTAAAGAGAATTGAATTCTCTTTTCAACGATGTGACACTCGACCCCCCATGCCATTTAAAAATTTTGAGTTGATGTGTCCCCCCGCGCCCCCTGTGGAGCAATCACCATATTTTTTGTTTCAAAAAGTAGTATCAGTGAAACCCTCCAAACAGTTTTTTTTTCATGTTTGTACGTCGAACCGTTCCAAAGTTAACAGGGGGGGGGGCTAAAAAAAGCCGCATTGTATAATGAAAATCAAGACATGGATCAGAACTAGATACATTCTACTTGACACAGAATTTTTTTGTATACACAAAGAACAAAGTAAGTGGTTTTACCGAAGAGTTTATCACTTCAGTCGCCTAACTGGTGTCATCTTTTGGACCTTTTACCTTATTCACTTCCACTAATATTCCACCATTATATCCAAATGATATTGCTTCAAAAATATTTCACCAATCATATTTTTAAAATATCCAAACAATGTTTTAAAGAGAAACATTCTCAATTGAAAATTGAATCAATACATGACTCCTCTGGAAATGGAAAAACCTACGATAAAATTGAAGTTACTTTTTTGTAATATCTAACAAAAAACAACTACTTCCCTGGCTAAAGCCACGCTGGACATTGAACTACATCTGATAGATATTGAGAAAGACCCTATATAACTTGAGAGAAAAAATCTGAAAGTGAAAATTTGCATTTTCATTCAGATAGTTGATTATTTATTAAATGTCCAGTTTCCATTGGAGATTCGTATCTATGAAGAGATAAGGGAGAATGTTATTCAGAAGTATCACTCACAGAAAATCGCTCATTCCATTGATGCGTGAATTGCATCTCTTTCGCTAGGCCTCCAATACATTTTGGTAGACAAAAATCTATTTCACTCTTCTAAGATCATCAGGGAGGTCGGAAGAATTGGAAAATATACTCTTCAGAAACAATTTCAAATGAGGAATTGTTGGATTATTTCTTGTGCGGTGAAACTTTGAAAATATTTAAAACATGAATCCCTTCCAAGAGAGGTTATTTTGTACGATGGAAATTAGCGACTAAATTCCATCTTTCAGTCGCAGATGATGCCACAACTGACTTTATGGACGTCCTGTTCATATTTTAAATGAAATCAACATCCAAGCAATATTTGACCAATATCGCAAAATATTGTCATTTTATTTCTCGGCAATATAACTTTTGAATATTTCCCAAATATTTTCATACCAGCAATATTGTAGTTACCAATGTCATTGAATATTTTGATGCCAATATTGCTTCGAAAATATTTCGCCAATATTATTCAAGTAATATTGGACCAATATCATTTTAATTATTTTTCCAATATAGTCACAATATTGTATAAAGGATAATATCCACGTGTTAGCAACTCCTCTAATAACAACTGTTTAACACAATCGATTGCCCTGGCTCAGTCGAGTAATTTTTTATTCAATATCACTCATAATAATTATTTTTATGAAATCAGTAATAAAAAAGTTTTCCATTTGTTGTTTTCTGAATGAACACAAACTGTTGTAATACCTTTTATTTTATCCAGATAAGACGCCACTGTTTTACTTGCACTTAGCAATAACCGTCATGATATAAAATTATAATAAATAAATGTTTATTCATATGTATCTCATTGTCGAAGTTATTTTTAGACATTGGTTCAACTTTTTGATACATGACAAATTCAGTGATATAATAGACTTCTTTGAATTGCGAACATTGAAACGAGGACAAGAATGTTTCTGAATCCTGTACACCGAGAAAAACGGTCCAAATGCACTAGTGCACTCGACACTATTTTGATAATAGAAATAAGTTTTTCACTTACGAGCGCTAACTTGCAGCATTTGCTGGAAATAAAAAAGAACACTGACAATGAAGTAATTACCATTATCAAAGTTTCCACGGCAGCACTCAGTACAAATAACTTGCTCCCTGTCATAATTAAAGATATATAATTGGAGTGTCATTGATAGTCACAAGCACACAGAGTATTAGTTTCGACTCCTCGTTTTGTGGATAGTCTACTTTTGTATTTTCATAAATATCAGTCATTAAAAAGATCACGGGCAAGCGCAATTTCATCATCAATGGCCAATAGCAACGCTTCCCGAGCTGGTCTAACATCAATCGGTGTTCGATCAGACTGTGAAATGTATGATTGCCTAGTATAGATAGATAGGCCGAACGGTGCGTCTTTACTCGAATATATCACTTGTGAATATTGTGGCGAAGCTGTGGGCGATGCCGGGCCTGAACACTCACGCAGGCCGCATATGACCTTCGATACGCTATGCACCGAGAAGAATCTGGACGATTCGATGGATCATGGGCGATTCGATGGAAAATTCTAGAGCATTCGGGGAAGTCAACAGTGAATATAAAAAGAACGACGCAGCAGACAGACGGGCATTCAGTGAAGTGAAAGTCGAATATAAATAGTAGAGTGATTGTTATATAAATTAGAGCATTGTGAATCATTGTATTTCGTTAAATAAATTATTTTAGAGTGAATTAGAGTTTAAATATACAACAATATCGTGAACTATTATCAATATTTTTCGATAGTTTCCAAGGTGAGTATACATTATTTCATCAGGAAAGTTTCTATCGACGTTTGGGCTTACCTACTATCATACAGTGTGACCAATTTTTAATAGAAACACCCCCTAAAATTTGAAGTTGTGAACCGATTTTAATAATTTTTTTCTGAAATGTCAAGTACTAAATGACTTGGGCTTACCTACTATCATACAGTGTGACCAATTTTTAATAGAAACACCCTAAAATTTGAAGTTGTGAACCGATTTTAATAATTTTTTTCTGAAATGTCAAGTACTAAATGACTTGGGCTTACCTACTATCATACAGTGTGACCAATTTTTAATAGAAACACCCTAAAATTTGAAGTTGTGAACCGATTTTAATAATTTTTTTCTGAAATGTCAAGTACTAAATGACTTGGGCTTACCTACTATCATACAGTGTGACCAATTTTTAATAGAAACACCCTAAAATTTGAAGTTGTGAACCGATTTTAATAATTTTTTTCTGAAATGTCAAGTACTAAAATTGGGACAAAATTTTTTCTTAGTCAAAAATCAAGAATTTTTATTAGCGATTTTATATTGAAAAAAGCACTAGGCCACTTGATTCAGAGTGCCTCTAAACAGGTGTGACCAAAATTTCATGAAAAAATACTCATTAATAACAAAGTTATGACAACTCAAAAATTCGAAAACTCGGCTAACGGTCACAAAAAACACCCTATATCAACAGATACAGCCATGAGAATATTTTTTTATTGAGTGCCGCCAGATGAAAAAACAAACAAATAGCGTAAACATTTTTAATGAAAATAACGGAATTACATTCAAGTTTTCCCGCAAATTAACTAAAACTAAGACCTAATAAATTTTTCAAATTAAATCTTAGTTGCTATGGAAATGATATTACAGTTTGACACTTGTGAAAGATTTAAGTGTACTATTGTCAACAGTTCTTCGAATTATTTTGTGTCATGGCTGCAAGATTGGGCGTAAGAGAGAAAATTGAAATTGTACGCCTTTCGGGAGATGACGTTGGAAGTGCTAGGGAGGTTTGTAAGAGTATTTAATGAGAGACATCCAGATCGTCCTCGTATTAGCTGCGGCACGGTAAATAAAATATTCAATGAAACTGGTGCAGTATCAAAAATTATGTTAAAAAGTAATAATGTACGAAGACGAAACAGGAATGACAGGAATTATCAAATAATTTTAGATTATTTCGGAAATAATCCTAATGCCAGTAAAAGGAATGCCACTTCAGATTTTAATATTCCACGAGAAACTATTCGGTGATGTCTCAAGGCGAAGAATATTAAAACTTTCAAGCCAAAATTTGTACACACACTGCAAGAAGGCGACGAAGCAAGACGTCTGGAATATTGTTTATGGGCCCAAGGGGAATATTTAAACAATAGAAATTTCCTACAAAATATTTTATATACCGACGAAGCCACTTTCACTACAACTGGAGTAGTGTCATCACATAATTGTCGCTATTGGGCAGCGGATAATCCTAACTGGGTAATAAACTGTAAAAGCCAGTATTACCAAAAAATCAACGTCTGGTGAGGGATATTGAACGAACGAATTATTGGTCCTTTCTTTTTTGAGGCAAACATTAATGCGCAGAGGTTTCTAGAATTTTTAAAAACAGAGTTTTGGGATGATATTCACGATCTAATTTAATTGTTAAGTTAGATGGGTGTTCAGTTCATTATGCCAGAGCTGAGAGGCAATGGCTTAACGAATATTTTCCAAACCGATGGATAGGCCGTGGTAGTCCGTTTATAGAGTGGCCACCCAAATCTCCAGACCTCACAGTTTTGGCCTGTTTTCTCTGGGGACTTCTCACACAAAAGGTTTACAAAAACCGCTCAAGAGGTAGAAATGAACTTTGTGCAAGAATTCGACAGGTGTGTGCAGATATTACCTCTCAAGAACTAAGGAACGTAATCAGAAACATTCGTAAGCGCTACGACAAATGTATCGAAATACATGGTGGATTAGTAGAGGCTACTAGAATATGAGTTAGAATTAATTGTTGCACTGAATCGAAACATTTCAATAATTAGTTATCACAGTAACGTTTATTAAAATGTTTTGCTTCATTATTGGTTGAATTGTGTGAATGTAATTCCGTTATTTTCATTAAAAATTTACGCTATCAATTTTTTTTCATCTGGTGGCACTTTATTGTTGAAATCACAAAAAAAAAATCTCATGGCTATATCTGTTGATGTAGAGTGTTTTTGTGACTGTTAGCTGTGTGAGTTTTCGAATTTTTGAGTTGTCATAACTTTGTTATTAATGAATATTTTTTCATGAAATTTTGGTCAAACCTGTTTAGAGGCACTCTGAATCCAGTGGCGTAGTGATTTTTTCAATAAAAAAACGCTAATAAAAAATTAAAGTGAGACCCAGTCCCAAATACAGATGCTTTTTTTATTGCCAAAACTAAAGTTTTAATAATGGTCATTGAAATTTTTTCTCCGTGTAGAGTGTCGAAGAATGAATTGAGTTATAAAGAATAGAAAAATTAAGACCATGAAAGTTGATTTAAACCGCCGATGAATAAAAGATAACATAAAACAGGCTCAGTCGCCTAGCCTCAGAGATATAAATCATATAATAACATCCATTTGAAATACGATGAATCCACCTACAACAATATAGCGATGACATATAAGGAATTGAGTTCGAAAAACAATCAAACTATAACTCAGTTGCACAATCAGCTTTATTAAATGACTTCCTACATGTGTTCCATAAAATAAAAAGCTGTCTCAGTTAATGTCAACGTTACAGCCTTTCTTAAAAGCAACAGAGATTTGAATAACTGGTATAATTGCGGAATATTTACTAATTTATGGATAGGCACCTACGGATGTTATGAGGATAGACAATCGAAATATTTATTCGAATGGCCACTGTAATAATAATAATAATAAAAGTGATAATTATAATAACGGGAGTGTAAAACTACCATCTCCGATAACTCCTACGGTATAGAACTGACCCCTGTGTTGTCTTACGCTTGAGAGTATATTGAGTCCGTCGTAGAGAATGAAAAGTGCCGAATCTAATCCAACAATGATTTTGGTAATACTAAATCAAATGGCTTTTCTTGCATAATGTTGGAAGTATTATTGTTCTAAACTTCGACAAAAATTTATTCGAGTCGAGTTGAAAGGGTTTTTTACGCCAAAATTGATTTTTCCAAATGTTCGAACTCGGTTTAGTAAAATTCCATCATTTCTGTATATGCACACCGAATTTCAAATCATTTCCGATACAATTAAAGATTTCGTATGGTTTTTACGGAACCTCTGGAATTTCAAATTTTCGACCTTTTGAGGCTTAATCTTATGTCTGAACATAACAAATAATGTATTTTTGGAATCAGCGTTAAATTTTACGTACATAGTGCAAATTTTTAGGTAGATCTGACGATTCTGCATTTTTGGTGATTTTTAGGGGTCTATTTTGAGGTGAAAATTTTTTTTTCCTCCGATCGACCTGAATATACTAATTCGACCATTCTGAATCGAATGGGGTCAGCAGAATTGCTCTATCTCTAACCGTTTTCGAAATGAATGGTTCAAATCGAGTTGAAAGTGTTTTTTTTTCGCTAGAAACTGATTTTTTTAATTTTCGGCTAGGTGTCGTAAAATGCCCTCATTTTTATATATGCATACCAAATTACAAATCGTTTCCGATACAATTGAAGATTTCGTAATATGATTTTTATGGAGTCTCAGCAAATTTGGATTTTCGATCTTTTATTCACTTTTCCGGCTAAATCTTATGACTGAACATTCTGAACAATCTTATATTTTCGGAAACATCGGGAAAGGACCCCGCACTTTTCTTATGTAAAGTGGCGACCGGTCAAATTTTCTGAAAGTTTGGTATGTTGTTGTACCCGACTCAGTAAACAAAAGTGTCAATGGAGCCAACCCAATCCGATGGCTAGTTTTCTGAAAAAGTTGAAAATTGCAAAGATTTTCGGATTTATTTTTTATTTATTAAATGCTAGATTGGATTTCTGTTGCATGCAGACGTTTACTACATGTTCTAGTAATGGAATTAGTGGATAAGTACGATTAAAAATATTTATATTTACAAGGTGATTCACGAATGTATGACGGTAGTTTTTTGCCAAAATTGACTTTTTCTGTGACGTCAGGGAGGCATATTTTTTAAACGTTCTCTTCGATATAGTATTTTGACGAGAAAATATTGCACAGTACATATTTTTATACCGGGACTTTCACAGAGAGAACCACTAGACAAAATTATTTTTTTTTAGCATTAATTCGCAACCCTGTATTTATGGATTGATTTTTGGAAAAAGTAATACCACAAACATATGTGTGTCTCTAATATCCAAAATATTCAAAGTGATTTATTCATAGGAAGGTATTCTATTTTGGGAAAAGTACAAAAAACATGAACAACCTGTATTCAAAAATTTCCTCGGTGAAATGTAACTATTTTCTCACTTTATATTGATTTTCATACCAACTTCAGAGGTATGAATTCTGAATCCGATACTATGACCAATTTTCGAGATACAGGGCGTTAAAGTGGAAAATTTAATATGAGTTTCGGTCAGATGTACATGGAAAAATTTAGCTAAAAATATTTACTGTTACAGGGTTATTCACGAATAAATCACAATAGGTTTTTGCAAATGCTCGAAATTCTACAGTTCCGTCACAGATAAGTTATTCCATGAAGTAAATACCTAGTCGTCTACAATTTTGAGTCTGAAATGATTACTTTTCATACAGGGTAAGCCATACAGCCAACCATACCAAAAATAATTATGCTAAGTAATGAGAACTTTTTTAGTAAATTTTCAGTAACTTTATGAGCGCGCTTACCCACTGCGCTATCATCCCCAAAAAGATGATAATTATCCATCATGTTATGTAGGTATAATTCGAACCTATTTGCATAGGTAGGTACTTCACAATATGCGTGTAGAGCGAGTTATAAACTGTTGCGTTGACACTTTCGGTTACTGAGTTGGGTACAACAACATACCAAACTTTCAGAAAATTTTACCGGTCGCCACTTTACATAAGAAAAGTGCGGGGTCCTTTTACGTGAAAACCAACCTATATGGTTGATTTTCAAGTGGTCAACTTCTTTAGGGTCAACATTTTTTTTCACTCAGATCGAGTTGAATATTCTTATCAGACCACAAGGTGTCGTAAAATGCCCTCATTTTTATATATGCATACCAAATTTCAAATCGTTCCCGATACAACTGAAGATTTCGTAATATGTTTTTTATGAAATCTCTGCAATTTCGAATTTTCGATCTTTTATTCACTTTTCCGGCAAAATCTTATGTCTGAACATTCTGAACAATCTTATATTTTCGGAAACATCGGGAAATTTTACGTGAAAACCAACCTATATGGTTGATTTTCAAGTGGATCTGACAACTTCTTTAGGGTCAAAATTTTTTTCACTCCGATCGAGTTGAATATTCTTATCAGACCATTCTAAATCGATTGGCGTCTGCAGAATTTCTCTATCTCTATCAGTTCTCGAATGAATGGCTTAAATTAAGTTGAAAGGGTTATTTTCGTCAAAAATTATTTTTTTTTCAGATTTTTAGACACATTTCCGCAAATGAGATGAGATGAATTGTCATCTGTATACCGTTAAATAAAAATAACAGTATGAGATTACGAAAAGTTATAAATACTTTTTGTAATTTCAGGGTTTCTTTCACGTTTATGACAGTTGCCGAGAAAGTTATGCGTGATTGTAAATTGTAAAATTGTTTTTTCCTTCAACCGATTGCACCCCTACTCGCAACCTTCTTCGAGAGACTTGATATAGAAAAAAAGTGACAATTAAGATACCAGCTTTGGATAATAGTTATTTATGCAACAAGTGCAAAGAGTAAGTGTTTATTGCACGAGTTGCATACCATATTTTTTCTACGTTTGTGCAAAAACGAAATACTGTTTCAATTAGGTGGTATTAAAGTATAAGGAAGACATTATTTGTTCAAAATCTTGCTGCTAAAAGTAATATAATAATATTCAAAGAAACAAATTAAAATTTTATTAAATTGCATTTTTTAGAGATGTTGTAATCCCAGAAGGTGATAAATATGATTGACAATAATATGAAATATACAACTGTTTCAAAAGGTAGTACTATCTCATAGAAAATGGGCTAAATATGGCGTCGATTTGACTTTTATATTTGTCATGATGACAGAACGATGTAGCAGAATGACAGATGAGTGCAATAAAGACTTTATTGCACACAGTGCACTAAAGAACCAGTTTTTCCACTAAATACAGTTCAATAAAGTATTGTTTTTTGCATGAACATAGAAAAAGAAAATTAATACTGTGGATGAGGATGAAGTAAATTAATACCCAGTTTACAGTTTTTGTTTGATAATGTCCATATAGGACCAAACTACAGTGATGTTGGTTGAAAATAGAAGTGGTATAAGAACATAGAAAGCTGTATTTCTCATTTTTCGTGATGATTTCCTATCACGTGTAACGACTACATCCATCAATTTATTAAACTAATACTTCTATTATCTAAAGGTACCTAATTGAATGTTGTATGTAGTCTGATAATATAATCACTTCTTGTGGGTTAATTGTGACAATTCGAATCAGTTACAACACCATCTGACCTCATGTATCACCATTACTATTCTGAAGCAGGTGTTGCAAATAAAAATTGTGTTTCAATTTTCATGATCACCAACTAAATCACAAGGTCGTCCGTTATAGGCAATAATAATTTATTTAGAATGACAACTCGCGTTTGATTTTATGAGACGATCATGTAGGTGCGAAATAGTGGGTGTTCAAAATGAGAATGAGACACTGTTTACCAGAACGGAAATATGCAAATGTCACCTGAGCAGTCTACATTACGGAATTATAAAATGTCCAATTTCGTCAGTGACTGTAAATTATGCAATAATTATCAAACGTTGAATCCTACGCTGATATATGAAAGTGCAGATTTCTCTCCTATGATGACTGAAAGCAATCTTATGAAGGAAATAAAACAATTTTTTGAATACGAAATAATCATTCGAATTGTTTGTATCTTAGCATAGGTGAAGAGTTAACATTAAACATGAAGTACCACAGCGGTCTGTTTTAGGACCTGTCTTGTTTTTAATCTATATAAATAAGAGTAAAAGATGAGATAAAATTAAAAGTATAGTCTATGAACTAGGCATAAATCGAGAGATCACTGAATTCATCTTCCACAAAATGTTAACTATCACCAGTTTATAAATGGAAACAGTATTCCTGATACACAAAACTAAAAGTAGCATGTACACTCCCAGAAACAAATGTCACAGTACCAGACAGGACCATATGCTATATTTAGCCATTCCAAAATGTGCTCTGACTAAGCATTCTCTGATTTATGGAAGTATTAAAGTATACAACCTTCTTCCTACTATTCTAAATAATATTAGAACAAAAAGTTCAGAAGTTCAGTTGAAGATCTTTCAGTAGAAAAGGCATATCATTTATTTTGATCTACGAATTCTACTGTAAATTCTAAATAATAGTCATTTAAATGTTTTGTTTGTGAAATTTTCGTATTTCTTATATTTTTGAAATGTATTTTTATTATACAGAGTTCGTCAAATGAAGTAGAAGTAGAAGTAGAAGAAGTATTTATTTCGCTACAATATACAATAGTAATAGTAGAACGTCAAACAAAAATAATAACATGAAAAAAAAATACAATACAAAGATATATAAAGTCACAGTGTAAATAAACATAACAATATGAATATATTTAATTTGAATTGTGGCGAGTGTCCATCACATACATTCAAATTCAGACTTGTTTAAATCAAGATACTCATTTATATCATAAAAACATTTTTTTAATAGAAACGTTTTAATTTTTGTCTTGAACTGAAAGAAACCTAGTTTCTTTATCCTTGAGGGGAGTATGTTATATAAATGTAGGTTCACCGAATTCTTTTGCGATATCTGAAGTCTGAACCTAGGAGTTGAAATGAAGTCACCATGGCGAGTAGTGTAATTGTGGATTTCTGATTGAATAGAGTATTCATGCTTAGTTTCATGAATTTCAAGTAAACATGAGTAAATGAATAAGGTAGGAAGTGGCATTATTTGAAAACTGACGAAGAGAGGGCGACAGTGTTCACGATGATGCACTCCCGCCATAACTCTGATCACTCTCTTTTGAAGAATAAAAACTCTATGAGAATGGCAAGAATCACCCCAAAGAAGAATTACGTAAGACAAGTGACTATGGAATAAACCGAAATAACAAGATTTGAGTAAGTGATAACTCACAATATTTTTCAAACGTCGAATCAAGAAGGTAATACTGGACAGTTTCTTAGCTAATGTATGGACCCGCCCATTTTTCTCATTGAATATGTGAGTTATCGAAAAAAAGTTCGGGTGGAAGTTGAAGAATATTTCCCTCTGCGCCTTTCTACAAATTCAAATATTTTTTAGATATACCGTTGATGGAGAAGTGACGTCATCGTTTTTTTTTTAAATGGAACCATATGTCATGTTTAGTATCGCTAGAAAGCTCGTTTTTTTCTCATTACAGAAGTGCTAATCTTATTTTAACTCTCTCCATAGGTAGAGTGTGTTTCGTATGTTTGTGCGCACCTCTGTAATTCACTTACCAAATGCTCATTTTGTTCAAAATTTTTCTAAATCGGAAAATGTAGCCAGTTGGATATTTTAAGCGATATGGCAATTTGATTTAAAAATATAAGAAATATGAAAATTTCGCAAACAAAACATTTAAATTACTATTATTTAGAATTTACTGTAGAATTTGTAGATTAAAATAATTAATATACTTTTCCTACTAAAAGATCTTTAACTGAACTTATGAACAGAAAAATAGGAAACACACTGTACCCATAGAGTTAAAATAAAATTAGCTCTACTGAAATGAAAATAAAACAAGCTTTCTAGCGATACTAATCATGACATATAGTTCCATTTGATTCAGAAAGTGGCGTACGTAGGTATATAAGTTTCGAAGAACAATTCGAGTTATTTTTAAAAATTTCAATAAAAAATGTTGTTCCAGAATAATTCAAGTGCACTAATCCTGAATTTTTCCAGAATAGCAGGTATAATAGTTCCAAAAATGATCTTATTGTCAAGAGACAATGGTTTAATTTCAGTTTTCAAAACTTAAAATTATCCCAAACATCGTAAGTTGATTTGCTTAACATATCCAACTGGCTACATTCCCCGATTGAGAAAAATTTTGAACTTAAGCAACAGGTAAGTGAATTACAGAGGCCAAAAAAGTAAAAATAACACTGTACCTATCGAGAGAGTTAATAATATTAGCATTACAGTAATGAGAAAAAAACAAGCTTTCTAGCGATACTAAACAGGACATATGGTTCCATATACAGAAAAAAAAATTGATGACGTCATATCTCCACCAATGGCAAATCAAAAAAATATTTGGATTCATAGAAAGATACAGAGTGAAATATAGCCTTCAACTATCAGCAAAACTTTTTCGATAACCCTCATATTGATTGAGAAAAATGGGCGGGTTCATACATTTGACTAACTCTGTATGTATGTTTACGTATTATCTCATGCTTTGTCAACAAGATCTATTCATTATCTTCGACAATAAAGTATATTTTGACTTGTACTGAAGTGAATTATAATCGACGTACACCACGTCGCAACAATTTAATTTATTTATACGGGTTCCTTCCAGTAAGCAAAATGCACTTTTTCTTGAATTCTTCAAATTTAACACCCTGTGTATTTTCATAACGTTGTATTCGTCTTTTCATACTTTTTCACGTAATATTCAGTTGTTTCTTTTTAACCTGTCCAAATGTTAAATAAAATGCTTACTACCGTTTTCTCCCCTGTTTTCATTGCAGGCCAGAAATAATGGAAAAAAACCCAGCCTACGTCATTCCAAATTTCCCAAATTGTCCGTCTGGCTTACGGAAGGGTTACATGAAACTAATAGCTGGTGGCAAGGTTTTGCATCGTAGGTAAACCGATTACCAAAAACCTAACTATGGAAGTTCTGAAACTATTTTACCGGATTCAAATGTTTCCCAATAAAAACTTTTATAGACGGACAAAGGCCCCATTTCCATTACCTTTGAATTTATAAGATAGAACAAGAAATGAAAATATAAAATATCTAGAAATGTTGTTAAAGATTATTTTATTGTCGGTAAAGCCCTTACATAATTTTCTTAAGTTTGTGTTTTTGTAGTGTAGTGTCTTGCTAAGGATTACTAAGATGGATTTCGATAGTGATCCTTCTCATAATAACCGCCAAATTACCTTTCAGGAAAGTAGCTCAATCCTTTGAATATGAAATCAATGCGGTATAAAATTATCAACAGACTTGATGAACATTTCTCAATTCATTAAAACTCTACGCTAACTCCATTCACATTGGCAATTCATACCAGCACAAAAAAAGAACACGAGCGTTATACACTCTTCCAAAGGAAAACTCTGGCAAAAGGAGCCAGCGATTGTATCGGCAAAGCTTTAATTCAGCATAATAGGTGTTTTTATAGCGGGAATATTTCTTTTGTGAGCGTTTCATTTTGAAGTTAATCTCCAGAAAGAATATTGTGTAATTGTCAAGGTATATGCGAGGAAACCCAGATAGCTCGCGAATGTTTTGAGACCCGCAACGTTTCTGCGAAAAATAAAACGAAATAAAGGAATTCGAGGGTTGCATGAAAATCATTAGTAATATCTTGAAATTTCTTATTTTTGTTATAGTCGGCCAGGATCGATAATTTTTTATGCCAAAAAAAATTAGAACAGGATGATACCCATTGAAAAAGTAAGAAAAAATAACAAAATTGGAGGGGGTTAAATGTTAAGGGTGGAAAACGGTTATCACGATATCTGGCATAAATACGAGTCCTATTGAAAAAAGTTAAATGGCAAAGTTGTAGGTAAAGATTCACAACTTTTGTGTCTACACTTTTTTCACATAACCTCGAAATGTATGCGAAAAATTCGGAATACCAACTTTTTGGTTTTTAATTTTTCTCTCCCAAAGAAAAAATTCACGAAATTTGTAAAAAAACCACTTTTTCATGTCCCAAACTCACTGTAATTCATTGAATTCGAAAAATTTATTATTTCCCCTTATTTTGATTTAATATCGAGAAAACAACCTAATTTTCAATAAAAAATTCTCACGTCAAAATATCTGCTTTATGAAAAAACCGGTGTACTTTTTGTTTGTTGAAATCTCTACTCTCTGATGGTATAAAAAGTGAAAGTACCTTTAACAATTTTTTCAGAAAATGCAAAATAACGAAAAAGTTGGAATTCGACATTTTAAAAAAAAACCTAAAAAATGTTGAGCTATTTATTAAAATATACACTTTAGTTACTAGAAAAATGTAAGTTTCCATGTTACTTTGATTAATTGAAAAATTGCAAATCAATGAAACGCAAACCATTGCAAAAAATGGGAAAATGGTTGCCTATTCTCTGAAATAGCTGAAAAATGTCTACGTTCTCGAAGTAACTTCAAGCCCCAAAATCATCCGTTGCTAAGCAACGAAATTTTCCAGATCGAAAGCGGTCCGGGAAAATTTTTGCCGAAATGTTATGTATTGTGGCGAAGCTGCGGGCGATGCCGGACCTGAACTCTCACGTAGCTAGAAACCGACCACGGGAGACTGTTGATGCGCTCGCACCGAGAAGAATCTGGACGGTTCGGTGAGTCTAGGCGATTCGATGGAAAATTCTGGAGCATTCGGAAAAGTCAACGTCGGATATAAAAAGAAGTACGCAGCGGAATGATGAACAGTCAGAGTGAAGTGAAAGTAGAATATAAATACCTAGTTCCGTGATTGTTATGTAAATTAGAGTATTGTGTTATTGAATCATTGTATTTCGATAAATGAATTATTTTAGAGTGAATCAGACTATAAATATATTACAGTATTCAATTCATAAATCTTTAATCTATGAGAATATTGATTGCGATTTCAGAAAAAATACCTCGTAGTAAAAACACATTCCCACAATTAACACAATTAACTAATATCTCTTTGTAAACTATAGTCAGCTTTATATAAAAGCTGGGGTTATGGAAAATGTATAGTAGTAGAAAAAATCATAACAGATAATTCATAATTAAATATAACTTTCCCGATAAACAGTTTTCTTTAAACGCGAAATTCCACTGTTCTACGTAAACTTCCCATACAAACATTTCAGTCGACCTAAATATTTTCACTCGACGCTAAAAATAATCGGGCACATTTCATCTTAGCGAGTTTACTTCAAATATCTTTCAATGCTACTAAGGTAGCTCATATTTTTTGCTCGCTGCAATAATAATAAACATCTCGTAGAGAATAATGACTGAGAAATTTGGAATGCTGACAGTTTTTGCGCACTAATGCTATAGAATGACAATCATAACTGGCAGAGATAACCAGAAATAACATACAGAAAGATGGAAAATTAACGCTGTATCCATAATTGTATGATATTAACCTAACAAACAGCACAATCTTCTAGAACATCTAACAAAACAGAAACGCCTATAAAGTGAGTGATATGTAGTTTTGTTTAAACAATTTCATAATAATAATAATAATAAACTTTATTTTCCTTTCAGACAAATACAAATTTGTTTAGGAATAGTCACAATAAGCACCAAAAAAAATTACAAACATGAATACGTACATATAAAAATTATGTAACTGTCACTATCACAACTATATAAATAAAATCACACATTAAAAAAATCATTGACTGAATACAAAAATTTATCAGTAAGGAGCAATTTCAACTTTCTCCTAAAGTTTCTGAGAGTGGAACAGCATTTCAACTCATTTGGTAACCTATTGGAGAAAATCAATCCAGCACTATCTGGAGATCGGTGTGAGATTGAATATCTAATTTGCGGAATATGAAGATTATCTTTATACCTAGTGTTTTTATCATGAATTTCTGATATTTTGATAAATTTTTCTTTATTTTTGAAAATATAATTACAGAATTGAAATATATGAAGTGAAGGTAACGTTAGGATATTCAATTTTATGAAAAGATCCCTACAACTGTGCCGTCCTGAAACACCAGAGATAGTTCTTATAATTCGTTTTTGGACAAGAGTAGTATATTGTGTATCTAGTAGTAAAAGCAATACATTCCCGGACGACAATGTAAATTGTTGGCCGAGGCGTTAAGCCGAGTCCAACAAGCATTGAAGTCTGGGAATATGCTTTTACTACGAGGTACACATACTATTTTTTCTGAAATCGCAATCAGCATTATCATAAATTGAGGATTCGAAATTACGTGCTTTCTTGAAACGTCAAAGTGACAACTATAAACCAAAGACCGATTTTGACGGCCTAGGCCGGCAAAGTAGTTTCTCGTATCGTTTTCGATACGGGAAAGTATTAAACGGTCCGGGAAAGTTCGTTGCTTAGCAACGGAATAAAATACTGGATTAGCGTATTTTGAGAGAGTTTGAGAGAGTTTTGAGAGAGTTGCTCCGAGAAAGTGGGCATTCTTGAACGATTTCAGAAAAAGTACTTTTCCGTACCGTTTAGGTCCGAAAACGGTCCGGGAAAGTTCGTTGCTTAGCAACGGACTAAAATACTAGATTAGCGTATTTTGAGGCCTGATGTTGCTCTGAGAAAGTGGGCATTCTTGAACGATTTCAGAAAAAAACATTATTTGCATGTGTGGACCAACCCCAAAAACACACACCATATCTCAGTCGTGATTCCACCTGTCCATAGTAAATGTTGAGTGCTTGTTTTGTATTCAAGATTTTCTTTAAGTTTCTGAATAAGTAATTCTGAGAATTAAGATTTTGACCCAGCTTATCACAGTGAGTTTTCAAACTTAACGTACTGTCAAAATGGATACCTAAAAATTTAATACTTGTACATACTTTTGGTAATTCCGGAATCTGAGGAAGTGTGTCTTTTCAGGATTTAAATAGAGAGAATTCTCCGAGAACCACACATTCAACTTTTGGAAGATGTCACTACACCGTTTTTGTAGTAAAATATCGTTTTTTTGAGATACAATCACTGATGTATCATCAGCGTATATGAATTATCACAATTATCACATATTGACACGTTTAAGTCATTTGTATATAAAATAAATAGTACCGGTCCCAACACTGAACCTTGCGGTACTCCAAGGAAAATGTCAATTGCTGAGGATTTTACATTACATTTGATACTATTTCAGATGTTTGTAATACTAACATACTGCTGTCGATTTCTTGAAAAAGTTTCTATCCATTTGTTTGCTGAGCTTTGTATTCCATAATTATGTAGTTTCAATAGCAATTTGTCATGATCTACAAAGTCGAATGCCCTGCTGATCACAGAAAATACCGACAGGGCATTCTCCAGCTTCCAGTAGCTGGATAATATCAAAATAAAATGAATGAATGGCGGTTGTAGTACTTCTGTTATTTTGGAATCCATGTTGGTTTTTTGAAATTATTCTTTCTCTTTCCAGGTACATATTGAGACGATTCAAGTAAGCATACTCAAATGCTTTCGAGAATACTGATGGCATCGTGATGGGTGATATAATTTTTGTCTCCCTTTTTATGTACCGGAATTACTTTATTCATTTAGAGGTTTTCTGGAAAAATCCCATTGCAAAATGACAAATTGACTAGATATGTTAAAGGTTTTATTATGGAATGTAAAATATTTCTCACTAAGAAATTTGGTATTTCATCTGAACAACATGATTTACTATTTTTGAGCTTAGTTTTTCAGAAAGAGGTAGAGAGCTTCATCCGTATATGAGCAAGGAATGAACCTTTCACTGCTACTAGACTGTAAAGCTTTTTCAACGTTACTTTTACCTATTTTTTCCACTATGCGAAGAGGCGTCTGTTGAAAATTAATATTGAAAGTATTTCCCACTGTTGAAGGATCAGTAATTGTTTAATTTTGTGAGTCTTTGATGTGGATATTAGTAGTTGACATTGACATAAGCTCCTAATAGAACAGCGGATGATTAAACATGACTGTCGGCAAATTGTAATTATCCTTTTCTTGGAGCTCCTATTTTGGAATACAGAAACATGACTAGTTAGAACTTAATGATTGGTGTACATGCCTAATAAGTTATTATAGACATAATTTTACTATAATTGAAGATTATCGGTTGGCTGCCATTTCTCAAAAAAAATCGAAATAATAACTAGCAAGACGATATTTGTAAAAAAAAGAAATTATAATGGCCTTAGAAATATGAAACGGAAGATCACGTTTTATCACTTTTTTGTATTTCTAACAATATAACCGCCAGCCCAAAAAAAGACAATGTTTGGAAACATATATAAACAATACGTTCAAATTCGATTTTCAAAATTATCATCACTTAGGATATATTTTTTTGTTACTGTTTTTTGTTATAAAATTGTTATTTCCGTCAACCGATTGCACCCCTACGCGCAAGTCTCGGAGAGACTTGTGTGAGCTAGGGAAGACGCAGCCCTTACCTTTTAACGTGTGATGCCATGCACGAGACCGATGACCATGCGAGGCTTTGAACCCTCGCTCTATCTACCACCACTGCTAACACGGCTATGAAAATGTAAAATATTCATTTTTGTCTAATGACAGGAAAACTTTGGAGACAATGTTTGGAAAAATATAAATGATAAGATTAAATTCGATTTTCGAAATTATCATCTCCCAGGATAACAGAATGGTTTTTATTGATTATTTTGATTAATAAGCGAACATATTTCGGGTCGTAATTGAAAATACATTTGTGAATACAGTTCATTCCTTCTCGAAGTCGGGGACCCCCTTCAGAGTAAAATGCATGAATATTTATCGTCATGGTGTCGTCTTTCAAGATCCTTGAAATTTTTAAACAACACAATTTACAATTTAGATTCGAAGACTGCGCTCTGAAGCAAAACACGAGTTGTTTCTTCTAATTGATTGTTATTTACACAAAGATAAGATGTCACCACTTAGACGTATTGTGTTTGCATTCAGAGTAATTGAAGACACCATTGACTGTGCCACAGCTCGCTGCCGAAATCAAATCGCCCTTATTTCATTTATTTCGTCCGGGAATATGTTTTGATTATGGTAATTGGTTTTGTATTTCGGTTCGGTAATTTCATTTTACTTTGATTATTCACGAAATAACCGGTAGTTCATATCCTGTAACGAAAATGATGGAGATATGAATACATTTTGTATGCATCTAATAAAAAATAATTTGATTCCAAAATAGTAATTTTTTCCACCTAACAACTTTACTGAGTCGACTATAACATGCAAAAAGCAAAACTTTATTGAACTATATTCAGTGGAAAAAGAAGTTCTTTATTGCACTAGTGCAATAAAGTTTTTATTGCACTCATCTGTCATTCTACTTCATCGTGCTGTCATCATGACAAACATAAACGTTTAAACCTACTATATATTTAGCAGATATTCTGTGAGATTGGCAATAGGTACTTCACTGCGAAATATTCATATTGAAAATTGCACCAATTGTTCATTCACTTTCAACATTGAGGGTAAAAATAAAGTTTGAGTTAAATTGTTCGTAACGTATTAGTTCCTGTTTCAATGCAAATCGATATTAATAATAAAGTATTCAAGTTGCTCTTTTCATTTTCCTGCACCTAGTGCCGCACCTCAATAAATCATTTTTTGCTTTTTGCATGAACGTAGAAAAAATGTTGTATGCAACTCGTGCAAAAATTGTTTATTGCACTCGACGTGTTGTCCAACTCGGCCTAACGGCCTCTTCGGACAATTTCACGTCGAGTACAATAAACATTCACTTTTTGCACTTGTTGCATAAATAACTATTAATCAACACTGACACTGAATAGAGAAAAACATAATAATCTTCCAAGTACTGATCGACAAGCGTAAGGATGCCTCTGAGAATTGGTTGTGCAGTAGACAAAACCCTGGAGTGGGGCAGGAGCTCAATCGCTCTGCCTTATTAAACAGTAGTCGATCTTTGTCGCACATCTACTCACGCTTTCTATCGTTTGCGCATCTCAGAGGCATCCTTACGCTTGTCGATCTGTAAAATTTGAACTTTTTCTCTAAAATCACCAAAAACGACGAAACCAGATATCGAAAAAATTTATAAACATAATTTTATAGTTCTTGAACAAGTCTACAAAAAGTTCCTATGAAGTTTCTCCATTGCTTCAAACGCAAATTAAAAAACCTTATGAAATAATCAATTTATGGTACAAAAACACAGATTTTTTATTATTTTCTTTGAGGACTTTTTCACCATTTTCCCCCTCTTCCCACAATTCCAAGACTGCGTCAGATTTATAATTTGCACAAGATACAAAACAAAAAATTATGGACTTTGAAAATGTCACAATTTTTTTCTAAAAACAGCAAAAACTCAAAACCGAAACGAGATATCGAAAAAGTTTATATGAACTGTTTCATATTTCTTGAATTTTATTGAATAACTCGATAGAGGTTGAACTTGAGTATAGGGAAGGCTGAAATAACTCATCCTTAAATTCATTTTTCTTTTGAATGGTTGAAAAAGAAATGGTAGGTGCCATTTAAAAAATTGGAGTTTTTGACAATTTTATAATGCGACGTTCGAAAATCAGCTGCGCCCATATGGTACAAAATGGTACCGTCGATGGGACATCAGGTGTTAGCCTGGACTACCAGCTAACTGCTCCATGAATTTGGTGTCCTAATTTTGGACGGTTTGCGGGATACACGTGTTTTCGTAAACTACTACAGCGGTAATTTTTTTCAGAAAAATTAACAGATCTCAAAAAGTGTAATAGATAAGTTGACATAACTTAGATTGTCTAAAGTCATAATCAAAAGGACAATCGAACCATGACAAAAAAAAATGAGCCCTAATACCGATCCTTGTGGGACACCTCTAATCATGTTCCCACGTTCCCAGTATCTGACTGAATGATTTTTGATTTTTCCACATATTGGAAATGTAAACTTACTATTTGTTTTCGATTCTATAAAATGAGATCCATTCAAGAGCCAGAATTCGCAAACCATATGTTTCTAATACTAATAATAGTTTTTTATGATGAACACAGTCGCAAAATATTGCAGCATGTATTATTTCATGGTAGAATGAAGACATTGCTGTGGCAGTTGACATTCCCGAACGAAAACTATGTTGCATTTTGTTTATTTATTTAGATTCACTTAAAAACACATTAAAAAATGTAACAACATGTAAGGGGTTGCTTAAAACTAACTTATCCTAAAGAAGAAGTCCGATGACCAAAATTGCTCTTTATGCAGATGACACGGCAATCTTTGCTGAGTCATCTCATGAGAGAGGAGTAACATCGAATATGCAACTTCAGATAAACAAGCTGGAACCGTGGCTCAATCGTTGGAAGATCGGAATCAATGCAGACAAAAGCAGGGCCATACTGTTCACGAGGCGACGTAGGACACCCGAGGGCCATGTTACTATGAACGACGAGAGAATTCCATGGGTAGACGAAGCCGTATACCTAGAAGTAACCTTGGACAAGAAACTCACGTTTCAGAGGCACGTCTCCCACAGATTAGCTATAGCGAAAGCCGCAAGGCATAAGCTGTACCCACTCATCGGACGTAGGAGCAACATGGCACTCGAGTTGAAACTACGCCTCATCAGGACAATTCTTCTGCTTATCATATTGTACGCATCCACTACTTGGGGCAGTGCGCGGACAGTTATAGGCAGAGGATACAGGCCTTCTTCAATGTCTGCCTCAGGATGGCAACAGACGCACCACAATATATGCCCAACAGGTTCATATATCGAGACTTAGACATCCACCCGGACTATGTCGACAGACTGATTAGACAACATGTGGGGACTACTCTAGACAGAGTAGAGACCTACACGAACCTGCTGCTCACGGAGCTCCACGAGAACAGACGTGAGCAAGACGACCAGTAAACCAAGGAGACAACGACACCCCTGAAGAAGTACGGCGGAAGCGAGACCTTCGGCGACGCCAACGTCTACTTCAACAGGCACCAAATCTCGATTAATCATGCTTTTATGTTTCAGATACCAAGAAGAACCGACCAAGAAGTAAATTCAATTTCAGTAAATCAATACACAGCACTCGGTCCTCAGCCGAGAGTTTTTTCAGGCCTTCAGCCAGTTTCAGGGGGGCACCATGCACATAAAGTAAAGTCATTGTTTTAAAAGTCAACTCATGTCAGATATAAGGGAGCTTCAAGCCGAGAATGGGCTGGGCACTCCAAATCAACGGTCAGATTTTATTCTGCTGATCGCCAGTCATCAGGATGAGGAACCGCTTTAACGAGCGGGGGTGGTGGATAGGGGGGTGAGCTTTCGAGTACGTACGAGTGCTGGGGAGTTCATCCTTCCGGGCCTCAACCTTAGGGGGTGCATGGTGGTAAAGAAGGAGAATACTCCAAACCAGTCAAATTTTGAAATTTCAAAATTTTAAATTCAAAACATACAGTCTCTTATAGTTCTGGGACTAGACATATAAAAATCTAGGTTGTACTTATCACTAAGAAAATTACATTGATGCAACATGTTATTTATGGGTAAACAATTCGTAAGACTGGGAGGGTGAACAAACTTTCAGTCTAACTCCACCAAAAATAATCTTTATGGAAGATGCTATGTAGTCCGAAGACTAACAACAGGCAGATACCATGCAGTCGGAAGACTTACATCAATAGATAGGGCATGTTTCGAAGGATTAATCCTTCATCTTCAGCAAATAGGGGTTGATTACAAGTCGATCTAAAGAAAAGTAAAAAGGGTTACAATAGAGTTGAGAATTACATTAAATTATGTGACCTACCATATGGTAGAAAAATAACATTAAAGGTACGGTTCCTTCCAGGCGGCCGTCGTGCACGGCGGCCGCAGTGCGTCGACCGGATGCGTCAGCCGGTCGAACTCATGGTTTCTTCCATGCGGATGTCGCGTACGGCGGACGGAGCCGGTCGTCCGCCGATAGTGCTAATTCCCAGTAGTAGAATAGAAGTGAAGACGGATGATCTCTCCGGCTTCCTGCAGTTAATCGACTTGGAAAAGAGCAATTCAATATTGAAAAAGAGGAAGAGAGGGGTATTTTTGTTACATTAATAATTAATCGACATCTGCTTGAGGATGGAGTCAAATATAGGGAATATTTCAAATTGAACAAGTCGCAGTTTGAGTAGGTACATTTTCAACTTGATAAAAGATGATCTAAAATCTGATTCACACAACCAAATTTGGTACCTAATAACGAATCTAGGAAAAAAGCGCAATTGAAAAAAATGCAAAAGAAATAAACTCACAAGAAATATCCACATGTGGTATATTGCACACATGGATTAAATTGCACAACCCAAAAACCTTTCATGTAATGCGCACATAGAAAAAAACACAATGATGTGCGCTTTATTCCGATAATAAAATTATGTGATTGTTAGGCCAAGTGCAGACGATACGTTAAATCCCTGAGAGGGCTCCTCGATTGCGCATGTGCCGATGGAAACCTAATCTGAGCAAACTAACCTAGCTTGCAAGTTGAAAATGAATGAATTACTTTTTGCTCGCACTCGACACTCAAACCTAACCTGAGCAAGCTACTTAGCTTGCGAGTCGAAAATGCGTGAATTAGTTTTTCACTCGCACTTGAAACACAAACCTAACCTTAGCAAGCTCTTACTTGCAAGTTGAAAATGCGTCTTTTCCTTTACTGCTGACACCTCCATCGGCACATGCGCAATCCATGAGAGAAAATATAGAAAACTTTACGCGATTGTAAAAGTAGAAAAGGATTATGAAACGAACAAGTTGTCTTATTTAAGAACAATAGCTATTCTACAGTAGTTCATATTTCTGTGTAATCGTTACAGTTTCTTCCCTTCTTATTATTTGGAAATTTGGTTTTCCTTAAAAATTAATTTATAATATGAGTTTGCATTTTTTTCTATTTGCGCGATTATACATGAGAGGTTTTTGCCTTGTGCGATTTAATCCATGAGTACAATTTTCCACGTTTGAATATTTCTTGTGGGCTTATATAACATTGCTTTTTTTTCGTTACGTTCCTTTGCGATTTTTTCAATTGCGCTTTTTTTCCGGCTACGCCTGATAACCACAGAGGAAAACGAAAACTCTCTCACGGCTGCGACTGCACTGCTTCTGGAGCAGTACCGTCGCAACGATCGCAGTCGTTCACGGCTGACGTGTGCGGCCGCCGCTTGGAAGGAAACATGTACATTTAAAAACACGTATAGCAGTAGGTTGCGGCTGCCGCACTGCGGCCGCCGTGCACGACGACCGCATGGAAGGAATCGTACCATTAAACGGAAAAACTTCTTCCACACCACCATATGGTAGGTCACATAATTTAATGTAATTCTCAACTCTATTGTAACCCTTCTTACTTTTCTTTAGATCGACTTGTAATCAACCCCTATTTTGCTGAAGATGAAGGATTAATCCTTCGAAACATGTCCTATCTATTGATGTAAGTCTTCCGACTGCATGGTATCTGCCTGTTGTTAGTCTTCAATAAAGATTATTTTTGGTGGAGTTAGACTGAAAGTTTGTTCACCCTCCCAGTTTTATCTCACTTCCACTGTATGTGATGGATCGTCTACGATGGTTCAATCCGTAGGATCTGTGGAGAAAATCTGTTCAGAGATCATTGAATTTGATGTTGTTATTAATGTAAAAAATAAACAGTGCAGCCTGAATCAATTTCCTTCGTTCAAGAGATACCAAGTTAAAACTCTCCGGCATACTTTGATATGATACCAAGTATGGATATGAGTTATTTTTACGTACATATAGGTAACGTGAAAATCTTTTTTGGACTTTTTCTATTGCATCCTTATTGACTTCCGCTTATAACTTGATACCTTTCTAGGAATGGTAACAACCTATTAAGGAAGGCCTATTCGAGGAATTTTGAAAAGCCGTCGGTAATTTTCAAACATCGTTGAATCTTCTTTCTTGAAAAGAGGAACAACTTTTCCTGTTTTTATTTTCTCTGGAAAGGCACCACCCTCGAAGGACATATTAATTCAATATGTTAAAGGTTTGATATTAACACTCTTCAATACAAATGATGGAACTTTGTCTAGACCGGCTGATCTCTTATTTTTTCATTCATTTTTCAGTGAGTGAACTTCGTTTCCTGTATATGGATACAGGAATATGGTGTTGTTTTTGAACTGTTTTTTAGGTATAAACAATTCATTGTCAGTTGTTTTTTCTATCAAATGAGTTGAATGAAAAAATCATTGAACCCTTTTGCTATTATATCCGGATCTTCACTATATGACCATCAATATCGAGGGATATATTTTTATTTGATTCAGCTTTAGTGTCAGTTCATTAGTTATATATCACAAAGCACGCATGAGGTTTTTTGTAATTGCTGTAAATGATGGCCAGTACTGTGAAATACCCAGTTCCAAGCCTATTGGAAGTGGGCGAAATAACTGTGGTTACAAAAAAAAAAGTTAATTCATAGAGTGAAAAAATTAGAGAGAAAGCACGGCTCGAAACGGATTAATCGTTGAATGTGGATGTGAATAAGCATGCGAATCCGTTACAACAATTTTGATTGACGTATCTAGGATACATTCGACATCACAATGGAAAATTTGATGGGTTCGTTACAACAGAGATCCGTTCTCCATGAAAACGCATGAAAACGAATTCTAGGCGTGAATTACCAATGAACGACCATTTATTTGTCAGGATTTGATGGGCTTGATGACCATTTAGTCAATCCAACGGGAGACGGGATCACCTTTTGGGCCGTTTGGTATTGCCCAGGTAGCAATCATATCGGCTGAATCTTGGTTCCATATTGGGCCAATATAGATATATTGTAAATGAAATATCAATATTGGTCCAATATGGGTGAATATTCAAAAAACAATATTATATTAATAATATTGGTGGAATATTGGTTGAACTAGTTTTGAATGTAGATTATCACACGAAATATTGGGTCAATATTGGTTGAATAATTTCTACCAATATCGATAATACAATATTGGTTATATATATTGTTTTCCACATCTAGAATTAATATTGCAATCCAAATATTCCAGTCATATCGATTATAGGGGAAAAAAACTATAATGTATTTTCAAGTTTGTTAGAATATTGGTTGAATATCATTTCCACTTTATTTGAGAAATTGTAATAACTCATATTGAGTCAATATTGGTTGAACGATATTTACCAATATCAATATAACAATATTGTCTTCACATCGTTTTTAACATCTAGAATAAATATCGCAATCCCAATATTCCCCTAATATCGATTCTGGGAATAAAAACTATATTGTATCTCCAAGTGTGATTACACATTGGTTGAATATCATTTCGCCAATATTCAACAAAACTTATTAATCAATATTGGGTCAATATTGGTTCAATAATATTTATCGATATCGTTAAAACAATATTGTCTTTATATTGTTTCCAACATCTAGATTGAGATGAAATTTGAATATTGGCCGAATATTCAATGAAACATATTGAAATTATATCATGATCAAACTTGGATAAAAATCCGCTAGGTGGCTCTACATATAGAACGTCTTCTAAAACCTACGAAAGTATATTAAATACTTCCCTTAGCTTATTTTCAAGACAGCTCACTCAGCGGTTATGGCGATCAAAAGGCAGACTCTGGTGTCACCTTCATCAACTAAAGGACATTTAATAATTTACCAAGGTATATTGACATCCACCAATATATTCAAATGATATTGTAACAATATCGATAAATATTGTACCAATATCGATAAATATTCTACCAATATCGATAAATATTGTACCGATATTGATAAATATTTTGAGGCCATTATTGCTTCAAGAATATTCCACCAAAACTATTTCTAAAATATTCAAACAATATTCGACCAATATCGCAAAATGTTCACATTTTACTTCTCTACAATATAACTTTTGAATATTGTGCCAATATTGTCAGAATATTGTATCAGCTATATTGTACCAATATCGCCGAACATTTTGAGGCCAATATTAGTTCAAGAATATTTCGCCAATATGTTCACAATATTGTATCAATATTTTACCAATATAGGTGTGCTACTTGGGTGATTGCGTTGTTTTATTTATCAAATGAATTTCACTCCTCTATAGAATTTTTTTTCAATACTCTGCTAAAGAACTTTTTTCCAATAATGATAATAATAACGTCTATTCATAAATATAGCAATTACAGTGTTACACACAAAAGAAATACAAAAATAGAATAAACATTTTCAACATCCACAGAAGTATTGTAAAAACTTGAATGTGGTGAATATATGCGGGTTCGTCCAAAACTTATTAAAGAGAATATAAATTAAAATAATACTTACCTAATTGAGCTTTTAACATATACACATCTTAGATAGATTTTTGATATTTTAAGTTGTGCCTTTTCTTTGTTATTTATCAATCATTTTCTGTATTTTTGTTTTGTCCGTTTCTTTAACATTTCATATAAGTTCGGTTTTGAAGTGTTTCAAAGAAGTTTCATCGATTATATTTTGTGGCAGTTGTCTGAGTAATTTTGGTGCTGAGTAGGAGTAATTTTTTTGACCTATACTGTTTTAGAAGCAATTGGTACAATACTGATTCTTCGATCTTGCCGCGTATACATGGTATTGAGTGGTAAACTCGTTTTAATTTTTTTTTATTGCTGGCATCTTATGTGAATAATATACAATCGTTTTTGAGAGATTTCGATGGTATGTACATGTAGGTAGTTTCTTGATACTCCTATCCAGCCAATAATGCCATAACAGAGGTGTGACCTATCCAAACTGTAGTACAGTATTGTTTTATATTTGAAGTTCAAAAATGGTCCAACTTGTTTAAATCGAAGTAGGATCCTACGAAATTTTTTGTTTTATATTCCACGTGGTGGTACCATCGTAAGTGATTGTCAATGTAAATATCCAAGTATTACATATTTTTGCAGGTTTAATTGAAAGATCTTGTTGGATATTTGAATAATATTTTGGTAAAAATGTTCCAAGTACTAAAGGGTAGGTATATGGTTTATCGAAGTTAATTGAGAAGGATTTTGTCTTATTTTCTTTGCCAAATTTTCTCCCACATTCGCGAAGATGTTATTGAATATATCAGCAGCATCTTTTGGATCTGTGACTATATAATTTTTTTCATTATTCTACATGTTTTGACATTTAAAACTACATTAATAGAGTTTTTACTTGATTTTTGTTCTTTTTCAACTAATTGTTCATGCTAGTCTTTGGCAGTATTTATTTTAGTTCCCATTTTTTTTCGTAACATTTATCAAGTTTTCATCAATTGGATTTTGTTTCCATAACAAAAATTAATAATTTTTTTGGTTGATGCGTTTTATCGATGAATTGGTTAATCAATTTTTCCTTTTACTTTCACTTTTTCCTATTCTGAAGTGTTGTGTTGATTTTTGTAAATAAGCTTTCATTATGTTAATTAATTTTTCTGTTGTTGCTTCGAGATTATGAGAGGTGAATTTCATTTTTCCAATTAATGCTACTAATTGCTTTGTGTAATGATTGTTCGTTTACTTTTTGATTTTTTTTTATTTATTAATCGTTTTTTGATTCATTCAATACAATTTACAATAACCTTATGTAGTGGCCTGTGATTGTTGTTGGTATAGTGAGAGCTAACATGTTATTGCAGTTTTGTTGTTTTGTTTTAATAAATGTATGATCGACACATGATTCAGATCTATTTCTCACTCTTGTTGTAGTATTAATAGTAAAATGAAATCATTCTTATTATCTAGTATACTATTAAGCTGGTCAAAGAAAGTCGTCAATTCGACTTGCTGGAGATCTAAGGTCAACTTATGTATAATCATTACAATTTTCAGTTATATACTTTATGGCAAGCACTGTATATATGTGAGTTGAATTGTGAAACGAACTCCAACGTTCTGAAAGCTTGTGCTGAATACGTTTGACTCTCAGAAAAACATTTAGCCGTCTTGGTAGAACTGCCGAACATTAATCAAGTCTCAACAAGGAAATTAAATCTATTTCGGCTCTTTCTGGGATATTACGACCAATTTTGTATATTTATTACGCTAAATACTCGGAATATTTGGCTGAACTGCGGTAGAATGACTGGATCTCACGAAGTTTCGTAATACGTTTTAAATGGAGAGTAAAACACAGACATGAAAGCAATATCGGGAAATTATTCTGTTGCTTTCATTCAAATGTGATTGATGGAATGTTTCATGTTATGAAAAATTACCATAATTTCTGTTGACAGACTGCTTAAGAATATTAGTTCACCCTATACAAATACTCTTAAATTTAACTTACAAATCATTAGTTTTTCTAGAAATTTAGAAAATTGATTAGTTCATAAAACTCAAGATCAGAATGCTATTAATAATTATATACGATATAAATTCTGAAGTTCTTAGAGACAGTCGCATGTATCTGTTCACAGAACACTTTACCATCAATCATACCTTCATCAACGCGACCGTATGTTCATTACAATGGTTTATACTCAAATGTCTATTTTGCAACTAGTGTACCTACCTCAAGGGTCCAATCTTGGTCCTTCATTAATGACTACTGCAACCTTGTGAGCACAATAGGTTGATGTTTGCAGATGATTTATATCGAAAGTTTAGATTAATGTATTATATGAATATATAAAATAATATTATATAATATAATATATATATATATATGAAAACTGGAAGTTCGGGTTGAACCGCGTCTAGAATTTATTGAAATTCGACGTTTCGGTTCCGATTTTGGAGCCATTTTCAAGAAAAAGAAATAAGGATAAATTGATCGAAAAGGGGGGGGGGTGAGGGTAGATTCTACACTGAGGTCTCAATCTGCCTACTCCTCAGGTATCATCAGGATTTTGTGACTTGACGCCGGGGTCTCAATCTGCCTACTCCCCAGGTCTCGCCACTTGTTCTCTCTAAGGTCTCAATCTGCCTACTCCGTCGAGAGAACAGTTCTCTCGACGGACTTCCAGTCGGTTTTTCACTGGTATTTTTGTTAGGACAAAAGGCTCTATGGATTGGCCTAATTAGCAACAGATCAAGCTCTACCGATAGCCATGTTCGGCCTGTATTTGGGATAGTGGCTGTTGATTGCAAGAGTCTGGAATCTGAGAAATGTAGGCTTGTACACCTTCATATTATATTCCACTCAGATTGCAGCAACCATCAAAAGCTTGTCGTCGGCAGTTAGCAAAATCAAGTTCAAGTTTGTCGAGCTGTGTGAGCTAAGTTTTCACCAGTGAGGACTACCACATCAACAAACTTCATGAAATCTTCCTATATTTTGTAATCTTTTGTGTCCAATTACCTTATGGAATTTGGGACCTGTTCTTTAACGGACGAGTCTGTTGTCTCATCTGCCATTATTGTGAAAAACTTGAACTTAATCGTTTTATTTACGAAATTTTCAGTAATAACTTCAGAACCACAGCATTAGGGAATGGAATCTGGTTCTCGCGAGATCTCGTTTTCGCGAGATCTCGGCTTTTTTTAGCGAGATTGATCTCGGCCGAAAAATGGGCGAGATCTCGTGAGTTTAACGAGATTGCACTCGAGCATAAAAATGTCTTGAGGTTTCCTGAAGCCGACGCGTCAACAAACTTCATGAAATCTTCCTATATTTTGTAATCTTTTGTGTCCAATTACCTTATGGAATTTGGGACCTGTTCTTTAAACGAGAATGTTGTCTCATCTGCCATTATTGTGAAAAACTTGAACTCTATCGTTTTATTTACGAATTTTTCAGTAACAACTTCACCACAGCATTAGGGAATGCAATCTCGTTCTCGCGAGAACTCGTTTTCGCGAGATCTCGTTTTCGCGAGATCCCGGCCTTTTTTAGCGAGATTGATCTCGGCCGAGATTGCACTCGAGCATAAAAATGTCTTGAGGTTACCTGAAGCCGACGCGGAAACGCGGGAGCGAGACGGACAGGAGCCTGAATTCTAAACCAGGATATAAAAACAAACATATCGGTGCGATTATTCGTATTTCGAATTCTCTGGACATTTTGTGCTTCTTAAGGAGCTACTTTCAAAATAATTTGTATTAATGGCGTGTGATGTGAACTGAACAAGCCTTTCATTGGATTGGTATATCTCTAATTTCTAATAGATCTCTGAGTAGGTCAAAATAGAGTATTTTTCGATTTGACTCCGAGAGATTCAACCTTTGACAGCTGTTTCGTGGTAACCCACTCGTCAGAAACAATTTCTGGAAGCTTTCAAAATCAAATAGAATCCACTCATAATTAATGCCGATAGGCAACGACAGTATATAACAGAAAGTAACTATAGATGTCACAAGTTACTCTCTGAGTAGGTATAGTTTTCTTTAATTGATAATTATATCTCAATTTAATAGTCAACTCAATTTAGTTAATGTTGACTTCTTGTTGTTTTGTTATAAAAGAACTGTTTTATTATTGAAAGACTTGTTTGACATTAGAAAAGACGACTGGTTGTTTATTTCATTTCTTATTTGATTAGATACGTCAAAGTTTACTACTAATAAAAAAATATAGATAGACGTCAAACAATATTAAATTCATAAAAGTTTACTGAAAAAATTCGTGAAAATGAATGTTTCAATCGTAATACCTATAAATTCTTATTATTTTTTCCTAATTTATTCAAATATTATGATTATTTGCTAGAATAAACACACAAAACTGCCAATCTAGCGAGATCTCGAAATTGGCGAGATCTAGCGGTATTCTTATTAATAAACTCGCGAGATCTCGCCTGAGCCCCAATCTCACGAGATTGCATTCCCTACACAGCATTCGCGGAGATAGACAAGATAGTCACCGCTGACCAGGAAGCCGTGGTAAAAATATATATTGCTATTTCCGTCAACCGGTTGCACCCCTACGCGCAACCCTCAGAAGTCATAGAGAGACTTGTGCGAGCTAGGGGAGACATAGCCTTTACCTTGTAAACGAGTGATGCCATGCACGAATGTGTCACAATGTGACACAAATATTTCCTCAACTAGTAAGTAAAGTAAGTAAGTATTTATTCTGACACATGGTATAGCATATTGACAATCATTGTACCCAATTAACATAACAGTTTTGTAATATAGATTGCATACATATCATCAAGATGATGCCTCCTAAGCGATGCTTGTGTTGTGGACATACACTTTTCAATATGTATAAAATACGTGAAGGTGCTACATATGGTAAATTTGTTATGAGTCATGAGGAGATATGAATAGAGAGAGTGTGAGAGATTGAGAGGAGAATATACGTACATACTTACACAGAAAACGGTAAACAGTAAAGGAGGAATCAGTTTTCGAAAATTTAATTAAGTTGGTTATAATAATTGGTTTTGATAAATATCTCCAATTCTTTTTTTAATCTATTTTTATTGACGATATTTTTCAAATTACAGGGTAAAAGATTAAACAGTTTGGGGCCAATATAGGAAATAAATCTTTGATTATGCGATAATCTACATCTTGGAACATGAATGACTTGATTTGTAGTTGTACGGGTATGGTGAATATGAGATACATATGTTTTAGTTGAAAACATCATAAATAATAGGCAGTGATAAATATATGGTTTTCTTAGTGAAAATAATTCAGATTCGGTGTAAAGTCGATCAGTTGAGTATCTTCTATTCTTCTTTAGTAATATTTTCAAAAGAGTATATTGGATAACTCCAATCTGATGAAGAGAGGTTTTAAATGTCCCGCCCCAAATAATGATGCAGTAGCTTATTATGGATTCTGCCAGAGCATTATAAATCATAAGTGAATTTTTTTGTTTAAAATGTTTCTCAGTTGATAAAACTTATATGTCAGCTTACGGAGTCTTTTTACAGTATATTCTACATGGTCATTCCATCTCAGAAACTGATCAACCATAATACCCAAGTATTTGATAGAACTAGTTTTTTGTATTGTTTGGCAGGTGCATTCTGTGAATTCGGTGCAAGAATTTTTATGAATTTTCATTTCGCTGATAGTTGGTTGGTCTGTAATTATTGATGGTTGTAAACTTTGTTTTTTGTGTATTGAGACTCAGTAAGCTGTAATTCAGCCAACTGAAAAATTTTTGCAGCCCTACTGAAATTACTATGAAATTACTCAACCCTATTATATCTAGTGTAATTTTCATCCGTCGCTATTACTGACAAGGAAGATGCAAACCATTATTATTAGGGTAAGATTTTCTAAAACACGGTGTGAAGCTTCAGCAAAGCTATTCGCTCAATAGGGAAGAGTCGCATTTGCAAGTTTTATTCGACTAGCGCGTCCAAGCGAGAGCCGAATCGCGTTCACCGCTTCTCGAAGTTCTAATCCGACAAGTTCTATTTTTAATAAAGTCGATTGCTCCAGGGACAACGCATTCCGAAATATTCATTCCGGAACGGTATGCGGGGCGAAGTCACTTATGTGATGAGGGGTTCGACACGTTCGCGACCCTCCGACCCGTCCTCGAGAGTGCGATCTTGCGGTCGAATTCCGAAACGCCGCCGAGTGCCAACTCGATGGTGCATCGGTGCGTTATGTATAGGTCAATACGTGTATATACGATGCGATTGCTACACGGAAATTAGGCGTTTTCGTGAAATTTAACAGTGAGAACTCAAATGGGCAGAGAGAAGAATTTAGAACTATAGGTAACGACCCCACAATCACTAGAATCAAGAGTTGGCTTCAAGCAACACTTCCCGTCAACCTGTCTTTTTATCAACCTTTAGCAGTGTGTCTCATCTGTTGAACTCGATAATTCCATCAAATTTTCTTGGAATAACCGATTTATTTTATGAAGAAGTGGAAAAGTTATGGATTTCTAAAGTCAAAGTCCCTTTGCAAGATTTGGATAAGAAAAGACAAAGTGCCTGGGTTCGTCCGCTCTTGAAAATTAATTTGGATAATCTGCTTGAAACAGCTGAATCTTCTCAGAAGGCTCGTCTCAATGCAGTATATTCAAAGGAATTAGGAGCGTGGCTCAATGCACTACCAGTTTCTTCTTTGGGTAATCTTCTTGACGATGAGACATTCAGAATTTCTGTTGGACTCCGACTGGGCTCTTCCATGTGTTCCTCATAAATGTAAATGTGTTGCTGAAGTTGATGAATCTGGTGTCCAAGGTTTGAGTTGTAAATTCAGCGCTGGTCGAAGATCTCGCCATGATGCAATAAAAGATTTGTTAAAGAGAGCTTTGATAAAGGTTAAAATACCAGCAATCTTAGAACCATCAGGTGTTAGGCCATTCAAAGAGGCAATGCAGCTTCGGTATTGGAAACAGTTCCTGTCAATCGTCATTTGGATGAATTTTTCAACATACCACGGTCTAAAAAGCACCTTCGTATACCTAACCCAATACCAAATAACATCAATCAGTGTTCAGTTCAAGCGACTCAATATCCCACCATCCTAACTCTAATACCTCATCACACCAATCAAGTGACAATTAGCACGTCATAGACTATTCCGAAGACGATAGCAGTGGCAAACGCAACAAAAACGGCTTCAGCTCCAACTTACCTATAGGACATAGTACTGTCAAAATTCTAGGTCTCAATTGGTAGAAAAATATTGGTAACACATGCTTCACGAACAGTATTATCCAGTATTTATCGAACACAAGATGGTTGTTGGAGTATTTGAATGGAGACGCCCACACAAGGGATAAAAACACTAACATATATAGGGAGGGAGCTGTAATCAAAGATTCGTCTGATAGAGTTGTTAATACAGTCTCCTTGAAAAGTCAAATCGAAAGAATCGCTCATCGGTTTTGCCCAGGCAGATGCTCAAGAGTTATTACGATTCCTGTTACTCTATTGACGTCTTCATGTAGACCCATGAAGACGTCAATAGAGTAACGGAAAAGCCCATACCCTTATTGAGAGAGACAGATGAGGAATTGAGTGACAGTGAGAATGCTGATGGTCAAGATCCTTAAGGACTGACAATTCCAAAATTGTAGACAACTTCGGTGGCCAGTTAAAATCTACATTGAAATGTACTAATTGTGGTTACTGTTCAGTCTCTTTCGATCCGTTTTGGGATCTTTCCCTCTCAATACCACGAAGAGCAGGCCAACTAAAACTATCACAATGTTTGGATTCATTCAGAAGGGAAAAAACTTTGGAAGGTGACGAGAAGCCGATATGTGCGAAGTGCAAAAAGAGAAGGAAGTGCACGAAATTCTGTTCGATTCATAGGATTTCTTCAACAGAAAGATTCCGAGGAAAATTGAATGTTATCATTGATTTTCCGTTAGAGGGTTTGGATTTGAGTAATCTTACAGCAGAAAACGTATCCCCTTGTCGATATTGTCTATATGCATTATCTAATCATAGTGGGACTACCTATAGCGGACACTACACAGTCTGCTGTAGACATCCGTATGCGAACACGTGGCATGAATATAATGATTCACATGTGACCCCAATTTCATCTAGATCCCTGGTAAGCGGAGATGCCTATGTTCTCTTCTATGAGCAGGAAAGCACTAAATCGCTGCTATCATATCATCCTTAGTTTTATTTTACGTTTTATTTGTATTTTTATTGTTTTTATATTGTATTGTTCATTTATTTATTCATTTATTGTACATGTTTACATAATCACTGTTGTAAATCGCTCTTGAATAACAAATACAAAAACATTTTCGAAGATAGATTTAAAACACAGTTTTTAGCTTATACCTTTAGAAGAAAATTCAAGAAACCATACAGGATTTTGCATAGAAGTTTTGTAGTTTCATATGGTTTGCAATTAGTATGTCCAACACTAGGAAGAGCATTACATCTGAAGACGTGAAAACTCACAAAGAACCTTTGAAAATAGTGTTAAAATTACGAAGCAGAACTGCATACGAATTTTTCGATTATTTATTTGGTAAAAATTGAATTGCGTCGATGACTTCTAGTTATGAAGAAAAGAAATTCGACAAAAGTTACAGCTTGATTGATCACTTGGATTGCTTGAATGTTCATCGTTATAAATAATTTCTGATATATTAGCACTTTTTCGTTCACCCTTAACTTCATTCACTAAATTACAAACTGTTCTATTTGTGTTATTTGAATGATCGATGATAATTTTATAAAAAAGTTTCTTTTCAGAGATTGGTTACTTCTATTTCAATTTCAATTTTTCTCAAACTTCTCACTTATGTTATCGTTATGTTTTACGTCACCAAAGCGATTTTTCTTAAACTTTCTCAGTTGCTGTGCAGTAACCAATAAATAATTTTTTCCGCTAATCATTTATTTCCAAGTTACAGCCCTTCAAATGTCCGATGGTGGTATTTCAAAAGTTTTCCGCTTACCTTGAACAGTTTGGATTGTCTATATCTCTCTAAGTATTAACTGTACTTATCGAATTTGCAAATTCAGGCATCATGATGATGGAATATTTCAACAAGAATTAAATCTTCTTATTATCTTTGTAACCAACTTTCATTCACATTATTTTCGTAAAAATTTTAATCGAATGTTGATTATACAAAAAGATAGAAATAAGCTTTAATTATGGTTTTTTGTGATGACGCCAATATTCATAAAATGAGTTAACTTTAAGTAACTATTAAGAATCTACTAGTTTTATATTATGTATCAAAACACAGTGTTTCAAACAACGCATTTTATGAAACCATTTTATGAGAACAATTTCTTATTAATCAACAAATGGCTGAACTTTCTACTGCAACTAACTTCATGCTCGATTGATTGTTATCTGTATGAAATTACTCATTTTCGATTTACAGTTAATTGTCGATGAAACAGTTTACACATTAAAAAAAAAACTGACCACACGCTTTACTGTAGGCATGTGACAGGAATTGGATCGATAAAAATAAATTAGACTATACACACATCGCCAAATAATGACAATGTGGCTTGTACAAATATTAGCTTTAATCACAACTACCATATTGAAAACGCGTTTGATTGAATTATTTCCGACTGGATATTTTTCGTCCATTTTCATGTGATGCTGACATGAAAAATCATGGCTAGTAGGTACATAGCCTGATTACACTTCTATAACTTTTAATGCAGCATTTTCCTAACTATTTCGGATCATCGCGTGCCGCTGAACTTTTCGCCAGCACGAAATAAATGAAGGTTATTCCAGAATTGATGTTTCATTCCTAATGATATACCGCAGTTCATTTACATTTTGCTCTGGAACGAAAACGAGGCGGTTGTCGGTACGGTTTGGTAGAACCATAAAAAAAAACTACCGGTGCAGAGAAAATAAATTAGGTTAACAATTTTTTTCGAGACAAGCTTTTATTTGAATGCACTCACAAGTATAAAATTATTTTCTTTTGATGTATGACGTGAGTTAAAAGCTTGCCGCGCAAAGTTTTCAGATTGAATATAGAAGCTTTTGAATCTGTACTCACAGAATAACCTACGTCACATCGAAAGAAAATATTTTTTACTTTTCAGTTCACTCAGATAAAATCCTGTCTTGAAAAAAAAATGTTTAAGCAATTTTATTTCAGATTTTTAGTTCTCAAGCAAATGGTACAGGAGCCGTTTTCTTGAATTTTTGAATGTTGACAATGTAATCATAATATTCTACCTCACATACCAATTTTCAGTAATAATATTTCGAAAAAATCCTGCATTTTGGAAAAATACTTTTACCTTGCTGTCACGAAAAATGTGAAATACCACGAGAGCTTGCTGTCACGAAAACTCAAGCAAGCTCTCGTGGTATTTTGTACAGCAACGCAGTTTGAGCGATTGGCAAGGTAAAAGTATTTTGAAAATTTTCCATTTTCAAGGGATATTAGATCAGACAATTTGCTCATCGCAGGAACGGTTCATCTTCTGTCATTAATGTCAGTTGGAGAGTGAACCGTAAAAATTTTTTGCGGGTTTTCCCCTTCACAATTATGCCAAAAATATTTTGAAAGTTTAATCCGTTACATTTTATAGGTCGTGTAGGTTTTGAATGAGGTAGATTAAAACCAACAACAAAGAATTTTATTGATAATGAACACCGACATTTTTTAACAATTTCTTTATTATAAGTACATTGAGAAAAATATCAGTTGTAATAAAAATTTAGATGAGACATTGGTATTTGATGAAGACGATTGGCAGATGAAGCTGGAACAGAAGCTTGTCACGTTTGAAAAGTCCAAGACGTGAAACTGAAAATAATTTTAACTGTCCTCTAAGCGGGTTGGGACAGACGCTACTAGATGGTGCCACGAGTAAGATATCTTTTTGAAATTACTGTTTATTTTCATAAACCTATTCAGTTTGAATGTTTTATATAGAAAACAACTTGATATAGTCTTCTAACAAGTTATTACTTTGAGTTTTCCTTCGGTACAACTGTCAATGATGGTGAGAACTAACTTTGTTTGTTGGCTCTCGTGTGCGCACGAGTCGTGGAGTTGGTGAACAGAAACATTTACTGATTGCATGGTAAACCATGTTGTAAAAATAAAGCAACCCCAGCTTTCTTTTTTTGTTATATTTTTCTACCGTTAGCATGTCAAATGCACCCCTATAAATTTTTCGAGAAATTGCCGATGGATGGCATTCTAAATAGTCATCAAAATTGTCACTAGACAGTTAATCTGATCATAAATCATGATCCCAATCAGATGGTGATCGTGATCCAGATCCAAATAGGAAAGAAAAAAAGGACAAAGCCTTGGTCTTCCCGTTAGGAAGCCATTTGACCAGCTTTCCTTCTTTCCAATTTAGACGCCATTGCGGAAGCATCGTTGAGTCGAGTCTATCGAATGATGCCTCGTGTCGCACGATTTCGATTTATGTTTATTTTTGGCGTAGCCCGTGGAATCTCTTCGTGTAAGGTGAGTGAACCTAATAAAAGATATGTTGAACGAAAATCCCAACTTCCTTTTTATTAGGGTTCCAGGGTAGAGCAATAGCCCCCTTCTTCCTGAGGCTGTAAAGCCAACAGCTGATTCTCTCCCCAAGAAGTCTGTGGCAGAGCACTCTATCATGCTAATTTGACCAGAGTACCTTTTCACGCTGTGTTAGGATGGTTAGGAGCTGTACAAAAGCAGACGAGATTGAGGATTGAGGATCCTGAATGTAGCAGACTAGGTTATTCCCCATTCCCGTGAGTTTCATCCCCCCATTTTGTATTTGGTTGTGAGGATTGGAGGATGGCACAGTCTACAAGAACTGTATATAGTTGGATGTAATCCAGGAATGGACGATGGGCTATTTCCCCCACAGTGATTCGTCTCTCCTTCTCGTACTTGGTTATGGTGAATGGGAAGATAGTCCACCTTCGAGTATGTGGTGAAATCATCGTGGGAACCTAGACTACACCTTGCCTAGCTCCCTAGGCAATCAGGCCTGTTGAACCATTTTTTTTCAATTTTATTGAACTTTACCTGCCCAATATCTTTTAATATTAGTAATCTGACTGCATTTTATGAGTCACATGTAAAGCCCAAGTACAGTACTGAACATTCGCTATTGTCAACATCCAATTTGGAAAATTGACCAGGTATTTTCATGATTATTTTTCTTACATTTTTGGTGCACTGAGTCAGGTGGTCTCTCTTATAATTGCATTCCACCTTCTTTGGTGTGAAATATAACTTCCCAGATGTAGGTTTCACTAATATGTAGATAGTGTGAAAAATTAAAGGGTAAAAGGTATTTGTTGAATATACGGGGTTAAAAGCAAGGTAGTGTTTTACTTCAAGTGGTTCCCAAGTATATATACTTTCTCTAACAAAGTGACAGATTGAAAATTGATAACGACATGTGTTTTATTTGAATATTTTTTTAGAATTCCAACTGTTTAAACTGTCTTGTTTTCTCGGTTCGGACATTTACTTTCTGGATTTGATATATGACTGACCGACCCCGGCCACCATGCCTTACCGACTACCATAAATAGCAAACGGGACAGTAACTTTTTCTCTTCAAGGAAAGTAAGTAGGTTACAAGCTGACAGATTCCTGGTAGTTGTTGATAGACCGGTTGTTTTAATATCATACATGTTTCTCATTTTGTTAATTATATCCAGATGATGAGTGAGATCCATTTGAAGATATGGTTTAATAGAAGATACGCTGTTATGTCCTGTGATTTTTATTAGTTGCTGTTCTTGAACTCCACTTTTAGCTATCTTACTAACTGCTGTTGATCGGTTAGAATGGTTAGTTATTTTTGCTTTCTTGATTCCGATTGACTGTGCTACTTCTCGAGTCCATTTCGATATTTGATTTCTTTTCCAAAAACAGTTCGGGGTTAAGAATAACCTATCCGATTTAATATTATTGCCTCTTTTGCTGAGAAGCTTCTTAAATAATCTTACAGGGCACATTTTTGTTTCTGTAGTATTCTGAACCAACCATCTGCTGTCCATAAGCTTTTTATCGCCTCCTTGTGCAGTTTTAGTGTATATGGGGTTGTATTCCATTCTACCAACAACAAGAAAAAAATAATTTTTCTAGACAGAAATGCTTTTCAACATTTTACATGTAGAATTTTCTTTATGGTCGACTTCTTCAAAGTAACTTATTAGACAGAAAGTAGCTTCGCCACCTCTCCACGCTAATTCAACGGCTATTATATGGTAGAGTTTTTCTTGCAATCCCTCGGGAGTATTATCGTCCCATAACTCAACTATTTTCAGATGTTGTTCATCACTTAAAGCAGAAGAGCTTTCCTTTCTTTTAATTGGGTTTTGTTGATGAATTCTGCGTTTCGCATTTCTTGCATCTCAGGCAGTTTTGAAAACTATATCTTTAAATGGATCGAAACTTACATTATATTGAACGTGGTACATTTCTTGCAGCTTTCTTGCTAGGATATTCCATATTGTCTTCACCACACCTTCTTTATATTCCGTTCCGTCTTTCTTCCGCATATATAACCCCCAGTCTTTCAATATTACCGCCAATTCATTAATTCTGGTATCTTCATTGAAAGAGTAACCTTTTGTCTAACAAACAACATAGTGTTGACTGGTGTACTATTATTAATTGCCAAATAGATGTTTTCAAACGAAATATTACTGAAACGTGAATTAATTTTTGCTTAAGCTTTAAATACGAGACGTTTCAGAATCAAACGCTTCGTTGATGATGTTTGTTTATAGACTACTTTGGTTACGTATCCCAACAATGCACTGAAGAAGCCTTTGCTGCGAATTTTGCATGAAAACTTTTCAAATTCTGACGTTGTTCAAATTTTCGTTGCCTTATGTCAAAATATATATATATATATATATATATATATATATATATATATATATATATATATATAACTTTATTTAGTTGAAAAACTAATTCATTTACAATAGTAAATACAATGTCACCTTATACATAGAATAAAATTAACATGAAAAAATACAAACATTCTAATTAAAAATTCACACGTATAAATAAAAAGTTACATAAAAAAGTCATACATAAAAATATACTAATTTTTCATTAAGTAATTCTTCAATCGTCTTTTGAATGTATTTATCGAACCACTCTCTTTAATTTCTTGTGGGAGGTCATTAAAACAATCTACTCCTATATAAAATAAAGAATTATGTGTACTTTTCATTTTACACTTTTCAATTTTTATGTTGTTTTTGTTTCTTCTATTGTACTCGTTGTATTTGTCTAGAAATCCTATCGAAAATGGAGTTTTCACTGATGAAGATCAATATTAGGTCATTCAAACGACTAAGAAATTATTGTTTTTTTATAATTTTTTCAAGAATCACTGAAAAACGACACAACGAAAAATAATATGGAAGACGAAAATTTAATCGCGATTAAACAGCTCTTGTGAAATAATCACTTATTTAAAAAATAATCGAAAAAGGTGGTGTCTGATCATGAATGAAATAATCGCGGTTAAACAGGACTTATGATTCAATAACTTATCTAACCAGAATTTGTTTAAAAAAAGTAGTGGTGTCTGATTGATTTGCTTCATGATGAAGGATGAAGTTAAATAATAATATACCTATTTGTAGTCAGCTGTGTAATAATTAGATTTCACACCATAGACAGAACTTTCGAGAAAAGTGTACCGGAAGTTTCCCGCCGCGAGTAACCCAAAATTAGGTCGCCTTACAAATTAAATAACCAAAAAAAAAAACAACAATCACGCAATTACTTATCACCACGGTTCAATTCTGCCGTACAATTTTACTCAATAGCCACAATGATATTACACAAATCGGCAAATTTGTGCAACAAGAGCACTTTCAATTGTGGCAATCCACCTTCCGCTCGCAGCGCCGAACAATAAACTTCCAGCAATAAATCAAACCGGTTAATTAAGAGACCATACGTAACAGATAAAATTTATAATTAAAATGACAAAATCCAATTTCACACAACAAAGATTCGGAAATCTATAGCCAGGCGTTGCCGTTGCGGTGAAGAGTGAAGCGCTGCTGGTAATCGGGAAATTTCGAGAATGCTCGTATATGAGGCTGAAACTTTCAATGTTGAACAGACAATGCGAAAGAGTCGAAAAATGATTTAAAAACACAGGAAATATCGTCCTTTATCGTTTTCCTATTTTGCGACCATTTTCAAGATTGCCATCAGACTAACTAAATTATTTATTCATAGTTTAGTTAATAACACCTGAGTACAGTAATAGCTTGACAAATTTGCTTAAAATGTATTCAGTTCAATTTCAGAATAATTTAATTTTCTTGGCGTAATTAGAAAAAAAATGTATTGCTGTATATGCTTGAACTCTAGTGTCATTCACAAAAAATATGACATGTGATAAAATATGGATAATTGAAATCAGTCATTCAATTGACAATATTCCACAGGCTATGATCGTTATTTTGCTATCAGGCCGGTAATAAATTTTTCCTCCTACCCCTATAGAAAGAACACACTTCCCTCCCTCAAACCAGGGAGGAAACTCATAATTTTCCTTCCTAGCGAGGAAAGTACTTTTTATTGAAAAAATATTTGCAAAAAATCGAGCCTGTTGCAAATGTTCCATTTTGCTGGGATGTGTTCAATCATACAAATAAAAAATATATTTCACAGATTCCCGAAAACTAGAGAACTTGCGCAAAAATGGAACTAGAATTTTATCGTGAAAAAATGTTTTGGAGATCATTTCTAGAAGAGTGAAAGATTGAAGAAGCGGATGACACCGTTTATGTCAAAACTATGTTATGTTGAGTTCCATTCTCATGTTTAAATTCGAAATTTGAGAAAACTCTTTCATTGTGTTTCTTTTCTAGACTCTATTTTTATAAATGCTATATACTATATAGTTTAGATCACAAACTGAAAGAATGGAACGATGCCCGAGACGTTTTTGAGTGGGTAACAAATCTAGTCGAATCGAAACTCTCCATAAATTGTCAGAATAAATACTTACTAGAAATACTTAATCAACACATAACATAAATGAGAAAGAAACGCATGGTCATGGTTCTGTCAGGCGTTCATCTATTTCAATATGGAAAAAAAGGCAAATTGGAAGATTTCAAAAACGTCATAAGGGCTGACAGGTACTTTAGGGTTGAGAACGGGGAACGATATGTATTCGGCAAACATATTTACAGCCGTATGCATAGTCAATTCCAGCGACTCGCCGGAGTTTCGCCGCTCGCTATACAAGAACTATAATGCACAGTCGAGGTCCAAAAAAGTGGTACATCGCCAGCGTTTCGCCAAAATGTGACTAATCGCGTAGTTGTCACTTTTTTGAACCTCGACTGTGCCTTATAATCCTTGTGTAGCGAACGGCGAAACTCTGGCGAGTCGCTGGCGATTGACTATGCATACGGCTGTTACTGTTTCTGGTTAGGATGTGTACTGTTTTCTTTTAGGTTAAGTTTATATTCAACCAGCTATAATTGTTATAGTTTGTTATCTTAACTTTTGTAAATATTTTTACAGTACAATAAAGGATTTTAAGAAAAAAAAATTATCTGAAAATGATCCCGCTACTTCAACCAAAGAAGGTGAAAGAGAATAACTGATTCTGTTTCTTATACTTAACTCTGAAATTGGTAAGATTTATTTTTGTAACTCTGATGTTGGTGAGTAAACTAAGTTTGAGGAATATTCTGTTAGGAACTGTTAATGAAGAAAGTAATACTCTTGGTTGTGAAGAGGAAGATAGCCCATATCACACGGAACCCATGGATGAGTCTGTTGACTGTTGTGTTTCTGAACATGGTAATAATTGTGCAGAGTTACTGGATAGTTGTTCCCTTACGCTGAGTGAAGCACACAACATACAAAATAAAACAAAAACCCAATGTGCATCTCAAATTTGGGGAAAAAACTAGGATCACATCTTTCAAATTTGTATCCGTTGTTAAATATAAGGTGCCAGTCAATGAAAATTTTGTCTTCCAAATTTGGCCTAAATGACAAATAATAGCAGCCAGGAAAGCTGGGTTGGATAATGAGGATGCTGCTGCAGCTAAATATTAAAAAAAGCAGGTTTGAGATGTTTCTCATGTGGACTTGTTATTAACCCAGGAATCCCTTGGCAACGTCCCCCGACAGAGTTGAAAATAAATTGACGAATAATTTTGAAAATAAAAACTTTTCTTTTTGAAGGATTAAAAAAAAAAACATTGTAAATCAATGTGTAGAACAGAGCTATTTCTTGACAACAGAGTGATAGCTTTTTGAAAAAACAAGCATT
This sequence comes from Chrysolina oricalcia, assembly GCA_944452925.2. Taxonomy (NCBI): domain Eukaryota; kingdom Metazoa; phylum Arthropoda; class Insecta; order Coleoptera; family Chrysomelidae; genus Chrysolina; species Chrysolina oricalcia. The sequence continues at coordinate 1,952,805 of OX101821.2, read as the reverse complement.
ATCTTCAAATACTAGAGCAATGGACCTTTTCATTTACGGAAATTAAATTACAAAACTCTTTTAAATCGATAGTTGTTAGTCTGAAAAGTCCATTTAACAAAAAGTTCCATTATTTTTCTTTCATTTTAAAAAAAATATCACATTTGAAAGTGTGCCGCTGACGTCACGTTCATCGGAAATATCGCCCACCATAATCCACGTTCCGAAACAAAATATAACTTCTAGCATGATATAAGCCGTTGAGAAATAATCAATACATTGTCACTTGATCAACTCATAGATAAAAATCCACATATTAGCTATTTTTTATTGTACTTGTAACTTTCAAATTTTCTGAACAGACCATCCTTTTGATGAAGAACGAGCGTTGACAACACAGCAAATCGTAACGACAGTTCTCAACTGTCAAAAGTTATGTGAAGATGTGAGGTTAATGTTTATTTTATTTACATTCAACAATCAACAATCAACTGATAAATTCGATAATAGTGTAGTGAGGTGTTATAATAAACGATTTGGTGTGAATTTATTTGTGTTTTTGTGTATTGAAAATATGGTACAAGGCTTCGTGAAGGGAATTTCGGATAATTTACCGAGGTACAAAGCACCTTTTCGACATGTTCAGTTATTGCAGGGATACAGGTACTGGAGATACAGGAATTAATAACAAATTTTAGAACACAAACAACAAAAGCTCTCAAAACTCAGAAAATTGCATTAACCTCAAAAAATAAATAAAGGTAGTGTTCGTTGAAGTTTAGATCTGATGGAACTACTTCACTTGTATCAAATGGGTAGGCAAATGAGTTAGACAGAGACAAACTATTCTTATTGATCGCACCGTGAAACAGACGAAAGAACCCATCTGGTATCAAATGACAACTGACATACGACACATTATATTTGAATGAGAATTTGGTGCACAACTTTAACAACGTTGCCAAGTTTAGTTTTGATGAACGTGAATTCACGAAAACACTTTTTTTCTGATTATAGATAAACTAGCGGTCAGAAAAAAGAAATAAAAAATCCCGAGTGATATTAGCGTATTTACTTTCTAATTTCAGTGTTACCTCATATCTCTTGGAAAGGTCCATTAGCTTTAACGGGACTACATTGTTGTGGGCTGGGTTTTGGATCCTGTACCAGTATTAACAAGATTCTATTTTGAGTATTTCGAATCCAATTATGAGCTTTATACAGTCATCGTTCACTGTTGTTTTGGAGTTAATTCTGGTCACTACTACATACTTTGCCAAGGACAGAACGGACTGGTACAAATTTGACGACAGTTGCTTAAAAAGAATGTTTTCTTTCGAATTGGACCTTTTGGAACCTCTGTAGACACCATACATCGTATTTTAGCGAAATGCAGCTATTCATAACACAGACCTCATTAGGAGTTTTCATTAATTTAAATTCATCTCTTCAAATGACGTGGTGTGGCAGGTTTTTCGGGTTTTATGTAACTGTATAAGCGAATGCTCCACCGAATCAATTTAGGCCGCCTCATTATTTATTTGTTATCGCTGTATTAAATATTTTAATGAAAGTTGTAATTGTCAACATTGATTGAAATAAAATTCTTCTGTCAGAAAATCGATGTTTCAATAGTAATTTACGTAACAAGTCCGGAAAATACTGATTTTTTGGACGAGTAGAACAAATTCTAGGACTAGCGTTCTTATTTGTATTATATGTTGAAATTCGAACAGAATATAGGTACCAACAGAAACATTCTAATTCATATTTATATTAATATTTGTATTAAAATTCCCGACCTAGTCCGGAAAGTACGTACTTCCCGGACTAGGCCGGGAAGTGCTACTTTCCCAAGGAAAAAGTGTCCGGGAAGTGAACACTTCCCGGATGGTTTCCGAAAAATGTGTTTACCAGTTTTCTGCTATATCGTGAAAATTGGAAGCTTGGAAGTTAGAAAAATTAATTTTGAGGGTAGTATTTTATTAGTCTGACCTAACCTGAACGAAATAACCTAGCTCGCAAGTTGGAAGTTTATTATTGGTCAGGATATTACTGTCTTAGGACATTATTGGACATGGGATTTTCGGCAGGATATTTAGATGTGCAGTCCCAAATACTGATTTTTTTTCAATACCGGTAGTTGAATACGAACACATTTTTTGCCAGTTTACAATATTTTTCTACATCATAGATCATGTGATCTATGATTAGAAAAATGTGTGAACTGAGGGTAATGCACGAATGTATCGATGTGTCTCTAAAAACCGAGGATATCTGATTCGATCAATTTTAATTTTTATTATAAGATTCTGATATGCCAAGTCAAATATCAAAACAATAAACATTCCATTGAAATTGACAGATGACATAATTAAAATTGACTTGAATTAGTGTTTCCAACATTTAAAAACAACCAACCTAACAAAGTGAAACACACCGATAACCTGGGGAATATTGTCAATAGCTTTCAATAAACCATTAAAAAACAAAAACCATCGTCAAAACATTTTCGAGATTCACGTCACGAAAGGCGAACAACGGAAACGAGAAGAGTAAAAAGCGAAAGCACCAGAAATTCAAAAGACTATTAAAAATGATGAAACAAAATACATCGGTGTAATATTTACAAAATAGCAGAGTTGTAAGTCATACCCAAATTCGCCTCCAATGCAGTGTTTACATTTGTTTTAACAGCCGAGTGTTCGGAATCCGTGAGAACAATTAATCATCATTAATTTTAGGAACACCAATTTGAAGCAGACGCTAACAATAATATTGAACAGTTCTTAGTCATTACTGCAAATCAAACACATGTCTAATGAAACGTTACTAGAGGTTATTATGATTTCTCAAACTTTCATATTTTCATTCCAGGAATTGGTACTTGAAGATAGTGACACAATGAATTAATGCATAATTACAGCAGATTGTAAAAAAAATATTTTAAACATAATATTTATGACCGGTTGCAGATGTTTCACCGTTCGAAACCTCTAGTCACGTGCCTAAAAAACACCACTATCGAAGAATATTAGATCTAATAACAGAGACAGACATTATAATACCAATAAAGATAAAATGGGTGATTTTTTAACAAAAATACTAGTAGGAAACCCACTGTACCATCACATGGAAGGCTAATCGTAGGTAATAGCACAAGTGTATCGGAGATTATCGAAATAGCAATTCCTTTAATTTGAGAATCAAATTATATTGCTTGATATATAGAACATACCAAGATTTAAAATTGTTGGTGCCTCAGTTTTTCATCTTTCAAATTTTGCATGAGTTATTCGAGGCTGGTATAAATTGAATGCCGCAACCCAAATTTTGCAAAAAAATGCCTAATACGTTTTCTCGATATTTGGGACGCATTCTGTGATCGTATAGTGGGTCGAGAAAAGGTGATTGAATTTGTTTACCTGAGAAAATAGAGCATTTCAAGGAGTACATATTGGAATAAAAAAAAACAATTTTCTAAATTACACAGAAATACGGAGGTGGGGCATAGCAAATTACAAAACACTAATATAATAATATCTAAAATTAAACAAAAATAATGAAAAACTCAGATGAACATACATACTTAACTAGCAATGAATGCCAATTCATTGTCAGTAATAAAGCATGAGCACATTCTAAAAATTACCAAGATTGCGGGGGCTATTTTTTTTAAATTATCAACTCATGCTAAACTTAGAACTAAGACAGTACAAATCGACAGTGAAAATAATGCCACTTCAACAATGCTATTACTCTGTTGAATAATTTATTTCTGACTCTAGCATCTCTCTATAAATGCATCATTTTATGCCGGAAAATTTTATATAATAATATTCACTCTATGAATATGTTATTTATGTAAAATCATTTCATATGTCAATTGCATAGATTTTTTTTATATTTTTATTTCTAATACTGATTTTTGTTATGTAGTTAGACGTGTATACCACGATGAATTGAGTAGATATGTATATGGAAACTTCTGGGAAAATTTGTATAAGAGAGTCTTCTGATAAAATATTTTCAGCTGTCTACGACTACGGTTATATTGGAAGTGGACCCCGACTTTAGTTATTTAAATGGAACACCCTGTTTTTTATTGCATTTTTAGAATCTGCGATGATTTTCAATATAACTTTATTTGAAATATCATATGAAAAGGGCCAGTTAAAAGTATTTAAAGTTCTTTGAAAAATTTGAAACGTGCAGCCCTTCACAGAAAACAAATAGTTTTTGAAACCAAAGGGTGTCTGGTCAAAAATTGCCAGAATTTCCTTGAATAAGTCCTGAAGCTTCCTAAATCTTTAAAAATTTTCAAAAAAAATGTATGGGGAGCTCAGAAATTAGCGCCTAATTTGGCTATTTCGCAGATTGTGTAACTATTTTTTTTTTAAATGACATCTCATTTTTTATGCTTACTACCCTATAATCTGTATCTAAATTCAATAGGTTTTGTAGAAACTTGGAAAAATTAAAATTTCCGTGTGGTTATTAGAGATATCTGGATTAACTGTAGACTGTTTTGGAGGAATCGACAGGAAACAAATGCTGAAGCTGATGGATCCAAAAATGCTTATTAAGTTCTTTGCCTTTAATTATTGATGGCGCCATCTCTTTCTAAGCCCGCTCTTGTATATGGTTGGTAGAATTAATTAATATTTGTATGAGTAAAATAGATTGAAAAATATATCGATTATGCCATCGTGAAATAGATTAGGAAACGTTCTTCAATACTAGCATTGAAATGAAATTGATGGTTGGATTTTCCTGAATAGGTGAATTTTTTTATGCAATTTTCTCCTCCAAATATCAGATTCAGTTCGGCACCCGAACATATTTCTCCACGGATATCGCGAAGATTCGCAAACGAGATTGAGTGCGCTTCCCGTTCGCAATAAAACCGAGGGAAAACCGCATTTTGAATAATACATCGTCTATCTCGGTCCAAGGTTTCCCGGCGAAAATTCGCGGAGTACCCCAAGAGCATAATTCATCACTTACATGTTTAATGCGGCCATTCTGCGCCATCGCGCCACCACAATAGACATAATAGATGACTGTTAGTGTGCTAATTTGCGCACTAGTGTACTCTACGGGCGTTTTTCCGAAAAATTAAATTGAATAAACGGCCCCACCGACGAGCTCCCCCCGGGGGCTGTTACGTGCAGACCGAACCGCGCTCGGACATAACTCAAAAGATGGCTGCGATAATTGTTTCCACGGCTTGCTCGGGGTGAATGCGGAATTTAAAATCAAGAATTCCGGCCATGGGGTCAATCTGGGCTAATGTGATACACCTATGAAAGTGGGGTTAATATGAAACACCAGAAAATTGAATCATTTATTGTTGGGCATAAAGAAATTACATTCTATGCACTCCCGCAGGCGTAAAGTGACCATTTAGCGCCCGCGGGCCCATTATAGCCCGCAGGCCCGTTATAGCCCGCAGGCCCGTTATAGCCCGCAGGCCCGTTATAGACCGCAAGCCGGAAAGTTGGTAATGTTTAATTGGCCCTAACTTATTTGACAGCAAACTTTTGGGATTTTTTATAGTCAAATCTTATTCCTACACCAATTCTGAACAAAAAGGTATTTCCGTTCAACAACGCTGTTTTTGAAAAATTTGTAAATTTCTGTATCTATGCCAGACGAAGTCGCTCAGAACTTTACAAAAATACCTAGATCTCGATAAAATAAACAACTTTTGTCTACGAAGATGTATCGAGAAATAATTTATTCTCAAGATGCAAAATGCAGAAAAAACGATTTTTTATTCCCTCTCTTTCGAGAACGAATCATTTTTCGATCATCTTGATAAAAAAAAAGTTATTCATTTTGGAGAGATTAACATTTTGTATTATTTCTCGATACATATTCGAAGAAGAGAAATTGTTTATTTTATCGAAATCTATCACATACTCAGTTTGTGTAAAGTTCTGAATAACTTCATCTGGCGCCTAAGTGACCCATAACCTGCATTGCAAGAACGCTTGTTCCTAGCGTTTTCGAACTAGTATATCTTTATTGTTTAGAAAACGTGTAAGAATGAGATTTAAATATAAAAAATTACAAAACTTTACTGTAATAGTTATTTATGTATCGAGGGCGTAAAGTAGGCGTTTATGGCCTGCGGCGTGGATGCTGGCCCGATGGCGTTAGCCGAGGGCCATCACACGCCGAAGGCCTTAAACGCATTTTACGCACGTGATACATACAAAATTTTATGCACTAGCGGTTTCATAGCGCGAATCACAAATACTGACTTGAATTGCAATGGTCTACACGTTTCATACGTTATGCATACAATAATTAAGGGTAACATAATATGAGGAATGTGAAACTATAGTAGCTGAGTGCTATATTGGAGAATCTATTTCAAATAAAAACGATTATGAACAAATGTTAGAAAGAGTATTGCTCTATTGAACTGAAATGATTCTAATTCGTGTTAGGAATTGCATGAAATGATGTGTGAGTATAGACAATTTGAGAATTTTGTCTACTTTAGGGCCCAACGGGCCATAATGCGCCCACGGGCGGTAAAGTGCCACTTTACGCCCGGCGAACCAGGCGGTAAAGTGTACTTTACCGCCCGCTAGTGCATAAAAAAGTTATGGCAAATTAAAATTTATAATTATTTCTCACGCAGCGCCCTCTAAGTGCTACATAAAAATTAATATCAAATTTTGATTTTTCACTTCACAAAAATTGATTTATTGCAAAATCAAAATAATTGAAAATAAAATTTTAGCTTGTACACCCTGTACTTCCGAAACGAATAATTTGCGGACACATGTTCATATGGACTTTTTATATGAAAATTGGTCAAACATTTACATCCTGATATAAATTGCTTTAATATTCCACTTTTCCACAGCAACTTTCCACAGCTAGTTTTTTACTAAAATAACAAATATCTCTTTCGAATCAGACACATCTGGAATCCCCAAATCCATTTAAAGTAAGAAAGTTGCCCTCTACTTTTGGAAGAAAAAAAAACTGGTAGTTGAAAGTATTATAGCTGAAGAGGTCATATTGTAAAACCCACTACCACAAAATTTCAAATTTTTATTTTGAATATTTCATTCATTTACAGTTTCCAAAAGTTTTTGTGATTCGTTTCCTACTTTTTCAAGTCGATCTCTGTAATTTGATGATTTGGTAATCTTTATGAGGTTATTGATTTTCTTATGAGTCTGTACCTAAGCCATATTTTCTCGTGAAAGTATTTCAAATAATTTCAAAACACTCTATCTTCTCCATGGAATTATTTCGAACAATGACGTCACAACTGTCAAATATTGAAAGTATTTCAAAATCACATCGAGAGGATGTTTCAAAACAGTATGACGCACGTCAGGTGAAATTTTTTAGTTTGACGACATCGAGTTCAAAAACAAGGAAAATAAAATAACTTTTTTTTCTGAATAGTCCAGAGAAATTGAAAGTTTGTGAAATGTATGGTGAAAATCCAGCTGGAAGATCTCAACAGTAGACAATGCAACTGCAAATGACACCCGGAAGTGTATGAAAGTTTCATAGTCTGTAAAATTTGTAATCCAATTCTCATCCCTGATGGGACTACTTGGGCTGGGATTAAAAAGTAAAAATACGTAATTGATGAATTTCTCATCTTCTTCATGCCACTGTTGAATCAAATCATTAATCAAAAGGGTTATTTGAGAACCCTTCTGCTGTGTTGATACTAATAAGGATGGATTTAGTCAACTTTAGCATAAGCATTATCATAAACATAACGGTAACATCAAAGGTTTTTAGCATAAACTTAACATTGTTGTATAAATAGCGACATTTGATATAACAGATTCAACTTTCGCTTTTGACATAAATTTTTAGGCACAATTTTAAAATGATGTTGACTAAATGCACCTTAACATGTCCATAATTATTTGAATTCAATGTGGTTTGTGGTTATGTTATTCGTTATTGCTCGAGATGTAACAACTTTGAAGTTATGACGTGATTCTTTCGAAAACATTCATTTTCGCAACAACAAAATCGATGACGTAGTTATTAAAATATGGTTTCGAAATAATTTCCGAATCCTCTTTCGAAAAAATATGGCTCTATATTCTTCTGAAAGAGCGCTATCAATTGGGTCCATTTCCAGACTACGGTACATAATTATTTTTTGCTGTATTGACGACGAATTTAGTTATCCATTATTTTCGTTTACTTTATTTGTTTTTGAGCATATCTCGTACATTTATCCAAGTTCGTTTTAAGACCAGTTTTCTTTTTTTATGTTCTTATTAATAATTTCAAGGTTGGAAATAAAATCGGTATTATTGAAATATAAGGCAGTTAAAAAAATACTCAAACTTTTATTACGGAATTACGGTATGTCACATATCTTCATATCAAGGCTGGTTGCTTTAGATAATTGCTTCCTGTACCGAAAGTTAGTTCATCTACATAAATGTATGTACAGAGTTCAATAACCGGATACGATTATTCAGTATACCTATAATTTATCTGAATTTAATTTGTATAGAGCTGTAGAGGGGAAAAACATTTTTTATTGTACTGCATGCATACCTCCAAATTATGTCGAAACTGACTTTATTATTAAATACCAAATGTATTCAGTAACTTTGGTAGCCCGTCAGTCCGTTGCCAAAATGTGTAATGATTCTATAACGTGTGTCCTTTAGCCAGGAATCACACTGATCGACCAGAGCCGACCGTCCGCGACCGTCCACCTACGACCAAAAATTGAAGTAGATCAATGAAAACTTTCAAACTCACACTGATCGACCATCTACGACCGACCGCCAGAATAATTTTGTAAATCTGACATTGATCTGACATTCAAATGGTTATGTCAATTTTCTATTTATTTAACGAAAAAAAGTTAAAATCATAATTTCAATGCTTTTGTTGTAAATAATGAGTAGGAGGATAAATCACAACAACAGAAATTCCCAATCAAAAGAAGGCCAATTTTTTATTTGCTGGGCATTACTTCCCGATAGAGCACCAAGGAATGTCTCATTTTTCTATATCCAGCACGTTAATTCTTCGACTATAAAAAATATGTAAGTTACTATAAGTTGAACATTACTGGTACTCTCTTGCGTTAATAAATTCCCTCAATGACTTCTGTATTGCTGTAATTAGGATTACTCTGATTTAACGTAACTCCTCACCGCTGTTATTAAAATATTCATCTCTGCGGCGGTCCACAAGGTTCCTGTGGTTCCGCTGCTCTAAAAACATAAAAATTTGGATGAACTTATTGCAAATATAGTACTCACGAATTTCTGACTCAATTGGAAATATAACAGTTCACACGAATAATATTAAAATTTTCGTTTAGGTGAAAAACTGTGAAAGTTTATCACAAACATGTGTCCAAATGATAATTTAGCGTATGGGCATTGCATCACAGTAGTCTGAGGCCCACCAAAATTTCCAGCTGGATGTAATTTCAAACATGGTCCTTGAAAACCGGACGTGGACGGTCGAGAATGGTCGAACACTGTGAGTTGTGCGATAAGAATATACGTGATGGAAATTTTGGTCGTTGGTGGACGGTCGCGGACGGTCGGTCCTGGTCGATCAGTGTGATTCCTGGCTTAGGGTTTTGATAGTTATAAATATAATGGTCAATGAACAAGCAAAATACGCGCTAGCCCGTGGAACCCAACCAAAGAAAGTATTATTATTATTATCATTGTTATGTTCAATGAGCAAGCGCTAATTTTGCTTGATCATTAATCATTATATTTATAACTACAAAAACCCTAAAGGGTATACGTTATAAAATCTTTACACATTATGGCAGCGGGCTGACGAGCTATGGATTGAAAAGTACTTCTCCTTACGACTAACATAAAATTTGCCAATTCTCAAATCAAATTTGATAGCAGAATGCTTCTCTCTCTTGAGATTGAAGAAATATTACACTTTTCTGTTTCTATGCAATCTAAATGTATTTATTTCACTCTCTATCACTCTCTAAGAGATTAGATAATATTTTCACACTATTGCAGCAATAATATCGTTAGCCTTGACTGAGATCGAAGTGACAAAATTTTAATCAGAGTGTCAAATTTATTGTTTGTTACGTTTTCATTTGATTAGGTCATTCATTGATATTTCGACCGATAAGGTCTAGCAAATTTGCGGATTTCCTGTCCAAGAATTCCATATTTTTGTAACCATTTATTTCTTGCAATGATCATTTCACAATGACATAGGAATCATTAGTTTGGGCATGAAACATATAAACAATACAGAAGATACTAAACGCAGACACATATTGTTGTTGAAATTGTTTTTTCCGTTAACCAGCTGTCGTCCCCTTACGAACGGCAGTCCTCAAAAGTCGAAACTTGTGCGAGCTAAGGATTAACAAGGTCTTACCTTTTAACGTGCGATTCCTAGCACGATCCGAGGAGAATATCGAAAGGAGGTCCGTAGGTCACCCATCCAAACCACGGCCACGCATAGCATTGCTTGGTTTCAGATATCGGTGAACCGGCGCTCTCCGATCGAGCTATCCCCGCGGATAAAATATAAATGAATAAATACGCAAAACACAAATTAATGGATAAATTAATAGGAACAAGTTTCTTACAAAATATCAAAAAAAAATATTTCACAGCCTGGAAATGCTTCAAATTGCTCAAATTGCTTATGGTTGAATCTCCTGTAGAATCAGAAAATTGATTAAGAAACAGAATTTGGTGTAAAACTAGATTAAATTACTACGTTTCTGTGTAATTTCATTATTTGGCAGTTCATGTTTGAGATGATTAAGGAAAAATTGAAAGATAAAAATGGTGTTGAAAACGGATACATAAAACCTGGTATGTCCGGAAAATGTTTAAATCTTTCTCAGAAAAACAAAGCGTTTCTTGAAAAGGCAGAAAAATAGGAAATATCAACTTTTTCCTAGTTTCCATAGAGTAGAGAAGAGTGTATTGACTACGTTACATAATTTTATTACATTTGTAGCAGGACCTTGAGAAAAGATTTTTTAGAAATATCTTTACTTAAAATAATATCGCCTAGTTAAAATTATGATTAAAAAAGACAGTACATATTTAAAAAGACAATAAAAAATCCAGTCTGATTGAAATAATTGAGACACTATACTAGGCACAAGTCAATCTACAATAAAAATTATAGTTAAAAAAGTAAAACAAAGAAGATGAAATACATTCACTTAGATATACTAGATTTCAGGCATTTATGCCCAGGTGGTTGAGAGTTTTTCACCAGTCCTCGATCTTGTCGTTTTCCGAGTAAAACAGTACTTCAACAAAAAAGATTTAACTTTATTTTTGAACATGTGAAAATTCAGCTTTCTTATTGCTTCTGGTAGCTTGTTATATAAGTGAATATTTAGAGAGTTTTTTTGGGACATTGAGAGCCTGTATCTAGGAGTTCTCAGTAAATTTCCTGATCTAGTATGATACTGATGTAAATCTGAATGAAGAGCAAAATCCGCTCTATTTTTATGTATTTCAAGGAAAGAGTAGTACATATAAGCACAAGGAAATAGCATGATTTGAAGTTGAAAGAAGAGGGCACGACAATGATCCCTGTAACCCGCTCCTGCTAAAATTGGAATGACCCTTTTTTGCAAAATGAAAATTTTATTTGAGTGGCTCGAATTTCCCCACAAAATGATTCCATAGGTCAAATGACTACGGAATAGTCCAAAGTAGCTGGACCTGAGGGTATCAATACCTACTAGGTTCTTTAGTCTACGAATAATAAAAGTAGCACTAGCTAATTTATTCGCCATATTCGCTATGGATGGTCTAGGAACGGTGCTGAACTGCCGAATAGTGAAATTCCTTTAAAAAAAAATCATTTTTTTTTTCAAGAAAAACAGGATTATTCAAAAACTATGTTGAATTGAGTGGAACTGATTAAATTTTCTAACTTCTGCGGTACTAGCTCCTGTATGGCAGAACTGAAGCCAATCTGAGGTATGAAATTTGTTGAAGAAACACTATTTCTTGAGAAGGCTACTTGTGCGAGCTAAGGCCAGGAAAAAGTTCTGCAGTCGCTAGGGTTTGAACCTTTGACTGGCAGCCAAAAGTGATTGAAACAATGTCGCTTTAACCACTCGGCTACCTGGCCCCAATTTGTGAGAGCTTATAGTCAGGGTAGGTGGGACATGCTTGTGATATCAACTATTCATTTCTCAGGTTTCTTTTCTACATTTTGCTGTTTATGCCAATGTGTCTAAGGAAGGCAAAACATTTTTTATGCTACTTTATTACTGTTTATGTAACTAAGACTAGCTAGATTCTCGTTCACAATGATATATGAACAAACATAGACAGGCCATCGCGCCGTGAAAAATTCGTTCGCCATTTCGACATCAGATTGTACTTTCCATAAACGTCCGCTGTTCCGGCTGAAAAATCGTCGCCGTTCTGAAAGTAATTAGATTCAGAGGGGGGCATGCAGGGACGGGAGACGGGACTCGTGTCCGTCCATGGCCTCCCATGCATTCACGGTGTCATCGAGACGCGTATCATTTTTAAATGTCACCTCTGTTTGCTCGTTGTGTGTGGGTAGGCGGCCATCTTTAGCCCGCGACATTTGGTAATTAATGAACATGGAATGGGCGCTAAACAACGCAAGACCGAACGTTGAATTTATAAGCGCGGATACCAGATCTGCGAAGCAGACTTCGTGTCGTTTTATCGACTTTTTTTAGTGGAGAAATCGAATTCGCCAGCGTTTTATACGAGGATGTATTGATATCTAGTTAGCCTAGACCAGTTCCCTGCATAAACGAAATATTGCGTTACCATAGCAACGAACAATAACTTATTAGAAGTGTCAGTGTAAAGTTTGACGTCAAAATAGTAAACCATAGTTACGCACTAAATTGTGAAAATCGAAAAATTGGAGTATCGACCCATCATCAAGTACCTGTATTTAAAAGGGTTAATAGGTAAGCAGTTTTAAGAAGATATGCTTAATACCCTTGATGATCAATGTCCTTCGTATGCGACCGTGAAAAATCCATTGAAGATGATGACCGATCGGGAAGGCCAGTTTCTGTGTAAGTCCACGAAAATATCGATGCAGTTCATGACATGATTTTAATAGACCGTCGAATTGGACTAAAACGGATATCTGAACTGAATATTTCATACGAACGCGTTCATCATAAACTTCACGTCAATTTGGACATGAGAAAAATTGCTGCAAAATGGATCCCCAAATGTTTGAATGTTGACCAAAAGCGTGCAAGGGTAGTAGCATCGCGTTCGATCTGATGTGCTCGTTTTGAAAACGATGTAGACTTCTCAAACCGAATTGTTACTATGGATGAGACTTGGGTACATTTCTACGATCCAGACACAAAGCAACAATCGATGGAATGGCGACACTCCGGTTCTCCAAGACCTAAGAAGTTTCGTGTCCAAAAATCTGCTGGAAAAGTTCTTGCCTCAGTGTTTTGGGATTGCCATGGAGTAATCATGATTGATTAAAGAGAAAAGACGCTGAAAGCTATCCAAAGGTGTTTTGTTTTTGCAGGACAACGCCCCTGCACACAAATCTCATGTTGCCATGCAAAAAATTCGTGATTTAGGGTTTGAATTACTAGAACACCCCCATTATTCACCAGATTTGGCTCCGTCCGACTATCATCTCTTTCCTCAACTAAAAAAGGTCGTAAATTTTCTTCCAACGAGGAGGTAATAAAAGCTGTGGAGGTCTGGTTTGCAGAGAAAGAAGATTTTTTTTTAAAGGTCTAGAGACGTTGCAGGTTCGCTGCAATAAATGTATCCAATTAAGAGGAGAATATGTTGAGTAATAAAATATTTTGACATTTAAATTTTGTTTGGATCTATAGTAGGGTAAGAATTTTTCAATATATCTTCGTATGGACATTTCTATTTTTGGATGATTGCCAGAACACAAAAATCATCAACGCGTTCCAAGAAGTAATACCGATACTTTCTGGTATAAAAATGTAATTCGTCAAAAGAACTCTGTAAGATATTAAGATATAATGATGCCAATAATAAATAAGGAATACCTTTTATTGAATTTGTGGACTTTTCGAAACTAACCAACTTCTGCGAATGAAATAAAAGAGATTTTATCCGAAATCAAAAACAAAAGTTCCTTAGGATGGGATGATATTTCAATGAAGATATGTTCCCAATTACCGTACAATGTATATTTTGGCAGAAACTATTAACAAAACTATATTAAATGGTATATTTCCTCCTTGTTTGAAAGTTGCTGTAATATCTTTATTTCACAAGATATAATCCTGACATTCGAGCAAATTTTTGATCTATATCTCTACTTCCCACGTTAGCAAAAGATATTGAAAAATTAATGTGAGAAAAGATCTGAGCTTTCTCAAAAAAAAAAAAAATTCTGCAACCGAAACAGTTTGGATTTAGAGCTAATAGAAGCACTAATGACGCAATCTTTTCTCTTTTTGATGACATATAACTTCAAATAAATTATGGTGAGTTTGCTGAAGCATTATTGCGTCAACCATGACATTGTTGCAAAAACTGGAATTGTATGGTTTTAGATGGAACATCTCATTGTGGTTCAAATCGTATTTATCTGCCGAGTGCAAATAGTAAATTTCAATGGTATCACATCTAATAAAATGGAAATCAGATGCGGAGTACCTCAAGGGGCTGTTCCTGGTCCAAGGCTCTTTATACTGTATGTCAAGGACAAGGCCAATATATCTATTGGTGGAAAGTTCACAAACCTTGCAGATGACCCATATATCCTTATTAGGAACCTAAATACACTGCAAAAAAATATTGAAAATGATCTGAAAGAAGTTAAAAAATAGTGTGATGCAAACCCAGTAACCACTAGTCTCTAGAACTAACATTATAACATTCAAATGTAACAGATTTTCCTTGAAAATCAAACCATTGACTCCAAACAAGTGAACAAATTGCTATGCCATTGGAACAGTCTCTAATTCTCTCGACATCAGATCAGTAAGAAATGCCTATTTTGCACTTTGATCTTCTTTGCATTTTTGCAGATATTTTCAATATGGCCAGAAAAAATATCGTATAGAATCAACTTGTGCTGGTAATAGGTGTTTTTTATAGAAATATAAAATCGATTCATAATTCCGAGTATATGAGCAAACCTTGCATTTCGTAGGATTAAATTTTAAATTGTTGTTATTGCACCCTTCTCACCAATTAATAGTATATATTTGAGACTGTAAATAAATGCAATCCTCTACAGAGATATTGTAGCAAAACTGTTCAGATCGTCAGCAAAATATAAGCTATAAGATATAAAAGATTTCTTCAATCAAGAATATACATACTCTTGAATAGAATAATCTTCTGTTAGTTTTGTGCCTGGTGGAAACTGTTTCTATACAAAAAAAATGCAATATCAAAAATTGAATTATGCTCATTACGGGCCAGTTGTGAAAATGAGTGAAAAATATTTTGGACTTCTACAGTTTTGTGTCTAATAGCGAGTGGCGTTTTTTATGTATTCAATCAAACTGCAATATGCGTCACTACTAACTGGTTTTATTGAGAAAACAGTTATTAAACTTAAAACTATTCCCAAATAAAACCATTATTTATACCTAAATTGTTCGTAGTTGTGAATCTATGCTTTGTTTAATCTATACCATGTTTCCAAAATGAAAATGGCTTCTATTCTATATTGTATAACCAAGTGCAGATTTGAACTCAACCTCCAAGTTGATAGAAGAATAGTATATTATTCATTATTGAAATTGCAATGTTCTTGTCTCAACCTACTCCCATGATTCAACAAAAAAAGTGCCCATTATTGAAGCTAAAATATTCTTGCCTCAACCAACTTATGAAGCAAGTATTCACTTGTTTCAAAATATTTTTCTTGCAAGTGGCCAAGAGGAGTGGTCAAAAAATCAAACTAAAATTTGGTTGCACCTATTCAAGAATACAATCTGTTTGAATCAACGCAATTATGTGTTGATGCAAAAAATTCTTTTTATCAGTGTTTATAAATATTGAAAATATAAACGGGCCCAGATTGGAACCCTGAGGGAGACCAGATGAAGCGACATAATTATAGAGTTGTATCCATTATATGCTACAAATTGCTGTCTTTTTTTGACAAACGAAGAAACGAGTGATAAAAGAGAAGTGCTGAAGGCGAATACAGAAATCATATGAAGTTTTATAGAATGTTTCAACTTATCGAAAGTTTTTGAAGTTTAGTGTCGTATTCTTTACTTTGGCATTAATCTTCTCCCGGCTCTTTTGGACACTTTTGTCTCTCCAACGATGTTCTGCATGAAAAACGGCTCTCGTACTAAATCTGGCAAGAACCAGCTATATCCACGAATGATAAAAAATAATATCACTTCTGTAATGTTTATCAAGACCCGATATCCAATATATTTTCGAAAGTAAACATATGAAAAGTGCCTACATGTCAGCAAAAATCCCCATCATTTCACCGTTACTTAATTTAATCGTATGGGTTTTATTGAAGCATACAATATTTATAGAACGATTGAAATTGTGTACTGAAAAGATAAGAGGGATAAGCAACTGATATCGATTATCCAAAAAATAGAATCCAGAAATAGCTCGAAATCTTGGTATCTCGTTGGCGAAAGAAAATCTCTTTTTTATCGAAATTTTATTGAATAAAAGAAATATATTTTTGGACCAATTAAAATTAATTTTAAGCTATTATATAACGTTTCTAGTTGATAACGCATACTTTCAATCACATCAGTTTCTAGATATACATTCGATAAAAGATATTTTTGTTGGATAGTAAATTCTATGAAAAGTAGACCTTCTAATATCAAAATGCAGTCGACTTAAGTAAGTTAAAGCATTGTTTAAATAGAACATAGTCAATGCCTGTGGAAAAGGTATTGGACACAAACGCGAGTGTCATCTAGCGTGATTAGTTACAAACATGAATATTTTACGTCATTTTAATGCAGGTTTCATCAAAAAACCATGATTTTAATGCTTTTCCATTGTTTTAATCAAATTACGACATGACTTGAAGGCCTGATCACTGAAGTTACGACATGACTTGGATGCGAGCTCACTATCGCCATCTACATGTCGCATCCATTTTGATCCAATTATAATCCCATAAGGTTGACTAACTATCTTCTATATAAACAATGGTTAAAGTAATACTTCATTGTTATTCATGATATGGCAATATTGTAGGAATGATTTATCGACAATCGTCGACGATTCGCGTCAAGGGGCAAAATATTGTTACGAAACTGGTATTTGATGGAAACATCTAGAAATTCCAACAATATGGTACACTTTTACAACGAATGTGTCAAAATCAACAGTGCTTCCAGAATGAAATCACTGAAATAATGTAGATAACCGCAGGAGAAATCCATAAAATTAAAGGAGAGGCCAGGAAGTCAAATGAGAAGTCCAGGAGGTCAGAGGTAAAGTCCAAGTCGTCAGATGCGGAGTTCAGGGTGTTAGCTAGAGGGTTCTATGATTAATTGTCCAAGATAGACGAACAGGTAGCACAAGAGGCGAATAAGAAATTTAACGAAGAAGTGGATAAGATCAAGGAGAGGGTGATATAGTGCAGTTTTTGCGAAAAACCTGGTTGCGAGGTTCAAAAAGCAAAATTTTGGTGCGATGAAAATGTGCGACAAAGAGGTCCAAGCGAATTATTCCATGTGACTTATGTCATGGGCAAAAATTCTACCCGAGAGTTATGCCAGGAAAAAAAATTGACAACCCAATGATTGTATGTGTTTCATACAATCGATTGTTATTAAATTTGTTCAGTAAACTAATGAGTGTAATTTTAAAAAAAGTCATTTTTGAATTTTTAATTAATCATAGTCTCGCCAGGAAGTTTTTAGCCAACCCACTCACCATATATTTTTCAACATAAAATTTGATATAAAATACTTATCATTAATTAAACAGATGGGTGATCGTTTTTAACTCTGATCTTAGACTAAGTGTACAACCAATTTGATAAAGCTTAGTGGCACCTGGTCACAGCTGCAAAATTTAAAGTACCTAGTACGTGGCTTAATGCTATTAATAGTATATTCAAAAATATCAAGATCAAGTCGCGATATCATGACTAGAAGCAGTTTGATACAAACAATTCAAAAACTACAGCGGTCTGAACCCCTACGTAAAAAATTGGCACGCCTGCAAAAATACACCACATGACGGAAAAGGGTTTGTAAATTAAGCCCTCTACAAAGTGACTCACGAAACGAATCATACCCCTAATATATACTAATCATTGAAAAAATTACATACATTTCAAACTCGTTTTTGCAATTAAACGGAATAGTTCGAGTCTGGTATTACGAATGCACCCCGATAGGACTTACAACCCCGTCGTAATACGTATGCTTTTTCGCAATGTTCGCGTTCATTCTCAGATAGAGCGCACGCAAGGGCTGGATTTTTGCACGCGATTGTTACTCATAACGTGGACGATGTATGTAATTATGGTCGCCATATGTCAATACACATGAAGGGTT
This sequence comes from Chrysolina oricalcia, assembly GCA_944452925.2. Lineage (NCBI taxonomy): Eukaryota > Metazoa > Arthropoda > Insecta > Coleoptera > Chrysomelidae > Chrysolina > Chrysolina oricalcia. The sequence continues at coordinate 1,934,303 of OX101821.2, read as the reverse complement.
TGATGAATATATCAAGCATGTATCAACACTGCATAATTTCCTTCCAATAGGGAATTACACTAGTCAATTTTAATTTTCATTTTATTTACAAGTAAAATTGAGTAAAAAATGACTTTTCATTTTTTTTTTCGATTGGGATTGATTCAGAAAATAAAAACGATTGGAGTAGAATTCAAATACTGACTAAATTCGCGGTATTTCATTGTACGAATACAAGTGACGTCAAAGTCTCCTGACGTCAAGATCTCCGTATATTGCCTATTAGCCTCTCTGTTGGCAAAGTCAAGTGCACCTTTCCAATTAAATTCGACTGAATAGTATCGAAAGAGGATTAATCCTATGATTGAAACTGAGAAAGCATTCTGTGAGGACTCAATGACTTTTGGAATAATACAAGTGACGTCAGTCCGCGAAAATGTGGCGTTTAAATCTCTCTCAATTTGGAACAGTTTGAAGTGGATTGTAGTCGATATGAAATAAATAAATGGGTTCATGAAATGATTTTACATGCATAATATAAACAGATACAGATGTGTTACAAATTAATAGTATATTGTGCAACTAGTGCGGGAAATAGGATATTAGGATAGTTTGACAAGATTATGAAGCACGAGCCGTATGCGAGTGGTTAAAAAAAAGAAGTTATTTCGTGAAGATTCGAACCTACTCCATAGATTCTGTTTTATGACCCGTGTCGAATGTTTGGTGCATTAATGCCCTGAGCAATTCAATGACATTAATATTGCGCGCGGATTTGCGAAATGTCGGCCGGACGCACTTGCGTTCATGTTACTACTATGTCAAATTCATCCAGGTAATATGAAAACTCTTCAAAGGGAAATGATGCACAAAAAATATTCTAAAGAAACATATATTGACCCAATCTTAACTGTCCTGAACTAACTAAACTTAATCTAGATGTTCTAATTGTTTCGGAAGAGATGAGTTCACGGTGGAGAATAATATATTTATAGTTCGGTCATATGTTGAATTTATTGTGAAATCATACAGTAATATGAGATATCAGGACTATATGACAAGACATGCGAGCGAAGCGAGCAGGCTGGCCGACATTTCACAAATCCGCGCGCGCGGATTTGCGAAATGTCGGCCGGACCCGCTCGCCTTCATGTTACTACTTATTCCATTTTCTCAAATTTATGAAGAAGATTATAGTGTGTGTGTGTCTGTGGGGCAAGCGATTGCTTTGCTCATTTGTGATCAAAGTAAGATTGGCAAATGTAATCACTTATTTGAGTAATCTTTTTGAACGATTTCCAGTGATCGAGCCAACTTGACATTAATACATTTTCGTGAAATCAAAATTAAACCGAATGATTAGGGCGAATAATTAATTATTTTGATATTATTTAACAGTGATTTCCATAAATCCGCCCCTAACTTGGTAACAGCAATAATTTGGCAACCATGCATCTCCGTACCACGAAAATTGGGGTTTTGTGTACTCGTGATCATAGCAATAGTTGTCACAGTTTCAGCAGATCCAATTGCTGCTAAGCTATAACTTGCCGCAAAACAGGAAAAGCATTTTTGTTTACTCTTCACCCTAACAACGGTTACCACGGTAACCTTTTTTCTGTAACTGATTTCAGCTAAACTAAACTAGACAACTAGGCAACCACGCATTTCCGCATAATGGGAATCGGGTTTCTGTATTATCGTTACCATAGCAACGGTTGCCATGGCAACGGTTTTTCTGTAACTGATTTCAGCTAAACGAAAGTTGAGCCTATTTCAATCCGGAGCAGTCTCCATAAATTGTTTGATTTGCTGAGGATTTAAAATGTTTGATTTTTTGGTTTATATCCGACTGAGCGTCTTTTGAGTACCGCTTTCAATTTCAGGTAATTTCCAATGTTTATGTTATGTTTAGCTATCAAGGATGTTCGTAACATAGAATAAATTGACCAGACAGTACTTGGCTTGTACTTATTTCCTAATTCTCCTATGTAAGCCAATAAAACTACCTCGAAGTTTTTTGCGTTACTTCTCTCTTTCCATGCCATAAAATTATCGTACGCCAAATCATACTTCTGTTTTGATTTTTCTGGCAGCAATTCCTCCGTTGTTTCGTTTGCTAAATTGCATACTTCTGGGGGAGTAAAATCTAACATTTCATCGTCAGATGACATTGTACCAAAGAAAACTGAAGAAATTTTACGATTCGGTACCTACCTACTTAGTAAATCACATTGACACTGACACTATAATGTTATGAATTCGTTTATAGATATGTCATTGTCACATGTACCTATGAGTAAAAATTAGGGTATAGTTAACTATATTTGGTAATCGCACCAATCGCTGAGCGAGGAGACCGTGCGCAATATTTCATTTCACACTAGTGCGAAATGAAATATTTTGCCCTAGTACGAAATATCTAATTTTGTGTACTAGTTTACAGTATTTCAAGGAGGTCGTCGGAAACCATAATTTTTCATTATAGTGTAATACCCTATTTTCAGAGGAAATTAAACCTTAGTCAAATTTAAAATTACTTAGGTGTCACCGAAAATTTCGAATTTTGTCGAAACATGTTGAAATAATCCTTATATCCAGTGAATATAAAAGCAAGGAAAGAACGGATTGCCAGCGTATTACTCAAATTAATAAATACAAAAAACAGTTTACATGAGAAAGTAAATGTTGACCCAAATAACGAAATAGCAAAAACAAACTAGGTATAAAAAATACAGAAATCAATTAAATGAAACGATAACAACGGCAAAAATGAAATATCACAAAAACCAAATTGCTAAATCGAAAAACACACCTCATAAAGTCTGGAAAGCCATGAAAAACAATGATAAACCAGACTCAAAATACAATTCAATCAGAAAAATTGAAACAACAGTAGGAACAATAGTCCCCAATGAAATAGGAATATCGGAATACTTTGCGGACTACTTCACCAAAATAATATTTGCTTTATAGACTGGGAGAATAGGAGATGCTGACAGAATGTGTATTTTTCGTCGCAAAAATGGTCCTCTTCAACTTACCCCTTTGTCGAATTTGATTTTCGAGGTAATATTCGAAATCAGCTCGTCGATTTACGTATGAAGAAAGATTGCGTCTTTACGAAAAATGGAATATAAATATTTTTGCAAAATTCAATTTCCTTCTATATTGAATATTGCATTTTTCGACTTTGATCGGCTGGAAATATTTCAAAAATGCGGAATCCCGCGAATATTACTTCATCTTATGAAAAATTTCCTTCTGAATCTAAAACTGTACTTGTTTTTCGAATCAGAAGGCTTATTCATTTAGAAATTGTGCATTTTTTCGGCTAATGACCATAGCAGTCGATGCCAAAACACCAAAGAAACAAAAAAAATGCCCTCTTCCAGTTACCCCTTTGTCTAATTCAATTTTCGAGGTGATATTCGGAATCAGCTCGTCAAGTTATGTATGAAGGTAGTTTGCGATTTTAAGAGAAATGGAAAATAAAAATTTTCCCAAAATTCGATAGAATGTTGCATTTTTCGACTTTGATCACCTGGGAATATTTCAAAAATGTGGAATCCCGCGTACATTACTTCATCTTATAGAAAATTTACTCATGAATCCGAAAACGTACTTGTTTTACGAATCAGAAGGCTAATTCGTTTAGAAAATAACGATTTTGTGGATCGGTGCATTTTTTCGTCTAAAAAATTGCCTTTTTAGGAATTCTACATTATTTCCGTGCCACATTATTGTAGAGTAATCTGCAAACATGGTGAATTTTCAGAAAATGTTGATTCTACTAAGATCATTTAAATAAATGAGAAAATTAATTGTTCCCAATATCGAGCCTTGAGGAACACCACAATAAATATTAGAAGGATTTGACATTTCATTTTCATATTCAACTATCTCGACTCGGTTGGGACATATGATGCCAGCCAGTTCTCTGCTACACCTCTGAATTCATGATAATCAATTTTCTGGAACAGTATTCTATATAAATAATGAAGAGGTTTTTTTTTGTATAAATTGTATAATTTCTAAATATGCAAAGCGCTTTCGACTTTCGTCATCTTCAGTGCATCGAAAGCGCTTTGCATATTTGGAAATTATACACTTTATACAAAAAAACCCTTTTCATTATTTATTCTTCGCAAGTGTATTCAGCTTCCCAAATAAAGTATACTATATGATTTACGTAATCGAAAGCTTTGGGAAAATCACAAAATACTGATCCAACAGCTTCACCTTCGTTCAGTTATGTGTATACTTTATTCAACAGGTTGAATAAATTTTTATTAGTTCGAGACCCGAATTGCGAGGACGACAATATATTGTGCTTATTTATGACTGTTTGTAGCCTTTCCTTAACAACTCCTCAATTATCTTGGAAAGAGTTGAGTAATGCGAAGGATCTAAAGTTTGAGGGATGCAGTTTTCAAGCAAGTAGAGAATTTACCTGTCTTAAATGAAATGTTACTCAATGTTAAACAATAATATTGTACCGATATTTCATCTAAACCACAAGATTATTTATTTTTCAATTGATTGAAGATCGATTTGAATTCCTTAATGTCAGTGTTATATAAATAAAAGCTGACTGATATGGATATATGTTCTTGACATAAGGCAAGGGGTCTCGGTCAGTCATTGGTACTAAGTCTCTATGACAGTTTTTTAGCTGTTATACAATAAAATTCATTGGGTTTGGTTCAATATTCATATGGGAGGGGAGATGAGTTCTTTTGCCCCTTAGGTTGATTGACAGACCTTGATAGAGTCAAAATGACTGAATAAAAAAATTGCTAATCTCAACCATAATTAAAAAGTATATTTTACCGCTTTTTCATTGAGTTTTTTGCATCTTAATGTATTTTCATATTGTCTGTATTGTATTTTATTGTATTTTATTATATTTTATTGTATTTTATTGTATTTTATAGTATTTTATGTATATTACTGCATTTTCATTGCGTTTTCTTTTTGTTTATTGTATTGTATTTTTATATCGTCTTCATTATATTTTATTGTATTTTATAGTATTTTATTGCATTTAATATATATACTATATATGCATTATCCACTTACTTATAATCGAAACAAGTGCATTGCACTTATCGACTACCAACTTTATTTATGCTTATTTTAAATGTATTCTCAACAATTATTCTTACTTCATGAATAAAGTTTATTATTATTATTATGACCGTTTATCATTATTATTAGGACTCTTTTTGGTTATGAAACAAGTTATCGATGTATAAACAAAATATTTTGAAGTATTTATAGTATTACTACTGACCATACCTTGAACTTGCATGTACAAAGATTCAAAAGATTCTGAATAAATGAAAACAATGCACACTAAAATATCGTGTTTTATTCAAATGGATGTAAATTCATTCAAGTGAATTAGGTTCGTTTCCTTCGCAAATTATGTTGAATACACAACGTACAGATCCCGAATAAAAATAAATAAACATAATAACTGCATGTTAGAATCAAACCACCTGACAATTGGACATATTTCACAAGTTATTTGCTCTCTCAATAAACAAAACATAACAAACAATCGACGAACGCACACCATATAATCACGCTTGAGGTTATGAACCGCCGACTGACTCACACATAATTATCATTCAAAATTTTCATCATATTGTTCGATTGAAGGACGCTGCTATGATGTAACAAGATAAATCTATCGCATTTAAAAATACCGGTCGGCGTTGGAAAAAATCACCTCTATAAATAGACCTTTTCTAGAGTGTTAACTTGCTTAATTGCATAATGGCGCCAATTTGTAAGTTTTTTTTTGCTGTTAAGAGGTTACGAGTTGTGTCAGTCTAATCAACAAAACATCATTTGTATTTCGAGACAATACTTGGTATGACAGAAACTGATGGGGATGTGTCAGAATAATAGACTTTTTCTTTATAGGCCAGTAGATATAGACAATCAATTCACAAAAATTAATTCCAAAATTTTTGTAACTTCAATGGTATGTTAGTGCATTAATTAAAAAAAAAAAAACATAAAATTTCGCTATGGAAGTGTGGGGAGTTATCCCACTTATATATTATTATACTTCACTTTAGTAAATTAATAATTAGGGTGATATTTCACACATTTCAATTTCAAATATTATTTCTAAGCTCCTGTATATATTTTAAATTCAATCCAGCCGGGGTATCGTATCATGAAAACAAACCGGGAAATTCCAACTCATAACGTTTGACCAAATTGCTTTGTTATAATCCGATTTAACAAATGCCTACGCTCACCTACTTGGCCAGTTTTCCCTATTTGTAATTGATTAGAAATCTCTAGGGTAATATTTCGTTTTATTTCCGGGTTTCAAGGCGAAAAAAAACCTTTTTTCCTGAGAAGGTTGTCTGGGATTTTCCCAGTCAACCGACATACACAGTTCATTACAATTAGATCCATTAGATATTACAAAAAAGTAACTTCCTTTTATCGTAGGTTTTTTCATTTCCAGAGGAGTCACGTATTGGTTCAATTTTCAATTGAGAATGTTTCCCTTTACAACATGAATTCCTTCCAATAGAGGTTATCTTGTACGATGGAAAATAGCGACTAAAGTTTATCTTATGATTCAACAACTGACTCTATGAATATCCTGTTCATATTTTCGTAGGTAATACCACAAGTGTATCGGTGATTATCGAAATAGCAATTCCTTTGAATTTGAGAATCAATTTATGTTGCTTGGCAACCACACGAGCGCTTGCGCGATTGTGGATGCCTAAAGCAACATAATTTGATTCGAACCCGAGAAGGAATTACCGAAAATCACCGATAACACGAGTTGTATTTGTTAAGATTATTTCATGAATAAAATCGAAACCATTTTTATTTATTTACTATTCAATTTAACTAGGAACATTAATCCCGCATTTAGTTCTGAAATTATGCAACTAACAAAACATTTACTTGATATTTCAAACATCCCTCTATTTCAGTTACCAATGACAGAGCGCGTCATTCGTAGTTTCGTCATTGCATGTCTAGTCTACTGCTTCTCGCTCGAGGTTATGTTTTGATAAAATTTTGATTTAGTGATTTCATTAATCAACGAGTATGCAAAATTTGTCGAAAATTGTGAAGTTGATATGAATTAATAGTGAGTGCTTATTTAGTTTTGGTCAAAGTTTGATGTTGTGTCATTATAGCAGCTTGCTAGTGGTAAGTTTGTGTTTTGATAATAACCGAGGGGGAAGTAACTAGCCATTTTTTGTACACCTAATGAAAATAATGCAGTAATTAACTCTAATGAAAATTAATTACCATTAATGATGTTATACTATTCATCGGAAAATCACTGATTAAAATCCGCGTCTGCTCAGCGATCACCGAGGCGATCACTTACCGATTGTCAGACGGCATAAATTTGCCAACTTGGAACCGAAAAAAATCATATCACGGATCCCCAGAAACATAGATTTCGATTTTAAGTTGAATATGAAATGATTAATGAAGTAATGAAAATGTTATGATGTACACCTAATGAAAGAGTTACTTCCCCCTCGATAATAACCAATCAGGAATCGAACTACAAAATCTAAAACACATCATATACATATCCAGTAGCCAATCAAGAGCCGAACTACAAAATCGAAAACATGATGTTTTCATTTATCAACACAAAAATTTCAACCAATCATAACGCGCTATTTTAGCATAAGTGAAATAATCAATAAAATCAACATGTCATAGCCACAAGAATAGCCACAAGAAATAGTCCAACAATTTCATCATTACAGTGTCAAATTGCTTCTGAAGAGTATGATTTCCAATTCTTCCGTCCTCCCTGACGATTTCAGAAGAGTGAAATAGATTTTTGTCGAAGAAAATGTATTGGAGGCCTAGTGAAAGAGATGAGATTCACGCATCAATGAAATAAGCGATTTTCTGTGAGTGAGACCTCTGAATAACATTCTCGCCTATCTCATTTATAGATATGAATCTCCAATGAAAACTGGATGGAAATAATAAACTGTCTGAATGAAAATGCAAATGTTCACTTTCAGATTTTTTCTCTTAAGTTATATAAGGTATTTCACAATATATATCAGATGTAGTTCAATGCCCAGCGTGGATTTAGCCGAGGAAGTAGTTGTTTTCTGTTAGATATTACAAAAAAGTAAATTCATTTTATCGTAGGTTTTTCCATTTCCAGAGGAGTCATCAAGGTTTCACAGACCGCTGTGATGATAGACTTGACATTCCGCAACAGCATAATTTACGTTTAAAATCAAGTAACAGCGCTTTAGGAAACCCACTGCAAGATTTGCCTTACAAATCAGGGTTCGTAAATATCATGATATTTATATAAATATCAAAATAACGGATATATATTGATATATATCCGATATTTATCAAATTTGTATATTTATTAATTTTTTTTTATATAGAGAATACCAAAAGTAGAAGCATTCATTTGTTTATTTTTAAACAAAACAACCAAAAGTGAACACCCCCTTCGGCTATATCACAATCGAACAAATGTTTTTCTATGCGGGAAGGAATTCCTTGCATTTATTTCTTACATTTCTTGTATTTAGCCCATTTCCCAGTATCACTGGCTTCATCTGCCAATTCAAATTTTAGCCGCACTGAACTTTTAGTTTTGGGCATATTGTTTATTTCTATTTTGATCAAATGCACTTTGCACCTACTACGGCTACAACGTGAACTGAATTTGTTAATATCAACAGAAAAGCAGACACACGCGACCGCACATAGTAAGGGGATTCACACATCAAATAAATGAGATTCCCCGACAATTAACATCATACCGAATGACTAGGGAGTTCCCACACCGATCTCTCTTGAATTTATGACGAGATTTCAACCTATTCAACATAGTAATTTATACTGAGTGATATATAATATAATATATATATATATATATATATATATATATAAATATATATAAATATATATATATATATATATATATATATATATAAATATATATATATATATAAATATATATATATATATATATATATATATATATATAAATATATATATATATATATATATATATATATATATAAAACAGGAAATTTTTTGGGTATAGCAGCAAGCAAAACGTGTACTCTTTTAACACTATATTTCCGATATTTCAACAGTGAATACTGTCATCTTCAGGGAAGCTACAAGTAACAAGCAAAATTGTACGATTAATGGAAAGAAAACTTTGAAGAAGAACCACTTACTGTGTTGATGATAATGATTGCTATGGATGTAATATTTAAAATTATAAACAACATGTCATGTAAGTCACATGTGACAAAGATGAACAAAAACACATTAAAATACGTCAAACAATAAAAATATTAATATTAAGTCATTGTTATAAAATTTTGTTTAAACATTTATTTGAATTATCTCCACACGTGGAGAGATTCAAATGTAACGTAAGAAATTTGGTTAGGATTATTAGACAACAGACAGTTGACATTATTGACATTAGATGTCAGACACTTTTGAAGTGTGACACGAAACCACGAATTGGCCGCTGCTAGTGGGTGAAATTAACCAATTGTCTAAACTCAAAAGAGATGAAGTGTTCCCTAAGGTAGAATTATTTAAGTTATGTGTAATATTATTTATTGTCGATGAGGAGTAAATATGAATAAATTTCACTTAAGTGATTAGCGTCAGTTTTTTTATTTAAGCAAGAATCTGATTGAGAGATGAAAGCCATTTCCATGAAAAGTCTTTTAGTGGTATTGTTTTCTTTAGTCAAAATTTTTGTATTACTATAGTTCATGTTATGACCAGTGCTATTAACATGTTCACTAATGCACATCTTTCATGATGGCATCTACAGTCACTTTTATGTGAAGTGATTCTATCTTTTAATGTCCTCGAAGTCTGACCTATGTAAGTTTTATCGCAATTAGAGCAAGGAATACAATACACCAACTGTGATTGTGAAGTTAAAGGTGTTTTATCTTTAACTTTGGTAAAAATGGAATTAATTGTTAATATTGTTTTATTTGCAATTTTTATGTTCTCAAAATCTTTGAAAATTCTAGCAAGCCTGGGTGAGACATCTGCGATATAAGGAAGAGAGGTGAAAAAATATTGGATTTGGATCCTATCTGCATCCTATCGCAGATGTCTCACCCAGGCTTGCTAGAATTTTCAAAGATTTTGAGAACATAAAAATTGCAAATAAAACAATATTAACAATTAATTCCATTTTTACCAAAGTTAAAGATAAAACACCTTTAACTTCACAATCACAGTTGGTGTATTGTATTCCTTGCTCTAATTGCGATAAAACTTACATAGGTCAGACTTCGAGGACATTAAAAGATAGAATCACTTCACATAAAAGTGACTGTAGATGCCATCCTGAAAGATGTGCATTAAGTGAACATGTTAATAGCACTGGTCATAACATGAGCTATAGTAATACAAAAATTTTGACTAAAGAAAACAATACCACTAAAAGACTTTTCATGGAAATGGCTTTCATCTCTCAATCAGATTCTTGCTTAAATAAAAAAACTGACGTTAATCACTTAAGTGAAATTTATTCGTATTTACTCCTCATCGACAATAATATTACACATAACTTAAATAATTCTCCCTTAGGGAACACTTCATCTCTTTTGAGTTGAGACAATTGGTTAATTTCACCCACTAGCAGCGGCCAATTCGTGGTTTCGTGTCACACTTCAAAAGTGTCTGACATCTAATGTCAATAATGTCAACTGTCTGTTGTCTAATAATCCTAACCAAATTTCTTACGTTACATTTGAATCTCTCCACGTCTGGAGATAATTCAAATAAATGTTTAAACAAAATTTTATAACAATGACTTAATATTAATATTTTTATTGTTTACGTATTTTAATGTGGTTCATCTTTGTCACATGTGACTTACATGACATGTTGTTTATAATTTTAAATATTACATCCATAGCAATCATTCTCATCAACACAGTAAGTGGTTCTTCTTCAAAGTTTTCTTTCCATTAATCGTACAATTTTGCTTGTTACTTGTAGCTTCCCTGAAGATGACAGTATTCACTGTTGAAATATCGGAAATATAGTGTTAAAAGACTACACGTTTTGCTTGCTGCTATACCCAAAAAATTTCCTGTTTTGTATCCTAACTAGTCAGCAAAGACTACCCTTCTACTATATATAAATATATATATATATATATATATATATATATATATATCCATGATATCAACGAATAAACAATCAATCAATATCAATGATATTTATATGATATATATATCGAGTGATATATATCGGCGAACCCTGTTACAAATGCCTTATCTTTCGTTCTCAACGAATTCTCAACGCCTGTATTTTTTTTACGAGCTCAACGGAGTATATTTGTTGTAAATGTATCGATTTTGTTTAACGCAATATTTTCAATTGGCATATCAAACTCCCTTCCAGATGTTCTTTCGAAAAACCGACCGGTTCTAGTGGATGACTTGATTTTGCTTTTCTTTTGGTGTTAGCAGTGAACATGCAGTGGTGTTTGGAGAGTTGATATATTTGATTTCTTTTCAAATCAGCTGATATGCCAGTGAGGAGAGGACTTGTAGCACGACGTACTACACTCATTGAAACAATAATAAGGAAATTTGACACTGACAGTAAGTTTCTGCTTTATTATCCAGACACTGCACACTAGATACATCTGCACCGCACACTATCATTTTGTCACCATTCATAATTCATTAACAAAAATACACTATATGATGACAGAAAAGAAATTAAAACAAACATTAAAAATGTCAAAAAATGTATATCATAATTGTTCGTGTGGAAAAATTGTAGAATCAAGTGTACTGGGTGATTCAAATAAGGCACATTTGGGGGATTTCCAGGAGAGATTTTTTCGATTGAGAATGTTTCCCTTTACAACTTCTGAGGTAGTTTTTATCAATTTGAATGGAATGCATGGAATCAGTATTATGTGAGAAAATACTTGCAAACGAAAAATGTCCTGATTAAAAATTATCTATGCATTGTAGCTGATACGACGCCGACGTTTTTTCAATATTCATGAGAATGTATAATAATGGACATTCTACTTATGCGAATTATGTAGATATAATTAATTTAAATTTCTAAACCAATTACGATAAATATGCAAAAATACAGTTGTTGGCAATTTTCGTCATTCTAAAATTGAAGTGTTTATGGTAAAAATAATAATATGGATCTGATCGGTAATGTCAATAACATAAAACTATTCAACATCAATTTTACTAATTTAACTCATTATTCCTAACTTATTTCCATAGGCTTGGGTTCTGTACCTCTTCTAAATGAAAACTAACAACGTTCTTATAATAAAATCCAGTTATTTTCTTCCCAAATTAGCCGGGATCTTTTGACAAATATGATAGAATCTGATTTGGACAAAGAAGTCCGTTCTAATTTTTGCATTTCCCGATTTTTGGAAACCTGAAAAAAATGTGTCTCTTTATTCTCAATGCACATAATTCAAACTAACCTGAACCCAGGGTTGGCAAATATCATATTTCCATAAATATCAAAATATAATAATATCGGATATATCATATCCGATATTTTTGAGAAAATTTGATTTTGTTCCTAGGCTGAAATACAAAAAAAAAAACAAAATATAAAATATCTTCATTTTGGTTAAAGCTAAAATCAAACTTTAGTTCAAAATAACAACAAACGAGCCAAAAACTAATGTTTTACCTAAAATACATTATATAAAAACTTTTTTCTACGTTCATGCAAGAAACAAAACTTTATTAAACTGTATTTAGTGGGAAAACAAGTGCTTTATTGCACTGAGTGCAATAATAAAGTTTTTATTGCACTCATCTGTCATTCTGCTACAGCATTCTATCATCATGACAAACATAAAAGTCGAATCGTCGCCATATTCAGCCCATTTTCTACGAGATTGTATTACGTTTTAAACACTTGCATATTTTATATAATTTCTTGTCAATCAATTTATGACATAATGGGATTACAAAATTACTACAAAATGCAATTTAATAAAAATAAAATTCGTTTCCTTGAATATTATTATATTAGTTTTAGCAGCTAGATTTGAACAACGAAAATATTATAAATTGTGAAAGGCTTTCGCGGCCATCGTCACTTACATGGTGGTTCTTCGGGTTGTAAGGCCGACGTATGTTTAGAGAAGATCTCGACGTTTCGCCAACATGAGTGGTTAGCATTTTCAAGAGATATTTTCAAAGTTTCTGGTTTCTTAAGGCGCTGTCAAATGCTAACCACTCGTGTTGGCGAAACGTCGAGAACTTCTGTAAACATACTTCGGCCTTACAACCCGAAGAACCACTATGTAAATGAATGTCTTCCTTACACTTTAGTACCACCTAAATGAAACAGTTTTTGGTTTTTGCACAAACGTAGAAAAAATATGGTGTGCAACTCGTGCAAAAATTGTTATTTGCGCGTGTTGTCCAACTCGGCCTAACGGCCTCGTCGGACAATTTCACGTCGAGTGCAATAAACACTTACTTTTTGCACTTGTTGCATGAATAACTATAAAGTAACGCAAAATCTTCACTTAAGGGAACTAGTTCATCATTTGACGAGAGCCAGTCCAAAATTTTGGCTTTTTAATCGATATTATGATTTGAACATTTAAAAATAAGTACTAGTTTACTGGCTTTTTCGTTTTCAAGTTTTCATTTTTACGCAAACTACCAAGGACTTTTTGATCCGGTATTTATTTCGTTAAATGATTTCAATTTCACTTGTATAGTTGTGATTAAACAACTAGCAAAACAATTGAGTCGAACAATATATCAAATTCATTGGTTAGTTCCAATTTTTCAAGATCAAGATCCTCTTTAACGATTTTTTGATGGTGATGTTCAGTTATGAATCAATCTAACCAACGATAGATCCGAAATTTGTCAAGTTCAAGGTCCCCTTTTACGATTTTCTTACACTATTTTGTCATCATCAGAGTCCCTCAAGAAGTTTTCTGTAACAAAAGTAATATTTTTTATATGCCCAACTCGTGTAAGAAAGTGTACTCCATCCAGTGAACCGTTAGGAATTTAAATATATATTTATACCTATATATCAAGATAATCAGGTTAGGATTAAGATTTCTTACCTCTGAAACTAGGGATCAGATGACCCAGATTCCGTTCTTCTAAAATTTCCATGACACACAAACTACTAACCAGGACCAGTAAGAAAAAACGATTAAAAATCGCATTAATCGCAATGAATAATGAAAGGCGAAAACAAAGCACCATTCACCTGCGAAAACCGCGAACAAATGCGTTTCTCACAAATAAGTAGTTGTTTCTTCCAAACAATTTTCTTTTTTTATCAAGGTTTGATTTCTTTGATTGAAATTACATTTATTCACTACGAAAACATTTATAATTGAAACTAATAAACACTTTCTTTGACCTGAATATCCATTCTTCCCAATAAACCAATATATTAATTTCTCAAAAATAAATATTTGTTTCTTCCAAACAAGTTTCTTTTTTCTCTGAATGTTTGATTTATTTGATTCAAATAACATTTATTCGCAACGAATCATTCTTTTCAGGAATTGAAAAACATTTTTGATTGAAATAAAAAAACACTTCCTTTAGACTGAATATATATTCTGTCCACAGAACCAATATTTTCATTTCTCATAAATAACGTATTTCTTTCTTCCAAACAATTATTTTTTTGTCTCAAGGGTTGATTTATTAATTCAAATTACATGTATTTACCACGAATGAATCTGTTTATAAATTGAAAAAAACATTTTTGATAGAAACAAATATATGCTTTGTTTCAAATAATAAAATATAGCATTTTGAAGAAATTATATGAAAACAAAATAATGAATTGTTTGAAAATCCAACAGAATGGAAACTTTAAATCAACCGCTTGTTTGTTGGACCTATTCAAACTTCAGATTCCTTTGAATATAACAATATTTGTTAAATTCAAAGAAATCTTTTTCTGTGTAGAAAAAATTTAAATAAAATCTCGTATTTTGCGTCAAATTTTAACCCAAGATTGTCCAAACGTGTTTGTTTGAAAGGCATTTTACGTGTAACTTATTTCCTATTCCTAAGTATTGCAGCTTGACTAAAGAAATAATCCTGCAATCTAGAAATTCCTAAGTAAATACTTTATTTCATGAATCATTCCTAATTTATACTTCTCTTCCACTCCGATGTCTGTACGACATTCAGCAAAAGTGCATAGATATTTAGAATGATCATAAAATTGGACAAACACGGGTTGATCTGCATCTTTATGGCAAGGATTAAACCGCAAGTGATAGGAATGTTTATGACTTAGTTCATTTACTTGTGAGAACCGAAGACTTAAAATGTGAATAAACCACTAGTGCTGCGCCCATTTGATAATAAACAGAAGTCCTGACTTATGATTTAGAGGAGGGTATAATACGATGCATTAGAGAAAAATTTACATCGCGTCAAAACGTTCATGCCAAAATGTTCATTTGGTACAGTACACGATAAAAACAATTTTGTTGTTACAATCACTTTCTTTTTGTTGACAGTTTATTGTCGAATGAAAAAAATGACATGCAGGTGCAGAAAAATCAAGCTTGAATAAAGTAGCAGCATTTATTGAAGAAACAAAATAATTTTTTCTACGACCGTGCGTTTTTACCCACTTTCCCGCACTCATTTTAGTTTAGAAAGTATCACTTTCCCACACTAGTGCGGGAAAGTAAAATATATCAATTTATCGTTATTAAATGTACATTTCATTGATTTTACCTGTATATTACTATTCAAACTAATATAGGTTTTAATATTCAATCTGACCCAGACTATTTTTCTTTCATTGGAATGAAATTGCGATACTTTTATATATCTACTCTATACATTTCTCAAAATCAATCGACATAACAATCAAACTAAGCTGAGTCAAGTGGTTTGGTGTGGTAACCAAAGATTTGTTATGACAACCAAGTTGTCATCAAGACGTCAAAGTTTCAAGTCGAAGCGTTGTCGAAGTGTCCGATTCTGGCATTTTTCAAATTATTTTCAATGAAAGCAATATTTTAATGGATTCGTCAGACGAAGAGCTCCCAGAAGCAATATTAAAGGCCGCAGATGAAGTAAATTCAGACCTGTTACCAAGTAAATCACGAGAAAGATACGAACAGCAATACAACCAATTTTTAAACTGGTGTAAGGAAAAAGGAGTGAATAGCTTCAGAGAAGAGTTTTTTTTGGTGTTACCACCACTAACTACTCTGGACCGGCTATTCTGACGCATTTGCAGAATGCAGCAAATTGTGTTTTCAACATTAATATCAATAATAATTAGTGGATTTTCATGGAATGTTTTGTATGTTGAAATAAAATATATATTTTCAATGTGCTTTTTGAATCTTTATGCGGTCGTAGAAAAAATAATGTTCCTAATTCATGCGTAAAGTGTCTTTCCCGCCCTTGACTGCTTGCCCGAACTCCGCTTCGCGTCGTTCGGCAGTCGCGTGCGGGAAAGTATCACTTTCCGCACTTGTTAGGAAAATAACTATACTCAAATATTTTGTCGAATACTTCTTTCAGTATAGGACATTTGTATCAGAATTAGTTCAACAGTTCATTTGAATCGTTATGAATATCACAAATACTTCGTTTGAAAGATATTTTTCATTATACCTATCTGAAAACACTATATTTACATGCTTATTTAGCATACTGAAAAAGGGTTTTTCCCGTGCACGGAAAACTTTTCCGTGCGCTGGTGTCATTTACATGACAAAATTAAATAATATGTTGTTGACAGTTCTCTAGAAATCGCAAAATGTTTGAATATTTCCTTACCAACAGGGTAAATAACGCTTGTTTTGTGGTAATTTCTGGATATTTTTGTACCATAAATATTTGAATTAATAATACATGTTTTTGTTCCTTCATCATTAAAAATAAAGGTTGTAATGATGTTGATAAATAAATTTATCAGACGGGGTGGGTAGACTCCAATATCGAGAGTGAGTGGAACTAGAATGAACTTTTATTACAACAGAATTACACAGGATTGAAATGATTTTAAAATGAATACTGGCAAAAAGTCAAGAAACGTCACGTTGACAGATAGACTACTACTCCTTATTTTCCTTTTCGGCTCCGGATCGCCTTGGAACAATGACAGTTGTTGATCCCCATATTGCACTATCTGGAGCGAGGTATTATAGTCCAGTAATTTAAGGAATATATTAGTGAAGAAGTTGTTTTTTTCTTTCTTTGGTGTCTTGGCATCGACTGCTATGGTCATTAGCCACGTGTTCGGGATAGGCCTTGTTACTAACTTCATGCGCCACCTTAGGAGCAGCACTGTTAATTGGAACGCAACAGTGAATCGTGCAGGACTCACCCCAGTCCAGCCACAAGATTTGAATAATTTAATTGGTCAAATTAAATTAAAAAATCCCAGCCGCAACTGGGGCTCGAACTCCGGACCTTTCAACCCAAGTCAGACGCTCTAACCACTGCGCCACGCCCCGACATTATGAAGAAGTTGTTACAAGGTTTCTTAACAATCTGTGGTTTTCAGGTAGATATAATGAAAAATATCGTTCGTTACTCGCCAATAAATGCTTTTTCCGTGCTTCCACGACATGTCGCGCACGCACGGAAAAAGCCTATTTTCTGAACTCGTAATGAAATATACTATTTTTCAACGAACTGACTAGCGAATTGCCTCAAAATTTAATGATTTGGTTGAACAAAACGAATTGTTTCAGAACTTTGTGAATCGATCCGAAAATGCACTGAATAAGTTAACAAAATATTTGGATGGTTGGAATCGAACTCAAATCAAAATACTGAAAGGTAATGTTGAAATAGCAAATCATCTGATGTTTTCAAGAAAAAAAACGAGATTTTCTATGAACAAAAAATAAAATGAATTGGAAACAAATTACATTCAATCTAAAAGGATTTCAAAGAAACAAATCAATAACAATATTTGTCTCATTCGAATTAATATTTAATTGTGGGATATTGACACTTTTATTTATTAGAGTAGAATGATGTTTTATGGTCAAACATGTTCTTTTCTGCGTGTAAAGCTGATCTGAGTAGCAATTAAAAAAAAAGAAATACACATGAATTACAAGTGTTAGAGGGAGATGAACAGATGTCAAATATCTGCATTATCGACAAAAATAATACACCTAAAGAGTGAGTTCGGTGTTGCCACACAATCAATTCATCATTAAGATCGAAGATATCGCCTTTTTCAGTATTCTAGTAAATTTCTCCAAATACCTTTCAAATCTGTCAAATTTGTTACACTGAACCTTACTTACATTGTAAATGGAAGGATGAAATAACGACAATGCCAATCAGTGAAATATCAAAAAGGCGAATGTCTTGAAAAATTGATTTTTGATCTTCGAATTGTGTAGTAAAAACAAGCATATAACTTCTTTCAACACAATGAAAGATTTGTTCGTGTCGTTACTTTAATAATACTACTACATCTACTTATCCAAACTTGTGAAAACTGTACATGCAGGTTGAGTTTTTGGAACCCATGAATTTTCATGAAATTTATAAATTGCAACGTTACCATCTGGCTATTCTATGGAAAAACATTAAACAATCGGCAACTGTATTATCTTTCGTGATAGGTTTTTGGGAATTTCAACCTTCAACAATCTGAAAATTAATAAATGTACAAATTATTTAGTCGTAGACCCAAAAATACACCTATTTTTCCACAAGTCGTTGACGTTTCGGATATTATATCTGCCTCCGTTTTCAAAACTCTTGAAAACTCTATTTTTTATTAGGTTTGATAATAAGATCTGTTTTTGACAAAGTCAAATAAAATCAATTTTAATGAAATCAGATTCACAGTTCGCCTCTCATCTGCTACGATATTGGTAGATTCAGGAGGAATTCTAACCTCTCTGAAAAGACATAAGGGATTGAAATTGTCCACAGTTACAGAGGAATATAGTGATGATTCCGCTAAAAACAGATTAACTATTGCGAATAAAATAATGGGTGGTCGTAGGAAAAATAGTGTACATTTCTTTTGTGGAAAGTGCCAATTCACACTTTTTACAAACTACAAACGATCCAATTATATATTAAGATAATATATACCTTGCTGAGAGTTTTGGAATAAATGAAACATAAAATTATGAATAGATGGAGATCAAAAACGAAAAAACCTCAGGAATCGACGAAATATCATTAAAAATATTTGAGAATTTACCCGTTACAACTCTGCATGCATAACAACCGTTATGAATATTCGTTGGAAACTGGAATCTTTCCTGACTTCTTAAAAAAACGTCTATGGTTATCCCGCTACACAAGAGTGGTAATCATGGAACATCCTTCAAACTTTCGCACCATTTCTCTTATCTCCACGCTAGCAGAAATTATTGAAATACTTATGAACAGGCGTCTAATTGAATTTTTAGAAGCGGATAATTTGATACGCAATGCTCAGTTCGGATTCCAATCAGAGAAAAATACTCACGATGCTATACAGGGTGAATCCTAAGTTGATACTTATTTTAAACTGTGTATAGAACTCGTTAAAATAAACAACTTTTTCCTAAAACATGAAAAATAAAACAGTAACATTATTACAAAACGTGTCTAACTTAAATAAGGTGTTCAAAGTAGTCACAAACCAAACTTTTCATACACTCACAAAAAAAAGTCACACGGATTTAGGTCTGGCGACTTTGCTGGCCATGCAACTGGTCCATTTCGACCAATCCACCTATTCGCTTATTTTCTGAAAAAAGTTATTTGAAAAAGCTGTTTATTTCAACGAGTTCTATACACATTTGAAAAAAAGTATCAACTTAGAAATCATCCTATATTTTCGTTCCTATACGAAGTGTACACCTTTTTGAACAGACATGAAGCGGTCACAGCAGTGTTCTGTGATTTATCTAATGTCTCTGACTGTATTGATCATGAAATACAGTTGCGGAAACTATCTCACAGTGGCATAAATGGAGCTGCACTTAATGGCTTAAATCTTACCTAACGACAACTTCTTCATTTCTAGCCAGCGTTAACTGTGATTTCCCTTCCTTGAAGTCAAACTGCATATCAGATATACTTGTTTATATTTATAGAATTTTTTCAAATATTTTACTGAAATTTGTGAACAATGAGATGGTTCTATAGTTTTTTGCGTCTGCAATTTCTACAACTGAAATTTTGAACTCTTCAGGATATTTTCCTGAGTCAATCCATTTGTTGATAATGTAAGTAATGCCAGACAATAAAGAATATCTATCTATCTGAAATAAATATACTATTACTTCCAAGTGCTGTCTCCTAAAATACGAAATATATTCAAGTTCAAGACATTTTTTCTTAGTTTATTTAGTTCAGGATTGTTACGTATGAACGTAGGTCACCTTGTAAATTATTTTATCGTCATTTCCGATTTATTTATCCCGCTGTCTAGATACGAAAACCATGAAGAAAATTATTAACGACGCCGGGTGAAGAATGCTATATATAAATTCGTATGATAACTGATAAGAACACGGTCGGTAAACTGGATTACGGAGGTTACGTCACCAGGCGGATGAACGAGAGAAAAAAAAGTAGTCTGAAGCAATGAAAATACATTTTCCGTTCTGTGGATCACGCTGAACAGACAACCTCAAGCGTTCGTGTACAAATTAATTCAGTAAAAAATATAGAACGTGTTTATGTTGGTATTTCTGCTAATTTCAGTTCATAGAACGAATTTAGATTGACCCGTAATCATTATTTAGAGATATCTAATAATTTTAGAGGTTTTGCGATATGGAATGGTTTCGAGAGTGAATTATTTTATCTATTGATGAGATAATTAAAAAATTCATTTGGAAAAGTGGTATTTTTATATAAATTTCGTGCTATTATCGGAAATTTATATAGATTGTTAGGATAGGAATTAGTTCTGTATAATTTGCATTCTTCCATTTAAATTATACAAACAAAATTCTGTTATTTATTCTATCATCATCTAAAGTGCATTTTTACCTACTGTAACTGACTCTTTGTACTGTATTTTTTTATTGCATTTTCAATTAAGTTGTAAAATTGTTGCTGTACTTTAAATTAAAATGTTGATTTTTTTTAAGGTTGAAGGTACTTCTGGCGTGAATCCGCCAAAAAATTCACAGCAACCAAGTTACTTCACAATCTTTACAGCCGTATGCATAGTCAATTCCAGCGACTCGCCAGAGTTTCGCCGCTCGCTACACAAGAACTATAATGCACAGTCGAGCTCCAAAAAAGTGGTACATCGCCAGCGTTTCGCCAAAATGTGACTTATCGCGTAGGTGTCACTTTTTTGAAGCTCGACTGTGCCTTATAATCCTTGTGTAGCGAACGGCGAAACTCTGGCGAGTCGCTGGCGATTGACTATGCATACGGCTGTTAGAGTAACATTTCAGTCTTTCCAATCCAGATTGTAGGAAAAGAAATGCAATGTCAGCAAGGTCAGCAACTTCTAGTTCTGGATCTTTGTCGTACGCACTAGCAAATCT
Organism: Chrysolina oricalcia; assembly: GCA_944452925.2. Classification (NCBI taxonomy): domain Eukaryota; kingdom Metazoa; phylum Arthropoda; class Insecta; order Coleoptera; family Chrysomelidae; genus Chrysolina; species Chrysolina oricalcia. The sequence continues at coordinate 1,912,771 of OX101821.2, read as the reverse complement.
TCTAAAGACGAAATTGACAAACAATCATCAGCATCATCAAAAAGTGGTATAGAATTATTCGAATTCATACCCAATTGTTGTGGAGAAGATTTTTAAAAAGTAAAATTTTTAAATGCTCTAAAATTGATCCCGGTAGAACTTACCTTATAAAAAATGCAGTCAGTATTTTATCATCTTATATACTCTCCTGTATTTAAGTATATAGTAGTAGTACCTATACCAAAGTTAAAATTATCCACGTATATCTGCAGTGTACAATCATCAACTAATTGATCAAAATATATAGAATCGAAGGCTTTATATATCACGAGAAACAGTGTGGAACATGAAAATTCCTCTATCGACACCACTACCATAGTTTCTAAGATAGCTGCATCAGCACTTTCTGTTGATCCTCCTGGTCAGAATCAATTCTGATACATGATAATAATGTTGTTTTGAACCAGAAAAGACAATATATCATAAATACACCTTTCAAAAACTTTATTCATTTACTCAAAAAACCGAGAATAGATACATGTTTATAATTATCAGTTGTGTTAGATGGACTATTTCATTTCATTTCTGTGCTGTAGAAATTAATGCTCATACACGATTCTCACATTTCACAAAATATTGTGTAACAAAAACAATAACAATCAATGAAATGTTCTACCTTTTGTGGGAGATTGATACATTACATACGAGGATGTATTGATATCTAGTTAGCCTAGACCAGTTACCTGCATAAACAAAATATTGCGTTACCATAGCAACGAACAATAACTTATGAGAAGTGTCAGTGTAAAGTTTGACGTCAAAAAAGTAATCCAGAGTTACGCAATAAATTAAAAGAAAAAATATGTCCACCGAAATTGGGAAAATCGAAAAATTGGAGTATCGAGCCATCATCAAGTACCTGTATTTGAAAGGGTTAAGAGGTAAGCAGATTTACGAAGATATGCTTAATGCCTTTGTTGATCAATGTCTTTCGTATGCGACCGTGAAAAATTGGACGGCAAACTTCAAAAGAGCTAAATTTTCCATTGAAGATGATGACTGATCGGGAAGGCCAGTTTCTGTGTCAGTCCCCGAAAATATCGATGCAGTTCATGACATGATTTTAACAGACCGTCGAATTGGGCTAAAACGGATATCTGAAGCACTGAATATTTCATACGAACGCGTTCATCATATAGTTCACGTCAATTTGGACATGAGAAAAATTGCTGCAAAATGGATCCCCAAATGTTTGAATGTTGACCAAAAGCGGGCAAGGGTAGTAGCATCGCGTTCGATCTGTGCTCGATTTGAAAACGATGTAGACTTCTTAAACCTAATTGTTACTATGGATGAGACTTGGGTACATTTCTACGATCCAGAAACAAAACAAAAATCGATGGAATGGCGACACTCGTAAGACGTTTCGTGTCAAAAAATCTGCTGGAAAAGTTCTTGCTTCAGTTTTTTGGGATTGCCATGGAGTAATCATGATTGATTTTTTGTATAAGTGTAGAACAATAACTGGAGATTACTATTCGACATTACTGACCACTCTACGGAAAAAAATTAAAGAGAAAAGACGCGGAAAGCTATCAAAAGGTGTTTTGTATTTGCAGGACAACGCCCCTGAACACAAATCTCATGTTGCCATGCAAAAAAATCGTGATTTAGGGTTTGAATTACTAGAACACCCCCCTTATTCACCAGATTTGGCTTCGTCCGACTATCATCTCTTTCCTCAACTGAAAAAAAGATTAAAAGGTCGTAAATTTTCTTCCAACGAGAAGGTAATAAAAGCTGTGGAGGTCTGGTTTACAGAGCAAGGTGAAACATTTTTTTTGAAACGTCTAGAGACGTTGCAGGTTCGCCGTAATAAATGTATCCAATTAAGAGGAGAATATGTTGAGTAATAAAATATTTTGACATTGAAATTTTGTTTGGTTCTATAGTAGGCTAAAAATTTTTCAATATATCCTCATATATCGCATAAGGCAATCTGTTGAATGCATTCATATGATTATATTATAAAACGAAAAATAAGTAAAGTCATACCGACTATATGCGGTATGAAATAGACTATTCTATGTTTCTGTATTTGGCGAGATAGAATACGATCGGTAGAAGCAAAAGAGTGATCGCTACGTCCAAAAGAGAGACATACATTTTGTTGACAGTATGTCGAAATAGTGTCTATGGATATACAAATGGATGATCATGACTCATACAACAATTTACAGGGTACTGCATCCTCTAACTCAATGTGGTCTGATGTAATAAAATAATAAACGGTATTGAACGAAGTTCTGCTGAATCACTTATGAAAGTATTTGACATCAATCAAATATCAAATATTTAAAGAAAAAGAAACTACCCAACACCAAAACTACGTCACAGTCACACTCGACGCGCGTTTCGCCAACAAAGTTAGCATGTTCAAGAGCTAAAAGCTTACACTATTTGTAGATGAAATAGGGAAATGTACAGAGGTTGTACGTTATCAAAGATGTTTTCATTGTTTTATAGTAGTTTCAGTTCGAAACCATGGCTTGTATGATATATTACCTCCACTCACTTCAATAAAATGTGATTCATTAGCGAAAAGTTCTGATTCTGTAGGAAAAGCTGGATGTTTGAATCACCAGGACGGAGTATTTGATATCGGGTTTTTTTTCGCCATTGGGAGGTTTTAGAATTGGAGTATGTAATTTATTAGTAACAAATTCGGGTACAAATCCCATGCCGCTATTACAATTGGTTAAAAAGTTGGTGCGGTCTAGCTTTAGATAGAAACCACACCACCATGGCATGAGTATCTCAAAAACGGCAAATGTAATAAAATTTGGGACTGGTAAAATGAATTGTAAAAAAAATGTGGTGTAGCTTCGAGTCAGTGGAAAAGTGGCATGTCTTCAAACAATATTCAGTATCTCTCATAGAGATATTGATAAAGAAGAAAATCACTGAAGGAGAATCTCATGATTCGGGTAGCTTTGCTTACAATTTTTTTTAATTACAATAAAGCATTTCTGATTCTGATCAGTACTAAGTACTTGTCCTTTGAAAGCTTGTCTCGAAACGAGCATTTGAATTGAATATTTTGGAATTGATAATATTATTATCTATGCTCAAAATTTGACAAGCATCCAATGGATTTGAAATCTTGTTCATCATTACTGGAACAATCTTGAAATAGTATTTCTCTTCTCTTACCAGGCTTATTACTGGTTTCAGATCATTCATTATCTCTCATAGAAAAACTTATAGAGGATAAACTAATTGAAGGAGAATCTTATGGGCTTTTGAGTATTAGAAAGTAAAAAACGTCTCCTAGATCAACAAAAGGAAATATCAACATGGTAAATTTGCTCGTTCATATCGAGTTTTTCTCACATTTCAGAAAAGTGGAGAAATCAATTGGATCTAAATAGATAAAACTTGATTCATAGAATATAATAGATAAATAAATGAAGAAGGCTTATTCGCTGTAGAAAAACAGTCCAAATAGAAGCATATTGGGAATCTCGCTCGTCTAGTGGAAAAATGAAAGTACTACAACCAGTTGACGCAGTTTCAGCAAACTTGGTTTCCACCCCAAAATCTAGAATAATTATCAAATGAACAGCGTCTCGAACAATGAAATACTTCACCAGTTCACCGGAAAAAAATCCGTCAAAAATCACTTCAAAATCCAACGAAACAAGCACCTTGCACAGTCTCGGGAACGATAGTTTTCGGAAAGACAGTAAACGATCGGTCGAAGCAAAGAGTTACTTGATCGCTACGTTCAAAAGAGAGACAACTAGTACACCTCGGTCTCGGTACGCGTAGAAATCCGTATCGAAATACGGGTGCAGAGAAGAGGAGGCTTCGGATCTAGTGCACGTACATAAAACGCCTCGGACACACTGAATGTGAGAAAGTTTCGAGGTATAATAAAAATGAAATATTATTTTTCAATCTCCCAAAGTTTGAAATCTGTTTTGATTTTAGTCTTTAATATTATTGTAACCGATGAATTTTACATGCATGGTAGAGGAAAACAGTACAGAAATGATGAACAGCGCTTACGACCGATCAGATTTTGATCAAACCTTGCTTTTTGTTTTTGAGTAATTTAGTACGAAAGTACAAAATGTTTTGACGTCTGAGCAGTACGTTGAAATGTTTTGTGATCGAACTGAAATAATTGGCAATCGCGCGTATGGGAGTACAGTCTGGGTAGAAACGACTCACTCTACAGATAATGCCATTGACATGGCAGTTCACGTGGATCGATTTAAAACTATTGACGCCGAAGGTTAAATAAGTTCTACCACAATACTGTTACACCAAGCTGTGAACGTTTTCTAAAAATGTTGAGTTTAGTCTGAAGTTCTACATGACTATATGCGTCTTCTGAAATTGTTTTAGCATCGGCAATAGTTATTTATTGTATAAGTGTTTTAGATATCATTTTATTTGCGCAAGAATGTTTAAACGCGAGAGCGAAGCTCGAGCGTTTAAATTTCTTAAGCAAATAAAATGTATCTAAAACAAGCATGCAATACAACGTTTTATTCACAATCACATTCATTTAGAATCAGAATCGCGGAAATTTTTCATCACAAAATGATTTGACGTTTTGCTCTGACAGCGGCTGTCAACTCCTCAGAAATCATTGAAATAACATACAAAAATATCTGGAGGTGTTGAATGGTTGCTATGTATTTTCGATTGTTTATCGACTCCATTTGTAAAAATTTGTGAAGTTGGTGAAAATAAGTAAAATGTGATTGATATTCAAGATTGTATTTTTCATTATTCCACTAGTGGAATAAAGTAATTTCATTATTCCATTAGTGGATAAAGTGGAACTTTATACGGTTCATAAGTGTGGATAAAACTTCAATTATAAGGTGATTGTGAATAAAAAATTATATCAAATTATTCGAATTTATACTCAAATGTTGTGGAAAAGCTTTTATTCTGAGTAAACTTTTTCATGGCTCTAAAACTGATCCCGGTAGAACTCCAATGTCCATCTTACACAAAACGAAGTCAGTATTTTACTATCTTATATACAGGGTGATTCAAAAGTACTTTGACAAACTTCAGGAGGTGATTCCTCACAATATTCTAATATGAATTGCCCAAATAAATATATGTCCGGAAACGCTTCGTTTCCAAGATACAGGGTGTTGAAGTTTTATTTTTATTTTGGTTTTTTTCAATTAACTCTTGAAATACTGAACTTAATTAAACGAAACTTGGTAATAAGAGGTTTTTGAGGTGTTGAATTCGACCCTTATGTTATTATTTCTCCTACTAGTAGGGGGCGCCACCTGCACGTCTTTTTCTTTTTTGAAGATTCATATCTTTTTTGAGCGTACTTCTGGCACATATTTCAGTAAAAAAATTGATCCCTCTATCATATCTACGTAAAAAAGCTACCCTTATTAATAGTCGCTGTAAGCAACCGTTTTCTAAATATTTGGACTTCAAAATTTCAAGTCAATTATTTGATAATCGATGCATGTTGAAGTTATTACCAATATTTTGCATTTTTCACAAGAATGCTTTGGAAAAGAATTTGACGTTTAAGGAAGTAGTTTTGGTAATTACATATTTTGTGACAGTTAAACGTTTAAGTTCAGTATTTCAAAAGTTATTTGAAACAAACGAAAATAAAATAATACTTCAACACCCTATATCTTGGAAACGAAGCGTTTCCGGACATATATTTATTTGGGCAATTCATATTAGAATTTTGTGAGGAATCACTTCTTGAAGTTTGTCAAAGTACTTTTGAATCACCCTGTATATTATCTTATATTAGGGTAGTTAGTAGTAAATTACCAATTAAAGTGCTTATAACAAAGATTACAATTATCCGCAAATACTTGTAGGGTCCAATTATTAGATATTTGATAAAAAAATATAGAATCGAAGGCTTCAGATATATTGAGAAACAGCGCAGAACAAAAAATTCCTCTATCGACACCACTACTATAGTATGTTTCTAAGATAGCTGCGTCCGCACTTTCTGTTGATCCTCCTGGTCACAATCCATTCTGATGATTGTTAATAATGTTGTATTGTATCAGAAAGTACAACATATAATAATAAACTTCATTCATCTTTTTCGATCACACAGGTCAGGTCAGTAGAAATTAAAAAAAGAGATAAAATACAAAACAAGTGTTAAAAGAGAGACATTACTTGGAGACACAAAATCAGTGGAAATGTTATACACACATTACTCCACTAAGAGCCGGTATTATAAAACTATTTTGACAGACAACTAGAAGTTAACTTGTGGAATGACGTAACATGTTGCAGTTAACTTCAAAAGGTAGGAGTTAACTTTATCGGGAGGAAGGGGTATCAGTTAAAGTTAACTTTGTAGAAAATGGTGGTTTTCGACAGTTCCTCTGCCAATAATTTAGCATAAAACTCAATTTGATTGTTTTTTTTTCGCAATAAATGTTAGCAAACGATATCCTGGTTATTTTCGAGGAACTTTTAAGCGACGATGAAGGAGATGCTGTGATTATTATTGAAGGCCCTCGGCGTCGAAGGATATTTAGAAATCGGATAAACCATTTTATCTTGTGGAACGAAATAGAATTTGAAAACAAATTAAAACGGATTTCGATCATCAAGATAGTCTGTATGCTTGTTAAAGGGACACATAGAGAGGCAAATTTGCAAAGACCAACTAATAAGTCAACATTTCTAATAGTTCTAATTACTTTGGAATTATAAGTTAGAAATAATCTTCTACCGCCAGTAATACAAGTGTTAATTACACTCAGATTTCATGCAACATGTTCATTTTTGGTAGTTGTTGGAGATTTTGGAGGATTCTCAAATCTAATGGTAGCAATTTTATTATTTATTAGAATCACAGGAAAAACCACTGAAATGAAATTATAATATGATCATCATATTATAATTTCATTTCAGTGGGAAAAACTACGAAAATTTCTAGGTTACATTTTTGCCTTCTTCTTCTTTTTATTTCAGAAATGAGACTTTTATAAAACTGCCATTTTAAAGCTGAAGTTAACTTGACTGTTAAAATTAAAGTTAACTTCGAGAGATGTTTATAATACCGGCCCTAAAAAGTTCTTCAGGTGTATTTCGAAAAGAATGAAATCATTTATATTTTTCATGGATGGTGGGAGATGATTGAAGAATTTTATTCCACTATAAAGTGGGCTATGCTCAAAGAGAGCTGTTGGATGCTTAGGGATACATAATTAACAGCAATATCTTGTACAGTAAGTATGGATATCTCGGTTGTTGGGGAATTCAGGAGAATATTCGGCAAATAAAATACCTTTCAATATACCTTTTAACAACCTTATATACTCAAAAAACTGAGAATAATTACAGGTTTATAATTATATGTTGTGTTAAATGGACTTTCTCATGTTTTCTGCGTTGTAAGAAATTGATTTCATAAGATATTATTATCGACAAAGAACAACGAAATGTCCTCACTTTTGTGAGAAATTGATCAAAATGGTTACTTGAAGTTAAAAAACTTGTTTTTCTCTTCTCTTACCAGACTTACTAATGGTCTTAAAACATTCATTGTCTCTCATAGAAGGAGAATCATTTCTGAGCATTAGAAAGTAACAAAAGTCTTTGAGAACACCCATGGGAATTATCGACAGGGTGAATTTCAGAGAAGTGGAGCAATCAAGTGGATCTAAATAAAAAAACTTAATAAATAAATGCCGGCTAATATTCGCTTTAGGAAAGGAGTCCAAAAAGAGACAAAACTCCAGAATATTGTGTTAGTCCAGTGACAAAATTGGATTATTACAACCAGTTGACGCAGTTTCAGCAAACTTGTTTTCCACCCCAAAATCTAGACTAATTAGGATATAAACTCACATCAAAGGGTATCCGTAGATAATCTGAACAGCGTCTCGAACAATGAAATACTTCACCAGTTCACCGGGAAAAAATCCGTCACAAATCACTTCAAAATCCAACGAAACAAGCACGTTGCACAGTCTCGGGAACGATAGTTTTCGGAAAGACAGAAAACGATCGGTCGAAGCGAAAGAGTTACTTGATCGCTACGTCCAAAAGAGAGACAAGTACACCTCGGTACGCGTAGAAATCCGTATCGAAATACGGGTACAGAGAGAAAGAGGCTTCGGATCTAGTGCACATACATAATACGCCTCGGACACACTGAATCTGAGAAAGCTTCGGCGGGCAAGCTAAGCGTTCAGGCAATAGCGAGGGACTGTCTGTCGATTCGCGTCTCGCGAACTCGTTGCGTTTCCGATTCGCGGTTCGCGCAGAGGCGCAGGCGACCGCCAGCGCCGGTCGACGGGAGTTGCGCAATTTCCCGCCCGCTCGCCCCGCTCACGCTTCGCGCGGCGCGCTTCGGAAAGGGCTTCATCTAATTACATGTAGTGATAGTACGGGCGTGTTATGGGTTGCGCCTCGAAATGAGAGGTAACCAGCTGAATATTTGTACAAACCTTTGTTTTGGCATTATAATTGATGCATCAAAAGTCCCATGGAATCTCGTATCCGCGTCTCAAGATATTGAAGGTCGAAGGTCACAAAAATAATTTTTTCGCAAGTATCTCATTTCCTGTACGCAAACTTTTTACTTTTATACACGATTCTCCGTTTTTGAGATAGAGAGCAGAGACCGCTCAGCGCTCAGCCAGCCATTAATGACGTAATGCAAGGTCAACTGCGAATCCCATTCTATAGTACGTTGTATGAAGTAAATTATTCAACAACACAATAATAATTATAAATAAACTTTCTGCATTAATACTCAATATTTAACAATATTATTCATAAATAAAACTATCAAAAAAGAAGGAACCGTGGATCACCAAAGTTCTGATAAGATCAATTGATAATAGAGACAAATGACACCACCTTTCCTTAAAAGATCCTTTCAACTTAGAGAAAAAAGCTGCATGTGACAACATGAAAACAAATCATCAAAAAATAATATGTGGAACATTTTAACAAACAGAATTAAATTTGAAAATGGAGCTGATATAACTGACAAACTGCAAACCACTTCAATCAATATTTCTCTGGTATTGGCGAGAAGATGACAAATGCGATTTCTCAAAGTGTAGCGATTAAAGCCAAAATAAAAAAAAAAGTCAATTCATCAATATTTCTAAATCCAACATACCACACCGAAATGAAAGCGTCCCCTAAGAAACTGAAGAATAAAAAAAATAGTGGCCTTTATGGTATATCAAAGTGCACACCTTAACAATCCCCAACTGTCGAAATTACCAGGAAATTTAGTTTCGAGAAATCTTTTCGAACGGAATTAAATAACAAGAAAGAATGGAGAACAGAATCCATTCCAGCACTGGGAAGGAATACATGGTACACGGACGGGTCAAAAATTCCCGACAAAACTGGAACAGGAGTCTTTGGGCCTCGCACCAAATACTCCGAACCCATGGGCCAGTTCCCCAGCATTTTTCAAGAGGAAATTCACGCCATAGAAAGGTGCATTCAGTTCAACCTCGACAGGAAATACCGGATCAAGAAAATCGCAATCCTCTCCGATAGTCAAGCAGCCATCAAAGCTTTGAGCTCATATAACATCAACTAGAAGATGGTGTGGGAATGTCTAGACAAACTCAATGATCTAGGCAGGAACAACAAGGTGATCCTCCTCTGGGTGCCGGGGCACGTTGGAGTGGAGGGCAATGAACAAGCAGACACCCTGGCACGAAAAGGGGCATCAACACCACTGATCGGGCCAGAACCATTCTGCGGAATCTTACTTAAGGCAGGCCAAAGATCTCCCCGGCAATTTTAACCGAGCAAGATCGAAGACACTGATTAACCCCAGCAAAACTAGTCTAAAGACAATCACGGGATTTCTGACGGAGCGCTGCAGACTCAAAGAACACCTAAGGAAGCTAGGCTCAGAGGAGGACAGCACCTGCAGATTCTGTGGGGAACACCCCACCATATATTGATGGAGTTTTAAGCTGTACATCACAAGCGATTGAATATACTGCGATCACACCAGCTGAAGGTGGGAGAAATACCACCCCTCAAAATCCTCAAATTCCTGAAGGAATCTGTAAACGAGAACACCTTGAGATAGCAGAAGAAGATGGGGCACAATAGATAGAATCAGGTCGCAGCGCATCAGTTACCATCCACAGTTACCATTATCATTACCATACTGATATTTACAAAAGGATAAAATCCCAAATCACTTTTAAACGGCAATAATAAAACCAATTTACAAGTCAGGCGAAAGACATCTTGTAAGCAACTATCTTTAATTTCATCAGTAGCTAAATTGTTTGAAAGATCAGTGAAAAACCGCTCAGTTATACTTTTATTACCATGAATAAAATAATCTCTCCTCACCAACTCTGTTTTCCAGATGGAAAATCTACACAAGATGCTATTGCCAGATTACCATCCATCGTATATTCAGCTATTGATCACAAGAAATCATGTTTGGGAGAGTTTGTTGATCTGGCGAAACCTTTTGACACGGCGATTCATAGATTATTGCTTGATAAATTAGAATCTCTTGGCATTCGCAGCATTACATTAGATCTTTTCGAAAGTTAACAAGTTGTGAAAATTGATGATATGTGACACCAAGGAGAGATTGTAATAGTGGGAGTACCCCAAGGTACCGTTCTTGGGCCGATACTATTTCCAATTTGCTCCAGTTGGACGCAGCTGGAGTAATTTTGTCATTTGCTGATTACACAGCAATTTTTTACGTAGAAAAAAAAAACTGGTCTGAAATCCAACAAATTGCCTCTGATGGTATGCACAATATATTTGTGGTTTAATTCGAACAAATTGACTGTTATCTTCTCAAAAACTGAAATAAGACCTTTTACTACACATAAATTATTTTTACTACCGGATTATAATACTATCTCTGTAGGAAATCATACTCTTGAGCTTGTACACACTGTCGAATATCTAGACATACAATATCGACTCCTTTTTGAAATAGAACATTTATGCTAGCAACATCACAAATAAGCTCAGAAGCTTAATATACAGATTCAAACAACTGGTGGAATTTTCAAGTTTAACTGCCTCCAGCAACATCTATCGAGTTATTGCAATGTAAAAAGTAGTATCGGTAATATAATTCGAAATACTTCTGTCCCATTGCACCAAATCAAACTGTTCAAATTTGTCGAGATAAGGTTACCATTCAGAGCCGCCCTCATACTTGATATTTCGTGTACATTTAGTAAATTTATTTAGACGGAATCCAAAAGTATTCAGATGTGTCACTGACCCCCCCGTGCTATTTGAAATTTTCGAGTTGTTGTACCTCTCCTCCCAATATATCAAACAATCACAATGTTTTTATTTCAAAAAGTAGTATCGGTGATCCAGTTCAAAATGGTTTTTGTTTCATGTTTTTACGTCAACCCGTTCAAAAGTTAACAGGGGGTGGGGACTAAAAAAAGCCGCATTTTTTGGGGGTATCATTAGTTGGGGTGGAATAAGGAATAATTATCTGAGTTCGATAAATGTCATTCACAAATTTATACCGAAAATTATTCTAGAAAACCTTGCAGATTCTCCTCTAATCAATTGTTTATTGAAAGAAGTATTTTTTCTATTAAATAAAACATATAGTGGCTGTTACGTTGTTTATAAAAATGCAAAATATTCTATTAAAACACCAAGAAACTTCCTGACTTGAATCAACTGGCTATTTCATCAATGAAATTGCCCTCCAAAAATATTAGTTGGAAATGGAAAATGGAGGACGGACGTATCTTGTTGGCAATATTATATGACGCTCCAAATTCCGCGCTCTATATCAAAAACGGCGATTCGTATGAAAAAAGTTGAAACAAAAATTGTAGACAATTTAATGCTTTACAACTTTCATAATAGATAGAAATATAATTTAATGCATTTTAAGCGAAATATTTGCGAAAATAGTTATTTATGTACCAAGGACGAAAAACTGTCTATTATAGTCGAGCCTGCAAATTGATAGCCGAGGCGCAGCCGAGGATAGCAAGCAGGCGAGACAGTAGACAGTTTTTCGCCGAGGTGCATATTACATTTTTTCGTCGACCTCTACATACCTTTATGAAAGTAAGTACTCGCATGTTTGCTGGCCTCAGCTACGTCCAACTCTTCGAACTGCAGACTCGATCAATTCTTGATTATTATGAACACTAATATTCACACCACGGTCTAAATTCACACGTAAAATCTAGCGGATTTCGTAAATAATTAATTTGACAACAGCAAATGACAGTTATTGTCACAGGCGCCTATGTATTAATTAAAACGTGGATTTACGAAAATGACTCAATCGCCGCTCTCGTACCGTGCCGTATCATAGTGACCACAGCGGACGAAAAGAGTTTGCGGACGAAAAGTGTTTGCGGACGAAAAGTACTTGCCTTCAAAAATAGTCGATTTTTCGTCCGGAAATTAGTACGTAAAATGTCATTTTTTGCAGAGGTCGACGAAAAACTTATTTTCGTGAACTTTGGCGTTCAATATATCAAGACTCGGACACGACATTTTACGGGACTTTCTACACACCTTTCAAAACACCGAAACGAACATTTACGCAAACATTCAGCTTTCCACCTCTCATTCCTCGGTGTCACCCCCACCGCGACCGCACTATTCATCTAATTACGTAGTAGCAAAGCCCTCGCCGGTCCGTCTCGTCCGCGAGTCTCCGTCACCGTCGTCGTCGGAAGATGGAAAAGCGAGGAGACACGCAACCGGAATTTCCTCTTAGTGATCCTTCGAGCCGGATGGCGGTTTTAATAAATAATACGCCAGGTGGAAATTCGTTTCGCGGGCGGCGGCTATGGTCGGCGGCGGCGAACTTTTACGGCGGGGCTCGTAAAACTTTACGAGTCGTCGATAGTTTTCTCCGAGGGCGAAGGGATATCGGATCGGTCTTGCCCCGGGGGAAAGGTGCCTACTTGGCCTTGGAGGAGAATTAATGAAACGTCTTGTATGACTCACCGAAGACAGCGGGAAAACATCGGTTCGAAGCAGTCTTTTATGAGACTCTCGAAATTCGAGATTCTCGTCTCGATCTCGTCTCGAAATCGAGACTAACTAAAGTTTTTTTTCGAGACGAGATCGAGAAAAACACTTCGAGATTTTTCGAGATCGAAAAAATATTTCGAGATTTCTCGATCTCGATACAATATATGTACTGCAATAACTCACAGCTCTAAATACGACAGAAAAGAGAAAATAAAAAAGAAATAATTTCAATTCATTTTAAACATAAGAACATAACAAACCAAAAGAAAATAACAAAGATAACAAAGCAAATAAAAAGGACAAAGGTAAAAATAAATATTTTCATTTTGAGTAAGGTTATTCTGGACTTTCATTGTCTAAAAAAGAACAAAAAAATTCAGTTCTCTGCAATTTTTAATCACGACGTTTCAACTGTTAAAATCTACAGTCGTTATCAAGTGTATAATGCGACAATCTCAAGGATACTTCTTATATATGCTGTGGATAATTTTGTTTCATTTTGTGTCATATGACTTCGGCTTCAGACTGAAGTCATCCGTAAAGAAAAGGGCTGGTATAGAAGGAAGTTTAAAGAGAGTGCATATATTATGAACAACAAAGTCTTCAGTCAAGCCAGCATATAAATCCGTAATGTGTAAACCCTTAATTAGTGGCATGGATCAATTGAAATTGCGATAAGAATTAACAATGCTGTACCGGAGGGGACTGGCACTGTAATTAACAAGCTCACCTGAATACCGCCAAATTACCACTCGGCTAATGACACAACATTATCCACAGCATATACAGGGTGGGTCACGGTCGATGGTACCTTAGACGTTTATGGAGAACGGGACATAGGATCATTCTGAAAATTTGGTTTCTCAAGTAGTTGCTCTTGGTCTATCGATCTAAAATATTTTCCGCAATGCAGCGTTGCCGCTTATACCAGAAAGTAGCAGCATCTTTGTTATTTCAAATGGGTCAACCTGTATATTGCCGCATTTTTTAACTTGTCATTCCTTTCTGATTATTTCTGCCTCATACTCCCCTATACCTATCTAGTTTTTGAGATATTGGTTATTTTCCATATTTTTTATCCAAAACATAGCTCGAATTGAATGTTTATTTCTGCGGAATTTGGATTGTTAGGAAGTTGCAATTTTGTGAATAGTTCATCAAGATCATGTACATTGATTCTGTATAGAGAAGTTTGTTCTGCGTTATACAGAGTCGTTCAAAATTCATGATCTTACTGCTAGATACGAAAAGGGTTGAAAGTGCGTTTTTTTAAATGGAACATCCTGTATATTACGAAATATCCTGAAAGATAACTAAATTCCCTTCGAATTGATATATCATGTTCCTATACCTAAATAGCCAGAATTCCGAGATAATAGCAATTTTCACTTGTAATCTCCCAAGTGCTTGAATTATTGCCGGAAATTTTTCGAGTACATGAATTTTCTTAAAATTCATGTACGAGATAAATTTACGGCAATTAATTCAAGCACGAGGGGGATTCGGTAAGAAAATTTCACACCGAGAAATGAAAATCATCCAAAAATTCATAAGAAATAACTAACGATGGTTTCACCTGAACTATTTATAACCACTGAAATATTGATATGTAAAATACTTAACAAAATTTTCATCAATAAATGTGTTTAAATTTGGAACAAAAAAAATAAAAAAGTTATGTTCTAATCGTAGATTGAACTATCGACCTAGCGACTCATAGGCCGCAACACTACCGCTGAGCTCTAACTCAAACTCAAAAACATGTATATTCAGATATTTAACTATTTACATTGCATTTCGGTGAAATCTATGCACAACTCAACTCTGCTTGATATTTTCCGCCTACCTCCGTGGGCTGATAGGGATCCCGTAGGTTGTGAGGAAGTGTTGGGGTGGGGGGCTCCGTCGACCCCTGTTGCCAGGGGTCGGCGTTGTCCCGAATGTAGTGTCTCCCCGGCTACTCAAGAGGAACAGGTGAGGCACCCCCGCTGGTGTTGACGGGTGTAACTCAGATTTTACCTTTCTACATCATGGTATTAGTATACCCTGTCTCCCGCTATGCTAATACAGGGGTTGATTGTCAGATTGATCAGATTTTAGAAGTGTGATTTGTGAGGGGTGTTATGTGGATTCCCGGAAAAAGTTTTCGGCAAAAATCCGGGTTCTGGTCTTAGTCATCTATAATAGAGGTGACTTGGTGCTTAGTCTTGGCGTTCATGGAACAAGTCCAGTTTTTGGTAAATGAGCCCGCCGTGTTTGCGGGGCTCATTGTGGTGTGCCCTTATTCTTGTTATTTCCCTGGTGAGTGAACTCTTGGGAATGTGATATTTGTAAAAATTAAATGAAAGATTCATTATGTGGTCTTGGATAGTGGTGACTTTAGCTAGGTCACGCACGTTTCAAAGAAAATTCATGGACTCGAAAAATTTCCAGCAATAATTCAAGCACTTGGGAGATTACAAGTGAAAATTGCTATTATCTCGGAATTCTGGCTATTTAGGTATAGGAACATGATATATCAATTCGAAGGGAATTTAGTCATCTTTCAGGATATTTCATAATATACAGGATGTTCCATTTAAAAAAACGCACTTTCACCCCTTTTCGTATCTAGCTGTAAGATCATGAATTTTGAACGACCCTGTATAACGCAGAACAAACTTCTCTATACAGAATCAATGTACATGATCTTGATGAACTAAACACAAAATTGCAACTTCCTAAGAATCCAAAACCCGCAGAAATAAACATTCAATTCGAGCTATGTTTTGGACAAAAAATATGGAAAATAACCAATATCTCAAAAACCGTTAGAGATATGTATAGGGGAGTATGAGGCAGAAATAATCAGAAAGGAATGACAAGTTCAAAAATGCGGTAATATACAGGGTGACCCATTTGAAATAACAAAGATGCTGCTACTTTCTGGTATAAGCGGCAACGCTGCATTGCTGAAAATATTTTACTACTTGAAAAACCAAATTTTCAGAATGATCCTATTTCCCGTTCTCCGTAAACGTCTAAGGTACCATCGACCGTGACCCACCCTGTATAAGAAGTATCCTTGAGATTGTCGCATTCATACACTGGATAACGACTGTAGATTTTAACAGTTGAAACGTCGTGATTGCAGAGAATTGAATTTTTCTTTGTTCCTTTTTTAGACAATGAAAGTCCAGAATAACCTTACTCAAAGTGAAACATTGTCAACCACTTTCAAAAAAATATTTTCATATTCTTAAAGAACTTCTTAAACTATTGAAAACTATTAAACACCATTAACACGAAAAATCAAATTTAAACACTTAAAAATTAACAAAACATAAGAAAATAAATCAAAAATACACAAAGATTTCTAACAGATGACAAAATTGTTGTTTACACACTTATAAATATATCTTTGTTACATGGCCAAGAATTCAAACACTGTAAAAGTTTAGCCGATTCTCCAGTAAAATCGGCTGCGTTCTTTTTTAATGGTTAGTGTTGCTCTTGAAAACAGTCTTTCTGCCGACACTGAAGTAGCTTGTGTACTTAAAAAATCACGAACCATCTTTGATAAATTCGGATACTTATATGGCCTAGTTTTTTCTCCACCACTCTAAAATATCTTGATTCCATTTAGCTCTCCTGGACAAACAATATTCATCTATTTATTTTCTCCAGTTATGCTCTTTGTTGCCGTAGATGTTTTTCAAATAAACTTTGCAAATTAAAATCGTCGGTATTGTCATCTATAACATAGTCAGTAAAAGGATGCGATGTTGAAGGAATATCGTTATTGGAAGTAATAGCATAATTTACATATTAAACTTCTTTATACAAGTTTTCGAATTTAGATATTGCTTGTTGCTTTAAATCTCTTCCCCAATTCGTCAAGTATGTATTGGAAGTAGTAATTTTTAATACATTTCAGATGTAAATTCACATTCACAGTTGTACAAAAAATGTTGTTTGTATTTCTTATATAAAATGCGTGTTTTCATGGCACTCTTATGTGCCATTAAAAAAATTTTCAATCATTTTACGAACTTAATACAAAAATAACTATTACAACACAAAGAATAAAAATTTGATATTTGCTACGCATGTGTAACTTGATAGTGTTGTATATTTATAGTCTGATTCTCTCTAAAATAATTTATTTAACGAAATACAATGATTCAATAACACAATACAATATCTAATTTATATAACAACCACTGAACAATTTATATTCGACTTTCACTTCTCTGACTGTCCCCTCTGCTGCGTAGTTCTTTTTATATCCACCACTCACTTCTCCGAATGCTCATGGAATTTCTCGAAAAGCCTCGAATCGTCCAGATTCTTCTCGGCGCATAGCGCCTCGACAGTCATCTGCGGTCGGTCGCAGGCTACGTGAGAGTTCAGGTCCGGCATCGACCGCAGCTTCGCCACAATAGTCATAAAAAAAAATCATGACTGCCATTGGAAAAATCAAGTAAATTCCACGCTGTGTAACTTTTTCTTACGTCAAATACTAATCGACCTGTAGAAAATAATCAATGCTTTCTTTTTGATAACTTCAAACTTTGGGGCCTAAAATATCCTGTCCAATATGTAAAAAAGGTCAATAATCCTCCGTCCAATAATAACCTTATCAAAATTATCCCGTCCAATTATTAGTCTGATCCAACGAACTAACCTAGCTCGCAAGTTGGAAGACTATTATTGGACAGGATATTATTGTCTTAGCATTGGACAGGGAATTTTGGCATGATATTTTAGATAGGATATTTTTGGACGGGGATATTTTAGTCGTGCTACCGTAACTTTGATGTCAGAGGGTAGAATAATTTTGCTCCTGCATATGGTTTTTGAACACCATATTATAACAAGTTATTAAATGAAGAAAACAGAGTTCCTTTAGTAACGAACAGTCGTTGCCGACCGATGATGAACCCTTTACTCCCATATACACCTACTACGTAGGCTTATTATGGCAAGTACCTGTCAGAAAACAACTACTCCCCTGGCTAAGACCACGACGGGTATTGAATTAAATTCAACAGACACTTGTGCAACGTTCCTCAAAGCATCAGAGGATGCAGTTGCAAATGCCCTCTGTGACTAACTAGCAGAATTATGTTTTGATTTGGACAGGCTGACCACCTGCAGACTAGTTTCGAGGTTCTTGCCTCTCATCAGTACAAGGGTAGGTCAACACTGACAGCACTGAAGCCACCTGTTCCCCGTCCAAACCATCACACACTCCGCTGCTTGTTCAACTCTGGTTCACGCGATGAAGCGGTTTCTAGGCCGCTCCACCTAGCGAGAAGAGGGAGAACACTCCGAATCTCCGGGTTAAGAGATTTATGTGAAGAAACCAGTGTTCTTTGTGAGATCGTTTAGTAACGATCGGTCGTTGCAGACCGATGATGAACCCTTTACTCCCATATACACCTACTACGTAGACTTATTATGGCAAGTACATGTCAAAAAACAACTACTCCCCTGGCTATTAGATCTAAAAATAATTCTTTCTCTTTTCTTCTGCCTTCTCGATTTTTTTTTTCAGATCTTAAGGTACTGTTTTTATTCAACAGATGTTTCCAGCCCGACCCTGGCCGACAAACGAAAAGTCAATTTTAAACGAAAAATAAGCTTCATAAGTGTCTAATGATATTTCTCGGTTGCCGAATTGATTAGTAAATAAAACTTTCTTCAGCATTCACTCGTCTGACAATTCCAATTTAATTTCAATTATATTTTTAATTAAAGTAGAGCCGCAGTAATCCCGAGTTACATTATCGTCAAATAGTCTGAACGAAATTCCATAAAACTGAACTTTCAAAAGAAATGGATGCTGTTTTTGATGAAAAGATTACAAAAAATTCAGATAATTCTTTGGCAGAAATATGAACCGGGTAATTTATAAGGATCAAAGCGGATTCTTTCCAAGAAACCATGGAACTGTAAATTTTTCAAAATGTAATGCAGATTTAATTGTAATTTTTTTTGTAAGTGATGTGTCGGGAACTTCAATACATGAATCCTGTATGAATATGGTTAAATTTGAGGGACGGTATCAATTTTTGTATGCTCCAAAAAGAACACCATGAACTTAAAAAGCTTAAATTGGAAGTTACGTTGCACATCATTGAGAAGACATGGTAATTTTCTGCGATTTGTTTTATTGTGCAAGTTCTGCATAAAAATTGTCAATCGAAAGACGCAAATTTACTAATCTCGTCTCGAAGGCACTTTCTCGTCTCGTCTCGATCATCGCGACGAGAAATAAACAAACTCTCGTGTCGATGTTTTTCTCGAAGACAATTTCTCGATCTCGATTCGAGACTCTCGAAATTTCGAGAGTCTCGAAAACAAAAACTGAATGTTATTAAAAAATGCTTTGTATAGGTTATAATGTATAACACAAGGCCAAGGCTGCACCAAAATAAAGGGTATTAAATTTTTTCTGTAAAAAAAATTACGTTGAAATACAGAGGCTATATGCTTTGAACTAAAAACCTCGTATAACAAAAAACCGCCGAGTATCAGCACAAAAATAAACAATATTGTTCAAAACATTTAAACTAAACGAATCCTTAATGTTTTAATTCAATCTTTATTCATACATTTAAAATTTACCTAGGTACAAAAGGTGAAAGTTCAAAATTGTTTCTTCGTTCGTGAAGAGAAGAATGTACCAGCACCAGCAACAAACTCATTTTTTATAATCGAAACAGTCGTCTGTTGAAAAAAAAATTATCGATATTACTCAATTTATTTAATCTGAATAGTAGGGGGGTCGCAGTACTGCATAGGAGTAAAAACGAGGCCAGAATATCCAAATTTATCAAAGATGGCTAGTGATTTTTTAGGTAAACAAGCTACTTCAGTGCCGGCTGCAAGACTGTTTTCAAGAGCAATACTAATAGTCCGGGAGCCAGTGACAGATTTCCATGACCAAGTTCCTCTCAAGCGAAAATTAGTGGAATGCATCAGAGAGTTATATTATAAAGCTTCGTGAACCTCAGCTACGGTTCCGTGGGGGGATGAGCGGTGGTAGCCTCCCACGCACAAAGAAAATGTATTCAATTTTGTTTTCCTACCTGAAAACATGTTAAATTATCGCTAAAGCAATATCTTGAAGGAAGAAAAAATCAGCTGACTATAGCATGGTGTATTATACGACAGCTAGTTGGTCGAACACAAAAAAAATTGTACCTTCTATGATATCCTCTCAAATAAAATTTTACCTTATATTCGGATTGCGTCAATTTAACATGTTTCCGGGAAGGCGGACATAATTGAATATATTTTTTTCTTCGTGCGTAGGAAGCTACTGTGCTGATCATCCCCCCCCCCCACCAACGGAATCGCAGCTGACGTTCACGAATCTTTATAATACGACTCTCTGATGCATTCCACTAAATATCGCTTGAGAGGAAATGACTGACCAAATTTTTACCGGGCTCCTGGACTATAACCATTAGAAAAGAACGAAGCCGATCAACTGGAGAATCGGCTCAACTTTTACTGTGTTTGAATTCTTGGCTATGTAACAAAGATATATTTACAAATGTGTAAACAACAATTTTGTTATCTGATAAAAATCTTTGTGTATTTTTCATTTATTTTCTTATGTTTTGTTAATTTTTGAGTGTTTTTCTACATTCATGCAAAGAGCAAAACTTTATTGAACTATATTCAGTGGAAAAAGAAGTTCTTTATTGCACTAGTGCAATAAAATAAAGTTTTTATTGCACTCATCTGTCATTCTACTTCAACGTGCTGTCATCATAACAAACATAAACGTTTAAACCTACTACATATTTAGCAGATATTCTGTGAGATTGGCAATAGGTACTTCACTACGAAATATTTATATTGAAAATTGCACCAATTGTTCATTCACTTTCAACATTGAGGGTAAAAATAAAGTTTGAGTTAAATTGTTCGTAACGTATTAGTTCCTGTTTCAGTGCAAATCGATATTAATAATAAAGTATTCAAGTTGCGCTTTTCATTTTCCTACACCTAGTGCCGCACCTCAATAAATCATTTTTTGCTTTTTGCATGAACGTAGAAAAAATGTTGTATGCAACTCGTGCAAAAATTGTTTATTGCACTCGACGTGTTGTCCAACTCGGCCTAACGGCCTCGTCGGACAATTTCACGTCGAGTGCAATAAACATTAACTTTTTGCACTTGTTGCATAAATAACTATTAAATTTAATTTTCGTTTTAACCGTGTTTAATAGTTTTTAATAGTTTAAGACGTTTAAGTTCTTTGAGAATATGAAAATATTTATTTTTACCTTTGTCCTTTTTATTTGCTTTGTTATCTCTGTAATTTATTTTGGGCTGTTATGTTCTTATGTTTGATTAGTTTGAAACGAACTGAAATTATTTCTTCGCATAATTGTTTATATTCTCTTTTCTGGCGTATTTAGAGCGGTGAGATATTGCAGCACATATATTTTTTCGAGATCAAGAAATCTCGAAATAATTCCTCGATCTCGAAAAATCTCGAAGTGTTTTTCTCGATCTCGAAAAATCTCGAAGTGTTTTTCTCGATCTCGTCTCGAAAAAAAACATTAGTCTCGTCTCGATTTTTTTTCCTTAAATAAACCTCAACAACATTTTCCACCTGGTCCTTGATGCCTGTTACTTTTTTTTTCACAAAAATTATAGGCACCAGTCTACAAGTTGAGAACATCAATCCATTTTAATCACATGCATGACTTTCAAATTCTTGACAAAAAAAAAATAAACGATTATCTTAGATGTATCCAATTCATGCCTTATATCTGAAACTATTCCGACTTGATATCAGCTTATGTTATCGATACGAGTCTTCCTGTATATAAATATTTCTTATCTGACTTCGCAAAACAGTTTACTGATGGAAATAGTTGTTTATCGCATATCTTAGCAGGGAAGTCCGAAGGCAGCCTGTCGTTTACTCCATGTTTTAGGTTCTATCTGCTGATAAAATAAGAACCGCCGTGAATATTGTAATCTATTCAGTTGGGTCACTACTTATGAATATATGCGAGTAAACAATATTCTTTCTCTGATAGTATTGTAATGTCGAACTGGAGGGTTCGGCAGGCTGCCAGGATAGCGACGAAAGAGGGGAAATACTGAATTGGTTTGTTCGTTTCCGTTGAAACTTCGATGGAATTCAAACAGAAAACCAACCTTGAGAAGATTATAGAAAAGAGACCGATCAATCGTCAATTTTTCAGTGGTGTTTTAGAAAAAAAAATTGTTGAAAGCGTTCAGTGAGAAGTCTATGTATATTATATATATATATATATATATATATATATATATATATATATATATATATATATATATATATATATATATATATATATATATATATATATATATTATATAAGGTATATTTATTATTATGTATTCAAATAGTTCTCAAACGAAAACAAACTCTTGAGATATAAACTTGTGTAAAACAGATTTCTCGTGCAAAGACACTAACAGCCGTATGCATAGTCAATCGCCAGCGACTCGCCAGAGTTTCGCCGTTCGCTACACAAGGATTATAATGCACAGTCGAGCTCCAAAGAGGTGACAACTACGCGATAAGTTAAATTTTAGCGAAACTCTAGCGATGTACCACTTTTTTGGAGCTCGACTGTGCATTATAGTTCTTGTGTAGCAAGCGGCGAAACTCTGGCGAGTCGCTGGAATTGACTATGCATACGGATGTAAAAGACCTTGAGGACTCGAAAGTAGCGGAATTGTAATAGGAATTAGGAGAAAATGAACTGGAAACCAATGGTAAGAAGAGAAAAGAAAGACGATACCCCGAAACCTTTAAGTTCGATAAATCAACTCGACGAAAATACAAATTCCTTGAAAGATGAACTACAACAAAATTCAGTCTGGAAAATAAACTGCAAGTAAATCAAAGTAGTCTGGAAGATCAACTGAAAAAAATCCAAGGATTCTGGAAGATAAACTGCAACAAAATTCAAGGAGTCTAGAAGAAAAACTTCTAGAAAATTCGGAAGACTTGACAAATTTTAAATAGGAATTTCAAGAAAATTCAAGGAGCCTGGATGAAAAGATTCTAGAAAATTGGAATATTTTGAATGATAAATTTATTCGAAGCATCAGTACGAAAACCTTCAAGCAAAACTACTAGCAAATCCAAATATCTTGAAAAAATAATTTCAAGAAAATCTCCTAGAAAATTCGAATAGCCTCAAAGAACTTCAATAAAAACTCAAAAAATAATCGAAGTTTCTGGAACTGAGTTGAAAATGATAATAAATAAACTCGACAAAAATACCAAATCCTTGGATGATGAACTGCAACAATATTAGGTGAGTTTGAAAGAACTTCAAAAAATTCAAAAATCCTGGAAGACAAACAAGCTTCAAGAAAACACAAAGAAGAAAGAACTTCTAGAAAATTCGAATAGCCTGAGCTAACTTCTAGAAAATTCGAATAGCTTTAAGAACTTCATGAAGTGGCGAGGAGTCTGAAAGATAGAGAGAGAGAGATAGAAAAAATTAGGGAGGGAAATTAACTCGGAAGTAGATAAGATTACAGACGAACTCGAGGCAGAAGTGTACAAAATAAAGGAAACAATCAGTAAGCTGGACAACCGAATTAATATACTCAAAATCGGTCTTAACGTGCAGGTGTGACACTCATGATGGATTTATGCAGAAGTTTCAAGTCATAAGTTATAAGAACGTTCGTCAGTGAATGGTCAGAATAAACAGTTCAGCCAATCATTGACGAATATTCTTCATTATGACTTAAAAATTATGACTGCTGCATAAATCCACCTTCAATCACCGATTAACTTTTCATAAACACGGCTTTCGAAGTGGTCGTGTCCGCATCTCCTCTGCTCGCACAAGCTCTGGTTTTGAGAGGTTTTCTAAGAAAACCTGGGAGTTTCGTGAAAACAAATTTTAACAATTTTTTTTTAAAAAGTTTCATCTCTTTCCATTGTGTTGAATCCAATGACATATTACCGTTAGACTACGTTATTTACATTTATAGCTGCGGTCAGCACAGAGTAACATTCTATTGGCGAAAGAAAATAAGATCGCAGCGCCACCTATAGCAAGACTTTGAACTACGAATCACGGACAAAGGTTTTTGACTTTACACGTGTTTATATGGCGTTTTGACGATCTGTACTCCTATTTTCAAACAATTTGTGAAAATTTGTGATTTCTCTAACTAAAAAGTGATTGTGTTTCTATTGAAAGACTCTAAAGAACGTTTCAGTCAGGTGATTTAAAGGAATTTCATCTCCGATTAGTTTTGAATGCTTCTGCAATTCAAGGTTGCATGGCGTTTTGATGATCTATTCTCCTATTTTCAAACAATTTGTGATTTCTTTAACTGAAAAGTTATTGTGTTTCTATTAAAAGACTTGAACGATAGTTTCAGTGTAGTTTACAAATATTTCACGTGTTTCTTGAAGTCATGATTTGTGAGTTATTGATCTGATTCATTCTGTTGATTAAGGATATTTCCATACTCGTTTTCTGTTTCTGTTCGTATTTTTTTGGTTTATACTGTTGATAGACTGCCAAATATGGGAAAATACAATCCTAGTTGTTCAGTCCCAGGATGCAGGACATATGGCAAGAAGGAAAATGTGGGATTTCATAAATTTCCCCCAAAAATAAAAGCAAGGTTAAAAAGTCACCAATTGGTTCGACCAGATTGAAGAAATTGACCAAAGGAAAGCATGGATTTTGGAACTGAAAATTGGCAAGCTAAATAATATCGAAGTATATGCTTGTTTGACAAACAGACTGATGAATGAATCAGATCAATAATTGATCGCAAATCATGACCTCCAAAAACAAGTAAAATATTTGTAAACTACACTGAAACTATCATTCAAGTCTTTTAATAGAAACCCAATAACTTTTCAGTTAAAGAAATTTTCACAAATTGTTTGAAAATAGTAGAACAGATCATCAAAACGCCATACAACTCTGAATTGCAGAAGCATTCAAAACTAATCGGAGATGAAATACCTTTGAATCACCTTACTGAAACGTTCTTTAGAGTATTTCAATAGAAACACAATCACTTTTTAGTTATAGAAATCACAAATTTTCACAAATTGTTTGAAAATAGGAGTACAGATCGTCAAAACGCCATATAAACACGTGTAAAGTCAAAAACCTTTGTCCGTGATTCGTAGTTTAAAGTCTTGCTATAGGTGGCGCTGCGATCTTATTTTTTTTCGCCAATATAAGCACAGTTTTTACTGCTGATTATTTCGCGGCAATTATATGCTTATATACCTTGTATATTGAGAATAAAAATCAATTCTCCGGTTTCTCACACACGCAAGCATAAAAATGGTACTGAATCTTTTGAATTATTTCGAAAATGAAAAATGAAACGAAGATTCGTCTAATAATAATATACAGGGAACAGTAGTAAGAGCACTGGGAGTAACTTTGAGATCTGTGCAGAAAATTGTATACGAGAAAATGATAATATGATCCCCCAAATTTCCATATAATGGAAAAGAAACAAACCAAAGACTGAAGATATGAGAGATGGTATCAAAATAGAAGTACATAATGTGATTTATATAAATAGAAAACAAACGTGAGGCTTTAAGTTTCAAAGAATTCTCTAAAAAAGCGAGGTGTTTTAAAAATTGGACTTACCGTGTTGTTAAAATTGATTAAAAACTTGGGTTTTCGCTTTAAAAAAGATTGTAACCGAAGATATTTATGTGAAATGCCTCAAATTGTAAGTCAACGTTTTCAGTTTTTAAGAAAATATACAGAAAATTACAATTCAAAATTGAGAAAAGTAGTGTTTTTAGACGAAACGTGAATATTTTCGAATGGGAATGTGTCAAAATCGTGGCAGAATGAGTCTGTAAAGAGCGTTAAAGGAAAAGGAGATGTGGTCCAGCAGGTTTCCAAACCATCTCCACCTCATCGGATATAAGGCCATCACCCACATATTTCTCATGGTATGATATAGCCACAGACCATATAACTTCTTTTGCATTGAACTGGCGGTGGTAACAGAAATACCTCATGTCCATGCTCACATAATATCTCACTCACCGCATGAATTGTAGCTTTTTCACAAACAAAAGAAGTTGTGATTTCAACATATTTTGAAAGGTGCTTCAATTCAATTCTTGAATGATAAGATGCATTGTCCAAAATAATTGAATTTGGTACCACCCGTTCTCTATGCCACTTTTCGAACATGTCACAATTCCTGTTATCATGATGATCCAACCTGTTTGACTTTGAAGAAAAAATCAAAGTTGCTTTTGCAACGAAGCCCTTTGAACAACCGGCTTGTAAACCGTTTTCCTGCACCGAATTCTCTTTTTCTTTTGAGTTTTATGACGTGTCTGTGACATTAAAGTAAAACAATTGAAAAAATTACTTATGAATCGATTGATAAATACCAATTTTAGAGGGGGTGTCCTACTATTAATCGGGAAACTTTGTATGTTATATATATTGCTGACTAGTTAAGAATAAAACCAGTTAATATTGGGGATTGCAGCAAAGTCGTATACTCTTTTATAGTGTTAATTCCAAGCTTTCGTAAATTTTATTTACATCTTCAGGGAACTACAAAGAATTATTATGTCAAAACAACAGTCGTATATTTCAATTTTCAACAGTTGGTACAAGATTACAGTTTGTAACATTGACTTGAAAATTACAGATTTCTTTTCTATTGACAGTTGACACCTGATGTATATCCCTTAGATACAATCAACAAGTCTTTTGTTTTTCGACTGAAATTTTTAAATTTTCTGTTTATTTATATTCGTAAAGTCTTTTTTCATTATTTACAATTTTAAACTGTAATGTCACTATACAAAGCATTAAGAACATGTCAAACAACCTCACTATAGTTGTAAGTACAATTTAATAACATCAAAATTGACATAATAATTCTTTGTAGTTCCCTGAAGATATAAATAAAATTTATATATATATATATATATATATATATATATATATATATATATATATATATATATATATATATATATATACAGTATTATGATGAAGTAATGCACAAAATTCATAAAACGTACAACGATCACTTTTGAAAAAAATGCAAAAACACGTCAAACTGTTTTTTTTATTCCGCATCTTTTGACATAAGTTACAAAAATAATACGTTAAAGTTGATTTAATGGACTGTTTAGTTAATTGAAAAGTTATTATGAAACTTACGTTTATTTCGTTTTTTATTCATTTTCTCGTTTTTTTTTCTTATGTGAGCCCTACTACAACTATTTTTCCCTTGTGTAAAAACACGAGCTCTATCACAAATGTAATAAAAATCTTAGCTTCCCATTAAAAAAATTTGTTGATGACGTCATAACTTTGACCTGTTATTTTTGTAACTCATGTCAAAAGATGCGGAATAAAAAAAACAGTTTGACGTGTTTTTGCATTTTTTTCAAAAGTGATCGTTGTACGTTTTATGAATTTTGTGCATTACTTTATCATACCCCTATATATATATATATATATATATATATATATATATATATATATATATATATATGTGTGTGTGTGTGTGTGTTCCATCTTAGATGAGACACCCCGTATATTTCTTATCCCATAGTGAGTGGAAAAATTTCCTGAAACACGTCGAATGATTTTGTTTGGGTGACATCTGTTGACGTATATTTGAGGCTTGAACGAGCAACCCCCTATTAGGAGGCGCTTCAATCCCTCAAAATTGATCAGAGGAGAGGGGTTGAGTGACACTTCATTTGAAAGGTCTTGGAAGCCTCTTTACAACGGTGTATGAAAAACGTAAATTTGATGAACCGTTTTCACCAAAAATTAATTTTGTAGCTTGAATGAACCACCTTGAATATTTTGGTTATTTTAACAAACTTAAAAATTTTCAAAAACTTTAATTCTTAAAAAAATTGAATAGTTTTATCATGCTTACAATAAAAAAATCAAATCTGCGTTGTTAAATCAAATGTGCAAATTGTCCTCCAGTGACTTCCATACAATAATACATTCTCTCAAACCAATAAATAGAAGTTGTTTATCTGGTTTTCTCGTTTCTTCGAGAATTTCATGATTTAAATCATTCTGTTGAGATACTACTTTGCTGATTTGTTCGAAGAGGTCCTATGGAGTGGCCTGCTCGATCTCCTGAACTGAACCCTCTTGACTTCTTCTTGTGGGGACAAGATTTTTGTGACTCAGTCTGAAAATAACTCCAATTATGCTAAACCACGTTAGAGACGGTTTTCACTCAAGATTGTATGGAAGTCAATGGAGGACAATTTGAACATTTGATTTAAACACGCAGATTTGATTTTTTTTGATAGTAAGCATGATAAAACAATTCAATTTTATTAAGAATGTGATTTTTCGAAGATTTTTTAAGTTTGTAAAAAGGGCTTAATAAACATGGGCTTGTACATTGTGAAAATAACCAAAATATTCAAGATGGCTCATTCGAACTACAAAATTTATTTTTGGCAAAAACGGTTCATCAAATTTACGTTTTTCATACACCGTTGTAAAGAGGCTTCCAAGACTCAACCCCTCTCCTATATTCAATTTAGAGGGGTTGAAGCGCCCCCTATTAGGGGGTTGCTCAAGCCTCAACTATACGTCAAAAGATGTCCCACAAACAGATTCATTGACTCAATACAAGTAATCTCTTCTATTTCACTCAAATATCGTATCTTTCACATCTGGACAACATTAAAAACCACAGAAGAAACTGCGAAAAAACCAGCGTCCATTACGTCACGATTGCGACCGGACTATAATTCAAATCAAAATCCAATATGCTTGTATACAACATTATTCTCGCTCCCATTACACAAAAAAAATTCACTCTGTGTTTTCGCATACGCAGCCCGGATTCCCAAGAGTGCCGGACGTCACTGAGGGGGGATTTAGAAAGTGCGTGGGATAGCCCGCTGGGATTGGTCAGGGTGTTAATAAAAAACTTGTTTGTTTATGGAAGACTTTATCTCCAGAGACTTCCATCGTGTGTCGTCTTTCGGAATACATTCCGGAAGATAAAACAGGACCGAAATTACTATCGCCCGTTAAAATGGGTTATTGTGAGGTGAATAAAATATGGCATGTATGAAACTTTCATGGGTCTCGATTGACATACACGCTTCAGGATATCAAATAATTTAGAAAAGTGTTTGCATCATTTTCAGTATAGATGGAGGACGCTTTTGTCATGAAGGAATCTAAAAAAATATGTATAATGAAAAGGGATTTTAAAAATAGTTCCCTCCTTCTGATACATATACAATTGGAATTTCCAATCCAACAGCTCATTTCTAATACCTGTACAGAGTGGGCCAAATTGGACACTTCTGAAGGGAAAGTCCTGTTTTCACACTAGATGGATGAAAACTGGTGGCTGTGTCTAAGGATCAAATTTTATGACAAACTTAATGCTGAAAACCGCATATCGATATCTATCATCGTTTGTGTATGTATTTATAAGCAAATGATTTCCTTTCTATCGAAGTACAATGTCATAACAGAACATCAAAATGGCTTTCTGCCAGGGAGATCAACGGATAGTGCATCTATTGCGCTTTTCAACTATATCCATACTTCATTGGATATGAAATAGTATGTAGGTGCCCTGTTCTTTGATCTCTCAAAAGCTTTCGACTCAATTAATACTAATATTGCAATAAATAAATTAAGTGAATTGGGTTTCCGAGGTAAATTTCTCTCGTGGCTGATTTCATATCTTGAGGTAAGAAAAATTATAGTAAAAATTGACGATCAGAGATCTCTTACACATGCCGAGGATGCTGGTGTACCTCAAGGATCGGTTCTTGGTCCGCTGATTTTCTTAATGTACGTAAATGATCTTCCTAAATACGTCAGCACAAAACATCTTATTTTATATGCTGATGATACAACTTTGGCCACTGATGCAGATACGCATGAAGAACTCATTGCAAAAATGAATGTATTGTCAAGAGAATTCACCACGTGGTGTGAGAGGAATTATCTGATGGTTAATTTTTCTAAAACTATTTGTATGCAGTTTTCTGCTAGAAATGAAATCTCTGAAAATATTAAAATATCAGTAAATATTAATCACATTTGCAAAAAATTAAATAGCAGTTACTTTGCTCTATTACAACTGAAAAATATTTTTATAACGAATCAGTTAATAAGCTATTGTTTACTCCCACATATCATATAATATTATTCTTTGGGGTGCATCCAGAGTTTTCATTTCTCAAAAGAGGATTATACGATTAATATTCAACCTAGACTATAGAAAAACATACCGTACTCACTTTAAAGAACATGGAATTCTCACCCTATATTCTATATACATCTACAAATGCATTTTATATGCAAAAAGTAATAATCACCATTTTTTTCTCAATTCTGATTACCACAACTACCCAACTCGAACATCGAAACTTATGAGGCCTCCCAAACATGGAACCAGTCTGTATAAGATTGGAAGACAACTTCAATGTATTCAAGCGAAAACTGAAGAACTTGTTATGTAATGAATGTTACTACGACATAAATGAATTTTTGAACAAAAAGCTAATGTGAACTATCTATGGTAGTAGATTATAGACATGTTTTGTTGTATTCAGATAAGAAGGTTGCTTTAAGCATTTCTGCCCTCTGACTTATCCTATATCATGTGTGATCAAAAAGGATGAATGAAGTATTATTATTATTATTATTCGAAAATGTGCATTTAAAAGTTGCTGTAACTTTTTTCCTGTCGAAAATTCCTTGCTTCTATGAAAACATTTCCATAGCAATTTTTTACGTAGAATTATGGTGTAAGTGATTTATTTTTTCAAATAACATTTCGATAGTTATTGATGGAAAAAGCATCTTGTATACTTCTGTATATTTCAATAGAGCCTAAAATTACCTTTCCAAAAATATAGCACACTTGATATTTTGCTAGAGTCACCTTTGAAATACAGAGCTTTTAGATTTTTTCATCTTATAGACTTTGAAACACACATTTTGAACAAGTAGGCTTTGAACGACGCGGCGCTAAAACAAAAACCAAATGTTTACTCGTAGCTGCCAAATTTTGATTTGAGCACTGAAGACGCTCCTCAATTCGTGGTTTTTGTTCAATTTTCAAACACATTCGCAATGAAGTATGAGAATTATGAAAAATGGGATATGATAGTCTGTTTTATACAAACCGGAGAAAATGCAGAAGCAGCAAGCAATTTGTACCACGAGAGGCATCCAGAGATAAGACAACCTTTTAGAGACATTTTCGGAAGATGGAAGATTACGACACAACTTAATTGATGGTGGTCAATTTGAAAAGAAAAGACCAAAATTATATGCATCAAATATGGATACGGAGTTGGAAGAAATATTCGTTTTAGGAGCTGTTGAAAATAATTCCAAAACGTCAACGCGAAATTTGAAAATATCAACAGGTCTACCAAGAACTAACGTTAGGCGGATTTTGAGAAAGCACAAATTCAAACCTTACAGGACCAGAAAAGTTCACAACCTCAGACCAGGTGATTTTGAACGCCGCATTGATTTTTGCCAGTGGTTCCTGGAAAATTGTAACCAAGGGCGTGATTTTTCGTTAAATTGTATTTGGACAGACGAAGCTCATGTAAGCAGTGCCGGCATTTTCAACCGCTACAATTCTTATACTTGGGCAAAACAAAATCCCCATTCAATTGTGGAGCAGAGAAGTCAAGGAATATTTGAATTTAGTGTGTGAGCAGGAGTTTTCAGGGGTAGAATTATCGGCCCGTTCATTTATAATGGCAGTCTCACATCTCAGAGGTATTTAGAAATTTTAAGGCAAAATATTGAACACCTTGTTGATGATGGAGCTCAGGAAAATATATTTTCAACAAGACGGGGCTTCGCCTCACAACACTGTAATTGTCAAAAATTGTTTGGATGCAAATTTTAGTAATAATTGGATAGCCAACCAAGGACCCAACTGTTGGCCGGCCAGATCACCGGACCTAACGCCTATGGACATTTACCTCTGGGGAAGATTGAAAGATCTTATTTTTGAATTGCCGACCAACTATAGGTACGAGTTGGAAGCGGCAGTGATGCAAAGTTTTGCTTCTCTCACTCCTATTGAACTAATTAATTCGGCAAAAAGCATCCAGAAAAGATGTCGCCTGTGTGTAGGAGAAGCTGGTAGACATTTCGAACATCTGTGGAGAAATATATTTCATTGTTTGTTCTTTATCATTATTATTGTTGGAGTTTCATTTATTAGTAGTAAATAAATATAAATTGTTATAAGTTTTATTTTGATAGCTACTAGCGAACAATTTCTTTTTGTTTTATCGCCGCGTCGTCCAAAGCCTACTTATTCAAAATGTGTGTTTCAGAGTCTATAGATGAAAATATCTAAAAGCTCTGTATTTCAAAGATGACTCTAGCAAAATATCAAGTGTGTTATATTTTTGGAAAGGTAATTTTAAGCTATATTGAAATATACAGGGTGTCTCATTAATTTTTTTTTCATCAATAACTATCGATTCTTATTTGAAAAAATAAATCACTTACACTATTGAATTCTACGTAACAAAGTTTTTTGGAAATGTTTTTATAAAAACAAGGAATTTTCGACAGGAAAAAAGTTACAGCAACTTTTCATCATTAAGTTTGTCATAAAATTTGATCCTCAGACACAGCCATCAGTTTCCATTTATCTAGTGTGTAAACAGGACTTTCCCTTTAAAAGTATCAAATTTGGACCACCCTGTACATGTTTTCATACAAAATTTCATTCTGTGAATATGACTACTTCACTGATTTGATTTTAAAGAGAATAGTGACTGTGACAATTTTTTATATTTTGCTTTTAGTTACATACATTTTATACCTTTTTTGATACTCATTGGCTTCATCCAATAAGATTTTTATTCTTCCGATAATAAAGCACATTTTGATTGACTGACTGATTGATTTCGTGGTAATACCGTATGTATGTTCATAAAGTTCTCAATCGTCGAATTCTAAAACCACCCCAAACAAATGGACGTCGACGCCTAATTTGAGGGTGGCAATTTCAAATTGAACATTAATATTCCTTCCTTGTCTCTACGAAAAGTAGTCTAAATTCAAACGTCGGCGTGTACAAGGATCCATTTCGAAATTAGGAACTTTTCCACGTAATCGCAAAAAAAGAGCCATGAAAATTCATGAGCCATTTCCTTGATCCGTTCCTCAGAAAAAAATAGGTAGCGAATTCTAATATTCTCTAGAGGCAGCATTACTGGGAGAATAATAATTTTCCATCCATGGATTGATAACACGCAGAGCTCACAAATACAATCAATCCATTCTTCAATTACTTTAGTAAACGTTCTTGAACATTTTCCATTAAATGAAACGAACATTTTGTATTTCAGTGTATAAATAGTATATTGTACAATGAGCATGAAATGACATACTTTCCTACGAGTAGGTATATGAAATGTTGTATTGTTGTACAAAATTTCATATACCTACGAGTGGGAAATGGGTCATTTAATGCTCATTGTACACTATACTTTTTCTACGACCATCTGAATCATTCACAAATCTGTAATATTTTTAATAATTCTTTTTATCATAAACTCTCCTGCCGTCATTTTTACATAGTTTAGATAATCTTTTCTTTCTTCACCCGTTCAATGAAACATCTATTTTTTCTTTTTGTACACGTACCTACCTACGTCGTGAAAATTATTATAAAAATCAAACACTAATCGATTTCATAAAATGAAAAAAAATTGTGGCTAAGTGGATTTGAACCCTCGCTCCCACCATCCAAAGTCCACGTGTCATCAGAATCAACAATCGTCGTTACTAGATAACATAATAATTTGTTCAAATTAACTGCTATATAGAAATTATCTGTCAACTATTCAAAAATATAGAATCCAATTGTAATCAATCTTTTTCAATCGAATTTTGTAATTATCTACTGATGTGAAATTTCAAATTATTAGACAGACGTAAACAAACTTGATTCGATATTATTTATGTTCATAAAATTCGTTAATACCTACCTATAATGGCAGTCTAGTAGTTCATGAAAGTCGTAGGAAATGAATATTTCGATACAGCTAGCCCGTGGGAAATGAAAATCGGTGTTACAACGTGGTGGGTTTCTTAATCGACGACGCAATTGAAATGTCTTAATGGTCGTAGAAAAAATTTTTTTTTTCAAAGAGCTTTCGATTTGCGTCCTCTTCAGTGCTTACCTGGAACTCTGATTGAAGAAAATTGAATTGAATTGAAAAACTTAAAGTAAAGTTTGAGGTTATGAAATTTAGAAAATTGATAATGAGTACTACTTACTTGTCAGGCGAAAGGAATTAACGAAATTTGTAAAAACATTGTTTTTTTTAAATACACAAACTAATTAAGCCCAAGGAGTAACGAAAAGACATGTTAGAGCTTGAGGCCATGTGTGTACGAGGGTTCCCAAGTAACATTAACGCTCTTATTCCGATCTTCAAGAACGCTTTAAAACTACACAATAAAATTTCAAATAAAATCAAGTGATCTTCAAGACAGCCCTGAGACCATCATAAAGCAGCTTCTAGCCAAAAAGAGCTCATCCTAAAAAGGCCTTCAAGACTAAATTTAAAACTGCATTAAAACCATCAAGTTTTAATTCTATGTTCGTAAAGAGTTCTTCAAGGCAACTTTATAAATAAATAAATTAAAACTCATTATCTAAAATGTATTTACAGCGGACTAAATTTACTTAAAAATAATTTATTAATCCTAAAAAAGTTTTATTTTGTTTACTAATACTCGACAACTTTAAAGTCTGCAGAATGGCCGGCAGAGTGGAAATATTTCAAACCGCATAAGTATACTAAGCTATATCATGAAAAAATATTAGAAAGCAAACTACTCTGGTGAAAACTTCACCAACGAATGGCACTTTTCTAATAGAATGTAATAAATACTTCCACATAACTCGAGCGCCACTAATTTATTGTATTTTTCTCTTTTTTCAAAAATATTACAAGAACATCATATCATATCATATCAAATTTTATTTTGCATCCAAGCATCTAAATGCATTTTTCTTAATTAAATGGCATAATTCAACACACCTTCAGTTTTCCAGGAAGATCCAAAACGCAATTATTTGAATAATAATATTCTTTTCGTTTACTATAGAAAATGTCCAAAGTGGCGGAGTGTTTATTATAGCGTGATCTAGATTTAAACTAATTATTCATTTATTAAATGTTTTAAATCTCAAAGGATTCAAAACCACTTTAAATCCAATGATTCTCGCAGGAGTCTGTTTACGTTTCCTTTCAAAACCAATATGCTTCAATATGTTCAAACTCGTGATTTAGGGTTTGAATAACTAGAACACCCCCCTTATTCACCAGATTTAGCTCCGTCCGACTATCATCTCTTTTCTCAACTGAAACAATAGTTTAAAAGGTCGTAAATTTTCTTCCAACGAGGAGGTAATAAAAGCTGTGGAGGTCTGGTTTGCATAGCACGAAAAAACATTTTTTTGAAAGGTCTAGAGACGTTGCAGGTTCGCTGTAATAAATGTATCCAATTAAGAGGAGAATATGTTGAGTAATAAAATATTTTGACATTGAAATGTGTTAAAATGCCATAAACGGGAGATTAAAAAAAACGATTTTTTTTCTGAAATCGTTCAAGAATGCCCATTTTCTCGGAGCAACTGCAGGCCTCAAAATACGCTAATCCAGTATTTTAGTCCGTTGCTAAGCAACGAACTTTCTCGGACCGTTTAATACTTTCTCGTATCGAAAACGATACGGGAAAATATTTGTCGGCTTGTTTACATTTTAGACAGTTATTGAATTCACGCAAACAATATGTAGAATTCCTTAGTTTTTGATAATGCTGATTGCGAATTCAATAAAAATAGTATGTGTACCTCGTAGTAAAAGCACATTCCCAGACTTCAATGCTTGATGGCCTCGGCTTAACGCCTCGGCCAACAATTTACATTGTCGTCCGGGAATGTTTTGCTTTTACTACTAGATACACAATATACTATTTCTGTAAAAGGAAAATGGATCTTCAATATACCTAGCAAACGTCCGATAGCTAAATTTTCAGTGGTTAAAATCCCAGAAAAGAGAATATCAGTCAGCAAAATCCGTCATTATCTGACGGTCCAAATAACATTCTAGGATTATAAAGAAGTCGTTTGAGACCCAGAATACACAGTTTTCTTCATTTGAAAGTTGATTCAACTGAACCCCAAAATAACATACTACGATTTCCCAGAAATGGTATGGAATCCAGGTATCTTTAAAATTTTATACACGCTATTTTCCGTTCATAATCGCCATCGAATAAAGAGAGATAATAAACCATACATACTCATCTAAAACACCCAATATCACCTTCAATAGCTTGTTAATAATTAATACAATTTCAGTATAATCCGCAAATACTCTGTATGACGGACACAGTAATATTTCTTCGTTATAGACCATCAAAGGGATTTGGCGGGAACTTGTGAACAGATATCCGACGAGAAATGGAAATTGTTGTCTTGGGTCACATTTCATCTAAAACCGGTAGAAGGAAAGAGAATAAATAAGCGTTATTTTGCAGTAAATTCTAATCAGCAGGCGAATCTCAGTTGACCAGTTTTTGATACAGAGTGTTTCGTTTCCAAAAAAGATAGATAGATAGATAGATTTTATTGGTCCGTTTAAAAGAACTTTTACAAGTTATGGGACAAGTCGAAAAAATACAAATTTGTCATTGTTACAAATACAAAACATAATTTACACACAAGTACATATTATACTTATACCAATATAAATCAGGATGGATTTAGCGAGGGGCAATATATGAAAATATAAGTACAATAGTTATTGGGTATATCCCTCAAAATGTTATGCAACCGTAGACACGTGTTTCGAGCTTGAGCTCTCATCAGTACGGTAAAATCAAGTGCGAAGATGTACAACACTTGGATGTACAAATAGAAACAAAGGAAGCCAACAACAGGAAGCCAACCACACATTTGTGGCTTCGGTTAGAAGAACTTGTGCTTACAAGGCAACAACTCATTGTCACGCTGGTAGTTATAGCTGCCTCCGTGGCGACGTTAGTTGTTGCCTTGTAGGCACAGGTTCTTCTAACCGAAGCCACAAATGTGTGGTTGGCTTCCTGTTGTTGGCTTCCTTTGGTTCTATTTGTACATCCAAGTGTTGTACATCTTCGTACTTGATTTTACCGTACTGATGAAAGCTCAAGCTCGAAACACGTGTCTACGGTTGCATAACATTTTGAGGGATATACCCAATAACTTTTATACTAATATATACAGATATATTCACACAAACACACTTACATACATATGTGGTACATTTAATAACATTAAAATATTCAGACAAAACAAAACGACTCTATTTAAAATAATTAGTGAACTCATCAATATTGTAAGGACTTATACAGGGCTATTCAAATTCGAGTCTATGCATGGGGATTTCGATAACGGTAAGAGATAGAGGGTTGGTTAAATGGGGGCAAAGTAGCGTATTTCAGAGGTTAATTATATGGATGAAAAAAATCTGACCTAGCTTCTTCAGTTCTGGAGTTATACAGAAAAAATCGAAAATTTCGAAATTCTTCTTTTGCCTATATATTTTTATTTTACGAAGATTTTTTTTAAATTTTGCCACTTTGCCATAGCAACTTTTTGTAGCCTTTCCAAATATCTGAATAAAAATTATATACAGGGTATCGTATAAATTGGGCCACCCTCAACTTTTAATTTTCAAATACGGACCTGTATTTTTTATTGCATTTTTTTGAATGCCAAGAGTCATGTTTCATATTGACGTAGTATTTTCATCTGAATTACAGAGTGTTTTGGAAATATTGAACTATTACCAGTAAAATTTCAACATTTTTTTATTCCATAACAACTCTAATTGAATAATATCAGAGAATGAGAGGTGAGTCAGACAAATTTGTTCTTTAAGAATAATCAATTTCAGAATTTTCAGATTATCTAGTCTCACTACTTGTTCGGAATAACAATAAAATAAAATCAACAATTCCAAGAGACATTTTTCTTTACCATAATGTAGCACTAGTAGAATAATTATTCATCCCCTTGTCGATTGACCTCAGTAGGTACGAAGAAGATCTGTTGTATGTAACTGTTTCTGCTGAGAACTCACAAACATAATCTGTCACAAACATAACATTGTATTTGATCATATACATAGCTTTTCATATTTTATAACTAATCACACAAGAACTTGTTTAATTATTATCAAGAATTGAAATAACAGCCATTATAAGTAATCATAATCAAAATAAATGTTCAAATTGACGACCTTCTCGTTCCAGACATTTACGGAGTCGTTTTTTTAAGTTATTATTTGCTCTGAAAATATCTCTTCGCCGTAGTGATGCGAAAGCGTTCATGATTTTAATTCTTAAATCTTCTATATTTTCAATTTCGTTTTGATATATTCTATTTTTTAGTGTACCCCATAAAAAAAAGTCAAGTACACTGAGATCAGGGGATCTTGCAGGCCATCTTATAGGCCCATTATTTGCTATCCATCTGTCTTGAAATGTTTCTTGTAAAAATTGATTAATGTCTCTTGTGCAGTGTGGACGAGCTCCATCGTGTTGAAACCACAACCGATTTAAATTAGCAATGGGAATATCATCGAGATATTCACTGAAAGTTTGTCTGAGGAAGTCTAGATAACGTTCGCCATTGAGCGTCCCGGCATAGATGTACGGACCTAGAACTCGAACCTTCAAAATTCCAGCCCATACATTTAGACCAAACCGCACTTGAGGTCTCACTTCTCTAAAATTATGTTCATTGGTTTGTGACCAAACATGCTCGTTGTTCCTGTTGAAAACACCACAATTTGTGAAACGAGTTTCATCCGACCAAATAATACTATTCAAAAAGTTTCTGTCATCGCCCAATTTTTGCAACATCCAATTACAAAAATTTTGCCGTCTTTCGGCGTCTCCTGGATACAATTTATGAACAATTTTAACTTTATAGCATTTGAATCTGTTTTTTCTTAAAGTACGCCATACTGCAGTTTGCGACATATTCAATTCCTCAGCAATTTGTACTGTTGATTTTGATTGATTTGTATTGATCTGAAATATGGAGATGAGCCTAATTAACATTTTTTCAGTATTACCTACATACCGCTTGAAGTATGTTTTCCTGTAACTCAATAGGAGTTTTGTTTCCATATTTTCTCCTTGGTTTTGTGAAAGATCCATATTCGCGAAGGTTTCTGTCCAAAAGTCTGAAATATGTGGGATGCGGCTGATGTCTTTCAGGGTACAGATCTAAATAATTTTCAGCGGAAAGATAAATGTTTCTATTATTTCTGTAGAAAACGTTAACCATATCTCTTTTCTGCTCTGTGGGGAAACCCATTTTCAGTACTAACAGATTTTTCATCAAATACCAACGATAATTTCCAAGAAACTGTCAAAATATTGACAAGTGAGGTGAACTAAATATTTATTTTCCAAAGCATACTATGAGAACTCAAATGGTTTAATCATGATTGTTGTATATAGCAAGAGAATGCCCATGAATTTGCTGAAAAATATAGGTAGTTCGAAAAGTGAGTAACAATAAAATATTTCCAAATTGGTGTCTGAAGTATGAAGATTGCCATTCGAAGATTTTTTTCCAATGATTATATGCACATACACGTACTAGGAAGAATAAGTTTTCACATTTTCGCACATTGATCATGGGTTGCGTGAACTGAAATGTGGATGAATTCTTGAAGAAGACAATCTTCGTCGAATAATGTTGATTTTCTTCCAAATCCTATGCATTCTATACCTTATTCTATGATATATTTTTTTTAATTACAGCTGGAATTAAAAAAAAAATTAAATTTTACTGGTAATAGTTCAATATTTCCAAAACACTCTGTAATTCAGATGAAAATACTACGTCAATATGAAACATGACTCTTGGCATTCAAAAAAATGCAATAAAAAATACAGGTCCGTATTTGAAAATTAAAAGTTGAGGGTGGCCCAATTTATACGATACCCTGTATATAATTTTTATTCAGATATTTGGAAAGGCTACAAAAAGTTGCTATGGCAAAGTGGCAAAATTTAAAAAAAATCTTCGTAAAATAAAAAGATATAGGCAAAAGAAGAATTTCGAAATTTTCGATTTTTTCTGTATAACTCCAGAACTGAAGAAGCTAGGTCAGATTTTTTTCATCCATATAATTAACCTCTGAAATACGCTACTTTGCCCCCATTTAACCAACCCTCTATCTCTTACCGTTATCGAAATCCCCATGCATAGACTCGAATTTGAATAGCCCTGTATTTAACATAAGCTCCTTGATATTACCTAGTCGGTGAAAGAAAAACGTCTAATATGGTGAAATATAACTAAGAAATAGTTTGGATAAATTTTGTTGAACTCAATAATTTGTGACAAAAAAGCAACAGGCAAGGACAAGATGGAAATTTTGTTGAGGTTCTACCTTTAGGGAAAAATAGCTTTTTATGTACCAAGTGCGTTATATAGATACTAACGCCCGAAGGGTAACATTCACCCGTGGGCCTCTGGCCCGAGGGATGAATGTTGCCGGATGGCCGTTAGGATCTAGTAACGCTCGTGGTGCATACAAGATTGTATTTTTCACGAAAAAATTATCTTAAACGACGTTGTTTACTTCATAAATTTCTTCTCATAGTATTTACTGCGTTCTGGTCGGCAACTGTCATGTCAGATATAAGAGAGTTTCAGGCCGAGAATTGGCCGAGCACTCCATATCAAACGATCAGATTTTATTCTGCTGATCGCCAATCATCAGGATGAGGAACCGCTTTAACGAGCGGGGGTGGTGGATAGGGGGGTGAGCTTTCGAGTACGTACGAGTGCTGGGGCGTTCATCCTTCCGGGCCTCAACCTTAGGGGGTGCATGGTGGTGGTGGTCGGCAACTGAGCACAAGTGAGCTTGCTAAGGGTTGTTTATTTAATAAAATGACGCTGCATTTTTGT
Organism: Chrysolina oricalcia; assembly: GCA_944452925.2. NCBI lineage: Eukaryota > Metazoa > Arthropoda > Insecta > Coleoptera > Chrysomelidae > Chrysolina > Chrysolina oricalcia. The sequence continues at coordinate 1,871,722 of OX101821.2, read as the reverse complement.
AAGAATTGACAAGCTTGTTAGTGGAGGAAACTACAAACGGTTGTGTTCATAATAATTATGGAGATCCCACAGAATGTGACGGTCAAAGCTGAAAAAGCGTTTTTTCTGCGAAATTTACTGTCTGTGAAATCCAATTACTTATACGAGAAGGAGTATGACCATTTTTCTAAATGGAAAGGTAAAAACAAAGTGAATACTGTAAATGAAACTGTCCTAATGGCATACTTCCAGGAACTGGTGAGTTTATCTCATGAAAAATATTAATATTTTTTATTTATTTTTTACATTATTTCAGTCTGAAAAATATAGTGCAAATTGTCTATGGACCAAATACTCACAGCTAAAATCAACATTGATTGTTAAAGAAAACATTAATATATCAGCATTCAGTCAACTAATGGCCTTTCTGAAAGTTAAATCAAAAGGATACATTCCTAAAAAATCAAAGGTGTTGGAAGGTGTACAAGTATTAAGAAAAGCTCCAGATGATACTTCTCTGCTACATAAAGTTGTTTTACTGACATTTTTTCTGTCATTTTTGCTTACATCATTTTTTGCCGACATTTTTTGCTGACATTTCTGCTGTTAAGATTTCTTCAGACGACATTTTTGCCGACGACATATTTTGCTACAGTTTTTGGTGACTTTTTTGCTGACTGCATTTAGTACTGACATTCGTGTTAGTGAAACCGTGGTACTACTGTATGCCAAAGATATTATCAAAATTTTAATAAATGAATAAACCATTCCCAAATGAAAATGACTCTTCAATAGTGGTAAAAATAGGTTTATCAATTATAATTCAGGACGCCACCGATTTTGATTTTTTTACAGCAATGTGAAGGTAAAACTTGTCGGAATAAATATCGATAAGAAAATACAGAGTGTTCTATTAAAAAAAAAACTCATCTCTGAGTTGCCCCGCTGTTATAAAACACCCAGTTATGTTGGAAATTTTCTGAAATGGGTAACTTCAGTAATTGAAGAAGTTTGTTCCTCAAAGTTGTTCTCTAGTGGTAATACTTTCGAAATAGTGAAGAATTACGAACTAAATGTACACACTACTATAACCACTACTATAAGATATACAGGGCGATTTTCGAAAGGAAGCTTTTGGTCCATTTAGACATTTGTCTAGCTAAAAGTCCCTTTCTTATACAAGCGGTGTACGGTCACCTTGTTGGACATTATTAGAGGGTTGTAAGGAAGAGCAACCATTTTGAATACCGCCCCCTCGATATAAAATGTAATTAATTGGATTTTCTATGAAAAATAAAGATACATATCATTATTATTATTATCAATGCAGTTAATTTTATTTTCCTGCAAAGGAAAATGTTCGATATCTTGTATTTTTACTCTGAAAATTATTAACGCTCTCCAATAAAAACCTTGCAAGAACCAACTATTGATCACCTTGTTATAAACAGCATAAACGACATAATGCATGGACAAACAAACCCTTGAAAGCTACAAGAACAAAGCCTATCAACACACTCTCGAAATAAACATTTCCAGAACAAAGGGTTTTTTCAACGACTTTTTCGACGGACAAAGTTTTCCTTCTTTCTATTTCCACTCAGAGTATTATAGTCAAGCACTCTTTGATACGTTCATTGTCAGTTGTTCGGGAGAGAAAGCCATCCAGTAAGAGGATATTGAAGCAACAAGTGAATGTCGAGACAACAACTGGAAGTGAAAAAATTAAAAAAAGATACACATTCGTTTTGAATTTGAATCGAGATTTCTTGCGCTATTTTGCATAAAATAAAAAGATATTTGCAAATGAGCTGGTTTTATTATAAATTGAAAAAAAAAGTGTTGAATTCGTAATTTTTCTCTAAAATCACAAAAAACGAAACGATATATCGAAAAAAGTTATATGAACAGTTTTATAGTCTAATTCATCATGAATGAAATACTTAATCGAAGTAAATTCAAAATATTCAAACAATTTGCGATTTCTAGAGAACTGTCAACAACATATCATTTAATTCTGACATGTAAATAGGCAGCTATAATGACACCAGCGCACATTTTTCCGTGCGGGCGCACCGAAAAAACCCTTTTTCGGTATGCTAAATAAATATGTGAATAAAGTGTTTTCAGATAGGTATAATGAAAATTAATTTCCGTGTATTATGCTATAATAGTAAACGTTTATTGGTTAACTCGGAGTTATTTTTTTCATATTGAAATTTCGAAACATTCAAATGTGTTTTTTGAAGAATGAACTATTCTGTTCAGCCTTCAAACGCGCTGCATATATATCTATCAATTTGAAAAGCATTCTCAGATAATAAAACAGTAATAGGTGTCGGATTTTCATTACCATTATTATTCATGGAGTGATTTACGGGCACCAGATACCTGTGAATCGATCCAAGGTTGTTTTCGATTTGTAGCGTATTTATTACGGAAATATGGTCTTTATGATGCATACCAAACGATACGCGACCTAATATATATGCTAAAAACGCGAAGCAGTAAAGCTACAAGCATTTCGCGAACAATCCGGCAGAATTGTATTCAAATCCACTTACGAACAATCTGATAACTCTGGCAGCAGCGAACATTTTATAAAATTAAATGGTCGACAAATATTAGTAAATCAGAGCGGGAGAGGATTTTAGTTCGGTTGATCACTTCGCGAACCGTAGGCGTTTCATGATAGCGTTTCGAATTATTATGCAGTACGTTTGACGAATCGTAAACTAAAAAGCTTTCGTAAACATTTATGTGCGTAGTGTTTCTGCAGAAAATTACATTGACCGTGTATCTTCTCCCGAATTCTAGTAACGCGATACCAATTAATATTTTGAGAGAGTTGTACCACAGTACAGTGCTTAAAAGAAACAGTAGTTGCACTTTGGTGTCGGCACTTTGATGTTGATGGTATGAAGTTTTTACTGCGCTTGATCCCACGCGCAAATATGGTGACGTCTTCCTGGGGTTTTAATACACTGCTTGACACATGAATCTTTTTATACTGCTCCACATAAAATCGAATTCGATTTTTATTTATCTATACAATGACTCAGAAAGTTGAGAGAATAAAGGTGTCATATGCTATTCTGATTGAAACTAGATATTTCAAACACTAAAATGCGAAACGTTCATAATTAGTCTTCCCAAATAATTTCGAAAGAAAGTATATAACGATTTGAAAACTTGTTAGAGTTGTTTCGATCCTGGTATTGATTTCATTACAACTTGGAAATTGTTCAATTACCTAAATGTTTTTGTGTGTTGCTTTTAGCTTTTGTTAAAATGATGTATGTTTGAAATCTCTATCTGCATTCGAATGGTAATGTTACACAATTTTAGGAAAGTGATTTTCCCATACTGCTTTCAACTAAATACAAAATTACAAATTTCAGCTTTGAAAATGAGACACAAAATTAACAAACATAAACTTTCCATTTGATGTGACTATTTACTTTACAGAACCCATACGAGTATTAAGTTATTACCCAACATTAAGGAAAAAAATCATTCAGAAATAATAACAGGGCCGAATCTGTAGTAAAACAAATTATAAAGCATTCATTGGTTTATTAAATTTTTTCCTTTCTCTGAAAAAACTCAAATTCGGGTCGTGTTTGGAATTCTTTCCACATGATACACATCTATCGTTTGTTTTCCTAATATCCACTCCTTTCTAACTCATGTTTATATCTGATCTAATGGCAATCACACAATAACCACACTCTTTACATCAGCCATGTCAAACTTAAAGTCACTGGTGGGCCAAAAGCATGAAGACCATAGACTAGGTGGGCCGCAAAACCTAATCTTAAAGAAGACAAACTACTGAAAATCTTAACGAAAAAAAGTACTATTATGTTAGAAGTATATTTATTAAATTTCCAATAAAAAGGACATTACAAAAACTTACAAACATTAACTTCTTTTGCCAGATATTTGACATCTTTTGTCTTTAATTAAGTTGTCTATTTGTGGCGTGAATTTATCGTCGGAAATAACTTTTAAAACTGCGTCCAAGTGTGCGTCCGTCAATCGCGATCTTGCGGGAGATTTGTTTCCTTTCATCAAAGAAAATAATTGTTCACACTTATAGGTACTTCCAAACATTGACAGGATTTTACAGGCAAGTTTTCTCATTTCTTGGTATTGAAAAGGCAAGTACTTATAAATTTCGAATGTACCAACACTATCAATTTTTTCTTTTAAATGGGTTTGACACTGAATCTCAATCACTTCCATCTGCAAGTGAGGGGGAACTTTATCAATATCGATAGTGAAAAGACCAGTAAATAAAGAAAAATTGTTTTCTTGGGACTTAAAATCCTGAAAACGCTTTTCAAATTCTGACAGAAGGCTTCCCATTTTCTCTGTATACATTTTGTATGATATTGGGCCACTTGTACTTTCCTGATACGCCTTGCAAGTCGGAAAATGTGAAAGATTATCCACCGCTAACTGGTTTTTCCACAGCATCATCTTACACTTGAAAGCTTTAACATGACCATGCATATCTGTTATAACTTGACGTGGTCCTTGCAATTTCGTATTTAAGTCCGACAAGTGTTTTGTGATGTCTACCATAAATGAAAGATCTTGTAAAAAAGGTACGTCGGATAAGAAGCTGACATCTTGTTCTTTCACACACATATATATATATATATATATATATATATATATATATATATTTAATCGGAAAATCTTTTTTTATTCGGGGTTCTATGCTAAATTTAGGGCCCAATGCTAAAAAGTTTGAAATTTCTGAAGGAATAGTTGTACTTGAAATATTAAAAAAAAAAAAATATATATATTTCAAGTACAACTATTCCTTCAGAAATTTCAAATTTCAAACGTTTTAGCATTGGGCCCTAAATTTAGCATAGAACCCCCTATATATATATATATATATATATATATATATATATATATATATATATATATATATATATATATTATATATATATATATATATATATATAAGTAGAAAAGTTATTGGGTATAACCCTCAAAATGTTCTGCAACCGTAGACACGTGTTTCGAGCTTAAGCTCTCGTCAGTACGGTAAAATCAAGTGCGAAGATGTGCAACACTTGGATGTAAAAATAGAAACAAAGGAAGTCAACAACAGGAAGCCAACCACACATTTGTGGCTTCGGTTAGAAGACCTTGTGCTTACAAGGCAACAACTAACGTCGCCACGGAGGCAGCTATAGCTACCAGCGTGACAATCCTACCTAGGAAAATACAAATAAGGATGGATTTAGCGAGGGGCAATATATGAAAATATAAGTAGAAAAGTTAGTACGGTAAAATCAAGATTTTACCGTACTGACGAGAGCTTAAGCTCGAAACACGTGTCTACGGTTGCAGAACATTTTGAGGGTTATACCCAATAACTTTTCTACTTATATTTTCATATATTGCCCCTCGCTAAATCCATCCTTATATATATATATATATATATATATATATATATATAAATATATATATATATATATATATTGGCAGCCAAGCCAACTCGGTAACTCTTTCAGCGACAGTATACCGGGACAAGGATATATTTTGAAAGGCCTTCACGCTCCCGGGACTTACAATTTCCGCGGCCTTTACAAGGCACTCTTTTATAAATTCACCTTCAACAAATGGTTTTGAGTGCTTTGCGATCAACTCCGACAGTACGTAGCTCGCTTGAACGGCAGATTCATTTTCTTGCTTTGGACGTGTAAACATAAGCTGTTGATCTTTTAACCGTGATTTTAACTCTTTTAACTTTTCGTTTCTAATCATGCCTGTATACTTGTCAAACTTAGTTTTATGACTATCATAGTGACGTTTTATATTATATAATTTTGGGACACCGACTGTACTGTTACAAATCAAGCAAATAATTTTGTCTTTCACTTCACAGCAAAAAAACTCTAATTCCCACTTTTCTTGAAAGATACGATGCTCATCTCCCAAGTTTCCTTTTACTTCCACTTGGTTTTGAAACAGACATGTTAAAAACTTTATCCGAAATAAATAACAATAAGTACTGTTACGTGTTGTAACAATAAGTACGCAACTAAACTCGCAATTCTATCGCAACTGACTCATAACTGACTCATAACTGACTGAACAACTGAACTCATTCGAGCGGTATTGGCTTATTATACGGATTGTGATTTCTCGACAGTTCTTTCCAGAATGTTCAGGTAGCGTCATCTGAGTTCTCGCGCGATAGAACTTTCCGGAACAAGCCAGGCTTTTAGGTTGAGCGCGCATCTTAGTTCATCATCACAGTACTTTATTTTCGGTTTTTAACAGGCTCGCGGGCCGCATTACATGGCTGTTTTCAAAATTGATTCGGGGCCGCAGGAAAATACTCAGTGGGCCGCATGCGGCCCGCGGGCCGCATGTTTGACATGGCTGCTTTACATAAATTCAATTATACCATTGTTTATATAGAAGTAAGAAAGTTAGTCAATGCCTGTGTAATTGGTGTTGGACGCAAACGCGGGTGTCATCTAGCGTGATTAGTTACAAACATGAATATTTGACGTCATTTTAATGCAGGTTCCTTCAAAAAACCCCGATTTTAATGCTGTCCCATTGTTTCAATCAAGTTACGACATGACTTGGATACGAGCTCACTATCGCCATCTACATGTCGCATCCATTTTGATCCAATTATAATCCCATAAGGTTGACTAACTATGTTCTATATAAACAATGATTATACCGAACAAACTGTTGCATAGTTGAATAATGAATACTGGATTTCTCTCACTTCCAATTTCCAAAATTTATGAACAATAAACGAAATCGTTAAATAATTGTGTTGGTTTTTTTATGTTGCCACTAATGAATTTTTAGTACACTGTTGCCAAATGCCAAATAAAAAATCCTACAATATTTCAACAAACCCGAAATTTGGATGGAATCACAATACTTTTATCAATGACTATGCATGACCAAATATACCAATATGGAGTATTGATTGATTTGACTAATGTCATTGGTTAGAGATATCCTGAATTAGTCCATCTGTCCAATGACAGTTTTTCAATATGGTGATTTATAATACTCGAATCTTTGGTGATGTGCCGGCAACTCTGCATCATCTCTGTCATTTTACTGCGCAACTGTAATGCTAATCCCACGAGTTGGTCACGCCCCTAAATGCAAAAAATAAAATCCAAACCAAGATTTGATTGAAATGATCTTACTGGTTCTTTAGCACTGTACTGTGGTTGTACCAAGAGCAGAGTCTAATCGACTTAAGATAAGGACGAGTTTATGTTCTGTTTCTTTACGAGATTATATTAGATTTTTATTTCTTGCGTATAAAAATTTAGGAGAATCTAGAAGTTCAAACTATACAGGGTGTTCCAAACTCGATGACATCTTAGATGTTTCTGGAAAAAGAGACGTAGGATTATTTTGAAAAATTGGTTTCTTGGATAATCAGTTCTACTCTATCGATACAAAATATTTTCAGCGCTGCGGCGTTGCCGCTTCTATCGAAAAGTAGCAACAACTTTGATATTTTAAATGGAATACCATGTATATTATTGCATGATTCGCTTTTCTATTGCTTTTTGATTATTTTCTTATAAAACTTTCTAAAAGCTAAAAGGTTTTTTACTACAGTATTTGAATACGTAGAAAGCTGGAATTTTGGATGTAGTTTGACAATGTCCTGTATATTAGTTATGACTAGGGGAATCCATTCTTCATTATACAGGGTCGATGCAAATTTGTGATTTTACCGATAGTTACAAAAGTGGTGAAATGTGCATTTTTTTTCGAATGGAACACCCTGTATATTATCAAATATCCTGAAAGATAATTGAATTTCCTTTCAAATGATGTATCATGTTCCTATACCTAAAGAGTCAGGTTTCCGAAATGAAAGCAAGTTTTCTATAAAAATTGGATTATTTTGCATATTTCGTATTGGGTAGATATGAAATGTCATGGAACATGACGTCATTATGAAAATTCTAGAATTAATGCAATAATAATACAACATTTGCTCGTACATTAACGTAAATTTGGTTAGAAAAGAATCAAAATGGTAGACAATAATTATTCAAATAAAAATCTAATTAATTTTTGTCGAATTTGTCCCATATTTCCAACTGTTCATCAGATATTTATATTTTGTATTGTTTTCACAACAGTCATTTCCAAAACTAATATAGAATTAATTGAGAAATGCAGTGATTTGAAATTTTAATTAAGATTTGAACAAATTATGCTTGGTTCTGTTTTTCATCTCCTTGACAATTTTATCTCCCTTTCAGGGTATCTGAAAAACGTGTATCTGTTGAGAAACCAATAAACAAATGAAGGTCCTATTAATCGCTAATTCATGTTTTCGAAGTGATGTTTAATTTGATTCAATGAGGAAATTTAGAAGAGTTAGATCTGGTGATCGCGTTGGCCAAGGCGTGGACCCACCACCGATCTTCAAAGGTTGTACTGATCGACAAGCGTAAGGATGCCTCCGAGAATTGGTTGCGCAGTAGACAAAACCCTGGAGTGGGGCAGGAGCTCAATCGCCCTGCCTTATTGAACAGTAGTCGATCTTTGTCGCACATCTACTCACGCTTTCTATCGTTTGCGCATCTCAGAGGTATCCTTACGCTTGTCGATCTGTAGTCAATTCTCTGCTCACTTCTTGTCTACAGTGAGGGGGTACCGTTCAACTGCTACCAACAACTTTGATATACTTGAAGCGTCAAATTACCAAAAAGTTTCTTACTGTTGTTCTCATATTATTGAAATACTTTCCAAATCATTTTTTGAAGTAAATTTGGATTTTCGTAAGTCCATATTTAAATCCATATACAGAAATCAACACGTTTTTGAAGGATCACCTCATAGCACTTCAACATTCCCAAGCAAAATTGCGTTCGATTCTTCTGAATTTTTTCCATTCATTTGTGGTAAGTTCTTTGAATTTCCTGCATGTTCTTGAAATAATGTTTTTGCACTAACCGTGAATATTCGTGAACAGATTCGAAATATCAGCATTTCAATATGTATTATAAGCCATTTTTAATACTTACTTCTGACAGAAACACCATGTGAAACTGAAAGTTTGCATTGCTCTTTTGTGGTCACGGCACACTACTATCTTTTCCAATTACCAGATTCGAAATATTGCACAATTGAAATGATCTGTAGTATGCCGTGATCAGAAAACAGCAAATCAACCTGTAAGTTTGACAAACAGTGGATTTTATTGAGTTTCTGTCAGAAAGAAGTTTGAAAAATGGATTATAATGCATATTCAAATGCAGATATTTTAAATTTATTTTATATTCATGGTGACTGCCAAAGAAATGTTTCCAGAACGTGTTGAAAATTCAATGAGCTTCATCCAAATTTAGCACGAATTAATAGACAAAAATTCATTAATTAAAATAAAATTGAGTTCTGCTTAAGGACACACATTTTTCAAATACCCTAAATGGGACATGAAATTATCATGGAGATGAAAAACCGAACCAAGAATACTTTGTCCAAATCTGGATTTAAATTTCAAGTCACTGTAATATCAGTTTTGGAGAAGACTATTGTGAAAAAAATACAAAATATCAATATCCGATAAACAGTAGCAATATGGGACAATTTCGACAAAAATTGATCAGATTTACAATTGAATAATTATTTTTTTTCTTTGGTGTCTTGGCATCGACTGCTATGGTCATGTCTACCATTTTGATTCTTTAATGAACACGCAAACGTTTTATCATTAGAATAGAATAGAATAGAATAGAATAGAATAGAATAGAATAGAATAGAATAGAATAGAATAGAATAGAATAGAATAGAATAGAATAGAATAGAATAGAATAGAATAGAATAGAATAGAATAGAATAGAATAGAATAGAATAGAATAGAATAGAATAGAATAGAATAGAATAGAATAGAATAGAATAGAATAGAATAGAATAGAATAGAATAGAATAGAATAGAATAGAATAGAATAGAATAGAATAGAATAGAATAGAAATCTTTATTGACTACGTTATGTCTAAAAAAAAAACACTTGTAGCATGTCATCACTTCATCAGTTCTTTGGAGAAAAAACAAAAAAAAACATACATTACAACATATACTTAAATAAAGTGTGGAGTTTCGGCAAGCATATTCCCTGTGTCAAAAGTGTGTCTACGAACATGTTCTAAATATTCTGTAGTGGATTAAAAACAGTATTTTTTAAATATTTTTTTATGACTTGTTTGAAACAAAACATATTCATATTTTCAATATTGGCAGGTAGAGCATTATACAATCTGAAATCATAGGAATTTTTCTGTGATTTTGTGAGTTTGAAACGATGAGGTCTAATAAGATTGCTGTTACGTGTATCATGATTATGTAAACTGGATTGCTTGGGAAACAAGGGAGCCCTTATGTGAATATCTAGTAGGCTTGAATAAATATACAAAGAAAAAGAAGGTACCGACATAATTTAATGATTGATGAATGATTCACGACAAGAATCTCTAAAACCGATTCCAGTAAGAATTCTCAGTGCTTTCTTCTGTAATACAAAACTGCATTGGGCATCACTAGAATTTCCCCAGAGCAAAATTCCATAAGAAATGTGAGACTGAATTAGTGAGCCAAATACTATTTTCAACGTAGTGAAATTTGTTGATTGCTGTTTTCATAGACTGGCGGCTTTGAGTCACAACTAGTAGATAACGTTTGCTGTCCCTTCTTAATAGGGTCACTGAATCTAGAAGGCCGTGCCGTCCTTACGGGTATGGCCAATCGGCGTGGTCCAATACTTGAAATAGTTCCAGTATTCCAATAACCCACAAAATCACCAATCAGAGAGCAAGTTTTGTGGGTTATTTGAATACTGGAACTATTTCAAGTAATGGACCTCGCCCATTGGCCATACCCGTAAGGACGGCACGGCCTTCTAGATTCAGTGACCCTACTTCTTAAGCACTTGAAAAGGATTACTATTTGACTGCTTCAGGAGGCATATTAGGTCTTCTTGTTCTTGTACTCTTTTCTCAAGATGATAACACAGCATACCAAGAGATTCTAGTTCATTCTTCACAATTTTATGTTGAACTTTGAAGTTTTCACATTCATGACAGGTTATGTTGTCTCGACACTGTTCACAGGTAGAGTCACTCAATGTACTGATTTTCGAATTTTCGTAATAAAATGTTCCAAGACATTTCATATCTACCAATACAAAATATGGCAAAATAATCCAATTTTTATAGAAAACTTGCGTTTATTTCGGAAACCTGACCATTGAGGTATAGGAATATAAAACAACATTTGAAAGAAAATCCAATTTTTTTTCCAGGATATTAAATGATATATAGGGTTTTCCATTTGAAAAAATGCACTTTTCACTACTTTTGTATCTATCGGTAAAATCGCAAATTTTCAACGACCCTGTATAATGAAGAACGAATTTCCTTAGTCATAACTAATACACAGAACATTGCCAAACTACTTCAAAATTTCAGCTTTCGACGTATTCAAATACCAATAATAATAAACGTTTAACTGAAGCTATGTTTTTCACAAAAAATAAGGAAATTATTGATTTTCTCAAAAACCACTGGAAATAGGTATAAGGAAGTATTAAATGAAAATAATCAATAAGCAACAGTAAAGCGAAAAATTCAATAATATACCGGGTGTTTCACAGTGGATGGAACATTAGAAGTATCTGGAGAACAGAAAGACAGATCATTTCGAAAATTTGTGGGTGTGGATAATCAAACTTGCTCTATCCGTCTAAAATATTTTCATCAATACAGTGTTGCCGCTTGTATCAGAAAGTAGTAGCTACTTTGTTATTTCAAATTGAACACCTCATATATTATATCATTTTTGGAATCCTTATAAGATTCCTAACAACATTCAACAAAATTTCTCTTCAATCTAATGAATTTTATCAAATTCATTCGAGGTAAATCAGCATACTTTTCATTAAACTCTCTGCATGTTCTACTGATATTCTTGTTACTTTGACCATAAATGATGAATAAATCCATCAAAACCACATTCGAGTAATTATTTTCTGCCATAGTACTTTCACACCCATGCAACTTGAATACAGGGTGTCAATGAAGGAATGACATGTTAGTTCTCTGTCAGAATGAAGTTCATAGCCTACCATCTAAATCACTACCCAATATTTATTTTAATGAAGACGATTTCATTACATAAGTGATCATAACTAACAAACCGTACGAGATAGGTATAGGGAAAGTATACTCAGTTGAATTGAGAAATGTTTCAGCTTTTCAAATAAGTAATAATATACAAGGTGTTTCATTTAAAAAAACGGAGTTTCAGTCATTTTCATGAGTCCCCGGAATGAACTCACTTCTGAACCTCCCTGTATGCTGAAACTGAGATCCAGTTCATCGAAAGAATACTTAATGGTCTTATGCAGCTATAACCCAAATTGCAATATTTTGTAAATTTGCATTGGGAAAAAATTGATATGTTTCAATGGTCAGGTTTTGCACAAAAATTGGACAAAATGATTTTTATCTCGAAAATCGTCATAGATAGGTATAGGGAATTATGTGGGAAAGTTGTGAGGAATCTTATAAGGATTCCAAAAATGATATAATATACGAGGTGTTCCATTTGAAATAACAAAGTAGCTACTACTTTCTGATACAAGCGGCAACACTGTATTGATGAAAATATTTTAGACGGATAGAGCAAGTTTGAATATCTACGCCCACAAAATTTCGAAATGATCTGTATTTCTGTTCTCCAGATACTTCTAATGTTCCATCCACTGTGAAACACCCGGTATAGGGTATTCCATTTAATATATCAAAGTTGTTGCCACCTTTCGGTAGAAGCGGCAACGCTGCAATGCTCGATAGAGCAGAACTGATTATCCAAGAAACTAAATTTTCAAAATATTCCTACGTCCCGTTTTCCAGAAACGTCTAATAAACTATCGAGTTTGGAACACCCTGTATATAGGTACTTGACAGAGTAGTTAATTCAAAAAATAAAAAAAATCGATTATTGTAGAATTTCAAGAAAACTTCCACTTTTTCTCACTTTTAGGTACATTGTTTAATTAATGAGCTCCAACAAATATGTCCTTGAAAAATGTCATCCAAATGTTACTTATTTTCCGAAAAATATAACTTTTGAAATTTTGCTAATTTAAAAAAATACATAAATAGGTTTCAAGACGTGCCTAGTTGACGATTTATTATTATTTTTTTAATAACAAATAAACATTTTTTTCTGTGACGGGAAAAAAAATTACATTTTATCTCTGTTGACAGGTAACAAAATATAACTTTTCATGAAATTACTTTTTTCCCCGGGAAAAAAGTGAGTACTTTTTTCCAGGACATCTTCACACATAGATAAACGCAGTTTCGTAAATTTTCCGCGATTTAGCTGGCAATAATTTTCGTGACGCTACTTTCGCTGCTTCTACCAACTCCGGTGGAGTCAGAGAAAACTCGGAATCAGACATTTTTCAACTTTATATTATTCAAAATAACTATTAAACAATTACTGAGTTCGCAATTTTCAAATCAAATCACAGAATTAAACTGACAGATGTTTGATTACTTTGAAGTTTTCCTTAGCAACGCTGGTCTAATTGTCGCTATACGTACAACAGCTTACTAGTTTGAAAATTCAAATTTCATATCGATAATACTCTGACTTCAATATATTGTGATAATATGTTTTTCTCACTATTGAACCGTCGTTTTTCCCGCCACAGAAAAAAATTGTGTATTATACACGGGAAAAATATTAGATTTTAGCTCTTGGTTTTTTGTCTCCATCCGCTTCGCGTCGGGAGACAACACAACCTCGAGCTAAAATCTAATACTTTTTTCCCTTGTATAATAAATAACTATTTTCCATTTGTTGCGTATTTTTTGAGTGTCACTTTATATATTAATACCCTAATCCTTTGAATATATTCTACGTTGTATATCATTGGATATTATTTCATAAATCAAGAATTTTGAAAGAAACGGCCTGTCATTCCGAATATTCCAAATAAACTATTCTACCTGAGAAGTTATATTATACATAATTCGCAAATGAAAAGAACACTTTTCGGCATTTATACGTTTCCTTAGACGCATCTGCTGAAAACTTTTAAAAGGAAAAAGAAAAGATTCCGAATGAGAAACTTTTTTTCGCCATCCGTAGTGGTCGGATTATTGTGAAATATGTAGACGGTGATACGTTCAGAAGGGCGTGAGCATATAAAGTCAAAATCACACTTCCAACTTATTATACATTTAAAGCCAGAACTCCGTTGTCTTCAACGATGTGTTTCTCCCATTAATTCACATTATTGGAAAAGTTTCCTGATTCATTATTTCAACTTTTGAATGCGCGGAGCAAAAACATCATCAAAATGTTCACCGAGTGGGATTAGACACGTAGAATATAGAATAGTATATTCTAACAGAGTAGCAGACTATACTTTCTCCACGATCAAAGATAGGATACGTGACAGCAATAATTTTGACACTTACTCAACTTTTGCCACTACGATGACAATCAAATGCGTCAAGGCTAATGTTATTATTGCTAACCAGTGTAAGAATATTATTCTATCACAAGAGTTATTTATGTATCAAGGGCGTAAAGTAGGCGTTTATGGCCTGCGGCGTGGATGATGGCCCGATGGCGTTAGCCGAGGGCCATCACAAAATTTAATGCACTAGCGGTTTTATAGCGCGAATCACAAATACTGACTTGAATTGCAATGGTCTACACGTTTCATACATTATGCATACAATAATTAAGGGTAACATAATATGAGGAATGTGAAACTATAGTAGCTGAGTGCTATATTGGAGAATCTATTTCAAATAAATAGATCATCACCGAAAAAATTGCCAACGATTATGAACAAATGTTAGAAAGAGTATTGCTCTATTGAACTGAAATGATTCTAATTCGTGTTAGGAATTGCATGAAATGATGTGTGAGTATAGACAATTTGATAATTTTGTCTACTTTACGGCCCGCCGGGCCATAATGCGCCCACGGGCGGTAAAGTGTCACTTTAGGCCCGGCGAACCGGGCGGTAAAGTGTACTTTACCGCCCGCTAGTGCATAAAAACATTTAAATTGCATGGGGACAGAGGTGTTGCAGAATATTTCTTCAATCTCAAGAGAGAGAATTCCAGCATTCTATAATCAAATTTGATTTCAGAATTGGCAAATTCTGTGATGATCGTGGAGAAAAAATATTCTGGTTAAGGCTTTCGCGGCCGAAGTGATTTTTGGAAACGTTAGGAAGAAATTCCAAAAAACGACGGCCTTCAAACCCGAGTGAAAATTGTGACACTGAAAAAAATGTTCTATTCTAAATAGCAGAAATTATGCGGAATATTTGTATTGTACTGCTACCGCTAAAAGGAAAAATAACCATGAGAAGTAATCGTAGACTTGTGCAAGCTAACAGGGACATTTTGCTTTAAAATATGATCCCAGGTGATTATTCTAGAAGTCACTAAAAAAGGACCCCGCAAACTTCATATGGAATTTGGGTCCCAGTGGAGTTTTGAATTTTTGGTATTATGTAGTGTAGTCCATGTAATTCTCAACCAGTGTTACCATTGCACAACCCAAAAATATGAACAGTTTTGCTGCTAGGGAGCGTTGAAATCACGCGCAGATTAGAATATTTATTTTCGAATCCAGTAAGAATATTTTTCACTTGTTTCATTGTTCATGTTCTACAATATTGTGCTGTTTTATAAAAAAACTTATCCCCCCCTTCTTCCCCACAACTCCTATTACGAAACGCAAAAAAAATATTCTTGAGTGCCTTTAAATGTATCATCGATATGTCTGAATAAGGGAAATAGCAGTTTTTTATGATTATCACCTTTACCCCTAAAGGGCACAAAACGAAAAGATTTTCTACATTTTTAGATGCAGTTCAAGTTAATTGATGCTAGGGGGCGACGAAATCATCCATTGCTCAGAATAGATTATTCATTATTATAGACGGAAACAATATCTCTACTTATTTTTGTTTTATTTTATGCCGAACAATTATGTAATTTTTCCAGAAAAAAATCTAAAACCTTCCCCTTACCCCCAAACCCTATTTTGAAACACGAAAAAAATTTATTGAGACACCAACTCAAATTCAAATTGTTGATGTCTAATTTTTATTTATTTTCAAGATTTTCGCCGAATTAATTGACATTCAAATAACATGAACTACGCCCTACTAGGGTCAGCGAAATGGTGAAATTAAACATCTGTACGATTTCCTTGATTTGAGCTGATTAAAACATTTATTTTAATAAAGCATTCACAAGTTGTCGAGAATTAAATTTTTCGTGTTTTAAAATAGGGGTTGGGGTAAGGGGGATGTTTTATATTTTTTCTCACAAAAAATTATACAATCATTATTCAGCATAATCTAAACTAAAATACGTAAAGATATTGTTTCAGCCTATTAAACTATTATTTTTTTTGGGTTGGCGCAATGGTAACAATGGTTGAGAATTACATGGACAACATCATACCAAAAATTCAAAAATTCCACCGGGGCCCAAATTCCATAAGGAGTTTGCGGGGTCGCTTATTATGAACGCTTTTTACAACCATTAAAATATAACAATACTTACTAGCAAGTAATTCTTTGAATGACTCCCATCGGCAAGGTTGAAGAAAATCACGAATTTCTTAAAGCAAAAGTGTAGCAGTTCTTCAAGAACCTAACAAATTTTCAAAGTTTTTCTCTTTTTTTTGTTGGTGTTTTGGCATCGACTGATACGGTCATTAGCCATGTCACCTGGGTAGGACTTGTTACTAACTCCATACGCCACCTTAGGAGCATCACTGTTGATTATTGACGCATCAGTGAATCGTGGAGGATTATTCCCAGCCGACACGAGCCTCAATCATTCAGACTTTCACATCTGAAAATGAAAAAAGCACGCACCGGCTGGGAATCGAACCTGGGACCTCTCAGTTACCAGGCGGGCGCTCAACGACAGCGCTAATCCCCGCCCTAAATTCGAAATATTATTGGGGATAATTGTTACAGACTTACAACGATAATGAAAACGAAAACAGTGAAATAAACGAAAACATTGAAATGGCTAAATATACAGGGTATTTCGTAAGTACGTGGCCGAACTTGAAGAGAATTCTATGAGTGATTCTAAGATGAAAACTTTCAATGAACATATATCCGGTGATGCTTCGTTTTCAAGATACAGGGTGTCAACCTTTTTAAACGAAATCGTTTTTCGTTAATATCTTAATAGTGCTTCAACCGATTTTGTTGAAATTTGGCAGTGTTATTAAGGGTAGTAAGGAGCTAATTTAGGCATAACTAGATCAAAATCATCATGTCCAGTAAAGTCCCGCAAGGCACCTTAACCAATATTTTTGACAGAAAAAATGAGCGCCACTGATTTTTTTGCTAGTTTTGATTTTTTTTCGCATTAAGCCACTAAAACAAAACTTTTTTTTTACAGTATTTTTTGCGTGTCCTGCTTGTTTTTGAAAAAAAAACCTAAATTTCAGTGACACATTTGGGTTGATATTTCGAGCCTGTTGAATGCTGAGTGTACTGCTTTAAAATTAAATCAAAATCATTCTAACCAATCGATGAAGTTCAAACGTTTTAGTAACCATCAAAATAGTGTTAGATACTGTGTACCTTCTAAATATACAGTGTCAGGCATAAGTTCGCAGCATATGGAAAACTTTTTATTATTGATTTCTCAAAAAAAATTATTCCTATGAAAACCTCCCAAACCTAAATTGCAAACACCAAAATTGAATTATATAGTACCATATACCAGCGATATTGAAGAACAACTCAGTTTTATTTACTATTTCAGCAAGATTTTGTGAAATACCGTCACATATTTCAATTAACGTGATTTTCCGATAGGAGGGAGAAAGGAGGGAACATCCAGAGGGTGATATGATCATATCTAACAATATATCATCCATCTAGCATAGTTTTTCTCATATCGTACACGGCGATGAGGAGAAAATTAGAAAAAAAAGTGGAAAAATTAAATTGATCATAGGTGGCTGTGATTCGAATTTCTGAATCAACATTCGATTCTGAACAATATATTCCCCATACTTCTAATTCTACCGTGAAAAATAAAGTGATGGGATCAAATTTTTTTGAGAACAAGGCATGTTTTTTTTGAAATATCGCTCGTATATGGTAGTATAAAATTCAATTTTGGCATTTGCAATTTAGGTTTGGAATGAAGCAGAGGTTCTCATCAAGAATTTTTTTTTTGAGAAATCAATAATAAAAAAGTTTTCCATATGCTGCGATCTTTATGCCAGACACTGTATACAGGGCTGCGGAATAGCAAGACTACTTACTACCTTTGTGAAGAGTTGTCTGGTTTTAAATTTTGTAGGAGTTGTAATAAAACTCAAAAAGATAAATAAATATGTTTGAGATACTATGGTCTTTCTGGAAAACTTATCTGTTGAACGTTTTTATATTTTCAGACAAGAAATGGCAATTAATATGCAACCGATTAAAAATAAAGATCATTTATGTCACATTAATCATATTCCGAATGACCTTTGAAGATAATTAATGTTATCTGTGAGTATGATAATGCAGTAGTTGACAATATTTTAAATTCTCAACATATTCAATTCTTGAAATTAATCCGTAACACATATTTTGGAATGTGTACTAGTTTAGATATTGATCTGCAAAAAACATACAAGTATCCACTTAATTTCTGGAATTAAATGAGGTTTTATGTCAATATTTATAGCAGACCTAACAAGTATTTCCTAATTTTGGGGTTCTGATATAAAGGGTGTTATGTAAATACGTGGACAAACTTGAAGGAGTGATTCTATTAACTGTTTGTTCTGGACTAGTGTAAGAAAAAATCAAGAAAAAATATTTTTTTTACACACCCTAATGTATTATCATCAATAGGATTATAACTGGACGAATTTTGATGAATAAATTTTGATCCTGAATTTATATTATTATTACTACCAAAACCAACCAAAATTTTTCTTTGCCATTTTTACGAACTTTGCTCGCTTATAACGAAACATACAAAATCATTCAAACTCACACATTTTCCTAACCACTCATCCAGTTATAAAAATAAATTTTCAGCCAATTTCTCATATGTTTTCGTGTGGGATTCTGTAGTAACACCCCCCGCCTCCCCCAATGATTTCAACTCAATATTGTATAACTGTCAACCATCTGGAAACTATAATATAGTGGAAGATTTCTTACCTTTTGTCCTTGAGGTTTACCTGAAAAACATACAATCATAATTAGCAATCATCTAATATAACAAAGATGCAAATTGATGAGTGACTTTTAGGAATGTCGAAGATCTGTAATTGACATAAAATTATTTCTAATCTCAAATTGCAATTATATCATTTTCAAACTGCGATCTCTATCAGATGTACCTCATTTCATACCGAATCATTTTCATTCCAATAATAAGGCATTTATTTCATTAAAATCACAGTTATTAGATATTGGAGAGGTCAGAGGAGATAATCGTGTGTATTTTGTGAAATTGCCCAGTTTCTGTTGAGAGAATATTAAAACCTTGAAAAGAAATTATGTAAATATAAATAGTAAAATGGAAGAATATAATTTTTTTTTGACAACTGTCAAAAAAACTTGAGATTTTTGCATCTCTGTTGACACCTACACTTTTTCTTTTTTCACTGCCAAAAACCACAAAAAAAATACTTTGAAATTTCTATTTTCAACAGAATTATTAGGTGTAAAATCATTTCATTTAATTCCATAATAATTGGCATAAAACTTCGAACAATTACTTCCAATACAAATTCCCGAAAATATTTCACCTTGCTGCCGCTCAGAAACGATGGACATTTCTTGAAGAGTTGATTCCATAGTTTTTTCAGATACCTATTTCAATTTGTTTGGAAGCAGATGGACAATTCAATATTTTTTTTATAAATCTCAATTTTGTTATTCAAACTGTATATAATTATACCTTTGCTACGGTGGCAGATTTTCAGCCATCGCGACGTTTCATGTATGTAATGTCACTCCTTGCATTGGCCAAGACAGTTACAGCGCTTCTCCTCAAACAATGACCTGTGTAGCTCTTATATAAATAAGTATTTCTCTTAGCCATTTAGATATCAAGCTGAGAATTTCTTCTATTTTATTTACCCTCACATGTTGGTTACACATTTGCTTCTTGAATATCTCAAAAATAGGATATAACATTTTGTATGGAGCAGCCCTAGTGCTCTATTTATTTATTTATTTATTTATTTATTTATTTATTTATTTATTTATTTATTTATTTATTTATTTATTTATTTATTCATTTATTTATTTATTTATTTATTTATTTATTTATTTATTTATTTATTTATTTATTTATTTATTTATTTATTTATTTATTTATTTATTTATTTATTTATTTATTTATTTATTTATTTATTTATTTATTTATTTATTTATTTATTTATTTATTTATTTATTTATTTATTTATTTATTTATTTATTTATTTATTTATTTATTTATTTATTTATTTATTTATTTATTTATTTATTTATTTATTTATTTATTTATTTATTTATTTATTTATTTATTTATTTATTTATTTATTTATTTATTTATTTATTTATTTATTTATTTATTTATTTATTTATTTATTTATTTATTTATTTATTTATTTATTTATTTATTTATTTATTTATTTATTTATTTATTTATTTATTTATTTATTTATTTATTTATTTATTTATTTCTTTATACATTCATTTATTTATTTATATATATATAAGTTACAATGGTGTAATCTTTATTGCAAAAACTAAGTGTAGTTCATAGATCTAAAATAAAAATAATAACTCGATTGGGTAAGCATAAAGCAAGTTGTAAGTAAAGAGCTTTTTTAGGTTGTTCTTGAAACAGTTCAAACTGAATTGAAAATGTCCAAGTCATCAGATAACATGGTGTTAAATGTAACCGTACATCTAATCATTGGAAAGTTTCCAAAATAATTTGTGCAAAAATAAGGAGTAAAAAATAGTTACCTATGACGAATATTAGTATATGAGGAACAGTACAGTGAAAAGAGGGTTTAACATTAATTGCAATCAATGAGATTATTAAATATTTTGTTATTGAAATATACGTTATGAAGTCAGGCCTAAATAAGTAGCATTTATTTTCTTTAGAGACAAATGTTAAGTAATTCGTATAAGAATAGTCTAATGTTGAAACTCAACCTAACTTAATCTATAGCTCAATAGATAATAAAATAATAGATCAAACACAGGTACAAAAAGTAACTGAACATTCGGTATAAAATTCGGACAGTGAATAAAAACTTTTCGAGCTCGGTTATGTATTCAAGAGGAAGGCCATCATTTCGAACACTTGTTGTAATACTTTTTGTGCATTTTTTACAAGCTCATGATTTCATTCTTGTTTTTTGAAACGCACCGTACTCAGCCAAGGGTTTGCCCAAAATTCCGAATAACGTTCTATCCGGCTGTCTTTCCGGATATAATTCAAAATAAATATGTGCTGTTTTCGTACTATTCCTATCAAATTTATAATAAAGTTTCAACAAATCTCGTTTTTCATCATTTGAGAATGAGGACATTTAGACTGAAGTATTTGTGCAAACTTATGATGTTTAATGAGTTCTGACAACTAGTGTTTATTAAACAAAATTTTTCGATGGAGTCATGACCATCTCAGATGAAGTTGTTTTTTTAATATCTGTGGTTTCAGAAGTGCAAATCATAACAAATTATACATCAATGAAATCAGAATGAGAATCACTATTTTTCTGTATAAAAAAACAATATGGCGCCCATAACAGAAAAAAAGTTGATGATGAATACCAGAAGACCAAACGTCGGATAGTAAATCTGAACATGAAAACGTGTAGCTGAAAAAAAGGATCAATGAAAATGTACTTTTGGTTTTGAGCTATGTTGTCAAATAACGATAGAAAAAAATAAAAACGAAAATTCTGATTTTCAGTTTTTTTCTGATATTTCCGGATATACTCGGAATTTTCCAAATTTCAAAACAGTATTATCGTGCAATCGCACGCGAAGTCAGTATTTCGCGTTCTCAGCACAGTCCGCGAAATTTAATTTCGCGGCCGTTACCCATAGCAACGGCCGCGAAACCAAACGTCACTTTCAATTTGTCACACCAATCTTTAAACTCGCCGTAACATTTTTCGTACTGCCGTTTAGATTTTTCGGGTATTAAAACGGAAAGCGCCGAATTTACAACGCTTTTGAGTTCAGGAGGAGTGGAAGGTACTGAAATATCGCTATCAGTATCAGACATTTTGCGTTTTGACAAGAACTGTCAAAATATTTTGTATATATTGAAACATATCATTTCCATAGCACACGGTGATATTGTTAAATAAATTGAACTGCTGTTGATTTTAGAGCAATAATATATTTATTTACAACTATCTATTTTAATAATTTTAACGATTGCACGAAAAATAGTGTGTATGCCATGGCCGCGAAACTTTTTAACGACCTCAAGATTATCTTGACTCGGCCGCAAGCGGCCTCGGCGATAACTGTTCTTTCGGTACGTTAAAAAGGTATTTCGCGGCCTTAGAATACAAATAACTATTTGTTGAGCACCAGAATACGCAACTTTGTCCCAAATTAAGCTTCGACGTATCTCCTGTAGTTAAGGAGATCCCAATGGTGGGGGTCGAATTTGAATTGCCCTGTATAGAGGCAAAGTTCCATTATCAGGAGAGACGGTACCGGTCAAAACACCTAGCTCTCTAAATAGTGCTCTGCATATTTCGTTTTGTTGCATTCCAGAGATAGGCTCACGAGTTTTTAGAAAGTTAGGTTACCTACTTTTATAATATTGATCAGTTTCTTCTGTACAAACTCTTTATGTATTTTTGATATGGGTTCCAAACTACACTACAGTATTCAAGCATAGGCTTTATCAAAGTATTGAACATAATCAGTAAGGAGGAGGAATTTTTAAAATCCCTGGAATTTCTAGATATGAAACTGAGGGTTTCATACTTGCGGTATATCTCAATAAAATCGAAATCTGAAACAGTAAACGTTTTTGCGCAATAGGTCTTTGTATCAGCAGTGGGACTCTGTGTCATATAGAATTCTACCCCTCGTTTTCTACAGTCGATTACTACTATCGCAAGCGACAGCCACATTATTTGGCACTCTGTGCTTCAGTCGCCTGCACATCGGGTTTGTTCGGCAACGTACTATCCGATTTAAAAGCATTTGCCAAAATTTGGTGATATTCTAGAGACATTTCATATTCTTGTGTCCAAAATTGTCACGCATTTTTATTTTTAACTGCTGGTAGTTTCATGTTTTTTCAATTCATTTTGAATAAATTGTGATATTATTGTTGCCTATGAACGGATTGAATGTATTAGGTCTGATGGAAGAAGAAAATATTGTGAGAAGACTCATGAGAGAAGCATCCATTTTTAATAGAAGATACGAGGTTTAAGAGCGCGATCATATTTGGGACGGTTCTTTTGGTAAAATAGTCGATAACTCAAGAACGGTTCGTTGTATCGATTTCAAACAAGGTCAGGCTTCTAGAGGACTTTCGATCCTATTCACCTACGTCTGCGGAAGCACCTCACGATGCTCTTCACAGATAATCGAGGTATTACTCTTCTATCAAAATTTGAAGCAATCTTCATCCAATCGAAATGAATTTGGTATCAAATGAAAGGTAAAACGTTGATCTATGTACGTGTTTTAATATTTTTTTGAAATTATCTGTTCATCTACCCATAAAAATTGCTTCAAAGTAAATGGAGATTTCAGTTTCCATTACGGCACGTACCTAGAATCGAACGTCCTTTAGAATCCTGTCCTTGTTTGAAATCGATACGACGAACCGTTTTATCAATTGACTCTTTTAGCCTAAAAAGCGCCCCAAATATGATCGCGGTCATGGCCTCTCAAAGAACTCTTTAGAGTAAATAAGGATATTGCTCAATATATTTTTAACAGTATCCTGCCTCAGATGAATCAGTTGAATAACCCTATGGATATACCCCCATAAAATTTTATTTTTTAGTGTCCTAAGTTTTTGTACAACAGAAACATATCGAAGAGTAATAGGTAGAAGCCATGCTCTTTTTATAGCTCAGCAATGTGTATCGAGGGCCATATAAGAGGTGACCATTGCTATTGTAAATACTTTGTAAGCACAATGGGTAGGCTTCCACCTCCTGTCTTTAGCTGATCTTTCTACAATTTTGCAGCTTTTGTCTTAGTTTTTGACTACGTTTTCCAATAAAATAGGTACCTAAATTTTAAATAAAGAAGTTATTATAAATAAACACTAGGGCTAATCGATTGAGGCTCAGCACTATTACTGTACTCTTATGAATACTTATCCTTCTCCATTCTTCGACAGATTTTTCTTCAAAACCTAAGCTGTTAAGCTTGTAGCTCACATTTTGCCACAGAGCGTGACCTTGTGCTTTGCCCTCTATTCACTCCACACCCTCATTATTTATTAGTTTTTATATTTGCTTTCGAAATTGAAATAAATATATTTGACAACACTGACAGAATTGAATCGAAAGAAAAAAGTTGGGTTAAACATAGAAAACTACATGTCTCGACGTCTTGCTTTCTGGCTACCGGGATAGTCGAGTTTAGGCGATAATTTGTGTACACAAAGTACCAGTCATGCTGGAATTCAGTCGATAAGTGGAATTCAATATGACACAGAGTCCCGCTGCAGGTATATACAGACCCAGCATCTTCGATGGAATCAATAGTTACACGTTACAATTATAATTCCACGTTGCACAAGCGAGTCATTATGATACAGAAATTGACGAAGAAAAGAAGCATATTTTGCATCGTCGGCGTCGTAGAGAAACTCGTTTAAAAAACTCTCTCCCACGTCTAATTCCATTATTTTCCAGCGTATTTGCTTGTAGACGTTAGTAATTCTATTGGTGTGCCGGAGAGTATCTCATCTCACCTCGTACTGCCCTTATCAATTCAATTATTTGTCACTTCATTTACGGAATGGAATTCGATCAGTTTCCATAGGAACCCTCATCTCAACAATATAAGGCGATTCGCATGACTGAATGTCTTTGTGTTGGAATAGTTGGAAAACAGAATAATTCGTGTAGTGTTGGCATTTAATACGTGTAAATTCACCTTAACTGATAAATAAATAGGAAGAAATAAAAACTACTCTTAGTCCTCGGGCATTATGACGATGAAAAAAAATTATTACCTAACCGTTGAGATTCTTCTTATATCTTTATACAGTACGTGAAGATAATTAAAGGGCATATTGCTGACGTCAAAATAATCAGAGAAGTTCATATAAACATACGAGTATGTATTGATATCTAGTTAGCCTAGACTAGTTTCCTGCACAAACAAAATATTGCGTTACCATAGTAACGAACAAAAACTTATTAGAAGTGTCAGTGTAAAGTTTGACGTCAAAAAAGTAAACCAGAGTTACGTAATAAATTAAAAGAAAAAATATGTCTACCGAAATTGTGAAAATCGAAAAATTGGAGTATCGAGCCATCATCAAGTTCCTGTATTTAAAAGGGTTAAGAATTAAGCAGATTTACGAAGGTATGCTTAATACCCTTGGTGATCAATGTCCTTCGTATGCGACCGTGAAAAATTGGGCTGCAAGCTTCAAAAGAGGTAAATTTTCCATTGAAGATGATGACCGATCGGGAAGGCCAGTTTCTGTGTCAGTCCCCGAAAATATCGATGCAGTTCATGCACAGAACTCGTACTTATAACTTATGACTAGAACGCGCTTTATGTATCCTCAGCTACTCTAACTTAGAACAAATCGTGGACATCCGTAAAGAGGACAAATTTCACTAAGGTGTAATAGAATATTGAGACGCCTCTGGTCGTGGGACCAAATCTATTTCAATAAGAAAGTTACATCCCACATGTTCCTCTGGGCGATAATACCAAACTTTAGTAACAGAAATGATGGAACTCAAAATTTATGAGGGGCATATTACAAACAATAGATTTTTCGTGAGAATCAGAAAATCCATTCAACTTTGAAGATATTGTAAAATTTGGTAATTTCTGCCTGAATAGCCCAGGGTCGATTGTTTACCATCTGGGTACAACTCGTTTGATGCTATAGATATCCCAGGAACGAAAGGTCGTAAATATATTTCTGACCATTTAATCAATTAATATTTGTCTTAAATAATACATATATGGAAATAGGTCACTCGTTGTAAATGCATGCAAATTATTGTTATTTTAAAAGTAAGAAGGCAGAGTGACATCGGACGAGCAAAAGAGAATGTTTGATAGTTTTTTGTCGACCGTTTTCTATCAAAGTGAAACAAAACCACATTCGACGCTAGTCCTGAAATGTACGGGGCGGTCAACCATATGATGTCACGTAATAGGAAAATACATGTAATTAATTAGCACTGTAGAATACCAGAATAGGGTTTAGAATGCCAAGACCATTCAAGTAGCGACACCTACCTTAATTTCTTATAAGTAAAATATTCTGAGGGCGGGATCATCCCCCCTATCTTTTAACGAATTATAGAGTTGAACCGTTGGAGATCTCAAAACAAGTTTTATAATTGAAATGTTGTGTTTGAAGCAGTAAGTCGGGTGAAGAATACTCAGGTCAAGGCCTCACCTTGACCTGGGGCATGTCCGATCTATTTTCTCAGAGTTGAAGGGTTTCTTAAGTATGTTATCATTTATTTTGTCAAAGTCTCTAATCAGTTTCACGTATTTAAAGATGGTCTTGGTAAGCTAACATGCTGGATAATATATTGTCAATTAGATAGGTTTTTGTTTTGAGTTATAAAAATATTGTTTTCAGTCTGTTCTTATTTAATTATTGAGGTTTCCAGTATTTTGATTTTAATGGTGAAAGTAAATTCTCTATATCCTTTTTTTTTCTCGTAAATATTAACATTCTAGTCGCATATTTTTACAGTTTTATAATTTATTTATCTCCGTTTGCCTTAATAAATAAAAAACAGACTATTTCTCGAGTTTCCTTTGTTAGTTAAGTCAATAATTGAACCAAACCAAAATTACTGAATTACTGAAACCAATCAGCTCTGAACGGGCTAATTAAAGGTGCATGTTCGATAAGTTAAAGTGTTACCAATCCAGAGCAATGAACCGACGACGGGAGTATTTAGGTGAGTAAAATTCATTGTCATGATTGAGATCACATATGAGGGTTTTATAGCTGAATTAATCTCCACAAAAGTGTTATTCTGTGAAGTTGTGTGTTAAAGGAGAGTATTTTGATCATAATAGAACCAAACATATTATTTCTCTAGCTTAAAGAATTCACACGCTAACGGCCAACCAGCGCGCTGAATTATATGTATGAATAAATAAAGGGATGGGACATTAAGAGTCATTCTAATCTGATATAAAGTTAATTAATGGTTCAATCCAAATGATTAAGATTTGCTAATAGGAAAGTTAGTACAAAGGTAGCACATACGTTATCTCTTGTACCTTGAAGAGCAAATGAGTAGTAAAGAAGACGTATGTCTAGTCAGTTTACCAGTTTGTTTGTAAACAGGGCAACGTTGTCAGTTTTGATTCTTTTGGTGTTTTGGGCGATTTATTAAAGAATAAAAAAATTATTTATTGTTTATAATTTAAATTAGCCATTCTATACCATGTTAAGGATGTTAAGGATTGTGGTAATTCTTGGAGAAGGAAAAAAAGGAAAACAGTACATTCCATTAGTAAGTATTTGGAAAACATTTCAAAATGTCCCTACATTATAAGAACCTTTTCAGATTTCCGAAAGCTAATTTCAGAGAATGATTCCGTGGACCAAGAACTTAATATGTGATCTACATTTGGAATAGTCTCAACCACATCTATACAAAATTTGTTCGGATCATTTCACAAATAATTGTTTTGTTCGGATAGAATTCCAGCCTAGACTGAAGCCAAATTCATTTTCAACACTTGGATTACCTGAACTCAGTGATGGTGTTATCTTCAACCCAGACCAGTCAGGAAAAACTGATTTCACAGTTATGTCATCGTCTCTAAATTCAAAGTGTCCTGTACGAAGAAGTTACAAAGCACCCTTGACAAAAGCCAATCAACACTTTTGGGAATCATTTTCAAAGACAACTGTTGAATATATGAAGAAGTGCACAAACATTTCTGACATCTTTTCCAAGAAAATCTCCTTTTATAGGCTTCAAACTAACAATCTCTACAATGGCAGGTTTTGATGAAAATGTCAAAAGTAATACACTAGAATAATGGCTTACACATTCATTTTTGTAGATTTAGTGAGGTGAGGTTTAAAATTGGACTCCATATAAAAGATAATGATAGTAATGTATTTTAATGAATCAAATATACAGGGTGTTAATTAAGTACGTTGACAAACTACGGGAAGTGATTCTTTGAAGTTTTTCAGGACGAAATGTTCATATAAACATATGTCCCAAACGGCTTGGTTTTCGAGATACAGGGTGATAAAAATACATTTTTTTCAAGATTTTTTAGAGTTAACTTCGACATTTTCTACAATAATCAGTTCAAATTAGGCA
This sequence comes from Chrysolina oricalcia, assembly GCA_944452925.2. Classification (NCBI taxonomy): domain Eukaryota; kingdom Metazoa; phylum Arthropoda; class Insecta; order Coleoptera; family Chrysomelidae; genus Chrysolina; species Chrysolina oricalcia. The sequence goes on along the minus strand of OX101821.2, from coordinate 1,843,116 downwards.
AGTACAATCCATTCAATAGTACGCACGATACAAAATAATGCATTTCTCAAATAATTCACAGGGTCCTCCTTTTTTCAGAGTCAAGCTTTGTTCAACCATTCAGAATTTTTTTTCCGCGGCCACTGACATATTATGAGAAAAGAATAATGAATGTTGTTTCATTTAACATCTTTTTGCTCTCTTGATGTTTTTCATTTACTTGTACGGTTCAGGAGTTACAATGAAAATATTAACGCAAACATTTTCCAGTAACGCATAACATAAAGAAATTTGAGAAGCAAATAGTCTAACAAACTTGAAGGGTGATTCTTTGAAAGGTTTCAAGATGAAAAGTTCATATAAACATGTCCCAAGCGGATTGGTTTTCGAAGTACAGGGTGATCAAAATACATTTTTTAGGAGTTTTTGGAGTTTACTTCGAAATTTTCGACAATAATCGATCCAAATTAGTTCAAATTGGACAAGTACAATCCATTCAATAGTGCGCATGATATAAAATAATTCATTTCTCGAAGTGTCATTGCCACTCTCCAAAGATTAGCGCGTGACGCAATACGTCATTTTGTTCTCATTACACAAATAGCTATTTTCTGCTCGTGTAGAGAAAATGTAATGTTATGGAGCTCCCATACATTTTTTACCATAACTCAGGTTGAATATGTATTGCACAAAGTTAATTATGGCAAAATAATTTTGGACATTTTCAATAGTGAATAACTTTATTATCAAATACTAGAGCAAAGTAACATAAATTCCCTAGGAATAAAATTAAGTTCAGAAAAGGACCATTATTTAAATTGATATGTCAGGGCAGCTGCTGGAAATGGCCACCGCCAACTTCAATGCATGCGTTTATGCGCCTAACCATAGACTGGCGGACACGCTCAAAAATACCAGGAGTGTTTCTTATAATTCCGCATGACTCCTGTATGCGATTCCTCAGGTCTTCTTCACTTTGAACTGGAGTTCGGTACACTAATGATTTAAGGTGCCCCCAGAGGAAAAAATCAAGTGGATTCATATCGGGTGACCTTGGTGGCCAAAGTTGTGGCCCACCACGCCCAATCCAGCGATCAGAATAATTCTCTTCTAAATATTGGCGTGCAACCAATCTGAAGTGTACTGGAGCACCATCATGCATAAACCAAATTCCAATTCTTTCCCTCAGTGGGATCTCTTCTAGGAGTCCAGGTAAGATGAATTCAAGAAAATGTCGATAATGGTCACCATTGAGTCTATGAGGCAGAAAATGTGGCCCGATAAGGAAATTCCCTACAATTCCAACCCAAACATTCACAGAAAACGTCTCTTGAAAATGGTTTTCAATCACGGCGTGTGGGTTTTCATCAGCTCCACATATGATTGTTGTGAAAATTAATAATGGCTTTACGGGAAAAGCATGCCTCATCGGTGAATAACACTTGAGATAAAAACCATGGATTTTCCAACAATTTATTTCGAATCCAAGTGCAAAAAGTTAATCTCTTTGGAAAATCCCTTGGCAGAAGAGCTTGAACACGCTATATGTGATAGGGATAAAGTTGTTGCTCTTTTAAAATTTGCCATACCAATACATGGGTTACGTTAAACTGTGCCGCAATTTGTACTGGTGTCTGGATGCTGCTCAATTTCGTTAGTTACAGCTTCTTCTATCTGAACTGTTCTAACTGTCCTGGGTCTTCCTATGAGAACAGCAGACCTCTTGAAAGTACCCGTTTCACGAAGACGGGAGTGAATATTGATGAACATTTGTGTGCTGGGAATATGACGTTGTGGAAATCTTTCTAGATACATTCGTCTGGCGGCACGAGCGTTACCATCAGCCATTCCATACATTAAGTGCATGTCTGCCATTTCTGAATTTGTATATTCAACCATTTTATCCAAAGGAATATTGAATGAATCTGCTTTATGGCTTGCACTAATGAAGAATTAACAATGAGACAGTTTCTCAACTTTCGATAACTGTTAAGTTGTTGATATTTAAATAAATGAATTAATATCAAAGCCCACTTTGCTATTTTTATTAATTCGAATTGATTACAAAATTTCTGCGTTACTGCAGAAGAAAAAACAAACCGAAATTTCTGATAAAATAATGTACTCCGTACGGAAACAAAAATTTGTTTGATTTAGTTTTTCGGAGTTATGACCAGAGATTCATAAATGAAAATCAAATGTGTAATGATCTGCGACTATTAGATAAACCCTATTAACTATCTTCCATTACAGGATTACCTTTCGGAAGTTTTTTATGTTGAAAAGGAAACGTTCAATTGAAAACTAAAAAATATCTTTTTTTAAAATAACAAAAAATTTGTATGAGTTCTCTATCAAGACTGATGGGTAAAAACATTTTTAATCAAATATCTCAATGAAAATGCACATTTTTACCATCAGAATCTTCAGGTTGAAAGTTAAGGTTTTCCCAATATCTGTCAGATCTAGTTTAATATCCAGCGTACCGCAGTGACGGGGAGATAGTAGTTTTCTGTTAGATATCACAAAAAGAAATCACATCTTTACAATAACAAGCTTTTATTTAGCTTCACTTGTAACTAACTAACAAACAATTTAATAAAAGTTGAATTTGACCCACTTCTAATACTCCGATTAATTTGAAATTTGGCAGGTTTCCGTAATTCCGGTGACAATGCATTAAAAAAATGTTTGTTAAAAAACAAAATGGCGGCTCCAATATGGCGGACGAGTTTTGTGATTATGATCCGATTCTGTTCAAAATTGGTATGTGATGGTTTTTGGGTTGGAGATTTTCAGTTTCACATAAAAAATAAACTAAAATGTTAAAAATGAAAATTATAAAAAGAAAACATTTTAAAGTTTTTATACAATACCTACACTGAAAACGAAAAAATAATTAATTTCATTGTTTGATCTAGGTAATCTTGTACAGAAAGATTTTGATACTCACAGAATAACCTACAAAAAATGAAACAAATTATTTTTTCATTTTCAGTACATTTGTATAAAAGCTTGTCTTTATATTTTTTATTGTATAATTTTTATTCATCGTAGATTTTTCTAATTCTGAAAAAATATTTCCATCAATTTACAATAATTGAAAATGTTTAATTTTCAAATTTTCTAATGTTATGCCACACTGGAAAATGTTTAAATTAATATTTTCATTATAGCCCCTGAACCGTACAAGTAAATGAAAAAATGCAAGATATCAAAAAGATGTTAAATGAAACAACATTGATTATTCCTTTTTCATAACATGTCAGTGGTGGCGGAAAAAAAATTCTGAAGGGTTGAACAAAGCTTGACTCTGAAAAAAGGAGGACCCTGTGAATTATTTAAGAAATGCATTATTTTGTATCGTGCGCCCTATTGAATGGATTGTACTTGCCTAATTTGAACTGATTATTGTCGAAAATGTCGAAGTTAACTCTAAAAAATCTTGAAAAAAATGTATTTTTATCGCCCTGTATCTCGAAAACCAAGCCGTTTGGGACATATGTTTATATGAACTTTTCGTCCTGAAAACCTTCAAAGAATCACCACCCGAAGTTTGTCAACGTACTTAATTAACACCCTGTATATTCAATACGAAGGCTATCGACCTATATAAGTCCTGCTTCTAGGTATATTGAATTTACAATAATTGTGGAGACTATCATTTTGTCTCATATTATAGGTATGTAGTTATTGTATTCAACCAAACAAAGTTTGATCATGAGAAAGGACAGGGGATCAGAATCAAGCCATCTTATGTGTGTGGCTCTCTGGAGTGTTGGTTGTAATATGGTTGAAATGTGAGGTCTACATAAATAGAATAAAGTACCAAGAGAAATTGAATCAGAGGAAAATAAGACAAATTACTAATATTATTCAATAATCAATAAAATAAATTAACAGTTATGTTATTATTCATTCATTCCCATTTCCCAGCATGTGCTATTTAATACTCAAATATTCGAAAGTTTATTGATGACAAAAAAAATTTGTAGAATTAAAAATAATTAAATTAGATATTCAATTAACAACTTGACAAGTATTTACATCATAAAATACTAAAAGTAACAAAGGTGTGTACAAAAATTAAATACTTTCAGTTTCTAATATGAAAGATACGAAAAAAGTCACGATACGATGAGTAAGTAGTCTTATTCTCACATTGTTTTTGGGAATTTCTTCGAATGCAGAAAATCAATTAAAACATCAAAAGATGGTTATTAAAAAAAAACTGAAGCCGAAAACGCATCATAACAAAGTTGGGATTTACTTAATTTCAGAGGAATATCATTTGAAATCTATTGTCATCATTGTTTCCCAAATGACTATTATTGTCCTATAACTGAAAAGTTGACAGATTCAGTTGATACCGACTTTTGAGATATGTGATTAAAAAGCAAAAGAACGGATGGATAAGATACAATTTTAATGAAAGAAATTCAAAAACTTCCAGAATCTGCATTAAACATCTTTCAATAAATGATTCATTTCGTAATGATGGAATTTATACAATTAGATCTGAGAAAAGTTATAGATTAGTCTGAATCAAATCTACCGTCAATCATCATAAGAAAAAGCAAGATGTTTCCGATGTCATCTTTAAAATGGATAGTTTTACCTAGTTGGGTAGGAGAATTGTTCAATGTGAATCATTGAGATCTTACTATCTATCATTCACGAATTTATTCTATTCTAAACTCTTTATTTATGGGAGAGAAACAATATTTCAAATGTTCTGATGTCTGATTTGAGAGAAAATGAAATATTCGTTTCAAGAGAACCAACCCATTTCCTATCTCTAAGATACGCTTATGATTTTATGCGCCGCTACTGTGAAGAGGACAATACAGTGTTGTAGGTTATGCATGATTTGTTCATCCGCCATATTTGAAACGCATTCTAGTCATAAGATATAAGTATGAGTTCTGCGAGTTCATGACATGATTTTTACAGACCGTCGAATTGATCATGATTGATTTTTTGGATAAGGGTAGAACAATAACTGGAGATTACTATTCGACATTACTGACCACTCTACGGGAAAAAATTAAAAAGAAAAGACGCCGAAAGCTATCCAAAGTTGTTTTGTTTTTGCAGGACAACGCCTCTGCACACAAATCCCATGTTGCCATGCAGAAAATTCGTGATTTGGCTACGTCCGACTATCATCAATTTCCTCAACGAAAAACAAGTTTAAAAGGTCGTAAATTTTCTTCCAACGAGGAGGTAATAAAAGCTGTGGAGGTCTGGTTTGCAGAGCAATAAGAATTTTTTTTTTTGAAAGGTCAAGAGACGTTGCAGGTTCGCTGTAATAAATGTATGTATCCAATTAAGAGGAGAAAATGTTGAGTAATAAAATATTTTGACATTGAAATTTTGTTTGGTTCTATACTAGGCTAATAATTTTTCAATATATCCTCGTATGTAAGTTATTCGTTTCTGAGATACTGAGTGTCAAAATTCAATACTTATTTTTGTTTTTTTGTGAGTCAATTCCAAAATGATTGTGATATTCGAGTGAAGTTTGATATTTGGGAGTATTTTTCCATGAAAATTTCAAATTTGATGTTAGTTTGTCTTTTTGGGGCGGTGGCGCCACCTAACTGTCTCTTCAGTCATTCGAAATGTTGTCACCTATTTTTCAGTATTTTTTTTCTCAAGTATAAATGATTTATTTCAGATGAAAATTTGATATACCGGGTGGCTACGGAAGTATTGCCTACGGAATATCTCAGTTACTGTATGAAGTAGGTTTGTGAAATTTGGAGCGTCGATATAACGACATAAGAGCTAGAATTTGAGCATATTGACATGTCGAAGTTAACTTCCGGTCTGACCGGAAGTAACATCAACTTTCTTATTTTAAATGGAAATCCTATTTTTTTTCTTTTCGCTTTATTCAGCATTCAATTCCCTTTCTAATGACATATCACATGTTGGTCTCTAACCAGAAACTAGATCAGAAAAAAAATATTATTGAAATTCACCGAGTAGGCCGTGGAAGCAAAATGAAAGACAAAAATTGAAAGGTTGGCTATGGAAACCATACGTCACTTGATAACAGTTGCTACTACTGTGATATTTTATTTTCATTCGTCGGCGTTATAAAAAGCCGCAATAAAAAATATTGGAAAAATTGGGAAAAAAACAATACTCTGTAGGTCCATAACTTAGATAGGAACATACAACTTTTTCTTACCTGTACTATTCAGCATAACCATTCCTTTCTAATGATATAATAGAAAGTAATTTTTTGAAATGAAATACCAAAAAATCCAATTATTATTCTTCAAATAACGAAAAAACAGATTTATCGAAAAAAAATTCAAATTGATAGGATTAAAGATAAAATAAATTCAAAACAAATGTTCGAAATGCATTCCCTCAGCGTCAATACATTTATTGACTCTGGTGATATTTTCATGTAAAACGTTTCTCAACATTTGGGGCGTGATATCTTGGAAAGCTCTACGAATTTTTACTTCTAGATCATGTAGAGTTGTAGGCTGTGTGGAATACACCCTATTTTTAAGATGCCCCCATAGAAAAAAGTCGCACGTAAGATCAGGTGACCTTGGTGGCCACCTGACTGGACCATGGGTTGTTATAAGTCTCTCTTGAAAGCGATTTTAAAGAAAATTTCTCGCTATTCTTGAATTATGCGGAGGGGCGCCATCTTGCTGGAAGTACATTCACTCAGTTATTTCCGCTGGTAGGTTGTTAATGAATTCCGAAATTTCATTCGTTAAAAAATTAAAGTATCTCTCTCCGGTTAGTTGGCCTTGAAAAAGAATGGGGCCAACAATATGAGTTCCAACTGTTCCTGCCCAAACATTCACACCAAATCTCTCCTGGAAGCCGCCTTGTCGAAACCGGTGCTCGTTTGCTATCGCCCAGTACCTGGAACAAAAGACCGTTCACACTTTTAGCACTTTACACTTCGACTATCGACAATAATTCAAATAAAGTACAGTACCTACCTTGTATTATTCCTGTTAAATAATCCATTGTTGGTAAATCTTGACTCGTCCGTAAACAAGATATAATAGTTAAATAGGTGATTCTCAGCATTTTGTCGAAAAAAACAATTACAATATTCCAGGCGCCTTTCACCGTCATTTTCTTACAAATGTTGATGCAACTGATACTTGAAGGATTTCAATCGATGTTTTTTCAAAATTTTCCTAGCAGAGTCCTTACTTATAGCTAATTCGGCGCCCATCTGCCTTGAGGAAATTGTACTAAAGCTAATACATTAATTTCAGTTTCCTCATTATTAACAAATGATTCTTGGTCTTCGTGAACATCAGGCTCAGTTCTTAATTTTTCTTCAAGCCACTGAAAATACCTTCTTGACGGTTGCTGCCTCCCTGGATATCGCTCTAAATACAATCGTTCAGCGGCATAAGAATTTTTTAAACATTCACCATAAATGAGAAGCATGTCAATTTGTTCGGGTCGTGAATAAAGGGGCATTTTTTGAATATTCCACTAACTGATTTCGATTTCCAAACCCTTTTAAAATGGCAGAATGAAAAACACTACTTCGAACGTCAAAATAATATGGATAGCAACGTTCGTGACAGCTCTCATTTCTTTTTTGTTTCATTCCAAAATACATCTTAATCAGCCTACTTGTTAATATTTTGGTTCGAATGATTATTGTAATGGAATGATTATTCTGATTAGCACAAACATCGTCCATAGGTAGATATTAGAATATCTATGGACGATGGCACAGACCAAGTACGTTTATGTTCCTATTTAACCTAGAACCTACAGGATATAATTTATCATTCCACATTATTTTTAATTTTGTTTTTGCGTATGGCGATAATCTGTTTTGTTATTTGAAGAATAATAATTGGATTTTTTGGTATTTCATTTAAAAAAGTTACTTTCTATTATATCATTAGAAAGGAATGGTTATGCTGAATAGTACAGGCAAGAAAAAGTTGTATGTTCCTATTTAAGTTCTGGACCTACAGAGTATTGTTTTTTCTCAATTTTTCCAATATTTTTTTTGTCGGCTTTTTATAACGCCGACGAATGAAAATAAAATATCACAGTAGTAGCAACTGTTATCAAGTGACATATGGTTTCCATAGCCAACTTTTCAATTTTTGGCTTTCATTTTGCTTCCACGGCCTACTCGGTGAATTTCAATAATAATTTTTTTCTGATCTAGTTTCTGGTTAGAGACCAACTTGTGATATGTCATTAGAAAGGGAATTGAATGCTGAATAAAGCGAAAAGAAAAAAAAATAGGGTTTCCATATAAAATAAGAAAGTTGATGTTACTTCCGGTCAGACCGGAAGTTAACTTAGACATGTCAATATGCTCAAATTCTAGCTCTTATGTCATTATATCGACGCTCCAAATTTCACAAACCTACTTCATATAATAACTGAGATATTCCGTAGGCAATACTTCCGTAGCCACCCGGTATGTCTTTTTTGTGTCGAATAAATATGATTTTTTCGTAAATGAGAAGACTACTAGTTTTCGAGTTATTTACATTTTTCGTAAAAAAATTCTCTTATCTTCCATGAACAATAGTGTTTTTTTTATTTTGAAGGTCTATAAGGGACCATTTCATTTGTGTTCATGGTCTATGTAACTTGGTGATGTACTGATCGTTAAACCACTTGAAATTATGAAAAAAGTCTTTCTGAATCATGATTTTCTCAATATTTTCAATGATTTTCGAATTCCTTCATTATTTTTATAACGATAAGTAGTTTATATCAAATTATTCATAATAGAATATTAGAATACATAATTACACTACGAAATTAATTTAATAATATAGTTTTTATTCTTTTCCACAACGATTGAAAATCATTGGGAATATTGAGAAAATCATGATTCAGAGATAGAGACTTGTCGGTTTTTCTCAATTTCAAGCGGTGTAACGATCAATAAACCACCAAGTTACATAGACCGTTTGAAAGTAGACATTTCAAAAATTTGAATAATCACTTATAGATCTTCGAAAAACAAAAAAACATCAAGACAGTTGTGTCGTCTGGTTGCAAAACCGGCCAACTCCTCAATTTTCGTATAATCGTGTTTTTATTTTACCAAGTCCTTTACTAACATTTCCACCTACCTATTGGCAACAAGAAATAATAACAAACCGGACCAAATCCTTGCGTTTTGTGGGTTATAATATTTCGGTGTGCTGCAAAATCGGCCAAATCCACCCGTCTGAGTTTTTCAAAACCGGCCATCTCCAAATCCGCCAGGTAGCGTTAGTCAAAGTTTAATTCAGTTGGATTCCGTTTTCAGAGTCTGTTGGGTTTCGTTCAATGTTTGAATATTATTCAGGGTCTGAAATCCAGAGTTTCTTATGTCTTTTTTCTTTATTTTTTGTTAGCTTAATTCAGTAGGATTCCGTTTTCAAAGTTTACTTCTGTTGGATTAAGTTCAGAGTTAGGATATTGTTTAGTAATGTTATGATACAGAAAACATTTTGGATATAATTTTTCATGCCTTAAACCTCATTATTAACGCATTTTGGTGGTTGTTTTTGCTCTAGTTTCTTGCAAAACCGGCCAACTCCAAAATTAAATTCCGAATTATCCCCTCCCTGCACGTACCCCCAGAATCTCTTATGGTGCTTCAAAACCTTCTACCCTGGTGTTATATGAACATAAAGAGTTTTGGTTCTTATCTCGGTTTCCCTACATGTGACAGAAAATCTGCTCTCCTGAAAAAATTTTTGTTTTGGAGTCGGCCGGTTTTGCAACCAGACGACACAATTGTTCGTGTAAGATAAGAGTATTTTTTTCAAAAAATTTGGACAGTTAATTTGAGGTTATGTCAAAAAGTGTTGAATACAAGAGTTTTTTTTTATTATCTACAACTTTTCCGTTGAACATTTTCTGCTAATAGGTCACGTTTCGACGAAAATCGCAAAAAACCGTTTTCAACCCCTAAACTGCATCCCCGTTTAACCATTTGGTGTGTTTTCGAATTTAAATATTTTTTTCCTTGAAGTTGGAACCTCAACACCATTTTCCACCTGGTCTTTGCCTGATACTTTTTACTTTTTCACAAACAAAATAGACCAGTCTATTCGACAAGTATTTCCTTGAGGCAATTCGCGTTTTTTTTGGGGAGTCGCGCAGAAAAATATGTCACCTCACTCATTGGCAGAACCAGTTCCTCAGAAACAACTGTCACTGCAAAGCAGCCTGAGGCCAGTTTCCTTTTTGAGACTTTGGATGTGAATATGCAATTTTTGATTATTGTCAATTTCAACGACAAGAAATTTGGTTAAAGGGTTATAGTTATAGCGTCAAATAGAAGAGGTTCATGAATAAATCTGAAAGTTGGTAGTCTTGTTTTCTTTGCGTTGAAGGAGAGATGATTTGAGTCGCACCGGTGTTTAACATTCTTCAAATCATCTTCCGTGTTTGATTTTAGTAATTCAGTATTAAAATCCTTCCAGATCGGTGTCATATATCGTCAGCAAACATTATGAGTTGTCCCTTTATATTAATACGAGCCAAGTCATTTATATACCGGGTGACAACGAGATCACTTTCGGGCTGCCATTTGTTTACTATTTCACCCTGTATAACGAAACTTGGCAGACTTAATATTCGAACTGAATGTCATTTGACTGACTTATAGACAAATTTCTACAACTTCCGGTTTCTTTAGAAATGACCTTAACTTTCGAAATTTAAATATCGTTTGTTTTCAGGATTCTTTAAATCATTCTACACCCGAATTCATAATTTTTCAATTGAATTTGACATAAATTATATTTTTAAATCAAATAACAATTTTTAATCTGGAGTGCCATGCCCATCCTAAAATTTCTCTACGTCGACTCTCTATTCTCAGAAAAATCTAAAAAGATTATTAACTTTGTTCGTTAGCCTAGAGAAAGGCTGAAAAGTTGTATAATTTAATTTTTTTGCTTTAATTTAATAAACTCAAAAGTAACCATATCACTTTCATAACACTATTAAATGCATTATTTCAAGACGAATCCAAAAATATATAACACATGGTAGTATGTGTTATACATTTTTGGATTCGTCTTGAAATAATGCATTTAAAAGTGTTATGAAAGTGATATGGTTACATTTAAGTTTTTTGAATTGATACAAAATATATAAATTATACAACTTCACAGCCTTTCTCTGAGCTAACGAACAAAGATATTCTTTTCAGATTTTTCTGTAAATGGAGAGTCGACGTAGAGAAATTTTAGGTCATGGCACTCTAGATTGAAAATTGAAATTTGATTTAAAAATATAATTTATGTTAAAACCAATTAAAAAATTATGAATTCGGATATAGAATGATCTAAAGAATCCTAAAAACAAAAAATATACAGAGTGTCCCGTTTAAATTTCGAAAGTTAAGGTAATTTCCAGGGAAACCGGAAGTTGTAGAAATTTGTCGTTACACCAGTCAATTGACATTTAGTTCGAATAATAACTATGCCAAGTTTCGTTATACAAGGTGAAAAAATAAAAAAATGGCAGCCCGAAAGTGATATCGTTGTCACCCGGTATATTAGGAATAATACTGGCCCAAGGACTGAACCTTGTGGAACGCCACCCCTGCTAAGAAAAATGTCTAATTTAGATCATAAAAAGGTATATTTTCACTAAATTTTGAGACAAACATACAATTTTTACACAAGAAAAAAATTAAATTGAAATGGTTTTTCCGATTTTCCGGAAAATTTTAGGTTATATGGAAAAATATTGATTACAAAAGTTGTAGATCTTTTTATTGCCAACAACTTTTTTCGAAACTTTATTTTTGTAGGAGGTAATTTTGCTGCAAATCGTGAGAAACAATTTTTACTTCCAAAAGTTTGCCTCCTTTTCGCCCTTCTGTCATCATCAAATCCTTATTGTGTCCTTGTTTATTCTTTGTTCCTATTATTGTAGCATGGAGTTAATATTCTCGAAAGGTTTCAATTGTTGATTTCAATGATTTTAATAAATAAATGAGTATAGAACAAAAATAATTTTTTTTTTGAGAATCTGTTTTTTTTTTATTTTTTCGCGTTTTCTGAATTTCTTCTCTATCCTGTATTCGAAGGTAATAAGAGTGCGATAGTGTAATAATAGTTGTTTAATATATTGGGCTCCACATTGGGTTGCTGAGGAAAATATCCACCTTTCATTTAATTTTTTAGTTTGTTCAACCTTTACTTTTGTAGTACCAGTGTTTGGCACATTTAACTAAAATTTTGTATAACTTTTCAGAATTTTTATAATATTTTAAGAAAAAATTGCAATCTGTTAATTTCTTGATTACATGAAGGGATCTCAGCCTTTGTCCCCATACAACCGTTTTTGGATCTCTCACAGTTTCCGAAATATCAATGTAGAATTTGAATTATTCAAATAACAGAACAATCATGTGAATCATACTATTAAAATTTTATGAAAAAGGAAAAATAATGGAAACATGTTACTTAACATGCTGATTGTTCTTCCATGACGGCGTCAATTAATGAAGATACACGCTTCTGTAATTATTACAATTTTTTTAAACTTTAGTTATGCTAGTAACCTCTGGAAATGTCTGCCAGTGTTAAAATATGCATGTAAACGGTAAATAAGTCCATTGTTAACAATAACAGACATGCCTATTGTTAATTGTTATTTGAAAATGTATTGCAGTTTTATTGAATAAAACGTTTGCCATTTGCATGTTTTTATTATGATTTTAACAAGAATATTGATGCCAGACGTCAGTTAGGTAATAACGTAACTTACAATATTGACGTGCTTATAATTATTTATAACAAATTAGTATCAATCACAATAGTTTGCCATTGATATGATCAGTGTCACAGAGAAAAAGTTCAATTATAAAACTAGTTTCACGTATCAGTTGATTGTTCGACGTATTAAAGTTTAGATACAGCTTTAGAATTATTAATTAAATTTATGTACCATCACAAATCTTTTAATCAGTAGATAAAGAAAACTTTCGTCTAATGTTCTCTGAGTTTTGGATTATTTATCACGACCGCATTCAGCTTTTACGCCATTACCAATTTACTAACGCATCAGTTGGCTTTGAACGGTGAAATAGTAAGGCCGACCACATGCCGATACATGGCAATAAGACCAGATGTGCAAACTGTAGTACAAAGAGTGAACACTAGATGGCATTGATTGCCTTGCAATGTCAGCCTGTGCCTTACACATCAAAAACTATTTCGAATTATTTCAGTAAAAATGATTTTGAAGCGCATTAGATCTCTCGAAAGGTCTTTCGCCTCCCTTACCTTTGTCATTATTTTGTGGTTCATTTATTATCATGGAGAAATTCGATACGTTTCGAAATGGACGAATTTTTTCCTGCAATGGTAATTTTTTTTGGGGTTGATTTTTTTCTATTAAAGAAAAAAATAAGAAATACGCATATACATATGTGTATATTGATTGAAAATGAACCGAGATGAAGGTATACCATCTTAATTTATTCTTTTTAACATCATATTTGATTTCAATAGTTGTCGGAAACAAAATACATTGGGAGCTTGTTTATTTTTCCAAGAACTTTGCCTTAGGCAAAAGAAGAAGCATAAATTGCCAATCCAACTTGATTTCAGTTGCAAGTTGTGCGGTTTTTCAACTGTTAACCAAAATCCAAAATCCATGAGCTTACTCAACAAATAGGTATTTTAGTATTGAAGCTACATAAACATTTGGTTTTCCTAGAAAATATGGCATTTTTAAGGTGCATACAAATTCTTCAAAACAGGTGTATGCGTTTACTACTGGAATGTAATAGATACGTGAGCATATCCTATATGCAAGAACAACTAAACTGGCTATGTGTCAAAAAATATATAATTCTCAAGACATTAATGTTTATATATAAACTACTGAACAATAAGCTCCCAGAATACCTATCTGCAAACCTACAGTTCAGACATAACATACATAATTATAACACTCGACAAAAAAGTCACATACATATAGCTCCAACAAACCTAGTCAGCACAAAAAAAAGTATTTTTGATGCAGGAATGTGCACATATAATAATCTCCCAGAGCAATCAAATCTTCTTTAACGGTGAATGTATTCAAACAAAATGTGATAACTTACCTCAAAACAAATGTATAGTCTGTATATTTAGCTCGATATTTAGTATATATTTATTAATAGTTATAATATCATAGAAAAATATTTCTTCCACTTCTACTACTTTAGTTTTAAGTTATGTGAATGTATTTTATACCCATGATTGTACTTTTTTTTTACTTAGCAACGCTAATAAACGAATATATATATATATATATACGTTTTCAACAGATTCCTTATATTCATTTCAATTCAATTAACAATTAAAAGGGGATATACAGCAAATTCTGAATAGTCCTGAAAAATAACAAAGGATTTGAGAGCGATAATGAACTGTCAGAGTATTGTGTCAGATATTTTACGAACATAGGAATTGATATGCTGATAAATATTGCAACTAAACAGGAAATGCTGCCACATCCTACTCCAAATTGAAATTCCATTAATTTAACAACAGTAACCGATAATAAAATTATTCAACATATATCGTCACTAAAAAAACCGTTCACCTAGAAAAGCTGGCATGGATCACTGATAAGATGAATAAAATTATACATATTCATAGTTTGGACCCACTTGTACATATCTTCAACCTTAACTTCTCAACAGAAGTGGCTCCTTTTCAGTTTGAAGAAATAATACTTGCTCCCATTTAAATGCGTGTTAAACAACTTACCTAAAACATTTTCAAGAACATCGTCTGATGGAGTTTCTAGAAGCTAATCAGATCTTACACGATTATCAGTTTGGCTTTAGGGGTGTTAAATTAACTAGTGATGCGATGTTTACTGTAGTTAACAAGTTAATTAGCAAGCTGGAGAACAGAAAATGTATTGGGGGTCTTGCTAAACCTGGCGAAAGCATTTGATACGATAAACCATGAAAAACGTCTTTCTGTCCTAGAAACAAGTGGAATTCGAAGACCATTATTAATCGTTTTCAATGGTTATCCCAAAAATAGGCATCAACTGGTTCAAAAAAGGAGATTCTTCAATCATAAATAATTGCCGATAGTAACAGTTTCGACAGTAATAGGACTAATAGGTAACGTTATTGAAAAGTGTGCCTATAGTACAATTTATTCATTTCTGAATAAATTTAGAATACTCTCTGAATCAACAAGCATCGGTCGAACTTCCATTCGATGGATCTGGGAGTCTCTCAGGGATCCATTTTGGGCCAACTGAATTTTTTACTATTTTTAAATGATCGATCGATCTCTCTATATAAGCAAAAAACAACTGTGTAGTTCTCTATGCTGATGACAGGACTTTGGCGGCTGATGCTGAGTGTTCTGAAGAACTACAGAGTAAATTGAATTTACTAGCGAAGGAATTCAACACAGATGAAACCATCAGCATGGAATTCTATTGCAGATCTAGGATATAGGAAAATATTGGAGTAAAAGTTATGCATATGATGTAGTCAGTCTATCTGAAAGTACTAAATTCCTTGGAACCTTTGTTGACAGTTTTTAGTAATATGAGTTGGAAAACAAACATAAACGCTATTTGTAAAAAGTTATTAGTCATTTAAAAAATATTTTCAATACAACTCAACTAAATAAATATTTATCATGCAATAATGTATTCTAAAATATCTTGTAATATAAAAGTTTGGGGCTTTTCCAGCAATTCCAACAGGATATCTGTGTTACAGAAAAGAGTCATCACACTAATTTTCAATTTGAGAATCAGAGATTCATGTAAACAATATTTTAAGAAATATAAAATTTTAACTTTTCCCTCTATGAATATTATAAAATGCATCATGTCATTCCTGATACATAAACATATGTAAGATACAGTTTCTCAGCATCACAATTATTCTCTAAAAATAGAGATCTCCTCAGAATTTCTCATCATAACTCATCATTTTATAGAAATAGTCCATCATACACAGGAGTTTCATTTTTCAACCATCTTCCTATTTGTCTGAGAAAAATTCCCAATCAAAATTTGTTCGAATCAAAATTGAAAATATATCTGCAAGAACACAGTTTCTACAGCGTCTTCGAATTTTTAAATGAGAAACAGTATTTTTAACATTTTAACATGTGAAGCGGGAAGAAATATCACAAAATCATCTCCACAACTTTAATTTGACAACATCAAACTAATGGGGGGGGGATACATGTTTCGGATTCAGCAAGAATCCATCTTCAGCCTTATACAAGTTCTACAACAAATATGAAAGGGCTACCTATATGTAGTTACTACAGAACAAGAGTTACTTACATGGAGAGGAAAAAATTCCGTTTAATATAATTATAACAAACAAAAGTTAAATGGGGGTACTATGTCCAATGCCCTAGAATTGAGAGAGAAATATAGTAATTGTGAATATGATCTGTGTAACAACTTACCAAACGGCATGATAATAAATTTGACAAAAATAAAAATATGTGAAAATATTTACGACATGGTCCGCCGACTCATGTCTGGAATGAGCCTTAGGGCAATTTGCCCTTCCAACACCAAATTATAAAAGGATTAATTTTTATGAAAATACAATGTGTTAGGAATTTTTGGGAAACAAAACTGAGGTTAAAGTGACAGATGAAAGCGTACTGTCAGCTGTCAAGTCAACTTCATAGATCAGAACAATTTTTAGGGGACAGGACACAATACATATTTACATGTTCTATGGTGAGTAATATTTACAAGTGAAGGGGCATAGAACACCTATAATTCGGTGTTGCCAGCTCATGTTATTCGACGAAATTTATCTCATGCGACATAGATGTCGAACCCATTTGAGAATACCACCTGCCAATGTTGTGCGACAATTTCTATCGACATGTTGAAGGCGACAAATCTCACTCGACATTCGAGAATAGGCCGCCTGGCGTTGAATTTGGTCATTATTACGCATTGGCCAAAGACAAAACGGACTGGTATAAGTTTGACGATGGTTGTGTCACTAAATATTCTGACGATATCTTTCAATTCAATTTATTTTCCCAAGAAACATACAGTTTATAAGAGGGAAAAAAATCACATAATGCAAATAACATGAAGGTAAATACAACATTAAGAATAAATTGATGAATAAACTCATGAAATCAGAATTAGAATGGATTCAATGGAGTTAGTACTTTTTAGAATATTTTTAAATCGCAATTTACCATATGTTTTTAAACAATTTGGAAGTTCATTGTAAAATTTCACACCATCAAAATAAATTGATTTCTTTCCAATATTTATTTTAATTTTGTTAAAATATAAATTTTGGGCTTGTCGGGTCAGGTGATTGTGTTGATCATTATTAATCTTGAAAATTAAAGTGGAATGTTTCATGTTAATCTTAACAAGATGAATGAATGTGCAAATTTTCAATTTGTATAGGAAATGTATATCCAGTTATAGCTTTCTTGGTTTATACAAGTTTACACACACAAGATAAACCGAATGTTCAGCGCAGTGAAGACAGACCAAATGGGAATATTAAAAGTTCAAGGAATTGAAGAATTTTATGCAGTCAAAATTTACCTGTTCATTCAAAGAGTTGACATTACCGTCTTTCAAAGAACGATTTATTTCAAAAATTTCAAGTAGATTTAACAAAGTACCTTTTTGACAGGTATGTAAAATTTCAAGGTCCTGATTAACATGTCTTTGAATTTTGTTTTCGTGCTTTTACTTTTATATTTCTGTACACCTATAACATTTTAACAAGTATTTGAATTATGTATGCTTTTCTTTTTATATTTCTAAACACCTAATAACATCATAACAAGTCTTTGAAATTTTTTTTCATGCTTTTATTTTTATATTTCTGTATAACAATACTGTATTTTAAAATTATACAGGGTGTCAATTTGAAAACTTCCCACCCTTAATATCTTCCTTCCAGTAAACAATATGAGTAATCGAAAAAACAGGTCAATTTTATTGTCAAGGGGGACACTTTCACGGACTATTTGTAGCCCTCGTGGTTCAACCCCCTAGGAGGGGTAGATGTTACCCTTAGAATTTTAAATGGGAAGGGGGGTCAAGTGGCACATCATTTTGATGGGCGTTCAATTCTTGTTCCAATGGTACCCTGACTTATTATTTTGTGATGAGCATTTTCCGAAAAATTGCGTTCTAAACTAACAGAAGTAATTATTAGAACGCCTATACTGAGATGCATTATTGTATTGACTCCCTTTAATAAAAATGGTTAGAAGAGTAGGTGGCACCGCTCCAACCCTTGAATGACAGGAATAAATTTATTACGCATGGGACTTTTTATTTGGTGGTTATTTTCCTTCTACACAAAAAAACTTAATTTGCGAGAAAGACATTTCCAACATAAAATCTACTTACGCTTATCTTATTAGCTGTTCGAAATGTTGTCCATTTTGCTCTAAACAGTAATACAGTCTGTTTTCGAACTCCCCTCTAACATTACGGAAAACTTCACTAGGAATTGACCGGCATGTTGCTGTAATTCGTCTTTTAAGTTCGTCAATATCAGAAGGTTGTGTTTTATAAACAACGGATTTAAGATGCCCCCAAAGAAAGAAATCTAAGGGTGTTAAATCCGGTGATCTCGGAGGCCATTCAACTGCTCCCCTTCTGCCAATCCATCTACCCGGAAATCTCTCGTTTAACCACTGTCGGACGGGAAGAAAATAATGAGGTGGAGCACCGTCCTGCTGGAAATGTAACAGATCCTCCTGCAAAAGTTCATTACCTTCTGCATCAATTTGAGTTTCTAGCTCGTGAGTTATAAGAGGATCGATAATCTCTTCAAGCATATCAAGGTACAGATTGCCAGTCAAGTTTTCTTCCAGAAATAATGGACCAAGAATGGCATTTCCAAGAATACCAGCCCAAACATTAACTTTTTGTGGGTGTTGTGTATGCCCTTCCCGAAAAATATGTGGGTTTTCGTCACTCCAATAGCGACAATTTTGTCTATTAACATTGCCATTCAGAAAAAATGAACACTCATCGCTGAAACAGATGTTTAACAGAAGATTAGGGATGGTATTGACTCGATGAGACATGATTTCACAAAACTCTATTCTTCTATAATAATCGTCCTCGTGGAGCTCTTGAAGAATCTGCATTTTATATGGATGAAATTTATGCATTTTCAATGCTTTTCTTATAGTCTCGCGTGACATTCCCGTCTGTTCTGATACTGATCGTAAGGAGCTCGTGGACTCTGCAGCAAATGTTCCCAAAACTTCAATTTGAGCTGCTTCATTTAGTACTCTGGGGTTATTTCTTTTTTTATTTGTCACTGAACCAGTTTCGTAAAACTTATTCACCAAATCAAGCACATACCGGTGACTTACATTACAATTTGGATGTCTTTCGTTAAAAAGACATGCCGCCCTTCGTGCGCACTTTCCAACTTCGCCATAAATTACAATCATTTCAATTCCTAAACAGCCCAACAGGTACAACGGTATTCACAATACTACCACATAGTTCAAATTTGCTAACCAATTTTTTGCCGGAAAACAGAAACTTTTTACAGCAGAAGTAGCAAAAAAGGAAGTCCTTGAAAGTGTCCCCCTTGACAATAAAATTGACCTGTTTTTTCGATTACTCATATTTTTTACTGGAAGGAAGATATTAAGGGTGGGAAGTTTTCAAATTGACACCCTGTATATGTTTGTATTTTGACGTATCCTATATCATGTATTTGATCACACAGGATTCAATACATTTATTATTATTATTACTGTCAGGAGAGAAGTACCTCAGGGCGGTATTACGATCAGTGCTATTTTTACTCAACGTTGCTTTCACTATCGAATGCAAAAACTGTTGCCTATGCAAATGACAACAAGCTGAATCGCATGCACATGAGAACTTGATATAAAATTACAATTTGGCTAAATGCCTCCCAGTTATTCTTGAATGGTTGAATGACTCACTAAATAGCTTTCTCTGCTCATAATGCGAACAGAGCAGAATATTTCCTGAAGTTATGCTGATGGTCACTAACTTGAATGAAGATTTGACCGAGGTCAGCTAAATCAAGTATCTTTTATTTAAATTGATGGACAATGTTTTCAGATTTTCAAGTCACAGTTATGAATTCTCAATAGGCTACACCACGTTTAAAATATATTTTCGATTCATTTTGTAGCTTGTGAAAACTCTGTTGGCAAATTTTAAATTTTTTTGCGTTATTTTTTTTTAAATCTTGAAAACAGTATTTAAAGTCTACAAAATTCACTTGGGCGAAAAGTTAATTAACAGGTTATAGAAAAATAGCGTATTCTGCCTCATCCTGTGAGTATGCACACCCTTCAAAGTCAAATGATTTTTTTCACAGTGCTTTATACCCAAAAATCCATCAAAATCAACTTACAGACAGTATTTCCACAATTGACATTGGACATTCAACTCAATTTTTCAGCTCACCCTGTAGGGCCAGAAAAAAATTCTCATGAAGAAAGTTGCTTCTTTTGACCCCTACAATGATAAATCCAAAAATAAAAGAAAAAAACTGTCGAGCCCCAAGAATACTTGTATCCAGTGTCATGTCCTTTGCTGATTTTCAGAAACGTATAGGAACGGCTGCAATTGAAAATTGACTCCAAAAATATTTTCTGGGTTCTATTCACATGTTCATCCTCATTCAACGGTAGAAAGATTTATGTTGGAATCACGCAAAAAAAACGGAAGAAAGGAAAGAGACCACACACGCACAAATTCGTTTACATTATTTGCAAAACAACATGGAAATAATCCAGACAGATTTTCGTTACAGCGGTGCATGAATTATCTACATCTACATTGTTAATATAACTATAGCATCTTCGGAAATTCTCCGTCCAATAAATTACAAAAAATAACCTCATCAGGACCATTGTGTTCGAAATATAATACATACAATGCTTTTTCCCACAAACCACGTGAAAAATATGCGGTCTTTCCTCTTCATCAAAACCTGTATCAAAGTTGGCCATGCCTACGCTAAATCAGCAAGATGCACGACTCTCTTTTGTTCGCAAAACAGCTGAAGCGGAGGAATTGTGACAATACTTAGTTACAACGTTGCCGATTTATGATTTTCGAGAAATAAAATATTGCATAAACCAATTTCATTTGTTTCAATCAGAGCTGTGCCGAGCACTGACAAAAAGTGCTTGCTGGCGCCAGGCACTAATCATTGAGCAGTTTCAATAGTAAAATGGTCGCAAGAACTGAGCATTTTCAAAAAGTGCTTAAAGATTTCTGGCATTAAGCACTTTTGGATAATATTGAAAATTGAATAATCATGATATAAAACCATCAGATCCACAATTTTTTGAATAAATTCTCTAGATGAGTGATTAAATCACAAGACCTGTTCAACAGCAGTTAAATTTTTGTCCTCCATATACTTATTTGTCATCGTTTTGTCATTTATCACTTGAAAAAATTAACTCTATTATAAACAAAACATGAAAAATAATGGCAATACAAATGAAATGTGGAAAACTCTGTAAGATCTCATACCAAAAAATGAAAAAAGTGGAAATTTAAATTTAAACGAAATTATAACTTCAGAGAGACAATTGTGAAATAACAAAAATGTTCTTAACAACTTCTACAGTGACCGCCAAAAAGTATGTACCATATGGGAAAATTTTTTATTATTGGAGTATTGGAAAAAATATTCTTGGGAAAAGTTTGTGCATGTCCGATAACCTAAAAATCTATTTTGACACATGTCACGTGATCGCTAGAATGGCGGCAAAATGAAAAAAATTGTAATGCAAAGGCAAAAAATGGGGTAAGATGGCAAGATATCAAAAAAAGTTATTTGAAAAAGTCACTTAGAATTCAATTTTATACACATGAACGAAGTTTCAAGAGATAATTTAAAAAAATTGAAAATAGCAATTTTTTAAAAATATTTTCCCAGGTATTTAAATTTTTTTTTTTTTCTTATGAATAGCTTGAATATACTGAAACATTTGCATTTTAATGATAATGACAAAACTTTCTCATTTTCTCCACACCAGAGGGCACTAAATTGAAAAAATGGGAATTTGTCAGACCCTTGCTGTTACATCGGTTCGTATCTAACAGTTATATCCGAATTCCACGACCATTGTGATGACATCACACTCCAAAAACATGGTAATTTCCAGATTATAATCAAGTTCCGATGATAATCGTGCATGAGCGTTTCACTTCGCACATAAACTTGAAAATAGTGCGTCAAATTAAAGATTCTTAAAGGTTATGTGCAAAGTAAAACGCTCATACAGCATTATTATTGAAACTTGATTAAAATCAGGAAACATGGTGTTTCTAGATTGCCATATCAACACAATAGTCTTGGAATTCTGATATAACTGTTAGATAAGAACCAATGTAACAGCGAGGGTTCTGGCAAAACCAATTTTTTTAATTTAGTGCCCCCTGGTGTGGAGAAAATGAGAAAGTTTTGTCATTATCATTAAAAGGCAAATGTTTCAGTATAGTGAAGCTATTCATAAGAAAAAAATAATATTTTAAATAGATGGGAAAATATTTTTAAAAAATCGCTATTTTCAATTTTTTTGAATTATCTCTTGAAACTTCGTTTATGTGTATAAAATTGAATTCTAAGTGACTTTTTCAAATAACTTTTTTTGATATCTTGCCATCTTACCCCATTTTTTGCCTTTGCATTACAATTTTTTTCATTTTGCCACCATTCTAGCGATCACGTGACATGTGTCAAAATCGATTTTTAGGTTATCGGACATGCACAAACTTTTCCCCAGAATATTTTTTCCAATACTCCAATAATAAAAATTTTTCCCATATGGTACATACTTTTTGGCGGTCACTGTATATTGATATCATTAGGGATATAGATAATTATCTGGATAACAGAAAACAGAAACTAAGGTATAATAATAAACTCTCCGAGGAAATAGGAAATGGTTATGGGGTTCTACAAGGAAGTGTTCTTGGGCCTTTATTGTTCCTAATGTACATCGATGATATTGTTGAGGCAGAAGGAAATTATAAAATCCATTAGTTTGCTGATGACACTTCTACTTATTTTTCTACATCAGACTCACTGCTTTTAGTTCAAACTCTTGACAATTTGTCAATTTGATATATCAAATAGAAAAATGGTGATGTGCTATTCTAATGAAAATAAATTTCATTGATAATGAAAGAAATTATAATATTTTCTCATAAAGAGAACATGCAAAAAATCTGACTTTTCAATAATTTTTTTTAATTCGCCCCAATGGCGACTCATTTTCCACTCAAAGAGAAATATTCTAATCTTGATATCAAAAAATATTTTATACACAGTCTGAATTCTTTATAAATAGGCTTGTCCCTGATTTTCATTGGTAGTGCATTGTAGAGAATAACACTGGTGTAAAAGGGATACTTTCTGAAGATGGAAGTTTTGTAATTGGGAATTTTCAAGTGGTTGGTTCTCGTTCCAAAGTAATGGCTAGTCCATTGAATTGCAATCTGTGATGAATGTTTTCTAGTAGAAGTAACACACTTCAGTATGTTAATTCATGTAATAGTCAGAATATTATTTTTCTATGAAGGCAGCTCTGATGGCACTAACTATTCATCCATTTTATCTGTAACCATTCTAACCTCCAGATTTAAATAAGTCATTGACATTAAACAAAGATAAAAGTGGACCCAGAACAGAACCCTGTGGCACTCCAAGAGATACTGGAAATCTATCAAATGGCTGATTATCAATTTCGACAATAAAATGAGACATAATTTGAAAGATGCGATTGTACCAATCTAAAACATAACCTTTTATTATCTCACGGTTCAAGCTATCAAAAGCCTTTGACAGATCAAACATCAAAATTAGACAATTACCTTCATCAATTTCCTTAAACACATACTCAAAAAGTTGGTGAGTTGCTGTTTCAATGGATTTTTATTTTCGGAAACCATGTTGGCCCAGTGTCATCAAACTAAATTTTTCAGCAATGATATTTCAAGATATCAGAAACTGCCTTCTCTAGTATTTTTGATATCTCCAATATCAGAGATATTTAACGATAATTTTCAAGACACATTATATCTATCGTCTTTTTTATGAAGCGGAAAAACTAGAGCTAATTTAATCGTGTCTGGAAAAACACCAGTCTCTACTGATAAATTCATTAAGAGTGCTAGAGGAAAGACATTTTGACCAAAGTTTTGTAAGAGTTTGTCTTGACAGATAATTGAGAAGTGATTTGCAAATGTATTGCCTTTATTGACGATTTTATGTGAGAGATATGTCAATTTTGCTGCCTAAATTTTTATTAATTTCTTTTCATGATTCTTTACTCCACATAATTCATTGTGAGCCATCATGCATGTGGTGAGTTCCTAAAATGAGCGACAAGCTTATAGTTTGATATAGAAATGCATTCTACGTCATTACTTTGAAACTAGTGTTTTGTATATTTTAGTTCGGAGAAAAGTATTTTTTTCTGAAATCGTTCAAGAATGCCCACTTTCTCGGAGCAACTTCAGGCCTCAAAATACGCTAATCAAGTATTTTAGTCCGTTGCTAAGCAACGAACTTTCCCGGACCGTTTTCGGACCTAAACGGTACGGGATAGTATTTTACGTAACAAGTCCGGAAAATACTGTTTTTTTGGACGAGTAGACCAAATTCTAGGACGAGCATTAGCGAGTCCTGGAAGTCTACGAGTCCAAAAAAACTGTTTTCGAGCGTGTTGCGGACACAATTTTTTCGGAAATCATGTAGAATAACAAATCAATGAGACGCATTTAGTCTAAGAGACGAAGAGAGGTCGACTTTCACCCATCTGTTAACCGGATGAAACGATTCCAAATTTCAATATTTCGAACATATCAGTTCTTATTTGTATTATATATTGAAATTCGAACAGAAGATAGGTACCAACAGAAACATTCTAATTCTTATTTATATTAATATTTGTATTAAAATTCGAGCACTTCCCGGTCTAGTCCGGAAAGTACGTACTTCCCGGACTAGGCCGGGAAGTGCTACTTTCCCAAAGAAAAAGTGTTCGGGAAGTGAACACTTCCCGGATGGTTGCCGAAAAAGTACTTTCCCGTATCGAAAACGATACGGGAAAATTTTTGCCGGCTTGTTTACATTTTAGACAGTTATTGAATTCACGCAAACAATATGTATAATTCCTTAGTTTTTGATAATGCTGATTGCGATTTCAACAAAAATAGTATGTGTACCTCGTAGTAAAAGCACATTCCCAGACTTCCATGCTTGTTGGCCTCGGATTCGCCTCGGATAACAATTTACATTGTCGTCCGGGAATGTATTGCTTTTACTACTAGATACACAATATACTGTTCCCGTATCGAAAACGATACGGGAAAATTTTTACCGGCTTGTAAAATAAGAAATTCTTAATCTTTTTCCATCAGAAGTTTAGTCATTTTTAAACTACGTTGAAATCATATCGGAGGATGATATATTTCCCAGACGTTTTCGTTTATTCGCCTCTAAGTATTCCACAAAGTTTTACGTATTGATTTCCACTCAAAATCAATGTCTTCCGGAACGGAAATTAATGAGAATTATTGGGGAACTTATGATCGATTAAAAATTAAACCTCAAACTTTCATAATCATGTGGAAGATAGCAGAAAGTCCATCATAAAAAAGACTCCTCCAACTTCCAAGGATGAGTTTGAAAATCGTTTTACATGGAACGGAAGTATGTGTAACCAACATATAATTACGGCGTTTGTTTGAAAGTGGTTGACAATGTTTCACTTTGAGTAAGGTTATTCTGGACTTTCATTGTCTAAAAAAGAACAAAAAAAATTCAATTCTCTGCAATTTTTAATCACGACGTTTCAACTGTTGAAATCTACAGTCGTTATCAAGTGTATATATATATATATATATATATATATATATATATATATATACATATACATATATATATATATATACATATATATATATATACACTTGATAACGACTGTAGATTTCAACAGTTGAAACGTCGTGATTAAAAATTGCAGAGAATTGAATTTTTCTTTGTTCTTTTTTAGACAATGAAAGTCCAGAATAACCTTACTCATATAATTACGGCGTCTACCATCTCGATAAATATCAGGGTGACTTATAAAGGATATTCAAAAATCAAACTGCTTAATTGGAGAGATGCCGTAGTTATCTCAAAAACATGTTTTGATTGCAAAATAAAATGTAATGACGTTTCACACACTAAATATTATTTATTACTTTTCAGTTTATAAATAAAAGCATGTTTTTGTTTATTTGATTTTGTAATTTTTAGAAGTAGTATTTGTTTAATTATCTGTCTCAATAGATGCGCCATGTGCCCAGAGGTTGGTACATTAGTGGCATGCGTATATTTGCTACCCCTTACTATCCAGCTTTTTGGTACGCACCCCACTAACGCACAACAAAAATAAAAAAAAAAATTTTGGGATATTTTTGATCTCTTCACATATATCAATTTTTTTTTCTTCTGAATATCTCCATTGTAGTGGAACATTTCTATTTCGATGATAATGACAGAACTTCCTCATTTTCTTCACACCAGACGAAGGAAGGACCCTTACTGTTACATGGTTCGTATCTATTAGTTATATCAGATTTCCATAACTACAGTGATGATATGGCAATCTAAAAACATACTGTTTTCCTGATAATAATCAGGTTTCGATGATAATCGTGCATGAGCGTTTCACTTCTCACATAAACTTGAAAATAGTGCGCCAAATTGAAGAAGCTTACAGTTTTCGAATTTATATACGAAACGAAACCCTTATGCACGATTATCATCGAAACTTGGTTATAATCAGGATAACACGTCGTGTAATCACAATAGTTCTGAGATAACTGTTTCATACGAAACGATGTAATGGCGAGGTTTCTGTCAAAAACTAAGTTTTTCAATGCAATGCAACCTGTTGTGGAGAAAATGAGAAAGTTCCGTCTTTATCATCGAAATACAAATATTATACTGCAGTCAAGCAATTCAGAAGAGAAAACTTTGAGAGATCAGAAAACATTCCAAAAAAATTTAAATACTAAGCAACGTTTTAAAATAACTTTTTTCGATATCTTCCAATACTACCCCATTTTCGGCTTCCTTATGGTATATTTTTTCAATTTGCCATATTTTTTTCCCTATGTTATACTTTATGGCAGGCACTGTATAAGCAAGTCAAGCTAAGAAAACCATTCGACAATCCGATGTTTTTACAATTTTTTCAGATTTTTCCTGTTTTATTTTAGCTGATTTTCTCAACTTTTTCTGGAAGTGGGATATGAGCTCTCTGACCATTATATTTTTTTCGCTGTAATTTACTACGTTCAAAACCGTTAGAAAATGATTCGAACTCCTACGTACTCTCTATCTAGCCTTCAGGGGAAAAAGGTTGTACAATTTTCTAATGGTCCGATGTTTTTCACTATTTATACGGATTTTTCCAATTTTATTGTTTTCGCAAATTTCTTCAAGAAAAAGGGGGTCTGAGCCCCCAGATAGATTTAATTTTCGTCGTAATTTTCCACGTCTGAAACCCTTTGAATTCCATCGCGTTCTCTGTCTAGCCTTTATGGCGTCAGGAGGGTTATATTTTTCAAAATTAAGTTAATTGACGGTCAGATGTTTTTCACTATTTTTAAGGATTTTTTCCATTTCATTTGCGAGAGAGAGAGAGTGGGGAGTCTGAGCCCCACTCCCCCTCCCCCTCCCCCCATCGCATCGAAAGAAACTTTTGTTTTCGACGTCAGAAATCGTCGGAAATTTTCCCGAATCCGAACGAGCCGTAGGCGAGTTATGAAACTTTGCAAGTGCCAAAAAGAGGCTCTTATTCAAGTTGTATTTACAGATTTTTTCCAATACTTTGGTTTTATACCTAGTATGAAAATGAAAATACCCTTCATTATTAACGTTTTCAATCATACGTCCAATTTTTGTTTTCGCAGTGACAGTGAAAATTGAAAACGGTACTTTTAGTTGTAATATCAAGAAAAGTGGAAATGTCGAAGTCGAGAATAATAATACTTGTAACATCATACAAGAAAAATCATTTGATTTGGTATTTCCAAAATCATCGTTTAGAATTACCATACAGAATAACAGCAGTTGTACTTGTAATATAAATCTTGTAAAAAATTAATATGGACGGAATATGATTTTAATATTATGTTTAATAAAAAACGATTAAAAGAATGGTGGGTATTATGTATTACAGGATTGCGACTACTTAAATCAAATGATTTATATCACGATTTAAATCAACTGATTTTTTCCATTTTATCGGTGATTTAATCAAATTATAAATTGCTGTAAAAACAAGTCGCCTAAGCAGAAAACTCATAGGGAAATTAAAAAAAAGGAAAATGGTTTGTTTAAAACTAAGTGTTTATACATACATTATGTAAGTGTAAAAACTAAACGTCATCAATCCAACGTAAATTTTCAAAAATTGAACTTAGGAAAAGACAAATAGTTTACAACAACAAAAACAATTTATAGTTTGTAATATTACCTTCGCTAGATAATAACAAAAAAAAGTTTTTTTGTATGTCGCCGAGGAGATTTTTTAACTGTGGGTCAAGACAACAAATATTTTTGGGCGATTAGAGAAAAATTATGAAAATAAATTATTTTAACTGATTTCATTATTTCTATATTTAAGGAAAACATCAGTATAAATTAAAAAAAAAAACACGGTTTAGTAAAAAAAATCAGATTTTTGTTTTTCCAAAACAATCGTGCTTTTTGGCAACTCTGATGTATTACCTATATTTAAACTACGTAGGCTATGCTTTTTTGCACGGCATGCAGACATTCAAGTCATCAAAAATGAGACATGTCTGACTTGAATATTGGTTTATAGGGGATCGTTTCTGTCTATTGGAAAACCTAAAAATCGATTTTGACATACAGGGTGTCCCCCTTCTCATATAAACACCACTATAACTTCCATTATTTTTGACATAGGATTTTGAAATTTCTTAAATTGAAATATTCATCAAAAATAATCAAAATTACCTAGAACGAGTTATTTCAAGTGTTATATACCCGCACGACAACAGTGATGGGTTCACCAACTTTTACCAAGAATTATAGTAGGTGGCAGAATAGGAATATCTTTCAGATATGAGTTTACATTTTTCCTTTTCAGACTTTGGCAAATTTCCTACACAAAATCAAACTTTCAATTGATATTCTCATACTGTTGCAGCAGTAATAAGCCTCGTAGTTGATTTGAATTAGTGTGTTAAAATTACTGTTCGCTTCTTTTTCATTTGATAATATTTCAAATTTTTCATCGTGCAGGAAGTAAAGTCAGTTTCAGGTGCTGTGAAATTTCAACTTTTTCTTTGTGAATTCCCTGACTTTCCCAGGTTTCCCTTAATTCAAAATATTATATGACTCAATAGTATTGATTTGAGGAACCGGACGGTTATATAAAACATTTGAAGAAATAGAATAAGGAAAAGTATTTACTGTGTAATTAATTGGTAATAAAAGTAATAATAATAATTTTTACAAAATCATTAGGCTGATGCTTAGTCTATGAGTTTGTTTAACTTTTTACAATAAAGTATTTGTTGGAATTTTTCAAGAATGGTTTTTGTATAGAGGATTTATATACTGCAACATCAAGAATGAAAGGAAATCTAGTGAAATCTTTCATATTTTTGATAAAAAATATCTGGAGTCCCGATTCTTCTCGGAAAAAGGTTGATACTTCATATTTCGGCCATCTATTCAGAAAATTTGATCCTTCGTTTAATCATAACGTCCCAGCATACTAGGAATAATTTCTAAGACACCTTCTGATAGGCTTACATGAAGATGTAAACAAGACGAGAGCAGAGAATCATCCTCCACAAAACGGTTTGGTTATCATGAATGATAATCAGAAAGCTTCCATTTCTTGGTCAATATTATGTCTACTCATAATTCCTAAATTGTAGAAACATTTGCCGGTCAGCTGAAGTCTATGTTGAGATGAATTTTTTGTAAGTACTGCTCTGTTATTTTTAACCTTTCTGGGTACTCATAATCCCTATTCCAGACTTACCAAACGAAGTCATGAATTTAACACAATGTATTGAACTGTTGACAGAAGAGGAGACTTTGACTGACGATGTGAGCCCGTACTATTCAACTTGAGGACTGAAAATGGGATTCAAAAAGATGATTCGTATTAAAACATTTCCTAAAATTTTAGTTAAACGTGTTTCTTCGACGGCAGTAAATTGGACAATGTGATTGATTTTCCCTTACAAAATTTTAATTTGGACCAATATTCGGCTTAATATTCGGAATTGATACTATTTATAACATCTACGCCATATCTAAGCATAGCGGCAGCATTTTCAATCTACAATATTCAGCATATTGGAAACATCCTTATTTTAATTGTTGGCACCTTTCCGATGAATCCCGTATTTCTTCCAAGGTTGTTTCTCATCTCCCAGGGAGCATGTGCCCTTTTCTATGAGAAAGTTGATAATCTAAATTCTGATGGTATTGTGGGTGTTTCCGGGTTTTCC
This sequence comes from Chrysolina oricalcia, assembly GCA_944452925.2. Classification (NCBI taxonomy): domain Eukaryota; kingdom Metazoa; phylum Arthropoda; class Insecta; order Coleoptera; family Chrysomelidae; genus Chrysolina; species Chrysolina oricalcia. Next base: position 1,812,573 of record OX101821.2, on the reverse strand, counting down.
TCCAACTGAAACAGCAAATGTGCCATCACTTCGAGTCCCGGAGTTCAATCAAGATTTTCATCTTGATATTATTTTATATTTAAAATGCTTTTGTATTTTTTAGATTAATTTTTATATCTATGTATTATTCTCGATAAATAGTTAATATATTTCATACAGTTGTACAAAAATATAGGGAATGATCGGAAAGAACGAAACAAGAAAATTTATACTCTTTACTAATAATTTTTTCAAATCCCCTAATTCTCCATCGGAATACTACAAATTTCCCTGACTTCATCCTGAATTCTCTGACTTTTCCCTGACATTTATAAAAAAATTAAATTCCTTGACATTTCCAGGATGATGGCAACCCTGAATTTCGTTGGTATGCAGAGCAGCAATGCTCATTTTAGCCAAAACTGTTTTTTAAATAGATTATTGAAACAAGAAATGAACCTCCCCATGACCAGACAAAAAAGCCCGTTTCGGCAACGCTGCGAGAATTCGCCGGTACTCGTTCGGAACTGGTTGGTCCGTGTGCAGAATCAGAACCGGTTACTCAACGTGTGTGCAAATTCACGATTGCAGCGGACCGTTCAAGAACTCTGATCTTTCAATACGAACAAAAAAAACTCGACGGGGGAAGCTTGAAGACCAAAACGAAATTTCGCCGCCAGAATGTTTGTTTTCCTAAAGAAACCGGTACGCGGCGGCGATCGAACAAATTAATTCTTTTCGAGGATGATTGAAGCAATTGTTTTTTTTTTTATTTGATATGGCGAGTTTGGTGTCTGCTCTATTTGTAGATGAGGTTTGGTGGGAAACAAGTCATAACTTGCGTGCAAAATAAATATGAATGAAATAATTTATTGAATTGATATAGAATAGCATATTCTGTAACAAGGTTAGAATGAAAATTCGATGCGAGTGGAAAGTTCCGAGCGCAAGCCGAAGGCGAGCGTGAGGAACCACGAGCATCACGAATTTTCATTCTAACCGAGTAGCAGACTATACTTTCTCCACGATCAAAGATAGGAAACGTGACAGCAATAATTTTGACACTTATTCAAATTTTGCCACTACGATGACAATCAACTGCGTCAAGGCTAATGTTATTATTGCTAACCAGTGTGAGAATATTATTCTATCACAAGAGAGAGAATGTAAATACATTTAAATTGCATGGGGGCAGAGGTGTTGCAGAATATTTCTTCAATCTCAAGAGACAGAATTCCAACATTCTGTAATCAAATTTCATTTCAGAATTGGCCAATTCTGGGATGATCGTGGAGAAATCTTAATACACAAGTTGTATGTAACAATTTTACTTAATTAAATTCATACAAACAAGAAAAAGTGGAAACAGGTCATTTACTCTTGCACAATATTCTCTAGATCATTTTGTCCTTCCAATATCGCCTTGGGCACATACTCTCCAGTTATTTGCTCTCCGGCAATTTCCTCCTAGATCATTTGCTCTCATGAAATTTCCTCTCACTCACAGTGGGTGGTATCGTTTTTCGTACACTCGCATTTCGTACACCTCAAAAAATTACCTGAAATATTCTTGTTTGGTACACTGAATTAATTATTGAATTTTCGGATTCTCGTTTCCTACATCGACCACGCAAATTTCCACGCAATCAAATGTCTAGGTAAGGTTAGTTCATTCTGGTTAGATCATCCTAAAAAAATTACTGCTTACAAAATGTATTTTTTCTACATTCATGCAAAGTGCAAAACTTTATTGAACTATATTCAGTGGAAAAAGAAGTTCTTTATTGCACTAGTGCAATAAAGTTTTTATTGCACTCATCTGTCATTCTACTTCAACGTGCTGTCATCATGACAAACATAAACGTTTAAACCTACTACATATTTAGCAGATATTCTGTGAGATTGGCAGTAGGTACTTCACTACGAAATATATTGAAAATTGCACCAATTGTTCATTCACTTTCAACATTGAGGGTAAAAATTAAGTTTGACTTAAATTGTTCGTACCGTATTAGTTCCTGTTTCAATGCAAATCGATATTATTAATAAAGTATTCAAGTTGCGCTTTTCATTTTCCTCTACACCTAGTGCCGCACCTCAATAAATCATTTTTTGCTTTTTGCATGAACGTAGAAAAAATGTCGTATGCAACTCGTGCAATAAACATTCACTTTTTGCACTTGTTGCATAAATAACTATTATGTAAAAATAGGTCGGTGTACGAAAGGAGAAGTCGAAAAAGGGATACCTATTCAATGTACGAAACAAGAATATCTTAGGAACGAGGTGTACGAAACGCGAGTGTACGAAACAACGAAACAGGAACAAACCTCGGTGTGAATGAACAAAAAAAATAGAATAATTCATTTGGACAGATGCCTTGAAGTATACAGTATATTGAACAGAAGTGTATTGACAATGCCACTGATATTTACTAAGAGTCCATGAGGTGAATTTAATTGAATTATTCAGTAATTTAGTGCGAATAACACGAGAACAAATTGAATAAGACCTAACCCTTTGAGGAAAAATTTCAATTGAATGAAAGCAAATCAGTTGAGAGCAATTTGTGCGAGAGCAACTTCTTCAAGAGAAAATTGTGAGAGGAAAATTTCTGAGAGGAAATTTACTAATAGTAAATGACATTGATCCAAAAAGTTAACAAATATAAAAATATTTACACAGACATATACACAGAGACAAATGTACATAGATTAGTACTAATAACTATGTTAATTAAATCACGCTTCTTTATAAATATATTGCAGTAATTCTATCCCGAAAGCTTCAAATTATGATGTAAATTTTAATGTATTGGGAAAATCATTGAATTGTACAAAGCCTTTGAAAAATATGGTGCTCCTATCTTAAACTTCTAAAGTTCAAGGATTTCAAAAATATTGAAAAAATACGTTTCCAATCAGATACTTTTCAAGTACATTTCCTGAGATGAGTGTATATGCGCCCCATTTAACTTCTTGAGAATTAGATGGCTTGCATCCTCATTAGGTGGCTTGATCATTTCCCGTTTTCTTCTAGTTTCAAAGGATGATATCGGAAAGGACCAGGCAGAAGCCTTATGGAAAAATTGTCATCGGTTAATTTTTCTGAATTTTTGGTATGTTGTAGAATATAACCTGCTGAACAAGAATGTCTATGGGCCCAACTCAATCCTATGACTAGTCAATCCTACGACTATGACGGGGTGAGTCAAGCATTATTTAAAATGAAATTCTCATTCAACCCTATAAAATGAAGATGTGGTATATACCAATATTATTTCATGCACTTCAAGAATGAAAATATTAAAAATAAAATATTCAAGAAAATAATGAAAGACAGTACTCGTAGCGGTACTAATCGACAAATTCAAATTTTATACTGAATGAGTCAAATAGGCACAGTTTTTTTGGTGACATATGTTATATTTTTATTTTATATTTTGAGCTTTAGGGATACTTGACTACGAACCATTCAGCATACTGCTTGTCCGAAATTGACATACAGTGTGACACAAACGATAGGTGATGACGAAACTTGCGAAAAACCGTTTAGTTCATAAATCGCCCTGTAATTAAAAATTTCGTACGTGAAATTTTCCAATTTTTTGTCATTACTCTTAGATTTAGTACACTATTATAATGTCGAACAGTATTGGCGAAAGAAAATAAGATCGCAGCGCCACCTATAGCAAGACTTTGAACTACGAATCACGGACAAAGGTTTTTGACTTTACACGTGTTTATATGGCGTTTTGACGATCTGTACTCCTATTTTCAAACAATTTGTGAAAATTTGTGATTTCTATAAATAAAAAGTGATTGTGTTTCTATTGAAAGACTTTAAAGAACGTTTCAGTAAGGTGATTCAAAGGTATTTCATCTCCGATTAGTTTTGAATGCTTCTGCAATTCAAGGTTGTATGGCGTTTTGATGATCTGTTCTACTATTTTCAAACAATTTGTGATAACCCGATTTCAATTTCTCAAACAGACTATGAAAGTAGAAGTATAGTTAGTACTACAAAACTTATATTTTCATTTAGCGCTACAAAGGTGCGAAATGTTTGAAAAATGCATACAAACATGACTGAAAACGGCCGAGCCCGCGTTAGCTGCCGAGTGTAGGAGAGTACGGGAGATGAGGGGAATTCGTCTAATGAACGGGTTACGTGATAATAATAATAAACGCTTTCAATGGTAGAAAAAAAAGGAAGAAAAATGCAATTGAAAAACAGATTCCTACCAAAAAGGCAGAGTTAGCTTTTGTCTGAGCCACACAGAATCAGACAAATGCTTTCTTCCACTCAACCTTGAACAAATATAACGATAATAAGAAATATATGATAGGTAGATAATAATAATAAAACTAATTATGATAATAATAGTAGCTGATGACCATAGCAGTCTATGCCAAAACAGCAAAAGAAAAAAAAAATAATAATAACAATGAAAATTACCAAATATTATTATGGATAACTCATGTCAGGAGTTGGTGATAGACTAGTCAAAAGTTCAAGATGCAGTTCCGAAGTAGTTCTCTCAAATGTTTTTTGAAGCACAACATGTTCAATCTCTTCAAGGATTCTGGTAACCAGTTATACAGTTTTACGATCATGTAAGAGAAAGAGGACCGGTAATGAGCAGTGGTGTGACTGGGTGGAGTAAGTCGATATTTAAACCGTACGTTGATATTGTGGACGTCAGTGCGGAAAGTGATTTTTTCGTATAGATATGTTGGTTTTTGTGTATTAATTATTTTATGAATTGGGTACAGGCATGCAGTATTCTCCTCCTCTCGATATTTAGCCATCCTAATCCATTCAATGGACCAGATATATGAGATCGTCTGCCTATACCACAAATTAGACGAATGCAAGAGTTTTGGACGAGCTGAATGCGTTGAACATCTCTTTTCGAAATGGCAGGTCCATATATAATGTCGCCTTAGTTTAGGTGCGAGAGAACAAGAAATTCACATAAGGTAGATTTACTACGTTTGTCAAGTATTTTTCTGTTGGCGTATATCAATTTCAAATTGCAGAAAGCTCGTCTTATAACTAAGTTGACGTGTTTGGTGAAATTCAGAGAAGAGTCCAAGAGAAACCCTAAGTTTTCAGCACTTTCACTAGGAATAATTGTTGTGTCTTTGATTTTGATGTTCAGGGAATCAAGACAACGGTTCCGGGCTATTTTCCTGCCGAATAACATTGCTACTGATTTTCCAGGATTTATGGATAGGAAAAAAATTTCTGAAATTGTTATTATTGGCTCTAAATCTGAGTTCAGTTAGGTGTTAGCTTCCATCAGTTCAGTTTCAGGAAATGACAAATAAATCTGCGTGTCATCGGCATAAAAGTGGCACTTGCTAAATTGTATATGCTTGTAGAATTCATGAGTATAGAGAATGAAGAGTAAGGGACCCAAAATCGAGCACTGTGGAACTCCATTCTCCACAGTCAAGAACTCTGAGATGCCACCTTCGACCATAACTGCTTGCATTCTGTCAGATAAGTAGCAATGTACTAATGATACTGCGCCTGCAGAAAATCCAATAAAGTGAAAAATTGCTAACAGAAGCTGATATTTAATTATATCGAAAGCTTTAGTGTAATCGAGTATAACCATGACTGTCAGCTGATTTCGGTCATCTGCAGTGAGTATGTCATTCGTTACCTTTAGCATAGCGGTCACGCAGCTGTGCTGGGGTCTGAAGCCTGATTGGCAGGAGGGTATAATATTATTTTCTTCTAAGTGCATTTGCATTCGAGAAAAAATTGTTTTTTTGAATGCTTTAGCAAGCGTACACAGAATGCGATTTCATATCCTTAGGATTAGGAATTTTGGGCAGTGGCAGAATGAATGACTTTTTCCATATCGAAGGAAATACTTGTTTTTCGATGCAAAAGTTGAAAATGTGGCAAACAACTGGAAGAACAACAGGACAGCAATGCAATAACATGATTATGTTGATTTGATCGGCACCAGTAGCTTTTGATTTGATAGACAAAAGTGTTTTATATATTTCAGTTTCTGATGTAAGTGAGAAAGAAAAGTTGCTCACGCCAGGTCGCAAGTGGCTTGAATAGTAATTCAAAATATCCAGATCAAGAAGAAGATCGCTCCTGGAAGAATTTATGAAATATGAATTGATATCGGAAGCATTTTTCAGGTGGTCTGGTATTACTTGGGAAGTATTTTTGGAATGAATGTCAATATGTTTGAGCTCCTTCCAAAAGTGTCGGTTACTTTTGTTTTTGTTCACTCTGAACTGCAGATAAGCTTTTTTCTCGCGAGTTATTGCATATTTAGTTTCATTTCTCAAAGTAATTCCAGTGTTCTAGTAGCTTAGTTCGCTTATATCTACTGAGGGCTTTATCTCTGAGCTACATCATTATTTTTATGACCTCTGTGATCCAGAGGGCAATACGCTTCTTCTCATCTCCCGCTCACTCCTACCACTCGACCGCTTTTACCAGCTCGGCCGTTTTCAGTCATGTTTGCAAGCATTTTTCACCCAATTTCGCAGCATTTTAGCGCAAAATGAAAATATACGTTTTGTGGTACTGAACTTCTACTTTCAAAATATATTTTAGAAATAGAAATCGGGTCGTTAAAAATTCTATTTTGTTCGTATTCCAATTATCTACAATTATTTTCATTGAAGCAACCAAATTGCTCTATTAGTTTTCATTCTATAAGCCAAACAATTTAAAAAAACACATTTTTTGTTATTTAAATGTTTATAACAAATTAATAAATGAGAGTTGCGAGTCGAAAACAACAGAAAATAACTACGGACTGTCTTCCATGTGATGGTACAGTCGGTTTTCTACTGGTATTTTTGTTAGGAAAAAATGCTCTATTGATTGGCCTATCACTACAAGAGCAGACATCTCACCATTTTTAATAAAGTTATGTAACACGAACCGCTCTATAAACGAACTAGGAAACGTTCGCAGTCGTCCGTCACCAGAAAAGTAATCTCAAGAATCTCCTCCTCCGAACGAATCCCGAAATACCGGAGAGCGAGGCATCGACCTCGCGGGATAAGTAAGTGTACGACTTACGTTGGTTGGTGTGCATTACAGTGTAATCCTTTCCGGTGCTGCAGTTGTCGCAGCTGAGCGCCGCGACGCGACGCCAGCCATCCAGACGCCACATGCGTCGGGATTTATTCCCATCGTTTTGCTCTTTATTAACGACGTTTAAGGCAACATTGTCTGTTGCAACTTTTCGGTGCGGGTACGAGACGAAGCTTGATCATACAGATCGTTTCATTTCCTCTAACCAATAATTTGTAAGAAATAAAAAAGAAAAATAACTCAGTTCCAAGCTGATAATTCAATCGCTATTTATGGTATTCGTGTTGAAAGAACTTTTTTATTTTATAACTGAAAAAGTTTACGAAACGATATTCCTGTTAAATATGACCATTAGACCAACATCGAAACTATGAAATCGAACTGTTTCAAATTGTTGGTAGCGTTTGAAAGTACAGGAATGATAAAATGTAATTATAATCTAAACAGATAAAAAAGATTTCTTCAATCAAAAATATACGTACCTATTCTTGATTAGAATAATCTTCTGAAATAGTATATTGTACAATGAGCATGAAATGACACACATTTCCCTTTTTATCATAAACTCTCCTGCCGTCATTTTTACATGGTTTAGATAATTTTTCTCCACGATCATCACAGAATTTGCCAATTCTGAAATCAAATTTGATTACAGAACGCTGGAATTCTCTCTCTTGAGATTGAAGAAATATTCTGCAACACCTCTGCCCCCATGCAATTTAAATGTATTTACATTCTCTCTCTTGTGATAGAATAATATTCTCACACTGGTTAGCAATAATAACATTAGCCTTGACGCAGTTGATTGTCATCGTAGTGGCAAAATTTGAGTAAGTGTCAAAATTATTGCTGTCACGTTTCCTATCTTTGATCGTGGAGAAAGTATAGTCTGCTACTCGGTTAGAATGAAAATTCGTGATGCTCGTGGTTTCCACTCGCATAGAATTTTCATTCTAACCTTGTTACAGAATATACTATTCTTTCTTCACCCGTTGAATGAAACATCTATTTTTTGTAGACGTACCTACCTACGTCGTGAAACAAATAACATTCAAAATTTTCAAATTTTGACAACTTGGAGATAAAAAAAATTTATGCAGAAAAAATCAAACACTAATCGATTTCATGAAATGAAAAAAAAATGTGGCTGCGTGGATGAACCCTCGCTCCCACCATCAAAAGTCCATGTGTCATCTGAATCAACACTCGTCGTTACTAGACAACATAATAATTATTCATACCTAAATTGATCGTAGTTGTGAATCTATGCTTTGTTAAATCTATTCAAAATGAAAATGGTTTCCATTCTATATTTTATAACCAAGTGCAAAGTGCAAATTGAAACTCAACCTCCAAGTTGATAGAAGAATATAGTATTCATTATTGAAATTGCAATATTCTTGTCTCAACCTACTCCCATCATTCAACAAAAAAAGTGCCCATTATTGAAGCTAAAATATTCTTGCCTCAACCAACGTATGAAGCAAGTGTTAACTTGTTTCAAAATATTTTCCTTGTAAGTGGCCAAGAGGAATCCGTCAAAAAAATCAAACTAATATTTGGTTGGACCCACAATAGTTCTTTGTACTGCTAAATTAACACCTTGAGTCATTATGACCGCTACTATACTTTCTTGTGGTACCATAGCGGTCATAATGACGGCCCGAATTTGGACATCTACTGCGGCTGCATTAAACAGTTTTTCTGCCAAGGCGCCTTGGTAATCAATATGAATATAAACATTTTTATATTAGTATTTCTTAAAACACTGTGAGATATCAAATATTGGTTATCATATTGAAAGATATGCTCCAGGAACACCATGAACTTAGAAAACTAAAATTAGAAGTTGGTTAAGTTTCACATCATTGAGAAGATTCTCTATTCAAATCATTAGCGATGAAATGCATTGGTGGCAAAATGAAAACGGTTTTATATTGTTTTTTTCAGGTTTTTTGTAAAGATAAACTTGCAATAGTAGAAACGGAGATTGGCAATGGAGAATATGTCACACCGTGTCGTATCTAAAACGAATTCACTATAAAACATGCAAGAATATTTTACCACACCGAGAGCAGATCAGGACAAGACTATGATTGTACTGATTGTGAGGAATAGGCCTACATTCTGATACTAGATAATGTTCAAAATGAAATTAATTTTTCAAAAAAATTGAGTCACTATGTTTTTTGGAGACAATCACAGCATTTCCTGCTGTCAGAGCAGACGATAGGCTTTCAAGCATTTCTCACAAGTGATTGAGGTGTATCTTGTTCTTGGGTCACACGTAGGGATGGTGAATTTTTATGGTGTCTCTCATTTTAAAATAAACATAGTGTGATGCATTACCATTATATCGAAAATGAGTACCAATTCAGTGATTTTCTAAGGACCGAATTGTAACCAATTTCGTCAGAAATATCTTCAGGAGCGTTTCTTTTATTATGTTGAATGTTATTGTTTCTAGTTAATTTAGAACACATCTTTTTTTTAATGAACTAAAAGCTACACCAGCATTTATGGCACACTCCAAAAAAAACTATTACATAATTTTGTACACATTTATTACAAATTTGCGTCCCAATCAAAAAAATTTTTACAGCCCCCGTTTTCCAGGAAATGGGCGTGGGCTAACTTTTAAATAAAACTGCACCACGCATTCTGTATTTTTGAAATTTTGATGTTCAAAATGTTGCTAAAATTTCTTACACATTTATTACAAACCATTGACGTATTGAAAATTCCAAAATTTTCACCCCCTAGGGGTTAAATACCCCTTATTTATAGAAAATTCCCAAATAAATTGGATTCCACGTGGTCAGTACCAGAATTGATCACAAGATTGTTTATAATTTTTGTTCAAACAATCGAAATATTCAAAATTACAGAATGGACGGCCCCAAGGGGTGAAACACCCCCAAAAGGGGTGAAACACCCCCAAAAGGGATGAAACACCACCAAACTTCTCAAAATTCCTATAACGTTATCCACAAAACTTAAAAAAAACTCATTAGAATGTAACGACGTGTTGAAAATTTCAGAATGATGATTTCCATGGGGTTGAACACCCCACACAACGCATAAACTTATTTCACTGCTTTGCAAAGTGAACGATTTCGGATTTTCGTATTATACCGTTGATGAAATGAATAACCTATATTGACAGAGCATCAATAGACACCACATTTTTTTGAAAAATTGATCGTTGTTGCAAAAAATAATATACTGCTAGATACGTCAGAACATTAGTATACGTCCATAGCTAGCTTTTTCCACATGGTCGGAAAACTGGAGAACACAAAGAAAATGTTTGTGGGAAAACGCTCCCTGTTTGGTTTTTAATATACTGGACTCGGATGACGCACAGGTAGCTAGAGCTGCCTCCGTGGTAACGTTAATTGTTGCCGTTAAAGACATGCTTCTACTACATGTCTTTCATTGCGCATAGACTATATCAACTGAGGAAATTGACATGTTCAAGAGTGGCATGTATTAATGAATAGTGTTGTAACAATATTATAGGAAATCCAACGTGAACTATTTTTAATTGAGGATCATAATTCTTTACAGTATCCCACACGCTTCTACTGCGTATTTTTTGGTGCGCATGGATAATATCAACCATGGAAATTGACATTTTCAAGAGTGGGCTGTGTTAATAAATTTTTGTGTTGCAATATGATAGAAAATCCGACTTGATATGTAATTTGTTGATTATTAGAATTCTTTACATCAGGTCACACCCTTCCATGGCGTGTCTTTTGGTGCACATGGACTATATCAACCATGGAAATTGACAGTTTGAAGAGTGGGCTGTGTTAATAGATTTTTGTGTTGCAATATGATAGAAAATTCGACTTGATATGAATTTTGTTGATTATTAGGATTCTTTACATCAGGTCACACCCTTCCATGGCGTGTCTTTTGCTGCACATGGACTATATCAACCATGGAAATTGACAGTTTGAAGAGTGGGCTGTGTTAATAAATTTTTGTGTTGTAATATGATAGAAAATACGACTTGAACTGTATTTTACTGAGTATTAGAATTCTTTACATTAGCTCACACCCTTTCACGGCGTGTCTCTTGGTGCACTCGGACTATATCAACCATGCTTATTGATGTTTTGAAGAGTGGGCTGTGTTTATAAATTCCGATGTGTGAGGGTACCCATATTAGTTTTACCACTTGGTTCTCTTGTGACAGTTTGTGAATTTTTTCTTTTATCGTTTATCTAAATATGTGAATCTATACCGGGTGGCTACGGAAGTATTGCCTACGCAATATCTCAGTTATTGTATGAAGTAGGTTTCTGAAATTTGAAGCGTCGATATAATGACATAAGAGCTAGAATTTGAGCATATTGACATGTCGAAGTTAACTTCCGATCTGACCGGAAGTAACATCAACTTTCTTATTTTGAATGGAAACCCTATTTTTTTTTTTTCGCTTTATTCAGCATTCAATTTCCTTTCTAATGACATATTACAAGTTGGTATCCAACCAGAAACTAGATCAGAAAAAAATTATTATTGAAATTCACCGAGTAGGCCGTGGAAGCAAAATGAAAGCCAAAAATTGAAAAGTTGGCTATGGAAACCATACGTCACTTTATAACAGTTGCTACTACTGTGATATTTTATTTTTATTCGTCGGCGTTATAAAAAGCCGCCAAAAAAAATATTGGAAAAATTGGGAAAAAAACAATACTCTGTAGGTCCATTACTTAAATAGGAACTTACAACTTTTTCTTGCCTGTACTATTCAGCATAACCATTCCTTTCTAATGATATAATAGAAAATAATTTTTTGAACTGAGGTACCGAATTATTATTCTTCAAATAACAAAACAGATTATCGCCATACGCAAAAATAAAATTAAAAATAATGTGGAATGATAAATTATATCCTGTAGGTTCTAGGTTGAATAGGAACATAAACGTACTTGGTCTGTGCCATCGTCCATAGATATTCTAATATCTACCTATAAACGATGTTTGTGCTATTCAGAATAATCATTCCATTGCAATAATCATTCGAACCAAAATTTTAACAAGTAGGCTGATTAAGATGTATTTTGGAATGAAACAAAAAAGAAATGAGAGCTGTCACGAACGCTATCCATATTAATTTGACGTTCGAAGTAGTGTTTTTGATTCTGCCATTTTAAAAGGGTTTGGAAATCGAAATCAGTTAGTGGAATATTCAAAAAATGCCCCGTTATTCACGAACCGAACAAATTGACATACTTCTCATTTATGGTGAATGTTTAAAAAATTCTTATGCCGCTGAACGATTGTATTTAGAGCGATATCCAGGGAGGCAGCAACCGTCAAGAAGGTATTTCCAGTGGCTTGAAGAAAAATTAAGAAATGAGCCTGATGTTCACGAAGACCAAGAAGCATTTGTTATTAATGAGGAAACTGAAATTAATGTATTAGCTTTAGTACAATATGATAGCATAATTTCCTCAAGGCAGATTGGAGCCGAATTAGATATAAGTAATGACTCTGATAGGAAAATTTTGAAAAAACATCGATTGAAATCCTTCAAGTATCAGTTGCATCAACATTTGTATGAAAATGACGGTGAAAGGCGCCTGGAATATTGTAATTGGTTTCTTCGACAAAATGCTGAGAATCACCTATTTAACTATTATATCTTGTTTACGGACGAGTCAAGATTTACCAACAATGGATTATTTAACAGGAATAATACAAGGTAGGTACTGTACTTTATTTGGATTATTGTCGATAGTCGAAGTGTAAAGTGCTAAAAGTGTGAACGGTCTTTTGTTCCAGGTACTGGGCGATAGCAAACGAGCACCGGTTTCGACAAGGCGGCTTCCAGGAGAGATTTGGTGTGAATGTTTGGGCAGGAATAGTTGGAACTCATATTGTTGGCCCCATTCTTTTTCAAGGCCAACTAACCGGAGAGAGATACTTTAATTTTTTAACGAATGAAATTTCGGAATTCATTAACAACCTACCAGCGGAAATAACTGAGAGAATGTACTTCCAGCAAGATGGCGCCCCTCCGCATAATTCAAGAATAGCGAGAAATTATCTTCAAAATCGCATTCAAGAGAGACTTATAACAACCCATGGTCCAGTCAGGTGGCCACCAAGGCCACCTGATCTTACTCCGTGCCACTTTTTTCTATGGGGGCATCTTAAAAATAGGGTGCATTCCACACAGCCTACAACTCTACATGAACTAGAAGTAAAAATTCGTAGAGCTTTCCAAGATATCACGCCCCAAATGTTGAGAAACGTTTAACATGAAAATATCACCAGAGTCCATAAATGTATTGACGCTGAGGGAATGCATTTCGAACATTTGTTTTGAATTTATTTTATTTTTAATCCTATCAAGTTGTTTTTTTTCGATAAATCTGTTTTTTCGTTATTTGAAGAATAATAATTGGATTTTTTGGTATTTCATTTCAAAAAATTACTTTCTATTATATCATTAGAAAGGAATGGTTATGCTGAATAGTACAGGCAAGAAAAAGTTGTATGTTCCTATTTAAGTTATGGACCTACAGAGTATTGTTTTTTTCCCAATTTTTCCAATATTTTTTTTGGCGGCTTTTTATAACGCCGACGAATGAAAATAAAATATCACAGTAGTAGCAACTGTTATCAAGTGACGTATGGTTTCCATAGCCAACTTTTCAATTTTTGGCTTTCATTTTGCTTCCACGGCCTACTCGGTGAATTTCAATAATAATTTTTTTCTGATCTAGTTTCTGGTTAGATACCAACTTGTGATATGTCATTAGAAAGGGAATTGAATGCTGAATAAAGAAAGTTGATGTTACTTCCGGTCAGACCGGAAGTTAACTTCGACATGTCAATATGCTCAAATTCTAGCTCTTATGTCATTATATCGACGCTCCAAATTTCACAAACCTACTTCATACAATAACTGAGATATTCCGTAGGCAATACTTCCGTAGCCACCCGGTATAGTGAGGAATTTTGGAACCACCTGACGATTTTTTGGTACTGAGACCGAATATATCCTTTTAAACTTGCATTTAATGAGACAAATTCCGAGATCATTCTGTAACAAATAAATATCAGCTTTACGCAAATTTCGTAAAGTATTTATACTCTTTCTATGTATATGAAAAATTATGTGAGTGAGTCCTTTTTACCAACAAATTTGGTAGCCAGTATCAGGAATAGTTTTTCATCTGGAATATAAACATTTATCAGACAACACAATGTTTGTTGCAATGTATCAGGAACACGTTATTTCACGACTTATTTTCAGATTTTAAGTAGGTAGGAATTTTCATTTTCCACAGTTTCAATAGTTTTATTCCATACTTATTAGACTTTTGTGGGGGATATGACTTAATAATCAAATAAATGGAACTGGCGATTCGTCGATACTTAGATAATGTTTCTCCAGTGATGAATATCATTTTATGTTTAGTGTCATTTGAATGGAAAATTATTCATTCTCAAGAAGAATTAAAATCCATTCCTTGTCATGATTTGTGGAGAGAAGAGTTCTCGAAAAAACATATCGGTTAGCCAATAATTGACAACATGTAGCTTATGATCTATACTTATATATCCTGTGAGACTGATAAATCCTAGAATTTTATTTCTATAGGTTAAAGTACATTGATAAAGCCTTGTCTAAGTAGAAGTATCATTGACTGATATTCAGAAATATTCATAATTCCAGTTACGCAACCAAACAGAATTCAGCTATTACGTTTTGGAACTACCAAATTCAATTTTTCAGATCCTAATCTGAATTTTTTTGATCTTTCTCGTTCCTCTATCGCTCGCTTTTTATTAAAAAATTTAGTTTTTTCTTTGGATTTTTCACCACCTTTTCATCTAATCCGTTAGACGTAGCTATGAATCTGATTGTTCACCTTCCTTGTCTTTGAAAAATTGTTTCCCCAAATTTTATTTATGGTTATAGAATAGCTTCATGAAACACAAAACTCTTCCGCCGTATTGAATGTATAAATTTTGACAAAATATTCATAATCCTGCAAGGAGAGCGGAATTTTGGAATAGGGCAGTTAAATAGCTCCGAATTAGCTAATGATTTCCCGATTCTAAGAATATGAATCCGCCATACTGCTCTGACAACTTATAGTTGCTAACATAACATGTCACGTTTAAAAAATAAGACTGCGAAATTACGGAATAGGGCACTTAAATAGATAGTAATTAGCCGATGATTTCTTTTATTGAAAAAATATGAATCCACCATACTGCTATGCCAACTTATTGTAAAGCTAGCAGAACATGTATTCATAAAAAATAGCTCATAATTACCTACCCTATAATGAAAAATAAATTCTGTTCATCTTGTTTGCCGGACTTTTAATGAATTTTAGCCCTAAATCCTCCGCCAAATATTTAACAGGAAAATCCATAATCTATACGGAAACACATCACATCATCGCATCGAATAATGTGTTTGGCAGCATTTCCTTGAAACTTTCAATGCGAAATAACTTGCCCTGTATTGCACTGGCCTTCTGTCACACTGAAATTCTCTGTTGGCAGGCCAAACCGACTGCTATTTGGCTCGGAAAAGAGCTTTAGTCACAATTGTCAAGAATTATAAAATACAGCATGAGATCATTCAAACCGATATGTAGTCATTGAAATCATTCCCTAAATAAACAGAGAGACATTTTAATTGTACAATATAAATTCTACTCAATATGACGTTTATCCAGTCACTTAACCTCAAAAACAGTATAACGCAATACATCAATAAAACTCCATGATAGACCGTCAGATATTAACAGATTTTGCTGACTAATTTTCTCTTTTCTGGGATTTTAACCTCTGAAAATTATATCAGTTTGAAGCTCAGAAAATGAAAATTTAGCGATCGGATGTATACGAGGCATATGGAAGATTAATTTTCAGTTTCCAGAAAAAATTTTTTTTTTCTAATCTCTCTTATGGCAATTCAAGACCATAACAATCTAATAGTGAAAAACCAAAGCCCTAAGATTTGGAAGAACTGAAAGGGTTGGAATAAGGGCGAGATCTTGTAAAAAAATACTTGGTTGTTGATGCATTTTCTCGTTTATAAATATTTTTGGATGGATTTGGTAATACTTTATAACCGACAAAAATGTCTGGGGTTTTTTGTTTTGAATTATATAAAAACTAAATTGAAAGATAAAAAAAATTATATTGCCAAAAACATGTATTTGTTTTTTTTGCAAATATCATATGCTGCGCAGTATCAAAATAAACGCAAACGCTCTCCCAGACTCGCGAGTCTGGATTCGCAAATTAACGAAATGATGTTCTTTCGCAATTTCCATTTGCCAAAAGGACCTCCCCAAAATTCGTCGGACTAACTGTAGAGAAATCAATGAATAGTCCAGCCAACCAGCCAGTGTTAGTAGTTTCTATAAATGATGCTAGATGGCGTTCGCGAATTGTTCTACTTTTTACACAGGTCGATTTTTTTAAACAGAGTTGGTAGCTATTACCAACGAAAGTCATAAATAACTCATTTCTAATCTCTTTTCGACCAATGATTCATATCTCATATACATGTTAGTGAAACTCAAAAATAAGTCGACTCCATAAAAAAGTGTTGAATGTGATATCAAACATTGGCAGAGGCTGCCAAATTGGCCGAGGAACAGTACGGCTTCTGTTCATTTCTCTGGCTCGGGGCAGGTCACGTACGAAAATGTATTTCGGCATTACAGACAGTGGTGTAGAAGAGAAATTGAGCGTCCAAAACACCTGCATAGTAGTTGTAGTGTAATTTAATTTGAACGTTGGATATTCCGAAACTGATGGTTAGTGAATTAATCTTTCAGTGTAACGCTATTTATAAACGGTCTGGTTATGAATTTCAGCGTGGAAATCAATTTTATTTGTCTTTGTCTTTGTCTATGTATATTTGTTTACTATTCATCTCGACAAGAGATTACTTGAATATATCTTTTATTCGAATAAACATCCTACCACCCTTGTGGTCTGTATGAAAACAAGGAATACTAAATACAATAAAATGAGTTGATAGAATTAAATAAAAAGGTAAAAACTAAGTAAACTAGTCAATAAACTTAAACTAAATAAATATTATTCAACAATCGGAAACGTACGAAAATTAGGGTGTATACGGGGAATAGTAAAAAAGTCGTTTGCCGGGATTTTCATACTAGCACTATTCCAGAACCAATGATTTATATTTTGATAAGACATTATAGTTTCAGACTATCCTAGCTGATAAAAACGTTTTTTGTTTCTTATGACTTTCTCTGTTTGAAATAATATGATTTTTTTTAATTTTGGATTATTCCCCTGTACTGAAAACAATTGACTGGTCGTTTTTCACTACATAAAAATAATTTATTACTGGTGTTGATTGAACAAATGATTAGATAACTTTCTGATGAATTCAGTTGTTCAATATTACTTTTCGTTCAGATACAGTTTCTCATAAAAAGAGTGCTATATCACATTATTCCACCACTTACATATCTTATTAATCTGTCCTTCACTTACGGAGCGTTTCCATCTTCATTAAAGTTGGGAAAAGTTATACCAGTTTATAAAAAACAGAGTCCTTTACTAGTTGAGAATTACAGACCTATTTCAATTACATCCTGTTTTTCAAAGTTTTTTGAATACTCTTTTCTTGAAAGTCTAATGAGTTTGGCGATGAGTCATAGTATCTTCTCAAATAACCAACATGGATTTTTGTCGGGAAAATCAACTCAGAGAGCTGTGATGTCATTTTACGAAAAAATAATTTACTTCTTTGAGTTGGGACAGAGCCCTGTTGTGTTTTTTTGTGATTTCAGCAAAGCTTTCGACTGCGTTCAACATGATTTGCTTTTGTCAAAATTGTACCCATATGGCATTCGAGGAGTTGCTCACAGTTGGTTGAGGAGTTTCTTAACTTACAGAAGACAGTTTGTGAATATATCGAAAGCCAAATCAGATAACCGAACCATCACTATGGGAGTTCCCCAGGGGTCAGTTCTGGGACCGATTTTATTTTTATTTTATACGAATGACATTGATGACATTAGCTCAACGCCAGCTTTATCAGATATACTGACGACACGACTGTGCTCGTTTCGAATAAACACGATGATACTTTGAATAAAAATTGTACATCAATCATGGGTAGCATGATATCTTGGTGTAATTAGAACTCTCTTCACTTTAACAGCGAGAAAACAAATACTATCCGATTCAATAATTATTTTAAAAAATGTTCAACTCCGAATGTACGTGTAGAAAATACATCTATCGAATCAATCAATTCTGTTAAATTTCTAGGTGTATTGGTAGATGAAGGTTTGAATTGGAAGGGACATTGTGCCAACTTGATCTCTAAACTGAACTCTATCTGTTACATGTTCAGGAACTTGAAATGCATTCTAAAACAAGAACAATTATTAGTTTCATATCATTCCCAAGTCGCCTCTCGGTTACGCTACGGAGTATGCTTTTGGGGTACTTCCACTCGAGCACCTTATATACAGGCTGATTCACGGTGGATGGCACATTAGACGTTTCTGGTGAACCAGACAACGGATCTGCCAGGTTTATTTTCAACTATTGACACTGGCATCACCATTTCAGTTCCAGTAATTGTCGCTGCAGCTTGTCTAATTTCTCTTGGTAGGTATGTAGAATGTACTCGTTCTTTCATATAGTCCCATAATAATGATTTGGCAAGATTTTTAAAAAATATTCGTCTTTCAACCTTCGCATCTGCTTCTTTCCCACTTCTCATGGCATTACTTTTATAATTACTTTCTTATGTATAAAAATTCACGAATGATGAAATCTGTAGTTACGTGAAAATGGTGTAAAAGCCGAAACCGGTCTTAACAAAGTAGTAAAGTGTTAGTGGAAACTGGACAAAAGTTATATTTTTCTTCCTTTTCTTATTTCATCATGAATTTCCACAAAATAAATAGATCATCTATCAAACAAGTTACTTACGCAAACGTGCGCGTTGGGTCCAATAGACCGAAATCAGCCCTTCTCAGCGTTGAAACAAATAATCAGCATATGTTGTAATCTAACTTGAAGGTACTGATGCGCACAGACTTCATCGCACCCTCTAGCGAAAGCATCAAGACTATTAAGATTTACATGGGCCGGACAGACCCGACGCGTCCACTCCAGGGTTAAGAAAGTTTAGCTATTTCAAATTCACGGCATTATAAGAAAGATGTATTTTTAATTATTTATTCTGAAAAACTAGAAAACTTAGAGAAAAATTGTGGAGTACAATGATTTTTACTATAAATATAAATCAAGTAACCACCTGCCACTTATGATTTGAAAAATAATTTCATGAAAACAAGCCCCTTGTAACTGCTGATAAACACCAGGTTTCATGAAAATCGGCCAAAAGACTTTCAAGTAATTAATAAATAACAGAATTTTTATTAAAACTTTGACACTCCGACATTTGAAAAAAAAGCATGCTAGGACATACGTTTATGTGAACTTTTTTTCATAAAATATGACAAGGAATTACCACGTGAAATGAATGACATCATTTAGTTTACACCCTGTACAATAGTCAACATTTTGAAAATAGTGTGAGTAAACTGAGGTCCAAATTAATGGAACAGTTTTTGAGATATTCAATACAAACTTTGTAAATGACCTAACAACAAAATTTAACGCACTAATAAATAAAAATAAAAATACATTTATTTTCCAGAAGATGTCAAATACATATAGGAATAGTCACAAATTGTTACTAAGTAGCAAAAAATTCATCCAAAGTATAAAAAGTATTATTGACTAAATAGGTTTTCAAACGAATCTTAAATAGTGATACATTAGCAGATTCGCTTACGTCTTGTGGAAGTTTATTAAAAATCTTTTGTCCTAGAACGCGGGGAGTTTTACATGAAACAACGTATTTACACTGGGGAACATGTAAATCAGTACAATTCCTTGTATTGTATGAATACATTTCCTTATTTATGATTAACTTATGTTTATTTGTAAATATATACAAGCACATTTTGAAAATAAGAATACCAACAAGTGTTAAAATTTGGAGATTTTCAAAAATTGGTCTGCAAGAATCCCTTCTTGTTAAATTGGAGATAATTCTCAATATACGTTTTTGCACAATGAATACAGGCTGATTCACGGTGGATGGAACATTAGACGTTTCTGGTGAACCAGACAACGGATCACTTTGAAAATTTAATGGAGGACATATTCGGACATTCTCTAGCCAACCAAAATATTTTCGACAATGCGGTGTTGCCGCTTCTATTAGAAAGCAGTAGCAACTTTGATTTTTCAAATGGAACACTCTGTATATAATATTATTTTTGGAATCTACAACAATTGCCCGACAACTTTTCTTGATATTTCCCTATACCTATCTGTTACCGTTTTCGAAATAAATATTAATTTCAATTTTTTTCTTCGAAAATCATGACTTCTAAAAATGCCGATATCTTTTAGTTAAGAAGTACTATGATATCGAAATTTGGTTTGGAGTTAGGTGATACTTGGACACTTCCCACACGTCAGCCTAATCTCCGTTACTTCAATACAGGGTGGTAAAAAATACAGTTTTTTCGTTTGCTTGAAAAAGTTGCTGAAATTTGATTATTTTAAATGGAACACCCTGTATATTATTGAAAATTCGGAAAGCTGCTGAAATTTGCTTTCTTTCTATGTATATCATACCTATACCTAACTAGTCAAGTTTCGGACTTATGAGCATTTATTTGTGAAAATGTCCCTTCAGAATGGTATTTCCATTCGGTATTTGGTAAGCAGGCCATGATTACTATTTGACAGTAGCGTTGTGACATTCTCCTAATAATATCGACATTTTCGTCACTTCAGAAGTTGCAAATACCTTCAAAACGATGGAACAAAACTATTCAAACGAAGTTCTTATGAATTTGTTTATTATTTTTGGCAGTGTGACAAAATTATCAGCAGAACATGTAGAAACTTCAATGAAATGTATCCGAATCTACCGCCAATGAACCTCAAGAAATTTATACGAATTCAGAACAATTTCAATATGTTTGGATAAACTTTAAAAAAGCACCAAGAAACTTGAAATTGGAAATATTGATATGAATAATTATAAAAAAGTAAAACAATCATGTGGAATGTTTCAAAATATGTTCGAATCGCTGGCCGTTCACTTCCAAGCACTTTAAAATGCGGGTGTTGACTGCTTTCGTGGTGGCAGATCTGATTTCATTGGGATCCAAATCTTCAAATGTTTGAGCAATCCTTTCTAACAATTCATTTGTTTAGAACATACTGTATGTGTGTGCCAAACTTGTGCCATGAAATTTGCGGAATAACATTTCTACAGGGTGTTCAGTGCAACCTTACCAAAAAATAGTGTTTATTAATATCACGGTTCAATTTGTTTTTTGAAGAATCAACATTTTTTTTTGCAGTTTTTCGTCTTCTTCTGTGAGTACAGTAACAATATTTGATACAATTTTTTAAATATATGTTTGATTTTTGGGAAATATTAGGCTTTTTTTTGTGGGTATGTTGGACCCAACGCGCCCCTTCTTGTAAAATAAAAACACGCGTCCACTCCACGGTTAAATCAAAGTCAGTGGCGTATGAAAGGTGGTTACGCACCATGAAAAAGTCATGTGAATGATCTTTTATTCAGGTTTTCCATATTTTCTTGACATTCTATCCAATTTTATGCACACATTTTTTGTTAAGTTTTGATAGAAACAGTTGACAATAATAGGCCCAGGAACGCAACAAACAACCAGTCCATCAACGACGAAACCAATAAAAGAGCTCAGGTAGAAATAAATTAATCAAGGAAATCTATGGATTGAGAAAGTCAAATTCACGGCATTGTATGAGAGTTGTATTTTTGAATGTTTTATCTAATAAAAATATGAAACTTAGGGAAAAACATTGGCGCACAATAATTTTCAGTAGTAATACCATAAGTTATTGAATTTTCGCGATAAGTCTGTCGATTCATTTCTGAACGAAACTGAATTGCTTACAAATCAGTTGAGTTCAGAAATAAAAGACAGACTTATGAGACAAATTCAATCACGAGTGGAATTTTATTAGACTATTTCACGAAGCATTAAAAGTATTATTATGAACATGAACAATCAATTCATCATAACCATAATCAATCACTATAATCACAAAAAGTGTATTATAACTATCAATAATTTATTATACAGGGCAATTCAAATTCGACCCCCACCATTGGGATCTCCTAAACTACAGGAGATACGTCGAAGCTTGAATTGGGGCAAAGTTGCGTATTCTGGTGCTTAACAAAATACTGCTTTGAAACTTGGAAAATTCCGAGTATATCCGGAAATATCGGGAAAAAACTGAAAATCGGAATTTTCGTTTTATTTTTTTCTATCGTTATTTGACAACATAGCTCAAAACCAAAAGTACATTTTCATTGATACTTTTTTTCAGCTACACGTTTTCATGTTCATATTTACTATCCGACGTTTCGTCTTCTGGCATTCATCATCAACTTTTTTTTCTGTTATGGGCGCAAT
This sequence comes from Chrysolina oricalcia, assembly GCA_944452925.2. Classification (NCBI taxonomy): domain Eukaryota; kingdom Metazoa; phylum Arthropoda; class Insecta; order Coleoptera; family Chrysomelidae; genus Chrysolina; species Chrysolina oricalcia. The sequence continues at coordinate 1,789,960 of OX101821.2, read as the reverse complement.
ATTGTTTTTTTATACAGAAAAATAGTGATTCTCATTCTGATTTCGTTGATGTATAATTTGTTATGATTTGCACTTCTGAAACCACAGATATTAAAAAAAAACAACTTCATCTGAGATGGGTCATGACTCCATCGAAAAATTTTGTTTAATAAACACTAGTTGTCAGAACTCATTAAACATCATAAGTTTGCACAAATACTTCAGTCGAACTGTCCTCATTCTCAAGAAAAATGAGATTTGTTGAAACTTTATTATAAATTTGACAGGAATAGTACGAAAACAGCACATATTTATTTTGAATTATATCCGGAAAGACAACAGCCGGATAGAACATTATTCGAAATTTTGGACAAACACTTGGCTGAGTACGGTGCGTTTCAAAAACCAAGAATGAAATATGGAGCAGAATGGAACAAAATATTAGACGTAACTTAATAGCCGAGGTAAAATAATTGTTCATTCCATATTCGAAGAAGTATAATTATTTTTGGTACTTTTTTAGATAAATGCAGATCCTTCCAAATCAACACATCAAGTCTCGGCAGAAATGGATGTGCCACAGACGAGCGTTTGGAGGGAATTCAAAACAAGTGGTTTGAAATGTTATAAGCATTGTTTAAATAGAACATAGTTAGTCAATGCCTGTGGAAAAGGTATTGGACACAAACGCGAGTGTCATCTAGCGTGATTAGTTACAAACATGAATATTTTACATCATTTTAATGCAGGTTTCTTAAAAAAACCCTGATTTTAATGCTTTTCCATTGTTTTAATCAAGTTACGATATGACTTAGAGGCCAGATCACTGAAGTTACGACATGACTTGGATGCGAGCTCACTATCGCCATCTACATGTCGCATCCATTTTGATCCAATTATAATCCCATAAGGTTGACTAACTATCTTCTATATAAACAATGTTATAAGATACATATTTCACAAAAATTACATCCAGGTGATCCTGAGAGACGGATGGAATTTTGAAGCTGGCTCTCGAATAGGGTAGACCCTACAAACTTCTTGAAAAACATTATTTGGACCGACGAAAGTACTTTTTCGAACTGTGGTGTTTTTAATAGAAATAATGAGCACATTTGGAGTGAAAATAATCCACGACACTTCAGAGAAGTCAGACCACAAGTTCGGTTTAGTTTGAATGTGTGGGCTGGAATTTATGACGACCGAATACTTGGACCTCATTTCTTCTCTATTACTTTGAACGGGGAAACCAATCTTCGGTTCTTAAGAAACGAATTCGAACAATATATGGATACGTTTCCCCTTGTTAATTATAACAGCTGCTGGTTTCAGCATGACGGGGCTCCTCCACACAATAAAAGTGCAGTTTGCGAATATTTTCACCAAAGATTTCCTAATAGGTGATTAGGAAATTCTGGACCAATCAGGTGGCCGGCAAGGTCACCTGACCTTACAGTTTTGGATACTTTCTTGTGGGGCACTTTAAAGAACAGAATCTACGGATAGCAAGAATATGACACAGTAGATGAACTTAGAGACAATATCATCACGCAATTCAGGTCTATCAGAAGAAGGGATATTGTTAGGGCTGTTCTTAATTTGAGACGACGAGCTCGGTTATTTATTCAAGAGGAAGGCCATCATTTCGAACACTTGTAATACTTTTTGTGCATTTTTTACAAGCTCATGATTTCATTCTTGTTTTTTGAAACGCACCGTACTCAGCCAAGTGTTTGCCGAAAATTCCGAATAATGTTCTATCCGGTTGTTGTCTTTCCGGATATAATTCAAAATAAATTTGTGCTGTTTTCGTACTATTCCTATCAAACTTATAATAAAGTTTCAACATATCTCGTTTTTCTTCATTTGAGAATGAGGACATTTGGACTGAAGTATTTGTGCAAACTTATATTGTTTAATGAGTTCTGACAACTAGTGTTTATTAAACAAAATTTTTCGATGGAGTCATGATCTCAGATGAAGTTGTTTTTTTTTAATATATGTGGTTTCAGAAGTGCAAATCATAACAAATTATACATCAATGAAATCAGAATGAGAATCACTATTTTTCTGTATAAAAAAACAATATGGCGCCCTTAACAGAAAAAAAAGTTGATGATGAATGCCAGAAGACGAAACGTCGGATAGTAAATCTGAACATGAAAACGTGTAGCTGAAAAAAAGTATCAATGAAAATGTACTTTTGGTTTTGAGCTATGTTGTCAAATAACGATAGAAAAAAATAAAAACGAAAATTCCGATTTTCAGTTTTTTTCCGATATTTCCGGGAATACTCGGAATTTTCCAAGTTTCAAAACAGTATTTTGTTAAGCACCAGAATACGCAACTTTGCCCCAATTTAATCTTCGACGTATCTCCTGTAGTTTAGGAGATCACAATGGTGGGGGTTGAATTTGAGTTGCCCTGTATAGTTACGATGCGACTCATTTTGACGTTTTCGCCAACAATTATGATCTGTCAAAATGTCAAAATTTGCTTTGTCATCTATGGTTACATCGTTGAAAACACCAACGCTGACAGACCAATCAGAAGTGAGAGACAGCTGGTATTTTCGCGATAATACAAGTTGTCTTTGATTTGTGACTGGTCAGATTATGAGAATATCTTGAGAATAGTGGAATAGTCACTATAATTATCAATCCTGTGGCCCTTCGCTACTTATATTCGAAATCTAGCCTCATGAAAACAAGCCCCTTGCAACTGCTAATAAACACACCAGGTTTCATGAAAATCGGCAAAAAGACTTTTGAGAAATTAATAAATACCCGATATTTTCATTAAAACTTTAACACTCTGTCACTTAAAAAAAAAAAGCAATTTAGGACATACGTCTACAATTATTTTTAATATTTTTATGGTTAGTATTTTATGATTTACTATTATGTGCTGAAACATATTCTATCTATTCTACGTATGTAAGATATTGTACTCCATAATGTACTACATTGTTTTGTCTAATGTGTGGAGAGGAGACAAACGAGCATCTCACGCACAAGGATTAGTAAATCCTTTTGTGAGTTACTTATTTATTTACCTCCTGCATATTTTCACAGGAAGAATAATATGTTTTATGATGTTGTTTTGCTAATGGTAAATAAATCAATCAATCAATCAATCAAAATTGGAAACATACCTTACGCATAGACAGGCCTACGTACGAATTAGCAATGAATGTTCTGAAAACTACTCTCTGGATAATGGTGTACCGCAAGGATCGGTACTAGGACCACTGCTTTTCATACTTTCTGTAAATGACATGCCAAACTGGATAACTGATAATATCATTCAATTGCAAACAACTTTTTTCAATAACATTTTTCGATATTTTGCATTTTAATGTCACTTTCCTACATGGTGAATTTAGAATATCGGTCGTTTCCCGCTTAGCCACACGCCACTGGTAATAACCGATATACACGTACTTAGTCTAATTAAAAGCACCAACTTTGATGGAGAATGAAATTTTCTGAGAAACTATTAATAAAAAAGTTTCCCATTTGGTTCCAACATTTTGGCGGACACTGTATATCAATAGTTTTCATATCAATCTTTGTCTCGCTAACTGTAAACACAGCAAGAAGAGTTCATTTGTTTTTTTCGTGGGTAACTTTGTGATTCATCAATTAATATTGTCAAGATAAATCACACGAAATGTTTTGAAACGTGTATAACCGTGTGCAACATAAGCAGATGTCACAGATAATAATATGACACATTAAATTAAAACAAATGCGAAATTTTTTTAGGTCGCTATGTATTTCAGGGCAATATACTAGCTTGTCAAGAGAGCTGATTGATGAAAGAATAATAATAATAATATTTATTGCGCCGTGATACATAAATACAAAAAATAATGTACAAGCTAGTCAATATCAATAAAAGATAGCAGTAGTCAATAAATATTTATAAATAGTAAACATACAAACAATAATAAAAATAAAGTAAAGAGTGAAGAGTCTACTGAGTAAGGTTCTGAATCAAGAAGCGTTGAGATGAGAGGTTTTTTTATTTCAATGAAATTTCTAATTTCTTTTATTGCTAGGGAACGATTTTTTTTCCTTGATGTTTTGGCATCGACTGCTATGGTCATTAGCCAAAGGAAGATTATTAAAAAAAGCATCTCTTTCAGTAGACAGGTGGTGATAGGGAAAATTGAAGTTTGATACACTTCTTGTACCATATGAGTGTGGGGATGCAAAAGACTCAAAGTAATGTATGTTTCTATATAATAATTTCAGACGCTCATATACCTATACCGGGTGACACAGCAGACATGTAGCAGCATGTAGTTTTTTTATTTGAAGAGATGAAGATTTGAAATTTGCAGATGTTACGTAATGAATGATAGCGCTTCATTTGAATCTAACGACAACTTTTTTCAACTACCTGTTTGATCGGCAGTAACTCCAACTTCTTCTTTTTAAATGACACCCTGTGTATTTATCTAACCTATCTTATTTTTCTTGAAATTCTCTATTCAACCGTGTATCACAAAGTGGCATTCGTTTCTCAATTCGCAGATGAATTGCATTTTATTGAAAAACATCAAGTTGGCTGTTACCCGAATTCGATAATCTTTCGATGCTTGGTAGGCTTGGAAATCCAAAGAGTATCAGTTAAACGATATAATTTCAGTTTTTTCCATACCTGATCAATTCCTACAGATTGTCAATAATTTCTTTAATAAAAAGAAAAAACTTCTGAAAATAACTCGATATTGCGAAAACTGAGATAGGAACATATTTTTTCAATTTGGCTACTTGTGAAGAAACTATCTGTCTTTCTCTTTGGCCATGTAGCCATATCATGATCTTTCCAGTTGGAAACATAAAATTAAAATTGTTTCCCTGATCCACCAATTCACAAGTCTATTAGTCTAGATATTTGCAATAATATTTTGCCTAGTAGGCGGTGTACACAAAATGTTTTGTGTTTGACAGGTGAACATCATTTGATTGCAGTGATTACCTCCGTCATTTTTATGCTGATTGAAATTGCATCGTTTAATTAGATACTAAATATGTATTCAAAGAACGAAAAGGTCGATATGTTGTTGATATTCGGAGAGTGCAATAGAAATTGTAGACAGGCTGAACAATTGTATGTCGAAAGATTTCCACCCACCTGATAATTATTTCGCTAGAGTAAAAGATCAGTTCAAAGCAGTTATTTTCAAAACTCTTCTAGCAGTCTATCAATTTGTCTCAGTGATATCGTCGGATCTGCATGTACTTACTATGGCCAAAACGATTACTTCCATTTCCTCATCGACAATGTATTGGAGATTGTTTTGATTTTCTGGTTCTCTTCTGAACTGCTCTTCTACTCTAGCGAAATAATTATTAGGCGGATGGCGTCTTTCCGCAAATCTTTCGACATACAATTGTTCAACTTTTTCATTCTTTGAATACATATTTAGTATCTAATTAAACGATGCAATTCTAATCAGCATAAAACTGTCGGAGATAATCAGTACAATTAAATGATGTTTACCTGTTTAACACAAAACATTATGTGTACACCGCCTACTAGGCAAAATATTATTGCAAATATCTAGACTAATAGACTTGTGAATTGGTTGATCAGGGAAACAATTTTATTTTTATGTTTCCAAATGTAAAGATCATGATATGGCTACATGGCCAAAGAGAAATACAGGTAGTTCCTTCACAAGTAGCCAAATTGAAAAAAACATGTTCCTATCTCAGTTTTCGCAATATCGTGAACTATTTTCAAATGTTTTATCTTTTTATTAAATAAATTATTGAAAATTTGTAGGAAGTGATTAGGCATGGAAAAAACGGAAATTATATGGTTTAACTGATACTCTTTGGATTTCCAAGCCTAACAAGCATCGAATGATTATCGAATTCGGGTAACAGCCAACTTGATGTTCTTCAATAAAATGCCATTCATCTGCGAATTGAGAAATGAATGCCACTTTGTGATACACGGTTGAATAGAGAATTGCAAGACAAATAAGATAGGCTGGATAAATATACAGGGTGTCATTCAAAAAAAAGAAGTTGGAGTTACTGCCGATAAAACAGGTAGTTGAAAAAAGTTGTCGTTAGATTCAAATGAAGCGCTATCATTGATTACGTAACATCTGCAAATTTCAAATCTTCATCTCTTCAAATAAAAATACTACAGGCTGCTACATGTCTGCTGTGTCACCCGGTATACAGTTCCGGTATTATGAGTATTTCTTTTTTTTGAAAAGGACTCTACTTGAATCATGAAACCCTTTTACCTCCCCTCTATCTCCCCAGAAGCACGCGGGTACGTGCATGAAAGTTGGCGAAATAAAGTATTCTTGTTATGTTGAAATTGGAATTTTTTATTAGAACTCTTATTCTATAACAGGTTTGGCTAACTTTTTGGAAATGTAGTCAATATGATTTTCTAATTTTAATGTTTCATCAATTACTATTATTAGTGATTTGGTGTTTCACAAAAGGGACATTTTCATGATTGAGCAGAATAGTGGTGGGAGTTTCAAGGCTATGATTAGTTTTGAAAAATACCGCATTTGTCTTCTCAGGTTTTAGTACTAATCTACCATTTTTCAACTGCCGTCATAGTTTAACCGGCAATTTTAGTGAGATTAGCAAATGTGTTTGCTGTGACTAAAACAGTGCTATCATCTACAAAGTCAATTATTATTTTACTTTGTTGCGCAAGCGTGACAAAGTCATTGATTAAAATTATAAATATGACAGGTCCTAGCACACTGCCTTGGAGGACACCGAGGGATATCTCCACGGTCTTTGAATGTATACAGGGTGATTAAAAGTACTTGACAAACTTCAATAGGTGATTCCTCACAAAATTCTAATATGAATTGTCCAAATAAATTTATGTCCGGAAACGCTTCATTTCCAAGATATAGGGTGTTGAAGTATTATTTTATTTTTGTTTGTTTCAAATAACTTTTGAAATACTGAACTTAATTGAACAAAACTTGGTAATAAGAGGTTTTTGAGGTGTCGAATTCGAACCTGATGTTATTATTGCTCGTACTCGTAGGGGGCGCCACCAACACGTCTTTTTCTTTTTTGAAGATTCATAACATTTTTGAGTGTTCTTCTAGCACATTTTTCAGTGAAAAAAAGATTCCTCTATCATATATACGTAAAAAAGCTACCCTTGTTAAAAGTCGCTGTAAGCAACCGTTTTCTAAATATTAGGACTAGAAAATTTCAAGTGGATTATTTGATAATCTATGCATGTAATAATTATTACCTCTATTTTACATTTGCATTTGCATTAATTTGGCGTTTAAGTTTTGGTTTTTTTGTAGGGGGCGCCACCGATTCTATTACTTTTTACTCGCTTGAAGAGGTCATTACTGTTGGGTACGTTCCTTTATGACATCCTTAAGCGAAATAGTAATTTAATAATAATAATTCAAAAGTAATAATTAATAGTAATAAAATTTGCAAGAAATGTCAACATTTTATTTCAGGAAATTTTGAATATGTAGAATAAGCTAAAATAAACGAAACTAAATTGTATTCGAATAAATTATTGAAAGTGTCCACCTTCAGCGAAGATACAGGCAGTCAGTCGTCTGTCATTGAATCTCGTACCCGCTCAAAAATTATTGGTGTGTTCCTTATTGTTTCACATGCGTCTACTATTCGGTTTCTAAGATCTTCATCGTTCGTTACTGGAGTTTTATAAACTAGTGACTTCAAATGTCTCCAAAAATAAAAATCTATCGGGTTTAGATCTGGGGACCTTGGTGCCCACGGCTGGTTAGGTCCTTCTACACCCCTACCGATCCATCGATTTGGATAGACTGTGTTAAGGAATTCCCTGGCTACAACGCTAAAATGGGCCGAAGCCCCATCATGCATAAACCACATGCGGATACGAATTTCTACTGGTACATTCTCAAGTAGTCCCGGCAAATCATTTTCTAAAAAGTGTCTGTAAGTTGCGCCATTCAGTCGGAGAGGAAGAAAGAAAGGACCTATCAAGTAATTATCAATTATTGCCGCCCATACATTTACAGAAAATTGATACTGATAATGCCTTTCACTAACTGCATGCGGATTTTCGAGAGCCCAAACATGGTTGTTATGAAAGTTTGTGATAGCATTTCGGGAGAAGTTTGACACGTCCGTGAAGAGTACATATCTTAAAAATTCAGGATTTCCAGCCAATTTTCTCAAAAACCACTGACACATAGTAATGCGTTGGGGAAAGTCTCGTAGCAAAAGAACTTGTATCCTTTGAATATGGTATGGATAAAACGGTTGATCGTGGATAATCCTCCAAACTACTGGACTGAGTAGAATTGACAGCTTCAGCAATTATTCTTGTACTTGTTTCTGGATTCTCCTCGAGAGCGGTCAAAACAGCTTCTTCCAATTCTGAGGTTCGGACTGCTCGTGGTCTTCCAATAATATCAGCTGCCCTCTTAAAGCTACCTGTTTCTGCCAAACGACGGTGGAGACTAGCAAATGTTGGAGCTGAAGGGAGTACTCGATTAGGAAATCGCTCCTGGTAAATACGTCTTGCTTCGCGCGCATTGCCATCCGCAAGGCCATAAACGAAATGCATATCGGCTAAATGAGCATTATTGTTTAAATAATCGATTTTTTCAAAATTAGTGTTTTCTACTTCTACTTACGAAAACTTCAACAAAACGTTTAACTGTCACAAAATATGTAATTATCAAAACTACTTACTTAAATGTCAAATTCTTTTAAAAGGATTCTTGTGAAAAATGCAAAATATTGGTAATAACTTCAACATGCATCGATTATCAAATAATTGACTTGAAATTTTCAAGTCCAAATATTTAGAAAACGGTTGCTCACAGCGACTTTTAACAAAGGTAGCTTTTTTACGTAGATATGATAGAGGAATCAATTTTTTTTACTGAAAAATGTGCTAGAAGTACGCTCAAAAAAGTTATGAATCTTCAAAAAAGAAAAAGGCGTGTAGGTGGCGCCCCCTACGAGTAAGAGAAATAATAACATCAGGTTCGAATTCGACACCTCAAAAACCTCTTATTACCAAGTTTCGTTTAATTAAGTTCAGTATTTCAAAAGTTATTTGAAACAAACGAAAATAAAAATAATACTTCAACACTCTATGTCTCTGAAACGAAGCGATTCCGGACATATATTTATTTGGGCAATTCATATTAGAATATTGTGAGGAATCACCTCCTGAAGTTTGTCAAAGTACTTTTGAATCACCCTGTATAGTTACCTGTATTATTGTCCTTGATTTTTACAGAGTGGGTTCTCCCTTTTAATAAAGATTTGAACCAATTTAGGGCAACACCACCATTTAATACAATCAAGCTGAATAATCAGCTAGGTTGAAATGTGAGGGCAATACTGATAAACAATAAAAACTTACGTCAATATGTAGCCACTCAAGAAGCCAAGATGGTGCAAAAAAGCCAAGTAACCTGAAAACGAAACCTACATTTATTCATACGCTTTCAAAAGTAATTTTCGAGAGTGAACCACAACTTTTCTGATAAGAACAATGCCCTACTTAAGGAGGCGCCTCCGTCATATAATTCAAATGGAAACCTGCAGGGGAGCTTTCGTCGGGAATTCTTTCATAAAATTAATTTATAGCAAAGTCTCAACCCGACAGTAGGGTAGGGTAGGGTAAGGTAGATCAGCTTTCCCTATTTTAAAATAGATGGCCTCACCGATCAATTTGCAAATTTGATATTCTTTTTTTTTTATAATAAAATACATGTTTCAGTATGTCTCTTTGAGAGCGAAAAAAGTCCACTTAGTCCATCTCGTAATGTTGAAAAAAGGCATCCCGTGTGCAGGTTAATGATTAAGTATGGGGAGCTATATCAGGGTGTTCAGAGGGACGTATGGAACACAAAAAGCGTTGGTGGCCATCTGAGTTTCGCGTCTGGCGTATTAAAAGTGGGGGAGAGTGGGGTTCGATGACCTAGCATCTACATCGGGTGATAACTCGGTAACTATCACATTTATGTGAAAAATTTAAGAGACGAAACTGATAGAAAATACTTGTTTCTATAATATTTGTGTCATGCTCAAATCCGCTACTGAGTGAAGTTCGCGAGATGAAATCGATTTACTAATTATTTCAATATATTAAATTCATTTAATCAATGAAACACATATAATCATCCATTACTTTATTCTCTGTCAGATATTCGATCGACCAAAACTGCCTTTAGTCTAGCACGTCCAGCTAGACTGAAGACTGGGCATGGCAAACAAACAACTTTACGAACCGTATTGGGAGGGAAAGGGGGTGTTTGATATAAGTATCTCTATACACTGAAGATACTTTATCAAAAAATTGATCAGCTGAATAGGTTTGAGCTTGAGCTAGAAACTACTTTGTGAGAGTTTGCTGACGCCTTGTGATTGAAAAAATTCCGACCAACATTTTTAATCTCATGTTCTACTGTTCCAGAGCTTCATCTACTCCTAAGCAACAAAATGCATTATTACTTCTATTGGAATACCACCTACCACTTTCCAGGTGGATCTGATGTTTCTTAAGATCCTACTGTGGCATTATGCCACATATTCAAAGAAGAGTAACGTAAACCTAACGCAAATAAAAACTTGTTGAAGTCGTCCAAGGCTGCAATACGCAGATTCCAGTTTGCATTCCTTGTTGAACGTGTGATCGAGAGGTAACTTCACTCACCTCTTTGAATGAACCTTCCAATTTAGTAGGAAGTTCCAAATTCATCAGCATTTTCTTTAATTGAAAGTGTTTTGATAGAAATAGTAATACTACAACGGTCCAGGTATTCCTCATTTCGACAGCTATAGTACCGCATTTCTGTTTCAAATCAGAGTTTTCTTTTGGATATATCGCATTATCCAGCGAGGGTTCTTTGGCCGATAGCCGACCAAAACGGTTTGTGAAGTTGTTTGTTTGTCATGCTCATTCATGTTTTGGGGGAATATCTGACAAAGAATGAATAAAAGAATGATTATCTGTGTTCCATTGAAATATTGAATTTAAGATATTGAAATAATTAGTAAATCGATTTCATCTGGCGAACTTCACCAAGTAGCGGATTTGAGCGTGACACTAATATTATAGAAACGGGTATTTTCTATCAGTTTGCTCTCTTGACTTTTTCACATAAATGGAATAGTTACTGAGTTATCACCCGATTTAGATGCTAGCACATCGAACCCCACTTTCCCCCCCTTTAACAACGCCAGACGCGATACTCAGATGGCCACCAACGCTTTTTGTGTTTCATTCGTCCCCCTGAACACTCTTATACAGTATTATGATAAAGTAATGCACAGAATTCATAAAACGTACAACGATCACTTTTGAAAAAAATGCAAAAACACGTCAAAATGTTTTTTTTATTCCGCATCTTTTGACATAAGTTACAAAAATGACACGTCAAAGTTGGTTTAATGGACTGTTTAGTTAATTGAAAAGTTATTATGAAACTTACGTTTATTTCGTTTTTTATTCATTTTCTCGTTTTTTTCTTATGTGAGCCCTACTACAACTATTTTTCCCTTGTGTAAAAACACAAGCTCTATCACATAATGTAATAAAAATCTTAGCTTCCCATTAAAAAAATTTGTTGATGACGTCATAACTTTGACAACTTTGACGTGTTATTTTTGTAACTTATGTCAAAAGATGCGGAATAAAAAAAACAGTTTGACGTGTTTTTGCATTTTTTTCAAAAGTGATCGTTGTACGTTTCATGAATTTTGTGCATTACTTTATCATACCCCTATATAGTTCCCAATACTTAATCATTTACCTGCACAAGGGATTACACAACTGTATGGACTAACTTCAACTTACATCGTCAATTATTTACATTTGGTTGAAATAGCACCAATTTGATATTTTCAATTATTATCATAATATTCGTTATGAAGTGTTCTTTTGTTGTTATGACATAAAATCAACAATCTCACATTATTTATTAAATTATCTGACCCAAGGACATTCGAGTTTTTCACATTCATATTTAGTTGCTGAAATGTCTTCCAATCGACAACTGAATTGAGCCCTATGTCCGCTAATATCTAACCTATCATTATCTTTTAGTTTGAGACAACACTATAGTACACATGGGCTTTTTTCTCAGCAAAATGATGGTCCTTTCGGAAATATAAGGCATGAATTCAAGCTTTTGTAGAGTAATGTAAGAGGATGTATTGATATCTAGTTAGCCTAGACCAGTTCCAATATTGCGTTACCATAGCAACGAACAATAACTTATTAGAAATGTCAGTGTACAGTTTGACGTCAAAAAAGTAAACCAGAGTTACGCAATAAATTAAAAGATAAAAATATGTCCACCGAAATTGTGAAAATCGAAAAATTGGAGTATCGAGCCATCATCAAGTTCCTGTATTTAAAAGGGTTAAGAGGTAAGCAGATTTACGAAGATATGCTAATACCCTTGGTGATCAATGTCCTTCGTATGCGACCGTGAAAAATTGGACTGCAAGCTTCAAAAGAGGTAAATTTTCCATTGAAGATGATGACCGATCGGGAAGGCCAGTTTCTGTGTCAGTCCCCGAAAATATCGATGCAGTTCATGACATGATTTCAACAGACCGTCGAATTGGGCTAAAACGGATATCTGAAGCAGTGAATATTTCATACGAACGCGTTCATCATATAGTTCATTGGACATTGGACATTGGAAAAATTGCTGCAATATGGATCCCTTAATGTTTGAATGTTGACCAAAAGCGTGCAAGGGTAGTAGCATCGCGTTCGATCTGTGCTCGATTTGAAAACGATGTAGACTTCTTAAACCGAATTGTTTATGGATGAGACTTGGGTACATTTCTACGATCCAGAAACAAAGCAACAATCGATGGAATGGCGACACTCCGGTTCTCCAAGACCTAACAAGTTTCGTGTCCAAAAATCTGCTGGAAAAGTTCTTGCTTCAGTTTTTTGGGATTGCCATGGAGTAATCATGATTGATTTTTTGGATAAGAGTAGAACAATAGCTGGAGATTACTATTCGACATTACTGACCACTCTACGGGAAAAAATTAATGAGAAAAGACGCGGAAAGCTATCCAAAGGTGTTTTGTTTTTGCAGCACAACGCCCCTGCAAACAAATCAGATGTTGCCATGCAAAAAATTCGTGATTTAGGGTTTGAAATACTAGAACACCCCCCTTATTCACCAGATTTGGCTCCGTCCGACTATCACCTCTTTCCTCAACTGAATAAAAGATTAAAAGGTCGTAAATTTTCTCCAACGAGGAGGTAATAAAAGCTGTGGAGGTCTGGATTGCAGAGCAAGAAGAAACATTTTTTTTGAAAGATCTAGAGACGTTGCAGGTGCGCTGTAATAAATGTATCCAATTAAGAGGAGAATATGTTTTTGTAATAAAATATTTTGACATTGAAATTTTGTTTGGTTCTATAGTAGGCTAAGAATTTTTCAATATATCCTCGTAATATGTCATGATTTTATTGAAAATAGAAATAGAAATATTTATTTATCCTTTGGGACATTACAAGATGTATAGGACAAGTCAATCACTCACTGAGAAGTGTGTTACAGATTATCTTAAAATTATGACATGAAAATATATAAAAATACATAAAAAATACAGACGACACAATAAAAATAGTAGGGCTTCTACCCGCTATCACAGAGGTATTCCTTTATACTATAGTAGCATTTACTCGTCATCAGAATTTTTACTGTCTTCTTGAAATTACTGAAGGAATCTATACTCCTAATGGTCAGTGGAAGTTTATTGTAAATCTTTATTCCCATATATCTGAAACTACTTTCTAGTTTCGTAGTTTTGTGTCTGAGAACACATAGATGATCAGAATTTTTGGTATCATAATGATGATTTGAAGAATTGAGCTGAAATTTATCAATGTTTTTTCTCACATAAAGAATACTTTGGTAGATGTATATGCTGTAGAAAGGCATAATTTTATATTTAATAAAAGTGGGCTTACAAGTCTGTTTGAAGTCTAAGCTGAACATTTTTCGTATGATTTTTTTCTGTGTTACAAATATTTTACCGGCATCTATAGAGTTTCCCTATAAGATTAAATTATAACATAAGTGAGAGTACACTAAGCTGTAGTAGACGTTAAATACAGCACTGGTGGGCATGCAGTCTTTTATTCTTGAAATTGCATAAAAGGCCTTATTCAATTTTATGTTTACTGCGTTAACAAGTTCTGTCAATCTAAGACTGGAATCGATATGTATGTAAGCCATAGAAATTTGTTGTTGTTGTTGATTCAATTTTATCACCTTCGACTCGACATGTTAGAGAAGATGAGTTGGAGGAAATATTGTTGGAATGGAAATATACACATTCTGTCTTATCGACATTAACCATTAAACCGTTAGATTTACACCAGTTTACAAAAGAATTTACAGTATCTGCAAAGGATATGAGTTCCTCTGAAGTCTGTGCGGAGACCGCCAATGAGGTATCGTCAGCATATATAGTAGCATTTGCGATTTAAGGTGGACTGGTAAGTCATTCATAAACAATAAAAATATAAGTGGCCCCAGCACAGATCCCTGTGGAACTCCTCTGTTCATAATATGAGAGTTGGAGGTAGCATCCTTTACTTTGACTATCATCTTCCTATTGCTGAGAAAATCTATAATCCAATCCAAGAATATTCCTCGGAATCCAACATATGTATATATATATATGAACAGGATGTTCATAAAGTCAGTTGATGAGTCATGTATTCGTACAATTTTCAATTGAGAATGTTTCCCTTTACAATAATATGTCATCTTGAAGCATTTTTCTTCATCTTTCAATAAACAGGGGGTTTCATTTGAAAAAATAAACTTTTGACAACTTTGTGCATAACGGAAATAATAGTAATTTTAGCACGCCCTGTATGATTTGGAGTCGATTCCTCGGTGTGAATTAAATACTTCGACTTTGTTCAAACTAACATCAAAATATCAACTCTTCATGAATTAAGAGTAGGTATTAATTCACTGAAATTCTATGTTTTCGACCATATTCAACACAAATTATTTTTCATCTCGAAAACTGTTAAATATAAAGCACTATTAACAAAAAAGTATAATAATAATAAGGCGATTCAAGAAATTCGTCAATATATAGGGAGTTCTATTTAAAAAAATTACGTTCCAAAGACTTTTTCATGGAAGCGGCAACGTCGCAATTCTGACAATATTTTGGATCGATAGAACAAGTAATAGTCCAGGGTAGATAGAAAAAAATAACTAAATTTAGCCGTCACACAGATATCGAGATGCGGTTTTCTGCATTGTGTTCAGGAAGGTCACAGCAAATGAGTCTATAGGGTGTGGTTTCTCGCTTTTTTGAAAAATGTTTTCTGGGACGGAAAATGCATTTTCCAATTGCATCACTACTTGCACCATTACAGGAACGACTGGAAACTCCGAAAAATCGCTCGTAATTTGTTACTCGGGGGTTGTTGGGGCTGCCGAACTCGATTCTGGCATTAGAATCACCTGGGGGTGCACGAGGGTGGCTCTGTGGGGGTGCGCGGGGGGTGAATTGGGGGGGGGAAATGGCAGCGTACATGAAACTCGCTCCAAACTCGTTACTTGGGGGTTGTCGGAGATGCCGAATTCAATTCTGGCATTGGAATTCCTCGGGGGCGGCTCCATGGGGGTTGCGGGGGTGGTCAACTGGGGGAGAAATGGCAGCGTGCGTGAAAATCGATCTAAACTCGTTACTCGGGGGGTTTTCGGGGATGCCGAATTCAATTCTGGCATTGGAATTCTTCGGGGGCGGTTCCCTGGGAGTTGCGGACGTGGTCAATTGAGGGAGAAACGGCAGCGTGCATGAAAATCGATCCAAACTCGCTACTCGGGGGTTTTCGGGGATGTCGAATTCAATTCTGGCATTGAAATTACCAGAGGGCGGTCACAGGCACCTCTGTGGGGTTGTATGGGGGGGAATGGCAGCGTCCATGAAAACACTCCCCCGGAGGCGCTCGGAGGTGACTCCGTGGCAAATGGTAAAGGAGAAGGTGAAAAATCACAAATTATGAAAAGAATACTTTATTCAAGTAACAGATAGGAGTTGACTCATAAATGTCAATTCTTAACTTAAATATTAAACATCTTGTTCGAACTCTTCTTCCTCTCCGTGCCGCAAATTATGAAAATAATACTTAGTTAAAATAACAGATTGAAGTTCTTATTAATCTTGAATTATTCATTTTAAAATTCAATTGTTAACTTAAATACTAAACATCTTGTTATACGTAAGTATACGATTTTTCTTCTTTTCTTCAATTATTTAAATTTTATACCTGCACGCATCTCGGGTCACAGCCTGGGGGATCTGGGGGACTCCAAGGGCCTGCGGGGATGTCCGATGCCAGAATTGAATTCGGCATCCCCGAAAACCCCCGAGTAGCGAGTTTGGATCGATTTTCATGCACGCTGCCATTTCTCCCCAATTCCACCCCCGCGCACCCCCACAGAGCCACCCCAGTGCACCCCCGAGTAATTCCAATGCCAGAATTGAATTTTGCATCCCCGAAAACCCCACGAGTAGCGAGTTTGGATCGATTTTCATGCACGCTGCCGTTTCTCCCCCAATTGACCACCCCCGCAACCCCCAGGGAACCGCCCCCGAGGAATTCCAATGCCAGAATTGAATTCGGCATCCCCAAAAACCCCCGAGTAACGAGTTTGGAGCGAGTTTCATGTACGCTGCCATTTCTCCCCCAATTCACCTCCTGTGCACCCCCACAGAACCACTCTCGTGCACCCCCGGGTGATTCTAATGCCAGAATCGAGTTCGGCAGCCCCGACAACCCCCGAGTAACAATTTACGAGCGATTTTTCCGAGTTTCCAGTCGTTCCTGTAATGGTGCAAGTAGTGATGCAATTGGAAAATGCATTTTCCGGCACAGAAAGCATTTTTCAAAAAAGCGAGAAACCACACCCTATAGACTCATTTGCTGTGACCTTCCTGAACACAATGCAGAAAACCGCATCTCGATATCTGTGTGACGGCCAAATTTAGTTATTCCGGCTGATTTTGATCTAAATGCCCTGGACTATAAGGAAATGCAAGACATGAAATTTTCAGAAAAATCCTGAGTCGCGTTTTCCATAAACGTCAAACCGTGACTCATGCTGCATAAAAGGACGAAGTCTAATATCCCGCTTCCATCAAGTATTATTACCACTACAAGGAACGAAGAAGAAATGTTTAGATGGCAGTACCTAAAAATAGTCATGGAAAACCATAAACACTAGCGAAACCGTTTCGAAATGACTCGATTGCGTGTATATTTAAGTTCGTAAGTTATTTTCGTACCAGAGTTCACACCTTAATTTGTAAATGTCATGATGGCCTACCTACGATACGCGTTCGAATGTTTTTCTCTGGCGATAAAAGCGGCGGTATTTCAGAAAATTATGCGCGATTCGAAACTCTCAATTTGAATGATAAAGCGAAAATTTATATCAGGCGGGGTCGCGAGCCTATTTCAGAAGGCAAGGATACAACTCAAAGGCGTTATTTCACCGGTTTTATGAGCTGAAATATGAGCGCGAATAGTCTGGAAATGAAACTTGTAGTAATTAGGCAGGTGATTTAAACAACTTAATCATCCCATACGTTAGAAAATAATGAAGAGAGAGCGATACTTGTAATTTTATTACAGGAGAAAACCACAAAGAAATTGACTGCAACATAACTTTCTGTTAATTTTTTTCATGATTATGTGGTCTAGGCATCATTTATACTAATAGACCGTCAGATAACGACAGATTTTGCTGACTCATTTTCTCTTTTCTGTGATTTCAACCACTGGAAATTATATCAGTGTTGAGACCAAATAATGGAAATTTAGCGATCGGACGTGTGCTAGGCATACCTACAGAAAATTCATTTTTCTTTTGCAAAAAAAAATTGTTTTTTTTTTTAATTTTCTCGTTTATGGCATTTTAACACATGAATAGGTATAACAGTCTAATAGTGAAATACCAAAGCCATAAGGTTTGCAAGTGCATAAAGGGTTGAAATAGGGGCGCGATCTTGTAAAAAAATAGTTGTTTGCTGATGTATTTTCTCGCTAATGGCAATCGACAGAAAGAAATTTAATATTGTTAGGAACCCGAAAAAAATATTCCAAAAGCCGGTTGGCTGTTGAGGTAAATTTTCCGGAAGGAAAATTTTGTGAATTTTTTTTTTTTTTCGTTTTCCGGCAAATTTTCTCGTGAACGAAATAATGTGCAATAAAAATTTGTTAATGTAAAAGTATGTTATAAAAAAGACATAAGTCTATTTCGCGCTTATCATACTATAGGAAACTGGAAAACTTGCAGGAAAATCACAGGAATTTTGTTCATTTTCTCGTTTATGGGAATCGGCATGTAGGAAGAGAAACTGATTTCGAAACCAGAAAAAAAAGCCATAAGTCGGAAACATGATTACGACGTTTTATACAGTGATGTCCTAAAGTAATGGATACATTAAATTTCCACTTTATAATTTTTTAAGAAAAAATCTGAGTCACGTCGAGTTGTTTTTAAAAAGACACTGTGGCATAAAAAATCGCCGCATTGGTCCAGAACTGATTCGAATCTGGAAATGAGTTTGATTTTTTATTTTCACATAGAAGCAATTTATCATTCTGGAACTTTCACTTCTTAAGACTGAACTAGGCCTGAAGGGGATGCCACTATGAAAAAAACGCACCGGAAACTCTGCCTTTAAGGTGGTATGGAAACGAACTGTGTTTATTATTTTCTCCAATGTGGTTACTTTTTTTACGACAATCCGACATCAAAGTTTGAGCCCTAAGAACAGAAAATACCACACATTGTAGAAAGTTTAAGTGTACCTAGGTATTGCTTACTGCTGATAAAAATGTTAAACCTCATCAATATAATATATTTGATACGAAATGTCATGATTTCAACATTATGCATTCGGACACAAAATTTCTGGATTTAATTTTTGAATAATTTTTTTTATTGCAGATGTTTCTCTCTTTGAAAATTTCTTCATTTGAAATGCGAATTTTGTTTTATATAATATATATATATATATATATATATATATATATAGCGAGGGACAATATATGAAAATATAAGTAGAAAAGTTATTGGGTATAACCCTCAAAATGTTCTGCAACCGTAGACACGTGTTTCGAGCTTAAGCTCTCATCAGTACGGTAAAATCAAGTGCGAAGATGTACAACACTTGGATGTAAAAATAGAAACAAAGGAAGTCAACAACAGGAAGCCAACCACACATTTGTGGCTTCGGTTAGAAGACCTTGTGCTTACAAGGCAACAACTAACGTCGCCACGGAGGCAGCTATAGCTACCAGCGTGACAATCCTACCCAGGAAAATACAAATAAGGATGCATTTAGCGAGGGGCAATATATGAAAATATAAGTAGAAAAGTTGCAGAACATTTTGAGGGTTATACCCAATAACTTTTCTACTTATATTTTCATATATTGCCCCTCGCTAAATGCATCCTTATTTGTATTTTCCTGGGTAGGATTGTCACGCTGGTAGCTATAGCTGCCTCCGTGGCGACGTTAGTTGTTGCCTTGTAAGCACAAGGTCTTCTAACCGAAGCCACAAATGTGTGGTTGGCTTCCTGTTGTTGACTTCCTTTGTTTCTATTTTTACATCCAAGTGTTGTACATCTTCGCACTTAATTTTACCGTACTGATGAGAGCTTAAGCTCGAAACACGTGTCTACGGTTGCAGAACATTTTGAGGGTTATACCCAATAACTTTTCTACTTATATTTTCATATATATATATATATATATATATATATATATATATATATATATATATATATATATATATATATATATATATATATATATATATATATAGTGTGTGACACACTTAAGATGAAGACACCCCTGTATTTTAGTCATTTTTGAAAGCAGAGATTTGATTTTCGGTACAGCCGTAGACCTTCATGGGCCGCACTTTTCGCAATACTCAGCCCGAGTGACAGCCTTAAACCCAGCCTACTGCGATCCCGCGAAAAGGGCAAATTCTCGATATTTTGCGTCGCGTTGGAGATACCGAAAAAAGTTATTCGAAAAAGTTGCTTAGAAATCGATTTTGACCCTACATACCGAATTTCAACGCAAAATTCGATTTTTTTTTGTAATTTTCATATTAAAGTCCGATTTTCAATTAATGATTCTGAATAAGAAGCTACAGAAATGATAAAATATTAGGTTTTTCATTCTTATTCCTACATTATGACGAATTTACTGTTTTCGTAGCTTCTTATTCAGAACCATTAATTGAAAATCGGACTTTAATATGAAAATTACAAAAAAAAATCAAAATTCGAATTTTGCGTTGAAATTCGGTATGTAGGGTCAAAATCGATTTCTAAGCAACTTTTTCGAATAACTTTTTTCGGTATCTCCAACGCGACGCAAAATATCGAGAATTTGACCTTTTCGCGAGATCGCAGTAGGCTGGGTTTAAGGCTGTCACTCGGGCTGAGTATTGCGAAAAGTGCGGCCCATGAAGGTCTACGTCTGTACCGAAAATCAAATCTCTGCTTTCAAAAATGACTAAAATACAGGGGTGTCTTCATCTTAAGTGTGTCACACTGTATATGACTGAAAAATATTCGCTTCCGTTTATTTTTGACGTTATTCCGAAGATTATCAATAAATTACGAATATTTCACCACTTTTCCCATCTCCAAGAAATGATCTCCGAAATACCCGAGAAAATGCTATTTCAAAATACCTTTACTGCTGGTCAATCCTATCTTGGCCACAGTGTTTATTAAACAAGTAAACGCAAACAATTTCCACCACAAGTTAGGATTCTTGTTGTGTTTTTTACGAGGGGGAAGTAACTAGCCATTTTTTGTACACCTAATGAAAATAATGCAGTAATTAACTCTAATGAAAAATTATTACCATTAATGATGTTATACTATTCATCGGAAAATCACTGATTAAAATCCGCGTCTGCTCAGCCATCACCGAAGCGATCACTTACCGATTGTCAGACGGCATAAATTTGCCAACTTGGAACCGAAAAAAATCATATCACGGATCCCCAGAAACATAGATTTCGATTTTAAGTTGAATATGAAATGATTAATGAAGTAATGAAAATGTTATGATGTACACCTAATGAAAGAGTTACTTCCCCCTCGGTTTTTTAGTAGTAGATTTGGATTTTTCATATTGGCAGCTACATAAAAAAATATCTGGTCATAGAAAGTGGATAAAAACTTTCAGCCGTATTGGTGTTTGCATATCAAGTCAGTGGTGAAAGAAAACTCCTACATCAACGGAGTTAAAGTCTAAAAAATTGTGTACCAATTATCCCAATTTTGTAGAATCCGATCATTTCACAGAAATCATAAAATATTTCTCGATCTGAATTGAAATAGACTTCAAATACTGTAGAATTAGTCCCAACCTTGAGAGGGATATTGCTTCTGGTCCATTTCAATTTTCTCTAGTTTCTTCGGAAACAGGGCTTTCAAATGAAAAACATTTAATTCACCATGTATATAGGGTACTGCATTTTTAGAATAGGTACCGCACTTATCTAGCCCGAATATTTTTCAACAAGAATTGTTGAAAAATAGACCATTTCGGTCTCCAATGGAGTATATCGGGTATCAATAAAATCCGTACATTCAAAAGTATATAGCCGACAAACGAGTCCGGAGACTAAGCTGAGATTGATGACAATTGGTGCGTTTTATTGTAGGCAGAAATGTTCTACTCGTAGAAGTAGAATTTGGCATATCTGTTTTTTTGACACCAAATATATCTACTTTGTCTACTATCGCTACGATCAAATTTGAGGGTAGCAAAAGTAGATAATTGGTTGAAAACGGAAAATTCCTAAATCTAGTGACATTAGTTCAAAACTATGGACTTAATTTCTGTTCATTTCAGTTTGGTTGTATTTTGAAGCCCAAAAAACTTCATTTACTCACATTAAAACAATTTTGGTTAGTGAACAGTCTCTAGTTGAAATTAATATGAATGTTATGGACGTGAGTAAAGTTATAGATGAAGATGTTTGAATACGTACAGGTTTACAATGAGTTTTATTCATATGTAATAAAGAAGGTAGGTTCATATTTATTCTCAATTCATTGAAAACCTGTTGAACCTTCATTTCAAAATCATATCCACAAATATAGAAATGGATACCACCAAAGAGGATGATGACCCCGAAAGTAGCGATTCGTGTATGGCGCCCTATTCTCAAATGTCGACTATCATATGTCGCATGCGACAAAATATGTCCATCGCCTTTTTCGAATATGCATTGAAAAGGGATGGAGATATTTTGTCGCATGCGACATGGGCTAGTAGACATTTGAGAATCGCACCCCTGGTCTTAGTGAGATGGCTGCGAGATGGCTGTGAGATGGCTGTGAGAAGATACGGACATGTTTCAAGTCAGGTAACACTATTCGCAGCCATCTCACAAAGACCAGACCACGTAACGCTGACATTGACTCCAAAAACTGCATCTACCGCATCCCTTGTGAATGCGGCGAAGCTTATCTTGGAGAAACTAAGAGACCACTTAGCGTTAGACTCGCTGAACACAAGAGAAACACTCAACGAGGAGAAACATCAAAGTCAGGAATAGCGGATCATGTCTGGACGACCCAACACAACATAAAATGGACTGAAGCCGAAGTCATCCATTAAGAAGAGGGCTGGTATAGAAGGAAGTTTAAAGAGAGTGCATATATTATGAACAACAAGGTCTTTAGCCAAGCTAGCATAGAAATCCGTAATGTGTGGAAACCCTTAATTAGTGGCATGGATCAATTGAAATTGCGATAAGAATTAACAATGCTGTACCGGAGGGACCTGGCACAGTAATTAACAAGCTTACCTGAATACCGCCAAATTACCCCTAGGCTAATGACACAAAATTATCCACAGCATATATAAGAAGTATCCTTAAGATTGTCGCATAATACACTTGATAACGACTGTAGATTTTACCAGTTGAAACATCGTGATCAAAAATTGCAGTGAATTGAATTTTTCTTTGTTCTTTTTTAGACAATGAAAGTCCAGAATAACCTTACTCAAAGTGAAACATTGTCGACCACTTTCAAACAAGCATCTTTGTTATTTCAAATGGGTCACCCTGTATATTACGGCATTTTTGAACTTGTCATTCCTTTCTGATTATATCTGCCTCATACTCCCATATGACGGTTTTTGATATTGATTATTTTTTATCCAAAACATAGCTCGGTATTTGGATTCTTAGGAAGTTGCAATTTTGTGTTTAGTTCATAAAGATCATGTACATTGATTCTGTATAGAGAAGTTTGTTCTGCGTTATACAGGGTCGTTCAAAATTCATAATCTTACTGCTAGATACGAAAAGGGTTGAAAGTGCTTTTTTTTTAAATGGAACATCCTGTATATTATGAAATATCCTGAAAGATGACTAAATTCCCTTCAAATTGATATGTCATGTTCCTATACCTAAATAACCAGAATTCCGAGATAATAGCAATTTTCACTTGTAATCTCCCAAGTGCTTGCATTATTGCCGGAAATTTTTCGAGTACATGCATTTTTTGAATATTACCCGAGTCGCGAAGCGACGATGGTAATTTTCTTTGAAAATTCATGCACGAGATAAATTTACGGCAATTAATTCAAGCACGAGGGGGATTCGGTATACATGACACCAGAGCACAGTAAACAAGATCTGCGCCAACAAGTGATCAACTGCATTGAAGAGCTAGATGCCAGTGAAATAAGGAGTGCCAGAACTGTATCTCCAAATACCCGGATTTAGAAATGTTTGGAAGCCAATGGTCGGCATTTTGAAAATGTATTGTGAACGTTTTCTAATTTTTGACAGATAATTAATGAAATTATGTTGTAATCGTACAAACTTCCTTTTGTTCATTGGTTGTAAATCAGGGTACGTTTCATTGAATTTTCTGCACGTTCTTGCTATAATTCCCTCACATTTTCCATGAAGAATAAACAATTTCATCAGAACTTCGTTTGTATAGTTATTTCCCTCTATATCAATTATTTTTGAGTCACTTTCGTTAAGAAACACACAACGGTATTATTAATAGTGCACTAATTGTCAAATTTTCATAATGTCATGTACCATCATGACATTTAATAGCCACCTTAGATGAATATAAGAAAAATAAATCTATTTTTTTGAAAATTTCACTCCTCACTTTTGTAGCCAATCAAAAAATTCGTTCTTGTTTAGATACCATGGCAACCCTAAAAATTTCCGGAAATTTTATCCTCCTGGGTACCCTGGGCGAAATTAATAAGTGGAAATTTTTCTGTCAAACATTTGACATGTGACAAGTTGATATTTTCGCTCAATGTACAAATCGAGGTCTAGTTTTCATATGAAAGGAGATAATTATGTATTTACTAGATAATTGGAATGTGTCTGAAAATATTTTCTCCACGATTATTGCAGAAATTGTCAATTCTGAAATCATATTTCAGAAAAAGTTCAATACACCATTTGTCACAAGTGTTTATCACAAGTCCCGTAGCTCAGCGGTAGTGTTGCGGCCTATGAGTCGCTAGGTCGATGGTTCAATCCACTATAAGAAAGAACACAACTTTATTATTTTTTTTGTTCCAAATTTAAACACATTTATTGATGAAAATTTTGTTAAGTATTTTACATATCAATATTTCAGTGAAACCATCGTTAGTTGTTTCTTATGAATTGTTGGATGATTTTCATTTCTCGGTGTGAAATTTTCTTACCGATTCCCCCTCGTGCTTGAATTAATTGCCGTAAATTTATCTCGTACATGAATTTTCAAAGAAAATTACCCTCGTCGCTTCGTGAAAATTGCTATTATCTCGGAATTCTGGCTATTTAGGTATAGGAACATAATATATCAATTCGAAGAGAATTTAGTCATCTTTCAGGATGTTTCATAATATACAGGATGTTCCATTTAAAAAAACGCACTTTCAACCCTTTTCGTATCTAGCAGTAAGATGATGAATTTTGAACGGCCCTGTTTAACGCAGAACAAATTTCTCTATACAGAATCAATGAAAATGATCTTGATGAACTAAACACAAAATTGCAACTTCCTAAGAATCCAAATACCGCAGAAATAAACATTCAATTCGAGCTATGTTTTGGATAAAAAATATGGAAAATAACTAATATCTCAAAAACCGTTAGAGATAGGTATAGGGGAGTATGAGGCAGAAATAATCAGAAAGGAATGACAAGTTCAAAAATGCGGTAATATACAGGGTGACCCATTTGAAATAACAAAGATGCTGCTACTTTCTGGTATAAGCGGCAACGCTGCATAGCTGAAAATATTTTAGATCGATAGACCAAGAGCAACTACTTGAGAAACCAAATTTTCAGAATGATCCTATTTCCCGTTCTTCGAAAACGTCTAAGGTACCATCGACCGTGACCACCCTGTATATTAGCCTAAAATTAGCCTTAAAATATGGTTTAAAAAAATTGAAAATTCCAAAGTGGTTCTGCTAGCTTTACGGGGGTGTTTTCAGGATCTGACCGGAACCATGAATAAGTTATACATTTGAACCCATAATAATTTAGTTTACGAGACGAGACGACTTTCGAGATTAACTGAGAAAATTGCATAAGACCGTCGTTACTAGGGCACTTTATCTTATATTCTACACTTTAGCACGGACTACTTTCTTCATATAAATAACTATTTTTCTCCGTGTACATTCTCAGCCTTTAATGTCAACCGATGATATCACCGCTATAGGTAGAAATCATTTAACTGCCAACTTCTTCTTAGATTGGATTATAACTTTCACGTTTTATATTACTGTACCTAGTAGCGAAAGGTGAAGCCGAACAAAGAATCACTGAAGACATTCTCTTCCTGATCTTCAACAGAATATCTATGGATTTCAGATTTCGTAGTACACATTACAAAAACCACAACACTCCAGTTACGTTCGCTTTGATCTTTTGACAGACGAATGAAAATGCATATATCCAGGAAAATATTATGTCTCGGTAAAAGGAACTCGCCCTGAATATGGCTTCTGTCGATTTTCTTACATTTCAATGTGGTTTTATTTAGGTCACAATAAGCAACTTTCTTATGGATCACAGCTATAATAGCTATACGAGGTGGGTGGCTAGACGAGCAGGTCAAACAAGTATCAATGAAAAGATAATCTGCATTTATATTTCAATTCCAACACGTTTTACATTATTTTAAATAAAAAGGCCATAAATAGGCAACACATATTTAATTCTTCCAAGTACTGTTGGTACGGGACGTGCTCAAAAATTTCTGTAGGTGGAATAAAAAACAAAAAATGTGTTATAGATTGATAGATAAATAAACTTTATTTCTAAATGAAACCAACAAGTCAAAATTATCACACTGTTAATGGACCTTTTCACGAGATATGAGAAAACACTATAATGACAAAGGATATACGCTAATATCACTCGGGATTTTTTTTTTCTGAAAGCTAATTTATCTATAATCAGAAGAAAAGTGGTTTCGTGACGTCACGTCCATCAAAACTAAACTTGGCAACGTTGTTAAAGTTGTGCACCAAATTCTCATTCAAATATAATGTGTCGTATGACAGTTGTCATTTGATGCCAGATGGGTTCTTTCGTCTGTTTCACGGTGCGATCAATAATTTTCAATTTCAATTTATTTATTTTCCTTTAAACGACAAAAGTACATTTTGTATAGGAATAGTCAGTCTAGCAGAGTATATATATATCACAAAGTAACACGTCATATTTAAAATAAAAATCTATCCAGTCACCTGTACAGACCTGAATGAATAAAATTCGTTTATGGAATAAAAACAATGTTTCAACAGAAATGATTTCAAATTATATTTGAATTGTTTAACAGTACAAGATGTTTTAATATCATGTGGTAAATGATTATAAATTCTGGGACCGATATAGTTGGGAGAATTTTGTGTAATTCTATACCTGGGAACAAGGGTATGAATTTCATTCTTTCTCCGAGTATTCATATTGTGCATATCTTTGTTTGTTTTAAAATTATTTCTGTTACTAAAAATATAAACTGCCAATTCATAGATGTATAAACTAACAAGAGTTAAAATTCCATAAGTGGTAAAAATAGGTCTACATGAAGATATTCTAGAAGTACTAGAAATGCAACGTAAAATATATTTTTGTTTGATAAAAACATTTCTGGCCATGGTTGAGTTGCCCCACGAGCAGGTGCCATATCTCAGTCTCGATTCAAATTCTGCATAGTATATGTTACAGAGTTGGGCTCTGTCTAATACTGTTTTTAAGTTCCTAAACATGTACTGAATAGAATTTAATTTAGAGATCAAATTTTCACAATGTGTATGCCAATTTAGATGTTCGTCTACATGCAAGCCTAAAAATGTCACTATAGTTTGGTTTGATAAGTTTGTATCATTTATATTTATTGAAAATGGATTAGTTTTATTCTGATAATTGTGGAAACGAATAATTTTAGTTTTATGTGGATTCAAAAATAGGTTGTGATCACTGAAAAAATTGGAGGCATTAATTAGGGCAACTTCACATTCGTTTTTTAAAGATTCGGTGTTCTTTGCCGATACTAGCAGCGTTATGTCATCTGCATACGCGATAAAATTAGAATGCATTATTTCAGATTCGAGATTGCTAATGTAGATCAAAAATAAAATAGGCCCTAAAACGGACCCTTGAGGCACCCCTAAAGAGACCTGTCCTATTTCGGAGAAAAATGTTGAAATACGTTCATCGACTTCAAATTTGAGAGAAACACATTGACGACGATTTTTGAGGAAAGAATATACCCATTTATTCGAGATTCCTCTCACACCACACGATTCTAGGGTACTCAATAGCTTCACATGGTTAACACAGTCGAATGCCTTGCTCAGGTCACATAATATAGCAGCAGGGTACTCGCCAGTGTCGAACATCTCTACTAATTCGGTTAAAAAACTCATCAAAGCAGTTTGAGTGGATTTACCCTCACGAAATCCATGTTGCTTGGGACTCATAATATTGTGGGCATTCATAAACTTCAATAGACGATCCAAGAAGGCATATTCAAAAATTTTTGACATTCTTTGTGGAATGGTTATAGGTCTGTAGTTATCTAGATTGTTCGATTTCTTATTTTTTTGAGTCGGTTTCACTTTCCCTAGTTTCAAACTATTTGGAAAGCTACCTGTTGTAAACGAAAGGCTAACTAAAAATGTAATAGGTTTTATGATGGAATTCAAGACTTTTTTTAGAACAAAAGTTGGTATTTTATCCATTCCAGCAGATCTCTTGTTTTTCATTTTTGTACTCAACATATGCATAATTTCTTTTTCACTGAAGGGATCTAAAAAAATAGTGTAAGAATTTGTTTCATTTTGGCAAATTTTATCTGTACTAACGATATCATTCGTGTCAATATTATTTACTAATGCCATGGGAGCCTCCAGAAAATACTTATTGAAATCTGACAGAATGGCAGATGGTTGTTCAAGTTGGATGTCTCCCTTGGTAATGACCATGTTTTTGGTGATAGTACTTTTATTTGTCAGTTCGGAAACGACTTTCCATAAAGTTCTTGTGTGGTTATTTGATTGGTGTATTTTATCTTGATAATATTTTTTCTTTGAATTATTAATTAAATTGAAATGCTGTTTCTTAGCTTCCTTATAAGTGTCAGTCAGAGCTGGATTGAATTTTTTTTGATTGAAAAGGTTTTTTAGAGCAGAATAAGAATAGTTTGTCTCTGTCTAACTCATTTGCCTACCCATTTGATACAAGTGAAGCAGTTCCATCAGATCTAAACTTCAACGAACACTGCCTTGATTTATTTTTTGAGGTTAATGGGGTTTTCTAAGTTTTGAGAGCTTTTGTTGTTTGTGTTCTAAAATTTGTTATTAACTCCTGTATCTACAGTACCTGTATCCCTGCAATAACTGAACATGTCGAAAAGGTGCTTCGTACCTCGGTAAATTATCCGAATCCTTGTTCCATATTTTCAATACACAATTACACAAATAAATTCACACCAAATCATTTATGATAACACGTCACTACACTATTATCGAATTTATCAGTTGAATGTTGATTGTTGAATGTAAACAAAATAAACATTAACCTCACATCTCCATATAACTTTTGACAGTTGAGAACTGTCATTACTGCTGTGTTGTCAATGCTCGTTCTTCATCAAAAGGATGGTCTGTTCAGAAAATTTGAAAGTTACAAGTACAATAAAAAATAGCTAATATGTGGATTTTTATCTATGAGTTGATCAAGTGACAATGTATTGATTATTTCTCAACGGCTTATATCATGCTAGAAGTTATATTTTTGAGGAGAACGGTATTGCCTGCTTCAGAACGTGGATTATGGTGGGAGATTTTTCAAATGAACGTGACGTCAGCGGCACACTTTCAAATGTGATATTTTTTTAAAATGAAAGAAAAATAATGGAACTTTTTGTTAAATGGACTTTTCAGACTAACAACTATCGATTTGAACGAGTTTTGTAATTTATTTTCCGTAAATGAAAAGGTTCATCCATATCATTAAACATTCAAATTAATGATATATGTAATTGCTACAATTTGGAAATATAATAACTGTAGAAGAAAAACACTTTGCATGAAACACTTTCGTAAAGGCCTTATTCAACAAACTTCACGCGCATACAAAAAAGTCCTACTTTACGAACTTGTATCATAAATAGCTATTATATTAAATTAATTATAGGAACATATTTGAATACATAATTTCACTATAAAATTAATTTATAAATATTGAAAGTAATTGAAAATATTAAGAAAATCATGATTTAGATAGACTTGTCGGTTTCTCTCAATTTTAAAAGGTTTAGCGATCAATGAACCAACAAGTTACATAGACCATTTTAAAGTAGATATTTTAAAAATTGAAATTATCACTTATAGACTAACCAAATAAAAAAACATTTCAAGACAATTGTTAGCGGAATATACAAGTTTTTTTTTCGAAAAATTTACGTCAAAAAGTGTTGAATAAAAAAGTTTTCCATTTTTTTATTATCTACAACTTTTCCTTTAAACATTTTCCGTTAGAAGGTTACGTTTCGCCGCAAATCGCAAAAAACCGTTTTCGACCTCTAAACTGCATCCCCGTTTCACCATTTTGAGTGTTTTCGTGTTACATTTTTTTTTCCTTAAAATTGGAACATTAACAACCTTATCTGGTCCTTGACTGGTCCTTTTTTCTATTTCACAAAAATTATAGCCACCAGTCTATTTATTGTGCCATTGTCGAAACACACTCGTGTATATGAATGAACCTTTCGTTCGAGTAGTAAATTCTTAGCTGGCCATGAAATTCCAACTTGAAATATTCATGGCTGAAACTCGTGGCTGCTTTCACACTGATTCGAAAATAGTGTGATCGAGAAAAAAAAGGGTTTTCGCTTTTGAGTTCAAGACTCTAGGTAGGTATAGAGGTTTCTTAATCCAAGTAAAGTTTTCCTTACCGAGACCCATTTGAGACTGTTTCATGGTTTCAAATTCTGCCTTGAATAGATAAACGACAACCTAACTGCCTTTTCATTTCATTCTCCCTAGATTTATTCCATCCTAACCCCCAAATTATTACCTACAAAAGCATTTACATTTTGCTGTGATTCCATTGAAAAAAAGAGTTCATCAACCTCTCAAACCCCGAAAATGACTCACCCGAAGTTAATATCCTTCAAATATCTACGGGACATAAATCTGTTATGAATTTTCATTGACATTTGACAATAAACCATTCGACAAATTGTATTGATGAACATATTCTAACAGATTATAATAAACAAGAAAGTTGTTCAAAGCAAATCGCATGGACCATACGAACCAAATATCGCCCGCTTCTATTTGAATTTAAATTGGTATAAATTATTGATGACAACTCGGAATCGTGTCGTCAAACTCCGTAGATCCGACGCATAGGATAGGATCCCCCTATTTCTAGACAAAACATGAAAGATATCGGCAGGTATACATAACTTCAATACCTAGATAAAACACGTGCCAGTCTTACGACCCCCAGTACCCATTGTAGATATTCACAATAAAAAAGGCGTGCCTTCAGTTCAGGGTGTAATAACCCTTGTAAACAGAGCTAACCTGCAATCGGCGATAGAATTTGAGGTAGACTCACCTTTGTCGTGGTACACAACTGAGACTTGGGGACTAGAAACAGCACATTACAGTTATTTAAAACCCCACGGCACACGGTTAGCAAGACACATAAACAAATTAAAATTTCAAAATAAAGTTTTACAAGCAAGCACAACGTTACAACGCTGTTGAAGCAAGCAGCTGACAGAAAATAGTGTACAAATAACAGTTCGGGGCTGTTCGGAGCCGCTCGTGTGTCGGAGTATATTTGATTAAAGCGGGGTTTTCAAACGCCGTGGTTTATTGATCAAGCGAAAATGAAAGAAATTGAGTTGATTGTTCGGGTAGATAACTTTTGCTGAGACTTCATTTGGTGAAATTATACAACTAAAGTCTGGAATTGTTACTTTGATTAAATGTTTTCAATAAACTGTGTTTTTAAAATGAAACGAGAAACGGTCAGGTACCTATCGTCGAGTGAAACACTTTCTTTAGACATCGGACACAAAGTGAGCGGCGCAAATCACTCTACAGTATTGAGTACAAAGGGATTAATTATTATTTTTGGAACGCGTCTTGCCCGAACTGGAAAATGTACTGGTGCTAAAGAATTTTGATGGCAAAGGGATGGTTGTGGTTGATTCATAAAAATTAAAAAAATAGAATCTTTTTATATTTTTAATTCAATTGGAGTCTAATCACCTAAAGAACTTTTGCAAATTGGCTGTTTTAGTTCATATTCCATCCCAAGGAACATAATAATAATTTAATGATAATACTTATTCTACAGTAATAATAGTAATGACTGATTTCGTTTTCTTTTTTTTCTGGGATTCTGGATCTAAAATTAAAGAAAACTATATTTCTTTAAAGCCAACGTTTCGTCCATTTATTTTAACATCTTCAGGGCACTGTTAGATAAAAATAGGGGATCTTTTAAAAGAAATTAATGAAACAGTAGAAGAAACAAGTAATAATAAACTAATCAATTAGCTACTACTACTTTGGGTACTTTTCCAGAAACAATCATTGAAGTATGTTTTGGTTACAGAAAGGGTGAGTTTTCTGTATAATATACACAGTGAGCACGTAAAGGTTGGAACAAATTCGTTAAACGCTTGATGTTGGAGACTTGCTTCAGAGTAAGTATGCGAGAATAATTAAATTCATTCATGTAGAATTTTTTCAGATTAGTACTGTTACTGAGATACCAAGTTTTGTTTTGACAGAAGTCGTTAATAAAAATTTCATAGAAAGAAGCAAACGTCAAAAGATTTCCATTCGTTGATTTTATTGAAATATGAACAGTATGTTCATAAATTCAGTTTTGGAATCATGGATGTATGTTCGAAAAATAATGAAACAAATTAGTAACGTGGGACTTTTTTGTATGAAAGTGAATGAGGCGCAGCCGAGTTCAAAAAAGCCCTTTACGATAGTGTCTCTTATAAATTTTTTTCTTCGACAGTTATTATATTGCCAAATTGTAGCAATTATATCATTAATTTGAATGTTTAATGATATGAATTGTCGTCGGATTATCAAATAAAGACTTCCGAGTTATATTTGTCGCAAAATACTTCTTTACGCACAGTTGATGATTTTACGCACAGGTGATTTTTTTACGCACTTGTACGAAAGAGTATTACTTTACGCACTGTCAGTAGTGCGTAAAAGCTTAGATTACGCACTGTCGTAGAAAAAATTGATTTTATGATTATTTTTCTGTATTCTATTTTTCCGACTATCTTTTTCTTTAGATCGCTTGCATGTTCCTTAATTCTCGTTGTTATGTATCGTTTTGTTCGTTCTATATGACATTTTCCACAATTGCTAGACGAAATTTTATAAATGATATTTGATTTGTGTTCAAATGGTGTGGTAGTTTTTAGTGAATAATTTCTGTTTAGTTGTATTCTCATCTTCATATTATGATACTTTTATGTTGTTGTTCAGTACTGTACGAAGTTTCTCGGAAGATATTTCACATGAGGTATTTTTAATTGAATGGATATTATTTGTTTTATCGCCTTAGTTGAAAATACGAGTCAGCAGGAGCTGTATATTCTTGCATTGGGATTGCCAATGAAATGATATTCCTAAAAATAATAGGTTATTTATCCTATCACGAATTAAATTTAGGACGACAATATATCGATTTGATAACAACCCCTGTTCGTGCAAAAATTGTCAAATGATGTTCTATTTCTAATTGTATACTATTTTCAATTGCAGTTATCCAAGGAATTTGTCCCCATTTGCATTTTTCCACATTGCGTTACTATCTGTTTGTTTTTTAATCAAAACTAAAAAAGAAATACCTTGGTTAACAAAAGGTCTGAAAAGGACCCTGCACTTTTTGCTATATCAAATAGCGTTCTGTCAAATGTTCCAAATTTTTGGAATTTTAAAGGAGCCAATCTCCCTATGAAATATGTCTGGGCCCAACTCGAATCTATGACTAGTTTTTGAAATACAGGGTGTTAAAGTTAGGAAATGGCGACTTTTCCCCATCTTGTGTATCTCTCAGTATTTTAAAAATATCCTTTGGCAACTATCCCCCACAAAAAAAACTCAAGAACTCTTTACCGTTACAGGGTGATTTCAATTCATACTCGATTTTTCGAATTTCGAAATATTGATGCTATATGGTTTGGGAACACTTGTAGGATAAAAATTATCACAGCTTATTTTGTTGTCGCCTTATGTGATATCATCCCATGGCTCAATCATACAAGGCGTTTCACGAATGCTGTAGTATACCGTAATCAATTTCGCTTGAGTTTTCTTTCCCTCCTTGTATGTTTGAGTTGATAAATTGTATTCATTCCAGTTTTTGAAGATATGTCATTGTGGAAAGTAGAGCATACAGGGTGCTAGTGTTTCCAAAACCAATTTTAACCACACGAAAATATCGGAAAACCACATTATTTTTCATCACTCGGTATTTTGGAATTATGCTCGTTAGGTTTGTATTTTTTGTTCATTATTCTATTCAAAATATCGTTATTTAGAAGCTGTATAATTTTCAGCTTTTTTCTATGACAATAGTTTTTGATGGATTCAGAAAACATTGTAAAGCTTGAAAAAATGTATACTTTTATAACCTCACGAAAATTGATTTTTTCTTGTACTTGTACTTTGAGTTGAAACCGATATTACCAGGTAGAATTTTTTGCACATCATTCGTGAAACGCCTTGTATGATTGAGATATGGGATGATATTACATGAAGCGACAACAAAATAGACTGTGATAATAAGTGTTTCCAAACCATATAGCATCAATCATCAATTGAAATCACCCTGTAGCGTATGGAGTTCTTGAGTTTTTTTTGTGGGGGATAGTTGTCAAAGGATATTTTTGAAATACTGCAAGCAAAAAATTCAAATATATTGATTTTCTCCAGAGATACAAGATGGGGAAAAGTCGTCATTTCCTAACTTGAACACCCTGTACATCGAAAACTAGTCATAGAATCGAGTTGGACCCGACATATTTCATAGGGAGATTGGCTTCTCCAAAATACCAAAAATTTGGAACATTTGACAGAACGCCATTTTATATAGCAAAAAGTGAGGGATCCTTTCTTCTAGTAATCTGCCTTCTGTGCATTATATTCGGAAATTCACAAATGATCTGCATTACTACAAATATTTTAATATAGTGGAGTAAAAACGCGCTTGAAAGACGCTTCTATCACGAAAAAAAAAATTGAGGTAGAACAAAACAAGTGGTGTGTAGTTTTATTAGGAATGTTATTGGCTATTACAAATCGATATTTACGACATCGCCAGCTGGGGCTGACCCTTTTTATAGCGAAAAATGTGTGAAAATATGGAATATACAAAAAACGTATTTTTTAAGATATAACTCGTGATAACTCAAAAACTATTAGAGATATCAAAGTAACTTTTTTTTTATTCGAAAGTAGAAATCTCAGCGCTGGTGTCAGTGCAGCCGAACTTTCGAAAACTTACTTCTTCTTCTCAAGTTGTAAATACTCGTATTTATTTTTTGTGCATTGATTTCTTGAGCAATCGAAAAACTTTATTATTTTTAGGAATTTTGACATACTTCCTGCGAGTAAATTGAAAACATCACAGAAGTTTTATAAAAACATTGCCATAAGTTGAAATCAATGACGTATTAACAGCGCCGAAATTAAAATCACACCGCATGCACTTTGTCCGGAACACCTGCGCGCGACACGAAATGTAAAAAGTCGTTCATCATAATATGATGTGATGTTATTGTTAGTGAGCAGAATCAACGCGAGTTAAAAGAGGTTTTGAAGCAGTATTTTAAAATTTTCTACTAGTTATAAAATGGAGTGCATTATATGTGGAGAATCTGTTGGAAATCAGGACAAATCGGTTGTGCAAAACCCTACAAAACAGGGTCTACAAACTATAGTTGGTAGGTACTGCAGAAAAAAGAAGAGATATTGTTGGCCTAAAAATTTTAGAAAGAAAACAAGCCATTTTAACGGGAAGTGAAAAAGTGAAATATCATCAGAGTTGTAGAAAAACATATACTAGTGTCCAAAATATTGGTTCTGCCAGTGGAATGCAAAATCCACAGCAAGAAATTTCTTCTAAAACAACTAGAATTAACATCGGCTTATTCAACAAAAGAAGCATGTGTCTAATCTGCAATAGAAGTGGACCTAAAAAGATAAAGCAAAAAAAGAAAAACTAACCTTTTTACAAACAGGTATGGCAATTCTATTCTTGTAAAATCGGTAGATACAGATGTTCTTCTTTTACTTCTACATTATTATAGAACTGCTCAAGAATTATCGAGTTGCCAATTATTTATTCAATTAGGACATAGTAAAAATAAACGTTTTATTGCCATATATGATATAGTGGAAAAACTGGGACTCTTTATTTGTAAAAATCTTCTAGCAATTCATTGTCTGACAGGATGTGATACCACAAGTGCATTTTACAAAATAGGGAAGAAAACTAATTTTGATGTGTTAATAAAAAATATTAATCACTAAACGGAAATAGGAGATATCCCTAATTTGAGCGAAGACGAAGCCGTTAAAATTAGCACTAAGTACATATATTATACTTGTACAAAAATAAAAATAAGAATACATCCAGTCTTAATGAAATGCGAGTCTTCCTAACATCAACAACCAATCGCCCAGCCTCAGAACTTCCGCCTACAGATGATGCTTTCAAGCAACACTTCAAAAGGTTGGTATTTATTTTTTTTAATTTATTTAAATACGCGAAGGTGTATCTCATTTAATAATTTTGATTAAACTCAATACAAAGCTAAATATTGTGGATTTCTGTATTTCCAGGTGTATACATCAATTGAAAATTTGGTACTCCAGTCATCAGGCAGAAATCGATTTTGAAGATCCCAGTAAAAATGGATGGATGGTAGAGGAAAACTCCTGGATACCCGTTTTGACTACACTGGAGCCTGTACCAGAAAATTTAAGAAGAATTTTGTCAATTCGTTTCTCCGACCAAAAATGTAATAATGGTAGATGTATTTGTGTGACTCAGGGCCTCAAATGTTGTAATGATTGTAAATGCAAATCGTGCTGTAATAAAATAACTATTATTGAGAACTCAGATTCAGAATCTGAGGATTATTTGATAATTACAAGAATAAACGGAACTCTGTTAATGTCTAACCGCGTCTCAACATATTATACTTACTTTTTAATATACACGTAGCACATTTTATCATTTTATTTATATTTATGCTGCACGAAGCAAGAAACGCGACATTTCGGTCGGCCGGCCGTCCCCTCCGCGTTATATGACTGACTTTAACTACGAATATTTCCTAAAGGACAAAAGATAATAAATTGCGGGTATTTTTAAAAACTTTTTAGATATGTTTTTCAGGTTTCACTCGCATATTATGCATGAACATTTCCAAATATAAAAAAGTTTTTTGATTACTGAAAAAAACATTACACTTGCATGACAACTCTACTTTTATATTTTTTTTGGTCAACGATTTTTTTTCTTTCGATTTTTATAGTTCTGTTTGTTTTGCTTAAGTGTCTACTTTTCAACAAAAAAATATTCGTTTCAATAGACCTAACAATTTGCGAGATATCATATGTTATGTAATAAATTGTACGATATTTTGAAATTACCCGATTTGTACTTTTTTTGTAAATAATTAGAGCACCCCCCAGTCTAGGATGTCGTAAATAGTCATATGGGATGTCAAAAACCTTATATAATGATAATACATAGGTCACTAATTGTTCTACGTCCATAAATTTTTTCGAAGGCTTTCACGGGCTTTTTTACTCCGCGAATAATTACCGTAGAATCTTTTGATCAGCAATCTAAGAAACAAACAAAATATTTCACAATAAGTTTCCCATTTTGTGCGAACTTTGGGATGACACTGTATGATTTGATTTCACTGTATTCTTTGGTGCCTAGCCACGGAGATCGTGTGCACCCCCCGCCACCGAGAGGAATAGACGAGGAAAGTGATGACGTCACAAATGTCATTCTTGTCAAAAACTGATTCCAAACAAATCTCCGTCGAATTTAAATCCAGCTTGTCCGAAATTGTTTTCGTTGTC
Source organism: Chrysolina oricalcia (assembly GCA_944452925.2). Lineage (NCBI taxonomy): Eukaryota > Metazoa > Arthropoda > Insecta > Coleoptera > Chrysomelidae > Chrysolina > Chrysolina oricalcia. The sequence goes on along the minus strand of OX101821.2, from coordinate 1,752,221 downwards.
TTTCAACTTCTTTTGCCTGGGAAAAAAATCCAAACAACCAGACACAAACTAATAAGCAAAGCAACAAATCATCAACAGAGAAAGTCACCTGAAATTCTTTGTTTGGAATCAGTTTTTGACAAGAATGACATTTGTGACGACACACTTTCCTCGTCTATTGATAGACATGTTCCGTGGAGACGAAGTTATGGATAATTTTCTAAACTCTCGAATGGAATGTCTACCACATATTTATATTGAATCTTTTGTTTACATAAGGATTTTATAAGGAGAGTTTATTACGGCCTTCGGCCGAAATTATACAGTGTGGTCATTTAAGTGTGCAACATATGGGAATCTTTTTAATGAATTGCACAACCAAAATAAAAATAGCGCCAAAAGTTGGTGCATGCTCGGTAATCATTTTAGGTGAACTTAGAATGGCTGCAAGTCAAATAGCATACAGGGTAGCTCAAAAAATATAAAAATTGCTCAAGAGTAAAGTACCCTTATTTCAGAAAATTCAGCAAAATGTTATTGAGAAAAGTTGTTTACAATTGAAAGTTATGCCCAAATACCAAAACATGGCCTCCCAAGTGATTTTTTTATTTTTTTATTTTTTTCGTTAATAATTTCCAAATTTGTAATTTTTTTTATAATCACCCTAAACACTTTCATAAGATAATCATAACAAAATCAGTTGAGCATAACTTTGTTCAAATTCGAGCATATTTGTTCAATTAACTTGGATTTTAATTTTTTTAGGGAAGCACAAACTTCATGTTTGTTGCAACGATATTCAACACAACTTCATAATTTCGCAAACAATATTTTTAACAAGGTAAAACATTAGTAATGATAATATGTATATTCAAAAACTCTCATTTGAACTGAACATTTTGTATATGAAATGTTTATGAAAAAGCTATACAAATTAATCGCCAAACATGAAATCCTTTTAAAATAATCGGGAAACCCAAGGAACAAAAAAAATTAGGGTTGAAAGGAAACATTATTATAAATAAATATTAACAAAATAATCAAAAAGGAATAATACAATGATTTCAATTGTATTTGAAAGCGGTGCCGATGGTTTTGACAATTTTTATTGGCTTATTTTTATCATAACTTAACCATTATCAAATGTGTGAAGAAAGATTTATCGACGGGACTCTGTGTGTCCACCTTCTCGTTCAATGCATCTTATTGTCCGATCATGAAATTCACGAATAGTAGATCGCAACACACTTCCTGGAATATTTCTGCAATGATGTCGTATCGAATTTTCAAGCTCCTCATCATTATTAAATGGTCGATCCTTGTAAACCTTTTGCTTTAAATATCCCCATAAAAAAATCTAATGGGGTGAGATCTGGCGAACGAGGAGGCCATCGTGGATCAGTATTTCGTCCTAACCATTTATCACCAAATTTCCCATTTAACCATTCTGAAACAATTCTAGTAGAATGAGCAGGACATCCACCATGTACAAACCATAATTTATGTCGTTCTTGTAAGCTCATATTCTCCAAAAAGTCCGTTAGTTCGTTTTCCAAAAACTGTAAATAGGTATCACCAGTTAGGTTGTGGCGAAAAAAAACGGCCCCAATAATTTGTTGTTAACAATACCGCACCATACATTTGTTTTTTGATAATATTGGTTTTTATTGTCAATGACAAAATTCGGATTTTCGTCCGACCACCACCTACAATTTTGGGAAGAGACAACGCCATTTGTTGTGAACGTAGATTCGTCTCCAAAAAGAATGTGTTTATGGAAATCATGTTGATCTTCTATTTGTCCTTGAATCCACATGCAGAAATCATAGTCTCGTTCTTGAAACGTGCAAATAAACATAGGCTTATAGGCATGATATTTATTTTTTTTAAGAATCTTCTTAACAGAACTTTGTTTTACACCCGTATAACTGGAAATTTCTTGGGTGGATCTTCTAGGGTTTTCAACAACTGCCTGAAGTACTTCTAATTGATTTTTCTCATTACATACAGGTTTCGTACGTTCATTTTTATATTTATAATCCAAACTGCCAGTCTGTTTGAAATTATTTAAAATTCTGCTTACAGTGGAATAGTGCACTTGTTTGTCTGGATGACGTTCATTGAATATATCTGCTGCTTCACGCACTGGTTTATAGTTATCTCCACATATTAAAACTAATTCTGCCTTCTCGGCTAACGTTAACTGTCTTGGAGGAGGCATTTGAAATCAAATAAACTCAATAATCGAACAATAATTCTTCGAGAATGAGAAGGTAATGTCACCAAACTGTCATAATGTTTACTGTCAACACTCATTTGTTTTGTTCTTTGGGTATCCGTGATTATTTTAAAAGGATTTAATGGTTGTCGATTAATTTGTACAGCTTTTTCATAAACATTTCAAACACAAAATGTTCACATTAAATGAAAGTTTTTGAATATGCATATTATCATTAATGATGTTTTACCTTGTTAAAAATATGGTTTGCGAAATTTTAAACTTAAGCTGAATATCGTTGCAACAAACATGAAGTTTGTGAATCCCTAAAAAATTAAAAATCCATGTTAATTTCACGAATATTCTTGAATTTGAACAAAGCTATGCTCAACCAATTTGGTTGTGGTTACTTTATGGAAGTGCTAAGGGTAATTATAAAAAAAATTACAAAATTTGGAAATTATTAACGAAAAAAATTAAAAAATTAAAAAATCACTTGGGAGGCCATGTTTTGGTATTTGGGCATAACTTTCAATTGTAAACAACTTTTCTCAATAACATTTTGCTGAATTTTCTGAAATAAGGGTACTTTACTCTTGAGCAATTTTTATATTTTTTGACCTACCCTGTATGCTATTTGACTTGCAGTCATTCTAAGTGCACCTAAAATGATTACCGAGCATGCACAAACTTTTGTCAAGAATACAATTTTCTGAGAAATCGATAATACACAAGTTTCCCATTTGTTGCACACTTAAATGACCACACTGTATACTGATAGGGGACCCAAATCTGTGTCTGTACATCTGTTGCATTTTAAAACGCTATCATTTCGGAACCATTGGAGATATCACTTTGAAATTTGAATCACAACAATGAAAAAAAATTGAAAATTAATATTTGAATTTTCGAAAATACGAAATATCTCACGAATGGTTGATATTTTGACAATATACCAGGACATTTGACCGCCTTCAGAAAATCTACAAAAATGTAAAGGAAAATGTTTGTAAAATAAATAGTCCAGGAAATGCTTCAAAAGAACGGAAAAATGTGGATATGGATCAAAATTGATAAAATTGTTTTTTTTTATCGTATCTAATACTTCTTCACAAGCCCCACCGACTTTCAAAACCGCTTTACTCCAACTGACAAAGCTGAAAAGAATCAAAAAATGAAGAAAAAATTACAAAATTGTATTGTATTTTAAAATCTCCAAATACTCGAAAACGAAACGAGATTTCACAAAAATTTATACCTACACTGTTATTTCACTTGAACAGGTATACAAAAAATTTTCATTAACATTTTCCATATCTTTATAAATAAACTAAGAAAAATCTATTGAACTTTAAAAAATGATCATTTCGTGACTGGACTTGCAAAAAATTTTGAAATTGACAAAAACCTAAAATTGAAATATATCAAATAATGTTTAGGAACAATTTTATAGTCCTCAACTGAGTCTACAAAAAATTCCATTGAATTTTTTTCAGATCTTGAAAAATAAACGAAATATTGAATTTTCTTATATAAAACCACCAAAAACTCGAAGACGGCGACAGATTTTCAAATTTCACATGATACCTTTTTTGATTGCCTTTTAAAAACCTACAGAAAATGTTGAATTTTTTCCGTTTTATCAATAGTCCGGGAAATATTCCAAAAAACGAAAAATAAGTGAAATTTTCCATTTTTTTTAAACATCAATAACTCGAAAACGAAACGGGATATCAAAAAAATGTTATATGTGACCAGTTTTATTGTCTTTAAAAGATCCTATGAAATTTTTTGATATCTTAAAAAACACGTATTTTTGTAGGAAAATTTTGTTTTTCCAATTTTGGTGTGTTTTCGTGAAGTTAGGTTAGGTAAGATTAGATTTGGTGATAATTTTATGGCCATGCATGATTTTTTATTCACGTCTCCGACGTTAAACCTTAAAAATAGGTGTTTTAGGGACTATGTAGAATCGATAGGGGAGGTCGATGGTATTATGGACACATTTAGAAAATGCGTAACAAATGTTTGGTTCTTCGGGACGAAAAAATTTAAATGAACGGTCTTTGCGTCCTCGAACAGGTCTACAAAATTTTTTTTATGAAATTTTTTCATATCTTGAAAATAATTTATACAGGGTGTCCCGTAAACCTTGTACAATATTGAAACAGGTGATAGACCAGGTCATGACTGTTCAGAATATCGGAATTTCACCTTAGTAAAAATCTCACCGTTTTCAAGAAAATGAGCATTATTTAAATTTCTGGAAAATCACTACCTCATTTTGGATTTTAGAGTGCCATGTCTACAAATTGGGACCAATTCAAATATCTTTGTTGCTGAAGATTACTGATTGGTGATGCTTTCAGACATACATAACAGTTTTTCAGAAAACAATACAATTTTTCAAGAAATGAGGGTGAAATGCCAGATTTGAGTTTCACCAATTTTTTCAACAACAGTTTGACATTATTGTTTGAAAAAAATAACCAAGTGGAAGTGGATATTCATTACAGAAGAATTCCCATTCTGTCCAGACTCTACCATGGTATGAAACATACGATAATTATTTTTGCAAGGAGTAGAATTTTGATTATATTAGAGTGTGATGTTATTCTGCGACTCCGTTAGACTTTGTCAGTAATGTCTTTTATTTTTATCCTGCCAAGATGAAATGAAAATAATTATGAGAATAACGAATCAACTGCTTAGAAGCATTCAATGAGATGTGAAGAAATAAATAATAAATCAACGTTTTTTTGAATCAACATACACTATAAACCACAATAACGATTATTCAACATTGCGATGTCATCTCAGTGCGCTGAATAATATTACAAAAATGTTATTCTCCATCCACTCGTACGCAGAGTCGACATCTTTTCAAGAAGAACCTGTTCAAATGCATTATGGGTTATAACCTCCATATCAGCGATTCTCTGGGCGGCATCGTGCAATCGGATATCGTTCTGCATAAAGCGCTGCTGCAGCAGTAGCACTCCCTCCACATTCACCATAAATGATACGCATACGCGCATATTCTTGGGGAGTATAACGTGTGTACGGCATGTCAAAGAAATAAATACCACTGAATGAAACAAGCGGAATAATTTTAAAAAAACTACGACAGAAGTCACAAGTTGTTTAAACAAAATGTGACAGCCACCTACTAGATTTTTTCAATTCTATTAAAAGAAGTTCCGTTAGGTTAGGCGTTTTTAATAAATATTTATGCATTTTATCATTTTACCTGACCGAGTTAAAACCTTGATAAAATAGTAATTCTGAGAAAAACGAAAAACGAACCAATAAATGGACGTCCCCAAAACATCCCGAAAATTTCCACGAAATCCTTAACATGGGCCCATGATGGACGTACCCGGGACGTTCCAATTTGTACACAATCCGACAATGGACGTCTTTGGGACGTCCTGAATGTCCCAGATTGACGTCCTGAGGACGTTCTTAGGACATCTTGGTGTTATCTGGGATGTTAGTTATCACCGTATCGGAGATCAGGAATGGTAAGGATTCGAATCCAACCATACTTCCATTGAACCCTTACCTGCCTGTTAACAATTAATTGTGCGGGAAATCATCCAATATTAATAGAAGCACCGGATCGATGTTGTTTGTAAAGCTAATGGTGTGGCAGTTTCACCGAATGCTAGGTCAAAAAATTGCCGGGTCGTCAATATTGATTGTGAAATAATAAGCCTGGAGTATCTTTTACAATATTCACATCCCGGCATGGCGCCGGACTGCCTGATTGCCATTTTCCAGACCATGAATGTCTGAACTTCCAATGAATTGTCTAGAAAAATGGCCGTGAATTCGTTGTAGGAAGAACTGGAAATGAGGCGGAATACGATTGTCGGGATTAAAGTTCTCTAATTTTTGGGAAATACGTCGAAAATTGAGTTTATTGAGAGCTCGATATCTTTGCCGTGAAATAAATTTGTCTCAGTTGTGTGTGATAGTAATAATGGTGAAAATCACGTGAATAAGGAAGTTACTATTACTCAAACTTATACTTATTGTACAGTGATATTCAAGAAGAACGCAACAAAGGAAATTAATCATTATTTGTGATTTGAAAAAATATGTAACTATATACAATGACCGCCAAAAAGTATGTACCATATGGGAAAAAAGTCTATTGTAAGAGTATTAGAAAAACATTTCTAGGGAAAAGTTTGTGCATGTTCGATAACCTAAAAATCTATTTTGATATGTCACGTGACCACTAGTATACAGGTTTTTTTACGACGAGCGTTCGTTAGGAATATATGGAGAACGATTCAAAATGAAAACTTGAAATTTTGTGGTAGTGGGTTCTACAAAATGTCCTTCTCAACTAAAATACCGGAAGTTGAGGACAACTTCCTTATTTCAAATGGAACACCCTGTATTTTATTACATTTTTTAATTTCTCATCACATTTTAGGCCCACTTTGTATAACAATGCCTATACCCAAATTTGTTAGTTTTCGAGATATTGATTTTTTTCTGAAAAATTTGACATTTACAGCACCACCCCGAAAAAATCACAAATCATAGACAGTAACAGTTGAAAATGTAAAATTCCACAGAATCACACCTTAAGCATCAAGTCATGAACAGGTGCATCGAATTTTCGAAAATAATTTACAGGGTGGTCGAAATTTCCACTTAAAACATAACATCGAGAAAACTGATGATACACGATTTTTTCAAATGGAAACCATACACTATTATATTATTTTTGGATACTACGAAAAAAAAGATATTATCTTCATGAAGAATGTCCTGTTTGGGAATTGACTGCTCATTTGTAAATCCAGATAAATGGATTATTGTGATCATTTCCTTTGTTAAAATATTTGCGCGCTCCACTGATCATTAAGGGACCAATTGCCTTCCACTACGGTATGAAATGCCTGTGACAGGAATACCTAAAATACCTAAAATACACCACTGACAAGATATATCCGGTTTTGGGAAATATTTGAAATGTAAATCATTCGAAGCAATACCAAACCAAGCAAGCTTTGAAAACAAATGAAGTTACAACAAATATATCAAAATTTGATGCGATATTATTGACGGGTATTTCGTAGTTTTCTATTTGTGTGCAAAATGTCTCGTTTGGGGTATTCTAATGAAGTTTCCTGAATTTAATAATCATTTATGGCGAATCTACACAGAGCCAATAAAAATATTCTGAGAAGACTTCTAAGAAACTGCCGTGATTTCGGATCTTTTTCGTCTGTCATCAACAAAAAAAAAAACTCGTAAACAATGAGGACATCGAAATTGTAGTTTTGGCTTACTTCACAGCCTATCCAGAAAATTCGTTGAAAGACGCAGAAAAGTCACTTAGAATTTCATGTTCGTCAATAAACCGGATTTTAATCTTACATAAGTGGCGTCCCTTCAAATATCACCAGGTTCAAAATCTGAAACCTCACGACTTACCTGCACCAGTGGAATTCTGCGAATGGTTTCTTAACAAGATACAGGAGGGCCCTGAGTTCATGAAGAGCATTATATGGACAGATGAAGCCAAATTTGCCAAGAATAGTATGTACGACCGCCATAATAGTAATTTTTGGGCAGCAGAAACTCCAAAGCTCGTTCGCCAGCGCAACTTCCAGGATTCATGGTGTTTTAAAGTTTTTTGCGCTATAAAGGTAGACCGAATTATATGTTTATATCTTTATGATGAGAATTTGAATAGCGATAGATATTCGCATATAATTAGGAATGTGGTTGGTGAATCCATAAGGCATGTTTCTAAACAATTCCGTTCCATGTTATGGTATTAGATGGATGAATGGAGCCCCTGCACATAATACTGCTACCGTTGCTGGCTTCTTGTATGGGATGTTCGAAGATCAGTGGCTTTGCTACAATGGGCCATTTAAAGAGGATATGAGAAAGTTATGTACTTTTCATCAAATTACAAATGTTCCACTGCAGTCAAGCCATTAAAAAAAAACTTTGATTTTTATAAAGAGTTCAATGAATATTTGAAAAAATTAGCAATTTAAAATTTTTGTATTTAAGCATAAAATTAAATTCAAAGCAACTTTTTCAAATAACTTTTTTCGATATCTTGCTATCTTACCCCACTTTTGGCCTCTTAATAGTATTTTCGTCCAAATTGCCGCCATACTAGTGGTCACGTGACACTTGTCAAAGTCGATTTTTAGGTTTTCGGACAAGCACAAATTTTTCCCTAGACATATTTTTCCAATACTCCATCCAACCAAACAATGTTTTCCCATGTGGTACATACTTTTTGGTGGTGTTTGTATGTTACCAAAAAATAGTGCACCTCCAGAAATTATTATTTGTTGTTAAAAAGTTCTAGTTTTTTCATATCATTGTCACTGTTTCATTTTTCGAAATTTCCAAAATAACTGATTTTTTGAGGATTTTCCATTTGACAGGTTTAAATTAGCACATGACTGAAGCAAATAGGCTATTTTTTACTCATTTTTCAAGTCTAAACTAATTGAAAAGTCAAATTTTCATTTTATCTATCAATAAAACAAACCCCTATGTTGCGAACTTTATGTGTGACACTGCATATACAAATGTCAAAAAGATGTAAAAATATGACAATGCCCCTTAAAGACTTTTTCATAAACAGATTAAAAAGGAAACATTAAGTTCTTACTAACCCTGACAAGGTGACAAAAATTCATTGTGAAAAATTAGAGTTCAGATACTCCTCAATGTCATAAAAACTGTTTTTCAACAAAAATTATTTGATTTTGATATCGAACGATTTGGGGTTGAGTATCTTGATATATTCTGGTATATGTTTAGAAAGGTTTATAATTAGGGATTTTTTTTATTAAACAATATGCCATTAAACCTGCGCAGAAGAATGTATTATCAACAGGACGGTGCTCCAGCACACTCTACAGTTAAAGTGCCTGATTTTCCTGATCATTTGTATCTTCGTAGATGGATCGAACGATATTCAGTGAATTCATGGCCTCCTAAATCTCCCGATTCAACCCCATGCGATTTCTCTCTATGGGGATATTTAATGTGAGGTTTATAAACACAGACCTTTCATAGTTCAAGAACATCTTGAAAACACGATATAATATAATGAACAAGATCTTATATTTCTCCTGGAATGTGATCCTAGGTAATGTGATCTTTTAGCTTTCGTTTTGATTGGCCAATATACACTTGTTCACAGTCATCAGTCATCGTATGGAATTTCATAAACGATATTAGATTTGGAAGTGGAAGGTATTCAGTTGCCAATTACCGAAAAAAATGTTGAAACTGCTATTACATTTATCAATGATCACTTTTGGGAATCTATTTGCACCTGTCTGGACTATACGAGGATATACAAAATTTCAATGTCAAAATATTTTATTACTCAACATATTCTCCTCTTAATTGGATACATTCATTACAGCGAACCTGCAACGTCTCTAGACCTTTCAAAAAAAATGTTTCTTCTTGCTCTACAAACCAGACCTCCACAGCTTTCATTACCTCCTCGTTGGAAGAAAATTTACGTCCTTTTAAACTTTTTTTCAGATGAGGAAAGAGATGATAGTTGGACGGAGCCAAATCTGGTGAATTAGGGGGGTGTTCTAGTAATTCAACCCATAAATCACGAATTTTTTCATGGCAATATGAGATTTGTGTGCAGGGGCGTTGTCCTGCAAAAACAAAACACATTTAGATAGCTTTCCGCGACTTTTCTCTTTAATTTTTTCCCAGTAATGTCGAATAGTAATCTCCAGTTATTGTTCTACCCTTATCCAAAAAATCAATCATGATTACTCCATGGCAATCCTTATAAACAGAAGCAAGAACTTTTCCAGCAGATTTTTGTACACGAAACTTCTTAGGTCTTGGAGAACCGGAGTGTCGCCATTTCATGGATTGTTGCTTTGTTTCTGGATCGTAGAAATGTACCCAAGTCTCATCCATAGTAACAATTCGGTTTAAGAAGTTTATTTCGTTTTCAAATCGAGCTCAGATCGAACGCGATGCTACTACCCTTGCACGCTTTTGGTCAACATTCAAACATTGGGGGATCCATTTTGCAGCAATTTTTCTCAAGTCCAAATTGACGTGAACTATTTGATGAACGCGTTCGTATGAAATATTCAGTGCTTCAGATATCCGATTTAGCCCAATTCGACGGTCTGTTAAAATCATGTCATGAACTGCATCGATATTTTCGGGGACTGAAAATTTATCTCTTTTGAAGCTTGCGGTCCAATTTTTCATGGTCGCATCCGAAGGACATTGATTACCAAGGCAGGGGTCGAGAACTATCGATGGCGCTATCGATAATTATCGATAGTTTCAACTATCGAACACTATCGATTATATTTTTAGACTATCGATGGTATTCGATAGTTGTGTTATGTGAGTGATGTCAACGTATCTTGACATTTTTTACTTGATATTGACCGTTGACATAAATGACACAATGGAAGAAGTGAAAAAAGAGTAGAAAATAACATTATTTAGAACAAAAGAGAGAAAAGAAGAGAAAGATGAAACTTCTTTCATCAGTTTCATCTGTCATTTGTCATTATAGGATAAGAAAAGAAGAAAAAGAAGAAGAAAAAGTCACGAGTCAATCGGGTGGGATTACGTGAGCCATAGAATTCTATAGTCGACAGTTATGTCTCTGTCTCTCCCGTGAATTCAACCATAATGACACCTCACTTATTTGATGAAAAGTAGAATTCTATGGCTCACGCAATCCCACCCTAGTCATCGAATGTTTACAATGTTTGAATTGAATGTTTATGTTTACAATGACATTTTATTTTATGGTTTGTTTTGTTTTAGTTGTAGTTTTATTTTTATTCTTTTTCGGTTTTTAATTTGTACGTTTAATAAAAATGGACAAATTTTTAATAAAAGAACATGAAGCAAGTACGAGCAAGGCAGAAGGTAATTAAAAATGATTATAATGTCTGTTTGGATGACTATTTTAGCTTGCACTTTATATTACTTTATTTACTATCGAAAACTATCGATAATTATCGATAGTCAAAAGTCGAACTATCGAATGCTATCGATGGTCACGACTATCGATAGTTCTCGACCCCTGACCAAGGGTATTAAGCATATATCTTCGTAAATCTGCTTACCTCTTAACCCTTTTAAATACAGGTACTTGATGATGGCTCAATACTCCAATTTTTCGATTTTCACAATTTCGGTGGACATACTTTTTCTTTCAATTTATTGCGTAACTCTGGTTTACTTTTTTGACGTCAAACTTTACACTGACACTTCTAATGAGTTATTATTCGTTGCTATGGTAACGCAATATTTCGTTTATGCAGGGAACTGGTCTAGGCTAACTAGATATCAATACATCCTCGTATACTGGAATATTCCAGATTCCATCTCAATCCCGTATAAGAGTTCATGCTCAACGCAAGAAATTTCCATTTTCTCAAGGAAATGAATATATTCAACCAATAAATTCGAATGAATCATTTCCCAGTAGTCTTTCTCTACTCGGAGTAATATCCATCTTCAAAGAAAAAATATATCGGTATATTTCCATAACGAAATTAAAATTTCAATATCAAAGATATTGGGATCGGAATAGTTACCCATATTCAAAGTAGATTTCTCTAGTTGAAAATCAACTACCACGATGCCTGGAATCCACTTCTATAATCACACTCCAGTTAGAGTACAAGTTATTATGATTTCATCTGCACGAATTTCATAGAGGGTTAATTATTCTCGAAAATGATTGCATCGTATTTATGAAATGATGACCAGCTACCTAGTGTCAATAAATTGTTATCTGTACTCTCAAATAGTTTACAGGCGACTATAATAATTATTTAACAGTAAGGTTGGTGATCCAAATGGTATTTTTCTGTAGTTTTGTTGCCAACGTTTCGAGTTTTATTGAATTCTTCATCAGGGCTTAGTCAGAAGGGGAAAAATTTAGAAATCAAAGGACCTTGCATTTTTTTATGTGAAATGGCGACCGGTGACATTTTTTGTAACTTCGTGATGTATCGAAGAAGACAGAAATCTTTGGGAGATCGTTTGCTAACGAACAGTCGTTACCGACCGATGATGAACCCTTTACTCCCATAAACACCTAACTATGTAGGCTTATTATGGCAAGAACCTGTCAGAAAACAACTACTCCCCTGGCTAAGACCACGACGGGTATTGAATTAAGTCTAACAGCTACTTGTGCAACGTTCCTCAAAACATCAGAGGACGCAATTGCAAGTGCCCTCTATGACCAACCAGCAGAATTATGTTTTGATTTGGACGGGGTGACCACCTGCAGACTAGTTTCGAGGTTGTTGCCTCTCATCAGTGCAAGGGCAGGTCAACACAGACAGCACTGAAGCCATCTGTTCCCCGTCCAAACCAATACACACTCCGCTGATTAGTCAATTCTGGTTCACGAGATGAAAGCAGTTTAATTCAATACCCGTCGTGGTCTTAGCCAGGGGAGTAGTTGTTTTCTGACAGGTTCTTGCCATAATAAGCCTACATAGTTAGGTGTTTATGGGAGTAAAGGGTTCATCATCGGTCGGTAACGACTGTTCGTTAGCAAACGATCTCCCAAAGATTTCTGTCTTCTTCGATTAAATCTCTCAACCCGGAGATTCGGAGTGTCTTCCTCTGCTCGCTAGGTGGAGCGGCCTAGAAACTGCTTTCATCTCGTGAACCAGAATTGACTAATCAGCGGAGTGTGTATTGGTTTGGACTGGGAACAGATGGCTTCAGTGCTGTCTGTGTTGACCTGCCCTTGCACTGATGAGAGGCAACAACCTCGAAACTAGTCTGCAGGTGGTCACCCCGTCCAAATCAAAACATAATTCTGCTGGTTGGTCATAGAGGGCACTTGCAATTGCGTCCTCTGATGTTTTGAGGAACGTTGCACAAGTAGCTGTTAGATTTAATTCAATACCCGTCGTGGTCTTAGCCAGGGGAGTAGTTGTTTTCTGACAGGTTCTTGCCATAATAAGCCTTCATAGTTAGGTGTTTATGGGAGTAAAGGGTTCATCATCGGTCGGTAACGACTGTTCGTTAGCAAACGATCTCCCAAAGATTTCTGTCTTCTTCGATTAAATCTCTCAACCCGGAGATTCGGAGTGTCTTCCTCTGCTCGCTAGGTGGAGCGGCCTAGAAACTGCTTTCATCTCGTGAACCAGAATTGACTAATCAGCGGAGTGTGTATTGGTTTGGACTGGGAACAGATGGCTTCAGTGCTGTCTGTGTTGACCTGCCCTTGCACTGATGAGAGGCAACAACCTCGAAACTAGTCTGCAGGTGGTCACCCCGTCCAAATCAAAACATAATTCTGCTGGTTGGTCATAGAGGGCACTTGCAATTGCGTCCTCTGATGTTTTGAGGAACGTTGCACAAGTAGCTGTTAGATTTAATTCAATACCCGTCGTGGTCTTAGCCAGGGGAGTAGTTGTTTTCTGACAGGTTCTTGCCATAATAAGCCTTCATAGTTAGGTGTTTATGGGAGTAAAGGGTTCATCATCGGTCGGTAACGACTGTTCGTTAGCAAACGATCTCCCAAAGATTTCTGTCTTCTTCGATTAAATCTCTCAACCCGGAGATTCGGAGTGTCTTCCTCTGCTCGCTAGGTGGAGCGGCCTAGAAACTGCTTTCATCTCGTGAACCAGAATTGACTAATCAGCGGAGTGTGTATTGGTTTGGACGGGGAACAGATGGCTTCAGTGCTGTCTGTGTTGACCTGCCCTTGCACTGATGAGAGGCAACAACCTCGAAACTAGTCTGCAGGTGGTCACCCCGTCCAAATCAAAACATAATTCTGCTGGTTGGTAATAGAGGGCACTTGCAATTGCGTCCTCTGATGTTTTGAGGAACGTTGCACAAGTAGCTGTTAGATTTAATTCAATACCCGTCGTTGTCTTAGCCAGGGGAGTAGTTGTTTTCTGACAGGTTCTTGCCATAATAAGCCTACATAGTTAGGTGTTTATGGGAGTGAAGGGTTCATCATCGGTCGGTAACGACTGTTCGTTCGTGATGTATGTGTTTGTACTCGACTCCGTAACCAAAACCTCAATCCTATACTAGTTGACTAGATACGGGGTGTTAGAGTTGATAATTGCCCATTTTTTTTTGTTTTTTTTTAACTCACAACCTAGATTAAATTTCTGTTGTATACACACGTAAACTAAATGTTTTGATAATACACTGATGAGTACGTACAATGAATAGTTACTTTCCGCCTACCTCGTAACAACATTCCTCATAAACATAATAATTCTACACCCCACGCTCGGTGGCTACGTTCAAAAAAATACAATTACCAGCCAGAAATTATTACAGACCCTTCAAAATTCAGAACAATGTTGGAAAATATAGAAAAAACTTTGATATATAACTATTTTTGATATTTTCCGTACACACAACACCACGTCCAATGTTCTCTGTTCTCACGCTACATTTTATTAACAATTACATAGATGGCTATGATAAATAATACATCAGTATGTACATACCTACTGTTGTTGTTGTTCATCAATTGTTTACTGATTGTTTTAATGGCCTGTGTAACATGGATTGGGACTATTGGGAAAACTATGTTACAAAGATGCCTTCTTAATGTATTAACCTGTGTATCTCAATAACTGGTCTTAGCAGAGCCAATACTGTTTGACAGTATGATAGCGAACTCAAACTAAGGGCAATGACAAACATTTTACGTACGGAATTTTTAATTACAGGGAGAATTATGAACTAAATGCCTTTTCACAAGTTTTGTCATCACCTAGCGTTTGTGTCACACTGTATATCAATATTCCGATGAGTAGTATGTTGAATGGTTCGTGGTGAAGTATCCCTAAAGCTCAAAATATGAAATTTAAATACACCAAATGTCATCAAAAAAGCTGTGACTTTTTGACACACCTAGTATAAAAATGTGAACCTGTTGATTTTGACATATTTAAACGATGGGCATTTCAGTGTGTTACTTGGTTTCATCACATCTTCATTTTATAGGGTCGAATCAAGGTGTCATTCTCAATAATGTTTGATTTACCCCGTATGTAACAATTTTTTTATTAAAAACCAGTCCAAAATTATTATGTTATATGTGAGCAATATTTGTCGTGTGAAACTCTTTCATTCAAGATGTTTTTTTTACGAGCAACCTTACTTTAAAGAAATGGCCATTTTCCAATTTCGACACCCCATGGACACTCTTGTTCAGTAGATCATATTCTACAACATATCAAAAATTCAAAAAAGTTAGCCGGTGACAATTTTTCCATAATTTTTTCAAAAAATAAGTTTTTCTGAAATCGTTCAAGAATGCCCACTTTCTCGGAGCTACTGCAGGCCTCAAAATACGCTAATCCAGTATTTTAGTCCGTTGCTAAGCAACGAACTTTCCCGGACCGTTTAATAATTTCCCGTATCGAAAACGATACGGGAATATTTTTGCCGGCTTGTTTACATTTTAGACAGTTATTGAATTCACGCAAACAATATGTAGAATTCCTTAGTTTTTGATAATGCTGATTGATATTTCAGAAAAAATAGTATGTGTACCTCGTAGTAAAAGCACATTCCCAGACAATAGAATATTTTTATTCGTCCTTTATGATCAAATACATGATATAGGATAGGTCACAATGGTCAGACAGAACTATACAAATGATAGAACTATACAAATAAATTTACAATATATCCAAGTATATTGTTCGGAGGTACAATGATAGTGAACCACATATATGCATATATATATACACACACATATATATACATCAGGATATATACACATATACACACATACACACACATACAAACACCCATACACATACATATACATACAAACATATTATACACATAGGTAAATAAAATCTATAAATATAACAGTACATCTTAGCGACTTAAGAATACACATTAAAATATAAATAGAGGTTAAAAATACAAAAATCCAAGCACACACAAGTAAAATGATATCTGCAATTTTTAGTTCACCTGAAATTGAGGTATTCAGTAGTGGAATAAAAACAATTGTTCGTTAAAAATAACCTGAGTTTTTTTTTGAATAACTTTAAAGGCTGGGTATCTCTAATGTCAGAAGGTAGGTGGTTGAAAAATTTTGCTCCTGCCAGGGAAGGGGTTTTTTCATATAAACTTGTGGAGTGTTTTTCGATTCTAATTGAATCACCGTATCTGGTTGGATATCGATGTATGTAAGAGTTCTTCGATGAATCTCTCAAATTGCGTTTAATATGGCAAATGCAACCGTATATATATACACAGGGTACTGTTAAAATATGGTTTTCCCGAAAATAAGGTCTGCAGGAGTCTAATCTCTTCATGTTGAATATAAGCCTCATTACTCTTTTTTGAGCCACAAATACTCTATTGATTTCTGAGGCGCCCCCCCACAGAATTATATTGTACGACAAATGAGAGTGAATGAGAGCGTAGTAAACATTTAAAAGAGTTGGTCGATCAAGTTCATTTTTCAACTGGAGAATAGCATAGTACCCACTGGAAAGTCTCTTGCATACATAGCCGATGTGATTTTTCCAGTTCAATTCTTGATCTATATGTATACCTAGGAATTTTGAGGTATCTGAGGATTCGATGATATCATTTTCAACGCGCACGTTCATCGGACCAATATGAGTCTTTCTGCCAAAGAATTGCATAAGTATTGTTTTTTCGACATTAACCACTAATCTATTAGTTCTACACCATGCTGTAAACTGGTCTGCTATTGCTGATAGTTTGATCTGTAAATCTGATGGGTTATCAGCTTCCTCGGCTATAGTTGTATCGTCGGCAAATAAGACTAGGCATTTAGAACTTATATGTGATGGCATATCATTTATGAAGAGGAGAAATATCAATGGTCCCAGAACTGATCCCTGTGGGACTCCTAGGCCCATTTGGTACAAATCTGACCTGCTGTCCCCCAGTTCTACCAGTATCCTTCTGGAGCTCATAAATGACATAATCCAAGAGAGAAAGTTGCCCCTAATGCCTATGGAGTAAAGTTTTTCCTCAATGAATCGAAAGTTGATCGAGTCAAACGCTTTGGTGAGATCAAAAAATAATGCTCCTACATACTTACCATCATCCATGCGTCTGTAGACGTATTCCATGAAATCAACGGCAGCGGTTTCTGTCGATCGGCCAGGATGGAAACCATTTTGTGACTTGCTGATTATATTATATTTTAATAGGAATGGAAATATTTTGTTGAATATGCAGCGCTCGATCACTTTACTGATGACACTAGGAATAGTTATTGGTCGATAATTATCAACTGAAAGTGGATCCTGTTTTTTATGGATTGGAATAATTTTTCCAGTTTTCAACATATCAGGAAATACTCCAGACTCTACTGAGTAGTTGATTATATGTGCCAATGGTTCAGCAATGTACTCATTGATTCGTTTCACTACTTTGGTGGATAGGCAGTCCGTACCAACTGAAGTTTTGTTTTTTAGTTCGCGAATCACAGAAACGATTTCTAGCCAATGTACTGGAGAGAAGTAAAACGTGTTGGGAATATTAGCCATTTTGGTACATTCAATAGTTGAGTTATTTCCAAACTTGGATTCAATAATATTTGAAACATTAACCGAGTAGTGCTTGGCAAAGGCATTTGAAATTATGTGAGGGTCAGTGGTTGTTTCTCCGTTGATGTTCATTTTAACGGGAAGTTCTTTTTTAGTTCTTCCAGTTTTACTATTAACTGTTTTCCAAATCATTTTTTGCGTTTCTCGTGGATCGGTAGAATTGTTAATTTTGTTTTGGGTATATTTAAATTTAGCCTGATTGATGTTACGCCTATGTATTTTTTTCATTTCTTTATAGTTATGATTCAGTAGTTCGTTGTTAGAATTATTCATCAACCAAAATAAGTCAGCCAACTTCCTACCTTCTTCGATTATTGATTTAGTAGCCCAATTCGATTTTATATACGAGTTCGTTTTCACTTGAATAATTGGACATGTCAGATCTAGGGCGTAGGTTATTGTATTGAAAAATAAACTATACATATCATTTATGTTAGAATTACACTCAAAGATATCTTTGAAATTCTCAGCCATCATATAATTTTTTAGTTGCCATAGGTTTTCCTCTCGAGTATCTCTTCTGGCAACCACGTTTTGAACCGGACAAGGTTCTTTGGAACGGTTTATTTTTAGTGTGAAGAATATACCAAGGTGATCACTTATATTGAATTGTTCCACCCTTTCCGAAAATTCGTCAAGAGATAAATTTGTTGCGAAGTAATCTATCTGAGAACTGTATTTTGTGCCATTCTTGTCAGTGAAGACTCTTGTAGGCATATTGTTTTTGAACACCATGTTATAACTAGCAATTAGATCTAAAAATAATTCTTTGTTTCTTTTCTTTTGAGTGTGACAGTTCAGATAATCGATATTTAAATCACCATATAGTATAACATTTTCGGAGAGGGTGGAGCACTCGTTCAAAATATCTGTCAGTCTATATATAAATATATTAATTTCACCATTAGGCGGCCTATAAATGTTAACAAGGATGTATTTTTTATTTTTCAATGTAAAGCTAATGGCACAGCATTCTATGTGCATTTCTTCGGAAAGTTTGAAAATACGCTCCAGTTTCTTGAACTGAATATAATTTTTTGTGAATATTAGAACTCCTCCATTTTTATGGATTTGTCGGTTGTAGTAATTTGCAATAGTGTAGTTTTCAATATTGACAGTTTGTATATTACTATCAGTGCACCAAGTTTCTGAAATGCATAAAATATCAATATTATTTGTTTTCATCAATAATTCAATTTGATTAGTTTTACTGGTTAGAGATTGAGAATTTATGTGCACAATATTGAAATCTATTATATTGTCTAGGACTACTGGTAATGAAGAAGAAAGATTAGAAAATGTTTTCTGATCGCTTGTTTCGAAAGGAATTTCTAAATTCAAATCTTTTTACCAGTATCTGTTTTGGCCAGAATGATGGATCGTAGAGGGTGTCTCGAAGTTCCATACTCGCTCCAATTTTAAACGACTTCAGCTTGCCCAGACTGGTGAGTTCTTCAAGTTCCAATTCATTATTCGGTAAACGCTTGTCAAGATATGCCTTCACAATGTTTGTAGTCACTGCTGGTTTGCAGCGTCCTACGTACAACCAAAGCATTGGGCTGCCTGCAGTGAATCCATCTTTTTCATCACTTGGATTTGTACCTCGAATTACTTTAACATTCTCTTTTTTCGACAGAGACGATTGTGTTGCCTTATACTGCTGTCCTTGTGATCTGATTTGTTTTGTACGGGCTTCTTCTTTACGTTTGGGTTTTTTGTAGGAAGTGGTTTTCCATTCATCATGTTTATCGTTTTTAGAGAGCGGCGATTTCTTGTGTTCGATATTGACAACTACTGTATCAGCTTGTTGGCCTCGGCTTAACGCCTCGGCCAACAATTTACATTGTCGTCCGGGAATGTATTGCTTTTACTACTAGATACACAATATACTATTTTGTTGATAACTTGAACAAAATGATCAGTTGAAAATTTCGAACGGGAGTAAAATTGTAGATATACTGTTTTGTCGAAATAATTCACAATCAAGGAATTGTTACAACTACTACACTAATCGGTGAATTCTTTCGACAAAATATTCATGTTCTGCACAGGTTCTTCTGGGGTTTTGGCATCAGTGGCAATTGTCGTATCATCTGCATACAAGAAAATGTATTCAGTGCTCAAATATTTTGGTAAATCTTTGACATACAACCGAAAAATCAAGAGACCTAAAACACGAAATCCTAGTCCAGATAATTTGTTCAAAGCAACGTTAATACAACTGTGATTCCAGAATTTAATTTGCATGTTTTGGAAAAAACCCTCAGTATATTAAAATGGTTAAAACATAAATAAAAGAGTCAAATTACATGATTCAAACGAATGTTCATTTCAAGTTCATGTTCAACGCATTATGACACGACGAATGCTGATTTAACAAAAATGTCAGCATAAGCACAGTGAGAGACGTGAAATTCCTGAGGTCAGGAGAAAAATTAGTTCACTGTTAATGCACGAAGAATTGTCAGTTGCGAATACGAGTAGAGAAGGTTTTGTGTAATTTGATTTTTGTGAAAATGTCCCTCAATATGGACCTGAAGAAACGAAAAAAACAATTAAAGAGGTAAGTTTATCATTTTTGCTACTTCAATAAGTAATGGAATTAGAGATAATTTGAATATTTATAACTGTTCGTCATCGGAATTATTCAAAATAGTTGTTTTCATAGTTCTTGACATGGTCATTTGGGTGTTGATTTTATTGAAAATATTAACAGGATGTTCATGAAGTCAGTTGTGGAATCATCTGTTACTGAAAGATGAACTTAAGTCGCTATTTGGTTCAATTTTTAATTGCATAAGTGCAGATCAAGTTGCCCTGATAAGTTATTATGCCAATCACTTTAGCAAAAATGGAGAAAAATAGCAAAATAATGCAAATTTTCAAAAAAGTTGTTTGTTGTGCTCAATAAAACAATACAAGGGCGGCAACTTCGTTAAAAATGTGAATAATAAACAATACTGGTTATTTTGTTGAGAAAAAATGCAGATTTGCAAAATGACGAAAAAAGAAAATATCATCCTTCATCGACCTTTTCCAAATTTGGCATCCCAGTAAATAAAATATGTACTTATTCGAACTTTTTTTAATAACTCGGCCGAAAAAAAATCTAAAAGAGTAGCAAACGCAAAGAAACATTCCTTTCTATGTTATAAGTCTCGCCAAAACTTTGCCACCTCCACCGATGACGGCAAAGTATTTTTTTGTTTATTTTACAATAAAAATGGTGGAGCCTGGTTACTTTAGCAATAAGGTTCAGCAATATTTTCATTTATTTACGTTTCATACGAATAGTTGAAAACTGTTATATATTTCAATGTGTCAATTAGAATGGATTGAGGAAAGGAACATATGGCCAAAAAAAAATTCCGGGCATTCAGAGCCGGTTTCACTCCAGCAATATTCCTCCTCTTCCTTATTATAGACTCTGCCATCATCATAATCTAGGTTAGTTTTCCGGATAGAGTGCGGAAAAAAACCACATGGTCAAAATAATTGTTCCGGGCGTCCAGGACCGGTTTCACTCTAGCAATATTCCTCAACTTCCCTATTATGGACTCTGCCATCATCATAATTTAGAAAAGTTTTCAGGATAGAGTGCGGAAAATAACCACAGGGTCAAAATGATTTTTCCGGGTGTCTAGAACCGGTTTCACTCCAGCAATATTCCTCAACTTCCCTATTATGGACTCTGCCATCATCATAATCTAGAAAAGTTTTCAGGATAGAGTGCGGAAAAAACCATAGGGTAAAATGATTTTTCCGGGTGTCCAGAACCGGTTTCACTCCAGCAATATTCCTCAACTTCCTTATTATGGACTCTGCCATCATCATAATCTAGGAAAGTTTTCAAAATAGGATGTGGAAAAAAACCACATGTTCAAAATAATTATTCCGGGGGTCCAGGGCCGGTTTCACTCCAGCAATATTCCTCAACTTCCTTATTATGGACTTTGCCATCATCATGATCTGAGAAAGTTTTCGGAATAGGGTGCGGAAAAATACCATATATTCAAAATAATTTTTCTGGGCGTCCAGGACCGGTTTCAATTTAGCAATATTCCTAAAGTTCCTCATTATGGACTCTGCCATCATGATAATCTAGGAAAGTTTTCAGAATAGGATGTGGAAAAAAACCACATGTTCAAAATAATTATTCCGGGGGTCCAGGGCCGGTTTCTCTCCAGCAATATTCCTCAACTTCCTTATTATGGACTCTGCCATCATCATGATCTGAGAAAGTTTTCGGAATAGGGTGCGGAAAAATACCATATGTTCAAAATAATATTTCCGGGCGTCCAGGGCCGGTTTCAATATGGAAATATTCCTCAACTTCCTTATTATGGACTCTGCCATCATCCTAATCTAGAAAAGTTTTCAGAATAGATTGCGGAAAAAAACCACATAGTCAATAATTTTTCCAGGCGTCCAGGGCTGGTTTTACTCCAGCAATATTCCTCAACTTCCTTATTATGGACTCTTCCATCATCATAATCTGGGAAAGTTTTCAGGATAGAGTGTGGAAAAATACCAAATGTTCAGAATCGTTTTTCCGGGCGTCCAGGACCGGTTTCAGTCCAGCAATATTTCTCATCTTCCTTATTATGGACTCTGCCATCATCATAATCTTGGAAAGTTTTCAGGATAGAGTGCGGAAAAAAACCACAGGGTCAAAATGGTTTTGGACACCCGGAAAAATCATTTTGACCCTGTGGTTTTTTCCGCACCCTATCCTGGAAACTTTCCTACATTATGATGATCGCAGAGTCCATAATAAGGAAGTTGAGGACTATTGCTGGAGTGAAACCGGTCCTGGACGCCTGGAAAAATTATTTTGAACATGTGGTTTATTTCCGCACCATATCCTGAAAATTTTCCTAGATTATGATAATGGCATAGTCCATAATAATGAAGTTGAGGAATATTGCTGTAGCGAAATCGGCTCTGGACGCCCGGAAAAATTATTTTGATCATGTGGTTTTTTCCGCACTCTATCCTGAAAACTTTCCTAGATTATGATGATGGCAGAGTCCATAATAAGGAAGTTGAGGAAAATTGCTGGAGTGAAACCGGTCGTGGACGCCCGGAAAAATTATTTTGAACATGTGGTTTTTCCGCACCCTATCCTGAAAACTTTCCTATATTATGATGATGGCAGAGTCCATAATGAGTAAGTTGAGGAAAATTGCTGGAGTGAAACCGGTCGTGGACGCCCGTAAAAATTATTTTGAACATGTGGTTTATTCTGAAAACTTTCCTAGATTATGATGATGGCAGAGTCCATAATAAGGAAGTTGAGGAAAATTGCTGGAGTGAAACCGGTCGTGGACGCCCGGAAAAATTATTTTGAACATGTGGTTTTTCCGCACCCTATCCTGAAAACTTTCCTATATTATGATGATGGCAGAGTCCATAATAAGTAAGTTGAGGAAATTTGCTGGAGTGAAACCGGTCCTGGACGCCCGGAAAATTATTTTGAAAATGTGGTTTTTTTCCGCAGTCCATCCTGAAAACTTTCCTAGATTATGATGATGACAGAGTCCATAATAAGGAAGTTGAGGAATATTACTTGAGTGAAACCGGCCCTGGACGCCCGGAAAAATCATTTTGGCCATGTGGTTGATTTCCGTACTCTATCTTGGAAACTTTCCTAGATTATGATGATGACAGAGTCCATAATAAGGAAATTGAGGAATATTGCTGGATTGAAACCGGTACTGGACGCCCGGAAAAATTATTTTGAACATGTGGTTTTTTTCCGCACTCCATCCTGAAAACTTTCCTAGATTATGATGATGGCAGAGTCCATAATAAGGAAGTTGAGGAAAATTGCTGGAGTGAAACCGGTCGTGGACGCCCGGAAAAATTATTTTGAACATGTGGTTTTTCCGCACCCTATCATGAAAACTTTCCTAGATTATGATGATGGCAGAGTCCATAATAAGGAAGATTAGGAAAATTGCTGGAGTGAAACCGGTCGTGGACGCCCGGAAAAATTATTTTGATCATGTGGTTTTTTCCGCACTCTATCCTGAAAACTTTCCTAGATTATGATGATGGCAGAGTCCATAATAAGGAAGTTGAGGAAAATTGCTGGAGTGAAACCGGCCCTGGACGCCCGGAAAAATTATTTTGGCCATGTGGTTGATTTTCGTACTCTATCTTGAAAACTTTCCTAGATTATGATGATGACAGAGTCCATAATAAGGAAATTGAGGAATATTGCTGGATTGAAACCGGTACTGGACGCCCGGAAAAATTATTTTGAACATGTGGTTTTTTTCCGCACTCCATCTTGAAAACTTTCCTAGATTATGATGATGGCAAGAGTCCATAATAGGGAAGTTGAGGAATATTGCTGGAGTGAAACCGGTCCTGGACGCCCGGAAAAATTATTTTGGCCATGTGGTTGATTTCTGCACTCTACTTGAAAACTTTCCTAAATTATGATGATGGCAGAGTCCATAATAGGGAAGTTGAGGAATATTGCTGGATTGAAACCGGTACTGGACGCCCGGAAAAATTATTTTGAGCATGTGGTTTTTTTCCGCACCCTATCCTGAAAACTTTCCTATATTATGATGATGGCAGAGTCCATAATAAGGAAGTTGAGGAATATTGCTGGAGTGAAACCGGCCCGGAATGCCCGGAAAAATTATTTTTGCCATGTGGTTCTATTCCTCAATCCATTCTGATTGACAAATATATAACTGATTTCAACTATTCGTATGAAAATAAAGATGCAAATATTGCTAAACTTTATTGCTAAAGTAACTAGGCTAAATTTTGGTTTACATCCTGAATTGGATTGAAAAATTGCAATTTTTCAGAAAATACTGAATTTGACACGACTACAACGTTTTTCTTGGAAGAACTTTACACAAATATCTGTGAGATGTAGTTCAATATCCGTCGTGGCATTAGCCAGAGAAGTAGTTTTCTGTCAGATTTTTGCACATTTTCCTCTTTCTGGAAATATTTGGTGAGAAGAGTACTTCGACTTTGTCGATTTTATTCACATTTATTTGTGCTCTCCGCCAAAACCTTCAAACTTATTCGAATTATTACCATTTGAAGTTTGAACGAGTACTCAATAAACACCATGTATATTTGATATTTTATTTTTTTATATTCACAGTTCAGGCTCTGACATTTTGCTATTCCTATTTGACAATTCCTATACATTTTCATATGTCTTGTTGAAAAATTTATTTTATTATTTTCGAGTAATAATAATAAAAAAAGATATAAAAGTGATAGTTTTTCCATTCCTCCTTTTCAGTGCCAAATGTTCAGAAAAAAAGCCAACCAAAAAATTCCACAAACTAAAAAAGATAGGAAAGAAAGAGCTGAAGAGACTTCTAGAGTGTAATCTGAGTCCAATAAGAGTGGTGCAACCACCAGAACTACCCTTGACGCCACGTTACATTGGACCTGCTAGTCCTCTGAATTATCGGGAAAACGTTTTCTTTCCCGAATCTCCCATTGCGATGGATCGACCACCAACCCCGAGAACACCGGAACACCTCAAATCTACTGATTACGATAAAAAAATTGATTATAAGTAAAGTGAGTTGAATTTTTTACTGCTGAAATCAAAAATTACATGCATGCAGGGTGTGCCACCGGTACCGCCTTGGTGTACAGGGACTGGAATTTATCACCAAATCTAAACTTACCGAATCTGACTTGACCTAAAAATACCAAAATTGGAAAAACAAAATTATCTCACTAAAATATGTTTTTTTTCAAGGCATACAAAAATTCCACGGATAGTTTTTGTAGATCTGTTTGAGGACAATCTGTTCAAATAGATTTTTTGGATGTCTCGTTTCGTTTTCGAGTTTTTGATGATTTTAGAAAAAAATGGCAAATTTCCATTATTTTTCGTTCTTTTGAAATATTTCGTGGACTGTTGATATTACGGAAAAAAAATCACTTTTTGAAGGTTTTCAAAAGGTGGTCGAAAATGGTTTCTTGTGAAATTTTGTCGGCTTCTTTGAGTTTTTTGTGGTTTTATATTCCATTTATTTTTCAAGATATGGAAACATTTCAGTTTAGTTGAGGACTATAAAATTGTTCATAAGCATTTTTTTGATAACATTCAACCTTGGGTTTTGGTCAATTTTTCAAAGTCTGGTGTAACAATATGCTCATTTTTTAAAGTTTAGTCGATTTTTCCGAATTCATTTATCAAGATATGGAAAAAGTAAATGAGACTTTTTTGTAGACCTGTTTAAGTATAGGTACACATTTTTGTGATATCTCGTTTCCTCTTCGAGTTTTTGGAGATTTTAGAGAGAAAATAATTTTTTTTTAATTATTTCTCTTTTTTGATCTTTTTTCCAGTTCCTAATCGAATCGATTCAAAAAATTTTATTTAAACATTAGTACGGTCAATATCTCAATTTTTCCGTTCTTTCGAAATATTTCCTGGACTGTTTATTTTACAATAAAAATGTACTGACATTCAAAGGCCACCAAAGAAGATGTCTTGGTAAATTGTCAAAATATCAACGATTTCTGGGATATTCCGTATTTCATAGCAATTTTTTGTAGATTTGATGTCAATAAAACTGTTCATATGCATTTTTTCTTTGTCTCATTTCGTTTTCGACTTTTTGGTGATTTTAGAAAAAAATTGAAAATTTTCTCTCAATTTCCGTTTTTTGATATATTTCCTCAATTTTTGATGGTTTTCAAAAGGCGAACGAAAATGGTTTCTTGTGGAATTTAAAAATCTGTGGTGGCTTTATTGGTTTTATAAAAGAAAATTCAATATTCCGTTTATTTTCCAAGATAACAATAAATGTTCATTATCATATGAATTTTTTGCACACCTAGTTGAGGACTATTTATTGTTTATACACATTTTTTGATATCCTTCAATTTTGGGTCTTTGTCAGTTTCAAAATTTTTTTACGAGTCTAGTCACAAAATGCTCATTTTTTAAAGTTCAGTCGACTTTTCCGAGTTAATTTATCAAGATGTGTTGAAAGTTGATAGAACTTATTTGTAGTCAAGTACAAAAATAGTGTAGTTATACATTTTTGTGATATCTCGTTTCGTTTTTCGCTTTTGAAGATTTTAAAGAGAAAATACAAATTTTGTAGGTTCTTTTCACCTTTTTGTTTTTTTTTTCCACTTTCTAATCATGTAGGAGTAAAACGGTTTGGATCGTCAGAGTTGCTTGTAAAAAGGTCTCAAAAGCGATTCAATAAAATTGAATTTTATCATTAGTACGGCCAATATCTCCATTTTTCCTTTTTTTGAAATATTTCCTGGACTATTTAATTTACAATAAAAATTATTCAACATTTTATGTAGATTTTCCAAAAATAAAAAAAACATTTTGGTAAATTGTCAAAATATCAACCTTTCGTGAGATATTTCGTGTTTTCGAAAATTAAAATTTTCACTTTTACATTTAAAGGCTTTTCACCATTTTCGGATTGATTTTGGAAAACCGGTTCTTTTAGGATTCATTCGTTGGCAAAAAACCGATTTTTCAGTTTTTTTTTCTCGCGTATAGATAATTTAATTTACATGAAAATTTGTAAAAATATGTCTTTTTTGGTGTCGAATCAGCACGTTTTTTTCGCGAAAGTAGTTTACATTGAATTACTTATGATAAAATATTTGAATACATAAACACACTAAAAAATTAATTTATTAGTATCGTTTTTATTCTTTTTTACAACTATTGAAAACCATTGAAAATATTGAGAAAATCATGGCTAGAGAAACTTGTCAGTTTTTCTCAATTTTAAGCAGTATAACGATCAATAACATTTCAAAGTAAACATTTCAACAATCAAAATGATCACTTAGACCTTTGAAATGCAGAAAAATATCCAGACAATTGTTTGTGGAAGATAAAGGTATTTTTTTCGAAAAAATTTACATAACTCGAAAACTACTCGTCTTTTGAATTGTAAACAAATCGTGCCTATTCGACACTAAAAAATACATAATTTCACATATTTTCATTTAAATTAAAACATTTATACGCGAGAAAAAAATTAAATACTGAAAAATCTGTTTTTCACCATTTTGACGGATAATTTGAGGTTATGTCGAAAATTTTTAGGTTTTTGATTTTTTTTATCATCCGCAACTTTTTCATTGACATTTCTCACTAGTAGCATTGTTTATATAGAATATAGTTAGTCAACGTTATGGGATTATCATTGGATCAAAATGGATGCGACATGTAGATGGCGATAGTGAGCTCGCATCCAAGTCATGTCGTAACTTCAGTGATCTGGCCTCCAAGTCATGTCGTAACTTGATTGAAACAATGGGACAGCATTCAAATCAGGGTTTTTTGAAGGAACCTGCATTAAAATGACGTCAAATATTCATGTTTGTAACTAATCACGATAGATGACACTTGCGTTTGCGTCCAACACCAATTACACAGGCATTGACTAACTATCTTACTTCTATATAAACAATGCTAGTAGGTCACTTTTCGCCGCAAATAGCAAAAAAATGTACTCAACTTCTAAACTTCATTCCCGTTTCACTATTTTGAGTGTTTCCTTGTTTAAATATTTTTTTTCCCTCTAAGTTGGAACTTCAACAACATTTTCCACCTGGTCTTTGCCTGTTAGTATTTACCTTTTCACAAAAATTATAGAGATCAGTCTACACATCCTTGAAATGATTGCAGGAACTTTCAGGAAATTCATTTACCCGATTTTTGCGACTGAGAACACAGGGGCGGATACAGAATTTTTTTGAGGAGGGGCAGAACGGAAATTTTTACTGACGAAGTAGGTAATATAAAACATAATTTTTATTAGAATGATATATTTACGACAGTATACAAAATGTTCACTACAGTATATGCACATACTACTTTTAAAAACTAAAATTAATAGATTCTCGATAACATTATTAGAGAACTTGTATAAATTCATTTGATTCGGATTCACTTTAGGAATTCAAGTTTGTGATTTTTTTTTGCGAATTTTTCCATTATTTTTTCGACATCGATTTTAAATTCGGAATGCATATGTAGTAGAGCGAGAACAGTCAACTTTTCTTCGCCCATGGTAGTACGTAATCATGTTTTCAAGCGGCGAAGAGTTGAAAAACTTCTTTCGGCAGTAGCGTTACTCACTGGAAGTGTGGCCAAAATTCTGATGAGCATTCTGATGTTTGGAAAAGTACATTTGTCGCAATTATTGTGCAGATTGTGGGATCAATTTATTGCTTTCAGACTTAGTCCAACGTTCTGTCCACACTTCAAACTCTCCTTTTAAATTTACAACATTTCCATCCAAAAACAATTTGTATCGTTCTCCGAGCAATTTTACCAGCTTCAGAGAGTTATGTTTTGTTTCACAAGTGTCATTTTTCACAATTTTAGACGGGAGTAACAAATTCAAATTAAATACTTCTAATGTTTCTTTCGGCAATCTTTCTTGCAGATTTAGTAGAATGTGATCTAGTAATGGAACGAAAATTGCTCTACGACAGTATTCTTCGGCATGAGACATTAATATCGACTTCTAATTGTTCGGCTATATTTGAAATTTTTGTAAACAGTTCAGAAAAATGAGTATTGGCATTTCGTCGATAATTTTGCAAAACATTCGAAGTATTTTTTACTGCATTGGCAGCTTGATCCAAATCAAGTGATTGGGCTTGTAGAAGCAAACTTAAGGGTCGCGTCACCGAAAGCAAATTGAATTTTTTTCAACCCTATTGATTGGGGGGGGGGATCACCCCCCTCGCCCCCCTGTATCCGCCACTGTGAGAACAGAGCTGGTAACCTCACATTCTGAACTCTTTGATTACCAGAATTTTTTTACAGGAATTCATCAAAAATAAACTAAAATATTCGTTAATTGCATGATCATGATTTTTTTTAGTGTTTCATAAGAAAACCAAGAGGGTAAACCAATTTAAATAAAGCCGACAAATTGAGTTCAATCACTAACCTGTTTGCTCCACAATTTGAAAACCATCGAAGCAGCCCATGATTTTCATGCACCACTACACAAAAAACACAACACTGAAAACAGCATAATCAGTTTGATCAAAAGGAACTTGAAATTCCAACTCACTTTTTCTCGATTTTCACGAGATTATAAACAAGACGCCATATTGTGCCATCGAATAGTTTCGATACCTTCATGTCAACAACGCTTGACAGGTAATCGTTGTAGATGAATCACAGCTCACTTTGTTCCTAAATAATCGCGAAAATTAATGATTGTTAATGATTTAGAAGGCATCTGCGTTTTTTGTGCATTCTAAAGCTTTCTTAAAGAAGTATAGAATGGTAGTTTGATGAATGAGGTACGTTATCAAGATTCCAGAAAGTTAAAAATACTCAGTATTTCCTAGCTGACCGGGCCAAACCGATTTTATTTACCTATCTGAATTCATTAAAAACTGAGAACTTGAACTTGAAAAATCAAGAAGACTCAGTTAAAGTTCCGGAAAGGAGTTCAGGGTAGATAAATATACGTTTTCATGGTTATTACGATTGGTAGCCAAAATATGCATTCTCTCGGAAAAAGTTGAAAGCAAAAGTTGTACATAACATCAAAATTAACGAGAAAACCGCTGAAACCTGATTTTTTTCCAAAAAATTATTTGTTCATGAAATTTGGTGAAAACGCTCTTCTTTTTGTTATAAATAAGCAACAAATTTTTCATTGTACCTATATGAATTTAAATTTAAAAAAAGCATTATTTTCAATCGATTTATTTTCTACTTTATCAGTGTTCATTCTCTTCGTTGAAAACTTTAAGATGCCATAAAAAATTATATTATTCGTGTGGAAAAATATTGTTGAAAATGCAAAAAATCTAAAATAACGACTTTTTCAGTAATCTTGAGAATTTTTAAATTTTTATGCCTAATTAGCTTTGAAATTGATGATAAAGATTAATTACATTCATTTATTAGTTGATGGTTTTGAAATGACAGAAAGAAAGTTCAAACTTCAACAATTATCAACGCTTAGGAAAATAAAATAAGAATATTTCAAGATTACTGAAAAATCTGTTATGAAAAAGTCATTTTGTTTAGATTTGAACTCTTTTAACGATATTTTTCCATAAGAACAGTACAATTTTTTCCTGCCATCTTAAAGAAGAGGTTTCAAAATATAGAATGAGCACTGTAATCCACTTAAAAGAGGCTCAAAAAAATGGTTCACCTTGCATCAGATGCGGGTTCGTTTTTTATTTTTGATGTTGTTTAGGACCATTAAGTAGTTATTAATCCAAGTTTCCGTCATCCCCCACCCCTTGCTTTGTCCACCATCTTGAAAAGAAAAATTTGTCAGAAGTTGGCACTTCATTCAGTTTGTGATTCCCCAAAAAATGTCGTTAACGCGTCATCAAAACTGCTTGCATGAGGTGGGTTGTCTTGGTGTCGTAGGGTGGCAATCCAACATAAACTCTATGACCTGGTGATGAATGAAAACAACATTCAAACCCGAATAACAAGACTTCCGAAAGGTTTGTCCGCGTCCGTCAAATCAATCTCCAGAAATTCTGTGGAATTTAAGATATGCGAGAAGTCAGTAGCATGTACATTTTTAAAAGAACGTTAAAACATATCCATTTATTGAAG
The DNA here is from genome assembly GCA_944452925.2 of Chrysolina oricalcia. Taxonomy (NCBI): domain Eukaryota; kingdom Metazoa; phylum Arthropoda; class Insecta; order Coleoptera; family Chrysomelidae; genus Chrysolina; species Chrysolina oricalcia. The sequence continues at coordinate 1,720,807 of OX101821.2, read as the reverse complement.
ACAACGTTCAGCAATTTCCGAAATGGCATGGAATAGTTCAAAAGCACCTAGAGATTTCTGAAGTTTTGGAAAATCAATTCAGGAACTTGAAAACTGTTATTGAACTCACAAGAGCGGTGAAGAGGGGGGAATGAAAGTGGGTGTCGCAGACATATTATCCCTAAGGAAAGAAATATCATCTTTTGGCCAGGACTTAGCAATCTCCTCAAGTTGCCAATTTGTCATTGCCCATTTGCCAATGATTAGATTTATGTTCAAATTCGCATCTCTATCGTTAAAAAGAATCCAACAAATAGGACATTTTCTAAATGATACATTTTCTTGCCTGACACTACACATGCAGAAGACATGCAGAATGCATTCAGTATCAGAATATCAGCAATGTGCTCCAAACCATATCAGACAAATTTCGGGTAGTAGCTTGGACAACTGCAAACCTATTCACGTTAGGCTTTGTTTCCTATCAAGATTCTTGTCAGATCCACTATAAGGTCCTAGGTGCACAAGAAAGCTCTACAATGGAGCAACCTTTGAAGACATGAACCATCATTGTCCTATGAGTTGTCATAGATCAATCATAACAACAATATCAGAAATTGAAGAGGACACGTAAAAGATTGCTCACCCGAAACCCAATACTACCATCATCAACACTGATCAACTATTTCAGATATCATACTCCGGGAGCAGTTAAAGTATATGTACTATGCCAATGTTGAAATTATCTTCAGTACATTTCCTTTGGTAACAGACCAATCACGAGCACCTGAAACCACGAACATTATACCTGCGGCATGGTATAATTTGAAATAGTTAATGCTAAACTCAAAATTCGTAGGCAGTTCTCAAGCTTTTTAGGATAACATCAAGTGCCTCAATTCTAACTGTACACTAGACAACCATTTACATTGAAAATGTGAATTGTAAAGTTCATAGTAATAGTAATAGTAATAGTAATAGTAATAGTAATAGTAATAGTAATAGTAATAGTAATAGTAATAGTAATAGTAATAGTAATAGTAATAGTAATAGTAATAGTAATAGTAATAGTAATAGTAATAGTAATAGTAATAGTAATAGTAATAGTAATAGTAATAGTAATAGTAATAGTAATAGTAATAGTAATAGTAATAGTAATAGTAATAGTATTAGTAATAGTAATAGTAATAGTAATAGTAATAGTAATAGTAATAGTAATAGTAATAGTAATAGTAATAGTAATAGTAATAGTAATAGTAATAGTAATAGTAATGGTAATAGTAATGTCGTAGAGAATGATATTGAGTCATTGGTACTTATTGGGAAGATAGATCGATTTCCAAAAACCCTTCGTGTAAAGCCCTCCTCTAAGAGATGTCCCCATGTACGCTGAGTGTCTGCGTTTGGTAAGAACTTTTTATATTTGGAACAAACTGTTTATTGTTGTTGTTGTGTATTACATTGCCCTTTTGTCACTCCATTATGTATCTAGTTGATAAGGTCTTATGTGCACCAGGTTCATTATATAATATACAGGGTGTTTCTTAAGTACGTGTAGAAAATTTAGGAGCGTATTGCTGACATCAAAATAAGGAGAAAAGTCTCCATAAACATATGTCCACAAGTTATTCGTTTCTGAGATACAGAGTGTCAAATTTGAATTCTAGTTTTAATTTTTTGTGAATAATTTCAAAATAATTTTGATATTTCGGTAAAGTTTGGTATCTGGGAATATTTATTATTTAGTTTGTGTAAAAAATATATTCTTGATAGAGGTCACTGCGAGCAACTGCTTTCGAGTTATTCAGATTTGAAATAATCGATGCAAGTGATTTTGAATGACAAGATTTTTTAATTCAAAATAAATTCAATTTGAAATTAGTTTTTCACAATTAACACAAAATTTGATTTTGTCATTGAAAAATCATCCCAGATACCAAATTTTACTCGAATATCACAAATATTTTGGCATTTATTCACAAAAAAACAAATACAAGAATTAAACTTTGACACTCTGTATCTTAGAAACGAATAACTTGCGGACATGTGTTTATGGGAACTTTTTTTCTTACTTCGACGTCAGCAACATGCTCATGAAGTTCCTACACGTACTTAAGACCCCTGTATATACCTTTAAAATTGGGAAGTGTTTTTGTGACTTGTTTTATTTATTAAAGGGTATCCTGAGTAAGTATCAGGTTACCCCTGGGTCTTGCTTACCTACGTCCCAAGCGAAGGGCTTATAGCTTCCCTATAGAGCCCTATTCACGACAATAGTAATAGCAATAACAATGGCAATAACAATAGCTATACTACTATTAAAATCACTGGCAGTCGATGCCAAAACACAAAAAAAAAACAATAGCTATGGAAATAGGAATAGTAATAGTGAAAGTAATGGTGTCAAAAAAGGCGCTTGGCCAATCTTTACTTACAATATCACAAAAAACCAAAATCTCCCAGTTGACTATAAATATTTCAATAATGATTCAAGTTCATGTTTACGAATAGAAATAAATAATTTCACCAGGGTCATCACGAAATGATAATTAGGTCCATTGAAACTTTTCGCAAGTAACGGGAAAAATAATCAATCTTCAAAGCCAATAAATAAGCGAGTCTGGAAAGAGTGCGAGATCAGTACTAGATCAATCTTGACGTGAGTCATAAACCAGTCATGGATTAGGCCACAGTTTTATCGTGTATTTATGGGAGAAGTAGAGGGTAAAAGATATAGTCATACTTGTGGTTGTTAAGCCCTCCTCGGAAAGAAGTCCTCTGGCAAGATGAGTGTTTACATTTGGTGAGGACCATTTATAGTTATTTGTTTTCCGTTCAATATACACCTTTTAGTTTGGACAATTTATATATATATATATATAGTAGAAGGGTAGTCTTTGCTGACTAGTTAGGATACAAAACAGGAAATTTTTGGGTATAGCAGCAAGCAAAACGTGTACTCTTTTAACACTATATTTCCGATATTTCAACAGTGAATACTGTCATCTTCAGGGAAGCTACAAGTAACAAGCAAAATTGTACGATTGATGGAAAGAAAACTTTGAAGAAGAACCACTTACTGTGTTGATGAGAATGATTGCTATGGATGTAATATTTAAAATTATAAACAACATGTCATGTAAGTCACATGTGACAAAGATGAACAAAACACATTAAAATACGTCAACCAATAAAAATATTAATATTAAGTCATTGTTATAAAATTTGTTTAAACATTTATTTGAGTTATCTCCACACGTGGAGAGATTCAAATGTAACATAAGAAATTTGGTTAGGATTATTAGACAACAGACAGTTGACATTATTGACATTAGATGTCAGACACTTTTGAAGTGTGACACGAAACCACGAATTGGCCGCTGCTAGTGGGTGAAATTAACCAGTTGTCTCAACTCAAAAGAGAATCTCTCAATCAGATTCTTGCTTAAATAAAAAAACTGACGTTAATCACTTAAGTGAAATTTATTCATATTTACTCCTCATCGACAATAATATTACACATAACTTAAATAATTCTCCCTTAGGGAACACTTCATCTCTTTTGAGTTGAGACAACTGGTTAATAGCAGCGGCCAATTCGTGGTTTCGTGTCACACTTCAAAAGTGTCTGACATCTAATGTCAATAATGTCAACTGTCTGTTGTCTAATAATCCTAACCAAATTTCTATATATATATATATATATATATAAGTGAAAATTATATATATATATATATATATATATATATAGGTTTAAATATATTTTGACTGTGAAATAATTAGGTAAGGGGTTTTATTTGGGCAGCAGTCAGTGATGACCAATTCAATGAATATTCTTCGTTTTTTCAGTCGAGCTTTCGAAAATGTTTATTTTCTTTATCAAGTCTGTCTTTACTAAAAGACTATTTTTAGAAATGGTTCATATTAACAATAAAAAATCTAACACCATCAATAAAAGAACTGATATATATGATCTGAGTTCAATATATACTTATGTTCTTCACAAACAAAGTCAATCAAGTACCCGTCCTCCTTGAACATTAATTTTATTCCACCTGTATATGTATTTAAATGCTGTCGAAAAGTCAACTGTCACTGTCTTTTACATCTTTTTCTTTCAAAAAGAAAACTCTTCATGTTCCTCTAGATAATAATTTTCTAATAATTTCATGTTAGTAAGTATCTATTTCTCAATGTATCTATTTTAATATTGATCACATGTATTATTGTAGAGAAGTCTTGATAAAGAAAATAAACATTTTCGAAAGCTCCACTTACCTATATATATATATATATATATATATATATATATATATATATATATATACGGATTACACATACACGGACAAATAGAATTTATTTATTATACTACGACACCCAGTACACTTAATCTGATTTGGAATTTTGGCAATTCTCTTGAAGTTTAAAACAATAATATTGAAACAACAGTTCCATCAGCTAAAAGGCTCGGGATAACAGAATTGTGTCGAGAGTAAATGCTGTATAAGATGAAGCAAATGTCAAAAATGCCTGATGATTCGTGACTCACACGGTTTGAACCGTCGAGCGATAAAGATCTTCATTATTTGTCGAATATATGGCTATATTTCAAAAAGGATTAAATCATGTGCACATCATTTAGATACGCAAGGATATATTTTAGAACCTTCCATTAGGTAATAATTATTGGATAACAAAATTAACCGATCATTAGATGAGAAATCTAGTCTATCTTACAAAGATATAGCAAAAAATCAGACGAGAATATACCACGAGAGTAGGTTGAGTGACAATGAATTTGATTGCTTATACACATGAAGGGTCCAGTGGAAAAACGATTAGGTTCCACTTTTTAAAAAGTTGAGAAAATAGTAATCTAATGTGGGAGTCTCATCGTTTTTCCATTGCGCTGCCTACTTCCAACCGCAGTTTTTTATGGAATGTCATTGTTTGTCCCCTATAAGGTTTGGTATGTTGAAACTTCGTGCTAAAAGCTAACAGATGCCGCTAAAATGCCTATTTGGGAAAAAATGGAGCCTCATCGTGTTTCCACTGGACCCTTCATATATAATTGTTTAATAAATAAGAAAATGCCCTGGATCCATAATAATCCACTTGTAAATCTTGTGCTCGGAAGTTTCGGTACCTTCCACATATACCTTTTTTGGTATTCAAGCCTCTAACCAATAGAATTCGTACATAATTGTAATAACATACAGAGTATGAACTGGTGGAAGAGATTTTTAATGCAGTTAATCTCCTATGTGATAGCTGAATCATCATGCCGTTGACCAGGATCCGTACAAGATGCAACAAATATATTAGAGCCACCAAATGTTGATCATATTATATTTAATTTTCTGCTTTATGTTCAATTTGTAAACATATGATCCTAAAGAAACCAAATAAATAAAACTATAAAAGAAAATTTTGGGTGACCCTGTTCAATAGTAATATCAGATAACCCAATATCAAATCAAATCAAATTATATTTATACTCATTCTGCTTTTGTCTTCGACTGATGTACGGAGATAGTAAATAAGCCTTCCTTTGTAGTGCATAATCGTTGGGAACCACCAACATTTCCGAAATATTATTATAGGAGGCAAAATAGGTTTAAAATGTCTTCGTAATTGGTAACTAAATATATTTTTTTAATAAATGTTCGTTGTTCCATCGCTGCTGGCGTTCAGTGTATATCAAATGACCTCTTTCAAGTCATTTTGCCCGTTTTTGATGTATCCATCGATTCTACAAATTTCACAAATATACGTCCGTAATTAAGCAAGTTATGGGGGTGTTTCCATGAGAAGTGACACACACTGAATGTTAATTGGGCATAAATTGTTCGTGAACTCTTTTAACTGCCAAGCAATGAATGTTTTTCACTACCTTGTAGATCCAAAATTGACTATGAAACGTGAATTTACTGCTCGAGCAAATTTGATCTTTTATGCCTTTCAAGCATTTATAACTCAACAAAAGGGTCTCTAATGAGCACGAAAGAAAGTGGGCTAGGGAATCGACCACACGTAGGGTAATCATAATACGAAATTAGGCCACTTCTTCCTTTCTAAAAACATTTTTATTAAAATTGGACGAGGACTGATTATGCATACAATATACAGTGAAGCTCAATAACGTCAATAAAATTTAATTTTTTATCCGCGAGGCTTACAGCCGTATGCACCGAAGTAGTTTAAACGAGATTAAAAATTGAGCTCGATTAACTCTTATTTTTTGTATGCATCGTATCGAAAAACGCCTTAATCGCGATTAACTTTAATCCAATGATTTTCGAAGTTTAGGCTTAGCAAACGCACGTGTGACTGTTGGGTTGGTGGGGTTAATGTATAATGTTTAAAAATGGAAAAATGGAAGTTGATACGAAATACTTTTAGAAGATGACGGAGATATTACTGATGTTATTAATTTTGGATTTCCTAGAAGATAATATAATCGGGCGGAATACTTCCATATGACATGGACAATATGTTTTTTATGGAAGTTCAAACTTCGACAGGAGAAAACTCTTCTGGTTCGTCAGCAAATTCAGAAGGAACTGCAGTATTTCATAACATTGCCTCAGATATGCATGAAGGGATTTCTGCCTCCCCCTGAAAATCGAGGAGAGCACATGGTCGAATAATTGGGGATATACCCAATATGTATGATATGAGCAATCGTATGGAATGCCAAAGGATTCTTTAAAATCGTAGAGAGAATTCAATTAATAATTATTTTACTAGGTTCGATTATATATTTGGCTAAATTCTGCTGTGCACTTTTTATGAATACCTACTCGTGAAAGAATTTGTACTCGTGAAAGGTTTTGTAGTAACACAAAATCTTTCACTTTTGACAAAAATGTGGAAAATTGCTCTTCTTCATACTGTCTACGAATCTGAAATTCACATATTTTAACTTTTTAGGAAATGAAATAGTGTTTAATGAATACACCATGAAGAAATAATTTTATTCCACTCTACAATTATAACATCAAGTCATTTATACATCTTCTTAATGTAATGAAGAAAAACAAAGAAAAACTTGCTGATCTAATTTCAGAAATGTTGCTTAATTGTTGTATCTGATTTGGATAGCTAGAAGTTTCTTCAAAACATGCTTTTTTGGGTTGTTCAAGCTGTCTTCAATCTCACCTTCCAATTTTTTGGCATCGTTCCTCATCCAGTCAAAAGTCTCTGCTACCTTTCATGGTAAAGGTAAGTTTATCGGGCTTTTTCTCGAAACAAAAAGGAAAGTGAGTATATTCATTTCGGACTTCCCTCATCTTATGATTTGTATAAATCACAACGTCTTCTGGTGAAAAAGAAAAGTGGTGTTACTTACGTTGTTTTATCTCCTGTACACAAAACCGAAATAATTTGGTGGGGGTCTCTAATACTTTACGAGTTATGACTTTTTGATTCTTGAAAATCAACCATATTCCAAAACGATTTTTTTTGTAAAAAATAACACAAAATGCATCCTTCCTTTTGTCCACACTTTACCAAACCTTCTACTAATAAAATTAATCTTCTTATATAACTATACTCAACCTCACTTTTCATAGAGGTTCATTCTTGAAATGAGTTGGTCAGGTTATGTATGGGTACTTTTCAAGAAGGTTGATTTTTTGTGAAATGTTGGATTTTGGTGCTTGTAATTGTGAAATACGTGTTGATTAGGATCTCTAAAAATCGTGTTTGAAAATGGTCGATTTTCAAGATTTAAAAGGTCATAACTCGAAAAGTATTGAAGACCCTAACGAAATTTCCTCGGACTCGTGTTCAGGAGATGAAACAGAGTAACTATACTTTTTTTTGTTTTGGGAAAAAGCCTGATAAACTTACCTTTAACTACCATCTGCAATTTTTTTTCTCAACTCTTTTTCCTTATTATCGAATAATATTTTGGGCGACTCTGCAGTATGATAGCATAGACCAGGACCACTTGCATTGTATTCGTTTTCGATGTTTTTCCATGCATTTTTCTTATCATCCAGCAATATTCGATTCGTTTTCTCATCTTTTAATACCGTTGCATATTCCCCAATTTCTAAATTAACCAAACACTGTTTCTCCAATATTGATAAATTTTGAACTCTTTTCATCCCTTCATACCGTTCGCTCAATTTTGAAATCAGATTCTTATAACTTTCAAAATTATTTGAGTTTGCGCGATTCTCTTGAAATGTCAATTTTTGATAAGATGATATTGAAAACGTCAAATTGTACAGATTTTTGCAATGATGCCAAACTGTTGTTTGGATTAGGTAATCCGCACTTTTCATATGTTGGAGAATATAACTCAACCCAAGACCACTTAATCCGGTTTAGTTGATCTGGATTAAACGAAAAACGGTGCATATGGGCACTAGAAAATTACGGAAGACTTCAGAAATGATTCACAAGCGATTTTATAAATACATTGTCTTGAATGGAGGTTTGGTGGAGACTACAAAAGTTTAAATTGCACTCATTTTAGTTTCGACTTCGTATCTTCTCCGTTAATTTTATTTATTTGCATTGATTGTGAATAAGAGATTACTTTCCACCAGTTTGTAGCAATTAGAAATAGGTGATGGTGTTTTTTGTTGATTGACTTGAAACTATTGACATTAAAGTTTGTGATCATAATCAGATTCATACATATTGTTCGACATTGTAACGGAAACAGATTCTTCCATAAATTTGTTATAAATAAAATGAACTGAATTATATTTTGCTAAATAGTATTCCGAATCCAGATATATTAACCAAATTTTATTCATTTATAATTTTTTTATTGATAAACTGATTTCAATAAAATTCTGAGAAATTTGAGACTTTCTAAATCCAGTGCTGTAGTAAGAATTTTCATGAAATTTCTGAAATTAAAGTGGTGGGTTGGTTATTCGGCATATTTTTTAAATTTTATTCACTCATAACGTTTTTCTTAATGGATACATTCACACGTGATTTTCTTTGTTGTTGTGCAGGTGGCTGTAATTTTGAATCTGAATATTGCTTTCAATTTAACCAAATTTTCTACATAAACTTTTTTAATAATGTCGAAAATAAGGGTAGTTCACTTTTGATCCTAATCAAAATTTCTATTTTTTGTTCTTCCCTGTACACCGTTCGAAAATTTTGAATTTTGACAACTCAAATCATCCGAGTTTTCCACAATGCACCTATTTTTATCTAGAAAATAATTTTCTGAAAATTGAATAATACACGGTAAAAACAATTTTGTTGATTCAATCACTTTCTTCTTTTTGTTAAGATTTTATTGTCGAATTAAGAAAATGACTTGCAGCTGCAGCAAAAACGAGCTTGAAGAGACTAGCAGTATTTTTCGAACGAACAAAATATTTTATTCAAATATACAAAATATTTTTCTATTATGAGAAAATATATAGCTACTTCAGTAGAATACATTTTTGTATATCGACCATGTGTATCAGAATTAGTTCGACATTTTAATTAATTGTTATGACTATCACAAATATTTCGCTTGAAAGATATTATGTTCAACGAACTCACTTGTGTATTACCTCAAAATTAAATGAAAGTATTGTCACAGTACATTGTGAGTTCGATCCGAAGATGCACTGAATAAGTTAACAAAATATTTCGTTGTTTGCAATGAAACTATAATCAAAATGATGAAAGGTAATATTGAAATATCAAAGCAGATTATGATCGACTTGAACATCTGATGGTTTGAAGAAGACGAAACGTGATTTTCTATGAACAAAACTCTAATGGGAAACAAATTGCATTTAATCTTGAAGGATTGAAGAGATGCAAATCAATTCTAGTAAAAAGAAACTAACCTAACACCAAAACTACGTCACAATCACACTCGACGCGCGTTTCGCCAACAAAGTTAGCATCTTCAGGAGCTGATAGCTTCCTAAACCACTTATACTATCTCACTTCTATTTATACCACTATTTCTTAATGGACGTCAAATTATATAACATTTCGAATCTACCTACTCTACCTACTACTCATCTGAGGGGCAAGCGCATTCATAATCAAATTTGCCGACTTTTGTTGTTTACTAATTCTAGTAATTCCTGCACTAAATTAATTTTAATGTTATCCTACTTGTTCTGGATTTAATGACACAAATTTCTTGGAAAAAACAATAACTTATGAATTTCTTGTGAAGAAAAGAAAAGAAAACATTTTTCAATGCACTACGAACTTGAACAATGGGCTGTAAGGGATAGGACCCTTATCAGCATTCATACTATTTTTACTGGTCGACAAGCCTAAGGATGCCTCCGAGAATTGGTTGCGCAGTAGACACAACCCTGGAGTGGGGCAGGAGCTCACTCGCTCTGCATTATTCAAGCAGTTAACGTCGTGAGTGTACAGTCAGTGGAATAAAATTATTGTGGCGTTATTCTGATTGTGTGTTGAATTTGAAATCCTTGTGTTGTGTATAGTTTTGAAATATTATTAGATAGGTTAAACAAAAATTGTTGTTTGTTAAAATTGTTTTTCCGTTAACCAGCTGTCGTCCCCTTACGAACGGCAGCCCTCAAAAGTCGAAACTTGTGCGAGCCAAGGATTAACGATGTCTTACCTTTTTACGTGCGATTCCTTGCACTTTCTTGGGCCATCAGAAAAAATTCTGCAGTCGCCATGGTTTGAACCACCGCCGACCGGCAGCCAGTGACTAAAACACTGTCGCTTTAACCACTCGGCTACCTGGCCGAGGTTATAGTGTAGTTTGTTGTGTTTGAAAATGCCTTCAAAGAGTAAAGTGAGAAATAAGATTCTGAGTGGACAAAGTAGGGAAATTGTCAGTAATGTCATCAAATTTATGCAGGCAGAAGCAATGATAGGTGGAACCAGTATTCCTCTTGTGAAGGTTCAAGAAGGAGTTGCTGCCGCAACGGGAGTTTGCGTTAGAAGCATTAGGAAAATTAATTCAGAAATGAATAAAATTGAAAAAGGTGAAATGGAACAATTCTCAACTCCGAATAAAAAGAGAAACAAAAAATCAAAAGTTACCTACCATGGACAATGCTGATTTGGCAGTGGTCAGAGGTCATGTGATTTTGTTAGTCAACTTCTGTAAGTATGTTCCTCGTGTTCTTTATTATATTTATTTACCTATTTCTGATATTGTGTGGCGATGCATTCTTTTTCTAGTCGTACTTTATTTACACTTATGGTTTCGGGAAAATTATGCAATTTTCATAAACGGTCCAGTGATCACAGACAATTATATTATTCGAACAGTTCATTAGGAATTAATGAAAATTCAGATAAGCACCTACGTTCCTACGTGTTGCAGAAAAATTTCTCTCCCGATTGTACATTCCGATGATAACCAGCCGTAAATAGTAGTCGATCTTTGTCGCACATCTACTCATGCTTTCTATCGTTTGCGCATCTCAGAGGCATCCTTATGCTTCGACCTGCACTTGGCAATTTCCAGACTCTCGAATGCATCGAGAAGTCTATGGTCATGAACCTGTCTGATTAATTTAAAGCTTGTGTCATCAAATCGGTGGTCGTGATTCAAAGCATGTTAGGCCACACTCGATTTTTCGGGTATTGAATATCGGATATGAGCAATGCGTTGTCTGAACCGTACTTTCAAGGCCCTTCGGGTTTGACCCAAGTACTTTTTTCTCGCAGTCCTTACAGCTAATTTCATAAATCCCCGACTTTTCTCTTTCATCTGTTTTATCTTTGGGAGTACTCAATACTTGTTGAAGTTTACACGAAGTTTTGTATACCACCTTCATATTGAGGGTTCTGAAAATACCCTCGAAACCTCGAGTAACTCGAGGTTTGAATGGGATGACGACATATGGTTTTCCTCTTTTTGAAAAGTCGAAGTACTACGAAGGGTTTCTTCAAATCTATGTTATCTAATCAATTTGTCTACCAAGTCCACAGAATAACCGTTCACCTCAGCCACCTCCCCGATTATCATTTTCTCAGTTTTAAATATTTCGTTGTTAAGTGGGAACGACAAGGAGTCGAATAACCAAGAAATTTAGTCCCGCCATTTTGTGTTGTGTGCAATGGTGGGAGCTGTCAGGGATGTATCTGAGCGTGCTCGTGCCCTTCCTGTTAGACATCGAATTCAAGCTGATTTTGGTCATTTCTAATTACTAACACATCTAAAAATGGCAGCTGTTTTTTGTTTTCAGTTTCATACAAGAACGATATGGTTGGAAACTGGCCATTCAATTCTGAAATAAAACTGTCTATATCAACCTGTTTCGTATCAAAGTTAGCGAACACGTCGTCCACGTATCTTACCCAAACCCTAGTAAAATAGCTGAAGCTCTCTTGCTTCCATTTAAAATCTACTCATGAACTAGTTGGCTAGGAAGGGAGACAGGGGGTTGCCCATGGCTGTACCTTCTATAGTTGTTCGTAGAATAGTATAGGTATATTAGGAGATGTTGAGCTAAAACCTCAAATTAAATTGGGCCCTTTTTATTATTTAGATTCTAGGAGGTTTTGGGGTACCGAATAAGTCTAGCAACTCTTCATAAAAGTACGGGCACGGATTTTAAAAATTTTGGGACTTGAAACTCAAAAATATTTTGAATCGCAAATAACTCGAAAACTATGAAAAATTTGAGAAAAAAATGGCCGGAACAAAAAATGTAAATCACAAAATTCTCTACAAAAAAGTGTCCTAGATATTTTTTCCTAACCTCAAAATTTTCACCTTAAAACGGGTTTAAATACTCAATAATAGTTTGAATCGCGAATAACTCGAAAACTACGAGGAATTCGAGAAAATTCGGGTATTTTTTTCACAAAATGTAGAGCATAAAATTCTCTACAAATTGGTCCCTAAAAATTTTTCCTAACCTCAAAATTTTCATCGTAGAATGGGTTCAGGTACTCAAAAACACTTTGAATTGCGGATAACTCGAAATCTATGAGGATTTCAACACAAAATGCCGGCACAAAAAATTTAGAGCTCAAAATTCAGTACAAGAGAGGTTTCTCTTTTGTCCTAACCTAGGAAAATATTTTGATTCAATTAGATTTATGATCCACAATTTTTGCACTGGCCCCAGTGAACAATCCAATTTTTTTATGTGAAAAACACCGTGAAGACTACAGAAAGCAGTACGCACTTGACAAATGTTTACTACACAAAACACGTCGTCTGCACCACAGAACTCATAATTATATCTTATGATATAATTATGAGTTCTGTGGTCTGCACACGTGCGTGGTTATCGGTGATAATGGCTGTGGTTGCCGAATTCTTCGAGGGAAACAGACGAAAAGAAAGCTTTCGTATTCTTAAACCAAGTAATTGAATACAATGTAACGACCCGCAATTGATTCTTTGTAACGTGTTTTCACAAATACTACATGAATTTTTCGAAGAAATTTACTCTTGGATAATTAAGGAAATATTTACGGAAAAATGGGACATTTTGACCTTTCTATGCATTTTCAAAATCTTCATAATAAGGATACATCATACTAAGAATGTTTTTATATGAACTTGAAGCTGAGATTCTACGCTTCAAAATGAATACCATCATCTTTGGATAAGAGAAACTATTAAAAAGTCTGTGAATATCGAAATAATAATCAATCGAGAACGAAGATCGTGTTCATGATCGCGTTTTTTGAAAGTTAGTTCATTTGAAACCAAGAAGTAACTCATGTATGTTATATACATGAAAATATTGATAATAATACGAACGACGAATCTCTCGTTGGATTTGCTTGTTTATATTGTGAGTGATGGAATATATTCATTGAAACTTCAAGTGCTTGTGTGGCCAATATACCTCTTCATCTCGCAAGATTTTTGAAAATTTCCTAAGTCGAAAATTATGCTACCTCACCGGAGTACAAAATAGAGAACTTACCCATCATTATGCATTTTGATTCTTTGAAAACGGAGTAGTTTTCAACGAGTTAGAGCAATTTTAATTTGCGCTTGGGATGTAAATTTGCTTGAATTCGCACTGGCGGGAATTCGCGAGTGGGTGCTCCGGCTTTCGGCTTTGAGAGAGAATTACTCAGAAATAGTGGCTCCAACAAAAAAATGAGTATAAACCTTTTTTGTAGAAAATTTTGTGCTTTACATTTTTTGTCATAGCAGTTTTTTTCGAATTTCTCATGGTTTTCGAGTTATTCATGATTCAAAATATTTTTGAGTTTCAAGTCTCAAAATTTCGAAAATCCGTGCCCGTACTTTTATGAAGAGTTGCTAGACTTATTCGGTACCCCAAAACTTCCCAGAATCTAGAAAATCAAAAGAACCCAATTTTTTTTTGGGTCTTATCCTATTCAGCCTGTACTAGAAGCAGTTATTGAACGGAAAGCAATTTTGCTTCTTGCAAAGTCTTGCGCGTTTTAAGTACTCTCTGAGTATTTCGTCACAAAACCATTGGTCAGCAGTAACACCTTCAAATATTCCAAAGTTGTGGGTATTGGAACACGAGGAAACAAAGAACTTACTTACATCAAAAGAGATTCAGATTTCTCCTCATTCCAGTTTCACGTTCCTTATCTGGTCGATAAATTCTAGTGAATTTGTCACACTAAGGCTTAATTGTGCCACTGGAAGTCTCTTAAACTCTTTTGTGAGCCATTACCCAATTTTGTATGTGGGGGACCCTATTGACGAGACGATTGGTCGAACCGACTTCCCAAATACATTGTCTACCCAAGATTCACAAACTCCTAATATTTAATTGTGGGATACTGACATTTTTATTTATTCGAGTTGAATGATATTTTGTTGATTCAACCATGTTTTTTTCTGCTTTTAAAAAAGTTTCCATATGGTGCAAACTTTTTGGATAACACTGTGCAACTACCCAAAAAAATATCCGAAAGCACTTTTCCTTTATTCTTAAACCGTTTAAATACACAAAATTAAACGTTCAATCGTTAGAATAGGGTGATCCTTTTTAATTATATCTCGATATAAATGGCCCCACAATAAAGAAAACGAGGGCGGAATCTGCGGCTGGAGGTGAAAAGAAAACCAGGCAAATGAATTTCCGCCGTGTGTATTCTTCGGAACAGGCGGTAATGAATCTTTATCGCCCAAGAAAAACGTAACTACTCTCGTTCCCGGGCCTCGAAATTGCTTTCGGGAAAGATTTGTGCACACGGCCGAAAACAAAGCTATGT
Source organism: Chrysolina oricalcia (assembly GCA_944452925.2). Lineage (NCBI taxonomy): Eukaryota > Metazoa > Arthropoda > Insecta > Coleoptera > Chrysomelidae > Chrysolina > Chrysolina oricalcia. The sequence continues at coordinate 1,705,684 of OX101821.2, read as the reverse complement.
GTAATTTACGGAAATTGGCGCTCCGCGGCGCCCGAGTATTATGGGGGCGCCGCTCGCCCTCTGTCGGCCCTCTTTGCACTACGATATGCCTTATTAGGAGAGCTTTGGTTCACTAAATTATTTAGACGACCCCCGACAAACAGCCGAATTACTGGAATTCATTTGTCTAGTTATTACACTTCATCTCGCTCGTTCAGTTTTTGATGAAATCGCGCGGAAGCTGGATGGAATGGCATTTGTTTGATTATAATGAATACGGGACACAAATTCAGCTCATCCACTCATTTCAACTACTGCCAATATCATAGAAATAATAGTCAAGGATTTCTGAGAGACAACAGAAGCAGTATTTTATTTATTTATTTATTACAAAGTAGGGATACAAACAGACAAAATCCAACGAGTATCCTCTTATTAGGTAATCAAAAAATAGTGAGCTAATATACGAGGATGGATTGATATCTAGCCTAGACCAGTTCTCTGCATAAACAAAATATTGCGTTACCTTAGCAACGAACAATAACTTATTAGAAGTGTCAGTGTAAAGTTTGACGTCAAAAAAGTAAACCAGAGTTACGCAATAAATTAAAAGAAAAAATATGTCCACCGAAATTGTGAAAATCGAAATATTGGAGCCATCATCAAGTACCTGTATTTAAAATGGTTAAGAGTTAAGCAGATTTACGAAGATATGCTTAATACCCTTGGTGGTCAATGTCCTTCGTATGCGACCGTGAAAACTTGGACTGCAAGCTTCAAAAGAGGTAAATTCTCCATTGAAGATGATGACCGATCGGGAAGGCCAGTTTCTGTCTCAGTCCCCGAAAATATCGATGCAGTTCATGACATGATTTTAACAGACCGTCGAATTGGGCTAAAACGGATATCTGAAGCACTGAATATTTCATACGAACGCGTTCATCATATAGTTCACGTCAATTTGGACATGAGAAAAATTTCTGCAAAATGGATCCCCAAATGTTTGAATGTTGACCAAAAGCGTGCAAGGGTAGTAGCATCGCGTTCGATCTGTGCTCGATCTGAAAACGATGTAGACTTCTTCAACCGAATTGTTATTATGGATGAGACTTGGGTACATTTCTACGATCCAGAAACAAAGCAACAATCGATGGAATGAGTAAGGTTATTCTGGACTTTCATTGTCTAAAAAAGAACAAAGAAAAATTCAATTCTCTGCAATTTTTAATCACGTGATTAAAGTGATTAAAAATTGGAGAGAATTGAATTTTTCTTTGTTCTTTTTTAGACAATGAAAGTCCAGAATAACCTACTCAAAGTGAAAAATTGTCAACCAGTTTCAAACATATCGATGGAATGTTGACACTCCGGTTCTCCAAGACCTAACAAGTTTCGTGTCCAAAAATCTGCTGGAAAAGTTCTTGCTTCAGTTTTTTGGGATTGCCATAGAGTAATCATGATTGATTTTTTGGATAAGGGTAGAATAATAACTGGAGATTACTATTCGACATTACTGACCACTCTACGGGAAAAAATTAAAGAGAAAAGACGCGGAAAGCTATCCAAAGGTGTTTTGTTTTTGCAGGACAACGCCCCTGCAAACAAATCTCATGTTGCCACACAAAAAATTCGTGATTTAGGGTTTGAATTACTAGGACACCCCCCTTATTCACCAGATTTGGCTCCGTCCGACTTTTATCTCTGTACTCAACTGAAAAAAAGTTTGAAAGGTCATAAATTTTCTTCCAACGAGGAGGTAATAAAAGCTGTGGAAGTCTGGTTTGCAAAGCAAGAAGAAACATTTTTTTTGAAAGGTCTATATATATATATATATATATATATATATATATATATATATATATATATATATATATATAGGGTGAGTCAGAATAAGTCCGACAAACTCCTACTACAGATTCCTTGCCACATTTTGAGATGAAAAGTTTCTATCAAGGTATGTCCTAAAATGCATCCCCTCTGAGATACAGGGTGTCAAAAGTGCGAAAAAAATTTAGATTAATTTTTTTTCTCTAAAACTCCTAGGGAAAAAAAATTCAAACTTGGTGCACTAATCAAGGTCTATCAACGTGATAATTTGAAGTTATAATTTTCAATTTTCGTAAATCAGTGGCGTAGTTACGATGGTATGTGGTCATATTTTCCTTCATATTTTCTTTGGACAACTGAATTGACGAATGAGCGTTTGACATCAGTTAGGCTCATCCATACTCAACCTAAAAGTCATAACATTCCATTTGCCTAAAAGTGAAGGTTTCTGAGATATTTGCGAAAAACTGAAGATATGTGCTGAGAAGAGACATACCATCCTGTGTGCTATAATCGCATGATCCAACATCATTATAACTTATAGGAATAACTGTCAACCTCCTGAACATTTTTCAATGTTGGGAGTATTCATACCATAGTACAGGTAAGTCAGAATGAGATCGACAAACTCCTTTCTTTATTCGTCATATTATTTGAACAAATTTTCTTTGGACAACTGAATTGATAAATGAGCGTTTGACATAAGTTAGGCTCATCGATACTCCAGCTAAAACTCATAACATTCTATGTGTCTAAAAGTGAAGGTTTCTGAGATAATTGAGAAAAACTGAAGATATGTCCTGAGTATCAACGTAATTTGCTATGTTCAATAATAAAAAAAAAACAACTTCAAATTAATAATACTCCACTCGAATAAGAGTTTAGATCTGAACCAATTTTTGCGAAAAACCGAAGATAAGTACTCTTGATTTGTTGAATTTTATGTTGGAGGATCATTTTTAGAGAATTTTCTAATTAAAAATTAATCAATACAGCATGTGGTTTTGAAAAAGAACAAGAATAAAAAATTTGTGTATTTTTTATGCATTGATCAATGGTATACTAACTAGTCTGGAAGGTTCGACTTTGCAATTAGTAATTACGAATCGAAGGAAAATAATTTAGGAACAGTGCAGTCAATTGACATAGTGAGCATCCTCAGAAGCTAAAAGCTGAAGCTAATGTTGGAAGAATTGAAAAGATGGTTCGGATGAGTCTGAATTAGACAGTCATTATTTCCGGTAGAAACAAACTGATATATCGATACTTACATTAGAGCTACGTTTGAGTTGAAGCCCGATCGAGCGAGCAGGGCATTCAGTGCATTGGCGGGGCTTTTGATGCCATTGAAAACAATGGAACAGAATTTGCCCCGACTTTCAAAAGAAATGCGATAAGGTTATTGGGATCGCGCCCGGATCGTTTAGGGCGTCAACTCGAACGCAGCATAGTAGATATGATTGACACTATTGATGGTAACCCAAATAAGTTTGTATTGTTGTCAAGTCATCTGTCATCATTTCAGTCAGTGAAGATCGTTTCAAAATGGATTATGGACGGAGCACCGGCCCATTTTCAACGAATCGGTCGTCAATTTCTTGATGAAGCATTCCATGATCAGTGGATAGGTAGACGTGGTCCCATACACTGGCCTGCACGTTCTCCGGATTTAACGCCACTAGACTTTAAATCCCTGGTGTATTCGACACCTGTAGAATCTGTTGAAGATTTAACGGCAAGAATTTTAGCAGCATGTACGTTAATACAGGATACACCAGGAATATTCCAAAGCGTGCGACAGTCAATGATACGGAGATGCCAATTGTGTATCGAACAAAATGGTGGTCCATTTGAACATTTACTTTGAGCCTTTTTTGTTTTTATGTTGTGTACCCTATAAACCGTTTCTATTATTTGAGTAGATATAAATACACAATAATTGTTTTTCTTCACCAAAAACATGATGATTGGAAAATATTTTCCTAGATAATTCAGTATAAAATGACTTTGATAATGATACTCCAACATAAAATTTAACAAATTTAAAAGTAGGTATTTACAGTTTTTCGCAAATATCATTTTAGGCTTTAACTCTCCTCTAACAGGAGCATTATAATTTGAGTCTGGGTTTGTCAGTGGATCTTTCAGAATAATCATTATGCAACAATGTATGGTCACATATCGGTGAATTTACGAAATCGATTCTTTCAAATATTATGACGAATAAAAAAACGGAGTTTGTCGGTCTCATTCTGACTTACCTGTACTATGTTATGAATACTCCCAACATTAAAAAACGTTCAAGAGGTTGACAATTATTCCTATAAGTTATAATAAAGTTGCATCATGCGATTATAGCACACAGGATGTTATGTCTCTTCTCAGGACATATCTTCAGTTTTTCGCAAATATCTCAGAAACCTTCACTTTTAGGCAAATGGAATGTTATGACTTTTAGGTTGAGTATGGATGAGCCTAACTGATGTCAAACGCTCATTTGTTAATTCAGTTGTCCAAAGAAAATATGATGGAAAATATGACCACATACCATCGTAACTACGCCACTGGTTTACGAAAATTGAAAATTATAACTTCAAATTATCACGTTGATAAACCTTGATTAGTGCACCAAGTTTTAAATTTTTTTCTCCAGGAGTTTTAGAGAAAAAAAAATTTATCGAAATTTTTTTCGCACTTTTGACACCCTGTATCTCAGAGGGGATGCATATTAGGATATACCTTGATGAAAACTTTTCATCTCAAAATGAGGCAAGGAATCTGTAGTCGGAGTTTGTCGGTCTTGTTCTGACTCACCCTGTATATATAAAAACATATAAGTATCAATGAGCCTAACTTATGTCAAACGCTCATTTATCAATTCAGTTGTCCAAAGAAAATTTGTTCAAATAATATGACGAATAACGAAAAGAGTTTGTCGATCTCATTCTGACTTACCTGTACTATGGTATGAACTCCCAACATTGAAAAATGTTCAGGAGGTTGACAGTTATTCCTATAAGTTATAATGAAGTTGCATCATGCGATTATAGCACACAGGATGGTATGTCTCTTCTCAGCACATATCTTCAGTTTTTCGCAGAAACCTTCACTTTTAGGCAAATGGAATGTTATGACTTTTAGGTTGAGTATGGATGAGCCTAACTGATGTCAAATGCTCATTCGTCAATTCAGTTGTCCAAAGAAAATATGAAGGAAAATATGACCACATACCATCGTAACTACGCCACTGGTTTACGAAAATTGAAAATTATAACTTCAAATTAGTGCACCAAGTTTGAATTTTTTTTCTCCAGGAGTTTTAGAGAAAAAAAAAATTTATCGAAATTTTTTTCGCACTTTTGACACCCTGTATCTCAGAGGGGATGCATATTAGGATATACCTTGATGAAAACTTTTCAGCTCAAAATGAGGCAAGGAATCTGTAGTCGGAGTTTGTCGGTCTTATTCTGACTCACCCTGTATATATAAAAACATATAAGTCGAACAAAAATACGTGTAAAATAAATAAGTCTGACTCAATCAAGTCATATAAATAAACGAAATATAAGTAGTACAAACATACTCTACCACATCTCAGAATAGTATTCCTCCAAACTATAGTAAGCTCCATCAAGTAATGCTTCTTTAACAGACTTTCGAAATTTATTGAAAGAGTTAATAGTCTTCAGGCGTAAGGGTAGATGGTTATATATTTTTATGCCTTCGTATATAATTGAGTTTCTGGTCAGGGTCGAGGAAGGTATAATATAAACAATATGAACAATACATGAACGATACTATTGAAACTGAAAGTACGAGAGAATTTTTATCTTGTCAACGAAAGCAGAACAATGATTTCACGTGTTTTTTAAATTTTAAAAATGAAAGTCTGAAGATTGCGATTTCATTACAGTAGCTATTAAAAGTTCTGGACATTCTGCAAATAGGAGAGTTTAATCCTGAATTTGTTTTATTAAAAGGTGTGTTAAAGGTTTCATGGCTTCTTAAATCTCTGCTAGGTGTACTTAAGGATATTTTGGACGATAGTCCGGGACAATCGATGCGGTTGTTGAATATTTTATATATCATTAGAAGGTTTGACATGCTTCTTCTATTGGTGAGAGACAACATGATTTGTTTCTTCATGTTCTTTCCAGCAGTTGCGGTCATTTTATTTAATTTCTTGGTATCATCTACTCTAATGTTCGCCTTTGCAGACATGAGCGCCACTAATTCGACGCCTTTCATCATAAGTTAACACAACAATAAACGTTTCAAATGTTTGCTGATCCTCAGATCGTGCCCACCATGCTTGCTGAAGACTTTCGAATTCATCTGGCAATGTGTCCAATAGTTTGACCAGCAATAATAACTTATCTGGTTTCACATTCAGCTGCTGCATACGTAAAATCAAGCTTTCAAATTTGGCTATATGCATGACCATATCATCAGTCGGATTCTTTTTGAAACTGAAGAATTCCTCTTGTACTGTATGAACAGCTTGTTTACTTTGCTGCTCAAAAATCGCATGTAGCTTAAGCCACATATCTTTCGCTGTTTCACAGGCTACCAAAAGAGCCATAACTCTCTAATCCAATGACTGCATGATAAGCTGCACGATCTCCTGTGTCCCAGAACTTCAGATTCGACTGATGATTCATGACTTTTTCGGTAGAATAGCTTTGTCTTAACGATTTCCTCAGTGCAGACTTCGTATGCTCCTTCCGTTCCACGAAGTAGATTCTTCACCGTAAACTTCCAGATGGTCCAGATTTCAACACCCCTCAGTTTCTCAATTCCGTGATATTCCATGCTTTCACAACAGTCGTAAATTACAGGTTCCAAATAATGATAGGTATTGAATATCTATGATTATCATTCCGGTTTACAACAAAGCTTCTACAACACTCTTGAGGAACCACGCTATGCTACCATGTTGATGACATGTAGGTGTAGACACACATCGATGAATATGAATAATATTCAGCATAACTGCTCGTCAGTACTTGAACGACGTGTATCCAAGTCGTTGGATAGGCCGAGCTGGACATCAACCTTGGCCTCTTAGATCTCCAGACTTAAACCCCTTGGACTTTTGTATCTGGAGTCACCTTAAGTCCTTGGTTTATGCGACCCCCAGAATGTGTAAATGATTTAAGGAATCGCATAATTTCAGGTTTCGAGACAATATAAAACACACTGTCTGCTCCATTCTTGTTTTTTTATATTTTCTCTGCCTCTTCGTTGTTTATTCTCTTTCCATTTTTTGTACTTATTGATTTCTTCTGCTGGTGCGAGTGTTTAGAGTTAAAGCTCACGAGCTGACTTCTCGGATCCGTTCTGGTACTAGAAGTGTACCAGCTTGTTTGCGTCATGCTTAGTTTGCCCAATCTTTGATTGGGATCCGGGCCTTTTTGGTACTCTTGTTGTGGCATATTAGTCTCAAAGTTAAATGCTTTCCATGTTTAATTCCAAACATTAAATCAAAATGATAAAACCAATAGCATTTCTGCGTCAATATTCGACAAAAAACGAATACTTTCTGTAAATATAATTTCAGTTTCAACCATAGAAATATATATTATATACTTACTCTAGAATGCTAATCCCGCCAATTTTCACGGCGAAAAGCATGCCGCGTATGCGACCCGTTTACGATGTGCGCATGCGCATCATCAGTGTAGTTTGGTTAGATCGTTGCCAAGTTTGAAAATAATTTAATGTTCCAATTAAGAATTTTTTGTTATGAGGCAATAAAACACATGTCATTTGAAAGAGAGAAATTTGACAGCACATTTAGGACGTTTTAATACCGAAAAGAACCTTTAAAACAATAATGTACCCTATGCTACTATAATTATAATGACCGTGCAACAGTGCTTTTTCATCAACAGGAAGACTTGTTTGTCACTAAGATCTGTCACTCTTGTTAGAGATCAGAGACGGTTTTTAGAATTTCAGGTTTTCTCTTGTCGTCTTGTGTGGTGTTTGTTGTCGTTGGTTATTCTTTTATCTTTCGTGAATTTGCATTAATCTTGTTCCTTTAAAAACAATTTCTAATAAAGCCGTTTCTTCCTAAAAATAAACAATGAACTATTTAGTGTTGTGTAAAGGTAAAATACCTGAAATAAATCATTTTTGGTAGATAACGAAATTTTTTATGTACCTATATGCTTTGCTCAAAATAGCTTAAATATTATTTTAGCTAGACAAAAAAGGCATGATTTTTGGTTATTGTTTTTAAGAAGATACCTTAGCAGAACATTTGGAGTGAGAAAATTGTAATTTGTGGCAGACATTTTCCTCATGAAGATTCATGTGAAATCGACAAAACAATAATTTGAAACCTAGTGCAGTACCAATACTGCGTTCGCTTAAGCATGCATGGCGAGTGATACAACTTTCTATCACACCGCTTATATTATGAGTTCTAGATTCCTACAAAAAGTACTAAACATACACAGAATTGCCTCAGAAAATTGATGTCAATATGGAAGTGCTTTTTTCTGAAATCGTTCAAGAATGCCCACTTTCTCGGAGCAACTGCAGGCCTCAAAATACGCTAATCCAGTATTTTAGTCCGTTGCTAAGCAACGAACTTTCCCGGACCGTTTAATACTTTCCCGTATCGACAACGATACGGGAAAGTACTTTGTCGGCCTAGGCCGTCAAAATCGGCCTTTGGTTTATAGTTGTCACTTTGACGTTTCAGGAAAGCACGTAATTTCGAATCCTCAATTTATGATAATGCTGATTGCGATTTCAGAAAAAATAGTATGTGTACCTCGTAGTAAAAGCACATTCCCAGACTTCAATGCTTGTTGGCCTCGGCTTAACGCCTCGGCCAACAATTTACATTGTCGTCCGGGAATGTATTGCTTTTATTACTAGATACACAATATACTATTCTTTGACGATAATAAGGAAAATGGTTCTGACCTCACTTTTTCATGCACCCCCATTGTGGAAATTGAACTAAGGTTATACAACCATAAATACTCGTAGACGTAGCATGTTAATCTCTTCAAATGATTTAAATTAAATGCAGTTGCGTATTTTGACATGAATCGTTCTAAAAAAAAAACTCGACCTTCCAAGCATCCAATTTTATAAATCCAATAGAGTTGAAATTATTCATGATATTAGCTGAAATAAATTTTCATAGTTTTTGGTACTTTCAATTTATTTTCCAATCCAGTGCTATCCTTGAAATTCGCACCAACGATTTGGGGTGGTTCCATAGATTTTTGTTGGTTAACTACAGCTGAAAAGTGAATGTGATAACAAATATCAGTCGCTTCAGAGCTGCAAATAATAATAATAACCGTACTTTACCTTTGATGGCCTTTGCTGAATATTCGGGATCATAAATATGTGAAAATATGTATTCAAATCGGCTAAATACAAATAACAGGTATAAGCACAATGAGGTTTCCAACCTTATTCTCCGAGATTCATGGCCGATTTCACCAACTGATTCCTAAAGTTAGGAAATATCTAAATCGAATTTAGGAACGCCCAAGTGCAATTTGCGTTTCACCAGGCGTTAAAGTAATGATTAAAAGTGATAGAAATTACCGAACGTAGGTATTTCCTATCACTCTTAAGCATTACTAAACGTTTGATGAAACGCAAATTGCACTTGGGCGTTCCTAAATTTGATTTAAGTATTTCCTAACTTAAGGAATCAGTTGATGAAATCGGCCATCAGAATTAACGTTTGTTAATCTTCACAAGTAACTTCCATTATATTTTACTAAAACCGGACCTGTTACAAAAATCACTAATGAGGCGCTTGCGCATTGCGGACTAGCCTGAACTTTTTACAACACTTTTGACATGGGGATTAGCATTCTAGAGTAAGTATATAATATATATTTCTATAGTTTCAACATATCAGTTTCATAAAAAAATTGTTTTTCAGTTGAAGTAAAACTTTCTAATCTGACATTTAGGCTTATTTGACGTCATGAAACCCTGAACGTGCGGTTTAAGAAAATCTCCTATTTTAATTTTAGATTATTTTGGTTCAGCTCAGACTCTACTGTTTGGCACACACTAACACACGAACAAACATCAACAATCACGAACGCCTCTTCATTATAATTCCTCTTGACAAGCACTAGCTATTAGAAACGAACATTTAGAAGTGACCCTTACCAGGAAAACGTAATGATTATTTCATGTATAGTGGAGTGTACGGTCTAGGGGTTAACTTCTGCTGAATATCAAGTGCCATCCAAGTAAAGTTGTGCTCTCGACCTGGCGAATCCATATTATTTCGGGATACATAGCCACGAAGTCGTAAAATGCAACGGCATAAAAGTTTATGACAATTTGGAAAGTCGTATTACATTTTTTAACTACATGCGGTTCTTGTACTTGATGGATATAGATGGGGACGAAAGTTCCTATATTATTCAGAAGACTTTTTGTATCAAGATAGAAGTCTTTCAGTGGGTGGGCCATATAATAGCAGAGTTATTTTCGTAATAACCACAGATTAAGTTCCGATAAATGAGAAAACTATTAAAACGTAAAACCAATAAAATAGAGAATCAATTATCCATCAGAATAAAATTTTATGATAGTTAAAAACAGCAGAATTGAAAGTCTCCAACTTATTTATGATCCGTACAGGAATTCATGTGATGTGTATTTATGAGGAATCCCGGAAAAAGCGCACAGGAAAGGAGCGCACGGGAAATAAGCGCACGGAAAAAAGCGCACGGAAAAAAGCGCACAGACATACAGGCGCACATGAAATAACCGCACTCGGAAAAATGCACACATCGTAAAAAGCGCACTTGGAAAAAACCGCACGTACAATAATGCGCACATTGAAAAATGCGCACACGCAATAGTTTCTAATCTAACCTAATCTAACCTAAACAAACTAACCTAGCTCGAAAGTTGGGAGCTTGGAAGTTGAAGAAAAATTCATTTTGAGGGTAGTATTTTATTAGTCTGGTCTAACCTGAATGAACTAACCTAGCTCGCAACTTATAGAAATATAGAAAACTTTACGCGATTGTAGCCAATTAATAAAAGTGTTAATGACTATCCGACAGCTTACTACACCATTTAGCAAATGTCTTTACCGAACAATTATATAAATTAATTTATTTTCATATATTATATAATACCTTTTCAACTTTGCTTATATCGCCCTTGCATGTGCGCATTTTTCAAAGTGCGCATTAATCTACGTGCGGTTTTTTCCAAGTGCGCTTTACGATGTGCGCATTTTTCCGAGTGCGGTTATTTCATGTGCGCTTGTATGTCTGTGCGCTTTTTTCTGTGCGCATATTTCCCGTGCGCTTTTTTCTTTTGCGCTTATTTCCGGTCACCATTTATGAGAGCCAAAGTAGAATCGTACTCGAAAATCGTAGAACTAGATTTCATAGATCTGAATCCGTCAATACCTAATGGAAAGTGAACGGAATGAAAAAACCAAGTACTGGCAAATCTCAATAACCCAAGCTGTTTATAATATAAAACAATCACAGTCGAAAATTAAAGAAATATAATTCTGTCAAAACATTACTCTAAAAACTGATATCCAACAAATTATCCGAAAATCAATCGATAGTAACGTAAAATCTATGGAAACGAAATGTGTAAGACAACTACGACGGCGTATTGGTGCCATCCTACCAATATAGTTTTTTATTGAAATTTATAAATTTTTAGATTTTTTCTCAAAATTTCGTTATTTTATCAAAATTTCAACTTTTTTTCTCAAAATTTAAACTTTTTTTCTCAAAATTCTGACTATTTCTCAGGATTTTGACTTTTTATCTCAAAATTATGACTTTTTTTTTCTGAAAATTTCGACTTTTTTTCTCAAAATTTTGAATTTTTTTCTCAAAATTTCGACTTTTTTTTTCTCAAAATTTCGACTTTTTTTCTCAAAATTCGGACTTTTATTCTCAAAATATTCATTCAGAGGTGGGATAAGGAACACTCGATACGAGAGCTGTCAATCAATCAATCAATCAAAAATATGCTTTATTGTCGAAGATATAATCTTATTGACAAAGCATGCAATAAAAAATATGTATATATAAATATATAGTCACTAGTGTCACAAACTGTTATAATATAAAATATAATATAATAAATGATAATAGATAATGAAATACACGAACTAGAATAAAATTAAAAATGATTAAATAAATTAATAAGTTATATGTACACATGTACGTGAAGTTATACAGTGCGGCTTTTAATAGTCCCCCCCTGTTAACTTTTGAACGGTTCGACGTAGAAACATGAAAAAAAAATCGTTTCGAGGGTTTCACTAATACTACTTTTTGAAATAAAAAAATAGTGATTGCACGATAGGGGGCGCAGGGGGGCCCATCAACTCAAAATTTTTAAATAGCATGTGGGGTCAAGTGTCACATCGTTGAAATGAGAATTCAATTCTCTTTACAACCATCTAAATATTTTTGAATTTTGTTTATAATATTTTTCCCAGTTTCGACTTTTATACCTTTTGAAATTTTTAAATTAATGTGCCCCCAGCACCATCTGTCAAGTAATTGCAATGTTTCTTCTCTCAAAAAGTAGCATCGGTAATACCCTTCAAAAAATGTCATTGTTCCACATCCTACCGTTCAAATTTATCGAGGTATCAGTAGTATTCAGATCCGCATTTATATTTGATATTTCGATTTTGAATTACAAAAAAATATTACCGAAATTCAAAAATATTTAGACGGTTGTAAAGAGAATTGAATTTTCTTTTCAACGATGTGACACTTGACCCCACATGCCATTTAAAAATTTTGAGTTGATGGGCCCCCCCTGCGCCCCCTATCGTGCAATCACTATTCTTTTTATTTCAAAAAGTAGTATTGGTGAAACCCTCGAAACAGTTTTTTTTTTCATGTTTCTACGTCGAACCGTTCAAAAGTTAACAGGGGGGGGGGACTAAAAAAAGCCGCACTGTATAGGCACACATACACATCAGTCTTCATGCAATATTTCAATATCAGAGTCAATATTTTGAGAAGTAAATTATATGAAATTACATAAAATTTGGATACACGAAATCGCATTGTCAGTAATCATAAAAAATTAAAACAATATAGGTATAAAAATTAGATAAAAATTAAAATAAGGGTACCATTATTCATTTTAATCATATATTCAAGATCACTTGGAAAAATTGAAATGCTTGTCATTGTCATTGTAATACTCCTGCAGGTTATAGTAAGCCTTCTGTAAAAGTACTTCTTTCACATTTTTTTTTGAACTTTTTCAGGCATTGTGTATTTCTGTAGGCTGCTGGTAGATGGTTATATATTTTTTTGCCTTCGTATATGTTTGAGTTTCTAGTTAGGCTAAATTTTGGTGTGGTTAAAGGAATACAACTTTTATTTCTTGTCTCATATTTTCTAGTTTCAGTAATGTTTGAAGTAATAGCGTATTTCTTGTGTATCAGACATACCGATTCCAGTAGGTAAAGGCAAAGTAGAGTTGAAATTTTTTGATTAATGAATAGTGGTTTGCAGTGGTCACGAAACTGAGCTTTACACAGAATTGCTCTTTTCTGAAATATAAATACTGATTTGAACAAATAATCACTGCATAAGCCCCAAAATGCAATCCCGTAGCTCAAGTGGGATTCAATTAATGAAAAGTATACCAACCTAGCTGAGGCTGTGTTAAGTTCCTTTGAGGCAACTTTGATTGCAAACCAGCACGTATATATCTTTTTATATAAGCTAGATACGTAGGCTAGAACGATTTTTCACTCTCATTTAATGCTAAGTGGAAGGTGCACTGTTTGAAGTACTCCAATAATTAGTGCAAATTATGAGTTATCCAAGTAAAATTGTGAGTGAATTTTGTATAGAGAACAGCCAGGTAAGCTCAAAACTCTGATAAATGCAACAATAGTTGTGCAATTTTGATAAAACCAAGTCACGGTAAAGTCTCCCTGATTGTAAAAAGAAAACATACATTAGAAAAACCGAGCGATAAGTGGCGAAAGAAATAACTCTCGATACACTACTTTGTTGAATCTCGAGTATTAGTACAGGAGCATATACTTGTGAAATGGATAATGCTGTTGATTTATTGAAACAGTTAACACAAAGTATAAATGATATCAAGAACCAGAATCAAACAATAGTTAAACAATTGAATGAATTTAGACAAGAGTTGAAAGATTTTAAAGCTGAGGTTGCAAGCGAGTTGATCAGCCTTAAGAAAGATAACGAAGATTTGAAGGCAGATAACATAAAGTTACAAAGTAGACTTCAGGCAGCTGAAAGAAAACTTAAAAAATATAATCTGGTGGTATATGGTATACAGGAACAGGAAACAGAAATTAATTCGACACTTTCATCTTTGTTCAAGAACAAACTAAAAATAGATGTTCCCGAATTTGGCATAAGGGATTCTTATAGAATAGGAAAATCTGAAGAAAATAAAAATAGACCTATTGTTGTTGAACTTTTGACAAATAAACTCAAAACTGAAATTTTGAATAAAGCGAAAGAACTGAACGGCACTGGTATATTCATAGCCCTTGATCTGACATTAGAGGATTATCAGCAAAACAAATTTCTCCTGACACAGCAGAGGGAGGCTCGTGAAAATGGTCGCTTAGCCAGAATTGAAGGAAAGAAACTCATTGTCGATGGTATAGGATATAGCTACGCAGATTTGAAATCGAAACAGCTATCTAAAGCTACAGAAAGGAATGAAAATTCTCAGAATACAGCTGTAGATCAAACGGACATTGAAGCACGAACGAGATCGAAATCATCACGAACATCCTCCAGAATCGCAAACAAATTTTGAACATTTGTATATTCATCATTATTTCTATATAATTTTAGTATTTCATGTATATATATATATATATATATATATATATATATATATATATATATATATAAACTTTTTCGTCTCACATTAGAAATGTTAACTATTGGTCATCTCAATATTAGATCCTTATTACCGAAAATATCCGATATAAAAGAGCTTGCGTCAAATCATGACCTTTCCATTTTCTGTCTTAGTGAAACATGGCTATCGGCAAATATTGACAATGATCTCTGTGAAATAGAAGGGTATAAAATAGCGAGGAATGATCGTTCATTAGGTAGGGGAGGAGGTGTCTGTATATATGTTCAAAACTTTCTGACTTTTACAGTTATACGAACCAATGAAGATATTGAACAACTTTGGATAAATGTAAGACATGCCAAAGGTAGTTTTGCAGTAGGTGTTGTGTATAAGCCCCCTGACTATTCATCAAATGAATTCATCAGTAAATTGGAGAATGAAATATCGATATTAGTTCCCCTTTACGATGAAATTTTTATACTGGGAGATTTCAACATTGATATGTTGAAAACCAATACTACTATACATGATAAAATGAGTAGTATGCTTGAGGGCTTGGGACTTACGCAAATTATCCAATCACCTACAAGAATTACAACTTCTTCTATCTCGCTTATTGATTTAATAATTACTTCAAACAATGAGAATATTGTAAAAAATTCAGATGTCGTTCCTGTAAATTATATCTCGGATCATGAATTCATTTATGTAGAATTAGATGTCGCTAGAAAGCTTCATAAACCCGTATATAAATATATAAGAGATTTCAGATTCTTTGATAGTGATAGATTTCAACATGAACTCAGACAAATTGACTTCCATGAAAATTTCCTTGTTGATAATATTAACGATAAGTTGCGTTTTTTTAATGATAATGTAGTTTCGATTTTTAATGCACATGTACCATTAAGGAGAATCAGGATAACTAAACAATATGCACCTTGGATTACAGACAATATCAAGCTCCTTATGTCACTTAGGGATAATGCTCAGAAAAGATGGAAAAGAACCAAATTACAATCGCATTATGACTATTACAAAATGCTCAGAAATTTCACTACATTGGCGTGTAGAAATGAAAAGAAAGCTTATTACCAATATAGTTTTCGAACACAAGGAGTTAATAAAATGTGGAAAAATTTGGATCACCTAAATATTCGGAAACATAAAACAACATTACCAGAAAATTTTACAGATGTGAATGCAATAAATGACGTTTTTGTTAACGGAATTCTTAAGAACGCAGCTGACCAAGGTGCTGTTGATTTTTATCGCGAAAATTACTTGAGAAACTCCGAGAAACTTACTTTTCAAACAGTTTCACAGGATGCTATTCAGAAGTCTTTATATAACTTAAGATCTAACGCACAGGGATCGGATGGGATAAATTTGAAGCTACTGTTGATGTGTTGTCCATATATTCTACAGCCCATAACTCATATTGTAAATTTTTGTATTTTGAATAGTGTTTTCCCGGATGATTGGAAGCATTCCTTTGTCCAACCACTACCAAAAAAAGGTTTAGTAGAGGAGCTCAAAGATCTCCGTCCCGTTAGCATTCTTCCTACTCTATCGAAAGTTCTCGAAAGAGAAATCGATTTACAATTGAGAGCATATGCATCACAGTTCAGTATAATCCCTGAGGTGCAGTCTGGGTTTCCAAAGCAACATAGCTGTGAAACGACTCTTTTATCTGTTACAGATGATATCTTGAGAGGGATTGATAAGAAGCAATGCACGATATTGGTTTTACTGGACTACTCAAAAGCATTTGACACTCTGGATCATGACCTTTTATTAACAAAATTGAAATACATAGGCTTGTCTTCCAGAGCGGTAGAGTTTTTCAAGAGTTACCTTCGTGAACGAAGTCAATGCGTCAAAATAAATGAGAAAATATCAAACCCCCTCCAGATACCATCAGGTGTTCCCCAGGGATCAATATTGGGTCCATTGTTATTTGCCCTTTATATATTCGATTTCGATAATGCAGTGAGCCATTGCAAAGTGAATTTTTATGCTGACGATACTCAGTTAAATCATTCATTTTTTCCTCAAGATCTTGATGTTGCTCTTGATAACATCAACAGTGATATTTCCACACTTATAGGCAAATCCAGAACTCACTGTTTGAACGTAAATGGTGATAAATCGACAATAATGGTTTTTGGCTCCAAAGCTCAGAAAAATCTTCTGAATGACAATGTGCGAATAATTGTGGAAAATGCAGAATTAACACCTAAAAAAAGTAGTAGGAATTTAGGGCTAACAATGGATGACGAACTGAGGTATAGATCTCACATTTGCAATATTCGTCGAGTAGGATTTGCTAACTTAAAAAAATCTATAACAATAGGCAGTTTTTGAACAAAAAAGTAAAATCTATACTTTGTGAAGCTTTGTTATTATCCCGTTTCAACTATTGTGATTCAATTTATGGGCCAAGCAACTACTCCGATGACATACGCCGCATACAAGTGATGCAAAATTCGTGTCTTCGACTCATATATGGAATCAGAAGAAGACATGGTATATCCCATAAATTGATTGAACACAATTGGCTCAATATGACAAAAAGAAGGTTTCTTCATTCAGCTTGTCTATTTCACAGAATCATTATCTCGAAAACACCCCCCTATTTGATGAAAAAAATAACTTTCCGTGAAGATGTTCATAACATAAATATTCGGTTCAAGGGACTTATAACGCCCCCCATTCACAGAACAACAATTTTCAGACGGTCATTTTCCTATCAAGTATCATGGATTTGTAACTCAATTCCACAACACTTGAAGTGTTTTAGAGGAGTCAGTTTCAAAAAGCAAATGAAAAAATATCTCCTGAACGATCAGATGCATTAGGATCCCATGATGACGATGGTCACTCTCATATAAGTACATCGTTTTATATCGTTGCTCATAACTACACATCGAAAAATATGACTTTGCCCATATGTATAAAATTAGAATTTTCTTTTGTATTTTTTTTCATGTTTTATTTATTTTTCCTGCTTGAGAATAATAACAGAGGTTTATGTATTGTGTATTTCATACATGATGCACGACCACCTGATCTTCGGCATTTTCCCATGAATATGTATTTGTGTATTTTTAGTCAATTCTGGTTCACGAGATGAAAGCAGTTTCTAGGCCGCTCCACCTAGCGAGCAGAGGAAGACACTCCGAATCTCCGAGTTGAGAGATTTAATCGAATAAGACAGAAATCTTTGGGAGATCGTTTGCTAACGAACAGTCGTTGCCGACCGATGATGAACCCTTTACTCCCATAAACACCTAACTATGTAGGCTTATTATGGCAAGAACCTGTCAGAAAACAACTACTCCCCTGGCTAAGACCACGACGGGTATTGAATTAAATCTAACAGCTACTTCATCATCATCGGTCGGCAACGACTGTTCGTTAGCAAACGATCTCCCAAAGATTTCTGTCTTCTTCGATTAAATCTCTCAACCCGGAGATTCGGAGTGTCTTCCTCTGCTCGCTAAGTGGAGCGGCCTAGAAACTGCTTTCATCTCGTGAACCAGAATTGACTAATCAGCGGAGTGTGTATTGGTTTGGACGGGGAACAGATGGCTTCAGTGCTGTCTGTGTTGACCTGCCCTTGCACTGATGAGAGGCAACAACCTCGAAACTAGTCTGCAGGTGGTCACCCCGTCCAAATCAAAACATAATTCTGCTGGTTGGTCATAGAGGGCACTTGCAATTGCGTCCTCTGATGTTTTGAGGAACGTTGCACAAGTAGCTGTTAGATTTAATTCAATACCCGTCGTGGTCTTAGCCAGGGGAGTAGTTGTTTTCTGACAGGTTCTTGCCATAATAAGCCTACATAGTTAGGTGTTTATGGGAGTAAAGGGTTCATCATCGGTCGGCAACGACTGTTCGTTAGCAAACGATCTCCCAAAGATTTCTGTCTTATTCTTCAAGTTTACTGGCTTTTTACCTCTGGGTTGTGCAATTAATTCTCTATCTTCGGGCGAAACACATGGGTTTGTTCTTGTATTCAACGGAGTTCTTGAAGAAACATAATCTTTCTCCAAATATTCTGAATCAGAATCATATCATTTTCGGGGCTTTTTAAAATTTATTCAAGACCATTCATGGAAGCCATGTTTACAAAAATATTGGATTTTTCCTGTGCGTTCGACACCTGTGTTCCATTAACTTTGGCAAAAGACCAAAACGAGCGGGATCCGTTAGGAAACTCTACGAGTTTTGACCATATCTTAGAGTTTTCAGCCTCTTTCGAGGATTCAATTGTCTCCTTACACATGTTTCTAACTTCAACATATCACAACATCGCAAGGCGGTCGGGTCGGGGCGGGATGACGATTGGGATGGCTATCGGGAAGCGAGAAGGAACTTTAAACGAGAATTACGGCGGAGTAAACGGGACAGTTGGCGAACATACTGTGGGGAAATTGACTCCCTCCCAGAGTCCGCCAGACTGGCCAAGATACTGAGCAGTGAGACAAAGGGCACAATTGGATCGCTCAAAAGGCAAGACGGAACTTGGACGATATCCAAACAGGAAGCTCTTGAGCACCTACTGGAGGTCCACTTTCCTGGACAGGCGGGTGACAACCGGGATCGAAGAGAAACGTTCATCCACAGGGTGGACCGACCTCTCGCTGAGGAGATAGTCACAGAGGAGGCAATCCGGTGGGCTGTGAACGAGTTCAAACCATTCAAGGTGGCAGGCCTGGACGGCATATTTCCAGCATTGCTACAGAAAGCGCTGAAAGACATATTTCCCTGAATAAGGGACGTCTTCAGGGCCAGCTTGGCATTGGGATATGTACCAAGGACCAGGAGGACAGCTAGAGTAGTTTTTATCCCAAAATCAGGGAAAAGGGACTACACTCAAGCAAAGGCCTTCAGACCCATTAGCCTGACATCTTTTCTACTGAAGGCTCTGGAAAAGATTGTGGATAGGTATCTGGTGGAGGTAGTACTGAGTAGGCACCCCTTCTCAAGAGACTAGCCGCCAACGGTTTCTACGCCCAGGCATACGCCGACGACGGGCTTGTCCTGGTGACGGGCCCTTTCCTAGATGTGGTCTATGGCCGGATGCAGTTGGCGTGCAGGAAAATAGAAAGGTGGTGTGAGGAAGTCGGCCTCGCAGTTAATCCGACTAAAACGGAGATGATTCTCTTCACCAAGAGAAGGAAGGTATATGGGTTCAGATCACCAGTAATGGGTGGAAAACCCCTAGAGCTGGCTAGAGAGGTAAAATATCTTGGGGTGATTCTGGACTCGAAGCTAACTTGGGGGCCACATGTCGATCGAGTAGTCGAGAAGGCGGTGGTCGCTATATGGAGTCTGCGCCGGGCAGTGGGTGGGAGGTGGGGACTCAAACCTCACATCCTTCACTGGATCTACACGGCGGTAATCAGACCCAGAATCCTATATGGAGCAGTGGTCTGGTGGCCGAGAGTGGACCAGATAACCACAACCAACAAGCTGGGAAAAATTCAAAGACTAGCTTGTAGGGGAATAACCGGCGCGATGAGGACGACCCCCTCGGCAGCCCTAGACGCCCTGATGGGTCTGAGAATGCGTGACTCAGGGAACTGGAGAGGAGAGGGGTACACAGGGCATACCGAAATCGCTGTGGTAGCGGAGAAAGAAATCCCACTATCCGCTATCAAAGTGATACAGGCAGAGGATAAAATTAGGTGGAAAAGGACGAACTCGCTAGAGATCCCAGACAGAAGAAAGTGGGAAGAGGAATGGGTGATATTTCCCCCAGAAAGCCTGGTCTGTTTTACAGACGGGTCCAAACTGGAGGAAGGACAAGCCGGAGCAGGAGTTTACCTGGAAAACGGAGAGAAAAGAGCATATGCGCTATGTTCTCTGACAACAGTTTTCCAAGCAGAGGTGTATGCCATCCTGGAGGCAACCAGAATGGAAGAGGTGAGGTCCGGCCCAGAGAGACATGTATATGTCTGCTCGGATAGCCAGTCCGCCATCAGAGCTCTGAATGCAACCAGAACCAGATCAGTACTGGTTCAGGAGTGCAGAGATGCCCTGGAGAGTCTTGCGACTGAAAAGGAAATAACGCTGATGTGGGTCCCGGGCCATGCAGGGATTGAAGGCAACGAGCAGGCGGACCAGCTAGCCAAGCAAGGAGCCGGACAACCCTACTACGGGCCCGAACCCGCACTCGGCATAACAAGGAGACAAGTAACAACGGCACTGAATGAGTGGGCCGTTGATACATTAGGAAAAGAGTGGAGAAGGATAGACGGATGCAGGCAGTCAAAGCAGATGATATCGGGGCCCGACATGGCAAGGACGGCCAAGATACTGAAGCTAAGCCGCAAAGAACTCCGACTGTTGGTGGGAGTTCTTACCGGCCACTGCGGCCTCAGGAGGCACCTGGCTCTCATCAGAGTTGAGGCAGACCCACTATGCACGGAATGTGGGGTAGAGGAGGACTCCTTCCACTTCCTGTGCGAATGTGGTATTTATGGCAGGCTCAGACAAAACGTCTTCGGAGCTGCCACTATTAAGGAGGAAGAATTGCACTCGTTGCAATGGAAGGACATTTCGACTTTCATAAGAAGGTCGAAGAGGTTCGAGCAGGTATCCGACATGGGATGAGTGAAGATGCCGGGGATTGCGAAAAGGGCCCACTGGGGCCTAGTCGCTGACGCTTGCGTCCCCCACCCATTACCATTTACCAACTTCAACATATCTTGATCTGGTCTCTGGGCTACGATTTTTTTGTACACTCGATGGTTTGCTGCTTGCTTGAATGAGACCGCTGTGAAGCCTTAGATAAAGAAGAAACTCACTTTTTTGCTTTGTTTACGTTGGAGAGATTGCCATTTTTACCGATTTTAGAGATTTTTTTCTCTTTTTTGTCAAATAATGGATCTCGAGTGTTTTTTATTACTTGATGTAAACATATAAGTACTTTATTTTAAACTCGAAAAATCGAATAACGCTCCTTTTAAGAAATTACCTCGAGAAATTCAAACACCAAGGTGAGAACCAAATTTTAAATGAGATGTGAAGAAAGTACTGGGTGATAAAGTGAAGAAGTGCAGTGAAGAAAACCCTCTGCAACTGTTTTTATTGCCGGGAGAGAAAAGCTTTTCCAGAAAATCCTATCATGGGAGAACAACCCATCATGAGATTATTTTGAACCAGTTCATGTAACTCACGGAAGACGCAGAGAAAAACGGTGGGGAGTTCTGTTCACCTGCATGTCTGTGAGAGCAATTCACCTTGGAATTGCAAATTCCATCACAACAGATGGTACCATAATGGCCATAAGAAGAATGATAGCCCGAAGAGGCCAAATTCAGCATATGTACTCTGATAATAGGACCAATTTCCGGGGTGCAAGCGAAGAATTACTAAATTTTATGAAGACACAAATGAAACCGACCTCATTTCTCGCTTGTCTGAAATGGAAATAGAGTGGCATTTCATTCTGCCTGAAAGTATTCATATGGGAGGATGTTGGGAACGCATGATCAGATTTGTTGGAAAAATACTACAAGTAACTCTCAAAGAAGAAGCGCCAAAAGAGGAAGTTCGACACACTATGTTTTTGGAAGCAGAATATATGGTCAATAGCAGACCCCTTACTCATGTTTCAACCGATCCAGCAGATCCAGACTGTCTAACTCTTAGATAAATTTGAAACTCCGGATTTGAAAAGCCAGAGGCAGAGATCCCAGTGCTTGGCTAAAAAATATTGGTCCAGATGGGTGAAAGAATACTTGCGAAGCATATCTAGGAGAGGAAAATGGATTAAAGACGGAAAACCTATTGAAGTCGTAGATATTGTAATAATTTCAAATCATGGCCACTATGTGAAATTGAGAAGTTGTTCCCTGGCAGAGATGGAATTGTTCGAGTGGTAGACGTCAAAGTCAAAAATAGTTTTTATCGTCGTCCAGTCCCGGATTGGTTTACATGGTGAAAACTAAAGATTTTTCACGATGGGGAGAATGTTGCAGAATCTGTTTAAAAAATGGTATTGTTTATTGATTTATTATTGTTATTCACTTTGTATGTATAGACTATTATTGTTGAGAGAAAAAAAGTTGAATTTGTTTGAAAAAGAAAAATGTTGATACTTATGTCAAGTTGATTGAAAATAAAAGATACAAAAATGTCAACTGAAATTTGAAATCAGTATTTTCCACTCACTTTATAGCTTCACACACATTCACTATGATGTCCTCCGTCAAATTTATCACGTGTTTCTGTGAAAATTCTTCAGCAGAATGTTGAATGTAAGTTAGATTAGGTTGGTAGTTGTACGAGCCGGGATTGGCTGTCGGTTGAACTAACTCATCTCGTATTCACGGTGCGACTTCTCGCGGTATTGTAACAAAACTCATCAAATTTGAGGCGTGGTGACAATATGGATTATATTCAACCTGTGTGGGGTTGATAATCTCATCTTAAGGATGCGGAAATTCCAGAGAGAACTTTGATCATCTTGCGAATTATGAGGATGCACGGAATATAAAACACCCCGTCTGATATTCCTCATCTCCATTATTCCCACGTGCGGGTTGCCGTGCGAATTTGAATGTCTACAAGATGCATATCCGGGAAATTTGATTAGCTTTGAGCCGCGTTTAATTTCAGCGTGTACATGGGTAAAAATCCTTTAGGGAAAACTACGGATTCGAATGAACATATAAAAAATGGATTACATGACTACATGATACCAGAAAAAAAATACCTGGGATAAGTTTTTAGTGTTGAATATTCCATGCTGAATGTGAATGAGAGAAAAGTGAAACACATTTTTCCTACGAGCGTGCGGAAAAGTAACTTTTCTGCACGATTTTTCGTTTTGAAAGTTCTACTTTACTGCACGATTTTTACTTTTACGCAAGATTTTCTCTTTAAAGCACAATATTTTAATTCAAGATTAGTATATTGTACAATGAGCATGAAATGACATACATTTCCCACGAGTAGATAGGTATATGAAATTTTGTAGTACGAGCGAATTATTTTTTTCATAACAGATTCTATCAAAAACACTCATGTCGTCATTGAATATACAAATATTGAAAAATATAACGAAAATTGAACAGTAAGTACTCTTATCGATTTCAAAACAAAAACAAAAAAAAAGTTACTTTAGTACGAGCGAATTATTTTTTTCATAACAGATTCTATCAAAAACTCTCATGTCGTCATTGAATATACAAATATTGAAAAATATAACAAAATTGAACAGTAAGTACTCATCGATTTCGAAACAAAAACAAAAAAAAGACTTCCCCAGGATTCGAACCACC
This sequence comes from Chrysolina oricalcia, assembly GCA_944452925.2. NCBI lineage: Eukaryota > Metazoa > Arthropoda > Insecta > Coleoptera > Chrysomelidae > Chrysolina > Chrysolina oricalcia. The sequence goes on along the minus strand of OX101821.2, from coordinate 1,681,712 downwards.
TACCCCATTAATCAGCGTAGAACGACTGCTCCCTTACTTTGCCAACTGAGCTATTTCAGATATTAATTTAATTGCTATAATACCATAACAAATCCTGTCAAATTTTAAATATCACTATTTATTTTGATAATGTCTTAATTACTTTATATTTTGAAATTAATTTTATGAAAATTACGGAATATCGGAAAGTTATTATCAAACAGTCGTTAATAGACTAGATTCGATCTCATATTATAAATCTCGCGGAAAGATAAAATCATGCGGAAAAGTTACTTTTCCTACGACCACATAGGAAAGTAACGTATATCGCACCGTACAGTCCCGCGGAAAGTGGCTCATATCCACAAGCGTGTGAAATACTTTCCGCAAGCGTGCGGAAAGTAACTTTTTCTACAAACGCTTAACAAAGTAGCCTTTGACGCTTTCAGATTTCGACGCAAAGTTGACGTTTTCCGTGAAATGTCATTTTGTGACAGCATTTGCGCTCTAGAGCGGAAATATTTCGAAAACGCTCGCTTCTCCAACGTATTTCTGCATGATGATTGATGATAGTGACAGCGAATTATCAAACTCGCTCCTCCTGATGTAGCAGAAAGTGCAAAAAATGTTATTTTGAATCTCCTACCAGGGAAATCAAGGAAGAAATATGAATTACAATATGGTACATTCATGACGTGGTGCCAGTCAAAACATTCACCACTGAAGATATTCACAAATTTTTACAAGAAGCGCCCGATGGAGAATATCTACTAAAAATGGTAAATTTTAATATTTCAAGTTTTTAGTAGTTTGAGAAGCGATTAGTATTTTTTGAATTTAGTGCAATTTGGTTAGCATTTACATTATGAAAGTTTGTTATAATGTGATGTACTTTTGTTGAATAAAGCATCTGGTGTTTCTTTTTCTGAAAACTGCGTTTGTAGAAAAAATTTTGTGTGTATTTCAAGCACAAAGTGTCATTGTCGCTCTCCAAAGATTACCGCGCGACGCGAAGCGGAGCGCGGTAACTCTCTTTTTCAAGCGACAATATATCACTTTGCGCTCTTAATACACAAATAGCTATACCGCACGCATGCGTAAAGTATTTCGCACGCTTGCGGATGAGTTGTCAAATGCATAATTTCTATTAAGATTAACCGAAGTCAAGTTGTCAAATATATAATTTCAATTTAGATTTACTTATTTAATATGTAAATTTGAAGAAATCAATTTGAAAAGATTTTTTTTTCATTCAGAAGGCCGAAACTCTACCAACTGATACTATCTAAAAAACAGTATATATACTATCTAAAATCCTACCAACAAAATCTTGAAGCAATCTATTTGAGAATTGTAATTTTTTTATTTTCTTAAAAAAAAATGTTTCCGCGGACAAGGTTCGAACCCGGGTACTCTCCGTCAGAAGTCACGTCGAGTCCCGCTGCTTACCAACTGAGGTATTGGACACATATTATGACAATAAAATATATTGTGTTAGAGTGTATCTTGATTAGTAATTATAATCAAAAATAAAAGATGTCTAATTATGATTTTGATCTCGTCGATATTATATCATAAAGAAAATATTTTGCATTTAAATTAATTATTAAAAATAAATGAAGTCAGAATGGTTCTCAGTCGGACTATTCGTTCGATTTTCTTGAACACATGCATAGATAAATTATTATGTGGTCGTAGCAAAAATATTGTACATTACTCGTGCGAAAGTGATTTTTCACACTCGTGTGATTGCCGCACTCGGCTTACGCCTCGTGCCACAATATTTCCCACTCGTGTGAAAAATGTCACTTTCCGCATTAGTAATGTAATATACTATTTCCGCACTAGTGCTGAAAAGTTACTTTTCCGCACGATTTTTACATTGTTGAAAATGAGGATATTTAGGAATAACTAAATGATCTATGTAACTATTCTGTCTCATCTGTCATTTTGTAGCATTATAATAAAATCTTGTTTAATAAAAACCTTTTTATTTCATAAATAAGATGGACAAAAACACTCGTAGGAAAAACATTGTACCTAACTCTTGCGGAAAATGTCTTTTCCGCCCTTGACGGCTTGCCCGAACTCCGCTCCGCGTCGTTCATGCAACTGCCGTCGCGTGCGGAAAATTACTACTTTCCGCACTTGTTAGGTAAATAACCATTTCGAATAGATTTGAGTCTAGGGCAGGACATATACATTAATATTTTTATTGGATTAATTATAGAGTAATAATCAATAGTATAGTCTTGTTAGTATTTGAAGCATAAAAATGTCTAGAGGAGTTTATAAACTCTTTACATACTTTGCTTTTTCTACGAACTATTATTATACAGTGTGGCCATTTTTCAATGGGATTGTATGGGTATCTTCCAAAACCATAGCAGTAAGAAGGTCGGTTAAATGGAGAAAAAGTTGCACATCTGAGTGCATAATCTATCGGTGAAAACTAATTGAAAATATCATGGCCGGTTCTGGAGATATGACGAAAAAAGTAAATTCGATCATTTCTGTTTTTTGGTCATACTTCATTTATTTTAAAAAATATCGAAAAATATTTTGAAGGTTTTTTATTCGAGGAAAAAATCTCTTTGATTTGACGCCTTGAGATTTCATATCCAACGTTTCGTATTCTCAGGACCCCCCTCAACATTTTTTTAAAAATACGGACCTGGATATTTTATGACACTGTTCGAATGACTTTTTCATTCTGAATCCAGAGGTGTATCATACAATGCCATTTGAAGACGGGTTTCGGGTAATATGGACCGTATTCAAAATTTTATTAAATTACAGTTAGTTCCCGTCATCTTCAGTTGAATCAACATTCAAGTAATAAGATCCTTTCCAAAATTTATTGGTTTGGATCTGTAGTGAATTTATATTCAGTAATCATTTCTATAAAGTGTACAATACTCTAGCATAAAGCGAATAATTAGGAAAAAATAAATGAGAATCATTAATAATTATTCAGTTATTCGAATATTTCAATCATAGAAAGAAATATTTTTCATTTGGAAAGCGAGTTCCAAGTCGTCGTGGAGGTAGTGCTACTACTGCAGCAGCGCTTTATGCAGAACGATATCCGATTGCACAATGCCGCTCAGAGAATCGCTGATTTGGGGGCTATAACCTATAACGCATTTGAAAAGGTTCTTCTTGAAAAAATGTCATCTCTGCGTACGAGTAGATGGAAAATAACATTTTTATAGTATTATTCAGTGCGATGTTGAATAACCGTTATTGTGGTTTATAGTGTATGTTGATTCAAGAAAACGTTGAATTAGTATTTACTTCTTTACATCTCATTGAATGCTTCTAAGCAGTTGATTCGTTATTACTCATAATTATTTAATCATTTCATCATGATAGGATAAAAATAAAGGACATTACTGACAAAGTCTAATAGAGTTGATTTTAGCTCAAAATAACATCACACTCTAATATAATCGAAATTCTACTCCTTCCAAATATAATTATCGTATGTTCTAAACCATGGTAGAGTCTGGACGAAATGGGCATTCTTTTGTACTGAATATCCACTTCCACTTGGTTATGTTTTTTTCAACCAATAATATCAAACTGTCGTTAAAAAAATGGGTGAAACTCAAATCTGGCCTTTTACCCTCATTTCTTGAAAAATTGTATAGTTTTCTGAAAAACTGTTTCGTACGTCTGAAAGCATCACTCATCAGTAATCTTCAGCAGCAAATATATTTGAATTGGTCTCAATTTGTAGACACTCAAAAATCCAAGATGAGGTAGTGATTTTCCAGCAATAAAAAAAATGCTCATTATCTTGACAGCGGTGAGATTTTTACTAAGGTGAAATTCCGATATTCTGATATTCTGGTTTATCACCAGTTTCAATATTGTACAAGGTTTACTGGACACCCTGTATATTTATTGAAATACTGGATGAATAAAAATAACTTTTGTGACTGCGGTTTGATTTATTTGTTACTGATCGGTTTCGGCTTTTTCACCTTTCACTTGATAGTGGTGTAGAAGCCGAAACGTGTCGTAACAGATGAACCATAACTCAGTGGAAATTAGACAAAATTAATTTTTCTTCAGCAAGTATGTCGTCATGAATTTCCACAAAATAAATAAATTACTAATCGAACCAAATATATTTATCACTAATAATGAAGAATCACCAAAACTTATAAGATGAACCATTGAAAACCATTATTTGAAAAAAAAATCTCCAATTAACAAATATTTCAAACAAAACCCACATGAAGATTAACATTCCATATCTTCTAATTCATTGACACATTACTGGGATATCCCTTTCTGCTGCTGAATTGGAAATCCTGGATTTGTGATAATATAAATCTATACTATCAAATATTACTTACTTGAAGTTGAAGAATATTTCTTACTTGAAGTTCAATTGTGATATTGTAGCAAAAATGTAATCCTTTTCCTGATGGACATCTCTTTATTATCTCCATTTCTTCCAGACAATATAACTGACATATGGATTCTTGAGAATAAAATGAAAATAATAACAGCTACAATGTTGTTCCAGCATGGTGATACATAACCTTTAGTTTGATAGAAATATTCGAAGGAAAATATACCGGGTGTCTCATTTGAAAATTGAAAGTTTACGTCACTCCTGGAGAAACCGGAAGTTGCATGGAGTTGAGTTGTCAAAAGATAGTAATAGTAATAGTAATATTTATTTATCAATAAATGTTTTGGTGCGATTGCGAAAATATTTCAAAATATAATTTAATGAAATTTTTGAGTATATAAACTCACCCTTTTCAGGCGATAGGTCAACACTTCGGGAGTTTCTCTCTTCTATTCGTTTTTCTGTGGTAATTGGTAGGGTATGTTGGAGGAGAGAGAAGGACGAAAGAAATGATTTCGAAGATTAGAATTACCAGAAATGTTTTCCTTTTACACGAAAATTACACTGATTCATAGCGGTGAAAACTGATTTGAAGACACTATTCATGCGAATTCAGAAATATTAAAAATGAAATTCAGAAATATTAAAAATGCGGTTCCGATCAGAAAATAAGCACATGCGAAAAGTGATATGTATTGAACTCAATATCTACTGAACTGAACTGATCGAAAATTTTAAATGACGGGGGCGACACTTACATTTACATTTTCTGAAAGGAGTGTATATGCGCCCTATCTAACGTCTTACAACGGAATTATTTAAAACTGTTGAGAATGTTGAGAAATTAGATGGTTTCCGTATCCAATAATTAGCATAACATTTTCAAACAGGTAAATTTACATTAACAAACATTAATAAATAAATGATTGAAACCGCATGCATATAGCATCCGCTCGCGGTCGAACATACATGTAGATATCTACTTACATTCACACACATTCACACTCACAGACATATTTATTTACTGACATGTATAGATGTAGATGTTATATCAGAATATAGGTATGAATATAAATAACAATATAAACAAAGACGAGTCAATTAATAATTTCTAGAAGTCGATGAATATCTGTTCCTGACTTATGAAACATACGCTTTTTTATTTTTGAGATGAACACCTTGTGGGAATTTTTCAACTTGATATCAGATGGAAACATATTATAAAGTTTTGGACCCAAGTAAATGAAGCTTCTTTGGATTAATGTTTCATTTACTACAGGTAATGTTATTGAGGAGTGTTTGTATCTTGTGTTATATATATACATATATATATATATATATATATATATATATATATATATATATATATATATGCTGAATACTTGTTTCAAGGAGCAATAAATGTTCCAGTGACTGTAAAACAGTCGAAAACAATCCTTTAGGAACTCACTATACTTTGTATAGATTGTATGGCATATGTCCGACAGAAAACAACTACTTCTCTGGCTAATACCTCGACAGATATTGAATTATATCTGTCAGACATATGTGCAAAGATCCTTACTTTGAAGGCACAACTTTGTAAGAGCTCTCAGAGACAGACAGCAGGACACCGCCTGATCCAAACAAGGAACCAACTACAGACCGGTTTCGGGATGTGGTCCCTCATCAGTGCAGTCCAGGTTATCACGGTTGTATACATGCGGGGGCCCGGTGCCCATCATCGTTCGCCGGGATGAACACTGCAATCGCTTACAGGATCCACCACGGCAACAGATTAGAGAGCGCTCCAGAAGGACATTTCGGATACGAAATGGTATATGCTGAACATTTATTGCTCCTTGAAACAAGTATTCAGCAGATTCCACTTATGAGTTACTTCAATTGTATTCCGTAGATAATTCGATCAACCCCCCCATGCAATGATTCCATAATTTAAATGAGGCTCTACCAGTGCATAATACAGACACTTGAGTTGTTTGATATTACAAAATGTTTCGCATAACTGTAATTTGGGAATTAGGCAACATAATTTTTTCTTTACGTTATTTGTTTGGGTGTCCCACCTCAAGTGGCAATTCAAATAAACTCCAAGGTATTTCATATCCTTTCTACATTGTAATTTCATGGGGGAGTTCACAGAAGAGATTTCTAATTGATTGTATGTTGGGAGTCCGTTTGAGTTGCTACAAAAGGGAACGAAAAAAGTTTTGTCTCCATTCGTCAATGACTAAAAAAAATCAGTGACCATTCCAAAATCTCCTTCAATTTTCTTTCTTAAATTATCAAAATTTGTGTCTTCGTAGAATACAGCTGTATCATCAGCAAAACTAATGATATCTCCTTTGATCGGTAGGAGGAATAAGTCATTAACATATATAGTAAACAGCATAGGTTCCAATATAGTACCTTGAGGCACTCCATAATTGACATTTTTGAAATTACTTTAAGTTTCACCATTCTTGACGCATTGGTGTCTATTTTCTAGATAACTTTGCATTAGACTTAAGCAATTGCCTCTGAAACCAATATTATTCAAAGCTATAAGTAATTTTTCATGGCTGACAGTATCGAAGGCCTCTGCCAGCTCAACAAAAATGCAGGTTAATGTCTTGTACAGATCATCCAAATTTCATTCCATTATCCTCAAAAACATAAAAGTTATATGATGGGCAGACACCCGGTATAGATAGTGTTACCTCGTCAAGATATACCTAGTATATCGTTCTACAATTTAGAAATTGTATTCCTCCAATGAAAGTGTTTTATAATGCACCAAATATTTGATGAAAACGTTACCCATATGGAGCAAACTTTTTGTCACTCGCTGTATATCGAAGTAGCCAGTTGAACGAGGGCGTCAAATGACACACCCTAACACTTAGTTGAAGTAATTTCAAAACGTTAATACCAGACTTTTCCGTTAACCAAATGAAATCGTTTTTATATCGATAGTAAAGCGAGATAACCCGGAAATGAACACAAATGCTAACTTAATTTCAGCACGAATAAAAAGTTGTAAATGAAATTGAAGTCAATCTTAATTCGCCCATTAAAAAAGTCATGACTCACGTTAGAGCTGGCTTGGAAGTAATTAAGTTACCGGGCACGGTTATAAATACACATTTAGAGAGATTTATTGAAATATAAAGCTGTATACCTTTTTTTGTTTTCGTGAAAATAGTGTTTCGTTGTTTTCAGATGAAATTATCCACATCAAGGTGATTCGAAATTTTCGCAATATTTTTATGCCATATAATAATAATAATAATAATAATAATAATAATAATAATAATAATAATAATAATAATAATAATAATAATAATAATAATAATAATAATAATAATAATAATAATAATAATAATAATAATAATAATAATAATAATAATAATAATAATAATAATAATAATAATAATAAAATAATAATAACCCAATAATCACTCACCCTACGGACGTAGGGAGTGGTTGTTGGGGTTAACGACACCAGCGCGCCCTCCGGATGGGTCGGAGCACCGGAGACAGGGCCTGACTGGTACACTCCTAAGGAGAAAAAAAAATAATAATAATAATGTTTATATGCAGGATGATACATGATACATACATAAACAATAATGATAAGAAATAGTTATTGGATCATGCTGCAAAATAGAGATGACAAGCAGTGAAACTGATGCAAGTGTCATCCCTAGTGACTAGGAAAAAAATATATAATTCAATTTGGCACATGAACAAGTGCAATGACCTTATTATTTAACAAATGTTAGCTTCGAAAAGTAGATCTTTGTAAACTCTCCTGAACTTCAGAGTTGAGAATGTTTTTAGGTTTGCTGGAACCTGGTTGTGAAGACTGTAAATATTGTATGTGAAGGACCTCCAGAAAACAGCAGTTCGATGAGGTGGTGGTGAGATGATACCCCTGAATCGAGTGTTCAAATTGTGAACATCACTACGAAATGTTATTTTGTTGTAAAGATAAGGAGGGGTTTTGTTGAGAATAACTTTATGAAATAAGGTCGCAGAATGCAATTTCCTCCTAGAAGACATACTAAGCCAATTCGTGTCTTTCAGTTTATGTGAGATAGCTTCGTATTTTCTTATGCCGTAAATGTACCTAAGACAGGATTTTTGTACCCGCTGAATCTGATTAATTTCTGTAGTATCCAGGCAGGGACCATAAATCGCGTCGCAATAGTTAAAATGAGACAGTACTAAGGAATCAGTTAGCAAAATCTTTGTTGATTTTTCCAAAACGTGACGATGGGGATATAACATTTTCAAGTTGGCATAAGCTCGTTTCACGCATTTACTAACATGATACTTGAACCGCAAATCTGTATCTAACTCCAAACCCAGATTTCTAGCGACTCTGACACAAGATATATTATTACCAGCAATCTCAATATCAATATCATTTTCAATTTGTGTTTTATGTTTACCGAATATTAAAATTTGAGTTTTAGAAGGATTGACCTGAAGCTGATGTTCTGAAATAGATACGAGCTTAGATTGCTCTTCATTAATTACGATATTTGTTGAATCAATATCAGCTTCTAATAGGGTAAATTTAATTTGGGTATCATCAGCGTACATGAAAGGTTTACATCCACTCAAACAACTAGTAATATCACATGTGTATATTGAAAATAGTATAGGGCCTAAAATGGAACCTTGAGGCACTCCACAAAAAATATTTTTCATGTCTGATTTAACTAGACTGGTTTCAACAAATTGTACGCGATCTGTAAGGTAGCTTTTCAAAAAATGTATCGAAGTCGGGGAAAAACCTATGTAGTGTAGAATTGCAAAAAGTAAACTGTGATTCATGGTATCGAAAGCTTTCGAATAATCTAACAGAATCAAGGCTCAGAATTCCCTCTGTCAATATCCCTGAAAATGTCATCTGTAACATCCAATAAGGCCGTTGTGCAGCTTTATCCATTCCTGATACCGGACTGGTTAGTGGGTAAGATATTATATTTTTCAATGTATGAAGTAATCTGAAATTTCATAATTTTTTCCAAAACTTTGGATATAACAGGCAAAATCGAGATGGGCATCATTGAAACTTGAAATTTTTTATTTTTTTGGAAGAGGAATTACTTTTGAAACCTTCCATTGTTCTGGAAAAATGCCTTGGGATGAGCATGTGTTAAATAAGTGAGTTAGAATGGGGAGAATTCGAGGGCAGCATAGAAGTAGCATTTCTATTTGTAATCCGTCTACACCTGCAGCCTTCGACTTGATATCGATCAAATACTTGTAGACAATATTGCTATTAACAGTTGAAAATGTAAACGATTCAGTGTGAGGTAGTGTATTATTCCTATAATATGACAGTAAATCAGCATTAGCATGGTTTGAATTTCCAGAATATAATAGAAAATTAGCATTTATTTCATTAGTCCTATTCAGGTTATCCGGTAATTTATTTGAATTAGGGGTTTTGGTCTTTATATTCAAGTGTTTCAATTTTTCCCACAAGAGTCTACTGTTTTTCCCATGATTTTCGATACAGTGTTTAAAATATATGAATAAAATTAGTTTCGAATGAAAAATGGTTGACGAAGTTCATTGGTAGTATTAGATTTTTGTGATATTATTCATTTCTTTCAAATATAACCTTTAAATATCTTGACAGATACAGCTTTCGAAAGAAAAGGGCGCAGTTCAATTTATTCGGAGATCTCTAATAAATTGTTGTTTCAGGGGAAAAATATGATGAGAATAGCTGAAATTATCAACAATTTTTTTTACATAAGTACAGCACATTTTCTGTATTTGTTTTTAGTATTTGATCGTTGATATTTCAATTTTGATAGAAAGCCCATTAGCGGCGAATTCGGAGTAATGAAATATAATCAGTTTATTTCTTTCAAAGTTTTTGCAATGTATGCATGTATTAAATGTGACGTGAACGTGAATGTTGTCAAAGAAAAAGTATAGTATGCAACTCGCAACAAAATGGCCATTTTTTGCTCATTGCATAATATACTATTTCCTGTGTAGGTTACGTGGTTTTTTGCTCAAAATAATGTCATGAAATAGACATGCGGAATGAAAGAAACTTCTATTCCCAATATTCAATCAACCAGCTGGTATCAGTTTAGTAAAAACTACTACTCACCCGGACCCTGTACACGACGTTTAATCGTTGCCAGTGGTTGTGATATCGAAAATAATAACGAAATTTTCTCTTAGTATTCCAGTCGGGTTCTTCAACTCCTTAATTAACTGGCATAAATCACAATACACTTCATTTTTGTATTAAAATGCAAATATTCATCTAAAATTCTTTTAAATGTCGACTTTCCGTTATTTAATATTCTTTTGAAAGAATGAGAAAGAAATGTTATTAAAGTTTCTCTGAATATTACCCTCATATTCAAAAAACTTTGGTACACTCTCCATTCTGCAGTTTTTAAATTAAAGAGGCACATGATATAATTGATGTCTGCAATCAGAATTGGCTATGAAAATTATTCTTCGGGAGAATATGAAATGGTGAAGTGGAAGGAATGGAAGTTAGTGGATTAGATAACATGTTTAATGGATGGTTTTAAAAGGTGTAATCTAACCTCCCGTAAAGGAGGGGAGTATACAGGCATGTTAGAACGAATGGCAGGTGTGAAAAATGCGGTTTCGTTTGAATGTGTGGGCTGGAATTAATAACGACCGACTACTTGGACCTCATGTATGTCTTTTCTAATACTTTGAACGGGGAAAAATATCTTCAGTTCTTGAAAAACGACTTCGGAGAATATATATGGATACGTTTACCCTTGTTAATTGTAACAGCTGCTGGTTTCAGCATGACGGGGCTCCTCCACACAATAAAAGTTTACGAGTACTTAGATCAAAGATTTTCTAATAGGTGGTTAGGAAATTCGGTAAATTTGGATACTTTCTTGATGAATTTAGAGAAAATAACATCACGCAATTTAGATCTATTAGAAGAATGGACATTGTTAGGGCTGTTCTTAATTTGAGACGACGAGCTCGCTTGTGTATTCAAGAGGAAGGCCATCATTTCCAGCAATTTGTGTATTTTTTACAAGCTCATGAATTCAAACTATGTTTTATCGAACCTATGATTTTCGTGTATGATTCAAATAATGTTTATTAAACAAAATTATTTGATGGAATCATGAACTTCTCAGATGATATGTTTTTTTAAATGTGGTTTCAGAAGAGCAAATCATAACAAATTCTACATCAGTGAAATCAGAATGAGAAGCAATATTTTTATGTGAGAAAAAAATGCTCCTACAATGAAAAAAAGGTGATGATGATTGCCAGAAGACGAAACGTCAGATAACCATGTGAACATGTAGCCAAGGATTAACGAGGTCTTACCTTGTTACGTGCGATTCCTAGCACTTTCTCGGGCCTTCAGAAAACTTTCTGCAGTCACTAGGGTTTGAACCTTCTACTGGCGTCAGAGGATTAAAATATCGGCGGTTTTACCACTTGGCTACCTGACCTCTTGTATAATATAAAACAATACCTAAAAACGGTCCCTGATACAGAAATGTCATGCAAATAACTTTGAACTTTAACCCAAATCCTGATATTTCATTATTTTAGGCAAGATCTGATGCTGATAGACTGGAACAGCTGATGGTCAGTTACTATTCAAAATATTCTATAAGGAAACCATACAGTTTTTTGAATTATTTTTTCCTTACAGGGCAACAACTAACGTCGCCACAGAGGCACAAGGTCTTCTAACCGAAGCCACAAATGTGTGGTTGGCTTCCTGTTGTTGACTTCCTTTGTTTCTATTTTTACATCCAAGTGTTGTACATCTTCGCACTTGATTTTACCGTACTGACGAGAGCTTAAGCTCGAAACACGTATCTACGGTTTTGCAGAACATTTTGAGGGTTATACCCAATAACTTTTCTACTTATATATTTATTTATTCATTTATTTATTTTTATTTTGACCACAGTATCATTTCATAACAATATATATATATATATATATATATATATATATATATATATATGTTCCAGTGACTGTAAAACAGTCGAAAACAATCCTTTAGGAACTCACTATACCTTTGTATAGATTGTATGGCATATGTCCGACAGAAAACAACTACTTCTCTGGCTAATACCTCGACAGATATTGAATTATATCTGTCAGACATATGTGCAAAGATCCTTACTTTGAAGGAACAACTTTGCAAGAGCTCTCAGAGACAGACAGCAGGACACCGCCTGATCCAAACAAGGAACCAACTGCAGACCGGTTTCGGGATGAAGTCCCTCATCAGTGCAGTCCTGGTTATCACGGTTGTATACACGCGGGGGCCCGGTGCCCGTCATCGTTCGCTGGGATGAACACTGCAATCGCTTACAGTATCCACCACGGCAACAGATTAGAGAGCGCTCCAGAAGGACATTTCGGATGCGAAATGGTATATGCTGAATACTTGTTTCAAGGAGCTTTGGCAGAGAATTCTGTTGTTACCTTCAGACTGTACTTGCAATGGACTATAACTGTACATTATTTAAAGTTGTTAGTATGTTTACTTTCCGAGAAAATCTGTTTCTCTCAATACTTCCGAATTTCCACCCTGTAGTCAGCTCTGGCAGAGAATTTCGTTGTTACTTCCAGACTTAACTTGCAATGGACTATAATTGTACATAATTTGCAGTTGTTAGTATGTTTACATTTCGAGAAAATCTTTGTTTTTTCAACATTTTTAAGTTTCCACGCTGTAGCCAGCATTGACAGATAATTCTGTTGGTGTTTCTAGACTCTACTTGCATTGTACTATAACTATACATATTTTGAAGTTGTTAGTATGTTTACTTTTCGAGAAAATCTTTTTTTCTCAATACTTCCGAATTTCCACCCTGTAGCCAGCTTTGGCAGAGAATTCTGTTGTTACTTTCAGACTCAACTTGCAATGGACTAGAATTGTACATAATTTGAAGTTGTTAGTATGTTTACTTTTCAAGGAAATCATTGTTTTTTCAATATTTTTAAGTTTCCACCCGGTAGTCAGCTTTGGCAGAGAATTCTGTTGGTATTTCTAGACTCTACTTGCATTGGAATATAACTATACATATTTTGAAGTTGTTGGTATATGTTTACTTTTCGAGAAAATCTTTTTAATTCCATATTTTCAAGTTTCCACCCTGTAGGCAGCTTTGGCAGAGAATTCTGTTGTTACCTACAGACTCTATTTGCGATGGACTATAACTCTGCATAATTTGAAGTTGTTAGTATGTTTGCTTCTCGAGAAAATCTTTTTTTTTCAATATTTTCAAGTTTCCACCCTGTAGCCAGCTTTGGCAGAGAATTCTGTTGTTACCTTCAGACTCTACATGCAATGGACTATAACTCTACATAATTTGAAGTTGTTAGTATGTTTACTTTTCGAGAAAATCTTTTTAATTCTATATTTTCAAGTTTCCACCCTGTAGGCAGCTTTGGCAGAGAATTCTGTTTTCACTTTCAGATTCTACTTGCAATGGATTATAAGTCTACATAATTTGAAGTTGTTAGTATGTTTACTTTTCGAGAAAATCTTTTTTTTCCAATATTTTCAAGTTTCCACCCTGTAGCCAGCTTTGGCAGAGAAATCTGTTGTTACTTTATCACTCTACTTGTAATAGGCTATAACTCTACATATTTTGAAGTTGTTAGTATGTTTACTTTTCGAGAAATCTTTTTTTTTCAATATTTTCAAGTTTCCACCCTGTAGCCAGCTTTGGCAGAGAATTCTGTTGTTACCTTCAGACTCTATTTGCAATGGACTATAACTCTACATAATTTGAAGTACATTTACTTTTCGAGAATTTTTTTTTCAACATTTTCAAGTTTCCACCTTGTAGCCAACTTTGGCAGAGAATTCTGTTGTTACTCTCGGACTCTACTTGTAATAGACTATAACTCTACATATCTTGAAGTTGTTAGTATGTTCACGTTTCGAGAAAATCTTTTTTTTTCAATATTTTCAAGTTTCCACCCTGTAGCCAGCTTTGGCAGAGAATTCTGTTGTTACCTTCAGACTCTACATGCAATGGACTATAACTCTACTTAATTTGAAGTTGTTAGTATGTTTACTTTTCGAGAAAATCTTTTTAATTCTATATTTTCAAGTTTCCACCCTGTAGGCAGCTTTGGCAGAGAATTCTGTTTTCACTTTCAGATTCTACTTGCAATGGACTATAAGTCTACATAATTTGAAGTTGTTAGTATGTTTACTTTTCGAGAAAAACTTTTTTTTCCAATATTTTCAAGTTTCCACCCTGTAGCCAGCTTTGGCAGAGAAATCTGTTGTTACTTTATCACTCTACTTGTAATAGGCTATAACTCTACATATTTTGAAGTTGTTAGTATGTTTACTTTTCGAGAAATCTTTTTTTTCAATATTTTCAAGTTTCCACCCTGTAGCCAGCTTTGGCAGAAAATTCTGTTGATACCTTCAGACTCTACATGCAATGGACTATAACTCTACATATTTTGAAGTTGTTAGTATGTTTACTTTTCGAGAAATCTTTTTTTTTTCAATATTTTCAAGTTTCCACCCTGTAGCCAGCTTTGGCAGAGAATTCTGTTGTTATCTTCAGACTCTATTTGCAATGGACTATAACTCTACATAATTTGAAGTACATTTACTTTTCGAGAATTTTTTTTTCAACATTTTCAAGTTTCCACCTTGTAGCCAACTTTGGCAGAGAATTCTGTTGTTACTCTCGGACTCTACTTGTAATAGACTATAACTCTACATATCTTGAAGTTGTTAGTATGTTCACGTTTCGAGAAATCTTTTTTTTCAATATTTTCAAGTTTCCACCCTGTAGCCAGCTTTGGCAGAGAATTCTGTTGTTACCTTCAGACTCTACATGCAATGGACTATAACTCTACATAATTTGAAGTTGTTAGTATGTTTACCTTTTGAGTAAATCATAATTTTTTCAATTTTTTCAAGTTTCCACCCTGTAGTCAGCTTTGACAGAGAATTTCGTTGATACTTCCAGACTATACTTACGATGGACTATACCCGTACATAATTTGACGATGGCAGTATGTATAGCTTTTGAAGATTTATTTTTAATTTTTTATTTTCAAGTTTTTCCCCTTCAGTCAGCTTTGGCAGAGAATCGTTGATACTTCGATACGCTACTTTCAATTGAATATACCCGTACAGAATTTTAAGTTGACAAATATTATTAGTTTTCAAAATTTTCATGTTTCCACCCTTTAGTCAGCTTTGGCAGATAACTTTTTTAATACTTCCTGGTTCGTCTTTCAATTAATTTTACTTGTACGTAATTTGACGTTGGCAGTATGTTCGGTTTTTGAGGAAATTACTCTGGAATCTACAGTACAATTCAACAAGGAAGTATATTGGTATAGGGTGTTTGTGGTGGTGAAAAGGAATGCACATGACACAAAAACCCCTGAAAAATCGTTGGAGAAAGTGTAGAATCAACGGATTCATTCAAAAATCCACACAGCGTGATTCTAAATGTAATTTTTTTAATTCATCATGCTCTTTCTCTCCGTGCACACGGCCATCGGGGCATAAATACATATTAATTTTTATAATATTTTCATGATTTTCTGTCGCTTTCATAATATAATGTTCAATATTGAAATAATAAAGAACAAAAAAGGAAAGGAGTTGTTTGATTTCACGAAATCCTGTAACCAGTAAAATTACTGGACCCGAAAAAAAAGGAGGTAAACACGCCTCTGATCAATCGGGAATGTTCGTAAAATTTGGCTGCTAGCTTTGGCTGCTAACTTCACATCGGTTTCTAATACAGAGTCTTCATTTTTATACTATACTATTCAAACAAACGCACCGTTGCAACTTCATTTTATAGTTTTTTTGGAGGAGAGAACACGCTATAGAATTTTCCGTAACTGGACGTAAATCACCCTGAACAACTTTCCTAACAACATGATTCATAAGTTGGAGTAAACACGATGATGCCATCGCCGTTACTCATGCACACTTTAGAGAAAATGAGGCATTGTAATTTCGATATTGTGGGTGAGAATGAATGAGGCTATTATACAGTCGCAATTTGTCGGGAATTCAGTAGCAAACGGAACGCCATTCCAATTTGTCTGTCTTGTAATTTTAACCTACTCGTTTGTTTCCTTATATTAAATTTTATTGGTTGTGTTCGCTCCGTGAATATGTGGATATATCTATGCAAATTCTGCAAAATACCGATGTGAAAATCCACAATTAACGCATTCCCACAAATATTGTTTCACTACTTTATTGGATGAGTTCACTTCTTAGTAGAATTTCAATATTCAGGATTCCTAGGTCATTTCTGATATTTCATTTATGCCATTTCTGAGTTTGAGATCTCATGTTAAAAGGTAAGGTAAGATCCACAATAAAATCTTGGATGACGCCGACGCTGCTGAATTCAATTAGACATCGAGATTCTTTAAAACAAAAATTCATTAAAAATAACTCTGAAGAAATCAGGAACGAATACAAAAATTGTAGAAACTTTCTATGTAATCTAATGCGAATCACAAAACAGGGGTATTACGATAAACAGCTAGCGGAATCCAATAAAAATATCAACAAAATGTGGAAGAATATTAATGAAATTACAAATGCAAAAAAAGCACGAAATCCGATTTCATGGTCATTGTCGACGAGCATAATATAAAACTTGAAGGCGAGAATGACATTGCTAAACATTTCAATTTCTTTTTCTCTGGTATTGGTTCCAAAATGGCAGAAAAAATCGATAAGTCTGTAATTCCAGTTCAACAAACAAATTTTCGTTCAAACAATCATTATTTATGTACCCAATAACAAAAAACGAATTAATCTCAATTTTTTCAAGTTTGAATAACAATACAGCACCTGGTCCTGACAAAATATCTGTCCACTTCATAAAAAAATATAATTATATCCTCATAGATCCTTTGTGTCACATCTTGAATTTGATTCTAACAAAAGGTAAAGTTGCGTAAGCATTTAAAATGTCTATAACAACCTCTATTTTCAAATCTGGAGACTGAAAACAAGCAACAAATTATAGACATATAACAGTGATTAATAATTTTGCCAAAGTTTTTGAAAAATGCGTTAAAAATAGAATTATTGATTACTGTTCTAACAATAATATTCTTTCTGAATCACAATTTGGGTTTAGAGAAAACCTCTCTACCGAGAAAGCTGTGTTTGATCTCACAAATAACATAATGAACTGTTTTCAAAATAATCAAAAATGTAATCAAAAATGTCTCACCATATTTCTAGATTTAGCGAAGGCATTTGACACTGTCAATCATACAATTTTATTTGAACGCCTTGAATTTATTGGAATTAGAGGTGTTGCTTTAGAGTTATTGAAGGATTATCTGTCTAAAAGAATACAAATTGTCAAAATAAAAACAACTATGAGTAACCCCTTAATAGTTACTATGGGCGTTCCACAGGGGACAGTATTGGGTCCAATTTTATTTATATTGTATATCAATCAACTGTTCTCTATACCTAACTAATTTTGAAGGAAAATTGAATTCTTATGCTGACGATACCGTAGTTTCATTTGTGGGAGACACCTGGGCAGAAACATACCAAAACGCAGAATGCGAAATGAAGTTAATAACTGGCTCAACAATAGCCTATTGAGTCTCAATATTTCAAAAACTAAATTTATGTCCTTTTCCTCGACAGCTAGAGAACTCAACATTCCAAATACATTAACGCTTCATTCATCTAATTGTCCAGGTACGCCTAAATGTTCATGCCATTCAATAATGAAGACACAATCTATTAAATACCTAGAAGTTATTGTAGACCAACATTTACGCTGGAATGATCACATTACATTCACAGTCAAAAGACTTCGCAAATTAATCTATATCTATCAGCTCAGGAACATTTTGAACAAAAAAATCTATTAACTGTTAACAATGCGTTAGCTGAATCTATATTACGTTAATGTCTTGTCGTATGGGGTGGAACCTTCAAAACGTCTCTGCACAATTTGGAAGTTGTGTAAAAAACTTTATTAAAAATAATTCTTAAAAAAACAGACGGTTCCCCACTTCCCTTTTATTTGAAGAGGATTTTAATTTACAAAAACTATATATATATATATATATATATATATATATATGTTCGGAAAGGTTTCCGCGGTCAGAAATATGTAAATTACTAAGTTCATGGGTTGAACCGCGTTGAGAGTTTATAACTCGACGTTTCGGCTCCTGCTTTGGAGCCATTTTCAAGAGTGTGACTGCGAGGCCTCTATCTGCCTACTCCTCGAGTCGTGGTCTTGAGAGATATCAAGGTCTCAACCTGCCTACTCCTTGATCTCAAAAGACGATCCGATGTTGGTTGCACTGTAGTATTTATAGGTGGTTGGCTACCTGGAGGTGGGCGGGTCTTACGGGTTTTCTCGTTTGTCTTGTCTGCTGGTGCCTGCTGTGTAGTTGGAGTTAATGGGATAATAATTCGAAACAGATCCATTTTCGATCCTATCAACACTCCCTTTCAGTTAGAAATCGAGACACCAGCTCCGCATTAGCTCTTCATTTCATCCAAACGGGTCACCCCATAGATTTAACCATCGCCCCAGTACGTTCAAGAACTTCTCGTTTTATCAGAGAAGCCATCGAAATCGAAAAACGGCCTGATTGCCTGAACATTAAAGATGATAGCCATTTGGAAGCCCCTTCTTCCAACCGTAATTACCAGGCCACGTGAAACTTATCCGCAATCAATTATTATCCCATTAACTCCAACTACACAGCAGGCACCAGCAGACAAGACAAACGAGAAAACCCGTAAGACCCGCCCACCTCCAGGTAGCCAACCACCTTTAAATACTACAGTGCATCCAACATCGGATCGTCTTTTGAGATCAAGGAGTAGGCAGGTTGAGACCTTGATATCTCTCAAGACCACGACTCGAGGAGTAGGCAGATAGAGGCCTCGCAGTCACACTCTTGAAAATGGCTCCAAAGCAGGAGCCGAAACGTCGAGTTATAAACTCTCAACGCGGTTCAACCCATGAACTTAGTAATGTACATATATATATATATATATATATATATATATATATATATATATATATATATATATATATATATATATACCAATCACTTTTATGGACAATGAATACACCACATTGGGCAGTATCTCATGCTCATAATACTCGTGGTAATGTGAGGCAAATTCTGACTATCCTCTATTTTAGACTTACACATAATCAAAAATTCAATACCTTTAGCGGAGCGAAACTTTATAATCAGCTTGCTTGTGATATTAAAAATATCACTAATATCAATCGCCGAAAAAAATCTATTAAAAATTATTTAATATTACACCCGGAAACTTTTTTGAATATTCTCGAAAACTAGGACAAAGTTAACATACGTCCAAAAGAACGCTCTATTGTTCCCTTTTCTTCGTAAACATATATTGTCTATTCACGTATAAAAAAAAACGATTATACCAATATATGCATACAATCAGAAGAATGTCCACAACTCAAGCCTAGCTTAGGTGGCTTCTTCTGGTCTACTTTAATGTATTTTTAAATGAATATCACCATGTACTCGCATATATATATATAAATGTTTCAAATGTCTAACTGAATAAACTTACTTACTTACTTACTTACTTACTTACTTACTTACTTACTTACTTACTTACTTACTTACTTACTTACTTACTTACTTACTTACTTACTTACTTACTTACTTACTTACTTACAGGATATATTGGACACCATATATAAATGGTGTGAGAGGGAGGAAATGTCCATTAACCACCACAAAATGGTCATAGTACCATTCACCAGGAAAAAGAAGCTGGAACATTTGATACCTCCTTCCATCAATGGTGTAACAATTCCTTTTGCGAGTGAAGCAAAATATCTGGGAATAACCCTGGATAAAAAACTTAATTGGAACTCGCACTTGGAAAAGACTATCCTGAAGGCTAGTCTTTCATTATGGACATGCCGCAGAATATGTGGCAAAACATGGGGCATGTCACCAAAACACGTATACTGGTTGTACGTGACCGTCATACGTCCAATGATAACCTATGGCTCTATAGTCTGGTGGAGCAAGGGACATAAAAAAATGGCCATTGCTAAACTTAACGGACTACAGAGACAAGCATGCCTGGCGATTACTGGAAGCATTCGCTCCACGCCAACGGCAGCAATGGAAGTCCTCCTTGGATTACTTCCTCTCCACATAGTTCTGGAGAGAGAGGCAAGATGGGCAACATACAGACTTTATCAAGCGGTCATTAGTCTACCGCAGGCATGTGTCATGAGAGGCAGCGGCATGCTGGAGGGCATAATAGCTCACAACATTCTAGGAATGCCCTCAGACATCATGCCTGAAACTATCAACCTTCACACGTCCTACACTGTGGTCTCTTCCGAAAGAGAAGACTGGGTTCGGAATGAAACCAACCTATGTGGGGCAAATGAACGTTGGTTCACCGATGGTTCCAAAACTCAGGAAGGCGTCTGAGCCGGAATATATGGGATGAACCCAGTAGTGAAACGCTCGTTCAGTATGGGCAAACTAGCTACGATATTTCAGGCAGAGGTATATGCCATTGAAATGTGTGCTAGGGAGCTGGAAAATCGACACCACACACGGAAACCAATAAAAATATTTTCAGATAGTCAAGCTGTTAGAATTACATCCTGTATTTCATTATTAAGTGACAGATGCATATATTGAATTTAGTGCAGTTCAGATTGTCAATGTGATAGACGATCAAGATCTATCTTTATATCACCTTCTTCAACTGAGTTTGTACATTTAGCATTGATTAAAAGTATTCTACACAACATTAGTGTCTGTTCTGATATATCTTCCAACATATATCTGTCAGGTTATGGGCCCAGGCACTGAACATAACTGATTTTGTCTGTTGGATGAAAGAGTCAAGACGAATTGCTGGAAAATGAATATTGGAAGCGTGTCAAGAATTGAAAGTCTGAACAAAGAAAATTTTGATACGTGGAAGATGCAAATGGAAGCATTACTGGTTAAGAATGATGCCTGGTGTTATGTAAATGGCGAATGTATAAAACCTAATTTGGTTGTGGGCGACGACACATCTAAAAAAGCTGTAGAATCCTGGATAAAGAATGATAGTAAGGCGAAGTCTGATATTATTCTTTCGATAAATCCGTCAGAGCTGAAGCAAGTGAAAGGATGTGTAACCTCTCGTGAAGTCTGGTTGAAATTAGAAAGTATTTACCAGTCGAAAGGGCCCGCTAGAAAAGCAACTCTTCTTAAACAACTTACCCTGCAGCGTATGGAAGAAGGCAACGATGTACGCGAGTATATTAACAAATTTTTTGATGTAGTCGATAAGTTGGCCGAAATGGAAGTGGATATCAATCCTGATCTGTTGACGATAATGCTTTTGTACAGTCTACCAACGAATTTCGAGAACTTCAGATGTGCAATAGAGTCAAGAGATGAGTTACCTTCGCCCGATGTTCTTCGAGTGAAAATAATAGAAGAAAGTGACGCACGAAAAAACGAATCAAGAAGTGATCATCAAAACGCGATGTTCGTCAAGAAAAATCCATATCATTACCGAAAAAGTAACAAAAATGATGAAAATTGTGGATCTAATGGCGAATCCAGTTCAAAAAGTACGGAAGTCTTCAGATATCGATGCCACCGATGCAAGGAAATTGGACACAAAGGTTCCCAGTGTAAGAACAAAGGAAAAAGTAAATTCCATTCTGCAAAATGTGCTGAAGCTGAAGATCTTTGCTTGTATACCATTGATGATGCTTTTCAAGCTAGTTCATCGGACAATAAAAGGAGATGGTGTTTGGACAGTGGTGCTTCATCTCACATATGTAAAGAACTGAATGAAATTGTTACTAACACAGACAGTGAACACAGAAAATTGAACTTGGCGAACGATTCTTCAGCGGAAATAGTAGCTGAAGGAAATGTTTCATTTAGAGCCGACGTATTTGGTGAAATAAAAAACATTTCTTTAAGCCGAGTTTTGCAAGTTCCCGATTTACGAACTAATTTATTGTCGGTTGGTAAAATAACAACGAACAATTTCGAAGTTTTATTTAAAAAGAACAATGCTTTTGTTATTGGAGTCGATGGAAATATCAAACTGGTTCCCGATCGAATCGGCGATTTGTATTATGTTCGTGAAAGAAAAAGTGACGTATGTGAAACCAACTACAGTCATGCTTATGTCACGAATTGTCATTCACAGACACTAGAATTGTGGCATCGACGAATGGGACATTTGAATGTGAAAGATATGTTAGATGCTGATCGAAAAGGATATATACAGGGTCTGAATTTGGGGAATATCCATTCTGAATTGAATTGCGAAATTTGTTACCAAGGAAAAATGACCAGAACACCTTTTCCGAATAAATCAGTGAGAAAATCTGAACTTTTAGAACTCATCCATTCGGATCTATGCGGACCCATGCGGGGTGAATACAGCGAATTATATTCGAAATCGAAGTCCCACTAAAAGTCTCAATGGAATGACTCCTTTCGAAGCTTGGACTGGAAAGAAACCAAATGTATGCTACTTCAGAACTTTTGGGTGCAAAGTTTTCTGCTTGAATAGGAATCCTGGCCGAGGAAAACTTGATTTCAGATGCAAAGAAGGAATATTTCTTGGTTACTCAGAACAATCCAAGGGTTACAGAATATTTCTACCCAAAGAAAATAAAATAGAAATAAGTAGAGATGTCAAATTCGTTGAAGAAAAATCAAACAATGAAAACTACGTTGATTTCATTCTAGATGATATTTCTCATGAAACTGTGGCTGAACCTAATCTACTGGATATTCAACTGGAGACATACAAAGAAAATGAAAACGAGGAAGAAGAAAAAGTTGAGCCCGAAACTACTGAGTCGTGGAAGGAAGAAAATAATGGAAACTATCCTGAAATTGAGGAAATTATGGATACTTCCAAACAGGAAGAAGTACCTAGTTCTAGCCGAGGCATTACTGAGTCGTGGAAGGAAGAAAATAATGAAAACTATCCTGAAATTGAGGAAATTATGGATACTTCCAAAGAGGAAGAAGTACCTAGTTCTAGACGAGGCCGTGGCAGACCAAAATTTATCAGAACAGGTTCAAGGGGGCGACCTCGTAAAGTATACCAAAACGTTGCTGAAACGACAAATAACATTGAAGAAATGGAGAACTGTTTCCAAGAATCGGAATGTATATATTTATCAGAAATTCCCATCAAGCAAGCTATGTCCGGTTCAGACGTTGAAGAATGGTATTCTGCTATGGCATCCGAGATTAAATCCATTGTCAAGAATAACACATGGCAGTTAGTTGAACGTCCCGAGGGTCGAAAAGTCATTGGAAGCCGAATTGTTTTGAGAAATAAATACAAATCGGATGGTACACTGGAAAAACGAAAGGCGCGATTAGTGGCTCAAGGTTTCAGTCAACAACCTGGAATCCATTTCAATGAAACTTTCGCACCCGTTGCTCGCATGAGCTCCATTAGACTCCTCATGTCACTCGCTGTGCGTTATCAAATGAAAATTAACCAGTTCGATGTGACAACTGCTTACCTAAACGGTGAACTCGACGAGGAGATATTTATGGAACCTCCAAGAAACTTACGACAAGTGTTAGAAAGGGTCATTCAACTAGAACAGCCAACCAGCGAAATAAGGATAAAATCAGAGAATATGCTTGAAAAATTAAGTGGAAATATGGTTTGTCTTTTGAAAAAATCCTTATATGGATTGAATCAAAAGTTGGATAAGATCTTGAAAGAATTTGGAGCGAAACCTACAACATCTGATCCATGTTTGTATTCTATTAATGGAGGGGAAGACTTGACCCTTATCGCAATTTACGTTGACGATATCTTGATTGCTTCGCGTGATCCAGGGATGGCCAAGAAATTCAATGCGGTTTGGAATGTCTGATGCAAAACCTGTCAGTACACCGATGGAACCAAATGTGAAACTTAAAAGAAACCCAGAGACCAATAGTTCTGAAGGAGAAAATATTCCATATAAGGAATTGATTGGGTGTTTAACATATTTGTCTGTTACTACTAGACCTGACATTAGTTTCGCAGTGAGTTGTCTTGGCCAGTTCAATAACTCGTTCGGAAAAGAACATTGGACTGCTGCGAAGCGTGTATTGCGCTACCTTAAGGGAACAATGAATTTGGGCTTGACATTCAAACAAAATTCCAAACAAATCGAAGGTTTCGTAGATGCAGACTGGGGTAGCTGCGTTGAAGATAGGAGATCATATACTGGATACACTTTTATTCTTAGTGGAGGACCAATATCATGGGAATCCAAGAAACAGAAGACGGTCGCATTATCTTCGACAGAAGCTGAATATATGGGTATGACAGAAGCTGCAAAAGAAGCCATATATCTATGTCGATTTTTGATCGAGTTAGGCCTGGAAAATTTGGCAGATGTTATTGTTTTTAACGATAATATGTCCGCCAAGAAACTCGCCGAAAATCCAACATTTCATAATAGGAGCAAACACATAGATATACGATATCATTTCATACGAGAGGCTTTGAAAACAATCTATTGAAAATAGAGTACCTATCTACGGAAAACATGGTGGCAGATATTCTGACTAAAGCTTTGCCCAAATCAAAACATCAGCTGTGTGTTGAAAAGTTTGGTTTTGAACATATTTCACAAGTAGAAAAATGAGCATATGTCAAGGGGAAGTGTTAGAATTACATCCTGTATTTCATTATTAAGTGACAGATGCATATATTGAATTTAGTGCAGTTCAGATTGTCAATGTGATAGACGATCAAGATCTATTTTTATATCACCTTCTTTAACTGAGTTTGTACATTTAGCATTGATTAAAACTATTCTACACAACATTAGTGTCTGTTCTGATATATCTTCCAACATATATCTAACACAAGCAGCACTTAAAGCGCCTGAATCCAACTGCTTTAAATCTAGGGTGGTATGGAATTGCAGAGACACCCTAAACCGACTGGCGCAACGCAACAACGTTACCCTAGTCTGGATACCAGGTCACACAGGCCTAGAAGGAAACGAAATAGCGGTCGCCCTAGCAAAAGGGGGGGCCGAAACAACGTTCACTGGACCAGAACCGGTAATCGGTTTAGCATATAGCACTGCCAAGAATGTCATAACAGCTTGGACAGACAATAAAAGACTCGAGTACTGGCGTAGTCTACCGGGCCTAGCCCATTCCAAAGCATTTATTGTTTGTACAAGGAAAAAACAGGACTCTGACAAACTGCTAGAACTCAGCAGAGCGCATCTCAGAGTTATAGTAGGTTTGCTTACTAGCCACTGCAAACTCAAACATCACATGCATAAAATCGGACTTGCACAAGATGCAGAGTGCCGGCTATGCATGGAGGATAATGAAACGGCTGAACACATTCTGTGTACATGCCCTGCAGCGGCCAGAACCAGATTCTCAATATTTGGCGATACGACAGTAAGGCCAGAAAACCTGGTAAATTGTTCTCCCAATGCATTCCTCAATTTCGTCAAGAGATTGGATATACTGGGAGAAATATAACCATAGGGTGAGCCACAATAGGCCATTGGCCGCATTGGAGGGCCTGATACGGGCCCACTCACGTTCAAACCTAACCTAACCTACTTACTTACTTTGTGGAAATATTTGGAGAGAAGGGTACTTTGACTTTGTCGATTTTATTCTTATCATTAATAATAACACTGTAAACAGTATATTGAAATTTCAACAATTTTCCATGACATTTTCTATATTTTTCCTTTCTCTACTTTTGATGTAGTTTTTGAAAAGAAAATTCACCACTGTAACTGAGTTTATAGTCATTAGATACATTTTATAGTTTTCGTCCAGTGTATTATAAACTCGACCTAATAGGAAGGTACAACAACGCTGACCAATGGTTTTCCTTAAGTTGTTGAATTGTACAAATGATTTGATTTTGTTTATGGTGGAGTAAGAATCATATGTTGCCAGAATAAAAAACTTATATCAAATAAATGTTGACTTACAAACTACTCCGGACTGCTAACAACATACCTGGTTGATTAAGATTTCCTCTTCAAGAAATACAAAAGTCAAACAGACCCCGGGCCCCACGAAAACTTCGCTTAAATTAGACAAATGGAAAACCTCCGAGGCTCGACAACTCGAGGTGTGACAACTTTCAATGAACCACGTGTTGCAGCGCCCTGGAGCGAGTAGATGTAACAAGACAACACTTGACGGACTTCCCTAACGACCTCTTCAAGTTGCGAAAGTTTGTGCTTTGCGCCGAACATTTGTCCGATTCGTTGCAAATTTTCGAGACAACTTCATTAAACTTCAAGACAGCTTGTCCAAGTAGAACAAAATTGTTATGCATTTTTCAGAAACTTTCTGAATTTTGATTATAATTGTTGAAAATGAGACCATCATTGTCAATTGAGATGAAAGCATTATTCATCTCCTTGTGATTTTGAAACGAGTCAGTAAACGAATAGAAAAAACTACAGGGTGACTTCTCAATCCACCGTTCTTACTTCATATACATCCAGTGTTTCACTTCTCATGGAAACACCCTCGTATCTTACGTTACTTTTGACGTAGAACCATGAAATTTGCAGGATCGATAGATACACTAGAAATAAACTTACTGCACGAAAGTGGTCATCCTACGTGATATACGCTGCACGCCAGCAGCGATGGAGAAATGGTTGGTTCCATCGCTGAGGGCACAGTATACGAGTCCCTTCCCATTTCAGTTGGCCCACATTATATTTTTTCAGAAATTTATTCCAGGGTAATAAAATAAAAGTACCTCGTGAACAATTTTTTTTATTTATTTAGACACATAATTAGACTCTATTTACCAAAATATATACATAAAAACCAATAAATTTATACAAATTGAGAACAAATAGAAAAACGTGAACTAATACAGAACATACAAAAAAAAACAGTCTTGAAGTTTACCACTGGGTAACATCGCCTTTATTTTTCAAAACTGCAGAAATTCTTTGTGGCATAGTATTCACTAAGTTTTCACAAATTTGTGGTGTAAACGAATCCCACATCTCCTGAAGCCGTTCCTTTAATTCAGGGATTGTTCTGGCAGGATGTGTGCGCAACACTTTTTTCATCGCATGCCACAATGTTTCGATCGGATATAAATCGGGACTACTAGAAACCCATTCCAAAAGTGGTATGTTATAGTCTTCCATCCATTAGAGAGCTTTTTTTAAAAGTGTGGCATCCGGCGCCATCCTGTTGGAACACAAAATCTTGCCCTGATGTCAAATACTCTTCCAGGACTGGCAGCAGCGATTCTTTTAATATTTCCAAATATTTTACAGTATTCACAATTCCTTGGATAAATGAAGTGTTCCTATCCTTTTGGCTGACATGCTGTCCCACACCATGACTGATGCAGGAAATTTGACTTTTTTCTTCAAGCAGTCCGGATGAGAGGCTCCATGTTTTTTGCGAATATCTCTACTTCTACTGTCCCCAACACACACTTCAAATCGGGACTCATCGCTCCACTGTGTACGCCATTGTTGAGATGTCCAAGATCTATGTTCTTTAGCCCATCTTAACCTGTTTTTCTTTTGCTGTGGCGTTAACAGTGGCTTTTCTTTGTCCTAAAACAAAATTGTCAATTGTAAACAAATTTGCAGAAAAAATATTTATCCAGTATCAACTTCATTATTTTTTATCATCAAAAATGTTACCTTGTAAGTGCCAAATCCCAGTTTGTGGGCCTCCCGGTGGCATGTGGATCTCGAAATGCACCTTCCAATAACATCAATTCATAGAGCACTTAGCTGTAAATAATTGGAACGTCGATTCATTTCGATAATTCTTCGTAGCGCTCTTCTATCTGCATCTGTAACTGTAATATTGCTTTTTCTCACATATCGAGGCTTTGTATTGACTGAACCGGTAGTTTTGTATCTTCTAACTATATTTCTAACACTATATCGCGTAAATCTAACAAATTTGCAATTTCTGAGTTTGATTTTCCAGAAAGGGCCAATTTAATAATGTTTAAACAAATTTTGTCATCAATAATCTTTCCTCTACTCATTTTCACGATGAGAACTAACCTTAAAATGTATTAAATATATTTTGACAGTTCCTTAGTGCTTTGTCTTTGCCTAAATATTCCAAAGCCACCGTCGATATAATATGTTTATTTTGTAACACAAGTCAAATAGGGTTTATTAAAAACTAATAGAAACTTTCTATTTCGGAACATTTATTATTTTTCGCTAGAAATTGAAAAAGGATATAATGAAGTGGAAGTTTTTCTATTTGATTCTATTAAAAATATACCCTTTTATTACATTATGACCTAGAGTATCATGTATTATTTATTATAATATCATGGTGCTTAAAAAATTAATATTTCAATAGTAGGGTCAACTGAAATGGGAAGGGGCTCGTATATTACGTAGGTTGACCTCTTTTGTGCAGTGAGTTCATTTTTAGTGTATCTATCGATCCTGGAAATTTCATGGTTCTTCATCGAAAATTACGGAAGAGACGGGGGCGTTTCCTTGAGAAGTGAAACGAATTAGAATTTTTCAAGACTAGAAATTTCTTAGGAGACATGTGTATTAGTATCAATTTGGGGATCCTGAAAACGAATCCGAAAGAATTTCGGTCAAATTTTGACCCCTAATACAACATTCCGAAAAAATGGGTGGTTCCATCGCTGCTGGCGTGCAGTGTATATCACGTAGTATGAGTTCTTTTGTGCAGTGAGTTTATTTCTAGTGTATGCATCGATCCTGAAAATTTAATAGTTCTTCGTCAAAAATTACGGAAGATACGAGGGTATTTCCATGAGAAGGGAAACACACGGTATAATAGTGGTTTTCGCTGGAAGCAAAAAATCAAAAACACTTGGTTTACTATGAAAATCAACTGAAAATAGTTTCAAAGATCAAATCAAGACAGCCAGAAATGTCAGACGTCTAACAAGGCTTATAGTCGAAGAAAACTGAGTTCTTTGGGAGATCGTTTAATAACGAACAATCGTTAATGACCGATGATGAACCCTTTTCTCCCATATACACCTACTACGTAGGCTTATAATGGCAAGTACCTGTCAGAAAACAACTACTCCCCTGGCTAAGATCACCCCGGGTATTGAAAGAACGTTGCACAAGTATCTGTTAGATTTAATTCAATAGCCGTCGCAAGTTAGGTTGAATAAAATACGTGGATATATTGAAAAATGTTTAGCCTACCATAGAACCAAACAAAATTTCGAAGTCAAAATATTTTATTACTCAACATATTCTCCTACATACATTTATTACAGCGAACCTGCAACGTCTCTAGACCTTTCAAAAAAAATGTTTCTTCTTGCTCTGCAAACCAGACCTCCTCAGCTGTTATTACCTCCCCGTTGGAAGAAAATTTACGACTTTTTAAACTTTTTTCAGTTGAGGAAAGAGATGATAGTCGGACGGAGCCAAATCTGGCGAATAAGAGGGGGTGTTCTAGTAATTCAAACCCTAAATTCACGAATTTTTGCATGGCAACATGAGATTTGTGTGCAGGGGCGTTGTCCTGCAAAAACAAAACACCTTTGGATAGTTTTCCGCGTCTTTTCTCTTTAATTTTTTTCCGTAGAGTGGTCAGTAATGTCGAATAGTAATCTCCAGTTATTGTTCTACCTTTATCCGAAAAATCAGTCATGATTACTCCTTGGCAATCCCAAAAAACTGAAGCGAGAACTTTTCCAGCAAATTTTTGGACACGAAACTTCTTAGGTCTTGGGGAACCGGAGTGTCGCCATTCCATCGATTGTTGCTTTGTTTCTGGATCGTAGAAATGTACCCAAGTCTCATCCATAGTAACAATTCGGTTTAAGAAGTCTACATCGTTTTCAAATCGAACACAGATCAAACGCGATGCTACTACCCTTGCACGCTTTTGGTCAACATTCAAACACTTGGGGATCCATTTTGCAGCAATTTTTCTCATGTCCAAATTGACGTGAACTATATGATGAACGCGTTCGTATGAAATATTCACTGCTTCAGATATCCGTTTTAGCCCAATTCGAACGGTCTGTTAAAATCATGTCATGAACTGCATCGATATTTTCGGGGACTGACACAGAAACTGGACTTCCCGATCGGTCATCATCTTCAATGGAAAATTTACCTCTTTTGAAGCTTGCAGTCCGATTTTTCACGGTCGCATACGAAGGACACCAAGGGTATTAAGCATATCTTCGTAAATCTGCTTACCTCTTAACCCTTTTAAATACAGGTACTTGATGATGGCTCGATACTCCAATTTTTCGATTTTCACAATTTCGGTGGACATATTTTTTCTTTTAATACATTGCGTAACTCTGGTTTACTTTTTTGACGTCAAACTTTACACTGACACTTCTAATAAGTTATTGTTCGTTGCTATGGTAACGCAATATTTTGTTTATGCAGGGAACTGGTCTAGGCTAACAAGATATCAATACATCCTCGTACATGAAACAGGAACCACGTTCATTGCCGAGAACATGATGACAAACCTCATGGCCAACGGAAAAAATGGAGAATTGCATACAGTTCAATAAGAAACATTATCGAAACAAA
The DNA here is from genome assembly GCA_944452925.2 of Chrysolina oricalcia. NCBI lineage: Eukaryota > Metazoa > Arthropoda > Insecta > Coleoptera > Chrysomelidae > Chrysolina > Chrysolina oricalcia. The sequence continues at coordinate 1,650,743 of OX101821.2, read as the reverse complement.
AGAAAATGACGATAGGCACCAAAGAATAATAATAATAATAATAATATTTATTCCTCAAACTGATCATACAAAATGATATAGGAATCGTCAATAGATTAGATAATTTTTTTTTCAAGAACACAGAGGGTTTTGAAACGTTCGCACATATAAAATACTTAAAAAAAACATTTTAGAATATAAAATAAAGAATTTAAAATAAAATATTTTATAAAAATACAAATACAGTTGGGCAATTGTTGGTATATACCTTAAAATGCATTACATATAAAAATATATAAATAGGTAGACATTTAGCCAAATATAAACATACATATATATATACAGGGTGTCAATTTGAAAACTTCCCACCCTTAATATCTTCCTTCCAGTAAACAATATGAGTAATCGAAAAAACAGGTCAATTTTATTGTCAAGGGGGACACTTTCACGGACTATTTGTAGCCCTCGTGGTTCAACCCCCTAGGAGGGGTAGATGTTACCCTTAGAATTTTAAATGGGAAGGGGGGTCAAGTGGCACATCATTTTGATGGGCGTTCAATTCTTGTTCCAATGGTACCCTGACTTATTATTTTGTGATGAGCATTTTCCGAAAAATTGCGTTCTAAACTAACAGAAGTAATTATTAGAACGCCTATACTGAGATGCATTATTGTATTGACTCCCTTTAATAAAAATGGTTAGAAGAGTAGGTGGCACCGCTCCAACTCTTGAATGACAGGAATGAATTTATTACGCATGAGATTTTTTATTTGGTGGTTATTTTCCTTCTACACAATAAAATTTAATTTGCGAGAAAGACATTTCCAACATAAAATCTACTTACGCTTATCTTATTAGCTGTTCGAAATGTTGTCCATTTTGCTCTAAACAGTAATACAGTCTGTTTTCGAACTCCCCTCTAACATTACGGAAAACTTCACTAGGAATTGACCGGCATGCTGCTGTAATTCGTCTTTTAAGTTCGTCAATATCAGAAGGTTGTGTTTTATAAACAACGGATTTAAGATGCCCCCAAAGAAAGAAATCTAAGGGTGTTAAATCCGGTGATCTCGGAGGCCATTCAACTGCTCCCCTTCTGCCAATCCATCTACCCGGAAATCTCTCGTTTAACCACTGTCGGACGGGAAGAAAATAATGAGGTGGAGCACCGTCCTGCTGGAAATGTAACAGATCCTCCTGCAAAATTTCATTACCTTCTGCATCAATTTGAGTTTCTAGCTCGTGAGTTATAAGAGGATCGATAGTCTCTTCAAGCATATCAAGGTACAGATTGCCAGTCAAGTTTTCTTCCAGAAATAATGGACCAAGAATGGCATTTCCAAGAATACCAGCCCAAACATTAACTTTTTGTGGGTGTTGTGTATGCCCTTCCCGAAAAATATGTGGGTTTTCGTCACTCCAATAGCGACAATTTTGTCTATTAACATTGCCATTCAGAAAAAATGAACACTCATCGCTGAAACAGATGTTTAACAGAAGATTAGGGATGGTATTGACTCGATGAGACATGATTTCACAAAACTCTATTCTTCTATCATAATCATCCTCGTGGAGCTCTTGAAGAATCTGCATTTTATATGGATGAAATTTATGCATTTTCAATGCTTTTCTTATAGTCTCGCGTGACATTCCCGTCTGTTCTGATACTGATCGTAAGGAGCTCGTGGGCTCTGCGGCAAATGTTCCCAAAACTTCAATTTGAGCTGCTTCATTTAGTACTCTGGGGTTATTTCTTTTTTTATTTGTCACTGAACCAGTTTCGTAAAACTTATTCACCAAATCAAGCACATACCAGTGACTTACATTACAATTTGAATGTCTTTCGTTAAAAAGACATGCCGCCCTTCGTGCGCACTTTCCAACTTCGCCATAAATTACAATCATTTCAATTCTGTCTTGAAGAATGTAAACCATTTTTACAGTTTTATACACTTATTAAAGTAATTCCTAAACAGCCCAACAGGTACAACGGTATTCACAATACTACCACATAGTTCAAATTTGCTAACTAATTTTTTGCCGGAAAACAGAAACTTTTTACAGCAGAAGTAGCAAAAAAGGAAGGCTATCTGTACAATTTCTGCGATGACACTTAAAAATTCAGCATTTAATAAACACAACTTTACTACCATCTACGTTTTACTATTAGACTACTTTTTTATGTAAAGTGTTTGGAGCTAATGGCTAATGTTACCCCTAATAAAGGGTTGGAACGGTACCACCTAATATTCTAACCAGTTCTGGCCAAACCATTCATCTCAGTATAGGCGTTCTAATAATTACTTCTGTTAGTTTAGAACGCAATTTTTCGGAAAATGCTCATCAAAAAATAATAAGTCAGGGTACCATTGGAACAAGAATTGAACGCCCATCAAAATGATGTGCCACTTGACCCCCCTTCCCATTTAAAATTCTAAGGGTAACATCTACCCCTCCTAGGGGGTTGAACCACGAGGGCTACAAATAGTCCGTGAAAGTGTCCCCCTTGACAATAAAATTGACCTGTTTTTTCGATTACTCATATTGTTTACTGGAAGGAAGATATTAAGGGTGGGAAGTTTTCAAATTGACACCCTGTATACATACGTACATATACATACATACACACATATATACATATATACACAAATAAGGATGGATTTAGCGAGGGGCAATATATGAAAATATAAGTAGAAAAGTTATTGGGTATAACCCTCAAAATGTTGTGCAAATATACACACATACTCATACATAAACATATACATATACATACATATTGAAGTACACTCATTTCAGGATTTACTTTCGAGAAATTGATTCACAGGATAGAAAGCCCCTTCCATCAAATAATCTTTAACTTTTCTTTTAAAAATTGAAAAAGCTGATATTTCCCTTATAGCTGGAGGGAATCAAAACAAAACTACGAAGGTATGACTATTAGACAACTTCTATTACAGAAGTAATGCATAAGCGGTTCCAGTGATTGAGGTGAGGCAAGGAGGAGAGGTTTCAGTCGGTAAGAATCCTACACTCCCTACAGACTGGGGTCTTATGAAAGATTTCCTCTCCTCCCGAAAAAAAAGGATAGATGATTGATAGATTTAATAACGTGTATATACAACTACAATTATTTGCTGCAAGTCAGAAAAATTATGCATAAAAGTATGTCGTCAGCAAGGAGATTTCTTCGAGAATATAGACAGATTTAATGATACAGGATGTAATCAATACAATCACACCATAAAATCAAAATTTCCATAAAATTTACAGTAAAATCGCAACAAGATAGACAGATTTAACAATATAAGAAGTAATCAATACAGTCACATAGTAAAATTAAAATTTACAATAAAATCATACCTACATTTAAATCAGAACTAGCAGTATGTGCACACACATACTCATAAACATATACATTTGTTTTGGGGCAATAAAGAAAGTACTTATTATGTGAAAAAGGTAATTTAATAAATTCTTCGACACCATAGAAACAGGATCGCAATAAAAAAGTCCTGAGTTTATTTTAAAAACATTCTGGACGGAGATTTTTTGTTTTCTGGTACGTGAATATGAAGATCCAAGTCGAGAGAATTTCTCTGACACTTGCTGAGTCTGAATCGGGGTTTGACTAGCCAATATTGTCATCGAGTTATTAAATTTATTCAAATTTCAAATCAATATCTTTAATGGTTCGGAAAATATAAAGGTTTGAAGTTCTTACGATAGACGGACGGATGGAGCTACAGACAGACAGACCGACAGAATTTCTCCCCTGCAGAACCGTAGGATACTACTCCTTGTAAAGTCGTATAAAAAAAAGCCCTTTGAAAATAAATCTACACCAGAGACACGATAATAGACAAACCTACAAAGAGAAAGAAACCCATCAAAGATCCATTACGAAATATCATCAAGAACAAAGAATTTATATTTCGTTCACTCGCATTTTCCAAACCTCAATAATTTACTCATCAAGGATCAGCTTTACATTTACTGAAAAGTCCATCAAATGTGAATGATGACTATAAAATATCGTTCGGCCGAGTTAATCCCCGATCTGCTATCCCTGTTCCGTTACGGCCCTGTACAGGCCGGAATGATGAATGTAGCCAACATTAGCATATGCCGGATGATGTATGACTTCCGCCGAAATCAACACTGGCGAATTATGTTTCGATTTCGGCGTCTATAAATCTACCGTTTCACAATTCGGATTATTCAATTTGCCATTATCAATGGCTTCGACAAGAGGTTTTGTCACGTACTTGGAATATATAAACTTTCTTGATTTGTTATTTATTTGGACTCCGATTTTGTGTTATTTAGCAATACAGCTCCTCACGTCCTCACTCCAAACAGTCCATGCTACAGTGCACAAAAGTGGATCATGAGAAAGAATTTAAATGGACAGATGTATCATCATGCCACTGACGGTGTGGGGTGTTTTCGAAATCCACAACCTCCACAGTTGGCACCTGGAAAATCCTAATATTGTCAAAAATAGATCGAACGCACTGTATATTAAAATATTTTATTATCATTCAATACGTGGGTATTGGTTATGCGGACGACATAGTAGTCCTCGTACAGGGAAAATATGCCCAAAAAACCTCTGAGCAAAAGCAAAATGCACTGAGGACCGTAGAGGAATGGTGCAAAAGAGAAGGATTCCCTTAATTTTTTTTAAAATTTTTTTTACACGCAAAAGGATTCAGGGAGACTTGAAGTCACACAAATTCTTTGGCACAACACTACAAGTTGCTGACCATGTAAAATATTTAGGGCTGTTCTTGGACTAGTAACTAACCTGGAACATGCATCTACAACATGTAGTCAACAAAAGCAAAGCATCGTTTATTATGTGCAGAACAGCTTTTGGAAAAACATGGGGACTGAAACCGAAAGTCATGCACTGGCTTTACACCGCGATCATAAGACCCATAATTACATATGGGTCATTTTTGTGGTGGCCCAAGATGAAAAAGAGACAGTCGAAAACCAACTTTGGTAAAATACAGAGGCTCGCCTGTCTGTGTATCACGAATGGTATGAATAGCACTCCAACCGTTGCTATGGAAATTATACTAAACCTCCCACCTTTAGTCATCACAGTCATGGGGGAGGCGAGGATGAGTGCATACAGACTTAAACAAACAGGTGATTGGATAACCCAACCGCAAAATGGACACACCAAAATCATCCATGAAGTCAACATTACCGAACTGGAAATGATATTAGACTACATGCTACCACAATACTCGTACGAAAAACCATTCAAAATGCAGCTCAAGTGGAACGAATGGGACTCGGGAGTAGAATCACTATCATCTGGAAACATTATCTGGTACACAGATGGTTCAAAAACAGATGAAGGAACAGGAGCAGGAATATACGGAGAGAGGACAAAAAGGAACGTAATAGTCCCACTTGGTAACAACACCACAGTATTCCAAGCAGAGACACATGCCATAAGGACATGCATACAGATGAATCTAGACCGTGGGTATGAAAGAAAACACATCTACATTCTATCTGACAGCCAGAGCGCTATAAAAGCTTTGAGCTCAATACAGATAAAGTCTAAGCAAGTCTGGGAATGTCAGAGCCTCAATGAACTGTCGAAACGCAAGAAGGTTACACTTGTGTTGGTGCCCGGACATAAGGGAATTGTAGGCAATGAAAAAGCAGTCAAACTTACAAAACAAGCATCTGAATCACCATTCACAGGCCTAGAACCAGCGATGCGGAAACCTAATCGATGATAGAGCAAGATCCAAGGGCTGTCAGACGTCACTCATTTTTAAACGAACGAAATGTGTACAATTGAGTAGTGTTAGTTTGTACTATGTTCGCATGCCTACCTGCTAGCTTGTCCAGATGACCATTCTTCAGATATTAGGGATTAAAGGTAAGTAAAAACACTACTCACTTGGTTGAATTGCCAGTCTACAGAAATATTTCTATAACCCACGGTGGATCAGTGGACAGAGGATCTAGCTACCACCCCGGAGCTCCGAGTTCAAATCTCGTCTGCAACAATTTTTTTTATGATGTATCTATAATGAAGTATTATTTGAATAATCACCTCTGCAACTGCAGAAAACAAGTTCATTTTTGAAGTGCCAACTAACAAACTGTTGAGCTGGATAAATGAGATTATTTTTAGAGAAACCACCATGTTCCAAAATGACTATATAATATGTAGAGGTATCTATCAAATTTCGACTCAGTATCCAACTTCCAATTCAAAAACTTCTGTTAGTTTATGACGTAGCTACATGAATAGATGATCAATGGGAGCTCCTGAATTAGAATGAACATAAAATCAACTCATAATCTGCATAAAAATAAAAACACAGCTAGGTATTATATTTTTGCAAAATGTGTGATTCGTGTCACAGTGTGTACAGGGTGTCCCAAATTCGAGCCTCATCATTGGGATCTCGGAAACCAGAAGATATACGAGGTCGGTTAAATGGAGGCAAAGTTGCACAATTTGGTGCTCATTGAAATGCCACTTTCATATTTGAAAAATTCCGAATACTTCCGAAGATTTTTGGAAAAAACCGATTATTCGCGATTTAATTTTTATTTTTTTGTGACTCTATTTGAATAGATATAACATAACAAATTTCACATTCTCATTGCTACTTCTTCTGTTCTACAAGATGGTGTTATCAGATTTTCAAACAGACGTTTCGTATTTGAGCTGCCATCATCAACTTTGTTTTTTTAAATACGGCCCTGGATTTTTTATTATGAATTTTAAAATCTTCTAATGTTCCAAAACAAATGATGAATCGCACTTATTCGAAAAGTTTATATTAATAGCATTTTCCATAAGAACTCATGTGTTAGGGAGAGACAGAGAATTGATTTTTGGTAAGATCTTAGCAGGACATCGTTAAAATAATTTTTTCGAAAAAGAACGATACATCATTGTTTTAAGGACCTTAGAAGCTCCTAAAAATTGATATAAAACGATGTGTGATGTTCAACAATAGACATGACATGAGATGTTTTAATTATTCCAAAAAAAGTCAAACAAAAACTATAAAATTGAAAGTTAAAACAAATATTCAAATTGTAATCCACCTGCTTGAATGCATTTTCGTGTCAGTCTGTGAAGTTTATGGATGGCACGCTGAATAGTCCTTGCAGGGATAGCCCTGATATCCCTTATTAGGTCTTGTCGTAATACTTCAAGATTTTGTGGTGTGTTTCGATAAAGACGGTTTTTGAGAAATCCCCAAAGAAAGTAGTCTAGAGGGTTTAGGTAGGGGCTTCTAGCTGGCCAACGTACGGGACCTTGGTTTCCAATCCATTTATTAGGGAATAATTCATTTAATAAATTTTTAACACATCTCCCATTATGAGGTGGTGTACCGTCTTGTTGCCACCACAGTTGACGTAATACGCCCAAAGGTTCTTCCATTAAGGAATCCAATATATTGGTCCTTATTAATTCTGCATATCTATCGGAATTATTTTTATTTAGGAAGTCATCATTTTCATTAATTTTATTTTGCAACCAGTTACAAAATTCTAATCGTCTCTCAGCATCGCCAGGTCTTAGTGTTTGACTAATATGGATTTTGTAATGTTTATACCCACGCTTATTTAAAGTTCTCCAAACTCTCATTCGCGGTAATCCTACTTCTTCTGAGAAAACTCTAACTGAAGTTCGAGGATTATTATTGGCCTTAAAAATAATTTAAAATTATTCATTTTACTTTCTACTTCGTAACAGTTTTCAAACTTACAGTGTTCAAGATAATTTGTTCCTCTTCTGGATCGATTCGTGTTCCATATTCAACCTTTGGCTTAACAAAACTTCCGTACTGAGCTAAATTATTATCAATATTAGCAAAATAACTATAATGCGGCTGCCGTCTTTCTGGATATTCCAACAAATAGCGCTGACAAGCCGTTTTTGAATTTCGATTCGAAATATAATAAATCCTTATTATGTCTCGTTTTTCTTCGTTAGAAAAAGTCATTTTCGTTTAATAAGCCTTAACGATTAGTGAACGAACAGTGAACTGTCAAAATATTGGATAATTTAAAATGAACTAAGATAGCCAGAATGCACGATGCACAGCCACTTTGAAAAAATGCAATTATTTTTGTAAATATAGCCTAGGGCTGAGGGATAACACTTCAATTATATTATTTAATAACCACCCACTTTTATGTTAGTTTTTGAGTTTTATGCAGTGCGTTATTGCAAAAAAAAGTTTGTTTTAACTCTATTAAAAATCTAATTTTTGTCTCTCTCTAAATCATGAGTTCTTACGAAAAATGCTATTAATATAAACTTTTAGAATAAGTGCGATACATCATTTGTTTTGGGACATTAGAAACTTTTAAAAACTATAATAAAAAATCCAGGGCCGTATTTAAAAAAACAAAGTTGATGATTGCAGCTCAAATACGAAACGTCTGTTTGAAAATCTGATAACACCATCTTGTAGAACAGAAAAAGTGGCAGTGAGAATGTGAAATTTGTTTTGTTATATCTATTCAAATAGAGTCACAAAAAAATTAAAATGAATTCGCGAATAATCAGTTTTTTCCAAAAATCTTCGGAAGTATTCGGAATTTTTCAAATATGTAAGCGGCGTTACAATGAGCACCAAATTGCGCAACTTTGCCTCCATTTAACCTTTCTCGTATCTCTTCTGGTTTCCGAGATCCCAATGATGAGGCTCGAATTTGGGACACCCACCTCGCTACACTACTCGCAAAACAATGTAAAAATGTGTTTATCTAGTAGGTATTTGCTTCCATTGTATTTGTTTTGCAACACATTAACACACCTTCAATCACCCTTACACTGTTACCACCACTACCTCCACGATGCTAATAAGCAAAGAACTGATCAGATCAGGAGAAATATTTTCGCTGGAAAATAAACGGAAAGTTACGACTATACACGAAGGGTTCAGAAATGCCTGGAATCTGAACGTAACACGAAATTGTTTGTAACACAGCATGAACTGTTGCGAATTGAGAAACAAAGTGATGGTAATTCGTCAACAGAGAGCGACAATATTGCAACTTGTAATCGTCCTTCAACAGTTAGATCTTGCTCTACTTAATCTAATCATCCACGTTTTGATTTCATTTTCGACGATTCTCAATGGTTATACTATACAGTTCAAAAATATGAATTCTAAAAAGACAAGAGGCATAAGATGTCCGGAGGACTGCTCACTGCTAAAATCCTATACAATAGGAAAGTTGGGTCGAAAATCCATCAGAAAACAACTACTTTCCTGGCTAATGCCACGACGAACATTGAATTACGTCTGATGAAATTTCCGTGCAGAGTTCCTACAAGGTTCTCTCTGCAATTGCTTGGTTGCATGGGAATGTTCATCGAAACATTCGGACCACCTATATATCGATTTCGGAGTGTTGCTCCTCATCAGTATAGGGTAGGTCTAGCAGTCAATAACTAATGACTGCAACGAATGAATCGACGACCAAACCCATTTACAGACCGAAACTGAGATCGCGCCCGCACAGTGGATTAATTCCAAACTGCGAGCGCCATCTCAGTGCCGGAAGCCCAACCAAAGCAATACCCATGACCACGATCGTCAAGACCGTATATAAACAGAAAAGAAAACTGTAGGTCACAATGAGCTTATGACAAGAGGCATAAGATGTCCGGAGGACTGCTCACTGCTAAAATCCTATACAATAGGAAAGTTGGGTCGAAAATCCATCAGAAAACAACTACTTTCCTGGCTAATGCCACGACGAACATTGAATTACGTCTGATGAAATTTCCGTGCAGAGTTCCTACAAGGTTCTCTCTGCAATTGCTTGGTTGCATGGGAATGTTCATCGAAACATTCGGACCACCTATATATCGATTTCGGAGTGTTGCTCCTCATCAGTATAGGGTAGGTCTAGCAGTCAATAACTAATGACTGCAACGAATGAATCGACGACCAAACCCATTTACAGACCGAAACTGAGATCGCGCCCGCACAGTGGATTAATTCCAAACTGCGAGCGCCATCTCAGTGCCGGAAGCCCAACCAAAGCAATACCCATGACCACGATCGTCAAGACCGTATATAAACAGAAAAGAAAACTGTAGGTCACAATGAGCTTATGACAAGAGGCATAAGATGTCCGGAGGACTGCTCACTGCTAAAATCCTATACAATAGGAAAGTTGGGTCGAAAATCCATCAGAAAACAACTACTTTCCTGGCTAATGCCACGACGAACATTGAATTACGTCTGATGAAATTTCCGTGCAGAGTTCCTACAAGGTTCTCTCTGCAATTGCTTGGTTGCATGGGAATGTTCATCGAAACATTCGGACCACCTATATATCGATTTCGGAGTGTTGCTCCTCATCAGTATAGGGTAGGTCTAGCAGTCAATAACTAATGACTGCAACGAATGAATCGACGACCAAACCCATTTACAGACCGAAACTGAGATCGCGCCCGCACAGTGGATTAATTCCAAACTGCGAGCGCCATCTCAGTGCCGGAAGCCCAACCAAAGCAATACCCATGACCACGATCGTCAAGACCGTATATAAACAGAAAAGAAAACTGTAGGTCACAATGAGCTTATGACAAGAGGCATAAGATGTCCGGAGGACTGCTCACTGCTAAAATCCTATACAATAGGAAAGTTGGGTCGAAAATCCATCAGAAAACAACTACTTTCCTGGCTAATGCCACGACGAACATTGAATTACGTCTGATGAAATTTCCGTGCAGAGTTCCTACAAGGTTCTCTCTGCAATTGCTTGGTTGCATGGGAATGTTCATCGAAACATTCGGACCACCTATATATCGATTTCGGAGTGTTGCTCCTCATCAGTATAGGGTAGGTCTAGCAGTCAATAACTAATGACTGCAACGAATGAATCGACGACCAAACCCATTTACAGACCGAAACTGAGATCGCGCCCGCACAGTGGATTAATTCCAAACTGCGAGCGCCATCTCAGTGCCGGAAGCCCAACCAAAGCAATACCCATGACCACGATCGTCAAGACCGTATATAAACAGAAAAGAAAACTGTAGGTCACAATGAGCTTATGACAAGAGGCATAAGATGTCCGGAGGACTGCTCACTGCTAAAATCCTATACAATAGGAAAGTTGGGTCGAAAATCCATCAGAAAACAACTACTTTCCTGGCTAATGCCACGACGAACATTGAATTACGTCTGATGAAATTTCCGTGCAGAGTTCCTACAAGGTTCTCTCTGCAATTGCTTGGTTGCATGGGAATGTTCATCGAAACATTCGGACCACCTATATATCGATTTCGGAGTGTTGCTCCTCATCAGTATAGGGTAGGTCTAGCAGTCAATAACTAATGACTGCAACGAATGAATCGACGACCAAACCCATTTACAGACCGAAACTGAGATCGCGCCCGCACAGTGGATTAATTCCAAACTGCGAGCGCCATCTCAGTGCCGGAAGCCCAACCAAAGCAATACCCATGACCACGATCGTCAAGACCGTATATAAACAGAAAAGAAAACTGTAGGTCACAATGAGCTTATGACAAGAGGCATAAGATGTCCGGAGGACTGCTCACTGCTAAAATCCTATACAATAGGAAAGTTGGGTCGAAAATCCATCAGAAAACAACTACTTTCCTGGCTAATGCCACGACGAACATTGAATTACGTCTGATGAAATTTCCGTGCAGAGTTCCTACAAGGTTCTCTCTGCAATTGCTTGGTTGCATGGGAATGTTCATCGAAACATTCGGACCACCTATATATCGATTTCGGAGTGTTGCTCCTCATCAGTATAGGGTAGGTCTAGCAGTCAATAACTAATGACTGCAACGAATGAATCGACGACCAAACCCATTTACAGACCGAAACTGAGATCGCGCCCGCACAGTGGATTAATTCCAAACTGCGAGCGCCATCTCAGTGCCGGAAGCCCAACCAAAGCAATACCCATGACCACGATCGTCAAGACCGTATATAAACAGAAAAGAAAACTGTAGGTCACAATGAGCTTATGACAAGAGGCATAAGATGTCCGGAGGACTGCTCACTGCTAAAATCCTATACAATAGGAAAGTTGGGTCGAAAATCCATCAGAAAACAACTACTTTCCTGGCTAATGCCACGACGAACATTGAATTACGTCTGTCTGTCATAAGCTCATTGTGACCTACAGTTTTCTTTTCTGTTTATATACGGTCTTGACGATCGTGGTCATGGGTATTGCTTTGGTTGGGCTTCCGGCACTGAGATGGCGCTCGCAGTTTGGAATTAATCCACTGTGCGGGCGCGATCTCAGTTTCGGTCTGTAAATGGGTTTGGTCGTCGATTCATTCGTTGCAGTCATTAGTTATTGACTGCTAGACCTACCCTATACTGATGAGGAGCAACACTCCGAAATCGATATATAGGTGGTCCGAATGTTTCGATGAACATTCCCATGCAACCAAGCAATTGCAGAGAGAACCTTGTAGGAACTCTGCACGGAAATTTCATCAGACGTAATTCAATGTTCGTCGTGGCATTAGCCAGGAAAGTAGTTGTTTTCTGATGGATTTTCGACCCAACTTTCCTATTGTATAGGATTTTAGCAGTGAGCAGTCCTCCGGACATCTTATGCCTCTTGTCATAAGCTCATTGTGACCTACAGTTTTCTTTTCTGTTTATATACGGTCTTGACGATCGTGGTCATGGGTATTGCTTTGGTTGGGCTTCCGGCACTGAGATGGCGCTCGCAGTTTGGAATTAATCCACTGTGCGGGCGCGATCTCAGTTTCGGTCTGTAAATGGGTTTGGTCGTCGATTCATTCGTTGCAGTCATTAGTTATTGACTGCTAGACCTACCCTATACTGATGAGGAGCAACACTCCGAAATCGATATATAGGTGGTCCGAATGTTTCGATGAACATTCCCATGCAACCAAGCAATTGCAGAGAGAACCTTGTAGGAACTCTGCACGGAAATTTCATCAGACGTAATTCAATGTTCGTCGTGGCATTAGCCAGGAAAGTAGTTGTTTTCTGATGGATTTTCGACCCAACTTTCCTATTGTATAGGATTTTAGCAGTGAGCAGTCCTCCGGACATCTTATGCCTCTTGTCATAAGCTCATTGTGACCTACAGTTTTCTTTTCTAAAAAGACAGTTTATGATTTATCGACTGAAGTTGTTTCACAGAGTGTTTTTCATTTCATTAGGTACCTACACTTATACTTAAGCTGGTCCCAAAGGCCCTCTGGGTATCTACCTATTTTATTTACTTTCTATTTTATATAAATAAATATGTACCTACTTGTACGATCCTTAAAAAACTAATAAATATGATGATGTGGGTATGTAATGCTATCGTCAGAACCAGCGACCCAAGTTCAAATTATCGGTATATTGTGATTGCAAATTGCTTCCATCCGAGGAAACAGGTTGAAAATCATTGTGAAGTGTGGAAACCTATAATGAATCAATTGTGCAGAATGCTGCATACCTATTAGGCCAAGGACATTTTTCATGTTTACTCGATTGCCTATAACCACAGCAGTGTATGTCCCCAGACCATCAGTGGGGCAGTTCTTATTGTCCGTACCGTACGATTGTTAACAAAAAAATTATATTGTCCTTCACATGTTGAAGTTCGTATACACAACAATTTTTGTTTAAAAAACAACGCGATGAAAATGAATTCAAGATTGTGTATTGTTTTTCAAAAAACGTCCCAAGCAATAAAAGTACTACATTCGTGCATTTTTAGTTACAATACTTTATTGTCAGTCTCCAATCAATAATTAGTTATTTTGTTTAAAACACCATGTAGTCATTTGATGCAGACTTGTGGCTTCTGTATTGACAGCATTGGTAGTGAATTCAACAACTCAGCGAGTTACCAACTACATCGGAAATATCTTTAGTGAAAATAATATATAATAGTTGTTGAATTCGACTACAATATTTCAACAAAATAAGTTGTTGAAAATAACAACTAATTTCTGACAGTGTAAAAGTTATTATTATTATTAAATGTCTTCCGTTCTTGCGTTACCACGAACTAGGCTAAAATGTGAAGGAATATTATTCAATGAAAAGTCACACTCTTTTGATTGATGGTATCCACAAAGGTCTGATTAACAAACATATTCCGAATACGCTACTTTTACCTGGAAGGGATAGAATATTATTTGCAGTGTAGAATTTGAAATTTATAAACTTGGGCGATATTCAGGGTTGTGCTAGAGCCGTAGATGGTCAGAGGTAAACCATAAACCACGAGTTGCTCATGTAGAAGCCTTTGATAAATGGCCAGTGTTAGAAAATCCGACCGCTGCTGGATAGAATGCTACTTTAATCTCCTCTTTAATTGTAATGCCGGAGAAAGGGACTGCTTCCCTAATTGCATTCTGCACCTTTATAGGTAATTAGAAAAGTTTAGGGGCGGAAATACTCTCTTATGAAATTTTCCTGGGATATACATCAGGAGTTTCTCTGGAAATCAAAAGCTATGGATGGACTTGGCACTTGATACATGCATGAAATCCTGAATTTTCGAGATAAGTCTGTTGATTCAAAACTAATACCAACACCGGGCAATTTAATTGAAATGCTAGTGAAAATTCGGTTGATGACATTTTTGAATAACCACAATTTTCTTACAGGCTGCTGCCAAAACGAATTCTAAACGCTTAAAATAAGAAAAAGAGTAGCAGGAAAGGATCAGATAAAAAATGCTGTTGAGGTTCCAACTTAAAGGAAAAAAAATTAACACGAATACATTCAAAATGGTGAAAGGCAGATGAAGTTTGAGGGTTGAAAACGTTTTTTACCTTTGCGGAAAATGTTCAATGTTAAAGTTGTAGACAATGAAGTAATCAAAAACTTCTGTAGGTATACAACACTTGTCGACATAACCTCAAATTATCCGCCAAAATGGCGAAAAACCGATTTTTCAGTATTTAATTGTTTTCAGTCGAATAATTGATTCAATTCACATGAAAATTTGTAGGAATATGTCTTTTTTGGTGTCAAAAGAGCTTGATTCTTTTTGCAATTCAGAAAACGACCAGTTTTTGAGTTATGTATATTTTTCGAACAAAATACCGGCGAAATATTTTCAATGAAAAAGTTGTAGATGATGAAAAATTCGAAAACTTCTTTTTCAACACTTTTTGTCATAACCTCAAATTAACCGTCAAAATGGCAAAATACCGATTTTTGAGTTTTTTTTTCTCGCGTTTAAATGATTTAGTTCAAACGAAAATTTGTAGATATATATCTTTTTTTGTGTCGAATTAGCGTGGTTTTCGTGTTATTTATATTTTTCGAAAAAAATACCCTTATCTGCCACGATCAATTGTCTTGATTTTTTTTTGTATTTCAAAGGTCTTTAAGTGACCATTTTGATTGTCGAAATGTCTACTTTAAAATGGTATGTAACTAGGTTAAACCGTTCAAAATTGAGAAAAAAGTCTCTCTGAATCATGATTCTCTCAATATTTTCAATGAACAAAAAGTAGTTTATAATAAATTATTTTGAATGAAATATTTGAATACATAATTACACTACAAAATTAAATTAATAAAATCGTCTTCATTCTTTTTAACAACTATTAAAAATCATTGAAAATATTGAGAAAAGTGTGATTAAGAGAGACTTTGCGGTTATTCTCAATTCAAAGCAGTTCAACAATCATTGAACAATTGAAATATTCAGTTATAGATCTTCGAAGTACCAAAAAGTTCAAGACAATTGTTCTTGGAATATAAATGTCTCTATTTTGAAAATTGTACATAACTCAAAAACTAGTTGTCTTCTGAATTGCGAAAAAATCATGGTAATTCGACACCAAGAAAGACATAATTCAACAAATTTTCATCTTGATTAAATCATTTATACTAGAGATAAAAATGTTATACTGAAAAATTGGCTTTCCGCCATTTTGACGGTTGATTTGAGGTTATGTCAAGAAGTGTTTATGGAAATAGTTTACGATTTTTGTATTATCTACAACTTTTAATTGAACATTTTTCACTGAAAGATCACGTTTCGCCGCAAATCTCAAAAAATCGTTTTTAACCCCTAAACTGCATCCCCATTTCGCCATTTTGAGTGTTTTCGTGATGAATATTTACAGTTGTAACTTCAACAATATTTTCCACCAGGTTCTTGCCTGTTACTTTTTTCTTTTTCACATGAATTATAGGCACCAATCTATACAGGCCGTTTCTTTTATCATGTGGTAACATTGCTATATTCTAAACCGTAACAGATACGAAGACGATTAAATGGGAGAAAAGGTAACTATTGTGGAGAACAGTACAATGGTCAAAGAAAATTTACAGGGAGTCTCGCCCTTCCCGAGTTATACAGGGAAAACCAAAAATGCTGTTATTTGTTTTTTACGAATAGAACTGTTATTTCTGAAAATGTAAAAAAATTTATAAGGAAAGTTTTAATGTATTCTAAATGTACTATAAAAATGTAACAATGAATCTTTGATTAAACGTTTCGAGTCAACACGGCCACCATCAACATTTCTTTTCAAATACGGACCTGTCTGTTTTAGTACAAATATTGATAAAGCGATAAAATCACAATTCAGTGGTACATCACACTTGATATTTTTATAACGTTTCATTTAAAATAACTAACATCATCAGTGACAACAATTTTTAATGACGGTCCTGTCGTTAGGTCGTTTATGGATTCCACAAAACCTAACTCTCCGATATAAAAATTATCAGTGACGCTTTGAATAAATGTATCTATTAAAATTATGTTTACACTATAATAAAAGATATCTGTAGTTTCAGAGACGAACGATAGCAATTTACCTCGGAAATAAACTTACTTAAGAGGAGAAGAAATCAAACAAACAGAAAACAATTTATTTCATATTGAATTTTTGAGTGAAAATAAAACCAATACAGAAAATGAATTCTTCATGATAACCTACATTAAATGCTCGAATTGCCGACCTCTTTGTTGAATGCACATAAGTTGTCTGTCCATACAATTTCTGTGGCAATTTTCTAGCATGATGGGTGGAATGCTATTACATGCATCTCTTATTTTTTGTTTGAGATGGTCGATATCTGTACTAGTTGTCGAAAAAACTTTATCCTTTATGTATCCCCAGACAAAAAAATAAAGGAGTCAGGTCTGGGGATCGAGCTGGCCAGGCAATTGGTCCATTGTTTCCAATCCATTTTCTTGGGAATATTGCATCTAAATGTTCCCTTACTATTGCTGCATTATGGGGAGGGGCACCGTCTTGTTGAAAATATTGTATTTCACGGCGGATGTTCAGTGGCAATTCATCTAAGTAGCCATCAAACTCATTGGATAAAAAATGTAAATACATTCCACCATTCAAATGCTCGTCGTAAAAGAAAGGACCTAGTATGTTTGTTCCCAAAATTCCCAAACAAACATTTATTCCGAACCTTTCCTGGAAATAGGTTTCTCTATGTAAATGTTCATTTGTATTATTCCACCTATAATGGATATTTCTGTTAAACCAACCATTGTTGGTGAATTTTGATTCGTCCGTCCATATTATTTTATTACAAATATTTCCAACTTCCCTATTTCTACGTCTCAACCACATCGCAAATCGTAATCTCCTTCCGTAATCCCTTTCATTGAGGTGATGAACTTTGCGTATCCTGTAGCATTTGTATTTGTTCTTTTTCAAAATATTTCTGGTAGATTTTACAGAAATCCCTAGTTCGTGGGCAATTTCTCGTAAAGAACAATCTTGATTAGAAATATTTTTGTAACTGACCAATCCTAAATTGAAAAAAAATATTTTCGTCACTTTGTTAATCTTTATGAAGTAATATTTGCTTACCTAAAACCTTTATTTGGTTCTGCATACTTCCAGTAACAACACATTTTCTAGTTTTATTTCTATCAAATGCACCACAGTCTCTCAAATTTCTTTCTAATCGTCTAAACATTTGAACGTTTGAAATACGACGATTTGGGTATAGCTCACCATACATATTTTTTGCCAAAAGAGGATTTCTATTTGATTTTGCATAAGCAAATAGCATATCAGTCCTTTCGTTATTTGAATACATCTTTGATATGACGGAGTGTATAAACGACTGACAGTTCTTAACACGTATCAACAACTCATTTATTTGTCCTGCCATAGAAACCAAGCAAAGCCTACTTGTTTAAAAATGGTAAATGAAGTGAGATGCTATTTAATTGTACCATATCACACAATAGTCGTATTTTGACCAAAAACTAATATTTTTGTTACTTCCAGGATTGAGAATTATAGAAATATTCAGTATGATAATTGATTCAGAAGAAATCAGCCTTGAAACAAGGATTTCTGTAATACAAAAATGCCCAAGAAGGAAATATACGAATGTTCGTTGTGTTGGGGTATCTTCTTATCGAAATTATTGGGGTCTGAAGTATGCCAATAGTTGAATAAGTTTTGAAGAAATCAAAATAATTTACAAAAGAACTAACGACAGGACCGTAATTAAAAATTGTTGTCACTGAGGATGCTAGTTATTTTAAATGAAATGTTATAAAAATATCAAGTGTGATATACCACTGAATTGTGATTTTATCGCTTTATCAATATTTGTACTAAAATAGACATGTTTGAAAAAAAAATGTTGATGGTGGCCGTGTTGACACGAAACGTTTAATCAAAGATTCATTGTTACATTTTTATAGTACATTTTAAATACATTAAAACTTTACTTATAATTTTTTTTATATTTTCAGAAATAACAGTTCTATTCGTAAAAAACAAATAACAGCCTTTTTGGTTTTCTCTGTATAACTCGGGAAGGGCGAGACTCCCTGTAAATTTTCTTTGACCATTGTACTGTTCTCCACAATAGTAACCTTTTCTCCCATTTAATCGTCTTCGTATCTGTTACGGTTTAGAATATAGTAATGTTACCACATGATAAAAGAAACGGCCTGTATATAAGGTAATTCCTTACCTAAGATTTTTCTGGACACTTGTCTGAAATTTAAGTAAGACCCAAGCCAAGCTGAAAATATTCTTCGGAAACCAAGGTTTTCCAGCTTGTTTGTGGCAACATTTATGTTGATGGTATCGAACGCTTCCACTAGATCTACCAGTACGTTATGTTTATTAAGAAAAGAAAGCATCTTGCTTTAGATGCTTTTCTCAAACTTTTTATAGAGCACTGAAGGTACTGTAATTTGTCGGTAATTCTCTTTAAAAAAGTTTAACTTTTTTTCAATATCGGCGAAATAATTCCAGTCTTCAAATAAATCGGGAAGGAACCCTGCTGAACAGATAATATCAGAGAAGGTGTCAGCTATAAGATGTCCTATTGTCTTTATAATCTTTGTGGAAATGCATTTTTTTTCCTTTGGATGCTGGTCCTGTCACCAGCTACACCTGTTCCGTGTTGGTTTTACAGCACCCACTCCGTAACTCTGGTTCCCTGTACCAGTCTGTACAGGTTCTTCACCGGTTGACTGTTGTATTCTTCGGGAGATGGCCTGGGTTTCCCGAATATTGCCTGTCTCTTGCGGTCTAGTGCCTAGCATTCTGACAGTACGTGTTTGGCTGTTTCTGTCCCTTTACCACATTGTCTGCAGGAAAGTTCTCCGTTTTACAGCCCCATTTTATGCAGGTGTTTTCTCAGCTTGAGTAGTTCTTCAGTTTTGTGTTTTGACGACGGTTCTTCAATGTATGTTTTCCCGTGGTGCATGAGAGGGGCTTCGTTCCACAGCTCCCTTTGTTTTCGTTTAACCCAGTCCCGAATGCATCCTCGAATGTCGGATTTAAGGTTCCGTCAAACCAAAGCGGGAGCGGGAACAGTACTTTAGAACCGTGCAACTTGCTAGAAAAATAGTACACGTAGCAACCCTGCCAAAAATATCACATATAATCTCATAAAAAAATAAAGACGAATTATGAGAATTTATAAGGATCTACGTGGAAAGTCTGTAACCTACACGTACGTAATCCCTGGCATATACACTTTTTGGAAGTATGTATGAGGATTTATAAGTAGGTGTAATTTATAAGCATACCCGAATACATGTCATACGAGTTTGTATCAGGCAGTGGTTGTTTGAGGGGACTGAGATTCGATGAGGTATTCTACTTTCAATCACAACGTTATTATATGCTAATTCACAAGCTTGTCAACGTATGAGAAATGTGTGGAAATTCACAATTACTAATCTTATTTGGTATCGTATGAAGAAAGTGGATTCAGGATTCGATGATCTGTATCAGAAATTCCGTATCCAATTTTATTGGGTATCTTGTGGAAAAAGTGGGATCACGATGTGATGGTTTGGATCAGGAATTCCTTATCTAAATTTATGCGATTCCTATAAGTTTTATACAACTCAAAATCACTGAGTGTCGATAAGAAAACAAGGATACAGAGTATAAGAGTTTGTTTTGAGCAATGGTGGTGCAAAGAGACTATATACACGATTCGATGAGGTATCCTAATTTCAAACAAAATAATGTTTTATCCTCATTCAAAATCTTGAGAACCTATCTGTGGAAATACACAATTTATAATTTCATTCGGTATCGTATAAAAAATGTGTGTTCAGGACTTGATGGTCCAATCTGTATTTGGAATTCCGTATCCAATTTTATGCGAATCCTATGAGATTTCATGAGATCCAACAGTAGGAACATTACGAAACCAAATGGAAAATTCTAAACAAAATATTCTTAAGAATATTCGAATAGATTATTATTATCATATCATGCCAGAGTATTTCAAAAATATTTCAGAATGATCAACACAAGATCAACGAAATGCAACATTCCAGGACTTTCTAGAATATTGCTGAAATATTCGAATAGATTACTATTATCATATTACTCCAGATTTTCATCAAAAGAATCATAATGTACCCTAGATTATTCTATATACGCCTACAAATAATGATATATATTTCAAAATGACTTGCAAATGATCAATTTTTTTTAATCATAATCGGATAATCGTGAATGAATTAAATTCACTTATTATATCCCTCGTATGTCAAATGTATTTGCTGATAAACAGTTTTCGAATGAACTGCATGGTTCTTTCACAAGTCGTGAGCTCTGAATGTCTGAATCGTTGTATGAGGGGTAATCCTCATACAACGTCTGAATGTATGAAATGAATGAATCTCTAACCGGCTACTCGGAGAGCTTCTTCCTCTACTCAGAAGATGGTGCGGCCTAGACCATGTTTCATAGAGCGGGATCAGAGTAAGTAAATACCAACCACGGTAGGACGAGAGTTGTGATAATACAGACGAGGAACAGAAGGTGTTAAAACTGGCTGCACAGATATACCCGATCTACCTCCTTTTCGTTTCTGTTAGAAATGAATGTGTAATTTACATATTTTTTCTGATTTGAAAATTACTTTATTCTTTATGTGTATAAGCCCATAAGTGCATATAAAATTATAAAATCCATTGGAATTCAATCTTCATTTTTAAATAATCAAGTTACTGCGATGAAATCTCATACTTTCTCATTTATTTTCAAACTGCAGGTCCTCATAGAAACATATAGCATCCATCCCAGTAATCGCTGATAGAAACGGATAACAGTTATGTCTAAGAACACATTAGAAATTGAAGGAATATGTATCTGTAATGTCTTTTAAATACTGATGAATATCGAATATGGATCTATACGGATTTGCGGTTTCACTATCCAACTTGGATCTCATAAATTCTCTTAAATATTTTTTTATCAGTCTCTATGAGACATTTTTGGCAGGGAAACCATATATTTTTCGTTGCTTGTATGCATTTAGGAATATGAATAATCACATCTGTATGTCCCACTACAGAATTTTGTCTCGCATTCATCTCGTTCCCGCTCCCGCTCCCGCGTTCACGCGTAGGTTTGAGGAAACCTTTAGTAATCCCGAGTGCGGGTTCTGGGCCAATATATGGAGTTGATGAACCGTTTCTGGCTAGTTCGTCAGCTTTTTCATGCTTTGCCTTCGATGCCACAGTGTCCTGGAACACATCAAAGTTGTTTTGTTGAGAGGACACTGAGTTCGTCTCGGCATTCCCATACCAGTCTTGATGTCACCTTCGGGTTCATAGGAGCCTTCAGTGACACCTGGCTGTCTGCATATTTTGAACCTTGCATTACGCATTTCCCTCATGGCTCATGTTGATTTCTCTTGCGCATTGCAAGATATTGAGATAGTGAGACGCTTATTTGGGAGTTTCCCTCCTCACTGTATATTCCAGCACCAGTTCCTTCTCTGTTTTTGGATCCGTCCGTATACCAGATCCTCTCTCCAGGTTTGCCCCTGATGTTGTCATTCGACCATTCCCTTCGATCTTGTAAAGTTAATTTTGAAGAAGTATCTAGGAGTCATGTGGTCCGTTGGTTCCATTTCAGGAATGCCTTCCACTATATCCTTTATCTTGTTGTGATCGCTCTATTGCTCGACTTTTGTTGCCTTAGAAGTCCCATTCTTGCCTCTCCCACAATTGTTATATCAATCGGTGGGAGGTCCAACAGGGAAATGCAGTTAGTTACCACTGTATTAACATTAACATGAATAAAAGGTTTTGTCAACCTGAATTGTTGTAGAGAGATCGACAGTATCACAGTTGAAGTGAGCTTGGATTGCATTTGGTGCCGATTTTATTTATCTATCTATCAGCCTTGGGAGTATTGTCGCCCATTATCCCTATAAAGTATATTAGAGTCAGACAAAATTCGATTTACTAGTTAATGTTCTACGAGTTGAACATCGTATTGTCCGTCTCTCATTAAACATATTTTTGAATTCCGTCATATTTTTTTTTCAGGTGTGTCGTCGGAAAAGCATAGTGTACAACTCGTGTATATATTGGTTATTTCATACTACTGTAACAAACCAATCGTCTACGGCTCATGGTCATCATCTTATGAGACTCGTTTGAAATATCTAAGTATTCACACTAGTTTCACAATTTATAATGCCAATACCAAGAACCGGTTAAAAAATTAAGGATGTACCGAAAAGTAAAAAAAAATAGAAAACAACATATTTTCATCTTCATCTAGTCACTTAAACATTGGGATTACTTCGAGTTACGATCCTTAAAGATATTTTTTATTTCAGTCAGTTTATCTTCCGTAGATTGAGTCAGATTAAAAATAATCATTTGACGTGAAAACCACTTCACCGTTCGATGTCTACCAAGAAGCTTGCAGGCGGTGAAGTGTAATTTCATGCCAACAAAATTATTTCATAAAGAGCACTTTACCGCTCGGCAAATGAACGTACCTACCTGTCTCCTATCCAATTACATGTTTGGGCGAGAGTTGATCAATTTCAGCGAAAGGCCAATAGTTTTTCCTGCTAGTGCAGATAATTCAATCTGAATTGTATCTTGTATACCACAAAATATGCTATTTGCCATCGTTTTAAAATGTTTTAAAATAATTAAAAGTGCAGCTGATATAGTTGCCGTCAAACATATAAGATAAATAAAAAAAGGCGCAAAAAATGGTCTTATCTTGTCCATCTCTGCCTGGAAAGGGCCACATAATATTGGGGGCAAGTAGTGCAAGAGTTTGAAATAGCTAGTGCATTAGAGGTAAATTCGCCATGGGTAAATAATCTTTCAATTGCATCAAATTCATTATTGAGAGAGGATTAATTAATTCTTTTTGTTTAGAATAACGAGTGTACTAGAGATCGATACTAAGTACAAAGAAACAATTTAAAAAATATATGCAGTATATTGATTCGATTTATCATTAATTAAAAAGTTATTCAACAAAAAGAATAACAAATAAAAAAATTTACAACATTCTCGTATATATACAGCTTTCATTCAGTACTGCATTCTTCACGACTAAACATCTGGATTGTCAGGAATTCAGATGTTTTTGTTCCGATAATTTAAAAAATAATCTAGAGAAGATAATTCTCAAATAAGTGTATATGCCAACATGGTCTTCCATGAAAATAAATTCAACTTTCCAATTAATCGCCCTGTGTTTTATTTATATCAACTCTCTGTAATCCTATATTTTCAGATCGGATAGTGCGTTGCCACGATGTCATTATTTATACAGATTGTATTGCGAAAAATTACTTCACTTTGAACTGGAATAATACTTTCGCGGTTGAAGATTTTCTAATAGATGATTTGCACCTTGTGTGAATTTTTCTGATGGAAGCTCTCAGTATGGTATGTCAATGATCAATTGTGCTAAAATTCCAAAATTATATGTATCATATCGGTGTCTTGAACGGAATTTTCATCCGACACAATTACATTAAATTTTGGTGCCGAATATTGTTTTCTCGTTTTTTATCGATGATTTCCATCAAGTTTTAGTGCAATCATATTTGAAGGGTCCAGTGGAAAAACGATGAGGTTCCATATTTTCCGAAATCGACATTTTAGCGGCATCTGTTATAGCTCGAAGTATCAACATACCAAACCTTACTGGGGACAAACAATGACATTCCATAAAAAACTGCGATCGAAAGTAGGCAGCACAGTGTAAAAACGATGACACTCCCACATAAGATTTCGCTTTTCTCAACTTTTTATAAAGTGTAATCTCATCGTTTTTCCACTGGACCATTCATTTATTTCTTGCATAAAATTGAATGTTCTCTCATATCCTAAAATCAAATTCGGGAATATAATCAAATCTGCTCTTGGGTATTTTGTGACCCTCCAGTAATAAAAGTAAATTCAATATTAATTTTCAACTTTAACGCCCTGCATTTCGAAAACGAATTGTTGTCTTTTACATGTTCACCTATAGACATTATTTTCCTTGCAATGTGAGAAATTAATGAACGGACCGGTCCAGCTTAAGAATCATCCTGTATAAGCAAATATTGTGCAAGTCCTCACATTTCCTTCAAAAAAATTAAGCAAGTTATCAATTAAAAAGTATATATTCCTGCCAAAAATGCATAGTATCACGCCATACACACCTTATATGGTAATCACAAGAGAATATATTGGCTAAATTCAGTGCTAGTCAAAATCAATACTTACATAAGTTCAGGTAATTACCAGGAAATTAATTCCTATTTTGTCAATAACCAAATACAGTTTTTTAGACAAAAATTGCAATAAATCAATGAATAAAATTATTGACATCTCTACATTCATTCAAATTATTCCACCTATCGCCCCCACGTAACGTTTGGCGCGGAAGATGTAAAGGCCCGCACAGCAATTAGGTATGTTTTTTTCCATGCAGGGTCGGGCGTAGTTATAATAGAAATCACAGCTGTATGCGGTACGCGCAGCTATTAGCAAATTAGATTTCGGGGCAGTTGTTTACCTAATCTAAGGATACTAATAATAATAAAAATGGAATATTCTGAATACAAAAGTTACAGTGCTTTTGTTAAATTAACTTGATTAATCTGCACGCATCACAATATTTAGTGGCATATGTACTAGTCCGACCCTGGTCGGCGGCATGGGAATCAATTTCGTGATAATCGACCATTTTTTGCGCCTTTTTTTATTTATCTTATATGTTTGACTACAACTATACATTGAGTCTACAAAATGATATAGATAGACTATCTAACTGGTGTACGTTAAATGAAATGTGTTTGCAAATGCCATTTTCTTCGTTTTCATCACCCAATCACTTTCGAATACAGTATAAACAATCTGACCTTACACTCTGCTTTTGTAACCAAAGATCTAGGTGTGATCCTATAATCCACATTCAGCTATAACTCTCACATTACCTTTGCCTCTGTAATCCAGAACTCTATGAAGATGCTAGGCTTTATAAAGATAATCACCTGTGATTCTACTAATATCGCTGCAATTAAATCCGTTTATCATTCCCTGGTTGGATCGCATCTTGATTATTGTTCCACTGTTTGGTCCTCCCATTACGTTACATGTAAAAGTGAATCTTGAAGCTGTCCAGCACAATTTCTTGAGATTATTCTCTTCAATATGCATGTATTCTATGATTATATTTCATTAAAACACATAGTAAACATGCCTTCTCTAGAGGTACGCAGAAAACAAAGAGATTTAACACTACTATTAAAAATTATCAATGGACTGTGTAGCTGCCCGAGCTTTTCTCCAAAATATCTGTACTTGTACCCAGTCGCTCAGCTAGACAGGTGCAAACCTTTTATGTTTCATTCCATAGATACGAGGATGGAAGAAAATTTACGACTTTTTAAACTTTTTTTCAGTCGAGGAAAGAGATGATATTCGGACGGAGCCAAATCTGGTGAATAAGGGGGGTGTTCTAGTATTTCAAACCCTAAATCACGAATTTTTTGCATGGCAACATGGGATTTGTGTGCAGAAGCGGTGTCCTGCAAAAACAAAACATTTTTGGATACCTTTCCGTGTTTTTCTCTTAAATTTTTTCCCGTAGAGTGTTCAGTAATGTCGAATAGTAATCTCCAGTTATTGTTCTACCCTTATCCAAAAAATCAATCATGATTACTCCATGGCAATCCCAAAAAACTGAAGCAAGAACTTTTCCAGCAGATTTTTGGACACGAAACTTCTTAGGTCTTGGAGAACCGGAGTGTCGCCATTCCATCGATTTTTGCTTCGATTCTGGATCGTAGAAATGTACCCAAGTCTCATCCATAGTAACAATTCGGTTTAAGAAGTCTACATCGTTTTCAAATCGAGCACAGATCGAACGCGATGCTACTACCCTTGCACGCTTTTGGTCAACATTCAAACATTTGGGGATCCATTTTGCAGCAATATTTCTCATGTCCAAATTGACGTGAACTATATGATGAACGCGTTCGTATGAAATATTCAGTGCTTCAGATATCCGTTTTAGCCCAATTCGACGGTCTGTTAATATCATGTCATGAACAGCATCGATATTTTCGGGGACTGACACAGAAGCTGGCCTTCCCGATCGGTCATCATCTTCAAAGGAAAATTCACCTCTTTTGAAGCTTGCAGTCCAATTTTTCACGGTCGCATACGAAGGACATTGATCACCAAGGGTATTAAGCATATCTTCGTAAA
The DNA here is from genome assembly GCA_944452925.2 of Chrysolina oricalcia. Lineage (NCBI taxonomy): Eukaryota > Metazoa > Arthropoda > Insecta > Coleoptera > Chrysomelidae > Chrysolina > Chrysolina oricalcia. The sequence continues at coordinate 1,623,758 of OX101821.2, read as the reverse complement.
TCTGCTTACCTCTTAACCCTTTTAAATACAGGTACTTGATGATGGGTCGATACTCCAATTTTTCGATTTTCACAATTTCGGTGGATATATTTTTTCTTTTAATCTATTGCGTAACTCTGATTTCCCTTTTTGACGTCAAACTTTACACTGACACTTCTAATATTGTTCGTTGCTATGGTAACGCAATATTTTGTTTATGCAGGGCACTGGTCTAGGCTAACTAGATATCAATACATCCTCGTACATCGTGACGAATGAACTTTGAAATTACTTGTCAAATTAAGGTAATAAATAATAATAATAATGATAATAAATGGCTTTTATTGATAGTAGAACAAGTTACAAAAACTATCAAAAGGCAGAGTAAGCACTTACCCGTCTAGGACAGATTAGAACTCTCTTACACTCAACCGTAATTTCGAAAACTTCTTTGATTTGCATCATATGAAAATAATAGACCATGCTCTCATTCACTCTCATGGCATCCTCTCTATAGTATCGTTGAAACGAATATTCTATTTTTATACAACGACCTCTTAGGAAGTTGTATTTCCTACCGTCTTCCCAGACGGACATCAACTTTTTTATTTGACGTTTTAGACCCATAGTTACTTCTAGGAAAATGATCCCCGTCGAAAAAAAATTTTTTTCGAAAATTCTGTCTGTCGGTCTGTCTGTCTGTCTGTCTGTCTGTCCGTCTGTCTGTCGTGGCATTTCAAAAGGCTCGCATTTCCATACCTTTGAAGATATCGAAATTTGAACCATATCAATAACTCGAGGACAATATTTCTCAAATTTTTTTTTTTGCGATAGGAAACCCAGGAAAATGTTTACGGCGTTTTTCCTGCTTTTCATAGTTTCCTCGATAGCGGTTCAGGAATTGATTTTTTTTGCTCTATATTTCCTGAATTCCTACGCATATTTGTCCTACAGAAGTGTATAGTTTTTGGGAAGGATCGGAAAATGTTTACGGCTTTTCCGGGCGATTTTCCGAAAAGTGAAAAACTCAAAAATACGCCAAACCGATGATCGAAACTGAATTTTGAAAACTGCGATAGGTAGAGCTCAAATAGAGGAACAAAATATATACGAAACATTTTTCACCAAAATTATCGGAAAACCGGGAAAACTCGAGAAAACTGAAAATAAAAATTTGAATTTTTGAAAAAACGAAATAACTCAAAAACGGTCGATATTTCCTAAATTTATCAGGAGTTATTTTTTGACCGCCTTTAGAAAACCTTCAAAAAATGTCAATACATTTTTTCCGTTAAATCAATAGTACGGGAAATATTCCAAAAAAATGGAAAATCGAGATATTGACCGTACCATTGAAACAAATGGAAATCTTAAAAGTTCTTCTGGTACGTATTCACAAGCCTCAATGATACTCCAAACCGTTTTTTTCCAACTTTATTAGAAAGTGAAAAAAAGTTGAAAATTTTTTTAAAAATTTTGAAACCTCAAAATCTCGAAAACGATACAAGATATCGAGAAAGTGAATATGAAGAGTTTTGATGTACTTCAACAGACCTTCCAAAAGTGTTTGAAAAGTTTTTCCATATTTTGAAAATTTTCAATTTTTTTATCAATACTCAAATATGGCGACGTATTTTCCAATTTCACATATCATCTTTTTTGATCATCTCATAAAAATCTACAAAAAATTTAAATAAAATTTTTCTGTAATATCAATAGTCTGGACAATATTTCACAAAAATGAAAAATTAGGGACTTAGAAATAATTTTCGCTTTTTTTTCGAAAAACACCAAAAACTCGAAAACTATAGGAGATATCGAGAAAATTTATATAAACAGTTTTAATATACTGAAAGATGTCAATAGAAAGTTCCAATGAAATTTTTCCATATCTTGGAAAATAAAAAAAATATAGACTTTTTTTTTTATAAAAATACGAAAAATTCAAATATGGCGACGGGTTTTCCAATTTCACAATTTATCTTTTTTGATCATCTCAAGAAAGTCTACAAAAAATGTTCAATAATTTTTTCTGCTATATCAATAATCTGGGAAATATTTCGAAAAAACGAAAAAATTGGGACTTGGAAAAAATTTCCCATTTTTTCCAAAAATCACCAAAAACTCGAAAACTAAACGAGATATCGAAAAAATGTAAATCAACAATTTCATTTAACTCAAAGATGTCTACCAAAAATTTCAATGGCATTTTTTCATATCTTGAAAAATAAACAGAATGTTGATTTTTTTTTATAAATACACCGAAAACTCAAATATAGCGACAGTTTTTCAAGTTTTACTCAACCTTTTTTGATCATCTCATGAAAGTCTACAAAAAAGTTAACAAGATTTTTTCCGTTAAATGAATAGTCTGGGAAATATTTCCTAAAAACGAAAAATTTGGTACTTTCGGACTTTTGAATATCCACTTACCCCCTCCCCTTCGAATTTTCCCGGGCGCGAAGCGCCCGGACTTTAATAAATCCACTTCCCCTTCTCTTTCAAATTTTTTCGGGCGCGAAGCGCCCGGATTTTTGAAATATTAATTCCCCCCTCCTTCGAATTTTCCCGGGCGCGAAGCGCCCGGATTATTGAATATTTACTTCCCTCCACATCTTTCGAATTTTTCCATGCGCGAAGCGCCTGAATTTTTTCGTATCTACCGTACCTTCCAAATTTTCCATTTCTTGAAAAAAAAATTGCGATTTGTAAAAATTTGGGCCTTTTTAAAAACACCAAAAACTCAAAGATAGCGACAGATTTTCAAGTTTCACAAAAATACCTTTTTTGATCATCTCATAGAAGTCTACAAAAATTGTTTGAACATTTTTTCCGTGATATCGATAGTCTGGGAAATATTTCACTAGCAAGAAGTTTTCATGAAATTTTCTGAAACACGTATTTTTGTGGAAAATTAGTCAAGACAGTCATGTATTGAAAACGCGTACTTTTATGGAAAATTATTCAAGACAGCCATGTATTGAAAACGCGTTTTTTATGGGAAATTATTCAAGACAGTCATGTATTGAAAACGCGTATTTTTATGGAAAATTATTCAAGACAGTCATGTATTGAAAACGCGTTTTTCATGGGAAATTATTCAAGACAGTCAAGTATTGAAAACGCGTTTTTTATGGGAAATTATTCAAGACAGTCATGTATTGAAAACGCGTACTTTTATGAAAAATTATTCAAGACAGTCATGTATTGAAAACGCGTACTTTTATGGGAAATTATTCAAGGCAGTCATGTATTGAAAACGCGTATTTTTATGGGAAATTATTCAAGACAGTCATGTATTGAAAACGCGTACTTTTATGGGAAATTATTCAAGACAGTCATGTATTGAAAACGCGTACTTTTATGGGAAATTATTCAAGACAGTCATGTATTGAAAACGCGTTTTTTTATGGGAAATTATTCAAGACAGTCATTTATTGAAAATGCGTATTTTTATGGGAAATTAGTCAAGTCAGTCATGTATTGAAATCGCGTATTTTTATGGGAAATTATTCAAGACAGTCATGTATTAAAAACGCGTATTTTTATGGGAAATTAGTCAAGGCAGTCATGTATTGAAAACAGGTATTTTTGTGGGAAATTATTTAAGACAGTCATGTATTGAAAACGCATATTTTTATGGGAAATTAGTCAAGACAGTCATGTATTCAAAACGCGTATTTTTATGGGAGATTACTCAAGACAGTAATGTATTAAAAACGCGTATTTTTATGGGAAATTAGTCAAGACAGTCATGTATTGAAATCGCGTATTTTTATGGGAAATTATTCAAGACAGTCATGTATTAAAAACGCGTATTTTTATGGGAAATTAGTCAAGACAGTCATGTATTGAAAACACGTATTTTTGTGGGAAATTATTCAAGACAGTCATGTCTTGAAAAATACACTGGGATTTTTTCTCAAGTCTCGCATTAGTCGTTGTATTCAAATTATTGGTGTCCAATTATAGTTTCAAATTACAGTAGTTATATTCATATTACTGTTATCCATTTATAGTTTTGAACGCATTAAAGTCGTTGTATTCAAATTATTGGTGTCCAATTATAGTTTTAAAGGCATTAAGGTCGTTGTATTCATATTATTGGTGTCCAATTATAGGTAAAAAAACAAGGCTACACAATGAGGTCGTTGTATTAAAAAATTTCTACAACTTCTAGGCATTTCAAGTTCCGAGCTTCCGAAAAGTGCTCGCGCGAAGCGCGAGGTCGAGCGCTTGCGCGAGAGTTAACCGCCGGAGGCCAAGTCTGAGCGTTAGGTGGATCCTAGCGTAGGCGGATCCCACGCCCAGACTTGTTTTATATGTGTTTGTAAATTGACTAGTTGTAGTAGTATTTTTTATTTTAATTGCTTTGTACAGACGAATTTACATGTTCGTCGTGATAATAAAGTATGGATGTATTAATATGATCACCCCAACTACAGATGAGCGTAGTTCATCGCATCCCCAGAGGACCGCACTGTTTACGGGAAATGCCGTAACTTGTGCTCTCAACTTTTAGATTTTTGTTGTTCTTTTCTATTCAGAGAAGTATGTTCTGTTTCCCGACCGGTGTGTGACTAGACTGCCATTTTCGATTTCAGTTAGCATTGTCTTTTTCTGTTTAACTTTCGACTTTCTACAAAAGTGTATTCTGTCCGTCCTCCTTATCTAATTGAAACTTTCGGGACAGTTTCATGTTCGATATGAGAGTTTGTTATGTCTCGCTGAAGAAACACTCCGGGTTCACCCTTCATTTGGAATACTGAAGGGTTTCTACAAGAATGTTTCAGGAAAGTATAGCCCATGGAAATAGTCTGGGAAACAGTCAAGAAATAGCAAGTGCCATGAACACTCACTATGTTTCGGAAGAATCTGCTACGTGAAATTGTACAGGATGGTGAATAACCACCTCGTGGTAGAATCAATTCCCACTCGCTGTTTCTCTTTGCAACGTACCCTATTGAAGTAAAAGGCATTATCCTTTCGCTGAAAAATGTAAAACTTTCAGATTTGATTCCGTGATGGCTGAACCTCTGAAATCTATTGCAAACACAATAGCGATCTCACTTGCATATACTTTTATACAACAGGGTACACGAGGATATATTGAAATATTCTTAGCCTACCATAGAACCAAACAAAATTTCAATGTCAAAATATTTTATTACTCAACATATTCTCCTCTTAAGAGGGGTTTAACCCTATTAGTGACTATTAGTAAAACAAGGAACGGAAGAAAACAAAATACTCGGAGCTCGCTGAATAAACTCGAGATTTTTTTTCATCATCCGATTTTCGAATGTTGGCTCTAGGCATCTCACGAAGTACTTTTTCATATAAAAAAAAGAAAAACGTTGAAAAAATAGGCAGAACATTAACCAGATTCACTAACTTTTATCTCAGGATTTGTTCTTTTTTTCGAAAAAGTACTTCGTGAGATGCCTCACTTATACTTTTATCTATGTTCAAAAAAAAAATTGGAATGATCCATTCAAAATTACATCGTCAAAGCGTTTTCTGTTGAACCTCTACATACTCAATTTTCGAGCATTTATCTTCACTGATTCGAGCGCCCTCACATAACTATGCTCTTTTACATGGATACTATGGATAACTGAATGAATTGCAGATTCATTCATGAGTTGAAAAATTATTCTGAAGCTATTCCGGAAATTTTAGCACTGGAGATAAAACAATAGAAGTTGTAAGTGGGTTCATTGAAGTTGCAAATATGCCGAATTGAGTAGCCTATATAAGAATAATGAAGTTATATATTATGAAATTATAATTCTTATGTATTTCATAATTCAATTTAATTTGAACATTTTCTTTCTGGAAATGGACAAATAATAAGTAATGAGCAGCAGAAATGATTTATTGACGGATCGTGATTACGTTCCAGGTCACTCACACTATCAGTTACTAAAAACTGGATTTGTTTTGAAATTTGCAAGGGGCTGGCGAGCGACTGGTGGCAAGTGACAAAGGGACCAATTATCCCGAAATGAGTTTCACAGTGAAGGGTCGGGGAGGGGGCTACCGTTAGAGTTTAGTTTGCTCTTGTATTGTGATAGTTACACTTATGTTTTTCAATATTTGTTTGTCAATTGAGTAACATTATGCCCAATTCAAATTATCGAACTGGTAATAAATACCGTAAACGACTATTCTTAAAAATATTATCAGCCAAAAAGAGGATCTTGAGAATAAATAAGGTAAGTGAATATTTATATTACTGAACCTTTGAAGAAGGAGCGTAGCAAACAATTGTCTGAGATCGGTGGTACTTGACGTTGGTGGTGGTTATAGCGTTTTTTGTACGATTCTAGCAATTTTTCCCTCGATTGAAATAAATTAATTTCCACCTAATTATTGAAAAGTCAAAAGTGACATTTATAGTGATTTGCGTAGGTCGTGCATTAGAAGTTTTTCAACTTGCAGTTGGACTAGAAACTTGAAATTTGGTATGCTGTCATAATTGATCATGTGCGGTCTACCTCAAGTGTTTTTAGTCCTACGACTATACAGGGTATGACAAAAGTTGGCACCGACTTTCTTATTTTAAATGGAAACCTATTTTTTTATCATGGTTCGATTGGCCTTCTGATTATGACTTTAGACAACCTGAGTTATGTTGACTTATCTATTAGTTTTTGAGATTTGCTCATTTTTCTGAAAAAAAAAATTCTGTAGTAGTTTACGAAAACACGTGTAGTCCGCAAACCGTTCAAAATTAGGACACCAAATTCATGGAGCAGTTAGCTGGTAGTTAATACCTGATATCCCTTCGACGTTCCCATTTTGTACCATATGGTCACAGCTGATTTTCGAAAGTCGCATTATAAAATTGTCAAAAACTCAAATTTTTCAAATGGCACCTACCATTTCTTTTTTAACCATTCAAAAGAAAATTGAATTTAAGGATGACTTATTTCAGCTTTTCCTATACCCAAGTTCAACCTCTATCGAGTTTTTCAATAAAAATCAAGAAATGCCTTATCTGGCCAAATGCTTTTGTGTTTATTCAAGTATGCCATGGAAACAAAAAACAACTGTAAATAAGAAGGTGATATTCTGTCAAAGTAAAAATCTTAAATAAAATTGATTCAAATATGGAAAATTATACAAACGCAGTTGTGTTTGAAAATACAAGTATGCTGGATTCTTAGACAACATAATATAGTTTTGTCAGCAGGGAGTTTACAATAGGCGCAATCGACATTTTTGGGCTTCCAAAAATCCACATATTGTGTTCGAAGTTGAAAATCAAGTACAATTTCGAATAAATGTGTTTTGTTTGCTAATGAACGCTATTTTATGAACGATGAAAATTTGAATAGTGAAATTGAAGAAACGGAATAAATATTCCAATGCTCAAGGGATAAAGTCATCACAGTCCTATGGGACCCACTGCGAGAAACCAGACCTGGAAGAGAAGGTATTACAGCAGGCAATTTCTGAGTACCTGAAGGAATTACAGTTAACTTCGACTGAGAAAAAAAAGTATTGAAGAAATAACGAGAAACCAGGCAGATTCGGAAATGTGGAAAAATGAAAGAAGAAAGAGTGACAGCATCAAAATTTGCGGAAATTTGCAAAAAAAACCTGAATCATCTAGAAAAAATTTGATCAAATCAATATTGTATCCAAAAATATTTGCAAAATCTATGAAACATGGCGTGGAAAATGAAAAAAATGCAATAAAGCAATTAGAGGATTATTTGGCGATTAAAGTTTCCAAATGTGGTTTATTCATTGATTAGAACATCGACTTTATCGCTGCAAGCCCTGATGGCGTTATCGAAGGAACCAAAGCTCTTGTCGAAGTAAAGTACCCTTATTCTGCAAGAGATCTGACTCCTGAGGAAGGCATTGCTAAAGGCCTGATAAAATGTTGGAAAACAAATGGGGAATTCAATATAAACCATAATTGGTATTTTCAGGTTCAAGGGCAGTTGCATGTCACTGGTTTCGATTTCTGTAACTTCATGGTATGGACATATCAAGGTTTCAAAGTCGAAAATTTTTTTCGCGATGATACATTTTGGCAAAACAATACATGCTTCCTGAAATAGTGGATAGTCGATTCGAGAGGAATATGGAAATTAGGAATTAACGTTGTTTCTGTGGTGTTGATATCGTTAACTTTTATTATTATTATATTAGAAGTTTCATTTTGAGATGAATATATTTTAAATCTATAATATATTTTTTGTGATTTCCTGGATTATCATTAAACTCTTCTATTACTATAGGAATGTTGTATTTTAGTTATTGTAAAAGAAATACAAACGGATCCCTAACGACCTAATTAAAAGATTTATCTTACTTTATATTCATACAAATTCGTACCTATGTATCTAAACTATCATTGAAACCTTCAATGTTAAGCTACTAGTCTGTAACTATTCTATAATTGAATGACTTGAACTGAATCTACTTTCCTTGCAGTCACCATGTATTATCATGCAGTCACCGAGTGAATCTCATGTATTCACGATGCAATACATGTAATGTTCATGTAATCTTGTTATTAGTGAGGCAGGGATCTCATCAATGGCTAAACCTTCGCCCCGAAAACTGCCAAAAATTATTCAATTCGATGTTTCACTGTACCTACGGTGATTCGCCCAAGTGTTCGCGGCCCTATAACTTATTCATTTGAAAAAAATCTGTAACATCCCTTATTTATTTTATCAAATGACTGATTCCAATTATCCATATTTTCTGACCTGTCAACTTTTTTTTCAAAGGAGTGCTCATATTTTTTATTGTGAATTATGATAGAGACTGTCATTCAGAGTACAAATATACATTTTCCATCATAGTTACATCGAATAGTACTGGGGTTAATTGGCCTGCTAGGTCGCCAAATCTTACCCCACTGGACTTTTTCATCTGGTCCTATCTCAAATAATTTGTTCACTTAGAGCCCTTGCAAGTATCGAAGACCTCAAGCACAGAGTTCAGTATTCTGTGCCTCAATTATAATATGCATTGAGTGTCAGACGTTGAACAAAGCCAGTCTCCGAAGAAAACACGCTCAGGTTGTTATCAACAGGGTACAGTTGTGTTTTGAAAACAATAAACCGAATATCTGAAAGATTAATATCTGTAAGATTAATATCTGTCTTTGATTGTTTCCACTTTTGTTAATGTTCTATTTTTTTAGAAAACAGATGAACATATATATTTTTTTATTACCTCTATCAATAATTATCAATATGCGAAATAGTCATCCAAGGAAGAAAACAATGCATTTTGCATTTTGTCCGCCGCAGTTTGCGGTATCCTTTGATATCCAGGTAACAAAGCCCCGACGAGGATCGCCGTCACGAAGGTCACATTTTTATTTGGTAGGCCGAGTTGTAAAAGTGTTTGGAATTTCAAGCGGCATATACGCGTTCAAGGCCAATTTTACTATAACGTAAATGGGCAATGAGCTGGAGTGAGACGCTATTAGATTTATTTTAATATTAGACTCCGCCTCCATCGTTCGGGATTCCTATTTCCCCCTTTACACCGCAAATGTACTTTGACCTTTTTCAAAAGGTAAAGCCCTTCTTAATTGGATACATTTATTACAGCGAACCTGCAACGTCTCTAGACCTTTTGAAAAAATTGTTTCTTCTTGTTCTGCAAACCAGACCTCCACAGCTTTTGTTTGCTCCTCGTTGGAAGAAAATTAACGACCTTTTAAACTTTTCTTCAGTTGAGGAAAGAGATTATAGTTGGACGAAGCCAAATCTGGTGAATAAGGGGGGTGTTCTAGTAATTCAAACCCTAAATCACGAATTTTTTGCATGGCAACATGAGATTTGTGTGCAGGGGCGTTGTCCTGCAAAAACAAAACACCTTTGGATAGCTTTCCGCGTCTTTTCTCTTTAATTTTTTTCCGTAGAGTGGTCACCCACTAAACATGTAATGTTACAAAATATTGCCACAATATTATGTATGGCTTGCCATCGTAAAATGAAAATATAATATTGCATAAAGCTCAATGCTATATTTAAGTTTTTAACATAACAGAATAAACTACAGACAAGTTGTTTGTAAGTTATAAAGCAAGCTATTGATTGAGTTTCAAGTGCAATGTTACATGATCCATGAAAGTTTATTGTAAATGCAACAATACAGAAACTATCTACGATCAATGTGAGTACAAGTTACATTTGGAACTATCGAACAAGTTCAAATCGAAATGTTGCACTGAGTTTGAATTTCCATGATATTTACAACCATACATAAGCTAACTACAAACAATATTGACAGTATTTAGAAAACACAATACACTTTCAATTTTCGATTGCATCATCACATAAATATACAAAATGATACGCTAGGACAAATTTAAATGGTAAGTATAAAGAAACTTGGAATAATATTTCATTTATCAGGAATCCAACCAGTTTTGAATTTCCCGGTCTTGATGAGATGCCACCTAACGGGGCGACCAAGTAACCCAGATCCCAGACAAGCACGCGCCTCGCGCCATTTTGATATTGTTGTTGTGTGTCGTGCCTTTGCGTTAGTTTCGTTTTGGATACTTTCATTCGTTCTTAACCTAGGTACCTAAGTAAAGTACATATTCTTCTGCAATTTTGTTTTTTGATTAAGAGTTCACTGAGTGTTGAAGCAGCATAATGGATAGTGCTAATAAATTTAAGGCATCTTCATGTAAGGTAAGGCGATGCATCAAATATTATTTTAGGTTAGGATGGTCTGGTATGCTCATTCTGCGTTTATTAGGGGAATGTTTTTCTCCTTATATTGCAAATAAATCTGGTAGTAGTGTCAATTTGAAAGGTACTTTTACATTTGTAAATGATGTGGAATACTTTTACATCTCGATTTTAGTTGCAGGTTTTTCAATATATTGGTGGCTTGAATGAAAGTTTTGTGTTGGAACAAGTCTTGAACGTTTTTTCACAAATCATTGTGCCATGTTTTGCAATTGGATCAACAAAAAAGACAATTTCAGAATCAAAGAATTGAAATCTAAACAAATTTTAAAATTCGAGTCAGTTCAATTTGAATATAAAGCAAATATGTAAGCACAATAGTGTCATAATCAAGGACAAGTTCAATTGTACATTCTATATTGAAATAAGACCACAATTTTTGAGTTGACTAATTATATATTTATTTATAATATTTTTGTTCCAGATGCAGTGAGAAATTCATCTCCATGCATCAGAGATGATGCATTTCAAATAAATGTGAAAGCTTGGCTACAATTCGCAAAAACACGTTACTTGTAGGGTTAGGTAGTAGATCGAGATGTCGATGTTTAAGCTACACATTCAATTCAATGATTATTTTGTTTCAGGTACCTGATAAGGCCAAACAGATTTTTATTTTAAATATGACATTTCAATATGAGTACTTATTTGTTTCTTGTGATATTTTAATTAAAGGTTTCGAAATAAAATTTTTGTCTTTTTGATCTCCAAGATTTAAATGGACATTCAAATCAATAGGTACAATTTCAGAATAATTTTTGGGTTGTCACTGCTTGTTTCTAAAAACTAGAAAATGATGAATCTGATTTCCATAGAGGACACATCAATACTGAATGATCTGTCTCCCATGAAGATTGCATTCATTTTCTATCAATATTAGTAGAAGTAGTGAAAATCCAAAAATTATTCAGTAGCGAACAATCTTACTTGAACGTAATTTATGAAATCTTACTGTTATGTTATGGAAAGGAATAGACAAGATTGGTGGTAAGTTGCTGCTATATAAAAATATTGAATAAGTTATTTTCCACTAATTTATATTCTATGTTGCGGTAACCTTGCTGCAATTACTAATAATGAAAGATTACATCCATCAATCCATTTCAGTAGTTGCTGCAACATTGTCATAAGACGTCATTTTCAATATCACATTTGCAATTTTCCTGTATATTATATGCAATGTTGCAGAAACCTCGCTGGAATAATTGATAATGGCATATACCATTTGTAATATTGCTGAACGTCCGTTTCAGTAGTTGCTGAACCTTTGCAGTAAGGTAGCAGAAAACTCTGATGTAACATTACACATTACCATGAGAGGTTACTGAAATATTGAATGAATGTTACTTTGCTTAGTGGGCAGTAATGTTGAATAGTAATCTCCAGTTATTGTTCTACCCTTATCCAAAAAATCAATCATGATCAGTACATGGCAATCCCAAAAAACTGAGGCAAGAACTTTTCCAGTAGATTTTTGGACACGAAACTTCTTAGGTCTTGGAGAACCGGAGTGTCGCCATTCCATCGATTGTTGCTTTGTTTCTGGATCGTAGAAATGTACCCAAGTCTCATCCATAGTAACAATTCGGTTCAAACAGTCTACATCGTTTTCAAATCGAGCACAGATCGAACGCGATGCTACTACCCTTGCACGCTTTTGGTCAACATTCAAACATTTGGGGATCCATTTTGCAGCAATTTTTCTCAGGTCCAAATTGACGTGAACTATATGATGAACGCGTTCGTATGAAATATTCAGTGCTTCAGATATCCGTTTTAGCCCAATTCGACGGTCTGTTAAAATCATGTCATAAACTGCGTCGATATTTTCGGGGACTAGCACAGAAACTGGCCTTCCCGATGGGTCATCATCTTTAATGGAAAATTTACCTCTTTTGAAGCTTGCAGTCCAATTTTTCACGGTCGCATACGAAGGACATTGATCACCAAGGGTATTAAGCATATCTTCGTAAATCTGCTTACCTATTAACCCTTTTAAATACATGTACTTGATGATGGCTCGATACTCCAATTTTTCGATTTTTACAATTTCGGTGGACATATTTTTTCTTTTAATTTATTGCATAACTCTGGTTTACTTTTTTGACGTCAAATTTTACACTTACACTTCTAATAAGTTATTGTTCGTTGCTATGGTAACGCAATATTTTGTTTATGCAGGAAACTGGTCTAGGCTAACTATATATCAATACCTCCTCGTATTTCCAACACCATTCAAAAGAACCATTGTACTTCTGTGATTCTAAAATTGCAACCGTGAAGACTACACACCTTTATGTACCATAACAAACTTCTCTAAAAACTACCTAAAAATCGCCTGTGTATATTTTTCGACAAACTCAGATTAGCAGTAATAATATACCGACAAAATGCAGAATTTTGGAAAAAATATTTTTCGGCAATCATTCGAGAAGTGTTCACTTCCCAGACACTTTTTCTTTGGGAAAGTAGCACTTCTCGGCCTGGTCCGGTAAGAATTAGAATGTTTCTATTCAAAATGCCTGCCTCTTGAAATTATGCACGGTTCAGTCTTCCTTCTCATTAACTCGCGTACTGTTTGGAAAATTCCTGAAGTATTTCTTATTGCTTCACAAGAAACTAGATGCGGTTTCGAAAGTTTTTCTCAGTTAGAATTGGTTGACTGTACACCAAAGTCTTAAGATGTCCCCAAAGAAAATAATCAAGACTATTTAAGCCGGGTATCTAGCTGGCCATACTCCCGACAAAATGCAGAATTTTGGAAAAAATATTTTTCGACCACCATCCGGGAAGTGTTCACTTCCCAGACACTTTTTCTTCGGGAAAGTAGCACTTTCCGGCCTAGTCCGGGAAGTACGTACTTCCCGGACTAGGCCGGGAAGTGCTCGAATTTTAAGATAAATATTAATATAAATAAGAATTAGAATGTTTCTGTTGGTACCTATCTTCTGTTCGAATTTCAATATATAATAAAAATAAGAAGTAAAATGTTCGAAATATTCAAATTTGGAATCACAGCCAAGATAGTTTACTCTTGATCAAAATTCTACTTTTTATTCCCCCCTGTACACCGTTTGGAAATTCAGAATTTTGATAAGTCGAATTCAAGTAATGCATCAATTTTTATGAAGAATAAAATTTTCTGACAAATCGAAAATAAAAAAGTTTCCATATGGTGCAAATTTTTGAAACTCACTGTATATAGTCATGACCACCTTTTGATAGGCAACCCAAATTAGGCATATTCGTCTATTCTAGTAACTTCATAAAAAGTATGTTTCATTCGGTTAACAGATGGGTGAAGGTCGACCTCTCTTCGTCTCTGAGACTAAACGCGTCTCATTGATTTGTTATTCTACATGGTTGCCGAAAAAATAGTGTACGCAACACGTCCGAAAAGAGTTTTTTTGGACTCGCAGACTTCCAGGAATCGCTAACGCTCGTCCTAGAATTTGGTCTACTCGTCCAATAAAACAGTATTTTCCGGACTTTCTACGTAAATTACTATTTCGGCAACCATCCGGGAAGTGTTCACTTCCCAGACATTTTTTCTATGGGAAAGTAGCACTTCCCGGTCTAGTCCGGGAAGTGGTCGAATTTTAATATAAATATTAACATCTTCTGTTCGAATTTCAATATATAATACAAATAAGAACTGAAATATTCAAATTTGGAATCACAGCCAGGGTAGTTTACTCTTGATCAAAATTCTATTTTTTTGTTCTCCCTGTACACCGTTTGGAAATTTAGAATTTTGATAACTCGAATACAAGTATTCCGTAATGCACCAATTTTTATGAAGAATAAAATTTTCTGACAAATCGATATTAAAAAAGTTTCCATTTGGTGCAGATTTTTGAAACTCACTGTATATAATCCTGACCACCTTTTGATAGGCCCATTTTAGGTGTATTCGTCTATTTATGTAACTTCATAAAAAGTATGTTTCATCCGGTTAACAGATGGGTTAAGGTCGACCTCTCTTCGTCTCTTAAGGTACGGTTCCTTCCATGCGGCCGTCCTGCACGGCGGCCGCAGTGCGGCAGCCGCAACCCACTGCTATACGTGTTTTTGAATGTACATGTTTCCTTCCAAGCGGCTGCTGCACACGTCAGCCGTGAACGACTGCGATCGTTGCGACGGTACTGCTCCAGAAGCAGTGTAGCCGCAGCCGTGAGAGAGTTTCCGTTTTTCTCTGTGGTTATTAGGTACCAAACTCGGTTGTATGACTCAGATTTTATATAATCTTTTATTGAGTTGAAGATGTACTCAAACTGCGTCTTGTCCAATTTGAATTACTCCGTAAATTAAGCAGATGTCGATTAATTAATGTGTTTTGTTACCCCTCTTCATGCCTTTTTTTAATATTGGATTTATATTCGCCTTGCTCTTTTCCAAGTCGATTAACTGCAGGATTACCTCATCGTCATTTACTTCAAATAAAAAATGAAGTCGGAGAGATCATCCATCTCCACTTCTACAAGTGGGAACTAGCACTAGCGGAAAAAACCGGCTCCGTCCGCCGTACGCAACATCCGCATGGAAGAAACCATGAGATTGACCGGCTGACGCATCCGGCTGACGCACTGCGGCTGCCGTGCACGACGGCCGCATGGAAGGAACCGTACCTTTAGACTAATGCGTCTCATTGATTTGTTATTTTTTCTACATGGTTGCCGAAAAAATAGTGTACGCAACACGTCCGAAAACAGTTTTTTTGGACTCGCAGACTTCCAGGACTCGCTAACTCCCGTCCTAGAATTTGGTCTACTCGTGCAAAAAAACAGTATTTTCCGTACATGTTACGTAAATTACTATATGGCCTGCCGGTCTAGATCTGCTGTATTTTCGAATGCGACATTCTCACGATTGTTAAATTTAATAATTTTAATTTTACTATTCTTTCTTACCTATAATGATCGTTTTGGAGTTCGGTGTAAGAGTAGCTGAAGCTAAACCTCGATCCATAACGACCAAAAATAAAATACATTGTTAGAATGGTATCTATCATTGAGTTAATAGAGACGATTATTATTATTTGTAAGATTTCGACAGTTTATCTCAAATCGGGCAAAGTTTGTATTATTTTTCAATTGAACCAGAAATATAATCTGCCGGAACTATCACGAACCAATAAATGAGTGAAATACAGATCTACGCCCCATACCAGAAGTAATTCAGTATATTCACAGCTCAGGATCGGACACCAAATCCGATTAAGTCCTGCTGAGATGAAACGCTATCCGCTCCTCCGTGTTTCTCCGTTCTGTTCGATCAGTAAATTAGCGAAAGGCTTTGGTGCCAGCACGTCATCAATTGTTTAGTTGAATTTCGTAAAGAAACGCAGGGAGAATTTTCCGGAAATGGGGAGGCTGAGGTATAATTAAGACGGGGACGATGGGAATAAGATTATCGTGGTAGTGATCAACGGGAAACGAGTGTGTTTCTGGTATTTGTCCATTTGGCTGCTGTATCATAAAACAGCAAAAGCTGGTGAAATTCTTCACATACATTATGGGAATAATCTTCAGAGAATCGCAATGGAATGCGTGGAGTAGATTTCTTAAATGACTATCAACATATTGTAATAATGAGCTTCTTAGAGAGACAGTTCGGTTTTCGAAAAAAAAATGAAGCCATTTTCAATTACCTACAAAAAGTTCACATAAGCTTGAGTAAAAAAAGGCGGCTGCAGCAGTTTTTATTGACTCATTTAAGGCATTTACAGCGAAGGTGGATTTGGCGGATGCATAGGGATACATTTTTCAATAATTTATAATTCATGAATATTTTTCAACTTCATTAACGCATTGAGATCTGAAAATTGAGGTTTGCTACTTCTTTACTTCTTTCTTTTTTTCTTACATATCGACAAGCGTAAAAATGCCTCTGAGATGCGCAAACGATAGAAAGCGTGAGTAGATGTGCGACAAAGATCGACTACTGTTTAATAAGGCAGAGCGACTGAGCACCTGCCCCACTCCAGGGTTTTGTCTACAGTGCAACCAATTTTCGGAGGCATCCTTACGCTTGTCGATCAGTAATTTTTGTCCGTGAGCTTCCTATCGGCGCTATCAGGACATGCCACGCTGCGAGAAATCCGTTCCCATCCGTCCTCTAACCGGCTTAGACAACGCAGGTGTATCGAGGGGACGCATTTGTCTTGCTCGAGGCAATACTGCATCCCATATTAATTTACACTTTTTAATTTTCAACAAACACTATAACCTTGGGTCGATGCACGTCCTCAGACGGCGGACATTACACACATTAACCTGACTTCCAGCACAAGGCCGCCATCTGACCTCAACCACTGCCGTCGAATGATATATGCTACTTCTTTAATTCATAATCATGTGACACCTTTCAATCTGTTAACCTCTCTTTTGTGTTTATTAAACTTCATTTGGCGATATCTATCGCCACCGAGAGAAATCCAGTTATACAAGTTTTTTTTCAAAAAAATCTTATAGCTGCTAAATAAACTATTTTAGCAACTAAATGTTATCTGATCAATGTAAAAAGTGAAGGTTTTGAACGTTAAACGGGTCTTTTTTTCAATACACTCATTTTGTTTTACAAAGCTTACCTTTTAGATTCAATAAAGGGCACGATTGTGGTTAAAAGATGGAATTGAAAAAACAAACTGTTTAGCAACTATAATTCACATTTTAACTGTTGAAAGATACCTTTTAACCAGTAAATGGGTGTCGTTTAGTTCTGGTAATGTAACGGATTTTTCCACCACCTCTGATCATGCACCTTCTTCGTCACACACGTGTTTCCTATGATGTTTCATTTCACTCACCCATAACAGGCCGTTTCATCATCGGGTCATCTGCGTCATTTCAGTTCTTATTGTCGATCAGTTCACGTGTAGATTTGGTAGTGTTGTGCAAGTGCAGAAGTAAAGGTTAAATATACTTTGTGTATAGTTTAAATATACTTTGTGTATAAGAAGTAAATTTCGGGTAAGTGCCTACCTGCGTCTGTGTGTTTTCAACAGTTGTTTACAATGATTTTATCCATTGCTATTACTTGTGGGAGGTTAAAATTAAACAAGTAAGTATTGAGCGAGCTTGAGGGATGCTGCATTCTTATTTTAGATAATATTCATTTATACGAGAAATTTTGACAGTTTGGCTGGAATTGAATGAAAATACAATATTTTTAGGAATCGAACGAGTTCAGTAGTACCTAATTCCGGTTCGAACAGAAACGACACAAATTGAATATTTTTCAAAAGGAACATCCTATTATTATTTATAAAAATACTTTTATCTTATGACATGATGATTATTGTTAGATGATTTTTTCCTATGGGAACCTGAGATTCTAGTTCCTAAAATTTGCAAATTGAATGAAATCAACATTTTGTATATCTGTCGATTTCTTGTAGGGTAGGGTTGCTACAAATTTTGTCACATTCAAAACCTTGGCTGGTGCAAAAGTATTGTAATAATAAGTATTTATTGTGTGAGTATGTAATTTGCTAATAAGATAAAATGTAATAAAACATTTTATCCACAGCAGGAATGTTATAATCACAAATAATTTTCCTAAATTAAATACTCATTTTTTGATGTTCATGAAAGCAGAAAATTTATAAAATATATTGTTCGAGAAGGATACCTTTGACAAATGATTATGTATTGTTTTATTGTATATTGAAAATCAGGCAGTGTTTAATGTCTTATAGACTGGTGGCAATAATTTTTGTGAAAATTAAAAAAGTAACAGGCAAGGACCGATGTGAAAATGTTGTTGAGGTTCCAACTTTGAGGAAAAAATATTTAAACGCGAAAACACTCAAAATGGTGAAATGGGGATGCAGTTTAGGGGTTGAAAACGGTTTTATGCGATTTGCGGAAAAACTCGACCACTTAGCGGAAAATGTTCAATGGAAATGTTAGATAATAAAAAAATCAAAATCTTTTGTATTCAACACTTTCCGTCATAACCTCAAATTAACCCAAAATGGCAAAAAACCAATTTTGCCATTCGTTTTGGCACAAGCCTATTGAGGCACTGATCGTAACAGACCAGTGTATTTTTTTACCTCATGAGACGATTGTACACAGAAACATGATGTGTTTACAACAAAGCAGCTGTATAAAAACGAGATAATTTCATATCCATGGATATAACTTGGAATCGGGAAAGAACGTTATTCATAGGAAAATCATATAGGTATAACAAAGAATATATTAAATACAAAGTAACAATAAAAGCCCCAATTTAGCTCTTCATTTTTGAAACTTCATACTGTTCTACAGAATTTCAGCCATGTGGGTACTCATTTTGTTTTGTAAGAAAAATAGTGAACCTACTACTAACACGGACTTCTATGAAGTATATGTTTTCAAACCTCTGGAACTTTACATTTTATTGTAACGAAACACTTTTGTTGTTGTTGTTTTGTTGTTTTTTCCGTTAACCAGCTGTCGTCCCCTTACGAACGGCAGCACTCAAAAGTCGAAACTTGTGCGAGCCAAGGATTGACGAGGTCTTACCTTTTTACGTGCGATTCCTAGCACTTTCTCGGGCCATCAGAAAAAGTTCTGCACTCGCCAGGGTTTGAACTGGCAGCTAAAAGTGATTGAAACAATGTTGCTTTAACCACTCGGCTTCATTTGATTTTTATTAATAGTATTTGAAAAGTAAGTAATGATTTTTTTTGTTTCAGATGACTTATTCATTGTATGATTCTTCCCTCTTGTCAACTCTATCCGTGGTAACCAGAAATAGTGTGTTTTCAATATTCCCTGATTTAAGAAACACTATATTTTATTTTTGATATGTAAGTTTTACGACCTTTGTTATGATGACTGTTTTTTTCTTTTTTGGGGGATTTTAGGTCATGAATTGAAGAAAATCTATTTCTTTAAAGCCGTTTCGTTAATTTATTTTGACATCTTCAGGGTACTGTAAGAAACTAAAATGGGATTTTTTTTATTAATAAAATAGTTGAAAAAAAACAAATAATAATATACATATCAATTTGCCATTAATACTTTTCTAGAAACAATCACTGAACTATGTTCTGGTAAGAGATAAATCTTCAGAGAAGATCAAAGTAAATTAATAATAATTCAATCTAAATTTTTATACGTCAGCAAAACAAAGTTCAGTGATTGTTTCTGGAAAAGTAGTAGTAGCAAGTAGTAGTATATTATTATTTGTTTTTTTCTATTGTTTTAAAATTTAAAAGAAACATCTCCTATTTGTATCTTCCAGTGCTCTGAAGATGTCAAAATAAATCGACGAAAAGTTGACTTTGAACAAATAGAGTTTTCTTTAACTTACGGCCTCAAATCCCCAAAAAAATAAAAAATCAGTAACTATATTTTAATTTCCTTAATAAATGTTGATCAATTTTTCAATGAGTTTCATTCAATGCTGAACTGTCCGCCGATAAGTATAGACAACTAATGTGTCACTAATTCAGGAAATAATTTAAATCAAATATGACGAATATCTATAACAAAAGTAGCTTTTTCACGATATTTATAGGATTGAAATTTTTAAAAGAGTGCTTGTTGAATTCTTATTCTGAAGATATGACACTGGCACTCACCGTGTTGCAACTTCTGTTTAACCTATTTTTCGTAGAATTCGTAGAAACTCATCAAATGGCAAACATTTTTGCCTCCAAACACCTTGTTTCTGACCAAAACGTTTTTGAATAGCATACGCATGAAAATAACCTTCCTCTAGAGCTCTGATAATATCATTAACGCCAAAACACCTCATCAACTCCTTTAATTTGAAAAATGTCGAATAGTACATGTGGTGATATTGAAGAGTTTTTGAGGATTAACAGTTGGGCAAAATTTTGAAATTTCAATAATTCAATTTTGATAGCCTTTACCTTCATGTGTATTAATTATCCGAATTTTATGATGTACTTCATGCAATATTAAAACTGTTTAAGTTTGTAAAATTATGTTCAACAACTGTAAATCCTCAGAAACTCTTCAAAATCATCTAAATCGCCACATGTGTTATTTGAAATTTTTTGGCAGTGTTTAGACGTCAATAAATGCTATTTTCAGAACTGTATCTACAGTAAGAAACTATTTTCATGCAGGTTATTCAAAAACCGTTTAGCTGGTAAAGGAAAGTTTTTGGATGCAAAAATGTTTATCATTTGATTGTTATACATTTATTTTTTAACCACTATAAGATATAGTATAATAATGTAATACCAATCATTTAAGTATTACATCAAAAACAAGTCATCTTGAAATGAGTATCTTTTCAATTTTATACAGTCGTCATTTAATATCGAAATGTCAAACATTTAAACATTATATTGAGGACAAGTAAGCTTTATATAAGCATCTTTTAATTTGTATAATAACTTCATATAATATTGAAACGCCAGTCATTTAACCATTATATTGGAAGCAAGTAATTTCGATATGACAATATTTTCATTTTTATACGAGTGTTCTTTAATAGCTATACAACTTTTTTGAAAAAAATACGCTGATCATTCTGAAAAGGTTACTATGTTGGCGCCTATTCAATTCAGAAATCTTTTAAAGGTTATACAATTTTGTATAACAGGTAATATATATTTCTCTCGGTGCGAATTACGTTTTACAATGAAGACTAGAACAATTCAAGTATAACGATTTCTTTTATAAAAATGCATCCTCCAATATCATTTTCAAATTTAAAAAAAGTAAACTGGCAAGATTGGTGATAAATAAATTAACAACAACGATCTTGACAGTCTTGACATAAACGACAGAGTAATGAAATTAAAGAGACCTGGTCCATAATTAATTATGTCAGAGGAAAAACAAAAAAAACAAAGGTTGACATCCCACTAAATCCCAACATAATCAATGAATACTATTGCACATTTGCTCAGAAGCTAGACAACACAATTCGGTCTCATATGATCCATTAATCAATCTGGAAAATATTAAAATTGATGATAACTTTATTTTGTATGACACAGATCTTCTTGAAGTGACTGAAACATTGTACGACATCAGAAACAAAAATTCCGCTGGGTATGATGAGATATCGGTCAAAATACTAATGCATCTATCAGGCACTGCACTGGAAACAGTCTCATTAATACTTCCTTCAAAACTGGCTCATTCCCTCATTCTCTGAAGGCTTCTATTGTTATTCCTCTACATAAAGGTGAAGATTTGGATAATCCTTCCAATCTGAGACCCATTTCTCTAATTCCAACCTTGGCGAAAATTATTGAGAAATTAGTTAAGAAACGCTTGAACAATTTCTTAAACTTGCATAATATCATAAGCAACAACCAGTTTGGGTTCCAGGCAGCAGAAAAACTGTATACATACATCAGGAGGAAAATGCTTTTTCTCCCGCGGATATTAATGCCCGACGCGGGAGGAAAAGCATGATTTTCCTTCCTTGGTATGTAAATAGCTATTTCAAGTCTATCAGGCTGTATTTGAATAAGTATATTCATGTTCATTAGTTGTTGACACTTGATAATACAGTATTAACTTTTTGTATTGCTACTTCGATGTTCTCATCATTGCTTGTCAATAACGTATCCTCAAACAAGTTAACAAATTCACAATCAACAAACAATGGGAAATCATTTAAATAAGGAAAAAAAAGAAATTGACCGAGAACACTGCCCTGAATTTCACATGAATTAGGTAAACTTTGTTGTGTGAAATAAGACGGGAAGATTTCGATGTAATCAAAAGAATAACAGATGCCTACTAATGATTTTTATTTCGGAAACAGGATGAAAAAGAAGCATTTTACAACAAGACCATTTCATCTCTGGATCTCTGATCTCAAAATGCCATTGTACATGATTTTCAAAGTTCGTTGGCAACAAGCATCATCGTCTTGTAATGCTAGAAATTAATCTATTGAATAAAGCAAAAATGCCATTATCGAACAGTTACAGAATTGAAGTTGAAGAAAAATGGAAATATCGAATTTCAGTCCAAATGACATCTTAGGAATGTATAATGACACATTCCGCGAGTGGCCTTCTTATCATAGTATTTTCAACATCAAAGTCAAAAGAATCATATTCCCATGTAGATAACCACATTTGAATCAACCTGTATAATAACAAAACAATATCTGATGAGGGAATTTTTATATGGAAGCACACATTTCGAAAATTTTCGTTTGCAGATAAAGTTAAATTCAACTTCTAATAAAAAAATCTAAATCAAATATGAAATAGTTATTTTTGTATCTAGTGCGCGAAATGCTACTTTGGTGATCGAGAACTGATTTTTTTTAACGATGCGCAGCTGAGTTAAAAAAAATAGTAGAGATTACCAAAGTATTTCGCGCATGAGATGCAAACAACATTTTTTCTACAAACGTCAAAAATATTGTTCTAAAATAAGTAATAACTATGAAAAATAGTATTGAACTGGCTTAAATAATTTTTCCAAATCAAGTAATTACTGTAACTATGGAAATAAAATGGCATTTGTTGACAATTATTTCAAAGTGACAGTTCTTTATAAAAGTTATTCCGAAATAAATGCTGGTGAAGTGACAGCCGCAATTTTCTGTGACCTCTCGAGGGCATTGGATTGCGTTAATCACGAAATATTACTCAAAAAACTTCAGCGGTATGGTTGCAGAGGGGAAACGTACAATTGGTTTGAACCGTACCTCTCAGGGAGAAATCAAATGGTTAGAACATTGGAACTCTTAGAAAGCAAAGAAATTAATTCTGGAGTACCACAGGGTTCTGTGTTGGGCCCTGTTCTGTTTCTGTTATATATTAATGACTTCACTATGATAGATATATCTGGCAGTTTCACTCTCTTCACGGATGATACCACAATATTGTGGAAGGAAAAGAACTCAGTTGAGATGCATAAAATTATATTATCTGATTTAGAAAAAGTGAAAAGTTGGTGTGATGCTAATTTACTATCCTTAAATATTTCGAAAACAAATATAATAACAATTAAATGCCTACTTAATGAACTTTCAATAAACAATGATGTCTTGCAAAACAAATTGAACACAAAATTTCTTAGTATATTTATTGATAATCGTCTGAAATTTGATGAACATGTCAGGCAACTTTACAGTAAAATTTCCTCCAGATGTTATGCGGTAAGGGTGGTTTCTAATGAGTTGGGCTTTCACACAGCAAAAACGGTTTACTACGCTTTGATTGAATCCCAAATACGATATGGGATACCATCTTGGGGATCATGCAGTGCAACCCTTCTTTCTTCTGTACTGATATTACAGAATAGGGCTGTAAGGTGTCTCTGTAAAGTCAAATCTAGGGAGTCGTGCAGAAATTATTTCGCTGCCAATCCGATTTTAACTGTCGTTGCCTTATTTATTCTTGAGACTGTATGCTTGGTGTACAAACATAAAACAAAGTTTGACTTTGTTTCTTCTCCTTATGCTACTCGTAATAGAATATTTAATGTCAAACTTTCCATACCCCACTCAAATTTAATCAAGGATTCCATATTTTATAATGGTTTATATTATAATTACTATAATTATTCAATCACTTACCAGTAGATATAATGTCTGCAGATCTGACCAACGTACAATTCAAGAAAACAGTGAGAAATTTTCCAGCTGATAGACCCTATTATAGCTTACAAGAATATTTTAACGAATCATTTTAATAATACGTGGATCTCATTTTATTCAATTTTATTTTTATTGTATTTGTATTTTGTTTGTAATATGTATTTTAATATGTAATTTACCAGTTTATACACTAATATTTATGTACCTGTATATTTATACATTCAAGACTTTGTCAATAGGATACAAATCTTCTGACAATAAAGCATATTCTGATTCTGATTCTGAGTATGAATCCGGTAAATCCGCC
The DNA here is from genome assembly GCA_944452925.2 of Chrysolina oricalcia. Taxonomy (NCBI): domain Eukaryota; kingdom Metazoa; phylum Arthropoda; class Insecta; order Coleoptera; family Chrysomelidae; genus Chrysolina; species Chrysolina oricalcia. Next base: position 1,599,182 of record OX101821.2, on the reverse strand, counting down.
TTCAGTCATGACATTCAATTGCACAAGCTCTTCCACTATGGTTTTCGAGGTACAGTTTTGAAATGGTTTATATCACACCTTACTGACTGGAACCAGAGAATATCATTTCGAAAAATTCCTTCTGTGAAAGGAAGGATTGTATGTAGAGTCCCTCAGGGGTCTGTTCTAGGTCCAATTTTATTTTTACTTCACATTAACTTATGTATTTAACATTTTTTTGTAATACGTAGAATGAAGAAGTTACAGGGGGACGACGGACTTTTGGTCCTCACTGTATAGTTAATAACTCACCCCAAATTTGAGAGAAATCTCCAGACAACACGTTTTTCGAAAAAAAAGTCAAAAAAAATACTCTTGTTCAAATTCTAATATGTCCTACAGGAGTTTTACGATAATGCTCACTTTCTTGTATTGTTATATTATTGTGTAACATGTAACATTCACTAGAAGAACAAAGATTCAGCACCTAAGGACTGTTCGCCTCGACGGATCAGATTTAGGATGGCAGCAAGAGGTGAAGTATCTAGGACTAACCCTAGACTCAAAACTACTCTGGAACAGACACGTAGAAAAGATCGCTAACAAGACAAAATCATCACTGATGGTGTGCAGGAACATTGCAGGAAAAACATGGGGCTGTAACCCATCAATACTGCGATGGATGTACACCATGATAGTGAGACCTATGATCACCTACGGAGCAGTAGTGTGGCACGGTAGAACCGAACTCGCCACAACAAAGAAAATCCTGGAGAAAGTATAAAGACTAGCATGTCTTTGCATAACAGGAACAATGAGGTCAACTCCAACAGCAGCAATAGAGGTCATTCTGGACCTCACTCCTCTCCATCTCATGGTGAGAAGAACTGCTTGGGGAGCAAACCTGAGGTTGGCCAAAGTCGGACTCAAAGGGACAGCACACAGTGTAAGGGGCTCAACCCCCACCGGAAGTGCACACCTTGCGGATCTCCCAACTGACGAAATTAACAGGAAATTTAGTTTCGAGAAATTTTTTCGAACGGAACTAAATACCAAGAAACAATGGAGCACAGAATCCATTCGAGCACTGGCTAAAAATACCATTACATGGTACACGGACGGGTCTAAAACTCCCGACGGAACTGGAGCAGGAGTATTTGGACCTCGTACCAAGTACTCCGAACCCATGGGACTCTTCCCCAGCATTTTTCAAGTGGAAATTCACGCTATAGCAAGATGCATTCATTTCAACCTCAACAGAAACTACCGGAACAAGGAAATTGCAATCCTCTCCGATAGTCAAGCAGCCATCAAAGCGTTGAGCTCATATAACATCAACTCGAAGATGGTCTGGGAATGCCTAGAAAAACTTAATGATCTAGGCAGGAACAACAAGGTGATCCTCCTCTGGGTGCCTGGGCACGTCGGAGTAGAGGGCAATGAACAAGCAGACACCCTGGCACGAAAAGGGGCATCAACGCCACTGATCGGACCAGAACCATTCTGCGGACTTGGAAAATCTTACTTCCAAGAAGAACTCAATAAAACTGAAGAAGCAATGAGAGCAACATACTGGCAAAGACTTCCAGGGCTAAGGCAGGCCAAAGATCTCCTCGGTAATTTCAACCGAGCAAGATCGGAAACACTGATTAACCTCAGCAAAATTAGTCTAAAGACAATCACAGGATTTCTAACGGGGCATTGCAGACTCAAAGAACACCTAAGGAAGCTAGGCTTAGAGGAGGACAACACCTGCAGATTCTGTGGGGAACATCCAGAAACACCTCACCACATATTGATGGAGTGTTATGCTGTACACCACAAAAGATTAAATATACTGGGATCACACCCGCTGACTGTGGAAGAAATACCACAAATGGACCCCCTCAAAATCCTAAAATTCCTGAAGGAATTGAGGCTTGAGGGGCTGCTGTAAACGAGAACACCTTGAGATAGCAGAAGAAGATGGGGCACAATAGATCTAACTAGGTCGCAGCGCATCAGTCACCATCCATACCTACCAATACCAATACTATGATGATGATTATGATGATTACTATGATAAAATGTTTGTATTTGTCAACTTGTTTAATGTACTAGAATACTTTTTACAACTTCATTTCCGTCATTATGAACTAGAATACTTCGTAGCAAGCTTTGAGAAGACCACTTCTCTCAAATTCCATCATTCCATCATTAAACAGAACCTGTTCAGAGGTTGCGTCCTGTTCATAGGTTGCGTAAATCTCCATGGTGCCACACACTTTCGATAAACTTTGAATTTTTAGTAAATTAAAAAACATTAAATAACTTATTATTTTTTAATAATCCAGGAAATTCATGATACTTGCGCCGCCTTATCTGAAGAGCAGCGTACAAGTAGGCACGAGAATCTGAATAAATAGATTCCATGAAATGACAGTCATGACATTTGACTTGTCACAGATAGAGGGCGATCGCATTAGAGTTTGACAGTTTAAGTTGTTTTTTTTTTTAAAAGAAGAATACCATATTTAAGATTAAGAAGTAAGATAATTGATTAGAATATTTAAGTTCAACTTTAAAGCCAGGATACTTAAAAAAATTAAAATTGGTGATTGGTAGACTAAACTGGACAACTGGGCCTATCATTCAATTGCAAAGTACTTTTTGCAACAACATTTTTCGAAATTTTTAATAATAATGTCACTTTACTCAAGAGTAACTTGAACTGAAAATAACCGATATACGCGTATTTTGTCTAATTGGATGAACCAACTTTTATGAAGAATGAACTTTTCTGAGAAACTTTTAATAAAAAAGATTCCCATTTGATTCCAAGATTTTGGCGGTCACTGTATAAGAAATGTTTGATGAATATTATTAGCAGTCTTAAAAAACAATTTGTGCTAGTTGAAACTGCCACATGAATAATCAATTATACTCTATCTCTTGCCATCACACTCCGATCTATTCTATTCTTTTCTATTTAGTTATCAACCCCTATATGCCTCTTAATTTTATTTACGAGGACTTCAAATTAAATCAGCATAAATAAATAACTGCACGCCACTGAGTCGGAGCGACCGGATCTTTTCATGCCTCATCGCTAGAGACATCGATCCTAGAACTAACTCCTCATCTGCGAAATTACCCGCCATAAAAATAAAAGGTTGTCGAAAGCACCCAATCATTTCATCTGTGTGAGCAGATCTGATGAGTTCGACCCAAACACAGCCTCTGAATACTAATATCCACCCATTACAGATCCGATGACAACTCAATCGACTCTTTTCGGGCAATTTACTGGAACTCCCTCCGATCTTGTTCGGAATGGACCAATTTCTTTGCTAATTTTCGGAATGTTCGGTAATGACCTTCCGTTTGTTTTCCTCGTGTGATGTTGATGAGGTTTCGCATGTTTTCGTCGCTGCTACTCTAGACTTCTTATTAAAATAAGGATGAAAAAATAAGGATGTTTGTTAGAAGGACGATTGAAGACGAATGATTTCGACAACCCAGTCTCCTAGTCCCCAGCTCTCCAATAATTCTAAAAGGTTCTAAGATTTTCAAGGTTGTCAGAATTATTCATCTCTATTCGGCAAATGTTTAGTAGTATATTGAGTACATTGAGTGAAAGCCGAGTGATAGAGTATGGCGTATCACAAGGAACTATCCTTGGACCAATACTATTCAATATATACCTGAATGGTCTATTCTCTGTCCAGAGCTGTGGGAAAATAACAACATATGCTGATGACACAGCAGTCTTTTATAGCTCCGAAAATTGGACATCTCTCAAAGAAATAATTTCAACTTCAAGAATATCAAACAATGGCTTGAAAGTAAGCTTCTTACAATAAACTCCGATAAGACCTTTTATTTACCTTTCTACACGAATGAAGCATCCTCTCCAAACTTCCATAATTTGCAAATAGACAAAAATATGAACATAAAACCATGTACAGAAAAGAAATATCTAGGAATAATTATAGACTCCAATCTTAGATGGGAAAAACACATACATCATTAAAAAAATCCAGCACTTCATGTTTAAGTTCAAAATACTGAATGTGACTCAACTGAAGATACTATATTATTCTCTAGTAGAATCACATATTACATATGGAATTATGTCTTGGGGCGGAGTTTGAAAAACCATACTCAAAAAACTGGAGACCACCCAGAAAAAAAATTTAAAACTAATTTTCAGGAAGAACAACGAATACCCGTCAGACAAACTTTTTTTCGAAACTGAACTTTTGGTTCCCAGACAATAGTTCTTCATGCATTGTAATATCAAACAACCTACCTAATTAATCGAATTAATCGAATTTTCGATACCGGAAAATGTCCAAAAGCATTCAAAATATGTGTTATCAAAAAAAATTATACAACAGAATAATTGAAATAATTTTAAAATGTCGAATGGAAAATGTCTTAGAATAAATATTTTATCAGACAATTTGGATTCAGGAAAAATATATCAAAACAAAATGCTATCTGTAATTTCACAAAGAAAATTTATAATTCACAGGATGAAAAGATACCAACTCTAACTATATTTCTTGACCTGTCAAAGGCATGTGTACAGTTTCGCATTCACATCTACCCAAAAATCTAGAAAATATAGGATTTCGTACGAAAATACTAGGATTATGCTAGTGATTCAAAATTATTCGAGTGCGGAGTTTCCCAAGGAACAGTTTTAGGGCCACTTTTATTTAATATAAATATTAATGACCTCTTTGATATGGAGTCTATCGGAGGAATTCAAAATTATGCTGAGGTTACTCTCATAACTATCAGACAGGAAACTGGAAACTATTCAAAAAATATGTTGAAAAAGATTTTCAATCAATAAAAAATTGGTTTTTTGCTAATTAATCAACACTAAAATTTGAAAAAACTAAATTCATCAACTTCTCAAACAGGTTCAAATTTATGATCAATCAAAATTGATAATGCCAACGAAATTCAACGAAATTCTTAAAATGATTCATAAAACAGATATAAGATACTCATCTGATCTTTCATTCAAAGAAAGCCAAAAATGGATATTTGAAATTAAAATATAACGTTCAAAAATCATATTCATAATACCAGGTTCAAAAATGAGTTACAACAAAAATAAAAATAAACAAAACAATTATTCGGGGCGTGGCGCAGTGGTTAGAACGTCCGACTTTGGGTCGAAAGGTCCGGAGTTCGAGCCCCAGTTGCGGCTGGGATTTTTTAATTTAATTTGACCGATTAAATTATTCAAATCTCGTGGCTGGACTGGGGTGAGTCCTGCACGATTCACTGTTGCGTTCCAATTAACAGTGCTGCTCCTAAGGCGGCGCATGGAGTTAGTAACAAGGCCTATCCAGAACACGTGGCTAATGACCATAGCAGTCGATGCCAGAAAAACAAGAAAAAAAAATAAAAATAAACAAAACAATTGACCAAAAAATTCAATTATTGCTCCTTTGTTAGGGGTGAAATTTAGGAAAGGAGAGCAGTGAATGTGCAATGATGTGTCACGCCTCTAACATACCCAGCAGCTCAGTAGATGAAGATGAATTCAAGTGAATGCTGTGATTGAGAGTATGGTATTGTTTGAATATATCAATATGAAACCTCCAGTGAGGGCTATGCCTGTGACGTCACGATGATAGCTTACAATTATCGATACTTACGCCTTAGGGGCAGTCTTATTTTAAACTTATCTGATACTACGTAGATATTCTCAAGCATGCCAGTTCACCAATTGTTGTGGTTGTAGTTCATCAGTGCCTTGGTGTATACAGGTGCACAGTGGGTACGACACAATCAATCAAAGTACATGTACAGTTGGGACGAATAGCGAAGGAATGCTGAACAACAGATATACAGCGGGACAACCACAGTTGAGCAGGAACAATCACAGTAGTGGAACAGTGGAAAGACAATCGTATAGCAACGAAACAGTGGAACAATCACATTAGTGGAACTCCAATAATCGGTAGCAGAGTAGTAGCAGGACTAACCGCATCAGAGCAGAGTAGTAGCAGAGTGGTAGTCGCAGAGGAGCAGTAGCAGAGTGGTAACCGCAGAGGAGCACCCTAGAATATACAATACCAGTCTGACTTCCGATTACACTTTTATGGGGCCATAAGTAGAGCCCAAATGCAAATACTAACCTCTATTAAGTGGGAGGGTTCTGATAACAGCTTTGATGGTCTGTTTGCTGTCTGATAGCGAGTTTCTCGTTCCAGTGGTTTCACACAATGATGAAGTGACTTCTAACCTCAAAAATCCGCAAAGCGAACGGAGATTTCTCAAAAAATATATAGCGTCAAAGATCCATCAACGATGATCAAACTTCAATTGGAAATCTTCAAAGTAGGTCAGTCACTCATCAAGATCAAATAAGGAAGAAGAGAATATCTCTCAGACGTCAAAGTCAAAACTGTCAATATCTGACAAGGCGCTTTCTTGTTCGTTAGTGTTCGGTGGGAACAGTCCAGGAACTAACTCGAGCTAATAGGAGCTATGAAAAGAACACCTTAAGATTCAGTGTTGCCAACTGAAACAACACGAAAACGCCAGCCTCTCAATCTCAGAACCAAACAAACAAACAAACAAAAGGTCAAATATTCGAATGTGAAGTAGGTAACCTCAATGACACAAGATAGAGATAGAGTAGGAATGTTACGGTTTTGTGTTCTAAGTACAAAACAATAGACTAACCATAAGTATGTTTACAAAACAACGCTGTCATACCACAAAATAGAACAACTGATAACTGTCATTAGCTTAAGGCCGGTTCATGTCCGCTCGAACTAGTACAGCAAAGGTAAGTACTAACATTCGGAACAAGCTATACATGACAACGATCAAGTTGTCATTTTGAGGAATCTGAAGAAGAAGAATACAGTGGCGTACAGAGTGGAAAGTGTATATCAATGACAGAGAATTTCTGATGTTATTGTATTAAAACAGAAAGGGTTTTCTAGTGCAAAATAAACCCGTAACACCGTATGTTTATGTTTGATACCTAACAAAATAAAAGCCATCACATCGATTTTCTCATTTAACAAGAATCTAAAAATTTGGATATTGGAATGTCCAAGAATAATTTTTCATAAAAAACTTAAAATATGAATTTATGTGTTTCAGTACTAACTAGTAAAGTACTGAAATTATTTTTTAAGGTTTTTATAATTAAATGATAAGAAACCAATGAATATCCCACTACAAAGTTATTTCGTTTGTTTTATTTTATTTCTATTTCATATAGGTTAGGTTAGGTTATGTTTGAACGTGAGTGGGCCCGTATCAGACCCTCCACTGCTATTGTGGCTCACCCTAAGGTTATATTTCTTCCAGTATATCCAATCTCTTGACGAAATTGAGGAATGCAATGGGAGAACAATTTTCCAGGTTTTCTGGCCTTACTGTCGTATCGACAAATATTGAGAATCTGGTTCTGGCCGCTGCAGGGCATGTACACAGAATGTGTTCAGCCGTTTCATCATCCTCCATGCATAGCCGGCACTCTGCATCTTATGTCCGATTTTATGCATATGATGTTGGAGTTTGCAGTGGCCAGTAAGCAAACCTACTATTTGCTCTACTGAGTTCTAGCAGTTTGTCAGAGTCGTTTTTTCCTTGTACAAGCAATAAACGCTTTGGAATGGGCTAGGCCCGGTAGACTACGCCAATACTCGAGTCTTTTATTGTCTGCCCAAGCTATTATGACATTCTTGGCAGTGCTATATGTTAAACCGATTACCGGTTCTGGTCCAGTGAACGTTGTTTCGGCCCCTTCTTTTGCTAGGGCGTCCGCTATTTCGTTTCCTTCTAGGCCTGTGTAACCTGGTATCCAGACTAGGGTAACGTTGTTGCGTTGCGCCAGTCAGTTTAAGGTGTATCTGCAGTTCCATACTGCTCTAGATTTAAATCAGTTGGATTCGAGCGCTTTCAGTGCTGCTTGACTATCTGAAAATGTTTTTATTGTTTTTCGTGTGGGGTGTCGATTTTCCAGCTCCCTGGCACACATTCAATGGCAAATACCTCTGCCTGAAATATCGTAGCTAGTTTACCCATACTGAATGAGCGTTTCACTTCTGGGTTCATCCCATATATTCTGGCACCGACGCCTTCCAGAGTTTTGGAACCATCGGTGAAGCAACGTGCATTTGCCCTACATAGGTTGGTTTCATTCCGGACCCAGTCTTCTCTTTCGGGAAAGACTTATAATGTTTTAACTGAAAGAATTACATTTTTTGATTTGATTTGAGTAGGATAATACGAAACAGCTGTCGAAGGATGTTGGATCTCTCGGAATCAAATCCGAAGACTAACAACAGGCAGATACCATGCAGTCGGAAGACTTACATCAATAGATAGGACATGTTTCGAAGGATTAATCCTTCATCTTCAGCAAAATAGGGGTTGATTACAAGTCGATCTAAAGAATAGTAAAAAGGGTTACAATAGAGTTGAGAATTACATTAAATTATGTGACCTACCATATGGTGGAAAAATAACATTCAAAACGGAAAAACTTTTAAAAAACGTATGGTCCTAATTACGACCTTATGGTCCGCATCTAGTGCGGGGCCCACCTATGTTAGGGACCATGGTCCACTCAAATAACATATAAAGAATGTAAGTGTTTCATTGAAATATTATGTTATGTGGTGTAGAGAAATGATATCAAAATAGCAAGGAATTGAAAAGTTTTGAACTGTCAAACTGGGTCTGTTCATTTATGCATTGAAAATCTGAATTTTTGATTGCTTTATTTATTTCAAGAGTCTGTAGTTGATTGAGTTTTTTGCCTTTATCACAAACGTGTAAAATGTTTAAGACCGAGTTGGAATCAAAATTATGTTTCTCATTTACGATATGGTTGGAAAAAACTGAATTAGAATTAATTTCTTCTTTTTCGGAGTTGGAGTCTATAATTCTGACGTGTTCAGCTAGTCGAGTTCTAAACTTGCGGCCAGTTTGACCAATATAGCAAGCCTTACAATCAAGGTTGGAACAGTTCAGTTTATAAACTCCAGACTTATCCAGCATTGGGATTTTATCTTTAGAATTGACTAACAAATGTTTAAGATTATTAGAAGTTTTAAATGAAATGGATAGATTTGAAATATTGTTATCATTGAGTTTGTTAAGCGAGGTATTTTTTCGTTTTAATGAAAGGGGGCCAAAATAGGATAAAGAAAAATATTTATTTGGTGGATAAGATTGAGTTAATATAATCTATCGATTAGGCGGATTGGAAAATCATTATTATAGGCAATTTGTTAAATTATATTAAGTTCTGATGAAAAGTTTGAATCGCTGAGAGGTATCGTGAACAGGCGGAGAAAAAGTGAGTGAAGGTATGATATTGTCCGTGGATGTAGGTTTTCTATAAATGGAGAATTCTATGGTTTCAGATCTATGAATTAGAAGATTGATTGAATATTTGGTTGTTCAGCACAACAAAATTGTTAGCTGCCTGTCAATGAGTAAATAATCATCTAACTTAGGATTCATTGGCTCGTTTCAAATTGGGTTTCAACTAATGACTGTAGATGTCACAAGTTATTTTTTGTAATATATTGTATTAACTTAAGAACTGTAAGGCGCCAAGATGCTACTTCAACTAACCATGAAATATAGGATTTACAGGACTCATTCAGCGTCCTAACTAACCGGCCTGACCTTCCAGGATGTGTTTATAAGATAGCTGTCCTTCGTGCCTACTTCACTGCCGCTGCTGATTCTCATTCTAGTCAGAGCCAGAAGACGACAAGCAAGACGCAGATGCGAAGCCCAATAACAAGAAGGAGACGCGAAGCGGGCCTCGTCGTCGTGCATTTTCATTCCCCTTCGCGAATGTTTTAAGCAGGACTAGCAGGAGCAAGGTATTAAAGGACCCGGTCGACAAAGCTGAAAAGAATAATGATTCTTAATTTTCATTTCGTTCCTATACCGGCGGACGTGACCGGAAAATTCAACGCGACTGTCACGGGGACTTTTTTCGCCAACTTCGCCAAGTTGAGTCATTTGTTAGGAAATTCAATAACCTCGTACTGAGATGTCATTCCGGGGACATCATCGCTCACGCGTGAAATATGGCCGTGCACTCTTTCTCCCAAGATGAACTTATACCGAGAGGAGCCAATATTTATCGGCGGTGTCTGCCTAGGTCGACATATGTTTGAAAATTTCCTAATTTGTTTCTGAAGTGTTGGTTCTGAATACAAGTTATAGTCTTCACGAACTTAACTGAGGCAGCACGGAATCAAGCGATCATACCACGTTATATCAATAGACAAATTAATAATAATAATAATAAAGTTTATTCAACAAAATTTACAAGAAAAAATATATGTATAATTTTTGAATAAAGCAGAGAAAAAATCACAGATGCAGTCAATTTTGCTGCTTGTACGTGACATACCTATATATGTATAAAAAAGTTCCTATAGATTCACTTTTGTAGAGTGATACACAAGATAATAAGTGAAGTAATAAGTAAATGTAATAGTATAAGTGATAAGTAAAAAAAATAATAATAAAAAATAATAATAATAATGATAATAAGAGGGCTTATATAGCATTTATATTACAAATTACAATGGAGCAAGAAATACAAAACGTGTAGATAAATTAAGGGTTTATATAATTGACTTGATCGGATATTTTGTCATAGTTTGGGTTTTTGGCATCGTTTAAATGTGCGGCAAAAGTAACAATAATAGTAGTCCAAAACAGGCTATGCCTTATTTGGGTACACTCATGTGAGTGTTTATGAGGTAGCGGTATTATCATTATTTCTCAGTTTACTTAGTCGGTACTTATTGTCATAGTTCAGATTTGTTTTGTTATCGTTGGAATTTATTTTTAGTGAAATCATGATGCATTCAAAATATGTTTACAAAAATTCAGGCATACAAATATAAATACAATGTAATGCAGACGCAATGCACACTTATCAGTTTTTCACACACTATATACACACACATGCCCATACGCTAGTGTAATTATATTAATATTCTTTTATTCAATTTAATTTATTTAAATTATATAAATTGTATTGGAAGTAATTCCGAGGCTTGTCAAATATCCATTCCTTTAATCTTTTTTTGTAGTGATGGTATCCCAAAATATTTTTTAGTTCTGCTGGTAGCATTGATGAAATCCTAGGTGCTATATAATCCACACTTTTTTGACCAATTGTTTTCTCGCTACGTGGATAAAAGAAGCCATCTTGTTTCCTCGTGTTGTGCGAATTTACATGTTCTTTCAGGTCGATCTTACCTTTTCTCAAAAATAGGAATATTTTCAAACAAAAAAGTTGTCTACTATCAAGCAATTGCCGCTGATAATTTGCAAGGACATGGATAACACGTTATTCTCTAACCGCTCCTCGTCTCAACTCGATTGTCAGTCCACGTGGAGATGATATATAATATCACATAAGAGGAGAGGGCGAAGTTAAAATCGAACGCCTTGTGTTATGTTGTGTTTATTTATTTATTTATTTATTTATTTATTTATTTATTTATTTATTTATTTATTTATTTATTTATTTATTTATTTATTTATTTATTTATTTATTTATTTATTTATTTATTTATTTATTTATTTATTTATTTATTTATTTATTTATTTATTTATTTATTTATTTATTTATTTATTTATTTATTTATTTATTTATTTATTTATTTATTTATTTATTTATTTATTTATTTATTTATTTATTTATTTATTTATTTATTTATTTATTTATTTATTTATTTATTTATTTATTTATTTATTTATTTATTTATTTATTTATTTATTTATTTATTTATTTATTTATTTATTTATTTATTTATTTATTTATTTATTTATTTATTTATTTATTTATTTATTTATTTATTTATTTATTTATTTATTTATTTATTTATTTATTTATTTATTTATTTATTTATTTATTTATTTATTTATTTATTTATTTATTTATTTATTTATTTATTTATTTATTTATTTATTTATTTATTTATTTATTTATTTATTTATTTATTTATTTATTTATTTATTTATTTATTTATTTATTTATTTATTTATTTATTTATTTATTTATTTATTTATTTATTTATTTATTTATTTATGTTTGGGATACAACAGGCAAAAGCCCAAAACAGTATCCACTTAATATTCATTTACAGATTTCACATTCTGAATAAACATCAATTTTGAAATAAAAATAATATTCATTTCACTTCATAAAGGAACTGCAAAAGTCAGTAAAATTTTTAACATTAAACAATTAACAATAAGCTTAACAGAGTTCACAAGTTTCACATCACATTAGGATCAACATTCAGGAAAAACCGTTTGATACATTTTTTGAATATTGTGAATGATGTACTGAATATGTCATATTCATTGAAATATATATTGAAAATTTTAGTCATTCTGCAGATTGGTGAGTTATTTGCAGAGTTCGTATTTTTGAAAGGGATATCAAACAAATTTGGATTTCTTAATGATCGTAATGGCACAGACAAGTTTATTTTATTCAAAATATCGGGGCTATCCATTTTTTCATTCAGAATTTTATGCAAATTCAATACATCGTTCATAATTCTACGATTTTCTAACGACAATATTTCATACTTGTTACGAATAGTGGTGAGGGATGTAGAAGGAGTGTGTGTTTTGAAAGACAAGTATTTCAGAAACTTATTCTGGACATTCTCGAGTCGTTCAACGTAAATATTATACTGAGGATTCCAAATAGAAGAAGCAAAATTGAGCTTACTAAAGACGTATGCATAATATAGAGCTAAAATAGCCTGAGGGTTAAATATAAATTTAGTTTGTCTCATGATATAACCTAACATCCTAAGAGAGTTTTTTATTACATTATTGATATGAATATCGAATATAAGTTTGCTATCATACGTAACTCCTAAGTCTCTTATCTGGCTGCATCGCTTCAAGAAAACTCCATTGAGAGTATATTGACCATCAAATACGTTCTTATTTCTTGTAAATGTAATGTAATGGCATTTGTCAGAGTTCAAGAATAAATTGTTTTCCTTACAGTAAGTCTCAAACCTATTCAGATCACTTTGCAATTTGGCGCAATCAGAAATGTTTCTTATTTCTAGGAATATTTTAAAATCATCTGCATATGCTAGATATTTGCAGTACTCAAAACTAACAGATATGTTATTGATGTAAATTAAAAACATGAGGGGGCCTAAGTGCGATCCTTGTGGCACCCCTGATGTAATGTTTGTGACTTCAGAGGTATAGCCTTGAAGAGATACGCATTGGGTCCTTCCGGATAAATATGACACGATCCAGGTTAACAGGACACCGTCCACACCCACCTCAGCAAGTCTTTCGATTAAGATACCGTGATCTATTTTATCAAAAGCCTTGCTGAAGTCGGTGTAAATAGCATCCACTTGTATCTGATTGTCAGTCGCATTCAATATATAGTCAGAGTAGCACATGAGATTAGATTCGATGGATCTATTTTTGAAAAAACCGTGCTGTTCTGGCATTATCTGCCGCAACACTAACTGGTAGAGTGATTTGTAAACAAATGTTTCGAACAATTTGGCAAAAATGCACAATTTACTAATAGGCCTATAGTTATTAATCAAGTTTTTTTGTCCGGACTTGTGGACTGGGATTATACACGCTGATTTCCAAAAATCTGGGAATTTTCCAGTGGCCAGAGATTGATTGTATAATAATGTTAAGGGTAATGTTAGACTAGAGCGACAATTTTTAACGAATATTGAGGGTATTTTATCAGAACCTGCTCCTTTATTCGGATCCAAATCGCGCAAACCATCCATTACTTCTCTTTCTGTGAGCTGTAGTTCGCATAAATGCAAGTTGTTTAAGTAGAAAGAATGATGTGGACCATCTAAATTCTTTGGTACAAAAACGCTTGCAAAGTAGGATCCGAACAAGTTGCTGATACTTTGACCATCTGAGGCAACTGTGTCTCCCAACTTCATTTCTGAGGGGATTTGATTGGCTTTATTGATTTTAACAAGTTGCCAAAATTTTTTAACATTGGAAGGTATGTTACTTTCGATATTTTTAACGTACTTCTGATAGTCTACTCTGATGAGAATTTTTGAACGACTTCTGAGAAGCGAGAAAGTCTGATAATCTAAAGGATTTTTATAAGTTTTCCATTTTTTATGGTATTTATTTTTTTCTCTAATTACTTTGATGGTGGAGTTTGAGAAATATTGGGGAAAATTTTTGTATTTTCGTTTGGAAGGAACAAACTCTTCGACTGCATGTTGGATTTTGTTGTAAAAATACTTAATATTTGTATTGATATCGTTACTACGGAAGAGATCTATCCAGGATATGGAGTTGAAGAATTCATTGATATTTTCGTAATTTGCTTTGTAGTAATTCAAATAAAAGGTATCGGAGTCATGCAATGTGTGACATTTTTTAAATTCACAACAAAATGATAAAGTGGGGTGATGTGAGTCCTCCTTTTCAACAACACTATTCTGTCGAGTAATGTTTTCTATAATAGAATCGTTACATAATATGAGGTCTAAAATTTTGTTATTAGCGTTCGTGACACTGTTGAACTGCATCAGTCCACAAAAAGAAAGAGTATCGATGAGTTCTGCTTTTTCGTTGTCTACATAAACAGGTTTCAAGAAATTTGAGCTTCTTACCCATTGCACGTTAGGACAATTGAAGTCTCCACATATTAAATATTTATTTTCGGCAGATACCTCTAGTAGAAATGACTTGCTTAATCTCTTAATTTCATTCAACCTCTCTCAAACCGTAGACAGCCCAACTAGAATAGAAAAAAATCGTCTACGTGTATAGAAAATATTTTTGTAAATTTCGATGTATTCCTAACTGAAAATCTCGACAATGATTCGACAATTTTTATCAGAAAATATGCTTCGACCTCCGCCACTACAAAGATAAAGAAAGTACCTTCAAGTATTTTTATTCACAAAAAAATTTGAATAATTTCAATCATGAAATTACCAGCGAACTTATATCTGATGAATACACTAAAAGACCTTATACAGATATAGAGATGAAATTCGATTTACTTGTCGGTGTAATAGAAAAAACTTCAAAATCTGCTTTCCTGTCGATTCGGTGAAGAATAAAGCAAAAAAACCATGTTAAACAAAAGTAATACGTAAATCCTGCTTGCATAAAAGACAATTGATAGCGGTCTGTAGAGAAGTAGATAACGAAATACTTAACAGGTTAAAAAAAAACTGTTATATACTGAAAAAAGTTATAGCCAAAGCTAGAGTTTTATTTTGGAAAAGGAAATTATATCCAGCGATAACAAAATTAAAAAAACTTGGAATATAATAAATAGAGAAACAAAAAAGACATTCGATCAAAAAAATCTATAAAAATTCCGGAAGATGAGGACTTCAGCTCATTCATTAATAACTTCAATGATTATTTCTTGAATGCAGTAGAGAACGTGGAGAAATGAATAAAAATGAAATCAAGGCGTATTTAAAACTCTGTAATGAGTATAAATTGATGGATGGCCGGTACTACGTGGTAGGAAATCATCACGAAAAATGAGAAATAAAACTTTCTATGTTTTTATGCCACTTCTATTATTTAAATTTTAAGTTTTAAATTTAAATAGAAGTGGTATAAAAACATAGAAAGTTTTATTTCTCATTTTTCGTCTGTAATGAGTCTTTTAGACAAGGTACATTCTCAAAATACTTGAAAAAAACTCACGTAGTTCCAATATTCAAAAAGGGAGACGGGGAGGAATTCGAAAATTATAGACCGATATCACTTTTGTTATGTTTCAAAACTACTGGAAAAGTTGATGTTAAAAAGACTAATCTCGTTCAAGTCAAATAGATTATTAAGTGATTGCTAACATAGGTTCCTTCCAGGTAAATCGACATCAACCGCCCTTAATTAAACAGGCCGTTTCTTTTATCATATGGTAACATTGCTATATTCTAAACCGTAACAGATTCGAAGACGATTAAATGGGAGAAAAGGTAACTATTGTGGAGAACAGTACAATGGTCAAAGAAAATTTACAGGGAGTCTCGCCCTTCCCGAGTTATACAGGGAAAACTAAAAATGCTGTTATTTGTTTTTTACGAATAGAACTGTTATTTCTGAAAATATAAAAAAATGTATGAGGAAAGTTTTAATGTATTTAAAATATACTATAAAATTGTAACAATGAATCTTTGATTAAACGTTTCGTGTCAACACGGCCACCATCAACATTTTTTTTTCAAATACGGACCTGTCTATTTTAGTACAAATATTGATAAAGCGATAAAATCACAATTCAGTGGTACATCACACTTGGTATTTTTATAACGTTTCATTTAAAATTACTAACATCATCAGTGACAACAATTTTTAATTACGGTCCTGTCGTTAGGTCGTTTATGGATTCCACAAAACCTAACTCTCCGATATGAAAATTATCAGTGACGCTTTGAATAAATGTATGTATTAAAATTATGTTCACACTATAATAAAAGATATCTGTAGTTTCAGAGACGAACGATAGCAATTTACCTCGGAAATAAACTTACTTAAAGTAGAAGAAATCAAACAAACAGAAAACAATTAATTTCATATTGAATTTTTGTGTGAAAATAAAACAATTACAGAAAATGAATTCTTCATGATAACCTACATTAAATGCTCGAATTGCCGACCTCTTTGTTGAATGCACATAAGTTCTCTGTCCATAGAATTTCTGTGGCAATTTTCTAGCATGATGGGTGTAATGCTATTACATGCATCTCTTATTTTTTGTTTGAGATGGTCGATATCTGTACTAGTTGTCGAAAAAACTTTATCCTTTATGTATCCCCAGACAAAAAAATCTAAAGGAGTCAGGTCTGAGGATCGAGCTGGCCAGGCAATTGGCCCATTGTTTCCAATCCATTTTCTTGGGAATATTGCATCTAAATGTTCCCTTACTATTGCTGCATTATGGGGAGGGGCACCGTCTTGTTGAAAATATTGTATTTCACGGCTGATGTTCAGTGACAATTCATCTAAGTAGCCATCAAACTCATTGGATAAAAAATGTAAATACATTCCACCATTCAAATGCTCGTCATAAAAGAAAGGACCTAGTATGTTTGTTCCCAAAATTCCCAACCAAACATTTATCCCGAACCTTTCCTGGAAATTGGTTTCTCTATGTAAATGTTCATTTGTATTATTCCACCTATAATGGATGTTTCTGTTAAACCAACCATTGTTGGTGAATTTTGATTCGTCCGTCCATATTATTTTATTACAAATATTTTCAACTTCCCTATTTATACGTCTCAACCATATCGCAAATCGTACTCTCCTTCCGTAATCCCTTTCATTGAGGTGATGAACTTTGCGTATCCTGTAGCATTTGTATTTGTTCTTTTTCAAAATATTTCTGGTAGATTTTACAGAAATCCCTAGTTCGTGGGCAATTTCTCGTGGTGATTAGAAATATTTTTGTAACTGACCAATCCTAAATTGAAAAAAAATATTTTCGTCACTTTGTTAATCTTTATGAAGTAATATCTGCTTACCTAAAACATTTATTTGGTTCCGCATACTTCCAGTAACAACACATTTTCTAGTTTTATTTCTATCAAATGCACCACAGTCTCTCAAATTTCTTTCTAATCGTCTAAACATTTGAATGTTTGGAATACGACGATTTGGGTATAGCTCACCATTCATATTTTTTGCCAAAAGAGGATTTCTATTTGATTTTGCATAAGCAAATAGCATATCAGTCCTTTCGTCATTTGAATACATCTTTGATATGACTGAGTGTATAAACGACTGACAGTTCTTAACACGTATCAACAACTCATTTATTTGTCCTGCCATAGAAACCAAGCAAAGCCTACTTGTTTAAAAATGGTAAATGAAGTGAGATGCTATTTAATTGTACCATATCACACAATAGTCGTATTTTGACCAAAAACTAATATTTTCGTTACTTCCAGGATTGAGAATTATAAAAATATTCAGTATCATAATTGATTCAGAATAAATCAGCCTTGAAACAAGGATTTCTGTAATACAAAAATGCCAAAGAAGGAAAAATACGGATGTTCGTTGTGTTGGGGTATCTTCTTATCGAAATTATTGGGTGAAGTCTGAAGTATGCCAATAGTTGAATAGGTTTTGAAGAAATCAAAATAATTTACAAAAGAACTAACGACAGGACCGTACTTAAAAATTGTTGTCACTGAGGATGCTAGTTATTTTAAATGAAACGTTATAAAAATATCAAGTGTGATATACCACTGAATTGTGATTTTATCGCTTTATCAATATTTGTACTAAAATAGACAGGTCCGTATTTGAAAAAAAAAATGTTGATGGTGGCCGTGTTGACACGAAACGTTTAATCAAAGATTCATTGTTACATTTTTATAGTACATTTTAAATACATTAAAACTTTCCCTATACATTTTTTTATATTTTCAGAAATAACAGTTCTATTCGTAAAAAACTAATAACAGCATTTTTGGTTTTCCCTGTATAACTCGGGAAGGGCGAGACTCCCTGTAAATTTTCTTTGACCATTGTACTGTTCTCCACAATAGTTACCTTTTCTCCCATTTAATCATCTTCGTATCTGTTACGGTTTAGAATATAGCAATGTTACCACATGATAAAAGAAACGGCCTGTATATACAAAAAAATAATAACAAATGCTGACTTGAAACTTCTAACCATCGGAATCGCATGTGATTTCGCGAAGGCTTTCGACAGCGTCAACTTTGACATATTGATAGTTGCGTCAGTTGGTTTAGTAGTTATCTAAATAGAAGGAAGCAAAGAGTGGTTCTCCCAATTGGAGAAAACGAAAAAATATTTTCAGAATAGGAAAATATTATGTTCGATTGTTCGATTGATCGATATTGGGCCCTCTACTTTTTGAAATTTTTATTAACGACCTTCCGAAAAATTGTGGTGAAGCAACTCCTACATTGTATGCAGATGGTGCTCTTTTCATTGTTGAAAGTGGTGATAAAACCACCATGGAGGGTAAAACTGCTGCTTATCTGAACAGTATCATTGGGTGGTGTGCAACAAATAAAATGAAAATCAACTTTGATAAAACTTTCTATATGCCTTTTGCAAACAGGAGTGTCGATAACTTGACTCTACCATTTGAATTAAAATCAACCAAACTTATTGAATGTCTGGGTTTCCAGATGATCATTACTTGTCATGGAGGGAATAATTCAAGCACTTTCAGGATATTTCATACTATACAGGATGTTCCATGTAAAAAAACGCACTTTCATCCCTTTTCGTATCTAGCAGTAAGATCATGAATTTTGAACGACCCTGTATAACGCAGAACAAACTTCAAGATACAGAATCGATGTACATGATCTTGATGAACTAAACACAAAATTGCAACTTCCTAAGAATTCAAATACCGCAGAAATAAACATTCAATTCGAGCTGTTTTGGATAAAAAATATGGAAAATAACCAATATCTCAAAAACCGTTGGAGATAGGTATAGGAAAGTATGGGGCAGAAATAATCAAAAAGGAATGACAAGTTCAAAAATGCGGTAATATACAGGGTGACCCATTTGAAATAACAAAGATGCTGCTACTTTCTGGTATAAGCGGCAACGCTGCATTGCAACTACTTGAGAAACCAAATTTTCAGAATGATTCTATGTCCCGTTCTCCGTAAATGTCTAAGGTACCATCGACCGTGACCCACCCTGTATACCAATGAAGTCCTCAGTTTCGATGCTCGATATTACCATCAGCAATACCCAATCATCGGAAAACCAAGTGAGGTCCTTTGCCAAAAGTGTCTCTCAAAAAGTCTGCTATTCCACCTCCAGTCAGTTGATTATGATTTCTAAGGCACAGATGCGACTTGTCCTGGTATACTGTTCCCATATTATGGAGTACAACTCCTGAACACACTGAAAGTTTTAGAGTCTGTCTCTGTATTATTTTGGGCAACCACAAAAGGGAGCCACATGTAATTCTGGGTCTAATGATCGCGGTGTAAAGCCAGTGCATGAATGTTTTAGTCCCCATGTTTTTCCAAATCCTCATCTGCATATAATGAACGATGATGTGCTTTTATTAATTTCATGTGGCAGATGTATGTTCTGAGTTAGTTTCTTATTTAAGAAGAGCAACTTGTAGAGTTACGCCAAAGAACTTGGGTAGCTTGTTGTCCACCATAATTATTTTCCGTGTGAAGTGCCTTCGATCCTTTTTTTTAATTCCTTCATGGTTCTCAGTGTAGTCAGAGTTTATTTGGGCATACTTTCGCTGTACGATAACCACTATCTTGCGAGTAATATTCCTGATTATTCAAAGATTCAAACAGTTCGTCTACTACACTAAACACTAACATGCACTCCATAAGCGCTTCGACCAATGCTGGTGATACTAACAATTTTGGATGAATAGACGTTAAAGCGCTAATAATTTGGTATGGTTATTCTGTCTGCATAAGGTTAGTAGTAGGTAATTCACGCATTTTCAACTCAGTTTACCTTCTTCTTAGCTTGTCGTTTAAACTCACCGTCATTACAGTGACTAATCACAGAGCGCTTGTGCCTTGCACTTCAGTGTCGTCTATCTGATACCATATCTCACAATCTCGCCCTGTAGGGTTCCCCTGGCAGTTTCCAGCTTCGCGGATCCTTCAAACTCTTTGGTCCGGACCTATCGATTTTGGAGCATTGAGAATATCCAGTTGCAGGTGGTTCCGTCAACGCTTCTACCTCCTGGCCGCTTAGACCATTTTTTCAAATGACGTTCTGTCAAAGGCACCTTCGACATCAAGAAAAGTGCATGGGAGCCAGAGTGTCCTCCAGCCCTGACACAAATTGGTGCAAGGCCGTCTCGCACGATTTTCCTGTAAATTACGCATGCTGGTTTTGATGTAAAAGTCGGTCTATAAGAGCTGCATCCCCGCCTACCAGTTCTTTTCATTCCAGGAGAAAGGATGAAAAGTTTATTTTTCTGTAAGCCTTGGCTTGGTATTATGAGTTTCGGCGAGGTTTCTTAATAAAAACCACTTTCACATATTTCCAGGTTTGTGGTATCCAATCAAGTGCTGGGCTCATTCTGTAAAATCTGCATAGTTCTTGTGCTTCAATAAGACAAGAAATATTTCATCTGGTCTAGGTGAATTATATGGGTTGAAAGAGTTTATTGCTCATATTACGTTCGTGTCTGTTACGATCCTCTTTGCCACCTTCCAGTCAGCCCAGATCGCTCTCAGTTGAAGGTTGATGAAAGTCATTTCCTATCTAATCCTGTATTAATATACATGTATCCTTTGAAATAGCTACAAACCTTGAAAAGAAATGAAAGATGGAGGTATACTCACGGACAAGTTCTTTATTGAACTTAAAGTGAGTCATTGTTTCCAAGTCACAGCCTTTCACAAGGTTTATACATTGTATACCGTTTGTTTCTAAAGCTTTTATTTTCCTGGATAAATGTATATCCCTTCATGTATATTATGTATCCTGTTTATGTTCGTGTTTAGTATCTATATACCCCAAGTATTTATACATTGTACTATTTATTCCTGGAAATAAATTATTATTATTATTATTGAATTGTGTATTGCTCAATTGTTTGTTTCCCAGCATTTTTGTTGTCTCCAGAGGGTTTCTTCTGGGTGAGGAAGCTTCTCACGGTACTACCGGATTGAAAGTAGCTCTTGATGTTGTACTTGTTTCCGATCCTTCTGATTTTCTCGGAGATACCTACGAAATATAGAAGGACGATAATTGAGTTTTGTGACTGTTCTTCGAACGTTTTCGTCCTTGATCTTGGTCAAGTTGTTACTGTACTTCTCCTATGAGTTTCTCGGAGTATCCATTTTGGCGCAGATCCTTTCTAATGAAGTTTATGTTGCGCTTCCAGTGACTCCTGGTCATTGCAAATATGCATCGCTCTTTCCTGCAATGTTCTCACGTTACCCCTCTTTGTGGAGTTTGGATGATTGAAGCAAAAGTTGAGATACTGTCCTGTGTGAGTCAGTAATAAATAACTATTATCGTTATTTCAATATAATTTCTAGCCGAAGAAGTTCCGGACCAGGTTGAACATATTTTCTACTAGCGTTGTTATACAGGGTGTTCCTTAAAAACATGCCAATATTTGAGGGGGTGATTCTTTGACTTATTTTAAGGAAAAAACATTCTATAAAGGTATGTCCTAAAAATCCTAACTTTTGAGATATAGGGTGATGAAGTTTTAAAAAAAAAACAGCTTTTTAATATTAACTGGGATAATATTATACGCATCTTCATAAAATAAGGTACATGTTAAAATTTTTTCGTTTTCTCTGCCAGTGGCGTCCGCGCGGGTTTCGCATTGAATATTTTTGAAGAAAAAATACTACGCCACTGCTTTTTCTCAAAATAAAAAATATTTTTGAGATTCCCTTTCATTTTTGAGCAAATTTGATTTCTTGAGTTTTCTTTGTCCGATGCATGGTTTTCGCTTAAAAAAATAAAAATCGTTTTACTCCAGGATCAATTCCTCAAAAATCTGATGTGGTGTGGAAATGATTGTGCATCGACTTAATGCAAATTAAGGAATCAGATTTGTTCCAAAATGAATGAGAATCCAAAAAATATGGATTTCAGCTTGTACAAAAACGAATTTTATTTTATTTTATGAAAGTAAGTTTAAATGAACGGATCAAATTCATTAATTATTGACAATACTAACACTGATTATAAAAATTGTTGGAAATGGCCACCTTCACATAATAGGCATGCTTCCGCCCGTCTACGTATGGAATTACGTACACGTTCAAATAGTCCCGACGTATTTCGAATAGTTTCACACCAGGCAACTATTCGCTCTCTTAAATCTTCTAAAGTATTAACGGGAGTTTTTACACTAGAGTTTCAAGGTGACCCCATAAAAAGAAATCTAAACTGTTGAGATCAGGGGATCTTGCTGGCCATTGCTGAGAAAATTTTGAATAACAATCCAAGAAAAATTTGCTTCGTCTATGAAAAAAACTTGTGACTCAAACTGCGAATTTAGTGCAATACTCTGAAGATACCACTGACAGAAGTTCACACGCTGTGGAAAATCTCTAGGGAGTAATGCCTGTACTCGTAAGATAATATGGTATGGGTATAACAAAAAATCAACCAAAATACGCCAAACAATTTGACGACAAATATTTAGAGTTCTAGCGATCTTCCTCGTACTCGTTACTCGTCTCAGGATGTTCTTCGATTTCTTGCAGAACCGCGTCCTCAATTTCAAGAGTTCTGACGCTTAGAGGTCTACCTTCCGAAGTAAGGCCATATACATAGTGCATTGCCGCCATTTCTGCATTCGTGTAATTCACCATATTTACTTAAATTCAGAAAAACAGCGGACAACCAAAATAACTTCAATAACACACTTAAAAATCAAGTAAATAATATTGCACTTCGCTATTTCTATAGATTTTTCAAACACAAAATGGTATGCATCCAGTGAAAACACAATATTTATAGTGATTTGAAGAACAAAATATACTATTAATTACAGACAGGTAGCTGAATTAATATCTGAAATCCATTCAGGTATTGTCGACATAGATGCATTTATTATTAAAAGATTAAGAAGTGGTGAAAAGAAATATCAATTAAAACAGGTAGCTAAATTACTATCGGACGATTTATATTGTCAACAAAATGTTAGGTACTGCGATATGAAGCAACTTCAATTTAATTATTTTAATCAAGAACCGAGCATCTGACAAGAATTACACATTTTTTTGGATTCTCATTCATTTTGGAACAAATCTGATCCCTCAATTTGCTTTCAGTCGATGCACAAACATTTCCCATCAGATTTTTGAAGAATCGATCCTAAAATGAAACGATTTTTATTTTTTAAAGCAAAAACCATACGTCTGACAAAGAAAACTCAGGAGTTCAAATTAGCTCAAAAATGAGTGAGGATCTCAAAAATATTTTATTTAAAGAGAAAGCAGTGGAGTACTATTTTTTTCTCCAAAAATATTCAATGCAAAACCCGTTCGGACGCCACTGGTTGAGAAAATTAAAATATTCGTGATTGATTGATTTATAGAAGACATGTACCAAATTTCATAAAAACGTCTACAATATTACCTCAGTTATTATTAAAAATCTGATTATTTTAAAAATTTATTTTAATTATCTCAAAAGTTAGGACTTTTAGGACATACGTTTATGGAAAGTTTTTTCCTTAAAAGAAGTCAAAGAATCACTCCCTCAAATATTAGCATGTCTTTAAGGAACACCCTGTATAATACCAATTTCAGACCAATTCAGAACGTACCTCATCATCTAACAATTGATATAAACGAAAACGTTCTGCCGAATCCCGAATTGACAATTCGAGATATAACCTAACTATCTTATTCAACGATAATAATCCGAAAATTTTCAGCCAATCTTCGGTATTTCTACTCTTGTCAGGTTCCCGAATGACAATTTTTTCCTAAATAGCATTTCTCCGTCTCGAGCTGAATAAAAAATGAGGACAACTATAATTTCGAATCTGGTATTTTCCTCGTGTTCAGCCCCGACAACAACAAGAACCTTATGAATTTTTTATCTGTATGTTGGATGAATCTCTGGATTAAAGTGGGAATATTTCCACTCGAATTCCAGGAGTCATCGCGAATTTACACTAACCTGCGTGAGCATTCCCAAGGTTCGCTTGAAAATAAATATGTTTTGACATGACAAATGCTTGCTCTGAAACTGAAACGGTGAGGTTATCAATTCAAATTTCCGAACGTTATTTTCTGTCTTCATTTAAAAGTAGGACTCATAAATTCATCTCAGTGCACATATCGGTTAACTATCAAAACCCAATTGACATTAAAGGAAAATTATACCAAGTGGTTAAAAAAGTTTTTACTTCGAAAATATTTTGCTCAAAGAAACATCCTATCAAATTTGTCTATTTCTAGTTTCTAGTCATATGTTGAAATAACCGATGAAATCAACATTACACTGACTATTCCACTCTTCTCGAGGTTTTTACGTGATCTGACCAATCACAAATCAAAAACAACTTGTATTATCGCGAAAACACCAGCTGTCTCTCAATTCAGATTGTCTCTCAAATCAAAGTTTGACATTTTGACAGATCATAATTGTAGGCGAAAACGTCAAATTGAGTCGCATCGTAACTATGTAATACATTATTGATAGTTATAATACATTTTTTTTAAATTATAGTTGACTAATTATGGTTATGATGAATTGATTGTTCATGTTCATAATAATACTTTCAATGCTTCGTGAAATAGTCTAATAAAATTCCACTCGTGATTGAATTTATCTCATAAGTCTGTCTTTTATTTCTGAACTCAACTGAATTGTATCGAGCAATTCAGTTTCGTTCAGAAATGAATCGACAGACTTATCGCGAAAATTCAATCACTTGTGGCATTACTACTGAATATTTCCCTCCTATATAAAATTTGTCATAGGAGGAATGCAATTATCGAAAAATTACGATCATTTCATTCATGGTGAAATAGACCAATCAGACACCACCATTTTTCTAATATATTTTGTTAAGTGATTATTCCATAAGAGCTCTTTAATCGCGATTGAATTTTCGTCCTCCATGTTGGTTTTCGTTGTGTCATTTTTCAGGGATTCTTACAGCCGTATGCATAGTCAATTCCAGCGACTCGCTAGAGTTTCGCCGCTCGCTACACAAGAACTATAATGCACAGTGGAGCTCCAAAAAAGTGGTACATCGCCAGCGTTTCGCCAAAATGTGACTTATCGCGTAGTTGTCACTTTTTTGGAGCTCGACTGTGCATTATATTCCTTGTGTAGCGAACGGCGAAACTCTGGCGAGCCGCTGGCGATTTACTATGCATACGGCTGTTACAATTTTTGGCAACAGTTTATAAAAAAAACAATAATTTCTTATTCGTTTGAATGACCTTATACTGATTTTCATCAGTGACAACTCCATTTTCGATAGGATTTCTAGACAAATATTTAGACATAAGGCAACGAAAATACGTCAGAATTTGAAATATTTACATGACATATATAATAGACCGTCAGATAACGACAGATTTTGCTGACTAATTTTCTCTCTTCTGGGATTTTAACCACTGGAAATTATGTCAGTGTTGAGCCCAAAAATTGAAAATTTAGCGATCGGACGTGTGCTAGGCATATAGAAAATTCATTTTCCTTTTGCAGAAAAAATTTGTTTTTTTTTTATTTTCTCGTTTATGGCATTTTAACACATGAATAGGTATAACAATTTAATAGTGAAGAACCAAAGCCATAAGATTTGCATGTGCTTAAAGGGTTGAAATAGGGGCGCGATCTTGTAAAAAAATAGTTGGTTGCTGATGCATTTTCTCCCTTATGGCAATCAACAGAATGAAATTTAATAACGTTAGGAACCCGAAAAAAATTTCACATAAACCGGTCAGCTGTTGAAGTATATTTTCCAGACGGAAAATTTTGTGAAAAGGAACCTATGTTATGGGTAGTTTTTAGAGAAACCGAGAATGATAATCTAGAAGATCAGCCCATCTTAGGTTACTACGGTACTTATTGTATGTCCAGTGCTGGGACATGAGAGACTTGTGCACACATATCCAGTGTGATATGGTTCCTAGGATACGCAGGAACCAACAAAATATTACATTTTTTCCTTCTGTTCACCATTTGAATTGTACCGAAGACACTGCAAATCGATTTCAACCTATGGTCCAGAACTGCTTCTAATCTGGAAATAAGTTCGATTTTTCATTTAGACATAGAAGCAATTTATTATTCTGGAACTTTCACTTCTAAAAGGTGAACTAGGCCTGAAGGGCAGTCCACTATGAAAGAAAAAAACGAGCCGAAAGCTCTGCCTCTAAGGTGGTGGGGAAACGAACTAGTGTTTATTATATTCCTGCGCACACTGGCTTGCTGTGTTTACTTTTTTGTGAACTTTGATTCGCCACATTGTGTCACATAGTCACAATAAACAGGTAATGGGCATAATCATATTATTTCAAAAATCTGATGTTCCGATCATCCGATTATGACACAGCAAGACAGTATGCGTGGGGGAATTACGCAATTAAGATATTTAACTTATAGGGGTTGAGGCAAAATTGCTTGAATTATCTTTACAACCCCTATCAGTTTGTCACAATAATGCTCATAACAATTTTATTTCACTCTATAAAAAATTATTTAAAAAAATAAATTATTTGGTTCCAATATTACTATCATACTTCCGACTTTTTTATGGCCTAAGAATGGAGTAATGCATATGCCAAATCCCATGGAGGAAGAAATGAGCAATTTTATCTTTATTAATTTCTCGCAGCAAAATTTTCAAATAATTGTATTTATTTATGCAGTGTGGCCCATTTAAAATGGAAGCACTCATATCAAACTTTAATTTTTCAACCGATTGAAATGATTTTTTTTTCAATAGGTAGACATTCAAAAAGTCCATCAGAACACCAAATTTAATATGAGCAATTCTTCATTTTCTAGGCCAACTGTTCTCATTTTTCAATGCTAAAAATCCAAAATAATTTTTTAGGAGAAATCTCACCAATTCACTGGATTCGCGACATCTTTAAATAGTTCTCGTTAAAAGTTTGTTGAAACTCGTCCATCAATAAGAAAGTTATAAAAAATAAAAAAATGAAATTTTAAAAATATGCCGGTTAATCAACCCACCAATTCAATTTCAGAACTCTTATCAAAATTTGGAATACACCAAGAAGTCTCGAAATATCACTGGTCAGAATTTCATCAACATCTATTCATAAATAAGAAAATTACAGGATAACAAAATTTGAAAAATATTTTGATGGAATTTAATGAAAATATCATTTTATTTAATGATTTTTCATTATTATTTATCAATAGATTTTGTTGAAATTCTGATCAGTGATATTTTGAAACTCCCTGAATCCAGTGGTGTATTCTGAATTTTGGATAAGAGTAGAAATTGAAATGGTGGGTTGATTAAACGGCATATATTTTAAATTTAATTCTCCCATAACTTTTTTATCGTTGGACGAATTTCAACAAAATTCCAAAATTAACCATTTGAAAATGTCACAATTCCAGTGGTGTAGTCTGATTTCTTCTCAAAAAATTGCTAATAAATTTTTCAGTTTTTACCTCGAATAAAAAAGAAGAGTTTGCCCTGAAAATGAAGATTTATTCATGAAATTTGGTGTCCCAGTGGACTTTTTGATTATCTACCTAATGAAAAAAAGCATTCCAATCGGTTGAAAAAAGTATGATTCATAAGGGTGCTTCCATTTTAAATGGGCCACACTGTATAAAACATCGATATCATGTTTCCGACTTATGGCTTTTTTTTCTGGTCTTGAAATACTATTTTCTTCTCACATGCCAATTCCCATCAACGAGAAAATGAAAAACTTTCCACAAATTTTCCTACAACTTTAAAACTTATGGCTTTTCTTGAGGTACATGCAAAGCTTATGGGAATTTTATAATGATGTTTATCCATCAACAGAATCATATGGTTCAAATGCCATAAACGAGAAAGTTTATCGGAAAACGAAAAAAACATTCACAAAATTTGCCGTCCGGAAAATATACTTCAACAGCTGACCGGCTTATGGGAATTTTTTTTCGGGTTCCTAACGATATTAAATTTCATTCTGTCGATTGCCATAAGCGAGAAAATACATCAGCAACCAACTATTTTTTTACAAGATCGCGCCCCTATTTCAACCCTTTAAGCACGTGCAAACCTTATGGCTTTGGTTTTTCTCTATTAGATTGTTATACCTATTCATGTGTTAAAATGCCATAAACGAGAAAATAAAAAAAACCAAAAATTTTCTGCAAAAGGAAAATGAATTCTATTCTATATTCCTAGCACACGTCCGATCGCTGAATTTTCATTTTTTGGCCTCAACACTGACATAATTTCCAGTGGTTAAAATCCCAGAAGAGAGAAAATGAGTCAGCAAAATCTGTCGTTATCTGACGGTTTATAACGGAGTCGATACTTACCGTTATTTACATCAATAGCAGCTGTCAAGACAGAGTCACATTCTAAGGACAAGTTTTACGGACGCTTATTTCGCTGCAATTATTTGCATATATACATTGTAAATAACCAGGTAATACATTAGTAACTTAGCTTTGCAGAGTTTTGGGTTTTTGGGCTATTTTCCGCGAAACAAGCTGCAATAAAAATAGTGATTAGAATGTGACAGCAGCTCGAAACGTAAATACGAAGTCTATTCCGTAATATGTCATTTGCTTATTCTTCAATGCATTGTTGGGATGCGTAACCAAGGTAATATTGTAACCTATGGTTGAAGTCCATTTTATAACTCGAAGTGGAGTGGTATGGATATAAAAACCAGTAAAACGCAAAGTCGTCTCCACAATTTAAAAGTAATATTTAAACAAATATCATCAACGAAGCGTTTGATTTTGAAACGACTCGTGTTTAAAGCTTATGGAAAAGTTAATTCAGGTTTGGCAATTCATAATAGTAGATACACCAGTCAACACAATGAAAACCCATGCTTCTGTATGGCTACAGTTTTCCGACTTTTGTAAGACAAAAGGTTACTCTTTCAATGAAGATACCAAAATTGATGAATTGGCTGTAATATGGAAAACTGAGGATTTAATATGCGGAAGAAAGACGGAACGAAAAATAAAGAAAGTGTGTTGAAAAAAATGTGGAATATCGTATCAAAAATACGACCTCATATTCACTAAAACTGCACAAGGAGGCGATAAAAAGCTTACGGACAGCAAATGGTTGACAAAATGGTTAAGGTGTCGCGGCCGGAGTTTTCAGTGTCACAGTTTTCACTCGGGTTTGAAGGCCGTCGTTTTTTGGAATTTCTTCCGAAAAACGACAGCCTTCAAACCCGAGTGAAAATTGTGACACAGGAAATGGTTGGTTCAGAATACTACAGAAACAAAAATGTTCCCTGTAAGATTATTTAAAAAGCTTCTCAGCAGAAGAGGCAATAATATCAAATCGGATAGGTTATTCTTAACCCCGAATACTTTTTGGAAAATACCCAAATCTAATACCTGGTACAAAAATTGCACGATAGGAATAAATCAAATATCGAAATGGACCCGAGAAGCAGCACAGACAATCGGAATCAAGAAAGCAGAAATAACTAACCATTCTAACCGATCAACAGCAGTTAGTAAGCTAGCTAAAAGTGGAGTTCAAGAACAGCAACTAATGAAAATCACAGGACATAACAGCGCATCTTCTATTAAACCATATCTTCAAATGGATCCCACTCATCAACTGGATATAATTAACAAAATGAGAAACATGTATGATATTGAAACAACCGGTCTATCAACAACTGCCAACAATCTGTCAGACTCTGTTCCAGCTTCATCTGCCCCATCGTTTTCATTAAATACCAATGTCTCATCTAATATAAATAGCAATGAAAAACAAACATTTGTGTCCTACACAAATTGCAACTTTTATTACAACTGTGCGGATACAAAATAAAGATAATAATTTTCTCAATGTACTTATAATAAAGAAATTGTTAGAAAATGTCGGTGTTCATTATCAATAAAATTCTTTGTTGTTGGTTTGAATCTACCTCATTCAAGAAATACTCTTGTCGTTTATCACACGACCTATAAATTGTAATGGATTGAACTATCAAAATAGTTTTTGCGTGATTGTGCTTTTTGATAAATAATTTCATGCACAATAATTTCAAAATAATCTTTGCGAAAATTCAATCACTTGTGGTAGGTATTACCATTGTTTATATAGAAGATAGTCAACCTTATGGGATTATAATTGGATCAAAATGGATGTGACATGTAGATGGCGATAGTGAGCTCGCATCCAAGTCATGTCGTAACTTCAGTGATCTGGCCTCCAAGTCATGTCGTAACTTGATTGAAACAATGGGACAGCAGTAAAATCAGGGTTTTTTGAAGAAACCTGCATTAAAATGACGTCAAATAATCATGTTTGTAACTAATCACGCTAGATGACACTCGCGTTTGCGTCCAACACCAATTACACAGGCATTGAATAACTATCTTACTTCTATATAAACAATGGTATTACTGTTGAAAATCCGAACTTGAAGTGCGTGAAATAGTCCCAAAAACTCTAAGAGGTCGACAGATTTTCAAATTTCACAAGATACCTTTATTGATAGTTTTTTGAAAAAAAATTTAATAGAATTACTCCTGAAATGATGAATCGTGTTGTAGATTCCACAATGAGATGAGTGTACTTATGTCTATGAACTGAGGGTAACATTTGCTATGTCACTACTATTTTCAATAGTTGATGTTATTTTAGTTTCTGTTAGTTAATAATTAGATTATGTTGAAAAACTATCAATATGCATTTTTTAATGAAAACACGAGAAAATATATTGCTCCGTGCATTGTTGCATTCGCAATAAAAAATACTGGATGTACTTTTTTAGGTGCCATGTATAACAGTTGAACTCTTTCAGAACGCCACTGCTTGGGGATATCGTTCAATAAGATCACATTGAAGATCTCGCTCATCCGTTTGACACATTTTTTTTAACGAAATAAGCCATTACCAGATATTTGCTGTAGTATTCCCAAAAATACAATTCAATTGTATAAGAGTGTCGAATTGTTTATTGCGAGTCGAAACCAATCACAATAGAAAATAATGTTAGGAACGATATTTGAGAGTATTGCCGTCATAAACTCCTTCTTTCTCTGAAGAGAGATTCTCACTTTTTATGACTCTTTTTAAAATCGCAGACAAAGGAGTAAAAATATCACAGATTGATACAGTTTCTCCGAATTTAAAATGCGGGAATATATAATCGATCAAACAACGGAATCGAATCGGTGTGTCATATGTAAATATATATTTGTTATTAGGGTTAGGAGCTTCTTCCAAGCTGAATATTCAAGAATGATATAATATGTTAATGAATATGTACGTGGTTGTCCACCCATGCTATCATTTGGGAAAGTCTAGATATTAGAGTTGTCACACGAAACGATTCATCCGTGACCAAAATTCCTTGACGGCAACTATGTCGAAGGGCGTGGCTAAAACTTAAGTAACCATAAAGGGATCCACAAAAATTTAGTTGCAATGTAGTTTCCGAACCAGTAAGTTGAATTTCAATAATTTTTCGAGTCAGTTGTGTTTCTATCATTATTCAAGGAAATTATAGTTTTCATATAGTTATTCGGGTCTCGGATCCCGAACCAAGCTATTTCGTATTTAAAGTCATTAAAGTCAAGTCACTAGTTCGCCGCCGTGTAGAAACGTGTTTTGATATCCATGTGTGTTCTGAAAAGATATTTGCTACAGATGAATACGTTGGATTGCATTCAGAGTTAGTTTTGTAATTTTCGAGAGAAGTATTTCAGAAAGTCTATAGTGAATGTTGATAAATTAATTCCAGTTCTTAATTCAAATATTTTGATTGATTCTATATTCATTCTATTTTCACACATGACTTTTCCTAGCCAATAAATTTGAAAACAACCGAAGCCAATTGAGTTACAATTTGAATCAAGTCAAAGCATTCAATATTATCATAGTCATTGAGAATATTGAAGAACCAGCACATATGGGTTTCTTCGCGAATGTGTAAACATCGAGCCAATTCCGGTATCCACCAATAACACGACGACGAGTCAAAGTATTTAGGTAAGTACAATCATTGTTATAATAATTGAGATCACATATGCTGAATTAATTTCCACAAAAGTGTTATTCTGTGAAGTTGTTTGTTAAATGATAGTATTTTGAATATAATAGAACCAAATATATTATTTCACTTACTAAAAGAATTCACACGAATAAATAAAAGGAGGGGACATTAAGAGTTATTGTAAACTGATATTCAATTAATTGAATGTTCAGTTCACCTGATTAAGACTTGCTAGTAGAAAAGTTAGTACAATAAAAAATAAACTAAACGTTGTACTGAGATTGTGCGCACGCCATTTTGTAGAGCTAACAAAGTGGCAATGAGAAAGTACCTTTAAGTTTTTCAAAACATTTGAAAGAATAATTGATTGAAATATAGTTTGTAAATGTCTGGGAATAATATACGGCGTAAAATAAACCCATAGTTTGATCCAGGAAACGACCCAATTGTAAATGAATTCAACAATATGAACGGAATGAAGTTTTGTTGTGTCATTTTCACGACTCAGTGAAAGGCAATATTCAGAATATTTAAGACACTAATTGAATTCATTCATCTCTGCAGCTGTCTCAGATTTTCATTTTCCCAATTATTCTAATCATTCCGAAGAATAATTTCCAGGAATGTCTAATGGGTTTTCACTCCAACCTCTAGGCCATTTATAAGGACAAGAAAGATAAGAGGATTCTTAAATAGCAAGGTACACCATATAAGATTCTGCAATGCGCCGAAAAGCGGTTTTTATAAGTTTTCCGTGGAAAACCGGAAATGAAATTCTTGATAAAAGGGTGTTCGTGTGCTAGAGAAATATTTATAAATAATCCTGAGGACCATGTTCTGGATAGCTTGTTTCCCATTTATGTTATATATTATTTTCGTGGTATGTGCCGTGTATTCATTTTGAAGAGAACGACCCTTCTAATCTTTTTGCAGTATTTATATATTGCGGTTGTTTGCTTTTTGTGAAATAAAATAAACATGGGGAGAGCACCGTCTTTATCTAAGATCAGACTTGAAAATGTATAAGAAAAGTATTTTTTTAATGAAATTTTTCATTAATGGTAATGGCATCATGATAGATATATTGAAAATATAAACGATTGAACGGAAGAGAAACTGAACAAATATGTACATATGTACATGTACATGGACGTTGAAATTGTTTTTTTGTTTCGAATTAAACCATAAATAACATGAACATTTGTTATTTCCTGATCACTTCGATAAAACTGAACTCTTCCCTGTT
This sequence comes from Chrysolina oricalcia, assembly GCA_944452925.2. NCBI lineage: Eukaryota > Metazoa > Arthropoda > Insecta > Coleoptera > Chrysomelidae > Chrysolina > Chrysolina oricalcia. Next base: position 1,565,258 of record OX101821.2, on the reverse strand, counting down.
CCATCAGTATGAACGTTGATATGTGTGACTTCTTTGGCAGTATGGTAGAAAATATAATTTCTTCCCTGTCAGATTAAAAAAATGCGCCTCTAAAAATTCTAAATAGTATACTAAAACCAAGCGAATCATTTTTCGTCACACCCGTTACAGAAGTTCGGGAGACTATCAAATCTCTGAAAAATTCTTGCTGAGATATCATCAAAGCAGTCGTTGAGGAAATTATTGAACTATTGACCACATTATTCAATTTATTTTTCACTTCTGGTACTTTTTCCAAATGGCTCAAAATTTCTAAAATAATTCCCATTTTTAAAAAAGGTGGCCCAAAATTCGTCGACAGCTACCTTCCAATCTCAATTGTTCCAATACTGATGGGTAAAATTCTGGAAATTATTTTGAAAAATAGTCTAGTTACATATTGTTCGGCTAAACATCTACATGACGACGCAAAATTTGGTTTTCGCTGTAGAACATCTACAATTGACGCACTTTTGAAAATAGTTAAAGACATAGAAAGCATTGAGAGTGTGTGACCGCTCAAAGGCCTTCGACTGTGTCTCCCACGACATTCTTCTAGAAACGATGGAATCTCATGGTGTAATGGGGGTTGCCCTCGAGATCATCAAAATGTATCTATGCGAAAGATAGCAAAGTGTCTCTGGAAATAATCAATTGTCAACATCAATAACAGTAAGACCCTCAGGGTTCGGTAGTCGGTCCTCTCCTCTTCCGTATTTTCGTAAATGATTTGAACTTCGTACAATGCATACGATACGTTGAAGACACGTCACTGGTATCTAGAAACGAAGATAATAGATAAATGATTCCGGAATTCATGTTAGCAGAATGCATTACGTTTCTACAATAAACTGCAAATTGCAATTAAAAATTCAATAAAATAAAATGTATGCTGACCGAAACATTTTCTATTCGTATACCCATTACTGTGATTTAGTTTTATTTTTAATAAGAAATTTGTGTGTGTGTTGCAACCCTCTTTTCTATAAAGTTAAATAAAAAAGAGCAATGTAGACGGCAGCTCTTCGTCGGTAGGCACTATGGGTTCGTTTATACTTTATAACAGAATTATATCATTGAACAGTAACAGAATGGTCACAGAAATAAGAGGGGGCGCCACAGTAACTTTTAATATATCTATGTCAAAGAGTACTTACATGGATAGTTGAGCAACCGAATAATGACAATAAGATATTATACCCAAAACTGTAAGAGACTTCACCATACGATGTTGTCAAGTTGAAAAGTGTTAATCAATAAATAAATAAAACATAAATAAACACACATAAATAAATAAAACATAAATAAACACAAAAACATTTAATATAAATAAATCTTCACTGGAAAGAGTACCAGTTTCTCAAAAAATAAGACTATGATTCTAATAATTTCAATATTCGATATGTTGCATATGAGGTTGAATTCATTACATGTAAGATTTTATTAGGAAATCAATTTTCCCAGCGCATAGTACTATGTGGTGGTTTACAAATAGTCGTTAAAACATATAAACTTCAAAAGGAGAATATCAATATTGAATAAGAATCAATAATTAAAATGAAATAGTATTGGATTTCATCCGATATAAAAAATTGTAAGTGAAACCTGTTCCTCTGACGACATCAACGTATCTTGTGTATGCTGTCATTGTTTATAAATACACATTGTTTTATATGACTTACTGCCGGATTGACAACATCAAGAGTTGCTTTCAATCCGGCAGTACCTTACGAAGCTTCCTCACCAAGACGAAACCAGAGAACACAACAGAATCTAGCAAAAACTGTATTTACAAAGTCCCATGTGAATGTGGAGATTCATATATCGGAGAGACCAAGAGGCCATTATCAGCAAGAATAGCCGAACACAAAAAGTGGACTCAACGAGGGGACACATCAAAATCGAGAATTGCTGACCACGCCTGGACAAAACACCACCGAATTCTTTGGGACGAAGCTCGTGTTCTTCATAGAGAGGAACATTAGTTCAAACGGAAATTTATAGAAACCACAACGTAATTACGGGCTAATTATAGACCTATAAAAGGTCGCGTAGCATCTGATTTTGTCATTATTCACCAGAAGACGATTGCGGATTCAAGCAATTGAAACGTTGTGAAAAATTTGAAAGATATAGAAATCTTTCAATCATTAAGATGATGGACGTCCGAAATATAAGTAATCAAGTTATTGAGATTACTTTATCCATTTTTATTTATATACTTTGTACTTGTACCTATTATTCTTAATTTCCTTTTGCGAAACAAGTGCAATATCACTTATCGCAGGTTGAACTTTATTATTTCACTTTTTTTCTCATTGTGAACTGTATTTTGTATATTTTTGTATATTTTCTTTGTGAATGATAAAGTTATATTTTTTTTTTCATTGGTGTTTCGGCATCGACTGTTATGGTCATTAGCCATGTGTTCTGGATAGGCCTTGTTACTAACTCCATGCGCCACCTTAGGAGCAGCACTGTTAATTTTTTTAACAGTGAATCGTGGAGGACTCACCCTAGTCGAGCCACGAGATTTTGATAATTTTATCGGTTAAATTAAATTAAAAAATCCCAGCCCAACCAGGGTTCGAACTCCGGACCTTACGACACAGAGTCGGACGCTCTAACCAATGCGCCACGCCCCGACATAAGTTATTTTATTATTATTATTATTATATATGGTATTATTGCACACACAGGTGGTAACTCACCTGGTGCATTACTTGTAATTATCACTTGAATGTATAACATTACTATTATTGAATAAAAATTGAGTAAACTTAAAAAAATACGATGTTTTTGTTCCCAGTGTCACAATTTTCACTCGGGTTTGAAGGCCGTCGTTTTTTGGAATTTCTTCCTAACGTTTCGCTCGTTAGCGCGAGAGGCTAGCTTCTTCAGAGGCATATTCATCATGAATAATCTCAGATGACTCAGATGATTATTCATGATGTATAAGCCTCTGAAGAAGGTAGCCACTCGCGCTAGCGAATCGTTAGGAAGAAATTCCAAAAAACGACGGCCTTCAAACCCGAGTGAAAATTGTGACACTGAAAACTCCGGCCGCGAAAGCCTTAACCATTTTGATGTTTTTGTTATTTTTGATAAACAATACGTTTACCTGGAAACAAAACTTTACATAATCGGTTCAGATTTACTTTTTCGTGAAAAATATGTAATTCTGTTCCGTAAAAACATGTGATGGTACAGTCGGTTTTCCACTGGTATTTTTGTAAGAAAAAAATGCTCTATTGATTGGCCTAAACAGTAGTAAAGTTAGGTGGGCATTAAAAAAAACGCCACAAAAGAAGAAAAACAAACCATTGAATACCTTTCCTTCAGAGACCTCTATGAACATGGACATGCCTTCATTTTGGAAACATCTCAAAACCTCACAGGGATGATATTTTTGAAAATATGAACAAGATGTTTATAAATTCAGTTGTGGAATCATCTGCGACTGAAAGATGGAATTTAGTCGCTATCTTCCATCGTACAAGATAACCCCTCTTGGAAGGGATTCATGTTGTTAAGAGAAACATTCTCAATTGAAAATTGAACCAATACATGACTCCTCTGGAAATGGAAAAAACCTACGATAAAATTGAAGTTACTTTTTTGTAATACCTAACAGAAAACAACTACTTCCCCGGCTAAAGCCACGCTGGACATTGAACTACATCTGATAGATATCGAGAACAAGTGTTGCACACTCTAAATAGTTTTACGGTTTTTTGAAAAAATAACCGCTTGATTTTTTATTTTTTGAATAGAACTGAAAAATTGGGAGCTCTTCAAATTAAACTGTAATGAAATTCAAGGAACACTAAGATTCAAAGGGAGGAAATTTTGTGCCTGATTAAACAAAGCGTGAAACGTTATACTTGAAATGAAATCTCAAGCTTTTGAGAAAATAGTTGAATTCTTTAAAGGTTGTTTGAGAGTGGTTGACAATGTAATAGTGTTGTAGAATTCTTCTGGACTTCCATTGTCTAGAAACTAAGAAAATGAATTCTTTGCATGTGTGAGTCACGACGTTTCAACAGGTAACATCTACTGTCGTTATCAAGTGTGTGAATGCGAAAAGATATCTCGGATACTTATTATATAGCCTGCAACTGATGTACCTGCTATAAAGGTAATTATGATCTTCGTGGGGTCTCTCTCAGGTCATCAATGTTAATTAATGTGTTACAAAGATTTTTTTTGGTGAGTGATGTTATTGATGACCGATTTTGATACGTCTTGACACAGAGTCTTTATTGAAATCTCAATCGATCTAGCTGAGTGATGAGTGGCTTCCACACATTCCGAATCTCTATGCTCGGCTGACTGAACACGTTGTTATTCTGAATATAAGCCGACTTTATGAACTTTCTCTTATACCAATGCTGTTCTTTGTGGATAACTTCGGCTTCCGACCATGCGATGCTGTGCTGATTAGTCCATACGTGATCTGCTATTCCCGATTTCGCTGTTTCTCCTCGCTGAGTATTTCTCTTGTGTTCACCGATTCTCATATTTAGTGGCCTCTTAGTTTCTCCAACATAATCCATCCCACATTCACACGGAACACGGTAAATGCAGTTTTTGGAGTCACTATTCTCGTTGGGTGGTCTCGTTTTTGTTAGTTGGCTACGGATGGTATTACTTGATCGGAAGCATGTTCGGAAGTTGTACCTTGATCCAATTCGCCTTATCTTATCCGATAAACCTCTCACATAGGGTAGGCTGTGTTGGTTCATCTGATTTCTCGGTGTTGCCTCTTCTGCGGTTAAGGACCGCTGTTATATGTTTGTCGGAGTACCCATTCCGTCGCAGATCTTTCTTGATGATGTTCAATTCGTTGGTCAGACTCTCATCATGTTACAGAGGCTGTAGGCCCGGTCAACCAACGAGCGGATAATTCCTCTCTTCGTCGCTCCATGATGGTTCGACTCAAAATTCAGGTATTGTCCGGTGTGAGTTGGTTTCCTGTACACTGATGTTTGAAACTTACCATTCGTTCTTTGGACTTTCACATCAAGAAAGGGTAACCCCTCCTGGGTCTCCTTTTACATTGTGAAATTTGTGGACGGTCTGATGTTGTTTGAAGACCAATTAGTTAGCTTTGATGTGGAAAGTCTATATAGGTACCAACGTTCCGGTTGAAGATTCTTTACAGGTTATTCGCGAAAAACTACAAGAGCACGAAGCATTGAAGAACAGGACGAGCCTACCAGTAACTGGTATTATGGAACTACTGGAATGTTGTCTTTGGGACTGTTACTTTCAGGAAAAATACCGTTTTTTCGTACAGGAGGATGGATTACCGATGGGATCCTCACTGTCACCTGTCATAGCAAAAATATATATATATATGGAATGGTTCGAGGCTTTTGCTATAGACAAAGCCGACAAGAAACCTAGGATGTAGCTAAGATATGTTAATGATATATACCTTTATCATATGTAACCATGGAGACGAATAACTCGAGGCCTTTCTGCGGCTCCTAAACAACATCAGACCGTCCATAAATTTCACAATGGAAAAGGAGACCCAGGAGGGGTTACCCTTTCTTGATGTGAAAGTCCAAAGAACGAATGGCAAGTTTCAAACATCAGTGTACAGGAAACCAACTCACACCGGACAATACCTGAATTTTGAGTCGAACCATCATGGAGTGACGAAGAATTATCCGCTCGTTGGTTGACCGGGCCTACAGCCTCTGTAACACCGATGAGAGTCTGACCAACGAATTGAACATCATCAACAAAGATCTGCGACGGAATGGGTACTCCGACAAACATATAACAGCGGTCCTTAACCGCAGAAGAGGCAACACAGATGAACCAACACAGCCTACCCTATGTCTTCCCTATGTGAGAGGTTCATCGGATAAGATAAGGCGAATTGGATCAAGGTACAACATCCGAACATGCTTCCGATCAAGTAATACCATTCGTAGCCAACTTACAAAAACGAGACCACCCAACGAGAATAGTGACTCCAAAAACTGCATTTACCGTGTTCCGTGTGAATGTGGGATGGATTATGTTGGAGAAACTAAGAGGCCACTAAATGTGAGAATCGGTGAACACAAGAGAAATACTCAGCGAGGAGAAACAGTGAAGTCGGGAATAGCAGATCACGTATGGACTAATCAGCACAGCATCGCATGGTCGGAAGCCGAAGTTATCCACAAAGAACAGCATTGGAATAAAAGAAAGTTCATAGAGTCGGCTTATATTCAGAATAATAACGTGTTCAGTCTGCCGAGCATAGAGATTCGGAATGTGTGGAAGCCACTCATCACTCAGCTAGATTGATTGAGATATCAATAAAAACTCTGTGTCAAGACGTATCAAAATCGGTCATCAATAACAACACTCACCAAAAAAGGTCTTTGTTAAACATTAATTAACATTGATGACCTGAGAGATACCCCGCGAAGATCATAATTACCTTTATAGCAGGTACATCAGTTGCAGGCTATATAATAATTATTCGAGATATCTTGTCGCATTCACACACTTGATAACGACAGTAGATGTTAACTGTTGAAACGTCGTGACTCAAACACATGCAAAGAATTTATTTTCTTTGTTTCTAGACAATGGAAGTCCAGAAGAATTCTACTAATCTTCAAAGGTTCTTCGTTGTTCAAACACTGAATATTATTCTTTACTTTTTAGTTCAAGATCTTATAAATAAAAGCTTGTAAAAAAACACATGTAAATTTTGTTATCAATGGCTTATGTTTGATCAACTACCAAGGGGTAAATATTAAAAAATTCGTTCCATTCGAAACCCTTCGCATCTCCGCCAATCCCTCAACGAACCAGTCATTTATACCCGAGACGCGCCTCGCCAAAATCCATGATGTTTCAATCAGCATATAGGAGCTTCAATAGATTACATTCGAGAAAATAAAAGAATCGGTAAAGGGAAAGCGGAGCGCCGAGTGAAAGAACATCAGCAATATTGTTAGAGATTTGGGGCAAGTGGACGTATCTGGTCCATAAAGACAAGATGTCGCGCAATCGATTGGGCAAAGAAACAAGCCATGTTGTTATTGTGGATCTCACCGCCGCATACACTACACAAACAAGGCTATTTCGTTTCCTGCTTTCCTGGGTCGCAGGAGGGTCGTCCTTGGTCCCGAGAGATAATCTATAACTAAATCAAAAGAGAGGTTTTCTTTATATTCTCGTTTTGTAACAAATTCAGCGATGTCAAAAAGGAATAGAGTGTTATGGAAATCGTGTTACCTTCCGCATCCGGAGTTACCACATCTCTTACTTCCCCTTCAGTTGTTTCTTGCGATTCGTGTTCTATCAAGATTTTTCATCAAATGATATCACTGGTCAACACTTTTCTGCTTTATATTCAATACTTACAAACAGTTATTAAATTTTATTACAGCTGATCATCTTGTGAAAAAAACCATTTAGGTCTTTATGTCGATTGCGAAAGTAACATACTTTTGGTTTTGGTTATAATAAATTCTATTCCTCTAATCGAGCGCCCAAGAGTTATGCCTTTTGCTTGGAAAATTTGTAGTATTATAATTTGCAAAGTTAGTAGTTGTGTTACCAGCATTAGTCAAAGTCAAAATACACTTTTTGTACAACTGTCAAAGAAACTTGACATTTGTGCATTTCTATTGATGCGTAAAAGCATTTATGGACGAGTAATGAACGATATTTTTCATTATATCTACCTGAAAACCAAAGATTGTTAAGAAACATTTATTTTTAATGATGAAGGATCAAAAATTGAAATACAGCGTGTCTCACGGTCGATGGTAGGTTAGACGTTTATGGTAAACGCAAAGCAGGATTTCCTTGAAAATTTCACATCTTACATTTTGTTACCTGATCTATCGATCTAAAATATTTTCAGCTTTGCGGCGTTGCCACGTCTATAAAAAAAAACTAGCAACTTTTTTTTTTTAAATAGAACACCCCGTAAATTAACTCATTTTTTGAATCGCTCTTTCATTATAATACTTTTTTGTTGATAATGTCCTATACCTATCTCTATCTGTTTTCGAAATAAAAAATAATTTGTGTTAAATATGGTCCAAAACATAGCCCTAATTCACTTTAGTACATCAGTACTCTCAATTCATGAAAAGTCGATATTTTGATTATAGGTTGGACAAATTCGAAGTATTTACTTAACACCAAGAAATCGACTCCATATCATACAGGGCGTGCTAAAATTACTGTTATTTCCATAATGCATAAAAGTGGTCAAAAGTTCATTTTTTCAAATGAAACCCCCTGTATATTACTCGATAAATTGAAAGATGGTGAAAAATGCTTCAAGATGATATATCATGTCCCTATACCTAAATCATCAACTTTTATTAATAAAATTGCTTTTTAAGAATTTGGTTTTAGGTAACAGTGGATTTGCCAAGCTTATAACAGTTTGGTAACTTTTATAAGTAATTTACGAATAGTTATCGACGGTGTTTCAAATTATCTTCCAAAGTGAATGCAAATATCGATTATTCAAACAAAGTTCTTATGAAATTATTTATTATACACGGACAGTGTGATCAAATCATTGCCAAAACTTGCAGAAATTTCAACCAAATGTATCCTGAATTAACACCAATGAACGAGAGGAAGTATGTACGATTACAAAATAATTTTCTTAAGTATGGCTGAAAGTTTCCAGGGAACAACTGTCCAAAAACCAGGCATTTCTAGGTAAAAGGTACGATTTTCTGGAATATAACATGTGAAAGTACAGAAAAAAACAGAATTAGGAGGATTAAAAATAACAAAATTGTAAACAAAATATCACATTTTTACAATAAATGCTGGAAATGTTGTCCATTATATTCTAAACAATTTAAAATATTCTTTTGTACGCGACTTGTCGTTGCTTTTTCAATTTCATGGGGATCTAGATCTTCAATACACCGCACTATTCGCCGTCGCAGTTCTTCTTTGGTAGGCACTGGAGTACTGTACACCATTTCTTTTAAAACACCCCATAAAAAAAAGTCAAGTGGCGTGAGATCGGGTGATCTCGGTGGCGAATCCCACGGCCCTAAACGCCTAAACCAACGATCGTCAAACATTCGGTGAAGTTTCCTGGAAACTTCCTGAGTGCAATGAGCTGGCGCTCTGTCCAGTTGAAACCACGAATTCCTATATTCCTCTAAAGGCAAGTTTTCAAGGAAATCGGTAACAGTCGTCCTTAAAATATGAAGATATCTCTCTGCATTCAGTGTGTCTTTATAAATAAAAAAGCTACTTTTATTTTTCTTCAAAATACAAAACACATTCAGGGAAAATTTTTCTTGAAAACCCATTTCTTTTGTCACATGAGGATTATGATCAGCCCAAAAATGTTTATTCCTTCTATTAAAAATGCCATCCCTCGTAAATTTTGATTCGTCGCTCCAAATTATTTTTGACAAAAATTCCCGATCTTCCTGTATATGTATTAGAAGGGATTCGCAAAAATGCACTCTGCGTTCAAAGTCTTCTACTTTGAGAGCTTGAACTTTGGTAAATTTATACGGATGCATTTCGTGATTTTCCAAAATTCGTTGTACTGAAGCATGTGATACACCCAAATATTTTTCTGCACTGCGAATGGAAGCTTCTGGATATGCATAAAAATATGCCAAGACGTTAACAGTATTTTCCTCATTTAAAGTAACAGGTTTTGGTAATGTTGAAGGCGCTTTTAACTTTGAGCCATAGTTAAGGAAATTATTTTGTAATCTTACAAACTTCCTCTCGTCCATTGGTGTTAATTCAGGATACATTTGGTTGAATTTTCTGCAAGTTCTGGCAATGATTTGATCACACTGCCCGTGTATAACAAATAATTTCATAAGAACTTCGTTTGAATAATCAATAGCATTCATTTTTGGCGATTTTTTAAAACACCGTCAATAACCATTAGTTAATTACTTATAAAAGTCACCAAGCTCTCATAAGCTTGATACTTCCACGGCCACCTAAAATCAAATTCTTTAAATATTTTATACAACTGTCCGAACTGTCATTAAAAATCTCTTTAATAGAAACAATCAGAACATCTACTTAGAAAGAATTATTTAGAAAAGTTCACACATGTATTTGGCAGTTTGTGCAATTGGTAATATTTATTCCCTGTGAAGTAACTGACGAAGTACCTACTATTCAATTCAACTGTAGAAAGTCGTTTATGAATAACCAATAATAACATTTAAATAAACATGTGCGCTGGTGTATGTAGTTGAAGCATCTGCCTTGTAATCCAAAGATCGTGTGTTCGAATCCCATGGACCTCATTCAGTTTTTTGTTTTTTTTTATTACTAGCTGTAACTGTTGTACACAAAAATGTGTATGATACATGGATTTGCTCCACTTGCTGACGTTCGTTTCGCAATATTCCCCACTCACAAAATAAAATGCCACTTCCATCACTTGTAGGTATCATAAATAACTATTTTTCCACAAAAACGGCTTTATTAAGAAAAGTTGATGATTTAGGTATAGGGACATGATATATCATCTTGAAGCATTTTTCATCATCTTTCAATTTATCGAGTGATATATAGGGGGTTTCATTTGAAAAAATGAACTTTTGACCACTTTTATGCATTATGGAAATAACAGTAATTTTAGCACGCCCTGTATGATATGGAGTCGATTTCTTGGTGTTAAGTAAATACTTCGAATTTGTCCAACCTATAATCAAAATATCGACTTTTCATGAATTGAGAGTACTGATGTACTAAAGTTCAATTAGGGATATGTTTTGGAACATAGTTAACACAAATTATTTTTTATTTCGAAAACAGATAGATAGGTATAGGACATTTTTACCAAAAAAGTATTATAATGAAAGAGCGATTCAAAAAATGAGTTAACATACGGGGTGTTCTATTTAAAAAAATAAAGTTGCTAGTTTTTTTTGATAGACGTGGCAACGCCGCAAAGCTGAAAATATTTTAGATTGATAGATCAGGTAACAAAATGTAAGATGTGAAATTTTCAGGGAAATTCTGCTTTGCGTTTACCATAAACGTCTAACCTACCATCGACCGTGAGACACGCTGTATTTATGGTACAAAAATATTAAGAAATTGCCACAAAACAAGCGTTATTTACCCTGTTGGTAAGGACATATTCAAACAATTTGAGATTTTTCGAGAACTGTCAACATATTTTTTTATTTCGACATGTAAATAGGCATCTATAATGACACCAGCGCACGGATATTTTTTCCAGGCGGGCGCACGGAAAAACCCTTTTTCAGTATGCTAAATAATTATGTAAATATAGTGTTTTCAGATAGGTATAATGAAAATATGATTCAATTCTTCATTCAAGGATTCTATTTTGTCTGGTTCACCTGAGAAGTATATCAATGTATCATCAGCAAATAATTTCAGTTGGCAGTTTTTCACTCGATTAATAATATCATTGATAAACAAAATTAACAGTATCGGCCCCAAAGTGGAACCTTGAGGAACTCCATCCAGAGTTTCTAATTCATGAAAAAAATCAATATTACCATATCAATATTAAAATATAATCTGAAATTACCTGACATTAGCCACAATACTACGGTCGCACGGAAAAAAACCGTTTTCAGTATGCTAAATAAGCATGTAAATATAGTGTTTTCAGATAGGTATAATGAAAAAGACTTTTTTTCGCTGCCAAAATAATTAACAAAATGAACTTGAAATAATAGTTTTTGAAGGATTTATTTTTAATGGAGTCAATTATTAATTGATTATTCATCATAAAACAATTTCATTTATTGGAATAATAATTTATAGTAAAGTTTGAACAATTACTTCCAACTTGAATTCCAGAAGATGTTCTTTGTTGCTGCTGATCAGAAACGTTAGATATTTCTTGAAGAGTTGATTCCACAATTTTATCACAAATTTTAATTTGTTTGGAAGAAGATGGACAATTCAATATTTTGTAAGAAATCTCAATTTTGTTATTCAGACTATACAGGGTGAGTCAGATAAGACCGACAAACTCCGACTACAGATTTTTTGCCTCATTTTGAGATGAAAAGTTTCTATCAAGGTATGTCCTAAAATGCATCCCCTCTGAGATACAGGGTGTCAAAAGTGCGAAAAAAATTTAGATTTATTTATTTTTTCTAAAACTCCTGGAGAAAAAAATTCAAACTTGGTGCACTAATCAAGGTTTATCAACGTGATAATTTAAAGTTATAATTTTCAATTTTCGTAAACCAATGGCGTAGTTACGATGGTATGTGGTCATATTTTCTGAATTGACAAATGAGCGTTTGACATAAGTTAGGCTCATCGATACTCAACCTAAAAGTCATAACATTCTATGTGTCTAAAAGTGAAGGTTTCTGAGATAATTGAGAAAATTTGAAGATATGTCCTGAGTATCAACGTAATTTCCTATGTGCAATAATCAAAAAAAAAAAAAAACAAACCCAACTTCAAATTGATAATACTCCACTCAAATGAGAGTTCAGATATGAACCAATTATTGCGAAATACCGAAGATAAGTACTCTTGATTTGTTGAATTTTATACCTTAAATCCCTGGTGTATTCGAAACCTGTAGAATCTGTTGAAGATTGAACGGCAAGAATTTTAGCAGCATGTACGTCAATACAGGATACACCAGGAATATTCCAAAGCGTGCGACAGTCAATGATACAGAGATGCAAAATGTGTATCGAACAAAATGGTGGTCCATTCGAACATTTACTTTGAGCCTTTTTTGTTTTTATGTTGTGTATTCTATAAACCGTTTCTATCATTTGAGTAGATATAAATACACAATAATTGTTTTTCTTCACCAAAAACATGATGATTGGAAAATATTTTCCTAGATAATTCAGTATGAAATGACTTTGATAATGATACTCCAACATAAAATTTATTAAATTAAAAGTAGGTACTTATTTACAGTTTTTCGCAAATATTATTTTAGGCTTTAACTCTCCTCTAACAGGAGTATTATATTTTGAGGCTGGGTTTGTCAGTGGATCTTTCAGAATAATCATTATGCAACAATGTATGGTCACATATCGGTGAATTTACGAAATCGATTCGTTCAAATATTATGACGAATAAAAAAACGGAGTTTGTCGGTCTCATTCTGACTTACCTGTACTATGTTATGAATACTCCCAACATTAAAAAACGTTCAAGAGGTTGACAATTATTCCTATAAGTTATAATAAAGTTGCATCATGCGATTATAGCACACAGGATGTTATGTCTCTTCTCAGGACATATCTTCAGTTTTTCGCAAATATCTCAGAAACCTTCACTTTTAGGCAAATGGAATGTCATGACTTTTAGGTTGAGTATGGAACTGATGTCAAACGCTCATTTGTCAATTCAGTTGTCCAAAGAAAATATGAAGGAAAATATGACCACATACCAACGTAACTACGCCACGGTTTACGAAAATTGAAAATTATAATTTCAAATTATCACGTTGATAAACCTCGATTAGTGCATCAAGTTTGAATTTTTTTCCTCTATGAGTTTTAGAGAAAAAAAAATCTAAATTTTTTTCACACATTTGACACCCTGTATGTCAGAGGGGATGCATTTTAGGACATACCTTGATAGAAACTTTTCATCTCAAAATGAGACAAGGAATCTGTAGTCGGAGTTTGTCGGTCTTATTCTGACTCACCCTGAATATATACAGGGTGTCAATTTGAAAACTTCCCACCCTTAATATCTTCCTTCCAGTAAACAATATGAGTAATCGAAAAAACAGGTCAATTTTATTGTCAAGGGGGACACTTTCACGGACTATTTGTAGCCCTCGTGGTTCAACCCCCTAGGAGGGGTAGATGTTACCCTTAGAATTTTAAATGGGAAGGGGGGTCAAGTGGCACATCATTTTGATGGGCGTTCAATTCTTGTTCCAATGGTACCCTGACTTATTATTTTGTGATGAGCATTTTCCGAAAAATTGCGTTCTAAACTAACAGAAGTAATTATTAGAACGCCTATACTGAGATGCATTATTGTATTGACTCCCTTTAATGAAAATGGTTAGAAGAGTAGGTGGCACCGCTCCAACCCTTGAATGACAGGAATAAATTTATTACGCATGGGATTTTTTATTTGGTGGTTATTTTCCTTCTACACAATAAAATTTAATTTGCGAGAAAGACATTTCCAACATAAAATCTACTTACGCTTATCTTATTAGCTGTTCGAAATGTTGTCCATTTTGCTCTAAACAGTAATACAGTCTGTTTTCGAACTCCCCTCTAACATTACGGAAAACTTCACTAGGAATTGACTGGCATGCTGCTGTAATTCGTCTTTTAAGTTCGTCAATATCAGAAGGTTGTGTTTTATAAACAACGGATTTAAGATGCCCCCAAAGAAAGAAATCTAAAGGTGTTAAATCTGGTGATCTCGGAGGCCATTCAACTGCTCCCCTTCTGCCAATCCATCTACCCGGAAATCTCTCGTTTAACCACTGTCGGACGGGAAGAAAATAATGAGGTGGAGCACCGTCCTGCTGGTAATGTAACAGATCCTCCTGCAAAAGTTCATTACCTTCTGCATCAATTTGAGTTTCTAGCTCGTGAGTTATAAGAGGATCGATAGTCTCTTCAAGCATATCAAGGTACAGATTGCCAGTCAAGTTTTCTTCCAGAAATAATGGACCAAGAATGGCATTTCCAAGAATACCAGCTCAAACATTAACTTTTTGTAGGTGTTGTGTATGCCCTTCCCGAAAAATATGTGGGTTTTCGTCACTCCAATAGCGACAATTTTGTCTATTAACATTGCCATTCAGAAAAAATGAACACTCATCGCTGAAACAGATGTTTAACAGAAGATTAGGGATGGTATTGACTCGATGAGACATGATTTCACAAAACTCTATTCTTCTATCATAATCATCCTCGTGGAGCTCTTGAAGAATCTGCATTTTATATGGATGAAATTTATGCATTTTCAATGCTTTTCTTATAGTCTCGCGTGACATTCCCGTCTGTTCTGATACTGATCGTAAGGAGCTCGTGGGCTCTGCAGCAAATGTTCCCAAAACTTCAATTTGAGCTGCTTCATTTAGTACTCTGGGGTTATTTCTTTTTTTATTTGTCACTGAACCAGTTTCGTAAAACTTATTCACCAAATCAAGCACATACCGGTGACTTACATTACAATTTGGATGTCTTTCGTTAAAAAGACATGCCGCCCTTCGTGCGCACTTTCCAACTTCTCCATAAATTACAATCATTTCAATTCTGTCTTGAAGAATGTAAAGCATTTTTACACTTTTATACACTTATTAAAGTAATTCCTAAACAGCCCAACAGGTACAACGGTATTCACAATACTACCACATAGTTCAAATTTGCTAACCAATTTTTTGCCGGAAAACAGAAACTTTTTACAGCAGAAGTAGCAAAAAAGGAAGGCTATCTGTACAGTTTCTGCGATGACACTTAAAAATTCAGCATTTAATAAACACAACTTTACTACCATCTACGTTTTACTATTAGACTACTTTTTTATGTAAAGTGTTTGGAGCTAATGGCTAATGTTACCCCTAATACAGGGTTGGAACGGTACCACCTAATATTCTAACCAGTTCTGGCCAAACCATGCATCTCAGTATAGGCGTTCTAATAATTACTTCTGTTAGTTTAGAACGCAATTTTTCGGAAAATGCTCATCAAAAAATAATAAGTCAGGGTACCATTGGAACAAGAATTGAACGCCCATCAAAATGATGTGCCACTTGACCCCCCTTCCCATTTAAAATTCGAAGGGTAACATCTACCCCTCCTAGGGGGTTGAACCACGAGGGCTACAAATAGTCCTTGAAAGTGTCCTCCTTGACAATAAAATTGACCTGTTTTTTCGATTACTCATATTGTTTACTGGAAGGAAGATATTAAGGGTGGGAAGTTTTCAAATTGACACCGTGTATATGCTTCTACTACGGAGGCAGATTACCAGCCACCGACGTTTTATAAATGTAATGTTGCCCCCTGCATTGGCCAAAAGAGTTACAGAACTTTTTCTGAAACAGTGACCTGTGTAGCTCTTATACACGTCTTTTCCAATCCATTTTGCAATCAAGCTGGGAATTTCTCCTATCTTATTTATCCCCACATGTTGGGTAATACATTTTCCTCTCAAATATTGTCAAAAATATATGGAACATCCTGTACATTAAAATATTTTATTATCATTCAATACGTGGGTAACCTTTTTACCTTTTATAATTCAGTACGTGAGCGAAGTTATTTTATTTTGAAACACAATTGTGCCATAAACAGGAAACAAGAGTTTCCAAAAAGATCTAAGAGTCGAGAGTAGAGTTCTGCCGTGCCCACAGATAGTGAGGGCTATGGGGGGAGCTTGGAAGTTTAGATATTAGATAGAAGGAAAATGTTCCTCAAATCAAAATGCCAATATTTATTGCAAGTATAGATCTTTTTGAAATAATTTATTCAATCAATAACTAGTCTAGGAGAGATTCATTAAATCTTTAATTCATTGTTTCCTTCTTTAATTTCAATCGTCTTAATCTCATATTTGTACATAGTAAAATAAATGTTTTTTTATTTTTCTAAAGTGTTTTAAATCTATAAATGATCAGTATCTACCTAGTTAGTCGTGAATAAATCCCAATTCACGACAAGTGGTGGATGCGGCCGTAGTGCTCTATACTTGCGGTATATCTCAATATAATCAGAATTTGAAACAGTAAACGTTCTTGCGCAATAGGTCTTCGTATAAATTATTTTAGCAATCAATATAGATCCAGCATCTTCAATGGCATCAATAGTTATATGTAACAATTCTTAAAGGCGACAAGCACCGCTGATACCCAAAATTAGGACAACCTAGGATTAAAAAATATTGAAATTAATTCAAATCTTACAATATTATGATTATATTGTACCTTATGAAGTAAATTTGTTTCGTTTTCAGCATATTATCAACGGATTTGCAAGGTATTTTAAAAGTGTATACTTGGCTTCTGATGAAAACATGATTCGTGAAAACTCTAATAATTTGGATCTAGATATTTTACAGATAGGTGCTCTTTCTGAAACTGACATTGTTACTGCTTCAAAAAAACTGAAAAACAAACTAATTATGAACAAAAAATACCAAAATCAAATTAAGTGTTCAAAATGTCAGCCTCCTGCAAGTATTCACGTTTCAGCCCTCTTTCTCATGGACTCGCGTGCTCTTTGGAAGATCCCTGGAGTATTCCTTATGGCTTCACAGGAAACTATTACGCGGTTTCGCAATTCTTCCTCTGTTTGATTTGGTTGACTGTACACCAAAGTTTTAAGATGTCCTCAAAGAAAGTAATCGAGACTGTTTAAGTCTGGGGATCTAGCTGGCCATAACTCTGTTTCCCCCCCCCCCCACGACCTATCCAGCGATTATGGAAGTTTTGGTTCAAATATTCGCGTGCCAGAGCGCTAAAATGAGCAGGTGCACCATCGTGCATAAACCACATGCGATTTCGCATTAAAATAGGAACATCTTCCAACAGAATTGGCAAATTATCTTCAAGAAATCGGCGATAGTTATGTCCATTTAATCTCTATGGTAAAAAAAGGTCCAATTAGGTAATCTCCAATAATTCCGGCCCAGACATTCAATGAGAACTGCTCCTGGTGATGAGATTCCACGTTTGCATGCGGATTTTCCTTGTCCCAAAAATGATTATTATGAAAATTTCTGGCAAAACTAGCTTCGTCCGTGAATAAAATTTCTCTGTCAAATAAAGGATTTTCGGTAACTTTTTGGAGAAACCATTGGCAGAAATTCACTCGTAATAGAAAGTCTCGAGGAAGTAGAGCCTGAACCCGTTGAATGTGAAAGGGATATACTAAATAATCATGAGGAATCCTCCATATCCTTCAACTTGCCTAGTATTTATTTCAGGATTTTCGTCAACTGAATTTAAAACAGCTACCTCAATTGCTGGAGTTCTTGTAGTCCGATGTGCTCCTTTCAAGTGATGCATTGGCTCAAAACTTCCTGTTTCACATAACCTTCTGTGGGTGTTTGAAATCGTTCGAGCATCAGGAACCATTCTATTTGGGAAGCGCTTTTGATACAGTCGCCTGGCTTCATATGCGTTCCCGTCAGCAAGCCCATACAGATAATGCATGTCTGCTAATTCGGTATTTGTAAAATTTACCATGTTTTTTTTAATAAACAATTTTTTATAAAGTGAATAATATCACGTATCTAGCTAAAGAAGTGTCAAAATTGTTTATGTTGAAAACAACGAAAGGCGCACAAGATAATCCTAATACTCTTCAACTTCTGATTTCGCGTAATGACAAGTAAATGGATGCATTTTATTTTCTAACTCAAAAACCGTTCGCCGGACGAAAAAAAGGTAAAAGGTAAGAGTACATTTTTATGAGAAGATAAAGGACAAGTGCAAAAATAACATTTATTTGGGAAAAAGGCAGTGGCGTATCATTATTTTGATGAAAAATATGACAGGGTATGTTAACAGGGACGCCACTGATGAAAATTAAGAAATCCTTCATCATGGAAAAATGTATTTTTATGCATACTTGGCATGTACCATAATTGAAAAAAAAGCCTAAGCGGTTTCAGAGATATTGGGGAAGAAGTGATTTTTTTGTTAAATTTCAACATCCTGTATCTCAGAAATGACGCTGTTACAGACCTATGTTCATATGGAGAATTTTTCCTAAAATCACCCAAGGATTATAGCCCTTCAGGATCAGCATTTAATTATAAAACACCCTGTATATAGATGCCTTCTATCAATCTCCTCTCTCGCCTCACGAACTGGCAGTTCCACTTTTGATAACACCCATTTTCGAGCGAAAAGGAGGTAAAAAGTTCCCGCTGTGCCTAAATTCGCAACACGAAAGTGCACTGGGCCCGCGACATTACAATAAGTAAAACGGCAGCTTCGTAGCATTTACTACACCTCGTTTCGATCCCGACGCGACTTAAACTTTCCCATGAACTTTTCCTTCAACTTCCAGACGCTCCGTATTCAAGAGTTTCGTCGAATGTAACTCCTCCGAAATATATCTCCTACGACATCCGAGTAATGTATTTAGCCTGAAAGAGTGCTCATGTAGGCAAGGTGGTTGGATAGACAGCGGCTCGCCATAAACAAGCACGAGACCCAAACAGGGCCGTACTCGAGGGGCTCGGTATACAGTAGAGGAAATTCGGAAAAAGCTTCCGGTAATCGAACTTTCATTAATTGTTAGTACATTTAACGATTGCGGAATATAAACCAGCAGTGCTGCGAAAAGTAAAACTACGTTTTGTGAAAAATTCATCATCCCTCGTACCACTTCCCCTGGAAACTAAGCCACGTTTTATCGACCATTAGAGTTTATATCTACTAGTAAAAAAAGTAGAGTATCATAAAAACGTAATTTCCAGTAGAAGTCAAATGATTCTTAAAGTTCTTAAATCTCTGTAAAGAGTTTATAAATAGTTTCATTATTAAAAATGATAGTCATTATGAATAATTTGTTTGAATAAACAACTTCTACAGCCCAAACAGACAATGGAAGAAGGCGCGAGCAGTATTATATCTTATTGGAATATTATTTAGGCGAGAATATTTCAAATGGAATAATGAAGTTATCATATGTGTGAATTCCTTGAATAATTTTGACTCAGAAAACTTTTTCAGAATGTTAAAATTATTATGAAGAGGTGATTCCAAAACCTAACTAAAAAATTGCATATTCGAAGAGTGGGAACAAGTAGAAACTGAAAAATAATTTTTTGATATGTCTGGTCAATTTTTCTCTAATCATCACACATAAATCGATTAGACCTATAGACAACTTTCGCCACTTTACTAATAGTAGATATAAAATATGAACCCACCTTCATCATCTTCTTTTCTGGCTTCCTTTTTCATAGAATATAATTTTAAAAGAGAGCTTCAACAGAGGTTCTCAATGAATTGAGAATCAATATGAACCCACCTTCTATATCATATAAATTAAACTCGTTGTACAACCTATTTCCATCTGTAACTTCAATTACGTCCATAACACTCATATTTATTTTAACTAGAAGCTCATCCTTCTCTACCAAAATCATTCTAATGCGAGTAAATGAAGTTTTTTGAACTTCAAAATACAACCAAACTGAAATGAACAGATTTGGTCCATAGTTTAATGTAATGTCAATAGTGTCAATTTCTGCTATGATTTAGGGAGTTCAATTTTTCAACCAATTATCTACATTTGCTACCATCAAATTCGATCATAGCAAAAGTAGAGGTAGTAGATATATTTGGTATCAAAAAAACAGCTGAGTCAAATTCAACTTCTACGAGTAGAACATTTCTGCCTACAATAAAACGAACATTGTACAGGAATGTCAAAAAGTATGGCATTTACGTACATAGGAATAAAAATGACTGATTTATTTGGTATTATATTTTTCCGTCAAGATACAGGGTGTTTCACAACATATTCAAACATTGTTTACCACGCTTGCACGTCTAAATTATAATAGGCCATGCTGTATATAAAAATAAGAGGCTATTTTCACACAAAATAAAAGACGCAAACGGCCTATACTATTTTTTATAAGATAGTTCCCCGGTTTTCGCCCCAGCAAAATCGCTTTGTGGAATTTTTTAAACAGGCAATAGTGAGAAAAATTACGACTTAATGTTTTTTTGGAGATATCTCAAAGATTATTCTAGGAATCGTTTTACAGTGAATGGAACTTTTGTAGAGATTCATAAAACCTACAAAATGGATTTTCATACGACCAGATCAGTGCATTTTCCACTGAGAAAATCCTGAAAAATCTCTAAATGCAGACAATTTTTCAAAAATTTATAATTTTATAAATCTGAAGTTGGTTCAACTGCTCGCAAGATGTTTTCTGTCAGATGTGAAGTTTTTGCACAATCGCGTCATAAACAATTTAAGAGCACATCTTGTAGGATGCGCCGTTTTAAGGGAAATCGTCGTATTCAGATTCTGTGAACTGTATCTGGATGAGATCAATATCTACAATTTGTATATTTCGGATTTTTACCTGAGAGGTGGGAACCGTGTTGAAAATGTCACTGAAAGCTGATCAAAACGCTTTAAAGTGCGTACGCAGTCATCCGAAGTCGAACTGAAGTTAACTCGAATTGAGTTCGGGCCAGAGGCTCAACTAACAGGAGGGTTTAATAAGCCCTAGTCAATCAGAATCTTTGTATCATCAACACGTCATAGTGACGTACTTGGACATGAGTACAGAGTCGAACTCGAACCAAAAAAGAAAACTCCCAGCAGTAACTCTCATATACCAAGTAAGTGCAGATTTCGCTAGTCCGTCACTGTCTATAGAGAATGGCGGCCATGACATATCCAACTACGTCACATCTCGTCACAAATGTTCTTTCATCTCTTTCTTTTAGTGTTACCATTGTCTTATGGGCAATTTTGTGAAGTAGGCTATGGAGACAAATGAATTGGGTAATTTATGATAAAAATTAAGTGTGTTTCAACAAACTCACAAACTCACTCAATTAACAATTCTAGAGTGAAAAGTCAAACAAAAAAATTTTAAACTTTTTAAATAACAAAACACATATTTGCGAGTATGAATTTTCTGAACCAAACTCTCGTTTGTCTCCCATTTGATGCTGGTCTCGGCAAAAACTATTGGGCAGAAGCACTATGAGCTGATTAACGTTTCCCCGAAAACCCATGTTGATAAAAAAATTCAAGGCGTCAAAGGCTTTACTTAAGTCGAAAAAAATTCCAACAACATTATCTCATTCATCCATTAAATCATGTACTTGTTGTTTAAAATTAAAGGTTGCGGTTTCTGTCGTGATCTTCACTAAATCCGTATTGGCATTTGTCATGAGGTCGAATGTTTCTATGTAAATAAATAAATAATAAAAAAATAAAATGTTTATTAATCCTTTCAACTATCGATAACAATAGATAGGATAAGTCAATTTACAATTTAAAATTTAAAAATAGTGAAGAACAGTGTTTCAAAAGACATACAAGACGGAATACAGAATTACAATGATAACTGACATGAAATGTAAAATACCTCGAATTTATTTCAAAATTGAAAAGTAGGATTCGAATTCCTCAATGGTATAAAAACATTCTCTCACTAGGAGCTCCTTGATTGAATCTAGTCTTAAAAATAACCGGGGATCCCGCGTTTCTTATTTCATTTGGCAGACAGTTGAAGAAACGGCAGCCTGCATTAATGGGAGATTTTTTGTAATAGAAGTGTTTGGGCTTGTTCAGTTTTATATTATTTTTATTTCTGGTATTGTAAGAGTGTGAATCACTGTTAATGGGGTATGAATGTTTATTATTGAAAATATATGTTAACAGTTTCATCAAATAAATGGATGTTACCGTGAGGATCCTTTTTGTTTTGCATGATTGGCGACTACTAATGTTGAAAATGAGCCTTATGATGCGTTTTTGTGCAACAAAAATCCGATGCCTGACCCCACACTATAATGTTATATGAAATCGTAGAGTATACAAATGCGTAGTAAACCTGTAATAGTGAGTCTGTGTTCAAAATATTTTTCAGTGTTACCAGTATATAAAAGCTTTTGTTCAGTTTTTTACAAACTATTTATATTTGTTCTTCCCATGTTAGGTTGCAGTCGATTAGCGTCCCTAAGAATTTAGATGAAGTGGAGGTGCTAACAATATTATTATTGATTTCAAAAGTGAAAAAATGTTTTGTGTGGAATTCGATAATCACTGTTTTATTATGATTTATTATAAGAGTATTGCGCATGCAGTAGTCTGCAAACTCTTTAAGAACTGAGTCTACTTTTTGCTGTAGCTTTTGGCGGTCAGGATCAGATACCACAATAGAGGTGTCATCGGCATACATGAAGACTCTACCATTCTTTATGTAATGAGGCAAGTCATTAACATAGGTTAGAAAAATCAAGGGACCTAGGACACTTCCCTGTGGTGTTCCGAGGTCTAAATCGAATTCCTTTGATCTGGTTTCACCGATTCGCACAATGATTTTCCTGTTTTCAAGAAAGGACGTTATCCACTCATTCACAGGGCCACGTAGACCCAGGTAGTTGATTTTCTTCGAAACGAAGTTACGACTAACCGTGTCGAATGCTCGTGTTAGGTCGAACGATATAACAATTACATGTTCATTTTTATCCATTAGGTCGTTGATGTGTTGAACGAAATCTGTTATGGCTGTTTCTGTAGATAGATCGGGACGGAAGCCATGTTGGCAGTCAGTAAGTACTTTATGCCTTATGAAGAAATCTATGATTCTCTTGCAAATGAGTTTCTCAATGATTTTGGAAAAAATGCTCAGGAGGGCAATTGGGCGGTAATTTTCTATGTTGCTCGCATCGCCCTTTTTGAATATGGGAATGATGGCAGCTGATTTCAGAACGCTAGGAAAAGTGCCTGAATTCACTGATAGATTTATAATGTCGGCAAGATATCGTGATATTTTACAAGCACACTTTTTTATAATATCAACCGGGATTTCGTCTAATCCAGTGGATTTTTTATTAGGTAAGTTAGCGATAACTTCCTCCACTTCTTCTATAGTGGCCGGTATGAAAACAAAAGAATTTTTCAGACTATTAGAGGTTGTGCATGAATTTGATATATTACTTCCGAAATGTTCGGATATTTTATTTTCAATGACGGTGGATAAATAGTCGCCAAATAAATCTGTGATAATATTCAAGTCCGTGGTTAAATGACCTTCATGAGAAATTTCGAGTTCTCTCTGTTTTTTGCATTTACCTGTTAAATTATTTGAAATTGTCCAGATTGCTTTGGATCTATTACTTGAGTTTTTTATTTTATTGTTGTAGAATTCGCGTTTTTCTTTTTTAATGTTTTCGTCCACTTGTTTTTTCATTTTTTTATACTTTGTTTTGATTTCGTTGTCATCAGTTCTCTTTTTCAACCAGTCTAATTGTTTCAGTTTGTCTAAGTCATTTTTCAGTTCGTCTGATAAGATTATTTTATCCGAAAAATTTCGATTTTTACTCGATTTTCTTTTTTTGGAGAAAGCCACGTCAAAGCACCATAAAAAATCTAGAAAGATTTCGAAAGTCTCATTTACATTGCTCACTTCATTGAATGACATATTGCATAAAGCCCTTTCCAAATAAAAACAGAATTCATTCACAGAGACGTCATCGAAACTGCGGTAGGTATAATAGGGGTTTTCTTGTTTAGTTTCAATTTCAGTATGAAGAGTCATATCAGTAATTTGGGCGTGGTGGTCTGATAAACCTGTTTATTACCTTGGTTAAATCTGGGTGACTAGTGACAGCGATATCAATACATGAAAAACTAGTTTTGTTATTTATCGTGAAAATTCTAGTATGATCATCAACCACAGATGACATTCCAAAAGAACTGAAAATATCAGTTAAAATTCTCGATTCAATTTTTCCTCCTTTCATATCTATGTTCAGATCACCACAGAGGATTAAATAGGTGAAAGAGCAGAATGTCTTCGTTAGTAGCTGTGATAGCTGGTCATAAAAAATTCGTAGATTACCGCTTGGTGGCCTATATATATTTATGACGCAACATGTTTTATTGATTGATATTGCAGAGCATTCGAGGGTATTTTCAATGGAGTAATTATTTAAGAATATTATTGATTTTGAATGAGAAAGCATATCATCTCTTACAAAGATGATAGAGCCTCCATGTATGTGATTTATTCGATGTAGGTAATCGTTTATTCCAGAGGAAATCATTTTTTCAAAAATATATGATAAGACACTGATAATTACGAAAGCGCAGAAGGACCTCATAAATTTAAAAATATCATTCCGACTTTACAGTTCGGAATTAGTCTAATTCCGACTTAACAACTCGGAAAAAGTATAATTACGACTCTACAACTCGGAATTAGTGTAATTCCGACTTTACAACTCGGAATTAGTATAATTCCGACTTCACAACTCGGAATTAGTATAATTCTGACTTTACCACTCGGAATTAGAATTGCGATTCCATTGGAATTTTAGTGAAAGTTTAAACATTGATCCCTAACGTCCAAACTCGTCAATTCATGTGCATTTGTGTATACAGTGCGGCTTTTATCCCCCCTGTTAACTTTTGAACAGTTCGACGTAGAAACATGGAAAAAAACCGTTTCGAGGGTTTCAGCAATACTACTTTTTGAAATAAAAAAAATAGTGATTGCACGATAGGGGGCGCAGGGGGCCCATCAACTCAAAAATTTTAAATGGCATGTGGGGTCAAGTGACACATCGTTGAAAAGATAATTCAATTCTCTTTACAACCATCTAAATATTTTTGAATTTTGTTTATAATTTTTTTCCCAATTTCGATTTTTATACCTTTCGAAATTTTTTAATTAATGTGCCCCCAGCACCATCTGTCGAGTAAATTGCAATGTTTCTTCTCTCAAAAAGTAGTATCGGTAATACCCTTCAAAAATTTTTTGGTTTCATTGTTCCACATCCAACCGTTCAAATTTATCGAGATATGAGTAGTATTCAGATCCGCATTTATATTTGATATTTCGATTTTGAATTACAAAAAAATATTACCGAAATTCAAAAATATTTAGATGGTTGTAAAGAGAATTGAATTATCTTTTCAACGATGTGACACTTGACCCCCCATGCCATTTAAAAATTTTGAGTTGATGGGCCCCCCTGCGCCCCCTATCGTGCAATCACTATTTTTTTTATTTCAAAAAGTATTATTGGTGAAATCCTCGAAACTGTTTTTTTTTTCATGTTTCTACGTCGAACCGTTCGAAAGTTAACAGGGGGGGGGGACTATTAAAAGCCGCACTGTATAGTTATTACTTAATAATATTTGAACGCTTCTTACCCGCACGCAGTTTAACTTTCCGCACTTGTTAAGTATTTTTAATGAAAAATAGCATACTTCATTTAGAGAAAATCGTAAGAAAAATACTAGTTCTATGCTTAGCAACTTTTCTACTAGCAACACGTTTACTATTGATCATTACATTATTTCATCTTGTCAATCTGACAGATTTTTCTTTTATTAAATGATGCATTTTCATAAAATAAAAGAAAAAAACACGTGTTCTACTCTTATACCGGTTGCACATCAAACCATCAATACAGAAACAAAGAAGCAACCCGATGTTTTTCAACAATTCAACAATAAATCTGAAACTTTTCATCAACAAAATGTGTTGTGTTGCGGCAACTTTTCGCGGTCCTGTTGGAAGGCGTTAAACATCGAAGGGTTTCTGTTTTATTGTCATTGCTTGCAACATTTTCGGTGCTGTGTGTACTTAATTGAAAAACAAAGATAAACGGAAACCCCTTCATTACAATATGTCTTTGCGGACTCCTAAGTGTTGTGGATGATGTCAGACAATAAACATGCAGTATGTCGGGTGAACTGGTAGGTACATCAAGCTATGAATAAAATCTACAGTTTCCAATAATCTTAGTGGTACCGCCAAGCATTCAACCACATAGCATATCTAAAATTGGTATATTTCTTCATAGATCTTAGGGCCAACCATCAGCTGTATTAAATCTTCAAAGTTCTCGCTGGACGGTTCAAGTTTACATTTTCACATAACTCCAATACCAACTCGTGGAATCGTATTGATTACACTAATTCCGAGTCGGAATTATACTAATTTCGAATTGTAAAGTCAGAATTGTACTAATTTCAAATTGAAAAGTCAGAATTAGTCTGATTCCTAGTTATGAAGTCGGAATTAGGCTAATTCCGAGTTGTAAAGTTGGAATTATACTAATTCCGAGTTGTAAAATCGGAATTATAGTAATTCTGAATTGTTAAGTCGGAATTATACTAATTCCGAGTTGTGAAGTCAGAATTATACTAATTTCGAGTTGCGAAGTCGGAATTAGAAGAATTATTTTTTTTTTCATTCTTTGTGGCCCTTCTACGGTTTCGCAGATAATTGATAGTGGGGGGATCATTTTTGATATTTATATTGTCGCCATTTTTTAGTATAGGGAGAATGATCGCTACTTAAAGAATGTCAGGATATTTATTCCCCAAAGGAACAACTTTCCCCAAAAAAGGGCAGTCCGTATCGTGTCAAAAATCGGACCACTAGAATCGTGCAGAGAACACTTCAAGAGCCTCTCAATTCTTACAATTATATCGATTTATATCTATGATGTTGTTTGCTTTGTTTTCAAAAATAAGTCATATTTTGAATCTGAAATAGTAGAACATACCTATGAAACTCGTATGAAAAACAGATTGCTTCCATCGAAACATTCTTCCAGCCTATATCAAAGGGGTATCTTTTATAATGGTTGCAAACTATTTAATATCCTTCCTAAATATATACAGAACTCGAGAAATATTCACTTGTTCAAGAGGGAGATGAAACAGTTATTATTGAAGAAAACCTACTATTCGCTGGAAGAATTTTATGGTGATTTCTGATCATTCCTATCTGTTTTTAAATCTGTTTTTATTTATACATTTATATGTCGTGTTTTTTTTTCTTTTTTTGCCAAATTGGTTAGTCTTTTGGAATTATCCACCTTCTGACATTGTCGCATTAGTGTATTGTATAGTCATGTTACTGTATTGTTTAAATGTAAATGTAGAATGAACGCGCTGGTTGCAATTCTTTTCTTTAATGAAAGTATTTTTACAAAGATGTAAAATTTGACAATTCAGAGAAATTGAATATATTATTGACATTATTCGACTGCATTTGTTATCCGTCGTCACGTTCGCCAGGAGCAGTCATGGGCGCCGACTTGGGATGGAAACTGGACATGCCCCCCACCTTGAAAGAGTGGCCTTTCAACTCAGCTTCAGCGGGACAGCCTCACGAGACAGAGGTAGAGGACACAGGTTAGAGATGGCTCTTCGAATTTCACCATTCACCGTACGTAAAGCAGCAACCCGCGGAATGTTATCGGAACCAGGAAACAACTGGATGACCCTACCAAGCTTCCATTGTAAAGGACTTAGGTTGCAGTCTTTGATAATAACCAGGTCGCCAATGTTCATTTGTGACTTGTTTTCTCTCCATTTTTGTCGGCCTTGAAGTTCTGATATGTACTCGAGAGACCATCTTTTCCAAAGATGCTGGCGTAGTTGCTGAAGTCTCTCAAATTGATCCAATCGATTTACCTTGATATCCATGAAATTATGCTCAGGAATAGAGGTGAGCGTGCGGCCGATGAGGAAGTGGGAAGGAGTTAAGGCGGTAAGATCAGATGGGTCTGAGGTTAAAGGAGTTGAAGGACGGGAGTTTAAAATAGCCTCTACTTGCACTAAAACAGTTTGAAAATGTTCATATGTGAGGAGCGCTTCTGATAGAACACGTTTCAAATGTCTTTTCATTGACTTCACACCTGCCTCCCAAATGCCACCGAAATGTGGGGAGTACGCAGGAATGAAATGCCATTATATTTCTTGACACGAGGTAGAAGATTCGATTTCTTCGCTGTGGTTTTTCAAAAATTTACCTAGTTCCAATAACTGATTTTTGGAACCTACGAAATTTGTCCCGTTGTCGGAATAGATACTTTGGGGCTTGCCCCGTCTTGCTATAAACCGTTTAAGAGCAGAAATAAAGGCATCACTGGTTAAGTCGCTGACTAGTTCAATATGAACCGCCTTTGTTGATAAACATATGAAAAGGCTAACATAACCCTTGTAGGTTTTAAAACGTCGGCCAGGTTTGTCTCTCAACGTAAAAGGACCGGCGTAATCCACCCCTGTATTGATGAATGGAAGAAAAGGAGTGACCCTTGCTTCAGGAAGATCTCCCATTAGAGGATTTATAGAAATCGGTTTGGCTTTGAAGCACACGATACACTCATGAACAGTTCTCTTCGCAAGATTCTTCCCAAGTATGGGCCAATATGTTTCACGTATTGAGTAGAGCAATTGATGAGGTCCAGCATGAAGAAGCTTTTTATGCTCGTTATGGAATAGTAACTTTGAGAAATGATGATTTGATGAAATGATTATGGGGTGCTTCTTATCAAATTCATATGGAGAATGTCTTAGTCTGCCCCCAACCCTGAGAATACCATTCTCATCAATAAAAGGAAGTAGGGACAACATTCTACTTTTGCGAGGAAGAGGTTTGCCTTTCGATAAGTTATGCAGTTCCTCTGGGAATGATTCAGCTTGAGAATATTTGATAAGATAACGAAGTGAGGAATTCAACTCCTGCATAGAAAGAGGACCAGAATTTCTTTCCAGGGATCTGAAACGAGCTAATGAATTGTGAACGAATCTTAAGATATAGGCAAAGGTGCGTTTGAGACGATTCAATGTTGAAAATCGTTCGAAAGGAAAACTGGAGAGGGCTGTCAAATTCAGGGAAGTTATTTCTGTTCGCTTCATCTCCGGAAGTTCATTGGTCAACTCAAGCGGTTGAGTGGAGCAAATTTGAATGGAATCATTCAGAAATTTGGGACCATGCCACCAAAGATCAGATGATTTCAAACTTTGTGGACTAATACCTCTTGAGATGAGATCGGCAGGATTTTCCTTTGTATTCACGTGGTTCCAACAAGAGATATCCGTATTGGATTGAATTTCTGAGACTCTGTTGGCCACGAATGTTTTGAGGAGATGAGGAGAAATTTTGAGCCATCCTAGAACCACCATAGAATCCGACCAATAAAATATTTTATTGAATTTAAGAGAGAGAGATCTGAAAACTTTGGTAGCTAGCCTACTGAGGATTACAGCAGCGCAGAGCTCGAGCCGCGGAATGCTGATTTTTTTGAGTGGAGCAACCTTTGACTTTGCACATAACAGATGGGTTTGGACGTTACCTGATTGATCTAAGCTGCGGATGTAAATAGCGGAACCGAACGCTAGTTCAGAAGAGTCGCAAAAACCGTGTAATTCAATATGAACAGCGTTGTCTAGTTTCACTTTACGAGCAATCTGAATATCATTGAGTTGAGGGAGTTGATCTCTAAAAGCTAACCAACTAGTATGAATATGTAAAGGCACTGAATGATCCCAACCTAATTTTTCTAGCCAAAGTTGCTGTAACAACATTTTAGCTTGGATTGTAGCTGGACAGAGAAGACCAAAAGGGTCAAAGATTTGTGCTATACCCGACAGGATTGACCTCTTTGTGATTGTCTTCGGAAGAATCTCCGAAGAGATAACATATCTTAGAGAGTCAAATTTGGGATACCAATGAAGTCCAAGTGTTTTTGTGTTATCGTTCGATCCAAGAGAGTGGGCGATGTCCAAGGAAGAAACTGATTGCTGGATAGCATCCAATATTGAAGGATTGTTAGAGACCCATTTGCGAAGTGGAAAGTGAGCTTTGGACAGGATATGAATGATTTGCTTACAATAAACAATGATTTCCGAAACTGAATCAGATCCAGTTAAAAGATCATCAACATAGAAGTCATTCGCTATTATGTTGGTAGCTTCAGGAAAACTTTCGGAATACTCCTGCGCTAGTTCACTCAAGCATCTGGTAGCAAGGAAGCTCGCCGATGCAGTACCATAAGTGACCGTGTTCAAGGAAAAGGTTTGCAAAGGCTGACATGGATCAGACCTCCACAATATTTGTTGAAAATGTCTCTGAGAAGGACAAACCAATATTTGGCGATAAAATTTTGCAATATCCGCTGATACTACGTGAGAATGTTGCCTGAATCGAAGAACGATCGACAAAAGATCACTTTGAACGACTGGCCCGACCATTTGGACGTCGTTGAGTGATAAACCGCTTGAAGAAGGAGACGATCCGTCGAACACAACACGAAGTTTCGTGGTGAGACTGTCCTTCTTCAAAACTCCGTGATGAGGGAGGTAATAGCTGAATGGTTGATGGTGATCAACCTGAGTCATGTGACCCATGGAAACGTATTCTTCCATAAATTCGATATACATTTTCTTTAGGGTTGAATTGTGCTGAAGCTTACGTTCAACACTATAAAATCTCTTTTCGGCTGTGCTTCTTGATTCACCTAGCTTTTCAACTGAATCTTTGAAAGGCATTGAAACTACGAAACGTCCATCTGAATTCCTTTTAAGAGTAGATTTAAAATGCTCTTCGCAATGTTCCTCCTCCTTAGAATAGAACCGAGTAGTGGGAAACTCTTCTATTTCCCAGAATCGTGAGAGTTCATCACATACACTATTGTGCGAGAAATTACAGAAGGCATTCTGGGAAGGCTGTACCTGGGGAAGAGGACCTGAGATAATCCACCCAAGCTTTGTCTTTTGAAGTGGGCCCAAATTGATCTGCCCAACGCAGAGCAAGTTATAGAAAAGGCCGGCCCCTATCAGGAGGTGTATATCTGAATTCACATGGAAATTTTTATCTGACAGCTGAATATTAGCAGGAATGCGCAATGAAGAAATGTCTATTTGACAACCTGGGAGCTGATTGCATATGGCATTGGTGACTAAACAAGTTAGGGATGCCGAAAATGAGGAGTGGAGTGACCTAAGGAACACATTGCACTGGTAATTCATATTAGAGGAAGTTTGAGCAATCCCTATCACAGAAATGTCAATTCGCCTTTTTGGAAGACCTAATTTTGAGACTAAATGGGATGAGATAAAATTTGATTGCGAACCACTATCCAAGAGAGCTCTGCATTCTTGTGCCTTACCAGAACTATCCAAAACTTGAACTACTACTGTGGATAAAAGAACAAGATTTTTCCGAACAGCGCTAGTTGAAAGCGCATGCGTAGATTCAATATTTGAGTCTGCTTCACTGGCACTCGAAATGACATTTGGAGCAATTTCGGTAGTTTCGACATGAATGAGTGTGTGGTGCTTCTTGCCACACTTATAGCATTTGCCGTATTTGCAATTGGAATTCACGTGACCAGGATGTAAACAATTTAGACAAACCTTTAATTTTTTGGCTTGCTCTGTTCTATCAGTAATGCTTAAATTGAGAAAATCACGACAATTGCTCAATTTGTGATTTGAAGACTTGCATAGAAAACAAGAAGCTTGACTTGATATCAAAGATCTCGTAAGAGATTTTTTCTGAAATCGATTGCGATCTTTATTGCCACTAGAAAAGTGATTAGCCTCAATTTTTTCAAGAATGTCAGCTTTCGTTTTCAGAAAATTCAAAAGATCTTTGAGAGTTGTCTCTGTTGATTTCTTTGACTCCCATTCAAGAGTGGTTTCAGAATCAAGCTTCTCAACGATTAGAAATATCAATAAGGTATCCCAATGGTCTACGGGTTCATTCAAAGATTGCAGAGAACGCAAGTTACTTTGTAGGCCATCTACTAGCTGCCTGATATTGAAAGAAGACTGTTTGATAATTTTTTGCAAATTGAATATGCATTTGGTGTGATTGTAAACGAGAAGTTCACGATTCGCAAACCTCTCGCAAAGCATTTGCCACGCCACTGAGAAATTCTCGGAAGATACCGGAATACTATGAATAACTTTCTCAGCTACGCCACTGACAGATGATTTCAAGTAATGAAATTTTTGTACTAAACTGATGCTCACATTTTTAATAATCATAGACTGAAAAGAATCATGAAATTCCAACCAATTCTCATAATTACCGGAAAATCTAGGTAATTGAACAGTTGGTAATTTGATACCCAAAGATGCATGATTATTTTCATCTTTACTTGAAACACCTGAGTGAGAGCTATCATGTTCATGTGGATTTCCTTTCACGTTGGAAGACTCCCCGACACTGGCAGTATGTTTGGACAAAAGAGTTTCGGCCTTTGCAATTATGCCAAAGTAATCGTTTTCAAATTGTTCACTTTGAGCCGATTCATCTTGAACGTCATCGACCTGACAATCGATTTCAGTTTGAATTTCTTCGAATTGATTCAAAAGAAGTTCAGACCTTGATAACCTCAATTTCAATTCATTTTCAGGAAAGATAAATTCTGGATTAGCTAAATCATTTTCGAGATTATTTATATAGTTTTTGAAAATTGTAAGTTTCGATTTTATAGATGCCCGCCTTTTTCTCAATTTGTCAAGAGTCATTCTAGTTTCGGCTTCTGTCATATTTATCGGAAAAAGAAACTCTTCTTTACAAGAATTAGCACAATACAAAATTATTGAATGAGAAAAAGTTGTTTTTTATTAGATAAATGAAACGTGAACTATTTGAACTGTTGATGTGTGAAAAAATGTGTTTGAAACACTCAAAACTGACAGTTTCTTAATAAGAATGAGCGTTTTGACAAAGCAAACAAATTGAATTTGTTAAATAATTCACGAAATATATATGCAAATGCAAGTGAAAGCTATTTTAAATAAGGGAAAGGGATCAAGGATTAGGAATGATTACCTGGGAGACCGCAAATTAGTTCTGTACAGTAGAAATTGGATGCTGCGAAACTGGAAACTCGAAACACGTGTGGAAAAACGAAACTTCGACTTTATCGAATTGTTTGCCAATGACTTCGTGTGTGTTTCCGAAATTTTCACCAACTTCCCAATCTTCTTACTTGAATATCCGGCTCGAAGGACCATGTTTAAATGTAAATGTAGAATGAACGCGCTGGTTGCAATTCTTTTCTTTAATGAAAGTATTTTTACAAAGATGTAAAATTTGACAATTCAGAGAAATTGAATATATTATTGACATTATTCGACTGCATTTGTTATCCGTCGTCACGTTCGCCAGGAGCAGTCATGGGCGCCGACTTGGGATGGAAACTGGACAGTATTATATTCTTTCGTGACTGTTAATGAAATGAAATGAACATAAGTTTAAATTATGTCCTAACACTTTAGATGAAATACCCACACATTTGTACAATAATAACCCTTCCACTCTTTCATCACACTATGAAACCATTAATGCCAATTAAGTTTCAGCCAGCTCATTTCATTTTGTCTACAATTACACAAACATACGGTTCGAAGCTAGGTGGCCAAGCGGCGCCGGGCGCTCAAACCCCAGGGACCGGCCCTGAGCCCGGGACGAGGAAGAGAAGAGCAGAGTTAGGGGTAGAACTCCAACGCAGTCTACGGCATACCCGATCGTAAATTCGGTCTTTCTTACGACTCTAGCGACCTCTAATTCCTCCCAAGTGACGCACGACGTGTGCTTTATGTGTTTGCGTGAGTGCTCAGCCTGCTATGTGTCCGCAATTGATTCACCCTATGCCCTTTGACACTGACCCCACAACTACCCGCTCTTTACTTACTTCCTCATCGGCGCGAATTAAGAATATTCATTGACGTGCAAATTCAGATTTATCTTAAAACTGTCTGTTTTGAAAAGGCCAAGGATGGAGAAGGAAAAAAATGGACATGGACCCTTCATCGAGTATTGTCAGTTTTGCCTTCTGAAGAACTGGCGATGGCTGCTAACGGGCTAGTACATATTTTTTTCTACTCCCGTATGTGAATTACTAACGTTACACATCGATAAAAATGTGAAAAGCTTCATTTCACGAATCGGTGTGTGAAGTGCCATGCTTTTCTTATGGGATTTATTTCACGCACCGGTGCCATAAGAGTCAATACAAATTCACACACCGGTCGCTGGTCTAGGTAGCGGTGGCGAGAGAAATTGACAAATATGACAGATCCCGCAGAGTGAAGTTCAGAGTTACATCAGTTAATAGACCGTAAATAGTAATTAATTACCCTCTGAATTAATAAATAGTACAACGAAATTTTGATTTAAACCGATTAGCCGTGTATTTCACGCAAATTCCTGATGGACAGCATTGAAGTACTCCCATCAACTCCTCCAAATATAACGTTAGCAGCCAGTGAAGCAAGTTCATCGTTATTGCCACAAAAATCGTTGGGAATTTACGAAAACACTTTGGAAAAGTTTATGCAATGGCGCAATATAAACAACATCCAATCATTCTCCGAAAGGGTAATATTAGCCTTCCTATCTGAATTATCAACAAAGGTTAAATCTTCTACCTTATGGAGTCACTACTCAATGTTGAAAAGCACCCTTAGTGTTAAGTACAACGTACAAATTGGTGATTATACGAAAGTTCGCGCTTTCTTGAAACGGAAAAACGAGGGATACATTCCTAAAAATCACGCGTTTTGGAAAAGGAACACGTATTAAAATTTCTCAAAGAGGCACCCGATGAAAATTTCCTTTAATTCAATCTCTAAGTAAAAGGTCGTAGAAAAAGTATAGTGTGCACCAAGTGCGTGAAGACTTTTTTACGCACTAGATACACAAAATACTATTACGTTTCTGTCTGGGTTATAAAGTGACGCCATTCATTGACATTTAATAGTGTATGAATAGTATATGATCTAACAAGTGTTATAATAATAATAATAAAAGTTTATTCCTGTACAATACTTTTTTATATACGTCCTTTTTCGCAGACTTCCAAAATTTGGTCTACTCGTCCAAAAAAACAGTATTTACGTAAATTACTATTATCTCTTTCAAGAACTTGAAATATAAGTACTAATAAACTATTTATAGAACGTTTTGAAGATCAGATAGGAAATGCTCTTGAGCCTTGAAATGTTCATGTTTCTCTGTTTTCAGGCAGTGTTTAAAAAAGTATACTGATAATTTTATACATTCCATATGAAGCAAAGCATTAATAATTCACCCTACACTCATTTTCAGTTAGCTGATAACTTTTTGAAATCCACGGCTACAAACGCGACTTTGGAAAGTCACACCAATAATATTCGTAGAGGGTTGATTTCACGCTGAATTTGCTTCATTGGAATCCGCAGTCGAGTATATTGGTGGGGTGTTGGTTCATTTTATTGACGAACAATACGTCAATTGAGTTAATTGTGGCACTGGCGGTTAATTCCTGACAAAGCAATTATTGCTGATTTCCGTGACCAAGGCAACACTAACCTACGAAATATATTCGCTAGGTGCGCGTATTATGTAATACATGTAGACGTCAATGTGATGGATAGAGCAGGCTATGCGACGTGCATGCATCATTTGCGGTTTCAAAAATGCTGAATGCGCCACTATAGAGTAGGGTAGGGTAGGGATTGCAAATAGGACAATCATTTTAGCATTTAAAATCAAAAATGGGGAAAAGGAAACTTTCACAAATGTCCTATTTAAGTGCGCAATAATACTATTGAAATTTGCGCACTCGTACAGGGTCAGCAACATTGTTCTAGTTATTTTGCAGAGAAAAAATGCAAAAGAGTCGCAACATGACGAAAACAAAGAAAATATTATCGTTATCGTTCCCCAATTTTGCGACCATTTCCAAGTTCCGCACCGGAGTGAATAAATTATTTTTTCACACTTTTGTTAATAACCCAGACAAAAAAAAATCAAAATGAGTAGTAAACGCAAAGAAACTTTTCTCTCTGTCATAAATCTCACAAAACTTTGGCACCTCTGCCGATGACGGCACCATACTTTTTCCCTGAAAACATATTAAATTTACCACCACCACAGATTTCGGGAACTTTGTCGAATATGAAAAGAACGAAAAAAATTCAAATTTGTTTTTTTTTATTTGTCAGTTTTTATTTGACAAAGTTTTCATTTTTCGAAAATTTTCGAAGCTGATTCTAAATCATGAAACGAAATTAATTTTTGGATATAAATTATCAAGGTTACGAAAGAAAGAATACATTCATCTACATTTATATTTTCAGATTCAGACGGAAATTTCCTACCAGCTCTAGTAAAATTCACGGGGATTCCATTTCTTTCAAGAAATTTATAGACGATCAAAATCTAATTTTGAATTACGAAACGAAAATATGAAGAAAAAAATGCCAAAAAAACCCTTTTCAACTAGATTTGTACTTTTCTAGAGAACTGTTGAGGAGAGAGCAATTGTGCTAATGCCAATCGATTCGCAATGCCCGAATTAGTATTTTCTGGAAATTTCAAAGTAGGTATTCGAAAAAACTGTAAGGGATATACACGAAAAATGCAAAATCGGAAGATCTGTTATAAATTCCGAAAATAATATGCTTAGATATAAGATTTAGCCCATAAAGGGAATAAAAGGTAGAAATTCCGAAATTGCAGAGGTTCCGTACAAAAATGATGAAATTTTACGAATCCAAGTTCAAAAATTTGAAAAATTAAATTTTGGCGAAGAAAAGACCATTTCAACTCGATTGAACCATTTAATTCAAGAACGGTTAGAGATAAAGCAATT
The DNA here is from genome assembly GCA_944452925.2 of Chrysolina oricalcia. Classification (NCBI taxonomy): domain Eukaryota; kingdom Metazoa; phylum Arthropoda; class Insecta; order Coleoptera; family Chrysomelidae; genus Chrysolina; species Chrysolina oricalcia. The sequence continues at coordinate 1,528,138 of OX101821.2, read as the reverse complement.
CTGCTAATCGATCCAGAATGACCAAATTAGTATATTTTAAAAATTTCAAGTCAATGAAAGAATGAAAAATGTACTCGAACAAATTTGTAAGGGGTAGACCCCTAAAATCACATATAAAACAAAATCATTAGATCCACTTGAACATGTATATGTAAATATTTCAGTGATGAATAAATTCTATTTCTATTTCTATTCGCTCCGTATGCGTAAAATTCCTAGCTGATTCCGAAAAAATATATGATTTGTTATGTTCAGATTTAAGATTTAGCAGGAAATGGGAATAAAAGGTAGAAAATTCAAAATTGCAGAGGTTCCTCAACATGTCTAGAAAATCTTTAATTGAATCGGAATCGTTCAAAATTCAGTGTGCTTATACGAAAAAGTTCGAATTTTGAGTTGAGTCCGAAAATTTAAAAAAATTTATTTTGAAGAAAACACCCCATTTCAACTCGATTTGAACTTTTCAATTAAAAAACGGTTGAATATAGAGCAATTCTACGACTGTCAATCGATTCAGAATTGCCGTATTAGTATATTTTGAAAATTTCAAGTCAGTCAAAGAATGAAAAATGTCTAGGAAAAAATTTGTAAACATCACCAAAAATGCAAAATCGTCAGATCCACTTGAAAATTAGCACTCTCGTATAGGTAAAATGTCAAGCTGATTCCAAAAATATATTATATATCTTGTGACTCCGTTTATGTGAGCATTCCATCTCATATGTGAATCAATTGTTACTCCTAGATATTCAATGTTGTTTTTACAATGTAGGTATCTAATTTTTTTTGTGGTTTTATTCACATCTAGCGTTTGGAAATTTGTAAGTTTTTTATGCTGAAACCAATCAAATATTTTGATGAGATCTTTTTCTGTTATCTTTCTGAGATCATCCCATATTCAAGCGGTATATAAAATAGCTGTATCGTCGGCAAAGCTAGCTATGTTTGCATTTATTTCTAATGAGAATGAATAATTAATATAAAGAGAGAATAGTAGGGAATCAAGTACAGTACCTTGAGGTATACCATATACTACATTTTTAGGTGTGCTTGGATGATTTTCGATACGTACCATTTGTTCTCTTCCATTCAAGAAATCCTGGAGAAGATCGAGTATTTTCTCCGTATTTTCAAGGACCTCCAAAAGAGTGTATGATCCACTGTGTCGAAGGCCTTTGATGAGTCCAAAAACACACAGTGTTGATTAACTTTCATCGAATCTTTTGTGGATTGTTCCAGTTGGTGCAGAAATAGCATCGTTAGAATATAGTCCTTCACGGAATCCAAATTGAGATTTTGATATTGTATTATATTTGGTTAGGTAGTTGGTAATTCTTGTTTTAATTGTAACCAAACGAATTTTATGACCGGAAATAATAATTTAAATCAGACCCAAACCCGAATTCAAATATCTGAAATGTTTTCTCAAACCCTCGAAAACTGTTATTCTAGTAAATATTCTCAGAAATACATGGTTACCAAGGGTCCTCTCAAAATAGACGATGTTATTGATTATTTTTAAGTGTTTCCGTGTGTGTATTTATCTCAAAATTGGGCATTTCAGAATAATAGAGAAACAAACAGTCAAATAGTTCGCATATGTTTATGTTCTTGTGAGAGGCCAGTTGTTATATTTTCAGGGACCACCCATAGTTCTCAAGGGGGGCGGGCCATGCCAACTTTGAAATTAGGGTCGAAAAATAGGTTAGTCTTTCGTTTCATTCGTTCAAGTCAACATGTGGTTGCGCAGTTTTATTAGTTTACTCAAGTTATTGTAATTGTCATATTTCAACTCTGTTCAACACAATATTCAATCTGGGTACTATCGTTAATTTTCATTCTTTGAATATATATATAAAGTCGATCTTTTCCACCTTTGTTTGTTATTCTTTATTGTTTAGTTAATAGATATAAGTGTTATGCATTCTGGCTTTTTATTCTCAAAAGTTCACATTCCAGTTTACGAAAATCCTTTTGATTAGAGATAAAAATATTTTAATTAGTAGAGTTGAACAGAGTAAGTAAATTTGAGTGCTAAAGTGAGTTCCGCAACGAGTTCTCAATCCAGCATCTAGTATAGAAAGTCGGGATAATCGGATGAAAAAGTAAGGTGAGTTAGAAATCTTAAATGCTGTGAGGTATGATTCCTAGTTGCTAGAAAATTAGAGTCCAACGTTCCAAATTATTATTATGTTTTTAACGACTCCGCTCGGTCGAATCAGTTGTGATAATGCTCTATTTAATTATAAAGACAGCATTTGTTACATAATGGCTTTTCCGAATTATCTTGTTTTAATGGCTTTTTCGATTTTTTTTGCAAAAGTTGTAATTAGTGAGATTGGTCTATATTTTGAAATTGTATTCTTTGTTCCTTTTTTGTGGATGGGTATTATCACTGATCTTTTGAAATATGAAAGGCAATGTACTATTTAGAATATATCATTGACTTACCAATCAGCTACTGCCAACTGTTTTCGTTCTAGCAATCTATTGCCGGTACTTTTTTTCAAGTGACTATCATTTCAATACTTTCTTTTTCATTCACAAGTGCTAAATAAAATTAATTCTGTAGCTGCGTTATCTTTGAGTACTGAGTGTTGGGTGTAAGGATTTTTCACGCATTGAATAATAATTATTGAAATCATCCGAATTGGGTTCTCTTTCTTTTAAGTGCTTATGGTCCGATTTTATTCAAAACCATAGTATATAGAAGTTTTTGGAAGAAGAGATTGAGTGTAGGTGAGTTCTTTTGAGTGATCCCGAGCACTTCAAAATACTCGCGAACACTTTCTACGACCACTAATCAAATTTGTAAAGTACTACAAATTTGTAAAACACTTAGCACAGTTCTTAGTACAGCTGTAAGTATATCATCACAGTTAGTGAATAAGCACACTATATTGATTGCATAATGAAACAACATGGAGGACGTTCACGTATTTATTCAAACTCATGTGAAAAAAAAATCCGAATGGCAGTTTTGCATACGAAATATTCTCACCAATTGCTAACCCCTATTTTTAGGACCACAATAAACCTTCTCTGCTGCAGCATCTATGGAGTCGCAAATATTGACGGACCGTGGGAAAAACACACATTTTCAACTAACATTATATAACATAACAATAAAGTGACTAGAAAGTTTCCATTTATCAAATATTCTTTGGTCAACGTTGTATAAAAGTTTTCACAGTGAATGACAACAATACTTAAAAAATTTGACATCGAAGCAAACATCTTTGGACGATATCACAATTTCATTAATTCTGAACGAACTCGCAGGTGTCAATATTGTAACCTTCTTGATGGCTAAAATTCGTAACTAGATCTGCGTTGGTCCCAAATGAGCTCACACAACCTTCGAAGGAGTTGGAAAACATGCCATTGGTCTTCAGAACCAGGCTGCCATTTCCAGGAACTCCCCCAATATAAATATCATCATCAGTTCGGATCTTATATCGTTCAACAATTTGTTTTTGGATTTGTATATCTTCTCCATCAACACTCAAACTTAGTGGATTCAATGTTATATCTATTACATGCCACAAACCGTCTGAAATCAGAGTATGTAACGGTACTACAAAGGTACTTTTTATGGAATCTGTTGGAGAAACCACGAGTTTCAGAAAACCTTTTTCCAATCCAAGGCCTAGATAATTTTCATCCTAAAAAAAAACATTCAAACTAGTTTGAAGAAGAATGAAAATTCAAATTACCCTTTCAGTCCATATCAGCAATCCATCTGATTTGGCAGTGGTGAAATTCAATCTGATACTCATAACATCATCGGTTTTCAAGTCTCTTTTCCTATCACCAACTTTTTTAATGGCTATGTAACTTTGACCGTTGAATTTTGGAATTTCAACTGCAATTCTATTCTCACAAAAAGCTCCTGAGTACCCAATCACGCAAGTGCATTTATTGTTCAGACACTTTCCTTGGTTCCTGCATCTCTTTTCAACACATAGTGAAACATTCTCGCAATTACTGCCAAAATACGGGAGAATACAAGAACAGTGTGGTTGCATGAAGGAATCTAACCAGCATGTACCTCCATTTTGACAGATTTCTCCCCCACATGGAGTGCCATCACAATCTTCAATGTTTCTTGCTTCCCTTATCGCTGAAGTTGTAAGAGGTGTTGCCACATCGTCAATTGATAAATGTCTAATACAGCCTTGGAAATAGTCGGGAAAGCTGGAAGCTACACAAATTGGCAAGTCTGACATGTCTGGAACCCCACCAAGAAAAATTGTTTCCTTGGAAATGCCTAGAATATGTCCACTATCCAGTAATCCTGTATTGATTATATTGTCCACTGACAGGTAGATCTTTCGTCCGAAAGCTCCAAATTTCACCTTGTACCAGACTGCTTTTACCAGGAGTTTAGAACTTCTTATTGAAGTGATACTAGATGAGGGTAACTTGCTAGTACCTTGAAAAGTTTTGAAGAAAATAATTATTAAGAATAATAATAATAATTTTTTATTGATCCCAAGAAACATTTATGTTTATAGAGGGATGTAAAAAATGTATGCAATAAAAAATTTATGCACTGAAAAATAACAATACTTATGAAATACAAATTGAAGAAAAAGTTAAACAATTGATGGAAATAAACAAGATGTATCTCAAAGTTTCAAAACTGAAAATGATGAAATCAGAAAAGATATATTATTTGTTCCAAACTCAACTTTTCAAGTGTTTTTTTTTATTTAATTTGAATGGGATTTTGCCATAATTTTTCGATTCATTGGGTAATTCGATGTAAAATTTTATTCCGTTACATAGTGTTGATTTTTGACCGATATTTGTCTTACTTTTATTCATTGTTATATAGTTGGAATATCTGTTTGAATAATTATGTTGATCACTATTGATTTTGAACATTATATTAGAATGTTTTATATTATTTTTAACTAAATGAATGAAGATACACAATTTCATTTCATGTAATGAGTGTATATCCAGAAGCTTTTTTGGTTTTAACAAATTAGGAGTTGACTCATAATATCAAGTTTGAATATACATTTGATAATTTTATTCTGTAGTGTCTTTATTGGCCTGAGCAATGAATTTTTTGCTGCACCCCAAATAGAATTTATTTATAATTTTATTTATTTCTTTATTGAACATACACCTTCCAACGTGGTATAAGGAAGATAATAATAATATAACTTCGAAAAAGTTTGAAAATTCATATAAAATAATAATTTAACAACTTTACATATTTGTAGATTGAGGAACATCAGTTTGGCAGCAAAGTATTTTCAAGAAAATATCTACAGATTTTTTTATATCGTCTGAAAGTTTGTTGTAAGTTTCCATAGAACTAGATACAGGATTGTTTTTGCCTTTATTTGAATGAATGTTATTTAAATGTAAGTGATTTGCATTTCTAATATTATAGTCATGTAATTTTGATTTTTATGTGAACTGCCTATTCCTTTTTCGTAATTTTTTTGTCAATTTGTGTGCAAATTTTGCTATTTTAAATTTTATTACTTAGTATAATTTTAGTACTCACGGTTTCCCACGGTTTCTTAAAAAATACTTTTATTGCTTCATTTATTAAACGATTAATTATACCTTTTTAGTTTTCATTACAAGATGAAATATTTACATTGTATTCTTTTATATTATACAGGGTGGGTCACGGTCGATGGTACCTTCGATGGTACGAGACATAGGATCGTTCTGAAAATTCAGTTTCTCAAGTAGTTGCTCTTGGTTTATCGATCTAAAATATTTTCATCAATGCAGCGTTGCCGCTTATACCAGAAAGTAGCAGCATCTTTGTTATTTCAAATGGGTCACCCTGTATATTACCGCATTTTTGATTATTTCTGCCTCATACTCCCCTATACCTATCTCTAACGGTTTTTGAGATAATGGTTATTTTCCATATTTTTTATCCAAAACATAGCTCGAATTGAATGTTTATTTCTGCGGTATTTGGATTCTTATGAAGTTGCAATTTTGTGTTTAGTTCATCAAGATCATGTACATTGATTCTGTATAGAGAAGTTTGTTCTGCGTTATACAGGGTCGTTCAAAGTTCATGATCTTACTGCTAGATACGAAATGGGTTGAAAGTGCGTTTTTTCAAATGGAGCATCCTGTATATTATGAAATATCCTGAAAGATGACTAAAATCCCTTCGAATTGATACATCATGTTCCTTTACCTAAATAGCCAGAATTCCGAGATAATAGCAATTTTCACTTGTAATCTCCCAAGTGCTTGAATTATTGCCGGAAATTTTTCGAGTACATGAATTTTTTTGAAAATTCATGTACGAGATAAATTTACTGCAAATAATTCAAGCACGAGGAGGATTCGGTAAGAAAATTTCACACCGAGAAATGAAAATCATTTAACAATGCATAAGAAATAACTAACGATGGTTTCTCCTGAACTATTTATAACCACTGAAATATTGATATATAAAATACTACAACATTTTCATCAATAAAAGTGTTCAAATTTGGAACAAAAAAAAAGTTATGTTCTTATCGTGTATTGAACCATCGACCTAGCGACTCATAGGCCGCAACACTACCGCTGAGCTACGGGATTTATGATGAAAACTTGTGACAAATGGTGTATTGAAATTCTTCTGAAATACGATTTCAGAATTGACAATTTCTGCTATAATCGTGGAGAAAATATTTTCAGACACATTCCAAATATCTAGTAAATACATAATTATCTCCTTTCATATGAAAACTAGACCTCCATTTGTATATTGAAGGTATCTAAACAAGAACGAATGTTTTGAATGGCTACAAAACTGAGGTGTGAAATTTTCTAAAAAAGTCGATTTATTTTTCTCATATTCATCTAAGGTGGCTATTAAATGTCATGATGGTACTTGACATTATGAAAATTTGACAATTAGTGCACTATTAATAATTCCGTTGTGTGTTTCTTAACGAAAGTGACTCAAAAATAATTGATATAGAGGGAAATAACTATTCAAACGAAGTTCTGATGAAATTGTTTATTCTTCATGGAAAATGTGAGGAAATTATAGCAAGAACGTGCAGAAAATTCAACGAAACATACCCTGATTTACAACCAATGAACAAAAGGAAGTTTGTACGATTACAACATAATTTCTTTAATTATCTGTCAAAAATTAGAAAACGTTCACAATAAATTTTCAAAATGCCGACCATTGTGTTCCAAACATTTCAAAATCCGGGCATTTGGAGATATAGTTGTGGAACTCCTTATTTCACTGGCATCTAGCATTTTTTTTGTTCCAAATTTAAACACAATCATTGATGAAAATTTTGTTAAGTATTTTACATATCAATATTTCAGTGGTTATAAATAGTTCAGGTGAAACCATCTTTAGTTATTTCTTATGAATTGTTGGATGATTTTCATTTCTCGGTGTGAAATTTTTTTACTGAATTCCCCTCGTACTTGAATTAATTGCCTTAAATTTATCTCGTACATGAATTTTCTTTGAAAATTCATGTACTCGAAAAATTTCCGGCAATAATTCAAGCACTTGGGAGATTACAAGTGAAAATTGCTATTATCTCGGAATTCTGGCTATTTAGGTATAGGAACATGCTGTATCAATTCGAAGGGAATTTAGTAATCTTTCGGAATGTTTGATAATATACAGGATGTTCTATTCAAAAAAACGCACTTTCAACCCTTTTCGTATCTAGCAGTAAGATCATGAATTTTGAACGACCCTGTATAACGCAGAACAAACTTCTCTATGCAGAATCAATGTACATGATCTTGATGAACTAAACACAAAATTTCAACTTCCTAAGAATCCAAATACCGCAGAAATAAACATTCAATTCGAGCTATGTTTTGGATAAAAAATATGGAAAATAACCAATATCTCAAAAATCGTTAGAGATAGGTATAGGGGAGTATGAGGCAAAAATAATCAGAAAGGAATGACAAGTTCAAAAATGCGGTAATATACAGGGTGACCCATTTGAAATAACAAAGATGCTGCTACTTTCTGGTATAAGCGGCAATGCTGCATTGATGAAAATATTTTAGATCGATAGACCAAGAGCAACTACTTTAGAAACTAAATTTTCAGAATGATCCTATTTCCCGTTCTTCGTAAACGTCTAAGGTACCATCGACCGTGACCCACCCTGTATAATACTGTACATGCGAGACAATGTGGATATTATTAATGAGAATTTGAATTTGAATATTCAGAAAATCGATTCTTCTTATTGCTTCTATTAAAGGAATAATGGATTTCCTCATTTTCATCAATCATCGGGCCTAAATATTTCTGCTCTTCAACTTCATGTATTATTTTACTCTCTATTTTCAATTTAAATTCAATGAAGTCTATATTTTTTATTTCAAAATTATGTGAATAGTTTTTTCTAAATTGATGCTGAGATTCATTTCATCTTTCCATTTTTCAAACAATTGAACATCTTTTTCAATTCTTCTTTCTAATTTTTTTTGTATTTTTGGCAAAGTAATAAATTCAAGTGTCATATGCAAAAGAAAAACCGATCCATTTTATTTTGGTAATACTATTCACAATGATCAAATAGAAAATTGGAGCCAGTACTGAACCTTGAGGAACTCCAATGAAGAATAATTATTTTTATCAATGACATCATATTTAATGAGATTTTCAAAATAAATTTCAAAAAGTTTATAAGTGTGACCTCTCAGTTTAAAATCTCTAGTAATCTATGATTAACTTATATCTGAAAAAATAGCAACACTAAAAACTTATATCTGAAGTTTCAAAAATATCATTCATTAAATCAGTATTTGAATTTATTGGATTTGAGGAAATTATAATTCTATGACTATCTTATTCCGAAATTGGTTTTAAATACATATATTTACTACAAAGTGATGGCATTATTGGGTTGGTTTTGATTTTTTTGGTTAAAGTTAATCCAATTCCTGAAAAAAAGTTGACGAATTCATTACATATGTCTTTGTCGGATATTATTAGTGAGCCAGAGTTACTTTTGATTAGATATATGGATTTTTTTTCTATTCTAACATCCCAATTTTTTTTCAGTTTTTTCTGCCTTTTCAAATTGTTTATTGAGTTCTTGTTTTTTAAATTCCTACGTAATATATCGCCATGATTTTTTCCTTTTTTATATAATTTTTTTAAGTCATCATGATTTTAATATTTTATAAATTGTTTGTATGATTTGTCTCGAATTTTCATTTTGTCTATCGCAGATTTATTTACCTGATTTGAGTTTCAATTCAATCATGCCGTTCAACAATGACAGGCACATAAACGTTGAATCTTTCTTTCCCACGAACATAATGATTCCTTGATCTTTCAGAATTCGAATTTCGAACTGAAAATGGAACTTGTAGTTTTCCTGCTCTACAGGTTTCAAAGCAATATAAGATCTCTTGCCGGTGAAACTAACGTCTGTGATATTTCCATCTGAAAAAAATAGGTAGTCGTTGAGTGACGATTGGATTCCATCTGCAGAGGAAGTTGTTAAAAACAAAATGTTTTTTTTTTCTGAGATGTACAGAATTTATGACAGATCGCCGTATATCTGCGAAATTATCTTTCAAATAATAAATCTTATAAAAAAATTACCAATCTTGGCTGAAAATAATAATTTACTATTGAATATTCTAGTTTTTTTTAAATTTTTCAAGTTTCATTGAATAATGTTTAGTACGTGATTGTTGTCATATTCCTTGTACACTAAAAAAAAGCTTTTACATTTTCTATAAAATTTCTCCAAACAATAGATAGATTGATAAAAAATTCCTGATGTGATTTCTCTGATTTTGTGTTTTTTCTTCAGTCAAATTTATATGTATAACTGAGCCTTTAAAGCATGTCCTGCTAGCACGTCGCAGAGCGGAGTGCCTTTAAAGTTGCCAGTGCTTCAAATGCACTTATACACGTGTAAAATACTCTAATATCTTTTTTATACCTTTTTATGGACTACTGATATCTCGTGTTGATGATTTTGATATAGATTCAATTGTTTACAAGTTTACTTGTCAGTTCGTATGAGATTTTTCACATTTTTAGTTCATTTGACAATGCAGGTATAATAAAAAATGAATTATGAGAGGGTTGATACTTAAACTTGCACAATCTTTACATAGAACGATCCTTGGTTTTAATGGAGGTCTAGTCTAAAATTGGTAGGTAATTTTGTATCAACCATCTGCATATTATATTTACCATTTTCACAAAATGTTCCAGTTCTTCCCAATGGACAGTCACACTCATAATGTGATAACTGTGGAATACATCGAGATTCTTCTGCACACTTGGAATAATTACTATCGCATAAATTTCTTCTCGAGGAACATAATGGTCCATACCAATCATCTTGACAAAGACACCTAAAACGAATGAAAAATATGTGAATTCGTAAATCGGTTATACTCGTATATAAAAGCTATTGATAAAAACCGCACGATGAAAGGAATGATAGCTGTACTGCATCGCTTGCATTACATTGCATTGCATTGAATTACATTGAATGACATTACATTGCCTTGCATTGCATTGCATTGGATTGCATTGCCTTACATTGCATTAAATTGCATTGCATTGAATTGCATTGCATTGAATAGCGGTGCATTGCATTGTTTTGCATTTTATTACATAACACATCACATTACAACACCTTGCATTGCATTGCTTTGTCTTACATTGCATTGAATTGCCTTGCCTTTCATTAAATTGGATTGGATTGCATTGCATAGCTTTGCATTGAATTGCATTGCTTTGGGTTGCATTACATCAAATAACATTACATCACATTGCGTTGCATTGCATTGCCTTGCCTTAAATTGCATTGGATTGCCTTGCCTTGTCTTGCCTTATTTTGCATTGGATTTCATTGCATTGCAATGAATCGCATTGCAGTTTATTGGATTGCATTGCAGTGTATTGCATTGCATTGCATTCCATTACGTTACCTTGCATTGCACTACCTTGCCTCGCCTTACATTGCATTGAATTGCATTGCGTAACATTTACATTGCATTGGATTGCTTCGCATAGCATTGTATTGGATTGCATTGCATTGCATTGCATTGCATTGCATTGCAGTTCATTGCTCTCCCAAATTTTATAAGTTTATCTAATTTAAAATGCTTATTATCCTTAATTCTGAAGGGGGTGTTTTCCACGGTTTTAAAAAAATTACTTTTATTGCTTTATTGAAGGAAAAATTTTTGATTTTTGTTATAGATCATCTTGTAAATCGATTTTTCACACTGCTCCTATTAAAGGAATAATTCTTTATTTTATTCACATGGCATTCAAAATTTTAATCTTTATCAATCATCGGGCTTAAATGTATGTGTTTTTCAACTTATTTATTATATTACTCTTTATTTTTAATTTAAATTTTATTTGGTCCATATTTTTTTGTTTGAAAATCATGTGAATAGCTTTTCCTAAAATAATATTTAGATACATTTCATGTTTCCAGTTTTCAAAAAATTGATCATCTCTTTCAATTTTATTTTTTAATTTTTTTTTACTTTTTGGCCGACTAATAAAGTACAGTATATCTGCAAAAGAAAAATGTTAAACTATCAATTTTATTTTGGTTATACTATTCACATTCATCAAATAGAGAATTGGAGCCAGTACTAAACCTTTCAACACCTTGCTTTGCATTGCCTTGTTTTACATTGCCTTGCCTTACATTGCATTGGATTGAACTGTAGTGCATTGCATTGCACTACATTAAATTAAATTAGATCATATTACAATACGTTGCATTGCATTGCATTGCCTTACATTGCATTGGATTGCATTGCATTGAATTGCATTGCGTTGGATTGTATTGCAGTGTATTGCTTTGCACTCCATTGAATTACATTACATTACATTACCTAGCATTGCGCTGCTTTGCCTTGCCTTACATTGCACTGAATTGCATTGCATTGCACTTCTTTAACATTGCATTGGATTGCGTCGCATTGCATTGAATTGGATTGCATTACATTGCATTGCATAGCATAGCATAGCATAGCATTGCAGTGCATTGTAGTGCATTCCATTGTATTCCATTACATTGTAATACATTGCGTGACCTTGCATTGAATTGCATTACATTGGATTGCATTTGATTGTATTGAATTGCATTGCATTACATTTCATCACAGGCAAGTTTGCTATGCATCATAAAATCAATAGTACTTACATGAAAGTGCTACCATGATGCAAACATGCTCCGCCATTTTGGCAACTTCGATCGTAGCATTCACTTGTTCCGCATTGACCAACTGCTCTACCAAAAGTTTTCGTTTTTCCTTGAAAAGGTATCACTACACTACCAGATTTCATTTCGAGATCGTAAATACATCCTGAAAATCCTGTATGCAGAGGTAGGTCATGGGGTAGCGTGGAAAAGTTTTTAGAGTCGTGTCCACCTGAAAATCGGTATTAATTTTTTTTTATTTGCCAACGATATATGGTATTGAGATTCATATGATAATAGAGGTTCAGTATACATACCAATGTACAGGACGGGTGCCACGTCAAGTTGTACCAGCGTACCGGGAGATCTTCCGGTGGTATTTCCCAAGTTTTCAACGTACAACCAAGCTCGACGACCAGAGTGTCCCAACCGAACAAGATAATCTCTTTCTCCTTTCTTTATGGGCTGTGAAGTAAATATTCTCCTTGGTCCTGAATGTAATGAAAATAATAATATTTAATTCTTTGGTCGAAAAGTACAGTTAAAATAGTCAATGCACAATGAAAAAACAAAAAGTCAAGTACATAAAAGTCTTAAAGTATAGTATAAGAATGGTGTAAATATAAAAAACTGCATATGGTCATATAAAAGTCGAAATTTTAAACAACACAAAATTTATCAATACAAGGAGACAGTGAAAATTAAAATATTCAATACCAGAATATTCTGTGAATTGAAATGAGACACTTAGGAGTGAATAGTAAAAACCAAATAATATATGCTGAAGCTGAAGATCTGAGGTTAGTTCATCTGTGAATTCTTGAATGGTGTAACAGATCCTCTGAGGTAACAATTTTTTCAGTTGACTTTCGAAGACATGAATGTTTGTAGAATTTTTTATAGCTATTGGTAGGATATTGTAGAATGTACACCCATTGTACGCTTTTTTCATATATAGAAGTTCTATGAGCATTTAGAAAAACTAGATCTCTTGATATATGAAGTATCGGGATTCATGTCGACATCTACTTTTGAAACACAAAATATTAACAGTTGTTGTTGCAATTTTCATACTTGGAACGGTGTGTTTGATATACAAGTATAAAACAAAATTTGCTATTGATAGCTCTTCTTATCATATTACAAGACAAAATAATGAATTGAAATTGCCAATCCCTTCAAGTAGTCTGATCAAAAATTCAATAATTTATAATGATGTGAGATGTTTAATCACCTTCCATCTAACATTAAAATCATCAAATCACTTTTTTGTTGTCTAATAGAGTTTGCAAGAGTTTTATAATAATGGGTTCTGAAACGCATAATTCAAGCATGAATTGAACAAAGTTAAATTCAAATATCTTTTATTGTTTTCATCTGAACACTTTTTGAGTTATTTTTTTATGATATCATGTACATTCTACCATTATAGTCTATATAATACATACCTATTTCAATTCACATTTTTATTTATCCTTGACTTTGTCGATAAGTTGAAACACTTCTGACATTAAAGTATATTTTTATTTATATACGTATGCACTAGCCACAGTATATATCTTATGCACCTAAACAATAACGAAACACCGATCTGAAATGAATCAGTTCCAGTCAACCAGTACAAAATGTAACAGATAAAATACGCGATAGATAATCAAGTATTCAACTGGACCACTGTAAAATGATCTCTTCATAGTGTTCCGCTTTGACTTTGAGTGATTTCTTACGTTTCGACTGCTGCAGCTATAGTATAAATTAATATAATTAATATTCGTGAATAATTGAGGTTTCGTTTCTCGTGTGAGGTTGCAAAGTTTCATATCCACTGGGACCGATATTCTCTTCATTTGCAACCACGATAAAAAACTTGTAATTATCTCAGTGCTTGAGAGTATTGAAAATAGTAGCGTCGAGGAAATATTTTATAAATAAATGAGGCATTTTTCAGACATGGTTGCAAATGTACATGAATATTTTGATAATTTTTTTCATTCACTTATCCAATTTCCAGAACTTTTGTATTTTTTTTTGAACAAATAACTATAACAAATGAGAACAAACAAGGTTCTATGGCATTTACAAGGTTGCAAACTCAATGCACGTTTTTAAATATTATTACCAGCAGCAGTCCTAGTTTGCAGAACTTATGCAATTTGCAATGAAACGTTTTTTGCCATTTAAACAATGCTCTGTTCACAGCAAACTTCAGTAAAATATATAGTTTGTTTTCATGAATGCATTAACATACACCTGAAGTTTTAAGAACTTTTGGAATTAATGTGAATTGGTTCTCTATATCAGGAATATTCGGGAATATTTCCTTGGGGGTTGAAAGGATAACATGTACATACCCGATCCCAAGTTCCAAGTGAGCATTATGTATCCTTTCACAAAACTAACTGCAATATGGTCAGAGTAGAAATCGTGGTGACCAGCTTGTCCAATGAATAAAAGAATAGAAATTTGCTCCATAGTGGTAGGCGTAAACCTGAATTTGAGTTCCATGTTCTTTGATATGCCATCTGGGAAAGGGTATGCTACGAATGATGAAATGCCTCTAACAGTTGATGAGAAGTAGGGCTCCCTTACTTTCAGATCTATAAAAAACATTCAATTGATTATTATAAAACAGATTCTGTCATGGAAGTCTACCGAAATGAAGTTGTCAACCTCTTTCCAACAGCCAAGTTACTAACTGCTTCAGAACCCATTTTCCAAAGTTATCTACATTTGAACCTTAAAGAACTTACCTTCGCGAACCGAATAATTGTAGAAAGAAAAACAGAATTACAAAATCTTACAATTTTTTTTACAATTTACAATTTGATTGCAGAAATAACGATTATTGTTGGAAACTGGCTGCCGCTACATCAAGTGAAAGTCTCACCATTTTCACAGAAATGTCCATGTTTTCCATATGGGCAAAGACAAATATAACCACTATTGGTGAAGGGTATACAAGTTC
Organism: Chrysolina oricalcia; assembly: GCA_944452925.2. Taxonomy (NCBI): domain Eukaryota; kingdom Metazoa; phylum Arthropoda; class Insecta; order Coleoptera; family Chrysomelidae; genus Chrysolina; species Chrysolina oricalcia. Next base: position 1,512,994 of record OX101821.2, on the reverse strand, counting down.
CCCCGAAAAGACAGGGGTTGTCATCACATACTGAGATCTCACAATTTGTTCCCAAATATCTGAAAAAGAGATCATTACTTTTTGAATAAGTTTGGAAATATTTGTTTGTTTTGTATACCCATTTCGGCAGTGGCAATGCCATATATCTCCTACTGAACTACAGGATGCCCCGTTTCGGCAAGGATTTGATAGACATGCCAAAGAAGAACACTCTGTTATTTCTTGGCCATCTTCAGCGTCTTCGTAAATGTTAACTTTTTTATTGCTAATCTGCAAATTAAAACTGATTGAAGAATTCAAGTAATACATTATTGCAATAATTTATTGTTGTGAACGTCTGTGACGTGTTTGAATAGCTTAAAACATTAAATTTTCAATAAATGGAACTTTCATAGACATTTTCGCTCATATTATATAAACCAATCAAAATTTACTTCCACTTTTTAATTTTGTCAAAAGGGTTTTGCAGTACTCCCTAAAAATTGGAATCAACGAGTGTCAGATCTGGTGAACGAGGGATTCATTCAACAGGACCAGTGGTGGCAATCTATGTTTAGAAAAATAGTAATTAACTGAAAAGAAACAATAAATAATGATACTTGAGATGGAAATACCATCAACGATGTTTCAAGTCAACTCAAAAAGCTCAAATCAATCGTATTGAAACAAATTCTTTCCAAATAACTCTCTCACTTTCAACTTTATGAAGAAAAGCCATAGGAGCTTTTTTGTTTAGAATGTGATCCCGATCAAAAAATATGATGAAACATAATTATATAAATTTGAAAAAATATCGTTTCATGAAATATTTTGAGAACGCGGCGGTGAAATTTTTTTGTCTTCAGCTTTGAGATGGTTTTCAAAAATTTTCAAAATCTTCCTGAATCTGCTGTGTTGATAAATGATTCATTTCATAGAAGCAATTTTCCATCTTTTCTAAAAACGTCTATTGTTATTCTTATACAGGGTGTCCCAAAACTCAACGTCATCCTTTGGAGGGCTGATAGTCCAGCTCATGACTGACCAGAATATCACAATATGACCTCAGTAAAATATTGATAGATTTGGAGATATTGGCACTTTCATGAATTTCGTGAAAGTTGGAAACTTTGAGAATTAGTATTTCGAATACCGCAAATACAAATATTCATTATTTCAAGATTCAAATTTTTGATAGGCAACCTTTGAAAACTCTTCTATTGCAAAGCAAAAGCAAAAAATATTTATTCAATTAAATAGTATAAATTATAACGTTTCACAGATCTTAAAACTATCGCTTAGCCACAGGGTGGCGGTAGGGAGGGAGTAAAAGACGTATGGTGTTGTGGTTTCCCAGCCTCCTCCAAGTTATGCAGGTGGAATTAATAGCCACAATAGGCCATTGGCCGCCGTGGAGGGCCTGATACGGGCCCACTCACGTTCAAACCTAACCTAATACTTATTACGATTGAGACATCAGATCATTGGACGTTTCTCATTGGTGTGTTTGATGAGTTTCCGGGAAAAAATAGGAGAAAAACCAGATTTAGACATGGAGGTATGGTCTTTGTGTGTTATGTTACACGTCTTCTTCTGGGGTTTCCTGGAAAATATCCAGTGCCTGGTAGATGAGCCCTCCCTGCCTCTTTTGGGGCCTGTTATGGTGGGCTCTGACTGCTGCTATACCTTTTGTCAACGGGCTTTCGAAGATGAAGTATCTGACAAATTTATCAGAGTGATGTTTGATAAATTATTCGATGGTGGGAATATCGGCTAGCTCTCTGAGGTCGGTTAGCCGAATGTACCTATCACTGTTGGTGACGATACGGAGTAACTTATTCTGCATCCTCTCCAGTCTCAACATTTGAGTCTTGGAGATGCTGCAGAACACTGGACATGCATATGTCATTGTTGGTCTTAAGACCTGCTTATATATCAACACCTTGTTAGTCATGGACAGCTTGGAGTCCCTGGTTATCAACGGGTGTGTCCGTTTTATAGCTCCCGCAGCTCGTTCAATTTCCAAGCTGACATGCTTAGCAAGGGTTAATTTTTTGTCCAGAAGTACCCCCAGGTACCGTGCTGACTTGGTCTAGTCAATCTGATTACCCCGAGCTCTGAATCTCCCAGGAATTTGAACGTAGGAACGTTTCCTTTTCCATGTGAAATTCATGAGCTCTGTTGTATCAGAATTTTGTTCTTCGCTTGGTACGGTATGACTTTGTGTTGCAGATGCGTTTTCAGCTTTGCTGCTGTTATATTACTGTACTTTGACTTGGCGTATATTGCCGTGTCGTCAGCATATATATCCATATTCGTGTTTGGGAACGTGGGGAAGTATGTAGCGAATACAAAAGTGGGGACAAGCCCGAGCCGTGCGGTACTCCTGCTTCGGCCTTCCACCCCGCGGAGTTGATGTCATTTACTCTAACCGCGAAGGTTCTGTTGACTAGGTGCGAGTCTATAATCTTTACCATATATTCCGGCATACCTGCCCTTAGCATCTTCACGATAAACCCTTCTATCCAGACGGTATCGAAGGCCTTTTGGATATCCAACAGGAGCATGACTGTGTTGTTCCCTCGACAGGTGGACAATTCTGGCCACCTGGGAGGTCGTTGAGTGACCTCTTCGGAAGCCGAACTGTTCCGCCGGTATGAGTTTGAGCTCTTTCTCGAGATCACAAATTCTCTTGAGGAGGATTCTGTCCACCACCTTGGCAATACCTATGGGAAAAAAATACAAGTTGATTTATTGTATTAGCTTACTCAGACTCTTCATACTGTTAACAAAATCATCACGCGAACATGGCAAGTTATTTCAACATTCACATCCACTTAAGGAAAAAAGATATTCTTAGTTTACTGCAATAGGAGCTTATTGTGAAATTATTTCAATAATTAGTAATTCGAATGAAAACACTTGGTAAATTGAAGTGACAGGTTTTTATTAACAACTAAACAAAAAAAAAATTGGAGAATGTGTACAAACTACCCGCCACCAAGTCGAATGCAAGCGTGTCATCTATTCAAAAACGATATTTTAATTTATTTATGGACCGGCATCTGGAACGGTACAATAATAGGCCCATTTGAATTACCTGATATTCTAAACGGGGAAATATCGCTATTTTGTAAAAATCGAACTGCCTACTTTTTTGGAAGATGTATCTTTGTCCATACGCAGGGCAATATGGTTCCAAAATGACGGCTGTCCAGCTCATTATACACGACCAGTGAGAAAATATTTGGATCAAACTTATCCACAGAGATGGATCGGCCGTCTTGGTACCATTTTGTTACCACCCCAGTTTCCAGATTTAAATCCGCTAGATGCACACCCAGTAAATGATGAACATGAATTGAGACGTCATTTTAAGGAAGCAGCTGTCCAAATAAGTGCCGTATGAAGTACACGACGAATAAACAGATCGTTTCTAAAAAGATGACCAGCTTGCATTCGACTTGGTGGCAGTTTGTACACATTCCCTAATTTTTCTTTGTCTTTTGTTTAGTTGTCAATAAATTTGAATGTTTATGCAGTGTTTTCATTCGAATTTCTAATTTTTTAAATAATTTCACAATGAGTTCCTATTGCACTAAACTAGGAATATTTTTTTCCTCAAGAAGAAGATAGTGAATGTTGTATCATGTAGAAAACTACACCAAATGAGCAATTTCTTGAAATAACGTGCAAGGTTCGCGTGGTGATTTTGTTTATAGAATGAAGAGTCTAAATGAGCTAACAAAATAAATTAACTCGTGAGTCGGGCAAATATGTTTTTTTTCTCCAAAGGTATTGCACCAATATTTCTATTTTGGATATTTTATCAATACAAGGGTTAGGTATTAAAGGTTGCATAAAAAAATTAGAATCTCAAACTATGGAGTTTTGTACCTGTGTCACTCAAAATACTGATCAAAAGTTTCGATTTTCACGAAATTCATAAAACTGCCAATATTTCCAAAACTATCAATATTTTACTAAGGTCATATTGTGATATTCTAGTCAGTCATGAGCTAAACTATCAGCCCTCCAAAGGATGACGTTGAGTTTTGGGACACCCTGTATAAGAATAACAATAGACGTTTTTAGAAAAGATGGAAAATTGCTTCTATGAAATGAACCATTTATCAACACAGCAGATTCAGGAAGATTTTGAAAATTTTTGAAAACCACCTCAAAGCTGAAGACAAAAAAATTTCACCGCCGCGTTCTCAAAATATTTCATGAAACGATATTTTTTCAAATTTATATAATTATGTTTCATCATATTTTTTGATCGGGATCACATTCTAAAAGCTCCTATGGCTTTTCTTCATAAAGTTGAAAGTGAGAGAGTTATTTGGAAAGAATTTGTTTCAATACGATTGATTTGAGCTTTTTGAGTTGACTTGAAACATCGTTGATGGTATTTCCATCTCAAGTATCATTATTTATTGTTTCTTTTCAGTTAATTACTATTTTTCTAAACATAGATTGCCACCACTGGTCCTGTTGAATGAATCCCTCGTTCACCAGATCTGACACTCGTTGATTCCAATTTTTAGGGAGTACTGCAAAACCCTTTTGACAAAATTAAAAAGTGGAAGTAAATTTTGATTGGTTTATATAATATGAGCGAAAATGTCTATGAAAGTTCCATTTATTGAAAATTTAATGTTTTAAGCTATTCAAACACGTCACAGACGTTCACAACAATAAATTATTGCAATAATGTATTACTTGAATTCTTCAAAATAAAGGTGGTGTTATCGACGATCCATCCAACTTTCGTCCTATTTCACTGATACCTATTTTAGCAAAAAATTATTGAAATCCTGATTTATAAAAAAATTACCGAATTTTAAAGATCCGATAATCTAATCAACAACTAGCAATCAGAAACAAAAACACAACAGATGTAATCATATCTCTTTTATATGAAGTTTATTCTTATTACCTGAACGTAATCAGATAGTGTGAAATTTATTATTCTCGGAATTGAAGTGTATTCATTGTGGAGTTCCTCAGGGTTCCATAATTGGACCAATTTTATTTTCATTGTATATTAATGTCCTATTGAATAACCAGATTTCAGATTTACTGTTTTTCCTGATGACATCACCATATTTTGTCACCACAAGAACAAAAGAAATCTTGGTGAATTGATACGATTTGATCTGACACTTAGGTTCAAGTTCCATATTTACCGTTTCAAATTGATATAATATTTTTGTGTGCATTAGAGAGATATGTGGTTGACAAACCTTCAGATTCGACATACACCCGATAAATCCACCAACAGGTAAAGAAGCATCTGTTATTAAATCTGCCGGAAGTCCTCCCAAATGTACCCATGCCGATGGATGAGGAAACTTGTCAATTCTTGCTATTTGGTCTCCTGTCATGGATAGGCTATCGTTCAATTTGATAGAGGCGTTACAGTGTTGAAAGTTTCTGCTGAAATCTAACCTGTAAACATTACAAATTATTTAATTTTTAAGAAATTAACTTGCTATGACTTGTTTTCGTTTTTGTATCTGCTATGAAAGATAATATATTTCATATATATATATATATATATATATATATATATATATATATATATATATATATATATATATATATATATAAGTAGAAAAGTTATTGGGTGTAACCCTCATAATGTTGTGCAACCGTAGACACGTGTTTCGAGCGTAAGCTCTCATCAGTACGGTAAAATCTACCCAATAACTTTTCTACTTATATATTCATATATTGCCCCTCGCTAAATCCATCATGATTTGTATTTGCCTGGGTAAGATTGTCACGCTGGTAGCTATAGCTGCCTCCGTGGCGACGTTAGTTGTTGCCTTGTAAACACAAGGTCTTCTGACCGAAGCCACAAATGTGTGGTTGGCTTCCTGTTGTTGACTTCCTTTGTTTCTATTTTACATCCAAGTGTTGTACATCTTCGCACTTGATTTTACCGTACTGATGAGAGCTTAATCTCGAAACACGTGTCTACAGTTGCACAACATTATGAGGGTTACACCCAATAACTTTTCTACTTATATATTCATATATTGCCCCTCGCTAAATCCATCATGATTTGTATTTGCCTGAGTAGGATTGTCACGCTGGTAGCTATAGCTGCCTCCGTGGCGACGTTAGTTGTTGCCTTGTAAACGTAAGGTCTTCTGACCGAAGCCACAAATGTGTGGTTGGCTTCCTGTTGTTGACTTCCTTTGTTTCTATTTTTACATCCAGGTGTTGTACATCTTCGCACTTGATTTTACCGTACTGATGAGAGCTTAAGCTCGAAACACGTGTCTACGGTTGCACAACATTATGAGGGTTACACCCAATAACTTTTCTACTTATATATTCATATATTGCCCCTCGCTAAATCCATCATGATTTGTATTTGCCTGGGTAGGATTGTCACGCTGGTAGCTATAGCTGCCTCCGTGGCGACGTTAGTTGTTGCCTTGTAAACACAAGGTCTTCTGACCGAAGCCACAAATGTGTGGTTGGCTTCCTGTTGTTGACTTCCTTTGTTTCTATTTTTACATCCAGGTGTTGTACATCTTCGCACTTGATTTTACCGTACTGATGAGAGCTTAAGCTCGAAACACGTGTCTACGGTTGCACAACATTATGAGGGTTACACCCAATAACTTTTCTACTTATATATTCATATATTGCCCCTCGCTAAATCCATCATGATTTGTATTTGCCTGGGTAGGATTGTCACGCTGGTAGCTATAGCTGCCTCCGTGGCGACGTTAGTTGTTGCCTTGTAAACACAAGGTCTTCTGACCGAAGCCACAAATGTGTGGTTGGCTTCCTGTTGTTGACTTCCTTTGTTTCTATTTTTACATCCAAGTGTTGTACATCTTCGCACTTGATTTTACCGTACTGATGAGAGCTTAAGCTCGAAACACGTGTCTACGGTTGCACAACATTATGAGGGTTACACCCAATAACTTTTCTACTTATATATTCATATATTGCCCCTCGCTAAATCCATCATGATTTGTATTTGCCTGGGTAGGATTGTCACGCTGGTAGCTATAGCTGCCTCCGTGGCGACGTTAGTTGTTGCCTTGTAAACACAAGGTCTTCTGACCGAAGCCACAAATGTGTGGTTGGCTTCCTGTTGTTGACTTCCTTTGTTTCTATTTTTACATCCAAGTATTGTACATCTTCGCACTTGATTTTACCGTACTGATGAGAGCTTAATCTCGAAACACGTGTCTACGGTTGCACAACATTATGAGGGTTACACCCAATAACTTTTCTACTTATATATTCATATATTGCCCCTCGCTAAATCCATCATGATTTGTATTTGCCTGAGTAGGATTGTCACGCTGGTAGCTATAGCTGCCTCCGTGGCGACGTTAGTTGTTGCCTTGTAAACACAAGGTCTTCTGACCGAAGCCACAAATGTGTGGTTGGCTTCCTGTTGTTGACTTCCTTTGTTTCTATTTTTACATCCAGGTGTTGTACATCTTCGCACTTGATTTTACCGTACTGATGAGAGCTTAAGCTCGAAACACGTGTCTACGGTTGCACAACATTATGAGGGTTACACCCAATAACTTTTCTACTTATATATTCATATATTGCCCCTCGCTAAATCCATCATGATTTGTATTTGCCTGGGTAGGATTGTCACGCTGGTAGCTATAGCTGCCTCCGTGGCGACGTTAGTTGTTGCCTTGTAAACACAAGGTCTTCTGACCGAAGCCACAAATGTGTGGTTGGCTTCCTGTTGTTGACTTCCTTTGTTTCTATTTTTACATCCAAGTGTTGTACATCTTCGCACTTGATTTTACCGTACTGATGAGAGCTTAAGCTCGAAACACGTGTCTACGGTTGCACAACATTATGAGGGTTACACCCAATAACTTTTCTACTTATATATTCATATATTGCCCCTCGCTAAATCCATCATGATTTGTATTTGCCTGGGTAGGATTGTCACGCTGGTAGCTATAGCTGCCTCCGTGGCGACGTTAGTTGTTGCCTTGTAAACACAAGGTCTTCTGACCGAAGCCACAAATGTGTGGTTGGCTTCCTGTTGTTGACTTCCTTTGTTTCTATTTTTACATCCAAGTGTTGTACATCTTCGCACTTGATTTTACCGTACTGATGAGAGCTTAAGCTCGAAACACGTGTCTACGGTTGCACAACATTATGAGGGTTACACCCAATAACTTTTCTACTTATATATTCATATATTGCCCCTCGCTAAATCCATCATGATTTATATATATATATATATATAGAGGTGAAAATTCGTGACTGGCTGTATATTAGTTTGTAGTATTTGTGGGGTTGCCATATATACAAGAATTGACACCAAAATTGATAAACGTTTTTAAAGTTGACAATATTAAAATCTCAAAGAAAAATATTACTACAATATCAAAATTACATAGTAAAGTGAAAACACCCATTTCAAAATTACAAAAATCAAATGTTATTTATAAAATTCCTTGCATGGACTGTCCTAAGTCATATATTGGTCAGACGTCTAGAACACTGAATGGTCACATTATTTCACATAAAAGCGACTGTAGACGAAATGTTGATTCATGTGCTTTGGCAGGACATGTTATCTCTAGAGACCACAGGATGGATTATAATAATACCGAAATTTTGAATAGTGAAACTAATCTGTCTAAAAGAATTTTCATGGAAATGGTTCAAATCAATAATGAAGAACAGTCGATGAACAAAAGAACTGACCTGAGTAATCTCAGCAAAATTTATACGTATCTACTTAATTTTGAGAAACATAGGATAAAATCACCCTCTAATCAGAATCTTCCAACTTGATTACTGAAATAAATTAAGTCACTGTCATTCTTACATCAGTCATTTCATTTCACTTCATGTATATTTTATTTTCGTTTTTTGCCAATTTCATTATTCATTCTCACGTTAGTAAGTACTCCATTTAATATTTCCTACATTTATTGTACAAAGCGTATTTTCAGTTGTCCTGAGGAAGGTATCGAATTATACCGAAAGCTTGACAGTACCAAAGAGTTTTCTTTGAAATAGCCCGCAACCCTGACTGCAACCCCACAAATACTACAAACTATATATATATATATATATATATATATATATATATATATATATATATATATATCAATATATATCAGTTCAATTATAACTGGTATTGTTTCTGTTTCAATCAGTTTTTAGTGTCTCAGTATTATTGATTTATTAAACGGACTTTGAATCACAAGCCGTTATTATTGGTGGGACAAAACTCTTACTTCAGAAAAAAAAGTGGCAGAAATATTGTTAACCTATAATTTTTGTGAAAAAAAAGTAGCAGGCAAGGACCAGGTAAAAAATGTTTTTAATGTTTCAATTTTGAGGAAAAAAATTTAAACACGAAACAAAATGGTGAAATGGGGATGCAGTTTAGGGGTTGAAAACGGTTTTTTACGATTTGCGGCGAAACGTGACCTCTTACCGGAAAATATTGAACAGCAAGGTTGTAGATAATAAAAAAACACTTTTCGATATAATTTCAAATTAACCGTAAAAATGGCTACAAACCTATTTTTCAGTATTTTTTTTTCGCTTATGAATAATTTAATTTACATGAAAATTTGTTCACAAAAATGTTCACAACGAAAATTCCGCCTAGCCGAAATGAAGAAAATTCAGCAACAAATTTTACTTGTACGATTTTTCTCAGTATATACTCACCCTGCTTTGACATTCATGGTGTATCCATTGTTCACCGGTATTTTCAACTCGCTCAACAACATGGTTTGGTATCCGCAAGAAAATCTAAATTTCAAGTAGCCATTTTGCATGTACAAGGCCATATGTGGAGTGTCGATATTGGAGAAAAATAAAAGACCATCATTAGCCATAGTCTTGGCTTCAAATTCGATTGAAATTCGATAAGAATCACTCAGAAGATGGTGGGAGAGATACGAATGTCCATTGAAAGCTGCCTTCCTTATACCAAGCTTCACTTCACAATATTGGCCTTCGTAGTCGAAAGGGCATACACACTGAAATCAAATAGTTATTTATGCAACAAGTGTAAAAAGTAAGTGTTTATTGCACTCGGCGTGAAATTGTCTGACGAAGCCGTCTGGCCGAGTTGGACAACACGTCGAGTGCAATAAACAATTTCTGCACGAGCTGCATACCACATTTTTTCTACGTTTGTGCAAAAACCAAAAACTGTTTTATTTAGGTGGTACTAAAAGGTAAGGTTCAAATCTAGCTGCTAAAGGTAATATAATAACATTCAAATAAACAAATTTTATTTTTATAAAATTGCATTTTCTAGCAATGTTGTAATCCCAATATATAATAAATATGATTGACAATGATATAAAATATTCAACTGTTTGAAATGTAATACAATCTCATAAAAAATGGGCTAAATATGGCGCCGATTTGATTTTTATTTAAATTAATATAAGTTTATTTACCAAAAATGAGTCACATTTATACATGATTGATACATTGATACCTAGCTAAAGTAGATAAACTGAGAAAAAAGTCACTAAAGGTTTAACCTGTGCGTGACACAATAATAAATCAATATAAGATAATACAACTGCCACAATAATAGTAATAATATAACCTATACTAATTAAAATCGACTAGTGAAACAAAAAGTTAATTGAAATTAAATCGACAAGTAAAATAAGTTAATTAAAATTAAATAAAAGGGGCGTTTACAATGAAGCGAATGAAGCAATTGGTACAAACAAATAAAGTAGAGCTTCTATTGAAGCGCATTTAAAAAAGGTCATTAATAAAATTGGTAGAAGTATACAACTAGGGCACTTTATATGTTATTCGATTATTTTATGAATCATTTCTATAAAGTTTTCAAAGACAAAACTTTTTAAGTGATATTTGAAGTTTACTAATTTATTTTTATTTTTGATATAATCTGGATGTGTGCTATACAGTTTAGGAGCTTGATAAGTGTAACATTTTTGGCCTGCCGCTTTCTTTGTTTTTTTTTAAATACATACGTTTTATTTTTGTTTCTTGTGTTGTATTCATGATCGATATTTTGAAGTTGATGTTTGTTTTTATGTTGGTAGATGTTTGTAAAATAATAGTATAGCTGCCGTATGTCCATTATGGAGCTTTCCCGAAATAGATCGTCGGATGGATAGGTGAAGTCATTTTTATACATAACTTTGATGATTTTTTTTAATAACTTCAAGATTTGTCTAAGTAGTTTTCCCAACACCTCCCATGCCACTATACCATACATTAAATGTGGCTGGACAAGTGAGATATAAACCGTATGTAGCATCGTCTTAGAATCGAGAATATCTCGTAGAAATTTGTGGATTAGAAATCTAACATTTTTGATTACATGTTTGACGTGTTTATCCCATCTCAAGTTTGAATCCAAGACGACTCCTAGGTATTTAAATTCAGTAACAGCATTTATATTTGCGTTTTTTTAGTTTTTATTGTTTGAAAGTCCGGTGATATTCTACTGTCAATATATGTTGAAAGGAATGATGTTTTTGTGAAATTTATGGTTAGTAATTTTGGAATAATAGCAAGATCTTTTCCTGCTAATATTTTGACTTTTCTCCAACTTTCTTCTTCGTTGAACATACCAGTATCATCAGCGTATGCTATGATTTCACCGGCCGCAGGAACTGAAAAAAGATCATTCAAATAAATGTTGAAAAGGACTGGTCCTAGCACGGATCCTTTTGGTACACCATACGTAACTTCCTTTTGCTCGCTTCGGATACTGTTAATTTGTACAAATTGGTATCTTTTTGTGAGGTACGTTTAAATAACGCCTATGATACCCACATTTTCCAGAGATTTTAATAGTAATGGATGAGTTACAGTGTCGAAGGCTTTTGAAAGGTATATGAAGACACTCAAAGCCATTTTATTAGTATCCATTGCGATATACATTTTAGACGTTTGGTGTAATATGGCATCCTGTGCCGATACACCACTTCGAAATCCATATTGTCTGTTCGATAAGATGTTGAATTTGTCTAGGTTGGAGCATAACCGGTTTTTCAAAAGTTTTTCGAATATCTTGGCAAATGTAGCTATAAGTGATTGCCTGTAGTTGATTGCCTCTAGGGGATCGCCGGATTTAAATATTGGTTTTACCAGAGATATTTCAAACAAGGAAGGAAAATTTCCTTGTTCTAAGCATCTGTTCAATAAATATGTTAATGGTTCAGAAATGTGTTTCACTATACTTTTTGTTTTTTGATTCTTCTACGACTTTGATTACTTCTGCAGGCATACTGGGTGAAAGGAAAAAAGAGGTTGGGTTTCTAATTTTTTTTGGGGACGTGGTATAGATCAACTACAATTTTGTTAGCCAAGCCTGAGCCTACTGCAACATAATGTTCATTGAATAGACTGGCTATAGTTTTTTCATCACTGATAATAGGTTTGTCATGATGACAGAATGCTGTATAAGAATTACAGATGAGTGCAATAAAGACTTTATTAAAAAAATTAAGTAGGGGGGGTTCGCCTCTCACCTTTCATCAAAAAAATTTGGAAAACTCTCCCCCATTTCCTGTTACGAAAAAAAAATTGGAAAACCCGCAAAAATTAATTTACAATAAGAAATACATAGATTTCATTAAAATTTTTATAATTTAACAAAATAATGGGTTCAATTCACTTTAAAATTTATTTTATTCTTTTTGGTGCATTTAAATAAAAGTTTTTCCCAAAAAGGTTTTTTTTTTAAGTTTATTATTATTATTCAATTGTGTCATTCAGTGAAAGTATCGTAGATAGTGAATAGTGGTGTTAAATTGTCGGATTAGCAACCAATCGTGTTTCAAAATCTGAGATCATTCGTAATTACTGATTATGTTTACCAGTGGCGTCACAGTTGACATTAATCTGTATCTTTCCAATCTGTATTCCCCCAAAAAAAATAGATGAATTACATACTTTTATGATAATTAGAGTGTTCAAACTTCGTTTTCCGCAGGTTATCACAGACATTTTTGATAGAAATATTCATCACCTTATAGTCAGATTCGATGAAGACACAGGTCCCACCATTCTCACACCTCGTTTCGTACTTGGTACAGTCAATTCTGCCAACTGTACTACTTTCTTCAGTCGTCCCATAAGTTGTAGTTTCGAAGGTTGTTGGAACAGTACTTGTGAAGGTACTTGCTTCCATTTTCTTCGTTGGTTCAGTTGTGAAAAAACTCGATATAGAAGTACTATACTCTGGAAAAGTCCTATTCATTTCCACGTCCTTTGAAGTAGTACTCAACACAGTTGCGTCTCGTACAAGCGTTGTCAATTCTGTAGGGGAAGTAGTTGAAGACTCATATGGGAGGGTACTCGTATAGAGTTCCGAAGTGGAGTAAGTAAAGTTTTCACGGGAGAGAACTGAAGAAGTTTCGAAATTAACTGATGTAGAGAAGGGTGTGAATTCAGAACTCAGTTCTGATGTGGAATATTGCTCGGAAGTTTGGAAAACGACTTCTGCAGTAGAACTTGGAACTTCCGTGTTTTCACTTGTAGTGATCGTTGGTATCATAGTGCTAATAGAACTTGTAGACGAACCAGTATCAACCCCAGTATATTCTGTTGAAGGTTGGCTAGTTATAAAACTCAGTTCCGTGAAAACTTCTGTAGGAGTGTATCGTTCTGTAGAATACAAGGTACTCGTATATGGATAAACAGTCTCAGTACTCGTAAGGATGGTCGATTTGTTGAACATTTCAGTGGTTGGCACTTGGGTTGCATGAGTAGAAGAAAGACTAGTAGTGAATGTAACGCTGGTTATTGTCACGTTGTCATAAGAACGGGTAGTAGTTGGTACTACAGTGGGTACGGGGATCACATAGGTGCAGTCTGAGGTATTGTTTGGTAGTATGAGGCACTCGCAGAGTATACCGGTTAGATTAGGTGGGCAGGAACAGGTGGAGTTGTCTATTCCGTCGATGCAGGTGCCTCCATTCATACATCTGAAAATAATTTTGATGTCACAAAATTTGAAATGTTTATTCCAATTTTCAGGGCATACTATGATATTTTTTCTTAGTCGAAAATCGGGATTTTTTATTAGCGATTTTTTTATTGAAAAAATCACTACGCCACTGGATTCAGAGTGCCTCTTAACAGGTAATAGGTATGACCAAAATTTCATGAAAAAATATTCATTAATAACAAAGTTATGAGAACTCAAAAATTCGAAAACTCACACAGCTAACAGTCACAAAAAACACCCTATATCAACAGATAGAGCTTTGAGAATATTTTTTTATGATTTCAACAATAAAGTGCAGCCAGATGAAAAAAAAAACAAATAGCGTAAATATTTTTAATGAAAATAACGGAATTACATTCAAGTTTTCACGCAAATTAACTAGAACTAAGACCTAATAGGTTTTTCAATTTAAATCTCAGTTGCCATGGAAATGATATTACAGTTTGACACTTGTGAGATTTAAGTGTACTATTGTCAACAATATTCACCTTACAGTTCTTCGAATTATTTTGTGTCATGGCTGCAAGATTGAGCGTAAGAGAGAAAATTGAAATTGTACGCCTTTCGGGAGATGACGTTGGAAGTGCTAGGGAGGTTTGTAGAGTATTTAATGAGAGACATCCAGATCGTCCTCGTATGAGCTGCGGTACGGTAAATAAAATAAATAAAATATTCAATGAAACTGGTGCGGTATCAAAAATGATGTTAAAAAGTAATCCTGTACAAATACGAAACAGGAATGATCAATTCATTTTAGATTATTTCGTAAATAATCCTAATGCCAGTATAAGGAATGCCACTTTAGATTTGAATATTCCACGAGAAACTATTCGGAGATGTCTCAAGGCGAAGAATATTAAACATTGCAAGCCAATATTTTTACACCCGCTGCAAGAAGGCGATGAAGCAAGACGTCTGGAATATTGTTTATGGGCCCAAGGGGAATATTTAAACAATAGAAATTCCCAACAAAATATTTTATATACCGACGAAGCCACTTTCACTACAAATGGAGTAGTGTCATCACAGAATTGTCGCTATTGGGCAGCGGATAATCCTAACTGGGTAATAAACTGTAAAAGCCAGTATTCCCAAAAAAATCAACGTCAGGGGCCCTATTCTCAATTGTCTACTACCCTATGACGCATGCGACAAAATATGTCCATCGCCTTTCTCGAATATGCATTGAAAAGAGATGGAGATATTTTGTCGCATGCGACATAAGATAGTAGAGATTTGAGAATAGGGCCTCTGGTGTGGGATATTGAACGAACGAATTATTGGTCCTTTCTTTTTTTGAGGAAAACATTAATGCGCAGAGGTTTCTAGAATTTTTAAACACAGAGTTTTGGGATGCTATTCAGGAGCTGCCAATCAATGAACGATCAAATTTAATTGTCCAGTTAGATGGGTGTTCAGTTCATCATGCCAGAGCTGTGAGGCAATGGCTTAACGAACATTTTCCAAACCGATGGATAGGCCGTGGTAGTCCGTTTATAGAGTGGCCACCCAGATCTCCAGACCTCACAGTTTTGGACTTTTTTCTTTGGGGACTTCTCACACAAAAGGTTTACAAAAACCGCTCAAGAGATAGAAATGAACTTTGTGCAAGAATTCGACAGATATGTGCAGATATTACCCCTAAGGAACGTAATCAGAACGTATCGAAATACATGGTGGATTAGTAGAGGCTACTAGAATATGAGTTAGAATTAATTATTGCACTGAATCGAAACATTTCAATAATTAGTTATCATAGTTACGTTCATTAAAATTGTTTGCTTCATTATTAGTTGAATTGTGTGAATGTAATTCCGTTATTTTCATTAAAAAATTTTACGGTATCAATTTTTTTTTTCATCTGGTGACACTTTATTGTTGAAATCATAAACATATATCTTCTCATGGTTATATCTGTTGATATAGGGTGTTTTTGTGACTGTTAGCTGTGTGAGTTTTCCAATTTTTGAGTTGTCATAACTTTGTTATTAATGAATATGTTTTCATAAAATTTTGGTCACACCTGTTTAGAGGCACTCTGAATCCAGTGGCGTAGTGATTTTTTTCAATAAGTGAAATTTGTCCAGCTGTGTGCACGTTCCAGTGTAATTGAATGAAGAAATGTTGTATTTCATGCAGAAATTTATTTATAAAATCATAGCAAAGCGCTTTCGACTATAAAGTCATCATCAGTGCGTACTCGTCAGGTGTACAAGAGCCAGACCATAAAAATATCATGAGTCCAGAGGACCATGAGTTTAACAGTAGACTAAGCACCAACAGACATGTGTTACTCTGCCTGTTGAAACTTTTATCCTGGTGAATCCTGGAATAAGGACTTTTTTGAAATGTTATTCATATGATGTCCCGTTTTTAAATTTTACATGGTCCTCTGGACACATGATATTTTTATGGTCTGGCTCTTGTACACCTGACGAGTACGCACTGATGATGACTTTATAGTCGAAAGCGCTTTGCTATGATTTTATAAATAAATTTCTGCACGAAATACAACTTTTCTTCATTCAATTTTTTCAAGAGCAACGTCTGATCATGGTATTCTATATAACATGGTCATACATTGAATCCTGCCATTTGATAGGATTTTGTATTTTCTATTCTTTATTGTGATTTAAACTGTTATAGATATTCCTATCAATAAAATCTATTATTATTATTATTATTATTAATAATAAACAAATCGCTTATAAAAAATCCCGATTTTCGACGACTAAGAAAAATTGGAATAAAGATTTCAAATTTTGTCCCAATGTAGACCTTTTAGTACTTGACATTTCAAAAAAAAATTATTGAAATCGGTTCACAACTTCAAATTTTAGGGGGGTGTTTCCATTAAAAATGGGTCACACTGTAGGTGAATTCAACCATTTATCATGATAGAATATTTCAATTCGTATTAGGTTCTTATTTCACCATAATATTGAAATGTGACTTTCAGAATAAGATAAGCAATGGATATGTGGAAATTCGAGGAAAGTCTGTGATTTCTGGAAAGAAAGCATCCATGGCTGATTGGCAGTGCTAGAAAGTTGGTTATTCACAGTACCTACAACCAAAATGGCTGTTTGTTATTTGAACCACCCAAACCTCCGGATCCAGATATGCTTATAATCCATGAACTTGTAAGGAAACTCAGGAATATTTTTGCACTGGGGCAATGAGCAATAAGCCTTTTCTATTAAAATAGTAAAATGAATGCTGGACATACAGAATTCCCACAACTAGCTGAGGCTGTCATTTCTACAATCTAATCTTGTGTTGAATGGGCTCATCAGTAGACATATGATGAAGGGATTTGCCATTGTAGGATATGCTGATGTCTTGGTCATCACAAATAGCTCAATCACAGTGTCGGTGAAAAGATGCTGCTTGCGATATGAATAAAAATATTCAAAGTAAGCTCAAAGGAAGGCATAAGTGCACAGTAGAAGAAAAAATCAAAGAACTACTGAAAGTTCACTCCCCTGGAGCTCAGTGCTATGGGAAACCCGGAAGAACTGGATCTGAAAAGAGGTTCCAAGATATCCATAGCAAAGAAGGTCGTGACCTATTATAAAGTTTAATGGGCAATTGACATATTGAAACCCGTCATATCACTGGGACAAGACGGGATCTACCCTGCAATGCTGCAGAAGGGACCCGAAGCACTGCATATCAAACTCTTTACCATACTCAGAGGCATTCTGGCACTCTGGTTTATACCAAAGCAACAAAAAAGGTCAAATACACATTATAATGATTTCATTGAAAATATGAACAGGATGTTCATAAAGTCAGTTGTGGAATCATCTGCGACTGAAAGTTGGAATTTAGTCGCTATCTTCCATTGTACAAGATAACCTCCTTGGAAGGGATTCATGTTTTAAAGAGAAACATTCTCAATTGAAAGTAGAATCAATACATGACTCCTCTGGAAATGAAAAACCCCTACGATAAAATTGAAGTTACTTTTTTGTAATATCTAACAGAAAACATAAGTAGTTGTTTCAAAAAAGTAACTTCAATTGTATCTCTTTAAAACACATTATAATATTATCATTGTTTCTAATAAAAATATTTATATAATGTTGCCAGAATTCCATATATTTTATTTTTGAGTAAACTTACTGTTGTTGGGAAATTATCAATTCGATTAGGAAAATTATCCTCTTTAAATCTTCACCGATATGCAAAATCTAACCCTGAATCTGAACTTCGCTAACTTGTTGTCAATATTCATCATGAGAAGAAATATAATATAAATATATCTTCCAATTAACAATTCCAGTATAAATGAAGGGGGCGATGAACAATCATTGCTATGAGAATTGAGGCACTCATTTCTCTGAAGAGTTTTTCAGAACAATATTATATATAGCAGATATGAGAAAAAGGGTAGATTGGAAATGAACAGAATTGAAATTTTCCTATTTCCAGGATAGGTCGGTGAGTGGAATATTTGAAAGAGGAAATTAATGTGAAAATGGAATAGGTAATTCAGATTCCCTAATAAGATTTGATGCTTCTGTTTTAATTACATATGAAAGTAATTTTAGATATTTGATGGAAACTTTACCTTGGTCCCAACTGACATTCATCGTACTGGAATTGGCATCGATCTCCATGGAAATCAGGAACACAGTAACAAATATTATGGCTCTCCTCTATTAAACACAGGGCTCCATTTTTGCAGGGGTTGTTCTCACATATTTGCATAACTTCTTCACAATTCTGCCCAGTGAAACCTATATTTAAAAATGTAGTGAAGTATCAGAAACACACACCAGTTGAATCAGTGATACGCATGGAAAAATTGTATAAAAAAAATTGGCAAATTGTGTAAAATGAGTTCTGCTGGGCGTTTTGGTAATGTGTCAATGATAATTTTATTGCTTACACATTTATTACGTACAGAAAACCAACAAAAAAAATCTGTAAGTAAACTGAAAATTTATCCGGTAAAAGAGCGCTTTCATTTATTTATAAATAAAAAAAATCATCATTGACCTTTATTAATTACATGTTTTGATCAATTTCATGTTAATGTAATAATCATTACTGATTTTCAAATATTGGTTGATGATTTTCGAAGTTTCATATTCACAAAATAAATTACTCACCGAAAAGACAAGCGCATGAGTATTCAGCATGTAAATCTATACAGACAGCTCCATTTTGACAAGGCGCTGAAGCACACTCGTCTATTTCCAAATCGCATAAAAAACCACCCCAACCTAAAAAGAAATATTTGTATTATCCATTATTAAAATTCAAGTTTTCTCGGAGAACATCTTTATCTTGTTGAACAATAAAAATACGTAATGCAGATTTTTGTAGAAAATACAAGGTGTCCCAAATCTCAACGTCATAGTTTAAAGGGGTCTTTGTAAAAGGTTGACAGTAATTGAGATATTATCAATTTTATGAATTTCAAGAAAATCGATATTTTTTATCATTTTTGAAGTTCCATTTTAAAGATTTTTAATCTATTGATCACAGTCAAAAATAAAATTATTAGTGCTTTTGTAGAGAAAAAACACATTTGCCTAAAGCGTGAGTTACATTTTTTGTTTAGTTAACTTGGACTATTCACACTGTGTACAAGATCAATACGATAACCTGGTCTCAGGTGGATTTGTTTTTTATATCTGTAGAGGAAGGAAACAACAGCTCTAGATAGTTCAGCCTTTGGAAGCTATAATTTTTCATTTTCAACAGTCAGATGTGGTGTTTTTTTTTGCTTCATTGCAGAATCTCTGCTCTGCCTATTATAGTTGAAGAGAAAATTATTGTTATGCTTTGTTGTCAATAATGTTTGTTGTTCTTAAGAAAGGTTCATTTGACATTTTTTTGTCGAAACTGCAACAAGAATATAATGAACTTTCCATTAGCTATTTGGTAAGTTGGTATTTAATTGGTCACTTTGATATAGGCAGAGAAAAGAAAGTGTCTACAATACACTACACTTTTAAACAAAGTCCAAAATCGGACCCTTCCGAGGATCCGGGCCCTAAGCGGCCGCTTACTCCGCTTATAGGATAAACCGGCACTGGATATAGGTAGAGCGAATAATGCATTTTTTTGAGACCCACGTATTTGTGTTCACGAGGTGTGAGAAAGAAAAATCTATATTATAAGCGGTTTGCTAAATTTTAGCATTGTTCATAGTTTAAACAATGATTTTATTCATATAACGCTTTGAATCAGCAGTTAGTATCAGCTCCGCCATCTATATGTGAGTAGGTGAAGTGTTCAGGAAGATGCACTTTACTACTTGCAGTTTACTAGGCAGGTAGTTTTGGAGATTTACAAGTCTCAGCCTCTTCTCACAAGATGTCTCCATGACCATGGTCAATGTAAAAACAGTACAGTAGACGGAAATAGAATATTGAACTTCAATATTCTGTGACGCAAATAAAGGGTTCCTTTCAGCATGCTCCATCGTCATAATTTATTTCGAATATACTTCATGTTAAAGTGTAGTACAGACAAAATACAATCTTATTGCCACAACCGAAAAAACTGGAAGAACCCCAAAAGATATCGTTTGAGCTGAAGATATTGTTTCCTAAATTCTTTTGAAAGCATCAAATCCCAAATTTTATAGATATTGAATACCCATTATGGGTATCAAATTTATTTCTGCGGAAATGATGATGCGCTGGCATATTCCTTACAGGAAACAATAAGAGTTATAGTATTAATAATACTATACTGGTGGTCGGCTGGTAAATCGTACGCCTCGCAAGCGTGGGGTCGTGGGTTCGATCCACCGATTCACCGGTCTCGTGCATGGCATCACACGTTAAAAGGTAAGGGCTGCGTCTTCCCTAGCTCACACAAGTCTCTCGAAGACTTCCGAGGGTTGCGCGTAGGGGTGCAATCGGTTGACGGAAATAACAATTTTAACAAAATAACAAAAACAATTAATAATAATTAATTGTAATTTATTAATAATAATTTAAATTTCAGTAGAAAGTGGGACATTCGTACTGTCTTCATTAATATACTACACGTAATATGGCACTAATGTCGAAAACTATCTGAGTGAAATCTGACAGTGCGTAAAAGGTTACTTTACACACAGTTGATTTTTTTATGCCCTTGTGCTAAAAAGTATCACTTCACGTGCGTACAACCTTAGTTTACACACTGCCGCAGAAAAATAAATTTTCCAGACAGAAATTTAAGACAATTCAATCCTCCATGATTTTTATTAAAAGTCTTTTTTCTAGGACGCAGTAAACAGAAGTAGTTTTAAAAAAAGCAGATTTTGAGCACAAGATAGCGGCGAAAGCTTTAGAGGGAGGACATCGTAAACTTAGTATGTTTTTTAGGATGTCGAAATAAACTATATATTGATCGGCAGATTTTAGGCAACAAATGTGAAAAACATTTATTTCAGATTTCTCAAAAAATGTTATTCTTCATAAAATTGTGGGCATCCTCCCAAACTCAAATTGCAATGTTCAATTTTCAATTATCTCCTTTCGTATACGAGGAAGGTGAAAAAAATTAAAGTGGCTTGAGAGTAAAGTACTTTATATTTTTATTATCTCCCTTATTTACGAAAGAAAATCAAAATTTCGATAGTGTCATTTGAGTTAGGCACTTTGAAGATGCTGGCACTTGTTTGAAAAATAAAATTGTCTGATAAATCTGAAATAAATTATTTGCCCATTTGTTTCCAAATATCTGCCGGTCACTGTATGTTACTGAGTTTCATTTGCCCCACATTTTTATAATACTCTCTATTATTATTCGATAATGATTTATCATTATGCAAGATAAGCAATAAATAAAGTTTCACCTGGTTGACATTGACACGTGAATGTTTCTCCTGGTCCTTCTCCGCAAATTCCCCCATTTGAGCATCTTGTTTCATTTGTGGCGTTACAGACAGCTATATCTATCTCACAATAAATCCCAGAATAACCTGGTAGGCAGTTGCAATTGTACCCATTTTGTGCGTCTGAACAAGTACCATTATTCTGACATGGGTTACTTTCGCACTCGTTGATATCTTCCTCACATAATGTACCTGAAAACCAATTTATTTCTAATTGCCTGGTTTCATTACTTTGATGGTCTTCGTTAATTATTCAGACTTGTCAGTTTGCACTGAAAGCATTGTTAGTTTTTTATGTTATTGTGATTTCTGATTCGGAAAATGATTTAGATTTTCCAAATACGCTACCAGAAATAGCAAATCAAGATGATTTTTGGATTTTTTACCAGTGAATTCTAAAAAAAAATATAAAGAAATATATCTGCAAAATTCATGGTTTGAGAGTTGATAATAACGTAAATTAACTGCTACTGGTGTATTTTAGATGATTGCCATCAAAACGTAAGTTATCGACGCTATGGTCTATGATTCGATTCACGTTGAGAACCACTTTATCGACTAAAAATAATATCGATATCAGTAAATATCCCAAGGTAAGTTCTTTTCTGAAACATAAACCTGATGTTTTCAAAAGTCAAAATATAAAAAAGTTGAAAAATTTTTCTTCCGTTGAGATACACACTTTCTTAAGGTTCATATAAAGTCAAATATTTCGCGTTTCTGAACTGCAAGATGGCACTGACAAGATATGTTTTTCATACCATAGTTACAGCGATCTTTTATAATATTTCCATATAAATTACAGTTTTCTGCAACGGTCAACCCTACTGCTAATGCAATATTGCCAAATCTCAACATTATTCGGAGTACTGCGAAATAGCTCACAGGATTTTTTTCTTGGTATTTTGGCATCGACTGCTACGGTCATTAGCCAAGTGTTCTGGATAAGCCTTGTTACCAACTCCATACGCCACTTTAGGAGCAGCACTATAAATTTTTAATGCAACAGTGAATCGTGGAGGATTATTCCCAACCGACACGAGCCTCAATCATTCAGACTTTCACATCTGAAAATGAAAAAAGATCGCACCGTCTGGTGAATTTGGTGAGAGTTGCAGTGCAGAGTGGTTTTTGTTGGATGGAGACCTCGGAGACTTCATTATTCGAATTCAGTGTCCCTTGCTGTGTCCTGTTTGAAAATTTCAGGAAATTTGCAGAGCCCTCAGATTTGTATTAGGTGGAGGCCTCATTTTTCGCACTTACCCCCTTGCCGAATCATGTCTGCAAGTTTCGGAAAATTTACGTAGTCTTCAGTTTTGTAATAGGTGTACTACACCACATTTTTCAGAAACAGTGATGTATTTTCCTTGTCTGCAAATTTCCGTTTATTTGCAGAACATCCTGGCTTACCATGGATAAAGACCTCCTTTTTTTCTAAAAGGGGTTATCTTTTGAATTTTTTTCAGTGTTTCCAAAGGTGGGGACCATTTTCTTTAAAGCTGGTTCATTCTTTTTCTTAGATTTTGGTTTATTGATGATTCTTGTGCCGTCGGTTTTCCTGTGGGAGGAGATCTTAAGAATCTTTGGTATTGCCGCTTTTTTCCGGTTCACTTGTATATTATTTATTTTATTCATTTCGTTTGTTTTTCTGATATTCGGGGTTGCAGTGCCCATGGGTTTGTTATAGATATAGTCAGTCCGTCCTTGATCTTGCTTAGATTAGATTTACTTTTAGCACAAACCACAATATTGTTACTAAAATTCAAAAAGAGAAGCTAATATGAACAACTCACTATAATTTATTGTTATCATTATTTTTCATCTTTGTAAGCTGAACTCCGCCTATTATTCCGATAATTTTTATGTATATAAAGTAATGTTACTCAAAAACAACTGGAATGGACAATAAAGACGCTATTACGATTATTATTATTATCTTTCAATTCTGTTTTGCTTCCTGTTTCATTTCCAGAACTGATATTTTAAATCCCAAACATAAAATTCATTACTTACATAATTCTTCAATTGTGTCCAAGGGCTTAGGCGGACCAATCCAACATCCAACTGATGAACTGACAAACCCCTATCGACGTAACTTTCATTTTCTAAACGTTAAACAAAGTACATCGGTTACCGCTGTATAGAACTATTGGCAACGCTGTACAGTGAATATGAAAGTGACAATAATTCTGTGCAATACCTTGTGGACAGTGGCAGAACTATTTTTGTATTTCCGTTCATGTACTACAGAGGAATCACTTATAGCAGCAATTTACCGAGATTTTAAAAATTACTATTAAAAATATAAATCGTTTGATTTTATGTCTGAAAAATAGTATGAATGTTCAGTCTTCTAAATTTCATATAAATATCACTTGCAAAAGCGATTCTTTTCAACTGTCTTTGATTTTATAACAAGATTTTTAGAATTTTATTTAATTGTGAGAGAACGTTGTGGTTAAAAATTCTGAAAAAAATCGTTATTATCTTCTACCTTGACATTGATATTTGAAATGGATTCTGATGAATAGTTTTTGGGAAAACTTAAAAAAACCTCTAAAAATTTGGTTTTTATTTTTTTTTCTCGAAAACTGTTCATCAGATTTTCTTCTACATCTCTCTAATTATTCAATTTGAATGCCGGAATAACTCGAATATTTTTCAGAATTTTTAAACTTGCCGTTAATTTTTTCATGAACCTTAAAGGATGCACCCGACTTTAGCTGCTTAATGACTAACAGACAGGTGACTTAATTACCTTATTATTGCAACAAATTCTCAATGATATTAATATTTAACGTTTTTAGGTAGCTAGTTCATGGAATTTCGGGGGCTTGTCGTTGCCATGAAATAAGATTTGACAGTTAATGATGTAAAAAAAAAGATACCGGCAGTATACTCCTATATGCAATATGTAAAACAAAAACAAAAGTATCGCGTTTTTTCCACATTTCTGGGTTCTTCTACGAGATTTCTGAAATATGTGTGAACTTCCGTCCATTATAGAAATGGAAAAAATAAATTCAAGATTATTTATTAACTACCAGGGGCCCAATTTTTTAATTGTCGGAATTGATTCTTTAGACAAATTTGACGTCATTTTCTCTCAATTTCGAGCAATAGGTGGGTAGGTAGGTACCTATTGATCGAAATTGATAGAAAATGACGTCATATTTCTCTAGAGAATCAATTTCGACAATTAAAAAATTGGGTACCTGAACGGAAAGTGTAGACAGGTTGTGGGAATGAATAAATTCAGTAAATTTCCTAATAGCTCAATATTTAAAATTGCCAGATCCCCAAAAATAAACTGGGTGTTTGCGTAAAACTTCTGCAACGCTATTAAAAAAGCACGAATGTTGGAAATAATTGCTCGATTGTAACAATTAACCAATATTCAAATCAAAAGTAATGTTTTAAGAAATTCTGTTATTTTTAATTTGAAATAAAATATTTGTCCATCGTTCTTTTTTAGCATATTACTATGATAAAAACGGAGTTGTAGAAAAAGTATAGTGTTTCATTAGTCAAAAATATTTTTTGATGCTCGTACGAACATTACCAACATTGGCTGGTACACTGTTCTTTCGCATTACTTTCGTCACTCTTAAAAAATATATTATTGTGATACTGGTAAATAAAGTATGCCTTTTTTATGAGTTTGAACTTTGTCAATGAGGCCACGTCGAGTTCAACAAAACCAAGAACGAAACGAAAATCTACTAAAATTGATCATACAGGCTGATTCACGGTGGATGGCACATTAGACGTTTCTGGTGAACCAGACAACGGATCACTTTGAAAATTTAATGGAGGGCATATTCGGACATTCTCTAGCCAACTGAAATATTTTCGACAATGCGGTGTTGCCGCTTCTATTAGAAAGCAGTAGCAACTTTGATTTTTCAAATTGAACACTCTGGTGGTGATTTCTTGTCATATTTTATGAAAAAAAGTTCATATAAACGTATGTTCTAACTTGCTTTTTTTAAAGCATATTGAAATTGTTCTGAATTCGTATAAATTTCTTGAGGTTCATTGGCGGTAGATTCGGATACATTTCATTGAACTTTCTACATGTTCTGCTGATAATTTTGTCACACTGTCCAAAAATAATAAACAAATTCATAAGAACTTCGTTTGAATAGTTTTGTTCCATCGTTTTGAAGGTATTTGCAACTTCTGAAGTGACGAAAATGTCGATATTATTAGGAGAATGTCACAACGCTACTGTCAAATAGTAATCATGGCCTGCTTACCAAATACCGAATGGAAATACCATTCTGAAGGGACATTTTCACAAATAAATGCTCATAAGTCCGAAACTTGACTAGTTAGGTATAGGTATGATATACATAGAAAGAAAGCAAATTTCAGCAGCTTTCCGAATTTTCAATAATAAACAGGGCGTTCTTTTTAAACTAATCAAATTTCAGCAACTTTTTCAAGCAAACGAAAAAACTGTATTTTTTACCACCCTGTATTGAAGTAACGGAGATTAGGCTGACGTGTGGGAAGTGTCCAAGTATCAACTAACTCCAAACCAAATTTCGATATCATAGTACTTCTTAACTAAAAGATATCGGCATTTTTAGAAGTCATGATTTTCGAAGAAAAAAATTGAAATTAATTTTTATTTCGAAAACGGTAACAGGTATAGGGAAATATCAAGAAAAGTTGTCAGGCAATTGTTGGAGATTCCAAAAATAATATTATATACAGAGTGTTCCATTTGAAAAATCAATGTTGCTACTGCTTTCTAATAGAAGCAGCAACACCGCATTGTCGAAAATATTTTAGTTGGCTAGAGAATGTCCGAATATGCCCTCCATTAAATTTTCAAAGTGATCCGTTGTCTGGTTCACCAGAAACGTATAATGTGCCATCCACCGTGAATCAGCCTGTATAAAGTAATACTGTCTTCTTGAAGAATTGATAAATGTATGAACACAGTGTGATCAGAAGAGAACGACCATCACCATGCACATTATTCGAT
Source organism: Chrysolina oricalcia (assembly GCA_944452925.2). Taxonomy (NCBI): domain Eukaryota; kingdom Metazoa; phylum Arthropoda; class Insecta; order Coleoptera; family Chrysomelidae; genus Chrysolina; species Chrysolina oricalcia. Next base: position 1,486,180 of record OX101821.2, on the reverse strand, counting down.
TTTCAGAATCTACGTTCCAAAATATAAACAACGGTTTTGCCTAATTTTCATTTTCAACCATTATTTGAATGCTTCTACAATTTGTTCAACATAGGAAGCAGCGACTAGGTGAAAATCCATCATAAATAACAGTTAATCATGATGAAATTTATTTTATGAATCAGATCATTCACAAATCAATGATTCCTCAAATCAGTACACCTCATTTAATCTAAATTGTTTCATGAATGAAGGAGATTCAGATATGTCCCTTGTTTCCCAGAATATGCAAGGAATTTTGAGAATAATACCCTTTCAAAATCGCCAAGTACGTATGAATTATTGAACCAATAAAAAAAAAATTGAACAAATATAACAATTATAAGTCGGTGCAACAATCATAATTTAATATCTCCTCCTTACTAGCCTAAACATTAATATAAAAAACATAACAAATACATAAATCAACATTTGTAATGAACCAAAACCAGATATTCGTTTTTAATAATAAAACGCAACACTCAAATCGAATCTTATTAAAAACAAAATTCAATATTTCCCCAAAATAAAAACTCAAATAACTCAACTTCTTTGAAACACATTTATATAAATTCATGAAATAAAAATTTAATAAAATGTAATTCCCGTTCTTCATAGCTTTATATTTCCTTAAACATGAAAAAAATCCATTATCACTTACCCGCATATCCCGGTGGACAAAAGCAATCAAACATGGCAATTCTGTCCATACAAATGCCACCATTTTGACACGGCGACGACCAACATTCGTTCCAGTTAGTCTGGCATTGAATTCCAGTGTACCCATCGATGCAGTAGCAAAAATATGTCGAATTCAGATCATCGAGACAAACCCCATGGATGCAGGGGTTGCTGAGGCACGCAAAACCATTTCTCGCACTTGGCAGATGCACCAGAAAAGTTAGTGCGGAAAAAAACAGCCATCGTTGGTTACCGATTTGGGTCATATTGCGTTATCGAAACATTTCCTGGAAAAAAATTATTGTCAAGTCCACAGTAAAGAGCTTAAGTTCTTTGAAGCTCTTTAGGGTGTCAAGACCGTCAAGATCGATATCAATCTTGCCAGTTCACTTTTTTGAATTTGGAAATTAGTTTGGAGGAGGATTTTTTTTTAGGAGAAATCGAGAAAAGGGAAACAAATCCTAATATTATAATTGTTTTAGTCTTCATCGTAAAATGAAATTCGATTGATATCGCCAAATAAAGTTCAATAAACACAAAAGACAAACATTTATGAATTATACAATGGTGGAAAATGTATCCCTATGCATCCGCCAAATCCGCCTCAAATTATTTTCATTTTCAGCAAATCCTGGTATTCCATAAAGCTCGATATGTATATAGGAAATTGGGAGTATTTTTCTGAAAATTTGTATACGGGAATTTTCCTAGGAGCTTGTTTCAGTTGAAATATTTTCACGACTGCAAGTGGACCCCAACTTTGTTTTTTTTTTTTTAATGGAACACCCTGTTTTATATTGCATTATTAGAATCTACGATGAATTCCAGTTGATGCAATCCTTCACAAAACAAACATTTTGGAAACAAGAGAATCAGGTCAAAAATTGCCAGAGTTTGCCTGGATAAGACATGGAGCTTCCTGAATCTTTGGAAACTTTTCAAAAAAGTTATACAGGGTGCTCAGAAATTGGCGCCGAATTCGCCTACAACCCAATATCTAAATTAAATGCTTTTTGTAGAAATTTGGAAAAACTGAAAATACCTTGTGGTTATTACAGATATCTGAATTATCCGTAAGCTTTTTTGGAAGAATCGACAAGAAACAAATGCTGCCCAGTGGAATTGTTCAGAAAATTAATTGAAAAAATTGGACCAGGATTCACATGTCCACGTTTGTTCCTAACTCCAAATCCGTTTTGGAAGAAAGAAAGCTCATTTTGGTACAAGAATTCGCCTGTGGAGAAATGAACTTTCAAAATGGACTAAATTGGGAGCAAAGTCTACTGGTTTAGATACCAACCAATTGAAAATTAGCAACCATTCTTGCAGATCGTTTGTAGTTTCTCATCTGGCAAAATTTGGAGTACCATCAAAACATCAACTCATTCAAATTACAGGCCACGCTGGTACTTCTTCAATTCAACCTTACTTGTAGATGGATGAACAACATCACCAAAATGAATGTGAAGCTTCAACGGTTAATACTGCCAGTTCTTCAAAAGCTAAACAAAGGTCACAAATCACGCAATTTCCGTTGATAATTTATAAAGTTGTTTCTGTTTGGATTTTGTTGGTTGTTGTTGATATTTTGAATATATCATTCCACATTGTTTGATTTTGTGAATGTGTCTCTCTGATATAAAGAATTGGATTCAGGAAATAATCTTCATGTATATAACACGACATTGATTGATAAGCTACTTACTATTTTTATTGCTGCTAAATTTCTCTTGTATTTATTAATTTGACTCGGCATTCTTTTGGCAATAATAATCAGATATGAAAGCCCTCGAGCTTTGCTCTTGGGCTTTCATCAGATTATTATCGCCGAAAGTATGTCTCGTTAAATTATTATACAACGACCTCTTAGGAAGTTGTATTATCTACGATTGCCCCCCCAGCGGACCCCAACTTTTTTATTTGACGTTTTAGACCCATAGTTACTTCTAGGAAAATGATCCCCGTCGAAAAAAAATTTTTTTCGAAAATTCTGTCTGTCGGTCTGTCTGTCTGTCTGTCTGTAGCTCTGTCTGTCTGTAGCTCTGTCGTGGCACTTTGGCAGGCTCGCATTTCCAAACCCTTTGAGATATCGCTTTGAAATTTGAACCATATCAATAACTCGAGGACAATATTTCTCAAATTTTTTTGTTTTGCGATAGGAAAATCAGGAACATTTTTACGGGGTTTTTCCGGTTTTTCCTACTTTACTCGATAGCGGTTCAGGAATTGATTTTTTTCTCGCAATATTTTTTGGAGGTATACGCCTATATGTCCTACACAAGTGTATAGTTTTTGAGAGGGATCGGAAAATGATTACGGTTTTTCCGGGCGATTTTCCGAAAAGTGAAAAACTCAAAAATACGTCGAACCAATGATTGAAACTGAATTTCAAAAAATGCGATAGGTAGAGCTCAAATAGAGGAACAAAATATATGCGGACCATTTTTCAACAAAATGATCGGAAATCTGGGAAAACTCGAGAAAACTAAAAATAAAAATTTGTATTTTTTAAAAAACGTAATAACTCAAAAACGGTCGATATTTCCCCAATTTATCAGGAGTTCTTTTTTGACCGCCTTCAAAAAACCTACAAAAAATACGAATAATTTTTTTCCGTAAAATCAATAGTACGGGAAATATTCCAAAAAAATGGAAAATCGAGATATTGACCGTACCAATGAAACAAATGGAAATCTTAAAACTTCGTCTGGTACGTCTTCACTAGCCTCACTGATACTTTGAACCGTTTTTTTCCAACTTGATTAGAAAGTGAAAAAAAGTTGAAATTTTTTTTTTAATTTTGAAACCTCAAAATCTCGAAAACGATACAAGATATCGAGAAATTGGATATAATAAGTTTTGATGTACTTGAACAGATCTACAAAAAGTGTCCGAAAACTTTTTCCATATTTTGAAAATTTTCAATTTTTTTATCAAAACTCAAATATGGCGACGTATTTTCCAACTTCATATATCATCTTTTTTGATCATCTCATAAAAGTCTACAAAAAATTTAGATAAAATTTTTCTGTAATATCAATAGTCCGGGAAATATTTCACAAAATCTAAAAATTAGGGACTTAGAAATAATTTTCGCATTTTTTTCGAAAAACACCAAAAACTCGAAAACTATAGGAGATATCGAGAAAATTTATATAAACTGCTTTAATATACTGGAAGATGTCAATAGAAAGTTCTGATGAAATTTTTCCATATCATGGAAAATAAAAAAAATATAGACTTTTTTTTTATAAAAATACCAAAAACTCAAATATGGCGACGGATTTTCCAATTTCACAATCTATCTTTTTTGATCATGTCAATAAAGTCTACAAAAAATGTTCAATAATTTTTTCTGCTATATCAATAATCTGGGAAATATTTCGAAAAAACGAAAAATGTCCAAAAATCACCAAAAACTCGAAAAGTAAACAAGATATCGAAAAAATGTACATCAATAATTTCATTTATCTCAAAGATGTCTACCAAAAGTTTCAATGGCATTTTTTCATATTTTGAAAAATAAACAGAATGTTGATTTTTTTTTATAAAAACACCAAAAACTCAAATATAGCGACAGTTTTTCAAGTTTTACAATCAACCTTTTTTGATCATCTCATGAAAGTCTACAAAAAATGTAACAAGATTTTTTCCCATAAATGAATAGTCTGGGAAATATTTCCTAAAAACGAAAAATTTGGTACTTTCAGATTTTTGAATATCCACTTACCCCCTCCCCTTCGAATTTTTCCGGGCGCGAAGCGCCCGGATTTTTGAATATCTACTGACCCCCTCTCCTTCGAATTTTCCCGGGCGCGAAGCGCCCGGATTTTAATAAATCCACTTCCACCCTCCTTCGAATTTTTCCGGGCGCAAGGCGCCCGGATTTTTGAATTTTTACTTCCCCCCTCCTTCGAATTTTCCCGGGCGCGAAGCGCCAGGATTTTTGAATATTTACTTCCCTCCACATCCTTCGAATTCTTCCATGCGCGAAGCGCCTGGATTTTTTCGTATTTAACGTATCTTCCAAATTTTCCATTTCTTGAAAAAAAAATTGCGATTTGTAAAAATTTGGGACTTTATAAAAACACCAAAAACTCAAAGATAGCGACAGATTTTCAAGTTTCACAAGAAAACGTTTTTTAATTATCTCAAAAAAGTCTACAAAAATTGTTTGAACATTTTTTCCGTGATATCGATAGTCTGGGAAATATTTCACTGGAGAGAAGTTTTCATGAAATTTTTTTAGACACGTATTTTTGTGGAAAATTAGTCAAGACAGTCATGTATTGAAAACACGTATTTTTGTGAGAAAATAGTCAAGTCAGTCATGTGTTGAAAACGCGTATTTTTGTGGGAACATATTCAAGACAGTCATGTATTGAAAACGCGTATTTTTATGGGAAATTATTCAAGACAGTCATGTATTGCAAACGCGTAATTTTATGGGAAATTATTCAAGACAGTCATGTATTGAAAACGCGTACTTTTATGGGAAATTATTCAAGACAGTCATGTATTGAAAACGCGTACTTTTATGGGAAATTATTCAAGACAGTCATGTATTGAAAACGCGTATTTTTGTGAGAAATTATTCTAAACAAGACAGTCATGCCTTGAAAAATATACTGGGATTTTTTCTCAATAAATAAAATAATAAAATGGATTATGCAATCCAGACTTCTGCATAATCCATTTTATTATTAATTTAATGGGCTTCTGCCAAGTAGTGTCATAGAATATTTTCTTTTGAAAATTTTTTCTCAAGTCTCGCATTAGTCGTTGTATTCAAATTATTGGTGTCCAATTATAGTTTCAAATTACAGTAGTTGTATTCATATTATTGTTATCCATTTATAGTTGTGAACGCATTAAAGTCGTTGTATTCATATTATTGGTGTCCAATTATAGTTTCAAAGGCATTAAGGTAGTTGTATTCATATTATTGGTATCCAATTATAATTTTAAAGGCATTAAGGTCGTTGTATTCATATTATTGGTGTCCAATTATAGGTAAAAAAACAAGGCTACACAATGAGGTCGTTGTATTAAAACATTTCTACTATTTCTAGGCATTTCAACATCCGAGCTTTCGAAAAGTGCTCGCGCGAAGCGCGAGGTCGAGCGCTTGCGCGAGAGTTAACCGCCGGAGTCCAAGTCTGAGCGTTAGGTGGATCCTAGCGTAGGCGGATCCCACGCCCAGACTTGTTATAAAATACACCGAAATTTAGATGCAATATTGTTATATTGCCCTTGAGTATTTTTAATGTAACAAGCCCTTACTGTAGACGAATGTCGGGAAAATTTACCGACACGAAAAACTGTCATTTATATTTTTTCTACAAAAATGGTAGGTACACCAACAAGAAAATACAAATTTATGAAGAAAAATTAATCAAAGACCGGTATTAGACCATCAGGTGTTCGAAGTGTTGTCCATTGTTTTTATAACACAACTATCCAATGTTGTAACAACCAGAATGCTTATTCTCTTCAGAGACCCACTCTGTTCAACGTCTGACTCTCAATGTTCTGTTCTTGAGGCATTCGATATTTGCAGAGGATCTAACGTAAAAACATTCTTTGAGACAGGCCAAGGAGAAAAATCCAGTAGGGTAAGATCTGTAGGCCTAGCAGGCCATTCTCTGTACAACTCGACGTAATTATGAGGAAATTGCATAATGTTTTATATGGTTGAAGTCAGTAAGACAGACTGGCATCTATCATAGTTTATAATGAAAAAAATTACAACTAATTAGAAAAAAAATTGACTTGTAAGACAATAGGTGGATAATTGCAATCAGTCAGTCAATTGATTTCAATTAATCATTGACAAATTTTTATTTTATGGTTATTTTTTCAAATAAGAAAGGGCTGGCTGCTAATTCTTGGTGGAACTACTAGGTATATTTCTACCAACTAGTCATTTCATAATCATCTACTTATCGATTTTACACTCACCCTAAGTATTAAGTAATATTCCACTGAGGAATAATAATACAGTTTAGATATCGAAACACACATGCTGTCCCATATTCAAGGCATGACACTCACCTCAGTTTGTAAAGCCCACTGGCACCATTCTTTTTCACCCCGTTGATTTTTTTCTGCCCTCGCCTAGAAGAAGGAAATAAACTAGTGTGTCATTGAAGAAACCATAGTAACCGGAAAACAAAACATACTGTGTATGAAACTGGTACAAAAGTTGCTTGACCGCATCGTGTTGCGGTAGAGACATTTGATTGAAGTACATTGTTGTCAAAATTATTGAAAAGTCTGTAGACTTGGTAAAATAGTTTGTTGTTAAAGCACTTTTCAGATTTTTATTTTGTATTGGCAGAAGACGAATTCAAGACATTTCTTCAAATTGTACTTTCCCTTGATACAAGTGACAGTTTTTAAACAATTCATCATAGCTTGAAAATTGACACAAAAATAAATTGTATATTCTCGAATTTTAAAAGAGCTTCGAATTTGTGTTCTAAATTTAAAAAAATTGAAAATGTATTAAAAAATTACAGAGTTACAGTTGATTGTTCAAACGAACGAGGTTGGCCATGAAAATTAAACTTTCATCATCACAACTACTGACAAGCAGCGCCAGCAGTTACCAGAGGAAGCTATTTTTCAACAGTTGTTAAAAATTTCCCCAAACCCTTGAAGAAACTACCATTTCTCCAATAGGAACAAGCTCTTTTCGCTTTGTCATTTTGAAAAATAATGAATTATCAGATTACTTGCATTGAAAGTTTTGGAAAATTTCGAAAGGAACCGAAAATTCAATCACGTTTCGTTAAAATGTTCTTCAACGAAGACGGCTTTGAATATTAGAAAACTGAACAGAAAAGCATATTTTATCATCAAACTGACAGTTTTACTGCTAATATATGGTGAGTAAAAAAAAATTTAACTGCGGCTTGTATTCTATACAGAGACCGATTCTCTCTCAGACAACGCCATCCAAGTTAAAACTATTTCGCACGTTTGGAAAGGCAATTCAGGATGGAACCAGATGTCAATGCTTATGAACCACACCGCTTTCTTATTGATAAACAGACGGAAACCAATGTTTTTGCTGTTGTGTGTACTGATCCCACCATCTCTCTTTGACAAATCGAACAAGAATTACCAGTTGGACGAGAAAACATTCTATTTTCCGATAAATCAAGATTTACGAATGTTGGAATGTTCAATAAGAATAACACCAGATACTGGGAAACTGAAAACTCCAGGCTCAACAGACAAGGGAATTTTCAAGAACATATGGATGGGTCTGAGCATATTCGATGGGGGGCGTACCTCACCTCATGATCATCCGGTATATAAGATAGTGGATAATAGCAAACCTACCCTGTGTGTATTTCTAGACACATCCAAGGCTTTTGATACTGTATGTCATGCACAACTACACCTTTTTCAATTGTAATTCAGAAAGTATAACATGTATTTCAGAAAGTATAATTTGTAATTCAGAATAGTAAATTGTAATTCAGAAACCGTAACATGTAATTCAGATTAGTAAATTGTATTTCAGAAACCGTAACATGTAATTCAGATTAGTAAGATGTATTTTAGATTGTGTCACTTGTAATTCAGATTAGTGAATTGTTAATCAGAAAGTGTGACATGTAATTCAGAAAGCGTGAGTTGTAATTCAGAAAGAGTCAACTGTAATTCAGAAACCAAGTACAACTCGTATTAGACGGAGAGCTGACTACGGAGAAATACGGGTGACTCGGTGCAAAGTGAAATTTAGCATTTATAGGTTCGGGTTTCACCAACGTAGCGTGAGACGGGCCGCCAGAAGGCACCACGGAAGAATAACGCGAGGGTAGAGGGTTACATATGCATTTTTTACGTAAAATAAGTCATAAGGTGCAAGGCTGGAAATTGGCAGAATAATCGGATGTTATACAAATAAGAGGAGAAAAAATTGCCAGAAGACTAGGTGGAAGAAGGCGCTAATGTCGTGAAATTTTTTACAAACTTTTCGATATCTCGTTTAATTTTTAGATTTTGATGCTTTTATAAAAAAAGTCCCGTTTTTTTTTCGATTTTATTTTTTCCCCGCCCTGTTAACAAATTATAAAAACTGAAATTTTAAGAGTACGTAGATTTTGTCAAAAGGTATTTGCTGCAAAAAACAATTTGGATTTTTTCAATAGTTTGGGAGATCTATCGATTCCCCGGTTTTTTTGGATTATTTCACGGTACATTGATTTTATGGAAAAAATTCATTCACATTTTTTGTAGATTTTCTGAAGGCAATCAAAAAAGATTTGTTTATAAATTTGGAAAATTTTGTGTGTTTCCGAGAAATTTCGAATTTTAAAAAATTTCAATTTTTTTATTCATATTTTCATGTTTCCTCAGTTTTCCAATCATTTTTTCGGAAATTTTCAAGTGACATGATTTGTTTGCATTTTCCAGCACTATCCATTGCACCATTAAAAATTTCATTTCAGTCGTCGGTACGGTTTTTATTCGTGTTTTTTTCTTTTCGGAAAATTGCCAGGGAAATCGTTATGCAATTTCCGATCCTTCTTAAAATCTATACAGACCCTCATTGCATATTGACGCATATCTCAAAAAATCAATCAAGTCAAACAAACAAAACCCTGAACCTTCCTCATGGAATTTATGAAAAACTAATGAAGACCACGGGTGTGAAAGCAGCAACGGTTTTTCCAGCAACGATTTTTTTTTCTTTTATTTTTCGATTCAAGTATTACCGTTGCTCCAGGTTTTTCGACGGAAATTAACTATTGTGAACCTGCTGAATATTTTCCATGGGGTTAAATAATTTGTGAATCAAAAACTACCCCTCCATACCCCTCTAAATTAGGAAAATCTTGAAACAGTTGAATTACCCGTTGCTCGAGGTATTTTGACGGAAATGCATTATTCTACAGTTACTGATCACGCTCTGTAGGGTGAAATAATTTGTGAATCAAAAACTACCCGTCAACAACCCTTTGAAGTTGAAATATCCTGAAACAGTTTATAAACTCGTTGCTCGATGTTTTTTGGCGGAAATGCATTATTCTACAGCTACTGTACACGTTCTATGGGGTAAAATAATTTGTGAATCAAAAACCACCCTCAACAACCCTCCGAAGTGGAAAATTCCTCAAACAGTTTAAAAACCTGTTGCTCGATTTTTTTTTTTGACAAAAATTCTACAGCTACTGAACACGCTCTATCGGGTGAAATAATTTGTGAATCAGAAACTACCCTCAACAGCCCTCCGAAGTGGAAAAATCCTCAAACGGGAAGTCGAATTATCTGATCAAACAGTAAAGGAGAAGTGATATGCAACATTTTGACAAAATCTGTTAGTGCTCCGACGACGACTTCACTCATAAGTCGAATTTTTAAGATAAGTGCTAAATGCACCACCTGGCTCCCCCGATAGTAGGGTTGAAAAATACACCACGGGATCCCAACGGAGGTCAACAATTCTCTAACGGAATGGTCCTTTTACAACAAAAAATGGACATTCAAAATATGTGTATGCTAGAACCAATGTGAAATGAATATTCAAAATTTTAGGGTTGAATATTTCAACCCTAAATCCCATTATTCAGTATTTTACGAAAATTGCATATTCAAAATATCCAACCTTAGTCCAAAAGCGAAATTATTTTATTACAATACCTTAATTTGCCGGAAATCATTTTACGCTACAACCGCATTATTCACCCACCCACTTTCAACCCTGTCGTCAGTAAAGTTATGCAAAAGGTCCACATACTCTATTTTGTAGATATTTGTTATTATTAATCATAATAGCCCCCTTTTGGTGTCTCCGGGGTGTCCCGGAGATTTCGGCTGCTATCTTTGGCCGCCCTTTTCACACCGGTCAGATCTTTGATGGTTTCTGAATTACAAGTGATGGTTTCTGAATTACAATTGACGCTTTCTGAATAACAATTCCCTAATCTGAAATTCAAGTTATACTTTCTGAATTACAACTTGCTAATCTGAATTACATGTTACGGTTTCTGAAATACAATTTACTAATCTGAATTACATGTTACAGTTTCTGAAATACAATTAACAATTCTGAATTACAAGTTACGTTTTCTGAATTACATTTTACTAATCTGAATTACAAGTTACACTTTCTGAATTACATTTGAAAAAGGTGTAGTGGAGGTCTTGGACGAGGCTGGAATACGTGGAAATCCACTCTCCCGCCTAAAAGAATATCAGAGTAATAGAGTACAGATTGTCCGAATAAATACTGAGAAAAGTGACAAAAAAACAATAAAACATAGTGGCCCACAGGGTAGAGTTCTAGGGCCATAAATTACATTGCATTGGCGAATCAAGTAGATGGTTTACAGCATTATTCGTTGATCTATTAATCTATCAATATATACTTTTATGCACTAGCGGGCGGTAAAGTACACTTTACCGCCCGGTTCAGCAAGCGTAAAGTGGCACTTTACCACCCGCGGGCGCATTATGGCCCGGCGGGCCGTAAAGTAGACAAAATTCTCAAATTGTCTATACTCACACATCATTTCATGCAATTCCTAACACGAATTAGAATCATTTCAGTTCAATAGAGCAATACTCTTTCTAACATTTGTTCATAATCGTTGGCAATTTTTTCGGTGATGATCTATTTATTTGAAATAGATTCTCCAATATAGCACTCAGCTACTATAGTTTCACATTCCTCATATTATGTTACCCTTAATTATTGTATGCATAACGTATGAAACGTGTAGACCATTGCAATTCAAGTCAGTATTTGTGATTCGCGCTATAAAACCGCTAGTGCATAAAATTTTGTATGTATCACGTGCGTAAACTGCGTTTAAGGCCTTCGGCGTTTGATGGCCCTCGGCTAACGCCATCGGGCCATCATCCACGCCGCAGGCCATAAACGCCTACTTTACGCCCTTGATACATAAATAACTATATTGTCTTAAGAATCAATTCTTGCTGACCATGCATGAATACTTATGAAAACGTTTTAAGATCATCCAATAAATAAATAATGATAAAGAATAAAAATGGTATGAATAATGTCATATTGTCAAAATACAAAAAAACACGAAGAACAGAATAAACCAAATACACTGGGCTGAAAAGTTAAAATATTGGGTTTTATTTTTTATTATTATTATTATTTTTTTTAAAAGTATGTTCATTGAAAAATTCCTCCAAAACTATGATAAGGTCTATTAGAAAGCAATGCCTCATCTTTCTTTCTAAAGAAAACTCCAGATACTTCTCTGATAATTGGTTGAACATTTTACAGCCATCAATAAAGGAATTTTTAACAAGAGTGCATGAGGGTAGCGGTAATTTTAAAAGGTTGTGTTGTCGGGTAAGTTAAGTATTTGGTCTGCTAATCTTGCTTTATGTTTGTGGATTAAAAAAATTGTATTGATATAGACACAACCGTCAATATTTTATGTTTTTTTAAAGTGTGGTCTGCACGTCTCCCGAAATTTCAGTTTACAGTTTGATAATCCTTTTCTGAGTCCATACTGTTCTGATATATTTTCGAATTTATTTAGATAACCTCTCAATTTGATTTTATTACTTTCTCTACAATTTCTCAGTACCTCCCCGAGTGGACCGTGCGCAATAATTATATTTATTATTTTTGATTTTTTGGATTGACGTGGTCGTTACTTGATGGAAATTCATAGTATATGACACTAAGGTAAACACGATTAAGTTTCCACAGATTTATTGTCTTCGAGACGTTTCGATACACAGTATCTTTCACAATCGCATGTAATACACTAAATTATTCTATGTTGAAAATTACTTAAATAGCCTTCTTATCAATTAAGGTAATTAGGACCTACCTATAACAAAAATAAAAATTGACAATACAATGTAGGTATACCTGTAAATCTCAAAACAACCCTACCACTTAATTAGTTGAAAAGGTTTAACAAAGGGGAACTATTAAGGTCCATTTGATCATTTAGTAAACAACTCGAATTTTTCAATTTATTAATTTCCAAGAATTCTAAATAATTAAGTCTTATTTTCAACATGAAGGATTTCAAAGTTTTCATCGAAGTCATGGCCTTCTTCCAAAATATGATTGGCATATGTTGAATGTGTTTTTTTCATTACATAATTCATACGGTGTTCACGTACGCGGCTTTTGAATGGTCTACCAGTCTGGCCTACATATACTTTGGAACAAGATCCACACGTACTGACATCACCATTTATAATAATTCGATACATCCATATATACATAAAATATTAGCATACCATAGTATGATACATAGATTAGTGAATATTCCTTTTTCTGAAGAAATATTCTGCAAAGAATTAAATATCATAAAACAAATAGCAGTTAACAAAGGATATCAAGTCAAATTAATACAGAATATTCTTGCTAATAAATTACATAGAAAGGCTATCCAAGAAGTGTACCCCACTATAGCGTCATTTTTGAAAGAATAAAATTTAAGAGTAGCATTCAGAACAGATAACACGTTGGGAAGGTTTATCAAAAATAATAAAGATAAAACACAAAAATCTGAAAAACCAGGAGTTTATAAATTGAATTGTGGATTTTGTTCCAAAGTATATGTAGGCCAGACTGGCATACCATTCAAAAGCCGCGTACGTGAACACCGTATGAATTATGTAAAGAATAAAACACATTCAACATATACCAATCATATTTTGGAAGAAGACCATGATTTCGATGAAAACTTTGAAATCCTTCATGTTAAGGGTATTAGACTTAATTATTTAGAATTCTTGGAAATTAATAAATATTAATAAATGATCAATTGGACCTTACTAGTTCCCCTTTGTTAAACCTTTTCAATTAATTAGTAGTAGCTACGTTTTGAGATTTACAGGTACACATTGTATTGTCAATTTTTATTTTTATAGGTAGCTCCTAATTACCTCAGTTGTTAATTAATGTTCAACGTAGAATAATTTAATGTATTACATTCGCTTGAGAAAGATACTGTGTATCGAAACATGTCGCGTAGACAATAAATCTGTGGAAATTTAAACGTGTTTACCTTAGTGTCATATTATTTTTGATACACGACCTTTTTTGTGTGACATGAAATAAAAAAAAATTAAATATATTTTTACGTTTGTACCAATATGGCCTCAGAACTATTATTACTAGCATATGAAAATTATGATAACTTTCACGTAGGGAATGAAGAGGTTAAGTAAACCAAGTCACCCACTACCTACCTATATAATAATGGGAATCCTGTCTAAAGTATCTAATTACTTGAATTCATCATTCACAAAGATTCGAATGTTATAAACAATACAAGTGTAGGTAATTTCTATGACCAGGTTTGGCAACGTCGAGGAGATACCTCCGAAAGTGTCTACACAGCTGACATGCAACCTTGTTTAGTTTCTAACCACACGTTGCTAGGTGCACCAAAGTGTAACAACACAAACAACTGTAAATATGCCATAGATCAGTGGATAGTCGAAGTTACCTGCTTTCAGAAAAATGTTAATTAAACAAATTCATTAAGAACTGGCTGAAATGGAATACGGTAAAGTATGAGGTCACATTTCGAGTGTATTTGCAAAGCAGCGGTTAAGAAGACTGAGAAAACTACGTAGTGGTAAGTCGAACTAAATATTTGATTTATTGTTGAGATATTTGGTATGGATATGTGAACTTTCACGAGGTTTTTTACCAAATTAACACTTAGTAATATTTTCTTTTATATCTAATATAGGTGGCTGGTAGGTATCCCAGTCTTCTAATTCCAATGATTGATTTCCTTGTTGTTGGTCAAATGAAAAAACAAGGAAAATTATAAAATAAAGTAGCACACGCAATAATAGTTATTTATGATACAATTTTGTGAGTAGTACTTTTTTGTATGACCGTGAAACAAAAAAAACGAAAATGTATCATGCAAAATTTTTTCTACTACAGTTTTATTGACAAATTGTAACAATTGTTTAGTGTTTTAATCTTATGAAGTTTTCAATTTTTGTTGTATTATCTAAAGATGACCAGTCGCAAAATACTGTATTTTTGAAAAATGTATGAACAGTGCGGAAAAAATTACTTAACGCACAGTTGATTTCTTTATGTACTTGTTCTAAAAAGTGTCACTTTACGCACTGTTATAGACAAAGATAGATTTCAAGAGCGTTTCCTAACGAAATTTCAGTGGATATTGGTGGGATTATTTGAAATACCTGTTTCCAATGAATTGTATATTCTGCTTCAAGAATATTTATAAGAAGACTAATGGAAACGCATTGAAAAATACTCTCATAAATATTCCTTACTGTAATTATGACATTGATACTGGAATACAAAATAGTTATTTTTCTACCACCACATAGAAAAGTAACTCTACGCATGCATATGTGCGGAAAGTAACTTTTCGCACGTGTGCGAATAAGCTGTCAAATATTAAACTTGTATTCGATTTGTAGAGAATTACCCTGTATAATGCATTGCTATAGAAATGTATAACTTTATTTAATTAGGAATAAACACAGTTCTTTGAGAGAAGCTAAGATTCTTTAAAAATAGAAATTCACTCTATTACAAGATTGACCAACGAATTTTTTACATTTAAAAAAAAATGCAATCTAATTGAAAAATATCAAATTTTTCATATTCACAATCAAAAAAATTGAGCCAGCTAGGAATCTTATAAAAGAATTATAATAAGTATCTTGTATTTGTAATAATTTATTATTAAAAGAAAATTGTGGTTAATTATGATTTTGATCTCACAGGTATTATACAGTGATTGTCAAAATTTTTTCACCATATGGGAAACATGTTTATTATCCATTTGTCAGAAAATTTTATTCCTCAAAAAAGTTGGTGCATTGCGAAAAACGGTCGTCGAAGACATACAATTTCTAAATTCCCAGTCGGCATACAGGGAAGAACAAAAAAGAATTTTGTTGTTGTTTTCTTTTTCCTTTTTGCCATCAAAATGTCATATTGGTTTAGCCGAAAATCGAATATACATTGTTTCATAACAAACGGACGAAGTAGAAAATTTGTTGAAACAACTGATATGCGGTCGCAGATGTGGCCACGCATTTTGTGCCCCTATTAAATATTCATTTAATTCGGAAACCTGCTTTTTTCATGTTCGAGGCACTGAACAATGCTTTTCCTGCATTCCTTCTGATTTTCGTGGGGTTCAAGAGTAGTCCAATCATTACAGGCTAGAACCACTTGTGTTCGTAAGCTAGATACAAATTTGCAATTGAAACAATATACTTCATATTGTGATGTTCATTCAACACACTACGATGCTGATTTTCACCATTGCTCAGTTATTTTGTAACATGAAATTTAGAAATGTCTCAGCAATTTTCATTTCTCGGATAGTATTCATAGCTAAGATTTTGTTGGAGACCACATTGGACTAAGTCATGGCGGAAGGCATCGTTTAGCGGAAAGCTTTTTGTGCATCGCGTTTTTAAAATTTACAGAATTCTGACTCTTAATTCTTTCCTGATTTCCTGATGAAATGACATCTGCACTATCAGAGGAATTTCCAATGCAGTCACTCATAGTTTTGGTGGATTCACTTCATTTCTGGCAACTTCTCCTTTTATTCCATTTGAGAGTTATTTTCGATTCTGCAGTTTCAGTGTTTTCAGTATTTTTTTAAAAATTCTTCTGGCGATACCTTGTTTTAATTCGTTTGAGAATCAATTATATTATGTCCGATTCTGAACTTCTCAGTAAAGCTTATATTTAGTAGGGTCTTTTAGGGTACTTATCGTATTATCATTGTCTAAGGGTATTTAAAGTTCATGGAGCAAGGCCCCATTTGGTATGCCACTTTGCTGCCAGAACGAATAAAGGGAACATTTTGAGCATCTCTCACATTATCTGAAATTGTAATTTATTTGTTGTACGAGGATGTATTGATATCTAGTTAGCCTAGACCAGTTCCCTGCATAAACAAAATATTGCGTTACCATAGCAACGAACAATAACTTATTAGAAGTGTCAGTGTAAAGTTTGACGTCAAAAAAGTAAACCAGAGTTACGCGATAAATTAAAAGAAAAAATATGTCCACCAAAATTGTGAAAATCCGAAAATTGGAGTTTCGAGCCATCCAAAGTACCTGTATTTAAAAGGGTTAAGAGGTAAGCAGATTTACGAAGATATGCAATACCCTTGGTGATCAATGTCCTTCGTATGCGACCGTGAAAAATTGGACTGCAAGCTTCAAAAGAGGTATATTTTCCATTAAAGATGATGACCGATAGGGAAGGCCAGTTTCTGTGTCAGTCCCCGAAAATATCGATGCAGTTCATGACATGATTTTAAAAGACCGTCGAATTGGGCTAAAACGGATATCTGATGAAGCACTGAATATTTCATACGAACGCGTTCATCATATAGTTCACGTCAATTTGAACTTGAGAAAAATTGCTGTAAAATGGTTCCCCAAATGTTTGAATGTTGACCAAAAGCGTGCAAGGGTAGTAGCATCGCGTTCGATCTGTGCTCGATTTGAAAACGATGTAGACTTCTCAAACCGAATTGTTACTATGGATGAGACTTGGGTACATTTCTACGATCCAGAAACAAAGCAACAATCGATGGAATGGCGACACTCCGGTTCTCCAAGACCTAAGAAGTTTCGTGTCCAAAAATCTGCTGGAAATGTTCTTGCTTCAATTTTTTGGGATTGCCATGGAGTTATCATGATTGATTTTTTAGATAAGGGTAGAACAATAACTGGAGATTACTATTCGACATTACTGACCACTCTACGGGAAAAAATTGAAGAGAAAAGACGTGGAAAGCTATCCAAAGTTGTTTTGTTTCTGCAGGACAACGCCCCTGCACACAAATCTCATGTTGCCTTGCAAAAAACTCGTGATTTAGGGTTTGAATTACTACACCTTTTTCATATGTAATTCAGAAAGTATAACTTGTAATTCAGATTAGTAAAATGTATTTCAGAAAACGTAACTTGTAATTCAGAATTGTTAATTGTATTTCAGAAACCGTAAGATGTAATTCAGATTAGTAAATTGTATTTCAGAAACCGTAACATGTAATTCAGATTAGCAAGTTGTATTTCAGAAAGCGTCAATTGTAATTCAGAAACCATCACTTGTAATTCAGAAACCATCAAAGATCTGACCGGTGTGAAAAGAGCGGCCAAAGATAGCAGCCGAAATCTCCGGAGACACCAAAAGGGGGCTATTATGATAAATAATAACAAATATCTACAAAATAGAGTATGTGGACCTTTTGCATAACTTTACTGACGACAGGGTTGAAAGTGGTTGGGTAAATAATGCGGTTGTAGCGTAAAATGACTTCCGGCAAATTAAGGTATTGTAATGAAATAATTTCGCTTTTGGACTAGGGTTGGATATTTTGAATATGCAATTTTCTTAAAGTACTGAATAATGAGATTCAGGGTTGAAATTTTCAAACCTAAAATTTTGAATATTCATTTCAAATTGGTTCCAGCATACACAGATTTTGACTGTCCATTTTTTGGTGTAAAAGGACCATTCCGTTAGAGAATTGTTGACCTCCGTTGGGATCCTGGGGTGGATTATTCAACCCTACTATAGGGGGAGCCAGGTGGTGCATTTAGCACTTATCTTAAAAATTCGACTTATGAGTGAAGTCGTCGTCGGAGCACTAACAAATTTTGTCAAAATGTTGCAAATCACTTCTCCTTTACTATTTGATCAGAAAATTCGACTTCCCGAGGGAGCCAGGAGGTGCATTTAGCAACCCTTATCTTAAAAATTCGAAATATGAATGAAGTCGACGTCGGAGCACCAACAAATTTTGACAAAATATTGCAAAACACTTCTCCTTTACTGTTTGATCAGAAAATTCGAATTCCCGAGGGAGCCAAGGGGTGTAATTAGCAACCCTTCTCTTAAAAATTCGAAATATGAATGAAGTCGACGTCGGAGTACCAACAATTTTTTTCAAAATGTTGCACAACACTTCTCCTTTACTGTTTGATCAGAAATTTCGACTTCCCGAGGGAGCCAAGGGGTGTATTTAGCAACCCTTCTCTTAAAATTTCGTCGACATCGGAGCACCAACAAATTTTGTGAAAATGTTGCAAATCACTTCTCCTTTACTGTTTGATCAGAAAATTTGATTTACCGAAAGAGCCAAGGGGTGTCATTAGCAACCCTTCTCTTAAAAATTCGAAATATGAATGAAGTCGACTTCGGAGCACCAACAAATTTTGTCATAATATTGCAAAACACTTCTCCTTTACTGTTTGATCAGAAAATTCGACTTCCCGAGGGAGCAAAGGGGTGTAATTAGCAACCCTTTTCTTAAAAATTCGAAATATCTCGGAAACGCTCAAAATTTTCCAAATTTATCAGGATATCTTTTTTGATCGCCTTCAGAAAATCTACAAAAAATGTCATTGAATTTTTTCCATAAAATCAATGTACCGTGAAATATTCCAAAAAATCCGGGGAATCGATAGATTTCCCAAACTATTGAAAAAAATCCATTTTTTTGCATCAAATACCTTTTGACAAAATCTACCTACTCTTCAAATTTCAGTTTTTAGAATTTGTTAACAGAGTGGGGAAAAAATAAAATCGAAAAAAAAGACGGGACTTGGAAACTTTTTTTATAAAAGCATCAAAATCTAAAAACTAAACGAAAAGTTTGTAAGAACAATTTCATTGTACTAACTCAGTACTACAACAAACTACGTATGAATTTTTTTTTATATTTCAAAAAAAAGCATAAAATTTCACGACATTACCACCTTCTGGCGGGCCTTTATCTTCCACCTAGTCTTCTGGCAATTTTTCTCCCCTTATTTGTATTACATCCGATTATTCTGCCAATTTCCAGCCTTGCACCTTATGACTTATTTTACTTTAAAAAATGCATATTTAACCTTCTACCCTCGCGTTATTCTTCCGGGGTGCCTTCTGGCGGCCCGTCTCACTCCACGTTGGTGACAACCGAACCTATAAATGCTAAAATTCACTTTGCACCGAGTCACCCGTATTTCTACGTAGTCAGCTCTCCGTCTAATACGGGTTGTTCTTGGTTTCTGAATTACAGTTGACACTTTCTGAATTACAACTCACGGTTTCTGAATTACATGTTACACTTTCTGATTAACAATTCACTAATCTGAATTACAAGTTACACAATCTGAAATACATCTTACTAATCTGAATTACATGTTACGGTTTCTGAAATACAATTTACTAATCTGAATTACATGTTACGGTTTCTGAATTACAATTTACTATTCTGAATTACAAATTATGCTTTCTGAAATACATGTTATACTTTCTGAATTACAATTGAAAAAGGTGTAGAACACCTCCCTTATTCACTAGATTTGGCTCCGTCCGACTATCATCTCTTTCCTCAACTGAAAAAAAGTTTAAAAGGTAGTAAATTTTCTTCCAACGAGGAGGTAATAAAAGCTGTGGAGGTCTGGTTTGCAGAGTAAGAAGAAACATTTTTTTTGAAAGGTCTAGAGACGTTGCAGGTTCGCTGTAATAAATGTATCCAATTAAGAGGAGAATATGTTGAGTAATAAAATATTTTGACATTGAAATTTTGTTTGGTTCTATACTAGGCTAAGAATTTTTCAATATATCCTCGTAATTAAACTGTTTTTTACCTTAGTAATTTCTAATGGGATTCGTACAGAATGAAAATATTGAATTTATTAAATTTGGCTGATCACACTGTACAATCTTAAGTGATAATTACTTTCTCATTGCAGGAATGCTAGTATGATGGATCCTGGAATCATTTGCTTCCAACACTGTGGTCCGAAAGTGTTTTGCTTTTCTTTGCCAGAAACCTGCCCAGTTTGTAACGAAGATTTGAATAAAACAAATTTTTCCCTCTTGCCTTTCAGGTATGTATAATGTATAACGAAAACTGGTCATGCTTTTAAGAGTAATTCTTTTTTTAGTCATTTGGAAGAGATTTAAAATCGTAGTTATTCATTTATAAAGTACGAAATGCACCATTCACATTCAACTGTACAAAATATCGTTAAATGAAGATATGAGTTTCATATAACTTTTCAGTTCTCCGGAAAAATTAGAATGCGAGGGATGCTATTTATATATATATATTCAAATTTTGAATCTTTCGCACTCTTCTTAGTGCATTTGACAAGGATTGGATTGATAGAAAATTTAATCCAAAAAAAAAAATTGCAAATGAAAATGGATATTGGACAAGTCAAAGGTGATTATAATGCAAGTTTAATAAAAAAGTACACTCTTCCAGAAATGTTTTTCATAATTGAGTTCCTGTGGTCCTTATCGAAATATAGAGACTGGTGATGAGTATATTTTGTCAGCCATAATATATGAACAACGATTTTTCAAAGGACATGGCACTGAAGATATGTAATCCTGGGGCGCGACAGATTTTTGAGTATATCTACAGGCCAAAAGAAGCAACTTTCTTCATCAGACTTTTTTCTGGCCCTACAGGGTGAGCTAAAAACTTGGGTTGAATGTCTAAAGACAATTGTGGAAAATACTGTCAGTTACTTGATTTTCTTGATTTTTGGGTATAACATACTGTGAAAAATATCAATTGACTTTGAATAGTGTGACTACTTACAAGATGAGGAAGAATACGCGATTTTTCTAAAACCTGTTTATCAACTTCTCGCCCAACTGTGGACTTTTTCTTGAGTTTCTCGAAGCCAAAAGTTCTTCCAAGGTTGCTCGTGTTATCACTTTTTTTTTAATGTTTGCACCCATATACAGTGTGTTTCAGTTCTCAAGGAAACACCCTCGTTCGTATCTTCCATCATTTTTGACGTAAAACCATGAAATTTTCAGAATCGAAAGATACACTAGAAATGAACTCATGCACAAAAGGGGTCATCCTACGTTTCATACACTGCACGCCAGCAGCGATGGAACAACCCATTTTTCCATCGCTGCTGACGTGAAACAAATTAGAATTATTCAGGAAACAGGTGTATTAGAAGTAATTTGAGGATCCTGAACACGAATCTGAAGGAATTTCTTGCCAATTTTGCTCCCTTAATATAACTTTCCGGAAAAAATGGTGGTTCCATCGCTGCTGACGTGCTGTGTATATCACGTAGGATGAATATTTTTGTGCAGTGAGTTCATTTGTAGTGAATCTATCGATCCTGAAAATTGCATAGCTCTACGTCAAAAATTATGAAAGATGCGAGGGTGTTTCCATGAGAAATGACACACTTTATATGGGTGCAAACATGTAAAAAACAAAAATGCTAACACGTGCAACCTCGGGAGAATTTTTTGCTTCGAGAAATTCAATGAAAAGTCCACCCTCGGGCAAGAAGTTAATAAATAGGTTTTAGAAAAATCGCGTATTCTGCCTCACCCTGTAAGTACGCATATCATTCAGAGTAAATTGATATTTTTCACAGCTAATTATACCCAAAAATCAAGAAAAAACAACATACAAACAGTAAATTCCACAATTTGCATTAGACATTGAACCCAA
The DNA here is from genome assembly GCA_944452925.2 of Chrysolina oricalcia. Lineage (NCBI taxonomy): Eukaryota > Metazoa > Arthropoda > Insecta > Coleoptera > Chrysomelidae > Chrysolina > Chrysolina oricalcia. The sequence continues at coordinate 1,463,993 of OX101821.2, read as the reverse complement.
TTTTTTAGCTCACCCTGTAGGGCTAGAAAAAAGAGTAATGAAGAAAGTTGCTACTTTTGATATATCCAGAAATATCAAAAAATATGTCGAGCCCCAAGAATACATGTACCCAGTGCCATGTCCTTTCATGAACTGATTCAAACGAAACAAAAAGTTCATTCATTGGAATTCATTGATTATTATCTAAGTAGGTAAATAATTGTTTGTTGTTGTTGTTGCAATAATTTTATTTTCCAGAGTTCCTTATCCGTTCATCCAAGCATCCCAATACCCCTGCGCTGTTGTGATAAAACCTACCACGGGCGATTTTCTCAAGTAAGTATTTTTGGATTTGAAATTTCTAACGTAAGCATAAAACTGATATTAAAGTACTCGCCACGATCGCACTACAACATTGCGTAAGAAATGGGTAATTTCATTCTATCTGTACACTATAGTTCCCCTATGACTATTTGAATCATTCGAAATAATTTTTTTTATAACAGTTTCTATCATAAACTTTCATGCTTTCATTGAAATACAAAAATTGAGAAATGTTATAAAAATCGAACGTTAGTGCTCACCTTGATTTATAAAAAAATAAAACTAAAAAGGAAATAAAAGGCTCAGTATTTGCACCCCCATCTCCCGCATGACAGACCTACATTTATCTTCTACCCAATCTCCAATCTACTTAAAAGTTGAAATTACCTACCTACTACTGTATGTTTTGAAATGAATTTTTTAAAAATAATGGAATGTTAAAAATTATCATCAAACAGGCGTTAATACACTTGATTCGTTCTCACATTATTTATCATCATAAAATTCGTTAATATAATGACAGTCTAGTAGCTCAGAGAAGTCGTATAATACGTTTTTCGGCAACCATCCGGGAAGTGTTCACTTCCCGGACACTTTTTCTTTGGGAAAGTAGCACTTCCTGGCCTAGTCCGGGAAGTGCTCGAATTTTAATATAAATATTAATATGAATAAGAATGAGAAGTTTTCTGTTGGTACCTATTTTCTGTTCGAATTTCAATATATAATACAAATAAGAACTAAAATGTTTGAAATATTCAAATTTGGGATCAAAGGTTTACTCTTGATCAAAATTCTATTTTATGTTCCCCCCTGTACACCGTTTGGAAATTTAGAATTTTGATAACTTGAATGCAAGTATTCCGCAATGCACCAATATTTATGAAGAATAAGATTTTCTGACAAATCGATTATAAAAAAGTTTCCAAGGGTGCCAATTTTTGAAACTCACTGTATATAGTCATGACCATCTTTTGATAGGCAACCAATTTTTAGGCGTATTCGTCTATTTATGTAACTTCATAAAAAGTATGTGTCATCCGGTTAACAGATGGGTGAAGGTCGACCTCTCTTCGTCTGTTAGACTAAATGCGTCTCATTGATTTGTTATTCTACATGGTTGCCGAAAAAATTTTGGACTCGCGGACTTCCAGGACTCGCTAACGCTCGTCCTAGAAAATAGCAGTATTTTCCGGACTTGTTACGTAAATTACTAAATAAGTCGTCGGAATTTTTTTCTCTAGGTAATTTTTTTTGGGTAATAGAAGAGAAAATTGAAAACTTGGTCAATATTAACAAAATAGGAGAGGAACCCAGTACCTATCTAAGCTTTCTATATAGAGCCGCGTGTGTAAGATAGCCGATCAGGATAGCAAAAAACTATTATTCCTTAGGACAGATTTTACTAAGGATTTATAGGCCAATTTCAAAAAAAAAAATTCTGAAAGAATATCCCTGAGTTTATAAAATGCAAATACCAGTTTTTTCAGTTTGCTATTCATATATTCTGAATGGTTATTCCATCTGAGCGTTTCATTGATAATAACTCCCAGATGATTTCTTTAGTGTTTTGGATTGTGTTTTTACAACCACAGTTGGTCAGATATAAGCTAAAAAACAATCGGAGTAACCAAAAGTTTTTGTCAGATAATAACCATTTTTGTCATAGTAACTCACTCATATGAACTTTTCTATTTAGTGACTATTTCAATTCCAAAGACCTTCACGTCGGAGTCACCACTTCCACAGGAGACATAGTTGAATTCGACAAAAACGGCCTGAGACATCACCTGAGCAGCCAGTGGGGACAGTCTCTGCTCTTAGATCAGGCCCCAGGACCTTGGAGAGACCACTGGGATAACACTTTGGAAAACATCTGCGTCCAGAAATGCTGGTCTTCGCAATCCTACAGGGAAGACACCCACAATTGTTATAGTTTCGTGTTGACTTTTTTAGAAAATTTGGGTTATGGAGCTTTGAGCAGTGCTGCGAAAAGTAAAACTACGTTTTGTGAAAAATTCATCATTCCTAGAACAACTTCCGCTGGGAAATATATTTCATTGTACAGGAAACTCAAAAAGTACGGCATTTATGTACACAGGAATAAAAATGACTGATTTATTTAGTATTATATTTTCCCGTCAATATACAGGATGTTTCACAACATATCCGATTTTTTTTTCAACCATAGAAGCATTTCTAAAATAGTTGATTTTGTGAAAAAACATTTATTGCAAGATCAAGAGAAAACAAGTTGAAAATTGTAAAACTCTACAAAAGCTGTTCTGGCGCTGCAGTACTAAAATAACAAAGCGAATTTTTCACTTTGTTTTTGTTAATTTTTTCACTTCTATTATTTTCAATTATTGTAACCCAAACAGTTTTTACCATGTTTCTTGAAGGAATTTTATTACAAGTTTTACAGCAATTGATTCATTATCTAGCAGTGCATATGTGGTTGAAAAAATCGGATAAGTTGAGAAATAGCCTGTATCTTGTCGGCAAGGTGTTTAATTTAGTTGAGTAAAGAATACCGTTTGTTATTATTAGCCAAATATATATTTTGTTAAATCAGTTAGGCTTTATATCTCCTACCAATTAAAAAAAAATCCTACGGGAGTTGTAACATCCCAATAGTTTGATATAATCGGTGAAACTTTTTTTTGTCATGGTTCCAAAAATATTTGGCATGTACAGGTTCAGACGAAAAGAGAGAGAGAATCCTGTAATGAATGTTCAATAAAAACTATACCGGTATGGACTCCCTTTCCACAAAACTTATATGTAAAATCTTTTTCGAATTATATTTGTGACTAGGACTATTTGGGGCCCTCTACCGGGGGGTTTGCCCCCCTGATTTTTTTTAAAATTAGGTGCTTGAAAACAATGAATACGGGTTTTTACGCTATTTTGGAACTTATAAAGAAGAAGAAATTCTGATTTTCGACTTTTGTTGAAATAAGAAACAGTCCTTTCCTACAATTACCGCCTGTGGGGTAACGGAACGAATATTGAACGATCTTTCATTGGCCAAAACGCATAATTCGACTTATACAGTATGTTTCAATTTTCGAAAACTTTTTTAGAAATATAGTACTCGGAGAGCTCTACATCCTGGTAAATTTTTTTTAATATTCCACTTCTCCACAGCCTCTTCGATAACAGATACATTTTTCTTTGATTTCTAATGTGTTTTTATACATAACTGTTATCCGTTTCTATCAGCGATTACTGGGATGGATGCTCTACAAGTTTCTACGAGGTCCAGCAGTTTGAAAATAAATGAGAACGTATGAGATTTTATCGCAGTCACTTGATTATTTTGAAAAAAATCGTTGATATTCTGCGACGTCTGCTAGATTGTTCCTGGCACGTTCCATATGAGGATTGAATTGAACACCATCTGTTCGTCGTCCGTATTATCATAACTTTCATCCTACTGTGTCTGGCTATTTGTCTATTCTGATCCCGCCCTATGAAACGTGGTATATTCCGCACCATCTTCCGAGTAGAGGAAGAAGCACCCCGAGCAGCCGGTTCGAGATACATTCATTTCATACATTCAGATAATTATTCAGAGCTCACGACTTGTGAAAGAACCATGCAGTTCATTAGAAAATAAACGAAAATTGTTCGAATACATTTGACATACGAGGGGAATGATAAGTAAATAAATTCAATCTCGATGATTCGATTATGATAAAAAAATTTGATCATTTGCAATTGAAGTCATTTTGAAATATATATCATTATTTATGGGCGTAGGTGAAATAACCTTGGGTACATCATGATTCTTCTGAAAATATGATAATAATAATCTATTCGAATATTTCAGCATTATTTTAGAAAGGTTTTTCTATAATGTTACATTTCGATGATCTTGTGTGATGCAATATTTCTGAAATATTTTTGAAGTATTCTGGCTCTTGTTTAGAATATTGTGATTGAAATTGGAATACCTCATCGAATCGTGTATAGTCTCTTATTTGCACCACTACTGCCTGAAACAAACTCTTTTACTCTGTATCCCTGTTTTCTTATCGAACTTGGTGAATTCTCAGTGATTTTGAGTAGCGATGAAGCGCTAAACATTATTTTAGACAAGAAATTTTTATCGGTTAAATTTCATTGGCAACATAATGAATTTTCAATTCTAACATCTATATCGCCATTTTCCAAGGTATGCAAGTTTTCATGATTTTTTGCTAGATGCCTGACACTGGTCTTCGCATTTTCTTGGAGCTCATTCATAATAGCATTCATTGTCTTCAAGATTATTCAAATTTCTGAAGCGCCTTGTACAAGTATAACTTCCAATTCTATCAAAATGCATGTTTACTTGTGTAACTCTCTGAAAAGTCACAGGTTCAATATCAGGATGACGGCGGTTAAATGTTGCCGCAGCCTCTCGAAATGTCTTGTGGTTATCAACCTTTAGTCGAATTCGTTAAATTTTTTGACTGACTGCTGAAATTCTGACCATATTTGCGTGAATTTTACCACGTAAAAACCCTTTGAAACGCGGTATTCTTACAGGTGTGGCCATTACCCCTAGGGGGTTGAAGGTACAGGTGACGATAATTTGATTGAGAAAGTGTAGTTTCATATATGAAAATTGACCTGTTTCAGAATTTTTTATTTGCATTTAGAAAATGAATTTTTACGTTACATTAGGACCTCACTGTACATATTTTGTCTGAATTTGCAATTTAAAACATTTACAATGTATTGCTAACCATAACTTAATAATTCTGCTAAACAAATGTTTATTTTCTTTTGAATTCATAATTATAATTGTATATAACCGCAAAAAAGATTCTCCCTGATGACGGAATAACGTATTCCGAAAGCTTGGAAAACTTTGAAGAGTTTTATTTTACTTTATATTGTCCCGAAGCTCAACCTGCACCTATCTGCGGAATGTGCCCTACATAAATAACATCTACGTTAATGTATACCAAATATGTAAGATAGACGGCAATTGGAAACTTTCTCAGCTCCCCCGTAACAGAACGATTTGCAAATATCACATTGACATCAGAATGACTTTGTTGTTCAGGTTGTGTCAAAAAGTCATAATCATTTTCATGTTTTTCAAGAGTACTAAAAAATGTTTTTTGTAGTGACTGATTAGTTGAACCTTTCACAAAATCTCTTTGTGGAGGAATGGATACAGCCAAGTCAACAGTTAGAGCCAATTCCAAACCAGTAAATGTATTCTACGTTTGGTATACTGAACTATGTAGGCGAATGAATTGTAACCCTGCTCCAGCTGTTAAGCCTGCCAAACCGAAGTGTCAAACTATTTTAGAATTCGTCGCTGACCGACTAAAAGTAGAAGAATGGAACCCCATCGTCAACGCGCTGAGAAACGATACCAGTCTCCACGTAATTAGCATCAAAAGTAGAATAAGTAATTGCCAGTTCTGTCACGATATTGACACCGAAGACAAAGCCAGGCACATGAAAAGGCGTTTTGGTTCACTTTGGACGGCCTATGTCCTGCGACAACTCGTCAAATCTATTTCTTGTTCTCTTAGAAACACAAACGTACTCACATGTTTGGAACTAGATGGTTTACCAATGTTCAGTCAGTACCTTGAACCCCTTCTGCAAGCTCTCAAGAAAAATAAAACCGTGAAACAAATTTCTTTTGCTAATTGCCTCATTTACGATGATGGATGTCAACTAGTATGTGCCTATATCAAATTCACTCCAAACGTTGAAGTCCTGAACTTAACTGGATGTGGTTTGGCAGCAGTAAGTGGAGAACATTTAGCAAAATTAGTCAAATACCAGCAAATAAACAGGTATTGTGAAAGTTGGCACAATTCTTTGAGATATGAAAATCCACAGTCTGGCGTTATGAGGGGTATCAAAAGAATAACTATTAACTGCAATCCCGATTTTGGCGACGAAGGACTCAAACCCATTTTGGATGAACTAGAAGACGACTTGTGGATTCGAGCACTGGATTTACAACGTTGTGGTATCACTGAGCATCTAGCAAGCAGGATTACTGATGTCATACAGTACAACAAGTCTTTGGAAATCGTTGACTTGCGTCAGAATGAGTTACTTTATATATCAACAATTGAGAAAGTGCTTCAGTTATTGAGGGAAAAGCAAAAGTTTGGATATCAACCAGAATTTCAATGGTGCAATACCGCTCTCACTCTAACTTGGAACTCTGTATACGAATCATCTTCAAAATTTTCTGTTGGAACGAACATACACAAAACGAAGTCTGCACCAGCAAAAACTAATTTTTCGAAAAGTAGTACGTTTACTCTCGACCAGAATATTCGGAGGTCAAAAACAGTCGAGAATGTCCAGCTAAGAAAAACAGGAAATAGTAGTGACCTGAAAGTCAAGGAATTGAATTCAAAATTGCAATTGGAGATACAGAAGCGGAAGGAAATAGAAAAGAGGAATGAAGAATTGAAGCAAAAGTTGGAATTGTTTCAAAGCACTGTTAAATTGAAACAAGAAAACGGCATTAAAAAATCTCTGAAGATTGTAATTGACACTGCCGATCAGAAAACAAACATTGCCGTGCCCAAGAAAGCTGTTAAAAATGTTCCACACCGGGCCGGACCACATCAGAGAGAGGAACAGTCGAAAGTTAAAGAACAAAATGGAGTTAAACCATTGAATGGGTTGAAGAATGGAATAAAAAACGGCGTGGTCTCTAATGGTATCGCTAACGGCTTCAAAAACGGCATTTCTTCAAAAATCATCAGTAGCGCATGTAAAATTTTCGAAAACTTATTGAAAAAGGACACCCTAGTTGATTTGAATGAAGACGGAGATTTACTACAGTACTTCACAAGCGAAAATAAAAACATCAAAAGTGATGCTGACAATATATCAGAAAAATCCGCGAATAGTCAGCTGTCTTTATACGAATACATGGAACGAATGAAGAATGTCGATCAATCGGAGAAGTTTGCGAAGAAAGAAGCTCAGAAGAGATAAATCTAATAATTTTAAGGTGAATAATTTTGTGTAGAGAAATTAAAACGATCACTGTAATTGTATCTTCAATGTAACGTATACAATATTTTATAATTAGTTAATAGTATCAGCCCCCGGTGACGTTTAACCTCAATTTGTCAACTGTCAGAAGAACAACTAAAGACTTTATTTTCGAAAAATCATCTACCTGAACTTTGTACAAAAATTTAATGGTTATAAAAATATCAGAACGTATTGTGTTTCAATTTGAAAGAATTTGATAACGAGCCAGGAATAATTTTGAAAAGTCAAATGTTCGGCTTGAAATATTTATGTACACTAGCTGTGGTGAAAGCATTTAATAATCGTTTTACAAACACCATCAATCTGTTTTTCCCATGTTAAATTATGTCAAACGTTGTTCCCAAGAATTTTACTGATTTCGATATTTCATTGTTAGAGCTATTGAGTAAAATTGTCGAAGGGGTTTTGTACAAGCTGTAATATTCTATGCATACGATTCTCTTCAAATTTATAGTAAGCCTGTTTCGAAAACACCAAATTTCAAATACATTTGTCAATTTTTTTGGGAAGATTTTGAATTGATTCATCAGTTATAACCATGCAGGTATCATCTGTATACATAAATATTTCAGCTTGTGTTTTATAAATCTTTGATATATTTTAAAAAAATTACCGGTCCAAGGACACTGCCTTGTGGGGTACCAATATTGATACCATACTCTTTGGAGATGACGACGTCAATTTTCACGACAATTTTTCTGTTTTCCAGGTAGAAGAGTAGAAAAGAAACCAAAATTAGTAAAATCAGAAAGAAACTCTTTAAATTTCAAACTTTATAACAAATTACCTTGCCAAATAAAATCCATGAATGATAAATGTTTCAAAATTAATGTGAAAAAAATGCTTCTGGATCATTGCTACTATTCTGTTGATGATTATATTCAACATCCTTTTTGTGACCTCACTTTCATAATTTTATTTTGTTTTAAATTTAGCTATTACACATATATTGTGTTTATATGTTTGTTTGTATGTATGTTATGCAAATTTTATTTTATTTATGTAAATGTATGTGTACATTCTTTATACAGGCCGTTTCTTTTATCATGTGGTAACATTGCTATATTCTAAACCGTAACAGATACGAAGACGATTAAATGGGAGAAAAGGTTACTATTGTGGAGAACAGTACAATGGTCAAAGAAAATTTACAGGGAGTCTCGCCCTTCCCGAGTTATACAGGGAAAACTAAAAATGCTGTTATTTGTTTTTTACGAATATAATTTTTATTTCTGAAAATATAAAAAAATGGAAAAGGAAAGTTTTAATTTATTCTAAATGTACTATAAAAATGTAACAATGAATCTTTGATTAAACGTTTCGTGTCAACACGGCCACCATCAACATTTCTTTTCAAATACGGACCTGTCTGTTTTAGTACAATTATTGATAAAGCGATAAAATCACAATTCAGTGGTACATCACACTTGATATTTTTATAACGTTTCATTTAAAATAACTAACATCATCAGTGACAACAATTTTTAATTACGGTCCTGTCGTTAGGTCGTTTATGGATTCCACAAAACCTAACTCTCCGATATAAAAATTATCAGTGACGCTTTGAATAAATGTATCTATTAAAATTATGTTTACACTATAATAAAAGATATCTGTAGTTTCAGAGACGAACGATAGCAATTTACCTCGGAAATAAACTTACTTAAGAGTAGAAGAAATCAAACAAACAGAAAACAATTTATTTCATATTGAATTTTTGAGTGAAAATAAAACCAATACAGAAAATGAATTCTTCATGATAACCTACATTAAATGCTCGAATTGCCGACCTCTTTGTTGAATGCACATAAGTTGTCTGTCCATACAATTTCTGTGGCAATTTTCTAGCATGATGGGTGTAATGCTATTACATGCATCTCTTATTTTTTGTTTGAGATAGTCGATATCTGTACTAGTTGTCGAAAAAACTTTATCCTTTATGTATCCCCAGACAAAAAAATCTAAAGGAGTCAGGTCTGGGGATCGAGCTGGCCAGGCAATTGGTCCATTGTTTCCAATCAATTTTCTTGGGAATATTGCATCTAAATGTTCCCTTACTATTGCTGCATTATGGGGAGGGGCACCGTCTTGTTGAAAATATTGTATTTCACGGCGGATGTTCAGTGGCAATTCATCTAAGTAGCCATCAAACTCATTGGATAAAAAATGTAAATACATTCCACCATTCAAATGCTCGTCGTAAAAGAAAGGATCTAGTATGTTTGTTCCCAAAATTCCCAACCAAACATTTATTCCGAAGCTTTCCTGGAAATTGGTTTCTCTATGTAAATGTTCATTTGTATTATTCCACCTATAATGGATGTTTCTGTTAAACCAACCATTGTTGGTGAATTTTGATTCGTCCGTCCATATTATTTTATTACAAATATTTCCAACTTCCCTATTTCTACGTCTCAACCACATCGCAAATCGTACTCTCCTTCCATAATCCCTTTCATTTAGGTGATGAACTTTGCGTATCCTGCAGCATTTGTATTTGTTCTTTTTCAAAATATTTCTGGTAGATTTTACAGAAATCTCTAGTTCATGGGCAATTTCTCGTAAAGAACAATCTTTATTAGAAATATTTTTGTAACTGACCAATCCTAAATTGAAAAAAAATATTTTCCTCACTTTGTTAATCTTTATGAAGTAATATTTGCTTACCTAAAACATTTAGTTGGTTCCGCATACTTCCAGTAAAAATACATTTTCTAGTTTTATTTCTATCAAATGCACCACAGTCTCTCAAATTTCTTTCTAATCGTCTAAACATTTGAATGTTTGGAATACGACGATTTGGGTATAGTTCACCTTACATATTTTTTGCCAAAAGAGGATTTCTATTTGATTTTGCATAAGCAAATAGCATATCAGTCCTTTCGTCATTTGAATACATCTTTGATATGACTGAGTGTATAAACGACTGACAGTTCTTAACACGTATCAACAACTCATTTATTTGTCCTGCCATAGAAACCAAGCAAAGCCTACTTGTTTAAAACTGGTAAATGAAGTGAGATGCTATTTAATTGTACCATATCATACAATAGTCGTATTTTGACCAAAAACTAATATTTGTACTAAAATAGACAGGTCCGTATTTGAAAAAAAATGTTGATGGTGGCCGTGTTGACACGAAACGGTTAATCAAAGATTCATTGTTACATTTTTATAGTACATTTTAAATACATTAAAACTTTTCTCATAATTTTTTTTATATTTTCAGAAATAACAGTTCTATTCGTAAAAAACAAATAACAGCATTTTTGGTTTTCCCTGTATAACTCGGGAAGGGCGAGACTCCCTGTAAATTTTCTTTGACCATTGTACTGTTCTCCATAATAGTTACCTTTTCTCCCATTTAATCGTCTTCGTATCTGTTACGGTTTAGAATATAGCAATGTTACCACATGATAAAAGAAACGGCCTGTATATACAGTGCGGCTTTTTCTAGCCCCCCCACCTGTTAACTTTTGAACGGTTCGACGTAGAAACATGAATAAAAAATGGTTTGGAGGGTTTCACCGATACCACTTTTTGAAATAAAAAATATGGTGATATCTCGACAGGTGGCGCGGGGGGGCACATCAACTCAAAAATGTTAAGTGGCATGGGGGGTCAAGTCTCACATCGTTGAAAAGAGAATTCTATTCTCTTTACAACCATCTAATTTTTTTTAATGTAGTTGAAATTTTTTTCACAATTCAAATTCGAAATATCAAATATAAATGCGGATCTGAAAACTAGTCATACCTTGATAAATTTGAACGGTTTGTTGTGGAATAATGAAACCAAAAATATTTTGAAGGGTATTACCGATACTACTTTTTGAGAGAAGAAACATTGAAATTACTCGACAGATGGCGCTAGGGACAGATCAACTTGAAAATTTCGAAAAGGATATAAATCGATATGAGAAAAAATTTTCTAACAATATTAAAAATATTCAGATGGTTGTGAAGAGATTTGAATTCTCTTTTCAACGATGTGGCACTTGACCCCCCATGCCATTTAAAATTTTTGAGTTGATGTGCTCCCCCGCGCCCCCTTTCGAGCAATCAGCATATTTTTTGTTTCAAAAAGTAGTATCGGTGAAACCCTCCAAACAGTTTTTTATTCATGATTCTACGTCGAACCGTTCAAAAGTTAACAGGGGGGGAGACTATAAAAAGCCGCACTGTATATTCTATTCCACTGACTTACTATAAACCATATTCTGTATGTGTCACATAGTCAATAAAACTATCTATCTATCGTAAAGTCAACCACGTATACCTATAACATTAAACTTTTCAGAAACGAAGGATTTATCAACCGTATCAAAAGATCTTGTCAAGTCAAATAAAATAGACAGAACTTAATTACCAATGTCTTATTGATTGGTAATATATTCGGGATTTCTAACTCACTAGTATCAGTTGAAAAACCTTGTCTGCAACCATATTGACAATTTGAGAGTAATGTGAATGACAAAATTATACTCATCTGCTCTTTTAAAAACTAGTTTTTCTTTAATTTTGGAAAATACACTCAATAACGGTATTGGTCTGTAGTTTTTCATGTTACTTGGGTCTTTGTTTAAAGGTGGGATTATGGAGACTATTTTAAGGCTTGTTGGAAAAGTGCCTTGTAATTATCCAACAAGACATATGAAAATGTATCGGAATAGTCAAATAGGAACAGCTATAGCAGAATGTTGGAGCCTTAACTATAAAAACAAATATTTAAATATTTGAACAGAACTGTTCATACAAGGATATATTGAAAAATTCTTAGCCTGCTATAGAACCAAAAAAAAATTCAATGTCAAAATATTTTATTACTCAACATATTCTCTTCTTAATTGGATACATTTATTACAGCGAACCTGCAACGTCTCTAGACCTTTCAAAAAAAAATTTTCTTCTTGCTATGCAAACCAGACCTCCACAGCTTTTATTACCTCCTCGTTGGAAGAAAATTTACGACCTTTTACACTTTTTTCAGTTGTGGAAAGAGATGATTGTCGGACGGAGCCAAATCTGGTGAATAAGGGGAGTGTTCTAGTAATTTAAACCCTAAACCAGAATTTTTTGCATGGCAACATAAGTTTTGTGTGCAGAGCCGTTGTCCTGCAAAAACAAAACACCTTTGGATAGCTTTCCGCGTCTTTTCTCTTTAATTTTTTCCCGTACAGTGGTCAGTAATGTCGAATAGTGATCTCCAGTTATTGTTCTACCCTTATCCAAAAAATCAATCATGATTACTCCATGGAAATCCCAAAAAACTGATGCAAGAACTTTTCCAGAAGATTTTTGGACACGAAACTTCTTAGGTCTTGGAGAACCGGAGTGTCGCCATTCCATCGATTGTTGCTTTGTTTCTGGATCGTTGAAATGTACCCAAGTTTCATCCATAGTAACAATTCGGTTTAAGAAGACTACATCGTTTTCAAATCGAGCACAGATCGAACGCGATGCTACTACCCTTGCACGCTTTTGGTCAACATTCAAACATTTGGGGATCCATTTTTCAGCAATTTTTCTCATGTCCAAATTGACGTGAACTGTATGATGAACTCGTTCGTATGAAATATTCAGTGCTTCAGATATCCGTTTTAGCCCAATTCGACGGTCTGTTTAAATCATGTCATGAACTGCATCGATATTTTCGGGGACTGACACAGAAACTGGCCTTCCCGATCGGTCATCATCTTCAATGGAAAATTCACCTCTTTTGAAGCTTGCAGTCCAATTTTTCACGGTCGCATACGAAGGACATTGATCAGCAAGGGTATTAAGCATATCTTCGTAAATCTGCTTACCTCTTAACCCTTTTAAATACAGGTACTTGATGATGGCTCGATACTCCAATTTTTCGATTTTCACAATTTCGGTGGACATATTTTTTCTGTTAATTTATTGCGTAACTCTGGTTTACTTTTTTGACGTCAAACTTTACACTGACACTTCTAATAAGTTATTGTTCGTTGCTATGGTAACGCAATATTCTGTTTATGCAGGGAACTGGTCTAGGCTAACTAGATATCAATACATCCTCGTTTGAAAATGTATAGGAATAGTCAAATAGGACCAGCTATAGCAGAATGTTGGAGCCTAAACTATAAAAACTTAAATATTTGAACAGAGCTGTTTATAACATGACTCAGTATTGGAGTAATTATCTCTTTAGATTGCTCAATAACGTTAATTGGAATTTCGTCTAAACTGGTAGATTTAGGGGCAAAAGACTACTTGTGGTACAATTTGTACCGACATTATTACCAAAGTGATCAGAAATTTTTCTATGTATGGCTAAAGGCAGAAACTCGCCAGAAGCTGCCGCTTGATCACTTAGATTGCTCAAATGATCATCGTTATACAGTGTCCTTCATAAAGTCCGCATCATATGGGAAAAACTTTTAATAATGATTTATTTTGAAATTCGACTTGGGCGTTAAGTTGTGCTTTGAAAAATATGAAAAATGACCTACTCGGATGTGGTCACGTGACTTTCGCTACCTGTCAAAAGTAACATTTTTTCAAAGTAATCGCTGAAAATAGGCTTATTTATTCGAATTTTCAAAAATTTTGAAGGAAAAAGTTGTTTCTTTTTTGATTTTACACCTACATCTCGAATTTGAACGTTCTATTGCAACTTTCACTTTTTGCCATTATTTACTAAATTCCAAACTGTTCTATTTGTGTTATTTGATTGACAGACGATAGTTTTATAAAAAAATTTTGAGATTGTTTATTTATTTACTTTTTTTTTAATTTATAAGTTTCATTTATGTTTTCATTATGAAACCTCTTTCGCAGTTAGTCAAGATTATGCAGTTCTTCGCGTTTTTCATCCAGTTGATCAGAAAATTTAATTTTGAGAGCCCTGCTCTTATTTGAATAACCTCAACAAAACCCAAAATTGCACAACTCAATAAAGACAGGAGAAGTCTCGTGTTTTGGATCATATCGCTGCTCCAGACATCCCAGAAGTAAACCCAACAGCCAAAACAAATGGTTAAACCATGACGTCCCGACCCGACAATTCGGAGATATTCCTAATTGTGGCACTGCGAGCAAATCCTTTTTTTTTTTACTTTTGTGAGTGGCTGGTGGAGGTGCATTAGGTTTCTTTGTTTAATAATGTATTTTCAGGCCCATGACAGTAGCATATCGGTTCTGTTTGAGGTAGAACTTCTAGAAGAACATTGGTTTTCTTTTATCTTTAATGCCTTCTTGTAAGTACCCTCGGTGTAAGTGTAACCCTTGAGTGTGCAATTGTGATTAGTTCGATTGATGTTCGTAATAGCTACGTGAGTTTGGTGTTGTCGATTTTTACGGTTTGTTTTTTTTTTTTATGTATCTTTCTGTCTAGGGTTGTAAACTTATAAATTTTTTGGGTTTACATTACGTATTATTATTGTTGGGATGGCAGCTCCTTAATGCTGGACGATCCTTGTGGTGGATTTGGCCTGGGGGGGTCCGTTTGGCTGGTGGATTTCCAAGTTCATTCTCTTCGGATATTATTCTGGTTAAGTCTCAAAGTAATACCCATTATATTTATATGTTATTGATCATGTAAACAAAAAAAAACTAACAATAAGAAAGGCTTTAAACGCATGACAACAAATCACCTCAAGTTTGTTATCCTAGCTGACACAAAATGTCTATACTCATGATAAACCATACATATACCGGGTGGCTACGGAAGTATTGCCTACGGAATATCTCAGTTATTGTATGAAGTAGGTTTGTGAAATTTGGAGCGTCGATATAATGACATAAGAGCTAGAATTTGAGCATATTGTCATGTCGAAGTTAACTTCCGGTCTGACCGGAAGTAACATATACTTTCTTATTTTAAATGGAAACCCTATTTTTTTTCTTTTCGCTTTATTCAGCATTCAATTCCCTTTCTGATGACATATCACAAGTTGGTATCTAACCAGAAACTAGATCAGAAAAAAATTATTATTGAAATTCACCGAGTAGGCCGTGGAAGCAAAATGAAAGCCAAAAATTGAAAAGTTGGCTATGGAAACCATACGTCACTTGATAACAGTTGCTACTACTGTGATATTTTATTTTCATTCCTCGGCGTTATAAAAAGCCGCCAAAAAAAATATTGGAAAAATTGGAAAAAAAACAATACTCTGTAGGTCCATAACTTGAATAGGAACATACATTTTCTTGCCTGTACTATTCAGCATAACCATTCATTTCTAATGATATAATAGAAAGTAATTTTTTGAAATGAAATACCAAAAAATCCAATTATTATTCTTCTCTTCAAATAACGAAAAAACAGATTTATCGAAAAAAAAATTCAAATTGATAGGATTAAAGATAAAATAAATTCAAAACGAATGTTCGAAATGCATTCCCTCAGCGTCAATACATTTATTGACTCTGGTGATATTTTCATGTAAAACGTTTCTCAACATTTGGGGCTCTACGAATTTTTACTTCTAGCTCATGTAGAGTTGTAGGATGTGTGGAATACACCCTATTTTTAAGATGCCCCCATAGACAAAAGTCGCACGGAGTAAGATCAGGTGACCTTGGTGGCCACCTGACTGGACCATGGGTTGTTATAAGTCTCTCTTGAAAGCGATTTTGAAGATAATTTCTCGCTATTCTTGAATTATGCGGAGGGGCGCCATCTTGCTAGAAGTACATTCTCTCAGTTATTTCCGCTGGTAGGTTGTTAATGAATTCCGAAATTTCATTCGTTAAAAAATTAAAGTATCTCTCTCCGGTTAGTTGGCCTTGAAAAAGAATGGGGCCAACAATATGAGTTCCAACTATTCCTGCCCAAACATTCACACCAAATCTTTCCTGGAAGCCGCCTTGTCGAAACCGGTGCTCGTTTGCCATCGCCCAGTACCTGGAACCAAAGACCGTTCACACTTTTAGCACTTTACACTTCGACTATCGACAATAATCCAAATAAAGTACAGTACCTACCTTGTATTATTCCTGTTAAATAATCCATTGTTGGTAAATCTTGACTCGTCCGTAAACAAGATATAATAGTTAAATAGGTGATTCTCAGCATTTTGTCGAAGAAACCAATTACAATATTCCAGGCGCCTTTCACCGTCATTTTCATACAAATGTTGATGCAACTGATACTTGAAGGATTTCAATCGATGTGTTTTCAAAATTTTCCTAGCAGAGTCCTTACTTATAGCTAATTCGGCGCCAATCTGCCTTGAGGAAATTGTGCTATCATATTGTACTAAACCTAATACATTAATTTCAGTTTTTTCATTAATAACAAATGCTTCTTGGTCTTCGTGAACATCAGGCTCAGTTCTTAATTTTTCTTCAAGCCACTGGAAATACCTTCTTGACGGTTGCTGCCTACCTGGATATCGCTCTAAATACAATCGTTCAGCGGCATAAGAATTTTTTAAACATTCACCATAAATGAGAGGCATGTCAATTTGTTCGGTTCGTGAATAACGGGGCATTTTTTGAATATTCCACTAACTGATTTCGATTTCCAAACCCTTTTAAAATGGCAGAATCAAAAACACTACTTCGAACGTCAAAATAATATGGATAGCAGCGTTCGTGACAGCTCTCATTTCTTTTTTGTTTCATTCCAAAATACATCTTATTCAGCCTACTTGTTAATATTTTGGTTCGAATGATTATTGCAATGGAATGATTATTCTGAATAGCACAAACATCGTCCATAGGTAGATATTAGAATATCTATGGACGATGGCACAGACCAAGTACGTTTATGTTCCTATTTAACCTAGAACCTACAGGATATAATTTATCATTCCACATTATTTTTAATTTTATTTTTGCGTATGGCGATAATCTGTTTTGTTATTTGAAGAATAATAATTGGATTTTTCGGTATCTCAGTTCAAAAAATTATTTTCTATTATATCATTAGAAAGGAATGGTTATGCTGAATAGTACAGGCAAGAAAAAGTTGTATGTTCCTATTTAAGTTATGGACCTACAGAGTATTGTTTTTTTCCCAATTTTTCCAATATTTTTTTTGGCGGCTTTTTATAACGCCGACGAATGAAAATAAAATATCACAGTAGTAGCAACTGTTATCAGGTGACGTATGGTTTCCATAGCAAACTTTTCAATTTTTAGCTTTCATTTTGCTTACACGGCCTACTCGGTGAATTTAGTTTCTGGTTAGATACCAACTTGTGATATGTCATTAGAAAGGGAATTGAATGCTGAATAAAGCGAAAAGAAAAAAAATAGGGTTTCCATTTAAAATAAGAAAGTTGATGTTTCTTCCGGTCAGACCGGAAGTTAACTTCGACATTTCAATATGCTCAAATTCTAGCTCTTATGTCATTATATCGACGCTCCAAATTTCACAAACCTACTTCATACAATAACTGAGATATTCCGTAGGCAATACTTCCGTAGCCACCTGGTATAGCAACAAAAAAAATTAAACTATAAAATTATCGAAAAGAGTGTTAACATCGACTTCTTCGGTTGCATCGAATGTAATTTTTGAAACCTATAAAAATTCATTAATTGAAAGATCACAGCATTTTCTTTTTCTTGGAAACCAAAACAAAAAAATATTTGAATCGACGTAATCGAACATTACGTTTGATACTTGTTAAACATTATTTCATGTAGGAATGGTAATAGTTATATTTAATTTTCCGCTCGCCAATAACAGGAAGACTGAATATACGGAAATTATCACAAAACAAAATCTGCAATAATGATAACATCACGAAAAAATTGCTGCCGATGAACTTTTCAAAAGGTAAACAAATGCTTGATTTCAAGTTCATGTTTATATTTTCCCGGCATACTCGTGTTCGCACGGGATTGTCTAGAATCTTGATTTTAGTATAAAAGAAATTCAAATAGAGATTATCAATCAATTTTGTTCACAACTCCATCCACTATGAACGGTTACAGCATATTCATTTTTGCAGCAGTACTCAGCACTATAACGTTGGTGGTAAGCAAATACATATTTATTCATTTATAACCATAAACGTTACTCAACCTTTAATGAAAGATAGTAAAAGTATTGAGAAATGAATCAGTTTAAAAGTCAATTCCAATAGCAATTTTCACTTGTAATCTCCCAAGTGCTTGAATTATTGCCGGAAATTTTTCGAGTACATGAATTCAAGCACGAGGGGGATTCGGTAAGAAAATTTCACACCGAGAAATGAAAATCATCCAACAATTCATAAGAAATAACTAACGATAGTTTCACCTGAAATATTTATAACCACTGAAATATTGATATGTAAAATACTTAACAAAATTTTCATCAATAAATGTTTGACATGTGACATGTGACATTTGACATGTGACAAGTTGATATTTTGCTTTAATGTACAAATGGAGGTCTAGTTTTCATATGAAAGGAGATAATTATGTATTTACTAGATATTTGGAATGTGTCTGAAAATATTTTCTCCACCATTATTGCGGCCTATGAGTCGCTAGGTCGATGGTTCAATCAACGATAGGAACATAACTTTTTAATTTTTTCTTTTCAAATTTAAACACATTTATAGATGAAAATTTTGTTAAGTTTTTAAATATTTCAGTGGTTATAAATAGTTCAGGTGAAACCATCGTTAGTTATTTCTTATGAATTGTTTGATGATTTTCATTTCTCGGTGTGAAATTTTCTTACCGAATCCCCCTCGTGCTTGAATTAATTGCCGTAATTTTATCTCGTACATGAATTTTCAACTCGAAAAATTTCCGGCAATAATTCAAGCACTTGGGAGATTACAAGTGAAAATTGCTATTATCTCGGAATTCTGGCCATTTAGGTATAGGAACATGATATTTCAATTCGAAGGGAATTTAGTCATCTTTCAGGATATTCCATAATATACAGGATGTCCTATTAAAAAAAAACGCACTTTCAACCCCTTTTTGTATCTAGCAGTAAGATCATGAATTTTGAACGACCCTGTATAACGCAGAACAAACTTCTCTATACAGAATAAATGTCTTGATGATCTTGATGATTTTGATGAACTAAAAACAAAATTGCAACTTCCTAAGAATCTAAATACCGCAGAAATAAACATTCAATTCGAGCTATGTTTTGGATAAAAAATATGGAAAATAACCAATATCTCAAAAACCGTTAGAGATAGGTATAGAAGAGTATGAGGAAGAAATAATCAGAAAAGAATGACAAGTTCAAAAATGCGGTAATATATAGGGTGACCCATTTGAAATAACAAAGTTGCTGCTACTTTCTGGTATAAGCGGCAACGCCGCATTGCTGAAAATATTTTAAATCGATAGACCAAGAGCAACTACTTTAGAGACCAAATTTTCAGAATGATCCTATGCCCCGTTCTTCGTAAACGTCTAGGGTACCATCGACCGTGACCCACCCTGTATATACTGAAAATCGGGTTTTCGCCATTTTGACAATCAATTTGTGGTTTTGTCAAAAAGTGTTGACAACAAAAGTATTCGATTTTTTTATTATCTACAATTTTACTATCGAACATTTTCCGCTAGAAGGGCACATTTCGCCGCAAATCGCAACTCCTAAACTGCATCCCCATTTCACCATTTTGAGTGTTTTAATATTTTTTCCCTAAAGTTGGAAACTCAACAACATATTCCACCTGGTCCTTGCCTGTTACTTTTTTTTATTTTCACAAAAATTAAAGGCGCCAGCCTATTTGCAAATTCCATATAAACTGACTTTGGATTGTTTCCGAAATCCTAAACATGCCATCCCATCCTTATTTTGGACACACTGTATAGGGCAATATTCTACTTAAATACGAGGATGTATTGATATCTAGTTAGCCTAGACCAGTTCCCTGCATAAACAAAATATTGCGTTACCATAGCAACGAACAATAACTTATTAGAAGTGTCAGTGTAAAGTTTGATGTCAAAAAAGTAAACCAGAGTTATGCAATAAATTAAAAGAAAAAATATGTCCACCGAAATTGTGAAAATCGAAAAATTGGAGTATCGAGCCATCATCAAGTAGCTGTATTTAAAAGGGTTAAGAGGTAAGCAGATTTAGATGCAAGCTTCAAAAGAGGTTAATTTTCCATTGAAGATGATGACCGATCAGGAAGGCCAGTTTCTGTGTCAGTCCCCGAAAATATCGATGCAGTTCATGACATGATTTTAACAGACCGTCTAATTGGGCTAAAACGGATATCTGAAGCACTGAATATTTCATACGAACGCGTTCATCATATAGTTCACGTCAATTTAGACATGAGAAAAATTGCTGCAAAATGGATCCCCAAATGTTTGAATGTTGACCAAAAGCTTGCAAGGGTAGTAGCATCGCGTTCGATCTGTGCTCGATTTGAAAACGATATAGACTTCTTAACCCGAATTGTTACTATGGATGAGACTTGGGTACATTTCTACGATCCAGAAACAAAGCAACAACCGATGGAATGGCGACATTCCGGTTCTCCAAGACCTAAGAAGTTTCGTGTCCAAAAATCTGCTGGAAAAGTTCTTGCTTCAGTTTTTTTGGATTGCCATGGAGTAATCATGAATGATTTTTTGGATAAGGGTAGAACATTAACTGGAGAATACTATTCGACATTACTGATCACTCTACGGGAAAAAATCAGAGAGAAAAGACGTGCATGGAAAGCTATCCAAAGGTGTTTTGTTTTTGCAGGACAACGCCCCTGCACACAAATCTCATGTTGCCATGCAAAAAAATTCGAGATTCAGGGTTTGAATTACTAGAACACCCCCCTTATTCACCAGATTTGGCTCTGTCCTCAACTGAAAAAAAGTTTAAAAGGTCGTAAATTTTCTTCCGACGAGGAGGTAATAAAAGCTGTGGAGGTCTGGTATGCAGAGCAAGATCAAACATTTTTTTAAAGGTCTAGAGACGTTGCAGGTTCGCTGTAATAAATGTATCCAATTAAGAGGAGAATATGTTAATTAATAAAATATTTCTACATTGAAATTACATTAGAAGAAGTTTGTGCCTAATTTCCGTCATCTGTACAATTTGTTTAACTGAAACTTTTTTTTTCAGCACCCATCCTGTTTGAGACCAGCCCTATCAAACTGCAACGCACCTAGTTTTTCACAGTTTTCCGGTTGTTATCCACCACCTGCATACTCTTCACCTTGTTGCCCCGCTCCGTTGTCTGTTTCAATTTCTCCCACTCTGGGATTGTTGAGCAAAATTAAAGCCAAAATGTGTGCAAAATACTGTGGATGCCAAAATCCCTGTTCTTGCCAGAATGGCCTTCTTTCAAACCCTTTTATTTTACAGAAATTACAACTGGCGAATGCAGGATGTTTCTAGTTTTCTGTTTAAAATGAAGTTTTAGATATTGCTGAGGTGTTTTAATTCAAATTCCCAAATGAACCTTTCAACATACTTGACACACTACTTCGCAATTCAAGCATGTCCATTATTGCTATCTTGGACTGTTATGTACCTCTTTGAATGATAAGGGTTTTTCCTTCTACCTGTCTGAAAACACTATATTTACGTGCTTATTCAGCATACTGAAAAAAGGTTTTTTCAGTGCGCCCGCACGGAAAATTTTTCCGTGCGCTGTTGTCATTATAGTTGCCTATTCACACAAAATTAAATGATATGTTGTTGACAGTTCTCTAGAAATCGCAAATTGTTTGAATATTTCCATACCAACAGGGTAAATAACGCTTGTTTTGTGGCAATTTCTGGATATTTTTGTACCATAAATATTTCAATTATTAATACATGTTTTTGTTCCTTCATCTTTAAAAATAAAATTTTCCTAACAATCTGTGGATTTCAGGTGAATGTAATGAAAAATATCGTTCATAACTCGTCCATAAATGCTTTTTCCGTGCTTGCACGACTTCCCGTGTTCGGCTTCGCCTCCCACGGGAACATGTCGCGCACGCACGGAAAAAGCCTATTTTCTGAACTCGTAATGAAACATTCAGATAATTCTCATCTTGCGAAAAAAAAGAATCCGACGACCTACTTGATCTTTCGTACTATAAACTAACACAGAAAATTACGTATTTCGCACTAGTATGAAATCAAAAATTACTTAAACTAGATTCTTAACAGAAAACACTTGTGCGAAATATTTCACTTCGCAATAACTCTTTTAGGGGTTTACTGGAAAAATTACAATATGTTGGTAGGCAGGTATTTTGTTTTTCAGGTCGGTCGTCGGGAAAGTATAGTGTAAAAGTAGAGCGGAAACTGGATATTCTTGTATAAAATATCCTATTTTCCGCACTAGTACAATATACTATTATTCCATTTGTTCAAATCTGAATATCCACCTCAATAATTTTTTTGGTGGTCGTATTGAAATAGCCGTTATTTATGATATAATTAAATGTTAGGGGCAATGTTTGATATTGCGAAACGAGCGAGCGAAGTCTTGAATCAAGAAAAATGCCACTGAAAATTTTTATTGAATTTGAATGTACAGAAAATTCAAAGCTAATGTTTCATAAGTCCTTACGGTAGTGCAAATAAATGATAAATGATGAAAAAACACTAACATCTAAGATTCGTTTCGGTATGGTATATAGTGTCACAAGGGCAGAAAATAAGCTTTAGCAGCACGCAGCTATACTAGCTGCACGAGCGAGTGAGACGAAGCGATTATTAAACCGGAATGTGAACTTTTGGGAATAAAAAGCCAGAATTTAAAACACACTTATAAATCTATTGAATAAAACAATAAGGAATATCAACAAAAGGTGGTAGGAACATTCATTAAATTAATTGATAAAATAGATAATTTACTAATAATTGAACAAGATAAAACACAAAAGACTCAATATAACTCAAATACAATAAATACGCTAATAGACCGTCAGATAGTGACAGATTTAGGTGCCCCTTTTTCGCATACAAGCCTCGAATAGGGTTGAAAAGTACATCGATGTTGAGTAAAATGGAGGGAAATTTACGAGTGGCTCCTGGGGAGAACATATGGAAATTTTGATTTTCCTGAACAGAAATAAAAGAAGATTGTTGCCCACATTTTCACGCGAACCGTGTTCACCTAATAATTAATTAATAGAACCTGGCTTCGGAATACACCAAAGGCTTGAGTGTTGCAGGTTGCTAAAGGCAAAGAATATCCTGTGTTGCCAATGTAAGATGTAAAAATTACTTACTTTTAGCTGCTGAAACCCTCACATTTTCGCGCCCTTATTTGAAATTCCTCACAAAATCCTCACGTTGATGAAATTGATAAAAATAGTATATTGTTTTATTAGGAGTAAAAGTATAACTTTTTGTGGCGAGTCTGAATGTTTGATGGCCGAACGTTAGTGAGGCCGACAATTTCAGACGAGCCACAAAAAGTGCTTTTGCTCCGAATGAAACATGCTATTTTTTCCGCAAACGGCATACAGACTATAGAACTAATTAATATTTAAATAAAAATTCAAAACGATTGCAACGAAGTTGATAAATTCAGAGAATAATAATTATAAAACTGCGCACTACATTTCCGTGGTTACTGGTTTTGTGATTGCCAAGTCAAAAACAAATTTGACAGTTCAATAATATTTTATAATGTCAGAAATATTGTAAGTGATTTAAAGCAACAATTGGAATGTGCATTTTTGGTAAGTACTTGAGCATCAAAATTTCGTTTGTTGTAGTGTTAATAAAGTTTAAAAGTTCAACTAATAATTATTTTCCCTGTTAAAAATTCTACTTTTTTGTACGGCCGTCAGCGTACAAAAAAGTACTTTTTTGTTCGCTCACGGCCGTACAAAAAAGTGGCGTCTGTGAAATCATACTTCAACATCATGAATTGACGTTAATAATGTCTACTTTTTTTGACGTTTGCGGAAAAAATATATTTTTCATCATATTATCAGTAAAATCACTTTGATAAATAAAACAAGGTTTTTATGCATATTTTTCATTTTTATAATGAACAGTACCTACAAAAAAAAATAACCCTTTAATTCAAAAATAAATATACTGATAACATAAATAAAAAACATGTTGAAGAGAAAATGAACAAATAATTCTTGCAATATCATAAAAAACCACAATGAATAATGAATAACTATGAACACAACTATGAACACAGCTAGTTATTTTCCAATTATCCACTCAACGTTCAACGTGTCAACTGTCAAACGTCAAACCATTAAACGTGTCTGCGTTGTTCACTGAAATGAAATTATAATAATAATTTCATTTCAGTGGCGTTGTTGGGGTAACTTTTGGTAACTTTAAAATTTACCGCTAGAGGCATACGTGAGCATTCGTGTCTCCAATCGATGTTCCCTTTTGCCCAATTATATGAAATAGATTCAAGGCTATCAACTGTACTTGTTTGATAAAATATTATTGATCCTCACATAATCCTCACATTACAACAAACACTCACAAATTACTCGCTGAGGTCTAAAACCCTCACAATGTGAGGAATTCCTCACATATCGGCAACACTGAGAATATCTACAATACTGAACAAGAAGCGACACTCTTGTCAGCGCCTTTGATGTTCGGTAGGTAATTTTTGATGACCTCCGCCATTTTGTTGGGGTGCTAAAGGTCGGGACACAGGAAAAAAATTCATTATTGAACGACAGAAGCTGCATCCGCGTACCGTGGGAAGCGTTGCGAAATGAAAAGAAATATATTTGGAATGATTTAAGATTAGCTGATTTATTTATTTAATCATCATACGAGAAAGGGTTGAAATTTTTCAAGCACAAAAGTTGTTAAAAATTACTTAAATAATAATACAACCACAGAACAAAACTATGTCATAGCACAGACATAATAATTCTGACAGTTGACAATGGCAACAATGAATCAGCTGCATCGACATAGGCTGAGTCAAGTCTCCGGTCTGACCAATATGATTAGACCAGCGCGGTCATTTGGTTGACTTGACGACCTAATTAGAACTGTTTGTATGTGACCAATATTTTCAAACATCTGATCGGTCCGACTCGTCGTCATACTTCATACTGAACGCGCGTGCCTTGTCCGACCGGTGACTTGACACAGCCTAAGGTCTGACCAATATGATTAGACCAGCGCGGTCATTTGGTTGACTTGACGACCTAATTAGAACTGTTTGTATTTGATGTGACCAATATTTTCAAACATCTGATCGGTCCGACTCATCGTCATACTTCATACTGAAAGCGCGTGCCTTGTCCGACCACAGAACTATATCCAGATATAGTTCTGTGTGTCCGACCGGTGACTTGACACAGCCATAACCTTGTTAATGATCAGCTGTTCAACATCCGCCATTTTGCCAGTAAACATGCTCACTAGAAAACGATTTTCCCCCACCACTGCCACTGTCGCTTCTTGTTCAGTATTGTAGATATTCTTTGCTAAAGGGTTAAAATGAGGGCATAATTTTGTAAGGAAAAATCAAGATTTTAACAGTTTTTCCCACACAAGCCCATTGAAACTATGAAAACCTACACGGTCACCAGGCCGAAAAACATAATGTCTTGAGTGGCGCGAATGGATAAGTGGATTTTGTCGTCGGAAAATTTAATGGAAATTCTTTTTGATTTTTCCATACGTTCTCCCCAGGAGCCACTAGTAAATTTCCCTCCATTTTATTCAACATCGATGTAGTTTTCAACCCTATTCGAGGCTTGTATGCGAAAATATGGGGCACCTAAATCTGTCACCATCTGACGGTCTATAAAAGTTGATTAAAATAAGAATGAACTTTTTAGAGAGAGGTGAAAAAATCGACTTTAAACAGTGAGTACGTTGGAATAAATTCATCAAACGCTTGATATGGCCATTGGAGATCCCAACAAAAAAAAAATAGTGGGATTAGATCAGGAGATCTAGCTGGCCACTCCAAAATTCCTCATCTGCGGGTAGAGGAAGGCTATTATTATCATTTGCCGTGGCGCTCTAAGGCGACTTTCTGATTTTTGGTTACGTATTCACTTTTCAGCAGCAGGAAAACCTGGAAAAACCTACAGCCCCACCCCGGTTGGTCGGTTGCATACTACGAGCAAACACCAGAGACGTCGAGATTGGCATCTAGACAAACCACATTGCACTTGCTTCACAACAAGTTATGAGGTCGCCTATCGATACCGATGTACTTGAGAAAAATTCCCTCATACTCCGGATTTCGATAGCAGACGAGGATTTTTAGAGTGGCCAGCTAGATTTCCTGATCTAATCCCAATAAATTTTTTTTGCGGGGATACCTTAAGTTTACTTTAACAGACCTAACTATATGCTCTTTACGAGCTCACTGTATGTTCAAAGAATGAAAATTAACGGATTGAATGTTGAGTTGAACCAGAGTTGATTTATGACAATCACAATGTCTTGTACATACCCTCGCGAGTTTCGCAATTTTTCTGCGAATAAAATGGCTGCCGACATGTTTCTGCATCAACGATTGGTCCGGCATGACTGGCAGCCATTTTATTCGCAGAAAAGTTGCGAGATTCCCGAGGGTATGAACGAGACTTAATTTAAACGAAATAATAAAATAACTGCACGACATGTTGACTTGAACGAGTGAAACGAAAGTCTAACTTATTTTCCAGATTCTGTCTGATTTCCAAGTACCCTATACACTCTTTGTTAAATACTTTTGGGTGGCCTATATGGTAATAAAAATCTGTGTCTCATACAAAAAATAAACATGTAAAAACTATTCGAACATTTAAAAGTTCTTGTTTGTTTCTCCATTATTCTGAAATGTCCC
The DNA here is from genome assembly GCA_944452925.2 of Chrysolina oricalcia. Taxonomy (NCBI): domain Eukaryota; kingdom Metazoa; phylum Arthropoda; class Insecta; order Coleoptera; family Chrysomelidae; genus Chrysolina; species Chrysolina oricalcia. The sequence goes on along the minus strand of OX101821.2, from coordinate 1,436,971 downwards.
ATTATAGGCCCCCACTGCGTCGTCTGCGAGTCCGTCAGGTGTGTTAAATCTTAAATCTTCTGGAAACTCATTTACAAGCAATGAAAAATATAGACATGCCTTTTCTGTCCTTTTCTTTAATTCTGCAAATCCGGCTTTGTTTATTTATATCGTACCCTGGACCGTGATAGGAAGAGACATTGTCGGGTATCACCGGTTTTACTAGCAATAAAAATGTCAGGGAAACTGTCTGATGTTTTCTTTAAAATTTGGAGTATGCTTTGGTATGAATCTACTCCACTTCCAGTTGCCACTCTGGTACTGCTTTCTGGCCTGGAGCGGCAACACTGGTTGTCAGTTGTCAAAGTTGTCCTGTGTCTTGAGTTGTTCTTCCAAGTCCAAGAGTGTCATCCATTAATAGTTTATTATTATTTACAATATTAACGTTATATCTGCAGTTCTTATGCTAAACATCTACCAACGAGATAGTTAATAACTCAAGGATTAATTACCCAATTCCAGGGCTGTAAGAAGGTGAAGCAAAGCAGTTGTCAGTAGTCGAAATGGGGGCCGTTCTTGGTCTTTGTTCTGTTGCACAGGTAAACAAATGATAAAAATTCAGCAGTTCTGAACTTATAAAAAATTTGCCTGCAGCTAGCTTGTTGCTGCGGAAGCACTGCGTGTTCTCTTTGCTGTTCTGCATGCCCAACATGCAGAAATTCAACATCCTCCCGAATTATGTATGCCCTAATGTTACTCATTGGTACCGTGGTTGCATGCATTACGTTGTCACCAGGATTGAAGGATGCCCTTAAGAAGGTAAATTGTAATTTTATTTGTACCAAATCGTGAAAATTTTGTAGCCTTCGTTTTCCCCGAAAGCTATTTTTTCCTGAACCTCAATTTGATACAATTCTTCAAGTTTTGTATTCACTCACTCGATTTAAATAAACCTGTACATAAGTACTAACTCTAAACTTATGAATCTTTCGTTTGATTTTCTATTGTTGCAAGAGCACACATTTCAACAACACAGCAATTCTCACAAATTAATTTTAAATTTTTTTTTGGATATAATTTATAACAACTTGATATACTTTACACTGATGTATGAAAACAAAAATATATTCAAAAGTCAAGTAATGTATTGAATGCTCTAAAGATTCCTTCTATCAACATGAAGTAAAAATTAGAACAGGAATATATGTGCAATGAATTACTAATTTTATTCTCATTCAAACGTTTTTGTTTCAGGTGCATGTTTTTGCAAACAGTAGTTCTCTTGTACCTAATTCCATACTTTTTTACTGATCTGTATTTGAAAGCATTGAAAAAATAATCACATGACTATTTATTATAAAACTAATTAATGAACCCATTCATTTTTACGTTTTATGTAGTAGTAGTTCTCTTGTACCCAATTCCATACTTTTTAACTGATCAGCATTTGAAAGCATGGAAAAAATATCCACATGAATCACTATTCATTATAAAACTAATTGATGAACTCACTTATTGTTATTATACCTACACTAAATAATAAAAATAACTACATGAATCCCTATTTTTTATAAAACTAATTAATGAACCCACTTTATGTTATTATACCTACACTAATTTTATTTGCATACCGACATGTTTCTGTTTCAGGTGCCTTTTTGTGCAAACAGTAGTTCTCTTGTACCTAATTCCATAGTTTTCAACTGTAATGAGGCTGTTGGATATCTGGCTGTCTATCGTATTTGCTTTATTCTCACATGTTTCTTTGCTCTCATGGCTCTCATGATGATTGGAGTAAAAAGTTCAAAGGATCCAAGGGCTGGTATTCAAAATGGGTGAGTGGAATACTGTTACAAATCTTCCCTGGGCCCCCCAAATGAATGACAGTCACTCTTTTGAAATGAAGCGAGAAAAAATTATTTTAATTTTTTATTACAATGTAAAATTTTCTAGTAGAATATAAAGTGAATAAAAAAATTCACTGCCTGAGAAAATACTAGGGCTATAAACTTATATACAAATGTTATAGCGTCTACTTATACTTTTTTTTGTTATTTACAAATTTATATTTACTAGATTAGTAAATAAGAATAATATTTTTTGACAAAAAAAAACACATTTTGATATGATTTGAGTGATTTCATGCAACCAACATCTGTGAATAAATGAATGTATTTTACGATTATGTAGAACAAACTTAGAAAAGCCATGGTACTGAAAATCGTCAAAAAAATATGTCCTATAATACCTAAAAATTTATAAGCTTCAGTGTAACTTATTCAAAATTATATTATTTAATACAGTATGGGAAACTGCCAATTCTACTATCTTGCGTCCACGCCGTCCACTCAAATCTTTGCAAAACAAAAGTATTAAATGTGTTTTAAAATTAACATTCCTTGAATCTACATCCCATTTATTTGCCCAAAACAATTTTATTGATATAAATTTTTTATACAAATCGAAAATATGTATATTCATACATTATGTTATCAATAATAGGCAACATGTCATTCAACTGATACTATTCACGATTGCCAAACTATAGACAATTAAATAGTCTCACCGCTCATAGAATAAAGTCAAATTTCGGAAAAAAAAAATTTTATGTAATGGAATTGTGATATTCAATAATATACCCAATAATTTAAAAAATTTCATACAAAAAATATTTTCAAATTACATTTAAAGAAATTTCTACTTCTTGCAATTATGCTTTTTTTAAAAACCTGATTTTCAACTTGAAACGATTGTATTATAATTATAATATTTATAATTTAGGTCCCTATTATAAACATTTATGTTTCTAAAGATAATTATTTAAAACTTGAGACAGAATTGATTTTATCAACGATAAAAATATTTTTCTTTTCATTTGATTTCAGATTTTGGGGTTTGAAGTATCTCCTTGTGATAGGTGGCGTCATAGGTGCATTTTTCATTCCGGAAGGTTCCTTCGGCCCGACTTGGATGTACTTTGGAATGATAGGTGGCTTCGCGTTCATCCTGATTCAATTGATTTTGATTGTGGACTTTGCTCATTCGTGGGCTGAGTCTTGGGTTGGAAACTATGAAGAAACAGAATCAAAGGGATGGTATTTTGCACTCATTGGAATGACTTTGCTGAACTATGCCTTGAGTATCACCGGAATAGTTCTTCTATTTGTATTCTTTACCAAGGTAAGTAATTTATGAATGATTTATAAATATTTCCTGCCACACAAATAATTTACTGGTTTATCAATTGGGGCTAATTGTATAGATCAATATCGCTAATAGTACTACTGAATTGTGTTACAATTGATATTGAACAATCAGGTGTTTAGTTCTTTCAACTTTTTGGTTTTGAAGACAATGGAACAAAATTTGATAGATTTGTGTACTGTATTATTGATATTATTTCTTCAAATGTTGGTGACATTATTATTTAGTCAAATTCATGTTGATTCATTGCATAAAAAACGGTTGGAAAAATTATGACTTTTTAAAAAATCGAATAAACAAGATTTTTTTTAAGAAATCCTAATAAATCACGATTTTTTTTTATTTTTGCATAAAATGTAGTAATGTTAAAGGTTAATTAACCGCGGCTATTTACTTAGTATATGTAGCCAACAAAAATAAATGAAGTAAAATCATGAAAAAATAACCTATTTTTATCAATTGAATGGTTGCTATTTTTGGAAGGACGTCAATTTATTTTATAAGTAGCCTGTTAATCAGCCTGCTAATTAAACGGTAAAAATGGTTACATTAAAAAAACCTGGGAAATTTGCATCACTAATAAAACAGAAGGCACCCTTAGGTGTAAGAGAAAAAGGGAATCCCAGCGCCAAAGGGGAATCCCCGCATCGAAGATAAATCTCGCACACAAAATATCCCCACCTAGAATTGCAACTGCCATGACGATGATTGGGATGATATTTTGCTGGAGCCAAACACGGGATGGCGCTATTTATCTGGATTCTTTTGTTGGAAATTGCAATAGGCGGGATATTTGAATAAAATTCTGAGCATGAAATTCGAATCAGTTCTTCGTAGTATTCCACTCGATTTTGTTTCTGTAATGGAAAGAAAAACAATGCTAATATACCAAAAGCTTTATTGGAAAATTGCAGTACAATCAATAGGGGAAAACTTATTATAAATTGACATATCACAATCCAATACAATCTATAATGGTGCAAGTATTGTGAATAATCTTCACCAAATCTTTAAATCAGTACAGGTAAAAAAACTCATATGTATTCTGATTATATAAACTTTGCATTTTTATTGAAAGAAAGCAGGAAACATCTTTTTTAACTCCACAGGGACCTAAGAAACAGGTAAATAACATGTCATACATTAAAAGGTTCATGATACTTCATATTATGAATAAATTATCATTTACTTAAAACAATTTGACAAACAAATTTCAAAGGTTTGCATTTCACAAAACATTTTGAATATGAAAAATTTACAGTCAAGACAATTCACATGGTAGGTCTGGATACAATGAAGAAACTATTTTTATGTTTCAATATCAATGTTTAAACTTCGATTTGTCTATTTAAGTTCCTTTGATTTCAGAGACCTTTTTCTTTTATTTTGGAACTTTTTGTGAGCCATCCAACTTGATGGGGTCCGAAAATACAACATTCATCAAGTTTATCGGCGTTTTAGTACTGGGATGTGCTATTATCTTTCTCTCTTCGGGCGAAACACATGGATTTGCTCTTGTATTCAATGGGGTCCTTGAAAAACAGCATCTTCCTTCAAATATTTTGAATCAGAATCATGGGGTTTTTGGATATTTTGAAATTTGCTCAAGACCCTTCTTGGAAGTAGACGGTTTGCTTATAATAGCTATTGTTCTTCCTCTAGTCTGGAAGCTTGATATTTCAATTAGTACAATGTTGACAAATAGATCACAAAGATCTTTTGATCTTCAGATACTTTTATATTTTTGCTAGTGATTTCAAAGAGGGTTCGGCATCACTCACATCATGATTAGCTAAAATTAATTTGATAAATTATGTTACCTATATAACTAGTTCTATAACTTAGAATTATCACCTGGAAGACATAACAACAGAATTGCTGTTCTTTCGAGACCTTTTCTCCCAACAACTTTGTCCTCATCCATAAAATGTTTAACAGACTGGAGTTTTGCCATCCATGCTGCAAAGATTTCCGGATCATCTTTGGGATTTTTGGGAAAACGATTTGTTTATAAATTATATCAGTATTTTCATCAAATTTTGGTTTTGACTTTTGATAGTTGACGTTGATACGAGCGCCATCCCTTGTTTGGCTCAAGCATAACATAATGCTCATAGTGTCATTTGACTTTCCTTTCTAGGTGGGGATATTTTGCGATCTCGCGTTTTGTAAACTTTGCATGCAATTACGGTCTTACTTTCGTTCAGTTTTGTTTAATGTTGTTATTGCTGTGGTGCGTGCGTGAGAGATATCTGATTAAGTCACTGATTTTTATTGAATAAACCATTTGATTTCAGACCTTGGTCTTTAGAACAAAATAAAATTCAGTGGAACTTAGACAAATGTTGTAATTGTTTTCCAGAGTCAATAAAGTATTATTCTAAAAGGTATGAGAATTTTCCATTTTTTTCAGTCTGGTGGGTGTGACCTGAACAAATTCTTCATTTCCATCAATCTCATTTTCTGTGTTTTGGCGAGTATCGTAGCAATTCTGCCAGCAGTTCAGGATAAGCTACCACGTTCGGGCCTGTTACAATCTTCAGTAGTTTCCCTGTACGTTACTTACCTTACATGGTCAGCTGTTGCAAACTCTGCAAGTAAGTACATAAAACTTTCAACCCTGAATCGGGGTTTGGATTTTATTTCATAGAATTTCGAAAATCTTGAAACGAAAATAATAGCTACAGCTAACGAAAATAATAATTTTAACAGAAACTTGGACTTTGAAGTTAACTTGATTGAATTGAGCAACATTTTTATCACAGCTTATTGTAAACGAGATATTGCACGCCTGTGGTGTCACTCAGTGAGAACAAAAAGTATTTTACCCCTTCACCACACAAGTAAATTAATTCCTAGATTTCGATAACAAAGTTATCTTCATCAGTAGGGATTACTAAACTAACTACTAGGAAGTGACCCTACCTGATGGACAGGTACAACCCCACCCAATAAACAATACAACAAAGGTACTTAATTATTCCTTTACTGATACCAAATAGTTTGGAATTTAATTGACCATTATCATTATTAAGCAAGGGTTTGGAGCCCCTTTTTCGAATAGCAATACTTTCATAACAATCTAATTTTATGTAATCATCAACAGGCTTTATTATTAATTTTGTGATGAGTTTCTAATAAATGATCCGCAACACTTGATTTATTTTCTCGCGAATATTTAGAATGTGTCAAATTTTCGCGGAAACGAACATTCGTAGATCTTTTGAATTGGCCATAATATACACTATCACAGTTTTGACACCTAGTTTCATAGATTCCTGATCTCTCTAAAGTTGGAATTTTATCTTTCGGATTACCTAACAACATTTGGAGATTGTTCGTACTGCTATGTACTAGCTGAAGGTTTGCGTCTCGGAAAATAGAGTTGAGACCTCTCGTAAGCCGTGTATCGTGTGTAATTTTAATGAATATTTTTGTCTTTAGGTTGTTCTAGTGTGGTTATTTGTCTTAAGGACGTTCTGAACTTGTTCTTTTTCAACAAATGATCTGCCATTTTCGGCGAATATCTATTACTAATGGCTATTTCCTTAATGGTTTTTATTTCTCGTTGAAATCGTTCAACACTGAGTGGAAAGTTTAATGCCCTGTGAACAAGGAAATTGAAACTCGCCATCTTGTGTTGAATGTGGTGTTTTGAATCAACGGGTATAAACCTGTTAGTGTTGGTTGGCTTTCTATAAATTCAACACAAGATGGTGAGTTTCAATTTCCTTGTTCACAGAACATTAAACTTTCTACTTAGTGTTGAACGGTTTCAACGAGAAATAAAAACCATTAAGGAAATAGCCATTAGTAATGGGTATTCGCCGAAAATGGCAGATAATTTGTTGAAAAAGAAAAAGTTCAGAACGTCCTTCAGACAAATAAACACACTAGAACAACCAAAAGACAGAAAATTATTCATTAAAATTACACACGATACACGGCTTACGAGAGGTCTCAACTCTATTTTCCGAGACGCAAACCTTCAGCTAGTACATAGCAGTACGAACAATCCCCAAGTAACAATTTAAATGTTATTTGGATTTATCCAAGTTTTATGAAAGTTTTATGAAGGTTAGGTAATGTCCAAATTGATTTATGCAGGTCATATATTATTCCTAATACGCTACCAGAGCAAACAGATTTATGAATCAGTTTCAAAACACTCCTGAAGGCTATAAGATAAAACCATTCAGCATTTAAGTATATTTGTTTTTATGGTGGTTTTACAATGGCTTATACACATATACGATAAATCTTTTTGGTATTTAAATAATCCACATAGAAACTTAGTTTTGTGATGGTTTTATAGCACTCCTCAAGTCCATGCAATGGTTCTGTAATAAAACTAACGATGAGGTTTTATTAAGGTTTTGAGATGTACTCTCGAGAACCGCTATAAAATCAAAGCATAAAACTATTTCTACTTAAATGCTAGTAGCTCCCCCTAACCGGTAATAAATAAATCACATTGGGTAAAGATAACTGGAAAAATAAATAGTAATTCACAAGACTTAGACACCAAATACTTATCACGGGAGTATAGACACTGAGTATACTGACCTCGTCGAACACGAAAAGACGAATGTCAGGCGGGATTGACAATTGACAGATGAAATATTTTGGAAATTGGATTAAATAATACCAAACGTACTTTTTTTGGATAAAATGATTTTAAAATGGTTTATTTTGAGGAGAAACGACTTTATGACGGCAATATGTGCAGCTAAATAGAATAAAGGTAGGGTAGCCATATTTTATCACAACCAGAGGGAACAACTAAAGAGAGCCTAATTTCAATTAATGTTTCTTGCAATTTGGTGTGTATGACAGAAAGGAAATAAACAATTATTGGTTTTCATTTGTATTTAGATATAGTACAAATCATTGCGGGAAACATTTGAGTCAAAATAATTTTTCAATTTTATGTGGTATTTTGTTTATTTTCTTAATTTCACGTTGTTATTGGGGCGCGTTGCAGATTTACCACCTAACTGATGTCATTTTGTCAAAAAAATTTCATTCGCAGATGATATTCGACATTTCACGTTGTTGAATACCTATATATTCTTCATATATCACTGCCAGGATATTTTTGCTTGTAAAATAGTCGCCCTATTTTTCGCAACTGAAGTATTAGATTAATTTAAGTCCGTTTTGGCTGTAGTTATTTATGGAATATTTTCTAACCCAATTTCATTCAAAAAAAGATATTTTGATGCCAAATAGATTTTTTTAATGACAAACAGGTTTATAACAGCCCCATGATTTGGTTTTATAATGATCTTCAGGAGGTTATTAAGAATCCTGCGAATAAGGCAAGCACGTTTAATGCTTGCATTTCAAAATAGCCCTGAGAACCTTCATAGGAGTGGGCCCTCGTAGATTTATGGCAGCTTTAAGGAGGTTTTATAGATGTCGTTACAGCAAAACAGTTTTATTGATGCTGTGATTGTTATGGTCTTCAGAACCTTCTGAGGGCTATCACAAAACTGAAATTGTTACTTGGGTCTTCAAATGTTGTTAGGTAATCCGAAAGATAAAATTCCAACTTTAGAGGGATCAGGAATCTATGAAACTAGGTGTCAAAACTGCGATAGTGTATATTATGGCCAAACCAAAAGATCTACGAATGTTCGTTTCCGCGAACATTTGGCACATGCTAAATATTCGCGAGAAAATAAACCAAGTGTTGCGGAACATTTATTAGAAACTCGTCACAAAATTAATATCCAAAATTTAAAATTAATAAAGCCTGTTGATGATCACAGAAAATTAGATTGGTATTGCTATTCGAAATAGGGGCTCGAAACCCATGCTTAGTAATGATAATTGTCCATTAAATTCCAAACTATTTGATACCAGTAGAGGAATAATTAAGGGCCTTTGTTGTATTGTTTATTGGGTGGGGTTGTACCTGTCCATCAGGTAGAGTCACTTCCTAGGAAACAGATTACCTCATGGTAATTAATTATGTGATATAAATAAGACTGGTGTGACGATTTATAGTTAGTTTAGTCTTCCCTACTGATGAAGATAACTTTGTTATCGAAATGCGCATCTATTAAATTACTTTTGTGGTGAAGGGGTAAAATAATTTTTGTTCTCACAGCTTATTGTACTATTACGAGGGCTGACAATAAAGTAAGGTCTCCAATTTTTTTTTTCATAGAAAATGACATTTATTTACAAAAAGCGATACACCGTTGGAAAGGCCAAGGTCTTGGCTACTTTTCTACATAATCGCCATTTTTTTCCAACACCTTGCGCATCCGCACGATGAACTTGTCTATGCCGGCAGAATACCACTCTCCGTCCGCCTCGCGCAGCCAGGTGTTGACCTCTTTCTGAACCTCCGCGTCACTATCAAACTTCTTCCCTCCGAGATGTTTTTTCAGGGCGGGGAACATGTGGTAGTCACTGGGGGCCACGTCGGGACTATAGGGAGGGTGATCGATGATTTCCCAGCCAAATGTCTTGAGCAGGTCAAGGGTAACGTTGGCTGTGTGCGGGCGCGCGTTGTCGTGGTGAAATTTCACTCCTTTGCTCAGCAATCCCGGGCGTTTGTTTTTTATGGCACGACGAAGCTTTTCCAGGGTCTCACAGTACCTTGCTGCATTGATAGTGGTTCCCCTTGGCATGAAATCCACCAACAATACCCCGTGGCGATCCCAAAACACCGTAGCCATCACCTTGCCGGCTGACAGTGTCGCCTTAAACTTTTTGGGTTTCGGAGAATCGCTATGGCGCCAGTGTTTGGACGACTCCTTTGTTTCGGGTGTGTAGTGATGAGCCCACGTTTCATCCCCCGTAACAAACCCTTCCAAAAAATCATCGCCTTCCTCTTCAAAACGGGCCACAACTTTGGTCGCACATTCCACGCGCCGCTTCATGTGGTCTTCGGTCAGCTGTTTCGGCACCCATCGGGCAGAAACTTTGTGGTACTGCAACTTGTTCACAAGGATATGACGGATTGTTTCGCTGCTACACACTCCTCCAAGCTTCTCTTCCAAGTCCCTAATTGTCGCACGGCGGTTTTTGAGCATTTCTGCCTCCACTGCTTGAACAATCGCATCCGAGACCGACGGTCGGCCACTTCTCTCCTCGTCGTGAACATTAGTGCGCCCGGAATTGAACTCGCGGCTCCACTTACGCACGTTTTTTATGTCCATACACTTTTCCCCGTAAACTTCAACTAGTTGACGATGGATTTCAATAGGTGTCACCTTTTTCGCACTCAAAAAACGTATTACAGAACGCAATTCGCACTTGGACGCTGACGCGAGTGGTACCTCCATCGTTGACGGCTGCTCAGCCAAGACTGAGCGGTCGGGGAAGCCTCACCCAGCAGCAAAGTGGTAGTGGGGGAACCAAGGAACACGGCGGTGTTGCCAGATTTCGCCTAGCGCGTGATCCGGCGAAGTTGCAGCGTTGGAGACCTTACTTTATTGTCAGCCCTCGTATAATGAGTGTGATATTCAGTACGACGCAAAATTATTTTCAGAAAAGGCGTCATCAAATGTACAATTGGTAAATTTTGAAATAGCGGCAGAGGAATGATGATAAAAGCTAGGTGATTGATTAATTTGCTAAAAATCTAAAAAAGAAACAGTGAAATAATTTCCAAGTTTGCTTTATATTCAAACGTTTTATTAGTTGACTTCTATGAAAGTTACCAGTGTCTGGACAGTAAATGCTAAATTATACTATAAATAGCTTTAGTACAATGACAGTATAGAGGAATGATTTTTGGTCACTTTGCTTGAACAAATAAAATATTTGTAGTCGAAATTTGTCAAAAGTATGTATATCTCAATTATACTCTTGTCTGAAAGATGACAATTTTTTTTCCAAAGACTACATTATAATTACATACAATATTTCCTGCTCTACAAATGTATCAACTTGCAGAAGAGTGCAATCCGGGTCTATGGGGTATTTTTGGAATGAAATCTTCTGGCGACGGCACCAGTTTTGACATCATCGGCTTGGTAATCTGGATGTGCTGTGTTCTTTATTCTTCTCTACGTTCTGCTAGTAAATCATCTAAAATCACTATGTCCGAAAATATGCTTACCAAAGATAACGGAGCAGGTAAGATATTGTCACAATCATTCATTGCATGCTTTTTTTTTAAACTGATTTGATTACAGCTTGACTTTTTTCTGGTTTCTGTTGAAGAAACGCTCTTAGGACGAGATTAAAAATAATAATACAGAGATAATAAGAGACATAGGTTCAATAAGAAATGACAGTCGCCTCTTTCTACATATGAGATGGCAATGAAAAATTTCCAAAAATTTTTTTTTTGTATCTTGAAAAATAGAGGTACTTCTTCGAAAAAAAATGTATCTCTCTTTCTAATTGTAGCCTTCAGACAGAAATCACCAAACCAGCTTTTTAGTGCATGTGTACGTATGCGACCGATGATTTAGTTGTACCATGGCATTATGTAGTGAAAGTACTGAATTTTGTTGCTTGTGTTGTAAATATACAGTGAGTGTTGTTGAACTTAATGACATCTTTTTTGTTCAGTAAGAGGCTACGGATCCGACACTTTGGTCGAGAATGAAGGTAGGACTCAAAAATAAAATAGATTAGTACGAGTGCAACGAATGGACGGCCTTGAATATAATTTTATTTTTTTGTCGATTTTTTTTGCTTAACAGATCATGACAAGCATACAATTATTTGAAATTATTGTTCTTCTTCTGTTCTTACAGTGGATGAGAGAGATAGAATATGCTTTATTGTCCAAAGATACAAGATCTTGTTGACAAAGCGAGGGCCTAAAAACTAACCTTAAACTAAAGTAGAATACACACAAACATAGATCAAATGAAAAAAAAAACGTCACTGGTATAGTATTAAAATGTCTTATAAATCAGTATAAAAAAACTAGCACCTGAGAAACACCTTACAACATATTAAAACAAGTTTGAGTTAAAATAATAATAATAATAATTTATTCCTTCAATTTAAAAGTACATGTATAATACAAACAGTAAACATAGCACAATAATAAAAGAAAACGTCAAAACCACGTGTGGAGAATTACACAATACAGACTGAGCGTCAACAAATTAAAATATCATGCCATAAAAAATTCATAGAATTAATAAAATTGATAAAATAGACATTTACAATTCAGGGACAATTGAAATATTCCTCCAATGTATAACAGATTCTCGCTTGTAGTAGCTCTTTCACCCGTTGTTTGAAAATAAAGAGATTTGGGGATGTCTGTATATCTTTGGTTAGTGAATTAAATACTTTCAGCCCATAAATTGATGATTTTTCTGATAAAATGAGGACCTGTGTGCTTCTGGCATCAATAGATTCTTGGATCTAGTTTCATGCTCATGAATGTTTTGATTGGAAGCAAATAATGACCTATTTTTGTACACATATATATATATATATATATATATATATATATATATATATATATATATATATATATATATAAATATATCCGCGGTCAGATATTTGAAAACTAGAAGTTCGGGTTGAACCGCGTCTGGAATTTGTTGAAATTCGACGTTTCGGTTCCGATTTTGGAGCCATTTTCAAGAATAAGAGGGATAGGTATAGTGAGGAAACGTGATTCTACACTGAGGTCTCAGTCTGCCTACTCCTCAGGTATTATCGCGTTAGGATTTTGTGACTTGACGTCGGGGTCTCAATCTGCCTACTCCCCAAGTCTCGTCACTGGCTCTCTCTAAGGTCTCAATCTGCCTACTCCTTCGAGAGAACTGAGGATTTGCGGGTTGTGGACCTATATTTATACTAGGTTTAATGACCGTGTGGGCAGGGCTGGCGCGTGATGAGCTTTGTGCGGGAACTGGGTTGGCGCTAGAGCTGTGTGCGGGAACTGGGTTGGTGCAGAGTGAGGGGATGTGAGCAATGAGAGGCTTCCAGGTATTGGGAAGTCTACGTCCATCGTCGCGGGTATTGAGGCAATTAGGGCGCTTCTCTATCTCAAGGGCTTCGCGTATGATCCTGGTTTGCAGAGTTTTCTCGGTTCAGAGTGTCCCAGAACTTACATTGGCCAAACTAACAGACGAATAACATCTAGAATCTATGAACATGAACTCGCAGTCCGACAAGAATCATCCACATCCGCACTTTATAAACATCGTGAAGACACAGGCCACAAAATAGACTTTAAAAACACCAAAACAATTTCCACCGAGAAAACTCTGCAAACCAGGATCATACGCGAAGCCCTTGAGATAGAGAAGCGCCCTAATTGCCTCAATACCCGCGACGATGGACGTAGACTTCCCAATACCTGGAAGCCTCTCATTGCTCACATCCCCTCACTCCGCACCAACCCAGTTCCCGCACACAGCTCTAGCGCCAACCCAGTTCCCGCACAAAGCTCATCACGCGCCAGCCCCGCCCACACGGTCATTAAACCTAGTATAAATATAGGTCCACAACCCGCAAATCCTCAGTTCTCTCGAAGGAGTAGGCAGATTGAGACCTTAGAGAGAGCCAGTGACGAGACTTGGGGAGTAGGCAGATTGAGACCCCGACGTCAAGTCACAAAATCCTAACGCGATAATACCTGAGGAGTAGGCAGACTGAGACCTCAGTGTAGAATCACGTTTCCTCACTATACCTTATTCTTGAAAATGGCTCCAAAATCGGAACCGAAACGTCGAATTTCAACAAATTCCAGACGCGGTTCAACCCGAACTTCTAGTTTTCAAATATATATTTCCGCCAAGGTGAGTATTTTCAGGTTTTTGAATGCTAATCTACATGAATCTCTATATGCAAGTTTGGCTATAATCCTAACTGCATACTTTTGTAGAAGAAAAACTCTCTCCATGTTGGTTGAACATCCCCAGTTAAGTATACCATAGCGCAGATGACAATGAAAACTGGCATAATATATTGTAAGAAGTATCTGTGTACTGCACTGCCTTGCCATAAAATTGAGTGAATAACAGCCACTACGAAGCTTTTTACATAGAGTTTCAATGTGTTGTGTCCATTGGCTCCTAGAATCTATAACAATGCCTAATAGTTTAGTGTTTTCAACAAATGAAATTTCACCATCATCAGTTGAAAGGGGCTCGGGAGTCTGTTGTGACGCTCGCATAGAGAAATAAATTGCCTGTGTTTTTGTTTCATTTAGAATCAGACTGTTTTTTCTTGACCATTCAGCAATATGATGATAAATATTACACATATTGGTCCGGGCTTGTTCTAAAGTTGTGTTGGCAACAAGAATATTTGTATCATCCGCATAGCACACTATTTGAGAATTTGGAGACATTTTGTTCAGAGAAACTATTAGATCATTTGAATAGATTATAAAGAGATATGGACCCAAGACTGAACCCTGAGGAACACCCCTATCAATACATTTCTCAGTACTCAGTAAATTACCTATTTTTACTACTTGAGATCTACCTGTCAGATAAGATTTCAACAAATCCAGACAAGGGCCTCGTATTCCATATCGAGACAATTTATAAATCTACAGTTCATGATCTACACAATCAAAGGCCCTTGAAAAATCAACAAATACTCCCATTACATGTAGTCTGTGATCTAGAGCTGATACTACCTTTCTGTGAAATTCATATAGTGCAGTTTCTGTGCTAGAGTTACAGGTAAAACCATGCTGTGAAGGTGATAATAAAGAATGACTATTGAAAAATGAAACTAGTTGTTCTTTCATTTTGAGTTCATAGATTTTAGAAATACTCAACAAAACACTGATAGCCCGGTAATTGCCATATACATTGCGGTCTCCTTTTTTATATATGGGAGTTACTAAAGCCAGCTTCAATTTTTTTGGAAATATACCTTCTTCCAATGATGCATTCAAAAGGTATAATATTGGTTTACATAACTCATATCTGCATTATTTTATTAATTTGTTGGAAATGTGATCGTGACCTGCAGAGTTAGTGTTTTTGAGTTTAGTTATTAAGAGCAAAATATCATTTTCACAAAGGGGGTTCATGAAAAGAGACTTATTGTTCAATGGTATATTAATATCTGTAAAATTAGTGTCACATTTATTCGAGTTTGAAGTCAAATCTATAAAATGGTTATTGAAATGTTCAGCTACTATATTATTTGGAATATTGACATTATTTTCCATTATGATAATTTCCTGTGTTTTGTACGATTTTTTTTTGTATCTTATTTATAATTTGCCAGGTAGTTTTTGTTTTATTATTGGATTTATATATATATATATATATATATATATATATATAACAGGAAGTTATTCATGACATCTACAGTCACTAGTTGAAACTTAATTTGACACGAACCAAGGAATCCAAAAGTAGAGGTTTGTCCACAAATTGACAGGCAGCCAACAATTCGTTGTTCTGACCAACCCAAGGTTCAATCAAGTTTTTAGTATGTTATGAGGAACGCAAGCAGAATCTAAGTGAAAATAAAGTATATTTCGTTTTAATTCCGAGAGTTCTAACCTTTGACAGCTGTTTCGTGCTAACGCACTCATCAGAAAGGATTTATGGAGCTCTCGAAATCAAAACGAATCCACTCAAGAATTAATACCGTGAGGCAAGACAGAATATAACAGGAAGTTATTCATGACATCTACAGTCACTAGTTGAAACTTAATTTGACACTAACCAAGGAATCCAAAACCTCTACTTTCTGATGAGTGCGTTAGCACGAAACAGCTGTCAAAGGTTAGAACTCTCGGAATTAAAACGAAATATACTCTATTTTCACTTATTTATATATATATATATATATATATATATACTATATATTATCCCCCCACCCCCCAAATGACACAAAACTAATAAATTTCGGTGGATTTTTCTGAATTTTTGATATGATGCTGTTCAAGTTATGTTGAATGGAAGTAAATTGGGTGACAAACCCCAAAAATGAATAGTTTTGATGCCAGGGGGCGTTGAAATCATACCCTGCTCAGAATAGACTATTCATTATTATAGGCAGAAATAATAGCTCTACGAATTTTAGTTTAGATTATGCTAATCAATTGTGTAATTTTTTATAAACTGAAAATCTGAAACCTCCCCCTTACCCCCTACCCCTATTTTAAAATACGAAAAAAATGTATTCCCTACTACTTGTAAGTGCTTTATCAAAATAAATGTTTTAATCAGCTCAAATTGAGGAAATCGTACAGTTGTTTCACCTTTCTCTCCCTTCAGAAAAATATTGGTGGAGTTCGCTGATTTCTTAGTAGGGCGTAGATCATGATTTTTGAATATCAATTAATTGGGCGAATATCTTGAAAATAAATAAAAATTAGACATTCACAATTTGAATTTGAGGTGGTGCCTTAATTGATTTTTTTCGTGTTTTGAAATAGGGGTTGGGGGTAGGGGGAGGAAATTACAGAATTGTTCGGCATAAAATAAAACAAAAATACGTAGAGATATTGTTTCCGCCTATAATAATGAATAGTCTGTTCTGAGCAAGGTTTGATTTCGACGCCCCCTAGCATAAAAACTATTCCTTTTTGGGGTTTGTCACCCGATTTATTTCTATTCAAAATAACTTGAACTGCATCATATCAAAAATTCAGAAAAATCCACCGAAATTTTTTCGTTTTGTGTCATTTGGGGGGTGGGGGGATAATCATAAAAAAATGTTATTTCCCTTATTTAGGCATATTTAAACATTCGACGATACATTTGAAGGCACTCGAGAAATATTTTTTTTGCGTTTCGTAATAGGAGTTGGGGAAAAAGAGGAGGGGGTGACAATTTTTTTTTATAAAACAGCACAATATTGTGCAACATTAGCAACAATGAAACAAGTGAAAATATTGTTACCGGGTTCAAAAATAAATAGTCTAATCTGCGAAAGGGGTGATTTCAACGCCCCCTAGCAGCAAAACTGTTAATTTTTTTGGGTTGGCGCAATGGTAACATTGGTTGAGAATTACATGGACTACATCATACCAAAAATTCAAAAAAATCCACCGGGACCCAAATTCCATAAGGAGTTTGCGGGGTCCTTTATGGAAGTGTATAAAAAATATCTGTAATGAATATAAATCTGTTGATGAAATAAAATCTACGAAATTGAGTGTTAATTCAATAGCAGACAATAAAAAGATTATTTCAGACCATCTCATAAATTATTACTCCGAAGTAGCAGAAAAAAGAAAAAAATGAATACAAAAATTGTCCGGTCTAAAAAAACACCCATATTTGAACTACCCAGAATACTGAAAACATTGTATCTAGAAGACACAAACACGATTGAAATTGAAAAAATCTCTAGGTATTGTTAAAATCACTTCAGAAATATTAAATTTCTTGAGTAATATCATTTCAGAACCATTGATTGACTCATCTGATGAATTTCATCTTGAATTCCGGTCAAATTCTTCTTTCAAAGTTATTATCAAACCAATATATAAATGTGGTGATAAATCTGAAGCTAAAACTATAGGCCTATTTCACTAATTTCAAGTTTAGCTAAAGTTGTATAGAATGGAAAAATATTTGGAAAAAAATCATCCGATTTCAGTAAAACAGTTAGAACAGTTTAGAAAAACGTTCAACCCATGATGCTATCTGTCATCTGACTAAATAAAATATACATCAACATCTTGGTAATCAAAATTCACCTATGGCTATTTTCTTGGACCTAGCTAAAGCTTTTGATACAGTTGACCATAAACGACCACTAAATTAAAGACTATTGGATTTCGCGGCAAAGTTTATGATCTTTTTAAAAATTACTTAAAAAATAGAACTCAATATGTTGAAATTGATGAAGCTAGGAGTGAATAAATAAATAAATAATTAATAAATAAATAGCACTTTATTCACCTATGAGGCATATACAGATACAAAACAAAAGACTGCACAGTATACCCTATCAGGCTAGTCATCAGATTTGACCATACAAGGTCCTAATAGAAGTGTATTTTTCTTTAAGATATAAAATAGTACATGTTACAATAGACACATTAAAACATTAAACATTAAGATTTTAGAGAAGTATATACAGTAAAATCGAGTCATACCATGGCATTATACATTGTAATTGTTACATTGGTACAATCACATTAACCAACTAACGTCCGAGTAGAAATTCTTCTGTAGAATAAAAGGCGTTTTTTACTAAATAATTCAGTAATAGAACAAAAAAACTTTCAATTTGGTATGCCACAGGAGACAGTTTTGGGACCACTGCTATTTACTATCTACCTCAATGACCTTGTTTATATTAATACAATAGGTGAAATTCATAGTTTTGTAGATGATACAGTTATATCATATGGAGGAAAAAACTAGATTGAATTACAAAGACCACATTAGATTTTAAAAAGATTAAATATTGGTTTGATTATAACCTACTCATAATAAGTAAACTTTGAAAAAACTAAATGCCATTCACATTTTATAATAATACTCTCTCAGGCTTAGGGCCACTAATTATTGAAAATAGTACTAGAATAAAAGAAAAAGATAGTAACTATTACTAAGGGATTATGCTTGACAAAAAAATGGTATTCCTGTTGAGGACATTATGAAGTTTATTATGAAAATTTAAGTATCTTAAAAACATTCATGGACATAAAAACCCTTGCCATTCTTTATCTTTCATTGATACAGTTTCAAATGAATTATGGGATTTTGGTTTGGAGAGGAGTCATGAAATGCCACCTTAAAAAGGTTCCTCAGAAATAGTTTTTGAAAGTCATATACAGGGTGTTATTTAAGTACGTGGCCAAACTTAAAGGGGTGATTCTTTGAGTGATTCTAAGACGAAAAGTTCATATAAACATAGGTCCGGTAATGCTTCGTTTTCAAGATACAGGGTGTCAAAATTTTTAAAAGAAATCGTTTTTGTTGTAAATATCTTAATAACCCTTCAACCGATTTTATTGAAATTTGGCAGTGTTATTGAAGGTAGTAAAGGGCGAATTTAACCCTAAGTATATCAATATTATCATGTCCAGTGGCGTACCGGAAGGCACTGTAACCAATATTTTTTTGCAATTTTTGTATTTGTTTCACATTGAGCAACTGAAATTACAACTTTTTTATATCTAGAATCTTTTTCGTATCTTGCTTTGTTTTTGAGAAAAAACATAAAAATCACTTTATTGCACGTCCCTGGCACAACACAATAAAATAGTTATTTATGTACCAAGGACGAAAAACTGTCTATTATAGTCGAGCCTGCAAATTGATAGCCGAGGCGCAGCCGAGGATAGCAAGCAGGCGAGACAGTAGACAGTTTTTCGCCGAGGTGCATATTACATTTTTTCGTCGACCTCTACATACCTTTATGAAAGTAAGTACTCGCATGTTTGCTGGCCTCAGCTACGACCAACTCTTCGAACTGCAGACTCGATCATAATATTAATGAATATAAACAAAATGTATTTGAAGTGTAACAACTCTCTATTTCAATTATACTACAAAATTAAATCAATCTCGAAGATGAATATTGAACGTACAGTTTGTGCAATTATTGATATTAATTCCTGCTGTCGAAGAAGATGCAAGAGACAAGTTTTGATTTTGGGTACTTGTTGATGCAACTTCAGATGCAGGTGCTCCAACAGCACCATTTCCAAAACTTCTCTCTTGAAGTGCTTTACCTGAAATCTAGCGGATTTCGTAAATAATTAATTTGACAACAGCAAATGACAGGCGCCTATGTATTAATTAAAACGTGGATTTACGAAAATGACTCAATCGCCGCTCTCGTACCGTGCCGTATCATAGTGACCACAGCGGACGAAAAGAGTTTGCGGACGAAAAGTGTTTGCGGACGAAAAGTGTTTGCGGACGAAAAGTACTTGCCTTCAAAAATAGTCGATTTTTCGTCCGGAAATTAGTACGTAAAATGTCATTTTTTGCAGAGGTCGACGAAAAAATTGTTTTTATAGGGTTTTTAATGATTACAGGTGAATCTGTTATGCTTAAAAATTGTTTGTTTCATTTGGCCAGTGCGTGCATAGTGGTAACGCCGGAAATGCCAAAGCAACATCAAACAAGAAACACCCTTTATTAAAACCACACTGAAACAAAAATGGTACCTAGGCAATTTGTTTCTGTTAGAATACATTCAATAATAACTAACACAAAACTTACAAGAGTTGCTCAAAATGTCTTCCTTCAACTTCAATGCAAGCATTAACTCGTCTTAACATCGATTCCCGAACACGTTGAAATATTTCCGGCGTATGTCTTATCTGATCACATGAATCCCGTATTAGTTGGATTAATTCTTCTTCAGTGTTGACTGGAGTTTTATAAACGAGGGACTTTAAATGTCCTCAAAGGAAAAAATGCAACGGATTTAAATCCGGTGACCTGGGCGGCCATGACTGTGGACCTGCTCGACCGATCCAGTTTTCTCCATAAGTTTCATCCAGAAATTGACGTGCTACTATGCTGAAGTGAGGGAGCCCCATCGTGCATGAACCACATTGCTCCTCTTACTGCCAGTGGGACATTTTCTAGTAGTACAGGTAATACAAATTCCAAAAAATGACGATACTCTTGACCATTTAATCTCGGGGGTAAAAAATGAGGTCCAATGAGATAATCGCCAACAATACCAACCCAGACATTCACGGAAAACTGCTGTTGATAATTATTTTCTATAACCGCATGGGGATTTTCTTCTGCCCTGATATGGTTGTTATGAAAGTTCATAATTGAATTGTGGGAAAAACACGCTTCATCGGTAAATAATATACTGGATAAAAATGTCGGAGATGCAACCTGTTGTTGCAAAAGCCACGTAGTATAAACAACTCGCTTGGGAAAATCCGCAGGAAATAACGCTAGA
The DNA here is from genome assembly GCA_944452925.2 of Chrysolina oricalcia. Lineage (NCBI taxonomy): Eukaryota > Metazoa > Arthropoda > Insecta > Coleoptera > Chrysomelidae > Chrysolina > Chrysolina oricalcia. The sequence goes on along the minus strand of OX101821.2, from coordinate 1,415,980 downwards.
ACACGCTGTATGTGGTAAGGATACAGTTGGTACTCTTTCAAAATCTTCCATACAGTAAAGTGAGAAATGTTTAATTGTTGTGCTATTTTGCGTGTTTTTGTATCGGGGCAACGCTCAACTTCATGTAAAACTTCTTCCTCCAGCGCCACTGTTCTTACCGTTGCAGGTCTCCCAATATGAGCAGCCGACCTTTGAAAGGTGCCTGATTCGCACAGCCTTTCATGTATTCTCACAAATGTTTGCCTATTTTGAACATTTCGATGAGGATATCTTTCTTGATAAATGCGTCTAGCCGCTCTGGAATTGCCTTGGGCCATTCCATAGACAAAATGCATATCGGCCATTTCCGAGTTTGTAAACCGAACCATTTTCAGATATCAGTAACAAATTTTCTATCTCAAAACTCTTGAAAACACTTCAAATAATTACTATCAAATAATTACGTATGTACCGTTTCAATTTGTGACAGTTATGAAGTTAAATTTGTTTGAACATTTGTTGTTCCTTCCATGGCCCTCTTACTTTAGTTTCAAAACACTGCAGTAATACATAACAACATTATTTGTTTCATCGAAAACGGGTAATATGAGCGAACAAATTAAAAGATGACTTCCATGTAATATTAATTGTTAAATCATAAATAAAAATGTCTTTATTGCATGTCCATGGACAACAATGAGCCCATTTTGCAGCACGAGCCGAAGCCAAGTGCTGCAATTCATACATACATATTTTTTTTTCATTGCATTAATTTTGATAGAAAATTCTAAGACTAGAATAGAGTATTGATATGAAAAAATATTAGTAAGACCCCAGTTTTTGATGGTTTAGTAGTTGAAATGTTTTATTGTGTTGTCACAGGGATGTGCAATGAAGTGATTTTTATGTTTTTTCTCAAAAACAAAGCAAGATACGAAAAAAATTCTAGATATAAAAAAGTTGTAATTTCAGTTGCTCAATGTGAAACAAATACAAAAATTGCAAAAAAATCAGTGGCGCACATGTTTTCTGTCAAAAATATTGGTTACAGTGCCTTCCGGGACGCCACTGGACATGATAATTTTGATATAGTTAGGGTTAAATTCGCCCTTTACGACCTCCAATAACACTGCCAAATTTCAATAAAATCGGTTGAAGGGTTATTAAGATATTTACGACAAAAACGATTTCTTTCAAAAATTTTGACTCCCTGTATCTTGAAAACGAAGCATTACCGGACCTATGTTTATATGAACTTTTCGTCTTAGAATCACTCAAAGAATCACCCCTTTAAGTTTGGCCACGTACTTAAATAACACCCTGTATAGTAGGAATTAACACAACAATTTAACAATTTTAACAACAGCATAATGATTTGTATCTGCAAACATAAAACGAATATAAATTTCAGTAATCATATTTATAATACAAGAAATAAAAATAGTGTCGAAAAAACAAGGTCTCAGAAAAATTTCAAATTGTATCGCCATTTTATTATGATTTTATTCCAAATCAGAAAAAACGATCAAGTCATTATTCTCTTTAAAAAACAATTGAGAAAATTGATTCATAAGTCTAGTCGAAATTTATTTCATGATATCTTTCACTTCAATTAACACAGGTAGTTTTTTGTCATTATCAATTTGTTCAATTTTAAAAATTTACAAAACATATACCTACCTGTAATTTTCTCTTTTTTTTTTAACTTTGCTGCTATAATTAAACTGTTTATTCACCTTTTTATACAAATTAATATAATGCTTTTTTATTGAAATTTTAATAAACTTTATCATTATTATTATTACTATTGTCGCAACTCAAAACTCGCTTGGCTTTTCGAGAGGATTTTTAAGCTGTTTTCACCCAACCCACATTCATCCAATAAATGAAAAAACTCATTTTCTAATCGAATTAATATTTATTAAGACAAAAAAACAACATAAGAAATTAAACTGTTACAGAAAAAAACAGGTAAATGAATGACCGCGCTGAATAATAAAAAAACAAACGTTAAAAAATATAAAAATTACTTACATTGTGCTGGCAACTAGCAGAGCCAGAGATGGGGAGATGCAGAACATTTCTAGTGGCTGCCAATAATAAACTCGAGACCAGCAAACTGACTGGATAATTAATCGTAAATGAATCGAAAGAGATGAAATGAATCTTGACCTGCCCAAAAGGTGTATTTATAGAGAAACAATATGATGAGCTTGCATTTATCGTCAGGTTGCTGCACGGCATGAAAGTGCTTACCTTCTCTGTGCAAGTCTGTGAATTTCAAGCTAGTTTATATTTCTGTATCCGGTAATTGTATCAATTTTGATGTCTATGAACTTGAAGAATTAAACTATGGAATTGTGAATACTGAGTGTTTTTATTTTAAAATGTTGAAGTTGATGTTGAAAGATCTTCAAACTTTGCATTTGCCTACATGGATTTGAATTATTTCATGATTATTTTGTATATTTGACACTATTGATGGAAATGGAAAAATTAACGGCATATTTTTATATTCAGGGCCAGTACATTAGTTGTCCAAATTCCTATTAGAAATAATTTAGTTTTGTAATTTCACCATAATGCCCTGGGCTTTATTTTTTTTTACATATTTTGTTCATAATTCTGTTTTTCCTCTTGTGTAATAAGAAGAACCCTATACTCCTATCGCAGGTAACGATGGGGGAGAAAGTGGCGACGGAAAGAAGGTTTGGGACAACGAAGATGAGTCTGTGGCTTACAGCTGGAGTTTCTTTCACGTAATGTTTGCATTAGCAACGCTTTACGTTATGATGACCCTCACCAATTGGTACAAGTGAGTATTAGTGTTTGCCTGTTAAATGTTTATTATTATTACTATTATTATTAAATTAGTTAGGATCTAGAAAAAAGAAAAATGAAATTAGATTGACAGGTTTTCTTGAGAAACATTTATTATTTACAAAACGATTTAGATTCAGTGAAAAAAAGGAACAGAATGCAATATTCATTGTTAAAGAAACTATTTATAAATCGTTAGATAATCAAAAGAAAACTATTGGAACATTTTTATATTTAAAGAAAGCGTTTGATACAGTTTCACATACAAAATTATTATTTCACTAGAAAAGTGAAACGTGGTGTTCCTCAAGAGCCAGTTCTTGGACCTTTTTTATTTTTGATTTATGTCAATGATTCGTGACACACGAAAATTAAAGGAAAGTTGTTTCCTTATGCCGACGATACAGTTTATTAGGAAATGGAAGTACCTGGGAGATATCAACATCAATATTTCAGATTGATATAAAAAAGACACAAACAAATATTTAAATATCCACAATTTTTATTCTTTTGACAAATATTTGAATAAATCAACAATAATCTTCAGGAATTCCTCAACCTGTATTGACCACATCTTCTAGATGAACAATAATATGTGTGAAATAAATTTTAATCGTTTTGAAACCATTGATCACAAATGGTTAGATCAAATCTATCAAGCATAGAGATAAATTAAAAAAGAAAGTTTTGAATAATCACGAAACGCTTAAAAATTATAGAGATTATAGAAATTTATTGAATGAACTCATAAAAAACGTAAAACAAATTATTGTCAAATTCAAATCAATGAAGCTGACGGTGACATTTGTAAGATTTAAAAAGTAGTGAATGAATTAACTGGACAGAAACAGAGCAGAGTCGTTGAATTATTTGAAAACAACCAAATTTTTACGGATGTTTCAGAGAATCAGAGCATATATTTTGAATGAGCATTTTTGTGATATCTGCATTAGATGAAAAAATTTACGAAACCAATGAATATCTATTCATAGAAACTTCCTATAACTTATGTAATAGATTTTGGTCGCCTATCACAGAAAATTAAATAATCAACTTAACAAATGAACTTAAAAATGTTTCTGCCCCTGGCGCAAATTGAAGTAATAATATATTATTGAAGATTATAGTGAAATACACTTTAAATATCCATGAACATCTTTTCAATTCATGTTTAGCAACAAGCATTTTCCCAAAATCTTCAAAAAAATCATTTGTTACTCCAATATACAGGGTGGGTCACGGTCGATGGTACCTTAGACGTTTACGGAGAACGGGACATAGGATCATTCTGAAAATTTGGTTTCTCAAGTAGTTGCTCTTGGTCTATCGATCTAAAATATTTTCAGCAATGCAGCGTTGCCGCTTATACCAGAAAGTAGCAGCATCTTTGTTATTTCAAATGGGTCACCCTGTATATTACCGCATTTTTGAACTTGTCATTCTTTTCTGATTATTTCTGCCTCATACTCCCCTATACCTATCTCTAACGGTTTGTGATATATCTGCTATTTTCCATATTTTTTATCCAAAACATAGCTCGAATTGAATGTTTATTTCTGCGGTATTTGGATTCTTAGGAAGTTGCAATTTTGTGTTTAGTTCATCAAGATCATGTACATTGATTCTGTGTAGAGAAGTTTGTTCTGCGTTATACAGGGTCGTTCAAAATTCATGATCTTACTGCTAGATACAAAAAGGGTTGAAAGTGCGTTTTTTTAAATGGAACATCCTGTATGTTATGAAATATCCTGAAAGATGACTAAATTCCCCTCGAATTGATATATCATATTCCTATACCTAAATAGCCAGAATTCCGAAATAATAGCAATTTTCACTTTTAATCTCCCAAGTGCTTGAATTATTGCCGGAAATTTTTCGAATACATGAATTTTTTGAAAATTACCCTAGTCGCGAAGCGATGAGGGTAATTTTCTTTGAAAATTCATGTACGAGATAAATTTACGGCAATTAATTCAAGCACGAGGGGGATTCGGTAAGAAAATTTCACACCGAGAAATGAAAATCATCCAACAATTCATAAGAAATAACTAACGATGGTTTCACTTGAACTATTTATAACCACTGAAATATTGATATGTGAAATACTTGGATGTCTAGTTTTCATATTAAAGAAGATAATTATGTATTTACTAGATATTTGGAATGTGTCTAAAAATATTTTCTCCACTATTATTGCAGAAATTGTCAATTCTGAAATTATATTTCAGAAGAAGTTCAATATACCATTTGTCACAAGTTTTTATTACAAGTCCGGTAGCTCAGGGGTAGTGTTGCGACCTATGGAAAGGGAATCAATGAAGACCCTCCACACTCCACTCAAGGTATGCGATCCATGTAGGACCTTGAAGAGGGCCGTCAAATTCCATATCTTGAGTGAACTTTTCAGTGAAGTGGCATGTAAATTCAAGACCTTAATAAAGATACTTTTGTTTTTTTGTTTGTTTGTTGCGGCCTATGAGTCGCTAGGTCGATGGTTCAATCCACGATAAGAACATACTTTTTTTATTTTTTTTTTGTTCCAAATTTAAACACATTTATTGATGAAAATTTTGTTAAGTATTTTACATTTCAATATTTCAGTGGTTATAAATAGTTCAGGTGAAACCATCGTTAGTTATTTCTTATGAATTGTTGGATGATTTTCATTTCTCGGTGTGAAATTTTCTTACCGAATTCCCCTCGTGCCTGAATTAATTGCCGTAAATTTATCTCGTACATGAATTTTCAAAGAAAATTACCCCCGTCGCTTCGCGACTCGGGTAATTTTCAAAAAATTCATGTATTCGAAAAATTTCCGGCAATAATTCAAGAACTTGAGAGATTACAAGTGAAAATTGCTATTATCTCGGAATTCTGGCTATTTAGGTATAGGAACATGATATATCAATTCGAAGGGAATTTAAACATCTTTCAGGATATTTCATAATATATAGGGTGTTCCATTTAAAAAACGCACTTTCAACCCTTTTCGTATCTTGCAGTAAGATCATGAATTTTGAACGACCCTGTATAACGCAGAACAAACTTCTCTATACAGAATCAATGTACATGATCCTGATGAACTAAACACAAAATTGCAATTTCCTAAGAATCCAAATACCGCAGAAATAAACATTCAATTCGAGCTGTTTTGGATAAAAAATATGGAAAATAACCAATATCTCAAAAACCGTTAGAGATAGGAATAGGGAAGTATGAGGCAGAAATAATGAGAAAGGAATGACAAGTTCAAAAATGCGGTAATATACAGGGTGACCCATTTGAAATAACAAAGATGCTGCTACTTTCTGGTATAAGCGGCAACGCTGCATTGCTGAAAATATTTTAGATCGATAGACCAAGAGCAACTACTTGAGAAACCAAATTTTCAGAATGATCCTATGTCCCGTTCTCCGTAAACGTCTAAGGTACCATCGACTGTGACCCACCCTGTATAGGAGAAGATAAAAGGTATTGTGATAATTATCGACCTGTCTTTAATTGATAACATTGCCAAAATTTTGGAAAAATGTTTTTTAATTAGATTGACATATTCTCTTGAGAAACATAATTTATTATATTCAAACCAATTTGGATTCGGAGAAAAAAAATAGACAGAATTTTTTTATCGAAATTAGAACGGCTTGGCATAAGAGGAATCTTCCTAAAACTATTTATTTGAAAGGGAACATACTGTTCAGATTGATCATATCAAAAGTTATTCTAGAATAGTGAAATGTGGAGTTTCCCAATGGTCAGTTCTTGGACCTATTTTATTTTTGATTTATATCAATTATTTCTTAAATACGAAAATTAAAGGAAAGTTGTTTTCTTATGCTGACGATACTGGAAATACTTGTGATGAAACAGTATCAAATGCTGAATTTGATTTATCAATTTTAATAAATAATCTCAATCACGATGTACTAACTTTGAATTTGAATAAACCTCATTTTGTGACGGTCACATTGCATGAGAATATGCTACAAAAAAAAAGAAGAAAAATTTAAGATCCATACTGTTTCATGCCTAAAAAGTACCGGAAATATTTCTAAAGTTGAAGTAATAAAATATCTAGGAGTTCACTAAGATTGCTACATCAAGTGGCATAAACAAATTGATGAATTGATGAAAAACTAAAATAAATATACAAATTTAGATTGTTAAGGAACATTGTCAGTCGTAAATTAATCAAGTTTTTATTGAAGTCTCTTTCAGTCTATCTTGGCATACTGGAGAATAGGTTGGGGAGGCATATATAAACAAGTTTCAAAACCACTTACATCAATTCTTCAAAATTATACATTGAAAGTTATTTTAAAAAAACTTTTTGATTATTCTTCTAAAATTCTCTTTGATCAGTGAATAATATAAAATTACAAATTGATATGATTTACATCATAATAATTATGAAACAAAGAATAAAATGGATGGTTGGATATCAACTGAAAAGTTCTCTATAACTTTGATGCAACATTCAATTCAATTAATTTTTGGTCCATCGAGCTGAATAGCTATAGGACAAGTCAGGTTGTACATATAAAATTTGGCAATAAAATTACAGAAAATTGACAACACAGCAAACACTCACAAGAACATAAATATATAAAAAATCTATCTATCACAGTATAAAATTGTCAAAGTAATCCTTCAGGCTATAGGGACAGAGGTTGAGGAGAAGTGTTTTTATTTTATTTTTGAAAAGTAGCAGGCTATCGATCTTTTTTATTTCTGTTGGAAGAACATTATAAACTCGTAGACCCAAGATATCTGGTGATTTTTGGGATAATGTGAGACGAACGTTTGGGGTATGAAAATCATTTTTTTCTAGTGTCATGGTTATGTATTGATTCATTCGTGGTTAATTTTTCCCTCTGTCTGTGAACGTAGATCAAGAGTTCATATATATAACCCATAAAATGGGAGTATTCTATAACGTTTGAACAATTTCCTACATGAGGTTCCATTTGGGACGTTTGCTAACCATCGCACATTTCTCTTTTGGGCTACAAAAATATTCTGAATGCTACACGAGTTTCCCCAAATGATGCCATTTATACAGGGTGTTATTTAAGTACGTGGCCAAACTTAAAGAGGTGATTCTTTGAGTGATTCTAAGACGAAAAGTTCATATAAACATAGGTCCGGTAATGCTTCGTTTTCCAGATACAGGGTGTCAAAATTTTTAAAAGAAATCGTTTTTGTCGTAAATATCTTAATAACCCTTCAACCTATTTCATTGAAATTTGGCAGTGTTATTGAAGGTCGTAAAGGGCGAATTTAACCCTAACTATATCAAAATTATCATGTCCAGTGGCGTCCCGGAAGGCACTGTAACCAATATTTTTGACAGAAAACATGTGCACCACTGATTTTTTTGCAATTTTTGTATTTGTTTCACATTGAGCAACTGAAATTACAACTTTTTTATATTTAGAATTTTTTTCGTATCTTGCTTTGTTTTTGAGAAAAAAACATAAAAATCACTTCATTGCACGTCCCTGGCACAACACAATAAAAAATTGTTTTTATAGGGTTTTTAATGATTACAGGTGAATCTGTTATGCTTAAAAATTGTTTGTTTCATTTGGCCAGTGCGTGCATAGTGGTAACGCCGGAAATGCCAAAGTAACATCAAACAAGAAACACCCTTTATTAAAACCACACTGAAACAAAAATGGTACCTAGGCAATTTGTTTCTGTAACAATAAATTCAATAATAACTAACACAAAACTTACAATAGTTGCTCAAAATGTCCTCCTTCAACTTCAATTCAAGCATTAACTCGTCGTAACATCGATTCCCGAACACGTTGAAATATTTCCGGCGTATGTCTTATCTGATCACATGAATCCCGTATTCGTTGGATTATTTCTTCTTCAGTGTTGACTGGAGTTTTATAAACAAGGGATTTAAATCCGGTGACTGTGGACCTGCGCGACCGATCCAGTTTTCTCCATAAGTTTCATCCAGAAATTGACGTGCTACTATGCTGAAGTGAGGTGGAGCCCCATCGTGCATGAACCACATTGCTCCTCTTACTGCCAGTGGGACATTTTCTAGTAGTACAGGTAATACAAATTCCAAAAAATGACGATACTCTTGACCATTTAATCTCGGGGGTAAAAAATGAGGTCCAATGAGATAATCGCCAACAATACCAACCCAGACATTCACGGAAAACTGCTGTTGATAACTATTTTCTATAACCGCATGGGGATTTTCTTCTGCCCTGATATGGTTGTTATGAAAGTTCATAATTGAATTGTGGGAAAAACACGCTTCATCGGTAAATAATATACGGGATAAAAATGTCGGAGATGCAACCTGTTGTTGCAAAAGCCACGTAGTATAAACAACTCGCTTGGGAAAATCCGCAGGAAATAACGCTTGAACACGCTGTATATGGTAAGGATACAGTTGGTACTCTTTCAAAATTTTCCATACAGTAAAGTGAGAAATGTTTAATTGTTGTGCAATTTTGCGTGTGCTTGTATCGGGGCAACGCTCAACTTGATGTAAAACTTCTTCCTCCAGCGCCACTGTTCTTACCGTTGCAGGTCTCCCAATAAGAGCAGCCGACCTTTGAAAGGTGCCTGATTCGCACAGCCTTTCATGTATTCTCACATTTGGAACATTTCGATGAGGATATCTTTCTTGATAAATTCGTCTAGCCGCTCTGGAATTGCCTTGGGCCATTCCATAGACAAAATGCATATCGGCCATTTCCGAGTTTGTAAACCGAACCATTTTCAGATATCAGTAACAAATTTTATATCTCAAAACTCTTGTAAACATTTCAAATAATTACTATCAAATAATTACGTATGTACCAATTCAATTTGTGACAGTTATGAAGTTAAATTTGTTTGAACATTTGTTGTTCCTTCCATGGCCCTCTTACTTTAGTTTCAAAACATTGCAGTAATACATAACAACATTATTTGTTTCATCGAAAACAGGTAATATGAGCGAAAAAAATTAAAAGATGACTTCCATGTAATATTAATTGTTTAATCATAAATAAAAATGTCTTTATTGCATGTCCATGGACAACAATGAGCCCATTTTGCAGCACGAGCCGAAGCCAAGAGCCGAAGGCAAGTGCTGCAATTCATGCATACATATTTTTTTTTTCATTGCATTAATTTTAATAGAAAATTCTAAGACTAGAATAGAGTATTGATATGAACAAAAATTAGTAAGACCCCAGTTTTTGATGGTTTAGTAGTTGAAATGTTTTATTGTGTTGTCACAGGGATGTGCAATGAAGTGATTTTTATGTTTTTTCTCAAAAACACAGCAAGATACGAAAAAAATTCTAAATATAAAAAAGTTTTAATTTCAGTTGCTCAATGTGAAACAAATACAAAAATTGCAAAAAAAATCAGTGGCGCACATGTTTTCTGTCAAAAATATTGGTTACAGTGCCTTCCGGGACGCCACTGGACATGATAATTTTGATATAGTTAGGTTTAAATTCGCCCTTTACGTTCTTTAATAACACTGCCAAATTTCAATAAAATCGGTTGAAGGGTTATTAAGATATTTACGACAAAAACGATTTCATTTAAAAAATTTGACACCCTGTATCTCGAAAACGAAGCATTACCGGACCTATGTTTATATGAACTTTTCGTCTTAGAATCACTCAAAGAATCACCCCTTTAAGTTTGGCCACGTACTTAAATAACACCCTGTATAGGTAGAAAGATTTATAATAAATTGCAAGTTTCTTGAAATTGAACTAGTTTTTCGCGATTTAAAAATTAAATCAAGTACTGGTTGATTGAGAATTCTTAAAATTATTTGTATGTGAAATAATTTAGAATTTTGTTGTTTTAAGAATTAACCTATTTAGTATTTTGTTATCGTTTTTATGTATACAAAATGTGACCAATATTACTTCAAGTTCATTTTAGTATTTTTCTTTCTTTGTAGGTATGAATATATTATGGATATTTAGTATGTCTGTGTATTTTGATATAATATTATTTCATCAATAATTTCACATGACCATTGACAAGTTTTTAACTTATTTGATAATGTTTTCATGGTAAATTCATATCTGTTTTGTACATATTGACATTGTATTTTTTGTTATTATTAACAGTTTAAAATATTTCCAAAGTTGATACGAAAACTACTATTTGAAAAGTATTACATAAAACTACTCTTCACAAATGTTGAAGGATTCGTATTTTTTTGTTTTCTCAACAGTTTTTTGCGATTTTCTCAATATTAGAGGCAGTATGACTTTTTAATCTCGACGATTCAAATAACATGCAAAGTGAATATCTAACATGTATTCTACTTAAAACACATCCTTACATATGAATAAAACTAATTAGAATTTGAATTATTGTTTGCCCCAAACTAAAAAGATTATGTGAATTGAACTGAAAACGAAACGGTCTCATTTAATATCTTTTTTCAGTCCTAAATCAAGCCTGGAAAATTTCAACTATAACGCCGGTTCCATGTGGGTGAAGGTGATATCCAGCTGGCTGTGTTTGGCTTTGTACAGCTGGACCTTGATTGCTCCCGTGGCTCTGCGTGATCGCGAATTCAACTGAATGTAAATCAGGTTTTCCTCGAGGCTATCAATTATTGGAAGAGATTTACGTGTTAATATTTTGATATCTAGAATAGTTCAATGTTATTGCAATGATATTTTGCTGCATACTTATAATGTATCAAATTCGATGATGTTCGAAACATGATGTACTCACAAAAATTATTGGAATATTATCTATCATCTTTGTCCCCCACCCCCCACACAATTTATTTCTGTAGGGGAATGTTGTCAATTTAGTGGATAGTCCACACTTTCTCGTAAGTTCCTCGATTGATGTTGTTGTACTTTGAGAGGTTTATTATTAATTTAGTTTAGGTTACATTTTGTTTCAGCTCTACAATATGATGGATACTTTTTATAAACTTGGAGATGTACCGTAAAGTGGGGTTATTTTGCTCCACTTTTGGAATGAACTGAACAAAATGCAATGGAAAAAAATGAAAAAAAATATATAGAATTCCAAAATTGTTATAGATGGTAAAGACAACTTCATAAAACAAGGCTTTTGTGAATAAAATAGAAAAAAAGTCTTTCTAAGTATTTTAATTTTTTTAAATGAAAGTGGGGCAAACCATACCAATTGGAGGGGCAACTTTGCTCCATCAAATTCAAATGACTGTAACTAACATTGTATTAACCTATGGAGCAAAGTAAGTTCATTGGTGGAATTGTATTGCTCCATTGTATTATATAGAACACATTTTTTTAAATTTTCGATATGTTTATTAGTCAAAAACAAGGACTATTCTGAAAAATACCAAAAAAACATTAAATTTCAATTTCTAAAGCAGTTATTCTTGAAAAAAGGGAGTAATATTCCTAGTTTGAGTGCAATATCAAATAATACATCTAAGACCACCATGCTTTCAACTCCGGAACATCGAAAAATCCTCTCTTAGAAACCTGGACAGGTGGCTTTATGGATCCTAATACGTCGTCCCAGGAGTAAGCCATTTGATCCAGTTTCTGGGGCCATTTCTACGCTTTCAATGATTTTTGCATTGCCTTAATTGTAACCTGTTCGTCCGTGAAACTGATTATTTCACTTGGGAATATTTCTCCTTCATACGTAAACGCGACAAATTGCCCAACTTCTCTTTACAACATCTGAGAATTGCTTTATTTTGCCTGATGTTTCGCTGTCAATGTAATCAATCAACTCTTGTTCTGTTTCATGTTCTGCAACTATCTCGTCAAAGTCAATATCATCTGAGGAATTATCAGAAAACATTTTGTTTGATCTTAATGAAGACGTAGGATCAGCAAGCAAACCTGTATCTTCACTGCAGATACTTTTTCCTGCAGGAACGTTTAGTTTCCTTCTACGTGTCTTAACAACTTTGGTTGAATCAGATCTTCTAGATTCCAGATTGTGCAGGAAGACGGAATGAACTTCATTTGGATCGCAAGTATTTCTGGGAATGCGGTTTAGAAGTTCATCTACATTTACTGGATAAATGCCGCATTTACGAAAACCAGATTTTAAGTTGTCAGCAACGTTTGGTGCAAGAATTTGTAGCATTTTATTTAGTAATGGTGGAAACTGTTGCTTTTGAATGGTAACGCTGCTGATGCCTTGTGGAGTATCTTTCCAGTCAGAGAGCACTTGCCTCCAAGCAATTTTTAGCGGTCTGAACATGGCCACATCAAGTGGCTGTGTCAAGTGTGTGCTATTGGGAGGTAGACATATTAGGGTAATTTCGTTATCAAGGCAAAGTTGAAGCGCGTCTACAGTTATGTGGGAAGAAAGATTGTCACAAATCAAGACCTTTTTACCTTCCAATTTTTTTAATCGAGGCACCATTTGACTTTTGAGCCAGTCGGTGAAAATTGCAGCATCAAACCATCCGCTGGGGCTAGTATTATACCTGCAACCTTTTGGGCCATTTTCTGACCATGTGGTCCACATATGTTGAGCCCGATAAACCACATAGGGCGGAAGGAGCTCTCCAGCAGCATTTCCAGAAAACATAACCGAAACTGAAACTTTTGATGCATTTCTAATAGTTTCTGGATATTTGCAGCCTTTTTTAACTAAAACCTTTTTTTTTCCGGGGTCGTCCACAAGATTAGTCTCATCAAAGTTCCAAATATTTGTTGGCAGAACGTCTCTCAGTTCTTCACGTAAATTTTCAATAAAAGCCCTCAAAGCAGTTTCGTCTATCGCAGCTCTTGTTCTTTTTACATTTTCTGCACACCTCTCAGAAAGCCTTGGATGTCGCTTTAGAAATGACCTAATCCATTCTTGCCCAGGTAAATTATTTTTGAACAGTTTAACTTGTCTTCCAACTTGGTCGAGATAATTTTTCATGATGTGTCGAAGTTCTCTAACTTCTACGGGAAAACCAAATTCTCCCATGGATATTATGCACTTTTCGAATTGATTTTCTTCGTCGGGATTAAACACTGGTTGTTTTCCAATCGGTTTTGAGTGTTTTCCTTTCAATTTATTAAAAATTGTTCTCCTGGGAATTTTGTATTTAGTCTCTGCTTGTCTATGTGAAAGATTTCCAGTTCTGATTTCAGCCAAACATGCTTCAAGTGATTCACTACTGTAATCGCTGTATCTTCTCGCTCCAAGCTTTCTTTTGTGCTTTCTGGCCATCTCTAAAAGAAAAGATTCCATTAAAACGAAATACTTTGAGCCACTAATGCAAAAACTATGCAACGTAAATTTAAAAATATGCGGGGGATACTTTGCGCCAGAAATCACGTGGAGCAAAGTATCCCCATCTTTGCTATATTCTGGCGCTTTGAAGAACTGTAATTTTTTTTATGTTAACAGCTTATTATCAAAAGCAAATATTGTGGTAGTTTCCCGAATAATACATCAAATTTATAATATAAAAATATTTACCTGTTCTATGTTAATAGATGCACAAGATATAACAAGATTTTTGCAGAGCACATGTGACACCGGTTTGAACAGAAATGTTTACGTACTCGCTAGAACACTTTGAAAATTCTTGAACGCTCGAATTCAACACGTAATCAATTGAGGCATATGCAACCATGAACACAGCCACGCATTTGTCTGGTTCACTACAATGTACCACTGTAGAGAAAATTTATAAACTTTTTTTGCAAGTGGCGCAAAGTATCCCCTTATGGCGCAAAGTAACCCCACTTTACGGTATGCCGTGGGTACTATAATAGTCCTCGGACTCAGGTACGTAGAAAAAAATTATTACCTAAATCTTCGAGACTTCGTATATTTGTTGATCATTTCGAGTCAGACAACAACTTGTTTGCGAAAATTCTCGATAGGGGGGGCGTTTTTTGGGAACCGCTTTATCGATTTCAACATTTTCTCGAATCTGCGAAGTGATGACGTCATGAAACTTAGACATTCACAGCGACTACGATCACAGAATGCATGGCAAAAACGAGAAAACGTACTAGACAATTTTTTAGCAGAATTTTGGTTGGACCATTCGATTCAGACCAGTCTCGAATAACTCCAAGCAAAAATTGAACGTGATATCTTTTACTGGGTGTTTGCTATACTTGTGACAATTAAAACAAAATCTTCTTCTGAAGTCACTGTATAAAAAATTCCCTGTGAATTGGAATGAATTGAGGCAAGGGGGCGGGATCAGACATCTGCTCAGTGATTGTAACTGAAAGCACATTATTTCCAGACAAATTATTACATTTTAAGTAACAGGCATAGCAAACACCCCGTGAAAGATATCACGTTCAAATTTCGCATGGTGTTATTCGAGGCTGATCCAAATCGAATTCTCCAACCAAAATTTTGCTAAAAAATGCCCATTATTCGTTTTCTCGATTTTTGGCGTGCATTCTGTGATCGTATGTTACAAGATATGATGAAATGTTTTAAAGAGAAACATTCTCAATTAAAAATTGAATCAATACATGACTCCTCTGGAAATGGAAAAACCCTACGATAAAATTGAAGTTACTTTTTTGTAATATCTAACAGAAAACAACTACTTCCCCGGCTAAAGCCACGCTGGACATTGAACTACATCTGATAGATATTGAGAAAGACCCTATATAACTTAACACGTTGACTCCTGCACGGTGTAGCCGAACTCTACCCAGAAACGGACATACGCATTTTTGCGAAAAACAGGTTTTGAACAATGGAACCCGGATATATTTAATCATATATATATGAAATGATACAATCGATATTTTTTCTCCGGCGGCCAGTAAACTGGTAGTAAGGATATAAATTCATGTGTGTAACTATATACTGAAAACCATTATAATGGTAAGATTTGACGGCCCCATCTAATTATATTCATCGTTATATAATAGCACTCTACTTTAGTATATAGTGCGAGATCCGGTATAAGAAATATATACCCTCATCTGTTATTCAGTAATAAAGAAAAATTTAAGCTAGATAATATTTGAATCAACGTATTGCAAATAGGTTGCCTAGCTAAATTTGGGCCAGATGATGTTAAACAATAAAATGTTTACTCAAATTTTTTTGATCAACTTCCCCAATCAGTTATTTAGATAACTCGAGCACCAGCTGAAAGAATATACCCCAATTAAAGGAAAAAATAAAGGTTGCCTACTATCCCCTCGGCCCAACTATGGAGTTGCCAGGTATGAACAGGTAATAAAGCGTAGTTATTATACCCTCATAAGTTATTTCATTGAATTATATATCAAATGAAAGCTAATTTCATGCACAATCCAACTACATTAGGTTGCCTCATCAAAAAGTTGGTTAAATCCATGGTTGCCTAGATTTAAGTTTGTAAATTTTCTACCGTTAAGAGTGACAGAGAACCGTTGCGTGCGCTATTCCATTAGGTAGAACAAAGATGCAACGAGTTTTATCAGCGATAATACATAATTATAACTATGAAGCAATAAGTTTTTTCGTGTAAAATGTACGTTTTTCAAAGGAGAGGTGTCTGATCGTGAAAGCGCGGACTAAATACTGGTAAGGTCAGATAAAATATCACGTAATGATATGAACATTTTTTTATTGACGAAATACAAAATAATAAGTAAAAAACTCATTCGGATTCTGACTCGTCAGAAGTGCCAATGGCAAAATCAAATTCACAGTTTTCATCGTTTTCTTTGTTTTTTATTTCTATTAATATGTCGTTGACATGTAAGGGTGTTGGGTCCCCTTCAAACCACGTCGGCTTCAAATAGCCATCTAAAAACCAGCCACAATCTTCGGGATTGAATTTAACGCAGCATGCATCGGTTGCATGGAGCCACATGGAATTGACATATATAGTGCGCAAAATTTTCTGTTTTAGTGAGATCCAGCACGGTGGAATCAGATTGGAGTCGATGCCTTTAATCTTCTTTATAAAATGCTTTTGGTCTTTCTTCATTGAATATGTTTTTTCGAACAACTGATATCTAGCTTCATTGATATTGTTACACTGCTTGATCCCATAAAGAAGGGCAGTAAATTCCTGAACACGTTGCATTTTCTCTTCGTGGAGTACATCTTCTGGATCCGTCAAAGATGCGAATGTTTCCTGGAAATTGTTCCGTTTTGAGAATATTTTAAAAGGCTTGACTTTCTCTTTGTTATAAAATGCCGCTGTGTAATCACAGCCCGTATATGCGTGGAAGGCTGACAGACCCAGGCATAAATTAGGACCCAATTTCATTGCAAGCTCAGTACAGTTAACGCAATCCACATCTTTCTTAGTGCTTTTCTTTGATGATAACTCGCTAACCAAATTTGAGTCTGAGGAACTTTGTGGATATTAGCAAGTAAAATAAACAAGACATCGGTATCATTTGCTTTGACCAATATTTTCGAATTAGGTGGCGCTTTCGATATATGAAACATTATCCGCGTATCTGCCTCTTCATGTTGACATGAATAATCTTCTTCACGTTTCACGATGTGATTCCCAATAGTTTTATACGAAAAACAGTGTTCCCCAACTGCTATAAAAATTTTTTTGTCTTGGATTATTGAAAATAGATTATCATTGTCCCAGTAACTAGCCAAGAATTGTACCAAGGCTTCTTTGAAACGGTAATTTTTGAGATTTCCGAGAAAATCGCTAGGTCTTGGTTGAAGAGGTCCTTGGATGACATACGGTCTTTCGAACTCCAGCCGACTTTGACGTTCACAGTCTTTGATGGAAGGTGTTATGTGTCTATCAAAAATAATGTGTACTTCCGCTTCTTTCCTTGTCGTGGTACACGATCGTCGAGATGAGGAAGCTTCAGCAGATGCAGCATCAACACCGGGCTCCAAACGTGATGAGGTCTCACCAAAAATTCCTGAAGCACTCAGTGCTGTTTGTTCAGGTGTCACTGATGGAGAATCCAAATCTACCTCCCCTGACGATGCATCGCACGGTACCTAGAACAAATATTTTGTTGCATAAGTTTAAACAATTAGTTTAAATTCAAATAGAATTTATAAAATTTAGTCTGTAATATATGGATAGATGGACATGTCCAATTGTTTAAAGTTTAGATTCTTGTATAAATTACAACGGAACACTAAAAACAGATTACATTATTTCATTAACATGTTTTTAATACCTTTGATAAGGCCAGAGTATAATCGGAACTGTTGATTCCAGTGAGATGAGCGTCAATTGTTGACGTGATTGGCTCCCCCTTAAAAAAATACATTCGATTAAAAAAAATATTTATAGCAATTATTATTCCTTAATACGTACAGAGTCTTGAGACGAGCTAGGTGACATTTTTTGTTGCTTTAGATTGGTTGAGAGTGGCAGTACCTGGAAATATTGCATCACAGTAAATTACGAATATTAGTGGTTTCGCAACGTGGTAGGCGGGAGTATGAGCAACTTGCTTATTTCGATAAAAAACTAAATATTATGTACTCACTTCATGATTCCTGCAAAATTGTGAGTATTCATCATTGTACTTCTTGCTAAGAACTGTTACTTTTTTGTAGCATGTAGAATGATAACCAACATTAATCACCGAATCCAAACTTAGCAGTACTGAATCTGAATGAACAAATTTTTTTTCCGCCGAAATAACAACTTCAAATAACAATTCTTAAATGATTCATCATTAAAATCAATAATAGAATCCTCTAAACCACACAAAAAACACTTTTTCATTTTCACGTACACGATATTTTAATAGACGTGGAAAGTCATGACGTAACAAACGTCATTCTTGACAAAAACTAATTCCAAACACACCTTTGTCAAATTTAAATCAGCTTGACAGATATTGATTCCGTTAAGGTTTCTGGTAGAAGTTTGTGTTTATCGTGTTATATACAGTGTGTCGCACTTTTCATGGAAGCACCCCCGTAACTTCCGTAATTATCGAGGTAGAATAACAAATCTCTCAGGACTGAAGAAAATGATGAAAATGTATCTACCGGTTCAATGATAATGGTCCAAGTTATATACACCGCCCGCCAGTCGCGATAGAACAACCCATTTTTACGGTAAATCATATTAGGGGGCAAAATAGACTCGAAATTCCTTCAGATTCGTGATCAGGACCCCCCAACTGATTACAATTATACCTTTTTCCTGGAAAAAATTCAGTCCTGAAAAATCCGAATTTGTACAACTTTTCATGGAAGCACCCCCGTAACTTCCGTAATTGTTTGACGTGGAATTTTGAAATTTGCATGTATCAAGGGATGTCTTGATACTGCCATAGAAAACAAATGAGAATTGAAATTAATCAACAATATTGTTGATAGTGCAAATTAAAATAATAATCTAGGCAACCATGGATTTAACCAACTTTTTGATAAGGCAACCTAATGTAGTTGGATTGCGCATGAAATTACCATTCATTTGATATAATGAATGAAATAACTTATGAGGGTATAATAACTACGCTTTCTTACCTGTTCATACCTGGCAACTCCATAGTTGGGCCGAGGGGATAGTAGGCAACCTTTATTTTTTCCTTTAATTGGGGTATATTTTTTCAGCTGGTGCTCGATTTTTTTAAATAACTGATCAGGGAAGTTGATCAAAAAAATTTAAGTAAACCTTTTATTGTTTAACATCATCTGGCCCAAATTTAGCTAGGCAACCTATTTGCAATATGTAGATGCAAATATTATCTAGCATAAATTCTTGTTTATCACTAAATAACAGATGAGGGTATATATTTCTTATACCGGATCTTAGACTAATAGTCACTCCGAAGAGTGAACCCCAAAGTCATGGCCTATGCGGGGACAGGACGGCTCTTTTTATTGTTATTTGCCGTGGCGCTCCAAGGCAACCACCCTTATCATTCCATGAAGAATAGGGAAATGAATGAGGTCAATATATTTTATAACCCTTTTATTGAAATTGGAACTTACAACCTAAAGTTTGAAACAAAAAACTTTCAAGAGTAAAGAAAAAAGTTATTGTCTGTTTGTATGCCACATTTTATAGCAAGGACTTATGCAAAGCCCTGGCGAGTCAGGACAAGTGCGACAGTAATAACGAGATCTTTTCCTTGTATTCAGCTTAGTGCAATATCGGCAACGTAACATACCACTCTTATTTTTTTCTGAGATCGGAATCTGTTCTGGGTAATGATGTGAAGAAATTGAACCTGAATGGACTCCAGGCACCATATTGGTTTGAATAAGGTCCTCTACTATGCTCTCACGAAATTGTAGGAATGAGACATTGTTATTCGTTACCTTCTTGTAAATGTAGAAGCTGTTCCAGATGCATATGTCAAACAGATGAAAGAACAATTTTCGATACCAGCGAATTGTTTTCCGCGGTGTTGAATAATAGGACAACATTTGGTCCGCTCTGTCTATACCAGACATATGCTTGTTGTAATCAAGCACGCAAGCAGGTTTTATTTTTCTAGCACCCCGTTTACCAACAAACTCTATCATATCGTGCTTATGTTTCGTGCTTATCATTCTGACATCCCGTTTATCCTTCCATTTCGTCACCAATACTGGACCCTTACGTTTCCACACCGCTTCCCCTTGTTTCAGTTTTTTCTTCAACAAATCTAGGATTTCCCACACGATCCTCGCGTAGAGTCCCAACGACGTGTTTTTTTCTCGAAAAGGAATTCAGCTAAAGCTACGCTATTATAGAAATTATCCATAAACAATATATGCCCTTTATCCAAATAGTCCTTCATCAAATGTTTGACAACGTCTTGCGTACTCAAAAATCCTTTTCCAGTATATACTATTAGGTTTAGTATATATCCATCATGAGTCGTGAGCTCGTACAGTTTCATTCCATACTTGTCAAATCAAATCAAATCAAAATATGCTTTATTGTCTGAAGAATACTAGATCTTATTGACAAAGTCTTTGTAAATATATATAACTCTATGTATAAATAAGGGTACAAAAATAAATAAGTATAAAAAATGTTACATTTAAGGCACACAAGTCATAAAATAAAATAAAATTCGGTGTATACATACAAGGAAGGATCACAATTACATACACAATTACTGTGCTGGTCAGCAACTAAAACGAAAATATAGCTCTTATAAACACCACCTTTATCGCCACCTTTATCACAGTGAAAACTAGTTCTACACAAACTTGTTTAGTTTGAAATCTGAATTTGATTAAAGGCTTTCAGCATAGAACTCTTCTAATGAATAAAAAGCTTTTTCCAGTAATAGCTTTCTTACGGAATTTTTGAATTTTGTTTTATTTTCTATGATTTTAATTTCCTTGGGCAAATGATTATATAATTTTTTCCCATTATAAATTATGGAGTTTTTGATCAGAGTCGATTTTGGAATGGGTAAGGCCATATTGAACGTCTGTCTAGTGCTATATTGTGCAACCTTATGAATTTCATTATTGAATTTACTATGGATTAGACAAACTGTTTCTAAGATCAAAATGCAAGGAAGTGGTAAAATTTTATTTCTGACGAATAGGGGTTTACAAGAATCGCGACACTTAGCTTTGCACATATATCTTATTGCTCTTTTTTGCAAGGCAAACACCATATTGAATAAATACTGACTACACGTCCCCCAGAAACAAATGCCATATCTTAAGTGGGAGTCGACTAGAGCATAATACACGCTTTTTGCCATATTTTCACCCAGTTCCCATGAAGTTGTCCTTACTGCATAACCTCCAGATGCTATTTTTTTCCTCAGTTTTTCAATATGATTGTCAAATTTCAGTTTATCATCAATATGCAATCCTAGGAATTTAGTTTCTGACTTGGAGCTGATGACTTGATTTCCTAGATGAAGCTGTTGCAGGTCACATTTGAAAGCAAGGATGTTTGTTTTTGAAATATTAAAGGATAACATATTAGCGTCACACCAACCTTTCACCTTGTCAATATCATTTTTTATCATTTTATGCAGTTTCGAGCCGTTTTCACCATGCCAAAGTATTGTGGTGTCGTCTGCAAATTGGGTGAACTTTCCCGTAATATTAATTGAGGCTAGATCATTTATATAGATTAAGAACAGGGTCGGGCCCAGAACTGATCCCTGAGGTACTCCACATTTAATTTCCAACTTGTCCGTGGCGTGGCGTTTATTGGCAATATATTGTCGAAAAATCAGACGACCACGCCACAAGATCATGGCCTCATCAATAGATAGCTCTCTACCAGGATAATAGCAACGCTTGATATTTCTTAGTATTGCATCCAGAATATTCCTAATTTTGTGAAGGCGGTCATCAGTATTGATACCAGTACGATTCACGAAGCGTAGCATTTTCAAAATCCCTAGAAATCTATCACGTGACATGGTTTTTCCAAAAACTGGGTGGTAATAAATACTTTGCCTGCTCCACTGTTTGGCAAGGGAAGGAACTTTAACAATGCCCCCTAAAACACACAAACCAAGAAACTTTCTCATTTCTTGAATGGAAACTTCCTTCCATATACAGTTTCTACGTCGTCTGCTTTGTTGAGATCGATCAGGACTCTGTTCGCTACCTCTCCTGTTAGTTTCACATACAATTGTTTGGATAGTTTCATTGTCGAAAAATTGGTCAAGGTAATCTATCAGTTTTGCATCAGCTGGAAGATTAATATTGACAGAAGTTATTCCTGTAAAATCCCATTCTTCTGCTTCTCTTTCTTCCTCATCCCACCCATAATGTTCATCCGATATGTACTTGTTGTTAGGTTTTCTATGTCTCAAATTAGCGTTTGTTATTTGCTCATATTGTCGAGATCATCCTGTTGTTCCACCTCTGGGTCAAACTGCTGTTCATCCCCTGATTGGAACTCGCTATCTTCAATACTGCAACTACTCTCGGTAGCATAGTTCTTATCAATAACCGAATTATCGTCAGAAAAGTCAATATCAGACTCACTGGATAGCGAACTTTCTGGACAACTTTCTGTCTCTATAATATTTATTTCCTCCTGCAATTGTTTTTTAGTCAGGAAGCTACTTTGAACTTTCCTTGAAAGTTTAGGTTTCTTCAAACCACTTGGACTGAAACAAAAAATTAAAATGAATTCACAAATTGATGACCACCCTGTATATGGAATAGGTATTTTTCTTGAATTCAAGAATATCTAAGTGACACAGGAAACTCAACAATATTTATCACTGAGAATGATCATCAAAGAAAACTCAAATCTGACTAGCCAGTAACGGAGCTAAAATTATTGTTTATATTGTCAGTTATGTATATTCCACGACCTTGATGTGATATGAATGATTGTAATCAATATTTCTTACCCTGGACTATTGATATCCTCCATTATTCAACGATATTTCGCTGCAAAAGTTCTCGAGTATGTCAACGGATACACTTAACCTCAAAACTAACACGTGTTCGGAATATCTGTAACAACTCCTCTGAAAACCTAACTACCAGTATACTGGCAGGGCAATCGATTCCTGAGACCACAAACATACACGGCAAGCAACTACTATTTCGAACGTCCAGACCTGCATAAATATATGACACTTTGAAATAGGTAGGATTTTCCGCCAGTCAAGTGGTACTCAGTACATCACGAAAAACTCGAACTACCATTATAGTGGTAGTCAGGGGTCAACGTGTTAAAGAAAAAAATATGAAAGTGAAAATTTGCATTTTCATTCACATAGTTGATTATTTTTAAATGTCCAGTTTCTCTCAAGTTATATAGGGTCTTTCTCAATATCTATCAGATGTAGTTCAATGTCCAGCGTGGCTTTAGCCGAGGATAGATATTACAAAGAAGTAACTTCAATTTTATCGTAGGGTTTTTCCATTTCCAGAGGAGTCATGTATTGATTCAATTTTCAATTGAGAATGTTTCTCTTTAAAACATGAATCCCTTCCAAGGAGGTTATCTTGTACAATGGAAGATAGCGACTAAATTCCAACTTTCAGTCGCAGATGATTCCACAACGGACTTTATGAACATCCTGTTCATATTTTCAATGAAATCAATATGATGAAATATTTGCATTTTTTATTGAACGAACATATTGTTCTTCATGAATTTTAATATTATGCATGTATAAATATAGATTGGTAACACTGCCCAAAAACAATTTTCGGTAATAGACGAGGAAAGTGTGTCGTCACAAATGTCATCCTTGTCAAAAACTGATTCCAAACAAAGAATTTTAGGTGACATACTCTGCTGATTTTTGTTACTTTGCTTTTTTGTTTGTGTTTGGTTGTTTGAATTTTGTTGCCTCAAGCAAAAGAAGTTAAAAAAATTCAACGGAAACAATATCGGACAAGCTGATTTGAATTCGACGGATGTTTGTTTGGAATCAGTTTTTGACAAGAATGACATTTGTGACATCATCACTTTCCTCGTCTATTCTTGTTGTCGGACGGTGTCAATTGTTTGCGGGGATCCCCCAAAATTAAACTACCCCTACCGACAATTTTTGCAAATAACGTATTATACGATGTCTCAACTTTTAGGTCATGTTTTTTATTTTTCTGGGTATTGGGCCCGAGGATTAAAAGATTAATGTACCTAGACTGATGAAAACTTTTCAAAATTTCAAATAAAATATGTTGTCCTGGGAAAAAAGAAAAATTTAGAAAAATCATTTTTATTGGAATCGTCCTTTTTCAGTCATTTTTTGGGAAAATTAACAGAGAGCTGACTACAAGTGTAAATTATATTTGATTTTATTTAAAATATCTTTTTTCATATTATTTTCTTTTCTTAAATTTTTACGTATGTGATATGTCTAGAGATTTCTCGATAATTTCAATACAAGTACTGTGTTGGTGAAAAAAAAGTAATGTGATAAAGTTGGTTTTTCTCATAGTTTTATATTAATATGACCTAGTAGTTGTCCAAATGTAATTGTATCTATAACAAATCAATAAAGGATCAAAACTATCAGTTTGTTTCTGAAATTCTATAAAGTTGAGGTGCTTGTTTAGATTACAGTGTCTCGTTGGGAGCCCTGCCTGATTTCCTTTCTGCTCAGTGTGAGCAGTCTTGGTCCTCCCAGTAGAAGGGGCTTTGATGTGGAATTTCGATTTCCCAGTGAATCCAAATTCGGCATAAAGGCTTTTAAAACTCGTTTTTCGAAAAGAAATTAGCAATTCCGCAGTTCAGCATCGTTCCCAGATCTTCCATAGCGAATATGGAGGGTCTAGGAACAAATTTAAAAAATTAAGGTTCAACCCCTTTGAACTTTTTTACTGAAAATTCAAAAATAGATTTGCTTCAAAATGGACCAATATGAGTTTCTCAAGCAAGATAATCCAGACCTGAAACCGGTTTTGATTAAT
Organism: Chrysolina oricalcia; assembly: GCA_944452925.2. Lineage (NCBI taxonomy): Eukaryota > Metazoa > Arthropoda > Insecta > Coleoptera > Chrysomelidae > Chrysolina > Chrysolina oricalcia. The sequence goes on along the minus strand of OX101821.2, from coordinate 1,390,942 downwards.
CTCTAATGGTTTCCTAGTTATTTCAATTTACATATGACAAAATCCCAATATTTGAAAAATTTAAATTTGAGATGGATTCCACTATCCCGCTGTAGTTAGTTGTTAGAAAACCCTCCGTGATCCATTTGGGAGCTCTACCAAAAGGGAAATTTTTTGAGACATTCAAAAAACAAGGTTCCCTTTGAAATTTTTTCGGTGAAAATTCAAAAATAGATTTTCTTCAAAATGGACCTACAGGAGGATCTCAAGCAGCAGAATCCAGAACTGAAAACGGTTTTGGTCCATCTTTTATGCAGGGTGCCCACCAACCTGGAAAAGTCAGGGAATTGATTTATGAATCCTGTAAGTCAGGGAAAAACGTTAAAAAACGCCCAAAGTCAGGGAATTCTATTTTCGGCCATCTCGGGAAATATACAAATCTTGGCATCAATGTCAACTCAATGGCAAGAATATTATCAACTTCTTGCCTGTGAAAGATATGGATATAGGATTTTCAACAAAAAGGATTTTGTTGAAGTCCAAATGTGAAGAAAAAGATAAATTCGTTTTTTTGAAAGAATGTCAGAAGTTTTTAGTTGCAACTGTAAGCAAAATTTTGCAACGTTCATGTTTAAATTATGAGATTGTTGAGGGAATATCATGTCTTGGTCCTACTTTGATTGTAGTAGATCCCAAACTGTCACTAAGAAGAATGAATATTGTTCTGGAAAAATTTAATGAAAAAAAAATTTGCCGAAAAAGCAGAGGTACTCAAATTTTTTTACAAATTATAAAAACGAACATCTTGAATTCTATTATAACTCATTACTGAAAGGTAAAGGTGAGTTTTAAAGTGGTTTCTCAGTTAATAAGCAATTGCTTGTTGAAAATTTGAAAGAGAGATCGCTTGTAGTACAAAGAGTCGTTTATGACAACATTATATATGTAGGTGGCACCTAAAATGTCATTATTAATGATAAAATGTTGAGATATATGTAAATCAAATAAAAAGTATAAAGAAACACTTGAAGAAAACAAAAAACTGAGGCCGTTAAAAATGATCAAAAAAGTGAAAAACGAAAAATTGAAAATGAAATAATAATGTTGAAGATGAAGAAACAAAAAATAAATAGTACTCTGACTAAAGAAAATAAGGACACTCAGAAAATAATTGACACGTTACAGCTCAATTTAGGGTTTTAGGTGTATTCTTTTAATTTTTTTTGTAGTTATACTTCCCTCATATTGACGTGTGAAATGTTTTACTTATTTGAATAAATTTGAAAGCCCCAAGACTTCATCATCGATAATTATTAACCTACAATTCACTTCCTAAACGTTCCCATTGGAAAATTTAAATTTCCTTTAACAGATGAAATTATTTTTATAATTTTTTTTTATAATATCACTTTACTCAATGGATCTATTTCTGATTCACTGAAAATAATTAACTTGACCATAATTATCCACATAATTGGGCCTAGTGTCTGTTTGGACAGTGAAGGTTTTTTTTAACACATCCGTTATTGGTCATGGAAAACTTGAAAGTCAGACATGGAATACCTGGAAAAGTCAGGGAATTTCATTTTTAAAAATTGGTGGGCACCCTGTTATGGTTTCCGAGTTATTCCGATTTTCAAATGAAAAAACAATATTTGAAAAATGGAAATTTGAGATGGATTTCACTATTCCGCTGTAATTTGTTGTTAGAAAAGCCTCTGTTATCAATTTGGGAGCTCTATCGAAAAGGAAATTTTTTGGGACATTCAAAAAACAAGGTTAACCCCTTTGAAATTTTTTCGGTGAAAATTCAAAAATAGTTTTTCTTCAAAATGGACCTACAGGAGGATCTCAAGCAGAAGAAGCCAGAACTGAGAACGACTTTGGTCCATCTTTTATGTTTTCCGAGTTTTTTTTTTAATTTTTAAATGAAAAAATCCCAAAATTTGAAAAATTTAAATTTGAGATGGATTCCACAATTCCGCTGTAGTTGGTTGTTAGACAACCATCTGTTATCAATTAGGGAGCTCTATCAAAAAGGAAATTTTTTGGGACATTCAAAAATAGATTTTCTTCAAAATGGACCTACAGTAGGATCTCAAGCAGCAGAATCCAGAACTGAAAACGGTTTTGGTCCATAATTTATGATATCCGAGTTATTTCAATTTGTAACAACTTCTTCTCTAACATATTCCTTAAATTACTGGACTATAATACCTGGCTCCAGACAATGCGATATGAAGATCAACAACTGTCATTGATCCGGACCCAAAAAGGAAAATAGGAGTAGTCTATCTGTCAACGTGACGTTTCTTGACTTTTTGCCAGTATTCATTTTAAAATCATTTCAATCCTGTGTAATTCTGTTATAATAAAAGTTCATTCTTGTTCCACTCACTCTCGATATAGGAGTCTACCCACCCCGTCTGATAAATTTATTTATCAACATCGTTACAAATTTTCAAATGAAAAAATCCCAAAATTTTAAATTTTTTTATTTGATATTCAGCTGTAGTTAGTTGTTAGAAAACCGCCCGTTATCAATTTGGGAGCTTTATCAAGGACATTTTTTGGGACATTCAAAAGATAAGAGATGGCACAAGTCGAATAAATTATTGCATTTGATTTTTATTTTACTCTGAGGAATGTTTTCAAACTGGGAATTGTCTTAATCTGCAGAAATCAAAAAGACAACCCGGTTCGCTCTATCTGTCATAGTATTCGAACAATCAGAATTTTTGTGAAAAAAGGAGATTTTTCAGAAACTCGTTTCTTGAATTTGGTGGCTCTTGGAGAAAGTTGATTTTCTGACCTTTTCTAAAAACAACCCATTTGAACTTCTGTTAGGGGCGAAATTTAGGAAAGGAAAGCAGTGAATGTGCAATGATGTTTCACGCCTCTAACATACCCAGTAGCTCAGTAGGCGTGGATTCGACAATAAAAATTGATTTCGATAAGATTGAAATATGGGGTTAATTTTCCGGAGCGCCACGGATTTATCGCTAGTGAAAAATCCGAAACCACCCTGATGGAATGGGACAACCCACTGCACTAATATTACTAAAATATTAAACAATAGATACCTGTAAAAAATGCCATACTGTACTGCAGAATTCAGAAATCTGATCAGATTCACTGCATTCGACATAGTTTTTGAATAATCCTGTTTTTCTTGAAAAAAAGTCGATTTTTCTAAAACTCGTTTTTTGAAAGGAATTTCACAATTCCGCAGTTCAGCATCGTTCCTAGATCATCCATAACGAATATGGAGACACTTTTGAACTTTCTTAAATACATTTTACACCTCAGATTGCCTTCAAATTTTTCCATACAGGAGCAGCTTGTACTGCAGAAGCCAGAAATGCAATTCGATTTGCTCTATTTATCACAGTTCTTGAATAATCGTGTTATCTCGATAAAAAAAATTCGATTTTTCCAAAACTCGTTTTTTGAAAAGTAGACCAAAATTCCGCATTTCAACATCGTTCCTAGATCATACAATATAGCGACTATGGAGGATCTAGGAAATTTTCTCAAGTTTCCAGGATATTAATTGACGAAATGTGGTTAAAAAAGAAACAGAAACGTCAAATAGTACGAATCTTTAATATCGGTTGGTCCATTCAGATCCACAATTTGAATGCGTTTTGTGACATTTGTTACAAATACTAATATAAAACTTATAAATTATCTGTCGACGTAAATTTTTGACATTCATGAAAATAATTCATATTTCTTATAGGAAATTCGGCCATGGCCATAACAGTCTCCGGCAGATATCGCGAACTATTTCTCGAACTAGTCCTCATCATGGGGCACTCTAGGGAAACGACAGTGGTCATACTCGTCATCGTAGACCCCCTATGGCTGATTCCCCCACTCACTTTCGCTCCCCCGTCCATGCAGGTTCTTTTGTACTGGAGACCCGTTCCGTAGGGCAACGGCTTTCCTCCGATGGCACCTGTATAATAATAATAATAACTGACTTCATTGTTTTCTCAATTTTGTACAAACTATATATAAAATATAATATTCATAATCAGATAATCACAAGAAAACAAAGGGTGCGAACGTCACCAAATTGCCCTTCCATTTAACCTTAAACATATCTCCAAAATGCAATATAGCAAAGGAAAAAAACAGAAAAAAATAAGACTGGTATAAATACCTATATCATTGACATAGAAAATGTAGACTTGTACTCTGCGGTGATTTCAATATTTATCTAATAGACCGTCAAATAACGACAGATTTTGCTGACCCATTTTCTCTTTTCTGGGATTTTAACTTCTGGAAATAATGTGTTGAGCTCAAAAAATGAAAATTTAGCGATCGGACGTGTGCTAGGCATATAGAAAATTCATTTTCCTTTTGCAGAAAAAATTAGTTTTCTTTTATTTTCTCGTTTATGGCATTTCAACATATGAATAGGTATAACAATCTGATAGTGAAAAACCAAAGGTTTGCACGTGCTTAAAGGGTTGAAATAGGGGCGCGATCTTGTGAAAAAATAGTTGTTTGCTGATGCATGTTCTCGCTTATGGCAATCAACAGAATGAAATTTAATATCATTAGGAACCCGAAAAAAAATTCCCAAAAGCCGGTCAGCTGTTGAGGTCAATTTTCCAGAAGGAAAATTTTGTGAATTTTTTTTTCGTTTTCCGGCAAACTTTCTCGTGAACGAAATAATGTGCAATAGAAATTTGTTAATGTAAAAGTCTGTTATTATAAAAAAAGCCATAAGTCTAGTTCGTGCTTATCATATTATAGGAAACTGGAAAACTTGCAATATTTGTTCATTTTCCCTTTTATGGGAATTGGCATGTAGGAAGAAAAACTGATTTCAAGACCAGAAAAAAGAGGCATAAGTCGGAAACATGATTACGACGTTTTATACATTGATGTCCCAAAGTAATGGATACATTAATTTTCCACGATATTATTTTTTAAGAAAAATCCTGAGTCACGTCGAGTTATGTTTTTGGAAAGACAATGTGACATAAAAAATCGCCGCATTGGTCCAGAACTTCGAATCTGGAAATGAGTTTGATTTTTTATTCTGACATAGAAGCAATTTATCATTCTGGAACTTTCACTTCTTAAGACTGAACTAGGCCTGAAGGGGATGCCACTATGAAAAAAACGCGCAGGAAACTCTGCCTCTATGGTGGTGTGGAAAACACGTGTTTTTATTATTTTCTCCAATGTGGTTAGTGGTTATTGTTTTACTAGTATCCGACATCAAAGTTTTACTTTTGAGTCCTAGGAACAGAAATTACCCCACATTGTAGAAAGTTAAAGTGTACCTAGATATTGCTTACTGCTGATAACAATGTTAAACCCTCAGATCAATAAGTAAACATATTGATCTGAGGTTAAACGTCATCAATATAATGTATTTGATACAAAATTGCAAAATTGCTTGAATTACCTTAACAACCCCTATGAGTTTGTCACAATAATGCCCGTAACTATTTTTATCGCTCTATAAAGAAATTATGTTATTTTAATATTACTATCATACTTCCGGCTTTTTTTATATGGCCTAAGAATGAAGTTTGCGTATATGCCAAATCCCATATAGAAGAAGAAATGAGCAATTTTATCTTTATTAATTTCTCGCAGCAGCATTTTCAAATGATTGTATTTATTTATGCAGTGTGACCCATTTAAAATAGGAGCACTCATATCAAACTTTAATATTTCAACCGATTGGAATGTTTTTTTTTTCAATAAGTCCATTAGGACACCAAATTTAATGATTATTTCTTCATTTTTAGGGCCAACTATTCTCATTTTTCAAGATAAAAAGTATAAAATAATTTTTTTAGAAAAAACGTGACCAATCCACTGGATTCGCGACATTTCCAAATAGTTCTTGTTGAAAGTTTGTTGAAACTCGTCCATCAATGAGAAAGTTATAGGAAAATGAAATTTTAAAAATATGCCGTTTAATCAACCCACCAATTCAACTTAAGAACTTTTATCAAAATTTGGAATACACCAGGAAGTCTCGAAATATCACTGATCAAAATTTCATCAATATATATTTATAAATAAGAAAATTACAGGATGAGAAAATTTGAAAAATATGTTAATGGAATTTCATGAAAATATCATTTTATTCAATGATTTTTTTTATTATTATTTAATAATAGATTTTGATGAAATTCTGATCAGTGATATTTTGAGACTCCCTGAATCCAGTGATGAACTCCGAATTTTGGATAAGAGTAGAAATTGAAATGGTGGGTTGATTAAACGGCATATTTTTTAAATTGAATTCTCTCATAACTTTTTTATTGATGGACGAATTTCAACAACATTTCAAAATGAACCATTTGAAAAAGTCACGAATCCAGTGGTGTAGTCAGATTTTTATCAAAAATTCGCTAAAAAAATTTTCAGTTTTTTACCTCGAAAAAAAAAAAAGAATATTTGGCCCTGAAAATGAAGATTCATTCATGAAATTGAGTGTTTTAGTGTAATTTTTGATTATCTACCTAATGAAAAAAAAATCATTTCAATCGGTTGAAAAAAGTATGTTTTATAAGGATGCTTTCATATCAAATGGGCAACACTGTATAAAACATCGATATCATGTTTCCGACTTATGGCTTTTTTTCTGGTCTTGAAATACTATTTTTCTTCTCACATGCCAATTCCCATCAACGAGAAAACGAAAAAAATTTTCTACAACTTTACAACTTATGGCTTTTCTTGAGGTACATGCAAAGCTTGTGGGCATTTTATTATGATATTTATACATCATTAAAATTACGAGGATGTATTGATATCTAGTTAGCCTAGACCAGTTCCTTGCATAAACAAAGTATTGCGTTACCATAGCAACGAACAATAACTTATTAGAAGTGTCAGTGTAAAGTTTGACGTCAAAAAAGTAAACCAGAGTTACACAATAAATTAAAAGAAAAAATATGTCCACCGAAATTGTGAAAATCTAAAAATTGGAGTATGGAGCAATCATCAAGTACCTGTATTTGAAAGGGTTAAGAGGTAAGCAGATTTACGAAGATATGCTTAATACCCTTGGTGATCACTGTCCTTCGTATGCGACCGTGAAAAATTGGACTGCAAGCTTCAAAAGAGGTAAATTTTCCATTGAAGATGGGATCGGGAAGGCCAGTTTCTGTGTCAGTCCCCGAAAATATCGACGCAGTTCATGACATGATTTTAACAGACTGTCGAATTGGGCTAAAACGGATATCTGAAGCACTGAATATTTCATACGAACGCGTTCATCATATAGTTCACGTCAATTTCGACATGAGAAAAATTGCTGCAAAATGGATCCCCAAATGTTTGAATGTTGACCAAAAGCGTGCAAGGGTAGTAGCATCGCGTTCGATCTGTGCTCGATTTGAAAACGATGTAGACTTCTTAAACCGAATTGTTACTGTGGATGAGACTTGTGTACATTTCTACGATCCAGAAACAAAGCAACAATTGATGGAACGGCGACACTCCGGTTCTCCAAGACCTAAGAAGTTTCGTGTCCAAAAATATGCTGGAAAAGTTCTTGCTTCAGTTTTTTGGGATTGCCATGGAGTAATCATGATTGATTTTTTGGATAAGGGTAGAACAATAACTGGAGATTACTATTCGACATTACTGACCACTCTACGGGAAAAAATTAAAGAGAAAAGACGCGGAAAGCTATCCAAAGGTGTTTTGTTTTTACTAGAACACCCCCCTTATTCACCAGATTTGGCTCCGTCCGACTATCATCTCTTTCCTCAACTGAAAAAAAGTTAGTTTAAAAGGTCGTAAATTTTCTTCCAACAAGGAGGTAATAAAAGCTGTGGAGGTCTAAAAGCTGTGGAGCAAAAGAAACATTTTTTTTTGAAAGGTCTAGAGACGTTGCAGGTTCGCTGTAATAAATGCATCCAATTAAGAGGAGAAAATGTTGAGTAACAATAAAATATTTTGACATTGAAATGTTTTTGTTTGGTTCTATAGTAGGCGAATAATTTTTCAATATATTCTCGTATGGTTCAAATGCCATAAACGAGAAAGTTTGCCGGAAAACGAAAAAAATGTTCACAAAAATTTCCATCAGGAAAATATACCTCACCAGCTGAACGGCTTATGGGAAAAAAATTTCGGGTTTCTAACGATATTAAATTCATTATGTCGTATGCCATAAGCGAGAAAATGCATCAGCATCCAACTATTTTTTTACAAGAACGCGCCCCTATTTCAACCCTTTGAGCACGTGCAAACCTTATAGCTTTAGTTTTTCACCATCAGATTGTTATACCTATTTATGTGTTAAAATATAATAAATATAATAAAATAAACGAGAAAAATGTTTTCTACAAAAGGAAAATGAATTTTCTATATGCCTAGCACACGTCCGATCGCTAAATTTTTATTTTTTGAGCTCAATACTAACATAATTTTCAATTGTTAAAATCCCAGAAACGAGAAAATGAGTCAGCAAAATCTGTCGTTATCTGACGGTCTATAATGGATAGTATAGTTTATACGAAGTCAGTTGAGAAAAACAGAAATTCCACTTTGTGTCAGCGAATCTTTTATGAAACAGAGGCGGCAGATAATTTTATTTTCATGGTAGAATAAGTATTTAATAAAACTAATACTATGAGATGGCATAGGTTTTTATAAAAGTAAACTTTATCTATCTATCTCTACCTTTGTGACGTTCTGCCCTATCTTTGCACAACCCGTAGCGCCCCATCAGTATGAAGAAGTCCCTTCGGTACTGTTGAGTCAGGAGCGCGTAGAGGCAGGGGTTGGCACAGCTGTTGAGGGGGTAGAAAAATACTAGGAGAATTTTTGTTTGTGTTACTGTGATGAGAGGGTAGCCTAGTAGGGCAGTGAGGCCGAAAAAAGCGATCGGGGACCAGCACGCAAAGTCGGTGAAGACCAGGAGAGCCATGCGTTTGGCCACTGTTAGATCACTGCGAACGGAAGTTGTGGAACCCGTTCGACCACCTGAAAAAAAAAGAATATCAAGTTAAAGTTGGAACTTATTCATGTCTGATTTCATACAATGCGGCTTTTTTCAATCCTCCCCCTGTTAACTTTTGAACGGTTTGACGTACAAATATGAAAAAAGAACCATTTTAGATGTTATCACTGATACTACTTTTTAAATGAAAGCCATTGTAATTGCTCAATAAGGGGGGGGTACATTAATTCGAAAATTTCAAATGGCATGGGGAGGTCAAGTGATATATCGTTGAAAAGAGAATTCAATTTTCTTCTCAACCATCTGATTTTTTTTGGATTTTGTTAAAAAAAATTACCAAATGCACTCGAAATATCAAGTATAAGTGCGGTTCTAAACGGTACCCTTATCTCGACAAATTTGAAGGATTTCATTTGGAGCAATGGGACAAAAAACATTTTGAATGATATTACTGATACTTTTTGGGAGAAGATACATTGCAATTACTCGACAGATGGCGCTGGAGGAACATCCACTTGAAAATTTCGAAAGGCAAAATCAAAATTGTTAAAAATATATATCAACGAAAATCAAAAACAAATATATGGTTGAAAAGAGAATTGAATGTATAATTTGACCCCCGATGCCATTTAAAATTTTCAAATTGATGTGCCCCCCCTCGTCCTCTATCGGGAAATCGTAACGCCTTTTATTCCATAAAGTAGTATCGGTGATACCATTCAAAATGGTTCCTGTTTCAAAAGTTAACAAGGAGAGGGGGACTAAAAAATGCAGCACTGTATAAATGAATCCTAAGTAAAGCATAATGAAAATGGCATATAAAGGATTACAGTCACTCCAACAAGATCGGTGATGAAATGGTTTATGATACTGTTCATATAAAAGAAACTAGTATTATTGAATGTAATAATGTTGATAGTCTGAAAACATTAGTAACCAAGAAAATAGTCTAGTAACAATTGATAGGGGCTATGATGGAATAAATTTTGATATGCACTTGATGCCAATATCCTGAACACTTTTTAAATTGATTGATAACAATTATTATTATTATTATTATCCAGCTCTCCTATAATGAAAAGAATAACGATAAGTTGTCCAACTTTATTCTTGTCAATACGGTAGATTTGGAAAAAAAAGTTTGTTCTTTGAAAACTAAAAGTAGTCCAGATGAAATATTTGGACAAATTTTGAAGAAGGATGTCGATGTCGTTTGTAATCCATTGTTGAACATGATAAACAGTTAGAGAGAGGTGAACTTAGGCAATAGAGCAAAATTTTTATTGATTGATTTGATTCAGGGGATAGTTTCAGTAAATTTCGAGACTAGAGTTTCCCGCTTACCTTCCCGTATAGACTTGTACATACTCCCGTAGCAAACGCAAATCAACGCAAAAGCTGTGGCGTTGAAAGCTAACAACGTGGACAAGTAAATAACATCAGCTTTCCCGTTGTTTTCCAGAGGCAAACATATACTCGTCCTGGAGTAGTTGCTGACTCCTACGAGTGGCAAGACGGCCATCGAAAGTGCACAGATCCAGCCTGCGAACATAACCCTGACTGCATTTCGCAGTTTCAGCCGCTTGTTCAAGTGTATGGCCCAGGTGATAGTATACCAGCGTTCCGTTGTGATTACAGCTAAGGTGTAGACAGACAGGATGTTGCCGAAAATTGTAAGGAAACCGGCAACATTGCAGCCATTGCCTGTAACAAATATTATTCATTTTGATACTATTCTTCTCTATTTTATCCTACTCTATTCGCTTCTACTCTATTCGGTTGTATCCTATCCTATTCAATTCAATTCAATTCAATTGAACTCTATTCTACTCCAGTCTACTCTACTCTGCACTACTCTTTTCTCCTCTGCTCTGCTTTGCTATGCTGTGCAACACTCTATTGTATTTTATTCTATTTTACTCTACTCTATTCTACTCTATTGTATCCTATCCTATTCTATACTATAATAATAATAATAAAAGTTTATTCATAATAGTATGTTATGCAACGACCATATAATAACCATTACATGAGAGTTGCATACACTATTTTTTCTACATCCGATAAATAATGAAGAACTATAAATATTATATTTATATTTGCATGGAACACAATAACAGTAATTACTCGTATTTCTTTAAAAAGTTCCACAAAATTGTGATAAATGGTATTACCTCGGGTATTACCATGGATATGAGAGAACTATAAACATTCCATTTATATTCATATTGAAGATAATAATTGTAATTAATCCGATTTCTTAAAAATATTAAGAGTATTTATTGTGCAGTTTGAAAAGTTTAGTCCTGGTCTCAGTGATCTGGAAGTGAAAAGAATATTTTCATTTATTCCATTATTGCTAGTCTCAATAGAGTTCTATATTGTAGTGGAAATGCTGATTTTATTCTGAACTGAATTTTCAATGTAGTCTTTCGCCACTGAATTGGATTTCCAGTCACCATGACGTTTTAATGCAGTAATATCACCACCGGCATCAAGTAGTACGGTTGCAGATGTCCATCGAAAACAATGCCCTCTATATAAATTCGAATCAGACAGATTTAAATTTGTTGCTATTTGCTTTCCTAAATTACCAAATTTATTAATACCTATGTTTTGAATTGTGCATTTTCCATTAATTATGGGTTTCTATTGATTAAAAATCTGTATCGTTATGAAAAATCTGCATCATAAGGGATCTCATTATGAAACGGATTTAGGGCATTTAAGTGTATTATTATAGTACGGGTATAGAAAAATAAATAAACACATCACAATAGAAGTGTATAATACATTATAATGAATAAACTGAAAATAAACCTCACTAAGTAAACTTGTTGATTTCCCAAATATTCATTAATTATTTGTTTCAGTTTATCTCAAGTTGAAGCACAGCATCAACAGCAAAAGCATGAATTTTTCCAATACAATATAATGTGAATAAATCATCAATATTATATTTGATAGTAGTGGTCCTAAGACACTACCTTGAGGTACCCCATAACCAAAAATCACGGGATCGCTGAATAATTTGTTAATTTGTACTTGTTGACTTGTTGTATTCTACCAGTTATATAACTTTTCATTAATTTGTAAGACTCTCCTCGGAAACCAATGTGTTATTGTTTCTTAAAAAGTTTTTTTAAAAGTGTTGTTATCTGATGAGCTATGAATATGATTTGTAATATGGCATTTTCAGTTATATTTTTTTCTCGAAATCCGAACTGTTCAGAAGACAAGAAAATTAGCTTATTGAGATATTTTTAAATTCTGTAATTGAGAATTTTTAAATTTTTTTTGCCATAATTGATATCAAAGTAATTTTTCATCTCATTTTTATTGCCATTATTATAAATCGGTTGAATAAATCAGGACAAATTCCTAATACAAAAATTTTATTTATGAGATTTGCCAAGTGATCTGAAATCAAATCTACTAAAACTTATAAAACTTCTGTTGTTATACCATCTAAACCAGGGGATTTTCTTGGTTTCAAAGTTATCATTATATTTTCAACTTCAGCGCAATTGGTTTTTTCAACAGAAATAGATTTAAAATGACTAATATTCTTAATTTTTTCTGCGAGATTACTTCCGAAACCTCCATAATAATTAGCAAACGCAAATGGTTTTTTCATATAATAATGTCTTATTGCTCAATTTGATTGACCGTATAGAATTCAACTTCAATTTTGGTTTTTCATTCCATAACTTTTTGATGCTTCCCCATAAATATTTTGATCAATGACTATTACTTTCTATTTCTTGTTTGCAGTATTTTATTTCGGCTTCATGTATTATTCGTGTTAAAGTATTTTTGTGTGTATTCTTTTTACAAATTCAAATTATCAGCATTTTAAAAAAAAAATTATATAACGAATTTTTTTTATTAACTGAAATAATTATTTCTCTAGTAATCCAGTTTTTGCTTTTCCTCAATTTAATTTTTATTTTAAGGGTAGTACTCCTATCCATTGTTATTTTGATTGTATTTATGAGGTAATCTATATTTAAAAAAATATTTCAAATTTTTTTGTAATCAGTATAGGATTTGAAGTAATAAGGAGGTGTTTCCCCTATACATTTTTCACAATTCATCTTCAAAATAATTGGAAAGAGGTCTGTAATGTTATACCTGAAGATTGAAGGCTTGAAAAAATCACAGTTTTTTTAACTTTTTGTTAATATGTGATATAAACAACATTTTTGATTATAACTTCTTTTGTACACTCATTAATGTAGAAGAAAAATAAAATCGATGCACACTGAAAATATTATAGTACTCATGAGAATGTGGTATATCAGCAAGGATATCAATATATTCTATACTATTCAATTCAGTTCCATTCTATTTTCTTCTATTCTACTCTATTCCATTCTTTTCTTTTCTATCCCATTCTTTTCTATCCTATTACTTTCTTGTTTATTCTTATCTTGTCTATTCTACCCTATTCTTGTCTCTTCTATTCTATATTCTAATTTATTACAAGAGGCATAAGATGTCCGGAGGACTGCTCACTGCTAAAATCCTATACAATAGGAAAGTTGGGTCGAAAATCCATCAGAAAACAACTACTTTCCTGGCTAATGCCACGACGAACATTGAATTACATCTGATGAAATTTCCGTGCAGAGTTCCTACAAGGTTCTCTCTGCAATTGCTTGGTTGCATGGGAATGTTCATCGAAACATTCGGACCACCTATATATCGATTTCGGGTTGTTGCCCCTCTTCAGTATAGGGTAGGTCTAGCAGTCAATAACTAATGACTGCAACGAATGAATCGACGACCAAACCCATTTACAGACCGAAACTGAGATCGCGCCCGCACAGTGGATTAATTCCAAACTGCGAGCGCCATCTCAGTGCCGGAAGCAATTTATTACATTATATTCTGTAATCTTGTTCTTCTAATATCAACTCACCTTCTTGCCAGTCTATAGCAGAGTTGAAGTAAGCTCCAATAGAACAGGCATCTACCGTAGCGATCAGTAATAAGTGAATTCCTATACACAAGTCAGCGATGGCTAGATTACACATGAGGAACTTGGATACCGTCAATCGAAAATGGGATGTAGAGATAACTATCACCACGAAAAGGTTTCCAATGACTGCCGACAAGGAGATGAACCATACTGGAATTCGTAACGCCCAGTTGCCCATCAAGTCTTCGCAAGGGTTGAAAGCATCTGGAGGTGGATGACACGCGACCTGAAATAAAGCTTCAGTGACTATGGAGTAGAATTATTATCTCCTATCATAACTGGTTGGTAATTTCTGACGAAGATAATTTATCATAATTGCTCAAAATTTTGCACAATTGTGCGCGAATTCATGATAGTTTGATTTTTCTCAAAGTGGAGCTATTTGACAAAAATCTTATTTTGTCAGCCAAAACGGCCTACTTTTACATAGGCCAATCAATAGGGTACTTTTTCCTAACAAAAATACTAGTAGAAAACCAACTGTACCATCACATGGAAGACAATTCGTAGTTATATTCTGTTATGTTTTCGACTCGCAACTCTCATTTATCAATTTGTTATAAACATTTAAATAACAAAAAACGTGTTTTTTAAAATTGTTTTGCTTATAAAATGAAAACTAATAGACCAATTCGGTTGCTCCAATGTAGATAATTTAAATACGAACTAAGTGGTATTTTTTAGAACCCTGTCGAATCATTAGTAACGGAGGAAAACTGGAAAAACCGGAAAATTTAAGGATTTTTTAAAAATTCATAACTTCGACATTTTTTAAGAAATAGGGTTGGCCCTCTTCATGAAAGTATTGAATCATATGTACTTTGTGTGTGCACAATACAGGCTCTGACGGATCATTAGTTTTGGCACAATTGCATTTTTTGTTTCTTTCAGCATGCCTGGATGCTGTAGTGATAGTCCGATTTCAATTTCTAAAACATAATTTGAAAGTGAAAGTACAGTACCAAAAAACGTATATACTCATTTTGCGCTAAAGGGTTTTGAAATGGGTGAAAAATGTTTGCAAACATGACTGAAAACGGCCGAGCTAGTGAAAGCGGTCGAGTGATAGGAGTGAGCTGGAGATGAGAGGAAGCGTATTATCACGAAACTCGTTCATTAGAAGAATACCCGGTGCAGACGCATAAGGCATAGCTGAACGATTCGGCTTTTCAAGATTTATCCGACCAATAACAATAGCAGTAAAGTGAAGACGTAGATTATCCTTATACGTCTGCAGTTTACTAAGGTTGGTCAAGCAAGGGCCAGGCGTAGTTTATGTTAGTACGTCTATATGCCAGTTTATAGAATGTAAATAAGGCACAGTATAAAACCGCCTTTTTTAATTGCTATTATATGTAAATTAACATAATGACAAATTAACATCCGCAAAAAATCACTATTTCCTAAATTTATTGTCACCTAGACCAATGTTACTCTGTACACACAGTTGCAATATGTGTGGTGCTCTATTTTGCTGTTTTCTGTTAGATTTTCCAGGTTTTCGTCCAGCTAACGATGCTCTTCTACCTGTCGATGTAACCTTACGACTCGATATTGAAGTCGGTTGTACAGATTTTTTTTTTCCTTTTCTTAATACTGTCTGCCTCTTATTTTTAGACGGAATTCCTCTATATTTAAAAGCACAATGCAAGCCTGATATCAATGATTGATTTGATTGGGCATTCTTGGTACAGTTGTCCAAATATTTCATTATAGCGGGTCCAAAAGATTCAGTATCGCTTTCAAGCTTTGACATAATTAAATTCGAATGTGCCGTCCATCTAGTTTTCATTGCTTCTATATCAATATTTTCCCTTTCATCAAATTTCATGGCATCATCATTATCAAACATTTCTTGATCTTGCTGGTTTTGGACAGAAGATTAATTATTAGTAGAAGACATGTCCTGGTTTAAATTCTTTGCTGTAACGTCATTGATTTTCAGTGTATCAAAAGTAGATGAATTTGCAATTTTTCCCAAAGCGATTTCATAAAGGATATGTTTGGATGAAAGTGATAAGGTGTTAGTTGCTGTAAATATTTTATATTTTTTTACAACAGCCCCTTGGTGCTTGCAATAATGGCCATTATAGCCAATTAGGCATGAACATTTGAAAACAGACATATCTACGTCGTACAAAATTTCTGGATTTCTCGAACTGTTAACTCTGAAATCCATGTTTCCAAGACTGATTATATTATAAATCTGATCAAGAATATGTTCTACATAATGAGCAAAATTCTCATACAAACATTTTTCGTAGAAAGTCATTATAGCTGTTTCAGTATCTTCAATGTTTCTTGACATTAAAATGCCTTTGAATAATCTATAATGAAGTTGAGCATGTTCTTTCAAAATTCCATTTTTTGCTATTGTAATCCATTTCCAACTGGATTTTAAAACATGAAAAGTACATAATAACATACTTGCATTAGGCCAAACCGTCCGGACTCTCCTAGGTACTACTCGGGAATTAACGCGGGCCGTTTTCAGTCATGTTCGCATGCATTTTTCGCCTATTTCGCACCATTGTATCGCAAAATTTTGTAGTACTATACTTCTACTTTCATAATCTGTTTGAGGAATTGAAATCGGGCTATCACTAGAGCATCCAGGCACGTTGCAAGATAGTGCAAAAAAAATGTAATTGCAATTGTGCCAAAACTAACGACAGGGTTGGGAAACATTCCATTCCATTTGTATTTCAAATATCTATAATTCTTCCCATTGGAGCAACCAGATTGCTCTATCATTTTTTTATTTTATAAGCTAGACAATAAAAAAACACGTTTTTTGTTATTTAAATGTTTATAACAATTTGATAACAGTTGCGAGTCGAAAACATAACACAATATAACTGCGGATTGTCTTTCATGTGATGGCATAACCTGTTTCCTACTAGTATTTTTGTTAAAAACTCACTTATTTTATACTCTATTGCTTGGTGTAATAGGTTGAGTTAGAACAAGAGTAAAAAAATCTGGCAATTTGTAAATTCTGAACTGGGGAAAAATTCAATTCAAAGCGATTCAATTTTCTCTAGTGACAATTAGAAAAATCTTTGTACAAAACTGAATAATTTTGTTCAACCCCAATATTGATGTAAAGAAAGTTACTGAATATCTGAAGCAACAGTGTGCTGCTAATGCTTACCTCAATTTTCTTTTTCCCTTCTGATGAGAAAGAAGTATTAGATACTCTGAATAATATAAAATCGAGAAATTACAATTGATCGCTAAGTATAACTTTTTATTTTCACGCCCTCTTGCGGCAATAACAACTGTTCATAAAGGACCCCCCCCTTCGCACGACAACAATTGTGAAATTAGCTCTCGGTCATATTGGCACACTTTGAGCATCTTTTGTGAATTAATGTGATTTGGAATGAAAGAAATTGAATTTATGCAATTTTTTCAATTTTCAAGTTCATACAATGACCATTTTTCAATTTTTCTTATTTATTATGGATTGTTCCAAGTAGTTTTTTAATGAAGTGTCATAATTTGGAACAAGGAACAGTTGTTTTTTCCGTGAGAGAGTAACGTAGCGAACAGTCACATGGTTGAACTCTTTATAAATTTACCTTTTCAAATATGTGTCACACTTGGTACTTTACGTATTCAAATTGTATGGGTGATACGGTGATAGTAACCAAAGGGTGTGAATGGAGGTATGACAGTTGTAGAGGTTATGAAAGAGAGATGAACCTTGTATTGAAAATAGACAAGTTTTTGCATTTTTATTTTCACAACACATGTATGTTGAGGATATTCGATCTTTTTCGTTTTCGGTGCCGCACACTGTACAAGGTGTTTATTAAGTAGGTACATGTTCAAACTTCAAAGAGTAAATCTTCGACTAATTTTAAGATGAAAAGTTCATGTGAACATGAGTCGTATTAGTTTTTATGTAGCACGAACGCTCTCAATATTTATTTTAATTTGCCCTAAAATTTTTGACAGTAAACTTTTGGTGTTTTTCATATTTAAATCTCATTCCTACAACTTTTCTAAGCAAAAAAGGTAAAGCTGCTCTACAACGCTAGGAGCAACCGTTTTTGAAAAATATGCAAATTTCTGTATCTGACACTAAGGGCGGGTCGTACAAAACAACAAGCTCAAGTAGAGTTCAAGTAAACTTGCTGCAGTTGCTATATGGATTAGCCAATGAAATTTCTAGTTCCTCCGCAACTGAACTCAGTTTAGTTGAACTGTTGGTGAACTTGTTTTGTACAACCCGTCCTAAGGTAAACACGGATTAAATTTCCACAGATTTATTGTCTACGCGTAGTTACGCAAGTTAAAATAAATAACGATGAGTACGCTGCGCCCTCTAAGTGCTACATAAAAATTAATACCAAATTTTGTGAATAAAAAAACATTTTTTGCAAAAGTTATTTAAAATAATTGAAAATACAATTTCAACACCTTGTATCTCCGAAACGGAATATTTGCGAACATATGTTCATATGACAAATTGTGAAAGGCTTTCGCGGCCATAGTCACTTACATCGTGGTTCTTCGGGTTGTAAGGCCGACGTATGTTTAGAGAAGATCTCGACGTTTCGCCAACACGAGTGGTTAGCATTTTCAAGAGATACTTTCAAATATTATGTCAAGCATTTGACAGCGACTTAAGAAACCAGAAACTTTGGAAATATCTCTTGAAAATGCTAACCACTCGTGTTGGCGAAACGTCGAGATCTTCTCTAAACTTACGTCGGCCTTACAACCCGAAGAACCACCATGTATATGTTCATATGAACTTTTTTTTCCTGAAATTAGTCAAATATTTACCCTTTGAAGTTTGAAAAAGTACTTAATATACACCCTGTATACCTTCACTACTAAACTGTACGCTTTGCTACAAGAACTATTGCTTTTTTAAATAATAAATGTCTATGTCATTCTAACGTATTCCTCCTTCCTGCCCACCGGTATAAATGCAGCCTACGACAAGGAGTTTACGGAGATAAAAGAATCTTTGAAGTAGATAGCCACCGATGCTAGAAAAACATTAGAGAAATCCCATTTCAATGTTCGACGGCACCAAACCCCGAGAAAAGCCTCAGCTCTTTCATCGAACTTGAATCTGTCTGAAAGAGAATAATGAAATTCTATACTTTCAAAAGGAATATCAATTTCGAGCAATATCATGATAAAAAATGCGTTCTACATTCAATTTACCTTACTTGGAAAAAATAAGAAAGCGAACAGGTATATTTAATAACTTTGTATGAAATTCTCCCTGCTAATCTTGTATAGTCAGACTTGCTGAATTCGATAAAATTAAAAATACCCCCGAGAT
Organism: Chrysolina oricalcia; assembly: GCA_944452925.2. Lineage (NCBI taxonomy): Eukaryota > Metazoa > Arthropoda > Insecta > Coleoptera > Chrysomelidae > Chrysolina > Chrysolina oricalcia. The sequence continues at coordinate 1,371,715 of OX101821.2, read as the reverse complement.
TTACTGGCTCGATGCATATTACTTCGCATATTATGAACAACTAAGGTAATAACAGCATACATCTGAGTACTGGAATTTAAATTTACTGGCGTAACACTTCAGTAGCTGAACAACAAAGGACCGTTTCAATGGAAAATTAGATTTCGGTAAATTTGCTCGATTTTTTACACATTTCGTATTTTAGACCCCCCCCCTGTTAAATTTTGAAAAAATACAGTTTTCTTAATAGAAATAAGAAGAAATCATGATAAAAATGACCTGTTTACATGTCCAATTATAAGTTTACGAATGATAGGGAATTAGGTTGTATACGGGGCATAGTAAAAAAGTTGTTTTTGAGATTTTTTTTCACCATTTTCGAACCAATGAGTCATATTTCGCTAGGATATCATAGTTTCAGTCTATTCTAGGCAATAAAAACGTGTTTTGTTTCTTGATAACTCTCTGTGTTTAAAATACCAATTTTTATAGTTTTGGATTAAACCCCTTTACTGAAAACACTTGACACATCGTTTTTTACTACAAATTCTTTTATTAATTGCCAATGTTGATTGAACAAAAGATGAAGTAACTTCCTGATGAATTCAGTTTTTCAATATTACCTTTCATTTAAATACAGGGTACGTTACAATCTTTTTAGGTCATCTACAATGTTTTTATTGAATACCTCAAAAACCGTTCCGTTAATTTGGACCTAATTTTACTCACACTATTTTGAAAATGTTGACTATGTATATGTGGAAGTTTTTTCAACTTTGCATGTTGCGATTCTAAGTTATTCATTTTTAAAGTTTACTGTATTACGATATTTGAGGCTGTTCAATTCGTTAATTATAATACGTTCTTGAGTTTGCATGTATTGATGCAATCTTGTTGTTGGGTGTAATTTGCGTTGTTTATAGTATCGAACAATTGATTTGGAAAAGTTTTGTAATAGAATTTAATTTATCGAAAGGTTCCCTAAAGTTTTGTTCAATCGATAGTAATATACCCATATGTCATAATATGGTAAACTTTAAAAATGCATATCTTATAAACGCAATATGCAAAATATGCAAAGTTGACAATACTTTCATATACAGGGTGGGTCACGGTCGATGGTACCTTAGACGTTTACGGAGAACGGGAAATAGGATCATTGTGAAAATTTGGTTTCTCAAGTAGTTGCTCTTGGTCTATCGATCTAAAATATTTTCAGTAATGCAGCGTTGCCGCTTATACCAGAAAGTAGCAGCATCTTTGTTATTTCAAATGGGTCACCCTGTATATTACCGCATTTTTGTACTTGTTATTCTTTTCTGATTATTGCTGCCTCATACTTCCCTATACCTATCTCTAACGGTTTTCGAGATATTGGTTATTTTCCATATTTTTTATCCAAAACTTAGCTCGAATTGAATGTTTATTTCTGCGGTATTTGGATTCTTAGGAAGTTGCAATTTTGAGTTCAGTTCATTAAGATCATGTACATTGATTCTGTATAGAGAAGTTTGTTCTGCGTTATACAGGGTCGTTCAAAATTCATGATCTTACTGCTAGATACGAAAAGGGTTGAAAGTGCGTTTTTTTAAATGGAAAATACTGTATATTATGAAATATCCTGAAAGATGACTAAATTCCCTTCGAATTGATATACCATGTTCCTCTACCTAAATAGCCAGAATTCCGAGATAATAGCAATTTTCACTTCTAATCTCCCAAGTGCTTGAATTATTGCCGGAAATTTTTCGAGTACATGAATTTTTTTCTTTGAAAATTCATGTACGAGATAAATTTACGGCAATTAATTCAAGCACGAGGGGGATTCGGTAAGAAAATTTCACTCTGAGAAATGAAAATCATCCAACAATTCATAAGAAATAACTAACGATGGTTTCACCCTAATGTACTTTCATTAGGAAGATTTTGTAAACGAGAATATTTTTCGAATATATAAACCAAATCAAGTAAGCATCGATTATTCATATTATGTCCAATACAAATCGACCATAGAGTATAATAATTCCTCCAGATATGCTCGATATATAGGGTGAGTCCGAAGCCAGCAAGTTTTTTAGGCATATTTTAAAAATTGAGAGGTGGAATTTCATTCATTTTCAGGTTTTTGAATTGAACTAAGATCTGATCTAATTGATGATGTAAGCATCTCCTGAATCAAACTGACATACGAGGGTGGTTTGACAAGTCCGTGCAAAAATAAAAACTACTAACGTATTTGGGGTAAATCTTTTATATTTTTCAACATAGTCTCCTTTTAGGTTTATACACTTCGTCCAACGATGTTCCAGCTTGTTTATTCCTTCCGAATAATAGGATTTGTCCATGTCTGCAAAATATCAATTAGTGTCTGCAATCACCACCTCGTTTGAATGAAATCTTTGTCCCGCCAGCCATTTCTTCGAATTGGGAAACAAATAGTAGTCCGAGGGAGCCAAGTCTGGAGAATAGGAAGGTGTGAAACGAGTTGGAATCCTATTTCCAATAACTTTGCGACCACAACTGCTGAGGTGTGTGCTGGTGCGTTGTCGTGATGGAAAAAGACTTTCTTGTGGGCCAATCGCGGGCATTTTTTGCAGCTCGGTTTTCAAACGGTCCAATAACGATGAATAATATTTACCTGTGACAGTTCTACCCTTTACTAGATAGTCGATGAGGATTATCCCTTGCGAATCCCAAATGACAGTCGCCTTAACCTTTCCGGCTGAACGAACAGTCTTCGCCTTTTTTGGTGCAGATTCCCCCTTGGTAACCCATTGTTTAGATTGTTGTTCGGTCTCAGGAGTATAATAATATATCCATGTTTCATCCACAGTGACGAAACGACTCTTAAAGTCCTCCAGATTCTTCTGGAACAGCTGCAAACCATCCTGGCAACACTTCACACGATTCCGTTTTTGGTCGAGCGTGAGCAATCGCGGCACCCATCTTGCGGATAGCTTTCTCATGTCCAATTGTTTTTTCAAAATATTGTGTACCAGTTCAGTCGAGATGTCCTCAGCTCTAGCAATCTCATGCACTTCAACTCTTCTGTCATCTATCACCATATCATGGATTTTATCCTGGAGTCGTAACCTCCACAGGCCGTCCAGGACGTTCCGCGTCACTTGTGCCCATATGGCCAGTCCGAACTTATAAACGGTTCTAATCGAAGGTGAAGAGTCACCATAATGTTTTTCAAGCTTCTCTTCAGTCTCCTGAGGCGTTTTGCCTTTCATAAAGTAATGTTTAATTACAACACGAAATTCTTTTTCGTCCATTTCTTAAAAATCACTCTACTTCCTTGATTTACACGAATGCCATGCACACAGAAATAAACCAATATGGCTGAAACTTGGGGTGCGTTCATTCAAGAGACTTTCAAGTTCATTCAAGAGACTTGTCAAAGCAACCTCGTATTATGCACAAGATGTTCTATTTTTCTTAAAGCTGCACACGTTCTACTTGTTGATTAATCTAAATGACTAGAATTCCGGATAACTCAGTGATTAACTCGATCGTTTATGCTGAAAGTTTACTGTGCAAATACACAAAATATACAGGGAGTTTCTAAAATAGTGGCCTTTGCTGATTATTGAAGTAGTAAGGCTTGAGATTCATTTTATTGACGGATTTAAATAAGAATGTCTTCTCTAGCACGCACAAGTCTTTCGAAGACTTGTGTGGGTTGACGTAAGGGTATAGACCGTTGACAAGAAGCCAAAAAAAATCCTTCGTCACCTGGGTCCGAATTCTAAAGGTGAGAGGTAAAATCAATCTGCTTTATATTCGGCAATTCCGTTTTTCTGTAATAAATGAACGATCAAATGAATATAATATCAGGTGTAACCAACCTCCTCGTAATTCCTATAGATCTCACCACAGAGCGCCGTTGTTACAGGAAACGCGGCATTGCTGGTGTTGTGAAAAATCTCGTTCTCGTCTCCCCAAAAGTCTTCGTTCTGAAATTCGGTGTTCTGACTGACGTTAATCGGCATCCATTTCGTGAATGCGTTGAGGGTTGCTCCTTTGTGTACCTGAAACTAAAGACGAAACTTGTACAAAAGAATACACGTGACCACCTAACAGGATCATTCAATTTCCTGGTGACGACCCTGGAACAAACGAGAAAAGAGCGTTACTACATTTCGTTGTTTTGTTCTTTCAAACTGTTTCGATTAAATTCTTGGACAGAAAATGGGGAAACAAACTGATGAAACTACAGAAGTGTTCGGTTTCTGCAGAGAAAGTTATGAATGGAAATTGGAAGTCGAATCGATTTTTGTTATAACCGTGCTAAAGTAAAAATGATAATAATAATAATATCGTTTATTTTGCATACATGGTCGAATAATAATAACATTTCATGACATGTAATAATTAAACCTACGCAAAAAAGGAGCTGAAAACAATTTGAAAAAGATCTAGTTCAGACCCTTCCAATTATATAACTAAGTATAAAATGTCGCCCGAACTCAACTCGAGTTAACTTCAGTGCGTTTTGATCAACTTTAAGTGACATGTTCAACACATTTCCCACCTCTCAGATGAAAATCCAAAATATTCAAATTGTAGACAATGATCTCTAAAGTAGAGAACGTTGAGAATATAGCATTTTAAGTAACACCTAATATCATGACAGATGATTTTGATAGGTTGAAACGCAAATTATGATGCTCTGATTCCTTTATCAGTCTGTCGAGATGTTCATCAATTATTTTCTAGGCATTGTTACAACTATCTGAATAAAAAGAAAGATTTATTTGTCTATCATCTGCATACAGATATGAGTTGCAATGTGTGAGACATGTTGTTATATTTTTTGTATAGATTCCGAACAATAGTGGTCCCAAAATAGATTCCTGTGGCAAACCACAACATATATTTTCGTTACAACGAACTGATATCTTTTATCTAAGTAACTAGCAATGAAAGCAATCGCCTCATTATAAAATCTTACTGCTACTAGATACTGCATGAGAGCTCATGACCAATAGTGTCCAAAGATTTCGAGTAATCCAGAACAATAGGATTAGTAGTTTTTCCGGAATCAGTGGCCTTGATTATATCATCTGTTATGTTCAACGAAGCAGTGGTACAACTGAATCCAGGTCTGAAACCCGATTGGTTATTTGGCAGTATTGAATATTTTCCAAAAGAAGGCGAATTTGTTTGCTCATAATTTTTTCCAAAATTTTTGATATGACACGGCAAAATACTTATAGTAGTAGCTTGTCATTGAAACTGGTGATATAATTTTTTTTCGGCATGAAAGTCACTCGTGCCACTTTCCAACTATCCGGAAAAATACCAATTGACTGACAGGAATTCAGAATGTGTATTTCAATGCACAATTGTTGGACAGCTTAAGAGTATCATTTCTCCACGATCATCACAGAATTTGCCAATTCTGAAATCAAATTTGATTACAGAATGCTGGAATTCTCTCTCTTGAGATTGAAGAAATATTCTGCAGCACCTCTGCCCCCATGCAATTTAAATGTATTTACATTCTCTCTCTTGTGATAGAATAATATTCTCACACTGGTTAGCAATAATAACATTAGCCTTGACGCAGTTGATTGTCATCGTAGTGGCAAAATTTGAGTAAGTGTTAAAATTATTGCTGTCACGTTTCCTACCTTTGATCGTGGAGAAAGTATAGTCTGCTACTCGGTTAGAATGAAAATTCGTGATGCTCGTGGTTCCTCACGCTCGCCTTCGGCTCGCGCTCGGAACTTTCCACTCGCATCGAATTTTCATTCTAACCTTGTTACAGAATATACTATTCTAAGTTGAGCAAGACTGAACCTACTGCTAAATATTATATTTTCAATAAACGTTCTTTTACCTCTTCAATATCAAACATATTATTGTTATAATATTATCATTATTATTATTATCAACTGAGTGAAATGAAATGATTCAGAGAACCATCCTTTTCCATTTTGATCATAGTAGTGTAATAATTTTCCATCTATTGGTACCTTATTGGCAGAGAATTGGAAGAAGAACTTGTTAATTTCGGATGGTTCATTGAGAAAATCAGGTAGGGTTTTGTTTTTCCTCTTTTCAAAATGTTCAATTGATTCAAACTTATTCAGATCAGTTTAGTATCTCCATTAGCACAATAATACTCAGGGTATTTTTTTTTTCATTATTAGAAATATTTGTTTGGTTTCCCTTAATCTCTTTCCACTAAGCAATGATGTTAAAGCTGATGTGGGAGTAGACCATTGCATAATAAAATCTTGGTGATCCAGACTTGTCGAGATTTGCTTTCATTTTATTTATGGCATAAAATGCTTTAAGTTTGAAAAAGTTTGGTCAACTTGTGTTTCCCAGTTTGAGTTAGAATCTAGGTACCCAAGAGTTCAACTTCTTCTTGATGTACTTTCTGGGATATATCTCCTGAAGCTGAATCGCACAGAAATTGATTTTGAAGTGTTCAAAATCAATAAATTTTTTAAAAAACCATATACTGAACTGTTCAAAGATACTTTCAGATTTACTGACGAGTTGCTCTGCATTTTGCCCAGATATGGTTGTGGTAGATCATTTACATATGGTAAAAATAGTAGCGGTCCCAGGACCGAACCTTGCGTCATGCCTTGTTCAATATTTTGTGGCTCTGACGATGACTCATTACATATTGCGATCATATTCATATTTCTCATGTATTAATCTATCCATTTTCACATATTACTAAGAACACCAAAATTTGCTAGTGTTTGGTTAAAAATTCAACAAACTTCACGCTCATACAAAAAAGTCCTACTTTACGAACTTGTATCATAAATAGCTATTTTTGTTGGTTTGCATCAAAAAAATGATGGCATTTGATTGGTTTATACAATGAGGGATTTTGTCAGTTATTTTGCCCAAAGTGATCAGCCTCCTGTTTTAGATGGATGGGGGTTTTCAGTATATTTTTAGTTCTTCCAAGTTCATTGTTTATGATTTTCCAAGTTTCTTTTTTTTATCTAAAAGAACTTTGGGATATCATAAACAATGAACTTTGTAGAAATAAAGATAAACTTGAAACCCCCATTGTAGAATAGTATTCTTTCTTAATATTCCGCCAGAAGAAGTAAGAGACTGTATGGAAACATTCGCTAGCGAATATTTTACTAATCGAAACTGCTGCTTTCAGAAATTTTATTCGTTTTGCCAGGTCTCGAACCGGAGTGTCAATTACGAATAAAATATTTTCCTTGCACATCCCAACAAAATTTATAACTTCCGCAAAGTTCGCACATTCCCCCTTTCACAGAGACCCTTATCATTCATCTTATAAATATTCGACTAACGTGATTCAATGGACCCTGAAGAAATGGAAAGTCAGCATTATGGTTCGAAGAGCTATATAGGGCTCGTCCAAGCTATAAAGTGCAGTAATATCCGATACATCATCAATTATTATGATATACGAGATCGAAAATAATAATGAGGAAGAGGCTTAACTTCGGACACTGAGGGAGAAAATATTAATAGTGGTGGACCTGGCAGAATATGACTACAGACTGAGAGCTGGCACGCCCTCCAATATTTGAAATTGCTCGTTCAAAAGTGGATGTTGATAACTCAAATAAAAAAATAAGAAGAAAAGTGCGGGAAAGAAACTTCCACCTACCTCGTTAACTTTGGTGGAATCTCCTCTCTTCCTACTTAGCGGATAGATTGTAAGAAAATGTGGAAAATACGGGTTGACAAATACTTGACGAACTTGGAACTTGGGAAAATTGTAACAGTGAGATGTATAAATATCTCTCAGCTGGTCTCCTCGCGCGCATGACCATAATGAAAATTGAGTGGAATTGCTTCGACCATATACAGGGTAGGTGAAATAGATCAAAAAATATATAGAATTAAAAATAAATAAATAATTTTAAATGAGACTTGCACGAACATAGAATAGAATAGAACATAGACTTCCATAGTCAATTGATTGTACAAACTATACCGAAAATTATTCGATCTCCACAAACTTAATTATACAACGACCTTTAGGGAAGTTTGTATACTACGATTGAGACAGCGGAAAAATTCTGTCAGTCTGTTGTTCTGTCTGTCCGGTCTGTAGATCTGTCGTGGCATTTCGTTATCAGTTATCGCTTTGAAATTTGAACCATTTTTTTAACTTGAGGACAATATTTTTCTTTCTCTTCGCGATCGGAAAATCTGTTTTTTTTTGGTCTTATGTTACTCGATACAGGTTCAGGAAATGATTGGATTCCTCCCGTATTTTATTGAGATATGTTTTTGAGAATGAGCGGAAAATGCTAACAGGGAAAATACGACATGTTGAGTTCGAATAGACAAACAAATCCTACTGGAACTATTTACGAAAATTAACGGAAAACCGGTAAAACTTGAAAAATATTGAAGTAAAAATTTTCATTTTGGAAAATACGAAATATCTCAAAAACGGTTGATATTTTTACAACTAAATCAACATCTAAAAATTGCTTCGTATACGTCTTTACAAGCCACATCGATATTCAATTTGTTCAATTTGTAGTAAAATTGATACTTTTTCTCTAAAATCACCAAAAACTCTAAAACCAAACGAGATATCGAAAAAATATATAAGAATATACAGGGTGTTTCAAATTAGATCCTCACCATTGGGATTTCGGAAACCATGAGAGATTTCGGAAAATAATTTTTATTTTTTTTCTGGCTTTATTTTTAAAAGGATTCGAAAATAATTTGCACTTCTACCTTGCCACTTTTTCCCTGCTACATAATGGTGTTTTCAGATTTGCTATCCGACGTTTCGTTTTCCGGCTGCCATCATCAACTTTATTTTTTTTATACTCACTATAATGGATTCTTCCTTTTTTGAGTAGAACCAAATTTTACCTTTTCAATGATGTATTGAGTTATCATTCTTTTTCGAAAAATTGGAGATATTGAAAAAATGTATTCTTATCATAATAGGCTTTGACTTTGATGTTTCTTAATTTGACTTTCAATTTGGCACACTCAATGACATTTTGTTATTGTACAAGTCATTGAATTTTTGAAGAAAAAAGAGATTTGATACAAATTTATTACAAATACAATAGAAACAATGTTAGGATATCGGAAATGTATTTAAACTTGTATCCCGAAAGACGACAACCACATTGAACTATGTCCAAGTTATTAGATCAAAATCTCACCGAGTTTGGTTCATTTGAAAAGCCGAGGAAAAAAATTCAGAGACAGAATGTACCAGGAAACTAAGGAAAAGTTGATAAATGAGTTATGTATGAGGCAAATTAGACATTGTGTCCTTTTCAACAAAAATTAAGACTTTACAGATAAACATGAACCCGGGGAAATCTACTCGTCAAATTGGCTCCGATATGAATATTTGTCATACAAGTGCTTGGAGACATCTCAAAAAAAGCGGTTTAAAATGAATTTTTGTGGGATTTCTTTTCCAATTTTGGACTTTTTAGTTCAAGTGAGGTTCGATAATAGAAAATTAGGAAAAGAATGCCTTTCTGTTACTCAGAGAATCGAAATTCTAAAGATGATTGGAAACGGTGATAGAGTACGAACGCAACAAGAAGTAGTTGGACTGTTTGATACTAAATACCCGGATAGGCCAATAACTCAATCTAAGTTGAAGTAAAGTTTCGAAACACTGGTAGTGTAGATGATCTCCCAAAAGCTAGGCGTCCTAAATTGTTTCATTAGCATTGGAGGAAAATCCACACAACAGCCTGAGAAGAATTAGCCAAAATCAAGATCTCCTAGTTACAACTACACATAAAATTTTAAAATTGGAAAAGTGGCATTCCTATAAGATGTCTCTGACCCAAGAACTTTTCGAGAACGATCTAGTCCGACGGATGCAGTTCTGCAAAACTAGACCAGATCATATCGAAGAATTGAAAAATAGGATTACAAGTGAATGTAACAATATTACTCAACGAACTGTCACTAAGATCCAACGAGAATTCATTGACCGTCTTGGATACTGACAGGCTCAGGAAGGACTTCAGTTTGAGCACTTGATCATTAGTTGGTTCAATCAACTGTGTAAAATAAATTTATTTAAAATCATTATTACATTAATTTTCTCGAAAATTTCCTCTTGTGCAAAACCTTTGATGTACTGTATGGGGAAAAATATGTTCTTTCAAATGGCACTGTCAAAAATATAGGCCATTTGAAAAAAAAATAGATGATGTCATTTCCAGAAAAGTAATGACGTCACCAATCCTTCTAGGGCGCCAAAACATGCGCATCTTGAAACGAAAGTTGACATGTCAAAGGATTTTTCCTGAAAGATTTTCCTTTTCTAGATAATGAATTTAATCCTTACTCTATGTACACACTGTATGTGGAAATGTCATTGCAAAATAAATGCTTACCATACTTTCTTTTATTACACATAATTAAATTTGAGTGATTGCAAAGAATGCCGTATTAAGTTAATGGCAAACACTATTGATGTGCTGATCAAAATTCAGAAGTTCGTCTAACACAGTTCACAAGAATTTTACTTCTTGCAACCCATTTTCTCACTGAAGACAATTTTTTTTTTATTTATTATCTTTCCTATAAAAAAATTCATAGACACTGACTTCTTAGGGTTCAGAATGAGTCTGTTACGGTCACACCAAGATGCAAATGTATCAATGATTTTGGTAACTTTAACAAGTGAATTGTCGATATTAGAACTGTGATCAGCAAGCATAGTTAAGTGGCAGTCTTTTATTTATTCAGACAAGTCATTAGCAAATAGCAGAAATAATAATGGACCCAAAACCTAACCTTGTGGAACACCAATTTTAACATCATTTTCACTCGACGTTACAGTATTATATTTGACCGTCATACAACGGTTTTCGATATATGATCTCAACCAAGTTGAAATATTTTCTGGAAAACCAAGTGCAGCTGTCTTATGGATTGAGAAATTCAATTATACCATGTCGAAAACTTACGAAAGCTGGAAAAACAGACTGATAACAAGATATTAACGTCAATTTCTGCATAAAAGAAAATGAGGAAATGGTAAGTTGCTGAAGCCATGTTGATTATTGGATAAGAGTATTTTGCTTCCAAATAATCCACTAACCAGTTAGCAACTTCTCAAATAACTTGGACAAGGAACAACTCAAAGAAATTTGTATAAAATATTATAAATCTAATTTTTATCACCTTTTTTATAAAGAGATATCACTAGCCTTTTTGAACACAAGAAAAACATTGTAAAGTCTATACCATTTGATTTCAAAAAGTTTTCAAAGCATTATATATTTCTACTTCGTTTATAGGTTAATTGAGGAAGAGCTGAATGATTGTGATTAATGAATGATTAAATTGTGTATAATAAATCGCAGGACAAGCAATGTAAAACCGAACCTCACATTTTTTATGAAACAGTACATTTCGAGTATGAATCGATATACATAAGGTGATAGAGAAATACATGCCAACACGTTACTAGAATAGCTAATACGGCAAATCTTATATTCATCGAGAGTATAGAACGTGTTATTCTGGAGAATGTCTTGAATTTGTTTTTGCTTATATCTGTAGGCTTGACAAAAAAGTTATTTACATATCACAATAGACGTAGTGGATGTACAAAAATGAGCATCTTTATACCTTCCATTTGTAACGTTTTACGATAAATTGCGCCAGCAACGAATTTTTGTCTGTAAAGTTGGTAAATTTAAATACTGAGATATTCGACCTCATATATCACGACATTAATGAATCCTGAAAGGGTTGACATAGAATCCAGACCTCTGACGTAATCTGAATGAACGTCATTCGGTTTATATCCATTTGAACTGATTTTGGCTACGTTCCAACTGAAGAGAAATTCTGTTTCATTCAAAGTACGGCTTTTGATTAATCGAAATACTACAAGATTAACTCATTCACTGTGACATAATCATAATTATTACAGTGTCTGGCAGAAAGTTGTCACGTATATGAAGTAAAATTGTTATAGATTTCTCAGATGACCCTACTCTTCATGGTTTATTTCTTTTGTACTGAATGTCTACTTCCACATTAGTGACCTTTTCTGAAACCTGATTGTTGTTGAATTAGTATTTCACTATTATCAATGAATTCAAGGACTTGATCTTTGACGACAGGCTCTAACAATGTCTCAAGTATTAGAAGAGTATTAATTCAGAAGCAAGTTGAATCTTAACCAACGATAAAACAATATTCTCCATCAGTTCATGCATAATAATATTTTTAAATAATGTAAGTAAATAGTATAGTGAGTAAATTTATTCATTCAGATAGAGGAAACATGTCGTCCCCATCAATGTGATACAATTCAAATATAATTGGAGTCTACTGAAGTTGTCGCTTCCTAAGCAATTTTGTGTTTCAGCCAACAACCAAATGAACTCAACACAGCAGATAACATGTAATAATTATACTTAGAATATACGATGTTTTGAATAGGGAGACAATGGCAGAGGTAGAGTAAAAGAGAGACAGGAAAACATAAGGGAAAGGAATGGAAAGAACAGAAGGTGAACTATGTATGAAACAATGATTTAGAGTAATTTCAGGTCAGTTGGATTATTTATCAATTGTCTTCTCAAATACTTACTTTTTATTAATGTTTTCAATTTTCTTTTAAATTTGGATCTACTGTGGATACGTTTCAATTGCTCAGGTTATGCCTTGTAAAATTTTGGTCTTATATATGAATTGAATTTTTGGTTGTGGGTGAGTTTACAACGTGGCACATTCATAATCATTTCATGACATATGTGAGTGTGAAGAATTCTGAATAGTTGCACTTGGAGAGCTAGCAATCCATAATATAGAGTAAAATATGTATCGTTTTCTTAACACTAACAAACCACTTTCATTTTAGAGCGACTGTGTAGGAAGACTGTCGCCTGTTTTTCTCCAACTTTATTTTCAGCAGAGTATTTTGAATCACTTCTAGTTTCTTTAAAGAACACTTGAATGTTTTCATCACTATGCGATACAGTAACGCATCATAGACTCAGTCAAAGTATCATAAACATTATAAAAGTGGTAGATTAGTTCACGTAACCAGACAACAATAAATATGATTGTTCCATCAGATACATTCATCCACAATTACATTCAAGTATCTTACTGTTGTTGTTATACACAGAAAAAAAATGGTTTGTACTGAAGTATAACGATAGTCTTTAAAAAGTATTCTCAAATTAAATTTTATTACATTTGAACTGAAAGAATTTGTTTTGAAGGAGGAAATCCTACCATCATTTTGAACAGAGGAATATTCTTGATTGACAAGATTACGATCCATTATATGGGATTTGTTGGATTACTTGTCTGAATGAAAGAGAGGACATACAGTTTATTCGAGTATTGATTTGTATCCTTTTGAAAAAATTTTAAACTTGCGTCAAAATGTGTTATAGTTAATCGTAGTTTCAATTTCAACATTGGATGAAGAGAATTATATATTAGGAATCAATATTTTTTCTCCATTGTAGAAACTTACTCTTGAGAGAATTTTTTCAATAATTTTATTAAAAATTGCTAAATTATGATTGAAATCAATGAAAACTTATATGGGGAATACGCCCAGCTTCTCCCAAGAATAGCCTATTCTTAGTAGCAATATTTTGTACTTAGATAGAGTCAATAGAACAACCGTCGACGTAGTGGTTATCGTTGCATCGATCCAGGTTGTCCGATTGTATTGGCGATACGCGACAGTGTTTAGGTGAAAATCTGCAAAAATTTGGTTGCGTCTTTTATTTTATTTTATTTATATAACGATTTTTGTGAAGTTATTAATGTGTCTATTTGAAAATCGGTATAGTAATAGAGTTCTTGAATGAAGTGAGTATTTTTCCAGTAGAAAATACTAAATTTAAGATACTATAACAAAGTCATTTTAATAAGAAGGAGTGGAAGTTTTTCATTAAAAAATCAAAAATCCCACCCTGGCCGGAAGAAATGTTCTTTTTGAGACTTGAGACGATATTGATTATTTAATTTTTTTAAACTGATTGTAGAAATAGCGAGTTTTTATGTTTCTATTACTTTCGTTAACAGGACTTGTTGGATTTTCCATTTTATTGACCATTTTGTCCCTAAGGCCAATTCCCTACAATTTCGTATTAAGTTTTTTGTTGCCGTAATTTGTTATTTCATTATTAACTTGGTATTTTTTAAAAAAGTTCCAAAAGATCCATTCCACTTTGAGAAATTTTACTTACAAATGCTTTATTTGTTTAAACAATGCATGCAAGGAATATTACTTAATATGTATAAATAGCAAATCATAGATGAGGTATTGTATTATCAAATTCATTTCTTGGATCATTATTTTTAACAATGTGGCTAATCTTCTTATGAAAAATTAACTGAAATCATTTGAAATTTCATGTGTGAACTTCAAAAAAAATGTGTTTCCTCTTTTAATTAATTTTTAAATGTACAAATTATCTTAGTAATTCGCACGATGGTTCCATATTTATTTCAGTCATTAATTTCTTGTCTAATTAATTAATTTATATAATTCCTGACACTTTTACGCGTCCCTAAGAGATTCGGATCTAGTTGCCTACGCTTGTTTGTATAATCTGTTCCCATTCTGTATAATATATCTCTTATGACCTCATCTGAGAGCCACAGGTTCAATTTAAGTTTAATATTTCTATAAAGGTGCATCAAGACAAATGATTAAACATCAAAGTAGATTGCGTGCTAAAATTATGCCATCCACTATATTGGAATTTCGTGTTCACTGAGGAGGGAAAATTGAAATTCTGCGTCATTCAGAGTTTGGAATAAGTTTCTTTTGAGTACAACGTTTTCTCTATCAGACTCGGCATTTACTTTATTTTCACAAAGAGTCAGATGTATATTGTTTTTATATTAGTTATTTGATAATGTCAAACTAGTATCCTTTGAAGTAAAAAACATGTTTCCTAACATTCCAGCAGTTGAATGCCTTCCCCTTGTGGAAGATATATTAGACAAATGTAATACAAACCCATATATGTGTTCAAATTACCTATGAATTTAGAGAAATATATTATTAATACATGTATGAAATTTTTCTTCATATACAACAATAACTTTCACCTACAAAAATGAGGTCTCCCTGAGGGCTCACCATTGAGTCCCATTCTGACAGATATTTTCATGGACACACTAGAAAAAAAATAACCCTTAATAACCCTTAATAACCCCTTAACCTTAATATTGTGTTTTGAATTCAGGTAGTTTGAAATCGGTTTTGTACAATTTCTAAAGAATTAGGAGGTTTCAAACTTTAAAATTCGTTTTTCTCGAAACTAACTTTTTGTGACATTCTCCCTTTTTTCCATGTGGTCTTCGAATACCCTCATCCTTAATAACCCCCTTTCTCAGAAACATACTGCGTTTTGGTTCAGGTACGTTGATGACGTACTACTAGGTTATGATGGTTCCAACAGAAAAATTAATCAAGTATTGAACTTCCTCAATAGTCTGCATAATTAAATCCACAGTAGAAACTGAACAAAACAAGGAACTTAACTTCTTAGATTTGAATAGTTCAAGGGTTACTAATGGTTTTCAATTTAATATCTACCAGTAAAACACCTTCACAGACTGCAATTCCCTTTGATTCTTTCAGTCCATCAATCTCACATAAATTAACCGCCTTTATAGGTCAATGATACACATAGATGTCGCAATCTTTTCACCTGACAAGAAATTTCAGGATGAACTAAAAATCATTGAACAAATTGCAGTAATCAATCAAGTACCAGTTTTTTAATAGAAAAGTTAATATCAGACAAACCTTTACAAGAGGATTATACTCAAATATCAGAGAGCACAATACAAGTAAATATACTAGCAATAATAACTCAGGCAAACTTTCAGAAAACATTCAAAATAACTTTTCTAAATACAAAATATCAACAGCTTTTATGAGTACTTAATATTAATTTAGACAGAATTCTGTTCAATGCAAAACCCAAACGAGATAGAATAAAAAATCTAATATATATAGAGTAGAATATAGGGAATGCTTTGCAGTATATGCAGGCCAAACCGGTAGAAATTTTGACGCAAGGCTCCGTGAACACGTCTGTTTGCACAAAAAATCTACAATGTATGAACATCTGCAAGAATAGAAACACACGATGAGTAAAGTTAATCTCAAAATCCTACACACATGTAAAAAAGGAAAGAAAATTTGTTGGGAGCCATGGAAATTAATAAATAATAATAATAATAATAATTTGACAACCCTGGTAATTTCTATAATCTCCAGGATTAATTCAGATTTTTGGCTATATTTTTTATGTTGAAGGCTTACAAATGCAGTGGGTGATACTGGGGCCATTTTTATTTTTAGTATATATTAATAACCTATTAAATATCCAGATTTTTGGTTCATTTATTGATTTTGCTGACGATTTGATTTAAAAACAGTGAAAGATTGGCGTGACTCAATTTTACTGTAATTTAACATCAAGAAAACTAACATGATTTCCTTCAGATGTCACCTTGAACACATACCGTTGGGTAATAACATATTGTTGAAAATAAATTAGGTTTGAAGTACCTAGGTCCATATCTTGAAGGATTTTCAACTTCCAAATCTGTTTGAAAGTGGTTGACAATGTTTCACTTTGAGTAAGGTTATTCTGGACTTTCATTGTCTAAAAAAGAACAAAGAAAAATTCAATTCTCTGCAATTTTTAATCACGACGTTTCAACTGTTAAAATCTACAGTCGTTATCAAGTGTATAATGCGACAATCTCAAGGATACTTCTTATATATGCTATGGATAATTATGTGTCATTAGCCTAGGGGTAATTTGACGGTATTCAGGTAAGCTTGTTAATTACAGTGCCAGGTCCCTCCGGTACAGCATTGTTAATTCTTATCGCAATTTAAATTGATCCATGCCACTAATTAAGGGTTTCCACACATTACGGATTTCTATGCTAGCTTGACTGAAGACTTTGTTGTTCATAATATATGCACTCTCTTTAAACTTCCTTCTATACCAGCCCTCTTCTGTATGGATGACTTCGGCTTCAGTCCATTTTATGTTGTGTTGGGTCGTCCAGACATGATCCGCTATCCCTGACTTTGAAGTTTCTCCTCGTTGAGTGTTTCTCTTGTGTTCAGCGAGTCTAACGCTAAGTGGTCGCTTAGTTTCTCCAAGATAAGCTTCACCGCATTCACATGGGATGGGGTAGATGCAGTTTTTGGAGTCAATGTCAGCGTTGCGTGGTCTCGTCTTCGTGAGATGGCTGCGAATAGTGTTACCTGACTTGAAACAAGTCCGTATTTTGTATTTCGTCCCAATTCGCTTTATTTTTTCCGATAGACCTCTAACATACGGAACGTACAGGGTGGCTTGTGTCGGCTCGTCTGGTTTCTTGTTCTTATCCCCCCTGCGGGCTAGAACCTCTTCTATATTTTTTTGGGGTACCCATTTCGTCGCAGATCTTTCTTGATATTGTCCAATTCGATGGTAAGACTTTCATCTGTATTACATAGGTTGTAGGCACGGTCCACCAGCGATCGAACAACTCTCTCTTTGTAGCACTATGATGGTTCGATTCGAAGTTCAGGTATTGTCCGGTGTGAGTCGGCTTTCTGTATACTGATGTTTGGCACTTATCATTGTTCTTTTGAACTTTCACGTCTAGAAAAGGTAAACCGTCTTGGGTCTCCTTTTCCATCGTGAAGTTTATGGACTTCCTGATGTTATTCAGATGTTCCAAAAAGACGTCAAGGTCCTCGTCTCCATGGTTCCATATGACAAATTTGTCGTCAACATATCTCAACCACATCTGAGGTTTCTTATGGGCTGTCTCAGTAGCAAAAGTTTCAAACCATTCCATATTGATGTTTGCTACCAAGGGCGATAATGGGGATCCCATCGGTAGTCCGTCTTCCTGGGAGAAAAATTGGTCTTTTTCTTGAAAGTAACAATTTCGCAGGCAACATTCTAGCAGGTTCATAATGCCACATACTGGTAGGTTCGTCCTGTTCTTCAGCTCTGTGTCTTCTTGCAGATTAAATCAAACTAAATAACGATAGCGTACGAAGCGCCCTCAAAAAAACCCCGTTCACCAAATATTATGCCAAAACATTATTTTTATGCAAGTTATTCAAATTAATTGAAAATAAAATTTCAACTTCAACACCCTATATCTCCGAAACGAAACATTTGCAGACACATATTTGCATGCACTTTTTATCCTAAAATTAGTCAAAGATCCACCCTTTGAAGTTTGAACAAGTACTGAATAAATACCAGCTGTATCTTGCAATAGCATCTATAATTATTTCCTATACACTATACACAAAATTATATTATCATAGACCTCGTTAGTCCCAAACATGTTTAACTCTGTGTATATACAGAATGGAATTAAATATAATTTATTACCCACATTACTGAAATGGCAATTGGTGTTCAAATATGAACCGCGCTAAATGAATGATTAATTATTACAGATTGACAATCAGCGTTTCATACAAATTTAAAAAAATGTTACCAAAGCAACTCCATTCTTCAAATATATTACTATGTTTACTGTTTGATTTTAGTGGCTACACTAGGCTCCTGAAAGACTAGGTCTTGGTTAGTAAATTGAACTTTCGACATTTTCAGATACTCACCGTTGTATTTTGTGTTTTGCATGCTGCTTGTAGTTCTTGAACGAATCTGGCATGTTTCTCATATTCCCATGGGTTGTGAGTTCTTGGAAACTTGAAAGCGCAGCAATGATAAGGGTATGTGAGCCAGGCTTCTTTCAAAAACTGTAAAAAAAGTTACACTCAGTTATATATAGATTCTTTAGATGAAAAGGCAATGAATCTGTTCAAGCCGCAGGTGAATCCCCTAAAAATAATAAAGAAATTACCACATACGAAAATATCTGTACGTGACAATGACAGAGTTGTCATATTTCAAAATCATTGTCAAAATCGTATGCAATATGCATTTATTGACCAATATAAAAGTTTAGAAAAATTATTAACATTTGGAGTTCCACAGGGTTCATACATCTTAAAATTTCCAAACCTTAAAAACAAAATAAAAAGAGATATTAAAACAATTGAAATATAGTTGAATGAACTTGATTCAGAAAAATCTGTCTATATGATATTAACACTAAAGAATGTGGAAAACAATACATTGAACATTTTAATTGAAAACAGAACTATTGCTGAAGTTGAGAAACTTGGGTCTGATGATTGACAAAAATTCAAATATTGAGAGTCGTATATAGAAAATCAAAAATCCTATAATTCCTCTGATTAGAAATATACCAGTTCTTAAAAAATAGTCAATTGTTAATATATAACCCACATATTATTATTATCTCTCGAATTAGATATATGACCAAAGTCTGATCATCATGCAGTCAAAAACAAAAAAAAATTATTCATAGATTGATGAATGAAGCAATAAAAGTAATATTTGGAAAATCTTGCAATGTTCTACAATAATAGACCGGGGGATAGAGACAGATTTTGAGACACGATTTTACTCAGTATGCCTTTTGTACGACAGTATTGTCCGTATATCCTCATGATAATAATGCATGAATCAAAGAGTAGTCGTAGGTTCTTCATATTAAAATATAATAATAATAATTATAATTATTTTTTACTTTATTACAAAACACATGGCAACCTGATTGGAATCGTACCGAAACACATAATTTTTCGAAAATACTATTATTATTTTTCAATATGAAGAACCTACGACGACTCTTTGATTCATGCATTATTATCACGAGGATATACGGACAGTACTGCCCTCCAATAGGCATACTGAGTAAAATCTTGTCCCAAAATCTGTCACTATCCCCCGGTCTATAAGGTCAATATTATTCACTGTACATTTATATTTCGTGAAACAAATTAATGAAAAAGTACAACAATTCGGGGTAAACACACATCTTGAATATACACAGACAAACAAAGAAGTAAACGTGAAATGAAAACTCAAATTCCAAATGACAAATTTCTCAAATTTTACTCAACAGTAAAATTACAAGAGCTCTTTTTATCGGATAAATTTCTTTTTGTAACGAAATAATTTTGCCAATCAGTAATTTTACGAGAAAAACTGACACGACAAAATCGCGAGAAAAAATTTTGAGTTAAAAAGAAATTTATCCTTAAAAGAAAAGCTCGAGTGTTTTTCGGCAAGATAAATTAACTACCGAATATAAATTGTCTCCATATTGACGCTTTAGTATTTTTTGTAGATTGCGGGATTGCTTTTTCTATATTTTTTGTTATTTGTTGAGTCGAAACTTCCCCAAAACGACTCATGTTGTAATGTTTCAGTATCAACTATCAACAATACCTAAATAACTGACAGGGCAGACATTAAAGTGACGTAAGCATACTAGATGTAGACGCTAAAGAGGAACAGGCGTTTTTATCGGTGTTAAAATACGATGCACCTTTTTTATCTGTGTCAAAATGACAATAAAGTCATCTTTAAATGACACATTTTATACAGGAGTTAATGTATCCTTAATAATTTTATTATTGGTGAACAGATTCTGATGAAATTTCAAACAATGATTTCTCGAGTCCTCCAGTGGTGTAGATGAAACTTCTGAAATTGAAGTGGTGGGTTGATTAAACAGCACATTTTTCAAATTTCATTCCCATATAACTTTTTTATAATTAGATGCATTTTTACATTATTTTGACATAAATTATTTTAAAACGTCGAGAATCCAATGGTGTAGTCAGAATTTTTGTAAAAAAATCGCTAATTAATTTTTTTCAATATTTGGTTTTGAAAAATAAGAATAGTTGGTCCTGAAAATTAAGACTGATTCATAAAATTTGGTATCCTACTAGACTCATTGAATGTATACCTTTTGGAAAAAGAATCATTCAAATCGTGCTTCCATATTAACTGGGCCACACTGTATAACGCAAGTATTGTATAAGTAAAATTTCGTTTGAATTGCCATGTGAATTGTCTGGATTCTTTCATTTACGTTTTTTATTCATCTGAAGCATATCAGTTCTACACTTTATTCTGTTATATATAAGTCTGTGCTTGAGTGACAACAATTATGTGAAATAATAGGTACGCTGCACCAATGTGAATTGTACGCCTTTGAGTTTTTTTCAAGCATTTTGCTTTTCCAACCGTGTGTGAAATTGGATTTCTTTTTTATACCAAATGAAAATTTCATGTTTGAATTTCGAAGCTTCCTGATTTTCTGCTGCTCACTGGTAGTCAAAAGTTAATGATATTCCACATCCCAGTGGAAAGAATCAGAAAATGACATGGAAGCAATTTAATTTTCAGGTTGAAGGCGGAATGTAATAATTTAATTTTTCCATGAGATCTGTGAATCACAGTGGAATGTGCTTCTTGAATTTGAGGTCATCAATTCGTTAGGGACTGAATTCAGGAAAAAATTAAGCGAAATATCAGAAGGTTAGTCTAAAATTTCAACAATGTTATGTAGCGTGGTAATTTCTGTTCCCGTACTCTTACGTCTAGAGACATTAAACCAACTCAAAAAATTCGCTTCCAAATTGCACAATTAAGACCTCAATAAACTGTCATTGTCTAGGTACAGTCTTTTTCAGCCAATCTATACACCAAATTGCTCTCATCAAAAGTATCTCACTTTCCGAATACCTATTCACGTCATGCGCCCAATCGCTAAGGTTCGCTCAACTTATAAAAAGTCACTGAGACAGACTGGCATTCAAAGGAATGTATTATACCATTGACTTCAATGAAAGGACCCCGCACTTTTTATAGGTAAAATGGTTCTCGGTGAAATTGAATTTTTAGTATATTGTAGTATTCGATGTACTGATTGAACGTGCAGAATCGCAAAGTTCGTTAATGGATAGATAGACACAGGGCGTTCAATTTATAAATCAGTAAGTTTAATTTAATTATTTTCTCGGGATCTGAAAGTGCCAACTGCATTTTTTCCGTTCTCATCATCAACGCACCTTCATATTACTGAATATCATTCAGATGGTGCAGATTATATCATTATGTACAGAGTGAAAAATAAAAACATTTCAGTAATGTCTGAAACTTCGATGTAATAAAAAAATCTTGATAACATTATTTTGGCATGCAATATACTATTCTTATTCCATCATTAATCACAATTCATACATTTCATACAGGGTGATTTGAAAAATTCGTGAAATATATGGCCGGTTCTTTCGTACATATCCTGTATATTGAAGTGAATTATCATCCTCCGAAGATAGCTGATAATATATAAACATGATTTCGTTGGGATATATAGGGTGATCATGAAAGTTTTCGATGATAAAAATGACAAAATATGAACGTTTCAGAAATCACCCTGTAATTCACGATTAACTCGGTGAAATTCCTTTATAATCATTTGAAATATTCATCATTCTCTCCTCAACACTGTCCCAAAAATTCAGTTTCCTGCTATGACTTGTTTCATAGTTATTAATTGAGAAATGTATTACCATTTGCATGATGAGTTGAAGGAACTTGTTCACGCGTACATTCTAGTAGTGGCCAAGATTTTTCACAAATAGCGAAACGTGAGAATGTGGAGATCAAATTAAATGTAGAAGAGGGTGAAGATTAAAGATAACAATCACATCAGATATATAAATTTAATAATGTAGGGTACAGTAAGTAAATTTTGTTGGTTCAAGCTTTGTCAGAATAAAAAACAAACTATCTGGGAAAAGTGGTAGATGGAATTGGATGGACCGTCATTGTTTATCACCCTGCATATAATGTTACATTTATTTTGATCTCCACATTCTCACGTTTCACTATTTGTGAATAATTTTGGCCACTAGTAGAATGTACGCGTGAACAAATTCATTCAACTCGTCATGCAAATGGTAATAAGTGAAGCGGGAAGAAATATTGTTGTAAATATTGAGTAATGCCCTTTGAATTGTTTTAGTGCATTGATCCATTCATCTTATTGTTTATTAATTCGTCCACGACATAGAAGTTCATTGTCATATGCGACCGACATTGAAATTAGCGAAGTCGCGTGACGAGCTAAAATCGTTGACCGAATGAAATAAACATATTTCCTTATATAAATACAAGAGAAATGGAACGATGAGATAGTTAGTAATAGACTCCCATAGAGTAGAGAGCCCTGACGCTCAGTTAGCCTTACAGGCTAGGCCCTTCTGGCCTTAGCTGTAAGTATTGGTTTCGTGATAGTTTTAGGTAAGAGTTGTTTTAAGTATTTTATCATTGAGTATCCCGTATTTCAAATGTGTATTTGTCTTTCCCCCCGTATCCCAGTTGTTATTTAATAAATGTTTATGCACTGTTGCTACTCCTTGATTCACTACAGCTACCATCTGTAGCTACACCCCAAGTCGCATTTAGTATAAGGGAAACAACCCCTTATACGGCTCAGGACGCTACCCTATTAGCCCTAGTCGCGACAATATCACAAAATCATCTCCACAACTTTAATTTGACAACATCAAACTAATGGGGGGTACATGTTTCGGATTCAGCAAGAATCCATCTTCAGCCTTATACAAGTTCTACAACAGATATGAAAGGGCTACCTATATGTAGTTACTACAGAACAAGAGTTACTTACATGGAGAGGAAAAATTCCTTTTAATATAATTATAACAAACAAAAAGTTAAATGGGGGTATTATGTCCAATGCCCTAGAATTGAGAGAGAAATACAGTAATTGTGATTATGATCTGTGCAACAACTTACCAAAAAACTTACCAAAAAAATATAAAATTATGTGAAAATATTTACTACATGGTACAAATATTTTCACATAATTTCATATATTTTTGTCAAATTTATTATCATGCCGTTTGGTAAGTTGTTACACAGATCATAATCACAATTACTATCTTTCTCTCTCAATTCTAGGGCATTGGACATAGTACCACCATTTAACTTTTTGTTTGTTATAATTATATTAAAAGGAATTTTTCCTCTTCATGTAAGTAACTCTTGTTCTGTAGTAACTTCATATAGGTAGCCCTTTCATATTTGTTGTAGAACTTGTATAAGGCTGAAGATGGATTCTTGTTGAATCCGAAACATGTACCCCCCTATGAGTTTGATGTTGTCAAATTAAAGTTGTGGAGATGATTTTGTGATATTTCTTCCCGCTTCATCTATACCACTCCACTTTGAGCCAAAATGGACTTCTTCCAGAGATTAAATGGTAATAAGTTTCTCAATTAATAACTATGACTATATTATAACTAGTCATTGTAGGAATTTTTGGGGCAGTGTTGAGGAGAGAATAATGATTAACTCAAATAATAATAAAGGAATTTTTCCGAGTTAATCGTGATTTCTGAAAAGTTGATATTTTGTCATTTTTATGATCGCAAATTTTCATGATCACCCTATATATCCCAACGAAATCATGTTCATACGATATCAGCTATCTTCGGAGGATAATAATTCACTTCAATATACAGGATATGTACGAAAGAACCGGCCATATTTTTCACCAATTTTTTAAATCACCCTGTACAAAATGTATGAATTGTGAATAATGATGGAATAGGAATAGTATATTGCATGTCATAAGAATTTTATCAATATTTCATTATTACATCGAATTTGCAGACATATCTAAAATGTTTTTATTTTTCACTCTGTACGTAATGATATAATCTGCATCATCTGAATGATATCTAGTAATATGAAGGTACGTTGATGATGAGAACGAAAAAAATGCAGTTGGCACTTTCAAATCCCGAGAAAATAATTAAATAAAAATTACTGATTTTTTACTTGAACGCCCTGTATTTCAAAATCTATACATCAACTAACTTTGTGATTCTGCACGTTTAATCAGTACATCGAATACTACAAAACACCAAAAATTCAGCCCATTTCACCGAGAACCATTTTAGCAATCAAAAGTGCGGGGTCCTTTGCACTACAGTGCGTTCATAAAGTGTGGAAACGCTCTATTATCTTACGAGTTGATCATTTTCGGAGGAAAAGCTCGGACAGGTCGATTTTGTATTTTAGTTTTCTACCTTTTTTTAGAAAAAAGTAATTTTTTCCCCTACCACCTTTCAAGATATGACGTCATCGATATTTTTTTAAATTGAAAGGGTATATTTTTATGTCAAAAATTGAATGCCCATATTTTTCTGAGTTCAACCATACCACATACGTCATATCTTACAGTTCGAATCACAGTATACTGAGTATAAAGAAAACCAGTGCGACATATGCAATGGTAACTAAGAACTTATTGTCTGGTTGCTAAGGGCTTTCATATGTTTGCTTAGCCTACTATTCAAGTGTAGCAATATACTCGTACTAGCTACTGAGTAATTCTCAGGTTTACATTACAAAATTAATGTTGAGAAATATGAACACTGGTTTCCTTTATAATCAGAATACTGTAATTCGAAGTGTAAGATATGACGTATGTGGTATGGTTGAACTCAGAAAAATATGGGCATTCAATTTTTGACATAAAAATATACCCTTTCAATTAAAAAAAAAAAATCGATGACGTTATATCTTGAAAGGTGGTAGGGGAAAAATTATTTTTTTCTAAAGAAAGGTGGAAAACTAAAATACAAAATCGACCTGCTTTTCCTCCGAAAATAATCAACTCGTAAGATAATAGAGCGTTTCCAAACTTTATGAACGCACTGTATATGCAATACGTATCAGTGTCAAACCATGAACCATTTATTATTCGAATACTTTCTGTTGTTAGGCCCAAAGGATATCCTTTTTTAGCCAATTACGAATCTCTCATAAACTCTGCGTAATATTAGCTGTGACGAAATTTTCTCACCGAATTCTTTAAACTACGAGCCTTCGTTGTTAACGAGTAAGCAATTCATAACTGTTGACTGAAACAATTTTTTTTTTTAAATTACTTTTTATGCAGTGTTTTTTGCCCCTTTTTTTTCTTTCGTAAGAAAGTTTTTTTTTTATAATTTGTTAGAGAATAATCCAAACTTCTTGTTGTGAGATGTATATCTTAAGAAACAATGAATTAATTGAATTGAATTGAGCGAAAGACTCATTTTCTGAATGAAATGCGTGCTGGAATGTGGTGTTCCGCACGATTGTAGAAAAATAACATATGATGTGCCTTAGGTTCAGTACTGTCATCGCCTTCCATTATTTCTACTATATACCAAATGTTCACAAGTAATTCCAAAACTATAAATTAGATTTTTTTGCAACAAGCTTCTGAAAAAATAAACTGTGATATTTGATGCTCATAATAAATATCCCACAAATCCAAGTCCCTCTTGTCCTCAAAATTGAATAAAAAAATTTTCAATTCAGAATATTATTTTCATCTTGGTAGTTGTATCAACCAAATCTGATTTATCCGCACATATCCCTGGTTTAATTACTGACTTCTCGTTTTTTCCTTAGAATATTACAGGATTATCCTTGATGTAGGAACTAGTCAAAAACAAAATAATTCTTCCAGCTTCCACCCTGTGTCCCCATGTAACAATGTTTGCCGACGACACAACAATAACAGTATGCGGAGATACTCTTGAAAAACTACATAATAATATAAAAAAATCTCTTAACGAAATGAAAAATTGGTGCCAAAAAAATCGACTCATATTGAACACAGACAAGACAGTCTACATAAACTTCCACATAAAAAAATCCATTCCAAAAAACTTCTATGAAAATATAGTATTCAGCGAACATGTAAAGTTACTCGGTACATGGCTCGATTCAGATCTTGGATTCTCTTCCCATATAGACTTCGTTTGTAAGCAGCTCAATAAAGCATACTATGCAATTTTACAAATGAAACCAATTCTGAGCAAAGAAGGACTGTTAAACCTATATTATGCATGTGCCTATCACCATTTATCAAGTAACATTGCGACATTGATTTTTGTTATTTTCGTCAACCGATTGCACTCCTACGCGCAACCCTCGGAAGTCCTCGAGAGACTTGTGTGAGCTAGGGAAGACGCAGCCCTTACCTTTTAACGTGTGATGCCATGCACGAGACCGGTGAATCGGTGGATCGAACCCACGACCCCACGCTTATGAGGCGAACGCTTTACCAGCCGACCACCACGGCCCATGGGGACTAGCAACAGAACACAGGAGAGTCTTTACTTCTCAAAAAAGAATTATTAGACTACTGTTTGATCTGGATTACAACGACTCGTATTTAAAAAATACTCTATTCTACCCATCCATTCCATTTTCATTTCAAAATGTGTAACGTTTGTAAAAAACAATATTTCTGACTTTAAAATGCTGGGAAGTCACCATAACTACCCATCAAGAAATTTCTTGTTGGACATACCAAAGCACAACACAACAACCTTTAAGAAATCCACTTTCTACAACTGCATCTCTCTTTTTAACAATCTTCCCAATTCCTTAAAAAGCATCACTGACTGCAAAAAGTTCAAAAGCACAACAAAAAAATATCTTCTGGAAAACTGTTTTTACACAATAGAAGAATTTTTTAGCAGAAAAAATCAAACACTGAGTGTGAAAGGCTTTCGCGGTCATCGTTGAATGAATGATGGTTTTTCGGGTTTTTAGGCCGACGTTTATTTAGAGAAAAACTCGACGTTTCGCCAACACGAGTGATTGGCATTTTCAAGAGAAATGTTTACAGTTTCGATCACTGAACACTACTTGTTTGGTATGCGTTGTCTCAGCCAGTATTTATGGGTAGACGTACTCGTACCTGCGTCCGGTGCCATCGTCCCTGGTGTTATTATCGTTTTCTTGAGAACAGGTAGTCATGCTTTATTCAATTGTAATCATTTTTCAATTCTGTTGAAATTGTTGGGATGTTTTTTTTAATTCGATTGCTTCTCGGAAGAGTCTTGGATAATATGCATGTGTTGTGGCAATTACTTGGGTTTCTTCGTACTTCACTCTGTGATTGTTATTGTTAAGCGCATGTTCTGCGACAGGGTTACAATTGAATAAAGCATGGCTACCTGTTCTCAAGAAAACGGTAATAACACCATACCGGGAAATTAATGAATCCGAGGGGGTACCCGACGCAGGGACGATGGCACCGGACGCAGGTACGAGTACGTCGACCCATAAATACTGGCTGAGACAACGCATACCAAACAAATAGTGTTCAGTGATCGAAACTGTAAACATTTCTCTTGAACATGCCAACCACTCGTGTTGGCGAAACGTCGAGTTTTTCTCTAAATAAACGTCGGCCTAAAAACCCGAAAAACCATCAATCAAACACTAAGTGTTCACAAAACAAAATGAAATATTTTTAAATATTTTTAATTTTGTATTTTTTTACTTTTAATGTGTAACTATGCAATATGCAATACAAATTTTAAATTGTATATAGTCTGTAAAATTGTGCAATAGGTATTAACTGCTCTCAAATTTTAAATTGTATGTAAATTAGGAATCTACTCTATCTCATTTAGAAATCTACTGTCAAAATTCTGACTCGCCAATTGTACCCTGTACTGATTATGGTCAATATATACTACTACTACTACTACTAATAGACGACAATTTGTTATCCCATTTATGAAAAGCAAACCTAGAGAATTCCCCTCCAGATTTAATATTATTCCTGTCATCTACCTATGAGTATATTAGGTCAAATCCACTTCACTTTCGAATATTTCTCCTTTCATTCTCTCCTCTTCATCACGATTACGACTCCTGCAGCTGACAACAATTATGCTTAATAATGCGATTTCTTTTGTTTGTGTTCATGACACCCTTCCAACACGGATGTAACGGCAACCAATAAAAATGAAATGAAGTTCATTTATGGCTTCCCATCGGGAAAAGGTGCTTGAAATCGTTTTTAATATGTGCCAACACCAATCATTTCGATTTTGATAGCCGCTGAGGAATAAATCTGTGGAAAACTTATATATAGGATATTATTTTGTCGGCCTACGTGACGATATTTGAACTATATTGATGAACGCCCTAGAGGTTCAAAAGAATAATTCATAAAGTTATTGATGGAGGTTCCAGAAATTCTGAAGGGAGCGATGCCCTTTTTGTATGTTTAGGTTCATATATAAATCCTTCATTCACTCCAAGACTGATATACAAATAACATAAATAAAACAAAATGTATACATATAATGTAACTGTGATGTGAATGTATACATAATTCAGTCACAAACTAAATATAAAGCATACAATAGTAATTCTGCAAAATGCAAATCGCTCGTCGTAAAAATGCACCTATTCTCAAAATTGACACTTTCTAAATGAATTTCCAAGAAAGGAGTATTCGCGGGATTCTGCATTTTTTAAATATTTCCAGGCGATCAAATTCGAAAAGTGCAATATTGTCTATGGACGGAAATCGAATTTTGCGAAAATTTATATCTTCCATTTTTCGAAAAATTGCAAACTTCCCACAGATATACAGTGTGACCCATTTTTAATGGAAACACCCCCCCTAAAATTTGAAGCTGTAAACCAATTTTTTTTTTAATATCAAGTACTAAATGGTCTTCTACCTTGGGACAGAATTTGAAAAGTTTATTCCGGTTTACAGGGCATACTACGATATTTTTTCTTAGTCGAAAATCGGGATTTTTTATTAGCGATTCCTTTATTGTAAAAATCACTACGCCACTGGATTCAAAGTACCTTGAACTGGTGCGAATAATCGCTCAGGCTGATGAGACTCTTCAGGGCTAGGATTCTTTTGTGGATGACGGTGAATGAAACATAGATATCTGACTGCACTCCACTTTTTACACATTGATGCAACAAGTTATATAACTAGTAAACAGTAACAATAACAAACAGAATAGGTTTTCATTTATCTTCTTTCGGACCCCGCCGACGACAGCTGTCAGCCTGACAACTCCCTTATTACCTCCTCGCCTTCCAAGATCCAATTTATTCATGGGCGTAGTTTGAGGAAGGACAGAACCACCTCAACCTCTAAATAAGTGTGACCAAAATTTCATGAAAAATTATTAATTGATAACAAAGTTATGACAACTCAAAAATTCGAAAACTCACACAGCTAACAGTCACAATGAACACTCTATATCAACAGATATAGACATGAGAATATTGTTTTTATGATTTCAACAATAAAGTGCCACCAGATAAAAGAAAAAAACAAATAGCGTAAATATTTTTAATGAAAATAACGGAATTACATTCAAGTTTTCATGCAAATTAACTAAAACTAAGACCTAATAGATTTTTCAATTTAAATCTTAGTTGCCATGGAAATTATATTACAGTTTGACACTAGTGGAAGATTTAAGTGTACAATTGTCAACAATATTCACCTTACAGTTATTCGAATTATTTTGTGTCATGGCTGCAAGATTGAGCGTAAGAGAGAAAATTGTAACTGTACGCCTTTCGGGAGACGACGTTGGAAGTGCTAGGGAGGTTTGTAGAGTATTTAATGAGAGACATCCAGATCGTCCTCGTATTAGCTGCGGCACGGTAAATAAAATATTCAATGAAACTGGTGCAGTATCAAAAATTATG
Organism: Chrysolina oricalcia; assembly: GCA_944452925.2. Classification (NCBI taxonomy): domain Eukaryota; kingdom Metazoa; phylum Arthropoda; class Insecta; order Coleoptera; family Chrysomelidae; genus Chrysolina; species Chrysolina oricalcia. The sequence goes on along the minus strand of OX101821.2, from coordinate 1,341,260 downwards.
TTAAAAAGTAATCCTGCACAAAGACGAAACAGGTATGACAGGAATGATCAAATCATTTTAGATTATTTCGGAAATAATCCTAATGTCAGTATAAGGAATGCCACTCTGGATTTGAATATTCCACGAGGAACTATTCGGAGATGTCTCAAGGCGAAGAATATTAAACCTTCCAAGCCGTAATTTTTACACACACTGCAAGAAGGCTATGAAGCAAGACGTCTGAAATATTGTTTATGGGCCCAAGGGGAATATTTAAACAATAGAAATTTCCAACAAAATATTTTATATACCAACGAAGCAACTTTCACTACAAATGGAGTAGTGTCATCACAGAATTGTCGCTATTGGGCAGCGGATAATCCTAACTGGGTAATAAACTGTAAAAGCCAGTATTCCCAAAAAATAAACGTCTGGTGTGGGATATTGAACGAACGAATTATTGGTCCTTTCTTTTTTGAGGGAAACATTAATACGCAGAGTTTTCTAGAATTTTTAAACACAGAGTTTTAGGATGCTATTTACGAGCAATGAACGATGAAATTTAATTGTTCAGTAGATGGGTGTTCAGTTCAATATGCCAGAGCTGTGAGGCAATGGCTTAACAAACATTTTCCAAACCGATGGATAGGCCGTGGTACTTCGTTTATAGAGTGGCCACCCAGATCTCCAGGCCTCACAGTTTTAGACTTTTTTCTCTGGAGACTTCTCACACAAAAGGTTTACAAAAACCGCTCAAGATATAAAAATGAACTTTGTGCAAGAATTCGACAGGTATGTGCAGATATTACCTCTCAAGAACTAAGGAACGTAATCAGAAACATTCCTAAGCACCACGACAAATGTATCGAAATACATGGTGGATTAGTAGAGGCTACTGGAATATGAGTTGGAATTAATTGTTGCACTGAATCGCAACATTTCAATAATTAGTTATCATAGTTACGTTTATCAACATTTTTTGCTTCATTATTAGTTGAATTGTATGAATGTAATTCGTTTATTTTCATTAAAAAAATTTACGCTATCAATTTTTTCTTCATCTGGTGGCACTTTATTGTTGAAATCATAAAAAAATATTCTCATGGCTATATCTCTTGATATAGGGTGTTTTTTGTGACTGTTAGCTGCGTGAGTTTTCGAATTTTTGAGTTGTCATATCTTTGTTATTAATGAATATTTTTTCATGAAATTTTGGTCACACCTGTTTAGAGGCACTTTTAATCCAGTGGCGTAGAGATTTTTTCAATAAAAAAATCGCTAATGAAAAATCCCGATTTTCGACTAAGAAAAAATATCGTAGTATGCCCTGAAAATTGGAATAAACATTTCAAATTTTGTCCCAAGGTAGACCTTTCAATACTTGACATTTCAAAAAAAAAATAATTGAAATTGGTTAACAACTTCAAATTTTAGAGAGGTGTTTCCTTTAAAAATCGGCGAGCTGATTCCGAAAATCATCTCAAAAATTGAATTCGACAAAGATATAATTGGAAAAAGGCAATGTTTTCAACGTGAAAATGCACCAATCCACATAATCGACATTTTCTAAATAGCCTTCTAATTCACAAAACGAGTACATTTTCTAAATGTATTAGCCTTCTAATTCACAAAACGAGTACATTTTCGGATTCAGAAGGAAATTTTCTATTAGATGAAGTGATAATGGCTGGATTCCGCATTTTTGAAATTTGTAATATTCAATTTAGAAAGAAATCGACTTTTGCGAAAAATTTCATTTTCCATTTTTTTGAAAATCGCAAACTTTCCACGGACACTACTTGGCATGTTGATTCCAAATATCAGCTCAAATATTGAATTCCACGAAGGGGTAATTGTGAAAGGGCAATTTTTTTCTACGAAATAATGCACGAATCTATGTAATCGAAATTTTCTAAGTGAATTAGCCTTCTAATTTTCTATAAGAAAAATTGGAGACGACAAAGGGGTAATTGAAAAATGCAATTGATTCGACGAAAAAATGCACCAATCCACAAAATTGCCATTTCCTAAATGATTTAGCATTTCAATTCCAAAAAACAAGTACATTTTCGGATTCAGATGAAAATTTTCTAGAAATTGAAGCAATATTTGCGAGATTCCGCATTTTTTAAATATTTCCAGGCTATCAAATTCCAAAAAAGAAATATTCTAGATAGAAGGATATCGAATTTTGCGAAAATATTTATTTTCCATTTTTTTAAAGATCGCAAACTTTCCACAGACCAGATTCCAAATATCACCTCAAAAATTTAATTCGGCGAAGGGGTAATTGCAAAAGAGCAATGTTTTTTTATGAAATAATACACCAATCCACATAATCGACATTTTCTAAGTGAATTAGTCTATTAAATAAAAAAACAAGTACATTTTCGGATTCAGAAGGGGAATTTTCTATAAGATGAACTGATATTCACGAGATTCCCCATTTTTTAAATGTTCCCAGGTGATCAAATTGAAATTGAAAAATGCAATATTCTATTGTAGAAGGAAATTGAATTTTGCGAAATTTTTTATTTTCCATTTTTCCAAAATTCGCAGACTTTTCTCAGGCATAACTCGGCGAGCTGATTCCGAATATCATCTCAAATATTGAATTCGGCATAGGGGTAATTGGAAAAAAGCTAATTTTCAACGAAAAAATGCACCTATCCGCATATCCACATTTTCTGAGTGAATTTGCCTTTCAGTTCGAAAAACAAGTACATTTTCAGATTCAGAAGAAAATTTTCTATAAGATCAAGTAAAAGTCGTGGGATATCGCTTTTTTTGAAATATTTCCAGGCGATCAAAGTCGAAAAATGCAATATTCTATTCAGAAGGAAATTGATTTCTGCGAAAATTTTAATTTTCCATTTTTCGAAAAATCGCACAGACATAATTTGGCAAGCTGATTCCGAATATTATATCAAAAAGTGACATCTACATAATCGACATTTTATAAATGAATTATAGTTCTTATTCGAAAACCAAGTAAATTTTTGGATTCAGAAGAAAATTTTGTATAAGATGAAGTTATACTCGCGAGATTACGCATTTTAAAACTATTCCCAGGAGTTCAAAGTCGAAAAATGCAATATTCTATATAGAAGGAATTCGAATTTTGCGAAAGTTTTTATTTCCCATTTTTCAAAAAATTGAAAACTCCATACATAACTTGGAATGCTGACTCCGCATATCACCTCAAAAATTGAATTCGACAGTCTAGTGACTGAGTTTACATGAAAAGACAATATTTTCGTTTAGTTTCGTAAGCACGAAAGGTGCTGGGAACAAACAAACTTTCTGATTTTGTAAATGATATTATTCTGGTAGCAAATTATTATTCTTTATGTTCCATGTCGTTTCATTTTGTTTTCAGATACATCAAAGGGATCTATAGTTCTTTAGATATTTTTTGAGGGTCCTAAAGTATTTAGATATATAGTTCAGAATTATATGATTGCTGATAAATTTTTGCATTTCTGCAAGAAATTACATCCAGCTATTGGAGTTTTTCCATTAATTTTGATTTTTTTGAAAAAGAACGATGTGATGAAACATTATTTGAAAATGTGAAAAGCACTGTCTGTGTTTGTTTTAGTGAAAAATCGGTTCCAGTTAACGTATTGTGAAATTATTGTTTTGAAATTTGAAATGTTTTTATCGTTGAGTATTCTCTTCATTTCTAAATAATTGAATGATTTCTCACAAGTGTTTTTGACCGTTGTGTTCTCCAAATCCAAATTATTGATTAATAGTAATTGGTAATACTCATGTTAAATTCTCTTCTAGTTGACAAAAACTTGCATGTCCAATTTATCACTATCTGTTGAGTTTTCTGAGGCTCTAGAAAAATGACATGTGATGTTTCTGGAATATCTAGTACTTTTCCTAAGTTCTCTTCATAGTGGTCCTTCAAAAACGATAATTATTTCATGATTTATAATTCTGCTGGACACACTGTAAGTATAGATACAGATTCAAATTACCGAAACATAAATGATTGTGAAAATATACTAGAGCCCGTTAGGCCGATGACACAAAAGCAGAAATAAGTTTCATAGAACTTGTGACTCAAACAAAACAACGATTAACAACAACAACGACAAAACAATCTCCCAATAATTACAGAGGAAATTTAAGGTGTAACAAAATTATGCATAGACCAAAACTTCCTGGAATTCGGTAATAAATTTTATCAACAAAATACTGGCCTGCCCATGGGTTCACCTTTATCTCATTTGCTTGCCGAAATCTTTATGAACCACTTAGAAAACCAAATTCACAAATCAAAATATAAATCCTTGTTCAAATATTGGTATCGATATGTTGATGATATTTTTGTTTGCTGGATTGGAACGGTACGTCAGTTGAATAATTTTCTTAATTATTTGAACGGCCTTAATTCTAACATAGAATTCACATCAGAAACAGAAGATGATAACAATTCACTAAACTTCTTAGATCTAACTATCTCCCGTAAAAATAACACGCACGGCTTCTCTATATATCACAAACCCACTCATACAGACACTACAATACACAAACACTCTATGCACCCACGATCACACAAACTTGCAGCATATCATTCTATGGTTCACTGGTGAATATACCACAAAGCGATTCTGATTTCAGGTGTGAATTGATTAGAATTAAACAGATCGCCGTGAATTATGGGTATAAAACATCGATCATAGATAGAATGGTCAAACAAAAACAAAATAGGAAAACGTTAAATTTAATATACCCCCATATCAGAGAAATACTCGATCAACGTTTTGCATGTCTAACATATCTCGGTCACCATACGAATAAGATTTCTCGTTTCCTTCAGAAACGTAATATAAATGTTGCATTCAGAACTAACAACAATCTATATTCATTCATCAAAAACGCAAAATCTGTACGGGATAAATTCAAGAAATCAGGAGTTTACAAACTTGAGTGTGAGGACTGTAATGCAATATATATATATATATATATATATCAAAGACTCGGTGAACATTGGAGGAGCTACAGATTGGATAAGCAGGATTCAAACTACGCGAAACATCTCATTGAAAGTAAACATAACTTCACACAGAATCCTGAAAATTTTGCATATTCAACCTAAAGGTCTGAAATTAAACATATTGGAATCCTTAGAAATTAAGAAGCACCTGCATAACAATAATGATTTAGTACTTAACGACCAGGTAAATATGTACAGCTCCCCAATAATTAACTACCTTATTTCTAACAACCCTATTGTTCCCTGATTTTAATTATTCCACATCAACAATATTTGTACCTGAAATTATATTTAAGAAGAGGAAGTGTCGAAGAATAGCAGTTTACAACTCGCTCAGAAGATGACACTGTGAGTCGAAACAATATTGTCAGCATATATATTTACATATATTTTTTCAAGTGTAAATTATTGGAAGTATTTATTTCCTCCCTATTTATCAGTCATAATGAATTTACACATATTAGATGCCAACACCATAGAACTACTATCTATTTTTCGTTGCAATGCAAATATTATAATTCAAAGTATCACACCGACACATAGTTCATAGTTTTATAACGAACTGTTTGTACTACATATAATGTTCTGAAAAAGCTTTGGCCGCACACACTTTTCTTAAATCGATTATTAATAAAATATAAGTCATACTTACTTGGAAATTGAATACGGACGGAAAAACTTTCAAAGTTTTCGTATTCTGGAGTTTCAGAGTGTCGATTTCTCTCAATCCCTCTATTGGCAAGTGAGTTATTGCTGTGCTCGACAAGTCTCTGAAGAAAGAAAATTGTTATAGCTTTCGAAATATGGATTTAATCGCTTTTACTTACAAGTATCGCAAACTTTCTAGTCCAAGAAAAGCTTTGCTGTGAAGATGTTGGAGTGCGAAGTTGCCTTTCAGACTCCTGAAAAATTCGAAAAGTCTGTTTTTCAGTTGATAGAGATTCATCAATTAAGACTACCATTATAGAGGATTTATCTCAACAAAAGGAAAATGTTCACCATGGATTTGACTAGAAATGGGAGAATATTTACAAGCAGGGCGTACAAAAATGTTTTTTGATATCCAGAGTGTGATCATATTTTTTGTGAACCCTCTCTGAAATAGAAATTGATAGTATCGACGAGGGTATCGGGCCTTTTAATGGACTGACAGCTCTAAGCAAAACAACCAAACTTACCATCCGGTTCTTATTCAGTGCTTCTTAAGTAAATTCGAAGCAAAAGACTACAGCCAGGTAAAAAATAATCATAAAGGAACACGAACAGTATTTTTTCTGATTAAACTACCTACTAGAGAAATCGTTGAGCAAAAAAATCAGAATAAGAAATTGATTGTATTCTACTAACAACAGGGAAGGCATTCATAAATCTTTTCATTTTTCATATTATGTACATGATACATATAGTATATAGAGAAGGAAGAAAAGTTATAGCGTCGTTGGGAATGCAAAACAGGGAAAAACGAGCCGACTTCCTCAAATTGTTTCTTATCCTAGGAATCTAATAATAAGTATCAGTAGGATACTATTTGTGTTTGCTGTAGTAGAGTACACGTTTTTGGTACCATCAGCGACAGAAATTCTTATTATAGGAAATAGTAGAAAATATATGGATATTTGCATCTATTTGTTTATCATTTTCCTAAATGTATTTTTAACATGAATTATCACTACCACATAGAAAATGTTATCACTCAATTTCTCGATTGACACACAAAAAATTAATAAAATTACCTAGATGGGGTCATTTCAAGTGATATACACTGCACGCCTGTCAATAATAGCAAATTTTACAAGTCAAATTTTCAAATCCAAATGAGCACCAGTTTTATCATTATAACACCAAACGATTGGCTAGAATGATGCATTTCTATCGGTTGAAACCACTAAAATATCAGATCAATATCTGACGTGTGAAAAAAATTATCAATCTGGTTTTTTTCAGGATTAAAGCGAAGTGATACTTAAATTGTATTTTTGATTAGGAATCAGATGACATTTTCAACCTATTTTGCCTCCTACTATGACTTTTCGGAAATGTCGGTGTTTCCTTAGCTGCTGGTGTGCAGTATATACAGGGTGGGTCACGGTCGATAAGGTACCATCGACCGTGACCCACGTTTACGGAAACGTTTACGGAGAACGGAAAGTAGGATCATTCTGAAAATTTGGTTTCTCGAGTAGTTGCTCTTGGTCTATCGATCTAAAATATTTTCAGCAATGCAGCGTTGCCGCTTATACCAGAAAGTAGCAGCATTTTTGTTATTTCAAATGGGTCACCCTGTATAATACCGTATTAAACTTGTCATTCTTTTCTGATTATTTCTGACTCATACTCCCCTATACCTATCTCTAACGGTTTTTGAGATATTGGGTATTTTCCATATTTTTTATCCAAAACATATCTCGAATTGAACGTTTATTTCTGCGGTATTTGGATTCTTAAGAAGTTGCAATTTTGTGTTTAGTTTATCAAGATCATATACATTGATTCTGTATAGAGGAGTTTGTTCTGCGTTATACAGGGTCGTTCAAAATTCATGATCTTACTGCTAGATACGAAAAGGGTTGAAAGTGCGTTTTTTTAAATGGAACATCCCGTATATTATGAAATATCCTGAAAGATGACTAAATTCCCTTCGAATTGATATATCATGTTCCTATACCTCAATAGCCAGAATTCCGAGATAATAGCAATTTTCACTTGTAAACTCCCAAGTGCTTGATTTATTGCCGGAAATTTTTCGAGTACATGAATTTTCTTTAAGAATTCATGTACGAGATAAATTTACGGCAATTAATTAAAGCATGAGGGGGATTCGGTAAGAAAATTTCACACCGAGAAATGAAAATCATTCAATTCATAAGAAATAACCAACGGTGGTTTCACCTGAACTATTTATAACCACTGAAATATTGATATGTAAAATACTTAACAAAATTTTCATCAATGAATGTGTTTAAATTTGGAACAAACAAAAAATAAAAAAGTTATGTTCTATCGTGGATTGAACCATCGACCTAGCGACTCATAGGCCACAAAACTACCGCTGAGCTACAGGACTTGTGATAAAAACTTGTGACAAATGGTGTATTGAACTTTTTCTGAAATATGATTTCAGAATTGACCATTTCTGCAATAATCATGGAGAAAACATTTTCAGACACATTCCAAATATCAAGTAAATACATAATTATCTCCTTTCATATGAAAACTAGACCTCCATTTGTTCATTAAAGCAAAATATCAACTTGTCACATGTCAAATGTTTGACAGAAAAATTTCCACTTATTAATTTCGCCCAGGGTACCCAGGAGGATAAAAATTTCCGGAAATTTTGAGGGTTGCCATGGTATCTAAACAAGAACGAATTTTTTGATTGGCTACAAAAGTGAAGTGTGAAATTTTCTAGTACATGAATTTTCAAAGAAAATTACCCTCGTCGCTTCGCGACTCGTGTAATTTTCAAAAAATTCATGTACTCGAAAAATTTCCGGCAATAATTCAAGCACTTGGGAGATTACAAGTGAAAATTGCTATTATCTCGGAATTCTGGCTATTTAGGTATAGTAACATGATATATCAATTCGTAGGGAATTTAGTCATCTTTCAGGATATTTCATAATATACAGGATGTTCCATTTAAAAAAACGCACTTTCAACCCTTTTCGCATCTAGCAGAACAAACTTCTCTATAAAGAATCAATGTACATATTCTAGATGAACTAATTACAAAATTCTAACTTTCTAAGAATCCAAATATCGCTGAAATAAACATTCAATTCGAGCTGTTTTGGATAAAAAAAATATGGAAAATAACCAATATCTCAAAAACCGTTACTGATAGGTATAGGGGAGTATGAGGCAGAAATAATCAGAAAGGAATTTGAAATAACAAAGATGCTGCTACTTTCTGGTATAAGCGGCAACGCTGCATTGCTGAAAATATTTTAGATCGATGGACCAAGAGCAACTACTTGAGAAACCAAATTTTCAGAATGATCCTGTCCCGTTCTCCGTAAACGTCTAAGGTACCATCGACCGTGACCCACCCTGTATAACTTGAAATTACTCCTTATTGGTCATTTTGTTACCTCTTGAAGTATCTATCGATTCTGAGAATTTCACACTACGCAAAAAATTAAGGAAGTTGCGAGGGAGTTTCCATAAGAAGTGAGACACTGTAAATCATTATAACTTCACATCTGACGAAAAAACAAAAATTGAACTTAACGACAAGTAGATATTCATTATGAGTAGCAGTGTACTCACAAATTTGCAATTTCCGATCCTGCGAAAGCTGCTTCTTCCACAACTTGGATATTATTGTAATTCAGCAGCCTGCAAAAAATTAAACTAAAGTGATTTAATTATATCACCTGCATCATAATCATTGTTAAATGAAATTAAAAGCATGGGTTGAAGATCAAAACACGCCATACTGGAGTAGTATATCGTGCAACTAGTGCGGAAAATAGGATATTTAAAATAATAATAATAATTATAATACTTTATTAGTCCTTTATGATCACAGTTTCTATGATAAAGGATAAGTCGAAGGGAGGAAGTGCATAGCTGTAATGTATAGTTACAGCAAGTCAATAATCTGTCACATGTGATAAAATTACCTACGTAAATTTTTTGTTGAAAAATTCTGATATGTCATGGTAACATTCATTACCTAAATAGTTATTTAAGTAACAAGGAATGTAAAGACGTGTTAACATTCGAGGCGAGCGAGTACGAGCCGAGGCAAAGCCGAGGCTTGTCGCTTGCCGATGATGATAACAGTCGATACATTCCGTGTTACTTATTACGTTTTTCCTGCTGCTTGTTGACATTTCTCAAAATTTGCCTGAATTGAAGTTTGTTTTCTTACCCTTCCTTCATGATTATTCGTTCGCTATTTCATTCTAAGTTGCTTGTGCGTGTAACTAAGTTACCGAATAAGCAGACAACAATAATATTCGAAAAGTCTCATAACCTAAAAATTGATATGAATGAAGCTGAAGGTATTACTTGTCAAAGTCAAAGTCATTATTAACCTAGGCATGTAAATGACACTATTAAGTTCCGTTGTCAAGATGAATTAGTAAACGAATGATATAGGCCATTTACCTGTTTTGTTGCTAAGCATGTATGGACTATTTACAGTGTCGGCAGCGGGAAAAATATTTTTAGATTTCGTTTAAATACGTTAAAGTTATTTTCCAATCTCAGACAGGAAGGCAAATGATTCAGAAATTTCAAACGAGTGTGACAAGATGATAAACAACGGTCTTGGCCCGATCCTCTTTTTGCTCTATGTAAATGATATGGCTTTTCTGTATATATCTGGAAGATTTACACTGTTTGCAGATGACACTACTGTTTCTTGGCACAATGTAAATCGTGCCTCCCTGGTCCAATCCATTTCAACAGATTTAGGAAAAATTAAAATGTGGTGTGATGCGAATATGCTGTCAATTAACACTTCGAAAACAAACCTGATAACATTTAAGTGGGACTTAGAATTAGATCAGTGGGACTTAGATTAACTCTAGGATCTCAATTGATTACGAGTAAACCTGTTACAAAATTCCTAGGCATACACATCGACAGTACTTTGAAATTTGAGTCTTATATTACAGCTCTAAAAAAGAAACTGACATCAGGTTGTTATGACGTCAATGTTATTTCCCATGAACTTGGGCTGTCAGCTTCACTAACTGCCTATTACTCGTTTATCGAAGCTCATCTACGGTATGGAATTCCATTCTGGGGGAATTGCAATAAAGCTCTGTTGCAAAGTATATTCGTGCTACAGAAACGAGCTCTGAGATTTATATTCAAAGTCAAGATGCGAGAATCGTGCCGCCCGATTTTCTCCGGACACAAAATTTTGACACTAATAGAAATCTTCATTCTAGAGACGGTTTGTTTATTGCATAAATACAGAAATAACTTCCTTATCCTCAATGTAGAGAGGCCTACTCGACAGGAAAAAAAACTTGCTACCCCAATTCCTATGTCATCCTTGAGAAGGAAATCTCTGATTTACAGAAGTAAGCAGGTGTACAATCATTTACCCACGGAGTATAAATGATATGAAGCACTTCAAAAATAACGTTTAAAAACTTCTCAAAGGGAAATGTTTTTATACCTTAGAGGAATACTTTGCTTATAGGTTCTAGTCATTCCATGAGAAGTGAACTGTGGTATATTTTTCTTGTTTTTTATAAATGTAATACCTATATATTGTTGGTCACCACGTCATTACGTAAATGTGTTTCGATTTTGTTTTTCAGTTTTCCACCTTTTTTTAGAAAAAAATAATTTTTCCCCCACCACCTTTCAAGATCTGACGTCATCGATATTTTTTTAAATTGAAAGGGTATATTTTTATGTCAAAAATTGATAGCCTGTATTTTTCTGAGTTCTACCATACCACATACGTCATATCTCACAGTTCGATTTACAGTATACCGAGTATAAAGGAAACCAGTGTTCATATTTTCAACATTCATTTCATAATTTATTTGCTATCAAAATATCATAGGTTAGTAGTGAAAATAAACAAATAAGAAATCTACAGCAAATGCTCGAATTGAGCTCCTTGGGTCAGTTGACAATATCCAAGACGTCTAATGAATTCTTGGGTTACGTTTGACAGCACCTCTGGTGTAATTAGTTGAATTTCAGTTCGAATTATCTCCTTACGGTCTTCCAAATTGGTGGATCGGTTTATGTACACTTTACTTTTTAAGTAACCCCAGAGAAAGAAGTCCATGGGAGTTAAATCTGGGGACCTAGCAGGCCATTCAATTTGTCCGCGTCGTCCAATCCAGCGATTGGGGAACGTTTAATTAAGAAAATCTCTAACAACTCGGGCATAACGTGGACCTGCTCCATCCTGATGGAACCAAATAGAAGAAACTATTCGATCAGGTTGGTTGATGTCTGGGAATGTCTCAGTTAAATAAGGAACCACATAAGTTTGTAACATTTCCAAATAATTTCCACTTGTCACATTACCGTCAAAAAAATATGGTCCTACAATGGTATTCCTGAGAATCCCAGCCCACACAGTTACTTTTTGGGTATATTGGGTATGAGCTTCCATTGTCCAATTGGGATTTTCTGTTGCCCAATAACGACAATTTTGTGTGGAAAATAAGACATTAAATTCAACCATTATTTTGATTGCTCACTTCTTGCATAATTTCACAAAACTCCATGCGTCTATCGAAGTCGTCTTCATTAAGTTCATGTATGAGTTTAATTTTATATGGATGTAATTTAGCTTTTCTAAGAATTTTCTGTACAGCACCACGACAGATCTCATTGTTGTCAGATAAAGTTGTAATTGAACATTGAGGATTTTCTTCAATTCCAAGTAATACATTCAATTGAGTTTCTTCGGCAACGGTAGGTCTGCAACTCTTAGGCTTATCCCTAACATTGCCTATTTCATTGAATTTTTGTAATATTTTGCTCACCGTCGATTTGTTTATTGGTTCTCGATTGGGATATTTTTCATTGAAGATTTCGCATACTTCTGCCATACTTCTTTTACGATCGCCGTAACCTAAGATCATCAGAACTTCTATTCCCTGTTTTTCTGACAGCACCATCGTTATTTCAAATAATTGCTTTTAGGATAATATTTTTCAGAAAGTTATTGCAGACTTATAAATCGATATGCTACACAACAAATCAATGAAATAATGACATATGTAATGGTAACTAAGAACTTATTGTCTGGTTGCTAAGGGCTTCCATATGTTTGCTTAGCCTACTATTCGAGTGTAGCAATATACTCGTACTAGCTACTGAGTAATTCTCAGGATTACGTTGCAAAATGAATAATGAAATGAATGTTGAAAATATGAACACTGGTTTCCTTTATACTCGGTATACTGTAAATCGAACTGTGAAATATGACGTATGTGGTATGTTTGAACTCAGAAAAATACAGGCTTTCAATTTTTGACATAAAAATATACCCTTTCAATTTAAAAAAATATCGATGGCGTCATATCTTGAAAGGTGGTGGGGGATTTTTTTTTTATATAAAAAAAGATGGAAAACTGAAAAACAAAATCGACCTGTCCGAGCTTTTCCTCCGAAAATAATCAACTCGTAAGATAATAGAGCGTTTCCACACTTTATGAACGCACTGTATATACCATTCACAATGGTCTTTGTTTCATATGTTTGTACGTCAGACTGTTCAAAACTAAAATAAATTAGGACTAAAACTGATTTATTTCTTTGAATTCACATTTTTGTCATTTTCAGATTATGAAAAGTTGAAACATCCAAGAGACCGCGTCAACGAGCGAATTTCCTCCACAAAAAGGAACTTTCAATAAAGGCCCGATTTATTCTATTTAGCTTGATTGCTGCTGACTTTTTGTAGTGAATCGAAAAACAAATATCACCCAACACACGCGATCGACGAATTTGGCGTAAAATATTCAACATAATGTTTATTCATACCCGTAACACAATATACATTCGAGCTACGAAGCCAAAATGTTTGTATAAGTTTGTTTAAGTGATGTCACATGTCAGTCTCTCTGGAAACGGGAACTTTGCCCCTGGAATATTATTACCTCCCGTTGCATTTTTCAGGAATCAATAATCAAGGAAAAAACCCTTTTGAGTTATATTTCATCCAGTGAATCCTTTGACGACATCCTCTGAACTACGTGAAGAAGAAATTCGCAATATTTTCATATATTCAATTAGGTACAATATTGCATGAATGTAACAAAAAACTTCATTGAATATCTCAAATTACTTTCATTTGCGTTGATGTAAACTCACTTTGTCAACTGAGTTTTGATTTATCATGCTACAGAATTATTATACAGTGCCATCCATTGTACGATATAATAGGTGTGGAATAAATTCATTCTCAGCGTTATTATGTATTTGTTTGAAAGAACCTTAAACACGTTCATTTCTATTCTCAATGTGACAATTTACAGTATGCAAATATTACCACCTTCTTATACCCCCTCTGAATTATGAGCACACGGTCAAAAAATTTAAGTGAGAAGGGGGTTCGTGTGGTACCTTGAGGGATTTTCAGCAATATTGAGTTTTTTAAATCTGGTGCAATCATAAATGAAAAAATGTATTTTGAAAATGTGAAATTTTGATACTTCACGTAAAATGAAGAAAATAATGTTTAGGAACTATTTTTCAATAAATTTTACAATTAATTGAGATGTTCAAAATGACCACCATTAACTTCTTGACTATAAGCAAGGTGATCTTAAAATTCTGGTACATTTTGTACGACCTCAAGTGTTCATTTATTGATTTCTTTCGTTATTCTTACGTTTGAATCTGCAATATTGTCTGGTCTATTGGAATACAGTTTTGTTTCAAAATAAACCCATAAGACGTAAACCGATATCTGTTTCGCTAAACGTCAGGAAAAACTCGTTCAAGACATCAAGGAATTATTCACCAAACCCACACAAATAATGATGATTCAAATGAAAATAATAGATCAATCTGGTACCAACAAGAAGGAGCTCCTCCACAAACGTATTGTTAGAGATTATTCGAACGAAATTTTTCCCAACAGGTGTATTGAAAGACGTGGAACGATTGAATGGCCGTCTAGATTCCCTGATTTGACTCCTCTTGATTTATTTTCATAGGCTCATTTAAAATCGAAAGTATTTTTTAATAAACCAGAAAATATTGCAGATTTAAAAGTTAGGATAACGGAAGAAATAAACAATATAACCCCTGAGATACTACAAAATGTTCTTTGGAGAATTTCAAGATCACCTTGCTTATTGTCAAGAAGTGAGTGGTGGTCATTTTGAACATTTAATTTCAACTTGACTTGCGTTGACATGGTCGCGGTTTCCCATCTAGCCGAAAGTTGAAAATCTTGGTAACAACTGTTTGTTCCATCCAGTAACTATTGAAACTTTTGGTGTTTATGGCCAGGAATCTGTTATTCGTTCATAAACTCGGAAGGAGATTGGGTCAAGCAACGAAAAATTACCGTTCTACCACTTTTTTGATTCAACGTGTAATGCTGCTTGGATCTTGGAACTATTTCTCCATCGCATAATTTGGATAAGTTCATGTATTGCCTTCATTTCAGTACGGAACTTGAATCTCTTAGAGACAAGCCGAGATATGTGTAAAGTCATCAGTCTCCTATCAAGGTTATTCCGCAAGTGATTTATCCACCTTCTTCTTTTTCAGTGCGGTCGATAGACAGGTCATTTCTGCCCCTTAAATATGAGTGGCAGTCCTTGTGATTCTGGTTCTTTTTCAGCTGAAGAGTTTCATCGAGCAAGAGCCGAATCAATCCCTCTACTAAACCCCTCGTCACTTGGAAGGATCGATTGCAGCCTGCGAAATGGATCTGATGCAGAATCTGTGGAACATGTTCTTCCGTACAGTCTATTTCATCTTGTGTGTGTAGATCTTTTCCTGAAAAATCTTCACTAGTTTACGTCGTAGCACATTTTCGAAACGTAGCAAAAACGTAAGTGACTTTCTAGAACTTCAACTAGCATTTCCCGATAGGATAACCAGTCCGTGCAAAGCTTACTGTTTCATCATCTGAAAATAGAACTTTTGACTGGTGATGATCAACTGTATTGCCAAATATGCGCCAAACAGTTATAAGACAAGAAGTATAGCTGACACACCAGTCAATATAATTACACTGATGCTCTTCAAATACGACTCAACCTCTGGCGAAGATTCGAACTAGATGGAAACTTCAATCTAGCAGACCACTATTATAATTTTTATGCAGTCATTGTTCATTGTGATTCTGGCGTTGAATCTGGTCATTATCACGCATTGGACGAAGACAAAAAGGACTGATTTAAGTCTGACGATAGTTGTGTCACTAAATATTCTGACAATATTTTGAATTTATTGGAGCCTCTGGAGACATCCTACATTTTACTTTATAAGAAAGAGAGAACATTAACAGATCAAGATCTTCTGATGATGTGGTTATGCAGGTTTTTCCGGGTTTTCCTGCAGCTGGAAAAGCAAATTCGCCACTGGAATCAATCAAGTCGCCCCGGACCGCCAATTAATTTTTGATGTTGTTTTATAATTTGTATTACCTGTTAAGATTTCTGTAATATTCCAATAAAGTATATAGGATTTAACTATGAAATGAATAGAAAAATATTTCCTAGACTTCATGGTACATTATTCAATTCTGCATAAAGCATCAAAATTCTACATTTTCAAAATAAATGTTCTCAGTTATGAAAAACTTAATATTGTTGAACAGAGAATGAAAATCCCTTTCGAACAAGGTACCACACGACCCCCCCTTCATATTTAAATTTTTTGAGAGTGCTTATAACTCAGAGAGGGTGCAAGAAGAGGGTAATATTTTCATACTGTAAATTGGCAAATTGCATGAGAATAGAAATTTACCTGTTTCAGGTTTTTTTGAACAAATACATAACAACGCTAAAAATGAATTCATTCCATTCCTATGGCCCACACTGTATGATCAGCTTGTCGCGTGAATAGCAGCAACTCTAACGAGTGACTTCCATGGTTCAAGAAAAACTTTCACGTTCATTAACTTTTTCTCGGAGCTTTTATTGTTACATTCCCCTTTATTGCGGCCATCTGATATATCCACCAAATAGCTCTTCTGGAACAACAATAATGAACGGGTCACATACTGTAATTACTTCAGTAACTACAACTAGATCTTGTGAAAATGACGTGTTTTCTGGAAAACTAAAAACATTCCTTCCCATCAACGCACACAGAAGACAGCTTTTTACTCAGAAAGCAAATATGATGTCCAAAATTTGATATTGTAAGCTGAAATAACATCAATCCCCATGCTAATGTTTGATATACTGCATTGAAATGACAAAAGATTAGTTTTTTCAGAATTGAACGAAAGCAGATTCGCACTACACCATTTTCTCGCAGCAGTTATGACAGAGACATTTTGCTAAAAAGATTGTTCGAATTTTGATCACGCCATAGGATCGTTGTATCCTGTGCAAAAATAGTGAATGTGCCCTCGTCTTGATATTTGCAAGGTCATTGGAATATAACAAATCTAGGATGGGTCCAAGCACACACCTTTGTGGTACACCATGTTATATTAAACCAATATCGGAGTAGCTAGTAGCGTTTACAATTTGAGTGTGATGATTCAAATAAGAATCAAACCAGTCATGACTTCGGTCTCTGAACCCGTAAAGGTGAAGCATACGCAGCAGGATTTGGTGATTAATACAAATGCTTTTGACAGATCACAAATTACTGTAGCGTACGATTCTTTCGAATTCAGATTTGAATATACATTCTTAAAGTGAAAAATAGCATCTTCAGTACTTGTGCTAGGTTGAAAACCAAATTGCAGAGGTTGTAGAATTTTGTAGAGAGCCAAGATGTCAATGAATCTATTTTTCACCAAATCTTACTGATTGAATTGACGTATCTCAATATTTTTTTTTTAATTTAAACTATCAGAGACAGTGTTATGTTGCAGAAGAACTTCAATTTGAACAAGTGTTTTGTTATGAGAATAACAAAGTTATGGGAGCCGATAATATTTGATTAAATGATGCAATGGCAAGGGTTACAGAGCGTTAGGGAAATGAAAGATCTGGGTATTACGGATGATGATAGACTATCCTTTTCGAACCATGTTGAAAATGTCATTAAATCAGCAAACCGTATGGTAGGCTTTATAGTGAGGCAAACATCAAATTTTTCCAATATAGATGCTATAAAGATTCTGTTACACTCTAGTCAGATCGAAACTTGAATTTGGATCAGAAATTAGGTGAGGAGAATATCAAATTACACTTTTCGAAGTAGAACAAATTCAAAACAAATTCTTGAGATTCTTATACTACAAAAAATATCGTATATATTCTGACTACAGAGAAATTAAAACTACACAAATGAGAAATGAATTCAGAATATTGCTGCTAGACAACAGAAGAAGTCGAAAGATAATAATATTTCTATTCAAAATATTGATTTATAAAGTCAGCTCTCCTGAACTCCTTTCACGGATAAGATTTAATGATCCAGCAAGAAGAAAAAGAAATTCTCTTATGTTCAATATGCCTAATATGCCCAATATGCCCCTGGTTTGTACTACCGTAAGGTCTCCGCTTATAATCATGTTGCGACTAGCCACTACATTCAATTTATTGATGGATATTGATTGGACAGTTTCATTGAAGGCTTCCAAAGAGATCGTTACAGAGTACATCAGAAATTCCAATTAATCTTATGTATCAAACTGTAAGCCATACAATTGAAATTTAAATGTAAATTAATATTTCAAACTTTTTTATTCAAGTAATAAGGCCTTGTAGGCCTGATTGAATGATAAATAAAAAAATAAAATCACCGGTGGACATATCAGATTTTTCTTTGAATACTGATTTGTCTATGCATGAGAAAATTATTTGAACAAATGTGCGATCCAGAATGTCTTTCACCAGAATATCAAGTCAACTCTACGCTCCCACCAAAAATTCAAATTTTTATTCCTGGTTCTTCCGCCAAATTATAGAATTGAATTTATCTTATGCTACTTTGCATTTGAAAATCCCTGTGATTCAATTGAAGTATCACAATCGTTAGTGGACAAATCAGATCTGTTTTCGGCCTAATAATTTGCCTATGCATGGGAAAATTATTTGAACAAATGTGCGAGCCAGAATGCCTTCCACCAGAACATCAAGTCAACACTGCGCTCCCACCAAATATTCAAATTTTTATTCCAGCTTCTTCCGCCAAATTAAGGAAATGAATTTCTCTCATACTCTTTGCATTTGAAAATCCTTGTGATTCCAATGAAGTATCACTATCGTTAGTGGACAAATCAGATCTATTTTCGGCCTAATGATTTGCCTGTGCATGAGAAGATTATTTTAACAAATGTGCGAGCCAGAATGCTTTCCAACAGAACAACAAGTCAACACTGCGCTCCCACCAAAAATTCAAATTTTTATTCCTGGTTCTTCCGCCAAATTATAGAATTGAATTTCTCTTATACTACTTTGCATTTGAAAATCCCTGTGATTCAATTGAAGTATCACAATCGTTAGTGGACAAATCAGATCTGTTTTCGGCCTAATAATTTGCCTATGCATGGGATAATTATTTGAACAAATGTGCGAGCCAGAATGCCTTCCACCAGAACATCAAGTCAACACTGCGCTCCCACCAAATATTCAAATTTTTATTCCAGCTTCTTCCGCCAAATTAAGGAAATGAATTTCTCTCATACTCTTTGCATTTGAAAATCCTTGTGATTCCAATGAAGTATCACTATCGTTAGTGGACAAATCAGATCTATTTTCGGCCTAATGATTTGCCTGTGCATGAGAAGATTATTTTAACAAATGTGCGAGCCAGAATGCTTTCCAACAGAACAAGTCAACACTGCGCTCCCACCAAATATCCAAATTTTTATTCCTGGTTCTTCCGCCAAATTAAGGAAATGAATTTCTCTCATACTCTTTGCATTTGAAAATCCTTGTGATTCAAATGAAGTATCACTATCGTTAGTGAACAAATCAAATGTTTTCGGCCTAATGATAGGCCTGTGCATGAGAAGATTATTTTAACGAATGTGAGAGCCAGAATGACTTCCAACAGAACATCAAGTCAACACTGCGCTCCCACCAAATATTCAAATTTTTATTCCTGGTTCTTCCGCCAAATTATAGAATTGAATTTCTCTCATACTACTTTGCATTTGAAATCCCTTGTGATTCAAATGAAGTATCACGATCGTTAGTGGACAAATCAGATGTATTTTCGGCCTAATGATTTGCCTGTGCATGAGAAGATTATTTTAACGAATGTGCGAGCCAGAATGCCTTTCCAACAGAACATCAAGTCAACACTGCGCTCTCACCAAATATTCAAATTTTTATTCCTGGTTCATCCGCCAAATTATAGAATTGAATTTCTTCCATACTACTTTGCATTTGAAAACCCTTGTGATTCAAATGAAGTATCACCACCGTTAGTGGACAAATCAGATGTACTTTCGGCCTAATGATTTGCCTGTGCATTAGAAGATTATTTTAACAAATGTGCGAGCCAGAATGCCTTCCAGCAGAACATCAAGTCAACACTGCGCCCCCACCAAATATTCAAATTTTTATTCCTGGTTCTTCCGCCAAATTATAGAATTGAACTTCTTTCATACTACTTGGCATTTGAAAACCGTTGTGATTGAAATGAAGTATCACTATCACCAGTGGACGAATCAGATCTTTTTATTGCCTAATGATTTGCCTGTGCAAGATAAAATTATTTGAACAAATGTACGAGCTAGAATGCTTTCCACCAGAACATCGAGGCAACACTGCGCTTCAATCAAATATTCTAATTTTCATTCCTGGTTCTTCCGTCAAATTGAATTAAAATAACTTTTACATGTGGCGAGCTTTATGTGTGTCACCGTATATGAATCTCTAATGGAAACTGGATATTTGAGGAATATAGTAATTATCTATTTGACTGAATATGCAAATTTTCACTTTCAGATTTTTTATTCAAGTTAGGTTAATTTCACAATATCCGGTTTTAGCCGGGAAAGTAGTTATTCTCTCTTAGTATAAGAAAGCCGCAATAGGCCATTGGCCGCAGTGGAGGGCCTGGTACTCACGTTCAAACCTAGTATAACAAAAAATAGCTCTTTTCAATTTCAACTGTCTGAATGAAAATGCAGAATTTTAGTTGCGGATTTTTTCTTTCACAATATCTATCAGATGCATTTCAATGTCTAACGTGGCTTCAAAAAATATAATAGTGTATAGTAGTGTATAGGGAGACCCCTAAAATCTTCGAAAAATACATAATAGTCAGATCCACATGAAATTTGCACCATACACGTAAAATTTCATGCTCATTCCAAATATCACTGATTTGAATTAGCTCAGATGTAAGATTCAGCCGGAGAGGGTAGAGAAAGGTCAAATTTGAAATTGCAAGGGTTCAATTCGTGAACGGCGGGTGTTAGATCAATTTTGCGAATTCTAATCGATTCAGAATGGTCGAATTAGTGAATGCTGTGAATTTGAGACAATAGAGAAAACAATTTTATTGTCAAATGTTGTGAGGGGGGAACCTGAAGATCACGAAAAATCCTAAGGTCGTCAGATCCACTTGAAATTAGCACAGCGCAATTTTAGTTAAATTTTTTTTTATAAATTTAAATTCTTCTTAAATATAGCCACTGCTTCGACATGTAAATTCCATGTTGTTACTTGCAACATTATAAGTTACGATTAGTCTAGGAAGTAATCCTCATTTTAGCGTTTACTTACATTTGTTCTGCTCTAACTTTGCCAATCTGTCTCGAGCGAATTTCTGTTATTTTGTTGTGTTCCAAATCCCTGAAAATAACGAAAGTAGATATGTTATGGTTACTGAATAAAATATCGAAGACATCCGGATTGGCATCTAAACAAAAGCAACCCACACCACACTTGCTTCACAACAGAGCGTGTGGTCACCTATAGTGGGGAGGCGGATCGCCAAAATGACAAATTCGGCTCACCCTGTAACCTAACTAGCAACCAATATGCTAGATTTTGTATTTCAGTAGTACAGATGATATTTCGACCGGTGTTCAGTGTGTATGAGTGGGACTCTCTTTCCTGGACGCCAGTTTGGAAACTGGCGGGTGACCCCAAAAACATATAATTTGACACCAAGATCAAGTTTTCAGGTTGAGTGGTTTCTAAAGTAGGAACAATCAAATATTTGCTTCCGCAATTTTCCAAACTGGCGTCCAGAAAAGAGAGTCCCACTCATACACACTGAACACCGGTCAAAATATCATCTGTACTTCTTCGATATAAAATTTAGCTTAGTGGTTGCTGGTTAGGTTTCAGGGTGAGGTTAGTTTGTAATTTAACATCTTTTACTAAATGTGCCTACCCATTACTATCGATATGAAAACAACTGGTCTCGAACCAACCCAATACCACCTGAGGGTGATTCCATGCTGTATATCTCCCAACAAAATTCAAACAGTTACAAAGTTGTTGTAAAGTGCACCCTTCAGGCTATATTATTATCAATTTTTATTATACTGTATATTATTTGAGGCATAGGATGTCCGGAGGACTGCTCGTTGCTAATATCCTATACAATAGGAAAAGTTGGGTCGAAAATCCATCAGAAAATGCCACGACGAACATTGAATTACATCTGATGGAATTTCCGTGCAGAGTTCCTACGAGGTTATCTCTGCAATTGCTTGTTGTATGGAAATGTTCATCGAAACATTCGGACCACCTATATATCGATTTCGGGGTGTTGCCCCTCATCAGTATAGGGTAGGTCTAGCTGTCAATAACTAATGACTGCAACGAATGAATCGACAACCAAATCCATTTCAAGACCGAAACTGAGATCGCACCCACACAGTGGATAACTACAAAACTGCGAGCGCCATCCCAGCGCCGGCCACCCAACTAAGCAATACCCATGAACCACGATCGTCAAGACCGTATAAAACGGAGAAGAAAACTGTAGTTCGCAATGAGCTCATGACTTGAGGCATAAGATGTCCGGAGGACTGCTCATTGCTAATATCCTATACAATCTCAGTTTCGGTCTTGAAATGGATTTGGTTGTCGATTCATTCATTATTGACTGCTAGACCTACCCTATACTGATGAGGGGCAACACCCCGAAATCGATATATAGGTGGTCCGAATATTTCGATGAACATTTCCATGCAACAAGCAATTGCAGAGATAACCTTGTAGGAACTCTGCACGGAAATTTCATCAGATGTAATTCAATGTTCGTCGTGGCATTAGCCAGGAAAGTATTCGTTTTCTGATGGATTTTTGACCCAACTTTTCCTATTGTATATGATATTAGCAATGAGCAGTCCTCCGAATATCTTATGCCTCAAGTCATAAGCTCATTGCGAACTACAGTTTTCTTCTCCACTGTATATTATATTTTATCGATATCACATGAAACATTGTTCTACTCTAATCACCTTATAATAAACATTTTATTGCAAATTACTGACAGCTCGAGTTTCTAATAATAATAATAATTTATAATTGAAGTACATCAAATTTGGTATTTCCCAACAAAGTGATCAAGGAAGGAATTGTATTGGTTGACTAAAAGCCATGAAGAACCACAATACTTAGGAATAGGAACTCAACTCAGGCACAACATAAATGAAAGAAGACATCACAACAAGATTTCTGAAACCGATTACATACAAAATGAACAAGAACAAGACTGGACAACTGTTCACAAATTGACAGGGGATCGTTTAGTAACGAATAGTCGTTGCCGACCAATGATGAACCCTCTACTCCCATATACACCTAATATGTAGGATTATTATGGCAAGTACCTGTCAGAAAACAACTACTTCCCTGGCTAATACCATGACGGGTATTGAATCAAATCTAACAGATACTTGTACAACGTTCCTCAAAGCATCAGATGACGCAATTGCAAGTGTTGTTTTCTGACAGGTACTTGCCACAATAAGCCTTCGTAGTAGATGTCTATGGGTGTAAAGGGTTCATTATCGGTCTGCAACGACTGTTTGTTACTGAATGATCTCTCAAAAGAACTCTGTTTTCACATAAATCTCTCAGAGATTCGGAGTGTTCTTCCTCTGCTCGCTAGGAGGAGCGGCCTAGAAACCGCTTTATTGCGTGAACCAGAGTTGATCAAGCAACGGAGTTGTCAACAAATGCGTGCACTTGGATCGGAAATTGGAGGATGTTTCGCAGCATCGTCGCAATTATCCAGCAACTCCGGAACTCTTCTTTCAGGATCAGTCAGGAACAGTACGAATTCTTTCTTAATATCGTCGGTGTTAACCAACGATGTTTCATCTATCTAAGCCAGGCCGTAGATTTATAGAGGAAGCTATGACCTGGCCAGAAATACTAATGAACACCAGAGCCACCCGGGCTACCACTCGGTATGACAACTACACTCTGATCTGTGGCTCCCGGATGACTGCTTAAAACAGCCAAATAGGAGCTCTTAAATAGGAAATTGGCACATTTACTTCGGCCAATGCCGAAGCAAAGTCGCTGGTGGGCGGAGCCTATCGGAGCTCCACTCCCAGATATGCTCTCCGACTAAAATTTTATTTTAGTATTTCTGGCTGAGGATGACAGAGTGTGTAATCGCTTGGACGGGGAACAGATAGCTTCAGTGCTGTCTGTGTTGACCTACCCTTGCACTGATGAGAGGCACCAACCTTAAAACTAGTCTGCAGGTGGTCACCTTGTCCAAACCAAAACATAATTCTGCTGGTGGTGGACATAGAGGACACTTGCAACGGTGTCCTCTGATGTTTTGAGGAACGTTGCACAAGTATCTGTTAGATATAATTCAATACCCGTCGTGGTCTTAGCCAGGGTAGTAGTCGTTTTCAGACAGGTACTTGCCCTAATAAGCCTACGTAGTAGGTGTATATGACAGTAAAGTGTTCAGCATCGGTCGGCAACGACTGTTTGTTAACCTCAGGCGTTTAATGTTGATTAAAATTTAGTGAACGATAATTCAATTATAGCCAACCTATTTTCGGATCATTATTCAGCTACAGTTTCAAGCTGTCTTCACCAATATTATCATGATAACGTTTCAGTAGGCTCAACTTATATGCATAAGATTCCGAATACTTTTCATTTTTACTTTCTCCGACTTACAGCAAAATACTAATTTTGCAGATAAATATAAATCAGAAAAGTAGTGTTGATGAAAAATACTCACACCATATGTAGCACCGATGTGGTGTTGAGATCATTCAAATCCGGCATCTCCTCTAGGCCCGTGTTGACTATCCTCCTGCAAGTGAAGAAAAAGTTCAGTTAATGAAAAAATATTACTAGGATCAAAACCTAAGTTGAGTATATTATTCGTTTTAATAAATTTGTAGGTGCATTCAAAGGAGCGGAAAGAAGTAGAGTCAGACAGTTACATTTTTTTTTTGTATTTTGGCTCGGTTGATAGAACATTCTTTTTTGAAAACATTCCTGGAAGTTATTTAGTATCTGATAACTTATCAGGAGTAGGTCTTTGATTGAAAGGTATGTCCATCTGCACATTGACCATTCGCATAATATGTTTCCAGGTAATGAAAATAATAATAAGGTTGTATTGATTTTCTCATCTCATATTCACAACCTCAATGATTTCTTCTTAAGAATTATTCATCTCAAGTAAATTGTTTTTTCATGATGTTTCTGCTATGCAAAACATAAGTGAAATAATTTTATATTCCTGAATGAAAATTGTGATTCGGACAAACAGAATATTGAAAGAAGGGAGATATAACACCAACAAAAATTCAGCTATACCTTTATCCTATAAAGTTATTGGGCAACGATGCTACTCTTACCTTGGACCCAGACTCTTCAACACCTTGAGCTCAGAACTTAGACAATCATCTTCCTTTTTCATATTTAAAAAAAAAATTAAAGAAATATATCACGAGTATAGATCGAATGAAACTACATGACCTTATTGATTTGAAACGCCTATGAATCATAAAAAATAAATGAAAAAATAATATTTTTTACACAAACTGAATAATAAATATTCCCAGATACCAAACTTTACCAAAATTTCAAAATTATTTTGAAATAATTCACAAAAAATAAAAATAAGAATTCAAATTTGACACTCTGTATCTCAGAAACAAATAACTTGGGGACATATTTTAATAGGAACCTTTCTTCTCATTTTTATGTCAGCAATACGCTCCTAAATTTTTTACACGTCCTTAAGAAACACCCTGTATAATAAAATATATACTGAAGTTTGTCTTTCGTCGCAGATCATTCCACATCTGATTTTATGAACATTCTGGAAAATGTTGTACCTGAGGAACACCTGACCTATAATGGAACCATGATAAAATACCTCGGAAGGCACAGGTGTAAACAATGTATTCGTGGAAAACCCATTAGATTTGGATATCTCAACTCTAATGACGGCTATTTGGAAAATTTCGAGCTTTAACAGGGGAAAGATCCTAAATCGAATTCTGAGTACAAAAGAATATTTCTAGTATTATTAGATGGAATCCTAGACGAGAAGAAACGTTTGAGATATTCATTTTATATGGATAATCATTTTGAATTCTTAAATTTAGTCGATATTCTGCTACAGGCACCATTCGAGAGAATCGAATACCAATACAGTACCCAATCGAAGAAGATATTCGAAAAGAAATATCGTGGGTATTTTGAGGCAAGTATGGAAAAAATAAGGAACAACTGTATGTGCACTGGATGGATAAAGCAGTCGTGACAATGGTTTCTTTCTCATGTGGCACCAAAGAAATGAGCCAGGTGAAAGTATTATTTCAACAACAAAAAAATATATCCAAGGCAGAAGCTAATTGCCAATTATAAAACGTATACGGTAGGTACAGATCAAATGGATTTTGAGTCGGTATAGTAATGCAAAGGGAAAATGGTACTGACCTATATTGACGTGATGTTTGATGTAGCCTTGCAAAATAGCTATGTTTTGAATATAGAGACTAATAGACCAAGGATACCACAACTTGAATAAATAGGGGAGGTGGGTATTGTTTATCTCAAGAAATATAAAAGTCACTTTAAAGGAGCTAAACACCATTAATTTCCCTGGGAGTAACGATGGTCACATATCAAATGAATTTAGATTTGATAGAGTTGTTCAGTTGATCAATCTTCTCAGGAAAAGAGAAAGTGTACCCGTAGACGCGGAAATCAACTCCAAAGACAAGTGGGGCTATGTGTGAATTGTTTTATCCCTTTTCATTCTCGTTATGATTTTAATTCATTGTTTGATTATTTGGATTCATTTTTGTATCTTTATCATTTTTAACGACAAAAAACTAATTTTGAATCGTTTTTCAATACATTCGATCTCTAGGTTGCATAATTACAATTTTCAATCATATTCACCTGAAGACCCTGAAGTTGAGTTCTGTCCAATACCAGGTAAATACTTGGCGTTGTTATGAGGGCACATTCAGAATCTCATCACCTGAGAGTATTACTCAGAATTTTCCTATAGTTGATGAAATATTGAGGAAAAGGATATATCCAGTTATTGGGGTCCTCTATAGAAACCGTATTCAAGTTCCATTGAGGTTTAGAAAATGCATATATTTCTAATTGATTCACTCAAAATCATAATATTTAATTTCAATATCGGGAACAGCCAAATCATGAATTCTTAAACCACTAAAAATTCTTCAAAACAAAGCAATAAAATGTACTTTCTATTTAGACTATTGTGAACCAACTATATAAATCTATATAAACCCCAAAGACTTTTTGACATTATAAGCTCCTTATATTATTCAGGTTGAAACAAATATTAGCAAAATATCTATTTATCATAATGGTTTAATTCAATTCAATAATTTACTCAAGTTATTTAAACTCACAAAAAGTTCAACACCTTTCAAAAATAAATTGAAAAAATATTTATTAACATGATACTATTAGTTCATCCTTCAAATATTTCTATATACCTCATTCATTTCCTCCTAACAAATTATTTTGCTTCTACTGCATAAATCAAGTATGCATAAATTTACAATGTTTTCAATACTTCAGTTGATGTTGTCTGTTATGAACATTACATTGTTTCTCAGGAATAATAAACGGTATTATTACCCATAGGTCAATTATTCTCAAGAATTTTTTTTTAATCCGATTATGGGTCCATTCTATCTCACTATCAAACCGTGTTATCGTTTTCCACCAATTATTATTTGTCGTATCGGTCAATGACAAATGAATTTTGGATGATTTTTCATAGTGTTGTAGGTTTATAGTCTAATTCACTCTAAAATAATTCATTTAACGAAATACAATGATTCAATAACACAATACAATATCTAATTTATAAAACAACCACTGGTCCACTGAACGATTTATATTCGACTTTTACTTCACTAACTATCCGTATCCACTCTGCTGCGTAGTTCTTTTATATCCACCACTCACTTCTCCGAATGCTCATGAAATTTCTCGAACAGCCTCGAATCGTCCAGATTCCTCTCGGTGCATAGCGCCTTCGAACGTCATATGCGGCCTGCGTGAGCGTTCAGGCCCGGCATCCCCACAGCTTCGCCACAATAGTTATAGAAAACCCCTTAAACAATATTCGGCATTAATCTAGGTAGTTGCGTAATGAGTGCTTCTAAGGAGGTCCATCAGATAATATGCCAAATGTGGATATATTTATGGTGATGGTAGATTCTGTTCCAGCTGGTAGCAGACGAAATTACAAAGTTTTATACCCATTTATCGTTAGGTACATTCCCTCTCAGTAAATGAATAATATAACTACCTCTCATTTCCGAAACTAGTTGTGCAACGCCCTCAAATATCTACGTAAGGTTAGACCGTTCTGGTAAGATCAGACTGAAAAATTACTTCTCACAAAATGTATGTGTTTTATCGAGCAACTGTTCTTTTTATCATGCAAAGGTTCGTTCGTTTGTTTGTACGTAGGTAAGTTTGCATAATTTTATATAACATTTTGCATGAGACTGAATCTACCTATACAGTTTCTGGAACGAACAAAATTTGGGACCGAATTTAACAGTTATTTCTGACCCCTTTCTCCTTAGGAGGGAATTTCTCTGTTTCCATATTTAGGGTGACAAACTCCACAAAAATTGCTCCTTGGTCTTTGCACCGCAAACCTCTTCAAGGAAGAAACGGTCCGTTTTTTTTTGATACGTGTTCTTTTAGAGGAATACAAGTAAATGAAGCAATGAAAATATTCTCAACAAAGAAGCAACAAGATTTCTTGGATTGAATATCGACAATGAACTAAAATTAGATTTTCTCACATCAGTAATTTCTGTCACAAGTTGTCGTCTGGATCTTACGCAATTCGAA
Organism: Chrysolina oricalcia; assembly: GCA_944452925.2. NCBI lineage: Eukaryota > Metazoa > Arthropoda > Insecta > Coleoptera > Chrysomelidae > Chrysolina > Chrysolina oricalcia. Next base: position 1,312,355 of record OX101821.2, on the reverse strand, counting down.
TTATATCGAAAGAATTGGATCACTCCGAAGCTAGGACTGTGAATTTTGTCCTAATTCAGTCACATTCGAGGTATGGAATTGCAATTTGAGGTGCATGCAGCTCTCACCTATGTTTTTGTACTACAAAAAAGTGCTCTGAGGTATATCTGCAAAATTGGGCAAGAGATTCATGTGTAGGCAGTTATTGGAGGATCATAAAATTCTGACAGTAACATCTCCATACATTTTAGAATCCGTTAGCAAATTAACTGAAATCTTTACTATGAAACACGTCGACACAATTTCATCAGATTGTCTAGACCAACTGACGATACTGTGGGTGACTCAATGATTTACGAGGGCATCAAAATGTATAATCACCTGCCATATATATTGAGGATACATTTATTAGGCAACTCAGAAGGGATACAAAAAACCTCCTGGTACCGCAATCATTCTATGAAATAGACGATTACTTCACCTCCAACCCTTACATATACTCAGTTCTTCTTGCTCAGGAATTATTTCATAATCCATGCAGAACTCATGACTGAATGTAGGAAGTAAAATATTTGTCATTTTTTTATTTCCACATTACTTGTTTCATGTTTATATTCCACATTTTATTTATTTACTACTGTTTGAATTGTATTAAACAGAGAAGTAATCAATAATTATAAAAATATATAACAACAACAAAAATTAATTGGCGCTCCGGGGCTACTTGATTGATTCCAGTGGCGCATTTGCTTTTTCAGCTGCAGGAAAACCCGGAAAAACCTGCAGCACCACATCATCTGAAGATCTTGATCTGCCAATGTCCTCTCTCTCATAAAATAAAATGTAGGGTGTCTCCAGAGGCTCCAATAAACCCAAGATATCGTCAGAGCATTTAGAAACAAAACTATCGTCAAACTTGAACCAGTCCGTTCCATCTTTCGCCAATGCGTAATAATGGCCACATTCAACGCCGGAACCACAGTGAACAATGACTGCATGAAGATTATAATTGTGGTCTGCTAGGTTGAGGTGTTCATCTATTTTCAATCTTCGTATAAGTTTGGTGCCTCTGCCAGAGGTTGAGTCATGTTTGAAGAGCATCAGTGTTATTATCAGATTGACTGGTGCCTCAGTTATACTCGTTGTCTTATAATTATCAGTCAATTTGGCGCATATTGGGCAATACAGTTGATCATCACCAGTTAAAAGTTCTATTTTCATATGATGAAACAGTAAGCTCCGCACGGACTGGCCGTGAAAGCCTACATTCCTACATTGGCTATCAGACATATCAGGAAATGCTAGTTGAAGCTCCAGAAAGTCACATACGTTTTTACTGTCTCTCAAACATGTACCACAACATAAACCAGTGAGAATTTTTCCAGCGAAAGATCTAGAAACACAAGACAAGCTGTACGGAACCATTTGATCCAGAACGGTCGGGACTACTGATTTTGTCATTTTCCTGCTCACGAAGAGTATTCAATAAGAATCCCAAGAATTCGGAACAATCCTCTTGTTGTCCTAACGAGTATCTAGTAGACTTTAAAGACTCCAGGAAATCGATTGGTGGGAAAGATGATAAATTCTTACGAAACTACAATTGCATAAACAGGGATCTGAGATTGGTGAATAAGTAGGAAACGTTCTCGTTCATTGTTAAAATCTCGTTCTTGAAATTCTTCGTCATGAATAATACTTGTAAAATGCTATTCATGTAGCAAGTGTTTCCCAAATTATCTAATCCAATCTTATTAACAAGATCCTCTTCACTGATTCGTAGGGAAGCTGGTCAGACTCTGCATCGCATCCATTTCGTTAGCTACAATCACCATTTTTCAAAGATTTATTTATATATATTTGTATCATATATTCATTTTTAGTTATATCTTATCTTATATGCTCTATCTTTAAGAACTCGATTATTTCCACAATAAAGGATATATCTTGATTGAGAGACCCATTTTAGTAATATCTCTTCATCTCTTGGTTGAAGTAACAAAAATTGTAAAATTTGTTTTTTACGAAAATCCCAGGTTTTCGTAGAAAACTCCTTAAAAGCAGAGCTTGTGCGAGCAAGGGAAATCAACCGACTCCTTCATAAAATCGTTTTGGGAAATTGTATCGTTATAGTTGAAGTCAACCAACTCTTCAATAAAAACGTTATGGAGAATTTCACTGAGATGAATGGTCCATTTATTAAATTTTATCGATGACAAGTATAATATCTTCAGTAAACAGTGTGAAATAACGTCATTCTCTTACCGTAGATCATTTTCCACAACGTAACCACGCCCGTATGATGAACGATAGCTTTTGTGATGCTGATTTATGTTAACTTGATAGCTCATATAGTTCATATGAGATTTATTACGGACATGCTCAAAATACCCCGAGCATTCTAGTGAAATCGATAAAATGCATACATTTACAAAAATCCCAATCACTGAAATATAATTTATGTTTATTATTGATTTGATGACTCAGGCAAGAAGTAGAACAACAAATCAATATTTTCTCAAATAACAAATGAGAGTATACCGATTGAATCTAAATGTATATACAAAGCTCTGTTTCAGTTTACAATTCTTCTAATACTACACCGACTACACCAAAAGAGTTTCAAAATTGATATAAATACTCACAGAATTTTCAGTTTTGGTAAATCCGCTCTGAACACATCTGGCTGAATTTTAAGTAGCTTAGGAGCTCGATGGATATATCTGGAAATTCAAATAAATTTGAGGGTTACATTCATTATTCATTGGCGAATTATAAAAAATAATTGAAATCCGAAATGAACTACCTCTAATAATATTCGCAAAGACACCGTTCTCATAAACTAAAAAATAGTTCAGTCAATAGTAGACAAAAACTTTTATTATGTGAAGTAACAATAACAGAGTAACAACAAAAAATAATAATAACAAAAAAATATTGGCGCTCCAGGCGGCTTAAATTAATTTAGTGGCGTATTCGATTTTACAGCTGCAGGGAAACCCGGAAAAACCTTCAACACCACATCATCTGGTGAGTTCGAATTGATTAAATGATAATTCCTAAAGGGGTCCGTCGAATTTTGAATATCTATATGTATGTCACCCGTCAAAACAACGTCAGTTTGATATGCAACAGTGATCGTATTTTGACTGGTGACTGGTGATGCTTATAGTCACTTGGAAACACGTCATAGTATGCACGATGAGATTTAGTTTTCATTTTAGTATACATACCTAATACTAAACAAAGCGTCAGACCGCGCGACCGTGGTGGGTTGAGTCGTGGGAGGCTGCGCAATTTGTCAAAAAATGTTGAAAAAAAAAAAAGAAATAGAATGCACGCTGATAATTTTAAAGGATGATATTTAAACACTGTATTTAACAAAAAAACTCGTCTGTTGGTGGAATGAGTCATAGGCGGCTGCGCAATTTGTCAATTAAAGTTGAAAAAGCTGATATTTTTGGAGGATGATATTTACACACTGTATTTGAGAAAAAAACTCGTCAGACTCTTGTCTATTGGTGGAATGCGTCGTGGGAGGCTGCGCGACTTGTCAAAAAATGTTGAAAAAAAAATAATAGTATGCACGCTGATATTTTTTGAGAATGACTTTCAGGCACTGTATTTGAGAAAAAAAACTCGTCAGACTCATGTCTGTTGGTGGAATGCGTCGTGGGAGGCTGCGCGACTTGTCAAAAAATGCTGAAAAAAAAATAATAGTATGCATGCTGATATTTTTTGAGGATAACATTTAAACACTGTATTTGAGAAAATAACTCGTCAGACTTTTGTATGTCGGTGGAATGCGTCGTGGGAGGCTGCATCGTCAAAAAAAGGTGAAAAAAAAGTAATAGGTATGCATGCTGAAATTTTATGAGAATGACATTTTATCACCGTTTTTGAGAAAAAACTTGTCAGATTCCTGTCTGTTTGTGGAATGCATATCAGTCACGCGTAGAAAAAGTGGAAAATTATAGTCACAGTGTGTAAGTTGCCATTGATACAGGTGGTATGTTGTAGTCCGTATCACCCAAAAACAATTCACCACGCTCCATATACCCAATGAGTGCGACAGAGACTTTTAACCTTCTGCATCGTGTGGAGTCTCGCAGTCATACTCATTAGACAAATATGGAAAAATATACTGGGTGTCCGATTTAAAATTATCACCAAAGTCATTTTTACTCAATTGCGGAAAACCCTAAATATTTTGGGAGGGGTTCAAAAATTGGCCCATCGGAAAATAAAATCGACCTGTCCGAGGATTTTTCCGAAATATCTTTACATTTAGAAATAATGAATTTATTCCTTACTTTATGTACACACTGTATACGCAGTTCTTAACAGATGTTGACATAGTTCATATTTACAAGGTGGCAGAGTAGAGCCTTCGAATTTCTGATTTAGTCTCAACATATCCTCATTGGTTTTAATCTTATAGGTTTTCATAAACATAGCAACACGAACCAGACGCATTCCACCAACAGACAAGAGTCTGACGAGTTTTTTCTCAAATACAATGCCTGAAAGTAATTCTCAAAAAATATCAGCGTGCATACTATTACATTTTTTCAACATTTTTTGACAAGTCGCGCAGCCTCCCACGACGCATTCCAGCAACAGACAAGAGTCTGACGAGTTTTTTTCTCAAATACAGTGTGTAAATATCATCCTCTAAAAATATCAGCGTGCATACTTTTTTTTCAACTTTTTTTGACAAATTGCGCAGCCGCCTATGACTCATTCCACCAACAGACAAGAGTCTGACGAGTTTTTTTGTCAAATACAGTGTTTAAATATCATCCTCTAAAATTATCAGCGTTCATACTATTACTTTTTTTCAACTTTTTTTGACAAATTGCGCAGCCGCCTATGACTCATTCCACCAACAGACAAGAGTCTGACGAGTTTTTTTGTCAAATACAGTGTTTAAATATCATCCTCTAAAATTATTAGCGTGCATACTATTACTTTTTTTCAACTTTTTTTGACAAATTGCGCAGCCTCCTACGACTCAACCCACCACGGTCGCGCGGTCTGACGCTTGGTTTAGTATTAGGTGGTATGTATACTATGATAAAAACTAAATCTCATCGTGCATACTATGACGTGTTTCCAAGTGACAGTACCTCCCGGATTATTAGTTGGCATTTTTGAAGGATCAACTCTTTGATGACATACCTTTGGTAAGGTTAAAACAAATGTGGTTCATGCACGATGGAGCCCCCTGGGCTCCAAATGCTCACGCCGTTAGATGGGTCGGGGTGGATACATTTCTTGGACCCCAACAAGCCCAGATATTACTCCTATGGACTTTTTTTTGGAGTTATGTGAAATGTGGTTTGGTATAATAATACTCCAGTTTATTCATTAACAATCAACTTACATGGTTTGGAGCTGATTCAATTGCTGAAAAACGCCTGTTTCGAAGTAATAAAACTTTTCCAGATTCACCAGAGTCCTGAAACAAATAAAATAAATTAAATTATGGTGGAAACTAATTAATATCCTCATCGGTTACTTTAAAAGTCAATTTTTATTATGCAATAATAATTAACTGAAATGGTGGTTCCTTCTACTTTCTATCATATTTGGTCGTCGATTCATTCGTTGCAGTCATTAGTTATTCGTTGCAGTCATTAGTTATTGACTGCTAGACCTACCCTATACTGATGAGGAGCAACACTCCGAAATCGATATATAGGTGGTCCGAATGTTTCTATGATCATTCCCATGCAACCAAGCAATTGCAGAGATAACCTTGTAGGAACTCTGCACGGAAATTTCATCAGATGTAATTCAATGTTCGTCGTGGCATTAGCCAGGAAAGTAGTTGTTTTCTGATGGATTTTCGATCCAACTTTTCCTATTGTATAGGATATTAGCAATGAGCAGTCCTCAAGACATCTTATGCCTCTTGTCATAAGCTCATTGTGAACTACAGATTTCTTTTCCGTTTCATATACGGTCTTGACGATCGTGGAGCAGGGATATTGTTTGGTTGGACTTCCGGCGCTGGGATGGCGCTCGCAGTTTGGAGTTAATCCACTGTGCGGGCGCGATCTCAGTTTCGGTCTTTAAATGGGAATGGTCGTCGATTCATTCGTTGCAGTCATTAGTTATTGACTGCTAGACCTACCCTATACTGATGAGGAGCAACACTCCGAAATCGATATATAGTGGTCCGAATGTTTCTATGATCATTCCCATGCAACCAAGCAATTGCAGAGATAACATTGTAGGAACTCTGCACGGAAATTTCATCAGATGTAATTCAATGTTCGTCGTGGCATTAGCCAGGAAAGTAATTGTTTTCTGATGGATTTTCGATCCAACTTTTCCTATTGTATAGGATATCAGCAATGAGCAGTCCTCCGGACATCTTATGCCTTTTGTCATAAGCTCATTGTGAACTACAGATTTCTTTTCCGGCTCTATCATATTTGTTACCAGTTCTAATAATTCAGAGTTAAATGCAGGACAACTTTAGAAGTTTGTATATTATTATTTTTATTGATATTCGAGTTGTCATTACCTATTATACAGAATCATCATGATAGCAAATAATAATCAAGGGTAATATAACAAGACCTTGATAAATAGTCGACTATTTTTATTGCATCTAAATTTCGACTGTATTTTATAATAATTTAACGAGACATTATTTTGGCATTAATAATCTGATGAGAGCCCGAGAGCGAAGCTCGAGGGCTTTCATCTCTGATTATTAATGCCAAAATAATGTCGAGTAAAATTAATAAATACAAGAGAAATTTAGCAGCAATAAAATAGTCGACAATTAATCCAGGTCGTGTTATATTTGTGAAGATTATTTCTTGAATCTGCTTCTTTATATCAGTCATATGAATGAATGAAAATTAAATAATTTGGAATAATTTATTCAAAATATCAAGAACAAAGCACAAAATCTAAACAAAAACAGCACCATCTTTATAAATTATCAATTGAAATTAAAAACACAATTATTGTATGTGACATTTCCACCATGCGTAATTTGTGACATTTGTTCAGCTTTTGAAGAACTTGCAGTATTAACCGTAGAAGGTCCACATTCATTCTCTTATACAGCTTCAACACGATTGATTTTATTTGACGTTTAATATGTATTTATTTAGAGTACTGTCAGATGCTCAGGCTCCTTGATATGAGTATCATGCTGAATAGTCGGTGACTATTGTGCATCATGTAAATAGTCGCTAATAGAGCGTGTTGATTGGTCCTGTCAAACAGGAAACAAACGTATGATTGGTTGATGACTGATATTTAATAGACGAAAGAAATAATCAACAATATTATTATTGATCTCTGGTATAAGTTCATTTCAGCTCAGAGCTCAGAGTGGTATAGATGAATTGGGAAGAAGTATCACAAAATCATCTCTACAACTTTTAATAATAACAATTCCCAAATTGAGGGGTATATGTTTCGAATTCAGCAGGAATCCATCTTCAGCCTTATACAAGTTCTATGGAAATGTTCACCTGATGAATTAAAATATACTGAGGACCAAGAGTTACTTACGTGGATAAAAAAAATATATTTTTCAATAAAATGTGGAAAATTGAGCAAATTTAAACACGAAAAATGTTGGTACTATGTCGGAATCGAATGACAATTGATATGTGCAAGTCGGCTGTCAAATCATGGATCACAGAACAATACTAGGGGATAGGTCACAATAAACATGTACATCATTCTGTGATGAATCAATGTGTAAAAGAACAAGATCAATCGAAGGATCGTCACGTTGGAGTGCAACTCAGTGAAAACATTAGAATTTAGAGATTTAAAGAATTGAAAAATTTAATAGACTCGGAATTAGACTGTTCGTTCAAGGAGTCAGTATTAACATAATTCAAAGAACTCAAGGATTTCAAGTAGTTTCCAAAATGTAAATTTTTGAAAGATGTGTAAAATTTCAAGATCATGATAAATGCATATAAACTTTTAGTAATATAAACATCGAGCATAGGGTTTCTGGATTTTTTGATGAATTTAGTATGTCCCATTGTTTGGATCCTACGACCAATCTGGCCCATATATTGTGAATTGCAATCAGGATGGGAGCAAGAAATTTTATAGAACCCAGATTTATGTGTGTGGGGAATCTTATCTATTGTGTTTATTGATTATTTACCACCAATGTTGTCTATGGTAAAGAAGGAGATGTTGATGTTATCCTTGTAGCGGCAAAGGATGTTTTTTATGTCATTGGATACCTTTTCAAATATGTTTTTTATTCATTCTGTTGATAATATTGGGTGGATAATCCTTATTTTTAGCAATTTGTTTGACTATATTAAGTTCGAGATTGAAATTTTCTTGATTCAATGGTATATTGAAGAAGCTGTGAAATGAAGAGTTGAGTATATTTGTTAATTAAGAGATCCAAAAATAGTAAAAAGTTTTTTTGGAAAATTTTCATGGTGAATTTATTGGATGGGTGTAATGAATTTTTGAAATAGACTTCCAGTAAGTAGTGAACCATTGAAAAGAACAATGCAATCATCCACATACCCGAACCAGAAAGAAATTTCATGGAACAATAATAATAATAATAATGTTTATTTGTACAATATAGAAAAATAATTACATAAATGATCGGACAAATAAACAAAAAGAAACCGCAAAGCCTAATTGGCTGTCTGCGGATAATGTATACAATAAAAAATTATTTACAATTGAATATTATTCTAAAACATATCAAGAATGTTCAGCACAAATTCGCAAAATCGCAAAGCCAAGAGGCTGTCTGCGTTGGATTTTTGCCAATTACGCGGAACATCATTCAAGAATTGGCAAAAAATTCGGTGTAGTACATTATGCTTTTCTCAACTAACAGTAAGTGCGTGCCTATCAGCAACAAATTAACAAAGCCTGGAGGCTGTGCGCTAAAAAATTGTTACTAGTACGGATTCCACTAAGATTAATATGAACATCAGATTTCAATTTTCAATTTCAATACCAGTAAAAAAGCAATGAATAGACATAAGCAGAAGGTCGAATATGAAATTTCAAGTGCTACTCTATACGTTCAGTTTATTATTATTATGATGTATTTTTCTTCTATCTTCTATCAAAATGAATTGCTTAAGCTTAGATTTGAATAAATTATAATTAACTATACTTTTCAAGTGCTGGGGAAGGTAGTTGAATACTGTAGGGGCAAGAAATGTGTAACATTTTTGACCAACAGTTTTATTTGAAGTTGAAAGAATTAATTTTTTATTGGTTTTATTTCTGGTCTCATGGAAATGGGAAACAAGCAAGAACTTATTCTTGTTTTTTTGACAATGCAATGCTATTTTATAGAAATAAATCTGACGTGGTCAAGTATTCTGCTTTCTTCATAGAGAGCATCACTTGAAAAGTTACGGTCTTTTTTCAAAATAATTTTCAGAAAAAATTTTTGCAGTATATTGATCCTTTCCAGATTTGATGGAGCAAGTCCTCCCCATCCTAATATACCATAACTTATCCTAGAGTCAACAAGGGCAAAATAGACCATTTTCAATTGCGGTAGTTTCATAACTTTAGTAAGACATTTGAATTTATATATCATTGTCCGAAGCGTATTACTGACTTGTTCAATGTGAATATTCCATCTCAAGTGGCGATCTATTGTGACACCTAAATATTTCATTTTATCTGTCAGTTTAATTTCAATGATTTGGTTGTCATATGGAATATCTAGTGTATCGAAGTCAAGTAATCCATTCACGTAGCTTGAAAGTGGAAGTGCCATGGTTTTTTTAAAATTGATTGTCAACAACTTGTGCTTGAACCAGTCTATGAATTTAGTGAAATCATTCTCAGCTTGCCGTTTCAGTTCATTCCATGTGTCGGCGGTATAAAGCACTGCAGTGTCGTCAGCAAAACTGAAGCTTTTTCCGCTGGTACTGATATTAAGTAAGCTATTTATGTAGATTATAAATAATAGTGGACCTAAAACGGTACCTTGAGGTACTCCACATTCCACTTCCTTAGCATTACTGATATTGTCATTGATTTTGACAATTTGTTGGCGGTTCGAGATATAACTTTCAAAAAGTTTGTGAACACGCCCTCTACAACCCATATTTTGCAAGGCCCCCAATAATTGTACATGGTCTACGGTGTCAAAAGCCTTGACAAGGCCAAGAAAAATACATAATGCAGGTTTGGTGTTATCGAGGGCTTCATACATTCTAGACGTCAAGGCTAAAATAGCATCCTCTGTTGATCGGTTCTTTTGAAATCCAAATTGATTTTCGTTCAACAATCCGAAATTCCTCATAAATGACTCCAGGCGTGCTTTTATGGCTTTTTCGAAAATTTTTGCAAAGCTAATAATCAAAGATAGTGGCCTGTAGTTTGATATAATTTGTTTATTACCCGATTTATGGAGTGGTTTAATTACAGAGATTTTATATTAGGGAGGACAAATACCTTTTTCAAAACACAGGTTGATGATAAATGACATTGTAGATGAAATTTCCCTGGCTATTTCTTTTAGGGTTTCGGATGTGAAGCCGTCGACTACAGGCGCCGTATGATTTTCAAGAGTGTTTATTATGTTAAATATTTCTTCTTCCGTGGTAGGTGTCAAGAACATGGAGTTGGGATTAATTTTTACGTATGGAGGTAGTGATAATGGCGTTTTTATGTTTTTTGCGAGATCTGGTCCAACTTTGGTAAAAAATTTGCGAATGTTTCTGCCATTTCAAAATCTGTTTCGGTGAGGGTATTGTCCTCTTTCAACACACTATTTATAATAGAATTTTTATTTTTATGTCCTGTCATGCAATTGATAACTTTCCATAGCTGTTTGGGTTTATTTTTGCTTTTTTCTATTTCAGCACTATGATAATTTTGTTTAGTTATTTTTATTAATGTATTGAGTTTATTCCTATGAGTAATAAATCTCTCTTTCAGTTCCAAACTGTTTTTGTTCTTTTGATATTCTTTGAATAGGCGGTCTCTACTGATAATTGAATTCATAATTCCTTTTGTAATCCAATCTTATTTTTGTTAATTTGCTTTTTTTGAATGTCACAGTGCTGTCTTTTATAATTTCAGAGATTTTTGTTGAGAAAAATGAATTAGGGTCATTCATTTCGTACAAAGTATTCCAATTTATTTGTGTTAAGTTTGTTTTTAATTTTTTATAATTAATACGTTTAAAGATGATGGTGTGATGGTGGTTTTCAGTTTGGACATTTTCATTTGTTGTTTTTAAAGACATTATAGTGGCTTTATGGTCGGATATGTGACTATTTAAAACAAACGCAGAACATTTGTTTTCTAAATCGCCATCTTGAGCCCTAACAAATATATGGTCGATGCAGGTACTCGATTCATCTTGTGTCCTTGTAGTGATATTGACTATAGACATGAAATTGAATTCACTGAGGATATCAAGGTAATCATTAGTCAGGTTATTGTCTGAAAAGAGATTTATATTAATGTCACCTAATATTGCGAAGTAATGCTCCTTGTACCGTTGTTGACCCAGGTAGTTTTGGAGTTCCAAAATGAATTCATTTTCGTTGGTGGATGGAGGCCTGTAAATACAGGCAATTTTTATAAATTCGCCCGTATCGATCAAAACTTCAATTAATTTGCACGGACCTAACTGAACGATGTTTGTTTTATATTTCCTAGTGTTCCTTACATAAACTATAACGCCATCATTTTGGTTTATAGTTCCCTGATTATAGACTGACTCATATCCATCTAAATCGAAAAAAATTTTGTGAATAGGTTGATATTCAGTAATTTTTGTTCTATGTTATGGAGAAAAATTTCTGCTAACAAGGGGGAAGGGTTACTGCCCATGGCTAGCCCAGAAATTTGAGCAAAAAACGTATTATTAAATTGGAAAATGTTTTGTTTCGATACAGTATCTAATAGAGAGCAAATATTCAAACAATGAAACGTGGGAATATCAGAATCAAATATTAAGTCTAGGGCTAGAGGAATGCAATATTCTGCCGGTATGTCTGGAAAAATGTTTACAAATATTCAGGGTACTTTTCATCCTGTGAAAAAATTTGAGAGTAGAATCATAACGTAATTTGGTGAAGCCGATTTTGTCCAATATAATCCTATAATAACAAAGGTTGAATACTTTAATTTCTTTAATGTATTACCTTCCAAAAGGAAATACATTCATGGCTTTTCCAGGTAGCGGATCAAATTGCAGTTCTCCCAAGAGCTTTTATTCGGCGTTTCCTACTTAGTTGTTCATGTTATTTTAGAATTTTCCCTCTAATTATTTTCTAGGTCGACATCCTCAACAAATCAAATTATTTCGGCAAATGAAACATGAAACTGGAACTCATTCACTGCAACTTTGCGAGCAAGGAGAATGTTGTATTTCAGAACGCTCCCCACTCTAATTAGTATCCCGTTTCACACGGCGTAAGTAAACTTGATACTCGTGTTTGATTTGTAACGCGAGGTACAAGGAAATGGAATGGACGGAGATTATGGAATTGATTAATATAACAAGAACGAAGGTACACATCGCATTTAAATGGAAGCAAATGGATCATGCAGATGGGAAAGTTGCTGAAAGTTGTAGTTTCACTCGGAAACATAATTAGAGTTGGGTTTTCTCGAAATGATTTCACAATATTCCACAATACCTACAAATAATATTTATTTACTACCACTTCAAATAGAATATACTTCTGAAATTGAGGGGCCCAGTTACAAAGTGTACAATCTCCAGTTTAAACAAATTTCCAGAAAATAGAAAAAACCTCGCAATTGAAGGTGGTGCATTCTCCTTAAAATTTGAATATAATACTATGAAGTTATCATTTTCTATAGATGATTCATGAAGTTCTAGAAAAAAAATGTATTTTTTTCCAAAAATATTTTTCAAAAAAGTTATGGAGATTGTACTTTATGGATTTTTTTAATGGAGATTGTTCACTTTGGAAATATAGAATTATGGACAAAATATAAATTTTTTTGTTATTATTACTAATGTTAGTTTGTTTATTTCAGACACAAACGTTAACACGTTATTTTATATTGAAAAATTCAAATAGACTTTTTCCTAAATTGATGAGTGATACTTACGAGTCCAAAACATAACAGAATATAACTACGGACTGTATGTCGTGGCGTGGCGCAGTGGTTAGAGCGTCCGACTTTGGGTCGAAAGGTCCGGAGTTCGAGCCCCAGTTGCGGCTGGGATTTTTTAATTTAATTTGACCGATTAAATTATTCAAATCTCGTGGCTGGACTGGGGTGAGTCCTGCACGATTCACTGTTGCGTTCCAATTAACAGTGCTGCTCCTAAGGTGACGCAAGGAGTTAGTAACAAGGCCTATCCAGAACACGTGGCTAATGATCATAGCAGTCGATGCCAGAAAACAAAAAAAAAAAGAAAAAAAACTACGGACTGTGTTTTATGTAACGGCACAGTCTGTTTCCTACAAGTATTTTTGTTGATAATATTTTATGATCATAGTGGATTTTTTCCATTTAACTATTTCGTGATTTTTTTCAACTATTTCTATGGAATAAGGGCCAGTTTTTCAGATTCCAGTAAAACTCCAGATTAATCAACTAATGGTTAGAATTTGAGCCTTCATTTAAAGAATGTCTTTCACCATCTAAATTATTAGTTAGTTATCTAGACTAAAACCTGAAAAATTCAATGACATATTACGACTAGACTACGTTATTTACATTTCGAGCTACTGTCAAATTCTAAGCACAATTTTTTGATGCTTTTTTCGCGGAAAATAATTGCCAGCCAACTCAAAAGTTGGCAAAGCTGAGTTTCTGCTGAATTATCTGCTCATATACAATGTTTATAAGCAGATAATTGCCGCGAAACAAGCGGCAGTACAAATTGTGCTTAGAATGTGCCTCTGTATTTACCGCAGCTCAAAATGTAAATAATGAAGTCTAACGGTTATATGTCATTGGAAAAACTGGCCCTGAACACATTGAAATGAATAAAATAGATCAATTTTATTTACTCACAATTCCCTCAAACTAGATGCGTACGGTATCAACGAATCGCTTTTCAAGACTTCTATACACTCTGCATCTTCCACCACTCTGCAAAAGAAAATGATATGTGAGAAAATATCGCCGATCCTGAATTTATTACAAGGATAATAATATAACTGGAGAGTGGTTATGTGCTGACGCAAGAGGAAACTAGGGTGAGGATTTGCCGAAAATGCACGTTAGATAAGATCTACGGGTCATGCGAAACAGTTATTTATGATACAAGAATTCAAAGTGGCATTCTATTTTGTGAGTGGCAAATAAAATCACTTTTAACAATTTTTTTTTATAGAACTGTTACTGCTTGTAAGAAAAAAGTTCATAAGATCCATCTCTGGATTACAAAGCAGAGGCTCCAGCTTCATGCGCGCTAATGTACTTTATACTGTGTATTTCAAATTTGATAGTATGCATGACAGTGAGGCAGGTAAAGAACAATCAATAAGTAAAAGTTTCTGGCTTCTTTGTAGTCGTATCTATTACTGCTGCAAATATAAATACAAGGGAAATTGAAATGGATGATTTAGGTTCTTCTCTTCCATCAAAAATTCAAGAAGCTGCAACCAGAGTAACTTCAATCTGTTGCCTGAAAAATCACGGAAACAATATGAAATTGCTTCTAGTGGATTCATCAAGTGGAGTCAAATGAAGAAAGTTGAAGGCAAGCGTTCACTGAAATCGTACTTTTAGTTTATTTCGAAGAAAAATCTAAGTTATGGAAGTCATCAACGCTGTGGTCTAAATTCTCTATGATACAAAATAAATTGAAAATCAAGAAAATCGTGGATATTAGTAAATACCACAAATTGGTCGCATTTGTTAAACGAAGAACTGTCAGCTACCGTCTGAAAGAATCGAAAATTCTAACAAGGGAACAAATTGACAGATTTTTCCTGTTACCAAATATCTTATGATTGAAGTGGCAACTATTTTTGGATCATTTGGAGCGTGCCGTCGTGAAGAATTCTGCAAATTGAGCGTAAATGACATTGAAGAAACAATACTTATTCATATTTTGGCTACCAAAACCAACATTCATTGAAGTTTTTGCATCGTTGAGCAGTACGTAAATCAGTATCGTGAATTTGCTGTATTACGTCCAAATTCTGTAACTAACCGTTGGTTTTTCCTGAATTACTTTAACAACAAATGTACTGTTCAACCAGTTGGAACAAATACTTTTGGGAAGATGCCTTCCACTATTGTTGAATTTACCAGATCCGCAGCAGTTTACCGGCCATTGCTTCAGCATCTCTGTTAGCGAATTCAAGAGCAAGTTCAATAAAACGACATTTAATATTTGAACTGAAGGATAAAGTTTTCGAAAAAAATTTGTTAGATACTCGATTTCGAAATTCTTTTGCATTCTCAAATTATTTTTATCAGAATATCATAATTATCAAAAGTAACTATTTGCATCTACTCACAATATGTCCAAATTCTTCGTGAGATTTGCAGGAATATCAACAATGTATGGTCCACTACAGCGGCATTTCGGTTCCACCATGTCATCACACATGCAATGTTTCTCCATATGGAGAGTACGTTGGGATGTACAGACAGAAAGGTTCTCTTTTGAAAATATGATGCTTATGCTCGCGTTGATCCATAACCATAATAGCCTGAAATTAAAAGCAAATGTTCACAAATCGATTTCACTACTTACAGTAGAATAAACTAGAGAATAGAAGCGTATATTGTGCATTTATTTCATTTATCGAAGGGAAGAAATCGACCAACCATTAAATTATCATTGCTATCGACCCTATCAAAAATAATCGAGAGACTTGTAATTGTCCGCATCATGGTCTTTATGGAACCAGAAGATTTCCTTTTTTGAAAATTGTAACAGGTATAGCAAACACCCCGTGAATGATATCTCGTTCAAAGGACCCCGCACTATCCTTATGGAAAATAGCTTTCGATTAAATTTCATGAATGTTTGGTATGTTGTAGATTTTGACATCGTTGGCAAAAGTGTCCATGGGCACACAAAAATCGGCCGACTAGTTTTCGAGATGAAAAACGCGAACTTGACGTCGAATATGAGCCTCAGAATACGCTTCTGGCCAATAAAAATTCTTTCAGAATTAGCGCAATCTGCCCATGGATAGATAGATAGATAAGCTTTATTGTCTGAAATTTACATTTTGTCAACAAAGTACAGTCAATTTCGTTTATACATTTGTGGTATGTACATATTAAAAAAATTTCAACATCATCTTATACTTAAAACATTCACATTTTTGTTTAAAAAGTCACGGTAAAATATATAACAAATGAATTCGTGCTAAGTACACATAACGTATGACAAATAAATGAAGAATAAATCGTTATACCGAGAATGAATCAAGAATAAGCAAATTGACTACTTATAAACTCTGAATAACTAATGTATAGGTTATACTTGGTCTAAGTATAATGTCAAAAGTTATACCGACCTCTACCCTTGTATAATATTGATATAACCTGACAATCAATTGACATTAGTTTTTTCAACAATTTGAACATGTTCTTGAAATAAATATGCTGCTGAGGAAGTAAAAGACCTCATAAATAAATGCAGAATGTGCGAATAATTACTACCTTCAAGAAAAGAGAAGCCTCTTTCGAGTTATACAGTGACGAAGAGTTCAGAATGAAACATCGTTCTTCTAAAAATGGTGTAATCTTTTTAGACCAATTGATAGGTGATTCTATCAGTAGGGACAAACGAGGAGGCGGATTACCTTTCATTCTAAAGATACTCAGGTGGTTTGTGATTACAGTTTCTGGCGTGGAAGTAATCATAACTCTCGTATTTTCGAAGAAAGTACATTAAAACAACGCCTTGGAGAAGGGGCATAGCGTGGAAGATTACTAAGAGAATCTGGCTATGCTTGCAGTCCTTATTTATTTACACCTGTTCGGAATCCATCAATTCGCAAAGAACAATCTTACAATAACGCTCACATCAGAACTCGTAATACTGTTGAAAGATGTTTTGGTTTTTGGAAAAACCGATTTAGTTGCTTGCTAGCGGGGTTCAGAACATCTTTACAAAATACAAAGATGTATAAAGTGGCTTTGGCAGTGTTGCACAATATCAGAATTGATTTGAATGAGCATCTTTTCATTGACGATGATATACATAAACTACCTCAACCAATAATATAATAAATTTGTTTTGAGGTCATTATTTTCTATGATGCCCAGATATGCCCAGATATGTCTCTCAAAAGTAGCTGAAATATAAAACAAACAAATATTGATATTGAATTGGGAGTGAAGAATAAGGAATGAGTTCATTCCCATTTTCTTTATTTTACCAATTGCCACAGCGTTCTCTTTTAGGGAGGGCATATCTCATTATTTTCGAAAACCGTGAATTTTCATTTTAAGACGACTTGATGAAATAACACGAAAACCTTACAGATCTGTCAAATTTTACTTGAAATGTGGCTGTTCTGTGAACCAATGAGTCTGCATACACACGTAAACAAGGCGTTATTTCCGAGTAAAGGGAGAATAACTATAATGAGGTTATACCAAGCTTATTTGTCAAAACATATTTTTTGGTTATACTTACCTTATGCTTGGAATAACTATTCCTGGTATAAGTTTGGAATAACCTAGGTATACGACTTTTTTATTTGTTAGAGTGAATTTACGAACATAGAGTGACATTGTAGGAAATATGACAATATACCAAAGAATAATACATATCAAATCAGAATTTTCCTATTCAAAATTTTCTTCAATTTCAGGATTGCAAAAAATCTAAAATTAGGTTTTTTTAAAGTGTGATGTAGACGATTTTCTCCCTTATGTTATGATCTAGATAGAGTCCTAATTAGTTTAGTAGACTCTGAATATTGATGTTCTGTTAAAATCATACACGGACTATTTTTCGTACATTTGAATCGGAGATAAACTGTTTTTTTCGGTATTTGATATCAAATTATTATTATTACATCAGTTTTCACTGTGCTGATACCACCATTGAAGTTTCAGCTGCAAACAGCCTTATCAAACCATTCGTTACATAGTCTGGCATTTCATTTACAAAAAGTATGAATATCGATTCTTGCGTACTCCATTATATATATATATATATATATATATATATATATATATATATATATATATATATATATATATATATATATATATATATATATATATATATATATATATATATATATATATATATATATATATAAATGGAAACTGAAATGAAAACATCTTGGGTATGTGGAGTGAAGCATTACAGATGTGCAACACTGATTCCTGGGCAGAAGGTGTGAAAAGAATGGTTTGAATGAGAGAAATGTATGTGTGATATGGTATATCATATACATCAATGACTTTTCTGATTATGAAAGTGAGTAATATATTAATTTGATTTGTCTTACTCAGGATTCATAAATGGTTCATGATTGGAATACATAATAGAAGAATATATAAAGAATTGTATTTCCATAATGGTGTCCTGGAAAAACAATGATTTGAAGAAATTTTCTTAAACAATTTTTTTTATTGGTTATAATCGTTTTTAAATATATAGATTGTTTAAATAATGAGTTAATAATAATAATAATAATTGATTTTATTGATAGTAGTGCATACATAAAAGATACAGAACGTAACAAAATAAGCCTGGTTGAGAATGCAAATACCATCAAAAGGCAGGATTCAGTCTCTCACCAAGTCGTAGACCCGGTTCGAGCTTGCTCTTCCATCCAACCAGAGAAAAAGAAAATAGAGAATTAATGAGTGAGTGTAACAACAATACATTCGGTTATAGCTGAAATACTGGCTAAAGAAGAAGATTGGGCAATTTATTATCAAGCAGAAGGTATTTCAGTTTCAGTTTGAATCCAGTAACGGAAAGGGTTTTTAGAGAAGTCGGTATCCTGTTGTACAGCCAGGCTATGTAGAATGAGAAGGAGCCCCGAAAGAGGGATGTTTTATGAATGGGCGCTGTAAGAAGGTGTTTAAATCTCAAATTTAAGTTATGGACATGCGTTCTGTAGTTCAGTTTCTGGTGGAGATAACTAGGTTTCGTAGATGTTATTATTTTGTGAAATAGCGTACAAGCGTGAAAAATTCTGCGAGTTTCAATATTCATCCACCCAATAGTTTTAAGATGGTGGGAAATATGTTGGCGTCTACTTGCACCAGTTATGAGTCTGATACATGAATTTTGTAAAACTTGTAATCTGTGTTTGTCAGCATGCAATAAATTCGATCCATAGACCACATCCGCAAAATTAGCATGCGTTAACACGAGAGCATCACATAACAGTTTTTTTGATTTTTTGTTCAGAACATCTCTATTAGAGTAAATTAATTTAAGATTGCAGTATCCACGTTTAATAATATGCGACGTGTGCAGTGAGAATCTGAGAGAAGGGTCTAGGATCAGGCCAAGATTCTTTGTTTTATCTATGAGAGGTAGTTGCAGGTTATCAAGAAAAATATTGATGTGATTGACGTAGGTACCGCTTTCTCATGATAGCTTTGCCGAAAAGCATAACAAAAGACTTCTGAGGGTTGATAGTGAGACAATATTTATTTGAAGTATCTATCAAAGACTTCAGATCTTCATTGATTTGTTGGCAAGCAGAAACGACAGAGTCTTCATCAAAATGTTTGTAAATTTGGGTGTCATCCGCGTAGCTATGAATATTCGGAAAATTGAGATGTATAAATAACAAACAGAAGAGGACCAAGAATGGAACCCTGTGGAACGCCATTTTTGCTGTTAAAAACCAAACAATAATGATATAATAAGTTAGGAAATCATTTCCTTCTTGAAGATCATAATTTGTACTTCTTAATAAGTAAACAAAAAAAATACTTTGTAAATATTATCATTGTTCATTAACTTAACAATTTGTTTTAAACAAATTCTGATAACGATTTCATTTTTTTTCTGGAACGAAAGTAAATTACAAAAACAGCCATGTATAACAAAGTTGGAAAATTTATCAATGGCTGATTTTGTAATTTTTTAGTTCCAGAAAAAAAACCGTCTGAATTTCTTTATAACAAATTGTCAAGTTGATAAACAATGAAAATATTTATAAAGAATTATTTTATTTTGTTTACGTATTGAGAATTACAGATAATGATTAATAAGGAGGAAATAATTTCCTAACTATTTATTTAAACAAACGAAATATAAAAAAACGATCACCTACAAGCAATCAAAAAATTTATTTAAGAAAAAAAATCTTTTTCAAATCATTATTTTCCCAAAACAGCATTATGGAAATAAAAAAAAAATTCTTAAATATTATATTTGTTTATTTGTTCATAACTATAATTTATAAACAATACAATTGTAACCAGTATAAATTACTGCCATTATTAGAAGTAAAAACAGAAATAATAAAACACTAGTAAAAAAACTTATTTTTGGGTATTTAATTTTTCTTCAGATAAAAAATTATAATAAACAAAATAGTAAACTTTTATCGTGGGATCTTGTGAAGTTGGTATGTTAGAAGGGATGCCAACAATTTATAGTTCAAATATTCAAACTTTAACGTCGTTATTTATGAAAACGGAGACTGAAAAATTTGTTAACACCTTGAGTGCCATAGCGGCCATCATGACCGTTACGATACTTTCCTGCGGTGCCATAACGGTCATAATGACCGCCGATTTGGACCTCTACCACGGCTGCTTTAAACACTTCTTCTATCAAGGGGTCGTGCTAATCAATGTGAATTTAATAACTCTGTCACTTCACCGGGTGATATGGAATATAGGTCATCTCCTCGAACTCAATTTTTTTTTGTAGATGATAAATCGGTATAAATCAACACATCAATCATGTTAGATCTTGTCTTGACCAACGATCCCGGACTTTTTTCCAATATAAAATACCTACCACCAATAGGAATCTCCGACCACTTGTGCATTCTCTTCACAGTCCAAATTATCACAACAATAAGCGAAAAACACCGTCGGAATATCTGGAAAGCAAACTTGACCGAAATCCGCACTAAATTGTCTGAAACCAACTGGGAAGAACTACTCACAGGCTCTGACACCAAAAGGCAATGTCACATCATCGAGGAACATCTGAGACAACTAGTCGAAGCAAATTGTCCCCTCCAAATAAATAACACCGCTCGGATCACTTGGGTGAATAGAAATCTACTAAATGACATCAGAAGGAAAAAAGCACTTTGGCAACAATACCGCAGACAACCCAACGCCGCGAACTATAGTTTACACAGAGAATACTCCAATAGTCTAACAAGCAAATTGCGGGACTCTCGCAGTCGATACGAAAACAATCTTCCAGCTATGGGTTCCAAAGCCGTGTTGTAGTGTTTTTTACTTTGGAAACTGTATTCCACTTTTCCCTACTAGCAAATATATCTAGGAAAGAAAACTACAAAACGTTACTTTAACAAAATCTAATTGTTACTCGTTGCCTTGGCAACCACTCGTAGACAAGCATCTTACATTTGTTCATACAGTACGGGTACAATATGAGTATACTACAATATCTCCCCCTTTAAATAAAAAAATTATTCAAGTATAAGTCAGTCGTTCAATCGGTTTGATATTCCGTTTCGGTTGAACCCTTGTTGGTAAAGATCCACTGACTACTTCATTATTAGCACTTTCATTATAACTTTGAAGCAGGGTAGGATCTGAATCAATTTCAACTGTTTCCATGTTGCAAGGAAGTGAAGCTTCTCTGAAATTATGTTTTTTAATTTGATTCAGATGCCGTTTCCATACAACATCAAATTCGGGAATTTTTACATTATAAATAGATTTTCCTAATCTCTCCAGTATTATCCCCTTTATCCAAGTAGGATTTCTTACATTTTGATAGTTTTTAACTGTAACTATATCACCTTCCTCAAACTCTATAAATCTAGATCCTCTATGATACAATTTTTGTTTTTCAAATTTTGTTTTGACATGATTTTTCAAATTTTGATTCTTTATTGATTTTTCTGGTAAAAGAACATCGAATCTTGTACGCAGTTTACGACCAAACATTAAATCAGCTGGACTGCAGCCAGTAATAGAATGTTTGGTATTTCTGTAGTCAAATAGAAAACAATTTAATATTCTGTTCAAATCAACAACTTCATTTTTTCCAAACCCATTTTTTAAAGCGTTTTTTACAGTTTTAACCGTATTTTCAGCCGCTCCATTGGAAGATGGTTGAAAGGGGGGCGAGGTAACATGTTCAATATTATTTTTATTCAAAAACATTTGAAATTCGTTCGAAGTAAAAGTTGAAGCATTATCCGTGACTACTTTTCTTGGAAGTCCATATCGTGCAAAAGTTGTTCGTAGAATTTCTATTGTTGATTTAGAGGTGATTGAGCTCATTGGAAAAACCTCAATCCATTTTGTGTGAGCATCAACCAAAATTAAAAATTGTTTGTTCAAAAATGGACCCATGAAATCAAGATGAATACGAGACCACGGTTCACCAGGCCAAGGCCACTTGGTAAGTATTGCCTTGTTCGGTGTTTTTTTATTCATTAAACAATTTTCACAACTCTTACAAATTTCCTCTATATTTTTGTCCAAACCAGGCCACCAGAAATACGACCGAGCCAAACTTTTCATCTTGACTACCCCCATATGAGATAAATGGAGTTTTCGTAGTACTGAGTCCCTCAATTTGGATGGAATAATCAGTCTATTGTTCCATAATAAACAATTACAATCAATGCTCAATTCATTTTTCAACCTATGGTAAGGTTGAAAATCTTGAGTTATTACTTTGGGCCACTCAAACTGTACATATTCCATGACCTTTGATATTATCTCGTCATGTTCAGTAGCTTGTTTGATTTCCTGGAAATGCATTGGAAAATGCTCATTATTGGAAAAGAAATTGATAAAATCAATATCTACATTTTCCCAACTATTTTCGTCCTTTATTTCTGGTGATCTCGATAAACAATCAGCTATATTTTTATCTGACCTAACAAATTCTATTTTATAGTTGTAATTGGATAGAATAACTGCCCAGCGGCGAAGACGATTAGCAGAGAATTGAGGTATACCTTTTTCAGGGTGAAAAATAGTGAGGAGTGGCTTATGATCTGTTTCCAATATGAATTCTCTCCCATAAAGATACTGATTGAATTTGCACAAACTGAAAATGATAGCTAATCCCTCCTTCTCTATCTGAGAGTAATTTTTTTCTGCCGCTGTTAGAGTACGCGATGCATAAGAAATTGGTTTTTGAGTGCCATCGGGCATAACATGAGTTAATATACCCCCCACCCCATAGCTAGATGCATCAGTTGTCAACTTCAATGGTAATTTCGGGTTATAATGCACCAAAACTTTAGAGGAAGTCAACATTTCCTTTATCATTGTGAAAGCTTGGTCACATTCTGATGACCAGAACCACTCTACGTTTGATTTCAACAAATTATATAAAGGATGAAGAATTGTTGACAAATTAGGTAGAAACTTACCATAATAATTGATAAGACCCAACCAAGATTTAAGTTGAGAAACAGATTCCGGAGTGGGGGCATCATTGATAGCCGAAATTTTTTCTTCTGCGGTATGTAATCCCTCCCGATCAATGATAAAACCTAAGTATTCAACTTTTTCTTTGAAAAATTGACATTTATCCAGAGATATTTTCAAACCAGAATCTTTCAATTTGGTCAGAACTTGATTCAATCGGGATAAATGTTCTTCGCGATCACAACCGCTTATCAAAATATCGTCCAAAAAAACCACTACTCCTGGTAAACCTTCCAAAAGTGATTCCATCAATTTTTGAAATTTAGCTGGTATACTAGAAATTCCAAAAGGTGCCCTATTATAACGAAATAACCCCTTATGAGTTGATAAAGTTACCAAATTTTTAGATTTTTCATCGAGGCACACTTGAGTATACGCATTTGCCAAATCTATTTTGCTAAAATGAACGCCACCCTGTAATTTAACAAATAATTATTCGATCCGAGGAAGGGGATATTGATCTACTTCTATGAAAGGGTTGAGGGTTACCTTGAAGTCACCGCATATTCTGACAGATCCGTTTTTTTTTTCAAAACTGGAACAATCGGTGTTCCCCAAGGACTGTAATCTACAGGTTCGATAACACCTAAACCTTTCAATCGCTCTAACTCCCTTTCAACCTTCTCCCTCATGGCAAATGGAAGAGGTCGAGATCGGAAAAATTTTGGATTGACAGATTCATTTTTCAAATTTATGGATATAACACCTTTATTAAAAGTACCAAGGCCAGGCTCAAATACTGAACTGAATTTCTTCAGTAAAAAATTCAAATCATCAGACAAACCAATATGAAAATTATTTGCAATGTTAAGCTGAAAAATATTGAAAAAATCACGTCCCAACAAAGGTGGACCAGATGCACCCTGTATAACATAAATATTTATGGGAACAGTTTTTCCTTGGAAATTTACATCACAAATAATATAACCTTCTGGAAAAATTGTATCTCCATTGTATAAATTGAAAATTTTGTCAGTTTCATATAAAACCTTATCTTTAAAAAATTCATCATAAAATTGTCTAGATACTACTGTGAAACTGGACCCAGTATCGAGGTTGAAAGTAAAAGGAACTTCATCAAGTTTTAAGTTTATCAAAATTGGATCAACTCTTGATTGCAAATTATATAGTGAAAACTCTGACTCTAAATAGTTCTGATTATGAGTATTATTGAAATTCCTCTTAATTTTATTTCGTTTCTGTGAACACATTGGAGCTAAATGGCCCTTTCTGTCACAAATATGGCAAAAACATTCGCGAAAAGAACACTTATCTGCTGGGTGGTTATTCCTTCCACACACTGTACATTTTGTCTTCCCAGTTGACGAATTCTGTTGCCCTCTAGACGTTGACTGCGACGACTGCTGTCCTCCCGCCGATGATGACTGCTGTCTCCCCGACGGCAATGACTGTTCTCCTCCAGACGATTTTTGTTGCCTTTTGTCATTTTTGGTTTTGACATAATACATATCTTGTTCCCTCTTCATAATTGTTCCTGAGTTTACAGAAACAGGAGAAAGATTGGCTGCAGATTTAGCTGTAGCAATTTCCACAATACCTTTGAAAGTTATTGTCTTCTTTTCTTCAAAAAGACGGTCTTGTACTGTTCCTTTATCATAACCCATGATGAAAAAATCTCTTAAAACCATTTCCAACTGGTCGTTTTCGAATTCGCATAAGGCTGCTACATTTTTCAAACGTGCAGACCATTCTCTTGCCGATTCATTAACCATTTTCCGCGACATGTAAAATTTATAACGTGCAGCGAAAACACTCAAACTTGGTTTGAAATGTTCTGTCAGTAAAGTTATCAGCTCAGGGTATTTCTTTGACTCTGGTTCGTCAGGCATGCACAAATTGTGTGCAAGTTTATACGCCTCTTCATTGAGAACATCCAGTAATATTGCGGCTTTACGTGAATCGTCTTTGATGTCGTTTGCCACAAAATAATTATCAATGCGTCTCTTGAATATTGACCAATCTGACACTGACGGATCAAATTCTCGTAAATGACCGATGTGATCTGTCATATTTTTGAAATTGAATATACAAACTATTTCGCGTGGTATCACTTACGAAAACTGCAATTTGCACTTTCCGCACAATCTCGTCGCCACTTGTAGTGTTTTTTACTTTGGAAACTGTATTCCACTTTTCCCTACTAGCAAATATATCTAGGAAAGAAAACTACAAAACGTTACTTTAACAAAATCTAATTGTTACTCGTTGCCTTGGCAACCACTCGTAGACAAGCATCTTACATTTGTTTATACAGTACGGGTACAATATGAGTATACTACACGTGTACAGTTATGTTAGACGTCAGCTCTCATCCAAAGTGACAACTCCAGTACTCGAGCAGAAAAACTTCCTTGTTACCGATCATCTTGAAGTTGCCAACACGTTCGCAGATGAATTTTGCAGAAATTTCAACAATGATAATTCACCAACATCAATTCGGCTCAATCCCACTACTAGAAACGCCTATTCGGTGGAAACAATCGATATCAATCAGGATACCGTACTCAACCTAATCGCCACTCTCAGAATAAATTCGTCTCCCGGACCAGATCGCCTTCATCCATTCATCCTTCGCAACTGTGCACATGAACTTATCGAAGTAATCACTACTCTATTGCGCAATAGTTTTTTGAACTGCGAAATTCCCGATTCCTGGTGCACAACCGTTGTTACCCCTATATTCAAAAAAGGGAATAAATTATTACCAGAAAACTATCGCCCCATCAACACAGCCTCCATACTCCGCAAAACCCTTGAGAGGATTATATCCAAGGAAATACTGGAATTTGCCCTCATCCACGACATCATCCCCTCAAATCAGCATGGCTTTCTTCCAAATAGGTCAGTCACTTTCAATCTTCTTTTAGCCACTGATTTTTGTTCTAAACTTCTCGATTCCTCCGATCCCGTTGATGTAGTCTATTTTTGTCGTGCATTCGACAAAGTGCCTCATGATCTTTTGCTAACAAAACTGGATCATTTTGGAATCAGGGGCAATCTATTACAATAAATCTGTCTTTTCAGTTCACGTAGGTGAGGAGTTGTCTACCAGTAAACAAGTGTCTAGCGGCGTCATCCAAGGGTCTGTGCTCGGTCCAACACTATTTCTACTCTACATCAGTGACCTAGCTCGCGAAATTTCATCTTGCACTGTTCTTTGCAGACGACTTGAAATTATTAAGCAATGACAACGGCCAACTGCAGTCCGATATAAACAAAATCGATGCGTGGAGCAGTAAGTGGAAATTCCCCTCAACGCTAACAAATTCAATAACCCTGATGAAAGATATTTTGTCTCCAATGCCGAATTGCCCGCGGTTGAAGTACACACAGATTTGGGAGTTACGATGACTAATAAACTGGAATGGTCTGTGCATGTAAATAACATTGTGAAAAAGGCTAACAGTGCATTATTATCTAATAAACAAGTCATTCCAGAATCCCACTCCACATCTTATGTGCACCCTTTATAAAACCTATATCCGCCCGTTGATTGAGTTCGCTGTGCCGGTGTGGTCTCCGTGGCTAATCCGAGACATCAAACTAATTGAAAGTGTCCAACGTCGAGCTTGAAAAAGTGCCATTCGCTTAAACAGTATGCCCTATAGTGTCCGCCTCCAACACTTGAACATTCCCTCCCACTACTGGAGACGAATTCGTGGCGATATGATTGAACTGTTCAAAATAATCACCGGTCGGTATCATGTGGACCTGTCTTCGCTGTACGAAACTCGTATGAATGATCGCTTTCGTGGACACCTATTCACACTCAAAAAGGAAGCGTTTCGCAAATGCCTCAGACAATTTACGATCTTCAACAGGTCTTTTGAACTATGGAACAAACTACCTGCACATGTGATTAATTCTCCGTCAGTGAATGCATTCAAGGACGGTCTAGATTTATTTTATTCTACCAACCCTGGTATTGTTTCTGATAGATTTGTACTAATGTAAATTGTTACTTGATAATTATTACTTAGGTATAACCACTCACTGTATACCTCTTCAAAAAAGAGTTTACAAGCTATGCTTCTACTCTTGTTTTGCAATAAATAAATAAATGTATGTATATGGTTAAATATGAGAACGACATCGATCTTTTCTACGCTCCAATTGGAACACCATCAACTTAGATTTCTTAAATTGGAAGTTGGTCACGATGCACATCATTGAGAAGATATGGATCATTCTCTATTCAAATTATTAGCTATTGATTCAATATTATTTCTTCTGAATTCATCAGAAACTGTCTGTATTAGATGAAAGGCATTGTCTGCCACATGAAACATGTTTTAAATTGGAAAAAAAATTGTTGATCAATAAAAGTATTACTTTTTTAATAATAGACTTACATATTACTTACATTTTTACTTTTTTTTTTATTAAAAAAATCAAATTGAAATTTTGTTAAGTGTGTTTTACATATCTATATTTTCATGCATCTTTTTTGTACTATGTATATAAATAGTTCAGGTGAAACCATCGTTAGTTATTTCTTATGAATTGTTGGATGATTTTCATTTCTCGGTGTGAAATTTTCTTACCGAATCTCCCTCGTGCTTGAATTAATTGCCGTAAATTTATCTCGTACATGAATTTTCAAAGAAAATTACCCTCGTCGCTTCGCGACTCGGGTAATTTTCAAAAAATTCATGTACTCGAAAAATTTCCGGCAATAATTCAAGCACTTGGGAGATTACAAGTGAAAATTTTCTCCTCTTCACGGAAATTTTTTCAGAATTTCTTAAATATTATTTTGTTTTGACTTAAAAAAAAAAACTAAACCTTTTTTTCTCATGTTATTTTGTTTCTACCAATAGCAATTTTTTACGTGCGGAGAAATCCTCAAAATTCATTTTTCTGGCGGTATTCCGAATCCAATCAGCTATTGCTCATATTTTTAGGAGGTTTATCTCTATTTTTCACGTTTTTCAAGTTGTTGATCAGACTATAAATGTGTGAACAGTGTGTTGAAAATTACTTAACCCTGGAGTGGACGCGTCGGGTCTGTCCGGCCCATGTAAATATTAATAGTCTTGATGCTTTCGCTAGAGGGTGCGATGAAGTCTGTGCGCATCAGTACCTTCAAGTTAGATTACAACATATGCTGATTAGTTTTAACGCTGAGAAGTGAAAAACATCGATTCCAGGGCTGATTTCGGTCTATTGGACCCAACGCGCACGTTTGCGTAAGTAACTTGTTTGATTGATGATCTAAATATTTTGTGAAAATTCATGATGAAATAAGAAAAGGAAGAAAAATATAACTTTTGTCCAGTTTCCACTAACACTTTACTACTTTATTGCGACCGGTTTCGGCTTTTACACCATTTTCAAGTAACTACAGATTTCATCGTTCGTGAATATTTATACATAAGAAAGTAATTATAAAAGTAATGCCATGAGAAGTGGGAAAGAAGCAGATGCGAAGGTTGAAAGACGAATATTTTTAAAAAATCTTGCCAAGTAATGATTACCTACCAAGAGAAATTAGACAAGCTGTAGCGACAATTACTGGAACTGAAATGGTGATGCCAGTGTCAATAGTTGAAAATAAACGTGGCAGATGCGCATTCTGCAAAGATCGCAAAACGCGATACAAGTGCCGTATTTGACAAAAATTCATTTGTTTAGAACATACTGTATGTGTGTGCCAAACTTGTGCCATGACATTTGCGGAACAACATTTCTACAGGGTGTTCAGTGCAACCTTACCAAAAAATAGTGTTTATTAATATCACGGTTAAATTTGTTTTTTGAAGAATCAACATTTTTTTTTGCAGTTTTTCGTCTTCTTCTGTGAGTACAGTAACACTATTTGAAACAATTTTTTAAATATATGTTTGATTTTTGGGAAATATTAGGCTTTTTTTGTGGGTATGTTGGACCCTTCTTGTAAAATAAAAACACGCGTCCACTCCAGGGTTCGCCCAGTTCCTTTCTTTACTCTCATGTTCTGAAAGTATCACTTTAGGCACTGTCGTAGAAAAGATTAAATTCGCAATATCAATCCATTTTTGATAGTCTTCCTTTTCTCTACGCCTATTATAGAAAATTATTAGGCCAATTAACATTCAGGAATAATTTAGTTTGTTCATATATTAAAGAAGTTATGGGCCAGAACGGTGAAATGTGTTTCTTTTGTGGTTCAGTGTCATAAGTGTTACATGTTTCATACAAAATTTCCATTCCTGATCATAAAACTCCCTCTGCAATATTTTTCTTCTGAAAGTTAGTGTGCGTCCATGAATTTAAAATGGAATTTATCTACATGCCGGAACTGAAGTGGCTTTATTGGAGAGGCCGAACCAGATCCGCCATTAACGATGCCTGTTTCATATCATATTCAACCTTCAGGCATATACTTTGAGAATACTGTGTTTCACGTAGGTGGAGAAAATGTGTCTTGAAGTTGCTTTAATTTCACTCGATTCGAAGTAGAAATTATCGAAATTATTGTAGATGAGAGGTTGTTGCTAGGAGAGTAAGCGGAAAAGTTAATAAAAAAACAATTCAAAGAGTCTGTTTTGGATGTAAATACGCATATTTTCTGTATACGTTCAAAAAGTAACCAATATTTGCTTCTTCAGATACAACGAAGGATCTAGAAGAATAATTTGTGGAGTCCTTGATTTTGACCATTATTAGAATTTGGTTTTTGTCTAATCGTCTAATCCAAAAATTGCCACCAACTCAATCATGATGTAGGAAGTTTTGGTTTTTTTGGGGCGAAAACCGACATTCTGTCGTTTTATGAATGCAATTTTTTGTAAAATATGATGATATCCAAATTTTTCTTTACTTTGAATAAACTTTTCAACATTTAAGATTTGGCCCATTAGATGTTTGGCCTTCAGGTTTCAGACATTTCTAGAAAATAAGCAAAAAATACTTACTGTTTTAAATTTTATAATGGTGGTTTCAATTTAAATTTTGTTATGATATGTTCACAAATCTTCAATACAATGTTTCATGTCTTCACTGTCACTATGAAGAATTTTTCATATCGACCTGAGATTTTTATCACAAATATTGATAAACCGGTAAAATCCAAATTCATTGATATATTACACTTGCCATTTTAACGACGTTTCATTTGGAATAACTAACATCATCAGTGAAAATACATTTGATTACGGTCGTAGTTCGTCGGTAAATTCGTTTTGAAGCTCATGAATTGTATCCACATGCCAGCATATATACATATCTAAAAGGAGGTTGAAATCCCCAATTATCCTTACTTCCGCTCAGTTATCCGCCTTTACCTATCCAAACAACCCCAAATTGATTAATGAAAATGTTTACCTGATTTGGATTGAATAGCAAAATGGACCTTTCCAAGAGATATGAGGTAACACTGAAATTAGAAAGTAAATACGCTAATATCACTCGGAATTTTTTATTTCTTTTTTCTGACCGCTAGTTTATCTATAATCAGAAGAAAAGTGGTTTCGTGACGTCACGTTCATCAAAACTAAACTTGGCAACGTTGTTAAAGTTGTGCACCAAATTCTCATTCAAATATAATGTGTCGTATGACAGTTGTCATTTTATACCGGATGGGTTCTTTCGTATGTTTCACGGTGCGATCAATAAGAATAGTTTGTCTCTGTCTAACTCATTTGCCTACCCATTTGATACAAGTAAAGCAGTTCCATCAGATCTGAACTTCAACGAACACTACCTTGATTTATTTTTTGAGGTTAATGCGATTTTCTAAGTTTTGAGAGCTTTTGTTGTTTGTGTTCTAAAATTTGTTATTAATTCCTGTATCTCCAGTACCTGTCTCCCTGCAATAATTGAACATGTCGAAAAGCTGCTTGGTACCTCGGTAAATTATCCGGACTTCTCTTCACGAAGCCTTGTTCCATATTTTCAATACACAAAAACACAAATAAATCATAGCAGTCGATGCCAAAACACACAGGAAAAAAAAATTCACACCAAATCGTTCATGATAACACCTCACTACACTATTATCGAATTTATCAGTTGAATGTTGATTGTTGAATGTAAATAAAATAAACATTAACCTCACATCTTCATATAACTTTTGACAGTTGAGAACTGTCATTACGATTTGCTGTGTTGTCAACGCTCGTTCTTCATCAAAAGGATGTTCTGTTCAGAAAATTTGAAAGTTACTAATAGAATAAACAATAGCTAATATGTGGATTTTTATCTATGAGTTGATCAAGTGACAATGTATTGATTATTTCTCAACGACTTATATCATGCTAGAAGTTATATTTTTAAGGAGAACGGTATTGCCTGTTTCGGAACATGGATTATGGTGGGAGATATTTCCGATGAACGTGACGTCAGCGGCACACTTTCAAATGTGATATTTTTTTTAAATGAAAGAAAAATAATGGAACTTTTTGTTAAAAGGACTTTTCAGACTAACAACTATCGATTTAAACGAGTTTTGTAATTTATTTTCCGTAAATGTAAAGGTCCATTCTCCTTTCACCACATTGAAAGCCTATACTCAGAATTGATAACTACATTGCTTGATGTGAGTAGGTATGTCGAAATGGTTAAATGGAAAGAAAAAAGCAAAGAATGACACAATGCGGAGAATAAATCACGCATATAGAAAAGTTATCATGTGACGTTTCAAAGAATATTTATGTGTTATTGTTATTCGTAGGAAATGCGACATATTTGGACACAAAAAAAAATCTGCAATGTAGTCATCCTATTTGGAAGGTATGAGTGTAGTAATTGTATTTACACCCAAATACAGATGGAGCGGAATAAGAGTTCTTAAATGCAGAGCCCCCGAGGTCGTACAGACTGCCTGCACGTATTTTATTTGCCAAAAATTATCGGTCATTTTCATTGCACTGATAATTCCCATTTTCGAAATTATTCCTGGAAAGTGAATATACGCTAGTAAAATTCAGTAAGTTGTCCCGGAGCGTTGCAGAAAATAATAATACTAGCTATCCTCTCTTCGCTCAGGCTTGGTCCCAGGGTAAAAATTGTTTATTAGCGATATTATTATTATTATGTAATAAATTTCTCAAGTTTGATCTGTAATGAACAAGTTATACTATTTAATTTCCTATAACCGCTTACCTAAGTAGCCATTGACGCTTTCAGATCTCTACGCAAAGATGACGTTCTCCCTGAAATGTCATAACATTTTTGCTTCAGAGCGAAAATATTGAAAAATACTCAACCTCTAAAGTTTTTGTTGAAAACAAACGAACCTATATTCTTGTATGATGGAAAATATAGACAAAAAACTCATAGCACTCTTAGTAACTGTGGTGGTGCTAAGGTTAGCGTAGCTGCCTAGTATACTGAAGTTCTGGTGTTCGATCACGGCGACATTCGGTATTTTTTTTTCTGAAGCAAATTATTTTCCTTTTAAGAGATTTAAATTATTCGATATTTAGATTGCTAATATACAGGCGATTAAATGGGAGACGATTAAATGGGAGAAAATGTAACTATTGTGGAGAACAGTACAATGGTCAAAGAAAATTTACAGGGAGTCTCGCCCTTCCCGAGTTATACAGGGAAAACCAAAAATGCTGTTATTTGTTTTTTACGAATAGAGCTGTTATTTCTGAAAATATAAAAAAATTTATAAGGAAAGTTTTAATGTATTTGAAATGTACTATAAAAATGTAACAATGAATCTTTGATTAAACGTTTCGTGTCAACACGGCCACCATCAACATTTCTTTTCAAATACGGACCTGTCTGTTTTAGTACAAATATTGATAAAGCGATAAAATCACAATTCAGTGGTACATCACACTTGATATTTTTATAACGTTTCATTTAAAATAACTAACATCATCAGTGACAACAATTTTTAATTACGGTCCTGTCGTTAGTTCTTTTGTAAATTATTTTGATTTCTTCTAAACCTATTCAACTATTGGCATACTTCAGACTTCACCCAATAATTTCGATAAGAAGATACCCCAACACAACGAACATTCGTATTTTTCCTTCTTGGGCATTATTGTATTACAGAAATCCTTGTTTCAAGGCTTTCTTCTGAATCAATTATCATACTGAATATTTCTATAATTCTCAATCCTGGAAGTAACGAAAATATTAGTTTTTGGTCAAAATACGACTATTGTGTGATATGGTACAATTAAATAGCATCTCACTTCATTTACCATTTTTAAACAAGTAGGCTTTGCTTGGTTTCTATGGCAGGATAAATAAATGAGTTGTTGATACGTGTTAAGAACTGTCAGTCGTTTATACACTCAGTCATATCAAAGATGTATTCAAATGACGAAAGGACTGATATGCTATTTGCTTATGCAAAATCAAATAGAAATCCTCTTTTGGCAAAAAATATGTATGGTGAGTTATACCCAAATCGTCGTATTCCAAACATTCAAATGTTTAGACGATTAGAAAGAAATTTGAGAGACTGTGGTGCATTTGATAGAAATAAAACTAGAAAATGTGTTGTTACTGGAAGTATGCGGAACCAAATGAATGTTTTAGGTAAGCAAATATTACTTCATAAAGATTAACAAAGTGACGAAAATATTTTTTTTTCAATTTAGGATTGGTCAGTTACAAAAATATTTCTAATCAAGATTGTTCTTTACGAGAAATTGCCCACGAACTAGGGATTTCTGTAAAATCTACCAGAAATATTTTGAAAAAGAACAAATACAAATGCTACAGGATACGCAAAGTTCATCACCTCAATGAAAGGGATTACGGAAGGATAGTACGATTTGCGATGTGGTTGAGACGTAGAAATAGGGAAGTTGGAAATATTTGTGTTAAAATAATATGGACGGACGAATCAAAATTCACCAACAATGGTTGGTTTAACAGAAACATCCATTATAGGTGGAATAATACAAATGAACATTTACATAGAGAAACCAATTTCCAGGAAAGGTTCGGAATAAATGTTTGGTTGGGAATTTTGGGAACAAACATACTAGGTCCTTTCTTTCACGACGAGCATTTGAATGGTGGAATGTATTTACATTTTTTATCCAATGAGTTTGATGGCTACTTAGATGAATTGCCACTGAACATCCGCCGTGAAATAAAATATTTTCAACAAGACGGTGCCCCTCCCCATAATGCAGCAATAGTAAGGGAACATTTAGATGAAATATTCCCAAGAAAATGGATTGGAAACAATGGACCAATTGCCTGGCCAGCTATATCCCCAGACCTGACTTCTTTAGATTTTTTTGTCTGGGGATACATAAAGGATGAAGTTTTTTCGACAACTAGTACAGATATCGACCATCTCAAACAAAAAATAAGAGATGCATGTAATAGCATTAGACCCATCACGCTAGAAAATTGCCACAGAAATTGTATGGACAGACAAATTATGTGCATTCAACAAAGAGGTCGGCAATTCGAGCATTTAATGTAGGTTATCATGAAGAATTCATATTGGTTTTATTTTCACTCAAAAATTCAATATGAAATAAATTGTTTTCTGTTTGTTTGATTTCTTCTACTCTTAAGTAAGTTTATTTCCGAGGTAAATTGCTATCGTTCGTCTCTGAAACGACAGATATCTTTTATTATAGTGTAAACATAATTTTAATAGATACATTTATTCAAAGCGTCACTGATAATTTTTATATCGGAGAGTTAGGTTTTGTGGAATCCATAAACGACCTAACGACAGGACCGTAATTAAAAATTGTTGTCACTGATGATGTTAGTTATTTTAAATGAAACGTTATAAAAATATCAAGTGTGATGTACCACTGAATTGTGATTTTATCGCTTTATCAATATTTGTACTAAAACAGATAGGTCCGTATTTGAAAAGAAATGTTGATGTTGGCCGTGTTGACACGAAACGTTTAATCAAAGATTCATTGTTACATTTTTATAGTACATTTGGAATACATTAAAACTTTCCTTTTCCATTTTTTTATATTTTCAGAAATAACAATTCTATTCGTAAAAAACAAATAACAGCATTTTTGATTTTCCCTGTATAACTCGGGAACGGCGAGACTCCCTGTAAATTTTCTTTGACCATTGTACTGTTCCCCACAATAGTTACCTTTTCTCCCATTTAATCGTCTTCGTATCTGTTACGGTTTAGAATATAGCAATGTTACCACATGATAAAAGAAACGGCCTGTATACATTTTGGATTACTATTAGCTGGTAATTTTCCCAAAGGCAATATTATGTGCCTATGTTGAATGAAATGTCGATCGTTTGTACATCTAAGATTGTAGAAAAAATCATGTGTGTACTTCGAGCACAAAGTGTCATTGTCGCTCTCCAAGAATAACCTCTCTTTGTCGAGCGGCAATCAATCACTTGGCGCTCTAAATACACAAATAGCTAATATTGAAAATTGCCTCATATACATTTAGCATTTCTTCGATTCAGTTTCATTATTTTTTTCCGTTGTAACAAACTTTCCTGATTCTCATAATTTCTCGAATATCTAGTCACATACAGGAATTAATTAATTAATTTCAAGGAAAGTGCGAAACGACGTAGTAGAGCAAATGAGGACGAACTAATAAGGAAATATTGCAACCACACATACTTCCAACTTTAGCGTCCTAGCTAAATAGAGCTACTAATGAAGGGTGTCCACAGTAACGGATCTGCAATTTTTTTGAACCGGTGCAATAATTTAATGTGTTTATCCTAGATTGACGAAATTTGGTATATATGGTCATAAAATTGCAAGAGAAACAACTTTTCCACATAACTTTTTGGGAATTCGGTAAAAAATAGTATATTGTGTATTTAGAAGTAAAAGCAATTCATTTCCGGTCGACAAGCAGTGAAGTCTGAGAATGTGCCTTTACTATGAGCATTGTTTATTTAGAAGATAGTCAACCTTATGGGATTAATTGGATCAAAATGGATGCGACATGTAGATGGCGATAGTGAGCTCGCATCCAAGTCATGTCGTAACTTCAGTGATCTGGCCTCCAAGTCATGTCGTAACTTATTAAAACAATGGAAAAGCTTTAAAATCAGGGTTTTTTGAAGAAACCTGCATTAAAATGACGTCAAATATTCATGTTTGTAACTAATCACGCTAGATGACACTCGCGTTTATGTCCAATACCTTTTCCACAGGCATTGACTAACTATGTTCTATTTAAACAATGCTATGAGGTATTTTTTGTGAAATAGCAATCAACATTATCATAAATTAAAGTTTTTATAAATGCATAACAATTTTTGATTGCAATATTATTGTCTATGAAACCTTGATGAAACCGTTTCCTTGACAATCGCTGTTTGTTTATT
Organism: Chrysolina oricalcia; assembly: GCA_944452925.2. NCBI lineage: Eukaryota > Metazoa > Arthropoda > Insecta > Coleoptera > Chrysomelidae > Chrysolina > Chrysolina oricalcia. The sequence continues at coordinate 1,275,542 of OX101821.2, read as the reverse complement.
GTTGTGACAGAAGTAAGAGATTCACTACTTTTTCGGTTCAATTCCTAATCATCGCTAAAAAATCTTTTAAAATTTAAAATGTGCAGTAATGATGATAATAATGGCTAGATGTGCGGGATGTTAGTGAATGCTGCCGAAAATAACATCTTGAATTTATTGCTAAATTAATTCAAGGCATATTATGAACAAACGTTTAATGGATTATTGCCAAGAAAAAAATTTCATGATTGCATACTTGTCCGGTTTATCTACAAACTTATGATCAAATAACTTCATGCTGAGAGCTACACTGAGTACAAAAGAAGAATTCGATATTACATAATCGAAATTACGTGCTTTCCTGAAACGTCAAAGTGACATCTATAAATACACCAAAGGAGTCAAAAGTTTTGTCACATGAACAAATTAAAACGTTTATCAACTCGAGCACCAGATTACATTATACTAATTGAGGTACGTTTAGGAAAAAGTAAAGAAAACGGTAACCTCTCAGATTTTGATGAAATTTTTAATGATGATACAGGGTACATATAAAACGATAAAAAACCAAAAAAAAATTTTCGGAAATGCCTGGAAGACATTTATTTTTTAATAAATGGTGGTTCGAAAAAGTGTACAAACACATGTACTTTAACCAAACTTTTTACCTACATTTCAATCTGCAACACATATTGGAAGACAGAAAATATAATTTTAAGCCATAAAAAACCGATTGGCACACCCAAAATATACAGAATACTCTCAAATCATTGGTGATTTTGATTTGAAAATCATTGAAGTCTGACCAAAATTATATTATCATATGTCAAACATTGACAAAAAAGAATAAAAGGCGATGTTGTCTAATTTTCTCAAATTCCAGCAAATAAACTGCCAATTACTGTTTTGTTGAAAATAAAAGAATATTCCTACTAGTTTGGACGCTTTTACAGTTGATAACAATATTGTTAAAAATCAAAATTTGTTCCTAAATGAGACTACAAAAATTTGAATTCTGTAAAGTAAATCTATTCGAATTCCTTGGATATAGTGGTGGCCCCGAAAAATGCCGTCTTTGTGAAATAGAAAAATTATATTCCAGTTTCCGCAACCAATAAGCTATTTGAATTATCGAGGGAATTTTTGGCATCATAAAAATCTAAATCTAAAAAATTCTTCAGTTCTGTGGATGTTTTGATGGGCATATCTTTTAAAACAAATGTAGCGTGCAAGATTTCCAGAAAATATGTCCATTTCCTTTTTCATGTACATTTTCTTGATTTGATCTTCATGTAGGAAGACTACGTGAGTTGCGATAACATATAGAAATTGCAAAGGCTTTGATCTTGGCAGAAAAGCCGCTCGCGCGGATTTGCGAAATGTCGGCAGTGCGCATGAGCATTTCCCGTTTGTCCATTTTCTTGATCTTCATGTAGTAGGCTTGAGTCTGTTCTGATTTCTTGAAAAATATGCAAACGCTTCGCCAACAGTTGATAAATGAGAGCGTGCGCTTTGCCAATATTTTTCAAATCCGCTTGCGCGGATTTAAGAAATGTATAGGCCATGTGCAAATGCTTTTCCATTTTCACTTTATCCATTCTCTTGATCTAAATGAAGGAAGCCCAAGTCTGTTGTGAAATGTCGGTCCTTTTTCTTTTTGTTCATATTTCCAATATGACTCAGGCTTTCTGCCTAAGTCTGTTTTGATTTCATATTAAAATTGCAAGGGCATTGCACTTGGCAATACAGCGCATGCCCATTTCCATTGTGTCCTTTCGCTTGATCTTGTGCGCAAGATGTTTTCTGTCCAATGTGTAGTTTTTGCACATTCGCATTATGAACAATTCAAGGGCACATCTTGCAAGATGCTTCGATTTAAGGGAAATTGTCGTATTCAAATTCTGTAAACGGCATCTGGTAGTAGAGATCAATATCTGAAATTTGAATGAAGTGCGTCCGAAGTCACCCGAAGTCGCACTGAAGTTAACTCTAGTTGAGTTCGGGCGACTTCGGATGCACTTTGAAGCATTTCGAGTAACTTCCAGTAACATTTTCAACACATTGCCCACTCAGGTGGAAATCCAAAATATACAAATTGTAAATATTGAAACGGGCGTGAAAACAGCCACGGTTTTTTCATCCACGTTTTTCGATTTGGCAACACCGCGCAGTTCCATAGCTTTCACGTAAGTTACGGCTCTTGACCTTTTATGAAACCAATAAAATAGCGATTCAAATGGTAGATATGTCATTCTTGAACTGGATATTGTTAGGAGTTACAGATCACAAAAAAAAAAGATAATATGAGGCGGTGGTGTGTGGCTCATGAGGTAAAATGTAAAACTTATACTGAAAAATTATCACAGTTTCCGCAATATTGCCCAGCTTCAGATTTATGAAAATTATAAAATTTTGAGAGATGGTCTCTTTTTCGAGGGTTTTCCGGATTTTCTCAGTGAAAAATATACCGATCTGGTCGTTTGAAGGACCATTTTGTAGGTTTTATAATTCTCTACGAAAGTTTGATTTGTGTGAAAGAGCCTCTTATTTTTATCTTCAGCTTGGCCTATTGTGGCATGAAACTTTATTTGAGTGACCAAGAAATCCCAAAGAACGTAAACAATTTTCATGACTAATAACAAACTTGTATTCGAAACATTAACATCACTCACTGGGCTGAATATTTCGTGTGCTGGCTCCAAAGTTAGACTTCTCGTGGTTTCATTAATATTTTAAAGGGTATACAACTCCATCACGATAGTAAGTTAGTCCCATGTGTACATTAGTTAGCACTATTCGCTCCGTCTTAATTGATTGAGGTTTATCCTCTGGCTGTTGTTCGATCATTAATATCTCAATCCGAATGGATTGTTGACTGAGGATGGATTGAATCGAATAGTAAACATTATCTTGGAACATTTGCGTATTTATCTGGGAGTTGTCAATGAAAACTAGTTACAGTGTCAATATGTGTGAAGATGATACTTGGAATGATTATACTATAATGTATAATTTCTTTATTTGATTATCAAGTAAATTCATCATTTTTTGTAATAACTTAAGTCGGCTGCATCATTATTCTGTGATCCCATTATTTCTTGGTCCTTTTAATATAACTAATGACTACTACATTTCACGATCTTACCTTCCAAAATACTATATAATTGATGAAAATACACACTGTAAACATTTGTAATAGGTGTAGACCTTACAATCCTTTCCGGTAGTGGTTGGTTTGTGCTTCGATATAATTGGACTGTAGATGATCCTGCGTGTTTCAAATCGAGTACCAGACATTGACAGCCAAGTCGCACATTATAACTCTTAATAAACATTCAATCTGGTTACATCAGCAAAAAGGACCACCTGTCCACAAGACAGGAAGGAAATCAACAATCAGTGTCGATGACACAAAATGATGATACGTATTTGTATAAATACCTTACATGAAAGCTCAGCTCTTGCATGACAATGTACATTTAACTTGTCAAGTTTGACAACGGAACATACCAAATTCAGCTTTACCGCTTTTTGGAGATATATTTGCGTGGATCTTGAAACATTAACTCCACAAACTCTATATGTATATGGATTCAGGAACATATATTATGCTTTTCTGTTGTAATTTATAAACGTTTTCTCTTCAAATACAGTGCAGTTTTTTTTTAAACGTAAAAAGGAAGCGTCAGAATATTTGCATTCTATTCAACAAGACTTGACACCCGCACACTTGATTCCGCTATACAAAGCCCAGGCATGCAATTGAGCAGGATTGGCTTTAAACAATTTTATAGGACCTTTTCCAACTCACACCATACCATTTTTTTAAAATTTTATTACCAATTAATTGTTAAGAAATCTCATTCTATAGCAATGTTTGACGTGAACCTGAATATGTTCATAAAATATTTATTACTATAGTTTTAAAAAGAAATTATATCCTAAGATGCAATTATTTTCGACTTTGTTCATTACTTTTATAACAAAAAGTAGTTTACATTAAATTATTCATAATAAAATATTGGAATAAATTTTTTTTTTCTCTTTTCTACAACTATTGAAAACCATTGAAAATATTGAGAAAATCATGATTCAGAGAGACTTGTTTTTAGTTTTTCTCAATCTCACGGTTTAACGGTCAATAAACCAACAAGTTACATACCGGGTGGCTACGGAAGTATTGCCTACGGAATATCTCAGTTATTGTATGAAGTAGGTTTGTGAAATTCAGAGCCTCGATATAATGACATAAGAGCTAGAATTTGAGCATATTGACATGTCGAAGTTAACTTCCGGTCTGACCGGAAGTAACATCAACTTTCTTATTTTAAATGGAAACCCTATTTTTTTTCTTTTCGCTTTATTCAGCATTCAATTCCCTTTCTAATGACATATCACAAGTTGGTATCTAACCAGAAACTAGATCAGAAAAAAAAAATTATTGAAATTCACCGAGTAGGCCGTGGAAGCAAAATGAAAGCCAAAAATTGAAAAGTTGGCTATGGAAACCATACGTCACTTGATAACAGTTGCTACTACTGTGATATTTTATTTTCATTCGTCGGCGTTATAAAAAGCTGCCAAAAAAATATTGGAAAAATTTGGAAAAAAACAATACTCTGTAGGTCCATAACTTAAATAGGAACATACAACTTTTTCTTGCCTTACTATTCAGCATAACCATTCCTTTCTAATGATATAATAGAAAGTAATTTTTGAAATGAAATACCAAAAAATCCAATTATTATTCTTCAAATAACGAAAAAACAGATTTATCGAAAAAAAAAATTCAAATTGATAGGATTAAAGATAAAATAAATTCAAAACAAATGTTCGAAATGCATTCCCTCAGCGTCAATACATTTACTGACTCTGGTGATATTTTCATGTAAAACGTAAGATCAGGTGACCTTGGTGGCCACCTGACTGGACCATGGGTTGTTTATAAGTCTCTCTTGAAAGCGATTTTGAAGATAATTTCTCGCTATTCTTGAATTATGCGGAGGGGCGTCATCTCGCTGGAAGTACATTCTCTCAGTTATTTCCGCTGGTAGGTTGTTAATGAATTCCGAAATTTCATTCGTTAAAAAATTAAAGTATCTCTCTCCGGTTAGTTGGCCTTGAAAAAGAATGGGGCCAACAATATGAGTTCCAACTATTCCTGCCCAAACATTCACACCAAATCTCTCCTGGAAGCCGCCTTGTCGAAACCGGTGCTCGTTTGCCATCGCCCAGTACCTGGAACCAAAGACCGTTCACACTTTTAGCACTTTACACTTCGACTATCGACAATAATCCAAATAAAGTACAGTACCTACCTTGTATTATTCCTGTTAAATAATCCATTGTTGGTAAATCTTGACTCGTCCGTAAACAAGATATAATAGTTAAATAGGTGATTCTCAGCATTTTTTCGAAGAAACCAATTACAATATTCCAGGCGCCTTTCACCGTCATTTTCATACAAATGTTGATGCAACTGATACTTGAAGGATTTCAATCGATGTTTTTTCAAAATTTTCCTAGCAGAGTACTTACTTATAGCTAATTCGGCGCCAATCTGCCTTGAGAAAATTGTGCTATCATATTGTACTAAAGCTAATACATTCATTTCAGTTTCCTCATTAATAACAAATGCTTCTTGGTCTTCGTGAACATCAGGCTCAGTTCTTAATTTTTCTTCAAGCCACTGGAAATACCTTCTTGACGGTTGCTGCCTCCCTGGATATCGCTCTAAATACAATCGTTCAGCGGCAAAAGAATTTTTTAATCATTCACCATAAATGAGAAGCATGTCAATTTGTTCGGTTCGTGAATAACGGGGCATTTTTTGAATATTCCACTAACTGATTTCGATTTCCAAACCCTTTTAAAATGGCAGAATCAAAAACACTACTTCGAACGTCAAAATAATATGGATAGCAGCGTTCGTGACAGCTCTCATTTCTTTTTTGTTTCATTCCAAAATACATCTTAATCAGCCTACTTGTTAATATTTTGGTTCGAATGATTATTGCAATGGAATGATTATTCTGAATAGCACAAACATCGTCCATAGGTAGATATTAGAATATCTATGGACGATGGCACAAACCAAGTACGTTTATGTTCCTATTTAACCTAGAACCTACAGGATATAATTTATCATTCCACATTATTTTTAATTTTATTTTTGCGTATGGCGATAATCTGTTTTTTCGTTATTTGAAGAATAATAATTGGATTTTTTGGTATTTCATTTCAAAAAATTACTTTCTATTACATCATTATGAAGGAATGGTTATGCTGAATAATACAGGCAAGAAAAAGTTGTATGTTCCTATTTAAGTTATGGACCTACAGAGTATTGTTTTTTCCCAATTTTTCCAATATTTTTTTTGGCGGCTTTTTATAACGTCGACGAATGAAAATAAAATATCACAGTAGTAGCAACTGTTATCAAGTGACGTATGGTTTCCATAGCCAACTTTTCAATTTTTGGATTCCATTTTGCTTCCACGGCCTACTCGGTGAATTTCAATAATAATTTTTTTCTGATCTAGTTTCTGGTTAGATACCAACTTGTGATATGTCATTAGAAAGGGAATTGAATGCTGAATAAAGCGAAAAGAAAAAAAATTGGGTTTCCATTTAAAATAAGAAAGTTGATGTTATTTCCGGTCAGACCGGAAGTTAACTTCGACATGTCAATGTGCTCAAATTCTAGCTCTTATGTCATTATATCGACGCTCCAAATTTCCAAATTTCAAAACCTACTTCATACAATAACTGAGATATTCCGTAGGCAATACTTCCGTAGCCACCCGGTATACCATGTAAAATCAGACATTTCATCAAATAAAATGACCATATTCAATAGACCTTCGAAATACAAAAAAAATATCAAAACAATTGTTCGTGGAAGATAAGGGTCTTCTTTTCGAAAAATGTAGGTATCTCGAAAACTAGTCGTCTCCTGAATTGCAGAAAAATCATGTTTATTCGACACCAAAAATGACATACGATTACAAATTTTCATGAAAATTAAATAATGTGTAAGCGAGAAAAAATTGAATAATGAAAAATCGGCTTTTCACCATTTTGACGGTTAATTTGAAGTTATGTCGAGAAGTTTACAGTATACAGAAGTATACAGAAGTATACAGAAGTATAAAGAAGTATACAGAAGTATACAGAAGAACTTTGCTATTGAACATTTTCCGCTAAAAGGTCACGTTTGCCGCAAATTGCAAAAAAACCGTTTTCAACCCCTAAACTGCATACCCATTTCACCAATTTGCGTGGTTTCGTGTTTACATATTTTTATTCGTCAAAGTTGGAACCTCAACAATATTTTCTACATGGCCGGCCCTTGCCTAATTTTTTTTTCTACTTTTTTGTTACTTTTTTTTCACAAAAATTATAGGCACCAGTCTATTAGCTGATCATCAGTATGGCTTCCGTTCTCTTAGATCAATCTATCAAGCTGTCACAGAAATAGTCCACAATGGTCAAAAATTAAGACCTCTCAAAAGTATTTGACAGTATTTCTCATGACATTCTATTCAAAAAAACTCCACAAATATGGAGTACGCGGAACAGCATTAGATGTCATCGAATCGTACCTAAAAGACAGACAGCAGTATGTATTACTCAATGGCAAGATGTCGAAAACTGTAGAGGTCAAACATGGAGTTCCTCAGGGCTCAGTGTTAGGGCCTCTATTGTTCGAAATTTACATGAACAATTTACCGACACTTATCGATACTGCTGATGTTTTTATGTAAGCATGTGACTCTACCCTTTTACTACAAAAAACAAACTTTAGTGAGATAGAACGTAAGTATAGGAAACATTATTACAAATGGAAATCTATACTAGTGCAAATGTTATGTCCTTAAATAAAACTACAACGAAGCGCATTACATTCACAAAAAATCTTTCAACGAACGACAGTGAAACTACTGGGTTTTCATGTTGACGATCAACTGAATTGGAAAGGACACATACATGAATTACAGGAAAAAGCTCTAGAGTAGTCGATTTCTCTTGAGAAGTCCTATCTAGTGGAGTATTGAAGACTGTTGTGTATGTGGTTCTATTGTGGGGAAAGAGCCTAGCCTGTCGACAACTTCTAGTGATCCAAAAAAAATTATAAGAACTGTTGCCATTTTTTTAATGAAAGCCACGCGGCGACCGCTCAAATTTTTCTTAATTCTCGTCAGAATTTTCATATCTTTCACTGGTCTCAGAGGCATGAACGAGAAAATCGTCACCTGAAATATGTCACCATCTCCCAGTCTATTATTTACGTTGTAAATTTAATTTTTTCTCAACTATTTATTGTTTTATATTTGGTTGAAATCAACTATGGTTATTATCAATCGTTACAAAATTTACAAATTGCTCACGAAATAATATTGAGATAAACTGTATCCTGTATCCTTCATGAAATTTCAGCTCACCTTTAATACGAATTTCGTTCATAAAACGGAAGAGCAGTAAGAAAGCATAACAAAGGATCATAAAAGTTTTGCTATCAATCTCAAACGCTAGATGATATAGTGCTCTGGCGATGCAATGGTATAGTTTTACGCAAATTGAGAGATCCCCGTGGAGATTCATAATTTGATACAGTCTTGAGACTAATTGCCATACAGTCTTCCTCATTTGTATTGTGTCTGGCCTGAATGACTGGATATGATGTCTCTAAAGGTTAATTAGCAAGAAAACTCAAGAGACGCTCATTATTATCTTTGTTTCATGTCTCATTTTGTAACCTCAATCTTGGTCCATTTGAGTATTTACGTTCATTTGCTCTTTAGCAAAAAGTTATTCAGATGGAAGCAACAAAAGATATTTGAATTTAACTATGTTCGATTCATGCTTGAATTATGGATTTGAAATCCCACCATTATTATAGCAAACTCTTTCAAGCAAGAAAACTCAAGAGACGCTCATTATTATCTTTGTTTCATGTCTCATTTTGTAACCTCAATCTTGGCCCATTTGAGTATTTACGTTCATTTGCTCTTTAGCAAAAAGTTATTCAGATGGAAGCAACAAAAGATATTTGAATTCAACTATGTTCGATTCATGCTTGAATTATGGATTTGAAATCCCACCATTATTATAGCAAACTCTTTCAAGCAAGAAAACTCAAGAGACGCTCATTATTATCTTTGTTTCATGTCTCATTTTGTAACCTCAATCTTGGTCCATTTGAGTATTTACGTTCATTTGCTCTTTAGCAAAAAGTTATTCAGATGGAAGCAACAAAAGATATTTGAATTCAACTATGTTCGATTCATGCTTGAATTATGGATTTGAAATCCCACCATTATTATAGCAAACTCTTTCAGAAAACAAACACTTTACATCCTTTCTAACCCGAGTGTGCTGATACTTTTAATAATAACGGAGCCAAATCTGGTAAATAAGGGAGGTGTTTTAGTAATTGAAACCCTAAATCACGAATTTTTTGCATGGCAACATGAGATTTCCCAGTTAACACAAACATCTAGGAGATGTTGCTTTCTTGATTATTATGGTAACAAAATGAGTTGCATTTAGACGTCATTAGTGATGCCAAATGTTATGAATTGTTCGCAATTCTCTTCTCATTAGTGTCACTTTGAGCATAAAATTGCGATTTTGTCGGTATAAAAAGAGTTAGGTTGGTAACAAAATTGATCGTGACATCACCATTACGGCACAAAATGGCCAGCGGCCAGAGGTGTTTGTCGAGTCGAGAGTCAAGTAGAATTTGTATTTGGTTGACGCACTTCTTTAAATATTCTATAGGTACTTCTGATAGTGTGTAGTGTTCTGTTTGATTCTTTTTATTTCAATATTTAAATCAATCAATCAAATGTGCTTATTAACAATGCCCAATTATTATTTCTACCAAGAACTGTATCTCTTCAAGGAACGGAACGGTGAGTAGAAACAGAAAGGTAAATTCAGTGATTTACAGAATTTGGCATTTTCAGGAAAGGTGTCTACTGATTTCGCCGCGACGAAAATGCTGTCCAGAGGATTGGAGTTGAATTATACATTTTTCTACATTTCTGTAAATGTTTTTTTTCATGATTCAGAAAGTTTGATAATTTTTTTCTGTTTGTGAGAAGTATATACTACGGAATCAACTCACGCATTTGTTTTCTAGCATTCCAATCCATATGAACAGTAATTCATTAGTAAGAATAGTAATATTGAGGTATAATTTCTATTTGAAGTCATACCTACAGGATAGGTCACAATGTGTAATAGTTCAAGATACTCAGAGTCAGTCCTTGCCTTGTAAACAAGGAGTACCACAGGGATCCATACTCGGGCCACTGCTTTTTCTTATATATGCAAATGACTTGATAAGCTATCTTCATAGTCTTTCGGAGGTACATATTGTGGCATATACTGATGATACCAACTTTCTTGTCACTGACCACAATGCAGTAACACTTGCAAAAACAACAGAAACCATTTATGAGAGAGTAAGGACATGGGCCGATAAAAACCATTTAGCACTCAATATCAGCAAAACAGCATTGGTAAAATTTACAATTCACAACACCACCGAAACTTTCAAAATCTATGAAGACAGCCAACTAGAGATGACATCCAACTCAGTAACGAGAATGCTGGGTCTTACTCTAGATTATAAACTCACTTGGAGTCCTCATATTGATTCACTATGTGATAAACTGAGAAAAAACTGTTACGCATTGAGATTTATGTCAAATCATTGTGGAAAGGAAGTTCTATTGAATCTGTATCATGCCACTATTGGCTGTCACTTACGCTATGCAATCTTGAACTGGGGTATGAGCTCTTCTGCTGAAAGAGTATTCATTCTGCAAAAATATGCTGTAAGAATAATTGCCAAATTAGGATGGCGGCAGACATGCAGAAATTCTTTTAGAGAACTAAAAATACTCACAGTTGCCGGTCTATATATATATATATATGAGATGTGCATTTACGTTCATAAAAATAAACAAAAATTTATGGCAAATCAACAAGACCATCCAAATCCAACTAGAGCTAGAAGTTTACTAATACCGAATCCCCACCGAACCTCTCTTTATCAAAAGAGTTATCTCTACCTCGGACCGAAACTATATAACAAGTTAGATACGTCTATTAAGGATTCAGTGAATATTTCCATATTCAAGAGGAAACTAAAAGCATATCTTATGGAAAAAAATTGCTACACCGTTGAGGAGCTTTAATAACAATTTTTTATAAAATGTAACTTATCTTCATATGTTTTAGTCAATTTTTTCATGTCAATTAATTGTTTTTATCTATATATTATTTGTTTTTACACTGACGTCTTCCTTGTTATTGTACAGAAATATTAATTGTGATAATTTTATACTTTTTAACAAGCGAAATAAATATTATTATTATTATTATTATTTATGTTGAAACATGGTGAGCTTTGTTTTATTCTTGACATACAGGTGAATCAGAAAGTGAAGTGCATTTTTAAATAAGTACCAGTCCATTCAATTTCACATTGTTACTTCGAAAGGGTCTCAATGTGCATTCGATTCCGAAGTATAAATGGAATGTCACATTGGGCTAATTTCGAGTCACATTTTGCATCACATTTTGATGTCTCGACATGACCAACCGAATGCGATAATAATGCGATAATAATGGAAGTCACTTTGCGATTCACTGGTGTGATCTGAAACATGAATGTGAATCCCACTACCATCTCTGAGACCATTCTGTGTTGACTGGGTTGTGTACAGGGGCATTGTCCTATAAGAACAAAACACCTTTGGATAGCTTTCCGCGTCTTTTCTCTTTAATTTTTTTTCCGAACAGTGGTCAGTAATGTCGAATAGTAATCTCCAGTTATTGTTCCACCCTTATCCAAAAAATCAATCATGATTACGCCATGGCAATCCCAAAAAACTGAAGCAAGAACTTTTCCAGCAGATTTTTGGACACGAAACTTCTTAGGTCTTGGAGAACCGGAGTGTCGCCATTCCATCGATTGTTGCTTTGTATCTGGATCGTAGAAATGTACCCAATTCTCATAGATAGTAACAATTCGGTTTAAGAAGTATACATCGTTTTCAAATCGAGCACAGATCGAACGCGATGCTACTACCCTTGCACGCTTATGGTCAACATTCAAACATTTGGGGATCCATTTTGCAGCAATTTTTCTAATGTCCAAATTGACGTGAACTATATGATGAACGAGTTCGTATGAAATATTCAGCGCTTCAGATCTCCGTTTTAGCCCAATGCGACGGTCTGTTAAAATCATGTTTTGAACTGCATCGATATTTTCGGGGACTGACACAGAAACTGGACACAGAAAATGGAAAATTTACCTCTTTTGAAGCTTGCAGTCCAATTTTTCACGGTCGTATATGAAGGACATTGATCACCAATGGTATTGAGCATATCTTCGTAATTCTGCTTACCTCTTAACCCTTTTAAATACAGGTACTTGATGATGGCTCGATACTCCAATTTTCCAATATTCAAAATTTCAGTGGACATATTTTTTCTTTCAATTTATTGCGTAACTCTGGTTTACTTTTTTGACATCAAACTTTACACTGACACTTCTCATAAGTTATTGTTCGTTGCTATGGTAACGCAATATTTTGTTTATGCAGGGAACTGGTCTAAGCTAACTAGATATTTCGTAATGTGAGCAGAAGAACCACAAATAGTGAATTTTGTTTCATGCTTGTATATCAAACACACATTTTCAAGTCTGAAAATTGTTACAACTGTTGAAATTTTATGTTTTGAAAATATAGTTCGAAATGAATCCTGATATTTTGCTTTGCATAAATATAGCAGAGCACGTTTCTGCAAAATTAGAACATTCTGAAATCGATTGCCACAAAATGCTATTCCATACCTCAGATGTGATTCGATATGAGAATAGAACACATGTTTGCAAGCTGAAAATCCTAATTAATTTGTTACAACTCTCAATGCGTAACAACGAGAAGAGATACTTTTACACAGAATTTCAGTGTGCTGCTCAAAATTTAATGTACTATTAAGATATGGACTTCAATCCTAATTTAGTTTCAAGATGATATCTAAAGCAAGTCACGTTAGTTTTGTTTATGTTATTGAAAAGAAAATTTTAATCACATCAACTAAAGTTTTTAGAACCAATCGTATAATTTCATGAAGCTTTTTGTCCTTGTGGTGCTAAAATAAAGTGCTGTGATCAGCATGAACAAATCTGGATATCAGATACAGCACACAGAGCTGAAGAACAGGACAATCCCACCGGTATTTGGGAGGACCTGCTAGAATGCTGCCTGCGGAATTGCTACTTTCAAGAAAAAGACCGTTTTTTTTCAGGAGGACGGACTACCGATGAGATCCCCATTATCGCCCGTAGTAGCAGACATCTTTATGGAATGGTTTGAAGCTTTGACTACAGATACAGCCTATAAGAAACCTCAGATATTGTTGAGATATGTTGATGATACGTTTGTCATATGCAACCGAACTTGACGTTTTTACGGAACATCTGAACAATATCAGAAAATCCATAAACTTCACGATGGAAAAGGAGACCCAAGACGGTTTACCTTTTCTAGACGTGGAAGTTCGAAAGAGCAATGGTAAGTGCCAAACATCAGTGTACAGAAAGCCGACTCACACTGGACAGTACCTGAACTTCGAATCGAACCATCATGGTGAGAGAGAGATTGTTCGATTGCTGGTGGACCGTGCCTACAACCTGTGCAACACAGATGAAAGTCTTATCACCGAATTGAACAATATCAAGAAAGATCTGCTACGAAATGGGTACCCAAAAACCATATAGAAGAGGGTCTAGTCCGTAGGGGGGATAACAACATGAAACCGGACGAGCTGTCACAAGCCAACCTGTGCGTTCCTTATGTTAGAGGTCTATTGGAAAGAATAAGACAAATTGGGTCGAAATACAAAATACGGACATGTTTCAAGTCAGGTAACCATTCGCAGCCATCTCACAAAGACGAGACCACGTAACGCTGACATTGACTCCAAAAACTGCATCTACCGCGTGCCTTGTGAAACTAAGAGACCGCTTAGCTTTAGACTCGGTGAACACAAGAGAAACACTCAACGAGGAGAAACATCAAAGTCAGGGATAGCGGATCATGTCTGGACGACCCAACACAATATTAAATGGACTGAAGCCGAAGTCATCCATAAAGAAGAGGGCTGGTATGGATGGAAGTTTAAAGATAGTGCATATATTATGAACAACAAAGTTTTCAGTCAAGCTAGCATAGAAATTCGTAGTGTGTGGAAACCCTCAATTAGTGGCATGGATCAATTGAAATTGCGATAAGTATTAACAATGCTGTACAGGGGGGGCCCGGCACTGTTATTAACAAGCTTATCTGAACACAGGCAAATTACCCCTAGGCTGATGACACAAAATTATCCATAGCATATATAAGAAGTATCCTTGAGATTGTCGCATTTATACACTTGATAACGACTGTAGATTTCAACAGTTGAAACCCATAGGCTAGTGACACAAAATCATCCATATCATATACAGGGTGTTTCATAATAAATGCGCTGAACTTCAGGATGTGATAGCTCATCCAAAAATATGAAAAAAAGTTTCCATTAACTTACCCTCTAAAATACACCATTTTCGAGATACAGGGTGTTGAAATTTAAAAAAAATAATCGTTTTTTGCGAATATCCCTGGAACCGTTTATTGCACAGAAAACAGATTTCGTATGCATTTTCTACTCATAATAAGCTATGTTTTGTGAAGATTTTTTATTTTTTAAAATTCATAATTGGTGAAGATTTTGAAGGGGTAATGGGTGTTTTTCTCCAACTTCTACGCCACTGGAAAAAGTATGATTTTAGCCGCCTACTTGAACCGCCAATGTTTTCTACACAAAAAGGTACTCTTGGTCATAAGCTCTAAAAATGACCGTTTTCAAGAAAAATCAACTTTCATGTTATTTAAATACTGTTTTTTCCTCGAAAAATTGCTGCGTGCATTAAAGCCAACAGCGGACATTTCCAACAATTCAACTGAGTATGATTGTTATTGTTTTTTTTTATTCTGCAATTAAGAAGTCAACGTCTGGTTTTGCTACTTGTTCTAACGTTTATATAAATTTTGTATAGTTAGGAAAAAAATTATTAAAAAAAATTTACCATGTTTTTCAACATGAAAGTTGATTTTTCTTGAAAACGGTTAACTTTAAAGCTTATGACCCAGTGTACCTTTTTTGTGTAGAAAACATTGGCGGTTCAAGTAGGCTGCTCAAAATTATACTTTTTTCAGTGGCGTAGAAGTTGGAGAAAAAAACAACCACTACCCCTTCAAAATCTTAACCAATTATGAATTTAAAAAAATTTAAAATCTGCACAAAACATAGCTTATTATGAGTAGAAAATGCCTACGGAATCAATTTTCTGTGCGATGAACGGTTCCAGATATATTCGCAAAAAACGATTATTTTTTTTAAATTTCAACACCCTGTATCTCGAAAATGGTGCATTTTAGAGGGTAAGTTAATAGAAACTTTTTTCATATTTTAACAGTAGATTTTAACAGTAGAAACGTGAATAAAATTGCAAATAATTGAATTTTTCTTTGTTCATCTTTATACAATGAAAGACCAGAATAACCTTACTCAATGACGACTCTATATGAGGAAAAAAGTTTTTTTTTCTTTCACAAATGTCTGTGTCGTCTTTATGATGTTCTGCACCATTAAACACAATCTGGGATATAGCAAGCATTAATTTAGACGTCGTACCAGTAATCACTGCACAAAGGAAAAACCTGGATGAATCCGAACAAAGGGCTCACAAATTTCCCTGTCACCGTATTCCTGTAGATAATCAATGACTATCTGTCAGTTTAATGTTGACCCGTGGACCCAGCAGCATCGTATTCACCGGGAATCAAGAAGAGACGGCGTGACTCCAATGTTCATTAATTAATGGTACAATTTGTTTCCCTTCTCAATGAGGAAATTATAGGGTACGCTTTCTCTGAAATATGACTATGTTTTGGTGTGTTTCAATGGTAGTTAGATATCAATGGAGTGTTCAGCTTGGATGGATATGCTAACTAAATCAAGTTATTCATATGATTCAAAGGGATATCTGTACGAGATAATTTTGATGTGTGTAATATGTTGCTATAATTTTGATGCATTTAATGTTACTGAATACAGTTTGAATTTCAAATCAAACACCTAACTGCTTCGATTCTAAGTTTGTAGGAGATGGCCCGTCAGTCCGCTGCCAAAATGTGTTATGATTTTATAACGTATGTCCTTTAGGGTTTTGGTAGTTACAAATATGATGATAAATGAAGAAGCAAAATTAGCGCTATCCCGTGGAACATAACAATAATCATAATGATACTTTATTTTCTCAAAGACATGCATAAACACGTATAGATTTAACATGGCCCATTTCTCAACACTTTCGGACCCACGCGACACGTATGCCAATCTCCAATTTACTCGGAATCGATTACAAATTCGGTGAACATATACAAAAAAGGTTGAACTTTACGATTATAAAAAAATGGGCAGGAGGTTATAGTTTATCCAATCTCAGTTGAATGAGCTGTAAAACCGGATTAACACGTCAATGACTTCGCCTCTTTGAACGTACTTGCCGACCATAGGTGGATATATCTTCTCTTACTTGGGTATAACTTTGCGTATTGCTTGCTGTATAGAAATTTGCGAATATAATGTGTCTTGTTCTTATAATGAATAGAATTGAAGGATTGCGCGTGTATGGGTACGGGACGTTGCTCGTAACTTATTGACAAGTTATCTGACACACCGAAAACAAGTCGTTCAAAAAAATTGAATAAGAAAATATCAGGAAACATTGATGATTTATTTGCTGGTACGTGACAAGACTCAATCATCGTAATCCTCCGAATCAGACGAATCACCCATGTTTATGATTACTGATTGAATGGAAAGCAAAAGGAAATATTCACGTTCTTTTGAAATCACATGTAAAATGCATTCTGTCCAAAGATCTTTATATTCCTCTCCTAACATTTCTCAGAAATAATCATCATATTTCTTTATTTGTGAAATGTTCTAAGGGATTGAACTTGTACATAACAATGACCAAATAATTTTGCATTCAATCGTGTTACCTTATAAAAACTGCACTTGGTTATTTTTGTATTTCTTTCGCCAAAATATGAAAACAAACTCGTGCAACTTTTAGATAACTCGCTTTCTTGTAAAATTATAAGTTATTTTTTTGCACTTGTGCGATTATAACCGAAAATTGCACAGATTGTCTGAAACATGATAAAATTACTGTACCAATCAAAAGTTTTGCTGTCCACATGTTCACATCATCCTGGGGCGCTGTTTTCTCACTCACACAAAGGGTTTGTTTTCTGGTTAACATTTCCAAATTTCACTTAGTTTCCCACTGCTTTTGTTAGGGAGAGCACACAGTATAATATTCTGTCATTAGTCATAGTTCACCCTGTATATACAATCAACCAGTCCAGTAATCAAATTTCAATTCATTTTTAACGATTAATAAATCAGGACCATAATAAATGTATACTGAAATTCGAGAAAATGTCACGATATTTAGCCCTTTGTGCAAACCTCAGCCAATTTGTAGAATCTATAAAAGCGAAGTGCTAAAAGCTTTCGAATCAACTATGTCGCGCCCTAATGAGGTAAACAATATATAATTAATCAATATGGATTTGCACTCGGGAACAGGCACTTTATGTGAGATTTGTGGATCGATAAGCGACTTGAAGGGCTATAAAGTCTATGGGTTTGGCGGTTGAGTCTTTACCAAAAATATTGGTTCTACCAAAGAATATCTACAATACTGAACAAGAAGCGACACTCTTGTCGGCGCCTTTGATGTTCGGTGGGTAATTTTTGATGACCTCCGCCATTTTGTTGGGGTGCTAAAGGTCGGGACACAGAAAAAAATTCATTATTGAACGACAGAAGCAGCCCTCGCGTACCGTAGGAAGCGTTGCGAAATGAAAAGAAATATATTTGGTATGATTTAAGATTAGCTGATTTATTAACTTAATTATCATACGAGAAAGGGTTGAACTTTTTCAAGCACAGAAGTTGTTAGATTTCAATTGTAACCATTAAAAATTACTTAAATAATAAGACAACCACAGAACAAAACTATGTCATAACACAGAACATAATAATTCTGACAGTTGACAATGGCAACAATGAATCAGCTGCATCGACATAACCTTATCAATGATCAGCTGTTCAAGATCCGCCATTTTGCCAGTAAACATGCACACTATAAAACGAATTTCCCCCACCACTGCCACTGTCGCTTCTTGTTCAGTATTGTAGATATTCTTTGGTTTTACTATCAATTTCATCACTTATAATTACACGAGAGCTTTTTTTGTCGAAGTAAATTTGACATATCAATGAGAATTTTGTTGCCTGGCAATTTAACAAAAAAACTGCCCTTGGCAGTTTTTTAGTTGAATTGCCTAATGGCCTTATGGCAACTGTTTCCTGGACGGTAGTACTAATGGAATCTATGATTTCTTTATGATGTTCTTCATTTAACTGCAGGTACGGTTTCAATGACGATGGGTTGCTATGTTCCGTAATTTTCAAAAGTTTTTCTTCACCTATACCACTCCTGGACAATTCAGTTACGGCGGCAGCTCGATTAGAATGGTTCGTAATTTTCACCCGCTTGACATAAAGTTCAATATTTTTCGCTGAGGATTTGGTCCATTTAGATATTTCATTTATCCCAATAGGAGAATTCTTATACCATCCTTCCGAATTTGTTTTTTGCCAGAAAGGATTTGGAGTAAAAAAAAAAATTCACATGTGTTATGGTTTCACCGCCTTTCTATAATTTGTTCAAACAATATTGCTGGACATACACAATCTTGTTCATTGTTTGCTACCCAGCATTTATTGTCGGCCAACTTCTGATTTCCACCTTGTGCTGTCTTCGAAAACACTCAGTTATATTCAACTCTTCCGGTCTCTCTTCCTGGGTTGTCTGTCTCGATTTTAAAATAGAATACCTTACAATTTGCTGCTTCTCCACCTCTCCAAGCCAATTCATAGGCAGCAATATGATGAAATTTTCTTTGAAGGCCTACAGGTTCTTCTTCACTCACTAGAACTCACCTTCCTTTTTTCTGGGATTGCTTGCAAAGTTTTGCGTTTTTTGTCGCGTGCATTTTTCGCTTACTTGAACTGTAGCCCGTGATCGGATTAAAAATTTGTTATATTCTTTGAGGTACTTCTCTTGTAACATTTTTGCTGAAGTGTTCCAAAATCGTTTGACTGCACTCTCTTTATAGTCTTCTTCATTGTTCTTCTTCATGTTGAATGCCCAGTCACATAAAATAGAAGCTAACTCTTCAGTGGAAATTTCTGCAATGAGTTCATATTTTTTTTCCGAACAAAACATCGCAAATTGTCGCCAAATTGACGTAGTTGAATTCACAGTATTGCGAGGCACATTATTATTGATGGCTTCTTCAATTTCTCCACTCGAAGATTGTCCAAATCGCGACATTTCCACAAATGAGATATTTTTCTGACAACATATGGAAATTGTTCTGAATTCGTATAAATTTCTTGAGGTTCATTAGCGGTAGATTCGGATACATTTCATTGAACTTTCTACATGTTCTGCTGATAATTTTGTCACACTGTCCAAAAATAATAAACAAATTCATAAGAACTTCGTTTGAATAGTTTTGTTCCATCGTTTTGAAGGTATTTGCAACTTCTGAATTGACGAAAATGTCGATATTATTAGGAGAATGTCACAACGCTACTGTCAAATAGTAATCATGGCCTGCTTACCAAATACTGAATGGAAATACCATTCTGAAGGGACATTTTCACAAATAAATGCTCATAATTCCGAAACTTGACTAGTTAGGTATAGGTATGATACACATAGAAAGAAAGCAAATTTCAGCAGCTTTCTGAATTTTTAATAATATACAGGGTGTTCCATTTAAAATAATCAAATTTTAGCAACTTTTTCAAGCAAACTAAAAAACTGTATTTTTTTACCATCCTGTATTGAAGTAACGGAGATTAGGCTGACGTGTGGGAAGTGTACAAGTATCACCTAACTCCAAACGAAATTTTGATATCATAGTACTTCTTAACTGAAAGATATCGGCATTTTTAGAAGTCATGATTTTCGAAGAAAAAAATTGAAATTAATTTTTATTTCGAAAACGGTAACAGATAGGTATAGGGAAAAATCAAGAAAAGTTGTCGGGCAATTGTTGGAGATTCCAAAAATAATATTATATACAGAGTGTTCCATTTGAAAAATCAAAGTTGCTACTGCTTTCTAATAGAAGCGGCAACACCGCATTGTCGAAAATATTTCAGTTGGCTAGAGAATGTCCGAATATGCCCTCCATTAAATTTTCAAAGTGATCCTTTGTCTGGTTCACCAGAAACGTCTAATGTGCCATCCACCGTGAATCAGCCTGTATAGTTACGATGCGACTAATTTTGACGTTTTCGCCTACAATTATGATCTGTCAAAATGTCAAACTATGCTTTGTCATCTATGGTTACATCGTTGAAAACACCAACGCTGACAGACCAATCAGAATTGAGAGACAGCTGGTGTTTTCGCGATAATACAAGTTGTCTTTGATTTGTGATTGGTAAGATTACAGGAATATCTTGAGAAAAGTGGAATAGTCAATGACATATCCTAGCTATACAGGGTGGGTCACGGTCGATGGTACCTTAGACGTTTACGAAGAACGGGAGATAGTATCATTCTAAAAATTTGGTCTCTCAAGTAGTTGCTCTTGGTCTATCGATCTAAAATATTTTCAGCAATGCAGCGTTGCCGCTTATACCAGAAAGTAGCAGCATCTTTGTTATTTCAAATGGGTCACCCTGTATATTACCGCATTTTTGAACTTGTCATTCCTTTCTGATTATTTCTGCCTCATATTTCTCTATACCTATATCTAACGGTTTTTGAGATATTGGTTATTTTCCATATTTTTTATCCAAAACATAGCTCGAATTGAATGTTTATTTCTGCGGTATTTGGATTCTTAGGAAGTTGCAATTTTGTGTTTAGTTCATCAAGATTATGTACATTGATTCTGTATAGAGAAGTTTGTTCTGCGTTATACAGGGTCGTTCAAAATTCATGATCTTACTGCTAGATACGAAAAGGGTTGAAAGTGCGTTTTTTTAAATGGAACACCCTGTATATTATGAAATATCCTGAAAGATGACTAAATTCCCTTCGAATTGATATATCATGTTCCTATACCTAAATAGCCAGAATTCCGAGATAATAGCAATTTTCACTTGTAATCTCCCAAGTGCTTGAATTATTGCCGGAAATTTTTCGAGTACATGAATTTTTTGAAAATTACTCGAGTCGCGAAGCGACGAGGCTAATTTTCTTTGGAAATTCATGTACGAGATAAATTTACGGCAATTAATTCAAGCACGAGGGGGATTCGGTAAGAAAATTTCACACCGAGAAATGAAAATCATCCAACAATTCATAAGAAATAACTAACGATGGTTTCACCTGAACTATTTATAACCACTGAAATATTGATATGTAAAATACTTAACAAAATTTTCATCAATAAATGTGTTTAAATTTGGAACAAAAAAAAAATTAAAAAGTTATGTTCTTATCGTGGATTGAAACATAATAAGTGGAAATTTTTCTGCCAATAGTTGACATGTGACAAGTTGGTATTTTGCTTTAATGTACAAATGCAGGTCTAGTTTTCATATGAAAGGAGATAATTATGTATTTACTAGATATTTGGAATGTGTCTGAAAATATTTTCTCCACGATTATTGCAGAAATTGTCAATTCTGAAATCATATTTCAGAAGAAGTTCAATACACCATTTGTCACAAGTTTTTATCACAAATCCCGTAGCTCAGCGGTAGTGTTGCGGCCGGTCTCACCAGGCTAAGAGTACATGACAACCTTCCCCGCAAACATGGTGGGGTGTTATAGGAGTCGCTGGATATCTTCCAGGAGCGCTGGGTAGAAACGGCGCCGTAGGGAATCCAAGTTGAGAATCTAAAACGTCAAGTACTTCAACCCGTTTTTTTGCTTCTAGCCTTTTCCGGGGCAACATCCAAATTATGGTCCTCACAAACTACCAACCCTCAACTTTTTGCATTTTTGCATTGAACGACAACACGCACATAAGCTTTGCAGGAGGCGCGAATACTCCAGTTACCACCATTATTTCTGCCAAAGGCAGTGACCAGCGCCCTCTCTATATGGGGACCCTTGGCACTGTCAAAAGGCATCGTGCACGTCACCAGAGCTGGCAACAGCAGGGTGGCGTGAAGCACACTTGCTGTCCTCTCCTTCCTTTCATCCTATCCCCGCGCCGGGCGAAGATGGAATGAAGAACGAGTAGCTGCTTCGGGTAGAATAATGAATTGTAAATAATAACTTTGATAGAATATACTTTTATTTATTTATTTTTTTATGAGTCGCTAGGTCGATGGTTCAATCCACGATAAGAACATAACTTTTAAATTTTTTTTGTTCCAAATTTAAACACATTTATTGATGAAAATTTTGTTAAGTATTTTACATATCAATATTTCAGTGGTTATAAATAGTTCAGGTGAAACCATCGTTAGTTATTTCTTATGAATTGTTGGATGATTTTCATTTCTCGGTGTGAAATTTTCTTACCGATTCCCCCTCGTGCTTGAATTAATTGCCGTAAATTTATCTCGTACATGAATTTTCTAAGAAAATTCATGTACTCGAAAAATTTCCGGCAATAATTCAAGCACTTGGGAGATTACAAGTGAAAATTGCTATTTCTCGGAATTCTGGCTATTTAGGTATAGGAACATGATATATCAATTCGAAAAGAATTTAGTCATCTTTCAGGATATTTCATAATATACAGGGTGTTCCATTTAAAAAAACGCACTTTCAACCCTTTTCGTATCTAGCAGTTAGATCATGAATTTTGAACGACCCTGTATAACGCAGAACAAACTTCTCTATACAGAATCAATGTACATGATCTTGATGAACTAAACACAAAATTGCAACTTCCTAGGAATCCAAATACCGCAGAAATAAACATTCAATTCGAGCTATGTTTTGGATAAAAAATATGGAAAATAACTAATATCTCAAAAACCGTTAGAGATAGGTATAGGGGAGTATGAGGCAGAAATAATCAGAAAGGAATGACAAGTTCAAAAATGCGGTAATATACAGGGTGACCCATTCGAAATAACAAAGATGCTGCTACTTTCTGGTATAAGCGGCAACGCTGCATTGCTGAAAATATTTTGGATCGATAGACCAAGAGCAACTACTTGAGAAACCAAATTTTCAGAATGATCCTATGTCCTGTTCTCCGTAAACGTCTAAGGTACCATCGACCGTGACCCACCCTGTATAGTCTCCACACCACCTATACCTTGAGTATTGTGTAACAGACTTTTATTTGAAATTTGTATCTTTGTTTAATGTATGTGTATTGGATCAATGTTATATTGTTGTTGCTTTCCCGACGCCTTGCAGATGAATGTGGCCTTTTCTTTCAAGAATGTTTACTTTTTGATCTGTAGTATTTCTGGGAAATAAAACTAATCCAATCATGTTTCTGGAAATAAAATCTAAATTTTCAGCGTACTTCATCAACGTAAAAAATCGACCTGTTCACCAAACGTGTAATTACCAGCCTTTGTCGACCGAAACTCAATTTCTATTTTTTCAACTGTGATTAGACAAAACCCAGGAGCTGTCACAAGGGAGAAAACTCGTGGACACAAAAAGAACGGTCGTATATTTTAACCGATACTCCTGAAAAAACAAGAATGAAATAACAAAACCAGACAAGGGAGAAAATTAAGAGCTATTCCGGCGAACAAAAACGTTATACACATTGCGACACAGAGCCGAACCTGTTTAAAACGGGTTCAGAGTCAGAGACGCACTTTTCTTTCCAAAACACTGAAGATATGATCGATTCAAATTAATTTTTCTGCAGCTGACTCGAAAATAAAATTTTCAGTATGATTCATTGAATCGAAAGTACTATTTTACACAAATTGTATCGGAAGGATAATTTGAAGAACGATTTGTTTACTTTCGGGAGGATTCTTGTTACTTTCGAGACGGTTTTGGAAATTTTGGGTATCTATGCAGGCGGCTTTGACAATAACATAAACTTTGTATTTTATTATGACAGCACTTGTCATGTAATAATGTTGTGTGCTTTTTCGCTTTTCAAATCCAAAAAATGGAAATCTGTAGTGAAAGTGAGACTGAAATGATTCCACATGAGATTAGTGAATCTGCTGAAGCAGCTAATTATGAATTAATGCCGCTACAGTCAAGAGAGAGGTATGAATTGGTCTACAATTTTTTTCAAAAATGGAGCAAAAATGTGCAAACTTTAAATGAACAAGACGTGATTCTTGCATGATTAATGGCAAAATCTGAATTCCTGAAGACATCAAGCCTCTGGAGCAATTACTCGATGCTTAAGTCCACAATTGACATTAAAAATAATACAGATATATGCCGCTAACCCAAAGTTATGGCTTTCGTTAACAGGATATCCATTTGCTATAAACCAAAAAAAATCTGAAGTATTGAATGAAGAATAAATAGATCACTTCTTATCTGAAGCTGGAGATAATATCAACATAATGACAAAGGTAATACAATTAAATCTAATTCTCTTCTTCCATGTGATTGATTTTATTTAAACTTTAGGTTCCATTTAATAATGGGTTTGGCAGGCGTTTGTCATTGTGAAGAGCTTTGTAAAATGAATTTGGATGATATAGAAGACAACCATGTCAGTGAATAAAATTCCTAATTCTAAAACGAATATGGAAAGAACATTGGTCTTCAATGGATGAAATAATATTTCTTCATACAGAAATTATTTGTCATTACGTCAAGCGAACACACCACATCGTAGATTAATTTTGTTTATCATAAAAACAGAAAATGTACCATACAACCTGTTAGGGGCGAAATTTAGGAAAGGAGAGCAGTGAATGTGCAATGATGTGTCACGCCTCTAACATACCCAGCAGCTCAGTAGGCGTGGATTCGACAATAAAAATTGATTTCGATAAGATTGAAATATGGGGTTAATTTTCCGGAGCGCCACGGATTTATCGCTAGTGAAAAATCCGAAACCACCCTGATGGAATGGGACAACCCACTGCACTAATATTACTAAAATATTTAACAATTGATACCTGTAAATGGTATAATAATAATATATAAATATGTAGAGGTTTTGTCTTCCCTTACGCTTAGATAACTTGGACCAGAATAAAAGAAATAGTCATGTCCCTTACTAATAAAATATATTGATCGTTACACACCCTGTATGTGCACAGTTCAGCTCACCATACAAAATAAAATGAAATAATTGTAAATATCAACCACCAAGATGAATTCAAGTGAATGCTGTGATGGAGAGTATGGTATTGTTTGAATATATATCAATATGAAACCTCCAGTGAGGGCTATGCCTGTGACGTCACGATGATAGCTTACAGTTATGGATACTTACTTAGGGGCAGTCTTATTTTAAACTTATCTGATACTACGTAGATATTCTCAAGCATTCCAGTTCACCATTTATTGTGGTTGTAGTTCATCGGTGCCTTGGTGAATACAGGTGTACAGTGGGTATGACACAATCAATCAAAGTACAGGTACAGCTGGACGAATAGCGAAGGAATGCTGAACAACAGATATACAGCGGGACAACCACAGTCGAGCAGGAACAATCACATTAGTGGAATAGTGGAAAGACAATCGTATAGCAACGAAACAGTGGAACA
This sequence comes from Chrysolina oricalcia, assembly GCA_944452925.2. Classification (NCBI taxonomy): domain Eukaryota; kingdom Metazoa; phylum Arthropoda; class Insecta; order Coleoptera; family Chrysomelidae; genus Chrysolina; species Chrysolina oricalcia. The sequence goes on along the minus strand of OX101821.2, from coordinate 1,249,706 downwards.
ATCACATTAGTGGAACTCCAATAAACGGTAGCAGAATAGTAGCAATAAACCGTAGAGGAGCACTACCAGCGGCGAAGCAGTAACAGTAGTAGTCGCAGAGGAGCAAAGTAGTAGCAGAGTGGTAACACCCTCTATTAAGTGGGAGGGTTCTAATAACAGCTTTGATGGTCTGGTTGCTGTCTGATAGCGAGTTTCTCGTTCCAGTGGTTTCACACAATGATGAAGTGACTTCTAACCTCAAAAATCCGCAAAGCGAACGGGGATTTCTCAAAAATATAAAGCGTCAAAAATCGCAAACAATATGAGAAACTCTCCTGATATGAATTTTTCCAAGATCCATCAACGATGATCAAACTTTAATTGGAAATCTTCAAAATAGGTCAGTCACTCATCAATATCAAATAAGGAAGAGGAAAAAATATCTCAGACGTCAAAGTCAAAACTGTCAATATCTGACAAGGCGCTTTCTTGTTCGTTAGTGTTCGGTGGGAACAGTCCAGGAACTACCTCGAGCTACTTGGAGCTATGAAAAGAGCACCTTAAGATTCAGTGTTGCCAACTGAACCAAGACGAAAACGCCAGCCTCTCAATCTCAGAACCAAACACAAACAAACAAACAAAAGGTCAAGTATTCGAATGTGAAATAGGTACCTCAATGACACAAGATAGAGATAGAGAAGGAATGTTACGGTTTTGTGTTCTAAGTACAAAACAATAGACTAACCATAAGTATATTTACAAAACAACGCTGTCATACCGCAAAATAGAACAACTGATAACTGTCAATAGCTTAAGGCCGGTTCATGTCCGCTCGAACTAGTACAGCAAAGGTAAGTACTAACATTCGGAACAAGCTATACATGACAACGATCAAGTTGTCATTTTGAGGAATCTGAAGAAGAAGAAGATTACAGTGGCGTACAGAGTGGAAAGTGAATATCAATGACAGAGAATTTCTGATGTTATTGTATTAAAATAGAAAGGGTTTTCTAGTGCAAAATAAACCCGTAACAAACCTATTCGTTTTCAAAGAATTAATTGGAGACCGCGGTATACTTCCAATTCACATATAATTTTACCTTCCTCTGCTTTTTTCTTCAGGCGAAAAGTTCCATAGGCCAAGATCGTTGAAAATGAATTATTAATACGTGCGTTCAAATTCAACTAAAACAATGAATCAGACCTTTTTCCACAATGTTTAACAGACATTTTACAGAGAATTGATCATATCCCAAAATGGAATATACGCCAAATTCGAAAAAGAGTCGTTAACACAGCTTGAAAAAGGTCTTGTTATGAGTTGAGTATTATTAATGATGCTATTATTTGTTACTTGTGTCTGAATTTCGTTGAAAAGATATTTCGTCTGACGGAGTTTTCTGTTTGGCATAAAAAAACTCTGGAACAATTAAGGGATGAAAAGAAAAATCGCAGACAGTGTATCGTAAGTTACCGTTTACAAATTACTACTTTTTTATCAACAGGAGGATGTCAGGCAGTGAGAATAAAAGGTAAACTGGGCAATGAGATGGTGATTGACTGTGGAGTACCTCAAGGTCCCTTGCACCCTTTTCGTTGAATAATAACAACGGAAATATCATTGGATTTGCAGATGATACAGCCATCTTCTATGAAGCAAATAACTTGAAATCATTGAAAGCTAAGGTTTGAAATGTAGTTTTGTCTTATAAAGTAATGATTGAATAAGGCTAATAACAATCAACATCGATAAAGCTCATTACAGCCCATTTTGTTGTGATTTAGCTGGGATACCTTCATTCGATCGCCTGATAGGTAGAACTAAAATACCCTTTCATATTCTTCCCGAGAAAAAAATCAAAAATTTGGGAATAATCGTTGATGCCATTATGAAAAGAGATTTACGTATTAAGTTTACAGTAAAAAAAACTGAGGACCATTTAACATAAATTCAGGAGGCACAAAAACTACTATCACTGAAGCAGCTGGAAAATTTATATTAGCCTCTTCTAGAAAGTCATTTTCGTTATGAAATAGTGGTGTGGGGATGAGCTTTGAATACTCGTATTCATCATACTGAAGTCATACAAAGGCATTTTCTCAAATTGATATTCTCTTAAAACAGCAGATATTCTTCGAACATTCCGTACTCAAATACTCATATCCTGGATATAAGACAGTTGTACTGTTTATGCTCTAATCCTGAATATCATGTTAACAAACATACTGCATTACTTCATTTTCATCAATACAACACTCGCCAGAAATATAATTTTGAACGGTTCGACGTACAAACTTGAATAAAAAACCGTTTAGAGGGTTTTACCAATACTACTTTTTGAAACAAAAAATATGGTGATTTTTCGACAGGGGGCGCGGGGGGCACATCAATTCAAAATTTTTAAATGGCATGGGGGGTCGAGTGTCACATTGTTGAAAAGATAATTCAATTCTCTTTACAACCATCTATTTTTTTTTTTGAATTTCGTTAATATTTTTTTTGCAATTCAAATTCGAAATATCATATATAAATGCGGATCTGAAAATTAGTCATACCTTGATAAATTTGAACGGTTTGTTGTGGAATAATGAAACCAAAAACATTGCGAAGGGTATTACCGATATTACTTTTTGAGAGAGGAAATATTGCAATTACACTACAGATGGCGCTGGGGGCTCATCAACTAGAAAATTTCGATAGACATAAATATCGAAATTGGGAAAAAATTCCTCAACCAAATTCAAAAATATTTAGATGGTTGTAAAGAGAATTGGATTCTCTTTTCAACGATGTGACACTCGAACCCCATGCCTTTTAAAAATTTTGAGTTGATGTGTCCCCCCGCGCCCCCTGTGGAGCAATCACCATATTTTTTGTTTCAAAAAGTAGTATTAGTGAAACCCTCCGATCGCTTTATTCTCATGTTTGTACGTCGAACCGTTCAAAAGTTAACAGGGGGGGGACTAAAAAAGCCGCACTGTATATATGTAGATATATAACAGAAAGTTACTTATGACATCTACAGTCACTAGTTGGAACTTAATTTGACACGAACCAAGGAATCCAAAGTAGAGGTTTGTCTACAAATTGACAGGCAGCCAACAATTCGTTGTTCTGACCAACCCAAGGTTCAATCAAGTTTCTAGTACGTTATGAGAAACGCAAGCGGTATGATAATATAAAAATGTATACAGAAATTATTGGAAATGTCAACAAAACCGAATAGACGACAAGCCCATATAACGATTTTGGGGGGTCATTTTATACAGCATGAAACATATTCAGAACGATGTTGCTATATGAAAAAATAACTTCAGGCACTATGCCGTCAATTCTTGGTGGGACAAATGACTGTAATATTAATAATAGTAATTTTTCATTGGAAGATGTGCTCTTCCGACAAAATATTCTTGTACGGCATTCCTCACGTTGGTGGATTATGAAATAATAATCTCCTAGAACCTACTGCCGTACAAAAATAATGGAACCGAAAGCCAGGAAAATTTTTCAATTTCCGAAAAATAAAAAAAAATCCTGGATTTTGGTTTCATTATTTTTGTACGGCAGTAGGTTCTATGAGATCATTATTTCATAATCCACCAACGTGAGGAATGCCCTACAAGAATATTTTGTCGGTAGAGCACATCTTCAGATGAAAAATTACTATTATTATTATTACAGTCATTTGTCCCACCAAAATTTGACGGCATAGTGCCTAAAGTTATTTTTTCATATAGCAGCATCGTTCTGAATATGTTTCATGCTGTATAAAATGACCCCCCAAAATCGTTATATGGGCTTGTAGTCTAGAATTTACTAATATTATTTTTTTTTACAAATGTCTTTGAAAGAAATATAAGATAATTACTAAAGTTTATTTTCGAGTTCTGATACTTTCAACTTTCAAGAACCGAAAGAATATAAAGAAACGGTAAACCTCTTACGAATTTTTTAACAGAATGTTTAAAACGACGAATTGTTGGTTCATTTTTGACATTTTCAGGAATGTTATTGAACGCTTTTGGTCCCAGGTATTGATAGCTGCATTGTCTGATTGACTTGTTTTAGAATTAATTTATTTTTTTGGCGTGTCTCATACTTGTGAGAATAAGTGATGAGTTCCATTGGATGTAAATACTGTATTGTTGCCAATTTTATGAAGTACAATTCTCTCAAATCGAAAACGTTCGCCAATTTGTAAAGCGCTTCGGTTTTTTTTAGACAACATTATTTTCAAGAATCTCCTTTGAATAACTTCTAGTGGTTTTAAACATGTCTTGTATACACCACCCCATCCAATAATGCCGTAGTTTAGGTGCGATTCGACTAAACTGTGATAAAGATTTTTTTTGTTTGAGGTCTAGTATAGTCGAGACTTGTTTGTATTTATACAAGACTCTACGAAGCTTACTGAGTATGTAATCAACATGGACGTCCCATCTAAGGTGGCTATCCAGCATTATTCCCAAATACTTAATATTATCAGACTGAATAATTTCAAAGTCATCTTCTATCGATATTTTATTGAATGCTGGTAGATTCGAAGACAAGCTACAGAAAGGTAGGTAAAACGTTTTCTTCAGATTGATAGATAACTTCCTGTTATCAAACCATTTTTTTATTTGCTTAAAATCACGTTCAACTTTACTTTTCAGGTCGTTCCAGGTGTCACCTTCGTAAAATATAACAGTATCATCTGCGAAGCTGGACACATTACCTTGTGTATCTACTGAAAACAGACTGTTTAAATATACATTGAAAAGCAAAAGGCCCAAAACCGTTCCTTGAGGTTCTCCAAATACTATAACCTGTTTCTCACTCACAGCGGCCTTTATTTTTGTTTGTTGTTCTCTGTCGGCTAGATAGGATTTGAAGAGGTCATGTGTTGTGCCTCTCACTCCTAGGTCTTCCAAGCTTGCTAGTAGGATAGCATGATCGACAGTATCGAAAGCTTTCGTTAAATCCAGGAAAATTGCTATAGCCGGTTTTTTGCTATCTACAGCTTTATATATTTTCCCTGTGAGTTCTTTTATCGCATCGTCTGAGGATTTGTTTTCTCTATAGCTGTACTGCGCGTCTGATAATAATTTAAATTTATTTAAATAATTGTTGAGCCTCGTTTTGATAATTTTTTCTAAGATTTTGCAAAGGTTTGAAATGAGTGCTATTGGACGATGATTAGAAACTTCAGTTTTTCCACCATTTTTGTAAACGGGCACAACTGTGGATAGCTTAAATGCAGTAGGAAAACACCCCCTTGTAAACCACTTGTTCATTATGTATGTCAGCGGCTCGGCTATATAACTGGCAATAATCTTCAGCGTTTCAGATTTGAAGCCGTCAGGACCTGGCGATTTTTTATTTTTCAACTGAGAAATAATACACATTACCTCGTTTGAATCGGTTGCAAAGAGAAATAGTGAGTGGTTCGAGATATTCTTTATTTCTTGATAGTCTTTATCTGTTTTAAACTTTTTTGCTAGATTTTTCCCTACATTATTATACACCCCTAATGTGCCCCCAAATTGTATAACAATATACCAGAAATGATAAAATCGATAACACCTATTAGTCGCTTCAGTACAGAACTGAAAAGACATTTACTTCGAAGAACTGTATTAGAATTCTCGGAATATTCGTGTAAATATAATGGATCTCAATTCTCAATACCTTTGCTATATGTCGACTTGGATTTTTATTTCATTTTCAGTTTTCTATTTCTGAAATAATTTCTAAGTCTCATGGTTATTTGATTGTCAACATTTTATGTTTGTTTATAACGAAACTATTACATATTTACATATCATCTCTCTCTCATCTTTATTTCAATTAAACTGTACATTCAAATGTTACAATTATTGTTATTACTTACTTATTTATTGAATTTGAAATACATTATATAATAAATGATAAAAAGTTAATATTGAATTCATAAGGTGATATATGATTATAGGTTATAAGACCTGTGAGTAATCATATGTTTTTTCAATACACATATACGATGATATATTGAAAAATCCTTAGCCTACTATAGAACCAGACAAAATTTAAATATCAAAATATTTTATTATTCAACATATTCTCCTCTTAATTGGATACATTTATTACAGTGCACCTGCAACGTCTCTAGACCTTTCAAAAAAATGTTTCTTCTTGCTCAGCAAACCAGACCTCCACAGCTTTTAATACCTCCTCGTTTGAAGAAAATTTACGACATTTTAAACTTTTTTTCAGTTGAGGAAAGAGATGATAGTCGGACCGAGCCAAATCTGGTGAATAAGGGGGGTGTTCTAGCAATTCAAACCCTAAATCACGAATTTTTTGCGTGGCAACATGAGATTTGTGTGCAGGGGCGTTGTCCTGCAGAAACAAAACACCTTTGGGTAGCTTTCCGCGTCTTTTCTCTTTAATTTTTTTCCCGTAGAGTGGTCAGTAATGTCGAATAGTAATCTCCAGTTATTGTTCTGCCCTTATCCAAAAAATCAATCATGATTACTCCATGGCAATCCCAAAAAACTGAAGCAAGAACTTTTCCAGCAGATTTTTGGACACGAAACTTCTTAGGTCTTGGAGAGCCGGAGTGTCGCCATTCCATCGATTGTTGCTTTGTTTCTGGATCGCAGAAATGTACCCAAGTCTCATCCATAGTAACAATTCGGTTTAAGAAGTCTACATCGTTTTCAAATCGAGCACAGATCGAAAGCGATGCCACTACCCTTGCACGCTTTTGGTCAACATTAAAACATTTTGCAGCAATTTTTCTCATGTCCAAATTGACGTGAACTATATGATGAACGCGTTCGTATGAAATATTCAGTGCTTCAGATATCCGTTTCAGCCCAATTCGACGGTCTGTTAAAATCATGTCATGAACTGCATCGATATTTTCGGGGACTGACACAGAAACTGGCCTTCCCGATCGGTCGTCATCTTCAATGGAAAATTTACCTCTTTTGAAGCTTGCAGTCCAATTTTTCACGGTCGCATACGAAGGATATTGATCACCAAGGGTATTAAGCATTTACTTGATGGCTCGATACTCCAATTTTTCGATTGTCACAATTTCGGCGAACATATTTTTCCTTTTAATTTATTGCGTAACTCTGGTTTACTTTTTTGACGTCAAACATTACACTGACACTTCTAATAAGTTATTGTTCGTTGCTATGGTAACGCAATATTTTGTTTATGCAGGGAACTGGTCTAGGCTAACTAGATATCAATACATCCTCGTATAATCTAAATACTATCAGAATATGATTTAAAAATTTACGTACAAAAATACATATAGGTAATTACATAAACATAACCGAATCATCAGTCTTAAATTTCACTCAAATGCTGAATTACTTTTCAATATTTTCAATGTTCTCAATTGTCCATAATTTTATACATTTTGCAAAGGATTTTTTACATAATTTCTTCAATTTCATCGGGATCAAATTAAATTCTCTACACCCTATATTAATAGCATGATGCTGCAATAAAGTGTTAAGTTATTGAATGAAAGTTATTATTATGCGGACACAACACTCCGAAATGGTTTCCGAACTCAGACTTTCTAAAGTACATAGGAACACCACAGTATTCCAAGACACCAGTGGCGGATTTACCAGCAGGCTGAGTAGGCTGAAGCCTAGGGCGGCAAATTTTAAGGGGCGGCAAATTTAGTTCATAAATTTATTATTTCGGTTTACAAATTAAAAAAAAAAAAATTATTATACACACACATAATACGAATTTCGAAAATTGGAGAGAAATTGAAATATTTAACAAAAATCGAAATATTCTCATATACAGTGCTAATTAATAAATATTTCAACATCTCTGCATGAACAATTCCTAAACGCTTTACTAATTATACATTAATGATTATGAACTTTTAGAATATCGCGATTCGATATTATAATCGAAATTTAGTAATTTTTACATATATTCTTCACTGATAACTGCTATAATTTTTTCTCCTTGTACCTAATAATTATGAGATCTGCTTACCCAATTCAATCGATATAATATCGATGGTCTAATAAAAATACTGACTAAAATTGACTAATTTTTATTAAATAAAAAACTAGTTCAATATCTTATAGAGATCATATTAATCAAATAAATGATAGTTAAACGACTGTGACTTGACAATAAAAAAATTCCCTCCACAAAATATGAAGTGAGACAATTTGCTCATTAGAAAATTGATACATTTTATCAGTTAATTATTTTATTTGCAGTAAGAAAAAGTTTGGAAAATCCAAATGAGCAGGCCTTAAGCGCTCATGTCGTACACGAATTATTTAAATTAAATGTTTACATCAGTATATTTGATAACTTTTTCGCAAAGCCAACTTTTTCAGAAAATGCCAATCGGAATGAATTAATTATAATAAGATAAAACAATACTCAGCTGCAATTTTTTATTCAACGGCTTCTCTCCAGTTAAACAAGTATATTAAAAAAAAATTGAAGTGTCAGAGCAGAGAAGAGCAGAGAAGAGTCAGAGCTAATGAACAAGATTTCGTACGACGATATAATAAATGATTTTGCGAATTCAAATTCTCGCAAAAAAGTATTGTAATGCTTTTATAATTTAACTTAAATCATAATGCTAACAAATAATGAAGAAAAGATATATTTATTGTATTGTTTTTAAACTGTGAGTGTAATAATAAATGTTAATCAACGTTCGCCAAATGTATGTTTTTTACGTAAGCTTAATTCATATTTTGTAAGTATTGTATAGTTTTAAGACATACCTTACCTTACTTTAAAAGTGGTATACGATTGAGATATTTTTTCCTTAAAATAATGTATTTTGATAATTCTTTGCTGTAAAAATAATCAAGGATCTAACACGGTACCATAGTTCTCAATAATAATAACTATATGGGAAAAGTTGATGTAACGAGGATGATGGAGCACAAATTATAAAGTTGGAATTTTATTGATAGAAAATTGATATGATTATGGACTAAGATATCAAAATTTAGAGGCGGCAAAAATTGAATAGCCTACGGGCGACAAATCTATAAATCCGCCACTGCAAGACACAGGACATGCATACATATGAGTCTAGACCGTGGGTATGAAAAAAAACACATCTACATTCTATCTAACAGCCAGAGCGCTATAATCGTATATTCTTCAACGAGCGTATAATGATATAGCTATTATTCTCGAGGATAAAAATTCCGAAACGAGCCGAAGGCGAGTTTCGGAATTATCCGAGAAAGTAATAGCTATTATACGCGAGTAGAATACTATACTCTCTCTACGACTATACGATAGTCAGGGTTTAAATGAAATCTAAATATTATTTATGAAAATAATAGATACTTCATTAATTCATTAATTTTAGATTTCAGATTTATTTGATAATAACAATTATACATGAATAATCGGTGTTTATTCATGAATGAATACATGCCGTTATTGAAAATAATTGGAAAAAAAAACTTCCAAGAGTTGGATTTGAACTCACGCCTATATAACTACCTTCGTTATACATTTACATGTACACGCTTCTACCAACTGAGCTATCTATAACAGGCACTCGAAAAGGACCCCGCAAACTCCTTATGGAATTTGGGTCCCGGTGGATTTTTTTGAATTTTTGGTATGATGTAGTCCATGTAATTCTCAACCAATGTTACCATTGCGCCAACCCAAAAAATTAACAGTTTTGAAATCACCCCAGATTAAACTATTTATTTTTGAACCTGGTAACAATATTTCCACTTGTTTCATTGTTGCTAATGTTGCACAATATTGTGCTGTTTTATAAAAAAAATTCTTACCCCCTCCCCTTTTTCCCCCAACTCCTATTACAAAATGCAAAAAAAAAATATTTCTCGAGTGCCTTCAAATGTATCGTCGAGTGTTTAAATATGCCTAAATAAGGGAAATAACAGGTTTTTATGATTATCCCCCCACCCCCCAAATGACAAAAAACGAAAACATTTCAGTGGATTTTTCTGAATTTTTGATATGATGCAGTTCAAGATATTTCGAATAGAAATAAATCGGGTGCCAATCCCCAAAAATGAATAGTTTTGATGCTAGGGGGCGTCGAAATCATACCTTGCTCAGAATAGACAATTCATTATTATAGGCGGAAACAGTATCTCTACGTATTTTTGTTTTATTTTTTGCCGAACAATTGTGTAAATTTTTATAAATTGAAAATCTAAAACCTACCCCTTACCCCCAACCTCTATTTCAAAACACTAAAAAAATTAATTCATGCACCATCTCAAATTCAAATTGTGGATTTCCAATTTTTATTTATTTTCAAGATATTCGCCCAATTAATTGATATTAAAAATTCATGAACTACGCCCTTCTAAGAAGTTAGCGAACACCACCAATATTTTTCTGAAGGGAGGGAAAGGTGAAATTAAACAACTGTACGATTTCCTCAATATGAGCTGATTAAAACATTTATTTGATAAAGCATTTACAAGTAGTCGGGAATTAATTTTTTTCGTGTTTTAAAATAGGGTAGGGGGTAAGGGGGAGGTTTTGGATTTTCAATTTATAAAAAATTACACAATTGATCAGCATAATTTAAACTCAAATACGTAGAGCTATTATTTCCGCCTATAAAAATGAATAGTCTATTCTGAGCAAGGTATGATTTCAACGCCCCCTAGCATCAAAACTATTCATTTTTGGGGTTTGTCACCCAATTTATTTCTATTCAAAATAACTTGAACTGCGTCATATCAAAAATTCAGAAAAATCCACCGAAATTGCTAATTCCCTTATTTAGGCATATTTAAACATTCGACGAATCATTTAAAGGCACTCGAGAAATATTTTTTTTGCATTTCGTAATAAGAGTTGGGGGGAAAAGGGGAGGGAGTAAGATTTTTTTTATAAAACTGCACAATATTGTGCAACATTAGCAATTATGAAACAAGTGAAAATATTGTTACCGGGTTCAAAAATAAATAGTCTAATCTGCGCCAGGGGTGATTTCAACGCCCCCTAGCAGCAAAACTGTTCATTTTTTTGGGTTGGCGCAATGGCAACATTGGTTGAGAATTACATGGACTACATCATACCAAAAATTCAAAAAAATCCACCGGGACCCAAATTCCATAAGTAGTTTGCGGGGTCCTTTGTGAATGAAATACCTACTAGAGAAACTCTGACCAAGAACTGAGAGAGTGTAGAACGTTCAAGTAAAAATTGTTTGACATACCTTTGTTGCCCAGATATAGGGGAATTGAAGGCAATGAAAAAGCAGACCTACTAGCGAAGAAAGCATTTGAATCACCATTCATAGGTCCAGAACCAGCGTATGGAATTATCAAAACCCGATGCGGAAACATAATCAATGAGTGGAAGAAACCAAAGCACCAAACATATTGGGACTAAATCGAAGGGCTTCGACACAGCACAGCCATGGTGATGCACCTGAACCAAACACTGACGGCTGACATACTCAACCTCAACAGATCTAAGAAACGCTCGATCACCGGCTTACTAACCGGACACTGTGGTCTTAGGAAAAACCTACACACCATGGGAATGAATAGAGAAACCGTGGACTGTAGACTTTATGGTGACGAGGAGGAAACAGCCTCTCACATCTTCGAATGCGACGCGCTGCTCAACAAGCGCAATATAATATTCGGACAGATCAACCTAGAAACAGGCATGAATCGGAAACATCTAGTAAATAGACTACCAAACCTGGTGGAAAACACAGGCCTATTCAACTAGGATCGACAGAACAATACAATATACCCCAGCTGGACTCAGTGTTAAGGGAAACCTCAAATGTAAATCCAGTATCTCGCTCGTCAGCATTTAACCAACCAACCCCCACAGGGGAAAGAGCCAAGGGAGTGAGTTCGGGATACCTTGCTGGCAATGAATTCATCAAGTATCTATCAATCCATTCTAATCTTCAATTATTGTAGTACTTTGACACGATGATCCTTCAAGCTGGAACCATAGCTGTTCTCTTTTTTGCTGTGAGAATTGATCAATAGTCGATTCTATTTTAAACACCAAAAAATGTAAGAACATTTTACTGTTCATATTGTCATGGAAAGAGAATGGACCAAAACTTGTCGTTAAAAATGCCACAACAGACAATTGTTTTGAAGGAATATTGGTCGTTGCATTCTATTTTGGAATGTGGGTTTTCGTTGTCCCACCACTGTTATAATACTCCATTTGAGATCAAAGTTGCCTCATCAGAAAAAAGCACATACACTTTGCGAACTGTCTATATCCCTCTGTCTCTCCACGCACAGAATTCAAATCTCTGATCGTAATCTCCTTCTTCCAAAGTAGGTATGTATGAATTTAGGTTTATAAGGGTAATATTTATGTTTCAATAATATTCTCTGTGCGTTACACACGCCTGTCATGGCAGATACAGCAGCGAGACCACTTTTCTGATTCCCAGTTGCTGCTTATAATGTTGTTATTCGTTTGTTTCCATTTCCCCATTCAGCATGCTTTGCGGTAAATCTGTTTTTCTATAGTTGTGCGACATACTGGATTCTCGGAATGACGAAAGTTAAATACTTCTGCTGTTTCTCGATTTGTTCTATTTTCTTCATGAATAAGAATTATTTCAATTTATCATTTGCTCTCAGTATTGTAAACAAATTTTTAGTTCATATGGACAAATATATAATAATAATAATAATAATAAAGGACCCCGCAAACGCCTTATGGAATTTGGGTCCAGGTGGATTTTTTTGAATTTTTGGTATGATGTAGTCCATGTTATTCTCAACGAATGTTGCCATTGCGCCAACACAAAAAAATGAACAGTTTTGCTGCTAGGTGGCGTTGAAATCACCCCTTGCGCAGATTAGACTATTTATTTTTTAAACCGGTCACAATATTTTCACTTGTTTCATTGTTGCTAATGTTGCACAATAATGTGATGTTTTATAAAAAAAATTCTTACCCCCTCCCCCTTTTCCCCCAACTACTATTACGAAACGCAAAAAAATATTTCTCGAGTGTCTTCAAATGTATCGTCGAATGTTTAAATATGCCTAAATAAGGAAAATAGCTGATTTTTATGATTATCCCCCCACCCCCAAAATGACACAAAACGAAAAAATGTCGGTGGATTTTTCTGAATTTTTGATATGATGCAGTTCAAGTTATTTTGAATAGAAATTGATTGGGTGACAAACCTCATAAATGAATAGTTTCGGATCTAGAGGGCGTCGAAATCATACTTTGCTCAGAATAGACTATTCATTATTATAGGCGGAAATAATAGCTCTACGGATTTTACTTTAGATTATGCTGATCAATTGTCTAATTTTTTATAAATTGAAAATCTAAAACCTCCCCCTTACCCCCTACTCCTATTCTAAAACACGAAAAAAATTAATTCCCAAGTACTTGTAAATGCTCTATGAAAATAAATGTTTTAATCGGCTCAAATTGAAGAAATCGTACAATTGTTTAATTTCACCTTTCCCTTCCTTCAGAAAAATATTGGTGGAGTTCGCTGACTTCTTAGTAGGGCGTAGTTCATGTTTTTTGAATATCAATTAATTTGGCGAATATCTTGAAAATAAATAAAAATTAGACATCCACAATTTGAATTTGAGTTGGTGCCTGAATTAATATTTTTCGTGTTTTGAAATAAGGGTTGGGGGTAAGGGGGAGGTTTTAGATTTTCAATTTTTAAAATTAACACAATTGTTCGGCATAAAATAAAACAAAAATACGTAGAGATATTGTTTCCGCCTATAATAATGAATAGTCTATTCTGAGCAAGGTATGATTTCGACGACCACTAGCACCGAAACTATTCATTTTTGGGGATTGTCACCCAATTAATTTCTATTCAAAATAACTTGAACTGCATCATATCAAAAATTCAGAAAAATCCACCGAAATGTTTTCGTTTTGTGTCATTTTGGGGGTGGGGGGATAATCATAAAAATCTGCTATTTTCCTTATTTAGGCATATTTAAACATTCGACGATACATTTGAAGACACTCGAGAAATATTTTTTTGCGTTTCGTATTAGGAGTTTGGGGAAAAAGTGAAGGGGATAAGAATTTTTTTTATAAGACAGCACATTATTGTGCAACATTAGCAACAATAAAATAAGTCCAACTATTGTTACCGGGTTCAAAAATAAATAGTCTAATCTGCGCAAGGGGTGATTTCAAGGCCCCCTAGCAGCAAAACTGTTCATTTTTTTGGGTTGGCGCAATGGTAACAATGGTTGAGAATTACATGGACTACATCATACCAAAAATTTAAAAAAATCCACCGGGACCCAAATTCCATAAGGAGTTTGCGGGGTCCTTTATTTCTTTGTTCAACATACACAGAGTATATGGACATTATACAATGGAAATGTAACAAAAAAAACGTCATCATAAAGTATAGATAAAAAAACAGAAATGCACAATACATTACTATCCAAAAAAGATAATCCTGAAACGTACTCGAAGGAAAATACAAAAAATACAGTAATATCCAATAATAATAAAATACATTCAACATATAGAATATTATATAAAAAACTCATCAAGAGTGTAAGACGTTTTATCAATAAGGTGTTTCTTCAACCGAGACTTAAAAATGTGTATATTGGAGGCTTCTTTAATATACTTGTCAATCTTATTATACACCTTACAACCCATAAAAAGATGCGACTTCTGATATGATGTTGTACGATGTGCATCTGATACAAGAATACTCCCATTTCTTGTATTATAGGTAGATTGTGGATTACTCTTAAATTTATCATGATTTTTGTAAACATATACGCACAATTCATAGATATATACACTTATAAGTGCTAGTATATGAAACTCTTTGAAAGCATTTCTACATGAATCTTTCCACCTCAAACCAGCAATAGTCCTCACTGCGAATTTTTGAAGAACAAATAATCTATCGAAACCAGTAGATAAACCCCAGTTCAGTATGCCATATCTCAGGTGACATTGTATATTTGCATATTAAAGAGTTAACAGTACTCCAGAGTGACATTGACTCGGAAGAAACTTCAAAGCATAACAATTTTTCCGTAGTTTACTACAAAGTGAAACAATATGGGGCTCCCAAGTGACTTTACAGTCCAAGATTATTCCTAGCAACTTAGTTGTCTCAGATGGATCTACTCTCCTTTCATTGTCATTAAAAATAATGAAATTGTCTGGTTCCCCACGGAGATTAAATTTCATTACAGTTGTTTTTTGCGTATTCAGTTTTAGGCTGTTCTTTTTAGACCACTCACCTACTTTAGTGTATACCATTTCTAAAAGTTGTTCACGCGATTCAGGGACCTTTATAAGAATATTCGTATCATCTGTATATGATACTACATGGGCAAAATGTAAGTTATGTAGCATTAAAATCAGGTCATTGGCATAAATGAGGAAAAAAAGAGGCACTAATATTGATCCCTGCGGTACTCCTTGTTTTATCATCTCTTGTTTGCTTTGGAAATTAGTTATTCTCACACATTGTGGTCTGTTTGACAAATAAGATTTCATTAGTTCGAGGGCTCTACCTCTAATACCATATATATTCATTTTGCAAATGAGAAGTTCATGATTTACCATATCAATAGCACGCCAAAAATCTATAAATAGTCCACAGATCTGTACTTTTGCATCAAGAGCCATTATTATGTGTTCATGAAAGTCATACAGTGCTGTCTCAGTACTTTTATTTGCCATGAAACCATGTTGATTTGCGGACAATAGATTATTTTTCATCAGAAAAGAGATTAATTGATCTTTTATATTCATCTCACAGACTTTACCAATACTTGAGAGAATACTTATTTCTCTATAATTTTCAATTAGGCTCGGATCATTTCGATTGAAAATTGGATTAACCAGTGCTAATTTTAATTTGTCTGGAAAGACTCCCTGTTGAGTTGATAAATTCACCAGATAGGCTAGAGGACAACTTAGTTCCGTGCTACATTTTTTAAGAAGGTTGTTTGAAATGAGGTCATGACCACTTGAGTATGAGTTTTTTAGCCGATTAACAATGTTCACTACTTCCTGTTCTGTGACTGGAAAAATAAAGATAGAATTGGGGGACATCCTAATTCCATTTTGCTCATAGTCAAGATCATGTTTGTCATCTGGAATTAGAGAGAAATATTCATTAAACTTATTTACCATATCTAGCATAGTAAGATTCATACCGTTTTCAGTGATAGTAAAATCGTTTTATTCTTTTGTTTTTTTCTGAATTTGATTTATCAGTTGCCAAGTAGTTTTCGATTTATTGTGAGAATGAACTATTTTGTTATCTATCCAGCACTTCCTGTTTTCTTTTAGTGTTTCTCTATATATTTTTGTTAAAACTCTACTCCTCTCTTTCTAGTTAGCATTAACTTTAGCTCGCTCATTGTAAATACTGACCTGATTTTTCAACTCAGTGATTTCCGGTGATACATGATAATTATTGCCTGAATGGCTAAGTCATGTTCGTCTTATAGGAAATGATATCTCTAGGTAATACATGAGTATCCTTTGAAAAGTATCATAGGCTATGTTTGTTTCATTTTCTCTGTTAACTTCATTCCAATCCTCATTTTGTAGATACAGTTTGAAATTTGTTTCTACTGAAAAATCTCTCTTAAATTGGTAGTAATTTTTAGGAAGCTCGCGAGCATTATTGGCCTGAGGTATTTCTAGGTATTGTGCATTGTGATCTGATAGACATAAATCCATAGTTTTCGCAATGTTCTGAGAATTCTTGACAACCAGAAAATTATCGATAGAAGTACTAGATTCGTTAGTGACCCTAGTCGGGCTGGTTATCGTCTTATGCATGTTATAACATTCTAATATGTCTAGGAGACTATGTAGGTTTCTACTTTCTGAATTGAAATTTATATTAAAGTCACCTCCAACAATAACATCAACACTTCCTGTACAAATTTCAGATAAAAGACCATCAAGTGAGACCAGAAAAATATCAAAATCACCATCAGGAGGTCTGTATGTACACACAACAACAGTCTTTGTCTTGGTCAATCTAATTCCACAGCATTCAAAAACATGTTCAACGCAGTACTTATCTAAATTCAGTAGAGTATAGCTTAAGAGACATTCATCATGCTTATAGACAGCTACCCCTCCACGGGATATATTTTTTCTACAATAACTGGTACACAAACAAAATTTTCTTAATTTTAACGAGTCTATCTGGTCATAATTTTGCCAATGTTCTGAGATGAGGAGCATATCACATAGGTACATAATCCTTCTCAAAAATCACATCAAGTTGCAAAACTTTATTATTCAAACATCTAATGTTTTGGTGCAGAAATGACAATATGTCTGTTTGACGTTTGTTTGAAAGTGGTTGACAATGTTTCACTTTGAGTAAGGTTATTCTGGACTTTCATTGTCTAAAAAAGAACAAAGAAAAATTCAATACTCTGCAATTTTTAATCACGACGTTTCAACTGTTAAAATCTACAGTCGTTATCAAATGTATAATGCGACAATCTCAAGGATACTTCTTATATATGCTGTGGGTAATTTTGTGTCATTAGCCTAGGGGTAATTTGGCGGTATTCAGGTAAGCTTGTTAATTACTGTGCCAGGTCCCTCCGGTACAGCATTGTTAATTCTTATCGCAAATCAATTGATCCATGCCACTAATTAAGGGTTTCCACACATTACGGATTTCTATGCTAGCTTGACTAAAGACTTTGTTGTTCATAATAAATGCACTTTAAACTTCCTTCTATACCAGCCCTCATCTTTATGGATGACTTCGGCTTCAGTCCATTTTATGTTGTGTTGGGTCGTCCAGACATGATCCGCTATTCCTGACTTAAACGATTGGCTAAATATCCCACTGCAACGATAGAAAGAAAGGTGTACCAGACGCTAAAAAAGTACGAACAATTTTTCTCAAATAGAGAAAGATCAATGCTGACACCACACCACAGCAAGCCACCGCACCTTTATGGACTACCAAAAATCCACAAGGCAGAAGTTCCTTTGAGACCGATAACCAGCTCCAGATACTCAGCTACCTACAATCTAGCCAATTTCCTACTGCCGATTATCCAACCACTGCAAGGCAATACCTCGACGTTCGTGAAGAACTCCAGGCACTTTGTAGAGATCCTGGAAGAGGTCAGAGTAGCACCAGGAGACCAATTCGTCAGTTTTGACGTGGAAAGTCTCTACACCAACGTCCCGGTAGAAGAGGCCTTGTAAATTATTCGGAAAAATCTGCAAGAAGACACAGAGCTCAAGAACAGGACGAACCTACCAGTACGTGGCATTATGGACCTGCTAGAATGTTGCCTGCTAAATTGTTATTTTCAAGAAAAAGACCGCTTTTTCTCCCAGGAAGACGGACTACCGATGGGATCCCCATTATCGCCCTTGGTAGCAAACATCTATATGGAATGGTTTGAAACTTTTGCTACAGAGACAGCTCATAAGAAACCTCAGATGTGGTTGAGATATGTTGACGACACGTTTGTCATATGGAACCACGGAGACGAGGACCTTGACGTCTTTTTGGAACATCTGAATAATATCAGAAAGTCCATAAACTTCACGATGGAAAAGGAGACGCAAGACGGTTTACCTTTTCTAGACGTGAAAGTTCAAAAGAACAATGATAAGTGCCAAGTGCCGGACAATACCTGAACTTCGAATCGAACCATCATGGTGCTACAAAGAGAGGGGTTGTTCGATCGCTGGTGGAACGTGCCTACAACCTATGTAACACAGATAAAAGTCTTACCATCGAATTGGACAATATCAAGAAAGATCTGCGACGAAATGGGTATCCCAAAAAACATATAGAAGAGGTTCTAGCTCGCAGGGGGGATAAGAACAAGAAACCAGATGAGTCGACACAAACCACCCTGTGCGTTCCGTATGTTAGAGGTCTATCGGAAATAATAAAGCGAATTGGGTCGAAATACAAAATACGGACATGTTTCAAGTCAGGTAACTATTCGCAGCCATCTCACAAAGACCAGACCACGTAACGCTGACATTGACTCCAAAAACTACATCTACCGCATCCCTTGTGAATGCGGCGAAGGTTATCTTGGAGAAACTAAGAAACCACTTAGCGTTAGACTCGCTGAACACAAGAGAAACACTCAACGAGGAGAAACATCAAAGTCAGGAATAGCGGATCATGTCTGGACGACCCAACACAACATAAAATGGACTGAAGCCGAAATCATCCATAAAGAAGAGGGCTAGTATAGAAGGAAGTTTAAAAAGAGTGCATATATTATGAACAACAAAGTCTTTAGTCAAGCTAGCATAAAAATCCGTAATGTGTGGAATCCCTTAATAAGTGGCATGGATCAATTGAAATTGCGATAAGAATTAACAATGCTGTACCGGAGGGACCTGGCACAGTAATTAACAAGCTTACGTGAATTCCGCAAAATTATCCCTAGGCTAATGACACAAAATTATCCACAGCATATATAAGAAGTATCCTTGAGATTGTCGCATTATACACTTGATAACGACTGTAGATTTTAACAGTTGAAACGTCGTGATTAAAAATTGCAGAGAATTGAATTTTTCTTTGTTCTTTTTTAGACAATGAAAGTCCAGAATAAACTTACTCATGTCTGTTTGATTCACTAATTTAACATTTGTGATTTGCTCATTGCTAGTATTCGGAAATCACTCATTGATGAATTTCACAATAGAAAACACTCACAAAAGCAAAATTGTCAACTGCTTAAAGCTTTAATTTTTTGAAAGAACATGCTTTTCTTATATGAAGGCAACCTCATGGAGAAGGGACTGTTGTGCCAGTATATCGAAATCTTTTTTCAGAAAATTCCAATAAGGTACTTTGTGCACGATCATTTAATGTCTGGAGATGGAAGGAAGACATGTGGCAATTTAAGGATTTGATGATGAACGATATTATAATTTGGTTTTTCTTTATATTTAATACGTATGAAAATTAGGACTACCCTTTAAGGTAACGCTATGATTTGAGTGATCGTAAACTTGTAGATTTGTATTATTCGATTGTGTAGCATCAATTAAATTATTTGTTCAATCATTCTCGTCATCAAATCATAGTGGTTGTTCTTATAGACATATACACAGAGTAAAATGTCAAATTTGCAGCAGAATCTAATAATTATTTAAACCATTTTCATCAAACTTCGATATTCTAGTACGAATAATGAACTGGTCCTGATTTTTGCATTGAAATGTAAATTGTAATATGAAAAAGGCTCTTCATGGAGAACCATAAAAAAGGAGAAATAAATGGAAATGAAAATGTGTTGGGTATGTGGCTGTTCTCAACTCTAAACAATTTTTCTAAATAAACCTTTTTGGAAATGTCGACAATAATTGTATATGGTTAATAAATGACCTAACATTAACTAACTTTTTAGAAAAAAATGTCAAATTTGACAGGTGTCAAAAATTATTATAAGTCATTTTGCATTATTTTCAAAGCTCTGCATTTGCAATACCTTGATAATGAAAAAAAAAACATAGTAAGCTAACTTTAACAGTGACACCGTATATGTGTGGAGAGCAGATCGTCTCTGTGATACAAACAATAACATCAAGGCCTCATGTTGACAGCTCTCTGTTAGAATGACAGTACAATACGTCTATATATGTTGTTACTAGGAACGCTTAATAATTCCTTGTATTCTAGTTCGAATGGAGTATTTTTCTCATTGGACCACATTCGTTAGGAAATAAATTGGTGGCACAAGTTATACACTTGAGCCAACCCTGTTTCCCAGCATCGGAGCACCGATGAGATGCTGACACAGACTTTTTTGCATTCAATGAACTTTGCGGAAACGTAAAACGTGTAGTAATTATTTTATATTTTATTCAGTCTTGACGAACTATTCACATTGTTCAGATGTATTTTTATGACTTCTGTCTTTTCCGATTTTGAAAATAAAACTTTTTAAAAACGGTCTTCGACGTTCAAAGTATTAAATTCACATTAATTTTCTCTGAGAGGGCATCCATGAATTTGTAACAATGCGGTGAAAATGAATGTATCACCAATTTATTCATTAACGAATATGGTCCTTTGTAGCAAGATGCATCATCAGATTCTCAGACATAGGAAAAGTGGACTGAAATTACTGTTTTGAGCAATAACACATTTTTAGGAGTTTGTGGAATCCTGAATCTAGCCGTTGGAGTTTTTGCCATTGCACCAGATAATTTTGAAGAATCTCGGGTTCTATGACTTGAAAGATCCAGCACGAGTAATTGGATTCAATCAATCAATCAATCAAAATATACTTTATTACACAAAGAATTACATTCTCATTGGCAAAGCGTAGTGTTAGGTTAGGTTACAATGGGTAGCATAGTCATAATTAGATAGTGTAGACCCATCCGTAAAATATAACATAGTCAATAAATAATACATACACATAAAAAACAAACATAAGATAAACACATGAAAAGCAGTCTTGATAATAATTCGCTCCACAATACATCATTAGGAGTCCGGTTGAAAGCCTGCACAGCGAATCTGGTGAACTTCCTCTATCCTTGAGAAGACAATACCTCAGCCTGTCTTACGCAGTCAGTATACTACCTAACATAAATAATCCAGTACCTACATCAAAACGTTTATTTATTTATTTATTTATTTATTTATTTGTATCCAAACAGACCAAAGGTCTAATTACATGGATAAAAAATGTACAGAAATCTTTACATTTCAGTGCTCAATCATAAAGTGAGTTGTGTACCTATTCAAAAACTTTGAGGTTGAGTAGCAATGAACTGTTCTCTAAATTTTAATTTGGTTGTGCAATATATATTTCATGATGATACAAGATAGTTACTGAGTGAAGACTATGCTTCAGCAGACAGACAATGTTATTCGATAGTTAATAAATTTGTGCATAAAACATATATACCGTTTCAAATAGATATATTCAAGAAATACTCTAATATTGCCCCACGAAATACTCCCTGAGGTAGAGTCCAGTCTAAATCTACTAACACGCTACATGTATTGGCCAGTCGCAGCATGGTCACGAGAGGGGATCTGTTCGTTGTAATCACCAAAGGAATATTGAATGGATATGTTCTTCGAGTTCTACGGGAAGGGACATTGAATCTCAGTAGTGATAAAATTCCTGGTGCATTTATCTTATTGTTTATTAAATTGTACAAAAAATACATCATATTGAGTGATCGTCTAGTTTCTAAAGAGAGAACTTTGTAGTCATTTCTAAGTTGATTGGATCTAATTACTCCATACTCAGGACGAATATGATACTGTTTGTAATATAAGTACCTGAGCAGTTTATTTTGTATTTTCTCGACTGCATTGATTGTAGACCGGTATTCACCAGACCAGATTATACTCGCAAATTCCAATTTAGGCCTCACAAGTGAATAGTATAATAATTTAATAGTATTGATATTTGTAAAATCGAGTTTGTCTGATAATGAATCCTAACATTCGATTTGAGGATTTAACGATGTTTTGAATATGTTTAGCAAATGATAAGGTACTATTGTAAGCTACCCCAAGATCCCTAACCTCAGAACATCTTTGGAGGACTTCCTTATCCATCATATAATCAAAAATAACAGGGTCCTTCAAACGAGTTATAGTGATGATGCAACATTTGTTTATATTGAATTTTAATTTGTTTGTGATGCTCCATTCATAAATACTATCGATGTCCTTTTGCATATTAACACAATCTCTAACTGTTTGTATCTGTTTATATAATTTCAAATCATCAGCAAAAAGCAAACATTTAGAAAATTTTAAATTGGAAGGGAGATCATTGATAAATAAAACAAATAAAAGTGGCCCTAGGTTAGATCCTTGAGGAACACCAGAGCTAGCATGAAATTTACCCGATGTGTTACCATTGTGTTTAACACAGAAATATCTATTTTGTAAGTAACTACTCATTAATTTTAGCAAATTCTCAGAAAATCCAACTTTATTCAGTTTGTATAGCACAACATCGTGGTCAACTTTATCAAAGGCTTTCCTGAAATCCGTGAATATGGTATCAAGTTGGCTCCTTGATTCCAGTGTATTATTTGCATAATTGGTGAAAATGAATAGATTTGTATTGATTGATTTATTGGTAACGAACCCGTGCTGTTCTTCCGTGATATATATTTTTGCATAGTGGAATATTCGCGTATAAATAATTTTCTCAAATAATTTGGCCGGAGCACACATTATGGAAATTGGTCGATATTTTTCGATTTCGCTTTTTCTACCACTCTTATGAACAGGTGTTGTTATGGCAGTTTTCCACGTTTCTGGAAAAACACTGAACTTGATGATGAGGTTAAATATGTGCAGGAGTGGTATTTTTACCCAATCGCTACAAGCTTTAAGAATGTATGGGGGAATTCCATCAATACCAGCTGCTTTCTTTGGTTTCAGTTTTTTTATTGCATTTTCGAAATCTCTTTCACTTATTTTCCTAACATCGCAACAATTATTCACCATATCAGCATCGGTAATGAAATTTAAATCATATCCCGACTTAATCGTCTCATAAACAGATGAAAAGAAATTTGCAAATACTCCAGCTGTATTTTCGTCTTTTACTTCATCATTTTTATAACTAAAGTTTCCAAAAGTCGGCGCTTTTTTACTTTTATTAACATAATTCCGAATTGATTCACATCGGTTTTTAATTCGTCCTCTACCTTTGTTACATATTCTTTAGCTTTCAACCTAACCAAATTTTTCAGCTTTTTTCTCAATTCTGTATACCTCTCTTCGTGATAGTCCGAAACTAATCGTAATTTTCTAAATGTGTTTTTTTGCTTCAATAATTCTTTGATCTCTTTATCAAACCAAATAGGAAAACTTTTGTTATGACGCCTATTGGTATATTTGGGCACGCATTCATCTATGATTGTATTCCATATGATATAAAATTTATTTACAGCCGTATCCACAGTATTTTCAGATAAAACACTATCCCAATCAGTATCTCTAACTCGTTCGCTTAGCAAAAGAAAATTGGCTTTTTTGTAAATAAATCTTGAATCGACTAATGGGTCGTTCACACGTTCTTTTTCACGTTGAACTTTTATAGTGATTTCCAAGGAAGGATGATAAATATCCTCCTTGACAAATGATAAAAAATCTCTTTGCACTGTACAATTGTTCATATTACCTTCAGAGGTGATTACCAAGTCCAGCGTTTTTCCCTGGAAATTAGGAATGTCGTTATATAATTGAAAAGAATTGAAATCTATGAAATCAGTTAAAATTGCAAGTTTTTCGCTAACAGTTGGGTAATTTAAGATTCTACCAGTTATTTCAGGAATATTGAAATCTCCAAAAATATACGTTTTTTCATCATCATTGATATTATCTTGCAGAAAGTTTACCGCCGATTCATAAACATTGTTGGCACTATTTGAAGGTATATATATCTCACCGATTCCAGAACATATATCAGAACAAACCACGAACCACGCCACCTTTTTATGAAAGATTCAATAGATACAAACAGGACCACGAAATTACCTTTCCACAAGTATATCCTATAAATAATTTCAATATCCCACCTTGGTTGATCGAAATTCCTCAGATAAATACGAACATAACATACTTCAACAAAGAAAAAACTCCTTCCAAAATAATCCTCAATAATTTTAACCAAATATTATTCGAACATCAAGACTATACCCAGATTTACACGGATGCCTCTAAATCTGAAGACAGAGTATCAGCAGCAATTGTAACACCTAACTTATATACTGGCTTCAGATTACCGGTACAGAGTACAGTGTATTTAAAGACTCAAACACTACAGTTGTCAGTTATGCGGACGATTCAAATCTCATTCTACCAGTTGATACTTATATTCCTTTAGAAAACACAATAATAAAAAATATTTCTTTAGTATCCTCATATCTGAATGTAAATAAGTTACTTTTGAACACCGCCAAAACAGATTGCATTGTTTTTAAAACAACCCGCAAAAATATTACTTTTCCGGAGTCTATTTATGTAGGTAATGGAGAAGAATTATACTTCTCTACAGACACAAAAATGTTAGGCATATATATAGATGACAAGCTAAACTTTGAAAAGCATATTGACTATCTGGCAAAAAAACTAGCGTCCAAATGTTTTGCTATCAGAGTTTTGAAAAGAAACCTGAATTTGGAGGCACTAAAAACTGCATACTATGGGACAGTCTACCCTTTTCTGAAGTATGGAATTCTAATATGGGGTGGAAGTTCTCAATTAGAACGAATTTTCATCATGCAGAAAAGAGTCATGAAAACCATGTTGAAAATGAAATACACAGACTCCTGTCGTGGTATTTTTAAGTATCACAAAATGCTCACCGTATATGCCATCTATATTTATGTATGTGTAGTTTTTGTTCACGAAAATAAATCAAAGTTTGAATGTGACACACACAAACATAAGTACCACACCAGGCACAAATCTAATTTTGTTATACCCAAGCACAGATTGAAAAATACCGAGAAAGGACCGCACTATGCAGCTATCAAATTTTATAATCATATACCCTCGAAGATCAGAGAAGACAGTACAACAAAAAACACTTTCAAAAAATACGTTTTTGATCTATTGTGTGACATAGAACCGTATTCACTACAAGAATTCTATGACAAATCAGATTGACTCTCCTATTGATATTTTATTTATATTCTATATTAAGTATATAGTTTTTTGTGTTCATTTAGAAGTTCCTTCTTTTGACTGTGATATTTTACTAAATGTTTTATGATAATGTAAGTTAGGTTTAGAAATTGTAGTTTTTAAGTTGATTTCTATATTTATATACATCATTTACTGTACTTATTTGTAATTTGTACTTATGACTTGAGTTTTTCAACTGTTTCAAATTGAAAGCTTCAATAAAAAAATCTATCTATCTATCTATCTGTATACAGGAGAGACATACGGCATTCTTCAAGCGGTTCTCTATAGTGAGAGGCAAGCGCTAACTAAAACCTTGATTATTAGTGACTCCTTAAGTGCAATCGACAGTCTACGATCAGTATATTTGAATAATCCACTAACTATAACTCTGAAAGAAACAATACATAAAATGTCACAGGAGAACCAAGTGGTGAAACTATTGTGGGTACCCTCACACATCGGAATTCCGGGCAATGAAAAAGCTGACAAGATAGCCCGAGAAGCCCTCAGTGACCAAAATGTAGAACAGGAAACGTCAACAACACACATAGACTTAAAATCTTACGTAAAGAAAGGAATTCGAGACCATTGGCAAAATGTATGGCAACTGAGTAGATCGAAATTAGCAGAAGTTAAAATATCTGTCACTCCTTGGAAAAACAACCCAACACAACGGAGAGAACAAGTGATACTGTCACGTTTGCGAATAGGACATACCAGGTATACCCATGAACACCTATTGAAAGGACAGGAAAAAGAGGTATGTGATATGTGTCAAGTTCAAGTATCGGTCAAACATGTACTAGTGGAGTGTCCCAAGTTCGTAAATAAAAGACAGGAACATGGCCTTTGCCATACTTTGGAGCGAATGCTGGGTGAAAACTGTAACGTTAAAAATATTGTTTCATTCTTAACGGACATTGGCATTATCAATAAAATTTAGCAAGTAGTGAAATGTATAACACCAAATTGTTCAACCACACTGTCATGTTGCTAATAACCCTGCGTGGTTGATGCAACAAAAATCTGTAATTAAAAAAAAAATACATCATTAGGTATACCTAATTATACAATAGTGTACATAAAATTGTGAATACACATATAAACACAATTAGTAAAAAAAAAATTTAGAACAAGTAAGGCATGTTGAGAAGTGAAAATATTGAGATCCTTATATCTGCTAAAAAGGTTGGTCATTAAAAAATTCATCCAAACTATAAAAGGGTCTACAAGAAACAAATGCCTTGACTTATTTTCTAAAAATAACTCCAGATACCACTTCTTTTATATTATCCGGCAAGTGGTTGAACTTCCAGTTATGTAGATTTCCATGGGAATTCACATTCCAATTTTATTGAAAGCCAGATGTACTTTCTATCCTTTACTAAACACTATAATCCATAATATAATTTACAAACGTTGCACTAAATTCATTAATTTTTTGGTAACACTTTTCACAGTTTTTCATGAAATAAGCTGGAAATATGCGCACTACTTCAATCAGTCAAGGCGGTACATCAACTTAGGGTAAATTACTGAGCGTGAAGCCATTACTTTTCAATAACTAAAAGCTATAAGTGATATTTTCTAACGAGATCAAATTAATTTTATAGTGGCTGTGACATAAATCGAAAGTATCAAGAGAGAGACGTTACCATGACAACTAACAACAATTGATACAAACCTTCTAGTTTTTATGGACAATGCACAAAAAGCAATAGATAGTAAGTCGCAACTGGATTGTGTGTACACAGACTTTGCCAAAGCATTTGATAAAGTTAACCACGAAATACTGCTAACTAAAACTTTACGGATTCAGTGAGCATCTCATTAAATTTTTCATTACGTACTTAAGAAACAGAAAACAGTATGTCAGTTTTAGCGGTGAAGAATCTCATTCATTTTTGGCGGGGTCGGGAGTACCACAAGGATCTAATTTGGGTCCCTTACTTTTCCTGATCTTCATAAACGATCTTCCTTCAGTAGTTGAATCAAAATGTCT
The DNA here is from genome assembly GCA_944452925.2 of Chrysolina oricalcia. NCBI lineage: Eukaryota > Metazoa > Arthropoda > Insecta > Coleoptera > Chrysomelidae > Chrysolina > Chrysolina oricalcia. The sequence continues at coordinate 1,222,061 of OX101821.2, read as the reverse complement.
ACTATATGCTGACGATTTCAAAGTGTTCAGAGAAATAAGAGACGTTAATGTCTACTTAATGCTCCAAAATGATCTGGACAAGACATATGAGTGGACAAAGAAAAATAAACTTCACCTAAATTTTGGAAAATGTAAAATCATTACTTATTCGAATATAAAAAATCCGCATAATTTTATATATTCCCTACAAGGGCAAATTATGACCAGAGAAGATAAAATCAAGGACTTGGGGATAATATTCAAATCTGACTTAAAATTCGTTGCACATATAGAACATATAACAAAAAAAGCTAGAAAATTACTCGGATTCGTGAAAAGGACAACTTCGGAGTTTCGTGATGTTCAATGTATCAAAACTCTTTATGACTCTTTAGTTCGCAGCAGGTTAGAATATGCATCAGTGGTTTGGGATCCCAATAAAGAAAACCTCAAAAAATCGGTGGAATTGATTCAGAATTATTTTATAAAATTCCTGTATTACAAAGTCTATGGAATCAATCCACCTTTTTCAACCTATGAACCCATCCGCACTGAATTCAATATTGTTAAATTGGAAATGCGTAGAGAAATTCGGAACATAATTTTTATCAACAATTTAATCAATAACAGAATGTACCTATCTACTTGGAAAAATCTGTTTTTCTATCCCTTTCCGAGGCCTTCGAGTAAGGCAAAATATTTTCAACGGCAATCAGTGTGGTGTATTGCATCGTATGTGTTCACTTTACAATGCATTCTATAATAATAACTCTCAATATGACATATTCTCGGATAATAAATATATCAAGGTTTAAAAGGGATATATCGAATATAGTATCAGCTACTCAATGAAGACACCAACTCTATATATGTATGATTATCTGCAGCCACTACCTCTTTCTTCTTTTCTCTTTCGTTTATTTTCATAGAAATGATTACCAATATCTGTGCTGATAGTACTCTCTCTTTCTTTCTTGTCAATTGTTCTCGGATTAATGTAGGCTATTATAAGCAAATTGTTATGGTATATTAGTTTAGATGATGCAAGATTTTTGAATTATGTGTAGTAACATGTAATTAGGCTAATGTCTGTTTGTTACTCAATAAATAAATAAATAAACAAACTGGCGGATATTTCAAAAAACGACAATGGACCATATTCGATAAGGGATAAATTGGTAGCACATAATTTTAACCGCATTGGCAACCATGAGGTAACAAATGGAATATATCAGTTCAGGAGATATCTGAACAAATTGAATCATGCCTCTGCAGTAGATTTTTCAAAGCTCAGGGTAATATAATATCAAATGAAAGCTTCATGTTATGCTCACATTCCCAGATTTATTTCTATGCCATTGCTTGTTTTATTCATCACATCTCGCAAATGTCACAAAAACACAATAAACATAAGCCATATGATAAATAACTTTTTGTTATCAGTCTTTGCAAGAAACTTCATTCCTTGAAATGAGGTCACGTTAAAAAAGTCTAGAAACTTCACAGTTTTCCGACAGGAACATTCTGAGCAATGCTTTGGCCGAATATACGTAAATGAAACTTCTCACAATATGTTTCCAACAAAGTTCTAGAACAAACGGAAATCCCTTCTATAAATTGGTGAGCAGTATTAATTTGTTCTTATTATATGTCAACTGATTGCGTTCATTTTAATTCTGAGAAAACAGTTATTGCTTTGGTGCAAGTTTTCAACTTCCTGAATGCTGCAGTGTCTTTACTTTCAGAAGTAATACCACGACTGCTCTCAATACTGTCGAAAGAAATTCTGTAAAAAAACAACAAGATAAAATTGCTTGGTAACACCCAGGGTTACTTGATAGGGGGGTTATGAAATGTCATCGATTTTGTCGGGCATCTTGTTTCGTCATTGGCGGGAAATTAAAGTGGCTATCCTGAGATTGGAGGCGCCAAATTTGAATTACACTAAAAATCCTATTTTGTTGGATTGAATTCGAAACCAATCTAAGGGAGTAAATTGAAAAACGTGCAAGTGATTATTAATACATATTTGTTAATAATATATTCCCTAGTTCCCACAAGCATCTCGAAGGCTTCTGAGAGTTTCAAAGTTGACGAAAATAACAAATTTTTAACATTTTTTATAGGTTCTGAAAGTTGGTCGTAGTTGATAATAATTATCAAATTGAATGAACTGACGAGAAAGTAATGAGCCGTTTAAAAAAAGAAAAGGTGAAGAATCACCTAATCTGAGATTTGAAATATATTTCAAAGACTAAATCTCAATATATCTGTTGTAACACTAGTTGAATAAATTGCACCCTTCAAAGAGAAATTCTGTTCATGTCTAATGAAAGGAATCAAAAAAACTCTCTTATGTTGACATTATTCCAGAACCTCAGGTGCAAGGAGAAAGCGTGATTTGTAATATGATTGATTTCTATTTTATTATAAAACGTGTGAATGTGAAGTGGGGTAAATGATTAAAATGATAGATAGATAAATATTTATTCGCCCTTGAAGTTTACTCAAATATAAAAACTTATCGGGCTATAGTCACTGTCATACACCCTGCCTTGTTCACAAAACTAACTCACATTTCATCGACATTTATAATATTTTCAGAAATAATTTATGAGTACTGTTATTTATATGAGTCAATGTTTTATTTTATAAATTTCGGTATCATTTATACATTGTTTCATAAATAGTAATTTACAATTTCTTTATGTAGAAAAAATTTAACATTTCTATTCTATATATCTACCTAAAATCCTAATTAAATGGCTAGTAGTAAAAATGTGCATATCTGATATTTTAAATAAAGCTGAAAATATCATTTGTTTTTGCAACGTTCCATAATAATTTTGAGTTTGGATGGTTCTTACACTTGGTAATGTAAACTTTTCTTTCAATTTTATTTCTTCCTTCTGATAATTGTTGTACAATAGTGTTATTGCACAGAAATGAGTTTTTCTCATCTTTGTAACGTTGTTGTAAACAAGGGGTGGAAGGAGACTGTGAATCCTCATCTGAAATGGCATAAAGACCTATCAATATCAATCATTTCATAGCACCAGGAATATAATATTATGAACAAACCATTAATTGATGGTAAACGATCGGCCATGGGTACAGATTCTAGCAAGTATCTCCCTATCTCCAATGAAACTCCAACAGATTGATACGATATCACCAACCTTGGTAGGAATAACTAAAAAGGAACACCAACATTATACAGTAATGTCATAGCAAAAATATTAGCTTTCAACAGTTTCTTTCCAAAACCAAATTGAGATCTGTTTCTCATAGAACAGTTTGAACTCACCGTTGTTCTAAGCCTTTGTCTTGACTTCTCATGTAGGAGAGATTCTTGAAGATTGGTTTCAAAATCTCTTCTGAACAAATCTTGGAAAAATCAATAGGAAGTAGGAACCCATACTATAGAAAATTATCCATTGCTGTTTTAATGTTCTTGGGGAATATATGGAAATACGATTTATCATCATGGTATGATGTAGGAGTATGGTTACAATATTAAACAACTAGAAATACAAAATACAAGAAATAGGCATAATATTTTATTATGATTTATCTGAGCCACGGGCTTTAGTAACTTTATTTATTCGCAAATTGACGTAAATATAACCAAAGTTACCAATTTCAGGATAGCCACCTTAATTTCCCTGCAATGACACATTCTCTCCCTTTCCTCAGTCTTCCCCTTGTCCAAATGCTCACTTATTTCATAACCCCTTCCTATCATAAGAACCCTGAGTAACACCATTGTTTATATAGAAGTAAGATAGTTAGTCAATGCCTGTGTAGTTGGTGTTGGACGCAAACGCGAGTGTCATCTAGCGTGATTAGTTACAAACATGAATATTTGACGTCATTTTAATGCAGGTTCCTTTAAAAAACCCTGATTTTAATGCTGTCCCATTGTTTCAATCAAGTTACGACTTGGAGGCCAGATCACTGAAGTTACGACATGACTTGGATGCGAGCTCACTATCGTCATCTACATGTCGCATCCATTTTGATCCAATTATAATCCCATAAGGTTGACTATCTTCTATATAAACAATGGTAACACCACGAGTCCGTCAGGAGAGCAATTTGATCGAGTTCAAGAATTTTCGGTATTGTTGTGAGTACGAGTTGTATTTCTTGAGATAATTTCACTCGCCGTATGAAACACTTCTTTCCTGCAATATTAGGACCTATAAGGGACGTATGTCTCGATAATACCCAGTTCCTTTTTGAAAACTTGTTCCTGAAACGATTTTAGAGGAAAAATGCACAATTGATAATTAAATTAAAACTAAAATTTGGAAAGTTTTATGAAAGTAGGAAAACTAGTTATAATAATTATGCAATTCAATTATATCCGATGTCACAGTATTCAGATTAGAGTGAATGAGCAAGAAATTGTAGGCAAAATAAGTAGATATTTAGATCGGGGAGATTATCACCATTATAGTCTATATACCTAATACCATTGCTTATATAGAAGATAGTTAGTCAGCCTTATGGGATTATAATTGGATCAAAATGGATGCGACATGTAGATGGCGATAGTGATCTCGCATCCAAGTCATGTCGTAACTTCAGTGATCTGGCCTACAAGTCATGTCGTAACTTGATTGAAACAATGGGACAGCATTAAAATCAGGGTTTTTTGAAGAAACCTGCATCAAAATGACGTGAAATATTCATGTTTGTAACTAATCACGCTAGATGACACTCGCGTTTGGGTCCAATACCTTTTCCACAGGCATTGACTAACTATCTTCTATTTATACAATGCTAATACATACATATTTCAATTTGCATTTTTATTTATACTTGAAAGCTTTGTCGATGAGTTGAAAAACTTATGACATTAAAGTATATTTTGACTTTGACTTTGAAATATTTGAGAAGATTTCAATGCATGAAATTGAATCTATGGAAAAACTTGAATATTTTTTGAGGTTAGAAAGGACCATGGCATATGGAAATTGTGGTAGTAGGATTCAAAGCAATTATCAAAATTCAGGTAGCGATAATAATAAGGATAGGAATTTTGGTCAACAGGATAGTCAAAACTATGATAAATTTCATCAAAATAATACAAACTATTTTGAAAATAGAAATGATAATTACTCTAGGAATATCAATAATAAATTTTATGGCGAAAATTATACAAATCGAAGATATGAGGCAGGTTGAGAATCTCAAACTGAGTAAAAAATTTGCTCAGATAATAAATTAACTTTTATGGCTAAAGGTCTGAAATGGTAACAAATTGGCTGAAAATCGGATAAATTAACATTTTGAGAGTAAGTGTTCAATATACCAATGAAGATTTTTTCTTATACTGTTGCATGTAGAATCAGTACCCATGTTACCCTATTTTGGAAACACCCTGTTGTTCCATATAACAAGAAAGAGTATATTAATTAATATACTAGACTTCTTACCAACCAACAATAAGGAAGTGAACTAATTACCTTGATTTTTTTTATTTGAAATCGTTTTCCAAAACTTTATATAAAAATGTCTCAATTTGAAATCAACGAAAATGGGAGCTGGGAAGTAACGAACCAATACCTTTGCCAAGCACTAACAGCCCATTAGTTTATCTATGTTTGATCTGCATATGCATGAAAGAACATGAACCAGAGAGTTCATATATGGAAAATTCATGCTCATATTACCACCACCGGCTCCAACCAACCGCTGGGAACAGATGGATATGAAAAATAATGTGCACAAAACAACGTGCGTACGGTTGTTACTATATGCACATCAATAGTTTATATACTGACTTGATTATAAATCATATGCTGTTTCCCAGACAATTCAGGCATCTATGAGATATGAAGAGGATAGTTGGAAGTTGGACTGTAATTCGTACAAATGGAACCTAAACGAGCCGTTGTGGCGCGTGGGTAATAGCCCGGGAGTTAACGACAGAAATTTCCGGGTCATTTTTGCAAGCTTCATATTTTTTAGTATGAGATGTGTGTATTATATAATAGTAATATAAACGTTTGCCGTCGCACCCCCACGACAGCTGGTTCCAGGAGGGTTCCAAGTTCTCAATTCATTTTTTTTTAATATGAAAAAATTCCATAGGAACTTTTTGTAGAACGGTGCTAGTACATTGAAACTGTTCAAGAACATTTTTTTTGATCTCATTTCGATTTCGAGTTTTCCATATTGCAATTTTTTTTCAGAGATACGGAAAAAACTTCTTTCACATTTTTTGTAGATTTTTTTTTAGTACAATAAAACTGTTCACATACATTTTGTCGATTTCCCGTTTCGATTTCAAGTTTTTAAAAATGGCTATATCAATAAATAATTTTTTCAAAACATGAAGAAATGCAATGGAAACTTTTTGTGGATCTTATCAATAATTTTCCACTTTCTTAAATATATTTCCACTTTATCTAAATTTTATAGGTTTTCATGAAAACACCATCGTGGTATCTTATTAGTGGCAGACTATTATTTTTGTGTTTGCTGCTATGCTATTTTTTTTTTATTTCAATAACATCATGATCAGTAATTGGATGCAAGAAGAGAGAGTTAGCACACGTTTCGATATTTCTTACCATACAATTCAGATCAATATATAGCTTCTTTGGTGACGTGACTATTGAAATTAATGGCCATGTGTATTTCAGAAAATTCAAAGTCACCTTCACAAATTGTAGGAATATTGGAATTGCTTCTCTTTTTTGAATTTAATTACCGATTTTCTACATCTTCGTTGATTTATTGGTAAGTTGTTTATTTTTTATAGTTCCTAAGTACACCATTGCTGCAAAGTTTTTCTGTTCAATTGATGTGTAGGTAGGTATAATGGGAGTCATGGAAAATTCATTCTACTCGTTAACTGTCTGTGAGTAAAATCTAGTAGTATTTCGTCGGAAAGGTATAGTGTACAACTAGTGCAGAAACTACTTATTCCATACTCGTGTGATGAGGTGATAAGCCACTCACTCGCCTTTGGTTCGTGGTTTATCATATTGTATGAAATATATTATTTTTCGCACTAGTTGCACAATATACTATTTATTGAGTCTGGCAAACAAACAAATGTTACGATGTCTGTGAAGACAAGGCGAGTTTTCCAAACCAGGTAATTCGACTGAACCAAATGGATTAAGTACTTGGTCATATACATGGCAACTTTTGTGGATCATTTTTAATTTTCAACATGAAATTAAACAAGTTCTGGCTTGTTTCACGACGAATCGTTCTAACTGAAATTTTCAGATGCCTCTTTCACCACAGAACTTTGATCATATTCTTCTCGCAGCAAAGACATATCCATTTTTGTGAATATACAGTGTGTTTCATGGAAAAACCCTCGTATCTTCCGTAATTTTTGAGGTAGAAACATGAAATATTCTGGATCTATAGATACACTAGAAATGAATTCACTGCACAGAAATGGTCATCCAAGGATGTATTGATATCTAGTTAGCCTAGACTAGTTCCCTGCATAAACAAAATATTGCGTTACCATAGCAACGAACAATAACTTATTATAAGTGTCAGTGTAAAGGTTGACGTCAAAAAAAGTAAACCAGAGTTACGTAATAAATTAAAAGAAAAAATATGTCCATCGAGCCATCATCAAGTACCTGTATTTAAAAGTGTTAAGAGGTAAGCAGATTTACAAAGATATGCTTAATACCCTTGGTGATCAATGTCCTTCATATGCGACCGTAAAAAATTGGACTGCAAGCTTCAAAAGGGGTAAATTTTCCATTGAAGATGATGACCGATCGGGAAGGCCAGTTTCTGTGTCAGTCCCCGAAAATATCGATGCAGTTCATGACATGATTTTAACAGACCGTCGAATTGGGCTAATAGGGATATCTGAAGCACTGAATATTTCATACGAACGCGTTCATCATATAGTTCACGTCAATTTGGACATGAGAAAAAATGCTGCAAAATGCATCCCCAAATGTTTGAATGTTGACCAAAAGCGAGCAAGGGTAGTAGCATTGCGTTCGATCTGTGCTCGAATTGAAAACGATGTAGACTTCTTAAACCGAATTGTTACTATGGATGAGACTTGGGTAAATTTCTACGATCCAGAAACAAAGCAACAATCGATGGAATGGCGACACTCCGGTTCTCGAAGACCTAAGAAGTTTCGTGTCCTAAAATCTGCTGGAAAAGTTCTTGCTTCAGTTTTTTGGGATTGCCATGGAGTAATCATGATTGATTTTTTGAATGAGGGTAGAACAATAACTGGAGATTACTATTCGACATTACTGACTACTCTACAGGAAAAAATTAAATAGAAAAGAAGCTGAAAGCTATCCAAAGGTGTTTTGTTTTTGCAGGACAACGCCCCTGCACACAAATCTCATGTTGCCATGCAAAAAATTCGTGATTTAGGGTGTGAATTACTAGAACATCCCCCTTATTTACCAGATTTGGCTCCGTCCGACTCTCATCTCTTTCCTCAACTGATAAAAAGTTGAAAAGGTCGTTAATTTTCTTCCAACGAGGAGGTTATAAAAGCTGCAGAGCAAGAAGAAACATTTTTTTTGAAAGGTCTAGAGACGTTGCAGGTTCGCTGTAATAAATGTATCCAATTAAGAGGAGAATATGTTGAGTAATAAAATATTTTGACATTGAAATTTTGTTTGGTTCTATAGTAGGCTAAATTTTCTCCAATATATCCTCGTACACTCCACGCCAACAGCACTGAAACCACCCATTTTTCCGGAAAGTTTTAATAGGGGGCCAAATTATCCCAAAATACCTCCGGATTCGTGTTCAGGATCCCTAAATCACTACTAATAATCCAGTAACCTTGTCATGAAAAGCATAAGCCTAAGTTGCATAAAATGGTGGTGGTAGGTTTCTTTTTTTTCTTGGATGGGATGTGATTGAGGTGACAAACCCAAGTTTTCGACTTCGACAGCCGCCTGGATCACTTTTGAAAATCCCAAAATTTATTAAATTTTTGCATTTTTTTTGGTTTTGTCCCATTTTGACCATGTAGGGGCATGTTTTTGATTCAAATTCATCAACACATTTGTGAACAAAAATAAATTTTCTATAATATGAAATGAAAATGGATATGGTAGATCAAATAGGTACCAAGATACAGCTTTTCAAAATTTGGTGAATTTTCTAAAATGAAAAATTTTAAGCTAATTTTCATGTTTAAGTTTTCAATAACCTATATTATGAGGATTTCTGTGAACCTGATATGACGAGATGGATAGGCTACTCGACTATTCAGTTAGCCAACTTGCTGGATACTATTGTCAAGGAACAATTATTCCATTTCAGGTGATCAAGGACGATAAATATTGCACTGGAAAAGGCGGATTGGCGAAAGAGGAGGAAACACCTTCAATTAATATTTTGTATACAATTGATGTAAATGTTAGTTGAATAAATTTTACGCGTCCTCTCCATCCCCCTTCAAAATGTTCACTCCACTGACTCATTTCAGACAATATGATAAAACATGAAAATTATCTTGGAATGTTTACAAATAGAAAATTGGGTTGCTACAGCTCGAGGCCTTCTCCCGAAAATGATGTCACGGGAAGTAGCCCTCTCGAACCTGCTGAACATGATTTCCTGCTGTTGCAAGGATTGCCGAAATGCTTGCAGCTGAAGGAAAACAGGTTTGAAGTGCTCACTCGTCTGCGGAACCTGCAATGGTCAGTTTTACGAAAACCTGCCTGAAATAACGGTAGACGACGATGTCAACATCCTTGATTTGGACGAGCTCGACGACAATGACGAGATGGATAGGCTGCTCGCTGCTCGCTGGTAATATTGTTGTAGAAGAACTACATCAGGTATTCTCACACTATTATTATTGCTAAAAGTTACGATTATTTCTATTTATTATTCACCCAAATCTTATAGAACCGTTATTTCTATCAGTTCATACTTATCAACACGTGTATGTCATTTATATTAAGACTTTTTGACAGTGTTTCAACCTTGGGATATTCAAAAAAATAATATTTTCGTCCCATTTCAGGAGATCCAGGACGATGAAGGAGGCGAATTGGCGGATTTGCTTGGGCCTGGTCCGTTGAAGAGAAGGAAACATTGACGCCCCCCCTCCCACAAAACCTCAACACTCCTTCCCCATCCACTTCCAAAATGTTCAATTGAATAAATGTTCACTCCACTGACTCACATCAGACAGATTGTTGAAGATATACAGACAACATGAAGAAGCATGAAAATAATCTCAAAATTTTCACATCCGGAAAATTTACCAAATTTTGACAAGCTGTATCTCGAAAACTACGAGATCAATCAAGTCCATTTTGACATCATGTCGAAGCAAATTTATTCTAGTTTATAAATGTTCAGAGGGTTTTTTTTGTCAAAATGGGACAAAACCAAATAAGAGTGCAAAAATTTAACGGTTTTTGGGATATTCTAACGTGATCCGGGAGGCTGCCGAGGTCAAAAACTTGGATTTGTCACCTCAGTCACATCCCATACAAGAGAAAAGAAAACACACTACCACCATTCAATGCAACTTAGGTTGTACTCGGTTACTGGGCTATAATACGCCTGCCTCCTGAAAAATGTTCGGTCCTAAAAAATTCTAATTTGTTTCACTTCTCATGGAAACGCATCCGTATTTTCCGTAATTTTCGACGAAGAACCATAGAATTTTCGAGATCGATAGATACACTAGGAATAAACCAACTCCACGATAGGGGTCCTTCTACGTGTTATACACTGCACGCCAGCAGCAATGGAACCACCCATTTTTCCATCGCTGCTGGCGTGCAGTGTATATCACGTAGGATGACCTCTTCCGTACAGCGGGTTTATTTATAGTGTATCTATCGATTCTGAAAATTTCATATTTCTACGCTGAAAATTACTAAAGATACGGGGGCGTTTCCATGAGAAGTGAAACTCAGGACTGAAAATTTTTTTTCGCAGTAATTTGAGGATCCTGAACACAAATCCGACGGAATTTTAGGACAATTTTGGTACCTAATATAACTTTCCGGTAAAATGAGGGGTTCTATCGCTGCTAGCTTGCAGTGTTTATCACCTAGAATGACTTTTTTTGTGCAGTGAGTCCAATTCTACGTAAAAAATTACACTGTATACATTTCGCAACCAATATCAACTCATGAACCGGCATTTTCCAAGATCAATTAACAATTCAAATAAGCAAATAAACGAAATGCAAATTGAAAATGTGCCACTCAGTATTCATCACCGGTCATGGTGACAACAAGATAAATTTCATAAACGAAATAAAAATTCAGTCTGAAACTTGAAATGAAAATTAGCATTTATTGATATTAAAGTTTGGGAAAGACTTGGAAATGGAAAAGTTCTTCAGATTCTTAGGAATCTCTCTTAAAATTTATTAGGCTCAACTCATTTAGCAAAACTTTGGCAAACAAAATAATTTGTGCATGAATTTCAAGTCGGAGTATTTTGATCTATATCCATCACAAATTCTCAAATAATGTTACCAGTGTTATACGGGATTACATTGGTTGCAGCATATTATATTTCTTGTGATCATGGCTGAGTTTGTAAACAGCTATTTTTTGGAACTTTTGCATTACCCGCTAATAAAAGGATTGTCAGTTTGAAGCAGCTTTCGTGGAAGTCTTTCCCAGATGGAAAGTGTGTCGAAAATTTAGTTGGAAAGTTTAGGGAACACGGCAACACCAAACTGGAGCAATGGTACGGATAATGTTACGAAAACAATTGTCGCAGGTAATAAATATCCCAAGACCATAACAAATAGCCGACTGTTATTTTCTCCATAATTCTATCGAGATTATAAAATTATAAAAATGGATACTTAGACTAAAAGGAAATTTAAATTAAGACAGGGTGTCGGGGGTATGGAACAATAAAACATTAGAATAATAGGTAATAGTCGAAATAGTTATATAGATAAAAATATTGAAAAAATCATAAAAAAAATTATTGCTATTTATATATACACAGAGGGAAAATACACTTACAAACGGCGAGGAGTTATATGAAGTATAAATATTCAATATTTTCACCGTAGTTCTATTATATTGTGAATTGATTCACGGGTTTGAGATATATGATGAATTTTTTAAATTCTTTTTTGAATTTTGAGAGGGATTTAATATTCTTTATTATTTCGGGTAAATAGTTGTAGAGCTTCGTACTGAGATAAGTGAAGATTTTTTGTTCTATGGTTTTAGACATGAGCGGGGTTAGGTAATTTTGTTGTCGGTATCTGGTATTGTATTCAAGTTCATTATTTCGTAGGTTTCATTGGGATTTATGTTGTTTGATATTACAATGCATGGAAAACTATTGTCTGGGATCCAAAAGTTCAGTTTCGAAAAAAGTTTGTCTGGCGGGTATTCGTTGTTCTTCCTGAAAATTATTTTTAAAATTTTTTTCTGGGTGGTCTCCAGTTTTTTAAGTATGGTTTTTCCAACTCCGCCCCAAGACATAATTCCATATGTAATATGTGATTCTACTAGAGAATAATATAGTATCTTCAGTTAGGTTACATTCAGTATGTCTCTGAGTATTTTGAACTTAAACATGAAGTGCTGGATTTTTTAATGATGAAGTGTATGTGTTTTTCCCATCTAAGATTGGAGTCTATAATTATTCCTAAATATTTCATTTCTGTTCATGGTTTTATGTTCATATTTTTGTCTATTTGCAAATTATGGAAGTTTGGAGAGGATGCTTCATTCGTGTAGAAAGGTAAATAAAAGGTCTTATCGGAGTTTATGTAAGAACCACCAATTTACGTAAATACCGGTTTTCTCACGTTTCTGTTTCCTAATGGTGAGCTCTTTTGTTTCTGCCATTAGTTACTACCACACCTGGTAAAAATCCAGGTGTGGTTCCATTAACTACTAACCACAACCCTTGATAATATAAGGGGAAATTCCGTTAAGACAACCAGATTTGAATTTTTTTCACTGCACTATCAAAATTCTTAACAGTAATGAAATTCATTACAAAAAGAGCATGTCGTGCATTATTGTTCGAAACATCTGAATCATAAGGCCACTCAATAATAATACTAATATGATAATTATTAATATGATAAGAATGTTGACCTGTTTATTTATGTTGAATTTGTCATTACAGATATAAGATCAGAGCTGTGCAGAGCACTGACAAATCGCTACCGTTGTGCAAAAGGTCGTTTGTTAAAAAAGTCGTATGTTACGGTACTTTTTTTATTTATGGATTCAATGCCTTAAAAGTTGAGTTATGTATTATTTGCTGTGGAAACAGCGGTGGAAAAAAATATGAATATTATAATAATCAAACAAATTGAAATAATTAGTTTTTATTCTCTCGTATGAAGTGCTCCCTTTTTACAATTAAAACTGAAATTTTTTTAAGGCGATTTGAATAATCTGAATCTCACTTGTGGTTATCAAAGCTTTTTTTATGTTCAAGAATGCTGGTTTTGAAATTCCTTAAGGTGCTACTGACTCACATTTTAGGGTAATCCCCACATTTTAATTTGTACACCCCTGATTTAAGTGATTTTTCGGTTTTAGTTTTATTGTCTTTGATGAATTTGATCAAATTTTCGTTCGTTTAGTAAGAAGTTGTAAAATTTAAAAAAATGTATCAATTGATCTGTGCCATACATGTACAAAACTGTCACCTCTCCATATGGTATAATTGAAAAGGACTTCGTTTCCAATGGTAACAATCGAACTCTTTTCTGATGTTTTGTTAGAAATTCCGATTATAACAAACAAACATCCTTTTATTTGGCTTCAGTTCGCGAGGAAGGATGAGGTGTTTATTCTTGTCAAAGGGCGAAATCGTTGTTTCCTTTATACTATGAAATGAGTTTTATTCCAGCTGTCCTCGCCACGATGTTTTTTGTATGAAAAAAAAAGGAATGTCGTTTTAAGGGTAGGTAGCAGTACACTTATTTTGAAATCAAATTGAAACCTTTCAATCATGTCTGGAGACACTTGTATAGGGTGGGCCAAATTGGACCCTTTTGAAGGAAAAGTTCTGTTTTCAAACTAGATAGATGAAAACTGATAGCTGTGTCTGAGGGTAAATTTTTATGACAAACTCAATGGTGAAAACTGCATATCGATAATTATCATTATTTCTGAAAAGTTGCTGTATCTTCTTTCCTGTGAAAAATTCTCTGTATCTATGAAAACTTTCCCAACGCGTTTTTTCTACAAAAAATTCAAAGGTGTGAGTAATTTAGTTTTTCAAGTCAAATGTCATTAGTTATTAATGGAAAATTATTTTTTTAATGACAACCTGTTTATTCTTGCCTATTTCAATAGATCTTGAAGTTATTATTTTGAAAATGTAGCACACTTGATGAATGGTGGAGGTATTATACCTTCCAAAATTCTACCGTCCGCGAAAAGAAATATGTACTTTTTGTGATCATTTCTTCTTTGAACCAATTTTGAAATGTATTTGAATAATTTTTCACATAAATAAATATAAAGGAAGAAACTATTTAAATATAAGCTTTTATTGAATTGTACTGAAAGGGAAAAAATAATTTCTTCAAGGGTGTCAACTTATTCTATAACAGATTCAAAGACTTGAAAACCGCGATATAAGAGTGTGGTTGGAACTAAGGCAACAGAAATTAATACTAAGGTATAATACTTTCAACATTAATTTGTTCATTGTGTACCAATTATCCCAATTTTGTAGAAACAGCACATTACTCCATCTGAATTGAAATAGCTTTCAAATACTGTAGAATAAGTCCCAAACTTGAGAGGGATATTGCTTCTGTTACATTTCAATTTCCTCCAGTTTCTTCGAAAACAATTCTATCAAATGAAAAACATTTCATTCACCATGTATATAAGGTATTGCATTTTTAGAATAGGTACTGCACTAATCTAGCCCGAATGTTTTTCAACAAAAATTGTTGGAAAATAGCCCATTTCGGTCTCCAATGGAGTATATCGGGTATCAATAAAATCCGTACATTCAAAAGTATATAGCCGACAAACGAGTCCGGAGACCTATGCTGAGATTGATGACAATATCTCGGACTTCTCAAATCAAACATATTATCAAAAATTGAAGAAAATTAACCGATTCTTTTTCGAAATACAGGGTATTATTTGAAAAAAACCGCATTTTTGCAAGAAACTTGGACTGTATCTTTTTACTCACCCTATACCGGGTGGCTACGGAAGTATTGCCTACGGAATATCTCAGTTATTGTATGAAGTAGGTTTGTGAAATTTGGAGCGTCGATATAATGACATAAGAGCTAGAATTTGAGCATATTGACATGTCGAAGTTAACTTCCGGTCTGACCGGAAGTAACATCAACTTTCTTATTTTGAATGGAAACCCTATTTTTTTTCTTTTCGCTTTATTCAGCATTCAATTCCCTTTCTGATGACATATCACAAGTTGGTATCTAACCAGAAACTAAATCAGAAAAAAATTATTATTGAAATTCACCGAGTAGGCCGTGGAAGCAAAATGAAAGCCAAAAATTGAAAAGTTGGCTATGGAAACCATACGTCACTTGATAATAGTTGCTACTACTGTGATATTTTATTTTCATTCGTCGGCGTTATAAAAAGCCGCCAAAAAAAATATTGGAAAAATTGGGAAAAAAACAATACTCTGTAGGTCCATATCTTAAATAGGAACATACAACTTTTTCTTGCTTGTACTATTCAGCATAACCATTCCTTTCTAATGATATAATAGAAAATAATTTTTTGAACTGAGATACCGAAAAATCCAATTATTATTCTTCAAATAACAAAACAGATTATCGCCATACGCAAAAATAAAATTAAAAATAATGTGGAATGATAAATTATATCCTGTAGGTTCTAGGTTAAATAGGAACGTACTTGGTCTGTGCCATCGTCCATAGATATTCTAATATCTACCTATGGACGATGTTTGTACTATTCAGAATAATCATGCCATTGCAATAATCATTCGAACCAAAATATTAACAAGTAGGCTGATTAAGATGTATTTTGGAATGAAACAAAAAAGAAATGAGAGCTGTCACGAACGCTGCTATCCATATTATTTTGACGTTCGAAGTAGTATTTTTGATTCTGCCATTTTAAAAGGGTTTGGAAATCGAAATCAGTTAGTGGAATATTAAAAAAACTCCGTTATTCACGAACCGAACAAATTGACATGCTTCTCATTTATGGTGAATGTTTAAAAAATTCTTATGCCGCTGAACGATTGTATTTAGAGCGATATCCAGGGAGGCAGCAACCGTCAAGAAGGTATTTCCAGTGGCTTGAAGAAAAATTAAGAACTGAGCCTGATGTTCACGAAGACCAAGAAGCATTTGTTATTAATGAGGAAACTGAAATTAATGTATTAGCTTTAGTACAATATGATAGCACAATTTCCTCAAGGCAGATTGGCGCCGAATTAGCTATAAGTAAGGACTCTGCTAGGAAAATTTTGAAAAAACATCGATTGAAATCCTTCAGGTATCAGTTGCATCAACATTTGTATGAAAATGACGGTGAAAGGCGCCTGGAATATTGTAATTGGTTTCTTTTCCATTTTCCATCGCTTCTGGCGTGCAGTGTATATCACGTAGGTTGACCCTTTTTGTGCAGTGAGTTCATTTCTAGTGTATCTATCGATCCTGCAAATTTCATGATTCTGCGTCAAAAATTACGGAAGATACGAGGGTGTTCCATGAAATTTGAATTTTTCAGGACTGAAAATTTTTCAGGATACAGGTGTATTTATAGTGATTTGGGGGTGCTGATCACGAATCTGAAAGAATTTTGAGAGAATTTTGCCCCCTAGTATGTTTTACCGTAAAAATGGGTGGTTCCATCGCTGCTGGCGTGCAGTGTATATCACGTAGGTTGACCCTTTTTGTGCAGTGAGTTCATTTCTAGTGTATCTATCGATCCTGAAAATTTCATGATTCTGCGTCAAAAATTACGGAAGATACGAGGGTGTTTCCATGAGAAGTGTAACACACTGTATATGACATGCTCTCCCCTATCCGATTAAAAAAACTAGGGGTTGACGTACCCCTATTTTTGAACCTCCCAGTATATAAAAAAATGGCAGTCAACTTCGATCGAGATCTTTAATTCTCATGAACGAACTTGCACTGGTTGGTTTAAAATTGAACGAATTGGATTTTTCTTTGTTCACCCTGTTGTAGAGCACGAAACGTAAAAATGTAATGGATATGAGATCCAGATGATATCGTACGATCGTTCAGGCATGTTATTCCATGAATAAATGGGCGTTTTGTCAATTCTCGGAGTTGTTAAAATATCTGAGCAGAAGGATTCAATTTTCATTTTTGACACCCTGTATCTCGAAAACTAGTCGGCCGATTTTTTGTGCCTGTGGACACTTTTGCCGAGGAAGTCAAAATCTACAACATACCAATAATTCAGAGAATTTAACCAAAAGCCATTTTCCATAAGGAAAGTGTGGAGTCCTTTCTGATTCACTTTCCATCTTTAGATATTACAACATTCTGTTTTCTGTTGCTCAGGTATGCCCTGGGTACCACTGTGTAGCTAAATCAAACATTGCAGTACCCGATGAACATGTATAATCAAAAAATACCCAGTAGAAAATATCTTTATTTTTCATGGTAGAAAATGAAGTTGTGTGAAAATTCATCAACCTTTCCAAATCGAACTCACTTAAGGCTACATAATGTGTACAACCGAACTCCAATATCAGACTGGAATTTAAATGAAGACATTCTTTCATCTTTCGTCCGCTTGAGATATATTTCGTATCGCTGTCGTGTCAAGCCAAGCGCATGTTAGGTTCTTTAGATGATATTCGAATGAACACTCCGAAACCATCAAATGTAAGCATGAAATAAAATTCCAAAGCGAAATGTTTCTCGAGGATAGAACTCCTGTGTAGTGAACTGTTGAAAACATAAAAGACTTATTGAGGTATACAACTTTGGGAAATTCAAACTGGAAATTAGTTTGATCTATTTATCCAAACGTGATCGAGTTGGTTTTCTTTTATTACCTCTATTATTTAACAAATATAATCTATATTTTCTTGAATAAATTGAAATAAAAGGGGCGTTTATATTGGAATGAATGGAGTAAATTATACTGCTCTGCCGTTTAAGGTGACTCAACAACTAGAGCATGACTTTCAAGAAGTTTAGGATATCAGATGGCTTCAGGTTAGGTAGATTTCCCTCTTCTATTGGTATTTTTCTCCCTGGGATTTTGAAGGTTGATGCATTCTGACAAAATGTGAATAGACGTTTCGTCATCTTCTCAAGGTGACCTCTCAAAAATTCAATTATACATACCTGATGACCTGAAGATTTCTACAATCATTCTTGTTCCGAAAAAATCAAAGCCTCGGATCTAAGACCAGTGAACATGTTGGGTTCAATTGAGACAATAATGGGAAAAGCAGTCTATAAACAAGTAGTTGTTTATATTGAAAATAATAAACTGTTAATTAAATACCAATCAGGGTTCAGAAATAAACATAGTTGTGAAACAGCAGTTCATTGATGATTGGAAAATTGGCCTAGAAAAAAAATGTGACTAGTGTTGCAGTATTTTTGGATCTTCAAAGAGCTTTTGAGACAATATACAGAGATAGATAATTACAAAAATTAGTAGCAGTACGAATAAATGGAATAGTCCTGAAATGGTTGAAAGTCTTTTTGATGAACAGAAAACAAAAGCTCGAAATGAATAATACAGTATCAGATGATATAGAATGTGAACAGGGAGTACCATAGGAAAGTGTGCTTGGACACCTATTATTTTTGACGTTTATCAATGATTTGCCAGAGGTGGTAGGTGAGAGCTCAGTTCATCTCTGAAGATGATACACTAATTTATTTCTCATGTAATGATCACACGAAACTGACAGAAACCATCAACAGAACTTTAAAATCTATTTACAGTTGGTGTTGTGCTAATTATTTGCTGAAACTAAATAATTCAGCTCGTTTACAGAAACATAAAAACAGAGCAGTGCACATAATTTTAAATTGCAAAAGATTAACACCAATAAGAGACATGTTGTAGCAACTAGAATGCTTATCAATTAATTCTTTTCTCCTTTACCAAAGCCAATCCTAATTTTCAAAAAAAATAAATAAAATTTCCCCAACATATTTACAAGAAAAAGTTATGTACAAGATCCAGAACTGACTTTCATATTCAACAAGTCAAATTAACACATACACAAAATTCCCGTTTTTTTCAATGGATTTGGTAGCTATAATAATCTGCCAGAAGAGATCAAACGTATAACATCTTCAACATCCTTCAAGAAACTCTCAGGACTGGAGGAAATTATGTAAATGGTGATGGCCGAAGTGATATACACTGCCCGCCAGTCGCGATGAGACCAACTATTTTTCTATCGCTGCTGGCGGGCAGATATTACTTAGGCCATCGCCATTGAATCTGTAGGTGCATTTTCATAATTTCCTTCAGTCCTGAGAGTTTCATCATTCTACCTTGATAATTACGGAAGTTACGGAGGTGCTTCCATGAAAAGTGAGACAAATTCGGAGTTTTCAGGACTGATTTTTTTTCAGGAAAAAGAAGTATCTGTAATGAAAGAAGACAGAAATCTTTGGGAGATCGTTTGCTAACGAACAGTCGTTACCGACCGATGATGAACCCTTTACTCCCATAAACACCTAACTATGTAGGCTTATTGTGGCAAGAACCTGTCAGAAAACTACTCCCCTGGCTAAGACCACGACGGGTATTGAATTAAATCTAACAGCTACTTGTGCAACGTTCCTCAAAACATCAGAGGACGCAATTGCAAGTGCCCTCTATGACCAACCAGCAGAATTATGTTTTGATTTGGACGGGGTGACCACCTGCAGACTAGTTTCGAGGTTGTTGCCTCTCATCAGTGCAATAATAAGCCATAATAAGCCTACATAGTTAGGTGTTTATGGGAGTGAAGGGTTCATCATCGGTCGGTAACGACTGTTCGTTATCTGTAATGAGTTGGTGATCCTGATTACGGATCTGATGGAATTTCGCTTCTATTTTGCCCCTATTATGATTTACCGTAAAAATGTATTGTTCCATCGCGACTGGCGGGCAGTGTATATCACTAAGGCTATCATCATTGCATCGGTAGGTGCATTCACATAATTTTCTTCAGTTCCGAGAGTTCCATCATTCTACCTTGATAATTACGGAAGTTACGGGGGTGCTTTCATGAAAAGTGAGACACACTGTATATAAAAATACAAACATTTTTATAAGGAATGCAAATTTTTGTTAGAATTTCATTCAGACACGTGAACAATAGCCTCCAAAATATGCACACTACTCTAATAATGACTTGATACTGAAAAGGAATGAATTTTGCTGTGTCACAAGGTTTCAAAATGAAATATATGTTAGGGGAAAAAATAAAAAAAGTACAGAAAAATCATTGTTGCATAAGGCTTCAGTTTGTTATAACACACTTCAAGATTCTTCTAAAATCTGCGTTGCTATCAATTTATTCAAAACAGAGTTTAGGACGAGACTTCTGGACCAATATCATGCACGAAGTGGTTAGTTTAGAATGTAGTACTATATTTATTTATTTAATATGAAGTGTATGAAAGACGTGTAAAATATTATTTACAAAAACTTTGTTTGATGTATCTATATATGAAATATCATCTACATACGAGTATATACAGTACGACGCTTAATTATGGAACAAATTCATTATTTCTGAATCTAAAGATATTTCGGAAAAATCCTCGGACAGGTCGATTTTCTTTTCCGATGAGCCAATTTTTGAACCCCACCCAAAATATATAGGGTTATCCACAATTGAGTAAAAATGACTTTGGTGATATTTTTAAATTGGATACCAGGTATATTTTCCATATTTGGTTAGGGATCGTCATTACGAATCCAGTGATAACAAGTTTGATGGGATTATGTCAAACGGCTGCGGAGATATGGCCAAAAAACTTCCTCGTATGTCTAATGAGTATGACTGCGAGACTCCACACGATTCAGAAGGTTAACAGTCTCTGTCGCACTGATTGGGTGTATGGAGAAGTTTTTTGGCCATATCTCCGTAGACGTTTGACATAATCCCATTAAACTTGGTATCACTGGATTTGTAATGACGATCCCTAACCAAAAATGGACAAATTTACTGGGTGTCCCATTTAAAAATATCACCAAAGTCGCTTTTCCTGAAATGCGGATAACCATATATATTTTGGGTGAGGTTCAAAAATTGGCCCATCGGAAAAGAAAAAATCGTCCTGAGAAAGGCAATAAACATAGCCGAAAGCGAATTTCAAAAAGTTTGCTTAAATAGCCCTTCACCAAAAAAAATCTATTAGTATATATTTTTATATATTAGGTATGTATATTTATCAATGTGTTTGATATTTTAAATATTATTTACCCATATTTTTTTCTTAAAGATAGTCGTTATTTTTGACATGTAGTGTAAGTGTTTTACATTTTATATTTTGTGCAATTTACAAGTACACGTGTGTAATATTTTCACGTAATTTATTGAAAAGCCTACTCACAGCCACATGTTCAAGTTCTCTTTTCAGAGAAACGATCTAACCATTTCACAAATCACGCCTTTTGGCCACGAATAGTGTAAAATATAACTGTTTCAATCTTGATAACAACTACAGACAGTTTTGAAAGTTCATAAATTTACGCGTGAAAACTCCTTCTGCGCTTCACGTGAGCGCCAACTTTCCAACGGACTTGCGGAGTTGCTGGTTGGGAAAGCGTCGGCGGAAAACTGTCTTTGGAAGCGGAACGCTGAGGATTTTAATGATGGCATATTGCGCACGGTGATTTTCGGATGGACTGAAAACTCAAAAGTGACAATCAAAAGAATAAAAAACTGGGTTAGCATTATAATCACTATTTTGATTGCGTTCACTACATATTGATTTGTTTACAAATACTGCTGAGCCCTTGTTACTTTCAGATTTTTTCATCAGCAGCTCCAACTTTAAAAATTCCAGTAGAAGTCTACTTATATTGTCGCAACTCAGTACTCGCTTTTTTTTCAAGAAGTTTGTATGCTGTATTCAACCAACCCACATTCATTAAATTAATGAGAAGACCCATTTCAATAATAATAATAATTTATTCCCCAGAAAGACATTACAAATATTGTGTAGGAATAGTCTGAGTTCAACTGAAGTAAAACTAAACAGTATGAAATAACATTCAGTGGATTGTAACGTGTATATAACAAACAAAATACAGTAGATTTACAAAAACTAATTCAAACACAAATACTATCGTACCTGATCTTTCAATGAAAAATTGTTTGGCATTTTTTGAACGTGGTAGAGTTCGGCTATTTCTTACATGGTCTGGTTATTCATTAAATATCAAAGACCTAGTGAATTAGGACAGTTTTTAGATATTTGAACCCTAGAAAAAGGTATATTCAGCTGATTTTTTATTCTTGTGTTGTTTATGAATGCTTGATCTGGTCGAAAATCTGTTATAATCACTGAATATATGAACACCAACTTCAAAGATAAAAAGTGATGGTAGCGTCAAACTTTAACAAGTTTTGAATACCTCTACACAACTCTTCAGAAGCAATTTCACACTGTAATGTTGGAACTGTTGGACTATTTCTTGTGCGGTGACACTTTGAATATGATTTCTAATTCTTCGGACCTCCCTTATGATCTTAGAGGAGTGAAATAGATTTTTGTCGACCAAAATGTATTGGAGGCGTAGCGAAAGAGGTGCAATCCACGCAACAATGAAATGAGCGATTTTCTGTGAGTGATACTTCTGAATAACATTTTCTCTTATCTCATTTATAGATAAGGATCTCCAATGAAAACTGATAGAAATGATCAATTATCTGAATGAAAATGCAAATTTTCACTCAAGTTATATAGGGTCTTTCACAATATCTATCAGATGTGGTTCAATGTCCCACGTGGCTTTAGCCGGAGAAGTAGTTCTTTTCTGTTCGATATTACAAAAAAGTAACTTCATTTTACCGTAGGTTTTTCCATTTCCAGAGGAGTCAATTATTGGTTCAATTTTCAATTGAGAATGTTTCCCTTTTGAATCCCTTCCAAGAAAGAGGTTATCTTGTACGATGGAAAATAGCTATTAATAGACCAGGAACCCACGCCTATTTTCAAAAATTAATAATAACAGGCTGGATCTTCCCGAGTAGCTTCATTTTGCCGAGACGCCCAACTTCTTCCTCTACGAAAATTCTCGATAGTGGTAGCTAATAAAATGCGCAGGCGTCAATCACGTCAATTTGGTGAGTGCAAAGAGTCATTAATAACAGTTAGTTTTTTAGTTGAACCTCGAGATAATTCGATGAAGTAATCGAAAAAACGTTTGTCCTAAAAAAAAGAAGGTAGGACTGAAGAGTCCCCCACTCCCAACATGTACCAATGACGTGGTCATAAAAAATCATTAATAACCAGCGTTTTTTTTCGATTGATCTGAGAACTGGAATAAGTAATGAGGATGGCAGGATCAAAAAAATATCATATCAAAAATGAGGATAAATGTGCCTACTTACAAAATATTTTGATCATTTTTTATTTCAGTAGGTATGGTCAAAATATCTGTAAGCTAGTTAAGCCCGTGGCTTACGGTCAAATAGATTTATTTTACTGCCTTCAATCGGTTTGTTTCACCTTGAGCTTTATATTTGGGTTAAACTATTAGTTAGCCATACAATTTTGCTACTAATATCAAGAATTTTCGTGAAATTGACAATTTTGGAGCTTAGGACTGGGAATACATTCAATTTGTAGGACAATATGACCATTCAATTATACAAATATTAATCAAGCAAAGGTAAAAAATCCGCTGGTTACTAATGATTTTTTATGACCACTTCATTGGTACATGTTGGAGGAGGGGGGGAGTGGGGGACTCTTCAGTCCTACCATCCATTTTGTAGGACAATAGTTTTTTCGTTTACTTTATCGAATTATCTCGAGGTTCAACTGAAAAACCAACTGTTATTAATTAGATTAGATTAGATTAGATATTTATGGGTCAAATTATTGCACCTTAGTGCTATGACAAGTCAAAAATGTAGGTACCTACATACAATTATTATAGTATAATTATAGTATCTCAGTAAATAATTTGTATAAAATTGAATACGTTACAATCACAAAATAAATATATGAATATACAAACTAAGATTAAAAGGCACATAGAGACATAATTATTGCAATAAGCATTCGGTGAAATTGAACTCAGACGGATCATAGTAAGCATTTTTTGTTAGATGTTGTTTCAGTTTCCTTTTGAAACTAGTGAGGGTTGCATTTTTCATCGATTGGGGAAGTGAATTATAAAGTGGGATGTAGGAATTACGTCTCCTTGTCATTTCTAGTCTCTGGTTTGGTGCTCCAATATTATCTCTATTCCTAGTATTATAAGAATGATTATTTCCATTTGTAGGATACTTATGTGGATTTTCTCGAATGTGTATTATACACGATGGTAGAGTCATTATATTAAACCTCATGAACCAAGGCTTACAGCTTTCCATTTGAACTATTCCAGCTAAGGCTCGGATTGCTCGTTTTTGAATTGTAAATATTCTTGAAATATGAACAGATGTTCCCCAATTTATCAATCCATATGTTAAAGAGCTATGAAACATTGCATGGTAGGCAATGTGGGCATCTTCACCACCTACTTTATTTTTTATCTGCCTGTTTGCATAAACCTTACTTGATAGATTTTTCGCTAATTTGTCAATATGGGGTTTCCAAGTTAACTTAGAGTCAATGGTTATGCCAAGACACTTCACATTATCTGAGGGATTATGTGACAACGAGAACATAACTGATAGGGTCTTATTTTCATTCACACATAAACTATTCGCATTGAACCAGTCTGTAGCTTCCTGAATAACTCGTTCTTCTAATTCTGATGATTCTTCGTCATTGTTTTTCCGAATAGCGAAGGTAGTGTCATCAGCGAACAGCATTGTAAATGTTGTCATTGAATTTGGTAAATCATTGATATAAATCAAGAAAAGTAGTGGTCCAAGGACGCTACCTTGTGGAACCCCATTCAAGATCGTTTGAATGCTACTGAGTTCTTCATTATATAACACACATTGCTTTCGCTCATTCAGATATGATGCGAGAAGATTATGTGCCACACCTACAAAGCCATAATATCTTAATTTTTCTAATAAAATATCCGTGGAGACGCAGTCGAACGCCTTGCTCAGATCCAAGAATATGGCAAGTGTTGCTTCTTTGTTTTTCAAGCCATCAGTTATGAAATTGACTAATTCGAGCACTGCTTTCGACGTACTTCTACCTTTTCTAAATCCAAACTGTCTGTCTGTCAAAATATTTGTATGTTCTAGATAATTAACAATTCTTATTGCCATTATTTTTTCTGCAGTTTTTGCCATGACTGGAAGTAGTGCAATTGGTCTGTAGTTAGAAGGAAATTTAACATCGCCATTTTTTAAAATCGGAATTATTTTCGCAATTTTTAATTTGGATGGAAATACACCAGTTTTCAAAATCAAATTGACAATATACGTAATTGGTGCAATAGCGCCGATATATTTTCTTTGTACATGACCACTGAATGATTGTATATGTCAAGCGAGCCCGAGTTTTTTATGGATTTGATGACTTTTTCAACCTCTGTACTATCAGTTGGATAGAATTGCATTGAGTTGTCATTGTTGTATTTAACTTGGTGAAGATATTCTGAAAATGAATTATTGGGTCTGCTTATTTGATTGATATCACTATTTTGCAGTCACCAAATCGACATGTTTGACGCCTGCGCATTTTATTAGCTACCACTATCGAGAATTTTCGTAGAGGAAAAAGTTGGGCGTCTCGGCAAAATGAAGCTACTCAGGAAGATTCAGCCTGTTATTAATAATTTTTGAAAATAGGCGTGGGATCCCGGTCTATAAAGTTTATCTTTCAGTCGCAGATGATACCACAACCGACTTTATGAAAATCCTGTTAATATTTTCAATAAAATCAAGCCATTTCTGATTATATATTTTTTTATTTATCTCAAAACTGAATTAGCGTCGTCGTAGAAATGTTTATTCGTTCGTGTGTTCAGAACAAGTCAATCGGATCAAATTGCCATTAAAATTCTGAAACAAACCAGATGTTCGTTAGTCTCTAAAAATCATGCTGTGATTGTGAATATCAACTTCAAAGAGAAAGATTCAAAGCTATCCCTTCATTCTTTTCTGCGTATTGTGGATTATTTTTCAATTTTCTCTCGTACAATAAAGAATCCAAAACTTTGCTGAGCTTTCGAACTCTTATTACGAAAGAAAACGTTGAATTATCGTCACGTCAAGAATCGTTTTTCTAATTTGTGTTCACAAACACAGGACGCTGATTTTCTTTCCTTCGTCAATTCACGTGTTTTCTCTTTGATAGTTTACACAACGATCCGTCACACTCGAACCAATACTCAGAAATCAGGATGATGAATGATGGATAGATAAGTTTAATAGGTCAGCGTGTTGTGATTATTGTCGCCTAATAGTCGAGGAAACCAAATGGCTGTTTCAATTTTAGATCTACACCGTTTCTAGGCTAGTAGTTCAGGATCCGATGCCCATTTTAAAAAATGATCACTAACAGGCTGAATCTTCGTGAGTAGCTTCATTTTGACGAGAAGCCCAACTTTTCTCTCAACGGAAATTCTCGATAGTGGTAGCTAATAAACTGCGCAGGCATAAGTCATGTCGATTTGGTGAGTGCAAAGAATTAATAATAATAATAATAATAATTTATTTGCCATCAATATGGAATATGTGGAATAAATATAAGACAATAATAATAAAAGGATAATAGACAAATAAATGAGTAGGTATCCCATAAAAGGTTAGACCTTGTGCATGGGTTCGGCTAATTACAAACATATTACTACAAACATGCGCACACACACACACATAGCCGTCGACACATATGTAGATATGTCGACACATATGTAGATATGTCGACGCATATACGCGCACGTACACATTTTTACATCTTCATTCACACTTTTACAATAATAAATTGTTAAATACACAGTTGAATTATCACACATATAACATATATAGGATTAGGTAATCACACATATTAACTTAGCAGTTTAATTTTGTTTTTTTTTTATCTAGGGTGTAGAGTAGTAGAAAATCAGTAGTGTCAATTGGATATTATAGGTTCATTTTTATTTTGTATTATATTACTAGATTAGTATATTTTCCTCTCAATGATTTCATTTATTTTTTTAGTCGGAATTGTTAGGAGCCAAGCTTTGATTATTTTTTTAAATGTTTGCATTGTATAACATTGTTTCAGCTTGTTAGGAATTTCAGCATATATAATTGGACTCAGGTATAATAGGAATTTTTGGTTTTTTGTTGTTTGGACTTTTGGAATTTTTGTTGTTTTTTGTTTGTATCTTGTGTATGGTTGATGGGAGCTAGTTCTCTTTTATGTCTGTGGTGGTGGATTGCCAGATTGAGAAAATATAGTTGGCGGCAGGTTAGGACCTGCGACTCTTCAAAAAGTTTATCAGACGCATATGTATATTTCTTATTATATATTATCTTTGGCAACCATTTTTGCGTTACTTCTATAATGGTAGTTACTTGTTATTCCACCCCACACGGTTATTGCATAATTTATATGTGTTGGACTAAACTGGAATACAACGTCTTTAGCTGGCCCAAACAGAATATTTTTTTGAAAAACTTGAATTTGTTCAGAAAAGTTCGTATCTTCCTCGCAACATATTCAGCGTGTTTGCTCCATCTTAGATTTTTGTCTATGATGAGCCCTAAATATTTAAATTACGATTTCATTGTTATTTCCAGGGTAGTGCCGGCATTGTTAGGTGTAATTTTGTCGTAGTCTGGTAATATACTATTGTAGTTGGTGAATGGAACAAAAAAAGTTTTTGTGAGGTTTATTGTGAGAAGTCTGCTTTCAAACCACTGGATTATATTGATAAAGTCATGTTCTACTTTCTTGTTTAGATCCGTCCAGTTTTTGTCCCGATACACTACAGCCGTGTCGTCAGCAAAACTCACTATACTCCCCTCAACATTGGATGCATGAAGGTCGTTGATGTATATGTCAAATAGTAAGGGTCCAAGGACAGTACCTTGCGGCACCCCGTATTCTATGGTTCGACTTGAGCTGTATGAGTCTTCGATTTGAACACACTGTTTTCTATTTACTAGATAGCTGGTGATGAGGTTTAGAGCTGTGCCTCTAAATCCAATATTTTCCAATACTTTAAGAAGTTTTATATGCGAAACTGTATCGAACGCTTTGGCTAAATCAATAAAAATGCATACGGTTGCATCACTCTTGTCTATTGTCTCATAAAGTTTACTGGTTAGACTGATAATTGCATCTTGAGTTGATTTGCCTCCGCGGAATCCATACTGTTTGTTTGATAGTATTTTGTATTTTCCAAGTATTTGTCTATCCTTGTTTTAAGTAGTTTTTCGAATATTTTCGCTATATGACTAATTAGTGATATAGAATTCAGAATTCATTACTAACTTCATTACTAACAGTTAGTTATTTAGTTGAACCTCGAGGTAATTTGATAAATTACTCGAGATCATCTTTGTCCAACAAAATGAATGGTAGGAATAAGGCGTCCTCCACTCCCAACATGTATCAATGACGGGGTCATAAAAAATCATTACTAACCAGCGAATTTTTTTACCGTTGCTTGGTTGATGTTAGTATAATTGAATGGTCATATTCAGCCCCATGCTGTATCACTTCCGTTAATAATAATAATAATAAGAATAATAATAATATAGCATTTATTGCCCAACAGAAACCATTTACAAGGCAATTTTCAAAGGATTGCAAATGAAGTATAATTAAAAGTATAGTATCAGTTGATTTCATTGAAAATATGAACAGGATGTTCATAAAGTTGTGAAATCATCTGCGACTGAAAGATAAACTTTTGTAGCTATTTTCCATCGTACAAGATAACCTCTTTCTTGGAAGGGATTCAAAAGGGAAACATTTTAAACAATTTCTTGCACTAAATCATCTTGACATGTTATATTTTTTATTAATACAGTCTCTGTTGACCTATGGTATTCTTGGATGGGGTGGAGTAAAACTAAATTTGGTATATCATTTAGAAGTGATACAAAGACAAATTTTAAAAATAATATATAATCGAAATATTATGTTTCCTTCTGATATTCTTTATGAAAAAAGTGGAAAATTTTATATTATTCAATTGTTTGTATATAGAATGTTGATTTATGTTTTCAGAAACAAAAAAACGTAATAATCATTCATATGACAAAAAGATATAAGAATAATATAAAAAATTAAACTCAATAAAAATAAATCTACTAGAAATTATACGAATATTACAAAAAAAGTTTTTGATATTCCAGAAGAAATAAAAAAAACAAAATATTTTTATTCATACAAAATCAAAGTGAAAGAGTGGATGTTAAAAAAAGATTGTAGTTTTTTTCAAAACATGATAAATGTATAAAACTAAAATCATTGAATTACCTCAATCGTTTCATTTCAATAATTTTATTTTGAAAAATTGATCATTTTAATGTTTTGGTATTCATGTAAATGTACATTAGATACCTATATATGTATTCATTTAAATGTGTTACCTCCCTACCAGTTCTACTTCGTGAGGAAATGTTCTTTATTCATACCATTATATATTGTATTATAAAAAGAAAAATTGTAATTTATAATGAATATAATGAATAAACTTCATTATTATTATTTGCGACTGAAAGACAAACTTTAGTCGCTATTCTACATCGTTCAAGATAACGTCTCTTGGAAGGGCTTCATGTTGAAAAGGGAGACATTTTCAATTGGAAATTGAACGAAATACGACTCCTCTGGAAATGGAAAAACCCTACGATAATTGAGATTTTTTATATCTAAGGGAAAAGAACTACTTCCTCGGCTAAAGCCACGCTGGACATTGATCTACATTATTTCACCACAAACACCTTCGTAAATCGATCTCTCACACGGTACATATAATATCTCCTAACATTATTATTACCTGAATTCGTATAATTTATTTTCATCAGATATGTGAACTGTTCCGGTAAAACTTTCACGAATAACCCATTCATCATGTCACGCTCGTGGTTCAATAAATATTTGAGCCTATTTGCTGCAAGGGACTCGTTAACATAAGTGAGTCCTTGACGAGTTTTCCAAGAGGAAGTTCGTTCTTTATTCCTTTAATATCAACATAACGTATCGTTGACGATATAACAGCGGAAAATGTGTTATGAGCATTTCTGCGGTAAAAGACAAACTTTTTAAGCAGCTAGATGACGCAAAACCGAAGAATTTGACTACACCTTTTTCAGTTGTATTTCAGAAAACGACGTTTGAATTTCAGTAGTCACTTATACAGGATGTTTCAAATTCGATCCTCACCACTGGGATCACGGAAACCATGAGAGATACGAAGATGGTTGAATTGGGGCAAAGTTGCGCATTTACCCTACTGACAATATACCGTTGATAAAGTTCTGAAATTCTGAGTACATCCGGTGATATCCGGAAAAAACAGAAATTTGGGAAAATGGTTTTTATTTTTTCTGGCTTTATTTTTTGAAGGATTCGAAGATAAATTGCACTTTCACATTGCCACTTTCTTCCTGCTACATAATGGTGTTTTCAGATTTGCTATCTGACGTTTCGTCTTCCGGCCACCATCATCAACTTTATTTTTTCTTATGGGCACTACATTGGATTCTTTCTGTTTTGAATGGAACCAGATTTTACCTTTTCAATGATGGATCATAAGTTATCACTCTTTTTCGGAGATATTGAAAAAAATTAATTAGTATCATAATAGGCTTTGACTCTGATGTTTCTAAATTTACGGTTTATCTTAAAGATGACATCTGAAGGAAATTATGCTAGTTTTCTTAATGATAAATGTCAGTAAATTTTAATCACACCAATCAGATTGTATAGTTTCTTCATGATCTTTTTTTTTTGTCGTGGTGACAAAATATAGTGCTGTGTTCAGCAAAAACAATAAATTGACCCGAAATCTGGATATTCAATAGGTTATTAACATAGAATAAAAATAAAGTTGGTCCAAGAATGGAACCTTGAGGAATTCCGTAATTAATACTCTTCAATTCCTAATACGATGAAGTTTTTACTATCTGATTCTGTTCAGTTGAATAAGAATCTATACAATTGAGAGTGATTCCTCGAAATCCATATTTTTTGCTTGTTGAGCAAATCATTTTATGATTAAAAAAAAAATCAGCTATTTTCGAATGAATCAGTTTTTCAATAATTTTTACCAAAATAGGTATGACTGAAATCAGTTGAAACTGCAACATTTACAGAATCATACTTATAAAGAGGTCAATTCGAATAATTCGAGTAATATCTCAATTTTTTTACTCAACAAGTGTTCGACACATTTTCGTCTGAATTTCTAATTTCCAAGTTAATCAAACTTGGTTTCCCAAATAACTTGTTTTTCTAGATTCTATTGCTGCTCCAAAAATTTTACTGAGTTGTAATGAATTCCATGATGATGTTAATATTTATTGTCCAAGGAAACATATGCATACTACTGACAAAAAAATATAATAAAAAAACTGACAGATTATAAATATGATTTCATTTTTTAACAACAAACAATTTTTATAATTATATCTGGTTTGAATCGTATGTCCTGAAATATTGAATCACATTTTAATATCTGATTTTAACAATTTCATTAATTAGCTATTTGTTCAAATAGGAAGAAAAGTGTCAGTTTGTCTCCCGTATGCGGGTTTTGCTGGCAAAGGGAGGAAAAACACTATAATCCAGTGTGAAACATAAGATTTTTTTCTAACACCTCCTGCATAAAACAATTAATAGGTAACAAAGAATATACAAATATACAAATAGAGATATCCTGTCTACTAAACTGAAACTGAAATTATGCGAGTCCCTAATTTTCTCGAAATTATCTTTTTGTGATAGTATCTATGGCCCTGCTTTAGTAAAAACAGATTCCCTTCGCTTGCAACGAATTCAAAACTCATGCTTGAGGTCTTCATTTGGAGTAAGGAAATATGACCACATATCCGCAAAGATGCGTGCTTCTGGTTGGTTGAGCTTAGAACAATTGAGATATGTGCATTTACTAACTCAAGTGCACAAAGTTCTGAAAACTGGTTTACCGGAATATCTCCACAAAAGATTGAAAACTTTCTCACATATCAACCAATTTTCAAATCGCAACAAGTCTACTTTAGTCATTCCAAAACATAATACATCGATTTTCAAACGTTGCTTTTCATATAATGCATGTAAACATTATAATTCACTTCCTAGGGAGTTTAGATCTTACACTCTCAATAATTTCAAGAAGAGATTGAAGATTATCATTCTATCCAGGTAGATCTTTATAACATTTCATTTCGGAAACTAGCACTGCCACCTGACCACTGCTCCAAACACTATTGTCATATTTTCATGCTATATTTATTTATTTATTATTGAAACTAAATTTTTTGTTGTTTTCTTTTTTATGTACGATCACCGATCCACCATTATTTAGGTACTTTTCGGGTTGAGTTGAAAAACCGCATTCTGCTGATACTCCGCCTTTCATATTTGCAGATTAGGTATTAAGGTAATTTCATATTATCATTTTATATATTTATTTATTTGTTATTATATATTTTTTTATTTGTTCCTGCATCTGATGAATAAAGATGAGTTATTATTGTTATTATTATTATAGTGTTTCAAATATTTTGAGCGATCTTATATTGTTCAATTAATACAATAGCAAAGGCCATTTTTGAAACACACACTAACAAAGCTAAACCAGCAATCAGATTTTAAAAAAATAGTCAAACCCAGTTATTCTAGTTGTTTCAAGACATTTACTTCGTAGTTACGTATTATAAAGATCAAACATTTTGAAGTTTGTATCCATTTTATACGGAGCTTAATGAATTTATATACAAATACAGCGTGTCTAACGGTCGATGGTAGGTTAGACGTTTATGGTAAACGCAAAGCAGGATTTCCCTGAAAATTTCACATCTTACATTTTGTTACCTGATCTATCGATCTAAAATATTTTCAGCTTTGCGGCGTTGCCACGTCTATAAAAAAAACTAGCAACTTTATTTTTTTAAATAGAACACCCCGTATATTAACTAATTTTTTGAATCGCTCTTTCATTATAATACTTTTTTGTTAATAATCTCCTATACCTATCTCTATCTGTTTTCGAAATAAAAAATAATTTGTGTTAAATATGGTCCAAAACATAGCCCTAATTGAACTTTAGTACATCAGTACTCTCAATTCATGAAAAGTTGATATTTTGATTATAGGTTGGACAAATTCGAAGTATTTACTTAACACCAAGAAATCGACTCCATATCATACAGGGCGTGCTAAAATTACTGTTATTTCCATAATGCATAAAAGTGGTCAAAAGTTCATTTTTTCAAATGAAACCCCCTGTATATTACTCGATAAATTGAAAGATGATGAAAAATGCTTCAAGATGATATATCATGTCCCTATGCCTAAATCATCAACTTTTCTTAATAAAATTGCTTTTTAAGAATTTGGTTTTAGGTAACAGTGGATTTGTCAAGCTTATAACAGTTTGGTAACTTTTATAAGTAATTTACGAATAGTTATCGACGGTGTTTCAAATTATCTTCCAAAGTGAATGCAAATATCGATTATTCAAACAAAGTTCTTATGAAATTATTTTTTATACACGGACAGTGTGATCAAATCATTGCCAGAACTTGCAGAAATTTCAACCAAGTGTATCCTGAATTAACACCAATGAACGAGAGGAAGTATGTAAGATTACAAAATAATTTTCTTAACCATGGCTGAAAGTTTCCAGGGAACAACTGTCCAAAAACCAGGCATTTCTAGGTAAAAAGTACGATTTTCTGGAATATAACATGTGAAAGTACAGAAAAAAACTGAATTAGGAGGATTAAAAATAACAAAATTGTAAACAAAATATGACATTTTTACAATAAATGCTGGAAATGTTGTCCATTACATTCTAAACATTTTAAAATATTCTTTTGTACGCGACTTGTCGTTGCTTTTTCAAGTTCATGGGGATCTAGATCTTCAATACACCGCACTATTCGCCGTCGCAGTTCTTCTTTGGTAGGCACTGGAGTACTCTACACCCTTTCTTTTAAAACACCCCATAAAAAAAGTCAAGTGGCGTGAGATCGGGTGATCTCGGTGGCCAATCCCACGGCCCTAAACGCCTAAACCAACGATCGTCAAACATTTGGTGAAGTTTCCTGGAAACTTCCTGAGTGCAATGAGCTGGCGCTCCGCTCCGTCCAGTTGAAACCACGAATTCCTATATTCCTCTAAAGGCAAGTTTTCAAGGAAATCGGTAACAGTCGTCCTTAAAATATGAAGATATCTCTCTGTATTCAGTGTGTCTTCATAAATAAAAAAGCTAATTTTATTTTTCTTCAAAATACAAAACACATTCAGGGAAAATTTTTCTAGAAAACCCATTTCTTTTGTCACATGAGGATTATGATCAGCCCAAAAATGTTTATTCCTTCTATTAAAAATGCCATCCCTCGTAAATTTTGATTCGTCGCTCCAAATTATTTTTGACAAATATTCCCGATCTTCCTGTATATGTATTAGAAGGGATTCGCAAAAATGCACTCTGCGTTCAAAGTCTTCTACTTTGAGAGCTTGAACTTTGGTAAATTTATACGGATGTATTTCGTGATTTTCCAAAATTCGTTGTACTGAAGCATGTGATACACCCAAATCTTTTTCTGCACTGCGAACGGAAGCGTCTGGATATGCATACAAATATGCCAAGACGTTAACAGTATTTTCCTCATTTAAAGTAACATGTTTTGGTAATGTTGAAGGCGCTTTTAACTTTGAGCCATAGTTAAGGAAATTATTTTGTAATCTTACAAACTTCCTCTCGTTCATTGGTGTTAAATCAGGATACATTTGGTTGAATTTTCTGCAAGTTCTGGCAATGATTTGATCACACTGCCCGTGTATAATAAATAATTTCATAAGAACTTCGTTTGAATAGTCAATAGCATTCATTTTTGGCGATTTTTCAAAACACCGTCAATAACCATTAGTTAATTACTTATAAAAGTCACCAAGCTGTCATAAGCTTGATACTTCCACGGCCACCTAAAATCAAATTCTTTAAATATTTTATACAACTGTTCGAACTGTCATTAAAAATCTCTTTAATAGAAACAATCAGAACATCTACTTAGAAAGAATTATTTAGAAAAGTTCACACATGTATTGGGCAGTTTGTGCAATTGGTAATATTTATTCCCTGTGAAGTAACTGACGAAGTAACTACTATTCAATTCAACTGTAGAAAGTCCTTTATGAATAAGCAATAATAACATTTAAATAAACATGTGCGCTGGTGTATATAGTTGAAGCATCTGCCTTGTGATTCAAAGATCGTGTGTTCGAATCCCATGGACCTCATTCATTTTTTGTTTTTTTTTTATTACTAGCTGTAACTGTTGTACACAAAAATGTGTATGATACATGGATTTGCTCCAGTCGCTGATGTTGGTTTCGCAATATTCCCCACTCACAAAATAAAATGCCACTTCCATCACCTGTAGGTATCATAAATAACTATTTTTCCACAAAAACGGCTTTATTAAGAAAACTTGATGATTTAGGTATAGGGACATGATATAACATCTTAAAGCATTTTTTATCATCTTCCAATTTATCGAGTAATATACAGGGGGTTTCATTTGAAAAAATTAACTTTTGACCACTTTTATGCATTATGGAAATAACAGTAATTTTAGCACGCCCTGTATGATATGGAGTCGATTTCTTGGTTTTAAGTAAATACTTCGAATTTGTCCAACCTATAATCAAAATATCAACTTTTCATGAATTGAGAGTACTGATGTACTAAAGTTCAATTAGGGCTATGTTTTGGACCATATTTAACACAAATTATTTTTTATTTCGAAAACAGATAGAGATAGGTAAAGGAAATTATTAACAAAAAAGTATTATAATGAAAGAGCGATTCAAAAAATGAGTTAATATACGGGGTGTTCTATTTAAAAAAAATAAAGTTGCTAGTTTTTTTTTATAGACGTGGCAACGCCGCAAAGCTGAAAATATTTTAGATCGATAGATCAGGTAACCAAATGTAAGATGTGAAATTTTCAGGGAAATCCTGCTTTGCGTTTACCATAAACGTCTAACCTACCATCGACCGTGAGACACGCTGTATAGACGAATCAAACGAATAAGAAGAATTATGTATTATTTTTATGGAAGAAAGGTAACTTCTTCTCCCTAGGGAGGAAATGTCAATTTTCAAAAAAGGGGTTAGAAAAAACAATTTTCCACATTGGTAGTCATTCAGTAGTATTCATTCTGAAATTGTCTTTCGTCATGAAACATCAAGATCACTTCTCTTTGGGATTGACATAATCTACACGAGGTAGACCCCACGCTCCGTGCCTTTCCTCGCTTTTCAGAAAACTCAGGAAATGATCAGATTTCTTCGTTATCTTCTTCAGTCTTTGTTCGTTCGCTATTTTGGCCGCTGGCCTATAATTCAAAACACACTCTTCCTGTACTGGGGAATCCACGGAACCCGGTCGAAGATATCTCAGATTTTTCAGGCCTTGTTCTGCATTCATTCCGTGAAAATACATCAGATAAATGGCAACCATGACTCCTGTACGACCCAAACCCAGTCGACAATGCACGCCAAGTGGCTGAAATGAAGAATTACAGTATGACACAATCATGTAATGATCAAGTTATAACGTTTATGATCAGTTCAATGCTAGGTTATAGTGATACCATTTTCTACAGATTAACACTGTTAACGATATAAAACGTTCTTAAACGAAATTATAGTTTTTGTTTATGTCCATCCCATGTTAACTTACACGGAGAAAAATGTATGATGATATTTACAATAGTTTCTGGTACTTTATATGACTTTATATATACCAATATTAACCATAAAATATTTCAACTTATCAGTATTTTAACTCTTACAATCCAAGTTGTCATGGTTACAAAAAAGTATTGTTATTTTATCATAGTTTCCTGAAGATACAAGTATGTTCTCCAGATTTATCTCAGTATAACGTCAAAAATTACTCCCACGTACTTTGCCTCTTGGACAAAAGGAATGTCTATCCCGTTTAATTCAGGATTAAGCAAAAATTACCAAATGGTTCTATGCCAGAGTTATCAGACCAATGATAACATGACTTGGGTCGGTGGTATGGTGGCCAAAGACCAAGTATGTAAGAGTGGAACGACATCTTAGAGAGGTGTCCTCTATTATTTTGCTTCTTATATATGGAAGCCTGTAATTTCGTGAAGGTGTTGAAAGAATAATGGATTTGAGTGACTATTATGGTTTAATTTTCAAAATGAGTGTTGAAGATCATGAAAAAAAAATCTCAACAAACATCTACCACCAAAACCTTTACGAAAACCTTACAAACTCAGCAAAATTATTCAGTAAGGAAGACTATCAATATGCATATAAAAATAATATTGATGCCAACTATGCTTACAAGACTGTTTTCAAAATTCTAAAATATTATTTAGATGTCACATGTTCCTATCCAAAAGAAAAAGAAACAAAAACTAACAAAAATTAGTGGATAACGAATGAAATCAACGCCAAAATAAATCATTTGACTTGTACATATACTCTGAGTGATACCGAATCATGTAGACCTATTTAAAAATATATAACCATCAACACTACCCTCTCTATACATATACCATCGTATCAAGTATGTGAAAAAACATGAATGTGATTCTGAAACAAATCGTTATTTTCATAGCTAGCCTACAAGAAGCGGTAAATTACTGGGAGTGAAAAAACATAGAACTCCAATATTTTAAAAGTCACCTTTTGCTGCTGATTCTACCTGCCATAAGATATTGAGGAAATATTAGCTTCCGTAGGTCTCAAAAAGATAGTAGAATATTTGCTAGAAATAAATTTTTATTTATTTATTTCTTAAAAGGAAACTATAAAGTTTATACCTATTTTGATGTAAAAATTGTTCTCAATGTAAATTTATTTTTGAATTCGTAGACGTTCCATTTTGTACGTGTTCTGTACGTACACTTTATTCAATCTCTTGGCGAGACGATTCCTATATCGTTTTGTATGATTAATTCAAGGAATGATAATAATAATAATCATTATTACAAACAGAAGTAGTTTCAGTGTAATAACATACAAGAGATAGCATAGTAAGAATATAAAAATAAACGATAAAATCATCATCATTCATGATTGATTCCTAAATTATTTATAGATGTGCTCAAGATTTATTTCTTAATTTACACTTACTAGAGTTGAAAATATCACACATACTTGATTTTTTGAGTAACTGCACCTCACATTGATCGGTGCTTTAGACATAATATTTGTTTGAGCTCCTTTCCACTTGAAAGTGGTATTTGATCTAGACTATGATCTCGGTACAAGAAAGTCAATTTGAGCTAATAATACTGGGGACTCCACTTCACCTTTCAACTGCTTATGCAAAAATATAATTGATGGCTAATTTTTGTGTTTCTATAAAGAAACATATTCTAATCTATTCAGTGAATTTATATAATCTTATCCTCTTGGAGGATAAACTCTGTCAACCTTGATGCATGAAAAAATCTGAACTTTCTCGATAGTTGCCGAGAATTGGATATAAATGTTTAGACTTTACCAGACTGAAGTAAAGAGATAGAACCGAGAAAGATTCTACAATTTTTGAAAATGAAACCATTTAATTATACGATATGCTAATTTAGTAATCTAGTTTATCAACCTGTGGTAGAAGTCCATTGTATCTAGAAGTGGAGTGGTATAGTTATACAGCAAGAAAACACAAAGTCGTCTCCACAATTGAATTCACCAACTGGATAGTGTAATGGTGTACGGCAAGGGCTATCAATCAGCTAACCGTAGTATATCAAGGACATGTTTCGAACCCATACAGGCTCATCATCAGCCTTTTATTGTAGAATTATTGATAAGCTGATGATGAGCCTGTATGGGTTCGAAACATGTCCTTAATATACTACGGTTAGCTGATTGATAGCCCTTGCCGTACACCATTACACTATCCAGTTGGTGAATTAAATTGTGGAAACGACTTTGTGTTTTCTTCTTCTGTATAATCTAGTTTATGTGAGAGAGTTTTTGTCTCTAATATTATCAACAAGCTTCAGAATTGTAGTACCAATTAGGTATGGGTAATAAACAGTAATGTATTTTATAGTGAAAGTCGATACTTCACATTTAGAAATATTAAGGAAGAGATGATTCACAAACACCATTCATGTCAACAGTTGATTTGCTCATGTAGAATAAATAGAACAATCTTCCAAATTCGAAATAGAAGCATATAATATGAGATAGTCCGCAAACATCACCTTATTTCAATCAAGTCTCTCCCAAATATTATTGATGAATATCAAGAACAACTATGGCCCCAAGTTGGAACCTTGAGGAACTCTACCAGTTGCAATATAATTATGTGAACAAAATCCGTTGTAAGAGCCGTACTGTACTATGTTATTGAACTATGATTAGAAAAGGTTGAGAAAAATATTATTGAATTCTCAACAAGTAATTTTCTTCACAAGTATTTCACGATTTATTCTGTCAAATCATATAATACAGGGAGGGCCAATGGAAACTTTCCACCCTAATTTGTAGGATTTCAAATCAAAATTTTGAAAAACGCTCTAACACGTCGATATTTGATTTGAGGGGGAACTAATTTTCAGTTTTTTTCACCCCCGTAACTTGAACCCTGTAGCGGGGGGGTGAACAACCCTCAAAATTTGAATAGGGAAAAGGGGTCGTGCCATACCTCTTTTTGAAGGTCTCATTGAGTTCTTTATGACCCTATAATTTTGCCTTATTATTGTCATCGATAACGAAATGACAGGTTGTCAAACTCTTGGAAATAGACTACTTATTTTCTGAATAAAAATACCAAATAATTAGAGGTGGACACGTCAAATTTAAATTCCAAGCTGTTCAAAATGTCAGTCATGAACATTCGTGCTATAATAAAATCAACCCGGTTTTCTTAGGCGTGACATTAGGGAACAGACAATAATTAAAAATAATCTCCGCCGCAGGAATTTTAGTATTCGCCTATTGACATAAAAACTAACAAAAACATCCGATTTTTTGGCCGTTGAAGAAAAAAGTATGTTTGTACAAACTCTATTTCTACTAGACATGGTCGCACCATCATTTACATAGCGTTAGTTCGAGAGTTTATAGCGAAATTTGATAAGTATGGTTTACACTGTAGCGGGTCGAATTGGTGTCTATTTATTTCAAAAACAATGACTGTGCAAGACAAACAGCACAACTATTTAATGAAAGACATCGGGATAAAAATGTTTCACATACTTTCGTTAGACAACTGATGAAGAAGTTTTTGGAAACTGGAACAGTGCAGAACCAAAAGGATAATCCGGTTCGTGTCGTTAGGAATGAAGCCGTGCAAATCGCAGTTTTAGGGCACATTACAATGGATCACACATTGAGTACAAGGTAATTGACCAAAGTTTCTGGTGTTTCACGAACAAGCGTTAGAAGAATTTTGAAGGCCCACAAATTTTATCCCTACAAGATAAAACTGCTTCACGAACTTAATGAGGATGATTATGATCGACGGTTACAATTTGTAGAAGATATGAGTGAACGCTGTATTGGCGATCCAAATTTCCTGTATAATATCTGCTTTTCAGATTAATGTTCCTTTTTTCTAAATGGATTGGTCAATCGACACAATTGTCGATACTGGAGCGATTCAAACCCACATTTATTTAGAGAGAGCCATACTCAACATCCTGAAAAGTTGAATGTCTGGGCAGGTATTTTAGGAAAGCACATCATTGGGCCATTCTTTTTGCAAGGCAATCTGACGGGGCAGCTGTATCTTACTTTGCTTCAAGAAACTATTTTTCCTAGAATAAGGGAGGTCATTGCCGAAGATAACAACTTGACACACAATAATTTTTTTTCCAACAAGATGGAGCTCCACCACATTTTGCAGCACCCGTTCGGAACTTTCTAGACGAAAATTTTCGAGGACATTGGATTGGCCGTAGAGGATCTATTGAGTGGCCTGCAAGGTCTCCTGATCTTTCTCCTCTTGACTTCTTTCTCTGGGGCCATTTGAAGTCTACTGTTTATAAAACACAGCCGGCTTCTCTTCAAGTTCTGCAAGAACGCATAACTGTAGAGTGTCAAAGAATAACTGCTGATATGTTGCAGAATGTTGGAGACGCGATAGAGGCTCGATTTTATTATTGCATGAATGTTAATGGCGGACATTTCGAACAGTTTGTACGATAACTTTGACGTGTACAACTGATTATTAAACTTGAAACTTTAATTATTTGGTATTTTTATTACGAAAACAATAGTCTCATACCAAGATTTTGACAACCTGTCATTTCGTTATCGATGAAAATAATAAGGCAAAATTATAGGGTCATGAAGAACTCAATGAGACCTTCAAAAAGAGGTATGGCACGACCCCTTTTCCCTATTCAAATTTTGAGGGTTGTTCACCCCCCAGCTACAGGGTTATATCTACGGGGGTGACAACCACTGAAAATTAGTTCCCCCTCAAATCAAATATCGACGTGTTCGAGCGTTTTCTACAATTGTGATTTTCAATCCTACAAATTAGGGTGGAAAGTTTCCATTGGCCCACCCTGTTTTTATATTGTATGGTACTATTAACGAGATTTCACGTGGCTCAGTATTGTTCATAGTATTGACTCCCTCTAACACTGAAAAAGGACAAAAATGTTAGCCATTAAAGTAATGGTTAACACGAAAAATGTATGTATTCAAGTTCATAACGAACAAAAAAAACATTCATAGCTTCACCCGCACTGGCTTTTTTATTGGCGTAAATCCGTCATTGATGAATAGGTACAACGCTCAAAGCCCTTTTAAACTAATCATGTGTTATTGTTCACTTCCTGTGGAACAAATCGTGATTTCCAAATCCAAACATTATTCCAGTTTCGATTTTTATTGACGATAGAAACCTAATAATCTGCTTTCAAACAGTAATGTAATTTCTGAAACAATTTGCATTCAATGGGTGATTTAACCATGTACTAACGGCACTCTAACTTTTTTATACGAAGAAAAAACCATAGGAGAATAGAAGTAATTATTTTACCAAGAGCAGGAAACCCAAAACTTAAAATGATCTCCAATGGACTAGTGATATATCCACGTTATGAAAAATATTAGAGAAAAATACGGAATCCCAAATCAGGGTTTTTTGGAAACAATAACATACAGAAATTCAAACAATATAGGTTCAGAAGTGGCTACAGTTGTACAACAGCACTATCTGATATTGTTGATGATATCCTGAAAGCTCAGGATAGCAGTAAAATATATGTTTCAGTACTACTAGATTATTCTAACCATTTGATATGATCAATCTCGAAATTTTAATCTCTATTTTCCACTATTATGAATTCATTGAGTCCGCCTGCAATAAGTTATCATTAAACCTCAGTTACCTACCGTTTTCAGAACGTACAAATAGATGATCAAATTTCTTTCCTAACAGAAGCCCTGGCCGGTGTTCTACAGGGTAGCATACTGGACCCACTTCTATACAAATTTCGCTAAAGTATTGCAAAATGTAGGTTATCACTTTTATGCTGATGACAGTCGAGTTTATTTCGCTTTCGAACGTTTAAATTTTTCTATGGCATATAAATTCAGTCTGACTTAGACGCACTATTTACAATTTCAACAAAGTATTCTCTTAAAGTTAACCCCAATAAATTCTGAGCATTACTTTTTTGCACAGTAGGAATGATATTGAAACTATTTTAGAGTTGGCAACTTTACAATTCCTTTTAAACCCTACTGCGTTAACTTTGGTTTGATAATTGAAACAAAGTTACATTTCACTGGACATATCATGCAGAAGTTCAGGAACTCATATGGTTCACTAAAACTGATTTACTCGCAAAGATTTCACTGGAACATTAATACATAAAAAATGCTTTATGATGCATTAGTACTGTCACATGTTAACCACAGTGACGTAGTGAATGTGCCTTGTCTGAAGTTGAATGATTTTTCTGGAATCAAGAAAGTACAATATATACAGGCTGATTCACGGTGGATGGCACATTAGACGTTTCTGGTGAACCAGACAACGGATCACTTTGAAAATTTAATGGAGGGCATATTCGGACATGCTCTAGCCAACTAAAATATGTTCGACAATGCGGTGTTGCCGCTTCTATTAGAAAGCAGTAGCAACTTTGATTTTTCAAATGGAACACTCTGTATATAATATTATTTTTGGAATCTCAAACAATTGCCCGACAACTTTTCTTGATATTTCCCTATACCTATCTGTTACCGTTTTCGAATTAAAAATTAATTTCAATTTTTTTCTTCGAAAATCATGACTTCTAAAAATGCCTATATCTTTTAGTTAAGAAGTACTATGATATCGAAATTTGGTTTGGAGTTAGGTGATACTTGGACACTTCCCACACGTCAGCCTAATCTCCGTTACTTCAGGGTGGTAAAAAAATACAGTTTTTTCGTTTGCTTGAAAAAGTTGCTGAAATTTGATTATTTTAAATGGAACACCCTGTATATTATTGAAAATTCGGAAAGCTGCTAAAATTTGCTTTCTTTCTATGTATATCA
The DNA here is from genome assembly GCA_944452925.2 of Chrysolina oricalcia. NCBI lineage: Eukaryota > Metazoa > Arthropoda > Insecta > Coleoptera > Chrysomelidae > Chrysolina > Chrysolina oricalcia. Next base: position 1,178,283 of record OX101821.2, on the reverse strand, counting down.
TACCTATACCTAACTAGTCAAGTTTCGGACTTATGAGCATTTATTTGTGAAAATGTCCCTTCAGAATGGTATTTCCATTCGGTATTTGGTAAGCAGGCCATGATTACTATTTGACAGTAGCGTTGTGACATTCTCCTAATAATATCGACATTTTCGTCACCTCAGAAGTTGCAAATACCTTCAAAACGATGGAACAAAACTATTCAAACGAAGTTCTTATGAATTTGTTTATTATTTTTGGACTGTGTGGCAAAATTATCAGCAGAACATGTAGAAACTTCAATGAAATGTATCCGAATCTACCGCCAATGAACCTCAAGAAATTTATACGAATTCAGAACAATTTCAATATGTTTGGATAAACTTTAAAAAAGCACCAAGAAACTTGAAATTGGAAATATTGATATGAATAATTATAAAAAAGTAAAACAATCATGAGGATTATTTCAAAATATGTTCGAATCGCTGGCCGTTCACTTCCAAGCACTTTAAAATGCGGGTGTTGACTGCTTTCGTGGTGGCAGATCTGATTTCATTGGGATCCAAATCTTCAAATGTTTGGGCAATCCTTTCTAACAATTCATCTCTCGAACGCACGGGTATTTTGTAAACTTTTTCTTTAAACATTCCCCACAAATAAAAATCTAATGGATTAAGATCGGGTGATCTCGCTGGCCAATTCCATGGTCCCAAGCGCCTTATCCACAGATCGTCAAAAAGTATTTCCAGTTCTGCGCTCACTTCTCTTGTGCAATGTGCAGGAGCTCCGTCTAGTTGGTATCAACAGTTTCGAAATTCTTCGAGTGGCAGATTATCCACGAAACTCTCTACAGTATTCTCCAAAATATTCAGGTAGCTTCTGGATGTTAATGAGTCCTCGTATATCACGTACCTCAATTTGTTGTCCATCAACATGCAGAAGACATTAATACTAAATTTTTCTTGAAATCCGGCTTCTTTTGTGACGTGAGGATTTTCACTGGACCATGACGATTTTTTCTATTGAAAATCCCTTCTCTCGAAAATTTCGATTCATCAGTCCAAATAATTTTATTTAAAAAAAGTGGATCTTCTTGAATGCGTGTCAACAACATTTCACAAAATTCTACTCTCTGTTGAGGGTCTTGAGGCTTCATTGCTTGAATTTTGGTGAATTTATAATCATGCATTTTATGTCTTCGCAAGATTCTTTGAACCGATGAATATTTTATACCCAAATCTTCTTCAGCACTTCTTATCGATGACTCGGGAAATGCGTGAAAATATGCTAAGACATTAATCTGGTTGTCTTCAGAAGTTACGGGTCGAGGCAAGTTTCTTGGTGCTTTTAAAGTTGATCCAAATGCATTGAAATTGTTCTGAATTCGTATACATTTCTTGAGGTTCATTGGCGGTAGATTCGGATACATTTCATTAAACTTTCTACATGTTCTGCTGATAATTTTATCACACTGTCCAAAAATAATAAACAAATTCATAAGAACTTCGTTTGAATAGTTTTGTTCCATCGTTTTGAAGGTATTTGTAACTTCTGAAGTGACGAAAATGTAGATATTATTAGGAGAATGTCACAACGCTACTGTCAAATAGTAATCATGGCCTGCTTACCAAATACCGAATGGAAATACCATTCTGAAGGGACATTTTCACAAATAAATGCTCATAAGTCCGAAACTTGACTAGTTAGGTATAGGTATGATATACATAGAAAGAAAGCAAATTTTAGCAGCTTTCCGAATTTCCAATAATATACAGGGTGTTCCATTTAAAATAATCAAATTTCAGCAACTTTTTCAAGCAAACGAAAAAACTGTATTTTTTTACCACCCTGTATTGAAGTAACGGAGATTAGGCTGACGTGTGGGAAGTGTCCAAGTATCACCTAACTCCAAACCAAATTTCGATATCATAGTACTTCTTAACTAAAAGATATCGGCATTTTTAGAAGTCATAATTTTCGAAGAAAAAAATTGAAATTAATTTTTATTTCGAAAACGGTAACAGATAGGTATAGGGAAATATCAAGAAAAGTTGTCGGGCAATTGTTCGAGATTCCAAAAATAATATTATATACAGAGTGTTCCATTTGAAAAATCAAAGTTGCTACTGCTTTCTAATAGAAGCGGCAACACCGCATTGTCGAAAATATTTTAGTTGGCTAGAGAATGTCCGAATATGCCCTCCATTAAATTTTCAAAGTGATCCGTTGTCTGGTTCACCAGAAACGTCTAATGTGCCATCCACCGTGAATCAGCCTGTATATATATTGATTTGTGGCATAAAAAAGGAGAAATATTTCACTCAAATTCAAAGAAGACGATCGGAAAAGCCGATTGTAAATTTTGACGAGTTCAAGCTCAAAGCTCAAACAATGCAAAACAAATTTCTTACCAAATTCCATTTCCTGCACCACTGTACTGTTCTGATGAACTTGAATATATCTTCAATGGATGGTGCATGACATTCTTGTATAGGGATATAGGTCCAAGAAAAGCTCGATTCTGATATGTCGGGTATTTTTTCCGGGCACAGTGTGATGATATGCCTTATACCTGAAACACGAATAATCAGAGAAAGTCATTCCAACGAAGATAATCTGAAAATGTAAAACTTTCCTCTGGTGAATAATGACAAAATCAGATGCCACGCGACCTTTTATAGGTCTATAATTAAGGTGTAATTACGGTGTAATTACGCGCGGTCTTGTGGCGCGCGTGGGTTCGCGCTTTTTCTCCCTCCAAAACGGTCCATGAGCGGTTTCCATACGTTTTTAATTTCCTCGCTTGGTTGACTGAAGGCATTATTGGCTTCAGTATAGGTGGTTTCCATAAATTTCCGTTTGAACCAATGTTCCTCTCTATGAAGAACACTAGCTTCGTTCCAAAGAATTCGGTGGTGTTTTGTCCAGGCGTTGTCAGCAATTCCCGATTTTGATGTTTCCCCTCGTTGAGTCCACTTTTTGTGTTCGGCTATTCTTACTGATAATGGCCTCGTGGTCTCTCCGATATAGGAATCTCCACATTCACATGGGACTTTGTAAATACAGTTTTTGCTGGATTCTGTTGTGTTCTCTGGTTTCGTCTTGGTGAGGAAGCTTCGTAAGGTACTGCCGGATTGAAAGCAACTCTTGATGTTGTATCTATTTCCGATCCTTCTGATCTTCTAGGAGATACCCCTGATATAGGGAAGAATGAGAACGGGGTTTTGTGGTCGTTCTTCGGTTGTCTTGGTCTTTTCGAGTTGTAAAATTGTAAAATTTGTTTTTACGAAACTCCCAGGTTTTCGGAGAAAACCCCTCAAAAGCAGAGGTTGTGCGAGCAAGGGAGATCCGGGACCTACAGTTTCCTACAGTTTCCGAACTTCTCCTATGAGTTTTTCAGAGTATCCGTTTCGGCGTAGGTCCTTTTTGATGTGGTTAATATCCGCCTCCAATGACTCCTGGTTGTTGCAAATAGACATTGCTCTTTCCACCAACGTTCTTACGATTCCCCTCTTTGTGGAGTTTGGGTGATTAGAGCCGTAGTTGAGGTACTGTCCTGTGTGTGTCTTCTTCCTTTAAACAGAGGTGAGGATTCCAGTGTCTGTTCTTTCAGCTTCCACATCGAGAAACGATCGGGTACCATTAGTTTCCTTTTCCATTGTGAATTTGATTGAATCCCTCATGTTATTCATTCTGGCGAAGAATTTCCCAAGGTGTTCATTTCCATGGTTCCAAATCATAAAGCTGTCGTCTACGTATCTTAGCCATAGTTTTGGTTTGTATTTTGCCCCTCTGATAGCCAATTCAATGAACCACTCCATGTATATGTTGGCGATTACTGGAGAGAGAAAAAACATATTCTCGAAGGTACGTTGTTACAAATTTTGATCAATATTAATCTAACCTCGAATAAGTATAATACTGAAAAACTATAAAATGAACGGGAAAACTATCCCAGATTCAACTGTACAAACATATTGTAAGTATTGAAATAGTATCCCAGCTGGTAAAATGAATACAATAATATTTTGAGGAGACCAAGTTTATAAAATGAGAAAAATACCATTTGGATCCGCAGTATATTGAAGTTATCTTCACACATTAGGAGTATGAAAGGATGGAATGCCGTTATACATCCTCAGATGACTCGATTGACGAATGCCTGAGAATGAAATAGATATTGGAGTAAATTGTAAAAGTACTAGTGTGAAATCGAATAGATCCAAAATAAGAAAAAACTAAGTATTGCGAAATATTTCATGTCGCACTATAGTCCGTAAAATAAAGGCATGAAGTAATAAACCGCTCAGCTTGATCGATTCCATAGACGTACCGTAATATCTCGGACCGGGTAGGCATGAGTACCAAACCCATAATCTTCCAAAGACCAGCCCCTTTTAAAACTGTAGGTACTGATAGAAGGATATAAGAATCGATTACAAGCAAGAATTGTAGTAGCAGGTACTCGGTATCGCTGGTATTATAGTGCTCTCTGGAAATTATTTGTGTGTGCTTCCGTGTTTAGCTTGTGTATATAAAATTTAAGATTCGAGTAGTATGAATGCTGAACAGAGCCATCAAAATGGCCAAGATTCGGACCATTATCTTTAAATGAAAAATCAATAATTTTGAACTGTTTAAGTTGGTTGCAAAGTATTAACAAATGTGTCAGAGTGTTACAAAACATCTTTTATACTGTGCATAGCGAAGTCCACCATCTATAAATTAATGAGAGAAAGGAAAAGTGGAGCTCTTCAACCACCAAAAACGGGTCGACCACAGATCATGATAGACGAATCTTTAAAGCAGCATGCGTTTAACCTAAAAAGTGAGATTCTCACACTGGACAAAATTGTATCTTCAGTTCAAGCTTATCCGGATTACCCAACCTTCTCTAAAATGACATTATCGAAATTTTTTAAACAATTCCGATTCATCTATACCAAATATAAGATACATCTATACTTATATACAAGGATATTGAAAAATTCTTAGCCTAGTATAGAACCAAACAAAATTTCAATGTCAAAATATTATATTACTCAACATATTCTCCTCTTAATTGCATACATTCATTACAGCGAACCTGCAACGTCTCTAGACCTTTCAACAAAAATATTTCTTTTTGCTCTGAAAACCACACCTCCACAGCTTTTATTACCTCCTTGTTGGAAGAAAATTTACGACCTTTTAAAAATTTTTTCAGCTGAGGAAAGAGATGATAGTCGGACAGAGCCAAATCTGGTAAATAAGGGGAGTGTTCTAGTAATTCAAACCCTAAATCACGAATGTTTTGCATGGCAACATGAGATTTGTGTGCAGGGGCGTTGTCCTGCAAAACACCTTTGGATAGCTTTCCGCGTCTTTTCTCTTTAATTTTCTCCCGTAGAGTGGTCAGTAATATCGAATAGTAATCTCCAGTTATTGTTCTACCCTTATCCAAAAAAATCAATCATGATACTCCATCGAAATTCCAAAAAACTGAAGCAAGAACTTTTCCAGCAGATTTTTGGACACGAAACTTCTTAGGTCTTGGAGAACCGGAGTAACGCCATTTAATCGATTGTTGCTTTGTTTCTGGATCGTAGAAATGTACCCAAGTCTCATCCATAATAACAATTCGGTTTAAGAAGTCTACATCGTTTTCAAATCGGGACTGACACAGAAACTGGCCTTACCGATCGCAATGGAAAATTTACCTCTTTTGAAGCTTGCAGTCCAATTTTTCAAAGACGCATACGAAAGACATTGATCACCAAAGGTATTAGGCATATCTTCGTAAATCTGCTTACCTCTTAACCCTTTTAAATACAGGTACTTGATGATCGCTCGATACTCCAATTTTTCGATTTTCACAATTTCGGTGGATATATTTTTTCTTTTAATTTATTGTGTAACTCTGGTTCACTTTTTTGACGTCAAACTTTACACTGACACTTCTAATAAGTTATGTTCGTTGCTATGGTAACGCAATATTTTGTTTATGCAGGGAACTGGTCTAGGCTAACTAGATATCAATACATCCTCGTATAAACCAGATATTGCAATGTGGAGAAGAGAATATTTACGCAATATTAAACAATTTTGAAACGAATATCGATGTTTTTATAACCAGGACAAAACGTGGATAAACGAAGGATATACTGTATCTCAGATTAAATACAAACATATCAAATAATAGACAATTCAACCAAACCCATTCGACCCATATGACTAGCAAGAGATCATTTGAGAAAACATTCAAAGAGATGTAAAGTACTGATAGAAAGAATGAAATTGAACATGAGAAGTTTCATAGACTTCAATTAAACATTTTCCCCAGCATTCCACATTTCCAAATATCTCTCGCTCTCTCTAGGTAAGTGCAATATTTTGGATTCTTCAATATTCACAAGTCAACTTACTTTTTGAATCAACTGAAATATAATATAACAATAATCCTAGTTGACTTACCGATATTCTGTTTCATTTTTGACCTCAATCAACTTCAAGTTTATTTGATCTTCCAATGTCATTTTGGAAGATGAAAAATAAACACTTTATTAAAATAGAAAGTTGAACTACAACTGTTTGATTCGAACTGGTTGTTTATTTCCTATGTCTGACACTACTTTAATTGTTGTATTTATTTATACTGATGTTAGTTTGACCTATGTGACGTAAACACTTCCTTTGCCAAATGAAAGTGAGAGTAGTTGTTTGTTTCGATTATACTCATTGAAAGAAAATGAACTAACAGGTCGTTCGTGTGTAGAGGACAATCAAAGGTGAAACAAAAATGTCGCTATCGATCCATAGTCCTAAATATTTGCATTCCTCTATCACTGGTAGTGCATCACCAGAAGTATTTATATTATTTTGTCGCGCAAAAGTTAGTTTCCTATTTTTGGGTAAAAAAATCAAGAGTTTTGATTTACTAGCATTTAGTTTTAGGTTATGTGCGGATGGTACATTATACAAGCATGCGAGATCTTCATTGATATGGTCCATGGCAGCTATAACATTTTCTATTTGGAAACTAAGGTATAGTTGTGTCTAATCTGCATATTGGTGTATCTGACAAAAATTCATGAATTCAATGAAATCTGAGATATAAATTGAAAACAAAAGCAGGCCGAGTACGGAGCCCTGTAGTACCCCTCAGATAGCTAGCGATCAGTTCCTGAGGCCTCTGATCGAATTGAATTCAAACATTCTGAAACTTCATATACTGTAGTTGGTGAGAATTCGAAAGTTACTTCCTCTGGGTAATAGCATATTTATTCAACATCCGACTTTGTGCCTGGGTATGGAAGTGAAGTGTGAGTTAATATCATGCGCATTTTTTAATACGGGAGGGATTTCATATGAGTTTTTTTGACCTATGACTTTCAGAGACCTGAGCCGAGTCCAAGTTATTTTACTGCTGTTTTGGCGCAACGCGAAATCAACATATGCCTTTTTCTGAGAATTGCTGCATTGACATAATTCCTCAGTTCTTTATAATAATTCCAGTGGCCAATAATTCGACTGTTTTTGAATCTCTTGTAAGCTTTATCTCTCAATTTCCTCATGTCTTTTATAGTATCCGTTAGCCAAGGACTAGGTTTTTTAGACACTCTATCTAGCTTCACGAATAGGACAATATTCGTCAAAGATCGATATTAAATTTTCTGTCAGAAAATTTACCTTGTCGTTGACTTCGACTAATGTATAGATAAAATCCCAATTGAAATTATTTATACGTACATAGAAAGCTTCTTTATCAAAATTTTTCCAATCCCGGTATTTTATTATTTTGGAGGCCTGGTCTGAAGTTTTTTTCAGTATTTTACAAGAGACTGCACAGTGGTCGAAAACATTATGCAAATTTGTTACTTCACAAATAGGAACATTCTCAGTGGCAGAGGTAATTATGACATCAAGTAGAGTATTACTTGTGCCAGTGATTCTGGTTGGCTCTTCAACTAATTGGATTAGATCATAAGACTCTGTGGTGGTTCTGTCCTTCCTCAAACTACGCCCATGAATAAACTGGATCTTGGAAGGCGGAGAGGTGAGAAGGGAGTGGTCAATCTGACAGCTGTCGTCGGGGGGTCCGAGAGAACGTAAATGGAAACCTATTCCGTTTTTATAATTATTGTTGATCTTACTAATTAATAAGTTATGTAACTTGTTGTATAAATGCATGAAAAGCAGAATTACAGTCAGATATCTATGTTTCATTCACCGTCATCCAAGAAAGAATCCTAGCCCTGAAGATTTTATCACATTCGGGTAAAAGTTGGGAAACAGTATGATCAAGACCATCAAAAAATTCTGAAATGTTACTTCTTGGGGGTCTGTATAGCACACCAGTGATGAAACATTTTCCATGAGCTCTTGTCTTAATCTATAACTGTTCTATGGTTTGTGTTACTTCTCTCAAAATTACTTCGTATCTGATAGTATTTCTTATGTAAAGAAAAACTCCACCCCCTCTACCATCTCTGTCAACGCGTTCCAGTCGGTAATGTTCAATAAAAAAAGGGGTAACGTCGACATTTTCATGCAGCCATGTTTCAGAGCCTCCGAATACCTATACATTCCTAGACACTATATAATTCTCAAGAGCATCAAAGCCTGTGAAAATTGATCTCAAGTTCAGATGAGCAAACAGCATAACTTTAATTCAAGTAAATATTAATAACAAAGATGAGTTACATAAACGGGCACAAAAAAATTATAAATAAAATTGTATGGATAAAAATCACTCAAACTTACATGAGTAATAAAAAAAAAATTATGAATTGAGTAAGTTCAACACTATTCATTCAAACGTAAAATTCACAATAGAAATAGAAGCAGAAAACTCTATTAATATATTAGATGTAAATGAAGTAACAAATATCACTTCGCAATTTTTAATAAACCTTCCCTTAGAGACATCACCATTCATGATAATTCGGTATATCCATATCAACATAAAATGTCAGCATACAGTAGTAATAGTAAGAAAATTTAAAAAAAGAGCTAATTATAATGAAGCAAATAGCATTTCATATTCAAATTCAAATTCTTTATTTTCCTTAAAATGACAAAAAATGTATAGGAATAGTCACTATCTCTAATTTACTAATTACTACAAAAACGAAAGCGAGGCGCTAAATACATATAATAAATCACAGTCGGGCAGATAAAAACTCGTCGAGGGTATAGAAACAATTATCCAACAAAAACGATTTCAGACGTTTTTTGAATACCACTAAGTTTTCGCTTATCTTGATGGTGGCAGGAAGGTGATTAAAATTTTTTGGTCCAATGCTATTTGGAGCATTTTGAGTAATAACACATCTAGACTTTTTAATGTGAATCATTTGTTTTTGTCTTGTATTTTTCTCATGGATAACCTTATTGAGACTGAAATCGCCCTTGTTGGTAAAAACATAGACTGCTAGTTCTAGTATGAATAAGCTAGCTAATGTCAGGATTTTATATTTCAAGAAAAGAGTTCTGCAAGAACTTTGTCTATGAGTATTGAACATACAACGTACAATAGCTTTTTGTTCAATAAAAACATGCCTGCTCATTGTTGAGTTGCCCCACAAGAATACACCATAACGTAGTCTTGTTTCCACTTGAGCATAATAAATGCTCATAATTTGGCTTCTAGTAAGAACAACTCTCAAGTTTCTGAAGAAATATGTTAATGAGCTCAGTTTGGATACTAATTGGTCACAATGAGCATTCCAATTAAGGTGTTCGTCCAAATGCATACCTAAGAACTTAACTGGATTATGGGTACTAACTATAGTGGTGTTATTGATTTTCAGCTGGAATGGTTCAATTTTATTCTGGTAGTTATGGAAACGAATTATCTGAGTTTTTTTTTGCATTAAAATATAAATCCTGCCTATTAAAATAAGTGTAAGAGCGATGCAAAACATTTTCACAATTACGTATTAAGCTTTGGTTTGTTTGTTTACCTGAAAACAATAAACTGATGTCATCTGCATATGCTGTAAATGCAGAGTGTGATATTTTTCTGTCTATATCATTTATATAAAGCAGAAAGGGAACTGGCCCAAGGATAGATCCCTGGGGCACTCCCATCTGGACCAGTCTCATTTCCGAATTGGAGATAGAGGACGAGTTACCATGGTTGAATGTGATTGAGACACATTGTTTTCTATTATTTAAAAATGAAGATATCCACGAAAGTGATTTTCCTCTCATACCACAGCACTCTAAAATATCCAACAGTTTCGAGTGATTAACGCAGTCAAATGCCCTGCTTAGGTCGCATAAAACCGCAACAGGGCACTCTCCTGAGTCAATATACTCCGTCAATTTCTCATAGAAGTTAAGTAGGGGTTTGGGTAGATTTCCCAGAGCGAAAACCATGCTGCATTGGTATCAGGAGATTATGAAGGTGGATGAAATCATTCAAACGCTCCATAAAAGCATACTCAAAAACCTTTAACAATGGACATCATGTTGATTTAATAGCAATATATTCTTGCTAAAAAACTCTATAAGAAGACTATCTAACAAACTTACCCCACTATTAGGAGCGATGAGAATAATTACAGAACTTAAAATTAACTTCATTTTAACATCAATAAAATTCAAGAGTAGCCTTATAGAACAAACAACTCATTGGGAACGTTTATCAAAAATAATGAAGATAAGATAGAAAAACCAGGAGTTTACGAATTGAATTGTGGATCTTGATCCAAAGTATATGTAGGTCAGACAGGTAGACCATTCAGAAGACGAATACTTGAACATCGTATGAGTTTGGTAAAAAATAAAGTGAATTCAACATATACCAATCATATTTTGGAAAAGTATCATAACTTTGATGAAAACTTCGAAATCAAGATTAATAACTCAGAATTCCTAGAAATGAATGTACTGAAAAATTTAAATTGTTTACTCAATGATCAACTTGATCTCATCAATTCATTAATATTTGTGAATGAAGTCATCTGAAGATAAATCAATGGGTAAATTGCCAAATTAAGACGAAATGAAAAATTTTCTCTTATCAAGATCTGAACTTTTAGAAACTTTGTAGAATGAGCGTGGTGATAGAAAATCAAATCAAACCAATTCTGAATATCTAAATCTGGCATATTCTGTATTATGACTGAATTAGTTTGTAGTAGAAAATATTTCAAATCCAACTGTATAATAATGATAATGATAATGAACGCCTTTTATTGCCATTCGAGAAATAAATAACAATGGATGTTACATAAACTGTTGGCGAAGTCTAGCTCAGAGCTATTCCACTTAACCAACAGAGAGCCAGAGCCCAAAAAAATAAATAACTTCAACAAACAAATTGGCTGACAAAGAAGGTTCAACAAAAAACGCGAAAAAAAATAATAAATACAATAAAAATATAGGTGTATACATAGATAATAATATAAATCACAATAAAAATGAAGTGAAGTATTGGATAATTAAATATCAAGCATAGTCAAATATGCTATAAGGTTTTCTTCCTTGAATAGAGGAAAAATTCACCAAAACCCTATATAAGAGTGCGGAGGGCTAACTCTTATTGCGGAGGCAAAGGTCGTGGTACGGTTATTGGTGATGAACCCAAAGATATTCCCAGAAATTCAATTTATGGCAGAGACAATGAAATAACCAACTTGAAGTTGTCATTTGAACGCCATCTACAGAAATTCAGATTACTTATTCCATTCTCCAAGCCACCCAGGTAGCACATCATATCGGCTGAATCTTGGTTCCATATTGGGCCAATATAGATATATTGTAAATGAAAAATCAATATTGATCCAATATGGGTGAATATTCAAAAAACAATATTATATTAATAATATTGGTGGAATATTGGTTGAACTAGTTTTGAATGTAGATTATCACACGAAATATTGGGTCAATATTGGTTGAATAATTTCTACCAATATCGATAATACAATATTGGTTATATATTGTTTTCCACATCTAGAATAAATATTGCAATCCAAATATTCCAGTCATATCGATTATAGGGGAAAAAACTATATTGTATTTCCAAGTTTGTTAGAATATTGGTTGAATATCATTTCCACTTTATTTGACAAATTGTAATAACTCATAGTGAGTCAATATTGGTTGAACGATATTTACCAATATCAATAAAACAATATTGTCATCACATCGTTTTTAACATCTAGAATAAATATCGCAATCCCAATATTCCCCTAATATCGATTCTAGGAATAAAAACTATATTGTATCTCCATGTGTGATTACACATTGGTTGAATATCATTTCGCCAATATTCAACACATCTTATTAATTAATATTGGGTCAATATTGGTTCAATAATATTTATCGATATCGTTAAAACAATATTGTCTTTGTATTGTTTCCTACATCTAGATTGAGATGAAATTTGATTATTGGCCGAATATTCCATGAAACATATTGAAATTATATCATGATCAAACTTGGATAAAAATCCGCTAGGTGACTCTACATATAGAACGTCTTCTAAAACCTACGAAAGTATATTAAATACTTCCCTTAGCTTGTTTTCAAGACAGCTCACTCAGCGGTTATAGCGATCAAAAGGCAGACTCTGGTGTCACCTTCATCAACTAAAGGACATTTAATAATTTACCAAGGTATATTGACATCCACCAATATATTCAAATGATATTGTACCAATATCGATAAATATTGTACCAATATCGATAAATATTCTACCAATATCGATAAATATTGTACCGATATCGATAAATATTTTGAGGCCATTATTGCTTCAAGAATATTCCACCAAAACTATTTCTAAAATATTCAAACAATATTCGACCAATATCGCAAAATGTTCACATTTTACTTCTCGACAATATAACTTTTGAATATTGTGCCAATATTGTATCAGCTATATTGTACCAATTTCGCCGAACATTTTGAGGCCAATATTAGAACAAGAATATTTCGCCAATATTATTCAAGTAATATTGGACCAATATCGCCGAATGTTCACATTTTTTTTCTCGCCAATATTGCATTTCAAATATTTCGCCAATATGTTCACAATATTGTATCAATATTTTACCAATATAGGTGTGCTACTTGGGCAGTCTCTGTAGAAAGCCATTATTACACTGAAAAAGAAAATACTCCAGACATACAAATAAAACAATTATTAAAAAAATAATATTTAATAAAGTAAGCAATTTTCGTTTTCAAAGCGAAACAAAAATTTAAAAAAATAATAGCCAATGAAGTAGTAATTAGTGTTTGCAAAGCCAAACAATTATAACAAAACTAATACTCAATAAAGTAAGTAATTGTCGTTTGCAAAGCCAAAATCAGGGCTTGATGAGACTTTGAAAACGTCTGAAGTGTTGGGAACTTGGTAATTAACTGGTTAAAGTGACAAAATTTGATTCCTAGAAGTACCTAGGTATACGGTATGTTATCCTAATGGTCATATCAACTTACATGATTCTGAATACTGAATTAAATGCATTTAAACCTCACATACTTTTCTTGACCAAGAAGTTAATGTACTCCTGATTCAACAACTTCGTCTCTTGTAGTTAGTAGATTGTCTTGCTAACCCCTATTGGACTCAACGTTGACAAATTCAGCTCTCTGAATTCTCCTGATCCACCACCTGGTTCTGGACACCTGATTGTGTGTAAAATTCAGCCAGTTGTGATAGCAAATACCGAATGATTCTTTGACTACTGCTGTTTGATCCAATAATTCATATCCCTTTTATTGAATTTATTCTCCCCTGGCCTTTTAATCGGCCATACAAATCATCTCTCTTCCAATAGCGAGAAAAAGACTGTATAAGAGTCAGGAGTATTTAAATTTAAAAACTCATCATCGATTATCGATTTTATCGATTCAAATGGTTTTTCGATTTTATCGATTCATTTATTTTTAACTTGAACCACTTTTGAGTTAAATGATTTTTAACTTAAATCATTTTTAAATTATTTTTCCTGGCAGAACTCTACTCAAAAAAATTCCAATGACGCCATTTGAAATTTATGAAATTCTATTGGATGACAAAAATACGTATTTCCATGAATTCCACATTAAATTCTGAATAGATAGTTACCTCTTAATGAGCTGTTTAACTTGACACTAATGGGATGATTATCAAAAATAATTATTTCATCACCAGCGTAGTTCGTTCAGTGAGCCAGGAACAGAAATGGACGATGGAAAACTTTGTGTTTCCTTCTGCCCCAAATTGAATATCAAACGGAAATTCCGTATTACTTCCTGCTCCCTACCAATGTTACCAATTGTTACATTATTCAAGAAACGCCTTGCCATATTCAGAACCTCACTGAAATAGAAGCCAACATCTGACCTCTCTCTCTCCTTGTTTGTGAATTTCAATAAATGCTTTTAGTTGCTACTGAGCAACCTATTGAAACAGATGTACCCACTTTCAACAATCAATTAAAAAAGAAGAAGAAAAGTCATTATGACTATGTCAGTGGGTGACAGCTATGATTAACCTACAATATAATAGGTATAAATAATATAAACCAATCCATTCAGAAATAATGAAACAAATAAGAAGGCTGTGTAATTTGAAATCCAAGTAGGGTGTTCATAAGGATTCTTCGAGCTGTAAAATAAAATGTTTAACAACAAAACACTGCATGTCACGATCGTATAAAATCAGTTGATGTTTTTGGTATCACATGCACACTTCCCTGCTGAAAGGTAATAATGACCGTTTGGAGAAATGCAAACGTTATAATGCTAACTGTTTATCAAGTAGATATTTCTTCAATTCATATTTTAACTTATTTATTTATATTAAATATTTTGAATTCACCAGGCAAAATATTGTATGTTCGAATGGAATTTAAAATAAAACACCTTTGAAAAAATGCAGTTTTATGCTGAGGCATGGTCAGAGTAGACCTGTGTCTGATATTTTTTGTGTGTATTTTAGATCGAGGAATGAGTTTACTCACCAATGATAGTGTCAAAAATATAAGGAACATCCTGTAGATTAAAATATTTTATATTTCAATACGTGGGTAACCTTTTTACAATTCAGTACGTGAGCGAAGATATTTTATTTGGAAACACAACTTGTCCTCAACATAACATAAACAAGAGTTTTCAAAAAGGCCACTGATAGTTCGATCTGGGAGTCGAGTTTAGAGTTCTGCCGTGCCCAAAGCTAGTGAGGGCAATGGGGGGAGTTTGGAAGATCAGATATTAGATAGAAGGAAAATGTTCCCTAAATGTAAATGCCGATATGTATTGTAAGTGAAGATCTTTTTAAAATAATTTATCCAATCAATAACTAGGAGAGATTCTTCAATTCATTAATTCTTTATTGATTATTTCCTTCATTAGTTTCAATCGTCTTAATCTCATATTTGTACATAGTAAAATAAATGTTTTTATATTTTTCTAAAGTGTTTTAAATCTATGAATGATCAGTATCTACCTAGTTAGTCGTGAATCAACCCCAATTCACGACAATAGTGTGATAGAATCATCCTGAAAGTGTTACACAGTTCACTGAAGAATACATTAGAGAGAAAAAATTCATCCGTTTCGGAAGATTTTAAAACAGCAATGAAATAATTAAAAAAAAAAACAAATAAATAAAAAATAACAATAATAAAATAGTACTGTAATAGAAACTCCAATTGAATAATAATAGGTATAGTCCATTGTTTTTGATCATTTATTGTTTTCAATCATGTGATTTCACTATTTTATCGATAGATTTGAACAATCTATCTACTTGTCACTTTAAATTTTTCAATGTATGACCTTGCTATTTGTGGAAATAGTTCATTGTATTTGTATTATTTTATTCACAATTATGTACATTAGGTTTCCTATTTGAATAAAGATGTAATTATAATTAAATAAGTTACTACATTTCAATGTACAGGAATATAACAGGAATTGCAGTTTACTCTTTTAATTGAATATAAAATAAACCCATTTCGAACGAAACTGCAATCCTTGTGACCCACTCTAAAATATCTCCATTTTCTACTCTGTTAGTAAAGACTTTTTTTTTCGAAAAACAATTATGGTTCAAAACGTCATAATACAAATCTTGGGCGATCCTAGGAGGATATTTTTTAGTAGATCCTAAATGACTATTATCGAAAATCTGCTTTCTGCGATGTTACAACTATTATTCAATAATATTTATCAAAATAAGAATCAACATGAAACGCTCCATATTTGCTTGAAACATAAAAGAATGATCTGAGAGAGGAATTCATTTTTTTTGTGAGGTTTCAATAACTGGAAAACCATGAGGTTTTTACTGAGGTCAAGTTGGGATAGGTTATGAATTTCTTTATCATCAGCTAGTATGAACTATGGTTTACCGGACACCCTATAAACCTACCTATATGAATATATATATTATGCCCCTGTTATATGAACTTTTTTATCACCCGCTACAGTATGATCCATGATATACCGGACACTCTGTATAACGTCCAGCAGAGTGTAAAAAAACACCTATTGAATAGTAGCAGCCGAAAAAAATCCATATTTACTGAAACATTATTATATAAACATGCAGTAAACGTTTCACTATAAAAGTCAACAGATAGGTATGATATAAAAACAAAAAATAGTTCTTCCTGTTCAGAGGGTCTTCCGTTGCAATTGCTCATGACATGCTGAAGTGTAATCGAAAATAACAGTTGCGACCGAGAGGCATCTTACTGCATCAATCATTTCCCTCATAAAATGTCGCTTTATATAACAATATTGTATTGAAAGCAAGCAAGACTGGCTCAGTGTTCACTGACATGTGAAATATTATCTCTCAACACAGTTCCGACAAATGCAACCGAAATATATATTCGAATGGAATTCACAACAATAAGATCAAATCGGTTCAAAAGAAAAGGACAACAATCCAGTTTTTCGAATGGGAAAAACTGAACGAGACCCAATTCAACGTCACACTACGAGGATGTATTGACATCTAGTTAGCCTAGACCAGTTCCCTGCATAAACAAAATATTGCGTTACCATAGCAACGAACAATAACTTATTAGAAGTGTCAGTGTAAAGTTTGACGTCTAAAAAGTAAACCAGAGTTACGCAATAAATTAAAAGGAAAAATATGTCCACCTAAATTGTGAAAATCGAAAAATTGGAGTATCGAGCCATCATCAAGTACCTGTATTTAAAAGGGTTGAGAGGTAAGCAGATTTACGAAGATTGATCAATGTCATTCGTATGCGATCGTGAAAAATTGGACTGCAAGCTTCAAAAGAGGTAAATTTTCCATTGAAGATGATGACCGATCGAGAAGGCAAGTTTCTGCGTCAGTCCCTGAAAATATCGATTTTTGAAAAGTTACAGAGGAAATTTCCCTCACGTGTAAAAACATCCATAAGAGGAATGCAATTACCGCTGGCTCACAGCGATAATTGCACTGTAATGACGCGTTTCGCGTCACGGCAGTGCAATTATCGCATTAGATGTCAATTCAAGTGAAGTCGCGCGATTTTAATGTCAGAAGTGAGACTTCAAATGTGTCATCTACCTACAAGTGTTCATATAAGAGTGAGGTGTGAAATTTCCTACCGAATACCACTCGTGCATTGAAAATTAACCAGATAATTCTGAAAAAAACGTGTTTTTTTATAAAAAACCGCACTCGGTTATTTTTTTCGTTGTTTCAAAAAATTGCCCTCCTCCTTCGGAGTCGGGCAATTTATGCTTTGAAACAACGTAAAAAATAAACTCGTGCAGTTTTAAAAAAAACACGTTTTTTTTCAGAATTATCGGTAATTTTCAATGCACTTGTGGTATTACCCCCGGTAATTGCACTGCAGAGCGATAATTGCACTGCAAAAACATCCCGTCTTCATGACAACACTAGCAATACTGAAAAATGTTAGATTAACTACAAAAACTGAAAAAATATCCAGCGTCTAGCACAATTTTGTTGGTAGTCTTTGTCATTAGGACTACGATATTTCTCAGAAAAAAAATCAATATGTTTTTATTCGTAAAATATTCCAAAGAATCACATTCGTGCATAAAAATTACCGGATAATTTTACAGTCAAGAATGATATCTTATGAAAATTGAACTCCGTTATTTTCATATTTTATAAAAGAGCCCTCCTCCTTTGGACTAGGGCTCTTTTGCCAAAATATAAAAATAAACTCGTGCAAATTATCGGTAATTTTTTTGCACTTGTGCAATAATAGATGATATTAGCACATCCCGAAAACTAAAATATAAGGGTATATTGAGAATAAACCCACGTAATTCGAATTTTACAAGCTGGAATGCTTTTTCGCAGAAGAAGTTTTGAATTTATTTATGTATTCATTTGAACTTAAACCAAATTTGACAATTATTTTGAAAATTATACAATTCTCACGAACGATATTCAAAATCAGTTCAACAGAATACCGTTGAAAAAGTAAGTACTTCTAAGGCATGTGTTTTCAATAATAATAATCCGACAAAATGCAGAAAAATACTTTCATCTTGCTGTCACGAAAACGTTTTTGCTTGGAAACACCACAAGAGTTTGCTCGAGTGGTGTTTTGTACAGCAGTACACAGTTTGAGTGACAGGCAAGGTCAAAGTATTTTGAAAATTATCCATTTTGAAAGAATATTCGATCAGACAATTCCAATAATGAATAGAATAAGTCAATTGTTATTTAGAATAATGGTACATGAATATTATTTTGCGTATTCGGCGTCTTTTAGGCGTTAAAAATAACTTTTCTATATTTACCGTGATTTTGTAACTACAGAACTGTAGAATTCTGGAATCGTAGGAACCCCGAGCTGGTTTTCAGAAAGTCTTGTTGTCACTGGTTTAGATTGAGAAAATTACGAGATTTGATTGGTTTATATAATATGAGGGAAATTGTCTGTGAAAATGGTTTGTTTCATGAGTATTCGGAGAAATTTTGAAACTGGAAAACTGAAACTGAAATTTATTTACTTTATAAGGGTTTATGCAACTTTGTTAGAAATGAGTAAAGCTTGGATATTTCAATTTTACTGTTAGAGAATCGCTTGAAACAATATATGATCGATATGGAAACAGTTTGAGCTGTAAACTCTACACTATACTGCCAATAAAACCTTTTATGTGCCAATCACCGTTTGTAAAGCAATGCTCACGTCCTACTTTAACAATTCGAACATCGACAAAAATTATCATATCGTCCGTGGACGGTTGGGTGAATGAATGGTCAGTGGTCACAGATGTTCCTACAGCTGCTGTGAATCATATCGCGTGATGAAAAAATAAGTAAATACATAAATTCTTCTTTCTTCAGGGCAGTTAGAAAACTTTATAGAAAAAGTCAATACAAGAAGAAGAAGAAAAAACACATGAAAATTCTAAAAAAAATGCGCAAATTTATAACTTTCCAACTGCCAATCATGACATATAATCTTTAAAATTATAAAAACAATGTTCTGTCAAAAAATGCTTCAACTTTTTCTTGAAAATATGAGTAGATTCGAAACATTCCAATTCCGTTGAAGCATTATACCTACGTGCTATATAGTTAAAAAAAATTATCAACAACAAAATAGTTTTCCCTTCGACGTGTGTTCATGTTGTATTTTTCTGTATTCCGAAAAAAAAGTAGAATAATTGCTCGTGGATGTTATATGGTAAAAGAAACTAGTGTTGTAGTAAATTATTAAAATAAAAATACGGAACCCTGAGGCACAACTATATCTGTAATTGAATATTTAGATGGATTATCGTCAACAACTACTAACTATAATCAACAGAATATGATAGAAGAATCAATGTCTTCTTTAAATGGAAATCTGATTGCCAAGATTTTAATTTCATGATAATTATTTTATAATAATTAATATTGGTCTTGATGTTTAATGACTTTCTTCCTGTTTTATGTCTTTTTTGGAGTTATTTCAACGATTCATTTTCTGGTAAATGCTGGATCTGGTGTAATTATATGATGGACCTCCAGTGAGTGTTTCAGAGACGATATGTTAAATAATAATAATAATAATATTTCCCAGTTAGACGTAGGCATGAGAAAATGTGTTCAAACAAATTTTCCGAAAAAGTTTCTTCTTCTTTTCAGTATGATTTCATGAAGTATTTGGGACCAACTAGTTTTTTGCCAGGACAACACGACAATACCAAATTTATGGTAGACCTGCTGAGTATACTTCTTGGACAGGGAATGATTCAATGAATCTTCTTCCTGATGGTGATGAACCACAGTATACTACTCCGAAAATAGTTTGGAGGGAAAGTCCCTACAACCCAAAATTTACAATTTTTGGGTGATTATTCAGCTTGAGATTCATATACAGGGTGTTAAGTAATAAGTTTCCGATATGTTACAGGACGATTCCTCAGTTATTTGTAAGGTAAAAAGTTCATATAAACATAGGTCCGCAAGGCCTTCAGGTTTGAGATACAGGGTATCAAAAATTTATTTTTATTTTTATTTTTCGCAAATAATTTTTAAAACAATGTCGATATTATTATTTGCGAAAAACCAAGTTTAAAATATATTTTCAACAGCCTATATCTCAAAAGTAAATGCCCTGCGGACCCATGTTCGTATGAACTTTTTACCCTTTGAATAACTGAGGAATCGTCCTGTGAAATATTGGACACTTATTACATAACACCATGTATAATAAAGGCATATTGTGGCGTAATATCCACCGTAAGTCCTCGAAATCTATTTTGTGAGTGAGATTTGCAAGGCGCTTTCCTCTAGAAGTTATATTTGCATTCAGAAAACTTTCTGAAAGCTTATTCAATTCAGTTCAATTTGATAAGCCTCAAAAGCGAACAAATTAAAGAATAATGAAACCGAGTTGAAAAGAAGGCTGTGTTTTATCGGATTAATATCCACCTGCCTTTGTTCTTTTTTCGTTTTGGTTGTAATTTAATCCGAGTCAAGAAGGTAGAGTCAGATAGAACAGCCGTTTATTGTGAATGGAAAATTCTGAAAACCAACATTCTCCTGAAATATTTACCACTTCGTTCCTTCCAACCATTCCAGAAAACTTATTAGCGCTTGGCGGCATTACTCATAGTTTTGCTTTGGGTTTGTTGGTTACTTTGAAATCTTGCTTTTACATCAAAAAGTTGATTGAATTTTCTTCAGAGTTGTAAATCAAATTTCGGTATGTTATGAGAATGGACTTTGTTAATATTAGACTGGTGCCTATAGTTTTTGTGAAAAAGAAAAGGAATAACAGGCAAAGACCAGCAGCGGGATTCTTACCTCTCGACTCGACAGCTGTCGTGTCGAATGAACAAAATTTGCGATTCTCATGTTCCATATCGAGACGTGAGTATCGACTACAACTGTCATTTTTATTCGACATCTAAAGAGGTGTCGAGAAGTCAATTCTGTGACGTTATGAGGTGATGAAAAGTTTTTGATTTGCAAAAATATAGTTATTTCGACCAACAAAAGGACAATGGTAATTGATATATATGAACAATCATCGAGATTTTGCCACACTGCCACCAGGTCGCTTGTGTTTCGCAAATGCGAATGGCAAATATAGAGAAATGTAACAAGAGCTAAGTTATAAATTAAATGGAACAAGAATTTTACTGACAAAAAAAGCAAATTTGAAAATGTTTCTTCAGAAGTGTTTTAGTTTGGTTGTATTCGAATATATGTTTACAATTAAAGAAACTTCGGCAGATACTTATGTGTGATTACTTATCGATTCTAAATTTGAGAGTTCATGGGTTAAAAGGTTGTCATGAAATCTTTCAAAGTTCTTACAAAAGACTCATAAAGTATCTTAATTGGAGCGGTGTGAATTTTGTATTTTAAAAAGCATATGTTCATTTTGGTAATAATTCAGTTCTTGGCAATGTTCCTAAGAAAGTCCTAGTTTCACTATAAATTCGTAGTTTTCGCAAAGCTCAATGAGAACCATTTCTAAAATATAATCAGAATGAAAGGTGCAGTTTTTATTTGATTCATTTCGAAATATGCTTCATTGTACATGATGCAAGTCACGGGATTAAAAGAAATGATACATGCAAGGTCAACGTTCAGCACTTTGGTTTTTGACTTTCATAGCTTGTGTCCAAAGTTAGAAAGTTTTGTTTGTGATCCAAATGAAATAATAGTGTCAGTATTGCTATTGCACATTTGAAACAAAGAAGAAGGTATAGAATATGCCCATTTTCTGACCTTTGAAGGGAGAGCCCCACTTCCAGGTTAAAATCTCCACCAAACCAAACCAGTCGTATAAAACCGCAAAGCTACCAATATATTTTGTTTGTGACTGACATGATGTCGGTTTTGATACATTATATATCTGGGTTCTAGAATATAAGGAGTCAAAACATTGCACTATTCTGAAAACGGGCTTCTGGAATTTCAACGTCAAATTTGTTGATATATGTATTTTTTGGTGTCGAATGAGCATGATTTTTCTGCAATTCAAAAGACGATTTTTCGAGTTATGTTCATTTTTGGAAAAAATACCCTTATTTTCCACGATTATTTGTCTCGATATTTTTCTGTATTTTGAAGGTCTTTAAGTGATCATGTTGATTGATAAAATGTCTATTACAAAACTTGGTGGTTTATTGATCGTTGAACCGCTTAAAATTTAGAAAAACTGAAATGCCTCTCTGAATCATGGTTTTCTCAATATTCTCAATGATTTTTAATAGTTGTAAAAAAATAATAATAATATTGAATAAATAAATAAATGTTTATTGATCCCTTAAGCTAGTATATAAACAAGATGGGACATCTTAATAATAAAATAAAAACGATAATAATAAATTGATTTTGAAGTGTAATTATGTATCCAAATAATGTATTATAAATAATCTACTATAAACTGCTTTTTGTTATAAGAATAACGAATTAAGTCGAAAATTATTGAAAATATTGAGAAAATCATGATTTAGAGAGAATTTTTTTTCAATGATAAGCGGTTTAACGACCAATAAACCACCCAGTTACATAGATTTTCGAAATACAATAAAATATCAAGACAAATGTTTTCGAAAAATTTACATAACTGGTCTTCTGAATTGCTAACAAATCATGCTCATTCAACACATTATGTCAAAAAGTGTTGAGAACAAAAGTTTTCGATTATTTTATTATCCACAATTTTTCATTGAACATTTTTCGCTAGGAGGCACGTTTCGCCGCAAATCGCAAAAAACCGTTTCAATACATCGTTGATAGAAACAGTTCACGGTGAACAGTTTTTTGCCAGTTGTAAAATTTCACGATTTGTGTTTTAGAGGCATTCAAATATAGGAAATTCAAGATACTCCATTCATAAATAGAGCTCAAAACTTGTTAACTCATTTGTTATGTTCTAATTTCGTACTTATCCGATACTATCAAAGAGGTATCATCGGTATACATCGTTACATGGACTCTGTTAAGTAGGTATCAATATCATTGGTGCACAACAGAAATTAAAGAACCGCGCACAAACCTTATGGGAAATGGCTTTCGGTGAATTCTTCTGATTTTTTGGTATGATGAACTTTTCAATGTCCTGATCAGAAGTCTCCATGGGCACAACAAAAAATAATGGACAGTTTTTGAGAAAAAAATTGCTCAAAGTCGGCAAAATCGGGAATTTGGTATACTAAAACGGGAGAAATAGACCGTGTTATTTTGCAACTTTATGCCTCTTAGAAATTGTAGCATGAGCTTTAGCAATTATTTCATAGGTCTTGTGTCTTTACAGCACTGTTTGCCAATAATTGCAGACTATACAGGGTGATGCATAAAGCCATATTCCGAGGAATGATAAAATAATGTTTATAACATTACGAAAACAGCAGATTGTGAGAAAATTAGTCAATGGATATGGATATGGTTCTATAGAAGATGACTCAGTTGATATATAGGGGGTAATACAGGGGACAATAATGGAAGTCAATTGTATTACAAAATATATACGAAAAAATGTGTCGGAAGATTTAATGAAGAATAATATATTTTATAATTTTAATACAACAAATAATATACATGGAAACAATAATTATTCAACAAAACACAAAACAAAGTCTTTGTTGAACGAACTGAAGCGCATTCAGCCAATGACATGAGGTTCCACCTCATTTCCATTTCGATTTCCCGCATCGATAATGTGGTCCAACAAGTTTGTTAATGGATACTTGACATTTGGTTCATGTCTGGCGTAACCAATGAACCAAAGAACAGTTGATATATGAGCACATGTGCCCAGTGTTCTGGCACCTGCCTTACAAGTACAATAATAACCTAATATAGGGTTATCATTTTCATTTGTGTACTGTATCCACATTTTAGATTTTGTGTCGTTGCGATGACGGGAAAAAACTCTGAAACACAGTAATCCGGAATATCGAAGTGAGGTACCGAAATGAAGTTCATTTGGAGCTTCCCGCTGATTTGAATCTTGTATATGAGATGGAGCAAGTCTCAATTGATATGTACCGACAGTCAAATCCCGTAAATAGTCCAGAGTCAGCCTAGGAAAATAAGGAAAATGAT
Source organism: Chrysolina oricalcia (assembly GCA_944452925.2). Taxonomy (NCBI): domain Eukaryota; kingdom Metazoa; phylum Arthropoda; class Insecta; order Coleoptera; family Chrysomelidae; genus Chrysolina; species Chrysolina oricalcia. The sequence continues at coordinate 1,153,819 of OX101821.2, read as the reverse complement.
GATGGTCCAATGGTATCCATCTTCCACGTCTCCTCATGAGATTTTATTCCTCAATTATGTTCTGTACCCTATCTGGCGAGATCTTTCCAGAATCAGTTGGGCTAATTCTGCATCTGCTCCTCTCATTTCAATCACTGGGTGGTATTTGTTAATAATTGCTCCACCAATAAGAAGAAAGTCTCTTAAATGATAAATATGATGGGTTGATATTGTGGTCGAAAAAACTTAAAGATTGATTTCATGTGTCCATTGCGCGCTTCAATTATCCACCGGGTTTTGGTCACGAGGCGAGAGACATTAGCCTCTTCAGTAGTAGGTTGTTGTCCATGCTGTCCACTGTAGGGCATTTTATGTACAATACCTAATTCTTGTAGAAGAGGAATGGCGTCTCTATAACCACGATCGACAACAAAAATGTCATCCTCAACAAACCAGTTTCTTATACCATTAATATCTTGCTGAAAATCATTTCGCAAAGTTGACGCGTCGTTGTTTTTGGGGTCGGAGAAGTAAGGTCCTTGAATTGACAAAATGTAACCGTTGGGAGCAACAATTAACGTTGGCTTCAATAAATGGTAATTTTTGTGTCTACAGTAAGACTGACGGAGAACTTTGAAATTATTGATTTTCTCCACTTTACAATACGTCTCATCTACGTATGCAATGACTTTACGTTGTTCAGGACTTGGATTATATAATATATTTGTGAACTCATTTACATGGTGTTGAATGTATTGTTCCCGAGTGATTGAACCGAAACCAATATTTTCTTGGACGAATCTTTGTGCAAGTGATCTTCTCACATTTGAAATAGCCCTTGTTTAAGTTTGCACAAAAAAGCCAGGAGATCTTTTTTATAAATTTATCTGTCTCCACCTTCTACTGGCCTATTACAATTGAGGCACAGTCTTGTAAAGTTGTCAATGGGAATATCTGGTAGTCCTGATTCTTCCCTTTGTTGAATAGCAATCTCCCGCTTTTCTTCATTGTTCACCCCATCTAATTTTGCCATTCGTTGTAGGTACATAGAAAATATTGTTGCATATGAAACAATGTCTTTGATTTTGTATAAAAGCCATCAGAGAGGTATGAAATATCAAATAAACAGGCAAACGATTCAAACTTTAGAAAAATCTTTCATTTACCATGTAAACGTTACATGAGATAGACATTACTAATGATATGTCATCATGACAACCAATAGACAACTGGTAACTTGATCAAAAAACCATGATACCGGTTGAAATATTAGTAGCAGATGAAGTAGATAAAACTATGTGACAATATAGGAATGCAATTATGGAATGATTTGTTCAATTATATGATGAATAAAAATCAATGTAGGATTATGTCAAATACATTATTACGTAAAGGAATGATAGGATGATTGAAAGAATGAGAATAATGAAACATTGTTTACTTTTAACAGGTTCAAGGTTTCATTTCCTCAAACGCTATTTTGCCGACTTTGGGCCGTTTTTTCTCAAAGACTGTTATGCTTCAATAAATCTTGCGACACGTTTTTTCGTACATAGTGTTGTAATAAGTAAACTTATCAATATGCCCATTTTTTTTACTTTCATTATTGTTTCCTGTATCAGACCCTATATACCAATTGAATCATTTTCTTTATAAACTAATCCATATCCATTGACTAATTTTCTCACAATATGTTGTGTCCGTAATGTTATAAACATTATTTTATCATTCCTCGGAATATGGCTTTATGCATCACCCTGTATAGTCTGCAATTATTGGTAAACGGTACTGTACAGACACAAGACCTATAAAAGAATTGCTAAAGCTCATGCTACAATTCCAAGAGGCATAAAGTTGCAAAATAACACGGTATATTTCCCCCGTTTTACTATGCCAAATTCCCCATTTTGCCGACATTGAGCAATTTTTTTCTCAAAAACTGTACATTATTTTTCGTTGTGCCCGTGGAGACTTTTGATCAGGACATTGAAAAGTTCACCATACCAAAAAATCAGAAGAATTCACCGAAAGCCATTTCCCATAAGGTTTGTGCGTGGTCCTTAGCCCTAGTATAGACCCTTGTGGTACACCTATGTTTACCATTCAAATTTCAAAACTGATATGTGTCACTGCTCCAGAAAAATAATTTCTAGTATGTTTGAGTATTGCAGTCGATTAACTAAGTAAGAGATCCATTCAAGAGCTGAAACCCTAACTACATAGCAGTACAATATTGACAATAAAAGCTGATGCTAACACAGTCGAATGTTTGGCTGAGATCACGGAAAATTCCAGCAGGATATTCTCCTGCTTCAAAACAGTATTTGTTGAATGATTAATTCTGAATTCATGTTGTTTTATTTCTAAAAAAAACAAACTTTTTCAAAAATTCCGAGAGTCGATCTAAGAATGAATATTAACCCTCCAGAGCCCAACTTTTTTTTTTCTTGGAATTCAAAGTTTTTTTGGATAAAACGTGCTATAATGAACCCATATTAACCAAAATTAATGTTAAATAATCAAAATATTTTATAACTATGACGTAATCACCTGTTACCATATGGTCACGCTGGGCTAATATATAACAAAAAAGTTCTAATTGGGAAAAATAATGTATTAGTGATAACATCACATAGAACTATTTCTCATGGAAGTATAATGATAAAAAACATAATTGGAGCTAAATTTTAGTATGAAAAGCCTCGAAGCATTGTACGCAAAGCCCCAAATCGCACTTTTTGCATTGAGTTCGTCCCACAGATGTACAATTCTCGAAGGCGCATCTTCTTCTTTTCTGATTTGGTACCGGTTTTACCCAGTGGTAGATACGGTCAAATCTAATATCGGTAACCATTCTGGAGGAGTTGATTGATAATGAATATGGTCGTCTCATCTTGAGGTCAGTTTTACGTTTTTTTAGGTAAGTGTTGACAATGCTGCGTCGAAAATCCAAATTGGTTATTGGTCTTTCACTAGATTTATACAGGGCTATTCAAATTCGAGTCTATGCATGGGGATTTCGATAACGGTAAGAGATAGAGGGTTGGTTAAATGGGGGCAAAGTAGCGTATTTCAGAGGTTAATTATATGGATGAAAAAAATCTGACCTAGCTTCTTCAGTTCTGGAGTTATACAGAAAAAATCGAAAATTTCGAAATTCTTCTTTTGCCTATATCTTTTTATTTTACGAAGATTTTTTTTTAATTTTGCCACTTTGCCATAGCAACTTTTTGTAGCCTTTCCAAATATCTGAATAAAAATTATATACAGGGTATCGTATAAATTGGGCCACCCTCAACTTTTAATTTTCAAATACGGACCTGTATTTTTTATTGCATTTTTTTGAATGCCAAGAGTCATGTTTCATATTGACGTAGTATTTTCATCTGAATTACAGAGTGTTTTGGAAATATTGAACTATTACCAGTAAAATTTCAACATTTTTTTATTCCATAACAACTCTAATTGAATAATATCAGAGAATGAGAGGTGAGTCAGACAAATTTGTTCTTTAAGAATAATCAATTTCAGAATTTTCAGATTATCTAGTCTCACTACTTGTTCGGAATAACAATAAAATAAAATCAACAATTCCAAGAGACATTTTTCTTTACCATAATGTAGCACTAGTAGAATAATTATTCATCCCCTTGTCGATTGACCTCAGTAGGTACGAAGAAGATCTGTTGTATGTAACTGTTTCTGCTGAGAACTCACAAACATAATCTGTCACAAACATAACATTCTATTTGATCATATACATAGCTTTTCATATTTTATAACTAATCACACAAGAACTTGTTTAATTATTATCAAGAATTGAAATAACAGACATTATAAGTAATCATAATCAAAATAAATGTTCAAATTGACGACCTTCTCGTTCCAGACATTTACGGAGTCGTTTTTTTAAGTTATTATTTGCTCTGAAAATATCTCTTCGCCGTAGTGATGCGAAAGCGTTCATGATTTTAATTCTTAAATCTTCTATATTTTCAATTTCGTTTTGATATATTCTATTTTTTAGTGTACCCCATAAAAAAAAGTCAAGTACACTGAGATCAGGGGATCTTGCAGGCCATCTTATAGGCCCATTATTTGCTATCCATCTGTCTTGAAATGTTTCTTGTAAAAATTGATTAATGTCTCTTGTGCAGTGTGGACGAGCTCCATCGTGTTGAAACCACAACCGATTTAAATTAGCAATGGGAATATCATCGAGATATTCACTGAAAGTTTGTCTGAGGAAGTCTAGATAACGTTCGCCATTGAGCGTCCCGGCATAGATGTACGGACCTAGAACTCGATCCTTCAAAATTCCAGCCCATACATTCAGACCAAACCGCACTTGAGGTCTCACTTCTCTAAAATTATGTTCATTGGTTTGTGACCAAACATGCTCGTTGTTCCTGTTGAAAACACCACAATTTGTGAAACGAGTTTCATCCGACCAAATAATACTATTCAAAAAGTTTCTGTCAACGCCCAATTTTTGCAACATCCAATTACAAAAATTTTGCCGTCTTTCGGCGTCTCCTGGATACAATTTATGAACAATTTTAACTTTATAGCATTTGAATCTGTTTTTCCTTAAAGTACGCCAAACTGTAGTTTGCGGCAAATTCAATTCCTCAGCAATTTGTACTGTTGATTTTGATTGATTTGTATTGATCTGAAATATGGAGATGAGCCTAATTAACATTTTTTCAGTATTACCTACTTACCGCTTGAAGTATGTTTTCCTGTAACTCAATAGGAGTTTTGTTTCCATATTTTCTCCTTGGTTTTGTGAAAGATCCATATTCGCGAAGGTTTCTGTCCAAAAGTCACTAACAGATTTTTCATCAAATACCAACGATAATTTCCAAGAAACTGTCAAAATATTGACAAGTGAGGTGAACTAAATATTTATTTTCCAAAGCATACTATGAGAACTCAAATGGTTTAATCATGATTGTTGTATATAGCAAGAGAATGCCCATGAATTTGCTGAAAAATATAGGTAGTTCGAAAAGTGAGTAACAATAAAATATTTCCAAATTGGTGTCTGAAGTATGAAGATTGCCATTCGAAGATTTTTTTCCAATGATTATATGCACATACACGTACTAGGAAGAATAAGTTTTCACATTTTCGCACATTGATCATGGGTTGCGTGAACTGAAATGTGGATGAATTCTTGAAGAAGACAATCTTCGTCGAATAATGTTGATTTTCTTCCAAATCCTATGCATTCTATACCTTATTCTATGATATTTTTTTTTTAAATTACAGCTGGAATTAAAAAAAATTTGAAATTTTACTGGTAATAGTTCAATATTTCCAAAATACTCTGTAATTCAGATGAAAATACTACGTCAATATGAAACATGACTCTTGGCATTCAAAAAAATGCAATAAAAAATACAGGTCCGTATTTGAAAATTAAAAGTTGAGAGTGGCCCAATTTATACGATACCCTGTATATAATTTTTATTCAGATATTTGGAAAGGCTACAAAAAGTTGCTATGGCAAAGTGGCAAAATTAAAAAAAAATCTTCGTAAAATAAAAAGATATAGGCAAAAGAAGAATTTCGAAATTTTCGATTTTTTCTGTATAACTCCAGAACTGAAGAAGCTAGGTCAGATTTTTTTCATCCATATAATTAACCTCTGAAATACGCTACTTTGCCCCCATTTAACCAACCCTCTATCTCTTACCGTTATCGAAATCCCCATGCATAGACTCGAATTTGAATAGCCCTGTATAAAATCCATGCGTTGTATGCAGCTACATCAATCAACCATGTCAAAAGAGACCAGTACCACTTTTGCATCGAATTGAAATCCTTCTTCTAGCAACATCTTCGTCCATCCGATCAGTTCCTCTCATGTACTTGTTGTAAAATACAACAAGATCCGGCCTACTTACAACAATTTGCTTTTTCTGAGCTTGTGAGTAACGCCTGACATTAGCTGTAGGTTCGACGCCATAAGATGTGGAAGCCAATGTCACCACTGCATTATCCACCCAACGTACCAATATTATCCCATCATGTCTGTTTATCAAACTTTTATAGGATCCTCTACATAAATCTTTCATATCTAATTTGGGATGAATTGGACAATCTTTAGGGATTCTATTTTCTCGGATTGTTCCGGTAACACCATGCCCTAACTGTTTCAGGTGAGCAAGTAAATCAAAATCAATGAATAAATTGTCTAAAAAAAAGTCATGCCTCAGTTGTTTGTTGGGCAGCTTATCAACCATTTGAACAAAAGAAGCTGTGGAAGTACCAAATTTCTTCTCGTAATCTGCATTACTCCAAGGATTTTTACCTTAGTAAATCTCAAAATCGACCAGATAACTATTTTCTTTATTCAAGCATCAAACTGTGTACCCAAATCGTATGGGTTTACCTCTTATAAATTGTTTACAACTGTGACGTCCATAGTATTTCACCATCGATTCGTCAAAGTTTATGTGCTCTGTAGGAACCAGATGTTCGTGGAATCTTGATTTCAGAATTTCGATAAGAGGCCGCAATTTCCACATTTTATCAGACTGGTCGATTTTGGTGTTGTCGGCACAATGCAGAAACCTCGTAATTTGTAAAAAACGATTCCGACGCATTGCTTCGCGTACCAAAATATTTTGGAGATCTGTTCCTGAATCCCAATAGAACCTTTTTCCCGAAACCAAATTGTATCCAGACATAAGAAGAATTTCCAGAAAACATCGTATTTCTGATTTTGTTATTTGTGGATCTGGACAATTCAGGAAATGGGCATATTTTGAAAACTCATTCACAAAAAGCGAGATGATCTGATCATCAATGAAAAGTTCAAATATTTCAGTTGGAGATAAATTATAAAATTTAGAGTAATCCGCCTTCGGAAAAAAATTGTTATTATGGCAGAAGTCTCCTGGAATCCACTCTTTTCCAACATTCTTAGGGTGATTTTTTCCTGATTTGGAGGCATTTCTTGGTGCTTGAGACGATGTTGCTACCCCTTCATTTGTGTTTTCTGTCCTCACAGATGTATCATGTATTCTTTTATTGTTACTAAATACACTACCTTGGCTTCGGCTGAAAGTTGCCGACCAGTCAAATTATCTAGTAGACCCCCATTGCCTTCGTCGGCCGAATCTTCGTCAGTTAAAATGGAGGGTTCAGGAGGAGCAATTTATATATCTGCTATTTCTCCCTCCTCATCTGCATATGCTAACTCTATAGCTTTTTGCAAGGTGAGACCACGTCTGGAAGAAAAAAATATCTTCATTTTATCAGGATCCTCAGATGACCACGGAAGCGCCTATCGTGACCATACGGTAACACGTTACAAACACTCATAACGGTGGTCACTTACAAATATATATATATATATATATATATATATATATATATATATATATATATATATATATATATATATGTTCGGAAAGGTTTCCGCGGTCAGAAATATGTACATTACTAAGTTCATGGGTTGATCCGCGTTGAGAGTTTATAACTCGACGTTTCGGCTCCTGCTTTGGAGCCATTTTCAAGAGTGTGACTGCGAGGTCTCTATCTGCCTACTCCTCGAGTCGTGGTCTTGAGAGATATCAAGGTCTCAACCTGCCTACTCCTTGATCTCAAAAGTCTTTTGAGATCAAGGAGTAGGCAGGTTGAGACCTTGATATCTCTCAAGACCACGACTCGAGGAGTAGGCAGATAGAGGCCTCGCAGTCACACTCTTGAAAATGGCTCCAAAGCAGGAGCCGAAACGTCGAGTTATAAACTCTCAACGCGGTTCAACCCATGAACTTAGTAATGTACATATATATATATATATATTGTTATGTTATTACTAATGTATTAAACGTGTAAAAAATTGTTTTTCTCAATAAAATGTTTACCTGGCTTTATCCAATATTTTTACCTGATACCTTCTTTCTTTATACCTGTTTATTTTGTAGCTCAGTCGGTTCTAGGAACATGAGATGATCTCAGTCTCAGGAGGATTCCAGTTTGGGCTTCTTCTTGATATCAATTTTGTTATAAATTTGTATGCAACTTCAAAATAAATAAAAATATACTATGTGGATTTTAAATTCTCAAATTTTCTTTTATTCTAATATGTGGAACTCTTCAAAATGAAAATGACAAAAGATATGATAACGTCTGATAATGAAATGTAAAAGCCGAAATCGGACCACAACAAGAAAATTTCAAATTTTTTTTTTTTGTTCTAAATATACCCTGATTCTAGGAGAAACCTACCTTAAAATTAATGTAATACCCTCTAAACACAAAACTATAATCTATTACTATTTTATTCAAATAATGTACTCAATTTCTTTCAAAAATGTTCTATGATGTCAGCAAAGGATGAATTACATTGTCTATGGTTCGAGGTTAGGTTATGGTAAACTTGTTTTGGAAATAATTTCAATCACTGATAGAGTTTTGATTTGGAAATTTGTCTCACACGACTAAATTAAATGGATGGTACCTTGTTTTGGTGGATGTTCACAGCTGGGCTTCTCTTCTGGATATTATTATTTGTGCAGGTAAGTTACTTCTCTTTTCTTTCAATTGGCAATTATACTCGTTCTTTCTGCTAAGGCTACTTTTCCTTCAGCGTACTTTACTTTAAACTATTATTCTTCTCGTTTCAAAATTCGTATCTCTTCTCTTCTCAAAAATTTTCTTTTTCTCCTCTCAATTTTTCTAATCAACAACCGTTACTGTCCAATTACCTCTTCCAATCAGCAATTTCCAATCGCGCACAAACTTCTAGATACCAATTCTTACATTCTACTTTACACCCTAATAACTATGACATTTTTCAAATCTTTCTTCCCATCTGTCATCATTCAAAATCATTTCCTGTTTGAAGTTTCCTTATACAGGATGTATTAATTGTTTATAATTTACTTTTCCTAATAATCTTAAATTTTGATATTTTTTTCTAACTTGTAATTACTAAACTGCTTTCAAATACTATTGGTATGGGTTAATAATTCTATTTTCATCCTCTCACAGGTATTTCATCGTGGGATAATTTCAATTACTCGGAACGCTGTGAAATTTAACTAAGACCATTCCTGCTACCCTTTTTGTTTATTGTACTGATGTTTTGACTTTACAGGATGTTACATAAAAATGTTCCAGTTCAGGTAAAGTATCTATTCAGGTATTTTGTTTATTTTTATATTTCCTTCTGTTCCAACTTCTCTTAAATCTTTTGTGACACTAAATTATACAAAATAATATCATAACAATATATATATATATATATATATATATATATATATATATATATATATATATATATATATATATACATATATGTAAACTCTACATATTCTAAAAGGATAGTTCAACCTTCTTCCTTCGAAATAACATGAAATGATTCATACCCTATTTGAAATATTCTCAATAAAATAACTTACTCTAATTGAAAGTCCATTTTTTCCACCATACTTATTATAACCACAATAGATGCATCAAATTCACAACACACACACACACTGATCTCTTTCTGTTTGTTGTTGGAAAAAGTGATAATGGCACCCTCTAGTTGTGGGTAGACCAACAATTACTCATATTCGAGCCAGCAAATTTGAAATACATGCCGTATAGCCGCTGTGACCGTTTGGTAACTGTGGGCGCTGGAGGGTTAAGGGCGAGTTGTACAAGACAAGTTCAACGACTGTTCAAGTGAACCGACTTCAGCTAGGGATTAGCCAATGAAATTACTAGTTTCTTAGCAATAGCAACTGAGTTCGGTTCACTTGAACTGTTGTTGAACTTCTCTTGTACAACTCGCCCTAATTGTTATCGCCCGATTGTTATTCATATAGTCAACAGAGGGCACTTTTAATAAATGGAAATACATTTTCCTGTTTTCAGAGTATCAGAAAATACACCAGTTGAGAAAGATAAGTTCACTAAGATTGTTATGGTTTCAGTAACGCTATTTGAACATTTTTTCAGTAGAAATAATAATAATTATTGTATAGAGAAACACTCTCAATTGAAAATTGAACCAAAACATGACTCCTCTGGAAATGTAAAAACCCTACGATAAAATTGAAGTTACTTTTTTGTAATATCTAACAACTATTTCCCCGGCTACAGCCACGCTGGACATTGAACTACATCTGATAGATATTGAGAAAGACCCTATATAACTTGAAGAAAAAAATCTGAAAGTAAAAAGCATTTTCACTCAGATAGTTGATTATTTCTTTTGACCAGTTTCCATTGGAGATTCATATCTATGAATGATAGGGGAAAATGTTATCACAGAAAATCGCTCATATTGTCAAAAATATATGGAACATCCTGTACATTAAAATATTTTATATTTCAATACGTGGGTAACCTTTTTACCTTCTACAATTCAGTACGTGAGCGAAGATATTTTATTTTTGAGACACAACTTGTCCTCAACATAACATAAACAAGAGTTTTCAAAAAGGCCACTGATAGTTCGATTCAATCGTCGTAATCTCATATTTGTACATAGTAAAATAAATGTTTTTATATTTTTCTGAAGTGTTTTAAATCTATGAATGATCAGTATCTACCTAGTTAGTCGTAAATCAACCCCAATTCACGACAAGTGGTGGAGGCTGCCGTGGTTTAGTTTGTGGATTCATTCTTCATAATGAACCAATTTTTATTTTGTTATAAATTTGAATAGTGGTACAATCAACTCAATAAAGTTGTTTAGCTTGAAGTTCATAGACTTTGAACTTGACCTAGATCCGGTACAACTAGGTAGAAATTGCTGATCCATATGTTTTGTTTCTGAATGAATCTCCCCAAGTATTGTGCAACAATAGCATTTCTAAATAAAAATATTATTTGACGAAAGTACGCTATTTCGTACGCAATAAACTCCAGAGAATTTTATGAAGATTAAATAAAAATGCTATTGATGTTAAGTTCTAACGATTTATTTTCAGTATAATTATTTGAATTTTGTTGTTTTCCCTATTGATTTTTACAAGAATAATTTGTGTAAAATTATTATATCTTGGGTATACGGTTAATGAGAGTAACTACGAGTATTTACAAATTTAATACTACTTTACACTGAAACTTCAGCTCCCCCCTAGCCCCTAACAGAGATCAGTACGATGGCAGAAGCAAGAAAGGTACGGCCGCTGCCTTTCCAGAAGTCGTGGCACCATATGGATTTTTTTTAAGAATCACAAGAGATGAGCTTAGAGAATGCATGCATGGAGATGCACTATTATTTTGGAGTTTACCTACCCAATAGGTGCAGTAGGTATACGAGTTGCCAAAATAATGAGAGAGGAATTTGTTGAATCCTTCCTTTATATGCTAAATACACGGTTATGTCAGAGAATTTGACAATTAAGTCGCTATTGGAAGTCGTATTGAGTAAGCTTATGAGAAAAGAATTTATTGAATCCTGGGTGTAGGTATTCTAAATACAAGGTTTTTTCAGATAATTTGACAATGAATCGAGATTGGAAGTCGTTTGAGCTTATTATGATTATTTATTTTAGGTTGTAGGAATCACATGATGAGAGAAGTTGAATCCAGTTACTTACAGAGTGAAACTAGGATCTACAAAAAATGCGAAAATGGATGTGATTCATGTAGTTTGTATGCTATGTGTACACACAATAGTTCTTCAGGGTGATTAGGAACTGAAAGAAAAAGAAGAGTTCGTAGGAGAACGACATAAGGGTGTAGGCGATGGCCGATGTGTTGATATAAATTAAAGGGTGAAGTATGAAACTGCCTGATCATTGAACTGTGCACAGTGTTTTAATAAGTTATGAATGAGGTCTTACAGAATTTAATGGAAATTGTTGAATGTAATGTGAAAAGCGAGTGTGAAATTGTTTTGTGATATTCTGTATCTAATCCTAGGCAAAGAATATCAGGGTATCGCATCACAAAATTAGCCTCGTATTGTGAGAAATGATGGTATTTTTACTTTTTGTAAATGAAAGAGAATGGCTATGGATAAATGAAAAATGTGACATTTGTGATACTTCTAAAATGAATGGATGATTATATTATAATAAGTATATATTGATATCGGATAATTCGAAAAATATTTTGAATCTGTATGGTTGGCATATACTTTCATAATAATTTTATAATGAGAATAAGGTTGATTGGTATTTGATATATTTTGGGGCACGGTATTTGTTGTAAAATTAGATGATAGCAGTATGTTTACCTAAACTTTTATTTTTGTATTATAGGAACTGTACCTCCTGTAAGGAACGCGGAAGAGTCTTCAGCCTTGTACCACTCCGAGATAATCCCCAGGTGAATCGTGATGAAGCCACAGTTTCCACAGCCATGTCGAGTTGAGCCTTCTCACATTCAATGAGATAGAGCAGAGCCAAGTTCTACCATGTCAAGCTCCATGTTGTCTAGTAAAGCTGAGCCAAAATAGGGTATCCAACCAGACCAAGCAGTGCCAATGTCCAGTAAAGCCATGCCAAGTCCCGGCAGGCCGATACATGCCAAATACAGGGAAGCAGAGCCAAAATGGAGTCCAACAGGACCAAGCCATGCCAAGTCCCGGCAGGCAAATCCATGTCAAGTCCACTGAAGCCATGTCAAGTCCCGGCAGGCAGATTGATGTCAAATACAGTTTGTCCAGTATGTTTGGGTCATACCATACCTGGTCCAGCCAAGCCAATCCAAGCCTGACTAAATTGATGAGCCAATTATTGTACCCAGGCAACGATGAACCATGGTACAATGGAATGGAACCGAAATGAACCAGTCAAAGATGGAAAAAGCAGCAAGGAGGAGAAGAATTCAAATGGAGATGGTGCAAGCAGACTTCTTCTGCGCATATTTATTTGTATATTTATATTTACATGGTATTAATTTCATAGTTTTTGTAAACCTGTATCGAATTGTCAGTTGGTTTTAATATAATCGCTCGAGGCGCGCGAATTTGAACGGGGGGGTATTGTCAAAAATATATGGAACATCCTGTACATTAAAATATTTTATATTTCAATACGTGGGTAACCTTTTTACCTTCTACAATTCAGTACGTGAGTGAAGATATTTTATTTTTGAGACACAACTTGTCCTCAACAGAACATAAACAAGAGTTTTCAAAAAAGCCACTGATAGTTCGATCTGATAGTCGAGTCGAGTTTAGTGTTCTGCCGTGCCCGCAGCTAGTGAGGGCTATGGGGGGAGTTTGGGGGGAGCATTGATGCGTGAATTGCATCTCTTTCGCTAGGCTTCCAATACATTTTGGTCGACAAAAATCTATTTCACTCTTCTAAGATCATCAGGGAGGTCGGAAGAATTGGAAAACATACTCTCCAGAAGCAATTTCACACTGTAATGATGGAATTAATAGACTATTTTTTGTGTAAAATGTAATTTCAATTCATCATGGCTCTTTTCCATTACCAGAAAAGTCATGTTTTGGTTCAATTTTTAACTGAGAATGTTTCCCTATACAACATGAATCCCTTCCAAGAGAGGTTATCTTGTACGATTGAAAATAGCGACTAAAGTTCATCTTTCAGTCGTAGATGATTCCACATCTGATTTTATGAACATCCTGTTCATAATTTCAATAAAATCAATAATAATTAATTATATTATATTATTAATATTATTTTCTATTGATGACTGCTTGAAGGAGTCTTTAATGAAGCAGTTTACCCAGAAGTCAGTGAAACTAATTGAACTAGTGACTGGTAAAAAATATTACGTCAGATAACTCAAGTACAGTTCAACAAAAACAAAATAAATTCTGGAATACCGTGATTTTCAGCTACAATCAACCTTCATCAAAGTACCTAAAACTGTTCATGAAGATTTAAAATATGCATCAATATACATTTAATGTAAACATCCTTTGTATTCAGAAAAACCTAGAGTAGGTATTGTAAAAAAAATTCAATTAGGAGCCCAACTTAACACACAACTAACTTTACAAATTTTAAAAAATCCGAATTCTTGTCCCTGCAGACCAAATTTGCTGCTAGTTTCATAGATACAGCCGTTAAAGTGAACTAGGAAACAGTCAGCAATGTCCAAATAAATGGCTAATTCAATAACACCTCTGTATTCAAATTTCGAACTGAATCCAGATTATCATACTGTCACTATACTGATTGGTTTCACATTAGCCCTACTCCGATTTTGAATTTAATGAACTCCCTAGAGCGAAATTATAGCAATCCGTTTAAAATTCAGTTTCAATCATTGGCATATGGGTATAATTCAATCAGTTTTTGATATTCGTAAGCTTGTTGGGCGAACAAAACAATTTGCATGCAGAATCAGCATGCAATGAATTCAATTGAATCATATTATATTCTGAGATCTGTGCATTATTCCAGATAAGGAACTTATAGTATTTTTTTTTGCAAAATTTTGCAATCAAAATGTTTTCGTAAATTTTCGCAAATAAAACATAAACAACAAATACGTGACGTGAAGTTTAACTTGACATGAAGAATGAATATTCATCCAGTCTAATTTGTTTTCAGACAAATTGGCGTATTCTAGCGGTTTTCGAATTGAACTGTTCACATCGAGTTGAAAGGACTTTTTAGTCCCTTTCCTGGCTAAATCTTATAGCTGAGCATATACGAATCAATCGTTTTAGGCATCAGCTTGTCATTTCATGTAGGTTTATGATGCAAATTTCGAGTAAATCTGTCGAGTTTGTAATTTTCGTGATATTTAGGGGTATACCTCTTCAACTTCTTTCAAATATATTTTTTGCTTCGAATAACTTGAAATTTTCAGCACATGCTAATTCGACCATTCTGAATATCGATTGGCGTTCGCAGCATTTTTCGTGAGTAAAGAACCCCGCACCATTCTTATGGAAAATGGGTCCCGGTGAAATTCGATGAATTTTTGATATGATGTAGTTCAAGTCAAGCTGATCAAAAGTGTCCATGGGCCCAACTCAATCCTATGGCTAGTTTTGGAAATACAGGGCGTCAAAGTTGGTAAGTGGCCATTTCTTTAAAGTATTATTGCTTTAAGGAAAACATCTAAAATAAAAATGTATTCCGCGACAGATATTGCTTACCTATACAGCAATACTTCTAGACTGGTTTTTGATAAAAAATATTGTTGGATACGGGGTGAGTCCAGCATTATTCAAAATGAAATTCTCAATCCACCCTACGAAGTGAAGATGTGACCAAACCTGATATGCTCATCATTTGAATATGTCAAAATTGATAAATTCAACATTTTATACAGGGTGAGTCAAGATGTGACAGTTTTTATGGTGACATTTTGTATATTTTTATTTTATATTTTGAGCTTTACGGATACTTGACCACCAACCATTCAACGTATTTCTTGAACAAAATTGATATACAGTATGAGACAAACACTAGGTGATGACTAAAATTGCGAAAAGAAGATTTTTTTATAACTCATCCTGTAATTGATTTGCTGAATTTTTGATATGATGAAGTTCAAGTCAAGCTGATCAATAGTGTTCATGGGCCCAACCTTGAAAAATAAACAGTTTTTTCTCTACAAGATGTTGAAGGGTATTGTTTCAAACACTTTGATCTATATTTGTCGATTCGTTTCATTTATATTAAAATATTTTTACATTTTTCATTTCCAGCTTCTCACAAAACTAAAATTCCTGTTACGTCCAAGGAACATCGTGTGAAGAAAAAAAATCTTATTGATTTTTAATTTTTGAACATTTCAATTTTCAGGGAACAAATCTCTCGGTAAAGAATTCGAATGCTGGGTTGTTCAGTTCAAAAACAAATAAAATATAAGAGAGAGCGAGAGGAAAAGAGAAGAGAAAGAGAGAGAGAGGGTGGGGTGGTACTGTGGGTCTTCAGACTTCCAACAAAGTGGTGGGAAAAGTGTATTTTTCATGTTATCGCAACGAAACTATCGATAGACGAACACATGCCTCGTTGGAAATCAAGTGTTTTGTGAGTTGTCTAGATGCCAATTCCGTGTAGTGCTAGCTTGGAGTGCACACGGACCACCCGAGGTGGAGCTGTAGGTTTTCCGGGTTCTCCTTCAGCTGAAAAGTGAATAAGCCACCAAAAATCAGTAAGTCGTCCCGAAGCGCCACGGCTAAAATAATAATAACCGTCCTCTGCCCGATCAGGGTACGCTCTACGAGTATTCATGAGGGAGTATTATTATTATTAATAATATTAGCAATGTCCGGGGAAATACCCATAGAATAGTAATAATAGAGGAAACCAACAATACGAGAATAACTTCTGACAACTTTTTTTCAATTGGTAATGATCGAAGGGTCAGTCGGTAAGTATAATTATCACAGAATATTATTTTAGATGGATCAGTTCAATAATGGTGTCTGGTTTTCGTCGTTATTTCAACATTGGTCATTGAAAATGATTCACCATGTACATAATGAACATCCTTTAACAAACTCTTGAAGTGAGAATTGAAAACAAAAAATATGATTATATGTGGATAACTGAGTTAGTCTTATCCATAAACCTTCAACACCTGGTAGAGAAAAAACTGTTTATTTTTCAAGGTTGGCCATGCTGAATCGTTTGGCGTTCACAGAATTACTCTATCTCTAACCGTTCTCGAATTGAAAAGTTCAAATCGGGTTGAAAGGGACTTTTATTCCCTTTTCCGGCTAAATCTCATGTAAGAGCATATATAAATCATTTATTTTCGGAATTGCCGTAAAATTTTATGTATATGGTAAGATTTTCAAATAGATCTGCCGATTTAATATTTTTCGTGATTTAAAGGGGTAGGTATACCTCTTCAACTTTTTTCGAGTAGATATTTTTCTTCAATTAACTTGAAATATTCAGCATATACTAATTCGACGATGCTGGATCGATTGGTGATGGCAGAATTGCTCTAACTCTAACCGCTCTCGAATTGAAAATTGTCAGCACATACTAACTCGACCATGCTGAATCGTTGGGCGTTCGCAGAATTACTCTATCTCTAACCGTTCTCGAATTGAAAAGTTCAAATCGGGTTGAAAGGGACGTTTATTCCCTTTCCCGGCTAAATCTCATGTCAGAGCATATATAAATCATTTATTTTCGGAATCGCCGAGAAATTTTATGTATATGGTAAGATTTTCGAATAGACCTGCCGATTTTATATTTTTCGGGATTTATAGGGGTAGGTATACCTCTTCAACTTTTTTCGAGTAGATTTTTTTCTTCAATTAACTTGAAATATTCAGCATATACTAATTCGACGATGCTGGATCGATTGGTGATGGCAGAATTGCTCTAACTCTAACCGCTCTCGAATTGAAAATTGTCAGCACATACTAACTCGACCATGCTGAATCGTTGGGCGTTCGCAGAATTACTCTATCTCTAACCGCTCTCGAATTGAAAAGTTCAAATCGGGTTGAAAGGGACGTTTATTCCCTTTTCCGGCTAAATCTCATGTCAGAGCATATATAAATCATTTATTTTCGGAATCGCCGAGAAATTTTATGTATATGGTAAGATTTTCAAATAGATCTGCCGATTTTATATTTTTCGTGATTTTAAGGGGTAGGTATACCTCTTCAACTTTTTTCGAGTAGATTTTTTTCTTCAATTAACTTGAAATATTCAGCATATACTAATTCGACGATGCTGGATCGATTGGTGATGGTAGAATTGCTCTAACTCTAACCGCTCTCGAATTGAAAATTGTCAGCACATACTAACTCGACCATGCTGAATCGTTGGGCGTTCGCAGAATTACTCTATCTCTAACCGCTCTCGAACTGAAAAGTTCAAATCGGGTTGAAAGGGACGTTTATTCCCTTTTCCGGCTAAATCTCATGTCAGAGCATATATAAATCATTTATTTTCGGAATCGCCGAGAAATTTTATGTATATGGTAAGATTTTCAAATAGATCTGCCGATTTTATATTTTTCGTGATTTTAAGGGGTAGGTATACCTCTTCAACTTTTTTCGAGTAGATTTTTTTCTTCAATTAACTTGAAATATTCAGCATATACTAATTCGACGATGCTGGATCGATTGGTGATGGTAGAATTGCTCTAACTCTAACCGCTCTCGAATTGAAAATTGTCAGCACATACTAACTCGACCATGCTGAATCGTTGGGCGTTCGCAGAATTACTCTATCTCTAACCGCTCTCGAACTGAAAAGTTCAAATCGGGTTGAAAGGGACGTTTATTCCCTTTTCCGGCTAAATCTCATGTCAGAGCATATATAAATCATTTATTTTCGGAATCGCCGAGAAATTTTATGTATATGGTAAGATTTTCAAATAGATCTGCCGATTTTATATTTTTCGTGATTTTAAGGGGTAGGTATACCTCTGCAACTTTTTTCGAGTAGATTTTTTTCTTCAATTAACTTGAAATATTCAGCATATACTAATTCGACGATGCTGGATCGATTGGTGATGGCAAAATTGCTCTAACTCTAACCGCTCTCGAATTGAAAGTTGTCAGCACATACTAACTCGACCATGCTGAATCGTTGGGCGTTCGCAGAATTACTCTATCTCTAACCGTTCTCGAATTGAAAAGTTCAAATCGGGTTGAAAGGGACGTTTATTCCCTTTTCCGGCTAAATCTCATGTCAGAGCATATATAAATCATTTATTTTCGGAATCGCCGTGAAATTTTATGTATATGGTAAGATTTTCTAATAGATCTGCCGATTTTATATTTTCCGTGATTTTAAGGGGTAGGTATACCTCTTCAACTTTTTTCGAGAAGATTTTTTTCTTCAATTAACTTGAAATATTCAGCATATACTAATTCGACGATGCTGGATCGATTGGTGATGGCAGAATTGCTCTAACTCTAACCGCTCTCGAATTGAAAGTTGTCAGCACATACTAACTCGACCATGCTGAATCGTTGGGCGTTCGCAGAATTACTCTATCTCTAACCGCTCTCGAATTGAAAAGTTCAAATCGGGTTGAAAGGGGCTTTTATTCCCTTTCCCGGCTAAATCTCATGTCAGATCTCGAATTGAAAAGTTCAAATCGGGTTGAAAGGGGCTTTTATTCCCTTTCCCGGCTAAATCTCATGTCAGAGCATATATAAATCATTTATTTTCGGAATCGCCGAGAAATTTTAGGTATATGGTAAGATTTTCGAATAGACCTGCCGATTTTATATTTTTCGTGATTTATAGGGGTAGGTATACCTCTTCAACTTTTTTCGAGTAGATTTTTTTCTTCAATTAACTTGAAATATTCAGCATATACTAATTCGACGATGCTGAATCGATTGGTGCTGTCAGAATTGCTCTAACTCTAACCGCTCTCGAATTGAAAATTGTCAGCACATACTAACTCGACCATGCTGAATCGTTGGGCGTTCGCAGAATTACTCTATCTCTAACCGCTCTCGAATTGAAAAGTTCAAATCGGGTTGAAAGGGGCTTTTATTCCCTTTCCCGGCTAAATCTCATGTCAGATCTCGAATTGAAAAGTTCAAATCGGGTTGAAAGGGGCTTTTATTCCCTTTTCCGGCTAAATCTCATGTCAGAGCATATATAAATCATTTATTTTCGGAATCGCCGTGAAATTTTATGTATATGGTAAGATTTTCAAATAGATCTGCCGATTTTATATTTTTCGTGATTTATAGGGGTAGGTATACCTCTTCAACTTTTTTCGAGAAGATTTTTTTCTTCAATTAACTTGAAATATTCAGCATATACTAATTCGACGATGCTGGATCGATTGGTGATGGCAGAATTGCTCTAACTCTAACCGCTCTCGAATTGAAAATTGTCAGCACATACTAACTCGACCATGCTGAATCGTTGGGCGTTCGCAGAATTACTCTATCTCTAACCGTTCTCGAATTGAAAAGTTCAAATCGGGTTGAAAGGGACGTTTATTCCCTTTCCCGGCTAAATCTCATGTCAGAGCATATATAAATCATTTATTTTCGGAATCGCCGAGAAATTTTATGTATATGGTAAGATTTTCGAATAGACCTGCCGATTTTATATTTTTCGTGATTTATAGGGGTAGGTATACCTCTTCAACTTTTTTCGAGTAGATTTTTTTCTTCAATTAACTTGAAATATTCAGCATATACTAATTCGACGATGCTGGATCGATTGGTGATGGCAGAATTGCTCTAACTCTAACCGCTCTCGAATTGAAAATTGTCAGCACATACTAACTCGACCATGCTGAATCGTTGGGCGTTCGCAGAATTACTCTATCTCTAACCGCTCTCGAATTGAAAAGTTCAAATCGGGTTGAAAGGGACGTTTATTCCCTTTTCCGGCTAAATCTCATGTCAGAGCATATATAAATCATTTATTTTCGGAATCGCCGAGAAATTTTATGTATATGGTAAGATTTTCAAATAGATCTGCCGATTTTATATTTTTCGTGATTTTAAGGGGTAGGTATACCTCTTCAACTTTTTTCGAGTAGATTTTTTTCTTCAAATAACTTGAAATATTCAGCATCTAATAGATCTGCCGATTTTATATTTTTCGTGATTTATAGTAGATTTTTTTCTTCAATTAACTTCTATTAACTTGAAATATTCAGCATATACTAATTCGACGATGCTGGATCGATTGGTGATGGCAGAATTGCTCTAACTCTAACCGCTCTCGAATTGAAAATTGTCAGCACATACTAACTCGACCATGCTGAATCGATGGGCGTTCGCAGAATTACTCTATCTCTAACCGTTCTCGAATTAAAAAGTTCAAATCGGGTTGAAAGGGGCTTTTATTCCCTTTTCCGGCTAAATCTCATGTCAGAGCATATATAAATCATTTATTTTTGGAATCGCCGTGAAATTTTATGTATATGGTAAGATTTTCTAATAGATCTGCCGATTTTATATTTTTCGTGATTTATAGTAGATTTTTTTCTTCAATTAACTTCAATTAACTTGAAATATTCAGCATATACTAATTCGACGATGCTGGATCGATTGGTGATGGCAGAATTGCTCTAACTCTAACCGCTCTCGAATTGACAAATGGAACGGCCACTTTCATCTTCAACGCCCTATATCTCAAAAACTGGTCGTGGGATTGTGTTGGATCAATCGACAGTTTGGAAAAGTAAACCAAATACTGCAACATTCTGAAATTTCGAAAAATTTACTAGAAGTCCATTTTTCATAAGAGAAGTGCGGAGTCCTTCATCTATTGTTACTGGATAAGAAGTCTCAATATTTGAGAAATTTCTTGAATCGATGTAGCCCGTACTTGATAAAAATCCATGTTAACGGTTATAATAAAACTTTAAATGCTGTGATTTTGTCATTTAATTAACTAGTGTATTAATGAAGGCAACTATTATTACATTTCTGAAATTTGTATAATTTTCTGAATCCAATGATACTGCACAAGTGACATTTCAAACGATGAAATTTTTGATAATATAATTTTAGTTTTCCATTTAAGTGTACCATGATGGTTCCGATTTATTCCAATTGACCCGTCGAATGCTAGAAAAATCGAAATCCCGTCAAAAATACTAAATTTCGTTTTTTATGAGCAAGTTCATCGTAACCGATTTTGGAGTAAAACTCAATTTTTTCAAATGGAACCATCTTGGTACCGTGGTACCATTTATTAGTACTATCAATAAGGAATTTATTCATACCTGGTAATAAAATGTGCGATAAATACAATCAATATTACAGCTAAAATAAAATACAATTATTTTGTTCTAATTTAATGCTTAGAAGTTACTAAGGTGGCTTTGAAAAAAATTAAATTATTCCTTGTTCAAAATACATTTATACATTTATACAAGGGATGAAAAAGAGGACATAATAATTATTCATGGGGAATGTAGAAAATATGCCGTTGCGGCTAGAAACCTTTATGCCGACGATATCCTGATAGACATATGTCCAGCGAGAAATTATTTTAATCTTCTTGAAAATCAATTCCGAAGAGAGCCCAACCATGATCCCGAGGAAAACGTTTTCATTGACTAAGGAACGGAAATTAATATTTTAGCTCGAATAGAAGTTGATAAGACTGTTTCATTCAGGCACATTGGGTTTGAATTGGAAATTAGTCACCAAACAGTAAGCCGAATCTTGCACAAACATAATTATAAATCTTTCAAATATCAATTGCCCCGGAACCCGTACGAAAATTATTATGAACACAGGACGGAGTATTGCAAATTGATCTTGCTGAATGATGTGCAGGCAAACAATGCTTTTTTGGGAAGGATTTTATTTTTGGACGAGTCTAGGTTTACAAATATGGGATTATTCAACCGACAAAATACAAGGTATTGGTCACAAAAAGGGAGGGTAACTTTCAAGTGCGATTCGGTTTCAATGTTTGGCTTGTAAGGACCCGGAGCTAGATACTTAGGATTTCTGCAAAATTAAATTGAGGACAGGTATTTCCAACACGATGGAGCTTCTCCCCATAATTCAAAAATAGTAATTGATTACCTTCAACAGGCATTCGAAGGAAACGTAATTTCGACTAATAGTCCTGTGCGATGGCCTCTAAGGTGACCTAATTTGACAACTCTTGATTTCTTTGTTTGGGGCCATTTGAAAAACATTGTTACAATCTGCGAAGACCGGAGTTGCGAGTAAGACTCGCAATTAATAATATAACGGCCCAGCAATTGGCGAACGTTCTTCAAAAAACAGCTATGCAAGTTCAGAAGTGCACTGACGTTGATGGACAGCATTTCGAACAATTGTTGTAATTTTTTGTATTTCGAAGCCACCTTAGTAACTTCTTAGCATTAAATTAAAACAAAATAATTGTGTTCTCGTATTCTTTTTAGCAGTAATTTTGATTGTATTTATTGCACATTTTATTACCAGGTATGAATGAATTCCTTATTAACAGTACTAATGAATGGTACCACGTCACCAATATAGTTCCATTTAAAATAATTGGGTTTTATCCCAAAATCGATTACGATAAACTTTATTTGCTCATAAAAAACGCAATTTAGTATTTTTGACGGAATTTTGATTTTTCCAACATTAGACGGGTCCATTGGAATAAATCGGAACCATCATGGCACACTTAAATGGAAAAATTAAATTATCAAAAATTTTGACGTTTGAAATGTCACTTATGTGATGTCATTGGATTCAGAAAATTATGCGGATTCCAGAAATGTAATAATATACTGGGTGCTCTATTAAAAAAATCTAAAGTTTGTGTTACTTCCCGCGGAACCGGAATTGAAAACAAAAATCATTTTTATGTCAAAAACTACCGCTTATTATGTATATGGAATAATTCAAATTTCAATCAATTATCTTCAAAACTAACGGAGAGACGGGGGCTGTTACACCCGGTATGTTCAATAAGATAATTGAAAGGACTACCACGTTTCAGTAGTAGTTTCATTTCAGCAACCGAATTTGACAGCCTTAATGTACTCGCTTGAGTGTTAACTCGACAGTACAAACTGCTAAATACGATTCTCATAAACACAATGCACAAATTACGGAACTTCTTGTTAGTTGGTCATGCGAATAATCAGGATAAAAGGTTTCTTTGTCCCAGTGATGATGTGATGATGGGAAACAACTTCCTAACTGCTGTTCAACGAAACTTTGGTTCAAGAACCTTGAGGGTGATATGTTGTCCTGTAGTGTAAAAGTAAAATGAAGGATTACATAGATTTATGGAAGGTGTGACTATTTTGATGGAGTTGATGAAGGAAAACGATCTGAATAGACTGAAGCCGCGCTTTATTGACCACTAGAGTTTACATCTACTAGTAGAAGAAGTAGAGCATCATGAAAACGCAATTTCAGTGTTTCCAATAGAGGACAGATAATTCTAAAATTTCCTAAATATCTGTAAAAAGTTTGAAACTCATAGTTTTCATTGTTATAAATGATACATTCAATATGAATAATTTGCTTTCATTAATAACTACCACAGCCGAAATAGACAATGGAAGAAGGCGCGAGTAAGTATTATATCTATTCGAGGATTAGATCTAGAGGCGGGAATATTTCAAGTGCAACTTATCATATATATATAATTTTCACTAAGGAATCTTTTTCAAAATGTAAAAATCGTTATGAAGAAGTGATTCTTTGCCTAAACCTTCACACCTTCCACTTTCGAGGCAGCTTTGAGTGAAGTAGCGAATAAGCCGGAATTATGATATTTATTGATATTTATCTGGATAATTTTCTCAATTCATAATACATAAATCGATTTGACACAATGTTTCTATATCATCCCACTGAAGTTTTTGAACTTTCGCTACTTTCAGGGTCATCATCTACTTTTTTGGTATCCATTTGTATATTTGTTTAGGATATGATTTTAAAATGAAGGTTTAACAGAGGTTTTCAATGAATTGAGAATCAATGTGAACCCACCTTCTTTATTATATAAATAAAAGTCGTTGTACAACCTATACGTATTTGAACATTCCCATCTATAACTTTACTCACGTCCATATATTCATTTTAACTAGAGGCTGTTCACTACCAAAATCGGTTTAATGTGTGTAAATGAAGTTTTTTGAGCTTCAAAATAAAACCAAACTGAAATGTACAGAAATTAAAGTCCATAATATGTTTCAAACTACTTTCAATGTCAATAGTGTCAATTTCTGCTACGATTTAGGAATTTTCATTTTTCAACTAATTATCTACTTTTGCTACCCTCAAATTTGATCGTAGCGGAAGTAGAGGAAGTAGATATATTTGATGTCAAAAAAACAGAAGTGTCAAATTCTAGTTCTACGAGAAGAGCATTTCTGCCTACAATAAAACGCACCATGAAAATTTTTATTAATTATGGATGTGGATGTGGAAAAATGAGAAATAACAGGCCGCATGCCAGTTTATCTAATTTCTTTTTCAATGCCAAAATGGGGTAACATTTTCGCTCAACTTGGTATTCTTCATCCAAAAGATAGCCATACGTTACTTTCGCAGAGCGAAACCAAGAGACCCCTGTACAGCTCTATTCGGAACCCACAGAATCATGACATTGACTTGTATATGTATATTGGAATGTTGGATGTTTGATCTACAGAAAATTCCGTCATGAAATTAGTTCAACTAATTTTAATACAAGGCATGACAACCACATGATTCCTTTACCAATACCTAGGAGCATAAAGAACTGTATAATATATACAAAGCCAAAAAAAATTTCATCCACTTTCCATTGGATGTCCGATTCTTATCTGTATATTTCCAATTTAGAAATTGCTTCAAGGAGCTATTATAGATAAACATTTCACACATTGGAGGAATTCTACAATGAAATGTTTTTAAATGAAAATTTCTTGTCTGCAAGCTGTTTTTGTCAAAATTTCATCAGGAATTTTTGTTACCCATCTGGTATTTTTATCACTTAGATTACTCATCTTAGTATACATCTACTGTAGACTGCACTCATTGTGATTTTATATTCTATTTATTTCATTATTTGATTACGCTGTTATTGAGATTTTTCATCTTCGAGCCCTTTTAAGTTGACTTGACTATGTCATATACAGATTCTGCCTATACCTAGTATATTACTTATTTAGAATATCCATATACAATGATTCAATAGCAGAAAACAATAACGATCAAGACTGATGACTTTGAAGACCACAACACACAGTCCTATGGTTTCAAATTTTCATTCTTAAAATTCTCTGCGAAAGCTCATTCACATCAAGCGTTTTCATAGTGTACTTTACTTTTGGAAAAAGAAGCATAAAAATCCAGACCATATTCCCAGCAGTATTGTTGAATCGTCCTAATAATTTTGCGTCGCAATCGCCACGATATTCCCTACAGACCGAATGGACGTAACGAAGGCAAATCTACGAACCGACTGAAAGTAACATTTTCATCAGGAGAATAATAGAAAGGGCGATATTTATCTAGTGATGTTGATAGGCTCCTGAATACGTGGGAAATGAAATTGCTTCAAAAGAAAGACTTTTTTTGTGTTTGTGTTTGTTCTTACAAAGAGGAGAATCCTGAAATTTTCAAAGAACTGGAATCATACAGAGTAATATTGTGGAACATTTGCTTGGAGAGGAGCTCTCGAACTTTATATGAACAAATTAAACATCCTTCAGAATTGAATTGTCACAAAATACAAATTACTCGAGATGATCATATACGTTTAAACATTTAACTACCATTCCTTTTTTGAGGACAAGAGTTTAGGCTTCGTCTTTTTGCACTACGCGCATTCCTAGCACTTTGGAATTCGATATTTTCAAATGGATATATCCTACGTTTATGTTTATTGAAGTAAAATTCCTGGAAAATTTTCGCAGTTGAATTTCACATCAATTCAACCGTGTACTCTTTATATTCCCCGCCATATTCTTTACGCATATTCCATGCCCAATCTTTGAGGATTTCGGCGATCATGAGAGTTGGGGTAGTCGCACAAAATTCATATTTCTTCTGCTGACAAAAAGACATAAATTGTCTCCAGACAGAGTCTTTACTCTTCACGGTATTTTCTGCGATGGATTCGCTTATATATGCATTCATTTCTATCATAGAAAATAACCCAAAACAATTAAGACATTTCAATTTTGAGCGATCGAGTTACGTCAAACTTCGACACTTATACAAACAAAAGTTAGCTTTGTTTACATGAATAGCCGTGTTTACCTAAATATCCGCTTATTTACCTAAATAGCCCATTGAAATATATATTATATACTCACTCTAGAATGCTAATCCCATTAATTTTCACGGCGAAAATCATGCCGCGTATGCGACCCGTTTACCAATGTACGGGACAAAAAAGTACGGTGTTGCTAAAAAATTAATCTATTACGTAGTTTCAAAAATTCAATCATGCAAATGCAATACAGCTGAACTGAGAACAAAAATTTGCAGAAAATGAAAAAAATCCTTGCTTTCAGTCCCGTTGTTCTTATACGGCAGTAGATCATACTTGATTGTTTTTCAATGATATTTCATTTTGAGAAATCACAACTGACGGCATATTGCGTGAAGGAGTTATTTCGTATGGTACTATAATTCTGAATATAATTCCTGCTGGGTCAAATAAGCCTCCAAAATTGGCCAATGCTTTTAGTCTGAATATGCAAAAACTGAAACATCGAAAAAACATGTTGGTCGAAATTACCACATCTTGCCACAAGACTCTATGATCAGTTACCCAAGAAGAAAAAAAAACTCGTTTCGAAATATTAATTCCACACCCTTATCAAATACACAAAGAACCATTATACTTATTATCATCAACCAAAAATAGTTTGGATTTTAAATATACCTGAAAATGTGAAAGGTATGAAATCACGTGCTTGAACAATATGAAAGAAGCACTCACGCGCAACCCTGAGTTTGTGCGGGACAGTCTTCTGTTTGTTTGCAGTGAAAAAAGTGAAACTATTTTTTTTCTTTGGTGTTTTGGCATCGACTGCTATGGTCATTAGCCATGTGTTCTGGATAGGCCTTGTTACTAACTTCATGCGCCACCTTAGGAGCAGCACTGTTAATTGGAACGCAACAGTGAATCGTGCAGGACTCACCCCAGTCGAGTCACGATATTTCAATAATTTAATCGGTCAAATTAAATTAAAAAATCCCAGCCGCAACTGGGGCTCGAACTCAGTTGCGGCTGGGATTTTTTAATAAACTATTATTGTTATTATTGTTATTTACCATTTAGTACTGATACAAAGCTCATACCATCCACGTAAAGGAATTCATTCCTTTGTGGGTTACTGCTTATTCACCATGTTTGTTTATCAATGTTCAGTGATCTATACTGTGGAAAATAAATTATTATTATGAAGAGTGCTATGCACTGGGCATGAGATAGCTCCCAATAAATCATTGATGTGAAACAGAATCAGTGTTGGTGCTGAACTTGATCCCTGCGGAACACCAGCATTAATAGGTTGATTGTCAACAAATGATCTTGTTGATATAAAGTAAAGCTTTATTTTCCAATTTTGTTTTTCGTCCTGTTTTATTTTCAACACTTATATACTAAATCGCAAATCATAAAACTTATAACAAAATTCTTCAGTTGTATCTAAGGCTTAACTGAGAATTATAAATCCATTACTTTGGAAGTCACTGCCCAGGAATATGCAACCCAAAGCAAACTAACTTCAAAAATCATGACGATTTCTATCTTTTTCTTGGTTTCCACGAGATTTTTTCACCATCACATGATGACAAAATGAAATATTGCTCTCTGATCAAAACATTTTGTTACCTTTATGGATAGGGTCCGACTCATAAATTTCAAGTCAATTTACATGGTAATGAGTTTCTCCTGGCATTTCACGAAACCAATTACTGCCTTTGACTCAACGACATCCTTTGATCTTTCCTCATTCAACGCATATTCTAATGCAATATATGTATACACACTATCATGCAGTTATTATTTTGTTCAGGTACGACTGTTTCCATTGCAGCATGTAACCATCCTCCACCAAAATGCGTTTTGTTGTAATAATACTGTGCAAGCTTTGGCGATTGAATGTCATTGGTACCCCAGCCGCTTGATTCACTCAATTTTATTAAGTAGCTTGGCTTGAAATATAAAAGCTTGGCTTGAGCTTGAAAGTCAAGCTTCCAAAACTAAAAAGCTTGATTTGGACAGGGTCAAAAACATAATTCTGCTGTTTGGTCACAAAAGGACACTTGCAATTGCGTCCTCTGATATTTTGAGGAACGTTGCAAAAGTATCTGTTAAAAGACCCCGCACAAATCAAATGGGAAATGGATCCCTGTCGAATTGGCTGAAATTTGGATATGTTGTAGTTCATACCCTTCTGATCAAAAGTCTCCATTGGCCCGATACCTAAAAATGGACAGTTATTTAGATATCGAAGGTCATTGCAACTTTTGTAAATGTCCCAAGCGATCACATTTGATTTTGACCACACATAATGGCGATGACTTTGTTCAGTTTTGACAGGAATAATAACAATTTCTGAATTGTCAATAAATGTCAAGTTTTTTCAAAAGGTAAAGTTTTGAAGACTCTTATACTCGCATTATTTTGAATAATATGGCGTTCAGAAGAAAAAGCCGACAAATGTGAAATCGCCATACGCAGAAGAGAGCAAAGTAAGAGAAAAGATGCAAATTCTTTTTCGATCGCGTAGGAGATCTGCACTAGTCACAACTTTTGACCTTTGATACCTGAAAAACTGTCCATTTTTAGGTCTCGGGCACATGGAGACTTTTGATCAGAAGGGTATAAACTACAACATATCCAAATTTCAGCCAATTCGACAGGGATCCATTTCCCATTTGATTTGTGCGGGGTCCTTTAATTCAATACCCGTCGTGGTCTTAGCCAGGGGTGTAGTTGTTTTCTGTCAGGCACTTGCCTCAATAAGCCTACTTAGTAGGTGTATATGGGAGTAAATCTTTTTTTACCAACTTTTCAATAAGTTTCGAGATAGTAGACAGTATAAGATTACTTTTGTTGTAATCGGAAATAAGGAAGTCAGTATTGAGATATCGTGTCGTTTGTGAGGTTGCTCTTGTTAAACAAAGATGATAAAGATGTTAAGGTTTTTATTTCCAAACTGTGAATTTTAAACATACCCCAGCTCGCCCTATATTAACAAGTAATGTTATCTAGAAACACTATCTACCTTCTCTCCCTTCTCCTGAACTAGAGTGTTTGTATCGGAGAAGTAGAAATGCCCCATTATGATCGATCCAATAACGGACATTAATTCAGTTCAGGCGTAACTCGAGATTCATTACTAGCTATTCGATCCATTGTGTTGGAGTATCTTTCAATCTATATTATATGTTATAGAGTGAACATCGTCGTGTCTTGTAACATTATAATTACTCGATTACCTATCTGCCGATAACGTTCTGGAAATTCGACTGCTCCACTGTTAATTGAAGGGTCCAGAACGAGTAAAATCTTAATTGAAATCGATTGGTGGCTATTGGAGAGAAAATTCAGTCTGGATTTCTAGATTGGTTTGGTCCAATTCTCCATTATGGGAACATTATTATATGTAGAAATTTCAGTGGTAACAATGTACGACACAATTTTTGAGGCATTCTAATCCTCACACGGTCCCAATACTTTGCGGGAGCTCAAAAAAACTGCCCCACGACTAAAAATTCTCGCAAATAGCATATTGCTCAATTTCATATGAAGAACGAAATCTCAACGTTTTGGTTATCATTTTTCCGAAATGGGCCAAAAGGCTATACCAATAAAGGGAAGTACAGTTATTTGAGCTACTAATTCGAATTAAGTCGCATTACAATTCAATATGGCAGACTTCTGGCTTTTCTGGAAATGCCAACACCCACCTGAATACTTCATAAAATGGACTGTACTTTTTATATATTGTATAAAGAGTCAAACTACTTTTCTGTTCTCTCTTTAGTTTTATTTTTCTATTGACATCTATCAAATTGTTCATATTCTTGCATATCAACTGTTTTCACATATACAGAGTAACTAAAAAGTTTCAGTTCGTGCCTCAACATGTCAGCAGCCTTGAAAGAAAAGTTTTCAAAAAAAAATCTACTGAATTGGTAAGACTCACACTCTATTCAGAGCACGCCTCAAAACTCCGTCTCTAACCTTGACATCAATAACGCTGACGACGCCATCTTTGCCTAAATGGAGTGATGTAACTCTGCCTAATCGCCAATCCAATACAGCAGCATTGTCCTGTTTCACGAGGACCATTGAATCAATCGTGAGCAACAGTGGCGATTTCTGCTTCCACTTCACGCTGGTTTGTATTTCGGATAAATATTCTTTGTGCCATCTAACCCAAAAATGATGCACCATAGATTGCAACTTCTGGAATCGATCCAAATGGTTTTCGGTGACATCTAGTAAACTGGGTTCAGGAAGAACAGACATGTTCCTCCCAATCAGGAAATGGGATCGTGTAAGTGGTGTTAAATCTTGTGGATCAGAAGACAATAGACTGAGGGTTCGGGAATTCAGGACACCCTCAATTTGAACCAAAATTGTATTGAAATCTTCAAAAGTGAGAGACTGATTTCCAACAACTCGTTAAATATGATATTTTGAGCTTTTTATGCCTGACTCCTAGAGTCCCTCAAAAGTTGGAGAATTTGCGGGAATGAAATGCCATCTAATTCCTCCATTGACGAGATGATTCGCTATAACCTTTGATTCGGATCCTAAAGATGATGACATCTTTGAAAGCTCATTATTTGCACCAACAAATTTCGAACCGTTGTCTGTAATTAGAAGGTCTACCTCTTCTATTTATAAACCTTTTCAATGTAGCTAAAAAAGCATTTGTCGTCAATTCGGAAACTAATTCGAGGTGTACAGCTTTCGTACACATGCAGACAAACAAACAAATATAATGACTTCAAAACCTTATCACCTCGAGATTTTTTGTCTTTCAATAAAAAGGGTTTCCCATAATGAATTCCAACATCAATGAACTGGAAATAATTTCTCACGTTCTTCTGAGTCAAATTCATTAGAATCTAATTCTTATAATTGATTTTGTACATCATTAAACTGATCTAATGTTCAAACTTCTCGAGTCTGTGACCTAGCTGTATTATGCTTGTTTAGTCTAGAGGCTGATTCTCGGGCTGATTGAAAGATTCAACAACCTTTCGAAGTCTTGTAACATGACCCTTCAATTGTGCCCGCTTTGCCTTCAACGATTCTGACATTTCAATACAAATAATGATTCAAACCTGACAGACCTGAATTCCGACAAAATTTGCCCAAAAACTGTACCCTCCTGATATTCTGCAACCGCAACACCACTTCCGTGCTGGAAACCAATATTCCATCCGGCTCAAAGGACCAATGAATACTTCGTAAAATGGACTGTACATCTTATATACTGTATAAAGAGTCAAACTGCTTTTCTGTTCTCTCTTCATTTTTATTTTTCTATTGACATCTATCCAAAATCTAGCAAAATTCATTTGTGGAATTTTTTAAAGAAGCAATAGTGAAGAAAATTACAACTTTTTTAATTTTTTGGAAATATCTCAAAGAATATTGAAGGAATCATTTTACAGTTGATGGAACTTTTATAGATATTTGTAAAACCTACAAAATGAATTCTTATACAATCAGATCGGTGCATTTTCCACGGAGAAAATCCGGGAAAACCTCGAAAAAAGAGACCACTTATCAAAAGTTTATAATTTTCACAAATCTGAAGCTGGACAAACAATTTTTTAGGTCATATTCGGTAATCAGGATCGAGTCACATGAAATAGAAACTTATCCTGAATTTTAATTTCCTATACGCTCATATTTTTTGTTTTCGGATATTAATTTTTGAACGCACTTTTCCCAATTGCTTGGACTAAATGTGCAATATGCTCTGATTCAAGGGAAATCGTCGTATTCCAATTTTGTAAACGGCATCTGGAAGTAGAGATCAATATCTACAATTTATATATTTTGGATTCTTACCTGAGAAGTTGGAAATATGTTGAAATCCAAAATAAACATATTGTAGATATTGATCTCTACTTCCAAATGCCGTTTACAGAATTTGAATAAGATGATTTTCCTTAAATCACAGAAAACTCGGTTTCAACCATAGCTTTCAATAAGTTCCAGCCATCTGCTTTATAGAAGATGGCTGTATCATCCGCAAATCCAATAATGTTTCCGTTGTAACTCAATGAGAAAAGTTCGTTTATGTATATATTAAATAGTGTTGTTCTCAGCACAGAACCTTGAGGTACTCCACAATTAATCACCTTTTCACTGCCCAGTACATCATCTATTCTCACCGCCTGGCATCTTCCTGTTAAATAACTTTCGAATAATTTCAAAGTGTTACCTCGCATTCCAATATCTTCCAGCGACTGAAGAAAAAGGTGATGACTGACAGTGTCGAAGGCCTCGGATAGGTCCATGAACACACACAAGGACGGTTTCTTATCATTTAAAGCTTGAGTAATTTTTGAATTCAGTGACAGAACTGCATCCTGTGTCGAATTATTTTCTCTGAATCTGAATTGACTAGGTATCTGAAATTATTTTATATTTATTGAGGAAGGTGACGGCCCTATTTTAATGATTTTTTCAAATATTTTCGATGGATGTGTAACAAGTGAGATCGGACGATAATTTGTTATGACGGATGTATCTATCCCCTTTTTCAACAGTGGTGTAACAATCGACTTTATGAACATAACAGGGTACCTGACAGTATTTTAGTTTTTCTGTTTTTATCACTCGAAATCTTAAATTTTTCTTACTGTCATCATCAGTAGCAAGTCTGGTTCTATCATAATATTTCATAACAACCTGTAGAAGTCAGAACACGTTCACTGCAGATTGACATTTTAGCTGTTAAAAGTGACAAGCATAGTAATCGTTTTTGAATTTGAAATTGTCAAGTTCATTTATCACAAGAAAAGGAATGGTTTCAATTTGGAGTGTAGTGAAGAAAGTTTGCATGGATTCTAAAATTTTACGATTCCAGAGTTTATGTTCTAAAGCTAAAACTCAAGAAACGACCACAAAAACCGATAAGAAACCAAAGCTGAAAACTTTTAAAATTTATCGATATGACCCTGAAGATGATACTAAAAAGCCGCGAATGCAGTCGTACACTATAGATTTGAATAAGTAAGATGGCATCTGCTGAAACTATCAGCTATTAACAGAAATCTTCGACAGTTGCAGGCCCATGGTCCTTGACGCTTTAAATTTGATAAAAACTGAACAAGATTCCTCCATTTCCTATAGAAGATCATGTAGAGAAGGAATATGTGGATCCTGCGGTATGAATATTGATGGGATAAATCGATTAGCATGTTTGCAGTGAGTTTCTTTGATATATAATAATAATACATTCTCATTTATTTACCAAACATTTACTAGGGGTTATATCATAATGGTATTTCGCACAAATCACTTAGAAAAAAAGTACAGAGATAAAATGATAATAAAAAAAGATACAAAATATTCCATACACAATAATTCCATAAACAATGTTGATAGAAATGTTTTCAGCATTCATTACCTATCATGGATTAAAGTTTACCAGGCAGATATCGTTTGCTACAAATTTTGGATGCCTCTGGTTTCAAAAAACAATTTGGTTCATCCAGGACTTTGTCAAATAGTGCAATGTTATCGTAAAAAGAAAGTTTGAAAATGTCTTTTCTATGTTTAGGTATCTACACCAAGCAATAAAGCATAAAATAAGTGAGTTTCAAATTAATATACTAGTAGGAAACCGACTATGCCGTCACATGGAAGAAAGTCTGTAGTTATATTGTTATATTTTCGACTCACAACTGTCATTTATCAATTTGTTATACACATTAAATAACAAAAAATGTGTTATTTTGTTCTATTTTGCTTATAAAATGAAAACTAATGAAGCAATCTGGTTGCTTCAATGAAAATAATTATAGATAATTGAAATTCAAACAAAATAAGATTTTTTACGACCCGGTCGGATAATGGACCATTCCAAGAGATATGAGATAACACTGAAATTAGAAAGTAAATACGCTAATATCACTTTATTTTTTCTGACCGCTAGTTTATCTGCAATCAGAAGAAAAGTGGTTTCGTGACGTCACGTTCATCAAAACTAAACTTGGCAACGTTGTTAAAGTTGTGCACCAAATTCTCATTTAAATATAATGTGTCGTATGACAGTTGGCATTTGATACCAGATGGGTTCTTTCGTCTGTTTCACGGTGCGATCAATAAGAATAGTTTGTCTCTGTCTAACTCATTTGCCTACCCATTTGATACAAGTGAAGCAGTTTCATCAGATCTTAACTTCAACGAACAATACCTTGATTTATTTTTTGAGGTTAATGCGGTTTTCTGAGTTTTGAGAGCTTTTGTTGTTTGTGTTCTAAAATTTGTTATTAATTCCTGTATCTCCAGTACCTGTATCCCTGCAATAACTGAACATGTCGAAAAGGTGCTTTGTACCTCGGTAAATTATCCGAACTTCCCTTCACGAAGCCTTGTTCCATATTTTTAATACACAATTACACAAATACATTCACACCAAATCGTTTATGATAACACCTCACTACACTATTATCGAATTTATCAGTTGAATGTTGATTATTGAATGTAAATAAAATAAACATTAACCTCACATCTCCATATAACTTTTGACAGTTGAGAACTGTCATTACGATTTGCTGTGTTATCAATGCTCGTTCTTCATCAAAAGGATGGTCTGTTCAGAAAATTTGAAAGTTATAAGTACAATAAAAAATAGCTAATATGTGGATTTTTATCTTTGAGTTGATCAAGTGACAATGTATTGATTATTTCTCAACGGCTTATATCATGCTAGAAGTTATATTTTTAAGGAGAACGGTATTGCCTGTTTCGGAACGTGGATTATGGTGGGAGATATTTCCGATGAACGTGACGTCAGCGGCACACTTTCAAATGTAATATTTTTTTAAAATGAAAGAAAAATAATGGAACTTTTTGTTAAATGGACTCTTCAGACTAATAACTATCGATTTAAACGAGTTTTGTAATTTATTTTCCGTAAATGTAAAGGTCCATTAGTAACGGAGAAAAACTGGAAAAACTGGAAAATTTTGCGATTTTTTTAAAAATTCATAACTCCGCCATTTTTAAGAAGTAGGATTGTATTTAATCATGTGTAGTTCATGTGTGCACTAAACAGGCGCTGTCAGATCGTTAGTTTTTACACAATTGCAATTCAAATTTTTTTTGCAGTATCTTGCAGCGTGCCTGGATGCTCCAGTGATAGCCCGATTTCAATTTCTGATACATATCATGGAAGAAGAAGTATAGTACTACAAGACATGTATTCTCATTTTGCGGTACAATGGTGTGAAATGAGTGAAACATGCATGCAAACATGACTGAAAACGGACGAGCCACAATGGTGTGAAATGGGTGAAACATGCATGCAAACATGACTGAAAACGGACGAGCCCGCGTTAGCTGTCGAGTGGTAGGAGAGTCCGGGAGATGAGGGGAATTCTTCTAATGAACTGGTATCGTGATAATACGCTTCCCCACATCTCCCGCTCTCTCCTACCACTCGACCGCTTCCATCAACTCTGCCGTTTTCGGTCATGTTTGCAAGCATTTTTCACCCATTTCGCAACATTTTAGCGCAAAATGAGAATATACGTTTTGTGGTACTGTACTTCTACTTTCAAAATCTGTTTGAGTTATTGAAATCAGACTATTACTAGAGCATCCAGGCACGTTGCAAACTAGTGCAAAAAAAATTTCATATTGCAATTGTGCCAAAACTAATGATCCGTCAGAGCATGTTTTGTGCACATACAAAGTACACATGATTCAATACTTTCATGAGAAGGGCCAACCCTATTTTTTGAAAAATGGCGGAGTTATGAATTTAAAAAAAAAATCATTAAATTTTTCGGTTTTTCTCCGTTACTAATGATACGATCGGGTCGTAAAACATTCCATATGTTCGTATCTTATCTACAATCTTTTTCATAGGAGTAATCAGATTGCTCTATTAGTTTTCATTTTATAAGCAAAACAATAAAACACACGTTTTTTGATATTTAAATATTTATAACAAATTAATAAATGACAGTTGCAAGTCGAAAACATAACAGGATGGCACAGTCAGTTTTCTACTAGTATTTTTGTTAGGAAAGAATACTTTATTGATTAGTCTAATCGTTTTAAAAAAATTTCGGCGCAAGTTTAGATTATGTACATTTGTTCTGAAGGTTACTCTGAACAGGTCATCAGGATTTGTTTGAATGTTATAGACGATGTAGTAACTTGATTACTTATATTTCGGACGTCCATCATCTTAATGGTTGAAAGATTTCTATCTCTTTAAAAATTTTTCACAACGTTTCAATTGCTTGAATCCGCAATCGTCTTCTGGTGAATAGTGACAAAATCAGATGCTACGCGACCTTTTATAGGTCTATAATTAAGTGTATTTACGCGCGGTCTTGTGGCGCGCGTGGTTTCGCGCTTTTTCTCCCTCCAAAACGGTCCATGAGCGGTTTCCATATGTTTTTAATTTCCACGCTTGGTTGACTGAAGGCACCATTGGCTTCTATGTAGGTGGTTTCCATAAATTTCCGTTTGAACCAATGTTCCTCTCTATGAAGAACACTAGCTTCGTCCCAGAGAATTCGGTGGTGTTTTGTCCAGGCGTGGTCAGCAATTCCCGATTTTGATGTTTCCCCTCGTTGAGTCCACTTTTTGTGTTCGGCTATTCTTACTGATAATGGCCTCTTCGTCTCTCCGATATAGGAATCTCCACATTCACATGGGACTTTGTAAATACAGTTTTTGCTGGATTCTGTTGTGTTCTCTGGTTGCGTCTTGGTGAAGAAGCTTCGTAAGGTACTGCCGGATTGAAAGCAACTCTTGATGTTATATTTATTTCCGATCCTTATGATCTTCTCGGAGATACCCCTGATATAGGGAAGAATGAGAACGGGGTTTTGTGGTCTTTCTTCGGTTGTCTTGGTCTTTTCGAGTTGTTTCCGAACTTCTCCTATGAGCTTCTCGGAGTATCCGTTTCGGCGTAGGTCCTTTTTTATTTGGTTAATTTCCGCCTCCAATGACTTCTGGTTGTCGCAAATAGACAATGCTCTCTCCACCAACGTTCTTACGATTCCCCTCTTTGTGGAGTTTGGGTGATTAGAGCCGTAGTTGAGGTACTGCCCTGTGTGTGTCTTCTTCCTGTAAACAGAGGTGAGGATTCCAGTGTCTGTTCTTTCAGCTTTCACATCGAGAAACGATAGGGTACTGTTAGTTTCCTTTTCCATTGTGAATTTGATTGAATCCCTCATGTTATTCATTCTGGCGAAGAATTCCCCAAGGTGTTCATCCCCATGGTTCCAAATGATAAAGGTGTCGTCTACGTATCTTAACCATAGTTTTGGTTTGTATTTTGCCTCTCTGATAGCCAATTCCTCGAACCACTCCATGTATATGTTGGCGATTACTGGAGAGAGAGAGAAGATCCCATCGGCAGTCCATCAACTTGGGAGAAGAAACGGCTCTTTTCTTGCAAGTATGAGTTGTGTAGGCAGCACTGCAGTAGTTCCAATATCGCTTGTACGGGGAGGTCAGTCCTTTCATGAAGCTGGATGTCTTCTTCCAGTTTCCTCTTGATGATGTTAAGGGATTCTTCTATGGGGACATTGGTGTAAAGGCTCTCCACGTCAAAGCTGATGAAACGATCTTCAGGCCCTAGTTCAACATCTTTAATAATGTCCACGGAGTGTTTAGAATTCTTGACGAACGAACTGCTAGTACCCTGTAAGGGTTGTAGTAACGGTAGGAGGTATTTCGCCAGGTTATAGGTCGGTGAGTTACGGGAGCTGGTGATTGGTCTTAATGGCATGTCGGGTTTGTGAATTTTCGGAAGACCGTACAGATGAGGCGGTTTACTGTAATGTGGCATCAAATGTGTCCGTTCTTTGTCTGGAATAAAGGTTTTTGTACTTTGACAGAGTACTGTAGATTTTCCTTTCTATCGAAGATGTTGGATCCTTCTGTAGGAGTTTGTAGTTTCCTGTTTCGAGTACTGCTTCTAACTTGTCATCATAAGTCTGGGTGTACATGATGACTGTGGCATTTCCTTTGTCTGCAGGGATAATTTTAATGGTGGAGTCCATTTGCAGGGTTTTCAGGGCCTTCTGTTCTCCAGTGTTGATGTTTTTTCGAGGGATTCGCTCCTTCTCCAAAACCTCTTTCACTTTCCATCTAAATTCTTCTGCCTGGACAGGGTTCATTCTGTTGCTTGTTGACTCTACCGAGCTCACGATGTCCAGGATTGGTATCGTTTTTGGTGCAACTGCGAAGTTCAATCCTTTTTCTAGCAAAGTCTCTTCTACTTGAGTCAGGGGTTTTGATGAGATGTTGATTATGGTACTTTTAATTTAATTAAAAAATTTGAAAGATAAAGAAATCTTTCAACCATTAAGATGATGGACTTCCGAAATATAAGTAATCAGGTCATCAGGAGTTTTGTCAATCAATATCTTGTGGCAAAAGCATACCATATGATGTTCCGATGTTTCCTATCGTTAAACATGCTGAGCCATCCCTCCTCTTTCAATTTAGAAGAGATACGTCGGGGGCGTTTTATTCCATATACAACAGGACATTATTATGTCTACAGGGTCTACAGGGTGACTAAAAAAAGTGTAACATATCAATGTTGTGTTTTTCAGACGGAACACCCCCTATTTCGTTACACTTTTGATAGGATCAGAAAAAAATAATATGGTTTCATATATACCTAACTCTAACCGTTCTCGAATTATTGATTTTTTTTTATGAAAATGCTAGGATCAATTATTGGAAACTAAATAACATCGAGATGAATGAAAATCACCCCCTCGAAATTTGACCATGTATCAAAGTGGTTTTGGCTATTGATTTCTTTACAACCCGTTTATCAAAATTATACAGAATTTTCAAAAATCGCTGTTGCTTTTTTATAAGTTCGAACAAAGATAACATTGTCATTTCAAATAGAACCCTCTGTACATTTTTGATCGGAGTATTAGGAAATTCAATTATATTTCATAACATATTGAAGTTCCTTATACCTAACCAGGATAATTTGTGTAATTGATGACTTGTTTATTTTGTAGAAATCCATTATCACTTTAATGAAACGAAAGAAGCACACTTTCTGTCAATTTCAATGCAAAACCTAAACGAGTTATAATGAAAAATTCATGGATATATATATATAGATTAGAATGCTCTGCAGTATGTGCAGTATGTGCAGGCCAAACCGTAAGGCTCCGTGAACACGTCTGTTTCGACAAAAAATGAACAATGTACGAACATCTGCAAGAAATAAAACACAAGATAAGTAAATATAATCTCAAAATCCTACACACATGTAATAAAGGGAAGAAAATTAATCTGTTGGAAGCCATGGAAATTAATAAATCGATTAAAAACCCGAAATATAGAACCCTCAACGAGCAACTCGATTTAAGTAGGTCTCCACTTTTGAATTTATAATTTAGACCACCCAGATAATTTCCATAACCTCCAGTATTGAATTTATAACATTTCAGCCCTGTTCATTTAATTTCTTTCAATTGCCTCTTCATCCAGTTTACCTGCAACCTGTAATTAGGTTTTAGACTTCAATTGTATTAGTTAGTTTTTATACTTGATAATGGTATAAAACCCGAAACCGGTCGTGAAAATATAAAAAACTAGTGGAAATAAGACAAAAGTGTGTCTCTTTCGTTTCATTACACTAACCTTGATAGTTTTTCAGATATTAACTTTTTCAAATAGTAGTTCTTTTTCAATGCATTCTTTGAATCACTCACCCATTTACAACTGAACAATTTTAAATAAAAAAAACGTATTTTTTCAACCAATAGGGATGATTTATTTCTCATTGGGCAAATATAAGAAAAGTTCACTAAGACACCAAATTTCATAAATAATCTTTTATTTTCAGGGCCAACTATGCTTATTTTTCTAAGTAAAAAGTCAATATTACGTTGAAATGCTTCTATCAAATAAAAAACTCATAAGGGCAGACTTCTCTGGATGAGACTATAGCACATGGCTGGATACCACAAACCTGAAAATCTGTGAACGTGGTCTTTATTCCGAAACCTGGCCGGAACTCATACGACCAGGCCAAGGATTACAGACCAATGAGGTTACAATATTTTCTCCTGGAACGACTGGAAAAACTGATAGGGCAGAAGGGGGGCAGCTCTTGTAGACCTGCCTTTATTTGTGAACCAGAATGTCTCTTTTCCAGGAAAATCGTGCCAGACGGCTTTGTGCCAATTGGTGTCAAGGCTGGAAGACACTCTGGCGAAGAAAGAATCCATCCTTCGGTAGTATGACCTTAGCGTCCAGGAGAACAATTTAATTATTGATAGACGCATTTCAACGTAATTTTGACATACATCTTTTGAAAATATGAATGGTTGGCCCTGAAAATGTTTCCATTTTGTATAATATACACGTATCAGAATTACATCGGTCTGATAGATCAATATTGTCGGGAATATGTTTTTTGGGTATTTTAAACTTCCACAGTCTGAAATTGAAAAAAAATATAAATTCAAGAAAATCTGTGTAAAAGGGCAAATAAACCAATTTGCACTGGTTAGTAACTGCATGTAAAAGACTGTTGACTTGAAAAAATATTTGATTTGTTCAGTAACGTATTGTATTTTGAATTTGCTTATCTGAAAATATCAGTACAAAACAACTACTAAAATATGTCGACGCAGTAACCCATCGGACAAATTCCACAGGTGTAAAAATTTCTCTGCATTTCCTTTTTATTCATTTCCATACTGTGAAAGGTTGAAATACCCAAGATACAACAAGGAACGAATTTCCTCCACAAAATCAATTTTTCAATCGGTACTTGGTTTGACCTTAGCTTTAATGGAAACTCACTTACGGTGGTGTGTACTTGCGGATGTTTTCTATTTTCCATGCATTGTTATCTCGAGTATTTCAGGTGCTTGAAAGCCCAAAGGATTTCCACGGTTATCGAGCTTTGCAGATCCAACTAGCATTTTAAAGGAAATTTTAATGTACGCCTAGGCTGTAGTATCCAATAATGTTCATAGTGTTGATTTACAAAATTGTTCTGTATCACTTATTTAATTTTTTAGTTATGCTTTGGAACTTCTTAGGAAAATTCAAAAATCACTTATTTTCAGTAAAATAAAACCACGTGGTACAACAAAAATATACCCCCTTCCCCACATGTACGTTGTAAAAGACTTAGTTGTGGACTTCAATAAATTCTATGAGCAACATAGAAGAATAAAACCATATCTCATTCGAGAAAATCTTGATGTTGGAAAAGAGCAACTGGTTCAGAGCATCAAAGACAGGGACAATCTGGTGAGCATTTTCCTAACAATAGTTTTTAGTTGCGTAGGTAAGTAGTTAGTTGTCAGTCTGACTACTACAAACTAGTCAGCCAGTCAAACATGGAAAATTAGTGTATTTGATATGATTCATTTCGAGTATAATAAACAAAATATTCAAGGAAATCTATACAATTGTAGAACCCTAAAACTGCCCAAAAAAGGCAATAGGCAGTAAGTGATGAAACATTGAAAGAAGATAAATGGATATTTTTCAAATTGAAAGGCTTCACTTACTGCGGTTTGCCATCTTGAATTATTCGGCTCCACGTAGAGTTTTCGAGGGTTTAGTTAACAAGGTGCGTCACATACTGTTCTTCGGTATTCAGGGAAAAAGTTATTTTTCACAAATTGTCACTTACTGCCTTCTGCCTTTTTTGGGCGGAATAGCACCATGAAGTCCGATGGTAATCCAGAGGACATACTCTTAGGACGTTCGGGACGTCCTTATTACGTGCAGAATTGGTTCCACGGACGTCCATTGGACATCCGTGGGAAGCACCAATGTCTCGACTTCTAACCAAAATTGGACGTTCTATTAGGATATCCAGTGGACATCCACTTGGGATGTTAATTGGACGTCCCCGAATTACATCAATCGAAAGTACATCTGGGACGTCCTTAGGACGTGCAATATTGGTACGTCAGGACATGCAGTATTGGTACCGCGGACGTCCATTGGACATCCGTGGGAAGTACCAATGTTTCGACTTCTCACCAAAATTGAACGTTCTATAAGGATAATCAATCGACATACACCTGGGATGTTCATAGGACGTCCCCGAATTACATCAATCGAAAGTACATCTGGG
Organism: Chrysolina oricalcia; assembly: GCA_944452925.2. Lineage (NCBI taxonomy): Eukaryota > Metazoa > Arthropoda > Insecta > Coleoptera > Chrysomelidae > Chrysolina > Chrysolina oricalcia. Next base: position 1,111,201 of record OX101821.2, on the reverse strand, counting down.
ACGTCCTTAGGATATGTGCAGAATTATCAGATGTGTTTGTTCATACATCTCTTTCAGAACTGAGATTATGATATTGTTGTGGATTACTGGAGATACCAATTTGAATGGAACCATGCAGATGTACTTACTAGGTAGGTTCAGCACTCTCTCAGAGTCATTCAATTCGGTTTTGGAAACATCAGATACATCTGAATCAGTCGAGACTTCTCTATTTAAAGTTTCTGACAATCGTTTAGCGATTCTATTGCGCGGGCGTGTTGATATATTTCGTTTTTGTTTGTACATGTTTGAAGGATACACACAACTCTACACGGAAACATCTTTTTCAAAACAGTGTTGAATAGGTTAGTAATAACTATTGAATAGTTGAACAAAACTTTAATTTTCATTTATAGATATAACCATACTGAATGAACACAAAATAACTTCCACAACAGTCACTAAACTCATATATCACAAAAGATGATAGAAAAGCCACCATAATAATAATAATAATAATAATAATAATAATAATATTTATTTGCCACTGTGGTACAACCTGTACATATGGTACGTCAATAATTTATAGATATAAAAAATATTATTACACACTGATATATATGAATAAAATACAATACAATAAGTACAATAAAATATAAAATATGAAAATTAATGTCGTATATAATAATATATATAAAAGTCGTGCATATAGCTGATGGCCTAGTAAAAAATATAGCCAAACGTCAAAGATCAGAATAAATAGAAGTTAGAATAAAAGAAAAAAAGATTTAAAATCAGTGTTCATCGTAAATCATCATCCAGGAATTCATCACAACTATAGTAACACTTTTGCAGCAGCAATTGCTTTACTCTGCCAAGAAACATTTTTTCAGAGGTAATTTGCTTGATCTGTTCTGGTAATTTATTATACAGATTCATAGCATTGTATATAGGGGACTTTTTATATTTTGTTGACCTATGACTCGGAATACGCAAAAGATCACCATGACGGGTATTGTAGCTGTGCGTCGTTCTATTTGTTTCAAAATTTTCTATGTTAGATCTAGCTAATCCTATACATTTGAAAATATATATAGATGGAGCGGATAATAATTTTTCTCTAATGAATACTGGTTTACAGCTGTCTCTGTGTTCCATACTGAAAATCAGTCTAACAATGCGCTTTTGTGCTACAAATACTCTGTTAAATTCATTACTGGAACCCCATGCTGTGATATTGAGTGATATATGTGAATATGCCATTGCAAAATAAATTTCAAGTAGACCTGCTGTATTCATGCATGATTTCATTTGTCTGAGAGCAAAGAATGTTTTGTTTAGTTTGTTGCAAACATCTTTTATTTGTTGATCCCATGATAAGTTTTCATCCAAGTAAGTTCCTAAAAATTTAACCTCACTACTCTTCTTGATTTCGTCAATAATTTCTAAGTCATCTGGAACATTACTTCTCCTATTATAGAAATTGACCAATACTGTTTTCGTGGAGTTTAAAATTAATCTGTTTCGTTGACACCAGGAGCTAAATCCGTCGATAATGCATTTTACCTTGATAAGCAGTTCATCAATATTTCCCCCTGTAACTGTGATAGTGGTGTCGTCCGCAAACATAGTGAGGTGACAATCTTCCAGATATTCTGACAAATCATTAGCATACAACAAAAAAAGCAATGGCCCAAGCACTGACCCCTGTGGGACTCCAAGCTTAACATCATTGCAACTTGATCTAAAGTTTTCACATTTTACAGTCATGGTACGTCCTTCGAGGTAAGATTCAATCCATTTCACCAAGTTGTTTGGGAAGCTAAGTTGGGATAATTTTGCAATTAAAAATTCAGGAGAAACTGTATCAAACGCTCTCGTTAAATCAAAAAATAAAGAAATTACGTAATTATTGGAATCCACCTCTTTATAAATATGATTCAGTAAGTGATATGTTGCAGTTTCAGTTGATTTACTTTTTCTAAATCCATGTTGGTCTTTGCACAGTATATTATTTATCTCCAAATAGTTAGTAATCCTGATAGAGACTATTTTTTCAAACAGTTTAGCCAGTGAGCAGAGCAACGAGATTTGTCTATAATTTTCTACTTCAGAGCGGTTTCCTTTCTTGAATACAGGTATTACTAATGCCTTTTTGAATTCATTGGGAAAATATCCTTGCAAATAAGACTGATTCAATAGATAAGTCAGAGGGGTAATTAATACATCGATAACTTTTTTTATTGTTTCTATTGACAACTCATCTAGTCCAGTAGACTTTTTATTTTTTAATATTTTTAGTGTGTTTAGCACCTCTGGTTCATTTATAGGATCATTTTGGAAAGCATAAATTATATTGTAATTCCTTGAGACTGTACAAGGCAGTGAAATGTTTTGCCCAAAATTTGTTTGAGTTGCAAATTTAGCAGCATTTGAGAAATTGTAAGCAAACAATTCTGCTATTTCCTTCTGGTCTGTAATTTCTTTATCATTGTTTATTAGACTGATAATTTTTTCAGATGATCTACTTTTCCTTCCTAGTTCATTATTTATAATATTCCATGTAGTCTTGGTTTTATTGCTTGCGTTGTGTATTTTATTGTTGAAATAATTGATTTTAGCCTGTTTGATGTTTTTTTTGTGTTCTTTTAAACTGTTTTGATATACAGTTAGACTTCCGGTATTTGCTTCATGGGAAGCTTTAATACATCTAAACATTTCTCTCAAATTTTTACCGTTCTGTATAATATTCTGTGTAATCCAGGATTTAGAAGCATTTTTAACAGTAATACATTTTACTGGGCATGATACATTAAGGCACCAGGAAACAGATTCCAAGAAATACGAAAAGCTGGCATCAATCATCATATCATATAATTTTGGGAACCAGTTTATATTATTTAACCTTGTTTTAAATTCATTTATATTTTCAGGATTTAACTGACGCTTAGATATTTTGTTTTTTTCATTTTCATCCTTAATGTACTTACTACTTGTTTGAAACATAAGAATATGCGACAGATGGTCTGCTATATTTGGTTGTTCTAACCTGCATTCATAATAGTGATCTGAAAAGGTAGATGTCATGTAGTCAATGCATGAGCGGCTTGTGTGACCATTTATATTTGTAAAAATCCTAGTGGGGCCTATGAAGTTTATATTGAGTTGGAAAGACTTGAAAAGGTCACTGAGTAGTTTAGTGTTACTGTCTTCTGGTACTAGGTAATTTATATTGAAATCTCCGCACAAGATAGTGAAGTTCGATCTACTCTCTGCTATTTCTAATGCCTGCGACACACAATTTAAAAAAACTTGAGGGTCACCTCGTGGTGGTCTATATGCGGTTATAATAGTGACTTTCATTGTATTTGTACGATAGCTAATTGCACATATCTCTACTTGACATTCAATAGACAACTTTTTAATAGACTCTAATTCATTACACTTAATGTTATCTTTTAGTAAAATAAGTACACCACCTCGAAATATGATGTTCACGACAATACATTGCTCCTACTTTATATCCTCTTAAGTGAACTTCCCCGTAATTGTTATTTTTAGTTATCCAGTGTTCAGAAAAACATAAGAAATCCAATTTTTTATCATCTGCAAAAACCTCGATAGAGCTATAGTTATTAACGAATCCCTGGATATTTACATGACACACACTATTTATGGGACCTATACTAAAGTTTACATTGTTCTGTTCAACGTTTGTTACATTTGTTGCAGATTTATCTGCGATAGTCTGGGGTATAAAAAATGCTCTTCTGGTAAATACTCAACAATTGTCTGTCGATTCGTCAACACTTCACTTGAACACAGAACACAAAACACAGAAAACAACTTTATGCACGGAATCCATGCATAGAGGAATTGTTTGGTTTCAATTCGTATACGACAAACACAAGAGACAAACACAAGGAGACTAAAATTTAACAAGGAGAGTTTAATCCCCACAAGACAATGGGGACACTAGTAGAAAGAGATGAAAGAACATTTGTGACGAAATGTGACGTAGTTGGACGTGTCATGGCCGCCGATCTCTATAGACAGTGACGGACTAGCTCTTGGTATATGAGAGTTACTGCTGACAGTTTTGTTGCTTGGTTGGAGTTCGACCCTGTACTCATAACCAAGTACGTCACTATGACGCGTTGATGCTACAAGATTCTGATTGGCTAGAGCTTATTAAACCCTCCTTGTTAGTTTAGTCTCTTTGAGACAAACATACATTTTTTTTTCATTGTTGTGAAACAGTGAATCTTATTGGCTTACGCACAAACTCGAGAATATGGCCCCTGATGACCTTATTGATAATGAAAAGGGTTTTATTTCAGATGGGTTGTTTTCGCTATAATGTTAAGCCCTATTGTAAATATGTGATCCATTTTATACCTCTTCTGTAAAACCACTAGTTGGGATGTATACACGGGTACTGGGTACACATGGAGGCCTGATTATTGTAACTGTTTTCGAATTTTGTTTTACTTTTATGATCATCCATCCTTCATCTTTGGCTGGATGCACCTAGGACACATTCCGAAAAATGTTCAATTCAGGACATCCCAAGGAAGTCCTCAAAGGGACATTTTCTAAAATTCACTGATTGGGACGTCCGATGTACATTCATCAAGGACGTTCCAGAAAGTCCCCATACCAGGATATCCTAGAAAATTCTACAAAGTATATCCGAACCAGGATATCCCAAGGAAGTCCTCGCAGGGAGATATTCCAAGATTAACCAACTGGGACGTCCAATGTTCATCCATGCGGGATGTTCCTGAATGTCCCGTACTAGGACAACCATGGGACGTCCTTTCAAAGACATGCCAGAATACTTACTAACAAGGACGTCCGATGGATGTCCTAGGAAACATTACAAAATATATCCGATCCAAGACATCCCAAAGACGTCCTCTCAGAGACGTTTTATACGATGTACCGATTGGAACATCATTGGGATATCCATAGGAATTCCTTTGGGGAAATTCATGAAAATGCACTGACTCGGACGTCCCAAGGACAATGATTTTAAGTCCCGGATATTCAGACATGATATGTACCAAATAGGGACGTCCCTGGGACATGGTGTGCTATTAGGGAAGGAAAAATGAACAAATTTGCGTTCGCAAGACTGTTGTCTGGAAAAAAATATTCTAGGTTGTGTCTGTTTCCGTTATCGAAACTTACTCAAAACCTTTGTTCTGTCGGGTTCAGAAATAAGATATTGCTTAACAAAGTCGAATAAAATCTATCAAGAAGTTCAGTGGGGACACTAATGCTATCTTGAAACATGTGTACGGAATCAATCAATCGACAGTCTGTTATTTCTTACCTGAGAAGAGGTAACCAGATGCGGTTCATTTGGAAGAAGTTTGTTTAAAAACAGTTTTTCGATAAACTAATACAGGCAGATTCTTTCAACTTCCTCTTGTCATTAAAATTTTTGTGCCACATCATTCCACCATATGATATGGCCATGTGAGAATATGTTGGATATTTTTGAACCAGTTATTTTTAGACTTTTCGTTCTTCCTGGCACATAGTCAATTGTATCGAAGTTTCGTATATAACACATACACGTACAAGGTATGTTGTCTTTGTCAGCTGACGAAATATGGATAATTGGAATGACTCATTCAATCGCATTCAATAATCCATTCAAAAACTGTAAAATATGCATCATATTTCTTTATCAAATAAAAAAGGTACAGGGCCGTGATTACATGTCTCAATCGCCCGGTATATCAAGATAGCAGATGTTACCCAAAATAATTTTTTGACAAACTTCATTGGACTGTCAAAAAAGATCTTATCTCCATACCTACTCCAAACCTTTATACAGTTTTCAGCATGTTTCATAACCTAGGCAGATATAGTCACCGAAACGTCAACGTTTTTTGAAAAAGAGTCTTAGTTAATTTAAAATTATCTGTTTAATACAGTCAAACTCAGAATACCTTACTGACAATATATTAATTTTATAAGCTACGGAATATTGGCATGGGGATCGGCTGCTATGAATAAACTGATTTTGACACAGAAAAGACTACTTAAAATAATATTTAGAAAAAAAAGTATTTATTCATCAAACGTCCTTTATGAAGAACCACAAGTATTCGACCCAGTACAGCTCTTTTTTTCAAACTGTAACTTACGAACACACAAAATTAAAAATAAACTTAAAAAAATAGAACATGAATATAACACTCGATCCAAACAAAACAATTTCAAAACACCATTCATGAATAAAACTGTAGGACAAATAAGCTACAACCCCTCCAGTTTCAAATTTTACAATGCTTTTTCAATTCAATTAAAAAATTCGAAGAGTCAAAATGAATTCAGGAAAAGATTGAATAATTATATCAATGTATTGCCTCGTTTAGAAGTACATAAATTAGTGTACGGTTAGTACTACTATAAGTACTGACTCTAGAAATATCGGTAATCTATTATGTCCAGTGTGTATGTATTAGTGTTTATGTGTATGTTTTTACAAATAACCCATTTTATCCGTATTATTATATTTTAACTAGAGTGTCTGTTATTGTTTCTCATATTATCATTGTCATTATTAGTATTATATGTTTATTGTTACTTTTAAATATACATTTGTTGTCATCCGGATTTTATCAAATCTATTTTATTCAATTTTATTCTAATTATTTATATTTTTATTATCAATAACTGATTTTTTAGTCACACACAAACTGGCAACAGTTTACGTGACTTTCTCCTGTTTATTGACCTGATTACCTTTCTCTTTTTTTATTGCATTTCATATGTATGATCATGAGTTAATAAACATTATTATTATTTTACATTAAATTGATACATTCGCTCTTCTGTACTTTGGTAGATATCCTGGAATATCATATTTTTCAGTTTCAGACAGTGGAAGGTTAAAACTCCCAAAAGACCATGTCAAGAAGCGAATTTCTTTCACGAACTAAAACTCTCAATCATTGAGAAACGAGAAGTTCAATTCAAAGCATATCAGCAACAGTAGGCATTTTTCAACAAAATCAGATACGTTGTTTCCTTTTGAAATATTCATATTGATACGAAGGCTAATCTTTCAGCGAGTCCCAAAAACTATGCAACAAATGGAAAACTATTTTATCAATAATTTCTAAAAAAAAATTATTGGTGATGAAAGTTGGTCCCCTATGGAGAAACTGATAATGGACAATCACAATGTTACGTTCAGTATTTGGTTTTTGAAAAAAATAGTTTTTTCAAAAAGTCATCAAGAATAAAGTACCTCTATTTTTCAAAATACAGAAAAAATGTATTGAGAATATTTAATTGCAATCTTATGAGTAAGTGAGATTCGGTTTTCCATCACTTGCCACACTATTAAGATTGTATGCAACAAAGATCATACATTTTTTTTTTTTAATCTCGCAATTTATCTCATATATATTATATTGTTGTGAATTAATGATATAACGCCAATATTTCAATAACTACAGTATATCTCATCGAAAATTATTTGAATGATGAGACAATGAAGTACATAAGGGATGCAAAAAAAATTGTGATGAAAGAAATCAATGAATATCTCTTTAATATTCAAAATCTGAATTGTTTGTCAAAACAATGGTTTATAAAATGAAATCAAAAATTCCAATTGGGATTGTTTTTTTAAAAAAGGTGATGACTATTAAAAAAGAAGTATTTTTTCACAATTTCATTCATCCAATTTAGGTTTCTCGATATGCACCAACTTTTTTTCATGAAACCAATAATAAAAAGGTTTTTCATTTGCTGCATATTTTTTGGGATACTTACATTTTCATATGTGCAGTGTCTAAATTTCGCCTTTTTGTATCAATTGTGATATAAATAAAGACAAAATGTTATTATTATGTAATGGTGATTGTTGAAATGAAATACCAATGTTTCAGTATAATGAGAATTAGCAAGTTGAAAAATTTTCTTTCAGAACTCTTGGATTGTGGAAAGTATATCTTCGTGAGATAACTGCAATTTTAGATTCTAGATTTTTTTAATTTTGCTATCTGAGAGCGCACCTCAACGACTTTATATTTCTGGAATAAAGAGCACAGTATGCTCGCAACGATTGCATATTTTCACCATAAAATCTGGTTTTCATACGAATATTATGCATGCATTTTCCAGAACTATCGGAAATGGGTACGGACTCAATTTTGTTATACCGGTTAAGAAATATATTTATTCCATCATTTGCGGATGAAAATTTCCATTCTGGATATAATGCATAAGAGATATTTCATAATTCTATGATTACCTGGATCTCAGATGTATCATTCGGTTTATTGAAAGAAGAATATCCTCTTTCGAATTTTGAATATTTTCCACTTGTTTCGTAAGACTATAACACGAAATACAAAAATGGTACACTTAAATGTAACATTAGTAAAAACACAGATTTTTCTTTTCCAATATTCAAACACGCAGACAGACATTCTGAAATATATTATTGATAGTACTTTTCTCAATATAGGTACTTCATTAGACGATCTTTATGTTTAAATTCATTCATTCTGGTTTTCTGGTGTTCACCAAAAAACGTTTGCATTTTCTTTAAGAGTTACAGCAGATCTGATTTCTAATGGCAGTTCATTAAAAATTAAGCTTCCAGCACAAAAGACGATTTTTTTAATGTTTTCTTTTTGAAATTTAAGATGTCGATTTCCTGTGCTCTCCTCGTCTGATACCTGATTGAGCTTCCATTAATTTAGATTTTTGTTAATGACGCTCGAAATTTTGAAAATATGTATTCCGGTCACAGTTGGTATTCTCTGTTTCTTGAAAGTTCCTCTACAATATTCTCTGTATTGCAAACTTTATATAATTCTCATGGTTCTTTTCTATAGTGCAATAATTCTGTCAATTTCGGTGGATTGGCCCCATATTATTATATTATAACTCAAAATTGAGTAGACTAGTGCATAATAATACGTTCATAGCTCACGTTCAATTTTAGACTGGCAAATGTAGTTTTAGCAAGCTTGGAGCACATTGAGTCTATTTCTTGATGAACATTTAAACAACTATCGATGATTGTCATAAGAAATTTTACTTGGTCGCTGGTTTCTTTATGAGTATCTTCGGTGGAATACTTATCTTAATCAATGAGAAAAGCATACACACTTTTTGTCTACATTCGTGTTCAAGGAATACTTAAAACACCATGATTTGAATTGCCTGATTACCATATCTGTTTTAGTCTCTAGTTCTATTTAATTTTTGTTGTTAATAATCACTGACGAATCATCTGCATACATGTATATATTTCTGGAAGTTACAAATTACGGTAAGTCATTGATGAAGGTAAGGAAGAGTAGAGGACCAAGTATTGAACCTTGCCCTACCTCGACATTCAATTCCATTTCCTCTGAACCTATGTTCTTCACAATTGGCCTATTTTGTAGATATGCAACTATCCGTTCTAACAATTTATCTCTTACATCTAATTTATTGAATTTCTCTTGAAGGAAATTTGAATTAACAGGATCAAAAGCAGCAATTAAGTCAAAAAATTAACCATGTCTTCCATGAAAGAATATATTCAAGTGGCCTTCTATATGAACCACCAATGTTTTCTACACAAAAAAGGTATTCCGGGTCATAAGATCTAAAGTTGACCGTTTTCAATAAAAATCAACTTTCATGTTGTTTAAATAATGTTTTTTTCTCGAAAAATTGCTGCGTGCATTGAAGCTAACGGCGGACATTTCCAACAATTCAACTGAGTATGATTGTTATTGTTTTTTATTTTGCAATTAAGAAGTCAACGTTTGGTTTTGTTACTTGTTCTAACGTTTAAATAAATTTTGTATAATTAGGAAAAAAATTTACCACGTTTTTCAACATGAAAGTTGATTTTTCTTAAAAACTGTCAACTTTAGAGCTTATGACCAAGAGTACATTTTTTGTGTAGAAAACATTGGTGGTTCAAGTAAGCGGCTCAAAATTTTCCAGTGGCGTAGAAGTTGGAGAAAAAAACACCCACTACCCCTCAAAATCTTCACCATTTATGAATTTAAAAAAAATTCAAAAACTGCACAAAACATAGCTAATTATGAGTAGAAAATTCATTCGAAATCTGTTTTTTGTGCGATAAACGGTTCCAGAGATATTCGCAATAAACTATAATTTTTTTAAATTTCAACACCCTGTATCTCTCGAATTTTAGAGGGTAACTTAATATAATTTTTTTAAATATTTTTGAACGAGCTATCACATCCGGAAGTCCTGCGCATTTATTATGAAACACCCTGTATAAATCAAACTAACACTATTCACACAACTCACAATGGTAATAAAACAGTAATAATAGTAGAACGATGTAACATGTCCACATACAGCTACTAACTGAAATGCTAGAATTGGAATGAGGCAAGTTTTGCAAAATCGTTGTTGAACAGGAGCGGTGGTTACTAACAATTGATCCCGAACAGGTCAAAAATCAACAAGTAGGTGAACAGGTTACATTTTCGTAGGTACACCAAGCCCTACTGCAAATATATTGTTGTTTTATGCGTGTAATAAAAGACTCTGTTGTTATGATATACTTTTCAGAAACTCAAAGTTGATAAATATGAATATACACGTTAGTACAGCGCTAGTAAAATTTTAACCTGCCATTATACAAAGTGAATTATCTATTATTTGAAGCGCTTGCTCTATGTAAACAATATTATAGCTATAAGTTCATGCGTTCAGACAAAACGTTTTCTTTTCAAATATAGGTATTGATTTTCTTACCACAATCGAAAAAAAGTCAGGAAAACGTTTTACTTGGACCATTTCCTTCCGTGTAGAGTGAAATCAATGTTCCCAATTTTAGAGAATCTGGAAATCTGTCCAAGACAGAAAGAGTAATTGATCAATGATGCAATAGGAGATAGGCAAGAGAACAAATTAATTAATAGTATTTGAAGACTTTTATAGAGATGTCATCAAATTCGGTGGAATTCTTATTTTTCAAACTATCTAGAATTTCTATGACTTCTTTTTCGGTTACTAAACCAGTTAAACATTTATGTTCAGTTATTAAAAACTTCCTTCTGCGTTCTTCAACAAATGCAAATTATGTTTCAGTTGGGCTATGCAGAATGCATCCTATGCGCTTGCTGTTCAACGGCTTGTCCGGAATACTGGTGGCACGGACATTCTAAAGCCCCAAATGACTTTTTGGGACCGGCAGCCTTGCTCAACGCCTACAGGTGGATATCAGATTCCAGGGACTCTGGCACTGAAGAGAGGCTGTCGAAAATGACCAACTACTATAACATTTTCAGATGTCATCAGATCAATAATTGCACCAATTGTTGTCCTAAGGTACGACATATTTATTATAGTTCTGAGCGATTGGATGATTTTATTTATTCAATCATGAATTGAAAATACAGGGTATATCTTGACGTGTTCACGCGATCTACAGTGTAGATCTACACATAAAGTTAGCGACATATGGAAGTTTTTTTTATTAATAGATATAAAGAAAATTTTACTAAGCAGTTAGTTTGGGCTTGAAAAATCAGTAAAAAACAGCATCTTTCCTTTTTACATGTGCCACTATAAACCTGTCAAATTTGACATTTTTTTCGAAAATACTCAAAAAATCAGTTTTTTTTTATTTCAAAAAATGCCAAAGAAAAAAGTTGCTCAATTTCCAATTTTATACATTTGCTCCAAATTTGGACTCTCTACTATCACTTCAACTTTTTTCCAATTTTTTTAATTTTTCGAATCTTTCGTTCTATCGATTCGAACGAAACATGATTCAAATTTCATAATTTTGTTGAATATGAATATGAATTGGCATTTGATGCTAAGCGATACGCACTGTGGTGGCTTTAATGTAAACTAGTTTCTGCGACATTGTTTTCTAACCACACTTTCGTATCGTTTGTTTACCATTGATTTTTTATAAATATAGAGCCTTTCTTTGAACCGTTTTCATTTCATCTTAATTTAGTGATAAGAAATTTCCTTTTTACAAGTCAAGCGACCCTTCCGGTCTTATAATGCCGTTTTACAATGGTTATTGTTCTGTGCCACATTGCAATTCCTAGGCCAAAAGAAATTAACTTTTCAAAGATATTCCGAGGAAAATGACCCAAAGGTTCATTTTGAAACGGAGATGGGACGAGAATAAATCTCAAGAAGAAAAGCCTGGATATTAAAGGTTCGGATTGGCAAACCAATAAGCAAATTTATGAAAGTGTGTTCGCTCTATTTTAAGCAAGAAGATTATATTAACAAAGGTAGGAAGGTATCTTGTTTTTATTGACTTATCTACATTTGCATAATTTTAATATAACCGTCTACAATTCTGAGTTCTCCACTCACTTGATGAGGCTCGGATTGCAGAGCGCTTGTCTGGAGACAGAGGGCACACACTTTTGTCACTGATGAGTTCCGTTTATTTTTTCCATATAATATTATATGGTCTTCATTGAGGACTTCTTCACCTTCTACTACACACCGATAACTTTCGGTCCCTTCAACATACCTCAGAAATTCCAATAAACTTAATTTTAATTGGGCCATTTGTCTTTGTTTATAAGAAGACCATTGAAGTATTTAATCATTGGCTTTTTTCTAACACTAATCCTTACACCAATAATCATTTATTTAAATGAACATTAATAAAAGGTAAAAATCATCGGAATCACAGTTTTAACAATGTTTAAAGGGCCTAAACCACGCTTCAAATACTCAATACACGAAATAGACAAAGTAAACAATGGAATTTATATGGAAAAAAAAGTAGGGTTATAAATCAATGTCGTAGAAAGTACTTCATCGTCCGCCGCCGGTAGCGCTACAATCTTAATTTGAAATCCCAATAGTTATGAAACTGTAGGTTATTGTTTAGTTTACAGAAAAGTATGATATTTCGGGTTTGTTTGTAACTGAATTATTGTTCATAAAAATAATCAAACTGGATAAAAATCTATTAAAAAAAGAAATACGAGTGTAATAAGAATGAAGAGAAATTCGTTTATTCGATTAGTAACATATTAACGTCCATACATTGAAAATCCGAATCAGTTTAACAATGAAATGAAAAAACTAGATGAACTTTGCAACAACAAAGACGAATTTCTGGAGGTGCATTTTTTAATTTTCTGGTAACAAGCCATTGTGGGTTTTTTCTGGGCAAGATATGATATTGAAGTCTCATATTCATCAAAATTATGAAATTTGAATCATGTTTCGTTCGAATCGATAGAGCGAAAGATTCGAAAATTTAAAAAATTGGAAAAAAGTCGAAGTGACAGTAGAGAGTCCAAATTTGGAGCAAATGTATAAAATTGGAAACTGAGGAACTTTTTTCGAAATTTCCAAAAAAAAACTTATTTTTTGAGGATATTCGAAAAAAATGTCAAATTTGACAGGTTTATAGTGGCGCATGAAAAAAGGAAAGATGCTGTTTTTTACTCATTTTTCAAGCACAAACTAACTGCTTAGTAAAATTTTCTATATATCCATTAATAAAAAAAACTTCCATATGTCGCGAACTTAATGTGTAACACTGTATATATAGAAAAATAAAAGTAAGGCGATTCTGAAAATTGGTAGTATAAGTGAAGAACTAATGAAGAATTCAACTAAAATATTTTTGTTGATGTGACGTTTCCGGTTTCACCGGAAGTGACGTCATCTTTGTTATTTTTAGTGGCACATCCTGTATTTCACCTCATTTTTGAATTCTTCACATGATTTCGATTTTAACTCATATATCATAAAATATACCCAATATGAACCGTTTTCGAGTTATTCGTGTTTTTTAAGAAGAAGTGCAGCCTCTCGAGCATACGTCATTTCTATGTAAATTACCATTTAAAAAAATATGCAGTGAGTAAATCGTGATTATTGAAGGATGAACGGATCACGCACTATTTTCATATCCACTGAATAATCCACAGGGTGCGCAAAAATGTGGGTCCAATAAGAAATAAACGAACAAATGGAAGGTGACCTCACTTTGATTTCGTCATGGTTAAAAGAAAATAAGTTAACTTTAAATTTTGAAAAACCTTTCTTTATGTATATTTCTAAAAGATCTTTACCAGAAAATCAGATTAAACCCCTCACTGTGGATAATTCTTGTATACGATACAAAAAATACTTAAAATTTCTAGGTTTAACCATTGATCAAACTCTCTCTTGGTCTACGCATGTTCTGGATCTGAGAAAAAAAATATCTCCTATTATTGGCATTTTATACAGACTGAGGTCTTATATTCCACTAAAACACCTTTAAAATATTTACTTCAGTTTGATATATCCAAAGCTTCAGTATTTAATTTCAATTTGGGGAACTGCAACAAAATCAGTTATGCAACCATTGAAAACCTTACAGAATAAAATTATGAAATTTATTTTCAAATTACCCTTCTTGGAACCTACTTCTAAATTATACAAACCGAGAAATCTTCTAGATGTTGATTCATTATTTGAATGAAAATTTGCACGTTTATTCACCTAACAAAAAATAAGAAAAAACATTCCAATCTCTCCTATGTTGTTGCTTCTGATGGTCATAGTCATCTAACAAGGCAATCCGATAACCTAAAAGCTATCCAAATTAAAACTCAATTTGGCAAAAATTCATTATATTATCGCGGTATTTTAGCTTATAGAATGCCGAAACGAATAAGGTCTATTAATTACCTCACAAAATTCAAAAAGGAATTTAAAAAATTTATCATTTCTACTGGAGATGAAGTAGTATAAAGTCTCTGGCCAATTTCTGCTCAATACTGATTTAACTATTATAATTATATTTATATTTAATTGTTATCTATCAACTAGAACTAATATTGTTGTTATTTTTTTGTTTCATATGTACAGTGACCGCCAAAAAGTAAGTACCATATGGGAAAAAATTTTATTATTGGAGTATTGGAAAAAATATTCTGGGAAAAAGTTTGTGCATGTCCGATAACCTAAAAATCGATTTTGACACATGTCACGTGATCGCTAGAATCGCGGCAAAATGAAAAAAATTGTAATGCAAAGGCAAAAAAGGGGTAAGATGGCAAGATATAAAAAAAAGTTATTTGAAAAAGTCACTTAGGGCCAGTTGTTCAGTCAGAGATAATCTGCAGTTTTATGTTAATCTTGGTTTATCGAGTTGTTCAGTGCATAGTTAGAACTTTAATCCTGGTTTGATTCCAGGTTTCGCTAAACCATCAAAATCGATGGATTAGGCACTCAATTTGACATAACTGACTAAAATAACATTAGAATATGAATATGAGATAGTATGGAAAAATAATCGGAAATCACTTTCACAAAAATGCTTATGATATAACATAACTAATTGGGATATTATTGAACTGATGAATATCCTAGCTCCTATTAGGGCACCTCGTACTTTACGAGAAGATTATTTAGAGAAATGGTCATATGAAGAATTTGTATTAAGGTTTAGATTATCAAAATATATTGTGAGGATTATTGTGAAATGGTTTCTCATGAAATCGCTAATAAAACTAATTGGTAAGTAAATTATGTAATTTGATACTATTAGGTATTTTTGTGATGATTCCATTACTGAAAATAATTTTTCTGGTAGACATTACATACACCAAAGATCACAATGGCACATCCCATTACAGGATTTTCCTTTTCGTGGGAACCAGCTAGGACATATTTACATATCTATCTTCAACGAATTATTAAGTACATCTTCCTTAAAAGATACATCACATCGGATGGTTTGCTCATGAATTTGAATCTATTTTATTGTTTAAGACGCCTTCAATGATTCCGTTTTCCACCAAGATTTCCAAAAAACCACAGGAAAGTAAGAACCTACGAGTGGAAAGTATTTGGTTATATTTGACATGAATTAGTAAAATCTTCTTCACTGATGAGATCATGAGCGTAAAGCCGGATACAGACTGAGCTCACGTCACGTGAGCTCACGGGACCTCACGTGCTATCATGTTACAGACAAAATGTGTGGAACGCCGTTAAACATGGTATTTTAATGCATCAGAAGCACACTGAGGTCACCGCATGCGTATAACGTTACATCCCCAACATCACGCGTGAGAGCACGTTTTAATTTTCTGCAAATCCACACATTTGCATCGGCGTGAGCTCACGGTACACATCGGTGTGGGGTTATTTTGATCGTATTTGAATTAAATATTGTTGAACTGTGGTTGTTGATATCGGAAAATGGATGAGATATTGATAGAAAAAGTAATTCATTCGAAAATACATGTGAAAGCGTTGTGGATTATTTTTCAATTCCTGAACCAAACAATGAAATTCGCCCAATTCATGTCTTTTCATATTTATGTCATGGACCCATGCTTTCCTCTCTTTTTTATTTTCCTCCTCCAGAACAATAACAGCAGCCACAGTTTCTATTTCCTCTTCCCAGTCCGAAGAACTGCTGGAGCTGGCGCTTTCCATAATTCACACCTATCCATTTGGGTATTGCATCATAAAACGTGCTAGTAGTGTGTTTCTAAGCATGCTATCACGGTTACATCGTGACAACGTGATAGCACGTGAGGTTCCGTGAGCTCACCTGACGTGTGCTCAGTCTGTTTCCGGCTTAAGTGTTGAATTTTCATTCTCATTGAGGTACATGCGCTCGTTCTCATATCAGTGTCTCCTCGTCTCCTCGGATGTTACTGTAGGGTTTTCTGTTTTTTTTTCTGCAGTTGGAATAGAAAATTCGTCACCTTCCAATTGTTAAGTAGCCCCGGAGTGCATTTGGTGGTGGTTCTCTCCTTCGTCTGCACTTATGTTCAGATCGGGGAGACCATCACCATTATAGTACCATTATAATACATAAATATTTCAATTTACATTCTTATTCATGCTTAAAAAGCTTTGTCGATAAGTCGAAAAACTTGTGACATTGAAGTATATTTTGACTTCGACTTTGACTTTTCATGAAATAGTTCAGATAAACTGCAAAATCTGTAATCTGGGATTCGACTCCAAACCAAGTTTGATAAATCTTTGGCTTTAACCATGGACTGAACAACCGGCCATTAGAATTCAATTTTATACACATAAACGAAGTTTCAAGAGATAATTCAAAAAAATTGAAAATAGCAATTTTTTAAAAATATTTTCCCATCTATTTAAAAATTTTTTTTTTCTTATGAATAGCTTGACTATACTGAAACATTTGCATTTTGATGATAATGACTGAACTTTCTCATTTTCTCCACACCAGAGGGCACTAAATTGAAAAAATGGGAATTTGTCAGAACCCTTGCTGTTACATCGGTTCGTATCTAACAGTTATATCCGAATTCCACGACCATTGTGATGACATGACACTCCAAAAACATGGTAATTTCCAGATTATAATCAAGTTCCGATGATAATCGTGCATGAGCGTTTCACTTCGCACATAAACTTGAAAATAGTGCGTCAAATTAAAGATTCTTAAAGTTTATGTGCAAAGTAAAACGCTCATACAGCATTATTATTGAAACTTGATTAAAATCAGGAAACAGTGTTTCTAGATTGCCATATCAACACAATAGTCTTGGAATTCTGATATAACTGTTAGATAAGAACCAATGTAACAGCGAGGGTTCTGGCAAAAACCAATTTTTTTAATTTAGTGCCCTCTGGTGTGGAGAAAATGAGAAAGTTTTGACATTATCATTAAAATGCAAATGTTTCAGTATAGTCAAGCTATTCATAAGAAAAAAAAAATATTTTTATATAGATGGGAAAATATTTTAAAAAAATTGCTATTTTCAATTTTTTTGAATTATTTCTTGAAACTTCGTTTATGTGTATAAAATTGAATTCTAAGTGACTTTTTCGAATAACTTTTTTTGATATCTTGCCATCTTACCCCTTTTTTGCCTTTGCATTGCAATTTTTTTCATTTTGCCGCCATTGTAGCGATCACGAGACATGTGTCAAAATCGATTTTTAGGTTATCGGACATGCACAAACTTTTCCCCAGAATATTTTTTTCCAATACTCCAATAATAAAAATGTTTCCCATATGGTACATACTTTTTGGCGGTCACTGTATATTCGTTGTCCCTGTATAAGCAATTAATGTTTCTTGGGATTGAATTAATAAATAAAATAAGTGAATGAGAAAAATAAAAAATCTCAACTTTATTAAACGAGAACCCCCTTTCTTCCTTCAAAGTTCATTTCTATTATGAAAATAAGGCCTAGTTACAATACACTTCCCTATACCCAAAACCTATAATTTTGGAGATATTCAGCAATAGAAGTTATTTTCACGCGAGGATTTACGTTTTCACCCCCCATTTTTTTGACAAAATTTTATTATTGCCTTATTTTAATTGAATATGCCATGAAAAAAATAATTTCATATTCAAGACAAAAATCATGATTAGAATAAACAACAATTTCAAATTTAGTTTCAATGCTAAACAAGAACGTGTGACACTTTTGTTAACTTTTCTTTTATTGCAATAAATGTTCAAATACGTTGCCTTCAACTTCCAAGCATTTCTCACTTCTCCGTATGACGTCTCCTACAGCTCGTCTTATCATGTCCGGTGGAATAGAGTTGAAAGCAGTACGAACTCTCAGCTGAAACTCTTCTTTTGTGGTTGGCGTATGAGAATACACCTCGTTTTTTATATAACCCCAAATAAAAAAATCCATTGAGGTTAAATCGGGTGAACGCGGTGGTCATAATTGAGGACCGTTGGTTCCAAACCTTTGGTCATAAAAAGTTTTATTCAAATACATCCTCACCATCTGATGATTATGTGGAGGTGCTCCATCATGTCAAATTGTTCTATGGTTGGCGAGCGTCAGTCGTTCCAAATGATCCGTATCGAGATTTTTCAAAATATCTAGGTATCGTTCACCTGAAAATAAAATTACTTGTAGGTCTGTTAAGTATTTTCTACATGTTATGAATGCTTATTACATAGCTACCGGGATAGAATTTTCCTGAGTGATGTGTTTTGATTTTTTTATGGACTTCTGTATTTTCATAAAAAGAAACTTTTCAGAAACTTGCTCCAGGGAAAGCCATTGCAGAACTGAGACTATTAGTTACCAAATTCAAGAAAAAGAAGAAAGCAGAACTCGATGGACAGCTGCCTTCTGACCCGTACAAGGCTTGTGAACCAAGAGAGGATGATGACTAAAATGTGTATATTTACTTTTTTGATAAAATATACGTTAAGTTCGAATGAATTTTATTGGAGAACTTCAACGGTTTAGGCCGTCAGCTCGCTGCCAAAATAGTAATGATTTTATAACGTTTGCCATTTTGGATTTTGGTACTTACAAATATAATGATCATTGAATAGGCAAAATTAGCGCTATCCCGAGAAACATGCCAATAATAATAATAAGAATAATAGTACTTGATTTTTTCAAAGACATGCATAAACACGTATAGTTTCATCAATGCTCTATTTCTCAACACCTTCGAGGGAATATGGTGACTCTTCGGACCCACGTGACTTGTATACCGATCGGTTTCGGTCTGATTTTTATTCGATGAAATATCGTTTGGTATGCTTGGCAAACGCTAAACTATCATTAAAATACGTGATTTCTTTATGCAATAAACAATAATCCACTAGTTTCTTACAAATTCTATACGTAAATTGTGAAAGGCTTTCGCGGCCATCGTCACTCACATGGTGGTTCTTCGGGTTGTAAGGCCGACGTATGTTTAGAAAAGATCTCGACGTTTCGCCAACACTAGTGGTTAGCATTTTCAAGAGATATTTTCAAAGTTTCTGGTTTCTTAAGTCGCTGTCAAATGCTTGACATTTGTTATACGTTGTCTCAATAAATACCTGTGATTTGACGTTCTTACATCTGATTGGTCCATAGCGTTAGTTGACATCATAGAATCGTTCGTACCGGTATTATGTGGGTAGGGAGCTAATTGAGAATTTTTGAGAACTGGAAGCCAAACCTTGTTCAATTGTAGTCCTTCTTTGGTTCTGTTGAAGTTGTTGTGGTGTTTCTGAATTTCAATTGCTTCCCGGA
The DNA here is from genome assembly GCA_944452925.2 of Chrysolina oricalcia. Lineage (NCBI taxonomy): Eukaryota > Metazoa > Arthropoda > Insecta > Coleoptera > Chrysomelidae > Chrysolina > Chrysolina oricalcia. The sequence goes on along the minus strand of OX101821.2, from coordinate 1,091,215 downwards.
AGAGTCTTGGATAATAGGCAGATGTTGAAGAGATGACGCTCCGTTAAAACAATAATCAAAGAGCACAAGACTTGCTGTCAGTTAGGGCACAGACAGAAATCCGCTGTCGCAGAACATACTCTCAACAACGATAACCATATAGTGAAAATTGAAGAAACCCAAGTCATCTCTTCAACATCTGCCTATTACCCAAGACTCTTCCGGGAAGCAATTGAAATTCAGAAACAACACAACAACTTCAACAGAACCGAAGAAGGACTACAATTGAACAAGGTTTGGCTTCCAGTTCTCAAAAATTCTCAATTAGCTCCCTACCCACAAAATAATGGTACGAACGATTCTATAATGTCAGCTAACGCTATGGACCAATCAGATGTAAGAACGTCAAATCACAGGTATTTATTGAGACAACGTATAACAAATATCAAGCATTTGACAGTAACTTAAAAAACCAGAAACTTTCTCTTGAAAATGCTAACCACTCGTGTTGGCAAAACATCGGGATCTTCTCTTAACATACGTCGGCCTTACAACCCGAAGAACCACCATGTAAATGTAAACAAGTCTAATATGGCCATTTTCCTAGCGATAGTAGCTGCATCATAGATCGATTTAATTCCAATACACAGAAACTGACATCATTTTGGTTTAGACATTGTCAAGAAAGATGTCCCATCTCTTTGTAACTTTTGAAGACAACTTTGTTCGATTCAATCCTGAATTATATGTTTCAGAACCCATCATTACATAACTCTTGCAAACTGTAATACATTCTTTCAGAGAACAAACAAGTTTCAGAGAACTTTCAGAGAACCAAAAAAGCGATTTGATACTTACATACATTATAAATTAATCAATTTTTAATCAGAGTAATTTTAGAAATTGGCAATTTCAATTCATCATTTTGTCTTGTAATATAATCCAAAGAAAAACCAATTGTGAATTTTGTTTTCTGCTTGAATATCAAACACACAAGTAGGTATGAAAATTGCAACAATTGTGAAATTTTGTGTTTTAAAAACAGAGGTCGACTAATTCTCGATACTTTGTTTTGCATATTTATCGCAGAGCTCGCTTCTATAAGATTAGAACATTCTGAAAAAGATAACCACAACAAACTTTCCAAAAGGCTATTCCATACCGCAGAAGTGAATCGATAAGAGAATGGTAAATAGTAAAAATCCTAATTCCTTCGATACCACTCTCAATGTAGTCAACCAGAACAGCATTTTTCATGGAATTTCATTGTGATGCTCAAATTTTTATAAACTATCAATATACAGTGTGACAATTTAAAAACTTACAATGGGCTATATCTCACGAACGAAAGATGATATCAAAAAATGCTCAAAACTATTTAAGGTATTTAAGGTATGGGTTCGAAACATGTCCTTAATATACTACGGTTAGCTGATTGATAGCCCTTGCCGTACACCATTACACTATCAAGTTGGTGAATTAAATTGTGGAGATGACTTTGTGTTTTCTTGCTGTATAACAGAAAACAGATGTTTACAATTTGTTTTTGCAAAGACGGCAAATTAAAGTTTTTATTCAACAACAAAAAGTCCCCTCGGCTCGGACACTTATCATTGAAAATAAGGTCTTATTGGCCTTTAAAGATTTTTGACATTGTCACAAGTAGGGTTCCTACGTTTGTTTTTAAAATTGTTGGATAATAATTTGGTAATTATTGATACACCCTGTACAATTATTATGTATACCATTGGATAGCATTTTTTATAGGCTTTTCAATGATGTATCACAAGTAGGGGTCTGGCATTCAATCTTTTTCAGTTGGGGTAGGTGGGGCCTAGGGGGTTGATGGAGGCGAGTTCTTTTTTATGTCATTTTAGTTCCTCCTTCCTATCCTAGAAACGGTTTTGATAATTTTTTGATATCATCTTTCGTTCGTGATATATAGCCCATTGTAAGTTTTTAAATTGTCACACTGTATAGGTATTTCAAACCTAATTTTTTTCAACAATGTTATAGTCCAAGGTGGCATCTGATGGATATCCTGTTAGGTTTCTTTATATTAAATGACAGTAAATTGAAATTTCACTCGTCTTCCACTGTTTTTAGATTGAGTCGCATGAAAACAAACAAACACAACTAAACTTTATATATTTATTTGTTTGATAAAATATATTTTTGGGAAAAACATTTCATTACAGAGCCTCAACTGTGTCATCTGTAACGGCTTCTTTGAACGTAGACTCGAGATCTAGGTACTTATTGAAAGCACACCAGTCTATTAATGCTCCAGGTTTTGGATCTCTTTCAGACCCCCACCATAAGTCGTACTGAAAATAATAATAATGAATTAATTGGGTATGTTGTCCTCCAACATAAGATTTCACAGAAATAAGCTCTACTTTTTCATTCAACAAACGTTTCTGCTAACAAACAAAGTAAATGATGTTTGAAAGTGGTTGACAATGTTTCACTTTCAGTAAGGTTATTCTGGACTTTCATTGTCTAAAAAAGGAACAAAGAAAAATTCGATTATCTGCAATTTTTAATCACGACGTTTCAACTGTTAAAATCTACAGTCGTTATCAGGTGTATAAATGCGACAATCTCAAGGATCCTTCTTATATATACTGTGGATAATTTTGTGTCATTAGCCTAGGGGTAATTTGCCGGTGTTCGGGTAACCTTTTTAATTACAGTGCCGGGCCCCTCCGATACAGCATTGTTAATTCTTATCTCAATTTCAATTGATCCATGCCACTAATTGAGAGTTTCCACACATTACGGATTTCTATACTAGCTTGACTGAAGACTTTGTTGTTCATGATATATGCACTCTCTTTAAACTTCCTTCTATACCAGCCCTCTTCTTTATGGATGACTTCGGCTTCAGTCCATTTTATGTTGTGTTGGGTCGTCCAGACATGATCCGCTATCCCTGACTTTGCTGTTTCTCCTCGTTGAATGTTTCTCTTGTGCTAGGTGGTCTATTAGTTTCTCCAAGATAAGCTTCACCGCATTCACAAGGGATGCGGTAGATGCAGTTTTTGGAGTCAATGTCAGCGTTAGGTGGCCTCGTCTTTGTGAGATGGCTGCCACCACCACCATGCACCCCCTAAAATTGAGGCCCGGAAGGATGAACGCCCCAGCACTCGTACGTACTCGAAAGCTCACCCCCCTATCCACCACCCCCGCTCGTTAAAGCGGTTCCTCATCCTGATGATTGGCGATCAGCAGAATAAAATCTGATCGTTTGATATGTGTTCGGCCAATTCTCGGCCTGAAACTCTCTTATATCTAACATGAGTTTAATTTGATTTTACAATGACTTTACTTAATGTGCATGGTGCCCCCCTGAAACTGGCTGAAGGCCTGAAAAACACTTGGCTGAGGGCCAAGTGTTGTGTATTGAATTTACTGAGTTTACCACTTGCTCGGTTCTTCTTGGAATCTGCAACATAAAAGCATGATTATCGAAATTTTAAGCCTGTTGAAGTAGACGTCGGCGTCGCCGAAGGTTTCGCTTCCGTCTTACTTCTTCAGGGGTGTCGTTGTCTCCCTGGTTCACTGGTCGTCTGTATTTGTCTCTGTCTCTATCGTCTTGCTCACGTCTGTTCTCGAGGAGCTCCGTGAGCAACGGGTTCGTGTGGGTCTCTACTCTGTCTAGAGTAGTCCCCACGTGATTCCTGATCAGTCTGTCAATGTAGTCCGGATGGATGTCTAAGTCTCGATATATAAACCTGTTTGGCATATATCGTGGTGCGTCTGTTGCCATTCTCAGGCAGACATTGAAGAAGGCCTGCATCCTCTGCCTGTAACTGTTCGCGCATTGCCCCCAAGCAGTAGACGCGTACATCATGATTGGCAGAAGGATTGTCCTGATGAGGCGTAGAGATGGCTGCGAATAGTGTTATCTGACTTGAAACATGTCCGTATTTTGTATTTCGACCCAATTCGCCTTATTCTTTCCGATAGACCTCTAACATACGGAACGCACAGGGTGGCTTGTGTCGGCTCGTCTGGTTTCTTGTTCTTATCCCCCCTGCGGGCTAGAACCTCTTCTATATGTTTTTTGTCGTCGCAGATCTTTCTTGATATTGTCCAATTCGATGGTTAGACTTTTATCTGTTACACAGGTTGTAGGCACGGTCCAGCAGCGATCGAACAACCCCTCTCTTTGTAGCACCATGATGGTTCGATTCGAAGTTCAGGTATTGTCCAGTGTGAGTAGGCTATCTGTACACTGATGTTTGGCACTTATCATTGTTCTTTTGAACTTTCACGTCTAGAAAAGGTAAACCGTCTTGGGTCTCCTTTTCCATCGTGAAGTTTATTTATTTAGTCTTCAGTCAAGCTAGCATAGAAATTGGACAATATCAAGTAAGATCTGCGACGAAATGGGTACCCCAAAAAACATATAGAAGAGGTTCTAGCCCGCAGGGGGGATAAGAACAAGAAACCAGACGAGCCGACACAAGCCACTCTGTGCGTTCCGTATGTTAGAGGTCTATCGGAAAGAATAATGCGAACTAGGTCGAAATACAAAATACGGACATGTTTCAAGTCAGGTAACACTATTCGCAGCCATCTCACAAAGACGAGACCACGTAACGCTGACATTGACTCCAAAAACTGCATCTACCGCATCCCTTCTGAATGCGGTGAAGCTTATCCTCGAGAAACTAAGAGACCATTTAGCGTAAGACTCACTGAACACAAGAGAAACACTCAACGAGGAGAAACATCAAAGTCAGGGATAGCGGATCATGTCTGGACGACCCAACACAACATAAAATGGACTGAAGCCGAAGTCATCCATAAAGAAGAGGGCTGGTATAGAAGGAAGTTTAAAGAGAGTGCATATATTATGAACAACAAAGTCTTCAGTCAAGCTAGCATAGAAATCCGTAATGTGTGGAAACCCTTAATTAGTGGCATAGATCAATTGAAATTGCGATAAGAATTAACAATGCTGTACCGTAGGCACTGTAATTAACAAGCTTACCTGAAAACTGGCAAATTACCCCTAGGCTAATGACACAAAATTATCCATAGCATATATAAGAAGTATCCTTGAGATTGTCGCATTATACACTTGAAGACGACTGTATATTTTAACAGTTGAAATGTCGTGATTAAAAATTGCAGAGAATTGAATTTTCCTTTGTTCTTTTTTAGACAATGAATGTCCAAAATAACCTTACTCAAAGTGAAACATTGTCAACCACTTTCAAACAAACAGAAAGTTTCTAATTTAAATTTAATTGAAATCAATAATATACATGATGACAAGACAAGCAAACTGTTTAAGCCTCAGCAATTTCAGAATTAATTTTGGAAAAAATCGATATACCATGATGGTATAGATATCTACAATTCACTACCAAATGAAATAAAAAAAATTACAAAAGTGACGATTTAAAAAAAAATAAAAACCCATTTTCTTCGTCAATTAGTCTAAAATGACCAACTATTTTGAATTGACATGGATAACTTTTTCTTTTTTTAAGTTTTTTATGAATAGTATTTATATCAATTGTATATTTTTTTCTGTAGATTTGTAATGCATTGTTATCATTATCATTATTTTGTATCCTGTTTCTTGAGATATTATGAATAAATTAAATTAACTATAATTATTATAATTAAATCACTTATAAATCCTAGAAAATAATACAAGCTTTCGATTTGTATTTCCATGGATCTTTGAATTCGGAAGGATTCTGCTTCTTTCACAACTGCTATCAGGCCATTAATATAACTTTTATCAGGTACCAAATATGATCTTACTTTCACATTAACTGGTGGTACATCAGGCATTGGACAGTTCGTTCTGTCAAGTAACTGCAAAATGTCTTCATAGAACAAATTGCATTGTTCATCTTTTTTTATCCTGAAAAAAAAAATTATTTAATTCTCTTTGTCCCAAATAGATATCATAAAAATAGTTCCAAATAACTTTAGACGTCTAATAATTGCATGGAATGCACACCGCACACCCAGGGTGGGCGGCCTTGAAATCACTTCAGGCCATTCCTGGTAGTATAATGGGTTGCCAACTACAAAAATTACAATAGGTTAATCCGAAGAGATACTCACACCTGGAGGATTCTTTCAATCAATTCTTTATCGAATGGCAGCCTGCACGCTCTCAAAATACTGTAACAATCGTTTTTACTCAATTTTCCTAATCTAGTGGCATCCCTCTGCAAAAAGTACTCTTTGAGTCGGTCCAAGTCATCCCATAGGAAACGTTTCAGTTCAGTCAGCGCCAAAGCCCTGTTAGAAATAATATACAGGATTATTCACGGAAAACATTTTACATCTGTTTCTATGTCTCTTTGGTATTTTATTCCAGAATTTAGTGAGATACATTACTGTAAAATAGTTAATGTTTCTTCCAGGTATTCTGGAAAAAGACATTAATTTTGATATTTCTAATGGAATGCCCTGTATATGTCATCAGTTAAACTATATATGAGAACACGTGAAAACAATGATTGGATCAATTTATTTCATGGAAGACCATATGCACTTATTTGAGAATTCTTTCTTTTTTTTTTTTTTTATTGTATAAATAACTTCCAGTCAGAACAAGTTCTGGTATAAGGAAGGTTGAATGTACATCAATGATAAAATAAAGTAATCTAATTCTAATAAATTATCAAATAATACAAATAATTCAAGTTTTGTAGTATTCTTATGAACATCATTTCAATAGTAACATTTCTTTCAAATTTTTGGAAAATGAAGTTATCGTTTTTGAATTTTTTATTTGTTCTGGTAATTTATTAAATGTTTCTATAGAGCTGAAAATTGGATTTGCTTTCCCTTTGTTGGAATGGATATTGTCCAAGTGAAAGTGGTTCAAAATCCGAGTATTATGACTATGTAATTTGGAATTTTTCTGAATTGTTGTATTACTTTTTTGAATATTTTTGGTTAATTTGAATGCAAATTTAGCTTTTTCAAATTTAATAAGTTGATTCAATGTCATATTATTGGTGTTTTTGTACAAATCTGAAGATGGTGTATCCCAAGGTTTATCAAATATTACTTTTATTGCTTTATTCATCAATCTATAAATAATTTCTTTTTGTTTTTGACTGCATGATGACCACACTGTGATCATATATCTGATTCGAGAGATAATATGTGCGTTATATATTAAAAATTGAATATTTTTTCTTAGAAATGGTATTCTTCTGATAGCTCCTATCAGAGGAATAATAGAATTTTTTATTTTCTCTATATGACTCTCAAAATTTAAATTTTTGTCAATAATCAGACCCAAATACTTGTGTTTCTCAACTTCAGCAATAGTTCTGTTTTTAATTATAATGTTTAATTTGATGGTTTCCATATTCTTTTGTTTAAATATCATATAGACAGTTTTTTCTGAATTAATAGTTAAATTAAGTTCATTTAACCATATTCCAATTGTTTTAATATCTTTTTCCAAATTTGTTTTTAAGGTTTGAACATTTTTAGATTTGTGATAGAGTACAGTATCATCAGCAAAAGAAAAATGTGTACCAATCAGGTTGATATTCATAATGCTATTAACATAAATCAAATAAAGAATTGGTGCCAAAACAGAACCCTGCGGAACTCCAAATGTTGATACTTTTTCGTAACTTTTATATTGGTCAATAAGTGCATATTGTACACGATTTCGGAAATAATTTTGAAATATATTCAATGCATGGCCCCTTATACCCAGGTTATTTAAGATGTCTAATAGAATTGTATGATTGACAGTGTCAAAAGCTTTTTTAAGATCAATGAATATTGCAACACCATAATTACTTGAATCTAAAGTTTCATGAATACTACTCATAAAGTCAGTAACTGCTGCTTGGGTATTGGAATGTTGTTGGAATGCATATTGAAATTTATCAAAACCAATATTAGCATTGATGAAATCAACTAACTGGATTTTCAACACTTTTTCAAAAATTTTAGCAAACACATTCAAAAGTGCAATTGGACGATAATTTGAAATGTTTTTCCTGTCACCTCCTTTATAAATAGGTTTCAAAATTGTTCTCTTCAAATAGTCTGGAAAAGTAGCATTTTCTATACAATTGTTAATAATTAAGGATAAAGGTAAGCTTACTAGATCAACAATATCTTTTAAATTGTTTGAAGTAATTTGATCTTCACCAGGTGCTGTATGCGATTTGAGAGTCATAATTATTTTATTAATTTCTTCATCTGAAACTGGCTTCAAAAAAATTGACTTTTTATATGGTGACAAAGTTTTCAATACAGTTTTGAATTGTTTAGATAATGTTAAACCAATTTCTGTGAAGAAGTTAATGAATTCATTACATATATCATTTGCATTATTCAGTAGTACACCGGTCTTACTCATAATTTGGTTGATTGGTATTTGCTTTTTTTTCTTATTAGTTCCAATGTTATTATTAATCACTTCCCATATTTTTTTAGGATTTGTCCCAGCACTTTCAAATTGTTTATTTAACTTATCTTTCTTTGAATTTTTGCAACAAGTATTTATTTCATTTTTTAATTTTTTATACGTATCTTTCAATTCGCTGTTATTAGGATCTTTTTTCAATCTTTTATAATAATTATCCCGAATTTTCATTTTGTTTAGAATATTTTGTGTAATCCAATTATTATTTTCCCTTGTCCTGAATTTTTTTAAAATGCTCGATTTTTCTTTAGATTCTTTTATAATATTAGCGAGTTCTTGAAATGTTGGTGTATCACATAAGGAATGTAGACTCTCAGAAAAATAATCTCGAAATTTGTTTTTATCCAAAATTTTTATAGACTTTTCGACCATCTTTGGTTTCATCTTGATAATTTTTTTTGTTTTTATATTTATTAATTTATGATCTGAAAGATGAAAATCCTCATAGTCAATAAGAAATGCAGAATGATCTGTTGAGATATTTGTTAGAATATGATCCAAAATTGATTTTGCATTATTATGATTTTTTCTAGTAAAATGGTGTTCATCGACTATGTTGAGTAATTTGTAACCATTAGTTATATATATGCTTTTGTATTCATCGACAACACAATTTTTCTGTAATAAATTTAAATTCATGTCACCTAATAAAATAAGGTTTTTATAAATCCCTGTAATGTGATTGATAATTTTGAAAAATTCTAAATAGTTTACATTGGGTGGTCGATAAATAATACCAATTTTAGGTTTTGGGTTCAAAGAAAGTATTTCAATGATAATGTAATTACAATTTTCTATCGTTTTCTTCTCGATGATGTCAAATTTGAAATCTTCTTTAATGAATATAGATACTCCACCTCCACGACCAGTTTTTCTGCATTCGTGAATTTCTAAATATCCTGGAATTTTTATGAAATGTATTTCATTCGGATATAGCCATGTTTCAGTTAGTGTTAAAATATCAAAATCTTCTTTTTTCATATACAGTTCAACATCTGTTAATTTGTTTCTCAAACTTCTTATGTTTAAGTAGGATATTGATAGTTGTTTACTCGTATTAATTTGGGGGTTGTGAGCCATAATCAATTTGGGATTGATATTTGTTTTGATAAAATTTCATGACTGCACAGTTTTTATCATAAGCTGAATGTTTCGTGGGGTGATCTGTTTTGAAATTCAGGTTAGAAAAAGTACAATTTGTACATTTCAGTTCAATGATTTCACAATTAGTCTCTTCATGATTGTTTCCGCATCGAGGGCATATCACAGTATTTCTACAATTCTTTGAAGAGTGATGAAAACGACAACATTTGAAACATTGTGTGATTTGGTTATTTTCATATACATGCAAATTTTGCCAACTGATGAATAATTTTCCATTATTTTTTTCATATATTTTTCTTAGCAAACTTCCATTTACTTCAGCATAAATAGTATAATAATTTTTATGACTGATGTATTTAACAAAATTCACTTGTAATTTATCATTTTCATCGATGAATTGGTTTTGTTTTCTAATCATCTCGCATACATTTTCTTTATCTGGTGGTGTTTTTTGCTTCAGACCAACAATTTTAATCCTTGGGTTTAGTAGTTTTTTTTCTCCAATTGTATAATTATTTTCAAGTTTATTTTGAATTTCGTCTTTCAGTTTGTTAAAATCATTTTTTTCTTTACAGTTTATTTCTATTCCTCCATTTCTTGTTTTTCTTATGGCAGTAACACCAATTTTGAGTTTGCCGAGATCAATATTTTTAAAAATGTCTTTTTTCGTAGATATTGAGTCTTGATTTGATTTCGGATTGATCACTATGGTTTCAGGAAGCGGGTGATTTTTAATTTCTTTCATCTGACTCACCACTATTTGGGAATATGTAGGAGTGGGAATATTTGGCTTCACATGTATTTTTTCCAACTCTTCAATTTTCTTATTAATTCCACACAGACTATCCATAATTGTATCTTTATCAACAATATTTGTGGTAATCAAATCATAATTATATTGTAACCTCTCATTTTCTTTCTGAAGTTGACTTATGTGTTTATCTTTTTCTATTATTAAAAGTTCTTTATTTTCTATTAATATAATATAATATCATTCGGGAAATGAACATTCGAAATGCCAAATTCAAAAGACATAAACAAAATATCGATGATCCAGAACTCTTTAATGAGTATAAGATACAGAGAGATAAAGTTAATGCTATGATCAAAAGAGCAAGAGCCCAACATGTTAATAAAAAATTTGAAGCTTCTGAAGGAAACCAGAAGAAAATGTGGGACACTATAAATTATTGTCTGAGAGGTTCGTCGAAAGTGAAAAATAAGAAAGAGATTAAATTTTTTTGTCTGAACCCTTAACAAAATTAATCGATAAATATTTTACTTTGGGTATTTTCCCATTTGAATTGAAACATGCTTCAGTAAAAGCTATATACAAAAATGGAGATGCTGAAGATCCAGCAAATTATAGACCAATAGCCTTATCGAGTATATTTTCTAAAATTTTTGGAAAAATTTTCAAAAAACGTATTGTTGATTTTATAAACAGAAAATATGGCTTCGATTATAATCAGTTTGGTTTTCAAGAAAATAGTGGAACACAAGCGGCGGTACTTCAAGTAGTACAAGCAATTCAAAAAGGACTTGATATAGGAAATTATGTGGTCGCTGTATTCGATACAGTTGATCACATAAAACTGTTGGGATATTTGGAATCAATGGGACTCAGGGGTACTGTGAGAAATCTTTTGGAATCTTATCTTGGAAATAGGACAATCAGTACCAAATAATATAAGCAGCATATGTTTCTTGGGTATAATAAAGTTATTATTATTATTATTATTAAATGCAATAACGCTGAGTCTGTTAGACTACCAATAAATATGGGCGTTCCACAAAGATCTGTTTTGGGACCCATCTTGTATTTATTGTATATTCAAAATATCTCTAAAATTGGTTTAGCAGAGATATATGCAGACGATACAGTACTTTTATATGAACACAAAAACTCACTCATTCTAGAAAACTTGCTTTATTGTAACCTTTTATCAATTAATACTGATAAAACCAGCAAAAAAATAAACAGAATATTTCCCTCAACCTCCATATCAGAAATGAAGTATTGAAACGAACTGAACAAGTATCTTGGTATTTGGATTGATGAAAAAATGAAATGGGACAAACATATTGAGGTCTTAATAAAAAAAATATCTCCCATCATTGGTACTTTGAGAAGATGTCCTAAACTTGATAAAACAATTATAAATATGATTCTACATTCTCACATTCTCAGTCGCATTACTTATTTAATAAACATTTGAAGAGCTTGTTCAAAAAATAATTTTAATAAATTATCTGCTTTATATAGAAAATCCTTGAAAGTACTGTATCGTCTCCCATTTGCTATACCAACTAATGAACTATATGCAATTACAGACAAATTTTCTTTAGATGAATTGTATAAAATAAATTCCCTAAAAATTTCATTCAAAATTATAAATAAAAAGATTAAATCAAATTTCATTTTGATAAGAAACTCTGAAATTCATAGTCATCACACTAGACAAAGTAACTTGTTTCAACTCTGCTGCCTCTTCAGTTGGTCAAAAAAGATTCACTCACGCTGCTCTAAGTGAATTTAACAATTTACCTAGTAATATAAAAAACTGGAAAAAAATTCAAAATTCAAAATTTCTGTAAACAAACACATTTTGTACTTACGGAGTAGATCTTTGTTCACTAACTTATGATTTTATATATATATATATATATATATATATATATATATATATATATATATATATATATATATATACAGTGACCGCCAAAAAGTAAGTACCATATGGGAAAAATTTTTATTATTGGAGTATTGGAAAAAATATTCTGGGGAAAAGTTTGTGCATGTCCGATAACCTAAAACTCGATTTTGACACATGTCACGTGATCGCTAGAATGGCGGCAAAATGAAAAAAATTGTAATGCAAAGGCAAAAAAATGGGTAAGATGGCAAGATATCAAAAAAAGTTATTTGTAAAAGTCACTTAGAATTCAATTTTATACACATAAACAAAGTTTCAAGAAATAATTCAAAAAAATTGAAAATAGCAATTTTTAAAAATATTTTCCCATCTATTTAAAAATATTTTTTTTTCTTATGAATAGCTTGACTATACTGAAACATTTGCATTTTCACGAATATTTTTTCCAATACTCCAATAATAAAAATTTTTCCCATATGGTACATACTTTTTGGCGGTCACTATATATATATATATATATATATATAGATATATTGATTATGATTATGATTTTATCTATATTGATTATGATTTTTTATCTATATTGGATATGTTAATCCTTTTTATTATTTTTTATCAGTGTTTTATGAAAGATTTGTTGAAATTGTTATTCATTTTTGGTAATTTTATATTTGTACAACTTCCTTATACCAGAACTTGTTCTGACTGGAAAGTATTTACACAAATAAATAAAAATAAAAATTTGATTATTTGGCAGCTTCAATTGATGCTTTATTCATTTTTTGCAGTGAAAATTTCACACTCTATCAAAAGCCTGTATTTTTTATCGTTGATATAGCAACTAAAAATATCCGGAAATTTTTCTTCTCTTTGGGGTAAAGTGCATGAAATTGAACTAGAAATATTTGATATTTAAAAATGAAATGACATTTATATTTAACTTCAGATTATGTCGAATTTATTCTATCATAGTTAATAAGTGAAAATCTTTCATTAACAATTTACCACATATTTATGTACTCGAAAAGTTTACAAAAACACATTTCATTACTATGTTATTTCTTATATTTCAACACAAACATTTTCCACCATTTTCTGCCAAGTGAAATAAATTTGTAGAAAACTTGTGTAACTGAAGTCGGGTAATTGTTTTTTATTCAACCTAATATATGCACATGATTTTTATTGATACTTGATATCGCTTCGAGTTATTTGTAAAAAAAATATTTGTTCCAACTTCAGGAAAATGAAGTTTTATAAAACTGAGAAATTGAGTTACTATCGACTTATTTTCAATTATTTTTTGTAACTAAAGTCGGTTAATTGTATTTTATTTAACCTAATAATATATGCATGTATTTTCATTGATACTACATACTAATTCAAGTTCTGTGTAAAAATAGTTATTTATGTAACAAGTGTGTAAAATGGCTTTTTTGACGAATGTGAATATTGTCGCATGAGCCGAAGGCGAATACGACAATCACATGAGTCATAGTCCATAAGAAATGCAGAATAATCTGTTGAGATATTTGATAGAATATGATCCAAAATTGATTTTGCATTATTATGATTTTTTCTAGTAAAATGGTGTTCATCAACTATGTTGAGTAATTTGTAACCATTAGTTATATACAGGCCGTTTCTTTTATCATGTGGTAACATTGCTATATTCTAAACCGTAACAGATACGAAGACGATTAAATGGGAGAAAAGGTAACTATTGTGGAGAACAGTACAATGGTCAAAGAAAATTTACAGGGAGTCTCGCCCTTCCCGAGTTATACAGGGAAAACTAAAAATGCTGTTATTTGTTTTTTACGAATAGAATTGTTATTTCTGAAAATATAAAAAAAAGGGAAAAGAAAATTTTAATGTATTCTAAATGTACTATAAAAATGTACCAATGAATCTTTGATTAAACGTTTCGTGTCAACACGGCCACCATCAACATTTTTTTTCAAATACGGACCTGTCTGATTTAGTACAAATATTGATAAAGCGATAAAATCACAATTCAGTGGTACATCAGACTTGATATTTTTATAACGTTTCATTTAAAATAACTAACATCATCAGTGACAACAATTTTTAATTACGGTCCTGTTGTTAGGTCGTTCATGGATTCCACAAAACCTAACTCTCCGATATAAAAATTATCAGTGACGCTTTGAATAAATGTATCTATTAAAATTATGTTTACACTATAATAAAAGATATCTGTAGTTTCAGAGACGAACGATAGCAATTTACCTCGGAAATAAACTTACTTAAGAGTAGAAGAAATCAAACAAACAGAAAACAATTTATTTCATATTGAATTTTTGAGTGAAAATAAAACCAATACAGAAAATGAATTCTTCATGATAACCTACATTAAATGCTCGAATTGCCGACCTCTTTGTTGAATGCACATAAGTTGTCTGTCCATACAATTTCTGTGGCAATTTTCTAGCATGATGGGTGTAATGCTATTACATGCATCTCTTATTTTTTGTTTGAGATGGTCGATATCTGTACTAGTTGTCGAGAAAACTTTATCCTTTATGTATCCCCAGACAAAAAAATCTAAAGGAGTCAGGTCTGGGGATCGAGCTGGCCAGGCAATTGGTCCATTGTTTCCAATCCATTTTCTTGGGAATATTGCATCTAAATGTTCCCTTACTATTGCTGCATTATGGGGAGGGGCACCGTCTTGCTGAAAATATTGTATTTCACGGCGGATGTTCAGTGGCAATTCATCTAAGTAGCCATCAAACTCATTGGATAAAAAATGTAAATACATTCCACCATTCAAATGCTCGTCGTAAAAGAAAGGACCTAGTATGTTTGTTCCCAAAATTCCCAACCAAACATTTATTTGTATTTGCTCTTTTTCAAAATATTTCTGGTAGATTTTACAGAAATCCCTAGTTCGTGGGCAATTTCTCGTAAAGAACAATCTTGATTAGAAATATTTTTGTAACTAACCAATCCTAAATTTAAAAAAATATTTTCGTCACTTTGTTAATCTTCATGAAGTAATATTTGCTTACCTAAAACATTTATTTGGTTCCGCATACTTCCAGTAACAACACATTTTCTAGTTTTATTTTTATCAAATGCACCATAGTCTCTCAAATTTCTTTCTAATCGTCTAAACATTTGAATGTTTGGAATACGACGATTTGGGTATAGCTCACCATACATATTTTTTGCCAAAAGAGGATTTCTATTTGATTTTGCTTTGCATAAGCAAATAGCATATCAGTCCTTTCGTCATTTGAATACATCTTTGATATGACTGAGTGTATAAACGACTGACAGTTCTTAACACGTATCAACAACTCATTTATTTGTCCTGCCATAGAAACCAAGCAAAGCCTACTTGTTTAAAAATGGTAAATGAAGTGAGATGCTATTTAATTGTACCATATCACACAATAGTCGTATTTTGACCAAAAACTAATATTTTCGTTACTTCCAGGATTGAGAATTATAGAAATATTCAGTATGATGATTGATTCAGAAGAAATCAGCCTTGAAACAAGGATTTCTGTAATACAAAAATGCCCAAGAAGGAAAAATACGAATGTTCGTTGTGTTGGGGTATCTTCTTATCGAAATTATTGGGTGAAGTCTGAAGTATGCCAATAGTTGAATAGGTTTTGAAGAAATCAAAATAATTCACAAAAGAACTAACGACAGGACCGTAATTAAAAATTGTTGTCACTGAGGATGCTAGTTATTTTAAATGAAACGTTATAAAAATATTAAGTGTGATATACCACTGAATTGTGATTTTATCGCTTTATCAATATTTGTACTAAAATAGACAGGTCCGTATTTGAAAAAGAAATGTTGATGGTGGCCGTGTTGACACGAAACGTTTAATCAAAGATTCATTGTTACATTTTTATAGTACATTTAGAATACATTAAAACTTCCCTTATAAATTTTTTTTATATTTTCAGAAGTAACAGTTCTATTCGTAAAAAACAAATAACATCATTTTTGGTTTTCCCTGTATAACTCGGGAAGGGCGAGACTCCCTGTAAATTTTCTTTGACCATTGTACTGTTCTCCACAATAGTTACCTTTTCTCCCATTTAGTCGTCTTCGTATCTGTTACGGTTCAGAATATAGCAATGTTACCACATGATAAAAGAAACGGCCTGTATATGCTTTTGTATTCATCGACAACACAATTTTTCTGTAATAAATTTTAATTCATGTCACCTAATAAAATAAGGCTTTTATAAATCCCTGTAATGTGATTGATAATTTTGAAAAATTCTAAATAGTTTACATTGGGTGGTAGATAAATAATACCAATTTTAGGTTTTGAGTTCAAAGAAAGTAATTCAATGATAATGTAATTACAATTTTCTATCGTTTTCTTCTCGATGATGTCAAATTTGAAATCTTCTTTAATGAATATAGATACTCCACCTCCACGACCAGTTTTTCTGCATTCGTGAATTTCTAAATATCCTGGAATTTTTATGAAATGTATTTCATTCGGATATATCAACATCTTCTTTTTTCATATACAGTTCAACATCTGTTAATTTGTTTCTCAAACTTCTTATATTTAAGTAGGATATTGACAGTTGTTTACTCGTACTGATTTGGGGGTTGTGAGCCATAATCAATTTGGGATTGATATTTGTTTTGATAAAATTTCATGACTGCACAGTTTTTATCATAAGCTGAATGTTTCGTGGGGTGATCTGTTTTGAAATTCAGGTTAGAAAAAGTACAATTTGTACATTTCAGTTCAATGATTTCACAATTAGTCTCTTCATGATTGTTTCCGCATCGAGGGCATATCACAGTATTTCTACAATTCTTTGAAGAGTGATGAAAACGACAACATTTGAAACATTGGGTGATTTGGTTATTTTCATATACATGCAAATTTTGCCAACTGATGAATAATTTTCCATTATTTTTTTCATATATTTTCCTTAGCAAACTTCCATTTACTTCAGCATAAACTTATTTAACAAAATTCACTTGTAATTTATCATTTTCATTGATAAATTGGTTTTGTTTTCTAATCATCTCGCATACATTTTCTTTATCTGGTGGTGTTTTCTTCTTTCAGTTTGTTAAAATCAGTTTTTTCTTTACAATTTATTTCTATTCCTCCATTTCTTGTTTTTCTTATGGCAGTAACACCATTTTTGAGTTTGCCAAGATCAATATTTTAAAAAATTTCTTTTTTCGTAGATATTGAGTCTTGATTTGATTTCGGATTGATCACTATGGTTTCAGGAAGCGGGTGATTTTTAATTTCTTTCATCTGACTCACCACTATTTGGGAATATGTAGGAGTGGGAATATTTGGCTTCACATGTATTTTTTCCAACTCTTCAATTTTCTTATCAATTCCACACAGACTATCCATAATTGTATCTTTATCAACAATATTTGTGGTAATCAAATCATAATTTTATTGTATCTATTATTAAAAGTTCTTTATTTTCTATTAGGTTCCAAAATTGCCGGTTTTCTTCTTTCAGAATTGTTACTGATTCATTTATTTCTTTTTCATCATTGTTACATTTTTTATTTTCATCCGTATATGAACAGGACCCTTCTTCATAATCAATTTGCATGCACTGGAAGCCTTCATATTTCTCTTGATTTTCTGCATATGTGCTGTTTCTTTTTTTATGTCTAGTCATTTTTCTGTTTCACTCGATTGTCTATTTGTATCGTTCTAATTTCACTTCACTTTTCAAAATGACATTTTTATGAAATGTCAGACTTACATATTGAATATATTTTCTTCTGGAATATTGATAATCTCGATGAAACCCAATCTGTACACTGTCACTTGAATGTTGTTCTTCTTGGAGATTCTGTTTCAAAAATATTTTGTACTATATTTGAAGAACAAATCAAATGTCTCTTTACTGCTCAAAATAATGATCAGTGAGCAAATTAAATTACGCACTAGTGAAAAAACGTAAAACTTTACGCACGGTAGTAGAAAAAAACAATTTTAACAATTTTTGTAAACTCTGGGCACATGAAAAATGTACTCGCGACGAGACTAGTAAAGGGATATGTGTAGCACAAATCAATTGTAGCTTATAAAGATTTAAATATGTCGGTTCAAATTACCCCATACTGTTTTCATTTTCTCAGTGGATGGTCACAATTACCTCACAGAGTATCGGGTGAATTATTTTTGTTCTCATTTCTAATAAAAATTTGATTTTTATGATTTTTTATGTCCCTCATAAGTAGATAGATAAGCAAAGTTCGCGTTGTAATAAAAGCTGATTATGCCTGTGACTTTTTTCTATTATTATTGAGTGTTGTAAGTTAAGTGTTCCACCACTTTCTCCCAAATAGTTATTTCACACCGATGTAATTTTTCACCTTATTTTATCTCTATTATATGCTTCTTTATAGCATGACGCTGAAAAGGCTCGAGATATTGTCACCATTTCGTGTTCAGTGAAGGAAGGACCCATCAGCTCACATATCTTGGCTCTGAAATGAAATAAAATGAATACAAAGGAAAGACACAAATAGAAACAGATACCTCAGCCGTTCATATGAAATGACAGGTGTTTCAGTCGGCAAGTTTTCAGCTACGAAATCTTTGTATATCGGCCGCAGTTTCTCTTTTACCTTATCCATAATGATTTTAATATTAGCCTTGGGAAACTGAAATTTAATATAAAGAATACCAAATAATCTTTTTCAAAACCAATGGACCTTTACATTTATGGAAAATAAATTGCAAAACTCTTTTATATCGATAGATGCTAGTCTGAAACGTCCATTCCACAACGAGTTCCACTATATTTTTTTCATTTTGAAAGAATATCTCATTTGAAAGTGTGCCGCTGACGTCACGTTAATCGGAAACAACCCCCACCATAATCCATGATCCGAAACATGCAATACCGTTCTCCTCAAAAATATAGATTCTAGCTTGGTTTAAGCCATTGAGAAATAATTGAAACTTCGTCACTTGATCAACTCATAGAAAAAATCCACATATTAGCAACTTTTTATTGTATTTGTAACTTTCAAAGTTCCTGATCTTTTCGATGAAGAACGAGCATTGACAACACCGCAAATCATTATGACAGTTCTCATGCAACAAAAGTGATCTCGAGATTTGAGGTTAATGTTCGTTTTTTTTACATTCGACATTTACCTGATACATTTCACTAATACTGTAGCGGGGTGTTATTATGACCGATCTGGTGTGAATTTGTGTTTTAGATGGATGGTGTTATGCATCAATGTGTCAAGCCACATTTTTTAATAATTGAGCTATCACAGTCATTGGAATCGTCGTGTAACGGGATCGGTTATAGGGTTCTGGAGTAATAGCTTGATTAATTTCAGTAGTCGAACAATTTCTAATATAATATAATATAATATAATATAATATAATATAATATAATATAATATAATATAATATAATATAATATAATATAATATAATATAATATAATATAATATAATATAATATAATATAATATAATATAATATAATATAATATAATATAATATAATATAATATAATATAATATAATATAATATAATATAATATAATATAATATAATATAATTACAGTTACATTCTCCAATTCAACAACCAAATATATATTTTACACGATTCCTACAAAATCCTCACTTACCTAACACCAGGCAAATAATCGAATTTATTGGATAACAACAACTAATAGGTATCATTGAAACCCTAAGGCTGTTAGCTCGTTAGATATTAGAAATAGTATATAGCGAAAAATAAACCTTTCAAAAAACCATCGCCGAGTACCAAAACTGTCACCGTGACATTCCATTTCATGCAAGGCAAGATGCATACTCAGTCTCATAGATGATAGCGGGTGAATCAACATTTATTGTTGATATTATAGTGCTACAGCCGAAGTGTTATTTTACAATAAGCAAAAATGATTCAACCCGCAATTGCAAGGGGCTCCATCCACTGACGGTAGTATTAAGCCACATTCCATCATTCCATAATCTGCTAAACTATTTTGATATTTTTTACGAAACTAGCTGACTGTGGCTTGACCCATTACTGCATAATATCATCCAAATATCTAATTTAAATTTTACGGAAGTAAATAGTATACACTATCATGAAACAAGACGAGCAAACTGTCTAAGCATGAGAAATTTCAGAACTAATTTTGGAAAAAAATCAATATTCCATGATGGTATAGTAATTTACAATTCACTTCCATCTGAAATAGAAAATATAAAAAAAGTGACGATTTTCAAGAGTAAAATCAAAAAATATTTTCTTTGTTTGCATCTCAATTGAATTCATTGATCCTCACAATCATATAATGTCATATTAATTTCAACATTACCTTTTTTTATTCATTGATGTCTCTTAGCTCTCAATATAACTATTCTGGAAAAAAAATCTAAAATTTAGGTAGCATTATATTTTCATTTGTTATGAATTATACTTGTATTAATTTTTTGTATAACTGTCAAATAAGTTTGGATATTTATTTTGAAATTATTTTTTTAATATCCCTATTATAAACAAATTGTTTCTTGGGATAACAGTAAACTACTACTAATTAAATATAGAAAGGCTTCGTGAAAAGAAGTTCGGATAATTTACCGAGGGTAGATTATGAGATGATTGACTCTTTCTTTTCAATAAATATGAATTTATTTTCTGCAATAACTAAAATTTAAAATCGTTCCTTGAACGCTGCTTGAATACAGTTACATTCAGTTGGAACTGTTCTTCACAAAACATATTTCCGCTTTTTACACAAGGTTTATTCATTGTTTCGAACCACATTTCACAATGCGCTTCATAGTTATTTAGGAGCATAAAAAATTTATTATTATATTTACTGGTGTTCAGACAACCAGGTACGAAGCACCTTCTCGATATGTTCACATTTATTGCAGGGATACAGATACAGGATTTAGGAAAAAAATTTAGAGCACAAACAGCAAAAACATTTCAAAACTTTGAAAACCGCATTAACCTCAAAAAGAAATCAAGTAGGGCCTGTTTGTTTGCAGCATACAAATTTGATGGAACTGCTCTACTTGTATTAAATATTGAAGTACGCAAACGAGTTAAACAGAGACAAACGATTCCCAATGATGCTCCGTGAAACAGACGAACGAACCCATCTGATATAAAATGACAACTGTCATACGACACATTATATTCAAATGAGAATTTGAGATTCCACGGTGCACAATTTTCACAACGTTGCGAAGTCTAGTTTTGATGAACGTGACGTCACGAACCCACTTTTCATCTGATTATAGAGAAACTAGCGGTCAGAAAAAATAAATAAAAATTCCCGAGTGATATTAGCGTATACACTTTCTAATTACAGTTTTCTCTCATATGTCGTACGCTTTGAGAACTTTTATAATCTAGATACCTGACTGGCATTCAGCTCCATATATCTGAGGGCATACTCATCTGCATCCAATAAAACGAATTCAAACCCGTTGATGATCAACGTAGCCCCGATGAACATGTGTTGCGGGGTGTAACAGAGTGGGGGTTTGCTGGTGAAAACTTTCTGCTGGGGTAATATTATTTTGCTTCTCGAAAGAAAACTTGAGGTGTGGAATCCTGAAATTTCAAAGAATGCGACTGAATATATGTTATTACTATTGATACGATCCAGAGAGCCTGAGCACGTTAACACTCTTAACTAAACCTTGGTTTTACATCAAAATAATATTCGCTTTACATGAAGTTTTCCGAAAAAAAAAATCTAACATTCAGAGAAATACAAAGTGTTTGATATAAATATTGGTACATAATATTATAAAACAAAGAACCCCTACCCCGTCTATCTCCATGTCTGAACGTGATAAACTAAAAAACTACTGAACGGATTTTCATACGGTTTTCAATCAATCAATCAATCAATCAACTTTATTTCCCCAAGAAACATTACATGTCTATGGAAAGGATAAAAAAAATCTTAAAAATAACATGAATAAATAAGCATACAAAGATGTGATCAATGAATATAAAAAAATAAAATAATCTGACAATACATTTGCTCAAAATACAATGTGGTGAATATAATAATAATAATAATAATAATAATAATAATAGTAATAATAATAATAATAATAATAATAATAATAATAATAATAATAATAATAATAATAATAATAATAATAATAATAATAATAATAATAATAATAATAATAATAATAATAATAATAATAATAATAATAATAATAATAATAATAATAATAATAATAATAATAATAATAATAATAATAATAATATGGGCCGTGGTGGTCAGATGGGCCGTGGTGGTCGGATGGTAAAAGCGTACGCCTCGCAAGCGTAGGGTCGTGGGTTCGATCCACCGATTCACCGGTCTCGTGCATGGCATCACACGTTAAAAGGTAAGGGCTGCGTCTTCCCTAGTTCACACAAGTCTCTCGAAGACTTCCGAGGGTTGCGCGTAGAGGTGCAATCGGTTGACGGAAATAACAATTTTAACAATTTTTTTAACAATAAACACATTGAAATATACATAATTTTATCAGTTTTCAACTTATATCAAAACTATTTCAAAGTTCTAGTGATCAAATTCATTGAATAAATCTACTCAAAATTCATTTTTTCCATTTTTGTTTGAAT
Organism: Chrysolina oricalcia; assembly: GCA_944452925.2. Taxonomy (NCBI): domain Eukaryota; kingdom Metazoa; phylum Arthropoda; class Insecta; order Coleoptera; family Chrysomelidae; genus Chrysolina; species Chrysolina oricalcia. The sequence continues at coordinate 1,068,396 of OX101821.2, read as the reverse complement.
GGATGGAGTGATAATTCATTAAGGTTTTGTTTAAATTGGATGAAAAATTACGAAAATCTTGTAGTAAAATCAAAGACAGTTGAGAAGAATCGCTTTTGCAAGTGTTTTTTATATGAAATTTGGAAGACTGAACATTGAGGAACTATTCATATTATTGTCACTGTTATGTTTACTGTACAGCGTTGCCAATAGTTTTAGACAGCGGTAACCGATGTAATTCGTTTAATTTTTCGATAATGAAAGTTACGGTGATAGGGGTTTGTCAGTTCATCAGTTGGATGTTGGATTGGTCCGCCTAGAGCCATGGAGTTCTTGGACACAATTGAAGAAGTATGTAAGTAATAAGTTTTATATTTTGCGATTTGAAATATCAGGTTTAGAAATAAAACAGGACACAAAACAGAATTGAATAATAATAATCATAATCATTATAATGTCTTTATTGTCCATTCCAGTTGTTTTTAAATAACATTATATTATGTACATAAAAAATAACGGCATAATAGGCGGAGTTCAGCTTACAAAGTAAAAATATTGATAAAAATAAATCGAATTCTACCAACAATATTATTGTTTGTGTTGAAAGCAAATCTAATCTAAGCAAGATCAAGGACGGACTGACTATATCTATAATAAACCCCTTGGCAACTCCGAATATCATATAAACAACAACAATAAATTTATACAAACCAAATGGCTTACTTGATCTGAACTCTCTTTATAAGCTGAAAATGTGTTATTTCATCCACTCAATTATAAAGAAGTGAAAGCTGCGTATTCATTTTTCACTGGAGCATTCACAAGATAATAAAAACAAACAAAAATGTTGGTTGGCTTCTAGTCCTTTCAGAACCAAATTTGGAAAAAAATCAGTTCCTAATGGCATAGTAAATTAATATTCAATATCTAATGAAATAAAAACTTACCATTTGTTATAGAAAAAAAAATTGGAAAAAGAAATGTTGAGGTGATTTATTTAGAATGAATTTGACCACTCAAATTTTCAAATAGTTTTCGCATATTATTAACTTTATATTCACCAAATACTTCTGATATTTGTTAATTTGTGCAAATGTATTTTTTTCTGATTGTCAGAATCATTTTTCTAATATCACATTCTCTGTATGTTTTATTCATGTTAACTTTAAGATTTTTTTATTCGTTCTATGTATATACCGGGTGAACCGGAAGCGTATTACCATTGTTTACTACTATACAGAGCAACTGTGCTCCGAAGCGTAGTGAACAATGGTGCAGCAAATACGCGTATCTTAGATTGCCAATGTTTACTGCGATTAAGCACATCGCCCAAATCGTAATACTCTGAATCGTAGTAAGTAATAAATAGTTTTCATTTTACGGCGTGTTGCTATTGGCCATTGCTTACTGCATAACGGTGAAGCCACGCCTTATCTGGCGATATCTTGTCTTGTCATTCAGTTAGTTTCGGGACTCAACGAAATATATTTGTTAGGCACGTGCTTTTGAATTTATTTGCTATTCGTTAATATAATTTTCTGTTTCAATGGATTATAAACATATTTTAACTGATATCTATAGTTCATCTAGTCCAAGACTATACCAGTTTCAATGTTATTCAACTGTAAACGTTTTGATGCCTGTGTAATGGTTGACACCATCTGATCTCAATGAAGAGAATAGTCCTTGGTGTTATATGTGGATTGCCAAGTTTAGTATCAAGACTTACACTAATCGGATTGTGCGTTACACTTACCCCTTTACAAAAAGATATAGGGGAAGTCCGTGGAATTTGGACCATCTAAGAGGAAATGATCATATTTTTGTTAAAAAAAAAAATCCAGCAAGTCCATCAACATTCGCAAATAAACCGCACTTCTACCATTTGATTTCATATTATACAAGTGCAATATCTTTTTATATCAGAAAAATACAGGAAAAATTATGTTTTTGATTCTTGTGTGTAAATTGGACCTTGTCCGTGTAAATTGGTTTTTCATTTTGTGTAATTTGGACTACAGCGTGTAATTTGGAAAATGTAATCAAGATCATCTTGTGTTGTTGCTAAATTGATGTATTCATTCAAACTTAAAAAAAAAACTTTATTTTCTATCAAAAAAGGTACAACTCATCAAAAAGTAAACAAAAAGTTTATAGATCCTTGAAAAATCACCATCAGTAGCAAACCAAAAACTCATGCCTTGCAATCGTCGCAATAATAATAGTCTTCATCGGAAAGATCGGCACATTCTTCATGCACCCATCTCTCACACTTTTGGCATTTTATCATGTCTTCCTCGTAATCATAGCCACAAAAACCACATTCTGCTTTCTCAAACGAATTACTGCTCGTGTCTTTGGCTTCTTGCGAAGACTTTAATTTTTGTTTCCCTTTTCCTTTGACTTGAGTTGTTGTTCCAAAAACATTTTTTGTGACATTTTGTTTTTTGTCTGACTTCGGAGTTTTCGAGATTTCAAGATCTATTCTGTAGGGTGTTCCCGTTAGTATCACTCCAGAGGAATTTAATTTCTGTCGTTTTTTTCGAAGGCCCACTGAAGAAGCGCTATCTTTTCTACATGGTAAAGGTTTAATTTTGACTACCGGAATGTAAGTTGCCGAATTGCTGGAACATGGTTGGGGACTCGGTGTCCTATCTGGGTTTTCACAAAGCTCTGATATTTTAGTATTTAATGGATTGTCTGATGACTCATGTTTGGAAAAAGTGGATTTCTTTGGATGTGATGAAGTTGATGGTGGTGTGGTTGCCTTAGCTTCTGAGTTTTCTTCAATTTCTGGCCGGTTTAGAGGTCGATCAGTTACCGTTGCTGGAACAAACTCTGCATCTGTATAGGTATTTAATGGATTGTCTGATGACTCATTTTTGGAAAAAGTGGATTTCTTTGGATGTGATGAAGTTGATGGTGGTGTGGTAGCCTTTGCTTCTGAGGTTTCTTCAATTTCTGGCCGGTTGAGAGGACGATCAGTTACCGTTGCTGGAACAAAATCTGCATCTGTATAAACATATCGATCTGGAGGCCACAGACCTGCTTTCCGAAATCCGTTAATAGCAACCTGAATTGTTGCAGCTCGAGAAAAAGCAGTTCCAACCAAACTGCTGACATGTGAAATATTTAAAGGCACTCCAGGATTTTCATGCATTTTAGTTGTAATGGCTGCCGAAAAATACACTTTCAAGGGTTTAAAAAATGCCAGGTCGAGGGGTTGCATTTTATGAGTGCAGTGAGCTGGGAATGATAACATTATAACGCCATTGTCACGGGCTAGGTCTATAGCCTGTATACTCTGTGTGTGACTGACATGGCCATCAAGTAACAGCAACACTTTAAGGTTTTTGCTGGGCTTAACATGATAAATAAAGTGCTTCAACCAGGAGAAAAATCCTTCACTGTCCATCCATCCCTTATCTTGACACCTAAATATTGTTCCAGGTGGTGCCCCAGTTACCAAGCTCTCTTTCATACGTTTTCTGGCAAATATTAGCAATGGTGGGATATAAAATCCACTGGCACTCATGGCGTACATTCCTGTCACATTTTGACCTCTTTCAGCTGAAGTAATAGCTCCAATTTGATGTTTGCCTTTTTGTGCAAGTATTTTTTGTGGTTTCTGCACAACGTTGTGTCCTGTTTCATCCGCATTGAATATGCGATCAGGAGAAAGCTTATTTTCGGCAATAATTTTCTCATAGGTGTCGAAGAATTTGCCCACTACCACTTTATTGAATCCACCAGCGCGTGCGAGTGACGTAGCCTCTGGAGTTCTCAATCGCAGTTCAGGATGACGTCCCATAAACAGAGAGTACCATTCCTTTCCAGCAGATTTTTTATTGTGATTGAATCTTGTTGTCAGATTATTTCTTTCAGCTACTTCGTACGCCAATTTCATGAAGTCTATTCTTGAGATACCATAAAACATATTTTCTAATTGTAAAATATGTTGGACAAGATCGTCTTCGATTTCGCGAGGCAAGTCTGGCCTCCTGCCGGGAAGATACTCTGTCCCTTTAGAAAATTTATTTTTTCCAGCATATTTCCTTTTTAATGTTGTGGCAGGTACAGAATACGTTTTTGCTGCTTCATTTAAACCCATTTTCTTCTCTCGTACAGCTGCAAGAGCCGCTTCCATATCATCATTTTTCCATTTTCCGTACTTTCCTTTAGCTTTTCTGTCACGTCTTGAACTCATTTCTGCAACAAAAAAGTTTACTTACTTCTTTTTGAGGTGTTTCGATGTCAATGTGTAATTTGGTCCAGGCCCGATGTGTAATTTGGTCCAGGCCAAATTAAACGATAGTGTATGGTCCAATTTACACAAAGGCAAACACTTAACCTAAAAATCTTACAAAATGAAACTGCTCACATTTGTGATTAAAATGAAGTGTCTATGTATACTTCAAAGTATGTTTGTTCATCCCATATGATAAATTTGAATACTTACTAACTTTGCTCACCGGTACACAACTGGCAAATATCAACCTTCTTACTATGTTGGTGCGTATTCCAGACTACGTGCTGCCGTTAAATTATTCAAGACGCGGGAGACTCACAACTTCAGCAGGCAACTTCTTAACGATTGATAATTGTAGAAATAAATACAAGGTGTCAGCACTGCCTTCGAATCACAGTATATTTGTCATGGGCCAATTTACACAATGGTCCAAATTCCACGGACTTCCCCTATTAACGAAAAGACTTCAGAATGCGGGATGAAGAGTGCAATGCCAAGAAAAAGCATTGAGGAAAATATGCCAAATCACACGGTAGAAATTAATATTATTTCCAAGTATTACCGGATAATACCCAATAAACCTATAAAATAACTATAACTCGTATCAAGACTAAATAGATTTTTACGTAATAGTTTCAACAATGTTTCAAATATATTCAATTTAAAAACAAATATTCTTATATTTGTAGGTTCATTTTGGTATTTACAAGAAAAGCATATCTTATTCCATTATAAATTTTGTACTGTTGCATGTTGTTTGTTTCATTTTGGATCTCACCTTCTCCCTTCAATGATAGATGCAAGTTTTTCTTAAAGTTATACAATATTCTGACTTATAAAATTTAACTAATTAGCTGGAGTGCAGTAAATATTGGTATTTAGGTAGGCCATCTATGTTATTGCCAACAGTTACTGCGATTCAGAGTATTACGATTTGAGCAACGTGCTGAATCGCAGTAAACATTGGCAATCTAAAATACTCGTATTTACTAAGCCATTGCTCACTGCACTTCAGGGCACGGTTGCTCTGTATAATAGTAAAAAATGGTAATACGCGACCCGGAACCAATTTACCCCCCTGTATCTTTGTTGTTATTTTGTATGGATGTTTGAAATTCGGTACTTCAATTTGATGTTATGAATGTACAATTTAGCAAGTATCAATCCAAATATGACACTTCCGGTTTGACCGGAAGCGCATCCAATTTTTATATTTCAAATGGGAAGTATATATTTTTTTTGAAAATTACAATTCGGTATAGAATTACCTTTACAATGATATATCACAATCAGACTTTCAATTCACAATCTGCTGATATAAGTGACATTTACATTTTGTGTTCCCCTCGTAACGGAACATTTTCATGAAAGTATGCTGTGGAAGATTGAACAATATCATATAAGTAACAATAATTCATGGCCAAACTTTTTACACAATAAGTTTTATGCAGACTAATTGGTACTCATGGCCCAGTTCGTTGGCCCCCAAGGTCACCAGACCTCACGCCAATGGATTGAAAGTATGATTGTGATATATCATTGTAAAGGTAATTCTATACCAAATTGTAATTTTCAAAAAAAATATATACTTCCCATTTGAAATATAAAAATTGGATGCGTTTCCGGTCAAACCGGAAGTGTCATATTTGGATTGATACTTGCTAAATTGTACATTCATAACATCAAATCGAAGTACCGAATTTGAAACATCCATATAAAATAATAACGAAGATACAGGGGGGTAAATTGGTTCCGGGTCACCCGGTATAATGTTTCTTGGGGTAATAAAGTTGACTGAAATGTTCATTGTTTTGAGCGAACAAAAAGATGAAAACGGGAAGAACCATTGTACAGAGAAGTGTAGTAACGTTCCAGACATAAAATAAATAGGTCAAAACGTGTGATACACATTACTGAACTAGCTAGAGAGACAGAGAGAATATAGGAAGGAATCCACGTATAGTTGTCGTCAAACATATAAGATAAATAAAAAAAGCCGCAAAAAATGGTCTTATCTTTCCCTGGAACGTGCCACATGATGTGGGGGCAAGTGGTGCAAGAGTTTGAAATAGCTAGTGCATTATAGGTAACTTCGCCATGGGTAAAGAATTTTTCAATTGCATCAAATTCATTATTGACAGAGGATTAATTAATCCAATTTTATTTAGATTAATGAGTATACTAGAGATCGATACTAAGTACATAGATACGAGTAATTCAAAAAATATATGCAGTATAATGATTCAATTTATCATTAATGTAAAAGTTATTCAACAAAAAAATTACAAATAAAAGACATTCTTGTATATACAGGGTGTTCATTCAGTACTGCATTCTTCACGACTCAACATCTGGATTGTCAGGAATTCAGATACTTTTGTTCAGATAATTTAAAAGTGATCTAGAGAAGGGAATTCTCAAATAAGTGCATATACCAACATGGTCTTCCATGAAAATAAAAAGGTCCAGCTTCACGTGCAGTTATTTTTCGATTCCCGACTCGCACTCCCTTCGCGTCACTCTCGGAGCGAAGTTGCATGCCAAACTACACGCACATTCAAATATAGTACGCCAACTTCATTCCTCGAAGCTTCTCGATAGCTAGTGGGCCTTTTTTCGCGATGTGTTCTTTACATTCAAAGAGAAAAATTGCATGTATAAAATTAGAAAATGAAGATTCCAGAAGAAAGACACAGAGTATTGGTCCAAAAATGGTACTTGCGCCGAAATCACATTAAGACTACTCGAAGCAACTATACCTGGCTTCTCGTTACAATTCAATTCGACTGTTCTTCTCTACAGTCGGAGCGGCGCGGGAATTGTCCCATCACTTTCAGTTTTGGATGACTCCTCTGTTCGAATCGCGCTAGAAGTTTAAGAAGGTTGGAACGTCTCGCGCCGCGTCAGATGCGAGAAGCGCCAGTCGCATGTTGACACTTCACGTTCGAATATGGAGCGGAGCGATGGAGTGTCACTTTGGAAGTCACGAAAAACTGCACGTGAAGGGCCCACTTAATTTCAACTTTCCAATTGATCGCTCTGTGTTTCATTCATATGAACTCTCTGTAATTCTATGTTTTCAGATTGAATAGTGCGTTGCCACGCTATCATTATTTATACAGATTTTATTGCGAAAAATCACTTCACTTTGAACTGGAATAATACTTTCGTGTTTGAAGATTTTCTAATAGATGATATGCACAATTAGTGATTTTTTTCTGATTGAAGCTCTCAGTGTGGTATGTCAATGATCAATTGTGTTAAAATTCCAAAATTATATTTATCATATGGGTGTCTTGAACGGACTTTTCATCCGACACAATTACATTAAATTTTGGTGCCAAATATAGTTTTCTCGATTTTTATCGGTGATTTCTATCAAGTTCTAGTGCAATCATATATTTATTTCTTACATAAAATTTAATGTACTTTCATATCCTAAAATAAAATTTGGGAATATAATCAATATTGGACACTGGCATTCTGTTTCGTACAATTATATATTTATTCATCTGCTCTTGGGTATTTTGTGACTCCCTAAAATATTCTGAATAGCTGGGTGGGTGAAAAACATACAGTCTAACTCCCACCATCCGGTTATATCTCATTTAAACTGGATGTAATGGATCGCCTTCGTTGGATATCTTGAATAGTATGTGATTGGTGATCCTTCAGTAATTAAAGTAAATTCAATATTAATTTTCAACTTTAACGCCCTGTATCTCAAAAACGAATTGTTGTCTTTTACATGTTCACCTATAGCCATTATTTTCTGTGCAATGTGAGAAATTAATGAAAGGACCGGTCCACCTTAGGAATCATCCTGTATGAGCAAATATTGTGCTAGTCCTCACATTTCCTCCAAAAAAAACAATCACAAAATATATATTTCTGCCAAAAATGCATATTACCACGCCATACACACCTTATATGGTAATCACATGAGAATATTGGCTAAAATCAGTGTGAGTCAATATCAATACTTACATAACTTCAGGAAACTACCAGGAAATTAATTCCTATTTTGTCAATAACCAAACAGTTTTTCAGACTAAAATCGCACTAAATCAATAAATAAAATTATTGACATCTCTACCTTTATTCAAATTATTCCACCTATCGCCCCCACGTAACACTTAGCGCGGAAGATGTAAAGGCCCGCACAGCAATTAGGAATGTTTTTTCCATGCAGGGTCGGGCGTAGTTATAATAGAAACCACAGCTGTTTGCGGTACGCCCAGCTATTAGCAAATTAGATTTCGACGGGCAGTTGTTTACCCAATCTAAGGATACTAATAATTATAAAAATGGATGATTCTGAATATAAAAGTTACAGTGCTTTTGTTAAATTAACTTGAATAATCTGCACGCATCACAATATTTAGCGGCATATGTACAAGTCCGACCCTGGTTGGCGGCATGGGAGTCAATTTCATGCTAATCGACCATTTTTTGCGCCTTTTTTTATTTATCTTATATGTTTGACGACAACTATAAACCTCTGTGCTTTGATACGAGAAATTGTTCAACCTAATTCAATCGGATGGTCATAAAGTGTTACAGGAAACATATTTGACTTGAGTTTTTTTTTAGTATTATGTTACGTATTAAAATAAAAATAGTTCTCTTATAAAACCTGAATTCCTTTTGGCAACTTCAAAAATTCCCATGGTGTCATCGGATAAATAGTATCTTATGATGAAAATCCGAGAACAATTTTCTGGTGTTTTGGATTTCATCCGGGCTTCAAATCTTAAAATATGGCTATCCAAACCAATTCTGAAAATATTGTATATTATCAGTTTCAATATTCGAGTACAATGAGTTTGGTAAAACAATCGACCTCCTTGTGAATATAGATAGTTTCCACAAATATTGGACATAAAAAGGGATGCGACGTATAAAGATGATCCGATGATGAATGAATGAATAAAGACAAGCGCTGAAATCCAATAATATTTTGCATGTCTGGACAGCCCTGTCTTTTAACAAAAAGCAAAGATGAATATGTAATTATTTATTCATTGTAGAAATAACTTCCAGACAGAATAAGTTCTGGTATAATGAAGTTTCAATAAACATTAATGATCAAATACAATGAACCACTTCTAATAGACTATTAAATTATTTATTTATTGTTAATAATACAATATCAATATATAATATATAGAAATAAATTTCTCATGACATGATCAGACTGTAATGAACACATAATAATGGCTCTTGATGCAAAAGTACAGATCTGTGGACTATTTATAGATTTTTCGCGTGCTTTTGATATGGTAAATCATGAACTTCTCATTTGCAAAATGAATAGATATGGTATTAGAGGTAGAGCCCTCGAACTAATGAAATCTTATTTGTCAAACAGACCACAATGTGTGAGGATAAATAATGTCCAAAGCAAACAAGAGATGATAAAACAAGGAGTACCGCAGGGATCAATATTAGGGCCTCTTTTTTTCCTCATTTATGCCAGTGACCTGATTTTAATGCTACATAACTTACATTTTGCCCATGTAGTATCATATGCAGATGATACGAATATTCTCATAAAGGTCCCTGAATCGCGTGAAAATTTTTTAGAAATGACGAAAATGGTATACACTAAAGTAGGTGAGTGGTCTAAAAAGAACAGCCTAAAACTGAATACGCAAAAAACAACTGTAATGAAATTTAATCTCCGTGGAAAACCATACAATTTCATTATTTTTAGTGAAGATGAAAGGAGAGTAGATCCATCTGAGACAACTGAGTTGCTAGGAATAATCTTGGACTGTGAAGTCACTTGGGAGCCCCATATTGTTTCACTTTGTAGTAAACTACGGAAAAATTGTTATGCTTTGAAGTTTCTTTCGAGTCACTGTCACTCTGGAGTACTGTTAACTCTTTAATATACAAATATACACTGTCACCTGAGATATGGCATACTGAAATGGGTTTTATCTGCTGGTTTCAATAGATTATTTGTTCTTCAAAAATTCGCAGTGAGGACTATTGCTGGTTTGAGGTGGAAAGATTCATGTAGAAATTCTTTCAAAAAGTTTCATATACTAACACTTATAAGTGTATATATCTATGAATTGTGGATATATGATTACAAAAATCATGATAAATTTAGCACAATCTACAATCTACCTATAACACAAGAAATGGGAGTATTCTTGTACCAGATGCACATCGTACAACATCATATCAGAAGTCGCATCTTTTTATGGGTTTCAAGGTGTATAATAAGATTGACAAGTATATTAAGGAAGCCTCCAATATACACATTTTCAAGTCTCGGTTGAAGAAACACCTTATTGATAAAACGTTTTACACTCTTGATGAGTTTTTTATACAGCGTGTCTCACTTCTCATGGAAACACCCCCGTATCTTCCATAATAATTGAGGTTGACTGATGAAACTCTCAGGACTGATGGATATGCTCAAAATGCACCTACCACCTGAATGGGGTTGACCTACGTGATATACACTGCCCGCCAATCGCGATGGAACAACACATTTTTACGGTAAAACATACTAGGGGGCAAAATAGGCTAAAAATTCCTTCAGATTTGTGATCAGGACCACTCCACTCTCCTTTATGCAATTCGGAGGGAGGCCCAGGTCAGCCTCAGATGGAGATACGGTTATCCAGGGGTCAAATGTAGTGACTTATGAGCAACAGTGAGCAAGGGACTGCAGGCTTTAATTGCAACCCTTGCAATTCATGGACTGCTTTGCTAACTTTCAAAGTTTGCATGCAAGATTGGATTGTAAGAAAGTAAACGAAAGGTGTATAGTGACAAATGGGGAATTTATTGAAGTCTGTCTTCACAATGACAAATCCTACCCTTACTAACTGAAAACACCCAATTTTTAACGGTCGGTGAAACAGGTTCGGTACGGAAAGCGGGTTCTCGGTATTTCAAACGGTTCGAACAAGTAAGGCCTTTCGGAGACGTTCTACGAGTGTTTCAATCAGATCGATTCGTATCCGAAGCAATTTACTCAATTTTCGTAACACACGGTATGTTTAATAGATTGAGAATATCGGTTACTACGACGGAGGTGCTCTGATAAACTTATTTGGCAAATGCCCAGTATATTTGCCCTTTCAACTGGCTCTTTCACGGCCCACGACAAGTTAGCCACTTCCACTAATCAGTAGACAGAGATTTCCAATTGTAAGAAATTCGCGTGTGTTCCGCCAGCAGCAACTTTGACAACACCTTAGGAACACTAAGCAAGGCTGTATTATCTTTCGAGCGAGACCTTATCTGGCCAATAACAGATTACTCTGTTCCATAGGGATGCTAGGAACGCACAGCTACTGTGACGGTCGTTGGAAGAATCTCTAGTTCGAGCACAACCTCGTTTCAAACAAAATATGCACACAGATTGATTTCTCCACGGTTTTAGCAACGGGTCGCGATCAGGTCCAGCCGGCGGCAATTTTGACTACACCTTGAGGACACTGAAGTAAAACAATACTCGCTTAACATCTCTTCCTGCCAGCAGCAACTTTGACAACACATTAGGGAAGAGATGTCGAGTGATTACTTGAAACGGCCGTTGGAGAAATCTATTATGATAAGTCACCGATACCCAAAATATTGAAAAGTTCTCTAGTTAATCGTTTCTGATTGCAACACTTAATAAATATCAAACGGTCAGGCAAATAATGAGAGATAAAATATCGGAATGCTTACGGTTATTTTTGTGAACGGATGCACTACGGATCGAGAAAATACAAAAGAAACTGATCGATACTCGAAAAAATCTCACTTGGCAAACTAATTCTTAATCGCTTCTACGGGAGTCACAATTCAAAAAGCCCTGTCTTGAAAAGGGTTTGCGTATTTATAACAAATCATTGGAATGTCAAGGCTATCGTGTACAGCGGATAAAAAATACAAAAAAGTCTGCTCTAACTTTTTAAAGTGCTAAAAATCGTTGGATGAAGAAATGGAGTTGGAAACCTATTGAAAAGAAAATTTTTAAAGGGCAAGAACTAATCGTGTGCAAAAAAGGGACGGCACTTCTTGGTAAAGTAGGGAATCAGTAAAACCGGTGTTGAGCAGCAAGGAATCGAATTAACTTTGTAAACGAAAGTGAGGTTATATACTCCCTTACGGTATCGGAACCTGTTTTCCCGTTAACATTATTATCTGAAATAATCCCTAGCATAAAAGTAATAATAATCATAATTACAACAGTTAAAACAGTAATAATAGTAATGACAAAAATAATAATAGTAACGGCGGAAATGGTGAAGCCAAACAGTTGCAACTAGAATTCTCGGAAATAGCAAAACAAAGAGAATCTGAAAAATGAAAGGGTAGCCCAACGAAGCACATTATATGACCTATTTCAAGTCGGAAAATTATTCTTCGTTAAAGAGAAGGGTATACAGAACCAGAATTTCAGTGTGCTGCTCAAATTTTAATGAATTATCAAGATATAGACCTTGATATTTCAAAACTAATTCATTTTCAATAATGTTATTGTCCAAAGGTATATTTTCAAGATGAGTTCTGAAGGAAATCATGTTAGTTTTCTTTATGTTAAATGACAGTAAATTTGAATCACACCAATCTTTTACTGATTTCAAACCAAATCGTATAATTTCATTAAGTTTTGTTTTTGTTGTAACGAATAATAGTGCTGTCATCAGTAAATGAACATAAAATCTGAATATTCAATATGTCATTATTATACAATAAGAATAAAATGGAACCATGAGGAACTCTATAATGAATACTCTTTCATTCCTTACTTTTTCACAATAACCAATGATAATTACAGTTTTATCTCTAAATTTTTAGCTTTAGAACCAGATCCGGATAAAGCCGGTGTCTCAAATAGAACCATCTAGTTTCAACAAGACGGTGCGTCTCCCCATTAGGACCTGTCCGTGGGTATCTGGATGATGTATTTCCAGGAAGATTGATTGGTAGAAGAGGACCTGTTGAATGGCCTCCCAGATCTCCAGATTTAACACGTATGGACTATTTGTAGTTACTTTATTTTAGTTGATATCAGATAGATACGTTGATTATATTTATTTATTTTCGAATTAGTTGAGTTTGTTAAATATCTTTTAAATTACAAGGTATAGAAATTTGACATTTGGTACGCATGTGTAACTTGAGTAGTCATAGAAAATAAGGATTGCCATTTAAAAATAGCCGATGACGTAAAATTTCAAATTTATGATGCGCTGTATAACATTTTCTTACATCAAAAATAGCGCAATTTAAAATACTAATCGATCTGTCTGGGCATATTTCTAACAAAAAAAACTGCCTTCGATTCACTGCATTTAATCCAAGTTAGAGACTCGCACTGTGTTTGTTTCAATTGCCAATAATTTTTATTATGTACAACTTTCTCGTACAGAACTTGTTCTTACTGGAAGGTATTCACCCAACAAATAAGTAAATAATTGAAAAAACGTGACGAAAAAATTGATAATCATTAGAATAATTGTCCTCATGCAACCATCCCTTCATTTTCAACATGGTACCTGTCGTAAGCCAGAAATTTCTTGAAATCCTTATGCGGAGCTTTGGGTTCTACAGTAATGCAATTCTGCGCTGAATCTTCATGGGATCCGAAACCGTTCCACGGCGGTAACTTCCTATGTTTCGGCGCAGGAATATCTACAGAGTGGTTCGTAACAACATTGGGAATTTCCAGAGGCGTGAATTCGCTGATGCCGTATTTCTCAGCGTAATATCCACTCGTGAAAGAATCGCAATCAGTCAGCACGATTTTTCTGCCGTAACAATTCAAAATGGCGCCGATGCTCAGGTCTTTTTCCGTGTAGTAATTCACATCGTGCCTGCCACAATCTAAGGGGTCGATTATGTACCTTCTGCTAGACAGAGCGGATCCTAATACGTTCAAAACGGTGTATTTGGAGTTGTGCCCAGGTGAGGGAAGTTCTTTGTATACTTGTGGCAATTTCCCCCGACGCAGAAAAATGAAACCAGGCTCGTCGCTGGATTGCACTTGGAGCTCTTTGATTTCTATGGTGTCATCCGCTAAATAATAACGGATTCCTAAATGGTGAACGTAGCCGAACTCGGTTTCTTTGTCGTCCCAATATCCTTTGAAATGGAGAACCTGTCGATAAAACAGAATAAAGAGTCGAATATTCATTTACAGGTCATATGTCAAAAATGTATATCACGAAGAAACAATGACCAGTGAGTTTTAATAATGATATCTACTCATAACTGAATGCTACAAGTATAAAATTAATTTACACACACATGTAAAATGTTCAAAGTTTTTTTTTAAAGAAGTAATAATAAAATTATGGAAAAGTATATTTAGTCGATTATTATGATTTCTATGATAGAATAGCACGAAAAGTCTAACAGTATCATGTACCTTTTTGAATTCACATATTTCTTTAAATGAAAATTTCAGAATTAAAAAGAAAGAAAAACACCAAAACAATGATATAATCCATTTAATGTCAATTTCATTTGAAAAGAATATTTTGTAGTTTAATTTCAAGTTCAGTTATATTTTTCTACAACTTTTTATGGCTTTAGGTCTTCATTGAATTTTGAAAGAGCCATCATCAATCCAAATGCCATGATACTTCATGAGAGAAATTGTTTCCAATTGTTAATTATTTATATTTTTTGTCTGTTTATTTCTTTGTTGAAAAATCATATGTTCATTTTTACTAGAATTGATAGAGATATGATTGGTTAAACGCAATTTTTAAACTTTTTGATCTTTTTTTCTAGAATTATTAAAGGGGTTTCATTTGCATATGAAAGCACTGTATCGCCCGTGTATATGGTGTGTATTGACATGATTAGTTGATTTGCGATAAATTTTTAATATATACAATAAGTATAAAATTGGACCTGAAACTGACCCTTGGGGAATAATATGTTCATTTGTTATATATATATAAATAAGGATGGATTTAGCGAGGGGCAATATATGAAAATATAAGTAAAAAAGTTATTGGGTATAACCCTCAAAAAGTTGTGCAACCGTAGACACGTGTTTCGAGCTTAAGCTCTCTTCAGTACGGTAAAATCAAGTGCGAAGATGTACAACACTTGGATGTAAAAATAGAAACAAAGGAAGTCAACAACAGGAAGCCAACCACACATTTGTGGCATCGGTTAGAAGACCTTGTACTCACAAGGCAACAACTAACGTCGCCACGGAGGTAGCTATAGCTACCAGCGTGACAATCCTACCCAGGAAGATACAAATAAGGATGGATTTAGCGAGGGGCAATATATGAAAATATAAGTAAAAAAGTTATTGGGTATAACCCTCAGAAAGTTGTGCAACCGTAGACACGTGTTTCGAGCTTAAGCTCTCTTCAGTACGGTAAAATCAAGTGCGAAGATGTACAACACTTGGATGTAAAAATAGAAACAAAGGAAGTCAACAACAGGAAGCCAACCACACATTTGTGGCATCGGTTAGAAGACCTTGTACTCACAAGGCAACAACTAACGTCGCCACGGAGGTAGCTATAGCTACCAGCGTGACAATCCTACCCAGGAAGATACAAATAAGGATGGATTTAGCGAGGGGCAATATATGAAAATATAAGTAAAAAAGTTATTGGGTATAACCGATGCCACAAATGTGTGGTTGGCTTCCTGTTGTTGACTTCCTTTGTTTCTATTTTTACATCCAAGTGTTGTACATCTTCGCACTTGATTTTACCGTACTGAAGAGAGCTTAAGCTCGAAACACGTGTCTACGGTTGCACAACTTTTTGAGGGTTATACCCAATAACTTTTTTACTTATATTTTCATATATTGCCCCTCGCTAAATCCATCCTTATTTGTATCTTCCTGGGTAGGATTGTCACGCTGGTAGCTATAGCTACCTCCGTGGCGACGTTAGTTGTTGCCTTGTGAGTACAAGGTCTTCTAACCGATGCCACAAATGTGTGGTTGGCTTCCTGTTGTTGACTTCCTTTGTTTCTATTTTTACATCCAAGTGTTGTACATCTTCGCACTTGATTTTACCGTACTGAAGAGAGCTTAAGCTCGAAACACGTGTCTACGGTTGCACAACTTTTTGAGGGTTATACCCAATAACTTTTTTACTTATATATATATATATATATATATATATATATATATATATATATATATATATATTAAATATAAAAACATTAAGTTAAACAATTTCTTCAAATAAAATTATTGAAATGAAATTATTGAGTTGAAAGATTCATTCATTTATCATGTGAAAAAAATTACGATCTTTTTTGAATATCCAATCCTTCACTTTGATTTTGTATGAATAAAAAGATTTTGTTTTTATCTTTTCTAACTATATCGAAAACTTTTACTATAATATTTGTATAATTTCTAGTGGATTAATTTTTATTGAGTTTATTTTTTAAAGTTATATCATTTTTATGTCTAGTGTTATATGAATGATTACTAAAATTGATGCAATTTTTGTTTTTGAAGATATAACTGAACATTCTATATAAAAATTACTGAACAATATCAAATTTTTTACTTATTTTATAAAGAACATCAGAAGAAAACATAAAACTTCGATTATAAATTATTTTTAAAATGTGTCTTTGTATCACTTCCAAATTATACATTAAATTTTGTTTTACTCCACCCCATCCAAGAATGCCATAGGTCAATTGAGACTGTATCAATGAAAAATATAACATCTCAAGATGTTTCATTGCAAGAATTTTTTTTTAAAACTTGAATATGGGAAGGAGACCTCTCAATTTTTTCACAAGGAAAGAAATTCCATCTCAAATGTCTGTCAAATTTGATTCCTAGATATTTTATACATTCAGTCTCATGAATTTTAAAGTTACTGTCAATTTCAAGTGGGCCTAAATTTGGTAAAGAATTTTCGAAGCAGGTGAATGGGAGATAACGAGTTTTATCAAAATTTATTGTAAGTAAATTTTTGTCAAACCAGCGTTTAATTATTTTTAAATCTTCTTGTACAGTTTGTTTCAATGCAGTCCAGATAGAAGCATTATAAAAAATAACAGTATCATCTGCAAATGCATGAATTTTTCCATTAAACATTAATTTAATAATATTCACAATCAAGTTTGTGTTTCATGCAAATGAACCGAAAAAGCTTTAGAAAGTTTCACTTACTGTAATGGCTGAGTTAAATTGAGGAAATGAAGTTATTTATAAAATAATAATATATAATAATGACAAAACAAACATAAATTATTTCAAAACTATTTATGTGATAGAAAACAATATGTTTACTTAGGAAAGAATCGAAGTTGTTTGAAAGATATAAATTGTGGTGTACCACACGGTTCTATTCTTGGCCCGGTTTTATTTTCAATATATATTAACTCATCGTCATCATCATATCAAAATTGACTCTAAATTGAGTACTTTCGTTGTTTGCAGATGACACAACGATTATTTATTTTTCCACTAGTCATAATGAAATAACAAATAAAATAAAAAAAGATATTGTTAATATTTTAATTTGGTTACAAAAACAAATTGATACTAAATTTTAAAAAATCTTCAAAAAAGGTGGTGATTATTCCAACTCTTCCAATTAATTTAAATGATAAAACTATAAATTATCAGCAAACAATTAAATTTTTGGGTTTGTATATAGATGAAAAACTATCATGGAATAAGCATATTGATAAAATCAGAATTAAAATAGCACCACTGATCGGAATTCTTTTTAAAATAAGAAAATACATCTCGTTGAAATTTCTTAAAAATATCTTTTTCGCTTTGATTCATTCACATCTTCAATACTTGGTTTCTATATGGGGTGCTGCAAGTAATTGCTTTTTAAATTCTTTGAGGAAACTTCAAAATAAAACAATCAAATGCATCTTCAAATTGAATTATATGGAACCAACAATTAATTTATACAAACCAAATGGTTTGCTAGATCTGAACTTCCTGTACAAGCTGAAAATTTGTTGTTTCATCCACTCAGTTAGAAAAAAAGTGAACAACTCAAATTTAGTTTTTGCTGAAGTGAATAATATTCACATTCATAATACCAGACAAACAATATTGTTAGCTGCTAATTATTTTAGAACAAATTTTGGAAAAAAATCTGTTTTTGATAATGGAATAGTCAATTACAATTCGATACCTGATGAAATAAAATCTTATAATTCGTTAAAGAAATTCAAAATCAAATTGAAAAAAGAAATTTTGAGGTGATTTATTCAATGAATTTGATCCCTAAACATTGGAATAGTTTCGATATAAGTTGAAAACTGATAAAATTATGTATATTTTAATGTTAATTATTGTGTTTTCAGATTGTGTTCATGTATTGTCAGATTATTATTATTATTTTTTATATTTATTGATCACATCTTTGTATGCTTATTTATTCATGTTATTTTTTAAAAAAATGTATCCCTTCCATAAACATTTAATGTTTCTTGGGGAAATAAAGTTGATTGATTGATTTATACATTTCTTGATAACTTTTAAATTATTGCATTCTTTTGATTCCGTTGATAATCTATTGAATATTTTTGGACCGAAATAAAATATTCCTCTTTGCATATGCATTTTACTGTATCTTGGAATGTACAAATAGACCGGGGGATAGTGACAGATTTTGGGACACGATTTTATTCAGTATGCCTTTTGAAAGACAGTTTTGTCCGTATATCCTCATGATAATAATGCAGGAATTAAAGAGTCGCCGTAGGTTCTTCATATTAAAAAATAATAATGATATTTTCGAAAAATTATGTGTTTCGGTACAATTTCAATCAGGCTGCCATGTGTTTTGTAATAAAATAATAGACGTAAAATACTCGAAAAACCATTGGCATACCATTAGGATAGGCGGAGAATTCCTTTTTTCAAATACAATTTCACGTGACCATACTAGCCATTCGGACCCACCCTAACGGCCTGCCAATGGTTTTTCGAGTATTTTAGTTTTATTATATCATCACGAAACACATGGCAGCCTGATTAAAATCGTACCCGAATAATAATAATAATTATAATTATTCTTATTATTTTTCAATATGCAGAACCTACGACGACCCTTTGATTCATTCATTATTATCATGGGGATATACGGACAATACTGTCGTACAAAAGGCATACTGAGTAAAATCGTGTCCCAAAATCTGTCACTATCCCCCGGTCTAAAAGTTTTATCGGTGGTATGTCTTGTATTTCTGGATTGACTAAGAATTTTGTTTTATTTTTTATTAAATATCCAAATTTGGCACTGCAAAATGAAAAGGTTCCTGATATTGAGCATATTATGTGATTCTTGATATAGTTGTTTGGTGGAATAAAATCTGTATTTTTTAATATTATAATCAAAAAACCATTAAATCATCAGCACCCGGCACTCACCTTTTTATCATTTTGCAAAAATTTCCCCAACGTGTCCACACTTCTGTTCGGCTTTTTCGGTTGCATGGCGTCCATTTGGTGCGATCTGATATCCATATAAGGATCCGGAGGAGCGACTATAGGATCCGGAATTGCAATACCACAGCGGTTCAGGAAAGTGCGCGTAAATTTATCGCAATTCGTGATTTTAAAGACGCGCCCGTAAAGTTCAACTTCTCTGCCGATATTGAAGTCGCTGAAGTCGTAAAAGTTATCGTCCATTGGCGGTGGAAAACGGATTCTTTGGCGGGAGATGAGAGTGCCTGAAATTAAAAAATTTAATGAATTCTGTGATTTTTCTAAAGCTTTTGACTGTGTAGATCATAAAATACTTATTAGGGTTCCATAGTTGTACCAATTTCATTTTATTGTATATTAATGACCTGTTGAATGTCCAGATTCAGGTTCATTTACTGTTTTTGCTGATGACAGCACTATATTTTGGCAGCACAGAAACAAAAAATGATCTTGATGAAATTATAAGATTTGATCTGAAACAGTAAAAGATTGGTGTGATTCAAATTTACTGTCATTTAACATAAAGAGAAGTAACTTGATTTCCTTCATATGTCATCTTAAAGATATACCGTTGGACAATAACGTTGTTGAAATTAAATTAGGTTTGAAGTACCTAGGTCCATATCTCGATAATTCATTAAAATTTGATCAGCACAAAGAACCTCTATCTTCTGGTTATTATGCATTAAGAGATGTATCGAATGAATTTCAATTTTCAGCTTCCAAACCTGTGTACCATTCTCTTATTGAATCTGCGGTGTGGAATAGCATTTTGGAGAGTTTGTTGTGTTTGTCCATTTCAGAATGTTCTAATTTTGCAGAAGCATCCTCTGCGATATTTATGCAAAGCAAAGTATCGGGATTTATGTCGGCCTGTGTTTTTAAAACATAAAATTTCAAGAGTTGTTGGAATTTTCATACTTGAAAGTGTCTCTTTGATATACAAGTATGAAACAAAATTCCCTCTTTGTAGTTCTTCTGGTCATAAAAAACAAAATAATGAATTTGATTTGCCAATCCCTAAAAGTACTCTGACTAATAAGTCATTATGGATGTAATGTTGAATCACCATCCATCAAACTTCAGAAGTACCATATCACTGTTTCGGTTTAGAAAAGATGTAAAGTTTTGTTGTCTGAATGACAGTTGGCAAGAGTTATTCTATTAGGTGAATTCAAGTATTTTTTATTTTTGCCATCTGAATCGTATTTTGAGTTACCATTTTTTGGCTATTATTACAGGTCGACAAGCATAAGGATGCCTCTGAGATGCGCAAACGATAGAAAGCGTGAGTAGATGTGCGACAAAAATCGACTACTGTTTTCGGCTGGTTATCATCGGAATGTACAATCGGGAGAGAAATTTTTCTGCAACACGTAGGAACGTAGGTTCTTATCTGAATTTTCATTAATTCCTAATGAACTGTTCGAATAATATAATTGTCACTGGACCGTTTATGAAAATTGCATAATTTTCCCGATGCCATAAGTGTAAATAAAGTACGACTAGAAAAAGAATGCATCGCCACACAATATCAGAAATGGATAAATAAATATAATAAAGAACACGAGGAACATACTTACAGAAGTTGACTCACAATATCACATGACCTCTGACCACTGCCAAATCAGCATTGTCCATGGTAACTTTTGATTTTTTGTTTCTCTTTTTATTTGGAGTTGAGAATTGTTCCATTTCCCCTTTTTCAATTTTATTCATTTCTGAATTAATTTTCCTAATGCTTCTAACGCAAACTCCCGCTGCGGCAGCAACTCGTTCTTGAACCTTCACAAGAGGAATACTGGTTTCACCTATCATTGCTTCTGCCTGCATAAATTTGATGACATTACTGACAATTTCCCTACTTTGTCCACTCAGAATCTTATTTCTCACTTTACTCTTTGAAGGCATTTTCAAACACAACAAACTACACTATAACCTATCTAATAATATTTCAAAACTATACACAACACAAGGATTTCAAATTCAACACACAATCAGAATAACGCCACAATAATTTTATTCCACTGACTGTACACTCACGACGTTAACTGCTTGAATAATGCAGAGCGAGTGAGCTCTTGCCCCACTCCAGGATTGTGTCTACTGCGCAACCAATTCTCGAAGGCATCCTTAGGCTTGTCGACCAGTACATGTACATTGTCAATGTATATTATTTTGATGTTAGTTTTGTCTACATTATTTGTTTATTGCATTTTTCTTACTGTACTCCTAGTGTCATGTGAATTCGTTCATGTTTTTAATCTGTTTTACTTTGTCCTACGTTTTATACACACTTGTAGTTTTGTCAACAAGGAATTTCTTCTGACAATAAAGCATAAATTTTTTTTCTTTGATGTTTTGGCATCGACTGCTATGGTCATTAGCCACGTGTTCTGGATAGGCCTTGTTACTAACTCCATGCGCCACCTTAGGAGCAGCACTGTTAATTGGAACGCAACAGTGAATCGTGCAGGACTCACCCCAGTCCAGCCACGAGATTTGAATAATTTAATCGGTCAAATTAAATTAAAAAATCCCAGCCGCGTGGTGCTCTAACTCCGGACCTTTCGATCCAGATTCAGACGCTCTAACCACTGCGCCACGCTCCGACATAAAGCATATTTATTATTATTATTATCATTGGTGCGGCTGGATTGGCAGAAGATGGTAGAAATGAAGGGACCATTGATGTATTAATGAGCGTTAGAAGAGTTTCTACATTCTTCAGAAAGTTTTCATTAACTCCACTCATCCCAAAATTCCATAATATGATTGTTATTGAACACGTGAATAATTTAATTTATTTGCGAAATTCATTAGCTATACCGTACTATATTTTTGAAGGTGAACTGTTTGAAGGTGAGTTGTACTTTATCGTTTGCTTGAACCATTGTTTAAAAAGAAGTAAGTTACTTCTATTTAAACAATGCTTGAACCAACTCTTTATGAGTATAAAACCTTGAGAAATTGGATTATTTTGCGTAGGTGGCTGTGATTTCAAATTGAATATTGTTTTGAATTAAAGAACTTTTCTGAATAAACTTTTTTGGTAATGTCGAAGATAAGGGTAGTTAACTCCTGATCAAAGTTCCTATTTTTTTCTTCTTTAGGTTATATGGATATGTTACTCAGATTGGTCAGTTCGTTGCAGTATTTAGCTGTATGTGAGACGGCTGCGACCCAACCGTACTCTGGTGAGGATGTAGAACTTTATTTACGCCATTCTCCAGTCTTTATAAGGGATATATTTTCTTAGGTATTAAATGTAAAACCGCCTAGCCGTTTGATCATAATTTTTTTTATTTGTGCCCCATTTTACCTATTTAAAGCACGCCTCAGCGTGTTTAAATCAAACTTTCAAAAACGCGCGTTTTTTAAGTTACTATAGCAACATCAACAACTCGAGAAACGTGAAGACGTCTAAATGACATTTCTTTGATTATTGATCTGACAGGAGTACCTTGTAACGTCAAATGAAATTTTACTAACGAATATAAGACAGCACAACTCTTTCATTATTTTTAAGGGTGGATTTAGTCAACTTTAGCACAAGCATTATTATAAACATAGCGGCAACATCAAAGGTTTTAGCATAAACTTAACATTGTTGTATAAATGGCGCCATTTGATATAACAGATTCAACTTTCGTTTTTGACAAATATTCAAGCACAATTTTAAAATGATGTTGATTAAATGCACCTTTATACGCATTCATTATATTTTTGCGAGTATACCGGGTGGCTACGGAAGTATTGCCTACGGAATATCTCAGTTATTGTATGAAGTAGGTTTGTGAAATTTGGAGCGTCGATATAATGACATAAGAGCTAGAATTTGAGCATATTGACATGTCGAAGTTAACTTCCGGTCTGACCGGAAGTAACATCAACTTTCTTATTTTAAATGGAAACCCTATTTTTTTCTTTTCGCTTTATTCAACATTCAATTCCCTTTCTAATGACATATCACAAGTTGGTATCTAACCAGAAACTAGATCAGAAAAAAATAATTATTGAAATTCACCGAGTAGGCCGTGGAAGCAAAATGAAAGCCAAAAATTGAAAAGTTGGCTATGGAAACCATACGTCACTTGATAACAGTTGCTACTACTGTGATATTTTATTTTCATTCGTCGGCGTTATAAAAAGCCGCCAAAAAAAATATTGGAAAAATTGGGAAAAAACAATACTCTGTAGGTCCATAACTTAAATAGGAACATACAACTTTTTCTTGCCTGTACTATTCAGCATAACCATTCCTTTCTAATGATATAATAGAAAGTAATTTTTTGAAATGAAATACCAAAAAATCCAATTATTATTCTTCAAATAACGAAACAGATTATCGCCATACGCAAAAATAAAATTAAAAATAACGTGGAATGATAAATTATATCCTGTAGGTTCTAGGTTAAATAGGAACATAAACGTACTTGGTCTGTGCCATCGTCCATAGATATTCTAATATCTACCTATGGACGATGTTTGTGCTATTCAGAATAATCATTCCATTGCAATAATCATTCGAACCAAAATATTAACAAGTAGGCTGATTAAGATGTATATTGGAATGAAACAAAAAAGAAATGAGAGCTGTCACGAACGCTGCTATCCATATTATTTTGACGTTCATTTTAAAGGGTTTGGAAATCGAAATCAGTTAGTGGAATATTCAAAAAATGCCCCGTTATTCACGAACCGAACAAATTGACATGCTTCTCATTTATGGTGAATGTTTAAAAAATTCTTATGCCGCTGAACGATTGTATTTAGAGCGATATCCAGGGAGGCAGCAACCGTCAAAGAAGGTATTTCCAGTGGCTTGAAGAAAAATTAAGAACTGAGCCTGATGTTCATGAAGACCAAGAAGCATTTGTTATTAATGAGGAAACTGAAATTAATGTATTAGCTTTAGTACAATATAATAGCACAATTTCCTCAAGGCAGATTGGCGCCGAATTAGCTGTAAGGACTCTGCTAGGAAAATTTTGAAAAAACATCGATTGAAATCCTTCAAGTATCAGTTGCATCAACATTTGTATGAAAATGACGGTGAAAGGCGCCTGGAATATTGTAATTGGTTTCTTCGACAAAATGCTGAGAATCACCTATTTAACTATTATATCTTGTTTACGGACGAGTCAAGATTTACCAACAATGGATTATTTAACAGGAATAATACGAGGTAGGTACTGTACTTTATTTGGATTATTGTCGATAGTCGAAGTGTAAAGTGCTAAAAGTGTGAACGGTCTTTTGTTCCAGGTACTGGGCGATAGCAAACGAGCACCGGTTTCGACAAGGCGGCTTCCAGGAGAGATTTGGTGTGAATGTTTGGGCAGGAATAGTTGGAACTCATATTGTTGGCCCCATTCTTTTTCAAGGCCAACTAACCGGAGAGAGATACTTTAATTTTTTAACGAATGACATTTCGGAATTCATTAACAACCTACCAGCTGAAATAACTGAGAGAATGTACTTCCAGCAAGATGGCGCCCCTCCGCATAATTCAAGAATAGTGAGAAATTATCTTCAAAATCGCTTTCAAGAGAGACTTATAACAACCCATGGTCCAGTCAGGTGGCCACCAAGGTCACCTGATCTTACTCCGTGCGACTTTTTTTATGGGGGCATCTTAAAAATAGGGTGTATTCCACACAGCCTACAACTCTACATGAGCTAGAAGTAAAAATTCGTAGAGCTTTCCAAGATATCACGCCCCAAATGTTGAGAGACGTTTTACATGAAAATATCACCATAGTCAATAAATGTATTGACGCTGAGGGAATGCATTTCGAACATTTGTTTTGAATTTATTCTATCTTTAATCCTATCAATTTGATTTTTTTTTTCGATAAATCTGTTTTTTCGTTATTTGAAGAATAATAATTGGATTTTTTGGTATTTCATTTCAAAAAATTACTTTCTATTATATCGAATGACGAATGAAAATAAAATATCAAAGTAGTAGCAACTGTTATCAAGTGACGTATGGTTTCCATAGCCAACTTTTCAATTTTTGGCTTTCATTTTGCTTCCACGGCCTACTCGGTGAATTTCAATAATAATTTTTTTCTGATCTAGTTTCTGGTTAGATACCAACTTGTGATATGATATGTCATTAGAAAGGGAATTGAATGCTGAATAAAGCGAAAAGAAAAAAAATAGGGTTTCCATTTAAAATAAGAAAGTTGATGTTACTTCCGGTCAGACCGGAAGTTAACTTCGACATGTCAATATGCTCAAATTCTAGCTCTTAGGTATGTCATTATATCGACGCTCCAAATTTCACAAACCTACTTCATACAATAACTGAGATATTCCGTAGGCAATACTTCCGTAGCCACCCGGTATATGACTTCAAATTGTATCGATAAAGAAAAATCGCGTGAAGACCATTTCATCCACTACTATTATTATAATTTATTGAATATTCAGCAAATATTAAAATGTCAATAATGGTAATAGGTAATCTTTATAATACTGTACAATATTCAAGATTCAGCCAACGTGAGGTGTTACCTGGGATTTGATGTTCATAATTTTCAAAGTTTTATTCAAATAGAAATAAAAAATATCCAAATTAGCGGGTAAAATGAAAACATTTGTCATCACTTTTCAGTTACAGACTACCAAGTAACTTATTGAAAACTTTCAAATACATTGTGGGTATCATTTTTACCTACCTTGTGCTACACCACTGTTCTCAACTCTTGGCTCAACTACTTGTATTGTACCATCTTCTAGGAATATGTAGATTTTCACTTTTCTTATCTGAAATGGTGATCCTCTCACCTCCTGGAGTGTTTCTTGAAAGAATCCATCGAAACATAAAATCTAAAATGAATAACAATTCCATAAAATACTTGCAGTTCGTTTTGCTTTATAACCTTACCGAAAGAATGAACTCCTATGAAAAGTTAGGTTATGTATACTAACATAAGACGGTTGATTTTTTTTCAAACGTTTGATTTTGGTGCGCTTTCAATAAGTTAATTACAGTTTGAAAAAATGTCAACAAATGAATTAAAAATTTTGTGTGAGTTTTGACTGAAAAAATCGTGTTTGAAAATGGTCGATTTTCATGATCCAATCGGTCAATACTCGAAAAATATTCGAGATCTCCACGAAACTTCTTCTGATTCGTATTCAGGAGTTAAAACTACGTAAGACTACTTTTTTCGGGAAAAAGCCCAATAAAGTCAACTTTATTCTTTGTAGTAAAAGTTTACCAAGAAAATGTATTCTCACCTGCTTGTCGAATGCTATCCAACCAGGTACCTCTATCGATTCACCTCGTGGATAAATTGAAGGATACTTATCGGACAAAGGGCCAAACATATTGGGTTTCACCTTTTCAATCAATGCCCTATTCCCTTTACCTATAAAATCAAATTTCGGATCCATGTTGAATTTGGTTCTACCAATCTGTAATGAAATGAAAAAAATAAAGGGGTATTATCAAGAAAAAAATTCAATATTTATAATAAAATGAAAATTGTGCTCACATTTGGATTGAATGTATATCCAGGCAGAAAAGGTAAATCTGGGCATCTTGTACTCATTTTGTTGATTAGTTTTCACGATTCCTGAAACATAAAAGCTGTTTCTAATTATGATACTTCCAAATTATGAAAGGAAATGTTTTATCAATCATGAAGTGAACGTTACCATGGTTTCATTTTACTAAATGTATGCAATAAAAAATAGTATAAGGGCCAGAGAAAGTAATGTACTCTGAAAGGTTGATACCCGATACAGGGCAATTCAAATGAGATTACCAAAATCAGAATTTTTAAAACTATGATAGAGAAAAAGTCAGTCGTAAAAACTGTGTTATTATGAGTCCAGTGAGACAAATCGTTATTCTACATTTCGAAACTCCATTGTCAATTAGTGTGGATAGGGATCAATGAATAAACAACACATTGTTCACAATTGACAGTTCAAAACTGTCATTCGCATACTGCAAGAAGCACTGCCACTTGATAATAATAATAATGCAATAATAGTAATAGTGTTTATTAATTCATGATCATACATATAAAATACAATAAAAACAGAGATAGATAATCACTTTAATAAACAAGATACAGTCACGTAAACTGCTGCCAGTTTGTTTGTGACCAAAAAACCAGTTATTAATGATAAAAATATAAATAATTAGAATAAAATTAAATCAAATAAATTTGATAAAATCTGGACGATAACAAATGTATATCAGAAAGTGACAATTATAAGAATAACTATAAACAGTAAACATATAATAGTAAGAATAACAGTGATGATATGAAAAATAGTAACATACACTCTAAAATATGACAACTACGGATAAAATGGGTTATTCGTACAAATATACAGGCCGTTTCTTTTATCATGTGGTAACATTGCTATATTCTACGTAACAGATACGAAGACGATTAAATGGGAGAAAAGGTAACTATTGTGGAGAACAGTACAATGGTCAAAGAAAATTTACAGGGAGTCTCGCCCTTCCCGAGTTATACAGGGAAAACCAAAAATGCTGTTATTTGTTTTTTACGAATAGAACTGTTATTTCTGAAAATATAAAAAAATTTATAAGGAAAGTTTTAATCTATTCTAAATGTACTATAAAAATGTTACAATGAATCTTTGATTAAACGTTTCGTGTCAACACGGCCACCATCAACATTTCTTTTTCAAATACGGACCTGTCTATTTTAGTACAAATATTGATAAAGCGATAAAATCACAATTCAGTGGTATATCGCACTTGATATTTTTATAACGTTTCATTTAAAATAATTAGCATCCTCAGTGACAACAATTTTTAATTACGGTCCTGTCGTTAGTTCTTTTGTAAATTATTTTGATTTCTTCAAAACCTATTCAACTATTGGCATACTTCAGACTTCACCCAATAATTTCGATAAGAAGATACCCCAACACAACGAACATTCGTATTTTTCCTTTTTGGGCATTTTTGTATTACAGAAATCCTTGTTTCAAGGCTGATTTCTTCTGAATCAATTATCATACTGAATATTTCTATAATTCTCAATCCTGGAAGTAACGAAAATATTAGTTTTGGTCAAAATACGACTATTGTGTGATATGGTACAATTAAATAGCATCTCACTTCATTTACCATTTTTAAACAAGTAGGCTTTGCTTGGTTTCTATGGCAGGACAAATAAATGAGTTGTTGATACGTGTTAAGAACTGTCAGTCGTTTATACACTCAGTCATATCAAAGATGTATTCAAATGACGAAAGGACTGATATGCTATTTGCTTATGCAAAATCAAATAGAAATCCTCTTTTGGCAAAAAATATGTATGGTGAGCTATACCCAAATCCTCGTATTCCAAACATTCAAATGTTTAGACGATTAGAAAGAAATTTCAGAGACTGTGGTGCATTTGATAGAAATAAAACTAGAAAATGTGTTGTTACTGTAAGTATGCGGAACCAAATAAATGTTTTAGGTAAGCAAATATTACTTCATAAAGATTAACAAAGTGACGAAAATATTTTTTTTCAATTTAGGATTGGCCAGTTACAAAAATATTTCTAATCAAGATTGTTCTTTACGAGAAATTGCCCACCAGAAATACTTGAAAAAGAACAAATACAAATGCTACAGGATACGCAAAGTTCATCACCTCAATGAAAGGGATTACGGAAGGAGAGTACGATTTGCCATGTGGTTGAGACGTAGAAATAGGGAAGTTGGAAATATTTGTAATAAAATAATATGGACGGATGAATTAAAATTCACCAACAATGGTTGGTTTAACAGAAACATCCATTATAGGTGGAATAATACAAATGAACATTTACATAGAGAAACCAATTTCCAGGAAAGGTTCGGAATAAATGTTTGGTTGGAAATTTTGGGAACAAACATACTAGGTCCTTTCTTTTACGACGAGCATTTGAATGGTGGAATGTATTTACATTTTTTATCCAATGAGTTTGATGGCTACTTAGATGAATTGCCACTGAACATCCGCCGTGAAATACAATATTTTCAACAAGACGGTGCCCCTCCCCATAATGCAGCAATAGTAAGGGAACATTTAGATGCAATATTCCCAAGAACATGGATTGGAAACAATGGACCAATTGCCTGGCCAGCTCGATCCCCAGACCTGACTCCTTTAGATTTTTTTGTCTGGGGATACATAAAGGATAAAGTTTTTTCGACAACTAGTACAGATATCGACCATCTCAAACAAAAAATAAGAGATGCATGTAATAGCATTACACCCATCATGCTAGAAAATTGCCACAGAAATTGTATGGACAGACAACTTATGTGCATTCAACAAAGAGGTCGGCAATTCGAGCATTTAATGTAGGTTATCATGAAGAATTCATTTTCTGTATTGGTTTTATTTTCACTCAAAAATTCAATATGAAATAAATTGTTTTCTGTTTGTTTGATTTCTTCTACTCTTAAGTAAGTTTATTTCCGAGGTAAATTGCTATCGTTCGTCTCTGAAACTACAGATATCTTTTATTATAGTGTAAACATAATTTTAATAGATACATTTATTCAAAGCGTCACTGATAATTTTTATATCGGAGAGTTAGGTTTTGTGGAATCCATAAACGACCTAACGACAGGACCGTAATCAAAAATTGTTGTCACTGATGATGTTAGTTATTTTAAATGAAACGTTATAAAAATATCAAGTGTGATGTACCACTGAATTGTGATTTTATCGCTTTATCAATATTTGTACTAAAACAGACAGGTCCGTATTTGAAAAGAAATGTTGATGGTGGCCGTGTTGACACGAAACGTTTAATCAAAGATTCATTGTAATTTTTTTATAGTTCATTTAGAATACATTAAAACTTTCCTTATAATTTTTTTTATATTTTCAGAAATAACAGTTCTATTCGTAAAAAACAAATAACATCATTTTTGGTTTTCCCTGTATAACTTGGGAAGGGCGAGACTCCCTGTAAATTTTCTTTGACCATTGTACTGTTCTCCACAATAGTTACCTTTTCTCCCATTTAATCGTCTTCGTATCTGTTACGGTTTAGAATATAGCAATTTTACCACATGATAAAAGAAACGGCCTGTATACACACTGATGCATACATATTCCTGAAAAAAATCACAAGAGCTTTGCACACTAGACATAATACATTACCGATATTTTTCGAGTAAGTAGTAATAGTAGTACTAACCGTATACTAATTTATTTACTTCTGAACGAGGCAATACATTGATATAATTATTCAATCTTTTACTGGCAATATCTACAATTTGTATATTTTGGATTTTCACCTGAGAGGTGGGAAATATGTTGAAAATGTCACTGAAAGTTGTTCAAAACGCTTCAACGTGCGTCCGAAGTCACCCGAAGTGGCACTTAAGTTAACTCTTGAGTTCGGGCGACTTCGGGTGTACTTTGAAGGTTTTAGAGTAACTTCCAGTGACATTTTCAACACATTTCCCACCTCTCAGGTGAAAATCCAAAATAAACAAATTGTAGATATTAATCTCTATTTCCAAATGCTGTTCACAGAATTTGAATAATAAGATGATTTCCCTTAGCGCCTTTAAAAAGATTTGCCCTAAAATTGATTATAACGCTATTGTGCAAAAACTACACATAGGACAAAAACCAT
Organism: Chrysolina oricalcia; assembly: GCA_944452925.2. Classification (NCBI taxonomy): domain Eukaryota; kingdom Metazoa; phylum Arthropoda; class Insecta; order Coleoptera; family Chrysomelidae; genus Chrysolina; species Chrysolina oricalcia. The sequence goes on along the minus strand of OX101821.2, from coordinate 1,037,110 downwards.
TTTGCGCACATTTGAACCACATATTTTTATCTATCAGTTTCCGCAATATTGTTTGTCCAGCTTCAGATTTATTGAAATTATGAATTTATGGAAAATGGTCTATTTTTCGATTTTTTCTTGGATTTTTTCAGTGAAAATGCACCGATCTGGTAGTATAAAAACCCACTCTGTAGATTTTATAATTTTTTACAAAAGTTTTCTGGAATGTAAAACGATTCCTCCAATACTTTTTGAGATATACGCAAAAAAACCAAAGAAGTTGTAATTTTTTTCACTATTTCTTGTTTAAAAAATTCCACAAAGCGATTTTGCTGGGGCGAAAACCTATCTTATAGAAAGTAAGTAGTTTACCTATGTAAATTTTTATAACAACATTAATATTCAATAACCGCGTTCATTGACTGTACAGGTGATCTTCATCTCAATACAAGCCCTAAGATACCTTAATTTTGCCTCTCCCTGTACTTTTTTGTCCGTATTTCCAATATTTTCCCACAGACATTTCGGAGTAAATTGGAGGACGGTTGTTTAGGCAACCAACATTGCGCAGCCAACGAATATTACGAGGACAAGGCTAAACGTAGAGCGCATGGCGTAAATATATCGAATAAAAATAAGCCAATAAACAAAGTTTGGTGTTTGCAGCGTTGCCAGTTACAAAAAATGTCTTTAGATCTAAAGAATTTGCTCTTCGATTGAAAAATATACGAAATCTGAAGAAAAACTCAATTTCTCAGATCTAACGTACCTTGGCTTTGGTTATGGAACATAGAAGTGATGATACTTATCACATACTGTATTATAATAGTCGTCCAGTTGATGGGGAATTTGGTAGCTAATAAAAAAAATGTATTTTAGACTTCAAAAGATGAAAAATATCTGTGGAAAAGCGTATTCAAAATTAATAACTGCGATTTATTCAAACTTAAGGTTATCTAAGTTTTGATTTCGGTATTATGAATTTGTTTTTAGGTTAGGTTATCTGTCCTTTTAGTTCATTTATTTCTTAACGTTTGTGATACTTATTTATGTAGCTGATACCAAAGACGAAAAAAATGTTAAATGTTATTTTATTTATTTATTATTTCGCGGTTAAAAAAATATGATTTCAAAAAAACAACAGAATATTTTCAATTATGCATCAAACACTATTTCGTAACATTGATAACCTCATAACCCTTGAATAAATGATGACGAGCATCAACTACAGTTAATGCAAACTGTTGTCGAGAATCCAAGAACTTCTTTTCGAGAAATCGGCAAACAGATCATGATATCCCCATCATCGTCCAGAAGAATTCTGAAAGCATATAAGTTATATGTGGCTTCAAACCTAAAGTCACCCATAAACTGCAAGAACGAGATTATGATGATCGGCTGTATTTCAGTTTTTGGGGACAGGGACGAATTCATACTGCTTTTCACCATCGAAAGTAAATTCACATCAAATGGAATTGTTGGTTTTCAGAATTGCCGTTGGTGGCGGACGAGATTCCCTATTTTGCCATAGTTGCACGTGGTGACCAATACACATTCAAAATGAATGTCTGGTGTGGTATATTCAACAACCAAATCATTGGTCCAGTACTTCTAAGGGAAAACCGAAATTCCTAGAGGTACCTGCTTCTACTTCAAACTCATCTGCTTGATTCATTAGACAATATGTCATTAATCCTGCGCGGAAGAATGTATTTTCAAGATGGTGCTCCAGCACACTCTACAGTTGGAGTACATTATTTTCTTGATCTTCTCTTTCCTCGTGGATCGGATGATATTCAATGAATTCATGGCCTCCTAGATCTCCCGACCTAACTGTATGCGATATATTTCTATGGAGATACTTAAAATCTGAGATTTATAAACACTGCTTTCAGAGATCAAGAACACCTTGAAAATATGATAAGAGAATGTGCTGCCCAAGTTCCTCCAGTTATGTTGAGAAATGTTTCAAGGAAAATGTATGGACCAAACGAAAGGAACGGAGGATACGTTGGAATTTATTTCAATCTCTATTGGGGTACCCCAGGGCACAGTCTTGGGACCCATATTATTTTTAGTGTATATCAGCTGTATAGCTGAAATAAGAAACTTCAAAGACCATCTCATCTCATACGCTGATGATACGGCCATTGTTTATGAAGCTGAGACATGGCGGCAAGTATACAACGAAGCGGAAGAAAGTTTAGAATAGATACAAATATGGCTAGATGACAATCTCCTCAACCTCAATGTTTCGATATCGAAATTTATAGAATTTTCTATACAAAGTAACCAACAACCCGATATGCAAATGATTTACATTCATAAACCAACTTGTCCAAAAACATTTTGTAAATGTCCAAATATTGAAAAGGTAAAGAAAATTAAATATCTCGGCGTGATTCTAGAGCAGCATATGATGATGAACATATTTCGCATATGATCAATTAACATATAAAATATATAATCTAAGATGTATGTACAAAACAAAACTTGTTACTAATACATATATAATTCTCTGCTTGAATCAGTCACCAGATACTGCATCGTCTGCATCACAGTATGGGGGGAGCATTTTTTTGTTTTTTTTTTTAATCTTGATACGAAACAGCTGTATATTGGAACCAAATTACTTGTCGTCAGAAGCCTTGTTTGCATACCACTGTCTCTTTGGATATATTCTAATAAATCAATCTATCGCACGGCAAGATCAAAAATACTAGATATGCACAAAATTTATCTGTACCCCTTTTCAAAAAATTCTTTACACAAAGAACAACATTTTATTTTGCACCGAAATTGTATAATATACTGCCAAAAGAATCAAGGGATAACTCAGTCTTCAAAATCTATAAAACAAATATTAAAAAATTCATCATTACAAACGTTGAACTTATTTTGACTCTACTGAAAAATGAATATATATAAAAATATTTCAGAAAGTTACTTATGACATCTACAGTCACTAGTTGAAACTTCATTAAGTTTCAACTAGTGACTGTAGAAGAAATATATAGTTCTCAGAACCAATTATATAAGATATCTGAATACTGTATGTTACTAAATTCTATCATTTTACTAAATATTGTTTGATCGCATCACATATTCATGTCAATAAATTACCTACCACTAAAAAATAAAACTCAATTTGCCAACTTTCTCTGTTTTCCATGTTGTCTATAGTAGTTTAGTTTTTTCTTTACTACCGTTTTCGTATCCATAATGAAATAATAAACTTATTCACATGTCGTACTGTAATTATTGAAAGTGTTACCGTGAAGAGAAAAAGTGGAAAGCACAAAACAAGCCATAAGCGCTTAGTTTGCGAACCATTTTTCTTCGAACGGCTCATAATATTTAATGTATCAATTTTCAAAATTGAAAAAAATAATAATAAACTGAAAACTGAATTCTGTTAATTACTGTTCATTTCATTGATTTTGTTCTTTAATTTTTTTTTTATTTCATTTCATGTGTTATTTTGATGAATTTATTGAAAAATTTCAACCAATTGTTATCTACATATTTTTCGCAAAATTTTACTTTTGAGATTTTGCCAATTTTGACTAATGCATTTTTTCAAGAAACTGAAAATCACAGTATAGCTCATAGGGAATGAGTAGGTTTGACGATATATATATTTTTTTTGAAAAATCACAAGTAAAGATTTTTTCCATTTTTTACATACTTTTTGAATGTCACTGTATAGTTTTGGCTAATTCGTATTTATTTTTGATGAATTCTAGTTTTTTTAGAAAATATTTTTTTATCTGAATATTTTTAAAAATTATGTCTGGCAACACTGTAATGGTGTATGCTTATTGACTGTTTAGTGTTTAGTTACTCATGGGTTTGTTATTCATTAGTCAGCGGCTTAACTTTATCGTCAGTAATTTTGAACCGTGATATCATTTCATGTTACTTTTATTTTATTTATAACACAAATAACGAAAGAACGGCTACTCGTTAATTGTTTTCGGGAACGTTATATATAAATTTTATAGGTTATGTTGGGTTTGTAACAAATATATTTATAGACAAGACACTGAGTGAACGTTTCCATCGAAGATGAGTACGGACAAGAAAATTATCGTGAGTGACACAATGGAGAGGAAGTCATCTGCGGAAGCCAGCATTCTTAGCACTATTTGTAGTGCTTTGAAAAAAGTAAGTAAACAATGTTAGTGAAATGTAACACTTTGACAGTCTTTTATTACTGTCCTAGCCGACCTAGCCCAATATATTTGAATCTAGGTGGCAATAGGTAAGGGACGAGTGGGGGGGGGAGGTTGTACATGCTACTCGACTCGGCCTAACAAGCACTTTTAGCACTTCCACTTCGACGTATTAGATATTTCGTCCGAGTGGGGTTTTGTTCCAGATTTTTTATGAAACTAGAACATTACGTCATTATTTATATTTATATGATGTTCCAGATACCTATACAGTTTGTCCCACTTTGATTCGTTCAAAGGACTCCATACTTAATATTATGTAAATTGGCGACCGGTCAAATTTTATGAAAGGTATGCTCTTGTACTCGGACTGGTAACCAAAAGTAAGGGCTCAACTCCATCCTATGGATGGATACTTGCTTTGAAAGTTTATGACAACATTGACATTTCAAGTTTAGTTATTTTAAATCGTACACCATATTAGAGTATTACCATCGTCCATAGATATAATTCTATGGACGATGGTATTCTCACAGAATATAGACCTACCTACACAGAAGAGAATCTCCCATGCTATCGCATGTATCAAAAATTGATGAAGCCACTCCTTCTCTAAGTGGGACACCAATCATGAATGTGCTAATATGCCTTCGCTTGTAAAGTGCCGTCTTCTATCTTTTATATTTTGTAAAAAGATTGTTTATGGAAACAGAGTATTTTTTTCATATTTTTATCCCCGTGAAAACCGCACATGTGCGTGCTCCGCACATAGTGGGGGCCTGATACAACGAACATGTGCGTCTTCCGCACAGAAAGGGTTATTGCGTGGAAATCGTCGTCGTTTTTAAAGGCAATGTGTGACTGAAAATCCGACACAAGCTTTATTTCATCAAGTTTCAGAATATTGGGTTTCCCAGAAGTCACGTACTCCATTGTCGGGATCGAAAGAGAAAAATATTCCGAGACGAAAAGTCCTTAGCCATTTTTCAATGAGATGCATAGATAATTAATTATTAATTAATGAAAGTGACCAATCAGGGGCACACACCTAGCATCACGTACATCCACCGTCCACGGTTGGTCCGTCCCCATTCTTGGTCTACTGCGTGAGAAGCCGGCAGCAGCTCTGGCATCTCACTCTCGCGTCTCTTACTGCTTTTGCTTCTGTCGCACGCTCCTGATTGGCCACTTTCATTAATTGATAGTTAATTATCTATGCATCTGATTGAAAAATGGCTAAGGACTTTTCGTCTCAGAATATTTTTGTTTCTCGGTTCCTACAATGGGCTGCGCGACTTCTGGGACACCCAGTAAATTACAGTGTCTCACAAGCTTCTTCTGCTTTTTTTTTTGAGCGCATGGATTATATCAATAATGGAAATTGGTATTCAGAAGAGTGGGCTATCTCAATAAATTTTTGTATTGCAATATCATAGAAAATTCGACTTAAACTGTATTCCAGTGTTAGAATTTTTTATATTATCCCTACTTGTTCTTTGTTGCGTATGGACTATATCAACCATGGAAATTGATATTTTGAAGAGTAAACTGTATTTCATTCAGTTTTAGAATTCTTTATAGTATCCCACAAGCTTCTACTGCGTGCTTTTGTTGCGTATGGACTATGTCAACCATGGAAATCAAAATTTTGAAAAGTGGCCAAAATTTTTGTGTTGCAATATGATAAAAAATCCGACGCTTCTACTGCTTGTCTATTATTGGTGCGCATGGATTATACCAACCATGGAAATTCTGAAGAGTGGGCTGTGTATTGCAATGTGATAGGCAATACGAATCAAAACTGTATTTCATCGAGTATTAGAATTTTTAACAGTTCTCCACAAGCTTCTACTGCATGTCCTTTGTCGTACCTTGGGGTCTATATTTATTAAGGAATTTTCAATAAGTATGGGTACTTAACTCCTTACAAATGTTGTCCATTTTTTCATTGTGTAATAATTGTAATTACGTTTTGATAGGTATGAATTCTACATCCAATCTTATGACCAGTTTTCGAGACAAGGCGTTAAAGTTTATTAGGTTTTTCTTCAAATTGAAAAACTGGATCAACTTTATTCAGAAGTGATTCAAAAGTACTTTGACAAACTTCAGGAAGTGATTCCTCACAATATTCTAATATGAATTGCCCAAATAAATATATGTCCGGAAACGCTTCGTTTTCAAGATACTGGGTGTTGAAGTTTAATTTTTATTTTGTTTTTTTTCAAATAACTCTTGAAATACTGAACTTAATTAAACGAAACTTGGTAATAAGACGTTTTTGAGGTGTCGAATTCGAACCTGATGTTATTATTTCTCTTACTCGTAGAGGGCGCCACCTACACGTCTTTTTCTTTTTTGAAGATTCGTAACTTTTTTGAGCGTACTTCTAGCACATTTTTCAGTAAAAAAATCGATTCCTCTATCATATCTACGTAAAAAGCTACTCTTGTCAAAAGTCGCTGGAAGCAAACGTTTTCTAAATATTTGGACTTCAAGTCAAGTCAATTATTTGATAATCGATGCATGTTGAAGTTATTACCAATATTTTGCATTTTTCACAAGAATGCTTTGGAAAAGAATTTGACGTTTAAGTAAGTAGTTTTGGTAATTACATATTTTGTGACAGTATTTCAAAAGTTATTAGAAACAAACGAAAATAAAAATAATACTTCAACACCCTATATCTTGGAAACGAAGCGTTTCCGGACATATATTTATTTGGACAATTCATATTAGAATTTTGTGAGGAAACACCTCTTGAAGTTTGTCAAAGTACTTTTGAATCACCCTGTATAAGATTAATATTCTTGGTAAGATGTACATAAAAAGGTACGGCTATAAATATGTCACAAGCCCACTTTGATATAATGAACTAAAAATTATTGAATCCAACTTAATTATGAGGAATTTGTCTAATATTCATCCTATATGCATAACCATAAGCTATGATTTATACAGGGTGATTCCTTCAGTATATTCTTATCTTACCTTTGCGAAAAACCCTAAAGTGGACCCTCGACATATCCTACACGCCAGGACTTTCAATTTGTTCATTCCCCAAAAACCTCGAACAAATTTCTAATTTTTTTTGTTACCTCTGTAACAGTATCAGTTTCGAACTCTTCTATTAAAAATTAGATTTTTTTAATGTATCGGTATCTGAGAGATATTTAGAAGAAACAAGGATTGACAATAATAGGAACAACTGTTGATTAGAAATTTTCGCAATTCACACTGATAGCGGTTTAATAGAGTATTATAAATTACAATATTTCATACATGTGATATACATGACTTTAATCCAAAATATGTCGATAACGTAATATAAATTTTAATTTTGCTGCATTTGTATTAGGATTTGGTATTTTTCCATGAAATTTCGGTAGCACACATTTGAAATTATTGCAAATGAAATGGCAATGTCAGATTCCTTTAAATAAATTGCTAACAATTTTTTTAATTTTTGGCGATAAAATAAATTCGGGGTAGGTCTTGAAATTCTGAATTCTATTTCGAATTTATGGCACTGATGTGAAACTACTGGTGCTTTATCCATTGAAAAAAAAAACTTTTGAATCGGGTGATAAATAACAATTTTAGAGGGGTGGTCTGCTTTCCAATGGTCCATTCAGTATATCCTAATCGAATAACATCAATTGTTCTAATTATATTACCAAGTACTGATTTCACCTCTGAAGATAAACCAACTGAATCTATTGTTTCTGAATGACCATTATTTACATTAGGCAACGGCGATTAATTATATTTGCACTAGATGGTACAAGGCCAGAGACGGAGTCGGAAATTGTGTTATTGTAATGGATGGAATAGTCGACAATGTCGACATCCCCAACGGTAGTGGTTTTCCATCCGCCGAACCGTGACACAAATATTTGGGTTCGTATACATGAGATAAAACATGCTATAACTTAAAAAAAAAATGAAATTATATCCTCAACAATATTTTTTTTTACAGTGTGCAAAGACATTCTTCAGTTCGAGGTATCACATGATAGGGGTTGCAATTTAAAATGGGGTGATTTTTGACCCCCATTAGTCATACGTGTATAAAAAAAGATTGGACATCGGGTTAATACTACATATACTTAGATAAACAATTTCATTAAGCCATTCATTCAACGGTAGCCGCGTGCTGACCGGTAACCATTACCTCCAATTGTTTTGGGAAAATTTTCTTGTGGTAATATATCAGTCTCTTACTTCCTAAAATGATATGAAATACCGTTATCGTTGCATGAAGCAACGTCATATCGCTACAGCTTACCATGACAAAACATATTAAAAATGGATTTGTCGCGATAATTATTAGAGTAGGAATATTGTAATTAAGTAAATGTTATTTTTTCAAGATTATAATGCTATTTTTACCTATTATCTAACCTGATGTAACCGTGAAAGCTAAGAAATTATAATGAGTTTGATAATTAGGGGAGTACACAGATAAAATATTTGAAAGAATTTGAACTTGCCTCAAGGGCGCCCAGCATTTGATGCAAAATTTGAATGTCTCTGAGGCAAACGCATCATTTTCTTTAGCACAAAGTTGTATAAATGTCAGGCAAGAAACCTTAGTTTTGTCTTAATATAAAATGATTTTGTCTCAAAATCATTATTTTTCCAAATTGTGAAAAGCTTTGAGGAAAATGCCATTTTTTTTCTAGCTCAAAGTCATGTGAACTTAAAGCAAAAAAGCCCAAGTTTTCGATCAAATTCATTAGGAGATTGTTTGAAAATTACGTGTTTTCAAATAATAGACATGATGTCATTGTCTTGAAATAAAAGACTTTTGATATAAAACCAACAAATGCTTCATTTAAAATCTTAGGTGTATGTTGAATTCTTGTTTTGAAACCCTGCGTCCTCAAGTGAAAAATTTACTCTTTTTTAAAAAGATCCAAAACGGTCTTGTGATAAAATGTGTATGGTCTAGGCCAAATTTCCTGAGGATCTTTTTAAAAGATAATAATAGTTCATGTGAAAATTTGGAAAGTTTTAAAGCAACAAACTTGCATTGGTCAAAATCAAATTCAAAATTGAAAGTTAAATATTCATAAAAACTTATAGGGATATTAAGAAAAACAAATATTAATAAAAACGTATTTATTTAAATAATAAGATATAACACGTTACTTTGGTTACTGAACACAAATCAGGGAAAAATTTGTATTGCTGGTGAATAAGGAACAAAACAAAATTAACTCTAGGTGGTACCAACAAAATCATAAAACTCGTAAAGGAAGTAAAACAAATAAATTTCTACCTACATTGACGAATTTTCACATTATAGCTTAACATTGTAAAATTATACAGTGTGGACATAAATAGTCCCCCGCTGTTAACTTTTGAACGTCCGACGTACACACATGGGACGAAAACAGTTTTGAATAGTATCACCAATACCACTTTTTTTCAAACCGGTTTCACTCATCATACCTATTCACAACACAAATCTTGCCGGCAAACACCATTTATCAACATCAACTCATCGACATTCGACATAAGAAAATACAATGGCAGAATGGCGCTAACTAGTGACCAGTGAACTGATACGCTGACACCTGCACCCTGCACCTGCGCCCGCTGCGCGGACGCATGTCGTTGCGACTTGCTCAAGTTCAAATGGGTATCGGCAAACTTCGGGTAGACCGGTAGATCCGAGCTCATGCATGGCGAAGATAGCTGAGGTAGATTATGTCAACCAAACACATTTGGACCTTGTATCAAGTGGTTATGGTTTTGAGACAAGAGTCAACCAAGCAGGACTGGAGACAAAGTTAATAATGTTCTCTCAAAAGCATTTGAAGCCAAAAGAATAGAAAATTTATTACAAAAGCAACAATGATTTTCATTCAAGAGCAAAATATTTGGGACGAAGACAATTTCTTTGTTAGAAGAGAAAATAATCCAAAAGCATGATTCTTTTGTCTCTAATCGGGTATTTTTATCAGTGTACGTCAAAACAGGACCCTGTACATGGTGTTCCAAATTAAGTCGGCACCATCGCCAAGTCCGTTATAATTGATGCTACGAATTCGGTTAAATGGGCAAACTAGTAGCATATTTAATGGCCTTCTCGATGCCGAGAACAAGAAAAATTGAGAGTCGAGTTTTCAGAATATTTCATAACATGATATTTTTTTCAATGGAACACCCTATATTTTTTGATGCATATCGATTCGTAATAACATTCTCAACAACAAAGCTCATTTGACTTTTTTTCGTAAAGTGGAAAATGAGTGACTTATGTGGAAATATTTATTTCTTTCACTAGTACAAAAAATTTCTATGTTTTGGCGAATAAAACCTCCAAACACCCAATTTTGGTACTTATACGATAGACAATATTTTGTTACTAAAAGCAAAATAGGACAGAAAAAAAGGAAAAATTGCGCTGGGATGTGAACTCGTGAAACCCGTGATCATCATGTCGCACCACTCAATTGACACCACTGAGCTGTTTGGTATTAATGTACAAAACGATAATTTCCATCTTAAAGCCATTCCGAAAGCCGCATTTATTTTGTGAATCAAAATATGTCCGCTGTAATGATAACTTTGAAGCCGTTTTTGTACCGAACAGAAAATACTGGAGGGTCATATGAATGTGGTTGGAAAAAATGTGTTTGATTCGATAAAACATAATTATTACGAGAAATCAAGTTGCCTTGAAACTTTGTTGAAATACTATTTGTCAAATATTCTCAAGTATATCATGACAATGTCATAAATTATTGAAACTGTCAACTACTGTTCGAATATTATTCGAAATGCCGTTTTCCCATCAAGAACAATGTGATATGTCAGAATCCTACTTGGTTTGCCAGAAAAATAGTGTAAGAGCACTCCAACACTACAGCAATTCGTTCCCCGATCGTGAATTACCTAATCGGCGTTTTTTCGCTGTGCTTAATCGTCGATTCAGGAACAATGAAAAAGTTTTTGAGGAGACAATTAAAAATGGTTTTGTAATATCTGAAGATACAGAAATTGACGTCTTATCCTACTCTGAGGTATATCCAAATAATTCCATCAGAGAAATAGCTGTTCCACTGTCTGGTATTCAAGGAATTCTGAAGAAACATAAGATTTCTCCTTATAAGTTAAGACCAGTGCAAACACTAGAACCTGGTGATCCTGAGACAATTGGGGTTTTGTCGGTGGTTTATGAAAAAATGCAGACAAGATCCAAACTTCTATAGAAATATTATATGGAGCGATGGGGCTAATTTTTAAAATCGTGGGATGTATAATAGAAATAATTTTCATTATTGGAGTAGACATAATTCATTTCTAGTCCATCCCCACAATCCGCAAAGACGATTTAGTATTAATTGTGGCGAAGCTGCGGGCGATGCCGGACCTGAACTCTCACGTATAGCTAGCGACCAACCGCGGGAGACTGTCGATGCGCTTGCACCGAGAAGAATCTGGACGGTTCGGTGAGTCTGGGCGATTCGAAGGAAAATTCTGGAGCATTCAGAGAAGTCAACGTCGGATATAAAAAGAACTACGCAGCGGACAGTCGCCGACTGTCCGCTTTCACTTCACTGACTATCCGACTGTCAGTCGGATAGTCAGTGAAGTGAAAGTCGAATATAAATACCTAGTCCCGTGATTGTTATGTAAATTAGAGTATTGTGTTATTGTATCATTGTATTTCGTTAAATAAATTATTTTAGTCAGTTAACTAGAGTTTAAATCTACTACATAATGTTTGGTGTGGTTTATTTAGAGGCAGAATTATCGGTCCATTTTTCTACCATGGTTCTTTGAACGGACCCCGTTACATTAATTTATAAACAAGAGTGTTGGAAGAGTTTTTTGATGATCTTGATCTGGAGGCTCGTCAGATGATCTATTTTCAGCAAGATGGAGCACCAGCATATAATGTCAGTGGCGTAAAAAGAATGCTTTGAGGCTGTTTTGGAAACAGATGGATTGTTACAAATGGTCCTGTTAAGTGGCACCCTCGTTCACCAGACTTGTCACCTCTAGATTTTTATTTTTGGGGATTTCTGAAAAATGAGGTGTACAAAATAAAATTCAATAATGTAAAATTATATTGAAACTATAATTACTAGAATTGATGGCCGAACTGTGTTGAATGTCACACGTAGTGTCAATAGAAGGGCCCAAATATGTGTTCAACAAGATGGCGGTGTTTTTGAACATTTACTCGATATTTTATAGTGCTTTAGCAAATCCGTTTGTTATAAATGTTTCCTATTAAGAAAACTGTCTTATTTTCACCCTTACGAAAAAAAGTCAAATAAGTTTTGTTGTTGAAAATGTTACTACTAATCGAAATGCATGAAAAAGTATAGGGTGTTCCATTGAAAAAAATATCATTTTATGAAATATTCTGAAAACGAAATTTTTTGTTGTTGTCGGCATTGAGAAGGCCATTAAAAATGCTACTAGTTTGCCCATTTAACCGAATTTATAGAATCAATAATAACGGAGGTGGCAATGATGCCGACTTAATTTGGAACACCCTGTATATGGATTAGGAAAATCAGTTATGTTACTAAAGTCGATTTATAGGAATACCTAACAATTGAACGAGAAACCAACTTTATGATATTAATATTGCATTCAGAAATCAAGAAGTAAAAAAGAGTCAGGTAAACAAAGATCAAGCAAAAAAGAACACGTATTATTTTTTTCTGGGGATTAATAATCCGATTTTTTTTTCAATCAGTTGCTTTTTTCTTTTTAACTCTTGTTATATTATATCTTAAGAAAACCATATTGTCGATCATTCACAATTCTTGAGCTTTCTAGATTTTTCATCAACTCGATGGCTTTTTCCATGACCTTCGAGATAACAGATAGCAGTGCGATAGGTCTGTTTTTGATAGGTAGGGTCTTTTTTGAGGGGATGAAAATCAGTATCACAAAAATATTCTTTTCGAGAATACATAAGAAGTGATTATACTACCAATCCATTACATTTGAGATACATTTTCAACAATTTTTCAGCTATATACTTACTAACAATGTCATTACGGTTAAAACTACAAAGGGTTGCCAAAGAATTGGATGAAGTGAAATTAGAGACGATGTATAACGACTTGGTTACTTTAACTCAATCACAACTTATAATCTAGAATTACTCATCTAAGTATCTTTATTTCTTTCTTGTTTGCAGGCTTCTGTTGTGGGTGTAGTATACCTAGCAGGATATATGCAATGGTCAGTCGCGTGGTTTATAGGACCCGTTGTTTTGTTCGTCATGAGAGACCAATGGAAAAAATCTAGTGACAGAAGAAGAGCCATGGCCAAATTGACCGCTGTGTCTAGTGAGAAGGAAGTTGTGTTGGCTAGACTGAACGATTTACCAGCCTGGGTGAGTTTTCATTAATATTTGGCTTGAAACGTATCTTACAGCCGTATGCACCGAAGTAGTTTAAACGAGATTAAAATTTGAGCTCGATTAACTCTGATTTTTTGTATGCACCGTATTGAAATAAGCCTTAATCGCGATTAACGTTAATCCAATGATTTTCGAGGTTTAAGCTTAGCAAACGCACGTGTGACTGGTGGGTTGGTTGTTAATGTACCTCAATAAAAAAGGAAAAATGAGGATAACGGAGATATTACTGATGTTATTGATTTTGGATTTTCTACAAAAAAATATGATCGGGCGGAATACTTCCATATGACAGGGAAAATATGTTTTTCTTTTGGAAGTTTAAACTTCGAAAGGAGACAACTCTTCTGGTTCTTCAGCAAATTCGGAAGGAACTGCAGTGTTACATAACATCGCCTCAAAGTTGAATGAAGGGATTTCTGCTCCCCCTGAAAATCTAGGAGAGTACGATTCGGAACACATGTTCGAATAATTAGGGGATACACCCAATATTTATTTATTTATTTAGAAGGCTTTCCAACAGGATGTATAAAGCATATGTTGTATGGTATGAGCAATCGTAAGGAAAGAATTCTTTAAAATCGTAAAGAGAATTCATTCAATAATTATTTTGCTTGTTTGTAAATATTCCATAGTTCGATCATACATTTGGCTAAATTCTGCTGTGCACTTTTTATGAATACTCGTGAAAGATTTTGTACTCGTGAAAGGTTTTGTAGTTACACAAGACCTTTTACTTGTGACAAAAATGTGAAAAGTTGTTCTTCTTCATACTATCTACGAATCTGAAAGTCATATATTTTAACTTTTTAAGAAATAAAAGAGTGTTTAATGAATACACGATGAAGAAATAACTGATTTTCACTATACAATCAGAACTTCAAATCATTTATACATTTTCTTAATGTTACAAAGAAAAACAACGAAAAACTGGCTGATCTAATTTCAGAAATGTTGCTTAATTTTACAGTTGTATCTGATTTGGATAGCTAGAAGTTTCTTTAAAACATTCTTTTTTTGGTTTCACTTTTCCTAATTCTTGGCATCGTTCATCATCCAGTCAAAAGTGTCTGCTACCTTTAATGGTAAAGGTAAGTTTATCGGGCTTTTTCTCGAAACAAAAAGAAAAGTGAGTACATTCATTTCAGACTTTCATCGTCTTATAATTTGTATAAATCACGAAACACGAAACTGAAAGAATTTCGTGAGGTCTCTGATACTTTACGAGTTATGACTTTTTGAATCTTGAAAATAAACCATATCCAAACACGATTTATTCAGTAAAAAATAACACAAAATGCCTCCTTCTTTTTGCCGACACTTTTTACATTTCCAAATAAACTGATATTTCATAAGTACCAAAACTGAACGTTTTACAAACAAAATTAACCTTATATATATTACTATACTCAACCTCACTTTTCATAGTGGTTCATTCTTGAAATAAGTAGGGTAGGGTTATGAATAGGTACTTTTGGAGAAGGTTGTTTTTTTTTGTGAAACGTTGGATTTTGGTGCTTGTAATTGTGAAATACGTGTTGTTTAGGATCTCAAAAAATTGCCATCCAATAGAAGGAGAAATTTTGTGCGATTTTTTGCTGAAAAAATCGTCTTTGAAAATGGTCGATTTTCAAGATTCAAAAGGTCATAACTCGAAAAGTATTAAAGACCCACACGAAATTCCCTTGGATTCGTGTTCAGTAGATGAAACTATGTAAGTAACAATTTTTTTTGTTTCGTAAAAAAGCCTGATAAACTTACCTTAAGCCATTTTTTTTGCATATTTTTGCAATGATGCCAAATTATTGTTTGGATTAAGTAATCCGCACTTTTCATGTATCGGAGAATATAACTCAACCCAAGACCACTTAATCCGGTTTAGTTGATCTGGATTAAACGCGAAAACGGTGCATGTGGGCATTACAGATTCATTTATTGATGAAATGGACGATTCCAATACCCCTATTCAGTGTTGCCACAAATGATTTTCTGGTTGAAACTTCTGACATTTTTTAGACATTTTCTTATATGGCTCAGGGTCGAAACGGGTAAAATTTTCAATTATAAAAAATCACAAGTGTTCCCGGATACATAAATCGAAGTATGGTTTATGAAATAGACAAAATTAAAATATCCTAGGGAATTTTATCTGTCATATTGAGAAACGTACTAGCGTGAAATTCCCTAGAATATTTTATTTTTGACAATATCATCATCAGTACTTTGATTCGCATATCCAGGAATTTTTCTAATTAAAAATTGTATCCATACCGACCCTGAACCATATCAGAAAATGCCTGGAAAATGTCAGTCAATTCAACCAATTCTGGCAACACTGAATATGGGTACTGAAATCGTCAATTGATCCATTGTCGATGACTTGTGAATTTTGTAACCACCTGTTGGATTGAATACCTATATAGAAATTGAATCATATAATACAGACACCCACACTATAATAGTATATTATGCAATGATCATGCATTAATATGTAATCCCGATAAATAATGAACAATAATTGAAAATTCCATTTATATTTGTATTGAACACAATAACAGAAATTACTAGTATTTCTATAAAAATTCTACAAAATTGAAATTAATGGTATCACCTAAGGTATTACCATGGATATAGGAAAATTATAAACATTATATTTATATTGGACATAATAATTGTAATCGATCCCATTTCTTAAAAATATTAAGATTATTTATTGTGCAGTTTGAAAAGCTCATTCCACTGATCTGAAAGTGACAGAAATATTTACATTTATTTAATTATTGCTAGTCTCAAAAGAGTTCAATATTGTATTGGAAATGCTGATTCTATTCTGAATCGATTTTTCAATGTAGCCTTCCGCCACTGAATTGGATATCCAGCCACCATGACGTTTTAATGCAGTAATATCACCACCGGCATCAACTAATACGGTTGCAGATGTCCTTCGAAAACAATGTCCTGTATATAAATTCGGATCAGGCAGATTGAATTATGAATGATGGTTTTTCGGGTTTTTAGGCCGACGATTATTTAGAGAAAATCTCGACGTTTCGTCAACACGAGTGGATGGCATTTTCAAGAGAAATGTTTACAGTTTCGATCACTGAACACTACTTGTTTGGTATGCGTTGTCTCAGCCAGTATTTATGGGTCGACGTACTCATACCTGCGTCCGGTGCCATCGTCCCTGCGTCGGGTACCCCCTCGGATTCATTAATTTCCCGGTATGGTGTTATTACCGTTTTCTTGAGAACAGGTAGCCATGCTTTATTCAATTGTAACCTTTCTTCAATTCTGTTGAAATTGTTGGGATGTTTTTTGATTTCGATTGCTTCTCGGAAGAGTCTTGGATAATATGCATGTGTTGTGGCAATTACTTGGGTTTTTTCGAACTTCACTCTGTGATTGTTATTGTTAAGCGCATGTTCTGCGACAGCGGATTTTTCTGAGTGTCCTAACCGGCAATTGGCCTTGTGTTCCTTTATTCTGGTATTTGTGGAACGCTTCGTGGTTCCGATATAAACGTTGCCACAGGTGCATGGAATGCGGTACACCCCAGATGAGCTTAGTTCATCACGTTTATCCTTCGCCGATCTCAAGTGATCCTTCAGTTTCTTTGAAGGTTTATATATGGTTTTGATATCATACTTTCGTAGTATACTCCCAATCCGATCTGTGACCCTAGGAACATACGGCAGGAATGCTTTACTTTGTTCCTGGCACCCATTCGATCCACTGTCGCTAGAGTTCTTTCTTTTGCGTTTTATACACCGATCAATTTCGCTTTCCTTATATCCGTTTGAAAGAAGTGCGCTTTTCAAGTGTTTCAGCTCCGCTTCCAAATATTCGGGTTCACATATTCTTCTGGCTCGGTCTACTAGTGTTTTGATAATTCCTTGTTTTTGACACTGATGATGATTTGAGGTACTGTGGAGGTATCGATCAGTATGCGTTGGTTTTCTATTTACCTTGTGCCCCAAACGAAGGGCAGTTCCCTATCCTTTTCAACTTCCATTGTGAATTGTATATTCGGGTGTATCCTGTTAATGTGATCAAGGAATTTGTTGAGTTCTTCCAGTCCATGACTCCAAATTATGAACGTGTCGTCTACATATCGCAACCATACCTTGGGTTTGTAATATTTGCCGTCTCTATTGCTTGTTTCTCTAGCTTTTCCATGACAAAATTTGCAATAAGTGGGCTCAGTGGGCTTCCCATTGAGACTCCATCTGATTGTTCGTATATTTTGTTGTCGAAAAACCATCATTCATTCACCGATGGCCGCGAAAGCCTTTCACAGATTGAAATATGTTGCCACTTGCTTCCCTAAATTACCAAATTTATTAATACCAATGTATGTATGTATGTATGTATTAATACCAATATCCTATAGATTAAAACTTTGAAAAATGGATCTCATTATGAAACGGATTATGGGCATATAAGTGTATTATTATAATACGGGTGTAGAAAATAAGAGTTTATGTAATAACATTTTCAACTACCAGTATAATTTTAGGATGGCATCACCACTTCACCTTGTAATACTGCCCTTGCATGCTACTGTCTGGGATCTTTTAATTCGATATTACTTTATACCAATGAAAGATGTTTCCAATTCAATTCTTTTATTGTTTTTCAGGTGTTTTTCCCGGATATTGAACGTGCAGAATGGTTGAATAGGGTAAGATAACATTTTCTATCAATAAATTTATGCGGTATCCGGATTGTTTATAATAAGTAATAATTCGCATTGAGAAAAACGGTTAAGAATGGATAGAGGAACATTTCAAACAAATTGTATGAAAATAGTACGTAGACTACAAAAATGTAATAAAATACAGGGCATTTCATTTCAAGTAAGGAAGTTTGTGTCCACTTCCGGTTTAACCACCACTGACGAAAATTCAGAACGCTTGTTTATGTTAACTTAAGTGAACTTCCAAATTTTCAGAATTTTATTCTAATGGGAACATCGAATTCTTCTAATGAACGGGTTACGTGATAATAAGCTTCCCCTCATTTTTTAGAAAATCGCAAATTTTTTCGGCTTTTCCACTTTTTTCCGTTACTAATTATCCAATCTAGTCGTAAGAAATCTCATTTCTATCGTAATTGAATTCTCTACAGCTTTTCTCATTTAACCCATTAGCGCCCACGGTACCTTATTGAAGAAAAAATAATATTTTTTTTTAAATCTACATCATAAACATCATTTTATTCAAAATATCAAATGGTACCATAGTTGTAAAATTAAAGGTAAGTGACATATATAGGTGTACTTTTAGAAGTACAATGGGCAGTACAGCAACAATTTTTACTGAATATCAGAAAGTATGTCAATTGAACAAAAACAATTTGTCTCCTTCTACATTGTACATTCATAAAGTGTCTGGAATTCAAAATAACAAAAATAAAAGATCAATACCTCAATATGAGTTTATGTTGAAAGAACGAAAAACTATCACATCATATGAAAATTTTTAAAACACTGTCTTTCAATGCAAAGAGTAATGTTACATTTTTCACAGCTCCATTTGGATCTTTGGTGACACTCGACACATCTCAGTTGTTTGACAAGTTTTTTTTATGAAATGACCTCCCTCGTGTCTTCTAACGCTTGGTAAAGTTGCCGGTTTACATCTTGTATAAGTGGATTTAGGATAGCAATTCAAATAATGTCGCACTATAGATCTTTGAAAATCAAGGAGACTAATTTGTTGGTCTGAGTTGGCCACTTGATATAACCTCCAAGAATTAACAACTGCTGTGTTTATCAAATTAGTGAACAGGACCCACCACCATTTTTTTCCTCTTACACTGATTCGGTAACAGTTGAGTTGTTGGTCGTGTAGGTCTACACCACCCATTGATTTGTTATAATTTTTATATAATCCTGGTTGGGGAATATCAACTTTGGCCTTAGATGCGGTCGACCAGCGTTTCACCTGACAAGTGGGTTCTATTGAATCAAAATTTGATCCCATGGTTACGACACTATTATCCGTCCATCGCACGAATAGAAGTCCACTTCTTTCATCATATTGTTTCTCGAAATAACCTCTTTCCTTCTTTTTCAATAATTTTACATCAGTGAGAGGACATTTTTTTGTCCTGTTGTCTCTGATAGTCCCCGTAGCTCTAAAACCTTTGTCTTTCAATAATGCCAGCAAATCGTAACTCGTGAAAAAGTTATCAAAAAACACCTTATGATCTGAAGGTACGGCAATATTTTTAACCATGTCGAGAACTACTCTTGATCCTAGCGGCAATTTATTTGCATTTATTGGCTGCTCACCTTTGGCTCCACAATAAGTATCTGTGACATAGCAATAACCAGTGGAACTGCACAATAACCAATTTTTGTAGCCAAAACGCACTGGTTTTCCTCTAATGAATTGTTTACTTTGATGGCGTCCAAAAAATTTTACCATAGACTCGTCTACACATAGATCTTCATGAAAAATTCCCCACTGCATGAAGTTTTGATTCAAACGGTCAACAAGGGGCCGAAGTTTTGCCATTTTATCGAGTCTATCCAACGCCGTGTTGTCTGCAAGATGAATAAATCTTTTGATCTCTAAAAATCTATTTCTGGACATTGATTCTGCCACAAAGGGTACTTTTAGATCTTCTTCAAGGCTCCAATAAGATCTTTCACTCGGTAATTGGTGATATCCAGTTAGTAACAATATTCCAACGAATATTTTGATATCAGCTTTAGAGACGAAGAAACCGTGGTTATTTTTTTGAGAGGAATAAATGTTAGTCTGTGCGACTATATAATCAAACACCCCATCATCAAACAATTTTTCAAACACTTCAATCTCATTTGAGTTCTCAAGATCATGCTTGATTATTTCCACACGCTCCTTGCATCCTGACGTTCCGGGCATACTTATATCTGAATAAGTTTTGGTCCACTTGGGCTTTATAGTTTTATTCTTAGGTTGACGTAATTTTTCTAACCAGATAGACAAAGGCATGTCGTCTTCCTCATCATCAGAATTATAATGTATTTCTATTTGTCCCGCAACATCTCTAGGCAATGGGAGGTTTATTTCTGCAAGATCATCATCTTGAATATCCTCCTCGTCCGTAACAATGTCAGGAACGGGTGGAATTATAACAATATCCACTTCGGATTGTGACTCATCAGCCTCTAAATCTTCGAGAGCCAAGGGCAGTCCTTCATATCTCTTTCCATAAAATTGTAGGACACCAATCTCTCTAATGTTTGCGCCAAAATATCCATATCTGCAATAGAAATATAGATTTTACTACTCTCTACCATGTGCCCAGTGTACTTTCTAAAGTACATCAAATTTTAAACCAAAATAAAACATATATAATCCAAATTTTTTACTCATTTGGTTTTTCTGTATTTTACTGGACCTATTTTATACTAGCACACCTAATATCCTGTGAAAACTAGTGAATAAGCAGAACTTACCGTGAATAAAACAAGTTGGTGCAAGAACAGTTCTCCAAAAACGTGTTTTCGTCGTCACGCATTGACATAAACAAAGAAATTTGCCAGGTTGCATGACATTGGCTGGCATTGTCTGTATGGAAACTGTCCGTAAATGCTTCTAATTCACTGAAACTTACTCTACTACATCAAAGATGGCGACAGTATGCCATCATGTTAACTGTACTTTCAGAAGTACAGTGGGCGTTAATGGGTTAAGCAATCAGATTTCTGTATTAGTTTTCATTTTGTAAGCCAAACACTAAAAAAACATTTTTATGTGTTTTAATGTTTATAACAAATTGATAAATGACAGTTGCGAGTCGAAAACATAACGGTACCTATATTACTAGGGACTGTCTTTCGAGTGATGGCATAGTCGAGTTCCTACTAGTATTTTTGTTACGAAAAAATTCTCTATCGATTGGCATAATAGTACCGATCAGATCAGATCATACGCATCGCGTATGATCTGATCTGATCGGTTTTTAACCATGTTTTTCAGATAATCAAGCAAGTATGGCCAAACGTAAACCAATTTGCCAGAGAACTGGTAAGGGATTCCATCCAACCCATACTGAGAGAAAGTTTGGAGAAATATAAGCTGAACGGTTTCAAGTTTGAAAGGATCATTCTGGGAACTGTGGTAAATATAACTTTCAATCAATAAAGTCATCGTGATGTTCATACGTGATGCAATTTTCTAGCGCAATACGCATACAAATGTGTTGTTATTTTTTCATTTACTCACGAACATGTTTTGTTTTTCTATACAATTGCTATCATTAGCAAGTAAACATTTTTTTCAATTTCACCCAGAATGCACGTTAATTTTATTTGCAAGGGGGAAACTTGTGATGAATAGCTTTAACCCTAGTCGTTCAATCCCCTAGGAGGGATAGATGTTACCCTTAGAAAGTTGAATGGGAAGGGGAGTCAAGTGGCACATTATTTTGAAGAGCGTTTAATTATATTCCCAATGGTACCTTGACTTATTATTTTTTGAACTAACAGAACGTGGCTACATTGTGATCCATTATTGTACTGACTCTCCTTTTAATACAAATGGTTACAAGAGTAGGTACCTTTCCAACCATAGAATAAAAGTAATAAATTTATTCTACATGTGCGATATTTTTATTTGTTGGTTATTTTCCTTTCGCAAAAAAAACTTTCAATTTGCGAGAAAGGAATTTCAAACATGGTACTGCTTTCGCCTATCTAATACATTTTTCGGAAAACGGATTGAAGATGTCCCCAAAGAAAGAAATCTAAGAGAGTTGAATCCAGTGATCTCGGAGGCCATTCAACATCTCCCCTTCTGCCAATTCATCTATCTGGGAATCTCTCGTTTAACTACTGTCTGACAGGAAGTAATATAGTTAACTCTTTGCGGCACGCCATTTCCTCATTATTTCTAGACCCCAGTTACACACGAAACTTCACTGCGAAAATTTTCGAATTTTTCTGATCGTTTTTTTATATCAGTGCCCACTGTGTTTTGAGTTTTCGAAAAATTTATTTCCAAAATGGCGAAATCGGGTGGTTCATGTTTCAAACCACTATGCAATACTAATCAGAATAAGGTCACAAATATCAAGAAAAGTATATTCAAAAGATCATAATTATAATACAAACTGAGTGATTCATAGGAGATAAAAATGATTATATTATTTGTGGTAGTTTTGGAAGCAATTTTTGTTTTTGCCCAAACATAATGCAATCTCACAAATACTGCATGACCAATCAGTACGAATGGGAACCGCTTCAGTACTGCATCGAGCACATCTTCGTCTTGTCCACCTAACTAGTTGGTGAGATGATGAAGTTAATCTCACATCAACCGATGCCTTTCGTTTTTTTATTAGTAGGGCCTCTACGCCTTCTAGCAGTTTAGGAAATGAAAGAATATGCTAATCCACCATTTCGTACTTTTGCGGTCCAGTTCATATGATGAGTTCAACTGATCGAATTTATCTACGAAATTCATATTTCTGTTGTAGTCCATAGAATAGATTATAAGGAGTTTGTTTGTCCATGGCTTCAACTTCTGCTCATAAACCATAATACGACTGAAATTCTACTGTCTGAAATGTAGAACAGGTTGACGTTGACCAACTTATATTCTGGCGTTTTTTTACAAAATTTGATAATGGCAAATCATCCTCGGAATCTTCATCATCAACATCTGCAATTTGTATATTCACTTCCTCACCCACAAAAATGTCATCATCAAATGTCAGTCCATCTTCGGATTCTGGATCGCTCGGTATTGGTTCAATTTCAAGCCTAGAAAATTTTCTTCAAGTGTTATATCAACCAATTTGAAGTCCAGATCCCGTGCCATCATTTCTGTATAAATTTTGATAATTTCAGAAATTTCTCTTTGCTACACAGAGGTCTGAATATGTTACCACTCAAAATAATAACTCTTCCCCTAAATTGAGATTTGCCCTTGAGAGAACATCATTGAACTATACCTATAGATATGGATGAATCATAATTTAGAACAATAAATTGAATATTTCATTACCTTCAGTTTTCAGTGCACTTTTGTGATTCCCAATACAGCTTCCCAGTCAACACAGAATGGTCTCAGAGATGGTAGTGGGATTCACATTCATGTTTCAGATCATACCAGTGAATCGCAAAGTGACTTCCATTATTATCGCGTAAACGTCTATTCGGTGCCCCTTTGGTCATGTCGAGACATCAAAATGTGATGCAAAATGTGACTCGAAATTAGCCCAATGTGACATTCCATTTATACTTCGGATTCAAATGCACATTGAGACCCTTTTGATGTAACAATGTGAAATTGAATGGACTGGTACTTATTTAAATATGCGCTTCACTTTCTGATTCACCTGTATGTCAAGAATAAAACAAAGCTCACCATGTTTCAACATAAATAGAAATTACTTATACCTCAATATTATTATTCTTACTAATGAATTACTGTTCATATGGATCGGAATGCTAGAAAACAAATGCGTGAGTTGATTCCGTAGTATATACTTTTCACAAACAAAAAAATTATCAAACTATATCTGAATCGTGGAAAAAAAACATTTACAGAAATGTAGTAAAATCTATAATTCAACTCCAATCCTCTGGACAGCATTTTCTTCTCGGCGAAATCAGTAGGTACCTATCCTGAAAATGCCAAATTCTGTAAACCACTGAATTTACCTGTCTGTTTTTATTCACCGTTCCGGTCCTTGAATAGATACAGTTCTTGGAAGAAATAATAATTGGGCGTTGTTAATAAACACATTTGATTCAACTATTGAAATGAGAAGAAGCAAACAGAACACTACACACTATCAAAAGTACCTATATAATATTTAAAAAATGGCGTCAACCAAATACAAATTCTACTTGACTCGACTCGACTCGACGAACAATTCTGGCCGCTGGCTATTTTGTGTCGTGATGGTGATGTCACGATCAATTTTGTTACCAACATAATTCCTTTTAAACCGACAAAATCGCAATTTTCTTCACATTTTATGCTCAAAGTGACACTAATGAGAAGAGAATTGTGAACAATCCATAACATTTGGCATCACTAAGTGGTAACAATGACGTCTAAATGCAACACTTTTTGTTACCATAATAATCAAGAGAACAACATCTCCTAGATGTTTGTGTTAATTGGGTTGATGAGATCAACTCCTCAATCTAGCCTGAAGCAATAAACTGACTCGCTCAACATGTTCGGGCATGAGTGTGACTCCTGAGAGTAGGTGGGAATAGGTGGTCCAGTATATCAACGAGTGTGCAACTTGCAAGAGAAAATATCACTGGTGGTCTGTTTTTGTTTCCTCTATGCATCATTTATTTAAATTTATGTGGTCTAAATCATGTACCCGTATGCTTCAAAGAGTTAAATGATATGAACCGTCGATGTTAATCAACGAAAATGCAAAAAGATTTTCTGAATTATTATTTTCGCTTTCATTCACTGCTGTTATTTTTTAGCCATTCCGCATTGGAGGGGTGAAAGTATACGATAAAAATATAGACAGAAATGAAATTGTCATGGATCTTGATATATTGTGAGTTGAAACATGCAAATGTTTTTTTTTTATACTAATCCAAAATTCTGTTTCAGTTACGCAGGCGATTGTGATGTTTCTTTCCACCTATCGGGACTAAAGGGCGGTATCCGCGACTTCCAGGTATAATTTTGATTAAAATCGTACTTGGGTGACGTTTTAACCTCTTTTTCAATATTACAGCTGCATGGTATGCTCAGAGTCGTGATGAAACCACTTCTCTCTACGATGCCTCTAGTGGGAGGGATCCAAGTATTTTTTCTGAATAATCCCGACATTGATTTTGATCTTGTCGGTATCGCAGATGTTTTGGATATGCCTGGTCTAAGGTAAAAATTTTGATGAAATTACTGTAGGGATATTGCAAGCGAAAACACTTTTTTCTTCTTTTTTTTCCTTGTGTTTATATTTTATTGTTAATAATAACGATTACATAATAAATAGAGATGAATTTCTGATGGAAATATGATCAAATAAGTTCAAATCTTGTCCATGATCATGTTAAATCTATGATGAAATAATCTTATATAAAAATACACAAATATACTGAATATCCATAATATACCATACATACAAAGAAAGAAACATAGCAAAATGAACTTGAATGTATTTCTAAATAATATTGTATACATGAAAACAATAAGAACAAACTAAGTAGGTACTTACCCATCAAAATTCAAATATTATTTCACATACAAGTAATTTCCAAAATTTTCAGAATTCTCCATCAATCAATATTTGATTTTATTTTTAAATCCCGGAAAATAGTTTTCAATAGGAAACTGGCAATTTATTATAAATCTGTTTATTTATTTATAAAAATGTCGATTCATCAATGTTGTAGAGAACTTTTTAGTTGATATCCAACCATCCATTTTATCCTTTGTATCATATTTATGTTGTATATAATTATCAATTTGTAAATTTTTGCTTTATAAAATAGCTATTCAACAGATAAAATTTCATATTGCTCAAAGAGAATTTTTTAAGAATAATCAAAATGATTTTTTTAAATAATTTACAGGTTTATACTTTTGAATTTTATTGATGTAAGTAGTTTTAATACTATAATAAAAAATTATAATTCATGAAGTATTTTCCTTCGGTTTTTTATCAATTCATTAATTTGTTTATGCCACTTGAGGTTGCAATTTGAGTGAACTCCTAGATACTATATAACATCAACTTTGAAAATATGTTCGGTACAGTTACACTGTTTTTAATTTTTTATGCATGAGTTATTTTTGCATTATTTTTGTTAGGGATGTGAATTATTCGATAATTGGAGAATATTGGTAATATTATGTGCCTATGTTGATTAATGTATCGAGCGTGTTTTTGTCTAAGAGCTGTAGACAAAATCTTGTGTGCATTTCAAGCATAAAGTGTCGAGCTGCCATCTATCACTTGGTGCCCTAATTACACAAATGGTTTTTTCTTTCACCTGCTCAAATTCTGCTACATTTATGAATTATTCTGTTAGCCAAATTTTTTGTTCATTCAATATTTTAGCATTACATTGAAAGGTGGAGGGTTAAACTAGCTTTGAAATTTAATTTCAGTGACATTTTGAGACGTATTGTGATCGAAACAGTGGCCTCGATGATGGTTTTACCTAACAAATTTCCTATCAAACTCAGTGAAGAAGTTGAGGCAGCTGAATTGAAAGCTCCCGAGCCAGAGGTGAGTTCTTGTGTGGCTTTTTTTGAAAAGAATGGTATGAGAAAATATGCGAATTACTTACTTTCAACAAGAATTTTTTCTTTTATCATTCTCAGTTTTCTACGCAAATATCGATCATTTGAGATCATGAGAAATACTATTAGGAAGTGTGTGTGTCCTTTTCATTTTTTCATCACTGAATATTATTATTATTGAATGAGGATTGCATTAGATGTCGATCATTCCAAAATAAACAATGAATTGTTGAAGCATAACATAATGTAATATAATTCGTAGTAATGGTAATAATCGTCTTTATCATAGTCAAGTAAAAGTTTACATGCATGCGATCTTAGTGACAAAGATTTAATTGACCATAAAGTATTACTAGTCAGTAACCTCTTATTTTTTATATAAATATTATGGATATCAGAGCGATCGTTTTTTATGGTGTCGAAGAAGTATGATTTTTTCGCAATTCAGCAGACGACTAGTTTTCGAGTTAAGTGATATTAAGAGTAAAATTTTGTCTAGGATTTTTACCGCCAAATAACATGACTTTATTTAGATTTTGTTGAATTGATAAGCAGACGGAGATCGGTGGCATAATCAATAAAAAAAATAGAAATCATCATTGACAACTGCACAAGCATTTTCTATTTCGTAACATCTGGAGCTATATTACAGCTGAGTGTCATCAGCGTAAAGATATTGCATTTTTTATTTTCACAAGGATATGAGAAGTATATATGGAAAACAATAATAGTCCAAGTATGGATCCCTGTGGTACACCAGATCTCAACAATAATTATTCGGAACTGGTCAAATGTCACATCGTTGAGAAGAGCATTCAATTCTCTTTACAACCATTTGAATGTTTTTGAATTTTGATGAGGATTTTTTTACCAATTTCGATTTTTATGTCTTTCGAAATTTTCAAGTTGATGTGCGCCCAGCTCCATCTGTCGAGTAATTGCAATATTTCTTTTCTCAAAAAGCAGTATCGGTAATACCCTTCAAAATATTTTTGGTTTAATTATTCCACAACAAACCTTTCAAATTTATCAAGGTATGAGTAGTATTCAGATCCGCATTTATATTTGATATTTTGAATTTGAATAGCAAAAAAATATGAATGAAATTCAAAAAAAAATAATGGTTGTAGAGACGATTGAATTCTCTTTTCGACGATGTGACACTTGACCCCCCATGCTATTTGAAATTTTTGAGTTGATGTGCCCCTCGCGCCCGCTGCCTGAAATTTGTTTCAAAAAGTAGTATCGGTGAAACCCTCCAAACGATTTCTCTTTCTACGTCGAACCGTTCAAAAGTTAACAGGGGGGGTGCTAAAAAAAGCCGCATTGTTTATTCTTCCCAACTCATCAACATTTGGTTTCGTGAATTTTTGTGTGACATAATAGTTATTTATGTATCAAGGGCGTAAAGTAGGCGTTTATGGCCTGCGGCGTGGATGATGGCCCGATGGCGTTAGCCGAGGGCCATCACACGCCGAAGGCCTTAAACGCATTTTACGCACGTGATACATACAAAATTTTATGCACTAGCGGTTTCATAGCGCGAATCACAAATACTGACTTGAATTGCAATGGTCTACACGTTTCTTACGTTATGCATACAATAATTAAGGGTAACATAATATGAGGAATGTGAAACTATAGTAGCTGAGTGCTATATTGGAGAATCTATTTCAAATAAATAGATCATCACCGAAAAAATTGCCAACGATTATGAACAAATGTTAGAAAGAGTATTGCTCTATTGAACTGAAATGATTCTAATTCGTGTTTGTTAGGAATTGCATGAAATGATGTGTGGTATAGACAATTTGAGAATTTTGTCTACTTTACGGCCCGCCGGGCCATAATGCGCCCGCGGGCGGTAAAGTTCCACTTTACGCTTGCTGAACCGGGCGGTAAAGTGTACTTTCCCGCCCGCTAGTGCATAAAAAGTTCTTACACTTCACCCTGAAAACTGCATAGAAATGGAACCTGTCGTCTCAGCAATAGGTTGAGAATATTGAGAGTAAATTTTCTCAACAGCTACTGTTTTATAATTCAACAAGCATTAAATTATTATATATGAGCTCGTGATACTATTTCAATATTGACTTTTGGATAACGATGCACAAAGGTTGGATTTAAGGATTTGTGATCTTTCATATCACTGTCAATGACTCATAATTCGTTTATAAAAACAGTGTCGGACCATACATTCTGGCAAACAAAATTAATTTCAATTGATTCATGTTGATTGAAATTGGGTTTTCAGATCAGAATAAAAAAATGTGTACATGCTGTGTAGCCAACAATAATGTTTCCGATCATAAATCAATATTTCTTGATGATGGACTTGATCAAGTTATAAAAGAGTTTGAAAACACGATAAAAATTAGTTTTGTTTCTTGATGACTGTCCGCTTGAAATATGATTTTTTTAAATTTTGAATTATCCCCCTTCACTGAAAATAATTTACAGGTCATTTTTTAAACAAAAAAATAATGTATGCTACTGCAGATTGAACAAAAATAGTCTGAAATAGTTCTGATGGATTCAATTGTTCAAGAGGCATAAGATGTCCGGAGGACTGCTCATTGCTAGTATCCTATACAAAAGGAAAAGTTGGGTCAAAAATTCATCAGAAAACAACTACTTTCCTGGCTAATACCACGACGAACATTGAATAACATCTGATGAAATTTCAATGTTCGTCGTGGCATTAGCCAGGAAAGTAGTTGTTTTCTGATGGATTTTCGACCCAACTTTTCATATTGTATAGGATACTAGCAATGAGCAGTCCTCCGGACATCTTATGCCTCTTGTCATAAGCTCATTGTGACCTACACTTTTTTTTTCCGTTTTATATACGGTCTTGACGATCGTGGTTCATGGATATTACTTGGTTGGGCTTCTGGCGCTGGGATGGCGCTCGCAGTTTGGAGTTAATCCACTGTGCGGGCGCGATCTCAGTTTCGGTCTTTAAATGGGTTTGGTTGTCGATTCATTCGTTGCAGTCATTAGTTATTGACTACCCTATACTGATGAGGAGCAACACTCCGAAATCGATATATAGGTGGTCCGAATGTTTCGATGAACATTCCCATGCAACCAAGCAATTGCAGAGATAACCTTGTAGGAACTCTGCACGGAAATTTCATCAGATGTACTTCAAGGTTCGTCGTGGCATTAGCCAGGAAAGTAGTTGGTTTCTGATGGATTTTCGACTCAACTTTTCCTATTGTATACTAGCAATGAGCAGTCCTCCGGACATCTTATGCCTCTTGTCATAAGCTCATTGTGACCTACAGTTTTCTTTTCCGTTTCAATTGTTCAATGTTACGCTTTCATTTGGATACTTTTTTTTCACGTTATTCACAATATTTAAAAAATCATTTGGTATAAACGTAACATACAAAGTTGGCAAAACACTCATATGTAAAAGTCAACATTTCCAGAATAGTGTGAGTGAAATTAGGTTCAAATTAACGGAACAGTTTTCGAGATATTCAATAAAAATATTGTAAAAGACCCGAAAAACAACAATTAACGCACCATGTATCCCAATAAAATGTAATATTGAAAAATTGTATTCATCAAAAAGTTACCTTATTTTTTGTTCAATCAACAGTAGCAATTAATCTTCCTTGTTTGTTTAAAAAAACGACCATTCAAATGTTCTTAGTGTAGGGGTATAATTCAAAATTTTAAACATTCATATTTCAATTGAAGAGTCATCAAGAAATAAAACACATTTTTATCACTTAGAATGTACTGAAACTATGTTGTCTTACCAAAATATAAGTCTTTGGTTCTGTACTGGTGCTTGAAAAAAAACGAAAAATAATTTTTTTGACTATACCCCGTAACAACCTAATGTACTCTATCATCAATAAGATTATAATTGGACATGTTAACGAGTTTCAATAAATTCATTTTCATCCTTAATTTGTCTTATTTCGACTAACAAAACAGTATTTTTCTTCAACCGCTTGGAAACGACATAAAAAAAATCATTTAAACTCACACATTTTTCTAACGACAAATCTCATTATAACATAATGAAATTTCAGCCAATTTCCAATGTTTTCGTGCGGGGTTCTTTCACAAGTCTACATCAAAAATGACTGTAGTTACGGGGGTATTTCTATGAAAAGTGAGATCCTGTATATTTCTTATTTATTCTATTTTTTAGGTCACACATCATATTGTTTTTGGTAAATTCTGATTTTATTCACATCACACACTTTTTTCTTCAGGGAGTATTGAGAGTCCACGTGTTCGAAGCCAGACACCTAATGAAAAAAGATGTTAGTATTCTTGGAAAAGGAAAATCCGATCCCTATGCAGTTGTAACCGTTGGAGCACAGGAATACAAAACAAAAGTCATTGACAACAGTGTCGATCCCAAATGGGATTACTGGTGCGAAGTAAGTTGATTTTTTTATCTATCGAAATTTACTTTCACTTTGCATGACATACTGTATACTTTACACGAAAACACAACACCTCACACCCAGACACAGTAAAATAGGCTAAAATTGAAATCAGGGCTTCAAAGACAAGAATGTGATATTAGTTAGAATCACAAGCATTTGAATTTCATTTAGTTCACCATAATTGTGGTGTCATAAAATGTGCGATAGAGATTACACCAAGAATGTATATTTTCAGCTTTCAAAGATTACAGGTATTATTTTTGTTTTTTATTCATTAGTTTCAAATACTTGAATCAAATGGACAGCAGCTTTATATTCATTTATGGGACAAAGATGATACAGGGGATGACGAAAACCTTGGAAGGTAAGATTGAGATACGTTTTTGGTATTGCCGAGGTGAAGGTAATTGAGTTCATTGTAAATATTGGCTTTTTCACAGCAGCAGAAATATAGTTTTTCCAAACACACAAACACATCAAAAAATGTCTGTTTCTATTGCTTCCCACTTCAATTCTAACAAATATAGAAATCTTTTCTCTTTTATTCTGCCTCTAGCTCGCTTGCTTTTGCATGGTTTCATCATTTCATTCATCCTGTAGAAGTAGGTATCGGAAAGTTTGCAAAACAAAAATGTTCTCAAGAAGTTTTGCAGATATCTTTCTTGAACATATACAGCATCAAGTTTTTTGTATTGTCACCGAAAATTATAATCATGATGACTTTCGATTCGAAATGTCATGTAGAAAGTTTGAGAAAAGGTCCCAAAAGGAGCCTAAAAAAATTGCAAAAGTTATAAAAAATTAAGTGAAAAAAATTGAGGCTCTGATTCTTTTTTGACTATCTCGAAGAGTATTAAATATTTTAGAAATATTAAAAAATATCTGAAAAGGTCAGCATACCTTATATGGGAAAATGGCTCTCCGTGTAATTTTTTGAATTTTTGATATGTTGTAGAATTGATCATTCTGATGAAATGTTTCAATGGGCGCAACACCATCCTATGACTAGTTTTAGAGATACAGGGTGTTGAATATGGGAAATATTCACTTTTCATCACTCCGTATCTCCCAAGTTATGATTTAGTTCGGATTCTTTTATGGTATTATCATTACATCCTAGTATGACGAATTCATGAAAAATTCATGTCCAAATCTTTTCGTAGTACAGGGCGATATCACTTGATAATAATGCTATTTTGAGACTATCACAATGTTATCGTTTTATAGAGTGAAAATTCTAAAAAAGGTATTTCTGCGAATGAAACAAGTCTAATATGACTTCTGAGAAACACTTAGCATGAAAAAATTACTTCTCCATTGAATCGCCTACGATGCTGCAGATAATAATTCGAGTCATGGCTTTTTTTTCGAGTGATACGGTACGCTATTGTACGGTATTATAACTGATAACTATTTTATTGAAAAATCAAAATCTCGAATAAAAGAGGCCCGATGAGGAAGAACTACAGTTAACACGACGAAAACTGGAGTGAAAATATAGCAATGGGGAAATGTACAGATCTCAGATTTTTTCACACATTTTTCGTCTTGTATATGAAAAATCCATAATAGGATTCCGATGAAAATTTTCTACTATATGAATGAAAGTATTTCAAGTTTTCTCATGAAAAAATATCGCTACCTTTTCGGACTCCCTTATGAGCTATAGGGTGATGAAAAAAATCATGGTTTTTATTTATTAACTAATTTTTCATATTGGCATCATTCGACTCTGTATACGATTAAAAGTTGTTGTATTATGTGATACTTCTACCTTTTATCGCATACTGGCTATCAGACGAATAATCGGAAGAAGAGGTTGCCCACAGAAGATATTTGCTGATAATGGGATGAATCTGAAGGGTGCCGAGAAAGAAATGAAGAAAGCACTCATAGAGTCGAATGAAAACCAAATTCTAATCTGAAATAACCACCAAGGGAATTGAGTGGATCAGGATACCACCATTAACACCGCACATGGGAGGCTGCTGGGAAAGAATGGTGAGATCCATAAAAACAGCTCTGTCAGCCACTTTAAAAGAGAGGTCTCCCAAAGAAGAAGTATTATGTACTCTTCTCATTGAAGCAGAAAATGTCGTCACCAAATAATTTTCTTTTGGGAACATCAAATGCTTCTTCTGTTCCTTGTCTTTTTATCAGAAAATGACCTAGTTTCCAAAAAGCAGTGGAAGACAGCTCAGTATCTTTCAGATTGCTTCTGGAAGCTTTGGATCAGGGAGTTTCTTCCCACGCTTACGAGAAGGACTTAGTGGCACGAAAAGAAATCTTGCCGTCGGGGATGTTGTTATGATAATAGATGGAGATTTGCCTAGGAACTGTTGGTTAAAAGGAGTAGTTGAAACTGTTTTTCCTGGACGAGGTGTAGAAGTCAAGAGCGTAGACGTTAAAACAAAGCTAGGAACATACCGAAGACCCGTTGTGATAAAATAAAGTTGTAAAATATTAGCCAGATTTATTATTTAATAGCAGTGAATAACACAAGAAATATAAGCAAACAACAATAGATATTATGAAAATTTGGCTTCGCAATTAGTTTGTTATTGCAAAATTAGTAAAAAATAACCTTTTTCCTTTTGTCATGTGCTAGGTACTCTAAACCCGTCAAATTTGACATTTTTTTTCGAAAATCCACAAAAAATCAGGGATTTTTTGTAAAGGACCCCGCACAACAGCATAGGAAATTGGCCCACAGTGGGATTTGCCTGAAATTAAAATATGTTATTGGTATTGAGTTTCTGATCAGATGTTCTCATGGGCCCAATACTCTAAGACCAATGATTTAGCTCTCAGAGCCGTATTAGTATAGGTGCCAAATGAACAATGACACTTTTTTCTCAAATCCATAATTTATTTATTTACTATCAGAATTTAATTAAATAAGAAACATTGCAGAATCTCAACATTTGTCTTTTAGCACCAGTCCTCTGTGAAACATGTTGTGTCCTACAGGACCGTATTTAGTAGAACAGTATTTGCCAAGTGATCCACAAAAAACTGAATCAAATTGATTTTATTATAACTTTCTCATTTCTTCATCTATGTCAGTGGTTGATAGCTCGTTTGATAGATGAATGTAGCTTTCTTTGTATACATAGCAAAAGTAGTCGCCATCTTAATAACCAAGTTGGCCGGCCTAACTTGTAAACTTCATGTAGGACTCATCTTGTAGCTTTTTAAGAAAGAAAGTAACGGAAAAAATAAGAACTGCAACGTTTTGATTGTTGAAATCGGTCATTTACTCTTTGAATTATCTAACACTATAATATAAATATAACTCCACTATCTGACCTAAGAGTAATAATTTCATAATTTTTAATAACAAGAAAGCTACATTCATCTATCAAACGAGCTAATTTGATTCAGGTTTTTGTGGATCACTCGGCAAGTACAGTTTTACTAAATACGGTCCTGTAGGACAAAAAATGTTTGACATAGGACTTGTGCTGAAAGACAAATGATGAGTGTTCTCAATATTCCTTATTTAATAGAATTCTAATAGGAAATAAAAAAATTAAGGACTTGTGAAAAAAGTGTCATCGTTTATCTAGCACTTATACTAATACGGCCATGAGAGCTAAATCATTGATCTTGGAGGATTGGGCTCATGAGAACATTTGATCAGAAACTCAAAACCAACAACATATGTAAATTTCAGGCAAATCCCACTGTGGGCCAATTTCCTTTACTATTGTGCGGGGTCCTTTGGAAAAATGCCAAACAAACAGTTGCTCAGTGTCGAATTTTATACATGTGCTCCAAATTTGGACTCTCTACTGTCACTTCGACTTTTTCTCAATTTTATATTATTTCCAATCTTTCGCTTTTTCGATTCGAATGAAACGATTCAAATTTCATAATTTTGATGAACACGAGACTTCATTGTCACATCTTGCACAGAAAATACCCACATTGGCCTGATACCAGATTAGAAAATAAATGCACCTCCAGGAATTCGTATTTGTTGTTGCAAAGTTCATCTAGTTTCTTCATTTTTCTTTGTACACTCCGAATATCGAGATGAAATAAAATATAATATTTCCAATATACAAAAAGGCGTACCGACAAGTAATAAATAAATTGTTCGCCATACGATATTCATGATATGGAAAGTGGGAACCTACAAAAAAACGAGAAATTGTCTTTCATCTGCAGAACTTTTTGAAGTAACATTTATAGACGGAGAATGAAAAAACAACTTGGGTATTTGCACTGCACTTTTAGGAAAGTAATGGATACATTTTATCCCAACACCAAGCCAGTATTTTCAATTCCTCGACACGTGACCATTTTCTGGAGGTTTCTGGAAGTTAACACTTCTCCAGAAAAAACAGGTCATTTAGTGACTGAAACACGTGTCGAGATGTTAAAAATAGTGGAGCGGCGTTGAGATAAAACTTCAGTCATGGATATTTTCTAAGAAATCGGATTGAAAAATCACACATAACAGAAGTGTAATCGATGCAACTCTACATTCTGCTATTGTATGATAATTATCCACCCATTACCTTTCAATCTCCTTAATTAAATACTGCTGATTTTTTTCATTATTAATATAGTTTTTAGTGGAGTCTAACATTGGTGTTCAGCTACAGCTTCATTTATTTGATAAGGACAAGGGGCAAAAGGACGATATTTTGGGAAGGTACTACTTAACTATTTACATAATCAGTTATGGAAACTCCTATATTGTTTGACGAGTGGGATAATAGACTTATTTTTGCTGTATCATTCAAATCAAGTAATTTTATGCGAGTCATTCTAAATATCACCTGATTCGCTTTGAATCGAAAGCCCTTTGGCTGCATTTGGAGGCTCTTGAGATCATTTGCGGAATTCCGAAATCATTCGAAGCCTTCAAGATCATTGTGATTTTGGTACTATCACATTTTTTGAGAGCATGAAAATTACGTGATATTGTCCTTTTTAGCAAATTGACTCTCACGGATGATTTTGTGTCATCCGGATTCAAGGCATTGGAAGAATATTTCTGTAATTTTCACCCTTAATTTCATTAAGAAATGCTTTTTGTATAACAATACAAACCTTTTTGAACAAACTTATTTTGTATTTTTCCTTCTGCTAGAATGAGTAATGTTACCTGATTCAAACAATTATGGTATTTCCATGACAAACTATGTCCAGAATCTGATTTCGTTCTGAAAAGATATCAAATTTCTTCAGAAAGTAATCATAAATCATTTCGGTCAAAACATTCAATGTAGTAAAAGGCATACAACTTGGAGATGAAATAACAGTCTTATCATTAAAAATAATAAAAAATACGCAACGCAACGCAAGCTCTCTAATCAAAACGGAATCGGATAAAATGAATTTCACCTTAGTAGTAATTTACTGCAACGTTATAATTATTTTCTTTTAATATTGTTATGAAATATCCTTAGCTAATATGTATAGCCTAACCTATCCCAATATTCATTTATGCGATAGAACCACTTTGAAACCGCTGAATATATGAACTAGAACCTACACCAGCATTTATAGCACACCTAAAGAAAATACTGTTTCATAATTTTTAACACATTTATGCGTTACAATGAAAACAATTTTAACAGTCCCCGTTCTCCAGGAAATGAGCGTGGGTTAACTTTCAAGTAAAGCTGCAGTACACACCCTATATATTTTTTTTAATACGAAATTACTGGCGATCGAAGCTAAAAGCGAAAATTACAGAATTATGGCCCCCAAGGGATTCAACACCCCCAAACTTCTCAAAATTCCCATTACATTATCAATCACATTTAGCGCATTGCCAGAATTTTCCACAAAACTATTTCAAATTCAGTACACACTATCGACGAGTTGAAAAATTCATAATAATGATTTCCATGGAGTTGAACCCCCCCACGTAGCACAAAAGCCTAATTCAAAGTGAACGATTTTGGACTTTCTCATATTATTTTTTTTACGACTACAAATAGGATCCACACAAATCTTATTTTCCTTTGTAAAACTCATTTTTATTGAGAAAACTGCTACGATTTTTTTACGAAACTTTTTATGCAACTGCAAACCACACAAATGAGCGGAACTGTATATTCACATATTTTGAATTAAGTAATTACCTTTTTTATGAAATTATTATTTGATGGTAATTTTGTGATGTAGGGCTACGCTTGAAGTATCCAATATCGTCAAAAAGGGTAGCGATGATGTGGTGAGTATTCGTGTGCATTTATTCGTTTCGGGTTTTTCTCTGAACATCTAAATTTTTCAGTGGGTCACATTGGAACAGGCGAAACATGGAATGGTCCACCTGAGGCTCACCTGGTTGACACTCAGTAAAAACTATTCCGATTTGGGGGCGGTAAGTAAATTGGACCCCGCACTATTCTTATGTAAAGTGGCGACCGGTCAAATTTTCTGAAAGTTTGGTATGTTGTTGTACCCGACTCAGTAACCAAAAGTGTCAATGGGCCCAACCCAATCCGATGACTAGTTTTCTACATACGGGATGTTAAAGTTGAAAATTGTCCAGATTTTCGGATTTATTTTTTATTTATTAAGAGTTAGATTGGATTTGTGTTGTCGTAGACGTTTACTACATGTTCTGCTAATGAAATTAGTGGATACGTATGATTAAAAATATTTACATTTACAAGGTGATTCACGAATATATATAGTTTTTTGCCAAAATTCACTTTTTCTACTGTGACGTCAGGGAGGCATATTTTTGAAATGTTCTCTTCGATATAGTATTTTGACGAGAAAATATTGCATAGTACATATTTTTTATACAGGGTGTTTCACAGAGAGAACCACTAGACAGAATTATTTTCTTTTAGGGTTGATTCGAAACCCCGTATTTATGGATTGATTTTTGGGAAAAGTAATACCACAAACAGATGTGTGTCTCTAATATCCAAAATATACAAGGTGGTTTATTCATAGGAAGGTATTCTATTTTGGGAAAGGTACAAAAATTTCCTCTGACAAATGTTTTCTATTTTCTTACTATATATTGATTTTCATGCCATCTTCAGAGGTATGAATTCTGAATCCAATACTATGACCAGTTTTCGAGATACAGGGCGTCAAAGTGGAAAATTACTGATTTTATCAGTTTTTCTTCAAATTGAATAGTTTTATGTTGCGCATATGAGTTTAATATGAGTTTCGGTCAGATGTACATGGAAAGGTTCAGCTAAAAATATTTACTGTTATAGGGTTATTCACGAATAAATCACAATAGCTTTTTGGAAATACTTAAAATTCTACAGTTCCGTCACAGATAAGTTATTCTATGAAGTTAATAACTAGTCGTTTACAATTTTGAGTCTGAAATGATTACTTTTTATACAGGGTGAGCCATACAGCCAACCATACCAAAAATAATTATGCTTTGAAATAATTGAAATGAGAACTTTCTTAGTGAATTTTGAGTAACTGTAAAAATTTTAAATATACAAGGTGAATTAGTTATAATTACCTACCAAAAATATACATCTTTGTCCGATATAAGTAATTGACAAGCTTTTATACACGTGGCAGCAAAAATGATAATAAGAAGTTTTTTCATTTATTCAACACTTTATAATTATTTTTGGTATGGTTGATTGTATGGCTCACCCTGTATGAAAAGTAATCATTTCAGACTCAAAATTGTAAACGACTAGGTTTGACTTCATGGAATAATTTATCTGTGACGAAACTGTAGAATTTTGAGTATTTGCAAAAACCTATTGTGATATATTCGTGAATAACCCTGTAACAGTAAATATTTCCAGCTGAACCTTTCCATGTACATCTGACCGAAACTCATATTAAACTCATAGGCGCAACATAAAATCAATCCGGCTCTTCAATTTGAAGAAAAATCTGATAAAATCAGTAATTTTCCACTTTAACGCCCTGTATCTCGAAAACTGGTCATAGTATCGGATTCAGAATTCATACCTCTGAAGATGGTATGAAAATCAATATATAGTGAGAAAATAGTTACATTTGACACAGGAAACTTTTGAATGTTTTTTGTACTTTTCCCAAAATAGAATACCATCCTCTGAATAAACCACCTTGTATATTTTGGAGATTAGAGACAGAAATATGTTTGTGGTATTACTTTTCCCAAAAATCAATCCATAAATACAGGGTTTCGAATTAATCCTAAAAGAAAATAAGTTTGTTTAGTGGTTCTCTCTGTGAAACACCCTGTATAAAAAATAGGTTCTGTGAAATAATTTTCCGTCAAAATACTATATCGAAGATGACGTTTGAAGAATATGCCTCCCTGACGTCAAAGTAGAAAAAGTGAATTTTGACAAAAAACTACCGTCATACATTCGTGAATCACCTTGTAAATATAAATATTTTTAATCATACGTATCCACTAATTTCATTACTAGAACATGTAGTAAACGTCTGCATGCAACAGAAATCCGATCTAACTTTTAATAAATAAAAAATAAATCCGAAAATCTTGGCAATTTTCAACTTTAACACCCCGTATTTAGAAAACTAGCAATCGGATTGGGTTGGGCCCATTGACACTTTTGGTTACTGAGTCGGGTACAACAACATAACAAACTCTCAGAAAATTTGACTGGTCGCCACTTTACATAAGAAAAGTGCGGGGTCCTTTACCATAAGAATATTTCAACACTGTCAAATCTAATCAAATCTAAACAAGCTCATCATTGTTTTTCTAAAATATTCGCCTCTAAAAAACATCTTAGAAATAGCATTGATATTATTGAACAATAATAGAAGAACTAAAACAAAAACTGAATTCACCTTCTTTAGAGAACATTTGAAATCATTTCACTATTCAAGTGCAATTTCGTGTAACAGAAATGTGTTTATTTCAACTCAGATATTTTTTTTATAGATCCTGAATGAAACCCAGCTTTTGAGAGCATCAAACTTGAACACCTCACTGTTAACTATATTCTTGGACTCTTGCAGAAACCTTCCAGTAAGTATATCAATTAATATTTTCACTTGAATGTTGTTTATAGGTTGAGGCTAGTGCCTCTACAATGTCTTGTGGGGAAGTTAAATTTGTATTCGCATGTTTTAAGTGACTTATAGGATTATGGATATATTTTCCTGAAACCTTTTTAATCATTTTCCACACATCACCTATAGGAGTTGTGCTATTGATTCCGGATACAATTTTTTTCCATGACTCGCGTCTGCACTTCTTCATGATATATCTGGATCTAGCTCTCAGTTTCTTGAATTCTATTTGGTTCTGAGGTGTTCTGTGTCTCTTGTAGGTATTCAATGCTTTCTTAGCCTGTTTGACAGCTTGGTCGCACTCAGAGTTCCACCAAGGTAGTGGGGGATGGCTTCTGATTGGTCGAGTTTTTCGAATGCAGATTTCTGCTATGTCAGTTATGATCTGTGAGAATTTTTCGATCATTGCATTTATGTCAAGAGAAAATAATTCACTTTCGCTCAAGCATGATATTCGTGTTTCTAGGAGAACACTAAATTGGGCCCAGTCTGCGTTTTGTACATATCTGATTGAACTTACTGTATTGTGCCGTTGCTAATAACCCGAGCAGTTGATGCGACTTTCATAAAAAAAAAATAATTTTTTCAAAAGAAATTATTTGTGCGTTTGAGTGAATCGAAATAAATCTGACACAATTTTTAATATCAAAAAAATTAAATATAGTTTTTTTGTATGAGTTTATTCTTCGTTTACCTAGCAATTTATGATTCATCTCTATTGTAGAATTATGACAAAAAATTAAATAATCAATTTTACAAATGAATTTTAAAATAATACTGCCCCTGGCCCAAATAGAATGAACAATGAATTATTGACGGTTATTTATAGTGAAATACACTTAAAATATTCTTGGACATATTTTCAATTCATGTTTAGCCAGTCACAGGTATTTTCCCAAAATCTTGAAAGAAAAGAAATCACTCCTATATATCAAGAAGAAGATGAAAGATATTCTGCTAATTATTATCGACCAATTTCATTGATTCAAACAAAATTTTGGAGAAATGCGATAAAATTAGATTGGCAGATTTTGTTCAAAAACATGATTTATTATTTTCAAGCCAATTTGGATTCAGTGAAAAAAGTGAACAGAGAATGAAATTTTCAATGTAACAATAACAAATCGTTAGATAATCAAAAGTAAACTATTGGAATATTTTTAGATTCAAAGAGAGCATTTGATCACATTTCCAAAATATTATCGAAATTAGAACGGCTTGGCATAAAAGGAATCTGCCTAAAACTATTTGAAAGCTATTTATTTGGAAGAATTTAACTGTTCAGATTGATCATATCAAAAGTTAATCTAGAAAAGTGAAAAGTGGTGTTTCCCAAGGGTCAGTTCTAAAACCTATTTTTTTTTTATTCATATCAATAATTTGTTGAATACGAAAATTGTAAGAAAGTTGTTTTCTTATGCCGACGATAATGTTTATATTGGTAGTGGAAAGAAACAGTATCTAATGCTGAATTTGATTTGTCAATTTAAAAAAATAATCCCGTACGTGATTTACTTGCTTTGAATTTGAAGAAATCTTATATTTTGACATTTACCTTGCATGAGAATTTGCAATTGATACAAAATAAGGAAACCACTTTATAAAATTAGGTTGTTGAGGAACGTTGCCAGTCGTAAATTAATTAAAAGTTTTTATTATAGTCTCTTTCAGTCTATCTTGGCCTATGGCATAATAGATTAGGAAGGCCTATATAAATCAATCACATAAAATCAAAAGTATGCCTTGAATTTTTTTCAACAGTTTGATTGCTCTTCTAAAATTGTTTTTGAACAATATAAAATTTTATCTATCAAATAATTTTTTATAAGCGCTTTCCTCAGAAAAAATGTACAACTTGGTAATCATATACAACATAAACATGAAACAAAGAATAAAATGGATGATTGGATATCTACAACTTTGATGAAACAACATATCATTGATATAGGTAAAAATATTTATAATAAATTGCCAGATCAATTAAAAAAAAGTTTTTCTGGATTTGAAAATCAAATCAAATACTGGTTGCTTGAGAATTCTGAACATTTGGAAAATTATTTGTATGTGAAATAATATTGAATTGGGATATTTTAATAGGTACCTTAGTTTTTTGTTATTGTTTTTATTTATACAAACTGTATCCAATATTTTTTATGCAAACATTCAAGTTTATTTTGCTATTTTTCTTTCTTTATATGTATGTATTATGGATATTCAGTATGTTTGTGTATTATGATATATTATTATTCTCATCATTAATTTCACATGATCATGTAGCTACCAGAAATGTATTGCCATTTATTATACAGGGTGGCCCATCGAAAACTTGACATAGGGGTTTTGGGTACTAATATCGTAGATCTGGAAAAACGCTCGGACAGGTCGATTTTAGTTTCGAGGGGGACATTGTGCCCTCCTACAGGCAGCACCGTCAGGTCAACCCTCGAGCAGTGGGGTGAACAACCCTTGAAATTTGAATAGGGAATAGGAGTCGAGTGGCACATCGTTGGAAAGCCCGTTGAATTCTCGAAACAAAACGGTCGGCAGTTTTTCTAACGGAAATGAGCCATAATTAAGTTAAGAGTAAAATTCACTTACATTAGTCTCATCGTAACAAATGCTCGAAATGCGCACCTCCAACTTCCATGCAATGATACAGATTTTGTTGAAAACGTTCTCGTACATTTTGGAGCATGTCTGGGGTGATTTGGTGACATTCTAATGTGATTCGTTGCCGTAAATCTGCTAGTGAAGCTGGTGGTGTAGCATAAATTCTGCTTTTCAAATGACCCCACAGAAAGAAATCTAAGGGAGACAGGTGTGGTGATCGTGGGGGCCATTCAATAGAACCTCGCGTACCAATCCAATGACCAGGGAAGTGGTGATCTAAATATCGCCGAACAGGCATAGCATAATGCGGAGGAGCACCATCTTGTTGAAATATCAACTGATCTTCCTGATAATGATGGTCATTTTCAATAATGTTAGTTAACATTGGTTCAATTGTGTCTTCAAGCAGTTCCAGATACATTTACCCTGTTAGATTGCCTTCTAAGAAGAGGGGGCCCACGATACGATCCCCAAAAATACCAACCCATACGTTTAATTTTTGAGGATATTGCGTATGTACCTCATGAAATATATGGGGATTCGAATCAGCCCAATATCGACAATTATGGCGATTAACTATACCATTTAAAAAAAAAGAACATTCATCACTAAAACAAATGTTGAACAGACACTGAGGATTTGCAATCGCCTGCTCACTTAGTACCTCACAGAATTGTAAACGCCGATCAAAATCATCTTCATTCAGTTCGTGTGTTAATTTAATTTTGTAAGGATGGAATTTATGTAGTTTTAAAATACGCTGAATGCTAGTTCTTGAGATACCGGAAACAGTTGCTAGCTGTCTTGTACTCAACGTATGGTCAACCTCAACATGGCCCAAAATTGCCACAGTTGTCGCCTCATTTCTTACTGGCGGTTCGATTTGCCGTTTTTTATTTGCTACCGATCCCGTTTCTCGGAATTTTGATACTAATTCAGACACATACTGCCGCGACACAGTCCTGCCATATTGTTGATTGAACCGTTCCGCAGCCCTTTTCGCACATCTATTGTTTTCATAATACAGTTCAATCAACGCAACCCTCTCTGCCACTGTATACACCATTGTTTCGTTTTAATTTCACCGTACGATACCACACAAGAATAAAACTCACTTGTAGTACACACGTGAAAAACAGAAACTGCATGCTCTATCTGTTTGTTCTATTTTATTAAAAAAATTTCATGGGTACCGCGAAAAAAACTGAGCAAAAACATTCACAGTATCGTAGCAAATAAATGATAGATTGCAAAAACTGGCAAATGAGTTTTCCAGAGACGCACAAGAAAGCTCTTAACTTTCGTACAGGTTCATTCCTGAATTTATTTTTTCTCAAATGGTTCATCCCAACTTCAAAATCAGGACGCCGTTGGATAGAGAACTTAACGGGCTTTCAAAAGATGTGCCACTCCACCATTATTCCCTATTCAAATTTTAGGGGTTGTTCACCCCACACCTCGAGTGTTGCCGTGACGGTGGTGCATGTAGGAGAACAAACTGTCCCCCTCGAAACTAAAATCGACCTGTCCGAGGGTTTTTCCACATCTGCGATATTATCACCCAAAACCCCGATGTCAAGTTTTCGATGGGCCACCCTGTATATTGACACATTGTATTTTTCTTTTTCAACAATGATAAATGAATGAAAATCACAATGCAAATTATAAAATAAATTGATAATGTGAATGTGAATATACTTGTATGGTAAAGGGGGAAAATACCATTATCATCCAATAATTATTTATTAAGTAATTACAATCCATTAACTTATTAATTTTACAAGGAAAGGTTAGATTGACTACCCCATCAGCCAAATAATGTTTCTGTGTTTAGCAAGCCAGAATGTCGACTAAACCTGATCCATACGCCGTATTGAGAGTAGGCAACCATTCAAAACAAACCAAGGTACTGATGCGAACCATTCACCCAGTATGGGAGGAAGGCTTCACATTCTTGCTACCCAACCCAGAAAACGATACGCTGTTGCTCAGCATAATGGATCAGAAAACGTC
Source organism: Chrysolina oricalcia (assembly GCA_944452925.2). Classification (NCBI taxonomy): domain Eukaryota; kingdom Metazoa; phylum Arthropoda; class Insecta; order Coleoptera; family Chrysomelidae; genus Chrysolina; species Chrysolina oricalcia. The sequence continues at coordinate 992,292 of OX101821.2, read as the reverse complement.
TACCGAAATCGGACACCTCAACTTCAAGATAAAGACTATCAGCAATAAAACAAATATGGAAATCCATAAAGAACCATTTTCTCTTCTGAGAGCAGGACCAGAGAGTAAAGTTATTTGGTCAATGCATCTGAGAGTAAGTTCATAAGGTTTTTTATTCTGTACAAATATTGTAGATTTTATTTCTAGATTCTGAAGAGGACTGCTGAAGAAGAAATGGTTGGAGATGACCCAAGAGTTTTGGATAGGAAGGATTCGAATATTTCCAAATCTTCTCTAGGTGAGTTATGTCAGCATATATCACACGGCAGCAAAAATACAACAGTGTTTTTTTACTTATAGAATGATTATTCAAAAAGCTATATTTTCTTTGTTACGCGGTATACTGCCAGGCGCTTTTTGGGTAAAAAGTTTTTTGCAAATACATAAAAGTTATTGTCAATATATTCATCAGTTGTAGCAATGTTTTTTATTTTGCCGTCCGATATATTTGTTTTTGATCAAACACAAGATTTTCGAATTTTCAACATTACTAAAAGATGAGACAAGATAATTGTAACTTACCATTATCTTTGCTACTATTACCATTATACATGTATCAACCTCAATTCTAGGGCATTGGACACAGTACCATTATACTATTATTTAAGTTTCCTCTATTCAACATTTAAATTTATATAAAAAAGGATGTTTCTCTCCATGTAAGTAACTCTTGGTGCTCAGTATATATGAATATATCAGGTAAAATTATTTTTTGTAGAAATTATATTATACAGTGACCACCAAAAAGTATGTACCATATGGGAAAAATTTTTATTATTGGAGTATTGGAAAAAATATTCTGGGGAAAAGTTTGTGTATGTCCGATAACCTAAAAATCGATTTTGACTCATGTCACGTGATCGCTAGAATGGCGGCAAAATGAAAAAAATTGCAATGCAAAGGCAAAAAAAGGGGTAAGATGGCAAGATATCAAAAAAAGTTATTTGAAAAAGTCACTTAGAATTCAATTTTATACACATAAACGAAGTTTCAAGAGATAATTAAAAAAAATTGAAAATAGCAATTTTTTAAAAATATTTTCCCGTCTATTTAAAAATATTTTTTTTTTCTTATGAATAGCTTGACTATACTGAAACATTTGCATTTTAATGATAATGACAAAACTTTCTCATTTTCTCCACAACAGAGGGCACTAAATTGAAAAAATGGGAATTTGTCAGAACCCTTGCTGTTACATCGGTTCGTATCTAACAGTTATATCCGAATTCCACGACCATTGTGATGACATGACACTCCAAAAACATGGTAATTTCCAGATTATAATCAAGTTCCGATGATAATCGTGCATGAGCGTTTCACTTCGCACATAAACTTGAAAATAGTGCGTCAAATTAAAGATTCTTAAAGTTTATGTACAAAGTAAAACGCTTATACAGCATTATTATTGAAACTTGATTAAAATCAGGAAATATGGTGTTTCTAGATTGCCATATAAACACAATAGTCTTAGAATTCTGATATAACTGGTAGATAAGAACCAATGTAACAGCGAGTGTTCTGGCAAAAACCAATTTTTTTAATTTAGTGCCCTCTGGTGTGGAGAAAATGAGAAAGTTTTGTCATTATCATTAAAATGCAAATGTTTCAGTATAGTCAAGCTATTCATAAGAAAAAAAATAATATTTTTAAATAGATGGGAAAATATTTTTAAAAAATTGCTATTTTCAATTTTTCTGAATTATCTCTTGAAACTTCGTTTATGTATATAAAATTGAATTCTAAGTGACTTTTTTAAATAACTTTTTTTGATATCTTGCCTCTTTTTTTGCCTTTGCATTGCAATTTTTTTCATTTTGCCGCCATTCTAGCGATCACGTGACAAGTGTCAAAATCGATTTTTAGGTTATCGGACATGCACAAACTTTTCCCCATAATGTTTTTTCCAATACTCCAATAATAAATTTTTTTCCCATATGGTACATAATTTTTGGCGGTCACTGTATAAGGGTATAAGGTTCTAGGTTCTAGCTGAATCCCAAACATGTGAAAATTTGTTATAATTAAAGTTTTGGAGATGATTTTGTGATACTTCTTCCCGATTTAATATAATAACTGTCGCAGAAAACAGTTTGAATGATATATTTTACATTTTCATAAAGAGCTGTTTTGTACTCGCCTCATTCAACAAACTTCCAGGCTCATACAAAAAAGTCCTACTTTGCGAACTTGTATCATAAATAACAATTTTACAGTATCGGAAACCCACGAAACTGCACCACTAATGGCCGAGCAGCCATTTGAGAAAGAGCCATCTTTAGAACACATACCTGTGGAAGAACTGATAGAAGACTCGTCCATATCCACAGTTAGCAATGTACCAGTTGCGGAAAACTCTGATATTTTGTACCACAGGACACCCAGTGTAACCTCGTGAGTAAAGAAAGTTTCAAAATTATACTCAAGATTTACATTTTTTTTCTTAGTTGTCATTCAACTTCCTATTACTGAATTCGAACAATGGATTTTCGTCCTTCCTCCTTCGTATTCCTACTGATGAAGATACTTTGTTATCGAAACGGGCATCTATGAGTGAAAATACTTGTGCGGAAAAGGGGAAAACATATTTATTGTTATCATTGAATGACACCACAGGTGACTAGTATCCAATTTTCGATGGTACGGTTTACTTATTTCGAAGAAAAATCCTAGAAAGTATACTGTTCATAAAGTGATGATTGTACACCCCATCATCAACACGATTTATTACACACAATAGTTATTTTTGTATCTAGTGCGCGAAATGCTACTTTGGTGATCGAGAACTGATTTTTTTTAACGAGGCGCAGCCAAGTTAAAAAAAATAGTCGAGATTACCAAAGTATTTCGCGCATGAGATGCAAACAAAATTTTTTCTACAAACGTCAAAAATATTGTTCTAAAATAAGTAATAATTATGAAAAATAGTATTGAACTGGCTTAAATAATTTTTCCAAATCAAGTAATTACTGTAACTATGGAAATAAAATGGCATTTGTTGACAATTATTTCAAAGTGACAGTTCTTGATAATTATTTTGGAGTGACTTTTTATTCGCGTCAATTTCGTGCGTGATATTTATTATTGTAAAAGAATGGAAATTTCGAGCGACGATGAACTAAGCAGTACCCCACCTAACTTGATAGATGCGGCCAATTCCGTAATTTCCAACCTTTTACCGGAGAAATCGAGGCGGCAGTATGAAAAGGAAGAGTGGTGTCATTTAATAGTTATTTTTGTATCTAGTGCGCGAAATGCTACTTTGGTGATCGAGAACTGATTTTTTTTAAACGAGGCGCAGCCGAGAAAAAAAATAGTCGAGATTACCAAAGTATTTCGCGCATGAGATGCAAACAAAATTTTTTCTACAAACGTCAAAAATATTGTTCTAAAATAAGTAATAATTATGAAAAATAGTATTGAACTGGCTTAAATAATTTTTCCAAATCAAGTAATTACTGTAACTATGGAAATAAAATGGCATTTGTTGACAATTATTTCAAAGTGACAGTTCTTGATAATTATTTTGGAGTGACTTTTTATTCGCGTCAATTTCGTGCGTGATATTTATTATTGTAAAAGAATGGAAATTTCGAGCGACGATGAACTAAGCAGTACCCCACCTAACTTGATAGATGCGGCCAATTCCGTAATTTCCAACCTTTTACCGGAGAAATCGAGGCGGCAGTATGAAAAGGAAGAGTGGTGTCATTTAATAGTTATTTTTGTATCTAGTGCGCGAAATGCTACTTTGGTGATCGAGAACTGATTTTTTTTAAACGAGGCGCAGCCGAGAAAAAAAATAGTCGAGATTACCAAAGTATTTCGCGCATGAGATGCAAACAAATTTTTTTCTACAAACGTCAAAAATATTGTTCTAAAATAAGTAATAACTATGAAAAATAGTATTGAACTGGCTTAAATAATTTTTCCAAATCAAGTAATTACTGTAACTATGGAAATAAAATGGCATTTGTTGACAATTATTTCAAAGTGACAGTTCTTGATAATTATTTTGGAGTGACTTTTTATTCGCGTCAATTTCGTGCGTGATATTTATTATTGTAAAAGAATGGAAATTTCGAGCGACGATGAACTAAGCAGTACCCCACCTAACTTGATAGATGCGGCCAATTCCGTAATTTCCAACCTTTTACCGGAGAAATCGAGGCGGCAGTATGAAAAGGAAGAGTGGTGTCATTTAATAGTTATTTTTGTATCTAGTGCGCGAAATGCTACTTTGGTGATCGAGAACTGATTTTTTTTAAACGAGGCGCAGCCGAGAAAAAAAATAGTCGAGATTACCAAAGTATTTCGCGCATGAGATGCAAACAAATTTTTTTCTACAAACGTCAAAAATATTGTTCTAAAATAAGTAATAACTATGAAAAATAGTATTGAACTGGCTTAAATAATTTTTCCAAATCAAGTAATTACTGTAACTATGGAAATAAAATGGCATTTGTTGACAATTATTTCAAAGTGACAGTTCTTGATAATTATTTTGGAGTGACTTTTTATTCGCGTCAATTTCGTGCGTGATATTTATTATTGTAAAAGAATGGAAATTTCGAGCGACGATGAACTAAGCAGTACCCCACCTAACTTGATAGATGCGGCCAATTCCGTAATTTCCAACCTTTTACCGGAGAAATCGAGGCGGCAGTATGAAAATGCATATCAGCAATTTAAAGAGTGGTGTGAAGCAAATAAAGCCAGAAAAATATCTCTCACAATTTGAAAGCCTTAATTATTGTTCTACATCAATAAATAAACGATTTCTTGTTTTTTGCTTGATTGAGGAGTTGAGGACCATATAGGTTAGAATATGAAAATCCCATATAGTTTACATGCAGTGTGCGAAAGATATTTCGCATATTACTTCGCGCACGGTGTCATGGTAACGAATGAAAATGAAAAAAAGTGCCACTTTGCATACTGTTGTCAATGCGCGAACCTTGTCATTTTTTGACGTTTGTAGAAAAATAAATTTTTTTACCCATGACAACGTTGAAACATTTCAAAATTGAACATTACCCTCATTTTACATTTTTTTTCATAAAACATATATGGCACGGAGGTTGATAAAAAACTGATCTTATTATTGTTTAACCACAGCGAAATTATTTTCAAATCAGCTTGATTATTTTCGATAATTTCAGTGTCGTTACTCCCAAAATTAATTATTGTTGTGTCATCTGCAAACAATTTGAGACCACCATGCAAATTAAGATTGGAATGAGAAATAGTATGGGTCCAAGAATTAAACCTTGTAGCACACCACATGTTATATTCCCTATCAAACTTTTTTCATTGTCCATACAAACATGTTGTTCTCTCCCAGGTTTCCAAACAATATTTTCCATTCCCTTTTCTAAACATTTCTTGAAAATTTCACAAGGAATACCTGGAAATTAGGGGATTGGTTTCGATGTTACTTTCTCCACGGTTATCAAATGATTTATTGAGTCGAGAGCTTCACAACTTTTCAGTAGCATTTTATATTTATTTATTATTTATTCTTTTATTCATATCAATATTTATATAAAACAAGGAATTGGAAAATATAACATTTCTAAAAAAATTCATAATATTAAACAGTCAGACAGTAACCTAAAACTGGTATAAACATTTCAATAATTTGTGATCTATAAATCTTAGCTAAATAAATCATAAAAATATCTTTATTGATTTGATGGATATCCATAATTACTCGTAATTGAATGAAAAAGCACAATATACAGGGTGTTATTTAAGTACGTTGCCAAACTTAAAGGGGTGATTCTTTGAGTGATTCTAAGACGAAAAGTTCATATAAACATAGGTCAGGTAATGCTTCGTTTTCAAGATACAGGGTGTCAAATTTTTGAAAAGAAATCGTTTTTGTCGTGAATATCTTAATAACCCTTCAACCGATTTTATTGAAATTTGACAGTGTTATTGGAGGTCGAAAAGGGCGAATTTAACCCTAACTATATCAAAATTATCATGTCCAGTGGCGTCCCGGAAGGCACTGTAACCAATATTTTTGACAGAAAACATGTGCGCCACTGATTTTTTTTTGCAATTTTTGTATTTGTTTCACATTGAGCAACTGAAATTACAACTTTTTTATATCTAGATTTTTTTTCGTATCTTGCTTTGTTTTTGAGAAAAAACATAAAAATCACTTCATTGCACGCCCCTGGCACAACACAATAAAAAATTGTTTTTATAGGGTTTTTAATGATTACAGGTGAATCTGTTATGCTAAAAAATTGTTTGTTTCATTTGGCCAGTGCGTGCATAGTGGTAACGCCGGAAATGCCAAAGCAACATCAAACAAGAAACACCCTTTATTAAAACCACTCTGAAACAAAAATGGTACCTAGGCAATTTGTTTCTGTAAGAATACATTCAATAATAACTAACACAAAACTTACAATAGTTGCTCAAAATGTCCTCCTTCAACTTCAATGCACGCATTAACTCGTCTTAACATCGATTCCCGAACACGTTGAAATATTTCCGGCGTATGTCTTATGTGATCACATGAATCCCGTATTCGTTGGATTAATTCTTCTTCAGTGTTGACTGGAGTTTTATAAACGAGGGACTTTGAATGTCCCCAAAGAAAAAAATCCAAGTGATTTAAATCCGGTGACGTGGGCGGCCATGACTGTGGACCTGCGCGACCGATCCAGTTTTCTCCATAAGTTTCATCCAGAAATTGACGTGCTACTATGCTGAAGTGAGGTGTGCCCCATCGTGCATGAACCACATTGCTCCTCTTACTGCCAGTGGGACATCTTCTAGTAGTACAGGTAATACAAATTCCAAAAAATGACGATACTCTTGACCATTTAATCTCGGGGGTAAAAAATGAGGTCCAATGAGATAATCGCCAACAATACCAACCCAGATATTCACGGAAAACTGCTGTTGATAATTATTTTCTATAACCGCATGGGGATTTTCTTCTGCCCAGATGTGGTTGTTATGAAAGTTCATAATTGAATTGTGGAAAAAACACGCTTCATCGGTAAATAATATACTGGATAAAAATGTCGGAGATGCAACCTGTTGTTGCAAAAGCCACGTAGTATAAACTCGCTTAGGAAAATCCGCAGGAAATAACGCTTGAACACGCTGTATGTGGTAAGGATACAGTTGGTACTCTTTCAAAATGTTCCAGACAGTAAAGTGAGAAATGTTTAATTGTTGTGCAATTTTGCGTGTGCTCGTATCGGGGCAACGCTCAACTTCATGTAAAACTTCTTCCTCCAGCGTCACTGTTCTTACCGTTGCAGGTCTCCCAATAAGAGCAGCCGATCTTTGAAAGGTGCCTGGTTCGCACAGCCTTTCATGTATTCTCACAAATGTTTGCCTATTTGGAACATTTCGATGAGGATATCTTTCTTGATAAATGCGTCTAGCCGCTCTGGAATTGCCTTGGGCCATTCCATAGACAAAATGCATATCGGCCATTTCCGAGTTTGTAAACCGAACCATTTTCAGATATCAGTAACAAATTTTACCTATATCTCAAAACTCTTGAAAACACTTCAAATAATTACTATCAAATAATTACGTATGTACCGTTTCAATTTGTGACAGATATGAAGTTAAATTTGTTCGAACATTTGTTGTTCCTTCCATGGCCCTCTTACTTTAGTTTCAAAGCACTGCAGTAATACATAACAACATTATTTGTTTCATCGAAAACAGGTAATATGAGCGAAAAAATTAAAAGATGACTTCCATGTAATATTAATTGTTTAATCATAAATAAAAATGTCTTTATTGCATGTCCATGGACAACAATGAGCCCATTTTGCAGCACGAGCCGAAGCCAAGAGCCGAGGCAAGTGCTGCAATTCATACATACATATTTTTTTTTTCATTGCATTAATTTTGATAGAAAATTCTAAGACTAGAATAGAGTATTGATATGAAAAAATATTAGTAAGACCCCAGTTTTTGATGGTTTAGTAGTTGAAATGTTTTATTGTGTTGTCACAGGGATGTGCAATGAAGTGATTTTTATGTTTTTTTCAAAAACAAAGCAAGATACGAAAAAAATTCTGGATATAAAAAAGTTGTGATTTCAGTTGCTCAATGTGAAACAAATACAAAAATTGCAAAAAAATCAGTGGCGCACATGTTTTCTGTCAAAAATATTGGTTACAGTGCCTTCCGGGACGCCACTGGACATGATAATTTTGATATAGTTAGGGTTACATTCGCTCTTTACGACCTTCAATAACATTGCCAATAAATAAAATCGGTTGAAGGGTTATTAAAATATTTACGACAAAAACGATTTCTTTTAAAAAATTTGACACCCTGTATCTTGAAAACGAAGCATTACCGGACCTATGTTTATATGAACTTTTCGTCTTAGAATCACTCAAAGAATCACCCCTTTAAGTTTGGCCACGTACTTAAATAACACCCTGTATTACCACTTGTAATATGTGACGCGTTTCGCTATTATTATAGCTTTCTCAAACATAAAATAGTATTTAATTAAAAATTTACAGACATATTACTAGTTATTTGAAGTCAGGTAATAAGAAGGAAGGTTTGAGCAAATTCATCAAAAACAATAAAATCGAAAAAACACAAAAATCATGGGTGTACAAATTAAAATGTGGGGATTGCCCTAAAATATACGTCGATCGGTAGAACCTTTAGAAATTTCAAAACCCGCATTCTTGAACATAAAAGAAGCTTTGATAACCACAAGAGATATTCAAATTATTCAAATCACCTTATAGATGAAAACCAAACTTTTGATACAAATTTTGAAATTTTACATTCAGAAAGAAAAGGTCTAAAACTTAACTTCTTAGAACCACTAGAGATCAACAAATGAAAAACTTCCAATAATTCACTCAATAACCAGTTAGATTTAAATCATTCACCACTTCTTAATCTCTTCAATAACTAAATGCATCTTTGTGATAATACCCTGAATGGATTTCCGATATTAAGCAAGCTACCTGTTTATCATCATGCTACCTGTTTAAAGTTATAATACTTTCCATTTGATTATTTGATTTCAAATAACTATAAATATATCTGTACATTTACTGAATACCATTTCATGTTTGAGAATGCTATTATAGTAATAGAGAAACTCGTCACATATTACAAGTAGTAATATATTGTGGATATTATAAAACAAGTGATTTTCATTCAATTCCGAATTACAAAAGAATATATAAAAAACAGTCGTTGGTTATTCCAAAGTAGATGAGGCTTTGAATGAATCACATACTGAAATATATTATTTCATTTTTTATGAAAGCATGCTCTTTTCAATTGATTTTTAAACTGTAGAATGTTTCTGGAATTTTTGATCTCATTTGACAATCTATTAAAATCCGATAAAGCTGAATGTGCGAACATTTTTTGTTCACAATTGATCCAGCTGGATCAATATGGAACAAGTTATGTTTTGCCTACAGTATGGTAACTTTGAATTTCAGATTTTCTAATTATTGTGGAGTTTCATTCAGCATTTTTATTCACAATAGTGAAAGATATATTTAAAGTTTCTATTGTATACCGATCTTCTATAACGAATTTTTTTCTTTAATTATATGGAGTTGACTTGTTGGTGTATCATGTGGAAGACGATATTTCATTTGCCGAGTCTATAATTTCATCATCAAAATTCGCAGTGTTGATTGCGTCCATCCCCTAATTTGAAATTACAAGTAATATTGCAATAAAAGACAAGAAGAAATCATTCATTCTCTTTTGACCTTATTTGTATGAAATCAATATATTTCAGATCTGCTGGAGAAGCTGGCCTTGGGCGAATCCAAATGACTCTTCGGTATAGTGTCCAGAGACAGCGTCTGATTGTTGTAGTACATAAAATAATGTAAGTCTGGGTTTGTTTTGCATGAATAGAAAGATTTTCATGCTATTTTTTTCCTTCAGGAATATACCTCTTAAGGATCCCACAAATATACCTGATCCCTACGTAAAGTTATATTTGTTACCAGAAAGAGCAAGAGATACAAAACGAAAGACTCAGGTGAGTAAATCTCTATCTTGAGTTTTTGTTACTTCTGAAATCATTTATCTTGAAAGGGCCACGTAAGGTTTCTTGTCAAAAAATAGGCTCGCAAAAACTTCGGATTTTTGTTTCGTGTCGAAAGTTACTTTTCTCATTCAGTCATATTAATAAGACACGGATCTAACCCCTATTGAGAGATGATAATAATAATAATAAATATGCGTCATTATCAGGAGACAGAATCTTGTTGACAAAGATTGGGTATTACATAATTTAACATAGAGTAAAATTATAAATAAGGATGGATATAGCGAGGGGCAATATATGAATATATAAGTAGAAAAGTTATTGGGTATAACCCTCTAAATGTTCTGCAACCGTAGACACGTGTATCGAGCTTAAAAAGTTGTTGACTTCCTTTTTTTCTATTTTTACATCCAAGTGTTGTAATCTTCGCACTTGATTTTACCGTACTGATGAGAGCTTAAGCTCGAAACACGTGTCTACGGTTGCAGAACATTTAGAGGGTTATACCCAATAACTTTTCTACTTGTAAAATTATAATATATGTTATGTATATTAGTATGGACCGGGTTGATCTCGATAATTTTGGAAATGCAAACACTCTGCTAAATATTCGTTGGAGAGAAAAATAAAACGTTATACCAGTTTCATTGAGATCGACTCGAACATTCCTGTATCAGGTGTTTTTTCAAAAATATTACTTCGAATTTTATTGAATCGACTCACAAAATCATGATAAAGAAAAAAATTGTGAAGTTTCTGTGATTTCTCTATAAAAATTAAATACTAATTATGTATCAACGAAAAACTGTCTTGATTTTTGTCGAAGAAAATGTACATCTCACCTTTTCATTTTGTTGTAGGTGATCAAAGATAACTGCAACCCTATTTTCGACGAAACTTTCGAATACGTACTGAATCAGGGAGAAATAGGAACAAAGCAGCTTGAAGTTACTGTTGGCACTCAAAAGCAGTTGTTTTACTCTAGCAGCAACATCTTGGGTCAAGTAAGTATTTATGTTTTACCAAACCCTGTTTTACCAACAATATACAGCGCCCTTCAAAGCTATAAAATGCATATACAAATTTCCCTTCTTAGATCCATCAAAAAAAAAATTATATAAACCTAATGACTCACTGAATCTTCGTTCATTATATGAATGTAAAATTTCAACTTTCATCCACTATGTTGTTTAGGTAAAAACATGGGGATCTTACTTTTGATAATATTTCGAATATTTCATTACCATTGAACAAGAAATGTAAATAAAATAAACGCATTACGTTTCAAATCAAACTTTAGAAAATCGTCTATTTTTTACGAGGAAATTGAGACATAATAAAATACCACAGGCAATAAAAGAAATTAGGACTAAAAGTGAATTGAAAAATGAGCTTAAGAAATGTATACTCAACAGATGACTATAATATAACAATGTTTCACCTTTGACGGTTTTTGCTTTGATATGACTTATTTACTCATTTGTTTGAATGTTTTAGACGATGTAGTAACTTGATTACTTATATTTCGGACGTCCATCATCTTAATGGTTGAAAGATTTCTATCTCTTTCAAATTTTTCACAACGTTTCAATTGCTTGAATCCGCAATCGTCTTCTGGTGAATAGTGACAAAATCAGATGCTACGCGTCCTTTTATAGGTCTATAATTAAGTGTAATTACGCGCGGTCTTATGGCGCGCGTAATTACACTTAATTATAGACCTATAAAAGGTCGCGTAGCATCTGATTTTGTCACTATTCACCAGAAGATGATTGCGGATTCAAGCAATTGAAACGTTGTGAAAAATTTGATAGAGATAGAAATCTTTCAACCATTATTTACTCATATTTCACAAATTATTCTTATCATTCCTTTTATAATAATTATTTGATTTCTTGGGATCAATAAATAAAGTAAGTGTATGGAAAAACTGTATTAATAGTTTATTTTGAAATTCGACATTGGCTTTAATAAGTTGTGCTTTGAAAAATATGAAAAATGAACTTTAATTAGATTATTTTCCTCCCTAAAAATTAAAAACATACGTGCATTTTCTTTAGTTTATATTTTATTTTTCAAGAAGTACTTAAATAAAAATTATGACGACCTTTTAGAAATGTACATAAAGCTAGATTTTTCAAGATTAAAAGCTAACTTATTTTCTTTTAACCATAACGAAATGAAACTGAAGTCAGCTACCATCATTTGTTCCTTTATTTCTTGAGAACATCCGCAAATAATTTCAAATGACCTTTCAAATTCAGGCAAGAAATCGAATTCATATAAGTGAGAGACATATTTTGTAGGAAAGGAAAAGTAGCCATGAAAAGGTGCCATTCATTTTGACAAAGTTCTTCAAATACCAAAAATAAAAATAACATTTTATGGAATTAAGGATTTGTTTTTCATTGTATTTTCCGAATTTTCTCCATGTATTTCTTACGGTTTACGTCAGACACTCTGTACAACTATACTAGACTATCGTATATTTTAAGTGAAATTAGTCCAGCTGTGTGCACGTTCCAATGTAATTGAATGAAGAAAAGTTGTATTTCGTGCAGAAATTTATTTATAAAATCATAGCAGAGCGCTTTCGACTATAAAGTCATCATCTGTGCGTACCTGTAAGTAAGTGACAGTGAATTGAATTTAAGAAATTTTGATAAAGAGAATTTTGAAAATTGAAAAGTTACTTACTCGTCAGGTGTACAAGAGCCAGACCATAAAATTATCATGTGTCCAGAGGAACATGTACAATTTAAAAACGGGACATCATATGAATAACATTTAAAAAAAGTCCTTATTCCAGGATTCACCTGGATAAAAGTTTCAACAGGCAGAGTAACACATGTCTGTTGTAAATTTCATTCATTCAGTTTAACAGTAGACTAAGCTCCAACAGACATGTGTTACTCTGCCTGTTGAAACTTTTATCCAGGTGAATCCTGAAATAAGGACTTTTTTAAAATGTTGTTCATATGATGTCCGGTTTTTAAAGGACCCCGCAAACTCCTTATGGAATTTGGGTCCCGGTGGATTTTTTTGAATTTTTGTTATGATGTAGTCCATGTAATGCTCAACCAATGTTACCATTGCGCCAACCCAAAAAAATTAACAGTTTTGCTGCTAGGGGGCGTTGAAATCACCCCTTGCGCAGATTTGACTATTTATTTTTGAACCCGAAAACAATATTTTTACTTGTTTCATTGTTGCTAATGTTGCAAAATATTGTGCTGTTTTATAAAAAAAATTCTTACCCCCTCCCCTTTTTCCCCCAACTCCTATTACGAAACGAAAAAAAAATATTTCTCGAGTGCCTTCAAATGTATCGTCGAATGTTTAAATATGCCTAAATAAGGGAAATAACAGTTTTTTATGATTCTCCCCCCACTCCCCAAATGATACAAAACGAAAAAATTTCGGTGGATTTTTCTGAATTTTTGATATGATGTAGTTCCAGTTATTTCGAATAGAAATAAATCGGGTGACAAACCCCAAAAATGTATAGTTTTGATGCTAGGGGGCGTCGAAATCATACCTTGCTCAGAATAGTTGATAATCTAACCCCCCCCCCCCTTACCCTAACCCATATTTCAAAACAAGAGAAAAATTAATTCAATCACCACCTCAAAACCAAATTGTGGATGTCTAATTTTTATTTATTTTCAAGATATTCGCCCAATTAATTAAAATGACATGAACTACGCCCAACTAATAAGTCAGAGAAATCCATCAATATTTTTTTGAAGGGAGGGAATTGGAAAATTAAACAACTGTACGATTTCCTCAATTTGAGCAGATTAAAACATTTATTTTGATAAAGCATTTACAAGTAGTCGGGAATTAATTTTTTTCGTTTTTTAAAATATGGGTAGGGGGTAAGGGGGAGGTTTTAGATTATCAATTTATAAAAAATTACACAAGTGATCAGCATAAACTAAAATACGTAGAGCTATTATTTCCGCCTATAATAATGAATAGTCTAGTCTGAGCAAGGTATGATTTCAACGCTCCCTAGCATCAGAACTATTCATTTTTGGGTTTTGTCACCCAATTAATTTCTATTCAAAATAACTTGAACTGCATCATATCAAAAATTTAGAAAAATCCACCCAAATTTTTACGTTTTCTGTCATTTGGGGGGTGGGGGGATAATCATAAAAAACTGTTATTTCCCTTATTTAGGCAGATTTAAACATTCGACGATACATTTGAAGGCACTTGAGAATTTTTTTTTTTTCGTTTCGTAATAGGAGTTGGGGGAAAAAGGGGAGGGGGTAAGAATTTTTTTTATAAAACAGCACAATATTGTGCAATATTAGCAACAATGAAACAAGTGAAAATATTGTTACCGGGTTCAAAAATAAATAGTCTAATCTGCGCTAGGGGTGATTTCCACGCCCCCTAGCAGCAAAACTGTTCCTTTTTTTCGGTTGGCGCAATGGTAACATTGGTTGAGAAAAACATGGACTATATCATACCAAAAATTCAAAAAAATCCACCGGGACCCAAATTCCGTAAGGAGTTTGCGGGGTCCTTTTACACGGTCCTCTGGACACATGATATTTTTATGGTCTGGCTCTTGTACACCTGACGAGTAAGTAACTTTTCAATTTTCAAAATTCTCGTTATCAAAATTTCTTAAATTCAATTCACTGTCACTTACTTACAGGTACGCACTGATGATGACTTTATAGTCGAAAGCGCTTTGCTATGATTTTATAAATAAATTTCTGCACGAAATACAACTTTTCTTCATTCAATCATCGTATATTTTGACAATCTCACTTATAGAATGTTTAATATGGAAGTGAAAGTTATCTGCAGATATAACAAATCTTAGTTCGTTCATTATTGGTTTTCAGGTGATAGTGGATTTGGGCAAACTCAATCTGACTCAACCTTACAACACTTGGTTCGATTTACAACCGGAAAACGAATGAAATACAATTTTTGCCGCAGGTTTCTACCAATACAAAGAATTTATATTTCAGGGTTTCATCAATCTCAATTTTTCAGTGTTTCACTGCGGCTATTCAACGCTCATTTATGAATGTTAACTTGAGAAAATATTTTTTTTGATACTAGCAATCTGTTCAATTGTATATTTTTGTATTTATAACCATTATTTTTATATTTTTTTTGTGAGAATCTAGTTTTTTGTTTTTATTGTTTATGCTCTCAAATATAAGTGTATGTTTTGTCTGCTTTTATAAGTTTATCTGATCAACAGTTATACATTTAAAAATATATATTTAAATATTTATACCTTCTATACCTGAATCTCAAATGAAAATGCCCTATGAATTATACATTTTTTTATGTGATGTTATATTATTATTAATTACTAATGTCGAGTTTTTTTACGAATGTGTAGGTACTCTGTTTTTATTTATTATTTACACTTGAAATTTAATTTTTACTTTTAAATTTAGGTTAAATTAAAATTTACTTCATGAAAATATTAGTCATATATTATTTTGCTTCCATTCTCCTTTGCTTGAGCTGTTCAAAACGTATATTTTTTCGTTTAAATTTTGTGTTGTATTTTTGTTGTCTGTTTCAAAATATTAGATATATCAGTTGATTAATGCCATTATTATCGTGACTTATGTCTTCATGTATCAATTTGAATAAAGTTTTATCTGAAATATATGACAGCTTAATGAAATCCCTTGTTTTTAACATGACTTCAGGTAAGTTCACTCTACCAGATAATAGTGATTCGTTCTTTACCTTCAGAAAGTCTGGTACCCAAAAGCGTAAAATGGTGCAGAATTCAAGTGTAGGCAAATTGATTCAAATTATATTCAACTACACTGTCCTCCGAAAATAATGAAAAAAATTCGAGATTCCTTTCGTTAATTTCATTATGACTTGAGAAAAAGGAACAAAAGCGATCCGGACAGGATCTGTGAAAATTTATTTCCTCACAGAAAATGCAAAGTTCATGATTCAAAGTTGTGTATGGAAGTGGAAAATGATGAAAAACCGTGAATATTCGAAATGTTCATCTGAAAATTTTAACAATGAATGTAAAAATGCATTCTCTTTCAGAAAACGAAAAAGTGATGTACAGAAACAGAATAGTATATTCTGGTTTTCGTAATTTTTCTCTTCCGTGCTGTCTATTAAATTTTCAGCTTTATATGTATTTTCTGGAAGAATACACAGTTTTACACTTTTGAAAACATTTGTCGAAATTATCTACCTCGATCCGTCCAAATTCAAAATTGTCTTCCCATCAATTTCCAAGAGAACATATTTTTCCTTGAACCGTACAATTTTGAAAGTGTATCTTTTCCATGTTATCGACTTATAGAAAAATCAAAATTGTCACTTCGAATACCCGCGATTTTTTATTTAATTCGAGATTTCCGTCCAAGTTTGGAATAAACCACATCAAGAGAGAAGATACTCGTTTCTGCATTTTGTTAAAATTTCTTCCATTTAAGCCGATCAATGCCCAACAATTTTATTTGGTATAGTGATAAAATTTTTTGTATAAAATCTGCCCTACCAAACCGTTGCTGGCAAAGTCGTTGCTAACTTCACAAACATTGTGTTTTAGAAGCACCATGAAAAAAAATTGTAGAGCTCCACAATTTTTACTTTGAATATGGATCACATTGTTTCCGCAGAACAGTTAAAATTTGCTAAAGTGAACAATTAATTTTATTTTTATAGATTTGTTTTGCCGTTCTGTTACAGGAAGTATTAGTTAAATAAGTGGCAAGATGGAATTAGATAATAAAAGCTTGAATTGTCATTGAAGGCCAGTTTCAATTCATGTGGCATGTGGGTGGTGGTGCTTGTAGAACTGAAACTGAAATTGGGATTTCATTTATTTATCAGTTCCATATACAGTGTGTTCCAGTTAAATCTTGTCACCTCCCTTATCACCGATGTCATGGAAAAAAATGAAAATCGCTCAGACCAGTCGATTTTTATTTCGAAGAGAAACTCTTCC
Organism: Chrysolina oricalcia; assembly: GCA_944452925.2. Classification (NCBI taxonomy): domain Eukaryota; kingdom Metazoa; phylum Arthropoda; class Insecta; order Coleoptera; family Chrysomelidae; genus Chrysolina; species Chrysolina oricalcia. The sequence goes on along the minus strand of OX101821.2, from coordinate 975,247 downwards.
ATCAAAAACGTCATCATTATACTATACTAGTGATATACCATTTTGATGGGATATCAATCATAAATACATCGGTGTAATGCAATTGAGAATCAATCAGGTGTTGTGGAAGTTTTAATGAAAACTAAGTGTTATCAAGATATTTTTTTTTTCATTACCTGAAAATAAATGTTATCATCATATGAAAGGTTCAAAATTTGAACCATTCATTCAGTTCCATACAGGAGTATAAGCGATTTTCGAAATATATTCGGAAATTTATTGACATTTCTGGAGTCACTGGAAAGACCATCAATCTAATAATGTAAATTGGATTGAATACTAATCTAGTCTTCCACTTCAACCTATACAATAGGTATATTCGTCGGCAAGTCTTCGACAGAAAGCAACTACTGCTCCCTACGACCATTGAAATACATCTGTTAGATTATTTGAAAGTTTTCTGCAAGAACTACTTTGCAGTGCAGTACATAATTCGTTTTCCTTCTTTATGGAATAATACGGTTTTAGACCTTGATCGCCTGAAAATATTTTTAAAATGCGGAATCTCGCGAATATTACTTCATCTTATAGAAAATTTACTTCTGAATCCGAAAATGTACATGTTTTTTTCAATTAGAAGGCTAATTAATTTAGAAAAAATGTCGATTATGTGGATGGTTGTATTTTTTTGTCGAAAAAATTGCCCTCTTGGCAAATTCAATTTTTGAAAAGAAGAGATTTTCAGAAATAAGTAAAATAAAAATTTTCGGAAAACGCGATTTCATTCTGTACAGAATATTGCATCTTTCGAATTTGATGGCTTGGGAATATTTCAAAAATGCGGAATCCCGTGGGTATTACTTCGTCCTAAAGAAAATTTACTTCTGAATCCAAAAATGTACTTTTTTTCGAGTTATGATGCTAATTTATTTAGAAAATGTCGATTTTGTGTATCAGTGGATTTTTTGGTCGGAAAAAAATGCCCTATTTCTGTTACCTCTTTGTAGAATTCAATTCTTGAGCTGATATTCTGAATCAACTCGTCGAGTTACGTCTGAAGGAAGTTTGTGATTTTCCGAAAAATGGAAAATAAAAATTTTCGCAAAATTTCATTTCCTTTCATATAGAATATTGCATTTTTCAACTTTGATGGGCGGGGAATATTTCAAAAATGCGGAATCCCGCGAGTATTACTTCATCTTGTAGAAAATTTCCTTCTGAATTCGAAAACTTACTTGTTTTCCTAATCAGATTGCTAATTCATTTAAAAAATGTCGATTTTGTGAATCGGTTCATTTTCTGGTCGAAAAAAAAAATGCATTTTTCTAGTTACCCCTTTGTCGAAATAAATTTTTAATGTGATATTCGGTAACAATTCGCTGACTTACATCTGAGAGAATTTTGAGAATTTACGAAAAATAGAAAATAAAAGTATTCGGAAAATGCGATTCCCGAAAAACATTGTATTTTCGATTTTGATCAGTTGCGAATATTTAAAAGATGCGGAAACCCGCGATTATTACTCCGCAAAATTCGATTTCCTTCTACACAGAATATTGCATTTTTTGACTTTGGTCGCCTGGGAATATTTCAAGAATGCGAAATCCCGCGAGTAGGCTGGCTGATTGATTCTCTAATGTCATATTCACTGAACGAATTCAAAAGGATGTTCTCACTATTTTTTCTGAGCTTGTCCGAAGGATATCCACGTTCGTATCCCCACATATCAAATTGGAATGTAACCAAATGGATTTTATGACCGGAAATAATAATTTAAATCAGACCCTAACCCGAATTCAAATATCTGAAATGTTTTCTCAAACCCTTGAAAACTCATGTTATTCTAGTAAATATTCTCAGAAATACATGGTTACCAAGGGTCCTCTTAAAATAGACGATGTTATTGATTATTTTTAAGTGTTTCCGTGTGTGTATTTATCTCAAAATGGGGCATTTCAGAATAATAGAGAAACAAACATTCAAATTGTTCGCATATGTTTATGTTCTTGTGAGAGGCCAGTTCTTATATTTTCGTAGACTATTCAAAGTTCTCAAGGAGGGCGAACCAGGTCAACTTTGAAATTAGGGTCGAAAATAAGCTAGTCTTTCGTTTCATTCGTTCAAGTCAACATGTGGTTGCGCAGTTTTATTAGTTTACTCAAGTTATTGTAATTGTCATATTTCAACTCTGTTCAACACAATATTCAATCTGGGTACTATCGTTAATTTTCATCCTTTGAATATATATAAAGTCGATCTTTTCCACTTGTCTCTAAAAAGTTGATTCTTCTAATCAACTCTTAGTATTTGTTGTATTTGAATTATTTCGAGTCTTTTACGTTTTATCTTGTTATATTATTAGTAAATTGTCTAGCCTCATTCATTTTTATCCGGTTTAAATTATATTATCAGTTAAAATCAGAAGTTGCATCATCAAATAATTTGAGAAATGTCCCAAACATTTTTGTTGTTATTCCTTATTGTTTTGTTTAATAGATATAAGTGTTTTGAATTATGGTTTTTATTCTCAAAAGTTTTCCAGTTTACAAAAATCCTTCTGATTTGAGAGAAAATTATTTTACTTAGAGTTGAACAGAGTAAGTAAATTTGAGTGCTAAAGTGAGTTTCGCAACGAGTTCTCAATCCAGCATCGAGTATAGAAAGTCAAGATCATCTGATGAAAAAGTTAGGTGAGTTAGAAATCTTAAATGCTGTGAGGTATGATTCCTAGTTGCTAGAAAATTAGAGCCCAACAAATTATTATTATGTTTTTAACGACTCCGCTCGGTCGAATCAGTTGTGATAATGCTCTATTTAATATAAAGACAGCATTTGTTACAGGAATAATTTTTCACATAAACTGTTTCCATGAAAGTTTCAAGTTCAAGTTTAAACTCAGGTTCTGGTGACCTATATATTACGCTCATTACAGTTTTCCCGATATCAATTAGACTGCATTTTGCCCTGCACACTTCGAATACTTTTTCGTAATAAAATTTAATATAGGTATATAAGGTACTCCAGTTTTTGAAATGTAATGTTTTTCCGTACAATTATGGATGTCCATAAGACTACGTTGTGCTATTAGGGACCTATATTCCTATTCATTTATCACAGTTCACAATAACTTACCAGTAGAAAAAAACCCTCTTTGTTATTTGAATATTACTTTAATAAAATTATCGAACGAGATAGTTATATGTAAGTAAACATTTACATCGAGACTATGGGAGATGTTTTTGTTAACTGTTATTTCATATTACATATGATCACCAATAATAAGAAGGAAGGAATATCTCAATAATCTGGTCCAACATAATCCTCGTTTCAGAGAAATACGTAGATCATTAAATAGAGAATATCAGCAATAACTATACAGTTAGCATCCAAGTCATACTATGGCAATTTGATTTCCATGTCTGATAACAAATCGAAGGCAACATGGAGTATTAACAATAATTTGCAAAAAACTCTTCATCAGTTAGTAATAGTAAACAGATAATATCGAAATATGACACATCCTTGACTGAAACAGCATTATCCAAAATTCAACATATAGTTTACGAAACCACCGACAAACAACACCGCGAGTATGATTGACAATTTATACATCAAAATATTCAAAACAACACGAATAGTTTTTTCATGCATCCGATAACAGAAAATGATACCATAAGAATAACAAACGGTTTAAAAAGTCCAAGTCTAGTGGTATTGATGTCTAAAAAATTACTTAATCAATGTCAAAAAGAATTATTCTGCCCATTAAATCTTATTTACTTGTCCTCAGAAAAAGGTGTTTTTCCAACTAACTTAAAAATAGCAAGAGTTACGTCTATCTTCAAACAAAGAGATCACAATAATAAGACCTATAAGCGTGTTAGTCATCATATCTAAGTTATACGAATCAAACATTAAATCTCAATTAAACAGTTTCCTTATGTCGAACAAATTATTATCATCGTCACAACACGGTTTTTCAGCAAAAAAACCGAGACGGCCCAACGCCATTCTCTTGAAAATAAAAAGAATGTAATGGGCCTCTCTATAGACTTTTCTGAAGCATTTGACTGTGTCAGTAATGAGATTTTTTTATCTAAATTATTAAGGCATGGATTGGGAAAAACACCGTTTCAAATGATACAATCATATTCATGTGACAAACAGCAAATCGCTAAAATAAACAACAGTCATCCATTAGGCATTACTCAAGATGTCCTTCGAGTATCAATATTAGGCCCTCTTTTATTTATAGTATTTACAGATGATCACATATCATATCTCAATGAACACAATCAAAAACTGCAACCTGATATGCAGAAGACACAAACATTTTAATAGTGGAAGATAACTTATCGTGAAGTCCACCACCATGCACCCCCTAAGGTTGAGGCCCGGAAGGATGAACGCCCCAGCACTCGTCCGTACTCGAAAGCTCACCCCCCCTATCCACCACCCCCGCTCGTTAAAGCGGTTCCTCATCCTGATGATTGGCGATCAGCAGAATAAAATCTGATCGTTTGATATGGAGTGCTCAGCCAATTCTCGGCCTGAAACTCTCTTATATCTGACATGAGTTTAATTTGATTTTACAATGACTTTACTTAATGTGCATGGTGCCCCCCTGAAACTGGCTGAAGGCCTGAAAAACACTTGGCTGAGGGCCAAGTGTTGTGTATTGAATTTACTGAGTTTACCACTTGGTCGGTTCTTCTTGGAATCTGCAACATAAAAGCATGATTATCGAAATTTTAAGCCTGTTGAAGTAGACGTTGGCGTCGCCGATGGTTTCGCTTCCGTCTTACTTCTTCAGGGGTGTCGTTGTCTCCCTGGTTCACTGGTCGTCTGTATTTGTCTCTGTCTCTATCGTCTTGCTCACGTCTGTTCTCGAGGAGCTCCGTGAGTAACGGGTTCGTGTGGGTCTCTACTCTGTCTAGAGTAGTCCCCACGTGATTCCTGATCAGTCTGTCAATGTAGTCCGGATGGATGTCTAAGTCTCGATATATAAACCTGTTTGGCATTTATCGTGGTGCGTCTGTTGCCATTCTCAGGCAGACATTGAAGAAGGCCTGCATCCTCTGCCTGTAACTGTTTGCGCATTGCCCCCAAGCAGTAGACGCGTACATCATGATTGGCAGAAGGATTGTCCTGATGAGGCGTAGTTTCAACTCGAGTGCCATGTTGCTCCTACGCCCGATGAGTGGATACAGCTTATGCCTCGCGGCTTTCGCTATAGCCAATCTGTGGGAGACGTGCTTCTGAAACGTGAGTTTCTTGTCCAGGGTTACTCCTAGGTATACGGCTTCGTCTACCCATGGAATTCTCTCATCGTTCATAGTAACATGGCCCTCGGGTGTCCTACGTCGCCTCGTGAACAGTATGGCCTTGCTTTTGTCTGCATTGATTCCGATCTTCCAACGATTGAACCACGGTTCCAGCTTGTTTATCTGATGTTGCAGCTTCGATGTTACTCCTCTCTCATGGGATGACTCAGCAAAGATTGCCGTGTCATCTGCATAGAGAGCAAGTTTGGTCATGGGGTTGTCCGACATAGGCATGTCTGCAGTGTAGATCGAAAACAGGTGTGGCGACAGTACTGCTCCCTGTGGTACTCCTGCTTCTAGCCTCCTTCGTGAAGAGAGAGCATTTCCGACTTTGCATCGGTAATGTCGACCTCTTAGGAAGGAGTTTATCAGCTTGACCATTGGTGTGGAGTATCCCGCATCAACCAGTTTTGCGATCAGCCCATCGTGCCAATTTATTGTGAAGTCATTGGCTGAGAATACCTATGCTGAGGTGATAAAGTGCTCAGATAAAAATAATCAACAAGACTAAGACCAAATCTCTAATGTTTGGAGGAAATGGTCGGGAGTTCCACCAACTCCTACTGTTTGAGAATACCAATCACACAGTCTCGACACATCTGAATCCACCAAAATGCTAGGAGTAATCTTTGATTCGACACTTTTTTTTTACTGGGTCAGGTAGCCGAGTGGTTAAAGCGACATTGTTTCAATCGCTTTTGGCTGCCAGTCAAAGGTTCAAGCCCTAGCGACTGCAGAACTTTTTCTGATGGCCCGAGAAAGTGCTAGGAATCGCACGTAAAAAAGTAAGACCTCTTTAATCCTTAGCTCGCACAAGTTTCGACTTCTGAGGGCTGCCGTTCGTAAGGGGATGACAGCTGGTTAACGGAAAAAACAAACAATTCGAAACTTTCATGGCAATCGTATATTGACATTCTCTGCAAAAATATTCTCACATGAGATACGGAATTTTGAAATGGGTATCAAGTATGTCTGTACGAAGGGTATTTTTATAACAAATATGTCAGCAGAGTTATTTCAAATTTGAGTAGGAGAGATTCGTGCAGAGATATCTTTCAAACCATAATATTCTCACTGTTATTAGTATCTATATCTTAGTATTGGTCAGTGGAACTTAATTACCCAATATTCTTAGATGTCATAACAACTACTTCATCCTTTCAACAAATCTCCCTCATATTCAATCCTTACATCAAGCTCATCAACACCTGATCTGGTGAGATTGACTTCACGAGGAGTCAGAAACCAATAAAACAAACAAAGAAGAAGTACCTATATCTTCGAAGCCTGTTGTTTCATCTTCAAAAATACGGCTACCCAAAATCTTTTCAGAACACTCCATGAGTATGATACCAGTTTAAACAAACTGATTTTACTTACCACATCGCCATAGTACTGTTCGGTATTGAAAAACATAATGTAGCCTCTATATCAATTTTGAAAAATCGACTGACAAAACATTTACTCCTCAAAAACTGCTACACTATTGAATAATTTTTCACTTAGGGAATAATATTATTCAGGTATGATATTATAAAGTTCACATATTTTTTCATTTTCATTCATACCGGGGTAATCTTACGTACAGTATCTCGCATATCTCGTCTATCATGAGGAGTATGAAAAAATGTTTCAGATAAAAGTTATACGGTTTACTTTTTTGCTTGTTATAAAAATATTTCTGAATATACAGAATGTTTCTTTGAAGCGGGGCAACACAAAGCATCAATTTTTTAGATGGACCACCCTGTAAATTTGCTCACCATCAAACTGAGCAAAACGTTTCACATTCCTTTTTTCGAAAATTTTGCTGCGTTGTCAAGTTATTGCTCAAAGAAGGAACCATCACAAAAATACCATCATAAAAACTTTATGAATAGAATTTAAGCAAAAACATCGAAGACATGCAACACCAAGAGTGAGTTGGAATGTTAATATGGACTGAAAGTTACATTTCTGAAAGATGAGATTTCATACAGAGGCATTAACATGACAAACTTCAAATATCAATAACTTGATTTTTTTTAAAGAAACACCCAGTATGTTATGCCATTTTTAGAACTATTCCATCCTTACAAATTCGGACAACATGATATAGTCTCTAGAAATTTAAAATTCAATTTTCAATTTGTCAAAAATTGTCTATCTATTTACGTAGGCTAGGATTTTGATACTTGGTTACTGTTAGTGTAATTGAACATAATTGTACTGTCAAACGTCAAACTGAAAAGTCTAGAAAACATGTTTTTGTTGAAGTATTTATGAAAGAAAATAATTGAAACAAAAATATTTTAAAAACTATTAAAAATTTATAACAACTGCTCGAAGTGACCACCGGCAACTTCCAAACAATAAAGTATTCGGTTTTCAAATTCTTCACTAACTCGTCTCAACATATTGACTGTAATATTTTGGAATACATCCTTAATTCTATTCTTCATATCCTCCTTTGTAGATGGAGGTGTTCTATAAACTTGATCTTTGACCTAGTCTCACATAAAAAAATCCATTATTGTCAAATCTGCTGAGCGAGGTGGCCACTTAAAAGGGCCTCCTCTACCTATCTATCTTCTGGGGAATTTAGTATCTAAATAATTATTAACATCCTTCGTTTGATTGGAATGGGTAGACGATTACTTAATTCTGGTAACAGGTTGTCCAACAAATCAAAGTAAATCAAGCCATTATCTCTTCCCTCAAAAAAGTATGGCTCAATGATGAAATTTCCAGTTATGCCACCCCATACATTTAGGGACCACTTTGGCTGGTGGTTCGAAAGCAATGGGGAGTATGTGCCAAAAAATAATGGAAATTAGGTCTATTTACGAACCCATTCTTATGAAATGTTGCTTCATCGGAAAATGAAACATATTTTAAAAAATCTCTGTCTTGTAGCAACTGTTGGATCCCATTCACAAAATGTTACTGTTTTCTCAAAATCATCGTCTAATAACTCTTGATGTAACTGAATACTTACTCTTCTTCAAAATTATTTCTATGATAGTCCGGCTTATATCTGTTTGGTTGCATATTTTCCTATGCGGGATATGATGATCTTCTGTAACTTTTAAGAGGACAGTCATTTCAGTTTCTTCAGTTAATGCAGTGTTGGTTCTTTCTGTTTCTTCATATGCGACATATGCGACATCTGGTTTCAGGGTCGCTAATAAATAATTTTTATCACTTGCCCCTAGTAGAAAAATCATATCGGTCAATTCTTGAGTGAAGAAATTCGTTTCAAATATAAATAAATAAATATAAAGGGATAAGTATAAAATTGGATAACAGTGATTTTTGTTTTATGCTTAGTTATCGATCATTGGATGTCAAATTCATAGCCCACTTTGATAACAGTTTCATTGCGCATGGCGCATTTATTTGCGTGCCATGACCCAGTTTACAGGCAACCTGTCAGTATTATTTTATCATTGTCGATACTTGACTCTGATTGAAGAGTGAGCGTTTTGTATGGAGCATAACCTATGAAAAACTGTTAGTTCTTGAATTTTGTAAAATGTCAAAGTGATAAACACGCAGTTTCAGTCCAAATGAAAATGAAATTGCAAATATCACAAAATCTGTCAATTTCAGGGGCTAAGTCACTTCAGCAAAATTTGTAGGAATAAATATATAGTAATTCTACAAAATGGTAGAATAACATACTGGGTGTTTTACTTAAAAAATCCAAGTTTTTGGTATTTGAAGTTTGTCAAGTTTATGCCTCTGTATATAATCTCCTGTTGAGAATTATAACCTTCAGTTCATACTGACATTTCAACTCACTCTTGGTCTTGGTCTTAAATATTTTTGCTTGATATTTATTCGTAACGTTTTTATGATAGCATTTGTGATGGTCTGTTTTCCGAAGATTTTCTTTCTTTCGGCAATAACTTGACAACGCCGCAACATTTTCGAAAAATGGAAATATCTCCGTATGTAAAAAGTTTTGTTCAGTTTAATGGTGAGAAAATTTACACCCGCATGAAAGAAACACCCTGTATATTCCAAAATATTTTTGAAATAGGCAACAAAGTAAACCATATAACTTTTATCTGAAACATTTTTTCATTCTCTTTATGATAGACGAGATACTACCTACTTCCTCACACTAATGGGCCACCCTGTATGTAGATATATTACAATGATTTCGATTCTGTATCTTGTGCTTTGTTATACACCTAAACGCTTTTTGACCTTTTTCACAATTTGTTTGTATTTTTGTACAAATCAATTATTGTTATTAATCGAATAACCAATCAAACGTTCACCGATAATACAACCAACTGATCAAACTAATTGCTTTGAACTTGTACGTCCACTTTAAAAATATTGCCGGACCCACAATATACAGCACTGGAATGTTGTAGACTAGTAATCAACGTATACGAGTAACGCCGTGAAAATAAATAGCACACACCAACGTGTGGTGCCTTTTATTGTTATGTTGGCGTACAAAAACGTCTTATCGATATTTTTATACAGCTTGAAAATTCGCGTGCCAGTCGCTAGATCTAAGAATCTGCATTTATAAGTTGTATAAGAACCCTTAGTGTGTTAGTGGGCACATTGATCCGTAGATGTGATCAGCAGACTATCTATAGTATACGAAGTGCTGCGTTTTAATCAAAATGCGCTAATTGATATGAATGCTAATTACGCCAACCGGTTTGAAATTCGACGACATTCAGTTCTTGTTGTTTATAAACATTTCGTAATTTAGTGAAACACCAGGGAAAAGTGAAAAAGGTTAGGTAAGTTTAGTCTGTATGGATGGATAATTTTTTCTGGCATATCCAAACTGATATAAAGGTATTACCACAATAAATATCGAAAATCAAGAAATATCAACATCATTATTTCCTTGAGAACTAATAGACTTTATCTTGACATGTTTCGAATAACAAAATGAATAGCGCTCCACTTGGATAGCCTTACATCCTGTATAATGATTATATAGAATGTAAGGTTATCCTTGATGTCTACTTCCAATCTCTTAGAATTTTGAAAAATTATTCCTTCATGTAATGTAATACTTATTCCATTTCATTCCATCAGTCAAATATTTTCGTTCATACTATAAACTATAAAGTGAGAGTTATTGAAATAAAAATAGAAGGAATAAACATCTTTCCAGAAATACGATTCAGTACACTCCAGCTCGCACAAGAGAACGAATGATTATGAATCCACGTGCCAAAGATTATGACGATAGTTGGAATCTGATATCCGTGTCAGCTATAAGCCGTAAAGTGCTCATAGACGTCCCACTGTCATGGACAGTAGTGCACTGGATTTTAAAAGGAAATCGACCTGTATCTTCGTTATTATCAAAGTGGAAACATCTGCTTTAAATCTCGTTCAACTAGAAATTTTGAGTCATTTCGAGTCAATTTTCAGTCCTTAAATCTTCACCACAGTCTTTCTATCATCGGCTTAAACCATTCATTATTTCAGTCTTTGTCCTTAGTCTTTGAGTCTTTCTTTTTAGTCTTCAACTAATAGATGACACTAAGGTAAACACGATTAAATTTCCACAGATTTATTGTCTTCGCGACATGTTTCGATACACTGTATCTTTTTCAAGCGAATGTAATACATTAAATTATTCTACCTTGAACATTACTTAAATACCCTTCTTAACAATTGAGGTAATTAGGAGCTACCTATGATAAAAATAAAATTGACAATACAATGTAGGTAGATACCTGGAAATCTCAAAACATATCTACTACTTAATTAGTTGAAAAGGTTCAACAAAGGGGAACTATTAAGGTCCAATTGATCATTTAGTAAACAATTCGAATTTTTCAATTTATTAATTTCCAAGAATTCTAAATAATTAAGTCTAATACCTTTATTTTCAACATGAAGGATTTCAAAGTTTTCATCGAAGTCATGGTCTTCTTCCAAAATATGATTGGCATATGTTGAATGTGTTTTATTATTTACATAATTCATACGGTGCTCACGTACACGGCTTTTGAATGGTCTACCAGTCTGGCCTACATATACTTTGGAACAAGAACCACAATTCAATTTATAAACTCCTGATTTTTTAGATTTTTGTGTTTTATCTTTATTATTTTTAATAAACCTTCCCAACGTGTTATCTGTTCTGAATGCTACTCTTAAATTTTGTTTTTTCAAAAATGACGCTATTTTTTCTGAAACGGGCCCTGAATAAGTTAATGTTCTGTAATTATTGTCAAGGTTCCTCATAGTGGGGTACACTTCTTGGATAGCCTTTCTATGTAATTTTTTAGCAAGAATATTCTCTATTAATTTGACTTGATATCCATTGTTAACTGCTATCTGTTTTATAATATTTAATTCTTTGCAGAAGTTTTCTTCAGAAAGAGGAATATTAACTAATCTATGTATCATACTATGGTATGCTGATTTTATGTATATATGGACATATATACATAAAATATCAGCATACCATAGTATGATACATAGATTAGTTAATATTCCTCTTTCTGAAGAAAACTTCTGCAAAGAATTAAATATTATAAAACAGATAGCAGTTAACAATGGATATCAAGTCAAATTAATAGAGAATATTCTTGCTAAAAAATTACATAGAAAGGCTATCCAAGAAGTGTACCCCACTATGAGGAACCTTGACAATAATTACAGAACATTAACTTATTCAGGGCCCGTTTCAGAAAAAATAGCGTCATTTTTGAAAAAACAAAATTTAAGAGTAGCATTCAGAACAGATAACACGTTGGGAAGGTTTATTAAAAATAATAAAGATAAAACACAAAAATCTAAAAAATCAGGAGTTTATAAATTGAATTGTGGTTCTTGTTCCAAAGTATATGTAGGCCAGACTGGTAGACCATTCAAAAGCCGTGTACGTGAGCACCGTATGAATTATGTAAATAATAAAACACATTCAACATATGCCAATCATATTTTGGAAGAAGACCATGACTTCGATGAAAACTTTGAAATCCTTCATGTTGAAAATAAAGGTATTAGACTTAATTATTTAGAATTCTTGGAAATTAATAAATTGAAAAATTCGAATTGTTTACTAAATGATCAATTGGACCTTAATAGTTCCCCTTTGTTGAACCTTTTCAACTAATTAAGTAGTAGATATGTTTTGAGATTTCCAGGTATCTACCTACATTGTATTGTCAATTTTATTTTTATCATAGGTAGCTCCTAATTACCTCAATTGTTAAGAAGGGTATTTAAGTAATGTTCAAGGTAGAATAATTTAATGTATTACATTCGCTTGAAAAAGATACAGTGTATCGAAACATGTCGCGAAGACAATAAATCTGTGGAAATTTAATCGTGTTTACCTTAGTGTCATATACTATGAATTTCCATCAAGTAAAGGCCACGTCAATCCAAAATTCAACTAATAGATTTGGATTTATTTATCAAGCACACTACAGAATTGTAATGAAATCTACTAACTAAAGTTATGTCTTTCTCAAGAGGTGGCTTTGGAATAAACAAAAAAGAAACATTTTTATTTGAAGGCAAAAAGGTTGAGATGATTACAAAATACACTTATCTTGGAGTTCCGTTTGTGTCTTCCTCTCTATTCAGGGAAATGGCGTCAAATTTTGCTATAAAAGGAAAACAAGCGGTTGGTGCAATCATTCCAGTAATTGCTAAAAGTAAAATGTTTACATGGAAATCCAATATGAAACTTTCCGATAGTTTGGCGGTTATGTTTAACTGTGTTGCAATATGGGGCCTTAGATATGCGGAAATATTGGAGCGTGTGCAGGTGGGTTTTCTGAAAAGAATACTACTTCTTCCCATTACCTCACCTGACTACATTGTAAGACTAGACACCGGACGAAAGAAGCTTCTTTACAATGTATTCAAATCTTGTTTAAACTGGCTGACCAAAATTATCAAAGTGGATGAAAATCGCTTACCCAAAATTTGTTTTAGAAGACAACTAAGTCTTGATCAATGTGATCAAAAGTTCAACTGATATTTCCGAGTTGTGGTCGAGGTATGATGCAGGCTTCATTACTAAAAATAAAAATCTTATTTTATCTAAGTTTCAAATGATATTTCCGAGTTGTGGTCGAGGTATGATGCAGGCTTCATTACTAAAAATAAAAATCTTATTTTATCTAAGTTTCACGAAAAACTCTTTCAGGAAGAACTGACACTTTCAAGTAGAGCAACTTACCTTTCATTTCATTGTTTTTTTACCGACCACAGATTGAACCAGAATTTTCTTGACCTGAAGGTTCCAATTCAAATCAAAAGAACAATTGCACAAATTCGTCTAAGTAGCAAATTTATGTTGAAATTCACTTTGAACGGTGCCACCTATAGAATAGATCCAAGGAAAGTTTGTACGATATGCAATATTAATACTTTGGAAACAATAGAACACATTCTGTTTGAGTGTCCAATATACTGTTCAATGAAACCCTCCAATTCTGAGTGTCTATCCAGTCTCAATAACCTGATATTTTCTCTAGAAAATATCACTCCGAACATTGCCAAAGTCATAGCTAATTATGTCTGGAACATTTTGAGACTCCGTTCCTTTGTTATTAATGAATAGTTTTACAATAATGCGATATCTAAATATGTTGGTCTTATTTCTTTTTTTTAAATTCTTTGAGTGCAGTTAAGGTCTCTTTTCCACTACAATGTTGTGCTCATATTGGAAGTATCATTTGCACTTTATTATTTATTTTTTCTAGTTTCTTTTATTTTTTAGGGCTTTACCTATGTATTTTCGAACCATTGCTATGAAACGTACTGTTTTTGAAGCAATAAATGTATTATTATTATTATTAATTGTAATAAAATCCCAAATGGTACAGCAAGGAAGTTTCAGTTAAAGAAACCAGTCACCTAAAATTAAAAACTTGAAATTTATTCTCCAGAAAATAAATAAAACCCATTCATTTCTTTAGTCAAGTGCGTACAATAAAGAGTTTTCATAAAATTCAGATGATACGTAAAGGAAATTTAATTAAAAAAATACATAAAATCATTCAACATTGGAATGAAGTTATTAAGATATAAATATATAACAGAATTGTAATAAAATCCCAACTGACATGGTTTCAATAAAAAAACATTTCTTCAGTAGAACTGAGTTAAATACCTAAACGAAAGTATCTACGTAAAGAATATTCAGAAGCCTATTGAACAATGGCAGGATTAAGTTGTCTAACTGCCATTTTTTTCAATTCATAATGTAATAGATGAAGAAGATCAAGTTACCATAGTTAGATTTATGGAACCATATGCTAAATGAAAAATTATGATTACTCCTCAAGCTTCTGGAGTTAACAGAAAGGCAGAGCTCTTCTAAAAGAGCAGAACAATTAAAGTAAGAGTGAATTATTTTGTGAAGAAATAGAACCATTGCCAGTTTATGTCTATCCTCAGGTAACATTAAATCAAAAACAGAAAGCCTCATTATTGGGTTTAATCGTATTCTGGATTCAAATGTGTTTTTTTAGTTTTTCGCTTAAAAAAATGAAAACTAATTAAAGCAATCTAGTCGCTCCGATGGGAAAATTTGTAGAGAATTGAAACAGGAATAAAATGACATTTTTTATAATCTGGTCGGATCATTAGTAACGGATAAGAAACTGGAAAAACCGAAAAATTTTATAATTTATTTTTATTTATTCATAACTCCGACATTTTTCAAGTTATCATGAAAGTATTGAATCACATGTACTTTGAGTGCACAAAACAGGCGCTGTCGGGCCATTACTTTCAGCACAATCACAAATTGATTTTTTTTGCACTCTTTTGCAGCGTGTATGGATACACGCTGCGTGATAGTCCGATTTCAATATTTCAAACAGATTTCGAAAGTAGAAGCATAGTGGTAGCGTATTATCATGTAACCTGTTCATTAGAAGAATTCCCATCATTTCCCTGTCTCTCCGCTTCTCTCGACCGCTTCAGCGGTCTCGGCCGTTTTTAGTCATTTTTAGTCCATTTCGCAACATTGCAGCATAAAATGAGAATATACGTTTTGTGGTACTAGCCTTCCACTCTCAAATTCTGTGTGAGAAATTAAAATCGGTTTATCACTAGAGCATCCAGGCACGCTGCAAAAAAAATTAAATTGCGATTGTGCCAAAAAATCCAAATCCAAAATCCAAAAATATTTATTAATTAAATTTACAATAAAATAATATGAAACATACAACATCTAAATATATAAAATAAGAATAAAACTATCACTAAGCCACAGAGGGGTTGGGAGGGAATGATATTGCATTTCATGCGGTGATAGGTTTTTCGTCCTGCCCTTCTGGGAAGCCAGAGAGCGGGCAAAACCAGCACACATCCACCCTAGAGCGGACCCTACGATGTTGTGTAGGCCTTAGATGCTGCAAGTTCAAGTCTACGGGTGTTTGACTCTCCCTACCTCCTCCAAGTTATGTAGGGGTTCTTACGTGCTTATATGTAAGGCATCAGGCTATCAGGACAGTAACTTTCATCATTGAGTTTTCCATCAACGCCCGGAAAAACAACGAAAAAACCGGGTTTGAGCCTTCATTGGATTATGAGTGTTTGTTCACTCCTCTTCTGGATTTTCCAATTCCAGGTAAATGAGCCCCCTATGCTTTTTTGGCCTGTTATAGTGGGCTCTGACTGCTGTTATATCTCTAGTCAGCGTACTTCCAAGGATAAAGTGTCTGAAGAATTTAGCAGCTTGTTGTTTGATAAATTCTATGATGGATGGAATATCGGCTAGCTCCCTCAATGCGTCTAGCCGAATGTATCTATCACTATCCGTGACGATACGGAGCAACTTATTCTGCATCCTCTCCAATCTCAACAAGTGAGTCTTGGCGATGCTGCAGAAGCGATTGTGCCAAAACTAATCGTCCGACAGCGCCTGTTTTGTGCATACATAAAGTACACATGATTCAATACTTTCATTAGAAAGGCCAACCCTATAACTTAAAAAATTGCGGAGTTATGAATTTTTGAAAAAATCGCAAAATTTTCAGGTTTCCAGGGTCGTAAAAAAATTATTATGTTCATAACCCAATTCTCTACAATTTTTCTCAATGAAGCAAACATATCGCTTCGTTAGTTTTAGTTTTTATTTTATAAGTGAAACACTGAAAAAACACAGTTTTTTGTATTCAAATGTTTATAAAAAATTATTGAATAACAGTTGCGAGTCGAAAACATAACAGAATATAACTATGGACTGCCTTTCATGTCATGGTATAGTTGGTTTCCTATTGATTTCTTAAAAAATTACTCACCTATGCTCTATTGATTGTTGTACTTATAGACTCTCAACTGTGATGGACAGTAATGTACTGTAATACGCCCTGTATCTTCGTTATTATTAAATTCAGACAATGGGTTCATATGGCTTCCAATAACAAAAAACAATAACAAAAATACAGGCAAATCAACGTCAAAGAGTGCGATGTGGCGATATTTTGTGATTATTCTTATATATTTTCAAAGTCTAATTCATTTTCAATTCATTTATTTCACAAACAACTATTACGAAAATTAGATATGACTATTTAATTTAAAACTGAACTGTCTATCATTTCCTCACTAACCGTCCAAATCTCTAGTTCTGTCTAGAGGCATAGAGGCATTTATACCACAGAACTCATACTTATAAGTATGAGTTCTGTGATTTATACTCTCACCAGCATGTTCTCGAATCGTCTCATCTAGTCGCACTAGATGTCGCAGATCGAGATACCATGAGTCGAAGATTCTCGAACATTCGTTCGGATCGCAAGCTTGTTCATGGGTAACGGCGACAGGTCCGCACTCGCCCGCACCAACGCCACATTATTTTTTTACTCTACGATTTCCGGATTGGGTTGAATCCAACTTATTGAAGGATCGACAACAGCTAGTGCGCTGCATTACATACTCAATATTGCTACTGTTGAATATGGAGTTCTACAGGGGTCAGTTCTCGGGCCAACTCTAATTCTGCTACCTCTGATATACCAACATAATTTTTTGACATCATTTTATTCCCCTGTATTTTATTTTGTTAGGAACTTATTCATTGTTTTTACTTGAATGGCTTCAAGATTAAACCTCATAATATGATATGCCTTTGAAACTCTAAATAAAAAAATTCGAAATTTCAGGCAATACTAAAGATTATAACGCCATCTTCTGACTGCATTACAATACAGCGCAACAATTGTAAGATAAAATAGAGAGAGAACAATAATAAAAAATGGTGCAATTCAAAGTCTTTCGTTTTGATGAACTTAATAAAAACAATATCATGACACTTTGCTGCAATCTTCCAAACATGTATACCGCTAATGACCACATATTCAACAAAATAACAGCTATGTTTCACGGGTTATACAGTGTGTCCCACTTACCATGATCACCATGGGTATCTTTTTAACGGTGAGAGATACGAGGTCTGTTAAATGATACTAAATGTCGAGTTTAACTTAAATAGTTGACTTTGAAACTATACTATCAAAAAATATTTAGATAAAATCTATTCGTTTTTGTTTTATTCAAATAGATTATAATAATTTTCATGTTTCTTCAATGATGATATGTATACTCTGAAAAATTAGTTAACTCAGAACAATCTATTTACTGTTGTCACGAATTGTGATTGAAGGAAAAATTTTATGTGCTATTAGTTCACAAACACCCAAATAAAAGTATCTTATTTGTTACACAAAACGTACTTGTAGACTATCGCTCATTAATATTATCACACAAATGGAATTGTATCGATTCGATAGGAACTCAGTTGCAGTGTTATCAATATTTGTTTGTACCACCTCCAGTTCTGTACTACGCTTCTTATCTGTATAGAATTTCATTTGTATGCGTTCATAAATCGACATAAAATATCAAAATATACTTATTATTGATTAGTTCTGTTCATACAGGTGCAGAATTTTGTGTGCAACAAAAATGAATCTCGTACAACATGGCAACTAAGGCTGAAACAAACAGCGATATTTTAATAACAATATCGAAAAAGGTGAGTAAATGCAAAATTATGTCAACAATTGCTAAAATTCGCCGGATTTGTCAAAAATATTCTCACTTCTTTAATAAAACTCTGACGTCTTGTCCCCAATAATACAGGATTAGTGTATTAACCTATATTAATCACCACTTAAGTTGTCAATGAAAGAACTTGGGTCCCTGTGGATTTTTTTGAATTTTTGGTATGATGTAGTCCATGTAATTCTCAACCAATGTTACAATTGCGCCAACCCAAAAAATTTACAGTTTTGCTGCTAGGAGGCGTTGAAATCATACCTTGCGCAGATTAGACTATTTATTTTTGAACCCGGTAACAATATTTTCACTTGTTTCATTATTGCTGATGTTGCACAATATTTGTTTTATAAAAATAATTCTTACCCCCTCCTTCTTCCCCCCAATTCCTACTTCGAAACGCAAAAAAAATATATCTCGAGTGCTTTTAAATGTATCATCGAATATTTGAATATATCTGAATAAGGTAAATAGCAGTTTTTTAAGATTATCCCCCTCCCCCAAACTGCACAAAATGGAAAAATTTTGGTGGATTTTTCGGAATTTTCATTATGATGCATTTCAAGTTATATTGAATAAGAATTCATTGGATGAAAAATTCCAAAAAAAGAATAGCATTGATGCTAGGGGGCGTTGAAATCATACCTTGCTCAGAATAGACTACTCATTATTATAGGCCGAAACAATATCTCTACGTATTTTAGTTTATATCTTAAATCTCCCTCTTACCCGTATTTTAAAACACGAAAATAATTAATTCAGGCACCAACTCAAATTCAAATTGTTGATGTCTAATTTTTATTCATTTTCAAGATTTTCACTCAATTAATTGATATACAGATAACATGAACTACGCCCTACTAAGAAGTCAGCGAAATCCACCAATATATTTTTGAAGGGAGGGAATGGTGAAATTAAACAACTGTACGATTTCCTTAATTTGAGCTGATTAAAACATTTATTTTGATAAAGCATTCACAAGAAGTCGAGAATAAATTTTTTCCGTGTTTTAAAATAGAGGTTGGGGTAAGGGGGAGGTTTGATATATTTTTTTTTTCATAAAAAATTACACAATTGTTCAGCCTAATCTAAACTAAAATACGTAGAGATATTGTTTCCGCAATGGTAACATTGGTTGAGAATTACATGGACTATATCATACCAGAAATTTAAAAAAAAAAGCCACCGGGACCCAAATTCCATAAGGAGTTTGTGGGGTCCTTTTGATAAGGATACTTACTTCATCATAACTTCAAAATCAATTCCGGAAAATGATTTTAGATCAGGATAATGTCCCTCATAATTTATCATATCAATGATCCTTTCAATATGATAGAGATGAAATCGTAAATTATAGACCAATATCACTGATAACAACTTCATCAAAACTTGTTGAAAAAGTAATGAAATCTAGATTATATATGGAGAAATATAACATCCTCTCAGACACTATGGATTCTGAGAAGGTATCTCAATGCAGGATGCAATGTCTATGGCTTTTCACACCGTTAGTTACCTACTAAAACCACTCGAAAATAAAATGATAGGAAACCGCATTAAAAATGTTCAGTATATAGCTGTTTGCGAGGCTGTTTGGAATGCGGTAAAATTGAAGACTTCAAAAGCTACTTCAAAAAATAGAACACGGTGCAGGGCACTGTTTTATGCCCAATATTATTCAACATTCCTAATATTGACCGCGGGAAAAAAATTCACCTATTCTGATAACACCGCTATCTTCTATGAGCTCATATTATGGAACACCCTAAAAATGAAAGTGGAACAAGATCTTTTGGGTATTGAGGACTGATTCTTATATAACCCCTCGACCATTAATTTCAACATAACACATTACTTACCTATTATAGACGCAAAGAGTAGAAACTCTCCTTCTTCGGATATTTGTATATTCCTTACCTACCTTTTTGAAATAAAACCGGTCCCTCATGAAAAATAATAAGGAATTTGTATAGACTCCAGTTTGAAATGGAATACTCATATAAACCACGTGGTGAAAAAACTTTAATATTTGATTATTTATACCATTAACAGCTATCCTTGAAAAATTCATGAGAACACTATATTTTAGACTTATTCAATCACATATTTGTTATGGAATTAAAGCATGGAGGTCCATAGGTAAAACAATCCAAAAAATTGGACCCGATAGAACTTTTTTTCCAATATAGAAGGTTACATAGAAATAAATATAAGTACGCATTACCGAAAATAGTTCATAAATATGACACAAGAAGTACAAATTTTTTAAACTATTGTGCAAGAAACTATTTGTCAAAAAGCAAAATCATACAAAAAATATTTTGAGAGTTCAATTAATTTATATTCCTATGTCGAGTGGTATGCGCTAGATTATTTCCTGAATAACCTAGGTTAAAGCCAACAACAAAGAATTTTATATATGATAAAATTTGAAATTTTCTAACTATTTTTTTCACAAACAACAAATCCTAAATTAATATTTTTGGGCATCCTAACAATATGAAGTAACCTTTATGGCAAAGTTTGCATGAAAACATTTCAAACTCTGACTAATTTTCATAGCCTAAAGTCAAAATATTTGTATAAGAAGTCAAAAATGGAGTTTTTACTGATAAAAATCAATATAATGTTATTGAAACGATTTAGAAACTAGTGTTTTTTTATAAAATGTGGTCAAGAAATGTAAGAATAAATGATGAACGACAAAACTAAAACATATATATAAGCAAAATGTATTCAAAGAATGGTCTATTGATTGATTGGTATATTTCATGATGAAGGAAATTATCATTATTATTCAAGAATTTGTGTTATTTTTTCATTTTTTCAGTACATTTTAGGGTTCTAGGGTTTTGCCTCACCTACTTACTTGTTTTTACAGCTCATTTTTTCCACTATAATCTATTTCATTGGTTATATGAATTGGTCTTTAACATGGATAGTGATACCAGTCGCGGTCAGCATTGTAACTGAGAGATCCAAAACCAAAAAGACCAATCGAAGAAAATTTTCAAGAGAGCTAGCTAATGGAAACGAGAAAAAGATCATTTTGGAAAATATCAAGGACTTGCCAGCGTGGGTAAGTCGTTGACTGAATCAGTGGAGTATGAAAAAAGAATAATATTAGGTACACATTTTTAGGTTCTTTTTCCAGACACAGAAAGAGCAGAATGGTTCAATAAAATTGTAAAACAATGCTGGCCCTTCGTCAACCATTTCACCAGGGACTTGATGAAAAATCATGTGGAGAGCAAGCTCAAGAAAAACTTGGAGAAATACGCATTGAAAGGGTTTCACTTCGAGAGAATTATTTTAGGAAGTGTTGTGAGTAATCGATAGTTCATTCGACGCCGTTGAACTCATTCTTGAATTTCAGCCTTTTAGAACGGGTGGAATCGTGATATACGAAAATGTGTCCAGAGATGAAATTGTAATGGATGTGGATTTGTCGTAAGTTCTACCATCATTTATATTACCCGTCTTGAATTGTTGAAAAAAGTAGGTATATTGAAGTACTTACTTCAGTTTCATCAGTTGTTTTAAGAGAATAGAATTAGACCATCAGATAAAGACAGATTTTGCTGACAGATTTTCTCTTTTCTGGGATTTTAACCACTGAAAATTATTTCAGCGTTGAGCTCAAAAAATAAAAATTTAGCGGTCTGACGTTTACAGGAAAAAATTGTTTTTTTTAATCTCTCGTTTATGGCATTTTAACACAATAACATATATACCAATCTAATAGTGAAAAACCAAAGCCATGAGATTTAGAACTACTGAAAGGGTTGAATTAAGGGTGCGATCTTGTAAAAGATATATATAAATCGACAGAATGAAATTCGATATAGCTAGGAACTCGAAAAAAAATCCAAAAAGCCGGTCAGCTGTTGACGCAAATTTTCTGCAGGATAATTTTGATAATTTTTTTTTTGTTTTCCGGCAGACTTTTTATGGCATTTCAACAGCTGACCGACTTATGGGAATTTTTTAACTTTTATGTTTCTAATGATATCAAATCTCATCCTGTCGATTGCCATGAGCGAGAAAATGCATCAACAAACGAGTATTTTTTTACAAGATCGTGCCCTTATTTCAACCCTTTCAGTACGTACAAATCTTATAGCTTTGGTTTCTCAAACAAAATTTTCAGTGGTTAAAATCCCAGAAAAAAAAATAAGTTATCAAAATCTGTCATTATCTGACGGTCTAACTATTTCGTCGTGTTTATTGCAGATATGCTGGTGATTGTGACATCAAATTCCGTTTAAGAGGACTACTAGGAGGAATAAAGAATTTCCAGGTAATATTTCAAAAATCATAAAAGTATAAAGTTTCTTGACATATTAATTTTAAGCTTTATGGAAAATTGCGTATTGTTCTGAAACCTCTAATTCGGCATTTACCACTTGTTGGAGGATTGCAAGCATTTTTTCTCAATAATCCTGATATTGAATTCGAACTGGATGGAATTGCAGGAATTCTGGATATACCTGGTATAAAGTAAGTGTCTTATTCGGTTGAATGAAATTCCTGACATACCCAGTAGCACCGTGAGGTCCAAATGACGTCCTACTTTGGTGAAAGAGTGACCAAAGTGACTCAGTTAATGATAGATAGATAGATAGATTTTTTATTGACTACGTGATATATACAGTGTGTCCCACTTTGAGCAGCCACACCCTCATATTTCGTTGAGCATGAAATAATTCGAAATTTTCTTTGACTCAAGTTGTAGTACTCGGAAATACCTACCTTTATGTTTACGTAACCTTTGTATATCCATTTTTCACGGCTAACTACGACCAAATGAAAAGTGAAAAATTGGGAAAACCATACTAGGCATTTTTTTATCGCAAAAATAACACCAGATTCTATTTCAGAACATCTTAAAACCCCCAAATCTCAATGCTTGAATCATTTGAATATACAGGGTATCATTCATTCTGATCAGAGTTAGCCTTGGAAAAGTGATATTTGGCTATTTATCAAAGTATTAATTAAATATTTTTGGGAATTCTGTGACAAGAGAAGACATTTTGGAAATTTTCCAAGCATTATTTATGGATTAGAGTTGATAATGCTACCAGCTACAGATGATACCCTGTATATTCAAATGATTCAAGCATTGAGATTTGGGGGTTCTGAAACAGAATCTGGTGTTATTTTTGCGTTAAAAAATGCCTTGTATGTTTTTCCCAATTTTTCACTTCTCATTTGGTCGTAGTTAACCGTGGAAAATGGATATACAAAGGTTACGTAAACATAAAGGTAGGTATTTCCGAGTACTACAACTTGAGTCAAAGAAAATTTCGAATTATTTCATGCTCAACGAAATATGAGGGTGTGGCTGCTCAAAGTGGGACACACTATATATATATATATTTATATATATATATATATATATATATATATATATATATATATATATAAATAAGGATGGATTTAGCGAGGGGCAATATATGAAAATATAAGTAAAAGCGTTATTGGGTATAACCCTCAAAAAGTTGTGCAACCGTAGACACGTGTTTCGAGCTTAAGCTCTCTTCAGTACTGAAGAGAGCTTAAGCTAAATCCATCTTTATTTGTATCTTCCTGGGTAGGATTGTCACGCTGGTAGCTATAGCTACCTCCGTGGCGACGTTAGTTGTTGCCTTGTGAGTACAAGGTCTTCTAACCGATGCCACAAATGTGTGGTTGGCTTCCTGTTGTTGACTTCCTTTGTTTCTATTTTTACATCCAAGTGTTGTACATCTTCGCACTTGATATTACCGTACTGAAGAGAGCTTAAGCTCGAAACGTGTCTACGGTTGCACAACTTTTTGAGGGTTATACCCAATAACGTTTTTACTTATATTTTCATATATATATATATATATATATATATATATATATATATATATATATATATATATATATATATATATATATATATAACAGGAAGTTATTCATGACATCTACAGTCACTAGTTGAAACTTAATTTGACACGAACCAAGGAATCCAAAAGTAGAGGTTTGTCCACAAATTGACAGGTAGCCAACAATTCGTTGTTCTGACCAACCCAAGGTTCAATCAAGTTTCTAATACGTTATGAGGAACGCAAGCAGAATCTAAGTGAAAATAGAGTGACTGTAGATGTCATGAATAACTTCCTGTTATATTCTGTCTTGCCTCACGGTATTAATTCTTGAGTGGATTCGTTTTGATTTCGAGAGCTCCATAAATCCTTTCTGATGAGTGCGTTAGCACGAAACAGCTGTCAAAGGTTAGAGCTGACTAGTTAAGAATAAAACCAGTTAATATTGGGGATTGCAGCAAAGTCAAAAGTGTACTCTTTTATAGAGTTTATTCCAAGCTTTCGTAAATTTTATTTACATCTTCAGGGAACTACAAAGAATTATTATGTCAATTATACATTTTGATGTTATTAAAATTTTACTTACAACTATAGTGAGGTTAGTTGACATGTTCTTAGTTCTTTGGATAGTGACATTACAGCTTAAAATTGTAAATAATAAGGAAAAAAGACTTTACGAATATAAATAACAGAAAATTTTGAAATTTTAGTCGAAAAACAAAAGAATTGTTGATTGTATCCAAGGGACACAAATCAGTTGTCAATAGAAAAGAAATCTGTAATTTTCAAGTCAATGTTACCAACTGTAATCTTATACCAACTGTAATTATGGTACAAGATTATGAACTCACTGCACAAAAAGGGTCAACCTACGTGATATACACTGCACGCCAGCAGCGATGGAAAATGGGTGGTTCCATCGCTGCTGGCGTGCAGTGTATATCATATAAGAGACTAATAACTACATGCAGTAGACAGATTCATATGACAAATTTACAATACTGAAAATAAATAAAATTTTGGAGTCATAAAACACCTATGAATATAGCACTGTGAATAGCGGTTAGGTATCCAATATATTTGATTCCATAAACTCGTTTATGGAATAGAAACAACTTTCGAGGATTGCCCTTTTGATTGTATATTTAAATTTGATCATGTTCATATTCTCTAATTCTGGAGGCAATTTATTATACAATTTTATGTCTAGTGAATTTCGTGCAGAAGTGGTTAGTCTATATCTCGGATTGACTATTTTACTGCAATTTCTAGTATTATAAGAATGAATATCAGAATTAATAAAATAAGTTGTTGGGTTTTTATGAATATCCAAGAGAGAATGAAAAATGTAAATAGAGGGTAGATGCATTATTCTCAGATTCCGAAATAATGGGCGACACGAGTCTCTAAAACCTGCCTTGGCAACAATTCTCACAGCCTTTTTTTGTAGAACGAATACATGATTAGACTGACTTGAGTTGCCTCATAGTACAGTTCCATATGTGATATGTGAGTGAAAGAGAAAAATATGAGATTTTGAGTATATCTGGACTTAGAACTTTTGCAAGACGTCTAAGGAGAAATAATTGACTAGAGAGTTTTCTAGAAAGTTTTTCAATATGGCAAGACCATTTCAAAGTTTCGTCCAATGTGATGCCCAAGAAATTTTAGACCCTTCATTCAATGAGGAATTTGTCGAAAATGTGATGGATTGAGTTTTACTCGGATTATGCTTGAAATGATTGGGGACCAGCCATTGTTCAATTTTAGTGTTAGATATTTCCATTTGGTATTTCAACTCTTCATGATTAGAGTTAGCCCCATAAAAGGTAGCATCGTCTGCAAATAGTACACAGTTCAGTGGATTCATATGATCAAAGATATCGTTGATGTATATAATGAACAAAAGTGGACCTAATACCGATCCCTGGGGTACACCGTGTTTTACTGTCTTTCAAAAAGACTGATCGTGCTCTGTTAGAGAGGTAAGATTTAAAAAAAATCATTTGCTACACCCCTGATGCCATAATACCCAAGTTTGTCAAGAAGGATAATGTGTGTCACACAGTCGAAGGCCTTGCTCAGATCACACATGGTTACCGCCGTGTGCTTACCCTGTTCAAGACCCTCGACTATGTCATAAATTAATTTGGCTGTAGCTTGAACTGTGGAACGATTCTTCCTATGTATTTCATTCCAACCACAAGTTTAGGAACAAAGCAAAACTGGAAGTGAAATTATCATATATTTAGAAATTTAAAACTGATAAAAGGTTAATGCAACTTCAGTACGTTCTTGTAGAATGTATTTTGTTGATGAGAACAAACACATAAATCGTTTCACAGAAATGTATCTCTGAAAGATAACGTTATTTGTAGATATAAGAAATCACGTTTGATAAAATTCTAAAAACACAATGGTCTTAAATTCTTTGAATGCCAGTATCTTTCCAGGGTGCTGGAATGAAACAATTATGGTGTCTGTTGTGAAAACGGGAAAAAGGGAATACAATTAATAATCATCAGCCCATATCTCTTCTAATAATACTTGGTAAAGTATCAGGATTCATTGAGAATGGTTCATTTTCCGATACATTGATTTCCTTAAACCTGAAAGTTCATCATGCAACTCTTTCAGTAAAGTTGATCAAAATCGTCAGGGATTCCACAAGAGTCTCATTGGAAGCCCATTCCAAAATTTTCAATATTCTCAATTTATTGTTTCGAAGTCTGCATATGATTATAAAATTAATTCCTAAACAACTTTTTTTGATATATTGCCATTTTACCCCACTTTTGGCTCCTTCATAGTATCTTGTCACACATGTGTCAAAAGACATTTTCAGGTTGTCGGGCATGCACAGTCGAACATCCAAATCAATTTTTTTTCAATACTACAGTGATAAAGATAATTTTGGTCGAATCGGAAAAAAGAACTATTTGGAAGCAAAACATTTCTAAAAATTATTTTTGATTCAGAATTACTTTGGAAAAATTAATTTTTCAATTTGTTATTTTATTTATTTGGAGTGTTATTGTTAGGGCAGGAACAAGATGATAAATATTTCTCAACAGAAACTTTTCATAAGCTTTCTTGGGATGATTTCAGTTTTACTGTCAGACGTTTCATTATCGAGCAATCATCATCAACCATATTTTTTTAAACAGTTCCATTTCGATGAATAAAGTTTCTTTACCTATTTTCTTTCTTTAATTCTTAAATTTAATTGGAAAATACAAATAACTTTCGTTAAAACGGAATCAAATACTTGGTATTCCATTTGAAATTCGAAAGTTGATATTAGTTACAAGTAGATTTGGCACCAGGGAAACCGTGACATATTTTCTAAGAGCTATATCGCAATCTCTTATCGTGGGATACAAAATTTCAAGTATTCATCTTCTAGATTTCCAAAAACGTCAAACAAGCCATCGAGTTTAGAATACCCTATATATTAAAAATCCTTTGTTTGATAAGTTTGTCATTTTATCGGTATACGCTTCAATACAAAACAGAACCTTCTGCGTGTTTTTACTACAATTTGATCACATCGACCATGAAAAATAAACAGTTTCATCAAAATTTCATTTGATTCATTTCTAATAAAATTTTTGGTAATTAACGCGTGAATGTTGTATTATTGATGCACTTAATGGTGCAGCAGTCATAAGTTTTAAGTCATAACGAATGAATATTCATCAATGATTGATAAGAATAAAAGGTTCAACCAATCATTGACGAGTATTCTTCCTTATGACTTAAAACTTATGTCTTATGACTGCTGCATAAATCCACCATTAGTATCGAATTTTCATAAAATTCCATTACATTTCACAGCTACCAAAATATGGCAACATAATCCAATTTTTATAGAAACTTGCTTTCGTTTCGGAAACCAAACTATTCAAGTATAGAAATATGATATATCATTTGAAAGGAACATTTATTGTCTTTCAGGATATTCGATAATATACAGGGTGTTCTATTCTATTCTCTGAATTAAGGACCATTTTACCATATACTCTTACTGCCTACATTCTTTATATTTATTTCATTTAATTTATACATATTTATTCTTCGTCAACAAGAATCCTGTTCTTTGGACAATAAAATATAATTTGATTGTTTGATTGATTTCAGTGAATCATTTAGGAAATGTGTCTGTGATACGGTAGCATCTTTTATGGTACTACCAAACAAATTTCCCCTGAAGTTCACCAAAGAAGTCAGTACTGAAAAACTGATTACACCAAACCCAGCTGTAAGTATATTGGGTGCGTTTTGTTGTGTCATTCAAGAACTGACTGAATGAGCTGGCCCAAGAAAACGGGTTGAAAGACTAACATTTGACGAATATCATTATCATTCTGCTGTTTTGATTTTTGAACTTATCGCTTAACCTCGAAAATAAACTGAAACCCGTTGTCAGTTTTCCTAAAAGCGACAAAATTTAAAAAAAATCGATAAACCTTGCTTAAAATATTAATAACTCACCTTGTGCATTGTACCGAATATATTCACCATCATCAGTTTTAATAAGTTTCCCGTTTAAGGGTTCCCGTTCTCGATTCATCGCTGTAGATTGTTATTGTTAATGAAAAAGTTCGAAATTTGTGTTGTTTTGAAATTTCGTATTCAGCTGTCACATTCCACGTTACTGTCATTAGTGTCATTCCAATTTTCAAACCATCTCTGTAGGAGGAATGGAAATAGGAGTGGAAATGGAGTTGAGTGCACAACAAAACGAGTATACAGTGAGCACGTAAAGGTTGGAACAAATTCGTTAAACGCTTGATATGGCCATTAGGGAAAATAAGCTCAGACACGTCGATTTTATTTTTCGGTGGCGCATTTTTTGGCATACTTATATTTTTGATGACGTCATCCCTGTTCAAGTTATGACGTCATCATAGTTTTTTTTCAAATGGCAATACCCTATTTTGAAAATACCTTCAAAAAGAACGTATTTTTCTGTGTATGGATGTCATATTTTTTCCTATGTTACATAACCGCATGTTCGAGAAATAAAAGATATTTCATTATTCATAATAATGTAATATTAGGTCTGTTAACGTAAACTTTTGACATGAGGTATCCCCACAAAAAAAATTTAGTGGGGTTAGATCAGGAGATCTAGCTGGAAACTCTAAAAATCCTCGTCTGCGATCGAAATAATCTTCATTAAGTTCATGAATTACTTTCACTTCATATGGGTGCTACTTATTCTTTTTAAGTCATTTTAAAACAGACGTTTGACTCATTGATTGCTCCAATGCAACTTGACACTGACTGTAGATGGATATGTTTCTGAAATTCGGCTTAACAATAATAGTTAGCTATCAAATAATTGTGGTATAAATAAGTTATCGACACCATGCGAAAAGCAAAAAATGACGCAAAGATATTTTAATGATTTTAGATTATGGGGATAAGACTAGTACGCAAGCTGAGGTTTGTGACTTATTCAACTATAAATATCCCGATAGACCTATTACACGTTCGACAGCGAGTAAAGTCGAAGCAAAATTTAGAAATTTTGACAATGTCGGTGATAATAATACGAAAGGTCATCCATGGAAGATCAACTATCATTTCAAGAAAATCCTCATATGAATCATGAACTTAATGAAGATGATTTCGATCGTAGTTGAAGATTTTTAGAATGGCCAGCTAGATCTCACGATCTAACCCAACTAGATTTTTTTGTAGGGATCCCTTAAGTCAAAATTTTACGTTAGCAGACCTAATATTACATTACTATGAATAATGAACTATCTTTTATTTCTCGAACATACAGTTATGTAACATAAGAAACAATGTGACATCCATACACAGAAAAATGCGTTCTTTTTGAAAGTATTATCGAAATAGGGTAATGCCATTTAAAAAAATTTACAATGACGCCATAGCTCGAACAGTGATGACGTCATCAGGAATATGATTAGATCGAAAAATACGCAACTGAAAAATAAAATCGACGTGTCTGAGCTTATTTTTTCTAATGGCCATATCAAGCGATTAACAAATTTGTTCCAACCTTTACGTGCTCACTGTATAGACCATAACTGGGTTGAGTTATGGCACAACAAAACGCACCTATTGTTGTTTCGTACAACTCATACCAGTGACATTGTCATCTAGAAAACGCAATCATGTGACAACAATTTTACTACAATCATATACAACTTTTTTTACAAATCATAACAATTGGTACAAAAATTACCAAATTTCCTACATTTACCTGATTCAAAACAAGGAATGTGTTTTTAAAAAAAACTTAATTTGCTGCACATTTCCACTATTTATCATTTCTATTCCAAATAGTTACCTCGAATACCATACTCCTTTCTACCACTTGAGCATAAGAAAAATTGAATTTAGCTGTTCTTCTCAAATCAAATCAGTTTATTTTCCTTTAAACGACTAAAGTATACTTTGTATGGGAATAGTCAGTCTAGAAGAAATATACATTTAAAAGTAATAAGTCATATTTAAAATAAAATCTATCCTGTCACCTGTACAGACCTGAATGAAAAAAAATCGTCTATAGAATGAAAAATATGTTTTAACAGAGATGATTTTGAATTGTTTAACACCACAAAATGATTGGGTAAATGGTTATAAATTCTGGCGCCGATATAGTTTGGAGAATTTTGTGTTATTTTATACCTGGCAACAAGGCTATCAATTTAATTTTTTCTTCAAGTATTCATATTGTGCAAATCTTTGTTTGTTTTGAAATCGTTTCTGTTATTGTTAATATAAACTGCTAATTCATAGATGTATAGATTAACAAAAGTTAAAATTCCATAAGTAGTAAAGATTGGTTTACATGAAGACATTCTAGAAGTACTAGAATTGCAAAGTAAAATATATTTTTGTTTGATAAAAACAATTCTGGCCATGGTTGAGTTGCCCCAGAGGCAGATGCTATATCTATTCTATCTTTCTTCCTCATCTTTTTCTTCAAAATCGAAGCCAACACTTGGATATTATGTATTAAAACAATCATTTTTGTAACTAACCTGAATCCAGATGTTTTCGAATCTCAGTATATTGATTTATCTCATTTTTAAGGGAGTTATGAGAGTACACGTCATTGAAGCGAAAGATTTGATGAAGAAAGACATAACATTCACTGGCAAGGGAAAATCCGACCCCTATGCTGTGCTAGTCCTAGGAGAGCAGACGTGTAAGACTGATACTGTAGAATGTACAGTTAATCCGAAATGGGATTATTGGTGTGAGGTAAATATCGCATGAAGTTTTCTACTATCGTTAAATGGGTGATGAAAAATAGCAGTCAAATCTGTCCCTCCCTATTAAATTACTAACTGATGCAGTGCATTTGTTTTAACTGGTTAGTTGTTCTTGGCATCATTTGCAACAATTATGTAGGTATTCAATTACAATAATTTATTTTATTTAGATTTGGAAAATCATATCTAATGTCAGACAGTGTTGTCAACATACAGGATGGCCCAGCGAAAACGAAACAAGGCCGATATTTCATATTTATCGTTCGCAGAAAAAAAAAACGCTCGGACCCGTCGATTTTTATTGCGAGGGGGACATCTTCCTATCATAACCTCAACTGTAATACCTCTCCCCCACCCCTTGGGCACTATCCCAAATAATTTGAATGGGGAAAGTAGTAAGTGTGACACATAATTAAAAAGGTGATTTCATAAGGAATTCAGCCATGTCAATTTTTGCCACCTAACTTTTTATTTTGGCGCCCTCTTGCGGGAAAAATAACTGTTCCGTATTCCAAAGCAGGCTATTTTGACATAAATTCGGTGACAGTGCATTATGAAATTTTTAAGAGAAAAAACTAATTTTTTTCTACGAACGATAAATATGAAATATCGGCCTTGTTTCGTTTTCGCTGGGCCACCCTCTATACTACTTGTATGTCTCGTTAATAATGTATTGAATCTGAATCCAGTGTGAAGTACAAAACCTCTTCTCTCATTCATAAAGTCCTTCCAGAGAGTCCAAACATTACAGCAACCAAAGGAGCAAGATAAGACAAAATGAAATTCTTGAAAATTCTATTTTGAATCTCATGAAACTTGTATGTTTGAGAAAATGGCCCTCGTTTGAATCATGTTAAACAAAAAAATCATAGTTTCTGTAATAGAAAACCATACCAATATCATTCTAAAACTTAACAATCTGAAGAATTTGGATCTTTACTGTTAGGTTAGTATTCCTGCTGCTGAAGAAGATAAAAAATTGGTTAAGAGGGTTTTGCGTAAAAAAACGAAGAAGTTTTATCCCGACGCATCACTCAGGAAGAAGTGCAACCCTGTAGACAAGTGTTTTGGGATTCCCCAGTAACAATTCAAACGTCATTTGTAGTGAATTGTTCCTAATATAGGACAATCAATCAATACAAAAAAATGTGTAAGGATTTCTAATTGTTTTGCTTATAAAATGAAAACTAATAGGTAGAGAAATCTGGTTGCTCCAATAGTAGAGAATTGAAATACGAACAAAATGGGATGTTTTACGATCCGATTGGATCATTAGTAAAGGAGAAAACCCAGAAAAACCGGAAAATTTTGCAATTTTTTGAAAATTCAGAACTACGCCATTATTTTTCAAAAAGTAGAGTTGGCCTTCTCATAAAATTATTGCATCATGTGTACCTACTTAATGTGTGCACAAAACAGGCGCTGTCAGATCATTAATTTTAAAAATATTGTAATTTCAGTTCTCCCGGTCTCTCCTACTAGACTAGTCAACAAGAGCTTTTTGGGGCAAACTTTTTTCTCCGCTTCCGAAAAATTCTATTCTGAAAAGCGTGTAGATAAGTTTTGAAAAAATTCAAGAGCCGCTTGCTACTTGGTTATGGAAATAGGCATCTAGGAGTGAAAATACTTGTGTGGTGTAGTGGAAAATACCATTTGTTATCAGAGAATTGTAATGATCGGAAAAATGTTGTTTCATTGTTTTTTATTGGTGTTTCATCTCTTCCTTTCGACTCTTCGTACAGTGCCCACCCACATCTCATCTTCACATATTCAAAGTTTTGTCAGTAAAGTACTATTGTATATCCTTGCAGTTTGTAATACTGGAATCCACCGGTCAAGAACTCAACATCGATGTCTGGGATGAGGACCCCACCGAAGATGAATTTCTAGGAAGGTAGGCTGGCGAATTTCCAAAAATATTCAAATTCGTTTTATTAATTTTTTTGACTTTTGCCGTTTGAATATGGAAGGCACACAATTAGAGCGCTGATAATCAATATATGAAAATAAAGAAATTAGATTACACAAAGGGCCAGGTAGCCAGGCCAGGGCCAGGGCCAGGGCCAGGGCTAGGTAGCCGAGTGGTTAAAGCGACAGTGTTTTAGTCACTGGCTGCCGGTCGGCGGTGGTTCAAACCAGGGCGACTGCAGAAATTTTTCTGATGGCCCGAGAAAGTGCTAGGAATCGCACGTAAAAAGGTAAGACCTCGTTAATCCTTGGCTCGCACAAGTTTCGACTTCTAAGGGCTGCCGTTCGTATGGGGACGACAGCTGGTTAACGAAAAAAACAATTTTAAAGATTTTTTTTTTTAACAAAAAGGATAAGAAAGTCTATATTAAACGACTCGTGAAAGTAGTTCTTGTCTATTTTTCATTCAACTGATAATAAAGCTTTGTAACTCATTTGTAAGAGTGAGATGTTGATTATTTTGGTATTTGTTATATTGTATCATCCTTATAAAGTTAGAATGTGTCCATATATTTCACTGTTTAGTTACATTAATCACTACAAGCTATCAAAATAATCAACAAATTTATCACGCAAATAACTAGCGTATTTACCTAGTTGCTCCTCGTCTGACAGCTGGCAAATTATTTAATCCCTGCACTGGTCTCGGATCATATTCAGTTAACTGATGAAAATATTGGTCTACAATTTTTGATCGCAGAAAATTGTGGAGAACACTTGTGTGAAAGCTTTCAAACAACTCATTACATTTGCAAATTTCATTTTCATTATACCTATCTGAACTCACTATATTTACATGCTTATTTAGCATACTGAAAAGGGGTTTTTCCGTGCGCCCGCAATGAAAAATTTTCCGTGCGCTGGTGTCATTATAGCTGCCTATTCACATATCAAAATTAAATAATATGTTGTTGACAGTTCTCTAGTAATCGCAAATTGTTTGAATATGTCCTTACTAACAGGGTAAATAACGCTTCTTTTGTGGCAATTTCTGGATATTTTTGTACCATAAATATTTCAATTAGTAAGACATGTTTTTGTTACTTACTATATGTTTCCTATCAATCTGTGGTTTTCAGATAGATATAATGAAAAATATCGTTCATTGCTTGTCCATAAATGCTTTTTCCGTGCTTGCACGACTTCCCGCGCGCACGGAAAAAGCCAATTTTCTGAACTCGTAATTTACTATTCTAGAAGGCCAAAAAATAGACGCCTGCACTTTTAAAGAAAACTTCAGTTTATACTTTATTGTTGTGTACCTTTCATACTCATGGAAAAGTTAATTCAAATATGTCGTGCATGAAGGCGCCATTTTCATTCTCTAAAAATAATTTTTCCAAATTAAAACTGATGTGGTAATTTTTTTAGGGTATCTGTGGATATTGCAAATCTCATCAAGGCAGGGCAGAGCGATTTGGTACGGTAAATGATTTTTGACACCGATCTTTTTATTCAAAATACTGAGAGCAAGTAACACCATTTATGAAAAGATAACAATAAATACCTGCTCAAAGAAAAAATAAACATTCCTGTGAGCCTTATGAAAGTCGAATAATGAAAATTCTTCACAATTCTTAACAATCTTCGTTTTGTTATCTGATCTGAAAAATGTTCTCTTAAAACTCATTTCCTGTGAAGAAAGGGTTTTATAAACTTTTTCGACTTCGACTTCTTCATTTGAATATAAATATTAGCAGTCATAGATTATTATTTATACTTTTCATATTGTAATGGATGAGTTGAACCAAAAATTTCAATACATTATTTTCTTCACTCTAATGTATATCCATTCTTCATTTCAGTGGTTAATCTTGGAAGATGTCAAGCATGGTAAAATACATATCAGGACCACCTGGTTGACCTTGACGACTGATTATGATAATTTGAAAGCGGTAATTTTTTTTGTATTGTTGAAAAGAATCCTGATTTGTTAATTTTTGTTTGTTCACAGGCAATATATGAAAGTCAACAACTCCAACTACCATACATTAGCTCTGCAGTGCTCATTGTTTATATCGATTCGGCTACCAATTTAAGGGTAAGTTGGATATGAATTTCGAACCAGGTTCATGTTGGGAAATCGCCAAGAAAAGGGAATATATTAATGACTAAAAAACAATTTGTATATAATTTCCACTTAGTTCAGTCTTGTTTTATTTGTTACGACTGGTTTTTGCTTTTACGCCGTTATCAAGTAACCAATAATAGAATTACAATGAGTTCTCTATACATGTAGTAAAAGAAATTAATGCATAATCTAGTGAGCGTTGGTAACGTTAAAGGGATTCAACCATTGTTTATTTATAATTATTATTCATTTATTAAGGTAAATGTGATTGACTTTATCAACATAATAATTCCTTATTTATTTTAGAAATAACTTCCAGTCAGAACAGGTTATGGTACAAGGAAGTGAGAAATTGTATCAATGATCAAATACAGTAAACACATTTTGATAGAGTGTCAAATATATAAAAATTCAATGCAATCCAAACAAATCAATGATAACAAAATTGAAAACCCAGAATAAATTTGTGAAGATTTCAACATACAAACTGTTGGAGAAAGGTTAGCATCTAAAATTCATGAATCAACTCAAGGCTTCCAGAAAAAAACGACGGAACCCCCTTATAAAGAAGAAATTTTGAGAGAAATTGAATAACTGAACCTTGTGAAATCTTGCGAATTTGACGAGATTGATGTTAAAATTGAAAGATTTTCAAATCTGAAATTGCACCAATTTTAACATACATATTTCATATTCCTTTGAGTTGGCTATAGTATCAGATAAAATAAAAATTGCTCTAGTATCATCCATTTCTCAAAATTGGCAAAGAAACAATTTGAATTATTTTAGGCCTATATCCATACTTCAGAAAAAGTCTTTAATTGTGAGCAGAAATTTTTTTTGGTTGATCATTCATGTGGATTTCGTAGTTCAGGAGATACAGAAAGAGCGGCACAAGATGTAATTTCATTTCTATAAAAAAAGGTTAATTGTGGTAAAACTGTACCATATGGTCTCTTGATTCGTGTAAAGCTTTCGACAATGTTGGCCAAGGAACTTTATTGGGAAAATTGGTGTCAGAGGGCACGTTTATAATTGGTTCGAAAAACTTTTTGACCAATAGAAAACAATGTGTTTGCATTGAAGAAAATAAGAGTAAAAAAAAATTTTTTTTTGTAAAATTTGTTTTTACGAAACTCCCAGGTTTTCGGAGAAAACCCCTCAAAGCAGAGCTTGTGCGAGCAAGGGAGATCCGGGACCTACAGTTTAAATAAAAGTGGAATCCGAACCACTTCAGCTCAGTGACACACGACCGGGGATCGAACCCGGACCGTCTGGGTGGAAGCCAAACGCTCTAACACCTCGACCACTTCGCTGAGTAAACATAAAAATATGAATTATGGTGTACCACAGGGATTTGTTTTAGGAGCTGTGTCATTCCTGATTTACAACAATTCTATTTCTTTTTTTGGAATTGAAAGGGGCTCTCAAATTATTTGCAGATGATACAAAACTAGTTTATTTTGGACCCGATCTCAAATTCATTGAAAATTAAATCAAGTAACATATTTTGAGAATACGCTTACGGTTACAACGTCATAAATTAACATAAAATTTTTCTCAATCCTCATACATATTCATATCGACAAAAATAATGAGAAATACCTTTCCATCTATACAATTTGAAAATTATCATATATTATAATATACAAAAATTGTATAACATTTTCAGTTGTTTATATTGACGAGATCGACATACTTTACAAAATTAGAGGGTACTTAGAAGGGGAAATTTTGATGAACATTTATTTCAGTTTGATATATTCCAGATTGCAGTATATAGTTTCTATATGGGGATCTGCTAAAGCTTCTGTATTGAAACAACTCAAAAAAATTCAGAACAAATCAATCAGATGTATATAGAATTAAATAAATTGCCTTATCTAGAACCTACTGAAAATTGATTAAACCAAAAAATTTATTGAATTTGGATTCACTTTATACATTTGGAGTATTTTCTTTTATTCATCTAAGCAGAATTAAAAAAAATATACCATTTTAAGTCTTCATGACAACATTCCAATTCATAATCATGGAACGATAAATGTTCATGAACTGCAGACTGATAGAATCGGTACTGAAATTGGAAGAAAAGGTATTATGCATGATTCTATACTCATTTATGATAACTACCAAGCACATTGAAAAATATGAAATGTTTTTTTAAATTCAAGTATAAATTGTAACAATATTCAAAAAACAAATTTGATTTGAAAAATTCTTCTATTATCCCCTTTTTTTTGTTCATTTATTTACGATCTTCATTTTTGACATTTCTCTAATAAACAGCATATGTTTCCTGGGAATAATAAAGTTATTATTATTATTGCATCATGTAGTGTTGAGAAAGTTTAAATTTCGATCTACTTGTCTCGTTGAGCCATCAAAACCAACCAAAATATCAAGATTGGTACCTCCAGAAACCATTTTTATCCCATTCAAATCCAGTACTTTCTTTTCAGTGGCATAGCCAAGGGGGGCCCAATAGGCCCGGACCCCTCCGAAATCTTCCAGTTTCGACAATTTGGCAATTTGCCATTTTGTAAAATAAAATTTATTATTTGGTATTAGACTTTTTATACTAGCCCCCCCAATGAAAAATTCTGGCTACGGCACTGTTTCTTTTGATTTATTTTAATTTCAAATATCTGATGAATTTTTCTCAAATGTATAACCACTTGCCAAACTAGGTATATGACGAGTGTTTTTGAAAACGCCTTGATTGTTCTACAATACATAGTGTATTTGTCTGTGCAAATATTCCAGTAAAATTAGTTTCGTTTACATATTCATGTGCGTGAAATGTTATTGAGCGTTATATTATTGTTAGTTTTAAGTTTTAAATTGATATTTATATTTATTTCATACATACGCAATATTGTTTTACTGCTTGTGAATGCTTTGTGGACAAAAAAAAATTTTCACGACAATAATTATTTATTATTGAATATATTGTTTACTTTTAGCAAGTACGACTTTCGTCAAAGCCAGACCCCTACATTCAACTTCAACTGGGGCGACAAATCAAGCACACCAATGGCATTATGAGAACGGCCAATCCAGTATGGGAGGAAAGCTTCATTTTCTTTGTGGGAAATCCTGATTCCGATCACCTCAACCTTAAAATAATAGATTCAAAAACTGAAACAGATCTCTACGAAATCAACTATAATCTCAGTCTTCTGTCTGGTAGGGAGAATTTGGAACTTGAGAGAGAACCACTTAGGTTGGAAAATGGTAGAAATAACTGCAAGTTGATCTGGTCACTCCATTTGAAGGTAAGTTGGTTTGAAGTTGAAAATTGTAGT
This sequence comes from Chrysolina oricalcia, assembly GCA_944452925.2. NCBI lineage: Eukaryota > Metazoa > Arthropoda > Insecta > Coleoptera > Chrysomelidae > Chrysolina > Chrysolina oricalcia. The sequence continues at coordinate 936,475 of OX101821.2, read as the reverse complement.
CGTGGTATTACTGAAATAACTACACAGAGAAAAGTCTAGAGCATACTGACATAATTATGATAAAAATAACAATATATTTTTGTTACCCTGGTAGACTTGGATTGTAAATGGTAAAATACTGATAAAAAATTTAAAAAATCAATGGTTGCCATTGATATAATATATTATTCCATCATATAAGTATGGTACCAGAAATTACTGTAAATATCAAGATACATTTTTCTCCGTATAGAATAACTAGAGTATTTTCTGCTTCAATTTGTAATATAACAGTCATCATTCAAACGAAGTAAGGAAACTATTATGCTTGGTATCTGTAATTTATGCAACAAGTTCCAAGTTGCCACATTTCAGCCACACTTTCACTACTGATTTCCAATTTTTGGATTTCATTAGCAAAAAAACACACCAATATCACGTGACAAACGCTGTTATAATGAAATACAAAGTTGATGCTATTGTCAAAGCCTTCCGAAAGTAACAAGAATCGCCCTGAAAGTAAAAAAAAACACAACAAACAATACCGAAAATTTTTATTTTCGAGACTGTTGCAGAAAAATATTTCTACACACTTGAGGAGTTGTTGAAAAATTCACTGTAAATTCACAGAACGAATTGTATTTTATCTCTTAAATCTCTTTGTTGCATTTTTATTTTATATTGTATTTTTTATGTTTGTCATTGTTGCCTAGCATTAAGTATTTCTTGACTGCTCATATACAATTTGGTCATTGGTCATTTGAAGGAAATAATAATAATAATAAATATGCTTTATTGTCAAAAAATTATTCATTTTGTAGACAAAGCATGATACAATCATGGAATCGATATGACTATATACACATTGGTCAAAACTCAACAAAAACATAGAAATTGTTGAGAAAATGTTTGAACAAACAAATATGTATATGGACAATATAAATAAAAATACATAGAAATAAATAAAAATGTAACGGTTTACATAACAGACAAAAAATAATAATAAGAATGTAAAAACGTATAAAAGTATATGAACATTATACAGGGTGTCAATTTGAAAACTTCCCACCCTTAATATCTTCCTTTCAGTAAACAATATGAGTAATCGAAAAAACAGGTCAATTTTATTGTCAAGGGGGACACTTTCACGGACAATTTGTAGCCCTCGTGGTTCAACCCCCTAGGAGGGGTAGATGTTACCCTTAGAATTTTAAATGAGAAGGGGGGTCAAGTGGCACATCATTTTGATGGGCGTTCAATTCTTGTTCCAATGGTACCCTGACTTATTATTTTTTGATGAGCATTTTCCGAAAAATTGCGTTCTAAACTAACAGAAGTAATTATTAGAACGCCTATACTGAGATGCATGGTTTGGCCAGAACTGGTTAGAATATTAGGTGGTACCGTTCCAACCCTTTATTAGGGGTAACATTAGCCATTAGCTCCAAACACTTTACATAAAAAAGTAGTCTAATAGTAAAACGTAGATGGTAGTAAAGTTGTGTTTATTAAATGTTGAATTTTTAAGTGTCATCGCAGAAATTTTACAGATAGCCTTCCTTTTTTGCTACTTCTGCTGTAAAAAGTTTCTGTTTTCCGGCAAAAAATTGGTTAGCAAATTTGAACTATGTGGTAGTATTGTGAATACCGTTGTACCTGTTGGGCTGTTTAGGAATTACTTTAATAAGTGTATAAAAGTGTAAAAATGGTTTACATTCTTCAAGACAGAATTGAAATGATTGTAATTTATGGCGAAGTTGGAAAGTGCGCACGAAGGGCGGCATGTCTTTTTAACGAAAGACATCCAAATTGTAATGTAAGTCACCGGTATGTGCTTGATTTGGTGAATAAGTTTTACGAAACTGGTTCAGTGACAAATAAAAAAAGAAATAACCCCAGAGTACTAAATGAAGCAACTCAAATTGAAGTTTTGGGAACATTTGCTGCAGAGCCCACGAGCTCCTTACGATCAGTATCAGAACAGACGGGAATGTCACGCGAGACTATAAGAAAAGCATTGAAAATGCATAAATTTCATCCATATAAAATGCAGATTCTTCAAGAGCTCCACGAGGATGATTATGACAGAAGAATAGAGTTTTGTGAAATCATGTCTCATCGAGTCAATACCATCCCTAATCTTCTGTTAAACATCTGTTTCAGCGATGAGTGTTCATTTTTTCTGAATGGCAATGTTAATAGACAAAATTGTTGCTATTGGAGTGACGAAAACCCACATATTTTTCGGGAAGGGCATACACAACACCCACAAAAAGTTAATGTTTGGGCTGGTATTCTTGGAAATGCCATTCTTGGTCCATTATTTCTGGAAGAAAACTTGACTGGCAATCTGTACCTTGATATGCTTGAAGAGACTATCGATCCTCTTATAACTCACGAGCTAGAAACTCAAATTGATGCAGAAGGTAATGAACTTTTGCAGGAGGATATGTTACATTTCCAGCAGGACGGTGCTCCACCTCATTATTTTCTTCCCGTCCGACAGTGGTTAAACGAGAGATTTCCGGGTAGATGGATTGGCAGAAGGGGAGCAGTTGAATGGCCTCCGAGATCACCGGATTTAATACCCTTAGATTTCTTTCTTTGGGGGCATCTTAAATCCGTTGTTTATAAAACACAACCTTCTGATATTGACGAACTTAAAAGACGAATTACAGCAGCATGCCGGTCAATTCCTAGTGAAGTTTTCCGTAATGTTAGAGGGGAGTTCGAAAACAGACTGTATTACTGTTTAGAGCAAAATGGACAACATTTCGAACAGCTAATAAGATAAGCGTAAGTAGATTTTATGTTGGAAATGTCTTTCTCGCAAATTAAATTTTATTGTGTAGAAGGAAAATAACCACCAAATAAAAAATCCCATGCGAAATAAATTTATTCCTGTCATTCAAGGGTTGGAGCGGTGCCACCTACTCTTCTAACCATTTTTATTAAAGGGAGTCAATACAATAATGCATCTCAGTATAGGCGTTCTAATAATTACTTCTGTTAGTTTAGAACGCAATTTTTCGGAAAATGCACATCACAAAATAATAAGTCAGGGTACCATTGGAACAAGAATTGAACGCCCATCAAAATGATGTGCCACTTGACCCCCCTTCCCATTTAAAATTCTAAGGGTAACATCTACCCCTCCTAGGGGGTTGAACCACGAGGGCTACAAATAGTCCTTGAAAGTGTCCCCCTTGACAATAAAATTGACCTGTTTTTTCGATTACTCATATTGTTTACTGGAAGGAAGATATTAAGGGTGGGAAGTTTTCAAATTGACACCCTGTATATAAGAGAATGAAATAAAAATGTATATATAAAAAAATGTGGCGGTGCACATATCAGTCAAAAACTAAATATGAAAACATAAAAACATTAAAATGTTAAAAAAAAGTTAATAAACATATGTCACGTTATTAAAAATTCGTCCTAAAAAAAATTCCTGTATGCTATAGTATGGTCTGGAAGAAAACAATTCTTTCAGGACATGTCTGAAGTGGTCATATTGAGCAATATCTCTTATACATTTTGGTATATGATTGTACATTATAAAATATTGAATCTTTTACTAGTTTCGATTCTGGAATTGGAAGATTCAGTTGGTTATTACTGGTTTGACGTGTAACATGATGACCCGGATCACTAGAGAACTTGCACTAATGTTTGTATATGAGAGACACAGTTTCCATTATAGAAATTGAAATAACCGTGTGTGTATTCTAAAAAGCTCTCTGCACGAATATCTCGGGTGAGCTTTGCATACATTTCTCACAGCTCGTTTTTGTATGATTAATACTGAACTCATCAAGCTCCAAAATGGTATACCATACCTAAGATGGGCATCCAATAAGGCATAGTATGCCATTTTAGCGGGCTGAAATCCCATCAGTTCTCTTGCAATCACTCTCACTGCATAACATCCAGATATAATTAATTTATTATTTAAATTATGAACGTGATCTTCAAATTTCAATTTGTTTTGCAGGAGGAGTCCTGAAAATTTTGTAGAATCTTTATTTTCAACCACATAATTGTTCAGTGATATGTTGTCTAAGATACATCTGAAAGATATAACACTCGTTTTTTAATATTGAATGACAGTGAGTTAGTATCACACCAATCTTTAATTCTATTGAGATCTATTGTCATTACAAAATTGCGAAAAAAGTGAGTTTTCCTGTTAAACAAAGGACACTAATATCATTAATATATAAGGGAAACAATAACGGACCTAATACAGATCCTTGCGGAACTCCAAAATTCACATTCATTTCTTGAGAGTGTGATGTTGTTTTCACTAATAAACCGAATTGAATCGAAAAATAGAGTCCCTGACAATAGCATCAATAACATATATCTACAAATCTTTTTTTCGCACTTGACGAAACATTGAAATTTAATCAACTTTCACCTTTTTTTATTGTTTGTAAAATTAATAAAAAGGGTATGAATATGAATAATTGATATCCTATCGCCTACATAATTAGTGGAATTGCCTATTTATTTGTCCTAACAATATGTATTGATTTACAAAAGGCATTCGATGTAGTGGATCATGAAATACTACTCGAAAAATTGTACCTTCTAGGTATACGAGGAAACAGTGCAAAAATATTAAAATCATATCTGAAAGATCGGCAACAGTATGTATCTTTGCATAAAGTAAATAGTGAAATCGCGAATATAAACTGCGGAGTCCCACAAGGCTCAGTCCTTGGTCCACTATTATATTCGCTACACACCCTAAATCTCAAAAAAGCAAATCTTAAAGCTCGCTATTACATATTCGCAGATGATACCATTCTAGTATATGAAGGATCTAACTTGGGAGAACTGGAAGCTTTGGTAAATAGTGATCTACAACTATATGCTAAATGGCTCCTAGCTAACAAGTTGCAAATAAATGTGAATAAAACAGTGTATATGCTCTTCAAAAATAAAAATAAAGAAAGTTGGGACCCAGATGTCAGAATTGTGGATCAGCCAATTCAAAAGGTCGATCATACGAAATATCTGGGATTAGAAATCGATGACAAATTAAATTGGCACAAACATGCAGAGCACATGACAAAAAAAATTGTACCAATGATTGGAGCACTTTATAGATGCCAGAGCTACTTGAATCTACAGAATAAAATTATGATATATAATGCTTATTTTCTTTCTATATTCCGTTATCTCATAACAAACTGGGGGGTATGTTCTCAAACATTATTTTAAAAAATCAAAACTCTACAAAATAAGGTGGTAAAAACTTTATTTGGCTATGATTACAGAGCTAATACAGAAATGATCTACCATCAAACTAAAATATTACCGCTGGAAAAAATACTACAAATAGAACAATGTAAATGTATCTACAAAATAACAAAAAATCAACAAAAATACAACACAAATATGAATATAGTTAATGAAATACATTCGTATAAAACTAGAAGTCAAGACCAAATTTATCTACCACAGGTGAGAACGAACATTGCCTTAAATGATCCCTTTTTTAAATGTCTTCAATCATTCAACCTTTTGCCAAATTATATAAAAAATAAAGATAGTTACTCCTCGTTCAAAGCAGAAATGATGCAATATGTTAACGGCCATTAAATTTAAAATAGATATGTTCCGGTACCAGCATTTACTGCTGATTAGGAACAATGCTTCACAAACATATGGATTATATACATATATGTGATAAAGCCTCGAATCTTATCAAATTTTGGAACAAGCTTGTTGTGAAATGTTCAATACTATTAATTGTAATTAGTTTTTATAATACTCTATAGTCTGAATATGTGATATAGGCTAAGAGATTTTTATACTTTCTATACTTTGTATTGTAGAATTTTGTATGTATATTGATTGAAATAAAAGCATATTTAAAAAAAAAAAAAAAAACAATGCTACATTTTCAGGTGTTCCAAAATGAAAACTTTCAAGAGTATTTGGAACGGAGACCTTCAACATCTTCAAGTTCAAGTATGTGTATATCACAATCAATCTAATAGAATTACTTTTTCTTAAATTAACTTCATAGGTGCAGAAACGTTGGAAATCAAACGCGCAGATTCAGTCTCGAGCGATGACTCTAAGTACAGCAATGACGTTTTTGATGCACACACAGAATCTGCGAGATCTTCAGTGAAGTCCAACAGGTCTTCTTCTTTGGTGTCCAGGTGAATTTTTTTTTGTTTTCAGTAAGAAGAAACATATATTTGAGCCATGTTTCTTCTGAATGAAAAATGGATTGAGTAGTTCAAACATTCTCATGAAACTTATACAATAGGTATATTCGCCAATGAATATCCAACAGAAAACAACTACTGATCCCTACGACGTTAAATTATACGTTATTTAACTCAACAGGTTTATTCAAAACTACCAACAAACAAACTAAATCGATCTGACTATCTGAATAGATTGAATTCGAAGGAGATTCAGTTTCAATAATTTTTCTATTGAAAAATGTGTTACAAAAATTTAAGATGATTTGAGAGATAAGTATCACAAAGATCTCAGGTACCCTATTTCTATGGCTGCACAAACTCCCGAAAAGGAAGAACGGTTAGCTGCTGCTGAAAACTGTAGAATTTGTGTTGAAACAGTTACTGATGTTGAAATGAAAGTGAGAGACCATTGTCATCTCACTGGAAAAAACTGTCTCATGCCGCACATTTCGCCTGTAATTTGAATTTCTAATTGCCAAGTTATAATCCCATAATTTTCCACTATTGAAGTGGGTATGATTGTTATTCATTCATGAAAGATTGTGCAGAAATAAAGACGAAGTGGGTGTAATCAAACAAGGAGAAATATAGTTCTTTCACAAATAATCTGTATACTTACAGATAAACTGATAGTGATGGTGAAGTGAACAAAAATTTAATGAAAATGGGATTTATAGATAGTTTCAAATTCATGTCTGATTCTTTGCAGAACTTAGGTGCCAACCTAACATCTGACCAGTTTATCGAGATACACAAACATTTTCTACAAATTGACAAATTCAATTTGATGAGGCAGAAGGGTGTGTTTCCGTACAGCTTCGTTGGTGATTGATAAATTGACAAATTGAATTACCCAACACTTTCCATAAAGAACGAATTTTATGAAAACTTCACGAACGATCATCTAATAGCTCGACTCGTTTGTCGTTTATACGAGTGTCACAGTTTGGAGGAATACTCGGATTTGTATTTGAAATCCGATGTACTCCTTTCATTTGATATTTTCGAAAACTTGAGGAATACGTGTTCGAATAAATATAAATTAGGTCCGGCACAGTACTATACAGCACCCCGATTATCTTGGGATGCACTGCTGAAGTACACGAATATTGAATTGGAAATATTAACAGAGACTACCAGGAACTTCTACCACATTATTTCAATCGTCAATATGATAAATACTTTTGTTTGAATGTTTTAGACGATGTAGTAACTTGATTACTTATATTTCGGACGTCCATCATCTTAATGGTTGAAAGATTTCTATCTCTTTCAAATTTTTCACAACGATTCAAGCAATTGAAACGTTGTGAAAAATTTGAAAGAGATAGAAATCTTTCAACCATTAAGATGATGGACGTCCGAAATATAAGTAATCATGATAAATACTGACAGACATTTTTCAAGAACGTTACTTCACTTGGATGAGTCTACATTCCATAAGAATGAAATCGTCATAATTATCATAATTTTTTAGACCAGAATCCCTACATATATAGAACCACTCCTCAAGAAAGATGGTCTCTAGAAGATTCGGGAGGTATTATAGAGAACTATTTCATCGGCACCTATACTTTTTTGACGGCGTAGTGAATGAGAGAGTAGTTTTAAATTTTCTCCAAAACCATTTGAGAGTTGATGTGTTGAATAATATGTGGTTTCAACTCGACGGTACACCAGTATATTTTGTGGAATTTGTAAGCTAATGGTTGAATGAGCAATTTCAAGACAGATGAAAGAGGTGGTCCAATACACCGGCCCGCGAGGTCACCAGACTTGACACCTTGCGATTTATTCCTATGGGGATATGTCAAAAGTAAAGTTTATTCTGAACTACAAAAGAAAATATAAAGAGCAGAAGGGAAACTTTTGCTTCCATTACAGCAGAAATGTTGTCGAGAGTACGAAATCCAATAAAATAACTGCACAAAAATGTATTCAGTAGAATGGGAAATTTTTCAAACATTTTCTACTTTGATATATCGTTTGAATTCATTATATTCAGATAGTCGACTTGATTTAATTTGTTTGTTGGTAGTTTTGGAGAATTTTTTTAAAGTTGAATAACGTGTTTTCAATTGTATCTTTATTTACCAATCGAAAGCATTATTGGACTATAGTTCATATGGTACTATTGAATAGCCCATTTGATGCGCTCTCAGAATATGAAGCTATATATAGGGGGTTCTATTTGGAAAAAACAAATTTGCTATTTGAAAACAGCAAAATTCGATCGTTGTTTCAGAACACCCTGTGTATTCTAGGTAACTCTAAATATCGTATATGGTTTGGCACATAGCTTGGGTACTTGCATACCCAGATTCTTTCATTGGTCTCTCTTAGTGATTGTTGAACCTTTCTCTTCGCCAATGACTTTTCGTTAAGTTTGATTGAAATGTGAATATCTTGGGAACGTTGAATCTGATCCATGAAAATATAAATTACTTTTCTATAAACGTCAACAAATGACAAGGTTCGCGCATTGACAACAATATGCGAAGTGACCCTTTTTTTCATTTTCCTTCGTTACCATGACACCGTGCGCGAAGTAGTGTGCGAAATACTTACTTTGCACACTGCATGTAAACTATATGGGATTTTTATATTTTAAACTTTATGTTCCTCAATCAAGCAAAAATTCAAGAAAGTTAGGAAATTTTCATTATTTTACATTTATGAATATCAGGTACGAAACTGACGAACACAGACAGTCACTCTAATAGTTATTTATGTACCAAGGACGAAAAACTGTCTATTATAGTCGAGCCTGCAAATTGATATCCATGGCGCAGCCGAGGATAGCAAGCAGGCGAGACAGTAGACAGTTTTTCGCCGAGGTGCATATTACATTTTTTCGTCGACCTCTACATACCTTTATGAAAGTAAGTACTCGCATGTTTGCTGGCCTCAGCTACGTCCAACTCTTCGAACTGCAGACTCGATCAATTCTTGATTATTATGAACACTAATATTCACACCACGGTCTAAATTCACACGTAAAATGTAGAGGATTTTGTAAATAATTAATTTGACAACAGCAAATGACAGTTATTGTCACAGGCGCCTATGTATTAATTAAAACGTGGATTTACGAAAATGACTCAATCGCCGCTCTCGTACCGTGCCGTATCATAGTGACCACAGCGGACGAAAAGAGTTTGCGGACGAAAAGTGTTTGCGGACGAAAAGTACTTGCCTTCAAAAATAGTCGATTTTTCGTCCGGAAATTAGTACGTAAAATGTCATTTTTTGCAGAGGTCGACGAAAAAATAATTTTAAACAACTGACACTTTGAAATAATTGTCAACAATTGCGATTTTATTTCTATAGTTACTGTAATTACTTCATTTGAAGAAACAGTTTGAGCCAGTTCAATACTATTTTTCATATTAGGCTAAACATATTAATTATTTTAGAACAATATTTTTGACGTTTGTAGAAAAAATTTTGTTTGCATCTCGTGCGCGAAATACTTTGGTGATCGAGAATGTTTTTTTATCAAGGCGCAGCCGAGTCAAAAAAATACTCGAGCATTTCGCGCACTAGGTACAAAAATAACTATTGTGATGCCCACATAAAGCAGATTCTGAAAATGAAAGAATATACAAAGATTATGTTATTCAAAGCATACACTTAATTTTCAGGTCCAATATAGAGTATATGGGAGAAGTCAATTTAACCTTAAGATATAGCCTGCAAAGGCAGCGACTGATAGTTGTTGTACACCGAGTGAAGTAGGTAAAAAACACAATAAATCCAGTGAAAAACATTTATTTCTTTTATTTCAGTAATTTATATTACGAAGAACCCAATGAAGAAAAAGACATTTACATCAAGTTATATTTGTTACCAGAAAGAAGTAAGGCGACGAAAAGAAAAACAAAGGTAGTTAATAGGGAAAAGCGTTTCCAATTTTAATTTTTGAATTTCTCAGGTTATTAAAGGATGCAGAAACCCAACCTTCGACAAGCGATTTGAATTTTTAGTCTCTCAGGACGAGCTCAACTCCAAAAATTTGGAAATAACTGTGATAGAAGAGAAAATGATAAAAAATGAAATTATTGGACAGGTAGTTTACTTCATCAAAGTTTTATTGTTTTTGAAAATCATTCCTTTTTTTGTTTCTAGGTGACTGTATCTCTAGGTGAACTTGACCTTCCACATTCTGGTAGTTTTGACTTGGGTGCAAGAGATAAACACGAATAGCTCAACTGTTACGGAATATGATTATTTATTGATAATGTATAAAAAATATATAAAGTTATAGAAAATTCTCTTTTTTGATTTTTGATTTGTACACTTATTGCCAGTTTTATAGGTTCTAGAAATATAAGTGATCTAGACTATTTCAGAATTCTCTGGTATTTCGGGGTTCCTATGAAATCTTCATCATCTGACAAAAGATCTTCAAAAACGAACAGGAAAAAAACAAACTTCCATTTGAAATATACAAACTAAGATGCCTAAAAACCCTGGGGTACTGGCTAATTAATTTTATGCGAAAACAAAACTAACGAAATCCAGATGGCGTATTCGTAGAATTTCAGTACAAAAGAAGGTCTGAATCGAAAGTCATTGAGAAAGGTAATCTTGAAATTGCAATGTTTTGATAGCTTTAATACCAAAAAAAATTAAATAAATATTTGACCAAGTTTTCTAGAATTCGTATTTTTGTTCTTACCCTGTATAATCCAAAATAATTTCTTCTAGTAGCTCTAATCGATAAACATATACTGAAGCAATAAAGATTTCATAAAAAATTATTTATTTGGCGTCCAGAGACCTACATTCCTTTTAGAGAATATTTCCTCAAAACTTCATACTTGTAAAAGTAGGTATATTATGAAATACTATCCTTTCAACAACTTTAGGCTCATCTGGCAGGGACTTTTACCTCTTCGAATCTTCTAGCAATTGTTCTATTATACATCAAAATGTATAAATTGAAACGTATTCAAAAGTCAGCTTTGTGGGAGCACATTATTTTATATTATTGTTTTACACTTCCAAAATTTCGTGTGGTGATGTTGCACCCTCCCACACAGAACACAAAATGTCGGTGTTAGCACGAGGCGGTAATTTCGCAGGAAACCGCAAAGAACCATCCTCAGAACTGAAGCTGTTCCGCCAAGGCTACATGGGCTTCCTAAGGTACATAAAGCAAACATACCACTGAGACTAATTGTCAGTGCCCCAGGCTCGCCAACGTATCACCTGGCGAAACATTCAGCCTCGCTTCTCCAGCCTCATGAGGGAAAAACGAAGTCCTACGTCAAGGATTCAACAGACTTCGTTAGGAAAATTAGACGCATAACGTTGGAGCCGAGCGATATCCTTGTTCACCAACGTCCCACTTGAATACTCTCTGAGGGAGCTAACTAACATGTTCCCAAATGACATCGTCGGACTCTTTAAGGCTTGTCTCACGGGAAGTTACTTCCAATTGAATGTAAACTTCTATGAGCAAGTAGATGGCATGGCGATGGGAAGTCCACTCAGCCCAGTGATAGCCAACTTCTTTATGGAACATTTTGAAGAGAGAGCAATTGATGCTTTTGATTTAAAACCGATCATTTGGCTACGTTACGTGGATGGCACCTTCGTCATTTGGAGACATGGAAAGGACACACTGAACCGTTTCCTAAAACATCTGAATGCTCAACACCCCAGCATCAATTTCACCATGGAGACTGAACAGGAACAGCGGATAGCATTTAGATGTACTCATTGAAAGATGTGGCGCTAGACTGACCCACAAAGTATTCCAAAAACTTATGCACACGGATAGGTATCTGCATGCTCTATCAAACCACCATCCTAGTCAAGAAGTGGATCGTGCTTGGAGAAAATGTGAACCTGAGCATTCACAGGATGAACTAGAACATCTCAAAGCAACCTTGAGATCGAACGGATATAGTGCACCCGAAATCAACAGAGTCATGAAACCGAGGACTTCCTCGAGACAAAGTAGGGAGGAGGCTCAGATAGTTGCACGTGCGTATCTTCCATATTGTGCTAAGATCACAGACAGAATTGGAAAACTCTTGTGACAACACAACTTAAAAACGGTCTTCAAACCCACCACCAAATACAACAAGAACATACAAGAAAATACTATCTGCAGCCGGAGTATATTGTATACCATACACTTGCGGAATGGTATACATCGGAACCACAAAAAGATCGATGGAAACAAGGCTGAAGGAACATCAGAGGAACTGCAGATTCGGCCAAATGGACAAGTCGGCAGTGGCAGAACACACGCTCAGTGAAGGAAACCACAAGATTCTGTTTGAGGGCGTAAAACTTCTTGCCCCCAACCAGGGATACCACAAACACACGGAGGATTTCAACAGAAAAGGAGAAGCTGTGAATCTCATCCGAATATGGAATTCCATTGTTAGAAATTCCAAAATAACAAGAAAACCCAGTTACGGTAATAAACAATTCTGAAATAACAGAGGATATCATCGACATTAAGCCGGCAGGTAGAAAGGGGTCAATTAGGGTTAGTGAGAATGTACCAAATCCAGATACGGTAATTAACACACAAGACTACAAGTCAGAATAAATACAATCTCCGCAGACAGTCACCTGAGATTATTCATGATGTAAAAGCCTCTGAAGAAGCTAGCCACTCGCGCTAGCGAAACGTTAGGAAGAAATTCCAAAAAGCGACGGCCTTCAAACCTGAGTGAAAATTGTTACACTGAAATATTTTATTACTATGACACGAGTTTTCCCAGATAATCAAGGCATAAGTCATTACGCTATGAAACATTGCGAACTAAACAATTATCAAATGGTCCATATCCAACTGCAGCCTCAGTTGTCGCAGTGCGTGAGTAGTTTTGGCGAGACGTTTAGATAAATACTGGGAGTGGCGAGCAAAACCTAACTTGCCATCTAATGTTATAGTCTTTCCAAAATCAATTGCAGAACATAAAAACTCGTTTCAAAGCCTTACCGACAATTTCGTTTGATATGCCGACACCTCATTCAAATGATGATTTATGACTCTCCAGCCAAAAAATTTTAATTTTGCCTCAAGTCAATTAAGGTCACATGGACCGCAGCGTTTCCTATGAATATATACGAGTGGTTGCAATTGATATTAGAAAGACTATAACCCCAAAAGCTTAATATGCTCTGCAGAAGAAGAGGTGGTGCTCAAGTCGAAACTCTGTGTTTTACTTTGATCTAAATTGTATGGCAAGTCATTAAAATATATTATAAATAATAGAGGTCCAAGGACAGAACCTTGTGGAACACCAAAGTCGACTGGATGACATGTTGAAATTTTATCCAAGGTTTTTCGCATTGGGTACGTTTTTCCAAGTAGGATGAAATAAGATTCAGGGCTATCCCTCGGATTCCAGATCTCTCAAGTTTTGTAATCAGAACATCATGAAGGATTGTGTCAAATTTCCTGGTTAGATCGTAGAATCTTGCTTTGAAAATCTCACGATGTACAAAACTGTCTGACGTTGCCTCATAAAATAAAATGCACATAACGTTGAAATCATCGATTCTCCGCTCCATAACTAAACTGAGTTTCTGATAGGAGTTCATTTTTCTCAAAGAATGCATACATTCTCTACTTAAGAATAACTTCGAAAAATTTTCCCACCCCTTTGTATCATGATGCCCATTGTTTGAAATCATTATAAACCTCAACAATAGTTGATACTCGCTATAAATGCTACTGGGTGTAGAGTAGGTAAATATCAATAATCTTTATTGACTGCTTTAACAACGTGTCATATAAAAAGATTCGTTTATGTTTCGCAACTAACAAAACCTAGAACAAAGATGAGATAAATAAAACCAACACTTGATTTTTAATGATTCAAACTCTTTAATAACCCAGATTCTATCGTGTTGCGACATTGTTTAAAATTCGTTAAATGATTATTGTCATTCAGAGACAAAGTTAAGACTACATAAATAGGAACAGATAGCAAGTGTCTCAGCAAATTACAGTCTTCCGGTTTGAAACCAAAAACTATACAATAGTTTGCATTATATTTTAATTCAGAAAAAACGAAGTCACAAGGTATTTTGTTACAACTATTGTGAATTTGCAGAAAACCACAAAATGATTTGGTGTTCAAGTTTTCCTTGGTTGGCTTCTTTGACACCTCGTAAATTAAAAAATAGTTATTCATGTATCAAGGGCGTAAAGTAGGCGTTTATGGCCTGAGGCGGGAAAAATAGCCCGATGGCGTTAGCCGAGGGCTATTACACGATGAAGGCCATAATAGTTATTTATGCACTAGCGGGCGGTAAAGTTCGCCGGGCGTAAAGTGTCACTTTACCGCCCGTGGCCGCATTATGGCCCGGCGGGCCGTAAAGTAGAAAAAATTCTCAAATTGTCTATACTCACATATCATTTCATGCAATTCCTAACACGAATTAGAGCAATACTCTTTCTAACATTTGTTCATAATCGTTGGCAATTTTTTCGGTGATGATCTATTTATTTGAAATAGATTCTCCAATATAGCACTCAGCTACTATAGTTTCACATTCCTCATATTATGTTACTCTTAATTATTGTATGCATAACGTATGAAACGTGTAGACAATTGCAATTCAAGTCAGTATTTGTGATTCGCGCTATAAAACCGCTAGTGCTTAAAATTTTGTATGTATCACGTGCGTAAAATGCGTTTAAGGCCTTCGGCGTGTGATGGCCCTCGGCTAACGCCATCGGGCCTTCATCCACGCCGCAGGCCATAAACGCCTACTTTACGCCCTTGATACATAAATAACTATTATGTATCGAGGGCGTAAAGTAGGCGTTTATTGCCTGAGGCGTGAATAATTACACGCTGATGGCCATAAATGTATTTTATGCACGTGACACATACAAAATTTTAGGCTCTAGTGGTTAAGCACGAATTATGTATATAACTTCAATAATCAAAAGTATGGTGCTGGAACGATACCTGTGAAAGATACTGATTAACTGAAATTTAATAGTTCTAAGATGCTTTCATTTATTATCATTATAGTTGAAAATACTTTATTATGTAAAGTAACAATAACAAAGTAACAGCAAAAAAAAGAAAAAAAATTATTGGCGTTCCGGGGCGGTTTAAGTTAATTCGGTGGCGCACTCGCTTTTTCAGCTGCAGCGAAACCCGAAAAAACCTGCAACTCCACATCATCTGAAGAGTTGGAATTGGTTGAATGATAACTCCCAAATAGGTCCGTCCAATTTTGAATTTCTGCCTTCCGGTGAAACAGGATGTATGGGGACTCCAGAGGGTCCAAAAGGTGTAAAAGGTCCAATGGACCCGTTGGCGTAAAAGTGTCACTTTACACCTGTAAAACCGGGCGGTAAAGTGAATTTTATCATCGCCCGCTAGTGAATAAAGATTTTTATGCACTAGTGGTTAAATGCGAATCACAAATACTGACTAGAATTTCAATAGGCTACAAGTTTCTTACGTTATGTATCACTTCAGTAATCAACAGTGATGTTTACTTTATACATATTGAAGAATCGATTTGAAATAAATTGAATATAGCTAAAAGAATCCGGAACGATAATCATTTGAACTAAACATCCACTTCAAAAATTAATACTTGTTCTCATAGCGATGAGCATGCTTTATAATAATAATATTAATAATAATAATCTTTATTGACCTTTGGTTGCCATATTAAAAGAATAAGGTACGTCAGTTGATAAATAAATAAAACTGGTGTATATAGTACAATACAATACAATGATTCTCGCGTATCCCCTATTTCATCCAGATCCCTCGTGAGCGGAGAAGCTTACGTTCTGTTTTATGAACAAGAAGGCACTAAATCGCACCTTTGAGTTCATATTTAGTTATATTTTTATTTATATTTTTATTGTAAACATTTCATTATTTTATATTATATATAATATATCACAATACAACAAAAAAACTATTTTCTGTTTTTTAACGTTAACATGACAATGACATGACATTATAATTGATATTGTCGCGACTAGGGCTACTAGAGTAGCATCCTGAGCCTTATACTAACTGCGACTTGGGGTGTAGCTACAGATGGTAGCTATTGAAACGCAAGGGGTAGCAAAGGAATATAAACATTTATTATACAACAAGGATACTGGGGAAAGTTATATACACATTGTAACATAAGGAACATTCAATAATATAATAGGGAACAAATAAAACTCTTACCTAAAACCATCAATATACAATACGTAGAGCTAAGGCCAAAAGGGCCTAGCCTATAAGGCTATCTGAGCGCCAGGGCCCTCTCCTCTATGGGAGTCTATTACTAACTCTCTCATCGTTCCATTCCTCTTGTATTTATATAAGGAAATATGTTTATATCATTCGGTCAACGATTTTAGCTCGTCACGCGACTTCGCTAATTTCAATGTCGGTCGCATATGACAATGAACTTCTATATCGTGGACGAATTAATAAACAATAAGATGAATGGATCAATGCACTAAAACAATTCAAAGGGCAGTACTCAATATTCAAGAGAAATCCAATATATCAGCTACTGGACAAGTTCCAAGAATTCGTCTATTAAATAGGACACGTTACTAACCAAATATCTCTTTAGATCTGTTTGAAAACTGTTTAGTGATCCGTGATTTTTAAACCATTGGGGTAATTCATTATAAATGAAGGGACCAGCATAGACAGGTGATTTCTTTAAGCTTTCAATAAGGAATAATTATAATCAAGAAAAAATGGAATATACCATCCTTAACATTAGTAACTGTACCTAATGCATTTTCAAACGAAATTTTAATATTCAGGATTATTGCCTAAAAAATGTAGATTATGAATAAATGTTGTTAAATGAGTATTTCTTTGTTGAACCGAATTGATTGTTTCGTGGTAGGTCTTGCATCAATAATTTATATGTAAATAAGGGAAATTTGAGAATATTACCAACTTTACGGAGCGATGGCCGTAATGGGCCCGCGGGCGCTTAAGTATCACTTTACTCCTGTACGATCGGGCAGTGAAGCGTACTTTATCGCCCGCTAGTGCATAATAGTTATTTATGTCTCAAGGGCGTAAATTAGGCGTTTATGGCCTGCGGCGTGGATGATGGCCCGATGGCGTTAGCCGAGGGCCATCACACGCCGAAGGCCTTAAACGCATTTTACGCACGTGATACATACAAAATTTTATGCACTAGCGGTTTTATAGCGCGAATCACAAATACTGACTTGAATTGCAATGGTCTACACGTTTCATACGTTATGCATACAATAATTAAGGGTAACATAATATGAGGAATGTGAAACTATAGTAGCTGAGTGCTATATTGGAGAATCTATTTCAAATAAATAGATCATCACCGAAAAAATTGCCAACGATTATGAACAAATGTTAGAAAGAGTATTGCTCTATTGAACTGAAATGATTCTAATTCGTGTTAGGAATTGCAGGAAATGATGTGTGAGTATAGACAATTTGAGAATTTTGTCTACTTAACGGCCCGCCGGGCCATAATGCGCCCACGGGCGGTAAAGTGCCACTTTACGCCCGGCGAACCGGGCGGTAAAGTGTACTTTACCACCCGCTAGTGCATAAAGTTAATAATTCGAAACCCGTACCGTATTTCGTATTTCGTGCTATTGCGAAATTAAATATTGAAATAAATGAAACATACAGAACTAGGTTTTTTTCTGAAATGACAATATATTGGTAGGTATATTGGGAGTAACCCAAAATTTAATTTTCTATGAGTGAAATCTCATATTATTTAGTTTTTCAGGTGGGGGATCGGAAAAGTAATGTGTAAAACTGGTGCGGAAACTGGATATTTCCCGCACTAGTTGTACGATATACTATTTCCTGTAAGACACGAGTGGAATTAAAATTATTGAGAACATGCATTGAAAGACCAAAGATTCCACAAGTTGGTTGAATCAAGCAAACAAAGCAGACAAAGAATTATGGAAGTTTGCAGAGAGATATTAAGTTGTAAATAGTAACAAATAATTAATATTTGTATCTGATAATTATTGTTTTCCTAGAAAAATATGAACTTTGATCGTCCGACGCCGCCTCAATCTTCCAACACGTACAGGCAGACTCGTTATCTAGTGATCCAGTGTTCGGGTTATTGAGTACACCGATGTACTAGGTATACAGGGTCTTTCATGACGAGCGTTCGTAATAGGAATAAATTTGACATTTACAGCACTACTCTGATAAAATCATAACTCATAGAAAGTAACAGTTGGAAATGTGAAATTTCACAGAATCACACCTAGAGCATGAAGTCGTGATCAGGTTTATCGAATTTTTAAAAATAATTTACTACGTGGTCGAAATTTCCAGCTGAAACACAACATGGATAAAACTGATGAAACACGATTTTTTTCTATTATTTTTATTTATTTTATGTTATTACTTTTGGATAGCATGAAGAATACTATATAACGGAAATACACCCCTGGCAGGTTATATCCGACTTTCACATTTCCAACTGTAACTGTGAGTGAGTTATTATTTTTTCGGAGTAATGCTGTAACCGTCAAAATTTGCAGAAAAATATTAATTTCTTGAAAACCAACGAATGTTGGTACCTATAGGCATTGTTGCACGAAGTGTGCCCAAAATCTGCTAGAAAATTAAAAAATATAATGAAATACAGGGTGCTCTATTTGAAATCAGAAATTTGCCCTTTACTTCCTGTATAGCGGACAGAGACCAGAAGTTGGAAGTATTGTAGTTGAGGAGGCCATATCGTAAAACCCACTATTACAAAATTTTAGGTTTTATTTTGAATGGTTCTCCATCTATCCCTAATGGATGCTTGTCATAAAACACCCTGTACATGGTTCTCTTACCTTAGACTAAAGGAACATTACATTTTCAATTTTTATGTAGCAAGCTGTCGTTCTATCAGTAACAGAGAATAAAAAAAATCGAAGTCAGAACGTCATAACATCACCTAATCAATATTATAATTAGTCCCATACCCATCCTAGATTTTCAAATGAAAAAAAGAGCGCATCATGTGTATTTCAGACTATTTGTAATCATTCATTACTTCTGAACCGTCACAGCCATTATGACGATCAAGGACTGTGGAGTGGAAGGTCATTTGTTGAAAATAACTGCGATTCGTGCATGTGGGAGAGGCTAGTTAAGAATGAATAGGGGCAATCAGGGAAAAGTCGAGGAATATTAGGTACCTGCTAATTCTACTAACCTAATGTCATAAATCTAGATTTTAAAGGTTCATTAAATTTCGTTTGCAAGAAGTCTTCAATATTAATGTCTGATATAACTATAATCGAAATAAAATTGCCTGCAAACTATTTGTTGAACAACCTTACGCTTACTATCTACCATGATCTGTTCACTGACGTCATAGTGATAATCAACTTCACTGATCTCCTGCATAAAACTAATGACTTGATGACTCTGATGTTTTCTGGAAGGTGGTTGTACAGTTTGGAGGCGTTATAAATTACAGAGTTTTTCATTAAATTTGAAGTTGGAAGGGGTAGCCTTGTTATTATTTTGGCGGGTAGACCCGAAGGTGATATTATACATTGGAAGGTTTTTATGAACCAAACATACCGTTTCCATAATGAAAAGAGAAGGTAGGGTGAGGATTTTCTGCTCTCTGAACAGTTCCTTACAAGAGACTCTAGGCCAAACGTTACAGATATAACGAATAGCACGCTTCTGGAGGAAGAAAATCATCTTGAAGCACTGTTTATTGCGGGTTTCCCAGAAAGGAATACCATACCTACTGTGCGACTCAATTTGCGCATGGTACACTATTTTGGCAGTAGTCACCCGATTTGTTAGACACAACACGTAAGGCATAACATCCTGAGGACAGTTTTTTGCTCAACACCTCAACATGGTTAAGGAAGTTCGATCATTGTCAAGACGAATCCCTAAAAATGTGTAGAGAAAATGGTATGTTTCCCTAGACAAAGGTCTGGTATAGTACACTGAAAAGACAATGGATGTGTTTTGGATATATTAAATGAACTCAAATTACTATCACACCATTCTTTTACAGCAGTACTATCTTGAGTCATTTTACTATGAAGGTTATCTAGATCCTTATCATGCCACAGGATAGTTACATCAACGGCAAATATAGTAAATGGACCTGCAGTTTTTATATGTTTCCCGAGTCATTGAATTAAAGTAGAAACAGGATAGGTCCAAGAACAGAGCCCTGAGGAACGCCATGCCTAATTGATCCAGTACCTGAGAAACCATTCGTTGAATGATCTATCTGGTAAGTTTGACTTTGAAAAATAACTATAAAATAATAACTCTTAACGGATCCACTTATTGAAGAAACCCAGAACTAATCGTCAAAGGACCACGCACGTTTCTTATGGAAAATGGCTTTCCGTGAATCTGTCCGAATTTTTGGTATGGTGTAGATCTGGATGCACTGATTAAAAGTGTCCATTGCCAAAAACTCCAAAAATGAACAGTTTTCGAGATATGGCTCTATCAATGTAATTTTTTTTGCATTTTTTGGATTTTGAGACACAATCAGTTCACTCTCATACTTAGGAAAAACCGAGTTTCAATGATTTCAGTGCAGGAATCGATTGAAAAATAGTTTTTCCTTCGTTTCAGATACTGCCATTTGAAGAAATTATTATACACTGCTCGTCACTGACGATGTAACTGGACTATTATTTTCAATTTCTATAGTCCAGTTTTTGTAGAAACAAAAACTTCTGAATTGCTCAAGGTATCACAGAGTCACATGTATTCAACACCTTTCGATAGGGGCACTAGAAAAATAATATTAGATACACACTATGGGAACTGAATCTGAGATACTTTTTTTTAAATAGTTTCCTAGTCGTCAAAGAAATAGTGGTAAATGCAAAATGAGCATATAGAATATCGTTTATTATGTAGGCTGACGACATAAATACTCGTATCGAATGCAGTTTGCTTATACCGAGTGTTGAATATCAATAGAAACAAGGGAAAACATACCCAATAATCATTTCTAATCGCTAATCGAATCGTTAAGGCAAACGGATCCGTGAAAATCTCTGAATATTTGATATGATGTGGATTCCGATGCACTGATCAAGTATCTATTGCTGCAGACTACAAAAATGGACAGTTTTCAAGTTATGGCCGTATCAATGTCTGATTTTTTCCGTTTTCTAGATTGTGGCCCATAATCGCTTAGCTCTTATACCCAACAGGCCAACAAAAACGGAATTCTATCGATTTCTGCGCAGGAATTGACTGAAAAACAGTTGTATTTCATTTCAGATACATTCATTTGGAGAAATTAGCATACACTGCTCGTTACTGGCGATGTAGCTGGGCTATTATTTTCAACTTTTATATTTCCGTGTTCGTAGAAATAAAAACTCTTGAATTGTTCTAGTTCTAACAAACATACTTATATCCAACACAATTCAATTGTGGCATTTGAAAAAATAATATGCGATACACACTCTTAATATGATTTGAATTTATTTTGAAATAAGAAACTAGAAAATCGTATTTATAATGTACGCTGACGAGATAAACACTCGTATCGAATGCAGATTTTTTATACCTAGTGTTAAATATACATACTGAAAAATCATTTCTAATTGTTAATTGAACCGATAACTGATGAGAGAATGTAGGCTTTCACGGCCGGAGTCAATATATTCAATGTTGTCTGGGCCTAGCGGCCAGATTTTTCTCAGCCGAAAGCCTATATGGACTTGAAAAACCGAGACCACCGGTGAGGAGTGCTGTGGTCTCAGATGTTTAACGTTCACGGCCATCAACTCTAGACAACATTTGAATTTGCCGTCAATTACCAGAGACATATTGCAACATTTGCAAATACCATGCATAACCAAGAACCGTACCTATCAATATAATTTTTGTGAAGAATCAATATGTTTGATGAAGTGAACACGGTTAAGTAACTGTGGGTCAATCTGTCCATTAACAAATTGAATATTTTTCTCATGAAATGTCAAATATTGTTGACCTCCCACTCATAAATTGTTCAACTGAAAAAGCTATTGCCTATAACGAATAAAAAATTCAGACATTTTTACGAATGCGTTTGCCTTAACGGTTCAATTAAAAATAACAGTAGTAATGATTTTTTGGTATGTATTTCCTTGGTGCTATTGATATTCAACACTCGGTATAAACAAACTGCATTCATCTCGTCAGCGTACATTATAAATACGATTTTCTAGTTTCTCATTTTGCATTTTCCACTATTTTCCTGATGGCCAGGAGAATATTTCAAAAGAAATTCAAATCATATTAAGAGTGTGTATCGCATATTATTTTTTCAAATGCCACAATTGAATTGTGTTGGATATAAGTATGTTTGTTAGAACTAGAACAATTCAAGAGTTTTTATTTCTACGAACTCGGAAATACAAAAGTTGAAAATAATAGCCCAGCTACATCGCCAGTGACGAGCAGTGTATGCTAATTTCTCCAAATGAATGTATCTGA
Organism: Chrysolina oricalcia; assembly: GCA_944452925.2. Taxonomy (NCBI): domain Eukaryota; kingdom Metazoa; phylum Arthropoda; class Insecta; order Coleoptera; family Chrysomelidae; genus Chrysolina; species Chrysolina oricalcia. The sequence goes on along the minus strand of OX101821.2, from coordinate 913,788 downwards.
AATCAAATACAACTGTTTTTCAGTCAATTCCTGCGCAGAAATCGATAGAATTCAGTTTTTGTTGGGTATACGAGCTAAGCGATTATGGGCCAAAATCTAGAAAACGAGAAAAATCCGATATTAATAGGGCCATATCTTGAAAACTGTTCATTTTTGTAGTCTGTAGCAATAGACACTTGATCAGTGCATCGAAATCCACATCATATCAAATATTCAGACATTTTCACGGATCCGTTTGCCTTAACGGTTCGATTAGCGATTATAAATGTTTATTGGGTATGTATTCCCTTGTTTCTATTGATATTTTACACTCGGTATAAACAAACTGCATTCGATACGAGTATTTATGTCGTCAGCCTACATTATGAACGATTTTCTATATGCTCATTTTGCATTTACCACTATTTCTTTGACGACTAGGAAACTATTTAAAAAAAAAAAGTATCTCAGATTCAGTTCCTATAGTGTGTATCGAATATTATTTTTCTAGTGCCCCTATCGCAGCTATATTTTTATGTATTTTCTCGCTTTATCAATGAGAATTCAGTTCTTTCGATAATTAAGCATATTTGATTTGATTTGATTTGATTTGAAAGGTGTTGAATATATGTGACTCTTTGATACCTTGAGCAATTCAGAAGTTTTTGTTTCTACAAAAACTGGACTATAGAAATTGAAAATAATAGTCCAGTTACATCGTCAGTGACGAGCAGTGTATAATAATTTCTTCAAATGGCAGTATCTGAAACGAAGGAAGAACTATTTTTCAATCGATTCCTGCAGTGAAATCATTGAAACTCGGTTTTTCCTAAGTATGAGAGTGAACTGTCAAAATCCAAAAAATGCAAAAAAAATTACATTGATAGAGCCATATCTCGAAAACTGTCCATTTTTGGAGTTTTTGGCAATGGACACTTTTGATCAGTGCATCCAGATCTACACCATACCAAAAATTCGGACAAATTCACGGAAAGCCATTTTCCATAAGAAACGTGCGTGGTCCTTTGCAAATAATTATATCATTCAGTTTTACAGGAAAACAATCCATAGCCATATCATATCGTCGTGAACTCCAGCAATGCCCTTTGAGTTGTTTTAGTGCACTAATCTATTATCTTGTTATTTATAGATTCGGTCATGATCGCAGGTCATTATCAATTGCGAGGTTGATGACTAGCGAATTGTATGACCGTGACTGTGCAGACCACATGCAAATAAAACATTTCTATCTATATATAAATTTGAGGTGATTGGAATCAGGAGATAGTAATATACTCCTATAGAGGAGAGAGTCCTGCGCTCAGTTAGCCTTATAGACTAGGCTCTTTTGGCCTCAGCTGAAGTCGTCCATGAAAGGACGAAGGACTTAGTATTAGTTAGTGATGGCTTTAGGAATGAGTTTTATTTGTCCTATATTATGTTATTGAATGTCCCTTATTTAAAATATGTATATAGCTTTCCCCCCGTATCCCAGTTGTCGTAAAATAAATGTTCTTTATATTTCTTTGATACTATCGAATTTCTAAAGCTACCATCTGTAGCTGCACCTCAGGTCGCATTTTGTATAAGGGAATAATCCCTTAAACGACTCAGGATGCTACCCTAACAGCGCTAGTCATATTTTCATATTTTTTTTCTCCATTTCGTTCAAACCGTCACCTCGCTGCTTTTCATTCTTTCATTCGCTTATTCACTTGCAATACTTATCATAGCCGTAGTGTCCTTCTTGGTCCTTGTTGTTGATTTTTGCTATATACAAAAAAACATTTTTTATTTAAAACAACAAAATAAATAGTTCCCGCGGTTACACCTTTGTACCTAAGATGAACAGTGTTCATTTGCATCCTACTACAGGATATACAGGGTGGGTCACGGTCGATGGTACCTTAGACGTTTACGGAGAACGGGACATAAGATCATTCTGAAAATTTGGTTTCTCAAGTAGTTGCTCTTGGTCTATCGACCTAAAATATTTTCATCAATGCAGCGTTGCCGCTTATACCAGAAAGTAGCAGCATTTTTGTTATTTCAAACGGGTCACCCTGTATATTACCTCATTTTTGAACTTGTCATTCCTTTATGATTATTTCTGCCTCATACTGCCCTATACCTATCTCTAACGGTTTTTGAGATATTGGTTAGTTTCCATATTTTTTGTCCAAAACATAGCTCGAATTGAATGTTTATCTCTGCGGTATTTGGATTCTTAATAAGTTGCAATTTTGTGTTTAGTTCATCAAGATCATGTACATTGATTCTGTATAGAGAAGTTTGTTCTGCGTTATACAGGGTCGTTCAAAATTCATGATCTTACTGCTAGATACAAAAAGGGTTGAAAGTGCGTTTTTTTAAATAGAACATCCTGTATATTATGGAATATCCTGAAAGATGACTAAATTCCCTTCGAATTGATATATCATGTTCCTACACCTAAATAGCCAGAATTCCGAGATAATAGCAATTTTCACTTGTAATCTCCCGGGTGCTTGAATTAATGCCGGAAATTTTTCGAGTACATGAATTTTCTTTGAAAATTCATGTACGAGATAAATTTACGGCAATTAATTCAAGCACGAGGGGGATTCGTTAAGAAAATTTCACACCGAGAAATGAAAATCATCCAACAATTCATAAGAAATAACTAACGATGGTTTCACCTGAACTATTTATAACCACTAAAATATTGATATGTAAAATACTCAAAAGTGTTCGGCAAAAAACCGGGTTCTGGTCTTAGTCCTCTATAGAGGTGACTTGGTGCTCAGTCTTGGCATTCATGGAACAAGTCCAGTTTTTGGTAAATGAGCCCGCCGTGTTTGCGGGGCTCATTGTGGTGTGCCCTTACTCTTGTTATTTCCCTGGTGAGTGAACTTTTGGGAATGTGATATTTGTAAAATTTATATGAAAGATTCATTATGTGGTCTTGGATAGTGGTGACTTTATCTAGGTCACGCACGTTTCAAAGAAAATTCATGGACTCGAAAAATTTCCGGCAATAATTCAAGCACTTGGGAGATTACAAGTGAAAATTGCTTTTATCTCGGAATTCTGGCTATTTAGGTATAGGAATATGATATATCAATTCGAAGGGAATTTAGTCATCTTTCAGGATATTTGATAATATACAGGATGTTCCATTTAAAAAAACGCACTTTCAACCCTTTTCGTATCTAGCAGTAAGATCATGAATTTTGAACCACCCTGTATAACGCAGAACAAACTCCTCTATACAGAATCAATGTACATGATATTGATGAACTAAACACAAAATTGCAACTTTCTAAGAATTCAAATACCGCAGAAATAAACATTCAATTCGAGCTATGTTTTGGATAAAAAATATGGAAAATAACCAATATCTCAAAAACTGTTAGAGATAGGTATAGGGGAGTATGAGGCAGAAATAATCAGAAAGGAATGACAAGTTCAAAAATGCGGTAATATACAGGGTGACCCCTTTGAAATAACAAAGATGCTGCTACTTTCTGGTATAAGCGGCAACGCTGCATTGCTGAAAATATTTTAGATCGATACACCAAGAGCAACTACTTGAGAAACCAACTTTTCAGAATGATCCTATGCCCCGTTCTCCGTAAACGTCTAAGGTACCATCGACCGTGACCCACCCTGTATGTTCACGGTTTGGTACAACATTACTCTGAACTTTTTATACAAATCCTATAAAATTTAATTAAACTATTGGAAACCTTCCATCAAATATTTCAAACCCGAAATAACTAAACATTAACAGTATACCTGTGTAGGGATAAACCCCATAACTCATTTTAAAGTTTTTCAAATTGCACAAATTTCCCTCAATTCGGTATAGAATTCCTGTTGCAGGAAAAAATAGCAAAATTTGCTCATACGTATAACATAGGAGAAAACAAATTACTAAAATTAGGTCTAGGTTGACCCAAATGCTCAAATTCGTTTTGAAGATTGTGGCAAATTTTCAAGAAAATGAGTAAACACCTATATTAGTAGCAATACATAATAAAGAAAAAACTTTGCTCTATATGTACAAAAAAATATTACTACAAATTCACCCATTTCTACGTTCACAATTATATTTTCATGGCTAAGAGGAAGATACCGTGAAACATTTTGTACACAATTCTTACTAAGCTGAATTATGACGAATTAACTCCCAGGACGAGCAAGGCATCTCCACCATAGTCCTTGGACTATGGTTGGAGTAATTATGGGGGTGGGTGAGGTTAGTTATGAAGAATCAACCCCCCGGGACTAGCAAGGCGCCTCTACCATAGTCCTTAGAATATGGTTGGAGTAATAAGGAACGGGGTGGGGTTAATTATGAAGAATTAACCCTCCAGTACGAGCAAGGCGCATCCACCATATGTCGCGACTATAGCGGCTAGGGTAGCATTCTGAGTCGTATAAGGGATTGTTCCCATTATGCAAAATGCGACTTGGGTTACAGATGGTAGTTACTCAATAGTATCAAAGGAATACAATAAACATTCATGTTACGCCAACTGGGATACGGAGGGAAAGTTATATACATATTTTAAATAAGGGACATTCAATAACATAATATGAGACAAATAAAATTCTTACCTAAAACCATCACTTACTAATACTAAGCCCTTTGTCCTTTTATGGACGACTCCAGCTGCTGCCAAAGGGGCCTACCCTATTAAGCTAACTGAGCGCTAGGACTCTCTCCTCTATATGAGTCTATTACTAACCCTCTCCTGATTCCAATCACCTTAAATTTATATACACATAGAAATGTTCTATTTTCATGTGGTCATATGATGTTGCCTAGCCAATCAACCTGGCTGTGTAAACGCTGAATTACGAAGATCCCTTGTAGAGTTTTTAGAGTTTTTAGAGTTTTTAAATCAATTCCTGATATTCGAAATTTGTAATTAGTTCAGAAAATTGAAAACATCGATTATTGTAGAATTTCACGAAGAAAGTTTTTTCATCTTCATATTGTTTAAAAAGCTACAACAAATATCTCATTGAAAATTATTATCCACATGTTACTTATTTTCCGAAAATATAACTTTAGCAATTTTGCAAATTTTGAAAAACACATTTTTTCAAGAAACTGATTATCAGTAGTTTTCAAGACGAGCCTAAGTTGATGATATTTTTTTTTTCTCGAAAAATCACTAATAACGATTTTTTCCGTCTTTTGCGTACTTTTTGAATGTCACTGTATATTTTATCAGAATGAACATTAGTATAATTATAGTTTGGTTACACTCCCACCTCGGACTGTAGGACAAAATGAAAAACTGACATCAATAAAGCCAGTTCTTTTTGCTGGTAAATCAATCCATTTTATTGTATTGGTAGGTGTGAACTTTCGACTCCTATTTCATCACGGCATTTCACTTCATCCAAACAATAATAGGAAATTTCTGGCGTATATTATTACCCACTTCAAAACCACACACTTAACACTTCATTAGCTTTGGGGTTTTACTTGAAAATAAGTATCTGAAATCGGTATGCGTCAGACAATTCTTCTCGCTGTGACTCTCCAAATGCCCCGGTCACCCCCACAAGTTTAGACTTATCCCGTTCATCAGTGACATTTTGAATTTATAGTTACATACCTACTTTTTTTAAATATTCGTCTATTAGGTAGGTACTTCACACCAATTTTGGTAAACACAATCCCTGATTTGTATTTGACAACAACAAAAACAATGGACTTTCATTCAAAATATTCCTCCACAATGTCAACCCAACTTATCACATTGTGATAAGGTGACAAGCACGGCTCACATTCCAATAAAAGACAACAAACAGTAAATAATTCGATAAATCCATGGCATGAAATCTATTTTTGAAACGAACAACACACGAGCGAACTGGCTCATCAATAAAATCACCTATTACGTATTCAAAAATAACTAAAAACGAACACTAATGCTTTACAAGCTACAAGCCATCGAGGATAATTGGTTTTAAGTTGGGTTAGGATTTAGTTAGTATTCTGAATTCGAGGCCAGAAGCTTCGGTTTGTTTTCCGTTAGAAAGAATGTTTAGTGTGTAGAAGTTCGGTTTAATATTAGACGTAGTCTGTGACGGTCTATCCAAAGTTTTCATGTTTTTACCTACCTAGACGCGTTTTGTTTGTTATTTTATAAAAATGTATGTTTACGTTGTGACAACTTGAGTACCTACTTTACCGTTTAACCCCGTAATCTGTTTGATTTTCGATGCTAGAGGAAGGTAAACAAAAGTAAGTACCTACCTTTATAGTGATATTTATTTTCTCTAGCACTTGAAAAAACAATGGTCCTGTATGGGAAGGAAGGTATAAGTATAGATAATATGGATAGAGATTGAGAGATTTTACTGGAACCGACACTTCCGTAAGCTGAAGTATGGAATACTAATGATATTGATACAAAGCAGTGGCGTCCTGGATAGTTTTTATAGATTGGGATTCAGTCGACTGGGCAGCAATCTTGAATGATTTTTTACAAATAAACAGAAATTGTAGCATTTTTTTATATAAGGCATACAGCACCAGTGCTCTTCTTCAGGGAACTTATGTGTGGGAAACTTTTTTATATGTTTTATTTGGGCTCCACCAGTATCATTAAAACTTGCTAAACTAGGAAAATTTAATTACATGATATTGCAAAATATTTTCAGTCATTCCACGAAGAAGTAATATATGAACCTATTAAATAAAATAACATTCAATAAAACAGAAGAGAAAATTAACATACAATTGTTTACTAAAGAAAATCCAAATCCTAGCTGCTTTTTATACAGGGTGGCCCAGCGAAAACGAAACAAGGCCGATATTTCATATTTGTCGTTCGAAGAAAAAAAAACGCTCGTACCCGTCGATTTTTATTGCGAGGGGGACATCTTCCTATCATAACCTCAACTGTCATACCTCTCCCCCACCCCTTGGGCACTATCACCCAAGCAATTTGAATAGGGAAAGTAGTAAGTGTGACACATCATTGAAAAGGTAATTTTATAAGGAATTCAGCCATGTCAATTTTTGCAACCTAACTTTTTATTTTGGCGCCCACTTGCGGAAAAAGTAACTGTTCCGTATTCCAAATTATAATACTGCATTGCAAGCTATTTTGACATAAATTCGGTGACAGTGCATTATGAAATTTTTCTAAGAGAAAAAACAAAATGGCGGCTCCAAAATGGCGGACATGATTTGCAATTATGGTCCGATTCAATTCAAAATTGATATGTTGTGGTTTTCAAGGTCGGAAATTATGATTTGTTCGCCAATTCAAAAAAACAAGATGGTGGCTCCAAGATGGCGGACGAAATTTGTAATTCTGGTCCGATTTGAATCAAAATGAGTACTTATGTGAAGATTTTCAGGGATTTTCAGGCGCGGCAAAATTTTGATTCTGTTACGCACAGAATAACCTACGTCACACATCTAAATAAAATTTTATTTCCTAATTTGTATAAAATCTTTTTTTCATCAATTCAATTAATTCACTGTAGTCATACTGGAAACTTGTAAAACCTTCATATGCCAATTTTGAATCGAATCGAACCACAATTACCAATTTCGTTCGCCATATTGGTATTTACATTGACAAAAATATCATAATTTTTCACCCTGAAAATCCCCACATATCAATTTTGATTCGAATCGCCATTTTGGCGCCATTTTGTTTTTTCTCTTAGAAAAATTCCATAATGCACTGTCACCGAATTTATGTCAAAATAGCTTGCAAATGCAGTATTGTAATTTGGAATACGAAACAGTTATTTTTCCCGCAAGAGGGCGCCAAAATAAAAAGTTAGGTTGCAAAAATTGACGTGGCTGAATTCCTTATGAAATTACCTTTTCAATGATATGTCACACTTACTACTTTCTCTATTCAAATTGTTTGGGTGATCGTGCCCAAGGGGTGGGAGGAGGGGTATGACAGTTATGATAGGAAGATGTCCCCCTTGTATTTTGACAATTTGATGAGACCTTATGAACATTGTTAATCTGTATAACTCCCGAGAGCTTTAGCTCGAGGGAGTTATTCTTTGATTATTGATGTTCATATGGTCGAATTGAATTGTCACAAAATACAAGTTACTCGAGATGAATTAAAGAAAATAATAGTCGTTATTTGTCATGGTCGAGTAATATTCAGGAAGATTATTTCATGAACAGCAGAAAATCATCCATATAGTCGTTCATATACGTTTCAACATTTGATTCAAATCGTTTTTCAACAACCCTTCTGTAGTAGAAGATAACTCAAAACGAGTCATTTCAATTTTAAGTGACTGAGTTATGTCAAACTTTGATACTTATACAGACAAAAGGGAGCCGCGAATATTTCTCATCATGTGAAAACGAAACGGGAAAGTACTTTGCCGGCCTAGGCCGTCAAAATCGGTTTTTGGTTTATAGTTGTCACTTTGACGTTTCAGGAAAGCACGTAATTTCGAATCCTCAATTTATGATAAAGCTGATTGCGATTTCAGAAAAAATAGTATGTACCTCGTAGTAAAAGCACATTCCCAGACTTCAATGCTTGTTGGCCTCGGCTTAACGCCTCGGCCAACAATTTACATTGTCGTCCGACTTGATACACAATATACTATTCCCGTATCGAAAACGATACGGGAATATTTTTTCCGGCTTGTTTACATTTTAGACAGTTATTGAATTCACGCAAACAATATGTTGAATTCCTTACATTTTGATAATGCTGATTGCGATTTCAGAAAAACTAGTATGTGTACCTCGTAGTAAAAGCACATTCCCAGACTTCAATGCTTGTTGGCCTCGGCTTAACGCCTCGGCCAACAATTTACATTGTCGTTCGACTTGATACACAATATACTATTCCCGTATCGAAAACGATACGGGAATATTTTTGCCGGCTTGTTTACATTTCAGACAGTTATTGAATTCACGCAAACAATATGTAGAATTCCTTAGTTTTTGATAATGCTGATTGCGATTTCAGAAAAAATAGTATGTGTACCTCGTAGTAAAAGCACATTCCCAGACTTCAATGCTTGTTGGCCTCGGCTTAACGCCTCGGCCAACAATTTACATTGTCGTCCGACTTGATACACAATATACTATTCCCGTATCGAAAACGATACGGGAATATTTTTGCCGGCTTGTTTACATTTTAGACAGTTATTGAATTCACGCAAACAGTATGTAGAATTCCTTAGTTTTTGATAATGCTGATTGCGATTTCAGAAAAAATAGTATGTGTACCTCGTAGTAAAAGCACATTCCCAGACTTCAATGCTTGTTGGCCTCGGCATGACGCCTCGGCCAACAATTTACATTGTCGTCCGGGAATGTATTGCTTTTACTACTAGATACGCAATATACTATTCAATGAATTCAAATAAAAAAAAATTAACTTGACACTTCACATTACTGACACATGTCAGTGCAACAATTCAGTGTTCAAACATATAAAAACAAAGTTTGTCACCAACCTGACAGCACAAAAAAAATTCACCAATAGCCCGTGGAATATTGGCAATTAGTGATATATTTATTAACGATGTTACAGGTATGACTACTTCTACCTTAATTAACATCAAATATAACTTCAATCCTGAAATTTTGTTGGTGCAACCATGTGTGAATAAAATAATCGTAGGACCATGACAAATAGTCGACTATTATTTTCTCCATAATTCTATCAAGCTTACCTTGAATTTTGACAATTTAATGAGACCATATGTACATTAATAATCTGAATAACTCCCGAGAGCTTTAGCTCGAGAGAGTTATTCTCTATTTGTCATGGTCGAGTTATATTTGGAAAGATTATTTCACCAAATCATTTATATACTCGATCATATACGTTTCAACATTTAACTTTCTTTTCTTTTTTGAGGACAAGAATACAGGTTTCGTCTTTTTGCATTACGCGCATTTCTAGCACTTTGGAATTAGATATTCTCAAATGGATTTATCTTACGTTTATGTTCATTGAAGTAAAATTTCTGGAGAGTTTTCGCAGTTGAATTCCACATCAATTCAACCGTTTACTATTTATATTCCTCGTCATTTTCTTTACGCGTATTCCATGGCTAATCTTTGATGAATTCGGCGATCATGAGAGTTGGGGTAGTCGCACAAAATTCATGTTTCTTCTATTGACAAAAAAACATAAATTGTTTCCAGGCAGACTCTTTACTCTTCACGATATTTTCTGGGATGGATATATATGCATCAATTTATGTCATAGAAGATAACCCAAAACGAGACATTCCAATGCTGAGCGACTAAGTTATGTCAAAATTTGACACTTATACAAAGGAGAGCTTTGTTCACATGCATAGCCGTGTTTACCTAAATATTCGCTTATATCACACATCATGTGACTTCAATCATGAAAATTCATTGTTGTAGCAAAGTGTGAATTAAATAATCGTTCATATACAGGTAGTTCAGCAGGGTATGTGGAAAAGGGTTAGTAAAGAGGTCAGTGAATTGACCAGAGACAATTGGAGAAAAGGCATTGTTATTACCATAGAAAATGCCATGTGGAAAATTGACAATATCGATCCAATTGTTATTGACCTTAACAAAGATGATTCATCTTCTTCCAACTGTGATTTATTATAGTTTTTGAAAATACTGTCCTTTTTCTAATTTACAATCAAAAATAACTTCAATTGTTTGTTACTTAATGTAAATCATTTTTTGTAATAGTTTAGTCGGCGACAACATTCTTCTTTGATCCCATAATTTCTTGGTTAATTTTGAATAACTAATGACTGCTGCATTTCACGTTTTTAACTTCCAAAATACTATAATCGGTGAAAATACACATCTTACTATTTTTTTATCAAATTTATTTTCCAACTAATTGTTAAGAAATAATATTCTACAGCAATGGTTGACGTTAACCTAAATATTTTCATTGAATATTTACTTTCCATTTAATTTTCAAACGGAAATCATACCCCAAGACACACCACTGAAAGGTGGCTGGTTAGAATTTTAAATCCCTCAACACTGGCCCAATCCGACAAAAAGATATTTTGCGCCGGGTGGCACTACCTAACGAATGAAGAATGAAGAAAACAGTTTTTGCTGTTTTTATGAACGTGCTACATCAAACTTTGCACGAGCCCCCCTGTTTGGATTCTGCATAGGTACTAAATGAGGATTCATTACTCTGCGCCTTTAATTTACAGACAGAGTGTACGTGTTTTACTAGGGGTTGGAGTGGGAAATGGATTACCAATTCAAATCGAGAAGATGAACATAACAAATTTTTGGGAATTTATTTATTGAAAGGAAGAATATTTAGATATATTGCAACATTTTCATTGTGTTCCCGAGAATAAGGTGAGTTCGTGAGCTAATGTGATGGAGACGAATAGAATCAAATCATGTAAAACTGAGCTAACCATTAATGAAAATCAGCTCTTAGCATGAAAAAATATAAGGTTTTGAGAGGCCATTTTTGCAAAAGGCCTCATAGAGGTATCCCATGAAAAATTATTATTTTACTTTCAATACCGAGAACTGAGATAGATAATTGCTTTGATAAAGTTATACGAGATATAACTATGCAGGGCACTGTGAGATGTGCTTTTCTGTAAAAAATAAAGCCTAGATTTTCATTGCGTTGAATTTCCAGTTATTTAATCGCCATTCTAGAATTCTTACCAGGTTTCTGTTCATATAGTTCACTCTCCTTGCTGTGAATTTCTATTTTCGTGAGCAATGAAGATCTGAAAGGCAAAAATGTGTGCAGAGTTATGTCATGCGGGAAGCTGTGAACTGCTGAGATCGAAAATGTTTAGAAAGTTCCGATAATGGAACGTTATTATCATAAATTTTGTTAGACCGTGTAATTGCTGTGGTAAGTTGTTAAAATTGTTATTTCCGTCAACCGATTACACCCCTACGCGCAACCCTCGGAAGTCTTCGAGAAACTTGAGTGAGCTAGGCAAGACGCAGCCCTTACCTTTCAACGTGTGATGCCATGCACGAGACCGGTGAATCGGTGGATCGAACCCACGACCCCACGCTTGCGAAGCGAACGCTTTACCAGCCGACCACCACGGCCCATGAAATAAGCGCAGTTATCATTATCATTATATAAATGCTGGCCCATTTAGTTATTTTCATATTTTCTACATGACAAAACCGTTTAATTTCAACTCGAAATAAAAATCTTGTAAACTGCTTTTCTGGAGAGTAGCATATGTTTTCAGGTTAGGGTTTCTATTTTCAACTGCTTATTTTTTTAGATGTTGGACATCCTATGTAATGATGGATATAACCTTTTTGTAACTCATGGTTAATGCTTAGATACGACTGCATTCTTTCCCTTCTAATCACTTTGAAATCCTGCCAATTTCTAGAATAAATGCATAAATTACCAGAATAAACAGTTTCACATCCTTGAACTTCGTTCAACGAATTTTTAATTATCAGCGATGTGCTTCGGAAACTCTGTGAACGAGTTGCCAGTATTATATTTTCATTCATGTTATTATTTTACGTGACTCCTTGTTATTGATTTCAGTGTTTTGATTCCCAACTTTTTTTATCATTTCATCCTCTTCATCACTGGTAATCATCACCTTAACTATTGATTTTTGCTGTTCACTGTGAACATTTGAATGTCACTGATCATTGATTTGATAAGATTTTTGCATAAAAAATCGTCGCAATCAGATAAATCAAGATTTTTTTAATGAAAAATACCATAATATGCATTTGAAATTATTCAACTTTGGCGCCCTCTAGTAGCTCTCCTGATTATACAATCCCTTTGAGACTTGTCAAAATTTTGTCGGCCTGAACCAAACAAAATATCAAATTTTGCTGAAAGCCATTTTGAGTCCATTTCTTTTTCTTCAAAATGTTACTATAGCAATGGGAGGGAAGATCCTTACATGGAAGCAAATTTTGTTGTGTCAAGAGCTGTGATTTCAAATCTGAATACTTATTGTTTTCAATAATAATAATTTCTTTTGAAATGGGAAACGTTCTCAAAGAAAATTGAACCAAACATGACTCCTCTAGTAATGGAAAAAGCCCACGATAAAAATGAAGTAACTTTTTTGTAATGTCTAGCAGAAAAAAAGTAACTTCATTTTTATCGTAGGTTTTTCCCATTTCCAGAGGGGTCATGCATGCTTCAACTTTCAAGAGGGAATTGCACTAGTTATTTTTTCCAAAGTTTTACAAGTCAAACTGGGTAAAAATATAATTTTTTTTTCGATTGTGTTTGATCCAGAAAAAAAAACTATTGAAGTACAATCCAAATATACTAGTGACGTTAAGGTCTCCTGATGTCAAGATCTCAATATATTGCCTATTTGTCTGACTGGTGTCAATACAAGTGTACCTTTCCATTAAAATCGACTGAATAGTATCGAAAGAAGATTAATCCGGTGTACACTATGATTCAAACTGGGAACAATTCTTCCTTGTATAGGAAGCATCCTCTGAGGACTCAAGGACAATAGTACAAGTGACGTCAGCCCGCGAAAATGTGGTGTTTGATTCTCTCCTAATTCAGAACAGTTTTGAAGTGGATTGTAGTCGTTTTGAAATAAATAAATAGGTTCGTGAAATTATTTTATATGCATCATTTATACCGATAAGAGCATTTGTAAAACGTAATTTTTTATTTTGATGTAATTCCCCCTATTAAGAATATTTTCCTTTTCAACATGAATCCCTTCCAAGAGAGATTATATTGAACGATGGAAAATAAGCGACTATAGTTTGTCTTTCAGTCGCAGATGATTCCACATCTGATTATGATCATCTAGTTCATATTTTCAATAAAATCAATAATATCTGCATTTTGCCCTGAACAACTTTTCTAAATAAATTTTTTTCGTTGTGTAGGGAACTGTGATTTCAAATCTGAATATTATTTTCAAGAACTTTAATACTAATTTCCATATTTTGCCCTAACCAACTTTTCTAAATAAACTTTTCTATATTGTAAAATAAGACTAATTTCTCTGGTGTAATTTACTCTAGATCGAAGAATAGATACATAATCAAAAAGCTTACCCATAAGGTGCAAACTTTTTGAAAATTACTGTAACGAAGGTTGCTATTTATTTATTGAGAATTGGCAACACTGGTGTTGTTAGGCGCGATCCAACTGCGCTATCGCAAAGTTTGACATTTTTGACAGTATACGTAATCAGAACTTTTTGTTATACATACGCTATTTGTATTGTTATTAGACATTCAAAAATTTTTTCTCAGCCAAAAAATGGAGCTAAATCATGAACATTTTCGTGCCATGATTTTTTACGATTTTCGACGTGGATTATCTCAACAGCATTGTGCCGATCAACTTACTGCGATTTTTGCTTATGAAGCACTATCTAATGCCACAGTATATCGATGATTTGGTGAATTCAAACGTAGCCGTACTTCGCTGGCAGACAAAGTTAAAGATGGACGTCCATAATCGGTTGTTGTGCGAGAAAACATTGATGCTGTGTCCGAACTGATAACGCAGGATGGTCATGTGACATATCGCGAGATCGAGGCATCCCTGGCCATTAGTATGACAAGTATACATAAGATATTGCATCAACATTTGGCAGTCTGAAAGATTTGTTCTTGTTGGATCCCGCACATTTTGACAATCGATCAAAAAAAGACTCGTGTAAATTGGTGCAGGAAATGATTACAAAATATGACCGCGGTTCATCAAATGCAATTTATAACATATACACAGGTGACGAATCTTGGATTTATTGTTATGAGCCCGAAACTAAACAGCAGTCGACTGTATGGTAGGGATCGACCGAAACCGATATTTATATCGGTCTATCGGTGATATCGGCCTCATTGGCCGATTATCGTATCGACCGATATCAAAAACCGATAGACCGATATATTTTTTTATTGGGAAAAAATTCAATTTGAAAAATGAATGAAAAAACTACACTTCCATCAAAAATACATCTTTATTGCCAATAAAAAGTATGTATCGTAAAATCAACTAAATTCTTTGACTAGTAATTAAAAATTAATAAAATAAAACCCTATGCGGATTGCAACTATAAGTTAAAATTATTTCACCTTACTAAAATACAAAAATATCTGATTAATACTGATAATTTAGTTTTGGTAGGTTGTGATGCAAAAACAATAAGCTTTCTGCCCTATCAGGAGTTAGCCTGCTACGTTTTGCATCATAAATATTACCAGCTTCAGAGAAAACTTGTTCGCTGGAGACACTTCCAGCTGGTGCAGACAGGTATATGGCAGCCTGCGGAAAAAGATTGGGAAATCTCAATTTATTGTCGTTCCACCACTGACCGGGATTTTCATTTCTGGAAATTATTGGATGACTTTGATTTAATTTAATTTCATCATCCAGTACCTCAACAGAAGCAGACCTTTGTTTTCGTTTTCGCTTCGAACTTCCTGATGTGCCTTCACCAGCAAAATGTTCGTAAAATTCCCAAAATAAATCACGCACAGTCTTTGATGCACCTGAATCCCTTTCCATAGCTAGCAATTTTACTAGTGGCATATTGTCCTCCCCATCACTTTCACCATCCGTAATAGTTTCGATTATGCCGCTGCCTTCCTCTTGAACAGTAATTTTTCTTTTTAATATTTCATAGATTGGTCCGCCATCATTGTCAAAAAAACTGTTCTTGAAACGTAGATCCAACAACGTGGCCAACGTAAAACTTTCTTCAGTAAAAATATGGTTGAATCGTTTTTCCAAGTTTTTTTGTAGATCACTCCTCAATGTGTCTACACCAGAAAATATGGCACTTTTTGAACGGTTGCTCAAGTACGAATCTAATGTTTTAACTAGGGATATCACCTCTGATATGCAACACTCCCTGTTACTTGAGAGTTTAGTTATTTCCTCAAAGGGTTGTAAAAGTTTGATAAGCTTTTGAACCAAATCCCATTGGTGGAATGTTAGGTCTGTCAAATCTGGATTATCCAAGATATAAATACTGATAACATTTTTTTGTACTAGTAATCGTTCCAGCATGTAATAGGTTGAGTTCCATCTGGTTTGTATATCTTGGATAAGTTTTTTTGTTGGGACATTCATTTGTTTTTGTAGCTTTTTGAGTTTATCACAAGCAGTTGCAGAGTGATTGAAATGAGTCACAATTCTCCTTGCTTTGGCAATGACATCTATTACTGCCCTTTGGCAATCAATGGAGTATTTTATTGTTAATTGTAAAGTGTGAACAAAACAACCCTGATATTTCATTAAAGCGCCGACGATCCCTTTTTTCATATTGGAGGCGTTATCTGCCAACAAGAGGTGAATTTGGCTTTTTTTCAATTTCCATTGGTCTAATAGATCTTGAAGCATCTCAGATATGGTGTCACCTGTATGGGTGCCTGGAAAACCTCTACAAGCTAGAACAAATGACTCTCGGTGACTAGATACATTTTTACTCCAAAAATGAGCCGTCAATGATATAAAAGAAGATATAATTGTTGTGTTGACAAGTCCATATATCTGATTTTTCCAATCATCTGATCATCTATTATTTTCTGTACACGAGATTTGCACTTTTGAAAAATGTCTGGCACTACAGTTTCACGGAAATATTTGTCTGATGGTATGGAATATAAAGGAAATCCTTTTTTTAATAAGCGTGTAAAACCAGTATCCGAACAAATGGAAAATAGTTGATTGTCGGTAGCTATCATTTATTTCACCAATTAATTTATGAATTTCCTTAGCCTTTTCTGAATTTATATCCCATTGTCGAATTATGGACGTACATGTTTTTACGGTTTCAGCTATGTTAGTACAACTGTACGAACAACGATGGAAATAAATGAACGGCCGATAGACCGATATATCGGTATATCGGTATTTGAAATATCGGTATCGGCCGATTATCGGTATCGGCTAAAATTTCTATATCGGTCGATCTCTACTGTATGGGTCATTCAAAATTAACCAAATCCAACAAAAGTTGTTCGTGCTCGCAGCACTTTGAAGCAAATGGTGGCCTGTTTCTTTGGTGTAAACGGTCATGTGGCAACCGTGCCTTAAGAGCAACGTAGAACGGTAAACTCTGAATGGTATACTACTATTTGTTTGACAGAAGTCATTAATGAAATAAGGAAAACGAACCGTGGTCAGAGGATAATTCTCCATCATGACAATGCGAGCTCACACGCATCGGCTCAAACAACCCGCTATTTGAGCACTCAAAACGTTGAATTGATGGGTCATCCGCCGTACAGCCCTGATTTAGCACCCAATGATTTCTATTTGTTCCCTCAAGTGAAGAACAAATTACGTGGTCAACGCTTTTCGACGCCACAAGACGCTGTTTATGCATTCAAAAACCATGTTTTGGAGATACCTACTTCGGAGTGGAAAAACTGCTTTGCCAATTGGTTTAATCGAATGCAAAAATGTGTAGAATTGAAACAAGAATTTTTTGAAAAACAATAAAGAAGTTTCTACACCCCAATTATTGTTTTAGTTCTTCATTTTCAATACATAAATAGCAACCCTCGTAGTACCATTCATTTTTCTTTCTGTATAAAATCCATTGAAATAAAAGCTATTACATAAAATGTAATATAACACTCATTTCAATATTTTCCTAAATCGGTTCTTAATGAATATGAATTAGGTTTGAGGGCGCCAATGCGCCATTCGATAAAAGTCTAAAACTAATTACTTGCACATACTTAGTTAATTATTTCAGTTGTCAGAGTCAGTTGACAGCCATTGTCTATGCTAATGAATAGATAAATATCAGTTATAACATTATTGCGACGCATTACTTTTATCATTGATCGTTCGTAATGGGTGCCGGTCAGTCGGCAGATAGTTGTTTACTAATGTGAGTGAGAATACACCGGGAACGTTCATTAATTTGAAATCACTGTACAGGGTGTAAACTAAATGATGTCATTGATTTCAGGTGGTGATTCTTTGTCATATTTTATGAAAAAAAGTTCACACAAACATATGTCCTAACTTGCTTTTTTCTCAAGTGACGGAGTGTCAAAGTTTTAATAAAAATTCGTTTATTTGTTAACTACTCAAAAGTCTTCTCGTCAATTTTCATGAAACCTGGTGTGTTTATTATCAGTTACAGGGGGCTTGTTTTCATTAGGTTAGATGTCAAATTATAAGTAGCGAAGGGTCACCTGATTGATAATTAGGGTGCGGTGCGTTGTGCCCATATTCCGTTACACCCACATTTCGTTGCACCCACATTTCGTTTCGCCCACATGTCGTTATGCCCACATTGCGTTGTACCCACAGCTTCCGAACATAGCCGAATCAAGCGCTGTTGCCAAATGCTTACATGCAATTCTCTAAAAAAATTATTGTGGGCCTAATGAGACATTTCGTTACACCCACATTCAATGAAGTTACGTTTGGTCCACATTTCGTTAGGCCCACATCTCATTACACCCACATGGCGTTGTACCCAAATTTCGTTACGCCCACATGTCTGAAAAAATAATTGTGGGCCTAGCGAGACATATCGTTGCACCCACATTCAATGAAATTGCGTTTTGCCCAAATTTTTGGATGAGATGTGGGCCTAACGAAATGTGGGCAAAACGCAACTTCATTGAATGTGGGTGTAACGAAATGTCTCATTAGGCCCACAATAATTTTTTTAGAGAATTGCATGTAAGCATTTGGCAACAGCGCTTGATTCGGCTATGTTCGGAAGCTGTGGGTACAACGCAATGTGGGCATAACGACATGTGGGCGAAACCAAATGTGGGTGCAACGAAATGTGGGTATAACGGAATGTGGGCACAACGACATGCTCCCGATAATTAAGTATGGTGAAAATCGTTGTACGCCACTGTTTTTCTCTCAGTTTCATATTTTTATCAGATTAAACATTCAAAAATACAACTCTAGCTCTTATGATGCCGTGAATTTGAAATAGCGGCACTTTATCAATCAATAGATTTCCTTAACTGATTTATTTCTATACCTGAACTCTTCTATTGGTTTCGTTGTTGATGGTTGTTTGTTGTGTTCCTGGGCATATTATCATCAATTGTTTCTATCAAAACTTTTTAAAAAACATTTGTGCATAAAATTAAATAGAATGTCAAGAAAATATGGAAAATCTGAAAAAAAGATCATTCACATGACTTTTTGATGGTGCGTAACCACCATTCCTACGCCACTGACTTGATTTGACAAAGCTATTTCAAATTCACGGCATTATAAGACAGTTGTATTTTTTATTATTTATTCTAAAAAAATATGAAATTTAGAGAAAAACAGTGAAGGACAATGATTTTTACTGTAAATATCAATTAAGTAACCACCTGCCACTTATGATTTGAAAAATAATTTCATGAAAACAAGCCCCTTGTAACTGCTAATAAACACACCAGGTTTCATGAAAATCGGTGAAAAAACTTATGAGTAATTAATAAATAACCGAATTTTTCATAAAACTTTCACGATCCGTCACTTGAAAACAAAGCAAGTTAGGACAAACATTTATATGAACTTTTTTTCATAAAACTTGACAAGGAATCACCACCTGAAATTAATGACATCATTTAGTTCACACCCTGTATAGGCCAATCACTTTAACAAAAATTGAGAAAAAATAGCAAAAAACTGTAAACTTCCAGAATAGTTTTATTTTAGTTTTCAATGAAACAATAAATATTGGCAACCTCGTAAAAGGTCGGAAAAATTGTTAAAAATGTAAATTATAAACAATTCTGGTTATTTTGTAGAGAAAAAATGCAAAAAACTCGCAAAATGACAATTTGTTCTCCAATTTTGCAACCATTTCCAAGTTTGGTATCCGAGTGAATAAATAATTTATTCATACTTTTTCCAACAACTCGGCAGAAAAAGAATTAAAAGAGTGGCAAACGCAATATATTTCAAGTATATTTTAAATGATCAATTTCACTAATTCAACCTAGTACTTTAATGCAATTCATTCTATTCGCTGTTTTCAGAACTTTTGTAAAGCTATGTTATGCTCTACTGCTCTACTGCTGCTACTGCTATATTCCAATTAACAACTACCTATTGTTTTAAATATTTACTCCTTAATATTTGTTTTTTGATGTCTCTCATTAAATTCTTTTTTATATCTTATCTTACTTCATATTTGTATCCATGAGATAAAACGATACTGTATTAGCAATGCTAAATAAATAGAAAGTTCCACCGACAAGGGAATTCCTGACAATAACAATTCATGGAAAACTGTCCCGGATACTTCAGGATTGGACCTTTTCGTCACAGAAAAAGTTGGTTTGACCAACCTCGGCAATTCCTGTTACATGAATAACTCCCTTCAAGCGGTATTCATGACAGAACTTTCCTAAACGAGGCCATAGTACAACAAAAAATGTTCTCAGCTGTTTGTGACTTTTTAAAATCCTTGCTGCAATTCTCTACTACGAAAGCGTAGAAGGGCCACAACTAATTTTATTTTCATTTCGAAATAAATTCCGACTTGCAACTCGGAATTCCGACTTGCATCTCGGAATTCCGACTTGCATCTCGGAATTCCGACTTGCATCTCGGAATTCCGACTGCATCTCGGAATTCCGACTTGCAAGTCGGAATTCCGACTTGCAACTCGGAATTCCGACTTGCAAGTCGGAATTCCGACTTGCAACTCGGAATTCCGACTTGCATCTCGGAATTCCGACTTGCAACTCGGAATTTGGATTCATATACAACTTTCTCTTTCGAATTGAATCTATTGTTTCGAATATGTTGATGATAATATAATATACAGGGTGTCCCACGAAGATTATGACAGGGAATATCTCGGAACTCGAAAGTAGTGGAGAATTGTAATTTTGGGGTTCTGAATTGAAGCAATTGGTGCAGTTTTTTTTGATATTATGGTACCCAATGAGCTTTTTGTTTTCGGTCACGTGACATCAGATTCAACCGGTATATTTTGGCATTTTTATGTTCCTCCTGATAAAACAATTTCAACGAATTGTCATACTTGTAGTCTGAAACGATTTTTTCAAGAAATACAGGTACTTCAATATCCTTTGTCCCACGACGTTTTCAATTATAATAATTTGAATAATATAGTATACCGAGTGTCCCTGAGCTTTCAAACCAGCAAATATTTCAGTTATTTACAGAAAATAAAAATTTAAAAACCTTTTGTTGTACGAGATCATAATCTCTTTCGTGCAGCATAGCAAAAACCACCCACTGCCAAACAATATATATCATAGAAGCTGAAACGGCATACAGAACTATGGGAAATGAAAAGACACAAATGAAACATTAATTTATAAACTCATCTGCGTTTTGAATAATACATTACACTACAGAAATTGTTCAAAATGTTTGCCAGCACTTGTCATAAATGCTTCAAGTCGACGAATCAGTGCGGGAGTACAGGAAGCTATAATAATTTTCTGTATCAAATACTAAACATTTATTGTTGGAGTTTCGAGTACCATTCATTTCAAATATCCCTGTAGGAAAAAGTCCAGTGGCGTGAGATCTGGAGAACATGCAGCCCATCGAATAAGCCCACTATTTCCAATCCAACGGTCTTGAAAGATATTATTGAGGAAAGTAGTAGCTATATTATGGTCATGTGCAGGAGCATCCATCATCTTGTTGCCACATTTGTTGTATTTTTTCGATTGAAGTATCTTTTAACAGTACAGGAATACAATTTTTCGAAAAAAATGCAGATCTATATGGCTCTTATCCAGTGAAAGTTGTCTTGTGACCATGTCGTTTAACAGTGCCATTATAATGGCAAGATTTGATTGAGGAAGTTGGGATTATCATGGAATAAAATTTGAATGTGTGCAATGACTGCCATTCGTCTTTCGAAATATGTAGATCTGAGTCCTTGGTGTAAATGGATTTTGGAAAGATTAAACCTGTACTTTTTGCAAATTCTTACTGATCCCAATATCCACCGCCAACGCACGAACCGAAATATGAGGATGTACTTCGCGTAGGCCAAAACAATTAAAAAAATTTCCTCAGTCCTCAGTGATCCCGTTCGCATTGTGTTTTCTACATGAGAAAAAGTATTGCGACCTGGTTGTCGACGACCAGGAAAGCGCTGCTTATACATCCTCACTGCGCACCTTTATTCTTGTGGCATTCACCAAAAGCTAAAATCATATCAACGTATTGCAAGTCGGAATTCCGAGTTGTAAGTCGGAATTCCGAGATGCAAGTCGGAATTCCGAGTTGCAAGTCGGAATTCCGAGTTGAAAGTCGGAATTCCGAGTTGCAAGTCGGAATTCCGAGATGCAAGTCAGAATTCCGAGATGCAAGTCGGAATTCCGAGTTGCAAGTCGGAATTCCGAGATGCAAGTCGGAATTCCGAGATGCAAGTCGGAATTCCGAGATGCAAGTCGGAATTCCGAGTAGCAAGTCGGAATTTATTTCGAAATGAAAATAAAATTAGTTGTGGACCTTCTACGCTTTCGTACTCTACGAGATCATCTTTATTTTTCATATTAGGAAAGGAAAAGAATTGGCGAAAACCCAATCGAGAATAAGGCGGATGCGACACAAATTCGTTTCGCAAATTGACCATTCGCCGAAAGAAGGTTTTTTTTTTTCACTAATTCTAGAAATCTGTCCTGTAATGCAACATTATAATTGCCTGTTATCGTTTTTCTTTTCCAAACGTTCGATAAAAGTTTTATCTCCCAGAAAACAGTGACCTCACCTGCTGACGGTATCGTCTGCCTTCTTTAGAACAAGTTCTCAAGGTAAAAACCATTGTTTTGACTATTTTTTCGTGTCTGGTTTTTAGTGATAACTACAGGATTTATCAACACTCATGACTTTCGTTCGTTGGCAAAATCAAAATTTTGGTTTAATTATTTTCCTCATCAAATAGACCAATCAGACTCCACCATTTTTCTAATAAGTTGTAATAATATGGGTTTACAAAACACTATACCTATACAGTGAATAAAATAGGTTGGAGGTAAATGTTATAATACTCGTTTCACAAAAAATACAATGGAATTAAATAACGTTTTTAAATTCAAATATAAATAGAAATCACTATAGATAAAAATGAAGAGAAAAGTTATTGGGTATAACCCTCAAATTGGTGTGCAACCGTAGACACGTGTTTCGAGCTTAAGCTCTCATCAGTACGGTAAAATCAAGCGCGAAGATATACAACACTTGGATGTAAAAAATAGAAACAAAGAAGAAAAAAAGAAACAACAGAAAGCCAACCACACATTGGTGGCTTCGGTTAGAAGACCTTGGCTTACAAGGCAACAACTAACGTCGCCACGGAGGCAGCTATAGCTACCAGCGTGACAATCCTAACCAGGAAAATACAAATCAGAAAGGATTTATCGAGGGGCTATATATGAAAATATAAAGAGAATTTGAGGGTTATACCCAATAACTTTTCTCTTGATATTTTCATATATAGCTCCTCGATAAATCCTTTCTGATTTGATAAAAATAAATATAGAAAAAAATCAATATCAATAAAAACACTATGAAGGATATGTATGAAATTGGATCATCTGCACAAGAAATCATAAATTCAATTCAATTCAAGTAGGCCTAGTTACAGTAAAAATTTAACCTAATCTTTTGGAGTAGTGTAAAAAAATTTAAAAAATGTTAAATACTACACAACAGTATGAATAAACTGCAGGAATATATAGTGTAGTAATATTATAATAAAGATAGATATTTATTTAACAACAATTTATAAAATATCAACTTAAAATTAGTCAGTTAAAATAGTGTGAGTTAAAACAAGAAGTAGTACATTATAATCAAAATTCTAATAAATTCAGTTTAGGAATAAAATGTTTACCATTTATGCGGACTAACATACACATTTACACTCATCCATTCTCGATTGGGTTTTCGCCAATTCTTTTCCTTTCCTAATATGAAAAATAAAGATGATCTCGTAGAGAATTGCAGCAAGGTTTTGAAAAAGTCACAAACAGCTGAGAAATTTTTTTGTTGTACTATGGCCTCGTTTAGGAAAGTTCTGTCATGAATACCGCTTGAAGGGAGTTATTCATGTAACAGGAATTGCCTAGGTTGGTCAAACCAACTTTTTCTGTGACGAAAAGGTCCAATCCTGAAGTATCCGGGACAGTTTTCCGTGAATTGATATTGTTAGGAATTCCCTTTTCATGGATACAATTATTATGAAGTAGGATAAGATATAAAAAATAATTTAATAAGAGACATCAAAAAACAAACATTAGTAAGAAAATTATAAAATACTAGTTGTTAATTAAAATATAGCAGTAGCAGCAGTAGAGCATAACAACTTTACGAAATATCTGAAAACAACGAGTAGAATGAATTACTGAAATTGATCATTTCAAATTTATTTATCATTTAAAATATACTTGAAATATATTGCGTTTGCCACTCTTTTGATTTTTTTGGCCGAGTTGTTGAAAAATGTATGAATAAATTATTTATTAAACTTGGAAATGGTTGCAATATTGGGGAACGATAGAAGATGATTTTTTCTTTGTTTTTGTCATTTTGCGACTCTTTTGCATTTTTTTTCTACAAAATAACCAGAATTGTTTATAATTTACATTTTTAACAATTTTCCCGACCTTGTACGAGGTTGCAAATTTTCATTGTTTCATTAAGAACTAAAATAAAACTATACATAGTCATTTTCAAATATTCAAGTATTTTTCATTTCCATCAAATCAGCAATTTTTTCCGTTGTTAGCTGAATATGAATGATTTCAATTATTTCTTATGTGAAGTCAGATTATTGATTTTCTGTATATGTGAGGGGCAGTGTTATACATTTTTGGCGACATGTAGTTGTAAGACCTTTGACCAATAGATTTGTTCCTGGTTAGAACTATATGTTGGCTTTTTGCCTTGTATGGTAAGGGTGACTCGGTGAGTTGAAATTATGCTTATTTTTGTGATGTAATATTAATACAGTAGTAAATAGTTGGCGAATGTCAAATACTAGGGATGCAGAAAATGGTACATCGGATGGATATTCAAATTCTTTAGACATTATCAGCTTGAGGAACCTTTTTTATAGAATTTCCAGGGGATACATATGGGCCTTCAGGGCTCCTCCCCAGCTGAATATACCATATCGTATATGGCTTTCGACTAATGCGTGGAACAATACTTTGAGCTGATCAACATGTGATATATCTTCAATATACTTGAATTTGTAAATGATCATCCTCAATTTTTTACGAATAAAATTAATATGAGCATCCCATTTGGGATGGGTATTTATCATAATTCCCAAATACCTGACTTTGGTTTCAGGCAGGATAGTATGTCGTTGCCCCAATATGTCAAACGTGAGGCTTTCAAAAGTTGGTAAGTCTGACCACGTGCAGCTGAATAGCAGATAAATGTCTTTTCCAAGTTAACAGCTAATAGCTCATGTTCCAACCAGTTTTTGATTGAAGTCAGTTTCCACAATGGACCTTTACATTTACGGAAAATAAATTACAAAACTCGTTTAAATCGATAGTTGTTAGTCTGAAAAGTCCATTTAACAAAAAGTTCCATTATTTTTCTTTAATTTTGAAAAAATATCACATTTGAAAGGGTGCCGCTGACGTCACGTTCATCGGGAATACCTCCCACCATAATCCACGTTCCGAAACAGGCAATACCATTCTCCTTAAAAATATAACTTCTAGCATGATATAAGCCGTTGAGAAATAATCAATACATTGTCACTAGATCAACTCATAGATAAAAATCCACATATTAGCTATTTTTTATTGTAATTGTAACTTTCAAATTTTCTGAACGGACCATCTTTATGATGAAGAACGAGCATTGACAACACAGCAAATCGTAATGACAGTTCTCAATTGTCAAAAGTTATATGGAGATGTGAGGTTAATGTTTACTTATTTTACTAATATTTTAAATCTTTCCTTGAACTCTGCTTTGAATACAATAATAACATAACGTAAAGTACTCACAAAAACATATATTTCCGCTTTTCACAAAAGGTTCATTCACCGTTTCGAACCACATTTTCCGACGCGCTTCATCTTTAGTTGTATAAAAGAATTGTTTATTGGAATTTGCACTGGTGTTCAGACAACCGGGTACAAAGCACCTTTTCGACATGTTAAGTTATTGCAGGGATACAGGTACTGGAGATACAGGAATTAATAACAAATTTTAGAACACAAACAACAAAAGCTCTCAAAACTTAGAAAACCGCTTTACCTCAAAAAATAAATCAAGGTAGTGTTCGTTGAAGTTTAGATCTGATGGAACTGCTTCACCTGTATCAAATGGGTAGGCAAATGAGTTAGACAGAGACAAACTATTCTTATTGATTGCACCGTGAAACAAACGAAAGAACCCATCTGGTATCAAATGACAACTGTCATACGACACATTATATTTGAATGAGAATTTGATGAACAACTTTAACAACGTTGCCAAGTTTAGTTTTGATGAACGTGACGTCACGAAACCACTTTTCTTCTGATTATAGATAAACTAGCGGTCAGAAAAAATAAATAAAAAATCCCGAGTGATATTAGCGTATTTACTTTCTAATTTCAGTATTACCTCATATCTCTTGGAAAGGTCCATTGCCTTTAGTTCTTCCCAAGAATTTGCCTCATGAAAAATCACAGTGTCGTCGGCAAATCCAAACATTTGTCCCCTGCTCCTGATACAAAACATGCCATTTACATATAATTATATAAAATAGAGTGGGGCCCAAAACGGTTCCTTGAGGTACGCCATACTGGATTTTTCTTGTATCACTAAGTACATTATCTACTTTTACAGACTGGAATCTGTCGGTTAGATAACTTTCGAACAGTTTCAGACAATTATTCCTAATAGTGTCTTCAGGTGTAGAGCATGACTCACTGTATCGAACGCTTCTGATAAGTTAACGAATATGCATAGATACGGCGCGGCGTATTCCTGTCTAGAGCGATAGAAACTTTATTGATCAAATGTCTACAAAAACG
Source organism: Chrysolina oricalcia (assembly GCA_944452925.2). NCBI lineage: Eukaryota > Metazoa > Arthropoda > Insecta > Coleoptera > Chrysomelidae > Chrysolina > Chrysolina oricalcia. Next base: position 886,850 of record OX101821.2, on the reverse strand, counting down.
AAAATATAGCAAATACCAAATGAATTCTACTGAATTAATCTCCCAATATTCAAATATATTTTAACATTTCTACCTACATTCTAGCATTTCAAATATTTTGAACACATATCTGTATTTCATAATGTTACATTTTTTATCGTTACACTTTCACACTTCTATATTTTTACATTTTGCAATTTCACGTTATTTATACTTTTAGAGTTTTAATAGTAATAATAATAATGAGGATCTTTATTTCCCACAAGAATACAATAAGTACATAAAATAATATTAGGTTATAAATATCGACAAATTTTATAAACGTGGAAAAAGGCGAGGTATCAGGTGAGTATGTATGAAATATACAGTGTGTCCCACTTTGAGCAGCCACACCCTCATATTTGGTTGAGCATGAAATAATTCGAAATTTTCTTTGACTCAAGTTGTAGTACTCGGAAATACCTACCTTTATGTTTACGGAACCTTTGTATATCCAGTTTCTACGGCTAACTACGACCAAATGAATAGTGAAAAATTGGGAAAAACATAGTAGGCATTTTTTTTATCGCAAAAATAACACCAGATTCTGTTTCAGAACATCTTAAAACCCCCAAATCTCAATGCTTGAATCATTTGAATATACAGGGTATCATTCATTCTGATCAGAGTTAGCCTTGGAAAAGTGATATTTGGCTATTTTTCAAAGTATTAATTAAATATTTTTGGGAATTCTGTGACAAGAGAAGACATTTTGGAAATTTTCCAAGCATTATTTATGGATTAGATTTGATAATGCTACCAGCTACAGATGATTTACTTTCATCACATCACAATAGGAATAGTATATTAAAAATATTATCACTACTCAATATTGCCAGTATTAGTAGTAAGTTTCTTAAAACAAGTAAATCATCAATTCCTATATAATCGCTGATGAAAAGTTTATTAATATTATTATATATGGTTTGATAAACTTTTTCTTCTGTCTGTATTAATCGCCCATTTTCTGCTGGATGCTTTTATAAATGTATGTAATTTGGTGATTACTACTACTACTACTACTGTGTAGTTTTTTATCGACACGAAAGACAGGTAGCCGGCTAGTTAAAAATAATACTTTGCGTACGCTACTGACCTCGTTTCCCTCCTTTGCTACATAATAGCTGGGAACAAAAATCGATAGCCGCGTCTGAAAATAAATAATGTTCATCAGAATAACCGCACTATCTTCTCTCTTTTCGCAGTCTTCTTGGCTCCTGCATTGTGTTACGTATTAAAAATGGACAAACGCTACACATTTATGACATAATTCAACTTGACCTACACCTCTTTCAGTTCATTTTAATTATTGATACCCACTATCATCATGATTTGTTTCAAGGGTCATGGACAATTCGACGAATTGTGCTGGTGAGAGTACCACGGAAAACACCACAAAAGTACAGAATGAGGAAGTGAAGGGCAGTAAATCGGAAGACAGAAACATGAGCAAGAAGGAGATAGGCATACGGTTCGCCCACAGGGTAAGTACAGTTTGAACTTTTCATTTTTATTCGAATTGTTTGTATTTACCTGACAAGACAAATTTCCATTGGCGTAGAAGCGGGCCATCTATGGGTTTTTGTGCGTTTTTAGACTAAATGTAATAGATAATTTTCAAAAACGGATCTGGACCGAGAAGTCCTTTGGGTTTATAATGTACAGGGTATACCACAATTAACTTGTTGGCTTCTTTTATTTGTTTTTATGTCATTTTTGCATCATATGTCTAAAGGGCTCCAATTTTTAGTTATTTCGATTTTTTTGAAAACTATGACAGGTGCAGCCCTTCACAAAAAATAATTTTTTTGAAAACAAAGAGAGTCAGATTCTGAAAGGCTTTCGCGGCCATCGTTGAATGAATGATGGTTTTTCGGGTTTTTGTATGATACAAGTGAACGAAGCTGTAAACATTTCTCTTGAAAATGCCAACCAGTCGTGTTGGCGAAACGTCGAGATTTTCTCTAAATAAACGTCGGCATAAAAACCCGAAAAACCATCATTCAAAGAGAGTAAGGTCAAAAATTGCCAGAATTTTCCTGAATAATACCTGAAGCTTCTTGAATCGAAACTTTTCAAAATAATTATACGTGGTGCTTAGAAATTGGCGCCGACTTCAGCCATCTCGAAAATTGTGTAACTCACTTTTTTTATATCGCAACTCTATTTTTTCTCAACGCCAGTGGATTATACGCTGAAAAATAGGGGGAATTTATGCTTTCAACCCTATTTCTAAATCAAACGGTTTTCGTAGAAACTTGGAAAAACCAAAATTTCCTTGTGGTTGTTAGAAATATCTGAATTATCACATTATCAGTAGGCTTTTTTTGGAAGAATCAACAAGAAACAAATGCTGAAATGTCAACAAATAATATTTGCTAATAATTTGCGTTTAAGCGTAGTGACATTCTTTATCATATCCCGTTAAGTAATTAAAAATGAACATTATTTCAATTAGGTAATCATTTATGGAGAATTTGAGGAATTGAGGAACATCCACATTTGTGAAACAAACAACATTAAATGTTCGAACTGGGTACCTCCAACTTCCAAACATTCATGAATTATTTGTGGCACTCTGAATTTTTTGCGGGGAAAGAGATCGAAATGCATTTCTTCTGGCAATTTTTTTTTGTAAGCGTTGCAGTATAGACAGTATATTTTATATGACCCCAAACAGAAAAATGTAATGTCGTGATATCTGGTGAACGAGGAAGCCATTGTTCGCTATCTAACGATCTTCATTAGTCATAATGGATGTGAATAATTTTTAAAAATTTTGAGACATCTCTCACATAAAATAGACGGAAAATATTTTTTTATATCACCCTTCAGTCTACAATACGCTTACCATTCAAATTTTCATTATGAAAATGCACCACAAGCACACTGTCATTTTTCATTTCAGCAAAAATATTGAAACTCCAGTAACCTTGAAACTGTCTTTCTCCAGTAATGTGAGTTATGGCGATTGAACATTCCAATTTTAAAATTTTTCCAGAAAGTTGAAATAACTGAAAAAGAAACATCCGAAAAAAAAAACACCGAAAAAATAACTCTCAGTATAAAATAACACCAGTAGAAAAAACCCCCATTACAAAATAATTATTAGCACAATTGCCAAAAGTAATTTGATTTACAAAATGATTCATGACAACCGTTGAAACGCTGTCAGAGCAGATGTTCGCTGTGTTCGCATTTTATAATTTACCAGAAGAAAGAGACACGCCGTTGGCGTCTCTCTTTTTTCTGGCTGCCCAGGTTTTTACCCATGGACCGAATTTCTTAACGTAAAAAAAGAGGGCACAACCTAACCTATGCTAAATAACCTAGCTATCCAAGTTGCTGGTAATTCGATCACAGATTAGTATGAAAAGGTGAAATCGCAGCAGATGCTCGCTGCGCTCGCATTTTATAAACTACCAGCAGAAAGAGACACGCCTCTGGCCTCCGAAGTTTCTTTTTCTTCTGGCTGCCTACGTTCTCGGTCATGGACTGAATTTCTTAACGCCAGAAAAGGGGCACAACCTAACCCAACTCTTAATATGAATGAAACGTAATGGATTGTCTGCATGGAATATCACTGAACCTTCCATTTCAAAACTGTCACTAAAAGTATGTTTGTGGCAAATATTAAAAAATTTAAATAAAAGGTGTACAATTCAATTTAATGAACGAATGAATGATATTTATTTGAAAATAAAAAATCCTAATACACAAACAATTTGTAGGTACAAATTAATCTGAACCAAAACTATAAAGTAAATAAACAATTACAATACAGAACATACAACAAAATGAACAATCATAAGGTAAAGATAAACAATAGTAAATATATATAAAACTATAAATAAAACTTCATATAAATACAGTCAGTTGTATGGAAAATCGGAACAAGAATGGTGGTTCATCTTCTTATATGAAAAACTAGTTTTCTTTTGAAATCTACAACAGTTGTAGAATCTTCAAGGATTTCAGGTAGTTCATTTTATTCCTTCAAGCCCTTATAGAATAGGGACTTCATTGTATTGCCCATATAACTCACAACATGGTGAGTTATTTTAAAGATAAAAATCATAGCATTGGTGTAAAATCTGTCAGAAACTGATAGCCACTGTAGTGTGTCAAGCATGAGGGAGATGTTTGTATATCTGTTAATAAAGTAAAATGTTTATTAATTTCAACTATTCAAAAAAATATAGACTATTTAAACGGAAAATAGTGTGTCGATGGTATTTTATACCGCAGGTATTTTTTAGTACCGGAGTTTTTTGAACCGGGGGGTATTTTATACGATAGGGGGTTATTGTCAGGGGGTTCAAGTCCGGAGTGTTTTTGTCCAGGAGGTATTTGTTCTGATAGCGTTTGCTGTGGGTGTATTCATTACTACACCAAAAGCGCAGTGCAGCAGAACAACAGAACACCAGCTACGATATTCAAGAAGATGATCAAAAAATGTTTTTTCAGGCAGCCTTATTTTTTCTTGGATACATCATTTGCTATTTGAATTGGTCGATAATTCTACCAATCATTGCCATTTGCACTTTGGTGTGGTTCGAAACAAAGACGTCTGACAAAAGCAAGAAAATATCCAGTAAATCTAAAGCAAGCTCCATGACAAAAAAAGATGTCCTGAAAGCCATTGATGAGTTGCCATCTTGGGTGAGTTTAATTTTTAATACTCAAACTGATAAGTATTACAAACGTCAGAAGAGAGCGCCATTTACAACATGCAGCTTAACAGAAATGAGAGTAATTCAATAAAATTCCAAAATCAAAGTTCCCCATTTATTGCTGAAATATCGTTTTTCATGTGAGATGTATACATTCCAGTGAAATAAATGTACCTCATTATTTCTGGCAGATAATTTTAAATAAACATTTATATCACTTTTCAAGATTAGGAGTATTGTTATAAAAATATAAAACTGATGTGGGAGTTGAAATCCACTTGATGTCCTAGGAAACACAAAGGGTGTTTCAAAATTCAGTATCAAAATTTTAGTGGCGTATTTTACAAATCGAAATAAGAATGTTTTTTCCCATAAACATATGTATGCAAACTCTTAGTTACCGATCTCTACAGAGCGTTAAAGTTTCAAGTTTATTTTTTAACAGCTCTTGTAGTTGTTGAGATATTCGAATCAAATTTGGAGCTCACATCACCCAGCATGCCTAGTGACTGTGGAAATCTACAAGGAGATATTTTTACAGGAGTCAAGCCCTTTTTCCCCCTTCAAATTTTTTTGTTTTGTGCCGCACGTGGATTATTGAGTACAAAATGAATTTTTTGTTTTGTTCATAACCTTATTTGTTTCTTCTGTTTACGCATCAGTGACCGTTATCGAGAATTCAACTAAAATAATATTTTGTAATTTGCTACATTTAATTGAAAATTTTGAATAAAGGAGAAAACCTATTATCAGAATGGAAACTAAAATGCTATTTATTTGGTTTTTTAATAATAATAATAAATATGGTTTATTATCATAAGACAGGGTCTTGTTGACAAAGCTTAGGAAATTGTCTTAAATATTAAAAATGGTAAATCATAAAAATGTTAATTCGTCACTAACAATAGTAAAAATTACAAATGGCATGAGGTTATAAACAGATATAAAATTGACAATCACAATTATAAAATAGACAATAACAATTATAAAATAGACAATCACAATTATAATAGTTCGGCTAAAAATTATCACTTGTAATCTCCCAAGTGCTTGAATTATTGCCGGAAATTTTTCGAGTACAGCGACGAGGGTAATTTTCTTAAAAAATTCATGTACGAGATAAATTTCCTGCAATTAATTCAAGCACGCGGGGGATTCGGTAAGAAAATTTTACACCAAAATGTATCCAACAATTCATAAGAAATAACTAACTATGGTTCACCTGAACTATTTATATGCATAGTACAAAAAAGATGCATGAAAATATTGATATGTAAAACACACTTAACAAAATTTTAATTTGATTTTTTTAAATTTAATCAAAAAATAAGTAATTTTTTTAAATTTAATCAAAAAATAAGTAAAAATGTTCTTGTTCCACTGGGAATTGAACTAGTGACCACACGACCACGAGGCGGACACTTTACCAACTCGCCACGGGGCCTTTGATTTACATGTAGACAACTGGTGTATTGAAGTGTTTCTGAAATTTGATTTCAGAATTTGCAAATTCTGCGATTATCGTGAAGAAAATATTCAGACACATTCGAAATATTTAATAAATACATAAATATGAAATATTATCTCATTTCAAATGAAAAATACAATTCCATTTGTACATCAAAGCAAAATATAAACTATCACCTGTCAAATATTTGACAGAAAAATTTCCACTTATTAATTTCGGCCAGGGTACCCAGGAGGATAAAAATTTCCAGAAATATTTTGGGTTGCCATGGCATCTAAATAAGAACGAATGTTTTGGTTCTCTCTAAAAGTGAGGTGTGAAATTTTCACTGAAATATTCCTGCAAACTATAATAGGGTCTATCGGATAGGAATTTTTTGACTGCCTGCCTAAATTGGGAAACACTCAGATCAGCAGATCTTATATACAGGGGTAAATGATTGTACATTTTCCCACCATTGTAGAATATAGAGTCTTTTGTGATATTTTTGAACGGCAACGGTAGTTTTAAAGTGTGGCTGCTGTTCCGGGTGCTATAGTGAGATGTGGATGCAGCGAGGTTCAAAATATGTTTATTCATCAAACAAACGGATTCTAGTATAAATAGTGCAGTTATCGTCAGAATTTTATTGTTTTTAAAGTGGAGTCTACAAGATTCTCTCGATTTTAGGTTACAAATATACCTCTGAATTACACGTTTCCTCAAATATTACCTAAAAAATAAGAAACCGAATGACTTTTTTTATAAAAGGTTCTTCCCTATTTGGAAGGAATCCATAATTCGTTCAGTAAGAACTTTGATGAATGGCACTGGTTCTGCAACATAAACTGTGCTCTCCACATGTCCCCATTAGAAGAAGTCCAGCGGGTTGCAATCTGGGGACCGAGGGGCCAAGCAATTGGACCTGCTCTGCCAATCCACTGATTGGGAAACACTGTTTCTGAATAATCGGGGACGTTCACGAACTTGTAAAGACACTTTCTCCACTAATGCAGCAAATTCGTTCAGTAGGAAGTTTAAAAATGAGTTACCATTTAAAATTCGCGGTAAAATGAAAGAATCAATTGAAGTATCTCTTATTATTCCTGTCCATATGTTACGCTGAACTGTTCCTGTTGTCGAGGTTGTCTGATCAAGTCTGATCGTCGGTAAATAGAATACGAGATACAAATTGAAGATCCCTAGTATACTTGCGAAGTATCCATCTGGAACAAGCAAGCCTTGGACGCTCTGGGTATTTTGTGGGTATATCAAGATCATGTGTACAACCCTCCAGACAGTTGAATGGGAAACATCCAAATCACATGCTATTTGTTGAGTACTCATACCAGGAATTTCGTCGTTAACATTTAAAATATCTTCATCTGCAACTGAGTTGCATCCATAACTGGGTTGACCTGAAAAATACGCCCCTAAAATCTTGGTACTGAATTTTGAAACACCCTGTGTATCACCCAGTAGCAGGATATTGTTCAACAATATCATCATCATTTTTTTCATTGCTCTTCAAACCATATACAAGCTGCTCCCGTGATTCTTGAAAAGTATTGTACATAGATTCTGACCCACCCACTTGAGTCCCCATAGACGTCCATTGTGTGACTACTTTATCGAATGAATATATCACTCCTTCAAAATGATATTTTAAAAGTATTGAACTCTCCCAAAGTTTATAATATTATTTTTCAGGTCACTTTCCCAGACAGAGAGCGAGCTGAATGGCTAAATGATGTAAGTATTGGTGACTTATTAACCATTCATTTATGTGGCTTGATTTTTTTACGATCTACCACCCTAATGGAAAAGCGTTCATCGCGAACAGTCTGGTAATTTAGTATATACTCAAATGGGACTACCTAAGGTAAGGGGCTATTTTAAATATTGAACAGGGTGACTCACTGCTCTGACCAAATACCACAAAGTAATCCAGAAAGTAAAACATCCATAATAATGAAACCACAAGTGATAAGTTGGACAGTTCATTCTATATCTAAATCGCCAGAGCATATCTCCAGTTATAGGACTCTTCAGAGCCTGTCTATAGTCTAACTAGATGGCGATTGGGGTGATTTATTTTCCTAAAGTTAGCTGAACACACCTACATCCGAAATCGCTCAGACCCATTATCCATTCTGGTTGGTCACTTAAGTTTTGGTGTAAAAACAAAACATCTCCTGTGCATCAGTATGCCGTCCAGGCTCCCAAATCAACAGTATAATATTGTCGCAGGAATAAGAGGAATCTAGAACCAATACTATTTGACTGGATAAGAACTATTATTTATAATAGAGAAATAACCTGACTAAAAGAAGATAGTGTCAGCTTCAAGCCGATCAGGAGGTGCATCAAACTGAAAACAAAGGTTGAAAATGGTACCAATGAAAAACCAAAGACGTGCAATGCTTTTTTCTTTAATGAACATCAAATAGGTTGCCCTCTGGGATACCACTGAAATAAGTAATTTCAATCCAATCTCATTCAACTGAGTCTCTTACTATATAGTACAAAACAAACGTCCCAAGTTTAATCGAAATTGGGGAAAGTTCATCTTTTGATTAATAAATATAAAACCAATTATTTATTGAAAATTGACACCATGTATCTTGAAAAATCGTCAAATCAGGACAACACGTTGTTTATATAGAATTTTAGTCCTTGAATAAGCCAAGTAAATACCTCCTTTAATATATAGACACCCTATATAACTCCAATTCCTAATTTTTTCCTAAATTCTCAGTTTGTTCTCTGAACATTACATGAATTTTGTTTTTGAGTATACCTATAGATTGAAGAAATGTGGAAATGATATCGACTATTTCAAGCACTTGCTAAATGAACCAATCAGAAGCTCTAGTCAAGTTCGGATTATCGATAATACCGAACTTGACTCTTGACTCTGATTGGTCTGTCAAGTTCGGTGTTTTCAGCTTCGTATATGTGACAGTTAAACGTCAAATATAAGTAATGCGCCATGCACGCATTTAAAAACGAGCAGATTTGGGATAAATTCTATCGAATTAAACAATGTTTCCTGTTTACTGAACTTTATTGATTTCGCAGATTACGTTTTTTGCCAATTTCATCTAATTCTGCCGAATTTCAGATTTTTTATCTTTCACTCTGTTTGTGAAATAGTCTAATAAAATTCCACTCGTGATTGAATTTATCTCATAAGTCTGTCTTTCATTTGTGATCTCGATTCGAGGAAACACCACGAGTCCGCAGGACGAGTGGTGTTTTCTCGAAACAATTCAGTTTCGTTCAGAAATGAATCGACAGACTTATCGCGAAAATTCAATCACTTGTGGTATTACTACTGAATATTTCTCTCATATGTAAAATTTCTCAAAAGAGAAATGCAATTATCAAATTATTATGCTGAGCGATAATTGAACTACGAAAACATCGCGTCGCACTGAAAAATGTCATATAAACTTCATAAAGTGAAATAAAAATTATTTAGTCTTTGTCAGTACTGATATTTCTAAGTAAAAAACTCAATATTTCTTTATTCATGAAATATTCCAATAAATTACACTCGTGCATGAAAAATACCAGATAATTTTACAGTCAAGCGTGTTATCTTATAAAAATATCACTCGGTTATTTTCATATTTTGTAAAGAGCCCTCCTCCTTTCGGACTCGGCCTCTTTCGCCAAAATATGAAAATAAACTACTGCAATTTTTAGACAACATGCTTTCTTGGAAAATTATCGGTAATAATAAAACTTCTATAGAATTAAAAAATGTATTTTTTTTCTGCGTGTCCATTAGACCAATGACCAAAACCATCATTGAGAAAATATCTGAAAATTTTGATCTGCAATTTTCTCTTTTCAGATAATTTCACAGCTATGGCCGAGCATAAGCAGCTATGTTATCAAACGCTGCAGGGGATCGCTACAAACAAAAATAAGAAAGAAATTCGAATCGTTCACATTCGAAGATATAGATTTTGGTGTTATGGTACGGATAGTAAACCAATAATTTCACAATATATTCCTTGTTTTCATGATTACAGCCTCCCAAAATTGACGGTGTCAAAGTTTACAATAGAACTATAACGAAGGATTCAATCGTTATTGATTTCGATGTTTTGTAAGTATGACAAAAATAACTGACATATTTTAAATTTTTTTCATTCATTTCAGTTATGATGGAGACTGTGACATCAATTTTTCGATGTCTGGGACGCAGATTGGAAGCATTAAAGATTTTCAAGTGAGTGCTACCAATTGTATCACTTCGATACTAAGAGTGTACATCTGGTGGCGGATACCAAACAGAAATACATTCTATTTTCCAAAATAAAAAAAATTTGCTCAATATACGGAGTCCCTCAAGGGTCCGTTCTAAGACCATTGCTTTTGTTGTGTTTATAAACAATGACTATAACTTCTTATTCGTTGACATAGCTATGTGTGCATGTATGTATACTTTTTTATCTTTGTTGGAAAATACAGTGCTGTTCTTTAATGCCACCTCCCTTTATTTTTGAATGGGTCACTAAAAAATTGAAACTTGGGAAAATGAAATTGATCTATGAATACTATATTCTGGAGTAAAATTGACAGATGAAACATTCGAGATAGTGACTGGGCGTTATCTGAGAAAAAAATAAATGGAAAGAGGGGTCTTGTGACAGATGCTTCTGAGGCTCCTGACAAATACTTCACAATCCTAGAATATAAAGTCAATATCTTCACCTACTACAAAATGACGGAACATTTAATAATCATCTGAATACACATTAATATTAATATTTCTAGATATATTTGTTTTCTCTGCCATATGGCGATCCCAACAACGCGATAAGGTTTCCCCAGACAAGTAAGAAACTATTTGGATAATACTTTCCCCGGCCGTTGGATTGGCCGTCGAGTTCCTACACCTTTAGACTTTTTTGTGGAGCTTGAAGCAAAAGGTGTACGAAATATTGGATAAACGGCAGAGAACAATAAATATTGTAGAAATATCGACGTTCCTGTGTCACTAGACCCACTTTTCCATTTAATTTTTTTCCCAGGTGGAGCCCCGTCGCCATCTTGAAAGTTTTATCTGTCAATTTTACTCCAAAATATAGTATTTATGCATCAATCTCATTATCCCAAGTTCCAATTTTTTGAGTTGACCCGTTCAAGAAATAAGAGGGGGAGGACATTAAAGAAAAACAATGTATGTGTGTATAGATATACTAACTGTATTCATTATTTTCTGTTGGTATGTATATAACTTATTTCATTTAGATATTTCAAATTATATATACAATTTATTAATCTGTCTTTAAAAAAAATCGGCAACTTTTAGGCAAGAGTAATTGAGGTATACTACTCAGACTTACATTCCCGATTCATCCATTCAGAAACTTTCGAAGAAGAAGACATTAATCTTTGGGAGACCGAACAGTCGTTACCGACCGATGATGGTTGGTCATAGAGGGCACTTGCAATTGCGTCCTCTGATGTTTTGAGGAACGTTGCACAAGTAGCTGTTAGATTTAATTCAATACCCGTCGTGGTCTTAGCCAGGGGAGTAGTTGTTTTCTGACAGGTTCTTGCCATAATAAGCCTACATAGTTAGGTGTTTATGGGAGTAAAGGGTTCATCATCGGTCGGTAACGACTGTTCGTTAGCAAACGATCTCCCAAAGATTTCTGTCTTCTTCGATTAAATCTCTCAACCCGGAGATTCGGAGTGTCTTCCTCTGCTCGCTAGGTGGAGCGGCCAAGAAACTGCTTTCATCTCGTGAACCAGAATTGACTAATCAGCGGAGTGTGTATTGGTTTGGACGGGGAACAGATGGCTTCAGTGCTGTCTGTGTTGACCTGCCCTTGCACTGATGAGAGGCAACAACCTCGAAACTAGTCTGCAGGTGGTCCCCCGTCCAAATCAAAACATAATTCTGCTGGTTGGTCATAGAGGGCACTTGCAATTGCGTCCTCTGATGTTTTGAGGAACGTTGCACAAGTAGCTGTTAGATTTAATTCAATACCCGTCGTGGTCTTAGCCAGGGGAGTAGTTGTTTTCTGACAGGTTCTTGCCATAATAAGCCTACATAGTTAGGTGTTTATGGGAGTAAAGGGTTCATCATCGGTCGGTAACGACTGTTCGTTAGCAAACGATCTCCCAAAGATTTCTGTCTTCTTCGATTAAATCTCTCAACCCGGAGATTCGGAGTGTCTTCCTCTGCTCGCTAGGTGGAGCGGCCAAGAAACTGCTTTCATCTCGTGAACCAGAATTGACTAATCAGCGGAGTGTGTATTGGTTTGGACGGGGAACAGATGGCTTCAGTGCTGTCTGTGTTGACCTGCCCTTGCACTGATGAGAGGCAACAACCTCGAAACTAGTCTGCAGGTGGTCCCCCGTCCAAATCAAAACATAATTCTGCTGGTTGGTCATAGAGGGCACTTGCAATTGCGTCCTCTGATGTTTTGAGGAACGTTGCACAAGTAGCTGTTAGATTTAATTCAATACCCGTCGTGGTCTTAGCCAGGGGAGTAGTTGTTTTCTGACAGGTTCTTGCCATAATAAGCCTACATAGTTAGGTGTTTATGGGAGTAAAGGGTTCATCATCGGTCGGTAACGACTGTTCGTTAGCAAACGATCTCCCAAAGATTTCTGTCTTCTTCGATTAAATCTCTCAACCCGGAGATTCGGAGTGTCTTCCTCTGCTCGCTAGGTGGAGCGGCCTAGAAACTGCTTTCATCTCGTGAACCAGAATTGACTAATCAGCGGAGTGTGTATTGGTTTGGACGGGGAACAGATGGCTTCAGTGCTGTCTGTGTAGACCTGCCCTTGCACTGATGAGAGGCAACAACCTCGAAACTAGTCTGCAGGTGGTCCCCCGTCCAAATCAAAACATAATTCTGCTGGTTGGTCATAGAGGGCACTTGCAATTGCGTCCTCTGATGTTTTGAGGAACGTTGCACAAGTAGCTGTTAGATTTAATTCAATACCCGTCGTGGTCTTAGCCAGGGGAGTAGTTATTTTCTGACAGGTTCTTGCCATAATAAGCCTACACAGTTAGGTGTTTATGGGAGAAAAGGGTTCATCATCGGTCGGTAACGACTGTTCGTTAGTATTTTATTTGTTCAAGCAAAGTGATCAAAAATCATTCCTCTGGACTGTCACTGTATTAAAGCTAAAGTATAATTTAGCGTTTACCGTCCAGACACTACTAACTTTCATAGAAGTCAATAACTGATGAAGCACTCGAATATAAAGCAAACAGATCATGTTGCAACTGTAATTACCATATTGCTCTATTTTTGGCTTATTGGCCATTAGTTCAAATACATTGGCAGTAGTAATTTCAACTTTGTCATCATAACTTGAAACAATTGATTAGATCTAATTTTTTAACTGCTGATATGTACCATTGAAAGTGATAGTTTCTTTGAAATTGGTAATTTCAGTTGACAGTTTTATCCATTCTAACAATTTGTTTTTACAAGAATAATAGTTTTTAAAAAATGACTGATGAAGCTTTTTTCAAAACCCCGTATGAAACTCGCAAAATCGTAATATTAGAATGATCCGTATGTGATTCCTATAACTAAATAATAAACAATCATACAACTAATATAAAATTCAACCGCCACGGTAATTCAAATTTTTTAGAGTTTTCATGATACAAATAACATAGTTACAAAATTTTGACCCATGTATATTAGTCTTGGACTAAATAAAAGATTCATATCACTGCTGCATTTATCCATACAATGTTTTTGAATACATATCTTCAGAAAATATGTTATTTCTTAGAAGAGGCCATCGCAGCATGCTGTACCATATATGGTACAATCCTTTTTTTAGGATTTTTGATACATTTTCAGTGATCGTGATGTGATATGGTAGTTATTTAGTAATGATTTCAGTTGGGCTGAGATTTTTTTTGTTCCATTTATGGCCCATGATGCGATAAAATGTTGAAAATATCCCATGATTCTAGGTTGGCGCAGAGTTAAGGCTGGTACTGAAACCATTGATGATCAAAATGCCTATAGTGGGCGGCATTCAAGTATTTTTCCTGAACACTCCTGATATAAATTTTGAACTGGAAGGTTTGTCAGGTATTCCAGGACTGAGGTTTGCTTTTGAATATTTGAGTAGATAAGTTTGAGAATTGTTTTCTAATTTCAGCTACTTCATTCGGCAGAAAATCGAAGAAAAAATTACAAAAAAGTTAGTTTTTCCTAATAAAATAACAAAGAGGTTTTCGAAATCTGTAGAAGCAGTCGAATTAAAATCGTTAGAACCAGCGGTAAGTCTTGACGCCAATAATATAGGGGTGCAAAAATAATATTTCTTATGCAGACATGATATCATGAACCTGTTAAAAATATAGCATTGAAGTTGTATGAAGAAATGTCAAGCATCAACTATCTCAGTATCATAGTTTTTATGACAATAATGTTTTTCCAATATACGTCATATTCAACTTTTACGTAAATTAAATTTTAAAAAACGGCTGTTATGTTTGCATTTGAAATACTTCAGTAGAATTAATTCAAATGATTTAAAACTTCAGGGTGTCTTGAGAGTTCATGTATTCGAAGCAAAGGACTTAGAAAGAAAAGATGTCACAGGAAAATCAGATCCCTATGCCATATTGACAGTTGGTGCTCAGGAGTGCAGAACACATGTAATCAAAAGAGACCTTAACCCCAGGTGGGATTATTGGTGTGAGGTGAGATTTCAGCAAATTCCTGAAAATATTTGAATAAACAATTTACAAATTGCGAAATTTTGGCAGGCAGAATTTAAATATTTCGAAATATACATTTTTTTTCAGTTCGTTATTTTAGATCCCATTGGGCAACATTTACAGTTCAAACTATTCGACCAAGATGACTTAAATGAAGATGATTTCATGGGAAGGTAAGCAATACAGTTCAATCAGATTCAAATTTCTGCAAGAAAGCTATAAAAAGAAATCAAGATATCTAAATAGCCAAATTAATCAGTTCACAAATTAATTATGAGTTTTTTTAGTGGCATCGTTGAAATACACAGTGTCATCAAAGAAGGGGAGAATGACAAATGGTTCACTCTAGACAATGCCAAACATGGAAAAGTTCATTTAAGGTTCACCTGGTTGGGATTGTCTGCAGATCAGGCAGCTCTCACTGCGGTAATTATAAACACATATTTTCTTCTGTCCCTCATTAATTTCAACATTTATTAAAATTTATTGAATTCTCAACAAGTAGTCCTGGACCTGGCGGCTTAACATAAAGATATGTAATTTGGAATCAGGGGGTTATCAAATATCAGTAGTGCCGGATCTAAAAGCAATATTTGCAACGTTGCCAGACTCATAGTTTTTCCTATGGAATTTTGTTTTTTTAAATATAATGCTATGTTTATTTTTAGCGCATTCTATTTGTCGTGTTCAAATTACTATGACCTCATTATATCAAATTTTATTTTCCCTAATTTTTGTTAATATGGCAATTCAACATTTCTTTAAAAAATATCACAAAATTTCAATATCTCGAGAAATTGTGAAGTTAAGTACATTTTTTTCAACTGAAACAAATCAAACCCTATTGATTACGTTCGAATCTTGAATCGAATTTCAGTTCTGAAAATTCGTACGTTATGTAATTACTTAACCGATATTAACATAACTCTAATAAAATTTTGTTACAATCATGAAGTACAAATTGACAGGTAGCCCTTGGAAACAGCTATTCAACTTTTCCTGTTATTGTTGTCAACTCTCTGTCATTATTCTCAAACTTGAATTATTATAAGATAAAATGATTTTCTTGTTAAGTGAAGCTGAACGGAATAAAATATTGATCTATCGTTGTTACGGCAATAAAATGAGAAGCTATCAAGAAGTTTGTGAATAATTCATTGCTATCCTTTCAGAGAAGCAAATTAAAAATCTTCAGTTTGCCGAACTATAAAAAGATACCAACAAACAGGACTATTCCGAAAACTGTTCGACCTAAAACTGCCACTACAAATCACAATAAGTTGAATATCCTATTATCTTTAGACGATAATCCTAAAATATCCATATCAGAACGAAAACAAAATTCACCGGAAGATATAAGTAAATTTTCAATTCCCAGTATTCTACAGCAAGAAAAAATTAAGCCTTATAAATTAATGTACACTCTAGAACTTTTGGAAAATTATTCTGACCACCGTATCTAGTTTTCTGAAGTCATTATGAATAAAATTAACGATTATCCAGATTTTAAGAACAAAGTAATGAATGTACGCTCCTCGATGGATTTTTTCATTGGGGACATCTAAAGGATAGGGTGTACAAAAATAGACAACTAAGTTTAGATCATCTCAGGGAAACAATTCTATACGAATCGACTCTTATTAATCCAGAAGTGTTGAATAACACTGTAGGTGAATTTTATGACAGGCTTGGTTATTGTTTGACAAATATTGGTCAACATTTTGAACACTTGATACGTTAAGTCTTTTATTTACTCATTTAGTTTATGAAGACCTGTTAATGTTTGTCTTCGGATTATTTAAACAAAATTTAGTTCATTAATTGCCATAACGTTTGTTGTTAGTGTTTTTTATCAGTTATGACGATATTCGATAGGGTTTGATTTGTTTCAGTTAAAAAAATGTTACTTTATGGTATCAAATAAAATGAGCAAAATTTAAAAAGGGAGTAGATCAGACTTGCCAACAAAGGAACCCGCACGGTTCTTATGGAAAATGGGTCCCAGTCAAATTAGCTGAAAATTCAGTATAATATCTTCATGGGCACAACGAGATCTAATGGACAGTTTTTGAGATACAGAGTGTCAAACATGAAGAGGCAGCGTTGTTACTTGCCTTTATTGTGTTACAAACAGTTAAGGATAATGATTGCAATCTTAATATTGTCATTTGATTCTGATCTGAAATTACTATTATACAGGGTCACCAAAAAATTTCCTTTTTAGATGTATTTTTTAAATTTTTTTGAGGAACATGTGTATACAAAATAATCATAAAGTAGAAAATTAAATAAAAATGGTCAATATTTATGTTTATTTGTTGCATCATTTACGGATCCTGGTCAACGACATGATGATGCAGCTTTCGCTTTCAAAATGTTGATGCATACCACAAAAAGCATACGAAATTATCGTTATGGACGGTTCTAAAATATATCCTTGCCTATCTAAAAGATGTGTACATGATTTAATCATTTCGGAAAAATAGCCCCATATTCGACAGATAAAAAAGATCTTCATCGGCGGTACATACCGTGTGAGTCACTAATTATTAGTCATTCTGGGCATTTGTTCCATCTTGTACAGCATTCACTCTTGTAGCAATACTCCTCTCAATTCTTTTATCACGAGCCTTTTAGCTGATGTAACAGATTCAATATTATTATTTTAAACTTCAAGAGTTTGTTTTAGATAATTGCCAAAATTCCAAATCAGCATAAATGTACAGGGAGTTGAACTATAATAAATGAATTCTATTTGTCTTGTAATTGCCTGTACGTGTAATCTGAATACATATTTAAATTAAATAAATTGAGTTTGAAGGTGATGTTACAATTATTTGATTTAACTAATTTTTGATAACTTTTATTATATCTGATAATAAATCCGGTCGTCAAATTTAATGAATCACCCTGTATATTACAACGAATCAATGTATCGCCGGTGTCCAGCCTTAATTCAAAGCCCTTTACAGAAAATGAAAATATGAAGCGCACGGAGTCACTAGGTGCGGTGTTATGCTACATTCGATTAAATCGAAGACGTATAATGTAACCTCAGATCACCCAATATCAAAATAAAATGATATGTACAGTGCATCCCATTTTGGGTGAGAAAGCCAGGTTTATCGCTTGTTATTTAAGATAGAGCCTTGCGGTTTTCACGTTCCTGTCCTTTTTTTTGTGAAACTCAAGTTGGCCTAATCAGATTTTGCATAACTGTTTCCGTTTATGAGATACAGGGCGATTTTGGAAATTGATACTTTTCGGACCCCTTCTTTATCTCCGAAGTTATTAGAAATAATGCTGAGCTAAAAACTACATCTGATACAGAATTCTGCGTAGAATCCAGTGGCGTACTTATTTTTTTTTTCGGGGTATGGTTTTGAAGATACGACGCAAACCTATATTTTTTTCAAATTTTCAAATTTTATTACTTCGTTGAATTCGCTATTTTTTTTTCTTCAAAATTATGTATAACACTATATAGGTAGGATGTTCAGAAATGCTAAAAAACACTAAAACATCACATAATGATAATTTTTCGTTAGTAAGCCATGGATTTTCCAAGTTTCAATAAGAGGATTATTACTTTTGATTATTAACATTAGTAGGTCATGGATGATACGAACATCCTTGTTGTTATTATGGCTACTATGCATTTGGAAGCATTGTTTTATCAAATAGGCATTGAAGAGAAAAAAAAAACAAATCTGATCTAGCTGTCATCGCTACGAATTATTATTGTGTTTCATCGTGTTTGGGTTTGAAGGAATATTGAGTATTGTAGAAATAATTGTTTGTGAATTTGTTGATTGAGAACTGATAATGGCTGGAAGAGATTTGGTTTTTCAAAACAATGAAAAATATGACATTATACAATGTTTGAATCAATCCAATGAAAACGTTGGCGAAGCTTTGGAATTTTACCACAAGACATTTCCTTACATCGTGATTTAAAAACTTTCAGGTATCCTGAGAGGCATCAACTTAGTCGAGCAACTGTATTCAGACTAAAGTATAATTTACTGAATTATGGTGCATATTCTAAACCTCGACCCAAGGTATATAATAAAGAGAATCAAGAACTAGATGAAATTAATGTGTTAGCTAGCGTTCATGCCTATCATCAGACTTCTTGTGCAAAATTAGAGAATGATACTGCTATTTCCAGATCACGGGTACACAGAATTTTAAAAAAGTATAAGTTAAAACCCTACAAAGTCAATATTGTCCAACACTTATATCCTGGTGATGCAGCAAGACGTGTGAATTTCTGCAATTGGTTTTTGAACCATGCTCGGAGAGACGTTGATTTCGCAAAAAAAGTTATTTGGTCAGACGAATCACATATAAGCAGTGCTGGTCTTTTTAACAGGCAAAATACAAGGCATTGGTATGATGAAAACCAGCACTTGATTTTTGAACGACAACAACAGGGTAGATTTGGTTTTAATGTGGCATGTTGACAATTTTAGAAGGCGTGTTACCGGAACTACTGGAAGATGTTCCCCTCGCCTTTCTTCATTCCATACATTTCCAACAGGACGGCGCCCATAATTCAAGATTGATCGGGCGGTTTTTAGAAAATAATTTTCTTGTGGGGCTATTTGAAAAATAAAATATACAGTAACAGACACAACAGTCCCGAAGAACTTCGTGCATCAACAGCGGCAGCTTTCCGAAATTTACAAAACCGCCCTTTTATAATATTAAATGCACTCAGGCGAATTGAAAAAGTTTGTCAATTATGTATTAGGGAAAATGGACAGCAATTTGAACAGTTTAATCAGTAAGATATTATGTAATGTTGAAAATTTTTATTAATGATAAATATTTTATTGGGTATTTCTTTTGTATTTAATTTGTATTATGAATTGTTATATTATTTATTTTTTGCTATTAGATAGGTACCTACGTTTTGTTTTTCGTGTTAGTGTATTATCTTTATTTGCTTACTCTCCTATAAAAAAAACACAAACGAAAATTATTCAATTAATTCGTCTTTTATATGGGAAATCCATGGCCCACTAACAAAACATTATCATTAAGTGATGTTTTAGTGTTTTATAGCATTTCTGAACATCCTACCTATATAGTGTTATACATAATTTTGAAGGGAAAAAATAGCGAATTCAACGAAGTAATAAAATACAGGGTGTTCCATTGAAAAAAATATAGGTTTGCGTCGTATCTTCAAAACCATACCCCGAAAAAAAATAAGTACGCCACTGGATTCTACGCAGAATTCTGTATCAGATGTAGTTTTTAGCTCAGCATTATTTCTAATAACTTCGGAGATAAAGAAGGGGTCCGAAAAGTATCAATTTCTAAAATCGCCCTGTATCTCATAAACGGAAACAGTTATGCAAAATCTGATTAGGCCAACTTGAGTTTCACAAAAAAAAAGGAAAGGAACGTGAAAACCGCAAGGCTCTATCTTAAATAACAAGCGAGAAACCTGGCTTTCTCACCCAAAATGGGATGCACTGTACATATTCTCCAAGTCTACGAGCTTTTGCGATTGCCTTATTTTGGTCAAAGAATAACATAAAAATTATGTAATTATTAATAACCCTGTATACGGAGTCTTAGAACTTTACATTATAACTCGTGTCGACAATATTAAGATTGCAATTATTATCCTTTAATGTTTGTAACAAAATAATAGCCACATTATTGATTTTAAACTGTCCATTAGATCTCGTTGTGCCCATGGAGACATTTGATCAAGACATCATAAACTACATAATACTAGATTTTCAGCCATTTCGACTGGGACCCATTTTCCATAAGAACCGTGCGGGATTCTTTCTAATAACTCAATTTTCATTCACGATTTCTCGAGATATTGAAATTTTATGATATCTTTTAACGAAATGTTGAATTATGTCAAGCCGTTGCTGAAATATTCGGCCGTTCCGTTTCTTTTGGGAAATCCTGTATAATTTAATCACAACTCATAATATAAGAGTAGCTGTAGTCTCTCCACCAAGATCATTCCTTATTTATTAACATTTCAGTATATTTCTCAAAAATAAGAAATCCCTTTTTGTTTCTAGGTGTCCCAGGAAACGAAGTTACTGAAAGTGGCAAACATAAGCACAGCTCTTCTCACTGTTTATCTAGATACAGCACAAGATTTACAAAGAATCAAGTCCAAAAAACCCGATCCATACGTCGTTTTGACAGTGGGCAAAGTTCAACAAAAGAGTAAAGTTAAGAAACATACCGTCGATCCTGTGTGGGAACAAGGATTTTCAATCCTTGTCGCTAATCCTGACAACGATTCCTTGAATGTCAGCATAATCGATAAGAAAAGTGATACAAAGTTGGCCCACTTTGTTTACAATATAAACACACTGTTTGATTTTCCTGATTTACAGATCAGCAAGGAAGAGTTTCCACTTAGTAACTCTGGGAAAATCGTACTTTCGTTGCAGCTGAGGGTAAGAACAAAAGCTATCGAAGTCAATCTGTTTTTAGAATAAAATCAACTGTTGAAAAAACTAAGCACACATATCATGAAAGAAAGTCTTTTTGTGAAAATGGCTGAATTTCTAATATGTTGTAGGTGGAGTAATCCCAAGTAGATTGAATAGAATTTATTCGACCAAGTTATTTATTTATATATTCATTGTTAATAATAACAAATACAATGTCAAGATACAGTGCGACGCTAAATTATGGAACAAATTCATTATTTCTGAATATAAAGATATATCGGAAAAATCCTCGGACAGGTCGATTTTTTTTCCGATGGGCCAATTTTTGAGCCTCACCCAAAATATATAGGGTTATCCGCATTTGAGGAAAAGTGACTTGGGTGATATTTTTAAATGGGACACCCAGTATATTTGACCATATTTGGTTAGGGATCGTCATTACAAATCCAGTGATACCAAGTTTGATGGGATGATGTCAAACGGCTGCGGAGATATGGCCAAAAAACTTCTCCATATACTCAATGAGTGCGACAGAGACTTTTAACCTTCTGAATTGTGTGGAGTCTCGCAGTCATACTCATTAGACATACGAGGAAGCTTTTTGGCCATATCTCCGCAGCCGGTTTGACATAATCCCATCAAACTTGGTATCACTGGATTCGTAATGACGATCCCTAACCAAATATGGAAAAATATACTTGGTTTCCAATTTAAAAATATCACCAAAGTAATTTTTACTCAATTGCGGATTTTGGGTGGGGTTCAAAAATTGGCCCATCGGAAAAGAAAATCGACCTGTCCGAGGATTTTTCCGAAAAATCTTTATATTAAGAAATAATGAATTTGTTCCATAATTTAGCGTCACACTGTATAATAAATATAAATAAATTGAAATAATGTTATAATGGATACATGTTCAAATAAGTTAGAACGTTGTCCATGATCATGTGAAATCAATGATGAACTAATCTTATATCAAAATACACAAACATGCTGAATATCCATAATATACATATACATACAAAGGAAGAAAAATAGCAAAATGGACTTGAATGTATGCATAAATAATATTAGTAACATTTTGAATTACATAAAAACAATGACAAAAAAACCTAGTATCTACCTAGGTACCTAGTACCTAGGTATCTATTAAAACATCAAAATTCAAAATTATTTCACATAAAAATAATATTCCAAATTATCAGAAAACTGTTCTTTTTTAAGAAACTGGCAATTTATCATCAAAGTTGTAGAAAACTTTTCAGTTAATATTCAATAACCATCTATTTTATTCTTTGTTCAATATTTATGTTGCACATTTTTTCTCATGTAAGCTGTCGATGCTTTATAAAATAGTACAGTTAAAATTTTATATTGTTCAAAGAGAATTTTAGAAGAATAATCAAAAAAAATTAAAAATGACTTTCCTCTCCTTTATATATTGGAGTACCAACTGATTTTTAAAGATTTTGGGAAATACCTAAAAATTGAAAATATGTTCAAGGATATTTGAACTGTATTTCACTATAATCTTCAATAATAATTTATTATTAATTCTATTTGGGCCAGGGGCAGAATCATTTTTAAGTTCATTTGTTAAATTTCATTTTTTGTGAAAGGCGACCATAATATATTGCTTGAGTTATACATTTTCGATGAATAAATATTCATTGGTTTCGTAATTTTTTTTAGCTAACTCAGGAATTTTATACCACAAAAATCCGTAATAATTTGGTTGTTTTCAAATAATTGAACGATTTTGCTCTGTTTAGTTTCTGCCTATAGTTAATTCATTCACCACTTTCCAGATGTTACCAATGTCACAGTCAGCTTCTTTGATTTTATTTTGATAACAATTTTGTTTTACATTTTTTATGTGATTATTCAATGAAATTGTATAATCTTTATAATTATGAAGAGTTTCGTAATTTTTCAAAACTTTCATTATTAATTTGCAGTTTTTTTGTAAAATTTATTTTTTCGTCGACCTCTGCAAAAAATGACATTTTACGTACTAATTTCCGGACGAAAAATCGACTATTTTTGAAGGCAAGTACTTTTCGTCCGCAAACACTTTTCGTCCGCAAACTCTTTTCGTCCGCTGTGGTCACTATGATACGGCACGGTACGAGAGCGGCGATTGAGTCATTTTCGTAAATCCACGTTTTAATTAATACATAGGCGCCTGTGACAATAACTGTCATTTGCTGTTGTCAAATTAATTATTTACGAAATCCGCTAGATTTTACGTGTGAATTTAGACCGTGGTGTGAATATTAGTGTTCATAATAATCAAGAATTGATCGAGTCTGCAGTTCGAAGAGTTGGACGTAGCTGAGGCCAGCAAACATGCGAGTACTTACTTTCATAAAGGTATGTAGAGGTCGACGAAAAAATGTAATATGCACCTCGGCGAAAAACTGTCTACTGTCTCGCCTGCTTGCTATCCTCGGCTGCGCCTCGGCTATCAATTTGCAGGCTCGACTATAATAGACAGTTTTTCGTCCTTGGTACATAAATAACTATTTACGAAACTCCCAAGTTTTCGTAGAAAACCCCTCAAAAGCAGAGCTTGTTTGAGCAAAATCCATCTATATATTTGATAGATTTGATCAAACCATTTTTTGTGATTCATGGTTTGATTTTTTTGGATTTTTTTAAGTTATAATTGTGATCATTTCAGATTCTGAGACATGAGCAATTCGAATGTGATGATAGCTCGTCTGATTCAGATACTGAAGGATTTTCAAGAGCCCATTCTGTCAGGTCATCGACAATGTCACATAGGTCACGTAAGTTCATCAAATATCTGATGCATGTTATATTTTTCACGAAAATGTTTAGAACCTCTAAAAAAACGATAGAACAATTGGTAAAAATTGTGTTATTTTTTTAATTCACTGGCAGTTACTTGATGGAAATCTATAGTAAACCTATACGTACATTAACCTCATGATTCATACCAACTTCATTGTATCGGCTTTAGAGAAGAGTCTACAGATTGACTCTGTTTATACAGATCTAACTAAGGCTTTCGATGAAGTCGATCATGCTTTCCTCATCTAGAAGTTATCGTAGGTATATTAGCATTTGTGGTCCTCTTCTGGACTGGTTGGAAAAGTATTTATTACATCGCCCCGTATAAGTCAAGTTGAACGGATGCATTTCCGAAGAATACACTGCTACTTCGTGTGTGCCACAAGGCTTCCACCTGGGGCCTTCACTGTTCAGTATATTTATCGATGACATTTTCAAAGAAATATCTGATTGTAAATTCCTCATGTATGCCGATGATATCAAAATATTTCATGTCATGCAGAATCCCTATGATTGTCTTGTACTCCAAAAGAGCTTGAATGATTTTTCACATGGTTGGTTGGTGGATAAAATGAGCATGAATCCTCTGAAATGTAAAGTAATCAGTTTCCATCGTACAGTGCAAGAGGTAACCTTCAACTGTATTTTTTATAACACTGTCATTGAGATCAAACATCTTGGAGTCATCTTCCAATCTAATTTCTCATTTTCTTCGCACATTGAGTACATCTGTAATTGAGCACTCAAGCAGTGTTTCATAAAGAGACATTCTAGAGATTTTATTGAGAACAATGAAAATCTCATTCCTGTCATTGGTTAGATTTTATCTTAAATATGCTTCGATTATTTGAAGCCGTTATGCTCGAGTCCACATCGAGAAATTGGAAAGAGTTCAACGCAGATGTTTTATGTACTGCTCCTTTAGGCTGGACATTCCTTACTCTTGTACCAACGTGCTGTCAGTAATGAATTTGAGTCCAATGATTCACAGAAGGCAAGGGTTTGACACCTTGTTTATTTATAAAATTCTGAAAGATAGATGCTTCTGAATTATTAAAGGAAATAAAAATATAGGTACCTCCTAGGGCACTGCGTAAATATAGCACATTTTCCTTGGTTGCACATCGATCAAATTATGGTGCAAACAGGGGTGATTAGATTACTGCGACAGGCAAATGTTCACTCAAGGGCTAGATATATTTTTTCTGCTACGCTTTGACAAATGAAGAGAGCTATTATGTACATCAAGTTTTGCTCATTTCATTTCAATTTGTTTTGTTTTTTTCCAGTTAGTGTAAAAAACTGTTAGATGTAGGTGGTTAAGTGAAAATAGAGTATTTTTCGATTTGATTCCGAGAGTTCCATTGACAGTTGTTTCGTGGTAACTCACTCGTCAGAAATGATTTCTGGAAGCTCTCGAAATCAAATCGAATCCACTTCTAATTAATGCCGATAAGCAACGACAGTATATAACAAAAAATAACTTGTGACATCTATAGTCACTCGTTGAAACTCAATAGATGCCACAAGTTACTTTTTGTTATATATAGGTGGGTATATATTTTTTCTTAGTATTTCATAATGATGTAAATCGGTATCTTCTTTCCTTGTACTTAATAAATATACAGGGTGGGTCACGGTCGATGGTACCTTAGACGTTTACGGAGAACGGGACATAGGATCATTCTGAAAATTTGGTTCCTCAAGTAGTTGCTCTTGGTCTATCGATCTAAAATATTTTCAGCAATGCAGCGTTGCCGCTTATACCAGAAAGTAGCAGCATCTTTGTTATTTCAAATGGGTCACCCTGTATATTACCACATTTTTGAACTTGTCATTCTTTTCTGATTATTTCTGCCTCATACTCCCCTTTACCTATCTCTAACGGTTTTTGAGATATTGGTTATTTTCCATAGTATTTATCCATAACATAGCTCGAATTGAATGTTTATTTCTGCGGTATTTGGATTTTTAGGAAGTTGCAATTTTGTGTTTAGTTCATCAAGATCATGTACATTGATTCTGTATAGAGAAGTTTGTTCTGCGTTATACAGGGTCGTTCAAAATTCATGATCTTACTGCTAGATACGAAAAGGGTTGAAAGTGCGTTTTTTTAAATGAAATGAAATGAAATATCCTGAAAGATGACTAAATTCCCTTCGAATTGATATATCATGTTCCTATACTTAAATAGCCAGAATTCCGAGATAATAGCAATTTTCACTTGTAATCTTCCAAGTGCTTGAATTATTGCCGGAAATTTTTCGAGTCCATGAATTTTCTTTGAAACGTGCGTGACCTAGCTAAAGTCACCACTATCCAAGACCACATAATGAATCTTTCATATAAATTTTACAAATATCACATTCCCAAGAGTTCACTCACCAGGGAAATAACAAGAGTAAGGGCACACCACAATGAGCACCGCAAACACGGCGGGCTCATTTACCAAAAACTGGACTTCCATTAACGCCAAGACTAAGCACCAAGTCACCTCTATAGAGGACTAAGACCAGAACCCGGTTTTTTGCCGAAAATTTTTTCCGGGAATCCACAATACCCTTCACAAATCACACTTCTAAAATCTGATCAATCTGACAATCAACCCCTGTATTAGCATAGCGGCAGACAGGGTATACTAATACCATGATGTAGGAAGGTAAAATCTGAGATACACCCGTCAACACCAGCGGGGGTGCCTCACCTGTTCCTCTTGAGGAGTCGAGGAGACACTACATTCGGGACAACGCCAACCCCTGGCAACAGGGGTCGATGGAGCCCCCCACACCAACACTCCCTCACAACCTGCGGGATCCCTATCAGCCCACGGAGGTGGGCGGAAAATATCAAGCAGAGTTGTGTTGTACATAGACTTCACCGAAATGCAATGTAAATAGTTAAATATCTGAAGTTACATGTTTTTGAGTTTGAGCTCAGCGGTAGTGTTGCGGCCTATGAGTCGCTAGGTCGATGGTTCAATCCACGATAAGAACATAACTTTTTTTTTTGTTCCAAATTTAAACACATTAATTGATGAAAATTTTGTTAAGTATTTTACATATCAATATTTCAGTGGTTATAAATAGTTCAGGTGAAACCATCGTTAGTTATTTCTTATGAATTGTTGGATGATTTTCATTTCTCGGTGTGAAATTTTCTTACCGAATCCCCCTCGTGCTTGAATTAATTGCCGTAAATTTATCTCGTATTTTCAAAGAAAATTCATGTACTCGAAAAATTTCCGCCAATAATTCAAGAACTTGGGAGATTACAAGTGAAAATTGCTATTATCTCGGAATTCTGGCTATTTAGGTATAGGAACATGATATATCAATTCGAAGGGAATTTAGTCATCTTTCAGGATATTTCATAATATACAGGATGTTCCATTAAAAAAAACGCACTTTCAACCCTTTTCGTATCTAGCAGTAAGATCATGAATTTTGAACGACCATGTATAACGCAGAACTAACTTCTCTATACAGAATCAATGTACATGATCTTGATGAACTAAACACAAAATTGCAATTTCCTAAGAATCCAAATACCGCAGAGATAAACATTCAATTCGAGCTGTTTTGGATAAAAAATATGGAAAGTAACCAATATCTCAAAAACCGTTAGAGATAGGTATAGGGCAGTATGAGGCAGAAATAATCATAAAGGAATGACAAGTTCAAAAATGAGGTAATATACAGGGTGACCCATGTGAAATAACAAAGATGCTGCTACTTTCTGGTATAAGCGGCAACGCTGCATTGCTGGAAATATTTTAGATCGATAGACCAAGAGCAACTACTTGATAAACCAAATTTTCAGAATGATCCTATGTCCCGTTCTCCGTAAACGTCTAAGGTACCATCGACCGTGACCCACCCTGTATAACACTGAGGTAAAGACGATAAGATTTCCACACATTCAATTACACTCGTGCCATGTTTTTCAACATTGTAGCTTTAGTACACCAAAATATTTTCCGTTTAAACCTAACGTAAATACAGTTTTGATTAATTAAGTTAGTGGGAATCTACCTAATCTAATATCATATTTCCAGAACCCAAAAAACTTATTGATAGCAATACAATGTACCTGGAAATCTCTTTAATCATCAAGAAAATAAATTATTGAGAACAAGTTGGTAGTTAAGTGAACAATTTGAATTGAAGTTCTTCACACTTTTAACAGCAGCTAAATGATTAATTTAAAGTTCTCAAAATGATAATTTCTATTCCAGTGTCCACTTCAAGCAGTAACACTCCCCCACCTAACACTCCTCCACCAAAATCTCCGCACCCGCTCACAGAAATGGCAGATGAAGTACTGGAAGATGTCATGGAAAAAGTTTCGAGCAGCTCTCAGAATGTAATGAGAAGTCCAAGTTTCAGAGTGTAAGTGTTTCCTAAACTATTAGAAAAATCTCAGTAAACTATATTTTGACTCCAAAAATATGTGAATAATGTATAGGCATTTCTTTCAAACACAGTAAATTGTGAAAAGTCTATACAAAACAACTATTCCCCTAGCCCAAGGCATCTATAGGGATCAGTTGTTGACGTGGCAATAGTTTGCTGTATTTAAAGATCATCGAAAAATAAAAAAAGTATATTTTTTCGTTCAAATATTACTTGAAATAGTTAGGTCGGTTGAAAAAATTACAAGTTTTGGAAACATGAAATGTATTCTCTTACAAAATGATTTAGTGTATTGAAAAATGGCACCTATACGCAGAGAGATCTCTGGCGGACTCTGCATTGTCACTGATAACGTCAAATTGGTGGTGGGTCGCTCAGATCCGGTTCAAATCTCCTACAGTCTAAGTCTCAATGGTCTCGAATGAATACAAAATGAGATGTATATCACAAAAATGATCATTCAAAATTTTTGCTATTTTCTTTGAATCATTCGTAATAATTTGGTTGTTTTCAAATAATTCGAATACTCTGCTCTGTTTCAGTTTCTGCCCAGTTAATTCTTTCACCACTTACCAGATCTTATCAATTTCATTGTCAACTTCTTTGATATTTTGATAATAATTTTGCTTTGCATTTTTTATGAGTTTATTCAATAAATTTCTACGATATTTATAATTTTAAAGTGATTCGTGATTTTTAAAACTTTCTTTTTCAATGTATCTCTATATAAAAGAAGACAGAAATCTTTGGGAGATCGTTTGCTAACGAACAGTCGTTACCGACCGATGATGAACCCTTTACTCCCATAAACACCTACTACGTAGGCTTATTATGGCAAGTACCTGTCAGAAAACAACTACTCTCCTGACTAAGACCACGACGGGTATTGAATTAAATCTAACAGCTACTTGTGTCACGTTCCTCAAAGCATCAAAGGACGCAATTGCAAGTGCCCTCTATGACCGCAGAATTATGTTTTGATTTGGACAGGGTGACCACCTGCAGACTAGTTTCGAGGTTGTTGCCTCTCATCAGTGCAAGGGCAGGTCAACACAGACAGCACTGAAGCCATCTGTTCCCCGTCCAAATAATACACACTCTGTCAACATCCGCCGACGCTCGGGTTCCGGAAATAACAAGGAATATCCATTCCTTCATCCGACTAGCTCAGCCTTTGTCCTCGAAGCGCCGGCGTTGAAGCAAAATTTGTTTGTTTCCCTTTTGCAGCCTCGGATTGTCCTTGGATTCAGACTATTATAGACTGGTAGCAGCAACACTATGCACTAGAGTCCTGAAAAGAACTCAGGCATAGTTCGTAGTGGAGTTTCTTTACGAAATCCGAATTCTTTTATAAAACTGTTGGTGTTCCCAACGAATTTCCAAACCAATGCAATCAGGGCAGGCCGGAGATTCCATTACTCGCCGAAAATGAACTGTCTACCGTGAGACTAGCCTGGAGCTCAGTTTGACTACTTACAAAAGTATCAAATATAAATTGTAAAGTCGGGTGAGTCACCCGGGTAGGGTGCACTCACCAGGTATACACATACCTCCTCGGAAGCTCCCGAGTGACTGGTTATTCCAGCCAAAACGGGCTTCTTAAATAATAAAAGCTGACATTTGCTCCGGCCAATGCCGAAGCAAAGCCGCGGTGGGCGGAGCCTACTGGAGTCTTCCCTTCAGATATGGTCTCGCCAAATAATTTTTTAATCTTCATTTAATTTTCATTTCTCGGCAAAAGATAACAACTCCTGTCGTCTTGGGGCGGCGTTGGTTTGGAACGAATCAGAAAAAATATTTCTGATTCTACCCTGACTAGCTCGGCGAGGGTTGGGTTCCTCCGCAAGACGCAAAAAATTTGGATTCATTTTTCCGTGTCAGGATAAATTTCCAAAAAAAAAAAATAATAAAAAAATAATTTGTTTAAATACCCGGTGAAAGCCCTTGAAGAGGAAAAATAAGAATATATTTTACAGGGTGGATAATCGCTACGCGAATGTCCAGCCTTAGTGAAGTAGAATATTCGAATAAATACTTTGAATGTCTTTATAGAAATATAAGCACTTTGGTCATAATTGTTGTAAGGCTTTTACATCGTCCCTCCTGTACTTTTATACGAATTCTTTCAATTTGTACTGAAAAGCACAGTTTGTTTCGAAGGCAGCTACAGTACAGGATGGGGGGAGATGCTTGAAAGAGAACCGGGACGTTAGCCCGGGTATTAGTAAAATAAATAACAACAGTCAATCAAAATATCGTTCCTGTTACATCCGAACGTTAGTCGGAAACGGAATTGAGAAAGATTTAACAAATAAGACAAGATAATTCTAGCGCCTCAGGACGTTAGCCTTTTTGGCACTAGAAGTTCTCCAAAACCGCCACTTAAACACGAATATAATTGTTGGTAAACAACTCAAAACAACTAAGATTGTTTGTCTATTCTAGAAAGTCCAGAGCACTAATGTTTGAATAATGAGGAAATGTTAATAGTTAGCACTAGCTTTTGCAAAAGTAAGAAGCAATAGCTTAGCGTATAAGCTACTGTTCTTCAGAATTAAATTTTATGATTTCGGAAAGTTTCACTGTATAGTCGAGTTTTCAAAAATTTCGAAGATTTCTCAATGGTTTTTGTCTTACCGACAGTCAGCTTTTCAGCTGTGGTCTTCTCTGCAGTGGGGCCCAATGCCCGCAGTCTCGAAGCGGGTGTAGACTAGATGTTGAAATAATACAAACGATCGTTTGGTACTACTCCCTCGCCTTCTCAGGTGCTGATGTTGCCACTTTGCCGGCCGCAGATTTCTCTGATATAACCAGTTGGTCAGGATTCTCCCAGAAACAGTAAATGCTCGGAGTATATCGTCAGCCAGATAGCCGAAACTCTTCGTATTGGATACACTCGGAGTGAATTCTAATACTCGATTAGGATTCGAAACAGGTCCCTAAGTTGTAATCAACTATAGGGAAAAACGAACACAAGATCAGAAGCTCTTCTGATTATCACTTCAAATATTCGGTACTCTATTTGCAAACTACAGCGAAGCGTTCCATAAGCAGAACAGAAATCAACTGCTTTCGCTTCGCGAAATTTCTTCCTTTATAGAAAGACATCCCGCGGTCGCGGGGCGTGGCCTAACGGAAAATTCCGCGGAGATATACTCTCCGACATGAATTTGTTGAGCACTTCAGTTCTGTATTTCCTGACCATTTAGGTTTGTATATCACCTGCAATAACATCCGTTATTGCGGAAGGACGACACTCTGCTGATTAGTCAATTCTGGTTCACGAGATGAAGCAGTTTCTAGGCCGCTCCACTTAGCGAGCAGAGGAAGACACTCCGAATCTCCGGGTTGAGAGATTTAATCGAAGAAGACAGAAATCTTTGGGAGATCGTTTGCTAACGAACAGTCGTTACCGACCGATGATGAACCCTTTACTCCCATAAACACCTAACTATGTAGGCTTATGGCAAGTACCTGTCAGAAAACAACTACTCTCCTGACTAAGACCACGACGGGTATTGAATTAAATCTAACAGCTACTTGTGCCACGTTCCTCAAAGCATCAAAGGACGCAATTGCAAGTGCCCGCAGAATTATGTTTTGATTTGGACAGGGTGACCACCTGCAGACTAGTTTCGAGGTTGTTGCCTCTCATCAGTGCAAGGGCAGGTCAACACAGACAGCACTGAAGCCATCTGTTCCCCGTCCAAATAATACACACTCCGCTGATTAGTCAATTCTGGTTCACGAGATGAAGCAGTTTCTAGGCCGCTCCACCTAGCGAGCAGAGGAAGGACACTCCGCGAGCAGAGGAAGAACACTCCGCTAGGTGGAGCGGCCTAGAAACTGCTTCATCTCTTGAACCAGAATTGACTAATCAGCGGAGTGTGTATTGGTTTGGACGGGGAACAGATGGCTTCAGTGCTGTCTGTGTTGACCTGCCCTTTCACTGATGAGAGGCAATAACCTCGAAACTAGTCTGCAGGTGGTCACGGCCCTGTCCAAATCAAAGCATAATTCTGCTGGTTGGTCATAGGAGGAACGTTGCACAAGTAGCTGTTAGATTTAATTCAATACCCGTCGTGTTCTTAGCCAGGGGAGTAGTTGTTTTCTGACAGGTACTTGCCATAATAAGCCTACGTAGTAGGTGTTTATGGGAGTAAAGGGTTCATCATCGGTCGGTAACGACTGTTCGTTAGTATCTCTATATGTTTGATAGATTTGATCAAACCATTTGTGATCCATGGATTTATTTTATGTTTTATTTATTTCTTGGGTGAATTTTTCATGTCGTAACATTCCTTGATTTGAATATTTACTTTGTATATAAAATTATTTTAGGTTCTATTGGGATCAGAATCTTTTATAATATCATCCAAAATTTCATTTTCTAACAACTTTTCTATTTTTCTTAATTCGTTAAATTTACTATATACTGGGAGACGGAAATAATCAGTCAGCTTTAGAGTGCCAAAGTAGAGCAAGGGAAGAGGAAGAGCAACTCCAGCCGCTATTATTGGTTATTTCTGAATTAGTGACTGACATCACTGACTATTATTGCCGTCTCCGTGTATGGAAGAGTTCTCTTCGTTGCCTCCAAAATCGAGTGATATGTGACAAGAAATTGGAAAATGGTCTGTAATATAGTTTTCAAAAACATTAAAATTTATTTCACAAATGTTATTGTTGATCTTGACAAAGAAGTAGTCAGTACCGGTTGAGGAGTCCCTGAAGATTCTTGGTAGTTTCTTCAAATATTTCTCAAACGAATAAGAATTGAGTATATTTGAATATTTGTTGTGGCTTTGTTATACCAGTCTAAAATATTGATGTTAATATCTCCCGAAAAAATTTCTATTATTTCGTTGCACTAATCAAAAACATAATTCAAACTTAAAAGAATTTTTTTAATATCAGTAGAAGTTCCTGAATGTAACCGAATGTTTTCCATTTTTTTATAGGAAGCCAGATCTGGGTCAGATAGAATTGACACTATTTTACAGTGCTCCAAGGCAGAAATTGATAGTCACTGTTCACAAAATTACGTAAGTATAGTTGTATCACACTACACAGAAATAAAGATGATTTTTTTTTATATAGAAACCTTCCACTAAAAGACCCTACTGATATACCTGACCCTTATGTGAAATTGAAACTAATTGCACCAGGATCACACAGGATAAAGAACAAAACTAAAGTAAGTATAAGAATGCATATGAGGTTAATATTCTCTGAATTTCATAGTTTAGAATTGAGTGAAATTGAACAAAACTTTATAACCCATTACTTTCAAAAAGAGGGTCCTTTACTTCCTCCAGGAAAGAAACATTAAAGGTCAGCTCGACT
Source organism: Chrysolina oricalcia (assembly GCA_944452925.2). Classification (NCBI taxonomy): domain Eukaryota; kingdom Metazoa; phylum Arthropoda; class Insecta; order Coleoptera; family Chrysomelidae; genus Chrysolina; species Chrysolina oricalcia. Next base: position 852,966 of record OX101821.2, on the reverse strand, counting down.
AGGATACGATTGATCTAAGTATACAGGATCAGTCAGCATGTCATGACGAAACAAAGTTGCTTTTTCTTCAATGAAGCACTCTTTATATTGTTCCATATTTCAATTCTGCTCGAAATTCTGAACAAAATTGATTCAGCAAATTATATCCTAAAATTAACCGTTTTCAAGAAATCGAATTCTCAAAATAACTTTATACTACTCTCAAATTCATTAAAGAAAAAGCTCCAAATGATGGATATTTATTAAGAAAATTACTCAAGGAGGGGTATATGGATATGATTGAATAAGTGATTAAAGGTCCAATAGTTTTTGTGTAGTTTGTGCAATTAAAGGATGGTATTTTGAGAAATAATAAATAAGTTTCTGCACTCCACTCATTGTTTATTCTCATTACATGAATAACCTGCCAGTTGCCACCTCAACATGAACGTGAATTATAGAGAAGACAACTAACTTGAAATTAATTTCAGGTCATCACAGACAACTGCGATCCCATTTTCGAAGAAACTTTCGAGTACCTTCTCTCCTTATCAGAGCTTCCAAATAACAAATTGGTTCTGACAGTCAAAAGCAAGAAAATGTTTTTCAACTCGAATATTATCGGGCAGGTATGATCGGTATACTCACTATTTTATACACATGCTACTGATAATTAATAATCTTCCAGGTGGTTTTGAATTTCAAGAGCCTAACGAACCTACAGGTGCCTTTTAGAGATTGGTTTGAATTGTCACAAGCAGAAGACTCGGACTAACATTCTTTATGTGAATCGAAGGAAGAAAAGTATTTTTGTTATACATACTTATATTTTTTATGTATCTAACACTGTCCAAAAGGTACAATAATTTGTATTGTTATATAATCTTTAAGTATATAAAATATTTGTCTTTGTGATAATTGTTTAGAAATATAATCAAAATAAACGTAAATATTTTCATTCTATAAAACGTAAAACATTCGAAATAACAAAAAATATGTAAAACTGTATATGAAGATAGTTGGTATGTATTAATTATTATCAGGAAGTGAAGAACAGAAAGTTTGTGCTGAGATTTTATTCAACAAATAATTATTTAAATAACTCCTCTCTAACCCAGCTCATCCAAGGGAGTTTTAAAAGTCAGAGGAGCCTTTGAATAAAAATGTTCGATTTCGTTCTCAAAATCCAAATGTTGGCACAACCTCTTTGGAAAATCAAGTTTATTGACACCCCTTTGAACTTTTTTGAAGAAAATTCAAAAATATATTTTCTCCCAAATGGACCAACATAATCCAGAAATTAAATCGGTTTCGATCCATCTCTTATGGTTCGCGAGTAATTTCATTTTTTATTTGAAAAAACAATATTTGAAAAATTGAAATTTGAGATGGATTCCACTATTTCGCTATAGCTAGTCGTTAGAAAACCCTTTGTTATCAACTTGGGAGCTCTAGCAAAAGTTTAATTTTTTTGTCCATTCAAAAAACAAGGTTCTCCCCTTTGAATTTCATTCGGTGAAAATTCAAAAAAAGATTTGCTTCGAATTTGCCAAAAAGGAGTTTGTAGGGGAGTCAGAAATGTTATCAGTTTCACTCAATTCAGCATATTTTTGAATAACCTGTTTTTTGTGAAAATTTTTTTTTACATTATTTAGAAATTCGTTTTTTGAAAGAAATTTCTCTCGTCCATAGCGAATAAGGAGGCTCTACGAGAAAGTTTATTTTTTGAACTTTTCAAAAACTTTTTAAAACAAATTTCATTCCTCAGATTGGCCTCGTATTTGCCACACGGGAGGAGCTTAAAGTGCAAGTCAGAAAAGATGTAAGACGTAAGACTTAAGACATAAGACTTAAGACATAAGACTTAAGCCGTAAGACTTAAGATGTAAGACGTAAGTCTTAAGACGTAAAACTTAGGACGTAAGATGTATGACGTGATATTTTTGACGTAAGATATAAGACGTTAGAGGTAGCGCTTCTTTCAGTGAAAAAAGTTCCAACCTTTCATTTGAAGCAAAACTATTTTCATGGAGATTGTAGTTTAGAAGTCAGAAATGCATCAGTTTTACTCAATTCAACATAGTCTATGAATAATCCTGTTTTTCGTAAAAAAAAGTCGATTTTTCAAAAACTCCTTTTTTGATAGGAATTTCCGTAGTTCAGCATCATTCTCAAATGATCTATAGCGGTTCGAGGCTTGAAGATGGAGGTTGATTTTTCGGGGTTTTCGAAAATCAACATCTTTGAACTTTTTTCAACGGAGTTATTGCATAATTGTATTCCTTGATACAGACAATTTTTTTAAAAACTCTTGTATTGAAAGGAATTTCGCTATTCCGCAGTTCAGCATCGTTCCTAGATCATCCATAGCGAATATGGAGCTACGAGCATTCATGGCCTTTTCAAAAACCAAAGTTTAACTTTTTTCAACAGATTTCATGACTCAGATTGGCGTCAAATTGGCTTCACATGTGGAGCTTGTACTGCAGAAATCAGAAATGCAATAAGTTTTTTTTTAATTCAAAACGGTTTTTAGAATAATCTGGGATTTGGTAAAAAAAATGGGAAAATTGAATGCGCGCATCTCACAGACGGTAGATATAAATAATTCAGTGGTCTCTGTTACAATTACAGGTTTCTAACTTGCAGCGATGTCAGCCCATCAAAACTTGATCCTTCAAGAGATGGCAGGAGGGCAATTACTACAATTGACTTTTTTTCTTTGGTGTAAGAAAAAATAGTCGATTGCAGCAATTGCTATTACGTACGACGGCGTATTGGCGCCATCCTACCAGTATAGTTATTTATTGAAGTTTGGAAATTTTGAGATTTTTTCTCAGAATTTCGAGTTTTTTTCTCAAAATTTCAACTTTTTTCTCAAAATCCTGACTTTTTTCTCATAATTTTGACTTTTTATCTCAAAATTCTGACTTTTTTTCTCAGAATTTCGACTTTTTTTCTCAAAATTCTGACTTTTTTTCTCAGAATTTCGACTTTTTTCTCAAAATTCTCAGAATATTCTGAGAAAAAAAGACAGAATTTTGAGAAAAAAAAAATCGAAATTTTGAGAAAAAAAGTCGAAAATTTGAGAAAAAAAATTCGGAATTTTCAGACAAATAAGTCAGAATTTTTAGGGAAATGTCGAATTTCTGAGAAAAAAGTCAGAATTTTGAGAAAAAAAAGTCGAAATTTCGAGAAAAAAGTCGAAATTTTGGAAAAAAATCTCCAAATTTTCAAACTTCAATAAAAAACTATACTGGTAGGATGGCGCCAATAAGCTGTCGTAATTACGAATGTATTTCAAATTGGAAATAGCTGGAGAATTCCACAAGAACATGTCAGAAATACTACCCGTTCAGTACTATCAATTATTTGAATAATCAGAATGTTCTTGAAAAATAAGTAAATTTTTCAAAAACTCGTTTCTATTGCTATAGGAATAAGTTAATATTCAAGCCTTTTAAAAATCTAAGGTCCCCTCTGAACTTTTTTCGACAAATTTCACCCATCACTAGTTTTAAATTTGCCACTCGGGAGGATCTTGTAGTGCAGGAGTCAGCAAATGTAATGGATAACATGGTGACATAACATTACATTGCATATAGGGTGAATGCACCAGTGAATGACTGATTAAGGAATTCTTGAAGTTAGATTCCAAGTTGTAATTATTGAAATGGGGTTTGATACTGGTTTAACGTTTTATTAAATGAAACATTCATTAAAATTTCAATAAAATGTTTTCAGATTTCACTTAATATAACCGTTTTTATTCAGTCTCTTTCTAAATCGATTCAAACCCTTTTCCCTAATGAATGACCGCTGACTTCCAGTTATTGACTACACCAGACCCAGTAAATGACCAATTCAAGAAGAGATCAAAAAACACTTTATTGATATTTTTCAATTTCACGTACTACATAATTATTGCTGCTTTCTTTCGATACCAAGATAGGAGCTTCGATTTTCTCAACAATATTTTCGTTGTTGTACCAAATCTGGTCCACTTTTTTGGGCCATTTCCATTTATCACCGTCAGTTTTCATCATCACTCTTACTTCAGCCTCATTCAAACAAGTTTTGACTACAATTCCTGGATAATACTGTTGGTCATATTGTACTATAACAAAATCGGCAACAGATATTCCTTGGCTATTTTTTTCTAAAACTGAAATTTCTGTTTCACCTTCTTCCAACTCATTACTCGACCTTTCGGGGGAATCTGATGAACTCAAATCATAACTGAGTTTTCTCAGTTCTTGCAACTTCTGCATCCTATCTCTAATTTCGCTCAATTTGTAATCATCTGAACTTTCATCAGAAGATGCACTTTCATTTTTCTGTACTTGCACCTTTTTTTTCTGGTCTGTGTTGTTATTTTTATTCTTTATTGTCTCGTTTTTGTTGCTATTTGTCTTTACATTTCGCCTCTTAATTTTATCATTATTTTCTTTTGCTGATTGTGCTTTCTTTAAATCTCTTTCAGCTTTCCATTTTTTAGACACAATCGCAAGAGGCACTTTTTCTTTCTTTCTATTGTTCCCCTTTTCAATTTTTGGATAGTGGAGGTGTTTATCCCATACTTCAGTATAATTTAACGGTTTCATTACTTTCTCGCAATTGATCTCCTTCAGTACGTTGCTTGTATTATTTGTAAATGAAGTGGACTCAATGAACTGCGGCATCTCTGGCAATTTATTTAATTCAACATTTTCCTGATTTTGTGGAAATATATCGTCGCTATGTTTTACGTTTTCTTGCTTTTGATTCTCATCTGATTCCACGTTTACTTGGTTCTCCAGTAGATCTATGAAATTTCCGTTTTCAATTTCTTTTAGTCCTTCGGCAATCTCTTCCTGAGTAAGATCCCCAATAACTTCAATTTCCATCCTAGTATTCACAGAATCAACAGGAGCAATAATAACATTCTGTAAAACATTTATTTTATCTGTAGGTATCTTTTCTGATGAAGACTTGCATACAATTTGATGGTACTTATGCCAGATCTTGTACAGATCATCAGAATCTTCAATGTTATCAGTTCCTGTAGCCATGGAATCAGATTTATATTTTGACAGAGTTTCTGGATTCATGTCGTGCTCTAGAATTTTTAAAAAAATCTTAGCATTTTTGATAACCGTTGATTCATCATTATTGCCTTCGTCATCTTCTACTGTAGTTTCGGTTTTATGTCTATTGCTCATACACTTCTCATAGTCTATGCTGTCAGCATTAAATGGGAATAAACCACAAGCTTTGAAGGCATTTTTAATAGTTTCTTCTTTTGAAGTAGCATCAAAAGCTTCCTTAAATACAGGAGCGAATGTTCTTTTTGTCAAACTTTTACTTGTGCCTTGCTTAAAACGTTGGACTGATTTTCGCCAATTGACTTTTAGTGGTCGAAAAATACCAACATCACATGGTTGTAAAATGTGGGTTGCGTTGGGCAAGAGACAATAGATAAAAATATTTTTCTTGGTGCATAGTTCGGTAAGTTCAAGGCTGATATGACTTTTGTGGCCATCTAAGAAAAACAGGACTGGAAATTTAATGTTGTTCTGTTCTAGCCAAGGACAGAAACAATCGGCAACATATTCAAAGAAAGTTGAACCAACCATCCACCCTGAGTCACTTCTTCCAACGAAGTAATCATCGGGTAACGAGTTTGATATATCTTGAGGGATCCTCTTATAAGGTAATACAATCATCGGGGGAACAGCTTTTCCGCTTGCTGAAAAATTCGCCAAAACTGTAATACATTCCTTTTCTTTTCCTGCAGCTACATCGTAAAAGTTTATGTATTGTTTAGGTCCTAAAACCTTTCCCGTTTTGGGACATAATTGTACACCTGTCTCATCCGCATTAAAAATACGATCAGCATCCTGTAAAATATCCAAACAGTGCTCTTCTTCCAGAAATTGCCTGACTTCTTCAAACCATTGCCTTATTTGGTTTTCAGTGACACTTGCTCTTGCTTTAGAGATTACCTCAGCATTTCTTTTGCTTATTGCAGGTTTACGTTTTAGGAACAATTCTAGCCATTTCTTACCAGGGCGATTATCTGTGAATGGATTTGGTCTCTTTGTTTCCACAATAACTTTTTGTACGACATCTTTGATTTCGTTTTCATGCATAGGAAATCCAAAACGTGCTTTGTCTAGTATCCACTTCTCTAGTTTATTTTCTTCCTCTGCAGATAGTACTGGCATTGGTCCCATTTTTCTTTCATCAACAGAACCTCGTCCATGGAGTCGGTTGACTAATGTTCCTTTTGGAATATTAAATTCTTGACATGCTTTATTTATTGAAAGCTGCCGTGGCCCTTGAACAGCTTCTATTGCAAGTTTCAATGCGGTTAGGCTGTACTTAAAACGCTCATATTTCCGTTTTCTTGTCTGACTTAGGTCTGCCATCTGGAAAATAACTTTGTATAAGAACTTGATACCCAAATAATACAGTTAAAAATTGTAACAAACGGTATAAGATGTATCAAAAAATGTACGGTCATTTACTAGATTCACCAAATTATATTGCATCTAGTAAATGACCACTTTTTCCTAAATCGGTCATTAGTTGGTCTAGAGTTAGAGCACAGCCATATGATTGAATTATAGTATATATTATTATATTCAATAAATCTAATAAATAATAATTATAAAAAAGCGTCAATAACGTGAATCCAGTGAATGACCGGTAGGAGTCATTCACTAGAAAATTAATTAAATGGAGATCCAGTGTATGACCACTTTAATAATCTAACCTCACACTACTAAATTGCATGTTTTATTTGATAAATGTGCTCTTATGACAGTTTATCATGCATAAATATATAAATAAGAGTGAATCATCGATCCCACTTTGAAAAAAAATCACCCCAAATAAAAGTGTTACATCACTTACCTTACTATTTTCATGAAACTCTTACACGCTCACAGACTAAGCACAATTTGCAGCCATATTTGAAATAATTGTATAGGTTGTGGTGCCATCTAGCGACAAATTTCGGAACTATTAATTACAGATCTGCTAAAATTTGAATTGGTTGAATGAGGATTCCTTTACATTTACTTACTAAAAGGCAATATTGGAGTTATCGGTCATTCATTGAGGGCTGGTCACTCACTGGTGCATTCACCCTAATGTAATATGCTTATTGAATAAATTCATTATTATTATTATTGATTACAACTAACGTTGTTCAACGATAAATGAATAATTACTTATTATAGGTAAGATCCCAAAAATTTAAAACGTCGTGAGATTAATTTCGGTAAAGTATTGAGGAAACAAGGATGTAATAAAAAGTCTTTTTCGAAATATAACTGTAGATATTCGCTTTTTAATCCATAATTAATCACAGTGGGAAGATTCATCAATATAAATATAAATAAAATATAACAAAGCTCTCAAGAAATTCATTCGGTGAATGAGTTACGATTTTGTGAATTTGTTAAGCCTTGCGTAAATCCAAAACTTCCAAAGGTGCATTGTTTTCAATTCTGACGTGATCAGCGACCTGAAAATATAATACACTGTATTAAGATCAATTACTTTTATTATTTATGCAAATTAAGAAGTTTGGGAATAATCTGTGGCAAAAAAACTCTGTTTTGATGCCAACACCCACACACAAATAAAAAGTTTGGGAATATTATGTATTTTTCATAAGCATACTCTAAATCTCAATCTTTGATTTTGGTTTGGGCCACTGCTTCGACTTATTTGATTCGAAATCATTACAAAATAAAATTACACATTCACTTCTCATTTCTTTAATTGATAACATTGGCAAAACTTTGGAGAAATGCATCAAAATTAGATTGACAGATTTTCTTGAAAAACATAATTTATTATTTTCAAACCAGGATTCAGAAAAAAAGGGTACAGAGAATGCAATATTCAATGGTACAGAAACTATTTATAGATCGTGAGATAATCAAATGAAAACTATTGGAATATTTTTTAACTTGAAGAAAGCGTTTGATAAAGTTTCACATACAAAATTATTATCGAAAATACGAGGGCTGACAATAAAGTAAGGTCTCCAACGCTGCAACTTCGCCGGATCACGCGCTAGGCGAAATCTGGCAACACCGCCGTGTTCCTTGGTTCCCCCACTACCACTTTGCTGCTGGGTGAGGCTTCCCCGACCGCTCAGTCTTGGCTGAGCAGCCGTCAACGATGGAGGTACCACTCGCGTCAGCGTCCAAGTGCGAATTGCGTTCTGTAATACGTTTTTTGAGTGCGAAAAAGGTGACACCTATTGAAATCCATCGTCAACTAGTTGAAGTTTACGGGGAAAAGTGTATGGACATAAAAAACGTGCGTAAGTGGAGCCGCGAGTTCAATTCCGGGCGCACTAATGTTCACGACGAGGAGAGAAGTGGCCGACCGTCGGTCTCGGATGCGATTGTTCAAGCAGTGGAGGCAGAAATGCTCAAAAACCGCCGTGCGACAATTAGGGACTTGGAAGAGAAGCTTGGAGGAGTGTGTAGCAGCGAAACAATCCGTCATATCCTTGTGAACAAGTTGCAGTACCACAAAGTTTCTGCCCGATGGGTGCCGAAACAGCTGACCGAAGACCACATGAAGCGGCGCGTGGAATGTGCGACCAAAGTTGTGGCCCGTTTTGAAGAGGAAGGCGATGATTTTTTGGAAGGGTTTGTTACGGGGGATGAAACGTGGGCTCATCACTACACACCCGAAACAAAGGAGTCGTCCAAACAATGGCGCCATAGCGATTCTCCGAAACCCAAAAAGTTTAAGGCGACACTGTCGGCCGGCAAGGTGATGGCTACGGTGTTTTGGGATCGCCACGGGGTATTGTTGGTGGATTTCATGCCAAGGGGAACCACTATCAATGCAGCAAGGTACTGTGAGACCCTGGAAAAGCTTCGTCGTGCCATAAAAAACAAACGCCCGGGATTGCTGAGCAAAGGAGTGAAATTTCACCACGACAACGCGCGCCCGCACACAGCCAACGTTACCCTTGACCTGCTCAAGACATTTGGCTGGGAAATCATCGATCACCCTCCCTATAGTCCCGACGTGGCCCCCAGTGACTACCACATGTTCCCCGCCCTGAAAAAACATCTCGGAGGGAAGAAGTTTGATAGTGACGCGGAGGTTCAGAAAGAGGTCAACACCTGGCTGCGCGAGGCGGACGGAGAGTGGTATTCTGCCGGCATAGACAAGTTCATCGTGCGGATGCGCAAGGTGTTGGAAAAAAATGGCGATTATGTAGAAAAGTAGCCAAGACCTTGGCCTTTCCAACGGTGTATCGCTTTTTGTAAATAAATGTCATTTTCTATGAAAAAAAAAATTGGAGACCTTACTTTATTGTCAGCCCTCGTAGAACGGTTTGGCATAAGAGGAATCTGCCTAAAACAATATGAAAGCTATTTATTTGAAAGGGAACAAACTGTTGAGATTGTTCACATCAAAAGTTATTCTAGAAAAGTGAAATGTGGCGTTCCCCAAGGGTCAGTCCTAAGACCTTTTTTATTTTTGTTTTATTTATTATAAAATTCTTTGTGCTGATCTAACTTATTCAGTGAATACTATGGCCGTATACGACTCGACCTATAAATTTAAATGGATTAAACTCTCAAAATATTTTGTTAGATTAATCAAATTCATGAATCTTGTGATATAATAAATGAATATTTTTTTCTGCAATTAAATAGTTCCCTATCTACACCTATTTCCAGTGTCAATTTTTCTGCAAATAAGATAAATTGATCCCGATCTGACACCTAGTTCCAGTATAAATTATGTTTCAAAGTAAACAAACTATTGCACTTTCGTTTTCAGAACAAAAATGGTTAGAATTAAGAAATACTAGGAAGTTATGAATGTCCACTTACACTCCAATGTTCTCAACCTAATTACAAAATTCACGGTGGAGAATTACTTTCAAATATACACATTGAGGTTTTTAGTCAAGTTTTTCAGACAACTTTCAATATTTTACTTAAATTTTTCAATGTCATAGTCAAAGTCAAAATATACTTTAATATAAATCAATTTGAGTTTCTTGCAAAAAATTCTCGACTTTACTATCGAACAAGTATAATTAGTTTTGTCACCTACACAGTAGTTATCTTTATTCGCACAATAAATTTTTGAGGTGAATTTTTATTTGATCTCGAATCTTAACCTCAAACTGCATTGAAATCATTATTGAATTTGAGTCATTCATTCATTGACGTCATCTTAATCTCAAATTTCAACATGTATCCAACCATAGTTTCAATTATGGCAATTTATTTGACTCTATAATATAATGTGTGTTTAATTTCTCAAGACTAATGCAGAAATTAAAAAAAAATCGATAGTCGAATATATCCGGTGGAACTTTGAATCTCAAACCTCCTGTGGAACGAAGATAGCTCATCTCAACATAAGCCCTGTCTGACAGATATGGTATGGTAGATATCACATAAAACTGATTTTCCAAATATCAAATTAATTTATGGAAAAAAAGTTTACTTGAAAATGAAAATGATGCTATGCTATGTTAAAACGTTGAGCAATACTCCATAATTATATGATTTTGAAACAAATATTTCATCTTCTGCTATATTCACTATGTTTACTCACTTTAAAAAGTGGTGGTTCCGTAGGATGGGGATGAAACCCACTTTTCCGACAGTTTGCAATGAATTGTAAACCATGGGTTGGGGTTAATGTAAAGAAGCCAGTCCTGAAAACAAAAAAAATTAAAAATCTCAAAAATGTTAAAAATTCAAGAAAAATGGGCAGTTTATCAAAAACAATTATTAAAGCTTATTGTAGATACCTGCAAGTTATAACCAACTTCATATATAGGAAAAATATTAACTTACTCATTATATTTTGGGGAGCATACTATTGCAATAGCCTCGGGCATCAGTAACTGATAAGGGCAATGAGTATGAAGGTCCACGCTTGATAGAAATGCTGTTTGAGTAGGATGAGTCTGAAAAAAATTACCTACTTATAAATTGTGAAAGAATTCATAAATTCTGCCTAATATTCCAACGAGCATATTTTTTCCTGCAAAAACATGTTGGAAAAAAAGAGAAAATGTTATAATGTGCAGCGGACAGAAACAAATTTTTATAGATTTGACGTTTTGATAATGTGATATTGTCAGGGTTAGCACGATTAAATCATTTTGATCATGATTTAAATCGCGATTTGAATTAATGATTTTTTCAATAAAAATCAATGATTTATCTCTTGGCGAAGTATTTTTTATTTAATTATAACTCAGCAGGAAATTTCCCTTTAACGCGGGATTCCCCTTTGGCGCGGGGATTCCCCTTTGGCGCGGGGATTCCCCTTTTCTCTTCCACCCAAGGGCGCGTTCCGTTTTATTAGTAATGCAAATCTACCTGGTTTTTTGTAATTAGCAGGCGGATTAACCGGCTACATATAAAAAATGACGTCGTTCCTAAAATAGCAACCATGTTGGAAAAGTGGCGCACGATTTGAATGTCTCATTTGATAAAAATAGGTTATTTTTCATGATGATTTAACTTCATTTATTTTTGTTATTGAATAGCCGCGGTTAATTAACCTTTTACATTACTACGTTTTATGTAAAAATATAGTTAAACTGTATGATAAAATAAAAAAATCGTGATTAATTACGATTTTTTTAAAAAATAGTACTTCACTCAATTTTTTCACAAAACATGAATTTTTTTAATCATTATCTTATTTTATGGAAGTATGGCGACTAACTATTTTAACGAACCAATAATAAGGGTCCTAGGGTGTTTTTCACCTAATTACTTGAGTTCAAAAACAGAAACCTGGAAATGAATGTTACTTACATGAATCCATCCTATGGTTATTAAATTATGTTGATCTTGGAAATCAAATATCTCCTCTTCGTTCATTGTCATACAAGAATCCGAGGTTCCTTTCTGCTTTGGTAAAATCATATGAGTTATGATCAATTCATTGAACTCCTAGAAACAAATAAATTAAGGTAGTAAGAACGTCAGTAGGTGGAATTTTGGAAAAAAATTCTAGATTTATAAAACAGAATATTTGAGTCTCGCTCATCCGTAATGATTGTAAATTTATAAATTTTTAAATAAAAAAATTATTTTATGTTTTGAGTATGTTTTTGAAATTATTTTTAATAGTGGTTATACCACTGCATATGTTTTATTTCACCATTGTGACAATTTTTTATGATTTTAAAGCATTCTTAGCTCATTTGGTTTGTTTGCTCATAAATTTATTAGTTTGAACATGTTGAGGTTTTAAATTAAATTTTTTACGATTTTTCAACTTGTTTAAATATAAGAATAGAGAGATAGAAAACAGTTGTTTTGTTTGAATAACAAAAGTATATTCGATACATATCAAATATTGATATATATCGGATATCGTTTATATCCCATATTTTGATATTTATAACAAATATCATGATTTTTGACTTTGCTTGTAGGCTGTGACTTTTCCCATTTTGTCAAAAACTTCCCTTCTTGTCAGTCCTTGTTACATGAACACCAAGCATTTCTGTTGTAAATATAGCGCATAATGTATATTACATGCAAACTTAGTAACACTAAATTAACACAGGTTTTGACATTAAAAAACATTAAATAGAGTGACTATAATGAAAAACTAAGTACTTTTTCATCAGCTCTCTATTTTTTCATTAATAAATGTTTGACAATTTTTTTTGGAATTCTTGTTTTATACCCTGTAAATATAATAACTAAGTCAACATTGAAATTGAATTTGTTGGTTTATTCTCAACTTGAACTCACTGGAACACATAAATATAAATTATTTGACACTTTACAATTATTCCCAATATGCTTTACATATAAATGAAGTAGCTTATGTGAATTCTATATTCAGCAACTCTAATATAAAGTCACATAAATACCTATATCAACCGTTAGTACTTACTAGTTTTCCTGTTAGAACGCCACACGTCTCAATATTTTTGAAAGTATTGCTTTGTGCCATGGCTTGAAACAAAGTCATTACTTTGACCGGTATGACCACAGGCCTCAACACGTTGGTGTCATATCTTTCTTGGAAACTGATCTCTGATGGCTTTTTGGTGCGATCTATTGTTGGAAGGTCATGAAGTCTGAAAATATTGTTAGAACAATACAATTTCTTCATATTATAATCTCTAAATGAATTCAATAATAATTGTAACCGTCTTTACATTTGCAATACATGTACAACCAGTTATTATAAATGAACGCCATGAATTTTCAAGAAATGAATCTACAGATACAAATTTGTTTGTTTTTAGTAACTACCTAGCACATGGAATGCAAGGTTTTGAAATTCACACTATTTACCAAACCGTTTGATAGAGTTACTAGGACATAAAACCACACATTTCAAGAAAATGTCATTCATTTTCTAAAATCCTTTCACAAATCGTATAAACATAGTTAAATTCAACAGCTCTCTGCCAGATCCATTTGTCAATGACTCAGATGTACCACAAGGCTCCATAATAGGTCCATTACTATTCATATTGTTTGTAAACGATAAATCAGACTAAATTAGTCATTCCAAATTTTTATTATATGCAGATGACCTAAAGATTTTCATGAAGATTTGGGGTCACCACGGAGTGGGCGACATCTACATTTCGAAATTTGTATATAATACTCCGGGAAAACAAACATTCTGCCATAAGATTACGTGTTAATAAATTAGTGATTATTTCTTTTTCATTCCATATTTGGTTCAATTTTTTTGATTTAATGGAAGAAGCATAGCTTTGATGTGACAAGTAAGCCAAAAAAAAATTGTCCAGTGCCACAATGCAAGAATTATTCGTTTGCAAATGTCTCAATGCACTCTTTTCCCAGAAACCAGAAATTAGCTAAAACATTGGGAATTAAACTGAAAATCGGGAAAGTAATTCATAAACATACGTATATTTGCATCCGTGAACAGTGTGAACTCTTTATTTTGAATGTTTTCACATCTAGTGAGAGAATTTTAGTTCATAACTGGCGTAAATTAATCCATTCATTTTCTAGACTCTGCATTAAAATAATTGATAAAAATTGTCATTCCTTCTCAAAAAATTGCAGAAAGTTCACTGAGGCAAAAAAATAGAGGAATAAATGAAGTAATACAGGATTTTATAATTGTAATTGCGTTTTTTAACTTCAAAACTTGTCAAGGTCAATCAAGGTTAGAGGCTGTTCAAGTTTTAGGATCACGGGCCATTTTTCGTTCAAACACTACTGAAAAATTGCAGCCAAATGAATTTTCACAACAGGCATTTATAAAAAAGCACTCCAAAGTTGAGGTAGAAGTAAAATTCAATAATTAAAAATAACATCAAAAAGTCGTCAATTGGCAAGACAATTAAATGACATTTGCTTTGTTTTCTCGGAGTTTTGGAGCGCCACCTGGTGTCAATGGTGATCTCGAATAACTTCTGTAGGAGATATAAATGAACTTATAAGTGACACATAAAAGAAAGAGAATATCGAATTCCTGAATACTTCATTAATGGGGTTGCAATAGAGTTAGTCCAGAAAATCACAGGTCACAGAATAATTTTGTCAAAAAGCTGTCTGTCCAATGATCATATAAGAAAACTGTGGAAAAGTAAAATATATTTCAACTAACCTATCCAACGAAGGAGAAAGTGAGTCCAAAGATGGCGCTGAAGGCGCAGGTGGTACTACACCTGGGGGTGGTGCTACATCAGTGTCAGGATCAGGGTAAGATACATCATCCAAATTCCCTGTCACTCTAACGACCGCTGAAGGGCGCAGGTCTCTTGAAGAGGAGGTCGGTACCTTTGGTTTTTCCGCTCGTTTGGCTGCATTTTCTTTCCGTTTCTGATCTATTTCTTGTTGTTTCTAAAATAAGATTGTTGCTGCTCATGAGGTATATGATTTTGAGGTATATGATTTTGAGGTTATGACACCAAAATGGGGCTATTGCTACAGGTTTTTCGGGTTTCCTACAGGTGAAAAGTGAATCCGCCACCAAAAATCAGTAAGTCGTCCCGGAGCGCCACGGCAAATATTAATAATAGCCGTTCTCTACCCTCACACGAGTGTTTATGAAGGAGTATTATTATTATTAATAAATTAGATCACTTTTATTTCGGATTTTATTTCGGTATCCAATAGTTGTAAAGTGTATAATGATCTGTTTTAAAGAGTTGAATCAGTGGTGAACAAAAATCAAGAATTTTTTGAAAATATTAAGAAATCCGCTTTAAATTTTTACTTAAAAAATAATCCTATCTAGATAAATTTTATAGAAAAATCTAATGAAAGTAAAGCTAAAGGAAAATCTGGCTGGTAGAGATACATATATGCAAAAAATATAGATATGAAATTCTAGGTATTGCCAAAAGGATGGAAGATCACCGACAAATTTTCAAAATTGGTGAGGAGGACAAAAACGAAATTGACAATATTATAAGAGAAAAAAATTCAATCTAGACTAGAAAGAAACCTTGCCAGTCTTCAAGATGTGGAAAAATTTTGACAAAACTGACATAACTTTAAATCGCGTGCAAAAATTTAAGAGGCGTTATGAACCTAACCTAACAAAAATTTAGCAAACATTAGGCCATATCAATATATTTTTGACAAAAAAAAAGTCTATGTCCCGACCCCCAAATATGAGATTTTGCAATAATAATACTTAAGTTGAGGAAAAATCTTGCAGGTCGGCTGAATTGAAACCTTGTAGGTTGGACCGATCTGAAATGAAACTTGACCATATCAATACATTTTTGAAAAATAAATCTATATCCCCACTTCCAGATATGAGAATTTGCAATAATAATATTTAAGGGAAATCTTGCAGGTCTGCTGAAATCCTTGCAGGTTGGACCGATTTGAGATGAAACTAGACTATATCAATACATTTTATTTTCAAGTCTAAGCTCCCACTCTCAAGGTTGGACCAATTTGAAATGAAACTAGATCATATTGATACATTTTTGACAAGAAAATTCTAGAGCCCACTCCCAAATATGACATTTTGCAACCTTGCAAGTTGGCCAAAATCCTTGCAGGTTGAACCAATTTAAAATGAAAATTCTGTAACCCCACTCCCAAATATAATATTTTGCCATAATAGTAATACAGCAATATCTGATATTTGGGATTGAAAATGACAGTTTTTTTGTCAAAAATATATTGATATGGTCAACTTGCATCTCAAATTAGTCCAACTTGCAAGGATTTCTGCTGAACTGCAAGGTTTTCTTTCTCAAATCAAATATTAATAATAAGTAAGTATCTCGTATTTGGTAGTGGGGGAGTGCATTTTTTTTCAAAAATTTATTGATTGGTCAACTTGCACCTCAAATCAGTCCAACCTGCACTGATTTCGGCCGACCTACAAGGTTTTTCTTCAACTTAATTATTATTAGCAAAATTTCATATTTGGGAGTGAGGATATAAATTTTTTTGTCATATCTCATACAGTGACCGCCAAGAAGTATGTACCATATGGGAAAAATTTTTATTATTGCAGTATTGGTAAAAATATTCTGGGAAAAGTTTGTGCATGTCCGATAACCTAAATATCGATTTTGACACAAGTCACGTGATCGCTAGAATGACGGCAAAATGAAAAAAATTGTAATGCAAAGGCAAAAAAAGGGGAAGATGGCAAGATATCAAAAAAAGTTATTTGAAAAAGTCACTTAGAATTCAATTTTATACACATAAACGAAGTTTCAAGAGATAATTCAAAAAAATTTAAAATAGCAATTTTTTAAAAATATTTTTCCATCTATTTAAAAATATTATTTTTTTTCTTATGAATAGCTCGACTATACTGAAACATTTTGCATTTTAATGATAATGACAAAACTGTCTTATTTTCTCCACACCAGAGGGCACTAAATTGAAAAAATAGGAATTTGTCAGAACCCTTGCTGTTATATCCGAATTCCACGACCATTGTGATGACATGACACTCCAAAAACATGGTAATTTCCAGATTATAATCAAGTTCCGATGATAATCGTGCATGAGCGTTTCACTTCGCACATAAACTTGAAAATAGTGCGTCAAATTAAAGATTCTTAAAGTTTATGTGCAAAGTAAAACGCTCATACAGCATTATTATTGAAACTTGATCAAAATCAGGAAACATGGTGTTTCTAGATTGCCATATAAACACAATAGTCTTGGAATTCTGATATAACTGTTAGATAAGAACCAATGTAACAGCGAGGGTTCTGGCAAAAACCAATTTTTTTAATTTAGTGCCCTCTGGTGTGGAGAAAATGAGAAAGTTTTGTCATTATCATTAAAATGCAAATGTTTTAGTATAGTCAAGCTATTCATAAGAAAAAAAATAATATTTTTAAATAGATGGGAAAATATTTTTAAAAAATTGCTATTTTCAATTTTTTTTGAATTATCTCTTGAAACTTCGTTTATGTGTATAAAATTGAATTCTAAGTGACTTTTTCGAATAACTTTTTTTGATATCTTGCCATCTTACCCCTTTTTTTGCCTTTGCATTGCAATTGTTTTCATTTTGCCGCCATTCTAGCGATCACGTGACATGTGTCAAAATCGATTTTTAGGTTATCGGACATGCACAAACTTTTTCCAAGAATATTTTTTCCAATACTCCAATAATAAAAATTTTTCCCATATGGTACATACTTTTTGGCGGTCACTGTATATTATATGAGATACTTAACTATTATCAATATTTAATTTGAGAAAAAAAAACTGCAGGTCGGCCGAAATCCTTACAGGATGGACCGATTTGAGATGAAACTAGATCATATCAATACATTTTTGTCAAAAAAAATGTATATCCTCACTCCAAAATATGAAATTTTGCCAATAATAATTAAGTTGAAGAAAAACCTGGTAGTGGGAGTGTGTATTTTTTTGTCAAAAATTCATTGATATGGTCCTGTTTCATTTCAAATTGGTCCAATCTGCAAGGTTGCTGAACTGAGAACATTTTGCTGACCTGCAGACCTGTGAAATAAATCCTCCAATTTAAAAACCATGCATTGTCTAAAGGAGTAACAAAATAAACCCATTATTCAAAAAGAATTCATCATAATTAGATATTAATTTTGTGCTGCTGCTTCTTCAGCAGCAGTCAAAAGAATAATCTCAACTTTTGGTTTAGTAGATTTTGAAGTACAAAATCAACTAACTAAAATAAACACTATTCAGGTATACTGGTTTTATTTTTTTGATATAATGCACCATTAAGTAATTAAAACTCGAAGTTTTCATTTTATCTTAATTACAACTAATCAGAAATTTTTATTTTAATCATGATTTAAAATGAAAAAAATCATGTATTTAAATTAATTGATTTAAATCATTTCAACTCTGCCTCTAGTCCTACCTTAGAGGCTTGTGATGGAGAGAAGGACATATTGATTTTATCGAAAATATTCATCCTATTTTGTCACTCCTAGGCATACTTCTTTGACTAAGAATGGTGTTTGCGGGTTTTTGTGAACGAAATGCTTTTTCAGATTTCATTTTCACATGAAGTGAATTTTCAGTGTCTTGAGGATCCAATTCTCACAAAGTTTCAACAGAAGTGTAACTGTTGAATATCTTCAGATGTTCTACGTTTGATGATATGGAGAAAGTTAGAAAAAATAGGCGTTCCTTTCCATTTCCTATTGAGTAGGACAGTTGGCAATGTTATCTGATTTTGTCAGAGTCCAGAGATAAATATTACTCACCAGTTCTGCCAAACACCTATTGTAATCATCTTCATATTGGACCAGCAACTGTTTTTTCAATTTCTCAGCTCTGGGCAAGATTTCTCTCAGTTTTGCCTGGTTTTTAGATTTTACTTCTACAGGTACAGTATTGAGTCCGGGATGTTTTCGGATTTTTTCGAGGAATAACGTCATAAACTTCAAATACAAAACGTAAGAATTCTCCAGACTACCTTCGCTGTAATATACATTCGCCATCCGTACCATTTCTAATCCTGAACGGTAGTATCTAGGTAAATAAAAATAATTGACCAAAAATTAGAATTCATTATCGGCTTACCTCAAAGGGGGCACATTATAATCCACTTCCACTTGGTTACTGTAATTTATTAGTTGCTTCAACCTTTCTTGAGGTTCCAGTTTATTAAGAATGGTTTCTTTTGTTCGTTGAGCCATGTTATTTAAGCCCAATATTATAGTTGTGATAAAGTAATAAATTTCAATGTTTGTTTATATTGCATCCCATTTTTGTATTACTCATAGCACTGTATTTCGAGGTTAGATCGCTTTGAAGTTTGAACTGTCAAGTCAAAGTGTCAATTAAAGGCCCATTCATACCATTGTGAATATTCGCAACTTTTATGCTATTCAACTCGTTCGGCGAAAAAATTGAGGTAAATGATGGATCACCATGTCATTTTTGGGTGATGTAGTAATATCTACGAAGGCGTAGAAGCGCCAGTCGCCAGATGTAGTGATTTTTTCTAATTCCCAGATATATATTCTGTCTATTAGACAGTTATTATAATTGACAGATATAATTGTCTAATAGACAGATGATATCTGTCTAATAGACATATTTATCTGGGAATTATAATAATTATACCAATTCCTAGATATAAGTGCATAATAGCTAAATAACATCTGTCTAATAGACAGATAATATAAGTCTATTAGTCAGATGATACCAGTCTATTAGACTGATAATAACAGTCTAATAGACATCTAATATCAGTCTTCTAGACAGATTATATCTGTGTATTAGACACTTATATCTAGGAATTAGTATAATTCCCAGATAAATCTTTTATCTGTCAATTATAATAACTGTCTAATAGACAGATTTATCTGGGAATTAGAAAAAATCACTACATCTGGCGCTTCTACGCCTTCGTAAATATCCAATCTCAAATACGGAAAATTCCATGTTATGATTCATCATTCACCGCAATATTTCGCCGTATGAGTCGAATCGCAAAAAACGCGAATAATCGCAAAGGTATGAACGTGCCTTAAGTCACACTGGGATTGTTTATTTATAACGAACAAGTTGCTGTAGCAACTAGTCGATATGTGTTCATCTTTCTTTAACACCCGTAAATCATTCGTCTTTCGAATTTGCTGCTGCATTGCTAAAACTGAACAAACCATCGACTCCGATGTCACTCACTACGCCTTTTCCCTGTCAAACGTTAAAGCTTAAGGCTGAATTCCCACAGATCCGACGTCCGATGATCCGATGGTACGAAAATGTTCTGATTGGTTGAATTGGTAGGTGTGACAACAAATCAACCAATCAGGACATTTTTTCAACCAATCAGAACATTTTCGTACCATCGTATCATCGGACGTCGGATCTGTGGGAATTCAGCCTTAGGCGTTCTCGATTGGCGATGTTCTGGTAACGGTTGACGTTAAAATGACAGAATTTTTGACAGCGGTTCAGTTTCTGGTTCAAATAGTGACGTCATGGTGAACACCGAAACGAATGGATAGGTTAGTCGGTTGCGGTTAACATAATTCATCATAACCTATTTAATACTCAAATACTTTGTTATATCTTCATTTTTCCAGAGGAAATGAGTCTTTTGTATCGTAATTACACTCTTTCTCTAGAATTTTCATCTAGAATTACTTGGTTGGGCTCTAAAAGAAGAAAAAGTGTTGGAGTGATTCAAGTTTCCTTATGTCCCATAGAGATCCCAAATACTTACAGATCTTGTGAAATAATCAAGTGCAGAGTCGTGCAGAAGCAGAACCTACTTATTCATCATCTGAGAACACCTAACAGGTGATAATCAACTGTATTGTCGAAACTGCATCAAAACAGCACAACCATGAAGTAACGAGTATTAATTCAAGCACCTTAAAATCTGATCAGAACTCTGGTGCTCTTCAACTATGACTAATAAGCATCTCAAAGATGTATTATTAAACTATTTCAATGTATCAAGGTGGAAGAACACCCCAATTCTGGTCACTACTACACCTCAGCCGAAGACAGAACAGACTGGTGTATGAATTTGATGATAGTTGCCTTTGGAAATCCCATACATCCTATCCTATTTTACAGTAGAGCAGATTTTCTCAATTCTCCGGACATCTTTAGAAGTTTTCAACCAATGTACATTCCAACTCTTCAGATTATGTGTGTTGCAGGTTTTTCCGGGTTTTCGTACAGCTGTGAAAGCGAATGCTCCACGGGAATTTATTTAAGCTGGCCCAGAGCACCAACTATAATTATCTTCTTATTTTTTAATTTGTTATTGTTTCAAAGTAAAAAATATTTTTCACATAATAGCAGACTTTCGATACTGTCTAAATAAGAAATAATGGCAGATGTGTTACATACACCTGGTAATAAAAGTAAGCATTCATCTTCTTTTCCCTCAAAAGATTTCAATTTTCCTTTGATGAAATAAATTTATAGCTGAATTATTTTTCACAACAAATCCTAAAAAAGTTCATTAGTCTCCATTTTTAGCGCCACATTCATATTAGGTTCAAAAGGAAACAACAAATCAGAGAGAGAAAGAGTATACCGCTCATTAGAAATTCTCCTATTGCTGGTTCTACGGAATCAGGACCGGGTTATATCCGTGACGTCATTGATAATGAATCGAGAACGGTTGGTTCAACTGCGGTTAACTTTTCGGTGATACCAGAGTCAATCGAGAACGCCTTTTGTTTGGCTCACAGAACTATATTGTGGTTTGGCTTTTTAATAATAATGCAAAGAATAGAAAGTTTTTCTACGGATCTATTAGGGTTTTTTGGAGAAAAGTTTTGTGGTGGCATCACTGAATCCTTATCCGAAGTCCTCTATTTGAATCGTATCCACTATTATAATTTAATTTCAGTGATCATAACGGGTTTCATATTGCTCAAAATGAATCTGGAGCCACGTCAAAATCGCTACGGATCGAGTGTTCGCAATCGCACCACTGAAATGAAATTATAATATGATCATCATATCATAATTTCATTTCAGTGAATCGCACCCCACAGCACCATGCCACCCAAGAAGACTAAAAACAAGGAGGGTTTAATAATCTCTAGCCAATCAGAGACTTGTATCATCAACGCGTCATAGTGACGTACTTGGGTATGAGTACAGAGTCGAACTCGAATCAAGCAACAAAACTGTCAGCAGTAACTCTCATATACCAAGAGCTGGTCCGTCACTGTCTATAGAGAACGGCGGCCATGACATGTATAACTACGTCACATTTCGTCACAAATGTTCTTTCATCTCTTTCTACTAGTGTCCCCATTGTTTTATGGGAATCAAACACTCCTTGTTTTTATGGTGGATTTATGCAGCAATCATAAGTCATAAGTCTTTAGTCATAAGGAAGAATATTCGTTAATGATTGGTTGGAATATACGGACCAACCAATCATTGACGAATATTCTTCCTTATGACTAAAGACTTATGACTTATGATTGCTGCATAAATCCACCATAAGTCTTCTTGCATGCCACCTACATTTGTCGTCACGATTTCAGTCACCATTTGTCAGCTTAGTTTCACTATTGTCGTCGAGATGGCGCTCAATATTCCAATTCCACCACACATCATGGAAGACGTTTATCATCCCACCTGTGCGGCTGCTCCTCTGGCGAACAAAGCAGAAATCTGCGATGCGAACTGTCAGTGAGAGTGTCAGTGTGCGATAATGGAGTTTGTTGGTAGCACGTAGGTTAGACAATTTCGCAAAAACAGTACGAAAAACCTCGAGAATGACTACTGGCATTTTACCAACGTACCAAAGATTCGTGAATGGTGTCCCAGTGCCGTTTTCTAGACGAGCGTTCCGCGCAAGGGAAAAATATGTGATTTTTTTAGTTTTCATAACATTCGGTCTAGTATGTTTTGGAACTTTCTTTTATTTACCCGAGTTCCGAACTGGAGGTACAGCAGAAAGTGTTTATAAAGTGTACGACCAGATCAAAAGAGCTGGTCCCGAATTACTGATACCTCCGCCACCTCATCTTGAAGACAGCAGGGAGGCCCCGAAACTCCTGAGGCACGAGGAGGATTTCAGGGAAGATCCTCATGTGATTGGCGACAGGGCCAAGCTTAGGGCTAAAATAGAGCAAGACGGTGAGTTGAAAGTGTTGGAAAGGCCGGATCTGGTTGTGCCGAAAACCTCTACTGCGAGACAGAAAAACATAGTGAAACGGTTCGATGAAAACGTGGGTGCCGAGGACTTTGGGATTGCTAATATTGTGACGGTGCCTCCTGCTGCAAGTCAGCATCATCCTCTGATCACAGGAGGAGAGGACAAGGACCCCACTACCACAGAACGGAGGGAAAAAGTCAAAGAGGTGAGTGGCACCAAGTCCTAAAAACGAAATCAGTACAAAACTCATTTGTCAGGGTGTTTGTAAATTCAATACAAGTATTTCTGTGGTAAATGTAAGATTTTTTCCCCATAAACATGTTTCCTAAAATTCACCCTCTCCAAGTTGCTTGAAAAAATTGTAATTAAACCGTTCAACAAACGTCAAACTAGCAGGTAAATCAAAGTGCAGTGTTGCATTTTAAACGTCAAATGCGTCAAAATGGGAAACAAAGTAAAAAGTCATAGCCAACTAAGTATTCTAGTTTGTTACTTTAACATTCCCCTTTTATTTTCTAGCGATTTTCTCGAAAACGATTAGTTGATTAAAAAAAATTCAAGTTGCCAAAACATTTGGTTATTTCATGACCAACTCAAAGAAGTATTTGAATTTGAATTTTTTGTGCGGAAATAGAACATTTTGGCCATAGAAACTGTAGGCAACCTTCATTCACCCCTTAAATCAGAGTTACCTTAATTTTAGAGCAAGAACTGAATAGGAGCGTCCAAAAAACAAGGGCCTGTGAATTTTCCGAACATTTGATACATAATTGTAGTCTCAATAGACGAGGAAAGTGATGACGTCACAAATATCATTCTTGTCAAAAACTGATTCCAAACAAATCTCCGTCGAATTTAAATCAGCTTGTACGAGATTGTTTCCCTTACAGTTTTTCAACTTCTTTTGCTTGAGATAACAAAATCCAAACAACCAAACACAAACTAAAAAGCAAAGCAGGAAATAATCAACAGAGAATGGCACCTAAAATTCTTTGTTTGAAATCAGTTTTTGACAAAGATGACATTTGTGACGACACACTTTCCTCGTCTATTCAAAATGTACGATTTTTTGTTCGGCAATTTGTGATGTCTGTAGCTGGTGGGGATGAATTTTAGGATACATGCTTATAGGAAAAAAAGTCTTATTTTGACCCCAAGATTACGCCTTTGAAATATTTGTATTGAATTCAGAAACACCCTGTGTAATCCCGTAACCCCGTTCTATTAGGTAGATAAGATAACCAAATTCAGCTATGAAGTTGCTTGAAAACAAAAATTATAATTAACCTATTTATTACATTGGAGCTGTTTTTGTCGTATAACTTTTTTAAAATTATTTGGGCCATTTTAAAAATTTTCATTTCAGCGTTGAAACAATGACGTCATAGACAGAATGTTTTAAAACGGAATGCACCATTTTGAAGCCATAGTCAAATCTATGACGTAAAATTGAAAAAGTTTTTAAAACATATTGAATACGGTTCAACGACAAAAAACAGTATAAATGTATGAACTTGGGCCATGATTTTTAAGAAACCATGTACCTAACTTATTTCCCATCAAATATCAATTAATATACCAACCTACCTAATAGGTAGGTAACTACCTGATGTTTACTGATAAATACTCGAATAAATTGATTGGTAGATACCTGTTTTACTATGTTAAATGTATAATCACCAGTTCTACCATGTATAGGTACAGGGTGTTTCACAACGTATCCGAATATTTTCAACCATCTTACGAAAATCCATCAAATAGCTACTAGATAAAAATTGTGATATACCACTCTAAAAAGCTGCTCAAATACTACACTGGCAAAATGAATTTTGAGGAATATTGCGTCTTATTTTTGTTCGTTTTTTCACTTCTATTGAGTATTTTCAATTAAGTACTTAATATTGGAACCTTGTTTTTATCTCGTTGTTTGTTGGAATTTTTTTTACAGCAATCGACAAAGTTGCAAAAAATGACGATTTTTTGGAAAAAATAAAAAAAACTGATGTTTTCGCTCAAATCGTGATTTTTTTTAAATTTATACTGATTTCTTCCTTAATCATATTTAACTTTAAAATCACTTATTTTCATTATTTTTCTCTATTCGCCCATCTATTAGTTCATCTTTATAATGTGTGGTTCATGCAAGACGGATCATTTCTTAACTTATAATTGGTCCATACGTTCATGAGTAAATTGCGTGTTCATTGTTGCCTGTTTATATCCTTTCTTGTGGTGGTAAAAAAAACATTAATTGGCAATTTTTATTGAAAAATCGAATAAACAGAGGGAAAAACGGGAAGCAGAGCAACCTGTAAAAAATGCAAATTTTAATAACGAAGAATTGTCGAACGGATGAAAGACACTGGGAGGTATGTCAGAAAACGAAAGCAATTATATTAGATACTAATAATAGTGACAGCAGGTAGGTACTGATATTGTCAGTACCAGTACTGCTAGTACCTGGTCAGGAGGAGGAAAAATCCGGTAAATTAGTTTTCCAGTATAAGTAGGTATTACAACTGACTTCCTAAATAAATCATTTGATTCAAATCGTCGCAACCCTGCTACTTACATAGGTATTCAGATTTTTCAAAATATGTCTAATAACCATAAATTTTATGTCATTGTCAAAACACACTCATTTGTGCGAACCTTTCGATCGTGTAGTAAATTCATGGCTGGCCATGAAATTTTAACGTATTTTCGGGACAAACATTTCGCATTTCGCAAATATTTCTGCGATTATTTTAGTATGATTTCATGTTGCCGATTAATTTGTAGTTTTTTAATAAACAATTGAAATAAAAAAAATCACCCTAAATGAGAATGTTTAAAATGCATATACTATGAACTAAAAGCTACACCAGCATTCATGGCACACTCCAAAAAAAACTATTAAATAATTTTGTACACATTTATTACAAATTTGCGTCCCAACCAAATTTTTTTTACAGTCTCCGTTTTCCAGGAAATGGGGAGGGCTAACTTTTAAGTAAAGGTGCACCACACATTCTGTATTTTGAAAAAATACACAATTATTGATGATCAAATATCTGCTAACATTTCTTACACATTTATTACAATTCATTGACGTGTTGAAAATTCCAAAATTTTCATTCCCTAGGGGTTGAATAACCCTTACAGATGAAAATTCCCTAGTAAATATAGGTCCCAACGTGGTCGGTGCCAGAATTGTTCACAAGATTGTTTATAATTTTTGTAGAAACTATTTAAGCGTTAAAAATTACAGAATGAAGGGCCCAAGATGTTGAACACCCCCGAACTTCTCAAAATTCCTATTATATTATCTATTGTTGTATTGCTCGTATCGCTAAAATTGTCCACAAAACTATTTAAATATGATTAGAATCTATCGACGCCGACGTGTTGAAAATTTCAGAATTATGATTTCCATGGGGTTGAACACCCCACACTTCCCATACAGCGCATAAACTTATTTCACTGCATTGCAAAGTGAACAATTTCGGATTTTCATATTATACCGTTAAAAAAATAACCTCTAAGGATGTTTTAGACGATGTAGTAACTTGATTACTTATATTTCGGACGTCCATCATCTTAATGGTTGAAAGATTTCTATCTCTTTCAAATTTTTTCACAACGTTTCAATTGCTTGAATCCGCAATCGTCTTCTGGTGAATAGTGACAAAATCAGATGATACGCGACCTTTTATAGGTCTATAATTAAAGTGTAATTACACGCGGTCTTGTGGCGCGCGTGGTTTCTCGCTTTTTCTCCCTCCAAAACGGTCCATGAGCGGTTTCCATACGTTTTTAATTTCCACGCTTGGTTTACTGAAGGCACCATTGGCTTCTATGTAGGTGGTTTCCATAAATTTCCGTTTGAACCAATGTTCCTCTCTATGAAGAACACTAGCTTCGTCCCAGAGAATTCGGTGGTGTTTTGTCCAGGCGTGGTCAGCAATTCCCGATTTTGATATTTCCCCTCGTTGAGTCCACTTTTTGTGTTCGGCTATTCTTACTGATAATGGCCTCTTGGTCTCTCCGATATAGGAATCTCCACATTCACATGGGACTTTGTAAATACAGTTTTTACTATATTAGGGAGATACCCCTAATGTAGGGGTATCTCCGAGAAGATCAGAAGGATCGGAAATAAATACAACATCAAGAGTTGCTTTCAATCCGGCAGTACCTTACGAAGCTTCCTCACCAAGACGAAACCAGAGAACACAACAGAATCCAGTAAAAACTGTATTTACAAAGTTCCATGTGAATGTGGAGATTCCTATATCGGAGAGACCAAGAGGCCATTATCAGTAAGAATAGCCGAACACAAAAAGTGGACTCAACGAGGGGAAACATCAAAATCGGGAATTGCTGACCACGCCTGGACAAAACACCACCGAATTCTCTGGGACGAAGCTAGTGTTCTTCATAGAGAGGAACATTGGTTCAAACCAGGGTTCTGAGGATATATATCCAGTGATATATATCATGATATTTATTACTTGATATATATCTGATATATTCGATAATTTTATTAATTAAATTAAAAATGTTTTCCATCATTCTAAACATCCGAAAATATCTTGAAAGGACCTTTTTTTTCTTCTTTCGGTTTGGTTCAATCGGATTTACGGAATCGCATGGGAAACCAAAAAGCCAGTACTTAGACTGGTTTTTATGTTCAAGTGTATGAATCAAAATATAGATAAAAAGAAAACCAACCTTGACTGGGCATGGAAACCAGCCATATCTGAAGATTCTGACGTAATTGTCAATAATAGGAATGATATTGATATTAATATTTCATCTGATGAGGATATACCAATATCAATGTTGACATAATAATGTTAATAATGTTATTTAAAATTTAAAATCTATTTGTTTTTAGTTTTTTTCTTTTTAATTAGAGTTATCAATGTTAGAAAAAGGTTTTGCTGTTTGGAAAAGGTTTTTAATTGTGTGTTTGTGTTGAAATAATAAAATAATGTTTAAATATGTTTATTTTATCAATTGTTTTTGTTTTTTCTTTTTAATTAGAGTTAGAATAAACCGTTTTGTTGTTTAGAATATAGGTTTTTGTTAATGTATTTGTGTTAAACAATAGTTTGTGCTAGAAACAATGATGTTTTTTGATTAAATAATTAAATTTTAAATATGATATATATATATATATATATATATATATATATATATATATATATATATATATATATATATATATATATATATATATATATCATATGATATGATATTTATATAAATATCATGATATTTTCGAACCCTGGTTCAAACGGAAATTTATGGAAACCACCTACATAGAAGCCAATAGTGCCTTCAGTCAACCAAGCGTGGAAATTAAAAACGTATGGAAACCGCTCATGGACCGTTTTGGAGGGAGAAAAAGCGCGAAACCACGCGCGCCACAAGACCGCGCGTAATTACACTTAATTATAGACCTATAAAAGGTCGCGTAGCATCTGATTTTGTCACTATTCACCAGAAGACGATTGCGGATTCAAGCAATTGAAACGTTGTGAAAAAATTTGAAAGAGATAGAAATCTTTCAACCATTAAGATGATGGACGTCCGAAATATAAGTAATCAACCTCTAAGGAGTTGACAGGAAATCCGCAACAAGCCTTATTTCATCGAGTTTCAGGATCTATTACAGTGTCTCACTGCATTTTTTTGTCGAGCGAATGGATTATATCAACCATAGAAATTAAAATTGTGAAGAGTGGGTTGTGTTAATACATTTTCGTGTTGCGATATGATAGGAAATCCGACATGAACTGTATTTCATCTAGTATTAGAATTCTTTACAATATCCTACACGCTTCTACTGCTTGTCTTTAGTTGCTCATGGACAATGTCAACCATGGAAATCAATATTTGAAAGAGTGGGCGATGTTAATAAATTTTTGTATTGCGATATGATAAGAAATCCGACGTGAACTGTATTTCATTGAGTATTAGAATTTTTTACAGTATCCCACACGCTTCTACTGCGTGTCTTTTGATGCGCATGAATAGACGTCTAATAATGTTCGACCAGAAAATAATTTTTTGCAACAGTTATCAATTTTACAAAAAACACGTGGAACCTATTACTTAGCGGTCATCCCCTTACAGGATATTTTTTTTAATGGTTATAATATGAAAATCCGAAATAGTTCACTTTGCAGTGCATTGCATTAAGTTTATGCGCCGTGTGGGGTGTTCAACCCCATGGAAATCATCATTCTGAAATTTTTGACACGTCGATACATTCTAATGATTTTTAAATAATTTTGTGGAAAATGTTTGCGATACGCGCAATGTGATAGATGACGTAATAGGAATTTTGAGAAGTTTGGTGGTATTGAAATCCTTGGGGGCCCTTCATTAGGTACTTAGATGGTTTGTACAAATATTATAAACTATCTTGTGAACAATTCTGACACCGACCACGTTATTTATTAGGGAATTTTCTTTCTATAAGGGTTATTCAACCCCTAGGGGACGAAAATTTTGAAATTTTCAACACGTCCATGAATTGTAATAAATGTGTAAGAAATGTTAGCAGCTATGTAATTAATTGTGTAATAGTTTTTTTTTGAAGTGTGCCATAAATGCTGGTGTAGATTTTGATTCATTAAAATTGAGACAAACTTTCTGAATCATGATTTTTTCAATATTTTCTATATAGTTTTCGACCTCCTTCATTATTTTTATAACACGAAGTAGTTTATATATAATTATTTATAATAAAATATTTGAATACATAACTACACTACAAAACTTATTAATACAATTTTTATTCTTTTTTAAAACTATTGGAAATATTGAGAAAATCATGATTTAGAGAGACTTGTTTGAAAGGGGATGACAATGTTTCACTTTGAGTAAGGTACTTCTGGACTTTCATTGTCTAAAAAAAAAACAAAGAAAAATTCAATTCTCTGCAATTTTTAATCACGACGTTTCAACTTTTGAAATCTACAGTCGTTATTAAGTGTATAATGCGACAATCTCAAGGATACTTCTTATATATGCTATGGATAATTATGTGTCATCCTAGGGGTAATTTGGCGGTATTCAGGTAATCTTGTTAATTACAGTGCCAGACCCCTGTATTTTCATCTAAATTAAATCATTAATATTTGTTTTTCGCCATTTTGACGGTTAATTTGAGGTTATGTCAAAAAGTGTTGAATACAAAAGTTTCTGATTTTTTATTATCTACTACTTTTCTATTTAACATATTCCGCTAGAAGGCCACGTTTCGCCGCAAATCGCAAAAAATTTTTTCAACCCCTAAACTCCATTCCCATTTCACCATTTTGAGTGTTTTCATGTTTAAATTTTTTTTCCTTAATGTTGGAACCTCAACAACATTTTCCGCCTGGTCCTTGCCTGATATATTTTTTTTTTCACAAAAATTATAGGCACCGCAGTCTTTATGTCATCAGCCCTTGTATCAGCCATATTCATTCAATCGTCATTTAAAATTCAGTATTTCACGAAAATCACCCTTCAAATAAAATAAACCGCCACCTAATCAGTTTTCCGACCCTGAAACCAACTCCAATCTAAACTCTACGAGTCTCTATCTATCCTTGGGTGTGGAATGAACTTTTGTTACTTTTTCAATTGTGATAAAATCCCAAGTGAGATTCGGGTTCAGTTCAATTTCTACGGAAATGCTGTTGTCTTGTTTATCTCCGTCGTAAATAAAGAGGAGAAATTTCTCCGGGAAATTCGGAAGGGAACTAATCCCTGTAATGAAAAAACCCTCTAAATTATCCGTCTATAACTTTTCTTTCGGCCTAACGAACAATGGGGTCCTTTTCGGAACTTAAATGCTTCTACAGTGGCGTTATTACATTCGTCACGTTTTCACAAGTTTTTTTGTTTCAATTTGACGCAATTGTGAATAATATCAGCACAATTTGTTTCTAAAAAGTTGACAGCACCAATTTGTTCATTTTTCTTCTATAATATTGTCTTAGAGATATTGTGTATAAACGATACACTTCAGTGTTGTATTATTCTGAATAGTTTTGTTTTAATCTTATACAGAAAATATACAAAATTAATCGGTATGTTGTGCGTCGAATGTCAACAACTTGTGTACTGTTTATGCATGAATTGTATGTAATGAATGGCAACAATTTGTGTAGCTAGTTTGTACAAATTGTGTAGGTATCTGAAATATAGGATGTAAAAAATGTCACAAATTTACTGCGCATACATGAATTGTGACGGGTGTGAAGTTATCCACATCCACAAGATACACGGAGAAAAAAATATCGATTTTTTTTTATTTCTACACTAGACTCTTTGTGTACCTCTAATCATTGAATATGCTTCTTCCGGCGGTCATCTCAGTAAAAAACATGGTGCCTCGGTTTTCCAAACAGTCTTAAAGGGTGGAAATGGGGTGGAAAACCATAAACAAACTATATATCGGTAAGTTAACTTTGTACAACATCCATTTTCGAATATGTTGTTTCTCGTGAGTTTTTCAGGCCGTCTAAGAGGGTGGAAATGGGGTTGAGAATCATAAAAAAACTATATATTTCGGAAACTTGACTTTGTACACCTTCCATTTTCGAATATGTTATTCCTCGTGGTCGAATTGACTAGAAAAATGCTACGTCTGAGTTTTTCAGGCCGTCTAAGGGGGTGGAAATGGGGTTGAGAATCTTAAATAAAACTATATTTCGGAGAGCTGACTTTGTACATCATTCCTATTCAGGTATGTTGTTTCTCGTGGTCGAATTGACTAGAAAAATACCATGCCTGAGTTATTCAGGCCGTCTAAGAGGGTGGAAATGGGGTTGAATATAATAAAAAATCTATATTTCGGAAAGTTGACTATGTACACCATCCATTTTCGAATATGTTGTTTCTCGTAGTCGAATTAACTAAAAAAATGATATGCCTGAGTTTTTCAGGCCGTCTAAGAGGGTGGAAATAGGGTTGAAAATCATAAAAAAACTATATTTCGGAAAGTTGACTTTGTACACCTTCCATTTTCGAATATGTTGTTCCTCGTGGTAGAACTGACTAGAAAAATGCTACGTCTGAGTTTTTCAGGTCGTCTAAGGGGGGGGAGGAAATGGGGTTGAAAACCTTATAAAAAACTATATTTCGGAAAGCTGACTTTGTACACCATTCATATTCAAGTATGTCGTTTCTCGTGGTCGAATTGACTAGAAAAATACCATGCCTGAGTTATTCAGGCCGTCTAAGAGGGTGGAAATGGGGTTGAAAATCATGAAAAATCTATATTTCGGAGCGTTGACTTTGTACACCATTCAAATTCAAGTATGTTATTTCTCGTGGTCGAATTGACTAGAAAAATGCCATGCCTGAGTTAGTCAGGCCGTCTATGAGGGTGGAAATGGGGTTGAAAATTATAAAAAAACTATATTTCGGAAAGTTGACTTTGTAGTTTCTACACCATTCAGATACAAGTATGTTGTTTCTCGTGGTCGAATTGACTAGAAATTTGCTACGTCTGAGATTTTCAGGCCGTCTAAGGGGGTGGAAATGGGGTTGAAAACCTTAAAAAAAAAACTATATTTCGGAAAGTTGACTTTATACACCTTCCCTTTTCGAATATGTTGTTTCTCGTGGTAGAATTGACTAGAAAAATGCTATGCCTGAGTTTTTCAGGCCGTCTAAGAGGGTGGAAATGGGGTTGAAAATCATAAAAAAAACTATATTTCGGAAAGTTGACTTTGTACACTTTCCATTTTCGAATATGTTGTTTCTCGTTGTAGAATTTATTAGAAAAATGATATGCTTGAGTTTTTCAGGCCGTCTAAGGGGGTGGAAATGGGGTTGAAAGTCATAATATAACTATATTTCGGTTAGTTGACTTTGTACACCTTCCATTATTGAATATGTTGTTTCTCGTGGTCGGATTGACTAGAAAAATGGTATGCGTGAGTTTTTCAGGCCGTCTAAGTGGGTGGAAATAGGGTTGAAAATCATAGAAAAATAATATTTCGGACAGTTGACTTTGTACACCATTTTCGAATATGTTGTTTCTCGTGGTCGAATTGACTAGAAAATTGCTATTCCTGAGTTTTTCAGGCCGTCTAAGGGGGTGGAAATGGTGTTGAAAATCATAATGAAAACTATATTTCGGAAAGTTGACTTTGTACACCCTCCATTTTCGAATATGTTGTTTCTTGTGGTCGAATTGACTAGAAAAATGCTACGCCTGAGTTATTCTATAATTCAGAAAGTTGTCTTTCTTGTACACCATTCATATTCAAGTATGTTGTTTCTCGTGGTCAGACGTATCACTTTTCTAGTCAATTCGACCACGAGGAACAACATATTCGAAAATGGAAGTTGTACAACGTCACTTTTCCGAAATATAGTTTATCTATGATTTTCAACCCCATTTCCATTCTCTTAGACGGCCTGAATAACTCGGGCATGGCATTTTTCTAGCCAATTCGACCACGAGAAACAACATACTTGAATTTGAATGGTGTACAAATTCAACTTTCCGAAAAATAGTTTTTTATGATTTTCAACCCCATTTCGACCTCCTTAGACGGCCTGAAAAACTCAGACGTAGCATTTTTCTAGTCAATTCAACCACGAGAAATAACATACTTGAATTTGAATGGTGTACAAAGTCAACTTTACGAAATATTGATTTTTTATGATTTTTAACCCCATTTCTACCCTCTTAGACGGCCTGAATAACCCAGGCATGGTATTTTTCTAGTCAATTCGACCACGAGAAACAACATACTTGAATACGAATGGTGTACAAAGTCAGCTTTCCGAAATATAGTTTTTTAAGGTTTTCAACCCCATTTCCACCCTATTAGACTGCCTGAAAAACTCAGGCATATCATTTTTCTAGTCAATTCGACCACGAGAAACAACATATTCGAAAATGGATGGTGTAAGTCAACTTACCGAAATATACTTTGTTTATGGTTTTCCACCCCATTTCCACCCTTTAAGACTGTTTGGAAAACAGAGGCACCATGTTTTTTACTGAGATGACCGCCGGAAAAAGCATATTCAATGATTAGAGGTACACAAAGAGTCCAGTATAGAAATAAAAAAATTCGATATTTTTTCTCCGTGTATCTTGTGGATGTGGATAACTTCACACCCGTTGAATTGTGTAGGTATATTGTACATATTTGTGTACAAAGCAAGGCCAAATTTTATAGGTACCATTTATTCTTTTAAGAAAGGATTCATTTGAGGCACATAACATCCAAACGGAATGAGATAAGAATAGGCATCAGTTTCAACCTGCTCGCTTCTTTATATCTTATTCTGTTCAGAAATTATATAAGCTTCTTTTTCTAGAAGGTTGAAACCCTCTTGAACGTATACTATGCTTATGCTTACTCTGCTATCACCTACAGTGTAATAATCTGGGGTCAGGGACATGATGTGCAAAGAGTTTTTGTTTTACAGAAACGAATTCTGAGGTTAATTTTCAATCTACCCAATAGATCTTCATGTCGCGAAACTTTCAAACGCCATAAAATCTTAACTGTCTCTTCAATATATTTACTAAAATTGCTCAGTTACATCTACATCATTAAAGATAAACTAATGAGAAACAGTGACATCCACAATTACGATACAAGACACAAAAACAATTTTGTTTTAGAAAGAAGAAATCATTCGTTTAGTCAAAAAGCTCCCATTATTTGTGGCATTCGATATTATAATAAACTTCCGGCTATCATTAAGGATAGTGAATCCTATAGTATATTCAAGAGACGATTAAAGAAGATCCTTCATGACGAATGTTTTTACAATTTGAAAGAGTTTGAAAGTTACGTTGGTAACAATTAGGAGATGTACTCTTCTAGCGATATTTAAATGCTATTTTTATTATGTTCTGTGTATTGTTTTTATTATTAGGTATGTATTATGTATTATGTATTATGTATTTATATGTCTGTATATTTTATGTAAGTAACCACTCCCATTTATATATTTATTTATTTCGACAATGTCTCATCTATTGTATAATAGAAAATCAGTCAATAAAGAATCTATCTATCTATCTATCTAAAATTAAATGTCATTCAAGTAATGTTTATTTCATCACAACTAACTAATTACAAAAATAACTGAACTATAAACTCTAAATACAAATATAATAACAGAAACACAACACTGAGAAAAATCTAGAGAACATACTGATATCTTCAAGAAAATATGGAATATATTAGAACCAGGGATATATTCATGCCAGTCAATTCATACGAGTCGAATATGATGTGATTTATCCCCGTATCACTATATTAAACGATTGTGCTGGAGTTAAAAAATCAGAAGACACAATAATGAAATAATTTTACTGATCGGTCTCATCACGTTTTGAGGCCATTTAAAAATATTTTCTCAGCTGATTCTCCTTGCTGCTCAGTTCGCAGGGTGGAAAATTGAAGATTACATCACCTCTTTGCATTTATCGGTCATTGTGCTGGAGTTAGAAAATGGGGAATCGGAAAATTGCGAAATTTCAATGGTAATCAATGTTTTCGAATCACTGATATGGACATTAAAATGAATTCAAGGAAAATTTTCATTTCAATCAGTTCATATGGGACCAATATAATGTAATACATCCCTATATCACTATTTCCGATTATTGTGCTGGAGTTAGAAAATCAGAGTGCATATTAATGGCAAAATTGTTATGCTTTCACTCTCAATCAAGTTTTGAGCAATGTTAGAAATGTATTTGTTGGAAACTTCATTCATATTACAGGTTATGACTATTGATGATTACATCCCATCCGTGCATTTATCGGTCATTGTAGTCATTAAAAATGAATACCAAGGAAATTTTCATTCGAGTTTGATTATATAGGCCGAATATAATAAAATACACCACTGTACCACAATTTCTGATGATTGTGCTGGAGTTATAAAATCAGATGGAAAAATAATGGACAAATGGTCGTTCATATGGGCCGAATATATGTAATACATACTTGTATCACCATTTCAGATGATTGTGCTGGAGTTAAAAAATCAGAGGGCACAATAATGGTAAAATTGTGATGCTCTCGGTCTCATCATGTTTTGAAAATTGTTGAAAGCATTTCCTCAGCTGATTTTCTTTACTGCTCAGATTACACGGGTTGAATTTTTACACATTTGCATTTATCGGTCGTTGAGCTGGAGTTAGAAAATTTGGAGAATCGAAAGATTGCGATATTTCATAGTTAATCAATTATTTCGCATCATGTGTACAATTATGTGTACATAAGGAGCGAATATAATGTAGAATTGTATATTATTTCCAATGATTGTTCTGATTGTTGTTTTCAGTCTCATCTCGTTTCGAAGACGGTTAATATATTTTCGCGGTTAATTTTCCCTTCTATTCATATCATTTGGGTGAAATATTGAAGAGAAAATTTCCTCTTTGCATTCAACGAATACATTTTTCATCCCAACCAGTTCAGTTGACGTTGGAAAATAAAAGAGAAGAAAGATGGTGATATAGCTAGGATTTAGGTCTCATTGCATTTCGACAGGATTTTAATACTTTCCACTGTAATTTTTTCACCACAATCGAACATTTGTATGAGATATCAAGTAATCACCTTAGTGTTCTATTTTGTGAAAGTTAGAAAATGAAGGAATCAAATTGTAATATTTATGCAATTTAATTCGAATATTTGTTTTTTTGCCTTAGGAAGCGAAATTTTGAAATCCTTGTAAATCAACCGGAAGTTATTAAAAATTAAAAAAATCCAGCATTTGAATCATCTGAAATTTTTCAGCAGAAAAAAACTTACGTAACGGCTGAGCCATCTTAAGGGTCGGTTTTCTCCGAAACCTCTGGAGTTAAAAAATTATGAGTTATGTTAGAAAATAGTTATTAAACAGTTGAAAATGCGGCACTAGTTTTTTTTCATTGTGCTGAAGCGGCTGTGTCAGCTTAACATACGTATCTAACTCTCCTCTGTATAGAAATGTGAGAAAATTCAAGAAATCGGTACCTATATACGAGGATAGTCGGACGGAGCCAAATCTGGTGAATAAAGGGGGGTGTTCTAGTAATTCAAACCCTAAATCACGAATTTTTTGCATGGCAACATGAGATTTGTGTGCAGGGGCGTTGTCCTGCAAAAACAAACACCTTTGGATTGCTTTCCGCGTATTTTCTCTTTAATTTTTTCCCGTAGAGTGGTCAGTAATGTCGAATAGTAATCTCCAGTTATTGTTCTACCCTTATCTAAAAAATCAATCATGATTACTCCATGGCAATCCCAAAAAACTGAAGCTAGAACTTTTCCAGCAGATTTTTTGACACGAAACTTCTTAGGTCTTGGAGAACCGGAGTGTCGCCATTCCATCGATTGTTGCTTTGTTTCTGGATCGTACAAATGAACCGAAGTCTCATCCATAGTAACAATTCGGTTTAAGAAGTCTACATCGTTTTCAAATCGAGCACAGATCGAACGCGATGCTACTACCCTTGCACGCTTTTGGTCAACATTCAAACATTTGGGGATCCATTTTGCAGCAATTTTTCTCATGTCCAAATTGACGTGAACTATATGATGAACGCGTTCGTATGAAATATTCAGTGCTTAAGACCACGTAACATATGTAAGCGACAAAATCTCAAAGAGCACCAACTTTCTATCCAGGGTAGCACCATTTCTGAGTCAATGGTCACGCATAACGGTATATAATACTATTATCTTACCACATTTAACTTTCGCTTCTTCAATACTGTACGAGGCAAATAAAAATGAAAAGGACAGAATTCAAAAACTGCAAAATCGAGCAATGCGTATAATTTTGGGTGTCCCTAAAGATACATACATCAATTAAAAATATGTTGTGTACTTTAAACTGGATGTCAGTAGAACACTATTTAGAGTATCAAGCTTTGGTTTTTATACATAAAATGAAAATCTCTCTCACTCCTTCGTATTTGTCGTCTAAACTGGTATTTAACAGTAATATCCACACTCACAATACACGCGCACAAAGTGACATATATGTTCATAAAAATAAAATAAAAGAAGCACAGAAAAATCATTGTTGCATAAGGGTATTATTTGCTATAATAAACTTCCTGAATCTTTAAAGACCTGCGTTGCTATCAATTTATTCAAAGTAAAGTTGAAAAAGAGACTACTGGACCAATGCCATGGACGAAGTGGTTAAATGAGTTCTTATTGATTCTTTCATTTTAAATGTAGTGATGACTGTGTGTTTATTAATAATATTTTTTACCAGATTTTATTTATTTTATATGTAATGACGAATGACGTTTGATATGTTATTTACAATATTTGTTTAATGTACTTATATGTGAAATATTATTTACAAATATTTTTTTTAAATGTGCTCGTTATTTTTTAAACTTGATTAATTATATAAAATTTTGTGCAATTTTATATTGAATGTACGTGTATATTCTGTAATTTTGTAAATTAGTATTTTGCTAAATAAAGACATAATAAAAGATATACGTTTTACCCCAATTCGACGGTCTGTTAAAATGGTGTCATGAACTGCATCGATATTTTCGGGGACTGACACAGAAACTGGCCTTACCGATCGGTCATCATCTTCAATGGAAAATTAACCTCTTTTGAAGCTTGCTGTCCAACTTTTCACGATCGCATACGAAGGACATTGACCACCAAGGGTATATTAAACATATCTTCGTAAATCTGCTTACCTCTGAACCCTTTTAAATACAGGTATTTGATGATGGCTCGATACTCCAATTTTTCGATTTTCACAATTTCGGTGGACATATTTTTTCTTTTAATTTATTGCGTAACTCTGGTTTACTTTTTTGACGTCAAACTTTACACTGACACTTCTAATAAGTTATTGTTCGTTGCTATGGTAACGCAATGTTTATGCAGGGAACTGGTCTAGGCTAACTAGATATCAATACATCCTCGTATACTCTATGAATATTGCCAATGAACATTGGTTCAGTTCAGTTACTTTTTACAAAACAACGAGGTACAAAACTAAATTCATATTTGAAATCCCGGCTTACTCTGCAGTTTCTCACACAAAATCGAAGATGCACTGGAGATACAAGGAACAGGTTAACCAATACCTTGAGATTGAAAGATATGAAGAGTACAGACATAATAAAAAATAAATAAATTCCAAGATGAACGTAACCGCCTATTAAGATATTCATCTCAGTGTAAATGTATACGACCGAAAGAAAAAAGTACTACAGATAACGTTGTACGAAATGATCTCTAGGTTATAAAAATATTTATATTATGCGATTTTCTATCTATTCGGCAAGACTTGTTGAATTTTCAACATTGGAAAGAAGAAATTACTAGTTTAATTTTTTAATTATGAAATAGCAATTTGAGACCGTAATTATGTATCAATTACAATCCGAGTTTCAGCCATAAATAATAAACTAAAATATGTTTCGCACATTGAAGAATAGAGACATATGCAAGACAAATATTTAAATAAGGCGAATCACATTACAGTAAAAGTTGTTTTGGTGGTATTGATTCATTTACATAAAAGTTGCAGTTGATTGACCTCGAAATTAGTCCTTGATTCAGTACGATATTCATAAAGTCACCGATGAATAATGATTTGTATTTATAGATTCCGCATTAAGTATGTTAGACCAAGTTATAGGTATAGGTTTTCCCCCTACAAAATAAAAGACGCAAATGGCCTATACTAATTTTTATGAGATAGTTCGTTAATGAAATCCCCGGTTTTTGCCAAAGAAAAATCGCTTCGTGGATTTTTTTAAACAAGCAATAGTGAAAATAATTACTAATTATTTGGAAATATTGTGGCGAAGCTGCTGGCGATGCCGGGCCTGAACAATCACCTAGTCAGAGCGTGACCGTGAACTACTTCCGAGGCGCTTCGCTTCTCGAAGAATCTGGTCTCATCGAGAAATTTCATGAGCATTCGGAGAAGTGAGCGGTGGATATAAAAAGAACTACGCAGCAGACAGACGACAGTCAGTGAAGTGAAAGTCGAATATAAATACCTAGTTCCGTGATTGTTATGTAAATTAGAGTATTGTGTTATTGAATCATTGTATTTCGTTAAATACATTATTTTAGAGTGAATTAGACTTTAAACATATTACAATATTTCAAAGATTACTCTAGGAATCGTTTTAAATTGAATAAAACCTATAAAGTGAATTTTCATACGACCAGATCGATGCATTTTCCACTGACAAAATCGGGAAAACCTTGAAAAAGAGACCATTTTTCAAAAATTTATAATTTTGATAAATCTGAAGCTGCACAAACAATATTGAATGATAACACTATTTCTGCACACACCGGATGTTTCAGTCATTATTTCCATATCAAAGGTATTTCAGAAAAAAAAAATTAAAAATAAACTGACATGCGGTCCTGATAATATTCCTACGAAATTAGTTAAATCTCATATTAAAATCCTTTGCCGGCCTTTGCTAATGATTTTCAATCTTATTCTGAAAACGGAAACATTTCCTTCCGTCTGGAAAATATCCCGTACTCAAATCTGGAAAAGTAGGAGGTATTCTCAATTATAGGCCTATTGCACTCATCTCAGTTTTTTCGAAATTATTTGAAATTATTCTCTTCGATTTCATATATTCACACGTTTGTAACTCTTTATCAGTGTTCCAACATGGTTTTGTGAGATCGAGAAGCACAATGTCGAACCTTTGCACGTTCACACAATACATATCAAATTCTCTCGATAATCGCCATCAAGTAGACGAGATATATACTGATTTTAGCAAAGCGTTTGACAAGGTATCGCACGAGGGGGAAGTAACTAGCTATTTTTTGTACACCTAATGAAAATAATGCAGTAATTAACTCTAATGAAAAATAATTACCATTAATAATGTTATACTATTCATCGGAAAATCACTGATTAAAATCCGCGTCTGCTCAGCGATCACCGAGGCGATCACTTACCGATTGTCAGACTGCATAAATTTGCCAACTTGGAACCGAAAAAAATCATATTACGGATCCCCAGAAACATAGATTTCGATTTTAAGTTGAATATGAAATGATTAATGAAGTAATGAAAATGTTATGATGTACACCTAATGAAAGAGTTACTTCCCTCTCGGTATCGCATAAACAACTTCTGCATAAATTGGGAAAATTTGGTATATCTACTAGCATCCAAATGTTATTGAAATCCTTCCTTGTGGACTATGAAGGTGTGCAATCAGCAACTTTCATAGCTCAATCAGGGGTACCTCAAGGATCTAATTTGGGGCCTCTTCTGTTCCTTTTATTTATTAATGATATTTGCGATACAATCCATTCGAGTAAACTTCTTTTCGCAGATGATATGAAAATTTATGCAGAAATCACAAATATTACTGATTGCCTTCGGCTACAAAATGACCTAGATACCCTACTCGAGTGGTGTTCTACAAATAAATTACCACTGAACATTAATAAATGTAAGGTCATGAGCCATTCTAGGAAAATCTCCTCTATTAAATTCGACTATATGATCGATAACTGTAAACTAAGTCTGGTAAGCGAATGCAAGGATTTGGGAGTAATATTTGATAACAAGCTAACACCCCCGTAAAGCTAGCAGAACCACTTTGGAATTTTCAAAATTGTTTTAGGCCATAATTTTAGGCTAATTTTAGGCTAATTTTAGGCTAAATTATTACCCTATTCCCAAATGTTTTGCTCTTCAATTGTGAGAGATATCGCGGGTTCTGCTAGCTTAACGTTAAGCTGGCAGAACCAAACCGCCAAACGAATGATTATGAAAAGTCTAAGCACACCACAATTTTAGGCTCATTTTAGGCTCACGTTTAAACCCATCGCCGATTTTTTTGGAATTCGTTTTTTAAAAAAAATCCTGGCTCTGCTAGCTTTACCGTTGAGCTAGCAGAACCCAACCTTAAAAAAGCAACTCAGAACAAATCCAGTCGGACAATAATTTTAGGCTCTATTCAGGCTAATTTATTACCCAATTATACATTTTTTTGCTCTTCAGTTGAAGGAGAAATCATAGGTCGTGTTAGCTCAACACTGAGCTAGCAGTACCAAAAGGCTAACCGAATCGTTTTGGAAAATCTCATTACACCATAAGTTTAGGCTCATTTTAGGCTCACGTTTGAACCCGTCGCCGATTTTTTTGGAATTAGTTTTTTTTTTAATCCTGGGTTCTGCTAGCTTTACCGTCAAGCCAGCAGAACCCAACCTTAAAGAAGCAACTCGGAACAAATCCAGTGGGACAATAATTTTAGGCTCTATTTAGGCTAATTTATTACCCAATTATACATTTTTTGCTCTTAATTTGGAGGAGAAATCATAGGTTGTGTGAACTCAACACTGAGCTGGCAGTACCAAAAGGCTAACCGAATCGTTATGGAAAAATCTGATCGCACCATAAATTTAGGCTCATTTTAGGCTCACGTTTAAACCCATCGCCGATTTTTTTGGAATTCGTTTTTTAAAAAAAATTCTGGCTCTGCTAGCTTTACCGTTAAGCTAGCAGAACCCAACCTTAAAAAAGCAACTCAGAACAAATCCAGTTGGACAATAATTTTAGGCTCTATTCAGGCTAATTTATTACCCAATTATACATTTTTTTGCTCTTCAGTTGAAGGAGAAATCATAGGTCGTGTTAGCTCAACACTGAGCTAGCAGTACCAAAAGGCTAACCGAATCGTTTTGGAAAATTCATTACACCATAATTTTAGGCTCATTTTAGGCTCACGTTTGAACCCGTCGCCGATTTTTTTGGAATTAGTTTTTTTTTTAATCCTGGGTTCTGCTAGCTTTACCGTCAAGCCAGCAGAACCCAACCTTAAAAAAGCAACTCGGAACAAATCCAGTTGGACAATAATTTTAGGCTCTATTTAGGCTAATTTATTACCCAATTATACATTTTTTGCTCTTAATTTGGAGGAGAAATCATAGGTTGTGTGAACTCAACACTGAGCTGGCAGTACCAAAAGGCTAACCGAATCGTTATGGAAAAATCTGATCGCACCATAAATTTAGGCTCATTTTAGGCTCACGTTTAAACCCATCGCCGATTTTTTTGGAATTCGTTTTTTAAAAAAAATCCTGGCTCTGCTAGCTTTACCGTTAAGCTAGCAGAACCCAACCTTAAAAAAGCAACTCAGAACAAATCCAGTTGGACAATAATTTTAGGCTCTATTCAGGCTAATTTATTACCCAATTATACATTTTTTTGCTCTTCAGTTGAAGGAGAAATCATAGGTCGTGTTAGCTCAACACTGAGCTAGCAGTACCAAAAGGCTAACCGAATCGTTTTGGAAAATCTCATTACACCATAATTTTAGGCTCATT
Organism: Chrysolina oricalcia; assembly: GCA_944452925.2. NCBI lineage: Eukaryota > Metazoa > Arthropoda > Insecta > Coleoptera > Chrysomelidae > Chrysolina > Chrysolina oricalcia. The sequence continues at coordinate 809,572 of OX101821.2, read as the reverse complement.
TTAGGCTCACGTTTGAACCCGTCGCCGATTTTTTTGGAATTAGTTTTTTTTTTAATCCTGGGTTCTGCTAGCTTTACCGTCAAGCCAGCAGAACCCAACCTTAAAAAAGCAACTCGGAACAAATCCAGTTGGACAATAATTTTAGGCTCTATTTAGGCTAATTTATTACCCAATTATACATTTTTTGCTCTTAATTTGGAGGAGAAATCATAGGTTGTGTGAACTCAACACTGAGCTGGCAGTACCAAAAGGCTAACCGAATCGTTATGGAAAAATCTGATCGCACCATAAATTTAGGCTCATTTTAGGCTCACGTTTAAACCCATCGCCGATTTTTTTGGAATTCGTTTTTTAAAAAAAATCCTGGCTCTGCTAGCTTTACCGTTAAGCTAGCAGAACCCAACCTTAAAAAAGCAACTCAGAACAAATCCAGTTGGACAATAATTTTAGGCTCTATTCAGGCTAATTTATTACCCAATTATAAATTTTTTTGCTCTTCAGTTGAAGGAGAAATCATAGGTCGTGTTAGCTCAACACTGAGCTAGCAGTACCAAAAGGCTAACCGAATCGTTTTGGAAAATCTGATTACTCCATAATTTTAGGCTCATTTTAGGCTCACGTTTGAACCCGATTTTTTTGGAATTAGTTTTTTTTTTAAATCCTGGGTTATGCTAGCTTTACCGTCAAGCCAGCAGAACCCAACCTTAAAAAAGCAACTCAGAAAAAATCCAGTTGGACAATAATTTTAGGCTCTATTTAGGCTTATTTATTACCCAATTATACATTTTTTTGCTCTTAATTTGGAGGAGAAATCATAGGTTGTGTGAACTCAATACTGAGCTGGCAGTACCAAAAGGCTAACCGAATCGTTATGGAAAAATCTGATCGCACCATAATTTTAGGCTCATTTTAGGCTCACGTTTGAACCCATCGCCGACTTTTTTGGAATTCGTTAAAAAAAAATACTGGGTTCTGCTAGCTTTACCGTTAAGCTAGCAGAACACAACCTATGATATCTCTTCCAACAGAAGAGCAAAAAAAATTATAATTGGGTAATAAATTAGCCTGAATAGAGCCTAAAATTAATGTCCAACTGGATTTGTTCTGAGTTTCTTTTTTAAGGTTGGGTTCTGCTGGCTTAACGGTAAAGCTAGCAGAACCCAGTATTTGATTTTTTTTAAACGAATTCCAAAAAAATCGGCGAAGGTTTCAATCGTGAGCCTAAAATGAGCCTAAAATGAGCGGTTAGCCTTTTGATACTGCCAGCTCAGTGTTGACCTAACACAACCTATGATTTCTCCTTCGGCAGAAAAATTTATAATCGGGTAATAAATTAGCCTGAATAGAGCCTAAAATTATTGTCCAACTGGATTTGTTCCGAGTTGCTTTTTTAAGGTTGGGTTCTGCTAGCTTAACGGTAAAGCTAGCAGAACCCGGAATTTTTTTTGAAAAATGAATTCCAAAAAAATCGGCGATGGGTTCAAACGTGAGCCTAAAATAAGCCTAAAATTATGATGTGCTTAGACTTTTCATAATCATTCGTTTGGCGGTTTGGTTCTGCCAGCTTAACGTTAAGCTAGCAGAACTCGCGATATCTCTCACAATTGAAGAGCAAATAATTTGGGAATAGGGTAATAAATTAGCCTAAAATTAGCCCAAAATTATGGCCTAAACAAATTTTGAAAATTCCATAGTGGTTCTGCTAGCTTTACGGGGGTTAGATAATAATATGTGGTTCAACTGTGCGCAAGATGTTTTCTGTCCAATGTCTAGTTTTTTCAAAATCGCGTTATAAACAATTTAAGGGCACATCTTGCAAGATGCGCCGATTTAAGGGAAATCGTCGTATTCAATGGATCAATGGATCAAAAACTAAATTATCATTCACTCTTTATGTCCCATATCTCTTAGGGAGCACTTGTCCCATGCGAAAAGAGTGTTTGAATTGCACAAAGAAAAGTTTTGAACGTTATTTTCAAATTGGGTTATCCGGAAGACGTTAAAACAATATTTATAAATGATAATCTCTTTACATTGCCCTCTCTTTACGTATATTCGTGTATAAATTATGTACCTAAATGATTTTCACTTCCCAATACCAGAAAATCAACAAATCGAAATTGAATTTACAAGACTAGATCACTGCCGTTTATCGAAAAATGATTAGGGTCCCATTTCATTTAATAAGCTACCAGAAAATATAAAAAAACTCAAATAACGTTTCTTTTACAAATTACGGGAAGAATATTTGCTTTTTTAATGATAATATACGACAGTTTGCTCCCAGAGAACTAAGATAAATGATTCTTGGGAAAATGCCTTGCCAGCGGAGCTGCATCAACATCTTCCTTAGGAATGGACGTTTTATGAAAACGCTAGTTACATAATAAACTTGTGAAATAAAATAAGTTCACTATTATAGTGATAAATAAGTAAGTGTCAAAATTTAATTAAATGCATCTCGTCACCAAGAACATCTCACACCGAAGAGGAAGATGGTTCACTCAAAAAACTTGAAGTCGTCCATCAAAAAAAACTATTCGTGTATAATTTCCTTTTCAGATATACATGAAACTCGAAGAGTGTGTTCATCTATCTCGAACTAACTCATTCATTCGTGACAAGAACGTTAAATTTTCTATTTTTTTTTCAATACATAGCAAACAGAACCTGATAGAAAATAGAGACAAGTCAGTTTGGTTCCAGTTCTTCATAGGGATGATTTCAAAGATTCCAATGCAAATAATTCGTTTGATGATCTCGAACACCCAGACTATGGATGCCTTCCATCATATTAGTGTATGTGAATTTTCTTTATCCATCTTATCAAAATGTTATGATCTCATGAATGCTGTATATACAGGCCGTTTCTTTTATCATGTGGTAACATTGCTATATTCTAAACCGTAACAGATACGAAGACGATTAAATGGAAGAAAAGGTAACTATTGTGGAGAACAGTACAATGGTCAAAGAAAATTTACAGGGAGTCTCGCCCTTCCCGAGTTATACAGGAAAAACCAAAAATGCTGTTATTTGTTTTTTACGAATAGAATTGTTATTTCTGAAAATATAAAAAAATTTATAAGGAAAGTTTTAATGTATTTAAAATGTACTATAAAAATGTAACAATGAATCTTTGATTAAACGTTTCGTGTCAACACGGCCACCATCAACATTTCTTTTCAAATACGGACCTGTCTGTTTTAGTACAAATATTGATGAAGCTATAAAATCACAATTCAGTGGTACATCACACTTGATATTTTTATAACGTTTCATTTAAAATAACTAACATCATCAGTGACGACAATTTTTAATTACGGTCCTGTCGTTAGGTCGTTCATGGATTCCACAAAACCTAACTCTCCGATATAAAAATTATCAGTGATGCTTTGAATAAATGTATCTATTAAAATTATGTTTACACTATAATAAAAGATATATGTAGTTTCAGAGACGAACGATAGCAATTTACCTCGGAAATAAACTTACTTAAGAGTAGAAGAAATCAAACAAACAGAAAACAATTTATTTCATATTGAATTTTTGAGTGAAAATAAAACCAATACAGAAAATGAATTCTTCATGATAACCTACATTAAATGATCGAATTGCCGACCTCTTTGTTGAATGCACATAAGTTGTCTGTCCATACAATTTCTGTGGCAATTTTCTAGCATGATGGGTGTAATGCTATTACATGCATCTCTTATTTTTTGTTTGAGATAGTCGATATCTGTACTAGTTGTCGAAAAAACTTTATCCTTTATGTATCCCCAGACAACAAAATCTAAAGGAGTCAGGTCTGGGGATCGAGCTGGCCAGGCAATTGGTCCATTGTTTCCAATCCATTTTCTTGGGAATATTGCATCTAAATGTTCCCTTACTCTTGCTGCATTATAGGGAGGGGCACCGTCTTGTTGAAAATATTGTATTTCACGGCGGATGTTCAGTGGCAATTCATCTAAGTAGCCATCAAACTCATTGGATAAAAAATGTAAATACATTCCACCATTCAAATGCTCGTCGTAAAAGAAAGGACCTAGTATGTTTGTTCCCAAAATTCCCAACCAAACATTTATTCCGAACCTTTCCTGGAAATCGGTTTCTCTATGTAAATGTTCATTTGTATTATTCCACCTATAATGGATGTTTCTGTTAAACCCAACCATTGTTGGTGAATTTTGATTCGTCCGTCCATATTATTTTATTACAAATATTTCCAACTTCTCTATTTCTACGTCTCAACCACATCGCAAATCGTACTCTCCTTCCGTAATCCCTTTCATTGAGGTGATGAACTTTGCGTATCCTGTAGCATTTGTATTTGTTCTTTTTCAAAATATTTCTGGTAGATTTTACAGAAATCCCTAGTTCGTGGGCAATTTCTCGTAAAGAACAATCTTGATTAGAAATATTTTTGTAACTGACCAATCCTAAATTGAAAAAAATATTTTCGTGTTAATCTTTATGAGGTAATATTTGCTTTCCAAAAACATTTATTTGGTTCCGCATACTTCCAGTAACAACACATTTTCTAGTTTTATTTCTATCAAATGCACCACAGCCTCTCAAATTTCTTTCTAATCGTCTAAACATTTGAATGTTTGGAATACGACGATTTGGGTATAGCTCACCATACATATTTTTTGCCAAAAGAGGATTTCTATTTGATTTTGCATAAGCAAATAGCATATCAGTCCTTTCGTCATTTGAATACATCTTTGATATGACTGAGTGTATAAACGACTGACAGTTCTTAACACGTATCAACAACTCATTTATTTGTCCTGCCATAGAAACCAAGCAAAGCCTACTTGTTTAAAAATGGTAAATGAAGTGAGATGCTATTTAATTTGACCAAAAACTAATATTTTCGTTACTTCCAGGATTGAGAATTATAGAAATATTCAGTATGATAATTGATCCAGAAGAAATCAGCCTTGAAACAAGGATTTCTGTAATACAAAAATGCCCAAGAAGGAAAAATACGAATGTTCGTTGTGTTGGGGTATCTTCATATCGAAATTATTGGGTGAAGTCTGAAGTATGCCAATAGTTGAATAGGTTTTGAAGAAATCAAAATAATTTACAAAAGAACTAACGACAGGACCGTAATTAAAAATTGTTGTCACTGAGGATGCTAGTTATTTTAAATGAAACGTTATATAAATATCAAGTGTGATATACCACTGAATTGTGATTTTATCGCTTTATCAATATTTGTACTAAAATAGACAGGTCCGTATTTGAAAAGAAAATGTTGATGGTGGCCGTGTTGACACGAAACGTTTAATCAAAGATTCATTGTTACATTTCTACAGTACATTTTAAATACATTAAAACTTTCCTCATAATTTTTTTTATATTTTCAGAAATAACAGTTCTATTCGTAAAAAACAAATAACAGCATTTTTGGTTTTCCCTGTATAACTCGGGAAGGGCGAGACTCCCTGTAAATTTTCTTTGACCATTGTACTGTTCTCCACAATAGTTACCTTTTCTCCCATTTAATCGTCTTCGTATCTGTTACGGTTTAGAATATATAGCAATGTTAGCACATGATAAAAGAAACGGCCTGTATCTGAGTATTAAATCTAGCCCTGATGAAGACGAAAAAAATGCCGAAACGTAGATAATTTTTATTGTCCTTGTTTCAGCTTTCCCAATCTTCATTAATATTTGGGAGAAGTACACGCTACGTCATTATTATTATCTTTAGTTTATGTGTAGGTCTGCCAAATAACTCTTCACAACAAACTTGTTCACACCTATTGTGCTCATTTTGATAACTTCGTTACCAAAAATAGGTATATGTACGATAGTTATTTTTTGCAGGAAATATTTGTATTTCAAAACGTAATCTTGTTATACAGTGTGTCCCACTTACCATGCTCACCATGGGTATCTTTTTAATGGTAAGAGATACGAGGTCGGTTAAATGACACCAAATGTGGAGTTTATCAAGGCCAACTATAATGTGAAAAAATATTTTGATAAAATCTATTCGTTTTTGTTTTATACGCAAATAACAGATTTTGATCATTTTCATGTCTCTTGCAAGTGAATTTTGACCCACTTCTGGCGGTCCTAATAACTTGAAATTTGACAGATGTTCATAATTTCGGTGACGATGCACTAAGGAATTTTTATTGAAATGTAAAATAAAAAATGGCGGCTCCTCCAATATGGCGGACGAGATTTGCGATTATGGTCTGATTCCATTCAAAATTGGTATGTGCACTGTAAATATTGTTTCCATCAGATTACATGATCCCATATGGGTAATGCGTTGCCATGCATATACATGTAAAGTTACATACCTCATGTAATATAATGTGAAGTCATAACTTGACTTCAAATGTGAATTTCCAATATATTCCATAGATTATCACTTGTATACTTATGTAATTTTCTCCATTAGTCCAGATTTAATGGCGATTTCTACATGTTTGATTAGGTGTTTTTACCATTATTTTCAAGTCTGTAGTGCCAATTGACATACCTTACATGCTAATATGTATTATTAGATATATATTCAGGTATTTGTGCGGAAAAATACAATTTTTGTTGTTAATTAAACTTCATCAATATGAATTTTTACATACATGTGCTTTTCCATATATTCCCCGATAATCACTTTTATTTTAATGTGATTTTTCCCCTAATTACAGATCTGACGGAAATTGTTATACTATGTCTGTTCAGGTGTCTTCGCCATTGCTCTCAAGTAGTTTCAATCAACTTTACGTTATAATTCCTTAATATCAAAGCGGGGGGGGGGAATCTGCAAAAAAGACATAAAATCAGTATTAATGATACTTTATTCATCATAACATTATAATATATTGTCATATATTGAAGGAAAATAACTCAAACTGTCAAATCATTTGAATGTTGTAACAAAAACAATTATTTAACAAAATATCCTTCTCCATACTTCAACTTGGAAATTAACTAAATAGTTCAGCTGACTTAATAAGATTGCAAACTCTCCGATTTCATGGTCGAATTGAGATGATATCTATCCACTTGAGATTTGAATGTCGAATAACTTCTCAAAATTATCTCACAGTTGGGTCTGCGACAACGAAAGTTTCAATTCGATTTTCTACAAAATGAAAAAATGACTATAATTTCATGATGAATGTTTCATATTTTTTTCTCAGTACCTATTTACTCACCTGATACATAATCCGATGACAATTTGGCACCAACATACTCACTTACATAAAACACAATAGACGGCTTGTTTGTTTTTAAAACCTACCTTCGCCAGATGCCCAACGATGTTCATCCTACCAATATGAACTGTAAATGAGGAGGATTGGGCCGAATGCCGGTAGGGCACATGGCGATAGCGTTATGGAGAATTACTTTTAAACGAAGTAGAATTTACACTTTACCTGTAATTTTCTGTAAATTGGCGTCATTTCGCTGTAACAATACGTCGTTTTACTGATTATCACATTAATTTAGTCATCATGTAAACCAGCGGAAATTACATGTAATAAAGCATAGAATTACATGCTCACTGTAAAACACGGGAGATATGGAGGACATTTACTTAATTTTACATTAAAATTTTGAATTACCTGTACAATCAAGTTATAATACTAGAAGGATCATGTATTTATTACATTTTGTCATGTATTTTTCCAACCACTTTTTACTGTGTGGTGGTTTTTGAGGTCGGAGATAATGATTTTGTTAAAATTTATAAATTCGAAATGGCGACTTCAATATTGTTCTTATTTTTATATAAATGACGATAACTCCGTTGTTATCAACAAAAAACTATTACTGTGACATATCATCTGTAAGAGAAAAAAAAGTTATTTATAACTTAAGTCATAGTGGGCAATGACCTACATTAGAGAAATAAAAGTTGGTGCTGATATCTCAAATTCTAGAAGAGTTGGTATAATTTTCATATTTTTTTCGTAATCTCAATGAAAACCTGCCATGAGAATGTGAAATTCCTATTCGAATATTTTCATAAATAAAGAAGTTATGGAGGAGACATGAAAATGATCAAAATCTGTTTTTTGCGTTTAAAACAAAAATGAATGGATTTTATCAAAATATTTCTTCACATTATAGTTGGCCTTGATAAACTCCACATTTGGTGTCATTTAACCGACCTCGTATCTCTCACCATTAAAAAGATACCCATGGTGAGCATGGTAAGTGGGACACGCTGTATAAGGTACTTAATATTAATACTAATTATTGATAATCTCCGGATTATCTTTTCAACTTGAAGAAGCTGTTGCACAGCGAGACAATTGTCGTGGTTTTGTTAACCTCTTTAGTGAAAATCATTTCAGTTATAGTTCATTATAGATATAACATGGATTTTCATCAAGTATCGTATGCCTCAAATAAAAAATTAATACGATGTATAAATTTTTTTCATAATATATTTTTCTGATTAAAATGCCTATACACGTTTCCAAACATTATTGTACATTGCTGTTGGTATGTAACGAAGGTGTAAAATTTTTATCAAAATAAAAATACAAATACAGATAACATCAAGAGGTTAAAACTATTATCAGTTGTTACAATCTGTAGGTACATACACCACAGATAAGAAAGATAAAAAACTAAAATAAGAAGATAAAACAAAGCTACTGTTTTTTGGAGTTACTATAGCAAAACCATATACGTTTTGTAAAGGTTAATTTTTAGCCATCTTTCAAGAAATCTCTAAATTACACAGGATACATTGTCACAGTTGACCACCTTTGTTCCTTCATCTGGTGTCTTTTGCAGTAACACCAAAAATGTGGGATCTAGTGAAAAAAACTACTTAAAATCAAATGTACTGATAGTCTTAAAAAATGATATTCCATAGTAATAATACTTAACATTATGAAGTTTTCATTTTTTGTTCAACGGTATGAACGTTAACATATAACATTTTCGACATTTTTGACACTGACATTTTTTATGGACGATTTCATACATGAGTTAAATTATCGTGTTAAATTGTCTGTATAAATAAATGATTCCCAAATATTTTCACATGAACAAATCTGTGGTTACTATTTGTATACAATATTCAGATTATGATATGTACTGGAAGTGACAGGCGAACATAACTGCATCAATGTTTGGCGAATTCCGCACTACATACAGTTAATGAGATTTTCAATCCGTACATCTGTATTTAGATGTAAATTAGATGTTACTGTTGCTTGGTGTCTGATGGATGACATCAGATATGAATGGAATAATCGGATATTGTAATTTATGTATGTCTTCATTTGAATTTGAATCCAGAGTGAATATTAAAACACATTGGGAGTTTCTCATGTTTGAATATTTGGTTGCGTGGATTGGAATGGTTCAGGACCCTGTAGACCAAGCTGAAACAAAATTTGATTTTAAGTAATTTTGTGATAAAAAAATCCCTTAAATGTTTTCCCCACGTTTTCAGTTTTCAGTTGGTCATAGTTAGCCGTGTAAAATGGATAGATATAATTTCATCAATATAAAGGTAGGTATTCCTGAGTTCAATACTAAATATGAGAACATTTTTTTTTCAAATGATTTTCTTCTCAATAAAATATGAGGGTGTAGGACACACTATACAGGGTGGCCCATCGAAAACTTGACATCGGGGTTTTGGGTGATAATATCGCAGATGTGGAAAAACCCTCGGACAGGTCGATTTTAGTTTCGAGGGGGACAGTTTGTTCTCCTACATGCACCACCGTCACGGCAACACTCGAGGTGTGGGGTGAACAACCCCTAAAATTTGAATAAGGAATAATGGTGGAGTGGCACATCTTTTGAAAGCCCGTTAAGTTCTCTATCCAACGGCGTCCCGATTTTGAAGTTGGGATGAACCGTTTGGGAAAAAATAAATTCAGGAATAAACCTGTACGAAAGTTAAGAGCTTAGTTGTACGTCTCTGGAAAACTCATTTGCCAGTTTTTGCAATCTATCATTTATTTGCTACGATACTGTGAATGTTTTTGCTCAGTTTTTTTCGCGGTACCCATGGATTTTTTTTAATAAAATAGAACAAACAGATAGAGCATGCAGTTTCTTTTTTTCACGTGTGTACTACAAGTGAGTTTCATTCGTGTGTGGTATCGTACGTCGAAATTAAAACGAAACAATGGTGTATACAGTGGCAGAGAGGGTTGCGTTGATTGAACTGTATTATGAAAACAATAGATGTGCGAAAAGGGCTGCGGAACGGTTCAATCAACAATATGGCAGGACTGTGTCGCGGCAGTATGTGTCTGAATTAGTATCAAAATTCCGAGTAACGGGATCGGTAGCAAATAAAAAACGGCAAATCGAACCGCCAGTAAGAAATGAGGCGACAACTGTGGCAATTTTGGGCCATGTTGAGGTTGACCATACGTTGAGTACAAGACAGCTAGCAACTGTTTGCGGTATCTCAAGAACTAGCATTCAGCGTATTTTAAAACTACATAAATTCCATCCTTACAAAATTAAATTAACACACGAACTGAATGAAGATGATTTTGATCGGCGTTTACAATTCTGTGAGGTACTAAGTGAGCAGGCGATTGCAAATCCTCAGTGTCTGTTCAACATTTGTTTTAGTGATGAATGTTCTTTTTTTTTAAATGGTATAGTTAATCGCCATAATTGTCGATATTGGGCTGATTCGAATCCCCATATATTTCATGAGGTACATACGCAATATCCTCAAAAATTAAACGTATGGGCTGGTATTTTTGGGGATCGTATCGTGGGCCCCCTCTTCTTAGAAGGCAATCTAACAGGGGAAATGTATCTGAAACTGCTTGAAGACACAATTGAACCAATGTTAACTAACATTATTGAAAATGACCATCATTATCAGGAAGATCAGTTGATATTTCAACAAGATGGTGCTCCTCCGCATTATGCTATGCCTGTTCGGCGATATTTAGATCACCACTTCCCTGGTCATTGGATTGGTAGGCGAGGTTCTATTGAATGGCCCCCACGATCACCAGACCTGTCTCCCTTAGATTTCTTTCTGTGGGGTCATTTGAAAAGCAGAATTTATGCTACACCACCAGCTTCACTAGCAGATTTACGGCAACGAATCACATTAGAATGTCGCCAAATCACCCCAGACATGCTCCAAAATGTACGAGAACGTTTTCAACAAAATCTGTATCATTGCATGGAAGTTGGAGGTGCGCAATTCGAGCATTTGTTACGATGAGACTAATGTAAGTGAATTTTACTCTTAACTTAATTATGGCTCATTTCCGTTAGAAAAACTGCCGACCGTTTTGTTTCGAGAATTCAACGGGCTTTCCAACGATGTGCCACTCGACTCCTATTAACTATTCAAATTTCAAGGGTTGTTCACCCCACTGCTCGAGGGTTGACCTGACGGTGCTGCCTGTAGGAGGGCACAATGTCCCCCTCGAAACTAAAATCGACCTGTCCAAGCGTTTTTCCAGATCTACGATATTAGTACCCAAAACCCCCATGTCAAGTTTTCGATGGGCCACCCTGTATAATATAGTTATTTCATTATGGTTAACAAAAATATGAATAGAATTACGGTGTAGTATAAGTATAGTAGCAGAAATGATAAGTATTGAAAAGTTACCAAATTTCAGTTCGACAAATTCTAAAAATAGCAAGAATGAAATACGTGAACTCATGTTTTTATGCAGGAAAATGCAAATTTGACGCTCGTTATTGTAAGAGATTAACGATAACGGTTGAAACGGGGAATATAGCTTTACTGATTAGTTTGCCTAGAAATGTCGAAATGTGACACACAAATCACTAAAAAATACTATTTGACCTATATACAGCGTGTTCTAATGAAAATAAAATTATTTTACAATCGAAGTGGCCGCATTCACTTACGTGATAACATTAGAAACTACATGAGATAATACAAAGTTATTGAGATTTGTTTTTTAGATGTAGAGTTCTTGATTCTTCAAAATGTGTTGTACATAAACGTTTTTCTTTCGCTTGAAAACTACACTCATAAGTTTCAAAGTGTGAATAAGCGACAAACTCTGTACAAATTTCATTGTACTTTTCAATTTATCTACGTTTTTTTCTTTCCATTACGTCTAATTCATAAGGAATATTTTTTCTACACCCGATAAATAATGAAGAACTATAAATATCATATTTATATGTGTATTGAACACAATAACAGTACTTGATTACTCGTATTTCTATAAAAAAAAAATACCTCGGGTATTACCATGGATATAGGAATACTATAAACATTCTATTTATATTTATATTGTACGATGATGTATTGATATCTAGTTAGCCTAGACCAGTTCCCTGCATAAACAAAATATTGCGTAGAGATGCATCAAGTCAAACTAGTTTGATTTTACTCAACAAACTTGACTTGAAAATCAAACTTTTTATGTAAAAAAGTTTGACTTGACTTGATTTCTGTATCTTTAGGTTTGACTTGAAATCAAACTTCTTCAAACAGTTTGAAGTTTGAATATCATATTGCGCAACGTGTTTACTTCCAATTCTAATAATTGAGAGCGTACCGCCTAACCCCTACCCCTAACGCCATTTGTTTTCATGTCTGAACCTGTACTCTGCTACTCCGCAAATTGGTTATAGTTCATATTTAGAAGGATACGCTTGGCTTGTTACGTTTGTTTTGAAGTGTGTGCGTTGTGCGATAATGTCTGAAGTCGAAATGTCTGAACCTGAACCTTTTTCATGTAGCGGCTCGGAATACGTACCAGAACAAAGTGAGTCTGATTTTGAAGATTTCCCCCATGCAAAAACTATGAAAAAAAAATCTGTGGACGAGGCAAAATTAATCAACAAGAAAAAGAAATATACAGATTTTTTTGATGTTGCGGCAGGCGATTCCAAAACAATGAAAATTGCAAAGTGCAAATTATGTAAAAATAAAGAACAACGGTATAAAATGCCAAATAGTGGTACTAGTTCTTTAAAACGGCATTTGATGAAGAGCCACAAAAAATTGTATGAAGAAAAATTTCCGCAGGAAGCAACAACTTCTGGAACAAGTAGTATTTGTGGTAGTAACAACATAAAACGTTGGATCCAAAATTGTAAAAATGACCTGGTAAGTTTTTACACAATTAATCCTAGAACCACAACTGTGTTACCCCACTGCTCGCTTTTTTATGACTGCGCCAGTGGTTTTTGGCCTTATAGAGTTCAGCTACCATCTACCTTCGTAATAAATTTACTTAAGAGGCCCCGATATCACGTGGTAAATTTGAACGCCTCCGCGTAGCGCCGCGGTCGCTATAGTCGCCTCTATCAAAATCGAGTCAAAATAGTTTTTGGACGGCATCTCCTTTATTCTTATAGTTGAAAATATGCGGTTTGTTTTATTGTGCTTGTAATTTTTATTACCAGGGGACTCTAGTGCCAGATTTCTTGATTTTTGATTAGTTTCTCTAAAATGGTGTCAAAAATATTTTTTTGTTTGTTTTAGAATTCTACTGGGCAAACTGAAAATAAAACTTTGGACTTGGAGACAGAGAAAAATAAATTTATGGATCTATTAGTGGAGTACACTGTAAAAAAATATTTGCCGTTTAACTTCTTTGAAGATGATATAACCCACAAATTGTACAACTACATTAATCCAAACTTAATTGTCCCTTTAAGAAACCAGTTGAAGTCACGAATATTTTCCAAATGTGATGTTTTGAAAAATTCAGTAAAGATACTTTTAAATGCTTGTGACTCAAAAATTATTTCGTTTACGATGGATGGATGGTCTTCCCATTCGATGACGGGCTACTATGGAGTAGCCGTTCATTTATTTTATTGATAGTGACTGGACATTACATTCTTTTTTATTAGATATTGTACCCGCAAAAGGACAACATACTGGCGTTGCAATGGCAACTTTGTTTTTTAAAATAACGGCTGAATTCAATATTACACACTCTATTCAAGGTATTACTACTGACAACACTAATAGTAATTTCACGTTTTTAAAAGAATTGGGAAACCTAATAGAAAATTTTGATGGTGCGAATAAGCATTACGTGTGTTTTGCACATATTCTTGACTTAGCTGCTCGAGATTTAATGCAAGTGTTTGAATTAACGTCTGAAGAAAACGAAGACGAAGACTCTGATACTAGTGATAATGAAAATACATTATCTGAAAATACTGCAACAATTGCAAAGGTTAAGATAATTTGTAAAAAAATTAAAAACTCCGAAATGTTAAGATTAAACTTCGCAAAATTTTGCGACTCATTAAATTTACACATGACCATTCCCAAACTGGAGGTAAAAACCAGATGGAACTCTAGTTGGAAATGCTGTCCTGGGCGTTAAAATTCAAACGTTCGATTAATATTCTTTGTGACAATACCGATACTCTTTTACATTTTCGAATACATGATACAGAATGGAATGTTATTGAAAGAACATGTAAGTATTTACAAAGTTTCAAAACCCTGACTACAATTTTAGAAGGATAGAAATATTCTACCCTTCCTATGGTGGTCATTGGGATCAATATGCTACTCGACAAACTAGAAAGATGGGCGCATGAACTAGATAATAAAGAAAATAGAGACGATCTTGATGCAAAAATAATTCTTGCCCTTCAGGCAGCTCGCGATAAAATTGTTAAGCATTACAGTAGGACTAATTGGATGTATTGTATCGTTTTAATTTTGGATCCTCGTCATAAAATTGAAACGTTTTCTCTAACGACATGGGGACAATCCTTGAAAGATGAAGCCATCAAGAAATTTGAAGAAATGTATAAAGAAAATTATTATTCACCTTACACTGACAAAGAGTCACCCCAAACCCAAACTGAATGTACAGTCAGTGTGTTCGAAAAAAAGTCTGATGAAGTTACCGATTTTGATTTAGACTTGTTTGGACTTTTCCAATCATCTCCAAAAATAAATAGAAATGAAAATTCATGGAGATACGAAATCGACAAATACGCAGCTGAATCACGAGCTGACAGTACCGAGGACATATTAAAGTGGTGGAAACGGCACGAAACTGCATTTCCAACTTTATCAAAAATGGCGAGGGACTTTCTTGCCACCCCAGCAACATCAGCCTGCATAGAACGCTATTTTTCGAGAGCTTGTTTGACAGTCACAAAAAAACGAAACCGATTAAATGACCAGTCTATTAGAACATTAATGTGTTTAAATTCGTGGCTTCAACAAGAATCCTTAACAAATATCACACAAGGAACGCAGGATGTAATATATTGTTGCTTTCACTTAATTTTTAAGAACTTTACTTTCCACGAAGAATTTTGAGGTGACAAGTTCGAGTTGATTAAAAAAAAAAAATGTTTGAAATAATGTATTTTCGTTTTGTTTGAAATAAATGTATTTGTTGTACCTACTTACTATATTTAACATAAATATTTTACCCATTTAAGGTATATCTACTAAATAAATTATTTTTCAAACTCTTTCAAACTAATAAATTGTGAAAGGCTTTCGCGGCCATCGTCACTTACATGGTCGGTCTTTCAAACTAGTTTGACAAACAGTTTGAATTTTCAAACCTGTAACCATTGTCCAGTTTGATTTGACTTGAATTTTTTTTCTGATAGATTGACTTGAGTTTGACTTAAATTCAAGTCAAACTCAAGTCAATCTCAAACATTCAAGTCAAACTTGTGCAACTCTGATATTGCGTTACCATAGCAACGAACAATAACTTATTAGAAGTGTCAGTGTAAAGTTTGACGTCAAAAAAGTAAACCAGAGTTACGCAATAAAACAAAAGAGAAAATATATCCACCGAAATTGTGAAAATCGATAAATTGGAGTATCGAGCCATCATCAAGTACCTGTATTTAAAAGGGTTAAGAGGTAAGCAGATTTACGAAGATATGCTTAATACCCTTGGTGATCAATGTCCTTCGTATGCGACCGTGAAAAATTGGACTGCAAGCTTCAAAAGAGGTAAATTTTCCATTGAAGAAGATGACAGATCGGGAAGTCAAGTTTCTGTGTCAGTCCCCGAAAATATCGATGCAGTTCATGACGCATGATTTTAACAGACCGTCGAATTGGGCTTAAACGGATATCTGAAGCACTGAATATTTCATACGAACGCGTTCATCATGTAGTTCACGTCAATTTGGACATGAGAAAAATTGCTGCAAAATGGATCCCCAAATGTTTGAATGTTGACCAAAAGCGTGTAAGGGTAGTAGCATCGCGTTCGATCTGTGCTCGATTTGAAAACGATGTAGACTTCTTAAACCGAATTGTTACTATGGATGAGACTTGGGTACATTTCTACGATCCAGAAATGAAGCAACAATCGATGGAAGGGCGACCGGTGTGAAGTTAGCAGCCACTTTCTAGCAGCCGTTTTTATCTAGCAGCCAATTTGCCAGTGGCGCCGGGTGTGAAATTAAATTCGGCTTTTGATCCGAATAAACTTCAATTTATGTATATAGACTACTGAAAAGCCCGAGAATAATATACCGAGAGATGGTTGATTTGCAGGTCGTCTAAGGGGCAGTTTGTACTTGCCGATTTTTGGAAAATCATTCTGAAACATCCCTCAGAAATGTTTAGCCAAGTTCATTTTCTGTTTATAGACTAATGAGAAGCCCGAGAATAATACACCGAGAGATGGTTGATTTGCAGGCCGTCTAAGGGGCAGTTTGTACTTGTCGATTTTTGGAAAATCATTCTGAAACATCGCTCAAAAATGTTTAGCCAAGTTTATTTTCCGTATATAGATTACTGAGAAGCCCTAAAATGATATACCGAGAGATGGTTGATTTGCAGGCCGTCTAAGGGGCAGTTTGTACTTACCGATTTTTGGAAAATCATTCTGAAACATCGCTCAAAAATGTTTAGCCAAGTTCATTTTCCGTATATAGATTACTGAGAAGCCCTAAAATGATATACCGAGAGATGGTTGATTTGCAGGCCGTCTAAGGGGCAGTTTGTACCTGTCGATTTTTGGAAAATCATTCTGAAACATCGCTCAAAAATGTTTAGCCAAGTTCATTTTCCGTATATAGATCACTGAGAAGCCCTAAAATGATATACCGAGAGATGGTTGATTTGCAGGCCGTCTAAGGGGCAGTTTGTACCTGTCGATTTTTGGAAAATCATTTTTAAACATCCCCCAGAAATGTTTAGCCAAGTTCAATTTCTGTATATAGACTACTGAAAAGCCCAAGAATAATATACCGAGAGATGGTTGATTTGCAGGCTGTCAAGAGGCAGTTTATTCTGAAACAATCCTCAGAAAAGTTATTAAAATTGTTTTTTTCCGTTAACCAGCTGTCGTCCCCCTACAAACGGCAGCTGTCAATAGTCGAAAATTGTGCGAGCCAAGAATTGACTAGAACTTACCTTTTAACGTGCAATTTCTAGCACTTTTTCGGCCAACAGAAAAATTTCTGTAGTCGTGAGAATATAGTAATTACTCAAATGTAAAAAAATGCGTGGGAGATTTTTACGCATATTCTTGTTTTACTGATAATCAGCTTTCAAAAGGTCAAAACAATTTACAAATGAGTAATTACTATATTTAAAGATATTTTCTACTTTTCAGTCAATGTTAGGAGTAAAGCACGTTCTTCAGTTTTACTATAAATGTATTTTTACTTTCTTTTGGGCTTATAAGTAGTCTATATACAGAAAATGAACTTGGCTAAACATTTTTGAGCGATGTTTCAGAATGATTTTCCAAAAATCGACAAGTACAAACTGCCCCTTAGACGGCCTGCAAATCAATCATCTCTCGGTATATAATTCTAGGACTTCTCAGTAATCTATATACGGAAAATGAACTTGGCTAAACATTTTTGAGCGATGTTTCAGAATGATTTTCCAAAAATCGACAAGTACAAACTGCCCCTTAGACGACCTGCAAATCAACCATCTCTCGGTATATCATTTTAGGGCTTCTCAGTGATCTATATACGGAAAATGAACTTGGCTAAACATTTTTGAGCGATGTTTCAGAATGATTTTCCAAAAATCGACAAGTACAAACTGCCCCTTAGACGGCCTGCAAATCAATCATCTCTCGGTATATCATTCTAGGGCTTCTCAGTAATCTATATACGGAAAATGAACTTGGCTAAACATTTTTGAGCGATGTTTCAGAATGATTTTCCAAAAATCGACAAGTACAAACTGCCCCTTAGACGGCCTGCAAATCAATCATCTCTCGGTATATCATTCTAGGGCTTCTCAGTAATCTATATACGGAAAATGAACTTGGCTAAACATTTTTGAGCGATGTTTCAGAATGATTTTCCAAAAATCGACAAGTACAAACTGCCCCTTAGACGGCCTGCAAATCAATCATCTCTCGGTATATCATTCTCGGGCTTTTCAGTAGTCTATATACATAAATTGAAGTTTATTCGGATCAAAAGCCGAATTTAATTTCACACCCGGCGCCACTGGCAAATTGGCTGCTAGATAAAAACGGCTGCTAGAAAGTGGCTGCTAACTTCACACCGGTGGAAGGGCGACACTCCGGTTCTCCAAGACCTAAGAAGTTTCGTGTCCAAAAATCTGCTGGAAAAGTTCTTGCTTCAGTTTTTTGGGATTGCCATGGAGTAATCATGATTGATTTTTTGGATAAGGGAGATTATACTATTCGACATTACTGACCACTCTATGGGAAAAAATTAAAGAGAAAAGACGCGGAAAGCTATCCAAAGGTGTTTTGTTTTTGCAGGACTACGCCCCTGCACACAAATCTCATGTTTGTTTGAAAGTGGTTGACAATATTTCACTTTGAGTAAGGTTATTCTGGACTTTCATTGTCTAAAAAAGAACAAAGAAAAATTCAATTCTCTGCAATTTTTAATCACGACGTTTCAACTGTTAAAATCTACAGTCGTTATCAAGTGTATAATGCGACAATCTCAAGGATACTTCTTATATATGCTATGGATAATTATGTGTCATTAGTCTAGGGGTAATTTGGCGGTATTCAGGTAAGCTTGTTAATTACAGTGCCAGGCCCCTCCGGTACAGCATTGTTAATTCTTATCGCAATTTCAATTGATCCATGCCACTTAATTCACCACCGGCATAAATTAATACGGTTGCAGATGTCCTTCGTAAACAATGCCCTGTACATAAATTGGGATCAGGCAGATTTAAATATGTTGCTTTTTGCTTCCCTAAACTACCAAATTTATTAATACCAATGAAAAATTATGGTTTTCTATTGATTAAAAATCTGTATCGTTATAAAAAATCTGTATCATAATGGATCTCATTATGAAACGGATTATGGGCATACAAGTGTATTATTATGGTACGGGTGTAGAAAATGTAATTTGTCTTTCAATAAGAATTATATGCTTTCTTGATTGTCTAGACCTAGTGGTCTGTTTCAGATCTGCAATTTCTGAACAGCCCTTGTATTAGCGAAATAATTGTGTTTCGTAAGAGTTATTTTCGTCTCGATAAGATTTGAATCTAGCTCAGTATGATGTGAAGGGTCATACAGTTGAAAACATATGAATGAGATGAGGGCATGCAGAAACAATTATCTAACCTGAATATTGTTTGATAACGAGATAAAATCTTATCTTTGACTTTGACCCGAATTTGGTGAGGCTACGTTGAAAAATCATTCACTTGCTTTCGTGGCAGAGTATTCTACATATTCTACATACAGGGTGTCAATTTGAAAACTTCCCACCCTTAATATCTTCCTTCCAGTAAACAATATGAGTAATCGAAAAAACAGGTCAATTTTATTGTCAAGGGGGACACTTTCACGGACTATTTGTAGCCCTCGTGGTTCAACCCCCTAGGAGGGGTAGATGTTACCCTTAGAATTTTAAATGGGAAGGGGGGTCAAGTGGCACATCATTTTGATGGGCGTTCAATTCTTGTTCCAATGGTACCCTGACTTATTATTTTGTGATGAGCATTTTCCGAAAAATTGCGTTCTAAACTAACAGAAGTAATTATTAGAACGCCTATACTGAGATGCATTATTGTATTGACTCCCTTTAATAAAAATGGTTAGAAGAGTAGGTGGCACCGCTCCAACCCTTGAATGACAGGAATAAATTTATTACGCATGGGATTTTTTATTTGGTGGTTATTTTCCTTCTACACAATAAAATTTAATTTGCGAGAAAGACATTTCCAACATAAAATCTACTTACGCTTATCTTATTAGCTGTTCGAAATGTTGTCCATTTTGCTCTAAACAGTAATACAGTCTGTTTTCGAACTCCCCTCTAACATTACGGAAAACTTCACTAGGAATTGACAGGCATGCTGCTGTAATTCGTCTTTTAAGTTCGTCAATATCAGAAGGTTGTGTTTTATAAACAACGGATTTAAGATGCCCCCAAAGAAAGAAATCTAAGGGTGTTAAATCCGGTGATCTCGGAGGCCATTCAACTGCTCCCCTTCTGCCAATCCATCTACCCGGAAATCTCTCGTTTAACCACTGTCGGACGGGAAGAAAATAATGAGGTGGAGCACCGTCCTGCTGGAAATGTAACAGATCCTCCTGCAAAAGTTCATTACCTTCTGCATCAATTTGAGTTTCTAGCTCGTGAGTTATAAGAGGATCGATAGTCTCTTCAAACATATCAAGGTACAGATTGCCAGTCAAGTTTTCTTCCAGAAATAATGGACCAAGAATGGCATTTCCAAGAATACCAGCCCAAACATTAACTTTTTGTGGGTGTTGTGTATACCCTTCCCGAAAAATATGTGGGTTTTCGTCACTCCAATAGCGACAATTTTGTCTATTAACATTGCTATTCAGAAAAAATGAACACTCATCGCTGAAACAGATGTTTAACAGAAGATTAGGGATGGTATTGACTCGATGAGACATGATTTCACAAAACTCTATTCTTCTATCATAATCATCCTCGTAGAGCTCTTGAAGAATCTGCATTTTATATGGATGAAATTTATGCATTTTCAATGCTTTTCTTATAGTCTCGCGTGACATTCCCGTCTGTTCTGATACTGATCGTAAGGAGCTCGTGGGCTCTGCAGCAAATGTTCCCAATACTTCAATTTGAGCTGCTTCATTTAGTACTCTGGGGTTATTTCTTTTTTTATTTGTCACTGAACCAGTTTCGTAAAACTTATTCACCAAATCAAGCACATACCGGTGACTTACATTACAATTTGGATGTCTTTCGTTAAAAAGACATGCCGCCCTTCGTGCGCACTTTCCAACTTCTCCATAAATTACAATCATTTCAATTCTGTCTTGAAGAATGTAAACCATTTTTACACTTTTATACACTTATTAAAGTAATTCCTAAACAGCTCAACAGGTACAACGGTATTCACAATACTACCACATAGTTCAAATTTGCTAACCAATTTTTTGCCGGAAAACAGAAACTTTTTACAGCAGAAGTAGCAAAAAAGGAAGGCTATCTGTACAATTTCTGCGATGACACTTAAAAATTCAGCATTTAATAAACACAACTTTACTACCATCTACGTTTTACTATTAGACTCCTTTTTTATGTAAAGTGTTTGGAGCTAATGGCTAATGTTACCCCTAATACAGGGTTGGAACGGTACCACCTAATATTCTAACCAGTTCTGGCCAAACCATGCATCTCAGTATAGGCGTTCTAATAATTACTTCTGTTAGTTTAGAACGCAATTTTTCGGAAAATGCTCATCAAAAAATAATAAGTCAGGGTACCATTGGAACAAGAATTGAACGCCCATCAAAATGATGTGCCACTTGACCCCCCCTTCCCATTTAAAATTCGAAGGGTAACATCTACCCCTCCTAGGGGGTTGAACCACGAGGGCTACAAATAGTCCTTGAAAGTGTCCCCCTTGACAATAAAATTGACCTGTTTTTTCGATTACTCATATTGTTTACTGGAAGGAAGATATTAAGGGTGGGAAGTTTTCAAATTGACACCCTGTATATTTCATTGGTTCATTTTATTACTTGTTTACTATTACTAACTTATGGTGGCAAATAGCAGACCGAGATTGTACTTTTTGTTTCATTTATTACTATTTGTATTTTTTATATGAAGGTGTACTGTATACCCCTTTCATAATATGCTTTTATATATTTAAATTATAGACAAATGTAACCTTTTTTCGTAATACACTTCAAGAAAAATGAATAAGTGGCTCGCCCTTATAACTGTTTTGTTTTTGAAGATTATGGAATGAAATTTGGAGGATCTGTAATAGTATATTACGTAACAAGTGTTGTAAAAAGCATATTACGCACGAAGGGAAAAATTACGCACGAAGCCGCGAAGTGGCTAGTGCGTAATTCCATGAGTGCGTAATTACGCAATACGTACTATACTTTACCTACGGCCAAAAAAGTCTGGACATATGACAGAGTATTTCATTTTTTCAAACGGGATACTCTGTTTTTTATTGCATCTTTAGATTTTTTCATAATTTTATTTCGAAAAATTTCACAAAATTATCAAAAGAACGTTGAATTTTAGTTTTTGTATTTGGAATTTTAAGAATGAAGGATTTTTCTGTGTCCTCAACATCTTCAACTTTCATATTTCTCAGTTCCTGTTTTCGGCATGCACCACTTACGCCAATTATAAGAACAGTCTAAAAATAAAAATTACTGAAGTGTGGAAAATAGTATTAGTGGACATATTTTACCTTCATAAACAAGTACTGATTGTCAGGGCCGTTTCGAGGAAATCTTGAATATTTTTAGCCGTCAAAATTTTAGATTTTTTGCTTCTAAAGCCATCCGATTTTTTTCTGGTAGGTGTTGAAAATATGCCATCAAAACAGTTTCGGAAAAAGAATTCACCGTATGTTTCAGTCTCCAGTCCATGAATCTACTATAACAATTTTCATAGCGTTCGCGCGATTTATTTGGCAGCAAATCATTAGTTGCCATATCTGCCATTGCCATGACGTTGAGAGGAGTTGAATTTTCGTTTTCACTATCACTTGACATATTCTTTTTTGGATAATATGTATCTTATAATTATTAAAACCAAAAAACTTTGTTGTCTTTCATAAAGTTTGTTTGTATCATTTTCATTTTGACAGTTGCTATGAGTACGGTGTTGATGAGTGATTGTGCCATCATGACCTACTTCCAGAATTATTTCAAACTGTGCGTTTTGATTACGGAAACTGTGCGTTTTGATTACGGAAACTGTGCGATTTGTTTACCGTGCGTAACGAGCTATTTAATGAGGCTGCGCGTCGTGTGTTTTCGCCTATTTTCTATAATGGCCGTAGGTAAAGTACATAAAAGCCACGTAATTCAGCAGAAATTACTCAAACTTTTGACTTTGAATTGGGTCACCCGGTATATTTTCACTTCTTTTGTCCTCGGATGACATACTAAATATAACCATGTATCACTTGTCACTTTTTGTATCCAAATTAATTTTTAATTTTCAAATTTTATTTTTTATTTCAAATTACTAGTATCAGCCTCAAAATTTTGGGAAAAATAAAACATTGTTTTCGGTCGAAATATATCTACTTTTTGAATTTTTATTAATAGTTTTTTTCCATCTGGCAACATCGTCGGATTGGGAAAAAAAACAATTTATTACGGTTAATTGATACTGCACACTATTAGGTTTCAAACAAACTTCCGCTAAAAAGCTTCAAAAGATGACTTTGGGTTCTCAAAATGAAGTATATTTTGAGATTTAAATAAGATTTAAATGAATCGACTAACCTGTAACCAACACAACTGATAAATTAAAATAATTACCAAAATATGCTCTATTTTAATACAGACCTAACGTAGTTTTTAAGGTTTTTAACGGAAATTTGTTTGATATCAAATCAATAGTAATAAAATGAAATATTTTCCTAACCCGACGAGCCACCATGTTGCCATTTGAAAAAAATTAGTAATAGAAATTTAAAAATTAAATATTACATAGCACATAGATGTTGACAGAAAACAGTAAAGTTGTATTTTCCCCAAAATTTTAGGGTTGGAATTAGTGATTCGAACATATCCATATCCAAAAAATAAATTTACAAAAAGTGGTAAGTGATACATGGTTGTATTCAGAATTTCATATATATTGTTATGAAAACATGGTTTGAGTTTTATTTGAAAGTGAGCCACTAGAAAAGATACCTTACCTTGTAATTTTGCTATACATGAATGATTTTTATATCAGGTTTGGTTTTGAGTAGAATTACAACAAGTCGATTCTCGGTAGGAATTCTATGCTATTTTGAAACCATTACATTTCATTGGCACATCCTGGAAAAACATCCTGTATGCAAAATTAAATAGAATTACCACTTTGAAATTTGAAAATCAGAACCTGGTTGCTAAATTAAGAAAATACATCCTGTATATCATGACTTGAACAAGAAGGAAGTATAAAAAAAGGCAATTGTAAAGGAAGGTAAAATGTTTGAATTGTAAAGAATTAGAAAAGTCTTTGAAACTAGCTCAATAGTAATAAGTTAGAGAAAATTGTTGAAGGAAAGTAAAAGTAGAAATAAAAATTGTCAAAATTAATTAAGAAGTGAAATCGAAGTGTGTTCGCGGGTGAAAAAGCCAGTGATTGGTGAAAACCGAGGACAAAAAAAAAGGCTGGAGAGAGGAGTTTTGTTGTCAAGGGAATTATTATGAGAACTGAAACGAAGAACGGGAGAAAAAGTAATTTAATTTTGAAACGAAATTCAAGATAAAAATATAGAATATTGAAAAAACTAGTAAAGTAAACTGCCAGAGGAAGAAACAAAACTACTAGAAACCAGAGAGAAGTACATCAAGAAGAAAACTTACCTTTTATCGAAAACCGAAATTAAAATATCCATACCAGACAAACTAAGGAGCAAGGTAATTTATTCTGAACCATCAAATTCCTATAAATATCCAGTACTTATCGAGAAAAATCATCAAATTCAAAATTCTACTACAAATTTTCTTTGAAATGGCCATTTTCGAACTTTTATGCAAAATTAGAACTACCATTAGCACTATTTGAACTAACAGTGCAGCCATCTATAGACTTTTTCGAGAAACATTTAAAAGTGTAAGTCAGTTAAAAATTGTCAATCTAAGTTAAAATTGAAAAGTTTTCGAATTTCTATGCGTTCTCCATCTTGCTTTCGAGGGGTGAAGAAGGGTACATGTTTTGAAACCGTATTACAATGGTCAAATAATTTTCACTATTTTTACGGATTTTTTAGATTTTAAGTTCGCAAGTTTTACAACTTTTTTCGCGAAACGGGGGGGTTTTTTTTTGCTGTAATTTTTGACGTCCAAATCCGTCAAAAAAACTTCCGAAACCCGACGCGTTCTCTATCTAGCTTTTGGGTGGCAAAGGGGGACACTTTCTTTTTTTAAACCATAATATTCGACGGTCAGATATTTTTCACTATTTTTACGTATTTTTCCGATTTTAATAACGCGAGTTTTTCAATTTTTTTCGAGAAAAGGTTCGCCTGATCGCGATATTTTAGAAAAAAAAATAAAGAAGAATATTTAACTCCAAATTCGGAAAAATTACATGTTATGATTAATCATTTACCGCAATTTTTTCATTCGGCAGTTTTTTCTTTATGCAATAAAATTGCAAATATTCGCAAAGGTATGAACAGGCCTTTAGGCACGCCAATGCGAGGAAGAAAACCTACATCATCATTTCTTTCACTGAACAGGATTAGGGATTTTCGTGTCCTCGGGTCAAGGTAAGGAATGGGAAAGAAGAGGAAATTTATGATGTGCTGGTGCTGAGAGTTGCATACTTCAGGATCAGATAAAGGGAGGAATGGAAATGTGAGTGTACTCGAATTATTCGCAGGGTGGTGGTTGAGAATACGAACGTTGGAATTTTTTTTCTTTATTTCAGCTATAGTCGGACAGGTTGACGACGTCTCTTCGGAAAATGTGGAAATGTTCAATTATGCTGAAAGGTTAGATAGGCGAAGTTGTAGATTATAGCTGAGTGAGGAAGGCCCTCTTGGGTTAGAGTAACTATCAGATGAATCATCTAAATTTGGTCGAAAACAGAAAGTTCGAAGCTTTTTACCAGAGTTGCAAAAATAACGATTTCTTTAACCCTTTCAAGCTTTGTGGTATCACGGTGTTACCACCTTCCTTAAATATACTGAAGATACAGCGGAGTGGTTTTAACGAAATTCCACATATTCAGTTACTGTATGGTGGTGCCATCTCTTGAAAAAAATACAGTATGGCGATTCTGGCGCTTAGGAGGCCACAGGCTCTACCGCCTCACCGCTTTCAGTGATTTTCATGATTTCCACGAGGCGCAAGTGATTTGATCCTCTTCACAAACTAATTTTGGAAAAAAATTGTGGAAAGGTGGGTTGGTTAGTAGATAATAATAGTTATTTATGTACCAAGGACGAAAAACTGTCTATTATAGTCGAGCCTGCAAATTGATAGCCGAGGCGCAGCCGAGGATAGCAAGCAGGCGAGACAGTAGACAGTTTTTCGCCGAGGTGCATATTACATTTTTTCGTCGAACTCTACATACCTTTATGAAAGTAAGTACTCGCATGTTTGCTGGCCTCAGCTACGTCCAACTCTTCGAACTGCAGACTCGATCATAATTTAATGAATATAAACAAAATGTATTTGAAGTGTAACAACTCTCTATTTCAATTATACCACAAAATTAAATCAATCTCGAAGATGAATATTGAACGTACAGTTTGTGCAATTATTGATATTAATTCCTGCTGTCGAAGAAGATGCAAGAGACAAGTTTTGATTTTGGGTACTTGTTGATGCAACTTCAGATGCAGGTGCTCCAACAGCACCATTTCCAAAACTTCTCTCTTGAAGTGCTTTACCTGAAATCTAGCGGATTTCGTAAATAATTAATTTGACAACAGCAAATGACAGTTATTGTCACAGGCGCCTATGTATTAATTAAAACGTGGATTTACGAAAATGACTCAATCGCCGCTCTCGTACCGTGCCGTATCATAGTGACCACAGCGGTCGAAAAGAGTTTGCGGACGAAAAGTGTTTGCGGACGAAAAGTACTTGCCTTCAAAAATAGTCGATTTTTCGTCCGGAAATTAGTACGTAAAATGTCATTTTTTGCAGAGGTCGACGAAAAAGTATATTTATTATATTTTTTTCTCTCCGTTTTGTACTAGAAATTTTTCAGACAATTGTAGTAGTTTCAAACGACACCAAT
Organism: Chrysolina oricalcia; assembly: GCA_944452925.2. NCBI lineage: Eukaryota > Metazoa > Arthropoda > Insecta > Coleoptera > Chrysomelidae > Chrysolina > Chrysolina oricalcia. The sequence goes on along the minus strand of OX101821.2, from coordinate 782,437 downwards.
AAGCAGCAACCACTGGAATGTTCTAATAATTTGAAAAATTAATATAATGTCGGTTTAGATAGAAAATTAAGTTACGTAGATGTGTTTATAGTCAACTCCTTCATAATTTTCACATCAGAAAGATCTGGACAAATGCGGGTAGGTATGGTCTTGAATACTTAAGGACAGGCACCATCCGGCCCAGAAGGGACACTAGGGGCAAAACTAGTGCAGAACATGTTTCGAACAACTTCAAGAAAAATGTACCATTGGAAAAAAGAGGGGACCAGGCGGCACACATGCCCATTCATAGGAATTCCCGCAGATATGTGTTGTGTAGCTCGAAAGCAAGCCAGCTCAGAACAACGTAGTCCTGTTCTAATTGTGAAGTGGGGCTCCCTGTGACAGAAAAAAATATCTATTTTGTAAAGTTTCATACAAAAAAAATATTTCAAACATGTTTTCTGAGAATTTTCGAGAGTTTTCCTCATTGTTGTTGGAAATGACAAAATAAATGTTCAATTCTTCAACTTAGTTTACTTTAATTCCCTGCTTGGGTGCTTGGTACTAATCTGGTGAACCAGTCACTATTTTTTTTTCAGAAACAAAGGAAAAATGGTTAAGATACTTTTCGTACTCCTTGAGCAACAGCAAGTTGATTTTTGTGGTAGAATTTCGAAAAAGTACAATTTTGGTAAATCTGCCTTGAAACTTGAAAGATAAAAAAAATGTCTGATTTTTTTATTTGATCGTGATTTTTTTGTTTATACTGATTTTTTCTTTAAATATGGAAACAATAAACTTTAATCGAAGAAGACAGAAATCTTTGGGAGATCGTTTGCTAACGAACAGTCGTTACCGACCGATGATGAACCCTTTACTCCCATAAACACCTAACTATGTAGGCTTATTACGGCAAGGACCTGTCAGAAAACAACTACTCCCCTGGCTAAGACCACGACGGGTATTGAATTAAATCTAACAGCTACTTGTGCAACGTTCCTCAAAACATCAGAGGACGCAATTGCAAGTGCCCTCTATGACCAACCAGCAGAATTATGTTTTGATTTGGACGGGGTGACCACCTGCAGACTAGTTTCGAGGTTGTTGCCTCTCATCAGTGCAAGGGCAGGTCAACACAGACAGCACTGAAGCCATCTGTTCCCCGTCCAAACCAATACACACTCCGCTGATTGGTCAATTCTGGTTCACGAGATGAAAGCAGTTTCTAGGCCGCTCCACCTAGCGAGCAGAGGAAGACACTCCGAATCTCCGGGTTGAGAGATTTAATCGAAGAAGACAGAAATCTTTGGGAGATCGTTTGCTAACGAACAGTCGTTACCGACCGATGATGAACCCTTTACTCCCATAAACACCTAACTATGTAGGCTTATTATGGCAAGAACCTGTCAGAAAACAACTACTCCCCTGGCTGAGACCACGACGGGTATTGAATTAAATCTAACAGCAACGATTTATGGATTATTGCCTGTAGAAAAATGCGAAGACTTTTTCGGAGAATGTATTACTTGCTAATTTTGCTGGATTATCTCAAACAATGAAGAGTTCTACCCTTTGGTCTGTATATTCCATGTTGAAGGCAACTATGAATGTTAAAAATGGCGTAGATATAGGAAGATACTTGAAGTTGCGGCAGCAAAGTAACCACTTTGCTGCCTAGGCAGGAAAAGTAATACTTTTGCTGATTGATATGTGTCAGCAAAATTGATATTTGCTGCCAATCGGAGAAAAAATCGACTTTTCAGTTTTTCTTGCCTATAAATAATTTAATTCAGATGAAAATTTGTAATAAATATGTCTTATTTGGTATTGAATAAGCATGATTTTTTTGCAATTATTCAGTTTTCGAGTTAGGTACATTTTTCGAAAAAAATACCCCTATCTTCCACGAACACTTTTCTTAGTGGTTTTTTGTATTTTGTATAGTGGTTCCGTGAAATCTAAAACAGGGGCTTTGAAAAAAAAGTTTGTTCAATTGATAGATGCAACCATGGCAGTTAAATGTTTTTTTTTTGTTTCAGGTGAGTCTTGTATATTATCAAGGGTCAACCGCATGCCTGAAATTGTGGTAAGTTGGAACTTTTTATAAGAGGGTGGTCAAGTCTGTGCAAAAATAAAAACTACTAACGTATTTGGGGTAAATCTTTTTTATTTTTCAACATAGTCTCCTTTATACCTTCCGAATTTGTCCATGTCTGCAAAATATCCCTTAGTGTCTGCAATCACCTCTAATTTTTTCAAATTGGGGAACAAATAGTAGTCCGAGGGAGCCAAGTCTGAAGAATAGGGGAAATGTGAAACAAGTTGGAATCCTATTTCTATAAATTATGCAACGACCTCTTAGGAAGTTGTATTATCTACGGTCTTCCTAGACGGACATCAACTTTTTTATTTGACGTTTTAGACCCATAGTTACTTCTAGGAAAATGATCCCCGTCGAAAAAAATTTTTTTTTTGAAAATGCTGTCTGTCGGTCTGTCTGTCTGTCTGTCCGTCCGTAGCTCTGTCTGTCGTGGCATTTCAAAACGCTCGCATTTCTAAGCCCTTCAAGATATCGCCTTCAAATTTGAACCATATCAATAACTCGAGGACAATATTTCTCAATTTTTTTTTTGCGATAGGAAAATCAGGAAAATTTTTACGAGGTTTTCCCGGTTTTTCATACTTCTCTCGATAGCGGTTCAGGAATTGATTTTTTTCTCTCATATTTTTTGGAGATATACGCCTATATGTCGTACACAAGTGTATAGTTTTTGAGAGGGATCGGAAAATGCTTACGGCTTTTCCGGGCGATTTTCTGAAAAGTGAAAATCTCAAAAATACGCCAAACCGATAGATGAAACTGAAATTTAAAAAATGCATTGGATAGAGCTCAACTAGAGGAACAAAATATATCCAGACAATATTTCACCAAAATGATCGGAAAACTGAGAAAACTCGAGAATACTCGAGAAAACTGAAAATAAAAATTTTAATTTTGGAAAATACAAAATATCTCGAAAACGGTCAATATTTTCTCAATTTATCAAGAGATCTTTTTTGACCGCCTTCAGAAAATATACGAAAATGTCGACGCATTTTTTCTGTAAAATCAATAGTACGGGAAATATTTGAAAAAAATAGAAAATCGATATATTGACCGTACTAATGAAAAATATGAAAATCTTAGAAATGCTTCGAATACATCTTCACGAGCCACATCGATATTTCTGAACCATTTTTTTCCAACTAGTTAGGAAAGTGGAAAAATATTGAAAAAACTAAAAAAAAAATTGAAAATTTGTACTTTTTTTATAAAATCGTCAAAATCTCGAAAACCAAACAAGATATCGGAAAGTTGTATACCAATAATTTTGTTGCTCTTGAAAAGTTCTATGAAAAGTTTCGGCTAAGTTTTCCCATATCATGAAAAACGATAGAGATATGGACTCGGAAATATTTTCCGGTTTTTTGTCTAAAAATACCAAAAACTCGAAGAATAAACGAGATACCGAAAAAATGTATACGAACAATTTTATAGTTCGCATAAAGTTCTACAAAAAGTTCGAATAAAATTTTTCCGTATCTTGAAAAAAAAATTTGCGATTTTGAAAAATTCGGGAATTTCACATTTTTTATTAAAAACACAAAAACCTCGAAAACTAAACAAAACATCGAAAAAATGTATTCGAACATTTTCATTGAACTCAAATATGTCTACAAAAAGTTTTTATGAAATTTTTGCATATTTTGGAAAATAAACAAAATATTTGATTTTCTTTGAAAAAAACAAAAAAAACTCCAAGATGGCGATAGATTTTCAAATTTTACATATAAACTTTTTTGATCACCTTCTAATAGTCTGCAAAAAATGTACCGACATTTTTTCTGTAATATGAATAGTCTAGGAAATATTTCACAAAAACGAAAAATTAGGGAGTTTTGCATATTTCTTGCGCCCCCTTTGAATTTTTCCGGGCGCAAAGCCCCTCCTTCCTTCTAATTTTCCCGGTCGCGAAGCGCCCGGATTTTTGAATATTCACTTCCCCCCACCTCATTCGAATTTTCCCGGGCGCGAAGCGCACGGATTGTTGAATATTTACTTCCCCCCACCTTCGAATTTTCTTCTAAATTTAAAAAATAAGACAGTCACGTATTGAAAACACGTAATTTTGTGGGAAATTTTTCAAGACAGTCATGTGTTAAAATTGCGTATTTTTGTGGAAAATTAGTCAAGACAGTCATGTATTGAAATCGCGTATTTTTATGAGAAATTATTCAAGACAGTCATGTATTGAAAACGCGTATTTTTATGGGAAATTATTCAAGACAGTCTTGTATTGAAAACGCGTATTTTTGTGGGAAATTATTCAAGACAGTCATGTATTGAAAAAGCGTATTTTTATGGGAAATTATTCAAGACAGTCATGTATTAAAAACGCAAATTTTTGTGGGAAATTAGTCAAGACAGCCATGTATTGAAAACGCGTATTTTCGTGGGAAATTATTCAAGACAGTCATGTATTGAAAATTATACTCGGATTTTTTCTCAAGTCTCGCATTAGTCGTATTCAAATTATTGGTGCCCAATTATAGTTTCAAAGGCATTAGGGTAGTTGTATTCATATAATTGGTATCCATTTATAGTTTTAAAGGCATTAAGGTCGTTGTATTCATATTATTGGTGTCTAATTATAGGTAAAAAAACAAGACTACACATTGAGGTCGTTGTATTAAAAAATTTCTACAACTTCCAGGCATTTCAACTTCCGAGCTTTCGAAAAGTGCTCGCGCGAAGCGCGAGGTCGAGCGCTTGCGTGAGAGTTAACCGCCGGAGGCCAAGTCTGAGCGTTAGGTGGATCCTAGCGTAGGCGGATCCCACGCCCAGACTTGTTTTATTTTCAAACGGTCCAATAACGATGAATAATATTCACCTGTAATAGTTTTACCCTTTTCCAGATAGTCGACGAGGATTATACCTTAACTCTTCTGTCATCCATCACAATATCATGGATTTTATCAATGATTCCTGGAGTCGTCACCTTCACAGGCCGTCTAGAACGATCCGCGTCACTTGTCCCATATATGGCCTGTCCGAATGTTTTGAAACTACTTATAAATGGTTCTAATCGAAGGTGAAGAGTCACCATAATGTTTTTCAAGTTTCTCTTTAGTCCCCTGATGCGTTTTGCCTTTCATGAAGTAATGTTTAATTACCACACGAAATTCTTTTTCGTCCATTTCCTAAAAATCACTCGACTTCCTTGATTTACCTTGGGGTGCGTTCATTCAAGAGATGATACTAACCAAACATATAAGGTCATGTTTGTTTGTTCCTCTACTTCCAAGTTCCTCAACTTCCGAGCCATAGTTTTATTTGTGCACTTGTTTATGTAATTCCATAATATTACGGAATTGCTAATAAATGGCGGCTTCCAAAAGTAGTATTTTCACAACAAATTGCATGAAATTACCACAGTAAATATCTGCACGAAAATCTACACATCTGCCGGTGTATGTATATTCAAGCGTGCCGCGCTTTTCTTCATTTACAAAGAAGTATCCGTTACACTTGACCCGTCCGTTGTTCCATTGTTTGTAGTTCATTAGGATGATGGAGCACTTTGAATGGCGGTTTGACCGGGTGGTCTTTGTGTTTTGGGAGCGTGACAGCGGGTTCACGGCTTGCCTTGTGCAATTTGCAAGCGGTGTACTTTCGATCTCGGCCGGGTTCGAAGGTATTTCAAGTGTTTTGAGTGTGTGTACATTGTGTGCTAGTAGGCCCTTGGTAAATTAGCCGCAAAGCTTTCAAACATACCTATTGACGTTTTCTAGTGTTTGATCATCTTGATCAAAAGAAAGAATAAAAACAATTCACTAGTGATATAATTCAGCAAGATTATCAGACCGGGATACCACGCCTATTTTCAAAAATTTAATGGTCGTATTGTCCTACAAATTGAATGGTAGGTGTTCCCAGTCCTACGCTCCGAAATTGTCAATTCCATGGTAAAAAAAAATATTAGTAACAGGCTGAATCTTCGTGAGTAGCTTCTCTCTATTGAGACGCCCAACTTCTTCCTCTACAAAAATTCTCGAAAGTGGTAGGTAGCTAATAAAATGCGCAGGCGTCAATCATGTTGATTTGGTGAGTGCAAAAAAGTCATTAATAACAGATTTTCAGTAGAACCTCGAGATAATTCGATAAAGTACTCGAAAAAACTTTTGTCCTACTAAATGGATGGAAGAACTGAAGAGTCCCCCTCTCTCAACATGTACCAATGACGTGGTCATAAGAAATCATCAGTACCCAGTGGATTTTTCTACTGTTGCTTGCTTTATTTTTGTATAATTAAATGGTCACAATGTGCTAGGTAGGTTTTCACAGTCCTATACGTGCCAAAGCTGTAGTATACCGGGTGCTCCATTATTTTCTTGTACAAACTTCAAATGGTGAATCTTTGACTAATTACAGAATAAAATGTTCATATGAACATGTGTCCACAAATATTTCGTTCAGGAGACACAGGGTATATTGGATATGAACGATATATTGATATATTTTATGCAGTCAAATTTTTCCAAAAATCTCAAAATTCATGATGTGTCGCCCTCTAGCGCTGAATCTGGTCATACGATCGAGTGGAGCCAATGGAGACTTTTACTCGAAATAGCTTCAGATACAACATACCAAAAGTTAAGCCCTTTCCACAGTAAGACTTTTTTTCATTAAATGTGTGCGGGGTCCTTTGATGATAGTTGCATAAATTGTTCGAAATTAATTTTTCCGTTAACCAGCCCTCATATGACGAAACTTGTGCGAGCCAAGGATTAACGATTTCTCACTTACGTGCTATTCCACTTTCTCGGGCCATCAGAGAAATATCTGCAGTCGCTGGGCTTCGAACCCACGACCGGCGACCAGAGTGGATAAAAGATCGGTGCTTTGACTACTTGGTCACTTTACCCCTGTAAAATATAATATCTTTCTTTCGAACTGGATTTTTTGAGGCCTTTGAAAACACCGTACATCCTATTTTACCGTAGAGAAAATTTTCACAATTCGTCTGACCTCTTTGAAAGTTTTCAATTATAAATTTCAGCTCTTCAGTCGACGATGTGATGTTGCAGGTTTTTTCGGGGTTCCTTGCATCTTTGAAAGCGAATGCGACATCATTTAAGCCGTCCCGGAGGGCATATTGATTATTTTAATGTTTTTACTTTCTTATTGTTGTTTTCAATATGTTTATAAAAATCATGAACGCTAAACAAAATTTCCCACGTTTTTGTTAAAAATTATGATATTTTTGAATTGAACAAATAATTATAAATTGAAGGTACTCAACATTACTTATATATTAAATTAGCTAAACCACAATTTCAAAATAATTCGTTATTTTGAATAATTTCAATAGTACTAGCGGTACATACCTGTTTTCTTGTAGGACACTGTATTATTAAGGTGAAGAATACACTAACCTTTCATGTGTTACCATTGTCTTACAGTTACCAATAATTCTTCTATCATCATGGAATTGACAATTTCGGTGCGTAGGACTGGGAACACCAACCATTCAATTTGTAGGACAATATGACCATTCAATTATACCAATATTAAGCAAGCAAGGGTAGAAGAATCCGCTGGTTACTAATGATTTTTTATGACCACGTCATTGGTACATGTTGGGAGTGGTGGACTCTTCAGTCCTACCAACTATTTTGTAGGACAAAAGTTTTTTCGAGTACTTTATCGAATTATCTCGAAGTTCAACTCAAAAACTAACTGTTACTAATGACTTTTTTGCAGTCACCAAATCGACATGATTGACGCCTGCTACCACTATCGAGAATTTTCGTAGAGGAAAAAGTTGGGCGTCTCGACAAAATGAAGCTACTCTGGAAGATTCTGCCTGTTAATAATCACTTTTGAAAATAGGCGTGGGATCCCGGTCTATATAGGTTTGAATACCTTAAAGATCGCTGAATACTGCTTATTCAAGTTCAATTTTTTTTCTCAAAATTTACCACACCCACTTAAATTAAAACTACCTATGTCGGGACTATTTAGTTTCGTGTTGTGTCTGAAGAAGGAGCTTGCTGAAATTTAAAATGAATCTGACCTAAAATTGAATGCCTTAAATGTGGAAAATACTCTCTCGTTTCTTTTATAATTAATTAGAAGTTCACCTTGATATGGGCTAATTTAAAAAAACACCAAAATTGTCCATCCCACATGTGGAAGCAGGAAATTAACTACTCCTGTGATAAGTTACTACATCCTTTTTTGTAAAAAAATATCTATAGACATTAGCACCTTCGCAAATTTTGAGTAGTGGGATCAATTTTATCATTCACTTCCTTTATTTCCTATTCATTTCCAATAGGCGAGAAAACGACATTTAAAAATTATTTTTAATGGATTCTGCAGCTTGTGACAGTTTCCTTTTTTTTTGTTAATTTTTTTCAATATTAAAAAAGTCGACAAAATTCAAATGGCTTTTTTCTCACGCCTCTGCAAACTGTTGTGACGTAATCTCCCGAGAATTCCGAGCAATCAATAGTATTGCCGTTTCACGTCACAATCAACTCGAGTATGATGCGCCTGTTCATGTCAAAAACTACACCGAAAGTACAATTTGTTTAAATAACTTGCCAGGTTCGTGTGGTGATTTTGTTTACAGTATGGAGAGTCTAAGTAAGCTAATAAAGTAAATTAACTCGTGAATCGGACAAATATGTTTTTTCTCTCAAAGATTGCACCAATATTTTAATTCTGGATTTTAATCAACAGAAGATTCATTAAAGGTTGCATAACAAAAAGTAGAATCTTAAACTATGAAATTTTGTTCCTGTGGCACTCAATTACTGATCAAAGGTTTCGATTTTCACGAAATCCATAAAACTGCCAATATCTCCCAAACTATCAATATTTTACTAAGGTCATATTGCAATATTCTGGGCAGTCATGACCTGGACCAAAGAATGACGTTGAGGTTCGGGACACTCCGTTTATGCGTTGTATATTTTAAAGCGATAATATTTTTTCGAATCCTCGCCTATTAGCGGAAAATTTTTTCAGATGTATTGACTGTATACCTTGACCGCTCTCATGATAAAATTTCTCCTCCGGGTCTCGGAGGCAAGTATATACAGGCTGATTCACGGTGGATGGCACTTTAGACGTTTCTGGTGAACCAGACAACGGATCACTTTGAAAATTTAATGGAGGGAATATTCGGACATTCTCTAGCCAACTAAAATATTTTCGACAATGCGGTGTTGCCGCTTCTATTAGAAAGCAGTAGCAACTTTGATTTTTCAAATGGAACACTCTGTATATAATATTATTTTTGGAATCTCCAACAATTGCCCGACAACTTTTCTTGATATTTCCTTATATCTGTCTGTTACCGTTTTCGAAATAAAAATTAATTTCAATTTTTTTCTTCGAAAATCATGACTTCTTAAAATGCCGATATCTTTCAGTTAAGAAGTACTATGATATCGAAATTTGGTTTGGAGTTAGGTGATACTTGGACACTTCCCACACGTCAGCCTAATCTCCGTTACTTCAATACAGGGTGGTAAAAAAATACAGTTTTTTCGTTTGCTTGAAAAAGTTGCTGAAATTTGATTATTTTAAATGGAACACCCTGTATATTATTGAAAATTCGGAAAGCTGCTGAAATTTGCTTTCTTTCTATGTATATCATACCTATACCTAACTAGTCAAGTTTCGGACTTATGAGCATTTATTTGTGAACATGTCCCTTCAGAATGGTATTTCCATTCGGTATTTGGTAAGCAGGCCATGATTACTATTTGACAGTAGCGTTGTGACATTCTCCTAATAATATCGACATTTTCGTCACTTCAGAAGTTGCAAATACCTTCAAAACGATGGAACAAAACTATTCAAACGAAGTTCTTATGAATTTGTTTATTATTTTTGGACAGTGTGACAAAATTATCAGCAGAACATGTAGAAAGTTCAATGAAATATATCCGAATCTACCGCCAATGAACCTCAAGAAATTTATACGAATTCAGAACAATTTCAATATGTTTGGATAAACTTTAAAAAAGCACCAAGAAACTTGAAATTGGAAATATTGATATGAATAATTATAAAAAAGTAAAACAATCATGTGGAATATTTCAAAATATGTTCGAATCGCTGGCCGTTCACTTCCAAGCACTTTAAAATGCGGGTGTTGACTGCTTTCGTGGTGGCAGATCTGATTTCATTGGGATCCAAATCTTCAAATGTTTGGGCAATCCTTTCTAACAATTCATCTCTCGAACGCACGGGTATTTTGTAAACTTTTTCTTTACACATTCCCCACAAATAAAAATCTAATGGGTTAAGATCGGGTGATCTCGCTGGCCAATTCCATGGTCCCAAGCGCCTTATTCACCGATCGTCAAAAAGTCTTTCCAGTTCTGCGCTCACTTCTCTTGTGCAATGTGCAGGAGCTCCGTCTAGTTGGTACCAACAGTTTCGATATTCTTCGAGTGGCAGATTATCCACGAAACTCTCTACAGTATTCTCCAAAATATTCAGGTAGCTTCTGGATGTTAATGACTCCTCGTATATCACGTACCTCAATTTGTTGTCCATCAACATGCAGAAGACATTAAAACTAAATTTTTCTTGAAATCCGGCTTCTTTTGTGACGTGAGGATTTTCACTGGACCAATAATGACAATTTTTTCTATTGAAAATCCCTTCTCTCGAAAATTTCGATTCATCAGTCCAAATAATTTTATTTAAAAAAAGTGGATCTTCTTGAATGCGTGTCAACAACATTTCACAAAATTCTACTCTCTGTTGCGGGTCTTGAGGCTTCATTGCTTGAATTTTGGTGAATCTATAATCATGCATTTTATGTCTTCGCAAGATTCTTTGAACCGATGAATATTTTATACCCAAATCTTCTTCAGCACTTCATATCGATGACTCGGGAAATGCGTGAAAATATGATAAGACATTAATCAGGTTGTCTTCAGAAGTTACGGGTCGAGGCAAGTTTCTTGGTGCTTTTAAAGTTGATCCAAATGCATTGAAATTGTTCTGAATTCGTATAAATTTCTTGAGGTTCATTGGCGGTAGATTCGGATATATTTCATTCAACTTTCTACATGTTCTGCTGATAATTTTATCACACTGTCCAAAAATAATAAACAAATTCATAAGAACTTCGTTTGAATAGTTTTGTTCCATCGTTTTGAAGGTATTTGCAACTTCTGAAATGACGAAAATGTCGATATTATTAGGAGAATGTCACAACGCTACTGTCAAATAGTAATCATGGCCTGCTTACCAAATACCGAATGGAAATACCATTCTGAAGGGACATTTTCATAAATAAATGCTCATAAGTCCGAAACTTGACTAGTTAGGTATAGGTATGATATACATAGAAAGAAAGCAAATTTCAGCAGCTTTCCGTATTTTCAATAATAAACAGGGTGTTCCATTTAAAATAATCAAATTTCAGCAACTTTTTCAAGCAAACGAAAAAACTGTATTTTTTTACCACCCCGTATTGAAGTAACGGAGATTAGGCTGACGTGTGGGAAGTGTCCAAGTATCACCTAACTCCAAACCAAATTTCGTAGTACTTCTTAACTAAAAGATATCGGCATTTTTAGAAGTCATGATTTTCGAAGAAAAAAATTTAAATTAATTTTTATTTCGAAAACGGTAACAGATAGGTATAGGGAAATATCAAGAAAAGTTGTCGGGCAATTGTTGGAGATTCCAAAAATAATATTACATACAGAGTGTTCCATTTGAAAAATCAAAGTTGCTACTGCTTTCTAATAGAAGCGGCAACACCGCATTGTCGAAAATATTTTAGTTGGCTAGAGAATGTCCGAATATGTCCTCCATTAAATTTTCAAAGTGATCCGTTGTCTGGTTCACCAGAAACGTCTAATGTGCCATCCACCGTGAATCATCCTGTATAACAAATGCTGTATCGAATGATCACATTAACAATAAAAATTGGCTAAAAAGTATAAAAGGGCCACAAAGTTTTTTTAAAAATATTTTCCGACTTGAAAATCGGAAGTGCCGACTTTACACTGATTTTGAACTTTTAACTCGGAAATTCCGACATAAAAAAACTTTTTTTTTCTTCTAAAGTCGGCACCTATCGAAAGATAGAACGGCTCTTGTACCAAAGTTTGGCGAAGGAGCCGATGTTTATGATCAATAATTTTTTACAAATGCGATATCATATTTTTTAAAGTTCAATCATGCAAGCTGAAATACTATTTGGTTGCGTGCAAATTTCAGCTACAAACATTCCTTGTTTTAGAGCATGGATTTCTCCCAATGTTGATGCAATCTTTGCCATTCGGAACAGTACACAATTTCTTATTTTTGTGCAATTGAATTTATACAAACCGCGTTTCACGGCTGTTTAAAACGCAAGTGTAAAGTATCAGCCAGAATATATTTCAATGAATAAACAACTCTATCTATAGCATTTTCTGACAGGTGACTGAAAACACAAACGACTGAACATGTTTGTGACGACGGTAAAAATACGCAATCTACTAGAAACCTTTGAAATCAACAAGGCAATTAAACATTTTGATTCACAGTGAATAGACTAATTTTTATATAAATTGATGGATGTAGCCGTTACTACGTGGTAGGAAATCATCACGAAAAATGAGAAATAAAACTTTCTATGTTTTTATACCACTTCTATTTGTAACCAACGTTACTGCAGTTCCGTCCTATATGGACATTATCAAACAATATAATAATCTGAAATAATAGATAACACCCCTCAATACCCTTAATTCTACCCGAGGCCTGTCTTAGTGACTAACGGTCATTAATGACTTTTACCTGGACCTTGTTTATTTGCGACAATGTGACTGAGCTGCTTAAAAAACCGGTGAATAGACCAAATCGAGTTGATCATTCAGTAGGTTACATCCACAGTAATTGTATTTATGAATTTCTAGGGATTCTAAATAATTCAGTTTCCAACCCTTGCTTGCATAGTGCAAAATTTCCGTATCCATCAGACTCGGAAACTTGTGGTTGCATTCCAAGGAATGGTTTGAAAACGTCGAATAATTTTTTCCTAGTCTGAATTTTTGACTATCGGGGTTCTTTCCATCCCGATAGTCAAAAATTAGCAGCAAATAATTCAATGTTACATAGAGCGTTCTCGGTACCTTTGTCTCCTAATAATCTAGATAGATAAATTAAAACAATAATACACATAGGACAACATAATGGTTTCCAAGCGGCCACAATTCAAAAGTTAGTCAGAAAACATCGTCTTGAATCAGAAATTAAGAAATTTGTAACATTAACGTTTTTTGGGAGAAGAACAGAGGCTATTGCGGGATTCTTTAGAAAGAATAATATAGAAGTAGCATACAGGCCGCATGCCAGGTTGTCTCATTTTCTTTTCAATGCCAAAGATAGAATAGCAAAAATGGAAAAATCTGGAGTTTATAAGCTTAAGTGTCTAGAGTGTAACGGTGTTTATGTGGAATAATGTGGACGTAATTTTTCAAAAAGATACGCTGAACATGAAAGGTCCTTCAGACTAGGAAAAAATGATTCGACGTTTTCAAACCATTCCTTGGAATGCAACCACAAGTTTCCGAGTCTGAACAATACGGAAATTTTGCACTATGCAAGCAAGGGTTGGAAACTGAATAATTTAGAATCACTAGAAATTCATAAACACAAATATTGTGGATGTAACCTACTGAATGATCAACTGGATTTGATCTATTCTCCGGTTTTTAAGGCAGCTCAGTCACATTGTCGCAAATAAACAAGGTACAGGGGCAGGTAAAAGTCATTAATGACCGTTAGTCACTAAAACATGCCTCGGGTAGAATTAAGTAAGGGTATTTAAGGAGTGTTATTTATTATTTCAGATTATTGTATTGTTTGATAATGTCCATATAGGACGAAACTGCAGTAACGTTGGTTACAAATAGAAGTGGTGTAAAAACATAGAAAGTTTTATTTCTCATTTTTCGTAATTTTTATATCCTAAAACTTTTTGATTCTTTATTATTTTAATCTCTAGCCCATGTCTACACAACTCACACGTACATTTTTTTTGTTTCATATCACAGTCCTTTGTTTGACACCGTGAATATTGTACAAGATAACCTCTCTTGGAAAATAGCGACTAAATTCCAACTTTCACTCGTAGATGATTCCACAACTGACTTTATGAACATCCTGTTCATATTTTCAATGAAATCAACATGCCATACCCATGACAGGTTTTATGTCAGAAAAATATTTTTAAAGTTTCACCGCACAAGAAATATTCCAACAATTCCTCATTACAGTGTGAAATTGCTTCTGAAGAGTATGTTTTCCAATTCTTCCGACCTCCCTATGATCTTAGAAGAGTGAAATAGATTTTTGTCGAACAAAATAAATTGGAGGCCTAGCGAAAGAGATGCAATTCACGCATCAATGGAATGAGCGATTTTCTGTGAGTGATACTTCTGAATAACATTCTCCCTTATCTCATCATAGATAAGAATCTCAATTGGAAACTGGACATTTAATAAATAATCAACTATCTCAATGAAAATGCAAACTTTCACTTTCAGATTTTTTCTTTCAAGTTATATAGGGTCTTTCTCATTATCTATCAGATGTCCAGCGTGGCTTTAGCCGGGGAAGTAGTTGTTTTCTGTTAGATATTACAAAAAAAGTAACTTCAATATTATCGTAGGGTTTTTCCATTTCCAGAGGAGTCATGTATTGATTCAATTTTCAGTTGAGAATGTTTCTCTTTAAAAAATCAACAACATATTATTATAAATTGTGAAAGGCTTTCGCGGCCATCGTCACTTACATGATGGTTCTTCGGGTTGTAAGGCCGACGTATGTTCTGAGAAAGTTTCGACGTTTCGCCAACACGAGTGGTTAGCATTTTCAAGAGTTATTTTGCAAATTTCTTAAGTTGCTGTCAAATGTTTGACATTTGTTATACGTTGTCTCAATAAATACCTGTGATTTGACGTTCTTACATCTGATTGGTCCGTAGCGTTGGCAGACATTATAGAATCGTTCTTACCGTTATTTTGTGGGTAGGGAGCTAATTGAGAATTTTTGAGAACTGGTTTGGCTTCAACCCTCTCTCTCTCTTTCTCTTCTCTTTTCCTCTCGCTCTCTCTTATATTTTATTTGTTTTTGAACTAAACAACCCAGCATTCGAATTCTTTACCGAGATATTTGTTCCCTGAGAATTCAAATGTTCGAAAATTAAAAATCAATAAGATATTTCTTTTATTCACACGATGTTCCCTGGAGGTAACAGGAATTTTCCTTTTGTGAGAAGCTGGAAATGAAAAATGTAAAAATATTTTAATATAAATGAAACGAATCGACAAATATAGATAAAAGTGTTTGAAACGGTACCCTTCAACACCTTGTAGAGAAAAAACTGTTTATTTTTCAAGGTTGGGCCCATGAACACTATTGATCAGCTTGACTTGAACTTCATCATATCAAAAATTCAGCAAATCAATTACAGGATGAGTTGTAAAAAAATCTCCTTTTCGCAATTTTTGTCATCACCTAGTGTTTGTCTCATACTGTATATCAATTTTGTTCAAGAAATATGTTGAATGGTTGGTGGTCAAGTATCCCTAAAGCTCAAAATATAAAATAAAAATATACAAAATGTCACCATGAAAACTGTCACATCTTGACTCACCCTGTACAAAATGTTGAATTTATCAATTTTGACAAATTCAAATGATGAGCATATCAGTGTGATACTGGTTTGGTCACATCTTCACTTCGTAGGGTTGAATGAGAATTTCATTTTGAATAATGCTGGACTCACCCTGTATCCAACAATATTTTTTATCAAAAACCAGTCTAGAAGTATTGCTGTATGGGTAGGCAATATCTGTCGCAAAATACAATTTTATTTTATATGTTTTCCTGAAAGCAATACTACTTTAAAGAAATGGCCACTTACCAACTTTGACGCCCTGTATCTCGAAAACTAGCCATAGGATTGAGTTGGGCCCATGGACACTTTTGATCAGCTTGACTTGAACTACATCATATCAAAAATTCATCGAATTTCACCGGGACCCATTTTCCATAAGAATGGTGCGGGGTTCTTTATCAGCCTTTAGATTATCAATAATTGCATATTTTTTGAAAATACTGAATGTGTAGTGCAAATTTACTTAACCTTCCAGTGGTGGCGCCAAAGCTTGTTGCACCAGTGGTTGCGAGGGTGTCACAGACCGAATGGGAAGGGGGTGGGATTTTTTTCAAAAAAATTAAATGACTGTCAACAAAAGGGTCATTCAAGAAAGTGTACTACAATTAGAAATTAATTTTTCCAAATTTACACGTCAAAAAAATTTTCTTTTTGTTTGTCTGTGACACCAGCGCAACCACTGGTGCAACAAGCTTTGGCGCCACCACTGGAAGGTTAAAAATTAGCCTGCGCCCATTTCCTGGAAAACGGGGACTGTATTTTTTTTAACTGGTTCGCAAATCTGTAATAAATTTGTGCAAAATTGTGTAATAGTTTCTTTAGAGTCTGTCATAAATGTTGGTGTAGTTTTTAGGTCATGTAAAATATTACCCGCACGGATTGAAATTTATTCAAGTACTACATTGTTCAAATATTTTTTTATTGAACTCATTGAAGTGGCGAAAAACTTGTTACAATCAATAATAGTTATTTTTGTATCTAGTGCGCGAAATGCTACTTTGGTGATCGAGAACTGATTTTTTTTAACGAGGCGCAGCCGAGTTAAAAAAAATAGTCGAGATTACCAAAGTATTTCGCGCATGAGATGCAAACAATATTTTTTCTACAAACGTCAAAAATATTGTTCTAAAATAAGTAATAACTATGAAAAATAGTATTGAACTGGCTTAAATAATTTTTCCAAATCAAGTAATTACTGTAACTATGGAAATAAAATGGCATTTGTTGACAATTATTTCAAAGTGACAGTTCTTGATAATTATTTTGGAGTGACTTTTTATTCGCGTCAATTTCGTGCGTGATATTTATTATTGTAAAAGAATGGAAATTTCGAGCGACGATGAACTAAGCAGTACCCCACCTAACTTGATAGATGCGGCCAATTCCGTAATTTCCAACCTTTTACCGGAGAAATCGAGGCGGCAGTATGAAAATGCATATCAGCAATTTAAAGAGTGGTGTGAAGCAAATAAAGCCAGAAAAATATCTCTCACAATTTGAAAGCCTTAATTATTGTTCTACATTAATAAATAAACGATTTCTTGTTTTTTGCTTGATTGAGGAGTTGAGGACCATATAGGTTAGAATATGAAAATCCCATATAGTTTACATGCAGTGTGCGAAATTTATTTCGCACATTACTTCGCGCACGGTGTCATGGTAACGAATTGAAATGCAAAAAAGTGCCACTTCGCATACTGTTGTCAATGCGCGAACCTTGTAATTTTTTGACGTTTGTAGAAAAAGGCATTTTTCAGTTTTTTGTAGGCGTTGCTAACTTATTTTACAAGTGCACAACCGCCCCATCTCTCGTTCCAGACTTCAACGCCTTCTCAATCCTTCTACCGAGTTCTTGATCGACTCTACCAAACACTTCCACCGTTCTGTCGACTATACTTTTCTGAGCCAACTTGATTTTTCCCGCCAAGTTCTGCACCAGCCTCTCCTTGGCTTGGTCGTCCAAAACATTTCTCCAGAATGCGCCAGGTTGAGTGAAATTGTCGTCTTCTTTCAAATCGTAATAGTCCTCATTTCCAGTAACGTGTTCGGGAGGCGGCGTCCAATATTTCGCTTCGAGCAAGGGGTCAGGACCGCCAAAGCTGTTGGGGTGGTAATTTGGTGCTCCGTTTTGGTTTCGAATTGCGCCTAGTCCGTCACGTTGGAAGTTGGTCACCTGAAAATATTTAGTTTTGAAATTTCCACTTCCAACAAATGGACAATGAGCAAAAACAACAGGAAGTGGCAGAACTGTGTAATATATTCACGAATTGAATTCACTATAATTTATTGCTTCGAGATTACTACGAGGGTTGCTATTTATGTATTGAGAATGAAGGACTAAAACAATAATTGGGGTGTAGAAACTTCTTTATTGTTTTTCAAAATACACATTTTTGCATTCGAATAAACCAATTGGCAAAGCAGTTTTTCCACTCCGAAGTAGGTATCTCCAAAACATGGTTTTTGATTGCATAAACAGCGTCTTGTGGCGTCGAAAAGTGTTAACCTCGTAATTTATTCTTTACTTGAGGGAACAAATAGGAATCATTGGGTGCTAAATCAGGGCTGTACGGCGGATGACCCATCAATTCAACGTTTCGAGTGATCAAATAGCGGGTTGTTTGAGCCGATGTGTGTGAGCTCGCATTGTCATGATGGAGTATCCTTCGTCGACGGTTCGTTTTCCTTATTCCATTGATGACTTCTGGCAAACAAATAGTAGTGTATCATTCAGAGTTTACCGTTCTACGTTGTTCTAAAGGCACGGTTGCCACATAACCGTTTATACCGAAGAAACAGGCCACCATTTGCTTCGAAGTGCTGCGAGCACGAACAACTTTTGTTGGATATGGTTCATTTTGAAAGACCCATACAGTCGACTGCTGTTTAGTTTCGGGCTCATAACAATAAATCCAAGATTCGTCACCTGTGTATATGTTACAAACTGCATTTGATGCACCGCGGTCATATTTTGTAATCATTTCCTTGCACCAATTTACACGAGTCTTTTTGATCGATTGTCAAATTGTGCGAAATCCAACGAGAACAAATCTTTCCTACTGCCAAATATTCATGCAATATCTTATGTATACTTGTCATACTAATGCCCAGGGATGCCTCGATCTCGCGATATGTCACATAACGATCCTGCATTATCAGTTCGGACACAACATCAATGTTTTCTCGCACAGCTGAATTTGGACGTCCATCCACGTCGAAAATCGTAAAAAATCATACCAGTGTGAAAACAGAAACGGTTGCAGCGCCAGAAACGAAATATTAGTACATGCGCAAGGGTGTCATATGTTACTCCTAGAAAATCTTCCGAATTTATATTGCAATTGTGGTTTCATATATTATTGTCATGAAAATGATCAAGTTGAAAGAATGTTTAGACACAAAAATGATAAAATTATGATAATGGTGCTTTTAATGGTGCTTCTGTAGCGAAGTGGTCGAGGTGTTAGAGCGTTTGGCTTCCACCCAGACGGTCCGGGTTCGATCCCCGGTCGTGTGTCACTGAGCTGAAGTGGTTCGGATTCCACTTTTATTTAAACTGTAGGTCCCGGATCTCCCTTGCTCGCACAAGCTCTGCTTTTGAGGGGTTTTCTCCGAAAACCTGGGAGTTTCGTAAAAAAACAAAAAAAAAAACATGAGATCATATTTATCAGTGGCTGAGACAATCACATATATCATGGGATGAAAAGTGCGTTTCTGGAAATTTAGTTTCCAGTGTATATCCAGAACGATCTTATAAAGCATTCCTACCACATTTCAGATTTTGTATCTCAATACGCACCCTGCAAACTCCCCCGAAATCACCGAAATCTACAAAATAGCGTTAATTTATCGCTTCTGGGAATTTCTTTCTCAACGTATATTCAAAACGATCTGAGAAAGCATATCTACCCCATTTCAGATTTTGTATCTCGATACGCACCGTAGAAACTACCCCCGAAATCACCGAAATATACAAAATTGCGTTAATTCGTCGTTTCTGGAAATTTCTTTCTGACTGTATATTCGAAACGATTCGAGGAAGCATACCTACCCCTTTTCAGAATTTGTATCTCAATAAACACCCTGGAAACTACCCCCGAAATCACCGAAATATACAAAATTGCTTTAATTCGTCGTTTCTGGAAATTACTTTCTGACTGTATATTCGTAACGATTCGAGGAAGCATACCTACCCCTTTTCAGAATTTGTATCTCAATAAACACCCTGGAAACTACCCCCGAAATCACCGAAATATACGAAATTGCGTTAATTCATCGTTTCTGGAAATTTCTTGCTGACTGTATGTTCGAAACGATCTGATAAAGCATACCTACCCCATTTCAGATTTTGTATCTCGATACGCACCCTGGAAACTACCCCCGAAATCACCGAAATATACAAAATTGCGTAAATTAATCGTTTCTGGAAATTTCTTTCTGACTTTATATTCAAAACGATCCGAGGAAACATACCTACCCTTTTTCAGATTTTGTATCTCAATACACACCCTGGAAACTACCCCCGAAATCACCGAAATATACGAAATTGCGTTAATTCATCGTTTCTGGAAATTTCTTGCTGACTGTATGTTCGAAACGATCTGATAAAGCATACCTACTCCATTTCAGATTTTGTATCTCGATACGCACCCTGGAAACTACCCCCGAAATCACCGAAATATACGAATTTGCGTTAATTCATCGTTTCTGGAAATTGGAAATGGGGTAGACATGCTTCCTCAGATCGTTTTGAGAAAGAAATTCCCAGAAGCGATAAATTAACGCTATTTTGTAGATTTCGGTGATTTCGGGGGTAGTGTAGGGTTCGTGTTGAGATACAAAATCTGAAATGGGGTGGCTATACTTCCTTAGATCGTTTTGAACATACAGTCAGAAAGAAATTTCCAGAAACGACGAATTAACGCAATTTTGTATATTTCGGTGATTTCGGGGGTAGTTTCCAGGGTGTTTATTGAGATACAAATTCTGAAAAGGGGTAGGTATGCTTCCTCGAATCGTTTCGAATATACAGTCAGAAAGAAATTTCCAGAAACGACGAATTAACGCAATTTTGTATATTTCGGTGATTTCGGGGGTAGTTTCCAGGGTGTTTATTGAGATACAAATTCTGAAAAGGGGTAGGTATGCTTCCTCGAATCGTTTCGAATATACAGTCAGAAAGAAATGTCCAGAAACGACGAATTAACGCAATTTTGTATATTTCGGTGATTTCGGGGGTAGTTTCTAGGGCGCGTATCGAGATACAAAATCTGAAATGGGGTAGATATGCTTTCTCAGATCGTTTTGAATATACGTTGAGAAAGAAATTCCCAGAAGCGATAAATTAACGCTATTTTGTAGATTTCGGTGATTTCGGGGGAGTTTGCAGGGTGCTTATTGAGATACAAAATCTGAAATGTGGTAGGAATGCTTTATAAGATCGTTCTGGATATACACTGGAAACTAAATTTCCAGAAACGCACTTTTCATCCCATGATATATGTGATTGTCTCAGCCACTGATAAATATGATCTCATGTTTTATTTTTTTTTTTGTTTTTTTACGAAACTCCTAGGTTTTCGGAGAAAACCCCTCAAAGCAGAGCTTGTGCGAGCAAGGGAGATCCGGGACCTACAGTTTAAATAAAAGTGGAATCCGAACCACTTCAGCTCAGTGACACACGACCGGGGATCGAACCCGGACCGTCTGGGTGGAAGCCAAACGTTCTAACACCTCGACCACTTCGCTACAGAAGCACCATTAAAAGCACCATTATCATAATTTTATCATTTTTGTGTCTAAACCTTCTTTCAACTTGATCATTTTCATGATAATAATATATGAAACCACAATTGCAATATAAATTCGGAAGATTTTCATGGAGTGACATATGACACCCTTGCGCATGTACTAATATTTCGTTTCTGGCGCTGCAACCGTTTCTGTTTTCACACTGGTAAAAATCATGGCACGATAATGTTCACGATTTAGCTCCATTTTTTGGCCGAGATAAAATTTTCAAATGTCTATTAACAATACAAATAGCGTATGTATGACAAAAAGTTCTGATTACGTATACTCAAACTTTGCGATAGCGCAATTGGATCGCGCCTAGCAACACCAGTGTTGCCAATTCTCAATACATAAATAGCAACCCTCGTACTACCAGAGACAGTTCTTATGGAAATAATAATAAGATTATTTATAATTATGAATAAGCACAGTATAGTATTCACAATCAATTGTCTGTTAGATGCACATAAACCGGAAAAGCCTTACGAAGTTTTACTTGTTGTAAGGACTGAATTCAAATAAGAAAATAAAGTTATTTATACAATAATTTAATAATATTATTAATGTAGTGTTCTTCAAGAAGAACACAATCAAAAACAAACATATGTCACCCTTGTTATTGATTATAACAATTATGATAGGGTAAATAACTTCATGAAGTACCCTCGTAAAACAATGAATAAAAAAAATCCAAAAATAATCTGGATTAAATAATGATTCAAATAAAAAATTAATAGTAAATGAATCAAGTCCAAGAAAGGTTTCGTAAATTTAGAAAATAATATAAAAAATGTGCTCTATCCTTGTGCTTCCCCACTGCTGTCCAAATCCAATACAATAAAGTAAGTGTGAATAAATGTTGATATAGAAAATAATTCCACCCCCTTAGACGGCCTGAATAACTCAGGCATGGCATTTTTCTAGTCAATTCGACCACGAAAAACAACATACTTGAATTGGAATGGTGTACAAAGTCAACTTTCCGTAATATGGTTTTTTATGGTTTTCAACCCCATTTCCATCCCCTTAGACGGCCTGAAAAACTCAGGCATGGCATTTTTCTAGTCAATTCGACCACGAGAAACAACATACTTGAATTTGAATGGTGTACAAAGTAAAATTTCCGAAATATAGTTTTTTTATGATTTTTAACCCCATTACCACACTCTTAGACGGCCAGAATAACTCAGGCATGGTATTTTTCTAGTCAATTCGATCACGAGAAACAACATACTTGAATTTAAATGGTGTACAAAGTCAACTTTCCGTAATATGGTTTTTTATGGTTTTCAACCCCATTTCCATCCCCTTAGACGGCCTGAATAACCCTAGTCAATTCGACCACGAGAAACAACATACTTGAATTTGAATGGTGTACAAAGTAAAATTTCCGAAATATAGTTTTTTTATGATTTTCAACCCCATTACCACACTCTTAGACGGCCAGAATAACTCAGGCATGGTATTTTTCTAGTCAATTCGATCACGAGAAACAACATACTTGAATTGAAATGGTGTACAAAGTCAGCTTTCCGAAATATAGTTTTCTTAATGTTGAATCAACCCCATTTCCACCCCCTTAGACTGCCTGAAAAACTCTGACGTAGCATTTTCCTAGTCAATTCGACCACGAGGAACAACATATTCGAAAATGGAAGGTGTACAAAATCAACTTTCCGAAATATAGTTTTTTTATGATTTTCAACCCCATTTCCACCCTCTTAGACGGCCTGAAAAACTCAGGCATATCATTTTTCTAGTCAATTCGACCACGAGAAACAACATATTCGAAAATGGATGGTGTATAAAGTCAACTTACCGAAATATAGTTTGTTTATGGTTTTCAACCCCATTTCCACCCTTTAGACTGTTTGGAAAACAGAGGCACCATGTTTTTTACTGAGATGACCGCCGGAAAAAGCATACTCAATGATTAGAGGTACACAAAGAGTCCAGTATAGAAATAAAAAAAAATCGATATTTTTTTCTCCGTGTATCTTGTGGATGTGGATAACTTCACACCCGTCAAAATGATGGGTTTAATTCACTTTTTTCAAGTTTATTTATTTAATATTTCTGAATGTAAAGAGATATATAATCTAGAAGGCTATCAACTGGTCTCCTTCTACAAATGCAGAGGATTTTGTAACCCAACTTCAAGAATATCTAGAAGACATGAAAAATTATAACTCGGAAAATCATATTATCATAGGAGATATAAATTTATATATAAACAAAGAAACAGAAACAGTTTCCAATTACCTTAATAACATGAGCGAATACAACTTTATCTCTATGATTAACAAAAATACAAGAATACAAGGAGAGTCAAAAACATGCATCGACCACATATTCATAAGATCACGTAAATCTGTATACGATACATGTATCTCAGGAGTTTATGACACAGGCATAACAGATCATAAAAGTACCATATTAGGAATACCGATTGAAAACAAATCGCCAATACCAAACCGCATAAGGGTAAAAAAATTCGTCCAATATGAACTAGTAAGGCAAAATATCAGGGAACACAATTGGACCCATTACACCAATCTACAATCTACTGACGAGCAAACGGACTATCTAACTGAGACTATTAGCAGAATGGTAAAACAAAATACGCGAATTAAACGGGTACGAAGACAAGAAACTAAAAGAAATAAGTGGATCACAGAGGGGCTTGTCATTTCAATTAATCGTAAAAATGCATTACATCGAGAATACAAAGAAGATATACATAACACCACGAAAAGAAAGAAATACATAGAATACAGGGCTTATACAAACAAATTAATAAAATCGGCAAAGCTGAGGTTTTATCAGAATGAAATACAAAACAGCCAAAGCATTCCAAAAAAAATGTGGGAAATAGTTAACAACATCAACAGACCAGAAAAAGATACTGCAATAAAAGAAATACTATGTGAAAATGGAAAAACAACGAAAGATGACAAAACAAAAGCAGAACTGTTCAATAATTATTTTGTGAATGTGGGAAAACAACTCGCTGAAAAAATAACTAAGCCTACTACAGAAATTCCAAGACAAGCTGAGAGTATGCACTCATTTTTTCTCAAACCGGTTACTGAAAACGAAATCATGGAAATAATAAAATCTCTAAAAAATAAAAATCACCAGGATATGATGGTATCAGAGCGGAAGAACTCAAGGAGATAGCTCTAGAAATTACACCCCATCTAACAACTCTAATAAACAACATATTCCAATCATCTCGATATCCAAACGCATTCAAAAGGTCAATTGTTACCCCCATATTTAAAAAAGGAAACCCCCAATTAACCAATAACTATAGGCCAATATCGCTCTTACCAAGTTTCAGCAAAATATTCGAAAAAGCGCTTAACGCTAGGATAATGCCATACCTCGAAAAATATAGGTTGATATCTTGCAGACAATACGGTTTTAGAAATGGTCTCTCAACAAACGATGCAATCGCTGCCCTGACAGGTGAAATAAACGATCATATAGATAACAAACGACCGGCATTGTGTGTATTTTTGGACTAGCAAAGGCCTTTGATACTGTTGACCATGTCCAGTTGTTGGAGGCACTGGAGAGTTCGGGAATACGAGGGAATTCTCTACAACTTTTCAGAAGTTATCTGGTTGGTAGGAAACAAATAGTCAAATTAAATGATAATGTCAGCTCGCAAAGAGAAATTACTTATGGTATACCGCAGGGAACTGTGATTGGACCGATGCTGTTCTCAATATATATTAACAGCCTACTAACTATGAAGATAGATGGTTCAATTTACAGTTTTGCTGATGACACGGCCATACTTTACACCGACGACAATTGGAGAAGTTTGAAAATCAAAGTTGAAAATCAAGTCGAAATATTGAAAAATTGGTTCAATTACAAATCACTCACAATTAATTTTGAAAAAACCAAGTTCCTGCCATTCGCAAGCTACGAAAGTCAATTACCAAACTATAATAAACTAATACTAAATGATCAAAAAAAACCTGGAAATTTTACGAGCAGACCACATTAAATACCTGGGCGTTACAATAGATCCTCATCTTAGGTGGAATGGACATATTACCCAGATCTCGAAATCGCTGAGATGTATACTACATAAATTTAAATACTTGAGATCTATCCTCGATATTAATCACCTTAAAATAATATATTACGCTTTAGTACAATCTCGACTCCAATATGCTATACTAAGCTGGGGTGGTATTTTAGACATCCACCTTAAGAAAGCTGAAGTACTACAGAGAAACATACTTAAAATCATGTACCACAAAAATAATAACTATTCTTCTAATCAAATCTTCATAGACTCGAAGCTGCTCGATATCAGACAAATATATATGTACAATATAATTTTGTATATCCACAAAAACAAAATGACACTACAACCAATTAAACACGATTATAACACACGCACTAAATCAAAGGGTGACGTACAAGTGAACGCAACCAAAAAATTCATTGGACAAAATTCATACAAATACCACAGTGGAAAAATATTCAACTTCTTACCGGACATGTACAAGACCTACATTTATACAATCAATAATATTGACCTACTCAAAAACATCTTCAAAAAGTATGTAGGTACTCAATATTAATAGGGAAATCGTTCATAACATTCTTATAAAAAAATAAAGACGATGATAATAGTTATTCTAAGTTTAAAATCTGTTATATTTACCATTTATACCGTTACACATTTATATGTTTCACTCAAATATACCGATCAAAATACCGTAATTTGATATTATATTTATGTTCATATTTTTCTATTATATACTTTTACTTAACTCTTCTATATATACAGTACGCTATGTTGTAAATTGTTTTTCAATCCAACTCATTATTTATGCATTTCGCAATAGGAGTCCCACACTGTAAATATTGTTTCCATCAGATTACATGATCCCATATGGGTAATGCGTTGCCATGCATATACATGTAAAGTTACATACCTCTTGTAATATAATGTGAAGTCATAACTTGACTTTAAATGTGAATTTCCATTATATTCCATGGATTATCGCTTGTATACTTATGTAATTTTCCCCATTATTCCAGATTTGATGGCGATATCTACATGTTTGATTAGGTGTTTTTACCATTATATTCATGTATGTACATGCTTTTGTATGTATTATTAGATATATATTCTAGTATTTGTGCAGAAAAATACAATTTCTGTTGTAAATTAAAATTGGATCAACATGAATTTTCAATTACAACAAATTATATTCCCCGATAATCACTTGTATTTTCATGTGATTTTTTTCCCTAATTGAAGATTTTACGGAAATCGTTACATGTCTGTTCAAGTGTCTTCACCATTGTTTTCAAGTAGTGTCAATTAACTTTACATATATAGGCTTATAATTCCTTAATAATAAAGAGGGGGGAAATTTGCAAAAAAGACAAAATCAGTATCAAAGATGCTTTATTCATCATAACATTATAATATATTGTCATATATTGAAGGAAAATTACTCAAACTCTCAAATCATTTTAATGTTGTTGAAAAAATTATTTAAAATATCTTAGTCTATACTTCAATTTGAAAATTTACTGAATTGATGTTCATTCAGCTTACCTAATAAGATTTCTCACTCTCCGATTTCATGTTTGAATTGAGATTATATCTATCCACTTGAGATTTGAGAGTCGAATAAATTCTCAAAATTATCTCAGAGTTGGGTCTGCGACAACGGAAGTTTCGAATAAACTTCCTATGAAAATACTGGTATTATTCATAATATTATGAAGCGAACAAAGACTAAATGAAAAAATGACTATAATTTCATGATGAATGTTTCATATTTTTTGCTCAGTACCTATTTACTCACCTGATATATAATCCGATGACATTTTGGCACCCACATACTCACTTACATAAAACACAAAAGTCGGCTTGTTTGTTTTTAAAACCTACCTTCGCCAGATGTCCAACGATGTTCATCCTACCAATATGAACTGTGAATGAGGATTGGGCCGAATGCCGGTAGGTGCGCATGGCGATAGCGTTATGGAGAATTACTTTTAAACAAAGGAGAATTTACACTTTACCTGTAATATTCTGTAAATTGGCGTCATTTCGCTGTAACAATACGTTGTTTTACTGATTATCACATTAATTTACAGTCATCATGTAAACCAGCGGAAATTACATGTAATTAAGCATTGAATTATATGCTCACTGTAAAACACGAGAGAAATGGAGGACATTTACCTAATTTTACATTGAAATTTTAAATTACCTGTGCAATCAAGTCATAATACTAGCAGGATTATGTATATATTACATTTTGGCATGTATTTTTCCACCCACTTTTTACTGTGCACGCACAACTTCGGTTTTAGTGGGTTTCTCTGTCTTTCTTTGTACTGCATTTCTTAATGTCACTATTTAATGTTTAATGTATTTATGTATGAATAAAGCTATTATTATTATTATTATTATTATTATTCTCTTATTTAGAACTTACCTTGGTTAGAGACCTATTTACAGGCAACTGCTCATAGTTGACCCCCATACGATAAATATGAGCATCTTGGTATGCGAACAGCCTACCCTGCAACAACCTGTCAGGAGACGCGCCTATACCGGGCGTCAGGTTACTCGGGTTGAAGGCAATTTGATCCACTTCAGTGAAATAGTTCGATGGATTCCTATTGAGAACTAATTTTCCCACTTCAATAAGGGGAAACAGTTCGTGAGGCCAAACTTTGGTTATATCGAAAGGGTTGAAGTTTTGGGTTTTGGCTTGCTCCGGGGTCATGGTTTGTATGTAGAACGTCCACGAGGGGTATTTTCTGGTTTTCTTTCCCTCTTCTATGGCGTTGTACAGGTCTCGCAAGGCGTAATCTGGATCCTGACCGGCTAGTATCTCTGCTCTATTCGGGTCAAGGTTTTTTATTCCTGTAAAAAAATATTCGTTTCAAATTTCTAGAAAAAAAATTCTAAAGATATAATCCAACGTTCGAAAGGTATTTGTAGTAGTAGTATTTGCAGTATTTGTTTTCTGATGGAAGCTTGTAAACAAAAATAATAATTAATATTACATGCAATGATCATTTCACAATGAGATAGAAATCGTCAGTTTGTACATTAAAACATAAAATAAATGTATAAATACACAATACATAAGTTACTAACGTAGGCATATATAAATGTATAAATACGCAATACATAAATTACTAACATAATAGATACAAAGTAGTGAGTAGATGTTCAAAAAAATAAATACTCATAATATTCGTCGATAGGATAAGATATTCTTTGACCTTTATAGTCTAGTTAATAAGTACTATTTAAAAAAAATTATAGTCACCGAAAATCATGATCATGGTGTCATTCGATTCGTAGTGTCATGTAGAAAGTTTAAGGAAAGTTCCCAAAAGGCTTGTTGAGGATGTTTCAATCATCGGAATTTTACGAATTTTCGGACCTGTTCGAGGGGCAGTTTAAGGGTGAAATCGTGCCCAGCAAAATAAGCTTTGGTATAGGTCTCGTTCACTAATATCCACAGAGCCCATTATTAGAAAAAATTATGAGCTTTATCCCCATTTAGCTTGTTGATGATTTTTCAAAGTTCGGGATTTTACGATTTTTCGGACGTGTTGTAGTTTAAGGGTGAAATCGTGCCCGGCAAAATAACCTCTAGTATAGGTCTCGTTCACTAGTATCCACAGAGTCCATTTATAGAAGAAAACATTGATTCTACCTGCATTCAACTTGTTAAGGCTTTTTCAAAGTTCGGAATTTTACGATTTTTCGGACGTGTTTGAGGGGTAGTTTAAGGGTGAAATCGTGCCCGGCAAAATACTCTCCGGTATAGATCTCGTTCAGCTGTTTTCGCAGAGTCCATTAATAGGAAAATTTATGGATTTTATCTCCATTTAGCTTGTCGTTTATCAAAGCTCGCGATTTTACGATTTTTCGGACGTGATTGGGGGTAGTTTAAGGGTGATATTGTGCCCGGCAAATAATCTCTGGTATAGGTCTTGTTCACTAGTATCCATAGAGCCCATTAATAGAAGAAAACATTGATTCTACCTGCATTTAGCTTATTGAGGATTTTTCAAAGTTCGGGATTTTACGATTTTTCGGACGTGTTTGAGGGGTAGTTTAAGGGTGAAATCGTGCCTGGCAAAATACTCTCTGGCATAGATCTCGTTCAGCTGTTTTCGCAGAATCCATTGATAGGAAAATTTATGGATTTTATCTCCATTTAGCTTGTTGAGGATTTTTCAAATTTTGCGATTTTGCGATTTTTCGGACGTGATTGAGGGGTATTTTAAGGGTGATATTGTGCCCGGCAAAATAATCTCTGGTATAGTTCTCGTTCACTAGTATCCACAGAGCCCATTTATAGAAGAAAACATTGATTTTACCTGCATTTAGCTTGTTGAGGATTTTTCAAAGTTCGGGATTTTACGATTTTTCGGACGTGTTCGAGGGGTAGTTTAAGGGTGAAACGTGCCCGGTAAAATACTTTCTGGTATAGATCTCGTTCTGCTGTATTCACAGTGACCATTGATAGGAAAAATTATGGATTTTATTTCCATTTAGCTTGTTGAGGATTTTTCAAAGTTCGTGATTTTACGAATTTTCGGACGTGTTTGAGAGGTAGTTTGAGGATAAAATCATGTATAGATCTTGTTCAGCTATATCCGCAGAGCTCATTAATCGGTAATCAATTTTTCTTGGATTTCCTCTACGTTATCGGCATTCGCTGCGATCGTATCACCCACATACAAAACTAAATTATTTCTGCTCACATGATGAGGCACATCGTTGATAAATAGAAGAAAAATTAGTGGACCTAAAATAGAACCTTGAGGAACCCCAAAATCATTGTCATACTGCTGCGACTGACAATTGTCAACTTTAACATGTATTAGTGTTTCCTACTTGCCTTGATCAGTTTTGTAAACGAATTTGACCCACGTCAAGGTTCTGTCGGTCCCTATTAGGGAAAAGGTGTGCGACCCATACCCATTCTGGTGTCTGTGTCCGTCGGGGATGCCTCTGTCGGAAAACAGGAACATCACCTGGTGAATGGTTTCGGGTCTCAAGCTGATGAAGTCCCAGAACGTGTCCCAGTCGCGCAGGTGGGTTACAGGGTTCCTCTTCTGGGAGTGGATAAACATCGGAAACAGTATCGGGTCTCGTATGAAGAAAATCGGGGTGTTGTTTCCTACTAGATCCCATATGCCTTCTTCCGTGTAGAATTTGATGGCAAAACCTGAAATTGTTTGAGAATGGAACATGAATACAGTGTATTTCAAAAGTCTGGGAACGATTTCATATTTTAGAAACCGCTTGGGATATTGTCTAGCAAATGATGGCAAACATTTTGAGCACTCAGTCAGATAGTTTTCAGTGTATGTTATTCTATCTAATTCAATACTTCATTGAAAAAGAATCAAAAACCATCTGGTATAAAATTTCATGATATTTTCTCGAGCCCTTTTGAAAATATTGTACCATTTGCAGACTTTTCAACCAAAATGCCATGTTCTCATATTTCAAAAACTACAATTTAAAATCTTATATTTGAAAACATAAGTAAGGAGAGAGCGCTGAATTGATTGCAACGAAAATAAGTAGGGTGTTCCCTTTGTAAAAATTGCGTTACCCTCAATATCTGAAAAACTGTTGATTTGGAAACATTGCCTATGTCACCATTGAATCGGGCATCACCAAAAACCATCCTTTAGAAATCTTCATGAATTTTCTCCTAGCCATTTCTGAAATATGAGACCGTTCCAAATTTTTGAAGGACACTGTATAATTAAGAACCTGTATACAGAATGTTCCAAACTCGATGGCCTGTCAGACGTTTCTGGAGAACGAGACATTGGATTATTTTGAAAATTTGTTTTTTTTTGGCTGATTATAGTTCTGCTCTATCGATCTAAAATAGATTCAGCACTGCGGCGTTGCCATTTACATTGAAAAGCAGCAGCAACTTTGATACTTTATTTGAAACACCCTGTATATTATTACTTCTCCATTGCTTTCCAATTATTGTTTTATGATTATTTCCTATACCTACCTATTTCCAACGTTTCTGAGAAATTCATTGATTTTTTAATTTTTTTTTGCAAAACATGGCATCAATTAGGAGTTTATTATTTTGTAGTATTTGGATTCGTAGAAAACTGAAATTTTGGGTGTAGTTCATCAATATCCTGTGTATTAGTTACGTCTAAGATAGTTCCTTCGTTCTTCATATACGAGGTCGTTCAAAATATGTGATTCTACCGATAGATACAAAAATAGTAGAAATGACATTTTTTCAATAGAACACCCTGTATATTATCGAATATCCTGGACAACTAAAATTTCTTTCAAATTATGTATCATGTTTCTATACCTAAATAGTCAGGTTTCCGAAATAAAAGCAAGTTTCGACCATTATTGCATCAATAATAAAATGTTTGCGCGTTCATTATCGAAAATTTTATTAGAAAAGAATCAAAATGGGACTGAAATGAAGTTTTGATGTACTTGTTTATTCTTCATGGTCGATGTGATCAAATACAGCTACCTGGATCATTTTCCGGGGATTTTTTTTTTAAATTTTGTTGTCAATCATGGTTGAAAATTATGGTTGACAAGTATTCTCCAAATGTTTCCGCGACTTCTACTTCGTCAATGATATTTTTCTGAGTGTGATTCAGGACTATAAGTTTTCAATCAGTTGGCTGCTTGATAATATTGAGTTTTGCTTTTGTTGCTGAAATCATTGTTTTTATTTATATACTTATCAATCTTTTCCTGTCGAATCTCATTTTCTACATTTTTTTTCGCTATCTTATATGCAATATTGTCATTTTGGAGTTCTCATGTTTTCTCAGATAATTCAAATGCTTGAGATCATTAATTTTTTTTAGTGGGGCGGAGAGAACTATTTTGTTATTATGTTCTTGAGTTTTCAATCTTGAACATTTGGGGAATAGGCCAATCAATAGAGCATATTTTCCTAACAAAAATACTAGATAACAGATTTTGAAAGTAGAAGTACAGTTCCACAAAACGTCCATTCTCATTTTGCGCTAACATGCTACGAAATGGGTCAAAACTGCTTGCAAACATGACTGATAACGGCTGAGCTGGTGGAAGCGGTCGAGTGGTAGGAGTGAGCGGGAGATGAGGGGAAGCGTATTATCACGTAACCCGTTCATTAGAAGAATCTCCCTCATTTCCTGGACTCTCCTACCACTCGACAGCTTCCACCAGCTCGGCCGTTTTCAGTCATGTTTGCATTCATTTTTCACCCATTTCGCAGCATTTTAGCGCAAAACAAGAATATACGTTTTGTAGTAATATACTTCTACTTTTATAATCTGTTTGAGAAATTGAAATCGGGCTATCAATAGAGCATCCAGACACGCTGCAACATGGTGCAAAAAAAATTTAAATTGTAATTATGCCAAAACTAACGACCTGACAGCGCCTGTTTTGTGCACATATAAAGCACATATGAAGGGTAAGGGAAAAGATCGAACGGTGTCCACTTTTAGGGAGTTTTAAAGTATGTATGCTATTTGGTTGGTTTTAGTAGGTATTAAACACGTGCAAATCCAGAAGAGAATAAATCGGACGATGTCCAAATTATAGAGCATTTTAAAAGAGGCATACTGGCTAAATACAGACGATGTCCATGCGCCATATGAAAAAAACTGACGATGTCCGATATTCTTGCCTATCTTCAGCGATTGTATCGGACCACTTACGATGGTCATTGGTTAGGTGCCCAAATCACTGCTAAACCTAAGAAGAGGTCAAGGAAAAGGTCAACCTCTGTTTTGAAAGAAGGCGATGACCAGATTCAGCTTATGATAAACCTTCACCAATTTCTCAGGCAAAATACGAAGATTTGCAGGTATTGAAAAGATTTTGTGGTCCTATTGTTTATCAATTATATGAAAATTTACTTCACAAGTGAAGGCTTTTATGGCTAGACATCGTCTGTTTTGTTTACGTTTTCTCATAAATTTAATGTTATTATTGTTCCTATAGTAGTATTATAATAACTTCATGTTCACAATTTTTTGTCGTGAGCCTAAAGCCAATAAACTATTTGAAAATATTGGATTGCGTTTTAATCTATTTTTAAAGATGCTATATAAGAACTACTACTAAAATACTGAATTACTCCACAATGACATTTTGTGACATCGTTCGTTCTTTCCCCCTTCATATGATTCATATGATTCATATGATTTAATATACTTTCATGAGAAAGGCCAATCCTATTTCTTGAAAGAGTTATGAATTTGTCAAAAAATCGCAAAAGTTTCCGCTTTTTTCAGTTTTTCTCCGTTACTAATGATCCGACTGGGTCGTAAAACATTTCAATTTGTTTGTTTATGTTGGTAAACTTGGTGGCACTAAACTATTTTAAAAATTACACATCACCGGGAAGAAGTTTTTTCAATTCGGCTACGGAGAGAAATATAATTTTTCAAATTTCATCTGGTTTATCAGTTTTTTCAGTGTCTAGGGATATATTCTTTATTTCATTTTTCCATTCTACGGTTTGTAAATTATGATCAGATAAGCCTAGATATAAAAACTAAGGACTAAGCTATCTCTATTGATGTTCGTCAATACATATTATCGAGACCATTGAACATATCAATTTGCACGGGTAATTTGTATTATACACAAAAAAAAACAAAAAAACAGTAATAGTTAAGGAATGACTACGCTGCCCGTAGGTAAGGTGTGCCACCAGAATGTAAGGAACATTTATAACTGAACTGTCAGGCACAGCAGTTTTAGGTGGAAATTTACGATTGAACGATAAACTCAGTGACGCTGACCCCGGATAATTTCCAATTATTATTACTCACCTCTTGGGTCTCTCACGGTATCAGCTGATCCCAATTCGCCAACAACTTGAGAAAATCGAACGGCAATTGGTGTTTTCTTTCCCACTGATTCGAATACCTTCGATACAGTGAGATGAGAGATGTCGCGTGTAACCTGCAAATAATTATTCATTTTTATTTGATTGCATAAGTGACGAGAACGATATTTATTGATGATAGGAATATATGCAGGAGACATTAAAGATCCGCATAGCCATACAGCTTCCGAGCCATCTTTCGCGAACACCCGATATGTACGAGGATGTATTGATATCTAGTTAGCCTAGACCAGTTCCCTGCATAAACAAAATATTGCGTTACCATAGCAACGAACAATAACTTATTAGAAGTGTCGGTGTAAAGTTTGACGTCAAAATGGTAAACCAGAGTTACGCAATAAATTAAAAGAAAAAATATGTCCACCGAAATTGTGAAAATCGAAAATGGAGTATCGAGCCATCATCAAGTACCTGTATTCGAAAGGGTTAAAAGGTAAGCAGATTTACGAAGATATGCTTATTACCCTTGGTGATCAATGTCCTTCGCATGCGACCGTGAAAAATTGGACTGCAAGCTTCAAAAGAGGTAAATTTTCCATTGAAGACGATGACCGATAGGGAAGGCCAGTTTCTGTGTCATTCCCCGTAAATATCGATGCAGTTCATGACATGATTTTAACAGACCGTCGAATTGGGCTAAAACGGATATCTGAAGCACTGAATATTTTATACGAACGCGTTCATCATATAGTTCACGTCAATTTGGACATTGGACATTGGAAAAATTGCTGCAAAATGGATCCCCAAATGTTTGAAGGTTGACCAAAAGCGTGCAAGGGTAGTAGCATCGCGTTCGATCTGTGCTCAATTTGATAACGATGTAGACTTGTTACTATGGATGAGACTTGGGTACATTTCTACGATTCAAAAACGAAGCAATAATCGATGGAATGGCAACACTCCGGTTCTCCAAGACCTAAGAAGTTTCGTGTCCAAAAATCTGCTGGAAAACTTCTTGCTTCAGTTTTTTGGGATTGCCATGGAGTAATCATGATTGATTTTTTGGATAAGGGTAGAACAATAACTGGAGATTACTATTCGACGTTACTGATCACTCTACGGGAAAAAATTAAAGAGAAAAGACGCGGAAAGCTATCCAAACGTGTTTTGTTTTTGCAGGACAACGCCCCTGCACACAAATCTTATGTTGTCATGCAAAAAATTCGTGATTTAGGGTTTGAATTACTAGAACAACCCCCTTATTCACCAGATTTGGCTCCGTCCGACTATCATCTCTTTCCTCAACTGAAAAAAAGTTTAAAAGGTCGTAAATTTTCTTCCAACGAGGAGGTAATAAAGGCTGTGGAGGTCTGGTTTGCCGAGCAATGAAGAAAATAATTTTTTTGATAGGTCTAGAGACGTTGCAGGTTCGCTGTAATAAATGTATCCAATTAAGAGGATATGTTGAGTAATAAAATATTTTGACATTGAAATTTTGTTTGGTTCTATAGTAGGCTAAGTATATTTCAATATATCCTCGTATGATGTATGCCAGATAAAGAAGCCAATATATTGAGTATTTATCTCTCAATTTTTTTTCTGTAATTTTTTTTTTTCATTTACCTGGAAATATCCAAACGCTCCAGCTCCTTTGGCATGCACCACTCTCTCCGGGACCCGTTCCCTGTTAAAATGCCCAAGCTGTTGTGTCAAGTTGTGATCTGTCAGTACTATAGGTCCATATTTACCCACAGTGATACTGCTATCCTTTTCTACCAATTGGATTCCGGCGTTATCAGTCACGTTAGCTGTTTCATCCTAAATAATAAAAACTCTTCCTCAATCCGACCGAATTGAATGCATTTTCTCTGACCCTATCTATACGAGAGAGATTGAAAAGCATAATTTCTAGAAATTATGATAATATAACTTTCGAGACAATTTTATTTCTCGCGGTAGTATTAAAAGTCAAAAGAAATATTGCTCAGATTCGAATGTCAATCCCGAAATTCTAATGATACCACCAATTTTATTTTTCTACTTTTTTTTATTTTCTCTTTAGCGCCCTGAAATAATATGCTAAGCGTATGGTATGTTGTTGGATATCATGGTATCACTCTCTGTATGTTCTCCCTGTTAATTCTACAGTAAGAAATAAATGTATAGGATTATAGTTTCTTTTAAACAAATCATACTTCTCAATTTTTCTCTTACAGGGTCATATAAAATTTTGTTTGGTGCATGCATTTCAGGTTTGCGGTTTTATCACGAGTGACATTTTTTAAGAAACTAGTAAGAGAAAAGTTCCGTATGCTGTGCATTTTATACCAGACACTGTATGAATATTGTAGTTATTTTCAATATACATATCTAAAGAAAATGCCAACTTTCTAGGCAAATTTTTTTTCTTTGGTGTCTGCATCGACTGCTATGGTCATTAGCCACGTGTTCTGGATAGGCCTTGTTACTAACTCCATGCGCCACCTTAGGAGCAGCACTGTTAATTGGAACGCAACAGTGAATCGTGCAGGACTCACCCCAGTCCAGCCACGAGATTTGAATATTTTAAATCGGTCAAATTAAATTAAAAAATCCCAGCCGCAACTGGGGCTCGAACTCCGGACCTTTCGACCCAAAGTCGGACGCTCTAACCACTGCGCCACGCCCCGACATTTTCTAGGCAAATTATATGTAATTTACTAACCGTTGCAACTAGTAAACAACTTACCGTTCTAATAATAGATGAAAATATAATGAAAACATCGATTATAATTTTTTTTAAACAATTTTTCCTATTAAAAAATTTTAAAATTACTAAAACCGTGGGTTCTGTATAGATTTCTTTTTAATTCCATGTAATTATCTACTAATTTCATGGTAAATGAAAGTTGATTAATCTTCATCAACTCTAAATATTCGTACTAATAATATCAGTATTAGTTTTCACCACTTCTCAATTTGATCGATCCAATATTCAAAATATCAACATACTATGCATTTCGTATTAACGAATTATTTAAGTTGTGGCAAATCTTTCCAAATCATCTGATACTTGTCATGATCTCCACAAGTAATTCAGTTTAAAAAAAATCATATATCACGTAAAAATTGAAGATTTTAAAATTCTGAACTGCCAGTTTTCAGTTTGAGATGGTATTAAAAAAGTACGCAACAAATGGAAAAATCTTTATTTGTAATTTTTAAAAATAAATAAATTTGTCATCAATTCGAAATCAGATATGCTGAGTAATTTTTAGTTTCTTGAAAAAACTCATTTTTCAAAATCTCAAAGGACCCCGCAAACACCTTATGGGATTTGGGTCCCGGTGGATTTTTTTGAATATTTGGTATGATGTAGTCCATGTTATTCTCAACCAATGTTACCATTGCGCCAACTCAAAAAAATTAACAGTTTTGCTGCTAGGGGGCGTTGAAATCACCCCTAGCGCAGATTAGACTATTTATTTTTGAATCCGGTAACAATATATTCACTTGTTTCATTGTTGCTAACGTTGCACAATATTGTGCTGTTTTATAAAAAAAATCTTTCCCCCCTCCTTCTTCCCCCCAACTCCTATTACGTAACGAAAAAGAAAATATTTCTTAGGTGCTTTTAAATGTATCGTCGAACGTTTAAATATGCCTTAATTAGGGAAATAGCAGTTTTGTATGATTATCCCCCCTCCCCCCGAAAGACACAAAATGAAAAAATTTCGGTGGATTTTTCTGAATTTTTAATATGATGTAGTTCAAGTTATTTTGAATCGAAAATAATTGGGTGACAAACCCCGAAAATGAATAGTTTTGATGCTAGGGGGCGTTGAAATCTCATTTTGCTCAGAATAGACTATTTATTAATATAGGCTGAAACAATTTCTCTACGTATTGTAGTTTAGATTATGCTGAACAATTGTGTGATTTCTTATAAAAAATAATCTGAAACCTCCCCTTTACCCCCAACCCCTATTTTAAAACGATATTTATTGTAAATGCTTTATCAAAATAAATGTTTAAATCAGCTGAAATTAGGGAAACTGTACAGTGGTTCAATTTCACCTTTTCCTCCAATCAAAAAAATATTGGTGGATTCAAAGGAAGAGGGGAGAGATTAAATTAAACAACTGTACGATTTCCTTCATTTGAACTGATTAAAACATTTATTTTGATAAAACATTTATTTTGATAAAGCATTTACAAGTAGTGGAGAATAATTTTTTCTGTGTTTTAAAATAGGGGTTGGGGGTAAGGGGGAGGTTTCAGATTTTTTTTTATAAGAAATCACACAATTGTTAAGCATAATCTAAACTACAATACGTAGAGAAATTGTTTCAGCCTATATTAATAAATAGTCTATTCTGAGCAAAATAAGATTTCAACGACCCCTAGCATCAAAACTGTTCATTTTCGGGGTTTGTCACCCAATTATTTTCGATTCAAAATAACTTGAACTACATCATACTAAAAATTCAGAGAAATCCACCGAAATTTTTTCATTTTGTGTCTTTCGGGGGGAGGGGGGATAATCATACAAAACTGCTATTTCCCTTATTAAGGCATATTTAAACGTTCGACGATACATTTAAAAGCACCCAAGAAATATTTTCTTTTTCGTTACGTAATAGGAGTTGGGGGGAAGAAGGAGGGGGGTAAGATTTTTTTTATAAAACAGCACAATATTGTGCAACGTTAACAACAATGAAACAAGTGAACATATTGTTACCGGATTCAAAAATAAATAGTCTAATCTGCGCTAGGGGTGATTTCAACGCCCCCTAGCAGCAAAACTGTTAATTTTTTTGAGTTGACGCAATGGTAACATTTGTTGAGAATAATATGGACTACATCATACCAAAAATTCAAATAAATCCACCGGGACCCAAATCCTTTATATTTTTCGGAAAGTAAGTAACATTTTGATCAAATTGTTCAAGGAGATCTTCAAACAATGTGAAGTAGAGAAAAATTTGAATTTTTGTGACATTGTACAATAATCCATTTTTTTTATTTTCTTAAATAATTGCAAATTTCGGAATTGATTTAAAAACTCCGTTTGTTTTTAGGATTATTTCAGCGATGCAATGATTGGCAAAAGCATTGAAAACTGTCATGTATTCCTTTACATTTCATAGAATTTGTTCAAGAGTAAATTGTGTGCTAAAACGTAAGGTTTTGTTGCAAGGCACTTTTTTGGCAAAATACCTTCGATAACTGACTGATGGCTTGTAAATACCCTAATCGATCTGTGCCAATGATAGGTAATTTCATGTAGAATGTGAAGACACTAAATTATAGTGTTGCATTTGAAAAAAAAATCGCATAAACTCATATCGAAGTGGACGAAAATGAAAGTAACATTTGAAGCACCCTGTATGAATACATAACTATCAGAGTACTACACGCTACTTTGGTAGTTCAGATCTTTAAACGAACATCTCAATTACATTTATTTCATTCAGACTCTGCATCACTGCCTATTTTTTTAGAAAAAATTGATAACTTGGCACCGGCGCATTGTGGCTGGAAGAAAATACTTCTGAGTAGTGAACATGGACCATTTCAATGACAGAAAAATAAACCTGTTGTTCCGTAAATAAAATATATGTTTTTTTGCTTTTACGGAAAATGCAACACCCGTGCACTTGGAAGTACTTTCAAAACGTGTCCTTTCTAGTGCCTTATAACTTTTATATAAGGCTTTTTTTCATATCTTAAATCATATTATTAAATTTCACTACGTTACATTTCGATATTTTATAAATTAATGAAGTGAAACTAATTCAAAATTTTGCTGGAACTACACTGACCAAAATAAATGGAAAAATTCAACCTATGAAGAAGTTCATTTCTGTGGGAAGTTCTTCAGTTTATTTTCCATAGAGCTGGTGATATACTTGTCCTAATTTTTTTTTATTCTTTAATTGTACTTCTTCATGGTGAATATATTATTATATTTTTCTACATTCATGCAAAAAGCAAAACTTTATTGAACTATATTCAGTGGAAAAAGAAGTTCTTTATTGCACTAGTGCAATAAAATTTTTATTGCACTCATCTGTCATTCTACTTCAACGTGCTGTCATCATGACAAACATAAACGTTTAAACCTACTACATATTTAGCAGATATTCTGTGAGATTGGCAATAGGTACTTCACTACGAAATATTCATATTGCAAATTGCACCAATTGTTCATTCACTTTCAACATTGAGGGTAAAAATAAAGTTTGAGTTAAATTGTTCGTAACGTATTAGTTCCTGTTTCAATGCAAATCGATATTAATAATAAAGTATTCAAGTTGCGCTTTTCATTTTCCTACACCTAGTGCCGCATCTCAATAAATCATTTTTTGCTTTTTGCATGAACGTAGAAAAAATGTTGTATGCAACTCGTGCAAAAATTGTTTATTGCACTCGACAATTTCACGTCGAGTGCAATAAACATTCACTTTTTGCACTTGTTGCATAAATAACTATTTTTTCAGCATTATCGATATGTCGAGAAAATACGCAATGTTGGGACACCCGGTAG
Source organism: Chrysolina oricalcia (assembly GCA_944452925.2). Classification (NCBI taxonomy): domain Eukaryota; kingdom Metazoa; phylum Arthropoda; class Insecta; order Coleoptera; family Chrysomelidae; genus Chrysolina; species Chrysolina oricalcia. The sequence goes on along the minus strand of OX101821.2, from coordinate 741,494 downwards.
ATACTCATATGTAGCGACCACCGCATACGACATATTAATATATTATTTGAAAATTTACCTTGTTTTTCTCATACCAACACTTAAGTTGGTTCGACGCGGGATCTCTTGAAGACATTTCCAGAGTTTGATGTTCCTAGAACAATATAGTCACTGTAAACATTCAATCTACGATTGATTGATATTGACTAAAGGAAAACACGCTTACGTTGTTTTTATAACTTGTCCCATTGGCCATAGGCGTCGAAGCCAGTGGGATAGAGGGTTGGATTTATAAGAACGTACACTAATCTAGGTAATTTGACCAATAAATAATTACATGGATGGCGCTGCGAGTGAGTTACATTTAGTCTAAACAATATCATATTTTTTTGAACGTGAATAATAATAATATGGTCTTTATTTTATATAACACATAGCTTTCTCAAGAATATGTATTCTTCTTATTTGACCACAAGAAGGCGAGATTCAACTTTCAGTGGCAAACAATTAAAATTGACATGGCACAGCGAAACGAAATCATGACACGATAATATAACTATTTATTGCACATCCTTCCCTTCCTGTAATAATATAGATACGAATATTGTGTTTGTTTCAAATACATGTGATATAACTACAGACGCGTCGATAGGTTTTTTTCTAGGGGGATACTTAGTATAGCGGATTAGGGATCATATTTTACACTTTACATTTTATGTCTTTACATTCTACATTTGACATTTTATTTTTCATGTTTTACATTTTATATAAAACATTTTACATATATTTTACAATTAATATTTTAGATTGTACATATTTATAGTTCACTTTTTTTTCTTGCAATATTTTTCTTCGCGAAACAAGTGCATTGCACTTATCGCAAAAGTTTTTATTCACTTCGTACATGTATTAATCCAAATTTTTTTATTTATTTATTATTTATTGCGTGAATAAAGTTATTATTTATTGGTCATTTATAAATTGACCACATTCACCGTGACATATCATGCGAAAATCGACAATACCAACTAAACGAGAGTTCTCAACTTAGAATAACGAAATTTACTAATTCCATACGTCAGTGAAAATTTAAAATGACAATATTTATATGTATTTTATATTTTATATTTATATGTATAATATATAATAAAAAATGTTTAGTAGACAGGGAGTGGGTTTAGTATCAAGTTGAATTAATTTTAAGATGAAAACTAAGGGACCGTGGACGGAAACGTTTCGGAATTTCCAAAAACATCTAAAGAAAATGATGTTTTGAATACAAAGAGAAGTCTACAGAAGGCAGTATTATAAACCGCCTTCTTGGTAACCGCTTGTATAATTATATAAAATTATTGCCACGAGTGAATTCTTAAAAGTACTTATGAGAAGAAATAACTATGTTTGACTTAGATGAGTTTTTAAAGCTATGCGAAGTACTTTTTTTCCCAATTATTTCAAGGTTCCTGTTCATAACATCTTGCGCCTCATCAACATGTTCCTTTGGAGAAGGCAACATTTGCAACATTTGAGTATCATCAGCATACGCATAAACGTTTCAACCGTTCAATAACTTCAGAATATCCAAAGTATATATTATGAAAGAAAGGGCCCCTAAAATGCTATCCTGAGGCACGCCTGGAATAAAACTGCCATATCAGGATTTCTTTCAGTAGATACAGTTCTCTGCAGAGAAGCCATATGATTTTTATTTTGCACACAGTCATTTGTGGTTTGTTGTATGGCACACCTTTGAATAATCGAGGCTATCATTTACAGTATCATAACTTGAAAAAAATGATTAGCAGTACCTAGGTTTTTCTGGAAACTGTATTGACTGATATCAAATAGTCGATTTTTAAAGAACGCTGATGCCGGGTTTTTTGAATATGTGGTTTTAGCATTTTTCTTGGTCACATAATAAATAACAGTTAGTAGAAGTTTCATTATGAATTTCACAGTTAGTAGTTCAATCTAATGTTTTAGTACAATTTTCTTGGCTCAGAAATGATAAAGATAACGATAATACTTTCGCTCAAAACTTGGGGCGAGGTTATAGTGTTTCAAAGCGATGTGATAGTTTGGATAGTAATTTGGGGTGTTAGGATGTATCACCAAGTGTGTTTGAAAAGTGTATATAGGTCTAACAAGAACGAATTTGCTAGTCCAGTTTCTAATTTGGAGAGAGATATGATGGACAGAGACAATTGGAGTATCGTGTTGGTGAGTTGCCTGCTTTTAGAAATAGTCTCATAGCAGTAGAGCCTTTGATTTTCTTTATGAAAGAGTGGCCATTTCATTTGACAAACTGATGATATTTGCGCTTACATGCAAATCCGGAGCGTATGAACTCTTCCGATGAAATTTACATCAGGATTGATTTTCCTTTGCGTTTATGACATTCCTTGTTAGAATATTTTCCATGATTTTCACTTATTTATTATATCTGGGATTAATGAATGTCAGATGTAATTCAATGTCCGTAAGTGGAAGTAGTTAGTTTCTGTCAGATGTTTGACTAAAATTTTCCGCTTTGTGGGAATGTGTGGCGTTTTTTGTTTTGCTGCATTCAGAAAGCTGCAAAAAGTTATGAAGATTTGTCAAAAAACTACATTTTAAAATAAAAAATAATCTTGTTTAAAGAGTTTTCATTTTCTATCGAAGTGTTATTATTGGTAGAACAATAACATAGTCTGTCTAACTTGTGTATGTTGGTTGAAAGATCCTGAGTGAAGAAATAATGCCCTTGGTATGGTTTCCTACTTCTGTCAATACAACGAGCAATTGTTTTGTTACATGAGAATCTTGCGACCACCTGCGTACAGTTTCCGAGTATCGTTTCGTCACTCAGAGCAACATGACTAACTCTATCGTGGACCAAAATTATCTCGAAATAATTCAGTAGCGTACACCGTCGCTTTTCAACACCTACGATGATTTTTTATAAATGACAACACTTTGAAAAAATCTGCTGGTATTGATGGCCAGTATTGCGCTCTATTTCTGATTCAAAAAGTGACTCAGTCAACTAATAAACAAATCTTTTTTCTGTAGAAAATTTCCTGGTATTTTCTAGAAATCGAAATCAATACCCATAAAAAGGGACAATTATTGAAATCGTGAACTGTAAACATATTTATATACAAAGTCATTTGACGAAGGTTTTCAAAATGACAAACAACAACAAATTAAATAATTTCTTAGAGACCAATAAACTTTTGAATGGTTATCTGCATGGTTTCCAATAAAAAATCGACAAATTCTGCAATAGCACAGTGAATTTTTAAATAATATTGAATCAAACATTTGATCTGACAAGAGCATTGGTTCGATCGACACTTACTGAATCTTAATCGAATAGGAGTAAGAGGCTTACCAAATGAATAGATAAGTTCATATCTTGACAACAGTGAATAAGTTGTTATCTTAGGAAACAGCAAATCGAGCAGTCGCAGTGTGTCAGTGGGAATGCCACAGGGTTCAATACTGGGACCCATTCTATTTTCGATTTTCATAAATGGTGTCTTATCAGCATGTCCTACCCCAAATCTTGAGGTATCATATGCAGATGAAACTACTTTTGTTTCATCAGCAAAACAGGTGTCAGAACTGATGCTGGTGCTAACCGTTTGTCAGTTGTGATGATTTAAGTTTAATTTTCATGGCTAACCTTGTTCGATTGAATAATCAACTATATCTCCGTCATTTTTCAATTCAATTTTGGAAAATAATTCAGTTACAAATTCGAAGCTCTTTCGGATAATCAGAGTGTCGTTTGAAAAAAAAAATGGGGTCACTTGTGATGAAACCGGAAGTGGTAAATTCTCAGATGTAGCTATATTTCAAATCGGTATTTTCAAAACCATAGAAAACTTTATTGGGCGTACCTCGTTCTTACCCGATATACCTGTTACTTTTACTTTCATGTATTTGCCGTATTATTTTTTCATATTGGAGTTTTCGGTTCCGGAAAACTACTCCAATGAAGAGGAAGCGGTATTGTGGAAAACAACAAACACCTCTTGTTGCAATTATTTACATGGAAACACGCGAATAGATAAATTGAATGTAAACTATTTTTTGCGGTATTGTTTTTAGGTCAATATTTGTGGTTTGTTATTTGTTTCGCTAATGATGTTATTTCATAGACTACTGATCTATTTATTATTGAAAATGTCATGTACATGTAAAAAAGAAAGTAAATTCTACATGTCGAAAATAAAGGTATCAAGCTTAATTACTTAGAAATCCTATAGAAATTAATAAACTGAAAAATTCAAATTGCTTACTTTACATCCAACTTGATTTTAATAATTCGCCTTTGTTGAATTTGTTTTTTTTAATATTATTACATTATTATATTAATATATTAAGGAGATTACCAGGTACATTGTATTTCTATTAATAGGTTTTGTGGTTTCTGCATGGGAATCTGAGATTAGATTAGGTAGATTCCCACTACCTTAATTAATCAAAACTATAATTAATAAAGTGTTAGCGAAACTTGTCGCTGGTGTAATTGAATCTGTGGAAATCTTATCGTCTTCACCCCATTGTTATACAGGGTGTCCCAAATCTCAACGTCATCTTTTGGAGGGCAGATAGTCCAGCTCATGACTGACCAGAATATCACAATATGACCTTAGTACAATATTGATAGTTTTGGAGATATGGCCACTTTCATGAATTTCGTGAAAATCGAAACCTTAGAACAGTATTTCTAGTGCCGCAAGTACAGAACTTCATAGTTTGAGATTCTAATTTTTGTTATGCAACCGTTAATAACCCTTCTTTTGATTAAAATAAAAAATATTGGTGCAATGCCTTTGGAGAAAAAAAACATATTTGCCTGATTTACGAGTTAATTTATTTTATTAGCTTAATTAGACTCTTCATACTGTAAACAAAATCACCACGCGAACCTGGCAAGTTATTCCAAAAAATTGTTCATTTGGTGTAGATTTTGATATGATACAACATTTACTATATTCCAATTGAGGAAAAGAGATTTTCCTAGTTTACTGCATTTTCGAAATTATTTCAACTGAACAAAAGACAAAGATAAATTAGAATTAGAATGTGTACCAACTGCCTGCCACCAAATCGAATACAAGCGTGTCATCTTTTTAAAAACGATCTTTTTAGTGGTCGTGTACTTCCTTCGGCACTTATTTGGACTGCCGCTTCATTATACGACGTATCAATTCATGTTCATCATTTACTGGGTGTGAATCTAGCGGTTTTGAATCTGGAGACTGGAGAGGCCACAAAATGGGACCAAGACGGCCGATCCATATCTTTGGATAAGTTTGATCCAAATAATTTCTCACTGGTCGTGCATGCGTAATGATCTGGACAGCCGTCATTTTGGAAACACATTGCCCTGCGTATGGCCAAACTTACATCTTCCAAAAGAGTAGGTAATAGTTCGTTTTCTAAAAATTCGCGATAAATTTCCCCGTTTAGAATGTCAGGTAATTGAAAAGGACCAATTATTGTACCGTTCCAGATACCGGTCCATAAATAGATAAAAAGATCGTTTTTAAGATGACTCGCTTGCATTCGACTTGGTGGCAAGCAGTTTGTACACATTCTCTATTTTTTTTTTGTCTTTTGTTTATTTATCAATAAATACCTGTCACTTCAATTTACCAAGTGTTTTCATTCGAAATCCTAATTATTGAAATAATTTCACAATGAGCTCCTATTGCAGTAAACTGGAAGATAGTGAATGTTATATCATGTCAAAAACTACACCGAATGAGCAATTTAGTGAAATAATTTGCCTGGTTCGTGTGGTGATTTTGTTTACAGTATGAAACAAACAACAAACAATAGAAGGGTTATTATCAGTTGCATAACAAAAATTATAATCTCAAACTATGAAGTTTTGTACTTGGGGCACTAGAAATACTGTTCAAAGGTTTCGATTTTCACGAAATTCATAAAAGTGCCAATATCTCCAAACCTATCCTTGTTATGAAGCAAGTGCGATGTGAGTTGGCTAGATACCAATCCCGACTTCTGGTGTTTGCTCGAAGTGTGCAACCGACCACCCGGGGTGGGGCTGTAGGTTTTTCCGGGTGTACCTGCAGCTGAAAAGTGAATACGCCACCAAGAATCAGACAGCCGTTCTCTACCCGCAGGCGAGGATTTTTAGAGTGGCCAGCTAGAACTCCTGATCTAACCCCACTCGATTTAATTCTTTGGAGAAATCTTAAGTCAAAAGTTTACGTTAACAGACTTAATATTACATTATTATTAATGAAATATCTTTTATTTCTCGAACATACGGTTATTTAACATAAGAAAAAATGTGACATCCATACACTTTTTGAAATTATTATCAAAATAGTGTAATGCCATTTAAATAAAATATAATGGTGTCATATCTCGAACAGCGATGACGTCATCATAAATCTGAGTAGACCAAAAAATGCCCAACTGAAAAATAAAATCGATGTATCTGAGTTTATTTTCCCTAATGTCCATATCAAGCGTTCAACGAATTTGTTCCAACCTCCAGGTGCTCACTGTTTAACAATCTTATAGTGAAAAACCAAAGCCATAAGGTTTGGACGTACTGAAACGGTTGAAATAAGGGCGTGATCTTGTAAAAAAATACTCGATTGCTGATGCATTTTCTCGCTTGTGGCAGTCGACAGAATGAAATTTGATTTCGTCAGGAACCCACAAAGAATCTCATAAGCCCGACAGCTGTTGAGATAAATTTTCGGGCCGAATAATTTTGTGAAAATGCACCTACCAGCTCCATGGTGTTGTGTTAGCTTAAGTGATATACACTGCCCTCAAATTACTACACATGCACATTTTTCCTGAAATAAATTCACTCCTAAAAAATCCAAAATAGTCTCACTTTTCATGGATACACCCCCGTAAGTTTCGTAGTTTTCAGCGTAGAACTTTACATTCTTGGTGTATCTATCGATTCTGCAATTTTTTTTGGTGTTGAAATCAATTTTATGATCATCACGAACTAGACTTATGGCTATTTTTATAATAGACTTTTACATTAACTAATTTTTATTGCACTTTATTTCGTTCAATAGAAAGTCTGCCGGAAAACGAAAAAAAAATTCACAAAATTATCCAAACCGAAAATTTACCTCAACAGCTGACTGGCTTATGGGATTTTTTTTTTCGGGTTCCTACGATATCAAATTTCATTCTTTCGATTGCCATAAGCGATAAAATGCATCAGTAGGTAACCAAGTATTTTTTTAAAAGATCGCGCTCTTACTTCATCCCTTTCAGTACGTCCCAACCTTATGGCTTTGGTATTTCTCTATTAGATTGTTATACAGAGTTGGTCAAGTATATGGCACCGCCTATTTTTCTCAGTTAATAGAGGGTTATCGAAAAAAAGTTGAGATGAAAGTTGAAGGGTATTTGACTTTGCACCTTTCTATGAATTCAAATATTTTTTACATATGCCATTAGTGGAGGAGTGACGTCATCGGCATTTTTTTTAAATGAAATCATATGTCATGTTTGATATCGTTAGATAGCTTATTTTTTTCTCATTTCAGTAGTAGGTACTGATATTATTTCAACTCTCTCAATTGATAGGTACAGTATGTTTCTTATTTTTGTACCCACCTGTGTAATTCAATTTCCTATTGCTCAATTTGGTCAACATTTTTCTTAATCAAAAAAGGTAGCCATGTGGATATTTTAAGCGACATTGCAATTTGATTTAGGCAGTGGCGTGCGTAACAGTTGTTTTATTGAAAAATTCCAATTACGATATTTACCATTACAATTCGCCTCATAAAATAAGTAAGTAATGGTTATAGAATATTTTCAAAATTTTCCTCAATGGCTCAGCCTTTCGAGACGTTACATTTTTTATCTCAGATCAAGGGATCGAATAAAAAATTATTCCTCAGGCCTAATAAATAAGTAAATGAAATAGCCGCTCTACGTTTGTGTCCGGCAACCTTCTTTTCATTAAAAAAATAGTAATATTTGAACTATTGAAACAGTTAACTATTTCTGTTTTTTTCTCTTACCTTCCATTTAGGAAAACTTCAGGAATTGGGAAATTCAATTATTCTGGAATGAAATTTTTTATTGACATTTTCCAATAGAAAAATAACTAGAATTGTTATTCGAAAAATAAGAGAAACTCATACATACGTACGCAACTGTCTGAATCGAATGGCCATATCGCTTGAAATATCCAATTGGGAAATTACCCGATTCCGAAAAATTTTGAGCGAATTAAGCAATAGGTAAGTGAATTACTGAGGTGGACACAAAAATACGAAACATACTGTACCTATCGAGAGAGTTGAAATAATATTAGTACAACTGAAATAAGAAAAAAACAAACTATCTAGCGATACCAAACATAACATATGGTTCAATTCAAAAAAAATGTCGATGACGTCACTTCTTCATCAATGGCACATCTAAAAAATATTTGAATTCACAGAAAAGTGCAGAGGGAAATACCCTTCAACTTTCATCCAAACTTTTTTTCGATAACCCTCATTAACTGAGAAAAATGGGCGGATCCATACATTTGACTAACTCTGGATATGTTATTGTGTTAAAACGCCATAAACGAGAGATTTAAGAAACTTATTTTTTCTGCAATAGGAAAATTCATTTTTCATATGCCTAGCACACGTCCGATCACTAAATTTTCATTTTTTATGCTCAACACTGACACAATTTTCAAGAAAAGAGAAAATCAGTCAGTAAAATATGTCGTTATATAACGGTCTATAATACATACTACTATGACTTTTTTGTCCCAAGATTTAAATCTTGTTCAGAAAGCTAAATACATACTTGATTTTAATACAAGTACAAATGCAATAAAAATAAAGAACTGTGTCATGATATCATAAAATGAATAAGATACCAGTTTATAAAAAAATTAGCACAAATTCAATAGCAAATTGAAAGCCAGTAACAATCCCAGCAAGTAAGGCGAAAAATTTTCGAATGTGCTTTATTTCTAAATAGACTTCTATCATTTTCTGATGAACATGAATGCAATAAACCCTTACATTTTGCACTTGTTGCATAAATAACTATTTGTGAACTGTTTCGTTATGGCATACATTAGTATGGCTAGCAGACTATATTTCTTATAGGAAACAGTATGTTGCTATTGACAATGTAACTTTCACTACGGCCCTCTCCGAACTAGGAGTACCTCAAGGGTCGATATTGGGCCCCATACTATTTGTACTGCTTATTTATTTAATGATTTTCAGTATTCAACTCCTGGAATATTCAATACATCAATTATATTCATCAATTATGAATCTGACACATCAGATTCTGCCTTGAATGAGAAAATATTACCAAGCTTTTGAAAGTATTGGTCACTTACTCAACACCCTGTATTTTAAATATTGAACAATTGGCTAGTTGCATTGTTGTCTAGCGTTATCGGAAAAAATTACTTTATCGGTGAACTGGAAACACTGTTTCAATATCTACCACTACTCATAGAGATATAGCTATCAAACTAAAATAACAATGTTTATTTTTGATTGTTAACATTGTTTACCATCATTATTTGCTCGTGTACATGAACTGCCATGAAGTTGGACGCAATAGATTTATAATAGTTCAAGGTACACAGGAATTGTTGTTCGCTTTCAGGAACAATATTTCAGATGAGTTGAACAATTCTTGAAATTTTTGTTTTTTGGGAATGTATAAAGAGTTGTCCATTTAGAAGCAGGACAACTCTTTAAAATTATTGTTAATTTTTCGATTTGAACGATTTTTTGGTTAATAGCATCGGTGGCTGATGTTGGTGTCAAAACTTCGAAATGAAATTCAAAATTTCTAAGCCTACTTTGAATTTATTTCATCGCCAAATTCCAGAAAATATGTTAGTAATATTTCAAAAAGAAATATCACTACGCCACTGGATTTGCAGTACTTTCAAATTGGTGTTACCGAAATTTCATAAAAAATATTGATTCTTAACAGAAATTTAGCATAAATAAAATTACGTTATCGAAATGTTTCGAACAATCGCCCTGTAAATGACATGTGTGGAATAGTGTAGTTTACAATGCCTCATTAGACCGCTACCAGTTCGAATTGTAAAAATGTCTAACCAACAGTAGTTATTCATAGTACCTACTGTTTCCTCTAAACATGCCTCAGATACAGATTTGAACAAAACTGTGGCGGATCTAAGGGGGTGACAATGGGGACAATTGTCTCTCCTTCTCTTGAGAACAAAGGACCCACAGTGGGATTTGCCTAAAATTTTCATATGCTATTGGTATTGAGTTTCTATGTTCTCATGGGCCCAATCATCTAAGCCAAGTGCACCCCTCAGAGCTGGTTGCCCCCTTCTTTAGGACCGTTCTTGATCCGTCCCTGAAAAATATATCTTAGAACAGGAACAATTCTTGAATAATATTATTATCCAATAATAATATCATTATTATAAATAGCAGACTTCGAAACTTATATTCCTACATACGATAAACCAGCAAAACAAAATACGAAATCAGTCAAAGGACCCCGCAAACTTCTTATGGAATTTGGGTCCCGGTGGATTTTTATGAATTTTTGGTATAATGTAGTCCATGTAATTTTCAACCAATGTTACCATTGCGCCAACCCAAAAAATGGACAGTTTTGCTGCTAGGGGGCGTTGAAATCACCCCTTGCGCAGATTATACTATTTATTTTTGAACACGGTAACAATATTTTCACTTGTTCCATTTTTGCTAATGTTGCACAATATTGTGCTGTTAAAAAAAATTCTTACCCCTCCCCCTTTTTCCCCCAACTCCTATTACGAAACGCAAAAACGATATTTCTCGAGTGCCTTCAAATGTATCGTCGAATGTTTAAATATGCCTAAATAAGGGAAATAGCAATTTTTATGATTACCCCCCCACCCCCCAAATGACACAAAACGAGAAAATTTCGGTGTATTTTTCTGAATTTTTGATATAATGCAGTTAAAGTTATTTTAAATAGAAATAAATCGGGTGACAATCCCCAAAAATGAATAGTTTTGATGCTAGAGGACGTCGAAAGCATACCTTGCTCAGAATAGACTATTCATTATTATAGGCGGAAACGATATCTCTACGTATTTTTGTTTTATTTTATGCCGAACAATTGTGTGAATTTTTATAAATTGAAAATCTAAAACCTCCCCCTTACCCCTAACCCCTATTTCAGAACACGAAAAAAATTTATTCAGGCATTACATCAAATTCAAATTGTTGATGTCTAATTTCTGTTTATTTTCAAGATATTCGCCCAATTAATTGATATTCAAAAAAACATGAACTACACCCTACTAAGAAGTCAGCGAACTCCATCAATATTTTTCTGAAGGGAGGGAAAGGTGAAATTAGCAACTGTACGATTTCCTCAATTTGAGCTGATTAAAACATTTATTTTGATAAAGCATTTACAAGTACCTGCCCAGGTGTCACAAAGCGAACTCCAAAGCACGCAGGTATTAAAAGTACATGAGACACCACTCAGAACCTAAGTCTTCATCTTTTCAAAAATAAGTTATGTCTGAAGGCCCTGGGATTTTACTTGTAAGGAAATCTTAACAAAATCTTTTATTTACCAAAATTCTGTTTTCTTTTAAATTTTTTTTTGAACAAAAATCCTCCCAGAGTCGAAGCCGTTTCCAACCGAGATGGCTGACCCTAGTGTGATGCGTCTGCTGAAGGAAGAGATGTATTTTCTTAATATCAAGCGGTTTAACGATAAACCACCAAGTTAGATACACCATTTCAAAGTAAATATTGTAACAACACCTGTACAAATTCCCAAACCCAAAAAATCACTTTTTCAAAGATCTATTTTATATACAGGACCAAAACTTTTTAATTTTATACCAGTGGAAATAAAAAAATATAATAATTTTGGATTGTTTATGAAAGAATTGAAAACATTCATAAAGAAAAACTTCAGCTTTCTGATAGAAAATATTTGAGCATCTTACATTCAATTGAAAAAAAAAAGAATGTTATACTTATCAAAGTTTTAAGTAATATATTTTAATGTTTTTTATATATATATATATATATATATATATATATATATATAATAACAGGAATTTATTTATGACATCTACAGTCACTAGTTGAAACTTAATTTGACACGAACCAAGGAATCCAAAAGTAGAGGTTTGTCCACAAATTGACAGGCAGCCAACAATTCGTTGTTCTGACCAACCCAAGGTTCAATCAAGTTTCTAATACGTTATGAGGAACGCAAGCAGAATCTAAGTGAAAATAGAGTATATTTCGTTTTAATTCCGAGAGTTCTAACCTTTGACAGCTTTAAAACGAAATATACTCTATTTTCACTTAGATTCTGCTTGCGTTCCTCATAACGTATTAGAAACTTGATTGAACCTTGGGTTGGTCAGAACAACGAATTGTTGGCTGCCTGTCAATTTGTGGACAAACCTCTACTTTTGGATTCCTTCGTTCGTGTCAAATTAAGTTTCAACTAGTGACTGTAGATGTCATGAATAACTTCCTGTTATATTCTGTCTTGCCTCACGGTATTAATTCTTGAGTGGATTCGTTTTGATTTCGAGAGCTCCATAAATCCTTTCTGATGAGTGTGTTAGCACGAAACAGCTGTCAAAGGTTAGAACTTTCCGAATTAAAACGAAATATACTTTATTTTCACTTATATATATATATATATATATATATATATATATATATATATATATATATATATATATATATATATATATAAATATATATGGTATATTAAGGTATTGTAATATTATTTTATGTATTGTATTTTATTGTAATATTGTATTTTATTGATGTACTTAATTATTTTCACAGCACAAACAACTACTTCAGTAGTTAAGTGCTCCAAATTTATTTCACATCTGAAAAGTTAATTGTTTTTTTTTCTAACTAAGAAATGTAATATCATCTTTCTTGAACGGATACACAGACGACCGCCATGCAGCGGTCACGTGATCCTCAGGAGAGATGAGATAACTAAAATAAGGAAAAAAAGAAAAAAAGATTATGTTAATTAAAAAAAAAACTTTTAACTGTTAGATTTTTTAACTCAAATTTTGTGAAATAAAGTTTTTATTATTATTTTTATTAATTAACATGGTCACTTATAGACACCTTCGAAATAGAAAAAAATATCAATTGTTCGTGGAAGATACGGGTCATTTTTTTGAAAAATGTACATAACTCGAAAACTGGTCGACTTCTGAATTGCGAAAAAATCATGCTTATTTCACACCAAAAAAGACGCTTCAAAAAAATTTCATCTACAATTCATTTTTGTATGCGAGAAAAAAATGTAAACACAAAAAATCGGTTTTCCGCCTTTTTGACGTTTAATTTTAATTGAGGTTATGTCAAAAAGTGTTGAATACAAAAGTTTTTAATTTTTTCATGATCTACAACTTTTCCATTGAACATTTTCCACTAGACAGTCACGTTTTGCCACAAATCTCAAAAAAATGTATTCAACCCCTAAACTTCATCCCCATTTCACCAGTTTGAGTGTTTTCGTGTTTAAATATATTTTTCCCTCAAGTTGGAACCTCAACAATATTTTCCACCTGGTAATTGCCTGTTACTTTTTTTGTCACCAAAATTATATTACCAGTCTATGAGTAAAACATTGAATTCAGAAATGTTTTATTTATTATTTCATATTATTTTTTCACTTCATGCACTTCTCAATTACCTGTTGATTCCTGAAAGTTCAAAAGTCTCGCAACCACCCGAAACCATCAATAATCCAAGATTAACGTAATCAAGCGTGTGAACAGCACGCTGCCCGGCATGATTCACGCCCTCTCGAATTACTATCATTCCTCTGAGCATTTCGCGGCTCGCGCGAAAACGAAAATTCGCTAAAAAACGAGCATTTTCTTGAAAATGTCTTCCGTCGATAGGCGGGCGGAGCTCTCGTCATTACAGATGAGATTCGCCCCGAACGATTTGGACGAAATGACCCGCTATTATGTTTATACATCTCAATTTTATGGTCGGTAATAAATGATCAGGCGAATTATTATCATCGGCTGGATTGTAATCTCCACACCTTGTGCTTCATAAAGCCCCGGTAAGTGCAACTTAGCGGGCTTTGGAAGAATGGAAGAGCCGCAGGCCAGTGAACTTGGAGACCCGAGTAATACGTGCATATTATACATATAAAGTGTTGAAAATTCCAGATTGGAACTCAAATATTCTCAACCTAAGTAGAGAAATATTCTTGGGGATGCAGTCAGAAAAAAAGGTCTGGTAAGAATACTCAACAGTAATACCACAAGCGATTGAATTTTCAGTAGTAATACCACAAGTGATTGAATTTTCGCGATAAGTCTGTCGATTCATTTCTGAACGAAACTGAAATGCTTCAGGACGAGTGGTGTTTTCTCGATACAATTCAGTTGAGTTCAGAAATAAAAGACAGACTTATGAGACAAATTCAATCACGAGTGGAATTTTATTAGACTGTTTCACGAAGCATTAAAAGTATTATTATAAACATGAACAATCAATTCATCATAACCATAATAAATCAACTATAATCACAAAAAACGTATTATAACTATCAATAATTTATTATATAGTTATGATGCGCCTCATTTTGACGTTTTCGCCTACAATTATGATCTGTCAAAATGTCAAACTTTCCTTTGTCATCTATGGTTACATCGTTGAAAACACCAACGCTGACAGACCAATCAGAATTGAGAGACAGTAGGTGTTTTCGTGACGGTACAAGATGTCTTTGATTTGTGATTGGTCAGATTACGTGAATATCTTGAGAAGAGTGGAATACACACAACAGTAATACCACAAGTGATTGAATTTTCGCGATAAGTCTGTCAATTCATTTCTGAACGAAACTGAATTGTTTGGTGTTTTCCATAGAAATATATATTACTCTAGAATGCTAATCCCGCCAATTTTCACGGCGAAAAGCATGCCGCGTATGCGACCCGATTACGATGTGCGCATGCTCGTCATCAGTGTAGTTTGAGTAGATCGTTGCCTAGTTTAAAAAAAATTTGGTGTTCCAATTTAGAGTTTTTTGTTGTGAGGCAATAAAACACATGTCATTTGAAAGAGAGAAGTTTTACAATGCATTTAGGACTTTTTAAAACCGAAAAGAACCTTTTAGAGATAAATTACTCCGAATTTTAGGCGCGAAAGAAATTTATTTAAAACAATAATGTACTGTAATTATAATGACCGTGCAACAGTGTTTTTTCATCAACAGGAAGACTTGTCACTAAGATCTATCCCTCTTGTCAGAGATCAGAGACAGTTTTTAGAATTTCAGATTTTCTCTTGTCGTTTTGTGTGGTGTTTGTTTTCGTAGGTTATTCTTTCATCATTCGTGAATTTGCATTAATCTTGTTCCTTTAAAGACAATTTCTAATTAAGTCGTTTCTTCCTATAAATAAACAATGAACTGTTGTGTGACAGATGAGATAAATTCAATCACGAGTGGAACTTTATTCGACTATTTCATAAACAAAGTGAAAGGTTAACGATCTGAATTTGGCAGAATTAGACGAAATTAGTAAAAAAAGTTAATCTAAGAAATTAATCAATGTTTCCTGTTTATTGAACTTTATAAAGTTTATCCAAAATTTGTGCGTTTTTAATTGCGTGCATAATATCACATAAACGAAGCTGAAAACACAGAACTTGACAGACTCTGTATTGGGTAATTGGACTCCGTCAACGGCTACATTCACTAAATTCTTGCAACGGTTTCTCGCGGCTGTTCTTCCAAATATCATAACATAAGATTTATAGACACTGACAGTCAGACAATATTTATTAGAAACCGTTATTAAAGAATACAAATCCTGATTCATTTGTTCAATTGCGTGATTGAGAGAGTCTTCAATGTCACAATTTTCACTCGGGTTTGAAGGCCGACGTTTTTTGGAATTTCTCCCAAAAAACAACGGCCTTCAAACCCGAGTGAAAATTGTGACACTGAACACTTCGGACGCGTAAGCCTTAACCATTTTGAGAGAGTCTTCTTCGAAATCTAAATACAATTGTGTATCGTCAGCATAACAGTGCATTGATGTGTAATGTAAGGACTTCGAGAATTGGGAGGTATAAAGAACGTATATACAAGGTGTTTCTTAAGTACGTGTAGAAAATTTAGGACCGTATTGCTGACATCAAAATAAGAAGAAAAGTTCCTATAAACATATGTCCACAAGTTATTCGTTTCTGAGATACAGAGTGTCAAAGTTGAATTCTTATTTTAATTTTTTGTGAATAATTTCAAAATAATTTTGATATTTGGGTAAAGTTTGGTATCTGGGAATATTTATTATCAAGTTTGTGTAAAAAATATATTCTTGATAGAGGTCACTGCGAGCAACTGTTTTCGAGTTATTGAGATTTGAATTAATCGATGCAAGTGATTTTGAATGACAAGATTTTTTAATTCAAGATAAATTCAATTAGAAATTAGTTATTTCACAATTAACACTAAATTTGATTTTGTCATTGAAAAATCATCCCAGATACCAAACTTTACTCGAATATCACAAATATTTTTGCATTTATTCACAAAAAATCAAATATAATAATAAAACTTTGACACTCTGTATCTTAGAAACGAATAACTTGCGGACATGTGTTTATAGGTACTTTTTTTCTTATTTCGACATCAGCAACATGCTCTTGAAGTTTCTACACGTACTTAAGAAACACCCAGTATATTTGCAAAAACACTTTCCATCCAAACGACGACTCATACTTTTGTGCCTCTACGACTGAACGGAAATCTTCCCACACCACAAAATTCAATCTTCCTCTTGCATCCAAAAATCAAGCAATGCATAAAAAATTGTCTGAACCGCAGTTATTTCATTTATTTATTTCTAGCTATAATGCAATTAGATTCAGTAGGTAATAAAATCACTGATATTGAAACCGCTACAAATTGGCAGGATGTTTGTTTTGTGACCAACGTACGGGTTTCCGTGAGAATTCGAACAATGGCGTACTAACATGTTCTGAATATTTATAGTTTGTTTTATGACACGTCAAATAACTATTCTGACAATCTGAAATGAAATATCGCTCATTTGTTTTATAACATTCAAATCAATATTAGGCAAAGCTGTAGATAAAAGTAAGAGGCTCGTTTCACACAAAATAAAAGACGCAAACGGTACATACTATTTTTTATAAGATAGTGCGTAAATAAAATAAAACGGTTTTCGCCCTTGCAAAATCGCTTTGTGGAATTTTTGAACAAGAAATTGTGGAAAAATTGACAACTTTTTGTTTTTTTTACCAATATCTCAAAAAACATTGGAGGAATCGTTTTACAGTCAATAGAACTTTTGTAGAGAATTTAAAACCTACAAAATGGTTTTTCACACGACCAGATCGGTGCATTTTTCACTGAGAAAAAAATCCGGAAACACTCGAAAAAGAGACCATTTTTCATTCATAATTTTTATAAATCTGAAGCTGGACAAACAATATTGCAGAACTGATAGATAAAATGTGGTTCAACTGTGCATAAGATGGTTTCTGTCCGATATGTAGTTTTTGCACAATCTCGTTATAAACAATGTAAGGGCAAATCTTTCTAAATGCGCCGAT
This sequence comes from Chrysolina oricalcia, assembly GCA_944452925.2. Lineage (NCBI taxonomy): Eukaryota > Metazoa > Arthropoda > Insecta > Coleoptera > Chrysomelidae > Chrysolina > Chrysolina oricalcia. The sequence goes on along the minus strand of OX101821.2, from coordinate 723,882 downwards.
TTTAGAGAAATCATCTTATTCAAATTCTGTAAACGTAATTTTGAAGTAGAGATCAATATCTACAATTTGTATATATTGGATTTTCACCTGAGAGGAGGGAAATGTGTTGAAAATGTCACTGGAAGTTACTCTAAATGCTTCAAAGATGAACTAAAATCTACACCAGCATTTATGGCACACTCCAAAAAAAACTATTTCATAATTTTGTACACATTTATTACAAATTTGCGTTTTTCAGGAAATGGGCGTGGGCTAACTTTTAAGTAAACCTGCACCACACATTCTGTATTTTGAAAAAAATACGCAATTATTGATGATCAAATAGCTGCTAACATTTCTTACACATTTATTACAAATTATTGACGTATTGAAAATTCCAAAATTTTCATACTCTAGGGGTTGAATATCCCTTATAGATAGAAAATTCCCTAGTAAATATAGATCCCAACGTGGTCGGTGCCAGAATTGTTCACAAGATGGTTTATAATTTTTGTACAAACTCTCGAAGTGTTAAGAATTACAGAATGAAGGGCCCCCAAGGGGTGGAACACTCCAAAACTTCGCAAAATTCCTTTTACATTATCTATTGCGGTATTGCGCGAATTGCTAATATTGCCCACAAAACTATTTGAAAATGATTAGAATCCATCGACGCCGACTTGTTGAAAATTTCAAAATGATGATTTCCATGGGGTTGAACACCCCACACCGCGCATAAAAATCCGCAACAAGCCATATTTCATCGAGTTTCAGAATTTATTACAGTGTGTCACAAGCTTCTGATGCATTTTTTTTTCAGCGAATGGATTATATCAACCATAGAAATTGAAATTGTGAATAGTGGGTTGTGTTAATAAATTTTTGTGTTGAGATGTGATAGGAAATCCGACGTGAACTGTATTTCACCGAGTATTAGAAATCTTTACATTATCCCACACGCTTCTACTGCCTATTATCAGTTTCTCATGGAAAATATCAACCATGGAAATAAATATTTTGAAGAGTCCGCTAAGTAAGTAAATTTTTGTTTTGCGATATGATAGGAAATCCGACGTGAACTGTATTTCATCGAAAATAAGAATTACTTACGGTGTCCCACGCGGTTCTACTGCGTGTCTTCAGTTGCTCATGGACAATATCAACCATGTAGATTAATATTTTGAAAAGTGGGCTGTGTTAATACATTTTTGTGTTGCGTTATGATACGAAATCCGACGTGAACTGTATTTCATCGAGTATTAGAATTCTTTACAGTATCCTGCACGCTTCTAATCTTGTCTTTCGTTGCTCATGGACGATATCAACCATGAATATCAATATTTTGAAGAGTGGGCTATGTTAATAAATTTTTGTGTTGCGATTATGATAGGAAATCCGACGTGAACTGTATTTCATCGAGTATTAGAATTCTTTATACTATCCCACACTGTTCTACTGTGTGTCTGGAGTTGCTCATGGACAATATCAACCATGGATATCAATATTTTGAAGAGTGGGCTATGTTAATAAATTTTTGTGTTGCGATATGATATGAAATCCGACGTGAACTGTATTTCATCAAGTATTAAATTTTTTTACAGTATCCCTCATGCTTCTTCTGCTTGTCTTTAGTTGCTCGTGGACATTATCAACCACTATTTTGAAGAGTGGGCTGTGTTAATACATTTTTGTGTTGCAATTATGATAATAAATCCGACGTGAACTGTATTTCATCGAGTATTAGAATTCTTTACAGTATTCCACACGGTTCTACTGCGTGTCTTTAGTTGCTTATGGACAATATCAACCATGGATATCGATATTCTGAAGAGTGGGCTATGTTATTAAATTTTTGTGTTGCGATATGATAGGAAATCCAACGTAAATTTATTTCATCGACAATTAATTACAATTCCTCACAGTATCCCACACGCTTCTACTGCGTGTCTTTTGATGCGTATAATTAGACGTATAATAATGTTCTGACGTATCGACCAGTAAATACTTTTTTGCAACAATTATCACTTTACAAAAAACACGTGGAGCCTATTAATGAGCGGTCATCCCCTTAGAGGATATTTTTTTAACGGTATAATATGAAAATCTGAAATAGTTTACTTTGCAGTGCATTGCATTAAGTTTATGCGCCGTGTGGGGTGTTCAACCCCATGGAAATCATCATGCTGAAATTTTCAACACGTCGATAGATTCTAATCATTTTTAAATAGTTTTGTGGAAAATTTTGGCGATACGCGCAGTGTGATGGGAGAATTTTGGAGGTGTTCAACCCCTTGGGGGCCCTTCATTCGGTAATTTTTAACACTTAGATAGTTTGTACAAAAATTATAAACAAAATTGTGAACAATTCTGGCACCGACCACGTTGGAATCTATATTTATCAGGAAATTTTCTTTCTATAAAGATTATTTAACCACTAGGGGATGAAAATTTTGGAATTTTCAACACGTCAACGATTTGTAATAAATGTGTAAGAAATGTTAGCAGCCATTTGATCATCAATAATTGCGTATTTTTTCAAAATACAGAATGTGTGGTGCACCTTTACTGAAAAGTTAGCCCACGCCCATTTCCTGGAAAACGGGGAATGTTAAAAAAAATTTGCTTGAGACGCAAATTTGTAATAAATGTGTACAAAATTATGTAATTGTTTTTTTGAAGTAAGCCATAAATGCTGGTGTAGCTTTAAGTTCATGCTTCAAAGTGCACCCGAAGTCGCCCGATCTGAACTTCAGTGCGACTTCGGGTGACTTCTTACGCACTTTGAAGCGTTTTGATCAACTTTCAGTAACATTTTCAACACATCTCCCACCTCTCAGCTGAAAATCCAAAATATACTAATTGTAGATATTGATCTCTACTTCCAGATGCCGTTCACAGTATATGAAAACGATGATTTCTCTTAAATCGGCGCATCCTGCAAGATGTGTCCTTACATTGTTTATAATGCAATTGTGCAAGAAACGAGGAAGCGGCCCAATGTTGAAAGTGCAAAAATTAATATCCGAAAAATAAAAATATGAGCGTATAGCAAATTAAAATTCAGGATTAGTTTCTATTTCATGCGACTCAATCCTGATTACCGAACATAACCTAAAAAATTGGCAAAGTTAGGAAAAGCAGTTTTTTGTTGATAATTAAAAAACTACAGCTCCGATCAAAAAGAGTTGAATTAGGAAATTGTAGGTATTAAAAAGATCTATCAATTGAATAACCCATAATTTTTTGATATCTTTAATACTTATCGAGTTATATCGGAAAAACTGTAAAAAATCGGGTTTTCTATAACTCGTTTATTGTAAGGTATTGAAAATTGTTACTTACACTTTTGTGTAGCCTATATGGCAAGCCAAAATAGTTATTTGTATGCTAAGGCCGCGAAATACCTTTTTAACGTACCGAAAGAACAGTTATCGCCGAGGCCGCTTGCGGCCGAGGCAAGATAATCTTGAGGTCGTTAAAAAGTTTCGCGGCCATGGCCACACACTATTTTTCGTGCAATCGTTAAAATTATTAAAATAGATAGTTGTAAATAAATATATTATTGCTCTAAAATCAACAGCAGTTCAATTTATTTAACAATATCACCGTGTGCTATGGAAATGATATGTTTCAATATATACAAAATATTTTGACAGTTCTTGTCAAAACGCAAAATGTCTGATACTGATAGCGATATTTCAGTACCTTCCACTCCTCCTGAACTCAAAAGCGTTGTAAATTCGGCGCTTTCCGTTTTAATACCCGAAAAATCTAAACGGTAGTACGAAAAATGTTACGGCGAGTTTAAAGATTGGTGTGACAAACAGAATGTTAAGACGATGTCTGAAAACATTTTTGAAAGTGACGTTTGTTTTCGCGGCCGTTGCTATGGGTAACGGCCGCGAAATTAAATTTCGCGGACTGTGCTGAGAACGCGAAATACTGACTTCGCGTGCGATTGCACGAAAAAGTCTTTTTCAAAAAATTTTATGAATATTGATTATTTTTCAAAATGTATGAAGTTTTCTCAATAAAGATGCTCTCTCAATATGGCTACTCTTGCTTGGAAAATGATGCTGCAGTAACGATTCAAGGCCATAGTAGGCTTATTTTTTTCTGTAAGAGTTGCACTTTCATATTATCGAATGAGTATATTGATTTTATTTATTTTAAGTGCCTAAAAATTACTTTAAAAAATTGCACAATTTATTTACATGTTTTTTCCAAATAAATGTCTTATTTTTGTTTTTATAGAAATGACTTTTATGAAAATATATTTCTAGCATGACTTCACGCATTAAAAAAAATTGAATTCCTACGATCACTAGGAGCCGAGATAATTTTTTTTATTTCAAAAAAATCTGGAAGGCGCAGTAATCATCGTACAGCAGTCACCTTCATGGATATTGAGGTTGATAAAAAAATACAAGGATATGTCTACTTCATTTGCAATATCATTCAAGATATATTTCCCTATTAGATTCATCAAAGATGTATATAACCCGTCCATTTGGCCAGAAGAAGCTGCCGTCCAACGATTTACCTTTCGAAATGAAAATTTTCGGCAGGACACCTCACACCAGCAGACTGCAATATAACTGACAAGGTAACACAATGTACCAATTCAAACAATAGGGGTATAGTACGTATTCTAAGCTTCAACATTCAGTGTCTATCAAACAAATTGAACCTTATTGAGCCACTATTGAATCAATATAACCCAACATGTTTATGTTTTTGTGAACACTGGTTAATAAAAGGTGAACAAATTGACAATATACATATAAACAATTATACCGTTGTGAGTAGCTTTTATCGAAAAAATCACATACATTGAGGCTCTATCATCTTTGTAAGAGATGATATGCTTTCTCATTCAAAATCAATAATATTCTTAAATAATTACTCCATTGAAAATACCCTCGAATGCTCTGCAATATCAATCAATAAAACATGTTGCGTCATAAATATATATAGGCCACCAAGCGGTAATCTACAAATTTTTTATGACCACCTATCACAGCTACTAACAAAGGCATTCTGCTCTTTCACCTATTTAATCCTCTGTGGTGATCTGAACATAGATATGAAAGGAGGAAAAATTGAATCGAGAATTTTAACTGATATTTTCAGTTCTTTTGGAATGTCATCTATGGTTGATGATCATACTAGAATTTTCACGATAAATAACAAAACTAGTTTTTCATGTATTGATATCGTTGTCACTAGTCACCCAGATTTAACCAAGGTAATAAACTTTGATCCAGGTTTATCAGACCACCACGCCCAAATTACTGATATGACTCTTCATACTGAAATTGAAACTAAACAAGAAAACCCCTATTATACCTACCGCAGTTTCGATGACGTCTCTGTGAATGAATTCTGTTTTTATTTGGAAAGGGCTTTATGCAATATGTCATTCAATGAAGTGAGCAATGTAAATGAGACTTTCGAAATCTTTCTAACAGATTTTTTATGGTGCTTTGACGTGGCTTTCTCCAAAAAAAGAAAATCGAGTAAAAATCGAAATTTTTCGGATAAAATAATCTTATCAGACGAACTGAAAAATGACTTAGACAAACTGAAACAATTAGACTGGTTGAAAAAGAGAACTGATGACAACGAAATCAAAACAAAGTATAAAAAAATGAAAAAACAAGTGGACGAAAACATTAAAAAAGAAAAACGCGAATTCTACAACAATAAAATAAAAAACTCAATTAATAGATCCAAAGCAATCTGGACAATTTCAAATAATTTAACAGGTAAATGCAAAAAACAGAGAGAACTCGAAATTTCTCATGAAGGTCATTTAACCACGGACTTGAATATTATCACAGATTTATTTGGCGACTATTTATCCACCGTCATTGAAAATAAAATATCCTAACATTTCGGAAGTAATATATCAAATTCATGCACAACCTCTAATAGTCTAAAAAATTCTTTTGTTTTCATACCGGCCACTAAAGAAGAAGTGGAGGAAGTTATCGCTAACTTACCTAATAAAAAATCCACTGGATTAGACGAAATCCCGGTTGATATTATAAAAAAGTGTGCTTGTAAAATATCACGATATCTTGCCGACATTATAAATCTATCAGTGAATTCAGGCACTTTTCCTAGCGTTCTGAAATCAGCTGCCATCATTCCCATATTCAAAAAGGGCGATGCGAGCAACATAGAAAATTACCGCCCAATTGCCCTCCTGAGCATTTTTTCCAAAATCATTGAGAAACTCATTTGCAAGAGAATCATAGATTTCTTCACAAGGCATAAAGTACTTACTGACTGCCAACATGGCAGAAACAGCCATAACAGATTTCGTTCAACACATCAACGACCTAATGGATAAAAATGAACATGTAATTGTTATATCGTTCGACCTAACACGAGCATTCGACACGGTTAGTCGTAACTTCGTTTCGAAGAAAATCAACTACCTGGGTCTACGTGGCCCTGTGAATGAGTGGATAACGTCCTTTCTTGAAAACAGGAAAATCATTGTGCGAATCGGTGAAACCAGATCAAAGGAATTCGATTTAGACCTCGGAACACCACAGGGAAGTGTCCTAGGTCCCTTGATTTTTCTAACCTATGTTAATGACTTGCCTCATTACATAAAGAATGGTAGAGTCTTCATGTATGCCGATGACACCTCTATTGTGGTATCTGATCCTGACCGCCAAAAGCTACAGCAAACAGTAGACTCAGTTCTTAAAGAGTTTACAGACTACTGCATGCGCAATACTCTTATAATAAATCATAATAAAACAGTGATTATCGAATTCCACACAAAACATAGAATACCTTTCAATTTCACTTTTGAAATCAATAATAATATTGTTAGCAACTCCACTTCATCTAAATTCTTAGGGACGCTAATCGACTGCAACCTAACATGGGAAGAACAAATATAAATAGTTTGTAAAAAACTGAACAAAAGCTTTTATATACTGGTAACACTGAAAAATATTTTGAACACAGACTCACTATTACAGGTTTACTACGCATTTGTATACTCTACAATTTCATATAACATTATAGTGTGGGGTCAGGCATCGGATATTACAAGGATATTTGTTGCACAAAAACGCATCATAAGGCTCATTTTCAACATTAGTAGTCGCCAATCATGCAGGCAGGTCTTCAAAACAAAACGGATCCGCACGGTAACATTTGATGAAACTGTTAACATATATTTTCAATAATAAACATTCATACCCCATTAACAGTGATTCACACTCTTACAATACCAGAAATAAAAATAATATAAAACTGAACAAGCCCAAACACTCCTATTACAAAAAATCTCCCATCAATGCAGGCTGCCGTTTCTTCAACTGTCTGCCAAATGAAATAAGAAACGCGGTATCCCCGGTTATTTTTAAGACTAGACTTAAGGGGCTCCTAGTGAGAGAATGTTTTTATACCATTGAGGAATTCGAATCCTACTTTTCAATTTTGAAATAAATTCGAGGTATTTTACATTTCATGTCAGTTATCATTGTAATTCTGTATTCCGTCTTGTATGTCTTTTGAAACACTGTTCTTCGCTATTTTTAAAATTTAAATTGTAAATTGACTTATCCTATCTATTGTTATCGGTAGTTGAAAGGATTAATAAACATTTTATTTTTATTTTATTTTTTTATTAATTGATGAACAAAGTGAGGCGTGCAGGCGCGGAGCGATGCAATTTTAGCGGGTGGCGCAGTGGGGATACAAATACTGTTGACATTAAAGACACTTTCGTCCTGACAGTGTTATTGAAAAAGAAAACAAAAGTTATTGGTTCAATTCCGAGTACTAGTGCACATTGCAAAAGAAAACGTAGGTGAACAACAAGCCGAGATACTCAAAAAAATTTAAGCACAAGCCGCTTTGAACGCACGAAATAAGTTTTTAGTGCTATCACCACTCCGCCACCTGCTACAACTATCGCAATCAGCGCCTGCTCGCCTCACTTTATTCATCAATTAATAATGCTGCAAATGAACTAGACATATCCTATTATTTTTTTATTGAAAATATAGGTATTCAACCTTAATATCCATGAGGGTGACTGCTGTACGATGATTATTGCGTCTTTCAGTTTTCTTTGAAATAAAAAAATTACCTCGGCTCCTAGTGATCGTAGGAATTCAATTATTTTCTGAATGCTTGAAATCTTGCTAGGAATCCAATTTCATAAAAGTCGTTTCTATCTCTTTGAAGGGCTGTGGGTCATAAAATGTACCACCAAGAATTTTGGCTATGTGTACGGTGGTACCAAAAGTAAACCACCTTTTTATGACCTATTTTTTCCATTATTGCCATCTAGCGAATGTCTGAGGATCTTTTTTTTCCGAAGATTCAGTTCGTCTCCTCCCAAGAAGACGTTGAAACATGTAACGTTCTTCGTACTTTCACGCCTGATTTACAAAAAACGATTGTACTGTCAAGTTTTGCGGTTAGTTTGTGCCCATTTACGGTGATATTACTTGAAAAGGTCTGCTCCTCAAAGAGTTTCTATAAAAACAAAATTGAGCAATGTAATAAAAAAAACATGCAAATAAATTGTGCAATTTTTTTAATGTCATTTCTTGACCCTTAAAATTAATGAAATCAATATACGTATTCGATAATATGAAAGAACAACTCTTACAGAAAAAAATAAGCCATGAATCGTTACTGTAGCATCATTCCCCGAGCAAGAGTAGCCATATTGAGACAGCATCTTTTTTGAGAAAACTTCATATATTTTAAAAATAATCAATATTCATCAATTTTCCAAAGGAAGACTTTTTTGGCTTGTCATAGGCTACACATAACGGTAAGTAACAAGTTTGAATACCTTAACTAGTTATAGAAAACCCGAATTTTCACGATTTTTTCGATATAACTCAAAAAGTATCAATGATATCGGAAAATTATAGGTGTTTCAATTGATGGATCTTTCTGATACCTACAATTTCTTTATTTGACTTTTTCCGATCGGAGCAGTAGTTTTTTAGTTATCAACAAAAAAACTCTTTTCGCAACTTTGCCAATTTTTTAGGTTATGTTCGATAATCACGATCGAGTCGCATGAAATAGAAACTCATGCTGAATTTTAATTTCCTATACGCTCATATTTTTTGTTTTCGGATATTAATTTTTGCACACACTTTTCCCTATTGCTTGGACTAACACCGGCAGACAAGATGCGCACAGTTGAACCACATATTATATCTATCAGTTTCCGCAATATTGTTTGTCGAGCTTCAGATTTATAAAAATTATACATTTTTGAAAAATGGTCTCTTTTTCGAGGTTTTCCCGGATTTTCCCAGTGGAAAATGCACATATCCGGTCGTATGAAAATCCATTTTGTAGGTTTTATAAATCTCTATAAAAAAAGTTCCATTGACTGTAAAACGGTTCTTCGAATAATATTTGAGATATTTCCAAAAAACCAAAAAAGATGTTATTTTTTTCACTATTGCTTGTTTAAAAAATTCCAGAAAGCAATTTTGCTGGGAAGAAAACTGGGGTTTTCATTAACGAACTGTCTTGTGAAAATTAGTATAGGCCATTTTTGTCTTTTATCTTGTGGAAAAATATCTCCTATTGCTTGGTCTATATGTACAGGGTGTCCCAAATTCGAGCCTCATCATTGTGATCTCGGAAACCAGAAGAGATACGAGGTAGGTTAAATGGAGGCAAAGTTGCGCAATTTGGTGCTCATTATAACGCCGCTTTCATATTTGAAAAATTCCTAATACTTCCGAAGATTTTTGGAAAAAAACGATTATTCGCGATTTCATTTTTATTTTTTTGTGACTCTATTTGAATAGATATAACAAAACAAATTTCACATTCTTGTTGCTACTTTTTCTGTTCTACAAGATGGTGTTATCAGATTTTCAAACAGACGTTTCGTATCTGAGCTGCCATCATCAACTTTGATTTTTTAAATACGGCCCTGGATTTTTTATTATAGATTTTAAAAGTTTCTAATGTCCCAAAACAAATGATGTATCGCACTTATTCTAAAAGTTTATATTAATAGCATTTTTCATAAGAACTCATGAGTTAGAGAGAGACAAAAATTAGATTGTTAAAAGACTTGTTAAAAACTTGTTAAAAACTTTTTTTGCAATAACGCACTGCATAAAATTCAAAAAGTAACATAAAAGTGGGTGGTTAATAAATAATATAATTGAAGTGTCATCCCTCAAACTCTAGGCCCTAGGCTATATTTACAAAAATAATTGCATTTTATCAAAGTGGCTGTGCTTCGTGCATTCTGGCTATCTTAGTTCATTTGTTAATGTTATAATTATCCAATATTTTGACAGTTCACTGTTCGTTCACTAATCGTTAACGCTTATTAAACGAAAATGACATTTTCTAACGAAGAAAAACGAAACATAATAAGGATTTATTATATTTCGAATCGAAATTCAAAAACGGCTTGTGAGCGCTATTTGTTGGAATATCCAGAAAGACGACAGCCGCATTATAGTTATTTTGCTAATATTGATAATAATTTAGCTCAGTACGGAAGTTTTGTTAAGCCAAGGGTTGAATATGGAACACGAATCGATCCAGAAGAGGAACAAATTATCTTGAACACTGTAAGTTTGAAAACTGTTACAAAGTAGAAAGTAAAATGAATAATTTTAAATTATTTTTTAAGGCTAGTAATAATCCTCGAGCTTCAGTTAGAGTTTTCTCAGAAGAAATAGTATTACCGCGAATGAGAGTTTGGAGAACTAAGCGTGGATACAAACCTTACAAAATCCATATTAGTCAAACACTAAGACCTGGCGATGCTGAGAGACGATTAGAATTTTGTAACTGGTTGCAAAATAAAATTAATGAAAACGATGACTTACTAAATAAAACTATATGGACAGATGAATGTAGTTTTTCAACAGATGGACTATTTAACAGACATAACGAACACTATTGGTCAATAGAAAACCCAAGGCAGAATCAAGAAGTAAGATCTCAGGGACGACAATCATTTAACGTATGGGTCGGTATGTGGCACAATAAAATTATCGGCCCGTTTTTTATTCAAGGAAAATTAAATTCCGATAGATATGAAGAATTAATAAGGACCAATACATTGGATTCCTTAATGGAAGAACCTTTGGGCGTATTACGTCAACTATGGTGGCAACAAGACGGTGCACCACCTCATAACGGGAGATTTTTTAAAAAATTTATTAAATGAATTATTCCCTAATAAATGGATTGGAAACCAAGGTCCCGTACGTTGGCCAGCTAGAAGCCCCGACCTAAACCATCTAGACTACTTTCTTTGGGGATTTCTCAAAAACCGTCTTTATGGAAACACGCCACAAAATCTTGAAGTATTACGACAAGACCTAATAAGGGAGATCAGGGCTATCCCTGCAAGGACCATTCAGCGTGCCATCCATAAACTTCACAGACTAACACGAAAATGCATTCAAGCAGGTGGATTACAATTTGAATATTTGCTTTAACTTTCATTGGGTATTCAATTTTATAGTTTTTGTTTGACTTTTTTTGGAATAATTAAAACATCATGCGTATTGTTGAACATCACACATTGTTTTATATCAATTTTTAGGAGCTTCTGAGGTCCTTCAAACCATGATGTATCGTTCTTTTTCGAAAACATTATTTTAACGATGTCCTGCTAAGATCTTACCAAAAATATATTCTCTGTCTCCCTCTATGGAAAATGCTATTAATATAAATTTCTCGAATAAGGGCGATTCATCATTTGACATTAGAAGATTTTAAAATCCATAATAAAAAATCCAGGGCCGTATTTAAAAAAACAAAGTTGATGATGGCAGCTCAAATACGAAACGTCTGTTCGAAAATCTGATAACACCTTCTTGTAGAACAGAAAAAGTAGCAATGAGAATGTGAAATTTGTTTTGTTATATCTATTCAAATAGAGTCACAAAAAAATAAAAATGAAATCGCGAATAATCTGTTTTTTCCAAAAATCTTCGGAAGTATTCGAAATTTTTCAAATATGAAAGCGGCGTTTCAATGAGCACCAAATTGCGCAACTTTGCCTCTATTTAACCGACCTCGTATCTCTTCTGGTTTCCGAGATCCCAATGATGAGGCTTGAATTTGAGACACCCTGTACAGGTTGAAGTGCAAGTTAAGAAAGAAAAGTCATTCGTTTCCATTATTTTTTGTTTTGTGTTTTTTTTTTGATTTGCGTGATTCACTGTTATAATGACTTATATGGAACAGATGATGTTGTAAATCTAAGATTTCTAGATAGTGCTGAAATTCCTGTACCGTAATATTATCTTTAAGGGAAAATGATTAAGCGTTTGGCATATTAGAATATATGAAATATTCATAATGTACTTAGTGTTCCAGATGTGTTCTTGAAGGGAAGTTGCATAAGTTATGCGTGTTATTCTGGTTGAGACACTGAAGATTTTCGTATGTATGTCTATAGGAAATAATCAGATGTGCGTTCGTCGTATTTATGAAGCAGTAGGTACTATTTTGATACATATTATTAATTAAATGAAATTTTGTTTCGCTGTGGAGCAGGTGTCAAATTTCAGAAATGCATCTGTTCGCAATTGTACGGTTTTAACGAAGGTACAAAACAGTTTGTAATGAATCCTTCAGAATGCGATTCAACATGAAAGAATATAAGTAATAACATTATTTTAAGAACTCATCTTTAACCTCTTCCCCTAGTATTTGGAAAAATTAACATATTTCTCCTGTAGTTGAGACATAGGGTGGTATGATTAAAAAGAGTATTTGCTTGTACTTCGAGTTAATGCTCCATGATGTAGTTTTCACTTCAAAAAATCAAAGCATTTACTCCACATAATTCTTGAAGTAACACTTAAGTAAGTACTAGTAGCAATTACTCTATACTTTGCTTTATTTATTTCGATATACAGGGTGGGTCACGGTCGATGGTACCTTAGACGTTTACGGAGAACGGGACATAGGATCATTCTGAAAATTTGGTTTCTCAAGTAGTTACTCTTGGTCTATCGATCTAAAATATTTTCAGCAATGCAGCGTTGCCGCTTATACCAGAAAGTAGCAGCATCTTTGTTATTTCAAATGGGTCACCCTGTATATTACAGCATTTTTGAACTTGTCATTCTTTTCTGATTATTTCTGCCTCATACTCCCCTATACCTATCTCTAACGGTTTTTGAGATATTGGTTATTTTCCATATTTTTTATCCAAAACATAGCTCGAATTGAATTTTTATTTCTGCGGTATTTGGATTCTTAGGAAGTTGCAATTTTGTGTTTAGTTCATTAAGATCATGTACATTGATTCTGTATAGAGAAGTTTGTTCTGCGTTATACAGGGTCGTTCAAAATTCATGATCTTACTGCTAGATACAAAAAGGGTTGAAAATGCGTTTTTTTTAAATGGAACATCCTGTATATTATGAAAAATTCTGAAAGATGACTAAATTCCCTTCGAATTGATATATCATGTTCCTACACCTAAATAGTCATAATTCCGAGCTAATAGCAATTTTCACTTGTAATCTCCCAAGTGCTTGAATTATTGCCGGAAATTTTTCGAGTACCTACATGAATTTTCTTTGAAAAATAAATATAAATTTACGGCAAATAATTCAAGCACGAGGGGGATTCGGTAAGAAAATTTCACACCGAGAAATGAAAATCATCCAACAATTTATAAAAAATAACTAACGATGGTTTCACCTGAACTATTTATAACCACTGAAATATTGATATGTAAAATACTTAACAACATTCTCATCAAAAAATGTGTTTAAATTTGGAACAAAAAAAATAAAAAACTTATGTTCCTATCGTGGATTGAACCTTCGACCTAGCGACTCATAGGCCGCATTAATCGTGGAGAAAATATTTTCAGACACATTCCAAATATCTAGTAAATGCATAATTATCTTCTTTCATATGAAAACTAGAGTACCATTTGTACATTAAATCAAAATATCAACTTGTCACATGTCAAACATTTATTGATGAAAATTTTGTCAAGTATTTTACATATCAATATTTCAGTGGTTATAAATAGTTCAGGAGAAACCATCGTTAGTTATTTCTTATGAATTGTTGGACGATTTTCATTTCTCGGTGTGAAATTTTCTTACCGAATCCCCCTCGTGCTTGAATTAAATGCCGTAAATTTATCTAGTACATGAATTTTCAAAGAAAATTCATGTACTCGAAAAATTTCCGGCAATAATTCAAGCACTTGGGAGATTACAAGTGAAAATTGCTATTATCTCGGAATTCTGACTATTTAGGAATAGGAACATGATATATCAATTCGAAGGGAATTTAGTCATCTTCCAGGATATTTCATAATATACAGGATGTTCCATTTAAAAAAACGCACTTTCAACCCTTTTCGTATCTAGCAGAAAGATCATGAATTTTGAACGACCCTGTATAACGCAGAACAAACTTCTCTATACAGAATCAATGTACATGATCCTGATGAACTAATCACAAAATTGCAACTTCCTAAGAATTCAAATACCGCAGAAATAAACATTCAATTTGAGCTGTTTTGGATAAAAAATATGGAAAATAACCAATATATCAGAGTTAGGTATAGGGGAGTATGGGGCAGAAATAATTAGAAAAGAATGACAAGGTCAAAAATGCGGTAATATACAGGGTGACCCATTTGAAATAACAAAGATGCTGCTACTTTCTGGTATAAGCGGCAACGCTGCATTGCTGAAAATATTTCAGATCGATAGACCAAGAGCAACTATTTGAGAAACCAAATTTTCAGAATGATCCTATTTCCCGTTCTCCGTAAACGTCTAAGGTACCATCGACCGTGGCCCACCCTGTATAGAAGTTAATACTGCAGTAATTACTAATGTTGTCAAGTATTTCCTCCATTTGGGAGTGTTTGGTGTAGTTTTTAAGAAGCTACTCATAGACTAACTTCATATCTTCAATTGAAAAGGAGTTATGGCTTTTTTTATGAATTATGGTAAGAAAAGGAGGGAAATGTGTAACCGTAGAACGTATGGGGAGGTACAATATAGAAAATTATTTCGGTACGTCAATTATTTTAGCTATATTGCTACTATTAAGCTCTGTACTTTCAGGTTCAATAAAAACAATGTTAAATGGATAGCTAGAGAGTTCTTAGGAAATCATATCGAGATGAGGGGAGCAGCTTTATCAAATTTAACTAAAATGGAGGTATTTTTCTGTAAGTGATCCGGGGTTTCAACTAGGAGTGGGTGTAGATGTCGGGGTACATCAAACATCTATGTCAAAAGTAATCAAAGAAGTTCAACAAAAATTTGTGTACTCCCACATCTTCAGCAACCTCTTGGTTCAACACTATCATTACTCTCACTCATGATTATTAAGTACCACAGAACAAACAACAACAATCGAACCAATTTGAGGTTAATCACGTACTAGTGTTTAATAGTAGTTTATACGTCTAACCTAAGTCAACACTTTCCATCAAAGAATTTAACTTATGTAAAACATTATACTCCACAAAATACTAGGAAGTAAAAGCTCTTACTAGAAGTACAAGCAAATACTCTTTTTAATCATACCCCATAAAATCAATGATGGAAATCAATAGCAGTACTATAATTACTTTGATAATAAAGATAATTTCATTAATTATCCGTCAAAAATTAGAAAACGTTCACAATACATTTTCAAAATGACGACCATTGGGTTCCAAACATTTCAAAATCCGGGTATTTGGAGATACAGTTGTAGCACTCCTTATTTCACTGGCATCTAGCAATTTTTTTTGTTCCAAATTAAAACACATTTATTGATGAAAATTTTGTTGTTATTTTACATATCAATATTTCAGTGGTTATAAATAGTTCAGGTGAAACCATCGTTAGTTATTTCTTATGAATTGTTGGATGATTTTCATTTCTCGGTGTGAAATTTTCTTACCGAATCCCCCTCGTGCTTGAATTAATTGCCGTAAATTTATCTCGTACATGAATTTTCAAAAAAATTCATGTACTCCAAAAATTTCCGGCAATAATTCAAGCACTTGGGAGATTCCAAGTGAAAATTGCTATTATCTCGGAATTCTGGCTATTTAGGTATAGGAACATGATATATCAATTCGAAGGGAATTTAGTCATCTTTCAGGATATTTCATAATATACAGGATGTTCCATTAAAAAAAACGCACTTTCAACCCTTTTCGTATCTAGCAGTAAGATCATGAATTTTGAACGACCCTGTATAACGCAAAACAAACTTCTCTATACAGAATCAATGTACATGATCTTGATGAACTAAACACAAAATTGCAACTTCCTAAGAATCCAAATACCGCAGAAATGAACATTCAATTCGAGCTATGTTTTGGATAAAAAATATGGAAAATAACCAATATCTCAAAAACCGTTAGAGATAGGTATAGGGGTGTATGAGGCAGAAATAATCAGAAAGGAATGACAAGTTCAAAAATGCGGTAATATACAGGGTGACCCATTTGAAGTAACAAAGATGCTGCTACTTTCTGGTATAAGCGGCAACGCTGCATAGCTGAAAATATTTTAGATCGATAGACCAAGAGCAACTACTTGAGCAACCAAATTTTCACTTGTAATCTCCCAAGTGCTTGAATTATTGCCGAAAATTTTTCGAGTACATGAATTTTTTGAAAAATTCATGTACGAGATAAATTTCCCGCAATTAATTCAAGCACGCGGGGGATTCGGTAAGAAAATTTTACACCAAAATTATCCAACAATTCATAAGAAATAACTAACTATGGTTCACCTGAACTATTTATATTCATAGTACAAAAAAGATGCATGAAAATATTGATATGTAAAACACACTTAACAAAATTTCAATTTGATTTTTTTAAATTTAATCAAAAAAAAAGTAAAAATGTTCTTGCTCCACTGGGAATTGAACTAGTGACCACACGACCACGAGGCGGACACTTTACCGACTCGCCACGGGGCCTTTGATTTACATGTAGACAACTGGTGTATTGAAGTGTTTCTGAAATTTGATTTCAGAATTTGCAAATTCTGCGATTATCGTGAAGAAAATATTCAGACACATTCGAAATATTTAATAAATACATAAATATGAAATATTATCTCATTTCAAATGAAAAATACAATTCCATTTGTACATCAAAGCAAAATATAAACTATCACCTGCCAAATATTTGACAGAAAAATTTCCACTTATTAATTTCGGCCAGGGTACCCAGGAGGATAAAAATTTCCGGAAATTTTTTGGGTTGCCATGGCATCTAAATCAGAACGAGTGTTTTGGTACTCTCTAAAAGTGAGGTGTGAAATTTTCAGAATAATCCTAGTTCCCGTTCTTCGTAAACGTCTAAGGTACCATCGACCGTGTCCCACCCTGTATAGATAAGGTTTATAGTCAAAAATGAAAACAATTTGTCGAGAAAGGCAATAAAAGTCAACTTTTACAATATAGTGCATAGTAACACAATGTAATTATTTACTTTTATAAATAAAGCATGTGTAATTTACATAAAACAACATTTTAAGATTTGATAATTAATCACAGTTGAATCTCCCAAATCATAGAAGGACTAGAATCGGTATGGAAAGTATTCATTTAAGCCATAGAAGCATTTTGCCTTTACTCTTATAAAACAGTGATTGTCTCATAAGAAATAGAACACGAAAGGGAAAAGGAAGTTATTTTTCTTTGCTAGTTTGTCTTTCCCTGTTGACGTTCGTGAACTTTTCTCTATATTTATGAAGCAAACATACAGTTTCTTTTTATTTTGATTATGAAGCTCACTTTTGAAGGACGAATACACTTTGCAATAGATCCTGTTTGGCAGAAACCCAAAATGGAATTCCATATCCCAGATGAGATTCAATAAATAAGTAGTAGTAGGCCATTAATGTAATAATAATCAGGATTGGCAAATATTATGATATTTATATAAATATCAAAATATCATAATATCGGATATATATCATATCCGATATATATCAGAAATTTTGATTGTATTCCTAGACTAAAATTTTAAAAAAACATAGAATATTAAATGAAAATTGAAAATAAACTTTAGTTTGAAATAACAAAAAACGAGGCAAAAATAGCATTTTTCCTAAATTAGATAATTGTATATAACTTGTCGTTTGATACATGTTTAGGTAAAGCAGAGTCGGGAAAGAGGAATATCATCATCATCATCTTCACTTACGGCAACTAGTTCATCATTTGACGAGATCCAGTCCAAGCTTTTGACTTTTTTATCGGTATTTTGATTTAAAACATTTAGAAATAAATACTAGTTTACTGCCTGTTTCGTTGTCACGTTTTAATTTTTATGCAAAATATCAGGGATTTTTTGCTCCGGTATTTATTTCGTTAAAAATAAGTAAATGACATATTATCACGATATATATCAATCAATAAATATCAGATATATATCGTGATATGTAACATGATATTTATCACTTGATATATATCGGCCAACCCTGATAATAATGGAGCTTTGTATTACATTGATAGCAGAGCAACCAGAGAACAATTTCTTTCTTCAGAGCTGTTATATGGTAATTCGGATATGAGCACTGTGCACTTTGAACCGTACTTTCAAGGCCCTCCGAGTTTTACCCACATACTTCTTCTCGTAGTCCTTACAGCTAATTTCATAAATCCCGACTTCTCTTTTTTTTGTGTCCTTTCTTTGGAAGTAGGTACGCAAAATTTGTGGTACTCCCAGAGATAAAATGGAAGAAAAAGAAAAGTTGAGTCTTTAACTTATGTTTTGGAGTAACAAATGTTGGAAACATTCTCAATTGAAAACTGAAAAAACAGGAATTGCGAAATGGAAAAAATCTACAATTAAAAGTTACTTTTTTTGTTATATCGAAATTGCTTCATTTTTATCGTATGTTTTTACCATTTCCATCGGAGTCCTGCTCTTTCAATTGAGAATATTTCCGTTTTCAATATGAGTACCTTCCAAGATATTTTCGATAAAAACAACATGCTTCCTGTAATTTTGTGACTCTTCGGCTTTCTCGAACTTTTTCCAAATCTTTCGCGAATTTGTAGTTGAATGCAGGTAGGCGATTTTATTACTAGAATCCTAAAAAATTACATACAATAAATTTCATGCTATGCATTTTATTGTTAGTATATTCATATAACTACTACTGCGTTCGAAATATTCAGAGATTTTCATCAGAAGTAAAAAGGTGACATTTTTTCGTTTGATGAATAATAATTAATAATATTCCAGTTCGACCGTAGGACAACTCAAATATCCTTGACTCCTTTTACAAATTTTCATAATGCATCTTTTCAATCTCTTTATCTGGGACTGGCGGAAACTCCGAAGCTATCATTGGATCTAAAACGTTCATGGCTTCAAAGAAATGCAAATTTTCAGTGTGTTGTGTGGTAGAACTGTTTAATCAGCTTTATATAAAACTTTGCATGCCAATAATTACACACAGTATCATTGATCAATCAAATTATAGGGTAATGTATTTCGACAGAGTTTCCTATTTTAATAACCATTATTATACTTTGGTCCGCTATAGGTTATTATTATGTTGATTAAATATAATCCAAGATGCAGCTGATTAAATCGCATTTTGATCAAAATAAATAAAGTATAGAAACAAATCATTCCCCTTTCATTCTCAAGCGATACATCTCTTCTTTCGTATTCGCCATTAAAAAAAATCGATCTTGATCCTAAATTGGCCTTATAGAATATTACGTAGCACATGTACATGAAAAACATCAAATGGTGAGGGCCTCGTCTTCCATGGCTCGGAAAAGTCTCTTGAAGACTTCAGAACGCTGTCGTAAGGGAGCAGCAAAAATTTCAACAAGTAAGTCAAAGAAAACACAGAAGAAAAATATACGTCGGGAATTTATGAAATTAGCAGTACATACTGGAAGAGTTATGTAGGTCAAACGGGAAAAGTCATGGTTGTACGGTTTAAAGAGCATATCGAACTTGTCCAATTTTCGAGACTGGAAAAATCGAATGTGGCCCACCATGCTCTGGATCAAGAACACCGATGTATTACCACACTTTTAAAATTAATCAGACAGGTTTATAACCATAGACTAGCAGATACATTTCAATCAGGAACAAAAAAGTTGTATTATTCTCAAAATTTTAGTACTAAAATTAGTGATTGGAAGATATCCATAGCCCTCTGTAATAAAAAATAAATTTATAAATTAAAATAAAATTCGGTTACAAAAAATTGACAAGTAAGGCATGGTTGTATACAGTATGTCATATGAAGACAAGAGAAGTGAAAATATACCTGGTGTCTCATTTGAAAATCGAAAGTTTAATTCACTTCTGGTGAAATCGAAAATTGCATGAAGTTGAGTTACTTGCGAAAGATGCAGTTGTCTGTCTCATACAGATCTTCCAAATTTCATTCTATTATCTTCAAAAACAAAAAAGTTATAGGGGTGAGCCACTTTCCGCGGATAACAGTGTTTGATGACAGATATATATATATATATATATATATATATATATATATATATATATATATATATATATATATATATATATAAAAACAGTAAAATTAAATTAACATATAATTTACTATAAGCCTTTCTGGATCACTGTTTGTCGAACAACAACTTCTTCACTGATTTTTTACTGATATGACTGGTTCTTCATATATTCCTGATATTTATTGAATTTTGATGCTGACTGACTGATATGAAAAAGATCGTTCGTAGAAAATTGAAGAGTGTTTGGGTATGGTGAGTTTGTTGTTCGTTATTCTCTAGATCTCTATTGTGTAATAATTGACAGCGATATATGAGTTTGTTTGCTAAGACTTCAGTTGTTTTAGTGACGTTAAAAAATATTTTGATGGAATTCTCGTCTGCTAAACATTTTCAACCTTCAAATTTCTTTGATATAGAGTGATACGTGCTTCCATAATGAAGTGCTACATGCTGGTCGTATACATGATTTTGAACTTTTATATTCGGATTGAACAAAATCAAGACAGGGGCAATAAACAATATCAATGTATTGTTAGATTCACACAATTGTGTGTTAAAGTTTTTATTGACATAATGTCTGTTTGAGTATAAGTTTTTTATTAATTCATAGGAGCGTCGAATCATATTGACATCTTCAGCAAATTTCATTTGCTGAATTTGTGATGAATCAGTAGTCCCAAACATTTACTTGAATCAATAAATGAAATTGACTGCCTGCCCATCAATTTGTATACATACATTGTCTATGACCCAAGAAGATAGATGACTTAGATGGATTGATGTTGAGAGAGTGACTTAGATTTTTAGATTTCCTCTAAATTCTTAATGTCCTTATTGGGACTACTTTTCTGATCTATTAAGTTTTCTAATTCATCACTATTAATACAAGATATTGTCATCAGCATATGTTTGAATCTGGAAATGTTCAAGAGATTTTGAAATATCTGAGGGAGATGAATAAGGTGAAACGAAGGGGAGCAAGAACCGAGCCTTGTAGTTCCCCGTGAGCGACATCAGGCTCTGTCGATTTTTATTTTCAATAACTACGAGCCCCTTCCCATTTCAGTTGGCCCAACTATTGAAATCTTAATTTTTTAAGCACCATGATATAATAATAATAATACATGATACTTTAGATCATAATGTAATAAAAGGGTATATTTTTAATAGAATCAAATAGAACTTCCACTTCATTATTTCCTTTTAAAATTTCTAGCGAAAAATCAAAAATATTCCGAAATAGAAAGTTTCTATGAGTTTTTAATAAACATTATTTGACCTGTGTTACATAATAAACATATTAAATCGACAGTGGCTTTATGGAATATTTAAGCAAAGACAAAGTACTAAGGAACTATTCAGAATAAATTTTATACATTTTAAGGTTAGTTCTTATCGTGAAAATGGGTAGAGATAAGATTATTGATGAGAAAATTTATTTAATCATTATTAAATTTACCCATTCTGGAAAATCAAACTCGGAAATTGCAAATTTGTTAGATATGTCGCTTTATAGTGTTAGAAATATAGTTAAAAGATACAAAACTACCGGTTCAGTCAATACAAAGCCTCGATATGTGAGAAAAAGCAATATTAAAGATGCAGCTAGAAGAGCGCTACGAAGAATTATCGAAAAGAATCGACGTTCCAATTATTTACAGCTAAGTGCTCTATGGAGTGATGCTATTGGAAGGCGCATTTCGAGATCCACATGCCACCGGGAGGCCCACAAACTGGGATTTGGCACTTACAAGGTAACATTTTTGATAACAAAAAATAATGAAGTTGATACTGGATAAATATTTTTTCTGCAAAATTGTTTACAATTGACAATTTTGTTTTAGGTCAAAGAAAAGCCACTGTTAACGCCACAGCAAAAGAAAAACAGTTTAAGATGGGCTAAAGAACATAGATCTTGGACATCTCAACAATGGCGTGCAGTACAGTGGAGCGATGAGTCCCGATTTGAAGTGTGTGCTGGGGACAGTAGAAGTAGTTATTCGCAAAAAACATAAAGCCTTCCAGCCGGAACATACCACTTTTGGAATGGGTTTCTAGTAGTCCCGATTTATCTCCGATAGAAACATTGTGGCATGCGATGAAAAAAGTGTTGCGCACACATCCTGCCAGAACAATCCCTGAATTAAAGGAAAGGCTTCAGGAGATATGGGATTCGTTTACTCCTCAATTTTGTGAAAACTTAGTGAATACTATGCCACAAAGAATTTCTGCAGTTTTGAAAAATAAAGGCGATGTTACCCAGTGGTAAACTTCAAAACTGTTTTTTTTGTATGTTCTGTATTTGTTCACGTTTTTCTATTTGTTCTCAATTTGTATAAATTTATTGGTTTTTATGTATATATTTTGGTGAATAGGGTCTAATTATGTGTTTAAATTAATTTTTAAAAAAATAGTTCACGAGGTACTTTTATTTTGTCACCCTGGGACAAATTTCTGAAAAAATATAATGTGGGCCAACTTAAATGGGAAGGGGCTCGTACACATTGATTCTTCCATTCAGAAATGACATAATTAATGAGCAGGATAAATGGTTAAAACCGAAATAATTTAATTTTATATACAATAGATAATATGATAGTTTTACGACCTTTGTTATGATGACTGATTTTGATTTTTGGGAATGAGGTCTTGAATTAAAGAATACTCTATTTCTTTGCAGAAATAGAGTATTCTTTAATTCAAGAATAAAGATTAAAGAATACTCTATGTCTTTGCAGAAATAGAGTATTATTTAATTCAAGACCTCATCCCCAAAAATCAAAATCAGTCATAATAGATAATTATTGATGATTCATAGTATCAAATACTTGGCTATAATCAACGGATACTTTTTTATTTTTATCTAAATTACTAATAATTTCATTAGGTATTCCTAGAAGAGCATTAGTAGTGCTATGACCAGGTCTGAATCCATGTTGATGTAGATATAGGTAAAATATTATTTTCGTTGACGTAGTCATAAATTTGATTATGAATTGATTTTTCCAAAATTTTCGACAAGACTGTTGATATATTTATGTGTCTAATATCATCAAAACATTCAGGTTTACTATTTTTATTTATTGGAAATATCAGTGATTTTTTTCATACCTCAGGGTATATTCCATTCATTAAGCAATTACTTATTATAATGTGGGTGATAATCGGTATTAGATAAGGAACACATAGCCTGATCATTTTTATAAAAATTTCATCGTCTTCTAGTGAATTTGACTTGATATTATGCATCCTTTACTGATTCGATAAAATGTTAATTTATGTCATAAGGACCTTTCAAGTGATCAGGAATAGAATATCTCTTTTTTTCATTCGCTTTATCAATTGAGCGTAGAGTATTTCATTCCAGCGCAATCATCTTAAAAAGATCACCAGTTCCGTAAAAAATAGGGGAGGAAAGGGGCTTGTCTCTGGTGGAAATTGAAAATATAATTATTTTTCAAACTAAAGCACGTGTCGAACAAAAACATCCCTTCCAACTTAATTGAAAATTTTAAAAAATGTGGAAGTTATGAATGAAGAACGCTTTTCTCTTCATCGAACGACATTTGAGAAAAATGACATAAGGAAAGTCCTATTTTATTTTCGGGGGAAATCTTCCGTTACAATTTGGCACCATAGTTTCGAGACACCTGGTATATTCAAGTCCGTTCTATCTCCGTCATGAAAGTTCGCAGCCATTTAGCTCCCATTTCAAAATCAGATTCGAGTCACATACGCAATAAATGAAATATGTGAGTGAATGCACGAGTGGCACAAATCATTCAGCCGACAATTGTATATGGACGTGTGGTGCCATCGTGGATTACTCCCAGTTGCACCGCATATTATAGAGGAACGAAATTTATATTCAGAATCGAAATACAAACGGAAGCCTTCTGTGACTCGATCTAATTTATAGACGAGTTCCAATACCACTTTGGAGCGAGCCATAATGTGTGTTTGCGACGTCTAATTGACAATTATATTCAGGTTGACAAGACCGATATATCAGCTAAGTCGATATACCTGATCGGTAATATCAAGATAATATTAATGAGGTACATACATATTGTCAGTCCGACATATTACATGATGAAAATGTTAATATTTATTTTACCATCACTTTTTTTGTCTGAAACAGAATATACACAACAGAAACAGAACAGAAACAGAACAGAAACAGAACAGAAACAGAACAGAAACAGAACAGAAACAGAACAGAAACAGAAACAGAACAGAAACAGAACAGAAACAGAACAGAAACAGAACAGAAACAGAACAGAAACAGAACAGAAACAGAACAGAAACAGAACAGAAACAGAAACAGAACAGAAACAGAACAGAAACAGAACAGAAACAGAACAGAAACAGAAACAGAAACAGAACAGAAACAGAACAGAAACAGAACAGAAACAGAACAGAAACAGAACAGAAACAGAACAGAAACAGAACAGAAACAGAACAGAAACAGAACAGAAACAGAACAGAAACAGAACAGAAACAGAACAGAAACAGAAACAGAACAGAAACAGAACAGAAACAGAACAGAAACAGAACAGAAACAGAACAGAAACAGAACAGAAACAGAACAGAAACAGAACAGAAACAGAACAGAAACAGAACAGAAACAGAACAGAAACAGAACAGAAACAGAACAGAAACAGAACAGAAACAGAACAGAAACAGAACGGAAACAGAACAGAAACAGAACAGAAACAGAACAGAAACAGAACAGAAACAGAACAGAAACAGAAACAGAAACAGAACAGAACAGAAACAGAACAGAAACAGAACAGAAACAGAAAAGAAACAGAACAGAAACAGAACAGAAATAGAAACAGAACAGAAACAGAACAGAAACAGAACAGAAACAGAACAGAAACAGAACAGAAACAGAACAGAAACAGAACAGAAACAGAAACAGAACAGAAACAGAACAGAACAGAAACAGAACAGAAACAGAACAGAAACAGAACAGAAACAGAACAGAAACAGAACAGAAACAGAACAGAAACAGAAACAGAACAGAAACAGAACAGAAACAGAACAGAAACAGAACAGAAACAGAACAGAAACAGAACAGAAACAGAACAGAAACAGAACAGAAACAGAACAGAAATAGAAAATAACCATAACTCATGTGAAATTGGCGCCGACTTTTTGCAAACTCACAATTTGTCAGATTCGAAATAATTCTGGAGTTCCTAATACAAATTTCGAATAGTTCCAGCAAATTGTGGATTTTAATATTAGTCAGATTAGTGGCGCTAACTTCACGCGGCGCCGCTTTTTTTTTAAATGAGTTCTGGTGGTATATTTTTTATAAATATGGAAGAGTTCTGGAGTTCCTGGTCGTTTTTAAAAATAGTTCTACCGAAGTAAAAAAAGTTATTGAAAAAAAAATCGACTTTCGAAAACCATCCTTTTGAAAGGAAAAAAATAACAGAAACTTCAGTTCTGATGAGAGTTAGCCAGGAATCACTGATCGACCAGGACCGACCGTCCACCTACGAACAAAAATTGAAGTAGATCAATGAAAACTATCAAACTCACACTGATCGACCATCCACTACCGACCGCTAGAATAATGTTCTGAATCTGACATTGATCTGACATTCGAAAGGTTATGCGAATTTTCCAATTATTTTTATAAAAAAAAGGTTAAAATCACAATTTTAATGTTAATAGAACTCTTCTGGACTTCCATTGTCTAGAAACAAAGAATAGTATATTGTGTATCTAGTAGTAACAGCAATACATTCCCGGACGACAATGTAAATTGTTGGCCGAGGCGTTAAGCCGAGGCCAACAAGCATTGAAGTCTGGGAATGTGCTTTTACTATGAGGTACACATACTATTTTTTCTGAAATCTCAATCAGCATTATCAAAAACTAAGGAATTCTACATATTGTTTGCGTGAGTTCAATAACTGAAATGTAAACAAGCCGTCAAAAATATTCCCGTATCGTTTTCGATACGGCTAAGTACTTTCCCGTACCGTTTAGGTCCGAAAATGGTCCGGGAAAGTTCGTTGCTTAGCAACGGACTAAAATACTGGATTAGCGTATTTTGAGGCCTGCAGTTGCTCCGAGAAAGTGGGCATTCTTGAACGATTTCGGAAAAAATAAATTCTTTGCATGTGTTTGAGTCACGACGTTTCAACAGTTAACATCTACTGTCGTTATCAGGTGTGTGAAATTTCACACATTGTGAAATGATCATTGCAAGGAATAAATATTTATCATTATTATGCATAATAGGTAATTATTACTTTATCGGTATCAACTCAAATAGTTTATAATTTGAAGGACCATTATCATTATTGAGACCGTTCTTGTGGATAGTAGTACTTTCTTAACAATCTAATTTCTTGTAATCATCAACTGGTGTCACTAACTTTAAATTTTGAGTGTTGATTTTAGAAATAAAAATAATAATGTCAAGAAAGTTTTCAGATTATGATCTTGAAAGGGTCGAATCCATAAATTTTGGTTGTTATAATATTTCGAACTAATAAAAACCCAGTAGTAGAAAAAATATTGTATGCAATTCGGTTCGGCTTGGCTCATGCGACAATATCCACATTTGTTAAAAAAGGTCTAATTATACACTTAAATTGATCATTTTGAGTCACGTGACTTTGACAGAGCGGCCATTTTGTCGGTAGGGCACACAAGGACGGGTCTGCCATTGAGTTTTCATTGTTATCTGCAAGTTTGTTCTTTTTAATTCGAGTTTTTAGTGCGTGTAGTCCATATTTTATCAACTTCAACTACAATATGGCTAGGAGTAAATACTTCTTATCTCTCAAAGGAGACGTGAAATCGCGTTACGACTCCAAACTTCAAATTATAGACAATATTGATACCTATTCTCTTGGTGCAAATGAACTGACCAGCAGTATAAGTTTTTGAAGGGACCTAATCACTAAACAGGGCTATCCCTTTCTTCCAGATTGGCTGGTTCTCCTACAAAGTTGAAAAAATACGTTTAGTTCAACACCATATTTAACTAAAAATTCAAACATTTTGGATCATAACTTTTGTTTTTCTTATGTATTAATATTATTTACCTACCTTATACAAAATGATCTGCACAGATTCGTGCATCTTTAAGGAATGCATCGCTCAAATTGCCCGTTTTGAATCCCTAACCCATCATTCTCGACGTTCTTTTGATAAGGCGTCCAGCATTTCTCCTCGGTTTTATAAGGCTTTCGAGATTCTAAAATACCGAATTTTATCCTTTTCTGCCCTTTTAGAACACCCCACAACAGAACAAAACGCTGGCATATTTAATTATGCACACTTTAAAAATCGATCTTTCCTATTGTTTACAATGACGCGAACGGTTTGTATGCCCTACCGGCAATATGGCGGACCTGTCGTGACGTCACCTCAAAATGATCAATTGTGAAGATTGAAATCTTTATCTCTGTAGTTTGTACTATTTCTATGGATCTTCATCAAGTAACGGTCTCATATTCGCAATAATTGAGGGCTTATCAAAGGCCCACCTAAACTGTTGTTTCAAAAACTTTCCTCTGTAATTATTTCTATTAATTAGTATCTATTGTCTTCTTTATCGTCAGTAAGAATCAGATAAGAGCCAACCTTGACATCTTGAAGTGTAGTGTCGACGGATTTTAGTAATATGAAAACTGCTAATACGAGGCTTGTTTGGTAAGTCCGTGACTTTTTAAATTTCCCGCGCAGTAACTTTAAATGCAACACTGCTGCTGTCAACCACCATCTTTCAATAGACTACTGTCAAATTTTGAACAAGCTGCGACATTTGGTTTGTGTTTGACAGCAATTAGAAGCAGACAACCTCGTGAATTTTAACAAAAATGGAAAAAAGTGAATTTCGTGTGTTGATTAAGCATTATTTTTTGCGTAAAAAAACCATAACTGAAACCAAGGAAAGACTTGATAAATACTATGGGAACTCTGCACCATCAATTGCAATGGTTAAGAAGTGGTTTACTGAGTTCCGTTGTGGTCGTACCAGCACAAGTGACGCCGTACGTTCAGGTCGCCCAAAAGAGGTCATCACGCCAGAAATCGTCGATAAAATCCATGGAATGATATTGGACGATCGGAGAATAAAAGTACGTGAGGTAGCTGAGGCTGTAGGCATCTCAACTGAGCGAGTACATCACATTTTACATGAATATTTGGACATGAAGAAGCTATCCGCGAGATGGGTGCCGCGATTGCTCACACTCGACCACAAGCGCAACCGTGTGACCACTTCAAAGGAGTGTTTGGCAAAGTTCAATCGCAATCCGGGCGAGTTTTTACGCCGTTATATAACCGTAGACGAAACATGGATCCATCACAATACCCCAGAGACCAAGGAACAATCAAAACAGTGGGTGTCAACTGGTGAACGTGCACCAAAGAAGGCTAAGGTGCGTCTGTCAGCCAACAAGGTTATGGCCACAGTTTTTTGGGATGCACGCGGTGTCATTCATATAGATTACTTAGAGAAGGGTAGAACGATCAACGGCGAATATTATTCAGAGCTTTTAGACAGATTCGATATTGATTTGAGGCAAAAACGACCACATTTAGCGAAAAAAAAAGTGCTGCTTCATCAAGACAATGCACGAGTGCACACGTGTGTAGTCACTATGGCAAAAATTCATAAATTGGGCTACGAACTACTACCCCATCCAGCATATTCTCCAGATTTAGCCCCTTGCGACTATTTTCTTTTCCCAAACCTGAAGAAATGGCTGGGTGGTAAGAGATTTGGGTCGAATGAAGAGGTTATAACCGAAACAAACGCCTATTTTGAGGGCCTTGAGAAAACCTATTATTTGGAAGGAATAAAAAAACTGGAAAAACGCTGGACTAAATGTATTGATCTAAAAGGAGATTATGTTGAAAAATAAAACGCTTATTTGCCAATTTTTTTTTTCTTTATTCAAATAGTCACGGAGTTACCAAACAGCCCTCGTAGTATCTCCATTTTGTATCCCCGTCTACTAACTACATCCTTTCGAATGAAATTATCACGTCGTGTCAGGCGAAAATGTCCGTTTGGCACGCGACTCTGTTCTAATAATATTTCCTCAAGTGTTTGAGGGTGTCATTAATAGGGTCTATTTGCAGCGCCCCTTTGTTTGTAGAAGACTTCAAGGACAGGATGTTTGGACATTCAAATAAATCGTTCAATTTCTGGAAATAGCACAGTCTGGAAGGTGGTTTTATCCTGTGGACGGTTATATTGTAGTTCAATCTAGTGGTAGTTGCATGTGGACAAAATTTATTTAAAAAAAACTGCAATGGAACTTGTGAAAATTAAAGCTTCATAAATAATTTTTTTTATTGGTGCCCAATTTTACCTATTTCAAGTACACAACGTGTTCAGATCGAACTCTCAAAAACGCGCGTTTTTTTTCAAGTTACTATCAGGCAACATCAACAACTCGAGAAACGTGAAGTAAGTCTGAATGAATTTGAATACTGATCTGACAGGAGTACCTTGTAACGTCAAATTACACCAACGGCATGTTAAGATAGACAATAGCAGCGACAAAATTATAGGCACAAAGGTTGCACGTGGCCAAAGGGTACCAATGATGGCGTAAACTTGTGAATTTTTTTCTCGTTGCTGCCAATTGAAATAATGAAAGTTTCCATCATGAATGTCCCATAAAAAAGCGGCATAAGGCATCGCGGCGGCCTCTCAAATTTTTCATCATTTTGGTCAGAATTTTCATATCATTCACTGGTCTCAAAGGCATAACTGAGAAAATCGTCACCTGAAATCTGTCACCATCTCTCAGTCTATATAGGAAGACATTTGATTAATGTAATTTTTTTATCGATGGACCTATCATTCATTGTTGAAATGCAAGGAATCCTCAAAATATTTTCAGATATATTCGAAATATCTAGTAAATAAGAAGATGTATTGATATCTAGTTAGCCTAGACCAGTTCCCTGCATAAACAGAATATTGCGTTACCATAGCAACGAACAATAACTTATTAGGAGTGTCAGTGTAAAGTTTGACGTCAAAAAAGTAAACCAGAGTTACACAATAAATTAAAAGAAAAAATATGTCCACTGAAATTGTGAAAATCGAAAAATTGGAGTATCCAGCCATCATCAAGTACCTGTATCCAAAAGGGTTAAGAGTAAGCAGATTTACGAAGATATGCTTAATACCCTTGGTGATCAATGTCCTCCGTATGCGACCGTGAAAAATTGGACTGCAAGCTTCAAAAGAGGTGAATTTTCCATTGAAGATGATGACCGATCGGGAAGGCCAGTTTCTGTGTCAGTCCCCGAAAATATCGATGCAGTTCATGACATGATTTTAACAGACCGTCGAATTGGGCTAAAACGGATATCTGAAGCACTGAATATTTCATACGAACGCGTTCATCATATAGTTCACGTCAATTTGGATATGAGAAAAATTGCTGTAAAATGGATCCCCAAATGTTTGAATGTTGACCAAAAGCGTGCAAGGGTAGTAGCATCGCGTCCGATCGGTGCTCGATTTGAAAAAGATGTAGACTTCTTAAACCGAATTGTTACTATGGATGAGACTTGGGTACATTTCTACTATTCAGAAACAAAGCAACAATCGATGGAATGGCGACACTCCGGTTCTCCAAGACCTAAGAAGTTTCGTGTCCAAAAATCTGCTGGAAAAGTTCTTGCTTCAGTTTTTTGTGATTGCCATGGAGTAATCATGATTGATTTTTTGGATAAGGGTAGAACAATAACTGGAGATTACTATTCGATATTACTGACCACTCTACGGGAAAAAATTAAAGAGAAAAGACGCGGAAAGCTATCCAAAGGTGTTTTGTTTTTGCAGGACAACGCCCCTGCACACTACACCTTTTTCATATGTAATTCAGAAAGTATAATTTGTAATTCAGATTAGTAAAATGTAATTCAGAAAACGTAACTTGTAATTCAGAATTGTTAATTGTATTTCAGAAACCGTAACATGTAATTCAGATTAGTAAATTGTATTTCAGAAACCGTAACATGTAATTCAGATTAGCAAGTTGTATTTCAGAAAGTGTAACTTGAATTTCAGATTAGTGAATTGTTATTCAGAAAGCATCAATTGTATCAGAAACCATCACTTGTAATTCAGAAACCATCAAAGATCTGACCGGTGTGCAAAGAGCGACCAAAGATAGCAGCCGAAATCTCCGGAGACACCCCGGAGACACCAAGAGAGGGCTATTATGATAAATAATAACAAATATCTACAAAATAGAGTATGTGGACCTTTTGCATAACTTTACTGACGACAGGGTTGAAAGTGGGTGGGTGAATAATCCGGTCGTAGCGTAAAATGACTTCCGGCAAGGTATTGTAATAAAATAATTTCGCTTTTGGACTAGGGTTGGATATTTTGAATATGCAATTTTCTTAAAGTACTGAATAATGGGATTCAGGGTTGAAATTTTCAACCCTAAAATTTTGAATATTCATTTCAAATTGGTTAAATTGGCATAAACAGCTTTTGACTGTCCATTTTTTGTTGTAAAAGGACCATTCCGTTAGAGAATTGTTGACCTCCGTTGGGATCCCGGGGTCGATTTTTCAACCCTACTATCGGGGGAGCCAGGTGGTGCATTTAGCACTTATCTTAAAAATTCGACTTATGAGTGAAGTCGTCGTCGGAGCACTAACAAATTTTGTCACAATGTTGCAAATCACTTCTCCTTTACTGTTTGATCAGAAAATTCGACTTCCCGAGGGAGCCAGGGGGTGCATTTAGCAACCCTTATATTAAAAATTCGAAACATGAATGAAGTCGACGTCAGAGCACCAACAAATTTTGTCAAAATATTGAAAAACACTTCTCCTTCACTCTCTGATTGAAAAATTCGACTGCCCGAGCGAGCCAGGGGGTGTATTTAGCCACCCTTATCTGAAAAATTCGAAATATGAATGAAGTCGTCGTCGGAGCACCAACAAATTTTGTTAAAATGTTGAAAATCCTTTACTGTTTGATCAGAAAATTCGACTTCCCGAGGGAGCCAAGGGGTGTAACTAACAACCCTTCTCTTAAAAATTCGAAATATGAATGAAGTCGACGTCGGAGCACCAATAAATTTTGTCAAAATGTTGCACAACACTTCTCCTTTACTGTTTGATCAGAAAATTTGACTTCCCGAGGGAGCCAAGGGGTGTATTTAGCAACCCTTCTCTTAAAAATTCGAAATATCTCGGAAACGCTCAAAATTTTCCAAATTTATCAGGATATCTTTTTTGATTGCCTTCAGAAAATCTACAAAAAATGTGAATGAATTTTTTCCATAAAATCAATGTACCGTGAAATATTCCAAAAAAACCGGGTAATCGATAGATCTCCCAAACTATTGAATAAAATACAATTTTTTTTTGCAGCAAATACCTTTTGACAAAATCTACCTACTCTTCAAATTTCAGTTTTTAGAATTCGTTAACAAAGCGGGAGAAAAATAAAATCGAAAAAAAAAACGGGACTTGGAAACTTTTTTTATAAAAGCATCAAAATCTAAAAACTAAACGAGATATCGAAAAGTTTGTACGAACAATTTCATTGTACTAACTCAGTACTGCAAAACACTACGTATGAATTTTTTTTTATATTTAAAAAAATATAAAATTTCACGACATTAGCGCCTTCTGGCGGGCCTTTATCTTCCACCTAGTCTTCTGGCAATTTTTTCTCCCCTTATTTGTATAACATCCGATTATTCTGCCAATTTCCAGCCTTGCACCTTATGACTTATTTTACGTAAAAAAATGCATAGTTAACCCTCTACCCTCGCGTAATTCTTCCGGGGTGCCTTCTGGCGGCCCGTCTCACGCTACGTTGGTGACAACCGAACCTATAAATGCTAAAATTCACTTTGCACCGAGTCACCCATATTTCTACGTAGTCAGCTCTCCGTCTAATACGGGTTGTTCTTGGTTTCTGAATTACAGTTGACACTTTCTGAATTACAACTCACGCTTTCTGAATTACATGCCACACTTTCTGATTAACAATTCACTAATCTGAATTACAAGTTACACAATCTGAAATACAACTTACTAATCTGAATTACATGTTACGGTTTCTGAAATACAATTTACTAATCTGAATTACATGTTACGGTTTCTGAATTACAATTTACTATTCTGAATTACAAATTATGCTTTCTGAAATACATGTTATACTTTCTGAATTACAATTGAAAAAGGTGTAGTCTCACGTTGCCTTGCAAAAAATTCGTGATTTAGGGTTTGAATTACTAGAACACCCCCCTTATTCACCAGATTTGGCTCCGTCCGACTATCATCTCTTTCCTCAACTGAAAAAAAGTTTAAAAGGTCGTAAGTTTTCTTCCAACGACGAGGTAATAAAAGCTGTGGAGGTTTGGTTTGCAGAGCAAAAAGAAACATTTTTTTGAAAGGTCTAGAGACGTTGCAGGTTCGCTGTAATAAATGTATCCAATTAAGAGGAGAATATGTTGAGTAATAAAATATTTTGACATTGAAATTTTGTTTGGTTCTATGATAGGCTAAGAATTTTTCAATATATCCTCGTACATAATTATGAAATATTATCTTCCTTCATATGAAAACTAAAATTCCATTCGTACATAGAGCCAAAAGACAACTATCACATGTCAAATATTTGACAGAAAAATTTCCACTTCTTCCAGGGTACCCGGGAGGATAAAAATTTCCGGAATTTTTTTGGGTTGCCATGGCAACTAAACAAAAACCATTTTTTTTATTGGCTAAAAAAGCGAGATGTGAAATTTTCAGAAAAACACTTTCAATAATTTCCCATATACAGTTTACTCAGCTCATCGTGGTATACCCTGTACTCTTATGGAAAATGGCTTTGTCCCTCCGACGGCTCTTTGACAGGTGACAGCTTATAACGAAAATTTTGACATTCTCACGAAATTTAATATTATCTCCCTATTTCTGAAACAGTCTGTACACTTTACTACAGAATTGCATTGTCTGTACAACAAAAGTATGTTCCATGACCTGGTGGTTGCCTAAATATGGCGAATAAATCTCCGATTCTAAACTGCCAGGTGACGTGCTGAGCGAAATAGAGATTTTGGATCGAAGGTGCATTCGATGAAAGGGTTAAAGGGAGAGGGATTTTGCTTAACGAGCCCAATGGTCGACCCGAATCGGAAGCTTCGATTTAATTTGTTATAATTAATTACTTCTAAAGGGCCATTCTCAGACGAGAAGGTATGTAGTCTATCGGTGCTTTGTGAAATTTAAAATCAACAGGTGCTCTTATTAAACTAATTTTCCATATTTTAGATCTATCGGCCCTGTTTGGAAAACCTGTAGTACTACTATACTCCATTCCAAATAAGAATACAGTAGGTGGCGACGTGATCAGTGAGAAAAACGCACTTTTGTCGCGGCCAAGGATAGCGCCAAATTTGAAAAAGTTACCATACTTTCGGACAGCAGCTTATATGGTATAGCTCTATGAGGTACTGGCTTGGATTTCAACCAATTAGCATGAAGCTCGAGCTTCCAGCACTGTATTCTTATTTGGAATGGAGTATAGTACGCCCATTTTTTGGAAGATCATATTATTCCCGAAATTGAATAATGTTACTTATTCCTCGAATGGAATTGATGTGAGAGATAGTGAGGACACAAACAGACGAACAGGATAAGTTCTGGAGTCTTCAGGTTCTCGGTGATAACAAAAACCAAAATTACAGGTCAGACCCATCTAATTTATTCAAGCTGTTTTCTGGCAAAATGCAAGAACAGGCCCTATTGAACTACGAGAAATCTACCCAACGATAGTGTTGAGACTTAAATGAAGTCTATCATATGATTTCGAATGTCAGGAGATCTTATTGTTATGTTTTAAAATTGAGAGTGTGTGCCAACCATAGTACTATGAGAGGTGACTAAAACCTTTACATATATTGTCAAATAATTAGTTAACAAATCGTGACATACACCCCGATATAGGGTTTTCTATTAAAACACATCACATAAGTTTTTCAATTTTAAGATTTATTAAAGTACTTTTGCACTCTTTTCAACTAAGAATCGTCGTACTCCATTCCAGTGTTTCCCTTCTTTAAAAATATCAAATTTCGGTGGCGTCTCCATGAAAATTTTTGACCAAAACGAACACAGAAATCCTTACCCCGACCCATTGCCATCAGAAAAAGAGTTGCCGTGAGCCCATTGTGTCTTTTCCGTCAAAGAAAAGGTTACAAGCGCTACTGACAAGTGATAGTGCCAAAAACCGTGTACATACTTCATACAGGTCAAGTCATTCAACTTTTTCAAATATGCAGTGGAATGGTGCTGCGGCGCCAAGCGGCATGAATTCGCGTCCCAGTCACACCATTAAAAATCTCTAATGTACTGCGGCATACTTGAAATTCTCCACAAACACGTCTCTTTCAGCTTTTATTTACCGGTGTTGTTGTGGATTTCGTTCATTGTTTGGAGAGCAATGCCTCTGTGTGTTTTATTCAAATTGGTACAATGGTCTTGTTTGAGCGAGTTGAATCGAAGGCTTAAGTCGTGATATTGTTTTTGTTTCCCTCCGGTGCCCTTTTGTTTTGTCTCGTGTTCTGCTGTGATCTTTCATCTTAGTGGGGGTATAATTGGAAATAGACTGATATTTCCTGATACTGTTTCTTTCGTTGAGAATTAAGCTATTCTTACTTCCGCTTGTAACTCAAATTTAGCAAATACATTTGGAATGTAGAGGAGTGCTTGTTGAATATTTCGTAACAATTTTTTTCCCAAAAAATCGTGTTATTGCAGAAATTTCTGTATTGTTTCAACAAGAAGGACCTATTGGAATCGTTCAAATTCAAACGAAGTCTGTACACAACCTTGTCGACAAGAACAGCTCTGGAAATAAGACTTTTTATAACAATGAACAATCACATCACTATAGAATTTGTTGACGAACATTTAAATTAATTAGTGAGAAAGAACAATTGCTCTTTATGTCAAAAGGAATCACTTTTAAATTTTCTCAACACATTTTTTTGTTCAATTAATTGATAATATCAGGCTAGTTTTTTCGAACTGAAGCAGAGGTGGTTTAATACTAACCAGTTTTTGACCTCGCTTAAATTATGTTCGATGTTTGCTTTTAAGGAATCAATATTAGATGCTTTCTTCATCAATGTAATATCATTATGACACTTAGTGAACCTTTCCTGAATATTTATTCTGGCCAAGTCCGAGTACCGACCCATGTGGCACATCACATTTGTTAGTAGCTGAGTTAAAGTTCCCATCTTGCATCTTCACAATTTGTTTTCTATTTACGACTAAAGCCAAGTGTAGCTGTTATTTCTGAACCAGTAATGCCAAAGTATCTGGAGGAATTTAATTCACTCTGAATAACTTTGTGCACTTTTTTGGTGTAATTATACGTTGTGATATAATTTCACGATGAAACCTGACATTATGATGACAATTCGATGAAATTTTGATAGGATGTAGTTCAAGTCAAGCTGATCAAAAGTGTTCATGGGCCCAACTCAATCCTATGGCTAGTTTTCGAGATACAGGGCGTCAAAGTTGGTAAGTGGCCATTTCTTTAAAGTAGTATTGCTTTCAGGAAAATATCTGAAATAAAAATGTATTTCGTGACAGATATTGCCTACCCATACAGCAATACCTCTAGACTGGCTTTTGATAAAAAATATTGTTGGATACAGGGTGAGTCCAGCATTATTCAAAATGAAATTCTCAATCAACCCTACGAAGTGAAGATGTGACCAAACCAAGTATCACACTGATATGCTCATCTTTTGAATATGCCAAAATTGATAAATTCAACATTTTGTACAGGGAGAGTCAAGATGTGACAGTTTTTATGGTGACATTTTGTATACTTTTATTTTATATTTTGAGCTTTAGGGATACTTGACCCCCAACCATTCAACATATTTCTTGAGCAAAATTGATATACAGTATGAGACAAACACTAGGAGATCACAAAAATTGCTAAAAGGGTATTTTTTTATAACTCATCCTGTAATTGATTTGCTGAATTTTTGATATGATGAAGTTCAAGTCAAGCTGATCAATAGTGTTCATCAACAATACACTGGGTTTCCAACGAGGCATGTGGTAGTCTATCGATAGTTTCGTTGCGATAACATGATTCAATTTTCAATTGAGAATGTTTCTCTTTAAAATATGAATCCATTCCAAGAGAGGTTATCTTGTACGATGGAAAACAACGACTAAATTCCAACTTTCAGTCGCAGATGATTCCACAACTGACTTTATGAACATCCTGTTCATATTTTCAATGAAATCAACATGATTATGTACGTTATCATGAATTATATATTTTTTCATTGTAGAGGTATATTCTTTTATTCAATACACTATCGATGTATCCATTCATTTGAGGAATTTGTCTCCACTTCACCAATTACTATATACTACTCGAATTTCGTTTCGCTAATAAAGTTAGCATCATCAGGAGTGATAATCGTCACCTGATGAGTTTAGCATTAAAGTGTTTTTGGATTTGAGTCAAATTAATAGAAAATATTTTTGCTAAAAAACTACATAGAAAGGCTATCCAAGAAGTGTACCCCATTATTAGGAACCTTGGCAATAATTACATAACTTTTACAGGACCTGTTTCAGAAAAAATTGCGTAATTTTTGTAAAAAAAAAATTAAGAGTAGTATCCAGAACAGATAACACGTTGTGGGGGTTTATCAAAAATAATAAAGATAAAACACAAACATCTGAAAAATCAGTAGTTTATAGATTGAATTGTGGATCTTGCTCCACAGTATATGTAGGCCAGACTGGTAGACCATTCAAAAGCCGCGTACGTGAACACCGTATGAATTATACAGTGTGTCCAAGATAAGAATGAACAGCATGGGGATATCGTGAACGGTAAGAGATACGGAGTCGATTAAATTAGAGAAAAGTAGCGCATTTATGTGCCCAACAATATGCCATTTAGAAAGTTTTAATATTCCGAGTAGTTACGGAGATATCCGAGAAAAACCGAAATTTGAGAATTTCGTTTTTATTATCTCCTAGATTTATTTTCAAAG
The DNA here is from genome assembly GCA_944452925.2 of Chrysolina oricalcia. NCBI lineage: Eukaryota > Metazoa > Arthropoda > Insecta > Coleoptera > Chrysomelidae > Chrysolina > Chrysolina oricalcia. The sequence goes on along the minus strand of OX101821.2, from coordinate 685,324 downwards.
GAAATATAAAACAAATAGCACTTTGTCATGGCCACTTTTTAAGGACTACCTGATAACGTAAGCAGAATTTTTCTGCGACGTTTCGTCTTTTAGAAAACATCATCAACTTTTTATTTTTATATGGGTCGAAACTAAAGTGTACTACTCCATTTTTCATTGTGAATACAGCAACGTATCACAGTATGATTTCAGATCCATTTCTCGCCCAAAATGAAATTTAGTGATTACTTATCCTGTTTTTCTTCAATTTTAGATAGTAGGCTCTGGAAAAAATGACACATAATGTTCTGTTGTCATAATAATACTGTAGTTTGGTAGAATTTTTGACATATTACCGTTCCTACATTCACATTCACATCTCGTTACCTACCTAATTTGTTTTAAAAATGGAAAACGGCAGCTTTTCGAATACTGAATAATTTGATATGTTGTCATGTTACATTTTGTGCCAAATAAATTGTGTTGATGCTGAACGTGCGTACTCTAATAAGTATCCAAAGAGGCGACAACCTGGTAAATCAATATTTAGATTGTTAGTTTTTAATTTAAAAGAATACGGATCATTAAAAAAACCTGTGGTTTCCCGACAAAAGCTATCTAATGAAGAAAGTCAGCGTGATGTGTTACAGGCCGTTGTCGAAAATCCTGAGATATCCACTAGCACCATTGAAGATATTACCGGAGTAGCCAAATCCATCGTTCACTTCATTTTAAGAAAAAATAAATATCATCCATATAAATTTAGGATTTGTCATGGACTCAGACCAGGTGAGGATGCAAGACGAAGAACCTTTTGTGAATGGTACACTAGAAAATGCCAAGACGATGAAAATTTCCGTTCCAAAATAATTTGGTCTGATGAAAGTATGATCACCAGCAATGCTATTTTTAATATGCGGAATGTTCATTATTGGTCACAACAAAATCCGCTTGTACACAAAGTGTCCAGACATCAACATCGTTTCGGTTTTAACATGTGGGTTGGAATTCTCGGTACGAATGTAATTGGGCCTTTCATCTACCAAAACAATTTAACAGCAGAGCGGTACATAAATTTGTTAGTAAATGATATGGAAGACGCTCTAGATAATTTGCCATTAGCGGTTAATCACAGCTGCTGGTTTCAACAGCTCCAGCACATAACTCTAGAATTGTTCGTGATTATTTGAACCGTCGCTTCCCAGGACAGTGGATTGGTACTCATAGTGATATATCCTGGCCTGCAAGGTCCCCCGACCTAACCCCACTAGACTTTTTCCCTTGGATATATCAAGAATCAAGTGTACTCTAATCATAATTTTCAAAATGAAGAAGATTTGCTAAGATCGTTTACTGCATCCTTTAATAATATTTTTCCGAATATGTTAACTCAAGTATGTCTGTGAGAAGAGCGTACTTGTGTTTAGAAAATAACGCCGGGTTAGTTGAACACTTGTTATAAGTTTCTGTTTATTTTCCTGTAATACATATTAGCTCCTTGTTATTACATTAAAATTACATTTATAAACTAAACTTTTGATTTACATGGTGGTTCTTCGGGTAGTAAGGCCGACGTATGTTGAGAGAAGATCTCGACGTTTCGCCAACACGAGTGGTTAGCATTTTCAAGAGAAAGATTCTGTTTTTTTTTATGCATTTGACAGCGACATAAAAAACCAGAATCTTTCTCTTGAATATGCTAACCACTCGTGTTGGCGAAACGTCGAGATCTTCTCTCAACATACGTCGGCCTTACTACCCGAAGAACCACCAAGTAAGTGACAATGGCCGCGAAAGCCTTTCACAATTTATTAAACTTTTAATATTGCGACTTATCTTTGTATGCAACAACGCAAAAAAAAATTCCAGCGCCTACTATCTAAAATTGAAAAAAAACAGGTTAAGTAATCACTAATAATTTTGCGTGAGAAATGGTTCTGAAATCATACTGTGTGATACGTTGCTGTATTCACAATGAAAAATGGAGTCGTATACATGGTAAACTTTAGTTTCGGCCCATATAAAAATTAAAAGTCGATGACGTTATCAGGTAGTCCTTAAAAAGTGGACATGACAAAGTGCTATTTGTTTTACATTTCCTTTGAAAATAAACCTAGGAGAAAATAAAAACGAAATTCTCAAATTTCGGTTTTTCTCGGATATCTCCGAAACTACTCGGAATATTAAAACTTTCTGAATGGCATATTGTTGGGCACATAAATGCGCTACTTTTCTCTAATTTAATCGACCACGTATCTTTTACCGTTTCCGATATCCCCATGCTGTTCATTCTTATCTTGGACACACTGTCTAAGGAATAAAACACACTCAACAAATGTCAATCATATTTTGGAGGAAGACCGTGACTTGGATGAAAACTTGGAAATCCTTCATGTTTAAAACAAGGGAATTAGGCTTAATTATTTAGAATTCTTGAAAATTGAAAAATTCGAAATTTGTTAAACCTTCTCAATAAATTAAGTAGTAGAGCTATGTTTTGAGATTTCCAGGTATCTACATTGTATTGTCAATTTTTATTTTTGTTATAGGTTATAGGTAGGTCATAATTACCTTAATTGATAAAAAGCGTGTTTAAGTATTTTGGGAAGATTTGAACTTAACTAGGAAAAGTAATATTTGATGTGATTACATCATTTTCAAAATGAAGGTACTGAACTCAACACATAAAACATTATCATTTTGAGGTTATAGTTCTTTGTTCATTCAGAAAATCAGATATAATGAAGAAGCGTGATTGCAATCGCGTAAATACCACGTAATAATTTCTATAAAGTTCTCACATTTTGTTGATGATGCAATGAACAAAGACACGTATTCCTTGCTATTGAATGAAGAGGGACATGTAGGAGCTGACTTTACCAGGTGGATGCGTAATTTTGCAAACAACGCCGAAATTCACTCCTAGAAGGATGTTTAGAGATGGATGTTCTTCTACTTGAAGGATATTTGCACAATTATTTTCAGTATAATAAAGAAAAATTTACTCGGTAAATGAGTTATTATTTCTCTGTAGTTTGAAAATTCAACTATAGAAGTAAGATTCCTATATGAAAATGAAATCATGTTCCGCTCTAAGCATTGAAAATACCTTACAGATTTAAGACAATTTTTTTATTGTGCATTTTAACAGAATACTTCCCCAATTGCTCACGTAAATCCCTTTCAAAAAGTGAAATGTGGCATCATTTGTGCTTATATTATTTTGGAATCCGAATTGCAATATTTTCAGAAACTGCAACTTTTTCTCAACTAGTTCCTCTATAATCTGTGAGAGTAGAGAGATTGGGTGAAAATAGATGGATCATAGATGATAATCATACCAATAGTTATATCATAGTCGAAAGTAACTTTATTCTTGATATATACAGTGCGACGCTAAATTAGGGAACAAATTCATTATTTCTGAATATAAAGATATATCGGAAAAATCCTCGTACAGGTCGATTTTCTTTTCCGATGGGCCAATTTTTGAACCTCACCCAAAATATATAGGGTTATTCGCATTTGAGGAAAAGCGACTTTGGTGATATTTTTAAATGGGACACCCAGTATATTTGTCCATATTTGGTTATTATATTATGTCATTACAAATCCAGTGATACCAAGTTTGATGGGATTATGTCAAACGGCTGCGGAGATATGGCCAAAAAACTTCTCCATATACCCAATGAGTGCGACAGAGACTTTCAACCTTCTGAATCGTGTGGAGTCTCGCAGTCATACTCATTAGACATACGAGGATGTTTTTTGGCCATATCTCCGCAGCCGTTTGACATAATCCCATCAAACTTGGTATCACTGAATTCGTAATGACGATCCCTAACCAAATATGGAAAAACATACTGGGTGTCCAATTTAAAAATATCACCAAAGTCATGTTTACTCAATTGCGGATAACCGTATATACTTTGGGTGGGGTTCAAAAATTGGCCCATCGGAAAAGAAAATCGACCTGTCCGAGGATTTTTCCGAAATATCTTTATATTCAGAAATAATGAATTTGTTCCATAATTTAGCGTCGCACTGTGTTTGTCGCACATTGTTCATGAAATTTATTTTATTCGCAATCGAATATTTCACTCTATATACACATATTCTCAGTAAAATGGGAAGGCCCAAATACCTCCGTGTCTTTGGCACTTTGACGACGACAAATGCCTTGAACATTTCCCAAATAGCTTTTTCCGTGGAAATTGAGTTACCCTGAGAAGGAAAGTTCCTTGTAAAGGATTTTACATTACGACGGATAGAAGGTAGCGTTCTAACACCCAAGTGAAACCTTCGAATACTCTATTATCGAATTTTTAACCACCTCAGCCCAGCCAGCATTTTCAAGGACTTTGACATGTAAAATTAAATCTGTGAATGACAATTCTGTCATGTAAGAAAGGGCCACGAAGGTATTTTTCACTTTTCCGCCTTTTAGCTCAAAATTTGCGACTTCAAACTCAGAATTTCATTTTTCCGGAATCAGATATTCCGACATTGAGGTCGGAATTTTATTTACCTGACTTCAAAGTTACCAGCTTTTCCTGTAAATGACGTAAATCAGTTATCATAAGACTCTCGTTTGTTGTTGATTTTATTCGTAGGTTTGAATAATAATCATTTTCTGTTGCTCAATAATTAAATGAACAGATTCGTGGAATGAGTGCTGGGATCCCCTTTATCACATCAGGTTTCTAGTATCTGTATATGTTACATTATGTGAGATGACCTTTGTTACTCAATCCTTTTTTTTCTAAAATCGAATTCAATTTGGCGATTATTTCATTCTTACATATTTGGCTCTGTTGAAGTAAATATAAGATGAAATGATGAATGAGCAGCGGTTGTAGAGTTATCATTTAAAATTTACTTTAATTCTTTGGGTCATGATCAGGAAATTTCTATTTTAAGAATTTGAATTTTGCGCACACGAATTCAGTTAATAAATAAAAGAACTATCAAGTATCGCCGTTACATTGTTGTTAGAAACTCGAACAATGCCACGTTAATCGATAACCGTTCTTTGTACAATACCGTATCGGATTGCAATCAATTTTCAATGGCACAATAAACAACAGTAGAGCTGCAAAAGAATGTAATTCTCTCCTGCGATTTTCAACGTGCGCTGACCGGACCGAAGGCGGTAGTTCGTTGCACTTTTGGTTTCGCTCTCTTAATTGGTGCATCTCACTTATATCATTAATAATGATAATATATGCTTTTATAGGAAGATAAAAAAACATCACTGAATCTCTGTTGGCTGAATAGTCCGCAAGCCCTCGTACAAAATCTTAGGTGATAACCAGCAAGTTGTAACTTTGTATACTGTTTAAGTATGCCAAGTCCGACAAGATTTCGCAAAGAGGAAACCTTGATAGTGGTAAATTTTCCTTTGACTTTTTGTAAAACATGTCATTTTCGCATTTATATGTAAGGTAGTTTTTACTGATGCATCCAAAACTTTGCATGGAACAGGTTTTGCCTTTTTCATATCATCTCAAAATGTAGAGAAATGGTATAAATTAGATAATAATTTCTCAATATTCTCAGCAGAGGCTGTAGCTATATCCGAAGCACTTTCATTCGTTAAAAACTCTTATCCCGAAAAGATTGTCATCGTCTCTGATTCCTTATCTGTTTTGAAAGCTCTAGAAACTGTTGAACTATCAATTTTTAAGTACAATCCGTACATATTACAAATAAAGAAACTGGTGGCAAACTTAAATCTCAGCGGAACACAAATTCATTTCTTATGGATAAAGGCACATTTAGGTCTGGAGGACAATGAACATGTGGATAAGCTGGCAAGAGCTGGTGTTGAAAGAGGAGTAAACATTGGTCACCAAGTATGTGCAACTGATTTTTTTGCTAACTTGAGAATGACACAGCGATCAACATGGTCATTCAGCTGGAGTGAATACTGTAATACCAATCCCACCCGATACACACTACTACAACCATGTGTACCCAAACATCATTGGTTTTCGAATCTCAATATACCCCGCAGATTCATCACAACTCTTATAAGACTCAAGTTTGGTCATGCCTGTTACCCACAACATCTTTATCGGATAAATATAATTTCCAGTAAAAATTGTGAACATTGTGATCAAGAGGGAGACTTAGACCATATATTTTTTGCATGCTCCAAATATTCCGATGAGTCGAATGAACTATATGACAAACTTTGTAGTTTAAATATGCCGAATCCTTTCAATGTCATGTCGATCTTAGCCTCAAATAGCATTCAATTGTATAAATGTTTAATGGAATTCCTTTACAAGACAAATATCAAGCTGTAGTTGGTTTTAGAGTTGGTATCCATGTGTAGACCTTTCCTTGTGTGACATGTACCTATTAATCCGTGGTCTAGTTGTTGTGTGTCTCAGAAAAAGTCGTCCCGAAGGACCCCTGGACGTGAAGCGTGTGTACCTGTCTATTCCTGTTGTACGGTCTTCAATTTCAAGCTCTTATTTCTTGTTGTTTTGTAGGGACCTATTTAATTAGAAATACTTCTATCATCTTTACTATCAATACCACATACTCTACTTGTGTCTGGCCGAATGACAAAATGTCAAAGCCAAAAAAAAAAAATTATGTAAGGTAAATGACCAGCATTTAGTTTTTAAGTTAAAGTGAAAGATATTTACCAAAATTAATTTAAACAAAAATTGTCCGACAAAAAGTTCAGGTACTTCTAGTTTGTCCGCCAGTCTAAACGTGTCGATTTCACGACTTGTAGGTTGGCGATAGCCAGCAATCTGAGTTTTCTAGGAGCATACAATAATTAAATGAGATTTTCAATGGCACCATTGTCCGACAAAATTAATAGGGATCTTCAGCAGTCCGACGCTCTAAAGATGTCGATTTGACGACAACAATGTTGGTGATAACCAGCAATGTTGTCTTGACTTTTTTTTCGAAGAAATAGAATATATAAGACAACGATATACTTGTCCGACAATAAAGTTGGTAAATTTGTTCAAAACTGCCAAAAAAATATTAAAATTTTTCTTTTTATATATAAACACTAACCAAAACCACCAAGCTATACAATAACCCACACATTTAGGCATGTAAACATATACAGGCTACAGGCTGTTTATTCCTGAAAAACAAATAGAAAGATAAAAATATCTGAATAATTTGTTTTGTAATCGCAATGTATTTCGCCTCTTCTCTCTGCTGATGAAAATATTGTAGTGAAGTCTTTTTATATCAAATAGATAATAGATCTATACATAATCGACATGAGTTTGATGATATTCTTTGGTGTTCATAGTTTCGAAATCAGATAACTTGAAACTGGTTTATTTGCTCGGTACCCCAATGCTTAATACTTAGTACCAAACACAAAGTTTCATTACATTATTTTCCCATTGATTGAAAACAAAGAGGCAAAAAGTGGCAATACCTACTTATACGAAAATGTCTGATTAAATAATTTCAATTTTCAACATCTTCAGCAATTTATTCAAATTTGAATTAGAATAAAATTAAACACTATGGTCTCTTATGGAATTTGGAGGCTGATCACCATTACACTGTTTCGTGCCTAAAATCTGAGCGCCATCTAGCAGGAACGCATTTCGCGAATTGTCAAAAATAAACGTACTTTACTCTAGCATCGAATTCATATTTTTTAAGAAACCTCGCATACAACTGAAATATTTTTATATTTGATGGTTGCATATTAGATTTAAGACCATGTAGAACCATTTATGAACAATGAGTTTTTTTACTAACATTAAAATTAAAGAAGTTTTCCATATGGTGCCGACTTAATTGGACATACTGTATAAATATTTCGATCTTAATATAGATTTAGGTGGCGTTCACTCTGCCAGTGCAGCACAGTCAGAATCCGAGACAAGCGATGAAAGTGATACTTTGAGTGCGAGCGAAAAATCTACTGAAGAAGAAGATGATGAATGATTCTTTTCTTTATAAAAATTCATGTTTATTTATTTTTTAAGTTAAGAAATAAACTGTAAAGCAACATTGTATTTTTATATAATTTTGAATTTTTACTTCTATCGCGAGAAATATTGAAATTAAAAAATTTCAACATTTGTTGTCGGACTGGCAAAACAGTCCAATATTTTTGTCGGACAATCGATACTTCCGATAAGTATTATATTTTTTTCTCAGTTGCCACTTTTGTCCGACAGCTGGTTATCACCAACATTGTTGTCGTCAAATCGACATCTTTGGAGCGTCGGACTGCTGAAGATCCCTATTAATTTTGTCGGACAATGGTGCCATTGAAAATCTCATTTGATTATTGTATGCTCCTAGAAAACTCAGATTGCTGGCTATCGCCAACCTACAAGTCGTGAAATCGACACGTTTAGACTGGCGGACAAACTAGAAGTACCTGAACTTTTTGTCGGACAATTTTTGTTTAAATTAATTTTGGTAAATATCTTTCACTTTAACTTAAAAACTAAATGCTGGTCATTACCTTACATATAAATGCGAAAATGACATGTTTTACAGAAAGTCAAAGGAAAATTTACCACTATCAAGGTTTCCTCTTTGCGAAATCTTGTCGGACTTGGCATACTTAAACAGTATACAAAGTTACAACTTGCTGGTTATCACCTAAGATTTTGTACGAGGGCTTGCGGACTAGAAGAGTTTAATCAATATTTTGTAAATGTAGCTGAAGAAATAATAAATGATATTCCAGATTCAGAAATGTCTCGAGAGGAATTAGAAATAACAACAGTTCAGTATTTTTATATCCTACGACAGAAACAGAAATATCAGATATTATCAAATCGTCCAAAAATTCTATCTCTACTGACATATACGATCATTCAATATACTACTACAAGGATAATCTTGAATCGCTGACAAAACCAATTGCTCATATTATCAATATAACTCTAACGACGGGTATATTTCCAGAAAATCTGAAAATTGCTGAAATTATACCTGTATATAAATCTGGCGATAATATAACATCTTAGCGAATCATAGACCAATCGCTCTTCCAATATTAGGTAAGTTTGCCGAAAAGGTGATTGCTTTGAGAATAACTTTGTTTCTTGATAAAAATGACTTATTCTCAAACAGGCAGTTTGGATTCAAGAAGGGAAAGAACACAGCAGAAGCAGTTATGGATCTGGCTAGTTTCATAGGTCAGGGATTTGAAGAAAAACAGTCAACTCTAGCAGTTTTTGTTGATTTGAGTAAAGCTTTCGACTGTGTCTCAAAAATTATTCTGTTAGAAAAACTTGAACACTATGGATTGAGGGGTTGCGATCAACATTTTATCATCTTATCTGTCAGGTCGTAAGCAAACCATGTTTCACAACAATGAATATAGTGGTCAAATGGTAATAAATAATGGAGTCCCGCAAGGCAGTGTTTTAGGTCCCTTGCTGTTCTTAATCTATATAAATGAATCATCCATCCGTGAGTATCAATACCATTCTCTATGCGGATGATACCACTTTCTCGATGAGAATAGATAGAAACGAAGCGGATGAAACTGAGGAAAAAATTTTTGAAACAGCTTCAGATTGGTTTCGTGCTAATAAATTGAGTCTTAACAAAAATGAAACGGCATCGATGATATTTACAACCCAGATATGAGATTCACAATCAATCAAATTCCTAGGCATGCACTTAGATAATAATCTCTGTTGGAGAACACATACAGAAAGACTCGCGAGTATGTTATCGAGTACAATCTATGCAATAAGACATGTGAGACTGAATATAGGTATTGAAGCTGCACTTCTAACATACCATTCATTATTTCATAATGTTATGACTTATGGATTACTCAACTGAGGACACTCCTGTTACCTGAGGAACATATTCATACTCCAAAAACGGGCGATCAGAGCTATAGTAGGAATAACTCGGGTAGAGAGTTAGCCTTGATTTATTAATCTTGGAATTCTCACTCTACCATCAGCTGTAATATATACCAATTTACAATATGTGAAGGAAAATATTACACAGTTCCAAGAAGTAGGCTCTAATCATAACTATGGTACTCGAAACAGACAAAATCTCATTATTGTCAAACATAGATTGACCAGTACAAATCGTAGCCAACTATAGGCATAAAATTGTTTAATAAATTTCCGTTGCCTTTGAGAGAAGCTACTCTGCAAACATTCAAAAAACAATTAAATTCCTACAAGACGTGAATGATTTTACCATTTTTTGAGTACATAATTTTCGAAGCTTATTAATATTTTGTTGTGTAAATTCAGTTGTAATGTCTAATTTAAATTATTTTTATGTGCATATTTATATCTGTATATTTGTGTTGTAGTATGTCATAGTTTTTATATCTTTGTACTTTTTATATATTTTATTTATACTTTTGACATATCCAGACACCACGGTGTACTTGTGATCAATAAAAATTATTATTATTATTATTATTATTATTATTATTATTATTATTATTATTATTATTATTATTATTATTATTATTATTATTATTATTATTATTATTGGCAGATGTATGAATTATACAGTGCAAAATGTAATAAACAAAGTGAAGGACAACATTTCAATTCGTTGGACTGTCAAGAGATAAAGGCCAGTCTTTGTTCCATTAAAAAAAATACATTCTCAAAATAGTTACAGTAGTAATTATGGGGAGGCCGCTGTCAACTTTTTTGTTTTCCTTATATTTACATGACTTCTCCTAATCTTCCTTTTTGAATCTTTGTGACCTTCTCAATTTCCAATGAAGGTCATCATGTCCGTCCACTCCAAATCGGTTCGATCATCTTTGGTGCGAAACTGACAGCTTGGAGGTGCAACAATCTCAGTCGTAAAAAAAGAAGCAGAAATGACCTCACTTTTCCGCTTGCTTTTGTAATTGAAAAAAGTTTTTCGCAGATTTTTTTTGTTTCTGCAGAGGTTTTACTGTTTCTGATGTGTTTATTTCTGTTTCTGCTGTTCTGTTGAAAGGACCCCGCACATTTCTTATGGGAAATGGCTTTCCGTGAATTTGGCTGAATTTTTGGTATGTTATAGTTCTTGATGAGCTGATCAAAAGTGTTCATAGCCACAAACCTCAAAAATGGACAGTTTTCGAGATATAGAGCTTTCAAAATGGATTTTTTTTTTATTTTTTGTATTTGCCCATCAATCGGGAAGCTTTCATTTGTTGTTGGGATGGAATTTAAATGTTCGGCGCCCAGAACCCGACTGAGGAATGGTATTTCTCAGTTACATTCGGCACCGCCATAAATAATTTTTCATACACTGCTCCACACTGGACATGAAATGAGGTACTAATTCCAAGATCTTCTATCCAACTTTTCATGCTACAAGATAACGCCAGAATGATTCATAATTTCAAAAAACAACATGTGTTGGGTATTCTCTGGAATAACTGATACTAGATATATCTGATGTCCAGTAATATCAAATATGCTTTCCAAAATTTTCATAACGAGTCTCAGAGAGCTTTAATGGGGGATAACGGATAAATCATAATCACGTATCGTCAGAAATAATAATTCTGATCACTAATGATGTCATTTACATATAATATGTCATTTATTCCACACAAATCTCGATAATCAGACAATGGTGTGCCAAGACATTTTTCTCAGGGTGGCTCTAAATGGATGATAGCATCTCACATCCAAACGAATCCGTGAAAATGTTTGCATCTTTGATACCTTGTAGTACTTTATAGGTAGAATAAGGAAGTTAAGATGATGGAAGCAAACTATGAATGAAACTTCCGATATTTGCCCCCGAACTCTTGAAACTACTATAATTTTTTATAAATGTTGCATCAAAGTTTACATAAATAAATGAATTCTATCTGTTCATATGATTTTTGGTAAAATGAATGAGTAGATCTTTCAAAAACATTATATTAGTAAAAGTAGCATTCATAATAATACCAATAATAATAATGATATTATATAAAAAAAAAAAAAAACTATCTTAGCAATTTCAAGAAATCATTTAAAATATTATGAGTCAGATCATGGGTAAAGTGATTTACTGATAACATATAACTACAATTATATCAACGAACCTAACACAGTCATAAATCATTTCAAGAATATAAAGGAAAAATAAATCCGCTGCGCTCATAATATTTCAAATGATTTTTTGAGATTGCCAAGATAGATTATTATTGTTTTTTATTTAATATCATTATTATTATGATTTTTACTCCTACTATTACATTTTTTTTATTGATCTACCCATTCATTTTGCAAACGATCATATGAGTGGATACTCAATTATAAGTGTAAACTCTAATGCAACATTTATAAAAAAAATGTATTTTCAAGAATTCTGTGGTGAATATCGAAAGTTCCATTCATAGTTTGCTTCTAACACCTGAACTTCCCTATTCTACCTGAAAAGTACTACGAAGTATCAAAGATGCAGACATTTTCACGGATTTGTTTGGCTGTGAGATGCTATCATCCATTACGAGGCACCCTGAGGAAAATGTCTTGGCACACCATTGTCAGATTATCAAGATTTGCGAGAAATCAATCACGTAATCTCATGTAAATGACATCGATAGTGATCACATTTGTTGTCTCTGTGAACACAGTATTATGATTTGTCCATTTTTTCCATCGAAGCTCGCTGAGCCTCGTTATGAACATTTTGGAAAACATGGTCGATATTATTGGACATTAGATATATTCAGTATCAGTTATTATGGTCTCTCTTCAAAAAAACCCAACATATGTCGTTTTTTGACAATTAAAATTATACTGGCGCTATCTTGTAGCATAAAAAGATGTATGGAAGATCTTGGAAATAGTACCTGATTTCATAACCAGTGTGGAGCAGTATACGAAAATTGTTTGATGGCGGAGCCTAACATAAGTGAGAAAGACCATTTCTCAGTCGAATTGAGGGCGCCGAACATTCAATGCCATCCCATCAAGAAATAAGAGCTATCGGATTGATGACCAAATACTACAAAAAATGGAAAAAATCCATTTGCAAATCTCCAAATCTCGAAAACTGTTCATTTTTGAGCTTTGTGGCTATAGACACTTTTGATCAGCTCATCAAGAACTACAAAATACAAAAAATGCAGCCAAATTCACGGAAAGCCATTTCCCATACGAAATGTGCGGGGTCCTTTAGAAATAATGGACTTTATACCACATATTATTCAAGTTTGGACAACGATATAAAGATAAACTATAAACTATCAGTAATAGGCTTAGATCCATATCTTCTGGAAACTGAAACAGATATTTAACTTTTTTCCCATAACAATGTATCTTGATCTTAATCCTGATCTTAAATTACAGGAAGAGTGCTTTCACAATGAATAAAGTGAAAGCATTTTAAAATTTGGAATATTACAATATAGCAAAGGGATTTGACAAAACACGTAGTCTTGAAGTGACAGAGAACTATTTCAGTAGAGGAAATCTCTTCTCAAAGTGAACAAGGCAGTGCTACCTATAAGTTCTTCAATTCTTTCTACCAATTTAGAATACAATTCCACTAGCTCAACCTCAGTGTCACCAAAACTAACTCAAAGATCATTAAAGGTCTCTAGAGAGTACCCACCCGCCCGGACCTGTAACTTGAAGTCACCTATGTCTGTTTCCTACGTAATCAGCTTATTTAAAATATAACAGTAGGTGAAAAGGTTGAAATATCTTTAACAGTTAAAGAATGTAAACAAATTGAAAGAGCAACTCGTGAGCAATCAGAGCAGGAGCATGAAGAGTCACAGCATCTAATTTCTTTATTTATATATCTCTATAAAGTTCCATTACAATAAAACTTCTTGGAATTTTTTTTTCTGCCAATGATTCTGAAAATGGTCTGATTATGGAATGAAGAACTGTCCATTGGACTTGACCAAGCTTATCTATAACTTTTATTTCTCTTCTTCAGCAACAGGTGATATATCTAATGAGTTTAAACAGGGCTTCATCTTCAGTAATGTTCAGACACTTTGCTAGATTAGATTCCAAAACTCTGCAGGGTTTAGCTGGCTTATTATTTCCTTTTTTCCTGACAACGTAACTTCCTCCTGTTTCCTTGTTATTCCTTAATATCAACAAAACAGCAGAAACAGAAATGAACACATCAGAAACAGTAAAAACACGTCATAAACAAAAGAACTTTTTTTTTTAATTACAAAAGCAAACGGAAAAGTGACGTTACTTTTTCTTCTTTTTCTACGATTGAGGTTGTTGTGCCTCCAAGCTGTCAGTTACGCACCAAACCAATTGGAATTTTTCAACTCCGAAGATTTTAAATCATAACCTCCCTTACGGTTCGTACTCGCTGAGAAAGTCAGGTGAAGTTTCTTCGTCTTCTTCGCATTTGCGGAGCCGGCCACAAAGTCTTTCGACTGCCATCTGTCAGATGTAGTTGAATATCCGTCGTGGCATTAGCCAGGGAAGTGGTTGTTTTTTGTCAGATTTTTGCCTCATATTTTTCACTTGGTGGAAATATTTGGAGAGAAATGGTACTTCGAGTTTGTCGATTTTATTTATATCATTCAATTAAACTCTCCTGCAAAACTTTCGAACTTTGGTCCAATTTTCACGTTTAGTCTTCCTGGAGTCTTTGATTTGAAACTCCAGTTAATAAAAGTTGTGAAGGTAAATAAATAAAGTAAGTACAAAAAAACGTTATGGGTTTCAATACGGTTATGTGATAACATGAAGAATTAAAGACAAAAGGAAAGCTAAAATGTGGTGGTGAAGTAATCATTGAAGTCATAAACAGGTTGCAGCGAGGGGGAAGTAACTAGCCATTTTTTGTACACCTAATGAAAATAATGCAGTAATTAACTCTAATGAAAAATAATTACCATTAATGATGTTATACTATTCATCGGAAAATCACTGATTAAAATCCGCGTCTGCTCAGCGATCACCTTGGCGATCACTTACCGATTGTCAGACGGCATAAATTTGCCAACTTGGAACCGAAAAAAATCATATCACGGATCCCCAGAAACATAGATTTTGATTTTAAGTTTAATATGAAATGATTAATGAAGTAATGAAAATGTTATGATGTACACCTAATGAAAGAGTTACTTCCCCCTCGGGTTGCAGTATACATTTTTTCAATGGCCCTTCTAGACAAGTTATATTCAACGATATATTTCATGATATTTATTACTTGATATATATCTGATATATTCGATAATATTATTTATTGAATTAAAAATGTTTTCCATTATTCTAAACATCCGAAAATATCTTGAAAGGACCTTTTCTTCTGTCGGTTTGGTTCAATCGGATTTACGGAATCGCTTGGGAAACCAAAAAGCCAGTAGACTGGTTTTTATGTTCAAGTGTATGAATCAAAATATAGATAAAAAGAAAACCAACCTTGACTGGGCATGGAAACCAGCCATATCTGAAGATTCTGGCGTAATTGTCAATAATAGGAATGATATTGATATTAATATTTCATCTGATGAGGATATACCAATATCAATGTTGACATAATAATGTTAATGTTATTTATGTAAAGATTTTCTTATTGAAAGTGTTGTTATAGTTTTGAAGAATTTATGTGTACAAGTAGGTAGTTTTATTCCATTTTTCAGGGATTATTTTTATCTGCTTTTTCTTTTTCTTAGACGATTCCTATACAAATTTTATAACTTTGTCAAACAAGGAAAATAAAGATATTATTATTATTATTATTATTATTATTAAAATATAAAATCTATTAGTTTTTAGTTTTTTTCTTTTTAATTAGAGTTATCAATGTTAGAAAAAGGTTTTGTTGTTTGGAAAAGGTTTTTAATTGTGTGTTTGTGTTGAAATAATAAAAATAATGTTAAAATTTTATTTTATTAATTGTTTTTGTTTTTTCTTTTACTTTAGAGTTAGAATAAACCGTTTTGTTGTTTAGAATATAGATTTTTGTTAATGTATTTGTGTTAAACAATAGTTTGTGCTAGAAACAATGATGTTTTTTGATTAAATAATTAAATATATATATATATATATATATATATATATATATATATATATCGGATATATATCATATGATATGATATTTAAATAAATATCATGATATTTTCGAACCCTGATTCAACTTGACTTGAGGTCGAATTTTTCGGAACTGCCTGGAGTTGTTTATGTTTCAAATGTGTTCCTTATCTCGGTTGAATATCCCATCATTCGTAAAAGTGTTTTCATCTGTCTAAATTACATTTTCCAGGAAAACAGGAAAATCTGGTTTTCTTATTAGCCAATAACAAAATTCTAATCGCCTTTCGGGATCACCTGGATGCAATTTTTGAGATATGTGTATTTTGTAACATTTTAAACCGCTATTTTGAGATGTCTCCAAGCACTTGTATGACAAATATTGATATCGGAGGAAATTTGACTTGTAGATTTCCTCGGGTTCATGTTTATCTACAAATTATTAATTTTTATTGAAAAGGACACAAAGTCTAATTTACCTCATACATACCTCATTTATCAGATTTTTTTAGTTTCCTGGTCCATTCTGTCTCCTTATTTTTTCCTCGGCTTTTCTAATGAACCAAACTCGGTGAGATTTTGAACATAGTTCGATGTGGTTGTCGTCTTTCGGGATACAAGTTTAAATACATTTCTAATGTTCTAACACTGTTTCTATCGTATTTGTAATAAATTTGTATCGTATCTCTCATTTTTCTTCATTCGTGATAGCTATTTTGTGCCAAAAATTCAATGACTTGTACAATAACAAAATTCCATTGAGCGTAACAAATTGAAAGTCAAATTTAGAAACATCAAAGTCAAAGCCTATTATTATAAGAATTAATTTATTTCAATATCTCCAATTTTTCGAAAAAGAATGATAACTTATGGTACATCATTGAAAATATATTCAAAACAGAAAGAATCCAATGTAGCGCCCATAAGAAAAAATTAAGTTGATGATAGTGGCCGAAAGACGAAACGTCGGATAGCAAATCTGAAAACACCATTATGTAGCAGGGAAAAATGGCAATGTGGAAGTGCCATTTATTTTTGAATCCTTCGAAAAATAAAGCCAGAAATTTCAAAACTTTCTCAACGGCATATGTTAGTCAGGTAAATGCGCAACTTTGCCCCAATTTACCCACTTCGTATCTCTCATAGTTTCCGATATCCCAATGGTGAGGATCGAATTTGAAACACCCTGTATGTCGTGGAAGATTTTTCGAACAATTCCCGTAGTCCCCGGTAGCGTCTCACGAACTTAAACGTGTAATTATCGAATGAACTAACAATTAGTTCCTGTCGTGAGACATCCACACACACAAGCAAAAGCACGCATTAATTTGTTTGCATGCCCGCCGGATACGCTGCATCAAAACAACAACTCAATCAAGTGTATAATTACCCGAGGCAGTCATTAATCTTTTGTTTCCTATCGTCGCGTGCCATCTCGACATACAAAACTCTCTCGCCTCTCCATTGATTGGCCGGCCGTTGCCACGCGATTCCCATCCGACAAATGCTCTGTACTGTTTATTTTCGAAATTACACCACGCATCGATAACACCGTGATAACTCATGTCAAGACATGAACTTTTCTTTTCCTCCAGTATCGGTTCGAGCACGTCATAGCAACGGTTATTGGGGTGGAACCGTCGTTTGTTTCGTGTTGTGGCCGTTTCCTTGATGTACCTGTGTGTTTGACAGTTTTCTCAGTGTAATAACGACCCTAGAAAAATGATTGCCAAAGTTGGTGCTCCGATGCTTGGGGGCACCCTTTTCGTGATGGCGTGGTCGGGGGTATATTTCACTAAACACCAATCAAGATCGTCCAGATCTTCCATGGATGTTTCTGTTCAGAACTTGACAGATCCTTTATATTATGATGTTTATGACCAAGTCAAAGACCCAAGGAAACAGACTCGGAGGGTGGTCAACAGTCCCACCGAACCCAGTCAAGTCTATAATGAATATGGAAATGGCAGTGTCAGTGTAAATGTAACTGGATTGGGGAATGATTCCAAGAGAGAAGAGATTAAGAAGGTACTTCAAATTTATGCAATTCTGGAATTGGATACCTATATCAAAAGAATCAAACAAATAACAATTAATTATGGGAAACGGTAGGGGAAATTTGTGTAAAAAACATAACATAAATAAAATAAAACATCATTTAAACATCACAGAGAAAAATAAACTAAAAATATGGGCAAAATTGTTGAAGCATTCAACGAGCATCACATCTGTATTGGTAAAAAACTGATATAATTGTTAAAAATCCCTACTTTGATAATTCAAAGCAAAAGACAAGTTCTTTGGGGTCAATGTTCCTATTTCCTACAAATTCGACAGAAAAGCAGTGGAAATAGATGGAATCAAAGCTGCACTCATACAGGGTCCTGCAACTGCGCTCCGGTGGTCCATAGCTTAACAGCGCAACTTAAAAATTTCTTTCGAATGCAAGCATGTTTCCTTCTTTAGAGAGTATCTTTGGAAAATATTCCGAAGTATACAAGGTGATCCAGAAACGTGCACCAAACCAAACTTATGTTTTTCGTAATGGAACACCCTATATTTCATAACATGGTTGAATAGAGATTACTTTGACCATTCAAAAAATATAGGGTCATGTGTATGTTCATCAACGTTATATCCGGATATATATATATATATATATATATATATATATATATATATATATATATATATATATATATATATATATATATATATATATATATATATATATATATATATATATACAGGGTGTCAATTTGAAAACTTCCCACCCTTAATATCTTCCTTCCAGTAAACAATATGAGTAATCGAAAAAACAGGTCAATTTTATTGTCAAGGGGGACACTTTCAAGGACTATTTGTAGCCCTCGTGGTTCAACCCCCTAGGAGGGGTAGATGTTAACCTTAGAATTTTAAATGGGAAGGGGGGTCAAGTGGCACATCATTTTGATGGGCGTTCAATTCTTGTTCCAATGGTACCCTGACTTATTATTTTGTGATGAGCATTTTCCGAAAAATTGCGTTCTAAACTAACAGAAGTAATTATTAGAACGCCTTTACTGAGATGCATTATTGTATTGACTCCCTTTAATAAAAATGGTTAGAAGAGTAGGTGGCACCGCTCCAACCCTAGAATGACAGGAATAAATTTATTACGCATGGGATTTTTCATTTGGTGGTTATTTTCCTTCTACACAATAAAATTTAATTTGCGAGAAAGACATTTCCAACATAAAATCTACTTACGCTTATCTTATTAGCTGTTCGAAATGTTGTCCATTTTGCTCTAAACAGTAATACAGTCTGTTTTCGAACTCCCCTCTAACATTACGGAAAACTTCACTAGGAATTGACCGGCATGCTGCTGTAATTCGTCTTTTAAGTTCGTCAATATCAGAAGGTTGTGTTTTATAAACAACGGATTTAAGATGCCCCCAAAGAAAGAAATCTAAGGGTGTTAAATACGGTGATTTCGGAGGCCATCCAACTGCTCCCCTTCTGCCAATCCATCTACCCGGAAATCTCTCGTTTAACCACTGTCGGACGGGAAGAAAATAATGAGGTGGAGCACCGTCTTGCTGGAAATGTAACAGATCCTCCTGCAAAAGTTCATTACCTTCTGCATCAATTTGAGTTTCTAGCTCGTGAGTTATAAGATGATCGATAGTCTCTTCAAGCATATCAAGGTACAGATTGCCAGTCAAGTTTTCTTCCAGAAATAATGGACCAAGAATGGCATTTCCAAGAATACCAGCCCAAACATTAACTTTTTGTGGGTGTTGTGTATGCCCTTCCCGAAAAATATGTGGGTTTTCGTCACTCCAATAGCGATAATTTTGTCTATTAACATTGCCATTCAGAAAAAATGAACACTCATCGCTGAAACAGATGTTTAACAGAAGATTAGGGATGGTATTGACTCGATGAGACATGATTTCACAAAACTCTATTCTTCTATCATAATCATCCTCGTGGAGCTCTTGAAGAATCTGCATTTTATATGGATGAAATTTATGCATTTTCAATGCTTATCCTATAGTCTCGCGTGACATTCCCGTCTGTTCTGATACTGATTGTAAGGAGCTCGTGGGCTCTGCAGCAAATGTTCCCAAAACTTCAATTTGAGCTGCTTCATTTAGTACTCTGGGGTTATTTCTTTTTTTATTAGTCACTGAACCAGATTCGTAAAACTTATTCACCAAATCAAGCACATACCGGTGACTTACATTACAATTTGGACGTCTTTCGTTAAAAAGACATGCCGCCCTTCGTGCGCACTTTCCAACTTCGCCATAAATTACAATCATTTCAATTCTGTCTTGAAGAATGTAAACCATTTTTACACTTTTATACACTTTTATACACTTATTAGAGTAATTCCTAAACAGCCCAACAGGTACAACGGTATTCACAATACTACCACATAGTTCAAATTTGCTAACCAATTTTTTGCCGGAAAACAGAAACTTTTTACAGCAGAAGTAGCAAAAAAGGAAGGCTATCTGTACAATTTCTGCGAAGACACTTAAAAATTCAGCATTTAATAAACACAACTTTACTACCATCTACGTTTTACTATTAGACTACTTTTTTATGTAAAGTGTTTTGAGCTAATGGCTAATGTTACCCCTAATAAAGGGTTGGAACGGTACCACCTAATATTCTAACCAGTTCTGGCCAAACCATGCATCTCAGTATAGGCGTTCTAATAATTACTTCTGTTAGTTTAGAACGCAATTTTTCGGAAAATGCTCATCAAAAAATAATAAGTCAGGGTACCAATGAAACAAGAATTGAACGCCCATCAAAATGATGTGCCACTTGACCCCCCTTCCCATTTAAAATTCTAAGGGTAACATCTACCCCTCCTAGGGGGTTGAACCACGAGGGCTACAAATAGTCCTTGAAAGTGTCCCCCTTAACAATAAAATTGACCTGTTTTTTCGATTACTCATATTGTTTACTGGAAGGAAGATATTAAGGGTGGGAAGTTTTCAAATTGACACCCTGTATATATATCGATATTACTCCAAATAACTTTCAACACTCTGTAACTCCTCGTGGAAAAATAATTCTAAAAACTTATGGGAGGCGAAATGACTGCAGTATAGTCTGGTTTCTGTAACACGACACACAGTTGAAATTTCATTACTTTTTGTGTACCGGATAGATCGAAACGCAAATTAAAGATATCTTGGTTTTTTCAATTGGAAATTTACGTTATTTTCAAGGTGAAGTAAATACCAAGTGTGTTATATCATTCGAAAGGAAATTTTATGGCCTTTCCAATACTGAAATTGAATGTATAGGTTTCTGTTTGAAAAAAAAACAAGATATATTTCAATTTGCGTTTCGATCTATCCGGTATACACAAAAGGTAATGAAATTTCAACTGTGTGTCATGTTACAGAAACTAGACCATATCGAAGTCATTTCGCCTTCCATAAATTTTTGGAATTATTTTTCCACTAGGAGTTACAGAGTGTTGAGTACCTTATGTTTTTTGAAGTAATATCGATATATATCCGGAAATAACGTTGTTGAACACACATGACCCTATATTTTTTGAATGGTCAAAGTAATCTCTATTGAACCATGTGATGAAATATAGGGTGTTCCATTACAAAAAACATAAGTTTGGTTTGGTGAACTTTTCTGGTTCACCTTGTATACTTCGGAATATTTTCCAAAGATAGTCTCTCAAGAAGGAAACATGCCTGCATTCGAAAGAAATTTTTAAGTTGCGCCGTTTAGAAGCTATGGACCACTATAATGAGAAATTGTCTTTTTTTTATTTGGAATAGTTCACGAAATCTGTGGTGGTGGCAAATTTTATGTTCTCAAGGAAATGAGTAGTTCCCGTACAACTCAAAAAAGTTTTGCATTATGTCCATAAACAATTCAATACACATTTTTAGTATAAAGTAAACCAAAAATATATGTTGCCGTCATTGGCTAAGGTGGTAAAGTTGTGGCTTATGACATGAAAAGAAAAGTTTCTTTTCGTTTGCCACTCCTTTAAATCTTTTTTGGGTGAGTTACCAACAAAATTATTAATAAATAACTTGTTTACTCTGATTCCAAGCTTGGAAATGGTCACAAAATTGTGGAACGATAAAGGTTGATATTTTGTATGTTTTCACCATTTTGCATTTCTTTTGCATTTTTTTCCCTACAAAATAACAATTGTTTATAATTTCAAATTTCAACAATGTCTATCAACTGAAGTTAATCTGTTTGAACATTTACTATATCACTTACTATTTACAATGTTTAACAATAAGTCTTGCCTTCTTAGTTCTTATTACTTTAGTTTCTGTTCTGTAAATATTATTATTTTTCCAATGCCTTTGATAGGCTTGATCACACTATATTTCTTAGAAAACTCTCATCATTTGGCTTGACCAACAACTTCATTCTTTTTCTGGAGTCTTATCTGAGCGGAAGGCGTTTGAGGGTTCAGTACCATGGCTTCAGCTCTGTCATCTTCTGGTGTCCCTCAAGGATCTGAACTTGGTCCATTATTATTCATAATTTTTATAAATGATATATGTATGGGCATTGACTCGGAAATCCTCCTATATGAAGATGACTGTAAACTGTTTCGTCAGATCATCAGATCACCTCTCTGGGTGACAGTTGCTGTCTTCAGAACGACATAAATATATTGAATGAATGGTGCGAAGTCAATTCATTACCTCTGAATATCACAAAGTGTAATGTCGTCACCTATACTCGTAAAAAAACACCAATTGAAATGGCCATCAGCTGCTGAAAGTGGCAGAGTTCAAAGATCTAGGAATAGTTTTCGATGAAAAGTTAACATTTTCACATCACGTAAGTACCATTGCTAAAAACGGTTTAAAAATACTTGGTTTCATTATTAGAAATTCCAAATGGTTTATTGAAACTGAAACTCACTTACTCCTCTTCGATGCACTTGTGAGATCGAAACTTGAATATGGCAGCGTTGTATGGAATCCTGGATACAACACTTATATAAATAACATAGAAAATATTCAGAGGCGATTTTTGAAGTACATGAGTTTCAGATGTGATGGAGTTTATCCAAATCGTGGCGTTCCACTCGATCAACTGCTCTCAAGATATCAAGTCAACTCTCTATATAAACGTCGTGAATATTTGGGAATAATATTTTTGCATAAAATCCTTGTATCACGAATTGACAACCCATTTTTGCTCTCAAAAATTAATTTACATGTGCCTCGGCTACCTGTACGTAATATTTCTACATTTTACTTTCCCGCTCCACTAACGAATGTACTTCATTTCTCGCCTCTGTATACTATATGTCGAGACCACTTGTCAATTCAGAGTGATGTGGACATTTTTCATTGTAAGCCAATCGACATTAAGCGGGCTATTTTGACATGATTTTTCTTTTTTATATATATATATATATATATATATATATATATATATATATATATATATATATATATATATATCAAGTTCTTTCAATCACTGCTGTAGTGCCGTGTGTGAACTTTTTTCTCACTGAGTTTTTTTTAAGTTCACACACGGAATTTCTGCATGTGTTATATTTTTTACTATCTGATTTTCTACTTTTCTTTTATTGTGTAATATGGCGAAATGCCCTCAATATTTTTTTGCCTCATTCTGTAAAAGGCCCTGGCTGTAGAATGATGTACTCAATAAATAAATAAATAAATAAATAAATAAATAAATAAATAAATAAATAAATAAATAAATAAATAAATAAATAAATAAATAAATAAATAAATAAATAAATAAATAAATAAATAAATAAATAAATAAATAAATAAATAAATAAATAAATAAATAAATAAATAAATAAATAAATAAATAAATAAATAAATAAATAAATAAATAAATAAATAAATAAATAAATAAATAAATAAATAAATAAATAAATAAATAAATAAATAAATAAATAAATAAATAAATAAATAAATAAATAAATAAATAAATAATTAAATAAATAAATAAATAAATAAATAAATAAATAAATAAATAAATAAATAAATAAATAAATAAATAAATCATGTTCAAAAACTATTAATAATTATTTTTTCTGAATAAAAACATGATAAACCATATTGTGCCGTACGTCGTTGCATTTGATATTAAAAATGCTATGTCGTACAGGGTGAACCTTTTTTCGTGCCATATAAAAAAGTTGATTGTGGTTTCTTCGGGACGAAACGTTGTACTAATAAGGTGTGGTCGCCATTTTGTATGGCCAAAAAAGTGGCAACGAGAAAGTGAGTTTAGTCTTTCAAAACTCTTCAAATAGTTTCAGAAAAAAATTAAAACCAAATCGCAAAATTTCGGTTTTTTTCGAATATCTCCGGAAGGAAACAAAACTTGTGGGATGCCTGAACATCTATTCATTGACTATGGTTACCGAAATCCCCATGCTGTTGATCCTTATCTTTGGCACACTGTATTATGAAAATCATACATATGTGCGTGTACAAATAAGGCTTTCTTGTGTTGCATATCGTATTGCTATATATTTCAAGTTTAATTTTGATTTTTCTCTTAATAACTTGCTACAAATGTGTCAGAAAAATATATAAACTACTCTACTCTACTTTTCTCTATAAATTGAATGGAAGGGACACAATAAGTCTGATCAGAGTAGAAAGAATTCAAACTTTGAATATGAAGCGGGCAATCAAGATTAGTGTGGTGTAGCCCTACTTTCCACGAAAGCAATCAAGGGCCTCATCCCGTCTAATTACAAATTTGTAAACTTCACAGAAAGCATGATTCGATCGTTTTCGATTTGATCTAATAATGTATTTGTGTATTAATGTTTTCCTGACATTTTTTCCTTATATTTCAGATGATGAAGCATGCGTGGGACAACTATGTACGTTACGCTTGGGGCAAAAATGAACTTAAACCCATCAGCAAAAGAGGCCATGGAGGCAGTATTTTTGGTTCGTTGCCGTTGGGAGCTACCATCATCGATGGGCTTGACACTTTATACATCATGGGTATGAAGGAAGAGTTCAAACAGGCCAGGGATTGGGTAGCAACCGAGTTGAACCTTGATCTCATGGTAAGTAAAAAGTGTATTACAAATTGAGGGATTGGAATCGCACTTTAGAAGCTGGTCAATTAAATTAAAATGCAACTACAAAATTGAATTAAGTTTCGTAAAATCTGACTTTTTTCTAACCGCTACAAAAACAACAATAATTGTTTCAGTCTGAACAAACCACGTATGTTTCCGAGAGGCCACACTATAATAATCTACAGTTATTAGCAATGAACGTCATACATATTGCGAATAGTCTATTATTCATGGATAAAAGACATGGCAGTCAACGTGTTAATTCTATTTATTTTTACTCATTCGTGTCCCTCTTTATAATAGTAATAAAATTGCCGTTTTCCATCAGTATTCAAAGAAAACTGTGTGGGTCCAAAAAAGCATTGAAATATTGATGTGCCATTTCAAAAAAAATTGCCACTACTGGAGAAAAAACAGTACAAGAACGGTTTCCCTCGGGAACTTTATTTCCGCCCAATAATTGGTGTAAAAAGGGGAAAGTAGTTTAATCCGCTCTAGAACTTTTACTCGGTGTTATGCCTACTCTATTTATATCTTATATCTCCACTTGATGATGATTGAATCTTACATTCAGTGAGGCAACATACCAACACATTCAATTTTACCGCAACTTCATCTTCATAAAAAATATAAAGTGCGTTGAATGCGATGCATGCAACGTTTAACTCACGTAAAAGAACCATCTTGCGCTACTGTCATAAATGTTTCCGGTACTTCTTTGACTCTTTTTTTTAATAAAAGAAGTGAACATGCAACGTTCAAATGAAAGCAAAGTATACGAAATACTTGTGAACTCAGGTGGAACTGCCGAAGCAACTTTTTCACACGTATTAGAAACGACACATCAAATGATTATTTACGACCATAATGCGTTTTTCTGATATCATCAATATCATGGAATATATTTTTTGTCAGTTTACGTTAGAAACAGTTTGTGCATTTTTGCTGAAGAATTTATAGATATTATCGGCATTCCGCTCTGGTCAATAACTTATTACTAATAGGACATGATCTTGCCATCCACAGATATTCCAAAACTCAAAATTAGTTAAGATGTGTGTGTTACTTGCTTAGTTCCGTCCAGAAATAATTTTCAACCCCTAAGAACTATATCGAAAGTAGGCGAGGACACGAAAAAATATTATCGCCCCAAATATGCTTTAAACGCATATATAAATGAACCCAGAAAATATTTTTGGAGTCAAATTTCAATTACAGCCGTTCCCGTTCGTTTCTGAAATTCACCAAATTCCAAAGGAACTAATATTGGCGCTCTTTGTGACGTACTCTCCCGATCCCAATAAGCCAAAAGGTATATTCCAATCGTGTTGATTGTGATGATGATGATATGTTTGATTACTTATATTTCGGACGTCCATCATCTTAACCCATTAGCGCCCAAATTGATTTTTTTTTCTATTTGTTTATGTTTTTCGAGTGTTTTGAAGAAAAAGTAATGTATTGTGTTTTTTTTAATATTAGTATTTTAGTGTAGAAAAAAAACACTGATACCATATGGTATCCGTGGGCGTTTGAAAACATTTTTATTACGAAGTTGACAAAAATATAAATATGTCTTTATGATAAAATGCAGAAAGAGTGTCCTATTCAGTATGATAGGACGCAAAACAGTTGATACACGAGCTAAAAAATTATCAATCTGACCAAATCGTTTGTCTGGAAGTAAATTCTTTGTGATACTGATTCGACTACTTCGTTATGTATACTTGACCGATTTCTCTTCTAAAATGTAATGCTGATATTTTATACATTCTTCTGTAGAGATACCAAGCATTGTGTAATGCGACATCAATGAGCAATGTAAAAATGGTTCAAAACCACTTTTTGCTGTGTATTCCGATGCGATAGGCGATAAGCAGCAACTCCTTGGTACATAGGATCCGTTCCTCCCATGTTATGTTATGTTTGTAATCACGGTGAGGGCGAGAAATCATCACGTTTCTTTTCTTTTTGACAATATCTATTTACCATTCCTTCTGGCTGAACACCAGCACTTGTAGAAGCTATGGTAACAATCGAATTGTCCTTCCCCCATACTGAGATAGTATCTTCTCTATCAATTACATATTCGTATTCCCCACATTTTTTTCTTTTGAAATTGTTTTCCGGTAACTGGACACGATCTAGGTATTCTGTTTATTCGAATTGTGCCTATTGCCCCATTACCCGAATATCTAAGATAGTACAATAAATTCAAGCATGTAAATAATTTATCGATGTGGATTATTTGCGATAAATTTGGTTGTGGCAGCTCTTTTAGCATCAGTACAATCGGTGCTCATAGGTGCCTCATCTGGTGTCATCATTTGAATCTGGCGGTTCCACAAATATTTCATAAACTTGTAGGACCAAGTCTTCATCGTCATTGAGCATAAAGCTTGCAAAAGCAAAAAATTCCTTCTGAAATGATCGAAATATTTATTTGTTTCAACAAATTAGCTAGAAGTCATTATTATCCAAAAACGCCCACGGATACCATATGGTATCAGTGACTTTGAGTACATTATAGTTCACCCTGTATTATACGTATCTTTTTCATCTATATACAGAAATATTGTATGATTCATAAGCAATAAATAACTGTAATATATGTTCACTAAAATGAAACAGAAATAGTTGAAAAAGTACTTACGATCACCGAATGTCCATTGTTTTGTGCACAACAAAATCACCCAATATGAATCACTAGTACACCACTGCGGAGACGTCTCAAAATACAATGTCAGTTACAGTATATCAAAAGCAACTGTTTACGAAGCACAAAAACGAATTTGCACGATACCATAACTTCAAAAATCATTGTGGTGCATTGGAGAAGGGGAAGATGATTTGCGATACCATATGGTATCCGTGGGCGTTAATGGGTTAATGGTTGAAAGATTTCTATCTCTTTCAAAATTTTCACAACGTTTCAATTGCTAGAATCCTCAATCGTCTTCTGGTGAATAATGACAAAATCAGTTGCTATGCGAACTTTTGTAGGTCTATAATTAAAGTGTAATTACGGTGTAATTACGCGCGGTCTTGTGGCGCGCGTGGTTTCTTGCTTTTTCTCCCTTCAAAACGGTCCATGAGCGGTTTCCATACGTTTTTAATTTCCACTATTGGCTTCTATATAGGTGGTTTCCATAAATTTCCGTTTGCACCAATGTTCCTCTCTATGAAGAACACTAGCTTCGTCCCAAAGAATTCGGTGGTTTTGTGCAGGCGTGGTCAGCAATTCCCGATTTTGATGTTTCCCCTCGTTGAGTCCACTTTTTGTGTTCGGCTATTCTTACTGATAATGGCCTCTTGGTCTCTCCGATATAGGAATCTCCACATTCACATGGGACTTAGTAAATACAGTTTTTGCTGGATTCTGTTGTGTTCTCTGGTTTCGTCTTGGCGAGGAAGCTTCGTAAGGTACTGCCGGATTGAAAGCAACTCCTTGATGTTGTATTTATTTCCGATCCTTCTGATCTTTTCGGATATACCCCTGATATAGGGAAGAATGAGAAAAGGGTTTTGTGGGTTTCCGAACTTCTCCTATGAGTTTCTTGGAGTATCCGTTTCGGCGTAGGTCCTTTTTGATGTGGTTAATTTCCGCCATATATATATTTATTGTACATAAGAATAAATTGTAACATGTATTATACAAACTTTTAAAATTTTAAATATAGCCAACGAATAACAATGTAGGCGTGATAAAGATATGTTACGGTTAAAATAATAAATTATTTTAAAATTACAATAGAAAACTTCAAAATGAATCGTCATAAAACTCTTTTTTTTTTGTCAGGTTTCTGAAAATATTGTACCTTTTTTCCTCAATTTCACAAGGTAATTTGTTATACATCTTCACCCCATTATAGATCAGGGAGTATTTTATTAGATTTGTCATGGGAATGGGGAGCTTTTAACTATTTTCGTTTTGACGAGTATAATACGGGACATAGTTCACTTCGTAATCTAATCAATTTTTGTAGATAAATGAAACCGTTTCCAATATAATAATTGAAACAAGGGTCAGGATCCCATGTTCAATAAAGAGTGGTTTACATGAGTCACTAAATTTTATTTTACACAGGTATCTAATTGCTCGCTTCTGTAGTATTAACACTGACTGAAACAATTGGTTGTTACAAACTCCCCAAAATGATATACCATAACGCAAATGGGATTCCACAAGTGCGTAATGAACTGATTTTGCAGCAGCAAATCCCAACTCAATAGAAACCACCCTCAAAACAACAACCAGATGCCAATTTTTTATTGAAGTTTCTTATGTGCTCTTCAAATTTCAGATTCGTTTCCAAGTAAATTCCCAAAAATTCTGCTGTGTCATTATTTACTAATATTTGACCACCTATATTCACATCCGGCATCACATATTTGAAAGAAATGGCACTTGTTTTTTTGGTATAAAGTGAAAGTAAATTAAAATAATACCAGTCTTTGATTAACACCAAGTCATCACACATTATTTCGTGGGGCCTTTCTTTATCTTCATGGTGCCATAATATGGTTGTGTCATCTGCAAATAACGTTAAATTTCCCAAAATTGGTAGAATTGTAAGGTCATTTATATATACAATAGAAAAAGTATTACGACCCAGTACAGAGCCTTGGGGCACTCCACACCTTATTCCAATTGTATCAGAAGTAGTGGCATGAAACGGCAAAGCTATTGTTTGTTCCGAATTCTCGGGAGCGTACGTCACAAACAATTTGCAAGGGAGCGAGAAATGAGCCATTTGAATTTTATCAACTTTAAATATTACACCAAGCCACAGAGGTTTTTTCCCCCACAAAATAAAAGACGCAAATGACCTATACTAATTTTTATGAGATAGTTTGTTAATGAAAACCCCAGTTTTCGCCCCAGCAAAATCGCTTTGTGGAATTTTTTGAACAAGAAATGGTGAAAGAAGTTACAACTTTTAGTAAGCTTTTAGCTCCTGAAGATGCTAACTCTGTTGGCGAAACGAGCGTCGAGTGTGATTGTGACGTAGTTTTGGTGTTTTGGGTTGTTTCTTTTTTCTTGAATTGTATTCACACCAAAGGTTCCAAAATATTCATTTATTTGACTATACAAATTGACTTGCACAAATATTTAGTGAATTTCACAAAACGCGTTCGATGAAAGAATGGACAATAGGGAATATGCATTTTTTTTTATTTCTTCAATCAATTTTTTACTTCGTTACAACATAGTAAAAAATATAAATACGGTTGAAAGTCTTGGAATTAATTTTTAAATTAATATATAAAATACCGATTGAATTTGACCTATTTGAACGCCTCCATTTTCGCGCGCTGTGGATGACGTCACATGGCGCGATCAGTGTTGTTCTTCTTCAGTGTCGTTCGTTGAGACGTACTCTGATTGCTCTACTTGCTTGAAGTTGATATTTTATAAAAGAGTAAGACAAATGCAGTACAAGTGTTAGCGAGAGAGATGAACATATGTGAAAATGATCTCGATCAACCAGAGCAGTCTTCAATGAACATATAGTTATGGCCTTTGACACTATTGACAGTTATTAATTAGGTTAGGGATTTGCAGTTTTAATCGCTATTACGATGATGGAAAATGCTAAAAAATCATTTTATAGGTATTGTCTAGTACCGGAATGCCAAAACAGAATTATTATAAGTACACCAAATAAAGTATTTTTTTTCTTCTCCAAGAGATGCGAAAATACGTAAACAATGGTGTAAGGTTATGAGAATAATAGGCGAAGTATCTCCAATATCACATTTACATTGTTGTGAAGATCATTTCAATGTGAGTACATTGTATTTCGATAGTTAACATGAAGTGAATTGATCAGAAGTAAGTTTTGTATGCATAAATGTTTTGTGTATCAAGCGGGGAGATAACTCTGTTTATACCTGCCCCACCTAAATCACAAAAGGAAAACTATCATTTGATAAACTATTACTACTTATCAGTTCAGGTATTGTCGGATTGTGCTTTGACAAAACCACTTTCAGTCATTGCTCTTGATAATTTACAATTGTCGCTAGACCAAAATCGCAGTACGTAATGGAAAACACTACAAATAAATAAATAAAAACAAATTTTCTATGAAAAATATAAATGTCATAACGTGCCATGTGACGTCATTCTTCGTTTCTACCAATGGTGATGCGTTTCGCAAATTTAAATTACGCGCGCTTATTATGCACTTTTTGATTAAAGTTTAATGGAGTTAAATACAAACTAAATGAAAAACTGATGGTGTAGGTGTAATGTCAAGACAATAAAGTATCGGAGGTAAAAAAATCAAGTAAATTTAAATCACTTGCATATTCCCTATTGTGTAAAATATATACACAACTGTGTCTTACACAACGTTCAATCAATCAATCAAACGTTTATTTGTTTCTAAAAAGCTATAGTTCTTCTAACAAAGGGTTTGGTTAGTATAAGGTATCGAGTGCTTATATCTAGTTAACACATTTCTTTCAGAATGATATAAACGGGTAATAATAATAATAGATATAATAATAATACATAATTACAGGTCAATCTGATTACAGAAAGAAAAATAATAATATAGAGAACAACATAAGGTTGTTGCCTTACTAATTAACAATGTTGAATTTTAGACTACGATAACAATAAGATGGATATCAGTGTTAGTGTTGTTTATACATTTAGAAAATAATAAGCAAATAGAACGAGGAAAAAGAAAAGAAGAGACACAAACAAGAGATTTACTTTCAAAAACTTCGCACTTTTTCGGTACCTTCTGGTTTTTCATTTAGGTTCATGGCGAAACAATTTCGTGGACTATCGAAAATTTATAACTTCATTCATTCACAATAAAAGCTCTTAATTTTAAAATGTTCCATAGATTGTAAAATATCGATTTCGATGTAGTAGGCGTAATATTGTTGAGTGCCTCTATGAAATGTTCCGGATTGGTGAGGAAATCATGGTTCGCTGGTCTCATTGAAGTGTATATTGGGAAATCAAACAGAATATGGAAAATCGTTTCGGGGCAAGAGTTATTACATATCGTACAGATTTCATTTGGGTTTATTTTGTATGAGTAGCCTCTAATGTTAAAGGACCCCGCACATTTCTTATGGGAAATGGCTTTCCGTGAATTTTGCTGAATTTTTTGTATTTTGTAGTTCTTGATGAGCTGATCAAAAGTGCCTATAGCCACAAAGCTCAAAAATGGACAGTTTTCGAGATATGGAGATTTGAAAATGGATTTTTTCCATTTTTTGTAGTATTTGGTCATCAATCCGATAGCTCTTCTTGATGGGATGGCATTTGAATGTTCGGCGCCCCCAATCCGACTGAGAAATGGTCTTTCTCAGTTATGTTAGGCACCGCCATCAAACAATTTTCATACACTGCTCCACACTGGTTATGCAATCAGGTACTATTTCCAAGATCTTCCTTCTATCTTTTTATGCTACAAGATAGCGCCAGTATAATTTTAATTGTCAAATAACGACATATGTTGGGTATTTTTTGAAGAGAAACC
Source organism: Chrysolina oricalcia (assembly GCA_944452925.2). Taxonomy (NCBI): domain Eukaryota; kingdom Metazoa; phylum Arthropoda; class Insecta; order Coleoptera; family Chrysomelidae; genus Chrysolina; species Chrysolina oricalcia. Next base: position 652,784 of record OX101821.2, on the reverse strand, counting down.
ATAATAAATGATACTGAATATATCTAATGTCCAATAATATCGTGCATGTTTTCCAAAATGTTCATAACGAGGCTCAGCGAGCTTCGATGGAAAAAATGGACAAATCATAATACTGTGTTCACATAGACAACAAATGTGATCACTATCGATGTCATTTACATAAGATTACGTGATTTATTTCTCGCAAATCTCGATAATCTGACAATGGTGTGCCAAGACATTTTCCTCAGGGTGGCTCGTAATGGATGATAGCATCTCACAGCTAAACAAATCCGTGAAAATGTCTGCATCTTTGATACTTTGTAGTACTTTCCAGGTAGAATAGGGAAGTTCAGGTGTTGGAAGCAAACTATGAATTGAACTTTCGATATTTACCACCGAATTCTTGAAAATACTATTTTTTTATAAATGTTGCATTAGAGTTTACACTTATAATTGAATATCTACTCATATGATCATTTGCAAAATGAATGGGTAGATCAATAAAAAACAATGTAAAAGTAGGAGTAAAAATCATAATAATAATGATATTAAACAAAAAACAATAATAATCTATCTTGGCAATCTCAAAAAATCATTTGAAATATTATGAGCGAAGCGGATTTATTTTTCCTTTAAATTCTTGAAATGATTTATGACTGTGTTAGGTTCGTTGATATAATTGTAGTTATATGTTACCAGTAAATCACTTTACCCATGATCTGACTCATAATATTTTAAATGATTTCTTGAGATTGCTAAGATAGTTTATTTATTTTTTTTATAATATCATTATTATTATTAGTATTATTATGAATGTTACTTTTACTATTATAATGTTTTAGAATGATCTACTCATTCATTTTACCAAAAATCATATGAACAGATAGAATTCATTTATTTGTGTAAACTTTGATGCAACATTTATAAAAAATTATAGTAGTTTCAAGAGTTCGGGGGCAAATATCGGAAGTTCCATTCATAGTTTGCTTCCATCATCTAAACTTCCTTGTTTTACCTGGAAAGTACTACAAGGTATCAAAGATGCAGACATTTTCACGGATTCGTTTGGATGTGAGATGCTATCATCCATTTAGAGCCACCCTGAGAAAAATGTCTTGGCACACCATTGTCTGATTATCGAGATTTGTGTGGAATAAATGACATATTATATGTAAATGACATCAATAGTGATCAGAATTATTGTCTCTGACGATACATGATAATGATTTTTCCGTTTTCCCCCATTAAAGCTTGTACAGCGAAGTGGTCGAGGTGTTAGAGCGTTTGGCTTCCACCCAGACGGTCCGGGGAAAACCTGGGAGTTTCGTAAAAAAAAAAAGCTCTCTGAGACTTGTTATGAAAATTTTGGAAAGCATGTTTGATATTACTTGGACATCAGATATATCTAGAATCAGTTATTCCAGAGAATACCCAACACATGTTGTTTTTTGAAAATATGAATCATTCTGGCGTTATCTTGTAGCATGAAAAGTTGGATAGAAGGTCTTGGAATTAGTACCTCATTTCATGTCCAGTGTGGAGCAGTGTATGAAAAATTAATGATGGCGGTGCCAAATAAAATCTTCCCGATTGATGGGCAAATACTACAAAAAATTTAAAAAATCCATTTTGAGAGCTCCATATCTCGAAAACTGTCCATTTTTGAGGTTTGTGGCTATGAACACTTTTGATCAGCTCATCAAGAACTACAACATACCAAAAATTCAGCCAAATTCACGGAAAACCATTTCCCATAAGAAATGTGTGGGGTCCTTTGATAAGGTGATTATTGTTTAAACGAAGCTGGGCTAATATTCGGGTTATATGAAGGGGTAAGTTATGGTTTAGATAAATCTATGGTTAAATGCGTATAAAACGTCAAGTAGGTTGATCGGCGCCTGCAAATTAAGATCTTCTCGTATGAGTTTGTTCCTGAATGTCTCTAGAAGTGATTTTCTTCTTCTGAAGCCAAGCAACGCTAAGCGAGGCCATGGTTTGGATGGGTGACCAACGGACCTACTTTCGATATTCTCCTCGGATCGTGCTAGGAATCGCACGTTAAAAGGTAAGACCTCGTTAATCCTTGACTCGCACAAATTTAGACGTTTGAGGGCTGCCATTCGTAAGGGGACGACAGCTGGTTAACGGAAAAACAATTTTAAACAATTTTAAGAAGAGCTCCATCAACCAGTCCCCAATATCCATTGTATCCAGCATAGATAAGATATTCTCTTAGCTGGCCCATCCAGTTATATTTTGGTTCGATATTCTGTAAGGCTATGAGGCGGTTTAAAGCAATTTTTGGTAGACGACTTTCATGCATATCAAATATTTTAATGATCCAAGAGTGTTCCTAAATATGCAGTACGATATCTTTACTCTTCCAGTTTCCAACTTTACAGCAAAATCAGCTGTGTTTTTGGGTAGCAAGATAATTCTTTTAAGGAAGGTTATCTGAATTCGCTCGAGTTCATTTTTGATTTAGCCATTATTGGTATGATTGAACCACTGGCTTATTTAGCTTTGTCTGATGTACTTATGGCCATTTCTCGATACATTAAAGAAGATGAAAAGGTTACTCCAAGATACGTGAAATGATTTACTACTTACACAACGTTGTGCATGAACTTGCTGCAGTCTTTTTTCTCAGTGTAGAGTTTCATTGAATTCCGCAATTAACCAACATCCCATATTCCAAACGGGGGGAATCGTTCAAATCTGCAATTCAACGCCGCATCAACACATCTCCGCTATATTTCCGCTTTTATTTTCCAGACGTCCGACGTGTCCGTTTTCGAAGTCAACATCAGGTTCGTGGGCGGTCTGCTGGCATGTTTCGCGCTGACGGGGGACACGATGTTCCGTGACAAAGCCCAACAAATCGCCGACAAATTGCTGCCGGCTTTCGACACCCCCACCGGCATCCCTAATGCATTAGTCAACTTCAAAACAGGGGTAAGTTACCGGCTGCGAATTCTTTTCCGGCGGGTGTTATGGAAATGATGAAATTTCGCCAGGGGTGGCGCGCCTTGGGGGATATTGTGTCTTCCAGAGGGGTGGTCACTAATATACACTCGTACATTTTTGTCACTCATAATTACACGAGAGCTCTTGACTTGTATTAATGAGAATTTTATTGCCTCGCAATTTAACAAAAAAAACTGCCTCTGAAAAAATTACGAGTCCGTAGGACGAGTATTTTTACTGGCAGTTTTTTGAGTTGAATTTCCTAATGGCAACAAAATTCGAATTATAAATGTCATTACTTCGACAATAAAAAGCTAGAGTGTAATTCGGTAAAATTTAATGAATATGTGAATCAATAAATTGAAAAATAAGATGTAAGTTAGTTTATTTAATTCATTGGCGGAAGTAGTAAAGTTTCGGCGAGACTTATGACATAGAGATAAACGTATCTTTGAGTTTGCCACTCTTTTATATTTTTGTTGGCCAAATTATTGACAAAAGCATGAATACCTAATTTATTTACTCTATGGTTCCGAACTTGAAAATGGTCGCAAAATTGAGGAACGATAAAGGATGATGTTTTCGTCATTTTGCGGTTCTTTTGCATCTTTTCTCTACAAATTACAAACTTTTCAGCTGAGTAAAAACTATGGTTGGGCTAGTGGAAGTTCAAGTATTCTATCCGAATTTGGAACTCTTCATCTCGAAATGGCTTACCTGAGTGACGTGACCGGTAAACCAGTCTACCGTGCCAAAGTAGACCATATCCGTAAAGTTCTACAGGAAATGGACAAACCCAATGGACTGTACCCCAACTACCTCAACCCCAAAACTGGCAAATGGGGTCAGCGTAAGTAATTCCAATTTCTTATATAAATAATAATAAAGTTTATTCATTAAACATTACTTTTTTTATAGTTTGTTAAATGTTGATACTGCTTGCTTCTATGATTCTAACATAAACAGTTTCCATAAAGTTGACATGATCCTCTTCCCTATTTGATACGTTTCATACACCAAAACCGACACTAAATGTTTTATGAATTCACCTTGCTGGAGAAGAATAATACTTCTTTTGGCTTCGTTATTTCTCATCTTTCATAGAGACGATTTTTGATGAACAGGATCATTTTGGTGAGTTCTACATTCTGTTTTAAAAGATTCGTCACCTTTGGAAACATCTTTGTATATAAAAATGTTCTGATCATACACAGGGTGACCCAGGTTTAAACCACCCAACGTTTGAGGCAAAAATGAGATTGTTGTTTTGTATAATCATATGTCCTAATTTGCTTAGTTTACGAGATACAGGGCGTCCAACTTTCTTGGCCTGCTAGCCCTCCTGACTAACCCCTATGGACTTTTGCGTAGGGTGCAGTGAAAACTAAAGTTAATGCTGAACCCATCAACGACGAAGGTACTCTTCGGGAAATAGTTGTTCAAGCAGCACCAGATATCACACCGTGCAGCTGCAGAATCTGTCTTTCGCTAGTGCGAACTTTGCATTGAAAAAAAATGTTTTTCTACTCCCGTATGTGAATTACTAACGTCACACATCGATAAAAATGTGTAAAGCTTCATTTCACGAATCGGTGTGTGAAGTGCCATGCTTTTCTTATGGGATTTAATTCACGCACCGGTGCCATAGGAGTCAATACAAATTCACACACCGGTCGCTGGTCTAGGTAGCGGTGGCGAGAGAAATTGACAAATATGACAGTTCCCGCAGTTACATCAGTTAACAGACCTTAAATAGTAATTAATTAATAGTACGACGAAATTTTAATTTAAACCGATTAGCCGTGTATTTCACGCAAATTCCTGATGGACAGCATTGAAATACTCCCATCAACTCCTCCAAATATAACGTTAGCAGCCAGTGAAACAAGTTCATCGTTATTGCCACAAAAATCGTTGGGAATTTACGAAAACACTTTGGAAAAGTTTATGCAATGGCGCAATACAAACAACGTCCAATCATTCTCCGAAAGGGTAATATTAGCCTACCTATTATCAACAAAGGTTAAATCTTCTACCTTATGGAGTCACTACTCAATGTTGAAAAGCACCCTTAGTGTTAGTACAACGTACAAATTGGTGATTATCCGAAAGTTCGCGCTTTCTTGAAACGGAAAAACGAGGGATACATTCCTGAAAAATCACGCGTTTTGGAAAAGGAACACGTATTAAAATTTCTCAAAGAGGCACCCGATGAAAATTTCCTTTAATTCAATCTCTAAGTAAAAGGTCGTAGAAAAAGTATAGTGTGCACCACGTGCGTGAAGACTTTTTTACGCTCGTGCGGATTTTGAAACTCGCCTGCGGCTCGTTCCACAAACTTCCACACTCGCGTAAAAAAGTATACTTCACGCACTAGATTCACAATATACTATTTTATTTCGAGCAGTTTTTGTGAATCTTTGTTTTTTGACAAATCAAAATAAATGAATTTGTCCTGATATCAATTACTTCAATCATATTACCCTTTGGGACGCCACTGTTATTGGTAATTTTATTATAAGAACATAAAAAAAATGCTCAGATTTCCAGTAAACCAATGTCAATCAGAAATTTTCACAAATGGTTCGAAAATGGGTGAACAGGTCAGCAAAATCGCATATAAACTTTCAGAGGCGGATCCAGAGCGTTCCTAGAGAGGAGGTATACAGGGAGGAGGTATACAGCAGTATATGCCAATGACATGTATTTTGCCAAATAAAATATTTATCAGAAAAATTACTTCCTCATAGGATCCGAAAAATATAATGCTTTTGAATTTACTTTTTGGATTTTTTTTTTCAGATCACATGTCTATGGGTGCTCTTGGTGATAGTTTTTATGAGTATTTGCTGAAGGTCTGGATACAAACCAACAAGGAAGATAACGAAGCGAGGCAAATGTTCGATGACGCCATGCAAGCTGTCTTTCAACATATGCTTAAAAATTCGACTAGCGGACTTACCTATTTTGCTGAACTCAAGTTTGAAAGACCCGAACATAAGATGGATCATCTTGGTTGTTTCTCAGGTAAATATTATTGAAATAAGCTCTTTTGCTTTTCATTTTTATTCTTATTCATCAATTACTTCAATTTCCTTACCTACATGATCTCCACATCTTGAAAATTTGTATTTTAGAGATGATTTTGAGAATTCTTCCCTTGTTATTCTATTTGTTATTATTTGGTTTTTACAAAATGATGTACATGACTCAACATACCTCAACAAATATTAATATACAGGCCGTTTTTTTTAGCTGATCCCACTATTGCTATCTCGGAAACGGAGAGACCTACAAGGTCGGTTAAATGGGAAAAAAAGTTTCCTATTTTGGGGAGCAATAATAAGCTTTTCTCAGTTCTTAAATATCAATGGTTGTTTTTGAGATATTCGCCAAAAACTAAATTAGTCGAATTTCGTTTTTTGGCTCTACAGCCTCCATTTCGAATGATATAAGAAAAAGTCAGGGGAACTTTCAATAATGTTTCATATTTTTTATAATCTGGTATGAACCAATTTTCAATGCGACGTTTCGTTCATTAGATTCCATCATCAACTTTATTTTTGTAAATACGGACCTCTAGTTTTTTTCATCAATTTTAGTAGCCACTGTTTTAACAAATTCCGCTAATAATTACAATACATGTATTTTTCGACGTTTTTCTCATGGTCAGTGTATAGTCAAACAATTCCCGGTCAGATGAGCTACCTCAAAAAAGTAAGTACCAATATTTTTTGGGTCTAGAACTCAAAGATATACATAAACTCCAATATCAAAAGCAAATGTAATATACCAAGTAACAAACAGAAGAAAATGTCAAAATACTCCTAACCGTCAGCGTCGTTCACGATATCTCATTAAATGTTTGAATTACCGTCCATCGTTCCTCAAACACATATTCGCTCTTGCTATAGTATGTTTATGGCAATTTTTAAGCATTTGTGGAGTTATAGCCATGCAAGCCCACCTTATTGTTTCTTTCAATTGGTCAATATTGCCAAAAGTTGATCCGAATACCATGTCTTCAATGAAACCCCACAATGAAAAGTCCAAAAGGGTCAGGTCAGGTGAACGTGGTGGCCATTTGATAGGACCATTGTTTCCTATTCATCGTCCTTGCATAGTCGTATTGAGGAAATCTCTGCAAATATTTCTGCGATGTGGCGTAGCTCCATAATGTTCGAGAAACTGACATTTTCGCAGAATATTCAAAGGCAAATCTTCCAACAACTCAACTAGAGTCTCCGACAAGAATTCTAAATATAATTCCCCCGTCAACGATGTCTCAAAAAAATAGGGACCGATAATCTTGGTGTCTAGAACACCAAGCCAAACATTAACTACAAATCTCTCTTGGAAATTTGTAGCTCTATGTAGAAAGTAATTTTCTTGTCGCCAGTGATAATGTATATTTCTGTTAAACCATCCGTTATTTGTGAATCTACTTACCCAAAACGCCAATTTCAGTATCGCCACCCCTGTTAGTTACTGTACAACTCTTACTCGAGGGTTTTTCAAATGAACCATGATTCCGTAAACTCCTCTCAATGCGTTGAAAATATCTTTCGGATGGCTGATGCCTCTCAGGGTACAATTCCCCATACATAGCTAGAGATCTAGTAGCATTTCTCAAACATTTCGCGTATACGAAAAGCATATCAACTTTCTCGTCATTAGAAATATTCATGGTTTTCACCTCACAAATCCACACGAATCAAATGATTATTTATGTACTTGTCGATAGATTTGACACTTTATTATTCTGTTAATTCATGGCTCACTTTGAAAAAGTCAATTCATTTCAGTGCTCTCCGAATTTTTTCTCCAAGATTTCTGTTTGCCAGAAAACATCAGAAACAAACGGTTATGTTCCATAAGAATTGACTTTTGAACAGTTCTTCCATATTCATACAAACACCCTGGAATGCATAGGTGTTCACGTCTACTTGCAAATTTTCAAAAGATGTGTGGAGGTGATGTATTTTTGAGTTCTAATATTTTGGTTTCTACCTTTTTCAGTCTACACTAACGGAAATTTTTTGACCAAATATTGATGATGTTTTGTCGGAGAAAAACGTCGAGAAATGTATGTATGTAATAGCTGAATTTGTTAAAACAGTGGCTACTGAAATTGATGAAAAACTTGAGGCCCATATTTAAACAATAAAGTTGACTATGGAATTTAATGAAAGAAACGTCACATTGGAAATTGGTTCATATAAGATTATAACAAATATGAAACAGTATTGAAAGTTCCTCAGACTTTTTTTTGAAACTACACTGACGGGAATTGTATGACCAAATATTGATGATGTTTTTTCGGAGTAAAAACGTATTGTAATACATAGCTGAATTTGTTATGAAAGTGGCTACAAAAATCGATGAAAACAACTAGAGGTCCGTATTTACAAAAATAAAGTTGATGATGTAATCTAATGAACGAAACGTCGCATTGAAAATTGGTTCATATCAGATTATAAAAAATATGAAACATTATTGAAAGACTTTTTCTTATATCATTCGAAATGGAGGCGGTAGAGCCAAAAAACGAAATTCGACTAATTTAGTTTTTGGCGAATATCTCAAAAACAACCATTGATATTTAAGACCTGAAAAAAGCTTATTATTGCTTCCCTAAATAGGAAACTTTTTTCCCATTTAACCGACCTTGTAGGCCTCTCCGTTTCCGAGATAGCAATAATGGGATCAGCTAAAAAAAATGGCCTGTATAATTTTAATTAATGTAGCCTCTACTTGATGAAAATCCATAAAACTATAACTTTGATTTTCACCAAAGAGCGATGATATGAAAGGGAATTTTCAATATAAAAGACAAAAACAAATGTTTATACTTTTCATTAGATTTTAAGGTTTGTATTTAGAACAAATGCTTGAAAACTCAACTATGCGCAAAGTCTGCAACTATCCGTAAATCAATGTTTCACGACGCACTTTTCATACATTTTTCAAGGAGACGGTATTTTGAGTCAGATTATACTCGAAAGTAATTTGTTAATATGGCGAAAATGGAAAACACTGTCCACAATGCGTAATTGATACTTTTTAGCTTCAGTGCGTAAAAAAATCAACTATTCGCAAAAATTTCAACTGTACGTAAAGTAATAGTTTACACACTGTTCATACATTTACACTAATTTTACACGAAAGTCATCATCACTTTATGGGACTTTCACGTGATTCGATAACATTGATAAAATCTCATCTTCTCGATAGACAACAGAAGGTTGATATAGATAATGAGGAATCCAATTACTTATCACTAAAATCAGGAGTACCTCAAGGATCTATTCTTGGGCCCTTGTTATTTACTATGTATACCGCCAATTGGGCAAAATCTCTGCAATATTGTTCAGTTCATTTATACGCAGATGATATGCAAATTTATTATAATTTTTCCCAACAAGAAGTTGACAATGTCTGCACTTTTATCAATATTGTCATTCGTCAAAGTCGCAGCCGATCTTTGCCTAATTATAAATGACACTGAGTCAAATATGTTGCTATATATATTCAATACTGGAGGTTATGGAAATTACTTGGTTAATCAAAATTATAAATTCAAAAGTGTACCTACATAAATCAAGTTGCTCGTTGAGGTTTTTTTATTGATTTATTAATTTCCATGGCTTCCAACAGATTCATGGATTCATGGAAATTAATAAATCAATTAAAAACCCGAAATATAGAACCCTCAACGAGCAACTCGATTTATGTAGGTCTCCACTCTTAAATTTATAATTTTGACAACCCAGGTAAGTTTCATAACCTCCAGTATTGAGTTTATATCGTTTCCCCCCTGTTCATTTAATTTCATATTATATAATTAGATTTTAGAGTTAAATTGTATTAGTTTTTATACTTGATAATGGCATAAAACCCGAAACCGGTCGTGAAAATAAAAAACTAGTAGAAACAAGACAAAAGTGTGTTTCTTTCGTTTCATTAAAGTGATCGTGAATTTCCACATAATAAACAAGTCATCAATTACACAATTATAATTATAATTTCATAACTTTCTTTCATTTTCTTCATTTCTTCAATTCCTAAATATTCAACATTTGCATTATAGTTTTCCCCTCTTCATAACTTCAATTTTGTATAATCCATTCTTTCCTTGGGTTTTCATTTCACCCCTTCTGTATTATTTTTCTTGTTACCTTTTCGTTTTGTAAAGTTTTGTGTATGTAGGCAAAATATCAATAAACCAAATTAATGTTTTAGAGAAATTCTCCTAATAGGTAATATTGTGATATACAGTGTCACACATAAAGTTCGCGACATTTATGGAAGTTTTTTTTATTAATAGATATAAAGAAAATTTGACTTCGCAGTTAGTTTGTGCTTAAAATATGAGTAAAAAACAGCAACTTTCCTTCTTTCATGTGTCACTATAAACCTGTCAAATTTGACATTTTTTTTCGAAAATCCTCAAAAAATCAGTTTTTTTGGAAATTTCGAGAAATGCCAAAGAAAAAAGTTGCTCAATTTCTAATTTTATTCATTTGCTCCAAATATGGACTCTCTGCTGTCATTTCGACTTTTTTCCAATTTTTTTAATTTTTCGAATATTTCGCTCTATCAATTCGAACGAAACATGATTCAAATTTCATAATTTTGATGAATATGAGACTTCAATATCATATCTTGCCCAGAAAATACCCACAATGGCTTGTTACCAGAAAATTAAAAAAATGTACCTCCAGAAATTCGTCTTTGTTGTTGCAAAGTTCATCTAGTTTTTTCATTTCATTGTTAAACTGATTCGTATTTTCAATGTATGGACGTTAATATGTTAGTAATCGAATAAACGAATTTCTCTTCATTCTTATTACACTCGTATTTCTTTTTTTTAATAGACTTTTATTCAGTTTGATTATTTTTCTGACCAATAATTCAGTTACAAACAAACCTGAAATATGAATGATGGTTTTTCGGGTTTTTAGGCCGACGTTTATTTAGAGAAAAACTCGACGTTTCGTCAACACGAGTGGTTGGCATTTTCAAGAGAAATGTTTACAGTTTCGATCACTGAACACAAAAACCATCATTCATTCAACGATGGCCGCGAAAGCCTTTCACAATTTGTAAACCTGAAATATCATACTTTTCTGTAAACTAAACAATGACCTACAGTTTCATAACGATTCATATTCATCAAAATTATGAAATTTGAATCATGTTTCGTTCCAATCGATAGAGCGAAAGATTCGAAAAATTAAAAAAATTGTCGAAGTGACAGTAGAGAGTCCAAATAAAATTAGAAACTGAGCAAATTTTTTTTTGCATTTTTCGAAATTTCCAAAAAAACTGATTTTTTGAGGATTTTCGAAAAAAAAAGTCAAATTTGACAGGTTTATAGTAGCTCATGAAAGAAGGAAAGATGCTGTTTTTTTACAAATTTTTTCAAGCAAAAACTTACTGCGAAGTCAAATTTTCTTTATATCTATTAATAAAAGAAACTTCCGTATGTCGCGAACTTTATGTGTGACACTGTATATATTTGTACAAATGTTGAACAACTTGAAAAAACAATGACAAAATATTTTCTAGGTGGTCTTTTGGGCTTGGCATCGGACACCCTAAAGAACGAAGTCTCGAACAGATACATGGACGTCGCGAAACAAATCACTCGAACTTGTCACGAATCCTACGACAGATCCTACACCAAACTCGGACCGGAATCTTTCCGATTCCAAGAAGGTGCCGAGGCCAGAGCTCTCAGGAGTTCCGAAAAGTACTACATCCTGAGACCCGAGGTCATCGAGTCGTACTTTTACATGTACAGGTTGACCAAGGATAACAAATACCGAGAGTGGGGATGGGAGGCCGTCCAGGCCCTGGAGAAGCACTGTAGAGTTCCTGGAGGGTATACCGGCATCAAGAATGTCTACTCTGAAGAACCGCACCAAGATGATGTTCAGCAGAGTTTCTACCTAGCGGAAACGTTAAAGGTTAGTTGGTATACAAATACAAAATCGACTCTCTAGGAGTGTCTACTTATATTCGGGAATTAGATATTTAAGAAAACTACACGGAAAAAAGGGTCCAAGTAAAGCGTTTTCCTGAGTTTTTTTCGATTGTGATAAGAAATTCAATACCTATCTTTAAAACAGATCATTTTGTCTCTAGGAAAACGAAAATTCTGAACTCTCTGAAATAATGTTTATATACAGCAAGTACTTCGAACATTAGATAATTCACTTTGTATAATGTCAGGTCAACATTTTACTAGCGCTGGAAAAATGTATTTTCATATTTATCAACTTTGAGTTTCTGAAAAGTAAATCATTACAACAGAGACTCGTGTTATAGGCATAATACAATACTTTATTCGCAGTAGAACTTGGTGTTCCTGCGGAAATGTAACGTGTTCACCTACTTGTTGAATTTCGACCAGTTCGGTATTAATCGGGAGTAACCGCCACACCTGTTAGGGGGAGTTCATCACCGTTCTCGCGAAACTGGCGTCATTCCAATTCCAGAATTTGAGTTAGTTGTTGTATGTGGCCGAGTTACATCGTGTGCCGGAATTATACTGTTATTACTGTTGTGAGTTGTGTGAATAGTGTTAGTTTGATATACAGGGTGTTTGAAATTCGATCCTCACCATTGGGATCACGGAAACTATGAGAGATACGAAGATGGTTAAATTGGGGTAGAGTTGCGCATTTACCTGACTAACAATATGCCGTTGAGACAGTCCTGAAATTACGAGTATATCCGGAAAAAACAGAAATTTAGGAAAATGGTTTTTATTTTTTTCTTGCTTTATTCTTCGAAGGATTCGAAAATAAATTGCATTTCCCCTTTTATCTGCTACATAATGGTGTATTCAGATTTGCTATCCGACGTTTCGTATTTTTTCCTCGGCTTTTCAAATGAACCAAACTCGGTGAGATTTCGATCCAATAACTTGAACATAGTTCGATGTGGTTGTTCCTTTCTTCTTTATCTCTTCTTTTCAATTTCCAGAACGTTCTAATTGTAGTTAATGTTACACATAACTTGGATCTGTTATGATCACAATGAGAAAAGACATTAGCTTGCATGCTTGTTCATTCATTCATACAGATTCAACAAAGTTCCGAAAAAATACCAATTTTATGTAAATGGACCGGAAAGGAACCATCATTGGATTTGATTCGTGTTATGATAGCGGAATATTTTTTGCGGACATCAAATTGGATTGTATCGGGTACATTTTTGGAGGGTTCCTTTTGTATGAGGAATTAAGGGTTGATAGACTTTCCTACCTTTTCTGACCACTTTTCCATTCTTTGTTACTCGAGAGATCATTGTTACAAGGAATTTTATCAAAGTTAGTTGGTGCTTCTTTAGCTGCCAGGCCCACTATTTCGTTCGATCCCGGACACCATTGCTCGCACAAGCTTGGCTTTTGAGAGGTTTTTCCCGAAAACCTGTTAGTTTCATAAAATCAAATTAAACAAAAATTATTTCCAAGAACACTACTGTGTCCCTTGGCCCAGATAAATATAACTTTGCTGTTAATGAGAGAGAGCTTATAGAGTAAATACCGTATCCTACAAACATTGAGTTTTTTGTGCCTTCCAACAGTGATTTTGAGTAAGAGATGATAACTGATTCGTTAATGTCATTGTCCAAGCACCAAGAAAGGGCTTTTTCAATGGCGAACGCTTCAGCAATGCAGATTGCACACCACTGGTATTGGTCTTTTGGAAATTATCTATCTATCTGGAATACAAAGGGTGGCACCCACTCCTATTCATAAAAAAAATCACAAAATTGTGTGATAATTCATTTCTTTTTTTAACAATCGTTCATTGGCTCCTTCTGAATATGAATTCTAAAACTCTGAAGACAGCTAAAATCTAAGAAGTGAAATTTGTCCAGCTGTGTGCACGTTCCAATGTAATTGAATGAAGAAAAGTTGTATTTCGTGCAGAAATTTATTTATAAAATCATAGCAGAGCGCTTTCGACTATAAAGTCATCATCAGTGCGTACCTGTAAGTAAGTGACATCGAATTGAATTTAAGAAATTTTGATAAAAAGAATTTTGAAAATTGAAAAGTTACTTACTCATCAGGTGTACAAGAGCCAGACCATAAAAATATCATGTGTCCAGAGGACCATGTAAAATTTAAAAACGGGACATCATATTAATAACATTTTAAAAAAGTCCTTATTCCAGGATTCACCAGGATAAAAGTTTCAACAGGCAGAGTAACACATGTCTGTTGGAGCTTAGTCTACTGTCTAACTAAATGAAAAATGACATTCATTCATTTAGTTAGACAGTAGACTAAGCTTCAGCAGACATGTGTTACTCTGACTGTTGAAACTTTCTTAAATCTTTTATGATTATGTTAATGGTGCCTCTTGTTTTTGGGTTAGCTTTTTGACGCTTTGGGAAGTGTGAAGGTTCCCATTAGACCTGTCCCATGATCCTGAGCTAAGAATTGGTTTCACAAATTCCCGAGGGACTGTTTCTTGAATCTGGATTTGTGCACATCGGGTTGAGGTTCTCATTAGACTTTTCTTCCGGTTTGTCACAATTCCTTAGGTTTAGATTAACATAACTATAAATAGATTTACAGATCAATTTGGTCATTATTCAATTTTTAAAACACAGTTCAGGGTTTCTAGAAGTTATTGTTCTAAGCCAAACGTCATTGTCATTGTCAACTTTTGACACAATGTAAATTTCATTCATTCAGTTTAACAGTAGACTAAGCTCCAACAGACATGTGTTACTCTGCCTGTTGAAACTTTTATCCAGGTGAATCCTGGAATAAGGACTTTTTTAAAATGTTATTAATATGATGTCCCGTTTTTAAATTTTACATGGTCCTCTGGACACATGATATTTTTATGGTCTGGCTCTTGTACACCTGACGAGTACGCACTGATGATGACTTTATAGTCGAAAGCGCTCTGCTATGATTTTATAAATAAATTTCTGCACGAAATACAACTTTTCTTCATTCAATAAAATCTAAGAACACTACTGCCTCTCAAACTCCAAAATAGTTTCTTCTTATTTTTTTTGTTTTTTTTTTATTGTTGTTAAAATTGTTTTTTCCGTTAACCAGCTTACGAACGGCAGCCCTCAAAATTCGAAACTTGTGCGAGCCAAGGATTAATGAGGTCTTACTTTTTTACGTGCGATTCCTAGCACTTTCTCGGGCCATCAGAAAAATTTCTGCAGTCGCCATGATTTGAACCACCGACGACCGGCAGCCAGTGACTAAAACATTGTCGCTTTAACCACTCGGCTACCTGGCCCTTATATTCAAGTGCTCCGAATTTCGAATGGTATCTCTCTTATAGTATTGATTTTCACACAATACACAGTCCCTTTTTGTAATACAAAAAAAAATCGACGGTGAGGAGACTGTTTTGGACGTAAATATGCATACTGTCTGTATACGTTCAAAAAATAACCATTATTTGCTTCTTCGGCTATCATGAAGGATCGAGAGGAATTATATCTGGAGTTCAAAAACTACTATACTATACATGAGGTATATTTCAACGGGTGCTTCATTCATAAATTTTGTTACGTCTTGTAGTGTAAAAAAATTTGGATTTTTTTGAGATGAAAACGACATTCTGTCTTTTTATGAATGTAGTTACTTTGTAAAATTTGCCAAATCCAAATTTTTCTCTACTTTGAATATACATTGAATATTTGGCCCTTAAGGTGTTTGGCTACCAGGTTTTAGACATTTTTCGAAAATATGTCAAATGTGTTTCTTTTTTATTTGGTGTTATCACTTTTTTATTGAAAATGAACAAGATGTTCATAAAGTCAGTTGTGGAAAATCATCTGCGACTGAAAAACAAAATTCAGTCGGTATTTTCCATCTTTCAAGATAACCTCTTTTGGAAGGAATTCATGTAAAAAACAAAATACAAAGAAACCACAATATCTATCAGATGTAGTTCAATATCGTGGCTTTAGCCGGGGAAACAGTTGTTTTCTATTAGATATTACAAAAAAAGTAACTTCTTTTCATTTAAACTATCTGAATGAAAATGCTAATTTCATCTTTCAGATTTTTTTTATCAGGTTATACAGGGTGTCAATTTGAAAACTTCCCACCCTTAATATCTTCCTTCCAGTAAACAATATGAGTAATCGAAAAAACAGGTCAATTTTATTGTCAAGGGGGACACTTTCACGGACTATTTGTATCCCTCGTGGTTCAACCCCCTAGGAGGGGTAGATGTTACCCTTCGAATTTTAAATGGGAAGGGGGGTCAAGTGGCACATCATTTTGATGGGCGTTCAATTCTTGTTCCAATGGTACCCTGACTTATTATTTTGTGATGAGCATTTTCCGAAAAATTGCGTTCTAAACTAACAGAAGTAATTATTAGAACGCCTATACTGAGATGCATTATTGTATTGACTCCCTTTAATAAAAATGGTTAGAAGAGTAGGCACCGCTCCAACCCTTGAATGACAGGAATAAATTTATTACGCATGGGATTTTTTATTTGGTGGTTATTTTCCTTCTACACAATAAAATTTAATTTGCGAGAAAGACATTTCCAACATAAAATCTACTTACGCTTATCTTATTAGCTATTCGAAATGTCCATTTTGCTCTAAACAGTAATACAGTCTGTTTTCGAACTCCCCTCTAACATTACGGAAAACTTCACTAGGAATTGACCGGCATGCTGCTGTAATTCGTCTTTTAAGTTCGTCAATATCAGAAGGTTGTGTTTTATCAACAACGGATTTAAGATGCCCCCAAAGAAAGAAATCTAAGGGTGTTAAATCCGGTGATCTCGGAGGCCATTCAACTGCTCCCCTTCTGCCAATCCATCTACCCGGAAATCTCTCGTTTAACCACTGTCGGACGGGAAGAAAATAATGAGGTGGAGCACCGTCCTGCTGGAAATGTAACAGATCCTCCTGCAAAAGTTCATTACCTTCTGCATCAATTTGAGTTTCTAGCTCGTGAGTTATAAGAGGATCGATAGTCTCTTCAAGCATATCAAGGTACAGATTGCCAGTCAAGTTTTCTTCCAGAAATAATGGACCAAGAATGGCATTTCCAAGAATACCAGCCCAAACATTAACTTTTTGTGGGTGTTGTGTATGCCCTTCCCGAAAAATATGTGGGTTTTCGTCACTCCGATAGCGACAATTTTGTCTATTAACATTGCCATTCAGAAAAAATGAACACTCATCGCTGAAACAGATGTTTAACAGAAGATTAGGGATGGTATTGACTCGATGAGACATGATTTCACAAAACTCTATTCTTCTATCATAATCATCCTCGAGGAGCTCTTGAAGAATCTGCATTTTATATGGATGAAATTTATGCATTTTCAATGCTTTTCTTATAGTCTCGCGTGACATTCCCGTCTGTTCTGATACTGATCGTAAGGAGCTCGTGGGCTCTGCAGCAAATGTTCCCAAAACTTCAATTTGAGCTGCTTCATTTAGTACTCTGGGGTTATTTCTTTTTTTATTTATCACTGAACCAGTTTCGTAAAACTTATTCACCAAATCAAGCACATACCGGTGACTTACATTACAATTTGGATGTCTTTCGTTAAAAAGACATGCCGCCCTTCGTGCGCATTTTCCAACTTCTCCATAAATTACAATCATTTCAATTCTGTCTTGAAGAATGTAAACCATTTTTACACTTTTATACACTTATTAAAGTAATTCCTAAACAGCCCAACAGGTACAACGGTATTCACAATACTACCACATAGTTCAAATTTGCTAACCAATTTTTTGCCGGAAAACAGAAACTTTTTACATCAGAAGTAGCAAAAAAGGAAGGCTATCTGTACAATTTCTGCGATGACACTTAAAAATTCAGCATTTAATAAACACAACTTTACTACCATCTACGTTTTACTATTAGACTACTTTTTTATGTAAAGTGTTTGGAGCTAATGGCTAATGTTACCCCTAATAAAGGGTTGGAACGGTACCACCTAATATTCTAACCAGTTCTGGCCAAACCATGCATCTCAGTATAGGCGTTCTAATAATTACTTCTGTTAGTTTAGAACGCAATTTTTAGGAAAATGCTCATCACAAAATAATAAGTCAGGGTACCATTGGAACAAGAATTGAACGCCCATCAAAATGATGTGCCACTTGACCCCCCTTCCCATTTAAAATTCTAAGGGTAACATCTACCCCTCCTAGGGGGTCGAACCACGAGGACTACAAATAGTCCTTGAAAGTGTCCCCCTTGACAATAAAATTGACCTGTTTTTTCGATTACTCATATTGTTTACTGGAAGGAAGATATTGAGGGTGGGAAGTTTTCAAATTGACACCCTGTATAGAGACTTTTCACAATATCTATCAGATGTAGTTCAATGTTCAGCGTGACGTTAACCGGGGAAGTAGTTGCTTCTGTTAGATATTACAAAAAACTTCATCTTATCGTAGGTTTCTTCCATTTCGAGAGGAGTTATATTTGGTTCAATTTTCAATTGAGAATGTAAAGCAGTATTTATAGATTGAGTCGTTGCAGTTGATGTTGCCGTACGAAAATAAATGAGCCGTTGCTCATGCATACGTTAATAGATCCGCTGCCGTTGCAGTTGCTGTTGTCGCTGCCGCCGGTAGTTAACCAACATTTATCTCGGACGGCAGCGGCAGCGGAAAATGACATGAAACTCAAAATTTCCTTATCAAAAATAAACGAAAGGTCACATAATTTAGGTTATGTAGGTATTTGTTTGTACAGTTTGAAAGCCAAGAATTAATTTTATTCAGAACTGTCAGAATATGAGGAAAATATAGATGTAGGCGTATTCCCCTACAAATACAAACTTTCATTTGAAACTCAAATCTCAAATTCTTGCATTTTAGTTGAATAACTGCGCATGTGATAATGAACACAAAGAAATCTATAAATTGGTCATAATTTTGCCTGCGGCTACGGCAACGGCTACGCCTGCTTTACCCTTTTCAACACTTTTTTTTGTTGCACTATTCCAAAAAACGCGCGTATTGCTTCTCATCCCTTTCTTTAGACTGCCTTGGTAATGTTAGCATCAGAGACTGCTTGCACAATTTCTTGTAGAAGTTCGTCATCTGGTTGTTGCAATTTCACTGAATCGAAAATTTGAAAACGCTTGTCAGATTGTCTTGTCACTTTGACAATCGCAACCAAATTTGTTTTATCTTTTTGACTCGCCAGGATTCTTATATTTGTGATGGATATCAGATCAATCTGAGTGTAAACCAATGACATATTACTATTAGACTCTGTTATTTACATTTAGAGCTGCGGTCAAGAAAGAGTCACATTCTGAGCACAATACACAGCTTTCCCGACTGTTGGGTGGACGGCAACTATTTTCCGCGAAAAAGCGGCAATAAAAATTGTGCTTAGAATGTGACCGCAGCTCGAAATGTAAATAATAATAATAATATACGTCTTTATTATTTTCAAAAGAATATTACAAAAAAAATCCTATAAATCATGTTTGGTGAAAATAAAGGGCGAAGTTCAATTCATCCAGAGAATAACTTCGCTAAATGTTGTTCTTCCTTCCCAAGAAATGTCTCCATACATGTCTCTTCATACATATTTTCATTATACTATAAAAAATAATAATGAAAAAGTATAGATTTCCTGTTAAAAAAAAAAGAATGCATATTTGTTGATGCTGATTTTTGTAATTCTAACACTAAAAAGAGAGAAAAAAAAGAAGAAAGAATAACTATTTTTCTCTAAATAATCGTCGGCCTAAAAACCCGAAAAACCATCATTCATTGAATAACTCTTTGTCTTTTCTATTGTTTTGTTTTAAATAAATTATTTTTGAACATTTTTCTGAAATTTCCTAACCTTTCTTTCTTGAAATGTGCGGGAATGAGATTGTACAATGATGTTATTTGATAACTGAACGATCGTCTAAATGTTTGAGTTCTGAAAGAGGGGGGCGTGAGAGTTCCCTTATATCTTATGTTCAAGATGTGGACATCGGTTCTGTGAGTGATTTAGCGATTCAAATAAGAGGGTATCTTCGTTACTAAAATCTTATGATATAGACAAGCACTGTGAAGAACTCTCCTGTTTTCCACGTTCAACCATTTTGCTTCGCGAAGTTTATGAGAGATACCTTTCCTTTTTCGAATTCCATAAATGAGCTTAAGACATGAGTTCTGAACTTTCTGTGTCTTGGTTTTGAACGTGGTTGTTAGATCAGGACCGTACAGGATGTCTGCATAATTGAACAATGACAAAACAAGTGTCTCACACAGCGTCTGTTACCATATTTTAGTTTAATTGATGAGTACGCTCGTTGAGTAAATTTGTTAACGTGTTTTTCGAATCTTATGTCAACATCTAGTAAAACACCAAGATTTCTAGCTTCCTGTACTAATATCAGTGATTCATTGTTATTCTGCAAATCAATTTCGTTCGAAATTTGACAATCATTTCTTGGTGTGAATACCATCATATTCGATTTTGACGGATTAATTAGTAAGCAATGATCAGCTGCAGATTTGACAAAATATTCGAGGTCTCTATTGATTAACGTGGTTGCATTGTGGGCCTCATGTTGAGGAAAACTGTAATAAAGCTGCGTATCATCTGCGTATAAATGGACTGAACAATTTTCCAAACATTTCACTAAATTTGCTGTATACATTGTGAAAAACAAAGGGCCTAGAATGGATCCTTGAGGTACTCCTGATTTTAGCGTCAAATATGTAGTATTATCTATATGAACCGTATGTTGTCTATTGTGGAGATACTTCATTAAAGTTATGGAATTGCGTGAAAGTCCCGAGTAGTGGAATATTTCCAGCATCAATTCATAATTAATTGTGTCGAAAGTCCGACTGAAATCAAGTAATACCAGTGCAGTAGATAATCCTTGATCCTTTGCCCTGAATATATCATCTGTTACTTGAAGCAACGCAGTTGTGCAACTATATCCTTTGCGGAATCCGGATTGTATCAAAGGTAATAAAGAATATTCAATGAGGTGTTTCCGCAATTGAACTTCCATTGCTCGCTCCGCTACTTTGGAGAGAACAGGGAGAAGGTTCAAGCCTCTTAAATCTTTCAATTCCGTTGGATTTGTTTTTTTTCGGAATAACTTTGACTTTAGCTTTTTTCCACACTTCAGGAAATACATTTTCTGATAGGCAGGTATTTACAATATGAGTGATATATGGAATGATATGGGGACAACATAGTTTGATGAGTTTTAAGGTTTCCCCAAACCAACGCGGGACGGGAGCGGGAGCGGGATGAATGCGAGACTAAATTCGATAGAGGGATAGGTAAAAATACTTACAGAACTGATTATTCGTATTTCGAAATGCATACAAGCAACGAAATATATATGGTTTGCTACGTGTACTGTTTTTCTAGCAATTCACACGGTTCCAAAGTTTCGTTCCCGTTCCCGCTTTGGTTTGACGGAACCTTTATATTCAAAAAATCACATCCCATTGCGTTGTCTAGCCGTAATATGTCATTGGTGTAAACAGAGGAATTTCATAAAAATCAATATTCATTTTTCAATGTTTCTTGATTTTTGCAAGATGCAAATTTATGGATGATTTTGAACGAAGTCTCTCCTCTGCAGCAAACAAGCTAAAACTTCAATATTTTGTAATCAATCACTTATAATTTGCGACAATGTTACTGTTTTATTCCTGGATGGAATTTTTTTCGCACTAGTGTGAGAATTGTCCAGCACTAGTGCGTGAAAGTAACACTTCTCAAACTGAATTGCGTGCCGGTATAGGGTGATTCACGCAAGCTTGTAGAAAAAATATATTAACGATATTCGAAAAAATGTAGCAGGATGAAATTCTGTTTTCATCAATGTTGCATTTGAAATTTTTAAGTTGAAGTGCCCCCCGCGCCATTTTTTATCGAGAATTCACAATGTCTTTTATGTCAAGAAGTAGTCTCGGTGATATCATTCAAAGCTGTTTTTTGCCATTGTTATACGTCGAACCGTTCAAAGGTTAATCAACAGGGGTGGAGACTATAAATAGCTGAACTACTACTTTTGAAGTATTTTGTACTTGCTCATTATTATTGTGATCTGTAATTTTGACCGTTTGTTGCAGTATCTGTATCTCCTCTACTCGGACGACAGCCTCGTCTCCCTGGACGAATGGGTCTTCAACACGGAAGCCCACCCGCTCCCAATCAAAGGTGTCAATTCGTACTACAGAGAGTCGACGCAGTAATGGTACCTCTCTCTCCCTCTAGTACCATCTGTAGCGACTGATAAACAAGATTACTTTAAAATTTGAAATTAATATTTATTGAGTAAATGAAAATAATATATACGAACGAAGAAGAAGAAGAAGTGATTGAGGAACTCTATATAAATTTAGTTATTAAACGGCGTGTGGGTCATTGTGTGGGTTGTTATACTGTGATCTTAAGGAGAAACTTATTGAACTACTGTCCTAAGGAGATTTATATAGTTAGTGAAGATTCTCGTGGATGCAGTTTGTTGTTTGAATGGTTGTTTGATGCAAGGCCAAATGGGTTTCGGATGACTAGTTTCTTACCAAGTATGTTACAAATTATATTCCAATTAATAGATGACAAAAAACAATTTTGGGTTGACTTAGCCGTCACCTGATGGAAATCTATAATATACAATACAATGCGCGCATAGCGTTTGGGAACATGAAGATACTGTTGATGATTACAGAAGATTAGATTGTTGTGAAAGTATTGCTATTCGATTTAGGGGCTCAAAACCCTTGCTTAACCCTTTGAAGCCGACATTATTTTTTTTAATACACTTTATTGTACCAAATTAATTGTTGCTTGTGGTAAAAAAAAAACACACAAAAAATGTTAAAAAGAAATTTTATTGCTTTGTTTTTGCAAAATTCAACAAAAATATGTGGTTCCATATTAGGACCACAAGGAAAATTAACCACAAAACTTGAAAAAATCAAATTGAAAAAAATTAATCTTTTTGGTGGAATTTAAAAAAACAGTTAGACTTTTCCGTCAAACAAAGCCCGACATTACAACTGGAGCAGTGCCATCTTGTTCGGTGGGGCTCCGAACGTGAACTACAATGTGCGCATCTGACTTTTGTACCATGGATAGGCATATGTGCACATTTGTCATACTTTATTTCAGGTGGAACCGATCTCTTATAGTTGTTTGTTACACTCTCCAAACTTTTTCTGCCCTTTTTAGGCATTGCTGGATCAGCACCAATAAGTCCTGCGGCTACAGCTAGTCTAAAATCTTTTAAATTTAGACTTTTTGTGCGTGTTCGGTCTCTAAATATAATAAAGCTCTTGACGATGCTCAAGTCTAAAAAATGCCAAAACAATCGGTGCCACCATTTTCTAGATTTCCTATTTACTTTGTATAGAGAAAGGAACATATCAGATTGATCCACGTGCCCCATATGAGCATTATAATCGTGCACGAGCTGAAGACATGCAATATTATGAGACGAACCATCTTTTTGTTTTCTGGAAACAGTTTGGACCATGAAAATTGCTTGAAAATAATACAGGTTTATTATGCATCCACTTTAGATAAAATATTCCTTCTTTACTCATCTTCCAAAGACTAGTACCTCTAAGCATTTTATTCTTATTATTTGTTATGTCTTTGGGTTCTTCTTTTCGATTTTTCCTGATTGTACCACAAGCATAAATTTTTTCCTTCAACAAATCACGTAACAAAGGGATAGTTGTAAAAAAGTTGTCAAAATATACCTTATGGTACTTGCCCACAAGTGGTCGGGTCAAATCTTTCACCACTCTTGAACCTAAGCTCTCTTGAACTCCATCAGATTTTCCGGTGTACACTTGAAACTGTGATACGTATCCCGATTGATCTGCCCGTATCCAGATTTTATATCCTCTTTTGACCGGTTTCATAGGCATATACTGCCGGAACTCAACTCGACCTTTGAATTTTACCATTGACTCATCTATACTTTGGTGTTCATTAGGTTTATAACTCTCCAAATAAGTCTTTGAAAGAATATCAATCAACGGTCTGAGTTTATATAATTTATCAAAGCCGGCTTCACCTTTTTTTGGTTGAACTGTGTTGTCGTTCAAGTGTATAGTGCTCAAGAGCCAGTCAAATCGATCACGAGACATGCTCGAAGAAATATATGGGTCCCTCATCTGTATTGAAGAAGACCAATAATCTCTATAACTCGATTCTTTGTAAGACCCATCATTAGATTTATACCCAGGAAACACCTTATTTCTTCTGCGTTTGTTGGAAGAAACCGTTCCCCGTATCGCTGAGTTCCATACAAATTTGTTTGAAATACCAGAATATCAATGAGGTCTGGGGTAAACAAATGAAGAAAAATATCGGTGGGACTCTCAGCATCAACAGAAACACAAGGACCTACATCTTGCGTAAACGGATGTGCTTTATTAGCACAGTTTCCATCTTCAGTCCATTCGAAAGGTCTTATAACAAAGTTTATTAGAGGAAGTTCATCTTCACTATCAAATTCATAATTTATACTACTGCTTGCAATAGCTGTATGCATGTTAGGATTATTCTCAGTAAGATTTTCTGTGGGGTCAATATTTTCCATAAAATCATTATTGCCGCGTTCCTCCAGATCGTCAATATCGATTTCCTCCAGATCATCTACGGATGGAGCTCCTGAACTGACCGAGTCAATATCTGAAGGAAGTTCGTCCAAAAAAGCATAGACCTCATCTGAAGTTACTTTATTCAGGTTCATGATTCAATCTGAAAAAAATTAATAGAATATATACAAATAACATTCAAAAGCCTAGTGGTTCCTTTTGGGACCACATCGTTTTCTAACCTATATCATTCACCCCCTAAATTGTTCACGCAAATGGGACCTTACATTATAATTTATAATACTAAACAAACATAAAACTCACCTCAAAATAATTGACAAAGACCACAAGCAGACAAAATAATGTTTTCAACGTGTTTCTTCACATAAGTAACGCGTGACCTTCCTAGCTATTCAAACGTATCTCACACTTACGGCGCCTCGAACAAACTAAAATCAAATCAGCGACGACAGACGGTTCTTATAACGTATAAACACCTGTGGTTCCAGCAAGCGCTTACTAGGCAAGCAGGAAAAATTCTTAGATTTGTGGTACTTTGACGGGACCGCCTGACGGCAAAGGGTTAATAATGATAATGATGCATTAAATTCCAAACTATTTGATTTGAACCAGTAAAGGAATAATTAAGTGCCTTTGTTGTATTGTTTATTGGGTGGGGTTGTACCTGTCCATCAGGTAGGGCAGGGGTCGAGAACTATCGATAGTCGTGACCATCGATAGTATTCGATAGTTCGACTTTTGACTATCGATAATTATCGATAGTTTTCGATAGTAAATAAAGTAATATAAAGTGCAAGCTAAAATAGTCATCCAAACAGACATTATAATCATTTTTAATTACCTTCTGCCTTGCTCGTACTTGCTCCATGTTCTTTTATTAAAAATTTGTCCATTTTTATTAAACGTACAAATTAAAAACCGAAAAAGAATAAAAATAAAACTACAACTAAAACAAAACAAACCATAAAATAAAATGTCATTTTAAACATAAACATTCAATTCAAACATTGTAAACATTCGATGACTAGGGTGGGTTGCGTGAGCCATAGAATTCTACTTTTCATCAAATAAGTGAGGTGTCATTATGGTTGAATTCACGGGAGAGACAGAGACATAACTGTCGACTGTAGAATTCTATGGCTCACGTATTCCCACCCGATTGACTGGTGACTTTTTCTTCTTCTTTTTCTTCTTTTCTTTTCCTATAATGACAATAGACAGATGAAACTGATGAAAGAAGTTTCATCTGTCTCTTCTTTTCTCACTTTTGTTCTAAATAATGTTATTTTCTACTCTTTTTTCACTTCTTCCATTGTGTCATTTATGTCAACGGTCAATATCAAGTAAAAAATGTCAAGATACGTTGACATCACTCACATAACACAACTATCGAATACCATCGATAGTCTAAAAATATAATCGATAGTGTTCGATAGTTGAAACTATCGATAATTATCGATAGCGCCATCGATAGTTCTCGACCCCTGAGGTAGGGTCACTTCCTGGTAAACAGATTACCTCATGGTAATTATGTTATATAAACAAGACTGGTATGACGATTTACAGTTAGTTCAGTAATCCCTACTGATGAAGATAACTTTGTTAACGAATTGCGCATCTAGGAATTAATTTACTTGTGTGGTGAAGGGTTATAATACTTTCTGTTCTCACTGAGTGACACTACAGGCGTCCAATATCCCATTATCGATCTTACGGGGTGTCAAAGATATCTTTATGTTTCCATATTTCACGTGCGCACTGTATAACACTGAGGTAAAGATGATGAGATTTCCACAGAGTCAATCACACTCGAGACATGTTTCACTAACAGTGTAGCTTTATCAAGTGATTAGCAAACTAAAACATTTTCCTTTGAAACCATACTTAAAACTTTAGTTGGTTAAGCCATATATCTATTAACTACGAATATGGATAATAAGGATAGCCTATGTGATGCCAAAAAAAATGAGCATCGACTTCGAATTGGACGCTGTTAAATTGATGCGCTTGCGCCAGAAATTACTATTCAACGACAGGATTTTGTTTTTTCATCTCTTTCTAGCGTGCATGATTCGGCAGCAACAATTATCGAAGATTTGAGAAGCATATCTTTCTAACATAACCTCATAATATGGATAAGTTTACAGAGAGCAAGTGTAGATTGTGAAAATTATAAGAGGCCGGCACTATATGGGTTTTATTCCTAAGAATATGACACATTTGATCAATACCTATATTTCTAGATTCATGCCAGAAGGAATTTAAGATCGCCGCGTTTTACTTGGAGTTCGTGTTCAGGAGGCAAAAAATACATCACTACCAGCAAACTGTTTTTCTCGGCGGTTATGATGCCGATGTGGAACGAGAGTTTGCTTTTCAAACAACTGTCCGTCACATACCCAATCCATATTTCTTCGAGTTTAGTGAGTTTTTATCCGCTTTTGGCAGAAAATTGATTGATGAAACTCTAGTAGCAGGTAACAGAGGTTGTGTTACAAATGGATCAATGAATCGTTTTTTTAACAAGTCTGGGCGTGGGATCCGCCTACGCTAGGATCCACCTAACGCTCAGACTTGGCCTCCGGCGGTTAACTCTCGCGCAAGCACTTTTCGAAAGCTCGGAACTTGAAATGCCTAAAAGTTGTAGAAATTTTTTAATACAACGACCTCAATGTGTAGTCTTGTTTTTTTACCTATAATTGGACACCAATAATATGAATACAACGACCTTAATGCCTTTAAAACTATAATTGGATACCAATTATATGAATACAACTACCCTAATGCCTTTGAAACTATAATTGAACACCAATAATTTGAATACAACGACTAATGCGAGACTTGGGAAAAAATCCAATTATATTTTTCAATACATGACTGTCTTGTTTGATTTTCCACAAAAATACGTGTTTTCAATACTTGGCTGTCTTGACTAATTTGCCATAAAAATATGCGTTTTCAATACATGACTGTCTTGACTAATTTCCCATAAAAAACACGTTTTAAAAACATGACTGTCTTAAATAATTTTCCACAAAAATACGCGTTTTCAATACATGACTGTCTTGAATAATTTTCCACAAAAATACGTTTTTCAATACATGACTGTCTTGACTAATTTCCCACAAAAATACGTGTTTTCCGTCCGTCCGTCCGTAATTTTTCGATTTTGTGAAATATTTCCCAGACTATTCATATTACAGAAAAATTTTATCAAAATTTTATGTAGACTTTTATGAGATGATCAAAAAAGCTGATATGTGAAATTGGAAAATACGTCGCCATATTTGAGTTTTAATGAAAAAATTGAAAATTTTTAAAATATGGAAAAACTTTTCGAACACTTTTGGTAGATCTGTTCAAGTACATCAAAACTCTCCATATCCACTTTCTCGATATCTTGTATCGTTTTCGAGATTTTGAGGTTTCAAAATTTTTTAATTTTTTTTCAACTTTTTTTCACTTTCTAATAAAGTTGGAAAAAAACTGTTTGAAGTATTAGTGAGGCTTGTGAATACGTACCAGAAGAAGTTTTAAGATTTCCATTTGTTTCATTGGTACGGTCAATATCTCGATTTTCCATTTTTTTGGAATATTTCCCGTACTATTGATTTTACGGAAAAAATTTATAAACATTTTTTGTAGGTTTTCTAGAGGCGGTCAAAAAAGAACTCTTGATAAATTGGGGAAATATAGACCGTTTTTGAGTTATTTCGTTTTTTCAAAAATTCAAATTTTTATTTTTAGTTTTCTCGAGTTTTCCCAGTTTTCCGATCATTTTGGTGAAAAATGGTTCGCATATATTTTGTTTCTCTATTTGAGCTCTACCTATCGCATATTTCAAAGTTCTGTTTCGATCGTCGGTTTGGCGTATTTTTGAGTTTATCAGTTTTCGGAAAATCGCCCGGAAAAGCCGTAAGCATTTTCCGACCCCTCTCAAAAACTATACACTTGTGTAGGGCATATAGGCCTACATCTCCAAAAAGTATGGAAGAAAAAAAATCAATTCCTGAACCGCTATCGAGGGAAGTAGGAAAAACAGGAAAACCCCCGTAAAAATTTTCCTGATTTTCCTATCGCAAAAAAAAAATTCTGAGAAATATTGTCCTCGAGTTATTGATGTGGTTCAAATTTCAAAGCGATATCTCCAAGATTATGGAAATGAGAGCGTTTTGAAATGACACGACAGAGCTACAGACAGACCGACAGACAGACAGACAGACAGACGGACAGACAGACCGACAGACAGAATTTTCGAAAAATTTTATTTTTCGACGGGGATCATTTTCTCCAAAGTAACCATGGGTCTAAAACGTCAAATAAAAAAGTTGGGGTCCGCTGGGGGGGCAATCGTAGATAATACAACTTCCTAAGAGGTCGTTGTATAATGACACGAAGTTTAATTGGCCGTCTTGCATAATTCTCATTCTTCATTTATCCACATTATAAAAATGTTAGACCATTTTCAATATGGGACGGTTGAAAATGTCAAAAGAAGCATAACCTTAAAAATGTATGACATTTCTCCTGATTCAGAATTCGGCATGCGCAATATTTTCCCAGCGTCCGTTTGAGAAAAGGTAAGATAGATATTTTTGGCTTCAACTTGATTACATTGCGTCTTATGGCGTGTTATCAATATTTGTAGTTAATAGATATATGGGTTAAGATAGTAGAAATCTACCTAATCTAATCTCATATTCCCAGGACTCACAATATTTATTGATAGCAATACAATACCTGGAATTCTCCATAATAACTACTCATCGAAAAAATACATATTCAACAAAGGCGAACTATTGAGATCAAGTAGACAATTTGAATTTTTCAGTTTGTTAATTTCTAGGAACTCTAAGTAATTAAGCTTGATACTTTTATTTTCATCATTGGTACATGTTGAATTTACTTTCTTTTTGACATAACTCATACGATGTTCATGTTTTCGGATTTTGAATAATCCACCTGTCTGACCAACATATACTTCGAGGCAAAAATCTGTGGAAATCTTGTCGTTTTTACGTTATTATTATAAATGATAATTTTAATCAACATATTTTTTGTATGTTTGGTGATTTGAATAATTGATACTTGGTATTCTGACAATTACACTCACCCCGTGCTAGTGTAAATAAAGTATTGGTTTTTCTTGTTATCTCAGAGCTTCAATAAAGGGTGTTTCACAACGTTTCCGAAATTTTTCAACTATAAATTGACTTCTGAATAATAAATAGATTTCTTGAGAAAAAGAATGTAATAAAACTCCAACAGAAAACGAGTTGAAGTTGTAAAATTTTGTAGCACACCACCCTACAAAAGCTGTTCAAAACCTACACTGGCGCTGTTATCACAGTACTAAAATAACGGATTTTGCACCTGTTTTTGTACACTTCTATAATTTTCAATTATTGGAACTAAAACAGTTTTTACTTCGTTTTTTTTTGTTTTTTTCACAGCAATCGAATAAATATGTAGCAGTGCATATGTGGTTAGAATGTTTCGGATAAGTCGTGAAACACCCTCTATAGACCGACAAGGAAATCCCTTTTTAAGGGAACAGAAACGTCTTCCCGTGAAATAATTCGTTTGTTAAAATATGAAAAACTGTTGTCTCAGTCTGAATAGTTTGCAAGTGGGCAGTGGAAAATGCTTAGTTGTGTAATCATCAGATATTCCTTTCAATAGACCGGTCGGTAACACATTTTTGCAACATTTTATTAATGCATGCTTTGTTAAAGCTATGATTATTATAGGTTTTTTAATTTTAATTTAATTGGAAATTGAAATCTTCGAACGATATTTTGATGTATGAAAAGTAAATTTTCTTACAATTTGAAGAGACAAACCCTCGAAAAATAATTCATTGCGTTCTCTTCCCTATTGTAGAAAACCATTAAATTATTAACTGAACATGTGAATAAAAAGACGGTATGATTACTCAACGTATGCTTTTTCACAGGCTCATTTTTAGTGTTATATGGATCACGAAAAGAATATTTGCATACAAACGAGGAGTGAACATGCGTTGGCAATTGTTTTGTTAATATGCAACTTTTTTTAATAATTCGAAATAATTATTTAACACCTAAAACGGGATCTTAACCGGCCGGTCTAATTAGTAGTTGAGCTTTTCAAATGCTGTTAAATTCTAAATCAGCACTGCATTTTTGGCTGGAACTCCATGGTTGGGCCATAAACAGCATTAATTTCCTAGGGGATGATCAATCTTAAATATATTTCTGGATAGAGTATGAATATATCACTTGAATATTTCACTTAATAAAACAAACCTTTTTTTTAATGAACTTTTTTTTAAATCATAACAATTGTTCAGTATTAAAAAAATGTTGCTTCCTGAAATTGGAAAGTATATTTGTTTTTTCATTTTTGATACTGATATTTTTTTTCAATTCAATTACAACCACACCATTATTCAAATAATTCTTTAAAAAAATACTGATCCTTTGACATTGGGTCTCCTGGGATAGTCCCATTTTTGCATTCAAACCAAAATCCCAAAATGACTCGTACTTTCATTATTCAAGCAACAACATGTACTTCACGACTAGAGCAATTCTTTTGATTTGTAAATTCTTTTAAGTAGACAATTTTTTGAATGGTACACAAACTGTGGCAAGCAGTTCCTATAATATCTATCAGTGGCACCACTTTTTCTATACCAGGCCATGAGGTTTGAACTGTCACTGTTGTACAGCTGAGACAGAAAAAACTAGTTCAAAAATAGTTACGGCAATTTTCATCTTTCAACTTTGTTCATAAAACGGAGGTGGAGTGAAAAGTCATATCCATTTAACGTTTGGTAGGAGAAAAAAGTCGCAGAGTGCCAAACCTGGAGGATATGGCGGATGCTGCAATAATTCGTAGCACAAATCGACCAATATTATTGCGAATAAAGTTTAATGATTTCACGGAGATAAATCAGTTTTACCCATTATTACAAACTTGGTTATAGTATACCCTTATGAAGGCTATATGAATAGAAATGCAAGACAAGGGTGCATATCTTTTCGATCGCATCGCCATCTATTGAAATGTATCTGACCTTCCACTCTGCCTCGTAGTACTCTTTTCTCATAGCTTGTTATAAAGAAGGTTATGGCTGTGGAAATTGCTGATATTTGTAAATTTGTACATATTGTTAATGTATGTTAATTATTAGTTTTATACTAATCAGTTGTACCAGATTTTGTGTGATGGCGGAAATTGTATAAATCAGGCAAGCATTTTATACAGTGTGTCTACAAAAAGGGTATAACTAAAGAAAAAGCAGTTGTAATATGATATTCGATGAAATATTTGCAATTTCAGACAATTTTATGCTGAACCAGTATGCTTTCAAGATGTGAGCTACTTTCACAAATAATGGACATCTTCATAATCTACCTGTTTTTTTTAATGTACTTTTCCTCAATGAATTAAATTGCAAAAATTCAGTAGTGTCTGGTTATTTTCAAAATAAAATATTACCATTCTCAGATTTAGAACGCTGCTGTTTCTTCAAAAAGAGGACTTGAATTCCTGAAGTGGATATTTAGAGGTTTAAAGCATGTCTCTCTTTATCCTTTGCATATTACAAAATTAGGCAAATGATGCATTAGGCTAAAATATTACAGACTGAATTCTGCGAAATATAATATGTTGATAATGAAATGATATCTATGCTTCTGGTTGAAATTCAAAAGAATTCTCATCACCAATACTGCCGTCCTAAGCAAAAAAGCAGTATCTCCAAAAAATGTGACTATGGAGATATTGGTTTCTGTAGTCTTAAAACACTATAAATTTAACTTTCTCCAAAGGAAAAATTACGTTAACTAGATTTAAATAGCCAAAGTCAATCAATCATTTTGCCTTTAGTACACAAGTTTGAGACTTTTCGTACTTGAGATGGTTAAAACTACAGATTCTCAGCTTCAGAGTTTTTGCAGATACTGCTTTTTTGCTTAGGACGGCAGAATAGTCAATACCTAAATTAGTCCAAATATTAAATGAGATTTATTCTTTTTTGTAGATTAATGTATGTTTTTATATATTTTAATTAATGATCTTAAGAATGCAAATTATAGGATTGAGGGTAGATAGTATAGCTGAAATAAGAAATATGCAACCATTTGTATTGCTTTCATTACATCTTCAATGATTTTCAAATGTTCAATTTTTTTCCAACAAAATCATTTTTAATATTAAAAAACTTACATATATTTTCTAAAAGTTTAGGGCCGATATTATTAAAGATTGCATCTCATCTTTTTGTCTATTTCAGGTTATATTTCTTTTCATTAGGAAAATGTATTGTATACAACAATGCCGATATGATGATTTTTTTCTAGTTAATGATTTGTATAATGTTTATAGAATTGAAAAAATATTTCTTGTTATCTTAACATTTACTAGCACAGAAAAACTGATAACCTGGTCCTAAATTTTGAGCGACAATTTGAATTGTACCTGGTTAATATGAAATTATTAAATGTATTTATTTTAAATGTGGTGTTTTATTTATCAATTTATGATATTGAACTCTTGAGGCCAATTTGGAGCTGCCAAATATAAAATTAACTGAGATTTTATCGAACTCAAATTGAAATTTTCACTGCACCGAAGTTTTTCAGTATTGTTATGGATTTTTCCGATTTTTTGCGTGTT
This sequence comes from Chrysolina oricalcia, assembly GCA_944452925.2. Classification (NCBI taxonomy): domain Eukaryota; kingdom Metazoa; phylum Arthropoda; class Insecta; order Coleoptera; family Chrysomelidae; genus Chrysolina; species Chrysolina oricalcia. The sequence continues at coordinate 619,568 of OX101821.2, read as the reverse complement.
TTGCATTTTACGTGACGTGTACCTATTGCATGATACTCTGATGTCCCCATTGGAGTTTACGTGACGTATACTCATTGCATTTTACTCTGATGTCCCCATTGGAGTTTACGTGACGAGTACCCACATTTTACTCTAGTCCCTATTGGATTTTACGTGACGTGTCCCCATTGCATTTTACTCTAGTGTCTTCATTAGATTCTACATGACGAGTATGATCAGTACCCATTGCATTTTACTCTGATGTCCCCATTGGAGTTTACGTGACATGTAGCTATTGCATTTTACTATGATGTCCCCATTGGAGTTTTCGTAACGTGCCCCCATTGCATTTTACTCTGAAGTCCTGATTCTACGTGACGTGTACCCATTGTATTTTTCTCTGAAGTCCCCATTGGAGTTTACGTGACGTATACCCATTGCATATTACTCTGATGTCCCCCATTGGAGTTTACGTAACGTGTACCCATTGCATTTTAATCCGATGTCCCCATTGGATTTTACGTGTTCCCATTGCGTTTTACTCTGACTTCCCCATTGGAGTTTACTTGACGTGTACCCATTGCATTTTAATCCGATGTCTCCATTGGAGTTTACATGATGTGTACCCATTGCATTTTAGTCTGAAGTCCCTATTTGATTTTACGTGACGTGTCCCCATTGCATTTTACTCTGGTGTCTTCATTAGATTCTACATGACGAGTATGACCAGTACCCATTGCAATTCTGCATTTTACTCTGATGTCCCCATTTGAGTTTACGTGACGCATACCCATTGCATATTATTCTGATGTCCCAATTGGAGTTTTCGTAACGTGCCCCCATTGCATTTTACTCCGATGTCCTGATTCTACGTGACGTGTACCCATTGTATTTTTCTCTGAAGTCCCCATTGGAGTTTACGTGACGTATACCCATTGCATATTACTCTGATGTCCCCATTGGAGTTTACCTAACGTGTACCCATTGCATTTTACTCTGACGTCCCCATTGGAGTTCATGTTACGTTTACCTATTGCATTTTACTCTGATGTCCCCATTGGAGTTTACGTGACGCATTCCCATTGCATATTATTCTGATGCCCCCGTTGGAGTTTTCGTAACGTGTCCCCATTGCATTTTACTCTGATGTCTTCATGATTCTACGTGACGTGTACCCATTGCATTTTTCTCTGAAGTTCCCATTGGAGTTTACGTGACGTATACCCATTGCATATTACTCTGACGTCCCCATGGAGTACATGTGACGTGTACCTATTGCATTTTACTCTGATGTCCCCATTGGAGTTTACGTAACGTATACCCATTGCATTTTACTCTGACGTCCCCATTGGTGTTTACGTGCCGTGTACCTATTGCATTTTACTCTAATGTCCATATTGGATTCCACGTGACGTACCCATTGCATTATACTCTGATTTCCCATTGGAGTTTACGTGACGTGTACCTATTGCGTTTTACTCTGGTGTCTTCATTGGATTCCACGTACCCATTGCATTTTACTCTGGGCGGCAGAGTGCACAATAAGGAAGTTGAGGAAAATTGCTATAGTGAACCGGCCATGGACGCCCGGAAAAATTATTTTGAACATGTAGTTTTTCTCCACACCCAATCGTGAAAACTTTCGTAGATTATGATGATGGCAGAGTCCATAATAAGGAAGTTGAAGAATATTGCTGGAGTGAAACCGGCCCTAGACGCCCGGAAATATTATTTTGAACATGCGGTTTTCTTCCGCACCCTATCCTGAAAACGTTGCTTGATTATGATGATGGCAGAGTCCATAATAAGGAAGTTGAGGAATATTGCTGGGGTGAAATCGGCCCTGGACGCCCGGAAAAATAATTTTGAACATGTGGTTTTTTCCCACACCCTATCCTGAAAACTTTGATTGATTGTGATGATGGCAGAGTCCATAATAAGGAAGTTGATGAATATTGCTGGAGTGAAACCTACCCTGGACGCCCGGAAAAATATATTTTGAACATGTGGTTATTTTCCGCACCCTATCCTAAAAACTTTCCTTGATTATGATGATGGCAGAGTCCATAATAAGGAAGTTGAAGAATATTGCTGGAGTAAAACCGGCCCTAGACGCCCGGTAAAATTATTTTGAACATGCGGTTTTTTTCCGCACCCTATCCTGAACACTTTCCTTGATTATGATGATGGCAGAGTCCATATTAAAGAAGTTGAGGAACATTGCTGGGGTGAAACCGGCCCTGGACGCCCGGAAAAATAATTTTTAACATGTGGTTTTTTTCCACACCCTATCCTGAAAACTTTGATTGATTGTGATGATGGCAGAGTCCATAATAAGGAAGTTGATGAATATTGCTGGAGTGAAACCTACCCTGGACGCCCGGAAAAATATATTTTGAACATGTGGTTATTTTCCGCACCCTATCCTGAAAACTTTCCTTGATTATGATGATGGCAGAGTCCATAATAAGGAAGTTGAAGAATATTGCTGGAGTAAAACCGGCCCTAGACGCCCGGTAAAATTATTTTGAACATGCGGTTTTTTTCCGCACCCTATCCTGAACACTTTCCTTGATTATGATGATGGCAGAGTCCATATTAAAGAAGTTGAGGAATATTGCTGGAGTGAAACCGGCCCTGGACGCCCGGAAAAATAATTTTGAACATGTGGTTTTTTTCCACACCCTATCCTGAGCACTTTCCTTGATTATGATGATGGCAGAGTCTATAATAAGGAAGTTGATGAATATTGCTGGAGTGAAACCGACCCTGGACGCCCGGAAAAATTATTTTGGACATGCGGTTTCTTTCCGCACCTAAAGGACTATAAAAATAATGAGAAATCACATGTATACAAAATGATTGTTTATTTCATAAGGTTTTTTGATGATTTACTTTAGTTTTTATCTTTAAACATTTTTTATATGTTCTATTGATTTGTTTTTTATGATTTAAGTATTCTTTGTTTTTATACAGACCACCTGGGCGGTAGGATGTTTATTGATTAATATATATACAATAATTCTTCGACAGAAGGCGCTTGGGGAACATCAACTTGAAAATTAAGCAAGCCAAAAAAATCGAAATTAAAAAAATACGTATTAACGAACATCAAAGAAATTGTGTGGTTGAAAAGAAAATTGAATTATCTTTCCAGCGATGTTAAATTTGACTATTTGAAATTCTTAAATTGATGTGCCCTGCACCCCTCTTTTCGGCAACCACAATGTCTTTCATTTCATAAAGTAGTTGTCAGGGTCACTGTCTATTTTCACAAAGTTCCCAAAACAGCAACTAATGAACCCTGACTTGTTTGTAGAAACCGCGGCTAAGCTTTTCGACAGTGGAGACGGGGTGGGTAGAGAGGTTTAAAGAAAGTTATAAGATAAGTAGGAAATATAATTTATTAATTTAAAGCTTGACGGAAAAGAGTTAGAAAAGTTGAATAGAAGAAAGAAGGCAGGTGGCTTCACCCTAACGTAGGACAGGAAGAAGAAGAAGATTACATGAAAAGACTTTGGCTGCTGATCCTGGCTACCGTGGCCAACCGTAAAAATCAACAGGCCCTAAACATAGAAGAAGGAGAGAGGAAGAAGAAGATAGAGGAAGAAGAAGATAGAAATTGACAGTACAATTTGACAATTGGCGTTATGCGAAATTAATAACAAACAATTTAAATGCAATGGTTCGTGTACAAGAACTGCAAAGGATCAACAATACATCTGAATCCGACAACAGTAATTATTGTACTGATGGAAGAATACAGTTACCCTCGGTATGCATACCACCGGTTTACACTTATTTGTGATTCTCAATGAAGCAAGTTGACCTAAAATTACTATTTTATATTATTTGACGCACTTTTCTCGTAGGGTTCGATGACACCGAGATACGGATTTCGTCCTTTATGTATCCAATGCTCCCAGAGAAGTAAATAAATAATGTTAAGATGGTTACCTTGACTTTGGAGTGTTGGTGAACTTCAGCAGGGCTCTCTCGATATACTACCTTGGACTTCTTTCAGAGCGAAATATTCGCTTCCCCAATTACGGGCGATTTCTCAGATTCTTGGCTTGTACAGGGCGACTTGATAGTTCAGTGCAAAGAATAAAAGCTACGAGAAGGTATCGTGCAAAGCTTAGCAGGTGATAGTCATCTACAGGATGGTCTGGAGAATAAGCTTAAGAGTATGCGTTTGCATGCAATAAGATAAGCGTTATGATATCAGTAGAAAGTTATACTACTTGATAGAAGAAGGCCTGAAAGGAAATATCTTTCAGAAAATATTTTATAACGGCAAGTGAGATGAGTTTAAAAGCTAGTAAGAGGGGTTCCGAAGCAGAAAAGTAAAGTAAAATAAAACATACCTTTGATGGAGTGTGGCCTTTCAGAAGGTTCGTCCTTCGACAAACAAAAGTTCAAAGACTTACGTTGTTTCAATATGAATCCAACCAAAGTTGGGTATTGATTATCCGACCTAGGATAAATCAAAAGTTTTGTAATTTGAAACACATAAAATCTCAAAAATCCGTAAAAATACGATGCTCTTCACGTGTCTGGTCTGGACCAAAAAAAAGAAGGAAGGGCATTTTTTTTATGAAGCTCTAGTTTGCTGAAAGAGGGGAAACTTGAAGTTGACATGACAGAATGATAAGTCACTTTTCACTTGTCATGGATATGACAGAAATGACACGAAATTTATGAATACATTCCCGAATTTCTCCAGGAAATGTTTAAGGAATGCAAAGCCACAATGAAAAGGAATGCCATCAATAGAAAAGGTATGAAAGTCACTTTTCGGTAGAGAGAGATCATTATTCAATTATAGAAGTGGGGTTGTGTTTGGTTGTTGTTTGTTTACAACCTGTTTACTTTTGTAGGATTATTTCCATCAGAGGATAAATGAAGAGAAGAGATCAGCAGAAATATGTGAAACAGGCGATAAATCACTCCGAAAGCATCCAAGTAGCTAGCTGTACGAAGGTTTGATATGATCAAGCCGAGTGAAGCCGCAGCTATGCTAAAGGAAAATGCCATGAACCATGATCAGAGCGATTTTCAATATCAAAAAGGTTTAGTTGATGTGGAAGGTTTTCTGAACTACCGACTTGCAGCCAATATATTAATGAATATACAGGTGGTCATCAAAATCAACCTCGAATAAAATAGAGAGTTTCATCCATGCGAAATCCGAAGGCAATACTACTCGTGGTAGTCGAACCAGGCAAAGAGTAACATAAGCGTTTATGAGACCGTAACATAGTATGGGTGATACCATTTAAAATGGTTTTTGTTCCAAATTTGTATTGGACCAAAATGTATTGCACGCCTAGCGAAAGAGATGCAATTCACACAATCAATGAAATAAGCGATTTTCTGGGAGTGATGTTTCTGAATAACATTCTCTCTTATCTCATTTAGAATAGAATAGAAATTTATTTATACTGAGCAAGAAACAGAATGATTTCCACTTACATGTTACACAGTTGTTAAGAGTTTCTTAATACATAAAATTCATTGAATACAATGGTACACATAAAAAATACAACTATTAAGTAAAAGAAACAATAAAAATACAAAATACAATACTACAGATGGAGATAAGATAATATAGTCAAGAATACCATAAATCAGTTAACAATGAAATTCAATATGTCAGAGAAGATTCAGGTACATTTGAGCATTCGAAGGAGTTGTCCCTCTGTAATGTTGAATATATCCTGATCACAGTCTTTCACCATTTCGTTAACGGTCTCAAGACATTGTTGAAGTGGAGACAAACTGTTCGAGACACGAAATAGATTGTCTCTTCTTCTAAGTCTTATGTCAGGTACGATAAAATCAATGGTTTGGAGAATTTCAGGTGCTTTCAATGTTCTATAAGAACGCTAAAAACGAAAATTACTTCCGAGGACTCACGTCGATCTTTCAATGGTTGGACATTAAATTCTAATAGATGGCTAGAGTAAGATATAAATAAGGGCCAGACCTTGTGTTTCCTGAAGGAAAGAGTTCTTAGTATTTGTTTTTGGATTTTATCTATTATATCGGAATATAAAAAGACTTTGGATTCCAAATGACACATCTATATTCTAGTTTAGACCGAACAATGGAATTGAAAAGTATTGAACAAGTATCGTGACTGAATTCACGGCTAGATCTCAAGATAAAGCTCAATTTCCTAGAACATCCAGACACTAAGTATTGAATATGCCTAGAGAAATTGAACACACCAGAGAAAAAGGTACCAAGACCTTTCATCTCGTCGATTCTCCGCAGACTGGTACCATTAATGTGATAGTCATCGACAATGGGTGATCTCTTTCGTGTGAAACTCATCATTTTGCATTTAGCTTCGTTGAGAGATAAGTCAGATACTGAAAACTAATTCGAAAGATTATCGAGGTCATATTGAAGCTTAACAGAGTCTTTCTCGCTTTTGATTCTTCTCAATAGCTTGAGATCATCGGCATATAGGAGAAATTGAGAATTCTCAATATACTGGGAGACGTCTTTAACAAATAACACGAAGAGGAGAGGCCCCAAAATCGATCCTTGAGGACCGCCTGAGGTAGCGGTGAATTCGAAAGAAGATACATTGTTGAACCGTACAAATTGTATTCTGTTTGACAGATAGCAGTGCAAGAAATCAAGAGTGTTATTTGTGAAACCGAATTTCAAGATTCGTGGTTAACTCTATCGAAGGCCTTGGCCAAGTCAGTGTACGAGGATATATTGAATTTTTTTTAGCATACTATAGAACCAAACAAAATTTCAATGTCAAAATATTTTATTTCTCAACATATTCTCCTCATTTATTACAGCGAACTTGCAACGTCTCTGGACCTTTCAAAAAAAAATATTTCTTCTCGCTCTGCAAACCAGACCTCCACAGCTTTTATAACCTCCTCGTTGGAAGAAAATTCACGATCTTTTAAACTTTTTTTCAGTTGAGGAAAGAGATGATAGTCGAACGGAGCCAAATCTGGTGAATAAGGGGGGTGTTCTAGTAATTCAAACCCTGATTCACGAATTTTTTGCATGGCAACATGAGATTTGTATGCAGGGGCGTTGTCCTGCAAAAACAAAACACCTTTGGATAGCTTTCCGCGTCTTTTCTCTTTAATTTTTTCCTGTAGAGTGGTCGGTAATGTCGAATAGTAATCTCCAGTTATTGTTCTACCCTTATCCAAAAAATCAATCATGAATACTCCATGGCAATCCCAAAAAACTGAAGCCAGAACTTTTCCAGCAGATTTTTGGACACGAAACTTCTTAGGTCTTGGAGAACCGGAGTGTCGCCATTCCATCGATTGTTGCTTTGTTTCTGGATCGTAGAAATGTACCCAAGTCTAATCCATAGTAACAATTCGGTTTAAGAAGTCTACATCGTTTTCAATTCGAGCACAGATCGAACGCGATGCACCCTTGCACGCTTTTGGTCAACATTCAAACATTTGGGGATCCATTTTGCAGCAATTTTTCTCATGTCCAAATTGACGTGAACTATATGATGAACGCGTTCGTATGAAATATTCAGTGCTTCAGATATCCGTTTTAGCCCAATTCGACGGTCTGTTAAAATCATGTCATGAACTGCTTCAATATTTTCGGGGACTGACACAGAAACTGGCCTTCCCGATCGGTCATCATCTTCAATGGAAAATTTACCTCTTTTGAAGCTTGCAGTCCAATATTTCACGGTCGCATACGTGGGTATATCTTCATAAATCTGCTTACCTCTTAACCCTTTTAAATACAGGTACTTGATGATGGCTCGATACTCCAATTTTTCGATTTTCACAGTTTCGGTGGACATATTTTGTCTTTTAATTTATTGCGTAACTCTGGTTTACTTTTTTGACGTCAAACTTTGCACTGACACTTCTAATAAGTTATTGTTCGTTGCTATGGTAACGTAATATTTTGTTTATGCAGGGAACTGGTCTAGGCTAACTAGATAACAATACATCCTCGTATATTACGTCTACTTGGCTGCCATTTTTCATACCATTTGTCACGAAATTACTAAATCCGCACAAACTGTTAGTGGTAGATCTATTACGAATAAAACCATGCTGTTGGTCGATTATAATTGAGTCCACATGATTGTATACACGGTTGTATATTACCCGTTCAAATATCTTCGAGGTGTCTGCCAAAATCTTGGAACCATATGGGAAACTTTTTTATTAGACATTAAAAAGAAGTAACTTCATTTTCATCGAAGGTTTTTATCATTCCAGAGGAATCATGTTTAAATAGGAGCATCACTTGCAGAAATCTGAATCTATTCACTCATATCTGGATTAATTTCGAGTTGTAACTCGAAATTAAGAAAAAATAGCAAGTCCGTTCTACGCCTTCGTACACTTGCTCAGGAAGAAAATTCTGATTCCACGAGATTCGTAGCTATTGCTTTATATTTGAGAGCATAGCGCTTGCGTCTCTTTATTTCTAAATCTCAAATATTAGGCGCGTATTTATAACATTTAGTAGCAGCCGACGCACCGCGCGAATTTATACACGACGAAATTTTAAATCTGAATCGTAACGATAGTGGGTGATGTTTTTTTTCTGATTTCGAGTGTTGTTGTGTGATTTATTCGTTTCATTTGCCATGATGGTGGACAAGATTCTTCTTATTCTTTGCTGTAAGTTCAATTTTTGCTTAAACAATTCAAATATACAAAAAGCCTACATTCAGCTCCCAAAAAGGTTTTCTAATTTTTTTCATATTTCAGTTACATAACAACAAAAACAGTTTTAAAAGCACAGAAACTTACATAAATAGCAAACCTATACCGATTTCTCTCGACGCACGCGTTTCGTCAACCAAGTTAGCATCATCAGGAACTACACGTCCAAACTGACCTATTTCAATTACTTTTAATGTCTACCTGAATTACATTTAATGACAACATTCGAAAGTTCCAAACGTGAACTCCACGAAATGACTACTCTGATTCTTCATTAACCAATCATCGACGAACATCGATAATAAGCTTCTAATCATTTCTTTCTCAAGGGCACATTTTTTTATCGCGTGTATCAACATCTTGGAACCTGCTTTATATCGCAATAATACTTTTCAGAATACAAGTTCCATTTATACTGTCGGGCAGATCCATGTAAATTGCAAAAGCAAATAAGGAAAGTTTCATTTTAATTCTTACTTTCGATAAATACTACTGAATGGTATGTTGAATTTATGAAAATATGAAAAGGATGTTCATAAAGTCAGTTGTGGAATCATCTGCGATAGAAAGACAATCTTTAGTCGCTATTTTCCATCGTACAAGATAACTTCTCTTGGAAGGGATTCATGTTGTAGAGAAAAACATTCTCAATTTAAAATTGAACGAAAACATGACTCCTCTGGAAATGGAAAAAAACCTACGACAAATTGAAGTAACTTTTTTGTAATTTCTAACAGAAAACAACTACTTCCCCGGCAAAAGCCATGCTGGACATTGAACTATATCTGATAGATATTGTGAAAAGACCCTATATAACTTGAGACAAAAATCTGAAAGTGAAAATTTGCATTTTCATTCAGATAGTTGAAATTAAAGGAAGATATTTTTTGTAATATCTAACAGAAAACAACTACTTCCCCGGCAAATGCCTCGCTGGACATTGAACTACATCTGAATTTTTTTAATTTAATCGGAGGTCGGAAGAATTGAAAATCATTTTGTTCACAAGCAATTTCACACTGTAATAATGGAATTGTTGGACTATTTCTTGTACGGTGACACTGAAAATATTTTTCTGACATAAAACCTGTCATGGGTATGGTATATTAATTTTTTTGGAAATGTGAAGAGGATGTTCATTAAGTCAGTTTTGGAATCATCTACGACTGAAAGACAAACTTTAGTCGCTATTTTCCATCGTCAGGTGGATGCCGTGTACACCGAATTCTCTAAAGCCTTTGACAAAGTCCATCATCCTACATTAATTACCCGGTTAGAGAATGTCGGTGTCCACGGCAATTTGATCGAATGGACAAAATCTTACCTACACAATAGGATACAATTCGTGAAATTCAATGGTTGCACCTCCTCCTCAACAGGTATCACATCCGGTGTTTCTTAAGGTTCCCATCTGGGGCCCTTGTTATTCTCAATTTTCATCAATGAAATTGGTAGCTGTTTTCGTTACTCAAATTTCGCTCTCTACGCAGACGACATGAAATTTTATAAAGCAATTTCATCTTTCGCTAACTGTATCGAGTTGCAATCTGATATTGATAGAGTTTCTGATTTTTGTAAAGAATATACGCTATTCTTAAATATAAAAAAATGTCAACACATATCATTTTGTCGCTTGAAAACAAAGATTGAATTTGGATACAGTATTGACCATAATCTGTTAGAGAATGTTCAACATGTGAGAGATCTAGGGGTAATTATTGACTCTCATTTAAAATTTGATTTGCATATCGAAACTATAGTTAAGAGGGCGAATAGAAATTTAGAATTCCTTCTGAGAGTTTCCAAATCTTTCAAAGAGGCTAAGACACTGATAATTCTATATAACTCACTTGTGCGGAGCTGTCTAGAATATAACTCTATAGTATGGAATCCGTTCTATCAGAAGTACATCAATCGTATTGAAAGAATCCAAATTAAATTCATAAACCACCTGAACTATCGTTTCGGTAGGCAGTTACATTACCGATCTTATGACTTTTGTCTTCACCATTATAACTTACTAAAATTAAGCGCCAGGCGCGATGTTTCCTATATAATTTTTCTCTTCAAACTTGTCAATAATATTATAAACTGTGATTATCTTCTTAAAAAATTATGTTTTAGTGTAAGGAAATATGTTACACGTAAAGACACTCTTTTCTATGTTCCAACTTATCATTCCAACGTCACTAGTCATTCTCCAATTACCATGTTACAAAAAAATTATAATAATATTTTTCAACATATAGATATATTCTGCTCCTCCCTGTATTATGTTAGAAAATCTGCTGTAAGAGTTTTGACCTAATAAATAAAATAAAATAAAGTATGAGATAACCTCTCTTGGAAGGGATAGATATTGTCAAAAATATATGAAACATCCTGTAAATTAAAATATTCAATATTTCAATACGTGGGTAACCTTTTAACAATTCAGTACGTGAGCGAAGATATTTTATTTTGAAACACAACTTGTCCTCAACATAACATAAACAAGAGTTTTCAAAAAGGCCACTGATAGTTCGATCTGGTAGTCGAGTCGAGTTTAGAGTTCTGCCGTGCCCACAGCTAGTGAGGGCGATGGGGGGAGTTTGGAAGATTCGATATTAAATAAATGGAAATTGTTCTTAAACTGTTTAAGCCAATATGTATTGTAAGTATAGATCTTTCTAAAATAATTTATACAAAAGTCACCAGTCTAGGAGAGATTCTTCAATTCTTTAATTCATTAATTCTTCATTGATTATTTCCTTCATTAATTTCAATCGTCTTAATCTCATATTTGTACATAGTAAAATAAATGTTTTTATATTTTTCTAAAGTGTTTTAAATCTATGAATGATCAGTATCTACCTAGTTAGTCGTGAATCAACCCCAAGTCACGACAATATTGTGAAAAGACCCTATATAACTTGAGACAAAAAATCTGAAAGTGAAAATTTGCATTTTAATTCAGATAGTTGAAATGAAAAGAAGCAATTTTATTTGTAATATCTAACAGAAAACAACTACTTCTCCGCCACGCTGAACTACATCTGTGACTCAATTTTTTAATTATCGGAATTGGTTCTCTAGAGAAATATGACGTCATTTTCTCTCAATTTCATGCAATTCCTATTCTTGAAATATCACTAGAGAAATATTTCTCTTGATACTGACAGATGAAATTCCTAGTACCCAAAGCAGGAGAATTTGAAAATTCCCCTAGGAATTTAGTTTTCAGGTTAAAGAAACTCGAAGATTTTTTCTATGTATTGATGAAATTATTATTATTCAGGTGGGTATAGGTATGGATATTGTACAAGGGATGGTTTTGAAAAATTCAAGTGAACGACAGTTTGTGAAACACTTCAGAGTTAGGAAGGACTCTTTTCAGAAGCTATTGTTAGAAATCGACGAAAAGCTGAAACCTCCCTGTCGAGTTTTCGCAATGAAAAAATAAACTAAACTTTTAATAGCCTTAGATATCCCATGCATGTGCAAAATTATTGACCGCTGTGTTTTTTTCAATTCATTATTTATTTATTATCAGTGTTAATGTTTTTGGTGGCCCTACACCGGTTCATTTTATTGTCATTTTGCGATATTATGAGTAAAAGTTTTCGTAAATGTTCTAGGTTCTGCACATTTTCTGCAGTTCTAATGCAAAAATCGTATCTGCAAACGACAAATTCAAATCAAATCAAATCAAAATTTTTTTTATTTTTTAATTGGTCGAACAAAATTCTTCTATGAACGCATGCAAGACATACGTCTCAAAACTAAGCTCCTATAGGAAATGACTTCATACGGTGTTCAATAATAGTGATTCTCTCGTTTCATTGTTTCACGTGGGAATTTAATCTGGAGAAATATTTCATGAGAGAATCAATTCCTACGATTTCAAAAATTGGGTCCCTGATAGGTATTGTGAAAAGAAACTAACTTGAAAGAAAAAATCTGAAAGGTAAAATTTTCATTCAGATAGTTGATTACTCCTTATGTCCAGTTACCATTGCAGATTCATATCTAAAAATGAGATAGGGGAGAATGTTATCCAGAAGTATCACTCACAGAAAATGGCTCATTTCATTGATGAGTAAATTGCTCTTTCGTTAGACCTCCAATACATTTTGGTCGACAAAAATCTATTTCACTCTTCTAAGATCATCAGGGAGGTCGGAAGAATTGGAAATCACTCTCTTCAGAAGCAATTTCACGCTGTAATGATGGAATTATTGGACTATTTCTTGTGCGGTGAAACTTTGAAAATATTTTTCTGACATAAAACCTGTCATGGGTATGGCATGTTGATTTCATTGAAAATATGAACAGGATGTTCATAAAGTCAGTTGTGGAATCATCTACGACTGAAAGACAAACTGTAGTCGCTCTTTACCATCGTATAATATAACCTCTCCTGGAAGTGATTGATGTTGTGAAGAGAAACATTCTCAATTGAAAATTGAACCAAAACTTGACTCCTCTGGAAATGGAAAAAACCTACGAAAATTTGAAGTTACCTTTTTATAATATCTAACAGAAAACAAATAGTTTCCCGGCAAAGCCATGCTGGACATTGAACTACATCTTATAGATATTAAATATCTACCTGAGAGGTGGGAAATGTGTTGAAAATGTAACTGATCAAAACGCTTCAAAGTGCGTCCGAAGTCCGTAGTCGAACTGACGTTAATACGAGCGACTTTGAAGCATTTAGAGTAACTTCCAGTGACAGTTTCAACACATTTCCCACCTCTCAGGTGAAAATCCAAAATATACGAATTGTTTATACTTACCTCTACTTCCATATGCAGCTTACAGAATTTGAGTAAAATGATTTCCCTTAAGACGGCGCATGTAGAAAAATTTGCCGTTAAATTGTTTATATCGCGATTGTGCAAAAACTACATATTGGACAGAAACCATCTTGTGCACAGTTGAACCACATGTTATTATCTGTCAGTTTCCGCAATATTGATTGTCCACCTTGAGATTTATAAAAATTATGATTTTTTGCAAAATGGCCTCTTTTTGAGGTTTTCCCGGATTTTCTCACTGAAAAATGCATCGATCTGAGCGTATAAAAAACCATTTTGTAGGTTTTATGAATTTCTACAAAAGTTCCATTGACTGTAAAACGATTCCATGAATAATCTTTGAGATATTTCCAAGAATCCGAAAAGGTGTATTTTTTTACTATTTCTTGTTTAAAAAATTCCAGAAAGCGTTTTTGCTGGGGCAAAAACTTGGGTTTCCATTTACGAACTATCTTATAAGAAGTAGTATAGGCCGTTTGCATCTTTTATTTAGTGTGAAAAGAGCCTCTTATTTTTGTCTACACAGCTTGTCCTATTTATCTTAATGGTAAGATGAAAAATCACGTTATCGTCGGCAAATGAAATTATCGGAAGTAATTAAACAAGTGCTTCAAAATTACCGATAATTTTCCATGGGAGCATGTTGTCTATAAACTGCATGAGTTTATTTGCAATATGAAAATAACCGAATGCAGTTTTTTAACTCACAACCTGCTTGAATGGAAAATGATCAGGTTTATTTTGATGCACGAGTGTAATTCGGTTGAATATTTCCGGAATTGAATGAAAAATGTATGTGCTGCTGTTTCATTTTCACTCACCAAAACGCGACATTTTTTCACTTATTGAAGTAAATCTGACGTTTATCAGTATTGCCAGTCAGTGTTGTTGTTATTGGCAGTGCAATTATCGCTCCGCAGTGCAATTACCGGGGGTAATACCACAAGTGCATTGAAAATTACCGATAATTCTGAAAAAAACGTGTTTTTTTTTTAAACTGCACGAGTTTATTTTTATCGTTGTTTCAAAGCATAAATTGCCCGACTCCGAAGGAGGAGGGCAATTTTTTGAAACAACGAAAAAAATAACCGAGTGCGGTTTTTTTATAAAAAAACACGTTTTTTTCAGAATTATCTGGTTAATTTTAAATGCACAAGTGGTATTCGGTAGGAAATTTATCGCGATATGAACACTTGTAGGTAGATGACACATTTGAAGTCTCACTTCTGACATTAAAATCGCGCGACTTCACTTGAATTGACATCTAATGCGATAATTGCACTGCCGTGACGCGAAACGCGTCACTACAGTGCAATTATCGCTGTGAGCCAGCGGTAATTGCATTCCTCTTATGGACGTTTTTACACGTGAGGGAAATTTTCGCTGTAATTTTTTGATAATTGCATTCCTCCTATGACAAATTTTATGTAGGAGGGAAATATTCGTTCCAATTCATTGTTGAGAGTTTATTAATGAAAATTAGAAATAATATGGGGCCTAATACTGTTCCTTGTGGAATACCAAAAGTTACCTCTCTCTGATTGATAATCGTGTTATTAATTTGTACCACATGTTTTCTTTCTTTAGGTAGTTTTGAAGAAGTGTGAGAGTGGGGCCACGAATACCTATATCATTAAGTTTCGTAATAGCCTGCTGTGACTTACGGTATCGAAGCCTTTTGCCAGATCGATACATATCCTAGCAGAAATATTAATAAATCCTGTACTAGTATCTACGTGAGAGCACTTTAAAATTATTCCCTTTAATCCATTAACAAATTCATTCTGGTTTATTTTTGAAGCATCGCATAAAATATTTTAGTAAACGATTTGGCAGTCATCGAACAGAATACGTCATCTTTGGGTAAGGTCGCTGTTGTTAATAATTTATTGTGACCTCATTTGTGAAAACACAGAATTCCTGCTAATCTAAAAATACTCCGTGAAGCATTGTTTTGAAAAATGTTCGTGAATATTGTTTCTAAAAATAAGATCAGACGATTTTTTTAGGAACTTATAATTGTATGGAGTGTTTTGGTTTCTACATGGATATTACAAAACTGACAATTATTCTTTATTCAGTTTTCAAATGTACCCATTAAAAATTGTGTTTTCTGTAATTATATCCTGACAAACTGCAAAATTCTGCAATTTGAACGGATATTCAATCAGTCAAATTCGAAAATGAATAGACAACGTTAAACTTGATTTAGAGTAATGATTTATAGTAATGATATAATATATATAATGATACAACAGAAAAAGGCACTTAGAATCCTTGCTGGAGCTGGATATAAGTAGCATTGTGATCCACATTTTATAAAGTACGGCATCATGCCATTACCTTCAATGTATATCTACAATTCCTTGTTAGAAATACATAGAAATGCCAACCAACTACAAACCTAATCAGATATACAGGAGCCCCCAAGGTATAGATTAACCAAATCTCAGAAAAATTCTCTGAATTTTAATTTCTACAACTGCCTGCCAGAGAGAATCAAAACACTAACCTTTTATCAATTTAAAAAACGCATAAAAAATTATATTCTTGAACACTGCTTTTACTCCACTGACGAGTTCCTTCACACAACAATGCAACTTCAACACATTGCTTCTCTGAATTTCCCATTTTGTTATGTTAATTATGTTTGTTAATGTTTTACTCATGAATGTAACAGTTTTAAAAATTTTGTATGTTGTATTGTTTTATGCATTGTATACTTTTATTATTTATTGACATGCCATAATTGTATTGCTGTATGTAAAATGGAGAAAATATATCTATCTATATGAATATCATTTTGAGTATTTGGCGTCTTTTGGATGTCAAACTGACGTTTCTATTTTAACCAAGATTGTAACTATGGAAATGTAGGAACTGTGTTGTATAGAAATATATATTAGTGAAAATAGAGTATATTTCGTTTTAATTCCGAGAGTTTCAACCTTTGACAGCTGTTTCGTGCTCACGCACTCATCAGAAAGGATTTATTTAAGTTTCAACTAGTGACTGTAGATGTCATAAGTAACTTTCTGAAATATATATTATATATTTACTCTAGAATGCTAATCCCGCCAATTTTCACGGCGAAATGCATGCCGCTTATGCGACCCGTTTACGATGTGCGCATGCGCGTCATCAGTGTAGTTTGGGAAGATCGTTGCCAAGTTTGAAAATAATTTGGTTTTCCAATTCAGAGTTTTTTGTTATGAGGCAATAAAATACATGTCATTTGAAAGAGAGAAATTTGACAGCGCATTTAGGTCTTTTTAAAACCGAAAAGAACCTTTTAGAGATAGATTTCTCCGAATTTTATGCGCGAAAGAAACTTATTCAAAATAATAATGTACCCTATACTACTGTAATTATAATGACCGTGCAACAGTGCTTTTTCATTAACAGGAAGACTTGTCACTAAGATCTGTCACTAAGATCTGTCACTCTTGTAAGAGATCAGAGACGATTTTTAGAATTTCAGATTTTTTTCTTGTCGTTTTGTGTGGTGTTTGTTGTCGTTGGTTATTCTTTCATCAATGGTGCATTTGCATTAATCTTGTTCCTTTAAAGACAATTTCTAATAAAGCCGTTTCTTCCTACAAATAAACAATGAACTGTTTAGTGTCGTGTAAAGGAAAAATACCTGGAATAAATCACTTTTTAATGAAATTTTTTATGTACCTATTGCTTTGCTCAAAATAGCTTAAATATTATTTTAGTTTGACAAAAAAGGCATGATTTTTGGTTATTGTTCTTAGGAAGAGACCCCAGCAGATCATTTGAGTGAGAAAATTGTAATTTGTAGCAGACATTTTCCTCATGAAGATTCAAGTTTTCACACAATAGAATAATTTGAAACCTAGTGCAGTCCCAATACTGTGTCTGAGTAAGCATGCATGGCGAGTGATACAACTTTCTACAACACCGCTTATATTATGAGTTCTAGATTCCTACAAAATACAACATACACAGAATCGCCTCAGAAAATTAAAGTCTATATGGAAGTGCTTTTCTTTGATGGTAAGGAAAATGCTTCTGGCCTCACTTTTTCATGCACCACCATTGAGGAAATTGCTCTGAGGTAATACCATCAGAAATACTCGTAGAAATAGCATGTTCATCTCTTCAAATGATTTCAATTAAATGCAGTTGAATATTTTGATATGAGTCGTTCTAGAAAAAAAACCTCGAGCTTCCAAGCATCCAATTTGAGTTGAAATTATTCATGATATTAGCTGAAATAAATTTTCATAGTTTTTTGTACTTTCAATTTATTTTCCAATCCAGTGCTTCCTTGAAATTCGCACCGACGATTTGGGGTGGTTCCGTAGGTTTTTGTTGGTTAACTACATCTGAAAAAATCAAAAATCAATCGCTTCAGAGCGATAAATAATAATAATAACCGTACTCTACTTTCTGATGGCCTTTGCTGAATATTTGTGATCATAAATATATGAAAATATGTATTCAAATCGGCTAAATACACAAAAAATCACAGGAATAAACTGCCCTTATATGAGTGTTGATCCAAACTTTTTCTGTGGTGGCACAAAAAGTACGTTTTGAGAAATTATAATCTACTGTTTCAACGAAATATCTTTACTGGAAATCCTCGGTCAGCCAAGTTTTTTAAAAAATCACAAGAGTAAACTACCCTTATATGAGGGTTGATCCAAATATTTTCTATGGTGGCACAAAAAGTACGTTTTGAGAAATTATAATCTACTGTTTCAACGAAATATCTTCACTGAAAATCCTCGGTCAGCAAAGTTATTTTTAAAAATCACAAGAGTAAACTACCCTTATATGAGGGTTGATCCAAATTTTTTCTATGGTGGCACAAAAAGTACGTTTGGAGAAATTATAATCTACTGTTTCAACGAAATATCATCAATGGAAATCCTCGGTCAGAAAAGTTTTTTAAAAAATCACAAGAGTAAACTACCCTTATATGAGGGTTGATTCAAACTTTTACTATGGTAGCACAAAAAGTACGTTTTGAGAAATTATAATCTACTGTTTCAACGAAATATCTTTACTAGAAATCCTCGGTCAGCAAAGTTTTTTTAAAAATCAGAAGAGTAAACTACCCTTATATGAGGGTTGATCCAAATATTTTCTATAGTGGCACAAAAAGTACGTTTTGAGAAATTATAATCTACTGTTTCAACGAAATATCTTTACTGGAAATCCTCGGTCATCCAAGTTTTTAAAAAAATCACAAGAGTAAACTACCCTTATATGAGGGTTGATCCAAATATTTTCTATGGTGGCACAAGAAGTACGTTTTGAGAAATTATAATCAACTGTTTCAACGGAATATCTTCACTGAAAATCCTCGGTCGTTAAAGTTATCTGAGGGTTAATCCACACTTTTTCTATGGTGGCACAAAAAGTAGATTTTGAGAAATCATAATCTGTTGTTTCAACGAAATATCTTTACTGGAAACCCTCAGTCAGCAAAGTTTTTCGAAAAATTACAAGAATAAACTAACCCCAAATAGGAGTTGATTTGAATTTTGAATATGGTGGCAAGAAGGTATTTCTCTGTAGATATCTCTTTTGCATTACCATTCCAATGTTCACAGTTGAAGTCTGAAATGAACGAAATTTGTAATTCCGGTCAGCAAAGTATTTTTTCCCGTGCCTAAGTATACAAGTAAATTATAAGTAAAAGAGTCCTAGTATGCTTTCCTGTGGAACGCCACTGGTAACTGGAATAAAGCTTGAGCAAACCGATATATTATGTCAATGTTTCCTGAACATTATAGAATTTCCTTTTCGGTGGAATTCAGAAGGTAAGAAACAAATAAATCTGGATTATCTATATCGGTTCTATCTATAAGTATTCTATAGGTAATCATGTCATAAAATCTGAAATCCCATCAATCAATTACATGGCGTGATTGCTCTTGACTTCTGGGTGAGTAACAATTTCCAGTGGAAATAAATAGGGCAGGTGTGCCATGGGCGCAGCTCTAACAGCTCCCTATTATATTACAGGCGCGTAGAAGCACACTCTACACTCTATTACACTAACCCAGATTCTGAATGTTATACCATCCGTCTTTGCTTTCGAGAGTGGGGAATAAATGACCTTTATTTGATTTGGTGTCAAAGGTTGATGACAGCATTTCATTCAGTTATAATGTTATGTTGCATGGCGTATGGACAAATTGAACATTGAAATTAATTATTATAAACGACATTATAAGGAGATGTGTAATACGATTGAGTCAGCAGGGCAATTCTGTCTGTCTGTCTGTGGCTCTGTATGTGAATACTTCAAAATGCTCTTATTTCCAAACCCATGAAGATATTGCTTTGAAATTTGAATAATTTCAAAAACTCGAGGACAATATTTGCTTGTTTTTTTTTTCGTGATTGGAAATTCTGGAACATTTTTACGAGGTTTTTCCGTTTTTTTTTTCGTTTCTGCTTCCCTCGATGTAGGTTCAGGAATTGATTTGATTCATTCCGTATTTTTCTAAGTGGAAAAATGTTGTAAAAGTTGAAAAAAGTATAAAAACCTATAAGGTAGAAAAACGCGAAAACAAAACCAGATATCGAAAAATTTCAAATCAAGACTTTTATAGTCCTTGAACAGGTCTACAAAAAGTTCAAATGAAATTTCTCCATTACTTTGAAAACAAATGAAAAAACTGTCGTTAAACCTGATGAAATTATCAATTTAGGCTACAAAAATTTCGAAAACCCGTATTTATAAATTATTTACCTCTAGTTTTCTACCACCCCAAACTTTAATTATTTACTCCCATTTCCTTCCTCCCACAATTTTTCCAGGCGGTTCGCGCTCTGATTTTTGATTATTTCCCCCTCCCTCTTCTACCCAAATATTTCCGGGAGCTTTGTGCTCAGATAATGTTACAAAAATTAGGTAAACCTGTATTTTTCCATTATTTTATCCTCATTTTCTCAAACCCTAAAATTTTCTGGGGTATTTTTGATTATGTACCCCTATTTCCTCCCCCCTCCTTCTCCTCCCTCCTCAAAATTTTTAATTATTCAATTTTTTCCGGGCACTTCGTTCGCGTTCTAATTTTTGATAACCCCCCTCTCCCTCACCCCTGACCAAAAATTTACCGAGAGTTTTGTGGCTGTATCTTTAATTATCCCACCCCAAAATTTTTCCGGGTGCTTCTCGTTCGGATTTTTTCATTATTTTCCCCACTCCCACGTCCTCCCAAATTTTTTTGGGCGCCATGCGCCCATATTTTTGACAATTTTCCCCACTTCCCCCTACTCCCGAAATGCAAAATGAAAGTGGCGTTTTATGAAAATAGAGATCAAAGATCAAAGATAGCGACATATTTTCAAATTTCACAGGATACTTTTTTTGATCACCTCTTGAAAGTCTACAAAAAATATGAATGATTTTTTTCTGTAGTCCGAGAAATATTTCAAAAAACGAAAAACTATGGACTTCGAAAAATGTTAACATTTTTTTATAAAAACAACAAAACCTCGAAAACGAAACGTGAAAATGAACAGTCTTTGTATCCTAGAACAGGTCTACAATGAGTTCCTACCGAAGTTGTTTCATATCTTGAAATAGCTATTTGTGTATTTAGAGCGCAAAGTGATTGATTGCCGCTCGACAAAGAGAGTTACCGCGCGACGCGAAGCGAAGAGCGGTAATCTTTGAAGAGCGGCAATGACACTTTGTGCTCGAATTACTCACATGAATTTTTCTACAAACGCAGCTCTTAGACATAAAAACGATAGACACTTCATTCAACATAGGCACATGATATTCCCTATGAGAATATTTACATTCAATAGTAATCTCAAATGTATAAGCTATCCAAATATCCAATAATTTACATCTCTTACAAAAGAAAAAAAAAAGAAACTTGCCTATAAAAAAATATCAAGTCCGGAGTTCGAACTCGCGCCAAGATCGAAAAATCAGATTAGTAGGAAGAATCTCTAACCTTAGCACCACCGCAGTTCCTTAGGGTGCTTTGAATTTCTTGTGATCAATTTCCATCATGCAAGAATAGGTTCGTTTTCAACAAAAGCTAGGGAGAGAGCGTTTTTTTCAATATTCTCGCTCTAGAGCGTAAAAGCTGTCACAAAATGACATTCCTCGGAAAACGTCAACTTTGCGTTGAGATCTGAAAGCATCAAAGGCTACTTTGGTAAGCGGTAGTAGAATAGTATATTCTTCAACGAGCGTATAATGATAGCTATTATTCTCGAGGATGAAAATTCCGAAACCAGCCGAAAGCACTCACGTTCAAGTGAAAATTGTTTGACATACCTTTGTTGCAAGATAGATTTCATCTTCCTCACTATCACTGCTTTCCCAATCCGCTCTATTAATTTTTATATTAGGTACTTGTCACACAGATCAAAGTTAAAACTAACAAAATAGTCAATCTGACATTCGCGGATGCCAAGCTGTGTCAAAATTTCAATCAAGCAAAGCCAAAGAAATTTGTTTGTTAAATAAACCTCTCAGTTCCCGTTAGGCCAAGCAATAGAGATATTGTCATTGACAAAAATACTACCTGGAAGCCGCCTGTGCCACCCCGTGCAGGACAGTCCGTAGTTTATTCCCACCATGTCCTCTACTCAAAAATGCCATTTTTTAATTTGTTATAAACAATAAACAACAAAAAATCGCGTTTTTTATAGTTTTTTTATTGTAAAATGGAAACTATTGAAGCAGTGTTAACGGTGCAAAGAGATGAACTGTAGAGAATTGAATTTCGAAGAGAATCTCGGGTCAAACGATCCGATCGGATAATTAGAATAGGAGAAAAGCGGGAAAACCCGGAAAATTGAATTTTTTCCTTTAATTCATAACTCTGCCATTTTACAATATTGAGAGCTGAAACGGTAGTAGCTATTAACGAGTACTTTATGTATGCAAAACTTGAATTCAGTCGGATTGATAGTTTTCGCACAATCCTCATTTGAATTTTTTTGGAAATATTTTCGCGGAGAGCTGGATGCGTTTGAGGTCGTACGATTGAAGTTTAAAAAATAGATTTGGAAAGTAGACGTGAACAGTAACAAAACGTCTATTCTGATTTTTCGATAAAACGCGTTTAAGTGTGTTAAAAACTGGTGAGAACATGAGGGAAAACGGCCAACGCGCGTGAGCGATCGAGTGGTGGGGGACTGTGCGAATCGAGGAGAAACGTATAGGCGCGCGCTGCGGACGCCAACGGTCCTCGCTAACCGCCCAGAGCTCGTAGTTTCAAGCGTTATACTGTGCGCGTCGTTTTTGGTACACAAATTCATAGCGTTCGTTACAGTCTCATGTAAAATTTACCATTTTCAGTGCTTAAAAATTCATATATCTGTCTACCAGTGTCATGGAGACGACCGACGAAGATACGTGTTACAATTTAGTAACAAATAATAATTAAATAATCAGTAGATCCGAGGATGAAAGCGATGATGCCTGCCAAAAAAAAGAAGAATTTTGTAATTGCGTTCAAATAAAAATATACAGTTAGTATGTAAGAAAATTGATTACTTTGTTTTGTAATTGAAAAGCTGCTATCTATTCATATATTTTATATATAGGGTTTTCCAATAAGAGGTGTTATTTTGAATAGCCCGCTAGATCGGCAGATGTAACTTTTGGAGCTGTCATTTTTTGACATTTGACAAGTAGCAACTACGCCATTAATAAAAATGGAACGATACACGCTTCAACAACGCATTGACATTATTAAAATTCACTATAAAAATGGTGAAAATTTGGCAGAGACGGTTCGTAAAACTCGAACATTTTTGGGTCGTCGTGAAGCACCTTGTTGGACCGCCATACGGAAATTGGTGGAAAAATTCGAGCTGTTGGGACAAGTTAGTGATGTGAAGAATATAACCCGTGCACGTCGCTCAAGAACAGCCGAGAATATTGCTGCTGTAGCCGAAAGTATTCAAGAAAACCCAGGTTTGTCCATTCCTTGTGGTTCTTTGAAATTACGCATTCCAAAAACGCCATTACACCGTATTTTGCGTAAAGATTTGGGTCTTAAGGCTTATAAAGTTCAGTTAACACAAGAACTCAAGCCAGCCGATCATCAACAACGTCGTGTCTTTGCCGATTGGGTCCTTGAAATGCATGAAAATGATCCGGAATTCCATCGAAAAATCATCTTGACTGATGATTCCCATTTCGACCTCGGTGGCTTCGTCAACAAGCAAAATTGTCGCATCTGGGGCTCGGAAAAACCAAGAGTTATTGTTGAAAAGCCTCTCTATCCTCAACGTGTGACTGTTTGGTGCGGTTTATGGTCCGGCGTGGTCATTGGACCTCACTTCTTCGAAAATGAGGCTGGAGCACCAGTTACGGTGAATGGATTGCGCTATCGACAGATGATTAATGGCCGGAACTGGATGGTATTAATCTGGACAACGTTTACTTTCAACAAGACGGCGCTACGTGCCACACAAGCAATGAAACCATTGATCTTTTACGGGAAAAGTTTCCGGACCGTGTTATCTCTCGAAGAGGTGATCACAACTGGCCACTGAGATCTTGTGATTTAACACCTTGCGACTTCTTCCTTTGGGGCCACGTGAAAGAGAAGGTGTACGCCAACAGCCCAGCGTCGATTCAAGAACTCAAAGATGGAATTCGTGAGGCTATCGAGGACATAGGGCCGCCACTTTGCGATTTGGTTATGGAAAATTTTATGAAAAGGATATGGTCCTGTAGACGTGGTCGTGGTGGTCATTTGGCTGATGTTATTTTCCATTATTAACGGCACACCTTCCTCTTTATAATGAAATAAACATCCGATCATTTATCTCACAAAATGGCATTTTCCTTTGAATATCAAAATAACACCTCTTATTGGAAAACCCTATATATAAAGATATGTAGCAAAAAACATAGAATACCTGCTTATTCTTTCATCACTCATAAAATCTGAGTCAAGAATTGAATTCCTCAGGTTCTGATACCCCAATATCAAGAAAAAGACCAATCAAATAGCTGCAGTACATGCCGAGATGAATGCAAATAATTGTATGTTCCTCGATACGCATAGTCCCCAACCACTCGATAGCTCTCGCGCGGTCGGCCGTTTTCCCTCATGTTTTCACTAGTTTTTAACGCACTTAAACGCATTTTATCGAAAAATCAGAATATACATTTTGTTACTGTTCACGTCTACTTTCCAAATCTATTTTTTTAATTTCAATCGGACGACCTCAAACGCATCCAGCTCTCCGCGAAAATGTTTCCAAAAAAAATTCAAATGAGGATTGTGCAAAAACTATCAATCCGACTGAATCCAAATTTTGCACACATAATAGCTACTATCGTTCCATATTTCAGCTCTTAATATTGTAAAATGGCAGAGTTATGAATTAAAGAAAAAAACACAATTTTCCGGTTTTTTCCGCTTTTCTCCGGTTCTAATTATCCGATCGGATCGTTTGACCCGTGATTCTCTTCGGAATTCAATTCTCAACAGTTCATCTCTTTGCACCAATAACACTGCTTCAATAATTTTCATTTTATAATAAAAAAAACTATAAAAAACGCGATTTTTGGTTGTTTGTTGTTTACAACAAATTGAAAAAGGCATTTTCGAGTAGAGGACATGGTGGGAATAAACTACGGACTGTCCTGCACGGGATGGCACAGGCGGCTTCCAGGTAGTCTTTTTGTCCAAAAAGCAATTATTTGTGGCTTTATTGCTTAGCCTACCGTGAATTCTGAAAATTCTGAAACTGTGATTGGCCGAGTGCCGTTGAATAATGAGAATAATGGTGCCTTGGAATCATCTTTATTCTTCAATTAAAAATCAATATGTAATGAACGTAGAATACAATAGTCATAGAGACAAATAATTTTTCGCCCAGGTACCCAATTTTTGAATTGCCGGAAATAATTCTCAAGATGAATAAGACGTCATTTTCCCTCAATACCTACCTACCTACCTATTGCTCAAAGTTGACAGAAAATGACGTCATATTTCTCTAGAGAATCAATTCCGACACTTCAAAAATTGGGCCCCACGTGTGGTCTAGGGGGTTGATGGTTGATGGTTTGAGGTGGTTTGAGGTGAGAAATGTAGCACTTAGAGGGCGCTGCCAACGATCTCATTATTTATTTTATTTTGCCCTAACTTTTTTGACAGTGAACTTTTGGTACTTCTTTATATTCAAATCTTATTCCTACAACTTTTCTAAGCAAAGAAGGGTATACCTCCTCCACAACGCTAGGGGCAACCGTTTTTGAGAAATTTGCAAATTTCTGCATCGACTCACGTTATGGGGTCACTTGGGCGCCCTATAAAGTTACTCAGAACTTCACACAAACTGAGTATGTGATAGATTCGCTTAAATAAACAACTTTTTTTCTACGAAGATATATCGAGAAATAACTCATTCTCAAGATACAAAATATTGAAAAACCGATCTTTTTTAATTCAAACACCCTGTATTTTGAGAACGTATAATTTATCGATGCACCATGATAGGAAAAAGTTATTCATTTTGGCGAGATCTATCAGATACTCAGTTTGTGTAAAGTTCTGAGTAACTTCATCTGGCGCCTAAGTAACCTGCATCGATGAAGAAAGAACCCCGAAAAGACCCCGTATGGAATTTGGGTCCCGGTGGATTTTTTTGAATTTTTGGTATGATGTAGTCCATGTAACAATATTTTCACTTGTTTCGTTGTTGCAATGTTGCACAATTTTGTGCTGTTTTATAAAAAAAATTCTTACCCCCCCCCTTCATCCCTCAACTCCTATTATGAAACGCAAAAAAAATATTTCTCGAGTGCCTTTAAATGTTTCGTCGAATGTTTAAATATGCCTGAATAAGGGAAACAGCAGCTTTTATGATTATCTCCCTCTCCCCAAATGACACAAAACGAAAAAATTTCGGTGGATTTTTCTGAATTTTTAATATGATGCAGTTCAAGTTATTCCGAATAGAAATAAATCGGGTGACAAACCCCAAAAATGAGTAGTTTTGATGCTAGGGGGCGTTGAAATCATACCTTGATCAGAAAAGACTATTCATTATTATAGGCGGAAACAATATCTCTACGTATTTTAGTTTTAATTATGCTGAAAAATTGTGTGATTTTTTATTTATTGAAAATCTAAAACCTCCCCCATACCCCCAACCCCTATTTTAGAACGCGAAAAAAATGTATTCTCGACTACTTGTAAATGCTTTATCAAAATAAATGTTTTAATCAGCTCAAATTAAGGAAATCGTACAGTTTTTTAATTTCACCTTTCCTTCTCTTCAAAAAAATATTGGTGGATTTCGCTGACTGAATAGGTTTTTGAATATCAATTAATTGGGCGAATATCTTGAAAATAAATAAAAATTAGACATCCACAATTTGAATTTGAGTTGGTGCCTGAATTAATATTTTTCGTGTTCTGAAATAGGGGTTGGGGTAAGGGGGAGGTTTTAGGTTTTCAATTTATAAAAAATTACACAATATGAACTAAAATATGTAGAGATATTGTTTTCGCCTATAATAATGAATAGTCTATTTTGAGCAAGGTATGATTTCAACGGCCCCTAGCATCAAAACTATTCATTTTTGGGGTTTGTCATTCCATTCATTTCTATTCAAAATAACTTGAGCTGAATCATATTAAAAATTCAGAAAAATCCACTGAATTTTTTTCGTTTTGTGCTATGTTAAAGGCACTCGAGAATTTATTTTGCGTTTCGTAAAAGGAATTGGGGGGATACAATATTGTGCAACATTAGCAACAATGAAACAAGTGAAAATGTTGTTACCGGATTCAAAAGTAAATAGTCTAATCTGCGCAAGGGGTGATTTGAACGCCCCCTAGCAGCAAAACTGTTCATTTTTTTGGGTTGGCGCAATGGTAACATTGATTGAGAATTACATGGACTACATCATACCAAAAATTCAAAAAAATCCACCGTGACCCAAATTCCATAAGGAGTTTGCGGGGTGCTTTGCAAATTTCTCAAAAACGCTTGTCCCTAGCGTTGTCGAACAATCATACAATTGTTGTTTAGAAAAGGTGTAGGAATAAGATTTAAATATAAAAAATTCCAAGAATTTACTGTAAAAAAAGTTAGGGCAAATTAAAATAAACAATGAAAGCTTTGGCAGCGCCTTCTAAGTGCCACATAAAAATTGATAACAAATTCTGATTTTTCTCCTCAAAAAAAAGAACTGTTTACCAAATTGTGTTTAAAAAAAATATTTTTTGCAAAAGTGATTCAAAATAATTGGAAATTAAATATCTACTTCAGCGCTCTGTATCAAAGTAACGAAACATTTGCGGACACATGTTCTTATAAAACTTTTTATCTTGAAATTAGTCAAATAAACTACTCAACACTAATTTCTTCGCACCCCAAAATTTTGACCATATTAAAATCTGAATAACTTTTTTCTGCATTGAACAATTTGAATTCTGTAAACACTGTTCGCTAGCCCAGTCCTTCAGCTATAATCTCGTACGTCTTCAAAATATAAGGTTTTTTCGCATAAAATCGCTACAGGGTATTATCTGAAACTGTGCAAAATTTCTGAATTTTCAAAAGGATCCCAAATGAAGAAAAATAAATTATTTCAAATTTGACAGCAGTGGCATGAAGATGAACTCATTACCTCAAGAAATTTTTCGAATTGTCTTATTATCTCTTTTGTTTACAGGGTGATCTCAAAAAATTCACTTTTTGGTTTTGCAGTCATAACTTTTTTCCTCGTCAACCGATTTTCAAAATCTCCTGCTCATTTTGAAGCTGAAACTTTATATGAAGAGATATGAAGATCAGAATAGACTCAAGATGAAGATTGAAGATCAAGGGTTTCCTCAAAGGTGACCTAAATCTGAAACACCCTCAAAATCGGGTTGGGAGGAGAATTAAATGAAAATCAACTTGTTTTCGGAATGATCGATCATCCATTCTGAATACGTCCAGATTTTTCTTGCTGTCAGTAGTCAAGAATTGTGCATGAAAAAACCCAATTGTAACGGCAGGATTTTGAAAAAAAAAAAAAATCAACCCATTGTTCGCCTGAAATGCATGGCATGGTAACCAAGATAACAAGAATCACAATCAATGACTGACAAGCTAGGTTAGACGTCAATTTTGATTCGTTTGCGAAAAATATTATCATATCGATGCCGCATCTAACGCCCGACCAGCTGGAACTGATTCCACGAATGACGGAACAAGGATTATCTACCCTCCAAATTGCCAATCTGCTCGGAACAACAGTTAGATCCGTCCAAAGGGCCCACGTCCGAGCTAACGCTGGGGATATTCAGTATCGACCTAGGGGGACAAGAAGGGGTACAAGAAGAACAACTCCCGCTCAAGACCGCCTTATTGGAAGATTGGTACAGCGGACTCGGACTTCAACCGCCCCCAAAATTCGTCGTGAATTGATCTTCAGCATGCCGGAAAGGGTCAATGAAGTAATTGCCAAAAGGGGAGGGTCCACTAAATAATGAATATCATAAATATTTTTCAATTCTAATGTCATCCAAGTTATTTTCTCTTTGTTGTTGTTCAATAAAAACTCAATAAAACTTCGCATTTTAGGCGAACAATGGGTTGATTTTATTTATATTTTTCCAAAATCCTGCCGTTACAATTGAGTTTTTCCATGCACAATAATTCTTGACTACTGACAGCAAGAAAGATCTGGACGTATTCAGAATGGATGATCAATCATTCCGAAAACAAGTTGATTTTCATTTAATTCTACTCCCAACCGGATTTTGAGGGTGTTTCAGATTTAGGTCACCTTTGAGGAAACCCTTGATCTTCAATCTTCATCTTAAGTCTATTCTGATCTTCATCTAAAGTTTCAGCTTCAAAATGAGCCGGAGATTGTGAAAATCGGTTGACGAGGAAAAAAGTTATGACTGCAAAACCAAAAAGTGAATTTTTTGAGATCACCCTGTAAACAAAAGAGATAATAAGACAATTCGAAAAATTTCTTGAGGTAATGAGTTCATCTTCATGCCACTGCTGTCAAATTTGAAATAATTTTTTTTTTCTTCCTTTGGGATCCTTTTGAAAATTCAGAAATTTTGCACAGTTTCAGATAATACCCTGTAGCGATTTTATGCGGAAAACCTTATGTTTTGAAGAAGTGCGAGATTATAGCTGAAGGACTGGGCTAGCGAACAGTGTTTACAGAATTCAAATTGTTCAATGCAGAAAAATGTTATTAAGATTTTAATAGGGTCAAAATTTTGGGGTGCGACGAAATTAGTGTTGAGTAGTTTATTTACCCTTTGAAGTTTGAACTCATAACCACCCTGTATAGCCCATTGTAAGTTTTTAAATTGTCACACTGTATGTATAATGTAAGGTTCCCAAACAACTATATTTGAACGAACGGCGCGTTTTCGACATTTCAACTGAAGCGTGAGGAAGCGGCAATTAAAAAATATTCAGTTTGATAAAATTCTAATTTTCAAATGCCTTCTGGTGCCCATCTCCATCAATAGCAGGACATTAGCTGGAATGACCCGAAAGTAATCTGGAGTAGTTCAATTACTCGTAGCCAAAAATAGGCCACTCAAAGCTGGAATACTAATATTTATTCCATGATCTGACCTAAATACTGTCAAAACATGAATCTTGAAAATAAATTAACAGTTCATACGAATATGAAACGTTAAACGGTTCTGCAACTATGGGCCAGTAGATATAGAAATGATTTTTCCAAAATTTCATAGTAATGATTTCAAAATTTTAAAGTTTCGTTGGAATGAAGAGTACGTTCAAGTCTGTTCAAGTCTGATTTTGCCTTAAATAATCACTTATACACCTTCGAAATACAAAAAAAAAACACCAAGACCAAGTTCGTGAAATGTGGGTCGACATTTTGGAAAACTCTGTCCGTCATCCTTCCAGACCAGAAAAGGCAATTGCCGGTGAAGAAAATACACTGAATGTCAAACCAAATTTAGATTACGTTTACAGAGGTCTAGAGAGAGAGACCCACATTCCATAAATTTTTAAAATTTTCAACATTTTTTTTTTCGAATTTTTCGCACCTGATGCCATTCGTTCTAACATGACTTTATACACCCCTTCTTCACGGGAGTGCAAGAGGCTAGATTACACCCTGTATATAATAATAATAATAAATAATAATTTATTTCCAGAAATAAATAGTACAATGTATAAATACTTGGGGTATATAGATAATAAACACGAAAATAAACAGGATACATAATATACATGAAGGGATATACATTTATCCAGGAAAATAAAAGCTAGAGAAACAAACGTTTACAATGTATAAACCTTGTGAAAGGCTATGACTTGGAAACAATGACTCACTTAAGTTCATTAAAGAACTTGTCCGTGAGTATACCTCCATCTTTCATTTCTTTTTGAGGTTTGTAGCTATTTCAAAGGATACAGGTATATTACTACAGGTTTGAAAATACAAAATGACGAAAGTTTAAATACACATCAATACGTTAAGAATTCCAAAATATAAAACAGCTCTGGATAAAAGAATTTAAAAACAGATATAACTAGATATGTTTTCGTTAATTTGTTTTCTTTTTATTAAAATAGGTAATAGTATCTACATTTTTACAAAAGTTTCGAATAATGGTAGCAAATGAAGACGACTTCATTTACAATGTTTCCATTAATTTGCAACATCGCCTGCAACACGGAAATGATTCATGGTAAAACAGAAAAAAAAATATATTTGGGAATGTGTACTCTAACAAAAAGAGCAAAAGCTAGCAACCTTCCAAACATAATGGAAAAGTTCGTTTTAAAAAAAATAATTAGCATAATTTGTCGAAGAAAATTCCACAAGTTCTGTAGACTTGAAAAAACGTTGCGAGTGCTTTCAAAGCATTTGTACACATGTATCATACGCTATTTTTTATTATGCCTCTATCGTGTTTTCAAAAACAATGCTGAAAAGGAATTTTAGATTAAGCAAATGTCCCTTATATTTTATTACATCTAACCAAGGTAAAAAGGTGCAATTCAAGTTTCTTAGAAAAATGCGTTTTTTCAATCAATACTCTGTATTTCTAAAAGAATTTTCATGAATTTTCGATATAATGTACGGTTTGATTCGATGTAGCTAAAAATTCGAAAAATAAAAAAAATTAAATGGAAAAACGTCCAAAGGACCCCCCCCGCACTAATCTTATGGAAAACCTGTTTCGGTGAAAATTGCTGAACTTTCAATATGATGTAGCCCATGCCGTCCTGAACAAAAGTTACCATTGCGCCAACTCTCTGAATGCCGGCATTTGGATTCTACAGGGGGTCAAAGTTTGATATTTTGACGATTTAAAAAAAAATCCGGAATTTCATTTTCATCGTATCGATCTGAATTTCCTTGATGAAATAGTCCACAATATGTGCATCAAAAAAGTCAAATGACAAAAGTTTCTAGAATCAAAACTGGCGGTTATACAGAGGCTTAAACTTTGTTTTTGGTAATTTTTATCGAACTTTTTTCGAGAAAATATTCGTTTTCCTGCAGATCCATTTGTAATTTTTGCTACTTACAGTACATGAGAGGGCGATCATATTTTGCATTTGAACCAACCATCCAACTTTAAGTAAGGGGCGATCAAAAATATATTTTAAATCTCGGAAAAATGTATCCCTTTGTATAGTCAGTTTCCACCAATATATTTGGCTGATTTTTCGAAACTATGTAGCTAATAAATAAGTATACAAACTTGTCGACGTCTGTGCTCATTTCTCTGAATCCAAATAAAGTTGCGGCGATGATCCAAAAAATAAGGAGAAGGGATGTTTTGGAATAATTTTGAAATGATTTCTAAAATCATCCGTGATTTTTTTTTAATTTTCTGATATAATGTTGATGAGACATTCTTGATGAAAAGGTTCCACAGGGCCTACTTCGCGAATGCCACGGTTTGAATTATACAGGGGTTTGAAGTATGGTATTTTATCGATTTCTCGAATAATCAATAATTCCTTTGTAACGGAAAATAATATTGTTTCCTAAACAAATTTCGAAACATTTCTATGACTTAATATCTGAAATGAGAATTCATGAATGAAACAATATTATTTTCCGTTACAAAGGAATTATTGATTATTCGAGAAATCGATAAAATACCATACTTCAAACCCCTCTATAATTCAAACCGTGGCATTCGCGAGGTAGGCACTATGGAACCTTTCGATCAAGGATGACTCATCTACATGTCAGAAAATAAAAAAAAATTCACTGATGATTTTAGAAATCATTTCAAAATTATTCCGAAACATCCCTTCTCCATATTTTTTGGACCATCGCCGCAACTTTATTTGGATTCAGATTAATGAGCACAGACGTTGACACATTTGTATATATATTAGCTACATACTTTAGAAAAATCAGCAAAATATATTGGTGGAAACTGACTATAAAATGGGATAAATTTTTCAGAATTTTTATCACCTCGTATCTTCCATATACTTAAAGTTGGATGGTTGGTTCAAATGCAAAATATGATCGCCCTCTCATGTACTGTAAGTAACATCCATTGCATATGGATCTGCAGGAAAACGAATATTTTCTCGAAAAAGGTTCGATAAAAATTACCAAAAACAAAGTTTAACCCTCTGTATAACAGACAGTTTAGATTCTAGAAACTTTTGTCATTTGACTTTTTTATGCACATATTGTGGACTATATCCTTATAAAAATTCATCGATACGATGAAAATAAAATTCTGGATTTTTTAAAAAATTGTCAAATTATGAAACTTTGACACCCAGTAGAATAAGATTAGTGCGGGGCCCTTTGGAGCGAAGGTATAAAATTGGAAACTGACCAACTTTTTTCCTTTGCATTTTTCGAAAGTTCCAAAAAAAGATTGATTTCTGAAGAATTCCGAAGCAAATGTCAAAGAACCCCGCACCATTCTTATGGAAAATGGGTCCCGGTGAAATTCGATGAATTTTTGATATGATGTAGTTCAAGTGAAGCTGATCAATAGTGTCCATGGGCCCAACTCAATCCTATGGTTAGTGGCCATTTCTTTAAAGTAGTATTGCTTTCAGGAAAATATCTAAAATAAAAATGTATTTCACGACAGATATTGCCTACCCATACAGCAATACTTCTAGACTGGTTTTTAATAAAAAATATTTTTGGATACAGGGTGAGTCCAGCATTATTCAAAATGAAAATCTCAATCAACCCTACGAAGTGAAGATGTGACCAAACCAAGTATTACACTGATATGCTCAACATTTGAATATGTCAAAATTAATAAATTCAACATTTTGTACAGGGTGAGTCAAGATGTGACAGTTTTTATGGTGACATTTTGTATATTTTTATTTTATATTTTGAGCTTTAGGGATACTTGACCACCAACCATTCAACATATTTCTTGATTAAAATTGATATACAGTATGAGACAAACACTAGGTGATGACAAAAATTGCGAAAAGAAGATTTTTTTATAACTCATCCTGTGATTGATTTGCTGAATTTTTTATATGATGAAGTTCAAGTCAACCTGATCAATAGTGTTCATCAACAATACACTTGATTTCCAACGAGGCATGTGGTAGTCTATCGATAGTTTCGTTGCGATAACATGAAAAATACACTTTTCCCACCACTTTGTTGGAAGTCTGAAGACCCACAGTACCACCCCACCCTCTCATCCTCTCACCCACTCTCTCTCTCTCTTTCTCTACTCTTTTCCACTCGCTCTCTCATATATTCTATTTGTTTTTGAACTGAGCAACCCAGCATTCGAATTCTTTACCGAGATATTTGTTCCCTGAGAATTGAAATGTTCAAAAATTAAAAATCAATAAGATTTTTTTTGCTTCACACGATGTTCCCTGGACGTAACAGGAATTTTCCTTTTGTGAGAAGCTGGAAATGTAAAAATATTTTAATATGAATGAAACGAATCGACAAATATAGATCAAAGTGTTTGAAACGGTACCCTTCAACACCTTGTAGAGAAAAAACTGTTTATTTTTCAAGGTTGGGCCCATGAACACTATCGATCAGCTTGACTTGAATTTCATCATATCAAAAATTCAGCAAAACAATTACAGGATGAGTTATAAAAAAATCTCCTTTTCTCAATTTTTGTCATCACCTAGTGTTTGTATCATACTGTATATCAATTTTGTTCCAGAAATATGTTGAATGGTTGGTGGTCAAGTATCCCTAAAGCTCAAAATATAAAATAAAATTATACAAAATGTCACCATGAAAACTGTCACATCTTGACTCACCCTTTACAAAATGTTGAATATATCAATTTGGACATATTCAAATGATGAGCATATCAGTGTGATACTTGGTTTGGTCACATCTTCACTTCGTAGGGTTGATTGAGAATTTCATTTTGAATAATGCTGGACTCACCCTGTATCCAACAATATTTTTTATCAAAAGCCAGTCTAGAAGTATTGCTGTATGGGTAAGCAATATCTGTCGCGAAATACATTTTTATTTCAGATGTTTTCCTGAAAGCAATACTACTTTAAAGAAATGGCCACTTACCAACTTTGACGCCCTGTATCTCGAAAACTAGCCATAGGATTGAGTTGGGCCCATGGACACTTTTGATCAGCTTCACTTGAACTACATCATATCAAAAATTCATCGAATTTCACCGGGACCCATTTTCCATAAGAATGGTGCGGGGTTCTTTGACAGGTTTAGAGTAGCACATGACAAAAGGAAAGAGGCTGTTT
Source organism: Chrysolina oricalcia (assembly GCA_944452925.2). Classification (NCBI taxonomy): domain Eukaryota; kingdom Metazoa; phylum Arthropoda; class Insecta; order Coleoptera; family Chrysomelidae; genus Chrysolina; species Chrysolina oricalcia. Next base: position 584,389 of record OX101821.2, on the reverse strand, counting down.
TTTGCTGATTTTTCAAGTACAAACTAACTGCGAAGTAAAATTTTCATTACATTTATTAATAAAAAGAAACTTCCATATGCTGCGAACTTTGTTTGAGACTGTATATGTACTGATATAGTGATGAAATAGAAACATGCAAAATACTCTCACCTGTGTTAGGTAGAGCCTTATTTTCATGGGCAATACACCATAGTTCTATTGAATCAGTCGAGATGGTAGGGTATACCATTATTACGTTTACAAAGGTTTTCATTCCAGACCAGAAACCCTTGTTACAGCTTATTCATTCTAAAAGAGAAAATTCAAAATTAATTTTTTATTAGGATTTAAACAAATTTTCAAGAAAATGAAACAAAATTCAAAATTCAAAATTACAAAAAGTATCAGCAAAATTCTAGTCATATCAAAAATTAACTTTCGAACATTCAGTATAAAGAAATAGGAATATTTTAGGAATTCGCAGATTGACACTAGTAAGACAAATTTGAATTTGGAATTATTAAAAATTCACAGCAATTGAAAACAACAAAATTGAAACAAAAGTTAGGTTAGTGAATACCAATGTTAGTTCCATTCCAAGTTTATTCGAATAAGAAATGTGTCAGAATAAAAACAATGTGAAAAATAATCAAAGTGCCACAGAATAGTGAAGTGTGAAGGGTTAAAAGGAATTAGTTATCATAGGCAAGAAAACAAAGTCTGGAAGCGTAGATGCAATGCAACAAAAGGTTAGTAGAAAAAGTCAAAATTAAAAGGAAACCAACCAGAAAAACTCAAAAATCTAGATTAGAAAACCAAGAAACAAGATTAATAAACCGAAAATTACGTACCTTTTTTTAAATCACGATAATCGGAAGAAGCATCTGCAGACCACAATTGAACGAATTTGCAAGAGCCATATTCTACACAACTACAAATATCCCCGAATCTTCAAAAGTTTTTTCCCATCATGAATAAAAAATGGACACTTTCCTCTACAATAGTGCATTTAAAAACAAACTTTCCAAGTATTTTTTCGTTAGTTATTCCAATATTTCAAGAGCAATTCATTTTACGAACTAGTTTGTGAGGTTGTGTAGAAAACTGAACGTTTTAAACGCGAAATTTCCAGAGCTTACTTTATACTTGTTTTTAGACATTTTTTCTCAGGGTCTACCTATTAGATCGAATCAGTGAAGATAGACAATTTTATAGCAAATAAGGTTATGAGGAGAATTTTTTTAAATAAGTTATTTATCGTTAGATTTGGTAGACTTAATTTCAGAAAAGGGTAATTTGATGTTGGTTTTCTTGTTATTTTTTAAGCAGCAATTATAAAATAAAACTACTTATTGAATTCAATTTCAAATTTTCTCTGATTTATTTTAATGCAATTTTTCTATATTACATTTAAAATTCATGTTAACTGAGAAGCCCAAGAAATCCTTCGAGCGAGAGAGTCCGTGGTGTTCATTGGCGTACGGATTAAATTTATACAGAAACTGAAGGTGAAGAGTCTAAAGAACAAACGTGGTGGGTATTGTAGCCAGGGTACATCAATATATAAAAAAATTTAAAATTACCGAATTAATCTATTTTATATACAACAATTTAACTACAACCATACATATTTTTTAAACAAATCATAACAATTGGCACCTAAAAACATAGTGCCAACGTAAAATGAAAAATTACAAAATCATTTATATTCTACCATTTATAACAATATATGCCTACTTCAAGTTTTGTGTCGTGTGATAGAAGACTGCGATCAAGCCCGTGAAAATAATATCGCGATGCAGTGTTGCCACATCTATTAGTAACTGATGTCAACTTTTTAAGTTCAAATGCATCACTTTTTTACAAACTTTGATTTAGTTTCAGTTGTCCCAGAATCTGTCTGTAATCAAATCTTGCAACTTAAGTTTGACCCACTTCTAGGTGTAATTTGTCAGATGTTCATAATTCTGGTGATGATGCATTATGAAATTTTTGTTAGAGAAAAAAATGGCTGCTTTAATATGGCGGACGAGCATTGTGATTATTGTCCGATTCGATTCAAAATTAAAATGTGGGGTTTTGGGGTCGGAGATTTCGAATTTTTTGTCAAAATTCATGAATCCAATATGGCAGTTCTCCAAGATAGTGGACGAGGTGTGCGATTATGGTCAGATTCTATTCAAAATTAATATGAGAGGGTTTTCGGAGTAGGAAATTATGAATTTTTCGTTCAAGTTCATAATTTCAATATGGCGGCTCTAAGATGGAGAACAAGTTCTGTGATTAAGGTGCGATTCGATTCAAAATTGGTATGTGGAGGTTTTTGGGATATCAATTTATAAATTTTTTGTTAAAATTCATAATTTCAATATGGCGGCTCTAAGACGTTGAACAAGTTCTGTGATCATTGTCCGATTCGTTTCAAAATTAAAATGTGGGATTTTCGGGGTCCGAGATTTCGAATTTCTTGTCAAAATTCATAAATCCAATATGGCAGTTCTTCAAGATGGCGGTCGAGTTGTGTGATTATGGTCAGATTCTATTCAAAATTGATATGAGGGGGTTTTCGGGCTCGCAGATTATGAATTTTTTTGTTAAAATTCATAATTTCAATATGGCGGCTCTAAGATAGTGAACAAGGTCTGTGATAATCGTCCGATTCGATTCAAAATTGAAATGAGGCGTTTTCCAGGTCGGAGAATTCGAATTTTTTGTCAAAATTCATAAATCCAATATGGCAGTTCTTCAAGATGGCGGGCGAGTTATGTGATTATAATCAGATTCTATTCAAAATTGATATGAGGGGGTTTTCGGGCTCGCAGATTATGAATTTTTTTGTTAAAATTCATAATTTCAATATGGCGGCTCTAAGATAGTGAACAAGGTCTGTGATAATCGTCCGATTCGATTCAAAATTGAAATGAGGCGTTTTCCAGGTCGGAGAATTCGAATTTTTTGTCAAAATTCATAAATCCAATATGGCAGTTCTTCAAGATGGCGGTCGAGTTGTGTGATTATGGTCAGATTCTATTCAAAATTGATATGAGGGGGTTTTCGGAGTAGGAAATTATGAATTTTTCGTTCAAGTTCATAATTTCAATATGGCGGCTCTAAGATGGAGAACAAGTTCTGTGATTAAGGTGCGATTCGATTCAAAATTGGTATGTGGAGGTTTTTGGGATATCAATTTATAAATTTTTTGTTAAAATTCATAATTTCAATATGGCGGCTCTAAGACGTTGAACAAGTTCTGTGATCATTGTCCGATTCGTTTCAAAATTAAAATGTGGGATTTTCGGGGTCCGAGATTTCGAATTTCTTGTCAAAATTCATAAATCCAATATGGCAGTTCTTCAAGATGGCGGTCGAGTTGTGTGATTATGGTCAGATTCTATTCAAAATTGATATGAGGGGGTTTTCGGGCTCGCAGATTATGAATTTTTTTGTTAAAATTCATAATTTCAATATGGCGGCTCTAAGATAGTGAACAAGGTCTGTGATAATCGTCCGATTCGATTCAAAATTGAAATGAGGCGTTTTCCAGGTCGGAGAATTCGAATTTTTTGTCAAAATTCATAAATCCAATATGGCAGTTCTTCAAGATGGCGGGCGAGTTATGTGATTATAATCAGATTCTATTCAAAATTGATATGAGGGGGTTTTCGGGCTCGCAGATTATGAATTTTTTTGTTAAAATTCATAATTTCAATATGGCGGCTCTAAGATAGTGAACAAGGTCTGTGATAATCGTCCGATTCGATTCAAAATTGAAATGAGGCGTTTTCCAGGTCGGAGAATTCGAATTTTTTGTCAAAATTCATAAATCCAATATGGCAGTTCTTCAAGATGGCGGTCGAGTTGTGTGATTATGGTCAGATTCTATTCAAAATTGATATGAGGGGGTTTTCGGGCTCACAGATTATGAATTTTTTTGTTAAAATTCATAATTTCAATATGGCGGCTCTAAGATAGTGAACAAGGTCTGTGATAATCGTCCGATTCGATTCAAAATTGAAATTGAGGCGTTTTCCAGGTCGGAGAATTCGAATTTTTTGTCAAAATTCATAAATCCAATATGGCAGTTCTTCAAGATGGCGGGCTAGTTGTGTGATTATAATCAGATTCTATTCAAAATTGATATGAGGGGGTTTTCGGGCTCGCAGATTATGATTTTTTTTGTTAAAATTCATAATTTCAATATGGCGGCTCTAAGATAGTGAACAAGGTCTGTGATAATCGTCCGATTCGATTCAAAATTGAAATGAGGCGTTTTCCAGGTCGGAGAATTCGAATTTTTTGTCAAAATTCATAAATCCAATATGGCAGTTCTTCAAGATGACGGGCGAGTTGTGTGATTATAATCAGATTCTATTCAAAATTGATATGAGGGGGTTTTCGGGCTCGCAGATTATGAATTTTTTTGTTCAAATTCATAATTTCAATATGGCGGGGCTCTAAGATAGTGAACAAGGTCGGTGATAATCGTCCGATTCGATTCAAAATTGAAATGTGGGGTTTTCCAGGTCTGAGAATTCGAATATTTTGTCAAAATTCATAAATCCAATATGACATTTCTTCAAGATGGCGGGCGAGTTGTGTGATTATAATCAGATTCTATTCAAAATTGATATGAGGGGGTTTTCGGGCTCGCAGATTATGAATTTTTTTGTTAAAATTCATAATTTCAATATGGCGGCTCTAAGATAGTGAACAAGGTCTGTGATAATCGTCCGATTCGATTCAAAATTGAAATGAGGCGTTTTCCAGGTCGGAGAATTCGAATTTTTTGTCAAAATTCATAAATCCAATATGGCAGTTCTTCAAGATGGCGGGCGAGTTGTGTGATTATAATCAGATTCTATTCAAAATTGATATGAGGGGGTTTTCGGGCTCGCAGATTATGAATTTTTTTGTTCAAATTCATAATTTCAATATGGCGGGGCTCTAAGATAGTGAACAAGGTCTGTGATAATCGTCCGATTCGATTCAAAATTGAAATGTGGGGTTTTCCAGGTCTGAGAATTCGAATATTTTGTCAAAATTCATAAATCCAATATGGCAGTTCTTCAAGATGGCGGGCGAGTTGTGTGATTATAATCAGATTCTATTCAAAATTGATATGAGGGGGTTTTCGGGCTCGCAGATTATGAATTTTTTTGTTAAAATTCATAATTTCAATATGGCGGCTCTAAGATAGTGAACAAGGTCTGTGATAATCGTCCGATTCGATTCAAAATTGAAATGAGGCGTTTTCCAGGTCGGAGAATTTGAATTTTTTGTCAAAATTCATAAATCCAATATGGAAGTTCTTCAAGATGGCGGGCAAGTTGTGTGATTATAATCAGATTCTATTCAAAATTGATATGAGGGGGTTTTCGGGCTCGCAGATTATGAATTTTTTTGTTGAAATTCATAATTTCAATATGGCGGCTCTAAGATAGTGAACAAGGTCTGTGATAATCGTCCGATTCGATTCAAAATTGAAATGAGGCGTTTTCCAGGTCGGAGAATTCGAATTTTTTGTCAAAATTCATAAATCCAATATGGCAGTTCTTCAAAATGGCGGGCGAGTTGTGTGATTATAATCAGATTCTATTCAAAATTGATATGAGGGGGTTTTCGGGCTCGCAGATTATGAATTTTTTTGTTAAAATTCATAATTTCAATATGGCGGCTCTAAGATAGTGAACAAGTTCTGTGATAATCGTCCGATTCGATTCAAAATTGAAATGTGGGGTTTTCCAGGTCTAAGAATTCGAATTTTTTGTCAAAATTCATAAATCCAATATGGCAGTTCTCCAAGATGGCGGGCGAATTGCGTGATTATGGTCGGATTCCATTCAAAATTGATGTGAGGGGATTTTCGGGCTCGCAGATTATGAATTTTTTTGTTAAAATTCATAATTTCGATATGGCGGCTCTAAGATAGTGAACAAGGTCTGTGATAATCGTCCGATTCGATTCAAAATTGAAATGAGGCGTTTTCCAGGTCGGAGAATTCGAATTTTTTGTCAAAATTCATAAATCCAATATGGCAGTTCTTCAAGATGGCGGGCGAGTTGTGTGATTATAATCAGATTCTATTCAAAATTGATATGAGGGGGTTTTCGGGCTCGCAGATTATGAATTTTTTTGTTAAAATTCATAATTTCAATATGGCGGCTCTAAGATAGTGAACAAGTTCTGCGATAATCGTCCGATTCGATTCAAAATTGAAATGTGGGGTTTTCCAGGTCGGAGATTTCGAATTTTCTGTCAAAATTCACAAATCCAATATGGCAGTTCTCCAAGATGGCGGGCGAATTGCGTGATTATGGTCGGATTCCATTCAAAATTGAAATGAGGGGGTTTTCGGGGCCGGAGATTATGAATTTTCTGTTGAAATTCTTAATTTCAATATGGCGGCCTTAATATGGCGAATTATTTCTGTGATTAAGGTCCGATTCGACTCAAAATTGGTGAGTAGGGGTTTTTGGAGTCGCAGATTATGAATTTCCTGTTAAAATTCACATCTTCAATATTGCGGCTCTCAGGTGGTGAACAAGTTCTGAGATCATTGTAGGATAATTCAAAATTGGAATGTGGTGTTTTCGAGGTTGGAGATTTTTTTTTGTCAAAAATTCATGAATCCAATACGGTAGTTCTCCAAGATGGCGGACGAGTAGTGTGATTATGGTCAGATTCTATTCAATATTGCCAAATTGTAGCAATTATATCATTAATTTGAATGTTTAATCGTATGAATTGTCGTCGTATTATCAAATAAAGACTTCCAGTTATACAGCGTGTTTCATAATAAATGCGCAGGACTTCAAGATGTGATAGCTCGTCTAAAAACATGAAAAAAAATTCCTTTTAACTTACCCTTTAAAATGCACCATTTTCGAGATACAGGGTGTTGAAATTTTAAAAAAATTATCGTTTTTTGCGAATATCTCTGGAACCGTTTATCGCACAGAAAATAGATTTCGTAGACATTTTCTACTCATAATAAGCTATGTTTTGTGCGGATTTTTTATTTTTTCAAATTCATAGTTGGTGAAAATTTTGAAGGGGTAGTGGGTGTTTTTTTCTCCAATTTCTACGCCACTGGAAAAAATACAGTTTTGAGCCTTCTATATGAACCGCCAATATTTTCTACACAAAAAAGGCTTTCTTGGTCATAAGCTCTAAAAATTACCGTTTTCAAGAAGAATCAACTTTCACGTTGTTTAAATAATGTTTTTTCTTCGAAAAATTGCTGCGTGAATTGAAGCTAACGGCGGACATTTCCAACAATTCAACTGAGTATGATTGTTATTGTTTTTTTTTATTTTGCAATTAAGAAGAAGTCAACGTTTGGTTTTGTTACTTGTTTTAACGTTTAAATAAATTTTGTATAATTATTTTAAAAAATTTACCATGTTTGTCAACATGAAAGTTGATTATTCTTGAAAGCGGTCAACTTTAGAGCTTATGACCAAAAGTACCTTTTTTGTGTAGAAAACATTGGCGGTTCAAGTAGACGGCTCAAAATCATACTTTTTCCAGTGGCGTAGAAGTTGGAGAAAACAACACCCTCTACGCTTTCAACATCTTCACCAATTATATGAATTTAAAAAAATAAAAAATCTGCACAAAACATATCTTATTATGAGTAGAAAATGCATTCAAAATCTGTTTTTGTGCGATAAACGGTTCCAGAGATATTCGCAAAAAACTATAATTTTTTTTAAAATTCAACACCTTGTATCTCGAAAATTTTGAATTTTTGAAAGTTAATAAAAACTTGTTTTCATATTTTTCAACGAGCTATCACATCCGGAAGTCCTGCGCATTTATTATGAAACACCCTGTATTTGTCGCAAAATACTGTATTTTTCAAAAATGCATATACCTATATATGAATAGTGTGTAAAAAATTACTTTACGCACAGTTGATGATTTTACGCACAGGTGATTTTTCTACGCATTTGTGCGAAAAAGTATTACTTTACGCACTGTCAGCAGTGCGTAAAAGCCTAGTTTACACACTGTCGTAGAAAAATAATTATTTGTTTGAAGGTTGTAGACGATGTAGTAACTTGATTACTTGCATTTCAGACTTCCATCGTTTTAATGGTTGAAAGATTTCTATCTCTTTCAAATTTTTTACTTCGTTTCAATTGCTTGAATCTTCAGGTGAATACCAGTGGCGGAGATAAGGGGCCCGCAGAGCTCGCCGTGCGGGGGGGGGGCAGCTCCAGAAGGGGCCCCTTCAAACTCTTTGCTAAAACTTCTAATTGCTCCAAATGAAGGAAATATTACACACATATTGTTAACAAAATAGGCACATGTACGTTCAATCAAAGTTCACCTGTTAACAGAATTCTGTAAACTTCGGTATCATCATCACTGCTTATTTAGCAGTGTTTATTCTAGATCTTTTATGAAAGTTTACACATCAAATTCAGATTTCTCCGTCAGCAAAAAAGTGCGTTTGTTTTGTCTTCATTCGCCGATCCGATGAAGAAATAAAAATCAATTTGCGGTAGACTTTGATGGCCTATTGGTATGTTGACGCGGCAGCGGCGGAGGTGGTAATGCCATTGTAGGTATATAGATATACCAATTAAGTCCGCTTACTCTCCGATCACAAAAAATGCATCACTTTGCGACCATATCAAAGGAGTTAATGCTGACAAAGGCAAAACCGAAAACCAGACAGATTTTGTGCGATGGTAAGATTTTATATTCAAATCACCTAGCAAATTATGGCATTTACATTATCCAGAGTGGCAATAAAACCATATACCCGAATATCGCTAATTTGTGAGAAAAATGCACACTTCTTATAATATTTTCTCTCTGGAAAATATTTTAATATAAATAATTTAATATAATGAATAAGTATATTGTGTATTATTATTTGGAATTATGCCCCATTATGTCTGGTATTTCCAGATTTTATTGCCATAATATATATGAATATCCAAACAAAATTTGGCGGAGGGGCCCCCGAATCCTTATCGCCGCCACTGGTGAATACTGAACCATTAGTCACGTAGCACAGACATTTGAGTTACCATTGATAAACCGGCCCTAAATCTAACATAAATTAAACAAAATCATACTCCAAAACTTCGATAAAGCTATCGAAATCAACAAAATTCAAAAATAAAACAAACCTGGTAAGTATTCTTATTGTCTGCCAACAATAGCGCCATATTGAATTTATTTGGCACGTCGTTGGATCCTAATTCCTGCCGAATTTCAAAATGAAGTAAAGTGATTGGAATGTAGAAACTTCTATTTCGTCATGTTCTCCTGTCTTTTCGCGGGCCTTATTCTGCAACGTTTGCCAGAGTTCTTCTGTTGATTGAGACCATTGAATATATGTTTATTATATTTTAATGTTTGAGACGGACATTAGTCTGAAAACAAAAACTCTGAAAGAAATTTAAAAAAACATTTCAACTCATTAGAAACCAAATCTAGGTATATTATCTATTCGCCGTCACTGTAAACATGCATTTGATTTATTACTGTGTTAAAAATGTTCATGAAATCAACAACCATTCCCTACCACCGCACCTTGTAATCTAGGTAGGTACCATGTCTATTTTCCATCATTTACCTACTTCATGTTTTAACTTCACCTAGATTATGTTGCTCTAATAAGCCACACCAATAATTATGCATGTAGAAAACAAACTGGCATGTCCAAACAACAGTTATCATCCAGCCAGACCAGAGGTAGGTATGAAACAACAATTATTAAAACAGAACCAAGCTTAATTAAATTTCAAAATCAGAATCCTGTCGATAGCATACTTACATCTCCTCATAGACCTGTTTACCTGATACTACTGTATTGATTGTGGCTCTGTGTGTATTATGTTGATTTTTGGCAATTGTGCAAATTAGGAGGAATTGTTTGAGTCAAGTTGTTGGGCTATTTAAATTCATTCATTTATCTAGTATTTGCTTTTCCATTCATTCAAATATCTGTCTATATGATCCATCAGGTTTTATTTGAGGCTATTGTTGTTAACTTGAATAGCCCAACACAATTATAGATGAGATAATTTTTCTTTTCACTCAACCTGCAGTCATCACTCATCCTACTGAGATGGACGACGTTTGACCGTCATATTACCGTTGGTCTACTACCCCACCTCTTTCCTCTTGAGACCACTAAACTCCTGTTCACCCCTCTCCACCCCACCAGGTCCTTGTTGAACAATCCTGCTAATACTAAATTGTCCGTGTACGTTTATAGATGTCCTCCCACATATATGCGACCGAATGAATACTTCTATGGCTTCCCGTGTGCAAGTTTTTCTTTGTTTTGTTTTCCCAGAGCCAACTCATGCGTGAATTCATTGGAAATGGAATCCATATGAGGACTAGGATAACAGAAAACGCAGGGAAGTTAGACGGAACACGTGTGTGTTGCACTAGAAACACATGTGAGCAAATTATGGGGATATAATAATGTATTGATCCCAGGCCGGTAAGGAAGAAACCGCCATGGTTGGTACAGTTGTCATGAATAGTACAAGGTATGCGTATCGATTGAATGGTAATGTGAAGGCAATCCAAACAATCGGTCTAATTTTGAGTGTTCCAAAACTTCAGTCTATCTGTGTAAAAACTTAAATAGAACAAGGAATTAGTAATAATCATCTTTTTAGTAGGTATATTTGATTAAATTGATTCAGTCTTGTATCGAACGAAGTCAATAAATACTTTAATACTAATACTACCTATAAATACTAGGTAATTCTGTAATAATAGAAATAATCCACAAAGAGATTGGCAAGGCATCCCATTGTTCTTGCTCTGTGACTCGCCAGGCTGGGTTGGGTAACTTTCACTATCGAGCAATGGAAGAGTCGAATTCCGTCTTGCTGAAACTTCACTCATAATTCATTTTAATTCATTATGTTTTCTTAAAAATGTGGCGTGGGAGTGCGTTAGAAGCAACCTCGCCGTATTATCAGGGTTGCAGGAATGAGAGAAGCACAGAAAACTGAAAGTTGCTGAACTTCGTTCGGTGTTGTCAGATCAGGACTATGGTATAGATATGCCAAGAATAAAACCGAAAACTGCGCGGTCTAAAAATATTCCTCATATCTCATCCTAACTGATATGCAAGGTGTTGATATCATGAACATCGTTATTGATGTGTTGATTTAGCTAAAAGAGATTAGATGAGAAGCTGGATGAACTTAATGAGGTTACATGAATAGGTGCAGAAACACGTAACTGACTGGCCAAAATGAGTGGTTACTAGAAAATTTCACACCCAGTATTTTTGACCAATTAAAAGCATGTATTTTGTGTCGTTAGCACAGCTACTAAAGAAATTCCCGGAAATTTTTCTCCTACTTGGGCTAAGGTGCGTGAGATTACACTGGAAATTTTTTACATTTTTGAATAAATTACATTTAATTTCAACTTCAGATTATATAGAATGTTTTCTATCATAGTTAATTAGTATAAAAATTAACCATTTACCACATATGTACCTACCTACTTAAAAATTCAAAGTTTACACACACATTTTATTACCACGTTAGTTCTTATATACAGGATGTCCCGTAAAGACCACGTCAAACTGAAGGAAAATGTAGATCAAGGGATACCCTACACGCTATGAGAAAATACCCACTATGAAAGTCTTGTCGTTTTCGAGATATTTGTTTTTTATAGAAACAATGTATTTTTGCCTATCTTCGCAGGTTTGTCTGTGCAGTTGGTACAATTTTACACCGTTGTAATTAATTTTTTCAGTAAAATATTGATGAAAGATTATTCTAACGTCTGCATTAAGAACATACTCCGAACATTTTAAAGAGGGGCTGCAAGAAATATTTTTTTGGGAACTTTAGGTGGTATATTTTTTGTTCATAAAGTTTAGCCCATCGTAGTGAAACGAAAATGTTACTGCTGCACATTACATCATTGAATTGACCATTTTATGTTGATTCCAAAATGGTATAACACAAGTGATTTGTTATTACAAAAAAAAGATGATCTATTTTTATCCAGAGGGTACGTTTCTGCCAGTAAAATTTGGCGGTTGTATAGTTCGAACGGGTCCAAAATTATACCTTTAAATATTTCCGTCCATAAATTACCTCAGATCGATACTATGATCTATTTTATCTCTTCTCGTGTGGATTTATGATATGCTAGCTATGCAAATTGTGGAGATTAATGTACCTATCCTTGGTACAGGAAGACTCGTCGCTCCAAATGATCTTATAAAAATCAGGATCCGCCTAATGTTTTCGCAACATTTGCTGGCAAAATTGAAATGGTAATAATTTTATAATGGTTTTTTTCATTGCAGATAGGGTATCCTTTGATCTACTTTCTCCTTAAGTTTGACGTGGTCTTTACGGGACACCTTGTATTTTAACACAAATAAACATGGAATGTCTGTAGATGTTGTTGAAATTCCTTAGCCACGTCTTCTTCCTTCAATGAAGAATAAACAAGCACACATGCTCTAAAACTTAAGACTTCTCTAAGTTTCATAAAATAAATGGATATACTTTGAAACAATCTTATACGGCTGTGATACAAGATAGCTCTATATTTCTTTCTTGTTTAATAGCCCCAATCAAATTTGGTAAATAAATTTCTTTCCCGCATTCTTGTAATAAATACGTTTAAAATTTTAAGTTCCGATGATGCATTTTAATATCAGTAACTTCTTAACAAAAATTGCACAAAAAGTATTTCTCAAACCGTTCCACTCTCAAATTGTACAATACGATGATTTAATCTACATAATTCGTGGTCAGGTAATGTAAAGAGTCACAATTATTGTACTTGACAATCCAACAAAATCAGTAGCTTTATTATTTGGTAAAAGTCTGACTAGAAAATAAAATCCATTTGACGAAATTCAAATCAATGGCTCGCCATTGCCCTTCAAAGAGTATATTATTAATTTTAGATGATTCCTTGAAATTTTTCTACGATCACATAAGGAAAGGATTCAGCAATCTCAAAATCCTCTATTGCAATAGAACTATAATCACCAGGAATATAAAATGGTACATTGTACAATGAGCATGAAATGACATACATTTCCCACGAGTAGGTAGGTATATGAAATTTTGTAGTACGACCATCTTTATCATTAACAAATCTGTAATATTTTTAATAATTCTTTTTATCATAAACTCTCCTGCCGTCATTTTTACATGGTTTGGATAATTTTTTATTTCTTCACCCGTTGAATGAAACATCTATTTTTTCTTTTTGTGCACGTACCTACCTACGTCGTGAAACAAATAACATTGGAAACTTGGAAATAAAAAAACTTTATGCAGAAAAAATCAAACACTAATCGATTTCATAAAATGAAAAAAAAAAATGTGGCTACGTGGATTTGAACCCTCGCTCCCAGCATTCAAAGTCCATGTGTCATCTGAATCAACACTCGTCGTTACTAGAGCACATAATAATTTGTTCAAATTAACAGCTATATACAAAGTATCTGTCAACTATTCAAAAATATAGAATCCGATTGTAATCAATCTTTTTATTGAAATTTATCTGGTTTTATGAAAAGAAAATCATACCTTTGTCAGAAGATAGGCATTATCAGGAGCTTCTGATATAAATTTAGTAATTTGATTGTTAAATCATCCTCACTATCGCTAATCATTTTTAATAACTTAATTTTTTCAAGCGAATTTTGTAATTATCTACTGATGTGAAATGTCAAATTATTAGACAGACGTAAACAAACTTGATTCGATATTATTTATGTTCATAAAATTCGTTAATACCTACCTATAACGACAGTCTACACCTTTTTCAATTGTAATTCAGAAAGTATAACATGTATTTCAGAAAGTATAATTTGTAATTCAGAATAGTAAATTGTAATTCAGAAACCGTAACATGTAATTCAGATTAGTAAGTTGTATTTCAGATTGTGTAACTTGTAATTCAGATTAGTGAATTGGTAATCAGAAAGTGTGACATGTAATTCAGAAAGCGTGAGTTGTAATTCAGAAAGTGTCAACTGTAATTCAGAAACCAAGAACAACCCGTATTAGACGTAGAGCTGAGTACGTAGAAATACGGGTGACTCGGTGCAAAGTGAATTTTAGCATTTATAGGTTCGGGTGTCACCAACGTAGCGTGAGACACCCCGGAAGAATTACGCGAGGGTAGAGGGTTAAATATGCATTTTTTACGTAAAATAAGTCATAAGGTGCAAGGCTGGAAATTGGCAGAATAATCGTATGTTATACAAATAAGGGGAGAAAAAATTGCCAGAAGACTAGGTGGAAGATAAAGGCCCGCCAGAAGGCGCTAATATCGTGAAATTTTATATATTTTTTTGAAATATAAAAAAAATTCATACGTAGTTTTTTGTAGTACTGAGTTAGTACAATGAAATCGTTCGTACAAACTTTTTGATATCTCGTTTAGTTTTTAGAAGTCCCGTTTTTTTTTCGATTTTATTTTTTCCCCGCTCTGTTAACGAATTCTAAAAACTGAAATTTGGAGAGTAGGTAGATTTTGTCAAAAGGTATTTGCTGCAAAAAAAAAATTGGAATATTTTTCAATAGTTTGGGAGATCTATCGATTCTCCGGTTTTTTTGGATTATTTCACGGTACATTGATTTTGTGGAAAAATTTCAATTACATTTTTTGTAGATTTTCTGAAGGCAATCAAAAAATATTTCCTGATAAATTTGGAAAATTTTGAGCGTTTCCGAGATATTTCGAATTTTAAAAAATTTCAATTTTTATATTCATATTTTTCAAGTTTCCTCAGTTTTCCAATCATTTTTTCGGAAATTTTCAGGTGACATGATTTGTTTGCATTTTCCAGCTCTATCCATTGCACTATTAAAAATTTCATTTCAGTCATCGGTACGGTTTTTATTCGTGTTTTTTTCTTTTCGGAAAATTGCCCGGGAAATCGTTATGTAATTACCGATCCTTCTCAAAATCTATACAGACCCTCATTGCATATTGACGCATATCTCAAAAAATCAATCAAGTCGAACAAACAAAACCCTGAACCTTTCTCATTGAATTTATGAAAAACTAATGAAGACCACGGGTGTGAAAGCAGCAAGGGTTTTTCCAGCAACGGTTTTTTTTCTTTTGTTTTTCGCTTCAAGTATAACCGTTGCTCCAGGTTTTTCGACGAAAATGAACCTGCTGAATATGTTCCATGGGGTTAAATAATTTGTGAATCAAAAACTACCCCTCCACGCCTCTCTAAAGTAGAAAAAGCTTGAAACAGTTGAATTACCCGTTGCTCGAGGTATTTTGACGGAAATGCATTATTCTACAGCTACTGAACACGCTCTGTAGGGTGAAATAATTTTTGAATCAGAAACTACCCCTCAACAACCCTTTGAATAAGACAATATCCTGAAACAGTTTATAAACTCGTTGCTCGATGTTGAAATGCATTATTCTACAGCTACTGTAAACGTTCTATGGGGTGAAATAATTTGTGAATCAAAAACCACCCTCAACAACCCTCCGAAGTGGAAAATTCCTCAAACAGTTTAAAAACCCGTTGCTCGATTTTTTTTGACAAAAATGAATTATTCTACAGCTACTGAACACGCTCTATCGGGTGAAATAATTTTTGAATCAAAAACTACCCCTCAACAACCCTTTGAATTTGAAATATCCTGAAACAGTTTATAAACTCGTTGCTCGATGTTTTTTTGGCGGAAATGCATTATTCTACAGCTACTGTAAACGTTCTATGGGGTGAAATAATTTGTGAATCAAAAACCACCCTCAACAACCCCCCGAAGTGGAAAATTCCTCAAACAGTTTAAAAACCCGTTGCTCGATTTTTTTTTGACAAAAATGAATTATTCTACAGCTACTGAACACGCTCTTTCGGTGAAATAATTTGTGAATCAGAAACTACCCTCAACAACCCTCCGAAGTGGAAAAATCCTCAAACGGGAAGTCGAATTTTCTGATCAAACAGTAAAGGAGAAGTGATTTGCAACATTTTGAAAAAATCTGTTAGTGCTCCGACAACGACTTCACTCATAAGTCGAATTTTTAAAATAAGTGCTAAATGCACCACCTGTCTCCCCTGATAGTAGGGTTGAAAAATCCACCCCGGGATCCCAACGGAGGTCAATAATTCTCTAACGGAATAGTCCTTTTACAACAAAAAATGGACAGTCAAAATCTGTGTATGCTATCTATAACCAATTTGAAATGAATATTCAAAATTTTAGGGTTGGAAATTTCAACCCTGAATCCCATTATTCAGTACTTTACGAAAATTGCATATTCAAAATATCCAACCCTAGTCCAAAAACGAAATTATTTTATTACAATACCTTAATTTGCCGGAAGTCATTTTACGCTACAACCGCATTATTCACCCACCCACTTTCAACCCCACATACTCTATTTTGTAGATATTTGTTATTATTTATCATAATAGCCCCCTTTTGGTGTCTCCGGGTGTCTCCGGAGATTTCAGCTGCTATCTTTGGCCGCTCCTTTCACACCGGTCAGATCTTTGATGGTTTCTGAATTACAAGTGATGGTTTCTGAATTACAATTGACGCTTTCTGAATTACAATTGACGCTTTCTGAATAACAATTCACTAATCTGAAATTCAAGTTACACTTTCTGAAATACAACTTGCTAATCTGAATTACATGTTACGGTTTCTGAAATACAATTAACAATTCTGAATTACAAGTTACGTTTTCTGAATTAAATTTTACTAATCTGAATTACAAGTAATACTTTCTGAATTACATATGAAAAAGGTGTAGTAGTTCATGCAAGTCGTAAGAAATTAAATATTTCGATACAGCTAGCCCGCGGGAAATGAAAATCGGTGTTACAACGTGGTAGGTTTCTTAATCGAAGACGCAATTGAAATGTTTATTTTTCTTAATGGTCGTAGAAAAAAATGATTATAATACTGACGTACAGAACTTGAATTTAGGATTCAAATCCAAACTCACCCCACGAAAGTATCGTGGATCGTATTTATTACACCTATCCTGGCTATACAACAGTGTTCCTATATCTTCATTCAAGAGGAGAGTTAACACTCTGATAGTCGCGCTCAATAATCTAACAAATATAGTCGCGCTGCATCTGAGAGATGCAACACTTAAAATTGACCAGATTCTTTGTTTTAGGGTTAAGGCAAGATCAGAAATGGTTAATGAAATTATAATTCATCAATAAAATATAATATATAAAATCGAAAAAACGACTTTTTCTCAACACTACGATAATCGCTCCATAATTTAACAAATAGAGTCGCGCTTCATCTGAGAGATGTAAGTATCACTTAAAATTGACCAAATTCTTTGTTTTGGGTTAAAGCAAGATTTTATAAATGAAAACGTGAAATAAAAATATTAATATTCAAAACAAACACAAAAAATTCAGTGCAAAAAATATTACGATCAAAACAATAGTTAATACTACTTTCAAATTTAGTCGGGTGGCATCTGGTATATGCACTTGGCCCTTCGGCTTGCCGTGGTTGACTCCACGAAAGTCACAATAGTTTAGTACTTACATGTGCTTTTATCCAAATTAGGAAGATAGGTGGGGCGGCAAGTCGATATTGTCACATAGGCCACAGTAACAGAGCCTAAGGCAACGACTGCATCTCTAAGATCGGGCGCGACCATCGGAGTGTTTAAGGAAGACTTCAAGAAAGACAAACTCGATTGTGAAGAAAACAGAGTTCTTTGGAAGATCGTTCAGTAACGATCAGTCGTTGCCGACCGATGATGAACCCTTTACTCCCATAAACACCTACTACGTAGGCTTATTGAGGCTTATTGAGTACTTGTCAGAAAACAACTACTCCCACGACGGGTATTGAATTAAATCTAACAGATACTTGTGCAACGTTCCACAAAGCATCAGAGGACGCAATCGCAAGTGCCCTCTGTGACCAACCAGCAGAATTATGTTATGATTTGGTGGTCACCCTGTCCAAATCAAAACATACTCTGGACACTTTCAAAATAAATTTGTAAAACCTGAGAGATTCAGCAATTTATTTACCTAATTTTCTTCTCAGTTTGTGTTTATTTATCATTCCTGTTTATTATTAATTTCTACCGAAATTGAATATTTATGGATTTACCGAAATGTAAAAATTTCTGATAAACCATGTGAATTTCATCGATTTGACAACGTCGCAAACTATTCCATTCAGATGAGCGGACTCCATCCAAACCGCAAAGCGAGGAGGTGATAGGAGTATTAAAATACTGTGAAAATAACTGAATAGAATCGGCTTTATTCTATCAGTCCTCAGTTTCTCAGACATCCTCAGAAAGAGCCCGACCTGCCGTTGACAAGTCGGTGTCAGTGGGTGAGTGACAGAAGTTGCCAGAATCTTCGCGAAACGCGATCAGGATCGCAGAAAAATGAGGAAGGCTCAAGAAGACGGTATCGAGGTGTTAATATATGCAAACATTATCGAAAATTAAGCAGGGACGCTACCAAAGGAACAGAAGACGCCGTCGGTGGGAGTGAAAGTACAAATGGAAGGGATGCCCCAAGGCTTTGGAGGAATTTCAAATATTTCCTTTAAGTAAAGGGGTAAGACGATAGTGAATTTAAAGGAACAGGAAAACAGGAGTGAAGTGAATGCGTTGGCTTTACCTCTATCTGCTTTCAGTAGTGTTATATTTTGTAGATATCATTTTGAGGAATTTATAAAGTATCCTAGGTACTTAGCAGTGTCGAATCTAGGGTACGGGTTAGAGAGGAGGTACTGAATATTAAAAGGAAAGTACTTATAATACTAATATATTTCAAATAGACATATGAAATAATAGAAACAAAAAATAAAATTTGGTATAGATATCACAAAAATGGGTAAAAGTTAAGAAAACGGTAACCTCACCGATTTTGATGAAACTTTCACAGATGAGTCAAAATACAATAAAAACACGATAGCAATTAAAATTTTGATGCGGAAACTGTAACTTTGACATGATATGACCTTTTCGAGTACCAAAAAAGTAGTAGATGTGGAATTACACTCTAGGAACGTTAAATGACTAAAATTTTCCTCTTTTTCTCAACAACACACTAACTTCACATTTATTCAGCTATTGTCACTATTTTTCTCCCAAATAACATTGAAAAATTCAAAAGAGTCAAAAATATTTGTATTATGAATTTTTCCATACACACAAACGTCAAACTTTAATCATGAAACATAATAGGTGGTTAGAATATCTGTGTTTGAGTACATATGCAGCGTTGCCAAATGACCTGAGATTATTCAGAAATTATCAAACGTTACTTTAGAAAATATAAGTGAGTGTTAATAACTCACACATGATTCTTGACATGATAAAAACATCACAGCAAAGGAAATTTTTGTGCGGAATCGTAACATATGAACAGAAAAATAAATACGCATGCGCTATTTGCCAACTGTTGACCGAGTGCCAGATCAAGAGAATGGACACAAGGAAAATGCGCATGCGCTGTTTTGCCAAGTGCAATAACTTTACAATTTTGATATGAACTCGCAACAGACTTAGGCTTCCTATATGAAGAAAAAGGACAATATGAAAAAGGTAATGTGTATGCGCTAGACCGACATTTCGTAACACTTGGGCTTCTTTCACATGAAGATCAAGAGAATGGATAAAATGGAAAAAAATGCGCTTGCACTAGGCCTACATTTCGCAAATCCGCGCAATTCCATATAAGTTTTTCGTCTATATAAAGAACTAGAAATTTAGTAACTTCTGTATATTTAATAGATGCAGTTTCAAATAATAGTGGATCAATGGTATTGTTCATGTTTTTTTTTCGAAATATAGATAAAAGTGGTTTTACTAAAATTTAAAGTGAGTTTCACACCTTGCAACCAAATTGAAATCTCTATCAGATCACTCTTCATATTTTCACGTATCTCGTTGAGATCGTTTGTAAAATATATTATTATCCGCACAAAGTTTAATTTTCCCTTTCAGTTCCAAATTTGTGATAGAGTTGATATAAATAAAAAATAACACGGGACCCAAAATCGATCCTTGTTGGATACTATGTGGTCCTAGAAAGACTAGTCGTAAAAAATAGCGCTTATAAAAAGCTATTCATATATCAAGTGTTTCCCAACCTGTTCAAACCAACTTTTCTCCCATGATATTCAAGGTAACTTGTAAAACTATTCAGAGACTTGAACTATATTTAGGCAACTTCAGTATAGGCTTATTTCATCAGATTTCACTATCTAACCTAAATGATTCTGAAAAAAATTAAACGAGACTTTTTGTGTGGATTAATTTAATATCAGAAATAAAGTAGAAGTCATTAGAGACGAAATGCATTATGTAAGATATTTCTAGAGATTAACATGAGGATGAAGGTCAACATTCAGTCCTTCTCTAATCCTCCTGCCAAAGTCCTCATCCACCTTGGCAAAATTGCCGATACTTCTCTCCTGAATGACCTCATTGGCGTACTTCAACCAACTGACAATATTATCGATAAGTCTTCCCCTCTCGTCACTTGTTAGAACATTTTGATAAAACAATCTTGCCTGGGTGAAGTTATCGTCGTTACCACTGTCTATTCTCTTAGCGTCACCAGAAATGGGCAGTATGGGGGCCAGAGCTCTTGCTCTTCTGTCGTTTTCTGGGCCTTTGAAACTGTTGGGGTGATAGTTGGGAGCTCCAGTTTGGCTAGCCAGAGTGCTTGCGCCATCTCTTTGGTAGTTGCTCACTCTGAAAGGGCTGTTGACTGGCAACTGGGTGTTGTTGATGCCCAAGCGGTAGCGATGTGTATCACCGTAATTGAAGAGGCGTCCCTGGAGCATTCTGTCTGGGGATGGTTCGATTCCTGAAAAAATACGATTTATTGATTTTATGTCCTTCTCCTACTATTATTTTCATGAATTAACTCTGATTTCTCAATGAGTGAGGCAACTTAGTTTATGTCCCACTGAAATTTAAATAGTAAATTACAAACCTAGGGACTAAAGTGGCACTTTTAATCCCGAGGCGAAAAGTTTATAATTTGCTAAGGGATTGAAAAGAACTTCAATCCCGCGGTTTATATGCACTTTAGGACTGAAAAAACTGAAAATAAAATAATCAAGAACATAATGAGAGAAAGTATTCTCGTACTTGTAGCGGTACTCTAGTTTCATAATATCAACTTTGCTGACTGATGGATAATTATCATATTGTTATTGACATCGAATAGTGATGTGCTTTCGAAAAGTTGCCATGGCATTTGAGAAAAAATGCCAATATCACTTTAACAAACGAAGTTGTCAAAAACGTCCATTCTTTCGTTTTTTATCGATTCAGCCGAAAAAATAGAATTTAGTTTGAACACGGACATTAAAAAAGCCGCATAACAGGCTATAGGCCAGTTCTTCTCACAAAAATCTCGGGAAATATATATGAAGCAGTTTTCAGACTACCGAAAATGGTGACAAGTACAAAATGTAGAAGATTTCACTGTCGAAAAGGCGCTGTTTGCTTTCTTCTTGGAAAACTCTCGAAAGTTGAAGGCATCATCTTTATGGAGAATAGTTATGTAGGTACCGTTGTATGCAGACAGAAGGTATTTGGAAATGACTTATTAATACTCGTCAGGATATGTCCACCAGATTATGAGCACATTTACAGCCGTATGCATAGTCAATTCCAGCGACTCGCCAGAGTTTCGCCGCTCGCTACACAAGAACTATAATGCACAGTCGTGCTCCAAAAAAGTGGTACATCGCCAGCGTTTTGCGTAGTTGTCACTTTTTTGGAGCTCGTCTGTGCATTAAAATCCTTGTGTAGCGAACGGCGAAACAGAACAGAAGGGCCATTCATATGACAGCGGGTGTAAAATTCCAAAGCAAACTTTGTATTTTCAAGTTATTTTCGTTTATTAATTTTTTGGTACTATCATCAGAGCTGTAACAAAAAAAAAAACATTCAACTGATACTTTTAGATATAACTCATGATATCTACAGTTTTGCTGTCAAACGTTTCGTTTTCGCCAGCCAACACATCAACCTGATCTATTTTAGTGAGTTGAGTTTTTTGAAGTATTTTTCCATTCGGCTCGTACTCGAAAATCTCTTAAAAAATTCGGGATGGGATGAAACGCGATTAATACATCATTCATTATTGTTTATAGAATAAAAATTACTTCCGAATGATGAGATTGTTGACAATAATAATAATATCTTTAATCAGGTAGTTGTGATCTATGGTTATAAAGTTTTCATTGGGTATTAGCAGCACAACAACTGTATGAAAGTAAGAAATTCAACCACTTTTATCCGAAAGAACTAGGAACTGTTCTTCCATTGAAAAAATTTGGTTGATGATGGTTGATCGATAACGAAACGTCGGACAGTAAATTCAATATTATCTTGGAAAATTTAAAAGTTGTAGCGACGAAATGTTCCTTATATTATTCGAGTTCAGAGAATAACACAAAAAACTCAGATTGCGATATTATAACATAAATTATTGAAAAGGTTTCAAGACAAGACTTTATTGAAATGCACTGAAAACAAATTAATATTTTCTTTAGATCATTCGTGAAATATGTTATATTAAATTATTTAGTATTGAAAAACTCATCTCCTATCTCAAAAACTCCTAGATAAAAATTTTGAATAGATTCTTCTTCTATATGAATGCTTTTGACAAAAAGTCAAAATCTTCGACACAAAATAACCCCTATATTCCTTTTTTTGAACGGAATCGGACCATAAATATTCGTCCACTGTTTTGGAGCAATCATTTCGAATTATCATATATTGACAAAAAAATCATGATCTCCGACCACAAAAATCCTTATATCTATACCAACTTAGAATAGAAAAAGACCATAAATCATAAATTTCGTCCGCTATTTTGGAGCCGCCCCGTTGAATTCTGAAATATCAGAAAAATCATGATATCCCAACCCAAAAGTTCCTATATACCAATTTTGCAATCTCATCAAAAATCACGAAATTCGTCCAACATTCTATAGCTGCATCTTGGGTTTTTGTTGATATAAAAATGTTATGAAGTATTGTCCCCCAAGTGATGAACAAATGTTGTTGAAAAAAGCAATTGATCTTTTCCCATTCCCGATCCGACCCTGTGCCAGATGTCATACTGGCTATATGATACTCTCTCTTTTCTTCACCAGTCGTGTGGGAGGAGCATCCTGAGGGGCGTGTCATTTAAAAGAAATTCATTTCCATTTCTGAATCCAAGATTGTAAGAGACAATTAGTATTCACTAATCGACGACTAACCCAAACCTTCATTACTTGACTTTGATGAAATTGGATATTTCGAATGGAATAGAGCAAGGAAACCCATTTCGTGAAAACAACACATTTTTGTAAAATTATTCACAAAAATAAGAAATATCCAGAAGAAAAGTGAGTAAGTCGTATAACTAAGTAAACGATAGACTTCAATACTGAAATGAAACATCACCAAAGTATTCGTTCGTTTTGATGGGGGAAAATACTCTTTTCATTCATTCAATACCCGAAGAATATTTTTAAAATCATTTTTAACTTTATACAATCATACAACCCTTCATCACTCAGAAAATAAAAATCGTTTCCGACTCCCTTTTTTTCAGGGATGAAGACCCTTAAATTTATGTACCTGGAATAAGATGAGCTACGTCAAATCCAATCTGTTCTACTTCCGCAAAATAGCTATTCGGGTTCTTGTTCAGAACGAATTTTCCAACCGGTATCAGAGGATAATCCGCGTGGAGCCACACCTTGGTGTCGTCGAAAGGATCATAAGGATTGGCAGCGGCTTGTTCGGGGGTCATTATCTGGACGAACATGTTCCACGAAGGGTAGTCGCCCGTTGCTATGGCGTTGTAGAGGTCTCTTATCAAATATTCCGGATCAGCTCCTGCTATTTGCTGAGCTTGATCTGAAGTGAGATTGGCAATTCCTGTAAAGATGAATTATGTAAAAGTCCCCAAATTGAATATTATGTTCTTTGAGAGAATTCCACCACAAATTTTGGAATGATTGTTGAAAACTATTGGTCAAAGAAGTTTCATTTTGAATAATCCTGGAAGAAACAATTTTACTAGAACATCGAATAAAATCCTATGAAATGAATGACTGACTTTGTAATTTAATTATAATTAATGTCAATGTAGTGAAAATGTAATTATAATGAACGTGGCATGAGTCCACCTTTGATGATTTTTGGAAAAATCTCTACCTTGATTAGTCAAGTAATGGAACTTGCAGTAGACGAATTTGCCATGAGCGTTCACGAAAGCAAACGTGTTAACTCCGTAACCGTGCATATGCCTGTAACTGTTGGGGATTCCCCGATCTGCAAACATCATGAGAGTGGTGTGAGTTGTTTCTGGACGAAGAGATATGAAGTCCCAGAACATGTCATAATCCGGTCTTATGTGTGTCTTGGGATTCCTGAAAAGGATTAAAAAATAAGCAGGATGTTCATTGACGCTACGAATTCAGTTAAATTGGCAAACGAGTGGCATTTTTATGGCCATCTCGGCCAAAAAAACTGACTGTCGTGTTTTTAATAGAACACCCTTTATTTTATTATTTATTTCGATTCATGATCACATTTTCAACGAAAATATATCTATGACCTAGCTCTTTTGAAAGGATACAAGTGGGATTTTTCAAGAAACTCCTTTTTTGTCTCAAAATACACCTGATTATTTGGTTCGTCTTGAAACTAAATCAATAAATTTGTTTTCTACGAGTCAAAGCACTCGGCCATAATGGTTGCCCTAAGTATAATTGGACTCGGGAAATTAAAACTTATTTTTAACCAATTGCCTGTGTGAACCTTTTTGAAAATTTCCTCAATGGAAGGGTTCGTTCTAGGGCAACAATTCTTGAGTTAACGGAAAGGTTCCAAAATCTTCTTATTCAAAGGGATGTTGACATTTTATCTCGCTCATCGTTCTTGCTGTTTACTCCAAGCTTAACTTTCCCCAACTTATTAAATTATCTGTCTTTGAGAATACCAATTCACTAATTGAGAATAATTGCACTATTCAAAGCTTGCAATAAGAGGTTCTTGAAATTAACTTGTTATCAAGATACCCACATTATTCAAACTAGTGAAATATGCTCTATTTGTAATTTATTTAAAGATGAGAATATAGAACATCTGTTTTTTGAATATACCTTTTATAATAGCTTCCGTGAAAGCTTCTTGAAAAAAAAAATAGTATAAACAGTATCAATGATCTAGCCACCCCATTGGACACAAACTCCTTCCAAACCATATCCGCAATAACCAACTTTGTTGTCAGTGCAATGAAGGTGTGATCGTTTCTTCGAAATGAATAATGTTTTTTTATTTTTTTTTTGTTCTTGATTACCTTATGAATATAGTTCTTTTTTGTTGTAATCTTGATATAACAACTATTTGCTCCCATTGTTAGGTATATTATGTAAGTCTGACCTCTACTTCACACATGAATATTGTAATAAACCTTGTAATGAGGATTTTAGTTCCTTGAATACAATAAAAGCTGATCTAATATTATATCTGCTGCATCACCTCACGATGCTTTTCACAGATAATGGAGGTAGCTGCAATGGTATTTCTCTTCCATTAAAATTTGAAGCAATCTTCATCCAATCGAAAAGAATTTTGCACCCAAAGAAAGGTAAAACATTGATCTATGTACGTGCTGTAACGTTTTTTTGAAATTATTTGTTCATCTACTCGAAAACTTGTTTCAAAGTAACTGCATTTTTGGGACTATTTTTTTGAAAACGTGGGTTGAAATTTCAATTTCCATTACAGCACTCACCTTGAATCATACGTTATCTAGAAACCTGTACTTGTTTGGAATCGATACGACTAACCGTTTTTGAGTTATTATCTGATTCTTTTACCCTAAATAGCGCCTCAAATATGATCGTGCTCATGGCCTCATAAGTTAAAAATAAGAGACTTTTCTTATAGGTTACCTCATTTTCAACTTTGGCAAGAACAGTGTAGAAGCTTCTTTGTTCAGAATGTTATCATGAATCGAAATACATTAAAAATAAATTAATATTTCTTTCTTCATTTGAAACAGGCTGAATATGCCCAATAATGTCTCATTCTTAGCTTTTTTATTTTATGGAGAAATATTATTCAGTAGTATCACTCATATGCTGAAAGAAGGTATTTCTTTTTTTAATATGAACAGGAACAAACAAGATGGGTGAAAACTGTTCCTATCTGGGTGAGATAGCTTTGTTCACCTTGTACCTCAGAATTTGTTCCTACTTCGAACTGGGACACACTGTATATTCCCAGGAAAATTCTGAAGTGGCTTGATCAAAAGATAATCACACAAAATTCATACAAATTGGAAATTACTCACCTTTTCAACACATGAATGAAATTGGGGAAGAGAGCAGAATCCTTCACGAAGAAGATAGGCAAGTTATTTCCCACCAAATCCCAGATGCCGTCTTCAGTGTAAAATTTAATAGCGAATCCTCGCAAGTCTCTCACAGTGTCGGCGTATCCGCTTTCACCTGCTACCTGGGAGTATCTGCAAAAATATTAACGATGACATAGTGTACGAAGAGCATATTTTGAAAATCTGTGTCCGTGCTTATCATATCTTCTTTTTCAAATGTTACAACTTGTACAGAAAATCTTATAGAAAAGTTATCAGAACCGCGAAGGATATGTATTACAATAACAGAATTGCAAAGATAAAAACACGAAGGGAAAGAAAGCTGGACCATGGTAGATGTGCTCAGGGGTAGATCACGAACTTCAATGCCTATAGATACCCTCCTTTACCTTATCTTATTGATAATTATTAAAGTACAGTTGCTGAAAAGCTTACGGAAAATACATTTTCAAGATATGATCCAATAGACTACCTGAGGAACATCCACTTTCATGCCAATCTAATACTCTATGCTACTAATGC
Organism: Chrysolina oricalcia; assembly: GCA_944452925.2. Taxonomy (NCBI): domain Eukaryota; kingdom Metazoa; phylum Arthropoda; class Insecta; order Coleoptera; family Chrysomelidae; genus Chrysolina; species Chrysolina oricalcia. The sequence continues at coordinate 557,496 of OX101821.2, read as the reverse complement.
ATGTGAATTGAAACACGTTATTTCTTCTATAAAAAATAAGAAAGCGGCTGGTTTAGATGATATCTATGAAGATATTTAATATATATATATATATATATATATATATATATATATATATATACCGGGTGACTCAGCAGATATGTAGCAGCCTGTAGTTTTTTTATTTGAAGAGATGAAGATTTGAAATTTGCTGAAGTTACGCCATCAATGATAGCGCTCCATTTCAATCTAACGACAACTTTTTTCAACTACCTGTTTGATCGGCAGTAACTCCAACTTCTTTTTTTTTAATGACACCCTGTATATTTATCCAGCCTATCTTATTTGTCTTGAAATTCTCTATTCAACCGTGTACCACAAAGTGGCATTCGTTTCTCAATTCGCAGATGAATTGCATTTTATTAAAACATCAAGTTGGCTGTTACTCGGATTCGATAATCTTTCGATGCTTGGTAGGCTTGGAAACCCAAAGAGTATCAGTTGAACGATATAATTTCAGTTTTTTCCAAACCTGATCACTTCCTACAGATTGTCAATAATTTCTTTAATGAAAAGAAAAAACATCTGAAAATAACTCACGATATTGCGAAAACTGAGATAGGAACATGTTTTTTTCAATTTGGCTACTTGTGAAGGAACTATCTGTCTTTCTCTTTGGCCATGTAGCCATATCATGATCTTTCCATTTGGAAACATAAAATTAAAATTGTTCCCCTGATCCACCAATTCACAAGTCTATTAGTCTAGATATTTGCAATAATATTTTGCCTAGTAGGCGGTGTACACAAAATGTTTTGTGTTTGACAGGTAAATATCATTTGATTGTACTGATTATCTCCGTCAGTTTTATGCTGATTGAAATTGCATCGTTTAATTAGATACTAAATAGGTATTCAAAGAACGAAAAGGTAGATATGTTGTTGATATTCGGAGAGTATAAGAGAAATTGTAGACAGGCTGAACAATTATATGTCGAAAGATTTCCGAAAAGACGCCATCCACCTGATAATTATTTCGCTAGAGTAGCAGAGCAGTTCAGAGCAGTTTTTTTCAAAACTCTTCTAGCGGTCTCTCGATTCACGCCGATTTTGTCCCCAATTTGTCCCAGTGATTTCATCGGATCCGCATGTACTATGGCCAAAACGTTTACTTTCATTTCCTCATCGACAATGTATTGGAGATTGTTTTTATTTTCCGGTTCTCTTTTGAACTGCTCTTCTACTCTAGCGAAATAATTATTAGGCGGATGGCGTCTTTCCGGAAATCTTTCGACTTACAATAATTGTTCAGCCTTTCTACAATTTCTCTTGCACTCTCCGAATATCAACAACATATCGACCTTTTCGTTCTTTGAATAAATATTTAGTATCTAATTAAACGATGCAATTACAATCAGCATAAAACTGACGGAGTTAATCATTGCAATCAAAAGATGTTTACCTGTAAAACACAAAACATTTTGTGTACACCGCCTACTAGGCAAAATATTATTGCAAATATCTAGACTAATAGACTTGTGAATTGGTGGATCAGGGGAACAATTTTAATTTTATGTTTCCAAATGGAAAGATCATGATATGGCTACATGGCCAAAGAGAAAGACAAATAGTTCCTTCACAAGTAGCCAAATTGAAAAAAACATGTTCCTATCTCAGTTTTTGCAATATCGTGAGTTATTTTCAGATTTTTTTCTTTTTATTAAAGAAATTATTGACAATCTGTAGGAAGTGATCAGGTATGGAAAAAACTGAAATTATACCGTTTAACTGATACTCTTTGGGTTTCCAAGCCTACCAAGCATCGAAAGATTATCGAATTCGGGTAACAGCCAACTTGATGTTTTTCAATAAAATGCAATTCATCTGCGAACTAAGAAACGAATGCCACTTTGTGAAATATACAGGGTGCCATTCAAAAAAAAGAAGTTGGAGTTACTGCCGATCAAACAGGTAGTTGAAAAAAATTGTCGTTAAATTCAAATGAAGTGCTATCATTGATTACGTAACTTCTGCAAATTTCAAAATTTTATCTCTTCAAATAAAAAAACTCCTGGCTGCTACATGTCTGCTGTGTCACCCGGTATATATATATATATATATATATATATATATATATATATATATATATATATATATGACCTTAAAATCTTACAAATTTCTGGAAATAAAACTTTATTTGCAGAAGATACAACCATAATATGGCACCATAAAGATAAAGATAGATGCCACGAAATAATGTGTAGTGGCAAGGTCTTAATCAAAAACTGGTGTGATTCAAATTTATTGAATAATAAAAAGACAAGTGCCATTTCTTTCAAAACTGTGACATCGGATGCGAATAAATGTAATCAAATATTAGTAAATGAAGACACAGCAAAATTTTTGGGAATTTGCTTGGACACAAATCTGAAATTTAAAGAGCACATAAGAAACTTGAATAAAAAATTGTCATCTGATTGTTATGGTTTTGAGGGAAGTTTCTAATGAGTTGGGATTTGCTGTTGCAAAATCAGTTTATTACACACTTGTGGAGTCCCATTTGCGTTATGGTATATTATTTTGAGGAGACTGTAACAACCAACTGATTTAGTCAGTATTTATACTACAGAAGCAAGCAATATGAAGACGTTATTTCTTCAATAAAAAATAAGAAAGCGGCTGGTTCAGATGATATCTATGACGATATTTAACAACAATATTAACAATATTTGAAGGTAAAATTAAATTTAGGAAGTTATGTAAATCACTCTTTTTCGAAATGTTCGAAATGTTACATTTTTTATATTTTTGAAGGTTTCATCAATCCACAAAAATAGTTTAGATTACGAAATAAATGATGTCCCCTATTATATACTCGTCGAAACAAAAATAGTTTAAAGCTCCCCTTTCCCATGACAAATCTCTTCTGATCTATAATGGGGTGAAAATGTATAATAAATTACTTTGAGAAATTAAGGAAAAAAGTTACAATAATTTTAGAAATATAACAAAAAACCACTTAGTGATGAAGACTATTATAGATTAGCGGAGTTTTATGACGATTCATTTTAATATTTATTTTTATAATTTTAAAATAATGAACTTTAATGTAACATATTTCTTATTTTAACCTTAACATATCTTTATCGTGCACATCATGCCTGCATTGTTATTATTTGGCATATTTTAAATTTCAAGAGTTTGTAATTTGACGTGTGTTTGTCAACAAGAGTTTATTCTTATGTACAATAAACATATATTGTTCTTCTTCATATTTATACAGAGTCCAAGAAAAACTAGATACATTTCGGAAAATTTAAAATTTCATTCCTCTTGATATTTTCACATTTTCACCATTCAGTTTGAAATAAATATACTCCAGACACTATTGAGATAGATATACCAACATTTTTTAAAATTACATGTTCTTTCAACCACATAAAATGAAAATATAATAACAAAGCACATACTGAACTGCAGCATTCTTCAGACACACCTACTCAAAAATGTCGACAGGCAAAATGAGGGTTGATCTTAAAAACTCACCTGACAGCAATGGGCGTCTTTTTTCCAACTTCCGAGAAAACTTTGGCAGCTGTGTACTGAGTGATATCATGTGTCACTTCGAAGTATCCGAATGCTCCAGCTCCTTTAGCATGTACCACTCTCTCTGGAATACGTTCCCTGCTAAAGTGGGCCAACTCGTCTATCAAAACCCAGTCTTGTAACAGAACTGGTCCATGATAGCCGACAGTCAGACTTGCATCTTTTTCCGGGATTGGAACACCTCCCGAAGTTGTTATGGTTTCTTTGTGGTCCTGAAAGTATTTCACTTAAATTTTTTTGGTGATGTCTCGTAGAGTAGCTCATGGATGGTTCAAATTGTATCTTCGAAGTCGTTCAAAGTTGAATAAATCATAGAATAGAAAATATTCAAAATCAACTCGTATCGACACCTAGGCCCAAAGAAATTGGAGTACCCCAGGGCTCTGTTCTGGGGCCGGTGTTTTTTGTACTTTATATTAATGAGCACGGGTTTCGACAAAGCGGCTCCCGGGAAAGACTTGGTGTAAATGCTTGGGCATCAGGGATAGTTGGCACTCATATTGCTGGCCCCATTCATTTTCAAGACCAACTAACTGGAGAGAGATCCTTTAATTGTTTAAAGAATGAAATTTCGGAATTCATCAACAACCTACCAGTGGAAATAACTGAGAGCATGTACTTCGAGCAAGACGGCGCACCTTCGCATAAATCAAGAATAGCGAGAAATTATCTTCAAAATTGCTTTCAAGATTGACTTATAACAACACATGGTTCAGTCAGGTGGCTTTCAAAGTCACCTGATTTGACTCCGTGCGACTTTTTATCTGATGCATCTTAAAAGTATGGTGTATTCAACACAGCTTACAACTCTACATGAGCTAGAAGGAAACATTCGGAGAGCTTTATACTGACGTTGAGGGAATGCATTTTGAACATTTGTTTTGAATTTATTCTATCTTTAATCCTATCAATAATTTATTTTGATAAATCTGTTTTGTTGTTATTTGAAGAGAAATAATTGGATTTTTCAGTATTTCGTTTCAAAAAATAACTTTCTATTATATCATTATAAAGGAATGGTTATGCTGAATAGTACATTCGAAAAAAGTTGTATGTTCATATTCATGTTTTGGATATACAAAGTATTGAATTTTGCCCAATTTTTCAATTTTTTGCGACTTCATAACGCTGATGAATAAAAATAAAATATTATTAGCAACTGTTATCAAGTGATATATGGTTAACATAACCAAGTTTCCAAGTTTTTCATTTCATTTTTTTTAAAGTATTTTATATGTGCGAACGTTTCAAAACCGTCTGTGTTCTTGAAAAAATTATCTAATCAATTGACGATTCCTATATCATTTTGTATGATCAGTTTGAGGAATAAATATTATTATTATTATTATTATTATATTTTTCTTATTTTGCTTCCACGGCCTTTCTCAGTGAATTTCAATAGGTATTTTTCTGTTAGATACCAATTACGTGAAAAAAAAGGGTTGCCATTTAAAATAAGAAAGTTGGTGTTACTTCAGACTGGAAGTCACCTTCGTAACGTCAATATGCTCAAATTCTAGTCATATCGATGCTCCAAATTTCACAAGCCTACTTCATACAATAATTGAGATATTCCTTAATAATTCCAATAATTCCGTAGCCTTCCGGTATACGTAAAAATGGAGATCAGTTCATGAAAAATTAATCGGTACATTATTACAATACAAGAATTGGAAAGGATCTTCATATTCCAAGAAATCGTACATGATTGTACCAAAAATCCTACCAAATGATGAGCCTTTCAAGAAAAATTTCAAAAATTGGTTTTGTTAGACATAAGTTCTTACAGTTTTGATGAAATGAAATCGTTTTGATGTGTTGAATTTTTGAATGATTTTTTTTAACGTGGAATATGTGTATTAGTATAAGTATATGAGTTATATATGTTAAAATTGGTAAAATTGTTAAAATTGCTATTTACGTCAACCGATTGCACCCCTACGCGCAACCCTCAGAAGTCTTCGAAATATATGTATACATCAACACTGGAGAACAGAAGGCCCTGAAAACCCTGCAAATGGACTCCACCATTAAAATTCTCGTTTCAGACAAAGGATATGCCACAGTCATCATGGACACCCAGACGTATGATGACAAGTTAGAAGCAGTACTCGAAACAGGAAACTACAAACTCTTACAGAAGGATCTAACATCTTCGATAGAAATGAAAATCTACAGTACTCTGTCAAAGTACAAAACCTTCATTCCAGATAAAGAACGGACACATTTGACGCCACATTACAGTAAACCTCCTCATCTCTACGGTCTTCCGAAAATTCACAAACCCGACATGCCAATCACCAGCTCCCGTAACTCACCGACCTATAACCTGGCGAAATACCTCCTACCGATACTACAACCCTTACAGGGTACTAGCAGTTCGTTCGTCAAGAATTCTAAACACTTCGTGGACATTATCAAAGATGTTGAACTAGAGCCTGAAGATCGTTTCATCAGCTTTGACGTGCAGAGCCTTTACACCAATGTCCCCATAGAAGAATCCCTTAACATCATCAAGAGGAAACTGGAAGAAGACATCCAGCTTCATGAAAGGACTGACATCCCCGTACAAGCGATATTGGAACTACTGCAGTGCTGCCTACACAACTCATACTTTCAAGAAAAGAGCCGTTTCTTCTCCCAAGTTGATGGACTGCCGATGGGATCTTCTCTCTCTCCAGTAATCGCCAACATATACATGGAGTGGTTCGAGGAATTGGCTATCAGAGAGGCAAAATACAAACCAAAAGTATGGCTAAGATACGAAGACGACACCTTTATCATTTGGAACCATGGAGATGAACCCCTTGGGGAATTCTTCGCCAGAATGAATAACATGAGGGATTCAATCAAATTCACAATGGAAAAGGAAACTAACAGTACCCTATCGTTTCTCGATGTGAAAGCTGAAAGAACAGACACTGGAATCCTCACCTCTGTTTACAGGAAGAAGACACACACAGGACAGTACCTCAACTACGGCTCTAATCACCCAAACTCCACAAAGAGGGGAATCGTAAGAACGTTGGTGGAGAGAGCAATGTCTATTTGCAACAACCAGGAGTCATTGGATGCGGAAATTAACCACATCAAAAAGGACCTACGTCGAAACGGATACTCCGAGAAGCTCATAGGAGAAGTTCGGAAACAACTCGAAAACACCAAGACAACCGAAGAAAGACCTCAAAACCCCGTTCTCATTCTTCCCTATATCAGGGGTATCTCCGAAAAGATCAGAAGGATCGGAAATAAATACAACATCAAGATTTGTTTGAATGTTTTAGACGATGTAGTAACTTCATTACTTATATTTCGGGCGTCCATCATCTTAATGGTTGAAAGATTTCTATCTCTTTCAAATTTTTTCACAACGTTTCAATTGCTTGAATCCGCAATCGTCTTCTGGTGAATAGTGACAAAATCAGATGCTACGCGACCTTTTATAGGTCTATAATTAAGTGTAATTACGCGCGGTCTTGTGGCGCGCGTGGTTTCGCGCTTTTTCTCCCTCCAAAACGGTCCATGAGCGGTTTCCACATGTTTTTAATTTCCACGCTTGGTTGACTGAAGGCACCATTGGCTTCTAGGTAGGTGGTTTCCATAAATTTCCGTTTGAACCAATGTTCCTCTCTATGAAGAACACTAGCTTCGTCCCAGAGAATTCGGTGGTGTTTTGTACAGGCGTGGTCAGCATTTCCCGATTTTGATGTTTCCCCTCGTTGAGTCCACTTTTTGTGTTCGGCTATTCTTACTGATAATGGCCTCTTGGTCTCTCCGATATAGGAATCTCCACATTCACATGGGACTTTGTAAATACAGTTTTTGCTGGATTCTGTTGTGTTCTCTGGTTTCGTCTTGGTGAGGAAGCTTCGTAAGGTACTGCCGGATTGAAAGCAACTCTTGATGTTGTATTTATTTCCGATCCTTCTGATCTTCTCGGAGATACCCCTGATATAGGGAAGAATGAGAACGGGGTTTTGTGGTCTTTCTTCGGTTGTCTTGGTCTTTTCGAGTTGTTTCTGAACTTCTCCTATGAGCTTCTCGGAGTATCCGTTTCGGCGTAGGTCCTTTTTTATTTGGTTAATTTCCGCCTCCAATGACTCCTGGTTGTTGCAAATAGACAATGCTCTCTCCACCAACGTTCTTACGATTCCCCTCTTTGTGGAATTTGGGTGATTAGAGCCGTAGTTGAGGTACTGTCCTGTGTGTGTCTTCTTCCTGTAAACAGAGGTGAGGATTTCAGTGTCTGTTCTTTCAGCTTTCACATCGAGAAGCGATAGGGTACTGTTAGTTTCCTTTTCCATTGTGAATTTGATTGAATCCCTCATCTTTCAACCATTAAGATAATGGACGTCCGAAATATAAGTAATCAAACAACATCAAGAGTTGCTTTCAATCCGGCAGTACTTTACGAAGCTTCCTCACCAAGACGAAACCAGAGAACACAACAGAATCTAGCAAAAACTGTATTTACAAAGTCCCATGTGAATGTGGAGATTCCTATATCGGAGAGACCAAGAGGCCATTATCAGCAAGAATAGCCGAACACAAAAAGTGGACTCAACGAGGGGAAACATCAAAATCGGGATTTGCTGACCACGCCTGGACAAAACACCACCGAATTCTCTGGGACGAAGCTAGTGTTCTTCATAGAGAGGAACATTTGTTCAAACGGAAATTTATGGAAACCACCTACATAGAAGCCAATGGTGCCTTCAGTCAACCAAGCGTGGAAATTAAAAACGTATGGAAACCGCTCATGGACCGTTTTGGAGGGAGAAAAAGCGCGTAACCACGCGCGCCACAAGACCGCGCGTAATTACACTTTAATTATAGACCTATAAAAGGTCGCGTAGCATCTGATTTTGTCACTATTCACCAGAAGACGATTGCGGATTCAAGCAATTGAAACGTTGTGAAAAATTTGAAAGAGATAGAAATCTTTCAACCATTAAGATGATGGACGTCCGAAATATAAGTAATCATGTATACATACATTATGTTCTAAATGGTAAAATTGACAAATTTGGATTTTTTAAATTATTTGAGTTTTACTTGTGAAATTTATCCAATATTGAATAGGATTTCAGAAATTGTGCTGTTACATTTACTTTCGCTCTTGGTTACTAAGGATAACATTTCTTTAAAAATGCAAAGACAAAGAATTCATTTAGTCCAAAAGTTTTTTTTTACATGCAAAGAAATTTCTTCATCTTTTTTCTCGTAACGAAGGAATATCTGGGTTAGAAAATATGAGCACACTAAAAGAAAATTAAAAGATATTTATTTTTCTATGTAATTTTTCGAACACCACTCATATAGCTAATTCGACAATGTATGAATGATGAGACCTTTCCAAATTCATCAATTTACCAGAATGATATCAGATCTTTCTACTCAGTATGAATATAGCACAGTGTTCTCTATATGAGCAAAAATTTGTGTGAATTGTTAAAAAACTCCAATAATCATGATCATTCTGACTTTGACATTCTACTAAAAATACTAGAAATTTACTGTAGATTCAAAAGCGCACATTTAAGTTATTTGAACAAAGCCTAGTCTATATGGGAATTAAACTCTAAAACCATTTACCGAAGGATGCCGAAGACGAAAGCAATTTCCTTCCATTGAAATGAAAACTGAAAATATTTCTTGTTAAAGGAAGTTTCTTTATCATGAAGGAATATGCATCCCTTGATACGAAATGACTGTGATTTCAATAATATATGTTGAATAATCTAATATAATTCATGTTATTTGAATACTCCTTGAGATGTTTTTAATAAATTTTATGACGTGTCTATCTATCTATAGAATGTATTTAGCCTTTATTTTTTTCATTGTTTGGCCAATTGAGCATTATACAGGGTGTTAATTAAGTACGTTGACAAACTTCGGGTGGTGATTCTTTGAAAGTTTTCAGGACGAGAAGTCCATATAAACATATGCCCCAAACGGCTTGGTTTTCGAAATACAGGGTGATAAAAATACATTTTTTTCAAGATTTTTTAGAGTTAACTTCGACATTTTCGACAATAATCAGTTCAAATTAGGCAAGTACAATCCATGCAATAGTACGCACGATACAAAATAATGCATTTCTCAAATAATTCACAGGGTCCTCCTTTTTTCAGAGTAAAGCTTTGTCCAACCCTTCAGAATTTTTTTTTCCGCCGCCACTGAATAATCAATGTTGTTTCATTTAACATCTTTTTGTTTTCTTGAATTTTTCCATTTACTTGTACGGTTCAGGAGCTATAATGAAAATATTTATTTAAACATTTTCCAGTGTCGCATAATATTAGAAAATTAAACATTCTGAATTATTGTAAATTGATGGAAATGTATTTTCAGAATTTCAAAAATCTACGATGAATAAAAATTATAAAAGAAAAAATATAAAGACAAGCTTTTATAAAAAATCTTGAAAAAACTGTATTTGTATCACCCTGTATCTCGAAAACTAAGCCGTTTGGGACATATGTTTATATGAACTTTTCGTCCTGAAAACTTTCAAAGAATCACCTCCCGAAGTTTGTCAACGTACTTAATCAACACCCTGTATGTTATCTTATTATTTTCACTTTCTAATTGTTTTATAACATTAGTTTGTTTGTATTTTAATACACTATTAGTTAACAATTGAATGGGTTGAGTGGAAGAGCGACGTGAGGTTCAACCGAACTTCACCCTTTCACATCATTATTATTATGTACCATATAATTTTTTTATCCGTGTATTTGCTGTGGTGAATAAAGGCAGTTATTATTATTTATAATAAACAATGTATTGATGCATATAGCTGTTACTATGTGGTAGGAAATCATCATAAAAAATGAGAAATAAAATTTTCTAGTAATGGTATAAAAACAAAGAAAGTTTTATTTCTCAGTTTTCATGAATAATAAAGTGTTACTTGAAAATTTTTTTTAAACGACATTTCTCACCCCTTGCTTTCTGGAGTACTCCAGAAGTTGGTTTGAACTGGCGTCTCGAATTTTTTGAGAAGACATTTCAGATGGACACAAAACTGAACAATCCTGGGCTTGTCGAGTTTGCAGTATTATATATAGAGATATAAATAAACTATCAGCAGGAAACAATTTTTTTGAAAATTCAAGAATCACCACAAAAATAACAAATAAACAATCCGATATGCAGTCGCGAATATAACAAAAGGTTAATGACTGTTTGTTTACAGGTAGTCGCGTTATACAAGATGCTCAGAATTATCATAAGAAAAAAATTGGAAGCACTTCTGTTCGACAAATATAAATGAGAACTTAAAGAAAAAATGAATTATAAAAGGGGAGCTGAGAAGGAAAAAAACATGGAATTAGTTCAAAAAAGAAAACGTGTATCACCAAGAAGAGTTTTGAATTCTAATCACATAATTTGACAAAGGGGGCATAGAGCACCAAACAGAAAAGTTAAATAACAAAGTTTCAATATTTCAGTTGATGATCAAATTTATAAGTTGTCAAAAATTAAATTTATTGGGAACAAATTATTTGAGAGACTTGGAATGGAGCTCGAAGTTTTGCCGGAGTACCGTTTCTCTCCAAATATTTCTACCAAGTGGAAAATATGAGGCAAATATATGAAAACAACCACCTCCTTGGCTAATAACTCGACGGACATTGAACTACATCTTAGTCTGAGAGATATTTGTGAAATGTTCCTCCAAGAAGATCCAATTGCAAGTGCTGCAATTACAATGGGTGATCTCTCATTCGACTGGGAATGACTACCTGCGGACATGTTGCAAGAGAGAGACAAGAACATCGAAACCTGTCTGCAGGTAGTCATCCCCACATTGTTCAATTACAATAAGCACTTCAATTGAGTCCTCTTGGAGAAACGTTGCACAAATATGTGTCAGTTGTAGTTCAATATGTAAATTTTTTCTGTCAGATGTTTGCCTCATATTTTCCATTTGGTGAAGATATTTGGAGAGAAAGTGTACTTCGACTTTGAAGGTTTTATTCAAAATTCATTATTAGAGTATTGGAAAAAAAATTGGTTATCGATTGTGCAAGTCCAACAACCTGAAAATCGATTTTGACACATGTCACGTGAAGAAGATTTCGATGATGATGGCATAATGAAGTGAAAAAGTTGGTTTTTGCTAGGACCCTTGCTGTTTGTTACATTGGTTCGTATCTAACATTTATATCAGAATTTCAAGACTATTATTGTGGTGATATAACAATTTGAGAACATCGTGATTTCCAGTCTTAGAATGACACAAGCAATATTTCAATCTATGTATTGAATTTGAATGCTCTTAAATGTAAATTCCAAATATATCTCTTCAAAAACACCCGAATTGGCAAATGAATATTATTAGATCTTCAAAAAAAGGAATAGATTTCTTGAATAAAGAATCTTCAAAGCCTTGCAATACTATACTATATATATATATATATATATAATCTTTTGATATAAATTTCGATTGGTTAACAGATCAGTGAAGTTACCTATAATGACTTACCTGCTCATACCTAGGCAAATTCTTTATATTATAAACTATCGGTAAAAACAAAATTCGTTTGGTTTACAAATGGGTGCAGCATAGAAAAAGAAAATAATTAAACTTGATTAAATCAAAGATAGCCATGACCACATTTTGAGAGGCAAAGCATTTTAGGCGCATTCGTCTGTTTATAAACTTCATAAAAATTATATTTCATCCAGTCAACATATGGATGAAGGGTGAAATCTCTTCGGGTCCTGTACTAATATGTTTATAACATTTTGGCAATTTCAAAAACAGTAGAGTTGTATTATTTTCAAAATTTTAGGACTGAAATTAGTGGTTTGAAGATATCCCTGGCTGTATTAATATGGAGACAAAAGAAGTGAAGTTGTCTCATTTGACAATCGAAAGTTTATGTCACTTCTGGTGAAACCGGAATTCGCATGAAGCTGAGTTACTTGTCAAAAGATGCAGTTTCATGCCTTATACAGATCCTCCAAATTTTATCCCGTTATCTTAAAAAAAAAAGTTATGATGATGGTATTAGTTAGGTAATATTATCGATGTTTTTTTTTTGAATTTTTTTCTTTTCATATTCTCATGTTTTATTGGGCAAAATAATTATTATTTCCAGTGTGATTATCTGGTATTCATCACCATAAATATGAGATTGAGTTGATGAGCAGGCTTTTTAAAGGTCACTTCGTGTAACTTCTAACTAGAGTGAAATCTGCCATTTGACCAGTCTGTATAAATTTATTTATAAGTCTGTGTTTATTTTAAAGACTGTCAATAAAAACCATCATTGTTATTTTAGATATATTTGAATCTAGAATACATATTGATCTTTTTCCAACCATCTCTTCGAATCTATTCTATCAATAATTAGATAATTTTGACGATACATATAAATGAAACAAATATTCGCATTGGGTACATATATTAGTCTTTATTATTCAAGAAACTGCAACAATCCACATTTTTCATCACTATAAACTGACGTGCTGCGAAGTATTCAACCCTGACCTCAATCTCTTTCCCAAATCTTCGTCAACGTTAGAAAACATTTCAATAGCCCTCTCCTGGAAAACTTCCTTGGCGGGCTTCAACCAAGACACCATATTGGCAATCATCCTGCTCCTGTCCCCCTCCTTCATCACCTTCTTATACAGCAATTTCGCCTGCGTGAAGTTGTCATCGTTGCCGCTGTCAGTTCTTGTTGCATCGCCATGTAGGGGGATGACGGGGGACAACGCCTTGGCTCTTTTGTCTATTTTTGGACCGTTGAAGCTGTTGGGGTGGTAATTCGGAGCTCCTCCCATGCTGTGGAGCGTTGCTTCGCCATCCCTGTCGAAATGGTTGGCTTTGAAAGGGCTGTTGACGGGCAGTTGGAGGTGGTTCACTCCCAGTCGGTAACGGTGAGTGTCACCGTAGGCGAAAAGACGACCTTGGAGCATTCTATCTGGAGACGGTTCTATTCCTGGAACACAGAAAATGTAGGTAGGGTTAGGTTAGGTTAGGTTTGAACGTGAGTGGGCCCGTATCATGCCCTCCACTGCGACAAATGGCCTATTGTGGCTCACCCTATGGTTATATTTCTCCCAGTATATTCAATCTCTTGACGAAATTGAGGAATGTATTGGGAGAACAATTTACCAGGTTTTCTGGCCTTACTGTCGTATCGCCAAATATTGAGAATCTTGTTCTAGCCGCTGCAGGGCATGTACACAGAATGTGTTTAGCCGGTTCATCATCCTCCATGCATAGCCGGCATTCTGCATCTTGTGCAAGTCCGATTTTATGCATGTGATGTTTGAGTTTGCAGTGGCCAGTAAGCAAACCTACTATAACTCTGAGATGCGCTCCACTGAGTTCTAGCAGTTTGTCAGAGTCCTGTTTTTTCCTTGTACAAGCAATAATTGCTTTGGAATGGGCTAGGCCCGGTAGACTACGCCAGTACTTGAGTCTTTTATTGTCTGCCCAAGCTGTTATAACATTCTTGGCAGTGCTATATGCTGAACCGATTACCGGTTCTGGTCCAGTGAACGTTGTTTCGGCCCCCCTTTATGCTATGGCGTCCGCTATTTCGTTTCCTTCTAGGCCTGTGTGACCTGGTATCTAGACTAGGGTAACGTTGTTGCGTTGCGCCAGTCGGTTTAAGGTGTCTCTGCAGTTCCATACTGCCCTAGATTTAAAGCAGTTGGATTCAAGCGCTTTAAGTGCTGCTTGACTATCTGAACATATTTTTATTGTTTTTTGTGAGTGGTGTTGATTTTCCAGCTCTTTGTCACACATTTCAATGGCATATACCTCTGCCTGAAATATCGTAGCTAGTTTACCCATACTGAACGAGCGTTTCACTACTGGGTTCATCCCATATATTCCGGCTCCGACGCCTTCCTGAGTTTTGGAACCGTCGGTGAACCAACGATCATTTGCCCTACATAGGTTGGTTTCATTTCGGACCCAGTCTTCTCTTTCGGGAAAGACCACAGTGTAGGACGTGTGAAGGTTGATAGTTTTAGGCATGATGTCTGAGGGCATTCCTAGAATGTTGTGAGCTATTATGCCCTCCAGCATGCTGGTGCCTCTCATGACACATGCCTGCGGTAGACTAATGGCCGTTTGATAAAGTCTGTATGTTGCCCATCTTGCCTCTCTCTCCAGAACTATGTGCAGAGGAAGTAATCCAAGGAGGACTTCCATTGCTGCCGTTGACGTGGAGCGAATGCTTCCAGTAATCGCCAGGCACGCTTGTCTCTGTAGTCCGTTAAGTTTAGCAATGGCCATCTTCCTATGACCCTTGCTCCACCAGACTGTAGAGCCATACGTTATCATTGGACGTATGACGCTCACGTACAATCAATATACGTGTAGGTAGGGAGGCTGAAAGAATTATAAAACAAAAGACTGAACAGAAAATCTTATATAAATGGCTTTCAGCCTTTATTAAATTTTTGACACCTATTTTATTTGGGTCAACACCCTACACAATTTTGACAAGTTATAAGAAGCTTGTATTATTAGGAAAACCGCTAGAGGGAAGCAAAGTTGAATGATTCAAAATGCATTGTCATGATATTTTCTATTGAAAAATTACGATTAATTTTTATTAAAAGCTTTCATTCAACTTGCTGTGTGTGGGTGTGTGTATGTTTTAGATGGATACAAATCTTGCAAGCTCAATTAGAACATTTATTCTTATCCTATGGGATTGAAATTTTACATGTTGGTTCAGTTCCGCAAACAATACATCAATGCCTAAGAAATTGTCTCTCCCTGCCCCCCGAAGGCTAGATAGAGAACGCGTAGGGTTTCGGAAGTTTTCTTGATTGATTTGTACGTCAAAGATTACAGTGAAAAATAAAACTCATCAAGGGGAGGCTCGCCCATCCCCTTTTCTCAGAAAAAGTTGAAGAACTTTTGAAATTAAAAACGTAAAAATCTGTAAAAATAGTGAAAAATATTTGACTGTTGAATATTATGATAAAGAGAAATTTCATCCCCCTCGTCCCCCCTCAAAAGCTAGATAAAGAACGAATTCGGAAAATGTTTCAACTGTTTCGAACATGGAAAAAATGATGAAGAAAAAATCGATCGGAGGAGTCGCCACCCTTTCCTGTCACGAAAAAAAAAAATAGGAAAACTCGCGAAATAGAAATCGAAAAAATCCGTAAAAATAGCGAAATTTGATAAATTTTGAAAGGCTTTCGCGGCCATCGTCACTTACATGGTGGTTCTTCGAGTTGTAAGGCCGACGTATGTTAAGAGAAGATCTCGACGTTTCGCCAACACGAATGGTTAGCATTTTCAAGAGAAAGTTTCTGGTTTCTTAAGTCGCTGTCAAAAGCATTTGCCAAAATGATGGGTTTAATTCACTTTAAAATTTATTTTCTCCTTTTTAGTGCATTCAAATAAAAGCTTTTCTCTAAAAAGTTTTTAAAAGTTTACTTATCCACCGTCGTTGAAAAAAAATGGGGTTGCCATTTGAAAGTAATGAATTTAGGTACACAATTTTGGAGATGGCCAAATTCGGCGCCAATTTCTAAGTTACCCGTATAATTTTTTTGGCAAGTTTCCAAAGATTAAGAAGGTTCCTGGTCTTATTCAGTTGAATTTTTGCAATTTTTTACCTGACTATATTTGTTAAAAAAATTGTATAGGGCTGCACCTGTCAAAATATTCAAAAAAATTGAAATTACTGAAAACTGGAGCCCTTTAGACATATGATGTTTCAAGTAAAGCTGTATTAAAATTCATCGTAGATTTAAAAAAACGCAATAAAAACAGCATATTCCATTAAAAAAAAAACAAAGTTGTGGTCCATTTTCGGTATAATCGGAAGTCGTAGACAACTGCAAATATTTTAACTGAAATGAGATCCTCAGAAAACTCCTGTATACACATTTTCAGAAAGATACTCGCAATAGTTTCTCATATACGAGGCAAATGCACAAAGTAAGAGTACTGTTTGGCTTTCGTGCTGTGAGAATTTTTTCCCGACAAGTACGAAGTGCGCACTGTCATAAGGTTCCTTCCCGCCAGAAGGAAAAACTCCTATTGAAATTTTTCTGAGTTTCATTGTGACTGGTGATGAAACATGGGTGGCCTATTACACCCCTTAGACAAAAAGGCAGTCGTCCTTTGGCGGTACACTGGTTTCTATGTCAAAAATTTAAAAACCTTAATTTCGGAGAAAAAAATCATGGC
Source organism: Chrysolina oricalcia (assembly GCA_944452925.2). Classification (NCBI taxonomy): domain Eukaryota; kingdom Metazoa; phylum Arthropoda; class Insecta; order Coleoptera; family Chrysomelidae; genus Chrysolina; species Chrysolina oricalcia. The sequence goes on along the minus strand of OX101821.2, from coordinate 540,720 downwards.
ATCCGTGTTTTGGGACCTGCAATTTTTCTCTGACTTAGCGCCTTCAGATTTTCATCTTTTCACCTTCCTGAAGACTTACATGGGTGGAAGAAAAATTTCAAACCGATAAGGAAGTAAAACAAGAGGTATTGAAGTGGACGAAGGAGATGGCGGGAGAGTTCTGAGGAAGGCATCAAAAACCTTGGGCCACGACCTACAAAACAGGAAAAATAAGTAATATGTATACCAACAAGGTTCTGTAATTTTTTGTATATAATTTTTTTTATACAAAAATTGAGTACCACTACTTCATGGATATGCCTCGTAGAAAGCGGGTGGAAACTAAAAACTTGCCTGGGATAAGATGAGCAGGGTCGAAACCAATCTGTTCAACTTCCGCGAAATAGTTCTTGGGGTTTTTATTCAGGACGAAGCGCCCGACAGGAATCAGCGGAAATTCTTCTTTTAGCCAAACTTTGGTGTCGTCGAAAGGATCATACGAATTTTTGGCGGCTTGTTCCGGGGTCATTATTTGGACGTAAAATTTCCATGAGGGGTAGTTTCCACTCTCGATGGCGTTGTAGAGGTCTCGAGTGTGGTAATCGGGATCTTCGCCTGCTATTCTTTGCGCATCTTTCGGTGGAAGGTTTACAACACCTGAAATTATTTTTTTAGTTAAAGTTAATATTCTTAACTAAATATTTACAAATTAATTATTGTGGAAAACATCAGTTGGAAATGAACCTTGTTTTCATTGTCGGAAAATATTACGAAAACGTTATACCTTGTAGTGATATGGTCCAATCTGCCTATTAAATCGCAAAAACTAAGTGAATCCGCGAAAAAATGTATTCGAACATTGAGTCAATAAAACCTCATGAGCATGATATTGAAAGGATAATAATTTTTCAATTAAATAACTTTTTTCAATATGCTATGTTCTTGAAACTGTTTAAAAAGGATCAAATAATGGGTCCTCTTTCCATATAAATTTATTACTCCATGATATAGTAATTATTAGTCCTCCTGAGAAAAGGTGTGTTTACATAAAATGACTGATTTTTTAACACAAATACTACTAGCAAACCGACTGTGCCATCACATGAAAGTCACTCCGTAGTTATATTATGTTACTAATTGGACTCGTAAGTATCATTATTAATTTGTTATAAACATTTAAATACAAAAAAATCCGTTTTTTGTGTATCGTTTATAAAATGAAAACTAATACAGCAATCTAGTTGCTCCATTGAGATAAATTGTATAGAATTGAACTAACTACACTCAAATGCAAAAAAACGCAACAAGTTAATATTTGGTAAATTTTGAGGTCTCACAGTTTTTTTAATTTTAGTCCAATTTTCAAATTTTTTTCAGCAAACTCTAGATAAAATTATTAATATTACTTTGCACATTCAATCTATTGTTAGATGCTGGCTTATCAGTCAGTATACAGGGTTAATTAGAAGTTTGTTTGTTAAACCCTAATTTTAAAACATCCTGTGGAAGAATTTCGTGGTCAAATTCGTTCAAAATAACAATTTTTGTTAAGAACCATTCCTTTTCAACATTTTGTTCTTTGATTCATGCCTTTAAGTGCACTAGTTCATTTTTAAGAGAGAAATGAACTTGTCATCAACGGTTTACTTTAAGAAATGTGATTTTTTGAAGAGGTGGCTGCTCGTTGTTGCCCTAATGTCAGTTTGACAGTGAGAGACCTAAAAGAATATTTAGTAATATGAAGGTACGTTGATAATAAGAACGAAAAAAAATTAGGTTGTCACTTTCAAATCCCGAGAAAATAATTAAATAAAAATTACTGATTTTTAACTTGAACGCCCTGTATTTCAAAATCTATTAATCAACGAACTTTGCGATTCTGCACGTTCAATCAGTACATCGAATACTACAGTATACTAAAAATTCAGACAATTTCACCGAGAACCATTTTACCTATAAAAAGTGCGGGGTCCTTTTGCATACAGAAAAAAAAGGCTTAAAACTTAATTTCTTAGAAGCACTGGAGATCAACAAAAGAATAAAAAATTCAATAATTTACTGATTGGCCAGGTAGATGTTAATCTTTCACCTCTCCTCAATATCTTCAATTATTAAGTGCATCTTTGTGATATTATCCCGAATGAATTTCCTATATTAAGGAAACTACCTGTTTATCATCATGCTACGTTTTTATAATTAATACCTTCTTTCTATTTACCAATTTCAAACTACTATAAATAGGATTGTGCATTTACTGAATACCATTGTATGGTTGAGAAAGCTATAGTAATAGCGAAACGCGTCACAAATTACGTGTAGTAATATATTGTAGATATTTTAAAAAACGATTGTTTTTCATTTAATTCTAAGTAAAAATTCATTACTCCACCATTTTTCAAAAAATAGGGTTGGTCCTTTTTATGAAGGTATCGAATCATGTGTACTTTATGTGTACATAAAACAGGCTCTGACGGATCATTAGTTTCGGCACAATTGCAATTTATTTTTTTTGGCAGCATGTATGGATGCTCTATTGAAATTTTCAGTTTTTTCCAGTTTTTCTCCGTTACTTATGATCCGATCGGGTCGTAAAAAAATAATTTTGTTTCAACATTCAAATGCAAAAAAACGCAACAAGTTAATATTTGGTAAATTTTGAGGTCTCACAGTTTTTTTAATTTTAGTCCAATTTTCAAATTTTTTTCAGCAAACTCTAGATAAAATTATTAATATTACTTTGCACATTCAATCTATTGTTAGATGCTGGCTTATCAGTCAGTATACAGGGTTAATTAGAAGTTTGTTTGTTAAACCCTAATTTTAAAACATCCTGTGGAAGAATTTCGTGGTCAAATTCGTTCAAAATAACAATTTTTGTTAAGAACCATTCCTTTTCAACATTTTGTTCTTTGATTCATGCCTTTAAGTGCACTAGTTCATTTTTAAGAGAGAAATGAACTTGTCATCAACGGTTTACTTTAAGAAATGTGATTTTTTGAAGAGGTGGCTGCTCGTTGTTGCCCTAATGTCAGTTTGACAGTGAGAGACCTAAAAGAACTCTAACCATGGTTTTAAGTACGGAAAATTGCGCAAAAGCTGTTGCTCTTGTTGAAGATGGACGTAACTATGAGTATGTTGCAAGAATACTTCATGTTCATCGCTCTACCATCAAAAGAGTAGTCGAACGTTTTAGACAAACTGGACCCAAATTACTTCGTCGTCACCGAGCAGCTAGACTGCAATTTACTACTGCACATTTACAGTGGAACTCAGGGCAATGGAACAATGTTCTTTTCACTGACGAATCCAGATTCTGCTTACATTCTCCGGATGGACCAAAAAGAGAATGGAGAAGGAAATGAGAAAGATTTGCAGAGTGCACGTTCAGTCCCCGTCTGAGTTATGGAGGAGGTTCAGTAATGGTTTGGGCAGGAATATCTCGGGAGGCCTGCACTGAGTTGGTGGTCATCGATGAATCCTTGACGGCCCACCGATATATTGAGGAGAAAATGAGCAATTACGTTGTTCCTTTTAGTGGATTTATCGGAGATGACTTTATCCTGATGCTGGGTAATGCCCGGCCACATACAACAAGGCGTATTACACAGTACCTCGCGGAAGTAGGTATTAGAAAAATGAACTGGCCAGCATGTTCGCCTGATCTCAACCCCATAGAGCATGTGTGGGACATGCTTGGTAGGCAAGTCAGAGTTCGCGAAGTAGCTCCGGCTACGATAAATGAGCTTCTTTTAGCAATTCAGGAGGAATAGCAAAATATTCCTCAAGGTGCTATTCGTAACCTAATTGACAGTATGAACCGACGTATGCAGGCAGTAATAAGAGCTAGAGGTGGTAATACAAAGTATTAAGCTGAATTTGTTGTAAAAAGTACGTTTTTCCAGGTTTAAGTTACAGTTGAATTAGTTTGTTTTGAAGTTTGATTTTTAATTTGAATTGAATAGTTTGCATAAGTAAATTTTGCTAGACTCTTAAACTGAGATATGAAACTGATAATGGCACAATGAGCAAAGCCCTCTCGTCAAAAAATAACATTTCTTAAAATTGGGTAAAACTGATGTTAGGAGTTCATTTCTCTCTTAAAAATGAACTAGTGCACTTAGAGGCATGAACCAAAAAACAAAATGTTGGAAAGGAATGGTTCTTAACAAAAATCGGTATTTTGAAAGAATTTGACAACGAAATTCTTCCACAGGATGTTTTAAAATTAGGGTTTAACAACAAACTTCTAATTAACCCTGTTTACTGACTGAATTTATAATTTTATCCACAGTTTGCTGAAAAAATTTAGAAAATCGGACTAAAGATAAAAAAACTGTGAGGCCTCAAAATTTACCAAATATTAACTTGTTGCGTTTTTTTGCATTTGAATGTAGAAACAAAATTATTTTTTTACGACCCGATCGGATCATAAGTAACGGAGAAAAACTGGAAAAAACTGAAAATTTCAATAGAGCATCTATACATGCTGCCAAAAAAAATAAATTGCAATTGTGCCGAAACTAATGATCCGTCAGATTTTATGTACACATAATGTACACATGATTCGATACCTTCATAAAAAGGACCAACCCTATTTTTTGAAAAATGGTGGAGTAATGAATTTTTACTTAGAATTAAATGAAAAACAATCGTTTTTTAAAATATCTACAATATATTACTACACGTAATTTGTGACGCGTTTCGCTATTACTATAGCTTTCTCAACCATACAATGGTATTCAGTAAATGCACAATCCTATTTATAGTAGTTTGAAATTGGTAAATAGAAAGAAGGTATTAATTATAAAAACGTAGCATGATGATAAACAGGTAGTTTCCTTAATATAGGAAATTCATTCGGGATAATATCACAAAGATGCACTTAATAATTGAAGATATTGAGGAGAGGTGAAAGATTAACATCTACCTGGCCAATCAGTAAATTATTGAATTTTTTATTCTTTTGTTGATCTCCAGTGCTTCTAAGAAATTAAGTTTTAAGCCTTTTTTTTCTGTATGCAAAAGGACCCCGCACTTTTTATAGGTAAAATGGTTCTCGGTGAAATTGTCTGAATTTTTAGTATACTGTAGTATTCGATGTACTGATTGAACGTGCAGAATCGCAAAGTTCGTTGATTAATAGATTTTGAAATACAGGGCGTTCAAGTTAAAAATCAGTAATTTTTATTTAATTATTTTCTCGGGATTTGAAAGTGACAACCTAATTTTTTTTCGTTCTTATTATCAACGTACCTTCATATTACTAAATATCCTTCAGATGGTGCCGATTATATCATTATATACAGAGTGAAAAATAAATACATTTTAGCAATGTCTGAAAATTCGATGCAAAAATGAAATATTGATTACAAAATTTTGGCATGCAATATACTTAACTTATTCCATCATTAATCACAATGGCTGGTTATCTTGTACATATCCTGTATATTCAAGTGAGTTACCATCCTCCGAAGATAGCTAATACCGTATGAACATGATTTCGTTGGGATATATAGGGTGATCATGAAAATTTTCGATTATAAAATATCAACGTTTCAGAAATCACCCTGTAATTCACGATTAACTAGGTGAAATTCCTTTATTATCATTCAATATATTCATCATTCTCTCCTCAACACTGTCCCAGAAATTAAGTTTCCTACTATTACTAGTTTCATAGTTATTAATTGAGAAACTTATTACCATTTGCACGACGGTCCATCCAATTCCATCCACCATTTAGGACCTGACTGAATATACAACACATAGTTACGACTTACAACTCAGGCATGAGCCAGATAAAATTCCTAATTCTTGGATAGTTTGACTCGCCCAATCGTGTATGAGGCCCCGGTACGGGAAATCACTCATCACTGAAGGTGACAAGGAACAGCCTTAACCGAATCCACCTCCCCCGTAGCAGCGCTACGGTCCCCATACAACAAGAAAACCCTATCAGCTATTGGGTACATTTTGATTTTGTCGTTGACGGAAAGTGAATGAAAAAGAAAAATCAATTAGTTCCATCAGTGATAAATATTATTACCTTTATATATTGAATTACCTATATTGACGAAATATAATAGATGTCTATATGTTTCAATTGATAGCCAGCAAATATAAAAATCATGGAAACCTCTATCCGAGTGAAACTCGCATTGGAAAAAACCGTCGCTGCCCAGATTCAAATTCTCCTATTAGAAATAAAAGCGTTCTATCAATCATTTTCACTTTTCCCATATAGTTTGTTTTTTAAACCAACAAAATTCACCTAACTATTTGTACCTTACATTATTGAATTCATATACCTGATGTGATTGTTATCTCTAATCTCCGCCCTCTTTTACATTTATTTTGATCTCCACATTCGCACCTTTCACTATTTTTGAAAAATCTCGGCTACTAGTAGAATGTACGCGTGAACAAGTTCCTTCAACTCGTAATGCAACTGGCAATAAGTTTCTCAATTAGTAACTATGAAACTAGTCATAGTCGGATACTTAATTCTTGGGACAGTGTTGAGGATAGAATGATGAATATATTAAATAATAATAAAGGAATTTCACCGAGGTAATCGTGAATTACAGGATGATTTCTGAAACGTTGATATTTTGTAATTTTTATCATCGAAAATTTTCATGATCACCCTATAATATCCCAATGAAATCATGTTTATACGGTATCAGCTATCTTCGGAGGATGATAATTCACTTGAACATACAGGATATGTACGAAAGAACCGGCCATATATTTCACCAATTTTTAAAATCACCCTGTACGAAATGTATAAATTGTGATTAATGATGGATTAATAATAGTACATTGCATGCCAAAATAATTTTATCAATATTTCATTATTACATCACATTTTCGGACATAACTAAAATGTTTTTATTTTTCACTCTGTACATAATGATATAATGTGCACCATCTGAATGATATTTAGTAATATGAAGGTACGTTGATGATAAGAACGAAAAAAAAGCAGTTGTCACTTTCAAATCCTGAGAAAATAATTAAATAAAAATTATTGATTTTTAACTTGAACTTCAAAATCTATCCGTCAACGAACTTTGCGATTCTGCACGTTCAATCAGTACATCGAATACTACGATATACTCGAAATTCAGACAATTTCACCCGAGAACCATTTCACCTATAAAAGTGCGGGGTCCTTTCTAATTCTGGATCAAAAGTACGGTTTTCATCTATAAGGTGATTTGAATAATTTGAATCTCTCTTGTGGTTATCAAAGCTTCTTTAATGTTCAAGAAAGCGGGTTTTGAAATTTCCAAAAGTTCTACCGACATATATTTTAGGGCAATCTCCACATTTTAATTTGTAAACCCCAGATTTTTGTGATTCGTCGGTTTTAGTTTCATTGTTTTTGATGAATTTGCTCAAATTATTGTTTGTTTTGTAAGAAGTTGTAAAATTGTGTTTTGTTAAGAAAGATTTTATTTTGTCACTAGATTTTCCTAAATAGGTTAATGAGCAATAATTAATTGGTTGTTGTTTCTGGATGGGAAAAACTTCGCTTATAGCAATTGAGTATTCTTTCTTTTTAATAATTTGATCTATTAAGTGTGGGTCATAGCCATTGTTATATGCTGTTTGTTTTATAATGTTGAGTTCTTTTCTGAAGTTGGAGTCTCACATAGGGATATTTAGTAGTCTATGTATCATGCTGTTATAAGCTGCTAATTTATGTTGATAAGGATGTAATGAAGACTTATGAATGGTTATGTCTGTGTTTGATGGTTTATGGTAGATGGAAAAGCTATGTCTATTGTCTATTCCTGTTATCGTGAGGTCTAGAAAGTTTATTGAGTTGTTTTCTACTGTTTCTGATTTGAATGTGATATTGTGGTATGAAGAATTTTCAAAATACCGTCACCTTGCCTGACACTCAAACTGTGCTATTAGCAAGGTGGAAGTAGTTTTCGAAAATTCTGCATTTTGTCTGTATTATAATACTGAAAATAATGATGTACACTTCGAACACTATTTATGACTTATTCTCGTTATCTTGAAGGAGTATGATTAATTTCTGTGTTTTGGATTTCGTACACTACTGTGTTTTTGATGATATTGAAAAACTCAGTTACCTATAACAAAAAAAAAATTCTAAATAAATTTGTGAAATGCAATGACTACTATAGTTAATGGTAGACAATGAACAAATAGATAGATAGAGAATGTTTAACATTAACTCTGTAAATCTCACCTTGTTCGCTAGGATAATGAAATTTGCAATATACAAATTTCCCATGGGCATTTACGAATGCATATGTATTCACTCCATATCCGTGCATTTGTCTGAGGTTTGCAGGAATACCTCTGTCTGAGAATAGCATTAGACACGTGTGAGTTGTCTCTGGTCTCAGTGTCATCATATCCCAAAACATGTCATAGTCCGGTCTCATATGTGTTACGGGGTTCCTATAAAGAGATAAGAACGATTTCTTGTTTCCTCGACTCATAGAGAAATCATTAGAAGGTTTATAGAAACAGTTATTTATTATACTTTAGGAAAAAGTTTTTATAAAATCTACTACGCCATACCTTTTCATGATGTGAATAAAACTAGGAAATAATGCACAATCCTTCACAAAGAAAATCGGAGCGTTGTTTCCTACCAAATCCCATATTCCATCTTCAGTGTAAAATTTAATGGCGAATCCTCTGATGTCTCTGACTGTATCTGGATATCCCAATTCACCAGCAACTTGAGAGAACCTTTTGAGCAAATCTCAATTTTAGCACAATAAAGTAACATATATTTCAAATCTTCATTCTTTCTTAAATTCCTCGATTACACCTATTCTTTTTCTAAATGTTTTGTGGAATTGAATTGTGCTCCAAATGAACTGATGCACACAGTGTAATTTTCATGTACAAGATGATGTATAAAATTTCACCTGACAGCAATTGGTGTCTTTTTGCCAACTTCCGAGAAAACCTTGGCAGCTGTATACTGGGTAATATCATGTGTCACTTCGAAATATCCGAACGCACCAGCTCCTTTAGCATGGACTACTCTTTCTGGAATACGTTCTCTGGTAAAATGGGCTATTTCATCTATCAAGTTGTAGTCCTGGAGTAAAATAGGACCATGGTAGCCCACGGTCAAACTAGCGTCTTTCTCTGGAATTGGAACGCCCCATGTGGTGGTAATTTTATCTTTGTTGCCCTAGAATTGTATTTAAGTTGTATTTGCAACTCGTTCTTGATAATGATAGGAAATGGTACTAATAATTTCAATCGATGCTTATCATGAACAGATACAGTTCATTGCTAACTATGGATATCAAATCATATAAAAATATTATCATCACAGGGCTTATTTGTGGATTCGAAAATTGACCCTTGAAAATCATTGAATTTTATGAATACTACGGGTAAAATTCCAATTAGTTTAAAAACAATTACTGTCATACCAATTGAAAAAGTAACAAATTCTACTAAAGCTGATGAATTTCGGCAATAAAATACTCTCCCACCCATTGAAAAACTTCTAGAAATGGCCGCGTATGAACAGTTACTGCACTACATTTCACAAAATTGCATTTTAATGAAAAATCAGTTTGCATTTGAAAAAGTATTCGTGTGAATCATCATTGCAACTTACACTACACAATATAAGAAGTTATTTGGATGATAATAAATATGTTATTGCTGTGTTTCTTATTTTAAAGAGCGCTTTTGAGAATATTGACATGGTAATATCATTGTCTGAATTGGAACAATATGGTGTACGATTGGTTAAAAAACTATCTGCAAAAATTAAGTAGGTGTTCCGCAGGGAATCGTCCTAGGCCCGCTACTATTTTGTATTATATATGAATGTTATTGAGCATTTCGAAAAAATGATGACGTTTCAATTGCATGTAGTGTTGTCAACCTTAGAAGTGCTGAATAAAAAATTATCACCACATTAATATCAATAACCAAATATTTGAGTATCGATAAAATAAATTTGAATGTTGCAAAAACACAGTAAATGTTATTCACAACCAATTATGACGCCACTGATATTTAACATTGAAATAACTCAAGTTGTCTCAAGATTTGAGTATTTGGGTTTTCTTCTTGATAATTTTTTAAGTTTCAATGATCACTTCGATTATATTTATAAAAACATTTCAAAAAAAAGTTTGTTTACCTGAATATCTGAACATTTATCAATAGAGTCTAAAATCACAGTATATAACTGAATTATTCAAAACAGCAATTTAATTATTGCCCATAAATTACAAACCTGTTCAACCTCAATAAAATACACAAGCTGCAAAAAATGCTGTCATAGAATGGGGTTATTTTGGAAACTAATCGGCTCTCCCCAATTTTTAAAATAACTAACAACATGGCACCCGAATATTTTCAGAAATTCATAACTAAATAAAAATATACGTAATTATAATACCCGTGGAAAAATTGTTTTTCAGTTTTTCTAATGAATACAGTTCAATAAAGTTTTGATTTGTGCATGAAAGTAGAAAATATTGTATTATTTCTTTTGTGGTAGAATTTTATTTTTACTTCAATTTTGAGAAATATATTGATTTATTTTGGAGACATTTTGGACAGTTATATTCATGGTTCTACTTTTTATTTCTATTATTAAATTTTTTATCCTCTTTGAAACTTGTGTGCATTTGCTCTAGGGATTCATACATACAAAACCATTATTTTTTAAACTGATTTGTCATACATTTTTGTTTCCTAAACATGATTTTTATATTTAGTCGTGTAAGTTATGTTGGTGTATTATATAAAGTACTATGTGCTTCAATTTATATCTATACTATTATATCAATTAATATATTTTTACTATATGTTTTTTATACTATACTATATATCTCGTAATTATAATATGATATAATTATCTATCTATTCGTATACCTCATGATCCTTTGCGAACTCAGACAGCTGTTCAGCAGCAATATCCCTCTTGGGAGTTGTCATTTTGTTATTTTGAGCACCTCACACCACTATCAACAATTAATTTATTCCGTTTATTATGGGTTATATATCAAATTTTATCACCGGAAATCATTTGGGTGGGAACACAAAATATTCTACGAAGGTCAGGGCCGGAGTTTCAGTTTGTGGATAAAGAAATCTGAGCTATCTTGAACAGCGTATTTATAAACCGTCTCTTGGAATGACAGAAAAGTCAAAATGATAACAATATCACCCTAAATTAAATTATTGTTCGTTGGTAATACAACTAGACCTATTTTACGAGTGAACATATTTTTCAATTTTCGCGAATACGGTTTTGGTTGAAACTTGAATTCGGAGACGATCTGATGCCCATAAGGAAAAAATAAAGTGATGATGCCAAGAGACGAATAGTCGGATGATAAATCTGAAAATACCATCGTATAGCGGAGACAAAATGGCAAAAATGGTTAATGTTTCTTGAAGTTATGCCAGTTTTGAAGCGACTCAATGTGCGCATGGAAAATTTTGAAAACTTTCAATGGACTGTATGAAAAGCTCCGTAAAACTGTGTGTTTTCAGTGTGCATAGGAGTACCTAGGTACAATATAAAGATCTAAATCTCTTGTCAGACAATTGTGATAGTCCCTACGTTTCATAAGATTGTTTTAAAGGTAGGTTGGTGTTTTGGAATGATTGATTAGATATATGAGTCCAACTTATGCTCTGCTGAAAAACCTCTGCTCATAATGGAGGAAACAATATTTTTCCATCGAGTATCTCATACGATACTTTTGTATCTTCTGTAAAGTGTATTTATCCCTCATGTGAGTTCAACACTGAGGCAATAGTTTCAAGGTCTTCGTTGATACTAACGCTTGCGAGAAAACTTTCAGATGTTGAAAGCGAAAAATAGAATTGTGTGTCATTAGCGTACTGATGATTTCGGCACTATTTGAAAAAGAAGCGAAATCTGCAGTATATGCTGAAAATAATAATGGCCCCAGGATGCTTCCCTGGGAACCCCCTGGAAATATTTTTGAAGTTGGAATTTTTTTGCCCTATCACCACCCTCTTTTGCCTCCCACTCATGTTATTTTTAAAGAAACACATTGAATTATCATCAAAACCGATTTTTTTTACGTGTCGAACGCCTTGCTGAAATCGAGTATTGAACTGATTTTTTCATTGTCTATAGATATAAAAACATTGTCTGTTACTTTGAGCAATGCCGTGGTGGAGCTATGTTTTTTTTTCTGAAGCCTGACTGTTTTGTTGGCAATATTTTATTCTGCGTAAGATATGATAATAATTGATCAGATACTAAACTTTCAATTATTTTTGAGATGGTGGGTAAAATACTAACGGGTCGAAATTGTTATATGTCATCTGGGTTTTCAATTTTTGGAATGGGTATAACATCAGCATAGTTCCATGCTTTCGGAAAAGTGGCATTTGGGAAACGAGTTTTGATTATACCGGGTGACACAGCAGACATGTAGCAGCCTGTAGTTCTTTTATTTGAAGAGATGAAGATTTGAAATTTGCAGAAGTTACGTAATCAATGATAACGCGTCATTTGAATCTAACGACAACTTTTTTCAACTACCTGTTTGATCGGCAGTAACTCCAACTTCTTTTTTTGAATGACACCTTGTATAATTATCCAGCATATCTTATTTGTCTTGAAATTCTCTATTCAACTGTGTATCACAAAGTGGCATTGGTTTCTCGATTCGCAGATAAATTGCATTTTATTGAAAAACATCAAGTTGGCTGTTACCCGAATTCGGTAATCTTTCGATGCTTGGTAGGCTTGGAATTCCAAAGAGTATCAGTTAAACGATATAATTTCAGCGTTTTCCATACCTGATCACTTCCTACAGATTGTCATTAATTTCTTCAATAAAAAGAAAAAACATCTGAAAATAACTCACGATATTGCGAAAACTGAGATAGGAACATGTTTTTTTCAATTTGGATACTTGTGAAGGAACTATCTGTCTTTCTCTTTGGCCATGTAGCCATATCATGATCTTTCCATTTGGAAACATAAAATTAAAATTGTTCCCCTGATTCACCAATTCACAAGTCTATTAGTCTAGATATTTGCAATAATATTTTGCCTAGTAGGCGGTGTACACAGAATGTTTTGTGTTTGACAGGTAAACATCATTTGATTGTACTGATTATCTCCGTCAGTTTTATGCTGATTAGAATTGCATCGTTTAATTAGATACTAAATATGTATTCAAAGAATAAAAAGGTCGATATGTATAGAAGAGCAGTTCAGAAGAGAACCGGAAAATCAAAACAATCTCCAATACATTGTCGACGAGGAAATGGAAGAAAACGTTTTGGCCATAGTACATGCAGATCCGACGATATCACTGAGACAAATTGAGGACGAAATCGGCGTGAATCGAGAGACCGCTAGAAGAGTTTTTAAAAGAATTGCTCTGAACTGCTCTTCTACTCTAGCGAAATAATTTTCAGGTGGATGGCGTCTTTCCGGAAATCTTTCGACATACAATTTTTCAGCCTGTCTACAATTTCTCTTGCACTCTCCGAATATCAACAACATATCGACCTTTTCGTTCTTTGAATACATATTTAGTATCTAATTAAACGATGCAATTTCAATCAGCATAAAACTGACGGAGATAATCATTGCAATCAAAATTAATGATGTTTACCTGTCAAACACAAAACATTTTGTGTACACCGCCTACTAGGCAAAATATTATTGCAAATATCTAGACTAATGGACTTGTGAATTGGTGGATCAGGGGAACAATTTTAATTTTATGTTTCCAAATGGAAAGATCATGATATGGCTACATGGCTACAGAGAAAGGCAGATAGTTTCTGCACAAGTAGCCAAATTGAAAAAAAATTGTTCCTATCTCAGTTTTCGCAATATCGTGAGTTATTTTCAGATGTTTTTTTCTTTTTATTAAAGAAATTGTTGACAATCTGTGGAAAGTGATCAATATACAGGGTGTCATTCAAAAAAAAGAAGTTGGAGTTACTGCTGATCAAACAGGTAGTTGAAAAAAAAGTTGTTGTTAGATTCAAATGAAGCGCTATCATTGATTACGTAACTTGTGCAAATTTCAACTTTTTATCCCTTCAAATAAAAAAACTACAGGCTGCTACATGTCTGCTGTGTCACCCGGTATGAACTAGAAAAGCGTTAATTTCGTGAACAGAATTTCTAGCATTCTCAGATTGATATCGTCTGATCGCTGAGCCTGGAGTTTTGATTCTGTTTGTTCCACCTCTTCGTTTGTAATTGGGTTTAAAGAAAAAGTTTCACCTTTCAACTCTGTACATATACCATCATTTTTACTCAAAATATTGATGAACTGAATCTTCTAAAACACAAATATTTAAGTGAAAATTGAAAGATCGGCAGATCAGCGCATGTCCAGATGAAACATCCGATAAGAAACCGCAGTTAAAAATTCGAAAATAATAAAAATATCGATAAAAAGTATAAATTTCTAAAATAAAAAAGTCAAAATTTGAACATTAAAGACGAATTTTCGATATAAAAGTCAAAATGTCGACATAAAAGTCGAAATTTTGACTAAAGACAGTTCGCATGGCTGCCTTGAATGTGTCCGAAGCCTTTGACATTGTTTCGCATAAGGGTCTACTCGACACTGCGTTAATAAAACACAGAATTTATTTATTATTGAAAAAAAAGTAATTGAGAAAAACAAATCTAGTTCTCATGAGGTTGGGTATACTCATGAGATTTGTTGAAAGGAACAAGAAAGGACGTATATTGGTTAAACTAGAAGAGTCATGACTACGCGGTTCAAATAGCATAACGCTTATTTCAAATATTTGAATCCAAAAAAATCGAGTATTGTCCAACATGTCTTGGAAAACGATCACCGATTTGATAACTCTTGTTTAAGATTAATTATAAAACTACATTACCAAAGACTACTCGGTAGAGTTGAAAGACTGGAAATAGTAAAATGTCAAAGTAGAATAAATGCAGATGAGGCCTATCCATATAGTCCATTGTTTAAGTTCATATATTTGCACCAATGAAATAAATTTAAACAATTTTCATAAGTATTACGTGCTATTAATAATTAAATAATGACTTGTGAGAAGACAAATTTCCTCATTCAAAGACAAAAGCTGCAATTTAAAAAAAGTGTCGATTCTGTCATGACCGTTACAATTATTACATCACACAGAAGAAATATATGTCAACACACGTTTGAACATTGAAATTGAATTGAATTTGTATCTGATTAACCCTTTATTCTAAATGTCTTTTACAACTCCTCGAGGTTTCTGAAGAAACCCCTGAAAAGTTCTGCAAAGAGCTTGTGCGAGCAAGGTAGATCTATATCAAAAGCTTTTTGTGAAAGTGGACTCCAACTTTTAGCTTTATAGCAGACGATGGGATTTGAACCCGAGTCATTAGTTGAACATTTTATAGATTCAAAAGCAGTTGATGGAGTTTATGATTCATATTCACCGTCAAGTAAATCAGACACCTTCTGCATTTTCCAAGCGACGATTTCTGCAGTCCTATATATTGCAAGACAGAGGGTGCATAGGCATTGCTTATCATACTGCAACGCATACATGTCGTTGCAACGTGGTAAAGAATAACTAAACACTCACTGCCTATATTCAGACAAAGCTTACTATGGTTCAGCAAAGGCGTGTGTTTTGACGTGGTAAGTATTGTCCTGTGGATAGCCCGCATGCCAAAGGTATGTTCTCCATTAATACATTTATTTAATCCATAAACGTTGCTCTGATACAGCTGAATGTGAAAATTTGTCATTGTGCTCTCCACACCAACAGAAGTTGAAAACCACAAACTGTTACAAAAATAGAACAAAAAAAATACTTTAATAATTTGTAGGATCGCGTCGCCACTGGATAGTAACTGCCTACGTGGAACCGTACAGGCTCACTTTATCAGACTTGGGATTGAAAGCAGAGCTGATGGTTAGAAGTGAGATTGGGAGGTTACTCAAATTTCAAAATGACAAAAATAAATTAAATATTTTTGCAAATCACATAACACAGCACAAAAGAATTATATTCTATCATATCAAAGCAAATATTTGAATGTTACTCCGTTACCGTCAATACACAATTCCAAGCCACGACTGGATTGGATGGCGTTTATTTGGAAATTTACTCACGTATTCTCAAAAACAAGCATTTTATTCACTGCACCATATTTACATACAATCATATCACAATTAATATTAGCGAGAGGTAAACGCTGGCACATTGCACAGTACCGTTTTACGAAAGACGTCAAAATACGATCACTGTTGCAAATCAAACTGACGATATTTTGACGGGTGACAGACATACGTGCACCAGTGCTAATAAGTTTTCTCATATTTCTGTACGCAGAACAATTACGGTTCATAATTGCATTATCTGGTTATGTCGAGGGAAAATTTTGGATGTATCCACACCGTGTATTCGTTCTGTAATAATTCTAGAACCAAGACAAATCGGGAACAAGTAGACAACGACCATTAGCGATTTTGCACTCGGAGATGGTAACATTGCAATACTGCAACCCTGCAGATCTCATGACATTGTTCACAGAAGCACAATTATTATCTGTTTGCATTTAGATGGTTATTAAAATTCAGTGATGCAGTGGCGTACCCTTTGCGGTTCACGTACAAAAAAATTGTCAAATTATCACGGATAGCTCTCAAATGTTACAGGTGCTTTCGCACATGATACTCCATTTAATTTTGTGCAAGTGGTGGTAAATCACCCTGTATTTATAGATTCAGATACAGATTCAGTTTGCGTGAATAAGTTAAAGTGGCTAATGCTCAACAAGCATATTTCTTCTATTATTCGAATACGTTCATGGGAATGAGATATTAACAAGTTTTGAGCAAGACTGTAGGTCAGGATAATCTAACGCGCTTCCTCTCACAATTGGCCTGAGAAAAATTATTTAAAGAAGAGAAAGTTGTTTACTAGTAGTCTTCTAATCTTTTAGTAGGTATTTTAGTACTCCGTACTCTGTTTTCAGGCGCTATACATCCATTTGAAAAAAAAGTAATTTTATGTGGACATTCATTCATATCCAGATTTAACCCTCCCTGAAACTCTGCTCCCCTGTGACGCATATCCAGAGTTGAGCTTCCACGCCTACACGCGTCAGGCTTATCTCCAGCTAACGGCGAATCCGCTGGCGCCTCGACGCCGGATATCGTTATCCGACGCTGCCTGGATGGCGTCTGCGCCTCCTGCTGTTCCTGCGATCTTGGTAGTTTGAGCGCCATCCGCGTGAAAGCTACTGGAATTTCAGGAGAGAGCGGAGATTGGACGCCAGTTTTCAGCGAGAGGCGTTCAATGAGAGTGGCTTTCAGCCGTATAGATTTTCAGCAGTGCTGGAGTTGTGACGTTTCAGGCAAGCGCCTACTGAAACACGTGTATTGCGTAGTTTGGATCGAGAGATTCATGAATGGGATTAATAATAATAATGATTCATTCACACTTGATTAGATGAAATTCACAAATGAGATTATAAAATGAATGTATGAACAAAGACATACATTCGAGATACATATACAGGGTGTCCCATATAAAACTCCGCTGGCAAATATCTGGAAAATGAAAGAGGATATCCATATTTCGTGAAAGCAGATGATTTTGATGTGAAAAGGTCCTCTTATTTTTATTTACGAAGAGATCCATCACAAGGCTTCATCCGTTAGGGCATTGCAACTCCGACCCCAATTTTTTTTTAATGACAGCCCAGATGTTTCAAGAATTTTTTTTAGTTTCCCTTGAGTTCTGATAAAATACAGCAACTTTATTGAATATTATAAAGAATGCAATGAAAGCGTCAAAATAAATGCAATAATACGAGTATCTATCGATGTCAGAAAATCTGTCAGCTTGACGGAACTGTATTAATTCTTGTTCTGGTTTTTCGCAAAATTGAAAAATGGTTCAATTTTCGATTGCAATTTTCGAATGCATAAAAGTTAGATGAAATGTATTTATGGCGAAGAAAGAAGGAATGCAAAAGAAGCAGTGAGAATATAAGGTAATTGGTATCCCGACAGAAGATTACCGTCAGAAAAAACATTCACACCTTAGCCAAATCTTTGGCACAAAATAGATGTTTTAATGAACGGAAGCGAAAAAACAAGAAACGGCTACAGATGTGAATCATACTGATGCAGTGCTATATCAAATGGTTATAAAACCACATATTTCTACCAGACTACTTAGCAATGGATTGTAATATTTCAAAATCGTCAGTACAACGTATTTTGTCAAAAAAAAAATTCCATCCCTACAATATAAATCTAGTTCAAGGACTACAGCCAGGTAATGATCTTTATGTGGTAAGTTTCATAAATCTAATCAATGTCCATATTCAGGCGATACTGATAGGAGATTGAACTTCATTGCATGGTTGTCCATCCGTATTCATGATGATGATGAGCATGATGATATCAGGCTGTGTGCGAGGTGTTAATGTTTGGTGCGGAAACATTGATGGTTATTTGATAGGACCTCGCTTTATCTTACTACTTACTTTTCCTCCAACATGTATTGCCGAAACTCTTGGAGAATTTATCAATACAAACTCGACTGAATATGTGGTTTCAACAAGAAGGGCACCTGTGCATTAATAATAGAATAGTTTGAATGACACTTTTAATGAGAAATGAATTGAAAATAAGGGTCCAATATCATGGCCAGCTCGAAGTCCAGATATGACTCCACTAGATTTTTTGTGGGGATATATTGAAGAGTTGGTTTATATGCGATGTCCACAAAATGTAGAATATTTGAAAAATACTATCACAAATAAATGATTGTGCTTCTTCCATATCGCGAGCGACGCTTTTAGCTGTCACGAATCGAGAATTAATTAAAAGATACACTATGTGTATTCTACGTGGATTAAGGCAGTTCGAACACTTGCTGAAATAATTCATGTTATCACTTCAATTTTTTCGTAACTTTCATCATCTTGGTCGAGTTTTGGTAGACGTAAAATATTGCAATGTGAAACATTTATTTTAGTTTGTATTGTCTGCGATTTTACAGAAACACACAACTAGATGGAACTGAACAGGCAATGCAATTTTAACTGATAGACCAATTTTATCAAACTTTTGTTATTGCTTTTTATTTCGACTCTTTCATGACTCTTTTCATAATATAAATTAAAACAGCATTTTTTCATCAGTACTCAAGGGAAACTACAAATGTTCTATATGGCTGATTTGAGAATTCGATGCAGAATCCAAAATAGCATTGATAAATCTGGGATGCCGCATAAAAAAATGGCGTTGATGTCGCGACGCCCTAACAGATGCCTAGTGATGGATCTCTACGTAAATAAATGGTCCCCATATATTTGCCCGCAGAGTTTTATATAGGACACCCTGTATATCTAGATAGGTTCCAAAATATATCAAATAAAATAGATGAAATATAAAAGTGTATGGTTAAAAATTAACACAAATATAAAATCACATCAATTTTAGATAAAATTATGTGTAAGCTTTCATAAGAATTTTGTTATAGAATTAATTTACAAGTTGTAAATATAAAAGATTACAAATAAAAGTGTACAATTGAATACCTATTGAAGTTCACATCACATAATGATAAAAAGCAGTGTTGGATAATATATAAACTTCATATAAATTCAAGACAAGGTTAATATCATAGTAGGGTAATATAAAAATTTGGTTCATTAGGAAGGATCAATTAAGTGTAAAATCAGCACATCAATTTACGACAAATGGTGATTTGGGATAATATAAATATTCATACAGAAATGATAAGAAAAGTCGACGTAAACCTTTTACGAATTCTTTCACAGAATATTTAAAACGACGAATTGTTGGTTAATTTTTCACATTTTCAGGAAAGTCATTGAACGCTTTCCGTGCCAGGTACTGAGAGTAATTTTTGAAAATCGCGGTTTTTTCGTCATAACTCTGTAGATCTGCAGGTCAAACTTGGCAGAAGGTATGTACAGCACCATATCTACCGAAATGTGAAACCAGCAGACGGTCACAAACTGACTGGTTTCCAAACGTTCCCCCCCCCTCCTTGACCTTGACCAGGAGATATTTAAAAAATACATCCAGGCGACTTGGGGCAACACCAAGGATGCTATTTCATGCCCAGCAGACTGTTTCCTGACCTGTCAATAAATCATATAGGCAGCTCTTTAACTAAAGCGTTTACCCATATTTAAAGTGCTTCGGTTGGATATCGTTTTTTTTATACGGCATTATTTTCAGAATAACTTCTAGTGGTTGTCAATCAGGTGACGCTTAGCTGATCACAATTTGAGATCTAACCTCATGAAAACAAACCCCTTGTAACTGCCAATATTCACACCAGGTTTCATGAAAATCGGAGAAAAGAAATTTGAGTAATTAGAATAACCGTTTTTTATTAAAACTATGACACTCCGTCACTTGAAAACAAAGCAAGTTAGGACAAACGTTTATATGAACTTTGTTCCATAAAATATGACAAGGAATCACCACCTTGTATACACCAACCCATCCAATAATGCCGTAGTTCAGGTGCGATTGGACTAGACTTTGATGAAGATTTTTTTTGCGGTCTAGTACAAACGATACTTGTTTTTATCTATACTGGACTCTACGAACTGGACACTAGAGTGTCAGGAGATTCGAATTCATCGATTTCCGGTAACTAATCTGGTTTCTTCTCCTCATGTGTTGGTTCAGGTGCTTTCTCTTCTACTTTCAATCCCAAAGGAAACTCAGGAATGCCTTTTTGATCATCTAGTTTTTCTGGAGTGAACTTTTCAATTACTGGTTCAACTCTTTTCACAGGTTTTTCTGTTTTCGGTGTTTTTTGGGAAGGTGCAACTTTTTTAGGAGCGATATCTTGCGGTAATTCATGAAGCTTTACTGGTTTCTCATCATGAATTCCGTAAACAACCACTGTTTTCTTGTCTGGAGTTTCAGGAGACTCAAGTTTATCGATTTTTGGTAATTTTTCAATATGCTCATCTGGTTTCTTCTCCTCATGTGTTGGTTCAGGCTCTTTCTCTTCTACTTTCGAAGCCAAAGGAAGCTCCGCTATGACTATTTGATTTTCGAGTTTTTCTTGCGTAACCTTTTTAACCACAGGTTCACCTCGTTCCACAGATTTTTCTATTTCAGGTGTTTTTTGAATTGGGGAAACTTTCGGGAACAATATCTTGCGGTAATTCGTGGGGTGTTGTTGGTTTTTGATTGGTGATTTTCTCTCGTTAGGAGATTCGTCTTTATCGGTTTCTGTAGACTTTTCAATTGAATAATCTGGTTTCTTCTCCTCATTTGTTGGTTCAGGTTCTTCCTCTTCTTCCAATATCAAAGGAAACTCAGTCATGCCTTTTTGATTTTCGAGTTTTTCCGGAGTGAACTTTTCAACTACTGGTTCCACTCTTTTCACAGATTTTTCTGTTGCCGGTGTTTTTTGGAAAGGTGCAACTTTTTCGGGAGCGATATCTTGCGGTGATTCATGGAGTGTTGTTGGTTTCTCATCTGGTATTTCGTGAACGGTATTTTCTTCTTGTCTGGAGCATCAGGAGATTCAAGTATATTGGTGTCTGTTAATTTTTCAATTTACTCATCTGGTTTCTTCTCGTCATGTGTTGGTTCAGGCTCTTTCTCTTCTACTTTCAATGCCAAAGGAAGCTCCGCTCAGGCTTTTTGTTCCTTTAGTTTTTCTAGAGTAACCATTTCAACAACTGGTACAACTCGTTCCACATATTTTCCTGTTTCCGGTGTTATTTAAACAGGTGAAACTCTTTCAGGAGCGATATCTTGCGGTAATTCGTGAGGTGTTGATGGTTTTTGATCGGTGATTTCCTGAACTATAACTTCTTTCTTTTCGAATTTATGCGAATTTATTGGTTTTTGTTGATTTTTTAATTGAATTATCTGGTTTCTTCTCCTCATGTGTTGGTTCAGGTTCTTTCACTTCTTCTTTCAATCCCAAAGGAAATTCAGTCATGCATATTTGATCCTCGAGTTTTCCTGGACTTAACAGCTTCAACTCTTTTCACAGATTTTTCTGTATCCGTTGTTTTTTGAACAGGTACAATTTTTTCAAGAGCGGCATCTTGCGGTCATTCATGAGGTGCTGTTGGTTTTCGATCAGTTGTTTCCTGAACTATCACTTTATTCTTTTCAGGAGATTCAGGTGATTCTAGTTCAACGATTTTCGTTAATTTTTCAATAGACTCATCTGGTTTCTTCTTCTCATGCATTATTCCCAAATACTTAGTATTATCGGATTGACAAATTTCAGTCATCTCCTATCGATATTTTATTGAATGCTCGTAGATTCGAAGTTGCAAAAAAGTAGGTGAAAAGTTTTCTTCAAATCAAATTAAATTTATAGGGTTATATCTGTTAGTAAGTGGATAAACAGATACTGATTTCAGGTATGTTGATACAAGATAATCTTCTTTCATGCATTGGAACCATTTACCTAAGTGCAGATGTGCTTGTGCTGTGTTAGGTATCCTATATTTAAAAGGAGATTATTACTAGTCAACAGTTTAAGTTTTTTGTGTTTCTGGAGAATGGAAATTTCAAGGAAATGTTCAATAAATAGTTGATTGTAGCGTACGAATTATTTTATAGCTAATTTGAATTTCTTGATTTCTATAATATTTCTGGACTCTAGTGGTAATGAGTTGAAAAGTTTTGGACCAAAGTAATGTACAAATCACCTTGAGTTACTCTTTCTTTCTCATTAGTTGTCCTTAGATAGTTAACTTCATTAGGAATACATACTTTTTCTATTCAATAAGATGTTTTCTTTATAAAAATTTTTGTAGAAATTATCGGACCTACATAAAAATAATTTTCATGATGTTGTTTTGCATTGTTTGTAAGCTTCCCAAAGAGAGATTGATAGATAACTTCCTGTTATCGAACTATTTTTCTATTTGCTTAAAAGCATGTTCAACTTTACTTTACAGATTCTGAATTACATTTTTAAAATATCCAGCACAGCATCTTCCCACCAATTCAATACATTCTGTATTTTTTATCGTTTACGAGTTAATAAAACAACAAAAAGGTGTGTGTATATACCCTGTATAACAAGCAGCCTTTATCAACATTCGGTTCAATTATTGGAAAAGAGCAGGAACGTATGACGGCAACGAGGTTTGGCTGTGGGACCCCCATGCACCAAGATATCATGTGTATCGGAAATCGTTGCCAAAAGTCTGCAGGCGGATAGGGGGTCGACTACCAGCAGATAAAGTATTGGAAAATGACAGGACTACAGGAACATCCGGGGATCAAATGTGTTTTCCATGGAAATTGATTCTGTGCGTATACGAGGTGACCAAAACTTCTTCTGAACTTCTGAAGAAGTGTTTCAGTGCCATTTGTAATCCATTGTTAAACATTATCAACAGTTCTTTAGAGAGAAGTTGAAGTACCAGCTGAATTAAAATTATTTACTATTATACCTATATTAAAGCTGTTTTTTGTCGTTGAACCGTATTCAATCATGTTTTAAAAAACTTTTCAATTTTACGTCATAAAAGTGACTATGGCGTCAAAATGGTGCATTTCGTTTGAAAACATTCTGTATATGACGTCACTATATTTCAGCGCTAAAATGAAAAGTTTTAAAACGGTCCAAATAATTTAAAAAAAGTGATACGACAAAAAACAGCTCAAAAGTGCCAAATATAAACCAAGCTATTCAATTGAGACCAATAAACATGATTAATGCTACAGCGAAAGTATTGGAAAAGGCTGTATATGAGCAGATAGTGGATTATTTGGAGAGTAGTAAGGTCCTATGTTAGTATCAATCGGGTTCGGAGCAAACATAGTTGTGAAACTGCGTTACAATGTGTTTTAACAGATTGGAAGAAAAGTGCTGAAAATGATCAGTATACTATTGCAGTATTTCTTGACCTTCAAAGGGCATTCGAAACTGTAGATAGATGCAGACTGATTAGAAAGATTGAAAGCGTAGGTATTGATGGAATAGCACTAAACTGGATCATGAATTATCTAAGCAATAGACAGCAAAGGATAAAACAAGATGAAGTTTATTCAGATAAAATGCAAAATAATATAGGTGTGCCCCAAGGGTCTATTTTTGGGCCATTCGTTTTCGTCATATATTTAAATGACATTGTAATATTTCCTAAATAGAAGAAAAAAAAAACAGAAATAGTAATTTTTTTCAATATTTCAAAATATTACTATTTTTTTAATGAAAACAAGGACAATATTATATGTATAAAGCGGCTATTTCATTTACTTATTCAATAGTCCTGATTAATAATTTTTTATTTGAACCCATGATCTGAGATAATAATAATAATAATAATAATAATACTTTATTCATCTTTAGGATCACAATAGTGATATAAGACAAGTCAAAAGTACAGAGGCCATAAATGAGTGGGACATTTACATCACATCAACATGTTAAAATTATTTGGGGTATTATCGAGACATATATTCATCTAGATTATAGAAACAACCTTCAACAAGAAACATCCTCAGTTTTCTTTTGAACGTATTAACATTATTTTCATTTTTTATAATTATCGGTAGATTGTTATAAAACTTAATTCCCATATAATTGGGGTTTTTCTCATACAATTTAGAGGTATGCTTTGGTATCTGTAGCATATCACCGTGTCTAGTGAGGTAATCGTGGTTATCACAATTCTTAGAAAATTTACTGATACTTTTTCTCACATAGAGAACACAGTGGTATATATAGATCGAGTAGAGTGTCATGATATCATTTTGTAAGAAGTAAGGTATACATGTTTCAGAAGGTTTCAAGTTGAAAATCAGTCTTATAATTCTCTTTTGAGAGATAAAAATTCGGTTTACATTAGTGGCACAACCCCATAAAATTATATTATATTATATGATAAGTGGGAATACACAATTGCATAATATACATTCATTAGTTGATGTAGACTTAGTACGTTTTTTTAGTTGAAGAAGTGCATAGTAAGCACTATTGATTTTTTTACAAACATGATCAATATGGAGTTTCCAAGTCATGTCAGAGTTGATGTAGGTGCCTAAGAATTTTGTTGCGTCAGACTTTTCAATAAGATTACCATTTACATTGACATGAATTGGAAAATCGATTTTCAACCTCGAGTGGAAAAGCATGAATACTGTTTTATTTGGGTTTACAATCATAAGGTTTTTGGAACACCAGTTTGTGAATTCCAATGATACAGTATTGAGTTTTTCTTCCATACCCTCAGGCTTTTCAGCGTTCACAGCAAAAGAACAGTCATCAGCAAATATAACAGTACATTCTGTGCTCATGTATGCAGGCATGTCATTTATAAATAACAGGAAAATCAATGGGCCAAGTATGGAACCTTGGGGGACTCCTAGGTCAATATCATAAAAACTTGATCGCTCATTTGCAACTTTCACATATATTTGTCTGTTTTCAAGATATGACATTAGCCAGGATAACAAATTATCTCTAAAGCCCAGATTGTATAATTTTTCTTTCATAATGTAAAGATTCAAGGTGTCGAATGCTTTCGATAGATCGAAGAAGAGTGCTCCAACATACCTTTTCTTCTCGATATTTGTATAAACATACTCAAAAAAGTCACAGGAAGCACTCTCCGTAGATCTACCCGGACAGAATCCATTCTGGTGTTTTGTGATCATATCATATTTCGATAGAAATAATAGAATTTTATTGTAAACAATTTTTTCGATTACTTTGCTCATTACTGGTGGTACAGTAATGGGTCTATAGTTCTGGATATCAGTGGTCTTTGCCTTTGTACACGGGAGTAACAGTGCCAATTTTTAAATCTTTTGGAAAATCCCCAAGATGAACTGACTAATTATATGACTCAGTGGTTCTGCAATAAACATGCCAATTGTTTTTATAATTTCTGTTGTCAAGCAATCTATTCCTACTGAGTTTGTATTTTTTAAACTATTAATAGCCGCAATGACATCATTTTGTTCAACAGCGGTCCAGTAAAAAATGTAACGTCTTGATCGGCTCAGCCATTGAAGTAAATTTTGAAAATATTCTATAACCGTGTCACAATTTTAACACGGGTTTGAAGGTCGTCGTTTTTTTGGAATTTCTTCCTAACGTTTCACTAGCGCGAGTGGCTAGCTTCTTCAGAGGCTTACACATCATGAATAATTTCAGATGACTATTCATGATGTATAAGCCTCTGAAGAAGCTAGCCACTTGCGCTAGCGAAACGTTAGGAAGAAATTCCAAAAAACGACGGCTTTCAAACCCGAGTGAAAATTGTGACACTGAAAACTTCGGCCGCGAAAGCCTTAACCATTTTATCCTATAATTAATATAATTTTGTGAGGTGAATGTTAATTGTAAACATCGTGAATGAAATTTTTTAACTGTCAATGTAGCACATAAAAAATATTTTTTTTATAAAAACTTATGTACGCCACTGTCTGAATCAAAATGCCATATTGCTCAAAATATCTACCTGGCTACATTCCACAATTGAGAAAAATTAAGAACAAGTTAAGAAATAGGTAAGGAATTATAGAGGTGGACACAAAAATACGAAACACACTGTACCTAACGAGAGAGTTGAAATAATATCAGTACTCCTGAAATGAAAAAAAAAACAAGTTTTCTGGAAAAAATGCTGATTACGTCACTACTCCACCAATGGCACTCTAAAAAATATTTGAATTCATAGAAAAGTGCAGAGTGAAATACCCTTCAACTTTTACCCGAACTTTTTCTCGATAACCCTCATATTAACTGAGAAAAATGAGCGGGTCCATACATTTGACTAACTCTGTATAGTCAGTTTGGTTCATTGCAATTTTTGATTTTCCTTTGATGAATCTAGTAAATATGATTTTGTCTTAAACAGCTTTTAATCTTATGGATTTAACTGTTCATGATTCTTTGTTGTTGTGCCACCTGTTCTTCAAAAAACTTGTTTTCTATTCTATTATATTGCTATATATTTATTACATAACATTTGTATGTATGTATGCCTTGTGTTTTGTTCTTGACGTTCTCCAAATACTATTGTATATTGTAGTGAAATAAATAGATTTCACCTTTATTGATTTCACCTCTTAAAGTTCTCTCTCTAGTCGTAAAATTTCGTATTTATTGATATCAGTATTTGTTTTAATATTAAAATTGAAACCTTTCTCTAACAAATCAATTTCTGTTGGTATAAATACCGTGCTGGACATGTTATCGAATCTACTGCAGAAAATTTGGTCTGATATCACTTCGGAAGTCTGAGTTTTAAATAGCTTTTTTGAAAGTAAGTTCATCAGTAAATATTTGAGGATTTCAGTAATTATTATTACAGATAAACAGTCAGATTTAAACACTCCTTGCCGCTGTATTCATATTTTCATTCAAATAATATTTCCAGCGGTTAATAAACTTAACAATTTGTTTACTCAGTCTCAAAAGGCGGAATATGAAAAACCACAGTGTTTTGGTATCTGCCGAAGGTTTGTTTTTGTTTGCTAGCTTGCACTTTGTCACATCGTGGTTTACCAAAGTTTTGTTTAATCTCGTAAAAATTGCTTTACGCCAAAAACTTTTTATCGGTAATGAACATAAATACATTCTACAGTGTGTTCTAGAAGTATGCGTTCGTGCCAATATACAGGGTGATTCAAAATTCGATGTAAATATTTCAAGGGCGTATTTTTGGGATCAGAATAAGACTTTTTCTTCGAATAAACCTGTGTCCTAAAATGCACCCCCTCCGAGCTACAGCCCCTGTAAGTTAGGAAAAAAAACAAGATTATCTAAAACTGTGACTATAATAACGAATCGAATCTTCTGAAAATTGGCATATCCCTATTTTTTTAGGCACTCTATTCTTTTTTTTGCTTCAAAAATTATGTAAACCCAGTTTTGGGGGAGTTGGAGGGGGTCCACACTTTTATTGGACCAATTTTTATGTTCAAAAAGAGAAACTCCGAATTCGAATAGCATAATCTTGTCCTAAAATGCACCCCTTCCGAGCTACAGTTTTAGTTATTCTCGTTTTTTTCCTAAATTACAGGGGCTGTAGCTCGGAGGGGGTGCATTTTAGGACACATGTTGATTTGAAGAAAAAGTCTTATTTTGATCCCAACAATACGTTTTTGAAATATTCACATCGAATTTTGAATAAATTAACTAATACATGTTTTGTTAGTTTGATATTGTGAAAATACCCCCCTTTCGTTGATTACGATTTTCCGGCAAACGGTTGGTTGTACGACAAAAATGCAAGAGACCGAATTCTTAGTTTTTTTTATGGCCAATAAGATTATGCTATTCGAATTCGGAGTTTCTCTTTTTGAACATAAAAATTAGGCCAATAAAAGTGTGGACCCCCCTGCAATTCCCCCAAAACTGGGTTTTCATAATTTTTGAATCAAAAAAAGAATAGAGTGCCTAAAAAATAGGGGTATGCCAATTTTCAGAAGATTCGATTCGTTATTATAGTCACAGTTTTAGATAATCTTTTTTTTTTCCTAACTTACAGGGGGTGTAGCTCGGAGGGGGTGCATTTTAGGACACATGTTGATTTGAAGAAAAAGTCTTATTTTGATCCCAACAATACGTTTTTGAAATATTCACATCAAATTTTGAATCACCCTGTATAACTAGGAATGACAGCAAAAAATTAACTCTGAGTTTTCATTTATGTATTATACTCTATTTTATAAAAAATATGTTGCGTAACAGATTTGATAATAATCGTATTATAAGGTAACGCAAAGAAACACTCTGTGAACTAATCTAACTTTACCCAAATATCTATTGAGTATTATTTACCAATGTTTTGAACAATCTGTTAAATACTGTTCATTGATAGAATCGAAATTCATAAATATAAAGTTAAGGTTAGTACAAATTGACATGGAGTTTGGCTTCAAGGAAGGGAAGTCAATCGAAGATGCCATAGAACAACTCATGAATAATATTTACAGAGCTTCAGATGAGAGTGAACCATGCCTCGCTGTTTTTGTGGATCTCGCAAATAAAGCATTTGACACCGTAATCCATGACACTCGAAAATATTGGTATATGGGATAACGTCTCAAATTATTTGAAAGTTACTTTAAAAGACGTCAACAATGCGTTAAAATAAATGAAAAGTTCAACGATTTTGGAACAATAGAGTGTGGAGTGTCTCAAGGTGCAGTATTAAACCCAATCTAAGTGATCTAAGTGAATGATTTATTTTCAATCAATTGTGAAGAAAAAATAATTGGTTTATCAATAACGATACCGCCATTTTTCATAAAGGGGAAGGAACCTTCTAAA
The DNA here is from genome assembly GCA_944452925.2 of Chrysolina oricalcia. NCBI lineage: Eukaryota > Metazoa > Arthropoda > Insecta > Coleoptera > Chrysomelidae > Chrysolina > Chrysolina oricalcia. The sequence continues at coordinate 511,440 of OX101821.2, read as the reverse complement.
ATATGATACAGAAACTGATTTCTCAATCAATAACATATTTATACTTTTTGGTTCACATAATATAGTTTGTGTGGGAGATTTTCAGCCATTCATCTTTTCGTCGAGTCCAAGACAAAAACCTAAAATTTGCCATATACTCGGTATAAGTTGCGATACTGAAACATATGATTTGGGGATCCAGATATGCCAGAATCGAAAGATATTTTAGTTTTTTTTCGTAAAAAATGCCTGAATTGTTTTCGTCATTTTTGGGGTCTTACTACCTACTACTACAACTTACTACGATAACAAATCGTAGTAGGTTGTGGAAAAATTATACGAGGAGAGGATGTAGAGCTCTCGAAGTAATATATGTCTGAAAAAGAGGTTTCGAAAATCGTAAATTAAAGTGAAACACACTGTTTAAGCGAAAAATCAAAATAAGTGAGAAATTTTTGCTGTTTTTTGCTAATATCTCAAAACGCACAAGGAAATTCTGTTGGATAACTACAGATTCGAATTTAGTACCCCCCAAAAACGCAGTAAACAACTTAATATTTTGCGAAGAGGGACCTAAGAGGTACTGCCATCTCTGTTATAACTATGTAATTAGAGGTATTTGATTGGGAAGGTTAGAATCGTTTCTCAAATGTCGTTCTCAGTATGTTAGTCTGACACATAAAGGAAATAATGTAATGTGGACTGTTGCATCAATCAATATAGGTGTTACCCAAGGCTCTGTCTTGGGCCTAGTTCTGCTTATTCTATTCATCAATGATCTCACAGATTCATTTACGAATGTTAAACTGACAATTTATGTAGATGATACTTCCCTTCTCACAAAAACCAAGTAGAACTGAAACAAACCTGTGGAACCACTCAATTGGTTTTCTGGTTCAACCAAATATCTCTTTATTTTAATGCAGACAAAACTAACCTTATAAAATTTCATTCCCATCAAAGATAACTTGAAGATATAGTTGTCAATAAACAACAGTATTACATTCATAGGAATATTCGTAGATTCAAATTTAGATTGGAAAGAACATTGTTACTTCACGATTTCCAAATTTTCATCAATTCACGTCATGTTCAGCAATCTCAAACTTGTTTTGACACGTCAATTTTTAAATGTCTACTATTATGTACAAGTAAAAAGTAGACTGAGGTATGGTATTTGCCTACGGGGTGACTCTACACTATCGAATAACGTCTTTTTTCCCATAAAAAAATTAAAAGATGTATTGTTGGTGTGAAAAGAGACTCATGCCGAGAAATATTCAAAAGACTTGATATTCTGACCTGTACTTACAGATCTCTACATATTTGAAGTTTGTGTTTCTGTGTTCAAAAACAGGGACTTGTTCCTTAGCGATACCGACTTCTACAATTATCCAAAAGCAAAGTTTGTTATGCAGCTCCATCTAGATTTGTTAGATTTTCAATAATCTACCCATCTCTATCGAAAAACAACTGAAAGAACATTTGGTTAAAAAATTACTTTTAATTCTACATATAATAATAAAATAGAAACAAACGAAGTCAACAACAGGAAGCAAACCACACGTTTGTGGCTTCGGCTAGAAGACCTTGAGCTTTCAAGGCAACTATAGCTACCAGCGTGACAATGCTACCCAGGAAAATACAAATCATGATGGATTTATGGGCGTAGCCCATTTCGGCCCGGTACCGTGCATAAAAACAGCTCAATTCGGCCCCAAACAAAAATGTACATATTTCAAATTTACCCATCTCGGCCCGGAGGCCAAGATGGGACTAACCTTACGTAGACGTTTTAGCGCGTGGAAATTGATAACGTAGGTAGGTTTTGCACCATTTTTCCTTGTGAAAATACATTTTGTGAGGAGTAATTTTTTAGTATGATCTAACCAGAACGAACTAACCTAACGTAGACATTTAAGCGCGCGGAAATTGATAACGTAGATAGGTTTTGCATAATTTTTCCTTGTGAACATACATTTTATGAGGAGTCATTTTCTAGTATGATCTAACCAGAACGAAATAACCTTACGTAAACATTTAAGTGCGTGGAAATTGATACGTAGGTAGTTTATCGTTGTGGGCCGAAATAGACATTTATCCAAGCTCATTAAAATTTATCTTATCTGCTATTTCCAATTTTCGGGCCGAAATGGGCATCGCCCGGATTTATCGAGGGGCAATATATAAAAATATAAATAGAAAAGTTATTGGGTACAGCCCTCAAATTGTTGTTCGGTTGCACAATAACTTTTCTATTTGTATTTTTATATATGCCCTTCGATAAATCCATCATGATTTGTATTTTCCTGGGTAGGATTGTCACGCTGGTAGCTATAGCTGCCTCCGTGACGACGTTAGTTGTTGCCTAAAATCTCAAGGTCTTCTAACCGAAGCCACAAACGTGTAGTTTGCTACCTGTTGTTGACTTCCTTTGTTTCTATTTTTACATCCAAGTGTTGCACATCTTCGCACTTGGTATTACCGTACTGATGAGAGCTTAAGCTCGAAACACGTGTCTACGGTTGCACAACAATTTGAGGGCTATACCCAATAACTTTTCTATTTATATTTTTATATATTTGTCCCTCGATAAATCCATCACGATTTATAATATTATATATAATTTAACAGCAGGTCCGCCTTCACAGCAGATAAAATAAAATCCTAGTATGAGGAAATCTTCACCGAGAAATCTTTGTTTGTGCCAAGTATTTAATTACACCAGTCCCTCCCAATTTACATCGTTGTAGTAACCAAGTAAATGACGTCAACAACGTATCGGGAGTCCAGAATAACCGAAGTGGTGTTTTTGTACTAATCCACATGAAGAGACCATTCATCGCAGTTGTTAGTTATTATTGCATGGTCGAGGACAGACAACCCCTTTCATTGGTGGTGGCGACCGGCCATGAGGCCCCTACGGGATGAAAGAAAATGATTCTCTGTAGGCAGGGTAGCAGCAGTGCACGGACATAACGAAAGTGTGTATTTTGACTGCCTTGATGGCTTCAGTGTGGAATTTCAGAAATGGTTGTTGTTTTGATACTGAAACGACATCAAATTAGTAGTGCACACTCGATAGTTATAACGACTATAATTAGTTGCTGCTCGTATTGTTTTTTCGCAATGATGTTCTTCTGATGTGTCGAGGACACGAAAAAATATTATCGCTCCAAATAAAACACAACGCATACATAAATGAACCCTTAAAATATTTTTGGAGACTGAAAATCAGCTAATTTCGAAACTACTAATACTGGCGCTCTTTGTGACGTACTATCCCGAGCCCAATCAGCCAAAGTGGATTGTGACGTGAAACGACAATGCTATTGGTTGCTCGGAATTTTCGGGAGAGTTCTTCACAACAATCTGCAATGGCGCGAGAAAGAAGCCATTTGCATTTTGTCGACTTTAAATATTTTTTTTAAGATTGAAAATATTAACAAAAAAATGCCAACAGAGTTTTAACCAGCTGCAGAACCTATTGAAGATATTTTTAAAATTTCATGTTCTCGCCTATTGTATGAAAACTTATGAACAACTAAGTATAATAATTATCAGTTCACTTTGAAGAATATGCAAAAAGAATCAGACAGCGTGAAATAAAAACAAAAACTAAACATAATTATTATAAAATTGAAATTGATCGCAATAAAAATTGTTCTAAAAATCTATGGAAAGGAATGTTTTTATTTTTCACTCTGTACATAATAATATAATGTGCACCATCTGAATGATATTTAGTAATATGAAGGTACGTTGATGATAAAAACGAAAAAAATGCAGTTGTCACTTTCAAATCCCGAGAAAATAATTTTAAAAAAATTACTGATTTTTAACTTGATATAAAAATCTATCCATCAACGAACTTTGCGATTCTGCACGTTCAAGTACATCGAATACTACAATATACTAAAAATTCATACAATTTCACCGAGAACCATTTTACCCATAAAAAGTGCGGGGTCCTTTCTACAAAACATATCAAGCAAAACAAAAACGGGGAAAATTCACATTAATAAATAATAAATAAATAATAAATAAATAATAAATAAATAATAAATAAATAATTAATAAATAAATAATAAATAAATAATAAATAAATAATAAATAAATAATAAATAAATAATAAATAAATAATAAATAAATAATAAATAAATAATAAATAAATAATAAATAAATAATAAATAAATAATAAATAAATAATAAATAAATAATAAATAAATAATAAATAAATAAATAATAAATAAATAATAAAAACTCAATTCCACTTCAAAGAGAAAACCATGCCAAACTTATTTGGATTCACTATTCAATACTGTTGTTGAGAAAAAATTCAATTTTTGATCTAGTGATAATGTGAAAGCTGAAATTATCAAATTGACATCTCGCTATATTCTGGAACCCCTAACGTATAATATAAAGTTATGTATTGGTCAGGGAGTCTATCCATCTAGATTCTAGACCAAGTTTTTTCCCTCACAAAATAAAAGACGTAAAGTGAATAATGAAAGTTTTTATTGAATTCATAAGGTAATATGTGATTACATATATGTTTTTTTCAATATACATACAGTGACCGCCAAAAAGTATGTACCATATGGGAAAAAAATTTATTATTGGAGTATTGGAAAAAATATTCTTGGGAAAAGTTTGTGCACGTCCGATAACCTATAAATCGATTTTGACACATGTCACGTGATCGCTAGAATGGCGGCAAAATGAAAAAAAAATTTAATGCAAAGGCAAAAAAAGGGGTAAGATGGCAAGATATCAAAAAAAGTTATTTGAAAAAGTCACTTAGAATTCAATTTTATACACATAAACGAAGTTTCAAGAGATAATTAAAAAAAAATTGGAAATAGCAATTTTTTAAAAATATTTTCCCATCTATTTAAAAATATTATTTTTTTTCTTATGAATAGCTTGACTATACTGAAACATTTGCATTTTAATGATAATGACAAAACTTTCTCATTTTCTCCACACCAGAGGGCACTAAATTGAAAAAATGGGAATTTGTCAGAACCCTTGCTGTTACATCGGTTCGTATCTAACAGTTATATCCGAATTCCACGACCATTGTGATGACATGACACTCCAAAAACTTGGTAATTTCCGGATTATAATCAAGTTCCGCTGATAATTGTGCATGAGCGTTTCACTTCGCACATAAACTTGAAAATAGTGCGTCAAATTAAAGATTCTTAAAGTTTATGTGCAAAGTAAAACGCTCATACAGCATTATTATTGAAACTTGATTAAAATCAGGAAACATGGTGTTTCTAGATTGCCATATCAACACAATAGTTTTGGAATTCTGATATAACTGTTAGATAAGAACCAATGTAACAGCGAGGGTTCTGGCAAAAACCAATTTTTTTAATTTAGTGCCCTCTGGTGTGGAGAAAATGAGAAAGTTTTGTCATTATCATTAAAATGCAAATGTTTCAGTATAGTCAAGCTATTCATAAGAAAAAAAAAAATATTTTTAAATAGATGGGAAAATATTAAAAAAAAATAGCTATTTTCAATTTTTTTGAATTATCTCTTGAAACTTCGATTATGTGTATAAAATTGAATTCTAAGTGACTTTTTCAAATAACTTTTTTTGATATCTTGCCATCTTACCCCTTTTTTTGCCTTTGCATTGCAATTTTTTTCATTTTGCCGCCATTCTAGCGATCACGTGACATGTGTCAAAATCGATTTTTTTGTTATCGGACATGCACAAACTTTTCCCCAGAATATTTTTTCCAATACTCCAATAATAAAAATTTTTCCCATATGGTACATACTTTTTGGCGGTCACTGTATAATGATCTAAATACTTACAGAATAGGTATGATTTAAAAAATTAAATAAAAATATATAGGTTATATAAATATAACCGAATCATCGTCTGAAATTTCACTCAAATGCTACATGATTTTTCAATATTTCCAATGTTCTCAATTGTCCATGTTTTTATACTTTTTGCAAAGGATTTTTTACATAATTTTTTTAATTTTATCGGGATCAAATTAAATACTCTATAGCTTATATTAATAGCATGATGCTGCAATAAATGTGAGAAATTTTTTGTTACTTCAGATTTTTGGCCTGTACTGATTTTTATAAGAATAATGAAAACTTCAGCTTTTGCCCAGGATAATTGCTTTGTGGAATTTTTTAAATATATCAAAGATTATACAAGGAATCGTTTTACAGTCAATTTATCTTTTGTAGAAATTTATAAAACTCTCAGTGAAAATGCACTGATATGGTCCTATAAAGAACTGTTTCGTAGGTTTTATAATTCTCTACAAAAGTTCTATTGACTGTAAAACGATTCCTCCAATACTTTTTGAGATATTCCTAAAAAAAAGTTTAATTTTTTTTCCTATTTCTTGTTTAAAAAATTCCACAATTATATAACTAATAACTGCTGTATTTCACATTTCAACTTCAAATTCAAATAAATGAACAAAATAAATGTTCTAAATATTTTGGGAACTGGTCCTAATCCCTTTTCACGTCATGTAATCCTGGTGTCTTGTTGACGCGAATTTCCATCAGATCCTCCCACGCAATAATAAATTCGGGGTTGATGACACCTCATCGTCCATGGTCTCTATTACGTATCAACCCTTTCATTAAAAAAAAACATGAATGTTGTTTCAGTTCTAAATTGTCTGCCATCTGTCGAAATTACTATAAACAGCAAGGGCTATTTCGACGGACGTCTTCTTCACATTTCTGTTTTCTTGATCAGTCGTTGACGTCACGTTTCGGTGCTGTTGGTGCCTTTGCAGCTCCTTCGTGAAAGGGGCGTATCCCTTTTAAACCCGTTGAAAAGAATCTTTGCTTTATGAAAATGAATTTTAATAATAGCGGTTCGAAACCAGCTAGTTTGATATTCAGCTGACAATTTTTTCAAAAGCCAAGTAATAATCCTTGGGTGTTATGTAAACTTACTAAAGCTTTTTTTGGACCAAGTTGCGGAAATTTGATCTAATAGTTATTTATGTACCAAGGACGAAAAACTGTCTATTATAGTCGAGCCTGCAAATTGATAGCCGAGGCGCAGCCGAGGATAGCAAGCAGGCGAGACAGTAGACAGTTTTTCGCCGAGGTGCATATTACATTTTTTCGTCGAACTCTACATACCTTTATGAAAGTAAGTACTCGCATGTTTGCTGGCCTCAGCTACGTCCAACTCTTCGAACTGCAGACTCGATCATAATTTAATGAATATAAACAAAATGTATTTGAAGTGTAACAACTCTCTATTTCAATTATACCACAAAATTAAATCAATCTCGAAGATGAATATTGAACGTACAGTTTGTGCAATTATTGATATTAATTCCTGCTGTCGAAGAAGATGCAAGAGACAAGTTTTGATTTTGGGTACTTGTTGATGCAACTTCAGATGCAGGTGCTCCAACAGCACCATTTCCAAAACTTCTCTCTTGAAGTGCTTAACCTGTTAAAATGCTTTTTGATACGTTTATTTTATTGGGAAAGGAATCCTCAAAGTATCCCTTGGCGACTGTTGAGGATTTCCATCCGCCGTGCTGTTTTAATGACAGAATATCTGCGCCGGCATTGACCAAAAGTGTTGCAGATGTACGCCGATAACAATGCCCGGTGTACTCTAGTTCGTTTGGCAATTTTAAGTATTTTGCGATCAAGCTAGGAATCTTCGCAAATGTATGCACACCAACCACTTGCACTGTACACTTTCTTAATTTATAATTGATAAAAAATATATTATGATTACAATGATTCGGTCTTAAGTTGGTGTATTGTCGAAATATTTCTAAAGGATTCACTCCGTCGCAAAGTTCGTCTGTAACTGTAAAAACTCGCCTTTTACCATTTTTTGAGTCTGGAATGGTTATTACAAGCATGTCGCCTTGATCAACAATATCTTTGGTCGCTATTTTACGGAGTTCGTCTCTTCGACAAGCCCCAGCAATTCCAATAATTAAACAGAGCTGTAATAATATAGCAATAAATACACCAGCAAAATAAATTAAAACATTTTACCTTGTGCAAAAGATAAGTTTCATCAGGGGCATCACGAAGAAATCTGCCATCTGCATTTTTCGACTAAATACTCTAGATTTTTTCGCTTTGTACCCAACGCTTTTTTTTCAAAAATGCAATAAGTTTCGGAAATTTGGATATGTTAATGTTTTCCTTAATAGCTAATGTGGATTTGAGCATAGAGTATATTGACCATAGCGTTGATGACTTATAATTATTATTGCTAGCTTTACTAGAAAAATAGGCCAAAAGAATATTTTCTGAGAGATTCTCGACATTATGTTCCTGACGCCAGTTTTTGAATGTGTTGTATTGTTTTTCGTATAAAATTCGTGATTTCTGGGGGAGCAAATCCAACGTGGCCGTAGTTGCCAATTCCCGCAGCTCCGGAGGAGTGTTACTGATATTCATATCGCTATCACTATCCATTCTTGATTATTATGAACACTAATATTCACACCACAGTCTAAATTCACACGTAAAATCTAGCGGATTTCGTAAATAATTAATTTGACAACAGCAAATGACAGTTATTGTCACAGGCGCCTATGTATTAATTAAAACGTGGATTTACGAAAATGACTCAATCGCCGCTCTCGTACCGTGCCGTATCATAGTGACCACAGCGGACGAAAAGAGTTTGCGGACGAAAAGTGTTTGCGGACGAAAAGTACTTGCCTTCAAAAATAGTCGATTTTTCGTCCGGAAATTAGTACGTAAAATGTCATTTTTTGCAGAGGTCGACGAAAAAATAAATTATAGAGACACATTTGATTGAAGTGTTTTGTTCAAATCAAAAGTATGTTCAATAGAAACATTTTTGAACGATTTTTTTATGACGAAAATACATTCATAGAAACTCCATTTGATAGAAAGTACAATTGACAGAAACACTATTACATTTGATATACAATTGATCGATTTCTCATGACAGCAAATACATTGATAGAACCATAAAGATAGAAAATATAATTTATAGAAATACCATTTGATAGAAAATACAATTCATAGAAACACTATTTACTTAAAAAAGACTTGATCGACTTTTTTGACAGAAAGGAACATAAATGAAAGAAAATGTTATTAGTAGAAACACCATTTGATAGAAAATACAATTGACAGAAACACTATTACTTTGATATACATTTGATCGATATTTTATGACACAATTCATTTATAGAAACATGCATTATTGAAAATATGATTGATAGAAATACCATTTGATAGAAAATGCAACTGATAAAAATACTATAAGTAGGAATACTATTTAATACAAATACATTTGATCGATTTTTTACAGGAAGTACTTTGATAGAAATATATATGGTAGAAAATACAATAGAATAGAGCATCTTTGTTGGACATTTTTTGGAACGACAGTACCTCGTAGGTCAAAAATCAATTACAGAAATAATAGTAATTTCATAAATATATACACAAACACCATTTTCGATACTAAGAATATCAAGACTTACACATTTTCTGAGTCTACCTATTCAAAATATACAGGTATTCTTCTTTACTATAAAAACAATGTTGTATAAAAAACTCTTTAGCCTTATTGCGAAAAGCTTGATCAGAACTCGATTGCTTGATAGTATTCGGCAATTTATTCTACTGTGATGAACTTGGTGTTACTTGATTTAGTTTATCTAAATAAAACACATGCGTTCGGTTTTGATATCTAATAGTGAATATATGTATCGATATTGCTTACATGTTACAATAAATAATAATCAGGTCAATTTGGTAAGCTTATTCAACTTAATAATAGGAATTTCTAGTTATATTAAAACTGCTAATTCTACAATAACATATACTATCACAGTACAGAGTTATCGCATTGTACAGAGGAAATTCCTTGAACTTGGAAGTTTTGTGCCTTCACCAATCCACCAATCCACCAATCCACCATTTCGAGTCTGGTAGGTACCTGTGTGAAGAGTTTTCAATTTGCAAAGAATTCACATGTTTCCATACATGACAAATACACCTCATATTATAAATTGAGCAATTATCTAAAATTTGTTCTCTCACAAAAATTGGTATACAACTGTCCCTGAAAGGCAAAAGAAATATCAGCCTTTCCCAAGTAGCACACCTATATTGGTAAAATATTGATACAATATTGTGAACATATTGGCGAAATATTTGAAATGCAATATTGGCGAGAAAAAAAAAGTGAACATTCGGCGATATTGGTCCAATATTACTTGAATAATATTGGTGAAATATTCTTGAACTAATATTGTCCTCAAGATGTTCGGCGATACTGGTACAATATAGCTGATACAATATTCTGACAATATTGGCACACTATTCAAAAGTTTTTTGCGATATTGGTCGAATATTGTTTGAATATTTTAGAAATAGTTTTGGTGGAGTATTCTTGAAGCAATAATGCCCTCAAAATATTTATCGATATCGGTACAATATTTATCGATATTGGTAGAATATTTATCGATATTGGTACAATATTTATCGATATTGTTACAATATCATTTGAATATTGGTGGATGTACCATATACCTTGGTAAATTATTAAATGTCCTTCAATTGATGAAGGTGACACCAGAGTCTGCCTTTTGATCACCATAACCGCTGAGTGAGCTGTCTTGAAAACAAGCTAAGGGAAGTATTTAATATACTTTCGTAGGTTTTAGAAGACGTTCTATATGTAGAGCCACCTAGCGGATTTTTATCCAAGTTTGATCATGATATAATTTCAATATGTTTCATTGAATATTCGGCCAATATTCAAATTTCATTTCAATCTAGATGTTGGAAAAAATATAAAGACAATATTGTTTTAACGATATCGATAAATATTATTGAAGCAATATTGACCCAATATTAATTAATAAGTTTTGTTGAATATTGGCGAAATGATATTCAACCAATGTGTAATCACACTTGGAGATACAATATAGTTTTTATTCCTAGAATCGATATTAGGGGAATATTGGGATTGCGATATTTATACTAGATGTTAAAAACGATGTGAAGACAATATTGTTTTATTGATATTGGTAAATATCGTTCAAACAATATTGACTCAATATGAGTTATTACAATTTCTCAAATAAAGTGGAAATGATATTCAACCAATATTCTAACAAGCTTGAAAATACAATATAGTTTTTTTCTCCTATAATCGATATGACTGGAATATTTGGATTGCAATATTAATTCTAGATGTGGAAAACAATATATAACCAATATTGTATTATCGATATTGGTAGAAATTATTCAACCAATATTGACCCAATATTTCTTGTGATAATCTTCATTCAAAACTAGTTCAACCAATATTCCACCAATATTATTAATATAATATTGTGTTTTGAATATTCACCCATATTGGACCAATATTGATTTTTCATTTACAATATACCTATATTGGCCCAATATGGAACCAAGATTCAGCCGATATGATGTGCTACCTGGGTTTGGGCGTTTCTGAGCTATATAAACACCCTTTGGAAATCTTTCCTGCAGCCCCAAGACATTACATTGGGGGGGGGGGGGGATATGAGAGAAAACCATTGCATAATAAACATTTAACAAGCAAGACCTAGTTACACACTTTGTTAATTGTGTTATTGCGTAAAATGCCTAAATGCCAATCACTCTGAATTTGTAGTTCCCAAGTCAGACTGGGATCTAGCACCGTACCTAAAAATTTCATATCAGTACCTATACGTATTGATTACCTAGGCATGTCTTATCTGCCAACTGATCTTTCCTATTGTGAAAAGTCATAAATACTGACTTATTTGTGTTTAGCACTAAGCGATTATTTTCACACCTGGAACATAAAACTATATGTATTACTGAATTTCACATTTAATTTATTTTTATCAGATACTGTTATGATCATCGGCAAACATTGTGTAATGTGACAATCTTTTATGTGTTCTAGCAAGTCATTTGCAAACAAAAGAAATAATAACGGTCTCAATACCGAACCTTGCGGAACTCCCAATCTTGAAAGACTGATCGTACCCTGGAACATAGAACGCCATTCCATATACGATTTGATCCAGTTTAGTGGATTATTTGGAAAATGGAGTCTCGCTAGCTTTTCAGTTAGAAACTCTAATGACACTAAATTAAAAGATTTTGATAGGTAAAAGAATAGCGATACTACCAATTCATTAGCATTAATCACAGTGTATAGATAATTTAGTAGGTAGCTGTCTCAGTGGAATGATTTCTTCTGGAACCATGTTGGTTACTGTATATTTTTTCAAAAAGTTTAGAAAGTGAAGGGAGTAGAAAAACTTGTTTATTATTAACAACGTCCTGGCGATTTCCTTTCTTGAAGAGAGGAATCAACACACATGCTTGAGATTCAATGATACAGTTGATTATATTTGTCACGATAATCATGGATATTGATTTTCATCTATTCTAATTGATTTTTCGTTGAAATCAAGGTAACGTAAATTTAATTTTGATTGAAACACTATTCAAAAGAATTAGAAATGTTGTCTCGCTGCTCAGGATTCTCATGAGCCCGGCGGATTTCGTTAGAAAGTTGATTTCTCCAAAGTAAGACCTCCAGCTGGCTCTTTTACTTTTTCTTAGCATCCGTTTTGTCTGAGGAAGCCTGAGTAATTTTCTGACATTAAGTGATACTGAGCTGGTTTAGCTCATATTTGTCGGGTCGTAGTCAGATGGTGTAAACCAACCATCGCTCAGAAATTGCGGAAATACATAATGGTGTGCATCAGGGTTCAATGCTAGGGCCAACATTAATCCTTATTTACATCAACGATTCGACTAGTACAAATATCGCAGGAAAATGCACATTCTTTGAGGACGATCCTACCATTATTTTGCACTCTGGCAATGCAAATGATTTAACTAGAATCATATCTAGTGATATGAAGAAAGTGAGGAGTTGGTGTGATTCAAATCGTCTTTTTCTCAATATCTCGAATGCAGTCAGAGTAGTCGCACATGAGCTGAGTTTATCAGCTGCCAAGACTGTTTATTTTTCTCCGGTGGAATCTCACCTGTGATATGGAATTCCATTTTGGGGCGTATGTGTAGTGAATATTTACTACAAAATATTTTAATTTTGCGAAAACGGTCCATAAGATATATGTGCTAATCAAAACGTACAGACTCTTGAAGACTTCTGTTTAGTACTCATGGAATTCTAACAGAGATTTCTATCTTTATAATGGAAACAGTGTAATTGCATGATTAAAAATCATTTGACTCAATTTCGATCTTCACCATCCCATTATGTGACAAGGAAAACCAGCAACAATAAGTTACCAATACCAATGGCATCAGTTCATAAAGGATTCCATTGTTTATAATGGCCGTAAAATGTTCAACCATATTCTGCCATATGATATAAAAGGAATGGAATCTTTACAACGCTTCAGGACGGCTGTGAAATGTTTTTTAAGTGATAGACCTCATTACAATATAGAACATTTTAAAGATAAATAAAAAAAGATGTACTTGATAATAATCTTGAATGTATTTTTGTACGACTTATATTTTTTTATACTTATGTGAATTGTCTTTATGGGTTAAGTCACACTTGTTTGTTTTGCGTGTATTTAGTACGATTTATATGTTTCTATACATACAAACTAACTTCATAGATTAAGTCAAATACCATTATTTTATTTTTTTTTTTGAAAAATTAATATATTTTTAAATGTATATTATGTACAAAATGATAAAATATATTCTCTCTCTCTCTCATGTCACGTCGATGAATCGCTGGTTCTGAACTATTCTTTCCCAAGGGAGTTAAGTTTACTCTACTTTCCGTTTTTAATAGCAATTTACCAACTTACCGGCTCGAAAACATCAATATGTTACTTACCGTAAGTTGGTGTAAATTATCGAAAATCTAAACTTTTGAACGTTCATCAACGTCAGAATCTCCATTTGGTACTGTGACGCCCTGTGAATGAACTTCTTCATATCTAGTGAACGTTCAATGACCTCAACTTGTTTCTGTTCTGAAGGATTGTGCTTGCAAAGACGTCAACAACCAACCAGGAGCTCATACCTATGTGAGGGTGTTGGGTAAACAAAGTAGAAGAAAGTAAAATGCGAAATTGTGGTTTTCACTAATTTGACAGACACCAGAATCTAATTTTTTTCAACTGAAAATTAGATACCTATGTACTGTTTACATCTGCTATAACATATTATGATGATGAGCTTCCTTTAGTTATATTATTATCTGTTAAACGTAGTAAGTTTCGAAACGAAAGAATAATGTTTGTTCTCTTTTTTACATTATAAAAGATGAAAGTATGTCAAAAAGCTAGATGAAAGTTTTATTTAAAATCAGTTACAATAATAGTCTGTAAGAAACTCAATAAATAATATATTTCGAATTATATTTTAGTAAATTTCAAAACCGCAATAATAATAATTATTCAACGTAATTTGGAACAGAAAATTAAGCTGGCATTGATAAATAATTATAATATATTGCAAAATAGCAGTCCTATACCTAATTCCAAAACTTTTGAGTAGTGCACGGAAATTGTGATTAATTTTTCATTAGTTTTTGGTTTAGTGAATTCATGATAAAACATTTTTTTAGAGAATGGTTTCAATATTTAAAACTTACCTTTACCAAAAGGTAAACAAGAGCTAATTCAGTTGATTCCACAACTAGGATTATGACTAACTTTGAAACAATCTGTTTGAGTGGATGCTTTTCAGAGTAGTTAGGGTAAAAGTGGGATAGATGCCGCGGGTGTATAGATGCCGCATGTCACGTGATTCGTAAGCCAGTAGTGGGAAAGGATTTTTAGGTACAGTTGTCGTCCTTCCGCAATAACGGATGTTATTGCAGGTGATATACAAACCTAAATGGTCAGGAAATACAGAACTGAAGTGCTCAACAAATTCATGTCGGAGAGTATATCTCCGCGGAATTTTCCGTTAGGCCACGCCCCGCGACCGCGGGATGTCTTTCTATAAAGGAAGAAATTTCGCGAAGCGAAAGCAGTTGATTTCTGTTCTGCTTATGGAACGCTTCGCTGTAGTTTGCAAATAGAGTACCGAATATTTGAAGTGATAATCAGAAGAGCTTCTGATCTTGTGTTCGTTTTTCCCTATAGTTGATTACAACTTAGGGACCTGTTTCGAATCCTAATCGAGTATTAGAATTCACTCCGAGTGTATCCAATACGAAGAGTTTCGGCTATCTGGCTGACGATATACTCCGAGCATTTACTGTTTCTGGGAGAATCCTGACCAACTGGTTATATCAGAGAAATCTGCGGCCGGCAAAGTGGCAACATCAGCACCTGAGAAGGCGAGGGAGTAGTACCAAACGATCGTTTGTATTATTTCAACATCTAGTCTACACCCGCTTCGAGACTGCGGGCATTGGGCCCCACTGCAGAGAAGACCACAGCTGAAAAGCTGACTGTCGGTAAGACAAAAACCATTGAGAAATCTTCGAAATTTTTGAAAACTCGACTATACAGTGAAACTTTCCGAAATCATAAAATTTCATTTTGAAGAACAGTAGCTTATACGCTAAGCTATTGCTCCTTACTTTTGCAAAAGCTAGTGCTAACTATTAACATTTCTTCATTATTCAAACATTAGTGCTTTGGACTTTCTAGAATAGACAAACAATCTTAGTTGTTTTGAGTTGTTTACCAACAATTATATTCGTGTTTAAGTGGCGGTTTTGGAGAACTTCTAGTGCCAAAAAGGCTAACGTCCTGAGGCGCTAGAATTATCTTGTTTTATTTGTTAAATTTTTCTCAATTCCGTTTCCGACTAACGTTCGGATGTAACAGGAACGATATTTTGATTGACTGTTGTTATTTATTTTACTAATACCCGGGCTAACGTCCCGGTTCTCTTTCAAGCATCTCCCCCCATCCTGTACTGTAGCTGCCTTCGAAACAAACTGTGCTTTTCAGTACAAATTGAAAGAATTCGTATAAAAGTACAGGAGGGACGATGTAAAAGCCTTACAACAATTATGACCAAAGTGCTTATATTTCTATAAAGACATTCAAAGTATTTATTCGAATATTCTACTTCACTAAGGCTGGACATTCGCGTAGCGATTATCCACCTTGTAAAATATATTCTTATTTTTCCTCTTCAAGGGCTTTCACCGGGTATTTAAACAATTTTTTTTTTTTTTTCCGGAAATTTCTCCTGACACGGAAAAATGAATCCAAATTTTTTGCGTCTTGCGGAGGAACCCAACCCTCGCCGAGCTAGTCAGGGTAGAATCAGAAATATTTTTTCTGATTCGTTCCAAACCAACGCCGCCCCAAGACGACACAGTCTACAATATTCCTCAATCAGTGTTTGTTATGAGTACAGTGGGAGACCATCTACGTTCGGTCTATTCCAAGTAAGAGCAGAATAAAAACGGTACGTCAGCTTATTATAAGGAAATATTTTGTTGATGCTTTTTCAACCTTCTATAAAACCGCTTGTTTATTTACAAAATGTATTTCAAATAGCGTTATATGATATTATGTACGTTTGTTTACAGATATGTTTGTGATTTTTTTTTATGTTTTCGACTTTTGTAAATAAACGGGTGCGGCGTCTCTCCATATCTAAAAGGAGAGAAGCCGCATCTTGTAGATGGGAGAGATGCCTCAAATTATATTTTAATATTTCTGAAAAATAAATAATATTTATTGATTGTAGGTGTATATTTGTAAATAAAATGCCAAGGAAATATATTCGAAAATTAACTGCTAAACCACGAGCGCAATGGACCGAAGAACAGCTTGCAATGGCGATAGAAAAAGTAAGAGCCAGAGAAATTTCCAAACGTGAAGCCGAAAGGAGATATGGGGTACCAGCACGGACCATCGTCCGAAGAATGAAGTCGGTTAAATTGCGAAAAGGTTCTCTTGGTCCAGCAGGTACAATTCAAAATTTTTGATTAAGAAAAAAATAATCAAATTACAAACCCCTTTTCGTTGCAGGAGTTCTTGGTTATGAAAATGAAAAAAAAAGCTGGTAAGTCATATTACAAAGTTAGGCAAGGCTGGCTTTGCACCAGACAGGAGTACAATTAAATCAATGGCATTTAATTTAGCTGAAAAACTTGGTCTCCAGCACACCTTTTCCAAAGAAAGAACTAAAGCTGGATCGCATTGGTTTAAATCTTTTATGGGCAGAAATCCAGAACTGTCGATAAGACAATCAGAGGGTTTATCCTTAGCAAGGGCACGAGGAATGAATCGCGAGGAGGTAGATCAATTTTTCCAGCTGTTGGAGAATGTCTTAAGAGAAAATTATTTATTAAATCGGCCATCAAACATATTTAATATGGATGAGGCTGGTATCCAGATTATTAATAAACCAAGTAAAGTAATTGCTCCAAAAGGGTCAAAAGATGTGCATGTTCTAACATCTCGCGAGAGAGGCGAAAACGTTACAGTCATTGGATGTTGTAACGCTGAAGGAATGTTCTTGCCTCCAGTTTTAATTATAAAAGGAGTCAACCAAAAACCTGAGTTTTCTAATGGTTTGCCAGCTGGATCTACAATATATATGAATCGAAAATCTTCTTTCATAAATTCAGAACTCTTTTTAAAATGGCTCCAAGAGCAGTTCATACCTAGGAAGCCAGTTGGAAAAACCTTGTTAATTATGGACGGACATTCTTCGCATACCTCAGATGTGGAAATGTTACAGGTAGCAGAACAAAACGATATAATTCTACTCTGCCTACCTAGTCATTGCACCCAAGCTATGCAACCATTAGATAGAAGCTTTTTTGGTCCCCTCAAGACGTACTGGAATCAAGAAGCCAGAATTTGGATGCTAAACCATTCCAATCGTAATCTGTCTAGACGTGAGGTAGGCGAAATTTTGGGGAAAGCGTGGGTTCGTGCTGCTACACCAGCAAATTCAATTGCAGGCTTTAAAGGAACTGGAATTTTTCCTTTTGATCCTAACGCAATTCCCGAACATTTCTTTGCTATTTCAGACATAGCTAAGCAAAATATTGCAAATAATACTATTGAAGATATATCAAGCGTAAACAACGGTATCTCTGCTCGGGGCAGAGAACAGAGCCCTGAGCCGCAGCCTAGTACTTACAGCCAACTGTTTCTGATATCACACTAGGTAAAATGTTGCAGGAAATAAGACCAGTACCAGTGATACCGTTGTCATTCAATAAAAGAAAACAATCAGCAACGGTTGTAACATCACCACAAAATATATCTTTAAAAAAGGCCAAACAAGAGGAGACGAAGGAAAAAGACAAGAAGAAGAAAAAACCATTAGTGAAAGACAACCAAGAAACACAAGAAAAACGAAAACAAAAACAAGTTGCACAGTTGTCAAAGTCGAATAAGAAAGCAAACTATGACAACAGTGATGAAGAATTCTTATCAGATTCAGCCAGTGATGATGAGGTCTTATCGGATTCAGTCAGTGATGATGATTGCCGCTGCGTAGAATGTTTTGAGCAATATAACAAAACAGTACAAAAAGTAGACTGGATTCAATGTATAAAATGCCTAAAATGGTTACACGAGACCTGCACAATGCATTCCAACTGAGAAAAACGCAGTAGGCATCTATACCCTACGAAAAACACGTTGTGGCATCTCTCCCTTCTAGCCACGGCAACTCTCCCTACCTGGTGGGAGAGACGCCTAGAATTCCAATTTTTTTTTTTTTATTTCCCCATTATATAAGAAATGTGTTTCAGTTTTAATATAGTGGAATGTGTTACAAAAACGTTAAAGTTTATTTTGTTGATTTTGTTTCAGTAAAAAAAAATTAAATAGAGTTGTGACAATTTTTTTTCAAAAAGTGCGGCGTCTATCCCACTTTTACCCTATAGGTATTTGTTCGTGTTCAAGAAAATATGACACCACTGTTTATAGGACAGGATTGAACAATCAACGAGTACTCAATACGACTCATCAGAAAGTACAAATACTACAATTCATAAAGATAATGAAAATAATGTCTTCTCATTAATAGTCATCACGGAAAATATTACCTATTCTGCTTATGTGTATATAGGTAGAACATGTTAGTTTTATTTATAGTAAAGAAAGACTGTACCAAAGAATATATGATTTGTTTATAAGGCTATAAGATTTGTTAAAAATTATAGCTTTCCTGTCCATGCAAGTGGATCTTGGCAGTTGGTGTACTAGAACTTTTTTTTGAAAGTGGCTTTATTTCGTGATGAAAATACATATAATTTTGTTCATTTTAATAAACGACGTTTCGATTTTTACTTTTGTACAATCCAGGACCTTCTTTATATAGATTTGTTCAGGTAACTGAGCGTAGTTATTGAAAACTGAACGGTGGACGTTTATCCTCATGGGTAAGGTTATTCTGGACTTTCATTGTCTAAAAAAGAACAAAGAAAAATTCAATTCTCTGCAATTTTTAATCACGACGTTTCTACTGTTAAAATCTACAGTCGTTATCAAGTGTATAAAACAAAGTGAAACATTGTCAACCACTTTCAAACAAACGTTTATCCCCATCCTTCAATAATGTTTAGCACATCCTAATAGAAATGTTGATATGTTGATACGTTATTTTATGACTCGATTTTTGATTGTACCAAAGATTTATAGTGCCCTACCGATTATCACAAATATATAGAGTAGGGTAGAACACTGGATAACTCAGTGGAGAAGGGGAGGTTCTGGGTGATGGTAATATTAACTATAAACCCAGTCTGAAGGGAGAGTAAAGATGGTTTATATTGATCAAAACGTCGAATATACAAGACAGCAAGTTCTTAGGGCTAAAGGTCCTAGCCCAGTACGTACTAGGGGTTGTAACAAGTCTATAAATAATGCTAAGCAAACGTTATATAGATTAAAAGTCCTATATGGTTTAAAATCGATGGTTGAAGGCAATAGCCACAATGAAAGTAAGAAAATAAAGGGGGTACTCATCCAAATCCTTGGCTACCCTAACTGCATGCACTGAGGGTGGTCCTCTGGACCTCTGGACTCCAGCAGGATCTGTGTTAAATATTGTTTTTGACAAAAAACTTACGGTCGGTTCTCACTGCCTTATTCATTTATACGTTTATACGGGGGCTTTTATGTTTAAATATTGATCTCGAATAACAGAACATTCTGATAGTTTGCTTGAATATGGATAAGGTTCACTGGAAATATTAGTATATGTAATAATAAACAGTTACTGAGCTGGAAAGATCTTGATCTGAAATTAGACTGTAACAATGTTATGTGCATCTAAGAATGTTACTTCCCAACTTGTGAAAATGTCAATTTTCTTCGATAGTTAATAACCAAAAGCAAATAATAGATATATAGAGTAAAATTCATCAGAAATGCATAACAATTCATTAGCTTGGTTTACCTGAACTTTTCACAGTTTTCTACAATCATCAGGGGAATCTACCTCAAAGTGGTCTCAATATAATCATAACATTTTGGCAATTTGATTATATCATTCATGAGGATCTTATTATTTTAAATCCCACTTTTTCACTCAAAAACCTCGTGCATGTTCTTGCCAAATATGGCAGCATTTTAGTTGAATTCGCAATTTTTTTTGGTTTCAAAAGAGGATAGAACTTGAGAAACACTATTGCCCTTCCTCAATTGAAAGTTTTTAATACTAGAAGTGAAGTAAATTTCATCAGGAATCATTCGACTTGTGTTTCAATCCATTTGTTACATTGTAAACTCTAAATTGATGAAGAGCATGATGGGTATGTTTGAAAGGAGAGCACTGAATTATATTAACAAGACATAAACGTTCCACAATGAAAATGTAATACTGTAAGTCCACAAATGTTTCATTTCAAAACTATATATCCTCAAATTGAAACACTAGGCAAAACTGTAGATGAAAATAAGAGACTCTTTTCAAACAAAAGACGCAAACAGCTTATACCACTTTTCATACGATAGTTCGTGAATGAAAACCCTAGTTTTCACCCCAGCAAAATCGATGGATTTTTTTAAATAAAAAAGTTACAATGTCTTGTTTTTTTGCGAATACCACAAAAAATATTGGAGGAATCGTTTTCCAGTCAATATAACTTCTTTAAAGAATTACAAATCCTTCAAAATGGTTTTTTGTACAACCAGATCAGTGAGTGCATTTTTTAGTGATAAAATCCGGGAAAACCTCGAAAAAGTACGACGGCGTAGAACGGACATGCGATATTTTTTTTCTTAATTTCGAGTTACAACTCGAAATTAAGCTAATTTCGAGTTATAACTCGAAATTAACACTAATTTCGAGTTACAACTCGAAATTAAGCTAATTTCGAGTTATGACTCGAAATCAACACTTTGTTCGAAACTTTGCTTAATTTCGAGTTACAACTCGAAATTAGCTTATTTTCGAGTTGTAACTCGAAATTAAGCTTAATTTCGAGTTGTAACTCGAAATTAGTGTTAATTTCGAGTTATAACTCGAAATTAACACTAATTTCGAGTTACAACTCGAAATTAAGCTAATTTCGAGTTATAACTCGAAATTAACACTAATTTCGAGTTACAACTCGAAATTAGCCTAATTTCGAGTTGTAACTCGAAATTAACACTAATTTCGAGTTACAACTCGAAATTAAGCTAATTTCGAGTTATAACTCGAAATCAACACTTTGTTCGAAACTTTGCTTAATTTCGAGTTACAACTCGAAATTAGCTTAATTTCGAGTTGTAACTCGAAATTAAGCTTAATTTCTAGTTGTAACTCGAAATTAGTGTTAATTTCGAGTTATAACTCGAAATTAACACTAATTTCGAGTTACAACTCGAAATTAGCCTAATTTCGAGTTGTAACTCGAAATTAACACCAATTTCGAGATACAACTTGAAATTAAGCTAATTTCGAGTTATAACTCGAAATTAACACTAATTTCGAGTTACAACTCGAAATTAAGCTTAATTTCGAGTTAGAACTCGAAATTAGCTTAATTTCGAGTTATAACTCGAAATTAACACTATGTTCGAAATTTTGCTTAATTTCGAGTTACAACTCGAAATTAGCTTAATTTCGAGTTACAACTCGAAATTAGCTTAATTTCGAGTTGTAACTCGAAATTAACACCAATTTCGAGATACAACTCGAAATTAAGCTAATTTCGAGTTATAACTCGAAATTAACACTAATTTCGAGTTACAACTCGAAATTAAGCTCAATTTCGAGTTAGAAATTAGCTTAATTTCGAGTTATAACTCGAAATTAACACTATGTTCGAAATTTTGCTTAATTTCGAGTTACAACTCGAAATTAGCTTAATTTCGAGTTACAACTCGAAATTAGCTTAATTTCGAGTTGTAACTCGAAATTAAGCTTAATTTCGAGTTGTAACTCGAAATTAGTGTTAATTTCGAGTTATAACTCGAAATTAGCTTAATTCCGAGTTGTAACTCGAAATTAGTGTTAATTTCGAGTTACAACTCGAAATTAAGAAAAAAAATATGGCATGTACGTTCTACGCCTTCGTAAAAAAGAGACCGTTTTTAAGAATTCATAATTTTTATAAATCTGAAGCTGGACAAACAATATTGCGGAATCTGATAGATAATAACATGTGGTTCAACTGTGTGCAAGATGGTTTCTGTTCGATCTGTAGTTATCGCGCAATCGTGTTATAAACAATTTAAGGACAAATCTTTCTAAATTCTCCGATTTGAGGAAAATGATCTTATTCAAATTCTGTAAACGGCATTTGGAAGTAAAGATGAATATCTACAATCTATTTGTATTGGATTTTCACCTGAGAGGTGGGAAATGTGTTGAAAATGTCACTGGAAGTTACTCTAAGTATGAGATTATAAACGCCTAGATGAGAAATCAGCATCTATGATAGAAAAGCCTACATTTTCATCAATGAAAATCATAACTACTTTTGTATGTGCAGTCGCCTTGATCTTCATTTGATATAGTGTATACCTGAAAAAGAGACCTATTCCTTTGAATATTAATTTTCTGATGTCTCCGATTAACAACACAAACTGTTTGAATGGGAGCACCATTACTTTGTATTGTTGCTATCAATACCTCAATTGTTGAGTTAATGTTCTTCAAATGATTCAATAGTTCTTGATGGTGAAATCATCATATGTACGATCAATTTGAAGTATGAATTTCTATAATTGTAAACAGTTTCTTCTCATATAGAGTCCGTAAAAATTAAAACATATTTTGCCTGCTTCAAGATCACATTTCTTCGCCACAAGATGCAGTCGTGAGCAGAGCTTCACTGCTTCCGTTCAAGATAATTTTTGTTTGTGTGTAGAGCTATAATTATTTTGTTTCATTATAATTCTTTTTTCAATGACAGCAGCTGATTTTTCCAAGGTGCATATTTTATCATTAGCTCCTTTCGAAAACTTGCGCACGTACATGAACCAGTTTCGGAGGTGAAATACGCAAGTGGGCCAAAAGGTCCTAAAACCGAATGCACCGGTTACCCTCTTCTTCAACCTACTCTCCTGCCAAAACATTGACGTCTGATCCATTGTTTAAACCCCCACGCGCGCCATCCTGCCCTAAAAATGCAACAAAATATTTGAATCGGTGATAATTTCACTTTCATGCATTGTGATTTCGGACGATGACTTTTTTCTTTTTTTCTTCTTTCTTTACTGGAATGTATTGAAGTCGCTTCAGATACTTTTTCGTGTCATGGAATCCTGATGGTCGGAGGATTTTTAAAGGTTTCAAATTCCATGCATTTTTTTGTGTTCTTGAACTTGATCGAATGCTTGAGAGCGTGTGTGTGCCTTGCGTGGAGATTCAATCATTTGACATCCTGAAGTCGCATAATGTTGACACAAAATTTATTTTCAGATGGTGCTTTTCGAAATCCACGCATTTTCTAAATGAAGTAAAATATAGCTCTTTAGTTTTTGTACGTGGAATGAACAATGTTACAAAATGCAAATTTAAGAAAAAACTACGACATTATCGATAACTCAACCATAGGAAAGGATTTGACAAGACTGATGATAAAATAGTAAAAATTATCAAATCTGAAATTGCACTAATTTTAACATACATATATTCGAAATTATTTGAGGTCGCTATACAAACCTCTCAAAAAATTAAAATTATTTCAATTTTTCCTTGAAGAATGTAAACCGTTTTCGCACTATTATACAATTATTGAATTAATCACTAAACACCCCAACAAGTAACAGTGTATTAACAATTCCACCACATTGATAGAATTTGCTGAACAATTTTTTACACAACAGAAGTTTTTTACAGCAGAAGTAGCAAAAAATTAATGCTATCTGTAGAAATTTTACGGCTGAGAATTAAAAATCTATCTAAATCTACATTATACTATTAAATAATTTTTTAATGTAATTTTTTTGGAGCTAATGGCTAATGTTGCACCTCATAAAGTGGTGGAACCGTACCACCTTGTCTTCTTAACAGTTCTACTAAAAGGATACTCAATACAATAATTGTTGTTTAAATAATAACCTGAATACCATGCATCTCAGTGCAGTTCTAACGAAACGAAAACATACGATAGGAATCTAGGAGTTCCGCAAGGATCAATACTGGGGCCACTGCTGTTCCTCATATTTATAAAATCCAAATTTCATGAATACTGACTGCCTAGTGATGTATGCAGATGATATTTCACTAGCAGCATATGGTGATAATCCCCAAATATTACAAGAGAGGTTGAATTATCTAGAAAACAAAATCACCGAATGGTCACAAAAAAATGGAATGATACTCAATATTTCAAAAACCGTTCTTTTACATGTAAACACAAATAAAAAATCACGCGATCAAATTAACATAAATATAGGTACAGTTTCGTTACAACCTCTTTCCTCTGCACGATTTCTTAGAACTTATCTGGATTCAGACATGTCTTTCAAAACTGCTATAGAGAATGTCAGCAAAAAAGTAAACTCAAGTTACTATGCCATACTCCAAATAAAAACGATATTCACTAAATAACAACTCCTCAATGTTAATTATGCGCTCGTATACTCTCGAATTAGCTATGACATTATCGTATGGGGAAATACGTCACTGGCTCGCAGACTATTAATATCACAAAAACGTGTTATCAGACTCATATTTGGTATCAAACGTACAGACTCATGTAAACCTAACTTTAGAGATAATAACATCTTAACGGTCCCCAGTATTTATATTTTGAAGTGTATTTTGCTTATAAGGAAAAATATAGATTGACTTACGCATTACTTTGATAGTCATAATTATAGTACTAGGCATGGCAGTTTGCTACAAATTCCTCACCACAGAACTTCCTTATATGAAAAATGTCCTCAATACAGTGGTATAAAGTTTTTTAACATTCTTCCGGAAACAATAAAAATTGAAAGAAATGAAATACGTTTCAAAAAGCAATTGAAAAGTTACTTGATTGAGAAATGTATATATAGCATAAGTGAGTACTTGATTCCTTAACTGTAATTGTATTGGCTGTTAAGTTATAATATAGAGTGTCCGAAATTCTAAATGTAAACATTACTCATAAAATAACTGTTATGTACTATGTGTCTGTATATATTTTTCAGGACTTATTTACAGTCTCGTATGAGTATTTTTATGTATATATTAGATTAAAAGAGTATAGATGTTCTACATTCATATTTTGACATGTCCAACACCATGTAATTTGGTCTTACTGGAATAAATATTATTATTATTTTTTTTTTCTTTGGTGTTCTGGCATCGACTGCTATGGTCATTAGTATGAGTTCTTTATAGGCCTTGTTACTAACTCCATGCGCCACCTTAGGAGCAGCACTGTTAATTGAAACGCAACAGTGAATCGTGCTGGACTCACCCCAGTCCAGCCACGGGATTTGAATAATTTAATCGGTCAAATTAAATGAAAAAATCCCAGCCGAACTGTGGCTCGAACTCCGGACCTTTCGACCCAAAGTCGGACGCTCTAACCACTGCGCCACGCCCCGACTATTATTATTATTAATTACTTCTGTAAAACTTCTGTAAAAACCTTGGTTTGATAATGAATGTATGCTTCTCAAAAAACAACTCAAAATGAAAATAAAATTGTGTAAAAAATATAACTTTCAAGATCCATTCAAATCTGAATATATTTGTAAGAAAAAAGAATACCGGAAATTTATATATGATAAAAAATCAGAGTATGAAAAAAGTATTGTTCTAAAACTGAGTGCTACAAAAGACCAATCATCCTTTTGGAAAATGTTAAAGTCATTCAGGGGTCGCAGATTGGTTTGTCCCATTTCTTTGGTAGAGTGGGAAACCTTTTATGATAGCATAAACTCCCCAAGAGTACCATTTGATCTCACACTACAAGATGCGGGAAATCAAGTTTTAGATAAGCCAGTACTACTTGAGGAAGTGGATACTGCCCTGAAACATTGCAAAAACGGAAAAGCTCCAGGCAAGGACGGGATCAGTAATGAGTTTTTAAAAAATCTACCGCAAAATTGGAGGCTTTATCTTTGTCATATTTTTAATGAAATTTTAAATTATGAAAGAGTTCCTAGCGTTTGGCAAGATACAGTTCTCACGTTGGTGCATAAAAAAGGTCCCTTAGAGGACCCAAATAATTACCGAGGCATTGCACTAATAAATTGTTTAGCGAAGCTTTTCACACTTATTTTACTCAATAGGTTAACAGTCTGGTCGGAGGAAAGGTATATCCTACCGGAATCTCAATTTGGTTTCAGGAAGAACAGGGGATGTATGGACAGTATTTTTGTCTTGAATTCCATCGTACAGATCCATCTCAGACTTCGGGGAAGGAAAGTTTTTGCGGCGTTCGTTGACTTCCGTCGTGCTTTCGATGGCATTGATCATAAACTCCTCTGGATGACATTGTATAATGTAGGCGTAAGTGCAAAATTCATCAGAATAGTGAAAAATCTTTATGATGGAGCAAATTTTACTATAAGGCAGAATAATATGTATAGCAAAAAATACGATATTGCAGAGGGCGTGCTACAAGGAGAGCCTTTAAGCCCTCTTCTCTTCTCTCTTTTCATATCAGACATCGAACAATATTTTCGAGTAAAAGGTCTGAAAGGGTTGAATATTGATGGTGTGAATGATGTCCTTATGCTTGCCTATGCAGATGAAATAGTCATCCTTGGCGAGTCGCAGATTGACTTGGCGCGTAAACTGAAAACTCTTGAAACGTACGCGAATGTAAACAAACTCACAGTAAATACGACAAAGACAAAAATTATGATCTTTTGCAGGGGGGGATATAGTAGTAATTAGCAAAAGGTTTTTCAATATAACAATCAACAAATTGAAGTGGTCAAAAACTACAACTACCTGGGGGTTGAGTTCTCCTCATCATCTGCTTTTCTCAGTATGGCAAAAAAAAATAGTGCGCAAAGCTAGCCAAGCAATAGGTGCGGTTATGGACATAATGAGAAGCTCAAAAATGAACTCGTGGCAATCAAGAATGAAACTTTACGAATCTATTGTACTTTCTTCCATGTCATTCGGAATCTCTATATGGGGTCTTCGATATGCTGATGTGATTGAACGTATACAATTGGGGTTCTTCAAAAGACTCCTCTGTTTACCTAATAACACCCCTAATTATATGGTACGCTTAGAAACGGCATCAACAAAGTTGTCCTATCTGTTGTTGAAATCAGCTTTGACTTGGTTGAATACCCTGAAAGCCATGGATATTTCAAGATTGGCAAAGTTATGTTACTCTCGGTTAGTCTCCCTTTCTAATAGTGATATCCGTTTCAATTGGTTACTGCAAATCAAAGAATTTTTCATATATGCAGGATGTGAGAATATGTTGCCGAACTTTCTTGCCTATAGTTCCAAGTCTCAAACCAATATGGTATTGGATAAATATAAGCAAAAACTTTCAGAGGAAGATAATATGCAACTGATAAACTCATCATATCCTCTTATATATCGTCATTTCACAAACTTTAGTATTGAAAATAGCTATCTGAGTTCACCTGCTTCATTATGTTTCACTAGAATCATAGCACAAGTCAGAATGTGTGGTAGTAAGTATATTATATTATTTTTTGGTGGTTCGACATACAAAATAGACATGTCGGAAATCTGTTCCATTTGCAATATGCTCGTTAATGAGTCCCTTCAGCATGTACTATTTGAGTGCCATATTTATGATGGTTTGAGACAGAGTTCAGTGTTCTCCCAGATTGATTCTATGGATGACGTGATTCTCCTATTCAACAGTGGCAATATTCAAAGCCTTAAAAGTCTTACGAACTACATGATGAACACTCTTAAATTGCGTTCGTTCATAATCAATGAGTAGTCATGCATAGTTATTTCCATTGCAATTTCTGCATACTTTCGTAAAGCTCTTGAATGACGCATAACATATATATTTTCATATTTTGTTTTCTTTTGTGATAATTGAATTTAATGACTAGTTTATTATAAAGTGAATATTAGAAACGCTTGTGATTATTGTATTTTATAATTGGTAATGTGTCTATTGTGATTATTAGAAACTCATATAAACTAGGTTTATTATATAATATTCTATATGTATGTAACCAAACTCTTTGTGATAAGAATGTTTTTCTTGGACACAATAAACGTATCTATCTATCTATCTATCTAATTACTTCTGTAAGTTCAGAACGGTAATTTTCGGGAACTGCTTATAAAAAATAATAAGTCTGAGTAACAATAAAAACAGAATGATGTGCCACTTGACCTGCCTTCCAATTTTAAATTTCAAGGGTAACATCTCTAGGGGTTGAACCTCGAGTGCTACAAATAGTAGCACTCGTAGCACTTGAAAATAAAAAAACCTGTTTTTTCGATTTCTCATATTATCTACATAAGGAAGTTTTCGAAATGATACCCTGTATATATGTATAACTCTTTAATTTATTTCTCCTCATTATTCATAAATATTGTTTAGTGTCTCAAGTATCACCCATATATAAAAATGGCAAAAAAAGCGATTGAAATAATTTTAGGCCTATATCCATATTTCAAATTCATACTCCAAAGTTTCAGAAAATGTCGTCAATTGTATGCTGTATGAGTTTTTCGAACAGAAAAATATTTTGTTTGATCATCAATATGGATTTGGTATATCCAGAAAAACAGAAAGAGCGGCACAAGATGTAATATTATTTGTACAAAAAAAAGTTGATGGTGGTCAAGTATGTGCCATATTGTCCTTGATTTATGTAAAGCTTTTGACACTGCGATTTTATTGAGGAAATTGGATAAAGTCTGTGACAGAGGGCACGTTCATGAATGGATCGAAAACTTTACGAGCAATAGAAAATAAAAGTCAGCATAAAATATGAATTATAGTGTACCACAGGGATCTATACTAGGACTTGTGCTATTTCAGATTTATATCATTTCTACTCATTTTTTAAATTTCAAATTATTTTCAGATGATACAGCAATCATTTATTCTGTACCCGATCAAAAATTCATTGAAAGTGATATCAAATATAATATTTCCAGAATACTCTCATGGTTACTGTTGCGTCCACACGTTCATGTGTTTGTCTTTATATGTTTAATTAATTTATTACCAATCATTCACCCTTCACTTACTTTTATTTCCACACAATTTCAAACATATTGAGTGTTCACCGGCAACCGAAACCTTTCTTTTGCTCCCTGTGTACATTCATTTATTTCGTTCAATATAAAAAACCTCGAGATCCGATCCTCTCTGCCCGAGAAGAAAAGGACAGATAATGACTGCGATTTTCGATATCGTTCGAATCGCACACAAGCTTTCTTAGCATCTCCCGCAATTTTCAACAATTAGTAATACCGCATATTTCATATATTTTTCTTCCCGGTGAATAATATCCCCGGTAGTGAAAAGTGAACTAACTAGAGATCTCTAGCCGAAGAAAGAAGGCCAGGCGTTATCTGGCAACATTCCAGACTCTCCGAAGAAACTCCAGTTCCGTCATCTCGAATTGTTCTGGAAGAAACTCCAAGGTAAGATCTTAAGGTCTTCGGGTTAGTTCATCCATTTTTTCATTGTCCTTTCAACACCCGCGAAATTACAGTCCATCAAATCAACGAGCTTTTATCGAGCTTCCAGATCAAATCGTTGATTTTTTTGGAAGTTTTTATCACATTCATAACAGTTACAACGTCATAAATTAGCATTTAACATTAACATCAACAATTTTTCTAAATCCTCATGCATATTCACATCGACAAAAATAATGAGAAATGCCTTCCCACCTAAAGACATTCCTTTTCATAATCTTGGGACAAGAAAGGTTCATGAACGACAGACATTTATAATAAACTACGAATCACATTGAATAATATGTAATGTTCTTTAAAATTCAAGTACAAATTGAAACAATATTCAAAAACTAATAGTGATTTGAGATTTTATCATATTATTACCTTTTTTGTTGGTTCATCTTTTTACGATTTTCATTTTTGATATTTTCCTAATAAGAGCAGCATATGTTTCTTGGAAATTCTTAATAAAGTTTTTATTAAATTTTCCGAAAAAAGGGGTCGATTTTTTCTATATCCACAAAAGTAGCTGAAAACCGGTGTTGCGAATCAAAATAGTTCAAAATAAAACGTCCGCTAAATCAATCATTGAATGAAATTCATTTTATAGATGAGGATGTGGTTCGTATTTATTTCAATGTGAAAAATGTTGTAATCATGAACTTCACGATGTTGCTTGGAAATCCCAAATATTTTATTTTGTTTTGGTTTCCACGAAGAAAAAATCCTGTAATGTTCAAAGAACATCGTGAGAGCCGACGAGTAGGTAAGAGTAGGTGTTCTTGAATTTCTGCAACGAAAAACAAAAACAGTGGTTAACTGTAGGAGTTAAATATTCAGCAAAAAACTCAAGATGCTTTTATAACTTGAGGAAATACTATTTTTCTACATTCATGCAAAAAGCAAAACTTTATTGAACTATATTCAGTGGAAAAAGAAGTTCTTTATTGCACTAGTGCAATAAAGTTTTTATTGCACTCATCTGTCATTCTATTTCAACGTGCTGTCATCATGACAAACATAAACGTTTAAACCTACTACATATTTAGCAGATATTCTGTGAGATTGGCAATAGGTTTCAAACAGTTACATATTTTATATTATTTTGTATTATTGTTAGCAGCAAGAGTTAAACAAACAATCCCTTCCCGAGAATAACTCCATAATCAAATCCGATCCGCTTTGTTCTAAACCGTCTACGTAATCAGATATACTAGAGCTCAAACGACACGGCGGATGGAAATCGTCGACAGTAGCGGAGGGATACGTAGAGGAATCACATGCAAACAAACTCAGTGTTGCAAAACAAATATTTCAGCCTGAAGGAAATAACGATTTACAGTTACCAAGTACTAGTACGTTTTCAGCAGTAACAAATCAAGAAGTGGATTTAAAAAGTACTTCACTACGAAATATTCATATTGAAAATTGCACCAATTGTTCATTCACTTTCAACATTGAGGGTAAAAATAAAGTTTGAGTTAAATTGTTCGTAACGTATTAGTTCCTGTTTCAATGCAAATCGATATTAATAATAAAGTATTCAAGTTGCGCTTTTCATTTTCCTACACCTAGTGCCGCACCTCAATAAATCATTTTTTGCTTTTTGCATGAACGTAGAAAAAATGTTGTATGCAACTCGTGCAAAAATTGTTTATAGCACTCGACGTGTTGTCCAACTCGGCCTAACGTCCTCGTCGGACAATTTCACGTCGAGTGCAATAAACATTCACTTTTTGCACTTGTTGCATAAATAACTATTATTTTACTATCGAAGGATCTATAGGACACTGATCAAAGCCGCTTAGGAAAGCTATTGCAGAAATAAAATTGATAGATCGGATAATAAATCGAAAACCAGCTGGGTATTTTGAATGATCTGAAAGAAGAAATCTACACAAAATAGTAATTTTCCTAACAAGTGCGGAAAGTGATGCTTTCCCGCACGCGACTGCCGTTAACCCGAACGACGCGGAGCGGAGTTCGGGTAAGCAGTCGAGTGCGGGAAAGACACTTTCCGCATGAGTTAGAAACAATACTTTTTCTACAAGCGTAGGAAACAAATTAATTTTTTCAATTATTTATTCATGCAAATGGAAACAACTAACAAGAGTAACATTTTCTATCCACTAATTATTCGTAATATTTATTGTAAATGTACAATTTGATGCATTATGTAAATTTATAGCGGAAGCCAGCATATTTTTTGAAGATGGCTGATTTCCTGAAGAAGAAGGTAACTCGGGCAATACTTTATCGAAAGAAATCGAGTGTGCAGGCACAGGCATCAAATCGTCGCCGATCGATATAGACGTGGATGGTTCTAAAATGCACCCGGAAGACGATGTAGTGTTCAAATTGAGAATTTTGTTGGACATTTCTTTTTTTCGATTGGTGGAGTCTTCTAAATACCCCTCTGCAACTGAAGTCGATTTCCATCCTCCTAGGCGTTTGATATTAGTTATACCCACACCACAGTCAGCAACTAAAGTGGCTGAGGAACGCCTGAAGCTGTGACCAGTGTAAAGCTCTGGATTTTGAAGGCGCAGATATACTGCTATTTCGGGGGGTATCTTTCCTATGGTATTGATTCCTACACATTGCACAGTACATTTTCCACTTTTGTAATACAAGAATAAACGACGGTGAGGAGTCTCTTTTGGATGTAAATGTACATAATTTCTGTATACGTTCAAAAAATAACCATCATTTGCTTCTTCAGATATCACGAAGGATCTAGAGAAATGATTTTTGGAATCCTTGATATTAACAATTATCAGGTTTTCTTTGTCGTCTATGTCGTCAATGGTGAGTTTTGTCAGCTCTTCTCGTCTGCAAGCACCAGCGAATCCAAAAACTGCTACTAACTTAATCATGAGGTATATGTCATCGGGTGCTTCAGTCATAGATTTTGAAACGTCTTCTTGAGTGAAGATTTTGGCCATTTTCGGTCGAAAACCGACATTCTGTCTTTTAATGAATGCAATTATTTTGTAAAATTTGCTAGTATCCAAATTTTGCTTTACTTTGAATACACTCTTCAACATTGAATATCTTGCCCATAAAGTGTTCGGCTTCCATGTTTTAGACATTTCTAGAAAATAAGCCAATACTACTTCTTCTTTATTTGGTGTTTTCACTTTCTTATTGTTGCACCATTCAATAAAACTCGTGTATTGATTCTCATACCTTTGTTTAGATTTCGTTGGCAATAACTCTAAGTTCGCATCTGTAGCTGCTTGCACGATTTCTTGTGGAAGTTCTTCATCAGATGAATAATCCATTGAGGCAATTTCACTGAATCGAAAATTTTATATAAGTAACGCTTTGTCTGTCACTCTGACAATTACAAACAAATTTGTGTATTGATCGGCATGACAACATCAATTGTTACCTACTCGTTATTAGATCAATCAAAGCCTATATATAGGGTGATTTTCATAACAATACATTTTTATTTATCAGTATTTGTTCATTTTTTCAATAAATGGTGCAAAATGATGGATGATTTTGAACAAACCCACTTAGTATTGCAACAAAAAAGCTTGAACTTTCATATTTTGTCACCCACTACTTATATTTTACGAGGATATCATATAAATGTTTTTCCCGCACTAGTGTGGGAAAAAATTTCCCGCACTAGTGTGGGAAAACTTTTCCACACAACTGTGGGAAAATGACACTTTCCAAACTGAATTGCGTGCGGGTAGAGGGTGAATCACGCACGGTTGTAGGAAAAAAGTATAAACTACTCTAACGCCAAACGAACTTAATAATAATTATTTCACCCCTGTTAGTATAACACATAATTTAAAGAAAAACAATTCTTTGCCAACCTTACCATTGCATGCTTACTGTATAAACCAAATGCAGGGAATCAAAAGAAGTCGTGTTATAAATTACAAATAAAAAAAACTCATGTAATTGACGGAAAGAGTTCTACAAAACACGCTATTCACTTTCGCCATATTAATGAATAACTCATTTCAGAAAGCGATATTTCCTGACTTCCTAAAAACTGCCATTGTGATTCCCTTACACAAAGGTGGAGCCCAAGATATTCCAGCAAATTTCCAGCCGATTTCTCTTACCAGCTAAACCAATTGAAATAATTGTAAAAATCAGAATAAAAAAATTCTTATTGCGACACAACATAATATTCCCTAATCATTATACGGATTCCAAGAAAAAAAACACTCTCATTTCTTCAGGAATTGTATACAGATATCAGCGAGTATAATAACTGTGGAGTTCCACACGGGTCCATACTCGGCCCCACTCTCTTTTTGTTGTAAATTAATGATATGATGAGAATATACAGGGCTATTCAAATTCGAGTCTATGCATGGGGATTTCGATAACGGTAAGAGATAGAGGATTGGTTAAATGGGGGCAAAGTAGCGTATTTCAGAGGTTAATTATATGGATGAAAAAAATCTGACCTAGCTTCTTCAGTTCTGGAGTTATAAAGGAAAAATCGAAAATTTCGAAATTCTTCTTTTGCCTATATCTTTTTATTTTACGAAATTTTTTTTTAAATTTTGCCACTTTGCCATAGCAATTTTTTGTAGCCTTTCCAAATATCTGAATAAAAATTATATACAGGGTATCGTATAAATTGGGCCACCCTCAACTTTTAATTTTCAAATACGGACCTGTATTTTTTATTGCATTTTTTTGAATGCCAAGAGTCATGTTTCATATTGACGTAGTATTTTCATCTGAATTACAGAGTGTTTTGGAAATATTGAACTATTACCAGAAAAAATTTCAAATTTTTTTTTTAATTCCAGCTGTAATTAAAAAAAATATATCATAGAATAAGGTATAGAATGCATAGGATTTGGAAGAAAATCAACATTATTCGACGAAGATTGTCTTCTTCAAGAATTCATCCACATTTCAGTTCACGCAACCCATGATCAATGTGCGAAAATGTGAAAACTTATTCTTCCTAGTACGTGTATGTGCATATAATCATTGGAAAAAAATCTTCGAATGGCAATCTTCATACTTCAGACACCAATTTGGAAATATTTTATTGTTACTCACTTTTCGAACTACCTATATTTTTCAGCAAATTCATGGGCATTCTCTTGCTATATACAACAATCATGATTAAACCATTTGAGTTCTCATAGTATGCTTTGGAAAATAAATATTTAGTTTACCTCACTTGTCAATATTTTGACAGTTTCTTGGAAATTATCGTTGGTATTTGATGAAAAATCTGTTAGTACTGAAAATGGGTTTCCCCACAGAGCAGAAAAGAGATATGGTTAACGTTTTCTACAGAAATAATAGAAACATTCATCTTTCCGCTGAAAATTATTTAGATCTGTACCCTGAAAGACATCAGCCGCATCCCACATATTTCAGACTTTTGGACAGAAACCTTCGCGAATATGGATCTTTCACAAAACCAAGGAGAAAATATGGAAACAAAACTCCTATTGAGTTACAGGAAAACATACTTCAAGCGGTAAGTAGGTAATACTGAAAAAATGTTAATTAGGCTCATCTCCATATTTCAGATCAATACAAATCAATCAAAATCAACAGTACAAATTGCTGAGGAATTGAATATGTCGCAAACTGCAGTATGGCGTACTTTAAGAAAAAACAGATTCAAATGCTATAAAGTTAAAATTGTTCATAAATTGTATCCAGGAGACGCCGAAACACGGCAAAATTTTTGTAATTGGATGTTGCAAAAATTGGGCGATGACAGAAACTTTTTGAATAGTATTATTTGGTCGGATGAAACTCGTTTCACAAATTGTGGTGTTTTCAACAGGAACAACGAGCATGTTTGGTCACAAACCAATGAACACAATTTTAGAGAAGTGAGACCTCAAGTGCGGTTTGGTCTAAATGTATGGGCTGGAATTTTGAAGGATCGAGTTCTAGGTCCGTACATCTATGCCGGGACGCTCAATGGCGAACGTTATCTAGACTTCCTCAGACAAACTTTCAGTGAATATCTCGATGATATTCCCATTGCTAATTTAAATCGGTTGTGGTTTCAACACGATGGAGCTCGTCCACACTGCACAAGAGACATTAATCAATTTTTACAAGAAACATTTCAAGACAGATGGATAGCAAATAATGGGCCTATAAGATGGCCTGCAAGATCCCCTGACCTCAGTGTACTTGACTTTTTTTATGGGGTACACTAAAAAATAAAATATATCAAAACGAAATTGAAAATATAGAAGATTTAAGAATTAAAATCATGAACGCTTTCGCATCACTACGGCGAAGAGATATTTTCAGAGCAAATAATAACTTAAAAAAACGACTCCGTAAATGTCTGGAACGAGAAGGTCGTCAATTTGAACATTTATTTTGATTATGATTACTTATAATGGCTGTTATTTCAATTCTTGATAATAATTAAACAAGTTCTTGTGTGATTAGTTATAAAATATGAAAAGCTATGTATATGATCAAATACAATGTTATGTTTGTGACAGATTATGTTTGTGAGTTCTCAGCAGAAACAGTTACATACAACAGATCTTCTTCGTACCTACTGAGGTCAATCGACAAGGGGATGAATAATTATTCTACTAGTGCTACATTATGGTAAAGAAAAATGTCTCTTGGAATTGTTGATTTTATTTTATTGTTATTCCGAACAAGTAGTGAGACTAGATAATCTGAAAATTCTGAAATTGATTATTCTTAAAGAACAAATTTGTCTGACTCACCTCTCATTCTCTGATATTATTCAATTAGAGTTGTTATGGAATAAAAAAATGTTGAAATTTTACTGGTAATAGTTCAATATTTCCAAAACACTCTGTAATTCAGATGAAAATACTACGTCAATATGAAACATGACTCTTGGCATTCAAAAAAATGCAATAAAAAATACAGGTCCGTATTTGAAAATTAAAAATTGAGGGTGGCCCAATTTATACGATACCCTGTATATAATTTTTATTCAGATATTTGGAAAGGCTACAAAAAGTTGCTATGGCAAAGTGGCAAAATTTAAAAAAAATCTTCGTAAAATAAAAAGATATAGGCAAAAGAAGAATTTCAAAATTTTCGATTTTTTCTGTATAACTCCAGAGCTGAAGAAGCTAGGTCAGATTTTTTTCATCCATATAATTAACCTCTGAAATACGCTACTTTGCCCCCATTTAACCAACCCTCTATCTCTTACCGTTATCGAAATCCCCATGCATAGACTCGAATTTGAATAGCCCTGTATATTTCAGGTAAATACACAATTTTGGCAGATGACGCAACAATCTTATGGCACGAAAAAATGCAATTGACTTGGAAAGGAAAATCAACTGCGATATGACGAAAGTGAAAACTTCCACTTTTTTACTATAATCTACAGATGGCTGCACATGTGTTCTTTTGAAATAATATACTATCTCAGTCAGAGTGTGATAGAAGATTGCAGTGAAAACAAAAACAGCTCAACATTAAATTTTTTTGAATAGGTTGTCCATATTTGGGGACACGGTGAGCAAAAGGGTTAAATTCATACTGAAAAGTACCCCCGTCGAAAAAAATTGCATCACTTTCGATGAATTTCAATGTTCAATTTTAAATATCAAAGGACCACGCACGTTTCTTAAGGAAAATGGCTTTCGTGAATTTGTCCAAATTTTTGGTATGGTGTAGATCTGGACGCACTGATCAAAAGTGTCCATTGCCAAAAACTCCGAAAATGGACAGTTTTCGAGATATGGCTCTATCAATGTAATTTTTTTTGCATTTTTGGATTTTGACAAATAATCAGTTCACTCTCATACTTAGGAAAAACCGAGTTTCAATGATTTCACTGCTGGAATCGATTAAAAAATAATCCTTTCTTCGTTTCAGATACTGCCATTTGAAGAAATTATTA
Source organism: Chrysolina oricalcia (assembly GCA_944452925.2). Classification (NCBI taxonomy): domain Eukaryota; kingdom Metazoa; phylum Arthropoda; class Insecta; order Coleoptera; family Chrysomelidae; genus Chrysolina; species Chrysolina oricalcia. The sequence continues at coordinate 473,555 of OX101821.2, read as the reverse complement.
TACACTGCTCGTCACTGACGATGTAACTGGACTATTATTTTCAATTTCTATATTCTAGTTTTTGTAGAAACAAAAACTTCTGAATTGCTCAAAGTATCACAGAGTCACATATATTCAACACCTTTCGATACGGGCACTAGAAAAATAATATTCGATACACACTATAGGAACTGAATCTGAGATACTTTTTTTTTAAATAGTTTCCTAGTCGTCAAAGAAATAATGGTAAATGCAAAATGAGCATACAGAAAATCGTTCATAATGTAGGCTGGCGACATAAATACTCGTATCGAATGCAGTTTGTTTATACCGAGTGTTAAATATCAATAGAAACAAGGGAATACATACCCAATAATCATTTCTAATCGCTAACGAACCGTTAAGGCAATCGGATCCGTGAAAATGTCTGAATATTTCATATGATATGGATTTTGATGCACTGATCAAGTGTCTATTGCAACAGACTACAAAAATGGACAGTTTTCAAGATATGGCCGTATCAATATCTGATTTTTTTCGTTTTCTAGATTGTGGCCCATAATCGCTTAGCTCTTATACCCAACAAAAACGGAATTCTATCGATTTCTGCACAGGAATTGACTGAAAAACAGTTGTATTTCATTTCAGATACATTCATTTGGAGAAATTAGCATACACTGCTCGTCACTGGCGATGTAGCTTGGCTATTATTTTCAACTTTTGTATTTCCGTGTTCGTAGAAACAAAAGCTCTTGAATTGTTCTAGTTCTAACAAACATACTTATATCCAAACAATTCAATTGTGGCATTTGAAAAAATAATATGCGATACACACTCTAAATATGATTTGAATTTTTTTTTTAATATTCTCCTGGCCATCAGGAAAATAGTGGAAAATGCAAAATGAGAAACTAGAAAATTGTATTTATAATGTACGCTGACCTATCGATATAATTTTTGTGAAGAATCAATATGTTTGATGAAGTGAACACGGTTAAGTAACTGTGGTTCAATCTGTCCATTAACAAATTCAATATTTTTCTTATGAAATGTCAACTATTGTTGACCTCCCACTCATAAATTGTTCAACTGAAAAAGCTATTGCCTATACCGAATAAAAAATTCAGACATTTTTACGAATCCGTTTGCCTCAACAGTTCAATTAACACTAACAGTAGTAATGATTTTTGGGTATGTATTTCCTTGGTACTATTGATATTTAACACTCGGTATAAACAAACTGCATTCATCTCGTCAGTTTTATGGCAGATATTTATTTTTGTAATATATTTGTTTGTTAATTTCTGCCTTTTTACAGATTTTTATATTTATTCTTGTTAATTCGTATTTTTTTTTGATATAATATATTTTTTCATTGCTATATTTTCTTCATAGCAAGAATTTCGTGATGCTTTCCTTTATATTTATTCCCTTATATATTTTAACAAGAGAAATAAAATTATTATCATTATATGAATTAGAACATTATATTTTCGAACAATATATTCACAGGACATGACGTGAAGCATATAAAATTCGTTAGATCATCAATCCTAGAAATCGAAGAGGTGAAATTCGAATTTGTTGTACTAGGCATGTATGAATAAATGGAGGTTCGAAATTTAGAGTTCGAACTAATGAGAATCTTGCTTGATTGTTTGATCCATTAAATAAATCCATGATTACTCACTGACTGGTGTTTTGACAAATTATTCATTTTAAAATAAAGGTAATAATCATCAATTTTCATGATCAGTAAAATGTATTGTCGTAACAGGAAAACAGAAACGCGAGTTAGTATAAATTATATAATATAATTATTCCGAATGGTGTCACGTTACACATAGTTGTTTCGTTTTGAAAAAGGAGCCAGTCAAAATCTTTCAGTAATAAAGAAACTAAGTAAAACTCAAAGTGGTCTCCACAATATATGCACCCCTATAGCAGGAAGGCGGCTATTGCCAAAGCAGTTTCAGCAATGACTTGCTAAAAAAGTTGCGTCAACATAATTCAAAAACATGTTTTCGAGCATAGGAATGCTCATCTTCAGTTGAAATAACAGATTAAACTGAAAAAAGTAAAGTACAATAATGAAAAAGTTGTAAAATTAGCAAAAATAGGTGAACTTGGAAACCAAAATGAACTCTTAAATGTCATGGAAACGTAGCAAATAAAAATAGAGAAAGATGAATGAGTTATTAAAAATAATGGCGCAATAGAGGCCAGCACTTTACGTTAAGGTGGAATGGTAGGTGACCATTCTTTTGTGAAAAGAAACAACATCGGTGATCTTCAATAATTAAAAGGTTTTTGTGGCAAACGATAACAACAGCTGTCGAAATGGAACTGAGATTGATGAAAAAATGGAGTTGTGAATTGTTAATAAAGGTTTCTGATATTATGGAGATAAACGTGAACTTAATATCATATACAGGGTGTATCTAAATAACACCAAAAAAATTAAAGGGGTGATTCTGTGATGAAAATTAATGTGAGTGTTTGGTATAAAATTTTTTGAAAAAACCCTCCCGGAAAAGTTACACCCCTTCGAAAATTAAAAAAAATGGTTTTTCTTTTTTATTTTCCCTGTATATCAAGCTAAAGACACGAAACTTGGTAAACATTATCTGTCAATAAAGGTACACTTTTTGAAATTTTTTCAACCCTGAAGTATGCTTAGAAGGGGTTGATTATTTCAACCCCTAAGATATTTTTTCTTTCGACTTTTTTTTAGATGAAAATTTTTTCTTTAAAAAAGTATGACTGAAAAGCCCAATTCATTGACTAACTTTTTTAACTCTACAAGTTTTTTTCGAAAACTTAAGCATTTATGAGAAAAAAATAAATAAGCTCATGTAAAATAGCATTTTATTAAACAACAGCCAACCAAATTATGATTATGATTATGAGACTTCTACAACTAAAAACAAAAGTGAACAAACAATGAACAAAAACCTGTCGAAAATCGACAATACAATTATAATAAATGTTGAAAATGACCGCCTTCAGCTTCAATACAAGCATCTACCCTTTTCCTCATAGAATTGCCTATACGATGAAATATTCCTGGAGAATTTCTTATAGTTTCACACACTGCTACAATGCGGTTTCGCAGATCATCGATATTTTCAACTGGGTTTGTGTATATCCAAGATTTCAGATATCCCCATATGCAAAAATCCAAAGGATTAAGGTCAGGGGAGCGGGCTGGCCAGTTTACAGGTCCTCCTCGACCTATCCATTGATTGGCATACACCTCATCCAGGTGAGTTCTTGCACGTATACTAAACTGAGCTGGTGCACCATCGTGCATAAACCATGAATGTTGCCTAATTTGAATGGGAACCTCTTCAAGAAGAACAGGTAATTCTTCAAGGAGATGACAATATGCTTCACCATTTAATCGTAGCGGAAGAAAATGGGGACCAATTAAATGATTATCAATAATTCCGAGCCACACGTTTAATGAAAATTGATACTGATGATTTCCTTCAAAAAAGCCATGAGTATTTTCGTCAGCCCAAAGGTGATTGTTGTGAAAATTTCTAATACAGTCTCTTGAGAAACTCGCCTCGTCAGTAAATAAAATATTACCTAAGAACTGTGGTGCTTGGCCAATCATATTAATAAGCCACTGACAAAAAATCACACGGGGTAAAAAATCTCGAATCATTAACGCCTGCACCCGTTGAAGATGATAGGGATACAACATTTGTTCTTTTAAAATTCTAAAAACAACGGAATGGCTTACATGTAGGACACGAGCTATTCTCCTGGTACTAGTTTCTGGGAATTCTTCAATTGAATTAAGTACGGCTTCTACAGCTGCAGTTCTAACTTCTCTAGTACGACCAGAATCATAACTTCTTTTTTCAAAATTACCACGTTCCCGCAAGCGTCGGTGAATAGTTGTGAACGTAGTATGATGGGGTAGTCTACGCTGTGGGTACTGTTCAGCAAATAGTCTTTGCGCTTCCAATGAATTACCGTTAGCACGATCGTATGTAAAATGCATATCTGCCATTTCCAAATTCGAATATGCATTCATATTTTCAAACAACTAATATTTCCTACAATACACAATCATAAAACTTGTGAAACAATAAGATGGGTGACAGAAAATGACACTACACAATCCTAGTGTCAGTATTAATGTTTTTATGCAAAGCACAGGCCACTAGACTTGACGCAAAATACACTCGCGTTAGCTCATCTTTTTGAAAATGCATTGCATTAGATTTTTTTTCTCGTAAATGCTCAAGTTTTAGAAAAAACTTGTAGAGTTAAAGAAGTTAGTCAATGAATTGGACTTTTCAGTCATACTTTTTTAAAGAAAAAATTTACATAAAAAAAAAAGGTTTAAGAACAAATATCTTAGGGGTTGAAATAATCAACCCCTTCTAAGAATACTTCAGGGTTGAAAAAATTTCAAAAAGTGTACTCTTATTGACAGATAATGTTTACCAAGTTTCGTGTCTTTAGCTTGATATACAGGGAAAATAAAAAAGAAAAACCATTTTTTTATACCAAACACTCACATTAATTTCCATCACAGAATCACCCCTTTAATTTTTTAGGTGTTATTTAGATACACCCTGTATATCAGTTAAAATTATGTAGATCACCAACTCCAAATGGTTGATCACTCTAACAAGAGATAAAACAAAATGGTTGGGAGAAAAACTGCAATTTAGAGAAAACTTTCTTAGGATATTCTTGATTATTTTTGAAAACTTAGAGCATTGAAGAAGGAAATACAGTCAAATTTGATTTGTTCATTCAAATATCCTATATTGGCGTCCTTGCCAATTCCACTGATCTCGAAAATTTTCAGATTAGGACCTTTATTACAAATGTATGAAACATAAAAGTCTGAACTACTGAGTGTTTTTTATCAACAACATGGTTAGCAGATGAGCTAGAAGAATTATTTCCATCAAGAATCTCTGAGTTGACGATACGTATCAATAACTCTCTTATATTCAAGAACTTACGGCCAGTTTGACCAATATACTCGTATGTAGTATTGCAATCCTGATGCGAACAAAAAGAACACCTGATTCATTCATTAGGGAATCCTATCTTTGTCATTAATCAAGTTGGAACCCAGATCATGATTGGTACGGAAATAAATTTTGCAATCTGGGATGAATCTGTCAAATGTATATTTAATGTCGTAGGACAATTCATCCTGAAAGGTGAGACTTGCTAAATGAAGACCTATGGGAGGAGGAATAAAATTAGCTTTCAAACCTTTCAAATATTTGCGTTTATATAGTTTGGGAAACAAATGAATCAGGGTAACCATTATTAAGTGCTATTCGTTTTATAATACCCAATTCCTCAATAAAATTAACTGGGAATAACAGTATGGACAATAACCTGAAGACTAAAGAGTTGAAACTGGCATGGTTTTCGAATTTTATACCAAAAAAGAAGCTACTTGAATTTTTTGACTTCAAATATATTTTTATTTACTCAGAATTAAATAAAAAACACTTGTTTTTTGATATCCACAATATATTACTAGATGTAATATGTGACGCGTTTCGCTGTTAATACAGCTTTCTCAAACATAAAATGGAATTCAGTAAATGTACAACCATATTTATAGTAATTTGAAGTAGGGTAAACAATAGAAGAACGGTTACAATGATACACATAATGATAGACAGGTAGCTTGCTACCTGTTTATCGAGGATCCCTTCAGGGTCAACACAGAGATGCATTTAATTATTAAAGAGATTAAGAAGTGGTGAATAATTTAAACCTAACTGGTCATTGAGTAAATTATTGGAATTTTTTTCTTTTGTTGATCTCTAATGCTTCTAAGAAGTTAAGTTTTAGACCTTTTCTTTCTGAATGCAAAATTTCAAAATTTAGATCAAAAGTATGATTTTCATCTATAAGGTGATTTGAATAATTTGAATTCCTCTTGTGGTTATCAAAGCATCTTTTATGTTCAAGTATGCGGGTTTTAAAATTTCGAAAGGTTCTACCGACATATATTTTAGGACAATCTCCACATTTTAATTTGTAAACCCCTGATTTTTGTGAATTTTTGGTTTTAGTTTTATTGTTTTTGATGAATTTGCTCAAATTATTGTTCGTTTTGTAAGAAGTCGTGAAATTATGTTGTGTTAAAAATGATTTTATTTTGTCACTGGGTTTGCCTAAATAGGTTAATGAGCAATACTTAATTGGTTCTTGTTTTTGGATGGGGTAAACTTCGTTGATAGCAATTGAGAATTATTTCTTTTTAATAATTACATCTATTAATTGTGGGTCATCCATTATTATGTGCTGTTTGTTTTATAATATTAAGTTCTTTTATGAAGTTGGAGTCTGACATAGGGATATTAAGTAGTCTATGTATCATGCTATTGTATGCTGCTAATTTATGTTGATAAGGATGTAATGAGGACTTGTGGATGGTTGTGTCTGTGTGTGATGGTTTATGGTAGATGGAAAAGCTGTGTCTGTTGTCTATTCTTGTTATGGTGAGGTCTAGAAAGTTTATACAGTTGTTTTCTTCCACTTCGGATGTGAATGTAATATTGGGGTGTAGAGTATTGATCCAATTCTAAAGATTCAAGATCCAGAACGAAATTAAATTAGCCATCAATAACTTTAAATCAATAATTTCAGAGAAGGACAAATATAAATTGATATTTCAGAATCCTCAACCTCCACAGCTATATTCGTTAATTAAGCTTCATAAAACAGATTATCCTATAAGACCAGCTGTTTCATACTGTACAGCCCCCGCATTTAATTTGTCGAAATACCTTATAGAAATCATCAAACAACACACAAAATTCACACCACAATTCTCGATTAAAAACTCATATGAACTCGTTAACAAAATTGAAAATGTCAAACTACCATCAAACTCAAAATTAATTTCCTTTGATGTAAAAAACCTGTTTCCCTGCGTACCCCCAGAAGAAACAGTTAAACTTACAGACAAACTGCTATCACAACAAAGAGTCAACCTAGTAATTCATACAGAAATAATCTCATTACTACACCTTTTTCAATTGTAATTCAGAAAGTATAATTTGTAATTCAGAATAGTAAATTGTAATTCAGAAACCGTAACATGTAATTCAGATTAGTAAATTGTATTTCAGAAACCGTAACATGTAATTCAGATTAGTAAGTTGTATTTCAGATTGTGTAACTTGTAATTCAGATTAGTGAATTGTTAATCAGAAAGTGTGGCATGTAATTCAGTAAGCGTGAGTTGTAATTCAGAAAGTGTCAACTGTAATTCAGAAACCAAGAACAACCCGTATTAGACGGAGAGCTGACTACGTAGAAATACGGGTGACTCGGTGCAAAGTGAAATTTAGCATTTATAGGTTCGGGTGTCACCAACGTAGCGTGAGACGGGCCGCCAGAAGGCACCCCGGAAGAATAAAGCGAGGGTAGAGGGTTGAATATGCATTTTTTACGTAAAATAAGTCATAAGGTGCAAGGCTGGAAATTGGCAGAATAATCGGATGTTATACAAATAAGGGGAGAAAAAATTGCCAGAAGACTAGGTGGAAGATAAAGGCCCGCTAGAAATATAAAAAAAAATCGTACGTAGTTTTTTGTACAACTGAGTTAGTACAATGAAATTGTTCGTACAAACTTTTCGATGCTTTTATAAAAAAAGTTTCCAAGTCCCGTTTTTTTTCGATTTTATTTTTTCCCCGCTCTGTTAACGGATTCTAAAAACTAAAATTTGGAGAGTAGGTAGATTCTGTCAAAAGGTATTTGCTGCAAAATAAAAATTCGGATTTTTTTCAATAGTTTGGGAGATCTATCGATTCCCCGTTTTTTTTGGATTATTTCACGGTACATTGATTTTGTGGAAAAATTCCATTTACATTTTTTGTATATTTTCTGAAGGCAATCAAAAAAGATTTCCTGATAAATTTGGAAAATTTTGAGCGTTTCCGAGATATTTCGAATTTTAAAAAATTTCAATTTTTTTATTCATATTTTTCAAGTTTCCTCAGTTTTCCAATCATTTTTTCGGAAATTTTCAGGTGACATGATTTGTTTGCATTTTCCAGCTCTATCCATTGCACTACTGAAAATTTCATTTCAGTCATCGGTACGGTTTTTATTCGTGTTTTTTTCTTTTCGGAAAATTGCCCGGGAAATCGTTATGCAATTTCCGATCCTTCTCAAAATCTATACAGACCCTCATTGCATATTGACGCATATCTTAAAAAATCAATCAAGGCAAACAAACAAAACCCTAAACGTTTCTCATTGAATTTATGAAAAACTAATGAAGACCACGGGTGTGAAAGCAGCAACGGTTATTTTTTCTTTTTTTTTCGCTTCAAGTATAACCGTTGCTCCAGGTTTTTCGAACCATTGTGAACCTGCTGAATATGTTCCATGGGGTTAAATAATTTGTGAATCAAAAACTACTCCTCCACATCCCTCTAAATTATAAAAATCTTGAAACAGTTGAATTTCCCGTTGCTCGATGTATTTTGACGGAAATGCATTATTCTACAGCTACTGAACACGCTGTGTAGGGTGAAATAATTTTTGAATAAAAAATTACCCCTCAACAACCCTTTGAAGTTGAAATATCCTGAAACAGTTTATAAACTCGTTGCTCGATGTTTTTTGGCGGAAATGCATTATTCTACAGCTACTGTAAACGTTCTATGGGGTGAAATAATTTGTGAATCAAAAACCACCCTCAACAACCCTCCGAAGTGGAAAAGTCCTCAAACGGGAAGTCGAATTTTCTGATCAAACAGTAAAGGAGAAGTGATTTGCAACATTTTGACAAAATCTGTTAGTGCTCCGACAACGACTTCACTCATAAGTAGAATTTTTAAAATAAGTTCTAAATGCACCACCTGGCTCCCCCGATAGTAGGGTTGAAAAATCCACCCCGGGATCCCAACGGAGGTCAACAATTCTCTGACGGAATGGTCCTTTTACAACAAAAAATGGACAGTCAAAATCTGTGTATGCTATAACCAATTTAAAGTGAATATTCAAAATTTTAGGGGTGGAAATTTCAACCCTGAATCCCATTATTCAATACTTTACGAAAATTGCATATTCCAAATATCCAACCCTAGTCCAAAAGCGAAATTATTTTATTACAATTCCTTAATTTGCCGGAAGTCATTTTACGCTACAACCGCATTATTCACCCACCCACTTTCAACCCTGTCGTCAGTAAAGTTGTGCAAAAGGTCCACATACTCTATTTTGTAGATATTCATTATTATTTATCATAATAGCCCCCTTTTGGTGTCTCCGGACATTTCGGCTGCTATCTTTGGCCGCTCTTTTCACACCGGTCAGCTCTTTGATGGTTTCTGAATTACAAGTGATGGTTTCTGAATTACAATTGACGCTTTCTGAATAACAAATCACTAATCTGAAATTCAAGTTACACTTTCTGAATTACAATTTGCTAATCTGAATTACATGTTAAGGTTTCTGAAATACAATTAACAATTCTGAATTACAAGTTACGTTTTCTGAATTACATTTTACTAATCTGAATTACAAATTATACTTTCTGAATTACATATGAAAAAGGTGTAGAAATTTGTATCAAACAAAATTATTTTACATTTAATAACGTTATCTACAATAGTAAAAATGGCCTCATCATGGGTAACCCATTGAGCCCTTTATTAGCTGAAATCTTCATGAACAACTTGGAAAATATCATCAATTCACATCCCCTCAGTAAAAATATTCTATACTGGTATAGATATATAGATGACATTTTAATTTGTTATACGGGAACAAAAAGAGAACTGGCTAATCTTGAGAATTGGATCAATACTCTACACCCTAATATTACATTCACATCCGAAATGGAAGAAAACAACTCTATAAACTTTCTAGACCTCACCATAACAAGAATAGACAACAGACACAGCTTTTCCATCTACCATAAACCATCACACACAGACACAACCATCCACAAGTCCTCATTACATCCTTATCAACATAAATTAGCAGCATATAACAGCATGATACATAGACTACTTAATATCCCTGTCAGACTCCAACTTCATAAAAGAACTTAATATTATAAAACAAACAGCACATGATAATGGTTATGACCCACAATTAATAGATGTAATTATTAAAAAGAAAGAATTCTCAATTGCTATCAACGAAGTATACCCCATCCAAAAACAAGAACCAATTAAGTATTGCTCATTAACCTATTTAGGCAAACCCAGTGACAAAATAAAATCATTTTTAACACAACATAATTTCACGACTTCTTATAAAACGAACAATAATTTGAGAAAATTCATCAAAAACAATAAAACTAAAACCGAAAAATCACAAAAATCAGGGGTTTACAAATTAAAATGTGGAGATTGTCCTAAAATATATGTCGGTAGAACCTTTCGAAATTTTAAAACCCGCATACTTGAACATAAAAGATGCTTTGATAACCACAAGAGGAATTCAAATTATTCAAATCACCTTATAGATGAAAATCATACTTTTGATCTAAATTTTGAAATTTTGCATTCAGAAAGAAAAGGTCTAAAACTTAACTTCTTAGAAGCATTAGAGATCAACAAAAGAAAAAAATTCCAATAATTTACTCAATGACCAGTTAGGTTTAAATTATTCACCACTTCTTAATCTCTTTAATAATTAAATGCATCTCTGTGTTGACCCTGAAGGGATCCTCGATAAACAGGTAGCAAGCTACCTGTCTATCATTATGTGTATCATTGTACCGTTCTTCTATTGTTTACCCTACTTCAAATTACTATAAATATGGTTGTACATTTACTGAATTCCATTTTATGTTTGAGAAAGCTGTATTAACAGCGAATCGCGTCACATATTACATCTAGTAATATATTGTGGATATCAAAAAACAAGTGTTTTTTATTTAATTCTGAGTAAATAAAAATATATTTGAAGTCAAAAAATTCAAGTAGCTTCTTTTTTGGTATAAAATTCGAAAACCATGCCAGTTTCAACTCTTTAGTCTTCAGGTTATTGTCCATACTGTTATTCCCAGTTAATTTTATTGAGGAATTGGGTATTATAAAACGAATAGCACTTAATAATGGTTACCCTGATTCATTTGTTTCCCAAACTATATAAACGCAAATATTTGAAAGGTTTGAAAGCTAATTTTATTCCTCCTCCCATAGGTCTTCATTTAGCAAGTCTCACCTTTCAGGGTGAATTGTCCTACGACATTAAATATACATTTGACAGATTCATCCCAGATTGCAAAATTTATTTCCGTACCAATCATGATCTGGGTTCCAACTTGATTAATGACAAAGATAGGATTCCCTAATGAATGAATCAGGTGTTCTTTTTGTTCGCATCAGGATTGCAATACTACATACGAGTATATTGGTCAAACTGGCCGTAAGTTCTTGAATATAAGAGAGTTATTGATACGTATCGTCAACTCAGAGATTCTTGATGGAAATAATTCTTCTAGCTCATCTGCTAACCATGTTGTTGATAAAAAACACTCAGTAGTTCAGACCTTTATGTTTCACACATTTGTAATAAAGGTCCTAATCTGAAAATTTTCGAGATCAGTGGAATTGGCAAGGACGCCAATATAGGATATTTGAATGAACAAATCAAATTTGACTGTATTTCCTTCTTCAATGCTCTAAGTTTTCAAAAATAATCAAGAATATCCTAAGAAAATTTTCTCTAAGTTGCAGTTCTTCTCCCAACCATATTGTTTTATCTCTTGTTAGAGTGATCAACCATTTGGAGTTGGATACCTACATAATTTTTACTGATATGTACGATATTAAGTTCACGTTTTTCTCCCGTAATTATGGATATCCATCAAGTATCGGCCAAATCAATCAAGATATTTTTATTTGTTCAAGACAATTAACACAAAAAAGAAACATTACCAACAGTGTCTTCATAAGCCATAAAATCCATTAAACGAAATCATTGGAAATCAGGTAAAACATGATCACGGATAAAAGTAACTACCAATTCTGCGGGATATGAAATAGTCACTAGGTATTTGAACGATTTCAGGAAAACTGCCAAATTCTTGAAATTTAAAAGTACTTCCACCAAAAACTTATCTATTGGCTAACCATCTGTGTAACGAATATTTTTCTGTTTCCTTCAAAACAAATCGGTAAATAACTGATCCCGTCGCCATTCCCAGTATAGGTGCTAGCTCGTAAAGCCAATGATCCGTCCAAATATTTTCGAAAGCTGCAGGCGGCAAACTCCTAGCAGGATTGAGTCCCGCTCCAGTGAATGACACTACAGAGAAAACCAGTCCGGCTATCATTAGACCTAGTCTGAGGCAGAACGAGTCTTTGTAGGCAACAGTTTTGATATCGGTTGCCCCGAAAACGAACATTATCAGGATAAGAGTGCATAGAAACTCCAGGAAGAAACCTTGAGTGACGGTGGTTCCCTGTTCCAAGCGAAGAAGGCACATTTCACTTGATGTAGGAGTAAAAAGCTGGAAACAAAATCCATGAATCAATAAATCAAAAAATCAAAAAGAAATCAAGAAATCAATGAATCATTAAATCAATAAATCTATAGGTCAATGAATAAAAAAATAAGAAATCAATAAATCGATGAATCAATGAATCAATAAATCAATAAATCAGTAAATCAATAAATCAATAAATCAGTAAATCAGTAAATCAATAAATCAATAAATCAATAAATCAATAAATCAATAAATCTACAGTGTGACCCATTTTTAATTGAAACCCCCCTAAAATTTGAAGTTGTAAACCGATTTTGATAATTTTTTTTGAAATGTCAAGTACTGAAGGTCTTTGGAACAAAATTTTAAATGTTTATTCCAATTTTCAGGGCATACTACGATATTTTCTCTTAGTCGAAAATCGGGATTTTTCATTAGCGATTTTTTTGTTGAAAAATCACTAAGCCACTGGATTCAGAGTGCCTCTAAACAGGTGTGACCAAAATTTCATGAAAAAATATTCATTAATAACAAAGTTATGACAACTCAAAAATTCGTAAACTCACACAGCTAACAGTCACAAAAAACACCCTATATCAACAGATATAGCCATGAGAATATTTTTTTTATGATTCCAACAATAAAGTGCACCCAGATAAAAAAATTGGTAGCGTAATTTTTTTAATGAAAATAACGGAATAACATTCACACAATTCAACTAATGATGAAGCAAAAAATTTTAATAAACGTAACTATGATAATTAATTATTGGAATGTTTCGATTCAGTGCAACAATTAATTCTAACTCATATTCTAGTAGCCTCTACTAATCCACCATGTATTTCGATACATTTGTCGTAGCGCTTACGTGCTTACGAATGTTTCTGATTACGTTCCTTAGTTCTTGAGGAGTAAAATCTGCACATACCTGTCGAATTCTTGCACAAAGTTCATTTCTATCTCTTGAGCGGTTTTTGTAAACCTTTTGTGTGAGAAGTCCCCAGAGAAAAAAGTCCAAAACTGTAAGGTCTGGAGATCTGGGTGGCCACTCTATAAACGGGCTACCACGGCCTATCCATCGGTGTGGAAAATGTTCGTTAAGCCGTTGCCTCACTGCTCTGGCATAATGAACTGAACACCCATCTACTGGACAATTAAATTTGATCGTTCATTGCTCGGCAGCTCGTGAATAGCATCCCAAAACTCTGTTTAAAAATTCTAGAAACCCCTGCGCATTAATGTTTTCCTCAAAAAAAAAACAAATAATTCGTTCGTTCAATATCCCACACCAGACGTTGATTTTTTGGGAATACTGGCATTTACAGTTTATTACCCAGTTAGGATTATCCGCTGCCCAATAGCGACAATTCTGTGATGACACTACTCCATTTGTAGTGAAAGTGGCTTCGTCGGTATATAAAATAATGTTTTTTGTGACTGTTAGCTGTGTGAGTTTCCGAATTTTTGAGTAGTCATAACTTTGTTATTAATGAATATTTTTTCATGAAATTTTGGTCACACCTGTTTAGAGGCACTCTGAATCCAGTAGCGTAGTTAATTTTTTCAATAAAAAAATCGCTAATACAAAATCCCGATTCTCGACTAAGAAAAAATATCGTAGGTAGACCTTATAGTACTTGACATTTCAAAAAAATTATTGAAATCGGTTAACAACTTCAAATTTTAGGGGGGTGATTCCATCAAAAATGGGTTACACTGTATATATCTCAAAATCAATAAATTAATGAATCAATGAATCTAAAAATCAATGAATCAACGCAACAACTCCATTAGGACTGTTGTACTGAGCGCGATCCAAACACTTGGTCCTAATGGGTTGGAAAATAATGCTTGCTTTATGAACAGGATGTTTGCTGGAGTATTTGAAAAAAGACGCATACATGAGGGATATGAATACTCTAGTATGAAAGGGGTTTTGATCAAAGCTTTTGCATAGGTGATCAAAGAAATATAGTCATATGACTCGTCTAAGCGTCTAGTTAATATGGCTTCTTTGAAAATTCAGGTTAAAAAAAACAGCAAGAATACATTTCAGGTAGATTTTGAAAAATAATTAGAGACATTTCATCTGAAACACTTGTTCTTTTATATCTGATGTTCCTGATCTCTCTCATAAATGTCCGTATCAGAAAGGATCATTCACCGAAGCAATAGGATTTATCAACTTCTCAGCAATTATTATGACCCTACGTATGATTTCTGTTGTTTTTTTTTCTCTGAGATCATTAACTGTATCCCAACTTGCTTTTGATGAATTCTAGCTTCCAATATCCTTTTCCTGTAATAACTATATTTTGCTAATTACATCAATTTTCTATATATTCTGCGCTATCGATTGAAGTATTCATGAAAAAATTCAGTTAGTAATCTTTCTGAGGAAATCTTCATTCCTTGGGTAACCCAATGCTTTTTATCTTCAATTTGAATCCTCTGTATTGAAAAAGCCATTAAACTCATCACATAGACTATTGTAAAACATTGGGAATGGATCTTTGAACGAAAGGACATGTTTCCAATCTGCTTGTGCGCATCTTGAGTAAAACTTGCCATAATTTGAATTGGCAAACATTCGACGGTTACGATACTTTACTATGACAATATGACTAAATATCACAGATTTCAATTTCACGATCAAATAGCAAATTGCTTTTCCAGTCAACAATGGACAAAAGCTCTTTCTAAATAAAAACAACGAGTATGGATATTTTCACAATCTTGAGAATAAACATACGAGGATGTATTGATATCTAGTTAGCCTAGACAGTTCGCTACATAAACAAAATATTGCGTTACCATAGCAACGAACAATTACTTATTAGAAGTGTCAGTGTAAAGTTTGACAACAAAAAAGTAAACCAGAGTCACGCAATAAATTAAAAGAAAAAATATGTCCACCGAAATTGTGAAAATCAAGAAATTGGAGTATCGAGCCATCATCAAGTACCTGTGTTCAAAAAGGTTAAGAGGTAAGCAGATTTACGAAGATATGCTTAATACCCTTGGTGATCAATGTCCTTCGTATGCGACCGTGAAAAATTGAACTGCAAGCTTCAAAGGAGGTAAATTTTCCATTGAAGATGATGACCGATCGGGAAGGCCAGTTTCTGTGTCAGTCCCCGAAAATATCGATGCAGTTCATGACATGATTTTAACAGACCGTCGAATTGGGCTGAAACGGATATCTGAATCACTGAATATTTCATACGAACGCGTTCATCATATAGCTCACGTCAATTTGGACAGGAGAAAAATTGCTGCAAAATTGATCCCCAAATGTTTGAATGTTGACCACAAGCGTGCAAGGGTAGTAGCATCGCGTTCGATCTGTGCTCGATTTGAAAACGATGTAGACTTCTCAAACCGAATTGTTACTATGGATGAGACTTGGGTACGTTTCTACGATCCAGAAACAAAGCAACAATCGATGGAATGGCGACACTCCGGTTCTCCAAGACCTAAGAAGTTTCGTGTCCAAAAATCTGCTGGAATTGCCATGGAGAAATCATGATTGATTTTTTGGATAAGGGTAGAACAATAACTGTAGATTACTATTCAACATTACTACGGGAAAAAATTAAAGAGAAAAGACGCGGAAAGCTATCCAAAGGTGTTTTGTTTTTGCAGGACAACGCCCCTGCACAGAAATCTCATGTTGCCATGCAAAAAATTTGTGATTTAGGGTTTGAATTACTAGAACACCCCCCTTATTCACCAGATTTGGCTCCGTCTGACTATCACCTCCTTTCTCAACTGAAAAAAAGTTTAAAAGGTCGTAAATTTTCTTCTAACGAGGAGGTAATAAAAGCTGTGGAGGTCTGGTTTGCAAAGCAAGAAATTTTTTTTTTTTAAAGGTCTAGAGACGTTGCAGGTTCGCTGTAATAAATATATCCAATCCAGAGGAGAATATGAGAAAATTATTGACATAAATTACAAAAAAAAAATTAAACGGTACACTATAAATCATAAAATATTCAAAAATACTTTCTGATTACGAAAATATGTCACACTTGTCCGTTCTTTTCATTACTGTTTTCATTTTGCTATATATGTGAGTTGGATCTATTTCATTTTTCAATAAATTTGTTGCTCTTAGACTTGAGTAATTTATTTGGCGAGTGAGTTTACAAATCAGAAAATCATCTAGATAATAAATGCCCAAGAACTATGACTATAAAAACTAATGACAATTTTAGGAAACAAAATAATAATAAATCTTGATGTTCTAGAAAAATTACAGTTTCAATCATATTCACACCAATTTGCGCTGAAGTAATGGAAAGAATGGGCTAGTGTGGCATATTTTCGTGATTAAAAAAATAAATATTTTTGACTAAACACCTTTAAGTTAAAAAAATAAATATTTCATACCCCTTAAAAGTGGGAAAAATTTAAATGAAAGCATTGTACGTGAACTAGAAAAAATAAATGAACAGGTAAGTATGATCAAACAAAGATTAATTGAATCTGCTGAATTGCAGACATCAAAATATTACACCTATAATCAGGATTTTGGAATCCTAATCTTGATTTCGAAAGACCGTTGAATCCGAATGTGAAATCATTACATGTGATTTCAGAATAATTACCTTTAATAAGCCATATCCAATAAATGATCCTACATATTGTCCTACGACATATACCAAACACCTCCTCCATTCCGTTTCTCCAAAAATGAGCATTCCAATTGACACCGCAGGGTTCAAATGACACGGACTGATATGGCCAAAAATTTGTACAGGGATCATCACGGCAAACCCGAAAGAAAATGCTGGACAAACTGGACCTAGGTCATACCCGAGTATACACCCCATACAACCTAAAAACAATCATAAGGATACTCACAGGATACAGGAAGGAATCTATACAAAGTAAAATTAACGATAATGATGTTACATTTACTAGAGTAGATGAAGGTGGTACCTCCGAGAAATAAAAGATACAGCGAGGGCTTTTGTATCTCTTTCTTGAAATCAACATACCCGACTTTGTTTACAAACATCAATGCCCGAGTCATGTTAAAAAAGGGCATTGTCGGATATTTCCGTTTGTACTCGTTGATCAAGTTGGAATTCCGTATTATATTCGCTCTTAACTTGGCGATCATGTTTGTTTACGTCCGTTTACGACTTATTCATCGCCTTGTCAAATCAAATCAGGGGCGTCGCAGGAAGATAACCCTGGCATAAACCATATTTGACTGGCATTCCGTAGCAACCTTTTTGCATTTTCATGTCTATTGCACGTGAATTTTGACCCACTTCTGGCGGTCCTAATAACTTGAAATTTGGCAGATGTTAATAATTCCGGTGACAATGCACCATGGAATTTTTATTAAAATAAAAAATAAAAAATGGCGGCTCCTCCAATATGGCGGACGAAATTTGTGATTATGGTCCAATGGACCTTTACATTTACGAAAAATAAATTACAAAACTCGTTTAAATCGATAGTTGTTAGTCTGAAAAGTTCATTTAACAAAAAGTTCCATTATTTTTCTTTCATTTTAAAAAATATCACATTTGAAAGTGTGCCGCTGACGTCACGTTCATCGGAAATATCTCCCACCATAATCCACGTTCCGAAACAGGCAATACCGTTCTCCTTAAAAATATAACTTCTAGCATGATATAAGCCGTTGAGAAATAATCAATACATTGTCACTTGATCAACTCATAGATAAAAATCCACATATTAGCTATTTTTTATTGTATTTGTAACTTTCAAATTTTCTGAACAGACCATCCTTTTGATGAAGAACGAGCATTGACAACACAGCAAATCGTAATGACAGGTCTCCACTGTCAAAAGTTGTATGGAGATGTGAGGTTAATGTTTATTTTATTTACATTCAACAATCAACATTCAACTGATGAATTCGATAATAAAATTCAAAGGACGAGTCAGATCACGGAAATGTGCGCAAACATAACATGAATACACATGCGCAGAAAAAATAATGAGCACTTTTCACATAAAATGAACCTACTTCAATGACTATAACTTATCCCGACAGACCCGATCTCATGCAAACCCAACCGAACTTACCCGACTATACAATACAGTTAGGTTGCGTCTTTTCTATCTGTTTGCGCATGCGCACTTACCAAAAATGAATGTTTGTGATCCGACACGTTTATTCAAGTAATTATTTGTTTGCAAAAAATGCCTCCTAGCTCTGTCTATTCAAAAATATCTTTTGTGCATTCAAAATATTTAATACCAAGACTTTTTCCAAATCCTGTTCTCACAACGAAATGGCTTGTTTCATAACAATGGTAACAATGTCTTTCATTGAATCAACAACAGCGAGTCTTAAAAACTTTACAATACAATGCGACGTTGTCAGATTCCCTAAAATTCCTGAATACTGAATACTCATGAATATGAAGTGTTTGTAGTGGATAGTTTTCAGAAGTATTGGCGCCCTAGAGACTGGCACTTTTTTCACAAATAATAATAATAATGATAGTTCCTCATAAACAATCGAAGAGTGAACCATTCTTAGTGAAGATATTCAGCAAGAAATACGTAAGCAAAGCGAGCACGCGCATTCCTATTACTACTTTGTAACTTATGTAACTTATCTCTTACTTCTTGGTGAAGATATCTGCGAGACAGACACGAGCGCGCGCATTTCCAATACTGCTTTGTTTATTTCTGTCAACTTTGAGTAGAAATCTTCATACCTTATCTGTTAGTGAACAAGACCAGAAATGTCGGTCGAGCGCGCGCATTCCCATCACTACTTTGTCGATTTCTGTCAACTTTGAGTAGAATTCTTCATACCTTATCTGTTAGTGAACGAGAGCAGAAATACGCGACAGAAGCGAGCGCGCTCGCTTGACATTTCGCGAATCCGCGCGCTCGAAGTTGACAGAAATCGACAAAGTAGTGATGGGAATGCGCGCGCTAGCCCGACATTTCGCAAATCTGCGCTTGAGTAGAAATCTTCATACCTTATCTGTTAGTGAACAAGACCAGAAATACGCGAGAGAAGCGAGCGCGCTCACCCGACATGTCGCGAATCCGCGCGCGCGAAGTTGACAGAAATCGACAAAGTAGTGATGGGAATGCGCGCGCTCGCCCGACATTTCGCAAATCCGACATTTCGCAAATCCGGGCAAGCGCGCTCGCTTCGCTCGCGTATTTCTGGTCTTGTTCACTAACAGATAAGGTATGAAGATTTCAACTCAACGTTGACAGAAATCGACAAAGTAGTAATGGAAATGTGCGCGCTCGTGTCTGTCTCGCAGATATCTTCACCAAGAAGTAAGAGATAAGTTACATAAGTTACAAAGTAGTAATAGGAATGCGCGTGCTCGCTTTGCTTACGTATTTCTTGCTGAATATCCCCACTAAGAAAGGTTCACTCTTCGAGTGTTTATGAGGAACTATCATTATTATTATTATTTGTGAAAAAAGTGCCAGTCTCTAGGGCGCCAATACTTCTGAAAACTATCCACTACAAACACTTCATATTCATGAGTATTCAGTATTCAGGAATTTTAGGGAATCTGACAACGTCGCATTGTATTGTAAAGTTTTTAAGACTCGCTGTTGTTGATTCAATGAAAGACATTGTGACCATTGTTATGAAACAAGCCATTTCGTTGTGAGAACAGGATTTGGAAAAAGTCTTGGTATTAATATTTTGAATGCACAAAAGATATTTTTAAATAGACAGAGCTAGGAGGCATTTTTTGCGAACAAATAATTACTTGAATAAACGTGTCGGATCACAAACATTCATTTTTGGTACGTGCGCATGCGCAAACAGATAGAAAAGACGCAACATAACTGTATTGTATAGTCGGGTAAGTTCGGTTGGGTTTGCATGAGATCGGGTCTGTCAGGATAAGTTTTAGTCATTGAGTAGGTTCATTTTATGTGAAAAGTGCTCATTATTTTTTCTGCGCATGTGTATTCATGTCATGTTTGCGCACATTTCCGTGATCTGTCTCGTCCTTTGAATTTTGCTAGTCATTTAGAAACAGTATAAGTACCATTGTTTCAAAGTGTTGATGGGAAAATGTTGTGGTTATCAACTCATTTTTCTTACTCATTCACTAAAATATTCCATGTTAAGTCTTGTTCAAACCCTCGCGAATTTCGCAATTTTTCTGCGAATAAAATGGCTGCCAGTCATGCCGGACCAATCGTCGATGCAGAACCATGTCGGCAGACATTTTATTCGCAGAAAAACTGCGAAATTCGCGAGAGTATGAACAAGACTTTATACGTGAATTGAATATTTCTGGAATCACACTGGCAATGTCGCTTCATTCCATTCCATTCCATTCCATTCCATTCCATTCCATTCCATTCCATTCCATTCCATTCCATTCCATTCCATTCCATTCCATTCCATTCCATTCCATTCCATTCCATTCCATTCCATTCATTCCATTGTTACCAACCTGACAGATATTAACTAAACAAAAAAGCATGAATTTGTTGATTTTGTTATTGCTAAAATAAAGTAGAATTTGTTGATAAAAAACTGTTTTCAATGAAAAAAAAGTGTAAAACTGGTGAATTAGGGTGTGTATATTGTGCTGGTGAAAATCAGGAGGCATTTGAGTGTGTTTTTCGAAGAAGAAACGTGTGCTAGAAAATGCCAGTTTTCATTCAAAAAAAGGCCCGTAGCTCCGAAATTACTTGAGACCGCCAAAAATTTCATTTGGATTTTTTATTCAGGTCAAACTACGTAAGTCCCAAAAAAAATGTAGCGCCCGGTGAACGGAATTTTAGCAAATATACTGATTATTCATTAAGTAATCTTTCAATCGCCTTTTGAATGTATTTATCGAACCACTCTCTTTAATTTCTTGTGGAAGGTCATTAAAACAATCTACTCCTTTATAAAATAAAGAAGGATGAGTACTTTTCTTTTTATATCTTTCAATTTTTATGTTGTTTTTGTTTGAATCCGAAAGAATTTCGTGAATTTCGTATACTTTTCGAGTTATGACCTTTTGAATCTTGAAAATCGTCCATTTTCACATACGATTTTTTCGGTAAAAAATCGAAGAAAAAGCCTCCTCCTTTTTGTTGGCACTTTTTTGAGACCGTAATCATCTCATATTTCACAATTACAAGCACTAAAACCAAACGTTTCACACAAAAAATCAACCTTCTTATAAAGTATACATAACACTTCCCACATCTCTAGAACGGACGTTAAGAATAGTGAAATATAAGAAGGTTACTTTTTTCCGTAACAAGTTGAGTAGGGAATGAAAAAAGTGTCGACAAAAAGAATGAGGTATTTTCTGCGATTTTTACTGAAAAAATCGTGTTTGAAAATGGGCTATTTTCAAGATTCAATAGGTCATAACTCGAAAAGTATAAGAGACCCCACGAAATTCTTTCGGATTCGTGTTCAGGAGATAAAACTACGTAAGTAACACCACTTTTCTTTTTGTTTCGAGGTAAGCTCACCTTTACCACATTTTCATCAAAATAATTAACTCATTTTGAAGTAGGTACTTTATCAACTAAAGGTGCATGTAGTCAATATAAACGTAAATTTAGCATAAGCACTAACATAAAAGTAACCTTGAAAATAATTTTGTATGAAACCTAATACTATACAAGTTTTAGATTCAGGCATAAATTTAAGAATGACTACATTTATCTGGACGATCTCTATCCGCTTCAAATTCAATAGCATTGAGTCGAGTAAAACCACCCTTCAGTTTATATCGCAATATTTAAGTGGATCGAAGAATCCTATTCTTCAATCCAATTGAAAAAAGCTAACTTCACAGCAAAATGTCGAATTTCGTAACCGTAAATTTCTTGTGTTCTGCGAATTAAATCACGATATAATATGTTTTTCCTTAATCAGCTGAATGAAAAAACTGCTCTCTTCTTTGGACCATACGTTTTTTTTCTTAATTATTTCTCTTCATTTTGAGAAAGACAATTGTCAATATAAACACTAATCTGAATTTGGCTACTTTTACCTGTCATTTGTCAATTTCAAACTCGTTTATTTCGTGATTTCACTTCTCTTCAATGAGATCGGTTGGGTCCAATCCTATATTTTATGGAATTGACTTGAGTGATTCAATCCAATCCGAACACTGTAGTATACAGTCAATTTGAAAACTTCCCACCCTTAATATCTTCCTTCCAGTAAACAATATGAGTAATCGAAAAAACGTCAATTTTATTGTCAAGGGGGACACTTTCAAGGACTATTTGTAGCCTTCGTGGTTCAACCCCCTAGGAGGGGTAGATGTTACCCTTAGAATTTTAAATGGGAAGGGGGGTCAAGTGGCACATCATTTTGATGGGCGTTCAATTCTTGTTCCAATGGTACCCTGACATATTATTTTTTGATGAGCATTTTCCGAAAAATTGCGTTCTAAACTAACAGAAGTAATTATTAGAACGCCTATACTGAGATGCATGGTTTGGCCAGAACTGGTTAGAATATTAGGTGGTACCGTTCCAACCCTTTATTAGGGGTAACATTAGCCATTAGCTCCAAACACTTTACATAAAAAAGTAGTCTAATAGTAAAACGTAGATGGTAGTAAAGTTGTGTTTATTAAATGCTGAATTTTTAAGTGTCATCGCAGAAATTGTACAGATAGTCTTCCTTTTTTGCTACTTCTGCTATAAAAAGTTTCTGTTTTCCGGCAAAAAATTGGTTAGCAAATTTGAACTATGTGGTAGTATTGTGAATACCGTTGTACCTGTTGGGCTGTTTAGGAATTACTTTAATAAGTGTATGAAAGTGTAAAAATGGTTTACATTCTTCAAGACAGAATTGAAATGATTGTAATTTATGGCGAAGTTGGAAAGTGTGCACGAAGGGCGGCATGTCTTTTTAACGAAAGACATCCAAATTGTAATGTAAGTCACCGGTATGTGCTTGATTTGGTGAATAAGTTTTACGAAACTGGTTCAGTGACAAATAAAAAAAGAAATAACCCCAGAGTACTAAATGAAGCAGCTCAAATTGAAGTTTTGGGAACATTTGCTGCAGAGCCCACGAGCTCCTTACGATCAGTATCAGAACAGACGGGAATGTCACGCGAGACTATAAGAAAAGCATTGAAAATGCATAAATTTCATCCATATAAAATGCAGATTCTTCAAGAGCTCCACGAGGATGATTATGATAGAAGAATAGAGTTTTGTGAAATCATGTCTCATCGAGTCAATACCATCCCTAATCTTCTGTTAAACATCTGTTTCAGCGATGAGTGTTCATTTTTTCTGAATGGCAATGTTAATAGACAAAATTGTCGCTATTGGAGTGACGAAAACCCACATATTTTTCGGGAAGGGCATACACAACACCCACAAAAAGTTAATGTTTGGGCTGGTAATCTTGGAAATGCCATTCTTGGTCCATTATTTCTGGAAGAAAACTTGACTGGCAATCTGTACCTTGATATGCTTGAAGAGACTATCGATCCTCTTATAACTCACGAGCTAGAAACTCAAATTGATGCAGAAGGTGATGAACTTTTGCAGGAGGATCTGTTACATTTCCAGCAGGATGGTGCTCCACCTCATTATTTTCTTCCCGTCCGACAGTGGTTAAACGAGAAATTTCCGGGTAGATGGATTGACAGAAGGAGAGCAGTTGAATGGCCTCCGAGATCACCGGATTTAACACCCTTAGATTTCTTTCTTTGGGGGCATCTTAAATCCGTTGTTTATAAAACACAACCTTCTGATATTGACAAACTTAAAAGACGAATTACAGCAGCATGCCGGTCAATTCCTAGTGAAGTTTTCCGTAATGTTAGAGGGGAGTTCGAAAACAGACTGTATTACTGTTTAGAGCAAAATGGACAACATTTCGAACAGCTAATAAGATAAGCGTAAGTAGACTTTATGTTGGAAATGTCTTTCTCGCAAATTAAATTTTATTGTGTAGAAGGAAAATAACCACCAAATAAAAAATCCCATGCGTAATAAATTTATTCCTGTCATTCAAGGGTTGGAGCGGTGCCACCTACTCTTCTAACCATTTTTATTAAAGGGAGTCAATACAATAATGCATCTCAGTATAGGCGTTCTAATAATTACTTCTGTTAGTTTAGAACGCAATTTTTCGGAAAATGCTCATCACAAAATAATAAGTCAGGGTACCATTGGAACAAGAATTGAACGCCCATCAAAATGATGTGCCACTTGACCCCCCTTTCCATTTAAAATTCTAAGGGTAACATCTACCCCTCCTAGGGGGTTGAACCACGAGGGCTACAAATAGTCCGTGAAAGTGTCCCCCTTGACAATAAAATTGACCTGTTTTTTCGATTACTCATATTGTTTACTGGAAGGAAGATATTAAGGGTGGGAAGTTTTCAAATTGACACCCTGTATATTGATTAGGTGTATCGGATCCAGTCAAGTCAAACCCATTTTGAGCGGATCCAAAGTTGTGAGATAAATATAGTCAATGGCAGGTACATTTTCTGACATGAAACTTTAGGTACATGTGAATTATGGACAATACTTTTATCGTAAAAGTAAGATTCTTATGAAGTTGGGATTTTCAAGCTAACATGTTTTTAGCATAAACTTAATATTGTTGTATAAATGGTGCCATTTGATATAACAGATTCAACTTTCGCTTTTAACATATATTTAAGCACAATTTTAAAATGACGTTGACATGCACCTTAATTGAAGCCTGTCACAATTTTTTTCAGAATCGATGTTGGACTTACCCAAAAATTCAAGGATTGCAGTTCCCAGTACTTCTGTTATGAAGGATATCACGTATGGAGGTTCCGAAATTTCTTTTTTTTCTATCGTTTCGTCGTCATACATTCTTCCTTCGTAAAATTATCAGAGGATAGATATTTTCAGTCAAGCTGTCATGTGACTGTCAATATGTATTACTGTAATACTGTCGCTATGATACACAAAAGTGATAGGAACGATTCAAATGAGAAAGAGAATTAGTCCAGTAACATTAGTAACAAACCATGCACGTGCTCTTTATGCAAAACAATAGCAACATAACCCTATTGAAAACAAAAGTTTTTGATAAAATGATGATTTATTTAGCGAGATCCAATCATACCCCCTAACAGTTAGGGACCCGCTCGTTAGGCGGTTACTGTCATTTTCACAATTGTTTTAATTTATTTATTCTACATTTATATAGAAGCACTTTTTCCACCACATATGATCATTAGTTTGTAACCTTTTTTCGCTGAAGATGAAGGATTAATCCTTCGAAACATGTCCTGCTGCTGATGTAAGTCTTCCGACTACATCTCGTAATATTGTGCTGATGTGTGTCCTCTGACTACACTCACACTATCAATAAAGATTTTATTTGCTGGAGTTCGACTGTAAGTATTTTACCTACTCAGTAAGATCTCACCTCCACTGTATGTTATGGATCGCCTCCGTTGGATGTAATACAATGTCCCAAAAAATGATCAAAATTGGCTAAAAGCCATTTTCCCATGTAGTTGGTGTGGGGTCCTTTGTACTAAAACTGAAGGATGAATAATTGTAACAGTATGATACTCAGCTCGTGATATTTTGACATCTGTAAAGCTAAAAAAAATTGTTCTCCAAAAAATCCGGGTTGGAACCCAAAAAAATGTTGACTCGGATACATTTGTGTAAGAGTACGCACCATTTGGAAAACTTCTTTATTATGGGTTTTACTGATAAAAGTTTGTGCATCCCTTGAATATAAACGCACCAAGCAAAACATGCGAAATATACCAGGCGCATTGAAAGACTTGATTTTGAGGCAAAAGTAAAGTATCCTTATTTTGGAAAATATCGAAAAGTATTATTTGGAAAAGTTGTTCAGCATTAAAAAACCTTTGGATTCAAAGTCATGGCCGAATGAGGTTTTATTTTTTAGCACTCAACGACATCCTGTATACAAAATTTTGGATTCACGTGGTCTTTACTTGATGCAAATTCATAGTATATGACACGTTTGAATTTCCACAGATTTATTGTCTGCGCTGAGAACAAATCTGTGGAAATTTAAACGTGTTTACCTTACTGTCATAAACTGTATACAAAGATTATTTATAAAAGCTTTTAATAATACAAATTGCCCGACTATTATGTTAACTACGATAATATAATTTCAATAAACGAGGCGCATTTGAAACGTTCACACTAACTAATAAAATAATCTATCCTTCACGTGAAAAAATAAATGTTAGGCCTACTAAGGGCGACAACCTCTTCCAACTTCTACCCTCCTTCCACGCATGCCACTGCTCACGGCCATAACCTGAACCCTTCAAGGATGCAAACCAACCTCCGGCCTTTCAAACTTTAGTTTTCAACTCCATATAAACCGAGAGTTGGTTGTGATTTTATGCAAATTGCCAATTTCAGTTATCCCAACCTCTGACATGGCGTAGGGGTGAATTAGGCCTGTAAGGGTAGTTTAACCTTCTGAAACTTCTATGCTCCTGCCAAGTTTTGGCTTTTCGCTCCACTTTCCGTACTCCCACGCTTAATTTCTCGCCCCTCCGCTCTTCATAGGGGGTGGCTAAAGAAAATGACATGATAATATTTACAGCTCTTTCTAGAGAGGATGGTAGTGGACAGTTGGATTGAATTTTTCTTTGTAGTGGAATGAATTTTGTGTAGTTTGCAGGTAAGCAGGGTGGAGAGGTAATTAAGTGAATAGGGGTGCCAACCATATAAATTACCAGGGTTTTCAAACTTATATATTCAATAGTGGAGACCTACATAAATCGAGGGTTCTACATTTCGGGATTTTAATCGATTTATTAATTTCCATGGCGTACAAAAAATTCATTTTCTTTCCTCTATTACATGTGTGTATGATTTTAAGATCATCTTTCCTTATCTTGTATTTTGACTCTTGCAGATGTTCATATATTGTAGATTTTTTGTACAAACAGACGTCTACACGGAGCCTTGCGTAAACATTTCTACAGGTTTGGTCTGTATTTACAGTAAAGCATTTCCCACTTTACATATGTACCAGATCTTTTCGTTCTATCTCGTTTGGGTTTTGAATTAAAACGAATTCTGCCTAAATTATTATTAATTTTGAAAGCTGTTTCTTGAATTTATAAGTTTGACAACCCTGGTAATTTCTATAATCTTAGTGCTAAATTTATATAATTGGCACCCCTGTTCATTTAATTACCTCTCTATCCAGCTTACCTGCAAACTCACTATAACAACATTTTTAGATTCCAAATGTATAAGTTATACTTGATAATGGTATAAAAACCCGAAACTGGTCGTAAGAATAAAATAACTAGTGAAAATTAGACAAGTGTTTTTACATTCATTTCATTAAAGAGTTAGGTGTGTTTAATATGATACGAAAGTTGCATATTATAGAAAAAATTGGTTGTTAGCATAACGAAAAATAACAGTGTGAAATGCCATGTACTTCAATCAATTTTTTCAAGCATTTTAGTGGTCTCCATCCACCCCTCCAATATTCTTTACTATCTCCCAACCACTTGGGAGTTATAATTTTTTTTGTCAAAATAATGCTGTCTGCAGATGCATACCGAAAAAATCACCGTTCTCAAGATTATGGAATGCAGGAGGTCATAATTATAATCCTATTCGTCAGACAGATGAGTGATATATCTGAATCATTATCATTCCCAAAAATTATACAGGGTGACTGAAAATGATTTTTCAATTCGGAAGTTTTTGAATTGAATTTTCTCGAGTTCTTCAAATGGAACACTCCGTATATTTTTCGACCATGTGATGTAGGATTGAGATGCGAATATTTTTTGTATGAACATCCCTGGGGATATTCCTAGCCGTTTTCGAGTTATCCACTTGGACAATTTTTAGTAGCACACTTTTACTGATACCTACTTTTTATAAGGATGATGGAAATACATCGTTTCAATTATTTAAACGAATCCCAACTCTTTTTATTATGTAAAACACTTAAAAATTTTCATCAATAAATGTGTTTAAATTCGAAACAAAAAAAATGTGTTCTCATCGTGGATAGAACCATCGACCTACCAACTCAAAGGCCGCCACACTACTGCTGAGCTACGGGACTTGTGATGAAAACTTGTGACAAATGGTGTATTGAACTTCTTCATAAATATGATTTCAGAATTGACAATTTCTGCTATGATCGTAGAGAAAATATTTTCAGGCACATTCCAAATATCTAGTAAATACATAATTATCTCCTTTCATGTGAAAAACAGACCTCCATTTGTACATTAAAGAAAAATATCAACTCATCACATGTCAAATGTTTGACAGAAAAATTTCCACTTACCTATTAATTTCGCCCAGGGTGCCCAGGAAGATAACAGTTTCCGGAAATTTATAGGGTTGCCATGGCATCTAAACAAGAACAAGTGAGGTGTGAAATTTTCGCAGTACCTAGTCAGTTACCATCAATGTCAATTTTGAAGTTTTGAAAGTTAAGTAGCTGAAATGAATTTCAACAAAGAAGAACTTGTAGATATGATTTTTGTTCTTGGAGAGTCTGAAAGAAATTGTTTACTCGCCACTAGAATTTACCATCAAAAATATAACAGCTTCCAAAACTTGCTTGAAAGATTTGTACAAACTGGCAATGTGCAATATGAAAAGAAAGAACGGAGAAAAAATATATGCAACGAAGAGAATGAGTTCTCTGTAGTGTTAGCAACTGTTGAGAATCCCCACATCAGTCAGCGAGAAATAAGTACATCAGTAGGAATAAGTAGACGTTCCTTTGGTCGAATCTTGAAGAGAAATAAGTTTCATGCATTTCGTATTCAAATGCATCAAGAACTAAGGGAAGATGATTTCCAAAAGCGTCTTCAGTTCTGCAATTGGGCGAGCGAAAAAACGCAAGAAGGTGCTGCTTTTCTCAATAACGTCTTGTTTACTGACGAGGCAACGTTTCATAAAAATGGATTCGTTAATAGGCATAATTTTCATTATTATGCAAAGGAAAATCCACATTTTTTCAGGCAAGTTGATAACCAGCACAGGTGGTCTTTGAATGTTTGGGGTGGAATCACTGGACAACATGTAATAGGTCCACATTTCTTTGATGATACCTTGACAGGAGCTGTTTATTTGAATTTTCTAGAACACAATCTGCCAAATTTATTAATGTATCTTCCTGACAGATAAAGAATGTGGTTTCAACAAGATGGGGCTCCGCCTCATTATTTCAATCCAGTAAAGGAGCACCTGAATAATACTTACCCACTTCGATGGATTGGAAGAAATGGACCCATTCGATGGCCTGCAAGATCCCCAGATCTTACTAAAATGGATTTTTTTTATGGGGATATGTTAAAGAAATTGTCTACAGAGACACACCAACAAGTATAGACAATATGAAGGAAAGAATAATAGATGTATTCAGGAGTATAACACCTGCAGTGTTGAGAGCAGTGGAAAAATCATTCCGTAGGCGGGTAGAAATGTGTGTTAACCAAAATGGGCAACATGTGGAGCACTTATTATAATTTGTTCGTTTCGTTCTTTCATGTTTTTTTTCAATGTTTCAATCAATTGTAGATAAAAGAAGTTGGAGTTCGTTAAAATGATTGAACTAATGTGTTTCCATAACCTTCATAAGAGGTGTCAGTAAAAATGAGATACTAAAAGTTTTCCAAGTGAATAACTCGAAAACGGCTAGGAATAGCCTCAGGGGTGTACATACAAAAAAACATTACATTTGAAAAACTCGAGAAAATTCAATTCGAAAACTTCCAAATTGAAAATTCATTTTCAGCCACCCTGTATAATTTTTGGGAATGATAATGATTCAAAAATATCATTCATATGTCTGACGAATAAGGTTATAATTATATTCTCCTGCGTTCTATTATCTTGAGAACAGTGATTTTTTTGGTAAGCTTCTGCAGATATCATTATTTTAACAAAAAAAATTATAGCTCTTAAGTGGTTGGGATATAGTAAATGATATTGGAGGGGTGGATGGAGACCACTAATGTGCTTGAAAATATGGATTGATATACATGGCAATCCATTTAAAAAAAATGCAGTTGACCCTGTATACTTTCCTTGGTTCACCCTGTATATAATACAATAATAACTGGATGTAGACAATAATGTCTAGTTTACTTCGGTTTTTTAATTATCTTCCTGACTACCATAGAACTCGAGCAATCGGACTCTGTCGCACTATTGCCCCACCCTGTAGAAGACACAAAACGTAAATATAGGGACGGAACTTTTCATAGACCAAGTAATTGAAATAATAGAGAAATGTACTTTAACAAAAAAAAATGTTTCTCACAAAAAGAAAAAAAGAAAAGAAAAAATGCAAATATGGATTTCTGGTGGATTAACCAAGAGTATAAAAGAAAAAAAGGAAAATAAAGACTCGTCAAACTTTCACAGAAAAATCAAGTCAATGAAACTTTCACAACCAGATTCTTAAATTACAGAAACAAACTGAGGATTCTACTCAAAACAATAACAAAAAATTCTAACGAAAAAATTGTTCATCGTAAAAGTGATTCAAAACAGCACTGGAATGTGATAAATGCAATAAGACAGTATTGATGGAAAAAACTATAATTGATGAAATAAAATTAGACGATACTATTCATTAGATTCATTTTGTATTTTTATTTATTTTTAGAGATCATATCATGTGTTGTTTTGATGAATTTATTGAAAAAATCCACACAAATGTTACTTATTTTCCGAAAAATATATTTTTTGAGATTTTGTTAACTTTTAAAAATGCGTTTTTTCAAGAAATTGAAAATCACTCAGTAAATCTAATAGGGACTAAGTAGGATTCAAGACGAGCCTAGGTCAATTTTTTTTTCGAAAAATCACAAAAATAGATTATTTTGTTGTGTACTTTTTGAATGTCACTGTATACGTACCCAACGTAAATTAATATCGAAAATATATTACAGTTTTGGAATAAATCAGATGTAAATAAAAAACGCCAAATCGAATATTGGATTATTATTCAAAGTATCCAGAATTGAAATTTGAATCTAAAATAACAAATATCGTTGTTAACCTAGCTAAATTTTCTGCGAAATGCGTTCATGTCATTCCGCCATTTTCTTAAAGGCGTGGAAGGAAGGACTCAGAATTGGAGCGAAGGGCCAATAGTTGCCAGGGTCACAGAAGGCGTAGCTAGTACAACTACCCTTCATATGTCTAAGTCTCCCTATTACCTTCCATCACACTGTTGATCAACACATACGCTTTTTTGTGAATCACAACAGGATACATTTGACGGTTTCATAAACGAAACAAACTGAAAGGGTTGAATATTGCACCCTTAAAGGGTTCAGATAATGGCCCTGAGCTCTTACATATGTGAAAGGAGGGTAGGAGTTGCGAGAGGTTTGTGGCCCTTCGTAGGCCTACATTTTTATTTCTTTGTTGGAAAGGGTTAACAAAATAGTGTCTGAATATTTTCTCCAGCTATGACCGAAAGATCATTTGATAAAAAAATAGTATTATTAAAATACTGTAATTATTTTAATTAAAACTTCAGCATCGAAAAAATGCTGAATTTTTATAAAAAAAAAACATTTCTTCAAGCTCCGGTAATGCATGTTAGGATAAAAACTAGGGTCTAATATGTTTTCGGTATAACACAGGGTTAAACTAAAATATCCCATTTTGTTAGAATAAATTTGAAACCAATCGGTGGGAGTAAATTGAAAAGCATGCGAGTGATTAATACATATTTTGTTATTACCTAATATATAACCTAGTTCGCACAAGTATCTCGAAGACTTCTGAGAGTTTCAAAGTTGACCAAAATAACAAATTTTTAACATTTCTTATAGGTTCTAAATGTTGGTCGTAGTTGGTAATAATTATCAAATTGAATAAACTGATGATAAAGTAAATTCTATACAAAGAAATGAGCCGTTTAAAAAAAAAAAACTGAAATGTGGAAGAATAACATAATCTGAGATTTTCAATGTTAAGAATGGAAATAGATTTCAAAGACTAGTCTCAATATATTTGTTGTGACACTAGTTGAATAAATTGCACCCTCAAAGAGGAATTCTTTTCAATCAACAGTGTAATGAAAGAAATCAATTGACATTATTGCAGAACCTCAGGTGCCAGAAGATACTGTGATTTGTAATATGATTGATTTCTATTTTATTCTAAAATGTGTGAATGTGAAATGGGGTAAATGATTAAAATGATTGAAGTTCATAAACATATAAAGTTTATATACTAGTCACTGTCATTCACTCTGCCTTGTTCACAAAACTTATTAACATTTCGTCAGCAAAATTTATATACTTACAGAAATAATTCATCATGAAATAATCTGCTATAGAATTAAATGTACCTTGACATAGGTAAATAGTTGAATCATTTATACATTGTTTCAAAAATGGTAATTTACAATTTTAATGTTTTCACTGGAAGCAAATTCATTTCAAGAGAATTTATCTCAATCAGTTTCAGTTAGAAATGGGAGTATATTGTCAATTAGTAATAATTATTCTTTTCAGAAGATTATTCTAGTCAAGAGTATGTATATATTTGATTGCAGAAATCGTTTTTATCTGTGTAGCTACATCATTTTCAGAAGAGCGTTTCAACAAAGTTTTTAAATTTTGTGTCTTGAAATATCGATATTGTGTTTCACATTTATCGTTGCTTTTGGGACTGAATATATTTTCCATAAAGTGGAAGATTTCCATTTTTTCCAATAAATCACCGAAAAATGCAATAGGAACAATTTCGGAACAGAGTCCGTTTTCTTTTCTTGATGCCAATTCATTAAAAGTGTTTAAAACTTTTCATATTCCTGTCTCGATTTTTTCGACAGCAGGTTCTCGCTTATATTATTTGCATAATTTGTTATTTCCGGTGGAGTACTGTCAAATTCCATATCTTATTTAGTCTATTTTTCACTCATTATTTCATTTAAAAAAAGGTTTTCTGACAAAAATTTTGACTGACAATTTTGAAATCCACGGCAACCTATGTCGTTTGGTTCGATTACAGAATATTCATACATTGTTATAGAATGAAAATACATGCAAAACACATAAGAAGTAAGTGTTTCAGATTAAATAGTTTAGCTCGAGTGTAAGTAACAATGTATATTATGATGTTCTATTAGTAATAGTTATTTATGCAATAAGTGTAAAAAGTAAGTGTTTATTGCACTCGACGTGAAATTGTCCGACGAGGCCTTCAGGCCGAGTTGGTCAACACGTCGAATGCAATAAACAATTTTTGCACGAGTTGCATACCATATTATTTCTACGTTTGTTCAAAAACTGTTTCATTTAGGTGGTACTATAGTGTAAGGAAGACATTCTTTGTTCAAATCTAGCTGCTAAAAGTAATATAATAATATTCACAGAAACAAATTTTACTATATTCTTTAATGGTTGTGGAAAAGATACCTTATTTTAATAAAGTTTTAGGAAATACTTAAGTAATTTATTAAGATCAAAGCAAAGAAGAAACTGAAAAAACAATCAATATGAAGAGACACCATACCGGGTGGCTACGGAAGTATTGCCTACGGAATATCTCAGTTATTGTATGAAGTAGGTTTGTGAAATTTGGAGCGTCGATATAATGACATAAGAGCTAGAATTTGAGCATATCGACATGTCGAAGTTAACTTCCGGTCTGACCGGAAGTAACATCAACTTTCTTATTTTAAATGGAAACCCTATTTTTTTTCTTTTCGCTTTATTCAGCGTTCAATTCCCTTTCTAATGACATATCACAAGTTGGTATATAACCAGAAACTAGATCAGAAAATAATTATTATTGAAATTCACCGAGTAGGCCGTGGAAGCAAAATGAAAGCCAATAATTGAAAAGTTGGCTATGGAAACCATACGTCACTTGATAACAGTTGCTACTAATGTGATATTTTATTCTCATTCGTCGGCGTTATAAAAAGCCGCCAAAAAAAATATTGGAAAAATTGGGAAAAATACAATACTCTGTAGGTCCATAACTTAAATAGGAACATACTACTTTTTCTTGCCTGTACTATTCAGCATAACCATTCCTTTCTAATGATATAATAGAAAATAATTTTTTGAACTGAGATACCGAAAAATCCAATTATTATTCTTCAAATAACAAAACAGATTATCGCCATACGCAAAAATAAAATTAAAAATAATGTGGAATGATAAATCATATCCTGTAGGTTCTAGGTTAAATAGGAACATAAACGTACTTGGTCTGTGCCATCGTCCATAGATATTCTAATATCTACCTATGGACGATGTTTGTGCTATTCAGAGTAATCATTCCATTGCAATAATCATTCGAACCAAAATATTAACAAGTAGGCTGATTAAGATGTATTTTGGAATGAAACAAAAAAGAAATGAGAGCTGTCACGAACTCTGCTATCCATATTATTTTGACGTTCGAAGTAGTGTTTTTGATTCTGCCATTTTAAAAGGGTTTGGAAATCGAAATCAGTTAGTGGTATATTCAAAAAATGCCCCGTTATTCACGAACCGAACAAATTGACATGCTTCTCATTTATGGTGAATGTTTAAAAAATTCTTATGCCGCTGAACGATTGTATTTAGAGCGATATCCAGGGAGGCAGCAACCGTCAAGAAGGTATTTCCAGTGGCTTGAAGAAAAATTAAGAACTGAGCCTGATGTTCACGAAGACCAAGAAGCATTTGTTATTAATGAGGAAACTGAAATTAATGTATTAGCTTTAGTACAATATGATAGCACAATTTCTTCAAGGTAGATTGTAAGTAAGGACTCTGCTAGGAAAATTTTGAAAGAACATCGATTGAAATCCTTCAAGTATCAGTTGCATCAACATTTGTATGAAAATGACGGTGAAAGGCGCCTGGAATATTGTAATTGGTTTCTTCGACAAAATGCTGAGAATCACCTATTTAACTATTATATCTTGTTTACGGGCGAGTCAAGATTTACCAACAATGGATTATTTAACAGGAATAATAAAAGGTAGGTACTGTACTTTATTTGGATTATTGTCGATAGTCGAAGTGTAAAGTGCTAAAAGTGTGAATGGTCTTTTGTTCCAGGTACTGGGCGATAGCAAACGAGCAGGCGGCTTCCAGGAGAGATTTGGTGTGAATGTTTGGCCAGGAATAGTTGGAACTCATATTGTTGGCCCCATTCTTTTTCAAGGCCAACTAACCGGAGAGAGATACTTTAATTTTTTAACGAATGAAATTTCGGAATTCATTAACAACCTACCAGCGGAAATAACTGAGAGAATGTACTTCCAGCAAAATGGCGCCCCTCCGCATAATTCAAGAATAGCGAGAAATTAACTTCAAAATCGCTTTCAAGAGAGACTTATAACAACCCATGGTCCAGTCAGGTGGCCACCAAGGTCACCTGATCTTACTCCGTGCGACTTTTTTCTATGGGGGCATCTTAAAAATAGGGTGTATTCCACACAGCCTACAACTCTACATGAGCTAGAAGTAAAAATTCGTAGAGCCCCAAATGTTGAGAAACGTTTTACATGAAAATATCACCAGAGTCAATAAATGTATTGACGCTGAGGGAATGCATTTCGAACATTTGTTTTGAATTTATTTTATCTTTAATCCTATCAATTTGAATTTTTTTTTTCGATAAATCTGTTTTTTCGTTATTTGAAGAATAATATTTGGATTTTTTGGTATTTCATTTCAAAAAACTACTTTCTATTATATCATTAGCAAGGAATGGTTATGATGAATAGTACAGGCAAGAAAAAGTTGTATGTTCCTATTTAAGTTATGGACTTACAGAGTATTTTTTTTCCCAATTTTTCCAATATTTTTTTTGGCGGCTTTTTATAACGCCGACGAATGAAAATAAAATATAACAGTAGTAGCAACTGTTATCAAGTGACGTATGGTTTCCATAGCCAACTTTTCAATTTTTGGCTTTCATTTTGCTTCCACGGCCTACTCGGTGAATTTCAATAATAATTTTTTTCTGATTTAGTTTCTGGTTAGATACCAACTTGTGATATGTCATTAGAAAGGGAATTGAATGCTGAATAAAGCGAAAAGAAAAAAAATAGGGTTTCCATTTAAAATAAGAAAGTTGATGTTACTTCCGGTCAGACCGGAAGTTAACTTCGACATGTCAATATGCTCAAATTCTAGCTCTTATGTCATTATATCGACGCTCCAAATTTCACAAACCTACTTCATACAATAACTGAGATATTCTGTAGGCAATCCGGTATACAGTGTAATATTGTCGTGAATTGGGGTTTATTCACGACTAACTAGGTAGATACTGATCATTTATAGATTTAAAACACCTTTGAAAAATATAAAAACATTTATTTTACTTGAGATTGAGACGATTGAATCTAATGAAGGAATTAATAAACTAAAAAATTGATGAATCTCTCCTAGACTGGTTACGGTTTGAACAAATTATTCTGAAAAGATCGATACTTACAATAAATTCGGGTATATACATTTTAGGAACATTTTCCATGAATCTAATCTTTACTCTTCCAAACTCCCCCCATAGTCCTCACTAGCTGCGGGCACGCCAAAACTCTAAATTCGACTCCAAGATCGAACTCTCAGTGACCTTTTTGAAAACTCTTGTTTTCTATTTATGGCACAATTGTGTTTCAAAATAAAATAATTTCTCTCACGTACTGAATTGTAAAAAGTAAGAAGGTTATCCACGTATTGAATGATTATAAAATATTTTAATATACAGTGCGTTAGATCCATTTTTGACAATATCTTAAGTAATATAGGTTTGTTGTTTATGAAAAGAAACACATGTGGCGTGTAAAAAGTTTTTCATGTCCAGAACATAATTTCTAGAAAGAATTCAAATTATTGTTCGGGAATGTATTGCTTTTACTACTAGATGCACAATGTACTACTGTGAAACTGAACGTTTTCCTGAGATTCGATTTGACTAAACACCGTCTTACTTTCAGGTTCCGCCTTGGCTTCATGCTACTCAGAACTAGAAGAGGAAAAACAGAAAGGCGAACTGAGGAAGGCATGTTCGAAGTTTGGCCATGCAGTTCAACCAGTTCGACGAGTCAATTCGACAATAAGGCTTCATCAACTTAGAGAGAAAATGATATCCGAAGTGATATTAGGCGCGCCCGCTATTCAGGCATATCTTGTCACGTCTAGCGATGAGCATCAGGTAAGTGTTTATCAGAACCTGTTTCTCAATGTTCAATCTGGATGTAAAGTCTTAACGATCTCATTTGAGATCATACGCGATTATATTAATATACAAATTATCTAACGCTCCTGGTCTAAACTCGATTGGCAGTCCACGTGGAGATGATGTATTCTGTAACATGAAAGGGGCGGGCGAAATGCCAAAAGAAAGCCTTTGATTGGCCGCTGTCAAATTATAATTAGAGACGTAATTGCTTGGAACTTCTTTGACAAGTCGCTGTGAAATTCTCTATTTGCTAGAGAATTCATTTACTAGACAGTGTGGAGCAGCTAGGCTCAGAGTTCAGGCCCATATTTACATATTATATCGTTATTTAGTTGTCCTAATTAGATTGATTATCTGTGCGGTACGGAATTCCGGAGACCTTTTGTTGTTGATGTCGTTGAAACAGAAAATTTTAATGCTAATTCAGAACCACTCAAGTAGAAGTAAGTTCAGAACGTATCCACGTAGGAGCTGATCTAGAGACGCAACATATGGAATTATTTAATGAAGCCTTACACATTCAAACTCAAGGGTTCTTTTGAACATGTATTCGCGTTTGAAATATGAGAATAGTAGTGGTTTATCAGACAATCAAATTGTGAAAAAAAATGTTTGAATCAACCAAGAATAGCAGAGCTACTGTGTTCAGAGTTATTCAAGCCGCAGGAGACGTTGTCGACCATTCTGTCAAACGAAATACAAAATAAGTTTTGTTCTATCCTGTCCAAAATACTCTCATTCAACAAACCACATCACAAAATAACACTTTTGTGGAGAATAATTCAGCTATGAAACCCTCAATTAGAACGATGATTCTACTTACCGAAATAATCTGTCTCGTCGTTTTCTATAGGTAGGTAGGTACCGGACGGTTCGATGACTACACATATGCACTGCCTCACTAATATTCTTAATGACTATGATAATATTGGTTGCTTTGACTTGATTCAAATTCTACTAAATTACAAAAAAACTCAATTGGCTTTGGTTGTTTTCAGATTTATTGGCTAGGAAAAGTCATGTGTGAAAATAGAATAAATATATAAAAATAGAATAAATATATATGTATAAAAATGACTAGACAATTAAAATTCTTGAACTAAGAACTGACAATAATAGGTACTTTAACATTCACTATAGGCTCTCTGAAATCCTTCTTATTACCAAAACAATGAACTTGAATCTTCGAATAGGTTATTCAAGACTTGACATACTAAGACTTGGTATACTAAGACTTGGTATACTAAGACTTGGTATACTAAGCAATTAGATGCATTTGGCTGATTTCGTTACAAAAATTCCTTGGGCTTGTTCTTCAGTGTAATCTTTTGGAACGGCAGTGGCGCACTGAAAGGGTTCGGCTGTTAGATTTCATTGTTCTCTCATAATAAGGTTTTGTTAATGTTTTTCCTCGTCCATGATGTTTCGTTGAGTTTGATTAAAACATGGATATCTTGGCAACGTTACAATTGATCCCTGGAAATAAAAATGATTTGTAAAGCCCACATGAAGCAGATTCTGAAAATTAAAGAATGTATAGGGTGGATTATTTAAGAAATATATCAAATGTTGTGTACCAGATTTATGGTGCACCCTGTAAACTCGAAAATAATTTAAAAGAGTAGTACTTCAAGTGTCCAACAACTTCCAATTTGTTTCTCAATTTTCATTAGTTCAGCATCAATAGTCTGAGCGAAGATAGTTGATGACATGATCTGATTTCCATCTTCACCGTCATCTTCTCTAGTGAATGACTCAATAATATACAGTGTGTCTCACTTCTCATGGAAACACCCCTGTATCTTCCATAATAATTGAGGTTGAATGATGAAACTCTCAGGACTGATGGAAATGCTCAAAATGCACCTACCACCTGAATGGGGTTGGCCTACGTGATATACACTGCCCGCCAATCGCGAAGGAACAACACATTTTTAC
The DNA here is from genome assembly GCA_944452925.2 of Chrysolina oricalcia. Lineage (NCBI taxonomy): Eukaryota > Metazoa > Arthropoda > Insecta > Coleoptera > Chrysomelidae > Chrysolina > Chrysolina oricalcia. The sequence continues at coordinate 434,008 of OX101821.2, read as the reverse complement.
GGTAAAACATACTAGGGGGCAAAATAGGCTAAAAATTCCTTCAGATTTGTGATCAGGACCACCAACTTACTACAGATACACTTTTTCTCTGAAAAAATTTCAGTCCTGAAAAATCCGAATTTGTCTCACTTCTCATGGAAACACCCCCGTATTTTCCGTAATTTTATACGTAGAACCCTGAAATTTGCAAGATCGATAGATACACTAGAAATGAACTCACTGCACAAAACGGGTCATCCTACATGATGTGCACTGCACGCCAGCAGCGATGAAAAAATGGGTGGTTCCTTCGCTGCTGGCGTGCAGTGTATATTACGTAGATTGACCATTTTCGTGCAGTAAGTTTATTTCCAGTGTATCTATCGATCCTGGAAATTTCCTGGTTCTACGTAAAAAATTACGGAAGATACGGGGGTGTTTCCATGAGAAGTGAGACAAATTCGGATTTTTCAGGACTTAAATTTTTTTAGGGAAAACGTATCTCTGTAGTGAGTTGGTGGTTCTGATCACGAATCTGTAGGAATTTTGAGCCCATTCTGCCCCCTAGTATGTTTTACTGTAAAAATGGGTTGTTCCATCGCGAGTGGCGGGCAGTGTATATCACTTAGGCCAACCCCATTCAGGTGGTAGGTGCATTTTGAGCATTTCCATCAGTCCTGAGAGTTTCATCATTTTACCTCTATTGTTACGGAAGATACGGGGGTGTTTCCATGAGAAGTGAGACAAATTCGTATTTTTCAGGACCTAAATTTTTTCATGGAAAACGTGTCTCTATAGTAAGTTGATGGTCCTGATCACGAATCTGTAGGAATTTTGAGCCTATCCTGCCCCCTAGTATGTTTTATCGTAAAAATGGGTTGTATATCACTTGAGCCAACCCCATTCAGGTGGTAGGAGCATTTTGAGCATTTCCATCAGTCCTGAGAGTTTCATCATTTTACCTCTACTGTTACGGAAGATACGGGGGTGTTTCCATGAGAAGTGAGACACACTGTACTATAATGGATGTAAGATAGTCAACCACTTGCCGGATAGTATAAAAGAAGTGGTATCTGGAGTTATTTTCAGAACAGAAGTCAAGGCATTTCTTTCTTGTAGACCCTTTTATAGTTTGGATGAATTTTTTAATGACCAACCGTATAATGATCTCAAAATTTTTACTTCTCAACATGCCTTACTTGTTCTAAAAATGTTTTTTTTTTGACGAATTGTGTATGTATATTCACAATTTTATGTACACTATTGTTAAATTAGGTCTACCTAATGATGTATTGTGGAGCTTATTATTATCAAGACTGCTTTTCATGTGTTTATCTTATGTTTGTTATTTATTGTGTATGTATTATTTATTGACTATGTTATATTTTACGGATGGGTCTACACTATATAATTATGAGTATGCTACCAATTGTAACCTAACCTAACACTTTGCCAATGAGAATGTAATTCTTTGTGTGATGAAGTATATTTTGATTGATTGATCAATTATGCATTATTTTAATTTCACCCTCCTTTTCCAGAGTACCGATGTAGATGACTACGAAAAACGCCGAGAATACATCTCCGGCTTCAGTGGAAGCTACGGAAACGCCATCATCACCTTGAACAAGGCGGCGTTATGGACAGATGGTCGGTACCATCTCCAAGCAGACGAGCAGATAGACTGCAACTGGCTACTCTTTCGGGAGGGCCACAAAAACATTCCCACGATGTCCGTTTGGCTGAAGAAACACATGCCGAAGGGTGGTAGAATAGGACTCAATCCGAAATTGGTCTCAGAGTATATGTGGAACAAGTTGCGTTCAGAACTGAAAGGATCCAGTTTGGAGCTGGTAGCGTTGAACGTGAGTTTGGTTGACTTGATTTGGTCCCCAGAGGAAAGAGGAGTCAGAAGGAGTAAAAATGCGTTTATACTAGGGATTGAACACGCAGGTATTTATTGAAATGGAAATCAGTTTAAGTCGAACCGGAAGCGTTAGTCAAGTGATGCCTCAGGGGTCTATTCTTGGACCTCTTTCATATATAAATTTTGCAAACGACCTCATAACTTTCATCGAAGATATTCCAAATGATAATATGGTTTGTTTAGCTGATGACACTAATTTCTTAATTACGGAAACTAGCATTGATCGGACAATGATTGCTGCTGAAGAGGTATACACTCGATGATTATTGTGGTTAAGAATAGAATTGTGAAATTAGCACATCAGACCTTGAGAGACAAGAATATGAAATTATTATATGAAAGACTGTTCTTGAAAAAAAATTGTCTTCTAGTACTAATGAAACAAATACAGATCGCTATCAAATTGGAGTTTCACAAAGAATTAAATTCGCTTCTGTATCATACATACCCAAACTCTCCAGCAACATTGTAAATGTGTTCACGAACGAAAATATATCAAAATTGCACAAAAAAAATCAAACTCGTTCACTAAATTTAAACAAAAATATCCTATAACAGAAGAGTCCAATGTAGTTTATGCAATTCCCTGTCTGGATTGTAACAAAAAATAATTTAAAATCACGTATACTGTTTCCGATTCGATATTTTAGTAGACTGTAAAAAGGGTTTGTCGAGACTGTGGTTTCCTTACCTTGGTTATTTTACTTCCTCCAGAGACTCGAGTCGGGTAAGAGATCGTCTAAAATCATTGAGCACAGGTACACCGTATTCGGAGTGACGAACGAGAGAGAGTTCGCATTTTTCTGCCAGCGTTTTCACTACCAAGGCCCGGATGCGCGAGCAAAACATAGTCCAGTAAAAGTGGGAAAACACAGTCATATTCGCGATATATTCGAAGGGGGCAAAATAGACAAATAATCAAATAAACAACAAATAATTATATATATATATTTACAACGTGAGGTGAAGACGGAACATATAGCTTTGTACAAACACAAATGTAGAACTTCATAAGAAAACTCTTGTGCCTTAACTAATCATGTATTATATTATGATCACACATCAACTATGATGATACAATAATATTACACGTGGAAAATGATTGAACAAATCACTTTTTTGGAAATGGCTGAAATGAAGTTACAAACGAAAAATTTACAAATACATTCTCTCACCACAAAATCATCCACCAGATATCAATAGATACCTGAAATTGTTTACTTACTCTGTATAGTCCTCACATTATTCGATATCAATATAACAAATGATTAGTCCTTCGAAAAATCTCGTGTCAGGTTTATCGTTTCTATTTTTTCATTTTAATCACGGTCAAAAAATATCGAACAAAAACCTCATGTTGTACAGTATGCCATACCTTCTTCAACTTTAAACATCTTATGTTCATATGATCATTATATTCTGGCCCTTGATTAAACAAATGAAAATTAGCGAAAGCCGGGTAGCAAAAAAGAGTATATGACAGTACGCAACATTTTTTGAACAAATAAATAAATTGTAAGATGATGGTACGAAAAATTTTTGTGGTAAAAATTAGGTTGGAATAATTTTTTTTGATTAAACAAAAAAATTTGTTAGATGATCGTAAGTAAAATTTTTAGGGGTAAAAATTTAGGAATTTTAGCTGCTCCCTCAATTTAAATTCTGAAATGTGTTTGTCACGTAACATAAAATGTGAATTCTTTGCAAACTGTAAATTCTTCACACATGTGAACGAAGTCGCCGTCGAAGAATATATATTTATCAAGACAGAACACTTTTAAAGTTACAGTACAAATTAGTGAAGTTTTATTTGACAATACTTCAGAGTCAATTCTTTTTCTTGTTATCCACATCATAATCATAGCAACTCAAAACAACTATTAAATGAAACTAAATACAGAGTCTCTATAAATGACGAATCTGCTACAACACATGTACAAGACTTGAAATGGTGAGTTGTTGAAGGTTTCCTCACACAAAACATCTATATTCAAGAATCTCCTCTGTACAATGTGATAACTCTGTACCAGTGGCGTAGCCAGAATTTTTCTTTGGAGGGGTGGGGGGCTAGTAAAAAAAGTTTAATACCCAATAAAATATTTTATTTTACAAATTGGCAAATTGCCAAATCGTCGAAACTTTGAGAAATTTCAGGGGTGGCGGCCACCCCTTGGCTACGCCTCTGCTCTGTACAAGAAATTGTTGGTATCGAAAATGTTATTGTTTGTGCATTAAATCACTGCTATTTTTCCTGTGATCATTTCTTGTAGCAAAAAATGGCCAATAAAGATATTTTACTCATTCCTATTATCAATCGATAACAACCAAATAGTTTTCGCTGTATTATTCGATTTCAGAAGGGCATTTGAAACAATTGAAAGGTCCATTCTTCCCAAAAAGATAGAAAACTATAGTAGGAATATTTCAATGGTTCTTCAAAGGACCAAAGTTGGAAACATTCTATCTAGTGAGAAAGCTATTAACACAGGGTAGCGTTCTGTCAGTTGAAGAGTTGAACCGTCAAACTGACGTTTCTATATTTACATTGATTCTTGTAACTACAGTATTTTCGAAAAGTCCCTTTCTCATTGGTTTGAATTTAAAAAATGATGACATTTGGTTGGTTTATATAATATGAGGGAAATTGTCACACTAACGTGAGAGTTTCTGGTCCAGACACTTGTTATTATATGTTCAAAAATGTATTTTGAAATATTCCGAAGTATTTCAGGAAAAAATTACACCACCAAGATGAACGAAACCAGAAGAGAACTTCAGAAACATAAAGCCGATGCGATGGTAGTCACATCCTTGGATGAAATTGCTTGGCTGTTGAACATCAGAGGACGGGATGTGCCAAATTCGCCATTCTTGCGGAGTTATGTCATTCTAGACATGCATAGCGTATTTCTATATGTTAATATCAGCCAACTCCTAGAAAATAACGTTCGTGAAAAGTTACATTCCGACTCCAGAATCATAAGGAGCGACTCTGTTTTGTAAGTATTTATTATAGACGAATGATATGGTTTGCAGGCGTAGAAGATTTTGTAATATTATGTATATAGAGTGTGTCTCACTAAGTGGGAACCATATGTGATCAGAGCAAGGCCTTCGACTATGTTTCACACAGTATTCTACTTGATAAACTCGAATATTGTGGCATCGGGGGAGTAGCAAATAATTTTTTCAAATCTCACATCTCTGACAGATCACAATCAGTCACTGAAACACACCTCATCAGTTAGCTCAATAGTGAAACACGGAGTACCGCAGGGGTCGGTATCAGGGCCACTTTCGTTCATTACATACATTAATGATAACTTTGATTATATGAATCCATTGCAGTGTGTATTATTCACAGACGATGCAACCTTTTATGAGTCTGTCTAGCTCAAACCACGGCGAGTTAAAATACCAAATCTAGTGCCAAAATTGAGGAATGGCTGGTACTCAATCATTTCTAACATAACCGGACTAAAATCGACTTTTTTCACAAATTCCCCTCCGAAGGTTCAACTGTAAATTTCCTGGGCATCACATTGGACGATAAAATGGTCTTGCAATATCGACAAGCTTTGTAAATAACTCTCTAGCCAAATATTTCTTTTCAGATGTACCGAAAGAGTTCTGATCTCAGACATAGGTACTCAAAATCTACTATTTTTCTCTCTTCACCTCGCACATCACATATGGAACAGTAATGTTGCATGTATTCTGTCTATGTAGAAATTTCATATATTTTTTTTATTGTGGAAGATAACCTCATCCAATCCGTTCGACTTACTACACATATATAACACGCAGTCAATAAAATCTAACTACCTATGAAAAAAAATATTGTTATTAATTTCAGGAAAAAAGAAATCCCTCATAAAAAGTAGTTTTTAGTTCTGAACAAATTTTGTCAATAAAATTTTTCGATATTGACAAATATAAAGGTGTTATGTGGTATTACAAGTTTTTCCGGGTTTCCCTACAGCTGTAAAAGCGAATGCGCCATCGAATTAATTTAAACCACATTTTTTTTTATTGTTACTTTGTTATTGTTACAATAAAATTCATCACTCTTGAGTAAAATTAATATTTTTTCACAAATCGCGTATACGACTTAGTGAGACACACTGTATATACAGGGTCCTGTAAAAGTGGCGCGGTGTTCCATAACTCCATTTATATATTTTTCTACAACCACACTCCAAAACATGATTTTCTGCATAGTTTTACGTTCGCAAACATGATTATTTTTCACAATAATTGAAATTTGACATTAGTGTGCCGCAAAGTGACATTTCTGTGCCACAAAGTGACATTTCTGTGCCACAAAGTGACATTTCTGTGCCAACATTTTTCAGTACCTAATTTCTAAGCAATACAGTCTTCGTGACAGCAAGGTGAAAGTATATTTTGAAAATTCTGCATTTCGAAGAGATATTCGATCAGGCAACTTCAAGAATGAGTAGACAAAGTCTATTGGTTTATATAATATGAGGGAAATTGTCGTACAAATTCATAATATTCTGAACAAAAATCATAGACATCACTACTGCTGTCTCAAATACCCACATACACACTATCCATTGCTAGGCAACGGAGCAACATCTATCGAATCATTTGAATGTCAACAAACGTCAAGCATAAAATATTCGTAAAATATTCTTGTCCCGTCATTTTTTAATGAGATTGAACTAAAATGGATAGCGACAGTTCTGAAATTGAAAATACTCCGCCAGAACTAAGAGAACAAGTTAATTCATTGTCATTGAATTTACTACCTTCAACTTCAAGAGGAAAATACAAGAATGAGTCACTGACATTTCATTCCGTCTTATAGTATAGTATTATTTTTAGCAAAAAGGGTGTTGTAGAAAAAGTATAGTGTGTAACACGAGCAGAAATGCAGTTTCTCACTCGTTTGAACTGCAGCACTCGCTTGCGCTCGTGCCGCAACTTTTTCTCGTGAGAAATTAGCACTTTTCTGCACTTGTTGCACAATCTACTATTCTATAATGCCTGAGCTCGACAAAATAAAAATATTACCTACGGTTTTCAATTTTTTCTGGCGGATACCAACTTTTTCAAGATTAACTATTGAATTCATAAGTATTACTCAATGAAATTTGTAGAAGATTTGTTAACGTTTCTTATAGATCGATAATATACAGGGTGGTCCATTTGAAGAAAAAAGTTTTCAAATTTTTATTTACAATGTGTGTCAGGCTGCTTTTCGCACCTCGTATATCTCTGGTAGATTATAGACATATCGTTTGTGAGAGTCACTAACGTACAATATTTGACCAAAAATCAATTTTAATGAGACTTGGCACAACTTTATCATTTCAAATATCATGAGTGACAAATATTGGAAAAAAACCTATTGTACTAAAAACCTCGTAAGCCGTTATATTTTCGAAATGAATAAAATATCTTTTATTTTTCATGTAGAAACCGAAAAATGGAGAAAAATACATGTCACCATTTAAAAAAACGAAATATTTTTATTTTGTTGAGCTCATGCAATAAGGTAACATTATTGAAAAAATATATTCCTATCTGCAGGACCCTGTATATAAGTTTATTATTTACTAGCCTTTTCTTATTTTCAGATTGAAAGACTACGATGATATTTGGAGGGACCTCAGAATAAAATCACAGCTATATAAAAATATTTTAGTACCGTCACATTGTGTCTACAGCGAAGGTGCCAGTCACGCCATCTATGAACATATTTTCGCAGATCGTATACTACCAAGACAGTCGCCGATCATTTACCTCAAAGCTGTCAAGAACGCTGTGGAAATACAAGGGATGCAAACCGCCAATATAAGAGATTCTGCCGCTGTTTGCGACTGCTTTGCCTACCTTGAAAAAAGGGTACGTCCCCTTTATCGGTCCGATTCCCATCAAACCATGCGCTATTTTATGCACTGTGTAGCCATATGGTATCATCATATTCAAATGCGATTGTTTTTGGTTCCCCGTAGTCCTTCGATTCACAGGAACGAAAGCACAATACGCTGTGAAAGTATCGTAATTTTGTCAAGCTATTTTGAAGGCTTGCACGATGAGGGATACAAAAATGTATGTAGCCATATGGTTACTTAAACCGATAAAGGGTTAAAATGTTTTTCTCTTAAATGGGATCGAAGATAATTTTTTTGTTTTAGATGCTTGGCAAAGAAAAGTTGATGGAACTGGATATAGTCGACCTTTTAAACGAATATAGATTTGAGCAAAATGCCAGTTTGGGTAATAGTTTCAGAACCATAGCTGGATATGCATCGAATGCTGCTCATCCAAACTACGAGCCCACACCCAACACGAATGTTCAAATTTTCAAAAATAGTACCCTAGTTTTAGAATCAGGAGCTCAATATTTAGGTAGGTACAATATGAAGAGAAGTATCTGAAAATTTTGTTAAAATTTTGGGGTTTGTGGCTACAGAAAATAGTGAACAGTTAGTAATCGTCAACAAGATATTACAATAATTAAATTATATAACTCGAATACAATGCAAATATAATCAAGGGAAACATAACAAGACACTGATAATTGTCGAATATTCTAATTGCATCTAAATTTCGACTATATTTTATAATGATTTAATATAATTTATACAGGGTGTCAATTTGAAAACTTCCCACCCTTAATATCTTCCTTCCAGTAAACAATATGAGTAATCGAAAAAACAGGTCAATTTTATTGTTAAGGGGGACACTTTCACGGACTATTTGTAGCCCTCGTGGTTCAACCCCCTAGGAGGGGTAGATGTTACCCTTAGAATTTTAAATGGGAAGGGGGGTCAAGTGGCACATCATTTTGATGGGCGTTCAATTCTTGTTCCAATGGTACCCTGACTTATTATTTTGTGATGAGCATTTTCCGGAAAATTGCGTTCTAAACTAACAGAGGTAATTATTAGAACGCCTATACTGAGATGCATTATTGTATTGACTCCCTTTAATAAAAATGGTTAGAAGAGTAGGTGGCACCGCTCCAACCCTTGAATGACAGGAATAAATTTATTACGCATGGGATTCTTTATTTGGTGGTTATTTTCCTTCTACACAATAAAATTTAATTTGCGAGAAAGACATTTCCAACATAAAATCTACTTACGCTTATCTTATTAGCTGTTCGAAATGTTGTCCATTTTGCTCTAAACAGTAATACAGTCTGTTTTCGAACTCCCCTCTAACATTACGAAAAATTTCACTAGGAATTGACTGGCATGCTGCTGTAATTCGTCTTTTGAGTTCGTCAATATCAGGAGGTTGTGTTTTATAAACAACGGATTTAAGATGCACCCAAAGAAATAAATCTAAGGGTGTTAAATCCGGTGATCTCGGAGGCCATTCAACTGCTCCCCTTCTGCCAATCCATCTACCCGGAAATCTCTCGTTTAACCACTGTCGGACGGGAAGAAAATAATGAGGTGGAGCACCGTCCTGCTGGTAATGTAACAGATCCTCCTGCAAAAGTTCATTACCTTCTGCATCAATTTGAGTTTCTAGCTCGTGAGTTATAAGAGGATCGATAGTCTCTTCAAGCATATCAAGGTACAGATTGCCAGTCAAGTTTTCTTCCAGAAATAATGGACCAAGAATGGCATTTCCAAGAATATCAGCCCAAACATTAACTTTTTGTGGGTGTTGTGTATGCCCTTCCCGAAAAATATGTGGGTTTTCGTCACTCCAATAGCGACAATTTTGTCTATTAACATTGCCATTCAGAAAAAATGAACACTCATCGCTGAAACAGATGTTTAACAGAAGATTAGGGATGGTATTGACTCGATGAGACATGATTTCACAAAACTCTATTCTTCTATCATAATCATCCTCGTGGAGCTCTTGAAGAATCTGCATTTTATATGGATGAAATTTATGCATTTTCAATGCTTTTCTTATAGTCTCGCGTGACATTCCCGTCTGTTCTGATACTGATCGTAAGGAGCTCGTGGGCTCTGCAGCAAATGTTCCCAAAACTTCAATTTGAGCTGCTTCATTTAGTACTCTGGGGTTATTTCTTTTTTTATTTGTCACTGAACCAGTTTCGTAAAACTTATTCACCAAATCAAGCACATACCGGTGACTTACATTACAATTTGGATGTCTTTCGTTAAAAAGACATGCCGCCCTTCGTGCGCACTTTCCAACTTCTCCATAAATTACAATCATTTCAATTCTGTCTGAAGAATGTAAACCATTTTTACACTTTTATACACTTATTAAAGTAATTCCTAAACAGCCCAACAGGTACAACGGTATTCACAATACTACCACATAGTTCAAATTTGCTAACCAATTTTTTGCCGGAAAACAGAAACTTTTTACAGCAGAAGTAGCAAAAAAGGAAGGCTATCTGTACAATTTCTGAGATAAGACACTTAAAAATTCAGCATTTAATAAACACAACTTTACTACCATCTACGTTTTACTATTAGACTACTTTTTTATGTAAAGTGTTTGGAGCTAATGGCTAATTTTACCCCTAATACAGGGTTGGAACGGTACCACCTAATATTCTAACCAGTTCTGGCCAAACCATGCATCTCAGTATAGGCGTTCTAATAATTACTTCTGTTAGTTTAGAACGCAATTTTTCGGAAAATGCTCATCAAAAAATAATAAGTCAGGGTACCATTGGAACAAGAATTGAACGCCCATCAAAATGATGTGCCACTTGACCCCCCTTCCCATTTAAAATTCGAAGGGTAGCATCTACCCCTCCTAGGGTGTTGAACCACGAGGGCTACAAATAGTCCTTGAAAGTGTCCCCCTTGACAATAAAATTGACCTGTTTTTTCGATTACTCATATTGTTTACTGGAAGGAAGATATTAAGGGTGGGAAGTTTTCAAATTGATACCCTGTATAATAGTTTTGGCGTTGATAATCTGATGAAAGCACAAGGGGAAAGCCCGAGGGCTTTCATCTCTGATTATTAATGCCGAAAACATGTCGAGTCAAATTAATAAATACAAGCAAAATATAGCAGCAATAAAAATAGGAGCTTACAAATCAAGGTCGTGCTATATCTATGAAAATTATTTCTTAAATGCAATTCTTTATATCAGAGAGACATGTTTGCAAAATGAAACAATATTCTTAAAATTGTTTTTTCCGTTAACCAGCTGTCGCCCCCATACGAACGGCAGCCCTCAGAAGTCGAAACTTCTGCGAGCCAAGGATTAACGAGGTCTTACCTTTTTACGTGCGATTCCTAGCACTTTCTGGGACTATCAGAAAAATTTCTGCAGTCGCCATGGTTTGAACCATCAACAGCAATCAACAAAATACAAACAGAAACAGCACTAGCTTTGTAAATTATCAGTTGAAATTGAAAACACAATTATTGTGTGTGACATTTTCACCATGCGTAATTTGTAACATTTGTTTAGCTTTCGAAGAACTGTAAAAAAAATTTTTGGGTCCTCGAGAACTTTTGAATTCGCACGCTTCAAATGGATATATTTTTATGTTACTGTTTTTGAAATACAATTCTTGAAGAGTTTCAGCTGTAGAATTCCAAATACACTTCACAGTATGTTCTTTATAATCTTTCCCATTTTCTTTTTTTACATTCCGGGCCCAATCTTTCAAAATTTCATTCGGTTTCTGACTTTTAGCACTAACTTACCTTGTCAACTTTGCTTCCACCCCAACATTTCCTAGAAAAGTCCATGCAGCCGGACCTGTGCTTGATGTATTTCTTCACATCCTTCATCTAACTTTCTTCTGAAATTTACCGAAGCGGACCCTGTCCCTCTTATGTTACTTCAATTATGTTAGTTTCTTATTCTTTCAAGATTTCCGAACAACCGGTCTTGTTCTTTTGGTTTTCATTCATGTTTTTCCTCCTTCTGTTCTCGCGGAGTTTTCAGAGGCCGGTTCATTTCATGTTGATTTTCATCCACCCCTCTTTCGTTTATTTTCCTGTGAAACTGACTGCAACCGGTCCTGCTCTCCTGGCCTTTTCTCTCCTTGTTTCTCTATGGGCATATTGTTCTTCCTCAAATTGTTTCTCTTTACGACTTTGCTCTATTTCGTAGTCTCTCTACAGGAAGTTCTATAGTCTATATTGAAAAATCAAACTCAGCAGTGCTTTTTGGTTTATAAAAATACTGTCTGATCCTCTGATCCAGTAGCTAGTCCCCAGACCGTAACGTTTTGGTATAAAATCGAATGGAACTTAGCATAATATATCGATATCATTGATTTTGTCAAACTTATTCTTGAGTTTATCAGGTAATATGATTCATTTAATCTTTCACATGTAAAATCTATAAGTGCTTGCCATGTGAAGAGTGAGTTAATCATTGTTCCCAAGAAGTTTGTTGAACTGGCTAATTCTAAAGGTTCTTCAAAACTGAGATTGAGTTTATGTAGACTTCTAGATGCTAGATGAATTTGCAAACTGCATGCATACTGTTTTGTTCAGGGTCACAATGAGTCTGTCATTAAATTCGATTTAAATTGTATTGATCAATTGTTTCATATCGTCAGATGTTTGGCTGGATAATATGATAGACGTGTTATCTGCATAGAGATTTTTTTTTCATGAGTTTTAATAGTGGGAAGATTATTTTCATATAGTCGGATTATTAGCGGTCCAAGAACGCTACCTTGAGGGGTCCCCGTAGTTACGAGGAACCTATCAGACAGTACGTCATTATGCTTTACTTGGAAACATATATACGTTGAAAAAGAAACAACCAACTGATTGATATTTCCTCGAATTCGTATGTTAAAAACTTTTTTTGATACAAATTTGGTATTCAAAGTGTCGAGGGTCCTGCAGAAGTCAAAGAAAATTCCTTCAAAAATACTTTTTTGTCACTTAAATCGTGTATATGTTGTGTTGAATTGAGCATTGTAGTTTCTGTCGAGTGATTTTGGTGATAATAAAAAATCACATTTCATTACAAACGATCTTATCTGTATATATGATGCAGAACAATCATTTCACGAACCTATTTATTCATTTCATATCGACTGCAATCCACTTCAAAACTGTTCCAAATTGAGAGAGATTCAAAAACCACATTTTCGCTGGCTGTCACTTGTATTATTCTGAACGTTCTTGAGACCTCAGAGAATGCTTTCTCAATTTGAATCATAGGGTACAACGGATTGATGCTCTTTCAATACTATTCAATCGAATTTGATGGAAAGATCCAATGGGTTTTGACAACAGACAGCAAATAGGCAATATGTGGAGAGACTTTGACGTCACTTATTGTATTTGTCCAATGAAATACCGATAATATTTTGCTAGTATATGAATTCTATTCCAATCGTTTTTTCCTGGATCAAACCAAATCGAAAAAAGAAATGAAAAGTCCTTTTTTTACCAACTTTGGCTTGTACAGTTGTATTCATAGAAAATGGGTACACTAAAATTGTTATAGTGTAAATCGGGTTTGATTGAATTTGACTTAAAAATAATGTATGGTTGACATTGACAAGCCTGTCAGTGCCAGAACGTTTCAAAATGCCTCGTCATTTAACTGAAATTGAAAAAGCTCAAATAATAGCCAGAATCGTAGATGGGTGGTCAATACGTGCATTAGCAGATTTTACCGGAAGTAGCAAAAATATTATTTTAAGAATTAAGCAGCGTTGGATTCAAGAGGGGTCTTTGAAAAGAAAAGTTGGTACTGGTCCGGCACGCATTTCCGTCCCTGAACAAGTTGATGCATTTCTGGGATATCTAAGGGCAATTCCTTTTGAAACTGCAAGAAATGCTGTCATTGACACAGGATTTCCTGGGTCTCAACCTACCGCTAGCCGAAGAGTCAAAGAATCTGACTTAAAAAACCGCGTAGCTGCGAAAAAAATGATGCTCACAGAAGAACGGAAACAATCTCGTTTACTTTTCGCCCTAAATTATAACTACCGCGACCATCAGTTTTGGAACACGGTAGTGTTCACTGACGAAAAGGTTTTTCAGTCAACATATAATGGACAAATTCGTGTCTACAGGCCAGACAATACAAGATTCGAAGAACGCTACACTAGCGATCTTGCTTTCAGACCTGGGCGATTTTCAGTAAACGTATGGGGTTGGATAAGTGCTTATGGACTTGGTGTCTGCTGGCGATTGGAAGGAAGGTTTAACGCCGAACATTATATGTCTGTTCTGGAAGATATAATGCTCCCATCTGTTGGACAAATATATCCAAATAACTCATTCGTCTTTCAGCAGGATAACTGCCCGGTCCATACCGCAAATGCTGTAAGGGAATGGTTTCATCATAATAATATTGAAGTCTTGCCATGGCCCGCTTACAGTTCCGATATTAATCCCATAGAGAATGTTTGGGGTCTAATTGTAAAACAAATATATAAAAGAAATTTTAGACCAAACAATTCTAATGAATTATGGGAAGTTATCCACGAGTGCTGGGAAGAGCTGGATGCAAATGTTATAGGGAATTTAATTAACTCAATTCCAGGCAGATTGGTTCAAATAGTCGAAAAAAATGGTCATATGACCAAATATTGAATTTTTATAATTTAATTATAAATTATATATTACATTATAATTAAACATTATTTATACATAGTTTTCTGTTTTTATTATTGTTATTGGTTACGTTGTGTTTAAAAATTTGCGTTGTAGAAATATTCTAATACATTAAAATCATTTATCACATTTTATATGTTTTTGTTTTGTCTATCGCCGTCGATAAGAAAAGCCTGATTTACGCAAATATGGCAAAATCTAGTCATAAGACTTGTACCCATTTTCAGTGAATACAACTGTACATCTTTAGGGAAAAAATTACTAATATAATTCCCTATTGTACATATGTGTTCTAATCCAGAAAAGGGCATTCCATAACTATCTTTATTTCTTCTAGATGGAACAACTGATGTTACCCGTACTCTTCATTTTGGTGAACCCACCGATGACATGAAAGAGGCATACACAAGAGTTCTCATTGGAATGATTCAGCTGTCGACTTTGACATTCCCAAGCAACATGAAAATGGCGGTAGCCGATGCTCTAGCGAGAGCTTCCTTATGGGAAGTCGGATTAGATTATCTCCATGAAACTGGAAATGGAATAGGAGCATTTTTAGGAGCGCTAGAATGTAAGATATAGTTTATTCGTTAAACTCTTCTAGAACTATGAATTCCAACAAAGTTCGAAAGTTTAGTTAGTTAGCATATAACAAACTGTTCAGGACATTTTTTTGTCTTCACTGTATTCAATAATCATTAACAAAATCAAGTAATTCAATAGCCGTAACTAGATGAAGAGGCCTCTAAATGAACCTTCTTATTGTTATAGGTGAAAGATAAATGAAAATATTATTACATTTTAAATAGCTTCAAAGATCAATAAAGTTCATACCCTGTACAACAGTTGTGAGTTAGAATAAGAGGCACTATCTTAGATTTACTCAATTCTTTGTACTTTGTAGAGTTGAAAAACATTAAATTTGTATTCAAAAAAAATTAAGATGGTGAACCACAATATGATTCAGTACTGAGGCCATTTCTATTCATTGTTTACATCAATGACTTTTGTCAATACATGGCACCTACAAAATGTGTTTTATTCGCTGACGACACAACCCTTGTGTGCTGTAATAAATCCTACACCACCCTAACCGAATACAGATCTGAGAGTCTAATTTCTGGTATATTGAAAATAAACTCAAATTGAATGAAGCAAGACTCAGGATGTTGTGATTTCTTCTAACAAAATGTACCAATATGGAAATTATGTAACGTTTCTTGGTTTCAATATCGACGATATAATTATTGGTCCAATCATGTGCATCACATGGTTCGAAAATTATCTAGTAGGTACTCTGTTTTTACTAGGACAATTGAAACCTCTCGCAAATCCCAGTAATTCAATAATGACATACATGACATTTCACTTTGGGTAATTTCTAAAAACGCTATAGCTGGTTTCTAGTGTCAAAAAAAGCTATCAGAAAATTGTCAAACTTGAGTTTTAGAGACCATTGTTAGCAAAATTTTGTTAAGTTGGTGTCATACCTCTGCAAACTTTATCCATATTTACAGTTCTCTTACAAATACAACAAAATGTGAAGAAATTTTTCAGACATTCTGACTCGCATTGCTGTAACACTATATTGACCAATAATAACATTTATTTTTAGTATTTATTTTTTTTTAATCTTGAATCTATATTGTTTTTTCTGACTTGCCATAAATGTTTTTCATGTACAAAATATGGTCAAATAAACTACTCTAGATTCATTTAACCTCAGTAGTTTCAAATTCGATTCTGACCTATCAAAATGTTTGGTAAACAAAAACCAATGTCCAAGTTATGTTCAAAGAAAAGCTGTGGGTTTTATAGGGAAAACAATTATTTGAGAAATATATTAATTTTGCCCCATTTGCATAGCAAAATCTGTTGTATGCATCTTATTTTAACAACCAATTAAATAAAAATAGCCTTTCTTCGAACTTTACCATTCTCTCGACAACCTAATGAAATGGCATTCAAACTGAATTATCTTCAATAATTGTGGATTGTATTTTTTTTTCAGCGCCAATAATAGTTCACTTCAATTCGGAGACCAGCTTCCAACAAGTTTTCAAACCTGGGTATTTTTTGACATGTGGTAAATTATTGTGTTTGGAAAAATGATAGAATGATCTAAACAAAATTACATTTTCAGAACCTGGATTTTACAGAGATGGAGAATTTGGCATTAGACTGGAAAACGTTATGGAAGTCATCGAAAAACCGTGGTTGAAACACGGTGGTCATACATTCTTTGGGTTCAAAGTAGTGACTTTTGTTCCATTTGAGCCGAAATTGATAAAATTGAGCCTTTTATCGAACCAACAGGTAATCACTGATTCCTTTATTCATAATGTATAAAAAATATGGGTGAAAATTCCAAACCTAAGAAACTTTCCACAAAGGACTCCGCACTTTTTATAGATAAAATAGTTCTCGGTGAAATTGTCTGAATTTTTAATATATTCTAGTATTCGATGTACTGACTGAGCGTGCAGAATCACAAAGTTCGTTGATGGATAGATTTTGAAATACAGGGAGTTCAAATTAAAAATCATTAATTTTCTTTTAATTATTTTCTCGGGATTTGAAATTGCCAACTGCATTTTTTTTTCGTTCTAATCATCAAAGTTTCTTCATATTACTGATTATCGTTCAGATGATGCAGATTATATCATTATGTACAGAGTGAAAAATAAAAAGATTTTAATAATATCAGAAAATTCAATGTAATAATGAAATATATTAAAATTATTTTGGCATGCAATATACTATTCTTATTCCAACATTAATCACAATTCATACATTTCGTACAGGGTGATTTGAAAAATTGGGTGAAATATATAGCCGGTTCTTTCGTACATATCCTGTATATTCAAGTTAATTATCATTCTCTGAAGATAGCTGATACCGTATAAACATGATTTCGTTGGGAAATATAGAGTGATCATGAAAATTTTAGATGATAAAAATGACAGAATATCAACGTTTCAGAAATCACCCTGTAATTCACGATTAACTCATTTATTATTATTTAGTATATTCATCATTTCTCTCTTCAACACTGTCCCAAAAATTCAGTTTCCTACTATGACTAGTTTCATAGTTATTAATTGAGAAACTTATTACCATTTGCATGACGAGTTGAAGGAACTTGTTCACGCGTACATTCTACTAGTAGCCAAGATTTTTCACAAAAGGTGAAACGTGAGAAGGTGGAGATCAAAATAAATGTAACATTATATGCAGGGTAATGACCAATGACGGTCCATCCAATTCCACCTACCATTTAGGAACTGACTGAATATACGACACATAGTTACAACTTACAACTCAGGCATGAGCCAGATAAAATTCCTAATTCTTGGATAGTTTGACTCGCCCAATCGTGTATGAGGCGCCGGTACGGGATATCACTTAAGTGGACAAGGAACAGCCTTAACCAAATTCACCACCCCTGTAGCACCGCTACGGTCCTCATGCAACAAGGAAATCCTATGGGCTAGAGGGTATATTTTAATTCTGTCGTTGACGAAAAGTGAATGAAAAAGAAAAATGAATTAGTTCCATCAGTGATAATTATTACTACCTTTACGTATTGAATTACCTATATTGATGAAATATAATAATAGATGTCAATATGTTTCTACTGATGGCCAGCAAATATAAAAATCATGGAAACCGCTATCCGAGTGGAATAGGCATTGGAAAAAAACCGTCGCTGCCTAGATTCAATTTCTCCTTTCAGAAATGAAATCGTTCTATCAATCTTTTTCACTTTTCCCAGATAGTGTGTTTTATATTCCGACAAAGCTTAAACCAACAAAATTCACTTAACTACCTGTACCCAGGGAATGCAATCTCGCGAGATTGGGGCTCAGGCGAGATCTCGCGAGTTTATTAATAACAATACCGCGAGATATCGCCAATCTCGAGATCTCGCGAGATTGGCAGTTTTGTGTGTTTATTCTAGCAAATAATCATAATATTTGAATAAATTAGGAAAAAATAATAAGAATTAGAGTTATAACGAATTAAACATTCATTTTCACGAAAATTTTCAGTAAACTTTTATGTATTTAATATTGTTTGACGTCTATCTATATTTTTTAAGAAATGAAATAAACAACAAGTCGTCTCTTCTAATGTCAAACAAAAGTCTTTTAATAATAAACCAGTGCTTTTATAACAAAACAACAAGAAGTCAAAACTCATTAACTATATAAGATAATAATAATAATAATCTTTATTGACCCCAAGAAACATAAATGTTTATAATAGGGACCTAAATCTATAACTAATACAATAAACAACAAAATTTCAAGTTGAAAATGTTTGCATCAGTTTTTTTTTCAAGTATCATTGTAAGTTGAGTTGAATATTAAATTGAGATATTATTATCAATTGAAGAAAACTATACCTACTCAGAGAGTAACTTGTGACATCTATAGTTACTTTTTGTTATATACTGTCGCATTAATTATGAGTGGATTCGATTTGATTTTGAGAACTTCCAGAAATTGTTTCTGACGAATGGGTTACCACGAAACAGATGTCAAAGGTTGGAACTCTAGGAATCAAATCAAAAAATACTATATTTTCACCTACTCAGAGATCTATTAGAAATTAGAGATATACCAATCCAATGAAAGGCTTGTTCAGTTCACATCACACGCCATTAATACGAATTATTTTGAAAGTAGCTCCTTAAGAAACACAAAATGTCCAAAGAATTCGAAATACGAATAATCGCACCGATATATTTGTTTTTATATCCTGGTTTATAATTTAGGCTCCTGTCCATCCCGCTCCCGCGTTTCCGCGTCGGCTTCAGGAAACCTCAAGACGTTTTCATGCGCTCGAGGGCAATCTCGTAAAACTCACGAGATCTCGCCCATTTTTAGGCCGAGATCAATCTCGCTAAAAAAAGGCCGAGATCTCGCGAAAACGAGATCTCGCGAGGACGAGATTGCATCCCTGCCTGTACTTACATTATTAAATTCATATATCTGATGTGATTGTTATCTCTAATTTTCACCCTAATTTACATTTATTTTGATCTCCACATTCTCACGTTTCACTATTTGTGAAAAATATTGGCCACTAGTAGAATGTACGCGTGAACAAGTTCCGTCAACTCGTCATGCAAATGGTAATAAGTTTCTCAATTAATAACTATGAGACTAGTCATAGTAGGAAACTGAATTTTTGGGACAGTGTTGAGGAAAAAATGGTGAATATATTGAATAATAATAAAGGAATTTCACCAAGTTAATCGTGAATTACAGGGTGATTTCTGAAACGTTGATATTTTGTCATTTTCATCATCGAAAATTTTCATATCTTCGGAGGATGTTAATTCACTTGAATATACAGGATGTGTACGAAAGAACCGGGCATATATTTCACCAATTTTTCAAATCAAATGTATGAATTGCGATTAATGATGGAATAAGAATAGTATATTGCGTGCCAAAATAATTTTATCAATATTTCATTATTACATCAAATTTTCAGACATCACTCAAATGTTTTTATTTTTCACTCTGTACATAATAATATAATCTGCACCATCTGAATGATATTTAGTAATATGAAGGTATGTTGATGATAAGAACGAAAAAAAATGCAGTTGGCAATTTCAAATCCCGAGAAAATAATTAAATAAAAATTACTGATTTTTAACTTGCATACTGCATATTTTTTATATCAAAATCTATCCATCAACGAAGTTTGCGATTCTGCACGTTCAATCAGTACATCGAATACTACAATATACTGGGGATGCATCGGGTACCCGGTCAATACTCGGTTATGGCGATACCCGGCCACATTACGAAGAAAACGGTAAACCCGGTTTCACCGGGTACCAATTAGTACTTGGCAGCCGAGTCCGGGTACACTGGTACCCGGTCGCCTAGGGTACCGGGTACAGTGTACCCGGTCGCAAAGTTTGGGTACATTGAGAACAAATAATATTAATTGTTCAAGTTTTATTGTTTATTGAAGCATTTGAATTCAAACACATTCATTAAGCCTGATATAAACATATTAAAAAATATCAAATAGTTTTAGTTCTCTTCGCAAAGAGCACTAAGAGTATATGTCCTTCATAATAGCTAACGCTATTTCTTTCAGTTTCAGTCTCATGCTGACTGCCGTTGTTACTATTAGTACCTAATATTACTATCAATGACAGTGACATCATTATAATCAGCATCATTTTGGTTTCTATTCAGTTCTGTAAATGTAAAAGACTCACTTGTCTCAGAATCGATAGTTTTCCTAATTTCCAGGTTGAGTTTGAGTATCCCATTTTTAACATTTCCTTTTATATTTCCTTCAAAAAAATATATGTTTGTATAATATTCCTACACCCCACTTCGTTCGTTAACATTCATTGACGTTTTAATAAATAACGAATAATCATGTATAATACAACAAGTGCCGATAAAATTGCCGATTATTCTTCGACTTCACTTGACGAGTTATCATAAAATTTGGAAACACAACGAGTGCGTAGCACGAGTTGTATTACCTAAAATTTTATGATAACGAGTAATTGTGAAGGAGGAGAATAATCAGGAAAATTTTATCGACACGAGTTGTATTTTATATGAGAATTTCACAAAATTTGCTTTTTTTTAGTAATAATAATTGGAACTAGAATTATTTATTTCAACTCATTCAGATACATAGATAATTACAATTCATTACAATTGAAATTTTGAACATTGAAAGTACAATTCTGGAACACTATTTTTGAATTTGTTTGCTCATTTTTCATCTCATTAGAGCTGCTACAAGAGTAGACGTTCTTGTTGGCATCGCTGAATGAAGAACTTGATGAACTCGCTCTCATTTTAGTGACGATTTCAGAGTGTCTTTTTGGCTGCATGTTCATATAGGATTGTAAAGAACTGGAACTGCTGTGTCCTGTGATCTTCATCATTTCTTGTTCAGACACTTCAGCTTGGGCAAGGTGAATAACAGCGGTAGACCTATGGCTGTGATTGCTGAATTTTTTGTTCTGAATATCCAAACCCATTTTCTGACAAGTTTCTTTAGTCCATTTTGACATAGAGTTTATTCCAATAGGACAATTTTTGTACCAACCAATACTGTCAGGATCTTTCCATCTAGGATTCGGAGTTAGGAAAAAGCGGTCGGACGTGATATGTCCAGGGCGTTTTTCCATCACTTTGTGGAATATGCGAACAGGGCAAATATCGGGGTCCTCAGTATTTTTTATTAACCATTTGCTTGAAGTACATGATTTTGACCCACCTTGATTGGTTTTGTTAAATATGGGATTATATTCAATACGTCCAGTCGGCCGTCCAACATTATCCTTTTCCACTATAAAAAAACTAACCTTCGAGTAACATCCTTCATTGCCCCTCCAAGCAAGTTCTTTGGCTGCAATGAAAAAAAAATTCTTGATGAGTCCCTCCGGATTGTTTTCTTTCCAATATCTCAGTAATCTCATATTTTCCTCAATTGTTTTCCTCTTTTCGACATCCCCTTGAAGTAATTTTCTCTTCGCATCTCTTGCATCACGGGCTGATCTAAATTCTAGGTCAGCAAATGGATTCATTTTCACATTATAATCATTATAAAACTTGTCTTGGAGCAGTTTTGCGACAACATTCCAATTGAATTTTATAACAGTTTCTTTATATTCACTGCCATCCTGCTTCTTCATATTGAAGGCATAATCTTTCAATATATTTGCAATTTCTACTGGGGTAGTTTCCTTTTCGACAACATAATTCCTATTTCGGCAAAAGTCCATAAATTGTTTCCAAGCATAATCTTTCGATTTCCTTGTATTTTTTTGGCGTATTCTGTGCAATTGCCAAATTAATTTTGATATTTGTAGCAGTTCCCCATCTATTGGATTCCATTTCTTTTTCGAATTACCGAATAATATTCCTAAAGCGAAACGATATTCAAACGTCAGTTATGCGTCAGAATTTCCGTTACCATGGAAATCCAGATAGTGGTATAATCGTATATTAATTCGCTGCAGGAGAAAATAATCAACAAAGCTTCAACCTCATTGGATGTGTTTTGTCATTAGGAACAATTTCATTGGTTTTTTGACAGTTGCGTGAAATTCTCATTAATATTCAACATCAAATACTTGCACTTTTAAGAGGAGACCGAAGCGCATGCACTTGTAGAGCAGTATCATTATGTTCTAATAAAGTTAGGTTATGTGCAACCGGTACTTGCTACTCGGCCTATCCGTGCTCGGTACCCGCTTTGTGAATTTTAGATCGAACTCGGTACTCGGCATTGTAAAAATCACTACCCGGTGCATCCCTACAATATACTGAAAATTCAGACAATTTCACCGAGAACCATTTTACCTATAAAAAGAGCGGGGTCGTTTCGACCATAAATATTTTATTAGTTCATGCAAAGTGATCAAAACTCATTCCTCTACACCTGTTTCAATTGTAATTCAGAAAGTATAACATGTATTTCAGAAAGTATAATTTGTAATTCAGAATAGTAAATTGTAATTCAGAAACCGTAACATGTAATTCAGATTAGTAAATTGTATTTCAGAAACCGTAACATGTAATTCAGATTAGTAAATTGTATTTCAGATTGTGTAACTTGTAATTCAGATTAGTGAATTGTTAATCAGAAAGTGTGACATGTAATTCAGAAAGCGTGAGTTGTAATTCAGAAAGTGTCAACTGTAATTCAGAAACCAAGAACAACCCGTATTAGACGGAGAGCTGACTACGTAGAAATACGGGTGACTCGGTGCAAAGTGAAATTTAGCATTTATAGGTTCGGGTGTCACCAACGTAGCGTGAGACGGGCCGCCAGAAGGCACTCCGGAAGAATAACGCGAGGGTAGAGGGTTAAATATGCATTTTTTACGTAAAATAAGTCATAAGGTGCAAGGCTGGAAATTGGCAGAATAATCAGATGTTATACAAATAAGGATTTTGTCAAATGGTATTTGCTGCAAAAAAACAATTTGGATTTTTTCAATAGTTTGGGAGATCTATCGATTCCCCGGTTTTTTTGGATTATTTCACTGTACATTGATTTTATGGAAAAAATTCATTCACATTTTTGGTAGATTTTCTGAAGGCAATCAAAAATGATTTTTTGATAAATTTGAAAAATTTTGAGCGTTTCCGAGATATTTCAAATTTTAAAAAATTTCAATTTTTTTATTCATATTTTTCAAGTTTCCTCAGTTTTCCAATCATTTTTTCGGAAATTTTCGGGTGACATGATTTGTTTGCATTTTCCAGCTCTATCCATTGCACTATTGAAAATTTCATTTCAGTCATCAGTACGGTTTTTATTCTTTTTTTTTTCTTTTCGGAAAATTGCCCGGGAAATCGTTATGCAATTTCCGATCCTTCTCAAAATCTATACAGACCCTCATTGCACATTGACGCATATCTCAAAACAAGTCAAACAAACTAAACCCTGAACCTTTCTCATTGAATTTATGAAAAACTAATGAAGACCACTGGTGTGAAAGCAGCAACGGTTATTCCAGCAACGGTTTTTTTTTCTTTTTTTTTCGCTTCAAGTATAACCGTTGCTCCAGGTTTTTCGACGGAAATGAACTATTGTGAACCTGCTGAATATGTTCCATGGGGTTAAATAATTTGTGAATAAAAAACTATTCCTCCACACCCCTCTAAATTAGAAAAATCTTGAAACAGTTGAATTACCCGTTGCTCGAGGTATTTTGACGGAAATGCATTATTCTACAGCTACTGAACACGCTCTGTAGGGTGAAATGATTTGTGAATCAAAAACTACCCCTCAACAACCCTTTGAAGTTGAAATATCCTGAAACAGTTTATAAACTCGTTGCTCGATGTTTTTTTGGCGGAAATGCATTATTCTACAGCTACTGTACACGATCTATGGGGTAAAATAATTGGTGAATCAAAAACCACCCTCAACAACCCTCCGAAGTGGAAAATTCCTCAAACAGTTTAAAAATCCGTTGCTCGATTTTTTTTTGACAAAAATGAATTATTCTACAGCTACTGAACACGCTCTATCGGGTGAAATAATTTGTGAATCGGAAACTACCCTCAACAACCCTCAGAAGTGGAAAAATCCTCAAACGGGAAGTCGAATTTTCTGATCAAACAGTAAAGGAGAGGTGATTTGCAACATTTTGACAAAATCTGTTAGTGCACCGACGACGACTTCACTCATAAGTCGAATTTTTAAGATAAGTGCTAAATGCACCATCTGGCTCCCCCGATAGTAGGGTTGAAAAATCCACCACGGGATCCCAACGGAAGTCAACAATTCTTTAACGGAATGGTCCTTTTACAATAAAAAATGGACATTCAAAATCTGTGTATGCTAGAACCAATTTGAAATGAATATTCAAAATTTTAGGGTTGAAAATTTCAACCCTGAATCCCATTATTCAGTACTTTACGAAAATTGCATATTCACAATATCTAACCCTAGCCCAAAAGCGAAATTATTTTATTACAATACCTTAATTTGCCGGAAGTCATTTTACGCTACAACCGCATTATTCACCCACCCACTTTCAACCCTGTCGTCAGTAAAGTTATGCAAAAGGTCCACATCCTTTATTTTGTAGATATTTGTTATTATTTATCATAATAGCCCCCTTTTGGTGTCTCCGGGGTGTCTCCGGAGATTTCGGCTGCTATCTTTGGCCGCTCTTTTCACACCGGTCAGATCTTTGATGGTTTCTGAATTACAAGTGATGGTTTCTGAATTACAATTGACGCTTTCTGAATAACAATTCACTAATCTGAAATTCAAGTTACACTTTCTGAAATACAACTTGCTAATCTGAATTACATGTTACAGTTTCTGAAATACAATTTACGTTTTCTGAATTACATTTTACTAATCTGAATTACAAGTTATACTTTCTGAATTACATATGAAAAAGGTGTAGACTGTCACTGTACCAAAGCTATACTATAATTTAGCATATACTGTCCAGACACTAGTAACTTTCATAAAGCCAAATCACTTAAATGTAGAGCAAGCCAACTTTGGAATTTATTTCACTCTTTCTTTTATAGATTTTTAGTACATTAAGTGAGAATCAATGTCCCTAGCTATTACCGTCATTAATCTGCCACTATTTCAAAATTCACTAATTGTGCATTAGATGACGCCTTTTCCGATTTTTCATTATTCAAATAATGCCTGATTCAAAAGTTACTTGGGGGAGAGAGGGGATATTTACGACCGCAGTGTATATTCCTAAGAATCCCGAGGAAATGTTTTTCAATGTCTTCGACCCAAAATTACGTTGACTTTCGTCAGAATATCAGAATATGGATTAGTGACTGTTCAATTTTTATGGGGATTTTTACATTATCATGAAACTGATTCATAACTGAATGATGGTTTTTCGGGTTTTTAGGCCGGCGTTTATTTAGAGAAAATCTCGACGTTTCGCCAACACGAGTGGTTGGCATTTTCAAGAGAAATGTTTACAGTTTCGATCACTGAACACTACTTGTTTGGTATGCGTTGTCTCAGCCAGTATTTATGGGTCGACGTACTCGTACCTGCGTCCGGTGTCATCGTCCCTGCGTCGGGTACCCCCTCGGATTCATTAATTTCCCGGTATGGTGTTATTATCGTTTTCTTGAGAACAGGTAGCCATGCTTTATTCAATTGTAACCCTTCTTCAATTCTGTTGAAATTGTTGGGATGTTTTTTGATTTCGATTGCTTCTCGGAAGAGTCTTGGATAATATGCATGTGTTGTGGCAATTACTTGGGTTTCTTCGAACTTCACTCTGTGATTGTTATTGTTAAGCGCATGTTCTGCGACAGCGGATTTTTCTGAGTGTCCTAACCGGCAATTGGCCTTGTGTTCCTTTATTCTGGTATTTGTGGAACGCTTCGTGGTTCCGATATAAACGTTGCCACAGGTGCATGGAATGCGGTACACCCCAGATGAGCTTAGTTCATCACGTTTATCCTTCGCCGATCTCAAGTGATCCTTCAGTTTCTTTGAAGGTTTATATATGGTTTTGATATCATACTTTCGTAGTATACGGCCAATCCGATCTGTGACCCTAGGAACATACGGTAGGAATGCTTTACTTTGTTCCTGGCAGCCATTCGATCCACTGTCGCTAGAGTTCTTTCTTTTGCGTTTTATACACCGATCAATTTCGCTTTCCTTATATCCGTTTGAAAGAAGTGCGCTTTTCAAGTGTTTCAGCTCCGCTTCCAAATATTCGGGTTCACATATTCTTCTGGCTCGGTCTACTAGTGTTTTGATAATTCCTTGTTGTGAATGGCTGCCAGGAACAAAGTAAAGCATTCCTACCGTATGTTCCTAGGGTCACAGATCGGATTGGCCGTATACTACGAAAGTATGATATCAAAACCATATATAAACCTTCAAAGAAACTGAAGGATCACTTGAGATCGGCGAAGGATAAACGTGATGAACTAAGCTCATCTGGGGTGTACCGCATTCCATGCACCTGTGGCAACGTTTATATCGGAACCACGAAGCGTTCCACAAATACCAGAATAAAGGAACACAAGGCCAATTGCCGATTAGGACACTCAGAAAAATCCGCTGTCGCAGAACATGCGCTTAACAATAACAATCACAGAGTGAAGTTCGAAGAAACCCAAGTAAATGCCACAACACATTCATATTATCCAAGACTCTTCCGAGAAGCAATCGAAATCAAAAAACATCCCAACAATTTCAACAGAATTGAAGAAGGGTTACAATTGAATAAAGCATGGCTACCTGTTCTCAAGAAAACGGTAATAACACCATACCGGGAAATTAATGAATCCGAGGGGGTACCCGACGCAGGGACGATGGCACCGGACGCAGGTACGAGTACGTCGACCCATAAATACTGGCCGAGACAACGCCTACCAAACAAGTAGTGTTCAGTGATCGAAACTGTAAACATTTCTCTTGAAAATGCCAACCACTCGTGTTGGCGAAACGTCGAGTTTTTCTCTAAATAAACGTCGGCCTAAAAACCCGAAAAACCATAATTCATTCAACGATGGCCACGAAAGCCTTTCACAATTTGATTCATAACTCTTTTATTTAGAGAAAATGGTTGAACATCTACAACGAGCAAGTGCGGCAGTTGGTTGGTGCAGAACTGAAGAAGCAAAATCGAATGGATGGATTTTACTGGATGATGGAAAAAACCAAATTCGTCCCAGAAAATGGCCATGGACGTCTTATCAGCAGTCAGTTTTTCCTTTTGGCTGGAATATTTTTACTATTAGTCCTATAATAGATTAATTAATGTTATTCCATTTTTCTGAAATTGTTGAATTTAGCACCTCAAGTTTTCATTATCCGTAATAGCACAGCTGCACAGTCATATTTGATAACAAAGCCATTGGAATGAGGAACCAATACTTAGTTTTTGCCGTTCAAATATTTCTGGTTTTGTTCTCCTTCGATGGCAATAGAAATAAATAAAAAACAAAGTAAATCTATTATTAGAAAGGAGGATCTGAAAGTATGACAACCTTTGGTTAAATTAGCCTCAGTATATTTGTTTGAATGGAAAACTACTATCAACTTCTTGAAAACGTGTACTTATAAAAATTTTGAAAAAATAGTGGAAAATGCTTTGTTGTCTGACAACCGTCATACGTAAATGAGTTAGTGGCAATTCAAACTCAAATAAAAAGTAACGGTTTCCGGGTTTGGAACTGCTGGATCCACGTTTTTACCACTGTTGGGTTTCCTCTCACTTAGAGATAAAATACTGCTAACTTATTTTTTTTACCTAAATAGTGTTTCCTTTGCATTCCTCCTGTTTGCATTAAAACATTTTTGTGTAATTGTGTAAATGTATCCTTAGTTGGAAATTGTATTATTTTTGTACTTATTTATGTCATAGAATAAAAAACATTGGAAAAACTAATTTATATTTTCTGGAGAAGTGCTATAGTTTTATCTCGGATCCGGTCAAAACTATTTCGATTTTTTTTAAATGCTGGTAATCAATGGTACTCGATTCATTATAGTTTAAAAATTGACACACTTTTTTTATATCATTTTCTTTTCAATTTTAAAAATATTCAAAATTTTTGTTGAAGTAACGTTATTTATAAAATATAACAGTTTTATGATTACATTTGCGAGTTCCGTTCATGCACTATGTTGTATTTTATGTTTTTATTAAGGAACTTGCTTTTACGGAAACAACACCTGAGTCAAAAAGTTTTGCAATAAATATTTTTTTTTTTCAAAACAGATTCCCAAATTAAGAAATTTTGTTTCGTTGAAGCACAAGTACGTAAAAAGCTTTCATGACTTGGAAACACCCTGTATACTAACCCTATATTTTTTGTCATAATAGTTATTAATAGATTTTTAGAAAGCAAATTTGAATAAGTGATATTCTTCAGAACTTGCACTAGCTGCACTGCACTGTTTGCAACTTTTGGTGTAGGTAGTACCATTGTTTATACAGTGCGCATCATAAGTGTTACCCCCCTATCTAACTCGTTACGGGACTCTTGTTAGGAAAATCGCCGAGACACGTCGATTGTTGATTTCTACAGTGTACATTCTCGTATGAATAGTGCACCCCTAATTTCATCCCTGACTGGAGGGGAGCAACCCTGTCAAAAAATTTAAATAGCATGGGGTGGTGAGTGATAGCTCATTTGAAAGGGGGTTTTATTCTCTATTCAACCGTGCAAACGAATTGAAATATGTTACATTATTTCAAGAGTTATGAATGTTTAAGAATAACGACAATTAACGTAGCGCACTCACCCTTCGAATTACAAAGTCGGCCCTGTATGATATCGGTGTTGGGTCAGACGTCAAGTGAGACGTATTTGTCGTGTGCGTAGATATTAACTGCACGTTTTTGTAGGTGTTTTTGGGTGTTTGCGGATAAATGGTCAATACAAGAAAATGATATCACGAATAGTGCGAGTCAGTGTAGTCTAACTGTTAGTTGTGCTTGCTATTCATCTTCAAATAATGGTTGCACCACGTGTGTTGAATGAGAAATGCGAAGCAATTGTAAGGTAGTGTTGGGTAATAAGGCCCACTTAACTTTTGCAAATTTCTGTATCCTTTATATTTCATTAAAAAAATCCGAAACTTGATGAGATGATTGTTTGTGATGTTTGCCGCTATGTTAACATCAATATTCGTCTCCTTCAATACCTTAGTAACCAAAATAAGACAAGTTTCAAAAACTTGCTGTTGGGCCTTATTACCCGCCTATTAGGGTAATAAAGCCCATAGTAAATTATGCAGAATATATTTATTTATTGTAAATATAAATATATACAGATCATTTATATCAATCAGAAATGGTAGAAACTCAATGAAACTCTAATAGAAAAAACAAAAATAAACATTATTTTCTACAAAAAGTGATAAACTTAACAAAACTCAAACAAGGAAATTAAATTATTAAAAAAAACTGATTGACTAAATTTTAAGAACATTCCCTACATTAAAAATCCTCAACATCTTCAGTCGTCAGTCCTATGCAAGTTTCGTGTAACCAAGTTCCACATTCTAGACATTTTCGCATATTACCCGCGGGCATTATTACGCGACCGTTGGTAGGGCCTTATTACCGGGCGAGCACTTTTTCTCAAACATGCAATTTCCAAAAAAATTAACAATTCTTTTAATTTTTCTCTCAGTGCGAAAGATAGTACCAATGTTATAGTAACTGATGGAGAACTATTGTTTCTTCAGGTAAAATAGGTTGAATTAAAAAAGACGTCTCACCTATTTGCGAACTTAGAATCTGTGCAGCCTAAAACTGCACAATCACCTAGTGTTGTTAATGGCGAATTGAAGTCAACGATCTTTTAATAAAGCTTTACCACTCGGATGATGAAACTAACTATGTTGACAGATTTGAAAAAATTTGCCAGTATTCAAGGAAAAAGACAGTGGGCCTTATTTACGGCCGGGCCTTATTCCCCAACACTACCTTAGTTTTTGGTGAGGCTCATCGAAATTATCATGAGGCGGTACGAATGTTCAATGAACGTTTTCCGGATCACCCTATTGATAGACATTATTTCAAACAATTAGTGGCAAAATTTTATAAGAACGGCAATGTGCAAAATAAACCACGTTCTGGGCGATCAATTACAGGAGAAGATAAACAAGTGGACATTATGAGCGAGTTTGTGAATAACCCGTCCTCATCGAGTAGAACTGTAGCCTTAAATTGTGAGGTTTCGCAGATGACGGTATTGAGAATTCTGAAAAAAAATAAATTTCATCCGTACAAAATAAAAATGGTGCATGAACTGACGGACGATGATCCAGACCGCCGTCTAGAATATTGTGAAATAGTATCTAACAATATTTTACAAAATCCCAGCTATTTAAAACATATTTGTTTGTGATGAGGCTTCTTTTTTTTTAAACGGTCATGTGCATAGACAAAATGTGAGGTACTGGTCCGATGAAAATCCTCGACTTTTTCGCGAAACTCATACCCAGTTTCCCCAAAAAGTTAATGTGTGGGCAGGGATACTGGGTGACCATATTATCGGTCCGCTATTCATTGAGGAAAATTTGACGGGTGCCCTCTATTTGGAAATGCTGGAAACAGTGATAGATCCACTCATAGTGACAACTGTCGAAAATAATCCAGAAGAATTTGACATGGACATTATACTACAACAAGATGGAGCTCCTCCTCATTTTGCAGTTGCTGTCAGGACATATTTGAATACTGTTTATGCAGGACTATGGATCGGGCGTCGAGGATCTGTGGAATGGCCTCCAAGATCACCAGATCTAACTCCTTTAGATTTTTTCCTATGGGGTTACCTAAAATCTAAAGTCGACGAGACTCAGTGTCGCTCTATTCAGGAGTTGCGTGAGCGGATTACGGAAGTGTGTGCAACAATTACTCGCGATACCTTGCAAAGCGTCAGGACTGAAACACAAAATAGACTTTATTTTTGTCAACGGGGAACATTTTGAACAATTACTGTAATAACAGAAAAAGTTAGTGTTAGTTCAGTTGCTTTCCTGTTTGTGGTGTAATTCTTTGCACGGTTGAATAGAGAATAAAAGCCCCTTCCAAATGAGCTATCACTCACCACCCCATGCTATTTAAATTTTT
The DNA here is from genome assembly GCA_944452925.2 of Chrysolina oricalcia. Lineage (NCBI taxonomy): Eukaryota > Metazoa > Arthropoda > Insecta > Coleoptera > Chrysomelidae > Chrysolina > Chrysolina oricalcia. The sequence goes on along the minus strand of OX101821.2, from coordinate 402,449 downwards.
TGACAGGGTTGCTCCCCTCCAGTCAGGGATGAAATTAGGGGTGCACTATTCATACGAAAATGTACACTGTAGAAATCAAAAATCGACGTGTTTCGGCGATTTTCCTAACAAGAGTCCAGTAACGAGTTAGATAGGGGGGTAACACTTATGATGCGCACTGTATAGAAGATAGTTAGTCAACCTTATGGGATTATAATTGGATCAAAATGGATGCGACATGTAGATGGCGATAGTGAGCTCGCATCCAAGTTATGTCGTAACTTCAGTGATCTGTCCTCCAAGTCATGACGTAACTTGATTGAAACAATGAGACAGCACTAAAATCAGGGTTTTTTGAAGGAACCTGCATTAAAATGACGTCAAATATTCATGTTTGTAACTAATCACGCTAGATGACACTCGCGTTTACACACAGGCATAACTATCTTACTTCTATATAAACAATGGTAGTACTGAAAATACTGGAAATCACTAATTTGAAATCAGACTATTAACCCTATTATCCCTGTTTAACTGTTAAAAACAGTACTATCATTGTTTATAAATGAAGAAGATGGTTGGTCAATGAGCATTATTCACGTGCACCTTGAAACTTATTTATTGAGTTGAATATTTAAAAATATGGCGTATTTCTATTCTGGTGCTCCTTGAAAAACCTATTGATTGTTGGTTATTGAAAAAAAAATTCCTATGCACGTGACCCAAAACTTTCAACTACAGTTTTCCAAGTTCCATATATCAAGCAGTTTTTCACGAGACTCTCGAAATTCGAGATTTCTCGTCTCGTCTCGATTTCTAGATGAGATCAAGATTAGACGAGATCGAGACGAGATTGAGAAAAATTATTTCGAGATTTCTCGATCTCGAAAAAATGTATGTGCTGCAATAACTCACACCTCTCAATACGCCAGAAAAGAGGAAAGCTATGCTAATGAATAATTTTAAACATTAGAACACAGCAAACCAAAAAAAAAATAGAAAGATAAAATGGACGTTTAAAAAAAGCTGTTCTAGCATCGAACTATATTTATTCGAAAGTTTTGCCCGTAAAGCATTTCGGTTTGGTAACTTTGCCTCTTTATTTAAAAACGAGAAAAGAGCTATAGATATTTCGTCTTCAAAAAATCTGAAGATATTTTTTTATGACCCATTATATTATGAGTTCTTCAAATTCTATTTCATTAAATCCTCTGAATGTAGATGTATTAGACGTAACCTGAAATAGATAAAAATATCCACATTTGATAATTACTGACTTCCGTGTTTTTAAAGGGCAGATTAAGTTATTATATACATCAGGGAGTTTGATTCCCCCAGATATATCGGAAAGAGAGTGGTGACTTTAAACATATCTAAACGAGTATCTAACCATATTTGAATTGGTTATAATCTTTCCACATAGAACTAATTTGACTAGATTACAACAAAATTGGTTAAATCATGTTTAGAATTATATATAAAAAACCACTTCTCTATAAGTTTAACACCCTGTATCTTTAAAACGTATCATTTAGGAACTCATTCGAGAGTCTCGAATCGAGATCGAGAAATTGTCTTCGAGAAAAACATCGAGACGAGAGTTTGTTTATATCTCGTCTCGTTGATCGAGACGAGACGAGAAAGTGCCTTCGAGGCGAGATTTCTCGTCTCGATTAAACCCTAATCATACCACTTCTCTCTAAGTTTAACACCCTGTATCTTTAAAACGTATCATTTAGGAACTCATTCGAGAGTCTCGAATCGAGATCGAGAAATTGTCTTCGAGAAAAACATCGAGACGAGAGTTTGTTTATATCTCGTCTCGATGATCGAGACGAGACGAGAAAGTGCCTTCGAGACGAGATTTCTCGTCTCCATTAAACCCTAACCATACCACTTCTCTCTAAGTTTAACACCCTGTATCTTTAAAACGTATCATTTAGGAACTCATTCGAGAGTCTCGAATCGAGATCGAGAAATTGTCTTCGAGAAAAACATCGAGACGAGAGTTTGTTTATATCTCGTCTCGATGATCGAGACGAGACGAGAAAGTGCCTTCGAGACGAGATTTCTCGTCTCCATTAAACCCTAACCATACCACTTCTCTCTAAGTTTAACACCCTGTATCTTTAAAACGTATCATTTAGGAACTCATTCGAGAGTCTCGAATCGAGATCGAGAAATTGTCTTCGAGAAAAACATCGAGACGAGAGTTTGTTTATATCTCGTCTCGTTCATCGAGACGAGACGAGAAAGTGCCTTCGAGGCGAGATTTCTCGTCTCGATTAAACCCTAATCATACCACTTCTCTCTAAGTTTAACACCCTGTATCTTTAAAACGTATCATTTAGGAACTCATTCGAGAGTCTCGAATCGAGATCGAGAAATTGTCTTCGAGAAAAACATCGAGACGAGAGTTTGTTTATATCTCGTCTCGATGATCGAGACGAGACGAGAAAGTGCCTTCGAGACGAGATTTCTCGTCTCGATTAAACCCTAACCATACCACTTCTCTCTAAGTTTAACACCCTGTATCTTTAAAACGTATCATTTAGGAACTCATTCGAGAGTCTCGAATCGAGATCGAGAAATTGTCTTCGAGAAAAACATCGAGACGAGAGTTTGTTTATATCTCGTCTCGTTCATCGAGACGAGACGAGAAAGTGCCTTCGAGGCGAGATTTCTCGTCTCGATTAAACCCTAATCATACCACTTCTCTCTAAGTTTAACACCCTGTATCTTTAAAACGTATCATTTAGGAACTCATTCGAGAGTCTCGAATCGAGATCGAGAAATTGTCTTCGAGAAAAACATCGAGACGAGAGTTTGTTTATATCTCGTCTCGATGATCGAGACGAGACGAGAAAGTGCCTTCGAGACGAGATTTCTCGTCTCGATTAAACCCTAATCATAAGAACATGATTAAGGAGCTGTTTATAAACTTGAATCTTGAATAATTTATAGAAGTTATGCATTATCGTCTTGATTGGTATTTTTAATCAATTACCAAACAAGTTAACTTTCTTTTGTGAGAAAATTGGTATGATCTCCTGAATTTCTCTCTTCTAATTGTAGCATTGCAAAATGGAGAAAAAAGGTGAACACAAATACACAAATAGCATTTTTCTGTATTTACAGATTATTTTTTCAGACTTGAGCATAAAAAATACTTTAGAGACCATGATATTCCTGAAATTGTGTTAAAATCTGTATATCGATTCAACAAGGATACGGCAAGATCCTTAATGAATGCGCAATAGGTCCATTTTTACGAGATCCAGAAAGAAATGAATTGAAAATCCTCAAATCACAAATAATTTTATGTGCCATACACTTTTATGAACACTTTGGACATACAAACTGATAAAGAAAAATTTTGAAATGTTTAACACATTCGTTTCCAGGTTGGTTATTGCTAACAAACTTAGTTTTCCGGATATTAATATTCAATATGATTTTATTTAATCAACATGAATTTTGAATGGTTTTTTGATGTTCTCTTTCTCTCCATCGTCAAATGACTCAAATAAAAATAATAAAATGAATATATCACAAATTCTCCACTCCAAACAAATATCAACATCAACAAACGTTCAACAATGACAACAATAAGTGAATTCATCTATCAAAATTATATCATTTGACCGAATTTCCATCGTTGCCAAGTCAAAAAACTCATTTTAATAACAGGATTTCAACATTCAAGAATTTGACTTTCAAGAGTGACACGTGATAACAAAAATTACCTGATACTGAAAAGTCATAATATTCATTATTGAAAAATATTCTATTTTTATGTGGATACCTGAATGCCTGTGGAAATTGAGTTTGATACAATCGCGCGCGACATCTATCAGATTATGACAAACCTAGTGGGAAATACCAAAGCGACTTGAAGATCCCCTTATGAGCTTCAACCGAACTTCGCCCTTTCACCATATCATTATGGGAGCGCCTCCGTCATATAATTCAAATGGAGACCAGAAGAGGAGCTTCCGTAGCGATTTCTTTCATAAAATGAAAGTCTCAACCATTGTCTAATTCTTCTTTAGACAATGTCTTAACCATTGTCTAAAGACAATGACTAAGGTTGTGTTAAAAAGATTAGCTTTCTCTATTTCAAAATAGATGGCACTACACTACACCGATTATTTGTCAACTTGGTATAATATCTTTTGTGTTAAAAAATTTAAAATCCCATTAGTCATATATTGTCTCTTCGATAGCGAAAAAAATTTATTCTAACTTATTTTCAGAATACTTTCGATAAGTTACTGTCAAAATTAAATCATGTGTCTTATGAACTCAGTAGGTAATCCTAATTTATCGGGGCAAATTTATTCATCTGCCCTTCTATAGATTTCGTAGATCTTTAATTTTCTCCATATCAGACTGTGGAATGCTGAAATCCCAATAAGATCATGTCCGATATAGGAGATATAATTACTTATTTGTTATGAGCAATTGTAGTGTTGGTTGCCTAATGTTAATCTTCGTGGCAAAAGCTCGCTTGGATTTAAGTAACCTCGTTCTGAAATGTTATTATTTGAACAGAAACATTCAACATCCAAGAATCTGAGTGACTCAGAAATTGAAATAATGTGTTTCCTTTTTGTCTGATTCGCAATTGAAAATGAAACTTTTTTCATCCCATTTCAAAACGTACTCCCAGCGACTCTAACGGACATACCTATGCATCGTCTCTTCTGATAGTTCAAACTGTTACCATTAGATGTCTCTTAAAGGCTGTGTAATATTTCCTGTCAAACAAGGAGCGCCAGTGTTTTCTCTGGAAAGCTTAGAAATGATCAAAATTGGAAAGTCAAAATATTCTATTAATCAACATACTCTCCACTTAATTTGATACAGTTTTTAGGTACAAAGAACCTGCAGCGCCTCCAGACCTTTAAAAAATGCTTAACTTGCTCTGCAAACCTCTACAGCTTCTATAACCTTTTCGTTGGAAGAGCTGAAAAAAAACAAATAGAAATTTTTAATGTGATAAAATATAGTAACAATTGTGGAATATAATTTTTTAATGTTTTTAGCTTCAAAATGTCACAATTATTTGTCATTAATAATTGAAATGTATTTTTTTATTATCATTTATATCTAATACATTCAATTTATTCAAATGCAAAAAAAGTTTAATGATTGCTTTTCCGATTTTGCATTCTCCATATTGTTGGAGCAAAGTAGTTATATACAGGGTGATTCAAAAGTACTTTGACAAACTTCAGGAGGTGATTCCTCACAATATTCTTATATGAATTGCCCAATAAATATATGTCCGGAAACGCTTCGTTTCCAAGATACAGGGTGTTGAAGTTTTATTTTTATTTTGGTTTTTTTCAAATAACTCTTGAAATACTGAACTTAATTAAACGAAACTTGGTAATAAGAGGTTTTTGAGGTGTCGAATTCGAACCTGATGTTATTATTTCTCTTACTCGTAGGGGGCGCCACCTACACGTCTTTTTCTTTTTTGAAGATTCATAACTTTTTTGAGCGTACTTCTAGCACATTTTTCAGTAAAAAAATCGATTCCTCTATCATATCTACGTTAAAATCTACCCTTGTTAAAAGTCGCTGTAAGCAACCGTTTTCTAAATATTTGGACTTGAAAATTTCAAGTCAATTATTTGATAATCGATGCATGTTGAAGTTATTACCAATATTTTGCATTTTTCACAAGAATGCTTTGGAAAAGAATTTGACGTTTAAGTAAGTAGTTTTGGTAATTAAATATTTTGTGACAGTTAAACGTTTAATTAAGTTCAGTATTTCAAAAGTTATTTGAAACAAACGAAAATAAAAATAATACTTCAACTCCCTATATCTTGGAAACGAAGCGTTTCCGGGCATATATTTATTTGGACAATTCATATTAGAATTTTGTGAGGAATCACCTCTTGAAGTTTGTCAAAGTACTTTTGAATCACCCTGTATACACACTCTAGTTGATGCCGGTTACTGTTACATGAACACGTGTAAAAAATACTCATTTAATAATGGAGTGTTTTTTATGTGAATCGATTAAAGGTGTTTGATAAAATTTGTGCCGCATATTTTGAATAAGTGTAAAAAATATTCTTTTTTGTAGGAATTTTTTTCTTTGTGAAAGTGTGAAAAAAAGTATACCTACGACCTTCATCGCACTGTTACAAAGTAATCCATATCAATTTTCAGCTCCATACAAAAAATTACCGTGAAAAACATGTTTAAAAATTAGGAATCTTCCCTTTAAGAATAGATACGATTCCTTTAATTATTATAATGTTTATTCTTCTGAAAAACGATACAATATTTCAAGAGCATTTTGTGATTAGACGGGGAAACCACAGAAACTGAAATATTCGGCTTGTACGTGGTATAGGGGAGATCATAAAGTTATGTAATAAAATGTAAGTTATAAAATTAACACAGATTAACATGGTTGAGACAGCTGTCTCTAAAATATCTGAAGCCAACCCTGTCCGATCTCCACCTCAGCTATCCAAGGAAAAAAATATCAAAGTAGGCGTATGTCACGTCATAATATTTGGTACTACCTTTTTATTGAGTTGAAATCCTTCCTTCCGAAAAAGAATCACCGTATTTTTTGAGAAACAACTCATAAATAGTAAAATAAATTGTTTACTTCACCAGTCCGAATCCATCATAAGGTGTAATTGTGAAATTTCCGAACTTCCATTCAGAAAAGTAACTGAGAAAGTGCTATAATGCTGAATTGATTCCTTGTCAAATCTGACAAAGTGTACATCATCCTACAAGAGTCCAAGAGTGATTTGTTAGCAGATTAGTTTCCTGTAAGGTATGTATTCACAAAGTATTATAAACAAAAACGGAAAAGAAAACTTAAAAGTACCTACCTATAGACAGGTGGTTCTCCGTTGTTGTTGACCAGATACTATATTTTGCATTAAAAGTTAGAAAAACCTAAGTGCTGTTGATTCTAATTTCTGGTACTCGATTTTGAAGCAACGCTGGATTACTGCCAGCACAATATACACACCCCAGTTTTACACTTTTTTTTTTCATTGAAAAGAGTTTTTTATCAACAAATTCTACTTTATTTTAGCAATAACAAAATCAAAAAATTCATGCTGTTTTGTTTAGTTAATATCTGTCAGGTTGGTCACAATGGAATTGACGTAAGGGCGAAGCGACATTGCCAGTGTGATTCTAGAAATATTCAATTCACGTATAAAGTCTTGTTCATACCCTCGCGAATTTCGCAGTTTTTTTGCGAATAAAATGTCTGCCGACATGGTTCTGCATCGACGATTGGTCCGGCATGACTGGCAGCCATTTTATTCGCAGAAAAATTGCGAAATTCGCGAGGGTTTGAACAAGACTTAACATGGAATATTTTAGTGAATGAGTAAGAAAAATTAGTTGATAACCACAAAATTTTCCCATCAAAATTTTAACTGCACCTATGAAACAATGGTACTTATACTGTTTCTAAATGACTAGCAAAATTCAAAGGACGAGACAGATCACGGAAATGTGCGCAAACATAACATGAATACACATGCGCACAAAAAATAATGAGCACTTTTCACATAAAATGAACCTACTTCAATGACTATAACTTATCCCGACAGACCCGATCTCATGCAAACCCAACCGAACTTACCCGACTATACAATACAGTTAGGTTTCGTCTTTTCTATCTGTTTGCGCATGCGCACTTACCAAAAATGAATGTTTGTGATCCGACACGTTTACTCAAGTAATTATTTGTTCGCAAAAAAAGCCTCCTAGCTCTGTCTATTTGAAAATATCTTTTGTGCATTCAAAATATTAATACCAAGACTTTTTCCAAATCCTGTTCTCACAACGAAATGGCTTGTTTCCTACCGAGGTAGCCAGTATCAATGTCTTTCATTGAATCAACAACAGCGAGTCTTAAAAACTTTACAATACAATGCGACGTTGTCAGATTCCCTAAAATTCCTGAATACTGAATACTCATGAATATGAACTGTTTGTAGTGGATAGTTTTCAGAAGTATTGGCGCCCTAGAGACTGGCACTTCTTTCACAAATAATAATAATAATGATAGTTCCTCATAAACAAACACTCGAAGAGTGAACCATTCTTAGTGAAGATTTTCAGCAAGAAATACGTAAGCAAAGCGAGCACGCGCATTCCTATTACTACTTTGTAACTTATGTAACTTATCTCTTACTTCTTGGTGAATATATCTGCGAGACAGACACGAGCGCGCGCATTTCCATTACTACTTTGTCTATTTCTGTCAACTTTGAGTAGAAATTTTCATACCTTATCTGTTAGTGAACAAGACCAGAAATACGCGAGCGAAGCGAGCGCGCTCGCCCGACATTTCGCAAATGCCCGACATTTCGGAAATCCGCGCGCGCGGATTTGCGAAATGTCGGGCGAGCGCGCGCATTCCCATCACTACTTTGTCGATTTCTGTCAATTTTGAGTAGAAATCTTCATACCTTATCTGTTAGTGAACAAGACCAGAGCGAAGCGAGCGCGCTCGCCCGACATTTCGCAAATCCGCGTGCGCGCGCGTTATCAAAAGTGTAAAACTGGTGAATTAGGGTGTGTATATTGTGCTGGTGAAAATCAGGAGGCATTTGAGTGTGTTTTTCGAAGAAGAAACGTATGCTAGAAAAAGCCAGTTTTCATTCAAAAAAAGGCCCGTATCTACGAAATTACTTGAGACCGCCAAAAATTTCATTTGGATTTTTTATTCAGGAGGTCAAACTACGTAAGTCTCAAAGAATTTTTTTATGATAGCTTGTAGCGCCCGGTTAACGGAATTTTACCCTACTTGGTATTGATTGTTGAAGATTTCCATTTTTCGGATAATTCACCAAAAAAACGCAATCAAAATATTTTCTGAAAAGGAATCCGTTTGCTTTGTTTGTTTCCAATTCATGAACAGTTTGTAATATTTTTTATATTCATTCTTTGATTTTTTTAGTAGTAAACTTTCCAGTATATTATTATTTGCACTCTTTGTAATTTCAGGTGGTGTATTTTAACACTGATTCTGAATCACTGGATACATTCATGATACTTTTTATATTTTCGACTCGAAACGTGACAGCAATAATTTTGACACTTACTCAAATTTTGCCAGTACAATGACAATCAACTGCGTCAAGGCTAGTGTTATTATTGCTAACTAGTGTGAGAATATTATTCTATCACAAGAGAGAGAATGTTATAATAATTATTTATGTATCAGGGGTGTAAATTAGGCGTTTATGGCCTGCGGCGTGGATGATGGCCCGATGGCGTTAGCCGAGGGCCATCACACGCCGAAGGCCTTAAACGCATTTTACGCACGTGATACATACAAAATTTTATGCACTAGCGGTTTTATAGCGCGAATCACAAATACTGACTTGAATTGCAATGGTCTACACGTTTCATACGATATGCATACAATAATTAAGGGTAACATAATATGAGGAATGTGAAACTATAGTAGCTGAGTGCTATATTGGAGAATCTATTTCAAATAAATAGATCATCACCGAAAAAATTGCCAACGATTATGAACAAATGTTAGAAAGAGTATTGCTCTATTGAACTGAAATGATTCTAATTCGTGTTAGGAATTGCATGAAATGATGTGTGAGTATAGACAATTTGAGAATTTTGTCTACTTTACGGCCCGCCGGGCCATAATACGCCCACGGACGGTAAAGTGCCACTTTACGCCCGGCGAACCGGGTGGTAAAGTGTATTTTATTACCGCCCGCTAGTGCATAAAACAGCACAATATTGTGCAACATTAGCAACAATGAAACAAGTGAAAATATTGTTACCGGATTAAAAAATAAATAGTCTAATCTGCGCAAGGGGTTATTTCAACGCTCCTTAGCAGCAAAACTGTTGATTTTTTTGGGTTGGCACAATGGTAACATTGGGTGAGAATCACATGCACTACATCATACCAAAATTAAAAAAAATCCACCGGTACTCAAATTCCATAAGGAGTTCGCGGAGTCCTTTTCAAATTCTGAGAATGACTATTCCCATGCTGAAAGTGATAATGAGAAAGAAGATTACTGACGAAGATGATGAAAGCACAGATGACGATGAATGCGATGAACAATGAGAAATTTTTTCTTATTCATATATTTTTTTTTATTTTCAGCATATTTTTTTTATAATTCAATCTATTGTATTATTCAACACAATACATAATATTAATTTATTAATTAACTAGACACTGATCATTTTATCAATAATATCGTAATAAAACTCGTTGATGATTATTACAAACTGGAAATTGTATAATATTTTGATAACTGAATTTTTTTTCTTCAGACTCTAGTTGCGACCCATTATAATATTTTTCAGACAGTCATAACACATTTTAAGTACTACTTTTCTGTATACAGGGTGGCCCAGGGTTAAACCGCCAAACGTTCAGGATCGGTTTTTTAGATGAGAAGAAAACTTTTTTTTCTAGAAGAATATGTTCTAACTTGCTTTGTTTTCAAAATACAGACTGTTCAACGTTTTCAGAAAAAATCAGTTTTTTTATCAATAGCTTACAACCTTTTTGCTGATATTGATAAAGTCTGGCACGCTCATTTGCGGTAATAAGGGTCTTCTTTAAAAGTATGTATGATGGAAATTTTAATTACAGTGACGTCCCAAAGGGTAATATTTATTGATATTATGACAAATTATTGTACTCCACTCTGTTTGTGTATGTTTCATTTTTTTAGGATTGAGCAATTAGAAATACTTTTTTTTTGTCTGTTTAATTTCTTTCGTATCGCACTTCATTTTTGAGAAATAATTTAAAAACCGTTTCCTTGCATGTAACACGAAAAAAGTAATTGATAATATGACAAAGCACATGGCACTGGATGCAAAGCCTGGGGCTCTACAGAATTTTTTTATTTTTGGATATATCATTCTAGAGGTTATAAGAAGCAACTTTCTTCATTAGACTTCTTTTCTGGCCTTACAGAGTGAGCTAAAAAATTGGGTTCAATGTCTAATGTCAATTGTGGAAAATACTGTCTCTAAGTTCATTTTTCTTGATTTTTGGGTATAATAAGCTGTGAAGAAAATCAATTGACTTTGAGTGTTGTGCAAACTCATAGGATGAGGCATAATACGCGATTCTTCTAAAACCTGTTTATTAACTTCTCGCCCAAGCGTGGACTTTTCATTGAATTTCTTGATGCCAAAAGTTCTACCGAGGTTGTTTGTGCTACCATTCTTGTTTTTTACATGTTTGCACCAATACACAGTGTGTTTCACTTCTCATGGAAATACCCTCGTATCTTCTATAATTTTTGACGTAGAATCATGACATTTTCACTGCACAGTAGGGGTCATCTTACGTGATATACCTTGCACGCCAGCAGCGATGGAATCTCCAATTTTTGTGGAAAGTTATATTAGGGGGAAAAATTGGCCTGAAATTCCTTCAGATTCGTGTCCAGTATCTCTGAATTACTACTGATACAGCTGTCTCCTGAAAACTTTTCAGTCCTGAAAAATTCTAATTTGTTTCACTTCTCATGAAAACGCCCCCGTATCTTCTGTAATATTCGACATATAACCATGAAATTTTCAGGATGAATAGATGCACTAGAATTGAACTCACTGCACAAAAATTATCATACACTGCACGCCAGCAGCGATGGAAAAATGGGTAGTGTATGTGTATGAAACGTAGCATGACCCCTTTTGTGCAGTGAGTTCATTTCTAGTGTATCTATCGAAACTGAAAATTTCATGATTTCACGTCGAAAATTACGGAAGATACGAGGGTGTTTCCATGAGAAGTGAAACACACTGTACATTGGTGCAAACATGTAAAAAACGAAAATGCTGACACGAGCAACCTCGTTAGAACCTGTAGCTTCGAGAAATTCAAAGAAAAGTCCACACTTGAGCAAGAAGTTAATAAACAGGTTTTAGAAAAATCGCGTATTCTGCCTCATCCTGTAAGTATGCACACCATTCAACGTCAATTAGTATTTTTCACAGCATATTATTCCCAAAATTCAAGAAAAATTAACTTACAGACTGTATCTTCCACAATTTACATTAGAAAGTCAACCCAATTTTTTAGCTCTCCCTGTAGGGCCAGAAAAAAATTTAATGTAGAAAGTTGCTTCTTTTTACCTCTAGAATGTCCAAAAATAAAAAAATCTCTTGAACACCAGAATTACATGTATCCAGTGCCATGTCCTTTACTCATTTAAATTTTTTAGGAAACGGAAAAACACAAATTCACAAAATTTCTCAAAATGACCACCATCTTTTTCAATGCAAAGTTCGCACCTGCGGACGATAGATTCTGCAGCTGCACAGTGTGAGCTCTGGTGCTGCTTGAACAATTCTTTCCCGGAGGGTACCTTCGTCGTTGATGGGCTCAGGATAAACTTTGGTTTTCATTGCACCCTACACAAAAATCCATAGGGTTTAAGTCAGGAGAGCGCGAAGGCCAAGGAACTTTGACATCCTGTATATCGAAAACGAAGAAAGTTAGGACACATGATTATAGGAAACAAAAATCTTATTTTTGCCTGAAAAACCGATCCTAAATGTTTGGCGGTTCAACCCTGGATCACCCTGTATAATTTTTCGTTGTCGTGGGAACCAAACATAAAAAAACTTGTAATTAATTATTATTTGATTCATTTTACCACACATTTTAACATCTTGAGTTAGTACTTGTCTGACACAGACCTAATATCTTTTTTGCTATGGATATCAAACATTTACTGATAAACTACAGGTCCTCAAATATATATTACCATAATCACCTACATCGAGTGTTTCTGTGATATGTCATAAGTAATGAACTGAACTGAACCGTGAAATATTTTACAAATGCGTTAGAAGAATTCCCATAACGGAAATCTCAACATTAGTGACTGTTGATTGATGAAAAGCTTTTACACACTGATTAAGTTATAGTTATGGCCCATAAAGCCAAGTCGTAAGTTATTTCACTTATAATTTATCATTTTTCAATCAATTCCTTTGTTCCTTCTGCTGAACGTGTTTTATGGAGATTAATTATTAATCTAGTCTTGAACCTAATGACTATCAAGTACACATACCTACCTAATGAATCTTTAATTTTCGTTGTGACGTAGATGGAGAAATTTCCATTGCTTCCAAAAAGGTGGAATTTTTTATATACACGGTGAACTATGAACACTCACGGAAAATAAAATGGAGTACTATTACATCATGTGTAGACACACCTATAAAAGGACCTAGCACTTTTTATATGTAAAGAGGCGACCGTTCTGATGTTCTGAAACTTCGGTGTGTTATTGTACCCAACAACTCAACTCAGTATAACCAAGAATGTCCATGGGCCCAACTCAATTCTATGACTGGTTTTCTAGATACGGGGTGTGAAAATTGAAAATTCTGATTTTTTTTAAATGTACGAACTAGATTGAATTTAGGTTGCATACATGTTTCAGTAAAACATTAGTAAATACGTATAATCAAAAATATCAATTTTTACAGGTTGATTCACAAAATAAATGTAAAACGGTGATTTTTGGCAAAATCTCACGTTTTCTACTATGACGTCGGGAAAGAATATTTTCGAAATGTACTCCTTAATATTGTGTTTTAAAGAGAAAAAGTTGCAAAGTACACATTTCTGATACAGGGTGTTTCATATAGAGAACCACAACATAAAATATATTCTTTAAAGGATTAATTAAATACCCTTTACTTACGGATTCATTTTTGGGAAAGGTACTACCACTAACATATATGTGTTTCTAAGCATCAAAATATACAAGGTGGTTTATTTGTCGGAAGGTGTTCTGATTTGAGAAAAGTGCAGAAACAATGAACGTACATAAAACTTTCAACGTCAAATGAATTTATTTTCTCAGTATATAATAATTTTAACCCTTAACCACTGAATTTCGGAGGATGAACGTATTTACTGAACCAGGGTCAAAGTGACCCTCTTATTCGAATAATTTTTTATAAATACCTAATATCGATATTTAGCAATTTGAGCTAGTTTACAATGCTAAGTAGTATATTTTCCAATGTTACGAAACTCCACTTTCTTCAAAATAAAATGTATAATATTTTTCAACAAAAATCATAAAAAGCGTAGCATTTCTGCAGTGCGTAATATAAAAATTGCCAAAATTAAAGTATTACATTTCAATAACCATTGTTTTGGCAATATATGAAAAGTAAACATGTAAGACATATGAAAAATTATTGAAATTTTTTTAAATTATTAATTGAAAAAAAAAAAGTGCAATGGCTGTCCTGAAGTCATCAGATCAGATCTGATCATTGCATGAGATTCATTAATTTTCAAGTCCACATCTGTGTTAGAATTCTCCATCCACTGAAGAAGTGTGTCTTCATAGTCTGGGTCTGTAAACTTTATTGTCCATGATGAACCAGCCATATGCCCTAAAAGAAAGAGCGAAAAATAAAACGTATTTACCGTACCGGGGTCAATTTGACCCTGTAACGCTTATTTTCGATATTTTCATACGGAATAGAACACCAAAATACACCTTCAACGTCTATTCAGCAACCGACGGTAAGGTACTGAGACGACCAAATGAAAAGATTGTAAATGCAGCGCACAGTCAGCAAATTAAAACGGGCTCATTCAGTCTAATTTAGTTTTTGATTCAAAAGTATATATTATCAAAGTATATCATCTTCCTAGTATCCCACAAATTTTCAATTAACAACTAAAGCAAGAGCAATTGAAAATGTGAGATCGTCCTCGCTACATCGTGACGTCACACCAGGCGATGTGCTTCGGGCGGTGCCAACCGGGCCTGTACTTGGAGATTATTAATCGCCTCCATCGTCGGAGTTTGTTTCATTTGCTGGTTTGGAAACACCACGTGTTGCGTATTTTTGTATTGTTTTGTTTTTAAAATAATTTACAAGTTTAGGACCATCATGTGTTCATTAGAAGACAGCTTTAGTAGAACTGATTCGGGTAATTTACCGGAAGTAGATATTTTCATGGTGTCGGAATATTTTAATAACAGTAGGGACTACATAAGCGCTGAAATGAGAGGCGTAAAAATGGGAAGGAAAGTAAGGAATAATACGGTACGTTGTTTTACTTGAAATATTTTAATATTCATGTATTCAATCAATCAATCAAAATATACTTTATTGTCTGAAGAAATGTATCCTTATTGACAAAGCGTTAATGAGCATAAAGCGTGAAAAATATCTAGTGGGTGTATATATATATATATATATAAAGTAAATGAATTAAGTTTGGTAAACAAATCATTAAAAACTATTGCATCACAGTTATACTTCCTGGTATTTGTGTAAATATATACATACATTCACAGACAGTTTATTCTCCTAGAGTGCCGATGTAAACAACTATTAGCTGTTGTTCTATGCCTATTGTAATTTAGAATAGCTGTGTCCATCGCTATAACTTTTTTATTTTTAGTTATAAAAAGAAACTTTAAATACAAAAGCTGTCGGTTATAAAGTTAACTTTTTTAGAATTCCTTCGTTTTGTATAGAGGTTGTCCCATTTTTGAACTGTCAACTATCAACATTGAAATATTTCTTTTTTTGATTTTGATTTGGAAATATGAATAGGATGTCCATAAGTTCAGTTGTGGAATCATCTCCAGCTGAAAGGAAAACTTTAGCCGCCATTTTTCCATCGTTCAAGATAAACCTCTTGGAAGGTATTCATGTTGGAAAAAGGAACATTCTCAATTAAAAATTAAAAATCATGATAATGTCTGATAGATATTGTGAAAAGACCCTAATTGGAGGCCTAGCGAAAGAGATGCAATTTCATAGGACCAACTGGCATTTTTGGAGACAAAAGTTCTATAATAAATGAAGAGTCCCTTGGGATTCCAAGGTATAATTTCGGATTATTCTCTATGACGTAAATAGCTCTTCGCTCAATATTGTTTTTTGAATCCCATACAAAGTAGAATCTGATGATGTATTAACAGAAGTCATGTCTGATGTACTCGAACTTTCACTGTCCTCGGGGGAACTTAGTCGCACCTTTTATGCAAAACTTTCTGTATTTTCCACTTCAGTAGAACGATTTATTTTTCGGTAGTATATAATATTTACGGCCTGTGTAGCTTTTGATCTTCGAAAAACCTGTTTAATAACTTGAACTCCAACATCAAAGGTTTTTTCCTGTGTACTTGCTTCATCAGACATGCTTTGATTTCGTTACAAATATTTAACATTATTTGTTTTTCCTTTTTTTGGACAAACAGTCGAGCTTTAGATATATGGGCCGTCAGTCTATCAATCTGGCATTCGAATATATGCGGAATTACGCCTGGTTTCAATATAATTTTTCCCACTTTCATAGTTTTGATATACAAGTCTTTTTCAACCTAAAATATAAAGTAGTGTTTAGAGTAAACTATAATTTTTTTGTTAATCATTATCATTGATACTTACATTAAAATGATCTTCGCAACAAAAATGCGTCCCCTTGGCAGATACAAAGTCGGTCCTTCGCATAGCGCGCTGCCATAACTTTCGTGATTTTAAGTTACTTGGCAGTGAAATAAAAATTTTGTCTGGTGCAGTTACCGAAGAATTCTTGCATTTAGGAACGATGCAATACTTGTAACGAACGTCCTTTTTTATCATTATTCATAATCACACAGATTTTTAGATGACAGCGCAATAAACAACACACAACTTGATTCCTACGGCTTTAGCACACGTACTCCGCTTATCCGCCAGCACCCTCTCGTCGCCGAGTCGACTGATGTGACGTCACGCTTGACCACGCCCCGTTTCGGTGAACGCCACATTCAACTATTAATTTGAGGGAGAAGATAAAGAGTGAAAATTCTGATTTTTTGCAGATGTACTATTTGGAACATAAACTTTCAAATAATGCAATAAAAAAATTGTTGAATGAGCCCATTGTACAGGGTCAAATTGACCCTGGTTCAGCCATTGAGGGTATCGTCTTGAGAGGTATGAATCCTATCCACCACTAGTTTTCGATATACAGGGCGATAAAGTGGGGAATTGTCAATTTCATCAGTTTTTTTATTCAAATTGAATAGCTGGATTTACTTTATGTTGCGTATATAAGTTTAATATTTTGGGTTAGATGTACATACGTTTATATGAAATTTTCTTCATAAAATATGACAAGGAATCACCACCCGAAATTAATGAAGATTGCTTTGGAATATTTTTTAACCCTATTGTCCAACGAAACATAAATCTCCGACGAACGAAACACAACAACACAACCAAAAAATAAAAAGCGTAATCAGTATCTATCACACATGCGGGTGTACCCATAATAGCACGGATAAGATTTACGATCCAGCTACCTGGGCGCGCTAGTATTATAGGCCAATAACTTTTGCAATAATGGAGAAAAATAGCAAAACAATGCAAACTTTCACAAAAGTTGTATTTTTGTGCTCAATGAAACAACAGAAATTTTCGCCCTCGTACAAAGTAGGCAAAATTGTTAAAATGTAAATTATTAACAAATCTGGATAGGTGTTTTGTATAGAAAATGCAAAAATGTCGCAAGACGACGGAAACAAAGAAAATATGATCCTTTATCGTTCCCCAATTTCGCGACCATTTCCAAGTTTGGTATCCGAGTAAATATAGCTAATTACGATACAAGTTCGTAAAGTAGGACTTTTTTGTATGAGCGTGAAGTTTGTTGAATGAGGCGCAGCCGAGTTCAACAAACACGCGATTCATTAACGTACAAGAAAAGGACACAACCTAACTTAACCTAACCTACCTTACTTAGCTGGTAGCTATCCAAGTTGCTAGTAATTAATATGGAAATGATCGTGTTTTATGCAAACATGAAATTAATTGAAGGCAATATCTTTTTGTGCATCGAATCAATCATCTGTGCTAGTTCCATTTCCTTTGCCGAAGTAACCATACAGTGCAATTTTATCTGATCATGTTTTGGTAAATTCGAAAAGTTTGGCAGCGTCGCATTTTTCATTTGTGATTTGACAGCTGTCAAATGTGATTACTTACTTGTGTCAACTCAGATGATTTTACAGTTCAAAAGTTATTTATTTAATTAACTTCTTGGGAATTATTTGGCCAATGATTTCCTCTATTTTCCTAAGATATAGTATTGATAGTAGCAATTTGGAACATTATATTGTAAAATACGTGGAACGTTTCCATCCATAGGCGTGTTTTTGTGTTTTGGGAAGTGACTACTATGACACATTTTTCCAAAAAAGTATGTTATATAATTTTCCGCGCTGAAAATTCGATTGATACGTGATTTTATCGTATTTCAAACATTCTGTGAAGTTTTCAGCTAAATCGCTTTGGTGACCATATTGTGCAATTTTACCAAAAATTCTTTTATATTCTTTGAAGTACTTCTCTTGTAACATTTTTGCTGAAGTGTTCCAAATCGTTTTGACTGCACTCTGTTTATAGTCTTCTCCATTGTTCTTCTTCGTGTTACCCAGTCACATAAAATAGAAGCTAACTCTTCAGTGGAAGTTTCTGCAATAAATTCATATTCTTTTTCCAAACAAAACATCGCAGATTGTCGCCAAATTGACGTAGTTGAATTCACAGTATTGCGAGGCACATTATTATTGATGGCTTCTTCATTGTCTCCACTCGAAGACTGTCCAAGTCGCGAAATTTCCACAAATAAGATACTTTTCTGGCAACACAAGTTTGAGAAAAATTGACATAACGTCATCAAAAATTTGTTTTCAATGCTGGTAGTCATGCTTTCAAAAGTTAGGTTCCGTTTTGTCGCTGGAAAAGTTATGGCAAACTTTTTTCGCAGTCATAATGACAAAACACCATGACATATGGCATTTTTAGTGCTTGAATTGAATTGTCACACGAGAGCTTTTTTTGTCGAAGTAAACTTGACATTTATTATTCGAATTTTGTTGCCATTAGGCAATTCAACTCAAAAAACTGCCAGAAAAAATTAATCGTCCTACGGACTCGTAATTTTTTCAGGGGCAGTTTTTTTCGTTAAATTGTCAGGAAACAAAATTCTCATTAACACATGTCAAGTTCACTTCGACAAAAAAATCTTTCGTGTAATTATAACTTGGAAAAACATTTCTTTGCGTTTGACACTCTTAGATTTTTTCCAGCCGAGTTATTAACAAAAGTAACAATAATTAATTAATTTACTCTGATGCCAAACTTCGAAATGGTAGCAGAATTGGGGATAAAGGATGATATTTTCTTTATTTTTGTCATTTCGCATTTTTTCCCTACAAAATAACTATAACTGTTAATAATTTACATTTTTAACAATGTTGCCGAACTTGTACGAGGGCAGAACTTTTTATGGTTCAATTGCACACCAAAACAGAACATTTGTGAAAGTTTGCGTTGTTTTCCTATTTTTTCCCCATTTTTGATTTTAAACGCTAAAAGGATTGGCCTATATATTCAACAGGTACGACCGGAGCCAGACCGTAGAGCGTTGCGAGTTGGCCATGATTTCGAAGCTTTGGCGAGGGCGGCGGGAAGAAAGAGGCGTGTTTCTTGAGAATACGCCGAGTCCACGCTGTACCGTGTGTTACTCTGCCGACTGGCGTTCTGCTCGGCTGCCTTAAACCGTCCGTCTAACGTCTGTTTACATCCCAACCGTCGATTCTCCTCAGATCAAACATAAACATTGCGAATGTCCACCGTTTTTTGTTTTGCGCAGAGTGCATTTGTTCGATGACACTTGTCGGTTTGTGAATGTGAATGTTTTTGTTTTGATTGTGACGATATACTTTTGTGACTTTGTGAGTGGAGTATTGTGTGGGTTGCTTACCTTGCTGCTGTTTGTTTTGGATTACTTTCGAATTTATTTTTCGGTGAGTCTGCAACACGAAAAATAACAATTTGTAGGATTGTATGTACTTGATAATAATAATAATAATAATAGAAATATCGAGACTCTTCGAACTCCTCAGGCACTACCCAGACTATTCTGTAAAAATGGTTGTTCTGATAATAGGGTACCTTGGCAGTGTGATGAATTCGCTACTTTCGAACCTGAAAATCATACCGGCATGTCGCAAGATGTCAAAAATCACAGCCGGAAGAATGCAGAAGGCTGTCATCTTTGGTTCATTACGTCTGCTCAGGGCACACGATTCTCGGACCCAATAGCTGCTTACCCCTTAAGAGTGGTTATTGCGGTAATGAGGACAGCGCGCCCTCCGAATGTAAGGGGGCATTTGGAACAGGTCCCGACTGGAGAATTTCGATTCAAAATAACAATAATAATCTTTATTGACCTTTGTTTTGGACCAAAAACTGAATTTTAGCTTACACGTAAATAATTTTTTGAAGAAAACATATTGTGCACTGAAAAGACTATTCCTAAATCATGATATTTTGAGTACAGAGCTCAGAATTCTCCTATGTGACTCGTTAGTTTTATCCCACTTTAATTACGGTGATGTCGTGTATGGACCTTGTTTGGACCAGACCTATAGTAAAAAAATTCAGAAGGTGCAGAATTGCTGCATCAGGTTCATTTTCAACCTGTCAAGAAGAGATCACGTTTCCGTGAAGATCAAATCTTTGAAATGGTTGAAAGTGGAAATGAGAAGGAAACATCACTTGGCTTGTCAAATCCACAAAATTGTTACCACTTCATTCATAATCGAGAACTAAGACACAAGCACCTTCTTGACATACCCCAGCACTCCTCGGCCTTTTTCAAAAAGTCTTTCTCTTAGGCAGCTCTTTCGCTCTATAACTCAATTCCAAATCATATTAAAGAGAAATCACTGGTAGTATTTAGGACTCTTTACAAAAAGTACCTGCTTGATATGCAGTAGGTATCAAATATTTTGCGACTTGTTTTGATGAATTTTGTTCAATTGATAGTTATGCTCAATTCGATATTCCAATTTTGATACTCCAAAAAAAGAAAAAGGAAAAAAATATATATTTGTTAACCAAGACTCTTCATACTTGATTTATTTTTTCTTCTTTTTCTCTTAGTTATTCTAGTATAAGCATGATAGTCTACATTTTTTTACATTAGTTAAGAATTTACTGTAATAATTTCAGGTTGCGTGTAAGAGCAGTCACTGACTGAACTCCGCCTTTAATACAGACACTTTATTATTATTATTTGTTTGCCACACAAAAACGAATAACGTACGTCAGTAAATAAATAAATAAAATCAGTGTGGTACAATACAACAGATAACAGAAAATTATGTTAAACTGACAATGACATGACATGATAATTGATATAAATACATATTAATCAAGAGAAATCCAATATACCTATCAGCTTTTTATTGAAAACTTTTTAATGCTCCGTGATTTTTAAAACATGGGGGAATATTATTATAAATGAAAGAACCACCATAGAGAGGTAATTTCTTGTAGTTGGCATGATTGTATTGTGGTTGGTGTAAGTTCTGGGCATTTCGAGTATTACAAATATGATTGTGTTTTGACTCAGTATAAAGTAAACTTGAGCATGTTAAATTTTAATTTCTGCTTACCTTGTATTAACATGTCTGTTTGATGTTCTTCAATGCAAATAAAATCGACCATTAATGACCCTCATTAATGGATGATTTTGAGGAATCATCCATTGATGGTCGATTTGTCATTAATAATCGATTTCTCTCCGATTACATGATTGTTGCATTGACGAATTCAAATGTTATGGATGTTAAAATGGATATTGACGATTAACTTTTATGTTGCCAAATGTTAAAGAAACTGCTAAAGTAGTATCTTTAAATTAATTTCCAGAAAAAGTCCGCGAGTTGATTGATTTCCGCGGCATTTGTTTGAGTCTCGCTGATAGTTTGATTCCATTGAAATTCTATTAAAGCACGCCTGAATCGCTCAATTCCTTCATTTGTGATAAACCTCCTACTTACTGCAGGATTTGTCAAAATGTCAGTATTTTTTAAAATGATAAATTGTCCATTATGATCTGAAAGACATGGTTCGGTAGTTCCAACCACATAGCTATCCTTAGTAATATTTTTAAAAATATTATCCAGGCAGCTAGACTTGTTTCTAGCAATTACTCTTGTATTTTCAGAAATAGTCGATTCTAGACCAAACGAAGAGGTAAGATGAATCAACTCGTGAAGATTGGTGTATAAATCTAACTCAAAGTGAACATTAAAGTCAACAAGAATCACAAATTGTCGATATTTATCAGTAATATTGTACAAAAGTTCTTCAAAATTGTCAAGGAATACAGGATAGTGCCCCAGACATGATCTGTAAAGAGCGATAACTGCTAGGTCTAGGTTAGGGACCACTATTCCACAAAATTCGGCATTTACTTCATCACAAAATGAATTCAAGTCAAGAAACTTACAAGCAATTACTAATCTCACAAAAATGTACACCCCCTATGCGTCTTGTTAGATCTGCTGTAATGAGAAATTAATTTTGATCTTTTCAATGTTGGTATGACTTAGCCAATATTCTGAAATACATACTATATCGTGGGTTTGTGCAGGAATTATTATACTCTATAGTAAATTTGTATAGGCTATATTGATTTGGTTTATACAGGGCTATTCAAATTCGTTTCTGTACATGGGGATCTCGTAAATGATAAGAGATAGAGTGTCGGTTAAATTGTGGCAAAGTTGCGTATTTTAGAGACCTATTCAATGATGTACAAAAATCGAATTCAGCTATTTTGGTTCTGGAGATATACAGGAAAAACCAAAAAATCCCAAATTATTTTTTGCCTGTATCTTCTTTATTCGCAGACATATTGAAGATCTGTCCATATTTTGCTATTGGCACCTGATGTGGGCTATTAGAATAAGTCCATGAATCTTTTATACAGGGTGTCATCTGACTTGGGCCACCCCCATCTTTGAATTTTTAAATACGGACCTGTATTTTTTGTTGCAGTTTTTGGATCGTCGACGTTCACTTCATGCTGAGATATTAAATTTGATATTATAGTCCGGGATGTTTCGGTAATATTTTTTTATAATTGGGTGAATTATTCCCTTTTAAATTACGGCCCTGGAAATTGATTGACTGAGTTAAATAAAAACACAACAGCAACTTTCACGTCTCCCTATGTATTTTCCGTGACTATTTTTCTCATTTTTAGGTATCAATTCATGCTCTTTGAGCGTTTTCTACAATGAACTTTGAATAGCATAACCTTTTATGATTATCTGAAACATATCTACAACAAAAACAGATTATATGTATTTTGATAGGTTGAAAAAGAAATGATAGCAATAATTACATCCGAAACGAACACTATAATTGTAATAAAAATTGAAATAAAGCAATTTATACAGTGCGGCTTTTAATAGTCCCCCCCTGTTAACTTTTGAACGGTTCGACGTAGAAACATGAAAAAAAAACCGTTTTGAAACAAAAAAAATAGTGATTGCACGATAGGGGGCGCAGGGAGGCCCATCAACTCAAAATTTTTAAATGGCATGTGGGGTCAAGGGAATAATTCACTAAATTATAATAAAATATTACCGAAACATCCCGAAATATAAAATTAAATTTAATTCCTCAGTATGAAGTGAACGTCGACGATCCAAAAACTACAACAAAAAATACAGGTCCGTATTTAAAAATTCAAAGATGGGGGTGGTCCAAGTCAGATGATACCCTGTATAAAAGATTCATGGACTTATTCTGATAGCCCACATCAAGTGCCAACAGCAAAATGTGGACAGATTTTCAATATGTCTGCGAATAAAGAAGATACAGGCAAAAAAATAATTTGGGATTTTTTGGTTTTTCCTGTATATCTCCAGAACCAAAAGAGCTGAATTCGATTTTTTCACATCATTGAATAGGTCTCTAAAATAGGCAACTTTGCCACGATTCAACCGACACTCTAACTTTTATCGTTTACGAGATCCCCATGTACAGAAACGAATAGCGAATTTGAATAGCCCTGTATATTTGAAATCGTTTCTTCAAAATGATCCTTAATGACCCCGCACTAATCTTATGGAAAACCGGTTTCGGTGAAAATCGCTGAAATTTCAATATGATGTAGCCCATGCCATCCTGAACAAAAGTTACCATTGCGCCAACTCTCTGAATGCCCGCGTTTGGATTCTACAGGGGGTCAAAGTTCGATATTTTGACGATTTTTCAAAAAATCCGGAATTTCATTTTCATTGTATCGATCTGAATTTTTATAATGAAATAGTCCACAATATGTGCATCAAAAAGTTCAAATGACAAAAGTTTCTAGAATCAAAACTGGCGGGTATACAGAGGGTTGAACTTTGTTTTTGGTAATTTTTATCGAACTTTTTTTGAGAAAATATTCGTTTTCCTGCAGATCCATGTGCAATTGATGATACTTACAGTACATAAGAGGGCGATCATATTTTGCATTTGAACTAACCATCCAACTTTAAATATTTGAAAGATACGGGGCGATCAAAAATATATTTTCAATTTCGGAAAAATGTATCCCTTTGTATAGTCAGCTTTCACCAATATATTTAGCTGATGTTTTGAAAGTATGTAGCTAACATACATACAAATGTGTCACCGTCTGTGCTCATTAATCTGAATCCAAATAAAGTTGCGGCGATGGTCCAAAAAATATGGAGAAGGGATGTTTCGGAATAATTTTGAAATGATTTCTAAAATCGTCCGTGAATTTTTTTTATTTTCTGATATAATGTAGATGAGTCATTCTTGATCAAAAAGTTCTACAGTGCCTACCACGCGAATGCCACGGTTTGAGTTATACAGGGGTTTGAAGTATAGTATTTCCTTGATTTCTCGAATAATCAATAATTTCTTTGTAACGGAAAATAACATTGTTTCCTAGACAAACTTCGAAACATTTCAATGACCAAATTATCTGAAATGAGAATTTATGAATATACAAAGGTTGGTCCAAAAAAAAAATTTTTTTTCAATAATATAAGTATCCGTTTACTATTCATATTTTTTATATATTCAGAAACTCTATTAGGACCAGGGCCACTTTGTCTCCACCCGATGTTTTAGGAAAATCCAGTATGAAAACAATATATTCTCGAGAAAGATCGTGTGCGGAAAAACAAGTAGAGAGAAATGAGATGATTTGGTTTATATTCAGGTCTTCGCAACTGCCATTGTCTTCAAAAAATTGTGACCGCAACTGACAGATATATGAAATATGAATTAAAGTAAGTACATAACATGAATTCAGCACGATTCCAAGCATATGGGCTGATTCAGAGAAAACAGAAATGATGATAGTACCACAACAGCTACTGAACTGAGTCGAATCAATTCAGCAAGTACATTTTTTCCATGAAGACAGCCTTTCGGACGATTCATATTTCGTTTTCCGAAACGAGTTATACCGGTTTCGGGGTTTTGCCCCTCATCAGTGTAGGGTAGGTCTTATATAGATATCACTGAATAGAGCATGCGACATTCTTAAATAATTGGAAAAATCTTCCATTACAATGATTGAATCTGCAGTTAATTCAATTGCAATGAAGAATGAGGATGCAAGTGATTTCTATCGCAATAAAGAATTAGACTTCAGACGAAATGTCATGCATCCAAATTGACCACCTACATACCGGTCTTGGGTTTTTTGAGGTGTTATTCAAATAAATTGTGAGGAGTTTATTCACCGGCATGACTGTCATCGTTTCACTACCCAACTATTTCAAGCGCACCATCAGGAACCATTTGTTGTGGTCTATTTGCCGCGTCCATTACTGAGTTTAGTAGGGAACTTGAGGGGTATCGACTGTTGGGGTCATGTCGAGCATGACCAAGATACCATAGAACACTGGCAACATGCGCACATGTTCCTAAAGTTCTGGCGCCGGTTTTACAAGTACAAAAATATCCTAATATGGGCTCGTTTGGTTCATCAGGTTCTTCTCCATCATTATATTTGATCCACAGTTGATATTTTGTGGCATTTCTGAACCTCGAAAAAACCCTGACTCTCATGAATCCAGGTTCCTCTTCGAAAATATCGACCTGAAACTCTTCATTTTCTTCCCTTTGCAATTTATCCTGTATATACGAAGGTGAAAGTTTAACTTGGTATATACCTACGGTCAAATCTCTTAGATATTCTATCGTAAGGCGAGGAAAGTTTGGAATCAGGTTTCCATTCATACGGACCCATTGACCATTTCTCAGATGAAGATTGTCCACTTCCACTCGAGCCTGGACGACATTTACCTCCTGTGATTATCGTAACAATTCTTGTGCCAGCTGAGCATTGGCACCTCTCATTGAGACTGGGGGGTGGAAGCTGTTGATGAGTGCACCAGCGATTTGATATAGATCGCTAAGATTGTGTACGTGTGGCATTTCGATAGTTTTATCAAAAAACTTAAACATGCTTTTCAAATGTCCATTTCTTGCTTCAACTATCCATCTAGTTTTCGTCACTAATCGAGATTTATTTGCTTCCTCAGTGGAAAGCTGTTGTTGCCCTCGTGGAACAATCGCGGGCATTTCATATTGTATGCCAAGATTATTCAGTAAGGGTATGGCATCTCGATAACCCCGATCCACAACAAAAATGTCACCTTCATTAAACCATCCCCTCATGTCTTCTAAGTTTCTTTCAAACTGATTCTCCAAAATTCTTGCGTCATTGTTGCGAGCGTCTGAGAAATAAGGTCCTTGAATACTCAGTATATATCCATCCGGGGCCACAATCAAAACTGGTTTCACCAGATGATGTCCCTTGTACCGGCAGGAAGATTGGCGCAATATCCTGAAATTACAACTTTTATTTATGGCGGCGTATGATCCGTCGATGTAAACGATGGCCTTCGGGTTGTCTGGGGTCGGGTTATATAAAATATTGGAAAACTCACTCACATGCCTTCTAATATACACATTCCTATCGATGGCTGCAAAGCCGATATTCGATGGAACGAATCTTTGCATCAAAGACTGTCTTACTTTAGAAATTGCTAAGCTGGTGGCTTGCCTAGAGGGATAATGGAATATTACCTTCAAGAAATCATCCGACAGACCCTGACGCAATTTACAGAGGAATGTCATAAGGTCTTTTTTCGTTATATATCTATAACCATGTTCCTGCGGAACCATATCACAGAACATAAAAAGACTACGAAATTGTTCTTTGGTTATAGGAGATATTGCCTGAAACTCATCCTCACTGAAATTGTTCTCATCTTCATAGCTGGAGTGTTCAATAGCCACAAAACGAAGCCCTTGAAGGAAAATGGATAGTTGCTGTCCCTTTATCACATAAGGTCTATTTACAAACTGGATTCCTGGTAATAGAAATGGCAAAATGAAACCGTTATCATCGAGATGATGTCTGCACGCCTTCACGTTATCCGGGATGAATATATTTCGATGAACAAAAACATTGGCCCTGCATTTATTGGATAGAGTTTGCTGATCAGCGGCGGCATTGCAGATGAAGCATGTATGGCTCGATGTTTGTGTCAAAACATTAAGTCTTATACAAGTTGAATCAATCGTCAAGTCCCTTATTTCATTCATAATAGATCGATTACAGTTTAAACATATTCTTGTTTCTTCTCCTATGATGAGAGGGGGACCACCTCGTGCATCCCGCCTAGAAATAGCTATTTGACACTTTTCCAAATGTTCTTCTCCATGAAGAAGATGTGACATTCGAGCTGGTCTTGATCGGGTATCGCATACAAAGCAATTTGCTTGATTTTGATAGGCCATGATGACCTGGGAATATTCCAATATGAGATACAATTGAATATAATGATTATCTCACCTTATTTAACTTCGAAGAGCAGAAAATAAAAGAAAACAGGTAATTGATGACCAAAACATCAACCGATTCTCTAATTATTAGAAAATACTAACATTTCATCTACGTTCAACACATCAAAATATGTTTGCTATCAAAAACATCCATAACTCTGACAGCAATCGAATGACATTCCAAGGACTGCTCTATTTTGGATATGGAATAATACAGTTACTTGCACAGAAAAGTAGTAGGTACAAGTCTTGGAAACGAAAATGTTGTTATTTTAGTACAGTAAATTGTGTTAATCTGATCTTTTAAAATTGTCTTTGGCTTTTTAAAAACGTTAAAGAGGCACAAAAGAAATATGGCAGTTATCAATTTTAGCAAGTCATTTCGTAAAGAATAAACAACACTACTTGACGGAAGACCATTAATTAATAATGAAAAATGGATTATATAATCCAATCTTCCGCATACAACCTATACTATAGGTAATTCGTCGGCAAGTATACAACAGAAAACAGTACAGCAGTAGTTGTTTTCTGTTGTATACTTGCCGACGAATTACCTATAGTATAGGTTGTATGCGGAAGATTGGATTATATAATCCATTTTTCATTATTAAGCAAGTCATGTTTACACTGCTGAAATTAAGTGTACTACTTTTCTATGAAAGCAACTGTACACAATTCGGGAATATATAAAACCTGAACTACCTGAACTTGAAACTAGTATATCAAAAGACATCATTTGAAAAATAAAATAGTTCTGGGATTGCAGGGAGATGTACGCCCCTTCTACTTGGAAAACTCTGCAGTAACTTGGCCATGCTTGGCATGGCACTTTACTGGCAGACACATTCGAAGCATTCCGAAAATTGTTTTCATCCTGTATTTTCCTGGAACATAAAATGAAAATGATGGTCCTTATAGAATTTGTATTATATTTTCATACAGCGTATGAAACATGAATCGTATTCGTATGCTCATGCATATGTCCGAAAATATATTTACATAATGAGACTGACTTGCAACCTTTGTATATTCATGAATTCTCATTTCAGATAATTTGGGCATTGAAATGTTTCGAAGTTTGTCTAGGAAACAATGTTATTTTCCGTTACAAAGAAATTATTGATTATTCGAGAAATCAAGGAAATACTATACTTCAAACCCCTGTATAACTCAAACCGTGGCATTCGCGTGGTAGGCACTGTAGAACTTTTTGATCAAGAATGACTCATCTACATTATATCAGAAAATAAAAAAAATTCACGGACGATTTTAGAAATCATTTCAAAATTATTCCGAAACATCCCTTCTCCATATTTTTTGGACCATCGCCGCAACTTTATTTGGATTCAGATTAATGAGCACAGACGGTGACACATTTGTATGTATGTTAGCTACATACTTTCAAAACATCAGCTAAATATATTGGTGAAAGCTGACTATACAAAGGGATACATTTTTCCGAAATTGAAAATATATTTTTGATCGCCCCGTATCTTTCAAATATTTAAAGTTGGATGGTTAGTTCAAATGCAAAATATGATCGCCCTCTTATGTACTGTAAGTAACATCAATTGCACATGGATCTGCAGGAAAACGAATATTTTCTCAAAAAAAGTTCGATAAAAATTACCAAAAACAAAGTTCAACCCTCTGTATACCCGCCAGTTTTGATTCTAGAAACTTTTGTCATTTGAACTTTTTGATGCACATATTGTGGACTATTTCATTATAAAAATTCAGATCGATACAATGAAAATGAAATTCCGGATTTTTTGAAAAATCGTCAAAATATCGAATTTTGACCCCCTGTAGAATCCAAACGCGGGCATTCAGAGAGTTGGCGCAATGGTAACTTTTGTTCAGGATGGCATGGGCTACATCATATTGAAATTTCAGCGATTTTCACCGAAACCGGTTTTCCATAAGATTAGTGCGGGGTTCTTTATGAAAAGTCAACTTCAGTACCCTGTATAATCTAAACCGTTGAATGTAGAGCTTTGGCGGAATGGACACATTTGAACAGTATCACGAGTTCTACAACATATGAAAAATTCGAGGTCCTTTTAAAACCTCAGAAACCGTTAGTTACATTGCAAAACTGAAACGAAATCAATGAAACTGTTGAACGTGAGAGATTCAATCATAGTTGGAATAGTTCTATTCACACTTCTGGTAAAGACCTCCTTTTAAATGACTTTTATTAACAGGACTTTAAATGAAGAAAACAGAGTTCTTTGGGAGATCGTTCAGTAACGAGCAGTCGTTACCGACCGATGATGAACCCTTTACTCCCATATACAACTACGTAGGCTTATTTTGGCAAGTACCTGTCAGAAAACAACTACTCCCCTGGCTAAGACCACGACGGGTATTGAATTAAATCTAACAGATACTTGTGCAACGTTCCTCAAAGCATCAGAGGACGTCGTTGCAAGTGCCCTCTGTGACCAACCAGCAGAATTATGTTTTGATTTGGACAGGGTGACCACCTGCAAACTAGTTTCGAGGTTGTTGCCTCTCAGCAGTGCAAGGGTAAGTGTACACAGACAGCACTGTTCCCCGTCTAAACCATTACACACTCCGCTGCTTGGTCTTTAAGGACTTTAAATAACATTGTTGTGTTCATAATATCCTGTTAACTTTTGAACGGTTCGACGTAGAAACATGAAAAAAAAACCGTTTCGAGGGTTTCACCAATACTACTTTTTGAAATAAAAAAAATAGTGATTGCACGATAGGGGGAGCAGGGGGGCCCATCAACTCAAAAATTTTAAATGGCATGTGGGGTCAAGTGTCACACCGTTGAAAAGAGAATTCAATTCTCTTTATAACCATCTAAATATTTTTGAATTTCGGTAATAATTTTTTGTAATTCAAAATCGAAATATCAAATATAAATGCGGATCTGAATACTACTCATACCTCGATAAATTTGAACGGTTGGATGTGGAACAATGAAACCAAAAATTTTTTGAAGGGTATTACCGATACTACTTCTGAGAGAAGCAACATTGCAATTACTCGACAGATGGTGCTGGGGGCACATTAATTTAAAAATTTCGAAAGATATAAGAATCGAAATTGGGAAAAAAATTATAAACAAAATTCAAAAATATTTAGATGGTTGTACAGAGAATTGAATTCTCTTTTCAACAATGTGACACTTGACCCCACATACCATTTAAAAATTTTGAGTTGATGGGCTCCCCCGCGCCCCCTATCGTGCAATCACTATTTTTTTTATTTCAAAAAGTAGTATTGGTGAAACCCCCGAAACTTTTTTTTTTCATGTTTCTATGTCGAACCGTTCAAAAGTTAACAGGGGGGGGACTATTAAAAGCCGCGCAATATATGTAAAATTCATTTCGCATTTATTCATTTTACATTGTGACTATTATACAGTGAACACGTAAAGGTTGGAACAAATTCGTTAAACGCTTTATATGGCCATTAGGAAAAATAAGCTCAGACAGGTCGATTTTATTTTTCAGTTGCGCATTTTTTGGACTATTCAGATTTTCGATGACGTCATCGCTGTTCGAGTTATGACGTCACAAAATTTTTTTTCAAATGGGCTTACCCTATTTTGATAATATTTTCAAAAATAACGCATTTTTCTGAGTACGGATGTCATATTTTTTCTTGTGTTAGATAACCGTATGTTCGAGAAACAAAAGATATTGTCGTGAATTGGGGTTGATTCACGACTAACTAGGTAGATACTGATCATTCATAGATTTAAAACACTTCAGAAAAATATAAAAACATTTATTTTACTATGTACAAATATGAGATTACGACGATTGAATTAAATGAAGGAATTAATGAATTAAATAATTAATGAATCAAAGAATTAATGAATTAAAGAATTGAAGAATCTCTCCTAGAATAGTTATTGATTCAATAAATAATTTTTAAAAGATCTTTACTTACAATACATATCGGCATTTACATTTAAGAAACATTTTCCTTCTATCTAACATCTGATCTTCCAAACTCCCCCCATAGCCCTCACTAGCTGCGGGCACGGCAGAACTCTAAACTCGACTACCAGATCGAACTATCAGTGGCATTTTTGAAAACTCTTGTTTATGTTGTGTTGAGGACAAGTTGTGTTTCAAAATAAAATATCTTCGCTCACGTACTGAATTGTAAAAAGGTTACCCACGTATTGAAATATAAAATATTTTAATGTACAGGATGTTCCATATATTTTTGACAATATTTCATTCATAATAATGTGATATAAAGTTGGTTAACGTAAACTTTTGACCTAAGGTATCTCCACAAAATGAAATCTAGTAGGGTTATATCATGAGATCTAGCTGGCCACTCTAAAAATCCTCGTCTGCGGGGAGAGGCCGGCTATTATCATCATTCGCCGTGGCGCTGCGGGGTGACTTTCTGATTTTTGGTGGCGTACTCAATTTTCAGCTGCAGGAAAGTCAGGAAAAACCTACAGCCCCACCCTGGGTGGTCGGTTGCACACTTCACAAACACCAGACGTCGGGATTGGCATCTAGGCAGCTCACATCGCACTCGCTTCACAACAAGGTGTGAGGTCACCTATCGATACCAAAATACTTGAGAAAAATTCCTTTATTCTCCGGATTTCGACCACAGACGAGGACTTTTTTAGAGTGGCCAGGTAGATCTCCTGATCTAATCCCTCCAGATTTTTTTTTTAGGAAACCTTAAGTCAAAAGTTCACGTTACCAGACCTAATTATGAATAATATATCTTTTATTTCTCGAAAATACGGTTATGTAACATAAAAAAAATATGACATCCATACACAGAAAAATGCGTTCTTTTTGAAAGTATTATCAAAATAGGGTGATGCCATTAAAAAAAAATTATGATGACGTCATAACTCGCACTGCGATGATATCATCAAAAATTTGGGTGGACCAAAAAATGTACAACTGAAAAATAAAATCGACGTGTCTGAGCTTTTTTTCCCCAATAGCCATATCAAGCTTTTAACGAATTTGTTCCAACCTTTACGTGCTCACTGTATAAGCTTTGTCCTCGAGAACTTGTTCTTCTGACTATAAAGTATATCTTGAATGATTGATTGATTGATTGAAGTCTCCTGCAACAATAGCGTTCTCTTGCCTGATTGTTATTGCATATTATACGAAGATATATCGAAAAATTCTTAACCTACTATAGAACCAAACATAATTTCAATGTCAAAATATTTTATTACTCAACATATTCTCCTTTTAAATTGGATACATTTATTACAGCAAACCTGCAACGTCTCCAGACCTTTCAAAAAAAATGATTGTTCTTGCTCTGCAAACCAGACCTCCACAGCTTTTATTACCTCCTCGTTGGAAGAAAATTTACGACCTTTTGAACTTTTTTCAGTTGAGGAAAGAGATGATAGTCGGACGGAGCCAAATCTGGTAAATAACTAACTATATGATGAACGCGTTCGTATGAAATATTCAGTGCTTCAGATATCCGTTTTAGCCCGATTCGACGGTCTGTTAAAATCATGTCATGAACTGCATCGATATTTTCGGGGACTGACACAGAAACTGGCCTTCCCGATCGGTCTTCATCTTGAATGGAAAATTTACTTTTTTTGAAGCTTGCAGTCTAATTTTTCACGGTCGCATACGAGGGTATTAAGCATATCTTCGTAAATCTGCTTACCTCTTAACCCTTTTAAATACTCCAATTTTTCGATTTTCACAATTTTTCTGTCAAATTATTCGTTGCTATAGTGACGCAATATTTTGTTTATGCAGGGAACTGGTCTAGGCTAACTAAATATCAATATATCCTCGTATTCTACTAGACTATCTTGATGCAGAGTATTCCATAGCCCTTATTCACTTCGCACAATTTTGGATGCAATGCTCAGTTTAGCGCTCAAAAGGTATTTGTTTTTCTTTAATTATGACATTTATTCAATTTTTGTTTGGTGTGGGATAATCACGTTGCCCTATAGTAGAAAGTACTGGAACTTTAATTCAACATATTCAATGATATTGGTATTTTGCAGATCTTCCTTATCCAAAAATAATATAACCGACTTAAAAACACTTTGAATAATATAAAATAAAATATTTTTCAATGTTCTGATACTTGATATATGGTAACGCCTATCACTTCAAATCGATTTTTCCAAAAGCATTTGTTTACTTAAGATTCAAAGAATCCAATATCTCAATTAGACAACAAAAAAAGAAAAATGCAATGTGAAAATGAATTTAAAGGGACAGGAAGTGAATGTAATGTAAGTGGTTACAAAGTAATAATTATCGATCTATTCAACCAACATTACACAAATCCGTTACGAGGCTGCTCAATCGACATTCTTCAGAAGATTATATACACATATATAGTGGAGTAAAAACGCGCTTGAAAGAAGCTTCTATCACGAAAAAAAAAAAATTGAGGTAGAACAAAACAAGTGGTGTGTAGTTTTATTAGGAATGTTATTGGCTATTACAAATCGATATTTACGACATCACCAACTGGGGCTGACCCTTTTTATAGCGAAAAATGTGTGAAAATATGGAAAATACAAAAAACGTATTTTTTAAGATATAACTCGTGATAACTCAAAAACTATTAGAGATATCAAAGTAACCTTTTTTTTATTCGAAAGTAGAAATCTTAGCGCTGGTGTCAGTGCAGCCGAACTTTCGAAAACTTACTTCTTCTCAAAAAAAAATTGTAAATACTCGTATTTATTTTTTGTGCATTGATTTCTTGAGCAATCGAAAAACTTTTTTATTTTTAGGAATTTTGACATACTTCCTGCGAGTGAATTGAAGCAAAAACATCACAGAAGTTTTTTAAAAACATTGTTATAAGTTGAAATCAATCACGTATTAACCGCGCCGAAATTAAAATCACACCGCATGCACTTTGTCCGGAACACCTGCGCGCGACACGAAATGTAAAAAGTCGTTCATCATAATATGATCTGATATTATTGTTAGTGAGCAGAATCAACGCGAGTTAAAAGAGGTTTTGAAGCAGTATTTTAAAATTTTCTACTAGTTATAAAATGGAGTGCATTATATGTGGAGAATCTGTTGGAAATCAGGACAAAACGGTTGTGCAAAACCCTACAAAACAGGGTCTACAAACTATAGTTGGTACCGCAGAAAAAAGAAGAGATATTGTTGGCCTAAAAATTTTAGAAAGAAAACTAGCCATTTTAACGGGAAGTGAAAAAGTGAAATATCATCAGAGTTGTAGAAAAACATATACTAGTGTCCAAAATATTGGTTCTGCCAGTGGAACGCAAAATCCACAGCAAGAAATTTCTTCTAAAACAACTAGAAGTAACATCGGCTTATTCAACATAAGAAGCATGTGTCTAATCTGCAATAGAAGTGGACCTAAAAAGATAAAGTAAAAAAAAAAAAACTAACTTTTGTACAAACAGGTATGGCAATTCTATTCTTGTAAAACCGATAGATACAGATGTTCTTCTTTTACTTCTACATTATTATAGAACTGCTCAAGAATTATCGAGTTGCCAATTATTTATTCAATTAGGACATAGTAAAAATAAACGTTATATTGCCATAAATGATATAGTGGAAAAACTGGGACTCTCTATTTGTAAACATCTTCTAGCAATTCATTGTCTGACAGGATGTGATACCACAAGTGCATTTTACAGAATAGGGAAGAAAACTGCTTTTGATGTGTTAATAAAAAATATTAATCACTAAACGGAAATAGGAGATATCCCTAAATTGAGCGAAGACGAATCTGTTAAAATTAGCACTAAGTACGTATATTACTTGTACAAAAATAAAAATAAGAATATATCTTAATGAAATGCGAGTCTTCCTAACATCAACAACCAATCGCCCAGCCTCAGAACTTCCGCCTACAGATGATGCTTTCAAGCAACACCTCAAAAGGTTGGTATTTATTTTTTTAAATTTATTTAAATACGCGAAGGTCTATCTCATTTAATAATTTTGATTAAACTCAATACAAAGCTAAATATTGTGGATTTCTGTATTTCCAGGTGTAAAAATCAATTGAAAATTTGGTACTCCAGTCACCAGACAGAAATCGATTTTGAAGATCCCAGTAAAAATGGATGGATGTTAGAGGAAAACTCCTGGATACCCGTTTTAACTACACTGGAGCCTGTACCAGAAAATTTAAGAAGAATTTTGTCAATTCGTTGCTCCGATCAAAAATGTAATAATGGTAGATGTATTTGTGTGACTCAGGGCCTCAAATGTTGTAATGATTGTAAATGCAAATCGTGCTGTAATAAAATAACTATTATTGAGAACTCAGATTCAGAATCTGAGGATTATTTGATAATTACAAGAATAAACGGAACTCTGTTAATGTCTAACCGCGTCTCAACATATTATACTTACTTTTTAATATACACGTAGCTCATTTTATCATTTTATTTATATTTATGCTGCACGAAGCAAGAAACGCGACATTTCGGTCGGCCGGCCGTCCCCTCCGCGTTATATGACTGACTTTAACTACGAATATTTCCTAAAGTACAAAAGATAATAAATTGCTGGTATTTTCAAAAACTTTTTAGTTATATTTTTCAGGTTTCACTCGCATATTATGCATGAAAATTTCCAAATATAAAAAAGTTTTTGATTACTGAAAAAAACATTACACTTGCATGACCTCTACTTTTATATTTTTTTTTTGGTCAACGATTTTTTTCTTTCGATTTTTATAGTTCTGTTAGTTTTGCTTAAGTGTCTACTTTTCAACAAAAAAATATTCGTTTCAATAGACTTAACAGTTTGCGAGATATCATATGTTATGTAATAAATTGTACGATATTTTGAAATTACCCGATTTGTACTTTTTTTGTAAATAATTAGAGCACGCCCCAGTCTAGGATGTCGTAAATAGTCATATGGGATGTCAAAAACCTTATATAATGATAATACATAGGTCACTACTTGTTCTACGCCCATACATTTTTTCGAAGGCTTTCACGGGCTTTTTTACTCCGCTAATATGAAAGACCAACCATCAAAACAAGGTCAATTCTTATTCAGATCTTCCGACAACATTTTTTATCGACGAACACGTAATGACATCTACTGAAGTTTTCAAGTATTTATGCATTCATATGACACAGAAAATCGAAATCCATTCGCACATCTGGGTTAAGTAAGCAGGAAGGGGAACGGAAGTTGAAGCTTGAGATCTGTAGTGCCTCAGGGATACATGCATGCACTTAAAGTAGGTTCGAGGTTATGTCGACAATTTACGTGAACATTTGCAACTTGAATGGATTTATTTTTACCGTGACACGAAATTGAGAGGACTTCAAATTGAGGGCATCGTTTTTCATGCACGATGTAGACTCAGTACTCTATTTCAACTTACATGGATACTATTTGTAATGGTATCGACAGGGGATCATGTGTAGCTACACTTTTCTCCGATTTAACCAAGCATTCGACTCTATAAATATTGAATTTTAGAAAAATGCCTGTAAAATGGTATGATACTGACTCAATATGGACTTTGGTATTTTACAGGGCTCAGTTATGGGACCTTTTCCATTTTAAATGAAGAGGGTTTTTTTGTATAAAGTGTATAATTTCTTAAGTATGCAAAGCGCTTTCGACTTTCGTCATCATCGATGCTTCCTGAAAATAAATACTCCGATTTTGAGGGATTCTTGAAATTGAATTTAATAAATTTGTAGGTTATGAAATTTGGAAAAAGGTTTTAAAGTTTGTGAGTACTTACAAGTCAGGTAACAGGAAGAATTACAATTTTTGAAGACATCTTATATGTATTTTATAAAATTTCTGGCTTGAATTCTAACGAAAATTATGTTAGAAATTGAAGGCCATGTGGGTATGTCAAGTAATTTGAAGTTTTGATTTAAATCGAATACCTTCTACTACGTATAGGCACAGCATCTATATATCTTTTCGCCGATGATAACTCCATTTCAGCAGAAGCTGATAGGATTGTTGAACTTCAAGCCAGACTCAACATGATAGGTGAAAACTTTTCAGATTGGTGTCGCTCTAATAGACACATTCTGAATGCGTATAAAACGGCGCTGGTTCAATTAAAAAAAACATATTGACCAACCAATACATGTTGAAATCAATAAGATGGTCTTACATTCGTCAGTGACCACGAAATTTATAGATATTTACATTGATTCAGATTTGAGTTGAAAATTTCACGTTAATTACGTATGTAAGAGGATCAGCAGCAGTTTTCATGCTCCGTTACAACTCAAAAAAGTCTTGAATGAAAAGTATCTTGATGTTTAAGTACCACGCAATGGTTAATTCAGGTCTCTTCTACAATACACTTCTGTGTTGTAATATAAGTAACATAACTCCAGCTTTTTCAGCTCAGAAGAGAATAATATGAATGTTATATGGTATTTATCATACAGATGCATGCAGACCCGTTTTTAAAGAGAAAAGCATTTCACCATTACCTTACATTGTCTATGTAATGCGAAAAGTTAGATTAATCTTTTTAAATATCGCAATTTTTTATGCCCCCATTTTCTAACACCAGCAAAATACTCAACCCATGTGATCTGAAGGAATCTTCAACAAAAAAAAAATTTAATCGTGTCCAAACCTTGATGAGAATGAGAGAATTATAATTTCTCATTTTTCTGACCAAACTCGATCAAAAATGATTGGAAATAATAATGTAGGGATGTATATTCAAGCCATATGAACTAACTGGAATGAAAATTCAACTTTTTTAATTTTTATTGTCTACGCAAAGCGAAAAAATTGATAAGCTTGAACATATCGCAATCTATCGGTTCTTGTTGACAAGACTTCATTTTTTTACATGTTTATATAGATATAACATTTGTGTCTCATCAAATAGTAGAGTTAGAGACTACTTGTTGATATAAGTGTTTGCTCTTCCACTCAACTACTAGGTATATTCAGAATGGTAAAAGGTAAGAGTACACTCGAAAAAAAAAACAGAAAAATATCCCCGGAAATAAAACATATTTAAAAAATGGTGCAAATCCGACCTACATTTTCAATTTCCACGTACTCAAATATCTACGTAAAGTTAGTTCAAATAAAATATAATAAAATAAAATAAATTTATTTGTACTTGCAACAGCAGCCATCTAGAGGATAGATGTACACGTCAGTTACATTTGTTAAAATACTAGTAAAGTCTACCATAATCGTCAATACAATACAAAAATACAATATATAAACAATACATAAAATACAATATACAAACAATACATAAAATACAATATATAAACAATACATAAACAACAATATACACACAAGTATAAATAAAAAAATAAAACCTAAAAATATCAATCTGATGAATCATTGAGGTATTCTTTCACAGAATAATATGCCTTTCCTACTAACATTTTTTTTATTTCGTTTTTATACTTTTTGAGGCTCATGTTTTTTATGCTTTCAGGGAGTTTGTTGAAAAATTTCGTTCTGGTTAGATCGTACTAAAAAATCACTCCTCAACAAATGTATTTTCAAAATGTTCGTAGGGGTGTTTTTAACTATTGTTTTTTTCAGGGAGGTTTATTCCGTTTTTTTTTCTGGGGGACTTTTTTCTTTTTTTCTTAGGTTTCGTTTCCTAGTTTCATTCAGAACAGTACTATGTCGATGTTAGCTCGAAATTTCAAAATGATAATAATTGTTCTTCTATCCTCCTAAAAATAGGATATTTTTCACATTTCTTAATTTCAAAATGACACATTTTTCTAGACATGGAATGATAACAGTCAAATTACTTTGTTCAAATGTTTACAATATTTAAATCATAAGTGATAGTTTTGTAATTTTTAATTCAAAATAAAGCATTTATTCACTTATATGAAATACAGATTTGTTCATCTTTGAAGATGCCTCTTCAAATATATCAGTAACATTGATTTTTTTTATGTATTCTTCAATGTTCATTAATTTTGCTACATGGACATGGAAATATGACTCCCTTCAAGACAGGGTGATCTGGCACGCGCTGATGTCAACCCAAATAACATCTAATTCATCTAGCATCTAGTCACCCTCCTGCTCCGATCTTCTCGTATTTCATGCTACGCCCCTGATCCAGCTGAAATTCGAACAGGTAATGCAGGTGCATTACGAACGTGCGTTTAGGGACCTGACAGGCATTGAAGGCAGATTTGACCTTCAACCGAAAGTAGCCCTAATATTTGAGTAGGTACCACCTGTCCGTAAGCCGTCTTATTTGAAAAAAGAGCAGGTAAATGTTTACGACGTGGAAGTAACTTGAATTCGTGTACTTATTGGAAACATACAGTGGAGAAAGAAGGGGCATAATAATAATATAGTAGGAAATTATTTTTTCCTACAAGCGTGCGTGATTCACCCTCTACCCGCACGCAATTCAGTTTGGAAAGTGTAATTTTCCCACAGTTGTGCGGGAAAAGTTTTTCCACACTAGTGCGGGAAAAACATTTATATGATATCATCGTAAAATATAAGTGGTGGGTGACAAAATATGAAAGTTCAAGCTTTTTTGTTGCAATACTAAGTGGGTTTGTTCAAAATCATCCATCATTTTGCACTATTTATTGAAAAAATGAACAAATATTGATAAATAAAAATGTATTGTTATGAAAATCACCCTATATATAGGCTTTGATTGATCTGATAACGAGTAGGTAACAATTGATGTTGTCATGCCGATCAATACACAAATTTGTTTGTAATTGTCAGAGTGACAGACCAAGCGTTACTTATATAAAATTTTCGATTCAGTGAAATTGCCTCAATGGATTATTCATCTGATGAAGAACTTCCACAAGAAATCGTGCAAGCAGCTACAGATGCGAACTTAGAGTTAATGCCAACGAAATCTAAACAAAGGTATGAGAATCAATACACGAGTTTTATTGAATGGTGCAACAATAAGAAAGTGAAAACACCAAATAAAGAAGAAGTATTCTTGGCTTATTTTCTAGAAATGTCTAAAACATGGAAGCCGAACACTTTATGGGCAAGATATTCAATGTTGAAGAGTGTATTCAAAGTAAAGCAAAATTTGTATACTAGCAAATTTTACAAAATAATTGCATTCATTAAAAGACAGAATGTCGGTTTTCGACCGAAAAAGGCCAAAATCTTCACTCAAGAAGACGTTTCAAAATGTATGACTGAAGCACCCGATGACATATACCTCATGATTAAGTTAGTAGCAATTTTTGGATTAGCTGGTGCTTGCAGACGAGAAGAGCTGACAAAACTCACCATTGACGACATAGACGACAAAGAAAACCTGATAATTGTTAATATCAAGGATTCCAAAAATCATTCCTCTAGATCCTTCGTGATATCGGTAAAGGTAAAGTTATCGGGCACATTCTCAAAAAAAAAAAGTGAAACTTACGTAGTTTTGTCTTCTGAACACGAATCTGAGAGAATTTTGTGGGGGTCTCAATTACTTTAGGAGTTATAGCCATTATAAAGTCGAAAATTGTAGATTTTCAGACACGAATTTTGCAGTCAAAATTTGCACAAAATACCTCTTTCTTTTTGTTGACACTGCCATTAAACACTAATCTATCCATATTTCACGTTTTTAAACATAAAAACTAATTTTTTCACACAAAAAATTGAACTTCTTTTACTAGTGATTCTAAGCTATTTGTTAGTTATTTACATGCTCATAAGAAGTTGGTATCACTGAATCTGCGCCGTCAAGTATTCGAATTCAAATATGAGCAATAACTTCCCCTTCATTCTTATGTTTTGAATAGTTGGCGACGCAAATCTCAGGTAACCAACCTACTGCAATCATGAAAATTACTAAAAACCAGGTGATAGACCAGGTCATGACTGTTCAGAATATCGAAATAATGAGCATTTTTTTAATTTCTGGAAAATCACTACCTCACCTTGGATTTTTGAATGCCATGTATACAAATTGGGACGAATTCAAATATCTTTTCTGCTGAAGATTACTGATGAGTGATGCTTTCAGATGTACGAAACAGTTTTTCAGAAAACATTACAATTTTTCAAGAAATGAGGGTAAAATGACAGATTTGAGTTTCACCAATTTTTTTAACAACAGTTTGACATTATTGTTTGAAAAAACATAACCAAGTGGAACTGGTCATTACAAAAGAATGCCCATTTCGTCCAGGCTCTACTATGGTATAAAACATACGATCATTATTTTTGGAAGGAGTAGAATTTCGATAATATTAGAGTGTGATGTTATTCTGAGCTAAAATCAACTCCATTAGACTTTGTCAGTAATGTCTTTTATTTTTATCCCATCAAGGTGAAATGATTAAATAGTTATGAGTAATAACGAATCAACTGCTCAGAAGCATTCAATGAGATGTAATGAAGTAAATACTAATTCAACGTTTTTTTTTAATCAACATACACTATAAACCACAAAACGATTATTCAACATCGCACTGAATAATATTACAAAAATGTTATTTTCCATCCACTCGTACGCAGAGACGTCATATTTTCAAGAAGAACCTTTTCAAATGCGTTATAGGTTATAGCCCTCAAATCAGCGATTCTATGAGCGGCATTGTGCAATCGGATATCGTTCTGCATATAGCGCTGCTGCAGCAGTAGCACTACCTCCACATTCACCATAAATGTAGTGCATATGCGCATATTCTCGGGGAGTATAACGTGTGTACGGCATGACAAAGAAATAAATACCACTAAATGAAACAAGCGGAATAATTTAAAAAAACTACGACAAAAGTCACAAGTTGTTCAAACGAAAGTTTTTAATTTTCGACAAGGATTCATCTCTTAAAAAAGTTTGCACTCATTTGGTTACACCCTGTATATCTGTCGGTCTCTGAAACTTCGTTGGAATCTGGATGTTGGACAATTGCGACATTTATTACTAGAATTCGTATTAATCGGTGCCATGCCGCATAATCGACATTTCATTTCGATTATTTTATTAGGCCTAATTACATGAAAAGTTAATTTTATTGACATACTATTTAATGCTACCAAGCAGCCGATTCTCTATTATTAATAATTATTTCCACATTTTATCTTGATAAAATCTAAATAAAATAATGTTTGGGCGTAAGTATAAAAGTTGATGAAATAAATGAATATTTTGGAACCTTTGGTGTGAATACAATTCAGGAAAAAAATAAAATACCCAAACACCAAAACTACGTCACAATCTTAAAATCTTAAAAGCTTACTTTTAGATCCTGAAGATGGCAACTTTGTTGGCGAAACGCGCGTCG
This sequence comes from Chrysolina oricalcia, assembly GCA_944452925.2. Taxonomy (NCBI): domain Eukaryota; kingdom Metazoa; phylum Arthropoda; class Insecta; order Coleoptera; family Chrysomelidae; genus Chrysolina; species Chrysolina oricalcia. The sequence goes on along the minus strand of OX101821.2, from coordinate 359,482 downwards.
AGTGTGATTGTGACGTAGTTTTGGTGTTTGGGAAGTTTCCTTTTTTTCTTGAATAAAAGTTGATGGAAGTCTAGATTAAAATCACGCCTAATTCAATGGAAATCACTTCTTCCAAAAATAATTATAGTTTGTTTTATATCATGGTAGAGTCTGGACAAAATGAGCATTCTTTTGAAATGAATGTCTACTTTCAATTGGTTATGTTTCTTTCAGATAATAATGTCAAACTTTAAAAAAAAAAATTGATGAAACGCAAGTCTGTCATTTTACCCTCATTTCTTGAAAAATGTTTTCACTTTCTGAGAAACTGTTCTGTACGTCTAGAAGCATCACTCATCAGTAATCTTCAGCAGCAAAGATATTTGGATTCGTCCCAATTTGTATACATGGCACTCAAAAATCCAAGGATAGGTAGCGATTTTCCAGAAATTCTTAAAATGCCCATTATCTCGAAAACGGTGATATTTTTACTGAGGTGAAATTCCGATATTCGGAACAGTCATGACCTGGTCTTTCACCAGTTTCAATATTGTACAAGGTTTACCGGACACCCTGTATATCCATTCATATATTACAAATTGTAAAAATTAACTATCTTCCAAAAACTCACTTATAATAATAATCAGCAAAACTTCTAATTTGGCCTGATATGTTTTGTTGAGAAAGGTCATTGATCTATATTTTGAAAAGGATTGGTCCAAGGATGGTTCCTTGCGGTACCTACTCCAAGTTCAAATTCTTTCAGTTCACTTATTCGCCAATTCTCACACATTGTTTCCTTTCTATTAAATAGCTCTTCATGAAATCAAAAATTATACCTCTAAAGCAAGCCTATTCTCTCTTAGGAAGACAGTAGTTGGGTGTAATTAACAGTATCAAACGCTTTTGACAAATCACCAAACACGCACATTAATTATATTAATAATAATTGTATTATAACATTATATTAACGTTTCTCAGTTTAAAAGGATTTTAGTTGAAACTTGAAACGCATTTGATTTTTTCCACTATTCATAATGCCGAGAAGAGTATTGAAAAACTTTATATCATTGTAATTGGGGACTTCTTTCATTTAGAGATGTTCTATGTGTAGGTATAGAGGCTCAACTTGCTTCGGAGGAAAGTTGCCTAATTTTGCATACTGTTTTTGTTAGAGCAATGCTCAATTTTAAATATTTAAACTGACTTGAAGTCACCCAAATTCTTTGGCGCAACACTAAAAGTTGCTGATCATGTTAAATATTTAGGGCTGTTCTTGGACAAGAAACTGACCTGGAACATGCATCTACAACATGTAGTCAACAAAAGCAAAGCATCGTTGATGATGTGCAGAAGAGCTTTTGGAAAAACATGAGGACTGAAACATATATATTATCTTCCTATAACAAATCTTCAACTCTATGAATCGGTAGACAGGAACAGTACCTAAGTCATATAATTTCATACAGCAACTTGGTATGAAATAAACTCAATTGCTAGAAATAAAACAAAAATTCACAGTTTTGAAATTAGCTAAAAAAATTGAAAAAATCATGAACGAATAATTTTTTGTGAGCAAATTCCATGCCATCGGTTATAGTAAAATATAGTTGTACAGTGCACGTGCTCCTAGATTTTAAATATAGGCCTTCGATACAATCAAGCACGAATTTTGCTATAAATTTTGAAATCCTGCGTTATATGTCTAGAAACTTCGCAATTATTTCAATCATACTTAACCGGTCGCTCGCAAGTAGTCAAGTAGTCAGAATAAAAGATGAGTTGTCTAGCTGTAGAGCAATCAACAGTGGTGTGCCACAAGAATCAATCATTGACCCTCTGCTGTTCACAATATAACAGCCAATTACCAAACTGATGATGTCGGAATCCGATATCTAAGATTTCTTTGGTCTATATCCGTCATTCTGCCATTTCAAAATATCTGTGAGTTTGCTGTACTTGCCAGTTTTTGTGACTATTGTAGCCAAAAAGACAAAAAGAATGCAAGCAGCACCCTTTCGGCAGTGAAATCTTCTAAGTTTTGTAGTTGGCACCATTTTCGGTAGTCTGAAAACTGCTTCATACCTATATATTTTCCGAGATTTTTGTGAGAGGAGCTGGCGTATAGCCTCTTCTACGGCTTTTTCAATGTCCATCTTCAAATTGAATTCTTTTTTTCTACTGAATCAGTAAAAAACGAATGAATGGGCGTTTTTGAGTACTTAGTACTGGCATTTTTCTCAAACGCCATAGCAATGCTTTCAAGGCACTTTTCGATGTCGACCTCCTGTCAGTCAGCAAAGTTGGGCTACAAACTTTTTGCCTCGTAATTAAAAGTGTCTCTTCAGTCGCTAGTTTTATGTTTTACTAATATTTTGACTTACCCAAACTTAATGGAATATATGCTAAAACTTTATTAAAGTTGCCTAAACTTAATTACAACAGATTGAAAGTATATTGGTCGGTAATGATACCGAAAGAAGAAACTGGGATGTAGAGATGGGTCGGTAATAGAAAATTATTTAAAAATTTTTGAATAAACTTGTTATTTTTCTTTGAACCCTTAAAATATAATACACTCACCGGCAAAAAACCGGCCACTAAAAACTTGCTCCAAATTCAAAGTTGGCTTCCTCTTCCTTAGGAACGATGCCATGTCAGAAATTTGTATTCAGATTTGAATTTGATCATATAGGGGGTGCATCAATGAGACGAAGTTTCTTTTCCAAAATTTTAAACACCCTGTGGAGTGCCCCAACTATAGCAGCTGGTGTCAACTGAAATCTCATTGAAGCCGGATCATTTCTGAATATTTTGTTTTTTCAATCACGACATTATCTCTGTGTTTACTGGAGATACACTGTTTTAAAGCGAACACCTCGGACGAACCAGTGAAAACACAGCAAATAAACATCGAAACGTAAGTTTAATTAGAAAACCAACAAAAACATGAAAATTTAAAAAACAATGAACTCATTTCAAGCGGATAATATCTAGTGTGGCCTCCCCGCGCCAAAATGACTTCATTCAGTCGATGTTGCATCGAATCAATAAGGTTTGTAAGAAATTCTTGTGAAATGGCATCAAATTCTTCCTGAAGTGCAATTCGCAGATTATAAAGGGTGTCTGGTAAAGCAGGTCGGCGAGGAATGCTCCTTTGAAGTTGGTCCCAGAGATGCTCAATTGGATTGAGATCAGGACTGCAAGATGGCCAAACTATTCGTTCAATACCCACTTAGTCCAAATATTCGTTAACTACTCGTGCCACGTGCGGTCGCGCATTATCTTGCATTAATAAGAAGCCGTCTCCGACAAAATAACAGTAGGGCACAGCGTTTAGGGGAATATCTTCGATATCATATACCGATTACAGGCATCCTGGACTGTTGTTCGAGGTATACTAAGGGTATCGGACATATAACGTTGACTTCGGCCATCCTCAATTAAAGCCACAATACGAGCAACAACCGTCACAGATAAAGGCATTTTTTGATTTCAAAACCGTTAATAAGCTCTTAATGTTAATATCAGTGTCAATCAATGTTAAACTCAAATCGGTTTCCGCGTATCCCGCCGTGATTATTTACATGTAGAAATTTCTGCCTGCGAACATTTTTTCCGATCCGTTCGCTTTCAAAAAGTGTATCTCCGGTAAAAACAGAGATAATGTCGTGATTAAAAAAATAAAACGTTCAGAAATGATCAGAGTTCAATGTGATTTTAGTTGACAACAGCTGCTATAGCTGTTGCACTCTACAGGGTGTTTAAAATTTCGGAAAAGAAACTTTGTTTCATTTTTGCACCCCGTATATGCTCAAATTCAAATCTGAATAAAAATTTCTCGTTACTGAGGAATTAATATACAATTTTAAAAAAAGCATCAAAATCAAATGAGCGGTTCGCGAGGAAGCCAACTTTGAATTTGGGGCCATTTTTAAGTGACCGGTTTTTTGCCGCGGTGAGTGTAGAAAATATACAAAATTACCCAAAATAAAACCTGTAGTTCTGCCTAGATTTCTAAATATTTTCTATTAAATAAGAAAATTGTATAAGAGAGCCGGTTAATGTGCAGTAATTCCTGAGTTAGAAGCCGGAAAAGCAAAATTCCTACTTTGAGGTCGGAATTTCTGAGTTTGAAGTCAGAATTTCTGAACTGGAGTCAGAGTTTCCTACTTTGGAGTCAGAAAAAAATTGTGTGGCGATATGACGCTTTCATAGTTTCGAGGCAAAATTATTTGATAAAATCAGTAGCTTTCCCAGGTAGATCAAAGATCACTCAGATTCTTATACCAAGAAACATTTTTTATTCATATTGAAGTTGTTGTATACGAGGATGTATTGATATCTAGTTAGCCTAGACCAGTTCTCTGCATAAACAAAATATTGTGTTACCATAGCAACGAACAATATTTTATTAGAAGTGTCAGTGTAAAGTTTGACGTCAAAAAAGTAAACCAGAGTTACGCAATAAATTAAAAGAAAAAATATGTCCACCGAAATTGTGAAAATCGAAAAATTGTAGTATCGAGCCATCATCAAGTACCTGTATTTAAAAGGGTTAAGAGGTAAGCTGATTTACGAAGATATGCTTAATACCCTTGGTGATCAACGTCCTTCGTATGCGACCGTGAAAAATTGGACTGCAAGCTTCAAAGGAGGTAAATTTTCCATTGAAGATGATGACCGATCGGGAAGGCCATTTTCTGTGTCAGTCCCCGAAAATATCGATGCAGTTCATGACATGATTTTAACAAACCGTCGAATTGGGCTATAACGGATATCAAGCACTGAATATTTCATACGAACGCGTTCATCATATAGTTCACGTCAATTTGGATATGAGAAAAATTGTTGCAGAATGGATCCCCAAATGTTTGAATGTTGACCAAAAGCGTGCAAGGGTAGTAGCATCGTGTTCGATCTGCTCGATTTGATAACGATGTAGACTTCTTAAGGTTCATATAAAGTCAAATATTTCGCGTTTCTGAACTGTAAGATGGCACTGACAAGATTTGTTTTTCATACCATACTTACAGCGATCTTTTATAATATTTCCATATAAATTACAGTTTTCTGCAACGGTAAACCCTACTGCTAAAGCAATATTGCCAAATCTCAACATTTTTCGGAGTACTGCGAAATAGCTCACAGGATTTTTTTTCTTGGTGTTTTGGCATCGACTGCTATGGTCATTAGCCATGTGTTCTGGATAGGCTTTGTTACTAACTCCATACACCACTTTAGGAGCAGCAGTGTTAATTTTTAACGCAACAGTGAATCGTGGAGGATTATTCCCAGCCGACACGAGCCTCAATCCTTCAGACTTTTACATGTGAAAATGAAAAAAGATCGCACCGTCTGGTGAATTTGGTGAGAGTTGCAGTGCCTCTTTTTACTTTTAGCACAAACAACAATATTGTTGGTAAAATCCAAAAAGAGCAGCTAATATGAACACCTCACTATAATTTATTTTTATCATTATTTTTCATCTTTGTAAGCTGAACTCCGCCTATTATGCCGTTATTTTTTATGTACATAAAATAATGTTACTCAAAAACAACTGGAATTGACAATACAGAAGCTATTACGATTATTGTTATTATTTTTCAATTCTGTTTTGCTTCCTGTTTCATTTCCAGAACTGATATTTTAAATCCCAAAACATAAAACTCATTACTTACATAATTCTTCAATTGTGTCCAAGGACTCCAAGGCTTTAGGCAGACCAATCCAACATCCAACTGATGAACTGACGAACCCCTATCGAAGTAACTTTTATTTTCGAAAAGTTAAACAAATTACATCGGTTACCGCTGTATAGAACTATTGGCAATGCTGTACAGTCAATATGACAGTGACAATAATTATGTGCAATACCTTGTGGACAGTAGCAGAACTATTTTTGTATTTCCGTTCATGTACTACAGAGGAATCACTTACTGGAGCAATTTACCGTTTTTTGTCCGAGATTTTAAAAATTACTATTAAAAATATGAATCGTTTGATTTTATGTCTAGAAAATAGTATGAATAGTTCTTCAATGTTCAGTCTTCTAAATTTCATATAAATATAACTTGCAAAAGCGATTCTTCTCAACTGTCTTTGATTTTATAACAAGATTTTCAGAATTTTTTTTAATTGTGAGAGAACGTTGTGATGAAACAAATCGTGATTATCTTTCACCTTGACATTGATATGTCATGATATTTGAAATGGAATCTGATGAATGGTTTTTGGGAAAACTTAGAAAAAACCTCTAAAAATTAGGTTTTTATTTTTTTTCCCTAAAACTGTTCATCAGATTTTCTTCTACATCTTGCTAATTATTCAATTTGGATGACAGAATAACTCGAATTTTTTTCAGAATTTTTAAACTTGCCGTTAATTTTTTCATGGGTTTACATGAACCTTAAACCGAATTGTTACTATGGATGAGACTTGGATACGATCCAGAAACAAAGCAACAATCGATGGAATGGCGACACTCCGGTTCTCCAAGACCTAAGAAGTTTCGTGTCCAAAAATCTGCTGGAATTGCCATGGAGTAATCATGATTGATTTTTGGATAAGGGTAGAACAATAACTGGAGATTACTACTCAACATTACTGACCACTCTACGGGAAAAAATTAAAGAGAAAAAACGCGGAAAGCTGTCCAAAGGTGTATTGTTGTTGCAGGACAACGCACCTGCACAAATATCTCATGTTGCCATGCAAAAAATTCGTGATTTAGGGTTTGAATTACTAGAACACCCCCTTTATTCACCAGATTTGGTTCCGTCCGACTATCATCTCTCTCCTCAAGTGAAAAAAAGTCTAAAAGGTCGTAAAATTTCTTCCAACGAGGAGGTAATAAAAGCTGTGGAGGTCTGGTTTGCAGAAGAAACATTTTTTTTGAAAGGTCTAGAGACGTTGCAGGTTCGCTGTAATAAATGTACCCAATTAAGAGGAGAATATGTTGAGTAATAAAATATTTTGACATTGAAATTTTGTTTGGTTCTATAGTAGGCTAAAAATTTTTCAATATATCCTCGTAGTAGCTAAAAACACGAAAGTATAACACACCTGAAACTATTACTGAATACCGCTAAAATCACTCTATATGTTCTCGGATATCGTCACCCACTGTTACGTGACTCACGTTAACACATTGTTATTTTTTTGGTCATCTACCTACTTACTGTTTACAAATGTTAATGAAAAGGCGTGAGCCCACGTCAAAAAACCAAATATAAACAGATTTGTTGACCCAACCAAAATTGAAGTAATTGAACGATGGATAATAGGCGCCATTTGGAAGTCACTTTGGTGAACTGATTCTTAAACTGTCTTCAAATTAGTTGAAAATCGTTTCAGTGGCAATTTTGGAATTTCCTTATTAATATTTTAACAGTCCTATAATTTGACAATAAATTATTTTTGAAGTATCTCAGTAACATGCCCATATATACAGTGCGTCCATAAAACATATGAATATGGAAATCACTCTGAAATATTCTCGGATAGATCCAATCATACAGGGTTATCCACATTTGTGTAAAAATCAAAATGCTGATATTTGTTAATGGGAAACCTAATGTATTTTTCCTATGTTTGGTTGGGAATCATCATTCTGGGTCCAGTGATAACAGGTTTTATAGGTTTATGTTAAACGATTGCTGATATATGGCAAAAAAACTTCATCATATGTAAGGAGTTAAAAATCTAGTGAGGTTGAATCTCTGTTGCACTCTTTGGGCAAATGGAAAAGTTGTTGTCCCATACCTTTGACATAATCCAATTAAATCAACTGGTATCAGTGGATTTGTAATGAAAATTTCACACCTCTACTTTTTAACCAATAAGATGCCTTAATTTTGATTAGTTACCATGGCAACAAAAAAAATTCCGGAAATTTTTTCGTGGCGCCACGATATTTAAGTGGAAATTTTTTGACAGTTGAAAAGGTGAACATGATCTACAACCAATCAATACCAATGCGTACACATAGACAAATATCTGTACCAAACCGTAGGGAAGATGGAAATCGCAAAAATATTTTTTTAAAAGATCAATTTCTCAATTATTACACCGCGAGTCACCTCGAAATAGCACAGAGGATGTTGAACACATCAATACCAATGCGTACACATAGAAAAATATCTGTACCAAACCGTAGGGAAGATGGGAATCGCAAAAATATTAAAAAAAAAAATCAGTTTCTCGATTATTACGCCGCGAGTCACCTCGAAATAACACAGAGGATGTTAAATACATCAATACCAATGCGTACACATAGACAAATATCTGTACCAAACCGTAGGGAAGAAAGAAATCGCAAAAATATTTTAAAAAATACATTTTCTCGATTTTTACGCCGCGAGTCACCTCGAAATAGCACAGAGGATGTTGAACACATCAATACCAATGCGTACACATAGACAAATATCTGTACCAAACCGTAGGGAAGATGGAAATCGCAAAAATATTTTTAAAAAATCAGCTTCTCGATTATTACGCCGTGACTCACTTCGAAATAACACAGAGGATGTTGAACACATCAATACCAATGCGTAAACATAGACAAATATCTGTACCAAACCGTAGAGAAGATGGAAATCGCAAAAATATTTTAAAAAAAATAAGTTTCTCGATTATTACGCCGCGAGTCACCTCGAAATAGCACAGAGGATGTTGAACACATCAATACCAATGCGTACACATAGAAAAATATCTGTACCAAACCGTAGGGAAGATGGGAATCGCAAAAATATTTTTAAAAAAATCAGTTTCTCGATTATTACGCCGCGAGTCACCTCGAAATAACACAGAGGATGTTAAATACTTCAATACCAATGCGTACACATAGACAAATATCTGTACCAAACCGTAGGGAAGAAAGAAATCGCAAAAATATTTAAAAAAAAAAACATTTTCTCGATTTTTACGCCGCGAGTCACCTCGAAATAGCACAGAGGATGTTGAACACATCAATACCAATGCGTACACATAGACAAATATCTGTACCAAACCGTAGGGAAGATGGAAATCGCAAAAATATTTTTAAAAAATCAGCTTCTCGATTATTACGCCGTGACTCACTTCGAAATAACACAGAGGATGTTGAACACATCAATACCAATGCGTAAACATAGACAAATATCTGTACCAAACCGTAGGGAAGATGGAAATCGCAAAAATATTTTTTAAAAAATCAGTTTCTCGATTATTACGCCGCGAGTCACCTCGAAATAACACAGAGGATGTTAAATACTTCAATACCAATGCGTACACATAGACAAATATCTGTACCAAACCGTAGGGAAGAAAGAAATCGCAAAAATATTTAAAAAAAAAACATTTTCTCGATTTTTACGCCGCGAGTCACCTCGAAATAGCACAGAGGATGTTGAACACATCAATACCAATGCGTACACATAGACAAATATCTGTACCAAACCGTAGGGAAGATGGAAATCGCAAAAATATTTAAAAAAAATCAGCTTCTCGATTATTACGCCGTGACTCACCTCGAAATAACACAGAGGATGTTGAACACATCAATACCAATGCGTACACATAGACAAATATCTGTACCAAACCGTAGGGAAGATGGAAATCGCAAAAATATTAAAAAAAAAAAATCAGTTTCTCGATTATTACGATTATTACTTATCATTGAGAACTCCCAATAGCAAAATTGTCGTGAGTACTAAGCAGTATCGGAAATTACTTAGACATTTCGAATACTAAACAATTTCGAATATTTTGAAAATGAAATAATGAAAAATAACTTATCACAGTTTAATTTGTATTATGATAATGACCAATAAATACGAAAAAGGTCGACAGTATATTGTTATAGAACTTGCCAGCTGCTTTCTTTTTTTTTTAGTTTTATTTTTAGTGATCTAATGTCTCTAAAATATATTTGAAATTCCTAATTACCTGCTTAGAATGAAAAAACTTTCAACTCAATTTGAACTTTTCAATTCGAGAACGGCCGAATTAGTATATAATGTGGATTTCAAGTGAATCGAAATAAAAAATACCCAAAAATACAAAATAGGCAGATCTATTTGAAATTTACACCATACACCAGAAATCATGTTCCATATACGATTCTGAGGGACAGAGAATATTTGTAGTTATCAAAAAATATTTTTTCCTTTCAATTGAGCTCGTTTACAGCCATTTATTCAAAGAAAGCGCGTATAAAAGTTCTAACATAATGTGCTGCCATTTTGTTTTGGATGAATATTTTTGTTTGAAATTTTGTAGTCGCATAGAAAATCAAAAGACAATTCGAATGAGGTATCACTCGACCCCCCATGCCATTTGAAAAAATCTTTCAAAATGGCGCCTGCCCGCCATTTTGAAGGATAGACATTTTTTATTACTGTCAAAAAGTAGCTTATAAAGTACCATTTCATCAAAAAAAATTCAAAAGAAAATTCCACCCCGTTCAAAAGTTAACAGGGGGGGTTACTTTATGGACACACTGTATAATATCTCTAGTTGAATCGGAATCGACTTGAAATTCGATGTGGATAAACAAAAAAATCTTAAATTTTAAGAAATGAGCTCAAAAATCCGCAGAAAAAAATGGACAAAAAACCCTTTTCAACATGATTGGACCTTTTCAATTCGAGAAAGGTTAGAAATATAGCAATTCTGCGAGCGCCAATCAAAATGGTCTAATTAGTCTAATCTGAAAATTTCAAGTTAATTAAAGAAAAAAAATTACTCGAAAAAAGTTGTAAGGACCCCTAAAAATAACTAAAAATACAAAATGGGCAGGTCTGTTTGAACTTTATCTCTAAATCACTAATTCGTGAAATTTCACGCTGATTCCGAAAAAAAAAACTTGGATATGCTAAGATAAAAGATTCAGCCAGAAAAAGGAATAAAAGGTCGAAAATTCGAAATTAAAAATTACCTCTTTTAACTCGATTTAAGCTTTTCAATTCGAAAACGGTTAGAGATAGAGCAATTCTACGAGTGCCAATCGATTTGAAATAGTCTAATTAGCCTATTCTGAAAATTTCGAAGTTAATCGAAGAAAAAAGTTGTAAAAGGGATGGATCTATTTAAATTTTGCACTATTTCGTGAAATTTCACGCCAATTCCGAAAATATATGATTTTTAAATACTAAGTTATAAGATTTAGCCCGAAAAGGAAATAGAAGGTCGAAAATTAGAAATTGCAGAGGTTCCATAAAAAGCCCATAAAATCTCTAATTGAATCAGAATTGACTTGAAATTGGGTGTGCATACAAGAAAAAGACTAAATATTAGCAGAGTTCAAAAATTTAATAAAATATTTGGAGGGAAAAACCCCTTTCAACTGGAATTGAATTTTCAATACGAGAACGGTTAGAGAGCAATTCTGCAAACCAATCGATTCAGAATTGTCGAATTAGGCTGTGAGTTTGAATAGAAAATATCGAGACAAAAATTTTGAAAGTTGAAATTTTTTCGGAAATATCGGCACTTCACATTTGCTTTTTTTACGTATCTGTCGATTCTGGAAATTTCACAATTTTACTTAAAAAATTACGAAAGTTACGGGGTGTTTTCAAGAGACTCTGTATGTGTCTGTCTTAGTCAAATATTTTACTTCAATTCTGAACCACTTTCAGTCATCCAATGACCCAATCGACTTGAAATTCTGCCGATGTTAGTTATTTTGGTGACAACTTTTTAAACAGTCCAATGTGGCCATCGAGTTTCATCATTTATGGTCCGATTCTATTCAAAACTAGTATGTAAGAATTTTTAGGATCAATGATTGAGTGCTCACGAGTTCTTTTGAGAGCTCACGAGCACCTTTTACGAGCTCTATACAAACTAAGCACCAAAGCGCCTAAAGTGATTAGACATTTAGACAAGCACACAGTGCTTGGCACAGCTCTGGAATTTATATTGCATGTTTTGAAAAATTACGTAGTCAAAATCAAATGTAGGTACATGGCTGTTTCGAGAATAAACTTTTGACCAAATGTAAATGCTATGAGAGATTGACCTTATATTCAAGAGATTATAAAATGTTGCCTTAAAAGTCAATCCATTTTAGTGTAGGAAAATCATCAGATTCCGATTTCTCCCACGATGAAATATGCCAAATACCTTTGTTAGAATCTTAAAAATATGTTCGCATACCATTTTTCGAAAGATAACGCCTATTTCGAACACCTACATAACGAATCATTCCCACGATAAAATGTCATTGAGAAATTGATTTAAAAGTTTATTGTCCATATCGTTCACTGGAATTCCGAAGAAGTTTTGCAGACGTGGTTCAGATACACTTCGAAGAAATAATCTTTAGATGAAAGAATAGTCTGCCACTCGATCCTGAAATGGTCACGAGTTCTTGATTATTGACTATTTGCTATCACAGTGCTACTACTGCTACTCAGCAATAAACAGTTGTTCTACGTGTTGTTTCTGCATTAAATTCCTTCTTGGTAAGATGCGTTCAATCACCGCTTTGCTGACATAATTTTGATCCCATTAACGTACGAATAGTAAAAGCAGTTTAAAAACTTGTGTGGGACCTTATCGAGGGCTTTGAAAGTGGTTCGCACACTGTGTGATCTCACTAAGGCTTTTGACTGAAATTACTACTCGAGAAACTAAATTCCAGTGGAATACGAGGTGTGTTGCATTGGAGTTTTTCAAGTTTTACCTATTCAACAGGAAACAGACAATTTTGTACGTGGCCACTTCTCGAAAGTGGAGATAGTTAACGGAATACCACAGGGATATATTCTTGGGCCGTTACTGTTTCCACTGAAATGTTTATGCTATACCGATGATTTTTTTTTGGTGAAATGCTACTTTTGACAGTTATAAAAAAATGTCTATCCTTCAAAATTGCGGCCAAGCGCCATTTTGAAAGATTTTTTTAAATGGCATGGGGGGTCGAGTGATAACTCATTCGAACTTTTATACGCGATTTCTTTGAATAAATGGCTCCAAACGAGCTCAATTGAAATGAAAAAAATATTTTTCGAAATCTACAAATGTTCTCTGTTCCTCAGAATCGTATATGGGACATGATTTCTGAGATTGGCTCAGATTCAATAAAACGAGGTATTACACTACTTATCTACTTATTTGATTTTTTTTCTAATATGGCTATCTGCCATTTTGAGTGACAAGAAGCTCTTGCAGAAACGAAAAAATATTTTATCATCGCACTAAAGCTCTTTAATAGCCATTTATTCGACAGGATCCTCTCGTGAGAGTTCTAAGATAATGTACCGCCATTTTGTTTTGGACCAATATTTCTGTTTGAAATTTTGCTGCCTAATAGAGAATTGAAAAACGAATCGAAAGAGGTATCACTCGACCCCCATACCATTTAAAAAAATACTTCAAAATGGCACCAGGCCCCAATTTTGAAAGATAGGATTTTTTTATCATTGTCAGAAAGTAGCTTATGAACTACCATTTAACCAAAAAAAAATTCAGAGGAAAAGTCCACTCCGTTCAAAAGTTAACAAGGGGGGTTATTTTATGGGCAGACTGTATAATGTGACCGGCTTCATAATATTGTCTGTTATTAAAAGCTGTTGCATTCAATGAAATATAATTTTTATGTGATCATGTGATCATCGAACTATCATTATTGAAATTAATCAGCAGTTGAAGAGTTATTTTGTGGGATAACCTACGTCAATATCCTCTTCTGACGTTTCCATGCCAATGAATTCAAAGATTATAGCCAAAATCCCGACTAGATGACAGGATCTCGAAATCCTGACACATAATTTCCCATTTCTGTCATCTTTTCTCTTATGTCAAACTTTGGAATTTTCATATAAAGAAAATTCGGAATCCCGACTTGAATGTCAGTTTCTAGATCTCGATGATTCGATGAGAAGAAGTTCAAAAAGATTCGAAAAGCTTTAGAGAAAGACTTCAAGAAAATTCGAAGAGTTTTAAGGAAGAACTTACCGAGAATTAGAAAAATCTAGAGGAAAAGCTCTGGAAAGAAGAACTTCAAGAAAATGAGAGTGTGGTAGATAAAATCAAAAATGATATCGGTGCAGAAATGGACAAAATAAAGAAAACGATCAATGATAAAATACAAAATGAAATAGAGGCAGAAATATATAGAATTGTTAAAATCGTTGTTTCCGTCAACCTGATGCATCCCTACGCGCAACCCTTAGAAGTATTAGAAACACTTGTGCGAACTAGGGAAGATGCAGCCCTCACCTTTTAACTTGTGATGCCATACACGAAACCTGTGAACATGCTGGGAATGGAGCCCACGAAACCTCTTCCTTTTTTGTATGGAAAATATCGAGAATCAAGAAAAGTAGACGAATCGATAATAATCCAGAGGCATGAAGGTTGGGTAGGGTCTGTTTGAAGTTACAATCACGTGATTTGCATTGATTTCAAACTGAATGCTATCAAACAACATTTCGAATTTCGTAGAGAAATGAGACGTTATGGAGTTATGAGGGAAAATTTTCTTTTGCCAATCACAAGACAGAATATGTCATTTGAAACTTTCAGCCTTTACATAACATGGGGATTCTACCAATTGAGTTTGTCATCTTTATTATGGGACACCCTGTAGATTTATTGTTTTGTATTGTATTTGATTTATTTCAGTTGAATTTTGTGAACATATCTAGCAAAATATTTTTGAAGTGTTATTTTGTGACTATTCGGTCATTTGGTATTTCACACAGATACAAGAACTACAATCAATCCTCTATGAGAAAAGCATAATCACCGAGACTCATTAAAACGCTAATATAAGCTTGCTGGTGCTCATGAATTATTGATCAATGGTACACCATTTTGATATTGATAAATACTTAAATGTGATTAACATAGATTGTGTGGAATGTAGGCACACCTCTTGGCCCTGAAGGTATCTGGCTATATCATAATGAAGATCACGCAGAAAGTTTCGAAATTATGTTATAGAATCTTGTTGTTATGCATAGTTGTTGATTATTATCTTCCCTGGTCTCACGCAATTAAAATTGCGATATTTTGGAATAATTAAAAATCAGCTGGTAAGTACACTGTACACAACAATATCTAATATCCGCTGATATTTTATAAGTGTAAGGAAAGTTATTTTTATACAATCATTTACTAATAGTTAATATCGTAAAAGTTGTGGCTGAGTAGAAGAACAGCTTAATAGAATATTCGCAAATGGAAATAAACACGGTAATGAATATAACAATTTTTTATTCATTCATTTGTAAACTATACAGCATGAGGATACAGTCGTGCATTCTTGATTTAAAGCGATTTGTTCGATTTCCGGATTTATATTACAAGAAACTTATAAAATGTAGCGTTTTCATCCAATTCAATAATCTCTACTCTCTTCTCTAAATAGTTTACAACAAATACGCTATTCTCGTCTTTCCTCATCATCTGTGTTTATCCGTTTACTTCTTCTAAACCAAGCAAAGGATTTGATTGTGTCATTTTGAATTTTTTTACGGAAGTTTAGTATGAGCATTTTCCGCACAAAACACAATCAGGTTTCTTTCCTGATTTCTTTATTTGTTTTATATATATTAGTATATATTAAGAAGAATGAATATCTAACGAACAGTCGTTACCGACCGAAGATGAACCCTTTACTCCCATAAACACCTACTACGTAGGCTTATTATGGCAAGTACCTGTCAGAAAACAACTACTCCCCTGGCTAAGACCACGACGTGTATTGAATTAAATCTAACAGATACTTGTGCAACGTTCCTCAAAGCATCAGAGGACGCAATTGCACGTGCCCTCTATGACCAACCAGCATAATTATGTTTTGATTTGGACAGGGTGACCACCTGCAGACTAGTTTCGAGGTTGTTGCCTCTCATCAGTGCAAGGGCAGGTCAACACAGACAGCACTGAAGCCATCTGTTCCCCGTCCAAACCAATACACACTCCGCTGATTAGTCAATTCTGGTTCACGAGATGAAAGCAGTTTCTAGGCCGCTCCACCTAGCGAGCAGAGGAAGACACTCCGAATCTCCGGGTTGAGAGATTTAATCGAAGAAGACAGAAATCTTTGGGAGATCGTTTGCTAACGAACAGTCGTTACCGACCGAAGATGAACCCTTTACTCCCATAAACACCTACTACGTAGGCTTATTATGGCAAGTACCTGTCAGAAAACAACTACTCCCCTGGCTAAGACCACGACGGGTATTGAATTAAATCTAACAGATACTTGTGCAACGTTCCTCAAAGCATCAGAGGACGCAATTGCAAGTGCCCTCTATGACCAACCAGCAGAATTATGTTTTGATTTGGACAGGGTGACCACCTGCAGACTAGTTTCGAGGTTGTTGCCTCTCATCAGTGCAAGGGCAGGTCAACACAGACAGCACTGAAGCCATCTGTTTCCCTTCCAAACCAATACACACTCCGCTGATTAGTCAATTCTGGTTCACGAGATGAAAGCAGTTTCTAGGCCGCTCCACCTAACAATTAATCAGGTGACAAATTTGAAATGTAACTTTAGGGAATTTTCATCGGTTGATGTGGAAGAATCGGTCAATAGACCTATAGACCGTCAGATAGTGACAGATTTAGGTGCCCCATTTTCACATACAAGCCTCGAATAGGGTTGAGAAGTACATCGATGTTGAGTAAAATGGAGGGAAATTTACGAGTGGCTCCTGAGGATAACATATGGAAAATTCAATTTTCCATGGAAAATTCGATTTTCCATATTTTAACGCAAGCCATGTTCACCTAATCATTAATTAATATAACCTGGCTTCAGAAGATCAAAGGCTTGAGTGTTGAAGGTGGCTAAAGGGTTAAAATGAGGCTGTAATCTTGTAAAGAAAAATCGAGATTTTAACAGGTTTTCCCACGCAAGCCCATCGAAATTATGAAAACCTACATATCACTAGACCGAAAAACATAATGGCTTGAGTGGCGTGAATGGAAAAGTAGATATTGTCGTCGGAAAATTTAATGGAAATTCTTTTTGATTTTTCCCTATGTTTTCCCCACGAGCCACTCGTAAATTTCCCTTCATTTTACTCAACATCGACCTACTTTTCAACCCTATTCGAGGATTGTATGTGAAAATGGGGCACCTAAATCTGTCACTATCTGACGGTCTACTAGAACTAAACCATTTATCAACCAACGTTATATATTTTTTATGATATTGAACATATAAATAATTACATAAACATCAGAGATATTTTTGTTAAAATGTAAAATAGTCGATGAAAAATATTCAAATACATTACCTTAGCTTGTAGAAACATAATTTCATATAATAAAGTCAACAGAACGGTTTGAAGTAGAGATTCTTCCGACAAGGACTAAAAGCAAACATTTCACAAACCAGACAAAATCATACAGCAAACAATGTAGAAAATGAAAATATGATAAGATACATTTCAAAGAATATATTTAACAGGCTGTAGAAGAATAAGTAACAAAATTGACATGAAAAGACAAGGCAAGGACAGAAAAAAGTGACAATCAAAATTCAAAAGGAAATACATACTAACAAAATGAATAGATGGAAAAATAGAAATGAAAATCAAATAGCCACTATAAAATAGTATTAGTTAGTAGAATAAGAGGATTTTAGTAAAATAAAACGGACAATAAAAATATAATAATCATCAGTGATCTGTGAAAGTAAGAGAAAGGAAAATCGCGTTAGAAAACAGGCAGGATGGTGCCAACTAACAAGGTTATGGACCAACAGGGAGAGATGAAAAGAAATTTGAAAATCACAAAATCAATAGAAAACTAGAAGAAATAATTTGAATTTGCTATAGAAAGAATAACGAATCTACATATCTAAGGTACTGAAATTTTTCCATTTAAAGTATCCCGAACCAAAAACAGGACAACCAGAGGTCAAGAAACTACACAGCCAAAAATAAAAACTTTTTTTAGAGAAACAGAGTCTCTAGTGCAAATAACGTTCAAATTAATATCCTCCAAGACTTTTCTCTGAAAGCAATTGACTTCATTTTATGAGTTCATCAGATCATAAAACGTAAATTTCATAGAAATTTGACATATACTGTGCGAGATCAGGGATCACGGAAGTTTATAGAATAAGATTCTATTTTCATTCTATAGAAGCTAGCAAAGCCACACACGAATTTCGACTCGGGATGGGTTACATAATTTTAGGCTCATTTTAGGCTAATTTATTACCATATTCCCGAATTTTTTGCTCTCCTCCTTCATAGAAAAATCCGTGGCTTTGCTAGCTTCGGCCGAACTCGGCCGAGCCATACTTCAAAAATAAACAAAAATGTAATTTGATATAGCCAAATTGTAGAGCCTATTTTAGGCTAATTTATTACCCTATTAATATTTTTTTTACTCATTTCCTTCATAGAAAAATCTGTGGCTTTGCTAGCTTCGGCCGAACTCAGCAAAGCCATTTTTGAAACACAATATTTTTCAGCGATTCGAAATGGTGATATTTTAGGAATATTTTTAGGCTAATTAATTACCCTAGTTTCATATTTTTTTTCCTCGCGTTTTCGAAAAAAACTTGCATAACTTGCATAACTTGCATAAGCGATGATGTGATTATTCCAAACTATAATTATATGACAATTTGACATGTCGAAACGATGATTACCATCGAATGATCGATGAATAGCCAATAATGATTTTTTTATCAACGTTTTTTAAAACAAACCTGTGGCTTTGCTAGCTTCGGGTGAACTCATCTGAGCCATTTTTGTAAAAACAACATTTTTCAAAGATTCGAAATAGTAATATTATAGGAACAATTTTAGGCTAATTAATTACCCTAGTTTCATATTTTTTGCTCCTCGCGTTTTCGAAAAAAACTGGATTTATTGACTAACGCATAGGCGATGATGTGATTATTTCAAAATATACTTACTTGACTATTTTACATGCCGAAACGATGATTACCATCGAATGATCGATGAATAGCCAACATTGAATTTTTTTTATCAACGTTTTTTAAAACAAACCTGTGGCTTTGCTAGCTTCGGACGAACTCAGCAGAGCCATTTTTGTAAAATTTTAGGCTAATTAATTACCCTAGTTTCATATTTTTTGCTCCTCGCGTTTTCGAAAAAAACTGGATTTATTGACTAACGCATAGGCGATGATGTGATTATTTCAAAATATACTTACTTGACTATTTTACATGCCGAAACGATGATTACCATCGAATGATCGATGAATAGCCAACATTGAATTTTTTTGATCAACGTTTTTTAAAACAAACCTGTGGCTTTGCTAGCTTCGGGCGAACTCAGCAGAGCCATTTTTGTAAAAACAACGTTTTTCAAAGATTCGAAATAGTAATATTATAGGAACAAATTTAGGCTAATTAATTACCATAGTTTCATATTTTTTGCTCCTCGCGTTTGCGAAAAAAACTGGATTTATTGACTAACGCATAGGCGATGATGTGATTATTCCAAACTATAATTATATGACAATTTGACATGTCGAAACGATGATTACCATCGAATGATCGATGAATAGCCAACATTGAATTTTTTTGATCAACGTTTTTTAAAACAAACCTGTGGCTTTGCTAGCTTCGGGCGAACTCAGCAGAGCCATTTTTGTAAAAACAACATTTTTCAAAGATTCGAAATAGTAATATTATAGAAACAATTTTAGGCTAATTAATTACCCTAGTTTCATATTTTTTGCTCCTCGCGTTTTCGAAAAAAACTGGATTTATTGACTAACGCATAGGCGATGATGTGATTATTCCAAACTATAATTATATGACAATTTGACATGTCGAAACGATGATTACCATCGAATGATCGATGAATAGCCAACATTGAATTTTTTTGATCAACGTTTTTTAAAACAAACCTGTGGCTTTGCTAGCTTCGGGCGAACTCAGCAGAGCCATTTTTGTAAAAGCAACTTTTTCAAAGATTCGAAATAGTAATGTTCAAGAAACAAATTTAGGCTAATTAATTACCCTAGTTTCATATTTTTTGCTCCTCGCGTTTTCGAAAAAAACTGGATTTTTTGACTAACGCATAAGCGATGATGTGATTATTCCAAACTATAATTATATGACAATTTGACATGTCGAAACGATGATTACCATCGAATGATCGATGAATAGCCAACATTGAATTTTTTTTATCAACGTTTTTTAAAACAAACCCGTGGCTTTGCTAGCTTCGGGTGAACTCAGCTGAGTCATTTTTGTAAAAACAACATTTTTCAAAGATTCGAAATAATAATTTTATAGGAACAATTTTAGGCTAATTAATTACCATAGTTTCATATTTTTTGCATTAATATTATTTTTCCAGTACCTAATGAAGTTTTGATTAATTTCATCATTATTCAACATGTCAATTACCTAAGCGTACTTATGAAAAACACGACTCTATCTTTTGTAAACCCAACATTTAATTATTTTAATTTCCAATGCATTACTTTTCAACATATTTGCATGGATGAAATTACATCCGGTTCCACCATTTCATCCTTCGATGGTAATAATCATCGTTTTGGCACGTCAAATGGATAAGTAATTATAGTTTGGAATAATCACATCATCGCCTATGCGTTAGTCAATAAATCCAGTTTTTTTCGAAAACGCGAGGAGCAAAAATTATGAAACTGGGGTAATTAATTAGCCTAAAATTGTTCATAATATTACTATTTCGAATCTTTGAAAAATGTTGTTTTTACAAAAATGGCTCTGCTGAGTTCGCCCGAAGCTAGCAAAGCCACAGGTTTGTTTTAAAAAACGTTGATAAAAAAAATCAATATTGGCTATTCATCGATCATTCGATGGTAATCATCGTTTCGACTTGTCAAATTGTCATATAATTATAGTTTGGAATAATCACAGCATCGCCTATGTGTTAGTCAATAAATCCAGTTTTTTTCGAAAACGCGAGGAGCAAAAAATATGAAACTAGGGTAACTAATTAGCCTAAAAGTGTTCCTATAATATTACTATTTCGAATCTTTGAAAAATGTTGTTTTTACAAAAATGGCTCTGCTGAGTTCGCCCGAAGCTAGCAAAGCCACAGGTTTGTTTTAAAAAACGTTGATCAGAAAAATTCACTGTTGGCTATTCATCGATCATTCGATGGTAATCATCGTTTCGGCATGTAAAATAGTCAAGTAAGTATATTTTGAAATAATCACATCATCGCCTATGCGTTAGTCAATAAATCCAGTTTTTTTCGAAAACGCGTGGGGCAAAAAATATTAAACTAGGGTAATTAATTAGCCTAAAATTGTTCCTATAATATTACTAATTCGAATCTTTGAAAAATGTTGTTTTTACAAAAATGGCTCAGCTGAGTTCACCCGAAGCTAGCAAAGCCACAGGTTTGTTTTAAAAAACGTTGATAAAAAAATCATTATTGGCTATTCATCGATCATTCGATGGTAATCATCGTTTCGACATGTCAAATTGTCATATATTTATAGTTTGGAATAATCACATCATCGCCTATGCGTTAGTCAATAAATCCAGTTTTTTTCGAAAACGCGAGGAGCAAAAAATATGAAACTAGGGTAATTAATTAGCCTAAAATTGTTCCTATAATATTACTATTTCGAATCTTTGAAAAATGTTGTTTTTACAAAAATGGCTCTGCTGAGTTCGCCCGAAGCTAGCAAAGCCACAGGTTTGTTTTAAAAAAACGTTGATAAAAAAAATCAATATTGGCTATTCATCGATCATTCGATGGTAATCATCGTTTCGACTTGTCAAATTGTCATGTAATTATAGTTTGGAATAATCACATCATCGCCTATGTGTTAGTCAATAAATCCAGTTTTTTTCGAAAACGCGAGGAGCAAAAAATATGAAACTAGGGTAATTAATTAGCCTAAAAGTGTTCCTATAATATTACTATTTCGAATCTTTGAAAAATGTTGTTTTTACAAAAATGGCTCTGCTGAGTTCGCCCGAAGCTAGCAAAGCCACAGGTTTGTTTTAAAAAACGTTGATCAGAAAAATTCACTGTTATCTATTCATCGATCATTCGATGGTAATCATCGTTTCGGCATGTAAAATAGTCAAGTAAGTATATTTTGAAATAAACACATCATCGCCTATGCGTTAGTCAATA
This sequence comes from Chrysolina oricalcia, assembly GCA_944452925.2. Taxonomy (NCBI): domain Eukaryota; kingdom Metazoa; phylum Arthropoda; class Insecta; order Coleoptera; family Chrysomelidae; genus Chrysolina; species Chrysolina oricalcia. The sequence continues at coordinate 337,424 of OX101821.2, read as the reverse complement.
AATCCAGTTTTTTTCGAAAACGCGAGGAGCAAAAAATATGAAACTAGGGTAATTAATTAGCCTAAAATTGTTCCTATAATATTACTATTTCGAATCTTTGAAAAATGTTGTTTTTACAAAAATGGCTCAGCTGAGTTCACCCGAAGCCAGCAAAGCCACAGGTTTGTTTTAAAAAACGTTGATAAAAAAAATTATTATTGGCTATTCATCGATCATTCGATGGTAATCATCGTTTCGACATGTCAAATTGTCATATAATTATAGTTTGGAATAATCACATCATCGCTTATGCGTTAGTCAATAAATCCAGTTTTTTTCGGAAACGCGAGGAACAAAAAATATGAAACTATATGGTAATTAATTAGCCTAAACTTGTTCCTAGAATATTACTATTTCGAATCTTTGGAAAATGTTGTTTTTACAAAAATGGCTCTGCTGAGTTCGCCCGAAGCTAGCAAAGCCACAGGTTTGTTTTAAAAAACGTTGAGCAAAAAATATGAAACTAGGGTAATTAATTAGCCTAAATTTGTTCCTTGAACATGACTATTTCGAATCTTTGAAAAAGTTGCTTTTACAAAAATGGCTCTGCTGAGTACGCCCGAAGCTAGCAAAGCGACATGTTATTTTAAAAAAACCCTGATCAAAATAATTTTATGTGGACTATTCATCGATCATTCGATGGTAATTATCGTTTCGGCATGTCAAATAGTCAAGTAATTATAGTTTGAAATAATCACATCATCGCCTATGCGATAGTCATAAATCAAGTTTTTTTCGAAAACGCGAGGAAAAAAAATATGAAACAAGGGTAATTAATTAGCCTAAAAATATTCCTAAAATATCACCATTTCGAATCGCTGAAAAATATTGTGTTTCAAAAATGGCTTTGCTGAGTTCGGCCGAAGCTAGCAAAGCCACAGATTTTTCTATGAAGGAAATGAGTAAAAAAAATATTAATAGGGTAATAAATTAGCCTAAAATAGGCTCTACAATTTGGCTATATCAAATTACATTTTTGTTTATTTTTGAAGTATGGCTCGGCCGAGTTCGGCCGAAGCTAGCAAAGCCACTGATTTTTCTATGAAGGAGGAGAGCAAAAAATTCGGGAATATGGTAATAAATTAGCCTAAAATGAGCCTAAAATCATGTAACCCATCCCGAGTCGAAATTCGTGTGTGGCTTTGCTAGCTTCTATAGAATTCTATTTTCATTATTAGGACAAATTTAGGTCTGCTCCAGTGTAATATTCGTATAAGAAGATAGTTTTCGTAGAAAGGGTAGAGTAAGAAATAGTAGGAATTTATTCTCATGAAAATTCTGGGTTTATATTTAAAATAAAAGAGAGACAAAGATATTTTGACATATATATTTATTCACTTATAAAAACTTAACATATGACATCAAGAACTAAAGACAGATAGCTGCAACCCTCCTGATGTGGATAAGAGCTCTACATATAAGCGTTTCAAATGAGCTAGATAATGTAAAAATGGTAAAACAAACAACAAAATATAAAGATTGAACAATCCAGCCATGCAAAATTAATAATAAGAATAATAAATTTTCATCTCAAACCCAACTAAACATAATAATATATCATGTATGTCTACACATAAGTGAATTCTAAATGAATCATTTTTTATGGTAAATAATAAGTTATTATCATTACGTATTTTGTGTTTAATTTCCACGCACTCAATATGTTTTATACATTTTTGACTGAGAGCAATTGGAAGGCTTTGACATTTCAAATTTTATTCCAAAGTAATGGAGGCATAATAAGGTTATTGATGCTTTTTCTTCAGAAAAAAATCGTTTAAATCGGACAAGACATCAGTTCAAGGTTTCAGTTACTTGTAAATGGATGTCTCTGTAGATCTTTCAACCTTTCTGCCACTTGAACCACTTGTGATGGTTTTTATGAATTAGAGTTTTGCTTAAAAAAAAGGCTATTAGTTAAATGTACCTGTTCACACCAACATTTTTTCTGATCACCACCACATGTCATGACATTATTCAAAATCTGAAAAGCACTTTGAAAATTGTTCTCCATTTGTAAGTTATTTTACCAGCTGCATTCTTCCTAGGCCTACCCATCCTATTAGCATTCGCGATGAATTTAACCAGTTTTCATTCATTCAAATAGAGATCATTTGCAATTTTAATTCGAAAACTAAAAGACCACGTCAGAAATGGCGAATAGATTTCAATAATGTCTTTTGTATTCAAATTTGCTTGCAAAATTAATGTCCTTGTACGAGAAGAGCGCATTCTTATAATATACGAGTTGTACGCCATCATGGTTTTCTAATCCAGGATTTTGAATTTCGGAAGTTTCGACGGTCGCAAGGTATTAAGAAAGAAAAAAAAAATTATAGTTATAAGACAGTCTGAAACTTAAATTTATTCTCTTGAGTTAATCATGTTGGACCATGGCTTCTAATCGCGTCTTATAACCGAATTTATTGGGATTTAGTGACACAGTGATTACACCAAGGGTCAGGCATAGGTTCAGAAATACAGGGTGAGTTGAAAAAAGACCGACTGATTTCAGAAGCGGAATAATATTATTCAGTACTGAAAAACGCGAACAATTCCTCGCTATCCATATTTGAGAGAACTATTGGAAATAGGAATATTCCGCAGTATCAAACAAACATCATATAACCCAGTTTTTTTTCTATTTATCTAATTTAGGTTTGGTCCTAAACAATTATCAGTTTTAATTGCACTAATGCATAAAAATTAACGATAATTTTGCGAGAAAGCGTGTTATCTAAAAAGTGCATTAGTTAAATTTCATATTTTGGCAAAAGAGCCAGAGTCCGAAGGAGGAGGGCTCTTTTAAATGAAAATTTTTTGCTCTAGTAGAAATCCAATGAAATCAGTTAATGTGTGGTCATTTGATTGAACACCAATCAGAACAACATTATACTGAAAACAGATCCCTTGGGCTGTTTTCACTCTATCACGTTGCCATGAATACAATTTGATTATTTATTTCGATTTTGACGTTTCAAATATTTAATATTTCAAAATAACAAGATATGGTCATAATACTGACGAGAATATTAATGAAATTATAGAAACAAATATCCCTAAAAAACTGTTTACAGTAAAAGGTTTGTGTGGAAAGCATTTATGGACTTTTGTAATGATAGAAAGTATCAGTTAGATCGAAATCGGACATTGGAAGAATTGGCGTCGATTTTAAAAGATTGGGCTGTGAACATCAGAAGAAAAGATGGTACAGTTTAAAGAAGCCACGGTCAAAACCATGTGGAACCTAACATGTGAGCTGTTACAAGAAAAATATTATAAAGAAATGAAAGTTGTTATTGACCCATTCTAAAGTGTTGTATTTCAACAAGCGCGAGCTGTCCGCGATTCTATACGACGAAAACTGCAATCGGATCCCTGTGAAAGGAAACAAAGTTCAGCAGCATTAAGTTCAACAGAAATAACCAAAATGAAAAATTTATCGAATGAAAACACCCCCGAAGGGCTGCAACGGAAATTCTATCGCATAGCCGCAGTAGAATTAGCTTGGCGAGGTGGGGAAGCTGCTGCTTGCTTGACAGACTCTTTTCGTACCGAATCAAACAACGATCTGTAACAAATCGAGTTGAATATAACCCTGTATTCAGCAGGACTTGCCAAGGTGGTTCAGCAATGGAACAATAGTAGTCATTCAGTGTATTAGGACACAATGATGACTCTATATGATTTTTGTTGGTTTTTACGAAATATAAGTATATACCAACTTTCTTTTGATGCAATTTCAGCTTCCAATATCATTTTCTTATATCCAGCGTGATATGTAGTTTTTTTCTGTTTTTCATTTGCTTTATATATCATATCTTGTAGAATGATTGAGGAAAAAGGAATTCTACTGAAAGAACTTATAACAACTTCTACGGAAACATTTACACGGGTTATTTGGCAATGAGTGTATACGTACCTAATATCTAGTGCGGCTATAAAAATGAACCTACAAGTATTGTTTTTAAATTTTCACTAATAATATCTTCCTTAAAATTATGTAAATTTCTTAAAACATTCGTGATCAAAAAGAAAAATTCAGGAAAAATTTACCTGAGGTCAATAAGATAGATAGATATTTATTTGACATAAAAGTGCTACATAGAACACAAGCTTTTGTCACTAAAACTGAAAATTTGAAACTATACCACAAAATACAAAAATATTAGTGTACACAATTGAACTTATTAATAACACACATTTTTCTTGACCAATAGACAAACATGTAGACAGACATTCTAAAATATATTATTGATAGCACCTTTCTCAATATACTTAGACGATCGTTGTTTCAAAAAATGTATTTAGGTTATAAAAACTTTTTTAACTAATAACGTTTGTCTTTTCTTTCTGAAAATATTAAAAGTTGCTGAAAATCTGACAGTTTATTATAAATTAAGCTTCCAGCACGATAAGGTGATTTTTTAGTGTTTTGCATGGTGTTAAAATTTAGGATGTGGATTTCCTGTGCTGTCCTCGTCTGACATCATGCTTGTGCTTCAATTGTTTTTGTAAATGAAGCACGACATTTTGAAAATATGTCATTTCGTTCACATTTAGTATTCTTTGCAAATTATATATAATTCTTATGATTATTTTCTGTAGTACAAAAATTCTGTCAATTTCGATGGATTGGCCCGATATTATATTATAACGCAAGATAGAGTAGACGAGTGGATAGTAATACGTTTTTAGCTCTCGATGATTGATTTCTTTCTTCAAGTTTAGAATGGCAAACGTATTTTTAGCAAGCTGGAGCACATTGAGTCTATTTCTCGATGAAACGTTAGATTACTATCGATGGTTGTTCCAAGAAATTTTATTTGATCGCTGGTTTGTAGATGACTTATCTTTGACAGGATATTTGTCTCAATCAATGAGAAAAACATAAATACTATTTTATTTACATTCGTGATCAAAGAATTCTCAAGACACAACGATTTGAATGGCTTGATTACCATATCTGCTTTAGCCTCTAGTTCTATTAAATTGTTGGCGTGAATTATTACCGACGTGTTTTGTTGAAATCTTGTAATTAGCCCATGATTTTTTTCATTGAAATATATGAAAAGTAAAAACAAATATCATGCAAATATTTGAAAATGTAAATTATTGCTATTGTAGGAAAGCATCCTGTAGGGAATGTCAGGTTGAAGACGATAGTGAGACGAGTCAAGACGTGATATGAATTGTATTTGATTTATTACTTTCCGATTAATTTTATTTTACCTTCAAATATACCGTTTCATTCATTAAAATCGACTGAATCCCATACTGTTTAATTTTTTTAACTAGCTTTTATTCTACATCTACAGTATGACTATCACATTTCATTTCATTGATTGTCCAAATAGGCGTTATTCAAGGCTTCTATCATACTGCATTGAACTGTCTCATACCCGAATCCATCACAAAGCTTTCTTTGTTCATATATCACTGCTTTGACTAATCACCTGAATCTCGAATGTGTGATATCTGCGCTATAGAATTAAAATTCCTTTCAAGACTGATCTCTTGTGGCACTATCTCGAGTTGTTTTTTAAAACCTTCGAAGAATTTGATAATGGTACTTCGGATAAAACATGGCCTGTTGGATTGTCTGTCCGACATTCCTCTTGTCAGCTTGAAGCAAAACATGGCCCAATACGTAAACCGATACTCGAAAGTTACTTTGTTGTTTTTTGCTGTGTCGATTACGACCCATCGATTAGTGACTGTTTCGTGTGATATAAATAACTGCGGATAAGTGCTGAGTATCACACACAATTTTAAATTGTACAGGGTGTTGTTTTCATTATTTTCCTGGTATGAGAAAGTAACTAGCCACGTCATTCCTCAAAGAAGTAACATTTGTATATGTAGCAAATGATTTCCGAAAATTAAAACTCAGGAATAGCTACGTCGTTTGTGAACATTATCATATAGGTTTTTTTCTACAGCCAGCTTACTATAATAATTTAATTGCCCATAATCCGTTTCATAATGAGATCCATTACGATACAGATTTTCCATAACGATTTTTAATCAATACAAATTGCACCGTTCAAATCATTGGTATTAACAAAGACTACAGAAGAACCTTCTTCTGTAGTCTTTGGTATTAATAAGGACCCCGCAACAAACCTTATGGAAAATGGCTCTCGGTGAAATTGGCTGAAACTTTTGGATATTATAGATATCAGTGTCCTGATTAAATGTCTCCAAGGTCCAAAAATGGACAGTTTTTGAGATAATCAAGGTCAAAGGCTATTAAATTGACGTTTTCAGCTATTAGGAGTACAAGAATGTATTGATATCCAGTTAGCCTAGACCAGTTCCCTCCATAAACAAAATATTGCGTTACCATAGCAACGAACAATAACTTGTTAGAAGTGTCAGTGTAAAGTTTGACGTCAAAAAAGTAAACCAGAGTTACGCAATGAATTAAAAGAAAAAGTATGTCCACCGAAATTGTGAAAAACGAAAAATTGGAGTATCGAGCCATCATCAAGTACCTGTATTTAAAAGGGTTAAGAGGTAAACAGATTTACGAAGATATGCTTAATACCCTTGGTGATCAATGTCCTTCGTATGCGACCGTGAAAAATTGGACTGCAAGCTTTAAAAGAGGTAAATTTTCCATTGAAGATGATGACCGATCGGGAAGGCCAGTTTCTGTGTCAGTCCCCGAAAATATCGATGCAGTTCATGACATGATTTTAACAGACCGTCGAATTGGGCTAAAACGGATATCTGAATATTTCATACGAACGCGTTCATCATATAGTTCACGTCAATTTGGACATGAGAAAAATTGCTGCAAAATGGATCCCCAAATGTTTGAATGTTGACCAAAAGCGTGCAAGGGTAGTAGCATCGCGTTCGATCTGTGCTCGATTTGAAAACGATGTAGACTTCTTAAACCGAATTGTTACTATGGATGAGACTTGGATACATTTCTACGATCCAGAAACAAAGCAACAATCGATGGCGACACTCCGGTTCTCCAAGACCTAAGAAGTTTCGTGTCCAAAAATCTGCTGGAAAAAATCTTGCTTCAGTTTTTTGGGATTGCCATGGAGTAATCATGATTGATTTTTTGGATAAGGGTAGAACAATAACTGGAGATTACTATTCGACATTACTGTCCACTCTACGGGAAAAAATTAAAGAGAAAAGACGTGGAAAGCTATCCAAAGGTGTTTTGTTTTTGCAGGACAACACCCCTGCACACAAATCTCATGTTGCCATGCAAAAAATTCGTGATTTAGGGTTTGAATTAACCGGAGTGAAACTGGCAAGACGGCATCGCCAGCAAGAAGGAAAGCGCTACGCTTCGATGAAGTTGTGCCCGGTATCGCGGCGGAGTATGGGTAGTCATTGAATCACGTTAATTTTTGTCCGTGTTGATGAAATATTATTATATGAACCTGCTGAAGAGACAAGAACCGATCACATATTCAAAGCAGTATAATTAATTGCTACCAAGAATACTATGTATCTCTTCATTGAACTGATGAAATAGAAGTTGATTTTGTATCACTCATTTGATCTCCTCCCATAATGTTTCTGACTTCAAATAACATCTTGTTGCATTTTATTCATAGTGAATAATGAAACATGATCTATTGAATACGATGAATGTGAAATTTGATTTTGTAGCATTCATTTGACGACCTTCCCTCTTTCTAGAAAAATTGGAAAAAAATGTTTCTGCCTGTCAATATCATCTTGTTGGGATTTTTATCGTGAATAATATTGAGAAAGGATGTGTTGAATACGTTGAAAGTGAAATTCGATTTTGTAGCATCATTTGACCCCCTTCCCCCACTCTAGAAAAAAAGTAAAAAAAAATTTCTGCCCTTCAAAATCATTTTGCTGGGATTTTTTTCGTGAGGAATGTTGAGAAATGAAGTGTTGAATACGTCGAATGTGAAATTTGATTTTGTAGCATTCATTTGACCCCCTTTCCCCACTCTAGAAAAAATTAAAAAAATGTTTCTGACTTTCAAAATCATCTTTCTGGAATTTTTTTCGTGAAAAATGTTGAGAAATGAAGTGTTGAATACGTTGAATGTGAAATTTGATTTTGTAGCATTCATTTGACCCCCTTCCCCTACTCTAGAAAAAATGAAAAAAATGTTTCTGACCTTCAAAATCATCTTGCTGGGATTTTTTTCATGAGGAATGTTGAGAAATGAAGTGTTGAATACGTTGAATGTGAAATTTGATTTTGTAGCATTCATTTGACCCACTTTCCCCACTCTAGAAAAAATGAAAGAAATGTTTCTGACTTTCAAAATCATCTTTCTGGGATTTTTTTCGTGAGAAATGTTGAGATATGAAGTGTTGAATACGTTGAATGTGAAATTTGATTTTGTAGCATTCATTTGACCCCCTTCCCCCCACTCTATAAAAAATGAATAAAATGTTTCTGCCTTTCAAAATCATCTTTCTGGGATTTTTTTTCGTGAGGAATGTTGAGAAATGAAGTGTTGAATACGTTGAATGTGAAATTTGATTTTGTAGCATTCATTTGACCCCCTTTCTCCACTCTAGAAAAAATGAAAAAAATGTTTCTGACTTTCAAAATCATCTTTCTGGGATTTTTTCCGTGAGAAATGTTGAGATATGAAGTGTTGAATACGTTGAATGTGAAATTTGATTTTGTAGCATTCATTTGACCCCCTTCCCCCCACTCGAGAAAAAATGGATAAAATGTTTCTGCCTTTCAAAATCATCTTTCTGGGATTTTTTTTTCGTGAGGAATGTTGAGAAATGAAGTGTTGAATACGTTGAATGTGAAATTTAATTTTGTAGCATTCATTTGAGCCCCTTTCCCCATTCTAGAAAAAATGAAAAAAATGTTTCTGCCCTTCAAAATCATCTTGCTGGGAGTTTTTTAGTGAGGAATGTTGAGAAATGAAGTGTTGAATACGTTGAATGTGAAATTTGATTTTGTAGCATTCATTTGACCCCCTTCCCCCACTCTAGAAAAAATGAAAAAAATGTTTCTGCGTTTCAAAATCATCTTGCTGGGATTTTTTTCGTGAAAAATGTTGAGAAATGAAATGTTGAATACGTTGAATGTGAATGGCATTCATTTGACCCCTATAGAAATGAAATGAAAGTTTCTGGCATTTGTTTTATCTTTCTCTTTTTCATATCATATGTCGAACCAACTCGCAATTTAAAAAAATTAGAGGTTTTCCATAAATTGCTACAAAATCAAATTTTACATTCAACGTATTCAACACTTCATTTCTCACCATTCTCCACTGAAAAGATCCCAAAAAGGTGATTTTTTCTAGTGTTGGGGAAGGGGGTCAAATGAATGCTACAAAATCAAATTTTACATTCAACGTATTCAACACTTAATTTATCAACATTCCTCACGAAAAAAATCCCAGAAAGATGATTTTGAAAGGCAGAAACATTTTATTAATTTTTTTCTAGAGTGGGGGAAGGGGGTCAAATGAATGCTACAAAATCAAATTTCACATTCGACGTATTCAACACTTCATTTCTCAACATTCCTCACGAAAAAAATCCCAGCAAGATGATTTTGAAGGGCAGAAACATTTTTTTCATTTTTCCTAGAGTGGGGGAAGGGGGTTGAATGAATGCTACAAAATAAAATTACACATTCATCGTATTCAACCCTTCATTTCTCATCATTCTTCACGAAAAAAATCCCAGCAAGATGATTTTGAAAGGCAGAAATATTTTTTTCATTTTTTCTAGAGTGGGGGAAGGGGGTAAAATGAATGCTACAAAATCAAATTTCACATTCAACGTATTCAACACTTCATTTCTCAACATTCCTCACTAAAAAACTCCCAGCAAGATGATTTTGAAGGGCAGAAACATTTTTTTTTCATTTTTTCTAGAGTGGGGGAGGGGGGTCAAATGAATGCTACAAAATCAAATTTCACATTCGACGTATTCAACACTTCATTTCTCACCATTCTCCACTGAAAAAATCCCAACAAGATGATTTTGAAAGTGAGAAACATTTTTAAATTTTTTCTAGAGTGGGGGAAGGGGGTCAAATAAATCCTACAATATCAAATTCCACATTCAACGTATTCAACACTTCATTTCTCAACATTCCTCACGAAAAAAATCCCAGCAAGATGATTTTGAAAGGCAGAAACATTTTTTTCATTTTTTCTAGTGTGGGGGAAGGGGGTCAAATGAATGCTACAAAATCAAATTCCACATTCAACGTATTCAACACCTAATTTCTCAACATTCCTCACGGAAAAAATCCCAGCAAGATGATTTTGAAGGGCAGAAACATTTTTTTCATTTTTCCTAGAGTGGGGGAAGGGGGTTGAATGAATGCTACAAAATCAAATTTCACATTCATCGTATTCAACCCTTCATTTCTCATCATTCTTCACGAAAAAAATCCCAGCAAGATGATTTTGAAAGGCAGAAATATTTTTTTCATTTTTTCTAGAGTGGGGGAAGGGGGTAAAATGAATGCTACAAAATCAAATTTCACATTCAACGTATTCAACACTTCATTTCTCAACATTCCTCACTAAAAAACTCCCAGCAAGATGATTTTGAAGGGCAGAAACATTTTTTTTTCATTTTTTCTAGAGTGGGGGAGGGGGGTCAAATGAATGCTACAAAATCAAATTTCACATTCAACGTATTCAACACTTCATTTCTCAACATTTTTCACGAAAAAAATCCCAGCAAGATGATTTTGAAAGGCAGAAATATTTTTTTCATTTTTTCTAGAGTGGGGGAAGGGGGTAAAATGAATGCTACAAAATCAAATTTCACATTCAACGTATTCAACACTTCATTTCTCAACATTCCTCACTAAAAAACTCCCAGCAAGATGATTTTGAAGGGCAGAAACATTTTTTTTTCATTTTTTCTAGAGTGGGGGAGGGGGGTCAAATGAATGCTACAAAATCAAATTTCACATTCGACGTATTCAACACTTCATTTCTCACCATTCTCCACTGAAAAAATCCCAACAAGATGATTTTGAAAGTGAGAAACATTTTTAAATTTTTTCTAGAGTGGGGGAAGGGGGTCAAATAAATCCTACAATATCAAATTCCACATTCAACGTATTCAACACTTCATTTCTCAACATTCCTCACGAAAAAAATCCCAGCAAGATGATTTTGAAAGGCAGAAACATTTTTTTCATTTTTTCTAGTGTGGGGGAAGGGGGTCAAATGAATGCTACAAAATCAAATTTCACATTCAACGTATTCAACACCTAATTTCTCAACATTCCTCACGGAAAAAATCCCAGCAAGATGATTTTGAAGGGCAGAAACATTTTTTTTTTCATTTTTTCTAGAGTGGGGGAAGGGGGTCAAATGAATGCTACAAAATCAAATTTCACATTCAACGTATTCAACACCTAATTTCTCAACATTCCTCACGGAAAAAATCCCAGCAAGATGATTTTGAAGGGCAGAAACATTTTTTTTTTCATTTTTTCTAGAGTGGGGGAAGGGGGTCAAATGAATGCTACAAAATCAAATTTCACATTCAACGTATTCAACACCTAATTTCTCAACATTCCTCACGGAAAAAATCCCAGCAAGATGATTTTGAAGGGCAGAAACATTTTTTTTTTCATTTTTTCTAGAGTGGGGAAGGGGGTCAAATGAATGCTACAAAATCAAATTTCACATTCAACGTATTCAACACTTCATTTCTAAACATTCTTCACGAAAAAAGTTCCAGCAAGATGATTTTGAAAGACAGAAACATTTTTTTGATTTTTTCTAGGTGGGAGAAAGGGAGTCAAATAAATGCTACAAATTCAAATTTCACATTCATCGTATTCAATCCTTCATTTCTACTCATTCTTCACGAAAAAAATCCCAGCAAGATGATTTTGAAAGGCAGAAATATTTTTTTCATTTTTTCTAGAGTGGGGGAAGGGGGTCAAATAAATGCTACAAAATCAAATTCCACATTCAACGTATTCAACACTTCATTTCTCAACATTCCTCACGAAAAAAATCCCAGCAAGATGATTTTGAAAGGCAGAAACATTTTATTAATTTTTTCTAGAGTGGGGGAAGGGGGTCAAATGAATGCTACAAAATCAAATTTCACATTCGACGTATTCAACACTTCATTTCTCAACATTCCTCACGAAAAAAATCTCAGCAAGATGATTTTGAAGGGCAGAAACATTTTTTTTTCATTTTTTCTAGAGTGGGGGAAGGGGGTAAAATGAATGCTACAAAATCAAATTTCACATTCAACGTATTCAACACATCCTTTCTCAATATTATTCACGATAAAAATCCCAACAAGATGATATTGACAGGCAGAAACATTTTTTTCCAATTTTTTCCAAGAGGGAAGGACGTCAAATGAATGCTACAAAATCAAATTTCACATTCATCGTATTCAATAGATCATGTTTCATTATTCACTATGAATAAAATGCAACAAGATGTTATTTGAAGTCAGAAACATTATGGGAGGAGATCAAATGAGTGATACAAAATCAACTTCTATTTCATCAGTTCAATGAAGAGATACATAGTTTTATTTGTAGCAATTAATTATACTGCTTTGAATATGTGATCGGTTCTTGTCTCTTCAGCAGGTTCATATAATAATATTTCATCAACACGGACAAAAATTAACGTGATTCAATGACTACCCATACTCCGCCGCGATACCGGGCACAACTTCATCGAAGCGTAGCGCTGTCCGTCTTGCTGGCGATGCCGTCTTGCCAGTTTCACTCCGGTTTTGAATTACTAGAACACCCCCCTCATTCACCAGATTTGGCTCCGTCCGACTATCATGTCTTTCCTCAACTGAAAAAAAGTTTAAAAGGTCGTACATTTACTTCCAACGAGGAGGTAATAAAAGCTGTGGAGGTCTGGTTTGCAGAGCAAGAAGAAACATTTTTTTTGAAAGGTTCGCTGTAATAAATGTATCCAATTGAGAGGAGAATATGTTGAGAAATAAAATTTTTTGACATTGAAATTTTGTTTGGTTCTATAGTAGGCTACGAATTTTTCACTATATCCTCGTATCAACAGCATTTTCATTCAATCATTTATTCATTATCAACAGTAAAATGTCATAGCATTGGATATCCTTTTATTAGGAATTAATTCCTGACTTCGCAACATACAGTCAGATAAAATCATTATAAATTTACCATTTATGTACGCATAGAGGTAAATACTTGTGCTAAACAACACCATAAATCTAGACAGACTCGAGTAGCTTCAAGGTTGGATTTCTTGGAATGCAATGCCAAATAAAAATGAAAAAGTCTTAAAACCAGTAAACAAAGTCGTTGAAAACGCGTAGAAACTGTAGACGATGTAACTGAAGTTTTCATTTCAGTAATGGAATTGTTCATTAGCGACTGTCTTTTATATTCGAATGTTATTCATTTGATTTCTCCCAGAGGAAATGATTTTCCAATAAGCCTGCATTCAGTGTATTGACATAATTAGGAGACAGCTAACAAATACGATGTTTCAACTGCATCTACAAAAATTTATATGCATATTGATCAAAAAAATAAAAACATATTAAAACAGCAATACATCATAATTACCAAATTAACTTTTTTAAAACAAAAAAGTCTGGTCAACCAAAGGAATCGAAACATCAGCAAGAAATCTGAGAAGGCTTCATTATATTAGGAAATACTATGATATACAGCCTTCCATAAGTATTACACGGAATATAGAAGAATTTATAGAGGTTTTGTTAGGGCTGCTAAAAATAATTATTTCACAACAGAATATCTAAAAGTAATAACACTATCAAAGAAACTTGGCGGGTTGTGAATGAGTTTACGGGAAAAAATAACATGAAATCAAATTCAATACCGGATTCCAATACACTCAATAAATTTTACTGTTGCATATCAGAGAAACTGTCTGAAAATATCAAAGATGCTGCAGACCCACTGCTTTATCTGAATGGAACTTATGTTCCAGAAATATTTGGGTAAAATTCCGTTAACCAGGCGCTACAAGCTATCAAAAAATTTTTGAAAGAAGAAAGAAGCCATTTCGTTGTGAGATACCTAACAGGATTGGAAAAAAAATATTGGTATTAATATTTTGAATGCACAAAAGAAATTTTTAAATAGACAGAGCATGTAGCTGGCATTTTTTGCGAACAAATAATTACCTAAATAAACGTGTCGGATCACAAACATTCATATTTGGTATGTGCGCATGCGTAAACAGATAAAAAAGATGCAACCTAACCGTTTTGTATAGTCGGGTAAGCTCGGTTAGGTTTGCATAAGATCGGGTCTGTCGGGTTGATTTATAGTCATTGAAGTAGGTTATGTTATGTGAAAAGTGTTCATTATTTTTTTGTGCGCATGGGTATTCATATTTGTTTGCGCACATTTCCGTGATCTGTCTCGTCCTTTGAATTTTGCTAGTCATTTAGAAACAGTATAAGTACCATTGTTTCAAATGTGCAGTAAAAGAGTTGATGGGAAAATGTTGTGGTTATATCAACTCATTTTTCATTCTCATTCACTAAAATATTCCATGTGATACATGAATTGAACATTTCTGGAATCACATTGGCAATGTCGCAAAATTAGCTTCACCCTTCCGTCAGTTCCATTGTTACCAACCTGACATCTGACATGACAGATATTCACTAAACAAAACAACATGAATTTGTTGATTTTGTTATTGCTAAAAAGGCTAGAATTTGTTAATAAAAAACTGTTTTCAATAAAAAAATTGTAAAACTGGTGAATTAGGGTGTGTATATTGTGCTGGTGAAAATAAGGAGATATTTGAGTGTGTTTTTCGAAGAAGAAACGTGTGCTAGAAAATGCTAATTTTCATTAAAAAAAGGCCCGTACCTCCGAAATTACTTGAGACCGCCTAAAATTTCATTTGGATTTTTTGTTCAAGATGTCAAACTACGTAAGTCCCAAAAATTTTTTTGATAGCTTGTAGCGCCCGGTTAACGGAATTTTACCAACATTTGTTTTACACGAGACAAATCTCAAGAAATTAATGGATACAGTAAATCAAGTAAAAAACAAAACTTACAGTGGTATTGACAATATTTCTATAAAAATCTTCCAAAATTTGCCAATCTTCGTTCTCGAATTTCGTGTCACACTTATTAATTATTGTTTTGCCAGAGGAATTTTCCCAGACTTCCTAAAAACCAGTATAGTGATCCCTCTGTATAAGGGTGGTGACCCCACCGATCCATCCAATTTCCTACTCTTCTCGTTAATACCAGCTCTGGGAAAATTAATCAAAAAATTGGTGAAAAATAGATTGATGGACTTTTTGGCTTAGGTTTCAACCTAGAAAAAATACTGGAGATGCTATTTTTCACTTTTTTGCAGATTTTAATCTCAAAAGTGCTTCATTTTAAAAAAGATGTAACGCAACCCTTTCAATTTTTCAAATCGGAATTGTGTTTGAAACCTAATAGTGTGCGGTGACATTCAGCCTTTTTAGACCCAAGGCTTCCTTAACATTCTTGATTTAAACAGTTTTATAACAGAAAAATTATAACGAACAGTTGCCGACCGATGATGAACCTTTTACTCCCATATACACCTACTACGTAGGCTTATTATGGCAAGTGCCTGTCAGTAAACAACTACTCTCCTGGCTAAGACCACGACGGGTATTGAATTAAATCTAACACATACTTGTGCAACGTTCCTCAAATCATCAGAGGACGCAATCGCAAGTGCCCTCTGTAACCAACCAGCAGAATTATGTTTTGATTTGGACAGGGTGACCACCTGCAGACTAGTTTCGAGGTTGTTGCCCCTCATCAGTGTAAAGGGTAGGTCAACACAGACAGCACTGAAGCCATCTGTTCCCCGTCCAAATCATTACACCGCTGCCTGGTCACCTCTGGTTTATGCGATGAAGCGGTTTCCAGGCCGCTCCACCTAGATTAGATTCAATTCAATACCCGTCGTGGTCTTAGCCGGGGGAGTAGTAGTTTTCTGACATGTACTTGGTATGATAAGCCTACGTAGTAGGTGATATGGGAGTAAAGGGTTCATCATCGGTCGGCAACGACTGCTCGTTACTAAACGTTCTCCCAAAATAACTCTGTTTTCAGAAAAATAATAGTTTTAACCGCTGGCTAGTTGGTATTGTGGATGATTGGATTTAGAATCAATTTGTTTATTATTTATTCGATATTAGTGTGTGATCCTTCTCCATAAACATGTAATGGTTTCCGTGTAATAGTAATCAACATTCAAACTCTATATTTGTCATCACCTTTGATTGATTTTCTATTGCGGTTTTTTTGTTTCAGAATACAATGTAGTTCGACGCAGCTCGACCAAACTATATTCCAAATATGGCGTCATCTATTTCGCTCCATCCTCTTCCAATATCGATAGCGACGCCTTCCCGAGACTCGCTGACCTTTACCAGCACAAAAGGCCTGCTAAATGGTCCAGGACAGAATAATTGCTTTCTCAATAGCGCCGTTCAGGTAAGCAATAAAAAAATCTCGTGTAGAGTCGTTTTGTAACCTTTTATAGGACTTGACAGCGGTGGGGCGTCTAGACTCCAACGTAGAAACAAACGTAATGTTACCAGATATGATGTGTTCGTGATAAAGAAATAAATTGATTACCTACTATGTGCTCTAGAATGAGGTCATACAAATAATTTTAAATGGACAATCGTGTTTCTTAGTGTTATGTTTGTAGCGAGAGAATGAATCGGTTTTTCTTTTGAAATAGTATCTCAGATTTATGATAGTTTTAGAAATCATTGTCTTCCGTATTGCTTATTCAAATAGGCGACTGTAAGTAATACTTCACCTAGTAGTCCAAGCTTTAGAGGTTTTTCCCCCACAAAATGAATGACGTAAATGGCCTATACTAATTTTTATAATATAGTTCTTTAATGAAAACCCCAGTTTTCGCCCTAGCAAAATCGCTTTGTGGAATTTAATAGTGAAAAAAATTACAACTGAAGTTGACTCGAGTTGAGTTCGGGCGACTGCGGGTGCACGTTATCGGGTATCTTATAAAAAGTAATACTTATAGGCCGTTTGCGTCTTTTATTTTGTGTGAAAAGAGCCTTTTATTTTTATCTACAGCTTGGCCTACAAAGTGGTTGGAAAACGAATATCTTGGGTTCTAACCAACCCCATTCTAGAGAAAATATCCTCTCAAAGATTGCCCACCCAAGGAAGTATTTTTATATTATTAAAGTCACACTTCATGATGTTAAAATATATTTTATTAGTCACCAGTGTATCTATCATTTGAATGCAATATCTGGAAGCATCTCTTTCCCTCTAGGTGCTTTTAGTGGCTCTGCACAGACACTATAGTGTCTTTCAGGGTGAAGCACTTGAAACTACAAAATTATTTAAAGCCAAAATACTGTCACTATCCTGATTTTTGGTAAATGATGTATAACCAAACTAAAAGAATGTTGCTGGCCAGGGGATACCAGATATCTGTTTACTTAAGGCTTTACTGGCTCTTTTTGTATCTCAAACTTTCCAGAAGGCTTAGATCCGGCCGTCTGCACTCTGCAGGAGGACATGGCCTTGTAAATAAAATATCTATTTTTTGTGGAGTAGACTTTTAAAATAACAAACCCTGGATTAATTCACCAGATTTGATGAATAAAATAAAATTATTGAAAATATACTAACGAGGAATATTAACATTTAAAATATGGAAAATAGATTAGAGAAATTCCTATACAGATTTCATCGAAAGAGTTCATACACTCCGTTTCAACCAATAAGCGAAAATATAATCGTCACTTTCTTATAAATAAAATTGAAGCTTGCTCTACTGTTGTGTGACGTTTCTAAAAGCAGGCAACTCACCAACATGAAACTCCATCAGATCTCATTCCTTATTGGAATCTTTACTCACGATGGAAATTCGTTCTTTTTAGCCATGATACAATTTTAAAACACACTCGGCGAAACCATTATCTTTAATATTATTTCTGAACATAGAAAAATGTCTCAAATATTATACTGACCTACTTACTTACTGTGATGCAGTTAAACTACTCTCTTATTCATAATGAAACGATTACTCTTATTTATCATTAGTTCACCAAGGAAAATGCTTCGAAATTATAAACGGTGATATGAATAAAAAAAAACTTTTCGGTCAAACAGAATATTACATTCGTTTACTGCACCCCCTCATGGGGGTGGTAGCGAGACCAGTCTCAAATCCGGCCGTCTCCACTATTTTGAATCTGATCCTCGAATCTGTTCAAATTCATTCTCATGAACCGATCTAGATCATTCCCCATAAACAATCGGCAATCGGCGTTACTATATCAAGATAGGAATTTTTATTCAAAACTCAACAAATACAATCATATGTTAGCGACATTAAACAATGTTTCGTATTTTCCATTTTATTGAAATATTTTTTCATTTTATTCTTAGAAAAATTTTCATTTCTTTTTCTTCACCTTGGTATTTTTTTTTCTCTCCGAAAAAATTAAATTTTTTTTGTTTCTTCTTCGAGTTGAGTGAACTTTTTTTTCCTCAAAAAATTTTCGGTTTTTTTGTTCCAAGATGAGGACTTGATAGTTGAGAGTACCCACTGTTGCAAAAAAGTGAACAAGTATTCCTATGAATCTATCTCATCCTTTCTGTTTCTGTGTTCTATAAGATTTATAAAACAAATCAACTACATCGGGTAGTCCACTTAAAATCACCCACCATCAGTAACTCCTTAAAAGGTGATTTATCTGAATATGTCAAAACTACCTTTCTAAGCCAATCAGAGACTTGTTTTTAGTTTGGTTACCATGGAAACCCAAAATACTTCCGGAAATATTCTTCTTCCAGGGTTCTCTGGGCTATATTAAATAGTGGAAATATGTAATTCAAATTAATGACACATAATCGGAATAAGATTTAGTGCATTATATATTTATTGTCATGGTTGGATATAGTTCAATCAAGGAGTGCTTTTCTGACAGAACTCTATGTAAAGGAGCATTTGGGTAAATAGTATTTTTGAAAAAAATTATAATCTTGTGTAAATATATTTATTAATTAGATATAGCAATATTTTTTATTTTGCTTTCCGATACATTCATTTTTGATAAAATACGATATATATATATATATATATATATATTTATGGCAAGCGTTACTAATATATAAAAAGTGAATTCCAATATGCTTGTAAATTCGATTTATTTTATGTCGTCAAGAGATGGCGCAACCGACGCGATTTAGAACACGCTCAAGTATATGGCAACAGGGCCAAGTACATAATTTTGCTAATGGATAGCGGCCGAATGATACTGTATTTGCCAGAATGCATTCTCAGAATGATTTATTCGTTTTTTTGAATTAGAAGTTAAATACCATAGAATAGAGAAAATTGAAAGTTGAGTACTTCTAATGACACAAAATGCCACAGCTATGCCTAAAATAATCTTACTCTTCAGAATATTAGTTATCTTTGGAGAGAACAAAGTTTGTTTTATTTTAATTTTCAGATGATGGTTATTAATATCTACTGCTAAGTGATAGCCACTTTATGTGCTAATGGCTTCGCCTAGTTGCTATGTTGCCATATGCCCGAGCATGTACTAAATCGCTCTCGACGACCTTCAACAGACCGAATTTATAAATATTTGGGAATTCATAGCAGTACTAACAATCTCCAAATGTTATTAGGTAATCCGAAAAACAAAATCCCAACTTTAGATAGATCAGGAATTTACGAATTTACGAAAGCCATAAGGTTTGGACGTACTGAAAGGGTTGAAATAAGGGCGCGATTTTGTAGAAAAATACCTGGTTGCTGATGCATTTTCTGGCTTATGGCATTTGAATAGCTGACCGGCTTATGGTAAATTTTTTTCGGGTTCCTGACGTTATCAAATTTCAATCTGTCGATTGCCATAAGCGAGAAAATGTATCAGTAACCGAGTATTTTTTTTATAAGATCGCACCCTTATTTCAACCCTTTCATTACGTCCAAATCATATGGCTTTGGTTTTTCACTATTAGATCGTTATTGTGTATATGTTATTGTGTTAAAATGCCATAAACGAGAGATAAAAAATAGTTATTTATTATACAAGGGAAAAAAGTATTAGATTTTAGCTCGAGGTTGTCTTGTCTCCCGACGCGAAGCGGAGGGAGACAAAAAACCAATAGCTAAAATCTAATCTTTTTCTCGTGTATAAATACACTATTTTTTTCTGTGGCGGGAAAAAGGACGATTCAATAGTGAGAAAAACATATTATCACAATATATTGAAGTCAGAATATTATCGATATGAAATTTGAATTTTTAAACTAGTAAGCTGTTGTACGTATAGCGACAATTAGACCAGCGTTGCTAAGGAAAACTTCAAAGTAATCAAACATCTGTCAGTTTAATTCTGTGATTTGATTTGAAAATTGCGAACTCAGTAATTGTTTAATAGTTATTTTGAATAATATTAAGTTGAAAAATGTCTGATTCCGAGTTTTCTCTGACTCCACCGGAGTTGGTAGAAGCAGCGAAAGTAGCGTCACGAAAATTATTGTCAGCTAAATCGCGGAAAATTTACGAAACCGCGTATTCAAGATTTAAGGAATGGAAGATGAGAAAGACATGCAGTTCTTTCTCGGAGACGGTGTTATTGGCTTATTTTTCGGAACTGGCACAACAACAAAAGCCATCAACAGTGTGGTCGAATAATTCAATGATTAAATGCATGTTACGATCCAATAATAATATCAAAATATTTCAGCTGATTACATTTCTGAAACAAAATGGGAAAGGTTACACGCCCAAGAAAGCTGCGATTTTTACGAGTACACAAATTAGTGATTTTTTAAATAATGCACCCGATGAAGTTTATTTAATGGCCAAGGTTGTTGTTGTATTTGAGATTGCAGGAGCTTGTAGAATTTGTGAAATCAGCCAGGTAACATTAGATGATGTCGAAAATTCGGGAAAGTTATTAGTTGTGAAACTGAAGCAAACAAAGAACGATGTAAACAGAAGATTTGTAGTAACTGAAGAATATATTAAATTTTACCGAATGTACATAGCCCTTCGTCCAGCAGCAGCAAAGGATCGCCGCCTGTTTTATGCATATCGCAATGGAAAGTGTATCAATCAGGTTGTGGGTAAAAATCAGTTTTATAAGGTACCTGAAACAGTAGCTAATTTTCTTCAACTTGAAAATGCTAGCTCATATACAGGTCATTCATTTCGAAGATCGTCTGCTATACACTTTTAGTTGAATCTGGGGGAGATTTGATGACACTAAAGAAACATGGTCGCTGAGGGCTATGTTGATGAATCGGTGGCACACAGGACAGAAATTGCTAATAAAGTGTTCAGAACGTGTGGCAGTGCTGAAATAACACCAGGTACATCAACAGCAGTTGTGTCCATGTCAGAAAAAAATATTATTTCAACACAAGAAAATTCGACTGTTGTACCGAATAGTTCAAGGAACATGTCATTCATGCAATGCACATTCAATAATTGTACTTTTAATATAAAGGAAATGTAACTTATGTTCAATAAAATATTCTAAACTTAAGTATCTTCCTTTATCTATGTGTGAATATGGCTGGGAAAAAGTACTCATTTTTTTCCCGGGGAAAAAAGTAATTTCATGAAAAGTTATATTTTGTTACCTGGCAACAGAGATAAAATGTCAAATTTTTTTCCCGTCACAGAAAAAATACATTTTTTTCCGCAAAAGGAAAATGAATCTTCCATGTGCCTAGCACACGTCCGATTGCTAAATTTTAATTTTTTGAGAGCAACACTGACATAATGTTCAGTGGTTAAAATCCCAGAAAAGAGAAAATCAGTCAGCAAAATCTGTCATTATCTGACGGTCTGCTAGTATTCTTACTGATGAAGATAACTTGCTTATCGAAATGCTCAACTAGGAGTGAAAATACTTGTGTGGTAAAGGGGAAAATACTATTTGTTCTCATTGTTACAACTAATGAATATTTCTTCACAAAATTATATATCTTTGCGAAAACACTTATTCCCAAACAGTTACTAAAATTATATTACCTTAAATTATGGTACCCACATTTTGACGTGAAATATACCGTTGTGGAATGTACAACCAGATACTTATAATAACTTTTGGTCCGCTTACTTTCCTTCTATATTTAAATGAACCGAATAAATAAATTTTACTGTTCGATCCCACCCAATATTTCCGCTATATTAATATCGGCACTAATTATTTTTCTAACGGTTTCTCAACATCTCATATGCGTTCTATGATATTATGTACGCGCTGTTTAGCTTTCCGATTCTATTTTGGTGGGTATCGTATTGAACTTTTGCCCAAGGAGAGAGTATAACGTCATCGGTATTTTAATATTTTACTATGAACATGTCAATAATGGTATTTGAGGTTATTTATACTTCCAATATGGATTACATGTTTTGAGATTTATATGCGGAAATTGTAATTATTTGTTTTTTACGTCTAAGTATATACTATTTTATTCAACACGGTTTAATGAAACACTTTTTTGTCTGTCATGAAGGTTTAGTTGATCGAGAACACGTTGTAATGATTAACTCCAATTTCATAAAATTTCAATCAATTATTGTAAACTTGATTTCGTAAAAAAAAATTTTGCCACCACTTGTCTGAGGGAATATTCTACGAAGACACTGAAAATCTCCGTTTATTTTCAAATAATTATCTGAAAATTCCAGTTACTATTACTCGCACTTACAAAATACAGTCTTTTGCCTTGTGATACAAATATATTATATTGTGTCACAAGGGCAGAAAATGAGCTTTTGCAGTCCGTGGCTATTAATAGCTAAGGGCTGCTAAAGCATTTTCTGCATGTGTGACACACAACTGTTTTTCGTCTACGAAGTTAACAAAAAATATGAAAATGTAACAAAAACCTTTAATTTTATAAATACAGATATAATTTATTAAGAAACAATCACAGGTATATTCAGAATCAGAACGTATTATTATTCAATTAGTTTTTTCTTTTTGATTCCAAACTGAAAATTTATGTAAAACCTCAAAGTATGCAAATAACAGTCAAAGGTGTCTGGATAGTAGAAAACTACAAAAATATATTGTTATAACTTTTTTCGCTTACCATAAATAAAAATGGATCATATGAATCCGAAAAATATGACCTAAAAGTAATGTTCATGGTTCTTTGGGCTGCTAAAGTAATAGCAACTCGATTTTCTAGTTTTTCACTATCTAGAATTATTCAAATCAGAAGTTGGTCGTTGAGCAATGTTTGAATTTTCATGACTATTACCTTCTGATGATTCTTAAAGATTGAGCTACCTACAATGCTCTATTTTCTATATGTAAAATTTTAGTTTCATCACAAGTGTGATTTTCTTATAAAAGATTATTTAAATATAATGAATTCATTTTCTGGTTCACATAACTCATAGGATGTTCTTGAGTGCGATTTTTTAATGTTCCACCAATTTTGCCAATATATATATATATATATATATATATATATATATATATATATATATATATATATATATATATATATATATATATATATCTTAGTTCACAAGTTACACAATTTAACTTATATACCTATTACTGATTTCTAGAATTTGGAAGTTATGTCTTTATTTTATTGAAATGAATGAAAAAACACCTGATTTCCACTACTAGTTCTTTTATTTCTACGACTGGTTTCGGGATTTATCCCATTATCAAGTATGATAACTTACTAATAATAATAATAATTTGTGAGTTATCATACTTGAGAATGGGATAAAACCCGAAACCAATCGAAAAAATGAAATAACTAGTGGAAATTAGACAAAAGTCGTTTTTTATTCATTTCATTAAAGTGATCATGAATTTCCACAAAATGAACAAGTCATCAATTACACAAATTCTGTCTTTATCGTATTATCTGTTCTTTATGAAATTCTTAAATCTTGTCTGCCTAAAAATGAAGATACCTCTTTTTTTGCTTGTACAAAGTAGGTCGAAGCTCTGTATTTTTTTATTATCTGTTTTTGTGATAGGAAAAACATAACGAATAGCTCTTGAGCAAAGCTTTTTGGAAAGTATTTCATCTGTCAATTTAGCATTATACCCGTTGTTTATTGTAATTGAATGAAGTAGAAAGTTAAGTTCTGCTATCGAAAGGGACACTGGGTCTGGTAACTGTAAAACAGACCGATCTATACCAATACAGAAAATACTTTATTGAAGGATGTTTATGGTTATTCTACCAATTGTCCATGCAAATTTCTGTAAGTAAGGATTTTCCATGATTGAACCTTTTGAAAAAGAATAGAATTTGTTATTAAACTGATAATAATTTTGTTTTAAACATACAGACAAGAGGTCTATGATATTTTGTTGGATAACTGGATTGACTAGATTTTTGTAATTATTATTTCCTATTTTCTTTTTAGTATGCGATAAAAGTTGTGTGTCACACATGCAGAAGAATCTTTAGCAACTCTCAGCTGCTTTTGTGACGATAAACATTATTTTCGGTCATGCTTTTAGCGTTGATATGATTCACTTTTATATAAAAACACAAAGCTATATTTGAACAGAATTAACAATAAAGTTGTACAGCATATTGCAACACCTAAATATATAAAATAACAATATTAAAACCATCACTCTCCACATAGAGGCAGGGATGGGGTACTATTGTATTGTTTGAGGTGATAATGTTTTTTTATCTTGCCCTTCTGGGATACCAGAGGGTGGGCAAAATCCTACGATATTAGGAGGCGATTAGATGTTGTATGTCTGAGTCTCTAAGTTCTCTTTATCTATCCCTGCCTCCTCCAATTTATGCAGGAGGACTTAGTGATGATTTAAATGTAATTCATCAGGTCATCTTGGTTACGTTTTTTCATCATCGAGTTTTTCGTGAACGCCCGTGAAAACATCGAAAAAATCGAGTTTGATTTTCTTGTGTGGTAGGCGATAAACTATTTTTCGATATTTACCACGTATTGCCAGTGTCATTTTATGGCGTATTTAAAAGATATCGCCAGCGAGGTGTAGATCCAGAGTTCCTTTTGATGCACACATTCACTAGTTTACGTTTTGAGCGGCAAATAACGCTTTTAACCACTGTTACTTTGTTCCTAGAATTTTGATAGTTTTCCTAGTCGGAATTAATTTACCTAACTTCTCGAATCATCCATTCATTTCATCAAGTTCACGAGCATAGTATTCAAATTGAAAACGTAATCGTGACATTCACATTTCTAAGATATCTTCAATGTCGCAAACAGCACAACTCACCTGACTGGGTCGATTAGAAACACCTGTGCGAAAAACCTCCAGGCATATAATTTCACTAGATGTTGCATTCGCCACAAAACCATCGTAAACTTCTCTTTAAATGGAAATTTACAGAGTTACTAAGTAGTACTCGTGTTTTAGGTATCGCTAAACTTTCTTCAACTAATTTCAATTCGATGGGAAGTTTATGAAAGGAGATAGAGACGAAACAAGTTGGCCCATAAATAAAATTCATGCTTCGCTTGCATATTTATGAGCGCGATCATATATTTGGGGCGCTTTTTATGGTAAAAGAGTCATTGGTAACTAAAAAACGGTTCGTCGTATCGTAAGGACAGGATTCTGAAGGACGTTACGATTCTAGGTACGTGATGTAATGGAAATTGAAATTTCGATCCACTTTTTCACATAAAAAATCCCAAAAATGCAGTTATTTTGAAGCAATTTTTTGGGTCGATGAACAAATAATTCCAAAAAAACACAACAGCTCGTACATTGTACCTTTCTTTTGATACCAAATTCACTTCGATTGGATGAAGATTGCTTCAAATTTTAATGGAAGAGATATACCATTGCAGCTACCTCGATTATTTGTGAAAAGCATCGTGAGGTGCTGCCGCAGACGTAAGTACAGTGCATCCCATTTTGGGTGAGACAGCCAGGTTTATCGCTTATTTAAGATAGAGCCTTGCGGTTTTCACGTTCCTGTCCTTTTTTTTTGTGAAACTCAAGTTGGCCTAATCAGATTTTGCATAACTGTTTCCGTTTATGAGATACAGGGCGATTTTGGAAATTGATACTTTTCGGACCCCTTCTTTATCTCCGAAGTTATTAGAAATAATGCTGAGCTAAAAACTACATCTGATACAGAATTCTGCGTAGAATCCAGTGGCGTACTTATTTTTTTTTTCGGGGTATGGTTTTGAAGATACGACGCAAACCTATATTTTTTTCAATGGAACACCCTGTATTTTATTACTTCGTTGAATTCGCTATTTTTTTCCCTTCAAAATTATGTATAACACTATATAGGTAGGATGTTCAGAAATGCTAAAAAACACTAAAACATAATGATAATTTTTCGTTAGTAAGCCATGGATTTTCCAAGTTTCAATAAGAGGATTATTACTTTTGATTATTAACATTAGTAGGTCATAGATGATACGAACATCTTTGTTGTTATTATGGCTACTATGCATTTGGAAGCATTGTTTTATCAAATAGGCATTGAAGAGAAAAAAAAAACAAACCTGATCTAGCTGTCATCGCTACGAATTATTATTGTGTTTCATCGTGTTTGGGTTTGAAGGAATATTGAGTAATGTAGAAATAATTGTTTGTGAATTTGTTGATTGAGAACTGATAATGGCTGGAAGAGATTTGGTTTTTCAAAACAATGAAAAATATGACATTATACAATGTTTGAATCAATCCAATGAAAACTTTGGCGAAGCTTTGGAACTTTATTTGAACAGGTATGACGTCGAGAATTTTACCACAAGACATTTCCTTACATCGTGATTTAAAAATTTTCAGATATCCTGAGAGGCATCAACCTAGTCGAGCAACTATATTCAGACTAAAGTATAATTTACTGAATTATGGTGCATATTCTAAACCTCGACCCAAGGTATATAATAAAGAGAATCAAGAACTAGATGAAATAAATGTGTTAGCTAGCGTTCATGCCTATCATCAGACTTCTTGTGCAAAATTAGAGAATGATACTGCTATTTCCAGATCACGGGTACACAGAATTTTAAAAAAGTATAAGTTAAAACCCTACAAAGTCAATATTGTCCAACACTTATATCCTGGTGATGCAGCAAGACGTGTGAATTTCTGCAATTGGTTTTTGAACCATGCTCGGAGAGACGTTGATTTCGCAAAAAAACGACGAATCACATATAAGCAGTGCTGGTATATTTAACAGGCAAAATACAAGGCATTGGTATGATGAAAACCAGCACTTGATTTTTGAACGACAACAACAGGGTAGATTTGGTTTTAATGTGGCATGTTTCATATTGGGGACAAAAATCATATTCCGCATTTTTGAAGGATCTCTTACCGCAACCAGGTACTTGACAATATTAGAAGACGTGTTACCGGAACTACTGGAAGATGTTCCCCTCGCCTTTCTTCATTCCATACATTTCCAACAGGACGGCGCCCCTGCCCATAATTCAAGATTGATCGGGCGGTTTTTAGAAAATAATTTTCAGGATTGTTGGATTGAAACTCATGGACCCATAAGGTGGCCTCCAAGGTCACCTGATCTGTCTATATTAGACTTTTTCTTGTGGGGCTATTTGAAAAATAAAATATACAGTAACAGACACAACAGTCCCGAAGAACTTCGTGCATCAACAGCGGCAGCTTTCTGAAATTTACAAAACCGCCCTTTTATAATATTAAATGCACTCAGGCGAATTGAAGTTTGTCAATTATGTATTAGGGAAAATGGACAGCAATTTGAACAGTTTGATCAGTAAGATATTATGTAATGTTGAAAATTTTTATTAATGATAAATATTTTAATGGGTATTTCTTTTGTATCTAATTTGTATTATGAATTGTTATATTATTTATTTTTTGCTATTAGGTAGGTACCTACGTTTTGTTTTTCGTGTTAGTGTATTATCTCTATTTGCTTACTCTCCTATAAAAAAAAAACACAAATGAAAATTATTCAATTAATTCTTCTTTTATATGGGAAATCCATGGCCCACTAACAAAACATTATCATTAAGTGATGTTTTAGTGTTTTATAGCATTTCTGAACATCCTACCTATATAGTGTTATACATAATTTTGAAGGGAAAAAAATAGCGAATTCAACGAAGTAATAAAATACAGGGTGTTCCATTGAAAAAAATATAGGTTTGCGTCGTATCTTCAAAACCATACCCCGAAAAAAAAAATAAGTACGCCACTGGATTCTACGCAGAATTCTGTATCAGATGTAGTTTTTAGCTCAGCATTATTTCTAATAACTTCGGAGATAAAGAAGGGGTCCGAAAAGTATCAATTTCCAAAATCGCCCTGTATCTCATAAACGGAAACAGATATGCAAAATCTGATTAGGCCAATTTGAGTTTCACAAAACAAAAAGGACAGGAACGTGAAAACCGCAAGGCTCTATCTTAAATAACAACAATGGGATGCACTGTACATAGAATCGAACGTCCTCTAGTCCTTGTTTGAAATCGTTACGACAAAAAATTGACAAGGTTCGCGCATTGACAACAGTATGCGAAGTGGCACTTTTTTCATTTTCATTCGTTACCATGACACCGTGCGCGAAGTAATGTGCGAAATATATTTCGCACACTGCATGTAAACTATATGGGATTTTCATATTCTAACCTATATGGTCCTCAACTCCTCAATCAAGCAAAAAACAAGAAATCGTTTATTTATTAATGTAGAACAATAATTAAGGCTTTCAAATTGTGAGAGATATTTTTCTGGCTTTATTTGCTTCACACCGCTCTTTAAATTGCTGATATGCATTTTCATACTGCCGCCTCGATTTCTCCGGTAAAAGGTTGGAAATTACTGAATTGGCCGCATCTATCAAGTTAGGTGGGGTACTGCTTAGTTCATCGTCGCTCGAAATTTCCATTCTTTTACAATAATAAATATCACGCACGAAATTGACGCGAATAAAAAGTCACTCCAAAATAATTATCAAGAACTGTCACTTTGAAATAATCGTCAACAAATGCCATTTTATTTCCATAGTTACAGTAATTACTTGATTTGGAAAAATTATTTAAGCCAGTTCAATACTATTTTTCATAGTTATTACTTATTTTAGAACAATATTTTTGACGTTTGTAGAAAAAAATTTGTTGCATCTCATGCGCGAAATACTTTGGTAATCTCGACTATTTTTTTTAACTCGGCTGCGCCTCGTTAAAAAAAATCAGTTCTCGATCACCAAAGTAGCATTTGGCGCACTAGATACAAAAATAACTATTCATAAAAGCTAAGGAAACTTTTTTCACAGTTCCGCAGCTTAAGGTCAAAAGGTATCGTTCAACTTTTCATTCTTGATGGTCTGTCAAATACTCTGTCATCAATAGCGCTTGTAAAACGCTAATCAAATAGTAAGTGTTTCCCAAATTGTTCAAACCAACTTTACTCAAATGGTTTCAAGGTAACTTGTAGAATTATCCAAAGACTTGACTGGCAGAACATGAACAGCAACATCTTCAACCAAACCATTTTGCAAGCGGTATATGTTTTAAGTTAAAGTTCATCATAGTTCAAATTATTTTCCACTATAACATGGAGGGTTATAAGTTTTACCAATGTTGTTACACTTCAGTTTTCCATAGATAATAAATTACAAAGTAGTAGAATCAGTGTAACAATATATAAAACATGAAAACATTCATGACTGATTCCTAAATTACTTATACATGTGCTTGAGATTCATTTCTTAATTCCCACTTATACTTGATACAGTTGAAAATATCTCATATATTTGATATGTTTTTAGCGTTACAACTAATCACATCAATCGGTGCTTTCGGCACAACATTTGTTTGAGCTTTACTGCACTTGTAAAAAGTAGTGTTTGAGCTAGACTCTGATCTTGGTACATGAAAGTCAATTTGAGATAATAGTACTGGGGAGTCCACTTCACCTGTCAACAGCTTATGCTTTTTTTTAAAGACAAAATTGAATCTACGCAGTGAATTCATATAGTCGGTCAACCTTGAAGAAAAGAAACTTCAAAAAAAAATTGTCTCTATTATTATCAGCTTGCTCTAGAATTGTAGTAATAATTGAGTATGGGTAATAAACAGTATAGGATTTTCTAGTAAAAGTCAATATTTTAAATTTATAGATATTAAGGAGAAGATGATTTTTCAAACACCATTCATGCAAATAGTTGATTTGTTCCTATAGAATAGAACAATCTTCCAAATAAGAAATAGAAGCATAGAATTTCAGATAGCCCGTGAACATTAAGTTATTGCAATCAAGTGTCTCGCAAAATTTATTGATAGATCAAGAACAACAATGGCCCCAAGCTGGAACCTTGAGTGTCTCCTCTGGTTGCAGTATAATTATGTGAACAAAATCCGTTATAAGAGACACTTTATTACTAATTGCAGATTTTGAATTCATGAATCCATGTTGAAATTCAGATGAGACATGTTTGGTTGCCAGATTAATGCCATTATTTCATTCATGATGAAATAGACCAATCAGACATCACCATTACTCGTATTTATTTTGTTTAAATAAGTGATTATTTCACAAGAGCCGTTTAATCGCGATTAAATTTTCGTTCTCCATGTTGGTTTTTGTTGTGTCGTTTTTCAGAGATTCTCACAATTCTTGGAAACAGTTTATGAAAAAACAATAATTTCTTAATCGTTTGAATGACCCAATATTGATTTTCATCAGAGAAAACTCCATTTTCGATAGGATTTCTAGACAAATGTTTTGACATAAGGCAACGGCAATACGTCAAAATTGAAATGTTTACATGGAAAATTCGCGGTGTTCATTATCAATAAAATTCTTTCAATCTACCTCATTCAAGAAATAATCTTGTCGTATATCACACGACCTATACATTTCAATGGATTAAAGATTAAACTATCAAAACATTTTTTGCATGATTGTGCTTTTTGATAAATAATTTCATGCACCATAATTTCAAAATATTTTATTAAATTGTTGTGCATTCAACTATTTTCCAAGCAAAATCATCCTCAAATTATTTTGATAGTTTAATCGATTAAATTTATACGATTATACAATATAATTTCCAAGACCTTCGCAAGGTTATTTAAGATTGAAATTGGTCTATAATTGCTTATGAATGCACGGTCTTGAGACTAATGTTCAGGACAAATTTTTTAAATTTTCCAGATTTCAGGAAAGACCGATGTTTTAATAATTGAAGTGAAGATTGTAAGCAATGAATCAACTAATACTGTCAGACAATCTTTCATGATGAAGAATGGAATTTTGTCGGAACCTGAGATGAATTAATTTTTGCTGAAGATGACAGATTATAATTCTTCGAAAGATGTCCTGCTGATGCAAGTCTTTTGACTACACCTACTTTTTCAATAAAGATAATTTTTGGTGAAATTTTCACACCTACCCAGTTGTTAGTATCTCCCTTCCATTGCATGTGATGGATCGTCTCCGATAGAAATAATTAGAAGTGACATTGGCCATTGGTTTTGATAACTAGTTTCCTCAAGTATTCCGATGATTAAATAGAGCTACTGTTCTAGAAAAATTCGCCTACGCATAACTAATCAAGCGACTATTCAATGAATTCGAAATAATTATCAATAAGCGCTCGAATGCTTTCGTAATTAATTTTTAACCGTATATCCCGTTTTGTAAGGCTTCTTCCTCTGCAGGTGCTAATACAACCGAGTGTCTGTCAGAAACCGAGGGATTATGATGAATTGGATAAACATACCTTCTGTTACAATGTTTTTAGAGATCTTCGATATAATTGTATTGTAACCTATAGCTTGAAGATCAGATATCCGTATTGATTATTGATTGAAACTTATATGATGATATCGTATTATTTACAGGCCGATTCATGATAAGACCGATAAATTTCAGGAACTGGGTTTCCATGCATGTTATTTTAGGAAGTCAATTTTCTATAAATGCTGTCCAAAAAATGATGCATCCTAAAGCCCCCCATAGACTTCGTTCTTTCACTACGGTTTTCATCGCAGCGACGAAAATCGTCGTGCCAAAACTGAAGTGTGTGGTATCAAACCGTCGTGTTTCATCGCCGGTTCAAAAATTTGTACGAGCTTGATATTTGGCACGACGGGTCGTCGGTTGTCGTGCCAAACCGAGGTCTGTGTGGGGCATAAGAGAGATATCAGGATTGAAAATGTACAAATTAAAGCTTTGTTGCGCCACTATTTTTCTATCTTACCTTCTGTACAAAACTATTTCGTTTATTTTTTTAAAGATTATTCAGTATTACACAAGTGTTAAGTCACTTAGGTGCTATTTCTGTACATAAACTGTACCGATCCTTTATATTTTTGTCATTTCGTATTCTTACAATTTTGTACTATAGAACCAAACAAAATCAATTTCAAAATATTTTATTGCTCAACATATTCTCCTCTTAATTGGATACATTTATTACAGCGTATACCTGCAACGTCTCTAGACCTTTAAAAAAAATGTTTCTCCTTGCTCTGCAAACCAGACCTCCACAGTGTTACGACGAGGAAGAACATAAATATTAACTCAATATAACTTTTATTCTCTTCTATCTTTCAGTCACTGTCACATTGACAATAATCCTCTATTCTATATATAGTGCATCACATCTCCCCTTCTAAGATTCTCAACCTACATTATCCCATTGTCCCCCTTTCACTTTCATTCATAATTGACGAATAAATCTTCTATTTCTCACATATATTCTTCCACTTGGCATTTTGATCGTATACTTCTTGTATGGACCAGCCTCAACGATTTGTCCGATTTGATCCCAACGTTTACTGATTTGGTTCTGAACCCATACTCTGCCAGCAGATTTTTGGACACGAAACTTCTTAGTCTCATCCATAGTAACAATTCTGTTTAAGAAGTCTACATCGTTTTCAAATCGAGCACAGATCGAACGCGATGCTACTACCCTTGCACGCTTTTGGTCAACATTCAAACATTTGGGGATCCAATTTGCAGCAATTTTTCTCATGTCCAAATTGACGTGAACTATACGATGAACGCGTTTGTATGAAATATTCAGTGCTCAGATATCCGTTTTAGACGGTCTGTTAAAATCATGTCATGAACTGCATCGATATTTTCGGGGACTGACACAGAAACTGGCCTTCCCGATCAGTCATCATCTTCAATGGAAAATTGACCTCTTTTGAAGGTTGCAGTACAAGTTTTCTCGGTCGCATACGAAGGACATTGATCACCAAGGGTATTAAGCATTTTTTCGTAAATCTGCTTAACCCTTTTAAATACAGGTACTTGATGATGGCTCGTTACTCCAATTTTTCGATTTTCACAATTTCTGTGGACATATTTTTTCTTTTAATTTCTTGCGTAACTCTGGTTAACTTTTTTGACGTCAAACTTTACACTGACCTAATAAATAATGAATTAAAAAAAATACTGGAAAAGTCATTATATTATGTACTCAAAGGAGAGACTGCCATTTGTGCTATTTGTTCAGAAATCTTAAGAGGCCATGAGCGCAATTATATTTGTGGCGCTTTTAAGGGTAAAAGAGTCAATTGATAACTCGAAAACGGTACGTCGTATCGATTCCCAACAAGGACAGGATTCTAGAGGACATTCAATTCTAGGTACGTGCTGTAATGGAAATTGAAACTTCAATCCACTTTTTCACAAAAAAAAATCTCAAAAATGTCCCAAAAATGCAGTTACTTTGAAGCAAGTTTTTGGGTAGATGAACAAATAATTTCAAAAAAACATTACAGCACGTACATAGATCAACGTTTTAACTTTCCTCTGATACCAAATTTGTTTCGATTGGATGAAGATTGCTTCAAGTTTTAATGGAAGAGAAATACCATTGCAGCTTCATCGATTATCTGTAAAAAGCATCGTGAGGTGCAGACGTAGGTACATAGAATCGAACGTCCTCTAGAAGCCTGTCTTTGTTTGAAATCGATACGGTGAACCGTTTTTGAGTTATCGGCTCTTTTACTAAAAAAAACCGTCCCTAATATGATCGCGCTCATGGCCTCTTAAACTAGTCTTAGAAGAGCGTCAGCTATTATCGTTTTACCACTCTCAAGTAGCGCCTTAAATTGGGTATGGTATGGTATATGTTCGTGGGGTAACTCAACTTCTATTAGTGATGTTTTCATTTTGCAAAAAAGGGTATGAAGAGTAGTGGCAGGCGTTTTTGCAACCTACTCTTGAAGAGGATTCTTTGTCAAATACCATGTATTGACACTTTTTTCTGTGACCATTTATGAAATACGGAATTATATTTTTAAGAACGAAACAAAATTTAATCTGAATAAAAACTAAACTCACTACATGTATAGGTTTGATGATCTACAACAAATTGCCACATGGATTTAAAAATATTTATGAAAGTAGGAAGTTTCACAGCTTTAAAAAAGATACTTATAGAAAATTGTTTTTCTTCTTTCGATGCACATTTCAACATGTGATATAATGAATATACCGGGTGACAACGAGATCACTTTCGGGCTGCCATTTTATTATTATTTCACCCTATAAAACGAAACTTGGGAGAGTTAATATTCGAACTGAATGTCATTTGACTGATGTTCTACAATTTCCGGTTTCCCTGAAAATGAAATTTAAATGAGACACCCTGTATATTGTTTGTTATTAGGATTCTTTAAATCATTCTACATCCGAATTCATAATTTTCCAATTGATTTTGACATGAATTATATTTTTAAATCAAATATCAATTTTCAATCTAGAGTGCCATGACAATCCTAAAATTTCTCTACGTCGACTCTCTATTTCCAGAAAAATCTAAAAAGATTATTATCTCTGTTCGTTAGCCTAGGGAAAGGCTTAAAAAGTTGTATAATTCAATTTTTTTGTATTATTTCAAAAAACTTAAATGTAACCATATCACTTTCATAACACTATTAAATGCATTATTTCAAGATGAATCCAAAAATGTATAAACACATACTACCATCTTTCATACCAACTTACTTTTATTTCATTATTAATTTAAATTTTTCCGAATCTCGGCCGCATGGCGAAGTCATAGCTTTTTAATTAATACAAAAAAATTTAATTATACAACTTCACAAGGCTAACAATCAAAGATATTCTTCTTAGATTTTTCTGTAAATTGAGAGTGGAGAAATTATAGGATGGTCATGGCACCCAAGATTGAAAAATAAAATTTGATTTAAAAATATAATTTATGTCAAAACCAATTGAAAAATCATGAATTCGGATGTAGAATGATTTAAAGAAACCTAAAAACAAACAATATACAGGGTGTCTCATTTAAATGTCGAAAGTTAAAGTCATTTCCTGGGAAACTGGAAATTGTAGGAATTTGTCGTTACACCAGTCAATTGACATTTAGTTCGAATGATAACTGTTTCGTTATACTAGGTGAAGAAATAAAAAAATGTCAGCCCGAAAGTGATATCGTTGTCACCCGGTATAGAATATCTAGCATATATATTCATCCTGTGGTAGAGGTCCATTGTATCTCGAAGTGGAGTGGTATTGATTGATTGATTCACGATATAGACTTCGAGTTTTTCTATATTGTGGATATACAGGGTGCTTCTTAAGTACGTGTAGAAACTTTAAGGGCATGTTGCTGACGTCGAAATAAGAAAAAAGTTCCCATAAACACCCATGTCCGCAAGTTATTCGGTTCTAAGATACAGAGTGTCAAAGTTTAATTATTATATTTGTTTTTTGTGAATAAATGTCGAAATATTTGTGATATTCGAGTAAAGTTCGGTGTCTGGAAAGATTTTTCAATGACAAAATCAAATTTTGTGATAATTGTGAAAAAACTAATTTCTAATTGAATTTATTTTGAATTCAAAAATCTTGTCATTCAAAATCACTTGCATCGATTATTTCAAATCTCAATAACTTGAAAACAGTTACTCGCAGTGACCTCTATCAAGAATATATTTCTTACACAAACTAAATAATAAATATTCCCAGATACCAAACTTTACTCAAATATCAAAATCATTTTTAAATTATTCACAAAAAATAAAAATAAGAATTCAACTTTGACACTCTGTGTATCTCAGAAACGAATAACTTGTGGACATATGTTTATAGGAACTTTTCTTCTTATTTTGATGTCAGCAATACGCTTCTATTTTCTACACGTACTTAAGAAACACCCTGTATATTTATTGCTAGTTGGTGTTGTTCTGTTCCGCCTTGTCTACTGTTTCTCTATGTTTGGTCATTCCTATACATATCATGTATGTATTTTTTATTGGCAAAAAATGAATATATTGGTTCGTATTCATAAACCTTGAGCAAATGCTTTTACTTGGATTTCTTGAAACAGGCGTATTCATTTTGTTGAGTTATGAGGGAGACAAACCTATAGTATAAGCATTTGCTACCTTTTATGAATACTACCCATTGTGTGAGTATATTGTGCACTTGTCCCTATATACAAACTTATATATGTTTCATTTCTAGTCTAAGTGATTACTTTGATGTTTTTTATTTATATTTTAAAACAACGTGACGTATCCAATATCATGTAAATGGTCAAAAAGACCCAAGAAAGAATATTATTATTGCCCGAGTTGAGTTGTTGCGCAGATTTAAATTTTATTACTATTATTGTTGAAACTTTGTGGTGACAGTAGTGTATTGAAAACTATTTAGAAACAATTGTGAATCACCTTGTTAACTCTATATTGAGAGCAAGTGGGCCGTGGTGGTCGACTGGTAAAAGCGTACGCCTCGCAAGCGTAGGGTCGTGGGTTCGATCCACCGATTCACCGGTCTCGAGCATGGCATCACACGCTAAAAGGTAAGGGCTGCGTCTTCCCTAGCTCACACAAGTCTCTCGAAGACTTCCGAGGGTTGCGCGTAGGGGTGCAATCGGTTGACGGAAATAACAATTTTTATAACAATAACAAAACAAAGTATACAGAATTAATGACCACTATTTCAGATTACTTCAACAATAATTGTTTATTTTCTAACACACAGAAGTAATTGGAATCCAAACTAGTAAAAAATATTTGAATAATTTGAACTTTACCTATTATTAACAGTAATCAAATGAAAATTAGTCACAGCTCCGTAAGATTCTTATGCATTACCCTAGATGAAAACATGGCTTGTAGAGATCGATTTGAAAAACTGACATCGAAGTTATTTTCCTTGATATTTCTAATATCAAATGTAGGTATAGCAAAAGTTTCGAAAATGGTGTCCTGTAGAAATCTACTCGCCAAATATAACATTTTATATTCATTTTATAATAAGCTACAATTTTCACTCAATGAATACTTTCATGATTATTATACCAGACAAAGAAGTCAATTTCGTGTAATTTTGTCGAGAAATAAAATAATATACAATGTTCAGTAGATCCCATGGGTTTGACACTATGTAAAAATTACCAGACTGCGTAAAATTTATCAAAACCCTCAAGTCTTTCAAAACTGTTTTTATATTCTTAATGAATCTTATCGTTGTGAAAACCGTTTGTTCATTGTGCATATGTGTGACAAAGAGGAAATAAAATGGATTTGATTGAATTGAATTCACTTCTTGTCTGATCTATAGGTAAATACTAGAATTTGATGAAATATTTCCCTAGCAACATTCTATTCAATCATTTTACACAAAAGACAGAATATCATGAAAAATTGCTGAAGGCACGTGCCTTCAGCAACAATAAAAAACGTGATGCTCGTTTTCTTATTGAAGAATATCTTCCTGCGACCGCAGGACGGTCACGATTACGATATCAATGTCTTCATCATTAGTTTAATCAGTGCAAATTGTTGAATCTTTGATTGACTTTCCTCCGGGTGCAGCTTAATTGAGAATGTAATTAGAAAAAGACGTAATAATGGTCGTACAGGTGGTTTCACGACTACTTCAAGAAGGAACTCGTATAATTGTATGTTATTTCGTGTAATTACCTGAATGATAAAAGGAAAAAAACTCTGTTTCCTGCATTCCAAGCCATTAAATGTATACCAGGAACGCTTTAGTGTTATGAGCGTAGAAAATGAAAAACGCATTTTTAATATAATTAAAATATCAATATCTGATGAAAATTATTTAAATTGTAGAAAAACTTATATCAATTTTGCTTTGAGTGAAAGTGATTTAACAGTTTTTTTTTATATTTAGTGAATAATTCCGTCAGGGAATGAAAGAGTGAATTAATTTTGTATGAAAATATACGTATTTTTCATGTCTACCTTACTTTCATTCTTAGCTCCCTCTTACACTCCTGATTTTTTTTCTGTACTTGGTCTGCTTGGACCTGAAATATTGATTGTTTGATTGAGGTTGATGAAAGATCAGACACGAATACAAATATGGATAGAGTTTATTTACCCATGTTACATAACAAGTACATTTATGGCAGGTCACAACAGATATTATACAATAGTAAAGTCATGAACATAAATTTATGCAATAGATATTTACAGTCTAAAAATATAAAATGTTAACAATCATAATAAAACATCTGCGGTCTCATAGCCACAAGCTGTAATACAGGCACACAAACATACAGATAGGCAGTTTTATACATCATTTTACATATAATTGGGAAAACTTCATTTCACAAGTAATTCAAAATACACCTCATTGCATAAGATAAAAAAATTGAATAAATAATCAAAATGCATAAAAAGAAACACATTGTTTATAATTAAAACATGAATTAAAATACTTGAATTTAGACATAAAATATTTAAATGTTAGTGAAAGTACCCTAAATGTTGGGCGTCTCCAGAGACTCTATAATTCTATGGATACAAAGTAAGTTAATCTCCTACTGTGTAAAAGCATTCATTCAATAGAAATCTTTTAATTCTGGTTTTGAACGCATGATCATTTAAATCTCTAATCTCAGCTGGTAATTTTTTATCTGTTGAGGAATAAGACATGCTGCTTACAGGTGGTTTGAGTCAGGTCGAACACTGGTGGTAAAAACAAATAGAATACCCAGTATTACTGATATACGTTGTGGCGTACCACAGGACTCAAAAAGTGCAAAAATTTAGTGATGCAAACCTTCTCACATTTGACATAACGAAAACCAATATAGTTTCCTTTAAGTGCATAGATAACAATGTTTCGATAGATAATCAGACCATTGAAAAAAATAATCACTCATAATTTTTGGGACTACACATTGATAGTGGTTTAAAATTCAACGATCATATAGGTTAAGCGAACAAAAAGTTATCCGCTGCAAAATG
This sequence comes from Chrysolina oricalcia, assembly GCA_944452925.2. Taxonomy (NCBI): domain Eukaryota; kingdom Metazoa; phylum Arthropoda; class Insecta; order Coleoptera; family Chrysomelidae; genus Chrysolina; species Chrysolina oricalcia. The sequence continues at coordinate 298,165 of OX101821.2, read as the reverse complement.
AGTGCGATTTTGCAACAAAAACCTGCGCTGATGCATGCGCAAGGGCTCATGCAGATCACACTTAAAAAAACATAAAATATTGACGGTTATGACTATGTTCATACTGGAAACAGTTTGTCTGATCCACAAATATTAGGCAAGATTTACCAGGTCAAATACTTACCCTACCCGATAACATATATTTTTTTTAATTACCGCTACTCTCATCCACTCTTGTGAAACTGTTTATAATGTTCTTCATGTTTTTGTTTGCATTTTGACGTTGTTTTTATTCATACATATTTTTGATATTTACATCCTTGTGTTCAGTTTGTTTCTTATGTTTTTATTCATACCACCTTATATTTATTTATTTATTGCATAAATGAAAATGTTCGTGTATATCATGCTTTGTCAACAATAATTGTTTCTTCAGACAATAAAGTATATATTAATTAATTGCTAACAATCTATGTCTTGGTTTTTCCAGTAAATTCATAAAACTTGGATAAGGAGATTGACAGTGATGATCAAAAGTTTTGCTTACATACAGTGACCGCCAAAAAGTATGTACCATATGGGAAAAATTTTTATTATTGGAGTATTGGAAAAAATATTCTGGGGAAAAGTTTGTGCATGTCCGATAACCTAAAAATCGATTTTGACACATGTCACGTGATCGCCAGAATGGCGGCAAAATGAAAAAAATTGCAATGCAAAGGCAAAAAAAGGGGTAAGATGGCAATATATCAAAAAAAGTTATTTGAAAAAGTCACTTAGAATTCAATTTTATACACATAAACGAAGTTTCAAGAGATAATTCAAAAAAATTGAAAATAGCAATTTTTTAAAAATATTTTCCCATCTATTTAAAAATATAATTTTTTTCCTTATGAATAGCTTGACTATACTGAAACATTTGCATTTCAATGATAATGACAAAACTTTCTCATTTTCTCCACACCAGAAGGCACTAAATTGAAAAAATGGGAATTTGTCAGAACCCTTGCTGTTACATCGGTTCGTATCTAAAGTTATATCCGAATTCCACAACCATTGTGATGATATGACACTCCAAAAACATGGTAATTTCCAGATTATAATCAAGTTCCGATGATAATCGTGCATGAGCGTTTCACTTCGCACATAAAATTGAAAAAAGTAAAACGCTCATACAGCATTATTATTGAAACTTGATTAAAATCAGGAAACATGGTGTTTCTAGATTGACATATCAACACAATAGTCTTGGAATTCTGATATAACTGTTAGATAAGAACCAATGTAACAGCGAGGGTTATGGCAAAAACCAATTTTTTTAATTTAGTGCCCTCTGGTGTGGAGAAAATGAGAAAGTTTTGTCATCATCATTAAAATACAAATGTTTCAGTATAGTCAAGCTATTCATAAGAAAAAAAAATAATATTTTTAAATAGATGAGAAAATATTTTTAAAAAATTGCTATTTTAAATTTTTTTGAATTATCTCTTGAAACTTCGTTTATGTGTATAAAATTGAATACTAAGTGACTTTTTCAAATAACTTTTTTTGATATCTTGCCATCTACCCCTTTTTTGCCTTTGCATTGCAATTTTTTTCATTTTGCCGCCATTCTGGCGATCACGTGACATGAGTCAAAATCGATTTTTAGGTTATCGAACATGCACAAACTTTTCCCCAGAATATTTTTTCCAATACTCCAATAATAAAAAATTTTCCCATATGATACATACTTTTTGGCGGTCACTGTATATAGGTGAACTTTCTAATGAAATCCAATATTGTCTATCACTTTATTCATTCACCTCAATGTAGAAATCTACAAATATAGTAAATTCAAGACGTTTTCAAAGAAAAAAGGTGCCGGATATAAACCGAAAACAGCCAAAATGAAGAAGAAATTAAAGAATTCATAATGATATTCACTTATACTCGTATACAAAGGTATTTAACTGAAGTCTTTCAACTTTTTTATTGATAACTTTTTTAAGATTGTGTTGGTTATGGGTATATCTGTTGCATGTCGCAGTTAGCATGAACTATGTAAAATAAAATTGAAGATATGGGAACTGCAGCTGTCATTCAAGTTGATGAAACAAAAAATAAGTGCTGTCAAAAGTTTACTATAACTGTAATGTTTCGTACCATATATAGGAAATATGCGAATCTAAGACCACCAACTACCAAAACACGTTTTTTTCCTAATTATAGAGAACAAAAATGCAGAAAAAATTATTGGACATCAACAAACTTGGAAATATACCCAGAGTAGTGACTAAACTTTTAAATCTGAAGGATCCTAAAAATTACACTGGGCACTTTTCGCCTCTTATCTGTTACGATATTAGTAGATGCAGAGAGAGATCTAACATCTCTAAAAATACTTGGGGGTTGAAAATCGTTCACAGTTGCAGATATAGTTGTTATTTCAAGTGTTTCTAGTTTATCTTCTAAAATTCTCAAATAAAAAATATATGTAATTTTTGAGATTTTTGACTTGTGTGTGTAGTGTGTAAAGTACCGATTCATACTCGTGGAATGTCATTCTTCCCCTTGTGTGAAATGTGTTACTTTCCACACCAATATTGTATTATACTATATTGGTTTCCTTCTTTATTTGTAGCGTTTCTTCCCCCTTTATTTCATTATTACCCCATTAAGTTTATCGCAGATTGAAACAGTCTCGGGAACACTATACAACCAACGAACAACCTCAATAAATTTGAACCTCTTGTACGAAATTTATCACCAATCGTTCCCAGTAAAGAACTGCCTTCCTTCACAATGTTTCTTGCCTTGTGGCTCTTAACCTCTTATGCTTTACCAGATAAAATTCAAGTGTGATGCGATTATATTTCAAGCAACAAGGTTGGGTCGTAGTCGGAACACTAAATAACGTTACTTCAATGAACACCTGCGATTTTTTCTCACGCGTTGTTTTTTTAAAGCCAAGCCTACAGTTCACTACAATTATTTATTTATATGATAAATTATAAACAATAATAAATCGATTTCATTCATCATTCTTCATAAGATCAAGAAAATGGAGAAAGGTGGAAAGTAGAAGCTGTTTTTCAACTCAACCTTCTTCTAATATAATAGTAATAAAGCAACGATTATGAGAGTTGCATACGCTATTTTTTTAAACCCGACAAATAATGAAGAACTATAAAATATAAATAATAATAATAAATGCCTTTTATTGCCATACGAAAAATAAATAACAATGGATGTTACATAAACTGTTGGCAAAGTCTAGCTCAGAGCTATTGCACTTAACTAACAGAGGGCCGGAGCCCAAAAAAATACATAACCTTAACAAACAAATTGGCTGACAAGAAGTAAACCTTCTGGTCAGCCAATTTGATAGGAACAAATGCAAAAAAAACAAAGAAACAAACAATAAAAATATAAGTGCACACATAGACAATAATAAAAATACGATAAATTGGGGTATCTACAATAAAAATTAAGTGAAGTATTGTATAATTAAATATCAAGCCTGTTCAAATATGCTTACTGCTTATCTTTTCAATTTATATTTGAACTTATTTATATTAGATATTTTGAATTCATCAGGCAAAATATTGTATGTTTGGATGGAATTGAAAAAAAAACACCTTTGAAAAAATGCAGTTTTGTGCTGAGGTATGGTCAGGGTAGACCTGTGTCTGATATATTTTCAGTGTAGTTTAAATCGAGGAATGAGTTTACTCACCAGTGCTGGAGGGTTAGGGTTATTTAAAAGTTTATGAGTAAATGTACATATATGGAGCTGCCTTCTATTGTTCATGTTAAGCCAGTTGCATTCTCTTAGTTTATGTGAAATATGTTTATATTTTCTGTTACCATAAATCAGTCTAGCGCAGCTATTTTGCTCTTTTTGAATTCTATCTTTATCAATTTTTGTTGAGCATGAACCATAAAGGAAATCACAATAGTTAAAGTGACTCAATACAAGTGATTCGCACAACGTTTGCTTCATTTTGAAACTAAGGATATGTCGATTACTGTAAATGAGTTTCATGGAAGCGAAAGATTTACCAATAAAAATTTTGATGTGCTTAGAAAAACGCATGTCGGTATCTAATACTAAACCAATATTTTTTGCCGAATCACAAATTTGTAATATATTTGAAGGTTAAGACTATTCTTCAAGGAGTTTTTATTATTTTTAGTACCAAAATATAATACCTTGGATTTTTCAGAATTGAGTTTCAAGTTATGATCATCTGAGGATATCTTGGTTTTAGTCAATTCATTGTTCATGATTTCTTCTGCAGTATCATAATTTTCAATACGAAAGCTGAGATACAGCTGGGTATCATCAGCAAAAGCAGTGTTCTATTTCATTTAAAATATCAGCAGTATATATAATAAAAAGTAGTGGGCCCAGTATACACCTGACAGAATAGCAAGTTTGGATGAGTATAATCCATTAACTAAAATTCTCTGACAACGCCTGAGGAAGTAATTCCATATTAAAAATGCTGATTTGTCATCAAAGCCGTAATATCTCAATTTAGCACAAAGCAGTTCATGACTAATGGTATCAAAGGCTTTAGAAAAATCAAGTAAAACCAAAACACAACATGAACCTTGATCATAGACTGTTAAAATATCAGTCGTTACAGTTGCTAAAGATGTTTCAGTATTTCTTCCAGGTCTACAACCACATTGACAATCAGGAAGTAATTTTTTTAATATGAAGTAATCATATATTTATGAATACAATTTTTTTTTTGAAAATTTCTGATTGAGCAGGAAGTAAGCTTATGATTCTCAAATCTGAAAAATCTTTAGGATAACTTTTTTTGGGGATAGGAATGCCAACAGAGCTTTTCCATATAACAGGAAAGAAGGATTTTTCTATACAGCAATTTATTATATGAGCAATATATCTATCTATGAAAGGACTGCAATATTTCAACATTCCCGCGTTTATACTGTCTGTTCCAAAAGCATTCGTCCGAATATTATGCAAAATGTTGTTAACCTCTTTGATAGTGATCAACTTAAATGAAAATTGAGATTCTGGATCTTCAACTGAATTACTGAAAATTTTTATTTTCTCATCACAATCACTATTAACGTTTTTAAGATAAGTGGAGAAAAAGTTGTTCAATGAAAATTATATTCATATTTGTATTGAACACAATAACAGTAATTACTTGTTCTTCTATAAAAAATTCTACAAAATTGTAATGGTATTACCTCGGGTATTACCAGGAATATAGGAAAACTAAACAATCTATTTATATTAATATTAAACATAATAATTGTAATTGATCCGATTTCTTAAAAATATTAAGATTATTTATTGTGCAGTTTGTAAAGTTTATTCCAAGTCCCACTTATCTGGAAGTGGAAGGAATATTTACATTTAATTCATTATTGCCAGTCTCAATAAAGTTCAATATTGTATTGGATATGCTGATTTTATTCTGAACCGAATTTTCAATGTAGCCTTCCGCCACTGAATTGGATTTCCAGCCACCATTTTAATGCAGTAATATCACCACCAGCATCAAGTAGTACGGTTGCAGATGTCCTTCGAAAACAATGCCCTGTATATAAATTCCGATCAGGCAAATTTGAATATGTTGCTATTTGCTTCCCTAAATTACCAAATCTTTGGCTTTCTATTGATTAGAAATATGTATCGTTATGAAAAATCTGTATCATAATGGATCTTATGATGAAAAGGATTATGGACATATAAGTGTATTATTACTTCAAATATCAAAAGCTGGATATTTTAAATGGAACGCCCAGTATGTTATTTCACTATTTTGTAGAACTACTTATCCCTACAAATTTTGTCAACATGACTTGGCCCCTTGTACTGATACTTTTTGAGAAATTTCCAATTTAATTTTCAATTTTCAATAATTGTCCTTTTATTCAATAAGGATAGGATTTTGACACTTCGTTATTGTGATTCAAACTTTATTATACTGTCAAAATCAAAGGTGAAAATTAGAAAAAGAATAAAAATGGCTAAAAAATATTTATTTTTTGAAATCATTATTATTAATTAGAAACTCATAAGAACTGTCAAAAAATGCACCGCCTGCTTCAAACAATGAAAATCTACTAACACGCCTCAACATATCTACTAATATTTTGGAATACTTCCCTAATTCTGTTTTTCATATCCTCCTTTATAGAGGAGGGTGTTTCATAAACTTGATCTTTAACTTATATAGCTCCACATATAGAAATTATATTTTTGGTAGGACCTCTTCTACCATTCCGTCTTCATCAAAAAGTTTTAGTCGTTTTTGAATTCTGTAACTGTATGAACTGTATATGGATAATGGATATACAGGGTGTCCGGTAAACCTTGTACAATATTGGAACTGGTGATGGAACAAGTCATAACTGTTCAGAATATTGGAATTTCACCTCAGTAAAAATATCACCGTTTTCGAGATAATGGGCATTTTAAGAATATCTGGAAAATCGCTACCTAACCTTGGATTTTTGAGTGCCCTGTATACAAATTGAGATGAATTCAAATATCTTTGCTGCTGAAGATAACTGATGAGTGATGCTTTCAGACGCACAGAACAGTTTTTCAGAAAGTGAAAAAAAATTCAATAAATGAGGGTAAAATGACAGATTTGAGTTTCATCAATTTTTTTTTTAAGTTTGATATTACTGTCTGAAAGAAACAACCAATTGGAAGTGGATATTCATTTCAAAAGAATGCTCATTTTGTCCAGACTCTACCATGGAATTAAACAAACTATAATTATTTTTCGAGGAAGTGATTTCCATTGAATTAGGCGTGGTTTTATTCTAGGCTTCCTTCAACTGTCATACTAATAAAATTATCGAAATGAAATGTCGTTATCCGACATGGCACCGATTAAAACGAATTCTTGTGATAAATGTCGCAATTGTCCAAAATCCTGCAGTATCCTGTAATAGGTGCAGCATTTTTTAAGAGGTGAATCCTTGTCGAAAATTAAAAACTTTTCAAACTCCTGTGTTGTGTACGTAGAAGCAATAGTTTCCTAATGAAAAAATAAAATACAGCATTGTGAATGAACGGATCTTCTTTAAATAGAATTGAAAAAATCTAGTAGGTGGCTGTCACATTTTGATGAACAACTTGTGACCTCTGTCGTAGTTTTTTGAAATTATTCGGCCTGTTTCATTCAGTGGTATTTATTTCTTCATCATACCGTACACACGTTATACTCCCCGAGAATATGCGCATATGCACAATGCCGCTCAGAGAATCGCTGATTTGGGGAGTATAACCTATAACGCATTTGAAAAGGTTTTCTTCTCTGCATACGAGTGGATGGAAAATAACATTTTTGTAATATTATTCAGTGCGATGTTGAATAATCGTTATTGTGGTTATAGTATATGTTGATTCAAAAAAACGTTGAATTAGTACTTACCACTTTACATCTCATTGATTGCTTCTAAGCAGTTGATTCGTTATTACTCATAATTATTATTTAGTCATTTCATCTTGATAGGATGAAAATAAAAGACATTACTGACAAAGTCTAATGGAGTTGATTTTAGCTCAGAATAACATCACACTCTAATATAATCGAAATTCTACTCCTTCCAAAAATAATTATCATATGTTTTATACCATGGTAGAGTCTGGACAAAGTGGGCATTCTTTTGTAATGAATATCCAGTTCCACTTGGTTCTGGTTTTTACAAACAATAATGTCAAACTGTTGTTAAAAAAATTGGTGAAACTCAAATCTGACATTTTACCCTCATTTCTTGAAAAATGGTATCGTTTTCTGAAAAACTGTTTTGTACGACTGAAAGCATCACTCGTCAGTAATCTTCAGCACCAAAGATATTTGAATTGGTCCCAATTTGTAGACATGACACTCAAAAATCTAAGATGAGGTAGTGATTTTCCAGAAATTTAAAATATGCTCATTATCTCGAAAACAGTGATATTTTTACTGAGGTGAAATTCCGATATTCTGAACAGTCAAGACCTGGTCTATCACCAGTTTCAATATTGTACAAGCTTTACCGGACACTCTGTATATGGATAATATTGCAGAAATCAGCAGTTTATAACAGTCAATCGAAAACATAAATAACTTAAGGTTCAATAAACATATTATAGCCTATGATGAAGTTTTACTAGAAAACAAATCTGGTGTTGCAAGTTTAATGGAACCACTCTATAACATTTTCCTATAAAAAAGCAATGAAAATAATATTTTGTGTCGCTTGCATAATATCAGTTTTTGAGTGCACATGCGTTTAATCAATATTTGTTTTATGAGCCAAGGTTCCTGTCTAGTCAAATTTAATTCACGGAAAATATAATGGAGTTGGTGAAATTAATAATCTACGATTATTTCGGAAGTTTTGAGAAGAACCTGCATCGCTGGTTATTACATAATTATCAACACACCTGCATGTTAGACCGTCTAAATGTAGCCTTCCAACAGATTACTATAATTTGAGCCTTTCGTGAATATGGTTTGAAACGCCGCCAGACAAAAAGTTGTTCTTTTCGAGGATGGATTTGTAATCGTCTTTGAGAAAATAAGAAAACAGTAATCTTCTTTAGGAAAGAAAATAAGACAGAATTATTTGTTATGAAATATTCGAAGGGTTTTAATCCGATTAATACAAGCCTGTTCTGGCAGACAATCAGATCCTTCAATTTACTAAAATCGGCCAATCATCTGCCTTTTTGTACAATAAAATAAACTAAAATAAAACTGTTCATTTAAATGTACTAAAAAGACGAAAATAAATTTTAAAGGGAAGTTAGCCCATCAAGATTCATTCTCGCGACAAGCTTTCATATCATTTGAAAGTTTTTAATGTAACAAAATGGTGGGTTCAATTCACTTTATAATATTTTTTTTCTTTTTAGTGCATTTAAATAAAATCTTTTCTTCAAAAAATATTTTTAAGTTTATATATTTTTCATAACTGTTCAGAATATTGGAATTTCACCTCAGTAAAAATATCACCGTTTTCGAGATAATGGGCATTTTAAGAATATCTGGAAAATCGCTACCTAACCTTGGATTTTTGAGTGCCCTGTATACAAATTGAGATGAATTCAAATATCTTTGCTGCTGAAGATTACTTATGAGTGATGCTTTCAGACGCACAGAACAGTTTTTCAGAAAGTGAAAAAAAATTCAATAAATGAGGGTAAAATGACAGATTTGAGTTTCATCAATTTTTTTTTAAGTTTGATATTACTGTCTGAAAGAAACAACCAATTGGAAGTGGACATTCATTTCAAAAGAATGCTCATTTTGTCCAGACTCTAGCATGGTATAAAACAAACTATAATTATTTTTCGAGGAAGTGATTTCCATTGAATTAGGCGTGGTTTTATTCTAGGCTTCCTTCAACTGTCATACTAATAAAATTATCGAAATGAAATGTCGTTATCCGACATGGCACCGATTAAAACGAATTCTTGTGATAAATGTCGCAATTGTCCAAAATCCTGCAGTATCCTGTAATAGGTGCAGCATTTTTTAAGAGGTGAATCCTTGTCGAAAATTAAAAACTTTTCAAACTCCTGTGTTGTGTACGTAGAAGCAATAGTTTCCTAATGAAAAAATAAAATACAGCATTGTGAATGAACGGATCTTCTTTAAATAGAATTGAAAAAATCTAGTAGGTGGCTGTCACATTTTGATGAACAACTTGTGACCTCTGTCGTAGTTTTTTGAAATTATTCGGCCTGTTTCATTCAGTGGTATTTATTTCTTCATCATACCGTACACACGTTATACTCCCCGAGAATATGCGCATATGCACAATGCCGCTCAGAGAATCGCTGATTTGGGGAGTATAACCTATAACGCATTTGAAAAGGTTTTCTTCTCTGCATACGAGTGGATGGAAAATAACATTTTTGTAATATTATTCAGTGCGATGTTGAATAATCGTTATTGTGGTTATAGTATATGTTGATTCAAAAAAACGTTGAATTAGTACTTACCACTTTACATCTCATTGATTGCTTCTAAGCAGTTGATTCGTTATTACTCATAATTATTATTTAGTCATTTCATCTTGATAGGATGAAAATAAAAGACATTACTGACAAAGTCTAATGGAGTTGATTTTAGCTCAGAATAACATCACACTCTAATATAATCGAAATTCTACTCCTTCCAAAAATAATTATCATATGTTTTATACCATGGTAGAGTCTGGACAAAGTGGGCATTCTTTTGTAATGAATATCCAGTTCCATTTGGTTCTGGTTTTTACAAACAATAATGTCAAACTGTTGTTAAAAAAATTGGTGAAACTCAAATCTGACATTTTACCCTCATTTCTTGAAAAATGGTATCGTTTTCTGAAAAACTGTTTTGTACGACTGAAAGCATCACTCGTCAGTAATCTTCAGCACCAAAGATATTTGAATTGGTCCCAATTTGTAGACATGACACTCAAAAATCTAAGATGAGGTAGTGATTTTCCAGAAATTTAAAATATGCTCATTATCTCGAAAACAGTGATATTTTTACTGAGGTGAAATTCCGATATTCTGAACAGTCAAGACCTGGTCTATCACCAGTTTCAATATTGTACAAGCTTTACCGGACACTCTGTATATGGATAATATTGCAGAAATCAGCAGTTTATAACAGTCAATCGAAAACATAAATAACTTAAGGTTCAATAAACATATTATAGCCTATGATGAAGTTTTACTAGAAAACAAATCTGGTGTTGCAAGTTTAATGGAACCACTCTATAACATTTTCCTATAAAAAAGCAATGAAAATAATATTTTGTGTCGCTTGCATAATATCAGTTTTTGAGTGCACATGCGTTTAATCAATATTTGTTTTATGAGCCAAGGTTCCTGTCTAGTCAAATTTAATTCACGGAAAATATAATGGAGTTGGTGAAATTAATAATCTACGATTATTTCGGAAGTTTTGAGAAGAACCTGCATCGCTGGTTATTACATAATTATCAACACACCTGCATGTTAAACCGTCTAAATGTAGCCTTCCAACAGATTACTATAATTTGAGCCTTTCGTGAATATGGTTTGAAACGCCGCCAGACAAAAAGTTGTTCTTTTCGAGGATGGATTTGTAATCGTCTTTGAGAAAATAAGAAAACAGTAATCTTCTTTAGGAAAGAAAATAAGACAGAATTATTTGTTATGAAATATTCGAAGGGTTTTAATCCGATTAATACAAGCCTGTTCTGGCAGACAATCAGATCCTTCAATTTACTAAAATCGGCCAATCATCTGCCTTTTTGTACAATAAAATAAACTAAAATAAAACTGTTCATTTAAATGTACTAAAAAGACGAAAATAAATTTTAAAGGGAAGTTAGCCCATCAAGATTCATTCTCGCGACAAGCTTTCATATCATTTGAAAGTTTTTAATGTAACAAAATGGTGGGTTCAATTCACTTTATAATATTTTTTTTCTTTTTAGTGCATTTAAATAAAATCTTTTCTTCAAAAAATATTTTTAAGTTTATATATTTTTCTCTTTTGTAGTTTTCATTGTATATCGGAAAAGAAATCTGTAGGTCACAATGAGCTTATGACAAGAGGCATAAGGTGTCTGGAGGACTGCTCATTGCTAATATCCTATACAATAGGAAAAGTTGGGTCGAAAATACATCAGAAAACAGCTAGTTTCCTGGCTAATGCCACGACGAACATTAAATTACATCTGATGAAATTTCTGTGCAGAGTTCCTACAAGGTTATCTCTGCAATTGCTTGGTTGCATGGGAATGTTCATCGAAACATTCGGACCACATATATATCGATTTCGGAGTGTTGCTCCTCATCAGTGTAGGGTAGGTCTAGCAGTCAATAACTAATGACTGCAAAGAATGAATCGAGAACCAAACCCATTTAAAGACAGAAACTGAGATCGCGCCCGCACAGTGGATAACTCCAAACTGCGAGCGCCATCCCAGCGCCGGAAACCCAACCAAGTAATACCCATGAACCACGATCGTCAAGACCGTATATAAAACGGAAAAGAAATCTGTAGGTCACAATGAGCTTATGACAAGAGACATAAGATGTCCGGAGGACTGCTCATTGCGCATTGCATGATCTTTAAATGGGTTTGGTTGTCGATTCATTCGTTGCAGTCATTAGTTATTGACTGCTAGACCTACCCTATACTGATGAGGAGCAACACTCCGAAATCGATATATAGGTGGTCCGAATGTTTCGATGAACATTTTCATGCAACAAGCAATTGCAGAGATAACCTTGTAGGAACTCTGCACGGAAATTTCATCAGATGTAATTCAATGTTCGTCGTGGCATTAGCCAGGAAAGTAGTTGCTTTCTGATGGATTTTCGACCCAACTTTTCCTATTATATAGGATGTTAGCAATGAGCAGTCCTCCGGACATCTTATGCTTCATTGTATATGTTTCTTAGTCTGTTCATTTCCATTAATGCTTCATTGTTGCACGGTCGCTTGCCTGTTAATTTACCGTTGGAATTTTTTTCGAATTTCTACGCGTTCTCTATCTAGCTATCGAGGGTAAATTTTTTTGAAACTGTATCATTCAATAGTCAGATAATTTTCACTATTTTTATGGATTTTTTCAATTTCTATTTGCGAATTTCCCTAAATTTTTTCGTAGCAGGAAAGGGGGGCGAGCCCTCCGATCTATTTTTTTAATCATTATTTTTCCATGTCCGAAACTGTTGAAACATTTTCCGAATTCCTTTGCGATCTCTATCTAGATTTTGAGGGGGGACAAGGGGGTGGTGAAATTTTCTCAAACCATAATGTTTGACGGTCAGATATTTTTCACTATTTTTACGGATTTTTCCGATTTTAATTTCGCGAGTTTTCCTACTTTTTTCGAGAAAAGAGGAGGGGGCGAGCCACCCTATGGGTAGTTATCGTTTATCTACGTTACTATGGAAATGTTTTAGTTTTGACGATGTCAATAATTTTACAGATCAAAAATAAGAAATTGTACGATTTGAATCTGACACAATTGATAAAATAATAGAGGCAAAAATACCAAAATTGGAATTAATAGCAAAATATTTGAATGGAAAGTATTTATGGATTCTGTTATGTCAGAAATTACGAAATAGACGGAAATAAAACGGCCGAGGAGTTGGGGTCTATTTTGAAGGATTGGGATGTGAATATGAGAAAAAGGGATAGTTCAGAATTTAAAGAAGCAACGATTGAAGCAATATAAAATGTAAATAAAACTAGTGTCTAAACGAAACTTTACTATGATAATATGATATATGCATATTGGAAAAAATTTAACTCAAAACTGGACAAAATCATCTGCAAAAACTGAATTCAAGATCAAGAGCCCATAAAAATTACGTGTCATAATTATGCCAGCTCAATAAAACAATACTTAAATATTGATAAAGAACGTCACAGTAAAATAATTAACACCATACATGGGAATACATCTTCGTCGGCTACAGACACCAAAACATCTCGTTCTTCATTCAATTTCTCCAGCTGTCATTTCACTAATTGTTCTTGCAATTAAACAGTTTCACTTTAGTTTGAATTCACTTTCAAATTAGGCAAAAAACTCTCGCATATGGGGAAATGCTCAATAATTTTATAACAACTCTCTCAAGCACGTTATTTTGATTATCGATATTCTTGGGTTATTACTAATGACTATATTATTCAAAGTACCACAGAGATAGTGTGCCAATAACAGAGCAAAATTACGAAAGCATTGTATACAACGAAGGTATATTATCGCAAAAATTACCAGAAAATATCTACTTTCCTGGCTAAAACCATGACGAGTATTGAATTCGAAGATGATGTGGGAGGCTGTTTCCTCTTTGTCACCACAGTATCTACACTCCACGGTTTCTTTATTTATTCCCATGGTGTGTAGGTGTTTTATAAGGCCGCAGTGTCCGGTAAGTAAGCCGGTGATTGTGCGTATCTTATATCTGTTGAGGTTGGGGGTGTCAGCCGTCAGTGTTTGGCTCAGGTGCCTCACCATGGCCGTACTGTGTCGATGCCCTTCGATTTGGTCCCGATATGTTGGTTGTTTTGATTTTTTCCACTAATTAATTAGGTTTCCATCGGGTTTTGCTAATTCCAAACGCTGGTTCTGGGCCTGTGAATAGTGATTCAGAAGCTTGTTTTGCAAGTTGGTCTGCCTTTCCATTGCCTTCAATTCCGGGCACCCACCCAAGTATAACCTCGTTATGTTTTGACAGTTCATTGAGGCTCTGAAAGTATCCCCAAACTGGCTTTGACTTTCTTTGCGTGAACTCAGAGCTTGTATTGCGCTCTGACTCTCAGATATAAAGTAGATGTGTTTTTTTTTATCCCCAAGGTCTAGATTCATCTGTATGCATGTCATTATGGCATGTGTCTCAGCTTGGAATTCTGTTTCTTTTTGGCCTCATCCCATATACACCTTCATCAAAGAATACTATCGTGGTAAGCCCATTGGCAGTAACTGACATTAGTATATATAGTAGGAAAAAGAGTTTTGAATTTTTATTTTGATATTTTAGTACATGATGAATTTGTACCTTCATTTAGGTTGCTTTAATTCATTAACAATTAAAGCATCCCAAGAAAGGTACAAATTTAAAATATACTAAAATATCAAAATATAAATTCAACACTATTTTTTCCACAATATGCCAAGTCGAATGTCAGTTACCTCTGAAGAACGTTTGTTTCCACTTAATGTCAGTAAATTTTCAGTAGGGTTTCATGAGAAGTAGCGCGAAAACTGTGAATTTTAGTAAAATCGGAACGACCATATCTACTGGGCACTGGGCTGTACTATACGGAAGTATCGGAACACGACTGTTTGTTATCCATATATGCCATACTACCATTACTCACCACCAATAAACGAAATCCATCGAATGTATTGTTACGTAAATTCAAATCTTACATTTTCAATACAACTCGCGGAAAGTTGGAAATACTGCAAACTGTGCCAAAAATGCGTAAAACGATGTGTCTTGATTGCTGATTTAAAGCAATCGCAAATTGGTTCATTTTTGTGGAAGAAATTTGATCTTGAAAATACCGTTTTTGAGATATTTGATTGGTCGTAAATCAAAAAGTAAGGGAGAGCGAGGCTTTTCGACTTCAGATTTGTGTTCAAGGATCTCGAAATAACCCTCAAAAAAATTTCGACAAAATCGGGGTTAATACCCTAAACTGCATTTTTTCCCAGGTTAGTTTCTTATCTAAGAACAGCCCTTAAAATTTGACATGATCAGCAACTTGTAGTGTTACGCCAAAGAACTTGAGTGACTTCAATTTCCACAGATCCTTTTAAGTATGAATTGAATGAGTGTGGTTTTGGTGGGGTTTGTAACCAACTAGCAAAATTTTGTTTTCAGACAAGGGGCACCTGCAGACTAGTTTTGAGGTTTTTGCCTCTCATCGGTGCATGAGTAGGTCAATCATTATAATTATTAAGTCCTCTTCTGAAATTTTGTCACTTGTTCCAGTTTTGGCAGTATCATTGAGATCGATTTTCAAAGTTCTCTGAGCATAATAAAATAGTCCATTTCGTGTAAATCTGATGACAATCAGGAATCGTTCATGAATATCAAACAATGTAGTTCAATTTGGAATGGAGGTATAACTTCTTGATGCGAATCGATAAGGTTGACTCCAATTTACACACTATTACATTCACTGTTCACATTTTCAGTGGATGAGACATTTTAAAACACATCATTACTTTCAACTTTGATCAAAATCAAGCGCGATAAACAAATCTCGGAGATTCCGTTAGTCTGTAATCGACTGAGAACTTTCTAATGAAACTAAATCCTGACGGATGGATTTTAAGATTCGAAAAGTGTAGAGAGAACACGAGCCCAAGTGGTTGCCTCCGGTCATCACTCACATGGTCATTCAACTCAAAAAGATAGGAGTAAGATTTATGCAAATTCGAGAACTTCAATTTAAATCCGTGGTACTTACAGCTTTTAAAATTAAACGTTTCTGATAATCCCCATAAACTTTTACGGTCCTTGTTGTCATTAGCTTTTCGCGATTTTTTTTATTGTATAGAAGTATGTTGAGAAATATGGAGTTTTAATCCTATTTTTGTCTGAAAAATCACTGAATCACTGAATCTATCCGATGATTTGGAATAATCTCTGATGAATATATATTGTAGATAATATACAAGGTGTGGATTTTAACTGGAACAAATTCGCTAGAAGTTCAGGAAAATATGATTAGAAGGAATGCAAAAACACGCAAATTAGATTTTTTGTCCGTTTCATATTGTTGGATAAACCTTATTATAGTATACAAGAACTTTATGATGATATATTTTAACTCAAACTTGTTTTAATATGTTGTGAGGTGTTTCTCAGGTGCTAGTTTTTTTTATATTGATTTATAAGACATTTTAATACTATACCAGTGACGTTTTTTTCCATTTTATCTATTTTTGTGTGTATTCTACTTTAGTTTAAGGTTAGTTTTTAGGCCCTCACTTTGTCAACAAGATCTTGTATCTTTAGACAATAAAGCATATTCTCTCTCTCTCTCTCATAGCTCAAAAAAAATATCGACATCCTTGACAGAAAAACAAAATCACCCTGCTTGATTCTTTTTGATGGGATGTTACCACTTGTGGCAACTTTTTATTGAGCCGTGTAAACTTCAATACTCATGGAAGGAAATTTCACAATTTCCAATTTTAAACCATGTCTTAATAATATTTAAGAAAAATCCCACTCACAATTTTTTAATATACCTAACTATTGAATTTTATAAGGAAAAATGTTAATATTGAATAGTGTCGGTTTCTATTTTATCCTCACTTTTCGTAAGTATTTAGTTAATAATGAATAGATTTTTATAGGTGATTCAATTGTCATTTTCTTCTTTTACATCAGTGTTCCTGATGAAGAGAAAATCAAAGTTTCGAAAGCTTGAACTTGTTCACTTATTCATTCTGTGTTCGACTACAATACCAGACAATTACCTCTATCTATATAATTAGAAATGAGTGGAAGTTTAATAAAAACTAAGTGTTATCAAAATAATTTTAATATTTCATATCTGAAATGTGATCATCAAATGAAAGGTTCGAGATGTGAACCATTCAGTTCCATACAGAAGTATGGAAACATTTTGTAAAATGTCATCGCACATTTCTTAACATTTCTGGAGTCACTGTATGACACTCTTCTATCTTCTTCTGTGTAGATCATCTAGAGAACTTGGCTGTGTGATATAAACTTACTTTGGATTCCAAATGTCTCCATAAAAAAAGAATGATGGTGATAGATCAGAAGATCTAGCTGGCCATTTTATTGGTTCTTGCCTTCCAATCCATCTCTCTGGTGCAACAAATGTGAAAGGTGAGCTGACCTGCAAGTAGATCACTATCGTCTTCAAGTAGTTGAGTAATTCTAGGGTTCACAGTTCTGTTGTATCAACGAATTCAAGATATATGTTTGTTTGTCCGTTGTGGTTACCATGAAAAAGGTATGGACCGACAATATGGTCTCCCAGAATCTCAACCCAAACATTCAATTTCTGGGAAGTATGTGAATGAGTTTCCCTGTACCAATAGGGATTTACGTCACGCCATAAAAAAAAGATTTGTTAGAAAAGCACATATTTGTATAGAGTTAATTATTATCACCAATTAATAACTGATTCATGAATTCACAAAACTCTGTCTGTCAGGATAATATTTATTCAATTCTTGTACATTCTGTATTCTGTGAGGATTCAGACTGTTTGTTGCCTTTAGAAACTCCAAAAATAGTCTCAAGTTGTCTCAAAGATTTAATGATGTATTGAAAATTTGAGCAGTAGCTCTATCATATCGTCAATTCTCAAAATACGTAATCACAATTGCTATTCTCTCTGGTATAGTAAAAACCATTTTCGCAAGTTCTCAACTGGTCCAATGAAGTAAATCGAATACATCAATATACTGAGGCTTGACCAAAGATGCGCGTACAAAAACACATAGGGACATTTTTTTTTAAATGTTTGCCATATCTTTCAAACCATTATTTCTGAAAGCATACTATTTTTCAATACAGTGACATATCCACACTGATTTGGGAACCAAGAAATAGCTTGGGAATTGTTATTGTCAGAAAAAAAATGTTCTTCAATAATTTCAGAATACTGTGAAAATCCTATGTATATCAGAACTTGCATTCATTTTTATGACCACAACGGATAAAATATCTAGACCTCTTCGATACAACTTTGGTACCCAGAATGTATTTTCTTGGTATCAGCTCAGTTTTAAACGAAATGGAGGTTCCCACATTACCAAAAATCGTCTTGATTTGCACTTATTTTTCATTAAAACTTTCACTACAATTGATCAATTCTCAATTACATTACACCGATATTATATGTGTTTGAATTCCTCCGAAATGAATTATCACAAGGACAGCAGTTCTATTTAAAATTCTGTAGGGGGTGCTGGGGATATGGGGATTGACAGCAATAAGCAGGCTGCCTTGCCAAAGAAGAAAACAGATTAAAAATGTACGTGAATTTCTACGGTTGGTCTAAAAAAAGCTTACTGTTACCTATAACGAACTATTCTTCATAATAATTATGGAGAAAATTGCTACAAAAAATACATTTATGTCGTCCTCTCAAGGTAACTGCACTAATGACAAAATACATCGCTCGTATATCTTCTTCTTCTTCGTCATTTAGTCGATGTGTTTTTGTTTGGCTATTATAACAGAAATGCGGATAAACACCGTAGATAAATAATGTCTGACGGGCGGTCAGAAGCAGTTTGCCTCACTTGAAACGGGGCAAGTTCAAGGCAGAACATAACCACACACTCATTAAGTGGTCGAGATTTGATGAGTACGATATCAGTTATATTATGAAGTGGAAAAACTTGTTTCCTGATGTGGGTTTGCCTCGGTGAAATATTGTTTTTGAAATTCAACTAGTAATTGAGTAGCTATCTGCTTAGTTTCCGGTGAAACCCAAAATATTTCATCATTCGTTGTTTTGCGGACAAAGCAATATCTTTTTGAAATGTTTTGGAATGCTTCCACTCAGAGAAAGGAGAATTAACTATTCTTGTATATATTTTTATGTATAAACTCATCCACAACCTATTTCAAATAGAAACAATCTGATGATGGAAGATAAAACATGTTTTACAAAAAGTATTGCATATGCTAAGATGGTCAAATTGATTACCAAAAAATAAAATTTACGACCTTTTAAACTTTTTTTCAGTTGAAGAAAGAGATGATAGTCGGACGGAGCCAAATCTGGTGAATAAGGGGGGTGTTCTAGTAATTCAAACCCTATATCACAAATTTTTTGCATGGCAACATGAGATTTGTGTGCAGGGGCGTTGTCCTGCAAAAATAAAACACCTTTGGATATCTTTCCGCGTCTTTTCCCTTTCCCTAATTTTTTCACGTAGAGTCAGTAAAGTCGAATAGTAATCTCCAGTTATTGTTCTCCTTACCAAAAAACTGAAGCAAGAACTTTTCCAGCAGATTTTTGGACATGAAACTTCGCCATTCCATCGAATGTTGCCTTGTTTCTGGATCGTAGAAATGTACCCAAGTCTCATCCATAGTAAGAATTCGGTTTAAGAAGTCTACATACATCGTTTTCAAATCGAGCACAGATCGAACACGATGCAACTACCCTTGCACGCTTTTGGTCAACATTCAAACATTTGGGGATCCATTTTGCAGCAATTTTTCTCATGTCCAAATTGACGTGAACTATATGATGAACGCGTTCGTATGAAATATTCAGGGCTTCAGATGTCCGTTTTAACCCAATTCGACGGTCTGTTAAAATCATGTCATGAACTGCATCGATATTTTCGGGGACTGACACAGAAACTGGCCTTCCCGATCGGTCATCATCTTCAATGGAAAATTTACCTCTTTTGAAACTTGCAGTCCAATTTTTCACGGTCGCATACGAAGGACATTGATCACCAAGGGTATTAAACATATCTTCGTAAATCTACTTACCTCTTAACCCTTTTAAATACAGGTACTGGATGATGGCTCGATACTCCAATTTTTCGATTTTCACAATTTCGGTGGACATATTTGTTCTTTTAATTTATTGCGTAACACTGGTTTACTTTTTTGACGTCAAACTTTACAATGACACTTCTAATAAGTTATTGTTCAGGGAACTGGTCTAGGCTAAGTAGATATCAATACATCCTCGTATACAACAAAATGATATTCTTGAGATTTATGTCACCCTGTATCACACCCCGACCATTCATCAACCTGAATAATTGTCTGAATAATTCGACAACCTGTTTCGTTCTCATTTCAAGACGTGCACGAACCGGAAAGTGGCCGATTGTGCTGAACTAACTCGTTTATCTATGATTAGTACTTCCGGAAGTCGGTGATCCGTGAATACGAAGTTAAACAATGAATCCTGACCCCTCATGATAGTGAACCTTGAACTTGGTAAAAAGGGAAATAATACCCGTCTTAATTTTCGAGGGGGGGAAAGTCTCGACGGAAGTTAGAGACCCGTAACGACTTTTTAAGCTGAGGATCTAGAGTCCATGGTTTTGCTGCTATAGTTCACTCACTGTTTCATGATCATGACGTTGGTTTTATAAAAAATATAAAAAAATCGAGACAAAGACTTCGATTTCAAATAAAAGAATTACTACGCTTTCAGTTTTCAATTTGGTGAAAAATATTGGATTTCAGGAAATACCAAATCCACTGAAAACGACGCATTATCACATACCAGTGTACGGGGAAGGTAATTATTTACAAGATTAACATTCAAGTGAAACATATTAAATTTAAGTCTGAATGAACAATTTATTTAAAATAATATTTTGGAGTTACATCTTCCAGTGTGAAACTAGTTTTTGATTTTGTTTGAATATATTTCGTCTACCGTGAAGGTATTGTTGAGAGTCGAGGAGTTTAGCAGCGTTGCAGCGGAGTTGCTGATTCATATTGAACAAACACACTGTATTACGTGTAGTTATGAAAGAAAGAAGAATGTTGTTTACTTTTGAATTTAATCACAATTGTTTATATAAAAACGTCAAATAAAAAGTTATAATTTTACAATTAAAAGGTCTCATCTTTCTTTAAAATCTCCATATTTAACAGGTATAATTTTTGGGGTATTTTTTACTTAAAACTGATTATCGACGAGATGTAGGTATTTTCTCATTGCAGAAATCTCAGTGACCGTAAATGATCCTACTTAACAGAGTCCATCCAAAGTACTCAACTTTAAATGGATAATCGTCAGTTTTCTTAGAATAAGTATAATTTATTACATCGAAAAGCTTCCATTAGTCCCATGATTGAGGTTACCTTGAAAAGTAATTTGGTTAAATTGGAAAGTACTAAGGTGAAAACTACGTTAAGAATACCTTTGTCATTACATATGGGTATGATCTGGAACTTTTTACTGACTCCTTCTGGGGTAATAGTTTCAGATTATATCGGACTGACGTTTCAAAAATGCATGGTAAAGGTAAGCTTATCGGGCTTTTTCTTGAATAAAACAAAAAAGTGCTGTTACGTAGTTTTATCTTCTGAACACGAATTCGGACGAATTTGCATCATTCTTTTTCTCGACCAAGTTTTTTTCCTTTTTCTCGACAAATTCCGAGATAACGACCTCATTTACAACAAAAGTTTCACCGATGAATTTTGTCTTTGCAAGCAGCCAGTTTTCTCGTTGAAGCGTCTACTTTTAGATTATGTAATAAAAGAGTTGCACTACAGTGGAATTTTTTTCCAGAAAACGCGAAAAAAATAAAAAACAGATTTTCATAAATCATTTTTTTTATTTTTGTTCGTAACTCATATTTATTTATCAAAATTATTGAAATTAACCGTTGAAACCTTTCGAGAATATTAATTTCATGTTACCTTAAAAGGTACAAAGAATAAATTAGGACACAAATAAGGATTTGATTATGATAGAAGAGCGGAAGGAGGTGAACTTTTAGGGGGAAAATGGTTTTTTACGATTTGTAGCGAAAATTAATCCTCTACAAAAAAAAATGAAGTTTTACTTTTTTTTATATAAAAACTGAATGTGTGTCGCAAAACGTAGTGGAAATATACTTTTATTGTTCTGAATTAGAAGTTTTTTATGCAGCGAAATATTTATTTTTCTCGAACCTCTTTGAAGTACTCGGAAAAGGGGCAGCTCCTAGTTAGAAACAAATTTTAAACTCCTGAAATAAGAAAAAAGTAACAGGCAAAGACAAGGTGGAGAATGTTGTAGAAGTTCCAACTTTGAGGGAAAAAAAACTCGAAATCACTCAAAATGGTGAAATGGGGGTGCAGTTTAGGGGTTGAAAACGGGTTTATGCGATTTACGACAAAACGTGACCTCTTGCCGGAAAATGTTCAATTGTAAAGTTGTAGATAATGAAAAAATCGAAAATTTTTGTATTCAACACTTTCCGACATAACCTCAAATTTACCGTCAAAATGGTGAAAAACTGATTTTTCAGTATTCAACTTTTTTGTCGCGTATAAATGATTTAATTTACATGAACATTTTTAGAAATATCCTTTTTGGTGTCGAATGAGTATAATTTTTTCGCAATTTAGAAGTCGAGAAGTTTTCGAGTTATGTACATTTGTCTTGGTGTTTTGACAGGAATTTGTAATTAAAATTTGAAGGACGGCGAGAAAAAATAAAAAGCGTGTTAAAAATAGCAAGTCTTAAGTTTTTATAGGAAAAAATCAATAAGAACAAATAATTTTTTTTCAAAATGATTTTTGATAATTTTTAAACAAATCATGATTGAAAGTGATAGGTAATTGTAGTTTGGACTCTTTCCCAAGTCAAAACTACAACATGGTCAATGAAACACGCTCGTACAAAGATCACAATAGTCCTGGGAAAATCGTATCTAGTACCACGACTCGAGAGCTTTTTAAATTTAAATGGCAAGAAGATATCTGTGCGATGAAAAGTTGGGATTATTAATTCGATATGAATAATGCAAGTAGTCTTACCTGAACGGATCCGTAATTAGATAGCTAGACAACAAAGTGTTATACACTAGGGGGGATCGGGGGAAACTCAGTTCTCGTTCCCAAGATTAGCCAAGAAAAAGACATCGCCGTCGGCCAAGTTCACATGCGGGGTAGATACGCACCGGCGAACATTCCCACACGGTCTAGGTTCATTTGTTATTTTTCTTGCTGACGCCATTGTGATACTCTTTTCGTAGTTGGTAGGCATGACTTGAGTTGGGAGCAGTTTTCTAGAGGTTGTGTAGTTAATTACTACTATGTTGTCAATTCAAGGGCTGATTGATAGATATTGGTGATAACGGGGTAAACACCCCTCTAGAAATTAATATTAGAGAGTTGAAGTGATTACAGTACGTGAACCTTCACGTAGACGTTAACGTACGAAATATAACGTTTACGGGTTGTTATGAAATTGAGTTGAAGTTGAACGTAAGTCAACCGTTAAGCCTAACATGTTAATTTGTGTTTACTTCGCTTTTATGCTGTTTTCTATGAACAACTGAAAGATGAACTCTACTTTGCGGATCTTAATCACTGAAATGAAATTATAATGTCATCATATTATAATTTCATTTCAGTGTTCTTAATAGGGATTTTGACCATATACCTCCCTTGCCAAATGCAAATCAAATTCTTCCGGAATTGGCTTTTCGAAATGTTCATTGTTTTAAATAAAGCGAAATACCGAGCAAAATCATCAAAAATACATTGAAGAAATGATGATTGATGTAAAATTGTAAATATTGCTTTTTGATTTTATGGCCTTAAAGTCAAAATTCGCTCATTCGCAACTCATCGGTGTGATTCGTATATTCTTCGGTTAACGTGCGTTGATTTTTAAGTTATCCGTGTGAGAACGTTAGGTTACGTATGCCCGTAAACCTATTTTCAACGTTAACGTGAATAGCTGACGAATGCGCATGCGTAGATGTCAATTTTTACGTTAACGTTTACGTTCATGGCAGCACTTCAACTCTCTATTACTCAATATGCAGGTGCCAAAACGAATTTTAAACGCTAAAAATAAGAATACTTATTAACGTTACAAGGCCGATATGTAGCAGTTAACGAATGAGGTTAAATATTGTAATCCTTGGCTGCGCCTCGGATTATAACAACCGAATCTGTTATTTGCGTATCGGCCGGCCAAGACTTTTCGTGATCCCGCTGAAAGATTACATTTTGATTCCGAGAAAACAACAAACCACGTACCTCGTAGATCTACAGAAAAATCCCAACATCGTGTTGTCATGGAACAGCTTAACAATATTATAAACAACGCCAGTTTTTTGTGATCGCCAGTTCGCTTTAAAAACGACCATGGATGAAATTGAAGAAATTGAGGAACAAAATCAAATTTCTTTAGAAATATTGGAAGAATTATGTGCAGCGAGTGTTGATTTGATTTACTTCCAAAAATAACTCAAGAGCTATATCAAAAAGAGTATGAAAATTTTGAGGAGTGGCGTTAAAGTGGCGTAAAAGTGGTTTATGCACTAGCGGGCGGTAAAGTACACTTTACCGCCCGGTTCAGCAAGCGTAAAGTGGCACTTTATCGCCCGCGGGCGCATTATGGCCCGGCGGGCCGTAAAGTAGACAAAATTCTGTGTCTATACTCACACATCATTTCATGCAATTCCTAACACGAATTAGAATCATTTCAGTTCAATAGAGCAATACTCTTTCTAACATTTGTTCATAATCGCTGGCAATTTTTTCGGTGATGATCTATTTATTTGAAATATATTCTCCAATATAGCACTCAGCTACTATAGTTTCACATTCCTCATATTATGTTACCCTTAATTATTGTATGCATAACGTATGAAACGTGTAGACCATTGCAATTCAAATCAGTATTTGTGATTCGCGCTATGAAACCGCTAGTGCATAAAATTTTGTATGTATCACGTGCGTAAAATGCGTTTAAGGCCTTCGGCGTGTGATGGCCCTCGGCTAACGCCATCGGGCCATCATCCACGCCGCAGGCCATAAACGCCTACTTTACGCCCTTGATACATAAATAACTATAATGAAGATGTATTATTATCCTATGCGAAAGGAAAATCAGAGGTTTATTCTCCTAACTCGCTGTGGACCAAGATTTCAATGTTGAAACTTTCTTTGAAAGTTTATGACAACATTGACACTTCAAAGTTAGTAATTTTAAATCGTACACCATATTAGAGTACTATCTACAGAAATGGTATTTTCAGATTTAGAAAATTATTTTTGTTCTTGAGACGATGTCTGATGGATACACACCAAAGAAAGCAAAAATTTTGTCTGAAGAAGGAGTCTTTAAGTTTTAGTTGGAGGCAGATGATCATACATGGTTGCTTGAAAAGGTTGTATTAATGTGTGGTATTTTTGGCGCCTGCAGACGTGACGAACTTATCTGACTGTGGATGATTTTGAAAGTACCAGTATCAGAGTTTTGGTTACATTGAGGTATACTTGAAATAAAAAGAACAGGGTATTTGTCATTCCCAAAGAAGGACTTCCTTTTGATGTCTATGGTGCAGCCATCAAATTTGGAAAATCGGAGATTCTTCATTGGTTATGGGAATGGTAAATGTGTAAAAGAAGTTGTGGGCATTCGTACTATTGGAGCTGTTCCAAAGAAAATTGCAGCATTATTAAAATTGGAAAATCCTCAGCTATAGACTCGTGTCGCAGATCCTCCGCTACTATGGTAGTAAAAAATGGTGGCGATCTACTATCGGTAAAAGAACTTGGAGGTTGAAACTCCTCTGCGGTGGCGGAGTCGTATATTCAAAATTCAGTTTCAAAGAGAATGAAGATAACGAGACAACTATTTCATAGTAATGAACCCACACCGACAACAAGTTCAAATACTGGTGCAATAAATGGTGAATCTCTCATCGATGGATACAAATTTCTTCTCATACTTGGACTTATAGACCTTTGAAATACAAAAAAATATCAAGACCATTGTTCGTGTGTATTATTTTCAAAAAGTGTACAAAACTCGAAAATTAGTTGTCTTCTGAATTGCAAAAATATTATGCTTATCCGACACCAAAAAATACGTATTCGTACGAATTTTCATATAAAATAAATCATTTATACGCAAGAAAAAATAAAAACTGAAAATTTGGTTTTTCGCCATTTTGACGGTTAATTTGAGAATATTTCAAAAAGTGTTGAAGACAGTAATCTTCGATTTTTTTATTATCTACAACTTTTGTATGAAACATTTCACAATTTTGAGTGTTTTCGTGTTCAAATGTTTTTTCCTTAAAGTAGAACCTCAACAACATTTTCCACCCGGTCCTTGCCTGTTATTTTTGTTATCTTCACAACAATTATAGGCACTATGTTTCAAGTGTGTACCTGATGCGTTCTGTTTTTTTGTTCATGGAATCAATTTAAAACTGATGTTTACACATGGATGATGATTTTGGGAATAAACTTGAAAATTATATTATAAGGATTTTGCTTTCACGTTGCGGATCTTTGTAATTTTCAACTATATCATAGCCTATTTTTCACTTCGTGGAAATGTGTGGAGAGAAGGGTACCACTCTAAAGACTGCACTCTTGAGGTGAATGGCTTCCGGTTTAGTTGGTTGCAGGAAATCTGATTTAAAACCATTTGGTAGAAAACATTAATTTAATCGATTTCAGTTGATTAGTTGAGAATTCCTTGATTTTACAATTTTTTGGTTTCAAACTGTGAAAGGTTAACATAAAAAACATGTCAAGAAACGAATTTCCTCCATAAAATCAAATTCTCAATCAATTATTCTTTGAGAAACTAGGCTAGGTAATCAAATCGAATCAGAACATACTTCAATATACTCAAAGAATACGATTCTTGTTGACAGAGCGTAAATATGCAAATATAAATAAAATAAATATAAAGCATTAAGACAGTAAGAGTATGTATGGTAGAATAGAATAGAATTTTATTGGTGTTTTTGGATATTTCTTTCATTACACAAGTCAGCAAGTTTGGAACATGTCTGTGGGTACAGATATCTAATTATAAATATATAGGAACATAACAAATAAAAGCAACGTGTTGTATAAATATATAAAAAGTTACACAATAAATTATGATGTAAAAATAAAAATAAAATTGATGTTTTTCATGAATATATCGTGGTGATGGTATTTATATTAATATTTCATTTGGATAAACCACTTGACAAAAACTCATCCACCGTGTAAATGCTGTGTTTTAGTAGGAGCTGTTTGACAGCTAGTTTAAATTTATATGAGCTGAGCTTTTTGATTGATTCGGGCACCTTATTATATATATTCAAATTAATTGTGTTTTTTGATGATGTACGAAATTTAGGATTGATGAGCTAAGAGTTATTTCTGCATGGTAGAATAGCAGTGTAAATCTTTGTGTCTGTTATAGCAATGGATGTGGTTATGTACAATCGTCCTTAATTAATTTCTAGGATTTATCAATCTTATTGTGTAAAAATGGTTTTACTCGATATGTAAAAGTGTAAAAGTCAATGTAAAATGACTATACTTATAAATTCTAGGATCTAGAATCAGAAACATTGTGAATTTACATAGATTTTGGAAAGTACACAATCAACCAAGCTGTGGCAATGCACATCTAAAAATCAAATAAAAGAACATCACTGACTTTAAATTCGACTCTAAAAGGCGCATATCAAGATAAGCATGTCTGATGGTAGATAGAAACAACTAGTGCCTTTTCCAATAGATGCTCCTTCACAGATCTGCTGAACTGGTTTTTTAAATGAATATTCCTGAGTTCATTTGTGTAGTATACTATTATTATACCCGTACTGTATAAACAAATGTAAGATGCTTGTCTACGAGTGGTTGCTAAGGCAACGAGTAACAATTAGATTTTGTTAAAGTAACGTTTTGTAGTTTTCTTTTCTTCGATAAGACGGTCTTGCACTGTTCCTTTATCATAACCCATGATGAAAAGATCTCGTAAAACCATTTCCAACTGATCATTTTCGAATTCGCACAAGGCTGCTAAATTTTTCAAACGTGCAGACCATTCTCTTGCCGATTCATTAACCATTTTTCGCGACATGTAAAATTTATAACGTGCAGCGAAAACACTCAAACTTGGTTTGAAATGTTCTGTCAGTAAAGTAATCAGCTCAGGGTATTTCTTTGACTCTGGTTCGTCAGGCATGCACAAATTGTGTGCAAGTTTATACGCCTCTTCATTGAGAACATTCAGTAATATAGCGGCTTTACGTGAATCGTCTTTGATGTCGTTTGCCACAAAATAATTATCAATGCGTCTCTTGAATATTGACCAATCTGACACTGACGGATCAAATTCTCGTAAATGACCGATGTGATCTGTCATATTTTTGAAATTTAATCTACAAAACTATTTCGCGTGGTATCACTTACGAAAACTGCAATTTGCACTTTCCATTCCATCCTCGTCGCCACTTGTAGTGTTTTTACTTTGGAAACTGTATTCCACTTTTCCCTACTAGCAAATATATCTAGGAAAGAAAACTACAAAACGTTACTTTAACAAAATCTAATTGTTACTCGTTGTCTTAGCAACCACTCGTAGACAAGCATCTTACATTTGTTTATACAATACGGGTACAATAATAGTATACTACATATGTCTGCTTTCATATCATCGTACGGGATAGAGTTAACTCGTTTCCGGGTATTCCTATGGTGAGGTTCATCTTTGATCGATTGCAGTACGGGATGTTTGGTGTACAGTTGTTTGACTCCTTGTATAGAGCTCAAAGAGTCAGTGAAAATGACTGATTCTCTAGCATCAAGGCTATTTGACAATTCAACGGCTTTTAATCAATAGAGAATCAAAATTTGAAAAATCATATCAAAACAAAATTTGAAAAACAAAAATTGTATCATAGAGGATCTAGATTTATAGAGTTTGAGGAAGGTGATATAGTTACAGTTAAAAACTATCAAAATGTAAGAAATCCTACTTGGATAAAGGGGATAATACTGGAGAGATTAGGAAAATCTATTTATAATGTAAAAATTCCCGAATTTGATGTTGTATGGAAACGGCATCTGAATCAAATTAAAAAACATAATTTCAGAGAAGCTTTCCTTGCAACATGGAAACAGTTGAAATTGATTCAGATCCTACCCTGCTTCAAAGTTATAATGAAAGTGCTAATAATGAAGTAGTCAGTGGATCTTTACCAACAAGGGTTCAACCGAAACGGAATATCAAACCGATTGAACGACTGACTTATACTTGAATAATTTTTTTTATTTAAAGGGGGAGATATTGTAGTATACTATTATTGTACCCGTACTGTATGAACAAATGTAAGATGCTTGTCTACGAGTGGTTGCTAAGGCAACGAGTAACAATTAGATTTTGTTAAAGTAACGTTTTGTAGTTTTCTTTCCTAGATATATTTGCTAGTAGGGAAAAGTGGAATACAGTTTCCAAAGTAAAAACACTACAAATGGTTTTACGAGATCTTTTCATCATGGGTTATGATAAAGGAACAGTGCAAGACCGTCTTTTCGAAGAAAAGAAAACTACAAAACGTTACTTTAACAAAATCTAATTGTTACTCGTTGCCTTAGCAACCACTCGTAGACAAGCATCTTACATTTGTTTATACAGTACGGGTACATAGTATACTACAATTTGGTAAATGGTTGTATATTTGAGCTGCGTTGTAAATCAATGACTTCCTTATTAAGTTGTTTGTTGGTATTGGAAGTAACAAATTGTTACTTTGGCTAGTGATTACCATATTAATATTGTACACAGATATACTACAAATGGGAACAGGGCCTTAAATAAGAATCTGAATAATAAAGAGTTGGTACACAGTGATTGAACTTTCAAAAGAAATGAAGAAGAGGCCTTATAAGTATTCAACTTTTGCGGACGTAATATAATTATTGTCATACAAAGCATTATTCCGTCTACTTTTATTACAGGTACAGTTGAAACTGTATATTTATCACATTAATTTTTAATTATTTTTATATGTTGTACACACACGTCAAGGAATTCATCAATCATGAAATCCCTTCTGGTTAATTGCAATTCGGAACGACCATTGACTTTCTATTTATGCAAGCCGTATGAGCGTGTCCATCTTGTAAATGTGTTCATCTTGTAGCTGATTATTATGCAACTCATAATACATGGGAGACTAAAACAAACAAAAACGTACACCTAGGCGCTGCGTTGTTCTTTTATTTATACCTACTCTCTCTCTCTCTATGTTCAAATTCACAATCGATGCCGTAGTAAAAACGTGTTTTACGGTTGGAAACGGAATTCTCAATGGGTCTTTTGTTTATAATAAGTGGTTTTGCTTATTAGGAGTTGCCGACAATTCTCATTTGTATACAACTTTAGTTTATCGTTGAATTATCGTTGAAACGTAGGTACAGTTCAAAATAAAACGGTTCGCCCATTTTCCATAGCCAACATAGACGCTCAAGAAAAATAACGTTAAGAGAGTTATCCTGAAAAAAAATGTACTTATCCCAAAAGTAAAAACAGCGTTAGATTCATACACAGAACTTCTCAAATCACAATATACCAAAAACTAAGTCTATATTCGTGAAATAAGTATAGAGAGTTACATTGCGTTTTTACACTTATTTTTCTACATAATTTCCATGTAAGAATCCTTATCTTTCTCCACAATTTCCATATCAGAAAAATTTCCTCATTCTGCATGTGAAGAAATCCCTTATGCTTATGGTAATGAATAATGGGAATACTTTCAAGATCTCATAGCAGCAAAATCTATTTTCAAAGAGCAGTTGAACTAGCAACGAAATATAAAAATGTAAACAACATATTTACTACTTATCAAACATACAATGATGCATTAATATTTTTTTCTACGTTCATGCAAAAATCAAAAAAGTGTATGTAGTGGTTCTTTATTGCAATACAGTCTTTATTGCACTCATGTCATCATGACAAATATAAAAGTCAAATCGACGCCATATTTAGTCCATTTTCTATGAGACACTTTTACGTTTTAAATTTTTTATTGGTGTCAATCGTATTTATTACCATTGTTTAAATAGAACATAGTTAGTCAATGCCTGTGGAAAAGGTATTGGACACAAACGCGAGTGTCATCTAGCGTGATTAGTTACAAACATGAATATTTGATGTCATTTTAATGCAGGTTTTTTCAAAAAAAAACCTGATTTTAATGCTTTTCCATTGTTTTAATCAAGTTACGACATGACTTGGAGGCCAGATCACTGAAGTTACGACATGACTTGGATGCGAGCTCACTATCGCCATCTACATGTCGCATCCATTTTGATCCAATTATAATCCCGTATATAAACAATGTTATTATACATACTGGGATCACAACATTACTAGAAAATGCATGTTAATATAAATAAAATTTGTTTCTTTGAACATTATTATATTACTCCTAGCAGCTAGATTTGAACAAAGAATGTCTTCTTTACACTTCATTACCACCTAAATGAAACAGTTTTTGGTATTTGCACAAACGTAGAAAAAATATGGTATGCAACTCGTGCAATAAACAATTTTTGCACCATTTGCATAAATAACTGATTCTATAACCGCTTATCAAAGTAGCCTTTGACGCTTCTAGATCTCAACGCAAAGTCAACGTTTTCCGCAAAAAATGTTATTTTTTGAGTATACCTATATGCATATATTTGTATGTATATAATTTGCTATTTTGTATTCTCCTTATATACAGTGTGTTTCACTTCTCAGTAGTAATACCGCAAGTGATTGGATTTTCGCGATAAGTCTGTCGATTCATTTCTGAACGAAACGAATTGCTTCGACAAAACACCACGAATACGCAGGACGAGTGGTGTTTTCTCGATACAATTCAGTTGAGTTCAGAAATAAGAGACAGACACATGAGATACATTCAATCACGAGTGGAATTTTATTAGACTATTTCACGAAGCATTAAAAGTATTATTATAAACATGAACAATCAATTAATTCATCATAACCATAATCAATCAACTATAATCACAAAAAATGTATTATGCTATCAATAATTAATTAGATAGTTACGATGCGACTCATTTTGACGTTTTCGCCTGCAATTATGATCTGCCAAAATGTCAAACTTTGCTTTGTCATCTATGGTTACATCGTTGAAAATACCAACGATGATAGACCAATCAGGATTGAGAGACAGCTGGTGTTTTCGCTATAATACAAGTTGTCTTTGATTTGTGATTGGTTAGATTACGTGAATATCTTGAGAAGAGTGGAATAGTCAAGGAAACACCTTCGTTTCTTCCTAAATTTTTGACGTAGAACAATGAAACTTCTAGGATCGATAGATACACTAGAAATGACCTATTTGCACAAAAATGGTCATATCTATGTGGAAAATTTTGACAGAATGTGAAGTATCTTTTGGCACGAAACTGCAAGTCAAACTGTTGAGAAGCTGTTTCAGCAATGGATATAATATTGTCTGCCCAAGAAAAACATTTGCTGATGTTATGTCGAGCATTGATTCAGATCGCTTCAATAGAATAATTACAAGTAACTGGATTTCCTTACTAGAATATTTGATAATAATTTAATTGTAGTGTTTTCTTGTCTTCTTTATTTTATGAGTTGATATTGGAGTTCTCGATTAGAAAATAGATTTCGATACTAAACGGTATCAAATGCTTTGAGATTTCTAGTTCAACGTACACAATCTCGCCATATTTCTTGAAAAATACCATAAACGTAGGATATTTTGTAAAAGGAATAAGTACCCCTGAATTATAATATTCTACTACTAATTACAGAATATTACATAGTGTGATTTCCCCACTAAAAGCAGTGGAAAACTTAGAGAAAGGACCTCGCAACAAACCTTATGGAAAATGGCTCTCGGTGAAATTGGAAGCTGTAGGTCACAATGAGCTTATGACTGAGGCATAAGATGTCCGGAGGACTGCTCATTGTTAATATCCTATACAATAGGAAAAGTTGGGTCGAAAATACATCAGAAAACAACTACTTTCCTGGTTAATGCCACGACGAACATTGAATTACATCTGATGAAATTTCCGTGCAGAGTTCCTACAAGGTTATCTCTGCAATTGCTATAAAATATATTGAAAAATGGGTCTTATTTGAGGGGCATATTGAAACCATTGTTGTGAATTTTTACAATTTGGCCCCAGATTCATAATCAGCTATCCTGAATCCAGTTTTCATCAAGCTTCGGGAATATGGAGTCGTTGGAACAAGCGATCTTTTCGAGGCGTACGTAACTAGTACTGATAGCTGAACACATCAATTTGACAGCCTTTGAACTCAAACTATCTACAATATCCCGAAATTTCAGCCAATTTCACCTAGAGCCATTTTCCATAAGGTTTGTTACGGGGTCTTTTGTAAATTTGTACCAGAAAAATTACCTTTTGTGTGTGTAGGAAAGTGTCGCTTAGAATCAGTTTTTCTTCAATCCTCTTCCTTCGTCAATTGTGGGATTGAAGCTGGCGATTTAAAATGAAGCTTTAGCATGACTCACAGAAGGAAATTGCAAAAATAAATGATTTTTGCAGACCACTGCTGTTGCATGGTTTGTACAGCCCAAAGTACAGTAAATAATTTTTAAATCCAACTAGATCCCTCTGTACGTCAACGCAATGTTCTTTTGAGCACAAATTACATCAGATCCATATTGATCAATGTCTGTAGAACTATTGATTTACGAAAATACGTCGTAAATACGTAATGAACGAAAAACGAAAAGTAAATGTGTAAATCTTTACGGATAGCTCTAAGATTTCAAAGGGCGTGTTTCCACATCATATACTAGTACATCATTTTACTTTACGTAATTGGTCATAAATCACCCTGTCTGGGGTGCAATTACGAACACTCGATCCGTAGTAAGTTTGACATATGTCAGATTTTATCAATTATAAAAACTAATACAATTCAAAATATATTGCAACTTGAGTCGACATCAATGGTCTATATGGTAGATATAATTCCATTCTATCTCTATTCAAAGAAATTTCATAATTTCGACTTCGTTTTGAATCGGGAACAACCATCGTTCTAGCCTACGTATCGTGACAGCTCTCTTATCGAGTGTTCATAATCCCACCCCTGTTTTGTATTCCTTGAGAGGTGATGATAAATTTAACAATTTAGCATGATGAGGAAATGATCTGTTTCTTTAATTTTTACTGGTATAGTTGATGGATTATTGCAACTATTCATTGAATGGCGTTTAGAATGTAATTTCGTTGATATAGTTGACTTGACATCAACTTCCATTATTGCATTATGTAATAATCTCTAGATTAGTCACCTACCAATACCAATCGTTTGGTATTTATAGTATCGGAAATATCCTCTATACATCAGCAGCATGAAAAGTATCAAATTCGCTATTCTGCCGAAGACAGCATTTCACACAAGCGGAACTTTCAAAACGGGCGTATAAACCGCTGAAAACTGTAAAGGACAAAACAGCTAAGGTCAAACAAAACTCGTTTTCGTCATACCCGGGTCACGATAATTTATGCTCAATACCTGTCCTTACAACAAAAAATGGTCTATGTTATTTATACAGGGTGATTCTTAAGTACGTGTAGAAAATCCAGAAGCGTATTGCTGACATCAAATTAAGAAGAAAAGTTCCTATAAACATATGTCCGCAAATTATTCGTTTCTGAGATACAGAGTGTCAACGTTGAATTCTGATTTTTATTTTTTATAATTAATTTCAAAATAATTTTGATATTTGGGTAAAGTTTGGTATCTGTTAATATTTATTATTAAGTTTGTGTAAAAAATATATTCTTGGTAGAGGTCACTGGGAGCAACTGTTTTCGAGTTATTGAGAATTGAAATAATCGATGCAAGTGATTTTGAATGACAAGATGTTTTAATTAAAAATAAATTCAATTAGAAATTAGTTTTTTTACAATTGACATAAAATTTGATTTTGTCATTGAAAAATCATCCCAGATACCAAACTTTACTCGAATATCACAAATATTTTGGAATTTATTCACAAAAAACAAATATAAGTACTAAACTTTGACACACTGTTATCTTAGAAACGAATAACTTGCGGACATGTGTTTATAGGAACTTTTCTTCTTATTTTGACGTCAGCAACATGCTCCTGAAGTTTCTACACGTACTTAAGAAACACCCTGTATATTGATTATGCTTGCCTCCTTATAACGGATATATTGGGTGGCAAAACTTATTTGGTCACTTTTTTACAACAATTCTTGAATTCCTGAGAAATGTAGTGTAATTATCTGAACATTTACAACTAGAAGGGCACCAAGACAAAATTTGTCATGTACTAGATGAACTAGATGAAAACTTTCAGGAACCGCGAAGTAGAATTGGTTATTTCAGTATTTCATGAACATGATCATGACCAAGTATAACATCAGTGCGGTACTAACAAGTGTGGGGAATTGTCCCCCTTTTATATTTCGTATATTTAATTTCAATTATTAATCAAGTCAATATTTCACACAATTCAATTTCAACTACTATTTTTTATCTCCTGTATATATTTCAATTTAATCCAGCAGAGAAATTTTATCTTACAAACAAACCATGAATTTACATCTATTAAAATTTTACAAGTAAACAAATTGCTTCCCTATAATATACATTTTATTGACATTTTTAAATAATGCATCTATTGCAAATAAATGTATTTTTTTATTTCCAGTTTGCGACTTCGAAAAGAAAACTATAATATCACAATTAAAAAATAAGAAATCTGAAGATAATTATAATCTCAATAGCGAGGTTTTAAAACTGGTAAACGACTCAATCGATACGCCCATTGCAAATTTAAAATAGCACTAGTCACTCTCATACATATGAAAGGTGAGTTTAACAATACAGACAGTTAGAGGTGTATTTGTATCATACCCGTTATCTCACAAGTACTTAAAATTATCTCAAAAACAGATTGTCCTGTGCCAAATTTTACGAAATGTCCAAAGCGTTTGACACGGTGGACCATGATGTACTATTACAAAAATTAGAACATTATGGGATCAGAGGAACAGCCTCAAATCTATTCAAATCCAACGTGTTAAATTCAGCAGTGATATATCAAAACCTCTGAAAGCCAATTATGGGGTACCAATGGGCTCAGTCCTTGGTCATATTTTACTTATCATATACATCAATGACATGCCTCCTGATAAAACGAATGCATCTACGATAATGTGTGCTGATGATGCCACTTTTTTGTTAAGTGACACTATGCCTTCCAATCTACTACTTAACGATTATGAATCAGAAAACTTTATAACAATCTGGTCTAGAAGCAAAACAAAAACTTTAGATTTATCAACTAAAAATAATAAAGAAAATAATGAACCAAAGCTTCTTGTAGTTTATTTGGACTCATCTTTAAATTTCTTACTGCATATTCATTCACAAATTATCTAAATTATTGAGAATAGCTGATTTTTTAATTTTTCACAGCATAATGACATATAGACTGATAGTATGGGGTTTACCTCATCATCTAGATGTATAATTCAAGCTACGAAAAAACTCGTCAGAATCATGGAACAGGTCAAATACGACGATCGTTGTAAACCTCTCTTTAAAAATGTTCGTATATTTACTTTGCGATTTTGCTTCATATATGAATGTTTGTGTTATGTCAAAAAATTGAAAGGTGAAAATGAAGTGACTAAGCTGGACGACATACACCACAATGATACTAGGTTAATGCGTTACCAAATGAGTTTCAGACTCTGTACACGAGTATAAACACTTTTAAAGTAAAAATTGAGAATATTCTTGTAAAAAATATACACATTAAAATAATATTTTGATTTTTTCGACTCATTGACTAAGTTGTCGCCTGTCTAATAATAGCTATATTGTGAACTGTTACATTCTGTATTTTAAGTTGTTTGTCTCTGTCCATGTTGCTTTCAAGTCGTTTTATTGATCGTATTTCATTATACATGTAGGTATTTTTTTGTTGTTGTAGTGATATAGATTTCAACTTATATTATCATGTATTATCATTTTTGATATATTCAAATATGTATGTACTGCATGAATATAATTCTATTCTATTCAAATCCGATATACTATTAACAATTTCTGGGCGATCAAGCTTTGATGGTTCAGCAATATTACCTACATATTTCTTTTCAATTCTATCATTCAGAATACGTCTGAAAATACCATTTACAAGAAGAGATATTTAATAACTATATTTTGTATGAGATTTGAAATTCGTTGGGTCATCTCTCGGTAGTTTTATTTAAGGGATTCAATGATAAACAAAACCTTTTTCTCTAAAGGCACAAACAGGTACACGTATAGAGTTGCCTGACATTTTTAGTCAGTTGACTAGGACTTTTAGGAGTTCGAAACAGTCAGTCATCCAACATTATTCTTTCATCCGCGATACACTCAAGAAGCCTGAGCTGTGATCCACAGTTATTCAAATAAAGATATTCAATAAACATTAACTGTAGTTTTTCGGTTCTGCCATAGAAGTACTACTTACCTCGAAAAGGTCTCAAAATCGCCAAACTTATTTTTTTCATCCTGAATTTCACCATGAATTTCTACAAAATAAATAGATCAAATAAGCCCATTTTAGTCTGGGCCGAGCAAGAATTAATACTTTAGTACTCGACAATCCACGACCAACAAAGAATCATCTACCCCGTATACTTATCTTAAGAACAATAATGTTCTTTTTTTGTATGATCAAACTAGAACAGTTAAATAGTAATTACAGCACAGCGTAATTTTAAATCTAGAGGTGCTATTAAAATACCTATTTAATGACTTTGGCTTTATTAAATTGTGAAAAAGCTTACTCAACATAAGAACAAGGCATTCTCCAAGGCAGCAATTATATCATATACAGAGGTGACTTTAATGTGTCGTAACGGGTAATTTTTGGGTTCCATTTGACGACTTTCAATGACTCTGGAATAAGAGGACATGGTAAAAAATGAACTGTGTGTTGGTGCTAGTCACTTACCACTAACGAAAAATCGAAATGATAAAAAACAGTTCGTTACAAATAAGTACTGTTCAAATTGCTCTCCCGTATAGACCGGGGGATAGTGACAGATTTTGGAACACGATTTGACTCAGTAGGTATGCTTTTTGGAGGGCAGTATTGTCCGTATATCCTCATGACGATAATGCATGGATCAAAGAGTCGTCGTAGGTTCTTCATATTAAAAAATAATAATAATTATTATTCGGGTACGAATTTAATCAGGCTGCCATGTATTTCGTGATAAAATAATAAAACTAAAATACTCGAAAAACCGACTTTGAAGTTGGAAAAATTTAATTGCGACTTCAAAGTCGGAAGTTCCGAATTTGAAATAGGAAAAATAAAAATAAAACTTCCTGCACCAACTTCATTTTTATTTTTCATCAAGTATACGATACCAAAATGACTATAGTTATCAATAAAAGACACAAAGTATCTGTAACCATCATACGTTGGAGGACTTATTTTACCGCAGACATCTGACGACACACATTCAAGAATCCTCTTTGTCTTTTTTTCTACAGGCAGGGACTTCAGAAATGTATGACTAGACTGCTTTCCTCGTAAGCAAATTTCGCAAACACCACTCACAGGAAATTTAGAGAAATGTCCCATTCTCATTTGGAATGTTGTCAGCAGTAATCACCGGCAGAACACCCAAGTTTGTTGCGTTCACAGATTCACCTTCCTTTGCTCCATTTATCACATGATGAACACTCTTCATGTTCTTCGAAAAATGTTTGTAACCTGATTTAATAAGGTGATTTAACGCACCTGAATCAATGATCATCAATATATCGTCATTGGCATTCGATTTGCACTGTCCAGCAACATTTAAACATTGCAACTGTTGCACAGTTTCTTTGATGACAATGTCAGAACAAGAATTGACGTCAGACATGAAAGCAATATCCAGTTGTTCTCCACAAGGATTATAAGAACCATCAAGTTCATCAGACGCTACATTGGCTTGCGGCTGTTTACGCTTAGGTCACTGAGAGCGAGAATGTCCTACAGTCTTTCATCTGTATATTCGTCATTTTTCAATAAATGTTCAATTTGAAAAATTAATTTTGTTGCAAATTCGAAGCTCTTGTGGATAATCGGAAGAAATATAGAGAATGTCATTGAAAAAAAATAGGGTCACTTCCGGTGAATGCAGACGTGGTAAATTTTTAAATGTAGTGTCAAAATAGGCGTATTTAAGTACTATAGTGACATAATTGTACCTTCTAAACCATAGAAAACTTGGGGTGCATACCTCACCTCGATATATGCTAATGTTTTCAAAATGTTACCCTACAACTCGCAAGCGTGGGGTCGTGGGTTCGATCCACCGATTCACCGGTCTAGTGCATTTCATCACACGTTAAAAGGTAAGGGATACGTCTTCCCTAGCTCACACAAGTCTCTCGAAGACTTCCGAGGGTTGCGCGTAGGGGTGCAATCGGTTGATGGAAATAACAACAACAATATCTTGGAAACAGTGAATTTCTTATCGTTTCTTTCAATTAGTGATATTTCCGAGTCAGTCCCTGTGAGTAATAAAATTCGGTGAAAATAAAAAATCTCGCGTTTTGTAACTGACTCGTGCTTTGCTATAATTACTGTCGCTCCAAAGTGACCAAGACTTTTGTTATTTGTCGTTCGTTAATTCGATTAAAAGTATTGAATGTACCGACTGGTCCATTATCGGTCTAAACAATGGGCTGTTGCCACACAAAGCCTCTAGATTATCTGAAATAATGGCGAATGCGGGTCTTTAACTTTCACTTTCGGTTTCGTTTTAATTGACGAATGGTGAATGTTTTGTTCCGAATTCCCTCAAAATTAGCATTATGCCATTGAAATATTTCATCAGGGATCTTATGTGGAATGTTATATCTGTGAGAAACCCATCAATTATTGTGGTTGAAGCAACAAGAGACAAAAGATTAGGCACAGAAATCAGGAGATTTCTTGACATCGATAGAATTTGCTGAAATTTCAGTGTGCGTAACCTTAGGTATATTAGAGTAACAATTTCTCTCATATTATAAAAACCAATCAAATATCATCATTTGATAGGAACATAGGAACATGGGAACATAAGATCTGCAGGTACATTTACCATAATAATTTACCATAACAACTTTTCCTATTGTATAGGATATTAGCAATGAGCAGTCCTCCGGACATCTTATGCTTCTTGTCATAAGCTCACTGTGACCTACAGTTTTCTTTTCCGTTTATTTTCCATAATAATTGTCCTTATTTTGTTAACCCTTTGTCGAATTCAATTTTTGAGATGTTATTCGAAATCAGCTTGTCTAGTTACGTCTAAAAATAGAAAATAATTTTTTTCGCATAACTCGATTTCCTTCTAAATTGATTATTTCATTTTCCGACCATGATCGCCTGGCAATATTTCAAAAATTCGGTATTCGCTACTTCATCTCATAGAAAATTCCCTTCTGAATCAGAGATTTTTGAATTGAAAATTCATTTAGGAAATGTCGAATTTGTGGATAGATATAAATATTGCATTTTTCGACTTAGATCTATGGGAATATTTCAAAAATGCGGAATCCCGCGAGTATTATTTCATCTTATAGAAAATTACCTACTGAATCCGAAAATGTAAATATTTTTTAGATTGGTACATTTTTTCGTAAAAGATATTGCATATTTCGACTTTGATCGCCAGGGAATATTTAAAAAATGCAGATTTCAGCGAGTATTACTTCTTCTTATAGAAAATTTGCTTACTAATCCAAGAATGTACTTGTGTTTTTCGAATAAGAATGTTAATTCATTCAGAAAATGTCGATTTTGTGGATGAGTATATTTTTTCGTAAAAAATGCATTATTAGTCTGTGATCATCTAGGAATATTTAAACAATTCGGAATATCGCGAGATTTACTTCATCTTAAGAAAAATTTTCGTAGGTAATACCACAAGTGTATCGGTGATTATCGAAATAGCAATTCTTTTGAATTTGAGAATCATATTATGTTGCTTGGCAACCACACGAGCGCTTGCGCGAGTGTGGTTGCCTGAAGCAACATAATTTGATTCGAAACCGAGAAGGAATTAACGATAATCGCCGATAACACGAGTTGTATTTATTTGTTAAGATTATTTCCTGAATAAAATCGAAACCATTTTTATTTATTTACTATTCAATTTAACTAGGAACATTAATCCCGCATTTAGTTCTGAAATTATGCAACTAACAAAACATTTACTTGATATTTCAAACATCCCTCTATTTCAGTTACCAATGACAGATCGCGTCATTCGTAGTTTCGTCATTGCATGTCTAGTCTACTGCTTCTCGCTCGAGATTATGTTTTGATAACATTTTGATTTAGTGATTTGATTAATCAACGAGTATGCAAAATTTGTCGAAAATTGTGAAGTTGATATGAATTAATAGTGAGTGCTTATTTAGTTTTGGTCAAAGTTTGGTGTTGTGTCATTATAGCAGCTTTCTAGTGGTAAGTTTGTGTTTTGATAATAACCAATCAGGTATCGAACTACAAAATCGAAAACACATCATATTCATATCCAGTAGCCAGTCAAGAGCCGATCTACAAAATCGAAAACATGATGTTTTCTATCAACACAAAAATTTCAACCAATCATAACACGCTATTTTAGCATAAGTGAAATAATCTTCTGAATTCGAAACTGTAAATATTTTTTGGGTTATACAATGCTAATTGAATTGGAGAATGTCGATTTTGTGGATGGGTGCATTTTTTCATAAAAAAGTTGCTCTTTTCCAGTTATCCCTTAGTCGAATTCAATTTTCGTGGTAATATTTGGGATCAACTGGTCGGGTTACGTTAGAGAGGAGTTTGCGATTTCCTTCTATATGGAATATTGCATTTTTCGACTTTGATCGCCTGGGAATATTGAAAAAATGCGGAAGTTTGCTAGTATTACTTCATCTCTTAGAAAATTTCCAACTGAATCTGAAAATGTACTTTTTTTATTAGAAGGCCAATTAATTCAGAAAATGTCGATTTTGTAGATGGTTGCATATTTTCGTCGAAAAAAATTACATTTTTTGACTATGGTCATCTGAGAATATTTCAAAAATGCGGAATCCCGTAAGTATTACCTCATCTTATAGAAAATATCCTTCTGAATCCGAAAATGTACTTGTTTTTTAAATCAGAATGCTAATTCATTTAGAAAAAACCGATCTTGCGATGGGTACATTTTTTGACTTTGGTTGATATTTAAAAAATGCGGATTCCCGTAAGTGATACTTCATCTTATAGAAAATTTCCTTTTGGATCCGAAAATTCAGTTGAGTGAGTTGAGCAGAATCGATGCCTGGGAACCCTTGAAACGGTGAAAGACAGAGTTGACTAGTCTGCGTAATGTAAGTTGTCAAAAAAATAAAATAATCGAATTACATTTGTTTGCCGTAGTTCATCTAAACTCAAAACTGATAGAATTCTAAATGGATCATTTCGCTAAACTAGAAATTTTTCCATAAAACGTTTAATTTCTTCAAATCTGCAGTATTTCTGTCGTATTAGTAAGAATTTTCGTTAGTTTCATTAGAAAAATATCACCAGAGATTGTTTGTTCTCATTGAAACAGAAATATAAACAGTGACAGCTATGTATTTCACTATTAAAATCTCAATAGTGTACAGCCTCAAATTCGTTCATTTCGCTTTCAGAAAATATATAGAAATTTGACAATTTTTTTCAAATCTTCAATTAACCGTACAACAAAAACTTGTGTAGAACAACTTCAGAGATGAATCAGGATCACAAAAACTTTACAAAGTCATTTCCATTTGATTCACAGATGGGAAACGTTCTGAAAATTGCATTTACAAACCAGATAAACAATTTGTGAAGGAAATGTTATCGGAACCGCAATCAATTTAAATCTATACTGCTCTTCAAGTAAGCATGTTACAAATAAATATGATATTCTCAGTTTTACATAAATGACCTTACAGTAACATAACGCAGGCGTTTAGTGGCACGCGACAAAGAAAAACAGAAGCTGAGGTTTCAGTTGTCAGGACTGTCCGGTTTTAAATCGCAGTGTTGCCACAAGCCTAATTATAGCGCGAGAGTAAA
The DNA here is from genome assembly GCA_944452925.2 of Chrysolina oricalcia. Taxonomy (NCBI): domain Eukaryota; kingdom Metazoa; phylum Arthropoda; class Insecta; order Coleoptera; family Chrysomelidae; genus Chrysolina; species Chrysolina oricalcia. The sequence goes on along the minus strand of OX101821.2, from coordinate 255,043 downwards.
GATTAAAAAAATAACGTACATTTTGAATATTTTTTTCTTGGATAATAGGATATTCTACTGAAACAAAAACATTATTTTGAATAAAACTGATTTGTTTCTTTGCTGTGAAGTTTAAACATTGTTTCATTCAAATCCCTCACCATCCCTCACCATCAATATTTTGAAAACCTTGATCTTGAACCTCTGTTAGAAAGGATATTTTTGAACCTAGAAAACTCAAATGGCGTTATGGAGTTAGTCAATAAAGTGTTCAAAACTCATCGATTGTATGTCCTAGGTTTCGATATTTTCTTCTTGAGATTCCAATATATTGTCATTGATTGCCAATTACTACGTGTGGATTCTCGTTTGGTAGGCTTACTCCATTATTTTGAATCTAGAATTAGAACCTGATGGTCTAAATACTCTCGACAAAACACTACCGCTTTCTCAACTCATATGTTTTGGCATAGTTTCTAAAACTCTAAAGACCTTTCAACCTCCCACATTATGTTCAAAATATGCAATGCTCCGTTCTAAAATTTTAGTAAAGGAACATATAGATATACTCCAAGCATTGATTAAATAGAACATAGTTAGTCAATGCCTGTGCAGGTTTCTTCAAAAAACCCTGATTTTAATGCTTTTCCATTGTTTTAATCAAGTTACGACATGACTTGGAGGCCAGATCACTGAAGTTACGACATGACTAGGATGCGAACTCACTATCGCCATCTACATGTCGCATCCATTTTGATCCAATTATAATCCCATAAGGTTGACTAACTATCTTCTATATAAACAATGCCCCAAGTTAATAGCAGTTTTGAAGAAATTTGAGGCTGGGTGAAAGGCCAGAAAAGCTGTTGTGTTTTCTAGAGAGGTGGTATAAGTTTATTTTCGAAGTACCAGATGACTAGTAGTTGAAGAAGACATATTTTAGTCACTGGTAAGTTTTTCGTTGCTAATTGGTTATTTTTCTGTAGGTTGCTCTAATAATTGCGATCTGTGTTGCATGCCCATGTGACGAATTCTGTAATATGACCATTGAAGATATACAAGATGAGAATAATATTATTTCAATAGTACTGCCAGATACCAAAACGAAAATACAAAAGAAGTTGTTGTTACAAATAATACCACTGGCAATGTCAACATTCTTGACATCATCGAAAAGCAGGCAGCTTTAAGACCAGCGATAACGGATCATCGTCGTTTTTGTTTAAGTTATAAAAAATCAAAATGCAATATCATTTAACGTAGCAAAATGAACAATGTATCTGACATAGTTTGAGAAGAATATCTGTGTCTATCTTAACAAAAGCAGGAGACATTTTAACATTGGAAAAAAATAAGGTTGACACTTGACAATCGTGGCGGAAGGATATGTAGATCAGTCAACTGTCAAAAAAAAGTCAAATTGCAAATCAAATCGTGGCAGGTACTCCCATTCAGCCGTTATCAAAATATTTCATTAATTGCAACAACAACACAATCTACTCCTTCATCGACAATTTTTCTTTACACCACTTCTTTCAACTGGAATACGAATAACATACCCACCAAATTCTCGTCTCCAATTAACTTCAGCAAAGTTACAAGCTGTATATTTAATTTTTTTAAAAGTCCTAAAGTTGCTAATTTTTGTTAATGTACTTGTTAAATGTAATGAACTAATAATAAAAGAGGCTTCTGCCAAGTAGTGTCATAGAATATTGTCTTTTGAAAATGTAATGAAAATGTAAACTAAAAAACTATATTTATGTCAAACTTTGATTGATTTCTAAGAAGTAAAAGTAAATTTACCTTCCTAGGAAGGAAAAGTGCTACTTTCAACCCTAAAACTAGGAACAAAAAGTCAAATTTTGAAGTAGGTGTTAGAAGAAAATATTTTTTCTGAGCTATATCATTTGTACTATACGAATATGGCAACGTGGTAATCTTCAGCCAATCCTACTTCCGAAACCGGTTCTTCGGCGCAAGCCCATCGATGGCTCGATTTTTGTAATACAGTTTTCAGATCTACCTTTACCTTTGTCTGCTTTGACTGAGCTTGCTTAACCGAAGTAGTGGAGAGGTAGACTCGACCATTCTCTCGCATACAGGGAGTAGACGTAGTTGAACTGCGCGGGATTCTTTCCCGCCAATACCTAAATCTAGTAGTAAACTGTACGACCGATTGTACGAGTCGTAGTATCTTCGATGTGCCGGCATATGGCGTAGTATTGAATATCTTTAAAAGAACAGTTATTGCTGATCAATATAGAAAAGGATAACGATGAGCGTCACTGTCACTAAACTACTTAGCGCTTGGGTGTGAAAAGGGTCAGAAATTTGGTGAAAGTTTATGAATATCACGACATCAACAAACAATCCGTTTACACCTGCTTATCTCTTTTTCCGTTTAATTTCTGTCAACTCCTCACATATCCATCATCCAACATGCTTTTATCTGTTGATCATTTTGTATCCAACCTGACACATAGTTGACAATAGAGTACCTATTAACTGATTGGTTTACAAATTACAAAACAAAGTAAATAATATTATTACATTTTATTATTATTATTATATGTTCATTACTTATTGTTATTATTTATTTATTGTCATTATTATTATAGAAATTTATAGATACACATTTATGATCGTCCGGATTTTATCGAATTTATTTTAGTCTAATTATTTAGATCTGCACTGTATTTTTAATATTCGAACGAAATTTATTTAAGTAAGTAATATTTAAAAAAATACGACGAAATTTTAACACACCTGATATATATTTATTAATTGAACAAGGTAAACGTAGAAACGTTGGCAATTATGAGTTCAGAAGAAATCAACGAATTTGGCGAAGCATCTTTCATAAAGGAAGGAGCAAAATTGGCTATGAACAGTCTTTTACCAAAAACATCCCGAGTAAAATACGAGGCAGCGTTTAAACTCTTCCAGAAATGGTGTCAAAAAAAGAGTAAAGCAACCCACAGACATCGTTTTATTGACCCTACTTTCAGGTTCGTCATTGTAGAGTTAATACTCGATGATAAGAACCGTTATACAAAAATGAAAACGTAAACATAAGCAGATAGAATAATCCTATAGCATTTCTGAAAAGACTATCATAAGGATACAAACCAAAGAAATCGCGTATTTTCACATAGGAAAATAATGAAGCATTTTTGAAAAGAGCTGAAGATGAACATTATTTTATGGTGGAGGTAGCTCATCATTATTACAAATTAATTTGCGTCTATTAATTCCTTTTTAAAGTTGTATTAATCACTGGAGTCGCAGGAGAATGCCCAGGATATTTATGAGTTATGTATAATGTTGGTGTATAATAATATCATCCACCAACATTGAGGATAGAGGAAATTCGTATAATTTTACCTCACAATATACAAAGACGAAATATCATAAAGAATTTGTCGTTATCTGTCAAAAAAGCTTCCGTGTCAACATTACATGATGCCAAATGTCCATTACCTACTTGATTAAATGTAAAAAAATACAAGGTACAATATCTTTATCTAAAAGTATATTATACAACAAGGGACTAAAGTGAATGTTTTAATCCCGCACGCGATGTTTATTGCCTGAGGGCTCGTAGAGCCCGAGGGACAAGAATCACGTAAGGGATAAAATATCTCTTTAGTCCTGAGGCATATGCTAATTTTTGCACTTACCAGTATCATAACTTTTAACATTGATACATTCAATAATTTTGATGAGTTATATGCACACAATACTTGGATTACTCAGTAGGTAACGTTATAGCAACAGTGTCAACAAAATTTCTCAACTCAGTGACATTTCAATTAATGGTGAGAAATAATCGCTCATTTAGTTTCATCGATTGTAATAATGTTAGTATATCAGTTACAATGTTAATTCAATCAATAAAGATTTATAATGGAATATATCCTAATTTTTGACCTAATTATTAATAGTGTAGCAGCGGAAAAGTTCGATTTTTACTTTATGTTCCTAGTGATTCAAAATGCAACTTTATCTCCCTAGGGAAAGAAAGATACATTTCAGTCCTTGTTATACGGGACTAAAATTGGCACTTTAGTCCCCGAAGTGCAAAAAATTAATTTTCAGCTTTGTTTTCGAAAAGTCACCATGCATGCATAATAAAAAATGGCGTATGATAAACGTATATAAGTGCCATTTAAAGCACTCGTGACGTTCAACTCGTTGCTCATGCTTAAAGACACACTTGATACACGTGTATCATAATATACTATTCTTATCAAAATTTTTCGATGAAAGTGGACTTCTTAAAACAAACGAAATACATTCTACTCAAAAGTTCTGATGTGTCATTTCACAATGAAAATTTGAAAAGTATTTGAGAACTTTTCATTAGAAATTCCTATCGAACAACTTCAGTGACAAGCATTTTGTTGTGCACAACATCTGTAACAGAAGTATCAGATAACAGTATGATGCAAAAGAGTAACTGTGAAATAAAAATTATGTTGGTTACACCATCCTGATGATATCCAACAATAAGTACATGTAAATGAAAAAATCAGATGGACAGATACACATTCTAACGACATTTTTTTAAAGTTTGTTTTCAAGATTACAAAACCCCTGGCGTGTTTGTCCTTCGTGATTTGCTTGCAGCCATAAAAATAATATTGAAACTTGATTGATTTCAATTACACTTTCAATATCCCACTCGGACTCAGAATGTATTGTAATCACAAACTTCTTGAAGAACTTGTTCACGACATCCCCAGGAGAAATAACACGCAAATTTTCGATGATTGAAGCAATTTTAAAATGATTTTCTTCAAGGTTAGGAAGTTCATCACACTATAACGATGTATCGAACTGAAATCTTAATTCTTCAAACGTAACAATTCTTGTGATAATCAATAATGATTTGCTGCAACTGGCGAATCCACCATTTATTAGAATTCTGCAATGAGTATTTATTGTCAATGTTGGACAACTGATATGATATGCTGAATAAATGAAATAGCAATTCTACATCTATAAGCTATTTTCAAATATTGATTCGCAAAGATACAGTTCTCTTGCATTGATTACTCAAAAAAAACTAAAAGTCATCTCCACAATTTAATATCGCAATCAATTATTTATGTGATGGTAGAATAGTAAATAACCATAAATCAGTTGGGAATAGAACATGTTTCGAACTCATATAGGTTCATCATCAGCTGAATTCGAAATTATGGAGAAGAAAAAGTGATAGGGGAATAATTACGAGTTACATGTTTAATAGTATATTGAAATAGAATGTAAGTGGATAAAAAGGTGTTTCAAACACTCGCGAATTTTCGAAATAGAGAGTGTTTGAAAGACCAGGAGAATACTTTACGAGATTATTTTTTATCGGTACATTTTGAAATCATAAATACTCGCAAAAATCTAATGATGCATATAATAAAGAATCAAATTCATCAAATGGATGGAAAAAGTAAACCAGATATAAATGAATGAGTTGTGCCGTCTTGCATTTGTTAGTAATATTTTATTTGACGTTACAAGGTACTCCCGTCAGATCAATAATTAAAGAATTGTGATTTAGACGTCTTCACGTTTCTAAAGTTGTTGATGTATATGTCAAAAGTTAGTACATATATCTAGTATAAGTTCTATCAATTAGTGAACAATAAAAGATTCAAAATCAAGTAAAGCAAAAAAAATATATTACAGAAAGATAAATTAAAAAAAAAAACAAAAATGATCAATTTGTGGTATCAAATTTTCCCAAGACACTAATTGCGTTCCCCCTCTGAATGCTAATGGAAAGTTGTTCCTTGAACCACTTGCCCTCCTTTTAATTTATTTCCTTTAGACTCTACTAACCGCCTACATATGTCTTCGATGAATTTATTTGCATTTGGTCCAAATGGTCCCAAGGTTTCTGCAAGATTGGAAAAAGATGTTAATCGCTCGAAAGAGCTTTGTACTTGCTCTTTTTATTCATTCCAGCTTTTTCAGCTGCAGATCCTGCAGAAACTGCATTCTGAACCACAGTGGTAAAATCCCAAACAAGACACTTTCCACATGAAAACGGCACCATAGACAAACCATCAGGACGCTTTCCATCAGTGCGAGCATTCAATCCAGGTGGTTCTAATACTGGGTGGAGGACAAAAACGCGGAATCGGGAATTATTATAATAATGACTGAATCCTTGTAATCTAAATCATCGATCGTTATTTTTAGCATCTCATTTCTGCACACAAACGCCTATTATTAAAATGACCTGAAAAATTACCCAAAATAATTTTAATCGACCAATTTATATTATGGATTACCTTTTTCAACAGAAATAAATTATCTGGTACTTCTTGTATAAATCTTTCAATTTATACTTTCGTTAAAATTTTCTACTTCTCTGGACGGTATAAAAATTAATTTATTTTTATATTTCTCAAATATGGTATCAGTTTCGGACATTTTGTGGTATTTACAATATTTTCTCTGACATTCAACGTAATATACTATAAAGTTGAAGGTTCTATTTTTTAATTTTATTTTCAAAGTATGCCAATAATTTAGTTTCGAATAATTTCTGCACCACTCTTTGAATTGGGTATATGCAACTTCGTACTGTCCTAATGATTTCTGGGAGAATAAATTGTGAAACCATACTTTGTGCCACTTCCTAGACTTATTCTGGTAAATGCTCAACTTTCACTTTCAGAGATCATTTCCAATTAAACAATTTAGAACAATGAATTTATAGCTGTGACAATATTCCTTATTTATTACGACGCTACCATTACGAAAGTTCAAATCCATGTCAATCAACAATGACAGATACTTCTTTATCAATTTTTCATTCAGTTTTATTGCAGTTTTCGAAATAATATTGTTTTCATCTCGAATACGATTAATTTTTAATTTCATTTCATAGCAAGATGATATATATATATAAAAGTTATCCGTTGTTGTTTGGATACGTGGTTGCCATGACAAAGTGGTATTACCAGGGGTAATACCACAAGTGCATTGAAAATTACCGATAATTCTGAAAAAAACGTGTTTTTTTTTAAACTGCACGAGTTTATTTTTTTCGTTGTTTCAAAGCATAAATTGCCCGACTCCGAAGGAGGAGGGCAATTTTTTGAAACATCGAAAAAAATAACCGAGTGCGGTTTTTTATAAAAAAAAACAGGATTTTTTCAGAATTATCTGGTTAATTTTCAATGCACGAGTGGTATTCGGTAGGAAATTTCACACCTCACTCTTTAGGTAGATGACACATTTGAAGTCTCACTTCTGACATTAAAATTGCGCGACTTCACTTGAATTGACATCTAATGCAATAATTGCACTGCCGTGACGCGAAACGCGTCACTACAGTGCAATTATCGCTGTGAGCCAGCGGTAATTGCATTCCTCTTATAGACGTTTTTACACGTGAGGGAAATTTCCGGCTCGAAAGCTAGGAGCAGCGTATTATCGAGGCATGCGTCCCTTATTGGTCCCAATATTTATTGCAGGAAAGGAGGGTTTCATACGGCGAGTGAAATTATCTGTAATATTTTCTCAAGCAGTCGAAATGCCTTTATCAATTAAATAGTTGTTATCAATATAATATGAATTCAGTGTTTCGTTTCGGTTAAAACCGCACATCTTCGTCCAGCCGATTTCCCCCGCCCATCCTGCCACCCACAATCTACTTCCATGCCATCTAAATGCAAATCCAAACAATAGCGACCCGGCTGTGCCATAATAGATTCTACTTTATAATCATGAGTAGTCTCCCACGTCCTTCTTCTGCACCTTTTGTGATTTTGCTAGGCGAGATCGTCTGCCTCACGACTTCGAGTTTATTTATACTTAGCTCACCTTTGAAATGTTCACGTCTACCTAGAATATCTAATACGATTGAATAAATGGTGGTATACAACATATAGAGAATGGTTTCCATAGAAGATCTTATGGCTGAACGTTCAATGTAAATCTTTTGTTAGATATTTCACAAAGATATGGGAATAAACCTTTTGCCACTTTGTAAAGTGAACTCATGTTTTCATTAATTACATAAATCGTCATAATTTTATGATTTTATTAGAGTATTACATCATTTATTTTTGAGAAAACTAAGTTACTTTGGAATCTCTGCTAATTTAAAAAACCTCTTGGGATGCTATTTCAAAGATTGAAAATTATATGTGGACTACGAAGGGGAGGATAGTAATTTTCGATACCTACCAGGTAATTTTCAGCCTGAAAATCAGTAGTGAAAGTGAGGCTGAAATGATTCCACATGAGATTAGTGAAACTGTTAATGATACTTATGAATTGTTGCCGATAAAGTTGAGAGAGAGCTATGAATTGGTCTACAATTTATTTCAAAAATGGACCAATGATAAAAATGTGCCTACTATAAATGAACAAGTGATTCTTTGATATTCAATGAAAAATACTAAATTCTAAGAGCCATAAAGTATCTGGAGGAATTACTAGATGCTTAGGTACACAATAACATATTAAAAATAATATAGACATAAGCCGCTAACTCAAAGTTATTGCTATCCTTAAAAGAAAATCCATTAGACATAAACAATAAAAAAACGAAAGTATTGAATAAAGATGAAATTGTTCAGTTCTCATTAGAAGTTGGAGATAATTTCTACCTAATGATAAAGGTAATATAATTGAATCTAATTCCTCTTCTTCCTTGTGATTAATTTTTTTAAATTTTTAGGTTGCATTAATAATTGGTTTGGTAGGCGCTTGTCGTCGCGTGAAGAGCTGTTAGTGATTAAAATACCTAATTTTAAAACGAATATCGAAAACACATTGGAGAAAATAACATTTTTTCATAATGAAAATATTTTTCGTTACGTCAAGCAAACACACCACGTCGTGAAAACGGAAAATGTGCTAAACATCCTATTGGTATTCACACTTTTGGAAAAATCGCCTGCACAATTGCTGAATTTTTTAAAATACCAAATCCCAAAGAATATACCGGGTACTGTTTACGCAGAAGCTCAGCCACTTTACTCGCTGAAAATGGTGGTAGAAAACCAATTTGAAGAGATACGTAGAATGGAAATCAACCAATATAGCAGAGGGATGCGTAGAAAATTATTTTAAAAACGATAGCTTCACACATTGAAAAGGGCCGCAACGAAATTAATATATCGAAAACTAGTACAAATACTTACTTATATGTCTAATCCTAATTTCAACACCACTTCTGTTAATGACAATATTATTACGTATAACTAATTGTGTAATTAACATTCGTAACTAATGTATTCATAACGGTGATTGTAATATGTATTTGTCTATGTAAAGTTCATTCGTTATTATCCATCGATATCTTTTTTAACATACAAAACGACTAATACAGAAAACAGATTGTACGGAACTAAACTTTAACAAACTGTACCAGAGACGATCAAATAAGTGAAATTTATAAATTCGACGATGCACATAGGGGCATTTACGTATAAAATCCGGCCAAAAGCTTTTTTTTTCTCAGAAACTACCATACGAAAAAAAAATCAAGAGCCCTCAATTCTAAAAATGTGTTTTATTTATTTTGTAGAAATTCGAAATTCGTATTGACTATGTTTTTTAAATTGTCAATTGTAAAAATATCAACTTCGACGAACGCTGCTTATATAGGTTTTGAGATAAACAAATGAAAACAAATATTTATAGTTGGAAATGGCTTTATTCTTTTTGAAAATCTTCGTTATATCATTGACATTGTTTGTACATACATACATACATAGCTGCAGTTTCTTTTTCTAATTTTGCTAGTAATTTTGTTCTTTTTTTCGTGCTATAACAGTTTTCTGAATTAATTTTCTAATACTCCTACTCATTTAATTCAACGTTCATTGAAAAAAATGCTATAGAAAGTTCAAATGTCACCACTGGAAACGGCTATTCAGAAACAAGTTTTATACCAATTTTCGATTTATTTAGCGACGTGATCACAAAAGATTAACATATATTAGCATTCAGAATACGTATTCCACATCAGATTGCACCGAAATAAATTAAACAAAATTATTTTTGAACTTCCAATAGATCGTTTGGCTGGTGCAAAATAATTACTAGTTTCCTAAAACTGACCCGTCAATTTTGACGGCATTATTTATTTATATTCGAAACATCTGATTGCGTCTGGTGTGTATCCACTATCCAGGTGCAAATTTATTTTAACACCTGCAGTATTTTAAAGATGACTCACTACGAAAATCATTAGGGGCCATATGCTTTATAGTCTGCACATTTCAGATTATCCATTTTTGTGTAGACCTGAGCTGGCAGATGCGAACAATATAAGAGAAAGAGATTGAAGGGAAATGATTTTTCGATCATTTGGCCTAAGAGGATTGACGAAGCGGAGTTCGGGCAAGCAATCAAAGGCGGAAAAGACACTTTACGCATGAATTGGGAACATTCTTTTTTCTACGACCGCATAAAGATTCAAAAAGCGCATTGAAAATATATATTTTATTTCAACATACAAAACGTTCCATGAAAAACCACTAATTATTATTAATATGTTGAAAACACAATTCTGCAAATGCGTCAGAATAGCCGGTCCAGAGTAGTTAGTTGGTGGTAACTGGCTGTTAAGAGTAACACTCGTAGATTGCAAAGTGCATGAAGATGACGGAGACGGCATCGGTTGCAAGTTGCCAGTACATGGAAGAATTTTATTCGAGATGGTTTTCTTCAGTTCAACGGAGTCCTCCAAATAACTCTCAGCAACAGCAGTTGACTTCCAGCCTCCAAGACGTTTTATGTTGGTTATCCCTTCGCCTGAATCTGCTAGAAACGTCTAAAACTATGACCTGTGTAACGTTCTGGGTTAGGTACGCCTAAGTAGGTAGCGATCTCTGCCGGCGATTTACCAAATGTGTTTACGCCTATGCACTGAACAGAACATTTGCCTTTTTTGTAATTGATAAAAAAACGACGGTGCGTGGTGGTAGGAGGCCGTAAATTTGCATACTCTCTATAGAGCTTCAAAAACGTTCCATTATTTATGTCTTCAGATATAACAAAGGATCTTGAGGTATGGTTTTTCGAATCGGAAATTTTCACAATAATTAGGTTTCCTTTATCTTGAATATCGTCAAGCGTGATTTTCACAAGCTCCGCTCTGCGAAGAACACCGGCTAAAGCAAAAATGGTACTTACTTTAATCATAAGATATATCTCATCAGGGGCTAGCATAAACTTGGATATGTCTTCTTTGGTAAAAATCTGCGCTTTATGTGGTCGAAAACCAACATTTTGCTTTTATAGGAACGATGTCAATTTATGAAACTTGCTTATGTCCAGGTTTTGTTTCATTTTAACTAAACATTTCACCATCGAGTAACGCGACCATAGGGTATTGAATTTCAGTACCTTACTCAGCTCGGAAAAATACGCCAAAAAAACCTCTCCTCTGAAGCTATTCACCCCTTTTTCCTTACGTTTAAAAATTGGTTGTATTGCTGTTCGTACCTTTCTCGTGATTTACTTGGTAACAGGTCTGAATTTACCTCATCTGCGGCCTTTAATATTGCTTCTGGGAGCTCTTCGTCTGACGAATCCATTAAAATATTGCTTTTATTGAAAATAATTTGAAAAATGCCAGAATCGGACACTTCAAGAACGCTTCGACTTGAAACTTTGACGTCTTGATGACAACTTGGTTGTCATAACAAATCTGTGGTTACCACACCAAACCACTTGACTCAGCTTAGTTTGACTGTTATGTGGATTGATTTTGAGAAATGTATAGGGTAGATATATAAAAGTATCGCAATTTCTTCATTCCAATGAATGAAAAATAGTCTGGGTTAGATTGAATATTGAAACCTATATAAGTTTGAATACTAATATACAGGTAAAATCAATGAAATGTACATTTAATAACGATAAATTGACATATTTTACTTTCCCGCACTAGTACGGGAAAGCGAGTTTTCCCGCACTAGTGTGGGAAAGTGACACTTTCTAAACTAAAATGAGTGCGGGAAAATGGGTAAAAACGCACGGTCGTAGAAAAATACCTGTTTTATAAATAGCACGATGTAGTGTCTTACGAAACCCAAATCTAGTGGAATATTTTTGTGCTTTGATTGAAAGTATTCGATATTCTGATTCTTTCGATAGAATGGTGGATGTTTCACATCAGGTCTGTCATATCAGAAAATTTGCTCATTCTTTTGATGATAACGCCCAAGCAGTTGCGGAAGAGTTAATAGATACCTTCTTGTTGGTGTACATGAAGATAGGAACAAGGAGAATCCCCTAACATCTCTCCTCATCCTTTCAACGGACTGAATGTTGACTCTTAAAAATCTAAATTTTAATGAATAATAGCCTAAAAACTGAGTTTTACTGGTTTTACCAAAGTCGGTATAGACAAAATGTATGAGTGGTTTGAAAAATTCTATTAGGAACATTTGCTTGGTGCCCCAATGTATGAATCTAGATTGGATGCATTGGAGACGAAGTTTTTTTACATTATTTTCCAAATGGAAACAAAGGGTTATCAAGAAGCCTCCTTATGTGAAAATGCCTGACAAACCTATTTCAAGTTTAGAAAACTCAAGCAGTTTATTCAAATTTGAAGTAGAATAAAATTGAACACTATTGTAGCTTACTGAGTATGCTAGCTGATCACCACTATACTTACTTGCTTTCGATTTGTTCCTGGAAGTTTTCCTTTTTAATTTTGAAATGTACTTTCCTCTACGAAAATGTCATGATATGAAGAACAATAAAAAATGGGTCAAAGATGATGTTAATACTTCTAGTGATTTACATCACCTACAATCAGAATACCCTAAATTTCGTAATACCTAAAATTGATAAAATATTCACGAGAGGTTGGTAAAAGATTCCAAAAAAGGGTACAATAAAAATAAAATAGGGAATTCAACGAACGTTAACAAAACAGCCTGGGCAATCATTTCGGAATTAAGTAACAAAAAATTCTCAACATAATATTGAAATTAATAAAGATGGAAGGATGTATGAAAATGCCCAAAAGTATCAAATTTGCGCTATAACTATATCATAAATGCCTCAAACGAAGTCCTTAATAAAATTGATAGTAGCTAAATAAAAAAAAAATGAAAATTCTGTAATTGAACTTGATTGCTTTTCCATATTTCCTAACTCTTCTGCTTCCATAGAACTAGAAATACTATTTTAAACTAAATAAAAAAATTAACATTCAGGGGAATGATGAAATACCATTATTTCTATTGAAAAAATGTTTAAATATCATTATATTAATCCCATATTATTCTCAGTGGATTCATCTTTATCAATTGTTGAATTTCCTGATGCCATGAAAAATGTTTCTGGGATAACTCAACTTCTATTCATTATGCAAAATAGAAAATTAAGAGTAAAGGGAGGCGTTCCTAGATCATACTCTTGTGGGGATTGTTTGTCAAATTTCATGTATGGACACTTTTTTCTCTGTACATTTATGAAATATGCACTTTGTTTAAAAACAAAACTAAATATATTATGTAGAAAACCTATACACGGCAAAAAATATTTTTTTTCTACAATCGTCAAAAAATTACAAGGTTCGTGCATTGACAACAATATGCGAAGTGACCCTTTTTTCATTTTCCTTCGTTACCATGACATATGGGATTTTTATATTTTAACGTTCATGTTCCTCAATTAAGCAAAAATCCAAGAAAGTTAACAGTGGGAAGTTTAGGATAATTTCCATAGCAGCGGTTGGAGTGCTATTCTACCACTCGTGATACAGACAGGCGAGCCTCTATATTTTACCAAGGTTTTCAACTGTATGTTTCATCATGGGCCACCACAAAAGTGAGCCATATGTGATTCTGGATCTTATTATCGCTGTGTAAAGCCAGTGCGCGACTTTCGGTTTCATTGCCCATGTATTTTCGTAAACTCTTCTGCACATCATGAACGATGCTTTGCTTTTGTTGACTACATGTTGTAGATGCATGTTCCAGGTTAGTTTCTTGTCCAAGAACAGCCCCAAATATTTGACATGATCAGCAACTTGTAGTGTTACGCCAAAGAATTTGGGTGACTTCAAGTCCCCCTGAATCCTTTTGCGTGTGAAGGGAATGAGTGTGGTTTTGCTGGGGTTTGCCCTCAGTCCTTCTCTTTCGCACCATTCCTCAACGGTCCTCAGTGCATTTTGCATTAGCTCAGAGGCTACTTGGGCATACTTTCCCTGTACGAGTTTTACTATGTCGTCAACATAACTTTGGGAGTAGAATCCCTGATTGTTTAGAGATTCCAGAAGTTCGTCTACTACCATATCCCACAGTAGGGGGATAGTATCCCTTCCTGTGGGGTTCCTCTGGTAATTTTCAGCTTCGCGGAGTCTTCAAACAATCCTGTGGATTTTGGAGCATTGACGTTATCCACCTGCATGGGGTTTCGTCAACGCTTCTCCTCCTGGCCGCTGAGACCATACTTTCGTCTAAGTGATTACTTTCATGTTTTTTAATTGTGTTTACAAACAACGGAACGTATCCAATATCATGTAAATGATCAAAAAAAACCAATAATCATTATCATTATCTTTATACTGATTCGCGTCTACATTCTGAACGTCATCTAGCGGAAATGAATTCCGTGAATTGCTATCACTCCACAGGGAAAAAAGAGAAAATGGATAATCTTCAAGCAATTATTAGTCATTTTTTGAAAAATAAAAGCCATATCTATTGCTTTTTCAAACAACCTCATATCCGCAAAAAAGTTTTTCTTTGAACAACAACAAAATCGCATCAGCTATAACTATGTACTCTTCAATGTTGTTCTCCTGGCGTACACGTTCATCTTATATTCCACCGTTGAAAACAGAGAACCGACACTGATAAATCAAACAGATTTGTTTTTTTTTGATCCGAAAGCGCTTCTGGGTATTCGAGAGCCGTGAGGCGGAGGGAACGGCTCGTGGAGAACCGGCTCCGCCGCAGGGATCGAACCGCATCCAGCTATCACGTAAGCTTTTATTATTATACCTTTCCTTCGCGTCCACTCTGCGATATTTACTACTTTCAGGTTTCACCGGTTTGGGCGCGTGTGCTTGTAGTAATCTTCATGAGTTTCCCGCGTCTCGGTTGTCTCCCATTTTGTTTCTGTTATTAAAGGGCATTTGAAGGTATTTTTAAGAGCGTATCCATGTGTTTCAATATGCCCTATTTTTTTACTAATTTGATACTTTAGCTTAGATCATAATTTGAATATTCGGTGAAAAAACTTACAGTACCAACCCATCGAAAAGAAATTTTCAAGAGATTTCCTACGCGATCTTACTAAAGAATTTCCAATACTGTTCGATGTTGAAAACACATCCCGGAAATAGAATCGAGCGGAACTAGATTCACTGGTAAAGATAAAGAGAGTCCGCCTACCGAGAGGCTAAGAAAGAGACAGTAGGTGTAAATTGGTTCGAGGGAACCTCCAAACAAAAGGTTCTCACTTGGTAAAACAATGGCCATTATGGGAACGCCGAAATTTACACAAAACATGCATAGTGCTTGAGAACTCTTGCTAATTCTTATTGTCGACAGGCATAATGAATGGTTGGATATTCAACTCGAGCTGTTTCGAGGCCTTTCTATGAACATGCGTTCTGTTAGCTGACTCATTTTATGTTTACAATTCCTTAATTTGAAATCAGAATTTAGTGAGTTATTTTGTGATATCCTCAAATTCTTGACGATTTTTGTTACTCTGCTATGGGCTGTTTTGTTATAAACTTTCCGTGAGTTTTGAACCCATCCGTTTCGGTTCACATGCTATATCAACCATGCAAGGGTGGATGATGGCTATTATATTTGAGAAAGGAAAAAATTCTTCAAATAAACGTTGTAGAGAGAAATCAAACCTATGTTCAAAAAATAAGTACCAACATACCAATAAATGTGTGATTCAACGAAATTATGTTATTTAAATGAAACAACAAATACATTTCCACTTGATTGACTTTTTCCGAAATAGTGTTTTTCAAAAACAGGGTTATATGGATTTATACTAGACGGCTCAGAAGTTATGTATTCATATCAAAAAATGGGTTCATTTAACACCAAATAACTAAAAACCAATAATTTGGAATAAGAAAACTTTCTCGCCAAATATCCTAGAAATTGGTTTATTTTCATTTCTCATTCATAATTTTACCAAATGGCGCTTTTCTACAGAGGCAACCAAAACTCGGGGCCAATTTATTCTCAGTTTTTTCAAATGGGACACCCTGTAAATAAGGCCGTACCAAAATAGTCCACACTATGAGCTTGCAGAAAGTGTAGAGTTTGCCTACATGACTTCCATCGGAAATGCATGTAATTCTTAAGGAAAAAAAAAGGTCATAAAAGCATAACGATTTTTTTATTCAATTCTGGACAAAAGAGGTAACAAAATAAACTGAAACAATTTGAAAAAGCATAAACACACCGTATATTTTCAAAAATCTTCCCCTTTGCCCATATTGAATATCTATAATTGCTCTTTGAGCTTCAATTAAAGTTCATCTGCATGGCATCACCCGTTAAAAGGTAAAGTCTGCGTCTTCCGTAGCTCGCACAAGTCTCTCGAAGACATCTGGGGGTTGTTGGGGTACAGGGTGCAGGGTTCAGTTGGCTGACAGAAGGGACAACAAATTTTGGTTTAAAAAAAAGCATTCACTCTGATTGCAGTTGAGATTTTTAGGTTGTGAGCTGCATTGGTTATTTTTTTTTATTTTAGTTGATTATTGTAGTGTAGTTTTGTATTTTAGTTTTTAATTTCACATGTGGATTTTCATAATGACATTTTTCTTTTATATTTCGAGGTGTAGATTTGTATAACTTGGGAAAGAAGTAGACAAGTGTTCTTTGTGTGTGCGATTTTTTGAAGATAGGTGTAGTCAAGTTTTCTACTTATCTGGTGTTTTGTAGTGTATGGGTTGTACAGCGAGACTTGTTTTTATATATCCATATAGGACTATGGAATAGGCTTTTTATATCGAAAAGTTTATTTTCTTTGTGGTTGATCTGTGGAAAAGCGCATTATCCGTTTTCCTAGATTAATTTTATGTTTGGTAAATTTCTGCAGCTTGCTTTGCACCTCTGGGAACCCCAACTATCATTAAAATAACACAAGATTCTCTGAATGAAGTTCATCAATCCATATTCATATCATGGAAAGTATCGAATAAGAGGAGTGGCCTTGAAGATGAGGCGCTCGTATATAATAAATAGACATCGAAGGGTTTTTAAGCTAAACACTCAAAATACTACTCTATTCGTTAAATAGGGTGTGTCTCAAAGTTCCATATCGGGCCCCCTTTTATTTCTTCTATATGCAAATGATATCATTCACTTTTTACAGAATCTGTCAACGATCTAGATGATAACGTGTGCTGACGACACAAAAGTCTTGTGGAATCAACTGAAACTGCCGATAAAAAAGTTATTTTGTGGTCGGCAAAACAACACCCAACTCTAAATGTACAAAAAACAGTATTCACGAATTTTTCCATGAGAAATCATACCGAAACTCTCTCTATGTTGGAAAATGGCAACTTGATATCAAATCTACGTAAAAATTGTTATGTACTTATTGTGATAAGCAAATCTATGATATAAGTCAATATTATTATGCCAACATCAATAGCCATTTGAGGTATGGGAGACCTAACTGGGGTTTACCTGCATCATGGAAAAGAGTTTTTGTTATACAGACAATTGCAATTAGGATAATGAAAGGTCTAGGATGGAGGATCTCATATAGAGACATGTTCAAATGATTGAACATTTTGACTATAGCAGGCCTGTATGTATATGAACGGTGTATTTTTATTTATCAGAAAAGAGATAAGTTTGCTCATAATGGAGAAAATCAGCTGCACGAAACAAGATTTGGAAATATCACTCAAAATATTTTTCATTGTCAGAAGATATTATCTCATGGACAAAGTTTTAGAAAATGTATAAAGGTAAAAGAGATAAAAGTAAAACATAAAGAAAATAAGACTTGTTAATAAATAAAATACAGTCACTATAGTTGTTAACCAATACGAACACAATAATATATGCATATATATATATATATTGTATATATATACATACATATATATATATATATATATATATATATATATATATATATATATATATATATATATATATATATATATATATATATAAATTTGGGATGAAGGCCCTCGGTAAATGGCCTAGTCTATTATTTTATTACAAAATCAATGTTAAGGGGTCTTTAATTTAACACTGAGGAACTCGTTTACATCGTAAAAGGCTCTCTCGATAAGGATCACCTTGAGTGATTTTCTGAATAAATATAATGAATTGTGAAAGGCTTTCGCGGCCATCGTCACTTACATGGTGGTTCTTCGGGTTGTAAGGCCGACGTATATTTAGAGAAGATCTCGACGTTTCGCCAACACGAGTGGTTAGCATTTTCAAGAGATATCTTCAAAGTTTCTGCTTTCTTAAGTCACTGTTTCGAGAATGGAAGTGTAAGGATTTTCTGTTCTTTAAATAATTCTTTGCAAGAGACTCTACACCGGCTTTTCAGAGGAAGAAAGATACCCTATCTGGGCAAGTGGGCATACGGTTAACGCACCTCATATACAATTTCGTGAAGCGTTTCGAAGATCCAGCGGGCCCAAACGGCGTTCGCCAGCCGGCACCGCTTCCACCTCTCCACGCAATACATCAGTCAGCGTAACCGCTCCCCTGCCCCTCCACCCCCGAAAGCTGGCCCCGGCTACACGATACACCTGTAAGTCGCAGGTATGGCTACTCAACAAAGTGACTGAGCCAAGTTTTCGAAGAGTGCGCGCGACTTATGAATTTCGACGCTTTTTCATCGAAAATGTGCGGTTTTGCGTCGCAAACAAAAGTTTAAATTGACCGACATGTGTTTCTAAGTGTGGTGCAAGATGACTAAAGGAAAATTGCACAGGCCCAAAGCTGTCTTCCAGGTTTCCAAGGTAAATTATGGTTTGTTTACTACAGCGGTGGGTCAGGTGGCCATCTTGCAGCAGTGGCGGAAGAACGGTTCTTGTAAAAGCGAGAGAGAGTAGACGAGAATTTTCATTGTTTTGCGTAAGAAGTATGTAAATATAAGTTTCGAATCCGTGTGTTTCAGTATGGTAATTTCCCAGGCTGGATTATATGATTTCCGTTCTGAAACTACTGCTGAATTAAACAGACATCTAACTATCTCAAGTTAAGTAATTTTAAGAGTGTGTTTCAGTTAATAAGTAAGGCATGTAATCTTTTCATTCCTAATTTTATTCTTGAACGAAATAAATAATATACACAACCAACTACATCCAATTTCGAACACAAACCTAGAAGACACTGATGCCTGATTTTTACTTTGTACCGCTAAATAACTTATAAATTATACAAGTCATAAATGATCTGAAAAATACATATTCAATTGGAGTTGTTTGCATGTCTACAAAATTAGTAAAAAGGATAGCTCATCAATTTGCTGAACCCATATCGTACATGATACATTCATCTGTCGAATTATGCGAATTTCCCGAAGATTTGAAACTGGGCATGGAACACCAATTTATGAAAATGATATGATCCTCTTTACATGGATATTTATAGGAAAATAACTGTACCTAATGTAATAATAAAAATAGGGCTATGTATAACAGATTGATTTCCAAATATAAAATTATCAAGGACACAAAACGGTTTTTATCCTTGTAGATCGACTCAGACTGCTGTTTGTAACTTTGTCGAGTATATTTAGAAATATCTGGTCCAAAAAAAGCTCATGGGTGCTTCCTGTTTGACCTCATGAAAGTTTTCGATTGCCTCTACCTAAACCACACCGAAACTAAATTATACTCACTGGGAATTCGTGGAAATATACTAAAATGGTTGATGTCATGTCTGAATCAAAGGAAAATCATTGTGAAGCTCAGTGGATTCCGATCTGAAATAAATAATATTGACTTAGACGTCCCACAAGGTTCTATAATAGGTCCACTAATATTTCTTATGTTGACTTTCTTGAATATATAAAAACTGACTGCTTGGTTTTGTATGCCGATGATATGACCGTTGCATTCACTGATATTAATCAACGCGAACTTGATAATGAATTTAATGAACCATAGAGCAGATTCAGTGATTGGTACTACACTAATCGATTGATAGCCAATCATACAAGAACCATCGTTACGCAATATTCAATCAATAACAACAATCATGTATCCACATAAATCAATATTCATATTGCACCAATGAACATTTCGCAAAACACTAAATTCTTAGGAACGTATCATTCAAAAGCTGCGTACATCATATCACTGAGAAAATTACCAGGGGATTGATTTGTTGACTAATAGCGATAACCACAACTATAATACAATATATGGCAATCTTCTACAGATACCATCCCACAAAACAAGATTTTTCTAAAACGCTCTTTCTTATGCAGAAATACAATGAAAATTACCAGAAGAAATTGTTAATGAAAAGAATGACAACATTTTCAAAAATAATTTGAAAGAACTCCTAGTAAGTACATGATTAACATGTACTTACAGTCCTACCTGAACAAAAGAGCACCAGCAGTATTTATAAATGAGGCATGTTCTGACTTTCGAACTATTTCACATGGAGTACCTCAGGGACCCGTTCTTGGCCCGTCTTAATTATCTACACGAACGATCTCTTTCATAATATGTCTCCTAATAAATGCCTTGCATACGCCGACGACACGGAATTAGTAAACACTTCTACTCATGTAAATAGTCTTTTAAACACCATGGCTGATTCCTGGCAAACACCCTTAAATTAAACATCAATTAAACACAAAAACAAGTTTTTACTAATGGAATTGCGGTCAGTGAAAAAAGTGTCAAGATTCTAGGAGTAGTTGTCGATGATAGACTCTCATGGTCATCCCATATAGAGCATTTATGTCATAAATTATCCAGTTCAGTTCTGTTGCCCAAAATAAAAAATCAACTTTCTGACAAAACTGTACGGTCGTGTTATTTATCTTCAACAAAGTGACTGAGCCAAGTTTTCGAAGAGTACGCGCGACTTATGAATTTAGACGCTTTTTCATCGAAAATGTGCGGTTTCGCGTTCCAAACAAAAGTTTAAATCGACCGACATGTGTTTGTAAGTGTGGTGCAAGATGACTAAAGGAAAATTGCACAGGCCCAAAGCTGTCGTCCAGGTTTCCAAGGTAAATTATGGTTTGTTTACTACAGCGGTGGGTCAGGTGGCCATCTTGCAGCCGCGGAAGAACGGTTCTTGTAAAAGCGAGAGAGAGTAGACGAGAATTTTCATTGTTTTGCGTAAGAAGTATGTAAATATGAGTTTCCAATCTGTTAGGTGTGTTTCACTATGGTAATTTCCCAGGCTAGATTATATGATTTCCGTTCTGAAACTGATGCTGAATGAATTAGATATCTAACCACCTCGAGAATACTTTTTTAAATTATGAAAATATGTATGTTTAAGTTTGTATGTTAGGGTGGATTTAGATACTTTAAAGTTGTGCTTAAATATTATGTTAAAATCGAAAGTTGAACCTCTTATATCAAAATGGCACCGTTTATACACCAATGTCAAGTTTATGCTAAAAACCTTTGATGTTACCGTTATGTTTATGATAATGGTAAAGTTGACTAAATCTACCCTAAAACATGAATCATTTCATTCCATTTTATTTCTGTACAAAATAAATAAATATCACAACCAACTACATCTAATTTCGAATGCAAACTTAGAATACATTGATGCCTGCTCATGTAGCTTATTGACAGCATAAAAACAATGAGCTATAAACTAGCTATAAAAGATCTCCACGAAACGATGGGGCAAATTTTTTCAAAACTTTACCAGAAGAAATTAAAAAGCACCCAAACTTGTCCAGATTCACATCTAAGTTGAAGTAATTTTTTATTATTAATGCATTTTACAATACACAGGAATTCATAATTTGTTGTCAGCATCTTATTGTTTCATAGTTCTATATATTTGATTAGAGTATATACTCTGCTGTTCTATCACTGTTTGAAAAGAAATATTTCTCTTTGGACAATGGTCCAATTGATGTTTTTAATACGGTGGCAGTTTTGTATACTTATTTATTTATTTGTTCATTCAATTCTTAACTTCAACATGTCCCAATGTTGGAATGATATAATGTGTTGTTTTGTGTCTCATTAATAAAAAACTCTATCTATCTAAATGGGATACAAAAACTTCTGTAAGATTCTCTATACCACTTTTTAAAAATAGGAATCAAATTCCTTTGTCAATTTTATTTCAACCTCGTCCTGAAATTGCCGGAAATTATTTTTTCTGTCAAACAGCTACCCTCTATGAGCATCCCTCAAAAGTATTCGTGAAACTGGTAAAAACTATTGAGGAAGTGTTAGAGTCTAACCTTTCAATGTGCGATCCTGCTCTACTCTGCTTATAACCCCTCTTATTGTGCCAATGACAAAGACTTAGACATACTTTATTCACATTTCACTGAGCCTAAGCCCAATATAAAACTTATGTTTAAACAAATTCACGCATGTAATATATCTCAGAAATAAAACTCTATGATAGAAACCACAACAATATCAAACACATTAATAACATTAAAGACGTTACTTGTTCCAATGGGGAGGTGTCTAAATATTCTGCAATTTTATAGAAACTTGAGTTTATAAGGAATTGTCTCACTTTTTGTATAAAACAATTAGTAGACAAAGATTTAACTTCCCTAGGTAGGTAATTAAAGAGAGTTATAGTGGAAGAGTTATTCATAGATTTTTTCAATCTATATTTTAGGTCTAATTTGATCTGCACATCGAGTGTTGTAGTCATGGAAGTTTGAATTTAGTAAAAGTTGATGTTTATTTCTAAGAGCATATAAAAATATAAAAAAATCCTTCGACAGCTGTTTCGTGGTTACCCACTCATCAGGAATGCTTCATGAAAGCTCTCGAAATCAAACCGAAATTATTATCGTAAAAGGCAGAGACAGGATATTACAATAAGTAACTTGTGACATCTACAGTCACTAGTTGAAACTTAATTTGAAACAAAACATGACATCCATATCACTCTCTTTTCACTTAGATGCTGTTTGAGTTCTTCATAACGCACTAGAAACTTGATTGAACCTTAGGTTAGTCAGAACAACAAATTTATTAGCCACCTTTCAATGAGTAAAGTAGGTAATCATCTAACTTTGGATTCCATGGTTCATTTCAAATTAAAATTCAACTACTAATGTAGATGGCACAAGTTACAATGATTCCGTATTGTTGAAACAATGACCTACAGTGGTCTCTGTAACCTGCAAACACAAAAGTTCTAACAACCTTTTTATGAAGTTTGAAGGCTTTTACTGAATTAGTCGCATGAAGTTATAACATAAGCTATATGTGGATGAAAAATAATGTATAGGTTTTAGCAGAACATCCGTACTCACAACTCTTTTCAGTTATGAAGTTCGCATTGGACAATTTAGAGCAGAGTAATTCAATATGATCTGACCAATTTAGGGAATCATTGAGAGTAACACCCAGAAGTTTGACGTACTCTCCCAAGTGAATATTTGTTGAGAAGTTCAGACGATCTGTTTCAGCCTTACAAGTTGAAATAATATACAAATAGTTGATTGCATGAGGTAAAAAAAGTCATGGATATAAACAATAAACAAAAGTGGGCCCAGAACGGAGCCTTGAGGAATACCGTGATTTATGGACTCAAATTCAGAAGTGGTTCCATTTGAGCTAACACACTACTTTCTATTTTGTAAATAGATTCAAAATGGTTTGAAGGTACTCCTCTGATGACAGCGCTGGAGTTTTTCGATCAGTAGTTCATGTTTGACACAGTCGAATGCCTTGCTGATATCGCACAGGCTTATGGATGTCCTGCGACCGCCTTCAAGGCACTCTACTATGTCCTTCACCACTCTGGTGACATCCTGTATGGTTGATCGATTTTTACGAAACCCATATAGGTTTTCATGCAGTCAATTGCATTTTTGGAAGTGAAGAGATAATTTTGAACACTTTTACTAAAATTTTCCAAGAAACGGAATTATTGAGATCGGATGAAAATGATCAGGTTGATTGAAATCACCTGTTTTGTGGATTGAAATAACTTTGCTACACTAGAATATAGCGGCAAAGCTAATGAATGAATGGTATTTTTTTATTTTTGTGTTTATTTCAAAGATATCTATAGCATTAGAATTGTTCAATGATGAAACCGCAGAAATGACTTCGTGAACTGCAATGGAAGGAAAAAAGAATGGTAGTCCAGGTCAGAGGGGAAAATCGCTGAAAAATGTACCTACTATAAAATCGCTCAATTTCCATTATGGAAATTATAAAATCTTTAAAACAAATTGTCTAAATATAAACAGTAAAATGCTATATTACAATATATTAAAACTGAACAAATGTAAATTTGTTTCACAAAATTTAATGAGTAAAAGTAATTATCAATAAAAATTAAATAAACATAATTGAAATTCACTCTTATTGCTGCAGATACTCATTAACACTATAGTAACACTTTCCAATTAGAAATTTTCTCAATTAATTTAAAAAAAATTAGACTCGTTCCTACTTTTTACTCAGCTTGTTGTACATTTGAATTCCTGCATATGAGGGAGTTTTTCCATAAAAAATTGTTTTGTGATAGGGAATTTGTAGGAGATTACCTTGTCTAGTGATGTATTTATGCCTATCCGAATTAGTTGTGGAATAATTTAGTTTTGCTTTCATGAATAGAATGCAATTCTTGATTATTATACAAGGCACTCTAAATGGGTTATACTCCCTAAAATTATTTTTGTATGAATCGATTGATTCCGAATATCAAGCGAATCATTTTTTTGTGAGATAAGCAATGGCTGAGAGGCAGCATCGTGTCCCCAACCTATTATATTATAGCAAAGGTGAGTGTATATAAGAGCATAATACATATTCAATAAATAATTAATGAAGTAGTTTTACGTCTGTAGTTAAATTAAATGCGGAAATAATGTTATGGCATAGCAGACGGGAAAATGAAAATCAGAATTGAATTTAAAAAATTGTGGATCAACCGAGATTTGAACCACTGATCTCATTCTTTCCGGCAATGTGCGTTAGACCACTACGATATTGATCCTTATTCATATGAGAACCTGGGTTCGAATCCCGTTTGATCCACATTCTTTTTATTCAGTTTTTTTAATTTTCCCGTCTGCTGTGCCATAAACTCATTTTCGAATTCAATAAATAATGTTTGTCGATTGAACTCCTTGTTGATTGCACAAAGCATTATTGATCTATGAGTTTGTACATCAAAAGCTTTATACTGCATTTTAATAATATTTTTATATGTTTTCATGTGTAATAATATGTGTAAGAGTAGACATACTCATTTTTAGGTACAAATGAACTTGACACTTTGTGCTTCCTGCCTTTGACGTAACTTACTGTGAGTGTAAAAACCCGTGAAGTAGTTTATAAAACCTTCGTTACGCTGCGCTTCTCCTTGATATACTCGTTACTAAAAGGGAGTTTTTAACACTTGTTACATATACAGTGCGACGCTAAATTATGGAACAAATTCATTATTTCTGAATATAAAGATATTTCGGAAAAATCCTTGGACAGGTCGATTTTCTTTTCCGATGGGCCAATTTTTGAACCCCACCCAAAATATATAAGGTTATCCGCAATTGAGTAAAAATGACTTTGGTGATATTTTTAAATTGGACACCCAGTATATTTGGTTAGGGATCGTCATTACGAATCCAGTGATACCAAGTTTGATGGTATTATGTCAAACGGCTGCGGAGATATGGCCAAAAAACTTCCTCGTATGTCTAATGAGTATGACTGCGAGACTCCACACGATTTAGAAGGTTGAAAGTCTCTGTCGCACTCATTGGGTATATGGAGAAGTTTTTTGGCCATATCTCTGCAGCCGTTTGACATAATCCCATCAAACTTGGTATCACTGGATTTGTAATGACGATCCCTAACCAAATATACTGGGTGTCCCATTTAAAAATATCACCAAAGTCGTTTTTCCTCAAATGCGGATAACCCTATATATTTTGGGTGAGGTTCAAAAATTGGCCCATCGGAAAAGAAAATCGACCTAACCGAGGATTTTTCCGATATATCTTTATATACAGAAATAATGAATTTATTCCATAATTTAGCGTCGCACTGTATTATTATCAACCGCTCAACCCTCTTATTACCAGTTTTATTCAATTTTCACGTTTTTTCTCCTAACTCCACTTAACATTATTACAATTTATATAAGCTGCTGATAATGAGCAAGCATTGGCATTAAGTATCGAGAAGTAATAACGAGCGTATCTATAAAAAAAGTTATTTTCACTCGATCTACGCGACGTAATAATTAAGAGCGTAACCGATATTCTCACGATAAAAAAAGTTCCGTACTCCTTTTACAGCGATGTATATAAATATTTGCGGTTGGTTTACTTTAGAATGCGGGTATTCTGAAACAAAATTAGAAACGAGATTGTTAGTTCGTCGAATGTTTCAAATTGCTGAATACCTCAACTGGTTCAAGGAAGTTTGATGATGATTTTCTATTATACATTAATGTATTATTAAAAATATTAATAACACATTAATATTTTTAAATTGTTCCAAGCTGTCAAATGAGTTATTTATGATTCAATTCTTATCAAAATGGATATGTAGAGGTTTTTGATATTACGATTACATTTACAGTTATTTGCATTCAGAATAACACTAATAAAGCATATATTTTACTAATTCCTTTAAAGAAATGTGTGTTTCACTAATGAAAAGAGAAAATCGAAATTATTGAATCCTATCATCGGTAAATGACATGAATTGTTTGCTTCAAGCTCATGTCAGAAATATCCTTTTTTATTGATTTCCCAGATTGGTGTATTCTTATAGAAACCCAAAATATCATTCAGAAATTATACTATCGTAGACATAAAATTTTATAACAAACATTTTTTTTCCAATTTATGGAAGACAGTTTTGGTGGTTCCCATTTCTAAATTTGAAAACTCCATGGAACTGAAGAATCTAAGACCTATCAGTATACTGCCATTCAATTAATGTCAAAGGTGTTTGAAAAACTACTTCAAAAGCAAAT
Organism: Chrysolina oricalcia; assembly: GCA_944452925.2. Lineage (NCBI taxonomy): Eukaryota > Metazoa > Arthropoda > Insecta > Coleoptera > Chrysomelidae > Chrysolina > Chrysolina oricalcia. Next base: position 227,918 of record OX101821.2, on the reverse strand, counting down.
ACAACCTCACCTAAACAATCATTCCATTGTTTCAGTGAATTAATCAGGGTTTCCTAAGGGACTAAGGGGCACAATTGTGCTATAGCATTAGCCGCGTTTTATTGACCACTAGAGTTTACATCTACTAGTAGAAGAAGTAGAGTATCATAAAAACGCAATTTCAGGGTTTCCAATAGAAGTCAGATAATTCTAAAATTTCCTAAATATCTGTAAAAAGTTTGAAACTCATAGTTTTCGTTATTATAAATGAAACATTCAATGTGAATAATTTGCTTTCATTAACAACTACCACAGCCGAAACAGACAATGGAAGAAGGCGCGAGTAGTATTATATCTATTCAAGGATTAGATCTAGGCGGGTATATTTCAAGTGCAATAAACTTATCATATATGCGAATTCCTTGAATAATTTTCACTCAGGAAGCTTTTTCAGAATGTAAAAATCATTATGAAAAAGTGATTCCTAAACCTTCCCACCTTCCACTTTCGAGGCAGCTTTGAGTGAAGTAGCGAATAAGCCGGAATTATCTTTAAACAATGATAGCATATTTGTAGGTTGGGAAGAAATAGGAACTGAAAACTATTTCTTTGATATTTATCTGGATAATTTTCTCAATTCATCATACATAAATCGATTTGACACAATGTTTCTATATCATCCCACTGATGTTTTTGAACTTTCGCTACTTTCAGGGTCATCATCTACTTTTTTGGTATCCATTTGTATATTTGTTTAGGATATGATTTTAAAATGAAGGTTTAACAGAGGTTTTCAATGAATTAATAATCAATGTGAACCCACCTTCTTTATTACATAAATAAAAGTCGTTGTACAACCTATACGTATTTGAACATTCCCATCTATAACTTTACTCACGTCAATATAACACTCATATTCATTTTAACTAGAGGCTGTTCATTACCAAAATCGTTTTAATGTGTGTAAATGAAGTTTTTTGAGCTTCAAAATACAACCAAACTGAAATGTACAGAAATTAAAGTCCAATATAATATGTTTCAAATTACTTTCAATGTCATTGGTGTCAATTTCTGCTACGATTTAGGAATTTTCATTTTTCAACCAATTATCTACTTTTGCTACCCTCAAATTTGATCGTAGCGAAAGTAGAGAAAGAAGATATATTTGGTGTCAAAAAAACAGATGTATCAAATTCTACTTCTACGAGAAGAGCATTTCTGCCTACAATAAAACGCACCAATTACTTGCAGTGGTTGATGGTTCTAAAAGCAACTGATTCAAATCAATTGACAATAATACTTGTCGCATTGGGCTTTTGACAGAACTAATCATAGATTACTGTTTGCAAAACTACACCATCTTAGCTTCAGTATTTAATTCAAAATTAGGGAGGATAGTTCAATTTTCAAACGAGGTGTTGGAAAAAAATCCTACTCGTTTTTTTCTCCTGTTGCAACTGGTATTATATTCCAACACATCATTTCCTTTTCTGTCAAACATAAAAATGTAAAGACAATAACTTTTCAGTTATCGCCGCAGATGTACCTACCAATTACCCATTGATAAATAACAACCAGTTGCGTATTACTCATCATGGCATCGACCAACGATTGTTATTGAAGACACGCGTTCCCACCATCGTTGGTTGTGCCCCAGAGCTGCGTCAGCAAGGAAGTAACAGGTGTCTAACGCGTGGTCTATTTTTTGCAGGTGCTGTGGCATCTGGACATCTTCAGAAGGAGTTTCCGGGACCTGTCCGGCCATGCCTGCATGGCGGATTCGTGCATCTTTTGTGCTCTCAAGGTGAGTGTCCGTTCCGATTGTTTCATGTGTTTTGACGATTTTTTATCGATTATATTTACAGAGTGAGTAAAATATACAGGGTGTACAGTAAACCATGTATCATAAGTTCATAACCTATCAGAAAACCACAGCATGACCTCAGTAAAAACCTCACGGTTTTTGAGATATTGGAACTCTTATGGAAAAAATGGAATTCCTATCAGCAAATGAGGAGTGTTTCATGTTCATTCTTATTTTCGGTAAATATATAACTCAATATTAGTTATAACAATCGCAGACTTTCGATGGCATTCATTTACGGTCTACAAAAAAAATCTTTCGAATTGGAAACTACAATTGGAAAACTTTGAACTTCTTTTGTGAAAAATTAATCTCCTACGAAAACCTAGACATTGGCCTCAATATCTTACTCGTTTTGTCCAGAGTCTGAAAAGGTATAGAAGTTGCCACAATTCTATTTCGAAAAAATATACTGCTAATAGAGTACGAAATGGGGGTATTTTACGGTGGATCACAGGGATTGTAGTTTTGTTCGAAATGGGTTAATTTTCTATTTCATCGAAGTGTAAGCTGCAGTTGTTGCTCATTTGTCATAGTGACTAATGAGCTGATAAATCTCGCACAGGCACTTGGATTGATATGACAAATAGACCAACTTTCCTGAAAAAAATGTAAATGATAATAAGTTGATTCTCACGAAAACAATGTACACTTCAATATTCCTTGTTAAAAACGATATTTTCAACAAACGCAGAGCTTTTGTGTTATTATTGATTTCTTGGGCAGCATGTCGTATTCGGTTTCGTAGTTCCCGTTTGCTAGTAATTGGATTGTGGTAAATCTTCTCCCACAAACATCCCCAATGAAAAAAATCGAGAATGTTGAGGTGAGGTTACCGTGGCGGCCATAGTATTGGACCAAGTCGCCCAATGTATCTCTGAGCATATGTCATTTCTACATATTCTCTTACTTGTCTGCCGTAGTGAACAGGACATGTTGAAACCACATAGTCTGTCTGACTTCCAGCGGCACATCTTACAATAGATTGAAGTTCAGTGTTGCTGAAAACTCGAACGGACCAATCACGTAGCCATTCAGTATACCAGTCCAAAGATTTATTTTGAATTGAGGTTGGAACCTGAGGATACAACGTTTCATTTCTCATCAACTTTGTTTTTTTTTATATAGCACAGAAAAAAGTACACCTTGTATGGTACAGCATTTTTCATTGCAAATGCAATGATGTACGACACAATATGTTTTTATTGAGAAAAAATGCTTATTAATAGGTTTTAAACACAGGTAATGTTATGTTTTCTGTTGAATATAACATTACCTAAATAATAATAACTGAGAAGGTAAGAATTATTATTGAGCATTGTAAATAGTAAGTGCTGTAGCAAATGATCAAACAGGTTAACCCCAGTTTGTAGACATATGTATGTCCGTCTCACTGTGGTATCTACAACACGATTCAACATTTCAGGGGTATTTCTATTAAATGCTGATCGTACTGAGTGATGGAAATGTTCCTAGTTTCCTTTTTTTGAATACATTGTTTTCAGTATGGCCCTACTGGATGTGTCAAGTCTGGTGAATTTGCTGGCCAGGATGTATGTATGAGTGCCAGTCAATTTTCTTGGAAATCTACAGAAAGCTAGAGGTGTACTGCTATAGCAGTATGAGCTGGTGCAACATCATGTTGAAAGCAGCATTTATGCACAGCATCTTCCAGATCTTGTCGTAAGAGAAGAATGTAGCGTGGCCAGTTGATGACGTCTGGTAGATGAATGGACCTATTACTTCAGCAGGTGGTTTTTTGTCAGGAAGCAAGGTTTTTTTAGTGAACCATAATTCTTTAAATTATGTTCCAGGCGCCTAAGAATGGTTTTGCCAGATTGTTTATACTCCGGAAATCTATTCGGATTCTACAACATATCTGTGGCAAAAAATGTAGCAGGAAAGCATATCAAAGTTTTCTTCTATTGTAAAATACCTATTTCCATTTCAATGAAGGAAAATCGAATGAAATGACAACAATAATGATAACAAAAAGATCTTCTTCCAAGAAGAATATTATTTATGAAAACTGACAGATATTTATGTTGCCATAGATTGTTTTCAAGCCGCCTGTTAAAAAATTGTATTAAGCATAGTGGAAAAGTAGAAAAGAGTTGATTCGATCTCATATTATTTATCATCATAAAATGTGTTTTTTTCTTCATAGTCGTGGAAAAATAAAAATATCTTCATAGAACTAAAATTCAATATTCATCTATAAATCCAATATTGTGTGTTACGGATTTTTTTCAAACCGATTTGTGCAAAGAATCGACCACTCCGTATATAATCAATTTTGCTATTGAAATCAATGAACTTCAAATTCATCGCTAGCAAATTATATTTTTTATAAATACCATTAACGCTATACACACCTTCGCCAGGTAAATAAATTACACATAAACCTCCTATCACGTTATTTCTTCAGCACTCGAAAGCTGTCGGACCTTTAAACCGCCGACCCAAACAAATGTTCGCCATGACCTACGCCATCCAGCGCCAGCTGCGAGTTGGTCGACTGCGTCATGAAACGTGATTTGTATGCCTTCTTAGGCAATCTCCCGACCAATGGCGAACGAGGTCAACCGGCCATAGCCTGGAGGTTCCATAACCCAACTGAGAGTAGTTTGTTTACGGCAGTTGTGCATAGATGGCGCTCGGATACTGAAACGAGCTCGTAGCCCGCCAGTGTTGCCGGGTGTGGAAATAAATCCTCATGTGGGATTTTTCAAAAGTGAGGAATTTGTGGGGATTTTTGACGTTTCTTATATTTCTTGTCTGTCAGATGTCATCAATCTCATTTCAAAGCGATAATAAAAAAGGAAGAAGAAGATGATGTCAAACCAGAATGAAGAAGAAAGATCTGACATAGTAATATGAAATTATATTTTACTTGTGTTAGCGAATCGAAAACTCTGAAATGTGTGGTTACGAGATAAATGGACGTTACTTAAAAACAGTTATTAATTAGCTGACAAAAGCAAAATTGGAATATGGTGGGAGCAGAAATCAGTTTCGAGAAAATTAAAGGATCTTACTTGGTGACATCACAGTTTGTGTGAAAAGCATGCAGTTGGTCCAGTCCACGTTGATGAAGTTTTTAGGTCTTGATAGTAGGTAATAGTCACACACGAAATATTGCGAATAGTTATGAAAATTAGAAGGGAATCACTGAATGCCTCAAAATTGCGGTATATTTAATTTCATTTCGATCACAAGTGCTGCGTTTCTTGAACCGGCCCTTTTTCACCACTTTTTTCTGTCACAGTCATTTCATATCGTAGGCGAGGAATCGTAGTGGAAGGCAATTGGTCCCTTAATGATCAGTGGAGCGCGCAAATATTTTAATAAAGAAAGTAATCATAGTAATCTACTTATCTGCTTTTACAAATCAGTAGTCAATTCCCAAACAATTTGAATATTTGAAAAAAAAAAACAAGTAGATGAAACGACAACCACACGTTGTTGTTGTCAAGTTGCTAAGAGTTTAAAAAATGAGTGATATAGGTGTCGAAAGCAGTGGTAAAAAGGCTGGTAAATTCAATTCAAAGACGGCCAAGATATATAGATCGGCATAAATACAGGACAGAATAGAAAACTTATCCTCTTTTGAAAAAATAGATACGATCCAGCAAAAAGGAAAAAATGTATTTTAACTGCAATGCACGTGGTATTGACTGTAAATGTGACAAGTTTTTGGGATTCATTTTTATTTAACATTTTTGTTAGTTACGATACATATTTATTTATCGACAGACCTTAATTTATTTGTGTTCACTTAAACAGATGCGTTTTTATTATATTTGTTTTGACTAATCTATTTTAACTGCAATGTATGTGGTATTGACTGTAAAGGAGGCAAGTTATTATTTTTTCTTGTTGTTGTTTTTAGGGTTCATTTTTATTTAATATTTTTGTTATTTAGGATTCATGATTCACGATCAACAGATGCGTTTTAATTATATTTGTTTCGACTGATGGATTGTTTCATTTTTCTATCAGTTAGTATCGCTGACTGAGAAGTTAATCATACTCAGTTGAATTACTCCACAATTCGAATTTCCCGCCAAATTGTAGGTATATTGTTTTTTATTTCGACTAATTTCATTGACATGGGAGCATTCCTCAATAAGCATATGAGTCGTAACAATAAAAGTGAAACTAATTCTCTCGATACTAGTGATGAAATAAGAATAGAGGCGATTTGAAAAAAAGTTGGGATTTTTCTTGGAAAGTGGGGATTTTTCAGATATCAACCTGGCAACAACGCAGGGCAACGTACCATGTTCTACTTTGTGCTCTGCGTTGACGATGTTGCGCGATCGCAGATCACGATGCTTGTTGGTCATCGACTCCTTTGTCTCCTTTTTGGGTGGATTATATTTTTCGTCATAGTAGCGAAGAGAGAAAGAAGAGAAAGGAATGAATTATTTTAAATTTATTTTTCTTAAATTTGTTAGAGGTTATAATAATAAAAGTATGATGCTCAAATTAAATTGGCGACAGAAAAAAGTTGAGTGGCTCCGCCTCTAGCAACATTCTAAACTATACTATAGTCCAGTTTATGGTTTTCACCACAAGAAAATCTGAAGCGGTATTAGAGACAGAAATTATAGTTTTGAAAATACTAAAGAAACACGCTTTTATGGTAATTTGTAGGTACTAAAAAGTAATAAAAAGTAAAAAATAATTGAAAATTAACTTTTATGTTAAAAAAGTACGTGGTGCTTGATAATCAGTTATCTTTATATTTTATTGTCATAGCTATTAGTAAATGAGTTGATTTTGAAAATGTAAGTGAAAAGCACTCCGTGCTTTTTGAAACATCAAAGTGAATTATCAAAGATTATTTTTTACTTTTCAGTCCTTATTACTATAAAAGTGTGTTTGTTCAACTTTTTCAAGACTATAATTTATTTTTAAATTTTTAGTTCCTTCGGTCCTTGCTATTTATGTGAAATTTTAGATTATTCGGACAACTGCAAGTGAGGGAAAATTAAATTTAAAGATTTAAATTATTAGTTTTGAAAAATAAAAGAGAAGAGTCATATCTATGTATCAACTGTGACGATAACATCAGAATAAATTAAATAAGAAATCGAAAAATTCACTTTTTTTTTACTGTTTCACTAGTTCAGATATCTCCGTGGTGTATCTTATCTTGTGCTGTATATTATTTAAAATGGCAAATAGCTGTCATGTAATATCATCAAGAAGCATTTAAAAGGAGCATACACAAAATTCGGAGGTTGCCTTTTTGAGTTTTCGCCAATACTGTAACAGGCGAAATCTAATATGGCCTCATATCCAAAATCAAAACTTCATGTATGTAGCATATTTTATCACAAGTTGTATGCTTCTATAATTATTAAAAAGGCACAATTATTTCACCTAACTGGAGCACTCCTACTTAATAGATTTACTGTTTTTTCAAGGAAACTGTCATTTGAGTTGTGTTACTCACCGACATGAAGAGCTATAATTTCAGCACATTAAATTTCGCTTAATTTAGCTTACTTCCATTCAAGCACGACAACTAGACCCACCACTCATACCACACATTCATCGGGCAACCTGTGTTGGTGTTTATAGTGCTAATTATAATTAGTTCTGCTAACAGTTAAACCCACCGGTTCGTGATGTTTTTACTAGCATCATCATAAAATGCACGGTTGGAAAATATTTCACGAAGTTATGGGGTCCTTGGATAATACAACAAACACTGTGTGGTTCCTTTCCAGCATTATGCACTTCCTGCTTTATTTGTGCACGTTATCAAATTCCGGCGATTATTTTTATTTGGTCAACATCGTATTTCCGGGTGGACGAGGCAAATATGAGGAACGGTAATTGTAAAAGGAAGTACACGTGCCGACAGGTCAGAGTTTGGAGACTGAAACAGTCAGTTACACGGGAAACCTTTACTAACTGTAAAAACGAATAAATGCTGGAAATAAATGCTTCGTTTTATTATTTCTTTCATATTCAAAGGAGAGACAAGTTTAAAAACATAGGAATTATGAAGTGTCACTGAAAAATAATGGGTAACAGAGAAAGTTAAAAAAGAAAGTAAAAACTCAAAAACAATTATTCAGTACAGAACAAAAAATTAAAATAATCCTGAAAACTGGAGCGTTATAAAAAACAGAAAAAGTATTTCAACAATCTGTTAGTACATTAGTAGTTTTTTTGTATTTGCACACTAGGTGTAAGAGAGAAGACAAGTTTGTCAACAGTCTATTTCATGTAGTATCCTCTGCTCTATTCAAATGTTTAATAAATGTCTTCAATTATGAATCCACGTAATTGAATCATTCAAAAAGACAACACATTCTAGTGATACAAGAAAAGAAATCTTTCAACTTGGATATCTTAAGAAAAAGTGAAAATAAACAGAAAATGATTATGGTATAAGTATTGTAAATAGGAAAAGTAATTACAAAGAAAACATCAGTTTGAATAATGAAGATGTCAACGTAACTCAATCGAAAGAAGTAGCAGTATGCTTTGCTTTGCATTTTTCTCAAAACATTTCAAATAAATTGGACAAAAATTTTGGAAAAAATTAACCTACAGTACTGCACCAATAAGAAATATTAGACAGGGCATTTATTTTCCAAATGTCAGTAGCCAGGAAACAGTTTCAATTATTTTCAATCTTACAAACAAAAAAACTAAAGGAGATGATAAAATAAGAGTTAAAAAAAAAAAATTTGGAAATAATTGAAAAAACTCTATTCCACTTAATTGATTTGTTATTTGATTCAAGTGTATTTCCATTCTACTCGAGACTGAGCGAAGTTATAACTATAAAAAAAATTACCGTACCTTTGTGCATTATAGACAGGTGACACTTCTGAATACCATTTCCAAAATTTTTTAATGTTTAATTGTGTTGTTCCCAAATGAAATAGTACCGCATTCTGCTTTCGGAATATGATTGATGAAGGGAAAATTAATCGTATAGTTTGTTAGGGCTTGAGAAGGAGAGAAAAGGGTAGTTTCTAGGAAACTATAATTCAAAAACTCTCCCAAATAAAACAGTACCCCATTCTGTTTTCGGTATGTGTTTCATGAATGACATCGAATGATATCGAATGATATCGAATGACATCCCCTGTATAGTTTGTCAGGACTCCAGAGGGTGGTAGAGGGGGTAGTTTGTATAAAATAATTCAATGACTTTCTCAAATGAAGTAATGCCGCATTCTATACCATTAGCAAGCATTTCATGAAGGAAAAATCCCTTATATAGTTTGTCAGGCCTCAAGGGTGTGGCAGATGAGGTGATTTCTGGAAAATTAATAACTTTCCCAAATATAAACCAATCAAATGAAATCTTATCTAAATCTAAACCAATGACAAGGATCTGTGAAAACACCACTTCCAGCTCGTTTATTAAATTATTGTGCATTCAACTATTTTCCAAGCAAAATCATGATCAAAATATTTTGATAGTTTCATCGATTAAATTTATAGGTCTTGTGATTTAACATACGGAAAATGTCAGATATACTTCAGAAAGTGAAATAAATTCGATTGTCTAGTACAATTTTAGTTATAGTTTTTGTCAGTACGATGACGATATTATTACTTTATTCGTAAAATATGCCAATGAATTACACTCGTGCATAAAAATACAGGTAATTTAACATTCCAGCGTGTTATAAACACTGCACTGGGTTATTTTTCTATTTTGTATAAGGGCCCCTCTTTTTTGGACTCAGGCACTTTCGCCAAAATATGAAAATAAACTCGTGCAATTTTTAGATAACGCGCTTTCTTGCAAAATTGACCGTAATTTTTATGCAATTATACCTAAAAAAAATAAGCTTGTCAGCCAAATAGTGGTAAACCACAAACGTTAGTTTTCAATCATCGCATTCCTGAAAATATACAGTGCGACGCTAAATTATGGAACAAATTCATTATTTCTGAATATAAAGATATTTCGGAAAAATTCTCGGACAGGTCGATTTTCTTTTCCGATGGGCCAATTTTTGAACCCCACCCAAAGTATATAGGGTTATCCGCAATTGAGTAAAAATGACTTTGGTGATTTTTTAAATTGGACACCCAGTATGTCTAATGAGTATGACTGCGAGAATCCACACGATTCAGAAGGTTAAAAGTCTCTGTCGCACTCATTGGGTATATGGAGAAGTTTTTTGGCCATATCTCCGCAGCCGTTTGACATAATCCCATCAAACTTGGTATCACTGGATTTGTAATGACGATCCCTAACCAAATATGGACAAATATACTGGGTGTCCCATTTAAAAATATCACCAAAGTCGCTTTTCCTCAAATGCGAATAACCCTATATGTTTTGGGTGAGGTTCAAAAATTGGCCCATCGGAAAAGAAAATCGACCTGTCCGAGGATTTTTCCGATATATCTTTATATTCAAAAATAATGAATTTGTTCCATAATTTAGCGTCGCACTGTATAACACTCAACTGAGTGTTCAGAGGAAAATTCAAGAACTGATTATTTTCACTAATTATTTTGTGGTTTCCTGTTCTTGTTGTTGACGAGGTTACTTCGATCAGCTATACTGATTATTTATGTATGATAATTTCGTTTAACTCAAATTTCATTAACTGGATTAAAAAATTGTTACATCGTATTATCTTGTTAAATCAGGTTCAATTTGAGTTGCTGTTTAATATTTACTATGCAATTTAAAATCATGTAGAACATCGTTAATATTATGTACACTCATTTGCCAAGCTATTTGTATGCAAACGGAGGTACTCTATTCACAAGAGTTGATGTTCATAATGGCCGGGAATGACTATTTCCTATGCAAATGTTACTCTACTTTGTAACGTATCATAGTGAATCACTAGTTAGGTTCTAATTGAGTTTCCTTACTCTAGACACCAAAAAATGCAAATGCCATAGTGTAAAATTTCAATTATCATTCAGGAGAACTGTAAATGTAACAGATTATTGTATAATTAGGTATGTAGTGCGATCATGCAATTTAGAAAATATCATACGGAATACTGATATGGGAAAACTCAACAGGAGTAGCAGACGTATTTATTTCCCAAAAACGGTCAATTTTAGCAATTGCAGGAGTACAGTCTACATTCTGATGTCGTAGTTTTTTCATGAGACTCAAAATATTGTCAGTAGTGGACTTTTCGATATGAAACTTTCAGTTTATATTCACAAAAATAGAAATTCTCTTACAAGAAATCAATTCCTTCACGAATATAATACCAGAATAAGAAATGATTACCATATCCCTAGTACTCACCTCACACTTTGTATGAGATCATACAAAATACTAGGTCTGAGATTATATCTGCGGTTCGGAACAACAACGACCAATGTCAAAAGTTGGTTGTTTTTCCGTAGAATTGTTTTCAAATTAATACAATACCGAGGATTTTGGGTGCTATTGCATTCAAAAGATTTTTCTGAATACATTAGTTAGACCAAATGAAACAAAAATTGTAATAATTGACATTGGTTGTTTTTGTTTCAAGCCACAGATATAACGTTCTTTCGAATCCCAATCAAAAATCAAGTTCATTGTTAAAAAAAAACTCATGCAAGTTACTATAAGTCCATACACAATAACGGAGTTTTATAAATATTTCAAATTGACTGATTGAAAAAAAAATAGATTTTTGTATTATTCTCCTGTATTTATATTGTATTTGTATTGTAATGAGTTTAGGCATCTGATTAGTGTATTGTATGTTATATAACATTAATTAGTTTTAGCCTTTGAGTTGTCCGATAGCCATTTTCATGTGCTCATTTTTTATGGACTAATTTTTTATCTATCTATAGAATGAAATTATTACAAAAATATACCATTCCAAAGCCCAGTTTTGGGTACTTACGCTTTTGTACTAGAATAGAATAGAACTTTATGAATCCATAAAAACCACATACTTGGTGTTAAAAAAATAGTTGAAAACTGATGTTAATGTTTAAAAACCAAAAGAAATATATTTAAATAAAAAAATTATAAGCAAATATACCACACTCACATGTATTCATAGACACAAACACACACTGATTTTAAGATATATTAAATTAATTATACATATACAAAATACAATGAAATAAGTATAAAGGCAAAAAAAATTATGAAAATAAAGTACGAAATGTACATTTTGGCCATAAAACTCATAATATGGGTTCTTCCATATGAGCATCATCAAAATATTATGTTAATGGATAGTAAGCTTAAAAGTAAAGTAGGTATTTGAGTTTTCTTTTGAATGTGTTGTAATATAATACGGAAGCTTGTTGTATATTTAACTGCTAGCATAAGATGGTGAATTATCAAATAAAGTGGTTCTGTGGGCAGTCCTCAATGAATTAGTCCCCTTTCTTGTTTTGTATTGATGATGGGTATTATGTTTTTCGACATTTTGTTAATTTTTTCTGATATGAAAGCAACACTTGAGTATGAAAATGCAACAGTCAGTGTTTTCTTGGTTTTGAATATGTTTCTACATGAGTAGCATGGCTTCATATTGAACATCAATTATTATGATTCGCTTTTGAGCAATGAATATTCTGTTGAGAGGGCATCTTAAGAAAATTCGATTAGTAGAAGGAGAAAAATACAGAATTTGCTAAGAATTCGACAAAACTTCTAATTCTCATTCTCTCAGAATACATTACCCTACAAAATCTGAGGGTAAGATTTCTCGGAGAACATCAAATAGAAGAGGTAGATCTACCTAACCTTAAGCCATCCAGTATCCTAACTTTTTTTAAAGCTGTAGGTCTGAAGGAACTGATCTAGTCATTGAGACATCCTAAACGGCTGGGCAGTAGAAAGGGACACAATATACCTTATGTATCGGAGATAAATTGATTAGAATAGAGAAACTAATCCATACAAATAAAATCACTGTCCAGCTCAATCAGTGTAGTGAATTTGAATGGTAGTTCAGATACACAAATCCTTATTCACATGCACTTTAGTGTCCCAGGCGAGTCCAATACTGAATTTTGACGTTTCAAAAGTTAGCATCATCAGGAGAAAATATTCTTTTGGAACTTGATGAGTGGGAAGGTGAGTCTCGTCCTGTAGACTCAATGATAACAACAAACAAGTTATTGACACTTGCATCAAGCAAAAATGTGTTTTGATAGAGTTTTCAAATCACTGATGGAAGGAAAGGTTCAAAATCCCCAGATTACCTTTCATAGAATACTGTTTCGACACATAAAGTCCAGGACAGCAAATACATTCGTTTTTAGATTATATCCAGAAAAGTAACTCATCTCGTTGGTGAAAGCTAACTGAAATATTACTCATTTTTTTGGAGTTCCACAGAAAACTCATCATTCAGATCATTCTGTACAATATTCTCATCGATTTCTGAAAAATCATAAATAGTTTCTTCGAAATTGCCTAGACGAGTTCAGTATTTCCAACTTTGCTGCGTAACACTCAGAATTTCTTCTTTCAACGATAGACAAACCATTGGAACCCATTTTCAAACTTACAACCTCCAAATACTCAAGAACAACACAAATGTCCACATTCTTTCTGTAAGTTTTCATTAAGTTACATTTTCATTTGAAATTTCACATATAATTTTCATATTTGTAACTGTACATCCACAAAGTTATTTGAGTGTTATCGCAGAAGCTGAGAATATTTTTTTTTATCATTTTATGTTGCAATGAAATGAAAAATAGCTTTTATCCACTCTTATTTTTTCTTCAAATTTACTTAAAATTGATATATCTGCAAAAAATACACTTTTGGTTGAATAGAAAAGAACAAACAAAGCGTCTCAAGGCAGTAAAAATTTTTTTTGGAAAATATGAGCCGTAAAAATAAAAAACACTTATTCACAGCAACTTTTCATACGGCTTCATGTGATAATATCAGTTTTATATACTGCTCTCAATTTATTATAATTCTAGTAAATTAAACATTCACTATGATGTAGTGAGTAGTCTCATTAAGCTAATTTAAAATCATACTCTCGTGGGAAAGTGAAGAAATCTAATAATTACCCAACGATTACATGCTTTGTATCCTGCTTTTGTCATATTTAAAATATAAAACAATGCTAATTAATTTTTATTTATTGTAGGTATCACATGGCATTCGCCATTTATATGTCAGATTCAAGATCACAATTCTCAAGTTCTACGAGTGGGTAGTTTAATAGAAACACTTGCAATTATCCAATATAACAAATACTTCTAATTTCTGCAGTGCCAAATCTGGCTTGTTGAATGTTTTTTTAGCAAGCATCGAAAACATCGAGACATGGAAAACAAAACATTCAGGGTAGAAATGTATCTTAAGGCAGTACTTCTGTCAGACGTTTTTTGTAAGAGAACTGGGACTGTTCATTTATGCTTCATTCATTGCACGAGTCTCTAGTAAATTGAGTTTTTTGCCTTTATCACAAACGTGTAAAATTTTTGAGTCAGAGTTGGAATCAAAATTATATTTCTTATTTATGATGTGATTCGAATAAACTGAATTTGAAATAATTATTTATTTTTCGGAGTCAATAATTCTGACGTGTTCAGCTAGTCGAGTTCTAAACTTGCAGCCTGTGTGCCCAATACAGCAAACTTTACAATCAAGGATAGACAGTTCAATTTATTAACTTCAGACTTATCCAACATTGCGATTTCATCTTTTGAATTGACTAAGAAATGTTCAAGATTATTAGAAGTATTAAATGAAATTGAGAAACTTGAAATATTGTTGGCATTGAGTTTGTTGAGCAAGATATTTTTTAATTTTAATGAAAGGGGGCCAAAATAGGATAAAAAAATATTTATTTGGTGAATTTGATATTAGTCTTCGCACTACATCGTATCGTCAATAATGATTATTTTTGGTGGTGTTGGACTGGAAGTTTGTTCACCTTGCGTTAAATCTCTCATCCACTGTATGTGAAGGATCCTCTCCGATGGAAACTTTTGAGTACCAAAATTTTGACCAATTCTTGCTTTTTGTTTTCGAGTTATCTAGTACGAAACTACATAACTATTTGACGTCTAAGCAGTATCACACAAAGTAATCAGCTGTTTTAATATCAACAAAACCACAGAACACGTTAATTCACAAATTATTGGCGGTCGCACTTGAAATATTTGGCGATCGCGCTAAAATATTTGGCGATCGCACGTGAATATACGAATTGGCGTTTTCAAATTCCTCAAGAAATCATGGCTATGAAATTAAGTTCGGTAAAATAATCGTTAAATTCATTTTCAGTAAGAAGTGAATGTTGCATTTAGATCTAATCAATCTCAAAAAATCTTTGCTCTGCAGATATTATAGGGGAACTTATCAAAATATTTTTTTTTTAACTTCTTGGCCAATGAAATTGGTATAACCGAGTGGTTGAAGCGTCGCTGTTCCAATCACTTTCGCTGCCAGTCGAAGGTTCGAACCCTAGCGATTGCAGACATTTTTCTGATGGACCGAAAAAGTACTAAGAATCGCACGTAAAAAGGTAAGATCTCGTTAATCCTTGGCTCGACTTCTGAGGACTGCCGTTCGTAAGGGGACGACAGCTGATTAACGGAAAATAATTTTATCATTTTTTTTAACAGTTAGTAGAAGATAGGACACAAATATAACGCTGATTTTAATTCCATTTATTATTATTATTATTATTATTATTATTATTATTATTATTATTATTATTATTATTATTATTATTATTATTATTATTATTACTATTATTATTATTATTATTATATAATTATAATTATAATAACTGATTAAAATAATCCCAATATATTTGTATTCAAATGCTAGAATGCAAAATGAAAAATTAATTTACATTAGTTTCGAATATTCTTGTTTTCTGTTGTTACTGAAATACTTATGGGATGGCAACCGTGTGAGACTCGACAACTTTCTATAATTTTGTCGCGTACTACTATTATTGTACTACACTAGAAGCTTGATTCAGCGCCATACTGCGGTCAAGGCTAAGATGCTGGCGCTGCCATGATGGAGACTTTTTCGTGACCATAGAAGAGCACGATTTTATCAAGGGAAAGGCAGGTCTGGAACTAGGAAGGTGATTTTTCAAAGATTTCTTTGTAGCATTATTCAAGTGATTGAATGTTTTGTTATGACCTGTTTCAGTTATTTTATTCGATAAAGGAATTGACAAAAATGAGATGTATTTCCGAAATTTCCCATATGCCAGATGTCCACGGAAAGTGGTTCGCACTTATAACTTTTTTGTTTTTGAAGACAATGGAATGAAATTTAGAGGATTTTCACTCATGATGCGCATTTCGATAACCAAGTCACCTTCATCAGTAGGAATACTATACAGTCTAGTATTCCATTTGATGAAGGTAACTTGGTTATCAAAATGCACATCTAGGAGTGAAAATACTTGTGTATCCCATTTTTGATGGTATATACCATCTCAAGGAATGTGAATATTGCATCGTTTGTGCTTCGTGCTTTCGCTTACTTGGAAGCTAAATGGCTGCGTACTCAGTATGTTATTTGCACATTAAAATCCTATTACTCTTGTTTTCAAGTCCAATCTGATTTTTCCTGGAATGCTGCTCTCATATATGGAGTACAGCTTTTAAACGCAATCTGCAGCTTCAGAAGTAGATAAAAGAATTGCATTTCGTCTCGTTGATGATGCCTCACTCAATTGTTTCACCGTTAACAGTTTTATCGAGATTGACAAGATAGTTCAGTGTTCAGACCCTTTTATCGTCAAGCGGACTTCCCGAACGTCAGCCTCTCCTTAGGATTTGTTAATTCAGCGAACAGCAAGGCTTTGGAGCTAATTTTCTGAGGAGGTGTTTTCCGGGGATCACAATTTTCAAAAATTCAAGAAAATCACCTACTCACCTACTTTTCCTAGGTTCTCACAATATTCTCGAACATAACAGGAATACTCTTTTCATGGTAAATAGGAGATAAAAAAGATTCAATTGCAGCATAACCTATGTATTATATATAACACATGACTAATGTGGCACTTCGGCCCTGTCGCGATATGAATCATAACCGCAAAGAAGTTTTCCAATAAGCAAGTTTCTGTGCAATCACAGATGTTGCTTCGATTTGAGCTGTGACTAATCATGTCGATTTCAAAATACGTATTCCCCAGACAGAATTCATATATCAGATTACATCCGCAGAGAAAATAATGTGGAACTGATGTTTCACGTCGACATAACCTATTCATTCGTATTGCGCGATAACGTACAAGAAGTTATTTAGGATGTCTACTGATACGATATGAATAATAAATATATGTTTTGTCATATAATTTGTTATGAGATGAGTTTTCGTGGAATTTAAAATTATTCGTATATAAAAAATTTGATCAAAACCTTGTAAGATATTTCGAACTTCATAACATTCCGGGCAATCCAAGTCATTTTACGATGAAAAACCTATGATAGGTTGGGAATTTAAATCAATAACTAGCACTTATATTTTTTAGTGATTGAGACATCAAAATGAGAGAAAGTATCATTAGGGTTGTTATAAAAATAAATGAACATTACCAACTAATCATACTGTCAAAATTTTGTTTGATTATCAATTTAAGAGATTTGATAAAATAGCTATCTATTTATTCATTTGTATCCTCAAATCTGACGGTCACTGTATGTACGGTGACTAATGACAATCATGATCACCTGGACAGCCAAAGTCTACTCATAACAAAGAGTTATTTTTGAAACTGAATTTTACTTCGAGTAATATGGAATTTTTTACTTTTTATTTTATTTTATTTTTTGCAATTCTGCTATTTTTGTGGTGATAATTTTTTCCATGGTAACTCATATACAGTAAGTAGGAACACATAAATTAAAGAACATTAATAAAGTCATTTCCGATAGATAGATTTCGAGTTGTAGTCAAGGGTTTTTATTTTAGTGTTGGCGAATGCGCCAAGTTTACTCATTTAGGATTATCATTCTTTGCTATATATCAATCTTCCATTCTAATTAATGATTGATGTATGGAAATTATAGATTGCAAAATTCTGATTTTAGAAGGATTACACAAATCATGAAGAATTCTCGTGACACTTTTTATTAGTAGATGGTAAGAATAGAATAGAATAGAATTTGATTTTATTGAAAATATGAACTGGATGTTCATAAAGTCAGTTGTGGAATCATCTGCGACTGAAAAACAAACTTTAGCTATTCGCTATTCTCCACCGTACAATATAAGCTCTCTTGGAAAGGATTCAAGTTGTAAAGAGAAACATTCTCAATTGAAAATTGAACCAAAACATGATTGGAATAATTTATTTGACCAAGTTACAATGCTGTTTTTGGCAAGTCAATCAGGTACAAATACAAGAACTTCCCCCACTTCTCCCCAGTTCTACATGCAAGAAATTTCGTTTCCGAGACGAGACTCGAGACGATACTAGGACAAGACGAGACGAGACATTTATTGCTCTCGTCTCGAGTCTCGTGCATGAGGTCTCGTACGAGTCTCGCACGTGAATATTTCTACATGCGAACGTGAAAACCTAATAAAATATGAATAGTTTTTTTTTTCAAATACGTTTTTATAATATTTTGAAAAATAACTAAAATGTATAAAACAATATTTTAATTGAAGATATTGTATCCACTACATTAATTTCTTTTGATAAAAATTATAATACGAGGATATATTGAAAAATACTTAGCCTACTATAGAACCAAACAAAATTTAAATGTCAAAATATTTTATTACAAAAACATATTCTCCTCTTAATTGAATACATTTATTGCAGCGAACCTGCAACGTCTCTAGACCTTAAAAAAAAAATTCTTCTTTCTCTGCAAACCAAACCTCCACAGCTTTTATTACCTCCTCGTTGAAAGAAAATTTACGACCCTTTAAACTTTTTTTCAGTTGAGGAAAGAGATGATAGCCGAACGGAGCCAAATCTGGTGAATAAGGGGGGTGTTCTAGTAATTCAAACCCTAAATCACGAATTTTTTGCATGGCAACATGAGATTTGTGTGCAGGGGCGTTGTCCTGCGAAAACAAAACACCTTTGGATAGCTCTCCGCGACTCTTCTCTTTATTTTTTTCCCGTAGAGTGGTCAGTAATGTCGAATAGTAATCTCCAGTTATTGTTCTACCCTTATCCAAAAAATCAATCATGATTACTCCATGGCAATCCCAAAGAACTGCAGCAAGAACTTTTCCAGCAGATTTTTGGACACGAAATTTCTTAGGTCTTGGAGAACCGGAGTGTCGCCATTCCATCGATTGTTGCTTTGTTTCTGGATCGTAGAAATGTATCCAAGTCTCATCCATAGTAACAATTCGGTTTAAGAAGTCTACATCGTTTTCAAATCGAGCACAGATCGAACGCGATGCTACTACCCTTGCACGCTTTTGGTCAACAGTCAAACATTTGGGGATCCATTTTGCAGCAATTTTTCTCATGTCCAAATTGACGTGAACTATATGATGAACGCATTCGTATGAAATATTCAATGCTTCAGATATCCGTTTTAGCCCAATTCGACGGTCCGTTGAAATCATGTCATGAACTGCATTGATATTTTCGGGGAGTGACAAAGAAACTGGCCTTCCCGATCGGTCATCATCTTCAATGGAAAATTTACCTCTTTTGAAGCGTGCAGTCCAAATTTTCACGGTCGCATACGAAGGACACAGATAACCAAGGGTATTAAGCATGTCTTCGTAAATCTGCTTACCCCTTAACCCTTTTAAATACAGGTACTGGATGATGGCTCAATACTCCAATTTTTCGATTTTCACAATTTCGGTGGACATATTTTTTCTTTTAATTTAATGCGTAACTCTGGTTTACTTTTTTGACGTCAAACTTTACACTGACACTTCTAATAAGTTATTGTTCGTTGCTATGGTAACGCAATATTTTGTTTATGCAGGGAACTGGTCTGGGCTAACTAAATATCAATACATCCTCGTATAGTGCCAAGAAAACTATAAGGAAACATCGAAATCTCCTTAATAATGAATCTGCACATTGTTTGCTATGCTTAAACGACTGAGTGAAAAACAAAATCATTTGTGACCGAGAGGGCTGATGGCTGTTTTTTTCAATATGATTTTTTTACTAATTCCATTTGTAATATAATGTCAAGTTTTTATTTTATATGTATCACTCACAAATGCATGATGTTATCTTTCAACAATTGTAATTTTCTTTTCCGACTCTTACATTATAGCAAGTATTTGAATATTCATTTTGCACTGAAACAATAAGATTATGCCTGATGAGATTTCGATACTTTTACGAGTCTCTCTTACGAGAAGCGATGTGAAACGAGATTTGAGGCTGCGAGACGAGACTTGATACGAGAGATTTCATCAGCGAGACAAGACAAAACTTTATGGAAAACTCGTCTCGCTGGTCTCTTGCGAACCAGAGACGTGATGAACCAAAGATTATTATTATTATTATATTATCAACACACAATTGAGATAACACTTCTCGACCTACGGCCTCGACGTGCAACTCTCACATGCGTGCGTTAATTATGTCTCTATCCCACTTGTCACTTGAATTACGACTATACAGTAAGGTGTAATTTTCTGTTACATGAAATTAAACACCAACACATTTATTTAAATTAAAAATTTATATTGAAGTGTGTTCTCGACGCGACGTTTATGATTAATTTAATTAAGTATGCGACAATCAACTAATGGGTTTCAGAACAGTTACCAAAAGACGAGCGATTAACAAACATTGTTGTTCTTGAAACACCCACTCCACTAGAGTTACCTTTTTCATCATCAATATATCATTTTGTGTCAAAATTTCTCTGTAACCCGGCGCCTACGGGTTACTTAATAGGCTTTTAAATCAATAAGGCGCCAGGCATTAGAAAGTAAATATGGAAGCAGGCACTGATAAAATCAGTATCGTATACAGTGCGGTCCTAAAGCAACGGATAAATCAATTTTCTATGTAATTGGGAATGCAAATGAAAAATCCTGAAAAAGGGCAATTTTTATAAATAAAACTACACTTTCTCAATAAAATATTATACTTATACTTTCAAAATCTGTTTAAGAAAATGAAATCAACCATCAACCCTACTTCTTGAATTTAAAAAAAAATCGTAAAATTTTCTGGTTTTAACGGTTTTTCTCCGTTTCTAATGATCCGATCGGGTCGTAAAACATCCTTTTTGATTAGTATTTCAATTCTCTACAATTTCGTCCATTGGAACAACCACATTGCTGTATTAGTTTTTATTTCATAAGCAAAACAGTAAAAAAACACATTTTTTTGTAATTAAATGTTTATAACAAATGAAGGGTCCAGGGGAAAAACCTGTTGAGTTACATTTAGCTAATTTCGTACCAATATTTGAATTATGGACATTTCAGGTTTTTTCTCTGATTATATGGCACTTATCTGGTTATTTCACTGTATAAGTATTTTCATCTCTGAATTCTAGGGATCTATCAGGATATTCCCCTGCATAATTCATTAAATTCGAATAAATTCACACAAAACAAATAGAAATGAATAAAATGTCACTTATCAGGTTGTTCCCCTAGACCCTTCAAATGAAATATTGTTATTTTCATTGACTATAAGTGCAGATTTTTAAATAGAATATAATAGAATATTTCGTCCACATTAAATTTGGAGGAAATTGTTCGGACTAAAATAAAAAAAAAATTGATCTAAAACCTAAACTAAATAAGAAAAAAACTAAATAACATACCAATTCCTGAAAGTACGCCAATAACACAGTCTCGTCCAAGGCATTAATTTTTTTTTCAATTTCCATTGAATAAATAGTTCGTAATCCTTGTGCAATGGTCTGGATTTTTCCGGCAGTAAATTTTTGGTTGCATTTTCTTTGATATTTCTTGGTAAATCGGTATTTATTTCCATTACTTTTATTAGACGTATATGACACAAAGCAGCAATGACAGTTTACTAAATGTGATGAAACAATAACAACAATATTCAACAAAAGTCAAAATATCAACAAATGCCATGCCTACTGTAAGAAGAAAAGTAGAAAGAAATCATCAGCAAACATAGTTGAGTGGCAGTCTTTTATGTATTCAGGCAAGTCATTAGCAAATAGCACAAATAATAATGTACCCAAAGCGGAACCTTGTGGAACATCAATTTTAACATTTTGATCACTCGACGTTACAGTATCATATTTGACAGTCATACAACGATTTTCCATTAATGATATAATAGAAGGATGTATTGATATCAGTTAGCCCAGACCAGTTCCCTGCATAAACAAAATATTGCGTAACCATAGCAACGAACAATAACTTATTAGAAGAGTCAGTGTAAAGTTTGACGTCAAAAAAGTGAACCAGAGTTACGCAAAAAATTAATTGAAAAAATATGTCCACCCAAATTGTGAAAATCGAAAAATTGGAGTATCAAGCCATCATCAAGTACCTGTATTTAAAAGGGTTAAGAGGTAAGCAGATTTACGAAGATATGCTTAATACCCTTGGTGATCAATGTCCTTCGTATGCGACCGTGAATAATTGAACTACAAGCTTCAAAAGAGGTAAATTTTCCATTGAAGATGATGACCGATCGGGAAGGCCCGTTTCTGTGTCAGTCCCCGAAAATATCGATGCAGTTCATGACATGATTTTAACAGACCGTCGAATTGGGCTAAAACGGATATCTGAAGCACTGAATATTTCATACGAACGCGTTCATCATATAGTTCACGTCAATTTGGACATGAGAAAAATTGCTGCAAAATGGATCCCGAAATGTTTGAATGTTGACCAAAAACGTGCAAGGGTAGTAGCATCGCGTTCGATCTGTGCTCGATTTGAAAACGATGTAGACTTCTTAAACCGAATTGTTACTATGGGTGAGACTTGGGTACATTTCTACGATCCAGAAGCAAAGCAACAATCGATGGAATGGCGACACTGCAGTTCTCCAAGACCTAAGAAGTTTCGTGTCCAAAAATCTGCGGGAAAAGTTTTTGCTTCAATTTTTTGGGATTGCCATGGAGTAATCATGATTGATTTTTTGGATAAGGGTAGAACAATAACTGGAGATTACTATTCGACATTACTGACCACTCTACGGAAAAAAATTAAAGAAAAAAGACGCGGAAAGCTATCCAAAGGTGTTTTGTTTTTGCAGGACAACGCCCCTGCACACAAATCTCATGTTGCCATGCAAAAAATTCGTGATTTAGGGTTTGAATTACCAGAACACCCCTCTTATTCACCAGATTTGGCTCCGTCCGACTATCATCTCTCTCCTCAACTGAAAAAAAATTTAAAAGGTCGTAAATTTTCTTCCAACGAGGAGATCATAAAAGCTGTGGAGGTCTGGTTTGCTGAGCAAGAAGAAACATTTTTTTTAAAGGTCTAGAGATGTTGCAGGTTCGCTGTAATAATAGTTATTCAAGTAACAAGGAATGTAAAGACGTGTTAACATTCGAGGTGAGCGAGTACGAGCCGAGGCAAAGCCGAGGCTTGTCGCTTGCCGAGGATGATAACAGTCGATACATTCCGTGTTACTTATTACGTTTTTCCCGCGGCTTGTTGACATTTCTCAAAATTTGCCTGAATTGAAGTTTGTTTTCTTACCTTCATGATTATTCGTTCGCTATTTCATTCTAAGTTGCTTGTGCGTGTAACTAAGTTACCGAATAAGCAGACAACAATAATATTCAAAAGGTCTCACAACCTAAAAATTGATATGAATGAAGCTGAAGGTATTACTTGTCAAAGTCAAAGTCATTATTACCCTAGGCATGTAAATGACACTATTAAGTTCCGTTGTCAAGATGAATTAGTAAACGAATGATATAGGCCATTTACCTGTTTTGTTGCTAAGCAAGTATGGACTATTTATAGTGTCGGCAGCGGGAAAATGTCAATTAAGAGGAGAATATGTTGAGTAATAAAATATTTTGACATTGAAATTTTGTTTGGTTCTATAGTAGGCTAATAATTTGTCAATATATCCTCGTATATGGAAGAATTTCTGAAAAACCAATTGCAGTTTTTTTATTGATTATAAGAAATCCGAAGATACCGTATCAAAAGCTTTCGATTGATCGAAAAACAAACTGATAGTAATCTTAAATTTTCCTACATTCGACACTGGAGGCCTTTGCTAAACGGTAGCGGGTAGTAATATAATAACATTTGACATTCACACTACATTGCCATGGTTTAGTTGTTTGCATGCATTGCGTGTCTATCGATACCTCGCTTAGCAATTCTTGATTGAGCGAATCAATTGTAAAAATGATGTAATAATTTAAAATGGCTGTCGCTGGGTTGGGCTTTCTTAGAAACTATCGGCATATTAGAATAAAATATTTATAAGGTCATTTTGTATGCAAACAGCGAATAAAACCGTTGTTAACGAATAACTTCAAGGATCTTGTACGATTCTGAAGAGAATACAACAACTGATAAGTAGGCACTGTTGATTCTATTTTTCTAGAAGCATTTTTTCCTTTCCTTTTGTTCACTCTTAGTGAGGAAAAATTGTGTAAACTCCTTGTATGAAAAGAAGTAATAAATAAATGTCTCCTAAGTTCTCACTAAAAAGTCAATTTCGAAAATTATTTGTCAACGTAATGAAAATAAAATAAAAAATGATCAAAAGTTTTTTTTTTCGATAGGACGAACATTGTGATACTTAGCTTTGAAGTTCACTGAAACAGATCAGTTAATAAAAAAAATCGCGAAAAGTCGGAATCGATATTGTGTTCTTTCAAAAATTTCCGGTAATAATCTAAGTTAAAATTTCATTTATGATATCAAAAATGCAAATATATGGAGATAGAAAAAAAAATCTGTACATATCTAATAAATTTTAGTAATAATATTCAACTGAAATGGTTGGAACTTGCTGTTCGTATATTTCTGACCAGAATGTCATTATTTTCAATTCGATAATTTTATTTTGATGTGCAATATTCTTACTGAATCTGCCAAGATCTTGGATTGACCATAGAAAATTTTTCCTCGTATACGAATTGTTGAAGAAAATCATCCCTCGTCGCGTGGTAACTCATAATTTTCAAAAAAAATTGTCCGATAATAATCCAAGTAAAATTTTCATTTATGATATCAAAAATGCAATTATATAAATAGAAAAAAATCTGTACATAAATCTAATAAATGTTTTTTCAAATTTTTTTAAACTAAAATGGTTGGAACTTGGTGATCGTATATTTCATAACCAGTCAGTATTTTGAGTTAGTTTTATTTTGATACGAAATGTTCTTGCTGAAACTCCCACGAACTGGATTAATAACCGGAAATTTTTCTTAGGGCCAGTTTCACGGGTTCCAGTTAAACTTCAGATTCATTATCTGATGGTTAGAATGTGAACCTATCAATACCATTTATAGAATTTCGTTCACCATCTTAACTATTAGTTATCTGGAGTTTAACTGGAACCGGTGAAACTGGCCCTTAGTATACGAAAATTTGAAGCAAAAGTAGTTATGGATCTGGCTAGCTTCAAATGTCAAGGATTTGAAGAAATACAGTCAACTTGGCAGTTTTGAAAGTTTGAGTAAAGCTACTGTGTCTCAAAAAATACCCTGTTAAAAAAACTTGAACACTATGGATTTAGGAGTAATGCTATCAACATTATATCTTCTTATCAGGTCAAAAGCAAACAGTGTTCCACAATGACGGAAATAGTAGTCAACTGTTAATAAATAATGGAGTTCCGCATGGCAGTGTTTTAGATCCCTTGCTGTTCTTGATCTATAATACTGATTTGCCATCATCCATGAATATTAATACCATTCTCTAGTCGGATGACATCACTTCCTCGATGAGAATGGATAGAAACGAAGCTGATTGAACTGTTGAGAATATTATTGATTGATTCCATGGTAATAAATTGAGTCTCAACAAAAATAAAACAGTGTTGATGATACTCACAAACCAGAAATAAGATTCACAATCAATCAAATTCCTTGGCATCCATTTAATAATCTCTCTTGAAGAACACATACAGAAAGACTCGCGAGTAGATTATAGACTACAATTGTGCAATAAGACATGTGAGATTGAATAAAGTATAGAAGCTGCACTTCTCATTTCATGATGTAATGTTATGGATTACTCAACTGAGGACACTCCTGTTACTTGAAGGACATATTCATACTCCAAAAACGGGCAACCAGAACTATAGTAGGAATAATTCGGATAGAGAGTTGTAAGCCTTGCTTTAATAAACTTCGAATTCTTACTTTACCATCAACTCTATAGCAATTTACTATATATGAGGGAAAACATCACACAGTTCCAAGAACTATGGTACTGGAAACAGACTAACTCATATTCCCAAACACACATTGACCAGTACAAATCGTAGTCAACTAGGCATAAAATTGTATAATAACCTTCCATTACCTGGAAACACAAAAAAGAAGAAATGAAAATTAAATTACTGCAAAGCGACCATTATGATTTTACCCTTTTTCGATTACATGATTTGAAAAACTTATTAATATTTTGTTGTTTCAATGCAGTTGTTATGTCTATTATGAATTATTTATAGGTGTATATTTATATGTGTTTATTTATGTTGTAGTACTTTTCATACATTTTGATTATACTTCTGACTTATTCGGACTCCAAGGTGTATTTGTGAGCAATAAATTATTATTAATGAACTTTCATTTGTGAAATCAATAATGCATTCGTACTCGAATCTACAGTTTCAAGCAGAACATTGTGGGAGTTTGGCACTGTAGCTATTCTCAGCCAACTTTAACTTTGGAACTAATATCGACTGTTTCTTCAAAAATAAACTGTTCATTCTTTTGTTAGGCCACGATAGCAGGTAAAAGTTTTTTGAAGTCAGCCCAGGTAGGTTTATTTTCTTTATAGGGTGGTAGTCACTTGTAACATTCTTTAACAAAGGACCGGAAGGTAGAAAGTATTCGGACCAACAGACGCTAGTGCTTTCTTATATACTATAAAATATCATAAATATTGGCGTCGTAATCAGTAAGTGAACATCGTAGACACGAATTTCACTGAAAAAATGTTAACGATTTGCAGGTGATTTATTGTTGAATCATCTGACTGACAATCATTTGGAAATTCCAAAATTTAATAGTATTCACTTAAAACCATCGCGAAACGGAGGGAAAATATGCTCGAATTTGAAGGTTTTCAAGCGTTGGTGGAAATGTGATAAGATTTACCTCTCATCCTTGTACCAGAATCCTTAAATTTATTTAAATTTTTTGTGATTTCGTGAATAAATTTCTTAATAATTTTGGAGATCCATGAAGAGCATGACGTCGATGTATACTTATATGTTTAACTATCCAATTAAACTTGAAATGGGTTCTAATTATTGCTGTATTAATATACCGGGTGCCCTCTAACATTTTTGGTTTTGAAGGTAATAGAATGAAATTAGGAGGATCACAAAAAAATTAAATGAGGAGGATCTCACCTTCAAGAAACAGAAGTGATATGAACTTTCGAATTTCAAATGATATAACCGATATATTTTCAATTATGTTGTGTCCATACGACATACTGAATACAACCATATGTCACTTGTCACTTTTCTAACCAGATTTATTTTTAATTTTGCAATCTAATTGTTATTCTAGAGTGCTATATAAATATTTTCAAATCACTAATTGCAGTCCTAAAATTTTGACAATAATACAACTTTACTGTTCTTTGCCAAAATATACCTGCAATGGGAAATTTCATTTCTAAATTTCTACCCGTTACTACATTTTTTAAATGGCAGCTGGTGGCTCGTCAAGTTTGAAAACAAGAGCATTTGAGTAGGATTAATTTGATACTGCACATTATTAGGTTTGAAATAAACTTTCATTGAAAAACTTTAAGAGATTATATTAATAATCCGAAAGCTAATAACAAAGCTCTCAAATGATTTTGTTTCATCAGATGTCACAGGTTACTAGATGCATTTAAATCTTATTTCAATTCCAGAAGATGCTTGATTTTGAGAAACGTCTAACGTAGTTTTTTGAGTTTTTAGACGGAAGTTTTATTAAATCCTATCAATTTGCGGTATCAAATTAATCGTAATAAAATTGTATAACTCCTCTAATAGCAACCATGTTGCCATTTGAAACAAATCAATAATTCCAATTCGGAAATTGAATTTTACGTAGCACACACATTTTGACCGAAAACAGTAGAGTTGTATTTTTCTCAAAATTTTAGGGCTGCAATTAATGATTTGAAAGTATCCATAGTACTCGACTGAGCATATGTACGTTATGAACAGTACCTCCATGATTGTAGTGTTCATAAAGAATTTCAGGAATTCGCCATACATTTTAAACAAATTGATCCTCCCTGCTATCTAGCTAAAGAAGAATGTGGTCCGATGAAGAATTAAATTCTCAAAATATGAGTCACTCTGAGCTATGCATATGCCCTTACTCACTCCTGAACAGAATGATATTGTATAAAACAACTTTGATGGTGATTTAAAACATTAAATGAAAATTTTTGCAGGTCTTTGTGCAGTAGATGCAGTATTGACTATGCCTTTAGGTAATTATTGTTCGATCTACTCTCAGGATATAATTTGAATGGGAGTTCTACATCTCCTACGAGAGGTTTCATATACTTATTAAAATATCGTCACATCGTCAACAAAAGTTGATCATACTTTAACTAATATTGACTATGCAAATTTCAAGGCAAGAGCTTTTGAGGCTAATTTTAGCGATTACCAAGTTTTAAGCAATCCCTCCGTAAGACTACTTACTGTAATATTGATTCAAATAATCTACACAGGAGCCTATCCAAACATATATTAATCTGGAAAAATTTTCATCTACGATGAGCACAACTGACTTCAGTGATATACATTTTAAAAATGACATTGGCTCAGCTTTTGAATCTTTTTTTAAAACGCAGAAACAGTCAATTAGGCAAAAAACCATCGAGCTGGATAACACCCTCTATCAGGAAAGCTGGCTAGCTACTGAAAGACTTATTTTGGTAGGATAAAAATATTGGAAACATTGTTTGCTATAACAAACTACTCACCGGGGCCAAATTTGAATTTAATAAAAAACTAATAAGAGATCCTAGTAGGAAATAAAATGCTATATGGTATTTAGTTAATCAAGATATTGGTAGGACTAGAAAACACAAAAATGTACGCTTGCATATGAAAAGTAAGGTTTATACAGGCTGTATTGTTCCTACAGTGGTTGGAAACACATTTTTTATCGACATAATCCAATATGGAAGTTATTAGTCATCAAAGATTTGAAAAATAAAACTGTTGTTAACAACAACTCAACAAAACTCCTAAAATCTGTTGGCACTTCTAGAGCTGAACATCTTCAAAAAATATATAATCACACACCCGAAACTCTTAGAAATGAGAATAAGTACAGTAAATTCAGAAATGGTGTTACACAAGCTCTATTAAAGAAAGCCTATTACACTAGTGATGAATTCTACAATGATACTTTGGTATAATACTGATTTTATTTATTTTTAATAGGGTGACGTATGTTTTATAGTGTATATATGTGTTGTTTTGTATAATTGTTGAAAATTTATTTTTAACTCATTCATTTTTGAATTTTAGACACATATGCACTTTTCAATATTTTAATTGTTTGACATATCACGAGTTTGTGAGTTGAATCATAATTTATTATTTTTTACCTGTTACATTGTCTGTTTTTACATACACGTTATTAATTCAAGCATTAGAAGACTTTGGTATTAGAGGAATGGTGTTGAGGTTATTTAAAAGTTACCTAAGGACAATAAAGCAAGTGGTTAGAGTGGGAGATAAAACAAGTCGACAGTTAGATATTGAATATGGAGTACCACAAGTAACGGTCCTGGGCCCCACACTATTCAATCTTTATATTAACGACTTATTCAGCTTGAAGGTAACTGGTGATATCATAGGTTTATATATATATATATATATATATATATATATATATATACAGTGTGTCCCACTTTGAGCAGCCACACCCTCATATTTCGTTGAGCATGAAATAATTCGAAATTTTCTTTGACTCAAGTTGTAGTACTTGGAAATACCTACCTTTATGTTTACGGAACCTTTGTATATACATTTTCCACGGTTAACTACCAAATGAAAAGTGAAAAATTGGGAAAAACATCCTAGGCATTTTTTTATCGCAAAAATAACACCAGATTCTGTTTCAGAACACCTCAAAACCCCCAAACCTCAATGCTTGAATCATTTGAATATACAGGGTATCATCTGTAGCTGGTAGCATTATCAACTCTAATCCATAAATAATGCTTGGAAAATTCCAAAAATGTCTTCTCTTGTCACAGAATTCCCAAAAATATTTAATTAATACTTTGAAAAATAGCCAAATATCACTTTTCCAAGGCTAACTCTGATCAGAATGAATTATACCCTGTATATTCAAATGATTCAAGCATTGAGATTTGGGGGTTTTAAGATGTTCTGAAACAGAATCTGGTGATATTTTTGCGATAAAAAAATGCCTAGTATGTTTTTCCCAATTTTTCACTTTTCATTTGGTCGTAGTTAGCCGTGGAAAATGGATATACAAAGGTTACATAGACATAAATGTAGGTATTTCCGAGTACTACAACTTGAGTCAAAGAAAATTTCGAATTATTTCATGCTCAACGAAATATGAGGCTGCTCAAAGTGGGACACACTGTATACAAATCCACTAGAAATCTTACAAAAAAGGTTCCTGAAAATAATTATGTCAAAATCGCGTAGATTTTACTGTATTCTATAGTATTCTGTTTTTTATGGCATTGGTGGCATTGAATATTAATATTGTATCTTACTGCATTTTCATTGCGTTTTTTTGCATCTTATTGTATTGTATTTTTGTATTGTCTTCATAATAATCGGAACAAATGCATAGCACTTATTGATTAACAACTTTATTTATGCTTATTTTATGTGTATTCTTAACAATTATTCTTATTTCATGAATGAAGTTTATTATTATTAAATGTGTTTAATAATATTTTTTAAGTTTATGACTTATTCGTGAAACTGCGTTAAAATTTCAACTGTTTATTTTCAATATTTAGTTAATTTTTTTTATTTCAAAAGCTTTGTCAATAACAATTTGTTTAATCGGCAATAAAGTATACTCTCTCTCTCTATTACTTTTCGCACTAGTGTGAAAAGTAGTTTACTTTTCGAACTTGTGCTTTAAAATGAAAAATACTACATATTAGTTGTTGGTGTCAAGATATTCAATTCATTATTTGTGAATCAGTATTCACACAAGTAAATCTAAATCTTCCGTTGTGCTTTAAATAATCCCGTAAACAATGAGTTCGTGAACAGTTTTCAATGATATCAAATACTTCTACCGCCAACCCAGAGACTTTCGTACCGACGCCGAGACATTTGAGAACTTGCAGATGTCAGCAAACAATTATTATTATAACCTCCGGTGCAACTCTGACGCCCTCAAATAAAAACCACCTTGTTTATATAATCCACTACCTCTGAGAATATTCTTACCTGCACACACACAAATGGCAAATGCCCACTTTCTTAGACTTCTCTCCTCTCGACCTCTCTCTCTTCTTCTAACCCGAGTTCACTTCAGTCTCCGTCCTCTCAGCGTTGCGCGAGGAGGTCCGTGTTATGCTCGAATGCGCATTCTCTCTCTTATCGGCGCGCTCTCTCTCCTTCGAATATGATTAACAAGTTTCGATACAAAAAACCCGCGAACAAAGATGCTGATAAAGTGAGTGATAGTGGTGCACATTCTGAGGATAATGATACACTTAAAAGGGCGAGCAAGATGAAAGTGGACAACAAAGAGGATAGTTTAAAGAGACAGAAGAGGGGGGGAGTGCTGGACGAGGAAACCAAGAAGCAACTCCATGTAAGTTACGTTAGAGATTAGTTATAGGACGTTTTTGGATTTTTACAAGCTTTACGAAGCTTGTTAGATTCTAGAAAGAGTATAAGTATACTTTTCGGGTTATCTGTTGCGCTCAATACTTTTCCAGAAATCATGGCGCAGTCACAACAATGTCTTCACGTTTTTTTTGTCTCAATGGAAAGGCACATTCTCATTCCTTTCTATCACCTATTTCAAAAAACTATATTGAAAATGTATCTCGAAATACTTGGCAACAATGGCTCCTTCTTCTCCCACGACAACATCTAGTCGTCACAAGGAACTCAACAGGTAGTTTATCTGGTTGTGAGATTCATGTGGTTGATTTGGTTACAATAGATCGAACTATAATGGTAACTGCATGTTACCTATATCTTTTCATAAGAAATTAGCTCTTACAAGAAAGAACTATACGACTTTTCTTTTCCTTTAATCAAAAACATTGACAACTGACTGACTATTCATATAAACATGTAACCTGGTAAAAATAACAAAATGATTCTAACAATATTCTTACCCTCGTAGTAAAAATATCTTTCAAATGGTATCTCTCATATTCCGTCAACTTTCAAATGACATAATTTATATAGAGGTCTTCGAAATATTGCATTTTTTGCTCTTATCTATATCAGCTACTCTGACTCTTCCATCACTAATTTCCACAAAGAACTACCAACTCATTCTCACTTAAGAGATTCTGAATCATCCGTCCACTTTGTTCTTTATATCAGCGTGGACATATATTCCTTTGTAATTGAATGAAGAAAAGTTGTATTTCGTGCAGAAATTTATTTATAAAATCATAGCAGAGCGCTTTCGACTATAAAGTCATCATCAGTGCGTACTCGTCAGGTGTACAAGAGCCAGACCATAAAAATATCATGTGTCCAGAGGACCATGTAAAATTTAAAAACGGGACATCATATTAATAACATTTAAAAAAAGTCCTTATTCCAGGATGATAAAAGTTTCAACAGGCAGAGTAACACATGTCTGTTGGAGCTTAGTCTACTGTTAAACTGAATGAATGAAATTTACATTGTGTCAAAATTCATTCAGTTTAACAGTAGACTAAGCTCCAACAGACACGTGTTACTCTGCCTGTTGAAACTTTTATCCAGGTGAATCCTGGAATAAGGACTTTTTTAAAATGTTATTAATATGATGTCCCGTTTTTAAATTTTACATGGTCCTCTGGACACATGATATTTTTATGGTCTGGCTCTTGTACACCTGACGAGTACGCACTGATGATGACTTTATAGTCGAAAGCGCTCTGCTATGATTTTATAAATAAATTTCTGCACGAAATACAACTTTTCTTCATTCAATTACATTGGAACGTGCACACAGCTGGACAAATTTCACAAATATTCCTTTGTCCATAGCTTTCAAAAAGAATCCACAATTGTTGGGTTATTCTCCATTCTTTTCTGAAATGGAAAAAATTCCGCAGATGATTCCAGAAACATCAAAACCGATAAATCCCTTGAAAATTTTCCATGGAAATTACTAGAAGATACTTTTTCTTCGAAAAAAAAAATGTGTACAAATCGAGGGGAAAACATCTAGCTAAAATGTGAACGAAACTTAAAATATTTGAAAGACTGAAAGACTCAAACCGATGACTAAAAGACTCAAACCGAAGACTGAAGAGAAGATTTAATGCCTGAAAATTGACTTAAATGACTCAAAATTTCTAGTTGTATGAGATTTAAAGATGTTTCCCCCTCGGTACAAATGCACAAATACTAGCAATTTGATTGAACTATTCACTACTATTACATCTCCAACACATGCTAAGACATAATAAAGTAGAAATATCGAACCATACTAAAAGCGATTCGCACACAAAATTACACAGAAAAATGGTCACGTTTGTACCTTCTCCTGGTAAGCTGACTAATGCCTTTATTTCAACCAAATACTGTTGGTCATCTTGGTGTATACAGTACACTTGGTCAGGTAACCTTGGCTTGGTACCGAAAATTGTTGCGTACCAGACCAAAATAGTTAGGTGACCCAGATGATCTAAACACCTATGGTGTTGACTTTCCACCAAGATGCAAAAGTTGGTTTGAATCCTTGCTAGCCAATGTACTAAAAGTCCATTTTTCTTAACTCGAATGCTTCAATTTACTGCCTAAATTATTGGCCTTGTGTGTACAGAGAAAGGTGAAAATTGGCATTGACGTTTTCGACATGAACCATCCTGTAGTAGAGTTGCAAACCTTTTTATAGTAGAGTGGGATGCTGTCTAAATGATTACCTAACATACCAAATAAGAACCAAACAGTTTACTGATTAAACGTAACTTTTTCTCTTGGTCTGAATTTGGTATGATCAACTTGGTCAGAATACTGAATTCGCTTACGGTATAAACGTGGCCATTGGCTCATTTTTCTCCCACGACAACATCGAGTCCTCATATGGAAATCAACAGGTAGTTTATCTGGTTGTCAGATACATGTGGTTGATTTGGCTACAATGAATCAAACTATAATGGTAACTAAAGGCATTTTGGAGATACTAATGGCTCCAATAGACTCAATAGACAAATAGACCAATAGACTCAACAGAAACCCTTTTAAAATTGTGATTGAGTACCTACCTATTTATAATTTGGGTTTCATCACGGAAGAACAAAAATGACATTTGGTATTACACCTTATTATATTTTATGACACTGACAACTGAAATGAACTATTTTTCAGTTGTCATTTCAATGTGAAAAGCGTCACTTAAAGCACAAGTGCAAAGAGTAACAGCTATTTATGATACAATTTTGTAAACTAGGACTTTTTTACGAAAGTGTTTCATGCAAAGTTTTTTCTTCGATAGTTATTATATTGCCAAATTGTAGCAGTTATATCATTAATTTGAATGTTTATTGATATGAATTGTCGTCGTATATCAAATAAAGACTTCCGAGTTATATTTGACACAAAATACTGTATTTTTCAAAAATGCATACTCACAGTTGATGATTCTACGCACAGGTGATTTTTTTACGCTCTTCTGTGAAAAAGTATTACTTTACGCACTGTTCAGCTGTCTTGAAAAAGTTCTCTAATGGTTACTTTATTTTCACCTGGTGTTTTTTCGGCTATACTTCATTTATTTTCAAGAGACTTTTCTAAATTTCCCTTGGTCACGCTACACCATTTTCAACCACCGTGACGTTTCAGCATCAAGATGTTTCCAAATCAGCCAGTAACGAGGGGGAAACATCTCCTTTAAATCTCGTACAACTAGAAATTTTTAGTCATTTAATTCAATTTTCAGTCATTAAATCTTCGCTTCAGTCATCGGTTTTAGTCTTTCAGTCTTTTAAATATTTTAGCGAGATGTTTCCCCCTCGGCCAGTAATGACGCTGACGATCTGCGGAAACTGTGTCCATTACGTCCAGAGGGATCAGCAATTTGAGAAAAGTTGCTTTAATTTCAGGTATAGATAGGTGTTGATACCATCTGGTTATGTTCAAAACATTGGCCTTTTTTATAAGTGGTAAAAAGACGCTTGTGGTGTGTATTTTGGGGACGTAAACGAATGTATTTGCGTTCTTTTTGGCATTTTCTCTTTGTATATTGTAAACTAAAATGGTACGAATTTCCTCTACCCTTAATATCATCCACCAACATTCATCTTGTCGACATTCTTCTGCGACTCTAATGAATAGTACAACCTCGAAGAGAAATTATTTTGAGCAAACTATTTTGTAATAATGATGACACCTACCTTCACCACCAAAAAATGTTAATCTTCAGCTCTTGTCAAACACGCTTCAATATTTTCCTTTAGGAAAATATGGGATTTCTTTGTTCTTTATCATTCTAATACTCTTTTCAGGAACGCTATAAGATTATTGTACCTGGCTTATGTTTGTTTTCGTTCTAGGATAACATGGTTCTTATCATCGAGTATTGACTCCATAATTTAGATTCTTGTTGAAAGTAGGCCAATAAAACAATTTCTGTGGGTTGATTTACTCTATTATCTTCACACCATTTTTTGAAGCATTTAAACGATGTCTCATACTGCGTTCGAGATTTATCTCGTACAAGACTGTTCATTTCCATTTTGCTCCTTCGTCTTTGTCGGATGCTTCACCAAAATCATAGATTTCTTCTGAATTCATATTCGCATTTATCTTGTTCCTGTTATAAGATTTCAATTTTATTAATTCAATTAGGATAATAATAAAATACCACAAACAATATTTGTTTGTAAACAAACCATAGCAATCAATATGAATACGTCGATCTAAAATTTAAATAAATACCAGGTATGTTAAAATTTTGCCTATTTTTTTTCAATCATACTTCCGTGTCAAAATATATTGTATGATACAGTTGTGAAAGTGTGTTTAAAGCACTGGTGTGAATTGCAGAATTGTGCTTTAAACATACACTTTTCACACTTCTTGTAGCATAAATAGCTATTTTCAAACTTATTTTCGATGCCACCCTTTTATCGATTATTCAATGAAAGATATAGAAACATCACAATCCTTTCAGCATTACAAGAGTGTGACGTATTTTGCCATTCGTTAACGGATGAATGAACTTATGTTCGCATGCTCTTATCAGACGATATGGCATCTTTAAGTAATTATGCAAATTCAATTAGGATTCGTGACATCATGCTGAAATTCTACTTATAACCAGGCTACATGAATGTAATAATTTGGATTTAAAGACTCTTCATCGTCTTTGTTTAGATATTCCATTGTATTATTTAAAGGTTCAGGAAACGTGCTTGTCTTTGTTTTCAGTTTACATTGTATTATCAGTGATATTCAAAATATCAATAAGGAGATTGGAAACATTCTCGGAATCTTCTGCAGTTTTCTAGGATTATCCTCAGACGTATTTACTAGAAGTAGGTTATAGCAAAGAGATCAAAGTAGAGCGCAGAATCTTTTCGAGTCGATTGCGGTCATGAACATTTATGCAATTCTATGTTTACCAGCGCTATTAGAAAGGAGCTGAGATAAATGTACCTATTACCCAACATTTCAGGAACAGACACATGTGGATCTTGGCCATTTGGTTTTAGAACCAATGTAAATATTTTCGAATGCTAATTCTATCTTCTTCGACAATACACAGCACAAAATTCGTGAATATGTGAGAATCGAGAAGTAATCCAAAATTCAAAATTTATATTAAGTATTATTCAAAATTTCTTCTGTTTTTTCATTCCTACACATCTCACAGGCTTTTCCTAATAGCAAAGTCGATATTTTTAGCAACATTTGAACACGGTTCAACTTTTATACCTACGTAATAAGCTTGATTCCTGTCGCCACTAACTCGCTATCCTTCACAACCCTCAGTATAGCAGACTTCTACAGCCACAATTTTCATCATTAAAAGAATAAATTTATTTTTATTGAATAGTATTTTCAGTCCAGTTTTTTTTTGAGAATTTTACCACATTGAATTTGTAATGAATTCTAATTTCTGAATTAAGGAATAGATACTCGATCTCGATTGGTTGAAAAAAACTATGAATAGAGAGAGAATATATTTATTGTACATATGAAAACCTCTTGTTGACAAACACATGTATGAAAATTTACAGTGCATGAATGAATGAATGTTACTGTCAAAATTGATAAACAAATCACACGATGAAAGTATTAATAGAAACATAAATATCGATCCTTAATTGAATACTTTTAGAATAATTAAAAAAAAAAGAATAAATGTATAAATTAACCCAAAGTGTGTCCCTGTAGAATTATTTCAAGCTGTAGTAGGCCTTCTCACTTAATAGATACTTTGTATTGTTCCTTAAAACCTGAAGATTTCTCTTGAAATCACTTGGTATTTTATTATACATTTTTCCTTCATTGTAAATTAGAGAATCTTTTACTAGGTTGGATGTGGTAATGGTGAGCTTCTAGTGAATTTCGTTTTGGCGAGTATTATTATAGGGGGTATTGTTGAATGAATTATAGAAACTGTCTCCAAAATAAAAATTGAGACAAGAGTTACAATTTTATGATATTCAAATGGAGGTTTACACGTTTCTCTCAATTTTGCTTTCAAAATGCATCTGATTGAGCATTTTTGAAGAACAAATACTGACTGGAAGAGTTGATTGTTACATACCCCCCAAAAAGATATGCCATAGTGTAAATGGGAGTCTGTAAGTGCATTAGAAACCGATGTGGCAATCGTAAATCTCAATTCGTTTGACACCGTTCCCAAAACATAACAACCAGGAGCCAGTTTTTCGTTTAATTTAGTTGCGTGCTCTTCAAATTTTAAATTACTGACCAAAAGAAATTCCAAAAATTTTGCTGAATTCTTGTTTTCTATCGATTGACTTCCAAAATACACAGTTGTTAAACAATATTTGAATGCGGTAACACCTGTTTTCCTAGAATTTAGTGTGAGTAAATTAGAATCGAACCAATTCTAGATTTTAACCATATCAGAAGTTTACTTTTATCTTTATGGTGCCATAGTATGGCGGTGTCGTCCGCAAATAATGTGAATTTTCCAGAAATTAGTAATATATATGAAAGGACCTAGTACAGAGCCTTGGGGACTACACAATTGAGTTCTGCAGTATTTGAAGGAGTTGATAGTCTCACATATTACTTTTTATCAAAGATATACGAGTTGACCATTTAAAAGTGTTTCCTCTAAATCCGTATTGCACACGTACAGCAGTATATCGTGGTTGACCCAATCGAATGTTTCCGATATGTCACAGATCACTGCTGCGACAGCTTCTTTATAATCAATTTCTCTATAAATCATTGATATGCATAAATGAATGTATATTGCATCAGTGGTACGCTTTGATTTCTGAAATCCATATTTCTGTGGAGTCAGCATTCTGTTATTTATCAAAAATTCCATAACTCTTTTTTTTACGTTTTTCGATGATCTTCGCTGAGTTGGGTATTAATGAGATATGCCTAAAGTTAGCAGGATCTTCTCTACCATCTCCTTTGTGGAAAAGGATAACAACCGAGGTCTTCAGGAATTAATAAATACTTTCTTGTGCAGAGGAACTATTTATGAGTTGGGCAAGAATACTAATTACATTATCGACCAAGTTAACAAAAATATTCATGGAGATTTCATTGGAATCAGCCGCTTTTTTTATAGTGAAAGTACATCTTGAACAAATTCTTCTTCATATAGATTTCGAGAAATATCTGTTGACTCTTTTTATTTTCATTCCCACTATCAGATGATGGTAGAGAACATATCCAAATCTGTAGAAGAATTATTGTTACAACTAAAAAACTGTTGCTGAGTTTGCTAATAGCCAATAAAAACTATAATCGATGAACGTAAACTCACTTAAGTGAAAACCTATAAATAATCACAAGAGAATTTGATTTGCTATTCTGAACTCCGGATACCCACCCTATAAACTCGACCACGCCAACGTGACTATAACATTCAAAGTTTTCCTTTGTTGGCTGTTACTTGTTGCACGATTTCCCAGTTCTTGAGGTGATTATTCTCGGCAATACGGCGTACTCGTTTATTTCATTTCGACTGGTACTTCTTCTTCTTCTTCTCATTATCTTCGATAAACCGCTACAAACAAAGACTGCTCCAGATAGAAAGATCAATTACCTATTCTTTTCAGAAACTGGTTTTAATATATGTAGATGTGTGAGATACCCGCTGATTACTATCAACAATGAAGGATGAAAAATACGATCTCTTTTTTTTTTCTGCAGCTATTGAGTTTCAATGAGTCAATTCAAAGGATTTATAATGATTCATAGTCAAATTGATTGAGAAAGACTGGTCGAAAATCAGAAGATAGCTCTGTCCACGTACCGTTAATTTGTTGCATATATTATGGGATGAATCATTTTAACTCATACAAACTCCGGTTAGACCAAAAATATCCTTCAACGTTAGTTCTGGTTGAAATACGGGGCTTTCCAAAAACCAGCTGCCAAAAAGTATACTTTGCCATGAAGCTTTGATCTTATTTTGAATGCATGGATAAAACGGTGCCCTATCACGTGATTCCGTATTTTTATTAACAGGACCTATGTAGTGGCTTTGAAGGAAATACGTATTTGATTTTTTTTGAACACCTTGTGTCTTAGCCAAGGAGCATTTTATGTCTAAATGGCAAGAAATCTTTCACATCCTAGTCTGCTTCCGAAGTTTGTCGGTCTTAGTATGATTCACTCTTTATGCACTTCAAAAGTCGACACCGAAAATGACCATTTTTAAAATTTTTAAATGTTAAGAAAATCGTCCAGAGTCTCTTTCATAAAATTATATCCTATCATATTTATACAGGGTGCCCGGTAAACCTAGTACAGTTTTAGAAATAGTGCTAGACCAGGTCATGGTTCAGAATAGCAGAATTTCA
The DNA here is from genome assembly GCA_944452925.2 of Chrysolina oricalcia. Lineage (NCBI taxonomy): Eukaryota > Metazoa > Arthropoda > Insecta > Coleoptera > Chrysomelidae > Chrysolina > Chrysolina oricalcia. Next base: position 187,812 of record OX101821.2, on the reverse strand, counting down.
CCTCAGTAAAAATCGCACCGTTTTCGAGACATGGCCATTTTTTGGATTTTGGGGAAATTGCTACCTCACATCGGATCGTTGGGTGCCATGTCTACAATTTGAGACTAATTCAAATATTTTTGCTGCTGAAGATTACTGATTAGTAATGCTTTTAGACGACAAACAGTTTTGCAGAAATTGATATAGTTTTTCGAGAAATGGTGGTAACATGCCAAATTTGAATTCCACCACTTTTTAGTTACACAACTTTGACAGTACTTATTGTCTGAAAAACCATAACCACGTGGAGGTGGACAGTTATTACGAAAAAAAAAAAAAATTTGTCCAGACTGTACAATGGTACAAAACTTACTGTAATTATTTTTTGATGGAGTGAAATTTCCATTGAATTAGAGTATGATTTTAGTCTGAGCTGTTCGCGATTCGATAGCCTTTATGATTCGAATGAATTTATCAAACACGTGCAAATCTTATGATAACCAAAATAAATCAACTTTAATTCGACTTACCAAAGTTGTGTTCGTCGGGTTGATGCTGTGTTCCGGCTCATCTAACTTCTCAAAGGGCCCTTTTGGTTAGGAAAGCTACTGCGATGCCGGGAGAATGAGATTGGTTCAGGCAAAAAATTATTTATTACATTCAATTTTACAATTTTGAATTTTTAGCTATCAGAAATTACGCAATTAATTCCATATATTTTAAAAAAAATGGGTAATGTGAGCGAATGTCTCTCAAGAGTCTGAAGCGCCCTCGGAAGCGCCCAAGAAACTGAAACCCTGCTGCGCTTGTCCGGAGACAAAAAAAGTCAGAGATGCATGTATAATTGAAAATGGCGAAGAGAACTGCGGACACCTCATTGAAGCACACAAAGAATGTATGAGAAAGGCAGGTTTCAATATCTAAGTTCATACTTTGTTATTTGTAAATATAGTCCAAAGAAAAATATAGTTTAGATTTATTTATTGTAAAGTTGTGGTAATAAAATCTGTAAACACATATCCACACATGGGTTAATTGTACGGCACTTTATAGCGGAATGGCACTATTAAATATATGATAATAGCAACAACAATTAATAATTATTGTATAATAAGTAAGAAATCAAAACTCCAACCGGGTGTTTCGACACCCGGCAGAACGATCAATTTTCAACGCTATATTTTTAAGTACTTATTTCTTCGTATCGTGATTTTGCACGTTTTTTTACCGGTGGCTCCAGGGACGGACAAGGCCACGCGATGAATGGGTCGTTTTAGTGCAAATCTTCATTGATATAAAGATATTCAATTAATAATCAAATCAAACTCGGACCAGAAAGGCATTCCGAAACATGAGCCAACATCATAATTTTGCCCAAAAAAATTTGATACGTCTCAATTTTGTTGACAAGGCACCCATAAAAAAGAGATAAGGTAGAGATTCTCCAAAAATTAAAAAAATGCTCATTATCTCGGAAAGGGTGACATTTTTACTAAGGTGGAATTCTGACATTCTGAACACTTATGACCTGGTCTATTACCAGTTCCAATTTTATACAAGGTTTACCGAACACCCTGTATATTTATTTATCGTCACAAGTTCAGAAATAACCAAAGCGAAGTGAGACAAATTTTGAAAATAGAAAATGAAGATTTTTCAAAAATTAAGGGCATCAGTATAGTAAACTGGTTTTTCTGGTTACGAACCCGAAAACATTTTCTACCCATTTTGCCCTCTTCTATGATTTTTGGGAAATGTCGGTGGTGCTATCGCAACTGGAGTGCAATATTTATCACTTGAAATAATCCCTCAGACATAATTTTGTATATTTTAGCTATATCTTTGGATTCTACAAAATTCTGATTTGTACGTCCAAAATTGAGACACACTGTATAGCCGCCATATGTGTGTATATGATATGTGAGACATAAGCAAGCAGGTCTCCAGTTAATCTCTGATGACGGATCCATATAGTCGATCGTTTACAATACTTGAGCGTTGTTTGTGTTCTTCGGTCAAATCAGTTTTTACAAAAAAAGGAAAATACCAAAGTTCTCAGGTCACTTTCCTGTATCTTATTTATCAACCACATGACAAACTCAATAAAACCGTACGTGTTATTTTCCTTTTGGAACTTTTCGTGTCTCAAAAGTGTTTACTAAGTACGACTATCACCTGTTATCGTAAAAAGTAAATACTGCGTTGTTTGGTTTGTTGTGAAACCTTGTCTTGTGGACAATTAAGAAACGAATTAACAGACTTTGACATCTTTTGTCAGAAAGTGTAACTTTTATCAACATATCATGTAAACAAAAGATGCGATAAGGCACGTTGACAATTCGAACTAATCAATACACAAAAGCTTTTATGGCTTTTATGTATTTTCGAAGATATCGGAGGAATGTACCTGCTTATTGTCGAAATTGTATTGATTTGGAGACCAATTTTGGTTTGTTGTAAAACGAATAACACTGTCAGTATATAATGTGAATATTTGGTATTCCTCATCTCATTTTGGGAATTACTTTCTCAAGAATCTCATGACATTTTTTTTATTGCTTGTCGACTCATTTAAGATCAATTTTGTTCATACCGCTATTTGTAATCGCCTAGTTATTATTATTAGGGAGAATTTGAATTGTTAACTTGTATACCAGATCCGTATTGTCTACCTATAACTGAATCGAAAACAGTGTTTTCTGTTTTTGACGTTTTATTGAATTTTTTTTTCTGGGGACTTGAAATATGTTGGTAAAAGTCATATAGGTATGCCAAATATATTTCTCTTTCTATCTATCTAAGTTTTCAAAAAATAATTCAAACATATTTTGAGAATCGACCCGTAAAAATCTCTTCCGAAATATCAAAGTTGAAATAATCTTTTTGAATCTTTCTTTTCTTGGTCTTCAAGATTGAATCCTTTACAAGGTCAATGAAGGAATCACTCGCCAAATAGGAAATCTGAAACTTTCCATTCCTTCCTCTAATACAATCAAGAACTCATTAATATACAGGGTGGAAAACTTTCTACCTGGTTTTACTGGGAAATGACGTATTATTTTCGGAAACTCTGTAACACGTCGATCCTGTTTTCTAGGGGGACACATGTCATTGATGGATTCAGTCACGCAACTTCATTCCCCTGACGGTGCCGGATACCTCCTTGCGAATAATCATAGGGAAAATGGGTCGAGTGATACATCATTTTAAAGCTCTCCTCATTCTCTATCCAAAGGTTTCTATTTTTTTTTAAATCTAATGAATGGTAATTGAAATTAGCGCTGTTGATGATGATGATGGTATTTCTTGTATTTACAGTTTTTATTCTGTTGGATTTTTTCATGGAAAAAAATCCTGCCTTTTTATGTTTCTTTTGGGAGTGTGTTCAGAATGAATTCTCAGTTTGCATTTGATTCGTATTCTGTGATTTAAGTTTCTTTACGCGTTAGAAGAACGAATTGTGTTAGTGAAACTTTACTACAAAAATTATGGTAAGAGCTGCAGCTAGAATTTTTAATGCATCCAGAAAAAAATCCTTCCCATACCTAGGTTAGATCGTTGATTGATAAATTTGAGAGAACTGGATCTGTGGGCAACTAGCTACATAATCCTGAACGTCTTATAAGAAACGGGCTACTGAGGTAGCAGTCTTGAGATATGATGGCTATGGATATTACTCAAAGTACTCGAAACTTGGCTGGAGCTTCAAGTGTAGCGCGAACAAGTATTCAGATAATTCTCAAATCACATCGATTCAATTTTTTTTAACAATTTTTATGGGACATTTCAAAAGCAAAGTTTTTGCCACTCCGCCAGAGTCATTAGATGATTTACGTATTAGAATCGTGTATAAATAGATTTATGAAGATGTATGTGTATGTACTGTTAGTTCTGTTTTAAATGTATAGGTATAATTTTGTTGTAAATTTAATTACAAATTTTGATTTCACGATTTGATTGTATTGATTGCATCTTGTATTGTTAAATCTATCTATCTTTTGATATAAGATCTGATGCATCATTTAGACATTTTGAATATTGTAATAATTGTCATTTCTGTCAATCGACTTCATCCTCATGCAGAGCTTCGTTGGTCGGTAGTATTCGTTCATTTTGTTCTGTAGTTCTTATTTTCAAAGTCAACAAATAATCCGAACGTACCATTAGGAGTATTTGTATAAACTCGATGCCTTCAGAATATCTAAACACTGTAGGAGTGTTTTTATGTTAGTAATTTCACATTCAATTGGTGTTACCTATGTATTATTGATTTTATCACGCTTGAATACAGAAAACTGTATGGTTCGTTACTTGAAATAATATTTATTACTGATGTGACCGATTGAGTATTGCAATTTTATTGTTTCAACATTTTCGAACAATGATTAAATCACGAATTAAAAGCTTCACAGGCATTCATCGCACTCTACAAAAACTATACCGCCATTCTGGTGTAAATACTGTGATGGACATGTTAACGAATCTACTGAAAAATTTGTGGTCTGATATCATTTTGTAAGTATGAGTTATAAATGGAAAGCAAGTTTTTCAGCTTCAATTTCTTTGTGCAGTATTTTTCATATGTTAAATTACTGACTTGTTCTCTGATTTTGAATATAAACATTGAAATTATATGTGGTGAAGTGTCTTTCTTTGAACATTGGTGTTTGCATTCTTCTTTCATCCATTTTACCTTCCCGGTCCGAATTCCTTGATGGGCTGCTAGGCTTGTATTTTTGGTCTTCAGTTGAATTAACTTTGGAAACCCTTCAATTTGTAACTTTGTGAATAGAAAAACATATTGAATGATTTGATTTCATTAAAAATATGAACTGGATGTTCATAAAGTCAGTTGTGGAATCATCTGCGACTGAAAGTTGGAATTTAGTCGCTGTTTTCCATCGTACAAGATAACCTCTCTTGGAAGGGATTCATGTTTTAAAGAGAAACATTCTCAATTGAAAATTGAATCAATACATGACTCCTCTGGAAATGGAAAAACCCTACGATAAAATTGAAGTTACTTTTTTGTAATATCTAACAGAAACCAACTACTTCCCCGGCAAAAGCCACGCTGGACATTGAACTACATCTGATAGATATTGAGAAAGACCCTATATAACTTGAGAGAAAAAATCTGAAAGTGAAAATTTGCATTTTCATTCAGATATTTGATTATTTATTGAATGTCCAGTTTGCTTTGGAGATTCTTATCTATGAATAAGATAAGGGAGAATGTTATTCAGAAGTATCACTCACAGAAAATCGCTCATTCCATTGATGCGTGAATTGCATCTCTTTCGCTAGGCCTCCAATACATTTTGGTCGACAAAAATCTATTTCACTCTTCTAAGATCATCAGGGAGGTCGGAAGAATTGGAAAACATACTCTTCAGAAGCAATTTCACACTGTAATGAGGAATTGTTGGACTATTTCTTGTGGGATGAAACTTTGAAAATATTTTTCTGACATAAAACCTGTCATGGGTATGGCATATTGATTTCATTGAAAATATGAAGAGGATGTTCATAAAGTCAGTTGTGGAATCATCTGCGACTGAAAGTTGGAATTTAGTCGCTGTTTTCCATCGTACAAGATAACCTCTCCAGAGGAGTCATGTATTCTTTCAATTTTCAATTGAGAATGTTTCTCTTTAAAATATATTGAATGATATTATGCTAACCATTTATTTACCGAAAACCGTACTTTCGACCATGATTTTGAAATCATTCATATTCAAAACAAAGGCATGAAGCTAATTCTTTCAGAAACTATGGGGATTAATAAATGGCAAAATTCTCAGAACCTTCTCAATGACCAACTTGAATTGAATAATTCGCCACTACTTATATGTTTTCCTGGAAAGGTTAGATTAAAAATATAATCAGTAATGTATTGGTACTTATCGGAAGTTTATTGGGAAATTAATTCACGATGATAATTTAAGGGAACACAGCAAATATGTAATTTATAATATCTTATCCAATTGAAGAAGCTGCTGTACAGAGAAACAATGATCGTGGTTTTGAAAGCCTCTTCAGTTAAACTAATTTCAGGTATACCGGGTGGCTACGGAAGTATTGCCTACGGAATATCTCAGTTATTGTATGAAGTAGGTTTGTGAAATTTGGAGCGTCGATATAATGACATAAGAGCTAGAATTTGAGCATATTGACATGTCGAAGTTAACTTCCGGTCTGACCGGAAGTAACATCAACTGTCTTATTTTAAATGGAAACCCTATTTTTTTTCTTTTCGCTTTATTCAGCATTATTTTTAATTTTATTTTTGCGTATGGCGATAATCTGTTTTGTTATTTGAAGAATAATAATTGGATTTTTCGGTATCTCAGTTCAAAAAATTACTTTCTATTATATCATTAGAAAGGAATGGTTATGCTGAATAGTACAGGCAAGAAAAAGTTGTATGTTCCTATTTAAGTTATGGACCTACAGAGTATTGTTTTTTTCTCAATTTTTCCAATAATTTTTTGGCGGCTTTTTATAACGCCGACGAATGAAAATAAAATATCACAGTAGTAGCAACTGTTATCAAGTGACGTATGGTTTCCATAGCCAACTTTTCAATTTTTGGCTTTCATTTTGCTTCCACGGCCTACTCGGTGAATTTCAATAATAATTTTTTTCTGATCTAGTTTCTGGTTAGATACCAACTTGTGATATGTCATTAGAAAGGGAATTGAAAGCTGAATAAAGCGAAAAGAAAAAAAAATAGGGTTTCCATTAAAAATAAGAAAGTTGATGTTACTTCCGGTCAGACCGGAAGTTAACTTCGACATGTCAATATGCTCAAATTCTAGCTCTTATGTCATTATATCGACGCTCCAAATTTCACAAACCTACTTCATACAGTAACTGAGATATTCCGTAGGCAATACTTCCGTAGCCACCCGGTATAGTTTCATTATTCATTAACATGGATTTTCATCATGTATCTGCTAAAAAAGTATAAGAATTCTTTACAGTATCCCACAAACATCTACTGCGTGTTTTCTGGTTAGCGTACACTATATTATTTCATTTCGGAATAAATACACTACTGTAAAAGTACATAGGTGCGATAAAAACGTTGAACAAAGAAGTTTACTGTATTTGGACCCAAAATTATACAACCTTCCCCTCAACCAAAATCTGTAACCAATAAGAACTCTTTCAAATATGTGGTTGAAATGTGGTTCTAAACACAGAAAGTGTATTATTTAGTAACGTTAACAATAGAAAGCTCTGAACCAGACAAAAAAATAAAAAAATATCCAGATTGTGTCAAATATGTCCCGATTGTGTCCAATATATCCCGATTGAGTCAAATATATCATGAAATGGACATTAATTCCTTACTTTGTCACTGAGTATATATTTAGTTGTGTTATGTTATGTATTTGTAATTGTAAATTCTCATGCACAAGCAATCACTTAATTCTGTGTGTATGCATGTTCATTCATTTATATCTTTATTTTATTCGATTTATATTGTTGTTCATTTAGCCCAATTAAATATATTATTATTATTTTAATGAGAAAGTAACCAATGTACCAACGAAGAGTTCGTTTCAAAGAAATAATACCCAGGCTGGTTTCAATCGTATTACTCATGCATCCGAGGAATTCGTCGTCCGGAAATTCTTGAGTCGTACCAGATTAAGGTGAAACTTTTAGTACCACCGCGGTACGGATGGTTCTCAGAACTCCCCATTCGCTTTAGTCCATTGGGTACCGCTTACCAAATCATTTATGCCACAGTGTCGTTAGTGGTTATGAGGTAACCTGATTTATGACTGACTGAAGAATGAAATTCCCGACAGATGAATCAGGCCCAAGTAACGTAGTAAATGTTAACACAGTGTGGCCCTTCAACGGATGTAGGTATACATTTTCAATACCCAATTAAGAAATAATGATAAGGATTTCGTTTCAATATCTAGCTGATAGAGCCATAAAGTTGTAGTCGAAGCTATTCTTTAAGGAATGTTTGAATATGATTCATTCCGCCTTTTTTTCTTTCGGTACCGACAATATTCGTGTTCAGTTTCGAAAAATGCAGTCATGCATTTTAGTTCCATTGCGTGCTACATGAAATCGTAATTATATATAGGTAAAGAGTTTTGTTTCCTTTTATTTTTTCTTTTGATGTGAATTTGAACACAGTGGCATGTGAATTACTTGAATACCATTACCATTTTGGTATACCTACAAGAGTATGGAGGCAATCCAAACTTTTGTTTCATAGAAAGTCGTATCTTTATTAGATAACATTGAAATCGGTAGTTTTTGCTGGAAATGATCTTTCAAAGGATTTTGTTGAGTTCGCTGAGGCATTTTTCTTTCAAAAAGGTTGAAAAATCTTTCACAGTTGGTAAAAAATCTTTGTCTCAATAATTCTGCTGAGTTTTTCTCACGTGATAGTATGAGTTTTGAGCGGAAATTTAGATGAGGAGATATTCACGAAGTTTTGATTCATCGACATCTAGTTTTTTGTAGAGATTCTACATTTTATTTAAATATGGTAACAAATTCTTTCTAGAGCGCAGATGTACAATTTCTTGCTACAGTAGTAAAATGAAAGATATTTTTCATATGACTGTTGACAAAGTTCTCTTTTGTAAGTTGATTTCAAATAATAGAAGCGGTGAATATAACTAAAACTAGGATTTTCTATAATCAGGGTAGTAAGTAATTCAAAATATGATTTTCAGTTTGAGATTTGCCCGTCAAAAAGCATTAAATATATATCAGACAAATTAATTTGATCTTGATTTGATTGTCAGTTTAACGTCTTATTGTCAATATCCTCCACACCAATAAAGTCTTCGACTTCATCCTGAGCATCACTATACTACTGAAAGGCATTTCTCAATGTTTCTTCCCTATTTTAAAATTTTTCCACATTAGTTTCAGTGTCTTTGTTATTATCAATCCAATTTTATTCACGAGTCAAAACGAAGCTTTAGCATTTTTCCTACCCTTTTTCAGTGTTTGTCCATCCTACAATTCAACGAAAAATCACTCAATTAGTAACAATTTTTCAGGAACCACTGGCTAAAAAATCATGCGGCTTTCAAAATCTCCTAGTTTGAGATGATGAACTCTTCTGGTCCTGTATCAAAATCCGCACAACGTTAGTTCTTGGTAGGCCTGTTGATATTTTTTAAAGTGCGCGTTGACGTTTTGGAAATATTTTCAACAACTCCCAAAACGACGATTTCTTCCAACTCCCTATCTCTATTTGATGCATATAATCAATTAGGATGTGTTGCAATTTTACGAAAATGTGTCTACAAGGTTGTCTTTTCTCTAATGGATACCTCTCGTGGTACAAATTGCTTGCTGCCTCTGCATTTTCCCCAGTTTGTATAAATTTGACAGCTACCAGTAAACATTTGCATTCTGTTTTATCGCCGTTTCGTCTAAAACCTACTTGTTCAAAGTGTACGTTTCGAAGTGTACATAAAAAAAAAGAACTGAAAGCAAGGCATTTCAAAGATGACTCTAGCTAAACATGCAGTGTGCTACATTTTTGGAATAATTATTTCAAGCTCTATTGAAATATGCAGGAACACACAGGTTGTCTCATTTAAAAATCGATTGCTTCATTAATATAAATTGATATATGATTTGAAAAAAATAAATAACATACACTATTGAATTCTACGTAAAAAAGTGCTTTGGAAATGTTTTCATAGAAACAAAGTGTTTCTGTCAGGAAAAAGTTATAGCAACTTTTCAAATACGACTTACATTGGGTTCATACAGCAAATAAAATGAGGAATAAGATGAGATATAAGAAATAGATAGACCCGTTTATACAGATAAAGACGACATTGCCTCAAAAATGTATAATATGGGCATTAGAGGAAATGTTCTAGAATCGATTACATCACTTATCACAATATTTTATATTGTTGCGATAATTACTCAATGAAGAAAACTGAGAAACACAAATTATATATCGCTGCAGTTAAACTGACAACACTTGCATCGAATATAGGAATAAACTTACAATGTGAAATATTCAATGGGAGTGTAAAGAATAAAGGATCTAAGGGAATGAACGACAGGAAGTGACTAATGAGAAAATGATACCGCCTGTTACGGTTTTATTAATTACCTCCATAATAAATGAAACAGTACAAAAAGTTCCCATACCTCTGAACTTATTCATTACATTCGAATAAACAAAGCAAGTGTATTCCTCGACTATTGCTAATTAGACTTCTTTAGGATATCGAAGGGTGGAATTATCTACCTTTGCATGTAGAAATTCAAGCATTCTGTGTTCAATGGCAATCATTGTATGGCTAAAAGGACATTAACTATACGATGTGGTATCTCGTTTATCGGATATGATTCTCTAATTAATTATAATAATTATACTTCTTGGGCCATGGGAAAGCAAACACATGAGAGATTGCATTCACTCAAAAATCATCGTTCTATTTAATCGTATCTCGGTTTGAATCAATTCTTTGGCACATCAACAAAATTGCTCGTTTGTAGATTGTAGGGGGGGGGGTCGCATTAAGTTTATCAGATCTAATTTCCTGACATCGGTGAGCGTTGGTTTCAAACAGCCCTTGTCATTACTCTCTCATATATGGTTTCTGTTGTTTCTGTAAATGTCACTGCATTGTGATCAGTGACAAGAAAATTAGTATCATCTTCATATGCCACTATATTAACCTTCCAAAGACTATGATAGTTTATCAAGTCATTTGCATAGATAAGAAAAAAAAGCAGTGGCCCGACTATACAGTGCGTTCATAAAGTGTGGAAACGCTCTATTATCTTACGAGTTGATTATTTTCGGAGGAAAAGCTCGGACAGGTCGATTTTGTATTTTAGTTTTCCACCTTTTTTTAGAAAAAAAAAATTTTTCCCCTACCACCTTTCAAGATATGACGTCATCGATATTTTTTTAAATTGAAAGGGTATATTTTTATGTCAAAAATTGAATGGCCATATTTTTCTGAGTTCAACCATGCCACATTCGTCATATCTTACACTTCGAATTACAGTATTCTGAGTAAAAAGGAAACCAGTGTTCATATTTCTCAACATTCATTTCATTATTCATTTTGCAACTTAAACCTAAGAACTACTCAGTATTTAGTACGAGTATATTGCTACACTTGAATAGTAGGCTAAGCAAACATATGAAAGACCTTAGCAACCAGACAATAAGTTCTCAGTTACCACTGCATATGTCACACTGGTTTCCTTTATACTCTGTATACTGTGATTCGAACTGTAAGATATGACGTATGTGGTATGGTTGAACTCAGAAAAATATGGGCATTCAATTTTTGACATAAAAATAAACCGTTTCATATTAAAAAAAATATCGATGACGTCATATCTTGAAAGGTGGTAGGGAAAAAAATATTTTTTTCTAAAAACAGGTGGAAAACTAAAATACTAAATCGACCTGTCCGAGCTTTTCCTTCGAAAATAATCAACTCGTAAGATAATAGAGCGTTTCCACACTTTATGAACGCACTGTATATCCCTGTGGAACTCCTTGTTTACAAAACTAGGACGTACTGTGAATATCTTGAAATATTACACATTGTGGCCTTTCCTGTAGGAATGATCTCATCCAGTATTGAGCAACACCACGGACTCCTTTGGGATGCATTTTCTGAGTCAGTAAATAGTGATCGACACAATCAAACGTCCTAGAAAAGTCAATAAACCAACCACAAATCTGTAATTTGCTATCCAAGGATGTTACTACATGCTCAATGAAATCATATAAAGCTGTTTCGGGGCTTTTATCTAGCATGAAACCATTTTAGTTTGACGAAAGAATTTCATTTCTAAGGAAGAAAGCTGGTAACTGATTTGAAACATAAATTTCGAACAACTTTGAAGAGAACTTTGGGAGAATACGTATTTCTCTATAGTTTTCATATTTAGTAGAGTCATCCTTTTTGGAGATTGGAGTGACGAGTGCAGATTTTAATTTTTCAAGAACTACTCCTTGTTTCATAAAGATTTATCAGATGGATCAAGGGATAACTTAATTCCTCTAAGCATTTTTCAGAAGATTATTTGAGATATGATCATGTCCGGGGGCATTAGAATTTTTGGATGGAAAAAAATTGAGTTTGGGTAAAGTGCAACAATATCTTCCATAAAATTGATTTTCAGTTTGAGTGAAGTGGGCACTGAAATTATTGGCCACACATTTGTTGTTTTTTTTAATGGTGTTTATAATTTGCCACATAGTTTTTGGTTTGTTTTGTGAACTGCTAATCTTATGTTCACTGCACTTTTTCCTAACCCAACGCCAATTTGAAAATAATAGTAGTAACACAAATTTGAAAATTTAATTTCAAAACAAAAAAAATTTACAAAAATTGAGAAGTGATTCAGAATGTCATGAGGTGTCATACCAGGTGTTCCATTTAGGAATCGACAGTCTATGTCACTTCCGTTGAGTCCAGAAGATGCATGCAGTTGAGTCAATTATCAAAAAATGTCATATTTCCATCCCATTACATTCAAAAACAAAAAAAGAGCTACCTTTCGCGGGCATAAAACACTCATTAGGTTTTATCAAGTTTCATTGGCAGAATTCATTTGATATTCGCAGCTCTTCGAAAATGAATTTGTCATTATTAGCAACGAGGCAACTATATGCTATTTTTGGTATCGATATCATTGACATATCATATATCCCAATCATAGGACGTGTCTCAATGCAGAATTAAATTTCCAAAAGTAGCTTGATAATCAAATTATACTGATAATAAATGTTATCGATGATACTGACCGCTTGCATGGGTATTTTATATCAGACATTTATACCCACACGCAACTTTTATTTTAGTGGGATTACCATGTTTATTTACATATTAAAAAATGACTATTCTTAACTATTGTAATGCATGATGTTGATTGAGATTTAACGAACAATTTGAAAAATAAAATATTCTTTTGGCATTGGATACCTTTATCGACAACTCATTAATTCAGTGAACTGTATAAATTGTCTTGAAACATTAAATTGTACAGTGTCCGCTATAGAGTTGGCCACATGTGGGAAAAAATTGTTATTGATATTTCTGAAAAACTCGAATAACGGATCGTTTTTGTATGTCTGACAAGTAAAAAACCCGTTGCGACTTGCAACAATGTGACATCAGATTTGGCGGGAATTTAAAAAAAGATGACTCTGATGCCGAAAAATAAGTCAAATTGACAAGATAGCGAAAAAATTCATGGAGAAGATGTGTTTGGAATCCATTAACGAGGACCCCATATTCCAGCTTTGAAGCAGATTGAAGAAAAATCAAAAATATCGTTTTACCCTTGCTTAGAACCGTTGTACATACATTCTTGTTTCATCTAAATCACATAAGTTTGGGTCAAAACTAATCAAATATTTGTGGAATATATATTTTGCGGGAGATTGATTATGAAAACACGAATTATTCTTATCACTAGATGTAAACATGCCCTGTATATTGATGCACATGAGCTTACTCAATATTCTCAACCCGTAAATAAAATTTAAACCAACAATTATTTGTAAATAAAACTTAATAATACTTACTAAATTTAATATCAGTCACTAAATTTTAACTTCAAAAACTTAGCTAAGGAGGCTTTGAAACAAGATTACTTTTGTTGTAACAATAACAAATGTCACAAAAACTTGTTGACAATTTTTTTGGAGAAGTCGTTCTTTATCAGTTTTTGCATTTTTCAATTTATCAAAAAAAATGCTCCAAATCCACAAAAATAGAAATAGTATTGATATAAGGCGAAAATTATCATAGCACAAGAGAAGTAGCTGAAATTTTCAATGGAAGGCATACCTCAAAAATTTTCATTTTACTACGGTGGCAAAAATATTGCAAAAATTTAAGAAATCTGGTTCGGTTGAAAGTAAAATTAAAAGTGTTCACGTTAAGACAAGTCTGCTTCGATTATATAAAAAAAAAATTGTTCTTGTGGTTCGTGTCATTCTAAACAATTTCGTTGGGGAGAAGGGGGGATATAGCGGTATTATGACGAGAAAAGGTCTCGTAGAATATTGAAAATTTGTACCTTGAATTGAGTTTTTTTTTTTATTTGACCAAATCCAGAAGAACAATGCTAAATTCAATTAGTGTAAACATTGTATTACTAAGTTTTAATTACAAAAATTAGTTGGTTTAAATTTCATTTTTATTAAACCTATCTGAAAACACTATATTTACATGCTTATTTAGCATACAGAAAAACTTTCCGTGCGCTGTTGTCAGTCACATGTCAAAATTAAATAATATGTTGTTGACATTTCTCTAGAAATCGCAAATCGTTTGAATATTTCCTTACCAACAGGGTAAATAAAGATTGTTTTGTGGCAATTTCTGGATATTTTTGTACCATAAATATTTGAATTAATAATCCATGTTTTTGCTCCTTCATCATTAAAAATAAGTGTTTCTTAACAATCTGTGGTTTTCAGGTAGATATAATGAAAAATATCGTTCATTACTCGTCCATAAATGCTTTTTCCGTGCTTGCACGACTTACCGTGTTTGGCTTCGCCTCCCACGGCAACATGTCGCGCACGCTCGGAAAAAGCCTATTCTCTGAACTCGTAATGAAATATACTATTACGGGCTGAGAACATTTCCAAGATATAAAATCGTGATTTTTAAAATTAATCTCCAGTAATATTCTATTCTATTCCACAAATATTAGATTAGTTTTGGCCCAAATTTTTGTGACATAAGTTATTAAACTGTTTTCAGGTCAAACAAGAATGTATAATGTCTCTCAGTAAAGAGTAGAAGAATATGAGGTTCTCTTTGGATTCCAAACAGATTTTCGCAATAACAATTTTCGATATCTTCTCAATTTGGCCCATTTCTCGCATCACAGAAATATTTTTTTTTTATTCCGGTCAAATCTGTGATATAAGTCGCAACGGATTTTTTAGTTGTCAGACATGCAGAAATGTACCGCCGTATCAATAACACATTTTTTTCCCACTAACACTGACCGACCTGAAACCACTACACAGGTTACTAAATACATTACGGTATAAATTTTTTCGAAGAAATATTAAAAACTCAATATGCAAACACTTCCAAGCAATATTGATTCACGTTTAAATTAAATCTGTAAAGAGACCGTTGAAAGTTTGCAGATCGATTCACAGAACACAGAAGTGAAACTTGTTCCCATCATTGAGCAATTGACTCGTTAACCTCAAACATTCAGTCTTGAAAAATCTCAATTGAATACATTATACATACGCAGACGGACTCCTTCAATATCAACCTACTTCAAGTAGTGAACCTGTCTTCATCTTACGTAGCCGCAGGCTGCGTTTTGAGATCGCTGGACCCAGCCGAAGAAAAAAATGACCGTCGACCGAAATCTCAATTTCTATTTCGGAAGGCGGGACTGGAAGTGGATGTGGAAGTGATAATAACGGTTTCTTGGACGGTATAAAAAGTTTTGAATAGTTAATTGCAATATTACCATATACCGGAAATTTTATTTTATAGCGTCTGTATGTGTGTATGTAGAAATGAAATGAAGAGCGACCAAATGACATTACTCATTTCAAGTAGAAAAACGGAAGTTCATCCTTGTATTTGTTGAGAACTATTTAATGATTGTTTCAGTTTTGTCTCATCCTACAAACTCAGATATAATTGGATGCTTGGAATTTCTTTTTTAGTTGTATACGGTTTTTATTCTCTTGCGATTTGTGAATAACATCTAAGTAGTTAAACATCTGGTGAATTTAACCGACATAGATTTTCTCCTTGAACTGGAAGTATCTAAAAAACCAAGTACTTCATATGTCTGAATGGGGGGATTAAAGATCCTTCTCACATTTAACCCATTTCGCCCTATAGGGGCATATACAGGGTGCCCGGTAAACCTTGTACAATATTGAAACTAGTGATAAACCAGGTCATGACTGTTCAGAATATCGGAATTTCACCTTAGTAAAAATCTCACCGTTTTCGAGATAATGACCATTTTATAAATTTCTGGAAAATCACTACCTCACCTTGGACTTTTGAGTGCCATGTCTACAAATTGAGACCAATTCAAATATCTTTGCTGCTGAAGATTACCGATGAGTGATGTTTTCAGACGTACAAAAAAGTTTTTCAAAAAACTATACAATTTTTTCAAGAAAGAGGGTAAAATGCCAGATTTGAGTTTCACAAATTTTTTTAACGACTGTTTGACATTATTGTTTGAAAAAAAAAACATAACTAAGTGGAAGTGGATATTCATAACAAAAGAATGTCCATTTTGTCCCGACTTTACCATGGTATAAAACATACGATAATTATTTTTGGGAGGAGTAGAATTTCGATTATATCAGAGTGTGATGTTATTCTGAGCTAAAATCAACTCCATCAGACTTTGTCAGTAATGTCTTTTATTTTTATCCTATCAGGGTGAAATAATTAAATAATTATGAGTAATAACGAATCAACTGCTTCGAAGCATTCAATGAGATGTAAAGAAGTAAATACTAATTCAACGTTTTTTTGAATCAACATACATAAACCACAACAACGTTTATTTAACATTGCACTGAATAATATTACAAAAATGTTATTTTCCATCCACTCATACGCAGAGACATCTTTTCAAGAAGAACCTTTTCAAATGTGCTATAGGTTATAGCCCCCAAATCAGTGATTCTCTGAGCGGCATTGTGCAATCGGATATCGTTCTGCATAAAGCGCAGCTGCAGCAGTAGCACTACCTTCACATTCACCATAAATGAAGTGCATATGCGCATATTCTCGGGGAGAATAACGTGTGTACAGAATGACAAAGAAATAAATACCACTGAATGAAACAAGCGGGATAATTTCAAAAAACTACGACAGAAGTCACAAGATGTTCAAACAAAATGTGACAGCCACCTACTAGATTTTTTCAATTCTATTTACAGAAGATCCGTTCATGCACAATGCTGTAATTTATTTTTTCATCAGGAAACTATTGCTTCTACGGACACAACACAGGAGTTTGAAAAGTTTTTAATTTTCGACAAGGATTCACCTCCTAAAAAATTTTGCAGTTATTTGGTTACCCCCTGTATATCTGTCGGTCTCTGAATCTTCGTTGAAATCTGGATGTTGGACAATTGCGACATTTTTCACAAGAATTCGTTTTAATAATAATTTTCACATTTTATCTTGATAAAATCGAAATA
Source organism: Chrysolina oricalcia (assembly GCA_944452925.2). NCBI lineage: Eukaryota > Metazoa > Arthropoda > Insecta > Coleoptera > Chrysomelidae > Chrysolina > Chrysolina oricalcia. Next base: position 170,621 of record OX101821.2, on the reverse strand, counting down.
AACTAATTTTTGGGCGTAAGTATAAAAGTTGATGAAAGCCTAGAATAAAACCACGCCTAATTCAATGGAAATCACTTCCTCCAAAAATAATTATAGGTTGTTTAATTCCATGGCAGAGACTGGACAAAATGAGCATTCTTTTGAAGTGAATGTCCACTTCCAATTGGTTATGTTTCTTTCAGATAATAATGTCAAACTTTTTTTTAAAAAATTGATGAAACTCAAATCTGTCATTTTACCCTCATTTCTTGAAACTTTTTTTCACTTTCTGAAAAACTGTTCTGTACGTCTAGAAGCATCACTCATCAGTAATCTTCAGCAGCAAAGATATTTGGATTCGTCCCAATTTGTATACATGGCACTCAAAAATCCAAGGTTAGGTAGCATTTACCAGAAATTCTTAAAATGCCCATTATCTCAAAAACGGTGATATTTTTACTGAGGTGAAATTGCGATATTCTGAACAGTCATGACCTGGTCTATCACTAGTGTCAATATTGTACAAGGTTTACCGGACACCCTGTAGATCCCAACGACTCTTTTGTTGCCTCCTGTGCCATATTTGATCCATTTCACATGAATTTTTGCTCTATCGGCATTCTTAGATATAAAGATAGATTCTTTATTTCCTGATTTCCTTTTGTACAATAGATGAGACATTGTCAAAAGATGAACATATTATAATTTTAATAATAAATCGCCTTTATTCACTACAAGAAATACATGAAATGATTTCAGCGCTATGCTGTTTTTCAACTTTTCCGTAAAAAACCTTTAAAAAACAAAAATCAACACTATCAAAGATTAGTTGACAAAATGGATAATTTTTTTGATGATATTTATGATGAGTCCTTACAATAATGTAGCGCATATCAGAAACATGGTTAATCAAAGGATGGAAGGTACCTTCCAACCTAGATTTGAAGTTGAGAATTGTATAATATCTGTATTCAAGGAGCAACATTTTGTAGTGCTTAGCATGTACATATTCATTAAGAACTCAAATATATTTTATGTCATACTAGTTCATTATTGTGTTTTTATTGCTTAGTTACCAACTATCTAATGTCATACTTTATGCCCGTGCGGGCATAAAGTTCACTTTATGGCCCGAGCGGGCATAAAAAGAAGTAATTCCGTCAGGAATTCCAAAATCTTCGTTCATTTTGACTTCTAACTTTGACACATATAAAAATTATTGTGATTTTATGACATTTACTTTTGTCAACATTCACCTATCAACGATAGTGTCTACTATGATAATAGTGCAATGTTATTAATTCAAACCGGATTTTTTTAAATATTGATTTGTATTGAGATTGGATTGCAATAACGAACTAGTATGACATAAAGTTACGTATGTACCGCGGGCATAAACAGATGTGTATACCCTCGGGCGACTCACAAACCCTCAGGCCAGAGGCCCTCGAGTTTGTAAAACGTCGCCCTCAGGGCATAAACATCTATTTATACCCTTGGTACATAAATAACTATAATGTAACAATAACAAAGTACCAATGAAAAAAAGAAAAACAATTGGCGCTCCTGGGCGGCTTAAAACCTGCAACACCACATCATCTGAAGAGTTGGAATAGTTTAAATGATAACTCCTAAAGAGGTCCGTCGAATTTTGAATAGCTGCCTTCCGGTAAAACAGGATATACGGGGTCTCCAGAGGGTCCAATTCGAAAACATTTTATTCACTCAACTATCTAGCTATGATATGTAGATAGATATGTGATATGTAGATTTGGTGTGCTGTAGATAAGGTGTGCCTGGGGATTTTCAATAAATATTTTTTTCTAGTATTCATAATTTCTTTCAATATTATGAATTTATTGAAAAGGTAGAAGGACTTGATAATTGTATGAGTTAAAGTAAGTGAATGTACAGTGATAAAAGCTGATATATTTTAAGAAATTTTATTTGATATTCGGTCATATTTACGCAAGCCTGTGCAGAATCGAGCACATGAATTTTGTACAATTTGTAATTTGCGTTTTCTTTGTTGGATCAGGGCAATATCGTAAACGGAATCGCAGTAGGAGATTTTAGAGAAAATCAAAATTTTACATTGTTTTGATATTTTGATATGCTGTGGTATGGTATGTCTTTTTAGGTACAGTTGTCTCATCGTGGCATTATTTGCAGAGGATTTGGATGTGTTTGCCAAACCTCAATTCAGAGTCAAACCAAAGTCCAAGATTTTTACATTCATACTGATGTTCATTTATATATCCATTGCTCATTCAACTAAAAATGTCGTTAATTGGAGTTTCAGTTTATTATAATGGAATTCAAGGACTAATTGTGTCATCGGTCATCGGCATAGTTGAACAATTCACAATGAGTCGTAAATTCTGAGATATGAACAGAAAACAGAAGCCGACCTAAAATAGAACCTTGATGAACTCCATGCATAATAAACAGGCAAGACGTTCGACACTTTTTCATTTAAAATAACACATTGTGTTCTTTCGGATATTAAATCGAAAGAAATGTAGTTTTTTTGCATAGAAGGTCATGACTTAGTGTCATATGCCTTGCTAAAATCAAGAGGAAGTGCAGAATGGAATCTGTGATATTTGCAAGTGCGGTAGAAGTGCCGAATTGTTTGCCAAATCCGACAAAAACTCTTTGCACTTTCCTGGCCCCAGATTATGATACTGTAGCTTATAAGCATAAAATATGTTCAGAAGGGTGATTCTCAAGCATCTCTGATATATTTTTCGCGATTTAGATGCTAGATTTGCAACACCGTAATTCTCGGTTAATCGTATTCTTCGTGCTATAGAAATCGAATTTTATTGGTGAAAAATTTAGGTGAGCTTGCAATGAGTAGCACTGTAAAATCCTATTCTAAACTTTTCACAAAACACGTAATTGTATGGATCTGAAATACGAATTTATTACGTCTAGTATTCTGTAAGATCATCAAAGATGATAATGAATAAGTCAATACAAAAGGTACGATAGTTCAATAAATATATTCGGACTTCACCAAAAAAATGCGATATACAGTGCGGCTTTTTTTTAGCCCCCCTCCTGTTAACTTTTGAACGGTTCGACGTACAAACATGAATAAAAAACCGTTTAGAGGGTTTCACCGATACTACTTTTTGAAACAAAAAATATGGTGATTGCTCGACAGGGGGCGCGGGGGGGCACATCAATTCAAAATTTTTAAATGGCATGGGGGGTCGAGTGTCACATTGTTGAAAAGAGTCAATTCTCTTCACAACCATCTAATTTTTTTTTGAATTTTGTTAATATTTTTTTTGCAATTCAAATTCGAAATATCAAATATAAATGCGGATCTGAAAACTAGTCATACCTTGATAAATTTGAACGGTTTGTTGTGGAATAATGAAACCAAAAACATTGCGAAGGGTATTACCGATACTACTTTTTGAGAGAGGAAATATTGCAATTACAATACAGATGGCGCTGGGGGCACATCAACTAGAAAATTTCGATAGACTTAAATATCGAAATTGGGAAAAAATTCCTCAACCAAATTCAAAAATATTTAGATGGTTGTAAAGAGAATTGAATTCTCTTTTCAACGATGTGACACTCGACCCCCCATGCCATTTAAAAATTTTGAGTTGAGTGTTAAGCTTCCGAGACTTTGAAAAATAGTCCTACAACTGGTTTGTCTACCTAATCCTGCAATATATTTGACAGCTATTTGAAATTTTATATATCCTGAAGCAATTATTAGATGCTCCCCATGCCACAATTCCATAGAGATTCAGGTATAAAAAATTTTGAATGTCTTTCTCCGAATTATTTCAAATGAACTTCTACACTACCTTACTAGAATAATGAGTGATTTTTCTGGGGTCTATACGACTAAATATTCCGCCCAAAAATATCCCGTCAAAAAAGTCCTGCTATTAACCCCTCAGACAATAATAACCTTATACAGAATTATCTCGTCCAATTATTAGTCAGATCTAACCTGAACAAACTAACCTAGCTCGCAAGTTGGGGGGGGGGTGATTATTGATCAGGATATTATTGTCTTAGGATATTATTGGGCGGGGGATTTTTGGCAGGATATTTTTTATAGGATATTTTTGGACGGGATATTTAGTCGTGCTACCATTTTTCTGTACTTCACTGTTCACTTTGGTGACGTTCAATTCAATAATGAACTATGAGACAAAGACAAGTCGACTCACGAGCGGCTCATATTTCTGGTTCACTAGTCCTTTAATCTCATGGCTTTTACAATTTCGCTTACATCATTCTCCATTTGTTCTTTCTATTGTTGTCTCTCTAGAAAATAGTAAGGACAGGCCAAGTCGCCATGGAGTCGCTAAAGCACTTAGATTTCGTAATAACACACCTATATCTATTTGCAATGGTGATAAATCACGAGCGAACTGGAGCTGTGAATTGAATTGGGCCGCTCTGCGATACCTACACATGTAGATATATAAATACTGATCGAATAAATTGAAACTGTTTGCTGATTAATTCAATAAAACCCGCACGTTCTGATCGTTGTGTATAACTGTATTGAGTACTCACGATGTTTACAAGGTGTATGTTTGGAGTGGAATTATTCTTGGTGTATTTTCGAAATCAAAAATAGTTAGCGTATGTTTCAGGACTTACTCATATTTTTGTTTTTTGAAATTAAAATAAATTTTGAAGATTTTGAATAGCTACCGAAGGTACAGGTAAAGTCTGTTCGGAAATATAATAGCATATCCCAGACCGTGAACCAAATTTTAAATCTTGAAAGAGTATTAAGATATTTGATATTTAAAAATTGTTTACTATGCATTAGTACGAAGCTTGTTAGCATGTGATATTTTAGGCTGATTAACAGACAACCAGTTAGATAAAGTACACATTGTTCAAATGTGTATTTTGAGAATAATTTTCAACAAAGATATCAGACATTCCAGTGATGCACTATATGAAAACAGTATAGTATATGACACAAGGCAGTTATTCGCATGTAAACTTTTAATTATTGTACATAAAGGACATATTCCAGTACATTCAATTAACCACGGATATGATACTAGGAATAAATATTCCAAAACGACTCTGAACACATGTCACGAAGCTATAGGACAGCTCAGCTGGTAATAGATAAGTTCTAAACTATCCAATTATCTTCGCAAACTGCACTTGAAAAACCTAAGACATTTTTACCAATACAAGATAGCAGTTAAAGAATGTCCGTAAAGTGTATCTGTTTGAGCTTGAGACACGTTGTATTTTTGCTATTATGATTCATCCTGTAATTCAGATGTCATGATGACAATATATTTTTTGAAAGACGAAAAGTTGTGTTCTTGTCAATCTCGAGTAAAAACTGCATTTTAAACTGGCAAGAAAAGGTACATCAAAGAAAGTCTAACGCGATCTAAACATAGATTGGTCCTTCGAGCCGGATATTTAGCGATATCAGCCGAGCCGAATAAAGAAGAAATATTAGACCAGAGTGGGTGAGCTTCCTGATTTATCCTTTCCTTTCCTATTCTATTGTATTGTCTTGGAGTGTGCAAGCACTTACATATTCTCATACGCGTAACATTCATTCTTGATTGCACTAATAATGTCTAGGGAAGAAATCAATAAGCTTACTCGAAAGCGAGGTTCGATTAAAGCGAAATTAACAATATTTTCCAAATTTTTGACTGACATTCAAGACAAATATGTCATTCCTGACACGACCATATTGGATATAGATCGAATTCAGTTAGAAACTCGGGCACTTCAATGCGAAGCTTTGATTAACGACTTTAATGATATTCAGTCTGAAATTGAAATAATAGTACCTGATGACGATCTAGATGAGCAATATGGCGAACGCGAATTATTCACTTCGTTATTTCATGAACAAATGGCTTTAGCCAAAAAGTTGGTAAATAAGTTTTCCCCACCTGCGAATATTCCATCAGAAGGTAGTAGTTCCACAACCAGGCAAGATATCAGATCAGATTTGGTTAATGTGAAACTCCCACCAGTAGAAATTCCGAAATTTTGTGGTGATTATGAGTCTTGGTTAGAGTTTCGCGAAACTTTCGACTCATTAATCCATACAAATGATACTTTAAAAAATATTCAAAAGTTCCATTATTTAAAGGCTTCACTAGTAGGTAGTGCAGCGCAAGTTATTGCATCTCTTGAGTTTTCTGCGAAAAATTACGATTTGGCTTGGGATGTCTTATGCGAAAGATACAATAATGTGCGGCTTCTTGTTCATAATCACGTTAAGGCACTGTTCAATTTGGAAGTTATAGGGAAAGAATCCTCGAAAAGAATACGAAACATAATTGATTCTGTATCCAAACATTTGAGATCTTTAAAACAGTTGAATCAACCAACAGATACATGGGATACATTAGTTATTCATATAATAACTTCCAAATTGGATGCAATTACATCAAGAGAATGGGAAGAGTATAAAATTGATAAAGATGTTCCTACTATGGATCATCTGAAAACGTTTCTGAAAGCCAAGGCCGATCTTATGGAAACTTTAGAGATCAAGCAGAATGATACTCGCCACTTGAAACATAAGGATAATTCCAAATCGAATATGAAATCGTTTTTATCTAATAATAATACCGTGAATACAAATCCATCGACTTCTGCAAGCTATATGCTTTGTGTTTATTGCAATAAAAGCGATCATTTTATAAGGAATTGTTCAGAATTTTTGAATAATTCAATAGATGACCGAATAGAACATGCGAAACGCTTGAGTCTGTGTTTCAATTGTTTGAGAGTTGGTCATCGCAATACAGTGTGTAGACTCAGTAATTGTCGAAAATGTAGTGGGCGGCATAATACTCTACTACATAGACCAAAACCGGAAAAATGCGAAAATCAACAAGTTTCTGAATCTCCAAATGTATCTCTTACAACCTATGATTCTTGTTCAGAACATATTGTCTTAGCCACAGTTCTAATCCAAGTTATTGATGAAAATAACAAAGCGCATTTGGTACGAGCTATTTTGGACTCTGCTTCACAGTCTAGTTTTATTACTGCTAAATTGTGCCGTCGATTGAAGTTGAAATCAGTTGAAGCTGCCATGGCAGTTGTTGGTTTAAATAATATTCCTCTTAGAATAAATTCCAAATGCGATGTACATATCCAGGCGCAACACAATGCATATAGGGCACATCTTACATGCTACGTCATTGAAGAGATCACTGGTATGCTTCCAAACATACGCATTGATATAAAAAATCTGAGTATACCGAAAAATATAGTTTTAGCGGATCCATCTTTTGCAGAACCTGGTCCTATAGATATGTTGATAGGGGCAAATATTTTCTGGGAACTAATTTCTATAGGTCAAATTCGATTAGGAGCTAATAAACCGATATTACAAAAGACTACTTTGGGATGGATTTTGTCAGGTCCTATTGGGGTAAATAATACGAATCAAGTTCACTGTAAATGTTCTAAAAACTCAGACATTCAAACCGAAATAGCGAGATTCTGGGAACTTGAAGAGTTTTCAGGTCCAGCTCCTAGATCAGTGGAGGAGAAGTTATGCGAACAGCACTTTATCAATAATACGAAACGTGATAATTCCGGACGGTTCATTGTATCCATTCCTTTTAGAGATTCTCTCGATAAATTGGGTGATTCGAAAGAACAAGCAAAACGAAGATTTTATAATTTGGAAAAGAGGTTAATGCGCAATGTGAATTTACGTACGAAATATATTGAATTTATGCGGGAATACGAACAACTGGGACACATGAGCAAGGTCTCAGTGTCAGTGGATACGGAAATAGCTTACTATATGCCTCACCATGGTGTGGTGAAGGAGGACAGTTCTACAACTAAACTAAGAGTAGTGTTCGATGCTTCTGCTTCAACAACTTCAGGTTTAGCAATAAATGATCTGCAAATGGTAGGTCCAAGAATTCAAAGCGATCTTTTGTCAATCTTGTTGAGATTCAGATCACATGCATATGTCATTGCAAGTGACGTTTCAAAGATGTACCGTCAGGTGCTTGTTGCACCTGAGCTGCACTCTTTGCAACGAATCCTTTGGAGATATGATCCAACAAAACCGTTAGATATTTATGAACTTCATACCGTAACTTACGGCACTAGTAGTGCAGCATTTCTCGCAATTCGATGTTTGGTCCAACTTGCGTTTGACTGTAAGGCTTCCCAGCCTGAAATTTCCCAGGTAATCGAGGATGACTTCTACGTCGATGATCTACTTACAGGGGCAGATACGATTCAGGAGGCAACACGTATAGGTATAGGTGTTGCTGAAGTTTTACGTAGTGGTTGCTTTGAACTCCGTAAGTGGCATTCAAATGAACCGGAAATCACGAAAATTATTACGTCACAATCAAGTTTATATACTGAAAGATCTGATTTTATAGAAATCGGTGTAAATGAAAACACGAAAACGCTTGGGTTAGCTTGGTTTTGCAAAAATGACACTCTTCAGTATAATATCAGTTGTTCTGCTGAAGGTCGAGTTACTAAGAGAATTATACTTTCCTGCATTGGTCAAATTTTCGATCCTTTAGGTCTTCTGAGTCCTTGCGTCATTACTGCAAAAATAATCTTACAGAGTTTATGGCAAGAGAACTTAGCATGGGATGAGTCTGTGCCTTCACACTTGCATTCATCTTGGATCAAGTTTAAAAAAGACTTACCTCTATTGAATCATTTAGAAATTCCACGATACGCGTTAATGGTTAATTCTCGAGAAGTGCAATTGCACGGTTTCTCGGATGCGTCCAGTAGAGTTTATGGAGCATGCGTTTATTTACGTTGTGTTGATGATAGTGGAAATATAAAGGTGAACCTTTTATGTTCCAAAACAAAGGTAGCTCCTATCAAAATAATCACGATTCCCAAGCTTGAATTATGCGGGGCCTTGCTTTTGGCACGATTGCTAAAAAAGATACAAGAGAGTTTAAGATTGAAATTAGATGGTTTCACTCTATGGACTGATTCCACTATTGTGTTAGGGTGGATTAAAATATCTCCGAATCTTTTAAAAACATTCATTGCCAATCGTGTTTCAGAAATACAGGATATGACCAGTCATTGCCAATGGCGCCACATATCTTCAAAAGATAATCCTGCTGATATTTTATCACGGGGCATACACCCAAGCGAAATGAAATCTTGTTATCTATGGTGGAATGGTCCTGAATGGCTGGGTCAATGTGAATATTATTGGCCTAGTTCGAATAAAGACATAAGTTCTGATAATTTACCAGAACTCAAATCACCAATCAGATCATTAGTTGTTGAAATTACAGAACCTGTAATCGATATCAATCGTTTTTCATCTCTAACAACATTGAAAAGAACAACTGCATTTGTTCTCAGATTCAAAAACAAGTTATTGTCAAAGGATAATTGTGGAACGGGTATATTGTCAGTTAAAGAACTTCAGAGTGCTTTTGATTTCATCTTAAAATTGTCCCAACAAGATTCATTTCCTGAGGAACTGATTACTCTCAAAATGAGTAAGCAGATAGATTACAGAAGTAAGATCTTCAATCTGAATCCGTTTTTGGATAACAATGGAATTATGCGAGTAGGTGGACGATTGCAAAATTCTGATTTCCCATATGACAAGAAGCACCCTATTATTGTATCTTCGAAACATTATTTATGTAAATTAATTTTCAGATATGAACATTTGAAGTTGTTTCACGCGGGTCCTCAATTATTATTGGGAAGTATAAGAGATTCATTATGGCCAATTTCTGGTAGAAATCTTGCAAAGGCAACAGTTCGAGAATGTCTAGTGTGTTTTAGGTTCAACCCCAAAAATGTCACACCGATTATGGGTAATCTACCTCAAACTCGATTTGAAACTGGATTTCCTTTCAAAGTTACTGGGGTAGATTACGCAGGCCCTTTTTTCGTCAAAGACAGAAAAGGTAGAGGTTGCAAAATCACTAAATCTTATATAGCGTTGTTCATTTGTTTCGCATGCAGAGCCATACATCTCGAACTGGTGTCTGATTTATCTTCTGATGCGTTCATTTTAGCTCTAAAGAGGTTTATGAGTAGACGCGGTAAGCCCACTCGTATCTATTCAGATAACGCAACCAATTTCGTGGGAGCGAATTCTGAAATGAAAGAATTTAAAAAATTTATTCGAGATCAGGGTAATCACATTGAACAATCGTGTGCAGATCAAAGCATAGAATGGAGTTTCATACCAGCGCGTTCGCCTCATTTTGGGGGTTTATGGGAAGCGGGTGTGAAATCATGCAAGTATCATTTAAAGCGAGTTATGGGTAATGTCATTCTCACGTTTGAAGAGATGTGTACAGTGCTTGCTCAAATCGAGGCAATACTGAACTCCCGACCCCTTTCTCCAATTACCATCGATCCAAACGACCTAAATCCTCTCACTCCTGCCCACTTTCTGGTCGGAAGACCCTTGACTTCAAACCCGGAACCCGATTTAACTGACATATCTACTGGACGTCTTTCTCGTTTTCAATTGATAGAGCAAATAAGGCAAAATTACTGGTCTAGATGGGGGAAGGAGTATATATCCGAGCTGCAGCAAAGAATCAAGTGGAAGAAGTCACAAGGCGATTTAACACTGGGGAAAATGGTCCTCATAAAGGAAGATCAACTTCCACCTATGCGATGGAAACTAGGACGAGTGGTAGAATTGCATCCAGGGAGAGACGGAGTTCCCAGGGTAGCATCCATCAAAACTTCAAGTGGAGTCGTTCGTCGAGGATTTCCGAAAATTTGTCCCTTACCAATCTACAGAGACGGTTGAAAGTGAAATCTTTCAAGGCGGGGGGCATGTTTGAGCTTGAGACACGTTGTATTTTTGCTATTATGATTCATCCTGTAATTCAGATGTCATGATGACAATATATTTTTTGAAAGACGAAAAGTTGTGTTCTTGTCAATCTCGAGTAAAAACTGCATTTTAAACTGGCAAGAAAAGGTACATCAAAGAAAGTCTAACGCGATCTAAACAGTATCATATTATTATAAATAGATATTTAACATTTTAAATCCAATCTTATACTAAATATAGAAATATAATCAATGTGAAACTGATTTTCAATAAAAAGTCTATGACAATTACCCGACATGTGACTATTAACCACCAGATATATGGGATTTATCTACCCGAATTGGAATATTTTTCCCTCAGATTAATGTTGTATATAGGTGACATGTACACACAATTTGTAGATTTATTTGCAATTTTGAAATTTTATATATAGTACCTTTTACTGTATATTTAACTTTTCAACTAGTTTTTAGTTTTTGAAATGTTCAAACTCTACTGTAAGTACCACGTTTAAGCTGATCCTTCAAATCAGCTTCTGTGGAAATAAACAGTGTACTTTTATATGAAAAAAATATATTATTATTATTATATATCCGAATAGACTTTATATAATATTAGTGAGCACAAACACAAGTATTCACTGATGCAAAAGCATCATTCCCCTAAAGCACTTTACTCAATAGAAAATAATAAGAATTGTAGGCACATCTACTTACAATATCAAACATTATATTTTAGTTCAATTTGCATATTTTCTATCAAATGTCATAAGAGTCTTGAGGACTGATAATATTTTCATTCAAGAATAAAAATTAAACTCTAGAAACCAGTTTCTATTACCGACCGTTTTATTGTAATTACCACCTAATTCCCATCTATTTTAGTTTGGGCAACTTTGATGGAATTTCAGCTCATAATTCATTAAGGTTGAGTAAGTTAAAAATATCAGAATACAGCAAAGTTTAACATATTTCAAATTTGAATTATCATAATAAATTTTGGTCATAACAAATTTATTTATATAACAACAAAAAAAACTTTATAAAATATACGTTTTAGATATCGCATGTAACAATATACCATTGTTTATAAAATCCAATGCTTTACTGAAAGTGTCGATAGAGGAGGCAGTGACATCTATAAATAAGAAACCTAGCTATAGTTTTTTCAACAAGTACGGAATTGAGATCATCCAGGCTTCGGGATGAATTTGCAAATTCCATAAACACAGCTTTCTTCACGTTTACTGTATGTTCCTGTACAAGTCACTGAAATCGCTTAAGAGTAAAACAACAAGGTTGTTCATTTCTTCTGAAAATTTACTAACATAAAGGTATATCTCACATTACTTATATTGTTGCACATATAGTAAAAATATCAGTGTCCTGAGAACACTGCTTTGTGGTGTCCCCATTGTTACCGGAAACTTATTCACCTGGAAATATATATTAGTCAAGAAGGACACTATAAGGTGATTTACGTTTCCTCGAATAGCAATGATAAATAGCTTTTCTGATACAAATTCAAAATTCAGGGTGTCAAAGGCTCTATCTAAGTCGAAACAAATTCCAACAACAATCTTTCTTCTATTCATTCTGTCGAGTGGTCTTTTCTGAATCCGTGTTGGCACAATTTCTCATAAGAGAAATGCACTTATCGAAAAATTACAGAGGAAATTTCCCTCACGTGTAAAAACGTCCATAAGAGGAATGCAATTACCGCTGGCTCACAGCGATAATTGCACTGTAGTGACGCGTTTCGCGTCACGGCAGTGCAATTATCGCATTAGATGTCAATTCAAGTGAAGTCGCGCGATTTTAATGTCAGAAGTGAGACTTCAAATGTGTCATCTACCTACAAGTGTTCATATAAGAGTGAGGTGTGAAATTTCCTACCGACTACCACTCGTGCATTGAAAATTAACCAGATAATTCTGAAAAAAACGTGTTTTTTTTATAAAAAACCGCACTCGGTTATTTTTTTCGTTGTTTCAAAAAATTGCCCTCCTCCATCGGAGTCGGGCAATTTATGCTTTGAAACGACGAAAAAAATAAACTCGTGCAGTTTAAAAAAAAAACACGTTTTTTTCAGAATTATCGGTAATTTTCAATGCACTTGTGGTATTACCCCCGGTAATTGCACTGCGGAGCGATAATTGCACTGCGAAAACAACCCGTCGCCGTAACACCACAAACTATTCTGAAAAATGTCAGATTAATTTCTAAAAGTGAAAAAATGTTGCGTGTCTTGCACAATTTTATCCATAATCTTTGTCAGTACTATGATATTTCCCAGAAAATGTAATATTTCTTTATTGGTGAAATATTCCAATGAATTACACTCGTACATACAAATGACCAGCTAATTTCACATTCAATCTTGTTATGAAATTTGCACTCGGTTATTTTCTTATTTTGTAAAAGAGCCCGCTTCCTTCGGACTCGGGCTCCTTCGCCAAAATATGAAAATAAACTCTTGCAATTTTTAGACAACACTTGTGTAATTAATTATAACCGAAAATACTTGAGAAGACACTAATCATTGAAATGGGGCGATAGTTTTCGATATTTTTATTATCACCATATTTTAGTATTGGGATTTTAAGGTTGTCAGGTTGTCAAAGGCAATATCACGATTTAAAATATGTCTTATCAGCTCAGATAGAATATCCGCATATTATTTAATAATTTTTGTCGATAATTCATCATGTCTTCTACTTTTTTTATTGGTTAGTAATGATAAAACTTTTTTTCAAGACTGGTTCAAAAAACGTGGTAGTATTAACGCCAGGCACGCTTGTCTTTGTAGTCCGGCTAAGTTTAGCCCAGACCATATTTTGTATGCCTTTAGTCAACTAGACTACAGATCCATTAGTCATTAACAGTTAGGAATGGCTCACTAGCCTGTACTTGAGAAAGTAATATTATATGAGTCTACTTTCGATTTTTCTTTCGGTAATTTTTTATTTCATACATTCTGAAAATGAACTCATTGAGTCCAAGTTTAGTACTGATCCTACTTTTGTTAAATGATCTAACATTCGTTTTCTTCGTTCCAGGAACTTTTCTCCCAACTCCAATTCTCCACGGAAACAGCCCTTCCGCCCGACACCCTCCGTAGGGCGCTGGCAGAAAGCTTCTTCGACCAAAATAGGTTCCAGCTGGGCTTCATGGACGACGCTGCGGAATGCTTCGAGAACATGCTGATGCGGATCCACACGCACATCGCGCAGGGCGAGGCGGAAGACATGTGCAACGCCAAGCACTGCATCCCGCACCAAAAGTTCGCCATGACGCTGGTGGAGCAGAGCGTTTGCGGTTCGTGCGGTGCCACTTCGGAACCGTTGTCGTATACGCAGGTAAGGGGATAGGTTTCAAGATGTTACAACAATGTTACAAGTATGATCCCCTTTGTATAGACAATAACCGACAAATAACTGAACCAAGAGTTATCAGCGAAGTAATAGAGAGAACTATGTATAACAGGCTCATAATTAATATCCTATCTTGATGATGATCGGATTCAAGTTTTTAAATATGATGAAAAACTATCGGCTCCTCTAAATATTATCTACTGAAGAAGTACCTCAAGGCTCAATATTGGGTCCATCAGTATTTACCATTTATACATCCAATTTATCTTCACCCAACTGTACAGCACACTACTATGCAGATGATACTCAAATATATCACTCCTTCACCAGAGCAGAGACTTTCGAAGCATGTAATATTATTAATAATGATCTTGACTTACTAGCACAAGCATCTGATGAACATTGCTTAACTAAAAATCCTTCCAAATCCAAAATGATATTATTCGGTAATAAAAATAAAAGAAATCAACCTCTCAATTCAGTCTGAACCAATAAAAATGGTTGAATGTGCTAGAAACTTGGGACTCACTATAGACTCAGATTTAAGGTTCACAAAACATGTAACAACGTGAATTAGAAGGGCATATGACAATTTAAGATTACTCTATAATCTTTCACGAATCTTAGACGCAAAAACAAAGAAGATTTTGTGTGACTCCTTGGTGCTGAGCCATTTCAACTTTTCTAACATTGCCTATTACCCATGTTTAACAGTGCATGATCAAAATTGTATTCAATATGTCCAGAATTCTTGTGCCAGGTATATTTATGGAATCCGTAAACGAAACTCTATTTCACACAAAATAACTGAATCAAATTGGCTGGCCATGCGACGAAGGTGGTTTCTACATTATTGTTGTTATTATCACGAGCTTATTATACAAAAAGCCCCGGCATATCTACATAAAAAAAGTACACTTCGACAAGATCATTAACTACGAGGTACCGATTCCACATATCACCCCCAAAACACAGCACTGCTATATTCGAACGTTCCTTTTCAAACAATGTAGCCAAAATTTTTAAGGCTCTCCTAAATTCGCTGAAGGTTTTGAACGTCAGCAAATTCAAATCCATGCTGAGGAAAAAGTTAAAAGAAGGTACTATTTTAATATAGGAAACTCTAAATATATTGCACCCATTTTCACACTTTTGTACTCGATTTTCACGATCAACAAATTTTTGTAATAATTTTCATTATATCCATTTTATATGTACGATGAATTACCATTTTTCAAACCTACTGTGGAAGAAATTTTTGTTCAGGTATATATTATGTTTATATTTAGTACCCAGTATTTGATGTTATTTTTTTCTTTGGACATTCATTATTTGATAATAATGATTGATGTTTAATATTTAATCTGATAATTAATTTTTACTAAGTACTTACTTGTTGATGTATAATGAGCATACGTTCTAATTATATGTGTTGAATGGAAGAGCAGTCTCTTACATTTTCATATGTGCAGCGGCTGAATTCCGCCTTTTTGTATCAATTATGATAAAAATAAAGACAAATTATTATTATTATTATAAACATGAAGTAATTATGGACTTACAGAATTGATTTTATCCATGACGGTCGACAGAAAGTGCTTTTTGCAAGTTTGTTGAATACGTCTACAAATATCTATTTTAGAAAAAGCTCGTGAGTGCACTTTTCTTCGACCTGGACAAAGCTTTTGACTGTCTAGATCTCAGTTTCACGGAAACCAAGTTATATTCGCTGGGAATTCGTGGTAAAATGCTATCATGGGTTATGTTTTATTTGAATAACGGAGAAATTGCTGTTAGGCTTAATGAAACTGTTTCAGAATTCGAGAGGGTTGTTCTAGGAGTCTCTCAGGGTTCCGTACTGGGTCCACTTATTCATCTTCTATATGAATCACTCACCTATGCACATGGAAACAAATTGTCTGGTATTATATGCTGTTGATGTATCACTGGCAAAATATACAGATAACCAGAATGAAATTGATCACAAGATACAACAAATAAATAATCGCCCCAAAGTTAGCAATAAAAACTGTATTTATGCAGTATTTAATGACCAATAGAAGCATAACAATTTCTAATTTCTAATAATGATAAGCTGATAAATGCCTAATCAACAAAGTTCTTGGCACTCCACCCTATCATTCAAAAATTGTATCGACCTAATCAATGAAAGAATGGGTTTTTTGTTTTATTTCAATTAAAAGTGTATTCGGCAAACACTTTTTATTGAATATGTTTTGTGCTCTTATATACACTCACAATACCATTTATGATAGCATGGAAAACGCTGCTACATCTCAGCGATTGCTTATCTCACAAAAAAGAATAATTCGCTTGATATTTGGAATCAAATGAACCGATTCATGCAGAAATTATTTTAGGAAGTATAACTTATTAACAGTGCCTTGTATATATATCACGAAAGGTATTATATTCATTAAATCAAAACTAAATGAATTCACAATGGATTGGGATAGCCATGATTCATGACTAAACATGGTAATCTCCTACAGATTCCATATCATAAAAAAAAATTATGAAAAAACTCCCTCATATGCAGGAATTCAAATGTTGAAAAAAAATCTGCATGCATAAACCATGCACAGTATCCGTGAAGAACTGGAGAACGATGCCTGCAAATATTTCCGCATATTGATGTCTTTCTTCATCACTTTAAACATTGATTACTTGGACCACAAAGTTGAAGGGCATTTTTATTATTATTGGGAATGAAAATTGTTCGAAATTGTTCCTGTTAACAATCTGGTCTGTTGTGATTGTTTTGATAAATTACAGACACAGAATCATTCTATCTATTACCAAAAGGATGAAATACGATACATCTTCGTGAAAAAACTTCGATACAAACGTTGATTTTTCAAATTTTCATCTCGGAACTCGTTCAAATTCCAGTAACAGCTGCAAGCGGAAAGGCATCAAGGTTCTTGTTTCTTAACGATTCTTTTAATTTGATCTTATGAGTAACCACACTATTATGGATATGAGAAAATTAACCTTGAAATGCCAATGCAATTGTAACTCAATATGCAATAAATAAAACTATTAGAATCAAATTCCCTTCTATTCTAATAGACAAAAGTATTCTTCTTGATAGGTGTATTGCTAAAACCAAGTATTATCCATAAAAGTTTATTTCCTAAAGAAAAACACTTAATTGAAATAAAATTAAATCACATTCAACCTCATACATACCTTGAAGAATGTTGGATATAACTAGAAAGCTTGTTAATTTGTGAAATTCTGTATATAATGGTGATGAATCCGAAACATATGAAATGAAAAAAAACTTGAATTATCCTCTGAAAACGATTAGTAAAATGGTAAAAATATGAAGCGAAAACCTGACACATTCACGTTATTTGCCAGAATGGGTAGAAAAGTTAATCAAATCAAGAGAAAAATTAATCAACATATGAAATTTATAATAAATTTTCTAATAACTAACTTGAATACTACAGGTTTGATCTTCAGATTTTCTATTAACCATTTTTCTTTATTCCAGTATTCATGTGAAATGTGTTATTTTTACAGATGGTCCACTATGTTTCCACTTCAACGTTAGTATATCAAGTCAGATCAAATACTGGACGGTCAACTTCAGACCCATTTGGACAACTTTTGAAGAAAGCGGGCGATATGGGAGATGTCCGAACATGTCCTGTGAGTATATAAAAATCGATCCTGTCAGATTTGCATTTTTTTTTCAAAAAAATTAACAAATGTTAGGTTATCAAACTATTACATTAAAAAAGTTGTTTATTTTTCGTAACCTTACAATTTTTCGTCAAAATCTATTTTGGTAAAATATGAAAAGACCAGTGTTGTTAAAATGTTTCTAATTGAATATTTTCAGTAGTAATACTACGAGTGATTGAATTTTAGCGATAAGTCTGTCGATTAATTTCTGAATGAATCTGAATTGCTTCGAGAAAACACCACGAGTCCGCAGGACGAGTGGTGTTTTCTCGAAGCAATTCAGCTGAGTTCAGAAATGAAAGACAGATTATCAGATACCCAATAACGAGTGGAATGGTATTTCACAGACAAAGTGAAAGGTAAAAAATCTGAAATTTGTCAGGTTGAGAAGAAATTAGCAAAAAAATTAAGAAGTTGATCTGAGATAAAGTTCAATAAACAGGAAACATTGATTATTTCGATAGAATGTATCCCAAATTTGCTCCTCATTTCTAAATGCGTACATAGTGTGATTATTTATATTTGACGTTTAACTGTCACATACACAAATCTGAAAACACCGAACTTGACAAACCAGAGTCAACAAGTGCGTGAAATAGCCAAAAAAAATAAAAATATGCTAAAAAAATTTGTCATATTTGTTGAAAAGTGGCTCTATTTCTGAATTTTGGAATCCATTCCCAAATCAATAGACCTAAATTTCTTGCTAAATCAATTTTTAAATACTATTCTCCGAAGTAATACAAATCAATCAAGTGGCTCTTGGTATGCTTGTCGTATTAGAAAAATCAATAATAATTTCATAATGAACATTTATTCAAATTCAAGATTCAAATTATAAGAACATGCTCTATGCAAATAATGGTTCGCCTGAAACTTCGTTGAAACGTTTGTGGAAAACTGAGGAGACATAACATACAGAATCTCGAATTACTGCCTCCAGGTGATTGATATCTTGAAATAGTCTGAGCTTGTAGACTTCTTGCTTCAAATGCCTCCCAAGAGAAAAAATCTAGAGGGGTCAGGTCTGGCGACCGGGGTGGCTAGAGTTGTTCCATATCATACCCAATTACCTTATCTCAAAATAGTTCCAAGATCAATAAACAGGCTTAAAAAACATTCAACCTATTTTTGTAGTGGGCTCAGAAAAAAAGTCTAGTGAATGAGTGAAATATCCAAAACTATGTCCTTTCCACAGCATTTCATACTATCCTTATTTTCAGAGTGCCTGCGGCGCGGTCATACAAATAGGCCGCACTCTGATGAACAATCCCGAAATAGTCTCGGTTGGCCTCGTGTGGAACTCTGAGCGACCCACCCTGGAACATATCATGGAAGTATTTTCTACCATTGGGACCACTTTGCGCCTGGCGGACGTTTTCAAAACGGTAGTGGACAGCAGATGGGCCGAAACGTCAATGCACAACTTGGTCGGAGTTGTCACCTACTACGGAAAGCACTACTCTACGTTCTTCTTCCATACCAAGTTGAGAGTTTGGATCTACTTCGACGATGCTACAGTGAGAGAGGTTGGACCTAGATGGGAGCAGGTTGTCGAGAAATGTCGGAAAGGAAGGTATGTGTGAAGGTTATCGAAAAATCGAGTTACCAACCAAGCTAACATTTGGTTCAGATAGAATTCCAAATTTTTATTTAAAAACGAAAGTAATAGTCCATACTCGAAGTGGAAGACCAATCTTTTATGACCGCGACATTTTTTTGTTTATTTTACACAAAAAATGTTGTTAGCTACCTGAGTTGATTATGAAAATAATGCAAAAGTTTCCTAGAAATATACAAAATTTGTCACAACCACATATTTCGAGAACTTTGTCAAATTAAAAAAAAACGATTTAACATTTTATTCATACTTTTCAAGTTCTCAAAATCTTTATGGGGGCAAAATTTATGTTTTCTGGGAAATTACTCCCTACGTTCCAGACCAAATCGAAACACTTTGCATTATTTCCATAATCAATTCAGGTTGCAATCAAAAATTTTTGTGTACAATAATCAAAACAAATATGTTACCGGCAAAACTTATGACATAGAAAAAAAACGTTTCTTTGCGTGTGCCACTCTTTCAGATTTTTTCTGCCGAGTTATAACAGAACGATGAATAAATATTTTTTTTTAAATTGGGGAATGAGAATTATATTTTTTTGTTTTCGTCATTTTGCGACTCTTTTACATTTTTTCTCTACAAAATAACCAGAATTGTACGAATGGGCAAATTTTTGTAGTTTCATTGCGCATCGAGATAGAACTTTAATAGAAGTTTGCGATTTTTTGCTAATTTTCCCCCATTTTTAATTTTAAATGCTAAAATGATTGGCCTATAATGGTTACAAAGTGTTTGATAAAATTCAAAAGGTTACGTAAAATAGAATCTCCATCAAAGTTTAAAAAATATTCAATTTTCATATTTCATTATTGACTTCAATATTTGTTATAGGCCTATATGACACATTTAAAAAATTTCATTTAATTTAATATAGTTGCCTTTTGAACTTTTTAGTCCTTGGCTAACAATAGATAGAAAACATAAGAAGCAAATGTTGAGAAGTATAATTTTTTTCTTTTTTCAGGTACCAACCCTTGCTTCTACTCTACGCCCTTCCAGACGGAACCCCAGTAAACACAGACAACGCCCCAAAGCAAATCACACCCCTTTTTACCGACAGAGTTAACAAGAAACCCCCACAATCCGTGTTACGAAGATCTGTCACCCCCAGCCCTGAAAAACCAATGATCGGAACCACAAGACGTGCCATAACACCGAACCCAGACGGATCATCCGCAAACCAAAAACCTTCGGTACCACGCCCTTACAGCGAATACCAGAATCTCTCGATAATCCAAAATAATATCTACCAGGCACAAGAGGTCGATGTTGTTGATGGAAACATCGGTAGGAAGGACCCGGAGTACTCCATAAGAAAAACTCTGGATTTCGGCAAACCACAAACTATTCATCGAACCCTGAGCAATGGTTCCTCCTCTGGCTTGGAAGGAATGTCCATTCCCGACCACATGAATGTCCCTAGAAGAAGAGACAGTGGTAACTGGAGCGGGGATAGAAACAGTGCCTCGTCAGCATCCTCCACTACAATGGAAAACCCATATCTGTACCTGGTGGGAAAGGTACCAAACGGTGCAGGCAGTGTTCCTGGTAGCCCAACCAGGATCAAAAGCGACTCTTCAAGCGGGTCCAGCGGAGTATATGACGCCGGATATGACTCGTACTCATTGTCTTCCAATGACAGTTCCACGATGACGACGTTGCAGCACCTCATGAAAATGGGCCATCTAGCCAAAATACCCGAGGATTACAACAACTCTGCGACCAATCAAAACTCACCCAGCTGCGATATACTTTGCGACGAAGCTGACGAGCTGTTGGTTAAATCAAGGCAATTGGAAGACGAGCACGATTTGGTTCTGGCGTTAGCTCTGTGCAATGCAGCGGCTACGAAAGCCCGGGCTGCGATGAACGCTCCGTATAATAACCCGCAAACGTTGACTTTGGCGCGGATGAAGCACAACACTTGTATCATGAGGGCTAGAAGCTTACACCGGAGGATGACGCAAGTTCAGATTTCAAATAAAGAAAACCCGCCAGAAATAAGACATACTCGTGAAGGTAGCAGTGGTAGTGGCAGACATTCAAGGCAGAATTCTAGGGACAAGGGCAACCATTCCAGACAAAACAGCAGGGAGCTCTTAGTCCCGGAAAAAGAAAAACTCCAACCGACGAAAAGTATAGAAATATACGCCACTTTGCCCAAGAAAAAAGACGGGTTGAAGAACAAGATGTCTATCAATTCAACCGAAGACGAGGAGTACATGCTTTACGACAAACCTGCCAACAGGGAATCCAGATCGATATTCTCTAGATCTAAAAATAAGGATCAGAAAAGTAGAGAAAAACGATCGAGAAGTGAAGACAGAAATAAACTTTCTCGAGACTTTTCGCTAGCTCCAGAAATCATCACTGGTAAGGATACTTTGAAGAAGGCAAAGGAAGAAAAAGACGACAAGAAAGACAAAGACGGAAAATCTAAGAAGCAGCACAAGATCAGAAGAAAGCTTTTGATGGGCGGTTTGATAAAGCGCAAAAATCGAAGCATGCCTGATTTAACTGACGCGGTCAATGACAGTCGTACGCAAACACCAGCCACAACGGTTGATGACAGTAACTTAGGTCTGAAAGGTAAGTTAAAATTGTACACTAATAGAGGGCGTCCTAGCGCTATAGAGCAGAATTCTTGAGAATGTGATTGCTAGAATTTGAATTAGTTTACATTTTTCATAATGTTACCCTTTGGGTGTACCTTAAAAGGGCTCGTACATTTCAGCCATTTGCTAGCAATTCCATTGCAAGCCCTTTTCTCGTGACCACAGCACATGCTCTTCTATTTCAGGGTCAACTCCGCGCAATTTGGTTTTGTTCATAGAGTTTTTAGCCATAACCGCAAAATTGATGTTAGCAGCAGTAATTTATTACAATATTATTATATTATTATAATAAGGAATAAGATAAGAGTGTTCAATATACATAGTCCAATGAGAATGGGAATTATACACCAACTGCAATAAAATAAGAATTAAAATAAGGCTTGGCCAACTTTGAAGTTCTAATTTTACCTACTTAGATTGAAAATACACAATCGCATGTGCTGACGAAATTATTGACAGCTCGGACAGCAGATAAAAGTATAAATGTCAAGAAAGCCGTTATATTATTGGTTCATTCTCACTTCTTATTTAATTCAATAGATCTGTAAAAATATTTATTTCAAAGTTTATTGTGAGTAGGTTATAATCGAACCAATTTTCAATCTTTCTAAAATCGAATATGTTCTTATAGTCTGTAATTCAATTCAGATTTAACTTGAATTCACGATAAAATTTATGAGTTGAGTTAATGGTTCGGAAATAATTTTATTATTTGTTCTATTTCAATCAGATTTGTGTCTTCTAGATACAATGTTTTCAGTGTTCTAGGTGGTTCAAATATGGGTGTTTTTTATGAGCGAATAATTTTTTTATCAAATTTTTCATCACTCCATTTCATAGATTTTATATCGTCAACTGTTTTATGTTCACGGCAGATATTTCTTATACATTTCCATAAATTTCCCAGTAAATCACTGATATCTGTTTATGATAATTCTGTATTTTAGCTTCTTTAATTACGCATGCTAGTCGTTTTTATGTATTATAGTCTAATTTCACTGGAATATTATCAGGATTCTTTTCAGTACTAATACTGAAGTCATTCACTCTTTTCTTCTTCTCACTTTATTTTTAATCCAGACATTCTTTTTATAAAATATTCTGCCAAGTCATCGAAATTATTTAGTTTATAAATTTCGTCCCAATTTTCGATTTCAAATTCCTCATGTAGGCTTTTTTAATCAATTATGTTTTTATAAAAAATATTTATCATAATTTCTGTTTGGAATTCATAGATTTTACTACAGAAATATCGGAAAATTATCAGTGAGATTTCATACTCGTATATCATGGATTTGAATACATATTTATTTTGATTACTCTTTACGAAAACATTGTTATGTTTTCGGGTTCTAAATAACTTGACAACACTGTATTATACTTGTCACTTCAAATATTTATTATTCATGAACCGTCAGTTACTAAACTGTCTACTCAACTGAACTGAATCTCACAATTGCACGACTATAAAAAAATATCATTCTTGAACCATTTAAAAAACTATAGAAGTTTGATCTAGATCAAAAATCGGTGCTTCTAGATTTTTCCAGAAAATGCATCGGAGATTTCTGGAACTTTGCTATGCTTTCGTCGCATACCGGGTGGTAACATGAATGAAAAAAAATTTGTTGTTTTTTAATCTAGTATACCCATTTATATGGCGAGGTAAAATTTTGTTTGTAGAACTTTGTATCAGGATGATGATGGATTCCGCTGAATTCGAAATATGTACCCCCGTTTAATGGCACTCGTTAATGGGTTCTTAATCTAAATACAAGTTACTTATCAAAGTCACCTACAAAATAAGCAAGTACTGAAAATCTCCTTTTCTTTTTCAGGCACTACAGAAAATCAAGCCAGCATGTGTGGCTACCTATCGGAGGGCCACCTGGAGTTCGCGGGAAACAACCCCAACCCCAATTTGGAGAGAAGCAAATTGATGCGGAAAAGTTTCCACGGCAGCGCCGGTAAAATACTGACGGCTGCCAAAGTGCCTCCCCCACCACCCCTCAGAACTACTTCCCAGCTTAGCACGTCTAAGTTGAACGGCGGAGAAGTTTGTGACGAGAGCGAAAGACTGAATTTCACACAACCGAACGGCATGGGATACTACCAGGACGAGTACCACTACATGAACCAAACCCCGGTGTCTTTACCGTACTACAACAACTCGTTCAGCGACGAAAGTTTCTACAGTAACGGACCAAATATGGTTGTGACCAGAGCTGATGTCCACAGAGAACAGAGTTCTGAGAACGCGCTGTCTCATAATACAGACAGTGGAGTTGACGAAGTGGACTGCTTTCCAACGCGCAGCTTACATCAGAACCTTGATTTGCCTCCTTACCCAAGTCCCATGGGGTCGGTGGTACATTCAAGACAGGCGAGCGAAGATTTCCCTCCCCCACCACCTCCGCTTGATTTATCAGCACTGGATGAGCATCTTCCTCAAATCGCACAGCCAACTAGTTTATTGTCTCAACTACAAAACAAACGACAAGAGATACTTTCACAAGATAATGATTTGCAAAAGATCACAATGGTCACAAGCAAATCTTCAGGTGATACGTGGCTGAAGGAGTTACAAGCAAAGCAGGCAGTACTTCGAAGCAAGAAGAACCAGAACGATATTCCACCAGAGGGCGTAGATGTGGTTAACACTCAACGATACCTTTCTGGCGAAAGTAAAGTCAAATCTGTCAGAGACCTGGCATCGAAGTTTGAAACAGAACCAAAACTGTCAGTGCCTAGTTACAAACCATTGGATCCCGTTAAGAGTGATAGTAACGGGGTTCTTTCAATGAAGAAACGCGAAGAACCAGACCATATTGCACCCGAACAAATAGCCGAAGAACTCAGAGAGGTGGAAATGCTCAATGCTGCAGTACAAAAAACGCTCAGTGTGAACCAAGAGACTAGCGAAGATGCTAAAAAGCGGTTGACGAAGAAGAAAAGTGTGTCGTTTTGCGACCAAGTTATTTTAGTAGCCACAGCTGATGAACAGGAAGATGACAGTTTCATTCCTAACCCTATTTTGGAAAGAGTGCTCCGGACTGCCATGAACAAACCTGAAACAGCAGCCATTAGGCAAGAAATCATGACACTGAGGGAAAACGAAGTTAAAGAGGAGAAAGCAACTTTCGTACCCAACACCAATGAAGTCTACAACCAGCCGTTGTATGTGAGAAGAAACTCTATTGACAATCTATTGAGCAAACAAAACGGTAGCAGTTGTGAACAAGCAGTTCAAAGACAGAGTCCCACTTGTAACCAGCCTGTTTACAGCGGACAAAACGGTTACTACAACAACCAATCTACTCAACATTACAACGGACAACCTAATCCCAACATACAATATAATAATCACTCAGTTTACGGCACACATAATTCACCTGTCATGCAAGGACATCCCCAACTCCTAAAACAAAATTCACAAAACGATTTACAAGTCATGCAAGGGCATCCTCAACTTCAGAGGCAAATTTCGCAAAATGATCCAGCAGTCATGCAAGGGCATCCTCATCTTCTGAGACAAACTCCACAAAATGATGTTCATGGTCGACACGTTTTCCCAAACGAACAATATAACGCCCAACTTTCACAATACGCTTGCCAAAACAATTTGTATGATACACAATGCACTAGTGATTGTACTGTCAGCCAAAGCCAACTTTATAATAGCGGAAATAGACAATCACCGTATCAGCCAATACCCCAAAACTCCCCTGCGTACGCAGCCTATGTTAGTAACAGGGCTGTAACTCAAAACCAACAATACGCCTCGTCCCCCAGGTCAGGATTCAGTCCTCAAATAAGACAGTCTACACCAAGCCCTATGAACGGCTACCCTCCCTACCACAATCCTTCTCCTGTGCCTTCAAACATCAGCTCAGCCTACAACTATCAGCAGAACGTCTACAGAGGGTATGGAGCTTATGAACCTCCGATCCAGAATTCACCCTATCAAAGGGTACCCCACCCGGATCAGATGAACATTCGACAACTCAATGATAGTGGTCTGAACCACGCTTATGTGAGACCGCAAGCTGATAACTTAGCACAAGGTTCTGTGTATCAGCGGGTGCCAGTTGCTCCTGAGCAAGTTTCTGGGTACCTACGAACGCCTAGCAACGAGTACGAAGTTCAGCAGAGTTTGGCACACCAGCGGGTACCTTACTCCACGGATGTTTATCAGAGGATACCCCCGCTTCATTGCGAGCAAGAAGTGCCAGTACAACAAGGAAAGTATTCACCGTATCAGCATATTCCTCCGCTAAAGCAGATTTTGAAGAAAACTGTTAGCTTCGAACCTGGAACCAAAGGTGGAAGTGAATCACCATTGCCAAGGGCGGTTGTCACCCCCATAATTGTTAATAATGCGAACAACAGTGTACCTACAGACAAGACAAAGTGCAATTTGTGTAGGAAGAAGAACGTTGTGGCTATGAATTTGTATTGCCAAGACTGCGAGTTTTACATGTCTAGATTTAAGCCTCGAAGTTAGCAATTTTGTTAGTTGTTTGTTGTACATAAGCGTTGTTATGTAAAATGTGATATCTGTTCAAATTTTTTTATCAAATTTTATATTTTTTATATGGAGATCTCGTATAATGTTTTTAAGGCGTTTATATATCGTGAATGTAAATATGTACATATAATTTTGATGTATTTGATAGTAAAAAATAAAGACTTTTGATCTGAAATCTTCGATGTTCTTTTGATAAGAAATAATCTGATAATCAGAGTACGTATTCAATCTTGGGAATCAATTTTCAAAAATAATTTGTATTTCTGGATTCTACTCGTGTGAGCATTTTGAGACAAACTTTTTCACTTTCTGTCAGAAGATTTTTGAAAAGACCAAAAAATCTTCCTAGAGCTGCCGAATTCGATGGGAAGGGCTTTGAACTAATCATTTACCGTGGAATACAATCAGTTCCACATTGAAAAGAAAATATTTTGAAATGAAAGCAATAAAATTTCAGTCAATAAAATCAAACATCCCAAAAACCATAGGAGATGTGAGAAAATGGTTGTGGTCAAGTGAGCATTTTGAAGCATATCAATTTTTTCATTTTCTGTCCGAAAACTTCCAAAGAGAGCAAAAAGTGTAAGTCTACCTAGATCAAACAAAAATTTGCTTGGAACGACTTTGAAGCTATTATCTACCGCGGAATACCATCAGTTCCATTTTGAAAATAATATATTGAAATAGGGAGGAATGGTTTTTCTGATAAAAAATGCAAATATCTCGAAAACGATAAGAGATGAAAAAAGTAGTATTTCTGGATTCTGCTCGTGAATATCCTCCCCTGTGAGCATTTTGAGGCAAACCAACTCTTCAAAAATTGAAATTTTTCAAAAAATGAAAGTATTCCTAGAGCTGCCAAATTCGCTGGGAAGGATTTTGAAGCTATTATCTACCGCGGAATACCATCAGTTCCAATTTGAAAATAAACATTTTAAAATTGAATGGAATAAAACTTCAGCCAGATAATCCAAAAGTATCGACACGCAGAGGAAGGTACCTCCTGTTAATGTCCAACAGATGGCAGAACAGTACTCGAAATTTTTTGCGTAACTTTTTAAATATCTCGAAAACCACAAGAGATGTAAGAAAACTGTTTGTATTTCTGGACTCTGCCCGTCAAGATCTTCCTTCCCTATGAGCTATTTGAGGCAAATCAATATTTTCATTTTCTGCCCGAAAATTTCCGAAGGGAACCTGCATTTTTGAAAAGGCTAGAAAATGAAAATCTCCCTAGAGCAACCAAATTCGCTGGGAAGTACTTTCAAGCTATTACCTACCCTTTTGTATCATGTTGTATAGAAGCATTGTTTAAATAGAACATAGTCAATGCCTGTGGAAGAGTTATTGGACACAAATGCGAGTGTCATCTAGCGTGATTAGTTACAAACATGAATATTTGACGTCATTTTAATGCAGGTTTCTTCAAAACACCCTGATTCTAATGCTTTTCCTATGTTTTAATCAAGTTACGACATGACTTGGAGGCCAGATCACTGAAGTTACGACATGCCTTGGATGTGAGCTCACTATCGCCATCTACATGTCGCATCCATTTTGATCCAATTATAATCCCATAAGATTGACTATCTTCTATATAAACAATGATAGAAGTAAAATAGCCAACCTTATGAGATTTATATTGGATTTAAATGGATGTAGATGGCGACTGTGATCTTGCATCCAAGTCATGTCGTAACTTCAGTGATCTAGCCTCTAAGTCATGTCGTAACTTGATTGAAACAATGGGACAGCATTAAAATCAGAGGATTTCGAAGAATTCTGCATTAAAATGACGTGAAATGTTCATATTTGTAACCAATCACGCTAGATGACACTCGCGTTTGGGTCCAATACCTTTTCCACAGACCACAGAGCTATAACACTCTGTGTTATAGTTCTGTGCCACAGACATTACTATCTCACTTCTTTTTAAACAATGCCAAAGGCATTGTTTATATAGAACATAGTCAACCTTATGGGATTATAATTGGATCAAAATGGATGCGACATGTAGATGGCGATAGTGAGCTCGCATCCAAGTCATGTCGTAACTTGATTAAAACAATGGAAAAGCATTAAAATCAGGGTTTTTTGAAGAAACCTGCATTAAAATGACGTCAAATCTTCATGTTTGTAACTAATCTCGCTAGATGACACTCGCGTTTGCGTCCAACACCAATTACACAGGCATCGACTATCTTACTTCTATATAAACAATGCCAAAAGTATCGACACGCAGTGGAAGGTACTTTCGGCTACTGTCCAACAGATGGCAGAGCAGTACTTGAAAATAATAATTATTGAACGATTCTTATTTTTTGTGATTTTAAATTTTGTTTAAAAATGTTTCAATAATCATTTAGTAATATAACTAACATTTCTCAATCTACGATTTTTTATAATTTTCCTATATATGGAAATTGTTCAAATATCTTTGCAAAAGCGGGTTTGCATGTGTTTTAATTGAAAAATTATAACACCATTCAATTCTTTTAAACAATATATTTATAAATTCAAGGCATTTGAACCAACTTCACTTATGTAATATATCGTAAACTGAATACACTCTTATAAATCATCTAGATCCACGGCTTCTACTTGAGGCGTAATTTCCCCTACATCTGTTGGTTTAATTTTAGGATTTTCAGGTTTTTGAGACTGAATGGTCTCGCCTAGTTTCAACCAACTTCCTGGTTCCGCCTTTTTCAGTTTTATTTCCACTTTGGTCCCGAACATTGTAACTTCACTAGCTTCAACAGTAATAATCTGCATTAAAAAATATGGATTTAATACAAATTCGGTACAAGAACCACTGGTAGATTTTAATTTGATATAAAAACAAAAAATTGAGTGCCTTGTTTTGCATGCAAAAGACAGTTGTATAGAATATTTCCCTCATATATAGAATTAATCATAAAAGGAATGAAATTATAGAAAAATTACAAAAACATCTGGTCGCCATGACACCACAAACATTAATGAAAAATGGTTTAATAATTTTTTTTTTTTTTTCTTTATTTAGACCTAAAGACAGGAAAACATTCATTAAAATTACACACTGCTTACGAGAGGTTTCAACTCTATTTTCCGAGACGCAAACCTTCAGCTAGTACATAGCAGTACGAACAATCTCCAAATGTTGTTAGGTAATCCGAAAGATAAAATTCCAACTTTAGAGAGATCAGGAATCTATGAAATTAGCTGTCAAAACTGCGATAGTGTATATCAAGGCCAAACCGAAAGATCTACGAATGTTCGTTTCCGCGAACATTTGGCACATGCTCAATATTCGCGAACAATTAAATCGAGTATTGCGGGACATTTATTAGAAACTCATCACAAAATTGATATCCAAAATCTAAAATTAATAAAGTCTGTTGATGATTACAGAAAATTAGATTATTGTGAAAGTATTGCTATTCGAAAAAGGGGCTCGAAACCCTTGCTTAATAATGATAATGGTCCATTAAATTCCAAACTATTTGATTTGAACCAGTAAAGGAATAATTAAGTGCCTTTGTTGTATTGTTTATTGGGTGGGGTTGTACCTGTCCATCAGGTAGGGTCACTTCCTAGTAACCAGATTACCGCATGGTAATTAATTATGTGTTAAAACAGACTGGTATGACATATCCCTGAATTTGGCACCCTTAATGATAGCACCCTTCGAAATTTTTAGAGTTCTGAGCTCTTTTTGAAGAATTCTATAGTTCTCGCCGGGGTACAGAAAGAGTTCTGCAGTTTAAATGCCGTTTATTTAAAAACAAATTTTGGGGTGCCAATTTCAGGCCGCACCCCTTTTGTGCGGAAGGGTAGTTCCAGGTGCACAATTTGGAAGAAAATAAAGAGTTCTAGAGTTCTCAATAGTTTTTTTTAAGAGTTCCGTCATAGTACGCGAGTTAGGGGCATTTGAAAAAAATGCGAGGATTTGCCGCCGCATGCGTATTGAACGATACTTGAGAATTATTATAGTTTAATATTATTATAGTATTATGAGAGTATAGTAAAATATCGTAAAAGTATCGTATAGTAAAGTATAGAAAAAGTAAATAGTAAAAGTATAGTAATAGTAAAACGTGCAATCAAGATTTAAATGACAAAATTTCTCTTTTCGCGACCTATGGCGCTCTGAAACTAAATAGGGGGTGGTTGTTTCGCACAGCACCCCCGAGTTCTGATATTCAAAAGTGACATATTTAATTAATAAAAAGAGTTCTAAAGGGTGCTGCTGATTTCCAACGACCAAACGCGATTTAAACATCGAAATTGCCATTTTCTTGTCCCACGGCGCTCTGAAACTACATAAGGGGTGGTTCTTTCGCCCAGCACCCCCGAGTTCTCATGTTCAAAAGTGACATTTTCAATTAATAAAAAGAGTTCTGGAGGGTGCTGCTGAGTTCCAATATCCAATCGCGATTTAAACGACAAAATTGCCATTTTCTTGTCCTATGGCCCTCTACGAAAAGACCTAACAGCAGATATGTAATACTTGTCCAGGTTAAGTCGGGCAGGTTAGGTTACCTGCTGTTACGTTAATGGAAATTTTGAACTCTGCCAGGTTAAGTCGGCAGGTTTAAATATCTGCAGTGTAATCACACGCCATCTACTTTCGGAGCATTATCGGACAAAATGATGAAAATCTTGCCAGAAAATCGCGATTGCACTGTGATACTCATCAACACTCTTCAACACTCGTGTGATTTGTTTTTAAAATTTCTTTCAAAGGCCAGAACTCGAGGGAAATGTGCTTTAAAACTATCACCTATGTAGTTTCAGAGTGTTATTAGACGAGAATATTTAAATTTCACAAGAAAATCGCAATTGCACGTTGGAACTCAGCAGCACTCTGCAGAACTCTTGTGATTCATCAACAATATCACTTTTCAACTTCAGAACTAGGGGGTGCTGTGCGAAAAAAACCACCCCTTACATAGCTTCAGAGCGCCATAGGACAAGAAAATGGCAAATTTCTTCGTTTAAATCGCGATCGGAGGTTGGAAGGCAGCAGCACCCTGCGGAACTCTTGTGATTTACTAATTATGTCACTGTTGGACCTCAGAACTTGGGGGTGCTGTATCGTTCAATACGCATGCGGCGGCAAATCCTCGCATTTTTTTCAAATGCCCCTAACTCGCGTACTATGACGGAACTCTTAAAAAAAACTATTGAGAACTCTAGAACTCTTTATTTTCTTCCAAATTGTGCACCTGGAACCACCCTTCCGCACAAAAGGGGTGCGGCCTGAAATTGGCACCCCAAAATTTGTTTTAAAAAAAAACGGCATTTAAACTGCAGAACTCTTTCTGCACCCCGGCGAGAACTATAGAACTCTTCAAAAAGAGCTCAGAACTCTAAAAATTTGGAAGGGTGCTATCATTAAGGGTGCCAAATTCAGGGTGATTGGTATGACTATTTACAGTTACTTTAGTAATCCCTACTGATGAAGATGACTTTGTTATCGAAATGCGCATCTAGGAATTAAATTACTTGTGTGGTGAAGGGGTAAAATACTTTTTGTTCTCACTGAGTGACACCACAGGCGTCCAATATCCCATTTTCGATTTGAATCCTTGTTTCTAGTACAAACATTAGGATTTTCTGAACATTTCAAAGTAATGTTTGTCAATGATCTAGTGTCTTATGTGAATTGCGGTTTATTATATTTTTAAATTGTTATTCAGATTACTGCTTCTTTCTCAGACGAAAATAAAATATAATGTTATGGAAAGTTTCAGCATACACTCCTCATTAAAACATATTTCCATAATTTTTAACTAGAACTGTGAAATTTGTAGAATCGACAGAAACATAAAAACAAACATATCCGAGAGGAGGTAATTTCAAAAGATTTTCACTGCAAGACAGCAGCAATGGAACCACCGACATTTCCGAAAAATTCTGAATAACTTTCCTAATTACAAATATTTTTTCTTTGATAATTCAAACATTATTTGGCGTTCTGTCATTCTTTTAGAAGATTTTTGTTATAGATTAAATATGGATGTTCACGATAAGAGTAATTCTGACATGAGCATGAGAAAGGGACCAGAAACCGATATTTCTGAATAATATCAAATACAACCTTGATTATTTTTAGAGGTAGAACTTGGGTTGTCAGTTGTGGCAGAGATATCTTCGAAAAGTTGGGTGAATTGCATATTGATTAGACTTTACCAGGATCATTTTGAGGATAAAATGTTCACGAACCAAAACCGTGAACAACTGAAGTCTAATGCAGTTCCTACATTATTTCCAGCTCTTGAGGGATCTTCCAGAGGATCTCATTTAGACCACTTATAGACACTTCTGTATGAGTTACCATGCTATTCCAGAGAAAAATGCAACTGCTCCTGAAATTACTGTTTTACAAGACATAACAATTTCTCCGGGTAAAGTGTGGTTTCTTGAAATATCATTTGGAAACATTCATTAATATTCAAATGTCCCATTTTCAACAGAAAATTGGTACTTTTATTTTGAAACCACTTTCTCTTTTACACCTGTATTAACTGTTTTCCCAAGGAATTTGCTGTAAAATAAAATTTTAGAGTTCAGCTGTATTACACTTTGAAAACCATCAATTGGAACTTTAGAGACCAAAAACATCAAAAACAAATTGATTATATTACGCAACCTGTAGTAAACTGTTTCAGGTACATTTGTCTAATAAAGATTCTTGATAGTACATAGTTTTTATATGTCCTTATCCCTACCTAATATAGAAGCAATGCCAGTATAAGATTTCAACTTAATAATTCACATTTGGTATACTTCCTGACATAAAAGTGGTATTATACAGTTTCATTCCACTGATGTCTCAGTAATTTATATTTGTACAACTTTGCAAGTGTCATTTCATTTGACTGTTCACTCACCTAAGCATCCAACAAAACATTTACACATTTTGGCAGCAAAAGTGATGTGATTAGAAAATTGCCGCTTGCTGAGCTTGAGATATAAGCTCCAATTTAATATGCTTAAGTGACTTCTGTTAATAATTTTTGATTTTCAATTTACCCTAAAATAAATACCATAATACCACCGAATATATACTGTTCAAAAGTTTTTGTTGGCAATTGTGAATATATTACATGATTTTTGTTCAACTGAATTATTTGACGAGTTATTAGAATTCTAAAGTTCGGTCCTATCTGTTTCCGTGCAAATATTTCTAATTCTACCCTGACTTTTACACCCGAATGGCGACTTCAAGGTCATACCCGATTTCTTCCTACTACTGGCCGAGTTTTGTGTTTATCAAGCTGGCTAAACTCTTCTGATAAACAAATGCATCACCAACATCAGGTGAATTTTGCTCCTGAGCTCTACAGTAAATAATAATAATAGCCATTTTCCATCCAGACGGGTTGTCTTCATAACATTACATAAAACGAGAAATCCTGTCTGTAAGTGCAGACAACTCATGGGGGTGATATCAAGTGGATTATATTATAGAATTTTGCAACTTCTGAAAACTCTCAGAAAGAGTTAGAAAGCGGTTTTGATCTGTGAAGCTTCACAAATAACAAAAATAAAACACTTCCTGCAACTCAATAACTGGCAATACAAAGTGACTTCAAAATCTGCTCAAATATTACACAATATGCTTAATAAAAGTTTACTAAATAATTTGAAATACTCACTCACCCCTCTCAGTTCAATGTCCATTGAAAAAACTGCATTTGTTTGCTGAGGAAATACTAATTTGACATAAAGTCTGATTGGATTCAGTTTTACGATACTATTCGTTGGGCAGTACTGCTTTGCGTAAATAGATAATATGACATGGGAACCAGTTTGATGAAAATCCCATCGGCACTGCACAGTGTTATTGTCAATTTTCTGAAAAAAAAAATAAGAATATTCAACCACAAAAACATATTCAAACACTTTCCGCAAGGATCAGTTCGTGGCCCACCAATATTTTCATTGTATATTGATGATCTAGCAAACTGATTTCAAGGATAAATTTACTATGTTCGCAGATGATACTACAATAGTATGGCATAGCAATAACAATGATGAACTCACCACACACATAGCTGAAGACATACGAGAATATATTGAAAAATTCTTAACCTACTATTATAGAACCAAACAAATTTTCAATGTCAAAATATTTTATTACTCAACATATTCTCCTCTTAATTGGATACATTTATTACAGCGAACCTGCAACGTCTCTAAACCTTTCAAAAAAATGTTGCTTCTTGCTCTGCAAACCAGACCTACACAGCTTTTATTACCTCCTCGTTGGAAGAAAATTTACGACCTTTTAAATTTTTTTTTAGTTGAGGAAAGAGATGATAGTCGGACGGAGCCAAATCTGGTGAATAAGGCGGGTGTTCTAGTAATTCAAACCCTAAATCACGAATTATTTGCATGGCAACATGAGATTTGTGTGCAGGGGCGTTGTCCTGCAAAAAACAAAACACCTTTGGATAGCTACCCGCGTCTTTTCTCTTTAATTTTTTCCCGTAGAGTGGTCAGTAATGTCGAATAGTAATCTCCAGTTATTGTTCTACCCTTATCCAAAAAATCAATCATGATTACTCCATGGCAATCCCAAAAAACTGAAGCAAGAACTTTTCCAGCAGATTTTTGGACACGAAACTTCTTAGGTCTTGGAGAACCTGAGTGTCGCCATTCCATCGATTGTTGCTATGTTTCTGGATCGTAGAAATGTACCCAAGTCTCATCCATAGTAATAATTCGGTTTAAGAAGTCTACATCGTTTTCAAATCGAGCACAGATCAAACGCGATGCTACTACCCTTGCACGCTTTTCGTCAACATTCAAACATTTGGGGATCCATTTTGCAGCAATTTTTCTCATGTCCAAATTAACGTGAACTATATGATGAACGCGTTCGTATGAAATATTCAGTGCTTCAGATATCCGTTTTAGCCCAATTCGACGGTCTGTTAAAATAATGTCATGAACTGCATCAATATTTTCGGGGACTGACACAGAAACTGTCCTTCCCGATCGGTCATCAACTTCAATTGAAGCTTGCAGTCCAATTTTTCACGGTCGCATACGAAGGACATTGATCACCAAGGGTATTAAGCATATCTTCGTAAATCTGCTTACCTCTTAACCCTTTTGAATACAGGTACTTGATGATAGCTCGATACTCCAATTTTTCGATTTTTACAATTTCGGTGGGCATATTTTTTCTTTCAATTTATTGCGTAACTCTGATTTACTTTTTTAACATCAAACTTTACACTGACACTTCTAATAAGTTATTGTTCGTTGCTATGGTAACGCAATATTTTGTTTGTGCAGGGAACTGGTCTAGGCTAACTAGATGTCAATACATTCTCGTATTTGATGAGATATTCTTAGGGAAATCGAGAATAAGTACTGAATCATCTACGAAGGTTTTGGGACTTTATGACAAATTCAAAATGACAGAAGTTTTTCAACTTATGCCTCTTTTTAGAAAATTGCACCTTGCCTAGGTACAATTTTCAAAATTAGGTGGGAGGTGTTGTAATGTAATTTCTCATTCCTTTGTTTTCTTCTTTTAATAAGAATCTGGTTCACGATTTATTTATGTTATTTGCAATTACTTGGGCTACTTTAGAAATGTATGTATTATAGGTATTTTGCTGACAATATTTTATGAAGTTCGATGTCACTTATCACCTCATTTGACTTGTTCAATTCCTATTGGTTATATCTAAAACGTAAAACATCAACTAGCGTCGATAATCAGGTGACAAGAAACTTCATAAAAAGAGAATGTTGTGTTGTTAGGAGGGAGACCTAATCAAGACTTCATGAACATCGTGTCATAACTGTTATATACAATCCATTCCAGCAACTTGTGTTTTTTGGTGGTTAATAGAAACGTTTTTCTGCATCGAATTATTTTATTCCAATCGTCCCCAACATAGCAAACTAAATGTGTCATTTGGAAATACTGTAAAGTACCTATTCAACTGGTTTTGATTGAAACTATCAGTATACTTTATTATGTAGGTACTATGAAAACTCAGTTATAAAAATAAAAGTTAGGATTATTTTGTATGACTATTATTATCCACGCCATTAGAACTTTGACCTGTTTGAATATCAATCAATCAATCATAATATGCTTTGTTGTCAAGAGAAACAAATCTTGTTGACAAAGACATGTGGTATTACAAATCAAGAAGAAAAAAAAACAATAAAATATTCCAAAACAATAAAATATTCGAGCTGAATAAAATTTGTATGAATAAAATAAATAAGATGTCAAAACAATAAAATTTACGAGCTGAGTGAGATTTCTATAGAGAGAGAGCGAGACATGTACTTCATTGTTCAAGAAATCAACTTCTTATTGACAAAGCATGCTTACGAATTAACCGGTGTGAAGTTAGCAGCCGTTTTTATCTAGCAGCCAATTTGCCAGTGGCGCCGGGTGTGAAATTAAATTCGGCTTTTGATCGCAGGCCGTCTAAGGGGCAGTTTATATTTGTCGATTTTTGGAAACTCACCCTGAAAAATTCCTCAGAAATGTTAAGCCAAATTTATTTTCTGTATATAGACTTCTGAAAAGCCCCAAAATGATATACCGTGAGATGGTTGATTTGCAGGCCGTCTAAGGGGCAGTTTATACTTGTCGGTTTTTGGAAACTCATCCAGAAACATCCCTCAGAAATGTTTAGCCAAATTCATTTTCTGTATATAGACTACTGAGAAGCCCTATAATGATATACCTAGAGATGGTTGATTTGCAGGCCGTCTAAGGGGTAGTTTATACCTGTCGATTTTTCGAAACTCATCCAGAAACATCCCTCAGAAATGTTTAGCCAAGTTCATTTTCTGTATATAGACTACTGAGAAGCCCTATAATGATATACCTAGAGATGGTTGATTTGCAGGCCGTCTAAGGGGTAGTTTATACCTGTCGATTTTTCGAAACTCATCCAGAAACATCCCTCAAAAATGTTTAGCCAAGTTCATTTTCTGTATATAGACTACTGAGAAGCCCTATAATGATATACCTAGAGATGGTTGATTTGCAGGCCATCTAAGGGGCAGTTTATACTTGTCGATTTTTAGAAAATTATTCTGAACCATCCCTCAAAAATGTTTGGTCAAGTTCATTTTCTGTATATAGGCTACTGAATAGACAAGAAATCGACAAGTGCAAACTGCCCCTTAGACTGCCTGCAAATCAACCGTCTCTCGGTATATCATTCTAAGGCTTCTCAGTAGTCTATATACAGAAAATGAACTTGGCCTAACATTTTTGAGCGATATTTCAGAATGATTTCCCAAAAATCGACGAGTATAAACTGCCCCTTAGACTGCCTGCAAATCAACCATCTCTCGGTATATCATTCTCGGGCTTTTCAGTAGTCTATATATAGAAAATGAACTTGGCTAAACATTTTTGAGGGATGTTTCAGAATGATTTTACAAAAATCGAGGAGTATAAACTGCCCCTTAGACGGCCCGCAAATCAATCATCTCTTGATATATCATTCTCAGGCCTTTTAGTAGCATATATACGGAAAATGAATTTGGCTAAACATTTCTACGGGATGTTTAAGAATGATTTTCCAAAAATGACAGGTATAAACTGCCCCTTAGACTGCCTACAAATCAACCGTCTCTCGGTATATCATTCTCGGGCTTTTCAGTAGTCTATATATAGAAAATGAACTTGGCTAAACATTTTTGAGGGATGTTTCAGAATGATTTTACAAAAATCGACGAGTATAAACTGCCCCTTAGACGGCCTGCAAATCAATCATCTCTTGATATATCATTCTCAGGCCTTTTAGTAGCATATATACGGAAAATGAATTTGGCTAAACATTTCTACGGGATGTTTAAGAATGATTTTCCAAAAATGACAGGTATAAACTGCCCCTTAGACTGCCTGCAAATCAACCGTCTCTCGGTATATCATTCTAAGGCTTCTCAGTAGTCTATATACAGAAAATGAACTTGGCTAAACATTTTTGAGGGATGTTTCAGTATGATTTTCCAAAAATCGATAGGTACAAACTGTCCCTTAGACGGCCTGCAAATCAACCATCTCTCGGTATATCATTCTCGGGCTTTTCAGTAGTCTATATATAGAAAATGAACTTGGCTAAACATTTTTGAGGGATGTTTCAGAATGATTTTACAAAAATCGACGAGTATAAACTGCCCCTTAGACGGCCCGCAAATCAATCATCTCTTGATATATCATTCTCAGGCCTTTTAGTAGCATATATACGGAAAATGAATTTGGCTAAACATTTCTACGGGATGTTTCAGAATGATTTTACAAAAATCGACAAGTATAAACTGCCCCTTAGACGGCCTGCAAATCAACCATATCTCGGTATATCATTCTCGGGCTTTTCAGTAGTCTATGAAGTTTATTCGAATCAAAAGCCGAATTTAACTTCACACCCGGCGCCACTGGCAAATTGGGTGCTAGATAAAAACAACTGCAAGAAAGTGGCTGCTAACTTCACACCGGTTACGAGTTAAATAAATAAAAAACAATCATATACTATCAGTTGAAAAATGTCAAATGTAAAATCAGTGGGTGTGTAAAACTAACAGAAAAATTAGCAAAAAACAAATGAAATATAAAATAATACGCTTATAGATTGAAATCACATGAAAAATAAAATCATAGCAGAGTTTCAATGTAAAATTCCTCAAGATTATGATATGCTTTTTTGAGTAGAACTTCATAATTTTTCTGAATTTGTAATATACTTTCTCAATTCATGATTTCTGGGGGTACATGAACGAATATTTTTTTGCTTTAAATCAGAGAGTCTTGCCAAAGTGGATTTTGGAAGAGGCATTTAATTTTTTCATGTTTGCCTTGTTACATATTTCGATTGGTTTTTAGGGTTTTGGGAGTCAACTATATTTTGTTTCTTGTGTATTAGACACACATATTCTAGAATAAAAATGCAGGTGAAAGTTATAATTCCACTGCTAATAAATAATGGTCTACGGGGTCTAAAATAAGATGTAAGCATGTTAAAATCATTCATAAAATTAAAGGGCAGGGATATTTTATTATCGACACAAGGTTTCACAACTAAAAAACTCTTCCATATTGTAGCAAGGATGAATGCTTCAATTTTCCTTAGATGTAATGGTGAGCAATTATAAATTTTCAACCCATTATAGATTATAGATTCCTTGAAAAGCTTCCTGCAGGACGGGCTTTTACTTTACAGAGAGCCCTAATGGCTCTTTTTTGTGTGACTTGTACCATCTGCAATAATTGATTGCTGCATACAAATGCTATACCATAGATCAGATGGGATTCAATAACCGTAAAATGTTTTGGTGCCTAAGTTCAGGTCAGAAAGCTCAGAGAGAAATGTTAGTAAATTCGTTTAAGGGGCTATAACAACAAGCAAGTTATCGTCACATCAGGATTTAATTTGTTCTATGTCTACTTGAATATTGTGATGTAATGTATGCTCATCTTTATCATACCAAAATAAGATGCTATCATCGGCAAATAATGTATACTTCCCAGATATATTAATTTTCATATCTTTTATATAAAGTAGGAACAGTGTGGGTCCAAGAACAGAGCCCTGTGGTGCACCACCTTAATAAAAGAGAGGTGATATAAATGAATAATCATAACTTAAAACTTACATCCTTACGCCACAGATGGGTTCCATGGGTGCATCCAATCTGACTTAGAAAAGTGTTGAAATCCGAAGTTTTCTTCTGACAACATGACCAATACTTCATACCCTCATGGAATATGGGTACTCCAGGATGGTGGGTACAAGATGTGGTATCAGTTTCTATGCCAGCATATGCAACACCACATCCACCATTTTTACATAATGTTCCGATAGCAATTTCATCAGATTCAACTGATTGCTCCTCTTGTTTCAATTCGACTGAAGTGAGTTGTTTTAAGGAAGCAGCTAATTGTGGTTTCATTGTTATCTACAAAGGATAATATAATTAAGAAACTGAAAATGAAGGTTCTTTAATATAAAACACTAAATCTTGAGGACAGTTTTGTGATTAAAAAATGCACATCTGATGATTGAAATGATTAAGATTGACAGGTTGTGCAAAAGAGATTCAATGGGAAAGTTTCCTATTATCAGCACCTACAAAATGATGACATTATATTCAGCCAATTTCAAGATTGGATTGGATTCTCTCAGTAAATGAAATGTAACATAATTTTCAAAAGATTTTGTTCTTCAATTCATTCAAATACCTAGAGAACGACAAGTCTTTATTCTCAACATGTTAAAACTGAAATCAAGAAACTGTTTTCCATTCATGCACATCCACAAAAAACACAGATGGTTACAATTTGTAGTAAGGTAAAAAGTAAGGCCTTTAACTCGTATGACAGATACAAAAAGAAATATATTCTTATTACCTACATTTCAAGATGTAGATATATCAATATTAAATTATACAATATCAATGATAATAATGATTAAATACTGAATCTTCAATACCTAAACTCACCATTTCGGTGCTCAGTGGGGGTCTTTTGAGAGAAGTATGTACAATTGGTTTTATTTCAATCACTTTCTCATCAGGTTCATCATTCAAGACAGGTTTTTCGGGTTCGGGTGGTTTCACATTTGAATGTTTTGACAAGGTACAGCCCTTAATGTTCAGAAACTCCGTGAAGTCTGTGCATTTTTTCTTGCAACATCCCCAACTTTTATAGGCATCATGAAAAACCGGCTGACCAGGATGATGCCTACAAGAATCTGAGAACATTTCCATAATAGATATAAGTATATACGTAACAAATAGGTATTCAATTTTTCAAAATCAAATGCATAAAATAAATTTGGAATGGTCATAACCTCAATTACCTTCCTTATTATTTTCCGGATCAAACTTTTCTCCACATCCTCTATTATAACATTGAAGCAATAATTTACCATCGGGCATATTTGCTATTCTTCCAAGATACGCTATTAAATTTTTTTATTTAAAAAGTGGATTTTCCAATATTT
This sequence comes from Chrysolina oricalcia, assembly GCA_944452925.2. Lineage (NCBI taxonomy): Eukaryota > Metazoa > Arthropoda > Insecta > Coleoptera > Chrysomelidae > Chrysolina > Chrysolina oricalcia. The sequence goes on along the minus strand of OX101821.2, from coordinate 128,979 downwards.
CCACAGAACACAATCTGGAGCACACAGCACACTAAGCACAGATCAGTGATGTTCTTGGCGAAAATAAAATTGTACTAGAATTTGATTGAAAATTGTAATAGATTGTAACAGATTTAATGAGCTGAAAATATAGCGCCGCAGGCAAATTTTTTTTGAAAATCTGTTACGATTGTAACGAATTTTCACACTTTTGTTACATTTTTTGTTACGGTTTCTACATTTTGATTTTATCATTGGGGAGATATTGGTGATATTTGCCAGTACATAAGCGGTAATAAAGTCCAAGTTATTTTGATCTGTTTGCATGCGCAGTTTAAATCTGAACTATTGTCGTCGTACTCGTCGTTAAAAGACGAAGATCATATTGTGTTCCTTTATTTCCACTTCGGGCAGGATCGTAAATAATCGTGATATGATCAGAAGAAATGACATTTTGAAGTCTGTCTCACTTGGCAATCCTATTATCAGAATAATTCTATATTATCCTCATACAAATTGTGGAGAAAGGAAAATCCAAGAGTCTACAGTGCCATAGTCAAATCACCTATCAAAAGCGGTATAGCTCAGCATACCCATAAGTACAAATCACAAAGGTGAATTTATATTTACATTACACTACACGGAATCTTGCACAGAACCACAAAATTGAGTATTTGTGGCATCGACTAACTATCTGTCGATGATTTGTGGTTATTTAACGAAAAAACTCCCCTAAAACAGCAATTTAGGAATTGTAATAGATTTCATGCTTTTTTTCCATTGTAGTAATAGGGTAACAGAACTCATCGAATAGTAATAGAAATGTTACGATTGTAATAGCAAGAACATCACTGGCACAGATACAGTTTACAGAAACAAGTTTAGATGCGAACTGAATACCTGTAAGCGATGCGCCACTGACAGAAGTGGGTGTATTCAGAGACTAAAATATTTTGAAGTCGGTTACAGATTTCTGTAATGGATTGTTAAGTCACCTGACTACAACAAGAAATCATCCTTACCGACTGAGGATACGCTGATAATTTTGTAATTTGACGTAGGTTGTGATGAAATAATAAAGTCATATATCTAAATGATAATATGAATTTGATGGCTCTCGGAGAAATTTGATTTTCTGGCCATCTTTTTTCAACAAATTTCAACCTTTAGTTTGGCTTCAAATTTCCAATACAGGATGAGCTTGTACTGCAGGATTCACTATTCCGCTGTTCAACATTGTTCCTAGATCATTTATTGTGAATTTGTTGGCTTCCGGAGGAAGTTGATTTTTGGTTATTTCAAAAAATAAGGATCCCTTTGAACTCTTTTTTAACAAATTTCATACCTCAGATTTGCTTCAAATTTCCATATAGGAGGAGCTTGTACTGCATGAGTCAGAAATGTAGTCAGTTTCATTCAATTCAGCGATAGAGTTTGAATACCTACTCCTGATTTTTCTTAAAAAAGGTTGATTTTTCTAAAACCTGTATTTTCACAGTAATTTAAATATTCCGGAGTTCAGCAGCGTTCCTAGATCATTCGTAAAGAATCTGGTGGCGTGGTGGAGAGATGATTTTTCTGCCGTTTCAAGAAATAAGATTAATGTAGTGTAAGTGTAAGAAAGTAATTACCCATCTCACACATGGGTAAACGCTAACTCTGCCTTTTGATAGTAGTAGGTGCCAGTATAATATGTCTGTACACTGTTCTTTCTAACTATCAATAAAAGCGTTTATTATTATTATTATAATATTCTGAAGCTCAGTTGAAAATAAAGAAGACATTATATGACTGAAGAGGATACTTTATTGTACATAAATTAGATGATTTGATGAAAATATGATTTTATTACAAAAATTCGCTGAGAAACAGATGAACGGCATCATTCAGTCAGTTGGATTGTGTTCGAGTAACTATCTCTCGCTACTTTTCGTAATTGTTCTGATTCAGACGGGCCAGTGCTCGCGACCATTTCGCAGAATATTCCTTCTCTATTTTGTAAAAGTATATGTGGATGATCAAATTCCGCAACTTTTCCAGCTTCCATCACTAACACTTTGTCTGAATCCATGATGGTGTTCAACCGATGGGCTACAGTCAGCACGGTACAGTTGGCAAACTTGGTTCTGATAGTTTTCTGAATTAGAGCATCAGTCCTGCAAATTATTTTTTTGTTAAAACTTATATTTTCGGAAAACTTAAACGAAGATGGAACAGTAACAAAGTTACATCTGTTCAAACTACCTCGAAAACGACTCGATCTTCACAAACTTTATTTGATTACATGTTTCACTAATACAGTAACTTCTTCAAGTGAATTTACAAGCTATATAAACATTTATATACCCCTTAGTAATCATTAATCAATAGTTTCCAGGTTAGTACTTATCAAAATTACAGATAGTATGAACCTTACGTTGATGAATGACCTCAATGATTGAGATTCTAATAATCTCCGCTTCCCAGAAACTATATTCAACTTGGCCCAAATAAGTTTGGTCTCATCCGTTCCTCCATTCACGTCATGTGGTCCCTCTAGCAGGTATCGTAAAAACTCCTGAGCATCATGCTGGGCATAACTGATGAGACGTGATGCAAATGTTTGTATTTGACTTTTCAAGAAGACTGTATTGATCTCTCGATCCAACGCATATTCTGACCACAGTTACTCCAACAACCATCAAGTATTCGACAAACACTGGATAACACTATTCATAAAGCAAGTGTTACCAATGTTTTTCAACCCATTGAGATCGAGTGATTTGGCAGTACTATATATTATCACAGGCCTGTTGGCTAATCTCGCTGTATTTACCATTGTCAACTTCTTCTGAGAAGTCCAAGTTTGATAATCCTCTGGCTCTACGGAGGTCTGAGGTTTGACAGTTCGAAATTTTTGGAGAACAGGGGTACTCATATTGTCCGCAGAAGATTGGAGAACGAAACTACTTTGGATGTTGGTCCTGAATTTACTGTTTCCAAATCCCTGATGAAGACCCAATTTTTGTGGGTATAAATTTTCTGGATTTAGGAAGTGTGCCCATAACTGAAGAGGCATTGTCTCTCTGAATAGCTATAGTAATTCGCTGAATCAGGGACTATGATCTTGATTCTTCAGTGGATTTCACCATTCTGTTTTCAATTTCTTCTAAAAATTCTGGTACATGTGGTCCAAACACTCATTATTGTATTGCCACTAGATAGACAAAATAAAAATTCCCCAAACTGAAATATTCACGGAATTTACTACGCTCTACTGAAACAGCTACTGAGCCTTTCGTATTGGAGGTTGATAAGAGGTGGGAAGTTACAACCATATCTATACATACGTGAAATCCCAAATTAAAGCTTTCCACACTTCCAAGATAGGAATTGCTCTAAAATTGACGGATATTCGGCATTTAACAATACCTTTAAGATCGTTTACAGCGTGATGTGTTGAGAAGCGACCAAAACTGAACTTGCAACTCAAACCATGTATTCCGTTTTTCTCCACGATAGAACCACATCTACATTGATGACTCACACAAGCTGACGTGCCCAAACGGAGACCAATAGCAATCCTGAATGATTGGTCATCTAGAAGAGTACCTAGGGTAGCTACTGGGAGAGCATTGAGCCAAGCTCCTGATTCTTTCGAACAATCAGCCATGAGACGAGCCTTTTCAAAGTTGGAATCTCCAGCTGACTCAAGGAGTTTTTTGTACATTGAATTGATTTTCAGTATGTCACAGGCTTTCTGACAATTCTTATTTTCGGGTAGAATGTTCTTAGTATAGGAAATTTGTTACTTTTCCTATAATCGAAATCAATAATATGGAAAAAATAATCTGGTAGGACTGAAAAAATCAGATGGCGAGTAGTATTATAAGAGACAAGAAAGGCAGGTAGTGCAATAGAGAAAGTCTTTTTGATGCCTAAACTGACAGAATGTATTGAAAAGGTAGCTTGGTTCCAGGTAATTTCATGAAATTCATTATGAGTTATATGGGTGCAACAAGATGGTGCACCCCCACACTATACACGTGATGTTTGCAAGTTTTTGAATAACCGTTTTCCTAGGAGGTGGATGGTAGACAAGGATCTATGTAGAGTGGCCCTCAAGATCTTCAGAGCTTACGCCCATGGATTTTTTAAATCGAAGGTCTACGTAGACAGGCCGCAGAATTTACAGGAGTTTGAAAATCGAATCAGGATCGAAATTAGCAGAATTAGTCCAAAAGTTATTCGCAATGTGCAAGAGGAATATCTCCGTAAATTTGCTTATTGTCAAGAGACTGATGGATCGCATTTTCAAAATCTTATTTGACTGTTATATTTTGTTGAATTAAAAGTTATTCTCTTACTGAAATGAAATTTAAATTTTTGTTCACTTTGTACAAATGAATCAAATTAATTGTTTTCATTGAAAGCAGTATTGAAAGACCTTCCAGATGAAGTATCACAAGACATCTCTTTCAATTTTAAAAAATTATCGATTATGTCACCCCGTCAAAACAAGTGACATAACCTCTTTAGAAAATACATTCAAAAATCGACATTATTTAGCAGCGCACTGTATACGTGGTACATGTTTGGGATCACACTTAAACTGGTGAGGCGCTCGTCTCCTCTATCCCCACAATGCTCTCATGGACTTTTGAGTGTTGCTCGTGAGGGTGCCGCCGGTGGACAATAAGAAAAAAATTGAGAGAAAATTTCAAAACAGCCAAACAAAAACTTTTAGGCGACTACACTAAGAAACATGACTATATTAAAAAAATTAGTTTTTTTTTTATTTAAAAATGTGAAATTTGTACTCACTGAGGATCAACATTAGCGGTAGCTTCATCCAACATCAGAATTTTGTTATTCCTTATGATAGCTCTTGCCAAACAAATGAGCTGTCTCTGTCCCACACTATAATTGGCGCCTCTGTCCATCACTCTGTTCTCCAGCCTGTTGATGATGTTTTGGGGGTCTTTGAGTTCGACTTCGTTTATAGCCTTGTACAGTTGCTCGTCGCTGAATTCATCGAAGGGGTCCAGATTGTACCGGAGAGTTCCAGAAAAAAGAACCGGATCTTGCGGAATGATCGTGATCTTCGACCGAAGATCCTTGAGTGATAGTTCAGTCGTGTCGATTCCATCGATGATGATTTTTCCTTGGATTTTCACCAGTCGGAATAATGCTGAGATGAGTGAAGATTTTCCCGCGCCTGTTCTACCAACTATTCCCACCTGAAATTTTAACGAGATAGATAAATATATAGACAGATATTTATTTGCCATGGAAGTGCTACAAAGAACACAAGGTTTTGTCACTGAATACAAAAAGAGTGTAGATAATATAACTTAAGAAATAACATGCATTGGCAGACATTCTAAAATATATTAGTTATTGCAGGTTTCTCAATATACTTAATAGACGAGTTATTTTAAATAAATTCATTTAGGATATAAAAACGTTTGTCAACCAAAACTGTTTATATTTCCTTTCTGAAAGTATTTAAAATTGCAGCAGATCTGATTTCTAGCTTTAGATTTTATAGTTTATTATAAATTGAGCTTCCAGCACAATAAGGTGATTTTTTGAATGTTTTGGTGTTAAAATTTAAGACATGGATTTCTTGTATTAGGTATCATTATACTTTTTAAGTATTAATTTAATTTCAATAATTTTTTTAATATTATCTTTAATACAATGAAGCATTGTCAATGAGTTTATCATTAACTCTCGATTAACTCGGCGAAGTGGTCGAGGTGTTAGAGCGTTTGGCTTCCACCCAGACGGTCCGGGTTCGATCCCCGGTCGTGTGTCACTGAGCTGAAGTGGTTCGGATTCCACTTTTATTTAAACTGTAGGTCCCGGATCTCCCTTGCTCGCACAAGCTCTGCTTTTGAGGGGTTTTCTCCGAAAACCTGGGAGTTTCGTAAAAACAAATTAAAAAAAAAAAATTAACTCTCGACAATATAAGCATATTTTGACTTTGACTTTGTCCTCTTCTCTTCTGATAGCTGACGCACATCCTGATTGAGTTTCAATTTATTTTTGTTTTTGTGAATGAAGCACGAAATTTTGAAAAAATATATTTCCGGTCACAGTTGGCATTCTCTGTTTCTTGATAGTTTCTTTACAAATGTCTCTGTATTGCAGATTATAAATGATTCTTATCTGTAATACAACAATTCTGTCAATTACGGTGGATTGACCCCATTTTATTATATTATAACTCAAGATTCAGTTGACAAGTGAATAATAACACATTTTTAGCTCACGCCGATTGGTTCCTTTCTTTAAATTTAGAATGGCAAACGTAATTTTAGCAAGCTTGGAGCCCAAATTACTATCGATGGTTATTCCAAGAAATTTTACTTGGTTGCTGGTTTTTATATGACTTATCTTTGGCAGGATATTTGTCTTTATCAATGAGAAAAGCATGTGTTGTTTACAGACAAATTGGTATCAGAGGCAATGTTTATGTTTTATTTGAAAATTATCTCAGTGGAAGACAGATATTTATTTATATGGGGTGCTCAACCTCCTCAAAGAGGGATTTTTCCTGTGGGGTACCCCAAGGGTCAATCCTTGGGCCTGTTTTGTTTTTCATTTATATAAATTCGATATCTTGCCTGAATTTGGAAGGTCATTCAAAATTATTTGCGGATGATACTACCCTTTACTATTATGGAAAAAGTCCTCAAGAAATAGGGGCAAATGGAAGGTGACCTCAGTTTGATTTCGTAATAGTTGAAAGAAAATAAATTAACTTTAAATTTTGAAAAATCATTATGTACATATCTAAAGAATCCTGAACAGAGAACCAGATTAAACCCCTCAATGTGGTTAATTATAGCATACGATGCAAAAGAAAAGTGAAATTTTTAGCTTTAACCATTGATCAAACTCTCTCTTGTTCTACGCATGTTCTTACCCTGCTATTGGCATTTTATACAGACTGGAGTACAAAATGGAAATATATTCATTCTACATATAGGGTATCCACCGATGACGCAATTGGATCACACTCAACATAATATCAACCCTCGTATTACTTATAGTTCAAGCGATTTTGGGAAAAAATGCATTTGACGATATTGGTTTGAAAACATTTATGACGAATTGGCGAAATGAAACCATTCCTTCATAAAGAAATTGATTATTACAACCGTTTTTTTTTTAACAGGTTTCCGTTCTTGTGATTTTTACAATATTTAGAACAAAGTTATTTGAATGAAGTATATCCCAACTAACCTTTTCGTTCGCTTTCACAGCGAAATTCAAATCCTTCAGGATCTTGGGACCTCCTTCGAAATAGCTCATGGTCGTATTTTCGAAGACAATTTCTCCTTTAGCCGGCCACATTTTCGGAGGGATTTTCGGGTTCAGGGGTTCGTAATCTGGCGTCAGCCCTTTGTATTCCAGCACCCTTTCCACGGACATCAGTTGGTTGGAAATATTGGCAGACATGCGCATGGCAAACTGAACCATTCCACTGAGTTGGGTGGATTGTGTTATTGCAAGACCAACACTTCCACCAGAAAGACCAAAAACTGTGAATATGAATACACAATTAGAAGATTTTCATAATAATAATAATAGGTCTTTATTTCCAACATATACAAAAAAACAGAAAAACAAAGAATAAAGTTTATATGGGAAAACGCCAAAGATCAGCTGGTGTCATGAACATGAAGTACCTACATGAGACCTCTTGAGTGTGGAAAAAAAACATTGTATCCCGTGTTTATTCATATTTTTTATATCTGCGTTCATATTCGGTCAATGCATCATATTTCTTATCAAATTCATTCACCTTGGTGACTCTTATATCACTTTAATCAACATTACAGTTCTTAAGTTTTTCAAACTTTATGAAGACTTATCTGACTCCGTTGACTGACTAATTTTTTCTAATTGTGACTGTAATAGCAAGATTCGAAATCAAAACATTGACATGCATGTCATGTTTCAATTTCGAATCTAAAAAAAGAGATACATGGTTGTATTCAGAATGTCATATGGACAAAAGAAGTGAAAATATACTGGGTGTTCCGTTTAAAAATCGAAAGAGTATGTCACTTCTGGTTATACCAAAACTTGAGTTACTTAAAAGCAGAGTTTTATGTCTTATGCCACCTTCTGCGAACACCCAGTATATCTTCAGAATTGTCCAAAATGACGATCAAGGATTGAATCATGTTTTGATGGTGATTCTCAATGAAAGCAAAAAACACACATGAAGTATTTGCATTCACTAAAAAAAGAAGCAGAAAATGCATCATAACGTTATGTTGATGAAAAAAGAAAGAAATAATATTCTGAAAATCAAAACAGTGATGGTAAATGCAATTTTGAGAATTTAATTGAAGTGGAAGGGGAATGAGTTCCTTAGAGGAAAATTGAGAGGGAAATAGTTACAAAAAAGAGGTACAGTAATACCGAAGATCTTTCATCCAAACATATTTCTCGATCTTTCAAGCAGAAGTATATATCATTTCAGGTGAAAAAAAGTTTATCTGAAGTCTACCTGAAGCTTACAGTACATGAGAAGTCTTATAGAAAAGGGCAGTCAATTTAGAGTAAATAAAGATAGATATAGATGAGCTTCAGTCTAAAATTTACATTTTGTCGACAAAGTTCCTTCAAGTTCGTTTATACATTTGTGGTATGGTACATAAAATTTTCAACATCATCTCATACTTGAAACATCCATATTTTTGTATAAAAAGTCATCATGATCCTAGATGACTTTCAAATTATTGAATGTTACGAAAATAGAATAAAATGATCTTTGAATTTCTTGAAAAACCCCTATTTCCAAATTCGAACTTTATCTTAACATGAGATGAGCTTACAGTCTGAAAGTCCTACTAAACTGAAGGTGACCACAGCGACGAAAACAGAGCAGCACATGTCCAAAGCGAATCCAAACGCAGAACTAGTTGTTATGCTCATGAACCAAGCGCTAGAATGATAGTCTTGACACTGGTCGAAATCTTTTTTCAGGAGTTCCTCGGCTCTCAGGGCTCTGATGGTTGTTAATCCTTGCAAGGTAGCATTCAGTTGGGTAAAGGCAGGACTTCGCACTGAAAAAAATTACTTTTACTATAGTGAGCTGTTACAATAACATTTGACAAATACTTATGCAATGCCTCCGATTTTTTAAAGAGAAATGGTAACTTGTAAACATATAACAATAAAAAAGTATATAAATACAAAATTAGTGGAATGTTCTCACGTAATGAAGTAGTAACAGAACGGCAAACAAGGAAGTACAGCTAGTGAAAACGTGAGATGCTATAAAGCTTGCTTAAAAGATATAATTATACTTCTATGGCAACGGCCTCCATATAACTAAGTAGTCACGATACGTACAAGGTAGTTTTGTGGTTTGGTAGCTTTCTATTCTTTACAAAATGTTTTCTTGGCAATAAATTCAAAAACTTTATAACTAACATCCTTTGCCAAATATTCGTCTCAAAAACTGCAGATCTGACCTGTACCAAAAATACCCCGACCCTTTTAGTTTTGGCTTTGAATTCAGGGAACACTAATTGGGGGTATTTCCTGATATCGTATGAGGGATTGATACGCAGTTTATCTCTCTTCAAATTCGATTTCTGTTCAATACTCACTCATTCCTTCCAGCCGTTTGATGTTTTTGGATGATTTCAAATAAATATGCCTCAGGTACCAAAAGAAGACGCCAAGCACTAACACCAATATCAATGAATACGGATTCACTACTGATACCAAAACCAAAGAACCGCCCATTTGGAGAAACATCTGCAATGGAAAATAGTTATTATTTAGAAAATATGTTAAATTCTATTCAAGTGGAAACATGTATATGAAGTTAGCGAAGCCACTTGCCAGAAAATTGATGTAACCTATTCCAGTAATTGTCAATACTTTTAGTGAGCGAAAAAAATTGCCGCTTTCAGTTTTTTTTATATGGGGTGATTGTGCCAACTTAATATATAAGAACCATTTATGCTTTTTTCATGAAATAACTGTCAAATGCTTTGCATTTTTCTTTGAAACAAATAAAAAAATTGTCGTGAAAAACACAGAAACCAGTTTTTGAGTGATAAATTCATAGTTTCTTTGAATGTTTTAGACGATGTAGTAACTTGATTACTTATTTTTTAAAACATGAATCCCTTCCAAGAGAGGTTTTCTTGTACGATGGACAACAGCGACTAAATTCCAACTTTCAGTCGCAGATGATTCCACAACTGACTTTATGAACATCCCGTTCATATTTTCAATGAAATCAACTTGATTACTTATATTTCGGACGTCCATCATCTTAATGGTTGAAAGATTTCTATCTCTTTCAAATTTTTTCACAACGTTTCAATTGCTTGAATTCGCAATCATCTTCTGGTGAATAGTGACAAAATCAGATGCTACGCGACCTTTTATAGGTCTATAATTAAAGTGTAATTACGGTATAATTACGCGCGGTCTTGTGGCGCACGTGGTTTCGCGCTTTTTCTCCCTCCAAAACGGTCCATGAGCGGTTTCCATACGTTTTTAATTTGCACGCTTGGTTGACTGAAGGTACCATTGGCTTCTATGTAGGTGGGTTCCATAAATTTCCGTTTGAACTAATGTTCCTCTCTATGAAGAACACTAGCTTCGTCCCAGAGAATTCGGTGGTGTTTTGTCCAGGCGTGGTCAGCAATTCCCGATTTTGATGTTTCCCCTCGTTGAGTCCACTTTTTGTGTTCGGCTATTCTTACTGATAATGGCCTCTTGATCTCTCCGATATAGGAATCTCCACATTCACATGGGACTTTGTAAATATCCTTCTGATCTTCTCGGAGATGCCCCTGATATAGGGAAGAATGAGATCGGGGTTTTGTGGTCTTTCTTCGGTTGTCTTGGTCTTTTCGAGTTGTTTCCGAACTTCTCCTTTCAGCTTCTCGGAGTATCCGTTTCGGCGTAGGTCCTTAACCACATCAAAAAGGATCTACGCCGAAACGGATACTCCGTGAAGCTCATAGGAGAAGTTCGGAAACAACTCGAAAAGACCAAGACAACCGAAGAAGGACCACAAAACCCCGTTTTCATTCTTCTCTATATCAGGAGTATCTCCGAGAAGATCAGAAGGATCGGAAATAAATACAACATCAAGAGTTGCTACAATCCGGCAGTACCTTACGAAGTTTCCTCACCAAGACGAAACCAGAGAACACAACAGAATCCAGTAAGAACAGTATTTACAAAGTCCCATGTGAATGTGGAGATTCCTATATCGGAGAGACCAAGAGGCCATTATCAGTAAGAATAGCCGAACACAAAAAGTGGACTCAACGAGGGGAAACATCAAAATCGGGAATTGCTGACCACGCCTGGACAAAACACCACCGAATTCTCTGGGACGAAGCTAGTGTTCTTCATAGAGAGGAACATTGGTTCAAACGGAAATTTATGGAAACCACCTAAGTACATAGAAGCCAATGGTGCCTTCAGTCAACCAAGCGTGGAAATTAAAAACGTATGGAAACCGCTCATGGACCGTTTTGGAGGGAGAAAAAGCGCGAAACCACGCGCGCCACAAGACCGCGCGTAATTACACTTAATTATAGACCTATAAAAGGTCGCGTAGCATCTGATTTTGTCACTATTCGCCAGAAGACGATTGCGGATTCAAGCAATTGAAACGTTGTGAAAAATTTGAAAGAGATAGAAATCTTTCAACCATTAAGATGATGGACGTCCGAAATATAAGTAATCAAATTCATAGTAGTTGTTTATTTTTTTGGTAAACAATTGTCAAATAATGGAAACATATTTGTAGTGAACGCTCCTATTTTTGAAAATCCAGAAAAGTATCTTCAATCTTCAAAAAATAGTAGTTTTCTTCATTTGACAGTGAATGTTGAAGATAGAAAAACTTTTACGTTTACTTTCATCAATATCGAGTACTTTTTCTGCTTCATGAAATTTTAAATTTCCACGACAAATATATTTTTGTCACTTTACAATTGTTGAGTAGATTTTTGGATGCAGAAAAAATCAACCAATCAAGTTATGAGAGTGTATTACTAAAGAAACATAATCTTTCCACTATTCATCATTTGAAGGTAGTTTTAAAAATAGGAGTGTTCACAAAAACTATATTCCCACCATCCTACAATTTTTCAGGGAGCTAACCAAAAAAAAATAAACGACTTCGAGGGAAAACTGATTTCTTTGGTTTTCATAATAACTGTACCATTTGTTCCAAAAAAAATGTATAACCACTATATATCTGACATTAGTTTCATGAAAAAAGCATAAATAGTTATTATATGAATGCGGTGTTGCCAATAACACGAAATTTTCGCGTTTCTCAAATATTCCAATAAAAAATAATTATATATGCTATAAAGATAAGATTTTTGCATTATTTTGTCGTTAAATAGACTTCGACAATTACTGGACAATTGTTGGTTACCACAGAGATGAAATTTGATGTTTATTTGTTCTCAATATGAAGTTAGCACATCCACCCCCTATAAAAGAAACGTTCACGATAAATTCACGAAAGTTATTCGACAATTACTGGAACTGGTTTTATCGATTTTATAGCATGTGGCTTTGCTAACTCTACATTCATCGTGAAAACTGATAATTAAACTACAGGGTGTCAATTTGAAAACTTCCCACCCTTAATATCTTCCTTCCAGTAAACAATATGAGTAATCGAAAAAACAGGTCAATTTTATTGTCAAGGGGGACACTTTCACGGACTATTTGTAGCCCTCGTGGTTCAACCCCCTAGGAGGGGTAGATGTTACCCTTAGAATTTTAAATGGGAAGGGGGGTCAAGTGGCACATCATTTTGATGGGCGTTCAATTCTTGTTCCAATGGTACCCTGACTTATCATTTTGTGATGAGCATTTTCCGAAAAATTGCGTTCTAAACTAACAGAAGTAATTATTAGAACGCCTGTACTGAGATGCATTATTGTATTGACTCCCTTTAATAAAAATGGTTAGAAGAGTAGGTGGCACCGCTCCAACCCTTGAATGACAGGAATAAATTTATTACGCATGGGATTTTTTATTTGGTGGTTATTTTCCTTCTACAAAATAAAATTTAATTTGCGAGAAAGACATTTCCAACATAAAATCTACTTACGCTTATCTTATTAGCTGTTCGAAATGTTGTCCATTTTGCTCTAAACAGTAATACAGTCTGTTTTCGAACTCCCCTCTAACATTACGGAAAACTTCACTAGGAATTGACCGGCATGCTGCTGTAATTCGTCTTTTAAGTTCGTCAATATCAGAAGGTTGTGTTTTATAAACAACGGATTTAAGATGCCCCCAAAGAAAGAAATCTAAGGGTGTTAAATCCGGTTATCTCGGAGGCCATTCAACTGCTCCCCTTCTGCCAATCTATCTACCCGGATATCTCTCGTTTAACCACTGTCGGACGGGAAGAAAATAATGAGGTGGAGCACCGTCCTGCTGGAAATGTAACAGATCCTCCTGCAAACGTTCATTACCTTCTGCATCAATTTGAGTTTCTAGCTCTTGAGTTATAAGAGGATCGATGGTCTCTTCAAGCATATCAAGGTACAGATTGCCAGTCAAGTTTTCTTCCAGAAATAATGGACCAAGAATGGCATTTCCAAGAGTACCAGCCCAAACATTAACTTTTTGTGGGTGTTGTGTATGCCCTTCCCGAAAAATATGTGGGTTTTCGTCACTCCAATAGCGACAATTTTGTCTATTAACATTGCCATTCAGAAAAAATGAACACTCATCGCTGAAACAGATGTTTAACAGAAGATTAGGGATGGTATTGACTCGATGAGACATGATTTCACAAAACTCTATTCTTCTATCATAATCATCCTCGTGGAGCTCTTGAAGAATCTGCATTTTATATGGATGAAATTTATGCATTTTCAATGCTTTTCTTATAGTCTCGCGTGACATTCCCGTCTGTTCTGATACTGATCGTAAGGAGCTCGTGGGCTCTGCAGCAAATGTTCCCAAAACTTCAATTTGAGCTGCTTCATTTAGTACTCTGGGGTTATTTCTTTTTTTATTTGTCACTGAACCAGTTTCGTAAAACTTATTCACCAAATCAAGCACATACCGGTGACTTACATTACAATTTGGATGTCTTTCGTTAAAAAGACATGCCGCCCTTCGTGCGCACTTTCCAACTTCGCCATAAATTACAATAATTTCAATTATGTCTTGAAGAATGTAAACCATTTTTACACTTTTATGCACTTATTAAAGTAATTCCTAAACAGCCCAACAGGTACAACGGTATTCACAATACTACCACATAGTTCAAATTTGCTAACCAATTTTTTGCCGGAAAACAGAAACTTTTTACAGCAGAAGTAGCAAAAAAGGAAGGCTATCTGTACAATTTCTGCGATGACACTTAAAAATTCAGCATTTAATAAACACAACTTTACTACCATCTACGTTTTACTATTAGACTACTTTTTTATGTAAAGTGTTTGGAGCTAATGGCTAATGTTACCCCTAATAAAGGGTTGGAACGGTACCACCTAATATTCTAACCAGTTCTGGCCAAACCATGCATCTCAGTATAGGCGTTCTAATAATTACTTCTGTTAGTTTAGAACGCAATTTTTCGGAAAATGCTCATCAAAAAATAATAAGTCAGGGTACCATTGGAACAAGAATTGAACGCCCATCAAAATGATGTGCCACTTGACCCCCCTTCCCATTTAAAATTCGAAGGGTAACATCTACCCCTCCTAGGGGGTTGAACCACGAGGGCTACAAATAGTCCTTGAAAGTGTCCCCCTCGACAATAAAATTGACCTGTTCTTTCGATTACTCATATTGTTTACTGGAAGGAAGATATTAAGGGTGGGAAGTTTTCAAATTGACACCCTGTATATACCATACCTGACCAACATCAAGAAGCGTCCTGGGAAGCATTTCATCGATGGAACCAATATCTTTGGAAATTCTGTTCAAAATCCTCCCACTGGGATTGGTGTCGAAAAATCTCATGGTTGCGTTGATAACCCCTTCGAATATGTATTTGTGCAATCTTATAGAACAAACCATCGCCAAAGTGTAAAAGGAAAAAGACCTAAACATTTGTGCCGACAGCAGACAAGTCAGTATTCCTCCATATATATACAAGCACGTGTTGGTCGACAGGTCAGATAATATTGGTTTGCTGGGTATAAACGTTTCGTTGACAGATGTCACATTCAAATTTATCGCAGTTCTGTATTCTTCGATGTTCGTCCATGTGCTGACAAACCAGTCGGTCCCACTAGAGAAAATTTGGGCAAAGAAGTAAAGGAAAATAACTATCGAAACGTTACAGCAGTTTGCTCCAGAGGATAGGTATTTGAGAAGTAGCGATCCTTTAACTTTTCCCTTCGACGATTCTTCTTGCATGTCCTTCACTTGGATTTCCTCTTCCTCTTCTTCATCTTCATCCACTTCTTCAATATCTCCGTGTATACTCTCGACCAAACTCTTTGCACTCAGAGCACTGACTACTGAAATTGATCTTTTCTGAAATTTTAATGTTAATGTATATTATTATTCATTCTTCTATTTTAGCTAATTTTTTTTCTGACCACAAAATTATACATTTACGAATTCCATTCTAAATAAAACCGAAATATTCAATGTGTCCACTTAGTCAGCGACATATCGAAAACATTTCTATTTCTCGTTTTAGAAAAAAAAATTCCCATAAACCATTTTACACAAATGGTACCGAAAGCAACTATTTTTGGGTCAATTTTTTTCAGTTTTGAAATGATTTCTTTATTTTCGGGACGATTCTTGTTACTTTCGGTTTTGGGACGATTTTGGGTATCTATGTAGGCGGCTTTGACAATAACAATAATTTTGTATTTTACTATAACAGCGCTTGTCATCTAACATTGATGTGTTTTTTCGCTTTTCAAATACAAAAAAATGGAAATCAGTAGTAAATGTTAAGCTGAAATGATCCCACATAAGATTAGTGAATTTGCTGAATCGGCTACTTATGAATTATTGCCGGAAAAGTCAAGAGATAGGTATGAATTGGTCCACAATTTATTTCAAAAATGGAGCAATGATAAAAATGTGCATACTATAAATGAACGAGTGATTCTTGCATATTTAATGGAAATATATAAATTCTTAAAGCCATCAAGCCTCTAAACCAATTAATCGATGCTTAAGTCCACAACTTATATTGAAAATAATATAAATATAAGCCGATAGCCCAAAGTTATTGAATTTCTTGTAAGAAAATTCATTGGCTATAAATCAAAAAAATCAAGGGTATTGATTAAAGAAGACATATTTCATCAGAAGTTGGAGATAATATTTATCTTATGACAAAGGTAATATAATTAAACCGAATTCCTCTTCTTTCTTGTGATAATTTTTTTTATTTTAGTTTGCATTAATAATTGGTTTGGCAGGCGCTTGTCGTCTTGAAGAACTTTGTAAAATGAAGATGAGACTACCATGTTAGTGATTAAAATTCCTAATTCTAAAACGTATATGGAAAGAACCTTTGTCGTCATTTGAGAAAATAATATTTCTTTATATTTGTCATAATGACACCACATCGAAGATTATTTGTTTATTATAAAAACTAAAAATGTACCATACGACCTATTATTGGTATCCACACTTTTAGAAAAATCGACTGCACAATTGCTGAATTTCGTAAATTACCGAATCCCAAAGAATACACCTGACAATGTTTACGCAGGAGCTCAGCCTTTAAGGCTTTACACCTCTGAAGCTTCAATGAAATATTTTATTGTTCAAAGATTAGCATCTGCTATTTTACTATTTTCAGTTCTCATAATAAGAAATTTAAATGAGGAGACACGGAGGATAGAAATCAACCAATTTAGAAAATTATTTAAGAAGTAATTAATATTCAAGTCAAATCAAGTCAAGTATTTATTAATCCATTAAAACGAGCTTACAAAAGCAATTGGACAAGTCAGTATCAGGTACATAGCAAATACAAATATATAACAAAACACATTCAGAACTAACAAAAAAGTATTGAAATAATCGAGTGACTAAGCAGAACAGCAATGCACATACAATGTACATATTTAAAAAATAACATAACAAAAACATTTATAACTAACAAAATGCATTAAAACAATCTGAGTTAGTACAAAGCAAAAAATACAAAACATTTTATTATTGTTGGTAAGAAAAAACTCATCGATTGTGTAGGGGCTAATTTGAAAAAGTAACTGTTTTATTTTATATTTGAGTTCTTGTTCCTTGATGCATTATATAGCCTCAGGCACAAAATCTCGAACGACTTATGATATAGAGATAAACGTGATTTGGGTATATGGAATTCATTTCTGACACGAGTGTTATAACCATGAAGAGATTTGTTTTGTTTAAAAACTTATTTTTTTTATGAATTTACAACAGAACTTCCAGAATGTAGAGACCTGAAAGGGGCAAAATATTTAATTTTTTAAATAATGTTCTACACGATGTAGTTCGTGATTCATAAGTGATGTTTTCATAAGAGAGATTGTTATACGAAATTGTCTATATAAAGTTCATACGTTAATATTCATCGATACCCTTTTCAACATACAAAACGGCTCCAGAAAAAATAATGAACTCAACACGATCGAAAAGTGATTTTACGGGACTCGCAGGACTCCAGGAGTCGCCTAAGGCTCGTCCTGGAAAGTTCCTACGCATCCCGTAAAGTATCACTTTTAGAATTTATTACGTAAATTACTATTACTGATACTGTGGATTTGGATTGCTAAATATCAATTATGGAATGAAGAAATACTCACTCGGAAAGACTTCCGTGGGGCCCTATCTTCTACATGATTTTGTTTCTCCTCCTCTCCAGCTTTGTTTGCAGGATCAGCGGTGAAGAGTTTGGCGTAAGTGTTATCTGTATTGATTAACTCGTTGAAAGATCCTTCGTTCTCTATGATGCCCTGAAAAAGAAGGAAGATTATGGAATGGTTAGATTGTTTAAATATGAAAAAATAATAGGTGTACGCCTACTATATGATGTAATTTCGAAGGATTCCATGATTAGGGATGGAAATTGTTAAACCACAATCAAAATATCTAGTTTCTTTTAGAAACAATGCATATAACTGTAGCATTCAAGAGTAATGATAATTTGCATTTATTCATGAATAATCAAGGTCTGCATTCAAAAAATCTGGGATCCACAAGTTCAAATGCGATGACTGCAATGCCTTATATACAGCGTGTTCATTTCAGGACTTCCCACGCTAATTTTCTCCAAATGTGTGTATCTTTTTTGAATCCTGAGACACGTCAACAAATGTATCGAAGGGGACAAGTTTTCATCAGAAAATGAACGCGCCACCTTTCATCCCCTGCAAGGGGGTGCTACCAACTTCAAAATCTTAAATGCGATTGAGTATCGAGTAATACCTCACTTTAAAGGTCTTTTTAATCTCTACACGTCAGTGTTTTTTTTTAATTGATCGATCCGTTGTCGAGATATTTATTTCTTCTGTTTACTTTCAATTATTTTGTATACCAAATAGTGCATTGAGAGGTATGCAAAAAGTGTACTTGTTAAAATAATGATATATTTAATTGATTACCATAGTTACCAGTTGTGTGATAGTTGTGTGATGAAGCAATTTATTAAAAATGGTTTACGCTTTAGCGAAAGGCACCCAGATAAGAACATGTCCTAAATCTGAACCCCAAATTTACTCAGACAGGATCTGTTGCAAATTCAAAACATGATCAGCCAAGAGTTTTGACAGAATCCACTCAAATTGGAGTGTTAGGTTATTTTGGTATGAATTATAATACTTCGTTACGTGCCATTTCTGATGCAACTGGAGTTTCCTTAGGCTCTTTCCACAAAATTACAAAAATTATTAAATTCCATCCCTATAAAATGAAAATATGTCGAGAGTTGAGTGAAGACGATTTTGACAGACAAATTGAGTTTTGTGAACAAATGACAACAATTATTAATAACAACATAGAATGTTTGAAAAATATCTGCTTCTCTGACGAGTGCTCTTTTCATTTGAATGGATTTGTCAATAAACCTGATTGCAGATATTGAAACAATGGAAATGACCATGTGTTTGTCGAAGGGCATACCCAGTTTCCCCAAAAACTAAATGCATGGGCCGGTATACTAGGAAATCAAGTAATTGGTCCTTTGTTTATGAATGGGAATCTAAATGGTGAGGTGTACTTGAATATGTTAGAAAATACGATCAATCCCCTAATTACGGAAGCAGTTGAAAATCAACTGGATGAGTTACATTCTCAACAAGATGTAGCTCACCCCCGGTATGTGCTTCCGGTCCGTCAATGGTTACACAACGTATATACCGGTAAATGGATAAGGACGAAGAGGACCTTATAGAGTGGCCAGCCAGGTCTCCGGATTTAGCACCATGTGATTTCTTTTCATAGGGACATTTAAAATCAGTTGTTTACACATCCCCGCCGCGAAATTTACAAGAGCTTCAACAAAGGATTACTTGTACCATTGTTTGGTCAATAATGGACAACATTTTGGTCAATTATTAAAGTGACAGTAGTGTAAAATATTATAATTAAGGTTTGAAGTAAAAGAAATGAGAATACACAGTTACAGTTTTTATTTCAATGGTAGGAAGCAGCAAACAGATTATCCTAAATATCTCGACAACGGATTGATCGATTAAAAAAAACACCGACGTGTAGAGATTGAAAAGACCTTTAAAATAAGATATTACTCGACACCCCTTCGCATTTAAGATTTTGAAATTAGTAGCTCCCCCTTGCAGGGGATGAAAGGGGGCGCGTTCATTTTCACATGAAAACTTGTTCCCTTCGATACATTTGTTGATGTGTCTCGGAATTTAAAAAAAAATACACACATTTCGAGAAAATTGGGGTGGGAAGTCCTGAAATGAACACCCTGTATAGGCCAGACCGGCCACAGTTTCAACCAAAGATTCAAGGAGCATTTGAGAAGTTGTAGATCAAACAAACAAGATTCAAACTATGCCAATCACCTCACAAGTAGAGTATGTGGTATTGATAGTATAGATGATAGAAGTATTTCTAATTAAATAGGTCCCTACAAAACAACAAGAAATAAGAGCTTGAAATTGAAGACCGTACAACAGGAATAGACAGGTACACACGCTTCACGTCCAGGGGTCCTTCGGGACGACTTTTTCTGAGACACACAACAACTAGACCACGGATTAATAGGTACATGTCACACAAGGAAAGGTCTACACATGGATACCAACTCTAAAACCAACTACAGCTTGATATTTGTCTTGTAAAGGAATTCCATTAAACATTTATACAATTGAATGCTATTTGAGGCTAAGATCGACATGACATTGAAAGGATTCGGCATATTTAAACTACAAAGTTTGTCATATAGTTCATCCGACTCATCGGAATATTTGGAGCATGCAAAAAATATATGGTCTAAGTCTCCCTCTTGATCACAATGTTCACAATTTTTACTGGAAATTATATTTATCCGATAAAGATGTTGTGGGTAACAGGCATGACCAAACTTGAGTCTTATAAGAGTTGTGATGAATCTGCGGGGTATATTGAGATTCGAAAACCAATGATGTTTGGGTACACATGGTTGTAGTAGTGTGTATCGGGTGGGATTGGTATTACAGTGTTCACTCCAGCTAAATGACCATGTTGATCGCTGTGTCATTCTCAAATGAGCAAAAAAATCAGTTGCACATACTTGGTGACCAATGTTTTCTCCTCTTTCAACACCAGCTCGTGCCAGCTTATCCACATGTTCATTGTCCTCCAGACCTAAATGTGCCTTTATCCATAAGAAATGAATTTGTGTTCCGCTGAGATTTAAGTTTGCCACCAGTTTCTTTATTTGTAATATGTACGGATTGTACTTAAAAATTGATAGTTCAACAGTTTCTAGAGCTTTCAAAACAGATAAGGAATCAGAGACGATGACAATCTTTTCGGGATAAGAGTTTTTAACGAATGAAAGTGCTTCGAATATAGCTACAGCCTCTGCTGAGAATATTGAGAAATTGTTATCTAATTTATACCATTTCTCTACATTTTGAGATGGTATGAAAAAGGCAAAACCTGTTCCATGCAAAGTTTTGGATGCATCAGTAAAAATGACCACAGCATTTTCCCAGTTTGAAAGAGAGGAAAGAAGAATATTTTTACTTATTCGTATGTCGTTTGAGTACCTTGGTTGAACGACATTTAAGTTGAGGAAAAAGGAGGTGTAATCTTCTAGTATATAGATTTGCAAAAAGATGTTGATACTGCTGGAAGGCAATACATAAAGGTGGCGAATTTTTCAATCTCCAGTATTTATTAGTAAGGTCTGCACTATTTAGGAGAGATATATTACGAAAGAGGTCAGAATTGTGTGTATATATTTTGGTGAGGAATTTTGCACTAAGATAAATCCGTCGAAACTCCAAAGGGGGTTCAAGAGCTTCCACATGCAGGGGAGCAATTAGTGTTGATTTCATTGCACCAAGACATATTCGTAGAGCCATATTTTGAAAAACATCAATTCGTTTCAACACGTGGTTACTGGCAGAACCATAGAGAAAACATCCATAATCCAGTATGGAACGTAAATAGCAACGATAAAACAATAGAGCTATCTCAACGTCGGCGCCCCACCAAGTTTTAACAACCATTTTCAAAAAATTAAGGCCTTTGTTACATCTATTTAGCATGTATTCAATGTGAGATTTCCAAGTTAGTCTTCGATCGAGGATAATACCCAAAAACTTGAATTCATTTTTAACGGGAAAGTCCACGTCATTTATGCGAAGATGAGTGGAGCTCGGCAAATTGTGTCTTGTAAAAATAGTTATAGAGGATTTTGCTACTGATAGTTGTAATCCATTTTTGAATAGCCATGCACTGACCTTCATGATGACGTTGTCTAAAGACTGAATGGCACCGTCATATTTTTTATGTTCTGTGTATATACAAATATCGTCAGCGTACTGAACAGTTTTGAATGGTAGGCTTAAGATTTTTAGTTGATGTAAGTCAGCTGTATACATATTAAACAACACAGGACTCAAGACTGACCCTTGAGGCAAGCCTGTATTATTAAATCGTGGACCAATGATATCGTTATTAAATTTTCTAAGGTATACCTGCCTATTTGAATAAAATTCAACAATAATGTTGGCAACGTGAACTGGAATATCGAACTGCTCAATCATTTTTGTTTTTAGAATAGGTAGACAGACCGCATCATATGCCCCTTCAATGTCTAGAAAAAAGCTAGCTAGGTAGTTGTTTTGTGAAAAGTTGTTTTGTATGTCTACTACAACAGTTGATAACGCATCTAATGTGCCAAATCCCTTTCTGTAGGGAATAACCAAATATACCTGTATAATTCACCAATCATTAATAATTATATTAGTAATTCCCAAATGCCCCTTGACCTCTCTCTTCCCACCAATGTAACTTTACTCAGTATTTAAGGAGATGATATTCTGTACCTAGGTTAGTTCATTACTCGCTCAGAGTGTGTCGAAACAATTGTTAGCAATAAATGTTAGTGTTGTGTACATTTTGAGGTATTATTTTCACTCGAACCATTCATTGATAATTATGTTCACATTCGGAAAAGTACGTTTCATGTCATAGACACATCAATACACATCTATACCTACATTCTTCATAATAATTATATGATCAGCATTCTTCAAATAATGAACTTGATGGGTGACCAGAATTCTGGTTTTGTTAGCTAGGAAACCATTGATGCACTCGTCGTACAGCGTTTTTGACACGTGTATATCTACAGCTGATAGAGGGTCATCCAGCATATAGATGTCCAGATCCCTGTATACAGCCCTGGCTAGATTTATTCTGGCTTTCTGTCCTCCACTCAAAGAGGCCCCTTTGTCTCCAACAATGGTTAAGTCTCTATTCGGGAATTGATTCAAGTCACTTTCCAGAGCGCAGACTCGTATGACCTCTTTGTACCTCTTTTTGTCGTATTCAGCGCCAAAAGTTATGTTTTGACGAATTGTCGAAGCAAACACCCATGGTTCTTGTGACGCATAAGAACATCTACCATTTATGCTCATCGTACCATCGATAACGTCAAGTTCACCTGTAGACAGAAGTTAAATTGAATTTTTCATAAAAAAAGTTGAACAAAATTATCCAGAATATTCAGAGATTATATTTCGATAAAACAGTATTGTCTACATAGCGTTTACAAAACCTATTACTATTATTGAAATCGGATTATTGAAGCAGATTGTCATATATGGGAATCACGATTCTACACCACTGAAACTTGTTTATGGAGTACCACAGGGATCCATATTAGGGCCACTGTTATTTTCAATATACACGTCTACCTTCAGATAATTTGAAAATATACTATTCTTAATCTTGTTCAGAAATGGATAAGAGTAATATTATTATTAACGAAGACCTTGCAGCACTCTCAGAACTGGATGATGAATATTGCGTGGAAATAAAATCCTTCCAAATGTGATCTTATTTGGACGCAAAGTGTCTAGGGATTGATATGCAGTTTCTGTTTATATTAAAATACATAATCAAACACTTGAATAGGCTGGTTATGAGGTATAGAGGGTTTGTGGTATTTTGAAAAATCATGCTTATTGTTTATTTTCTTATGTCAAGTCCAGAAAACTAATTGAGTTTGTATTTTTTACTTCGATTGCAGACTTTATGTTTTTTGAATATTATTAATATAATGATGAACAATATCTAATTGTCTATTGGTATCTGTAAAATATACCAAAACTTCATCCACGTATCAATAATAATACAAAAAATTAAGGATGTTTATGGATCAATCCTCTAGGTTGTCTATGAAAATTTCCGCAAGTAAGAGACTTAAATAATTTCCCATGATTAAAACTTTTGAAGGACAGATTTTGTTATCAAACTGGAAATCATTTTGTTTGAGACTTAAGACAAAAGGTCTTTGATCTCTCGTTGGATAACTGAATTTAGTCGATTTTTGTCAAATAATAGTAAAATAGTAGGCTTGAATGAGAATGGTAATGGCATTTCATTACTGGATTGTGGTTCAAATCAATAAATATATTTTTTTGAGAATTATATTCCTTATGCAGACATGATTTATTGAAAATTATAGTCAGCTTGAAACTTGAAGCGATGTTTTCTTATTATCATCATATAATATTATGATTACTGTCATAAAATCTCAGGAATATAAGAGAGTGTATATGTATTAGAAGACGGTCATCTTCAATTAAAATTTAAAAAAAAATCAAAATTATTCAACTCACCCAAGATAGTTTGTAGAAGAGAACTCTTTCCACATCCAACAGGACCTACGATACCAATGAGCTTTCCTTTCGGTACTTTGAGGCTTATATTATTAAGAACAGTGTCACTTTTCGACTTGTTCCATCTGGACGTGACGTTTTTCAAAAGGACCATCTCCTTGGTGTCAGTGACTGAAGAGTCGTGAAAGTTTTGCAGTTTCTCGTAATCGTATTCTTCATTGCTTAGGAAAGCTTGCAGACGCCTTATAGAAATAACAAGTTCGGCAACTTCAGTCAACCCCCTGACGAATATTCCCGTCAAGGTTTGGGAAAGGAGGTTGAAATATGCCATGAGTTGAAACACCTGAAAGTATAATAAATTTTTAAAAAGGGATAAAGCTGAAATCCTATATTACTCGAAAAGTTGAATAAATAGGGTATCAGAGGAGTGCCACTGGATTGGATATCGGATTATTTGAGGCATAAAAAACAAAACGTCTCTGTGAACAATAAAAATTCTGAAATGAAGTGTATTGATCCTGGTGTGCCGCAGGGCTCAGTTTTGGGCCCGGTATTGTTTATCCTTTCCATCAATGATTTGATTAATTTATCAGTTTTCGCATCATTAACTTCATTTGCAGATGATACATCCGTGATCATATCAGATACAACCGGTCAAGCTTTGAAAGACAAAAAATGCAACACAGTCTTTTACAAATTGCACGAATGGTATTATGTAAATCATCTGTTTCTGAATGTTGGAAAAACACGCGACTGTCAATTTTTATTTTGTCTCCAGCATCGAGAAGGCCATTGAAAAAGCCTCTAATATGCCCATTTACCCGAATAGTACAGCTACCAGGGTAAAAAAATTACTAAAACTTCAAATTAGATTGAAAGTTCATGAAATTTGGTATGGGGTTAGTTTAATAATAGCCGGATAGGTGTATAATAGGTTCCGGGTACTACTTTCTGAAAATCTAAAGAAGATCCGGTTCAAAAAAATTTCCGACGCTTTTCCGGCCGTAACTCGGAAAAAACTTGAAAATCGAAAAAATATCATGAGACCAAAAATTAAGCTAGGAAAATTGGGAACAAAAAAACTTATACACTTTTTCGGAAAAACCCCACGTTTTATCGAATAATCAAAAAGAAGGAAACAAAATTTATTCAATGAATGATGGTTTTTCGGGTTTTTAGGCCGACGTTTATTTAGAGAAAAACTCGACGTTCCGCCAACACGAGTGGTTGGCATTTTCAAGAGAAATGTTTACAGTTTCGATCACTGAACACTACTTGTAGTGTTCAGTGATCTCTTGAAAATGCCAACCACTCGTGTTGGCGAAACGTCGAGTTTTTCTCTAAATAAACGTCGGCCTAAAAACCCGAAAAACCATCATTCATTCAACGATGGCCGCGAAAGCCTTTCACAACTTGTAAAATTTATCCACTCTGACTTTTGATCAAAAATCCCAAGGTAAAAGATGAAAAATTATTTCGAAAATACATTCTTTTCTTCACATTTTTATGTTTTCAGAAGAAAATACACAAGAGAGGACATTTTAGTTTACACTGAAAAACTCAATAGATTTAGTTTAAATAATTCTTCATCGCTAGATGTCTTGGGATCTGTATCATGGAGATCGTCTCTCTTCGTATCAGGAATATTTCCTGTGACTCACATGAAACACTACTCTTATTCCCAGGGATTGATACCCTCGCATATTACACTTCATCAGTAAAGCATGAATCCTTATCTTATTCACGATAATTTTGATGATCTGAAAATGAGTTCATACAGGAATCCATTTTGAAAGTTCTTTTATTATAAATCTGCTCACAATAGTGCCAAAACTAAAATATATACTTTAATCTTGGTTGAGAAGAACCCAAAAACCCACTTCGGAACTGACTTTTCACGCTGGTTTGTTTACACGCATGTTGGAAACAGACAACTGCAACCGGGAAGGGCATGCGCAGAACGCGTCAGTCCGAGCTATTCAAAAACGTGGTCCCACTCCGCCCCAATACTCCCTGATCGACACAAAAGAAACACCTGGCCTTTGAAAACTAGTGCACGAGAAGATATATTTGATTTGAAAAGTGAGACTTCAGCTTCCATTTTTCACCGAAAACGTATTCAGAATAGTTGAATACAAGATAACCAGGAGAATAAGTAAAAATATGGATTTTCGGCTGAAAGTTTGAATAAACTGATTAATTGATTTGTTCCTGCTATTAATTCACAGTGGATTAAAACGGAATTTTTTCAAAATTTTCTCAAGCATCTTTCACTTCTAAAAAAGACTCGAAAAGTAGGAAAATTGTATGCTCAAAAGAGTGTGTTTACTCAGTAAATGTCAGAGACCGATTTTTCCAAACATCAGTAGGGCAGAGTTTCGTTAGCTGAAATCGAATGACATAGTATGAGATTCAAAACTGGTAAGGGATTACTTGAGATACTGGGTGAATTTTCTGTATAGGCCCTTCAAACAATTGTACTAGAAAACACAATAGAACCCATGGAAGTTTTTGGGTGATGGAAAAATACATTCCATATTCTACACCCAGGATTCTGAAAGTTCAAGTCTTATCCTCCAATCCCCCCTTTGATTTATGAAAATCCGTTAAGCAGAGCCTGAGTAATGTCAGTTTTAACTTTGAAAAACATTCTCTCTTATTTAAAAACGTTAGCGTTTCCGACACGAGCGTTGTTATGACATTCCAAAGTAATTTCAGAGAAAACATTTGATTTTTGGTAAAAAATAAATATAACCTTTTTTGTTCAAAATTTTCACAGCTTTATTTTTGATGATTTGATATTTTTTCAATTTCCACGTTTTTTAAAGTTACAGCCAGAAAATCGTTGGAAAATTCTTTACACCGGATTTTCTTTCGATTTTTACAAGGTAGGGTCTGGCACTTATTGGAAACCTCTTCCTCTATTGTTAACCAAATTTTATAGACTTCCAGTTTTTTGAGCAGAAGAAATCTCAGGATACTGTATGGTGTCGTAGCATCAATGAAAACAGAGTTGGCAATAGTGCCGACTCAATTTGAGGAATTCCCTGTATATACCGTTTTGTATACTACCTATTGTGTTTTTTAGCTTATAAGTTATAAATTTTTGCGAAACAACAACTTTTCTGTCATCGTCAAACCACTTTGTTACACATTTTGTTTTAATTGTGCCACAATCTAAACATATCTGTATATTGTTATTAAAGTTATAATTATTCAGAGTGATTTATGATTTGATTTACAACTGACTAAAGACTACTTATCGAAAAAGGATTTGTAATTAAATTTGGTACCTTTGATGCTGTCAGCTCCTGCCCAGACAGAGTAACCGTTAACAAAGTAGCGAAGAGGGCCAATCTAGTGGTGAACATTCCGAGTGCCATGAAAAACGCCCGTGTGTAAGATCCCTTCTTGATAATGGTCGTTTCAGCTTTCCTTACAAGAGCAATCAGTTTTTTGAATGGAGTCTCCCAGGCGTACATTTTGATAATTTGGATTCCACAAATGATCTCGTCCATCAATCTCAGCCTTTCGTCTGTTTTCGCAGCTGTTTGCTTCCTGAACCTTGCCGACATGTTTCCAGCGTACGCTGAAAGTATAATTGATTATTGAGTGAGTTTTCTGTTCCATACATTCAAGAATAGTAAGTAAAATTTATCAATAGATAAATACATATACAGGGTGATCCTTAAAGACATGCTAATATTTGAGGGAGTGATTCTTTGACTTATTTTAAGGAAAAAACTTTTTATAAACGTATGTCCTAAAAGTCCTAACTTTTGAGATACAGTATGATAAAGTTTTAAAAAAAAAACAGTTTTTTAATAATAACTGGGATAATATTGTACGCATCGTCATAAAATTAGGTACATGTCTTCTGTGCATCAAGGTGCAATTTGCGATGTACAAAATTTTTCGTTTTCTCTGCCAGTGGCGTCCGCGCGGGTTTTGCATTGAATATTTTTGAAGAAAAAATACTACACCACTGCTTTTCCTCAAAATAAAAAATATTTTTCAGATTCCCATTCATTTTTGAGCAAATTTATTTTGATGGGTTTTCTTTGTCCGACGCATGGTTTTTGCTTAAAAATATAAAAATCGTTTTACTTCAGGATCAATTCCTCAAAAATCTGATGTGGTGTGGAAATGATTGTGCATCGACTTAAAGCAAATTAAGGGATCTGACTTGTTCCAAAATGAATGAGAATTCAAAAAATATGGATTTCAGCTTGTACAAAAACGAATTTTATTCTATTTTATAAAAGTAAGTTTAAATGAACGGATCAAATTCATTAATTATTGACAATACTAACACTGATTATAAAAATTGTTGGAAATGGCCACCTTCACTTAATAGGCATGCTTCCTACCGTCCACGCATGGAATTACGCACACGTTCAAAGATTCCCGGCGTATTTCGAATAGTTTCACACGAGGCAACTATTCGCTCTCTTAAATCTTCTAAAGTATTAACGGGAGTTTTATACACAAGAGTTTTAAGGAACCATAAAGATAAATCTAAATTGTTGAGATCAGGGGATCTTGCTGGCCATTGCTGACGTCCTCAGCGACCTATCCAAGGATTATGATAAAGTGTATTTGAATGGTTTCGAACAATTACACTGAAATGAGCAGGGGTCCATCGTGCATATACCATATTCGATTCCTTAACGTAATTGGCACATCTTCAAGCAACCCATTCAGTTCTTCTTCGAGATAGTGTAAATAAGACTGACCATCAAGGCGTCCTGGTAGAAAAAATGGGCCTATTAGATAATCACCAATAATTTCTGCCCATACATTAACCGAAAATTGGTGTTGAAAATGGGTTTCGGTTATGGTATGGGGTTTTTCTTCCGCCCACATATGATTGTTATTGAAATTTTGAATAGCATTCCGAGAAAAGTATGCTGTGAACAAAATTTGTGACTCAAACTGCGGATTTAGTGCAATACTCTGAAGATACCACTGACAGAAGTTCACACGCTGTGGAAAATCTCTAGGGAGTAATGTCTGTACTCGTAAAATATGGTATGGGTATAACAAAAAATCAACCAAAATACGCCAAACAATTTGATGACAAATATTCAGAGTTCTATAGCGATCTTCCTCGTACTCGTCTCAGGATGTTCTTCGATTTCTTGCAGAACCACGTCCTCAATTTCAAGAGTTCTGACTTCTACCTTCCGAAGTACCTTTCTTGTAACTACCAGTTTCCCTAAGTCGGCGATGAATATTTGAAAAGGTCGGGCTATCTCGTAGGGCACGATTAGGATATCTTTCCTGATAACTGCGTCTGGCTTCTGTTGCATTACCATCAGCGAGGCCATATACGTAACGCATTGCCGCCATTTCTGCATTCGTGTAATTCACCATATTTAACAATTTTCAGAAAAACAGCGGACAACCAACATAACTTCAATAACATACTTAAAAATCAAGAAAATAATAGTGCGCTTCGCTGTTCCTATGGCTTTTTCAAACACAAAGTGGTATTCATAATCAGTGAAAACACAATATTTATTGTGATTTGAAGAACAAAATATACTATTAATTACAGACAGGTAGCTGAATTAATATCGGAAATCCGTTCAGGTATTGTCGACATAGATGCATTTATTATGAAAAGATTAAGAAGTGGTGAAAAGAAATATCAATTATAAACAGGTAGCTAAATTACTATCGGACGATGTATTGTCAACAAAATGTTTTTGCTTTCAGTCGATGCACAAACTTTTCCACACCGCATCAGATTTTTGAAGAATCATTGATCCTGAAATGAAACGATTTTTATTTTTTTAAGCGAAAACCATACATTGGACAAAGAAAACTTAAGAAAATTAAATTTGCTCAAAAATGAATGAGGATCTCAAAAGTATTTTTTCTATGAGAAAGCAGTGGCGTAGTATTTTTTTCTCCAAAAATATTCAATACAAAACCCGTACGGACGCCACTGGTTGAGAAAATGAAAATGTTTGTGCATTACAAAATGCACCTTGATGCATAGAAGACTGTACCAAATTTTATAAAAACGTCTACAATATTATCTCAGTTATTATTAGAAAACTGATTTTTTTTCAATACTTTATCACACAGTGCAGCCCTAAATGAACATAAAATAATTTCTGAGAATCACAATCCCAATTTCATAAATACGAAAATACTTGATGGTGAAAGCAACAGCTACAAAAGACAACTGAAAGAAAGCCATGAATGACAGAACAGATATAAACAACATCATCCACTCTATCACACTCTTATATAGTCAAAAACTCATCAGCACTCTCAAACCATACACAAAAATAAAGTCATTTAGTTAAAATTAACTCAAAAATATAAAAATTGAACCGAAAACAGAGAATTGAACCATCATAAAATGTTGATCTCATTTCACCCATTAGAGCAATCTTCCAAATTTCAATACCGATTCCACGTCAAACTTTCCCATAAAAATATTCTTCACATGAAACAAGTCGATGAACCTCCATTAGTGGAACAAAATTTTGAAGAATAAAATAAAAATTCTTCATGAAAAAAGAATTTGAAACAATTTCGATATTATTCGATTTCTACATGTCACTCAGGTACGTACCTCCACATCTATCATAATATTACATGAACCAAAATGTCATAATATAAAAAAAAATTGCTGAAATTTGTTATTTTCTACTATAGAAGAAAACTGAAGAAGTCCCAAGCCCAGGACGAAAGGTATTTTTTACAGATATACCATCAAAATAAATGAATGGATTTATAAATGTTTTTGAAAAATATGATCGAACTCACCTTGTAAAGGGCTCATGACAATAATGGTCACTATTCCAGCTACTCCGGGCAAACCAGCTTCATTATACAGGTATACCATGACAATTATCGCTGAAATTGGACCTACCCATAGTTGATGACACATTGCCGAAGCAAAATCAAATCTGGCAACATCGTTAGATAATAGATTCACAACTTTGCCAGCAGGTGTATCTCCAAGCGCTGTTCTACTGAGTTTCACAGCCTGAAAATAGAGGATTATTAGATGAAGGTTGCTTTGAACTATTTTGACTGCCAAACATAATTATTACAACTTAAAACTTTTCATACATGAAGGTTCAGCTAAAAATAAAAGATATACACCCAGACGAAAAACCATCAGAACTTGGCATTCCTCAAGGAGGAGTATTAGGACCTCTACTTTTCCTTCTGCATAAGGAATAGCATTCATATACGCAGATTACACTACTTCGATGATAGCAACAGATTGTATAAACAATTGAAAACACAAATTATCACACGAAATAAAGAATTTCTTGTACTGGTGCCTTATCAACCACTCGAATAACAATTTAACATGAGCTGTGTCCAACATATTCAACCCATACAAAGTTTATAGGAACTCATTAGATTTTAAAGAACACATTAACTTTTTGTCTACTAAACTAAGTGAAAAATAGATTGCTCTCATGACTTTAAAAAATAATTTTAAACAAATTCATCTTCTGAACTTTCATTACTCTTTCGTTTACTCAATACTTAACACAAATATCACGAATTGGGGACAATCTGTAGAAGTGAATCGTGTATTAATAATCCAGAACAGATACTCATAAAGATGCCATAAAGAACATAGAAATAAAAATTGGTGAAGATATTTAATATGAGAATATTATTTGAATATAGGAAAAATAACTCGATTTTTTTAGAAAATAGTTCATTTCTCGGAATTCTGGCTATTTAGGTATGGAATTGTGATTTATCAATTCGAATGGAATTTAGTCATCTTTCAGGATATTTCATAATATACAGGTTATAACATTCAAAATAACGCACTTTCCACCTTTTATGTATCTAGCAGTAAGATCATGACTTTTGAACGACCCTGTATAATGCAGAACAAACTCCTCTATACCAAATCAATAAACATGATCTTGATAAACTGAACACGAAACTTCAACTTCCTAAGAATCCAAATACCGCAGAAATATACATTCAATTCGAGCTGTGTTTTGCAAAAAAATATTGAATTTTTTTGAAAATAATCAATATATCAAAAACCGTTAGAGATAGGTATTAGAGATTATGTATCAAAAATAATCAGGAAGTGATGACAAGTTAAAAAATGTGATAAAATACAGGGTATCCTATTTGAAATAACAAAGATGCTGCTACTTTTTGGTGTAAGCGGCAACGCTGCATTGCTAAAAATACTCAAGATCGATAGATCAAGAACAATTACTTGAGTAATCAAATTCTCAGAATGATCCTATGTCCCGTTCTCCGTAAACGTCTAAGGTACCATCGACCTTGACCGACCCTGTATATTTTAACAACTGTGCATGGTTGATTGTATATGATAATATGAAGTGGTGCTGTTTGGCATATTTTTGTATGTACAATGTTTTAGTTTTTTGACTAAATAAATTGATATTTATATTCGTTTGATACTGTCCTTAGGTATAGGACAAAACTGCATTTACGTTGCTTACGTTAGTAACTATTAGAAGTGGTATACAAACATAGAAAGTTACATTTCTTAATTTTCGTGATGATCTCTTACTACAAAGTAATGGATACATCCTCCAATTTACTTACTTTTCGATATATCAATACAATAACAGCAGCTCTAACTCTCATCCCAGTGTGAATGGCATTCATCATATACTGAGTCATGACAAGTACTGAAGAAACATTCAGTGCTACAATACCAGCAGCGTATAGCAAGGCTTCCTGTCTCGTTGTTTTCGAATTTGGACTGTAAAAGTCCAACATTCCTCCTAGCAAATATGGACTACTTGTTCTCAGGAGAAGTTCTGCTATCGCTATTAGAATACCTAACATTGTATATTCAAACCAAAATGTTCGCAGCACGGCTCTGAAGAGGCTCGGGGATTTTTTAGGATTTTTTTCAGCGTTTTCTACTTGTTTTTTCCAATAACTGAAAAATGAATTATGCTCTAGTGAAAATGGGAACTACATAGCTATAATAAATCAACTATGAATATAGTAGTACCTACGTATCTGAATATGTAGTATATTGGCTGACCACGAATTTATATGGGACATAATTAATTCAGAGATATTCGATATGGGATGATTTTGTGGTATATTCCCAACAGAAATTTCGTATAAACTTCTAATTTCAAATAACACCCTCTTATGCATCTCTCACAGATTACTCTCATGATCTTTCCTTCAACAATCTGTAAAAAATATCCTCCTGTACTTTCCTGTACTTTCTAAAGTGAAAAAACCCCAACATTTGAGTATTCGTAGTTTGATTGAATTTTTCATTTTAAATCATTTTTCCAGTTGTCCTACTTAAATTATTATCACTTGCATATGCATAAGCTATTCAAAAACAAGTAATACTTTCTGTCATTTACCTTCGGAGTATTCTGACATTCTCGGTAACGTACGAGAATGGTACGAGGATGTATTGATATCTATTTAGTTAGCCTAGACCAGTTCCCTGCATAAACAAAATATTGCTTCACCATAGCAACGAACAATAACTTATTAGAAGTGTCAGTGTTAAGTTTGACGTCAAAAAAGTATACGAGAGTTACGCAATAAATTAAAAGAAAAAATATGTCCACCGAAATTGTGAAAATCGAAAAATTGTAGTATCGAGCCATGATCAAGTACCTGTATTTAAAAGGGTTAAGAGGTAAGCAGATTTACGAAGATATGCTTAATACCCTTGGTGATCAATGTCCTTCGTATGCGACCGTGAAAAATTAGACTGCAAGCTTCAAAAGAGGTAAATTTTCCATTGAAGATGATGACCGATCGGGAAGGCCAGTTTCTGTGTCAGTCCCCGAAAATATCGATGCAGTTCATGACATGATTTTAACAGACCGTCGAATTTGGCTAAAACGGATATCTGAAGCACTGAATATTTCATACGAACGCGTTCATCATATAGTTCACGTCAATTTGAACATAAGAAAAATTGCTGCAAAATGGATCCCCAAATGTTTGAATGTTGACCAAAAGCGTGCAACGGTAGTAGCATCGCGTTCGATCTGTGCTCGATTTGAAAACGATGTAGACTTCTTAAACCAAATTGTTACTATGGATGAGACTTGGGTACATTTCTACGATCCAGAAACACAGCAACAATCGATGGAATGGCGACACTCCGGTTTTCCAAGACCTAAGAAGTTTCGTGTCCAAAATTCTGCTGGAAAAGTTCTTGCTTCAGTTTTTTTGAGATTGCCATGGAGTAATCATGATTGATTTTTTGGATAAGGGTAGAACAATAACTGGAGATTACTATTCGACATTACTGACCACTCTACGGGAAAAAATTAAAGAGACAAGACGCGGAAAGCTATCCAAAGGTGTTTCGTTTTTGCAGGACAACGCCCCTGCACACAAATCTCATGTTGCCATGCAAAAAATTCGTGATTTAGGGTTTGAATTACTAGAACACCACCCTTATTCACCAGATTTGGCTACGTCCCACTATCATCTCTTTCCTCAACTGAAAAAAAGTTTGAAAGGTCGTAAATTTTCTTCCAACGAGGGGTAATAAAAGGTGTGGAGGTCTGGTTTGCAGAGCAAGTAGAAACATTTTTTTTTGAAAGGTCTAGAGACGTTGCAGGTTCGCTGTAATAAATGTATCCAATTAGGAGGAGATATGTTGAGTAATAAAATATTTTGACATTGAAATTTTGTTTGGTTCTATAGTAGGCTAAGAAATTTTCAATATATCCTCGTATAGAAATGTATAAATATTTATTGTGAAAAATATTAACAATAACACCCTTCGAACATATGTGGCCTGTATAAATATGAAGAATACTATAAAAATGTGTAAGTATACAATGAAAAATTAAAAATAAATTTAAAAGATTTCAAGAAAATTAAATATAATGTTTCCTAATATCATTGGCAATAATCATGGGCTCCCATAATTCTGATAGAGAATTTCCGTACTTTAAGTGCTATAAATTCAACAATTTTTATAGAGAGATTAATTTTTTTTGCAAAGTCAACAAATAATTCAGTGATCGTTTCTTCAGCACCAATGAATGAACCAATTATTTTGATTTCACCAGCTATTTTATCTTTCCTTGAAAAGAGGGATCGTGGGTTCATAGATATGCCTTTTTTCCATATTTACAGCAAGGATGGGATTCATCTGTTTCGAATCTTATTGTTGGGTCCAATAAACAGTGAGTACGTAAAGGTTGGAACAAATTCGTTAAACGCTCGATATGGCCATAAGAGAAAATAAGCTCAGACACCTCGATTTTGTTTTTCATTTGCGCATTTTTTGGTCTAATAATATTTTTGATGACGTCATCCCTGTTCGAATTATGATGTCATCATATTATTTTTCAATGGCATAACCCTATTTTGATAATACTATCAAAAAGAATACTTTTTTTTGTGTATGGATTTCATATTTTTTCTTATGTTATAGTACCGTATGTTCGAGAAATAAATTATTCATAATAATGTAATATTAGGTCTGTTAACATTAGCCTTTTACTTAAGATATCCACACAAAAAAATCTAGAGGGGTTAGATCAGGAGATATAGCTGGCCACTCTAAAAATCCTCTAGTACGATCAAAATCATGTCCATTAAGTTCATGAATCATAAGTGGATTTTCCTGAAATGATAGTAAAACTTCCAATCGTTGATCTTCCGTAACGCCTAGACGACCTTTCGTATAATATTATAACCGACATTATTAAAATTTCTAAATTTTGCTTAGACTTTGCTCGCCGTTGTACGTGTAATAGATCTATCGTCATATTTATTGTTAATTGACTCACAAACCTCAGCTTGCGTACGAGTCTTATCAACATAACCCAACATCATTAAAATCTATTTGCGTTGCTTTTCGCATAGTGTCGATAACTTATTTATACAATAATTATTTGATTGCTAACTATTATTTTTAAGTCTAATTTTAAAAACATATTTACAGTCAGTGTCAAGTTGCATTGGAGCAATCAATGTGTCAAATATCTGTTTCAAAATTACTAAAAAGAATAAATGGCTTCGATATATAGTGAAAGTAATTCATGAATTTGATGAAGATGATTTCGATCGCAGACTATTTTAAGAGT
Source organism: Chrysolina oricalcia (assembly GCA_944452925.2). Lineage (NCBI taxonomy): Eukaryota > Metazoa > Arthropoda > Insecta > Coleoptera > Chrysomelidae > Chrysolina > Chrysolina oricalcia. Next base: position 92,630 of record OX101821.2, on the reverse strand, counting down.
AGCCAGCTAGATTTCCTGATCTAACCCCACTAGATTTTTGTGGGTATACCTTAGGTCAAAAGTTCACTTTAACAGACCTAATATTACATTATTATGAATAATGGAATATCTTTTATTTCTGGAACAAACGGTTATGTAACATAAGAAAAAATATGATACCCATACACAGAAAAATACGTCCCTTCTGAAGGTAATATCAAAATAGGGTATTGCCATTAAAAAAAAGTTCTGTCCCTCTTTCTTTTTGTTTCAAAAGTTTCCATTTGGAATATTGTTCATCTCTCGTAATTTACGACCAAAGTAAATCCATTTATCATCTTCCAAATCTATATTAGTGCGAGAATCTTCGATATCTTGATCAGTGATTTATTGAAAAAAAATACTTTTTCAGTAATTGAAATTGCTTATTTCAAAAATATTTTCAACTGAACATGTTTTTTTATAAAGGCAGGAAAACCTAAGTCAAGTTTTTAAAAATAAAATACACTATATTTCGAATCTCAAATTTTGTTGCCATCTTTTGCCTTTCCATCGATGTGAAAAAAAACAAAATTAGTTTAGGTCTTGCCAAGTTATAATTGATAAAACTATTTTCAACGCTATTTCACTCAAAAGACGGCATCAAATTATTTCAAATTTGGAAATATATTCAATCCATTATTTTGCAACATATTTATTTACACTGTGTTCAAATTTGAATTTTGCAAAACTCAGACGACATCCATGTATTTCTTATACGATATTTATTCCGAAACTTTTCGCCTTACCATCGCTGTGCAGGAAATAAAAATCGGTTGCTGCGTTGTCAAGTTTTGAGTTATTTCCTTATTTCCACCACTTCGTTGAATTCGATGATCTTAATGTAAAATTCAAAAATTAAATACTTACTATTCTAGTCTGTTTCCCAATAAAGTACTTCTATCACTTTGAAGAGGGTTGTAAAGATCATCTACATCCAGTGTTTTCTTTGCACCCTTCTTGAACAGGGGAATGGTATATCTGAAATATAATTGCAAGTATAAGTAAATAAAGTATAGTATCTGGTTGTTTCTTCATCGTTACACCCAAGTATTTGATTTAATTAGCTGAATGAATAATTAATTACTGCACCTAATCTTCAGGATTACTTCATGATGGTAAATTACTACTATATGCTAAATGAAATATTACAATGCTCTTATTTACATTGATTGCTAGTGTCTATGATTTGCAACGTTAAGTAATTTTGATTAAAAAATTATGTTCATTCACCAAAATTACTTGGTGGGACGGTTCGTTAGTTTGAATAGTATAGTATAAAAATGAAGACTCTGTATTAGAAAGGTGTCTAGAAGGGGTTGCCAAGGAGATGAGATGAATAAACAAACGGGAATAGAAATAAAACGTTTCAAAAGAAACATCCAATTTAGAATACTATCCTAGTAGAAATCGATTCTTTAAAGTATTGTTTGCTGAAATTTACTATTGGAATATCGATATTCGTAGCTAAAATCTACCGAAAGGTACCCCTAATTACTAGCAGGAAAATCACTTCATCAATGTGGGATGATCAATATGAAATATGGAATTCTGGTATAGATGATTCCTTACATACAAGAATCTGATGAAGTAGCAGAATAATTACTTAACTTGGGAAATAGTATATTGTACAATGAGCATGAAATGACATACATTTCCCACGAGTAGGTATATGAAATTTTGTTGTACGAGCGAAGCTGATTACATCTCCAGTATTGTGAGTAGGTTTTTGGTAATAGTCCTTACCAATACTACTTGAGAATTCAATTAATTGAATTATTTTTCTCATCCACTACAACTCTAAGAAATTTTGAGAAAGCAAAAAGTGAAGACAAAAAATTTGAAGTCTGAATCAAATACATTAACAATCTTCTTACCCAAAAAATAAAATAGAAAAAATATTTGCGCTATCCCTTGGATTGGGGTTGCGTTTCTCTTTGGTCACATCCATGCTGCTATCCTATTGGGTATTCGACTTCAAACCAAATAAATAAATCTCACTGGATGCATTCGTCGTCTGATTGGCAGGTCCAGCTAGAACAAATATTTTCGAAATAAATTGTTTGGAAGGATTCGAATATTTTTGAAAAAAAACGCATGAATTGAAAAAATATAATAAATTGGTTATATAAACATGGGCCAAAATACTGGTGAATATTTCCTTCACAAATGGAAAATATTTCAAGTGCGACCGCCAAAAATTTCAGATGCGATCGCCAAATTTTTCAAGTGCGATCGCCAAATATTTCAAGTGTGATCGCCAAATATTTCAGGTGCGAATACCAAATATTTCAGCGCGATCGCCAAATATTGAAGTGTACCATGGCTCTTGCGCCAAAACTCTATTTTCGTACTGAATAATTCGAGAACAAAGCAAGATTTGATCAAAATTTCGAAACGATAGAATGCTACGACATACTTCCAAAATTATTTCTTGCAGTTGTCCACTACTTCTAGACCTAGACTTTACATGTTTTGCTTCAAGGTACCCCACAAGAAAAAATCAAGTGAAGTCAGGTCTGAGGACCTTGTTGGCCAGTTATTATCTACCTATCCATTTTCTTCTGAACTTGGTGTCTGTCCAACCAAGGACGCACTTGTCTAGCAATATGAATGCTTGCACCATCCAACTAAAAATAATTTCACGTCGTAGCTCTATCCGAATTTTTTCCAGTCTTTTCCATTATTGATTATTCATAAACTGACAAAAATGTCTGAACTCACGCAGCCATCAAGAAAAAATGTCTCTAATTTGTTTTCTCAAAATACGTTGATTTTCTATGTATATTGCAGTTTATAGTTAATCACCCAGTGGGGGTTTCATGTGATCCAATAACGGGAATTTGCCTCGTGCGTGGATAAAATGTTTTTCAGAAAATTTGGATTGCTGAAAAAATCTCGTTGACACCATATCCAATATTCCACTCTTCTAATAGTGTCTCCATCCTCAACAGCCCAAGTAGCACACCTATATTGGTAAAATATTGGTACAATATTGTGAACATATTGGCGAAATATTTGGAATTCAATATTGGCGAGAAAAAAAATGTGAACATTCGGCGATATTGGTGCAATATTACTTGAACAATATTGGCGAAATAATATTGAACTAATATTGGCCTCAAAATGTTCGGCGATATTGGTACAATATCGCTGATACAATATTGGCACAATATTCAAAAGTTATATTGTCGAGAAGTAAAATGTGAACATTTTGCGATATTGGTCGAATATTGTTTGAATATTTTAGAAATAGTTTTGGTGAAATATTCTTGAAGCAATAATGCCTCAAAATATTTATCGATATTGGTACAATATTTATCGATATTGGAACAATATCATATGGATATATTGGTGGATGTCAATATACGGTAAATTACTAAATGTCTTTTAGTTGATGAAGGTGACACCAGAGTCTGTCTTTTGATCGCCATAACCACTGAGTGAGCTGTCTTGAAAACAATTGGGAAGTATTTAATATACTTTCGTAGGTTTTAGAAGACGTTCTATATGTTGAGCCACCTAGCTGATTTTCATCCAGGTTTGATCATGATATAATTTCAATATGTTTCATTGAATATTTGGCCAATATTCAAATTTCATCTCAATCTAGATGTAGGAAACACTATGAAGACAATATTGTTTTAACGATATCGATAAATATCATTGAACCAATATTGACCCAATATTAATTAATAAGATTTGTTGAATATTGGCGAAATGATATTCAACCAATGTGTAATCACACTTGGAGATACAATATAGTTTTTATTTTTAGAATCGATATTAGGGGAATATTGGAATTGCGATATTTATTCTAGATGTTAAAAACGATGTGAAGACAATATTGTTTTATCGATATTGGTAAATATCATTCAACCAATATTGACTCAATATGAGTTATTACAATTTGTCAAATAAAGTGGAATTGATATTCAACCAATATTTTAACAAACTTGGAAATACAATATAGTTTTTTTTTCCTATAATCGATATGACTGGAATATTTGGATTGCAATATTTATTCTAGATGTGGAAAACAATATATAACCAATATTGTATTATCGATATTGGTAGAAATTATTCAACCAATATTGACCCAATATTTCGTGTGTTAATCTACATTCAAAACTAGTTCAACCAATATTTCACCAATATTATCAATGTAATATTGTTTTTTGAATATTGACCCCTATTGGATCAATATTGATTTTTCATTTACAATATATCTACATTGGCCCAATATGGATCCAAGATTCAGCCGATATGATGTGCTACCTGGGAGGGTGAAAGGATTTTGGTTTGAATGGAATGACATCTAAACAAATGATGCAATTTTTATCCTTTCTTGAAGTTGCTGTAGTGTTTTTTGTGACCTGACAAAGGCTTTCGACTGTGTCAACAAAAAAATATTTTTGGAAAAATTGGGGACATATGGGTTTAGAAATATGGTTATCCAGTGGTTTGAATCATATTTATCTGGACGAACTCAAATCGTATGTCTTCAAGATAGCTTATCGCACAAACTAGAAGTTAAATGGAGAGTACCTCAGGGCTCAGTCCTGGGACAAACACTTTTTACATTTTACTTAAAATAATTGGTAAATTGGGATTTGAATTACTTGAACCTTCCCATTTTTCACGAGTTAACCGCCCTATTCACGAGATCTGGCTATGTCCGAATATTAGCTCTTTCCGCAAATGAAAAAAAGTTTGAAAGATCGTAAATTTTCTTCCAACCAAGAGGTTATAGAAGCTATAGAGGCCTGGTTTACTGAGCAAGATGAACTTCTTTTTGATAGGTCCAGAGGAGTTGCAGGTTCATTGTGATGTGATACAATAAGAGGAGAGTATGTTGAGTTTTATGATATTTCGACTTCCAAATTTGGTTGGCTTCAATAGCAGGATGAGAAATTTTAATCCACCCTCGTATATCTATATTGGCTGAATATGAAATCGATATTCAGTCAATATAAAGTACTACTTGAGAATGTGATTTAATAGTCAGCAAGGTTATTACTATTGTTCGAAATAATCGATTTTAATCACTGCTTATTCATTTTCATAAGCTTTTGTATCGTATCTGATAAAATTATGTAAAAGTATTGAGAAATTACAAAATATCGAACACACTCGTGAATTGCCATCAGAACGTGTTATCTTTCAGACATCTGAGCACAGAACTCTGAGTTTTTTCGGAAGATTGAACAATTTTGGGCTGCTTATTTTATAAATGTTTACGATGTTTTCCAATCATTGGGTAATTCCTTAGTCAGAGTTGTTTTAGATGTTAATCAGACCTAATATGTGGTATTCAACCGGGGTTGAATGTATCATTCGTTCAGGTGTACCTCAGGGCTCCAACTTCGGTCCACATTACCAAACTGTGCGTGATCATCTTCGCAGATGATTTCAAATTACTTAAAATTATTGATAAAATCGATGATTGCCGTATTCTACAAAAAAAGATTTGGAGGCAGTAGCAACAGCCTTCCTCTAAATATAGGAAATTGTTTTCCTATGAACAATAATATTCTGGCTGATAAAAATGTTGTTAAAGATCTAGGTGTTTACTTTAATAGGGAACTCAACTTCAATTACCACGTGAATACAATCATAAATAGAGGTTATAAGATATTAGGATTCTCAATTAGAAACTCCTGTAAATTCACAGATATAAAATCATTGATAATGGTATCCAACACCCACTTCAGGAACACACTGGAATACTAAGAAAAAAATAGGAATGAATTTCGAAAGGTTAAAAAAAATTATTTTTTATTATATCTCCATTTCAAAAAAACTGGAGTGTACTCCTTCAATATCCCTTAAGTAATGCTTTTGAAGGAATTTAATTTCATCATTCAAAAACCAGATTTTCCATTGAGGTAGTAGAAAAATTTGTTACATTTAACGAATGTATGAGTAGTATGAATAATTTTCTAATGTATATAATGTTATGTAACTATGAAATCGTTTTCGTTTTCTAGTTTTTACATGTTTTAAATCCATTTTTTTGCCTTTCCATGTACAGTGTAAATAATGATTTCATACTATAGCTAATCTTCTAAAATCTGGTCAAAAAGAATATAACTGAAAGTCATTCTGCAGCCGTCTTTATCTATCCTTAATGATTTTGGTAAATCATTTAACAGTTGAAAATATGTCCAGAATCAACATTGACTCAAGAATGACTACCTTGTACACTAATAATATTTAAGCCAGATGTAAAAATCATTGTCTTACTATCTGACTTTTTAATAGGTGTATTGTTATTTCGATCCCTGAGAATATATACCTGTACTGATAGTACTTTTTGGGATTAAGAGTAGAAACGTTAATGAGATAACAATTATTTGTATTATTATAAGAATTGCATGGATCAGTGATTTACTGATTTAACAAATATAATTGAATAGGAGGGTTCAACTGTAACATCTCAGCTGCGTCTAGTGACACGAGGGTTGCTATTTAGAATAGAATAGAATAGATTTATTTGACCAAGTTACAATTATGTTTTTCGCAAGTCAGCAGTACAAGTTTAAAAATGTTTAAAATCGACATCAAAAGAGTTTGGGTAAAATAGTTATAGGTAAAAAAAAATCAATAATAATAATAACGACAAAACATACAAGAACAATCTAAAAAACAGTGTCCCATTATTTGGGAGATCTAATATTGCTGTGACACAGAGGCATACTCAAATATTCGTCAATGGAGTAAAAACAGTGATTGAGAATGTGTCGTTTCGGTTTCGATTTAAGACAGTTCCAAGTCAAATTCTTGAACTCATCGGGCAAAAAGTTAAAGAGTCTGATATCCAGTGAATTCATTTGTGTTTTATTGAGTCTGTAGCGAGGAGGTCTCAAATCAGTCGCACCGCGAGTTTCGTATTCATGAAAATCAGCGTTGGCCAAAAATGATTTTTTGTTTTTATGTATCTCCAATACCGTATTATTTATGTTGTGAGAATGGAGAATTAAAACATTGATTGGTGTATAAAAAATTCTTCTATTACTCTCGTTCAAGATCTAATTATTTTGAATTGGAAAGAACCAGTTGGCATAGCAGTTTTTCCACTCCGAAGTTAATTGGGATATATCTACTTCGGAGTGGAAAAACTGCTATGCTTTTGAATGCCTTTTGAGTGCATTAATAACTTCTAGAGGCGTCGAAAAGCGTTTTCCGCGTAATTTGTTCATCAAATAGAAATCATTGGGTGCTAAATTAGGGCTGTGCGGCGGATGACCCATTAATTCCACGTTTTGAGAGTTCCAATTACACATTACTTAAGAAATATTTAGAGCTAAGAGGATCTTTGCACTGTTTTAATTCTGCTCGACTTCAGCCGACACCATCAACTTCGATTTCCTTCTAGCAATTTTACATTATATTAACCTTTCTCATACAGCTGTTGAAATAATGGATGAATATCTCAAAAACAGACATCAGAAAGTACGTATAAAAGATGGAGAGTTGCATTATCTTAAATTGTTTCCAGGTTCACCTCAAGGGTCCACTTTTGTCCAAGAATGAATGCTGATAATAACATTGATGTTAATATCTCAATTATTGATGAGCCTCTGCAAAAGTAAATTTCAATAGTTATTTAGGTGTTCTGATTGTCAGAAAATTTTGGTTCGAAAGTCACGTGAACAAATCAATATAAAAAGCATACTCTGCAATAGAATTAATATATGGCAGTAGGTATTTTCACCAACTATCATATCTACCCTATGTAAACCTTGGTGTTATCAGTCTTCAACTATATGGTCCCAATTCAAACAAAGTACAAAAATGAGAAATGTTTAAAATTCTTGTTTGGGACTAATATTATGGTATATAAAGTAGGAGAAATGATTTTCTCTTTATTCGAATTAACGATGAAGTCGTTTTATTCGTGAATTAATATAAGAATTTGGGTCTATGGTTAGATACGGACATGAGGTTAACAAAACACGTTAACTAAACTTTATAATACCATCCTTGTGGAATTCAAGTAATTCACCCTAAATGATTAAAAAAAAAACGATTGGAAATTATGTTTGAGACAAGGCGGCAGTGACAATATTATGAAGACTCAGTTCTGCCTGAATAATGATTTCAACCATAGACATTAACTATTTTTCAACATTATGAGTTCAAGAATTGTGTTTTTCTAAATTCGATTTCAATCGTAGGCATTTATAGGTTTTTTTTGTAGTTTATAAGAGTAATTTTTATAGTTACATAATAGTTTCATATTCTAATGGTTGGGTTTGAAAGCAGCTCTTTAACTGAACCCCGCTCTTTCACCATTCTTCATTTATTTTTATTTTCCGTATATACTACCTACTATTTTTGGGGATTTCGGTGTTATTATTAACAATAAAACTATAATACAATATATTACTAAGTGTTTTTAACGTACAATAGAAATATACTGGCATTTTCCACAATGCAGGAAGGATAAAAAATTGACCTATATAAAAATCCATGCGTCTGTTTTCCCGCCATTATAGTAATGGTGGGAGATACCTAGTAGTATTAATTACGCTTTCTGTAACATTCATAAATGCGATTTTGATAATCTGATCAAAACAGGTACAGTCCATTTTTATTATTACTTATCTTAAACAGACACAACTCTTAAGGTTTTTCTGAAAGCGGGTTTCAAATTGTCTCTCGTTTCAGTTGATAAATAATAGCGTTTAATTAATTACCGCTTCACTGTTCCACTCTGAAACGCCCCATTTTTTTAAAAGGACACGCAAGTCCATTTCCAAAAACGTTTTCAATATCTCCAAAGACCACTCACCACTTTCAAAATATCTATTTCATTATTAAATTCCACTACAATCACAATTTTGTTATCGTAATCATCAAATGCAACAACATGAATGGAGTATACCGAATTCACTATTCCAAACACTAAACATTCAATAAATTTTCACAACTAATAAATTACTCAATGCATGTAACTTACGTATTTTCAAACCGGTGAAAGCATCAGAACAATAATTGCCGTTTCTGAATGTCACTAGTACTATATAATATTTCATTATTTAATCAGTAATTGTTTTCAGAATTCCTTATCATTGGCAGGACGGGCACGCAGAATTTGCTAGTTCCGAGGTTCAGGTGTAGATTATCAAGGCAAAAAAGCTATGAATGTGCATTTTTACTATGGATGAGTATGAATTTGTGATTATCTGAAATAGGTAACTTGCAATTCAGTTTCAAAATTTCATAGCTTGTGTGTGATTTAAAAACGCAACACCTTGTTATTTTGGAACCCATGAACCGAATTTGAAAAAGAAAATTTCTTGTTATTGTACTCAACGAGCTCTATTCAAAGGCCTACCATGTTCTGCTGAATGGGTCGAAATTTCCATTAGGACCATTAGTCATTTTTGTCTCGAAAAAGTGTATAGCCTATTCGATTAGGGCATATTTTGAACCCTACATACTAAGTTTGTGCCCAATATCTCACATAGAGTGTTAGTTATATGTATGAAAGCCTATGAACTTTACAGAAAAGATGAAAGAATCCTTCGGATACTCAGGTACGAAGTTACATGGTTGTAATCGTTCCATGGAATTGTCTTTAGTTTACCCAAAATCAACAAATCAAAAGTTGAAAACGTTTATTCAATTTCAGAACATTAACCAACAACTAGAATAGATGGAACAGTTTCCTCAGATACTGGTATTTTCAATATATTCCCCCTCACGCTCCATTTTTCATAACGCCGGCGCCGTCTCAAATTTTGGTGGGTCTTCCTCAATTGGTCTAGTGTTATTTCACCACACTTTTGCCTTATTCGTTCAAGTTTTGAGGTCAGTTTTTATGAACACCTTCTTTGAAATAGGTCTGATAAAAAGATCAAATGGAGTCAGGAATGGTGATCGAGGAGGCGATTATTTTGGAATTTAAAGTATAAGTTCCAAAATAACATAGCTCATATAATATCAACGACGATATACAAGATAACTGATTTTCGGAAATGTTTCATTTTGCTAATGTCTCTAATTTGATTAGTTAATTATAAATTTGCTTGCTTCTATAGATCAATGACTGTTTCGTGTGCGTTGAAGTGGGAAAAAGGAGGTTAGGTTAGGTTTGAACGTGAGTGGGCCCGTATCAGGCCCTCCACTGCCGCCAATGTCCTATTGTGGCTCACCCTATGGTTATATTTCTCCCAGTATATCCAATCTCTTAACGAAATTGAGGAATTTATCGCCAAATATTGAGATTCTGGTTCTGGCCGCTGCAGGGCATGTACACAGAATGTGTTTAGCCGTTTCATCATCCTCTGCATCTTGTGCAAGTCCGATTGTATGCATGTGATGTTTGAGTTTGCAGTGGCCAGTAAGCAAACCTACTATAACTCTGAGAAGCGCTCTACTGAGTTCTAGCAGTTTGTCAGAGTCCTGGGAAAAAGGAGAGTAAGATTTTCTTCCTGACGTGTAAATTGATTCGTGTTAGAGTTTCTTCTTGTATTTGTGTATCAAGCAAGCTGTCTCTGGAATGAAACTTTTATGAAGCTAGTATTTTTTTACTTACGAAAATTGTCCTGCATGATTGACGCCTCTTCACTTTGAAGTTGACTGTCATAACTCGTTTCTGGAGGACGAAAATACATGCAGATAAGGAAGGTGACATTCCAAGTTCGCGAGATATTACCCTGACTACGTAACAACCAGAGGTTTTTTTTCCAGATAACTGGAACTTCAGACTTTGATCAGTTTAATTATACAAGATACATTACAAAAAGGTACGCCAAGAATTTTTTTTTGTCTTCTTTTAATTACTTGTTCTAGGAACTGACGAGATTTGTTTTTGTAACATTCAATGTTAGCATGTTAGCATCACACCCCTCTTCCTTCTTCTACAGAAATAGTTTGAACCAGAGCATTACGCCAGAAAATCATAGTATCATCAGCAAACAATGTAAGATATCCTGAAATATTTAGGTTGGGCATATCTTTGATGTAGAGCAGAATTATAATAGGACTCAGAATTGATCCATGGGGGACTCCGCACGTGCAATTTTTTTTCTGTTTGTACTAACATTGTTTAACAGAACTTTTTGATTTCGATCAGTAAGATCTGACCCAGCCCAGAAAAAATGTGCCGCTAAATCCGTAATGTACGTCCTTTTTTTATGAAGTACACAGTCAAAGGTCTTAGAAAGATCAAGCAATATTTCGTTAAGGCTTTACAGGGTGTCCCGTAAAAACCACGTCAAACTTGAGGAGAATGTAGATCAAAGGATACCCTACCTGTCATGAAAAAATACCCACTACAAAAGTCTTGCCGTTTTAGAGATATTTGTTTTTTTTTTATAAAAACAATGAAATTTTGCCTCTCTTAGCAGTTTTGTCTGTACAGGTAGTACAATCTTACACCGTTCTAATTAATCTTGTCAGTAAAATATTGATGAAAGATTATTGTAAAGTCTGCATTAAAAACATACTCCGAATATTTTACAGGGGGCTGTTGGTTATGTTTTTTTTGGGAAAGTTAGATCTTTGTATTTCACATCATTGAATTCCAAAATGGTATAACACAAGTGATTTGTTATCACAAAAAATAAGATATGGGTATATTTGTCCAGAGGGTACGTTTCTGACAGTATAATTTGGCGGTTGTTATTTAGGGTACTTATATTACATTATTTCAACAAAATCAGAGTTTACATCATTCCTAGGTACACTTTTTGTTTTGGACGTCAAACTGTTCAGCAACCAATATATTATGTCAGCTTTATTATAGTTCCATTTCTGAAATAAAAAGAAGACAAAAAGATAATCGATAAAGATCAAATTTTATTACAAACGAAGTGCTTCCGATACAGAAAATGTTCCTAGTTATCTTGAAGCTGCCGCAGTTGAGTCAATTTCTAATTTAATATTGAATAAATCCAAAGTAGTAGTTTATGAATCGACTTACCAACGATTCCAAGTGTGGAAAAAATTGTCAAATCTAAATGAGAAAGTAATGTTGGCAAGTTTTCATATTCACGCACTAGTGTCAATATGAACTCATAACACTGGTTCAAATTTCACCGTCATTTTGAAATTTAAAACGTAAACAAAAAGTCGCCATATTGAAACGAAATCACAAAAAGTAAATTTAGTAAACTCTAAACACAGCAAGGTATTTTTCATGATACGGCTCTGTTATCTCAAATATGTAAGTTAAAATTTGATAACTCACACTGACAGTGATCACATATTTTTGAGATTTCAATCAATGACGCAGATATGTAATGTTGAAAATGCGATTGTCATCAAGACGAATACTATAGAGTGAATTGAAAATACAAGGTTATTTACGACGACCTGAGTATAAGGGAATCTATAGTACCAGTCAATATGAAATGAGAAAATTTACACTTTATTTCTGAAATTCAATAGCTAAGTATAGATTACAGTTTGAGATACATTATGAAAACTAGACTTGGGAAATATTATGGAAACTATCGTAAACTGAATATAAATGTAGGTAAACCAATGTTTAAAAAAAAGGAGAGCAACAATTTCAGATTTTCTTTTCAATAAGTAGCGCAATTTGGGAATTTTGTGTGTGTCCTCTTTTTTTAATAACCACCATATATTTCATAATGTTCACAGAGTAGATAAAAAATTTTCAGATAACTTATCAGAACAAACAAGTAAGACGTTTTCTTAAAAGCTTCTGATTTTATTTTGGTTCAACTAATTTATGAAAAGTTCGTAAAGATGTTCGTATGTTCTTGCTGATTTGATTATTTTAAGGGTAATATATTGTTTGCGACTTTTCCACAATTTCTGTTGAAGTTAAATTTTGAAGTGTAATATCACAAGACAGTGAGAATAAAGTGAAAATAATTTGACAGATTCTTCGAAAACTTTCTGCTAGGTAATAGACGCGAAAGCCTGAATGACTCTAGTGGTTATGGGTTGTAACGAAATGGTACTGAATTAACCATAACTATAATTCTACAGGGAAATCAATGTATACATTAAGTTTTCCACCGAATCTTCCCGTTTGCAAAAATTGTATTAAATGAATCACTAGCGATTCAGGGACAATTACTTTATACACTTTCTCCATTCTTTTCATTGTACAAGTTGAGTTTTCGTCGCCATCCAGAATTCCGTTTCATGTGAATAAGTTCAAACAATGTAAGAGTTGGAAACTCTGTAGAATTGGTAGTGAAAGGTCTCAAAAGAGTTCAAATTCAGTTTTCGTGACTTGAAGAATGTAATCCGTATAGACTATACCAGTCATTAACTTTGAACCTGATAACATGGAAATCAAAAATCGAATAGTCTAACCGTTTAATTTCTGAACATGAAATTGAAGTAATGGCAACATTCCTCAGGATGACATACTTATACGTGAAACTACTTCAGTAAATTTCAGTGAAAGAAAACATAAAATTCCCCAGTTATAAGTACGTCATCCAAATACTCCGGGTGAGGAAATTTTATAAAATATATTACCAAAAATATCCCATCACGGTCATTAGATAAACGAAAGTCTTTTGAAAACTCAACTCAAGAAGAACACTATTTAATATGATGAAAAAATTTACCAATTCAATTTATTAAAAGAAATTCAAAAGAGAAAGAAATAACGTGAGCTGGCAGTCCAAAAGGATGGCCTTTTTCCACTCTGAACTGAATAGCAAATTAATCTCATCATAAATTATCATATCGTCAACTGCAATGTCCAATAAAAAAAAATCCACAGGTGGGTAGATACTGAAAGGTGATTGCCACAAATCATCACCTCATACAATACCTTGTATTAGGAAAATCGAAATGAATATGGTTTCGTTATATCATAATCACTATTAAATTGGGCTTGACACTTAACGTGTGAAATTACTCGAAAAATTACACGAATTTCAATGTCAATAATGTATATCACAGCTAACTGTTTAGATAGGTATAAAAAGACACATTCCAAAATTTGGCATTATCTGATTTACCAGTCAAAATGAAATTCTCCTGTGCAGCAGTTTGTGGTTTGGCTCTGATGTTGATGGTAAATATTTTTTAGGTTTTAATTATTACTATTCAATATAATATTATTACATTATTCCCGAAACACTTTCATAATACGAACGTCAGCTGCTACGTTTTCATTTTGTTGAATGGATTATACTATTCTTGTAACACCAAATCATCATAATTGAGTCCATTGTTATAAATATTTATTAATTGTCGACTGTGTGAAATCGACATAATCCACCTCTATAAATGGTTTTACCCTTCACGATAATTTCTTTTCAGAAATATTTTTGAGTGAACACCAAATGAATTTTATTAGATTCGGACTATATTATCATAGAGGGTGATTTCAGATATACCGGGTGTTCCAGAGCTTTTAGACCATCAAAATTAGGTGTCACAGGGGACCACATGCGTTTTTGAATAGTGTAGCGAAATCAACCCCCTGGCAAATAACCGCAGAGAAATCACGCTTTACTTTGGTTTTTTGAATTACACCCCTGTGTGTTTGTTTAACTTACAACCCCTTTCATTTTTTATTCAACGATATATCAAATTTTTGTGCTTTGTTTTATTCTAACAGAATCTGGATCATAAATTCATGAATATCAGTCGTGATATTGTTGTTCAATATCAAAATTCGTCGACAACCAGGTCGCAACACTTTATTTCAAGTAGAAAATATTGTGCGAACGGGATCATTTCAAAGAAAAAATATCAGGCACATCCTAAAAATTTGTAAAAATGTTTTGGCCTACGCCGAAGCAAATTTCGGTTCGTGTATTGGCGGTGGAGATTGGGATCAGTCAGACGTCTGTGATAAGAATTTTCGAACAGTGCAAGTATCATCCTTTCAAAATGCATTTACACCAAGGATTTGGATCTACAGATTTCGAAAAACGAATGGCATTCATTGCTCACATTCAAGTTTCAGTCCATGGCAATTTACATTACTGGTCCCAGGACAAAAAAAACCAAATTCCAACAATGTGAGGTGCAAACGTGTGGTGTGGTTTACATAATGGACGAAACATCTGTTCTCATTTTTCAATTTTTCCAAGACACTTTGACGTGCCATCGATACCTTCTTAGGAGATATTCGAAACGAAGAAAGGTGACGAATATGGTTGCATGGAGCTGGTACTCTTTCACATAATCATAATATATTTTATTTCCTCAAAAAATGATTTTCACGTTGAATTGGAAATAGTGGACCTCTTTGATGGCCTGCACGGTCTCCAGATCTCACGCCACTGGACTTCTTCCTGAGGAGATATTTGAAACGAGTTATCTTCCAGTTGCCATAATTATTCTGTTCACCTTTCTATTCACTACGATATATCATTGAATGAGAAATGAAAAGGACTAAGTTGAACAAAAACGAAACATGTGGGTGAAATTTGAAAAACAAAAGTTAGGGGTGGTTTCTCGGGGGGTTGTTGGCCATGGGGTTGGATTTTAATGCTGCATAAAACACACAATACGAGACATACTTTTTAACATTTTTTTCTACAAATGAGAGAAATATCTGCTGACCAAAAAGCTCAGGAACATCCCTTGGGCTGCTACTAAATTTGATATACTATTTCTCGAAGTCGTTCTTTCATGAAACGTTTATAGTACAAAGCTAGTCATACTTCACAATAGACCATTCATTCCAATAATAACATTTTGGTTATTATTTAGGATGTAAATTTGTGATGAGATATTTCCAACAAATA
Organism: Chrysolina oricalcia; assembly: GCA_944452925.2. NCBI lineage: Eukaryota > Metazoa > Arthropoda > Insecta > Coleoptera > Chrysomelidae > Chrysolina > Chrysolina oricalcia. Next base: position 76,905 of record OX101821.2, on the reverse strand, counting down.
TTCAAAACGGTTGTTAAGGCATATACTGAACTTATTGAATTTGGCTTTGCTCTGGGTCCATTCGAACTGAATTCAGTTTGACACTGCTTACACCATCCGGCTCGAAGGACCAAATGTTAATTTGTAAAATGTACTGTACTCCTAATAGTTATTGACGAGTCAAACTGTTTCTGTTCTATATTTAATTTCTCGTCTGACATTTATATGACATATTGTTTATATTTTAAATATCAACTGTATATTAGAATAGAAGAAGAATATAATATTTTTATTCGACTGTATCATACACAGTTGCATATTAATAGCACATCACTAAACAAATGTATGTAGCTATAATTTAGGATACAAATAACAATGCAAAGTAGTTATAATAAAAAGTTAGTATAAATAAAAACAATTAAAATAGTCAATGATTCAAAGAGTTATTCATGGACTTTCTGAGTGTCTATCTAGGTACTCTAATTTCATCTTATCCTCTTGTATCATACTTGAATATCACATTGAACAATTATGTTTGGTAAATTCTTATGGATCTCAAGTAAAGTACACAAAATAAACAAAGATGGGGGGTCATACGTTTCAGCGTTTTTATAAATGGACTGGAGTATCACGATATTTGCCATTTGCCAGGATTCTTTCGTTACGTATACAGAGTTATGTAAAATTTCAGTTTATGCCCTAAAACCGTACATAATATTTTTTCATTTTATTTGACCTCTTTGTGATATTGTGAAACTTTTTTCTTCGTAGGTTCAGGTGGGAGTTTATGGTCAAGCCCAGGGTCAAGGCAATGCTGGTGCTGGCGCGGATTTTAGCTTCGGCGCAGGTGGTGGAGCAGGAGGAGGAGGAGGAGAACCTGGTGCGGAAGGTCAAGCCAGTTTTGGGTTGAGCATGGGCGGCGGAGCTGGTGCTGGAGGAGGTGCTGGAGGTAATGCTGGTGCTGAGGGTTCCGCCAAAGCTGGTGGTGGCGGTGGTGCAAATTGAAAGGAATTTAATTTAATTGATATTCAATGTGTTGTATAATCAGAATAAAACAGTAATTGAGGAATCACAAAAAGACTATTTATTTATTTGTAATTACTAAGATTAAAGAAGAAAGAAGATAAAACAATAATTACCAAATTTCTACATTTTTCATAAAATTTATTTCTGGTTCAGGTATGTGGTATTGTTTTTTTTTAATAGTTCACTACAAATAAAATGATAACAAATTCAGTTTTTCCATCCACCGTGTATCAACACATACTGACTTTGTAGAAAAAGTTTTCAAAGCAGCCGTAGTAGAGGTACAAAATCGGGCGGTCATTATGGCACCACAGAAAAGTATCGTAGCCGGTCATAATGACCGCTATGGCACTCAAGATGTTAATCAATCGGAAAAGAAATGAATGGAATTTCTAATTTTGCTGAATTTTCACTTCAATAATGTTCATAAGAAGTACCAAAAGGAATATCAGTATCGTTTGATCCACCACGAATAAAGCAAACCGGTCCTGTATTGCAAAAATAAATTGTGTCATATTGTACTTGCTCAAACCGTAAATGCAATCAGTTGTTCGGCAGCGGCTTCAATTCTCGATAAATCGGTAAGTGTTTCATTATCCGCCATAATTATGGGATCCAAAGATAAACAGTTCAACGCAACAGTTCGTCAATTCGCGTCAAGAGTTAAAACCGAAACATTAACTAAGTTATCGACCGAAACTAGTAGTAGTAGTGACTGGAAAGTACGTTCAAGCGCGAACTGAAATTCGTGTACTAGTGTAGTGTAAAATACTCAATTAAGTGTAGAAACGGATTAAACTGAAGAGTCGGAGATAATAATTAATATTGGTATGATGAGTTTATATTTATGTGATCAAATGGATCGGTTCCATTCCGTATACCTATATGTCTAGAACTTGAAACGTACATATCGTCAGCTTCAGTTCAAGAAGTCACTATCTATTAAAAATTATAATTTCTAAATGATAATATTTAGAATTGTTAATTATTTAAGTCATATTATCTCTCAAATCATGAATCCGGTGCAATATAACAGCATGAGATACGTTAGAGGATATCGCAAAATGTAGTTAGTGACATTAAACTCATTGTGTAAATTTTAGTCAATGACTTCTTGCACTAGTCCCATGATATTCTGATTAGTGTTCTGAATGCATAGTTTTATATGTAGTCGTGAAAGGGAACTGAATTATTATGTTCTTTCCTTCCGATGTTTCTGACTCAGTATATCAGAATTATCTGATTGTGATTAACTGATTGGGAATTCTGATTTAGTAGCTCAGAATTAGCAAATTTCTAAATACTACGTCTAATAAGAAATTGAAAAATAGTAACCGTATAGCCAAAATAACACAAGTCTATTTGGATCATTTTTGTTGTGAATGTAATTCAGAAAATTGAGAAACTCCGTCAAAAGGAGTGTCCAGTGAAACTGACGCAATTTTGCTACTCATTTGGGTAGCATTCACGTTTTCGAAAACAATAGTAGCTAATTCCAAGAAAACAAACCGGAATTCTTATATTTTCAAAACAAAAAAATACTTATCAGCAGTATGTGGATGGATGGCAAATTTGGGGTAGGTAATAAATGAATTATGATTCAGGAGGTGCTAATATTATCAATTCGGTTTGATCTGTGCATCCTTCGAAATATTTGGAAATTAATAAAATTCCTCCGCTCAGTTTTTAAGAAATAACTGAAAAAGTTGCCAGCTTTGGACTCACCCTGTATATCGTGGGTACGTTCAGGAACTATTATAATCTATAGTGGATTTATATCGGCTATATGAATAATCGGTACATAGTTCATTTGTATTATATATTCGAAAAAATGTCCATTTGAAATTTTGAAAAAGTGAACTTCAGCACCCTGTATAATCTAAACCGTTGAATTCAGAGCTTTGGCGCAATGGAGACATTTGATCTAACTTGTAACTAAAATTGTTTCAACAATCGTTTTTCTAAAATTGAATTATCTATAGTTTTTGTCTAAAAAATTTGAAAAAATCTGAATGAATAACCTTTGTTTCTTAAAGTTTTTACACATTCGTGTATTGTTTAAACAATGTTTTCTGTAATTTCAAAACTATCAATAAATAAATGAATGTAAATGACATTTTATTACATGAAAATTATTCTTTTTCATTGATTTCAAAGGTCATATGCAATGAAAAATAAGAAATACTCAAAATTACTGCAAAATTGATTATGAAAGAATGGGTTATGGATTTTTGGCACTTTTAACGATATTTTTCCACACGAAAAATACATTTTTTTACGCCATCTTAAAGTCGAGGTTTCAACGGAAAGAATGAGCACTGATAAAGTTAAAGAATTGAAAATTTTAAAAGCAATCTTTTCTATTGAAAGTTATGCTTTTTTAAATAAAATTCTTGTAAAATATGAAAATTAATATTTTGCTTGGAAAAAATTACAGCTCATTTAAAATACAAAGAAGAACGTTTTCACCAAAAATTATCATTTTGGTGGAGATGAAAATAAAAAATGGCTTTTACCGTTTTCCTAGTTAATTTTGTGGTTATGTGGGAAAATGATTTTCACAAAAGTTTTGGAATTTTTAATTATCTACAACATTTGTCCATAACTTCATCCGATGAAATATTTCAGCTACAAATCGTGAAAAACAATTTCCAACTATTAAAACGTATATTTAGCTACCCCCACCTCCTTCCGGAACTTTTACTGAGTCGTATTGATTTTTATTAGTTCACTTATAATCTAACCTGAATTTTCCGACCACCCACATACCTCTACAATTTTTTTATGAATTCAGGTATTTAAAATCGGTTTGGCTCTGATGTAATCAGATTGAGGTATATGAATCAAAGATACTTACAGCCGTATGCATAGTCAATCGAGAGCGACTAGCCAGAGTTTCGCCGTTCGCTACACAAGGATTATAATGCAGAGTCGAACTCCAAAAAAGTGACAACTACGCGATAAGTCACATTTTGGCGAAACGCTGGCGATGTACCACTTTTTTGGAGCTCGACTGGAATTGACTATGCATATGGCTTTAAGTTGCCATTGCTAACTTCAACATAAGTACTTAGTCAGAAATCTGACTTGTAAGTCAGAACTGATGCTAATACTTTTTACAAAGTCTTTGTCTGAAATCTCCGTTTACATCTTTCAAATTCAGTGGAATCCATCTTCAGCCTACTGTAATGTTCTATAATGAAATATGTTATATGAATCATACATAAACAATGAGCGACTTACTTGGGGAGGAACAAAACCATCTTGAATAAATTGTAGGATGAAAATGTGGAAAATGAAATAAAATGTCCAAGGCCCTATACAGATGATATTATGAGAGCCCCTTGTCCTTAATTCCATGGTGAAAAGGATCGATCATTTTGAGAATTAATATGAATTCAGCACGTGGTGCTGATGTTTAAAAGTTAGGTTGGACGGTGAAAATTGATACTTCAAGTGTCAGCTGTCACATCTCATGGTGAATCAGAGATCAAAACTTGATTATAAAACTAGATTATGATATAAATGTCATTTTCTCAAACCAAAGACCGTCGTATATATGGTACACCATAAATACATAACAGTGCCCACTGTTAAAAAACCAAGAGATCTACGAATACATTTAGCCCGTGCTAAATATTCGCGAGAAAATAAATCTAGTGTTGCAGATCATTTATTAGAAACTAACCATAACATCAACATTCAAAATTAGTAAAACCAGTTGAGATTACAAGAAATTAGATTGTTATGAGAGTATTGAGCCCCAGCTCAGTAAAGATGATAGTCAGTATTCCTACTGATGAAGACTCGGTTATCGCAATCCGCATCTAAGAGTGAAAATACTTTGTTAATGAAGGGGATATTCAGTAAGACGTCCTGGAGAGCCACGGTAAATATTAATAATAATTGTGCTCTCCACGCTCTTCCTACTAATTCGAGTAAATTTTTGTGAGTGTTTGGGAGGGGGACCATGGCTCTTGAAAGATTCTGTTTTTTAGTGAAAACTCTGAATGATCACAATTTGGAATTTGTAGGTGGAATGAAATCAAAAGCTTCAAGATATCCTCAACAATTCTGCTGCAAAAAAAACATTTCTTCGGTCACACTGTTAGTACTGAAATGAAGACACATCTTCTAAACCAAACCTAGGTATGTTTTTGTCATTGATTCCATTCATGTACTGATATTCAATTCACTCTTGTAGCGAATGTAATAGAAAATTATTCCACGCCGATCCCCATAAGAGCAGCCATCGATAGTATGAAGTCTGTGAAGGAGGCCTATAATGTGAATCCCAGAGAAACGGCTAGTTTATGGTCTATCATTACTTTCAGGTTTGTAGAACAGCTTTAAGTGAATATCTCAAAAAACACTGGCTTTTTTTCGAAAAAAAAAAATAGGTTAGTGTTAACCCGATTGAAAAAACGCCTGTGCTTGGTGCAGCTTTGTTAACAGCTGGATCTTATCCAATTCTTTATCGGGTTGAAGTACTCACATACTTACATATTTCCAATATACGAGAATATTATATTCTGTGAATAATCCTCGACAAGGAATAATTTGAGATATATCAGCAACGTATTTTAATATCCTTATCTATGTTATAAAAGAATCTTCCATAGAAGTTGAGATACTCCAATATACAATATACAACAATAATACCTAAATGGCTGGTTACCATAGAGATTTCGAAGAGAAGAGTGAATTGTATCCTATTACTGTTGTCACAATTTTGTCGAAAAGAAAGTGGGAGTGGTCAGCGAATAAACAAGAAAAGTAATGAAATTACAGAAAACTTTTTGATATAAAGTATAAACTAGACCGGCCCCAGAACTGAGCCCTGGGGTATTCCAACATTCCTTTGTCGTCACTTTGACATGCCAAACATCAATTTTCCAGGGATCGTTCTTCCAACGAACGGCAAAGCTTTGGAACTCACTGCCTCGGAGGTGTTCATTGAACATTACAGAATTAAAAAAAAAATAAAATAAATTGAAAATATTGGTTCAAAACAATGCAAACATTTTCTTCGCATAAAATATCGACACAACATTTGATTTATATCTATTACCTGAAGTAGATAACCACTGTTATCTTTTCACAAAGTGAATATATAACGAGTACCTCGTTAAGACAATGTACAAGATAACTATGGAAATAAACCAACCAATTGAATAGATCGTTGTGTCGAGTATATGATGGAATATCGTATTGAGTTGCTTGTTTTTATACAGTGCGGATTTTTATGGTTTCCCCTCCACTGTCAAATTTTGAACGGTTCGACGTTCAGAAATGGGACACAAACCGTTTTGAATGGTATCACTAATGCTATTTTTTTTAAAGAAGAGACAATGTGATTGTTCGATAGATGAGGATCCTTTCGAATCCTAACAAATTCTAGTAAAATCATCAAATCTTCAAGGTCCTCTTCTAGAAAAGTTCTCTGAACCTGGTAATTAATTGACTCATTATTATCAGATAGATACCAAAGCAAATTGAATAATAATAAAATCAACAGAGGTAATCGGGACAATCAATTAGTTCTACCAGTGACATTATGTACCGTCATTTTGTTTTGGATTGATTCTTTTGTTCGAAGTTTTGATGTTGTACAGAGAATTGAAAGACTTTTCGAATGGGGGTATCAGTCGACCCTCACATCATTCAAAAATTGGCGGTCCGACCCTATTTTCAAAGATAGATAATTTTTTTATCAAAAAATAGTGTATGAGGTTAATTCATCGGGATTATTTTATTTTTTCAAGAGAAGTTCCTATTTTATCAATGCTAGAAAGATTTTGATAAAAATCGCTAAGTTGATAAAATTATTTCCAGTCACACTTTTCCCATATTTGAAAAGGGCACAAAGAAGACTTTAGATAAAGATGACTTATACAGCCCACTCAAATGTGACAGAAGTAACCTTTTGGCAAGCAGACTTCAACGGTGAGAAAATTTCACAAGATCATTTTACAAATGAACTAATTGTAACCGATCCCTTTTTTCAGAAATTGGACAAAACAAAACGAACTGTACTCAAGGAAATCAGCAGCAAAGCATAGCCTTCTCGTTGCTCTTTTTCGAACATTTTGGTTGGAATATGCAAAACTTGGAATTCTTGCTGGTATTTGCGATGTTATCATTCGCATCAGTCAGCCTTATGTCTTGGGTCTGATGCTGGGATACTATAACCCTGGTAATTCCACTACTAAACAAGACGCACTACTATATGCTGCAGGGATAGTATTGTTGAGCCTTTGTTCTTCATTTGTTGGGGGACAATACAGAATGTACGGAGCACATCTTGGGATGAAAGTGAGAGTTGCTGTCTGTTCTCTCATATATAGGAAGGTAAGGATTCAGTGAGTTTAGTGGAAATGTCAACTTTTCTCTTTAAGTGCTTTCAGTTTTTCATAGTTCCTCGCTATAAAACTTTCATGGAAATACTTGCCTAATAGATAAAGTTTTGTTAAATCATGTGTAGCAGAAGTTTCCTTAATATCTTCTTTAATTGCTGGAGTATGGGCCTTGTCAGATTTTTAGTCTCCCTGCGTTTGACAATCGAGTAGTGAAATATTTATTATCATGAATTTTACTAAAATTTCTGTATGACGTGTTGTAAAAAGAGTATACTCAGATCCATCATATTCTATTTCGTTAACAAACTGAAAATTTTCAGGCATTGAAACTGAACAAAACTTCTAATGGTGACAATCCAGTTGGAAAAATAGTGAACCTCTTGTCCACCGATGTTTCCAAATTCGACTCAGCTTCTCTCATTCTTCATAACATGTGGATTTGTCCAATTTCAGCAATAATTATAATGAGCCTCATATTTAGGGACGTTGGATACGCTGGTGCAGCAGGAGTAATAGCGATCATTGCAATAGTACCAATTCAAGGTTTGTATTGAAGTATTTTATTTTTATCAAATTGTGCAATCGATTGTGAACCAACTTCCCGATGAGCTAGACTTGAAATTTTAAAAATAGCTCAGAACTGGACAATGATACAATATTATTCCATAATATGTTGATGGTATGAAACTTATAATTATAATAATAGCAATAATGTTCTGGTTGGTTTCTGGGTTCTGCAGTCAATAACACGTGGAACACACGACGTACACCATAATGATCGTTTCTGATCCGAATTACATACAATACTATCTGCTAGCATCAATAAATATATACTTGTAAATGTTTTTCAAATTCTGAATTTTGTATTTTTGAAACTACAGATACATTCGAGTTATTCATTATGAAAACAGTGAACAAGCTTTTTCTTACCACTTCGTTGACAATGCAACAAGTTATTTATTCACTGTCAAACACACACTGCTGTCAAGTAAAATTGGATGTGTTGTGAAATCTCTGAAAATGGGTTATTCCGATGAAAGTTTTCTTTCCGATTTGGAAGGTGAAGTTTTGTATTTTTCACCAAATTGTATGATATTATAAAGTTCATTTATGATAAACATTTAGAAACTTTACATTTGAATTTCATTATGGTCCTATACGACCATGATGTCATTATGTAACTAAAATACAATAAAATCTTGCTAAAAAAGCTTGGGCAGTATATAATTTAACATAGAACAAAAAATGGTGAACATGACAAACAAAAGTAATGCTTTTGACAATGGAGGTTACAGACTCAAACAATAAATGAAATAAAATGGACAACACGGTTATAAATTGAAGGCAGTGGCAGTGTTGAACCCCAATTCTTCAGAAATAATCTTTTGCAAGTCTTTTTCAAGGGTTTTTACTATTCCAGAGTATAGTCGTTTCATCAGCGAAGAGGGTAAACTTCCCCAAAATATCAGTATTGGTGATGCTATTCACATACAATAAGAAAAGGGTAGGACTCAACACATATCCTTGTAGAACTCAATAAATTTCCCTTTCCTCTGAAAGTTCCGTTGATTTGACCATTTTTTTCCGGCCTGTTGGGTAAGATTCGAACAATTTCAAAGTCAATCTTCTGCACCCATAATGTTGGAGGTTTCTCAGCAGTAATTTGTGATCAACGCAGTCAAGTGCCTTTGACAGGTCACAAAACACTACTGCTGCCATTTCACCGGTATTTATCTGAGAATAAACTTTATATGGGAATGAGAAGATTGCATTTTGTGTGTTTTTTCATTTTGAAAACCAAACCAAAGAATTCAAGTAGGCGTATTTTTAATGATTTTTCAACTATTTTTGCGATAGTTGGACGAAAGAGATAGGACGAATAATGGGGGGATCATCCAAATCTCTGCCCTTATGCAAAGGAATGACAATATATGTATATATGAAAAGGGGGAAATGAGCCTGTTAGGAAGGACAAATTGATCAGAGAAACCAATACACTTAGGGCACTGAGTGGAAGGTTTTGAACGATTTTGCTCTATATTTTATCGTAGCCTGTTTTATTTCTGTTTTAAATATTCTTCAAGACTTCAATGAATTCATGAATGTTGGTTTCGTACAGAATCAGGTTCTTTTCTACTCCCAGATTTTTTAGGTAGAGGAATGGATCATATAGGGTAACAATATTTTTACTTATATGTTGTGCAATAAATTGAGCAGTAATGATTTCATGATTTTTCTCTTAAGTCATTTATAATTGACTTATTGTAAGATTTCCTGAGTTTATTACTGTTGAATAAATTTATGCTTGTATTTCCATAGTTGCTAAAAATTTGAGTCCAGAAACGTAACAATAGTATACACCATCACGATGTTTTTCTATATAACCTCACAAAGTAGTGCTAGTATGTTTAAAAGATTAGAAATTGAGTTATTTCTTTCAGCATATCTTGGTCGTTTATCGTCAAGCTACAGAGAAAAAATTGCTTCGAGAACAGACGAGAGAATCAGAATACTGAACGAGATGATTCACGGGATTCAACTGATAAAATTGTTTGCCTGGGAGAAATCTTTTGAAAAATTAGTTGAAATAGCAAGAAATGCCGAAATCGCAATGTTGCGCAAAGGAGCGTATACAAAGGCTGTTTTTATGGCATTCAATTTGTTCAATAACACATTTGCCTTATTTGTTACCTTAGCAACAATGGCACTCACAAACCAAGCAATAACAGCAGCACGAGTAAGTATTTTACATTTTATTTCAGTATACCAGGTGGCTCAAAAAATAATGCTTCTATCTCTGATTTTCTCACTCTTGGACCTTGCCACTTCTGATGATATTACGGCCTCCACTCAGTAATATTTTGATATCAGAAATCATTACGTTTTTTAGTATATTCGGAAAAACATGTATCTAACATACATAGTCCATGGTAATCTTGTTACACTTTTCTTTTATTGTATAACATGGCGAAAGGCCCTCAAATGTTTTTTGTCCCATTCTGTAAAAGGCCCTGGCTGTAGAATGATGTACTCAATAAAAGAATAAATTGTTTGATGTATTCATGGCTTATAAGTTTTACAATGGAAATTTTCAGGTTTTCGTATTTCTATCCTACTACCAAATGCTGGGCAAAAACTTATCCAGTGTTTTTGTGACAGGCATTACAGAATTATCTGAAGTGTACGTATCTATCAAGAGATTACAAAGTTTTCTAAACAGTGATGAGTACCGATCCGTAGACTGTATAGAAGACCACCCCCATGTTAATGATGAAGAAGAAATAATATTATGGAAAAATGTTAGTTCTACATGGGATGAATCTAGTGCCGATTTAGCACTACGAAACCTAAACTTGAGAGTGAAAAAAGGCGAACTGCTTGGGATAATTGGGCCAGTTGGTTGTGGCAAGAGTTCATTCCTCCAAACTCTGTTAGGTAATTGTTTCACATTATTATACTGCGTACAAAACAACAAATCAAACCGAAAAAAATCCAGTGTGGTATCACTTTGATAATCTATTTAGTAACTTCGCAGTAGGGTACATAATATTTATGAGTTCAAACAAGAAACAATATTTCAAAATATGCATTCGATCGCGTTTGTTACCAGTGACTTCTCGACAAGCTTCCATGCTATGTCTTGGTGACTGTACTGTCACCTTGATCAACTAAAAGATAGTTAATAATTCACTTCCACCGATATATCCAAATGATATTGTACCGATATCGATAATTGTTTTGAGGCCATTAGCATCAAGAATATTTTTTCATTAATATTTTTGATTTGTCTGAACAATATTCGACCAATATCGCAAACTGTTCACATTTCATTTCTCTACAGTCTACAATATAACGTTTGAATATTTTGCCAATATTGTCAGAATATTGTACCAGTGATATTGTACCAATATCGCCAAATATTTTGAAGCCAATATTGCTTCAAGAATATTTCGCCAATATTATTCAAGTAATATTGGACCAATATCGCCAAATGTTCACATTGTTTTTCTCGCCAATATTGTATTTCAAATATTTCGCCAATATGTTCACAATATTGTACCAATATTGTACCAATATGGGTGTGCTACTTGGGCTAGTACACATTCTTGTAGAGACATCTTCAAACAATTGAGAATATTGACCATAGCATCTACATTTAATTTTATATTTATAAATTGTACATACTGATTTCTGAATACAGACTCACTGGAGATTTTCACTATGTTAACACATGTAAAAAAATACTACATTTGATTTACAAAATATAAGGTAATTCACCTTCAATATTGGGTTTGTACGTTTCCAATCATTCAACTGTAAATATAGAATAAAAGAAGCCAAATTTTCAAAAAAATTCAGTAACTCACTGAAACAATTCCTGACTGAAAAATGTTTTCATTCATTAGAAGAATATTTCAATATGTAGTTTTGGATTAGATTATGAGTTTTCATATGTATGTGTTTGTGTGTATCCAATTGAGTTGACGTTTATATAATTTAATATTTCAATTATTTATATTCACAGTTTATGCTCTGACATTTTGCAATTGCTGTTCCATTTTGACTATTTCTATACACTTTCATATGGCTTACAGAGACTATTACTTAGTACTCAACGGATCATTCAGCCAATGACCTCTCCAAAAGTTTGACAGTCACATGGCAAGGGAATTTGTGTTTTTTAAATTATTTTTTACACCGCAAATAATTTGAAATTATTTCGCAGGGGAACTGCATATCGTCAGTGGAAAAACGAAACAAAACGGAACCTTTTCGTATGCCTCACAAGATCCCTGGATTTTCGCGGGAACGATTCGGCAAAATATATTGTTTGGATCAGAATACGATAAAGAGAGGTACGACGCAATCATACGCGTATGCGATCTGAAAAAAGACTTCGACCAGTTTTCTAACGGGGACCGCACCCTTTTGGGAGATTCTGGAGCTTCCATGAGCGGCGGCCAGAAAGCTAGAGTAAATTTAGCAAGAGCTGTGTACAAGGAGGCAGATATCTATTTGCTCGATGATCCTCTATCCGCCGTAGACGTGAATGTATCGAAAAAGTTGTTCGAGCTCTGCATCGATGGATTTTTGAAAAATAAAACACGAATTTTGGTTACCCACCAAGTTCACTATTTGAAGAGTGCTGATAATATCATTATTTTGAATAAAGTGAGTTTGGTTAGATACACGTTGATTTCTTCTCTAACAGCTCAATTTTTTCTTAGGGGCGTATCGAAAATCGTGGCTCGTTTGAGGAATTGGTCGATGCTGACCAATCATATGCTAAACTGTTGTCTACTAGTACTTATACATCTGGTGACAAAAACTCGAAGGACAATGGAAAAGTGAGTAATTTTTAAAACTCCCATCATCGGTAGTGTCTGAATAAGACCTGGAAATGAAAGTGGAAAGGAAAAAGGTTTTCGGACATTATGGACATTTGCACCCACCTCACACGAAGAGAAAATACCAAACAAATTTTCATTATCATTCATATATGAGCTTTCAAAATGATAAAATTCCCAATGAATCTTTTTTTAGTATATGAGTACCCTGAATATATAAGAGAGAATATGATTCCCTAAAATATAAAAAATCAAAAGTTCATCCTGTTGCCCATCCAGCAAAGTTATTTTATAATTTGAATGTTCTGACGCCATTTCTTATCATAGGCATTCCACTGACACTTCCAAAATGATAATTTATCATGTTTAAGCTGCAATGAATATCAAATTGTTTTGGACCAATTAATCAATTTATTATTTAATCTTCAAAACGTTTAAACAGCTGAATTTTGAAGTATCGCATATTATTATATCAGTCACAAAACCACCATTAAAAAGTTTTATAGCAAACTTATAAAGCATTTTTTCTTACAAAATTGCATTTCGGCAATAATTTCGATTTCCTCACGAATATTTTAAAAAATGATTTCAAAATAACCTGTGACATTAAATAATAATAGTTATAATAAAATTTCCTTAGGACCATTTCCGCTCTTGGAAGTAAATAGTTGTTTCAGTAGTCACTTGATGACTATTTCACAGCATCTTTAAGAGAACATGAAATACAATATTTTTTAAATAAAATTAATTGTCGAAAATAAAAAGGCTACCATTGCCATAGTGTAAAGATTTTAGGTTAGGTTGAAAAAATGTATGTTGACCATGCGCTCCAGCACAAGACTATAAGGTAAACAAATTTAGAGAGAATATTTTGTCTAACTATTTGTGGGTAGAATTATCTGATACATTTTTAGATGTCTTCCTGCCATCCAAATAACTACATTTTTGTACGTAAACTTGCACATCAGTCAAATTTTCTAATCTTCTCTGCAAATTATAAAACACTTTACCTATAAAATAAAACTATTTTATAGTATTTTTTTCTTGGATTTAGGGATTACTTCCATTTCTCTTATAAATACAATAAAATAATTATTAGATAAATGAGTTCGTCTTTAGTGCATTTTACTTTATAGTAAATGAACGTTCACAGTTTTTCAAGTATTTTATTAGACTTCATTTGAAAAATAGCTACATTAGGGAATATTAAAGTAGCCAAAGTCGAAAATACATAATTTGTCTTATTATTAGTAGGAAAATATTTAAAAATTATGAAGTAATTATTCTTCGAACAAAAAATTGAGGCTTGTTCCTCCACAAACGAAACGATGGGGAAAATTATCAAATAGTCTGTTTTTTATATAAATCATACTTGAATAAGGGAAGCGATTGAAATTTGTTAATATTATGATTTATTTTTCACAATAGAATTGCATTCACAATTATCTGTATCACAATCAGTTTCTCTAAATATAATATCAAGGTACAGTTACTTTATCAATATAGCTTCTTGTAAATAGTTTTCATAGGCAATATTTATATTTTCCCTACCTGTTTGTCATCATAGATTGCTATTTGCAACTTAGAAATATTTTAAAAAATATTTTGGTTTCATTGTTGATATTCCTTGCTGCATTTTCACTTATTAATTTTATAAAAAATGATTTTATTTGAAATTATATTAGGATCGCTTTAATGAAAATATTTGATAAGGCAAAAGGAGTGTTTTTAATCAGCCACAACGTTTATGAAATTGTTTTGTAATATTCAGAGAAAGCTCAGTATAATATTATCGGAGACTGAGGTATTTTATAACATGGTGCCAATTTTGCATTTGTAGCTGTTGTATAAACATACTGGAAACATTTGAAATATTTCAAATATTTTATAAACTTTTCGCAATTGTGACATAATATGAAATTGCTAGTTGGGTGCTATCCAATCTAAAATAGTGTAAATGATTCAATGAAATAATTATTGTTCAAGAGTGGATTTCTTTTCTTGCCATACCTTTTTAGGTATTTTATCTAACCTTCCACACTATAAAAATGAAAAAGTTTCAATTCAAAGAAATCTGTATTTGTGTAAAGAGGCAATGATCAATTTGCCCTCATAAATTACTGTTATTAAAAACAGTTTTGTAATTTCGTTAGTAATGTATCACATTCTGAATTTGCCTATATGAAGACAAAAAAAAATTATTGACTAAAAATGCTTTTCTTTTTCGAAAACGTTGACGTTTTGGAGACTATATCTGTCTCCTTTGTCAAAACTCAAACTATAAAAACTCGCTAATAATTCTATTTTTATCAGTTTGGAGATAGGAAGCTTGGTTTTGACAAAGTCAAATGAAATCTGCGAAAGAATGTTTTGGCAAATTGCTCCTCTACACTTGTACAGATTCCATCGAAATATAATTTTTTAATTTTCAGACTGTTGAATGTTAAAATTCCCAAAAAGGTGTGTCAAGAAACGAATATCATCCACAAAAACAAACTTTCATTCGATATTGGATATCTTATTTGACGTATTTTCCATTTCACTTCATTTGTTATCAGGAGTTTGAAGACAACAGATTGCTGAAAAACGGCCATGGAAACGTTGAAACATCAGGAAAAGAGAGCGCAGAAAAAACAATTCAAGACCAGTCTTCCAAAGGAAAAAACGTCGAATCACTTTTATACCATTACATCTCTTCTGGCATGAAATACCACGATATCATCTTCCTCTTTTGTCTAATGAGCATGGCCCAGGGATCCAACAATCTAATAGACTGGTTCGTGAGTTTTTGGACAAACATGGAAGAGAATAGAATCATGAGAAGGGAAGATATACCGGACTCTTACAAAAGTTGGACTACTGAAACATATATTTACATCTATGGGGGAATAGTGGCCTTCTGTCTCATCACAACGTTATCTAGGTCTAGTTTGTTCCATAAATTTCTCCTGAGATGTTCCGCTAATTCACACAGGTCGCTTTTCGATGGAGTCATCAATACAAGTTTGAGGTTCTTCGATGTGAATCCTTCTGGAAGAATTTTGAACCGTTTTTCTAGAGATGTCACTGTAATTGATGAAACTCTGCCAAGGCTTCTATTCGATGCCTCTAGGGTGAGTTTCAACTAATAGGCATCTCAAAATTCCAAAAAATCAACGAATATACGGGAGAGTGGGGTTATGACGCCACCTTGAGAAGAAGTTGATTCTTTTGGCTTCAATTTGAACTGAAACTTTGGTACGTCTGTAGTTGGCAAAATCTCCAACTCAAAAAATAGACAGCAATGTGTTACTGAAAGGGTCTTTAATGGAAATATTGTGGAATCAGATAAATTATGTATAATAAAAGGTGTACCATAAGGGTAAGTGTTGGGTACTCTACTGTACATACTACACCAATAATGTGCCTGAGGTTCTTGATGAATACCTGGTACAATTTGCTGATGACTGCTCAGTAATTTTCAGTTCAACTGATGGCCACTTTCTTTAATACAATATTTTTTTCAAGTTGAATCTTCTGGATCTTTCAGTAGACAATTTTAAACTAAATACTGGTATGACGCAAATAATAAGTTTTGCTCAAAATAGCACTTATAAGTAATGGTGTAAGCACTTTAGAACTAGTAATCCAACTCTCCTTATAATCGACATCAGAACACTCTCAAACCTCCAGATCTCAATTCGCTGATCATGAAATATATTGTGTGTCATCTGTAAATGGCAAAAGGTCAATTCTTAAATATTTACCCTGAGAATTGACTTACATATTTATATAGAAGTTTCAGAGTGTTCTGAACCACAATCTGATGTTATTTTGATAATAAAATAATCCATAATATATTTTCACACATTACTTATTTAGTTTTCAGCTCTACATGGTCACATAGTTAGCCATGAAAAAGTAATACTTGTTTGCTTTCTGCAGTGAAATGAAACATTTCTGGACACTTTGTGTCGAAAAAAAAGACATTTTCGAATTCATCCAAGCATTATGGATGAATTAGAGTTGTTGATATTGCCAGCTACAAATGACACCTTATATATTTTAATGATTCCTTTTAGAAATTTGGGGTATTGGGGTGTTCCACACCAGAATTTGATTTTGATTTTATTCACACAAATTTTTTTAGTATATTTTTCACTATTAAAGAGGTCATAGCCAGCCAAGGAAGAGTGATATTTGGTTATTTTGCTCATTATCATTGAACAGTTTTTGGAATTTTGAAATAAGAAAAGAAATTTTGTAAATTATCCCAACATTACCGATAAAAAAGGAGATTATGATGTTGCCAGCTACAGATGCCACACTGTATATTCAAATGTTTTGAGCATTGACATTTGGGGATTTTTGGGTATTCTGAACCAGAATTTCGTGTTAGTTTGATGAAAAAATAATCTCCAATATGTTTTCTCCAATTTTTCATTTCTCAGTTAGTCATAGTTAGTCGTGAAAATGGATATTATGAACTTTTCATTACCGTGACAGTAGGCAGTAGAATCACCTAAAAAAACATTTTGACTAACGAAATATCGCGGACCTCGGAAACAAATTCGGGAGTGCTGCAAGGATCAGTAATGGGTCCTATCCTGTTTTTATTAGATGTCAATTATCTTCTGAATGTGGAAATTTTTGGTAAAATTACGTTATTGGCCGACGATACTACAATCTTGTGAAGGAGTCGACGACAACTAAAAAATATCTTGCGATAAAAAAATTGTCAGGTGTTGGTGTGATTCAAACCTTTTGTCTTTGAATATCACACAAACCATAAATATAGACTCCTTCGACTGTATTCTTGACAATACATACTTGGAAAATAATATCATTGAGAGTAAAGATTGTGCTAGATTCCTGGGTTTGTTTATTGACCAAAAATTGAGGTTTGATCCAGGCATAAAACAATTGGTTTGGTTGAGGCGCATTTGAGTTATGAAATACCTTTTTGTGGACTGTGTAACTCAGGCTTGCTGCAGAATACAGAAAATTTGTAAAGTTGGACCACATTAATCGTGCAGGCAGCTTTTCATAGATAATGAGATACTGACCGTTTTTGCACTTTTCATCTTGGAAACTTTTTCTTGTAAGAAAACATATTCTGAAATTCAATATCAATTATTTTGGTAATTCTACAAGAAAAAGAAATAATTTGAAACTACCCATACCTTCATCGTCTCTAATTAAGGGTCCGTTCATTTATAATGGAATTAGAAGTACAATCGTTTGTCAATCGAGTGTTTTTCGAAAAAACGTAAAGGAACCTATTGAGTAAGAAACCGTATTGAATTATACAAGAATTTTATGACGATATTCTGTCGATTGAATGATTTTCTTATTTATGTTATTTTATAGGTGTTTGTAGTTTTTATTTTCAGTGCATCTGTACTTGTATATGAATACCAAGTATGTATTTAACTTTCTCAACGAGATTTTCATCTTGAGACAAAGGAGTGTATTCTTTATCATTATGGTTCTACTATATTTTTGATAACTTTGCGAGTTATCAAAAATACGAAAAACAGCATTTATGCACTAGGTACTGAACAAAAACTTTTCTATATGACGGCGAATAATTTCAGATATTCCTGAAAATGGTGGGTCATCTCATAGTAGTGATGTATGTTAGTCCCTACATATTAATATTGGTGGTTGCTCTGGGATTCGTTTTTAGCAATATCAGGAATCTATATTTGAAATCATCCAGGAACCTGAAGAAACTTGAAGCAAAAAGTAAGTTGAAATGATCAGGTCATAATTTTTTTCAGTTTTAATTTAGTTAATTTTCAGATAAAAGTCCAGTTTTCACGCACCTCGCTTCAACTGTGCAAGGATTAACAACTATTAGAGCCTTCAAAGCTCAAGATATACTGGAAGAGGAATTCGACACACACCAAGACCAGCACACCAGCGCCTGGTTCATGTTGATTTCCACGAGTTCGGCATTTGGATTCGCTCTAGAACTGATATGCCTGTCATTCATTGGTTTACTAATTTTCGGTCTCCTACTTTCAAGTGATTGTGAGTAACTCAAAATGTATAATTTGAAAATATTGATTATTTTGTCCATAATATTGAACTACATATTCATCGTACCATTCATGACTTGACACGTTTATGAATATACCCTTAATATTGTGTGCTATTTTTTTGTTATAATAGAGATATTTACATTACATATTATTTACTTAAATACATTAATCATTACCTCACTCTAAGTATGACATTCGATTGTTCAGCAGATCAAATTTGAAGGGTCCAGGGGAAAAACCTGTTGAGTTACATTTAGCTAATTTCGTACCAATATTTGAATTATGGACATTTCAGGTTTTTTCTCTGATTATATGGCACTTATCAGGTTATTTCACTGTATAAGTATTTTCATTTCTGAATTCTAGGGATCTATCAGGATATTTCCCTGCATAATTCATTAAATTTGAATAAATTCACACAAAACAAATAAAAATGGATAAAATGTCACTTATCCAGGTTCTTTCTCTGGTCCCTTCATTTCTATTCCATTTATACACAGTTGCTATAAGTGAAGGTGTCCGATCACACATTCTCATCGTCATGTACGTTGAACTTTTAGAGATTGATGTTCACCGGCATAATATGTGTGTATAGTTAGATAATTAGATCAACAATACTTCTGGTTTCTTCACGTTTATTCCAATGTTATATGGTAATTACTTTATGTTCTGTATAAATGTTGAATATTGAATAATTGGATATTATTGCATTATTATTAATCATGGAACCAGTATAGGCTTATCAGTTATGAATAAATTCTCGTAATGATTTTATAGTTTTTTATAGTTTCCCTTGTAGTCGCAGACTATTAAAGATAAACAGTTCTGGAACATCATAGTTGGAAGTATTATCAATAAAAAGACAGCAGCCACCAATTTTTCGTGAAAGAGATGGACATCTCTATATCAATGTTTTACTTTCTTTCAGATTTTGAATTGACTGGACCACAAGTAGGCTTAGCAATATCCCAAGCGAACGCTCTGATTGGGAATCTACAGTTCTTAGTCAGATTTTCGGCTGATATTTCGAACCAACTCATGTCAGTAGAGAGGGTTTCGGAATATCAAATGTTACCACCTGAACCTCAACCACATAAACCTAGAATACTGCCAAGTGAGTGGCCGCATGCTGGCAGAATGAACGTCATCAAAATGAATTTGAGGTATGCGGAAAATGGACCTCCAGTTCTCAATAATATAAACATCAGTGTCAGACCAAATGAAAAAGTGAGTTGAATAATTCTCAGTTTTTTTTTTATATTTGGTATCGAATGATTTCTTGAATACCTGTATCTATGATTTCATCATGATTTAACCAGGTTATAAGTGGAATAGCGCAACTAATTCTATTGGGAAATTGTCAGAAAGAAAGCGAAATCTGCCCTTGGGTTTACAGATTAGAGTGATTTTGTTTTTTATTTCTTTTGTACAATTTTTTTTGTCCGCCTTTATAACCTGTATCCAAAAGCGATATTAATATTATCAGTATTATTATCACAATGCGAACGATATAGGACAACGGGTTGAGCCAACTTGAAGAGTAACAATATACAGGGTGTTCTCGAAAAATAATCAGGAATTAGAAATCATCAAAATAAGCGCTCTCCAAAAATTACCTACATGAAAGTATCGAACTAACGTAGATATCACTTGTTGAAAATGTAGAAATGTTTATAAAATTGAAGTACGGTCCTAGCCAACCCTTGTTTTGAACGACTAACAGCATATTGATAGCCTGCTGTTGTCAAAGTAACCCGCAACCAATAGTGATAACCTTACTTTACGTTTTGTGTTTGAGTGATCTCCAGTTGATAGATTTTATATTTTTGAAACAATTTCATATACAGTGTATCCCACTTTGAACAGGAACACCCTCGCATCTTCTTGAAATAAAACGATATCGAATGCAAAAAATGCTAAAGATGACATAATTTTGAGTTCACCCAGTACCCTAAAGTATATTATAAACCTGTGTTTTGATCATGGAGTCTACCTATCAGTATTCAAAAATTCAACAATCAAACCATTGCTCAAAAAAGGTGAAATAAAGGAAACAATTTTCGGCCCATTTTACTATTAATTCACTTACCAAAAATATTTGAAAAATCAACATAAAATCGGTTCATCCTATCAGACCACCATTCCGGATTCAGGTCTTTAAATGAGAGCAATTTTTGTCCCTCTTATCGCCGATTTCACAAACTAATTCCTAAAGTTAGGAAGTTCCTAAAATGAATTTAGAAATGCCCAAGTGCAATTTGCATTCTGCCAAGCGTTGAGTAATGCTTAAAAGTGATAGGAAATACCTAACGCAGGTATTTCCTATCACTCCTAAGAATTACTTAACGTATGGTGAAACGCAAACTGCACTTGGGTTTTCCTAAATCCGATTTAAGTATTTCCTAACTTTTGGAATCAGTTGGTGAAATCGGCCATTATTCATCGATTTATCGAAAGGTTAATCGACACCGTCAGCCATTGTTTACTTTTGCTGGATCTAGTGGATATTGAAGCAAGCTGCCTGACCAAAATATTCCAGACTGTAGAGTTGGATAGTGTATGCGGTGGTGCAATGACAATAGAATATGGAGTTCCTCAAAGGTCCATACTAGGCCCTATTCTTTTCAATATTGATATAAATGGTCTGTTCTCATTGAAAATTGAAGGTAGCCTAACAGGTTTTGCAGATGACACTGTTGTCTACTATAAAACTGGAAGCTAGATGGAATCAGAATCTAAGACAAAAAATAGACATTTTGAATATCGAAAAATATCTAGATAGTAAGATATTCACAGTAAATATTAGAAAAAATAATTATGTAC
This sequence comes from Chrysolina oricalcia, assembly GCA_944452925.2. Classification (NCBI taxonomy): domain Eukaryota; kingdom Metazoa; phylum Arthropoda; class Insecta; order Coleoptera; family Chrysomelidae; genus Chrysolina; species Chrysolina oricalcia. The sequence continues at coordinate 55,344 of OX101821.2, read as the reverse complement.
CTTTCAGCTGTCCTTTGATTGATACTCCTTCAATGACAAATAACTATAGTAGGCAAACAACAAACTTCAATCGAACTAAGAATTTAAAACCTTGTCCAATATAATGCCGCAAACCTATTTGCTTCTTTTTCATTTTCTGACTTTGACAATTACTTGTATCATTTCAGGTTGGTGTTGTAGGTCGAACAGGAGCTGGAAAATCGTCCTTGATTGCAGCTATATTCAGATTGGCAACCTTCACAGGAAAAATTGAAATAGACGGCATCAACACGGAAGACATCAGTTTGGAGAAACTTCGCTCGAAAATTTCGATTATCCCACAGGATCCTGTGCTCTTCTCCGGAACCCTCAGATACAATATTGACCCTTTCGGGCAATATAGTGATGATGTATTGAAAAGGGCATTGGATGAAGTTCGAATGAATGATTCATCTAACATCAGCAATCTTTTATCGAGTAGGGTAATGGACAGAGGATCAAATTTCAGTGTTGGGCAGAGGCAATTGATCTGTTTGGCGAGAGCCATCGTCAGAAATAATAAAATACTGATTATGGATGAAGCTACAGCTAATGTGGATCCAGGGTGAGATTTTCTCTGATTAACATAATGAAGTTTTGTGGGTATCACTGAAATTTCAGTACGATATTCCTGATCCTTACTAAATATTTCTACTTTTAAAAAGTTTTCATTTTGTGTTGTTTTAGTTACAAACAATAATTCTTATTATTTTTTAATTTGTCCTGTTTAATATAAAATAGCCGGTGAAATAAAAATTATTGGTTTATTCATTGGTGCTCGAGGAACCATCACTGAATTCTTTGTAGATTTTTGCAAAAAAATTCAATTTACCTATGAAAGTTGTTAAATTTATAGCACTTGAAGTTCTGAAATTTTCCATAAGAATAATGAGAGCACATGTTTATTGTCAATGACAGAAAACAGCTCTTCAAATAGTCTTAAGATATTTTGAATTTATTATTTATTGTATTCTTATACGTTTTTATAGTATTCCTTGTTTTTTATACAGACCACATATGTTGGTAGGATGAGGTAGGGGTGCAATCGGTTGACGGAAATAACAATATAACAACAAAAATAACAATTTATCGAGGATGTATCATTTATACAAGTTTCCATTCTTTGTATCACACCGAAACCAAATATAATCTCAGGCAACTTATTTTCTTCGGTTTATGATAAATTGATTCAATATTTTTCCAGAACCAACACTCTCATCCAAGAGACGATTCGTAGAAAATTTGCCAGTTGCACTGTCTTGACGATTGCTCATCGTTTGGATACGATAATGGATTCGGATCGAATTTTGGTGATGGATGCTGGCCACGTAGCTGAGTTTGACTATCCGCATTTACTTTTGCAAAATAAAAATGGTATATTTCACAAAATGATCTCCAGTGCTGGTACGATGGTAACGGAAAAGTTTTTCGAAGTTGCCGAGAGAAATTATATTCAATCAAAGGTTCAATCAGAATATTGATAAAACTTCGATGTGATTATAGATGAAGAATAAAATGTTTGCTATTTATGTGTACCTATTTTATTTGAAAACCATTCATTTCATAGAATAGGCTTTGGCTCAGTTCATAAAAATGAACCGAACTCACTCAACGTCCTGTGAAAGATATTTCTATGACATTTCTATCAATGTCTTGTAGTCAAATATTGCAGTAAAATGAATTGGTACCAAACAGTAGGAAGAAATTGAAGAGAACTTATTGATAATAATTCTGAAACTCCAGATCATATAACTTTATAATAAATATATATTTATCACAATCTTTTGGATATTTCTTATGTACGTTCCAAACTGAGTATAAATATTTTCGTTTGGTGTCAGACAACAGACTCAAAAAGGGTTTTCGTAATGCAAAAACAATTTTTGCGTCTGATGAATGATATTGATTATAGAGAATCTTGCAAACAAACATTCATAAACAAGCGTATTCTCACATTGCGATCTATAAATCTTTATAAAACAGTTATGTTTACTCAAATTCATTGAAATTCACGCAAAATGAAGAAGTCCACCCCCATTTCACAAGGAACAGAAAAATGTAGCAACGTGTACCAATTCCGAAGATAAAAATCGCCACATTACGCAGAAACAAAATATTTTAACTCGTTACCCCAAAATATTAAGGAAGAAAGAACCAACACGAAATTGAGAAAAAATCCCAAGGAGTATCTATCAGTTGTTTTCATTCCACGGCGACTGCAGAAATTTTTCTGATGGCCTGAGAAAGTGCTAGGAATCGCACGTAAAAAGGAAAGACCTCGTTAATTCTTAGCTCGCACAAGTTTCGACTTCTGAGGGCTGTAGTTCATAAGGGGACGACAGCTGGTTAACGGAAAAACAATTTTTAAAACAATTTTTTTTTCAATTTCCTCGGAGAGTATGATAATGTATCTTGAATGTTTACTGGATATTTATGTATATATTTTTTGTGTGTTTGTTCATTCATATATGAATTTTCTTCATATATTTATAAAAAATTGACGTGTCATATATACTTTCAGTATCAAAAATGACAAATATAAACTGGAACTTGAGCACAGTTTTACCTAAATCAGGAGCCTGATGATGTTTCATACGAGACACTTCCTAAAAACAAATCCTTTAATTTCAAATAATAGTATCGGTGATTCAAAACAGTTTTTGTCTCATGTTTTTGAGTCGAACCGTTCAAAAGTTGACAGGGAGGAGGGTTATAAGAAGCCGCTCTGTATACATATTCTATCAACTTTTCAACATGTAACAATTTTCTATATGTGAAATGAATTAATGTTATTATTTTTTTCCTTGGTGTTTTGGCATCGACTGCTATGATCATTAGCCATGTGTTCTGGGCAGGCCTTGTTACTAACTCCATACGCCACCTTAGGAGCAGCAATGTTAATTGGAACGCAACAGTGAATCGTGCAGGACTCACCCCAGTCCAGCCACGAGATTTGAATAATTTATTCGGTCAAATTAAATTAAAAAATCCCAGCCGTAACTGGTGCTCGAACTCCGGACCTTTCGACCCAAAGTCGGACGCTCTAAATGAATTACTATTATAACTATTAATAATGCTGTGGCCAGAACTGACACCGATTAGGTATAATGTCATAGATTTCATTCATGGTATTATTTATATATAATTTTTTTTTTAAATTATTTAGAAATTCGAGATTACATAATAAGTTTTTGCTATAATTATTAATATGATACCTATTATTATTGTCACCATAATATTTTCAGAATGAATGGTGGAATAGGTAGTAAACCGTCAATTGTACGGTCTGTTCTCGTTACTGAAGATCCAAATTGAATAATAATTACTACCAACCTGTGATTATCCATCAAAATTTACTGTATACTATGGTAAACATTTCAAAAACTTGTACAGAGGTGAGCATCCATTTAATTTCACTTGGATATGTTATAACACGATGCTATTACGAAAGCGACTGATAATATGAGGTTAGTATTGATTGAAAGGTGGGAAATGAGCATTTTCCACCGACTGTTAGTGGAACTTCAATTTCCACTCGAAGTAAAGGGGTGTTAGTTCTTGGTGTCTGTAAGGCAATACAAAGAAATATGGGTGGTGATAATGAAAATGTGAAAAATGATTGTTGGAAAACTTTTTCAAAAATATACAGTAGCTGGCCTGCTAGGTAACCAGATCTTACCACTCTGGTCAGTCTTGATACATAATAAGCTCTTAGAAAAGAAGGTGTTGAAATAAGAAATAACAAAACTAATTGTTTATTGTTAGCTTGTGATGATTTCTATTCGAAAATCCCATTAGATTTCTTTTAAACTGAATATCAACAACTTTTGTTCACTCTTCAGAAATAACTTTAATTGTGAATTCCACAAAACTTATCATTCAGAGATGAAGCATCAAAGAACTAACTGAAAAGTGAAAAGTGTTTCTATATGTACAATGGCAACATGAGGAATACGGTTCTGTTTTTAACATACCATCAGTCAAACCTCTAAATGAATTATTTTTAGAACAAAATGTTTGTTCCCTAATCAATGCGTTGGTCTGCCTTCATGACTGTTAGTCAAGTTTGCGAACACATGTAATCACATGGTCGTGTAGAAATGGAAGGCAGAATAAATAAAGAATATTCAATATTTTTGGTACTAGATAAAGAAAAAAATACGATTATGAAAAAAAAAGGTGAGAATATATGACAAAATGAGGAGTGCTACGACTGGTCAAGTGTCTATATGTCATTGATAATAATAATTAAAATGAAAATGTACACAAATGTGCTATGGTTCATTTCTAAAGTTCCAAAATTTCGAACAAAGAGGAGCCCTGCGGTGAATCGCAGCTTCTTTTGTGAGCAAATATTATGAATACCCAGTATTGTTCATTTGGCTGAGACAGACGATTCTAATATTGATGAATGCTGATGAGAGGCGAGAGCTTCGAAACGTTCCTGCTGGTAGTCATCTCCTGCCAACTTAAGGATAGTTTCTGCTCCCTGATGATTACAAAAAGACTCGCAATTGTATCCTCATAGTAGTCATACTTTCCACGTTGTGGAAATATCTTTGAAGGGAAAAGGTATGTCGAAATTATTCACTTACGGATCTTACTCTACTCATTCAGAGTAGTGAAATGGACTCAAGAGAGCTACGACAACTCGACTTGAAAACTCGCGAAATTAATTAGCTGCAAAGAAGGATACATTCTGGAGCCTGGAAACTCATCACGAATTCAGATCCCTTTCTACTTATGAAGTAAGTGGTCGCAACAGTATTCTGATGATTTACACAAAAACTTTTTCTTAAAACATTTCAATTGAAATATATGACCAGATTTGTTAGAATCCTCAGGTTATGTTTAACTGATTCAACCGTTTTTTCATCCAATCTCTTCATGGCATATAAGTAAAATAAATAATGCAATTACAATATCAGAAAAATACCTACCTGCTTCCAGCATTAAAGAATAGTATATTCTTCAACGAGCGTATAATTCCGTAAAAATTCCGAAACGAGCCGAAGGCGAGTTTCGGAATTATCCGAGAAAATAATAGCTATAACGGGCACTCGAAAATTTGTGAATGAAATACCTACTAGAGAAACTCTGACCAAGAACTGAGAGAGTGTGGAACGTTCAAGTAAAAATTGTTTGACATACCTTTGTTGCAAGATAGATTTCATCTTCCTCACTTTCACTGCTCTCCCAATCCGCTCTATTCATTTTTATATTAGGTACTTGTCAAGCTGTGACAAAAGTTCAATCAAGCAAAGCCTTCTTGAGAAATATGTTTGTTAAACCTCTCAGTTCCCGTGGATTCTGAAAATTCTGAACCTGTGATAGGCCGAGTGCCGTTGAATAATGAGTTAGGATCCACTTTGGAATCATATTTATTCTTCAATTAAAAATCAATATGTTATGAACGTAGAATACAATAGTCGTAGAGAAAATATATTTCTTCGGCATGCAAATGAAGAAGAGATAGAACATGTAGTATAACATGAATTGAAAAATAAACTTTCCTCTGGTCAAGATGGCATATCTGCATATGTTACAAAAAGTATTTCGACTCAAATCACAAAACACCCTATGTCATATCATAAATGGATCTTTTATTATTATAGCACCCTGAATTATTTGACGGGATTCCTGTTGAAGAATGATATATTTCATAGAAAGCAACATAGGTTCCATGAAGGTCGTTCAAAGACGTTTATGAAAAAATGTTGGAAGGTGCGGAAGCAAACGAAATTACTGCAGATGTATTCTGTGATATGAGTCGACCTTTCGACTGCATGCAACATGAGGTTTCATTGCGACAACTTCATAATTTTGGAGTTAGAGGAATATTTATGTGGAGGGCCTGATACGTGCCCACTCACGTTCAAACCTAACCTAACCTAGATGATTGGTTCAAATCGTATCTACGAAGAAGTACTCAAATTGTAAAAATAAATCATACAGTAAAAAATATGAAAAATCCCAGTACCCCAGGGCTCTGTTCGGCCGGTGTTGTTTGTACCTTATCTTAATGAGTTTCCTGTGATTTCAACAAAAACCAGAAGAGTATATTCTGCAGGATACAATTCACTCCACTCTTCAGAGTCTGTATGGCTGGTTATCTAGCCATTCTTCATTCCTCGACCCATGCAAAACTTGTCTTTTAAAAACCGTCATCCTCATAGTATGACAGAACTAGATGTAAATATAAATAATAAATTATTATTACAGTCACACTGTTAAATTTTTATTCACCTTTCATTGTGTGAATCTGAATAGGAAGTGTTAGAGTTTTGATAAATGTATTTATGAACAAGCAGTATTGTTATTTGTTATTTTATTATGGTCAAATTTAGTACACACTGACGTGGCCACAGTCGATTAGATAATTTTTCATATTTTTCAAACATACTTAACGCTTAAGTCGAATCTCAAAATATATTATTAATAAACGGTTTTCCCATATGATGCCAACTCTTTGAAGGACACTATTAGTTGTGGATAAAGTGTAGTATTCAACAAGCGCATGAAAGATATAACCCACTCAGTTATTATTACTACACTCGCCTACAGATCGTCTGGCAATTTCATCTTCGTGGTTTATATCAATAATTATTAGCTTGTTGAATAATATACTATTATTGTGTATTCACTAATTTATATCACCGTTCATTTTTACACACTCAGTATGAAACACCAGATGACCACTCAAATCGAACATTTTTCATAATCAGTAAATGATTCGCGTGTGTGTATTCATCAACGAAGGTTACTGAGAATTCTATTATTTTTTGTTCTCAATTAACATAATCAACATAAGTCTCTTGACTTTTGGAGAAGTAATGATTCATAGTTAACAGTACCTACAGAATAGTGTATGCTCGTCAGTAGGTAAATGTTGTTTTCGTTCGTTTCGAATATTTCGAAGCATCTCATCGAATGTATCAATGAAAGTGAGTAATCAAATCTAAAAATAGTAGTTTTGTGTTCGTTTGTATTCGTAGTTTAAACGGTGAAATCTGGGAAGCATATAGTTTAAGTAAAACAGCTGTAACAACAATAAAATCAGTTTGAAATTATTCCAGTACACTTTTGAAATTACCTTTCGCGGTCAGGTCAGTAAACTCGGTGTTGTCCGAATGAATTCGTCCAAGGAGTTTAAAATTAAAAACTTGGTACCAGTTTGAATAACATATTTTTGTACTGTTTTGGTGATAATAATACAATTTATTTTCCAACAAGACCTATGAACATGTAAAGGAATGTCAAATAGGAACAGCAATAGCAAAATAGTAAAAGTCAACATATATGCACACAAACAGACATATGTAAACTTATAATGTAATCTAAAACTCCATATTGAAATATTCTTGTGATGAATAAAAACATTTTTCGGTCAGGAATTGTTTCAGTGAGCTACTGAATTTTTTTTTCAATTTTACAATCACATTTTTTTTGTAAAATCAATAGTTTTGCCGTATGAGCGCCGCAAACACCAAGACGTGTTCTTCGTATGTTTACGAAATAGCTATTTGTGTATTAAGAGCGCAAAGTGATGGATTGCCGCTCGACGAATTTGATATGTAACGTTTAGTAACGCAAACAACCAATAAATTGATTGGTTTAAATTTTTGCAATCAATAGCAATATTTTATTCGCATAAAATCCTCTAACTGCTATATCCTGGAAACCAATAGAATGAACTTGAAAAACATCTCGGAAAACATGTAAACAACGAACCTGTATATATTGGGAATACCCGCAAAACTTGAAATTTCGTTTTAAAATTACTTAATTTTATACTCTTCCTAGAAACCTGTTCGAAATAATTTTTTATGGTGCTTGACGATACAAACTATTACCGTAGATTTAATGTACATACCTGTTATAAACGACGTGAATTCATCCCACAAAATATTTGAATGGTTTGGTGCAAACACTCAAAATTCAGATTATTCATTTTAAAAACACCATTTTTGAAATATTTTTAGGTTTATTGGGTTTTTGATTCTATTGGATAATCGTCAGAGAAGTAACTTATGATAGTGAGTAAAAATACTTTTTAAAATCGATTTTATTGTTTGTATATGTGATGCATTTTTGGTAAACCAAGGGAAACTGTTTCAGATGTTGTAGGAGAGGACATTTCAGGAGTGATTGAAGGATAAGGGTGTCAACTACGAGGACATTTGCATATTCTCACTAACTCACAAGGAGCGGATCATATGATGGGTCAGGTATCAGGAAAACTAAGATTAGCGAGCATTAATAGATAGATTCAAAAGAGAAAGATACTAATTGCAGAAAGAGATGAAGAGAAATATCAGTGTGTGTAGAGATATGTTCCCTATATTTCCAATTGTGACAAGTTAAGGGATGATAACTAACAAACACACAACTTATATACAGATATTTCACAATATAGTTAATTGGTACTCTTATACATTGCAGTGTCAAACAAAATCAACAGAATTTTTGGCATTATGATTAGTATTCTTATATCATATTGTACTATTTACCATCCATGAAAATAACGTTATAACTCTTAGTTTTTCCACGACATAACTCATGTACAGGTAAACTTCAAACGTAACATGTTTCTCAACCATTATTTTCTTTCCAGTTTTGAAAAAGATATGGAAGATTTCAGAAACGTTATCAAAAGTAAAATAGTGTCTGAAATTTTGAACCGCAGCATACACTATATCTAAACTTGTAGGTAGTTACTATAAGCAGAGAGAAAATACACTTTTGCTCCTATTGGGATGATTACATAAAGAGCTATTTGAAATTTTACTACATTTCGTTACACTTGTAGAATGAACTTGCCTAACCGAACTCCATCTCTCCATACGCTCTAAATGAAAAGTGGGACCTTCGTTGGAAAATAACACGCAAAAATGAATTAGATAAGACCTTGAATGGTCGCCTTCTTAATCTCAAGAAACAATCAAAATTTACATTGTTTATTCATTATCAATTATATCAATCTTAATATTTAGTTAAGCGATTTTGATAAAATTCCTGTTCATTCTAGTGATACGTATGACATCAGAACGGTGGAGTGTCCAATATTGAAAGAAGAACATACCAAGCTGTAGAAGAGATGGATCCAGCCACCGAAAAGTTAAATCCTAATCCTAGAGATGGAGCAAACATTTTTTCAGTGTTATCCTACTGGTGAGTTGGAATGTAACCTGAAATTTCTCAGAATCGTGGTTGATTGATCATTTCAAAATGCAGAAAATTATCTAATCTGATTATGTTGACAAGAAGAAGAGTTCAATCTGATGTCTTAGCAATTCGAAAAACCGAACTAATTACTAAATAAATAATACGGGTGTGCCTTGGAAATTAATTGGTTGAATATTCGGCCCATTCCAAATACTTTTATTCTTCTCTGAGTTTTTCACCCACTCTTTTTTTCCAGTTCTATAATTCAGTTTCTTTTGCTGGCACTAATATGGGATTGTGAACTCAAAGTAAAATTTTAAAGCTTTGATTTTTCGAGGTTTTCTGCCTATCAATGGCTTCCATTTTTCTGGGGAGTTTCCATTTTACCAATTCCTCTTTCGAATATAGGCTGTATATAGACTTACTTTTTATTAGGTTTTGGACAACTTCTATAGGACCTCTCGGTCAAATAATTCAGAAACGTACATTTTATCGATTTGTTGGTATAAGAAAAATAAATTAGGAATTTTTGGCAATTTTTTGGAAGTACTCCACTATGTTCAGGAATTATTAAATTTTAATCACCTCTACAAACTCAAACTGCATATTGACGTCTGTAAAATTGGTAGTGAAATACTACTCTCATGCTTTCTTGTGATAATGTCATAATAGAATTGCAATCCGTATTGACAGGATTGCTATTTATGTATTGAGGACGAAGAAAAATAAGTGGGGTTTAGAAACTTCTTATTGTTTTTCAAACTACTCTCCTTCAGGATCTACACATTTTTGCATTCGATTAAACCAATTGGCACAGCAGTTTTTCCACTCGGAGGTAGGTATCTTCAAAATCTATTTTTTGAATTTATTTACGGCTTCTAGAGGCGTCAATAAGCGTTGTCCATGTAATTTCTTCTTTACTTGAGGGAATGAATAGAAATTATTGGTTGCTAAATCAGGGCTGTACGGCGGGTTGTAATCATAAATAGCAACCCTCGTAATAGGCACCAAAGAGAAGCTAACTGAATATTTATGGTTTCCCAATGATTTCAATGAGACCAATTATTTGAAGGATTACATACATATATTCAACTGATCTTGTTTTTCATAAACAAAAGTTACAATTGTTTTCAGGAAAAATGAATGTGCATATTTTGATGAAAAATGGTTTTACAGGTACACAATCCCTATATTCAGGAAGGGAATGAAGAAAACTTTAGATGTAGACGATATATACAATCCCCTCAGAGAGGATCGAAGTACCTTGTTGGGTGACAAACTGGAAAAGTAAGAAAAACGATAGAATAGATATTTTATTTAAGGATCCAACAGAAATAACGAATTCAACCCTGCCCAATACCTAGCGAAGTTTTTCTACAAGAACATATTTGACAATGCTCCCTATAACAACTAGTAACTGTTACTCAAAATTATATTTTTTTAGGAAATTTTCATTAACTCTCTTTCTTGTCTGTTCGGTGCAAATTTTGCAATCTATTTCAAACTAACTCTCCGATGAGATAGATACTTCGGTGATCATGAATTTGCTTTTCAAGAGGTTTGATTGGGTTGCGAATCAATAAAATCGGAGGAAAGCCATTGTTTTTATTGTCGCCGTTTCGAATTAAATGTAATTCATTGATGAAGTCTTTAAAATGTGAAATGACAAGAAAAAACATGTGAAAGATTCCACTATTAAAATACAAAACAAAATCAACAACTGATAACTCATTTATTGAAAAGAAAAATGTTCTCGATTGAAAATTAAAATAACATGACTCCTCTAGGAATGGAAAGAACATATGGAAAAGTAGTATATATCGAAGGTTTTTCCCATTTCCACAGGAGTCAGGTTTTTAATTTTCATTTGAAAATGTTTCACTTTTCAACATGAATATCTTGAACGATGGAAAATAGCGACTAACTTTGTATTTCAGTCGCAGATGATTTGACATCTGATTTTATGAACATCCTGGTCATATTTTCAAAAAATCAACATGTTGAAACTGAAAATAGTGTTTCCCCACAATTGTATTTCCTATCCCAAATTCACAAAAATGATACATCTTTGAGACCAATCGTGAGTTGTATAAAATTATCAAAACGGGCAAGTGAAGAATTGAATTGGATTCGAAAAAGACAAATAAGACGTGAAGAACTTTTTCGAATTCTCAAATTTTATTCGTAGTTCAAACATTTCCGAAAATTACATATATTGTTGTCTTTTGACGTAGTTTCCCTTTATACGAACGTTCCTTACCTCACAATGATTATGATTACAAAACAGTAGGAAAAAATCCAAATTCAGGCTCCTGTTCCTTACATTCATCAAGATATTTAAACAATGAATTTCAATTCAACTTCAATGGTGTAGCGCGTACTTGAAATGGTTCAAGATAGATTTGATTTTCAGATTGAAAAGAGATATCTGATAAGTTTGTAGTAAGTAAATTTATGTGAAAACGTGGTCAAAAAATGTTTGCATTATTCCCATAATCAATTCAGGTTACAAACAAAATTTTTTATTGAAAAAATAAGCAAAAAAAATATGTTGCCGTCATCGACGGAGGTGGCAAAGTTTCGGCGAGACTTATGACATAGAGAGAAATGTTTCTTTGAGTTTGCCACTCTTTCAGATTTTTTTCGGCCGAGTTATCAACAAAAGCATGAATAAACAATTTATTTACTCTGATATGAAACTTGGAAATGGTCGCAAAATTTGGGAACGATAAAAGATGATATTTTCTTTGTTCTCGTTATTTTGCGGAAAGACTCGTGGAACTGATGCGTGTGTCCCTGTCTATTCATGTTGTGCGGTCTCCTTCTACTGTTGTTTGGACGAATGACGAATGTCAAGCGAAAAGAAAAAGATTGGAAAATAATGTGTCCCTTCCTTCGACTCTATGTATACATTCAGTGGCGGCGATAAGTAGCCTGCAGAGCCCGCCGTGCGGGGGGTCCCAGCTCCAGAAGGGGCCCCTTCGACCACTTTGCTATTTCCAGATACTATTGCCACATGTATGAATATCCTAACAAAATTTGGGAGGGGGGGCGAATCCTTATCGCCGCCACTGTATACATTGACTGATACAATTCTTTGTTGGAGTATTTCGAAAATCTCTTTCCTAATCCTTTCTGACCTCTCTCTGGTTCACGAATTTCAGGAACAGAAAAAAAATTCTTGTGCGGCTTCACCATTTCTATTATGAATTTTGAAACACGTATTATATATAGTAGAGTATTTTCATCCTCCTCATTTCACTCTCTTACAGACAGTGGAATAAACAACTAGAGAAAGTGAAAAAGAAAGGAAAAGGGTCGCCTAGCCTTCTAATGGTTATTTTCCGAACATTTTGGTTGGAAATCCTTCATTTAGGTCTGTTGATTGGTATTGGGGACATAGTCATACGTATTAGCCAACCTTATGTGCTGGGATTACTGTTAGACTATTACAATCCAGTAACAACGACCACCAAAGAAGAAGCCTTGTGGTACGCCGGAGGTATTGTTCTGGTCAATCTAGGAATCTCGTTTCTTAGGTCGCAATACAACATTTGTGCCAGACACGTTGGAATCAAAATAAGGACTGGAGTTTGCTCGCTGATCTACAGAAAGGTAATCGAATTATAATTGTTCATTTTCATCAATTTGAATAATAATAAGATATTAATTATATAGTTCTTGGAAATATGTCCAAAGAAGAAATCCGAAAAGTCAACGACCAGTGTTTGTTGAAGTTTTTATTCCATTATTATTTATCCTCCTGTGAGATATTAGTTACAAAAATATATTTATATGTAATGGAAAGTTTTCCAAAATGCAATATCCAAATATTAAAAAACTTTTGAAAACTCTGAAAGTACGAGGACATTTATATATAAGTCAGTTCTGGAATAATAATACCAATTAACATAGAATCAAGTTATCAAAAAGCTACATAATATTGAACAAAAGTAAATTAAAGCAATAACAATTGTGGAAGAACAATCGGAAGAGGGCCTAGGACCAAATAAAAAAGATACCTTCAGTATATTTTTTTATATTAATATTTAAAGCTTGGTCAACAGAATCAATTCACTGGAAATATTCTACCAGGAAAAACAATCACAGTTCATTTGTATATTTGACTATGGAATGACCGAGGTTCAATTGGAGAATACTTATACAGTGTCATTCAAAGAGTTGGAATTATATGTGAAAAACTTTTATTGATCATTTATTTTGAAAGTTGTGCTTCGAAAAATATGAAAAATTATCTACTCGGATGTGGTCATGTGACATTCGCTACCTGAAATATTTTTTCGAAGTGATCTCAGAAACTAGACTTATTTATTCGAATTTCAATAAAATTGAAAGTCAAAAAGATTTTACAGATACATATATCTCGAATTTGACTTTTTATAATTTTTCAGATAATTAAGAAATTTCTGGAACATTAAAAAATTCGTCACTTCGACAAATAGTTATTTATGCAACAAGTGCAAAAAGTAAGCGTTTATTGCACTCGAAGTGAAATTGTCCGACGAGGCTGTCAGACCGAGTTGGACAACGTCTACGTTTGTGCAAAAACCAAAAACTGTTTCATTTATGTTTTACTAAAGTATAAGAAAGACATTCTATGTTCAAATCTAGCTGCCAAAAGTAATATAATGAGGAAACAAATTTTATTTTTATTAAATTGCATTTTCTAGTAATGTTGTAATCCCAGTATGTAATAAATATGATTGACAATAATATAAAATGTGCAAGTGTTTAAAACGTAATACAATCTCATAGAAATAGGCGTTGATTTGAAGGATACCAAAGTCATAATTCAAAACATCATAAAACTTCTTTACGTATCTAACCAAAGTTTACAACTTTTGACAGAACAGATCACAAATTCCTTCAGCCTCACTTATTTAAGAATTCTAGATTGTGAAGTCGAACAAAAAAATTATAGGTAAACGTGTTTAATAACAAAACACATATTGTGAGTAAAAATTTTCTGAGCCAAACTCAACTTTACATTTCTGTATGTCTTCCTCCTCTTTCAATACATAGCATGTTTCTTCTGTGTACATCTTGGCCAAAATCGATAAATGGCCGATGTTTGTATATTCGCTGCTTCAGATAACCCCATATACAAAAATCCAGTGGGGTTAAGTCAGGAGAACGAAGTAGCCAATGCTGTGGAACCATGAACTGAACTGTGACCACAAATTTTAAACAATTTGAATATTTTCTAAAATTTCATATAGTACATTTTTCAAAAAATTAAAAAATGGCGCAGGGTTTGAGTTTCCTGTGAATAAATATAGTCTAATAACTTGATTGTACCGCAGAAAAAAAATCGTTTAAACGAGTACTATTAGCGAATATGCAGCCACAGTTGTTCATCAGAAATGCAGTACAAGATGTACACAGAAAAAACCATGCTATCTATGTATTGAATACAGAAATCGAAGTTGACTTTGGCTCCTAATAAGTGTTTTGTTATTGAATAAGTTCATTGTTTTTTGTTTGACTTCACACTGTAGAATTCTTAATTGAGTGAGGCTGACGATTGGATGAGTACGGGTGTAATGCTGAGTTAATAAAAAACTCTACTTAAAGGCTATTCAGAATGTTTTTCCGATGTCAAAAACAGACAATCAAAACAGCTTTAACCTACTTCGGAGAAGCAACAAAAAAAGTAGCCTAATTTTTAAGTAGACAAGGGATACAGGAAAAGTCAGAATTTTCATTTGACATTCAGTTGGTTTTTCATTTGGTGGAAATATATAATCGCAATAAGTTTATCATTCTTTGAAATTGATAGAAATTTTACAATTCCGTCCACAGGCTGCTAAGCTGAATCAGAACGCTCTAGGAAACAGTCCCACCGGAAAAATTGTGAATCTCTTATCCAACGATGTTGCCAGAATTGATATTGCAGCAACGCTGGTACATCAAATGTGGGTTGGTCCCATTACAGCTGTGATTATACTCTATTTTGTGTTCAAAGAAGTAGGATATGCGGGAACATCTGGAATAGTCATTATCATTGCCATTATGCCTATTCAAGGTAAGTCAAAGATTAGTTTAGTCAGTAGTCAGTATCAATTAGTATCTATAGCAACGCCCAAGTAAATCCTTGAAGTTGAATTTTATGGTACAGCTGCAAGAGTTGAAAAATTCTTTTTCGGAATCCCGTACTGTAGAAGAAAGAAGAAGAAAGAACTTTATTATTAATGTTAATGCCTCCGTCCGTTAAGATTTTTAACGGCTCCGCTACCGCAGAAGAGTTCCAATCTCCTATTTTTTTTACCGATAGTAGATCGCCACCATTTTCTACAAGCATAGTAGCCTAGGATCTGTGAAACGAAACGAGTGCCCTGTGTAGAGCTGAGGATTTTTCAATTTTGAGAGTGCTGCAATTTTCCTTGGAACAGTCCACAACTTGTTTTACACATTTACTATTCCTATAACCAATGGAGACTCGCCGATTTTCCAAATTTGAAGGCCTCAAATCTACGTATTTTTGGTATAAACCATAAGCATCAAAAGGAAGCCCTCCTTTGGGAACGACAAATACCATGATCTTTTTGTTTTTAGTATACCTCAATGTAGCCAAAACTCTGGTACTGGTGGTTTCAAAATCATCCACAGTCAGCTTGACAAGTTTGTCACGTCTACTCAGGCGCCAAAAATACTACACATTAATACAACCTTTTCAAACAACCATGTATGATCATGTGCCTCCAACAAAAACTTAGTTACTTACTTCTTCAAACTAAATTTTTGTTTTCTTTGTTGTGTATCCATCAGACTTTCGTCTCAAGAACAACAATAATTTTCCAAATCTGAAAATACCATTTCTCTAGGTAATACTTCAATATGAGCCCTGCACGATTCACTGTTGCTTTCCAATTAACAGTGCTGCTCCTAAGGTGACGCAGGGAGTTAGTAACAAGGCCTACCAGAACACATGGCTAATGACCATAGCAGTCGATGCCATAACACCAAAGGAAGGAATACTCCAATATGGTGTACGATTTAAAATGACTAACCTTGAAATGTCAAGTTTGAACATTGAAATCTTGGTCCACAGCGAGTTATGAGAATAAACCTCTGCTTTTCCTCTCGGACAGGCTGATAATACATCTTCATTAACCACCTTTACATTCTTGCTTTTACGCCACTCTACAAAATTTTCATATTCCCTTTGAGATCGCACTTCAGTTATTTTCTGAAGAAATTTGATTTCGTTCCTCACTTTATTCAATTTCATCCATGGTCGCTGTTAAAGCGAACTCGCGAACACATAAAACTGACGTTGTTTATAATATTGTTGTGATATTGTTAAGCTGTTCCATGACAACACGATGTTGTGATTTTTCTGTAGAACTACGTGGTTTGTTCTTTCCTCGGAAACAGAATGTAATCTTTCAGCGGGATTACGAAAAGTTTTGAATGACACACGGCCGATACGCTAATAACGGATTCGGTTGTTATAATCCTCGGCTGCGCCTCGGATTACAATATTCAACCTCATCCGTTATTTGCTACATATCGGCCTTGTAACGTTAATAACTATTTTATATCAATGTTGGTTTAGATAAAATTTTGTTCTCAACGTTTTTCAAAACGTATTACTATTATTGAATTGCTCTAAAACATGATACTAGATTGGAACAGAATCGAATGAGTGAGTGAATCATGTTGCAGTCTATGTGGGAGGACTCTCGGCCAAATTCAGGAAACGAACAGCATTGAAAACAGATGAAAGAGTGAGACTCATGGACGAAATAATAGGTGGGATCCAAGTCATCAAAATGTACGCGTGGGAGAAGCCCTTCGCGAAATTGATAACTTTCGCGAGAAAGGCCGAAATCCAAATCATACGACAGGGAATGTATGTCAGAGCGGTTTTCATGGCGTTCAGCTTGTTCAGCAACAGATTTGCTTTATTCGCCACACTGATCTCCATGGCGCTGTCGGATCAAGCAATAACAGCTGCTAAAGTGAGTTAATTCTGAAAATAATTTCCCTCATACTATATAAACCAATAAATGTCATAATTTTTTTAATTCAAACCTATGAGAAAAGGACTTTTCGAAAACATTGACTCCAGCCCGGTGTTCCTCCTCTTCCCTATTTATACCTTTCCATAGTTTCACAATCACTGTAAATTCAACTCTCACACTGACATTATTGACACGAGATGAACCGTTCCTGCAATACGCATTTACTCCATAATCATATAATATATTCGTGGAATTGTCTTATCGAATATCCCTTAAAAATGCAGAATTTTCAAAATACTTCCACCTTGCCAGTCGCTCAAACTGTCTTGCTGTACCAAAGAAACTAAACACCAGGAGGGTTTAATAAGCTCTAGCCAATCAGAATCTTGTAGCATCGACGCGTCATAGTGACGTACTTGGACATGAGTATAGAGTCGAACTCGAACCAAGAAACAAAGCTGTTACATGTAACTCTCATAGACCAAGAGCTAATCCGTCACTGTCTACTGAGAATGTCCAACTACGTCACATTTCATCACAAATGTTCTTTCATCTCTTTCTATCAGTGCCCCCATTGTCTTATGGGAATTAGACTCTCTTAGTCCAATAACGTTTAGTCTCCTTGGCACCCGGTATATGCCAAATTACGAAAGCAGAAGGAAATTACATTGGAGCCAGTTTCTTCAGTTAGGCAATTTTCTCACCACTAAAAAATGGCTTCACCTGATCTTCCTAGCTTGTGAAAACATTGTAACTTGCAATTCTGCTGTAAATTGGATTATGTATCACCGCTTATCATTTATTGCATTGCAGGTGTACGTGTTTATGTCCTACTTCCAAATCCTAGCGCAAACGCTAGCTGGCGTATTTGCCAGAGGTCTATCTGCCGTAGCAGAACTGCTCGTCTCCATTCGTAGGATACAAGATTTCCTCAACAACAAGGAATATGATTTCGAAAAACAACCTCGAAGCATCAACGGTGGTCCGTACATAGAAAAAACCGACGAAGTCATCAGTTTAAATAAAGTTACTGCAAGTTGGGATGAATCATCAGCTAACACCGTTTTGAATAACATTGACATGAGGGTACCTAGAGGAAAACTGATTGGTATCATTGGCCCGGTTGGGAGTGGAAAGAGCTCTTTGTTGCAGACTCTTCTAGGTAAGTTTCGGTTTGAATTTCCAGACAGTAATACCATATCAATTGACAAGTTCCATTTTTATTCTTGATGATCATTCATGGCAAATTAACTGAAATTTGTTACTCCAGTGTAATTGATAAGAATCAAACCCAACTCATAATGAAATCAAACTGACAACTAGCATCTGCAGTTGACAGAGAAAGCTTCTAGGCTTGAAAATTGGGGTTTCCATGGAATTGCATCTTATATTTTCCAACATTACTTTTGAATGCCAATCAACATTTTCAACAAAGAAATTACCAATTTCTATATTTTATTGGGTGTGTAGATTTTCTTACTGATTATATCACTATTTATTTTTCATCTTTGGAACACGAACAGAAAACACAGTGATACATTTATTATGAGGAGTTACATGATAACTTTCGATCATCTTCCCATTCTACATCACATATAAAAATTAAATCGAAATTCGTAGAATCCTAGAAATTCTTATAATAATAATTATTAACTTCTCAGATGTAGCATCAAAAACGGCTTATTCGAGTATTATAATAAAGACACATCTTACCTCGTGGTCTCCCGAGATCAAAGTTCTGGAACAATAAAGGAATTATTAGAATACCAAACAATACTCAACGTTTAATCTAGAACAAAAATACGTTCTTCTAGATATTTCTATCAAATTCATCAAAGTTTTCTGGGTGTTTTTAGAACAATTCACTTCGTACCATCATTATTATTATTTGAGAGGTCGGTACTATGATAACAGTATATCGCAAATTTCTAGACCACCTTAATTCTCATACATCATATATTTTTTTGTCGTATCCTTCATTGAATATCCTAGTAGGTAAGCAGAACATATTGGAAGGTATAAAGCCATTCAGTAATAAATATATATTTTTTTTCAGGTGAGTTGTCTATTACGACCGGAGATATGAAAATATTCGGGTCAGTTTCCTACTCATCCCAGGAACCTTGGGTGTTTTCCGGTACCATCCGCCAAAATATTCTGTTCGGAGCTGACTACAATCGAAAACGCTACAGCGAGGTAGTTCGCGTTTGCGCCCTAGAAACGGACCTTGAGCAATTTCCCAAAAAAGATGACACTATCATCGGAGACAAGGGTGCTTCCTTGAGTGGGGGGCAGAAAGCCAGAGTCAACTTGGCCAGAGCGATATACAGAGACAGGGATATATACTTATTGGATGACCCACTGTCGGCAGTCGACATTCACGTGGCCAAAGTATTGTATGAGCAGTGTATAAATGGATTTCTGGCTCAGAAAACTAGGATATTGGTGACGCATCAAGTTCACTGCTTGAAGAATGCTGACCAAATTGCTATTTTGAATGATGTGAGTACATCTGTAATTCTAATGTTCCCGCACCTTCTATTTTTGTCTCACTCAGTATTACGGAGTTTTGAAATAAAACAAACTTAAACAAGTTTTTTTCTAGCACCTCCTTCAAAAATTGACTTTTGCTCCTCAGTTTTAGAGTGGAAAGTTGCACTTTTCTTTCCTAGAGATTTTTTTTAGTTTATATTTTCATTATATTATACTTTTCAACAAGTACATTAACAAAAATCAACAATTCAAGGACTTATTAATATCATTGAAAGTACAGTTTGTAACATTGCTGAAGGTAATTTGAGACGAGAATTCGTTGGGTATGTTTTTCGTATTGCAGTTGAAAGGAATTATGAAGGGATAAATTAATGATGAATGAGTTGCTTCTGTTGTTAATGTTGGAATTTTTGAAAAATTTGATGAGTATGAGTACCTGTCATGATTTGATATGCAATTTGACTTTTTTGACAGTTGACAGTAGTCTATATATCTATCACGCTTGTTTATTTAATGTTAAAATGCCCCTTTTTTCAAATTTTGTCCGGTATATTGTTCTGGATTAACTTTAAAAATTGGCTATGTTAAATTGTTGTTAAAATTGTTATTTCTGTCAACCGATTGCACCCCTACGCGCAACCCTCGGAAGTCTTTGAGAGACTTGTGTGAGCTAGGGAAGACGCAGCCCTTACCTTTTAACGTGTGATGCCATGCACTAGACCGGTGAATCGGTGGATCGAACCCACGACCCCACGCTTGCGAGGCGTACGCTTTTACCAGCCGACCACCACGGCCCACATGGTTAAATGGTATTTTTGATATGGTATATCCTGTACTGAGCAGTCTGGTTTTCTATAACCTAAAAATAAACTACTATAATCGGTTTTCGCTGATCTCAGAGCAGCTTAATTTTTGATGATGTCAAGGATGTTGGGGCATCGACAAAGGTATTGTTTGTAACAATAATTTCCCTTTTTATTTTCGTTTTGGTGTGTCAGTACTATTAAAATAATATCTTCAACTGTCATTTCACATAATTCGTCACATCGGCATACACCACAGATTATTATTGAATGTTCTATCGTGGTGGCATTTAATATGTGTAAATTCATCATGAATGATAAATAAAGAGGAAATGAAATCTCCCAATTTACACAAAAAATATATACTTGTAACGTGCTTACAATTGTTTCGACACACGGTGTCATCATCTGAGCGAGTTATCAACTAAAGAAACGTCAAAATCACCTTCTTAAATATTAAAATAACATGCATGAAATTTCACTAATGACAATTGCAGGTATGAAATTTCCTAATGACATATAGCTTGGATTAGGGAGCATTTGAGTAGTTACTAGTGAGATAATTAATTATAGGTGAATTGTACAGGTCAATTTGGTCATTGAGAACTAAATTGCTATTGTACGTAAATGTTTCTTGATTTTTGACCTTTAGGTTGAATATGCAAAATTTCGGGATTTTGTGTGAAGTTATGGTTATTGTCAAAACAATTGTAAGCACGATACAAGTATATATTTTTTGTGTAAATTGGAAGATTTTATTTCCTCTTTATCATTGATTATTATTGAAGCAACCTGCAGAACAATAACCGATTATTGAAGAAAAACTTACCAATGGCTAAAATATACCTTCATCATAAAGTAATGGTCATCTGATGCTTCGACAATAAACTTATCAATCTCCTTTCTACAAAAAACAACAGATGTCTTGGCCTTATTCACAGCCCCAAATTTCTTCAGAAATATTATTAACTTGGAGTACTTTATATCTATACCTTCCTATATTAAAATTGTACGAACGAAGCATTGAATATTTTTACCACCATGAGGAAAGTTGAACGGTCTTTGAGAGTGTTAAAAAATATGCCAAAATTACCTCTTCACTGAGTTTTTTAATTCTTTTTTCCATCATCCAATTCAGTACAATATCAATCTTTTCCACACCGGAATCTTAATTTTTTCGCTAATGAAGACAGAAATCATGTATCTTTCTGAATGTCGTCGGATATAATATTTTCTTTGTATTCGTTTGATTCTTCTATATTTATATACAAAATAAATTTAATAAACTCAGTATCAAATAGATATGTCAAAATTATAGACAAAATGTTTAATGTTTATTATACAGTGCGGCTTTTTTTAGTTCCCCCCGTGTTAACTTTTGAACGGTTCGACGTAGAAACATGAATAAAAAACCGTTTGGAGGGTTTCACTAATACTACTTTTTGAAATAAAAAATATGGTGATTGCTAGACAGGGGGCGCGGGGGGGCACATCAACTCAAAAATTTTAAATGGCATGGGGGGTCAAGTGTCACATCGTTGAAAAGAAAATTCAATTCTCTTTACACCCATCTTTTTTTTTTTTAATTTAGTTGAAATTTTTTTCACAAATCAAATTCGAAATATCAAAAATAAATGCTGATCTGAAAACTACTCATACCTCGATAAATTTGAACGGTTTGTTGTGGAATAATGAAACCAAAAATATTGTGAAGGGTATTACCGATACTACTTTTTGAGAGAAGAAACATTGAAATTACTCGACAGATGGCGCTAAGGACAGATCAACTTGAAAATTTCGAAAGGCATATAAATCGATATTGAGAAAAAATTTCTCAATAAAATTCAAAAATATTTAGATGGTTGTGAAGAGAATTGAATTATCTTTTCAACGATGTGACACTTGACCCCCCATGCCATTTAAAATTTTTGAGTTGATGTGGCCCCCCGCTCCCCCTTTCGAGCAATCATCATATTTTTTGTTTCAAAAAGTAGTATCGATGAAACCCTCCTAACGGTTTTTTAGTCATGTTTCTACGTCGAACCGTTCAGAAGTTAACAGGGGGGGAGGTGACTAAAAAAAAGCCGCACTGTATACATAACTACAGATACGAATTGAACGTATTGGAACGAGTAAATTAACTAGGTTTGAATTTTTCTTATTTTTTTCTTTTTGCATCTTATAGCTATTTATTTTTAGCTTTGTTAGTATGGGTGTTTCAAGAATGCTCTTATTTATTGTAATCTTTGAAAATTAAAAGATCGTTCAATATATTTCTTTGTTTTCAATTGATGGTTTCATACTGGCGGTGTTATAAAAAATCATATTATGTAGGTACTGTATTAAAGTGCAGTCTTTTCCTCCCTTTGTGGATACTGGAAATGGATTATTTATAATCGAGCCTTCCTCTAATCCTCACTCCATTCTGTATATTGAGCATTATCCTTAATCCTGATCTTAACTTTGCTATTTCAACAATTGTTTGAATTTTTGATAAATAATTTATTTTTAGGGTAGCATAGAGCAGGAGGGGACATTCAACGAACTAGCCAGATGCGACAATTTATTTGCTAAACTTTTGACTGAAGAACCTGAAAGCGAAGAGGGCAGTGAAGACGAAAAAAATCAGTATACAAGATCAGTATCACAAACTGTAGGTGAACTTTGTACAAGATATTTGATATACGTATTTTTAGAAGTTTCTCAAGCTGTATCTATTCCGGATATAAATAGATAAATACAATGTTTATATAGGGACAGCCAATGAAAAAATATATATGTTTATGAAAGAAATAACAACAATACTAAAAATAATTGAAAGGTAACAATTAATTGAATATAAATATAGTGGTTAAAGCACTATTGAGCAAATCGTATTGGTCGGAGAAATTATGCTACTTTATATTCAGTAGAAATGAGAATTTTTTTCAATTCCTTTCATGAGGTAATTAATAGAAATTCGTTTCGACAAGCTATTATAAGCTATAATACCACGATATTATCATGAGTTTTTGACAAATTGAGGTACAACTTGCTCAGTTTTTAGGTTCCAGATCGTCTGCTTAGAATATCAGTAGTAACAATACGGATCAATGTAATGTTTCTTTTCATTTTTTGTTAAGTGACAAACGTGCAAACTTTCGTTCTGAATAATGCATTAGAATACCCCAAACGCGACATTTTGCATACAAATAGAGAACTAGGAAATGAAC
Source organism: Chrysolina oricalcia (assembly GCA_944452925.2). Classification (NCBI taxonomy): domain Eukaryota; kingdom Metazoa; phylum Arthropoda; class Insecta; order Coleoptera; family Chrysomelidae; genus Chrysolina; species Chrysolina oricalcia. Next base: position 31,665 of record OX101821.2, on the reverse strand, counting down.
GTCCATTACATTACATCAAATTCTGACATATTTGTTGAATCTTCATTTGTTTTCAAAGTTTTCTTGGTTCTGTAAAGCTTCGAATGATTTACACTTCAAATATTTTCCAAAATCGAATATATCTCGCCAGGGGTATATATTAGGTATAGGGATTCGATTTATTCCTTTCGTCGTATCCAAAGAAAAAAAAAAGTGTATAGTTTCCATTTGAAAAAATCGTGTTCCATCAGTTTTCAAGTTGTTATGATTTCGGTGAAAATTTTAACCACATTGTAAATCATTTTTGAAAATTCGATGGACCTGTCCATGAGTTGATGCTTCAGGTGTAATTCTGTGAGATTTCACATTTCCAACTGATACTGTCTATGAGTTATGATTTTTTCGAAAGAGTATTGTCAGATTTTACGGGAAAAAAATATTTCGAAAACCAACAAATTTGGGTACAGGCATTGTTACACACAGTGGTCCTAAAATTTGCTGAAAAATTCAAAAATATTATGAAATACAGGGTGTTCCATTTGAAATGAAGAAGTTGCCCGCTTCTTCAGATAGAAACAACGGGAAAAGACCGGAAGTTTGAAGAAATTTTGTTGAGAAGGCCATATTGTAAAACACAAAATTCTCCTAACGAACGCTCGTCCTGAAATACCCTGTATATGACTACTAAACTCTCTCTGCAGAAATGTTTGGATTCTATTTTCGAAATAATGTATTCTATAAACTTTTTAATTTCTTATATGATCACAAACTTCTTTCGTGTTTGACTCTTGCGAAATAAAATGTTTGTAGATATACGTAATAATATATTTCATTCAATTCATTGACTGTCTGATTATACTGTTTCAACAGTCTGTTCTTTGACCTCTCGCGTGCCTTCGACAGCATCAACTTTGATTTCATACTGGCAAAACTATCAACAATAGGATTGCGAGGCAATAAACTTGATTGGATTCAATCATTCCTACAAGGGCGAAAATTCATTGTCAAGATGAATAACGACATTTCAGACGAATTTCTTGTAAACTCGGGAATACCTCAAGGAAGTGTAATCGGCCCCTTGGTTTTTTTATTGTTCATTAATGATTTACCTGACCACATAAGCGACGGTGAAGTCTTCATGTATGCAGACGACACCTCCATAATTGTATCCAGCATACACGAAGATGAAGTAATATCAAAAACAAAAAATGTCCTCCATGAGTTTGATGAATGGTGTCACAAAAATCGCCTGATGATGAACCACTCAAAGACTACGTTACTCAGATTCCATAGACCTTCTGTAGAATTAGTAAATATCCAAAATTTAATATTTAAAGAACATATTTTGCTATTCAGTACTAAAGGCAATTTTTTGGGCACGGTACTAGACGGAAATTAAATAAACAGTACTTTGCAATAAACAACCTGAGAAGCTGCTTGAACGAAGATGGGTTAATCACCGTCTACTATGCCCTCGAATACTTAGCAATCAGTTGCAATATATTAGTGTACGGACTGGCATCTTCCAGTAGCAGAGTTTTTTTGGCACAAAAAAGAATAATCCGTTCCATGTTCAGACTAGACTATCGCGAGTCCTGCCGAGATGTGTTCAGAAAAAATCAATTATTAACTTTCATGGGTTTATTTATATAAACTGTTGCCATATATTTTCAAAAATAAAAACAACTTCAAGGTCAATTAATAGTGATATCCATGTCTACCCAACAAGACAAAAAATCAATTCAGATTACAAAATGTGAGATACTTAAGCTATAAAAAATCGCCAAACTACGCAGGTGTGCAGTACTTTAATATTTTACCTAATAATTTAAAAATTCAACAAGCCTGGTCATTTTATGATATTCAGGAATTTATATCTCACTGTCAAATGAACTAAAAACGTGCTAATAAATTTGTGTTATTCTGTAAAAACTCTAGTATTTTAAACCACTAACACTTATTTTAAATATGATGTGATATTGACTTATATACCTCTATTCTATATGTGATATTTTATTCTTGTAGATATGTAACACTTCTCAACGGTAATTTCTATTTTTATGACTTGTCAATCCATTGGGAATTTTATGATCAATAAAACTGTCTGTCTGTCAGTATTGATATGATTTCGAAAATATTTTTCAGAGTATCGCTAGTAGGAAGAAAAGAAAAACTAGCAAGTCATCGGAACATCTCGAACAAATGGAAAGGAACAGAATATCTCGAAAAGAACTCCAAGAAGATTCGTCCAAGGGTAAAGTGGATGGATCACTTCTCTTGAAATATTTCTCTTCGGGCATGACCTTCTTCAATATTTTCGTCATATTATTTCTGTTAGTCTTCACCCAAGGAGTATCTAACGGTATAGACTGGTTCATCAGTTTCTGGACGAGCATCGAGGAATATAGAAATGTCACTTTGGCAGAAGACGATATAAGGAATGTTCCATCCGTGACCTGGTCCACAGAGACCTGCCTCTATATTTACGGAACAGGATTGACACTTCTCCTTATTGGGACACTTTCCAGGTCCATGTTGTTTTACAAATTCCTCATGAAGTGTTCCATCAGCCTACATAGGATGCTTTTCAACGGAGTAATCCACGCCCCTATGAGATTTTTCAATACGAATCCAAGTGGAAGAATCCTGAACAGATTTTCTAAAGATGTTGGTTCGATAGACGAACCGCTTCCGAGGATGCTTTTTGAGAATATAAGGGTAAACGGCTGTTTTTTTTTTGATGAACTATTGGCACTAATTCGTAATTTTCAGACAATGTCACAAATGGTTGGGTCTTTGGTGTTGGTTCTTTATGTGAATCCATATTCTTTGATTATGCTGGCATTCCTCGTCGCCATTTTCTCGTTCATGAGGAAAGTTTATTTGAAGTCATCCAAGAATATCAAGAGGCTCGAAGGAATGAGTGAGTTTCTCAAGCAGTTTCAACCGATTCTAAAATGTATAACATTCTGAGGATTGTACAGTTTTGTTTTTTCAAGCTATTTTTAACCAATCAGAACGTTCAATTCAGTAGAGTTACCTTTATTATTTCGATAAAACCTAATAACTGGTACATGGAATAACTCTACCAATCTAAAATTCTACAATAATTTTATTTACGTAGTAACCAATATACATCAATATACAACAATATACAAACAGTTTATCAATAATTGTTCAAAAATGAGTAGATTCGGTGATTTATCATTAAATGCATTGGACGAAAGTATACAAAGTACTGAGCCTCATAGTACAGTGAAAACAAAGAAGTACGCAAAGAAACAATTTCTTACGTTTTGTAGTGAAGGAAACTATGTACTAAATGATTCAATTTCCACCGGAATGATAGCATCCATTTTGAAAGATTGGACTTCCAATATGCGAGAAGGTAAAGGAGAAATTTTTAAAGAGGATGTGGTTAAAACGATGTGGAACGGAACACCAAAACAAATACAAGAATCATATAAGTATGGAGGAGTGTAATAATAGAGTAATTATTGATCCATTCTCTAGTCCCATATTAGCCTCACGAAATTCAATAGAAAGGGAAATTCAAACGTTACCGGACAAGAGAAAGGTTAGTGCATCAACAATTGAAGATACCGAGTACATAACAATGACAGAAGCGTACGATAAAAATACACCGGAAGGATTACAAATAATTTTTTTCTCAATTGCTTCTGTAGAACTTGCATGGAGAGGAAATGACGGAGCGTCATTATTTTCAAAAGGAAACTGTAAATGACGATACTCCAACTGGTAGAATACAATTATTATCCTATTTTTATCAAAACCACATAGAGAGGAGCAAAACCGTGTGATAATAATAAATGGCATGGTGAAAGTATTTTGAAAATTATGGATTTTGAAGGGAGATTCGATCAGACAGTTTCACGAATACACTTTATTATTATGGACTAAATGCGTATTACAGGAACGGATCATCTTGTGTCATTGATGTTAGTTAAAGAGTTGAACCGTCAGACTGACGTTTCTAAATTTACAGTGATTGTTGTTGTGATTTCTTCTATAGTTATAGATAATGCCTGATAGACATGAAGTCTGTCAGACTATCAGTAGCAAAATGATATTATCTTCTCCTTTGTTATTTGGATACGTGGTTGCCATGACAAAGTGGTATTACCGGCTCGAAAGTAAAGAACTGCGTATTATCGAGGCATAATACGTCCCTTATTGGTCCTAATATTGCAGGAAAGGAGGGTTCCATTCGGCGAGTGAAATTATCAATCGAATATTCTCACATCTTTCTAATGAGCACATGTTCAGATTAATTTTGAACAATAACTACTTTTGGTGAAGATCAATTATCATTTCAGTGAGAAGTCCAGTTTTCACCCATCTATCCGCTACCCTCCAAGGTTTGACTACCATCAGAGCTCTCGATGCTGGGGACATTCTTCAAAAGGAATTTGATATGCACCAAGATTATTATACCAGTGCCTTCTACATGTTCGTTTCCACAAATGCTGCGTTTGGCTTCAGTTTGGATCTTTGTTGCATAACGTTTGTGGGAGTACTCACGTTCACTCTAATAGCATTTGGGGATTGTGAGTATTCAATCCAATTACAGTAAAAATATCATTTTGTAAACTTATGTTATGAAATTATATGCTTTTTACTAACTAAGGTGACAAATTTACATTCAGGTTTATAGCTCACAATTGAAGTTGTTATTGTATTTTCCGACTACCTCGTATTAACATCTAAGATTAACTTTATTGCCAGAAAAAAATTAAGAAATAGAATTCCTTTATTTCAACAAGAGTGAGCTAGACGGACAAATATTGTAATCAACTCTTAAATTGAAATGATCTCGAAAATTAAAGCGTTGCTTCACTCACGCGTTAAAATATCTCTATCATTAATCGCCTTCATTAATACACTAGTTGATTATATAACAATTTTCACCTACCTCGTATCAACATGTCTGTTAATGTTCTTGAATGCACATGAAGTCGACCAGTAATGACCAATAATGAACAATTTGTTATTAATGGATGATTTTGAGAAATCGTCCATTAATTACCCCTTTTATTGGTCGATTTGTCTTTAATATTACACAGACATCCAACCATAAAGGAATTCAGATATTACGGTCGCTAAAATGGATATTGGTATTAAATTAATGTTGCCAGATGTTGCAAAAACTGCTAAAGTAGCATCTTTAACCCTATTGCCAGGAAAAAATTTGAATTCCTTTGTTTCAACAAGAGTGAGGTAGATGGAAAAATATTGTAATCAACTCTTATATTAAAATGCTTTTATTGCTCACGAAAATTAATGCGATCGCTTCGCTCACGCTTTAAATTATTTCAACCATTAATCGCTTTCATTAATTCACTAGTTAATTAAAAAACTATTATGAACGTGAACTTGACGAAGTGAAAATACACTAGACATCTATTGATTTTTGTGTATTCTCAAATTCACATTAGATGTATTTTTTGGAATTGTTACTACACACTAACGGCCCCATAGCCCCATAAAAAGTATTGAGAACCAGGTAACTTTTTTTTCAGATTTTGGAATGACTGGAGGACAAATGGGACTTGCGATAACCCAGGCTACCAATTTGTGTTCAAGAGTACAATTCGCGGTGGTTTTTTCGGCCGAATTCACCAACCAACTCATGTCTGTAGAGAGAGTTTTAGAATACCAAAAGTTGACTCCAGAAATAGAGCCAGCTGTACCTACGATACCTCCAAAATCGTGGCCCGATAAAGGTTCTTTGAATATCGTCAATTTAAAATTCAAGTACTACGATGGCGGCCCGGAAATACTGAAAGACTTGACATTTACTATCAGACAGAATGACAAGGTGAGTTTCACGTTTTCTCCATCAATACGGTGAGTATAAGATTTGGATGTCCAAAATTAAAAATAGAATTCTGTTATTGTTTTGACCATTTGAAATTTTAAAAATAGTATACAGGGTGAGGTACCCCATACGTCACGGTCCCTGTAAGCTAAACCATTTATTTTTTCGTGATTCTCTTCATTTGATTAAAAATATATTGATTAAGATATACAAGTTACAGTACCAAACTTTTTTGATAGACACTTGAATAATCATTTTTTTTTGCAATTTTCACTATATGATCTGCCTGAGCTTCTGGAAAGTGTGCCACTATATATTAGACAACGGATGTGACTTCAATTGGATGAAGCTCCGGCACATTTCAAATTCAGTGTCAGACAGTTCTTGAATGTGTGCTTTTCGAATAAATGGATTGGTAGGGGAGGACCATAAAATTGGCCAGCGAGATCACCAGATTTTACTTGCCTCGATTTTTTCCTATGGGGATACCTGAGAAACGAGGTTCATGACACACCTCCATGCAACCACACCAGAAAATATGAAGGAGATAGTAAGGGCTGCTTTTTGAACAGTGACTCCTATTTAAATGTTAAGCAGTCTTTCGAACAAAGAGTGGAGGCTCTTTGTTTTTAACAGCATGGTCGTCATATCGAGCACTTACTATAAACTAACTACATTTTTGTTTCATATTTTGTTGTTGATAACATAATTTTAGTGAACAGTACATATTTTCTATGAAGTGAAGTGTAACAACTGTCAATAAGAATTCTGTTAACAAATCAAAAAATGTGTCAAAGCTATATTGATTCAAAGAATGCATTGAGATAAGGAATTCTATTTAAAAAAGCCAATATCTGAATGATTATTCAGATTAGGCATAGGAAACCCCAACATGAAATGAAAAATTATTGAATTTCCTATTCCTCAGACCAAAAAAATACTGAGGGTTCTATTTGAAATGACAACGTTATAACAGTGTATTACAAGTACCGTGTCGAATTGTCCCTGTATGTATGAGATATTTGTCTGAATGACAGATTCATTGATTGATTTCAGGTAGGAATCGTAGGACGAACAGGCGCAGGAAAATCTTCTCTCGTTGGGGCCATCCTCAGGCTGGCTGTGGCAGAGGGAAAAATAGAAATCGATGGAATCGACACAAACGAAATACCATTAGAAAATCTTCGATCGAAGATATCGATTATACCTCAAGACCCGGTGCTGTTTTCAGGCACTCTTCGATACAATTTGGATCCTTTTGAAGAATACACGGACGAGAAGTTATACAGAGCGTTGGATGAAGTTGAATTGAAAGATTCCGCTAATATCATCAATCAGTTAGAGAACAGAGTGATGAATCGAGGAGCAAACTACAGTGTGGGTCAGAAACAGCTAATTTGTCTAGCAAGGGCAATCCTGAGGAATAACAAAATACTCATGTTGGATGAAGCAACTGCAAATGTGGATCCTCAGTAAGTACATTATGCTACATTGCAATTCCACTACGCAGAAAAGTTTCTTTACTACAACTACGATCCCCTACAACCATTGAATTATATCCATTAGTTTCTTGGCTCGATGTTGAGGTGTTTTTAGATAATATTCGTGCTAACAAGTCAAATCCTAAATTCATTTATTGAAGTAAATTCATTATATCATGAACAATCCTAGCCACCTGAGAGGATGTAGAATGTCCTTTTCGGATGCCGAATTGTTCATTAGGAATGAGTTTGAGCTTCAAGCTTGGAATATATATTCAGAAGGATTCTATCCAACACTTTCGCTTTGGCCCTGAGCAGTGAGATGGGTCTATAACTTTCCACCAATTTTCAGCATTTCAGTCTTTCACGGCTTTAATAACTGCCAACCTCAGACACTTAAGGCATTGTTTGAATAGAAGTAAGACTTGGCGTAATATTGACATCACATGTTATGTAAACGAGTTGTTTAAGGGACTTCTTTGGGAGTTTCCTGACTTGAGTTGTAGCAATCTTGTCTATCCCAGGTGCTTCATTTTATGGTAATCTTTTGATGGTGAACAACTTCATCGCAACTTGTCATCAGTCTGAAGAATGCTCGACTGTTGAGCCTCACCCTATCCTCCCTTCTGAACTCTTCGACTAATAGACTAATAGATACAAAATTGCTAGATATGATGTTTTTTCCTTGATTGTGGATTGATTGATGTGTCGCAGTTTACTAGATAGATGACAACCCTACCAAATTATAAAAGTAATGGTGATGAGGTCACATTTATTTCAAACGATCTGCAAAATGCATCACATGAGTTCCTCTGACCTTGCAAGTGTTGGGACAGGATTCAAATTCAGAAAGTGGTCTGCGTTTTTCAAAAAAATTCTAATATTTGAAATTTTGTTATTTCTTATCAGCTCACCTAAATCATTTCATTTTTTTCAGGACTGATGCGCTTATTCAGAAAACTATTAGAACGAAATTTGTCGACTGCACTGTTCTGACCGTCGCCCATCGTTTAAACACAATCATGGATTCCGACAAAGTTCTTGTATTGGATGCAGGACAAATAGTAGAATACGATCATCCCCATATTCTCCTTCAGAACCCTGATGGCTTCTTTTATAAACTAGTTGCAGAAACTGGAACTAACATGGCAGAACAACTCCACAAAGTGGCTGCAGATAGCTTTGAACAAAAATCCACTTGATCATTTCAGATTTATTTTATGGAAACCACAATGAATGTACATTTGCAATAAACGAACTAGGAATGACTCTTTGTTTTTGTTGTTATTACAGAATTTCCACAACATGTTTTTTGGAAATTTTACCTCCAGCAATCTGCAAATGAAAAAATATTACACAATTTGATACAAACAAAATATAGAAATGTCATCACATCAAGACAATTTGATGAAATATAAACAGTTCTTAGACTGTAGGACCTTTGTCAATTGCCTTTTGAATTATAATCTGCTGGCAATTCAATAAAGAGCATTAATTATAATTATATTATTATTATAAGCAGGTCTATTAAACAAGGCACCTTTCCAACAAGCCTCAAATTATCCTCCATAATTTTATTCCTTAAAAAAGACTACCCCAGCAACATAGAAAACTAGAGAGTAATAATTTATTGTGTGTATTTTACAAAATCATAGAAAAGCTCGTTTTTAAAAGAGTAGAGTATTATTTTTTGAAATCATTCACAAAACTCACAAATTGTCAACTTGGTTTCTGACAAGGAATTTCAACTGAAACTGTTGTGGCAAGTTATACCGAATATATTACCAGTAAATTAGATAGTGGTAATTACGTTATGCCTGTTTTACTCGACAAGAACTTTTTATACAGTTAATAAATCTTTCGTTTCTGAAGAGCTTTATGCTGTAGGTATACGTAGTTGCCTTAACGATTGGTTTTTCTCCTACCTGGAAAACAGAAAAATCGTAGTTAAAATTGACGAAGTCATCTCCAAAGAGTATGATATTAATATTGGTACTCCACAAGGTAGTGTCATTGGACCGCAATTTTTTTTATTATATACTTCATTATATGTATAACACAGGCTGAAGTATTCATGTATACAGATGATACCAGCAACCGATAACTCGAAACAAATTGACAAAACTTTTGAAAAATTTTAAAATTGGTGTTCTAGGCGTAGTATAAATTTGGAGAAAACCATTCGCATAAAATATTACAGCTTGCATGACGTCTAATTCTGACTTTTGGGGCGTCTATTATCTCAACTGTTTGAAGTTTTTGATTTAGTATTTTGAGATTGCATTATTTTATTTTATTTTTATTTAATCCATGTTCATTATAGCTTGGCATATGAAGAAACATATTTAAAAGCACTCTCCTTATATTATTATCGCTTATCATTCAATTGTATTTTGGCCCAGTATTGGCTCTTTTATTTACTCTACTCGACCCCACTTGTTTCACTTTTTCTTTATCTTTAAAGAAACGGTTATTCATAATCAAGGAAAATAACTCGATGTTTGTTTTTATGGAAGATAAACATTGTATAACAATTATATGAACCAGTTTGAGCTACTATATTTACGAACAACCTTGCATTGCGACACTGTTTTAGGTTATAAGTATATACGAACATGAGAATTCAATGCCTCCCATTATTTCGTGCAAAGTAAGTTTCGTGTCAATCGTCTTCCTTAGTACCTTGTCTTTTATCTCAGTTGTTGGAATATTCCAAGCGTGTCAATTGGTGTTCTTAGTGATAACGTGAAGTGTCTGATTTGATTTGAAATGGAGGATTTCCTTAGATACGAACCGGTATACTCCAATGACCAAGTCAATGCCATTGAGCAAGAGTTCTCTAGATTGAAAGGTAATGGTGAGTTTACAGATCAAGTAAAGTAATCTAAGAAATAAAATAAAGTAATTTGAAAAGATGAAACAAGTGGTCTTACGCACACTCACTGTTCCTAAATGCTTCCAACGCCAGTAATATGAACTTTCACACCTGGCAAAATAATAAAATTATAAATGTAGATACAGAAATAAATAACGTAACTATAGATAAACAGGAAAGTATTAGGTTAGGTTAGGTTAGGTTTGAACGTGAGTGGGCCCGTATCAGGCCCTCCACTGCGGCCAGTGGCCTATTGTGGCTCACCCTATGGTTATATTTCTCCCAGTATATCCAATCTCTTGACGAAATTGAGGAATGCATTGGGAGAACAATTTACCAGTTTTTCTGGCCTTACTGTCGTATCGCCAAATATTGAGAATCTGGTTCTGGCCGCTGCAGGGCATGTACACAGAATGTGTTTAGCCGTTTCATCATCCATCCTCCATGCATAGCCGGCACTCTGCATCTTGTGCAAGTCCGATTTTATGCATGTGATGTTTGAGTTTGCAGTGGCCAGTAAGCAAACCTACTATAACTCTGAGATGCGCTCTACTGAGTTCTAACAGTTTGTCAGAGTCCTGTTTTTCCTTGTACAAGCAATAAATGCTTTGGAATGGGCTAGGCCCGGTAGACTACGCCAGTACTCGAGTCTTTTATTATCTGCCCAGGCTGTTGACATTCTTGGCAGTGCTATATGCTAAACCGATTACCGGTTCTAGTCCAGTGAACGTTGTTTCGGCCCCCCTTTTGCTAGGGCGTCCGCTATTTCGTTTCCTTCTAGGCCTGTGTGATCTGGTATCCAGACTAGGGTAACGTTGGTGCGTTGCGCCGGTCGGTTTAAGGTGTCTCTGCAGTTCCATACTGCCCTAGATTTGAAGCAGTTGGATTCAAGCGCTTTAAGTGCTGCTTGACTATCTGAAAATACTTTAATTGTTTTTCGTGTGTAGTGTCGATTTTCCAGCTCCCTGGCACACATTTCAATGGCATATACCTCTGCCTAAAATATCGTAGCTAGTTTACCCATACTGATTAGCGTTTCACTAATGGGTTCATCCCATATATTCCGGCTCCGACGCCTTCCTGAGTTTTGGAACCATCGGTGAACCAACTTTCACTTGCCCTACATAGGTTGGTTTCATTCCGGACCCAGTCTTCTCTTTCGGGAAATACCACAGTGTAGGACGTGTGAAGGTTGATAGTTTTAGGCATGATGTCTGAGGGCATTTCTAGAATGTTGTGAGCTAAATGCTGCTGCCTCTCATGACACATGCCTGCGGTAGACTAATGGCCGCTTGGTAGAGTCTGTATGTTGCCCATCTTGCCTCTCTCTCCAGAACTATGTGGAGAGGAAGTAATCCAAGGAGGACTTCCATTGCTGCCGTTGGCGTGGAGCGAATGCTTCCAGTAAAGTAATGAAGGAAAGTATTAACTTCTTAGGTCAAATTGGACCAGAATTTATCATTCGGTACTCTCTGCGAAGCACTAGCTAAAACAGTGAACATTAAAAATGTTAAAAGCAAAAATTCGAACAAGTTAGAATGGTTTGCCAGAGAGTACAAATAAATTATAAGAATGAAATCGACAAAGTTGAAATACCATTCTCTCCAAATATTTCCACAAAGTGATAAATATGAGGAATTTTTTTTTGCATCATATTTCACCTCATAAGCATAATACGAGAAAAAAAAATGCGATTTATGAAATGACAAAGTTAAATACACGTATATTTAAAAAATGTGCAGTATAGTTGGTAAAAATATGGAATAAGCTGCCTAATAATATCAGATTGAGGGAAAATGAAGTATTAAAAAAAAAACTCAAACTTTCTAGAGTGAAAATGCATTTTATAACATTGAACAAAATATTCTGAAAATAATATGAGAAGGTTTGTTTGAAAGTGGTTGACAATGTATTAGTGTTAGTAGCATTCTTGTGGACTTCCATTATCTAGAAACAAAGAAAATCAATTAATTCCATGTGTTTTGAGTCACAACATTTCAACACTTAACATCTATATTGTGTGAGAAGTCTATAATAATCAATATTGATATTTCTATATATGAGTGTGTAATTTTATTGTGTATAATTTACATAATACAATATATTAATATTGCAATCACCATTTCATTTCAGACACTACATACTTGGATCATGCTGGAGCTACGTTGTATTCTGAGAAGCAGATACAAAATATACTCAATGACCTAGCAACTTCAATATATGCTAATCCGCATTCATTGCACATCTCTAGTAAATCAACAGAGGATGCTGTTGACGTGATAAGATATCAGTGAGTTGAACAAATAAACGAAAGTATTATTCTGAAATATATAAAGTAATCTATGTTCGCAGGGGATTAAGATCGTACATGATTTTATCAATTCTATACATTATTCTATATTTCAAGATTATTATTTTCATAATTTTTCATTTTATTACTAAAATATCATCTCCAGTGAGTACAGAATTTTTAAAAATACATTAAGGACTGCTAAGGTTCCGTTTTCAAATCTGTTTGTGTAAAAGTCTTTCATGGACATTATAAAATTTTCACGTTTTTTTTACTTCCTTATATACAGTGTGCGATTTGGAACCGCAACATCCTGTTAGTTTGGAACCCATAGACCGATTTTGAAAAATAAAAATTTCAAGTTCTAGTACCCGACCAAGTTCTATTCAAAGACTACTATTCTGCTGAATGTGTCGAAATTTCTAGAACGGCCATTAGGAATTTATTTTCGAAAGAGTGAATTTTAGTCGGGTATATTTTGAATGACCTATATACCAAGTTTCAGCCAAATATCTCATATAGGGTGTTAGTTATAAGATGACAAATTAGCAAATTCATGCTTTTCTAGTCTATGAACTTTGATGGAGTAGCCATTCAATGGAATAATACTTCGCATAACTCAGGTACGAAGTTAAATGGTTGTAATCGTCTCTAGTTTACCCAAAATTGACAAATCAGAAGTTGAAAACGTTTATATAATTTCAGAACATTAACCAACAACTGGAATAAATGGAACAGTTTTCTCAGATATTGGTGTTTTCAATACATCTCATACATTCATATCAAGACATTGATTTTTCATGAATACTGTCTTTTTGCATTCATTATCCATTTTGGATTCTTCCTTGACCAGTACCTAGAATTCTGAGCGTTAGTGGAAGTTTAGATTTACCATTTTGAAAACTCGCAAAATTCGTAGATAACTTACGTCACGAAATACCCGTGAAAAGCGTTTTGATAATCACCGTCGTATGAAATGAAATCATAAGAATTTTGTTAAAATTTGTCACAGGATTGAAAAAAATGTTTCGAAGAAACCATAGAACTTAAAGGGGTATTTTCACAATCATTGATTGACTATTTATGATACTGAGAAACTAAACGATATGGATAATACTTTTTCAACTTTTGATTTTTAGTTGAACTAGGGACATCTAAATATTAGATATGTTTTTCATTTGAATGGCTACTTCACCTACTCTTTAAAATGTACAATTTTTTTATACAGGGTCAGTCAAAAAAGCATGAATTTGGAAATTTGTCATCATATAACCAACACCCTATAAGAAATATTGGGCTGAAACTTGGTATATAGGTTTTCAAAATATGCCCAAATCGAATAGGCTATCCACTTTTTCGAGAAAAAATGTTTAATGGCCCTTCTCGAAATTTCGACCCTCTTAGCTGGTCTTGAAAATAAGATTAATTCGTATATGTCAACATCTTTGAATAGAGCTTCATAGTTTTTGGGGTGGAGGGCACAAATTGGGAAAAAAGTTTAGTTTTGAAATAAATGTGGGTAACATGTGGGGGAAAATGATGTATGTACCAAAAATGTGTCAAAGTCAAATATCAAATTTACAACAAACCCAATATAACATTCATTCAGAATTTTACAGCACTTCAAAACAACAAACGACGAGTATTCTGTAGTATTTACTTCCGGAACAACTGGTGCTTTGAAGATTATCGCAGAATGTTTCCACTACGGAGATAAATTCCCTGGTACTTTGACCTACTTGGAAGACAACCACACTTCAGTTCTTGGGATGAGAAACTTGGCTGATAACGTCGCAGAAATAAAAACAGAAGAAGCTTTCTCGTTAATTTCCAAATATGCATCTGTACCATGCTCTGATATCACTGGTACCAACAACCTCTTTGTGTACCCAGCTGAATGCAACTTTTCAGGGACAAAATTTCCTTTGGAGTGGATCGAGGGGATCCATAAGGGTGCGTTGAATGACCTGGTGAAAACTAAAAGCAACAACTGGTATGTTGTTCTCGATTCACCTGGATTCGCATCTACAAACAATTTAGATTTGTCACGGTACAAACCAGACTTTGTACCTATTTCGTTTTATAAAATATTTGGATATCCTTCTGGATTAGGAGCGCTCCTAGTGAAAAAATCCAGTGATGATCTTCTTAGGAAAACATATTTTGGAGGCGGCACTGTCTCCATGGCTTTGAGTTCCGAGAATGTAATGGTTCCCAGAAGTACTTTCCATGAAAGGTAAAGATGCAGTCAAGCATTTTTTTATTATTCATCGGTTCTGATGTTATGTCTCATTTTTCCTTTCAAAATTCACACTGTGCGTACAATTATGTTTAATTGTTTTAACAGTAGTATCCCGACAAGGGGCAGATTTTTTAGAACATAGGAGAGAAACCAAAAAATTTGAGTAACCCAATTGGAAGCGGGACAACTCTGAAAATGTTACTTATCATCCAGTTCGAAAGTTTTCTTTCTCAATAGATCAATAGTTTCAGTCCAGTGACAAAAATTCGAATTGAAATTCAAAATTTCAAAGCCTTCTTTGAATTTATTTCATTGCCTAACTCAAAAAATGTTTTAGCTATTTTATTTAAAGAAATTTTACTACGCCACTGCAGTAACTTGCAGTAATTTCAAATGGATGAAACCAACATTTTATAAAAAAAATGATTCCTAATTCCATAATTAAAATTTAGAATTTGGTATCAAAATCTTTCGGATAATCGTCCTGTAATTTGTGAGATATTTACAATGAGTTTGAATTGTGAACATTTTTAATCAATAGTTATTTATAGTATTGTAAATCTTTGTTTCTTCTAAACTAATTTTTAACAGCTTGTATATTCTGTTACACCAATGTGGAAGTGTCACAAATACTGTGGCGTCGTCAAATTTTATTTTAGGTACAGGTTGTGAAGTGACTAATACGCTTTGAACCACGAACTACAAGTAATAGACATTGCATATCGGGTGATAGTCAAAACGCGATCAGTAGGGCATAAGAGGATGACGATATAAGGGGGATATTTTTCAAGCTTGGTTCTGTGGGTGTGAGTTAATGACGTATTTGTATCTTACAGATTCGAAGACGGAACGTTACCATTCCTGTCCATTTTGTCAGTGAAACATGGATTTGACACGATCAAACGGCTCAAGTTGAACTTCGACTTGATATCCAAACATACCTTTTCGTTGGCTCAGTATGTGTTCAGAAAGTTGATAACTTTACATCATTCCAACGGAGAACCCGTTGCTAATTTATATCACGATACGACGTTTCAGGATTCGTATTATCAAGGTGGCAAAGTTAACTTTACTTTGCTCAGACCAAATGGAGATCATGTGGGGTACTCAGAGGTAATGGAAATAGTAATTATTTGTTGTAAAAAAGTGTTTAATGCAGCGTTTTATCAACGCACGAAAGTTTGAACTCAAGAACAAGTGCGAAAAGTGACAGAAACACGATTAAATTTCGATGGAATTTATTATACTCGCGGCATGTTTCTCTACACTGTAGCTTTATCAAGGGATTTTAGTGAATAGACATTTTTCTTTAGAACCTTATTCGAATACTTCTCTCTAATGATTGTCTTTAATTACTAGGTTTCTTACACAACCTATCAGTTAAGAACAGTATACCCGGGAATTGATGATAACTATCTTAATTATATCAAAATCAATAACAATTAACAGTATACCTGGACATAGTCAATTACTAAGAGGATGAGTTCAACAAATGGGAATTATTAAAGTCTAATTGATCGTTAAGTAAACAATTGTAATTTTTCAGTCCATTAATTTCTAAAGTTTCTGAATAATTAAGCTAGATGCCTTTATTTTCGACATGAAGAATTTTGAAGTATTCATCAAAGACGATCTTCTTCTAAAATATGATAGCGTATGTTGAACTCATTTTCAAATAACTCGTGTGATGTACACCCTTACCTACATCCCCAAAATTGAATTTTGTAATAATTTTTTCGTCTTTAAATGTGAATGTCATATTCTAACTTGTCAGAAGTCGTCATACTGTCATTATGCTCGTTCTGCAAATATTCACACTTGTGCTTTAAACAAACACTTTTCACACTTGCATCATAAATAGCTATTGGATAACCTGTAACTGGATCTTTCCATATTTCTGTGAATTCGGAGGGTTAAGAAGAAATTACACGAAACATTGTTTTTTGTTGCCATTCTTTCAACTACTTGTATAAACTCACCTCCATTTTTCCCTCTGCAGGTTTTACATATGGCTAATTTACATGGCATTCACTTAAGGACTGGTTGCCACTGCAATCCCGGAGCTTGTCAACGGTTTCTCAAACTGGAGACCAGTGACGTTTTGAAACAATTCAAAGTGAGTAGAACCATAACATTGGAGTTTGTGAGTTTGAATCGAAATATTTTCGAAGCGGGCATAAAATGAAAAGAAAAACCGTGGAAAATACGCATTTCTCAATCAATCTCAAAATATATTTTTTTATTGTCAAGCATAAAATACTGTACCTTGGACACAAGTTTTTATAACTCTAGTTTCATTTCCAAAGCCTCATGGTTTTTCCTTTGTCAAAAACGGCATAGGTTTTTTAGACAATTTTTGTCTTCAAGTTTGACTACACCACTAGATTTGTAGTCGTTATGAATAGAAACCATCGAAATTTTATAAAAAAATGTTTCAGCGGGAGTGTTTGAACATTGAATTTGGTGAGCAGTGGATGGGTCGATATTCAGGTATTCCTTGGCCTGCTAGGTCTCCAGAGCTAAAGCCGTGTAGTTTCTTTTCATGGAGTTACTTGAAAAGCAATGTTTATAAACAACGCCCATTTAGAAATATAGAACATTCAGAAATTTGTATAAGGTATTGTGGAGCACTGATCAACAGAAATATGTTGAAAAATGTTCGTCGCCAAATGTTTTCTAGAACAATTCTATATATAGAGCGCGATGGTAGTAGTCACGTAGAATAGTGACGTGAACAGTGCAAACAGTGCGTAAAATCTTAGTTTACGCACTGGTGTAGAAAACAGCTATTTTTGATACAAGTTCGTGAAGTAGGACTTTTTTGTATGAGCGTGAAGTTTGTTGAATGAGGCGCAGCCGAGTACAACAAACACGCGAGTACAAAAAAGCCCTTTACGAAAGTGTTTCATACAAAGTTTTTTCTTCGACAGTTATTATATTGCCAAATTGTAGCAATTATATCATTAAATTGAAATTTTATTCTTTTGGGTAATTGTGCTATCCACATAGCATTCTGCAACAGCAGATGACTTCCATCCTCCGTGTTTTTTTACAGTTAGAAGGTCACCTCCAGAATTTGCTAGCATAGTAGCTGAAGACCTCCTAAAGCAGGGTCCTGTGAAAGCTGTTGGATTGGGCAAGTTCAGATAGGTTGCTATAACATATGGCATTTTACCAAATATATTTATCCCTAAAGGCTGTTCAGAACATTTACCATTTGCGTATCGTAAAAACAACCTATTACAATTTTATTTATATTTGATGGTCTTATCGAGGTATAATTTTTTTATGAAAGATAGATAATCAACTGAAGAATTATTAGGATTTAAAATTGTAAAAATGCATTCCATTCCATTTTTTGTTTCTGGTATTTTGATAATATACACTGTTTGTTTATCTTCTACATCGTTAATTGTCATTTTACATAATTCTTCTTGATGACAAGCTCCCGAAATTCCAATTATGAAACCAACCTAAATAATAACAAATTGCAGTGGTACAAATAGCTTAATTGAAGAGGAAAACATGAGAAAATATCCTGACGTTTGGAATGTAAGATTGTAATCAAGAGGGAATGGTTTTGTATCATTTTGCGTATGATATGTTGCCTAACTAAGCCGGTGGCCTTTGAGGATCGGCGTAGTTGCGCAACACTCCATACGAACACCATACATTGCAATAGCTATACTCATAACATAAAAAATATTTAGATTTTATACATACTCAAGCTTTTACTTACTTTGATCATCAAAAACTGGGAATCTGGAGCATTCAAGAGAACATTAATTAAATGTTCTCTTTCAAAATTTTAAATTTTCTTGCTTTATATCCTTTATTTTTTTGTTTGATGAACGCTATTAACTTGTTGAAGTTCGAAATATCAACGTTGTTTTTATATTTTAAGGTGCTTTCCAACTTAGAATATATCGAGCATAGTGTAGAAGGTTTGCAAGACTTTAATTCCTCAACGAAATAGTCCAAAATGACGTTTTCTGAGTATTTTGTCACTTTTCTTCCTGCACCATGCTATAAATATATTATATTTCTGTTCATAAATTTGTGCAGATTTTTCTGGTAATAGGTTTTCAGTGGCTTTTTGAGCACTGTTAAGTATATTTGGAGGATGAATTTGAATCCATATCGGTTATCAGATAGGTACAAACAGATAAGCTGCAATAAAATTTTGATAAGGAATTATGCTTTACGGACGGTAGTAGAAAAAGATATTTTTTCTCTCTTACTCTTTTCACGCATTTCCGTAAGATAATGAAATAGTATTTTGACATTGAATAATTTCACACAAACTACATAAAAAATGCACTTTTTCTAACAGTAGCATAAAAAGTAGCAATCATTTGCAGCTCTCTTAAGGAAGTAAGAAGAAATGACTAGTTCTTTTATAGTTATTTTATAAACTATTGTATTAATGAAGGCGATTAATGATCTAGATATTTTTCAGGCGTGAGGAAAGCGAGCGCGTTGATTTTCGAGATCATTGATCGAATTTTGATATAAGAGTTGATTACAATATTTTTCCGTCTACCTCACTCTTGTTGAAATAAAAAAAATTCAAATTTTTTCTGGCAATAAAGTTAAAGATGCTACTTCAGCAGTTTCCGCAACATCTGACAACATAAATTTATCGTCAATATCCATTTTAGCGTCCGTAACTTCTGAATTCGTTTATGTTTGGTTGCCTATACATTCATAGAGAAATCGACCATAAATGACAAATCGACCATTAACAGATGTAATCAATGGACGATTTCTTGAAATCATCCATTAATAAGAAATTTCATTTGCATTTAAGAACATTAAACAAGGTAGGCAGAAAAATTCATTCATAACCACCTACTCGCTGGTAGTTCTCAGGAAATCAGGGTATACAAGGAATAAAGCTTCCATAAGAGGAAATGTTAAAATTTTTCATTAAAAAGAAAAACTTATTTTTCAGGCAGGACATGTTTGTGGAGACCAAAATGATTTGATAGACGGTTATCCCACTGGAACTGTTAGAATATCCTTCGGATATATGTCAACGAAAAGAGATTGTGACACATTCCTGAAGATGATCGAGTCGTGCTTTGTGTCTCTACCGATAATAAGAAAGATGCCTTCCAACTGGAACCAACTAGAGGAACGTTTCCAAAAACTCTTTCACGGTCACAAACAAACAATGACAACCTCAAAAGTTGACAAAAAATTACCGAAAGCTCCAACAATTACCAACCATGAAAAAGAGAAATGTCAGGATATACGGGGACACCTTGAAAACATATTTTTATATCCCATTAAGTCATGTGGCGCTTTTCAAGTCTCGAGGGATTGGATTCTCACTCCGAAGGGTTTGAAATATGATCGAGAATGGATGATTATAAATTCTGCAGGTGTATGTCTAACACAGAAACAAAACAAGAAATTATGTTTGGTGAAACCAGTGATTGATTTGAAGAGGAAATTGCTGGTATTACAATCGAAAGGTAGGATACAATACGTATTCCGGATTATGTATTTTTGGATAAAGAAAATGATAACAATTCTACTATCTTAAGTTGAATGGAGGAAGTGACGAGGGTGCCAGATATTTATTGGGTAGTGGGAACTGTTTAATATGATGAATGAATCATGACATTTGTAAATCCAGCTGTAATCTCAAGAGCCTAATTGGTATTACAAAAATTTTTCCTGAATTTAAACAATATCATTGTAACGACAAGAAAAAACATAACTACCTACCTAGCTGAAGATGCTCACCGCAGTAGTGAGCGAAACATCCAAAGGAACCGCCTCCGCGGAGGTGAATGGACCACGGCCTCAAAGTCAAAGTCAAAATATGCGTTATTGTCAGAATTTTATGATAAACTTATTGACATAGCTTCATTGCATTGAAGATAATGTTGAAAAATTTATGGAAATTAAATTAATACTTAAAAAGTACAATGGTTATAACCCCTACCATCGGCACATCATTCCTGATGAGAGGGAACACCACCACTATATGCGCTCCAGGGCGACTCAACAAATGAAAAAGAAAAATGGGGTGTATTTGCTATTTCAACTTCAGGGAAAAACCCGGAAAAAACTCACAGTACCACCATATGGTCCTTGGTGAATGAGGGAATGAAACAAATAAACATAAATACATGCTCATTCATCAAGGACTTCTCCATCTCTGCCATTCCAGCCCGATCGCCATTTCTTCGTCAGATGAGGAGTATGCACATGAAATCAGAAAAAATGTTAATCGAAGTGTGAATGACGTAAAAATGTTAAAAAAAATTAAAACTCTAAGCTCGATTCATGATGACTTTTAAAAATTATTATCATAAAACTTTTGCAGACTATAATATACTCTCTCTGATAACAAACTTTTCACATCTTTTCTGAAACGAAAAAGTGATGTGAACTTTTAATTTTTATTTTATAAAATATCGAGTTTTTGATAAGTATATTTTTTGGAATTGAAAGCCCAGAAACCATACTTCTTGATTCTACTTCCAGCCATGAAAGCCTTCATTCTATGACATTTCATTGGTTTATAATATAATATGAGGAAAATTATCAACTATATTGACAGTACTCACATTAGTGCAGTTGCATGTGTGGAATTATCTGATAGTGATGAATATCTCACTTCATTGATTTTATTTGGCAAGCTTGTGTATATTTGTAGGTCATCAAGATATAGAAATGAATCTCAATTATTCAACGAACAAGAAGGAAGCTTACCTCTGTCAGAGTAAAATTTGTGGAGATCGAGTAACAGGATTGGATTGTGGTGATGAAGCATCTGACTGGCTATCAAAAACACTGGATATGCCTGGATTGAGACTGTTGCGACAATATGAAGACGACGGTGAGTATAATAATGACAATAATAAATTTTATTTCCTCGTTAAACATATACAGTATATAAGGACTTCACACATTGCAACAAACAAAAGGTCATCAAGAAGCGAAGAGAAAGAAAATACATAATATAGTGATATTCAATAAAGATGAAATACGTTCAACATAATTAGAGTGTGAATATTCATTTCTACACGTATTTTTCCACCTCAAGCCAGCAATAGTCCTCACTGTGAATTTTTGAAGGAAAATAATATTCTATTGATATCAGTAAATAAACTACAATCCAGTATGCCATATTGTCTTGAATAATGATGGCCATGTCTAGAAAAATCGGCGCCATGTCCCGAATATATATCAAGAACAATAAAGGTCCAAGAACACTTCTCTGTGGAACCCCATAGTCATTTTCTATTTCCTCAGAGAGTTCATTATCAAACCTTAGTTTCTGTTTTCTGTAAACCAGATAATTAGATAGCCATTCCAATGATTTACCCTCGATACTAACATATCTTGATTTTTAACCAAGATATCTCTATCCACAGTTTCGAAAGCTCCTTGAAGGTCAAGAAATACTGCACCTGTCATTTGATTTTTCTCCTACACTTTTTTTCCAGTCATCCAAAACACCGTGGTGGCCATGTTGGTAGAACGTTCGCCTTTGGAGCGAAGGGTCGAGGGTTCAAAGCCTCGCATGATCATCAGTCTCGTGCATGGCATCACACGTTAAAAGGTAAGGGCTGCGTCTCCCCTAGCTCACACAAGTCTCTCGAAGACTTTCGAGGGTTGCGCGCAGAGGTGCAATCGGTTGACGGAAATAACAATTTTAACAATTATTTTTTAACAATAACATTGGAAGGCTGTTTCACAGCTATACTCAGTTCGAAACCCTAACTGAACATTGTTAACAATTTTATTTTCCTCTATAAATCTTACTATTTGCTCATATACTGTTTTTTCAAGGATTTTTTCAATCTATCTTAGCATAGTATTGACAGGCTTCAATCAGCATTGTTTTGGTTTGCAATTTTTGGTATTGGAATGATAGTTGAAACTTTCAGGTCAATGGGAAATGTGATCGTTTCTAGTGATGTATTAATGAGGTTCAGCAACGGTTCTTTACTGTTATCAAAGCAATTTTTCATGAAAAACCTATCAATGTCATTGGTGCTTTCCTTGTTGTACATTGAAAA
The DNA here is from genome assembly GCA_944452925.2 of Chrysolina oricalcia. Taxonomy (NCBI): domain Eukaryota; kingdom Metazoa; phylum Arthropoda; class Insecta; order Coleoptera; family Chrysomelidae; genus Chrysolina; species Chrysolina oricalcia. The sequence continues at coordinate 8,917 of OX101821.2, read as the reverse complement.
TATTATGCTTTTTAAATCATCATAAGTCTAAAGTTTTAGGAAAATAAACTATTGATTCTGGGTATGATAGGGTAGTTAGATGAGTTGATATTTGAAACTATATTCCTAATGCCATCAATATAGAAGTAATTGAGAGCATTCGTATTTCATAAATAATGTCTTTGATAGTTTAAATTTCAGAGATTATATTTCCTCTATTTCCTTTTTTAAGTATTAGATCCTTCAGAGTTTTCTAAATTTCATTTGGATTGATTTTATTTTGCGTAATGGTTTGTTCGCAATATAGTTTCTTTTCCGTTTCATTGTTTTACCGGTATATTTCGATTTCGTTCATATTCTTTCCAAATCTCTGTGGTTCTACCTGATAAGTATTTTTTATTATTCATTTTATTGGGAAATATTTTGAAAGTTTTCTCTGGTGCTACTTCATTCAAGATGTACTTTACTATGAAAATCTCCATAGCTAAAAGTTGCCACCCCCCTAATCTCAGATCTCGAAAAATTGAAAATCGCTCAGACCCATCGATTTTCATGTCAAGGAGGCTTTCACCAAATACATCATCATTGTTTTGTCAACCCCCTCAGCCCCAGCACCCCCTACTTCATAATTTTCAATGGGACTACTATACTTCTGATACATCATATTGAAGGGAATTCAACCTCAAATACATCGGTGTACTGAAATTGAGGATTGATCAAGTGTTGTTGAAGTTTTAATGAAAACTAAATTTTATCAAGATATTTTTATTTTTCATCACCTAAAGTGTTATCATCGTAGAAAACGTTCACTGTGGGTACGCCACTGTATCAAAAATTAATATGCTCTCAGAAATAATCGTTTAGAAGGTGAGACAGACGTGTTTATGAAAAAAAAAAATTATCGCCATGTGTTTTTGTATACTCATATCTTTGTTTACGACTTGGTATTTGATGTATCCTATCAACAATGAAACCTTTCGAAAATGGTTTATACTATACAAGAGAGAATATCCATTGTAGCTGCGTATTTTAAAAATGGACGATGTGCTCGAATTTTCAATGGAATTCATCCAGAAAAAAACACATCATAGTACGTTCTTCAATTGATGAATTAGTTCATGAGTCGGAATCAGTGCTGAATAGAAAACTTGAACGAGAGAAGCCTATGAAAAATGAAGGGATCGCTGTTGCAGTTGTAGGACAACATTCAATCTTTAAGACAACTTGAGACTATTTCTGGAGTTTCTGAAAGCAGCGTACATCGTATTCTGAAAAAAGCAAAATTCCATCCTTATGAAAACAAGTATAGTAGTCCCATTGAAAATCCTGAAGTAGGTGGTGAAGTAGGGGATGAGGAGGTTGACAACATCATGATATTACTGTAAATATTGGTTCTTACGGTGTTTCTTGAACATTTCAGAATTTATCTTTGGTGTGAACCTGAAGATGAAGGAAATACTCAGTGTACTTTTGTTTTGTATCGTGAATACTGATATATGATTAAGCAGTATTTTCAATTTCAGATACTCGGTTATCATTCGCGAATAAAGCACAATATTTGTTGTTGAATTCCAAGAGTGTTGAGTGGTTGAGAAGTCAAGTCCCTGAGGGAAACCTCAAGGAAAATCTTACCTCTACAATTCAGAGGTTCAGGCCGAATTTTGTGGTGGACTTTGAAAAACCTTTCAAAGAGAACGAACTCACAGATTTTTTCGTTGGCCACCTTCCATTTAAGGTAAGAATAATCACATAAAATGCACCACTAAGACTATTTCTATTCCTATAATAACGCTGTTGTTGATTTACCAAAAGAAGTAGCTAGCATAGAGACTTTTAACCTGAATCGTGTGGAGTCTCGCAGTCATACTCATTAGACATACGAGGAAGTTTTTTGTCCGTTGACATAATCCTATCAAACTTGGTATCACTGGATTTGTAATGACGATCCCTAACCAAATATGGAAAGATATACTGGGTGTCCAATTTAAAAATATCACCAAAGTCATTTTTACTCAATTGCAGATAACCCTATATATTTTGGGTGGGGTTCAAAAATTGACCCATCGGAAAAGAAAATCGACCTGTCCGAGGATTTTTCCGAAATATCTTTATATTCAGAAATAATAAATTTGTTCCATAATTTAGCGTCGCACTGTATATTAATGATTTGGAATACTTAACACCAGGACAATTCATTGCAATGAACGCAGATGACACGTCAATTATAACCTCTGACAGATCAGAGTTAGTTTTGAAAGAGAAATGTAACACAGTTTTTGAAAATATTAATAAAAAATGGGTTTCTGTGAACAATTTGTTATTGAAAGCAAAAAAAAGCAGATTCGATAAGATTTCATCATCGTCAACGGAAGAGTGATTTTATTAGTTTCAGAGTCAATGATAATTCTGACAATATAACAACAGAATGTGAGAGCTTAAAATTTTTGGGTCTTTACATTGATGAACATTTGAATTGGCAGAATCACTGCGATTTTCTAATCGAAAAAATCAATTGTATTTCATATCAGTTCAGATATATTAGGCAGGTTTTGAATGTTGATCAGCTGCTGAAGCTGTACTATGCGCAGGTGGATTCCAGGCAGAGATATGGAGTGTGTTTTTGGGGTTTTTCCTCTAGCTGCTCTGATGTCTTTATAGCACAAAAAAAACCCATACGAATCATTAATGACATGAGTTCCCGTGATTCTTGCAGAAATGCTTTTAAAAATTTTAGAATTTTTACTGTTCAAGTTTTTTATTTTTAACTTGTGCTTATTTGTTTTTGAGAAAACGGATCAAATTGTTTGTACTAAATAAATGTAAGCATATTGACACAAGACTTAAAAACAATGATTTTGTACTATTTGTTAAAATTAAATTAGCTTTTGAATCTCCTGATCAGATAGCACCACCAGATGTTATGAAAAAATCCATAACCGTGCATATCTCCAAACAAAAACTTAAGGATTTTCTTATTGAAGGGTGTTGTTACAGTTTTGAAGAATTTATGTGTATAAGTAGGTAGTTTTAATCCATTATTCAGGAATTATTTTTATTTTCGATCTCCTTTTTTTTTCGTAGACGATTCCTATACAAAAAATAAAAATGAAGATATTATAATTATTATTAATATCAGACTACTAAAGTAAAATAGTGAATTGACAAACTTGAACGTAATTGTGATTTTCCCGTATATTCCAAAGCCAAAACTGAACTTTTAACATTAATGAAATTTAGTCTGATATTGAGTTGAATAATGCATTGAAGACTCAATTTATACTCTCTGTATTTTCAGGCTATAGGTAAATGCTCCAGATGCCAAATGATCTGTATTGACCAAGACACGGGTTCTATATCCAAAGAACCATTGCTCACCCTATCGAGAGAATGCAAAGGCAAAATAAATTTTGGAATATATGTCAATCAAGTTAGTGCAGAAAGAGAAACCGAAGTTGAGGTCAAATGTAAAGTGGTAGCCAATTCTCAGAATGATGTACAGGAAATAAAATAGTATATGATCATGATTTTTTCTTATTCTATCCCACAAAATTATGAAAACAAGAGAATAACTGTTTAATTTTGCTGCTAGCTCTGAATATATTTTTCTTCATTGACCTATCTGTTATTACCTACTTAAAAAAACGATGCGGAACTGCGGAATATTGAAATTCCTTCAAAAGCACGAGTTTTTGAAAAATCAACTTTCTGCACGAAAATTCAGATTGTTCAGATACAATTACAGATTGATGGAAACGGGTTGTATTTCTGATTTCTGCAGGTTGAGATCATTCTCTATAAGAATTCTCTATCAATTCCAGAAAAACAGCAAAAGCAAAAGGGATGTAATAATTAAATTAAATAGAATACCGACTCAAACGATAAATAAATGAAAACTAAATAAAACTATCTCTTTGCCACAGAGCTGGGGTAAAGGAGGAAATTTTACTGTATTTTTATTAAGTGACGGTAATTCCTGCTCTTATGAGGCCTTCAGAGGGCGGGCAAATAATCCACGTGTGTTCGTCTTTTCATGCTCACTCACTCTCCTCCTTATCTCAAGTATTTTCAATCTCAATTTGTCCTTTACACGGCACGTCTCCTCCTCCAAATTCTTTCTCCATTGGTTGTGTTCTGTTTTGCAACCTAAGAATTCATATGAAAGTCTCGTTGATTTTAATTATTTATTTATTTATTACACGGGAAGAAATGCCCATTTACAATACAATACAATGTAAAACACTAAGAAAAATATGTAGAAGCATAAAAAAAATTATAACTACCTATATCTAACAGTCTTGCACAGTTTAAAAAAAATCAAAAAATCCGGGGGGAAAATCGAAAAATGGGTAAAATCCAGTTTTTATGCTGTTTTAATCATTCTCATGGCATTTAACTCTGAAACAAAAATTGGCGCCACCACGGAATTCAGCAGAAATATGATTATATCTACAATAGTGAAAATTATAAAAATCCGGGAGAGAGTCGAAAAGTGATTAAAACCCAGTTTTGATGCTGTTTTGACATTTTCAAGGAGTTTATCTCGAGAACAAGGAATGGTACCATCACAGAATTTAACAGAAAATGATATATTCTGTCCATCTAAGATAGCGACAATTTTAAAAATTTGGGAATATTGTCGAGAAGTGATCTAAATCCAGTTTTTATCATGTTTTTGATATTTTCAATACGTTTATCTCCGGAAGAAGGAATGGTGCCACCATAGAATTCAACAGAAATATGGAAATTTATATACTCATATCTACTCACATCTACAATATGAAAATTTGGGTGGGAATGTCGAAAAGTAATTAAAAACCAGTTTTTATATTGTTTTTGACATTTCCAAAGCGTCTCTGGAAGGAATAATACCACCACATAATTCAACAGAAATATGGCAAATTATATACTCTTCTCATTTACAATACTGTAAATTTTGGAAATTTGGGGGGAAAATCGAAAAGTAATAACAAACCAGTTTTTATGCTGTGACATTTTCAAGGCGTTTATCTCGAGAATAAGGAATGGTGCCACTACAGAATTAAACAGAAAAATTAAAAATTATATACTCTTCACATCTACAATAGTGAAAACTTTTAAAATTCGGGGGAATGTCGAAAAGTAATTAAAACCCAGTTTTTATGTTGTTTTTGGCATTTTCAAGGTGTATATTTCCGGAAGGAATGGTGCCACCAGTCTCCCCCAGGGCTTGATAATTCATTTCTAACTGTGGGATTCTTCATTATTCTCAACCACAAACACACCCACGGAATATGTTGGCAGCAGGACCTTTAATAAAAAAGTTGCGGTGCCCCACTCTACCCCAGGGCTTGATAATTCATTTCTAAAGGTAGGATTCTTCGTTATTCTCAACACAAACACACTCACTTGGTTAGGTTAGGTTAGGTTAGGTTAGGTTAGGTTAGGTTAGGTTAGGTTAGGTTAGGTTAGGTTAGGTTAGGTTAGGTTAGGTTAGGTTAGGTTAGGTTAGGTTAGGTTAGGTTAGGTTAGGTTAGGTTAGGTTAGGTTAGGTTAGGTTAGGTTAGGTTAGGTTAGGTTAGGTTAGGTTAGGTTAGGTTAGGTTAGGTTAGGTTAGGTTAGGTTAGGTTAGGTTAGGTTAGGTTAGGTTAGGTTGGGTTCAAGGGACCAGGACGAGTTCACCGCTCAAAAAAAAAAGGTGAGCTCGTCGGGGTATTTGGAAACATTTACTTTTCTCAGGATGTTGTGATGCGAAGAGAAATTCTCTGACAATAGCCTCTCCATTATCAAGACCGTCTGGGTGCCTACTCGCGGCGAGCCTGTCTCTTACAGAACTTAGTGGATCTAGAGGGGGAATCCTCGAAAAAATAATCCTCCTGGAGACACACACCTGGTGTGCAGGGATGGCGGACCTTGGGACTTCTCCAGCCTGATCTTACCTTTCTTCACCTTGTCTTGGGTAAGTTCACTTATCTTATCTTACTGTCGGACTCACTTGTCTAACTCTTACTCTTCTCTTAAAATTTCTTCCTCACGAGCACGGTGACGGCAACCGTGGTCACTCTCACTGCCGCAGAAGGAGTAAACCTTAAATCCGCAACCCAAGACGTCACGCGACCCGTGTCGAGGGGTGAATGGCCAGGCGTTATATGGTCGGTAACGGAGCCGATGGGAAAATGGCGCCATCCCATCGTAACCAGCCTTATCCGTGCATGCCAGGCTCTGCAGGGATGGACTGAAGTTCCTGCGCTACTCGTGGGAATAAAATGAATAATGACAAAAACTCAAAAAATCAAATGGCGTATGAATGGCAGAAGGAGAGCGACCCGTCGCAAAGAAGATCGTCTCTTCCCCGAACTCCCCCAAAGGAGCATCAGTGGCAAGAGGAAATATTTACGACTCCGCAAGGAAGTATAGGAGGCGAATCCGGTAGTGGGAGCAATAGTGAAGTGACCCTGGAATCCGGCCTGCTCGACGAGGAGTTGAAAAGCAGCCCCATCTTTAAGCTGAGGGAAGAAATGGAGATGGATCAAATGTTTAACCAAACGTTTAGAGAAGTACAGTTAGCAATGGAAGAGGCAGAAATGATAGAAGCGGAACAGGGAACCCTAGAAACCAACCCCTGTGAGAGAAGGAGTGCCCTCCCGAGAACGCCCCCTGAAGTCGGTGGGATAAAGAGTGAGGAAAAAACAGTAGCAGAAGGCAGAGAGAAAGAGCAAGTAGTGGAGTCGCAGAAGGACTTCCTATCGTCGTTAATCGACTCGGAAAATGAAGGAAGAAACGAGGCCAAAGACAGTGAATCTCGAAAAAGGAAATGGCCCGCACTAAGCCCAGACGGCAGAAAAAAGAGTAGGGGAGGATTGCACCCGCTTAAAACCTCGATAGTAAGAATGCAGAGGAAAATTAAAGAACTGATGGAACTTATCAGGGGGGAGGACAAAATAGACCGGGAAATTAAGAAGGCGGTGTGGGATGCAAACGCCATAGCGGATACCCTGGAGGATGAAATGGTGGCATATGAGGAAATGGCAATAAATGGTACTGGGAAGGAGGCAGAAACGCAGACAGAGGAGGAAGAGCTAGAAGTTACCGTAGAAGATATAAAGGACTTTGATCGACTGATGAAGGTCATGGACAAAGAATGGCCAGAACATGTATACACGGCCACACGTTTGGAGACTGGCAACCTTGGGAAAGCCAGCGACAAGGGAGACATAGCGGTTCTCATCAGCGGAGAGGCGCTGAAAGAGAAATATCTAAGGGGGATCAGAGACAGATATCCAGGTCTCAGAGAAATAGCTGAAGAAATGACGGAGGGAGAAGTGGAGTACTTAGCAAATGAGACAACCACTAAGAGAAGCAAAGGAGAGGACCTGATCATGACCAGGTATATATTTCTCGCAAAATACGCGAATCCAGACGACGTGGAGGGATTATTTAAAGTTTTAAACAAACTCAAAGAGGTGACAAAAACCCAGGGGAGGAAAGAGATTTACCTAGCGACGCCGGAAGGTCTGAATAGGGACTGGGCAAGGAAACTGACAGAAGGAGCATTCAACGATAGTGGGGTAAAGGTGATCTACATGGTCCCATACTCCCAACCAGAACTGCAGAAGGCAAAGAAGGGGGCAAACCACGATGCAGGGGTGGTCATGATTCAGGGCGGTCAGAGAACTTACGCGGAACTGGTTAAAGAGGTGAAAGAAGAGCTGAACGGAGCAGACTCCGATTTGAAGATCATCAGAGCTAGAAAATCCGCTGGGGGACACCTACTCCTGACAGTAGAAGGTGGCCAGGAGAAGGCGAATATACTGAGGGAGGCCATAAACGCAAGAGAAGGAGATATGCGAGCCAAGGTGACTAACAGAAGAAACACGACCCTGATCATAACAGGAATGGACAGCACAACGAAGAACGAAGAAATAGTGACAGCGGTTGCGGAAGAAATAAATGTGGATCCCTCAGAAGTTTCAATCATAGGCACTAGGACAAGTAAAACGGAGGAGATGTCTGCGACGGTGGAGGTACCACTGGATACAGCCACCAGGCTTCTTAGGTACGGTCGCATTGAAGTAGGAGGATGGTTAAGATGCCAGGTGGTGGAAAAGGTGACCATGTCAAGATGTTTCAAGTGTATGGACTTCGGGCACAGAGCCACAGAATGCCAGGGGCCCGATAGGAGTAAGAACTGTGTCAAATGCGGAAAGGTAGGACACTTGGCTAAGGAATGCAGAGGTATGGCATACTGCTGGAAGTGTGACAGAGTCGGCCATACCAACGACCAAATGAAATGCCCGACCTTTAGGAGAATGGTGGAGGAGCGGAGAAGGGCCCGCGTTGCCAGGAAATAAAAACCAACAATGAGTCTAAAGATCCTTCAGATTAATACCGATAGAAGGAGAAATGCGCACCACCTGATTAAAAAAGTAATGGAGGAACAAAAAATAGACATCATACTTATGCAAGAGCCGAACAAACTTATGACGGCAAATAACCCAAGATGGATCAAGGACACAAGAAATGACACTGCCACCCTATGTAATAACCTAAACTGTGGGGTATTAAGTCACGATGTTAGGCCAGGGTACACGTGCTTAATCTTTAAAAAATGGGCCCTGTACAACTGCTATATTTCCCCTAACTGCACCATGGTGCAGTTTAAAGAATATGTGGACAATCTAATGGAACATGTCAGAGACGGGGGTAGAGAGGCCGTTGTCGCCGGGGACTTCAATGCCAAATCGGCACTATGGTCCTCAGCAGTCACAGACGCACGGGGAGAATATGTTGCCGAGTGGATCCAGGCTCTTGGCCTAGTGGTACTTAACGAAGGGGACACCCCCACTTTTACAAGAGGACAACAGAAATCAATTATAGATTTAACAATGGCGACACAGGGCATAGCAAATAAGATATCCAGGTGGGGAGTGTCCCTGGAGGAGACCCTAAGCCTGCATAAATA